>OX422210.1:74034940-79139940 GCA_949130495.1 Sambucus nigra | reverse complement strand
AACCATAGGAGAGTGCTTCGGTTATTTTTCCCACTTGCGAACATAAGTGCCTACGTCCTTTTGCATGTGAGGCCACTAGTAATGCTCCTTAATTAATCGGAAGGCCAATGATATCCCTCTTACATGACTCCCACAAATACCCTCATGAAGCTCACTAAGTACTTGGTCGGTGTCATCTGGGTGAACGCACTGGAGGTCAGGGCCTATGAATTTCTTGTAGAGCTTCCCTCCCGGGGTGAGGTAAAAACAAGCTTTCACCCTTACTTGATGAGCCAATCTCTTGTCGTCGCCTATATCACTCTGTAGATAGGAGATCATGGGATCCATCCAACCGTGGGCCTTCTCTATGAGGAGGACTTGATCGGCTATGACTGTTTAGTCAATACTGGGCTAGGCGAGGAACTCTACCTGGATGGTTCTTCTTAGATCAAAGTCCACTATTGAGCTCAGGGTCGCTAAGGTATCTGGGTGATTATTTTGCTCTCGGTGAAACTATTGAACGTCCACCTTTTTAAATCTTGCCATAAGTCCTTTTTTCACGGTGATGTAGGTTGCCATCCTATCATCTTTTGTGTTGAAGTCCCCACTATGTTTCTTGGAGACAATTTTAGAGTCACCAAACAAGTTAAGGAGCTTTACCCCTAGCAGTTGGGCCTTGCGCAAGCCAATGATCAGTGCTTCATATTCAACTTCACTGTTGGAGGCCTAAAATCCCAATATGATTCCCTATTCGATGACAATGTCTTTTGGAGTGATGAGGGAAATTCTTACTCCCACCACCTTGGAATTGGAGGCTCCATTAACTTATAGGGTCCAACCTTTAGACTGTGCTTCCTCATTTATTAACTGCTCCACTCCTTGTTGGTCGGTTAGCTGGTCCTTCGTGAACTCAATGATGAAGCCTACCAGGACTTGTCCATTAATTATCGTTCTTAGTTGAAAGTGGATATCGAACCTGCCAAGATCCACCGACCATTTTGAGAGTCGTTCAGAGAGGTTGGCATTATGAAGAACATCTTTGAGGGGGCAGGAAGTCATTACCGTAATTGAGTGAGCTTCAAAGTAATGTTTAATCTTTCCTAAAGCGATCACCATTTCATAGGAAAGCTTTACATGGTCAAGTAATGCTGTTCTGCGTCTTGATAGCATAATAAATAGGTCATTGTCCTCCCTCTTTCTCACACACCAGAGCCGAGCTTACAGCATTGTCTTATACTGCAAGGTAAAGATATAATGGGTCTCGATCTTCTGGAATCACCAGCAGGGGCGATTTGCTAAGGTAGGATTTGATCTCCCCCAAATCTCTTAAACAATCATCATTCCACATGAGGCCTGTGTTTTTTTTAGGAGTTGAAAGAATGGCCAGAAACATTCTGGAAGACTTAAAGATGCAGCGATTATGTGCTGTGAGCATAACAGTGAGAATTTGAACATCTCGCAACGTTTGTGAATGTTGGACCCTAGTGATCGCATTGATCTAATATGGATTGACCTCAATTCCTCTTTTACTGACAATATAGCCCAATAGATTTCCTAACTATACGTCGAATGAACACTTACTTGCATTAAGTTTCTTTTGATATTTCCAAGAATCTCAAAGGTTCTGGCTATGGCCGTGAGGTAGTCACCCTTATTCTTGCTCTTGACTAACTTATCGTCAATGTGGACCTCCACTGTGTCTCCCATCTATCTCTTAAACATCTTAGTGACCAACCTTTAATAAGTTTCCCCTGCATTCTTTAGGCCAAACGATATAACATTGTAATAGTATAACCCAATGAGGGTTATGAAGGAAGTTTTGTCCTGGCCAAGGCCGAAAAACAAAATTTCATGGTACCCTAAATAAGCGTAAAAAAAAACTCATCCTTTCATGTGGATCTATAGCGTCAACCAACTGATCAATTTTAAGTAATGGGAAGCTGTCTTTGGGACATGCTTTGTTGAGATTTGTGAAATCAATGCAGACCCTACAACTATTGTTGCTCTTCATACCACTATTGGGTTCCCTAATGGATCTTGTATCCAGAAGATTCCCCACTTCGTTCTCCATTGCTTTATCCTTCTTGGGGGCTGTTCGATGAGCCTTTTGAGTGATAGACTTGAAAGACGAATCAATGTGCAAGCGATGAGAGGCTACATTAGGATCAATCCCTGAAAAATATTACGATTCCCAAGTGAAAACATCTAGATTACCTCTCAAGAAGGAGATCAATTCTTTATTTTTATTATCGACGAGTGTGGTCCAGATTATAAATTTTCTCTTTGGTAAGTTTTCATTAGCTCCAACTTACTCTAGGTTTTCAATGCCCCTGTCAATGGGGTGTACCCTAGTCTTTTCCACCCCTAGTTGGTTGTAGCGTAATTGTTATTTAAAGGATGTAACCCCCTCCTCGGCTTCCTCTTGAGCATCATTTGGTTCATTTTTATTCTCCTTCCTAGGGCGTATGGTCGCGACGAAGTACTTCCTCGCAGTGTCCTAGTAGCCACGAATTTTGACCATACCCCATCGGTGATACACTTCAATTTTTAATGGTAGGTAGATGGTATGACCCTCGTGGCATGCATCCAACCTCTGCCCAAAATTGCGTGATACGGGGACTCTATATCTACCACTAAGAATTTAATCATCTTTGAGATGTTGCCTTCTCCAACAGGCAGGACTATCTTTCCCAGCGATATTGTGATTTTCCTTGTGAAGTCGACCAACAAAATTGTGGCCTCCTTGAGGTCGACAAGGTTGAGCTTTAGCTTATGGAACAACTCCAGGTATATTATAATTGACAAATTTTCCAGGTCTACGAGCATCTTGTCGACGTTCCAATATGTAATTTAGAGGGTAGCCACAAGTGTGTCTTGATGTGGGGTCCTCACTCGGACCAAATCTCCTTCAGTGAAGATGATGTGCTTGGTATAGTCGATGTCCTTTGGCCGCTGATGCTTACCATCTTGGGTTTTAATAGGGTCAATTTGAAACACCTCCATGACAGCAGTGACCTTTTTCAGCTCCATCCGAACAGCATTCCCTTAGATCTGCTTCAGGTCTGATAACCCAAGGATTATACCAAATTCTTATCCCATATCATAATCAAGGACGTTGTCCGGCTTCTGGTCACCATTGGTTGCGATCTTGTCTATTTTCTTCCCTATATATTAATTTAGGTGGCCATCTTGGGATAACTCTTCCAATTGTGACTTCAGAGCCTTGCAATTTCTAGTCCCGTGGCTGTCCTCCTGGTAGAATGCGCATCTCAGCACGTTATTTCTTTTCATTAGGTTACCCCCCATCTTCTTGGGCCACTTAATTAATAATTGGTCTTTGATCTTACTCAAGATCTGATAAATAGGTTTCTTGAAGACTATGTTAACAGCCTAAATGCCTTAGAAGGATCAACCTTATTCATATTCTTAGATCGTTGTTGCCCTCATTATTGTTTCCCTTATATGGAGTATCACTATTTTCTCCCCCTTTGGTAACCTTTAATCGATCATTGCCCCTTGCATTGGAGTGAACCACATCTTTCACTTTGGCATATTTATCAATACGAACCATGAGGGCATTAATAGTGCTGACTTCCTTCTTGGCCAGGGACTGGTGCAACAAAGATGTGGTCGATAGACCAATTTTGAAGGATGCGATGAAAACTTGCTCTGAGAAATCCTCCACTTCGTTGAAGACTTCCCAATACCTCTTGATATAATCACGAAGGATCCTTTAAGGCTTTTTCTGTATAGTGAGCAGTGCATCCATCTGCTTGGAATTGGAGCTGCTGGTTGTGAAGCGGGAAGTAAAAACCTATGCTAGGGCCTTGAAGTTTCTGATCAATCTGTGAGACAGCTTCCCAAACAACTTTTGTGCTACGTCATGTAGGCTAAAAGGGAAAATTCGACACATTAGCGCATCATTATCGATCCATAAGGTCATCTCTTATCTGTACTGCCGAACGTGGTCTATGGGATCTGTCTTATTATTGTAAATTTTAAATCTGGGAATGATGAAATTATTTGGGGTTCTTTTTATTCAATTGACCTTGAAAAAGGGAATTTCGGCTGGGTATTGGGAGCTCTCCTAGCTATCTCCCTAGTAGACCTGGATCCTCGATGGGTTGGATGTTGGTCCATCTCTCTACGAATTAGAATCCTGATACCCTCATTTTGTTGATCATTGCTCTCGTGGTGCCCCTCTGATTGGCCACGCTCAAATCGACCATACTCTGATCTGCCATATTCAGTTCTATCCAAGTCGTTCTTAGAGATCCTCCCTCGACTGCGAGTATTACTCATCTGAGGACTAGAATTCCTATCACGACGTTTCCTTGTATCTCTATGGATATATCTCTCCATCCTTTCAAGTCACCTCTGAAGGCGAGCATTATCTTCAACCCGGAGGCATGTGGCCTCTTATTGTTCTCAAATCTTGGCTTCGTAAACATTAACCAACCTGGTAGATCTGAGTAGACCCAGGTGGTCCCTGGCTTTCTTCAAAAGGCAGCCTTTCTTGGCACAACATGGGATTTGTGTTCTGGCGAATCTCTGACTTGACCCTAGATGGGGTTAGGTCTTCTTGCACATCGCTAACCTGAGGAATTTTGCTGCTATGATAACATATCACGAGCTTTCTATTAGTGAATGTTTTGCAGGAATAGAAACCGCTTCCTACAGACGAAGCCAATTGTGAGTACAAGAATTATCACAATGATCCATGAAATAATCAAAGAAACATAATGTAAACAACACACACACACACAATAACGATATATATAGTTCGGCAACTTGCTAACGTCCATGGAGAGGTTACTACGTTATTATAGTGTCTCTTAATGCTCGAGATTACACCCATTTGCCCTAGGTCAATGTTTATAATTGATAGATGCATAAAAGTAAGAGATTGAGCTATATAAGGAACTCAATTAATACATGGATAATTCATGGTGTCACAGAATATCTCCTTCGAGATTGTTGGTAACCAATTTGAATGTATCTGTAAGTGTTCTAGTGTGTTTCAAATACACATGAGTAAATTAAATATCTGATTTGGACCGAAAACTGCTTTAGGCAAGTTGATCTGGTCAGCTACTATCACGGACCATAATAAATGGGTCCCCACAATTTCATTGAATTCAAACCAAGTACATTGACCTATTGTAATTGATAAAAAATAAAAAAATACAATTGTTGATAAAATAAACTTACTAATGATAGAGCTAAGTGATTGGGGTAAAATCGATTAAGAATGACGTAATCGATTCTTAAACATACACGAAAAGCAGCAAGATTGATGTAATTTTTGTTTCTTGGAGAATAGTAGTTAGTTCCAGATAAACCCTCCAATATCCGATTAGGTTTATGAGTTTCTTAAATTGGGGGTATTTATATGTGGACCTAATCATTTAAAATTTATTTGACCCGATTTTTTTGTCCAAAATTATTAGTCAAAGGACTAGACCGTAAAAACTTATTAAAGTTTATTCAACTTAATCTAAAGAGGGAAACCAAGGTTATTTATAGGAAGGGGTTGGAAGGGAATTCCCACATCCAATCGATGTGGGAATTCACCAAAGCACTCGAAGATCATTTTTTTTATCAATTGGTCTTTGACTAAAACGGATTAACGAATGATTTTTTTTAAATATAAAAAAATAATTTGGAGATGAATTTTACTATGGTTTCTTAACATTCAAGAATACCCCCCTAATATTTTTTTGCTCAAAGTGAATTGTTTTACCATTTTAAAAAAATGGTAAAAAAAAGTGTCAGTTTATAGCCCTTATAAACTGACATTTTTTTCATCTAATTCAAACTAAATATTATTTTCAATATTTTTTCACCCGGTTAATAATAAAAATTAACAAATTTTGTGAGTGAGTGTGTTAACAATGGGTGAATGCATTAAAA
Source organism: Sambucus nigra (assembly GCA_949130495.1). Taxonomy (NCBI): domain Eukaryota; kingdom Viridiplantae; phylum Streptophyta; class Magnoliopsida; order Dipsacales; family Adoxaceae; genus Sambucus; species Sambucus nigra. The sequence continues at coordinate 79,134,048 of OX422210.1, read as the reverse complement.
ATGAGTTAAGTTCTGTGAGTTTGTTATTAGAGTGGGTTTGGAATTTTGGGGAGCCTTTTTTAAGTAGTAAAAATGTTAGTATAAGAGTAAATTTAGATTTAGGAAACCTTTTTAAGTGGCAAACTCTAATTTTTTCTCGTAACAACTGTTGATGTAAAAAACTAGATTCGATTTAATTAATTAATCACAGATAAAAAGGAATAAAGAAAATAAGACAATAGATTTTTAAAGTAGTTTAGCCTAATAAGAATGGCCTACGTCCACTGTTCTTGCATTGCCAATGTGTGCCTTAATCTCGATGATAATTACCAGAGATTAATTGCCCGCTTAAGGGGAGTGTTACAATGTATTTATAGCCTTAGGACTATCATTATGAATAAACAAGAAGTTGTTATTTGACAGACATATACATTTATACAACAAGAACATTCATTAACTCCCATGATCATTGAATGTGTAGTCGTCGCTTGATCTTCCTGTCCAGATGCTCCGCACGCTGAGTAGCTAGGCATGCAATGTAGCTCGGTGAGCATATTCACTTGCCTCATAAGGTGACACATGTCTTGATATAATTTGTCCAAGTCAGCTGACTAATTTTTGTATCAACAGAAGCCCCCAAGGTTTCACAGTTGAGTTTTGATATGAGAGTGTGGAATATTTCACTCGAAAGTTGCTCGAGCAACTCGGTACATATTGATTATTTGAAGATCTCTCACACATAGGACTTTTACCTCTAGGCTCATCATTTGAGTGTGAAATGGCAAATTCGTAAATAGTTTGAATCTGTGCCAGACGCTTGGGTACTTGCGTCTTTTTCATCATTTAACCGTCAAAAACGCAATCGTCTTTTCTAGTAATCATTTCTTTTCCTATTTTTCGATGCAAGACATTTAAAAGAGATAGGAAAAGAATCGTCATCTACTTTTCACTTCCATATTTCTAAACTCTGTGTTTTCTCACTAAGTTTTTATACTATCGTTCTTTCCGTCGTTCGTCTTAGCAAATTTCTCCATTTTTTGTAAGAATTTATTCCTTCTTCTTTCTTTGCTTTTAGTCATCATGGTTTATCTTGTCGGATCTCTGGATAAATTTTGAGCTGATTTTGCAATTCCCTCTCCTTCTCCATCTGATTTATTTTCTCTGGCTGAGGGACACTGGTTTCCCTCACTTTTCATAGCTGAATGTGGCTTTTCTTTTTCTCCTAATCCCCTGTGTTTGGAGTTTTGCCAATATTTCGATATTGTTCCTGCAAGGGTAGCTCCAAATACATGGAGGGTAGTTAATGGCATACATAGGTTAAACTAAATTCATAGGACTCACTTAGGGATCCCTGAAATCATGTTTTGTTACAAATGGATTACCAGTGACACCACATTTTATTTAAAAACTAGGTTTTCCAATAGAGATTTAGTAGTCAATCTTCCCGATGCCAATAAGGACTACTTTGACCATGGGGTCATGCTGAAAAATTGGCAACACCCCCCTCTAAATGGAAATCATGTGTATCAAGGTTCCAGATGTCCACTTTATGGCAATGGGATAGGTTGTTTTTACTTTTCTCAATTTAGCTCTGTTTATATTTGATGAAATGCGTCACTGATATTGATTTCACTTTTTGCAATTGACAACAAAAGAAAGACCCCAAGAGAAAGCGACATTAATATAAAAGATCTGAAACTTATCTGGGGCTTGCACCAATCAATTTCTCTTAGAGCTTCTTCTTATTTGCTGAGATACAAAAACACCACCTCATCTTTCATTTCTCTTCCTCTTGCACCTCCTGTGGTAATTGATCTTGACCAAGTGCCTACACCTCGAGCAATCATAGAAGAGTCTTCCTCTGATTTGGGTACATCTATTGCTGATTTGATGACGAGGAAAAGGATAATGCCTGCGTTTTTTGCCAAGGATGCTCCTGATGTTGATGGGTCAAAGAAGAGCAAAGGGGATATCCCAGCTGAAGGGACAAAGAAAGTGGATGGTACTTCCTCTAAAGGAATAATTTTACCAATCAAAGAAGTCAGCAGGAAAACTTCTGTTGTTCGGAAAGGGGCAGAACCTTTGATTGAAGGTGTTGCTATTACACAAGAAGAGGCATCACCTTTGATTGAAGCTGTTCCTCTAAGGAGATTGAGGGTCCTGCAGAGAGACCTGTAGAAACTGCTGCTCGACCTTCTGAACTGAGGGTCCTTTCTCGGGAACTAGCGCTCCAGCTTTTATTACCCCGAGTTTGGCCAGGGATTAAATCAAGTCTTGGACCATTCTGGATTACCGAGCTGCTGAGGGTTCCCTTTCATGAGAAAAGGTCGTTGATTTTGCGGCCCAACATATCACATCAGTAAGTACCGTTATTCCTAGAACTTCTTTCCATATACTGTATTCATATTCTAATTTGAGCTTCTTTTATTTTTCCAGTTTATGACGTGCTTTAATAGTATCCTGGAAAGAGATGAGTCCATTAAGGCTTCAACCTTGTCCAACGGGATTAAAGAAGCTTTTGATGGGTTGTCTCATTGTTTGAAGGATGCCCCTAAAAAATAAGATGAAGATACTGCTGCCTGGGAGAAGAAGCTTCTATCTGCAGAGTCAGCTCGCGACCAAGCCATAACTGCCTCTAAGGAGTTGGAGGAAAAATTAAAGGTTGTTGTTTCCAGCAAGAAAGAGGCCGATAACAATCTTGAAGAGGCTGAACGGTGTAATAAAGACCTTGAGGAGAAGGTGAGGTTTGCTGAGGTGCGTGCCTCCTCTAAGAAGACAAAAAGAAAGGCCTCGGTAAAGAGATCATTCAGATCTGGTTAGGATAAGGGGTGGAATAGAGCCTTAACCTCTATTACTTGCCAGATGGAATACGCAAGTCTGAAGTACTTCAGGGATAAATGGGTCGCAGCATTAAGAGATTTGAATGTTGCGGATGATTCATAGCTGCTCCAAAAACACACTCATGGCCCTCCTCCTCCTATTGACGAGGAAGAGGAAGATGAAGCTGCATCTGATGAATCTTCTTTGATGATAGTAGAAAAAATCCCTATTGCTAATGATCCTCAACTTTCTGAGCAAGTTCAGCAAGCATCAATTTATATCGATCAACATCAAATGCTTCCCGAGCAACCAACCTCTTCATCCAAACCTGCTGATGATGTGCTAGGGAATAAGGAGAAGGTGTAGCATTGCTCGGCTTTTTATTTATGTTGTTCTTCTATTTTTTTTCTTTCTTATAATTTTGGTTGTAATATCTCCTTTTATGAGCAATAAAATGGGTTGTTGTCGTCTAATTTGAATTTCTCTTTGACTTGCTCTTGTCTGTATCATTGTTGATGACTTTTTTATTTCTCCTTGCTAGTTTGTTGCCAGGATGGAACTCTTATCAGCTCATGACATTGAGTTGATGAAAAAGTATAATGATTACTTCAAAGCCGGTCATGCAGATTTTACTGAGGCCCAAATAATTGATATCCTTGGATCCAATGCTCACGAGCTTGCAATTGATGCATACCAATACTTGAAGTATTTGCTTGATCGTGCTATGGCTAATAACGTGGATTATTACGAAATTATTGAAGACCTTCAAGGGGTGATCGAGGAACTCCAGCTTCAGCACAAAGAAACCACTACACTCTTACACGAAGGTTATAAGAAAAAATACCAACAGTTGAGTGCTGACAAGGGCTATGGCAAGTTCATCTCTACCCATGAGAAAAAGGAAAGTGTCCTAAAACTTGAGATCGAAGAGCACAAAAATATTGCCAAGCTGCTAGAGCAAGAAAATATTGGATTGCAAGAGGAAGTGAAACAACTCGGAGCTGCTGCCTCATCTTCTTCGGAAGCCTTGGTTCCAGTTAACGACGAAGGCTTTTCCTTTTTAGAGACCGAAAATGCTGATTTGAGAGAAAAGTTGGAGGTTTTGAAATGAACCGGATCTACCCAGTCTTCCTGTGGCAGAGCGAAGCCTTCTACCCGTGGACAAGCAAGGGCTGGTCGGATAAATATTGAAGAGAAAAGGACCCAACTGGCTGAGGAAAATCAAGTCGTTCAATTTATGGCAAAGAATCAGGCCTTGACAGAGATGTCTAAAAAACTTCAGAGTCTTACCGACCAATTCTCCACCCAGAGCTCTACCCTGGAGAGTAAAGAAATATTGGTGAAGAATATCCACGAGCAACTTGAGAGATTGACTTATCAATTTCCTAAGCATCCTAGGGAGTTCTGGATGGCGGGATACAATAAAGCTTTATGCCACCTCGATGCTCAGTTGCAATAATCCAACAATGAGGGATACAAATAGGGATGGTTGAATGCCTTATGTGTAATGAAAGTTGATAGAGGACTATCCTTGTGGGATTGGTGTGAGCCTGAATTACTTGACTTGCCTGTTCCTCCCTTTAAACTCGATGTCAGATGGATTCCAGCTTATGCCATTCCTTGGGTTTGATATCCAGGTATCTTGGTGATTACCAGCTTCATTCAGATTTTGAGGTATCTCTTCCTAAATATTTGCTTGATCGACCATGTCCGAGCAATGCTAGAATGCTACAAGATATGAACTTTATCAATTCTCCCTATGCGTTAGATGACCCTCCAGTTGGGATGGAACCTATGGCAAAATCAAAGGGAAAGGAACCCATAGAATAGGTAATTTGTATTCAATGAAACGAAATTCATGTTTATATGGTCTTCTCGTGGTTAATAAAAATTAGTTTTTCGATGAATGTTTATATGCATACAAATATATAGAGAGGGATAATCTGTCCGATTTTTCCTAGATAATGGAGCTTGCCCCATTTGTTTCCTAGTTGTAGTGACTTATCACTTATTAGTGCGTAAGCAATGGGGTGATTTTCATCCCATGTTCCTGCTTAGTTGTAGTAATCACGTTAGGATTACCTTGGTGCCTAGGTAGTAGAATCCCCATGAGGTCACCTATTTTTTTGCCTAGTTTGGGATATCTCTTGAGATCATCCGTGATCAAACAGGCTTTGCCTTGTATGATTGTTATTCCAACTTTGTTGGTCAAATTTATTGGTGGTTGTTGAATGCCGACCAGCTTTAGTCGGTGGTTGCTGATGTTGATCAACCAAAATTGATGGATGTAGTGTGTAGCACTAGTACTCTAACAAAAATTAAACAACAAGGGAATATGGAAAAACCTAAACTTTTATTCATGTAAAGAGAAATGTGTACATGTAAATCTGTATTACTGGTAATACTTGTGCAAATGCTCGGCATTCCATGCATTTTTAAATTCTTCCCCCTCTAAAGTCTCTATTCTGTAAGTCCCAGGGAGAACAACTGTAGTAACTCAGTAAGGCCCATGCCAGTTAGCTTCTAACTTGTTATGCTTCTGAATCAATTTCTTGAGAACATAATCTCCCTCTTTGAGCTCACATTTCTTCACTCTTTTGTTGTAGAATATGGTTATTCTCTATTGGTAGGCTGCGTTCCTGATTGATACATCTTCTCTAACTTCCTCGATCATGTCCAGGTTTAAGCATCTCATAAGATCACTTATAGGAGAGTTGAAATTAAGTACCCTGTGTGTAGGTAAACCCAATTCGACTGGGATAAACGCCTCGCTTCCAAAGGCCAACATGTAGAGTGATTCGCCAGTAGCTGTTCGGGGTGTTGTGCGATATGCCCAGAGCACAGAGTGTAGCTCGTTAATCCAATTTCCTTTTGCTTCATCCAATCGTTTCTTCAAGCCGTTCAGTAAAGTCCCGTTCATCACTTCGATTTGTCCATTGCTCTGTGGGTGGCCGGGCGAAGAATGGATCTTCTGAACATTGGATTGACGATAATATGCAGCGAATTCCTTATTATCGATTTGGGTTCCATGGTCTGTGATAAAGGCACGTGGCAATCTATACCTGCAAATAATATTCTTCCATATAAACTGGTACACCCTTTCATACCACATATCAATGAGAGGTTTGGCCTCGACCCACTTGATAAAATAGTCAACAATGACTACCAGATATTTAAACCTCCCTTTGGTGGTCGACAAAGGGCCTACCAAGTTCATGACCCACATAGCAAATGTACAGGGGGAAGTAATGGGATTCAACAATTCCTGGGGCATTCTTCGGACGGGAGAGAAATGTTGGCATTTATCGCACTTCTTCACATAGGCTATGGAGTCAGCTCTCATCGTCGGCTAATAATATCCCTGTGTCGTTAACCTCTGTAGGAGGGTCCGTCCTGCCACATGAGCTCCACAAGAGCCTTCATGAACTTCCTCAATCAGGTCCTTGACTTTTGAGGGATTCACATATCTCTATAGGCCTGCGATGATACCCCTTCTATACAAAACGCCATTATTTAGCACATACCGAGCATCTTTAAATTTTAGCCTCTTGGCTTCCAGTTGGTCAATTGGCACAATCCCTTCCTCAATATATGCCCTGATGGGATCCATCCAGGATGGTCCCATATCTAGGGTGATGAATTTCACCATTAAATATTCATTTATACTCCGTTCTGCTAGTATCTGGATAAGGATCGTTCTTCATAGCTCGGTGCGAGTGGCTGAGGCTAACCGAGCCAGTGTATCTGCCCTCGCATTCTCCCATCTTGGTATCCTGACCAACCTAACTGCAGTAAAAGTATACATAATCTCCATAGCTCTAGCATGGTATCTTAACATCAAATCTCCCTTTGCTGCGTACAGCCCCAGAATTTGATGTACAATTAATTGTGAATCACTAAACACGGTTATCTTCTCTGTGTGCAATGTTTTTGCTAAACTGAGGCCCACAATCATGGCTTCATATTCGGACTCATTATTTGAGGCTTTAAATTTAAAGCGCAGAGCGTATTTGACATCTAACCCATCAGAGCTATTAAGAATTATTCCATCTCCACTTCCTGTTGCACATGAAGAACCATCCACATACAGGTTCCACACAGGTATGCCATTATCAAACCCTTGGTCGGATAAGGTTCCATGATGGAATATTTTGAACTTCCTCTTATCGTTCTTCACTGATGGGTTGTTACCCGATGATTCTTATTGCTCGTTGTTCGTCCCTTTTGTAGAATTTGTCGATGTTAGTTAATCGGGGACTGTCTTTATTGATCCTGTAACATCCACGAGTTGTTCTGCCTTAGACTCTTGCTGATATGGGGTATCTCGATAAATGAACTCCACAATGAAATCATCCACTGCTTTCCCTTTGAGTGAGGACCTTGGCTCATAAATAATATCATACTCGCCCAGTTCGACCGCCCAGTACATTAGTCTTCCGAACTTTTCTAGCTTGTGCAAGGCCTGTCTAAGTGGCATATCAGTGTACATCACTATGGTATGGGCCTGGAAATAAGGTTTCATCTTCCTACTCACTTCTATTAGAGCTAATGCTAGCTTTTCCAACTTTGGATATCTAATTTTTGATCCTCAGAATGCTTTGCTAGTGTAGTACACGGGTTTTTGTACTCCATCTTCCATTCTTATTAATGCCGAACTGACTGCGCTCTTTGAGACAGCCAGGTATAAGTATAATCTTTTGCCCATAACCGACCTAGATAAGAGTGGAGGTGTCCTCAAATGTTTCTTTAATTTTTGAAATGCCTGCTCGCATTCGTTGTTCCATTCAAAAGTTGTCCTAAGGGTCTTGAAGAATGGGAGACATCTGTCCGTTGCTCTTGATACAAACCTGTTAAGAGCGGCGACACGACCTGTGAGGCTTTGCACTTCCTTCTTCGTAGCTGGAGATTATAATTCTAGCAGAGCTTTGATCTTCTTCGGATTAGCCTCAATGCCTTGCTGATTCACAATATACCCGAGGAACATTCCCTCTCGCACACCGAATATACATTTCATCGGGTTCAGCTTCATCTGATATTTGTCCAATTGATTAAAAGTTTGGCCGAGATCGGTTATATGATCGGTGGCTTTCTTGCTTTTAGTTAGCATATCATCGACGTAAACCTCTAGTTGTTACCCGATTTATTCTGCGAAGACTTTATTCATCAACCTCTGATTTGTAGCACCTGCATTTTTAAGTCTGAAAGGCATAACGTTATAGCAGTATGTTCCCCTTGGGGTAATAAAAGAAGTACTCTCCCTGTCTTTTTTTTTTCATCTTAATCTGGTTGTAGCCGGAGTAAGCGTCCATGAAGCTCAATAGTTCATACCTCGAGGTAACATCCACCAACTGATCAATCCGAGGCAAGGGAAAATGATCTTTTGGGCAAGCTTTGTTGAGGTTTGTAAAATTTACGCACATCCTCCACTTCTTATTCTTCTTTTTTACCATCATAACATTGGCAAGCCAATCAGGGTACTTAACATCTTCAATGAAAGAATCCTTTTGTATCTTCTCAACTTCGTATTGGATTGCTTGATTCTTTTCCGGGCTAAATACCCTTCTTCGCTGCTTTACCGGCTTGACCTCCTTATTAACATTGAGCTCATGGTATAGGAAGGTCGGGTCTATCCCTGGCATATCTTCATGACTCCATGCAAAAGCTTGCTTTCTATGCCATAAAAATTCCACTAGTTTTTGTTTTATCAGCAGATCCAGTGAAGCGCTAATTTGGGTTGTTCGTTATAGTCGTTCATTGTCCAGGATGATGTTCTCTGTAGGTTCAACGACTTGGCCCTTCACAAGTTGAGACTCATCCCTAGGGTCTAAAGTCTCGATTTCTGCATCTTCAGACTCCTCCACCTGATAGGTGGTGGCTTTCTTCCTCTGGTTCTTCCCGCTCGGTAGATGAATAGTAGCATTCCCGAGCTACTTTCTGGTCGCCTTTCACAATTCCAACCCCAAAATTGGTCGGGAACTTCAAGCACTGGTGTACCATCGATGGCACGACCTCAAACTTCTTCAGACCTACTCTCCCCATGATTATGTTGTAGGCTGATTGGACATTCTTATCCATTACAGAAAAGCGTACTTTTTCTGTTCTACAAGTAGGCCAGGTGCCTACGAGCATATTCAACTTGATCGTCCTAATTGAAAAAACCTTATCACCTGTAAAACCGAAGAGGGGCCTGTGATATGGCTCCAATCGGGCTAACTTCAAATTCAAACAATCGAAACGTGGGTAGAACATGATGTCCGTGGAGCTACCATTGTCTACCAATACGCATGAAATTACCACATCCTTCATCCTCATTTTGACTACCAAAGGGTCGTCGTGAGGATACAGTGCACCAACAAGGTCATTGCTGGAAAAACCGATAACCAGTTTATCCTTGTTTACCTTCCTAGGGCGAGCATCTTCGGCCATGTTTATGCGTTGTATGTAAGAACAAGCTTGAACCTCATTGATGTTAGCTTTCCATTCAGCAGTATGATATCCTCCTTCTGCGTTGCCACCTATAATCACATTACATTCAAATGACCCAAAGTTAATTGAGAATACATCACGCTCAGGTTGCCTTGGTTTTTTAGGGAGGTAGTGATCATCCTCTACATCGTCTTCATGGTCCCGCTTTTTATCATTTCTTGGTTGGTGAGGAGACTTGGACCTTTGTCTTCCTCTTTCATTAGTCTTACCACCATTCTGGCGATCAACGAACTTAATCAATTTTCCTCTTATAATGAATGCTTCGATCTCATTTTGGAGAGCTATGCAGCATTTCGTCGTGTGGACGTGATCTCTATGGAACTCGCAGTATTTGGACTTATCCCTCTTATCGCGGTCTGTCCTCATTTTCTCCGTCCAAGTTAACCCCTCGCTATTCTTGATCTCTTCCAGAATATGGTTTATATCCACCTTCAAAGGTGTGTAATTCCTATACTTCTTCAACTGCTCGGCTGCCTCCTTACCTTTTAGTCGCTTGCCATTTCCATTACGCTTTTGATCCTTCTTCTTCTATGTACCTTCATCTTTGGTCTCTTCTTTAGTGCTAAGGTTCTTCTTCGTAGCCATGGCCTCTTTGGCGTTCATGATATTAGCTGCTTTTGCCATCAGTTGTGCCATGGATTTAGGGGGATCTTTGGCTAATGTATAATATAACTTGTCAGGTAATAGACCACTCATCAGAGTTGTTATTACTGTTTTCTCCTTATAGTCAATCACCTCCAGTTTCTCGTTATTAAAATGAGTGATGTAATCCCTGGTATTTTTTCCTGCTTTCTTCCTCACACTCAGTAGGTGTGCTACTCTCTTAACTGGCTTTGCTCCAAAGCAGAAGTTTCCTATGAATAGCTCTACCAGTTGATGGAAAGTAGCAATCTTTCTCCGAGGAAGGCTGTTATACCATATCTGGGCTGACCCAGTGATGGTTCCTGAGAATGCCCTGCACCTTATCTCATCGGGAACTGCATAGATATCAGCAGTAGCTTGGTATTGCTCTATATAGAGGATGGGATCAGTTTTTCCATCATACTTGGGTGTCACTACCAGAGCTTTAAACTTTGAGGGTGTGGAAAAATCCACAATTGTTTGCACAAACGGTGGCCCTTGGACAAAAGTTCTTTGGAGAGGGTTCTTGGCCTTAGACATTTCCCCTAGCCGGTCTTCCAATCTCTGAATGGAACCCTTCCACGCGTCTTTCCCAACCTCGGGCCTATTTGCCCGAGCAACAGAGGTGCTGAATTCTCCTCTTGGGATCTTTCATTACGGGTTACTAGATGTGATTGGGCAGAACCTTCCCTTAGATCCGTTGGTCATTGAGAATTCCTCGACGCAATCCTAGGGGGATTTCGATTCCTCCTAGGGCCCAAATAGTCAAAAAGGGAGACCCTGCCCAACCTTTCCAAAGCCCTTGTTCGCTTAGGAGTTAAAGTAACATTTTGTCTAGAATTTGTAGCTTTTATGGAAGAAGTCCGTCAAGGTTGATATGAAGGATCATTGGACCTCTTAGTATGATGAGTACTACTGCGCCTGGGCTGAGAAATGTCAGGAAATAGCGTGCGTATGGTTCTTGAGGATGGCAGATAGGTATTTCTTTGAACGCTTCGTTGATCTGACTAGGCAGGTGATCCGTTACGAACAGTCTGAATGAGTTGTCGTATGGTTTCTTGCATAGCCGTTTGCCCCTGGGCGAAATTGGTTACTATTCCTATAAGTTGATCGATGGTTGGGGGAGCAGAGGGATTTGGAGGGCCCCCGGTATTTTTCCGGGCGCTGGATTCTGGGATCTCAGCCATTAGTAATAAGTTTTTGGTGAAAAACGCTACGTATAGTCGTTTCCCATAGACGACGCCAATCTGTTGATGTAAAAACTAGATTCGATCTAATTGATTAATCGCACATAAAAAGGAATAAAGAAAATAAGAAAATAGATTTTTAAAGTGGTTCAACCCAATAAGAATGGCCTACGCCCACTGTTCTTGTATTGCCAATGTGTGCCTTAATCTCGATGATAATTACCAGAGATTAATTTCCCGCTTACGGGGAGTGTTACAATGTATTTATAGCTGATGCTGTTATTTAACAGACATATACATCTGTACAATAAGAACATTCATTAAATCCCATGTTCATTGAATGTGTAGTCATCGCTAGATCGTCCTGTCCAGATGCTCCGCACGCTGAGTAGCTCGACATGCAATGTAGCTCGGTGAGCATATGCACTTGACTCGTAAGGTGACACATGTCTTGATATAATTGGTTCACATCAGCTGACTAATTTTCGTATCAACAACTACATTAAAAAAAATTAATCTATTTTTATTTAAATTCAGGGCCCCGATCAATCAAGGGCCCTAGGCGATGGACTAATCCTGGAGATGGCCCCGATGCCATGGATAATCAAGGAGCTACACTCCCTTAACAAGGAATACACCAACGAATATTGGAGATTAATCGATTTTATTGAGACAGACCGATCGGTCATACCCCATGGCAGTTTGCCTATAAATGGTTGCATCGCTAACCCACTTAGACAACGATAAAGAATAGCACTAAATGCTGTTATACCCAATTCTCCCGTTTTCTATCTCTATAAAAGTCTCAAAAATCTTTTCTTCTTCCATCTAAATCCCTCAAAATATTAACTTCATGTCTATTACATAAATACCTCACAACCTTTCACACAAACCTAAAAAAGTCTTAAACCAACCTTATTTCCCTACAAATACCCCTTTAGTCCTGAAGAAGTCTCGGGTTTTCTTTCCAAAATGACGATTTCAAGCATAAACCCTGTCGAAGTTACGAAATACTCATGTGGTGTAAAAAAAGGTTCCTTTATCTTTATAATAGTATATATATCAAAAGGGTGCTATGTTGCAACATCACTGCACCATCTTCATCTCATTTTTCTTCTTTTTTCTTCTAAAAAGTCATTATAAACTATGTTGATGTTCATTCTCGAAAATATGTAAGTATACTAGGGGGTCCACCTCTATAGCTCATGCTATATATATATGACAAATAAAGCTAAGGTTATACCAAATCTTAATTACTATTAAAATAAACCGAGTGACCTATTAAACTAATTTTAATTTCCTCTAATTACTCAAACGTTGTGTAGAAAGATTACCAATTTTATATTTTCCTAGGCATGCATCTAGGTGATATGTGAAAGAGTAAAATAAAGCAATAACACTACATCAAAAACAACAATCTAGCATGGTATAAAACCGTTCCACATCAAATTTCGCATGATTTTTAATTGTGCCAGAATCAGGTGTTCCAAAATAGTCATTTTTTCTGGCACAGTTTAAAAGTGTGCCTGAGTTGACCAAACAGGAACACTTCTGGCACACTTTTAAGCCGTTCCAAAATTTGATATTTTTGACACACTTTTGCAACAGTTTATAACTGTGTGCCAGATTGAGTACATTTTGGTACACTTTTGATACAGTTCAAAACTGTGTCAAAATTTGATACACTTTTGACACGGTTTTGAACTGTGCCAAATTTTTTGATTAAAGAAAAAATTAATTATTCGAAAACAAGAAAAATCATGAATTGCGAATATCTCACGTTGTTGATAAACTAATATACATACAAACTTCAAAATATTACAAGTGTTAATAGTTAACAGACCAAAAAAAAATTGGGCAGAGTTCCTCCATTCTCTGGATATTCTAAAACCTGCTAATATAAAACCTGCATAATGTAAAGCCACACGATCATAAAATATAATAATAAAATTATAAAAGCCTGTATGACCATAAAAATTAACAATAAAACTACAAAAGTCCGAACGGTCATAACACAAAAAAATAGAATCCTAAATATTAACGACATTAAATAAATAATCCCCTAAATGTAAACCATTGACTTCTTCATGTGTTCCACGTGGATAAAAGCTAACGATAAAATGTTATCCTGGAAAATAATAGGGTACAAAAAAAGAATTGATATTAGTGTTGATACCAAAATTAATCTGCTGACATGGACCAATCATATGAAGACACGTGACTATCTACATGGCAACAACAAGCACTTCCGAGGAACCCACTCGCTTCGAGGAACGAGACTACAACGAGGAAGACAAGTTCCCCGAGGGACTCACAAGCTCCGAGGAACAATGCCTCTCCGAGGAACTCTTAAATACCGAGAAGCTTAGGCGGTCCGAGTAACTCATGGTGGTCCGAGCTGCACCTCGAAGCAGCATGATTCATTAAATGCTTATCATTTGGACGCACACGCAAAGAGGGCATTAAATGTATTACCCTTTCATATATATATCATTTAATGTATTACCCTTTCACATGACAACCTCAGAGATATAAATACATTGTACAATCCTCATTGTAAAAGATACCCCCCCAGATCGAAATTTCTTGAGATAACTTGTAATCGAGAATTCCCATACAAACAGCAATACCAAAACAGTGGACGTAGGCCATTCTTATAAGGCTGAACCATTTTAAAATTCTTTGTCTCATTTATTTATCTGTGATTGAATTATTACAGTGATCTAATTTTTTACATCAACAAATTGGCGCCGTCTGTGGGAAACGACTGGTAATATCGTTTTCTCAAACAAATACAATCCATTACCAATGGCTGATATTCCTGAATCCAGCAATCGAAACGCTGTAACCCCTCCAAATTCGTCTGCTCCACCAATTGTTCCAGATCTGATTGGAATAATGGAAAATCTGGCTCAGGGCCAGACCGTCATGCAAGAAACGATGCGACAACTCATCCAAACCCTCCATGGCGGTACATCAGCCCATTCCGGACCACGAAGCATTCAAAGAAATATCCTTGATCCTTCTTCGTGTACTAGACTTACTAATTCATATCGCAATGAGGAATCTGAAGATTTTTCTTATCAACCTGGGCAAACTTCGTCGGTGCGAGCCACGGATACTGAACAACGTGTCACCCTCTCCCCAGAAAGGACTAGCGCATTGGAAAGATTAAGCAGGGTTTCTCCTTTCGATCGATTAGGCCCTAGGAGGAACAAAAGTCCTCTTAATGCAACGTCGAGGAGCTTTCGATGACCATCAGATTTAAGGTAAGGATCTACCCAGTCACGACCAGCTGCTCGTCAAGATAGATTCTATGACCGACCAGCTGCTCGTCAAGATAAATCCCAGGAAGCTATTTCAACGAGATCGATTTCTTGAACCTATAGGCCCGAGGAAGGAAATGATGCATGGAAAGGATCTATTCAGAGGCTGGAGGATAAATTAGGGGAAATGGCTAGGGCCAAGAACCCCCTACAACGAACCTTTGTTCGAGGAACACCTTTTGTCCAGGATATTGTTGATTTTCCAACACCATCAAAGTTCAAAGCACCTGTTGTGACTCCCAAGTATGATGGGAAGACTGGCCCTGTCCTTCATATAGAACAATATCAAGCTGCTGCCGACATCTATGCTGTCCCAGATGAGATGAGATGCAGGGCATTCTCGAGAACTCTTACCGGATCTGCTCAGATATGGTATAATAATCTTCCTCGGGGTAAGATTTCAACTTTCCTTCAACTGGATGAGTTATTCATTGGGAATTTCTGCTTTGGCACAAAGCCAGTTAAACGAGTAGCACATTTGTTAAGTGTTAGACAAAAAGCTGGTAAGAGTATCAGAGATTATATAACTCGTTTCATTAACGAAAAACTCGAAGTCATTGATTATGAGGAGAAGACAACGATTACCGCTTTGATGAGTGGACTGCTGCCAAACAAGTTGTACTACACTTTGGCCAAAGATCCACCTCGAACCATGTCGGACCTGATGGGAAAAGTGTCCAAGATTATGAATGCCGAGGAGGCTATGTCTGCGAAGAAGAATATGGACGCCAAAGAAACCAAGGTGGAAGGTGATAAAGCTAAGAAGAAAGAACATAAGAACAATGGTGGTGACCAACAATCCAAAAATAGGTCGTCATAGGAGGTCTTGAGGAAATTTGATAGTTACACACCTTTGAAGGAGAATATCAACCACGTCCTGGAGGAAATTAAGAACAACGAGGAGTTAAACTGGCCAAAGAAAATGAAGGCAAACCCTGAAACGAGGAATAAAGAAAAATATTGCGAGTTCCACAAGGATCATGGCCAGATGACTAAAAATTGCATAGCTCTTCAGAATGAGATTGAAACACTCATCCGACGAGGAAAGCTAGCAAAGTATGTTGATCGGGGAGGCGAAAGAAGAAACAACGACCGAACTATAGAGAGATCTAGATCTCCTCGTCGAGCAGAGGAGAACAAGAAGAGAAACCATGAAGTTGATCCGGAGGATAACCCCGATCTTCCCAAGAAACCAAGGCAGCCAGAACGAGAGGTATTTTCAATACGTTTTGGGTTATTTGATTGTAATGTTATTACAGGAGGAGATGCAGGAGGAGGAGACCTTACTACAGAAAGAAAAGCTTACCTCGGTGAGGCTCAAGCTTGCTCGTACATTCAGCGAATAAATCTAGCTGAGGAAGATCGCCTGAGAAAGGTGAACAAGGAGAAATTGGTCATCGGTTTTTCAAAAAATGACCTTGCAGGTGTTTTATATCCTCATGATGACCCACTGATGATCAAGATGAGAATGAAGGAGGTAATGATTTCAAGAGTGCTGGTCGATAATGGTAGCTCGGCAGATATTATGTTCTACTCGGGTTTCGATAGTTTAAATCTAAAGCTATCTCAACTGGAGCCTTACCACAGACCCCTCATCGGTTTTACTGGTGAGAAAGTATTTCCACTTGGGACGATCAAGTTGGATATATTCATTGGTACATGTCCTGCTTGTCGGACAGAAAGAATACGTTTCTTCGTGATGGATAAGAATGTCCAATCATCGTATAATATCATCATGGGAAGAGTAGGATTGAAGAAGTTCGAGGCTGTACCATCTATGGTGCATCAGTGCCTAAAATTTCCAACAACCTTTGGAGTAGGAGTTGTGAAAGGTGATCAGAGAGTAGCTCGGGAATGCTATTATTCATCCGCCGAGCAAGAGGAACTGGAAGAATCAAAGAAAAAGACCACTACCTATCAAGTGGATGAAGGTGCAGAAATTGAAACATTGGACCCTCAAAATGAGTCGCAACTCGTGAAGGGTCAAGTGGTGGAAGCTACTGAAAACATCATTCTAGACGACGAACACCCTGAGCGAACTACTCAAATAGGTTCATCATTGGAAGCCTCATTAAAACAAGAATTGATAACTTTCCTTAGAAGCATAAGACAAACTTTTGCGTGGAGTCATGGAGA
The DNA here is from genome assembly GCA_949130495.1 of Sambucus nigra. Lineage (NCBI taxonomy): Eukaryota > Viridiplantae > Streptophyta > Magnoliopsida > Dipsacales > Adoxaceae > Sambucus > Sambucus nigra. The sequence continues at coordinate 79,117,493 of OX422210.1, read as the reverse complement.
TATGCCTGGGATAGACCCAAACTTCTTATGTCACGAACTCAATGTGAATAAGGAGATCAAGCTTGTGAAGCAAAGTAAAAGAGTATTCAGTCCCGAGAAGAATCAAGCTATACAGGAGGAAGTCGAGAAGCTCCAGAAAGCTTGTTTCATTGAAGATGTTAAATATCCAGATTGGTTAGCTAATATGGTGATGGTAAAGAAGAAGAACAACAAGTGGAGGATGTGTGTAGACTTCACCGACCTCAACAAAGTATTCCCAAAGGATCACTTTCCATTGCCCCGAATTGATCAACTAGTGGATGCTACCTCGGGACACGAGTTGCAGAGCTTCATGGATGCTTACTCTAGTTATAATCAAATTAAAATGAAACCTGAAGACAGGGAGGGTACTTCTTTTATTACCCCTAGGGGAACTTTGTAAGGACATTTTTATCCATTATCATTTTATATGTCGTACGCCGTTACACCATTGAAGAAACTCAAGATCGCATCTACAACAACGGATCTGAATATCAAAGTGTCTTCAACATCATAGCCTCTGCGAGAATGAACTTGGTAAAATTTTGTTTTTACGTTCCTTAAAGTTCATATTTAGTATTGGAAAATTTTTATAAAATGTTTTTTATAAATATAAGAAGTAAGTTTTTTCATGCAAAATGAGGCTTTTAAAAGGATTTTATTTTTCTGGGAAAACCGGACCGATCCGCCCCATACCGGACCGATCCGCTTGCTGCAGATCCAGTATACCCCGGACCGCAAGCGAACCGATGAAGGCCAAAATAAAAGAACCGATCCGCTTGATCGGACCGATCCGCCTCAGAATCGGACCGGTCCGACTGGGATAAATTCGGCCAGATTCGCTGCAGGTTTTTTAGGCTCAAAGTTTTCCTATTTAAAGCCAACTTCGGGGAGTTATTTTTTAAGACTTTTCAAGACGATTTTCAGAGTCCTAAATACTCTAAGTCTTCACCTTTTTGAGTCCCAAGACTCTTTTTGATTCACACCAAAAATCCCAATTACTTTTGTGAATCTTTTGGAACCCTAGAACACAAACTTTGTTGTTGTTCATCTTTGTGGAGAGATATTTGCAACTGAGGGCTGCGTGTCATTGCTGAGGGAGTCTCTACAAAGTTTTATGGTTGCGTGTCATTAAGGAGAGCTGCGGTTCTTTCTTCGTTGTTTGGGGCTGCGAGTCCTTGGAGGGTGCTGCGTGTATTCTCTTGCTGAGTTCAAGACTGCATGTCTTTGTGGGTTGGCTGCGCATTGATCCATTGCAGATTTCTCTATGTAATTGTAAGTTGCGGCTTGTATATTCATAGTGAAATAAAGGTTTTACCCGAAAGGGATTTTTTCCTGAAATCTGTGTCTCAGCATATTTTTGTGTCACATGCTTTATTTATTTATTGGTTAACACACGCACCTTAGATGCATGATTAGGGGCTGAAATTAAATAAGTGTGCTATATTAGAAAGTTGTGAAGTTAATCAATTATCACACGTAATTCTTAGCTTTTCAAATTGGTATCAGAGCGGGTTGCGCTAATTTATTGCGTATTCCTATTTTCCGCAAAATCGTGTGATATTGATTTTTTTAAAATCAGTTTTGTGAAAAATCGCAATTTTTCCTATGGAACACTTATATAATCAGATGCCTATTTTTGACGGGTCTAATTATGCCTACTGGATAGCTCGTATTAAATCGATTTTAAAATCTATTGACGAGCGTGTTTGGTTGATTTGCGAAAATGGTTGGACTCCTCCCACGGTCACTGTTAATAACATCACCACTTTAAAACCCGTGTCAGCCTGGACTGAAGATGATTATAAATTGTCCAATTTTAATTCCCGTGGTCTGAGTGCTATTTCTGGAGCTGTCTCTCCTGATGAGTTTCGCCGAATTATGACGTGCACCACGTCTAAAGAGGCTTGGGATGTTTTGAAATTGACACATGAGGGCACGAACGCGGTTAAAGAGTCAAAATTATAAAATTTGGCCACCCAATTTGAGACTATCACCATGTCTGAGTCCGAATGCTTTGATGATTTTTATGCACGATTGTCGGACATTGTTAACACATGTTTTAATTTGGGTGAAGTGATTGATAACACGCGTGTCGTTAAAAAGATTTTGAGATCTCTCCCAAAACGCTTTATTCCTAAAGTCACTGTTTTGAACTCTTTGGGAAATTTGAAATCACTTAAGTTGGAAGAACTTGTAGGAGATATTCAAACCTATGAGATTGACATGTTTCCCAAAACCATTAAGGCTAAGGATAAAGGCATTGCTTTAAAGACTCATTTTAAGAAAAAGAAAGAAACAGTTTGTGAGTCCGATTCTGAGGGAGATTTTGATTTGAAGGATATGGCCTTGTTTGCAAAAAAATTTAAAAAATTTCTCAACATCAACAAAAATAATTCTTCCAATAAAAAGAATTTTTTTGAGAAAAATAAAAAGAAAGGAAAGTCCAAAGAAAGTGGTGAGAGGGAAAAAGAGAATAAATCCGATGAGGAGTGTGAGGAAGATTTTGAGAACGTCACTTGTTTTGAATGTGGGGGTAAGGGACATAAGTCGTTTGAGTGTCCTACATGGCTTAGAAAGAAAGGAAAGAAAGTAGCTATGCCCGCCACATTTAGTGATAGTAGTGAAGGTGAGGGTGATGAGACTAGTGGTGAGAAGTTTGTAGCTTTTTCTAGTCGTGTGAGCACACCCACCTTGTCCCACAATAGTGCACACGAAAGTGATAGTGATGGTTTGAGCGCTTCAAGTGAGGGAGAAAGTGAGAGTGAAAGTGGAGATGAAAGTGAGCTCCAAAAAGCTTTTAGAGATTTGTACACCGAGACCTTGAAAATAAAGAAGTATAATAGGGATTTAGGTCGTCGGGTTTTAGATTTGGAGAAAGAGAAGGAGGTTTTGAGAAAGGAGAAGTGTGATTTGACCGACACGTTGTCTAGTCTGACGACACGTGTATCACAACTCGAGAGTGATCTCGAACGTGCTAGGGTGGTCAAAGTAAAGTTTGAGAACGCACCTAAGAAGGTTGAAAAGGTGGTTCTTAAGGGTAAAGGTGAGAAGTTAGGAATAAGTCATGACGGTGCTTCTTCTTTCCAATTAGCACCCGAGCCGGTTCCCACTTTAGTGACAGTTTCACATGTGTCTCACCCTAACCCACCTAGGCGTCCCATTACTTTTAGGAAAGTGCGTCCTAGATTTTTTGAGAGAGGTGTTCCTAGGCCTATTTATGTTTGCTCACATTGCAAGAGGAGAGGACACCTTAGGGAATTTTGCTTTAAGTTGGGGTATGCGTCACGTTTTTCTTCTACACGTGTTTCTGGAACACATGCACCCACACATGATACTTTACATGCTCCCGGAGACTACATGAGAGAGTTTGCACATTTAGGTGAGCAAGTTAAGTTTTTAGTCAAAACTTCACAAGAATTGATGGAGGTTTTTCATAAGCTGTCACCACCTTTGGAAAACCCCTCCGCACCTAATGATTGAGGTTTGACTTGTTTACTAGCATAGGGTGATTTTCATGATGTCATTGTTTGCCTATTACTAGTATGTATCATTTTTGTATATATTTTTGTTTTGAAAAATTTTGAAAAATACAAAAAGATTTTTGTATTTTGTTTGCATCATTTATGGATGAACACTTAGGATGACCAAGTCACAACATCATTCCATTATTTTCATATGACTATTTGATAGTGTTTTGAGACAATAGGTCAATTCATCCATGTGCTTTATAATGTTTGGAGTCATTAAGATGTAATTTAGTGTTACTTCCTACATGTTTGACTCATGTTTCCTTTATTGCACACATGCACGGATTTGTTTGATTATTGTGCTTGTCTTATCACATGTTGGTTGGGTGTTTTCACTTCAATCCTGTCCTTAAAAATGAACCAAGCGCGATAAATTTTGATAAGGAAATTGTGCATATAAAAACCTTTTGTGAGTTTGTGTGCTTTGTTTGATAACGGGGAGGGGCTACGAAAGGTAATTATCTATCCTTTGCGCAAAAGCCACCGTTAAAAAGGACCTAAAAAATTGAGGAAATTTATTATCCGAGGTCCAAAGAGGTTAAAAGAGCCCGAAAAAATTTAAAGGCAATAAAAAGAAATTCATGCAAATTATGGGCCATTTAGGTTTTTGCACCAATTCTCCAAAGTTTGAGAATTTAGATTACCTCTAAAAGAATATATATATGAGGGAGTTTGGTTGGAGAATTTAAAACGGGTTTGCACGTCTTTGAAATGCTTGAAAATGCGCTATATAGTTTTGGACTTTATTGGTGTGGAAATCATTTGACTTTGATTTGTTGATTTGCATAAGACGATGTCATCTAAATTCAACAAACTTTTACACCTAAGGATACCTTTGATGTTCATTCGTTAGGAGTACACGTATGCATCGTGCACATATGATTGATTGAGTTGATTTACCTATCGAATGTGTTCACACCCATTCATTCCGTTTCCATGACTTGGTTGTTTGAGTCTAAATCCATGGTGTGATTTTTATTTCATATTTGTTCATATTGGTATCCTATCTTTATATGAAAAATTTGAAAAATCAAAAATAGTTTGTGTATTTTTTTGTATATCGTGACACCCCGATTTTGCTTATTTGATTCATTCTTCTCTTTTGTCTATTTTGGGGACATCATAAAAAGGGGGAGAAAGAATTATCATATTATGGGGGAGTTTGAATTTTGGGGGAGTTTTTGAGATATAGCTTATGTTTTTATCATATATTGATATCCATGTTTATCTCATTTCAAACTCGATATGTCACGTGGTATTTGCTTTGTCTCATGTGTGTAGGTATGAAGATTGAAGATCAATATGTTGCACACCCTGATGAGAAAAGCTTTGAGATTTGATGATTGTTGAAGATTGAAGAACAAACGATGAAGATTTAAACATTTGTATCTTTCCATCTTTAGGGTTCATGGAGGGTAGATTTGTATAGGTCATAAGTTGATAATTCGGATATTTTTTATGTATGTACCGGCATAGACATAGGGGGAGATTTGTAAGGACATTTTTGTCAATTATCATTTTATATGTCGTACGCCGTTACACCGTTGAAGAAACTCAAGATCGCATCTACAACAACGGATCCGAATATCAAAGTGTCTTCAACATCATAGCCTCTGCGAGAATGAACCTGGTAAAATTTTGTTTTTACGTTCCTTAAAGTTCATATTTAGTATTGGGAAATTTTTATAAAATGTTTTTTATAAATATAAGAAGTAAGTTTTTTCATGCAAAATGAGGCTTTTAAAAGGATTTTATTTTTCTGGGAAAATCGGACCGATCCGCCCCATACCGGACCGATCCGCTTGCTGCAGATCCAGTATACCCCGGACCGCAAGCGAACCGATGAAGGCCAAAATAAAAGAACCGATCCGCTTGACCGGACCGATCCGCCTCAGAATCGGACCGGTCCGACTGGGATAAATTCGGCCAGATTCGCTGCAGATTTTTTAGGCTCAAAGTTTTCCTATTTAAAGCCAACTTCGGGGAGTTATTTTTTAAGACTTTTCAAGACGATTTTCAGAGTCCTAAATACTCTAAGTCTTCACCTTTTTGAGTCCCAAGACTCTTTTTGATTCACACCAAAAATCCCAATTACTTTTGTGAATCTTTTGGAACCCTAGAACACAAACTTTGTTGTTGTTCATCTTTGTGGAGAGATATTTGCAACTAAGGGCTGCGTGTCATTGCTGAGGGAGTCTCTACAAAGTTTTATGGTTGCGTGTCATTAAGGAGAGCTGCGGTTCTTTCTTCGTTGTTTGGGGCTGCGAGTCCTTGGAGGGTGCTGCGTGTATTCTCTTGCTGAGTTCAAGACTGCATGTCTTTGTGGGTTGGCTGCGCATTGATCCATTGCAGATTTCTCTATGTAATTGTAAGTTGCGTCTTGTATATTCATAGTGAAATAAAGGTTTTACCCGAAAGGGTTTTTTTCCTGAAATCTGTGTCTCAGCATATTTTTGTGTCACATGCTTTATTTATTTATTGGTTAACACACGCACCTTAGATGCATGATTAGGGGCTGAAATTAAATAAGTGTGCTATATTAGAAAGTTGTGAAGTTAATCAATTATCACACGTAATTCTTGGCTTTTCAAACTTATTGTTATAATGAAGGTGAGACATATCAGAGGCTGATGAACAAGGACTTTGCTGAATAAATCAGTGACAATATGGAAGTCTATGTTGACGATATGCTGACGAAAAGCAAGAAAGCTGCCGATCATCTAGTTGACTTAAGTCAGACTTTTGATCAACTAGATAAATATCAAATGAAGCTGAACCCGACGAAGTGCATATTTGGAGTACGAGAAGGCATGTTCCTCGGGTACATTGTCCGACGCATTGAAGCAAATCCTGAAAAGATCAAAGCTCTATTAGGGCTGCGATCTCCAACAACGAAGAAGGAAGTACAGAGTCTCACATGACGAGTAGCGGCACTCAACAGATTTGTGTCGCGAGCAACTGATAGATGTCTCCCATTCTTCAAGACACTCAGAAAAATTTTTGAGTGGAATGATGAATGTGAGAAGGCTTTTCAAGACTTGAAGAAATACTTAGGAGCACCTCCATTGTTGTCCAGGACGATGATGGGAGAAAAATTATATTTGTACCTTGCAGTGTACGAGAATGCAGTTAGTTCGGCATTGATCAGAGTGGAGAATGGAGTGCAAAAACCAATTTACTACACAAGTAAGGCCTTACGAGGAGTAGAGATCAGATATCCAAGGCTGGAGAAATTGGCACTGGCGCTGATTGAGGCGAGAAGGAGAATGAGGCCATACTTCCAGGCTCACACTATAGTAGTATATATCGATGTGCCATTGAGACAAGCCCTTCATAAGCTAAAAAAATCAGGAAGATTGATGTACTGGGCAATAGAGCTCGGTGAATATGATATAATTTATGAACCCAGGTCATCACTAAAAGGGCAGGCTGTAGCAGACTTTATAGCGGAGTTCAACTATCCTGATACCCCCGAGGAGCAAAAGTTGATCGCTGATCAACCTGTGGATGTTACAGGATCAACAAACACAAGCTCAGACCAACTCCGGTTGGTAAAAGGGCAAGTGAATGTTACAGGATCATTAAATTCGAGCTCAGACCAACTCCGATTGGTAAAAGGGCAAGAAAAGATGATCGACGAGGAGCGAGAAAAATTCGAGGAGGATGAAAGGAAGCAGTAAGTATTTCACCAAGGAACTCTGACTGATTCGAAATTTGAAGACGAGTTACCTATATGTAGGCTATATGTAGATGGCTCATCTTGCACTGCAGGATGTGGCGCGGGGATAGTTTTAAGCACTCCGGACAAGGTCGACATGGAATACGCTTTGCGTTTCCAATTCAAAGCTTCCAACAATGAGGCTGAATATGAGGCCATGATCGCAGGGCTTAATTTGGAAAAAATTATGGAGGCGCAGCAGGTTGTGATTTTTAGCGAGTCTCAATTGATTGTAAACCAAATGATGGGAGTATATGCAGTTAGAGGAGAATTAATGATCAGATATCATGCAAAGGCAGAGGAGCTGGTGTCAGAATTTATCGCTATTCAGCTGGTCAGAATACCAAGAATGGAGAATGCGAGAGCAGACGCACTAGCCCGACTAGCATCAGCTACTCGCACCGAGCTACGACGAACAATCCCAATTGAAGTGTTAGCTGGTCGGAGTATAGATGAAGATCTGACGATGAACTTTATCACCCTTGATTTAGGACCATCTTGGATGGATACCATCAGGGCATATATCGAGGAGGGAGAATTGCCAATTGACAAACTCGTAGCCAAGAAATTAAAGTTTAAAGTGGCTCGGTATGTATTAACTAATGGTATTTTATATAGACGAGGAATTATGGCAAGTTTGCAGAGATGCGTACATCGCTGCGAGGTGAAAGAATTGATTGAAGAAATCCATGAAGGGTCTTGTGGAGCACATGTAGCACGTCGAATGCTTTTACAAAGGGTGATAATGCAAGGATACTACTGGGCGACGATGAGGGCTGATTGCATAGCCTACGCCAAGAAGTGTGACAAGTGCCAGCGCTTTTCCTCAATCCGAATAACTCCACAAGCATTGTTGACACCCATAACTTCTCCTTGGCCATTTGCCATGTGGGGAATAGATTTGGTTGGACCACTGCCAACGACCCGAGGAAGGTTCAAGTATCTCGTCGTCGCAGTGGATTATTTTACTAAGTGGGTAGAAGCTGAGCCACTCATTGACATGACGTACGAGAAGGTGTATCGATTTGTTTGGAAGAACATCATTTGCCGATATGGTCTCCCTCATGCTTTCATCACAGACCATGGAACATAATTTGATAACGAGGAGTTTGCTGCCTATTGTCATCAGTCAAACATTTTGAAGGTTCATTCAGCACCAGGCCATCCTCAAAGCAATGGACAAACTGAAGTGACAAACAGAACGCTGCTGAACGGTTTGAAGAAACGATTGAATGATGCAAAAGCAAACTGGATCAACGAGCTACAATCAGTACTTTGGGATTATCAAACTACTCCCCGAGTAGCAACTGGAGAATCACCATACATGCTGGCGTTTGGAAGTGAAGCTGTCATACCTACCGAGTTGGGCCTCCCAACACATGGGGTACTGAATTTCAATTCCCCTGTCAGCGACTTAATGAGAAGACTGGATTTAAACATGCTCGAGGAAGTTAGAGAAGAAGCAGCCATTAGGCATGCTGCTTACCAGCAGCGAACAACTCTGTTCTACAACAAAAGGGTGAAGAAGTGCGACCTAAAAGAAGGAGACTATGTGCTGAAGAAAGTAATTCAAAAACACAATAATCAGGAAGCAAACTGGCATGGACCATACCGAGTTACAGAAGTTGTTCGACCAGGAACTTATCGAATAGCAACTTTAGAAGGCGAGGAGTTTAAGAATGCATGGAACGCAGAGCACCTGCGCAAGTATTATCAATGATGTATATGTAACACAGTTCCATCAGTATGAATAAAACGAAGATATTCTGTAAAAGTCTCTCCTTTTTATTGAGAATTTTTCGGGGAATACTAGTGCTACACACTACTCGGTAAAACTCGGCAAAGCTCAGACTGCTCAGCAAGATATTCCTAAAAATGCAAACTTTGGTTGGTTAGGAAACAAAATATTCCTAAATATGCCAACCTCGGTTGGTTAAGAAATAAGATATTCCTAAAAATGCCAACTTCGGTTGGTTAGGAAACAAAATATTCCTAAAAATGCCAATTTCGGTTGGTTAGGAAACAAAATATTCCTAAAAATGCCAACCTGTTTGGCTAGAAAACGAAATATTCCTAAAAATGCCAACCTGTTTGGCTAGGAAACGAAATATTCCTAAAAATGCCAACCTGTTTGGCTAGGAAACAAAATATTCTCGCAAATGCCAACTTATGTTGGTCGGAAGGCACATACATTCTTGAAAATGCCAACTTATGTTGGTCGAGAGGTAAGATTATTCCAAAAAGTGCAAAAGTTGCTAACTATGGCTGGTCGGGGATAAATACCCACCAACTGTAGTTGGTCGACAAAGAAAATTTACCGACCTTGGTTGGTCGAAAACATTTAAGAGAAAAATCTACCAAGTATGGCTGGTCGGGGATAAAAACCCACTAACTGTAGTTGGTCGATAAGCATAATTTAACGACCTTGGTTGGTTGGAAAAATTTTAAACATTTTTTATACTCGTGACTTTATTATTAAGTGATCAAGCAATATTATTGAAACTTGAAACTTTTTATTACTGAGCTGGTCGACAAACAACACAATATTGTTATCTTTTTAACAGATATACATAAATGTAAAGTGTTTGATAACTATAAGACAATAACAATCAAAATTTGCAAACAAAATGATTGTCTTTCATTAAATTCAAAATAAATTACATTGATAATGAAATTACAGTTACATTGACATGTACACTAACTATTACATCAAAAATTCCTATTCTACTGGTCTCTTCCCCTATGCTTTTGACACAGGTTCCTCGCCAGAAGGCGGATCATTTAAAGACTGAGGAGAATTGATAAAGTTAAGATCCTTCAGCATCCTGACATTCATCGTGGATGGTCGATCTAAGAGATGATCGGGACGAGATATCTCGATTTGAGAGTGAAGATTATAGTCAACGAGATACTTTGAAATTAAGTTCCCAGGAATGGACCGAGCAGGGATCCACTCCATCTCCAAATTGTATGGTGGCACAGGAAAGTCGAGCAAGCCGGGATCATGGTAATCCCACAGATAATGACCTTGTTCGAGCTTCAACACACCTAAGGCATTCAGCCAGCCTTGCTTGTAGCCCTCATTGTTGGCATTCTGGATACGATCGTCCAAGTGGAATAGTGCTTCGTTGTATCCAGCCATCCAGAACTCCCTGGGCTGTTTGTGGAATTGATAGGTTAACCTTTCTAGCTGCTCGTGGAGATTCTTGATGAAAAGCTCCTTATTCTCCAAGACGGACTTCTGCGCAGAGAGCTGTTTTTCCAAGTCCCTAATCTTCTTTGACATGTCAGACAAAGCCTGGTTCTTCACCATTAATTGGAAAGCTTGGTTCTCTAACGTAGACTGAGTTCTCTGTTCTTCGACAAGAACTCGAGCTGCTCTTCCTCGTCCCTGAGGAGCTCTTGCTCGACCGCGAGAAGATGTAGAGGTGCTAGAATTCTTCAAAGTCTCCAACTCGTCCCTCAACTTGGTATTCTCAATCTCTAAGAACGAGAATCCCTCGTCGGTCACTGGGATCAAGGCACTGGAAGTGGAGGCTGTAGAATTCAATTGTGATAGCTCTTTTTGCAAGTTGTTGTTCTCTTGCTCCAGCAACTTGGCAATCTATCTGCATTCCTCGAACTCACCCTTCAAAGTTCTCTCCCTCAGATCATACCCATCAAAAAGCTTATCGTAGCCCTTGTCAACCATGATCAGCTTGTACTTCTTTTCGTACCCCTCATGCAATAGGGCAGTTGATTCCTTGTATTGATTCTGAAGGTCTTCGAGGGTACACTGGAGATCCTCAATCATTTCATAGTAAGCCACATTATTGGCCACTGCTCGGTCAAGTAGACACTTCAGGTACTGATATGCTTCAACTGCCTGTTCTGAAGCATCATGACCAAGGATGTCGGCAACTTGTGCAGCACTCAAGTCTGTGTGACCAGCCTTAAAGTACTCATTGCACAATTGCAGCAACTTTGTATCATGGGCAGATAGGAGATCCATCCTGGCCAGAAACTAGCAGAGAAAGAAGAGAAATCATTAATAAGAAGAATAAGCAGAGTATGAATGAAAGATAGACAACAATATGCAAAAAGTTCAAGTTTTATTAGATCATAATTCAGAGTTACATCTTCTGAGTTACATTTGATAAAGATAAGCAAAATAAAGAGAAACCCGAACAACACTAAACCTTTTTCTTATCTCCCAAAACCTTCTCGGGAGACTGGGATGAAAAGGTAGGTTGATCGGAGGGAAGAGACAATTGCTCGGGAAGAGTGGGCAGTTGCTCGGAGGAAGAAACGATGTGCTGATTTTCCTCAGCAACAGGCTGAATGGTTAGGGCATGATCTCCCATCACCATCGAAGACTCTTCAGAGGTAGCTTCGTCCTCTTCTAATTCTTCTGGAGTTGGAGGGGGACCAGGGATATGTCTCTGGAAGAGCTCGGAAGACTTGTTGACCTTCATTTCCTGAAGGGAAGCAACCCATCCATCCCTAAAGTATTTGAGACTTCCATAGTCCACTTGCGATACCATGGCAGCCAACCCCTCATCCCACCCCTTGTCCCAGCCAGAGCTGAAGGACTTCTTCACAACAGCTTTCCTCTTGGCCTTCTCCAAGGAAAGCTTCTCGGACAGCAGGTTCTCAGCAGCCTTCAACTTATTTTCTACCTCCTCCTTCTGCCGACCTACTTCCTGAAGTTTAGCTAACTCCTCCTCGGCAGCCTTGAGTTTATTTTCCAACTCTCCTGCAGCTTTGAGCTTCTCTTCCAGCTCTTTATTTGCCTTCTCCAAGGCATTCTTCTTCTTCTCCAACTCCTTGGAAGCATCAACAATCCGAGATTTTTCTTGCTCGAAGGAGGCAAGTTTCTTCTCCCAGACAGCTTTGTCATCAGCATATTTCTGGCGAGAATCTGCCAGAGACTTGGTAGCTTCTTCCAGAGCTCCTTCCACACTGGACGAGGAGCAAGAAGCCTTAATCCCTTCATCCTTCTTCAGGATTATATTAAAGCAGATCGTCAACTGTGAACAGAAAAAGAAAGCAAGTTAGAAACAAAAATGACAAAGGAAATATGAGAAATTCTAAGTAAAGAGACTTACAGAAGCAAGGTGACGAGAAGCTAGTGAGGTAACCATATCCCGAGTAAGGTTTTCTTCAGTACCTTGAACCTCGGGAATGATCAAGGACTTTACCGAGCTCATGTCAGAGCTCGGGGGAATAAAAGTGGGAACTCCAGTCCCAGTAGCTGGGGACTGAATAATGGTGTCAGCCAAATTGACCGAGGAGCTCTTCTTCTGCCTCCTCGGGGGAACAGGTACAGATTCAACCAAAGAAGAACCCTTGGTCGGTGATATCACAATCACCTCTCCAGGAGCAGTAGACCTGCTTGGAGCCACTGCGGGCCTATCAGCAACCTTCTCGGCAACTTTAGCAGAAGCAACTGGAGGAGCTGCATCATTCTTCTTCGTCCCCTCCTTTGGGACATCTATCCTACTCCTTTTTGCCTCCCCAGAACCGGAGGCAGTCTTATCAAACAGGGTAGGAGGTCTTCTCTTCTTCATCCTTTCACTTAAAGGAATATGAGATTCAGGTGACGAGCTGGTGGAAGCTGGTATTGGCTCTGATTCACTTATCACTGGACGGGCAGTGAAAGAAGTAGTGTAGCTCTTGTACTGGAGCAGATACGAAGATGATCTAATGTGTTCGTCGGCAACACTTTGATGCAGACTCCAGATAAGTTTCAAATGCCTTATATTAACATCTGCTTCTTTTGGGCACTTTCTTTTGTTATCAACTGCAAATAAATAAACATTGTTATCAGTGGCACATTTTACCAAACACAAAAGAAACATGATTTCAAAATAAAATAAAATAAAAATAACTTATCCCGTTGCCATAAGGAGGGCATCTGGGACCTTGGTAAAACTCATCTCCAGCTAATGGAGGGTGTTGCCAATTTTTTATGACAACCCCATGCTCAAAATAATCCTTATTGGCATCAGGGAGATTGACTACTAAGGCTCTGTTTAAAAATCTAGTTTTTAAATAAAAAATATTATCATTAACTGCCCATCTATAGCATAACATGATTTCTGGGATTCCTATGCGAGTTCCATGCACTTGATTTAATCTATGCACCCCATTAACTATTCTCCATGTGTTGGGGGCTATTCGTGCAGGAACAACATCGAAATACTGACAGAATTCCAGACACAGGGAATTGGGTGGAAAAGAAAATCCACATTCTGCAAAAAAGAGACTGGGGAACGAATGTCCCTCAGCCAAATTGAAATAATCAGAAGGCTCAGAAAGTTTTTCCAAGACAACCCAAGAGGGGATGGAGAAATCAGAACGAAACTTTTCAAGAGACTCAACAAGGTAAACCATGGTGAATAAAGAAATGAAGAAGAAGGAAGAAGATCTTACAGGAGAAGAATGGATCCGCTGATAACGAACGGCGGAAAAGACGAACGCACAAGAGAATAGGAAGAGACGACGTAAAACTCAAAAGACGAAAATTTGAAAAGGTAGAAGACGATGGGAGTGTCTGTGAAGTTTAAATACCTTGCCTTGGGAAATGGTGAAGTAATGATTACAAAAAAGGATGATTACGTTACCGGCAGTTAAAAAGATGAAAAGTAGCGTGGGAATCAAAGCTGACAACAGCGGCTAAAAAGGGGAAAAGTGGCACGGGAATCGAAGCGAACAACGGCGGCTAAGAAGACGAAAAGTAACGCGGGAATCGAAGCACACAAAAAAGTCCAAAAAAGCATGATTCTACGAATTGGGATGGAGAAATAAATATAAGGGAAACGCTCCTAAAAATCAGGAAGACTATTTAAAGCTACCATATTCTGAGAAAGAATGTTCCATACTCCTCAAATTTCGAACTATGAAACATTGGGGGCTTCTGTTGATACCAAAATTAATCTGCTGACATGGACCAATCATATGAAGACACGTGGCTATCTACATGGCAATAACAAACACTTTCAAGGAACCCACTCACTCCGAGGAACAAGACTACAACGAGGAAGACTAGTTCCCAGAGGAACTCACAAGCTCTGAGGAACAATGCCTCTCCGAGGAACTCTTAAATACCGAGAAGCTTAGGCGGTCCGAGTAACTCATGGCGGTCCGAGCTGCACCTCGAAGCAGGATACCAACAGTTTAACTGATTCATTAAATACTTATCATTTGGACGCGCACGTAAAGAGGGCATTAAATGTATTATCCTTTCATATGTATATCATTTAATGTATTACCCTTTCACATGACAGCCTCAGAGCTATAAATACATTGTACAATCCTCATTGTAAAAGAGACCCCCCCAGACCGAAATTTCTTGAGATAACTTGTAATCGAGAATTCTCATACAAACAGCAATACCAAAACAGTGGACGTAGGTCATTCTTATAAGGCTGAACCACTTTAAAATTCTTTGTCTCATTTATTTATCTGTGATTGAATTATTAGAGTGATCTAATTTTTTACATCAACAATTAGTAACCAAGTAATTTAAAAAAAAATCTTTTTCAAGGTTAAACATATCATATACAAGTTACAATTATTATTATTATTATTATTATTATTATTATTATTATTATTATTATTATTATTATTATTATTATTATTATTATTATTATTATTATTATTATTATTATTATTATTATTATTATTATTATTATGTTTTCAAACCGAAAGTCTTGTTACTACGTGGTCAGCTCCTACGAGTTACATTAGTCTCATGCGAGGTGTTAGTGCTTCTTATGGAGACATTTGATGACTCATTTGAGTTTTCACCCTCAAACGACATGTTTTTGAGCATAATATAAATATTTTAAAATTATCGTCATATTCTCAAACCAATAGACCCGTGATTGTGCAAGGTATTCATACCTATTACGGGGCTGTTTGAGGGCTAGTTTGAATTTTCACCCTTTAACAACTTGTTTTAAGCATAATGTAGATATTTTCAAATTATTGTCATATTCTCAAAGCGGAGACACATGACTACGCGGTCAGTTCCTACGAGTTATATTGGTCCCGTGCGAGGTATTAATGCCTCTTACGGGGACGTTTGAGGGTTAGTTTAAGTTTTCACCCTCTAATAGCATGTTTTTAAACTTAATCTAGATATTTTTATATTATCGTCATATTCATAAACCAAGCGACCCATGACTACGCGGTCAGTTCTTATAAGTTACATTGGTCCCGTGCAATGTGTTCATACCTCTTACGAGGCCGTTCGAGACTAGTTTAGATTTTCACCCTTTTAACGGCTTGTTTTTAAGCCTAATCTAGATATTTTTAAATTATTGTCATATTCTCAAACCGAGAGACCTGTGACTATGCGATCAGTTTTTACAAGTTACATTTGCCCCATGCAACGTGTTCATGCCTGTTACGGGGTCATTTCGGGACTGGTTTGGATTTTCGCCCTTTAACGACTTATGTTTAAGCCTAATTTAGATATTTTTAATATAGCATCATATTCTCAAACCGAAGACCTGTGACTATGCAATCAATTCTTACGAGTTTCATTGGTCCCGTTCGAGGTGTTAGTGCCTCTTACGGGATCGTTTGGGGGTTGATTTGGGTTTTTACCCCATAACGACATGTTTTTAAGCATAATCTAAATATTTTTAAATTGTCGTCATATTCTCTAACCGGGAGACCTGTGACTACGCGACCAGTTTTTACAAGTTACATTCGTCTGTGCGAGATGTTCATGCCTGCTCCGGGCCGTTTGGGGACTGGTTTGGGTTTTCACCCTCAAACGGCATGTTATTAAGCATAATCTAGATATTTTCAAATTATCATCATATTCTCAAACCGAGAGATCCGTGATTACATGATCAGTTCCTACAAGTTACATTAGTCCCGTGCGAGGAGTTTATGCATGTTACAGTGCCGTTTGGGGGTTGTTTTGGGTTTTCACTCGTTAATGGCTTGTTTTAAGCCTAATCAAGATATTTTTAAATTATCATCATATTCTCAAACTGGGAGACCCGTGACTATGCGTTCAATTCCTATAAGTTATATTTGTCCTGTGCGAGGTGTTCATGCCTCTTAGGGATTGTTTGGGGGATGATTTGGGTTGTCACCCTTTAACGGCTTGTTTTTATGCCTAATCTAGATAGATGCAAAATATTGTCATAATCCCAAATTTTTTACCTATTTTACATTTTTGCATGGGCTTAGTTAATTTTTATCATTCTCAGAACGACCTTACTAATACGATGACGATAAGTGTCACTTGTGATACATTTATGGTATTCATTCACACTTTTAAATTAAACTTTAAGTGCAATCACATTCTAATAATCAGTTAGATGATTATGTTTATCAATGACACTTCATTAAGAAAACCAAAGGCTTATACCCCAAATTTCAGCCAACATATTTCAAGTAGTTTGTACCTTTATGAAAGAAGTACAAGTATAAGTTGAATACATGAACAAGCAAAACTCCTAGTAAGAAATAGGGACATATACCAAATAGTCCCTCGGATATTTTTTAATACCCATTTAGTCCAAACCTTTTTATTTTGCCTCAAAAAGTCCTTTGCCACATATTTTGGAGAGGGAGTGCCGCTGGCGCGGACCTCTAAAAATAAGAGGATATTGAGTGCTTGAGGAACTAAATGGGTTAAACTAAAAATATGTGTCCTTTTTAAAAAATATATATTTATAGTAGGGACTATTTAATAATTGACCCTAAGAAATATTCTTGAACTAAAGAACGTTCTTGTACTTTTTTAATTCTACATTTCACTTTATATATTTCTCAATTGAATAATTAAATTATGGTTTGTAAAACATAACAAAACTAAGATTTATTGGGATAAATGAAGTTGAAAATGAAGGGATGTTTAGATCAAATTTAATTATTAGTGCTTAGAATGTAATCAACAATATCGTTCCCATAAGTGAAGAAATGAGGAAGAGGAGTTCTCATCCACTTGTAATTGTCATTTTTGTGCACTTCAACCAAATATGATATTTTAAAACTATTAGAACTTGAGTTTCATAACTCTTAAAGATCAAATATATAGTCAAAATTCTTGTATTTATTAACTAATGAAACCAAATAATAATGACATAACAAGGATCCCATCAAGTATGATCCAAAAGTCCAATAAAAAAATTCATTTGGTCTGATATAAAGTAGAGTTTATTTCGACCTTATATTTCCCTTTATATGAAACAGACTATTACTGATTATAAAACAAAATGAATATGAAGATATATTGTTATTATGATAAAAAATTGACCATATCGATTCATTATCCAAATATCTCACAATCTAAAGTGTTGATCCACTGATCCTTATGCAAACACAAATATTCATTATCCAAACCAAACCATCAAAATCTCTATGTTAATTAAAACCTATTTTAACCAAATGGTTCAAATGACAAAATAACCCACACGTACACACAAAGGGAGATAAATACATCTGAATAATGGCACTGGAGAGAGAGTGAGGGAGCCAGTGAGAGAGCATTTTTTTTAGCTTGAATACAAGTCCTAGAATTGATACAATCAACATAATAAGTTAGAGATAAAAGTCTTGAGGGTTGACCAATTCTTATTCTGAATCCCCATTAACACTTAAACTTTTATGATCGAGCATAAATGCCATTTATAACAAGAAATAACACATGTTATGAGTGATAACAACAAATAACTTTATATAATTGTCTCTCTTAGTGATCTAGCCTTAAAACATATATTGAAATGTCAAAGATCTTGATTGCCACACCCTTTTCCTTCTCCGCATATTTGTACTAGAAATATGGAAGCCAACAGGGGCCAAAATGGAATTGAACACTTGTTAGTTGAAGAGGAAAAAGCTCAGCACATCGTCAATGCTGCTAGAAATGCAACAATGGCTTGGCTAAAACAGGCCAAAGAAGAATTTGAGAAAGAGATCGCCGAATTTCGCGCTCACATGGAATTTTAGTATCAGAGAAAGGTGGCAGAGAGTAGTGGAGACTTTCGCACTAACATGAAGCGCCTCGAAAAAGAAATAGATGTGAAGATCGATTACTTAAAGAAAGAGGCTGTAAGAATTTCCCATGATGTTCTCCAGGTGTTTCTGAAGCAGGTCACCACTGTGAAGAACTGAAGATATTTTGGTATGCATAGAGGTTTTGAACGTCAGGGTGCCTGCTTGTTATCATATTTGTTTATTTATTTTAGTATGGTCTCCCATTGTGAGACAATAAGATGGTTTATTCAATGTGTATCTTATCGTGTGTATTGGTTGATTGTGGATCTTTATTGAGCAAAACGAATCAATATTTGCTCTTTTGTATCAATGCGCAAATGCTATTAGGAGGGACACAGACCTTGAGAAAAAAAATGTCAAAGATATTAAAGCAAACATAGATGAGACATACCAGCAGTGTAAGCAAAGCGTAAGTTACTCATTTGGGAAAGTATGTCCTTCTCAAGTGGAGGAAATGCAGCTTCAACATTTTGTACGCGAACCATCAATTTTATGGCTTCTAGAAGATGTAATCATCACTTGTTCCTGTAAGCCATGAAAAAACTCTGCTGCAAATCTAATATGTAGAAAAAATTCTCAGTATACACTACAAACTAATCCATATATACATTAGATAAAAGTAAGTCAATCATATAAATGTGAACCCACGTCAATCTAACTCAAAACAAATCAAACCAACATGGTCATCTCACTCTGATAAATTATCAACAACATTCAAAAACATTTACGGTGTCTTTGATTGTAGTCGGTGAACATAAATTCTAAGGAAAATGTTCAAAATGTGCATTATTAAGTTGTACATTACGAAAGCCTGGTAAAAAATTCAGGGAAAAATATTCATGTGCATTATTAGCAAAATGAGTATAAAATATTTTCCATAGAAAAAAAGTAGCACAATAAAAAACACCCATAAATGGGGAGAAAAGTCAAGCTTATACCATCCAACTCAGCAAAAAATCAGTTAGAATGAAGATATTATGCACTGTCTATCAAATAATTAGGGACATAAATATTATACACCATACATGGAACATATAAAACCTCCCTCAAATAGAGATGATAAAATCCATTTCAAATAAATCCCACCTATAAAATTAGTCAATTTCCCCACTTAAGTCCCCACACACAGAGAGATGCATAACAACAGCACAAATCAGCCCACTCTCTTCTATTACTGTGTTGCGAAACATACAGACACACATCTAGTGCGCAATAACCAAAAAGTGCGCATCAATCATATATAGTCTGCACCAATTGTATTCGGTACCAAATTTATTAGATTCTTAAAAAATTAAAACTAATATCGTAAAACATAGTATAAATGAAAGAAGAAAATGACAAAGATTAAACAACATGAAACCTAGAAATAAAGTTCGTGGAATGAAATGAAAAATGGAACATGTATACCTAGTAATTACCTTTGTAGATGAACTCAACTTTGAGTTGAAATAGAGTTTCGTAAAGGAAAAATTGAGATGAAAATGAGGGTATGGAAAACTAAAATGAAATATCTAACATGAAATCGTATACTAATTGTATTCGGTACCAATTAGAAATTGAAATGAAATATTTGGTTTTGTGGATGATGGATGCCCCGAAGGTAGCAGGGAGAGAGAGAGAGAGAGAGAGAGCTGAGAGGAGATGTCAAAGCAGGGAGAGGGATGAGAGAAGGTGAGCGGAGAGAGAGCAAGATACCAAAGTGTGAGTACAGTGAATTTTTTTAGGGTGTTTTATATTTTAGTCAAGTGCGCTCATTTTATCACACTTTAAAACAGTGCTAAATTGTCATTAAACCATGCCAGAATTTGGTACAGTTTTGAACTCTGCCAATTTTTCAATATCAGTGTGTGCCAAATTGCTATTTTGGGTGTAGTGTAAATAACAATGACACGATTTATGAGAAAAATTCACAACGAAAAAACCCTCAGACAACCTATCTATATAAGTCCAGTATGATATATGTCTCAATAAAAGAAAAATTAGACTTACTCACAGGCTCAATACCTTTAAGAATTTATTCCCTTATTTGCTCATTGTTAGCTTCTTCACAGCCCTGGTTGGACGCCTTCCAACAGTAATCACAATGGAGGAACTTTTCGTGTCTCAGTATCCACCGATCTTACTTGCTTCTTGAATCGTCTAACTGTCATCCACCGATCAGTCTTGGTGTAAGACACACGACGTTTGAAACATACGTATTATGTGAAACTTGGATCTCAAATTATGGGTGTATACTAGGGTTACAAAAGGCCTAGATATGTTCTTAAAAAAATATTTTTGCAAATCCTCTCTTGAAAAATGTTGTGTTTGCATTTTAATTTATGGAAAAATAGTAAAAAAATGTTTCGAACGAAAACAAGTAGGTCATTTTAACGAGTTAATATATTTTGTTCGAACCAAAGTAAGTTGTTCGAATGAAAATGCCAGACTCGTTTGAACGAGGATCAAATGACCTTCGCGTGAGAACTTTCTGTCAAATAGAAACATTACGCTCGATGCTCGTTCAAAGATCGTTTGAATGAAAACTACCGCCTCATTTGAACGAGATCACAAACTCGTTCGAATAAAAAATGAGAATTTGTTTGAGCAACAAAAAAGTTCATTTGAATGACTTCAAAAATAATAAAGAAATCTTTGGGAGATCATTAAAAAAAAATAGCCTTAGTGATTTTAGATACATTAAACACCCAAACTGAATTCAGAGATCAAAGATAATATGCATTCATACTTTATTGAGATTCCGTGGATGTTGAAGATGAAAGTCAACATGAAACTCGAAATGATGTTGAATTCACTTCACTTGGCTGCTACGAACTTTAAAGTGCATAATAGGATTGAAGGATAAATTGGCTCAAATTCTAACCCACGACTCAAACAATTTTGTACAAATAGAATAAAACCACTCTTACAAATTTTACATTACGACTCGGTGTGAAGTTTGTCCTTACACACACACACACACATATATATGTATAGATAGATAGAGAGAGAGAGAGAGAGAGAGAGAGAGAGTGAGGCTCATGTGCACACTAAGTTTGCACACGTGCTGGTGCACACCTATTTTTTTAAAATATTAAAATAAATATTTTTAAGTTGATTTTTTATGTGATATCTAAACATTTCAAGGGACTCATAAAAAAATCAGCTAAAAAAAACTTCTTTTACTATTTTAAAAAATCGATCAAACTTTCGGAGCTTTTAAATTGCTTTAAAGCAGCCAAAGTTTGATCGATTTTTTTAAAATAGAAAAAATATTTTTTTGAGCTGATTTTTTTTTATATGGGTTCTTTGAAATGTTTAAATATTACAGAAAAACAATCAGCTCAAAAATATTTTTTTGCTATTTTAAAAAAATGATGTGCAAACTTAGTGTGCACATGAGTCTGCCCCCCCCCCCCTCTCTCTCTCTCTCTCTCTCTTTCTGAGAGAGAGCTGAGAGAGAGAGAGGATCTTATGAGGACCTCTGTTTGCATACCGCCGGCGCGGACTAATTTTGATAAAATAGTAAAAAAAATATTTTTGAGCTAATTTTTTTATATAGTTTTTAAACATTTCAGTAGGGCCATATAAAAAAAATCAGTTGAAAATGAATTTTTTACTATTTTAAAAAAAGCAGTCAAACTTTATCAGTTTTTAACAACTTAAAAACTCACAAAGTTTGACCGATTTTTTTAAAATAACAAAAAAATTCATTTTGAGCTGATTATTTTTTTATGGTCCTATTGAAATGTTTAAAAATCATAAAAAAAAAATCAGCCAAAAAAGATTTTTTTTCTATTTTAAAAAAATGTTTCTCATTTAGGGTTCTCAAATTGGGCCCTCACTTGATCATTTTCCCCTCTCTATATATATATGTGTGTGTGTGTATGTATATATTATAAAAATAAAAGAACATTTGTAAATTCATATATAAGTCATTAGGTTAGAGGATCACTACATATGGGGATTCAATATAGTTCTTTGATCTTAATGTGGGAAGGTTCGTCTTTGTTTCCCCATCAAAATAGTCTTATGTAAACCCTTTCCACCAACTCATTCTCAATGAACATAAACATCCCATATTTTTCAGATCTAAACTATTTTCACTTCCTATCGATTTTGAGACATCAAAAGGGCATTGATATCTCCGCAATGACTCAAAATATGAGGTAAAATCGATACAAACCTTTGCCAACTATATGTACTTCAAATTGTTCGATGGAAGTAGGTAGGCTGCTCGAAAAGGTCCAGTTTTGTATTTATTTATCATTTGTTTATATTACTTACACACACACATCCCACACGGCACAATACAACTTACTTATATACTGTTTATTTCAAATTTATTATTTTCTTATACTATAACTTTCTGATATAGATGTTAACATTTATATTTGAGAATGGAAGGGAGTGGAGGGTGCCTAACACCTTTCCTCTCCATAAACCATTCCTTAAACTTCAAATTTCTAGTTAAACGCGCATACACTCACTAGGTGTCTTCAGAGGCCTGCCCATTTTTTCGATGTTTTGTTTTAAATTAGACTACCGACTCCATATTTTCAAAAGAGAATGACACGATAACCATGTGTCATTGCTAAGACCCCTTTCTCTACACGTCCATAGATGTGCGGGGGAGAGCCGCGTCGTGGGTTCGAGTTCTCACAATGAGAATATTTATTCAAGGAAAAAAGTGAAGTGATTAAAATTCAATAAACTTTAACTCAAAGTTTACAAAATTAATATATAAAAAATACAAGGAGATTAATGAAGTAGAATAGCAATAAAGGTTTTACTCTTAGAGTTTTAGCTAAAATAAATCTTTTGACCACTTGCCTCTCCTTTTTAGTTAACGAGGAAAATCTCACTTAATTACACTCTCAAGCTTGTAAGAGTAGAATTTTTAGCAATCCAGGTCTAAAATTATAGGTGCTAACTCAGATTTTGCACAACTTCCATGAAAAAGAAACAAGATCTTACGAAAGATTTGCTTCTCCCAAAATGGGTGCAACCAACGAAGAAACTTTGTTGAAGTAAAAAAAAAAAGCTTCAGTGAAGCGATTGTAGTCGCGACAAGTCTGAGTTAAGTGCACACAAGGGGCGCGACCAACGAAGGAAGCTTTCTTTGAAGCAAAATAACA
Source organism: Sambucus nigra (assembly GCA_949130495.1). Taxonomy (NCBI): domain Eukaryota; kingdom Viridiplantae; phylum Streptophyta; class Magnoliopsida; order Dipsacales; family Adoxaceae; genus Sambucus; species Sambucus nigra. The sequence goes on along the minus strand of OX422210.1, from coordinate 79,094,106 downwards.
GGAGGCTTGGTATATTGGGCAACAAAGGCTATGAATTTTAGACTACAATTCATAAATTCAAATGATACATTTATATATGAAAAATATATTTGCATATTTATATCACAAATACCAAAAAGAATCATACCAATAAACACACACACAAAAAACAATTTTCTAATTATAACAATAAAATTTGAATATGACAAGAGTGACTAAGTCATCTAAATGTCTTTACCTCAACCTATTAAGACATCTTAAGTGTTTGAACGTGACGGATGTCGGGATGGGGTTTGATGAAGTCCGGTGCGTATTTCTTGATGTGAAGCATTATTGGAATGACCTTAAGGACTAACTACTCAATATATATTTTGGAAACTGAAATAAGACAATCTAAATTAAGTGAAGCGCGTGGGTATACAAATACTCTTATAAAAGACACCTTGTTAAAAATCTGTATATCACAACACAAAATCAAAGCCATAGGTATATTTTAATTGGTCGAGCCGAAGACAATAAACAATATTTTCAAGGAGATTTTTAAATCAATTATGTAAGGTGGATCGAAGAATTTATTAAAATGAAATGGATTAGTATATGAATTCTTGGTTTGCTATTAAACATCAAGAGGCTATGAGAAAGAGAGAGGGAGAACTGTATGAGTTAGACTAGTGCTTATCAAAAGTTCTCATTGCCAAATTTTGCAATTAAAATTTTATTCATCATGAAATTTTCTACATGTAAAATTCACACTCTAAATATTAATTAAATTAAGAATTTTATATCTACCATGATCGTTTGATGAATATCGAACAAAATCTTGCCAAGCATACAAGTTTTCTTCGTTTGAAAAACAAATCTTAGTTTGAGATAAAAGCATTTGAATCTTGTCATATTCCTCTTGATACTTAACTATTTCCTTAATGAAAAAAAGATGTGTAAAATAATAGATATTATGTTTTGAATATATTTTTTTCATTGTGAAATTTCTCAAAATTAAATTTTATATCATAAAGTACGTAGTCTATTTTTTATTTATCATCTTAGAATTTCCCATTCAAATTGATCGCATTTGGTAGATTAAAAAATAATCTTTCTAAAAATACAAGTTTCACGAAAAATTGACGTGTATACAAACTTATTTTTGTTAAAAGTGATGCCTCCTATTGCATATTTTCACATTAAAAACATTATAGTAGATGCATTTCATGAATCTTCTTTGATAGATCTATCAAATAACTTTTCATCTATATAAATTTCACGCCAAACATATTTATAATTCGAGAAATATGAACTTCAAATTGTAAACAAAGATATACATCATATTTGATATACTTTTTAGGAAATTGCTTTAGATAAATATCCTCAATTACCTTATAAGTATAAAAATTTTGTATGGGCAAGTCTCAAAACCAAGAGACAGTGTACATTGGTGGGGTTTGGGCCACGGGCGAACGAACGTTAGGATGAACCGGGGCGGCAGCCCCGGTTCAGATTTGAAAAAAAAACATTTTAGTGTTAGTCCTAGGGCTGATTTTCGGTCGGTTTGGTCGGTAAATAGACCATACCAATACCATACCAACATTGAAATCATTAAACCAAAATTACCAGTTTTACGAGTCGGTACACCAACCCATAAACCAAAACCAAACCACGCGGTACATCGGTAAAATCGATTTTTTGCGGTAAAATTGGTTTTTCGAAAAATACGGTAATTTCGGTAAATTTCTTTTTGCGGTAATTTTGTTATTACTTGGTACATAATCAAGACATAGCAAAAAATATTAACATTGAACAAATTTGCATAAATGGGAGGCATTTTCCAAAATATCCTTCTAAACTATCCAAAGGCAGTAATATTGAGCATAGCAAACAAATTATGTTAACATTATTAGAACTGACCTTTGTACTAAAAGGACAAACCGAAAAGTTAATATCCAAAATATCGTGTCCCTAATCACAAACAACAAAAAAAAAATCATGCTCCATGACAACTATCAATCAACAAACGAAATAAACAAAAATTGAGTGAACTAACTTGAAGCTGAGCTTCAAGCTCCTCACATTCCTGACCAGTGGAAATAGGCATTACATCCTCAACTCTCTTGTTTGAAACAACATTTCTTGCCATATTAAATATCAATATATGTATGATTTCGAAAATATGAGAAAAAATGGATTACCTTATGCGGAACTGAAGTGGCGAGAGATGAGATTGATGGGTTATGGAGAAGAGATTTTGGAAACAGATCTAGATCGAAGACGAGGTGATTAGAGAGTGTTCTCCACATGGTTATTAGAATAAGGGGTTTTGTGTTCTTCCAAGGTCTACCCCTATTTCTTTGTTTAAGGCCAGAGAGAGAGAGAGAGAGAGAGGAGAGGAAAAAGAAGTGATGGTGAGGAGGTCGGCCATAGAGAGAGAGAAGAAGAAGAAGAAGAGATGCTTAGGGTTGGGACTTTTGTGGGTAAAATAAAAGCGTGCGCGTGTGTATATTTTGTGAATAATTTTTTTTATGTGTATATTATCCGTGTGATATTAACGCCAACTAAGATAATTAAACATTGGTCTGCTTTACGTTTATTTCTTGCAATATTAAGCCTAATAGTTTATTATAAATTATAAAAACTATGCCTAAAATAATTTCGTAAATCGGTACAGTCGGTAAATCGGTTTTTAAAATGTTAAAACCAAAACCAACCATAAAAAAATCGGTAATTTTGGTTTCGGTACTTTCGGTTTCGGTAAATAAAAAACTTAAACCATTACCACTAATTTTCGGTACAAAACGGTACGGTACGGATTTTTACCGTACCGCGAACATCCCTAGTTAGTCCAGATCTAGTCGTTTGACAAAGATTGGTGTTTGATAGATGGGTGGGTTGGTGTTGGTTTTGTCTTGTATTAATGGTGGGGGGAGGGGTGTAGGTTGGGGCGGTTTGGACTGAAAATATCGGATTGTTCTCCCTTTCCACCCCTCTGCTATTTTCCTTCCAGCATTCGGCCTCTTTCCACTGATCTGCTCCGGTAAGCATATTTATTTCGTCCTTTGCTCTTTTTATTCCTTCCTTTGCTCCGCTAAGCAAATATTAGATTGTTTACTGTTTTGTTTATTTAAACAAATTTGTTTATTTAAATAAGTTTTTTCACAAAGTCTGATTTGTTTATCATTTGGATATTTTTATTTTTAAATTATAAATTGAATTTTGTATTAAAAATAATATTATTTATTTCATATTACAAAAGTTAAAGAAAATTGAAATCCGTTTGAAAAATTACATAAAATCATATTAAGCAAAATTCAATTGTTATCACTACTAAAATTTGGGTATTGTGAATATTTATTAAGCATTGTTTATTTCTTGAAATTTATTAGGTATTGTTAATAATGATTGAGAATAGTTGTTTGAGCATTATAAAGCTATAATTTGTATAAAACTCGAAATAACAAAAAAAAAATCGCCTCGGGGGCTCCTGCCTCCGAACCCCCGGCACCACTCGAAACTTACCTCCTGACCAAAAATTCTGGATCCGCCACTGACTTCGGCCCCATTTTATTTATTTATTTATTTTTATTTTTGTTTTGGAGAGGGAAAATGTGGTGAGATTTTTATACTATGTTTGAAGTGGAATTGTTTGAAAAAGAATGTTGTATAAAATTCTCATATTTTGTGTAATATAAGAAAATATTAAGGAAAAGTTTTCATTTAAAAAAAATAAAAATAAATAAAAATAAAAATGTAAAATATAATAGATACGAATTTTATTCCCGCCATATGTTTGGGGCTTTCCGCCAAAAGCTGTTTAAGAGACTTGTGAGGCCACAAAAAAGGCAATGAGAGGGTCATATTGTGTAGTTGCTTAAAAAATAGAATATTATTGGGCTTTGAAACCAGGTTGTTTTTGGTGCGTACGCGGTGGTTCCTCTCTTTATTTATTAAATTGAATGTGAAAGAGTACAAACACAGGGATCAGGGATAATTTAATGAAAGAAAATAAAAGAAATTAAATAGAGTCTGTTTGGTTCACCAGAAAATCTTTATTCTGTCTGTATTAAGATAGGTGGGGTTTGAATTGGTTAGGTTGACCTTTCTATAAATGCCATATATGTTAAGCAAAGTGGGAGTTATTGAATCATCGACAATGTAAGTGGGTTGAACCTACAAAATTCCAATTCAAATGGATAAGTTAAATATATGTTGAGCATAGTAGTAGTCACCATGGTAGAAGGAGAATTTCTTAACAATGTAAGTGGGTTGAACCTACAACATTCCAATTCAAATGGGTAAGCTAAATATATGTTTAGCATAGTAGTAGTCACCATGGTAGAAGGAGAATTTCTTAACAATGTAAGTGGGTTGAGCCTACAAAATTCCAATTCAAATGGGTAAGTTAAATATATGTTGAGCATAGTAGTAGTCACTATGTTAGAAGGAGAATTTCTTGGCAATGTAAAAAATGTGGAGTTTTTTTTTACCTTTTTATTGTGAATAATAAAATATTAGACATTTCCTTAAAAGACTATGAATTGAAAATAATACCTATTTATTGATGACCATCATCTAATGTTTAAAAATAAACTTTGCATGACTAATACACACTATTCTACTTATTTGTCATGGAAATGACAATTTTTTTTTTATTATTTATGGCTCATAACAAACACTATTTATCTAAGATTTGGAGAGGAAGTATTACGTAATATTCTTACGTAGTGCAACTACACTAGGGTATGATTGTACTTTTGACTCTCACTCAAAGATATAAATACTTAATGCACCCGATAAGAACAAAACAATAAAAAAGTTGATGGCAATAATAAGATTTTTGACCTACACTATTATTGCGAGACACACATGTGGGGATAGGATAAGGTTTTGGATAGACATTTGGGGGGAGGTCAATAATTAGAGGATATGTTTCCATGGTTATTTCGCATACTGACTGAGAGGGATGCATCGGTGGAGGTATATTTGGAGGAATGTAGACACAAGGAAATGGAACCCTATGGTTAGAAGAACGCTTAGGGATTGGGAGTTGGAAGAGGTGGAAGGGGTTGTTTGAATGGTTGGATGGGAAGGGCTTTCCTCAAGGGGTGAGGATTGTGTGTGGTGGAGGAGAATAAAAAAAAAGGGTATTCTCGGTGCGATCTTACAATTCGTAGCTGATTGGCAGAGGTGGGGTTGACTTTTTTGAAAAAGTATTTGACATACGCATGCTTCACCAAAAGTTACTTTTTTTGTCGGACAACAATGAGACATGCAATCATGATGACAGATGGACCAATGACGAGAAGCAAATGTATGATAAGTCGGTGTTGGATGTGTAAGCAAGCAGATGAAATGGTCAATTATTTGTTATTGCATTGTTGGGTTGTTAGGGGATTACGGGATATCATTTATTTCATAGGGTGAAATGGGTATGTGTCAAGTCAGTTAGAGGGGAGATGGCAGCTTGGAGCTATAAGATAGGGGGAGGGAGGTATGGTTCGTGTGGAAATGATACCTTTATGCATTTTTTTAAACAGTTTGGATTGAGAGGAATATGTGGTACTTTGAAGATGAAAAGATTGAACCAACAAGAGTTCGATTCAATCTTTTGAGCTCTTTGTATGCTTGGTTCAAGGAGGAGTCATATTCTACGCTCATGTGATTGATAAATTTTTTGGGTGAGAGGGAGATGGGAAATTGATTATTGATTTCTTGTGTATACTTTGGTGTCGAGGGGAGGTTGGGAGGTTTTTGTCTCCACATCCCCATTTTTTGTTAATAGTCTCTACTTAAACTTTTGTACATTTCTTATATATGGATTCTGCCCCGTTAGGCGACTTTTTAAGTATACTTAGCGTACTTATCAAAAAATAAATAATAGAAAGATGTCGCAGGTACCCATCATTATGAATCATAATAACTACATGTAATCTCTCACAAAATATGTGACGTGGAATGGTTTTAGCTACATAGATTTTAAAGAAGTTTTTCAATTTAGTCCATAACCAATAAGACTTTTCTATTATAATCCACTAATATATATTTTTTTGTTACTCAAGTCCATCACCTTTAATGTACGTTATATGTTAGCTTATATACACAATAGCATAAACAATGTGACTCACGTATACATTCCAAATTCACGCATAAAATACAGAAAAAAACATGCAGATACAAACGCACGAGGACCCCATGGCAAATATGCTGAGTATTCGATGAACCTTATGTTTTAGGTCTTTTTATAGTATCCCAAACCCTCCAACGACATCTAGGAGGGATTAGAGTAAAATTTATAGTTTTATTGCTTAATGGTCAGGTGTATTTTTGGACCAAGTTTTTAGCATCGAGATTAACATCTCTTCACATTTTGGTCAAAAACTATCAATTGTTTTGAGACTGATACCATTATTCTTCATAGTAGGAATAGCATACATCATTCACAAGGAACCCACCTCCCAACTACCACCACCAACACTTGGTTTTAGATACGACACCACAACTCTATTCCACGTGATGAAGTTATGATACATCCGAGCCATGGTCCACAAAACCCATAACTACATGAAATCCAACATTATAATATAATCATGACATTCAATAAACTCTCTGCTAGCAAATCGAAGTAAAGTACTTTTTAGCAATTAAAAAATCAATGTTGCCCACTAAATGCAGGTCTTATCAGTAGGAATCATTTGTAAAAATTTTAATCCCTAAGGTCGTCAAATCGAGTACCTAACGTCTTAAGGCATCTCCAATGAGACAATGGAAGACATTGTAAATTTAAACGATTTCGAGTATATTTTTTTGTTTGGATACACAATGGGACAATGTAAAAATGAGCTGGATGGGATGGGGCCCCACTCTGGGTGGATAAGTTTTACCCGCCCAACAATATTATAAATTATCTTTCCCCACTAATCGTACATTTTACGTTTTTTTTTTATTTGAATGAGAGTTGGACGGAGAAATTTTGTCCACCCACAGTCTGGGCGGCCAACAGTTACCCGCCCAGCTGTGGGACCCACCAGTTACACAATGTGTAGTGTCAATCTTGTTTTACATTGCCGATGAATTTTCTCTATCTTGATTGTGTATTTTATTCTACCCATTGTAGAGGAGAAAAAATGCAAATGTGCACATTTGGACTACCCATTGGAGATGCCTTAGTATTGATTCCAGCAATAACACCGTGTTTGCCAAATATGTCATGTGTGCAACCCGTACTCTACATGTTTAGTGGTATTATGTTTAATGGTATCATTAACATGACCTTTAATAATGTTTCCAAAACCGAAGTGTCATCTAGGCTTTGATCTCGAGTTATTATGTAGTACATCTTAAGTGCTAAAATTTAGTGTTTTATAACGTAAAAATACATAGCAAAATACTAGAATGGCGTGCGACATAACAAACAAACAAAAAACATAATGATCTAACACTAGACAGATCTTTTGGTGAAAGTCCATCGTCATTTTTATAATTAAGATTTAATGCAAGTCTTTTAATTTGTTTCAAAAGTCCATTGTCATATGTAATACTCACAAATATTCTTTCTTTTTTTTTTTTAATCTCAAATCATAAGAAAAATTTATCAGAAAAATAGGCAAAAAAAATTTTGAAAAATAAAAGAATAAAGCGGAGTAAGTTCAAAATGTAGTTAATTTTTAAGAACTAAATATTAATTGTTCCAAACTAAAAAGGCAAATTTATAATGATTAATTTATTATCAATTAAATAAGAGGGTGATGTTGATCATTATCAAATGATGAACAATAAATTTAAGTTCATATTTAGAGCATTTGCAAAGCATATGTGCATTTCAGCACACTCAAAATGCTCAAATGTATTTTTGCTCTACCCAAAAGTTGATTTGCTCAGAAGCAATAAGCAAAAAAAGCCTCCCGTTACAAGTGAAGTGTTGCGGAAAGATTGAGAATTTGAAAAAAGTAAGCTGAAAAATGCTAAAAGATAAAAAAAGATTGGTTGCAACCAATTTTGCTTATCTTGACAATTTTACAAATATGCGACGGTTCTAGAGACCTAAATGTAAAAAATAAATTAGCAAAAAAATTATTTTACAAATATGTTAACGGTTCTGAAGATGGTTTTAGTCTAGTAATTGATGTCTTTTGTTAAACTTGAGAAAGAAGTATTGGTGGGCAAGAATGATTTGGGAACCGAAAAGAATTGAGCACCAAGATTTAAACAAATATACCAACTAATATTTTAATACATTAAGATCTTTCACTCGCATACAAGTTATATATTTTGCTTATGAGAAACAAATTTCTGATGTATTATTTATAAATGACTACAACTCAACCACTACTCTTATTACCAGCTGGATTGCTATCGATTTTTCATGTGGAAATGCCCATTTACGTGGTAGGGTGGGTTTGAGTTGTGCTGTCTCAATTCATGCGTATTGAATGCAGGTTCAGTTCCAGAGATGTTAGTTATGCACCTTGCATGTTATGTTTTCGCTTTTGAATTGCACATTTACTCATTTTGGATAAGATATACTCTGTAACAGCAAATACAATATAGATAAATACTCTTAGTTGAGTTTGAGTGGACATGAAATAAAAAATTAAAAAATACGCCTACAACATAGAAAATTTTTGTTGGCATGTTGATCATGCAATGATATACTTTGTGGGATCAAATTGAGAGTTACGGGAAGGAAGTCCTTATTTTATTATTACTATTATTATTATAATTATTATTATGTTTACTACGTTTTACTATTACTTAGGAAAATGATATAATGCGATCGTACCTCACATGTTCCCTAGAAATATTGTGATGTGTGGAATGTATCACGTATTCGTGCTTAATTAAAATAAAACACGATACGTATGGGCATTTAAAATTCTTTTATATATAATGAGAAACATGCGCAACACGTAACACTTACGTGTCGTGTCCTTGTTTATGTTGAGCAAGTATACGTTGCTCCCTCCACACACACAATGCAATTTCTCCATGTTATGAGTATGGAAATAGTAAAGGTTCTTACAACATATGCGCTAAAGGCACACACTAAGAACCCCAAAATAGCGGGGACAAAATTCCTACATATATTTAATATGGCACTGATACTTATGTAGAACTCTCATACTTACTATTTTGAAGCTCAAAACATGTGCGCTAAGGACACGTATTATCATTTTCCAAGTAGTAAATATGAAAGCATGCGTGACTATTTGTGTCATATTAATGGTATTATGGCATAATGTCCCTACTACTTTTAAGATGTTAGTGTATGCCCTTAGGACACATGTTATCATAATCCTCTTAATAGAAAATGACAATTAATATTTAATCCTTACGAAATAACTACATTTTACATCTAGTTCAACTTATCTATTTATTATTTTTTAGTTTAGAGTTAAATTTTTATTTTTCGTTTAGGGTTTAGTTTTAGTTTTTTGTTTAGAATTTAAGGTTTAGTATTTTTTTTGTTTAGGTTTCGGGTTAAGTTCTTTTGGGGTTATGGTTTTATTTTTCATACGATTGAGTTTCTTAGTTTAGGGTTCAATTTATTATTATTATTATTATTATTATTATTATTATTATTATTATTATTATTATTACTACTTTTTTTGGTTTAGAGATTAGAGTTGTTGGGTTTATGATAAGAGAAAAGTGTCAAGCTAGTATACTTAAAGTCGTGGTTTATAAGTAAATTTTACCATATTTATTTAAAGATAACTTGCACAAGCAATGCTTGTGTTATATTATTATTATTAATATTGATGTATTTGTGTCTTTTATCATGCATCGTAGATGTTTGGGTGTGTAGGTTTTGACTTACACAATCAAGATCCAATCATCGATTTGTGTATAATATGATTTTGATTCGCATTCTTAAATGGAAGGTGAACATACCATCAGTAGGATTATAACACTGTATTATAATATATCTATCTTGATTATATAAAACAATATAGCTTTCACTTATTGTGCCAGTACACTTTGTATGTATTGAATAACCTATTTCACAAGATTCAATTTTAAATCAATAAGCTTGATAAATTAACTTATGATGATTTGTGTAACGTGAAAGTTAATTATGAATTAAATGCACGTCTCGCTATTAAGGTTAATAAAACTCACTTGGTGTAGCTTATAGGCTTTGATTATGTCAAACTCGATTGATGAGTTTAATTATCTGACTTATTGAATAAGTTAAGTGGATGTACTTAAGATTTTATAAGAATTCAATTAAAATATAATTGTCTATAATTTAATTTAATTTAATTTAATGTACGGGTATCTATTGTGACGTCCCGATTCCGGGTGTAAATAGGAAAAACCGTTTTATACTTTTATTTCATTAAAGAAAATCCTATTTTGAAATAAACACTTACTTTATTTATTTGTGCTATAAATTTCATTTAATTTAATTAATGAAATGATGTCTAAGTTATGAAATTCATAGGAACACTTGAAATAAAAGAGTTTTTGAAGTTTCATGAAATAAATAACAACAACGGTAAAATCCGTATCGTCCGGTGTTATCAAAATAGTGACAAAAATCTATTGTCGTGGAAAACTCTCATATCCCTTTTCATTATCCTTGTCGTTTACTTTACCGGAAGTACGTGGGGGGGGGGGGGGGGGGGGGGTAAAAAATGGCGGGGTATGAGCGTATGCCTAGTAAGAGAAATACTTACAGTGTATATATATCGTACAAGAAATATATATATATATATATACATATATATATATATACAATATATTTTAGCAATTATGTGTGCAAGATGTATCGTAACCATGCAATGTCCATTATTACCATGCAATCTGAGCGATGAGTGAGCCCATTCACACTTAATCTTCGTTTTCATACTATTTGTATTCCATAAATGTAACCACTGAAGTACTTTCATATTTTTTCAAGTTGTCACACAAATTTGTCTTTGTATTAATGAGCATCATGCTCAAAGTCATCTTTTCACTTTCTTAACCGAGGTATAAATCCCATGTATGTTTATGATTTTTCACTGAGTGCTATAATGATACAATATGTTTCTGATTAGTGGTCTTGGGTCTAAACATTAAGCCGCACCCTAGGGCTCTGGACCGTGCTTAAATTTTTCAGTTACATCTGAGTATCTTGTACTTGTTACATCATCGTAATCCTTTTTCTTTTCTTTCTTTATTATTCGCTTTTAAGCCTTTTCCTTTATTCCCTTTTTATCGGTCAATGAGACTAAATACTTCGGACGAGATTAGTTTCAACACTTAATTTTCAAGTTTCACACTTTATCAAAAGTCCGTTTCCATTTTACCTCTAAATAAGTATTTTATTTTTGAAAACAACTTTATTTATCATTTCTTGTGAAACTTAACATTTGAGTTCAAGTACCCGTTTTATACACTTTAATGTCTTTTTCACTATTCACCCACATTTGTAATCTTGCATTTTTTATACTTTGCCAAAAATGCTTCTTTTTATTTTTTTTCTTTACAAAACTTGAATTTTCACCACATAAAATTTAACTCTTTAACTAAAGTCCTCTAATTTGAAGAATTTATTCATAAGTCCAACTTTCACATGAAATGACACTTTTGTACTACAACATTACTTTTGCCATTTCAAAAATTATATTTTCAACTTGTTAACTTTACACCTTCTATCTTATTTCTTTTCATTTTATATGTTCATATTACACCATTACGTTTTTTACTTTTAGTCCATTATTTCATATTTTTTTAAGGATTTTCTTCACATAAATTGTATCATTTTATGTGATTAATATTATGAAATTACAAAGTTTGCCATTTCATTTTCAAAAGCTAATTTTAGTGCACTTTCAACATATTTAACCATTTATCCTAACTACATGAGTTTATGTTTATGGAAGTGGGGCTTCATGCCAATAAAACCCAACAAACACATCATACTATTTTTTCACAAGTTCAATATAACATTTTATCGTGAAATCAACATAAAATAATTTATGTAAGAAATAATTAGCTTAAACATTTTGAAATTTATCCTTCTTCCAAACTTTAACTTTCATCCATTTTTATCAAATATTTTCCTACATAATATCATATGTAGTGATAATATGTATACATAAGCATGTGAATCATACATATATCTAGCATGCTTTGATTCAAAATTGTAAATAATGTAGATTCCCTATTTCTTAAAAATAATAATTCCCTTGTTGAAGAGGTAGAAAAGAAACCGTAATAAGTGCATATCTTCTTGCAAACTTCTTTGTCCAAAATAACACCTTCAATACCCTATTTAACCCTTAATAATAGAAGAGTTGAATGGTGGTCTTGCAATCTTGAAGTATAGAGATGATATGGGGACTTTTGGCTGCTAAAATTGGGGCAGAAGAAGACTCAAACGATCTTGCTTTGGGATCGAATTATTCTTACCAAAATTGAGACAATGAATAGGCAATGTCTTCCCTATATGATGTACCAACTATGTTTAATGGGGTAGGAAGTCAGATAACAGATTCTAAAAATGTAGTAGGGTCGTTTACTTTTAGACCCCATTCATTCCAAAAGTTGACATCTCTGAAGGAAGGCATTCTGGGGCCGAATCAATTCGGTTGAGATCCAAATCGATTCGCAGACGGTTATTATTTTTTCTTGTATTTTTTTTATTTCCTTATTTATCTTAATTGTGTTATAATATATATAAGGGTCATTTACTATTTGGGGTACGTTTGTTTATATTATTAGGTGCTCGGGGTACGTTTATTTACGTAATAGTATGTTCGGTCCAAACTAACGAAAATCGTCAATTGACTCAGTTGACCGTTAGTTGACATCGCCAACAGTTTTATCTCACATGATAAATTACATCTTTTCCCTTGACATCTTTGCCCTTCAAATTAAAGCATAAAAATTGTTGTTTAATATTAATAAAAATATTTTTAATATATATATGTATATTATAAGGTTAAATAATTAGAAAAAAAAAACAGTTAAAAAAATTGTTTAAAAATAATTTTCAAAAATTGTTAAAAATAATTTTCGAATTTTTTTTTTCCACCACTTAAAATATATATATATATAAAATGATTTCCACCAATTAAAAACTGTTTTCCACCCAAAAAAATAATTTTAGTAAATAAAAAAAGGATTTTCAGTTAAAAAATATTATCCAGCATAAAAAAATAAATTCTAGAAATATAACTGAATAAAAATAAAACTGAATATATATATATATATATATATATATATATATATATATATATATATATATATATATATATATATATATATATATATATATATATATATATATATATTTAAATTGGTGGGAAATATTTTTTTTTCAAAAATTATTTTTAAACAATTTTTGACAACTTATATATATATATATTTAACCTTATAATATATATATATATATATATATATATATAAGGATTTCACCAATTAAAAACTATTTTCCAACGGAAAAAATAATTTTCATAAATAAATAAGGATTTCAGTTAAAAAAATATTATCCAACATAAAAAAATAAATTCGAGAAATATAACTGAATTTTTTTCCGGTGGAAAATAGTTTTTAATTGGTGAAATCCTTATATATATATATATTATAATTTTAAAAACCGCATATATATACTAAAACTTTTTTGACAGTTTTTTTTAGAATAAAATACTAAACTATTTTAAAATAATTGATTTAAAAAACGATTTAAAAATTGAGTTTCAACAAAAAAAAATAAAAAAAATCGAGAAAATCCAGTAAACAAATTTATAAAATAGTAAAAAAAAATTAAATAAATTTTTTCAAAACGTTTAAAAATATTAAAAAAGTGTTAAAATATAAAAATAATTAGATAAGATTTTCAATTAAAAACATTTTTAATGAATTATTTTTCAACTAATTTCTACCAAAAAATATATTGCCTAAGAAAATAATTTTCGGAAAAGAATTATTTGTAAAAACATTATTTAAAAATAACTATTTTCTGAAGAAAAAAAAAATTTCAACAAAAAAAAATCCGGCCATGAATTCCGACCATGAAATCCGGTCATGAAATCCCAAACCTCCGTCCATGGAACTGAAACCACAAAAAAAAATTCAACAAAAGAAAAATATGAAACCGAAGACCAAATAATTTTCGGCAAAAAGAATTATATATGATCTTGCATACGCAAACCTCTGGTCATAATTTCCAACCAAACAAATAATTACCCAAGCCTCCGGCCTAATTACAAAATTTTGGGTATATTATTTTCATTTGTTTTTGCTGGAAATTGTTTATTTTGTAATTAGAAATCATTTTTTGGGTAGAAAAAAATTTTGTTTTGTTGAAAATCACGGTTTAATATTTTAAAATCATTTTTGAAATATATTTCCATTGGTGGAAAATTTCTTTTTTTTAGGGAAATATATTTTTTTTAACTAAAATCATTTTTATTTTTTACTCTTTAGCTGGAAAACATTTTTATTTTCTGGAAATAATTTTTTTTGGGTGGAAAATATTTTTTATTTCGTGAAAATAATTTTTAACCTCTTTTTTTTCTAAATATTCAAATATTATTATACATTTTTTTTCTAAATATTCAAACCTTATAATTTATAAACAGTTTTTAACATTTTTTAAACATTATTAAAAACATATTTTATAATTGAATATACTTTATAACATATTTTGTTGAAAATCATTTTATTTGGTTGAATATACTTTTTTAAACATTATTATAAAACTCATTTTTAAACATTATTATACAACATATTTTGAAATGGGGAACAATGGTTTTAATTGAAATGGGGTTTAGGGTTTAAATAAGGGTATAAGAGTATTTAGATATAAGGGTATAATTGTAAATGACAATAGAATTTTAAACAGTTAATGGCAGTTGACAGAAATCGTCAAAATAGCATCCATGTAATTAATACGTAAACAAACGTACCACAAGTAACTAATATTATAAACAAACGTACTCCAAATAGTAAATGACCCAATATATAAATATAATTATATAATTCGTTCCATATAATTTCTTTAATCCAATATAAAATACGTAGCTTAATTAACACATGTAACACAATACGCGACATTTTGAATTTTTCTCCTTAACATTAATTACAATTAAAATAATCTATTTAAATTGATCCCATTAATTTCTCATAATGTGACTTTATTAATTTTAACAAAATCAAGTGTTACATCTACAATCTTAACATGGGAAGGTTATGACGCATTTAATAAAAAAGATCTCACATTATATTTTTGAGATGGTGGACTAGAGTGAAATCATTAATCTTTAGTGGAATGTTTTTTTTTTAAAATGCAATTAATTATAGAGTTTAATTTTATTCTTCCTTATATTGAAATCTGGTCTCATATTCTCCCGGGGTCCTCGTGTTAGACTATATAAGCAATACGTTGTCACCAGTGAAACAATTTATTAAATATGAGAAAAATACATAAAAATGAGTGATAGGGTTGCACTATAAGAAAAAACCTCTTTATGACATTTTTTAACTATCATAAAATGTCTTATATGACTGTTTATTTTTTAATGAAAATCGTCATAAGTTTGTGTGTCATAATTGATAACCATAAAAGCTGTCATATTAGGTTAATGGTTATATATGGATATTTTTTCAAAATAGTCATATATGATACAAAAATAGTCATAATATACTTTACAAGCTGTCATATTTGATATAAAAAACGTCATCACAGATAATTTTTAAATATTAAAAAAGATCATATAAAATATTTCATCACATGAAGGTTTAACATGAACGAAAATAAGTTAAACGTATAAATAAAAAAATAGTAAGCAATACTAATCTCATATTTGACAAATAAATCTAAACACAAATCAAAATTCATAAAAAAATAAAAACCGTCTTAAATGTTTTTATATTTGATCTCACCTACATCTAAACCGCACCAAATCAAGCCATTTGTCTATGTCAAAAAAAATAATAGAATATAGCCACCATGTACACCATTTACAAAAAACTAATGGCCTACTACATGTATCATAGCTAGATATACCCACTATGTACATCATTTAAAAAATTGTCTTAAGAAAATGTACATCCAAAAATGATGTATATATGCATCGGTCTTCCTTTGACTTTCGCAAAATAGTGTCGATACCTCAAAAGCTCCAAATCATATAATAGAGTCCTGAATAAATTCAGTGAACTCATGTTGAAGTTCATTGATCTCATTAATTTGATATAACAACTTTCCAGGGAACTTCTTAATCTAAATACGACAAATAAAATTACATTTAGTTATTTTCACATCTAAATAAAAAGGAATATAAAAAAATATTAAAAAAACACGTGACCTTCATTTTTATAGACTTACATGAATTTTCTAAGAGCTCTCGCATGAACTTTAGTAAGGAAAAAACACACACACACAAGTTCCCCTCATTGTTTAGGGTCCTAAAAATAAAAGAGTTAGTATATTACCCATGTCAAATATAAATACATAAATATTAAATTTAATTTATTGAATAAATACCTTTGCATTCTCCCAGTCACTGAAAACGATTTAATTCCACTTCAATTAAAAAAACATAATGACATTTATTTATATTATAATTACGTAAAATGAAATCAATAATTCCATTATAAGTATTAATTAGAACACTACTTAAGTGTTTATATAAAGTTTAAGGTCCAAGCCCGATTCTTTGTGTAAAGAATCAACCCAAAACATATTGTTCGAAATAAAGTCGATGATAAAAAAAATCCAATGATACCTACATTATGAAGAATTATTGGAGATTAGGAGTATTATACTCACACATTTTTTACGCTAAAAAACTTTTACATGTCTACCAAACTTATCCGGTATTGATTGGAATAATAAATATTTGTTTGTCGATGCCTTCTGTAACGTTTCTGTTATAAATTGATGCCCATTGTATTCTAAAAAATGCATCCCGAACGGAGAGGGAATTTACTAATCTAATAACTTCAAAACTCCTACCCAATTTGCATATAAACATCTATGCATAAATTAAAACACATAAGTTAGAAGGACATTCATGTATGCGATACTAAAAACTTCATCTAACCTCGTGTATGCATTCATGAATTAAATAAAACATAGTAAAAGTTAAATCTAACCTCATGTATATGATAATCCATCTAGTTCTTTCATATTACAAAACCACACTAATTCATTTTTTTGGAATATAGGTGATCTCAATATTATCATAAAAAATAGCCATTGGAATCTTTACCACATCCATCGTCATGTTGTTATCAAGCGTATTAGTAAATGTAATAATTGCGATATCTTTGCCACCAAAAGCTTTCTTTTTCCCCTAATTTTGACCTAATCATAAATGTGAACATATAAAATCATAAACTCTTTCAATAATAATAAAGTTAGGGCAACTATTATGGAGAAAATAAATATAGAAAAATTGAGAAAAAATACACAATTTAAAAAACACATAAACAAAGATGCAAATGAAATGGTAAGGCTCTTATGAATTTGTATAACCTCCCTTTGTTTCTTCTCTTTTCTTCTTCTTCTTTGCTCATATTTGATAAAACAAGTTTTTTTTTCACTGAAAAAACTGTGGACCTTGAAGCCATTGCTAGCCTTGAAATGTATGAGAGGACTCTTTGGGCTTTAAGGAGAAGAACCCAAACTGAATTGTTTGGTGCTTATAGCTTTTTTTTTTGTCAAGAGATGAATTTGAATCACTGATCTCCACTAAAGAGATTTTGTTTGTCTTGTCAATTATGACAACCACAGAGCTTGGTGCCATTTTCTAAAAAATAAGAGATACCCAAATGATATTTTTGGAAAACAAAAAATGGTTTTGAGAGAGAATTCAATTCAAGCAAGAGACTTACAAAAAATCATGACTTGGAACCATTTTCTCAAGAAAACAAAAGAATCCAAGGTAATATTTTTGGATAGCATGAATGGGTAGGAGAGTGAATTCAATTTAGGTAAGATATTCACCCAAAATGATAATATCATATATTATAAAGAACCACAACTCATAATATTATATAATTCACTTCAGTTAGATCTTAAACAAATAGAATGAACAGATTCCAGAATCTCAATGAATATATGCAATGACATAAGCTGAACAACATAACAAGTCAAAGTCTAGAGAGAGAGAAAGAGAAAGGAACATGCTTGTGTGAGTTTAAGATTAAAGAAGGGGGAAAGAGCAATATCTAGACTGAGTGGTGAGGAGGTTTGGGCTTATAAATATAAAATTCAAAAGGGGCATATATATATATATATATATATATATATATATATATATATATATATTAAATGTTTTCTTGGTGTGTGTGATGAAAATGACGAGATGTGATGAAAACGAGTCAACTTGAGATTAATTGCATTAATCATAACATTAGAAAGTGACAACCAATTACAGGTTGCGAGAATGGTGTTGCGACTGTTAAGTACTTGAAGTATAGATGGGAAAATATGTATGAGAAAAAATAAGGGTTGTTCCATATAAAACTATTCTTATAAAATGCCATGAAGAAATGCATTTGTCACGTCAAGTTAGTGAAGGGACCAGTTTTGTGTAGCTGCAATTGCCAGTATAATATGGATGGTTGCCAGTTTGATAAGATCATCCACAATGGTGTGGGATATTGACAAAGAAAGAGGCAAAGTTGCAAATTATGTCTCTCGCATTAGTGGATGAAAGTTACCACATATGGTAGAGGAAATGACAATGGATTTTCAAAGTTACTGAACGCATTCAAATTCAATAAACCTTTCCTACGAACTTCTGTTGTCCATAGCAAGTTCCTATGAAGTTCCTACGAACTTATTTTGTTTGTAAGAGTTCCTACGAACTTCACAAGTTTGTAAGAACTTCTACAAACAAAAGAAGTTTGTAGGAAAGTTTTTACTGCATGGTTAATTTAACAACATGTTGGTTATAAATAGTACCCAAACAAACTCTCAAATTTGCATTCTAATCCTTTATTTTCTTCCAGTGCAATTCATCTATTTTATTTCCTTATTTACATCCAAATTATATTTAATTTCTAAGGAAAATATGTCTTCCTCTCAACCGACTACTTCTAGTACAACTCGACAACCTAATATGACTCTATTTGAGGATGAAGTGCTATATACCGTTTATGCAAAATATATGATATACCCATATATACACACGGCCAGGCCGAGGACACCCTGTACCTGGATGGGGTCAGGGTAACCTCATCATTAGGCTCCAGACGACCCCTCAGGGGCCGACCTTTCATTAGGCCCAAACGACCCTTCAAGGGACTGACCCTTCATCAGGCCCGGACGACCCTTCGAGGGTCCGACCCTTCATCAGGCCCGGACGACCCTTCAAGGGGCCGACCCTTCATTAGGCTCCAAATGACCCTTCGAGCGGCCGACCCTTCATCAGGCTCCAGACGACCCTCCGAGGGGCCGACAGTACGAGGCCTAAATTAGGCCTGACTCACTATCAGAAGGAACTTTGCTCTCGGCCTCGTGTTACAGGCCGAGGGTGACGTCATCACAGCGCGTGGTTTGGGAGACGCGTGGAACAGTACGCGTGAGGCTCACAGGACACGTGGAAGACCGTTACAACCGAATCACCCCCTCACGTGAGGGAATATTATGTCATCATTTGGCATCTACAGGTGTCAGCAGGAGATTGGCTAAATCATCATTCACATGCACCATGCATACTTGGGGGGTATACTACACCCCCCAAGACCTATATATACTTGTCACCTACAACCCTACAAGGGGATCGATAATCATAACCCTAGCAAAAAATTTGCTTATACACACAGTAGAGAGAGAAAGTGAGCTTATGCGAATTGTATCCAAGGCCATTAGTGCCCATACTTAGTGGATCACACACTCACAGTGGATGTAGGCCTAATTGGCTGCACCACTATACATAATTATCTTATTCCTCTTATACGCATCTCCTTCTACACACTTACACACTTACACACTTATACATATAAATCTCTATGGCTGCCATGGTTACTACTGTCTGAGCTCATCATCACTTATCTGGTGGTGCTGAATCTCAGCATCATCAGTTTGGCGCCGTCTGTGGGAACGAGAAGACGTCTCTTCCTTGAATACAACTTGACCTCACTGGGCACTCTGGTGGTGAGCCAGTTCTCCCCCTGAGAGGAGATTTTTCACCATTGAAAGAGACCCACTAAGGTTCTCAAGCTCACCAGTCTTTTTTCCAGTTCAGCTCTTCATAGCTCAAACACATGGCACCGAAGATGCCACCACCACCACTTCCCCCACCAGATGATGGGGGAGGACCAAGTTCCAGTTAGCCACCACCTCAGTCTGAGATGGATGATGTGGCGGCATCCTTGAAGTCTCTGGCAGCGAGCCAGCGGATCATGCAGGAGCAGTTCACGGCTCTGAGCCAGAACATACTGAGACCACCAGGGGTCTCACCTGAAATGATTACTCCGGCAGCAGCTCCAGGACAGCATGAGGCCAGGGGACCACCCCAGGCACCACGCAAAGACCTGCCACCCCCTCAACAGCGTAGGGATGTTGCTGAACGCCGGCATCTACGCCTGGGGAGGCGAGGAAACCCTTGCCCTAAGGACATGTATGACGATCAGGAGGGAGAGGAGGCCCCCATAGAATGCTGGGAACCATATGAGGTCTCCAATAATACTGTAAGACCTCTCCAGGAGAGCAGAGGGAAGTGAAGAAAACAAAACCCTGACGATCGCCCGAGAGGCTCTGCTTTCGATCGCCTAAGCAGGGGGTTGGCCTTTGAGAGGCTGGGCCCAGTGAATGACCTGCGAGAAAAATTATCCAGGACAAGGAGTGCCGCGAGGTCCAGAAGGGAGGCAGCAGATGACCAACCCCACGGGGGCCGACCCCTAGGACGGGACGACGTCCAGGGGGAAGTAAACAGCCGATGCAGGCCAGATGCGGCATAACCCTTCGTCCATCTCAAAGAGGCGGCAGGGGATAACATCAGCCAGGCCGACCCTACGAGGCCCTGGAATGACTCGATCCAACGATTGGAGGATAAGATTGGCGATATACTGAAAAGTCGGAACCCTCTTCAGAGGGGATACACCATAGGCTCACCCTTTGTGGCGAAGATAGTCAACTTCCCTACGCCATCAAAGTTCAAGCCACCTGTGGTCAACCCAAGATATGACGGGAGCACCAACCCTGTCCACCATATTGAGATGTATCAATCAGCAGTAGACATATACTCTATCTCAGATGAGATGAGGTGTCGTGACTTCTCTGGTACCCTGACTGGGGGCTGCACATGTCTGGTACACATCTCTTCCAAAAAATTCCATTGAAAACTTTAAGCAGTTGGCAGACCGGTTCATCCACAACTTTTCCTTTGGGATGAGGCCACAGAAGAAGACCACCCACCTGCTCTATGTTAAGCAGGGGAAGAATGAGAGTATGAGGGACTACATATCCAGATTCAATAAAGAGAAGCTTATGGTGGAAGACTATGAGGAGAGCATAGCTATGACAGCCCTGATTGGAGGACTCCAAAAGGGGAAGTTGTTATGGAAACTTGCTGAAGACCCCCTTAGGACGATGGATGAATTACTGTCAACAGCAGGAAAGGTGATGAACGTCGAAGAGGCGACGACCGCAAAATACGAAGATGAAAAAGGAGGCGCTAGTGGGGGTAAATACCCTAAGAAGAACAAAGAGGGGAAGAAGAGGTCTACGGACGATAAGTTCGCTGGTTACACCCCACTAACGGTCAGTTGTGAACATATTCTCAATAAAATAAAGAGTGACCGATCCCTGAAGTGGCCTGAGAAGTTGAGGGCAGCCCCCAACAAGAGGAACAAGAACCTGTGGTGCGAATTTTACCAAGACCGCGGCCATATAACAGACAAATGCTTTGCTCTGAAAGATGAGATTGAGAAGATGCTGAAAGAAGGGAAGATCATAAAGTACGTCGACAAAGGTGCCTTCAAGAGGGGCCAAGGGGATGACCCTAGAAAGAAGCGAGGCGATACATGTAGAGAAGGTCCTCAAAAAAGAGGGGACGACCCTGACCTCCCACCGATAGACGACCAAGGCCCTATCAAGAGGCTTAATATAATATCGCTCAGGGTGGAAATGATCTCCGGGGGTCTAGCAGGAGGAGGGTCTAAGGTCGCTGACAGGAAGGCCTATGTGGCTGAGGCCAAGGCAGTGACGAAGACGGTACACTCAACCTCTCTGGAGGTCAAGTCAGAAAAGAGGAAGAAGGTCGATATGGACACTCTGATAGTGGGGTTCTCGAGAATGGACTTTAAACGCCTCCTAGCCCCACACGACGACCCACTCGTCATCACAACTAGGGTGCACGGGTGTGAGGTGCCGAGGATATTGGTCGACGGGGGTAGTTCTGCAGATGTAATGTTTTGGCCGTGCTTCAAAGCCTTAGGTCTCAGCCGTGCTAGACTCGTCCCATACCATCATCCATTGATTGGGTTCAGTGGGGGAAAAGGTTCACCCCCTTGGAGTGTATGAGGCCTATGTCAGGATGGGGGACGAGTGGCCGAGATGGCTTACCAAGAAGGTCAGTTTCTTTGTGATGGATGAACATGTGTTTCGGCCTTCAACATCATACTGGGGCGTGTGACCCTCAAGGGGTTTGAAGCTGTGCCGTCTACGGTCCATCAGATGATTAAATTTCCTACCCCTTACGGGGTGGGGGAAGTTCAGGGAGACCAGACGATAGCGCGAGAATGTTACTACAACTCCACTGAAGAAAGAGAGGCACACAAGAGAGCCATAACCACTTACAATATTGATACCCTAGACCCCAGGGATGAGACGAAGCTAAAGAAAGGAGAGGCCGCAGAAGAGGTAGAATCCATCATCCTCGATGAGGATGACCCGAAAAAACCCGTCCAAGTCGGCAAGTATCTGAAGCCCAATATCAAGGAAGACCTCATTAAACTGTTGAGGAGAAGACGAAGCGTCTTTGCGTGGAGTCATGTAGATATGCCGGGAATCGACCCTGAAATTATGTGCCACAAACTCAATGTGGTAGAGGGAGCAAAGTAGGTAAATCAGAAGAGGAGAATTTACTCTAGATAAAAGTATGAAGTCATAAGGGATGAGGTCAAAAAATTAGAAGACGCTGAATTTATCAGAGAGGTCATCTACCCTGAATGGCTGTCCAATGCAGTCATTGTCCCAAAGGCCAACGGGAAGTGGAGAATGTGTGTGGACTTCACCGACCTTAACAAACACTGTCCCAAAGACAGTTTCCCTCTCCCCCGCATTGACCAGATGGTAGACGCTACCGCAGGCCAAGAGCTCATGAGCTTTATGGATGCCTATTCAGGGTACAATCAGATCTTCATGAACCCTGAGGACTCGGAGAAGACAGCCTTCATTACTGACAAGGGGACCTACTGTTATAGGGTCATGCCATTTGGCCTAAAAAATGCGGCGGCAACGTACCAGCGCCTCGTAAATAAAATATTCGAAGACCAAATTGGGAAGTCTATGGAGGTCTATGTAGATGACATGATGACTAAGAGTTTGAAGGCAGAGGATCATGTGGAAGACTTGGAGAGGACCTTTAATACGATGGACAAATACCAGAAGAAGCTTAACCCGACCAAGTGTGTCTTCGAGGTCGGAGCAGGGAAGTTCTTGGGGTTCATTGTCAACCAAAGAGGCATCGAGGCCGATCCTGAAAAGATAAAGGCCCTTGTTGAGATGAAGACCCCCAAGTCCATTAAAGACGTTCAGAGACTCACAGGGAGAGTTGCTTCCTTGAACAGGTTCGTGTCTAGGGCCACAGATAGGTGTCTACCATTCTTTAAAATTCTCAGAAAAGCCTTCGAATGGAGTGAAGAGTGTGATAAGGCCTTCAAGGAGTTAAAATCATACCTGGGGTCTCCCTTGCTGTTGTCACGGCTCGTGCAGGGTGAACGACTTTATGTGTACCTCGTCGTCTTAGAGTCAGCCATCAGTGCAGCCATTGTGAGAGACGAAGACAGAGTATAGAAGCCTGTGTATTTTAACAGTAAGGCACTCCAGAGGGCAGAGCAAAGATATCCAAGGATAGAGAAGTTGGCCTATGCCTTGATCCATGCATCGAGAAAGATGAAGCCATACTTTCAATCCCATACAATGGTCATCCTCACTGACTCTCCCCTTAGGTAGGTTTTGCACAAGCCTGAAAAATCAGGGAGGTTAATGGCCTAGGCTATAGAGCTGGGGGAGTTTGACATAGTGTATCAGCCTAGGACGGCCATTAAGGGGAAAGCATTGGCAGACTTCATGGCTGAGTTTACTTAGGAAGATGATGAAGCCGAGGGTGAGAGCCTCGGGAAGATAGATACCCGACAAGGTGAGCTCACCGACACACCCACAAATAAGGCTGAGACAAGAAAGTGGATGAAAATGAAGAGGGAAGATATCTCTTCAGACAGGGGTCACTCACCGAGGAAAGTTTCTCAGAAGAACATACCGTGTGGAGTCTCTTCGTCGACGGGTCCTCTTGCGAAAGCGAGAGTGGATCTGGATTAATAGTATCAACACCCGACGACACAGACATTGAGTACGCCCTGAGGTTCAACTTTAAGGCCTCCAACAACGAGGCCGAATATGAGGCCTTGATAGCAGGCCTCTCCTTGGCCAGATCTGTTAGTGTCGGCCAGATTTTGGTTCATAGTGATTCGAGGCTAGTTGTGAATCAGATACTAGGAGCCTATGAGGCCAAGGACGAGAGGATGTCTAGGTACCTTGAGAAGGTGAGGTCGTTACTGAAGGGATTCAGAGAAGTGAGGTTAAAGAGGATACTTAGGCTCGATAATAGTCGAGCTGACGCCCTTGCTAGGTTGGCCTCGGCAACTAGGACAGACATCAGGAGGACGGTCTTAGTGGAAATTTTTCTTCGGCCAACTATTGAAGACGCTGAGGGAACACTTGGCACTTGCCTGAATATTGCTAAGGAAGATTCATGGATGGACCCTCTGATCAGATACATTAAAGAGGGGGAGATGCCAGAAGCAAGGCAAGAAAGGAAGAAGTTGAGATACAGGGCTGCAAAGTTCACTGTCATTGGGGACGCCTTGTATAAAAAGGGATTTTTAATCCCCTTACTTAGGTGTGTGCACCCATCTGAAGTCCCATCCATTTTTCAAGATGTGCACGAAGGATCGTGCTCAAGACACAATGGGGGCAGATCCTTAGCGAAGAGGGTGATCACCCAAGGGTACTGGTGGCCGACCTTGGGGAAAGACGCCGCGGCATATGTAAAAAAGTGAGATAAATGTCAAAGATTTGCCACCTTCCCTCACCAACCCCATCAGCCTCTAACCTCCATTACATCCCCATGGCCATTTGTAGTGTGGGGGATCGACCTCATAGGACCCTTACCAAGAGCAGTCAATAATTATCGATTCCTTATCGTAGCGATTGACTATTTTTCAAAATGGGTGGAGGCCGACCCGATGGTCACGATTACAGAGCAGAAGACCTTCCAGTTCATATGGAAAAATGTTATATGCAGATATGGTCTCCCCAACACCTTCATCTCGGATAACGGGACTCAGTTCAAGAATACCTCTCTACAGAAGTACTGTGAAAGGGTGAGTATCAAACAATTCTTCTCTACCCCGGGCCGACCTCAGGTCAATGGGAAAACAGAAGTTACGAACAGGACAATCCTAGATGGAATCAAGAAGAGGAAAAAGGAAGATGGTTCGAGGAGTTATATGCCGTGCCGTGGGCATACAGGACGACAGTGAGGGCCTCTACCGGAGAGACCCCATTCATGCTAGCTTATGGCTCAGAAGCCGTCATCCCCACCGAGATTGGGTTTCCTACTCATAGTGTCCAAATGTATGACCCTCAGAAAAATACAGAAGAGAGGAGACTCGACTTAGACCTGATTGAGGAAAGGAGGGAAGATTCCGAGATAAGGCAGGCCGCTTACCAGCAGAGGACCGCAAGGTTTTACACTCAGAGGGTGAAACAGAGACCAATTGCGATGGGGGACTTGGTCCTCAAAAAGACTTGGATAAATCCCAACAAGCTCCATCCTAATTGGAATGGCCCATATAGGGTCATCGATGAAGTCGTCCCTGGGACCTATAGACTAGAAAACCTAGAGGGGGAACCCTTTTCCAACCCCTGGAATGCAGATCATTTGAATAAATACTATCAGTAGTTTTGTAAAGTCCTATCGAACGACAGTTGTAAGAGGTGTTTCTCCGATAGAACACTTGAAAAATTAATGAGAAATATCAGTGTTTCTTCTCATCTTGTGTTTGTCAGTTCTAGTACGCATGGAAACATCTTCAGAGGACGACCCTCGACCTATAATAAGGATCAATGGAGGGGACGACCCCATCATTGTCCTCAAGAAAGATGAGGGAAAACTTTGTTAAAAACCATTAAATTGGTAATTATAGCCCTCGGCCTATGATGAGGGTCAATGGAGGGGACGACCCCACCATTGTCCTCAAGAAAGATGAGGGAAAACCTGGTTAAAAACCATTAAATTGGTAATTATAGCCCTCGGCCTATAATGAGGGTCAATGGAGGGGACGACCCCACCATTGTCCTAAAAAAAGACGAGGGAAAACTTTGTTAAAAACCATTAAATTGGTAATTATAGTCCTCGGCCTATAATGAGGGCCAATGGAGGGGACGACCCCACCATTGCCCTCAAGAAAGACGGGGGAAGACTTTGTTCAAAACCATTAGTTTGGTAATTAGAGCCCTCGGCCTATAATGAGGGCCAATGGAGGGGACGACCCCACCATTGTCCTCAATAAAGACGAGGGAAAACTTTGTTTAAAACCATTAAATTGTTAATTATAGCCCTCGACCTATAATGAGGGTCAATTGAGGGGACGACCCCACCATTGTCCTCAAGAAAGACGAGGGAAAACTTTGTTAAAAACCATTAAATTGGTAATTATACCCCTCGGCCTATAATGAGGGTCAATGGAGGGGACGACCCCACCATTGTTCTCAAGAAAGACGAGGGAAAACTTTATTAAAAACCATTAAATTGGTAATTATAGCCCTCGGCCTATAATGAGGGCCAATGGAGGGGACGACCCCACCATTGCCCTCAAGAAAGATGGGGGAAGACTTTGTTGAAAACCATTAGTTTGGTAATTAGAACCCTCGGCTATAATGAGGGCCAACGAAGGGGACGACCCCTCGTTCACCCTCAAGAAAGACGAGGGAGGGGTCAGTGATATTAACATAAGATTCACAATACAAGCCATACGAGAGACAAATACAGAAGAAAAAGAGGCATTATATTACATTACAAAATAAAGATGTTCGTCTGATAAAAGAATAAAAAATATTAATTACATGAAGAGGGTATGGGCTACAACCAGCCACCCTATTGAGCAATGTCAGAGGGCAGGGCCTCAACGTCGATAAGAGAGGTCTCCTCAACGACCACGACTGGCTGATCCTCAGACGTGCTGACACCCTCAGCGTGCACTTGGGACTCCACCTGGGTTAAAGCCTCAGCAATCAAGGGGTCATCCAGTTGAACTGCCTCCAGAGAAGGACGGACTGAAGAGACGACATCGCCGAACTTGAGGACGACCCACCGACAGGCCGTTTTGATCCCTCTCTCCAAGTATTCAAGACCGAAGCTTTGAAACTCATATGAGAGTTTGTAGGCCTCCACAGCGTCTACCTCTGCCTTCTTCATGGCCTCAGACAGTTCAATCTTAAATTGGGCCCCCTGATGGGTCATGGCTTCATCCTTCTCCTTAAGAAGCAAGTCCTTGGCCGCCATGTCTGCGTCATGCTGCCTCGTCAGCTCATCCAGGATCCTCGCATGCTGAGTCATGGCGCTCTCCAACTCAGCCCTAGAAGTTTCGAGCTCTTAATATAAATCAACCTCGTGCTGAATGGACCTCTCGGCCTCATGAAACTTTTCTTGATTCTCCACCATCCATTTGGTGGCCGAGGTAAAGGCGCATTCAGACAGCATAGAAATAATAAACAGATATCAAGAGGCCGAGAAAATAGATATCAAGAGGCGAAAGAATACAACTAAGGGAAGGAGGTGAAACCAAATACCTGAGCTAGTGCGTGCAGACCATAGTCATACACTTTTGCTGGAGGCATCTTGGATAAAAAATCATAGTCAGCAGCCGAGGGGGAAGAAAACATGGACGCCTTGGCCGCTCTCAGGTTCGCGATAAGGGAGGATGGCTCGGCCTTCAGAAGCGCCAAATTTTGCTACCAAAATTCCCCCATGCTGGAAGACGAGGCGGTCCCCTCAGACTCCTCGACCCTTACCCTCGTCCGTGAACCTGGTCGAGGGTCGACGGGAACCTCAGACTCCTTCCTCTTTTGTCTGTCGAGGGTTGACTCAGAAGGTGTCAGCCCCGTGGTCTGCGTCTTCCTCGAAGCTTTCTGAGGCTCCTTGCCT
This sequence comes from Sambucus nigra, assembly GCA_949130495.1. Classification (NCBI taxonomy): domain Eukaryota; kingdom Viridiplantae; phylum Streptophyta; class Magnoliopsida; order Dipsacales; family Adoxaceae; genus Sambucus; species Sambucus nigra. The sequence goes on along the minus strand of OX422210.1, from coordinate 79,065,760 downwards.
TTCTTCTTGGTCAAGCCTGATAAAAAATTGGGGGCAGTCATTTCCCAAAGGTGGTCAGGTACACCAGCAGGAAGGCCTGAAAGGAGGACGACACGTTAGAAAAATGCAGAGGCAGATGAAACACTTCGAAAAAGTAAAGAACAGGTAATAAAGAATGGACAAAAAATAATATAACTCACATAGTTCTGTCAGGGGGCCAGCCCTCAGACCAGCTTCCTTGAAGAACCGAGGGGTCATCAGATCTTCAAATTTTGGAAGTTCACCCCCTCTCCCTCATCCTCTCAAATATTCAACTATGTCTTTCTCTTCCAGACTAAGTCCGGGGTCTGACTTGGCCTTCATTAAAGGGTTGAACAATCTTCTGGGAACCCTCGGACCATCGGCTATAGGTTGTGCCTCGGCAGAGAACTCCCACTCTCCAGAGACAAAGAAGAATCTCTTCTTCCAATCGTGGTTAGAGGTTTGTGCCACGTGGAGAAGTTTTTTATCAGACTTCCTCGCACCCAGATGGTAGTACCCAGGTTGTTTGGACGAGGAAGTGATGTTATAGCAAGCCAAGAACACATCGGATGAAGGTTCATCAGTAAAGGCATTTTTCCATAGGGAAATGAAGCTGAGGATCGTCCTCTAGGAATTAGGAGGGAGTTGAGAGGGGGCTATGCCGAGGGATGACAAAATATCTACGACAACAGGATGTAAAGGGAGTCTGACACCTACCTTGAACATTTATTCGTATACCTCTATCTCTCCCTCTTCACCCTCAAAGACCCTCTCGTCCTTAGAGGGAACCCTCATAGATATGGTGGGAGGAACACCATATGCATGCCTCCACAGAAGAAGGTCACGATCCCTGATCGAGGAAGTATAAGACGAGGCATGAGATGTGTCAACTGGGTCATCTGAGTCCTTATCATCCTCAGTCCCCTCACCCTCGGCCTCGGCCTCATCACTTGTCAGAGGCTCTTGGGGAAAAGCCATTTGGAAAGCGTGTGGGGATAGGGTTGTCACAGGGACAGCCTCGGAAGAAACCATACCCTCGGTCTGTCGGCCTTGGCTCAGATCAGACGTCTCTACTCTCCCAGAAGGTCCAGATCCTGTTGGTGACGACGCCCTCTCATCCATCTCACTCGAATAACTCTCGGTTGGACGACAGGACGACCCGCACGACTCAGAGGGTTTTATTGTGGTAAGAGGAATGGGTAAGATGGGTCGTAACCAATTAGGGTCGGCCCCTCGTGTTCTCTCCTCCTCTTCCTCTACTCGTCTGATCTCGACAAATAACTTATCTCGCAAGGATGGGAACTCCTCGGCTAAATTATAAAGCCTCCTAAGCATTAAGTGGGAGACCCTACACTTGGAAGAATTTGGGTAACCTAACTACAAACAAATCTCACAATTGATCAGGGTGGACTTTTCGATCAAAACCAAGGAATTGAAGGGTTTTCTATCAAGAACAATTCAAGAACAGCTTACTAGAGGTCACACCGGAAAAGCTATGGAACAGCCTAAGAAAATTTAACCTTACGAACTTAAAATAGGAAAACAAACAGAAATGAAGATAAGTAGGGCACTAGGGTCGAGGTGTTACCTGAGGAGAAATAGCAAGCTGCCAAGCTTGAAGGTTCGAAACTGCAAAAATGGCAAGAAGGCTGGAAGTTAGAGAGAGAGTGAGTTCAGGCACGAAGAAGAAGAAGAAGAAAGATAAACTTCAAAAAATTCTTTAAGTACCTTGCCAATGAGTGGGCCCACTCACCAATGCAGAGCACAGCCCACGAGGAGGGCATCATTAGGGCACAAAGCCCTAGGCAGTGTGCAGCCGCCATGCCTTGGAAATTGGAACGACAATGAGTACCTGCCTAGGTGTCATATCAGCTTAACAGGTGTCACTCACCTAACTGATCATACACCCATCTCAATTACAACACTATCCCTCAGCCATCTCAACAATATTCATGGCTAAGGGCTGGGGGTGATTGATATACCCATATATACACACGGCCAGGCCGAGGACACCCTGTACCTGGATGGGGTCAGGGTGACCTCATCATCAGGCTCCAGACGGCCTTTCAGGGGCTGACCCTTCATCAGTCCCGGACGACCCTTCGAGGGGCCGACCCTTCATCAGGCTCCAGACGACCCTCCGAGGGGCCGACCCTTCACCAGGCTCAGACGACCCTCTGAGGGGCCGACAGTACGAGGCCTAAATTGGGCCTGACTCACTATCAGAAGGAACTTTTCCCTCGGCCTCGTGTTACAGGCCGAGGGTGATGTCATCACAGCGTGTGGTTTGGGAGATGCGTGGAACAGTGCGCCTGAGGCTCACAGGACACGTGGAAGACCGTTACAACCGAATCACCTCCTCACGTGAGGGAATATTATGTCATCATTTGGCATCTACAGGTGTCAGCAGGAGATTGGCTAAATCATCATTCACATGCACCATGCATATTTGGGGGGTATACTACACCCCCCAAGACCTATATATACTTGTCACCTATAATCCTACAAGGGGATCGATAATCATAACCCTAGCAAAAACTCTGCTTATACACATAGTAGAGAGAGAAAGTGAGCTTATGTGCATTGTATCCAAGGCCATTAGTGCCCATACTTAGTGGATCACACACTCACAGTGGATGCAGGCCTAATTGGATGAACCACTATACATCATTATCTTATTCCTCTTATACTCATCTCCTTCTACACACTTACACACTTATACATATACATCTCTATGGCTGCCATGGTTACTACTGTTTGAGCTCATCATAACTTATATGGTGGTGCTGAATCTCAGCATCATCAATATACCTCTCGATGTATTGAAGGGAACTCGATAACATCGGGCACATTTTGGGATACCGTGATGAATGAGTATAACATCATGCATGGAATTACAATTATTCGTACGAGATCCATGCTATCAACACGCTACAATCATATATCGCATCTCGTAATGATATATATTGCAAAGCTTTCTCACCAACTCAATGGGAAGTGTGACGAACGAGTTCCAAGCGGTTACAAATGCAGGTGATGAGTATCGCACTGAAACTAACAAATAATTCTCGTTCGATAACTACTGATTTGGAGAATTAGAAGGTGTAGAAAATGAACCTGGTTTGAGGGATGGAGAGAAGGGGATGCAGTGATGTTCTGTTTTGGATTGTTGGGGAAGATGAAGATGCCGTTTAAATAAAGAGAAGAAAAGAGGGTCGTTTTGTAGCCGTTATGTGAACGTTGGGTCCTTATGAACGTCTTTTGTTTGTAGGAAGTTCCAACGGTCTTCTGTTGTTCGTTGAAAATTCCTACGAACAAAATAAGTTCGTAAGAAACCTACCATTGCATGCGCTGCTTGTTGGAAAAGGTAATGGGTGGGATGGTTTTTCAAAGTTTCCATTTGTCACTCATCACCACTTCGGATGCTCTAATGACGCTAAAAGTGTCACCTCAATCAAGTATAAACTGTGCAGATATATTGGCTAAAGGAAGTCGTCGTTTTTTTGGATACATTAGAACTGATGTTAAGAGGTATGCATATGTGTAGGATATTGGGCTTGGAGATAAAAGTAGTGGGAAGATGTAACTGAGACTGAGGTATGGGTGACATCTATCTATCCATAAGTTTGAAGACATCCAGATATACGTGGTAGCTTATCTGTTTTTAAAATAGATAATCTTATCTGCTTGAAAACATCAACAACCATAACTTTCAAGGTCAAAAATAAAATTAAGTCAATTATTTTTCTTCCATTGATATATATTTATAGTTTTCATTTTAATAAAATCACAATATACACTTTATTATCTTCAAACAAATCATAAAGTTGGGAACTATTTTTCATTTTCTAATTCGAAAAGTAAACATGCAATTTAAACGATTCATCTTAGTTTAAATTAAAAATAATATTATTAATGATGTAATACTAACACTGTCGACACACGCTAACTTTATTACTAAAGATAAATGATAGAAAGGAAGCACGTTAACTCGAGATCCCGAGGAGCATAATCACATATATTACACACAAAAATAAGTGAGAATTTTTACGCAAAACATTCCAAATCAAACAAATGGTGATGCGCAGGTGAAATTCATTTAGTGGACAATATGTTTTACTAAAAAAACCCGATAATGTTTTAGACAACCCTATTATGACATGAAAATTGACACAAATTTTTAGTTAAGCTTGTTTCAGATTTATTACGACTAAAAACTAGTACGTGAACCCAAAGCAGTACAACCCGATTATCATCCTTAATAGCTAATAACGTCAAATGGTCGTCCAATATGAGGTAATTAGGATCACTGCCATGAATTTTAGTACTAAGATCAACAAAATAATTCTTTTATCCAGATTAAAGTGGAAAGCATTAATTTCATAGGCCAAGGAGACAAAAAAATCGCTACCTTCTAAATTCACTACCAAATTTCATAACTAAGTAAATACGATAAAAAATAATTAAACCTTAGTAGCATTCTTATAGATGAATATTTGTAAACAATTGATGCCAAGACCAAAAGTAAAATGACAAGAAGTTAATGTAAGCTTCAATAAATAATCAAGAAGAGTTAAAACCTGAAGAAGTTAATGGAAGCTTCAAACCACCTTAAGGAAAATAAAATATGTCTGTAATCACGATAAACTGTTTGTATAGAAGGTTCAAAAAAAAATTACGAAATATAAATGTCTTCAAAGAAAGAAACGTTTGTTGATTAAGAGAAATAAAACATTTGTCGATTAACATTGTTTATCGATTAATATTGTTTGTCGATTAATACTTCATAGGCCGATTCGAATTAAGGTTGAACTAAAATCAACTGTCACAATATCATAGAAGATGAATATTTCATAGGTCGATTAATATTTCATAGAAGATGAAAACGAAACAACATTTTTGTACCAAATCAATTGTCATAATATCAAATCCCAAACGGAACTCGAAAACGAAATCAAAACCTAATACGCTGAGAAATCAACTATCACAATACAAAATCATCTTCTTTTCAAGTTTATATTTGGCACGATAGTTTTTTTTCAATTTATAGGGAGATGACTATCGGTCTCAGTCTATTATCAACAGTTATAAGAAGCCTGGCTTTGTGCCCTTGACTAATGACTACAACAAAAAATCTTTTTTTCTTAAAAAATTTGAAAGATAAAAATAAAAATATAATATTAAAAAACAATTTGATTCTTTAACCATATTAAAAGGATTTATAAAATATGAAGATAAATGAGAACTCTCAGTTCCATTTTGGGCATTAAGCAAGCATGGGAACAACCCTCGATTCTAACAAACCTTTGCTTCGACTCATTATGTGCACTACACTGACGTCTCATGTTTGCATTGCGGACACGACACATTAATGTCACACAAAATGAATCAGAATCACTATTTTTCTTAAATGCCACCAAAAGACATAAGGTTATTTAAGGTTCCAGACAATAATAAAAAACATAAATTTCCCTAAAATACTAAAAATTAACCTGCTAATAATGAGATCACATAACTTAATCCAATTACGAATAAATTGACAGCTCAAATGCACATTTTATGCATACACAGGGTTTAATTTGAGAGTGTATAAAATAACTGACATTATATACGAGAGGTCTATTCATCATGATGCACATCGTCGCCTTGTAGATTCTACTGAGAGAAGTGTGACTTATCACCTAACAGTCTTCAGTTCAACACAACGATTAAAAATTGAAAAAGGAATATAATGTATTTATGTATATAATATGTATCTAGAGAGAGAGAGAGAGAGACTTGGAGATGAGACATTCGAGAAGGGCGTAATGTTCCATAATGACGAAGAAGAGAGATTTAGCAGGGGCGTTGTCTCTTGGGTAATTTAACATTGCTAATTTCCATTGTATTTCTTTTGTAGTCTATCAAGGACAATATTTCGAAAGTGCAAAGATTACCTCTAATATTTCACCGGCATGGAACAGTAGAAGAAAAAACATTACCTCTAACCTTTGATTTTGATGGAGACTTAAAGGACGAAAAGTTGAGAGAAGAAGGAAGCGTGAGAGATCGTGAGAGAGGTAGAAGGAGACACCATGAGAGAGAAGGAGACGAGAGTGAGAGAGGGGAAAGAGGCAGCATGACAGAGAAGGAGGCAGGCAGGGCGGGAGTGGATGAAAGATGAGAGAGAGCGAGAGATCAAAAGGAGCAATAAATTTTTAGGGGAAAAAAAGCGCGTTTCTAAATTTGTGGGGGTGAAAAAAGGTCATAATATGTACACCTAAGTTGGAAATTTTTAAAAAAAGTTCATAATATCTATAATCAAATATGTTTTTTATGTTTACACTGTCATGAAAAATAATACTAATATGTATAAAATGACATTTTATATTAGAAATGTCACAATAATATCATTAACCTTCAAATGACTTTTTTGTAATAAATGTCTTTAAATTAATTTTCTCCCTTTATATAAGATTTTTTTCCTTATAGTATTGTGCTCTTTGTCACTCACACACCAGTGTCATATTTTCATTTGAAAGGATGAATGTTGATGGTCCTTCATAACTTTACCTTGTTGGAAGCATATTTCACAAATCGTTTATCAGATTAGGATGAAATTTTTATCAAATGTTAAGAAGGACACAATCTTTAAGATAACATGAATGATCTCATTTTAAGGTCGTTAATATTTCTATTACCCCGAATTTTATTTTCGTGATAGCCACACGGCTTGATATGTCGACATAAAGTAGTTCTGAAATCAATTCAGGAAGTTTTATTCAAGTTTAAAAAATGTGTTCTAACACACACATACTCTCATATAGTTCTTGGAGGACCATTGATTTGAAGATTCGGTTAATCGTAATTATTTCATGTAATTGTTTGGTTCCTTAGAATCTGCATTAATTGACGAGTCATACATTAAGGGTTCGTTTGGCAACCCAATTCCAAACCATTGAAATGGAATTCGAGGGCCAATTTTAATTCCATGAAATTGAAATTGACCTTCCAATTCCAAGTCCAAACCTTGGAATTGAGTTGACAAACGGACCCTAAAAGTAATTTGAGGAACGAATGAGATTTGTGGATAATAGTCTCGAAAATTATGATAGACTTGTACAATACCATTAGCGTATCAATTAGAGACAAAAAATACAACACCAATATGCGAGGACATACCTGGTAGGGACAGACACACCCAGACAACCATGATGGCATGTTGCGATTGGACGGTTGAACACTACTTAAGGAAAGACAACCCAAAGTGTTAAGGTGGTGGTGGCATGACGCAACAAACTTCTACTCAATCTAAATATTTTATTGTTTATAGTTCATTGCTTAGGAAAGATTTTTGGAGTCCAAGCTTCATTGGACAAAGAATTAGATACCATAATAGCTAGAGGCATATTTTTTAGCATTCTTACTCTTTATGAATTATAACTCTTGTTTTATAAATTGTTTTGTGATTGTGTTTTTTAATATTCATGTCTAACAAAATGGCGTGCGATCCTATTATATTTTGAAAACATATCAAAAAAATATAGGGGCATTTTTTTTAGATCCTATTATACATTTTTTAGACATTCTATTCCTACCATATTTTCTCATTACATATAAGTCCTACTCCTAATTTTTTGAAACTTTTTTTCACAATTGTCCCCTTTTAAAACCAACCATCCGTAACTTTCTTGAGAAAGTTACATAAGTTGTTGAACTTTTTTTAATCTTCAAATGATCATAACTTTTAATTGACATATTCTTTTTTTGCAAAATTAATATTTTTAAATCTGCTCGACGAGATCTATCAAACAAGATCCATGAAGCCTATATAATTTCAAAGGAAAAAAATTACACAAACAGTAAACTTTACTGCATCCACTAGAAAGAGAAATAAGTTTATATCTGTAACATTTTCACAAACAGTAACATTTACTGTGTTAATATTACACACACACACACACACACACATAGACAGAGTGGATCCAAATGTTTTTTTTTCGAAATTATCTTATTTTTAAAGGTTCACGCTATCCAACAACCTTCATCAGAGATTTGATTTGGAGTGGGTAGGGTTAGCATTGGGTTAGTTTATATTTGTAATATTTTCACAGACAGTAATATTTATTGTGTTATAACACAGTACACACACACACACACAGATATATATATATATATATATATATATATATATATACGGTGGATCCAAACCTCTCTTTTCTGATATTGTCTTATTCTTAACAGTCCGCGCTACCGGCATCCAATCCCCACCACCACCCACCTCCATTGTCGGAGCTACAACAACCTTCATCAGATCTCTGATTTGGAGTGACATGGGGTGCCGCTGGCGCGAACCTTAGAAAATAAGAGAATATTGGATAAATGGAGTTTGGATCCACCGGAGCTCCGGTTTGGGGTGAGTAGGGTTGACATTGGGTTATGTTTATATCTGTAACACTTTCACAAACAGTAACATTTACTGTGTTATAACACAGTGTATATATATATATATATGGTTGATTCAAACCTCTTTTTTCGATATTGTCTTAATTTTAACGGTCCTCACTAGCGGCATCCAATCCCCACCACCATCCACCCCCATTGTCAGAGCTACAACAACCTTCATCGGAGCTCTGATTTGAGGTGACATGGGGTGCCGCTGGCGCGAACCTTAGGAAATAAGAGAATATTGGATAAATGGAGCTTGGATCCATCGGTGTAACATTTTCACAAACAATAACATTTACTGTGTTATAACACAGTATACACACACACACACACACACACACACATATATATATATATATATATATATATATACAGTACTGCTCTTGTGCGGACCAGTCCGCATTGTAAAAGTGCGGACCGGACATGTGTCACCTGGCGTTGAGCCTAGAAATTATAGGCTAAATTGTAGGCATACTCTCTATCTTATATGGGCTCACCGCCAGGTGACACATGTCCGGTCTGCATTCTTAAAATGCGGACTGGTCCGCACAAGAGCAGTACTTTGCCCTTATATATATATATATATATATATATATATATATATATAAACTCTTTTTTCTAATATTATCTTATTTTTAACGGTCCGCTCTAGCGGCATCTAAACCCCACCACCACCCAACCCCATTGTTGGAGCTCTAACAACCTTCACACTACACCAAAATCTGCCGAATTATCACGGTCTTTGACCTTGACAAGTTAAACTTGTCAAGGTCAACGACTATGATAATTCGGGGCGAGACAAATTTTTTGGTCACGGACTTGTCACGGTCATGTCACGGCCCCTGACCGTGACAAGTTTAGTCACAGTTAATAACCATAACAAAGCCTTGACCCTTTTTAAAAACATTGTCACGGTCAATGACCGTGACAATTCTGGGCGGAATTTTAAAAAAATCTGTTGGGCAGTATGACCACTGCCACTGCCCAGCAGTATATTTGTACCTGTTATAGCAACGTTGTACCTGTTCAAACATCATATATCCAAATAAACTAAAGATAATGCAAATATACATTCAAAATAGAAACAATATACATGACGCTATGATCCAAAAATAATTCAAATGTACCAACTTAAAAACAATGTCATTACATGTCTGGTGTAAATGTGAGGAGGTGAGTAGGCCACACGATATACGAATTGACACACCCACTAATATACATCGTGCCACATTGTTCGCGCAACCACAATAGGGAGTTCTCCTTCCCAGGTATCACATGCGTGACGAGCACCTTGGACTCGATCTCTTGAAGCTCACGTCCATGAACTATTCCACCCTGGACGATATTCGGGTCCCTCAACCCCCGCCCTATCCGCTGGCCATTAAATACATCCAATATGAACACGCTCGGCCAACCAAGTGTCGACATCGGTCTGTTGAAGGGAGCCAAATAGGGAAGTGGATCATCGAAGTACGCACGTGTCGGTGATGAAGCAGCGAGGTCCACATCCTCGTTATCCTGCACCTCGTCCTCCCGCACCTCGTCCTCCACCGCCTTCTCCTTCCCTTTCCCCTTACGGTCTCCGCCCAACGTATTCTTCATGAATGAGTACATATCTTGGACCGTCACCTCCTAACGGGACAGCTTCGCATCATGTGAATCCACCGTTCGAGCCAACCTGGTGTCGCTCGTCTCCAATTCGATGATCCTAGATTTGGACACCCGTGAGCTCACCCCCTTGTCCTCCCCTTGTGATCAGAGCCAAGCACTTGGCTGAGTGCGTCTGTGGATAAAGATGCCTTGTCGGCATCAGACTACGACTCATGCACTTCCTTAAGCTTGGTCTAAAACGACAAAAAGCACATGATTAGTAAAATAAGTAAACTAAAAAATTATAACATAATTAACAAAAAGTAAACTGTAGGATTCTTACAATCGTGGCCGCGATGCTCGAGGACACCTCCTTGTCCTTCCCCTTCTTCGTTCGAAGAGACACATAAGTATCGAGCCTATGTGGCTTACCCCCAGGGCCACTGCCTATCCCCTGAAATAAAATAAAGTAAAATTAGTATCGACCCCGCAAAGTAAAATAATGCAGAATAATATATTTCTATAGTTATCGATAAATTAAATCTTACCATCATCCTATGTTCCACCTCGGCGTAAGACATCCGGCCGGAGTAATGCACGTCCGCCTTTTTTGCCCGATTTTCCCTCCCCGATTGACGAGATGCCAATTGTCGCTCCTCGATCTCATTGTCAATGAACTTTTGCCATTGTGCCAATGAGATCGGCTCCTTCGGCGGGACAGATTCACGCCTTTGGATAATGGACTCTCGTATTTTCCCAAAGTACCGTGTCCGCATATTTTTCTTCCACGTCTTGTGTTGCTCCCTCAACTTCTCCAAGATGGAATCGCGTAGCTTTGGATCCAAGTTGAATTGTTCATGTCCAACAAATACAATGTTAGTTGCGAAAAAATATAAATATAAATAATAAATTGAAATTGAAATTGAAAATTAAATATTCATATAAATATAAATATATTACATGTAGTGCCGCCCAAACAGCTAACTTGAGCTCATATGGCACCTCCTTCTAACTCATATACCCCGAGCCGATGACCGTCTTTACCACCTCGAGGGATCTCCGACTTGTTCTCGATGGTAATCCCAAATTTTCCATATTTGGGGAGCCTAGGGGCCAAGGAGCCCTCGTCGCCTCCGCTACCACCGAGGCCAGACGACATCATCATAACCAGCATCATCATCCTCGCCTTAATACCTGAAGGAGACATTTTCTGTAAAAAAATGTTATTAGTACAGATAAAAAAAATTAGAAGAAGACATGCAAATATGTACAATTACTACAAATAAAAATGAGCACTAATTATTAATTTACTTTCATACACCCCCTCCCCCACCACACACACGCACACGTACATGCACACACACCACCCCCTGCCCCCCACCACACACACAATAATTATTTTCATTAATTAAACTAACAATTAAAGTATACAATTATTAATTTACTAATTTACAATGAGGAGCAATCCTACTTTCATAATTAATCATATATTAATTTACAATAAGGAGCAATCATATATTAATTTACTAAAAAAAATTAATAATCAATCAATTATTTTACAAGGGACACTACGCACATACACACACACGCAGCCCCCCACCCCCCACCCCCATCCCTGCCCCTCCTCCCCACCTTGCCCCACCCCCTTCCCCCACCCTCCCCCCACCACACACACACACCACCCCCTGCCCCCCACCATACACACAATAATTATTAATAATATAGCCATTTTCAGCCATACCAAAAGATCCCTACTTATCTTTATTAATAATATCTAGAATTAACCACTAAAGAATACCCACCAGATACGCCTAAAGACCCACATTGGCCAACTCCCATATGGACAATAATTCTATAATTATTAATAATTATATATTGTTCGATATACAAAGTAATTTTAAAAAAAAGTTAAAAAATCCCACCCCCATGTGGACAATAATCCAGTGGTAATGCCACTTTTACTGTTAACCAACCCAACATCGATCCGCTATAATTCAACAGCAATGTCAACACCAAATGTGTATCTCGTACTCCTTCTAATTCATCTACTCAATTAATTCATTTCATCAATTAAACTAACAATTAAAGTATATAATTATTAATTTACTAATTTACAATGAGGGGTAATCCTACTTTCATATGAAATGGCCACTAATTATTAATTTACTTTCATCTAAAACTATACAATTAAAATTACAAATAAAGCTATACAATTTATTAATTAAAGCTATACAATTGTTAAGATTCCCCCACCACACACACACACACACACACCACACACCCACCACCACCACCTCCTACCCCCCCACACCCCACCCACACCACACCTGCACACACACACACACACAGCCCACCCCACCCCCACCACCTCCTTCCCCCCTCCCCCACCACACACCACCACACACATATATACACATACATATACGCACATATATACACACACATATAGAAATGAAAGAGAAAAAGAGGAAAAAACATACCTTAGAGAGAGAGAGAGACCTCGAAATCGCTTAGAGAGAGAAAGAGAGGGAAAAACCAAAAGCGGTGGGAAAAAAGAAAGGGTAGGGCTTTTTTGCTGTGTAAATTGTCACGGACGTGTCACGGTCCTTGACCGTGATAATTATTTTAAGTATTGTCACGGGCGTGTCACGGTCAATGACCGTGACACAAAACGTGTGTTTGTTTGTCACGGTCAATGACCATGACAAGGGTGACCGACTGAAAGGTAATAATTTGGTCATTTTGGTGTAGTGTCATCAGAGCTCTGATTTGGGGTGCCACTGGTGCGGACCTTTGAAAATAAGAGAATATTGAATAAATGGCGTTTGGATACACCGGAGCTCCGATTTGGGTGAGTAGGGGTAACATTGGGTTAGGTTTATATATGTAATATTTTCACAAATAATAAATATTACTGTTTGTGAAAATGTTACATCGGCATCCCATGTCACCTCAAATCAGAGCTCTGATGAAAGTGTTGAAGCTCCGACAATGGGGGTGGGTGGTGGGGGGAATGGATGTCGCTAGCGCGGACCGTTAAAAATAAAATAATATCAGAAAAAAGAGGTTTGGATCCACCGTATATATATATATATATATATATATATAACCCAATGCCACTCCTACTCACCCCAAATCGGAGCTCCGGTGGATCTAAACCCCATTTATCTAATGTTCTCTTAATTTCAGAGGTCCGCGCAAGCGGCACCCTATGCCACTACTACCCACCCCAAATCGTAGCTCTGATGAAGGTCGTTGAAGCTCCGACAATGGGGATGGGTGGGGGTGGGAATTGAATGTCGATAGCGCAAACCTTTAAAAATATGATAATTTAAAAAAAAAAAGAGGTTTGGATCTACTATATATATATATATATATATTGTGTAATATTAACTCAGTAAATGTTCCTGTTTGTGAAAATGTTATATATATATAATTATTTCATAAATATATTAACACATTAACTGTTATTGTTTGTGAAAATATCACAGATATAAAACTATTTCATTTTTTGGTGTATACAGTAAAGTTTAATATATGTGACATTTTCACAAACAATAACACTTACTGTGTTATCACATTAAACAGTATGTATGTATATATATATATATATATATATATATATATATATATTTCTAACATGCTCCTATTTTTAAAGGTCTGCGCCACCGGCACCTAATGCCACCCCTACTCACCCCAAATCGGCGCTCCGGAGGATCCAAATTCCATTTATCTAATAGTCTCTTATTTTCAAAGGTCCGTGCTAGCGGTACCGCATGCCACTCTGGTGGATCCAAAACCCATTTATTCAAAAGTCTCTTATTTTCAAAGGTACGCGCCAGCGGCATCACATGTCACCCCTACCCACCCCAAATCGAAGCTCTGATGAAGGTCGTTGAAGCTCCAACAATGGGGGTAAGGATTGGATGCCGCTAGCACGAACCTTGAAATATAAGGTAAGTTTGGAAAAAAGAGGGTTTAAATCCACCGGATATATATATACTGCGTAATATGACCACAGTAAATGTTACTGTCTGTTTGTGAAAATGTCACATGTATAAAACTATTTCATATTCTAGTGAATACAGTAAAGTTTACTGTTTGTAATTTTTTTCAATTGAAATTTTATAGGCTTCATGGATATTGTTTGATAGATCTCGTCGAGCAGATTCCAAAAATAGTAATTTTGCAAAAACGAATTTGTGAAACAAAAGTTATGATCATTTTAAGATTAAAAAAAAGTTCCAACCATTTATGTAACTTCCTAAAAAAAGTTACGCATGGTTGGTTTTAAAAAGGGTAAATTGTGATTTTTTTTTCTAAAAAGTTGGAATAGGACCTATATGCTTTTTAAAAAGTCAATATGACTTATATGTATGTTGACCTGACAAAGGGGACTTAAATATAATTTTCTCAAAAATATATGAACCGACCATAGATTACAGTTATCTTGGAAAATAGAATAATTGGTATTTTTTTTTAAAACTTAATAAAAATCAATGGGTTTATCTATTATCTAAATTAAATTTTTAGAGTAATTTTAATTTGAAATAAATTAATTATTGTTGGATAATTAAAATAAGGACAATGGTTATTAACTTATTTGAATATTTTAATTTGGAAATTACATTATTTTAATTGAAAACTTTAAAATTGACTGTCATCCTTAGCTATGTGTTTAATTTAAATGTTTTAAATTTAAGTTGTATTAATGTCTAAATCGATGATTTGTAATGCATTACGGTAAAAAACATACTTAATTTTAATATTTTAAATTTTGGGGTAGTTGACACTTGTAAAAAATTAGAATCTCCCAAAATGTTAAATTAAAATGACATTTAAGTGTAATAAATAAAATTTAAATTAAATGACATTTTCAACGTTAAGTGCCACCAAAGATTAGTTTTAGTGGTGAAAATTTCACATTTAGCAACGAAAATGTATTAATGTTTAATAAATTGATAAAGTTGTATTTAAGTCTATAATCAAATATTGGCAATGTATCAAAGTAAAAAAACTTAAAATTAAACATGTCATTTTCATAACCCTCGCAAAAGTTTTAAATTTCGAGGAACACCAACATCAGACGAGTTTAAAATTTGGAAATTTAAACATTAATACTCTCAGACCCATTCTTAAAGACACAATGGGAAAGTGGATACACCCCTCCCACACTAACCATTATGGAGAGGGGGATTATGAGTCCTGCCCTCAGATGCTAAAATATTTAGCATGGAGAGGGTTCCCTTCATCCTCTGCAACTCTATTTCCCGAGGTCTCAGTGAACAATAAATTGTTTAGTCACCATTTAAATATAACCATTTGAAATACAATTTATAGCATTCTTCAAAAATCTTCTTCCTCAAACACAATATACAAATTAAAACCTCCATTGTTGCCCTAATTTATCTCCTTATTATTTATACTGTAATTCAATTGTCATTATTGTTTGATACTATACCATGTTTCAGATCAATCGAAAATTTGGTCGAGAAGTGCCAAACCCAAAAATAACCCTCCTCCAGCTCCTCCACAAAACATCATGTATGAGAATATGTGGAGGTTGTATGATGATACACTTTTTGCCCTAGACTAAAATCGTCAAAAAACACGATAACACGTTAACATGATATGAGGTGACATAGAATTATAAGTTAATGGGTTTACTTTAATTGGGTTTGTGTCATTAGCGGGTAACACGATAGATCCATTAAAATAACGGTTCAGGTTTGGAAATCTACCTATACCCATTTCTACCCGTTAACACTAACGGGTACCTTAGAGTTATCCAACATGCACCCAATAACCTTCATCATTTATAAGGTAAAAAATAATAAATAAATAGTTGTGGACCTAAAGGTTAGGTAATGAGTCACCTGTTTAGACCCAAACTGATTCGTTAATATCAATACGTGCTAACGGTTTGAGTCGTGTATCCTCTAATATTAATGAATCATGTTTAGATATTGTCTTTAGACCCGTTAACCTAACGGGTCGTGTATGTATTCAGGTTATTTTGACACGAACCAGTTATCACCTGACCCACACACGAGCCCATTGACAGGTCTGCCAGAGATGATATAAAAAAATCACGTGGCACATCCCATGATGTTTAATTCACTATATGAAGTAGTAATCATGGGGCAACCAAAATTTATAGTAAAATTATCTCCATACCTGAATTGCGACAGAAAATCAACAATTTTGTGTTTATTCATTTGTTTTCAGAAAAGTTATCAAACTATAAAGTACAAGTGCCTTAGTTACTCGGTGGCCTGAGACAACACATTCGTTACATCTCCTATTCGTGGAGTTAGGTAATTACAAATATAATTTTATTGTTTATATCTAGAATATAATGAATATGATATTTTACTAATTATAATTTTTTTTGTTAGGTACTCATGTTAGAGCCCGCACTATTTTTCCTCCGTTCCCAACTATGACAGAATACTGTTGCCCAAATACTAGAACTTATTTCCCTAGTAAAGGCAATCCCCTCATTGATGGTCATAACATTACATGTCGTTCTATAAAAGTGTACATATTAAATTGGGAAGAAAATGATAATGCAAGCGACGTGTTCATTCAATAAATCACTCGTGTCTTTATCGTATATGTCATGAGTTAATATTTTTCCCCACGACCGCAATATGGTATTTGTGGATTATGCCCCTTATCTACATGATATGTTAGGGGAGGACTGGGGATTTTCCATTCTCGACAAAAAAAATTTAAGCCCTTGATGCATTTATTAGAAATGTACAAAAAATGGTGAATGACTTCTGGAAACTAATAGACGTAAATACCCACTATTAATTTTGAAAAAAACTGTTAAATTAATTTTTATAATTTGTTGGTAGATATGGAAAATTCCCTAATGGACCCAATTTTACACGACCATGCAGTGAAAAAATGGACACTTATATGACTGTGGGCAACCACTCAATGTGGTGCCATATTTTGGCAAATGAGGTTCAAATGGTGTTCCATGCAGGAGCAACTAGAAACTAGGTCTGATGAATCAATAATATGGCAACCATTTTCTCGATTGCCCGAGAACTAGTTCGACGCCATCCAAGTTGCATATGATTTATCGCAATTTTTTTACATGTTGGTTGGTCTAGATATGGGTGACACTTAGTATATTAGATATCGTTGTTACCGATAACTGACTGGTAAAATTGTGTTTCCAAGGAATCCTCCATACCTTATGGAGCTGTGCTATGCGTACAAATAAGTCCACAAAGTATCCCCCAAAAATAACATGGAACCCACTAATTTTCTCTCTTCATACTTTCTCAAACAGCAACGAAATCTTTCTTTGCACTTAACAAAATGGCTCACTCATCATTTGGAAGCATCCAAATAGCATATAAAAAGACATGAAATAAAAAAATAAAAATTCTTCTTCTACATCCGAAGCCCTATAATGAGGCTAACAAATATAAATGCCTTTTTGTATAAAAATTAGTTCAACACAATAAACTTGACAGTTCAACACAAATATAAATGCCTTTCTCTATAAAAACCAGTTCAACACAATAAACTTGACAGCTCAACACAAATATAAATGCCTTTTTGTATAAAAACCATCTCAACACAAATATAAATGCCTTTTTGTATAAAAACCAGCTAGCACGAAAATTACTAACACCAATTACCAACACTTGACAGTACAAAAATTACTAACACTTGACAGTACAAAAATTACTAACACTTGACATCACAAAAATTACTAACACTTAACAACATAAAAATTTAACATAATCCATCACTTAGTACCACTTGACAGTAATAAAACACGGAGTAATATCTCAGTCTTGAGCATAATTTGGTAAAGTTGACATATTTGGATGCACAAACGATTGTTGGAGATTCAAATGTCCGAAACCTTATAGCATATATGGTTCGTCGACGCGTTGAGATAGTTGAAAGTCATGACTCCATCCACCAAAATGTTGCATTTTAGAATCCTATCAAATTCATATAATAAAAAAATAATAATTAAAAATCAGTATAAATTGAACTTTACTTAATAATTAAAATTAATACTGGAGTAGATGTCACCTCCATCTTTTTCTTCCTCTTATTTTTTTTCGTTACAACCTTTTCAACATTAGATTGTATCCTTTTAACGGGTGGTCTTCCCTTACTTCAAACCAAAAATGGATCGAGCACATCTCTACTCTCTTTTCTTCGCAATACATCATCTCTGCATGGGGGTGAATCATTTATTTTTTATGTAGAAAGTTGAATACTTTTACCTATTGCCCAATCCTTTTTCAATTCATCAAAAAAATTCAATACCTTCTCACACCTATCTTCACACTCTGTTGCGAAATCCGCAACCTCATAAAAAGCCTTGGAAAGTTTATCAAAACGACATGCTTCCGGTTTTACAAACCAATCATCATAGCTAATATTAATTTTTGTATGGAACCTTTTAACAGTTTTACTCCATCTTCTCAAAATGTATTTTTCTGGAATTCGATAAATCCGTTTGTGAATCAACACCGTAATTGCATGCCTAAACAATATTCCTCTAAATTGAAACAACCGACAATTGCAATTAATTTCATTACCATCCACATGAAACCACACCTTGAAAATAGCATGTCGTATGCTTTTTCCAAAATGAACATCTCCACTCACTTCATATTCCGCAATGCCAAAACATTCCTTACATGGCGACAAAGTACAATAAATTTTACCCGTTAAATCATTTTTAAAACTCTTTGAACTTTGTTGTTGTGTACGCACTTTGAAACTATTTTTCTGTGTCATAATGAGTGATGCATGGAAGCCACGAGTTGCACGGATTAAAGTCTTCTTGTTTTTCTTTTTCCACCTTACTTCTTAATGCATTCTCATATTGCTCCACAAATTGTTTTAATGTAGTTTTTGAATTTACATAGCCATCAAATAAAGCATTCATACTCTCACTTCGTTGTGTCGTTGACATTCCGGCCCAAAAAGTATCCTTAAAAAAGGTTGGCACCCAACGGTGTCTCTCTTCATACAACCCAAGTAACCACTCACTACCTTCAAGACTATACTTCCCAATAAACTTACACCAATTATGTTCAAATCCTCAATAGTTAAGAAATCGTACACACAATTATGAATGGAAAATTTGATTGAATCATACTTTTTATGCCCTCTCAATTTTTCAGGTAACTTTTTCATAATATGCCACAAGCACCACCGATGTTGTGCATTCAGGAAAACAATTTCTATAGCCTTTTTCATTTCCTTGTCTTGATCTATGAGGATGGCATTAGGAGGACATCCGGACATGTAAATAAGCTAACCATATGAATGTGTCAACGTCTTCATTGGATATTAGCCCACAACCCAGCAACAATGATTGACCATGATGATTCACTCCCACGAAAGGAGCAAATGGCATATCATATTTATTTGTCAAGTATGTTGTGTCAAATGTAATTACATCACCAAACTCCTTAAATGTCGCTCTGCTCCTAGCATCTGCCCAAAAAACATTTCGAAGTCGAGCCTAATCATCCAAATCCATCATGTAAAAAAAATCAGAATTATCCGCTTGCATTTTTAAGAAATAATTATGGATTACGGTGGCATATCCTTCCCCAAGGCATAAATAAAGAACTTTGTCCATATAGTTCCTACAATCCTTCTCTTGAAATGTCAAATTTTCATGCCCCCTACCTCAACCACAAATGAATTGAAACTTTTATTCATTCGAGTACTAGCTTTGTCGTTCAACTCTAGTCTTTTCTTCACATGTGGTGGCATTACCCTATTGCTTTTATAAAATATGGATTTACTTGGAGTAGTTAACTTATGGTTATGGTCCAATGCTACTGATTTAATTTCCCACATACCATGAGAGCCTAGAGTTGCACTAATTCTAGCTTTGCAATTTGTTTTTGTCACTGGATGCTTGTGAATTGAGTTACTTGTTCTGTGATGTGTCTTGCCTTCACGAAAACAAGCAATAGTAACATACTTCATTTCTCCATCTCCATCTTTATTACAACTCCGTTTACAAATAGCAAAACCCATTTTCTTACCATAATTTTCTTATAACTCAAACAACTCGTCAATGGAGGCAAACAACATTCCAACATTTCTCCATTGATCCTAAAAAAAATTACAATTTAAATTTAAAATTTGTTACAATACCAATAACATAATTTCATTATTATTTTTACTATTTATTATGGTTATCTACATAAATATAACATATTTTAATTATTATTTTTATTATTTATCATAGTCTACTATATAAATATGGGACATATATCAAATAGTCTCTCAAACATTTTTTTATACACATTTAGTTCAAGCCATTTTATTTTGTTCCATAAAGTCACTCACCACATAAAAACACTCAATGTGTGTCGCTAGCACGGACCTTTAAAAATAAGAGAATATTGGCTAAATGGCTATTTGAGGGAATTTTTGGAACAAAATAAAAAAATTTGGACTAAATGTCTCAATGTGTGTCGCTAGCGCGAACCTTTAAAAATAAGAGAATATTGGCTAAATGGGTGTTTGAGAGACTTTTTGGAACAAAATAAAAAAATTGGACTAAATGTGTATTAAAAATTGTTTGAGGGACTTTTTGGTAATTGATCCTATAAATATAACATAATTTTAATATTTTTATTACTTATTATACTCTAAATATATAAATATTTATGATTAATGTTCCAAATGTTGTTAAAGGAAGAAACAAAAACTGAAAATAAAACTCGCCTCTTTGAGGAAAAGAAGAAGCTGCAAAGGTTCCTCTGCGTGGCTTGTAAAGTAAGGGAATATAAGTGTCTTCTTTTTGGGGTTGGAATAAAAGGTTTTATGTGGAAAGTTGTTAAGTGAGAGAATGTATGCGGTCCACGTCATTTTGGGGATGCTTTGAGATACATTTTTTGTACTCCTATCATTTTCCTACCTTATGTCATAATATATTTACCTCACCAGCATTTTTTGCAACCAGAATTGCCTCATGTCACTCCCACGTCTCAGCAAAAGTGGAATACTTACTGTAAATATATATGTGGGAGTAATACTCCCTACGTTATTTCGATGGAGTATTCATGATGGGTTTGGTATTGCAACCATTGCACCATCAAATTTACGGATACCATATACATATGAAACTGAGGGGTCATCTTTCTCGTCCAAATTACTGGATCTAGTGTTGGAAGTCGAGGTGGAAGATTTTAGTTTATATGGATTTCAAGTTATATAGCTTGTCCGACTAAGTAAGTGGAATGATTGTCGTTCACCTTCATTTTACTTACGCTCGGAAGGGAGGGAGATAATGTTATTAAGGGATGCCATGATTGCATAGTTAAAATCTCAAATGCTAAATTAAATGCCAATGTGGCAGAGTTGGGGTAGGGAGAAAGATACTGAAATTGTCAAAATGTGGGGTGAGGGGCCTAGTAATTATCTAGGGGCAATACCGCATTTCTCCACATATACCACCATATGTGGATGGATATGATTATTATAAAGAATCTCCTTTTGTTCACTACACTACTGGTATGTATAATGTTGCACCACAGAGTGATGAGAACTCAACCTGACTGATCCTTTGACAAAAGGACTAGCGCATGAGAAAGTGTTGAACACCTAGAAAGGAAGATGATTAAAGTCCGTTGATAGTTGAATCATTTATAGAGGTAACTTAACCTATATACTGGAGATTCCAAGATATAGATTCAAAGGGTAATAATAAGTTACAAGTGATATGGGTTGAATCATTAATTATTGTATATTGGATTTTACTCCGAGTCCATCCCTATGGAGTATGATATTCTTAAGCGAATTAAGGTTAAGTTAATTATACAACTCTTAATGAAAATATATAACTTTATTTTGTGTGGGGTACCTATCTACGGGAGGATTCTTAATAGACTCACCTATGTGAATATGAATGTGTGTCCACTTCCTGTGATAATTTTGGGCAAATTCCTTTGAGCATTCAATATACTGGGATAGAAGTATATGGTCGTAATATATTGCCTTAAGGACTACACCCAAATAGGGTTGTGTGAGGGATGTTGTGAGAGATAGAGTTCAAAACTACAGTTACTCTAATATACTCTGAATCGCCTTTACTACGTAAAAGTTTAAGTCAAAAACACCTTTGCCTATACATAATTTAATGAATTATTCCTCAATAAAAATATTCTTCAAATTTACAAGTGGGGGATTGTTGGAGTTTTTTATGTGTAAAGTTTGAAAACAAGGAAAGACAAATGCTTTTTTCCATATTCTTTTACTTTCATGGATTGTCACAACATGCATATGGGTTATGAGTTATCAACTTTTGAATAAAGTTATTCTCTCTTTTCATGCATATATGTCATGGATTATAACGTTTTGAATAAAATTAATGCAATACCCCGTATTTTCTTCTGAACTAAATAATTTAATACTTCCATTTAATAATTGCACAATCGAAATTGCTATTTAATTATATTTGTGTGTGACTAATTTAATGTGCATGTATATGACATTTAAATGAAATGTACAATAAATACAATACTATGTGCGACAAAGATTAAAAATATATATTATTGACTTAAATAATTTGGAACATATTTTGGGAATCATATGGACTCGTTTAGATGATTTAAGCCATTAAAAATGGTCTCGGGTCAATAGTATATAGGTTGGGTAACTTTTGGGCTTATTGGGATATGGATTCGGGTCCGTTTGGGGATCAAAAAGTTAGGCTTTAGACCCAACTCGGGATTAACACTAATTAAGTGGTTAAGTGGGGGTAAACCACTCCCCCAATACCATTAAGAGAAACCTAGATTAGCAGCCACGGGAGAAAAAAGAGAGAAATACCAAGAGAAGGAAAAAAGGGCAAGAACAAGGAAGGAATCTAGGTCTTTCAAAAGGGTTTCTCCTCTACATAATTAAAGGCAAGAATTTTCTTGTGTAATCTATGGTTTCAATTTATTTCTTGATGCATATAATTATCTCTTTAAATTTCTGGGACATAGGTTTGATTATTTTAGATTTGATGATGAATGACTCATGTAGAGGGCTGTTTATATGTAGAATCTGTCCCAGAAATTAGGTATTGACAAATATGAATATTGGTGTTAGATTTCCTCAAGTTAATGATAACTATTTAGGAAGAATTGAATAATCAATGTAGACACTATTATGGTTAATTTTTGTACTGAAATCTGGATATAGATTCTCAAATTTAATACCCTTTATTATGAATTTATCCTGATTGAATGCTGGAAAACAAATCCAAACATTTAAATCGTTAACAGTTAATGAATGAGATTTTTTTTTTTTTTTTTTTTGGGAAGAGGGACAGATCCCCCACTCTATTTATTAATAACCAAAGATCAGAAAAGCCCTGATCTGGAGGCTAACAAAAATAAAGAAAGCTTAAAAAATTAAATAGGGCTTTTTATAAGAAAACCCTTACAAAAAAATGAAATAAGAAAAAAATAACTGAATAAAAAATGCCTACTCTAGAATTTTTGAGATTCTTAGAGCAGAGAGACCCCATTTATACTAGCTTGAGGGTGTAAAATTATGGGTCGTATGTCTTTATGGGTTTTAAAATTTATCATAACTGGGCGGACTATAAATGAGAAACGAAGAAAGGAAGGATACAAGGGGTCACTCAAACGACATCGTGGGTCGTTCGAGTGACGCACGATGTTGCACGAATGAGAGCCACAATCGTTCGAACGACGTGTGTCATTTTCTCTCTCCTCGTACCTTTTTGCTGTAGCAATGATTCCTTAAGAAATTTTCACTGCATCTATATTGCTCCTCCTACAGTAGACATATGAATTGCAAATGAAAAGAAACTGTGGGTTTGTGGGCTAATTAAATTAGGGGACAATATTACACCCACAACAAGTTAATAATTATCAATAACTAGAGACTTAAATAATTATTATGGGATGAAGTTAATAATTTATTTATTAGATGAATAAATTATTAATAAAGTGCGAAATGTTGTGAATGTTAAATTCGACTTTCAAGGTAATTATAGAGTTATTACCTATAGATATTATAGGAATAATAATATGTGCCATTACTTAATAATGTGGACATACCGATATTCGTGGACTATCCTATCGGGTAGGGGGTTTGCGCTTTCAGGCCACAAACCACACGTCGGAACAGGTGGGCCTGACGATGTGTGGCCATAGAGGTATTACGTGGAGGCTCCACCCACGAGAGGTAGGTGTTGGAGCTGACTGTTCCTGTATCATCGTGGGGTATGGCCCGTATACAGGTGTCCTGCGTAGGTACCGCCCTCAATCTATATGTGTGTGTTGTGATGTCCACTTAGGTATAAGAGACTTCTGTCGGACTTACCAATAGAGTACGAATAGACACCAACAGTAGATGCCCTTGTGTGTCATATATATATGAAAGGAAATATGTTACTACAGATCGGACTTGAATTAAATAAATTTAATTGTCTAAGAAGGTAGGCAATATTTATGCATGACACCCTGTAATACATAATAGATGTTTATGCCTTAACTGTGAGGAGTATGAGAGTGCAATAAATGAATGTTGGCAATTAAATGTAGGATTTTAATTTAAATGATTAATCATCGATATCCATTTTATAAATTGAAATGTGTCACCATTCATTATTTGAAAATTATTGGGGTGAGAATAATATCAAACTTAGAAGAGGGGTGAGGTGGTATACGCATGCGAGTGACGAAAGGGGGTTAATTATTGTGCATTGACTATATTATTGTTTTTAAATTATTTAAGTTAATTCTTGCACACCTCGGGCTCTGACCCAAATTTAAATATTTTCTCCCCCCAAGTGATCCTAGACAGGAATAATTGGATTGTGCTACTGCAGTCTTGCCATCTCATTTTCCCTTCAGTTTTCGGTTCATTGGATTCTAGCATAGATGCTTTCCAGCTCTAGTTATTTATTTACTGGGAACATTTGTAAGGGCATAAGACCTAAACTCCCTTACTTTATGGTATGTTGGGATTTATTACAATGGTTGAATTTTTTATGCTTTCATTATTGGTGGTTTGGACTATTTTATCTCTATAGTACTGTTCTTCATGTTTCAAATGAAAAAAATTTAGAAAGATGATTATTTATATTTATATTGTGCGAAGAATGATATTAATTAACAAGCGATCCCTATCTTCGGTGTATTGTGCCTTGCCATCCTTTACGTGAAAATAAATGGGTTGTTATAGTTAGTATCAGAGCACGGTTCTAGTATCCTTATGATCCGTATCGAGTTCATTATGTCCGGTGTTGCGTTATTTAATATGTAGAGCCTATACTTAGGTTTTATTGTGTTCTTACGATTGATGCTAATTTGAACCTTGTTTGCTCTCAAATGGCAAAGGGACGTAAGGGCAGACTGAGGCAAGTAGTTGCACAGGTTGAGGAGGAAGAGACTCAAAAGGAGCCACCACAGGCACTACAAGCCCCACAACTTATCTCTCAGGATGAGATAGCCACTATTGTGTCTCAAGCGGTCTCTACGGCTATGGCAGCCACGCTCCACCACTTGCCACCACCACCATAGCAGGTGGCTATTCCAGCACACGCATCGGGTTACATGTGGGACCGATCGAGGGAGGCTTTTGTTAAGGGCCAACCTCCATAGTTTTGCAAGAGGTTATGATATTTTGGTTGCGAGTAGGTGGAAGAAAGACATCGCGAGGCACTTACGAAAGATTGAGTGTACACCGGTTCAAAAGTAAATTCTAGATTTATTCAGATTAATGGGAATCACTCTTCAGTGGTGGGAGGTGATGACGACTGCTGCAGAGAGGAACAACCTCACTATCGATTAGTTTTGGGAGAGGTTTGAGGGGAAATACTTTCCCTTATCCTTGCAGTTCGAGATGAGGACCAGGTTCACAGAGTTAAAGCAAGAGGGTCGTACTGTCACCGAGTACGAGGAGGAATTCACTGCCCTCTCACTACAATAATTTTCATCATTAACAACAATACTTAGCAACACAAGCTATTTTTGTTGCCAAATATACCCTTTTGGCATCACAATCTTAATTATGTTCCCAAAAGATCATTTTACACTTTACTTTTGGCAACATAAAACAAAACATGTTGCCAAAAGTTAAAATTTCGAGCGGGATATTAGCAGAGTGAGGGAGGGAAATTATTTGAAGTTTGAGCAAACATTGTGTGATGTTGCCAAAAGTGGAATAAGTTTTTGCAACATAACCTCGTGTTTCCAAAAGTGAGGGACTTTGGGCAACAAGAATTCTATGTTGCGAAAAGTATTTTTTACATTAAAATCTTATTAAACAAAAACCTAAATTAAACCCCTACTTTCCCTTTCTCTCTCTTTCCCTCTCTCTCTCGAAGACCGCCATACGGGTTCCTCATCTTAGCACCACCGCCCGATCACCGTAACAGGTTCCTCATCTTTACTGCACTGCTCGACCACCGTAGTAGGTTCCTCTATATACCTCTCACACACGCACAACAGAACACACACACACAGACACACACTTCAATTTTTGTATATTTGCTTCAATAAAAAATGTGTTATTATTGTTTTGTTACTTTTTACTACAATACTTTATGTACTTTTCATCTTCCATAAATTTGTATGGAGTATGGAGGTCGGGTCAAGGCCGGGATTGGAATGGGTATGGATGTCGGGTCAAGGCAGCGAAGTCGAGTTTTCAGGCAGTTTAATGGGTTGGAATTTGGGTTGTGGCAGGGGGTTGCCAGGGTCACGGGTCAATGGTCGGAGTTTCTGTGGGATGGTGGGTTTGGGTTCTAGCCAGTTTAGGAAGTAGATCTGGGTTTGGTCAGGTTCGGAGTTGGACCTCAAGTTAATGGAGGTTCGTTTGATTTGGAGGTTTACTGGTGGATGGAGGTTAATGGAGGGTTACTGAATTTTGGATTGGGATGTGGGCAAAGATGGTTTTGGGTTGGGAGTTGGATAGGGTAGTTTAGGTGTTTATGGAAGATGCCAAAGGTATTTTTTATATAATTTATTTTTTTCTTACGTTTTGTGTGGGCTTCCCGATTGAAGGTCTATGATGTGTAGGGTTCGTGATTTGAAAGTATGTTTGTATATGTGAAGTTATGTTTTGGGTCTGTCCAGGTGAATAGTAATGAATCAAAATTATACATGAATATGTATACATGTTCATGGAAGTTAACGATTTGTTTGTATTGAGGTTATTTTTTCATTGAATTTAAATTATACATGAATACGTATACATTTATTTATTATTGAATTTGTTTTTTACATTTTTATCAGATCTTACGATGCAATTCTCAATTCATAGAGTTCTCAATTTACGATACTATTCGAGAAAAATGATTATAATAATATGGATTAGTTTATGGATTTGTATATAATGAACACAACTAACTCTAATATCAGAAATAATATAGGTTGTTTAGGCATTAGAAAATGTTATTCGTGACTCACGAAAATGTCATCATCTTATTCTTGGCGACGGGTCTTTGATGCCATTGCTGGCACAATTCAACGAGCATGCGAAGCTTTCTATGTTAAGGAATGCCACCTATATGTTGTCAAACTTCTGTAGGATAAAGCCACAACCTCAGTTTGAGCAGGTTAACTTCTTGAAATAAACAATATTGGATTTCGATGCATTTCATTTTTATTTTTATTTTCTTACTGATGTTTTTGAAAAATCATTGAACATATAAAGTCTTCCATTCCCACTCTTACTCAATTTTGTGGCACATGTGGTGGATTTTATTTCCACATCTTGTAATTAAAAAATCTTAATGATAATATTTTGCCTTTGTTTCATTTTTAGTCATCCATCACCGTCACTCTCTTTGTTGCCTTGTGCACAGTTGGTAATATTGTAACAGGGAGTGATACCCAAACTCAGGTATTCAATACCATATATTTTCAGTATGCTACTTTTTTTGTGCACCTCATCTTTCTTACTTCCCCTTCTCTTTAAATACGTGGAAATAACTAATCTTTCAATTTGCTAGAGTTGGAATATGAAGCACCGATTACGCTTATAGGGATTCCCATAGCAATATATCACTAGATTACTCTTTATTTGAGTCATCATCCAAAGTTATTGACCTAAATACTAGTTTGCTCTACACTTATTTTTTTGATGCCCAATTCAATGTGATAGATCCAGTGGAATGAGTGTTTCTTTAGCAAGCCCAGATGGACGTGTCGTTGGTGCTGGTGTTACAGGTCTTGTAAGTGGCACGAAAAAAGATTATTTCCTTAGTTCTACCTACCACCTTTTTAATAGGCAACATCTATTAAGAGTGGATTGACAGTCTTGATAGATTTCCATCATAATGAAACAAAAGGGGCTTGCCCCAATGGTTACCACCAACCATTTCTTTGCAAGAGGTTGGGGGTTCAAGTCTCACCCCCTCTCCCTCCCTCTCCCCAAGGCTTGAACCTAAAAAAAATAGCATAATGAAAAAGATAGCAAAAGGATAGGCCCAAAGTCGGATTCAGACAAATAGACAGAATGGGTCATTACCATTCGATAAATCCCATCGGTTCCACTCCCCTCAATGTGTAAATGGCTTAAAAAGCTTCCTTAATTTGTTATCCCAAGAAAAAAGAATCTCCTTATTTCCAGCTGTCCGAAGCTTATAATTATAAGAAGGAAATAATAGTTATATATAACAGTTAACTATTCAACATATATAACTGTTAAATAGTTATATATGTTTAACAGTTCAATGGATATAACTGTTCTAAAGTAGGTACTGAGAGCTTATTTTTCCACGTAATGTTTAGACAGTTATATATGTTAAATAGTTATATAAAATTGTTAAACAGTTATATATGTTTAACTGTTAACATATATAACTGTTAATAGTTATATATGTTTAGACTTGAGCTATTTTGTTTATGTTTCTTAATAAAACATTTTTCTATTGAAATGAGAATCAAGTGGTTTAGAGCTATGTTGTTCATGTTTTGTCATTAAAATGACACTAGTAGTGATGCAAACTTGTGTCAGAGTTCACTTTCACGGTTCTTGGATAGAAAAGTAATTGACTGGAAAATAAACAAATTATAGTCAGTGGTTGATTCAATTTAGTTATTCCTGAACCAATGATTCAATTTAGTGGTGGTTCCTAGTTGTGTGATTGCAAAAGGTTTTGTGATTAGCCGTCCAACAGGGTATATGGCGTGTTAACGCTTCAATAAAGCACAACGATCGTTGCTTTACATGCACTGCTTATAAATTATAAATTATTATTATATTTTGAAGTCAGATTGATAATAATTTATTTTGTTTTTGGGTAGAATGAAAATAGATTTGCAACACATGGAAAAGTCAATGGATACAAAAGACCCAGGTATGTAGCTACTCGGATACTAATTTAAGTTTATGTTATGATATCCAGTTTTTATTTTAACACCCGGGATACGCTTATTTGATGATCTTTTAAACGTTCTACTATATTTTTACACTTGTATGATGTTTATAGGAGTGTGGGCTTGTATATACTATTTTTAGATGTTAAATCGGTGAAAGGGATTTATTAGGGGTTTAGTTGCGACTTTTGTTGTTTTTGTTGGGTTTATTTTAATGTTAAAACAAGTTGGATTTCATGAATAAATAAAGGAAATTCTGCCGAAATTTTAAGAAATAAATAAGTGTTCCAAATTTATTAAGTCGAACACAAAGCATTTGAAAATTGGGCATTGGTGGCTGAAAATGTAAAAAAACTAATAAACATACAAGAATGAGGCATGCGTAGTCAAGGCACTCCCGCTTTGAGCATACGACGTAAATTTGTCAAACGTTAGATTTAGGCATAAAACATACTTTTAAAGGGTGAAAATGTAAAAAAAACATAAAATAGTGTCGTAAGAGGCACGAACACCTTGCACGGGACCAATGTAACTCGTAGAGATCCACCGCGTAGTCACATGACTTCCGGTTTGAGTGGACAACGTAAATTTGCAACAAGTAAGACTTAAGCGTAAAAATATGTCATCAAAGGGTGAAAAAGGAAAATAACCACAAAATGGTCTCGTAAGAGGCACAAACACCTCGCACGGGGCCAATGTAACTCGTATGAACTGACCGCGTAGTCACGTGACTCCCGATTTAAATTTACAACCTAAATTTTTAAAAAGTTAGACTTAAGCATAAAAACATGCCTTCAAAGGGTGAAAATGTAAAACAACCACAAAAATGTCCCGTAAGAGTCACGAACACCTCACACGGAACCAATGTAACTCGTAGGAACTGACCGCGTAGTCACGACGCTCCCGGTTTCAGGGTACGACGTAAATTTGCAAAATGTTAGACTTAAGCATAAAAAGATGTCATTAAATGGTGAAAACGTAAAACAACCACAAAAGGGTCCCGTAAGATGCACAAACACCTCGCATGGGACCAATGTAACTCGTAGGAATTGGCTGCATAGTCACGTGACCCCCAGTTTGAGTGTGTTAGGATTTGTTATGTTATTATTTGGGAGGCATTTATTTTGTACCTTTATACTTGAATTGGGATGAAATATTATTTTGTAATTCGTATTTATGAGATTTGGTTGAAAATTGTGGAACTTTGTATTACTTATGATTGTATGAAAAATGTGTAATGTTATTTTGGATTATAAGGTTGCACGTTTAATGAAAAAAGTGCAGGTTTAAAAGTGCTTCCAATGCGAAAAAAATAATAGGTAATAAATAAAAATATAGTACTTTTGGCAACACAATTTTTTGTCTCCAAAAGTTATCATCTACATCTATCACTTTGGATATGGCAATAAATATTTTGTTGCGAAAAGATAACTTTTGGCAACACAACTCTTGTGTTGCCAAAGGTATTATTTTTGGCAAGACAAGACCTGTTTTGCGAAAATATAACTTTTTTCAATACAGTAGCTGTGTTGCCAAAGGTATAGCCTTTGGAAACACAATAGTTCAATCGCTGAAAGTTATATTTATATCATTTACCTTACATTCTGCAATATAATTTGTGTCACTGAAAGGTTGCTTTTTAGCAACAAAACCATTTTTGTCGCTGTTGAGTGACCTTTGGCAATATAAATAATATTTTTTATTATAAATTTGACAAATTATAAAATACTTTTGGCAACACAATTGTGTGATGCCAAAAGTATACCTTCAGCAACACAATCCTATTGTGTTGCCAAAGGGTTTCCTAGACATACAATGGGAAACAAGCTGGCAACATAGCAAAATATGTTGCCAATACCTTTTAGCAACATAATTTGTATTTTGCTAATGGTGCAAATTCTTGTAGTGTCTCGTACTTTGCGAAGGAGGATGTTGGTACCGGGCAAATGTAGAAGGATAGGTTTATTATCGGGTCAGCATGACACATGAGGAAGGATCTTCTGGGAAATCCAGCCTTCACTACTTATAACCAGTTGGTTAATGTTGTGCTCCTTTATTGCCAAGATCATAGGGCATTTCTGAAGAGTAAGGGAGAAAAACACCATGGGGGAGAGTTGTCTAGCCAGCAGGGAAAGGCGAGTAGGGGAAGTGGATCTGGGGCCCAATAGAATAGGAGCACCCCACCCACTGATCAGAGTAAGAGATTCGGAGGTGCAGATAATAGGCAGAGATAGGTCTAGCAGGTCCAGGGTCAGGTAGGGCAGGGACATCAGGGCCAATAGTACAGAGGCCATTAGGACCAAGGCCAATAGGGCAGAGGCCAACAAGGCTGACGGGTTGATCGGGGCCTTATTCAGTGAAATTGATATACATGTGGTGAGAAGGGCCACACTTCAAGGAGTTACACATGAGGGGACCAGGCAGCCCAGGGGCAGGGAGGTTATAGAGGAAAACAGACAGTGCCCACCACTGTTGGCTCAGGGAGCCGCTGCACCATCCACTCCAACACCTTCCACCCCACCTTGGGGTCATCATCCATTGCAGTATGGGAGGTTCTACCATATTGTAGGAGTAGATGGGCCAGTACCTCCACAGGCAGTTGAGGGTATGTTTCCCATTTTTTGTCATGTGGGTTGCAATCTTTTTTATATGGGTGTGTCACATTCTTTTGTTAGCACAGAGTTTTCACGGGAGACGGGTATGATAGATTATGCGTCTGATATTGTCTTACATGTAGACTCACCAGTGGGTACAGGGGCACCTATACGATCCGTATGCCGAGGTATCGATATTGAGATAGGCCGACTCATCTTTGTAGCAGACTTAATAGTACTCGGTATGCACAAGTACGATGTTATTTTATGGATGGATTGGCTAGTCACTTATAGAGCATGTGTGGATTGCTATGGGAGACCCATCGTCTTTTCCATTCAGGGGCAGGAGATGTACTTAGTTGCGATGCTGCTCCCCGGGGGTGGGTCAATCACGCACTTATATTACATCGAGGAGGATATTTCTTTAGAGTTTGTAGTGACACTAGATTCCATACCAGTGGTGAGCGAGTTTTCTGATGTTTTGGGGGAGATTTAGGGTTTACCACTTAGTCGGGAGATCGACTTCATGATAGACTTATTTTCGGGCACAATACCTATTGCCCGTACTCCGTACCATTTGGCTCTATTGGAGAAAAGGGAGCTACGTGAGAAGATTGAGCAGTTTTTAGGGCAGGGATTTATCAGGATGAGTACTTCGCCCTGGGGTGCTCCAGTGTTATTCATCAAGAAGAGGGAAGGATCTTTACGACTTTGTGTTGACTATCGTGAGTTGAACAAAGTCATTGTTCATAATAAATATTCGCTATCACGTATAGATGATTTATTAGACCAGCTGAGGGGTACTGTATTATTTTCGAAGATTAATTTAAGGTCGGGGTACCACCAATTGAGAGTCTGGGAGTAGGACGTCTTAAAGACAAGCTTTCTAACTAGATATGGCTCATAAGAGTTTTTAGTGATGTTTTTCGGGCTAACGAATGCACCGGCAGTGTTTATGGACTTAATGAACCGGGTATTGAGTGACTTTTTGGATCGATTCGTTATCGTTTTATAGACGATATTTTAATATATTCTTAGACTGTTGAGGATCATTCATAGCATCTACATATGGTCTTAGAAATGCTTTGGGATCATAAGTTGTATACGAAGTTCGAGAAATGCAGGTTTTAGTTGAGAGAGGTACAGTTCTTGGGCCACTTTGTGATCGAGCGAAGGATATCCGTGGACCTAGGGAAGGTTTCTGTCGTGATGAAGTGGGGATATACCCCTACACCCACCGAGGTGCGTAACTTCTTTGGATTGGTAGGGTACTACCGTCGATTCATTCAGGGGTTCTCCAAGATAGTTGTGCCCTTAACAAATTTGACGAGGAAGGGAGTACCATTTATTTGGGATGACATGTGTCAGCAGACATTTGAGGAGATTAAGACTAAATTGACTAGAACACCCGTTTTGGCGTTGCCTCGGGCAGGGATTGATTACAGGGAGGACGACATGCGCACAAAGTATCCCGAACTATTCTAGCTAGGTATGTACTTTTCTTGATTCCGAGGAAGGAATCCCATTATTCGGGGGGAAAGAATGTAATACCCCGTATTTTCTTCTAAAATAAATATTTTAATATTTCCATTTAATAATTGCACAATCGAAATTGCTATTTACTTATATTTGTGCGTGACTAATTTAATATGCTTGTATATGACATTTTAATTAAATGTAGAATATATATAAATTTATGTGCAACACAGATTAAATAATTCGGAACATATTTCGGGCCTCATATAAAAATGGTCCCGGGACAATAGTATATAGGTTGGGTAACTTTTGGGCTTATTGGGTTATGGAGTCGGGTCCGTTTGGGGGTCCAAAAGTTGGGCTTTAGACCCAACTCGGGATTAGCACTAATTAAGTGGTTAAGTGGGGGTAAACCACTCCCCAACTACCATTAAGAGAAACCTAGATTAGCAGCCACGGGAGAGAGAAGAGAGAAATACCAAGAGAAGGAAAAAAGGGCAAGAACAAGGTAGGAATTAAGGGCTTTCGAAAGGGTTTCTCCTCTACATAGTTAAAAGCAAGAATTTTCTTGCGTAATCTATGGTTCCAATTTATTTCTTGATGCATATAATTATCTCTTTAAATTTATGGGATTTAGGTTTGATTATATTGGATTTGATGATTAATAACTCATGTAGAGGGTTGATTATATATACAATTTGTCCCAAAAATCAGGTATCGACAAATCTGAATATTGGTGTTAGATTTTCTTAAGTTATTGATAACTATTTGGGAAGAATTAAATAATTAATGGAGATATTATTATGGTTAATTTGTGTACTAAAATCTTGATATAGATTCAAAAATTTAATACCCTTTATTACAAATTTATCCTGATTGAATCATGGAAGACAAATACAAACGTTTAAATCATTAACAGTTAATGAATAGAAATTTATGTTGGCTTGAGGATGTAAAATTCTGGGTAGTATGTTGTTGTGGGTTTTAAAATTTATCATAACTGGGCGGACTGTAAATGATAAACTAAGAAAGGAAGGAGACATAGGGTCCCTCAAATGACGTCGTGGGTCATTCAAGCGATGCACCATGACTCGCGAATGAGAGCCACAGCCGTTCGAGCGACGTGTGGTATTTTCTCTCTCCTCGTCCCTTTTTGCTGTAGCACTGATTCCTTAAGAAATATTCACTGCATCTATATTTCTCCTCCTATAGTTGACATACAAATTGCAAATGAAAGGAAACTGTGGGTTTGTGGGCTAATTAAATTAGGGGACAATATTACACCCACATCTAGTTAATAATTATCAATAACTAGAGAGTTAAATAATTATTGTGGGATGAAGTTAATAATTTATTAAATTAATAAATTATTAATAAAGTGAGAAATGTTGTGAATGTTAAATTGGACTTTCAAGGTAAGTATAGAGTTATTACCTATACATATTATAGGAATAGTAATATGTGCTATTACGTAATAATGTGGACATACCGATATTCGCTGACTGTCGTATCGACTGGGGAGTTCGAGGGTTCGGGTCACGTACCACACGTCGGCACTGGTGGACCTGATGATGTGTAGGTGTTGGTGCTGACTATTCCTGTATCACCGTTGGGTATGGGTTGTATATAGGTGTCCTGCGTAGGGATCGACCCCAATCTATATATATGTTTTGTGATCTCCGCTTAGGAATAAGAGACTTCCTTTGGAGTTGTCGATAGAGTACGAATAGACACCAATGGTAGATGCGCTTATGTGTCATATATATGAAAGGACATATATTATTACATACCGGACTTGAATTAAATAAATTTAATTGTCTAAGAAGGCAATATTAATGTATAAGACCCTGTAATGCATAATAGATGTTTATTCCTTAATTGTAAGGAGTATGAGACTGGAATAAATGAATGTTGGCAATTAAGTGTAGGATTTACATTTAAATGATTAATCGTCGATATCCATTTTATAAATTGAAATGTGTCACCATTCATTATTTGGGAGTTATTGGGGTTCGAATAATATCACACTTAGAAGAGGGGTGAGATGGTATACGCATGCGAGTGACGAAGGGGGATTAATTATTGTGCATCGAGTGTATTATTGTATCATAAATTATTCAAGTTAATTCTTGCATACCTCGAGCTCTGACCTAAATTTAAATATTTTCTCCCCCCAGGTGCTCCTAAATAGGGATAGTTGGATTATGCTACTGCAGTCTTGCCATCTCATTTTCCCTTTAGTGTGCGGTTCAATTGGATTATGGCATAGGTGCTTTCTAGCTCTAGTTATTTATTTACTTGGAATATTTGTAAGGGCAGAAGCCCGAACTCCCTTACTTTATGATCTGTTGGGATTTATTACTCTGGTTGAATTTTTTATGCTTTCATTATTGGTGGTTTGGACTATTTGATCTTTATAGTATTGTTCTTCATGTTTCAAGTGCAAAATTTTTAGAAAGATGATTATTTATATTTACATTGTGATAAGGATGGTATTAATTGACAAACGAGCCCTATCTTCAGTGTATTGTGCTTGGCCAGCCTTTACGTGAGAAAATAGGGATTGTTATAATTATTTCTACAATTTTAATCATAACATGTGGTAAATCAAGACTAAAGACAAAAAACACAACATGTGCTTCCATGTCGAAAAAAATGAAGTCTTTAAGTTTATATAAAAGTGAGAACCTTGGGTGTGAAAAACAACTGACAAATGACACTTCCTCTTACACAATAAATACACTTCCACTTACACATAAACAAATTCTCTCTCAGGATTTTGTTCTTCATGAAAATATTTCTTCCCCTAGTTATATGACTGTAATATTAAGTAATTAACTCTGAATAGGTATTAAAATACCATATAACTATAGTGCATAGTTATATAAGACATATTTGATTCTAAGTTTATTTTCTAAGGACGACGTGACATTATACTAATTGCACAGAGATGGTAGAGCCGCAAAACATCTTAAAGAGAGCGACCTACTCCACGACTCATTCTAAAAATAGTTGTTGATGTAAAAAACTAGATTTAACCTAATTCTTTAATCACAGATAAAAATAAACAAGACAAAAGATTTTTAAAGTGGTTCAGCCTTGAAAGAGTGGCCTACATCCATTGTTTGTGTATTGGTGACTGTTTGCAGAATTCTCGATAATGGGTTTACCAAGAAATTCCGAGTCCCTTACTAATGAGGAGGTTACAATGTATTTATATCCTTGAGGCAGTACAAATGAAAGAATAATACACAGCTGTCCCATAAGCGTATGCGTTTGTGTGACAATAATGAGCATTTAATGCGCAGTCATCCTCTTGATTATTCGGATATGAATGCAGCTCGGACCGCCTAAGTAGCTCGGTATACATGAGATGCTCGAAACAGTAGTGTTCCTCGGAGAACACTTGTTGCTCGGAGTCAATGTGTTGTTCAAAAATGTTTGCGAGTGCCATGTAGATTGACACGTGTCTCCACATAATTGGTCTACGTCAGCAAAATAAATTTGGTATCAACAGAAGCCCCCAATGTTTCGTAGTTTGATGTTGAAGAAAAGTATGGAACATTCTGCTGCTTAGATTTTTGGTTTGTATGGTTTCTAGGAAAGCATTCGTTGTATACAACTCCTTTATAAATGCACAATATCAGTCTTTATAAATATTTTGAATTCCCATAACCGCTTCATTTTTTGTGCCCTTTTCTTCTTTTTAGCCGCCGGATACGCAATCGTCCATCCTGGTAATCATTATTTTTCTCTATTCCCGAGGTAAAGTGTTTAAACGCTTCAGAAAATTCGATCGTCTTTTACTTTTTCAAATTTGCATCTTAGAACTTCTTTGCTTCCTCTCTATCTTGTGCGTTCATTTCTTCCATTGTTCGTTATCAACTGATCCACCCTTTTTCTGTAAGATCTTCTTCCTTCTTTTTTATTTTCTCTGTTCATCATCGTTTACCTTGTTGAGTCGCTTGATAAGTTTCACTCTGATTTTTCTATTCCTTCATGGGTTACTTTGGAAGAACTTTCTGAACCTTGTGACTATTTTCGTTTGGCTGAGGGACATTGGTTCCCCAGTTTCATTGTGGCCGAATGCAACTTTTATTTTCCTCCAAATCCTTTATGTTTGGAGTTCTGTCAGTTTTTTGACGTTGTTCCTGCAAAAATAGCGCCAAACACTTGGAGAATAGTTAATGGAGTTCATAGGTTAAATCAAATTCATGGAACCCATTTAGAAATTCCAGAAATTATGCTTTGTTATAGATGGGTTGTCAGCGATAGTACCTTTTATTTAAAAACTATGTTTTTAAATAGGGCTTTAGTTGTCAATCTCCCAGATGCCAATAGGGATTACTTCGAGCATGGAGTTGTTATGAAAAATTGGCAACATGCTCCATTAAATGGAAATGATGTGTATCAGGGTCATAGATGCCCTCCCTATGGCAATGGGATAGGTTATTTTTGTTTTATTTTCTTTTTGAGATTGTGTTTTCTTTGTGTTTGATAAAATGCGTCATTGACATTTTAATTTTTGTTTATTTGTAGTTGATAGAAAAAGAAAATCCCCTAAAGAAACTGATGTCAATTTGAGGCACTTGAAACTTATCTAGAGTTTACACCAAACTGTTGCTGACGAACACATTAGATCAACTTCTTATTTGTTGCAGTACAAGAGTTACACTTCATCCTTTACTGCTCATCCAGTAGTAGGTGACATTGACCCATTACCAGCCTCTGAAGGTTCCTCTCCTGAATCAAAACTTCCCCTTAATATCAGAATGAAGAGACGAAAATATCCCTCATATTTTGACAAATCAGATTCTGCCTCTATAGAGGAAAAGAGAAGTAAGCAAGATGTCCCAGAGGAAGGGATAAGAAAAATTGATGCACCCCCTCTAGTAGCTGTTAAAAAGGTTTCCGAGAATCCCCCAGTTGCTCCGAGCAAGGTTGTTGCTATCTCTCCTCCCAGCGAGGTTATAGTTATATCACCGACCAAGACATCATCCTTGGTTGAGAATGTTCCTGCTCCTACGAGGAGATTGAAGAAAAGTTCCTCGAATAAATTGGCTGAATCTATCTCTCAGCCTCTAACTGCGGGAGGTGGTGTTCCCACTTTTGTTGCTCCGAGCTCTGTCATGTGAAGTCTTGGATTATCCCCGAGATCAAAGGTATTGAAGACAGTCTTTCTCGGGATAGGGTTACCACCTTGGTAGCTCAACATATTGCCTTAGTAAGTATTACTAATCTAAACTTTCATTTTTCAATGTTATGTCCCTGCACTGACTTATAATTATTTTCTTTTTCCAGCTAGTAACCTGTTTCAACACTATTCTGAAAAAGGATGAGGCCATTAAGGCCTCGAGCTCCTCGGGAGGTGTAGAGGAAGCTTTTGTGGGTCTGACACAGTCCTTAAAGGATTCTCGTAAAAAATATAATGAAAATAAGGTTGCCTGGGAGAAGCAACTAAAATCCATTGAGTAAGAGAAAGAGAAAGCTGTGGAGGCCTCTCAGGAGTTGGAGAGGAAAATGAAAGAATTTGAGAAGAAGAATACTGAGCTTGAGGAAAAGCTCAAAAATACTGGAGAGCTTGAGAATAAGATCAAAATTGCTGAAGAGGAACTTGACAGACTCCATGAAGCTGATCGTTAGAGGCAGGAGCTAGAAAGAAAAATGAAGGTTGTCGAGGAACTTCATATTGACAGGATTTCCTCAGAGAAAGCAAAGAAAAAATTGGTTGTTAAGAAGTCCTTCAGCGCTGGCTGGGACAAGGGTTGGAACAAAGGCCTAGCTGCCATGTCCTCTCCGATGGAATTTACTAGCCTCAAATTCTTCAGGGACGGATGGATTGCTGCTCTGCAGGAGTTAAAGGTCTCAGAGAGTTCTGAACTTTTTTAGCGCCATGTTCATGGTCCTCCTCCCTCTCCTAGAGAAGAAGAAGAGGATGAAGCTTCCTCAGAAGAGTCTTCGATGATAGCTGGGGATTAGGTTCCTACTATTGAACTTCGCTACGAGCAGCCCCAACCAACCAACATGTCCACCGATTAGCTTTCTCTGCCCTCCGAGCAACCTACCTCTTCGTCCAAGCCTCCCGAGGAAGTCTTAGGAAGCAAGGAGAAGGTTTAGAGTTGTTTGGACCTCTCTCTTTGCTTTTTATTTTGTTGTTGAATGTAATTCTGAACCATGTACCTCTTTTTGTGATGTAATAAAATTTGAAGTTTTGGTTGTGCATCTTAAATCCCTTTTTCTTGCTCTGTTCTTATTATTGATCCATTTTATTCTTCTTGATCGGTCTTCTTTCTTATTGATTCTTTCTATCTCCTCTTTTTGCTAGTTTGTGGCTAGAATGGAGCTCTTGTCAGCCCACGATACTGAACTGATGAAAAAATGTAATGAGTACTTCAAGGCTGGCCATGCTGACTTGACTGAAGCTAAAATCATCAACATCCTTAGTCCAGACACTTCGAAACGAGCAGTCGAAGTCTATCAATATTTAAAATGCTTGCTCGACCGTGCAGTTTCCAATAATGTGGCATATTATGAGATGATTGAAGATCTCCGGGGTATCATCGAGGAACTTCAGCAATAATACAAGGAATCTTCTGCCCTTTTGCATCAGGGGTATGAGAAAAAGTATCAACAACTAAATGCTGACAAAGGATATGATATGTTAGTCGCTGCTTATGATGTTAAGGAGAGGACTTTGAAGACCGAGGTTGAAGATCATAGGCAGATCGCGAAACTGCTGGAGCAGAAAAATAATAACTTGCGAGGACAGATATCCCAACTAAAATCTGCAGCATCGACCTCGGGAGCCTTGGTCCAAAAAGATAATGGCGAAGAATCAAGCATTAGCTGAGATGTCCAAAAAGATTTTGAACCTCGACGAGCAACTCTCTGCACAAAGCTCTGCCTTGGATAATAAAGAACTTTTAGTGAAGAACCTCCACGAGTAACTAGAGCGGTTGACCTATTAGTTTCACAAACAACCCAAAGAGTTTTGGATGGCTGGATATAATGAAGTCCTTTATCACCTCGATGATCGGATCCAAAATTCAAATAACGAGGGTTACAAACAAGGATGGCTGAATGCGCAGGGAGTGTTAAAGTTGGAGCAGGGCCATTATCTGTGGGACTATTATGATCCTGGGTTGCTTGATTTTCCAGTGCCTCCATTTAAGCTTGACATGTGTTGGATTCCTTCTCGGGCAATTCCTCAGTGTCTGATCTCAAAGTATCTTGGCGAATACAGTCTTCATTCTAATTTTGAGATATCTCGCCCGGAGCACTTACTTGATCGGCCATCAGTAATGAATGTCAGGATGCTCAAAGACCTGAACTTCATAAATTCTCCTTACGCCTTAGATGATCCTCCAGCTGGAGTAAATCCTGTTTCAAAGGTAGGAGGGAAAAAGCCAATAGAATAGGATTTTTGATGTAATATGTAATTTGTCCTCTATGTAATATGTTCTGATTTTAATGAAGGAACTTTTGGTTTTCTTTGCAATCTTGATTGTCATTATTTTATAAAATATCTATTTTTTTTCTCTGATGAATGTGTATGTACATCTGGTAAGGAAACAAAAATGTATTGTGTTATTTTAAATTGCCGACCAACTAGAGTTGGTGAAAATTTATTGTTGACCATTCTGAGTTTTTAATAATTATATGACGATCAACTAGAGTTTGTGATATTTTGTTTTCCGACCAACTTAGAGTTGGTGGTAATTTTATATGCCATAAGTAAAGAAATTATGTCTTATTTTTTTTATTATAGTGACTAATCACTTTTTAATTATAAGCCACGAAACGATTTTCATCCCATCATATTGCTTAAATAATTGTTTCCGCCCAACCGGAGTTGGTGGATTTTAATTTACCGACCAACCTTAGTTGGGAGGGTTTATTTTACAGACCAACTGTAGTTGGTGGACCGACCAACCGTAGTTGGGAGGGTTTATTTAACGACCAACCGTAGTTGGGAGGGTTTATTGTACCGACCAACCGTAGTTGGGAGGCCGTAGTTGGTGGACCGACCAACCGTAGTTGGGAGGGTTTATTTTACCGACCAACCGTAGTTAGGAGGGTTTATTTTAGCGACCAACCGTAGTTGGTGGACCGACCAACCGTAGTTGGGAGGGTTTATTTTATCGACCAACCGTAGTTGGTGGAACGACCAACCGTAGTTGGGAGGATTTATTTTACCGACCAACCGTAGTTGGTGGACCGACCAACCGTAGTTAGGAGGGTTTATTTTACTGACGAACCGTAGTTGGTGGACCGACCAACCGTAGTTGGGAGGGTTTATTTTATTGACCAACCGTAGTTGGTGGGCTGACCAACCGTAGTTGGGAGGATTTATTTTACCGACCAACCATAGTTGGTGGATTTTAATTCTGAACTTGATGCGTAGTGTGTAGAACTAATACTCCGAAAAAATTTCATCAAAAGGAGATAATTGGATAAAAACTTTAAAACTTTATTCATACTGAAGAAAACTTCATTTACATAGGAATCCCTACTACTGATAATACTTGCGTAGATGTTCTGAATTCCATGCATTCTTAAATTCTTCCCCCTCCAAGGTTTCAATCCTGTAAGTTCCTGGACGAACAACTTCTGTTACACTGTAGGGTCCATGCCAGTTAGCTTCCAATTTATTGTGCTTTTGAATTACTTTCTTTAGCACGTAGTCTCCTTCCTTCAAATCACACTTTTTTACCCTCTTGTTGTAGAACAGAGCTGTTCGTTGTTGGTATGTAGCGTTCCTGATTGCTTCTTCTTCTCTAACTTCCTCGAGCATATCCAAGTCTAATCTTCTCATCAAGTCACTGATAGGAGAATTGAAATTCAGCACTCTGTGTGTGGGGATACCCAGCCTGGCAGGTATAACAGCTTCACTTCCAAATGCCAGCATATATAGAGATTCTTCGGTTGCTGCTCGTGGTCTAGTACGATAAGCCCACAACACAGAATGTAGCTCGTTAATCCAGTTTGCCTTCGCATCATCCAGTCATTTTTTTAAACCATTCAGTAGCGTTCTGTTCGTCACCTCAGCGGATGGCTTGGTGCAGAGTTGGTTTTTAATATGTTTGACTGATGACAATATACAGCGAACTCCTGGTTATCAAATTGAGTTTTATGGTCTGTGATGAATGCATGAGGAAGACCGTATCTACAAATGATGCTCTTCCATATAAATTGATGCACCTTGTCATATGTCATATCAATAAGGGGTTGAGCTTCTACCCATTTAGTAAAATAATCCACAGCGACTACGAGGTACTTGAACCTTCCTTTGGTCGTTGGGAGTGGCCCGACCAAGTCTATTCCCCACATGGCAAATGGCTAAGGGGATGTAATGGGTGTCAGCAATGCTTGGGGATCTCTTCTGATAGAGGAGAAGCGTTGACATTTATCACATTTTTTGGCATAGGCTATACAATCAGCCCTCATCGTTGGCCAATAATATCCCTAGGTCATTATTCTTTGTAAAAGCGTCCGACCTGCTACATGAGCTCCACAGGACCCTTTATGGACCTTTTTAATCAAATTTTTCACTTCGGAGGGATGCACACATCTTTGCAGACCTACTATAATTCATTGTCTATATAAAATGCCATTAGTTATTACATAACGAGCAGCTTTAAACTTCAGTTTCTTAGCCGCGAGCTTGTCAGTTGGTAAAACCCCTTCTTCAATATATGTCCTGATGGGATCCATATAAGATGGTCCTAAATCAAGGGTTATAAAGTTTGTCATCAGATCTTCGTCGATGCTCCTGCTAGAAAAAATTTCTATTGGGATTGTTCTTCATAGCTAGGTGCGTGTGGCTAAGGCTAACCGAGCTAAAGCATCTGCTCTTGCATTCTCTAATCTTGGTGTTCTAATTAACTGTACTGCGTTAAAGCTTGATACAATCTCCATTGCTTTCGTATAATACTTGATCATCAATTCTCCCTTTATTGCATACACTCCCAGCATTTGATTTACGATCAACTGTGAGTCACTGAATACGATAACCTGCTCTCCCCCATGGTTTTTGCTAAACTAAGACCTGCAATCATAGCTTCATATTCAGCCTCATTATTAGAGGCTTTGAATTGAAAGCGCAGAGCATACTCCACATCGATTTCATCCGGGCTGTTTAAAACAATCCCTGCCCCACAGCCTGTACTGCAAGATGAGCCATCCACATACAGATTCCATATAGGTACTTCATCCTTAAATTTTTTATCGAATAAAGTTCCTCGATGGAATATTTGTTGCTTCTTTATATTCTCCCCTAGCACTTCCTGTTGCTCGTCCACCATCTCCTCTTGATCGTCAACCGACTTAAGTTGGTCGGGTTTAAATTTGATGGTCCTGTTACATCCACAGGCTGGTCGGTATTCAGCTTTTGCTCCTCGGAGGTGTCAGGATAAGTGAATTCTGCGATAAAATCTGCTACTGCTTGCCCTTTAAGAGACGATCTAGGCTCATA
The DNA here is from genome assembly GCA_949130495.1 of Sambucus nigra. Lineage (NCBI taxonomy): Eukaryota > Viridiplantae > Streptophyta > Magnoliopsida > Dipsacales > Adoxaceae > Sambucus > Sambucus nigra. The sequence goes on along the minus strand of OX422210.1, from coordinate 79,021,835 downwards.
AACTATGTCATATTCACCAAATTCTACTGACCAGTACATCAATCTCCCTGATTTCTACGATTTATGAAGAGCTTGCCTCAACGGCATATCGGTATACACAACTATGGTATGAGCCTGGAAGTATGGCCTCATTCTTCTACTCGTTTCGATCAACGCTAGTGACAACTTTTCCAGTCTTGGATATCTGATCTCTACTCCTCGGAAGGCCTTGCTAGTGTAATAAATTCTCCATTCTTATCAATGCCGAGCTAACAACATTCTCCGAAACTTCCAGATATAAGTATAATCTTTCTCCCATCACTGGCCTGGACAACAGTGAAGGTGCTCCTAGGTATTTCTTCAATTGCTTAAAATCCTTCTCGCATTCATCATTCCATTCGAAAGTCTTTCGGAGTGTTTTGAAGAATGGTAGAAACCTGTCAGTTGCTCGTGATACGAATCTATTAAGTGCTGCAACTCGCCCTGTGAGACTTTGCATTTCCTTCTTCGTCATTGGAGGTCGTAGTCCCAATAGAGCCTTGATCTTTTTAGGGTTTGCTTCAATTCCTCGTTGGTTAACAATATACCCGAGGAACATGCCTTCTCGTACTCTGAATATGCATTTGGTAGGGTTCAACTTCATTTTATATTTATCTAGTTGATCAAAGGTCTGGCATAAGTCAATTAGATGATCAACGGCTTTCTTTCTCTTCGTCATCATATCGTCAACATAAACTTCCATGTTGTAACTGATTTGCTCTGCAAACACCTTGTTCATCATACTCTGATATGTTGCACCTGCATTTTTCAATCAAAAAGACATAACATTATAATAATAAGTTCCCCTAGGGGTAATAAAACAGGTACTCTCCCTATCCTTAGGCTTCATCTTAATCTGATTATAACCAGAGTAAGCATCCATAAAACTCAGCAATTTGTGCCCCGAGGTAGCATCCACCAATTGATCGATTCGGGGCAGAGGAAAATGATCCTTTGGGCATGCCTTATTGAGATCGGTGAAGTCTACACACATCCTCCATTTGTTATTTCTCTTTTCCACCATCACCACATTAGCTAGCCAATCAGGATATTTGACATCCTCAATAAAACAGGCTTTTTGGATCTTCTCGACTTCTTCGTGTATAACTTGGTTCTTTTGGGGGCTGAACACTCTTCTTATTTATTTTACTGGCTTGATCTCCTTATTCACATTAAGCTCGTGACATAGGAAATTTGGGTCTATTCCTGGCATGTCTTCGTGGCTCCATGCAAAAGTTTGTTTTCTGCTTTTTAGAAATGCCATCAACTCTCGTTTTATTGATACATCTAGTGAGGCACCAATTTGAGAGAATAATATTTTTAGTAGCCTCCATAACCTGACCCTTAACGAGCTGAGACTCATCTCTTGGGTCTCAAGTCCCAATCTTTGCGTCTTCTATCTCATCAACCTGATAAGTAGTAGTCTTCTTCCTGGATTCTTCACGCTCTTCTTGCTCGGCAGATGAATAGTAGCATTCCCGAGCTACTTTTTGGTCACCCTCCACAATTCCTACTCCAAAGTTGGTTGGAAACTTTAAGCATTGATGTACAGTAGATGGGACTGCTTTGAACTTCTTCAAACCTACCCTTCATGATATTGTAAGTTGATTGGACATTTTTATCCATCACGAAAAAGCTCACTCTTTCTGTTCGACGAGCAGGCCATGTACCGATGAACATATCTAACTTGATCGTCCCAAGTGGAAAAACTTTCTCGCCAGTAAAACCGAGGAGGGGCCGATGATATGGCTCCAACTGGGATAGCTTTAGATTCAAACTATCAAAACATGAGTAGAACATAATATCTACCGAGCTGCCATTATCCACAAAGACTCGCAAAATCACTACTTCATTCATCCTCATTTTTATCATCAATGGGTCATCATGAGGACATAGCACACCTGCGAGGTCATTCTTAGAGAAATCGATGACCAGTTTATCTTTGTTTACCTTCCTCGGGCGATCATCCTCAGCTAGATTTATCCTTTGAATATATGAATAATCTTGAGCCTCATTGAGGTAAGCTTTCCTCTATGTAGTAAGGTCTCCACCTCCTACATCTCCACCAGTAATAACATTGCAATCAAATGATCCAAAACGGATAAAAAATACCTCACGTTCTGGCTATTTTGGTCTTTTGGGGAGATCGGGGTCGTCTTGATCTTCATCCAGGTCTTCTTCATGATTTCTCTTCTTATTTTCTTTTATTTATCGAGGAGATGTAGATCTCTTCCTTGCTCAATCGTTGCTTTTTCCACCATTTCGGTAATCCACATACTTGTTCAATTTTCCTCGCCTGATGAGCTCTTCAATTTCATTCTGGAGAGCTATACAATTTTTGGTCATATGACCATGATCCTTATGGAACTCGCAATATTTGTATTTATCCCTTTTGTCAAGATCTGCCTTCATTTTTTCAGGCCAGTTTAACTCCTCGCTGTTCAAGATCTCTTCCAGAACGTGGTTTGTATCTACCTTCAAAGGAGTATAGTTTCCAAATTTCTTCAACCGTTCTAATGCTTGCCTTGCTTTTGACTGCTTGTTACCACCATTATTCTTCTGATCCTTCTTCTCAATCTTCTCGGCCTCAACTTTGGTCGCCTTAGTGTCCATGCTCTTCTTTGTAGCCATAACTTCCTCGGCATTCATGATTTTGGCTGCTTTTGCCATTAATTTTGACATGGTCCTAGGTGGATATTTGGCCAAAGTGTAGTACAATTTATTTGGCAATAGTCCACTCATCAAAGAAGTAATTGTTGTCTTTTCCTCGTAATCAATAACTTCGAGCTTCTCGTTATTGAAACAAGTAATATAATCCCTGGTGCTCTCACCTGCTTTTTGTCTAACACTTAACAAATGTGCTACTCGTTTAACTGGTTTTGCTCCAAAATAGAAGTTTCCAATAAAGAGCTCGGCCAGTTGAAAGAAAGTTGCAATTTTTCCTCGAGGAAGATTTATGTACCATATTTAAGCAGATCCAGTGAGAGTTCCTGAAAACGCCTTGCATCGCATCTCGTCTGGAACAGCATAGATATCGGCAGCATCTTGGTATTGTTCTATATGAAGGACAGGATCGGTTTTTCCATCATATTTTGGTGTCACAACAGGTGCTTTGAACTTTGATGGTGTGGAAAAATCCACAATTGCCTGGATAAAAGGTGCCCCTTGGACAAAAGTTCTATGTAGAGGATTTTTGGCCTTATCCATTTCCCCTAGTCTATTTTCTAACCTCTGAATAAATCCTTTCCATGCATCATTTCCCTCCTCGGGCCTGTTGGTTCGAGCAATTGATCGTGTTGAATTTGCCTCTTGGGATCTTTCACGATGAGCAGCTGGTCGGGATTGGGCAGAACCTTCCTTTAAATCAAAGGATCGTTGCGAGTTCCTCGACATCATCTTAGGGGGACTTTTATTCCTCCTAGGACCCAAACGATCAAAGGGAGATACTCTACTCAATCTTTCAAGGGAACAAGTCCTTTCTGGAGATAGAGTGACATTTTTTTCAGTATCTGTTGCTCGTACTGATGAAGTTCGGCCAGGTTGATAAGAAAAATCATTAGATCTATCAGTGCGATATGAATCGGCATGTCTAGATCGAGATTCCTCTGGGAGTAAAGTTTGTCTAGTTCACGAAGAAGGCAATTGGGTATTTCTATGAATGCTTCGTTGTCCTGACTGGGCGGGTGCTCCACCCTGGATAGTTTGCATGAGATATCGCATGGTTTCTTGCATAGCGGTTTGGCCCTGAGCTAAACTAGCCATTATTCCAACCAGATCTTGGACACTTGGACGAGTGGATGGACTTGGGGGATTTCCAGCATTTCGATTACTAGATTCAGGATTATCAACCATTGGTGATGAATTGTTTTAGTAAAAAACGATAATTACAGTCGTTTCATACAGACGGCGCCAATCTGTTGATGTAAAAAACTAGATTTAACCTAATTCTTTAATCACGGATAAAAATAAACAAGACAAAAGATTTTTAAAGTGGTTCAGCCTTGAAAGAGTAGCCTACATCCACTGTTTGTGTATTGCTGACTGTTTGCAGAATTCTCAATAATGGGTTTACCAAGAAATTCCGAGTCCCCTACTAATGAGGAGGTTACAATGTATTTATAGCCTTGAGGCGGTACAAATGAAAGAATAATACACAACTGTCCCATAGACGTATGCGTCTGTGTGACAATAATGAGCATTTAATGCGCAGTCATCCTCTTGATTATCCGGATATGAATGCTCTGTACGAGATGTAGCTCGGACCACCTAAGCTTCTCGGACCGCCTAAGTAGCTCGGTATACATGAGATGCTCGATACAGTAGTGTTCCTCGGAGAACACTTGTTGCTCGGAGCCCCTGAGTTGGTCGGGGAGGTTGAGTTCCTCGGAGTCAATGTGTTGTTCAAAAATATTTGCGAGTGCTATGTAGATTGACACGTGTCTCCACATAATTGGTCTACGTCAGTAGAATAAATTTGGTATCAACAATAGTCTACCACAGATTTATAAACAATTGAGGTAATATTATTTATTTTTATTGTACGACATCTATTTGGATTCGATACCACACGGTTGATACTTGAAATAATGGTATGACGTAACAACTTATTTTTTGTAGTAGTCTAAAATAAAATATTATTTTTTATTTTTCTATTTCTCTATAAATATCTCTAATGTGAGTTTTAGTTATGATATTTAAATTGTACCAACTCTTATATTGAATGTTATACACACGGGGTTCATACGCCCATTGGATATGATCTTTTTAATTTGTAACGTGTAAGATATGTTTGTAGTTTTGTTTTAATGTACATTTTTGTATGTGTACGTAATTGTAGTTATGCCATGACCAATTATAGCAAGATATTTCAACTTACTTGGAATTTTTGAAAAAATATGTAAAAACTTTATTTTAAATTTATTCGACTCTTAAATGGTATTAAATGGATCCATTATATGTATATATGTTATACCTCTAATACGATAGTATTAGGGGTTAATATGAGACTTTAATACTAGACTCCCCAACCAATGATATTATATCGACCAATCCATTTAAAGAACGAGACTCTTTATTTTCTATCCTTATTTCTTCATATCCGTTTTCTCTTTATTCCATACAACCACTCATTTTCCTCCCTATAATGTTATAACAAATAATGTCATGGGGGACGAGACACCATGATCTCTGATGCAAATAATAGAGCGACAATATTCACAATGGAGTCAAGGTTTTCAGCAAGGGAGGCAACTTATTCTTCAAAGGACAAAACCGATGACGAAAAAATACATGAGAAACGAAATTTGAACTGTCTCAAATGCAGCCATAAGAAACTCAAGATACATATGTGCCACTGGAAACCCTTTATAACTCTCAAACGGATTTGAGGATTATGAAGATTGCATGATCAAGATTGTCTGTATTTTGATTTGGGATTTTCATCAATTGTAAAACCCGGTTGGTAATTTGGATATACCTATGTGTTTTGACTGATTACACAAGAGGTCTCTTCTGAAAAGTTATTGGTATTTTTGTTCACATCTGCATCATTCTCTTTAATTTTGTTGATTCATCGTGTTTTTAAACCCACTTTATCTTATCCTTCATAGTTGTATAATTGATATATTTCTTCATTCTTAAGCTTTTAAAATTTCTTGATAATTGGGGGTTTCATCCGTTGCAGTCGTTTGTAATAATGTCAGAACTAGAGTTATTAGGTGTTTTGGCTCTAGTTCGATGGGAATGATCTTGTGGTGAAAGGTTGTCCAAGCTTCAATTAACAGTGTGTCATTGTAACAACCTCTATTTTCTCACATAAACGCTGGCCAGGCACGATATGCCTAAGATGGGGCTTGTTTGTCAATTAATACCATTCTCAGCGTCAACATAATATGAATGATATATTAAAGGCCCATAATTTAGTGTGAATAAACATCTCATTAATAAATAAGACCAATCCAACATCAAGAGTAGGATAAGTCTGAATATAAATACAAACAACCCACAGCAACATAAAACAAATGAACCTCGGGCTTATGCCCATACAATAATCCCAAATAAAAATAAATACTGAAGCTATATAGCGCCTAAGCTAGAATCCACTGATCTAAAACGCCTGAAGAGCAAAAATGAAAATGCAAGGCTGCCAATTCAACAGTCCGACTATCCCTGTTTATGAGCACCTGGGGGAGAAAACATTTAAATGTGGGTCAGAGCCCTAGATCTGAAATAATTAACTTATTCAATATAAATTTTAATAACTACAGTCGATGCAAAGTAAATATCTCCCATCGTCACTCATATGCGATTGACATTTCACCCCTCATCTAAGTGCGATATTGCCCGCATCCCAACAAGTCCCGAAATAATATATGTGATAATCATGTAAATTTAATAACAATACAATTAACTACAATTAATTACTATAACAAAGACGACTATATTTAATTAGCTAATCCCACAGTATCCTAGTCTTATATATATCATGAAAATGGCAGAAACATCTATTATGCACAACATAGTAAGGGTCAGTGATCTATTTCTACATTTTTAGACAATTTAATTATTCTCAATTAATTCGGCTATATATATATATATGACACACAAAGGCATCTACCAGTGGTATCTCATTTGTGCTCTATCGGCAAGTTCCGAGGAATCTCTTATCCAAAGCGGACATCACAAAACACACATAAGTGGGGAATTCCCTACGCAATACACGAGTTCATGGCACATACCTAGCGATGATAAAGGATCCCATCATCAACACCTACCTCTCGTAGATGGCTATACTACATAGTACCTAAATGACCTACATAATGCCTAGACACATGTGCCAACATGTGCTGCGGTCCGAACGTACGAAACCCCAAGCCGATAGGATCGTCCATGAACATTGGTGTGTACATGAAGATACACATAAGTACATATTATTATTCTCATATAATATGTATTGGTAATTACTCTATAATTACCTAAATATCCTATATGATATGCACAATTGTTCATCAATGAATAATTGTCCATCTAGTTAATTATTAATCCCATTTTCTTTAACAATTTTTTTAACCATCTAGTTAAATATAATATTCCAATTAGCATATTCCCACATTTACATTTTTAATAAATTTCCCATTGGCCCAAACATCATCCTACTAACTCGTTCGAACTTTTAAAAATATTCCTGAACTAACCATGGCCCTAGCTCACTCAGTCCAAGGGATGAATCAATTCGGTTCTTGGCCGAATGGATTCGCTACCGAATCGAATTAATTCTCTCCAAGGACGAATCGATTTGGAATTGTACGGAAGCCCAGATCTGCTTATTTTATTTAATACGAACTTTCATGTTTCTTCTTCAAGATTCATCCCAAACATGATTTCATTTGTATAAACATGTGAATGGGTACTTAGTACCTAGTTATATATCATATAACCATTTTATTCCTTATAATCACAACAATTGTTACCCCCAAATTTCTATATTTCATATGAGAATGTAAGATCTTTAATCCCACATTTCTTCTACAATGACCACTAAGTGTAGATCAGATTATGAGGCATAATACATGGAATTTAAAGTCATAATTAGCAGATACTAATATGTCCCAATTTCCTCTACATGTGATTTCAAGATTCACCAAAATTACTCCAAGAATCCTAGGGCTTCTATCATCAAAATTCAAGAATCAATTCAAAGATTTCTAGGTTAACCCCCTATATTATAATTAATCATGTACTTGCATGAGATTAATTCCTAACATTTAATCATCAAAGTCTAATCTAAAACCCCAAAATCACATGGAATAATTTCAATGCATCAAAAGTAAATTGAAATTGAAATTGAGCAAGAAAATTCTTGCCTTAATATGTAGTGGAAGAAGCCCCTTTGAATTATCCTTCAATTTCTTGCCTCTTCTCCCTTTTTGATTCTTCTCCTTTTATCTCTTGAGGTGTAGCAATTATGTTTAGTTTTATAATCAGTAGTGGGGAGTTATTACTCTTGCCCTTAAACATATATTAACCTCAAATCCCAAGTTGGGTTAAAATCCCAAAATTTGGACCACCAAATGGACCCGAATCCATATTCAGATTAGCCAAAAAGTGTCCCAACATATATGTCTATGTTCCGGGATCATTTTTAAATGTCTAAAACACCTAAACGAGCCCTTATACTCCCCGAAATACATCCCAATTATTTTATCCCAATATTATATTTTTTTTATAATTGTGTCACACTGTAATTATGAATTTCCCACTACACATGCAATTACTGTAAACCTTAACATAACGCAAATCCATCACACATAATTACAACATAACAACAATTTGTTTGTTCTCAATTAATAATTTAAATTTACCGATTTAATCCAATTTTCACAATTTTTATTTTATCCCCAAAATATACTTTTATTATTTATGTTAGAAAAATTCGGGGTATTACATTCTTCCCCCTAACAACAGGATTCCATCCTCAAAATAAAGAAAGATATGTACCTTGCTAGAAGAGTTCAGGATATTTCATGCACATGTCGTCCTCCCTCTCCTAAGTTGACTCGTCCTCTCGATGGTGTCCCCACTAGACCCTAACTAAAGTAGTAACCTTGGATCGAAGTCGTTGCTCCCGTCGATCCATAATGGCTACGGTCTCTCCTTATAAGTAGCGTCTGGTTGGAGCTCTATCGCATCAATATCAACGTGCTAGTACGCTATCTAATCCCTAAGGAACCTCCGTAATACACATATATGGAAGACGTCTTGCATTCTCTGCAAGTGATCTGTAATCCCAACCAATATGCCACGGGCCCAATCCTCTCCATAATAGGGAACAGTCTCACGTATCGGGAAGTCAACTTCCCTTTCTTCCCGAACCTCATCACTCCCTTCATGGCAGACACTTTAGTTAACACCTGTCCCTAATATCGAAGTCTAAGTATCTCTATCCCACATCCATGTATCTCTTTTTACTATCCTAGGCAATCCATATCCTGGCCCTAATCATCTCCACTTTCTCTGGGTGTCCTAAATGAAATTTGTACCAAGTAACTTCTTCTGTCCCACCGCTAACCAGCATGAGGGTGAATGATATGGTCTCCCGCAGAGTGCCTCAAACGGTTCCATCCCTATTGTGATCTGGTAGCTATTGTTGTACGCAAAATCCACTAAAGGGAAATACTGCTCCCAGCTCCCTTTAAAATCTAGAATGCACATACGTAACATATCTTCCAACATCAAATTCACCCTCTCCGTCTGTCCATCGGTCTGAGGATGATATGACGTTCTCAATCTCAACTCTGCCCCCAATGTCTACTGAAAGGTCCTCCAAAAGTTGGACACAAAAGTCACGTCCCTGTCTTACACAATGTTGAGAGGTACCCCATGCACCTTAACAATCTCCACAAGGAAAGGTTGGCAAAATTCTTGGAGTTGTAATTTGTCGGAAGCGATAAAAAGGGAGATACCGCCATCAATCTGTCGATGATCACCCAAATGGAACCATGCTCCCTCTGCGATGTAAGTAGACAATAATGAAGTCCATGGAGATGTTTTCTCGTTTCCACATCGGGATCTCCAATGGCTGTAACCGCCTGTAGGACGCTGATGGTCCACCTTCACCAGCTGACACGTAGTACACCTGGACATAAAATCTTTGATGTCCTTCTTCATCTTGGCCCACCAATACAGACGCCGCATGTTATGGTACACCTTATCCCCTCTGGGATGTAGCGTAAAGCATAACCCGTGAGCCTCAAACATAACGACTTGCCTAAAATCCTCATCATATGGGATAACAAATTTCCCCTAGAATCTCAAACCCCCATATGACCCAATAGAATAATTCTTCGATCCCTCGACTAAAAGCTATTTAACTCGCTCCTGGAAAAGCTGATCTCCTGCCTGTGTCTTCACCACCCTAATAATGATCTCGGGGGTGATGGTGAGAACTTCCATATATGCGCGGGTCAGGTCGTCATACCCACGAAATGATTTCCACTTTGCCTTCCATAATGTCGCTAACTCTAATATCGACTTGTGGCTCAAAGCATCTTTTACGATATTCGCCTTCCCCGGGTGTTACTGAATGTTGAACTGATAGTCTTTCACAAACTCTATCCACTTTCTCTGCCTCATGTTCAGCTCTCGTTTTGTGAATAAATAATATAGGATATGATGGCCTGTGAAAAGCTGTAACTTCTCCACCAGAAGATAGTGCCTCCATACTCGTAATGCAAAGACCATGGCTGTTAACTCCAAGTCGTGGGTGGGGTAATGTTCCTCTCGAGGCTTAAGCTTTAGCAAAGCATAAGCTATCGACCTCTCTTACTGCATCAAAATCCCTCCAAGTCCCCTAAAGGACTCATCTGTGAAGACCTTATAGTCTATCTCTACCCAAGATAATGCCAAAACTGGTGTTGTAGTCATTGTAGTCTTCAGCTCATCAAATGTCTGCTGGCACACGTTATCCCACACAAATGCTACTCCCTTCCTTGTCAAATTAGTTAAGGGCCCGACTATCTTGGAGAACCCCTAAATGAATCAATGTTAGTACTCGTCCAGTCCTAAAAAATTATGTGCTTCGGTGGGTGCAGTGGGATGTCCCCACTCTATCACCGGAGAAACTTTTCCCGGGTCCACTGATATCCCTCTCAGACCCAATGTGGCTCCAAAACTGCACTTCTCTCAACCAAAAACTACATTTCTCAAACTTCGCATATAATTGGTGATCTCGTAGCGTCTGTAAGACCACACCTAAATGCCGTGCATTCTCCTTTGCTGTCTGAGAATAAATTAGGATATCGTCTATAAACACGATGAGGAACCGATCCAAATAATCTTTAAACACCCGATTCATCAAATCCATAAATATCGTCGGTGCATTGGCTAGCCCAAATGGCATCACCAAGAACTCATACGGCACATATCTCATTAGGAAAGACGTCTTGGAGATGTCCTGCTCCAAGAACCTCGACTGGTGGTAACCCAATCTCAAGTAAATCTTTGAGAAATACGCAACACCCCTCAGCTGGTCAAACAAATCTTCAATACATAGTAATGAGTATTTATTCCATATAGTGACTTTGTTCAACTATCAGTAGTCCATACAAAGCGGTAGAGATTCATCCTTCTTCTTAACAAATAAAACTGGAGCACCCCACGGCGAAGTACTCCTCCTGATAAATCCCTTCTCCAACAACTGCTTGATCTGATCTCGTAGCTCCCTCATCTCGAGAGGATCCATCCGATATGATGTACGGGCAATGGGTCTCATGCTAGGAATCAAGTTGATCACGAAGTCTATCTACAGATTAGGTGGAAACCCTAGGATCTCCCCAAAAAATCAAAAAACTTATTCACCACCTAAATGGAATCTAGAATCCCCACAATATACGAAGAAGTATCCTCCTTGATATAGTATAAATGCATGCTCGATCCACTCACAGGGTATAGCATCGCAACTAGTTACATCTCATGTCCCGGAATGGCAAAGATGATGGACCTCCCATAACAATCCACACATGCTATGTACGTATCTAACCAGTTCATCCCCAAAATAATGTCGTACTCGTTCATATCAATTACTAATAAGTCGGCTACACAAGTGAGTCATCCTATCTCAATCCCGATACCCTGACACATTAAGCGTATGTATGCCCCTCTACCCACCGGTGAATCTACTTGTAGGATAATATCGAAAGCATAGTCTACCATCCTAATCTCCCGAAAAAAACTCGTTCTAACAAAAGTGTGAGGCACCCACCGTATCGAATAAAATGCGACCTATGTGATAAAAAATAAGGAACATGCCCTCGACTTCCTGTGCTGGAGATGGACGCTCCGTGGGTAAAATATGGTAAACCTGTCCATACTGTAGTGGCTATTATCCTTGAGGTGGAGCGACGGGTGCTGGAGCGACTGGTGCAGCAACTCCCGGAGCTGGTAACGGTGGGCGTTATCCTTGTGGCGCCTATTTTCCCCTCTGACCTCCTAGCTCTTGATCTGTTTCGTCACCTCGAGCACACCTCCTCGACATATGACCCCTCTTTCCACACGTAAAATAATTCCCATGGAACGGGTGCCGCTCTGTCTTCCAGACCGACTGGAGTCGGCCTTGCTATGCTTGGCCCTGATGGCCTCTGTGCTGCTGGTGCTGTCCTGACTGGCCCTAGATCTGTTGGCCCTATCTATTCTGATCATCAAAACCTTAAATTTTTTATTCTGATCTGTGGATGAAGCACCCCTGAACTACTGGGTCCCGAATTCTCTACCCCCACTCGTCTTACGTTGCTGGCTCAATGACTCTGTTCCTTGCCGTTCCTCACCCTTGCTTTTATGGAAAGTCTTGTGGTCCTGACAGTGGAGAAGTGCGGTGTTCATCAGTTGATTATACGTAGTAAAGGCCAAATTCCCCAAAATAGACTTCCTAATGTGCCAAGCGGATCCCGCTATGAACCTGTCCATCCTCCTCTACTCAGTATTAACAACCTCCTTTGTGAAGTATGAAAGGGGAGTAAACTCCTCTTCGTATTTGGCCACAGTGCGCCCCTCCTGCTTAAGTGGCATAAACCTACTCCTCATCTCCGACTACATAGCTTGGGGAAATTACTTACACTCAAATATCTCCCAGAACTCATCGATCATCAGGCTATCCCTCTCGATAATCGACGTAATCGACTCCCACCACTAGAGCGTGGAACCCACTAACCGAAATGAAGATAACATCTGATTTTTCACTGGCGTGTACTCTACTATGCGTAAGTATCTCTGTATGTCCTTCTTCCATCTGCTTGCCACCAGTATGTTTGGACTTCCTGAGAACTCTGGATGTTGTCCCTTTACGAAGGCCTCCCTCGCCCTATCCCAAATCAACCCCGGTTCTTGGGATGGAATAACCACCTGCTGTGGTGGTAGCAGTGGCTGCTCCTGAACCTGTAGCGGTGGAAAATGCTGAAGCATGGCTTGCACGGCTGTGTAAACTACCCGAGACACAATAGTTGCGATTGCAGCTAGTGTAATCAACTGCGGGGCTGGTGGGGCCTATGGCTTTAGCTGAGCGTCCTCCTCGATAAACAGTGTGATTATGCACCTCAACCTACCTCTCCGTCCATTTGCCATCTGAAAACAAACAAGATTCCAATTGTTACAATCATAAGAATTCAATGAATCATAATCATATGCTCTACATATCAAAGGACGTAACACAAAACGTAATAAATGAAACACAAATCCTAAGGTCACTAGAATCTAGATGCTCTGATACCAACTGGAACAACCCCCATTTTCTCACGTAAAGGCTGGCCAGGCACGATACGCCGAAGATAGGGCTTGTTTGTCAATTAATACCATTCTCAGCATCAACATAATATAAATGATATATTAAAGGCCCATAACTTAGTGTGAATCAACATGTCAATAATAAATAAGTCCAATACAACATCAAGAGTAAGATAAGTCTGAATATAAATGGAAACAACCCACAACAACATAAAACAAATGAACCTCGGGCTAATGCCGATACAATAATTCCAAATAAAAATAACTACCGAAGGTGAAAAGAACCTAAGCTAGAATCAATTGATCTGAAACGCTCGAGGAGCAAAAATAAGAATGTAAGAGTGCCAAATCAACAGTCCCTCTATCCCTGTCTATGAGCACCTAGGAGGAGCAAACATTGAAATTTGGGTTAGAGACCTAGATGTGCAAGAATTAACTTATTCAATTTAAATTGTAATAAATATGGTCGATGCAAACTAACTATCTCCCATCGTCACTCACATGCGATTAACATTTCAAACCTCATCTAAGTGTGATATTACCTACATCCCAACAAGTCCCGAAATAATATATATGACAATCAATTGCTACAATGAAGCCGTCTATATTTAATTACCTAATCACAAGGTATCCCAATCTTATATATCTCATAAAAATGGCATAAACATCTATTATGCACAACATAGTAAGGGTTAGTGATTATGTCAATAATCTTAGACAATTTAATAATTCTCATTTAATTCGGGTAATATATATATATATATATATATATGTATATATATATATGTGTGTGTGCGTGTGTGTGTGTGTGTGTGTGTGTGTGTGTCCTTTTATAAATGCGACACGCAAAGGCATCTACCAGTGGTGTCTCGTTCGTGCTCTATCGACAAGTTCGGAGGAATCTCTTATCCAAAGCGGACATCACTGAACACACATAAATGGGGCGGTCCCTTAGCAGTACACCAGTTCACGACCCATACCCAACGGTGATAAAGGATCCCAGCATCAAACCTGCCTCTTGTAGATGGAACTGTTATGTCAACACAGATACACATAAGTACATACTAGTATTCCCATATAATATGTATCGGTAACCACTCTATAATTACCTAAATATCCCATATGATATGCACAATTATTCATCAATTAATAATTGACCATCTAGTTAATTATTAATCCCATTTTCTTTAGCAATTTATTTAATAATCTAGTTCAATATAATATTTCAATTGACATATGCCCACGCTTACGTTTCTAATAAATTCTCCGTTGGTCCAAACACTGTCCTACCCATTCGTTCGGACTTTTAAATATATTCCAGAACTAACCATGGCCCCAACTCACTTGGTCCCCAGGCTCGAATCGATTCGGTTCTTGGCCGAATTGATTCGCTCCAAGGACGAATCGATTTGGAATTGTACAGAAGACCAGATCTGCTTGTTTTATTAAATAAGAACTTTCTTGTTTTTTCTTCAAGAGTCATTCCAAACATGATTACATTTGTATAAACATGTGAATGGGTACTTAGTACCTAGTTATACATTATATAACCATTTATTCCATATAATCACATCAATTGTTACCCCCAAATTTCCATATTTGATATGAGAATTTAAGATCTTTAATCCCAGATTTCTTTACCAGTGACCACTAAGTGTAGATCAAATTATGGGGCATAATACATGGAATTTAAAGTCACAATTTGTAGATAATAATATGTCCCAATTTTCTCTATATATGATTTCAAATTCAACAAAATTACGCCAAGAATCCCAGGGTATCTATCATCAAAATTCAAGAATCAATTCCTAGATTTATGGGTTAACCCCCTATGTTATAATTAATCGTGAACATACATGAGATTAATTCTTAATATTTAATCATCAAAGTTTAATCTAAAACCTAAAAATCACATGGGATAATTTCAATGCATCAAAAAGTAAATTGGAATTTAAATTGAGCAAGAAAATTCTTGCTTTAATATGTAGTGGAAGAAGCCCCTTTGAATTCCCCTTCAATTTATTACCTCTTCTCACTTTTTAGTTCTTCTCCTTTTCTCTCTTGAGGTGTAGCAGTCACCTTTAGGTTTTTAATCAGTAGTGGGGAGTTATTACTCTTACCCTTAATTATATATTAACCCTAAATCCCGAGCCCCTAAATGTCCCCGACCCCTTATCTAGACTAGCCCAAAAGTCTCCCAACATATATGTCTATACCCCGTGACCATTTCTTAAGGTCTAAAACACCTAAACAAGCACGTATACTCCCCAAAATACATCCCAATTATTTTATCCCAATATTATATTTTTATAATTGTGTCACACTCCAATTGTGAATTTTCCACTACACACGTGTAATTATTATAAACCTTAACATAACAAAAATCCATCACAGATCATTACAACATAACAATAATTTGTTTGTTTTCAATTAATAATTTAAATTAACCGATTTAATCCAATTTTCATAAATTTTATTTAATCCTGAAAATATACTTTTATTATTTATCTTAGAAAAATATGAGGTATTACAGTCATTCGATGTAAACAAGCCGTATGGGAAGTGATCTTGTGATTAAAGGACCAACAATGGTAAAAGACCCCTTTAACCCAGTAGCAAATTTGTCTACTGATTTCCTTGGGATCAAGGATTTTTGTGTTTGTCCCATATTTTCAAACGACGAAATATATTTTATTTGGGGATAGTTTTGTATCTATTAAAAAATACCTTTTTTTTATCAAAATAGTTTTTCAGGAAATCAATTTTTTTTTGTTAGAAAATATTTTTATCGAATATTTTTTCGCAATATTTTTTTTAACTCTTTAAAGTATTTGCTGAATATTTTGCGGACTTTTTAAAAATATTATCCAAATTATTATGTAGATTCTTTTAGTATTTTTCTAATTTTATTATAAAATATTTTTTTAACTAAAAATCTGCTTTGAAAGACATTTTTAATTTTATAAATGAAGTTTTTTATGATTGGGTTTTCTTTAATAAAATATATGTATGGTAAAAAACTTTTTTACAAGTAATGTTTGGTATATCAATAGTTTGTCAATACATATGTCAGTTATATATAATGAAATAACATAATTTTGAGAAAATATTTAAATAATATATTTAGTTCAACAATATTTGTAACATACGTTTTTATCCGTGCATCACGCGGTTACATATGCTAGTATTAAATAATATCAATATGGTATCTTAAATTGGGTATTTCGTTGGAATGTGAACAAAAATCATTCTACTTAATGTCCAAATAAATATGGATAAGAATTACCACAATATATTGGACAATATGAGATCATGATTTTTTTATTTATAAAGGAATTTGTCCAAAGATCTTATTTTTGATTTTTTTCCACAAGTCCTAAGTTTATCGCATTTAAAGGGATAAGTTATATTGATTTTTTTAAAAGCGATAAATCCTGCATATAATTTATCTTTATATGGAAAAATTATAAAATCCTGGTTAATGTTTAGAAGAATCTTAATAGTTTATTTGAGCATGCATATGATAACCTATAAAAATTCATTGTCCCAAATATGCGCATAAAATTAACAACTTTTAAGACTTAGAAAAATATATTATCTTTTGAAAATTATTTTCAAATCTTATGTATAAGAGATTAACATAAACTGTATTATATACTCACAATAAATATAACTTCATCAATCTTTTACAAAGAGTCAATATTTAAAAATTCAATAAACAAATAATTTTATGTGAACCTATCACAATAGAAGAAAAAAAATGTGATTGTACTACTTATTTATAAATAATAATAGTTTTTTTACTTTAATGCATGACTAATTCTCAATTTTAGACTTAAATATAATTTTAATTAAGAATTAGACTTTGCCTAAAATTGTTAAAATAATTTAAAATTTTCAGAAAAATCAAAAGAAAATAATTTTCAATTAAAAAAAAATCAATGCTTCAAATAAAGTTGTCTTAACCGCCCTCAACCCAGAACCCCCTAACCCTGATAAAAACCGATACCCCCAACCGCATTGCCATCTCACCACACCGAAAAACTTGGTTTAAAGGGAGTGGAGGGGGTTCCGTGGTGTCGCTGTGAAAACCTGGTTTGAGAGGGGGACGAATGGGAGGGGTGTTGGTGGTGGCAGCCATAAGGAAAGGGGCTGAAGCGGGTGGGTAGAGGGAGGGACGTTCAAGTTGTCGGTGTGTTGATCGGGGGGGGGGGGGGGGGATGACGGGATTAGGGAGTGTGACTATGTGTGTGTCTGTGAGAGAATATATATGGAGAGGTTCAAAAGCGAACATTAAAAGAATCACATTTTAATGAACATTAACAAAAAAATACATAACAACTCATTAATTTTAATTCCTACGCTTTAATTGGCCCGCGCCAGCAGCACCAGAGACCATTCCGGCGAGATGCCCCCCCTGAACGCTGATATCTTCATGTGTTATATTACAAAAACGAGATTTTGGAGACCATTCCGGCCAGTTGGGTTTCGTTTTGGTTTAGTAACGGGTATGAGGTGAATAGGTGGGGTAAGGGAGGTGGTTCAAGCAAAGTAGGAGCGGGTCAGGGTCGCCGGGTTTCAAGATCGCAGGTAGGCAGGTCCGGGTTTAGGCTAGATGGGCTTAGTCGAGGGTTGAATAGGGGGCTTCCATGGGTTGGGTTTTGTGGTGTTTGGCTGGAGTAGGTGTGGTTTCAGGTTAAAGAGTGTTCAACCGGAGTGGGTTGCCAGCATGGGTAGGTTCGTGGTTAGTTGTTTGAGCTCATCGGGTTTTAAGGCAAAGCAACAGTGGTTCAGTGGAACAGGTCCTGAGTATAAAGGGTAGAGGAGGTCGGGATTGGTTTTTTAGGAGAAATGGGTATAGGTTCTTAGTTATGGTTATGGCAGGTGGGTGGGTTAGGGGGTGCGGGGGTGAGGTTGGGGGGGGGGGGGGGGGGGGCGTGTGTCACACGCTTGTCTGTTGCCGTTGACGCGGACCAATTACAACATAAGATTTAAAACTAATGGGTTGTTATGTATTTTTTTGTTAATGTTCGTTAAAACGTTAATCTTTTAATGTTCGCCTTTGAACATCTCTGTGTGTGTGTGTATATATATAGTACTGCTCTTGTTCGGACCAATTCGCATTTTAACAGTGCGGACTGGACATGTGTCACCTGGCGGTGACCTAAAAATTATAGGTACTGTTTCTCTCTTTTCTGGGTTCACCGCCAGGTAATACATGTCTAGTCGGCACTGTTAAAATACGGACTGGTCCTCACAAAAGTAGTATATATATATGAAGATTGTTCTACATCACACTCCATATATCACATCATACATCATACTTAATTCTAGGTCCTAAAAAAAAAATTATTTTTATTTTTCTATTGAAATTAACCTTTCAATCAACATATGTTAAAAAATGAGGCCAAAATATATTTTCTAACTATTTTTAAAAAATAGAAAATTATGTCCAAGAGATTCTTATAAATACGATATTTTCAGCTATTTTTTGTTGGATTTCTAAAACATAGCTAGAAATTGTATTTTTGATCTAATTTTTTGAACATGTGTTGATTATAAGGTTAACTCCATCAGTAAATTAAAAAAATTGAAAAAAAAGTTTTTGAGGTCTTAGAACCAAGGGTAATGTAAATATGATATATGAAACATGATAAATAGAAGTCCCTCTCTCTCTCTCTCTCTCTCTCTCTCTCCATATATATATATATGTTCTTTCAATTTTTTGAAATTATATATTATTTAATTTTTAGTTTTTGGATATTTTAAAATTATTTTAAAATTAAATTGTCACGTGTCTTTGTCCACGATTTTGGATGAAGTCTAATTTTTTATTAAAATTATATTTTTAAGTCTAAAGTTGATCCAACTTAATAAAATATTAAAGTAAAAAACACTCATAATAATATATCTCCAAGTCCACTATTATAACTACTATTTTCTTTTTAACCATGAAAGGTCAAACTATTTTCTAATGTAGAGATGGGTTGCCAGCAGAGTTTCAACTCATTCCTTTCAAACAAATATCTGACCTACATTCCTTCCTAGTGGGGCACTGCGCACGTCCTACACACCTAAGTTTGCCACCAATGCGAAGATTTCAGCTAGTTTGTTGGGTAGTGAAATTACTATTTGTATTTCGAAAAAAAGAAAGAAAGTGCTATTTGTAAATTTTCATAAATAAATTTACTGTGGTAAATTAATCATGACTGAGGACCTGCTGATTCAATAGTTGGGCTAAAATATTGAGACACCTCGGTGAAATAGATGAAGTCTGCTAAATTTTAAATATAAGATTTGAGAGGAATATTTCTGTTAATTGAGACCCCCAAATAATATCACAGTTGGCACGTAGGTCAAATAATAAAGGCACCTTATGTAAAAAAAAAATTAGCAAAGTATTCATTGCAAGCAAATTTTAAATACGTTGGTACATTAATTTTCTTTTTGTAGAAATTCACGCTAGTGGCATAACAAGTGAACCTAATAGTAAATTATTCTTTAATATATAAAAATTATCAACAAGGGGCCTAATTGTAATTTTTTTTTATAAGTATAGCATCTGTACTATATTTTATGCAGAGTGGAAACTCAAATTTACAATTATTTTACTTGCATTTACAATTTGTACATTTTAAGTTTTTAATTTACAATGCAATTTTATTAGTGATGTCGATAAAATAGGGGCTTTAGCACAATTTGCTATCTTTTATATCACCTAACATGGTTTTGAAATACACAAAATGATACTTCTCTCCCACTCATGGTTTTTGTTTTGAGAGAAAGGGCAAATTCAGTACATGCGACTCCCATCATTTCGAGCGCAGTTACTTGATATAAGACTAAATGATAAATACAGTATTACTCATTGATATCATTTAAATTATATGTTAGCTAAAAAGGCTAATATCAACATAACTTTCACCCTTGTGAAAACTAATTGCGTTATACAAAATTATGTGTTGCACAGTTGTAAAACTACTTTGTTTTCAGTATTTATTAGCTTAACTCTCTGATGGGTAGTTATTTTTTGGGTTAAAGACATTATTAGTGTATACACGATTTTTTTTATAATGTATTCAATATATTTTGTAATGTTTACTTAAATATTTTGTAATTTTTTTGGAAAAATTTGTAATTTATACGTGAAATTTAATAATGTGTATATGAATTTTTGTAATACAAATATGTTGAGTTTGTGTATACCCTAAATTATAAGATATATATTAAGGGGTGAGGGATGTTTGTGCTCAAAAAAATTGAGAGTGGATTAGTACGGATTTTTTTTTTGATGTCCTTTTGTTTTTGTAATAGTGTATTACTATGTTTACTAAATGCATGTTTTGTGAGTAGGGATATAGAGTTTATCGTTACCACCGTTAGACTGATGGGCAGTCCCCAACGCAAAACTTTAGAATGAAGGAAAAGTTATCACTGAGGTTTGTCGTACCTTTAGTGATTGTTAAAGAGTGAGGACTCTAGCATATTCATTAACATTTATTCCAGGAAGCTCCTGATGCTGAAAGAGAAAGCCAAAACGTATTATAGGTTTACCCCCTTGTTTTTTATTTACTCTCAGACTCCTCACATTAAGGGTTCCTCTACGCCTCGTAACACACCTGTCCAAGAAAACCCACCTACATTTAGGCTAATTGTACCTTGTCGACTAATCAATCGGCAATAACATAATGAGTTCGGATGAGGACGGTTTTGCTTGCATGATGGATAACAACCCACTAGGAAAGCTAACTCATACAGCTGTATTATATTTGAAGAAACAAAAATAGAGAAGAGAGAGAATTGTATTAATAGAACACAAGAGTGTGTTTGTATTTCTTGCATCTGATAAAAAAGGATAAACAAAGCTTATATAGAAAAAGAAGAAAGGAAATATCTATGAAGATAGCTATGCAGACAACTGTTATGTAGACCCACTTCTTTTATGTCTAATACTCCCCCTCAAGATGGACTATAGATGTTAATTAGACTCATCTTGCCCATAGGACTCTTGAACAAAGCAGGTTGCAAGGCCTTCGTAAAAATATCTGCAATTTGATTATGACTAGAGACATGCAAAGTTTTCAAAACACCAACTTGTATTTTCTCACGAAATAGGTGGCAATCAATCTCGATGTGCTTAGTACGTTCATGAAACATCGAATTGGCAGCAATATGGAGAGCAACTTGACTATCACAATACAACACAGTTGGTTTAGTATAAGGAATGCCAAATTCTTGAAGAAGAGATCGAAGCCAAGTGAGCTCACTTGTAGCATTGGCCATGGATCTATACTCGGCTTCAGCAGAAGAACGAGAAATGGTATGCTGCTTTTTAGATTTCCATGAGATTAAAGAATCACCAACAAAAACACAATAACCAGAAATCGATTTCTTGGAATCCCGACAAGCTGCCCAATCAGCGTCGGAGAATACTTTCAACTGTATTTCTGAAACAGGCCAATGTGCCTCTGCAAAACCATTGAGTTGAACTTCAGAATGAGAAGGTTAAAATAGGCCTTGACCTGGAGAAGACTTTAGATAGTGAAGAACGCGATATGCAGCTTGTAAATGAGGTGCCCTGGGATTGGTCACAAACTGACTCAGTTTGTTGATAGCATAAGAAATGTCTGGCCGAGTGACAGTGAGATATAAAAGTCTTCAAATAAGCCTCCGATAAAAGTATGGATCAACAATCAATTCTCCATCATCTTGAGAAAGTTTGCGGTTTGCTTCCATAGGAGTAGAAACTGGCTTACTGCCCAAACAACCAGCATCCTGTAACAATTTCAAAGCATAAGCTCTTTGAGAAATAGAAATCCCTTTATCAGATCTAGCAATCTCAAGGCCTAAGACAAATCTGAACAAACCAAGGTCTTTAAGCTTGAATTGAGCTTCCAAAGCTTTATTTAAAGCAGCCACGACATTACCATTATTAGAGGCAATAATAATGTCATCAATA
This sequence comes from Sambucus nigra, assembly GCA_949130495.1. Lineage (NCBI taxonomy): Eukaryota > Viridiplantae > Streptophyta > Magnoliopsida > Dipsacales > Adoxaceae > Sambucus > Sambucus nigra. The sequence continues at coordinate 78,999,586 of OX422210.1, read as the reverse complement.
TATACCAAAATAGCCATAAATTCACCATTTTTGCTCTTTATAAAAAGAGAATGATCAGTGGATGATTGAACAAAACCTTGAGCAAGAAGAACTTTAGTGAACTTCACATTCCACTGTCTTGAAGTTTGTTTGAGCCCATATAAACTCTTGTGTAACTTGCAAACAGGAGAAGAAAAATGTTGGAACTCCCCCTTAAGTTGATATCCATGAGGAATTGTCAAGTAGACTTCCTCATCCAAATCCCCATTCAAAAAAATATTGTTTACGTCAAGTTGATGAAGAGACCATCCATTAATGCCTGCAAGAGCTAGTAACAACTTGACTTTAATAAGTTTAGCAACCGGAGCAAAAGTGTCAAAATAATCCACTCCCTCTTGTTGAGTATACCCCTTAGTGACAAGTCTAGCTTTGTATCTTTCAAGATATCCATCATCTTTATACTTGACTTTAAAAAGCCACTTACATCCAATAGGTTTATGTCCAAGAGATAAATCAACAATGCTCCATGTTTGATTATCTTCCAAAGCCTTTAACTCATCGTGCATAACAAATTCCCATTCATGTATGCCACATACTTGAACATAAGTTTGTGGCTTAAAAATTGTTGTCGTTGCCATAACAGCAACTCTGAAAGATTTACTGAGTTTATCATAGCAGAGAACATTAGACAAAGGATGAACAACAAAATTGCCATGTGAAACAGCACCATAATGGAAATCTTGGAGGTATGAAGGCTTCTTAATAACCCGATGAGACCGAGTGATAACATGACTTAAAAATGAAGATCTTTCATGAACACGTTCTGAAGTTTGAGTATGTAAACTCTCAGAAACATCAGATGGATCACTAGAAAATACATCAGCATTGTTGTGCACAATAGGGGAAACCAGATCAGGAAAAAGACTTTAACAGCACCAGAATTGCCACTCTTAGCAAAAGGAAATATGTTCTCATAAAAGTAAACATCTCTCGAAACAAAAACTTGATTACTCTCTGTATGAAGAAGCTTATAGGCTTTTATCCCAGCAGGAAATCCCAATAAAACACAAGCTTTACACCTCGCAGAAAACTTGTGTCTACCACTGAGAAGAGTTGAAGCATAGCACAAATATCCAAAAACTTTGATATGGCTATAAGATAGAATAGTAGAATAGAGAACCTCAAAAGGAGTCTTATGATGATAAAGAAGAGAGGGCAATCTGTTTATCAAATGAGAAGCAATGATAATAGAAACTGTCCAATATGTAAGAGGCACCCCCCCGATTGAAACATGAGAGCCCTTGCAACATTAAGAAGATGTTGGTCCTTTCTTTCCACCACATAATTTTTCAAACACCCTGCTGCTTGAAAAATTCTTGAAATTTGAGTTCCATGGCATTGTCTGATCTCACTCCTTTAATAGCAACTCCAAATTGAGTTTTTACTATGGCAAAAAATTAAAGGATGGCAACAAGAACATTAGACTTTATCTTAAGCGTATATATCCATGTAAATCGAGAACAATCATCAACTATAGTAAGGAAATAACGACATCCTTCAACCGAAGTAACATGAAAAGGCCCCCATATGTCTATATGTATAAGCTGAAAAATTTGAGAAGCAACATGGTTATTAGAAATAAAAGACAATCACTTTTGTTTTGTTAGATGACATACATTGCAATGAAAGTCTTTTACAGTTTTAACATGAAGCAAAAGACTTTTATTGTCTTGTTCTTTAACAATCAAAGAGGGATGACCAAGTCTAGTGTGCCACAAGGTGTCTTTATTATAAGAAGCACTTGAATCAGCAGGAGCAATATAATCAACTGAAGCTGCAAAACCTGTGAGTCAGTCCTTAGGTAGTATAGATTTCCAACCCTTTAATCTTTCCCAATCTGAATAGGTGGAGAGATTCCCTGAATTACGCAAAATAAAGAATCAAGGTGTAAAGAACAAGCAATATCTGACGTCAAAGCACTGACTGAAACCAAATTGTATTGAAAGGATGGTACATATAACACTTGGAGCGTGTGAGATGAACAATTCCTATATTCATTATCCTGGTAGTCTGACCAGTAGGTAAAGTAACTGTATATGTATTCTTAGGAACATCAAAAGTACTGAAAGCATGAATGTCATAACATACATGGTGTGTTGCCCTAGTATCAAGTAACCAAACTAATTTAGAAGATAAAAAAACCTGTCATACCAGTGATATTTGAAACAGATGGATGTTCTGCAGCATCAACATGAGAGTTAGTAAGTTGGTTGGAGAGGAAACTAAGAAGTTGTTGGCATTGAGATGAAGACAACTTGAACTGATCTCCAGAACCCGAGTCTGAAGTAATAGCAGCATAATTACTTTAGTTAATTGAAGGAACCAAGAAAGTAGCATTAGCAACACTGCTTATACCAGCATCTGGTCTATATTTTTTATTATTCTTTAGTTTCCATCCAGGTGGATAACTATGAATTTTATAGCACTTATCAATTGTGTGGCCAACATAACCACAATGAGTACAAGTAGGTTTCTCCTTCTTCCCTTTAGAACCATTATAATTATTGTTTGAGGATTTATAAGCTGCAACACTTGGAGTAGGAACATCTGTGTTATTAATGGAAGTTATAGAAGTGTATATGTAGGCATTATAGAAAGCAAAGAAAGATTCCTCTTCCTTTCCTCTTGAAACACAAGAGAGAACACCTTGTTGATATATGGAATAGGATCCATCATTAAAATTTGTGCTCTGATTTGGCCATATGAATCATTAAGCCCGATTAAGAATTGAAGAACATAGTCTTCATGTTAATAATCAATGATCTCTTTTATTCCTCCACATTGATAAGAAAAAACATGTCTAAATTCTCTTACCTCATCACACATCGATTTCAGTTTAGTAAAATAGGCACAAACATCATTTGATCCTTGAGCCAGGTTATGAATGGTTTGCTTAAGTTGAAAAATGCATGGTCATTGCTATGATGAAACCTATCACTCAAATCTTACCACATTTCATAGGCATTATCTAAGTATAAAATGCTCTCAGCAATATCCTTCGAAATAACATAAAGAATCCATGACATAACCATAGAATTACATCTACACCAATGACTAAACATAATATCATCTTCTTCTGGACGAAGCAAGGTTCCATCAACAAACTTCATCTTATTTTTAGCAAGTAATTCCATTCGCATAGATCGATTCAAGGAATTAAAATTTGTACCAACAAGAGGCGATGAAATAAGGATCATACCTGGATGATCACTATTGGTGAGATGAAAATGAGAATTCTGATCATCATTAACTATTCGATCTCCTTCATTGAGATTAGAGAATCGATTAAATCTAGAATTGGTCGAGCTTCCAGCATTTGTAGTACCTCAACCACCTCCACCTCTTCCACGAGCCATGAGAAATCAATTGAAGAATGAACTGAATTAATCGAAGTTCAATAGTTGAAAAATTAGAGAATGCAGCTGAGCAGAGGAAAAAAAATGCTCTGATACCATATTATATTTGAAGAAACAAAAATAGATAAGGGAGAGAACTGTATTGATAGAACACAAGAGTGTGTTTGTATTTCTTGCATCTGATCAAAAAGGGAAAAAAGCTTATATAGAAAAAGAAGAAAGGAAATATCTATGAAGACAACTATGGAGATAGCTATCATGTAGGCACACTTCTTTTATGTCTAATAAGATGAGGTAAACCCTACGTCAATTTCTTCCTCTATAACTTTAACTTAAATTGATGCCACAACCTCATCCTTTTCTCCCCCATTCGTTTGTGGATCATCGTTTCATTCTGATGTTGAATCTAACCTTTTTAAAAAGATGCTCTAATGCTCAATAGGTCATAGGCATTGTTAATAATGGGAAGTTATACATGCTTCCTTCATATAGTTGGCCACTGGATTTGTCCCTTTGAACTATGATATTCTTGATGCCTCCATTGACGATGATGATTCAATGAGATATACTTCTTTTGAGCCAATCTTTATTTGAGAACAATCAACAAGGTTAAGGCTACAAGATTTAACACCTTTATGGAATTAAGAACCCCATGATTGTGAGAGAACTCGAGGCCGAGGAAAGGGCCATCGATCTGAAAAGTACCGGAGATACGTGTTTATATGGGGCTATTTTTTGTCTAAGTTTTACATTTCCCCTCAATCCTTTCATATGGGGCATATTTTTTAAATTGACAGTTTTCCCTTCCCCACTGGATCCTAATTCCTAGAGGTTCATCCTCGACTTAATAGTACTTTGGAAGTCCATCCCCTCTGAGAACATTATCGAGATATTTTTCATAGTGTGTACACTATAGTTTTTATAAAAAAAATTCCTAGATATTATTACTTGATACCTAATTACTCAAAGTATAAGTTGGTGAGGATTTCCCATAATTTGAACCATAATTAGAAATCGTGTTACTTCTTCATGAGTAGAGCTTGCGAAATTCTGGAACTATGGAGCTGATTATGATCATGTCATTGAGACTACTCCAGATAAACAAGATAAGTAGGTTGGTAAGGATAAGAGGAAAGGGAAGGAGTTTACTGGAACCAAACACTCCAAGAAATCATGGAAGGAAACATGCAATTCAAAGGAAGTTGATGATCGACTAAGCCTCACCAGGACCTTGCTGGCCATGCATTCTGCCTCTTCAAAGGAGATATGGAAGGACTTTAAAGACGAACCAAAAGTTATTTATGCTAGTTCACTTAGATCTAGGGGATTCCTAAAAAATAGTGGTCCTAATTATTAGCATCAATTTCTCACTATTACAAATAAGGGAAAAGCAACTAGTATACAATGAATAGTCAAAGCACTCCTTTGTAAAACTCAAAGGCTTACATACATTTAGGCTACGATCCTCAGTCTTACTCACCATTAGACCACTATAATCACCATATGTTTCGTGCAATTTAAGCAATAACTATAATTTCCCACTTTCAGTCAATGCATTTTTTATTGGTCGGTAAACCTTGTTCTAGTATATCATCCCATACTCAAATTGAATAATAAGAGTTAGATGTTTACTCAAAAAATATGGGGATACTATTACCAAGATCATCACTATTTAGGGCTTCCCTCATAAGAAACAAAGTCCATATACTTATTTATACTTGACGAGTACACAAAACATGACGTGAGCAATTGTTGAGATATTACTAACCTCTCCTACACCTCATGATTCAATATCCTCTTAACTCTTTGCGAAAATAATATGTCTCGAATCATTGTTTGGAAATAAACCTGACAAACCATGCTTAAACCACATTGTTGCCTCGGGACAATATCAATCATTTCCTATGGATGTCACTACTAGAAAATTCTAACTTAGGAGTGTACACCCTACAATGGGTATTATTTACATTATGCTAATTGTGGTAAGAACTGGAAATCGTAATAACATTGCCTCACTTGAGTTATACGCCAAATGCACAAGCTGACACCAATTTGTTATAGGAATATCATGTTGTTCAATTATCACTTCATTACCTCTATTCTCTAAACATCGACGCTCACACGAAGAGATTGAAGAATCAAATATATCCTTATCGTTGAAATTGGATTGAGATGTTCAAATTCACACATGAATTCATGTTGTTGAATGGTTCATGCTAATCTCACATTTGATCATTATTTACCATGAGTGAAGGTGATGCTACTATACTTGCCTTATATCGATAAACTGAGAGTACCCATATGCTTGAAGCTATTTATTTTATGTCGATCGCATCACTGTGTTAATATGATAGTGTAGGATGTCAAAATTTATGATGCCAAAAGTTACCTCCAGGTAACCGATCAAACCCGAATGTCGGCGGTGCTACGAAAATGATACAAGTTTATAACCACAATGCAAACTCTTATCCAAGGGCTGTTGTTGAAAGTGGTGAGGTTATCTAACCTTTAAATTTTCTAACGCATCGGTAATACCACTGCCGACTAAAACTAATAAAGTTAGTTTTCAAGGATTGCTTTCACTACTAATCCTTACCTGGTGGTGTGGTGCAAGGCTCTTGCATAGAAACCACCATTGTCAACTCATTATTGTTCTTGAAGTTATTGTAATTTCTTCCCTTTCAAAAGTGATATATCCCTTATAGTGCGATACATTATAATCACGTGAATAAAAATAGTACTTTGCTTAACCTTATGGAACTTTTTGTTAACTAAGTCTCTACAACAGAAGATAAAGACGAGTCCACACAAATTCTTAGTGCACCTACCACACACAAGCACTGCTCATAACAACAATTAGTTAGTTCGGTAACCATGTTCGGTTGTAACTAATTGTTCCCAAGTGATCTGGTATATATATGTAATCTGTTGATATGCATTTAGTTTTAATGAGAAAGATATCTTTCATGGTATCAGAGCAAGAAAGGGACCATCATCCTATGATCCAATGTGTACAGAGTCATCTTCTTCTTCTCTGAATTCTGAGTCAAACTCATCAATGGCAGCTTCTACCAACTCATCTCCACACTCACCAATTTATCTGCTATCAAACATCTGTAATCTCATCTCAATTCGTATGGACCTTCCAATTATGTTCCATGGCGCTACCAAATAACTTCCTTATTAAATCTCATTCTTTTTTGGCTTCGTAGATGGATCAAATCCATCACCTTCAAAATTAATCGAAGGCACAACTCAGGAAAATCCAACATTCCAGTAATGGATCTCAATGGATCAAGCTCTTTTAACCTTGATTAATGATACACTATCTGTCACATCTCTCTCACATGTTGTAGGTCACACAAATTCCAAAGATGTCGGGCTTTCCCTAGAAAAAATGCTTCTCTTCTAATTCTAAATCTAACATACTTCAGCTGAAGACAAACCTCCAAACCATATCCAAAGGCTCTGACTCCATTGATATATACATTCAAAAAATCAAAGAAGCTCGCGACAGTCTTGATGATGTCTCAATCACAGTTGATGATAAAGACATCCTCATCTATACTTTCAATGGAATCCCTGCTTCTTATAGTGCTTTAAAACTTTATTCGATCTCAGCCTATCTCTGTTGAAGAACTTTATTCTCTCCTCAAAGGAGAAGAACATGTTATTTTGTAACTTCAAGACACAAATTCCACCATTAACTCTACTACGATGGCTTCTCCAGGATATAGTTTCAATCCACGCAACCGTACATCTGGCCAAATTCGAGGTCGAGGTCATGGAAGGTATCAAGGCTGGGGAGGTTGATTTAACAATGGTGGTAAAACTAATTTTCACTATACACAAAACTCCAATCATTCATCCTCCTCCTCATTCATGACTAATTCTTTTCAGAAATTTAATAATTCTCCATGACCCTATCAAGGTAGCGCACCGTGTCAAATATGTGGTCGTAATAATCACACAGTAATTGACTGTTACCATCGAATGAACTACAGCTATTAAGGTAAACCTCCTCCATCACATCTTGCATCCATGGCCACTTCTCCATTTCGAAACAATAACAATACCTGGTATACAGACTCAGGAGACTCCTCTCACATGACCAATGAATTCTCTAATCTCTCTATCGCTCAAGACTATCAAGGTGATGAATCCATCTCTATGGCTAATGGTCATTCTCTATCCATCTCCCACTATGGTATAGCCTCTCTTCCTACCTCATCTCACATTTTAAGCTTGTCAATACACTATGTATTCCATCTCTATCCCCTAATCTTCTTTCTGTGCATAAATTATGCCTTGATAATAACTGTACATGTATTGTTGATGCTCATTGTCTCAAAATACTGGACAATCACACAAGGAGGATTCTATTCTAGGGAAACAGTTCTAATGGACTGTATCCCATCCATCTCAATAATCCTTCCACACTTTCCTCGGATGCATCTTTTTCTCATCAAGCCAAGCTCAGCAAACAGACCTCCACCTTCTCTTGGACAATAGGCTGGGGCATCTATCCAAGCCTATTCTTCATCAAATTTTAAATCACATCTCTGTTTCTCCCAATAAATGTGATACTACTGAGTTGTGTAAACATTGTATAAATTGCTAAAATGAGCAAATTTCCTTTTCCTATATTTGTATCTAGAACGAGTGTTCCTTTGTAATTAATTCATAGTGATTTGTGGGGACCTACTCCTGTTCCTTATGTTGATGGTTATAATTATTATGTCTATTTTGTTGACAACTTTAGTCGGTATACATGGATTTATCCCCTCAAATACAAGTCAGAAACATTCTCAGCTTTTACTCATTGTCTTGCTTTCACTAAAAACAAATATAATTGTAAAATCTAGTGTTTACGAACTCATGCTGGTGGTGAACATAGCAAAACCGAGTTTCAAACTTTTCTCATTCAATATGGTATACATCATCGAGAATCCTGTCCTAAAATATCCTCTCAAAATGGCATAGCAGAAAGAAAACAGAGGCATATAGAGGAAACTGGTCTCACCCTTTTATCCACTGCTTCCTTACCTCCTAAATTCTGGTTTCATGCCTTTGCTACTGCCACTTTTTTATTAATAGAATGCCTAGCAAAGTTACTCATCATAAATCTCCTTCTGAGATTCTCCACCACACCTTACCTGACTACCTTGCTCTTAAAACCTTTGGTTGTACCTGCTACCCTCTCCTCACACCTTTTAATTCTAATAAACTACAACCTAAGACTAGACCTTGCATTTTCCTTGGTTACCATAACAACTACAAGGGTTATACCTATTTTAATCTGCTTACCAACAAAATTCGTGTCTCTAGACATGTTATATTTTATTAAACTGATTTTCTTGGTACTTCTTCCCCTTTTTTGGGCTCCTCCTCACAATCTTGGCTTTCACGTTCTAAAATTTCAAATTCCACCACTTCAGTATCTTCCCCAACCTCTATAATTCCCTCTCAGTGTCCTCTTCCACCACTTATTCCTCTTCTTATTCCTTCACATACTTCTTCCTCTACTCCTATACTCAGCACTCCTTTATCAACACCATTGCCTTCTCCATATATTCCTTATTGTCTCCCCTCAGTATCTCCTCTTAACACTCATCATGTGCAAACTAGAGCTAAGTCTGGAATCTACAAACCTAAAGCCTACCCGAGCTAATCTAGTCCTATCGAACCTACATGTTATATTAAAGCTGTTAAAAGTGTTGACTGGAGGAAAGCAATGGATGATGAGTTCTCTGCCTTACACCAACAAGGCACATGGTCTCTAATTCCACAACCCCCTGACGAAAACCTAATTAGTTGCAAGTGGGTTTATAAACTCAAGTACAAGGATGGTGGTTCCCTCTTTAGACATAAGGCCATACTGGTTGCTAAAGGCTTCCACCAAGAGGAAGGGTTAGATTACATAGATACCTTCAGTCCAATTGTGAAATTTACCACTGTCAGAGTGGTTCTTAAGCCAACTGCTCCTTTTAGATGGAATTTGAGGCAGTTAGATGTTAGTAATGCATTCCTACATGGATCTCTTTCTGTAGAGGTTTATATGTGTCAACCTTAAGGGTTTATTAATCAGCAATATCCTACACATTTATGCAAACTTAACAAGGCCATTTATGGATTGAATCAAGCTCCCAGAGCTTGGTTTCAGACATTCACCGATCATTTACTTCAGTTATAATTCATTCAATCCTTAGGAGACTCTTCTCTATTCATTAGACATTCTGGTTCTTCCTATACTATACTACTTCTTTATGTAGATGACATCATTATCACTGGGAATAACTGTCCCTACATTAATCAACTCCTTTCCACCCTCAATAAATCCTTTGACATGAAAGATCTTAGGTTTCTCAGCTTAGAAATGTCTAAATCACCTCAGGGCATTTCTGTTTCTCAAAATAAGTATCTAAAGGATCTACTCCATAAAACTATAATGACTGATTGTAAACCTTACCAAACCCCTTGCAATACTTCCTCTAGAATGAGCAAATTAGATGGAACTCCGTTGGTTAATCCTACTCAATACAGAAGCATTGTAGGTGCCTTGCAATACCTAACCTTCACCAGACCTGATATTACCTTCTCTGTGAATCATGTTTATCAATACATGCACTGTCCAACTGATATTCACTGGGTAGCAGTTAAAAGGATTCTCAGATATCTTAAGGGGTCTCCCTCTTGTAGCCTATATTACTCTAGTTCTCCTCTTATTCTCTCTGCTTATTCAGATGATGATTGGGCAGGTGATCCCAATGATAGGAGAAGCACCACTGGGTTTGTTTTATTACTTGGATCTGAGCCTATCAGTTGGACTACCAATAAATATCATACTATTGCTAGATTATCCACTGAGGCTGAGTATAGAGCCTTGGATGTGACTACTGCAGAAGTTTCTTAGGTTAGAATGCTTCTTCATGATCTTCACATTCCTCTATATCATTCTCCAACTTTATTATATGATAATGTATCTGCGTTGGCCCTAGCATCTAACCCGGTGTTCCATACATGCACCAAGCACATTGAAATAGATTACCACTTCATTCGAGAAAAGGTCCTTAACAAAGACATCCTCATACAGTTTGTGTCCTCCAAAGATCAATTGGCTGATATTTTTACTAAGGGTCTTACGACTACTCCTTTTTTATTGATTCGCAGCAAACCGATGGTCAGCCCTCCCATCAGTTTGAGGGAGGATGTTAACAAAGTCTCTACAACAACAGATAAAGACAAGTCCACACAAACTCTTTGTGCACCTACCACACACAAGCACTGCTCATAAAAAACATTAGTTAGTTCTGTAACCATATTCAGTTGTAACTAATTATTCCCAAGTGATTTGGTATATATATGTAATCTGTTGATACACATTTAGTTTTAATGAGAAAGATATCTTTCGCCTTTACCCTAAAAGGAATGTTATCATTTGAGGATGATGGAATGTCGAGCGCCCTTTTAGTGCTTGTTCTCACTTAGGAGGTTGATGAACCTCGTGTTAATGATTGAAAATATTAAACTACTAGTATCAAACCAGTATTTAACTAAATATAAGGTAAACTGGAATAACTCAGGATCCAACCACCACAATTTGATACTCTTTTTGAGCACTTGGCAATGAAATTTGAGGATTACAAAACCCAACTGTCATGTATTTTTCTATTTGTCTTATAATAATGCTACTTGTGTCTAGGCTCTTAGTGTGACGAGAATTTTCACCAAGACACAATCCCAATGTCGATCCTTTTTTAACGTTTCGATGCCTTTATGCTAAAGGTGGGTGTCTAATTATATTTTTCATGATGAATGTAAATCGATCTCCAAGGTGAAATATCACATCATTTCATAAACATTTTACTATTAGTCTTCACAAAACTTTACACATCTTCAAAGAATCCATATCCGTCGCTTAGCTACAATACACATTTTTGAGAATAATACTTTACTATACTACTTACCGTTATATACAAAGATACTAAAAGGAGATTCCTTAATGACTAAAATCCCAGTCCATTGTTACTAACAAAGAATTCTTCCAACGATGTCATAATTTTTACTCATAGTCGCAATCGCATGTATGTATAAATCGGAGTTCCCACTGACCTTATAAGTCTAATTCCCAAAGCTATTTTTTTTACGATAAAGGGATAAAATCCTATTTTCATGACCACATGTCACTCCTTACAGGAACTTGAACCTAAAGATCGGATAACAAGTTGTAACGCCCTGACCCAGTATTTGGAGTTATTCGTAGGTCAACTCAATCTAGTTCAGCTGCATAATGTTTGAAGTGATTTGAAACCACCTAAACAATGTTTCCAATCCATTTTAATTATTTTGGATTTCCATATAAGCATGCAATTCCATTTTCAAGGTATATTAGGATAGTAATAATAATTGTGGAACCCATTAGGAAGCATCCTCACATTCAAGTAATCAAGGCTACTAGCGTAAGAAGTAAGGGTTACTTACCAAAAGCATTCTCTCAAAAGATGATTTCTTAGCTAACCTGTCGTAACAAAGGAAATTGGTGTGAGTCAATGCCTAGTAGGGGTTCCCTAACAAATTGAATTCGTGGAAACAATGAATGTAATACTATAACTAATATAATGCTACCCAAATCTACATGAAACTACTATCATGTATACCCATTAGCCATTTTTTTAAAAATTATCTTTAAATTCGATTAAATATCATTAACCCTTATCTTCACAAGTTACCATTTTGTTCAAAAATGTCCTTTAACCCCATAACGCACACGTTTAATCTGGAAAAAATCATGCTCATGTACTATCTTGAAATTATTGCGTTCCCATATAAAAACACCCCTTATACTTAAATTAACACACGCATGGTGTTTCTTAAATAACACAATTTCAACACAATCACCCAATGTTTGAAAATAATTACTCCCACATAAACGTGTAAAACTTTAAGATTCGTCCCTCAAATTGGGATTACTCACATAACCAATTATTAACACATTATCTTTGTAATCCATATAGAAGATATTAAATTACCACACATTCCATATTAAATCTAGGTTTTAAGTACCCACCTAGTAGCCATCTCTTTATTCTTTTATTTCCAAACACTACGTCTGCCATTCAATTTTATGCATGGGTTTAACTAACTTATATATTACATATTTACCTTGATTTATAGACTATGTTGATTAAACCCCAAATACAATTGTCCTAGTCATTTAATTAACAAATTCTCTTTCTTTTCCTTGAATTTTTCCAAATTCATTGCTTTTTTTATAATTACCATTTTATTTGAGAGTTTATCGTATCCTATTTATCTTTACGGCCTCTTACCGTCTAGCCATAAATGTCACAACCATTACCTCCCTTGCCAGTAGTTTTGCGTCTAAGTTGAAGTCGTATCCTAGTGCTTCCGTCCCATCTTAAGTTCATCCCGGCTACACTTTTGTGAAAAATATTTCACTTTTTATTTAGTCTATTTTCTTACTGTCTAACGACATTGTAGCAAAACACATAGCTTGCCTCATATTTAACAGAATATTCGGCTTGTGCCATAGTTTAATAATATACCTGGATTTTGTCATTTTTAACAAAATACCCTTTTTAATTTTCCTTTTCATATTTTAAGATTTTATACTCGGCCGATGACCAAAGGCAAGAACACTTATTACGTAGTTTATACTTTTATTCCATTTGTACATGTAGACGCATATATCGCCTTTATGAACCGTTTTAGGGTTAAATTCATTTAACAAAACATTTATGGTTCATTTAATAATTTTTCTAAAATACCCAAGTTCCTTTTTAATTTATCTTAGAATGCTATGGTCTAATAATTTTAAAACACTAATGACTAAATCCCAATTTCATAAGTTTAAGACACTTTTGTAAGTTTACTAAATCTGTGGGGTTATTTTGCATTAAAAGTCCAGGGACCATTTTAGAATATATTAAATCTTAAAGGGCCATTTTGTAACTATCCAAGGGTCTAGGGGCCATTTTTTAATTATCCAAAAGTTTATGGGTAGTTTTGTAATATTTAAAAGTTAGGGTCTATTTTGTAAATATTCAAAGTTCATGGAATATTTTATAAATATTTCTTAACAATAATTTTTTAGGATCAAAATAACACTTTTTAACAAGTCTAGGATCCAAAATATAATTCATGAAAGTTTGGTGTCGAAACCATTTATTACAAAGTTTAGATAAAATACAAGTTGTAACATAAATTATTCCCAAATAATAATTTATCTAAATTATAGGATTTTGATAATATTATATAAGAACTAAGCCTCTTGGCCCAGTGGTATAAGGCATCCACTGTGACAGTCTTGGGGGTGGATTGGGTTTGCTCCCAGTTCGATCCTTGACACTATCAAAATAATGCTTGGCCAGCGGAAGTCACAAACCGCAAATGGAGATTAGTCGAGGTGCGCGTAAGTTGACCCAGACACCTCATGGTATGCCATAAAAAATATTATAATATATTGGTTATAACACAATCTTTAAATTTACATTTTCATTTTTCGACAAGAATTAATACTAAAATGATTTGCACCCTAAATAGGTGTGTATAACCTTAACACAAATTATTTTACATAGGGAATACATTATGAAAATTAACAACACCCAAGATACCCACTTATAATTCAAATATTTATTTTATTTCATGAAATACATTTTTTACCATAAAAATAACCTGATAATACAATAATTTTACCTATTTGGAGACCAAATACACCAAGAAAAGTGGTTGTAGAAGAGGGCAACCCCCACCTCCAAAGGTGGCCTCGAGGGCATACCAAACTTTCTAGCTTAAAAATACACTCCATATTACATTTTCATTGTATTTCTACTCTTAAACTACACCAAAAGACCCCCTTATACACTCTCAAACTCAACCATTTAGGTTTATTTCCCTTCCCTTAACTACAAAAAAGTAGCTTTTGAGACTAAAGTTTTTGCGACTCTTAAAATTTTAGTCTCCAAAATATAATTTTTTGGACTGATGTAATCAATTGCCTTTTAAAATATTACTATTTAAAACCCTTATTATTAGACATCTTAAATACATTATCAAGGGAGATCGCTTGATATTAGCCGTCTCAAATACATTATCAATGGAGACCGCTTGATATTAGCTTTCTCAAATACTATTGCTTTGGAGACAACAATTTTTTTTATTTCCTTCCTTTCTTTTTACTTCCCGCTTTGTCTCAAACCCTCTTTACATTTTCAATCCAAAAACAAAAAATCCACATTCGTAATTTCTTTACGTTTCTTCTACTGTCTAAAGAAATAAAACCTAGCTTTTCAAGATGTCACCCTTCATCATCTCTAACCTTTCCTTGGCTTTACCTTTCCTTCAAAAGGAAATAAATCCTCACATTTTTCTCCCTAGGGTTTTACTCTATCATGTTTTTATAAATATATCTATTGGTTATCTTAGAATACAAACTAATCGAGAAGAAGAGTTTTAGTTGTTTTAGAAATGGTGTTCTCTTTCTTCGTCTTCTCTAACCAGATATGCATCGTCCTCAGTTTTACTCCAAGCCTCTCTTCGACTGGCCAGTCGATCTAAGGTGAAACTTCTCACTCATTTTTTTATCTCAAAAGTATTATTAACAACTTTATTTTGTCATTTTTTTTTACTTATTTAGCTCAAATATGCAATTATTTTGATAATCGATTGTTGCAAGATTTGTGACTATTGCAAACAGTATAAGAATAAACTTAGTTTAATTTTTTTCTTTATTATTTGAGTCAGAAATTCAATTATGGGAATATTTTGAAATCAATTATTTTATTATAACTTTCTAGATAAGTAATTGATTGCAAAAATTATGATTTGGGTTGAATATAAGGGATATTAGCTGGGTACGTATCGAGCAGAGAGTATATGGTTGTGGGTTTTAAGAATTTCCATTGCGTAGACCGGCGATGAACTGACGATGAGGAAATGGGTGCCGATCCTAAGGGAAATGCCTGGGCTGTGAATTTTCAAAATGGTTACGAACGTGCATTAACCTAATCGTAAGGAGTGGTGTCCTTAAAGTTCTCCAATCATTCACAATTATTATAATTTGATGTGTTCATCATGTGCAATCGTAACAAATCGAATTGAGTTTAAAAGAATAAGTGAGATATTTCATCCTTTTAGTGACAATTATTCCAATTCCATTTGCTCAACATCGTTTTGTGGTGAGATCACGCGCACAAAAAGATGAGGGAATGTTAGTTAGTATTTCAATTTTTGTAATAATGATAATTTTTGACAAGGTTAGAATGTATTATTGACAATTTATGATGATTGTTTTTCTCCCATGAAATATATTGAAATTATTAGATTTGGCTATGTACATGATTTTATTTGTAATTGTTTGTTTCTTTTTTCTTTTGTACTAAAAAAAGGAAATTTTGGTTAGTATATGTTCTAGAAAGAATAAATATAATGATTGATTCGACATTCCTTAACTTATGGTGAAATAATGCTATGTGGCTATGCCCTACATTGAACATCACTTCCCTATGTTGGTTTTTCTAGGATTTTCCACTTTTAAATTATTCTAGAGTGACTAAATGGTTCCTAAACAAATAAATTCTTGCTAAGAAATATATCTACTATGTATAGAAGGGGATAAATTGTGACGGATGGTGTTTATTTGAATCTCGATTTCATTATAGCCTTCTCTTTATTCTACCATATTTTATACTTTTTTATTTTCCTCACTTTTAAGTTTCATGTGAATCTGGTTGCTAATTGTGTTCATCATTACCCGTTTAGTAATTCATTATTTATTTTTTGTTATACAAAATCCTAGAAACAATTTTCAGTCATCTCAGTAAGTCAGTAACTTCCATTCTTGGTTCTAGAATTTAGGCGTTTCTTAAATTCAAAATAATATGCACCCACTATATTGGAACTCCAACTATTAACTGAGTTTCATTTTCTTTGTTATATAGCAATACACACACACACACACACACACACATACACACACACATTATCCTCCATAATGATTTTATCGTATGCTTGTTTTGGTCTGTGCATGAAGCAAAATATGATCAAATAAGTGTCTACTATCGAAATTATTAGATGAATTATTGCTTTAGAAATTTCTTATAACTTTGTTGACTATTGTTCTTTGTGATTAGACATATAGGCCGGTGCTTTTATATATTTGAACTCATTGCAAATTGCATTGCTGAGGTATGATGTTAAATTACTTAAATCTTTTATTTATTCCTCTCACATTCAATTTGTTTGTGTTTTTCTATCAATTGATGATTAATTTGTTGTTATATGTCGTTTTGATATATGTTGATGTTCACTAAATTTAATTTTTATTGTCATATGTGTGTGTAACATATTTCAGGTTAGATGTTTCATTAAACAAAGAGGGTTAGCTTTGATGCAACTTTCTTGTCATTTGAAGTTATGGTGTGTCCGTTGTTTTTTTATTATTTGAAATTTTGAGACTTGAATAAGTGAAGGGTGGAAGAGTTTTAGCAATAAAGAGACATAATTTATATAGTATCATATACATTTGGACAAACGGTATATTATAATTTTATATTAACGCCAAATCAAGAGGTTGATGTTAAAGAAAACATGCGTTCAACTTAATTTTACCTGTCAAAAGGATCATCTTCAATGTTTGGAATTGGTTTTAAGTTGTATAGGAACCCTATGAATATGAAAGTAGAAAGAAGATGAAATAAGAATACTCGACGTATACGAAATATCATAACAGACGATGATTATGAAAGGGATTTAGATAACTTATATAACAACTCATATCTGAGTGAATAACAAATTATAATGACAACATATTACCTCAAAGTTACCAATGAAAAACCGAACTCTAGGAGAAAAAAGAAAAATAAATTTTAAACATATTTCTCTTAAACTCCATAAAAGACAATGTAACCTTCTCAAAAGACCCCTTATTTGGTCTAGCCACCTCCCCCACTCGAGTAAAGGAGCCATAACCCAAGTCTCATCCTATATCCTAGACACCTTGTATAAAGATAAAAATAGTTTCCACCTTTATAATGTTATTGAACAACAGAACATAGCAACACTAGTTTTATTATATTCTAAATGTTATGTTGGTGGATAAACTTCAAACAAGGCATGCTGAATTGGATCTACCAGCTTGGTTTATTGAACAACTTAATTCTACCTTTTTTTAATTAATCTCAGGAGGCTTAGGTTTTCTGGGCAATCATATGCTGAGTAGTTATGGCTCACTCACCTAAGCATCTTTTCATTTTAACGAAACTGCGGTTTAACTGACCTTGAGTAACTATAAAGTGGTGTATTCATTGTTCGGACATGTATTTAGTTTTCAACTCAAGTATTTATATGGAAAGTGGAATATGTTTGTTAAAAAAAGAGAAGATTTTTTTTTGTTTTAGGGAGATTTTCTAGGCAATTTATTTAATAATGGGAACAATATCCCAGTTATATTTTTATTCAATTTTCGGGGAGGAAAAGCCCCTCCCAGTGGTTTTCTACGTAAAGGGAGATTAGGCCAAGACCTCTACCAATACATTATTAGATTAATTTTTCTTAACTATAAAAGATTCCAATCCCATGCCATCAACTCTAACCGCCCCTTTAACTCTATAACGAAGATTAATAAACCTATCATATATATAGTCTCTACAAGGGGTCTAATCCAACACTTTTTTGCCTTGATTTATTAAAAGAATTGAGCTCATAGAGCTCAATTTTTTTTAAATGAGAACGAGATCATGTTTGATACCGGTTAGTTTCTTAAAAAATGATCGAAGCAGACTTAAAATGGTCTGAATTTGATCTGTTCACGAACAAATTTGTTCCTGTATCCTTGCTCAGGATTTACTCATTTATATCCTCCCTCAATCCTTCATTTATGTAGTATGACAAAACATTTCAATCATATAATGGAACAAAAAACCATACAATGAGTTTAAAATTGCACCTCCTAATTTCCAGGAAAATTCGTTGTACAGTTCAAACTACCCATAATATCTTTAAAAGACTTTAAATGGCATAAAAGTTTCCATGGAGATTGACATCCACCATTAATATCCTTAACTACAGTCTACGAATCCAACGCTGTAATAAGATTCACAACTAAAGTTATACCTTTAAGAAGAGCCAAGTCACCCGCCTTCATTTTTGAACCTTCACCAGAAAACTGAGAAAATGAAAAACACATAGCTCCATTACTATTACAAATAATACCACCACCACCACCCATTCTGCCCAAGTTACCTTTGATGCATCTACCACTGTTACCTTTTATGCATCCTTCATCTTGTTTTGATCAATAACGCTACCTATTGATTTTTCTTAAAAGAGTTTGTCACTTATTTAACTTTATTATATACCCCCTTGATAATTTCCTTCAATGGATATATTGTCCCCTCAATTATGCAATAATTTCTAGAAATCCAAATTTGCCAACATATCCAAATTTGCAATGATTTCAAATGTAGAACTCATGTTACCCCACTCAATTCATCCTAAGATTAAGAAGATCCCCATACTGAATCACCCTGAGCTTTATGCCAAAAATTCCTAATAAGAGCTGTCGAGCTATTTGACAATAGATATTGTGTGGTCTTTACATTAGTTTTGCAGTTGTTACACATGGATATGATTCTAATGCCAATTTTTGCAATATTTTCATCAACGGGTATTTTACCATTCATAACCCTCCAAATAAAAAAAAGACAAATTTAGAGGGATACAATGATGCCATACATTTCTACTTAATTAATTTACCTGTTTTCCCGTCTTTTTTAATCACAAATCGCTTCTATAGAAAATTGTTACTGTCAGAATTTTTTCGATATAAGTTTATCACCTTCCTCTTGATTGCACATGATGCCTGTAATATCAGATAACATCTAAGCAGCAAGCATTGGTTGCAATTTTTGCTATTCTTGATCATTCACAGTGCAAGAGTTAACCACTATCACTTTTTCCCCTCCAACATTGTGACAAAGGCCACCCCTATTGTGAATTAGAGTCATTTTCAATCCATATCGTTCCTGACAGACATAATTCTTTTACAAAAACAAGAAGAATTAGATTTACTATTGACTACTGACACATGATCATTCCTAAAACACTTTATACACATATAATTTGCCTATTAAAACTTTTTTTTCTGAGATTCCACCATAATTTTCATACTTATGCTTTAATAACTTTCTTCAAATGTCTAAAACCATCCCCTCCTTAGTTTGTGAGATAACACATTAATTTCCACTTCACCTAATGGTGTTTAAATCCACCCTCCTCTTTCTCCTCAAATGGAAAATTAGCTAAAATATTTTCAAAATTTTGGACCACGTTTTTCGGAGGGTTTAGCATAGCCACAAGTATAAAGGAATTGAATCTAACACATGTTTTATAAGAATTATATTATCACCAAACAATAATAATTTTCCTTTCCATCCATTTAACTCGTGTATAATTGTATCAACCATAGTATATAACAAATACTGACTTTTCCTCTCAACATATATAGACATTTAAGATAGGTAATAGGAAGAAACTTCTTGACAAGGCCAGTTAGATTAGCTATCATATTTTTTGCCTATTAATCACCGTAATTTTCATTGTACCATTATTCCTCGGATAAAGAACAGAGAGAAAAATATAAAGGCATATGTAGCAGAGTTTTCTATATCATTTTGTGTGATGTTCTTGATTAGTTTAATATGAACCATTTGGTGGTGTTGTATCTTTGGTTAATGATCCAATTGATGGGGATGGAGTCCTTGACATAGACACCATCATTTCATTGGCGACTACCTAGCGTGCTATGGAAGATCTGGTCTCTATGGTCTCAGTTCGCAGAATAGAAATTAGGCGTGCTCATCACCACTCATAACTTACATCTTCATTTGCTCACATTTCATTTAATCATGCCATGTATTATATGATATGTGTATGCATTATATTATAATTACATGAGAAACTCGAGATTTTTTAATGAGCTACTGAAACCATCTTTAGATGAGTGAAAACATGTGGGTTTTGGTAACTGTTACTTACATTTGTTTGGGGATTGACAAACAATAAAAACTAATGCATTATATTTCGTTAGTTAATATCTTCAACCTCATGTTACTTTCATTCGGTTGAGTTTAATTTTCTCTATATATATGCTTAAGTGGTTTCAAAAGGTTTCACCAGATACTGGGCAACTTATACTAGTATAATACTCATCAATAAGTTAATAAATGTAAGGACACAAATTTCCGATTGAGTCTTAATGTAGTGTTGGCTCAATTCCGGACAAAAAATATCTCAGTCATAGGATAGTGTTCATGTTTATCCTTCAAGCCTATCTCGTGTAAAGTTGAAGACGCAACGATAAGCATTTCAAGTGAACATCATTTGTCGATTTGTGCCGTTTATGCGTCATCAACATCACATTATTCCAAGGTCTCCAAAAGGTATGAATGCAATTATGTATATTTAGAACCTTGGATATTTTAATTGGGTGTATTTTTTTAAATAGTTTTAATGACTTTTTTTACTCAAAAAATATTATTTTAGAACTTTTCATAAACGTTTTGGGGCTTAAAATGAAGGTTTTATTTTCTGTAAAGTCGTTTGAACGAATTTGGGATCTCGTTCGAACGAGATTCCCAGGTCGTTCGAACGAGGCTTCTAACGAGTTTAGTATTTTTTTTCACTAACTTATCGTTAGTAAAGTCGTTCGAATGAAAATGTCGTTCGAACGAGATTTGGTAGGAACAGTTTTTTGGTAGTTTTACCCATATCCCCACTACTTTTTGCCAGATTTAATGATGTGCGGGAAGCAACTTTTGTGATATTTCCAAATCCTTTGAGAGCAAAAATTCTACCAACAAAAGTTCAAGTTTGTGTGTTTCAATTTTTGTCAAGAAATGATCTTCTAAAACATATACACCCATTGCTTAGTTTAAATCCAAGTATTCTCTCTCTCTTTCTCTCTCTCTCTCTCTCTCTCTCTATATATATATATATATATATATATATATATATATATATATATATATATATACAGTCCTGCTCTTGTGCGGACTAGTCTGCATTTTAAGAATGCGAACCGGACATGTATCACCTGGCGGTGAGCCCAAAAGAGAGAGAGAGTGTTCCTACAATTTAGGCAATAATTTCTAGGCGCACCGTTAAGTGACACATGTCCGGTCCGCATTCTTAAAATGCGGACTAGTCCGCACAAGAGCATATATATATATATATATATATATCATGCTTGGAGAGTTTGGCACCAAGTTCTACTCTACCTATCAAAGAGTTATTTGGGTTTGCTTCTACATCCCACAAAGAAGAAGACAAGTTGGTTGCTGCAGCGTTCCCACTTGGAGAAAATCTTCGAGTGCGGATTGACGGAGTCCAAAAATTCATTGGATGAGTCCAAGGTTCCAATGGAGTTCGGGATTATTGGCTAAGTAGAGGTTAGTACAAGAAGACGCGTCAGGGGCTTGAAGCGAGTCGAGTCGAGTTGTTTAATTCATCTGTCTTGTATTTGTAAAATTCCGTATTTAGTGAACTTAAGGCTAGGGTCGTCCAAGATTTTTTCCGTTTTGGGTTTTCCTCGTACATCGCAGCGTAGTGGTTTATTTATTTTATCTTTTGCAAATCACCTTAGATGCATGCTTAGGTAAAAAGACAAAATTGGTTTAAATTGCTACATATATTTAATTTGGTGCTAATTAAAGTTTGGATAAAGTTTAAGTTAATTTAATTCAAGTCATTGATTATTAACTTGATAAAATTTAGTTTGGCCTAATTTGCAAAAAATGAATGTTTATTGTTGGGCAAATTTCTAGGACTTGTGTTAAAATTAAATTTGGGCTTAAAGTTAAAAATTCACAAATTTGTTTTTAAGAGCAATTTTAATTTTGAGAAAACTAAAATTGATTTAGTTTAATTTTAATTTTGAACGAATTAAAATGGTAATATTTTAATTGTGAATCTTGAAAAGATTAATTTTTTTAATTGAACCATCACTTGAATTTAAAGGATTTTAAAATTGGGGGGAACATATTCCAACAAGTGGTATCAGAGCCAGAGCACTAATTTATTGTATTTAGGTCCTTTTGAATATTTTTTTATTAAAAATGAAATTTTCTCCATTTTGAAATTTCCTATTTTTGATGGTTCCAACTACGCGTATTGGAAAGAACGTATGAAATCGGCACTAAAGTCTATCGATGAGAGGGTTTGGTTGTCAGTTGTTAACGGGTGGTCTTCACCCACTTGTTTGATAGAAAATGAGCACACTACACCAAAATGGGCAAATTGTCACCTTTCAGCCGGCAAGCCTTGTCAAGGTCATTGATCGTGACAAAAAACATGCGTTTTATGTCACGGTCATTGACCTGGACACGACCGTGACAACTAATTGTCACGGTCATTGACCGTGACAAGGCCGTGACAAATGTAGTTGTCACGGTCGTGTCACGGTCAATGACCGTGATAATAATTTAAATAGTTGTCACGGTTAAAGAACTTGACACGACCGTGACAATATTTACAGCTAAAACCCTGTAACAACCCTCGATTTTTGGAGACTGAGAAATTAAATTTTGGAAAAATAAAATTTAATTAAATTGGAGAATTTCAAAATTTGGGAATTGAGGCCCAAAAATAGAGAATATTTTAAAGTATTCCGAATGATATTTTTGCGGGTACCATCGATCCCGGAAGGGTCGAGAGAGTCAAAATGACTGACATTGGGTCTTATTTCGGCTCCGGAATGTTTTTAAGCTATTTTGACTTGAATTGGAGTAAACGAGTCATTTAAAGTGTGTATTAACATTTAAAATTGGGATTTTGTTTTAAAGGATTTGGAGGCTTACGGATTAAGCCATTTCTCATTTGAGAGAAAAGGGAAAAAGCCCTAGAGAGAGAGGAAGAAATAAAGAAGAAGAAAGGAAGAGAGAGAGGAATAAAAGCTTGGGGATTTTCGGCCCAACCGCGTCATCGAGGACGATCCAACCTCTACAAATCTGAGGCAAGTGTTTAATCTTGCTAAATAGCTATTGTGTATTTCATTTCATAATTTGTGGGGTAAAGAAATGAATTTTTTGGTATATATACCAAAACCTACATTTTTGGGTTTAAATCTTGAAATCAATGTTGTTCTATGGTTTAATCCCAGATAAATGGTTGGGATGAGATGTAGGATGGGTTTTCTTGTTAATAACATTATTGGGTTAAAGATTTGGGGGCTTGGTTATGATATTTGGGTATTAATTTCGTTGGTTTGCTGAGAAAGGGAAATCGTCCAGCTTAACTGGTATGGCCGGTCGACCGCGGTCTGGGGACCGGTCGACCGCGCCTTAAGGGAAAAGCCTACTGCATTTCTTCGTAGGCAAAATATGGACCCGCGGTCGATCGGGGGTCTGGGACCGGTCGACCGGTCCCCTGTTTTTAGCCCAAAACTTGGATTTCTCCTCCCCCTTTTCTTTTGGAGTTTATTCTTAGGGGCTTCCTTAATGGGTTGTTTTATGGGTTTCCTAAGATGACTTCTAGCCCTTTTTGGTTGGGTTTGTTGATTTGGGGTTCTCTCTTATAAAGTAAGAGATATCTTTTGGTGACTTATAGGGGGTCTCTCACTTAGTATCCGATAGTGGGAACTTCTTGGAATCATTGGATAAGAAATATCCATGTATGTTGTGAAATTTCTAGGCCGACATTTATGTCAAATCCTTATAAGGATAGGATATGGTTAAGATATAATTTGGGGCCAAATGGAAGAGAGAGGTTGCATACTCTTTAAGAGTAAGGGGTCTCATATCCTTAGATAGAAATGTTTAGTCTAAGGAACAATTGATAACTCAATAGGAGTAAGGGTTACCGAGACTTATTCGAACCATAGGTGACATTGAGAACGCTTTGGGATCGTACTATCGACTAGAATAAGCGGTAGCATAAATTCTAGTAGGATTAGTTTACACGTAATCATGGGGTTATGACCACTGAGATTCCAATACTTGAGATGAGGTTGGAATAAATTGAGGTTTTAGACTATTAAGTCATGTGTGTGCCTATGGTTAAATAGTACTAAAGTAATTAAGTACTGTTGAATATGGATGAAGTGTGTAGTGATGGAATCCTACACATACTCTTGGGTGAAAACCCAAATGTTGAATATATATGTATAGATATATACATATGGTTTTGGGAGACTATTCATTATAGGAAAAATGATTGAATATGTTTCAAGTGAGGGATTGTATTCACATATCGAGGTACATTTAATGGAAATATTGGTAACGACTTGTATATTGAGGATTATGTATACTTATAGCCGGGTTTATATATCTTATACATATGAACGAGAATTAGTTTGTATATATATTGATATAGCGATGTGTGAATATATGTACATATATCTATGTATGAATGTGAAAATATGGATATATTTATGTTGTGGACATACATGGTATGGATATTTATACCGTATATGATGGTTTATTATATTGGATCATATGATGGGATCATATGGATGTATGTATATTGCGTATGTGAGCAATATATATACTTATGTGGTTAAGCATACCCCGCTCATGCTATCATTGGGAAGTTTCCGCGCAGAGGGTGAGCATCCTGGCATATAGAGCAGGGTGTGGATATTCCCCAGGTCATAGTCGTCCCTTGTGTTATTATACGATATAGATATATATTTTGGGATGAGACGTGGTGGGTATGTTTTGTCTCATTGTCGGTTGGAACTATGACCGCTTCCCGGGACGTCGTGTGTGTGAGTTACCACGAGGTGGGTGTCGTTGATCCCCACCAGGTGGTCCCCAGTTATTACGTGAGACGGACTCTGGGAAGATGATAGCATTGATGCAGTTTTATCGGCGCTATATATTTAGCCGGGTATTATATGTGCATGGCCTTTGTACATCATATATGGTATGTACACTTGGTCATGGGTATGGATGATGGCATGTATATATATATGGTGAGAATAAAATACCTATATATATATATTTATATATCCTAGATGAAAGGATATGGTATTTCTATGGGGTGCATCTTGGATGATTATGGTGTTCCAGGTTATTTGGGGGTTGATGTATCGCATTTAAGGAATACTTCGGTTACATCATCCCAAGGATATTATTGGAGATTTTTAGTTGTTTTCACATTGTAGTTTAAAAGTTTAGCAGTAATGGTAGTATTAAATTGTATGTTAAGGATTATGGATCTCTAGGATTGACATTGCCGAGGAGTAGTGTAACGAGGTGGTTCCCTGTTTGGATTTCTCTTTGCGAGACACCTCACGCACGAAACGCAGTGCCATGTCGAGATTTGAGAGAAGTAATTATATCTGTGGCATCTCGGATCTCTGGTCTTGACCTTGTCAGGAGTAGTGTAACGGGGCGGTTCCTTGTTTGGATTTCGCTTTGCGAGACTCCCCACGCACGAAACGTAGCACAATTTTGAGATTAAAGAGAGGTTTTGCCAATATTCCATGTGCATGATATTAAGAAAATAAATTCTTATATTTTAGCCTATATATGTATATATATATATATATATATATATATATATATATATATACACATATATATATATATATACACATATATATATATATATACACATATATATATATATATACACATATATATATATATATACACATATATATATATATATATATATATATATATATATACACATATATATATATATATATACACACACATATATATATATATATATGTGTGTATATATATATATATATGTGTATATATATATATATATGTGTATATATATATATATATATATAGGGGTAACGTATTAAGTATTATAATTCATTATAATTATAAATCGGAATCCATTAGGCCTATTATGGCATAATTGTTGTTATCATAATCTAGTAGGATTAGAAAGGGTGGATCCTTAGATTATGTCGGGAAAGTAGCTCTCGTGGGTATAGGCTAGGCCTATGATAAGTTAGGTGGTCCTAATAACATTGGGGGTAATTTAACTAAAACTTGAGGACGCGAATAGGTGCGCGCCTTTAGATGAGAGGTGAGTTGAGGTTTCACGAGAGTACGGTCTCACTTTAATTATGAAATAAGTGCACCGATAATTATTATGCACGGTTAACACACTTGCTAAATATTTTTCACATTCGGGGCTCTGACCCGTTTACTTTTCTCTCCTCCTTGTATATATATATGTTACCACAGGTATCCTACCGCATGGATGCCAGATGACTTTCTATCCAGAGTCTTGGGAGCCGTGACAGGTGCGGATTGTTGCGGGATGTTTCATGTATCCGCTTCCGACTTCTTTAAAATTCTAGGTAGGATTCAAGTTGTATATCGGTTTTGTACCCAAGGGATATTTATATACATGTTTATATTTATTCCATTTCAGCTATTGTATTGGGTGTGACCCGACAGCTTATTTCGGTCTACTTGTTTAGTACATCCTGTTGTAGTTATTTATTTCATTTTCTTTCTAGCATTTTATTTACCATAGTTCTTGTATGCATCTTACTTTTCTTCATTAGTAGTGTTAGTTGGTTGGTTGTTGCACATTCTATTTAAATTTTCATATCCCGCTTATGTGATTTTGGGTAGTTAGTCCTATATTGTATAGTACCGACAGTTGATGTTGAGACTGGACCATCTGAAACTCCTGATTTAATATAGTATAGGGCTGGCCACCCGTTATTATTTTAGGCGGGTTGTGACAAACCCTACCCCCTTCTTTTTTCCCCACCGTCGTTCCCTCCTCTCTTTCTATCTAGTTTCAGGTCGATTTTCTCTCTCTCACTCTCTTCCATTTATATATATATATATATTTGTGTGTATATTTATGTGTGTATGTGTGGGGGGTGGGGCAGGGTGGGGGTAGGGGGTGGGGCGAGGTGGGACAGTGTGGGGGCAGGGCGGGGTGTGTGTGTATATGTGTGTGTGGTGGTGTGTGGTGTGTGGTGGTGGAGGGGGCAGGGGGTGGGGTGGGGTGGTGTGTGTGTGTGTGTGTGTGGTGGGGTGTGGTGGGGGAGGGGGTGGGGTGTGTGTGTGTGCGTGTGTGCGCGCGCGCGTAGGCAGGGATGAAGCCAGGAATTACACTTAGAGGGGGCCGGGCGGACAGATAGACACATTATGGTTGGTTGACCGAACCAATTTTAGTCGATTTTGTTTTGATTGGTTTGATTCTTGACTAATTTTGGCTTAGGGTTTTATCTCGATTTCATTAATATGTGATGAATTGAATTTAATTAGTGAAAATTATTTTTGACGAATATATTAAGACGACTTGCATGCAATACGAAGTTAGTGAATTAAGGTTGATCCTTTTTTACGAACCAAAAAAAATTGACATGATCAAAAAACACAAATAATAAACTCCGATTTGACTTTTATATGACACAAATAATCATATTTAATTGCTTACCGTGTAGAAAAAGTGACAAATATATTTTCATAATTATATATGATTTTGTATAAGTTCTTGTATAACACACTTAAATTACCACCTCTAAATTTAATTAGAGTAAAGATTTATAATAAATTTACAACAAAATAAAAAGTTATTGAAATAATTTACCCGTGGTATATAAATTCATAAAACATAAAAAGTAAAATTAAAATTGCTTAAAACACCTCATATAGATTGTTATATAACATATATATATATATATATATATATATATATATATATATATACTAGCAGATACCCGTGCCTGAAGGCACGGTAAAAAATTTCAATGTATGTAATCGCGCAACGACAAAAATTTCGAAAGTACGTAATCGCAAAATGGTAAAAATGATAAAGTAATTATCAACAGAGCAAAATTGAGAAAATAATTGGATGTCAAACTTTTACTACATTGATAAATCAAATGTCGAACAAAATTAGTATAAACTGAGTTTGGAAAACATCTTTGGCATGTGGTGCTTTTAATATTCAGATGTCAAACTTTTACTACAAGGACAAATCACCCCTTTTGGTTATAGAAAGTCATTTGCATTGTAATAAAAACTATTCAAGTTTAATTAAAAGGGGGCAATAGAAAGAAAATGGAATAATAAAACATCCTAAAAAACCTCTTTGTACAACACGACACGACTCGACACAAAATCTTATTTACCAATTACGAACACAACATGATATTGTTTACCAAATAAGTACACGATCTCACTAAATCCAACAGAACATGATATTTTTATATTTTTTCTTTAACACCAACATATTCCATAAATAAAATGACACAGAACGACATGAAACGATAAAAATATTTTTTTATTACCAAATACGAACATGACTAACTTAAAATGTAACACAACTTAGGTAAAAGTGACACAATACAATATTATTTTATTCTTTTTTTCATCTAAGTATTTATTTAATAAAAATAAAATATTTTTTTTCTTTTTTTCGTCCCAATTTTTTTAATTAAAAATAACGTTTTTTGTGTAACATTTTGGGAAAAGAGAACTATTGGGTGTATTTTCATATGGGTGGAATATTAAATTGGGGTGTTAATCATAACCATTGATTTCATGGGTGGAAGATGTAGAAAAATCATGAAATTTATTGTAATATTATATTTTTTGGGATTCAAAAAATATGCTATCTTATAATATCAATATTCAGTTATTTCAAATAAAGTAAACGAATGAACTAATAGGTCCAAGTAATCTTATCGTCAACACTAGGAGTGAGAAATAGTCTTGCTTCAACCTACAGGCAATGATAGGTCTGGCTCATGTAGCATAACCATTATGCTAAGTTTGGGCCCCACCCATTACTATAACACGGGCAAGCCTCAAACACCAAAAACAAAATCTTTATAATTTATACACAGAAGGAAGAAGATTCATTTATACAATTCTCAATTCTATATAGCTAGAAGTTCAAGCACCAAATATAGATAAAATTGCAAACACACTAATAAGAACAAAAATTTTATGTTCTTTCAAAAACAACGTTTAGAAATTAGGAACAAAATATAATGAACCTGGGAGAATCAAGTTCTTAATATTTTGAGTTAAATGAAGGTAGACTGAACAGATACACACGTGAATATAAAAAAAAAGTTCACCAAATTGCATATAAAAGAAAAAAACACGTATATTAGTTTAGTGGCCGAGGAAGAATATTTTTTTGGGTGGGACACTCAAAAGAATTTACGGGTACATGATGTGACCCGGTAGGCGATTTTTTTAGAATGAATGAAAGAACATAAGATCATTCTAAAATTTTTGAATTTAAAAAAGAACGTTTAAAACTTCATAAAACATATCACTTTCATTATAAAAAATCTTACCTCAAAAAAGAAATATCAAAATCTTCTGTACCGATGTAATGGGAAGATAACCCCGTACACTTGGGTTCCGCCGGTTAAATGCAAATGAGATATGAAACTTCGGTAAAAAAATTGATAGATATAACATTTTTCTATATTTTTTTCCAAGGTTGGTAACTTTATAAATGACATGAAATTAACACGATATGTCGTGTTCGTGTCGGGTTTTGTTAACGGGAAGTCATGTCATGTTGTATTCGTGTTAAAATTATGAATCGTGTTAGTCGTGTTATCATATCTTATCGTGTTTTTATTCAGGTTATCATATCTATTTATGTTTAATTTAGCGTGAAATTTTAGAAAATCGTGTTATGTCGTTTTTATTTGGGTAACGTTCGTGTCAACTAAAAAAAATATGAATTCGTGTCGTGTCATGTCCGAAAAATTCTTGTCGTGTCGTGTCATATCGTGTCGGGCCGAAACACGACCCAAATGCATAAATTGTCATTCCTAATTTTTTATCCCAAAAACATGAGAAAGAAAAATAGTTATTTACGCACTAAGAATATAATGAAAACACACACACAAAAAAAATAGATACATTCTCGAGAGGAACAATTTGATGGTAGGTTAAAAAAAACAATTCCAGAATAGTTGGGTTTCTCTACAGCCCAACAAATAATTGTGAACGAAATCCAAATTTATTTGAAAAATATAATGCAATAAATTATTAACACTATACCGTACGAACTTTATTCAAAAATTTAATAAAATCCACATTTTGAACCCCATTTTGAAACACAAAAACACGGGTTCAACCATTCAGCACAAAAATCCCAATAACTAAAATATAAAAAATCCATTCTGAAACCCTAAACTCAAAACTAAATGATCTTAAAAAAACATGTCGGGGTGAAGAGAGAGATGCAGAGAAAGGAAAATGAGAGAAGAAGAGGCAATGAGAGAAAGAGAAACAGTTATGTTTCCCCTCATTTTTCATTTCCTCCTCAACAATTGTCTATTTCTTTAACCTTTATAACTACTTACACTACAAAAAAAACTCTAAATCCAACAAATAGAGGAGAACAAAAACGGTATGTATAAATCCAACTAAAATGAGATATTTTAGAACGAAAAACTTACTTCCCCAAAAGTAGTGATATTCGCGAGTATATTGGCAAACGTATTTGTTATTGGCACCAAGAATTTGAGACCCCAACTCTTGTGGATCGAGGGTCGTGTTGTGCTTCCTCAACTCCGTTCAATTTCCTAGAATACATGAAACAAAATTTATGTCTCTGTTTTGGTATTGAGACCTTAAAATACCATCGAAGTGGGACCTGATTCAACAACCAAAACATAAAATACCTATGAAATGTAATGCCTTAATTACTAATACAACATCGTGATATTACCCGCTGTGAGGAATACGCAGATGGCGATTAGGAGATGAAGGCAGGCACATAAACTTCCATCTCTTTTTCAGTCGACATGGACTCAACAGCCAAAGTAACACAGAAGATGGGTTTGGTAGGCGACACGTATGAGGACGGTTTGGTTGGCGAGAGTTACAAAGAAGTTCTAGGGCGGGTGGATTTGATTTGAGGGGATGGACGATCTCAACCATTAAATTTAGTGCAGTTCTCAGTCTTTATATTTTTTTAGAAAGATAGAGGGCATACTTGAAAATTAAACCCGAGTATAGGGTTCAATCTTTAGAGAGAGTGTGCTCTGCAAAAAAAGGAGAGAAGGAAATGTTGTTTAAGAGAGAGATAATGGAGAGAGGATGGAGAGTTTAGCGACGCTTTTTGGGTGGGATAATAGAAGCTGGGCGGGATAGTGAAACGTTTAGGCGGGCAAAATTTTTTTGTAGTGAATCAGAACCGTTGGTTTGAAAAGGGAAAGATGTGGCAAAATCTGAAACGTTATTGTGCTTTTACATTTTTGTCGATTCAAAAACCATTCCATCTTATTGTGTGTGTATATATATATATATATATATATATATATATATATATGTATATATAGCCATCAAACCTATCAAGGCTTTGAAATTCTTAAAGGGGGCCATGGCCCCCTTTGGCCACAATATAGCTTCGTCTCTGCGTGTAGGTGCGTAGGTGTGCATGTGTGTAGACATCAATTTTATAAATAATTGATAATAGTTGGATAATAATTGGATAATAAATAATTGATAATAGTTGGATAATAAATAATTGATAATAGTTGGATAATAACAGGGGGTGGGTAGGGGTGGTGTGTGTGTGTGTGTGTGTGTGTGCGCTCGTAGGCAGGGACGAATCCAGAAATTACACTTAGAGGGGGTCGGGCGGACAGATAGACACATTATGGTTGGTTGACCGAACCAATTTTAGTCAATTTTGTTTTGATCGGTTTGATTGTTGACTAATTTTGGATTAGGGTTTTATCTCGATTTCAGTAATATATGATGAATTGAATTTAATTAGTGAAAATTATTTTTGAAGAATATATTAAGACGACTTGCATGCAATACGAAGTTAGTGAATTAAGGTTGATCCTTTTTTACGAACCAAAAAAAATTGACATGATCAAAAAACGCAAATAATAAACTCCGATTTGACTTATATATGACACAAATAATCATATTTAATTGCTTACCGTGTAGAAAAAGTGACAAATATATTTTCATAATTATATATGATTTTGTATAAGTTCTTGTATAACACACTTAAATTACCACCTCTAAATTTAATTAGAGTAAATATTTATAATAAATTTACAACAAAATAAAAAGTTATTGAAATAATTTACCCGTGGTATATAAATTCATAAAACATAAAAAGTAAAATTAAAATTGCTTAAAACACCTCATATAGATTGTTATATAACATATATATAACAAGGAGGAAGAAGGGGAAGGACAAGGAGGTGTCCCCGAGCGTCGCGGCCACGATTGTAAGTAATCTGACAGTTTAATTATTGTTAATTACGTTATAATTTTTTAGTTTACTTATTTTACTAATCATGTGCTTTTTGTCGTTTCAGGCAAAGCTTAAGGAAGTGCATGAGTCGCAGTCTGATGCCGACAAGGCATCTTTGTCCACAGACGCACTCAGCCAAGTGCTTGGCTCTGATTGCAAGGGGAGGACAAGGGGAGTGAGCTCTCGAGTGGCCAAATCTAGGATCATAGGATTGGAGACGAGCGACACCGGGTTGGCTCGAACGGTGGATTCACACGACGCGAAGCTGTCCCGTTTGGAGGCGACGGTCCAAGATATGTACGCATTCATGAAGCGTACGTTGGGTGGAGACCGTAAAGGTAAAGAGAAAGGGAAGGAGAAGGAGAAGGCGGTGGAGGAGGAGGTGCGGGAGGACGAGGCACAGAATGACGAGGATGTGGACCTCGCTGCTTCATCACCGACACGTTCGTACTTCGACGATCCACTTCCCTATTTGACGCCCTCCAACAGACCATTGTCGACAATTAGTTGGCCGAGCGTGTTCATATTGGACGTATTTGATGGCCAGCGGATAGGGCGGAGGTTGAGGGACCCGAATATCGTCGAGGGTGGAATAGTCCATGGACGTGTGCTTCAAGAGATGGAGTCCAGGGTGCTCGTCACGCATGTCATACCCGAGAAATAGAACTCCCTATTGTGGTTGCGCGAACAATGCGACACGACGTATATTAGTGGGTGCGTCAATTCGTATGTCGTGTGGCCTACTCACCTCCTCAGTTTTATCCAAGACATGTAGTAACATTATTTTTAAGTTTGTCCATTTTAATTATATTTGGATTGTTTCGTCATGTATATTATTTTTACTTTGAATATTTGGATTATATCGTCATGAATATATATTTGCATTATCTTTAGTTTGTGTTGGATATATGATGTTTGGACCGGTACAACGTTGCTATAACAGGTACAAATATACTGCTGGGCAGTGGCGGTGGCCATACTGCCCAGCAGATTTTTTTTAAATTCTGCCCAGAATTATCACGGTCATTGACCGTGACAATTTTTTTAAAAAGGGTCACGGTTTATAACCGTGACAAACGTGTTACGGTCATTGCCTTGACACGACCGTGACAAAAAAAGTTGTCTCGCCTCGAAATGTCACGGTCATTGACGTTGATAAGTTGGATTTGTCAAGGTCAATGACCTTGACAAATGGGCAGATTTGGTGTAGTGGCATGTCCCCAAGCCCACAGATAGATGGAGTGAGAATGAATTTAAACTTGCTAATTTTAATTCTTGAGGTTTAAATGCCTTGTTTAACACAGTCACACCGGATGAATTCCAACGTATCTTGACATGTGAAACCGTTAAGGAAGCTTGGGATATCTTGCAACTCACTCATGAAGGAACAGGTATCGTAAAAGCTTCCAAACTCCAAAACTTCACCACACAATTTGAAACCATCAAAATGAATGAAAAAGAAACATTTGATTAATTTTATGCTAGACTTTCCGATACAGTAAATTCATTATTTAATTTAGTAGAGAAAATTCCCGACGACCGAGTAGTATAGAAAATTTTAAGGTCCCTACTCGAGAGATTTATCCCTAAAGTGACCGTTTTAAATTCTTTATACATCTTACACTCTACCAAACATGAGGAATTAGTCGGTGATTTGAAAACCTTTGAGCTAGATATGTTTCCCTCCAAAAATGAAAAGAAAATAGATAAGGGACCTTCTTTGAAAGCCCGAAAGGAGGAAAAGCAAGTTGTGGTTGATGAGAGTGATAGTGACTCGGAGGACATGGCTATGTTTGCTAGAAAATTTTGAAAATTTCTTGAATTTAATAAAGATAAGTTTAAAAATGATTTTAAGAAATTTGAAAATTGTAAGCATGACAAAGCCGAAAAGATCCCTAAATCTTATAATGAAACTCTTAATAGGGACGAGTCAAATAGGTGCTTTGGTTGTGAAGGGTATGACCATAGGGTTTTTAAATGCCCCACTAAACTAAGGAGAGAGGGTAAGTAACCTATTTCATACAATGCCACTCTTAGTGATAGTGATAAGGAAAAGGGACCCGATTCTCCCATTGAGCACAACTTTACCGTGTTCATGGCTAGTCATGTTAGTGAGTGTGATATAGTATCCGACAACGACACCTTAAAACATGACGCTTCCAAGGTCTTTATTTGTGAATCCCCAAAATATGATGGTTGTGAGAGCGGAGAAGAGAGAGAGAGTGTAAGTGATGAGGAGGTTGATGAGAGTGAACTTCAATTTGCATTTAAAGAGTTATATGAAGAATCTATTAAATTAAAAAGAGTAAATTTGAAGTTAGAAGCTAGTTTAAGGGAACGTGCCAAGGTCATTGATGAGAGTGGGTTAGTTGATGACCTTAGGACACGTGAGGGAGCTCTTAAAGAGAGGCTTGAATATGTAGAAGGCTAGAGAGATAGCCTTAAGGGGTTAATAGAGTCAATGAAAAATGAGCTTCTCGAGTTTAAAGAGAGAAATGATTTGTTAGAGTCTAAGATTTTAGAATGAGAAGAAAAATTAATAGACTCTAGTAAAGTTAAAGTTGATTTGGAGTGTAGGTCCCCTAAATTAGACAAAATTTTAGGAATCGTTCAAGTAAAAAATGACACTTGTGGTTTAGGCTTCGATACTTGTAATGATTCATCAAATAAAGCTAAATCCAATATTTTGAGAGAATCTTCTAGGAACATAGTTAAAGATCATTCCTTAGGTAAGTCTTTTTGCCAAGTCTTTATATGCTCACATTGTAGTAGAAAAAGGTCAACTTTGAAATTTTTGTTTTGATCTTAAATAAGGCCCTAGGAAATCCAAACGTAAGATAACCGACGTAGTCAAGATTCCTAAATCCCTAGATTGTCACTCTTCATTAGTTTGGGTTAGGAGATCAGACTTGGTAGCTTTACAAAATAGGATTTTTTATTCTCATTTTCTTTCACATGCTTCCTACCTCGCAAAATCTAAGTGTTGAATGTGTTAGCTTAGATTGCATACTCTAGCTTTTGTGCATCTTGATATATTCTTTTGCTAGTTGTATGCTTTGTTTGTCATTTTCTAGTATATACGCCATGCTTATTCACATGCTAGAATTATGATTTGTGTATATCTTTTGTATATATTTTTTCTTTGTGCCTTCTTAAGAAAAATACAAAAACATTTTCTTTGTTTTTCGTTTGAGTTCATATTTTGTGTGTTTGTTGAAAATTTTTGAAAAACTCAAAAAGATTTTTTTTGTTTGTTTTGCGTGTATTTTAGTTTGACACATTTTATGTGGCATAAACTTGTGTTTGAACCCTTTTATTTTCGCTTCCATGTGGTTAGAATTTTTAGTTAAGATTGTCAATCCTTAAAATGTTCTTTGTCATGCATGCATGGAGTAGTTGGATTTTGTGTTGCTTAATGGATTCCATTTTTATATGCATCAAATCACACGTGCACTAGCTCACTTGAAATTTAATCGTCACATCTACATTTGAGCTAAGTGAGATGTTCTCTCATCAATTTAGTCATTTACATTTTGCTATGATTATGGGGGTTTTGTGCATGTAATAACCGTTTTCTATATTTAAAAATAGAAAAATATGTTTATCCGGTGTAGTTGTTTATCAATAGAATCGAGCTGCGAAAGATAAAATTACTTTGCGTGAAAAGCCACTATTGAATATTAGGCCTTAAAAAAAGTGGCATTAAAAAGGAATATTTGCCAAGGCCAAAATAGTTTAGTTAATATGTTCAAAAGAAAAATAAAAAGAATTTTTTTGAGGAGTTTGGTTGGATGTATTAACGGGTTTATATAATGACTTTGTATGCTAGTTAAGCTTTTATTGTCATGACTCTATTGGTTTGTAGAATCATCGAAATTTTAGGCTTATGTGCATTATGAATGTTTGTTCATTGAGTTCAATTTATATTATCACATGAGGCTATATCTAAATATGATAAAGTTTTATAATAAAATGAGAACACCGTGAACATATTTTAAGTGATTGGGTCAAAATTTAATTGTTACTAGTTCACACCCCTACACTTCCGTTTTCCACATGTATTTGGACACATTTTTGCCATTCGAGTGAGAAAAGCTTAATGTATTTTGTGTCATGTGTGATGTTTATACCTATGTATATGTGCATGTGCGTTAGTAATTTTTCTTGTGTATATATATACGGTATTTCTTTGTTTTTGAGTTGTTCCCTTGCTTGCTAGTCCTATGCTTTAATTCATAATTGGTATCTAACTTTTTGCAAAATTTTGTTTGATATCACATGCTTAATATTTTATTTTTTTAAATTGGTATCATTTTGTCGCATCATAGTTGGTATCCTTTAATTTTGTAAGGATTAGTTATATGTTTGTTTCCCATATGCATTCATGTTCTTATCACTTCATGCACCATTATGTTTTACTTATTTTCCCATCTTTATATCCCTTATGTAATTTTTGAGAAAAATTAGGGGTGTATTTATTTTAATTGGGGAGAAATGAGTAATTAATTAATTCTATATGTCCATTCCTAAACAAAAAGGAGGAGAAGTAGTTTCTAAACCTTTAGTTTAGGAGATCTATCTTATTAGGTTTATCATATTCGATAAAGGGGGGAGAATTAATTTAGGGAGAGTATTTATTTTAATTTCATTTAATATTTTGATATTCCCTATGCCTTTAATGTTTTGCTTAAGCGTGCAGGAATTATTCTAACGACAACTTTCGTCGGCAAAGATAGTCATCCTTGGGTTTTGAGTCAAGCTTGTTTATTTTTATTTTGGGTGGGATGTTTTTGAGTCTAGTTGAGCTTGACGGCCCTTTAGGATTTTTTATTTATTTTTGTCCCGGAATAGCCAAAGGGTGAGATTTGTAAGGACACAAATTTTTAATTGAGTCTTAATGTAGTATTGGATCAATTACGAAAAAAAGATATTTGAGTCATAGGATAGTGTTCATGTGTATCCTTCAAGCCTATGTCGTGTAAAGTTGAAGACATAGCGGCAAGCATTTCAAGTGACCATTATTTGCCGGTTTGTGTGCCTCGTTTATGCGTCATCAACATCACATTGTTCCAAGGTCTCCAAAAGATATGAATGCAATTATGTATATTTAGAACCTTGGATATTTTAATTGGGTGTATTTTTTTAACGACTTTTGTTTACTCGGAAAATATTATTTTAGAACTTTTCATAAACTTTTTGGGGATTCAAATGAAGATTTTATTTTCTGTAAAGTCGTTCCAATAAATCTGGAAACTCGTTCGAATGAGGCTTGTAACGACTTTAGTATTTGTTTCACTGACTTATCGTTAGTAAAGTCGTTCGAACGAAAATGTAGTTCGAACGAGATTTGGCGGGAATCGTTTTTTAGTAGATTTACCCATTTACTTTTTTCCAGATTTAATGATGTGCGGGAATCAACTTTTTGGAGAAACTTTTGTGAGATTTTCAAAGCCTTTGAGAGAAAAAATTCTACCAAACAAAAGTTCAAGTTTGTGTGTTTCAATTTTTGTCAAGAAATGATCTTCTAAAACACATACACCCATTTTTTTAGTTTAAATCCAAGTATTATATATATATATATATATATATATATATATATCGTGCTTGGAGAGTTTGGCACCGGGTTCTACTCTACCTATCAAAGAGTTGTTTGAATTTGCTTCTACATCCCACAAAGAAGAAGACAAGTTTGTTGCTGCGGCGTTCCCACTTGGAGAAAAGCTTCGAGTGCGGGTTGACGGAGTCCAAAAGCTTCATTAGAGGAGTCCAAGGTTCCGGTGGAGTCCGGAATTATCGGCTAAGCAGAGGTTGGTACAAGAAGACGCGTTCAGGGCTTGAAGGAAGCCGAGTCGAGTTGTGTAAGTCATCTGTCTTATATTTGTAAAATTCCGTACTTAGTGGACTTAAGGCTAGGGGTCTTCCGAGATTTTTCTCGTTTTGGATTTTCCTCGTACATCGCGGTTTAGTAGTTTATTTATTTTATCTTTTGCAAATCACCTTAGACGCATGCTTAGTTAAAAAGATAAATTTGGTTTAAATTGCTACATATATTTAATTTGGTGCTAATTAAAGCTTGGATAAAGTTTTAGTTAATTTAATTCAGGTCATTAATTATTAATTTGATAAAATTTAGTTTGGCCTAATTTGCAAAAATTGAATATTTATTGTTAGGCAAATTTCTAGGACTTGTGTTAAATTAAATTTGGGCTTAAAGTTAAAAATTCACAAATTTGTTTTTAAGAGAAATTTTAATTTTGAGAAAACTAAAATTGGTTCAGTTTAATTTTAATTTTGGACGAATTAAAATGGTAATATTTTAATTGTGAATCTTGAAAAGATTAATTATTTTAATTGAACCATCACTTGAATTTAAAGGATTTTAAAATTGGGAGGCACATATTCCAAGAATAAAGTTTGTCAAGCTTCCATAGTTCATAACTATTATGTGATCTCCATTGTTTATAACTATTATGTGGTCTTTTAGTTTCCAAATTTGATGTGTATGCTGAATATTTTAGTTGAAATTTACTTGCTCAGAGAAATAAATTATTTTTTTTCTTTTTTGGCACAAGAGATAAATTATCCTATTTCTAGTTGCTGGAATAGTAATTTGTTTGACTTTATGATTTATTTTTGAGTGACATTTAGATGTCTATTTATAGATAACAATGTCCGCGATATGAGAATGGGTTGCTTATTAGAATGGTAAACTATCTTAATTTTATTGAAGGAAGAGATGACTTTAATAAGGTACTTGAGCTGGTTAATATGCATTTGGATTTCTCTTGATTTGTACTTTTAGTTGCCCATTTAGCATGTCACAGTAGTTTTAGCTTCCAGGAGTAGAGTTGAGTCCTCATGTAGGAATAGATAAAGCTTAGAGAGAATACTTTAGAAGGTAGGGTTGGTGCTCTTAACAAACTTGAATATATATTAATTTGAAATTAACGGAACTTACAACAAAGGCGTTGTTTGATTTGGGGCAAAAAAAAAATTCTCCTACATAAAAACTTTTATTAGCAAATGAGAGTTAAAATTTTGTTTAATTTTTTTCGCAATGTTTTAGGTTTGTCGTAGTTGTTTAGCACTTGGTGAAAAATTCTCTCTTTTAAAGTTAATTTTTTAATGGTGTTGGTCTATAGTACTTTTAGAATTAATTTTAATATATTAAAACAGGTTGGCTACCTATGATTTTATGAATAAACAAAAGAGACTCTGCCGAATTTAAAAAAAAATAATAGTACTTAGATATTCATTAAAAGTATGCCGTAGTTTAAAATTTATGTCGTTTGTGATGAGAATATACTATATTGATTCATTGCACCTTGTATTGTTGATGAGTGGAATATTAATTTTGACGTAATTGACATTATTTTTTTTCCAGGTGGTAACTTTTGTAGAACATGTAATGGCAATCAATGATTTTGAAGGTCGTACACTTTAAGATTGCGGGATTACTTTGATAAAAGCATTCCATATTTTGGAATTTAAAAATTTAATGTATTTTTGTTGTCAAGTCGAATATTTGAACTTAGTGTTATAACTTTTGTTTTGATGAATACTTAGAGATGCTTGTAATAACTCTAACTATTGTTAACAAAAATGATTCTTTGTGTTGGTTGAAACTTTTATGTATATATTTTTTTATCATTTGGTGATGCTTTAATAAATTGTCTCAAATGTAATTCAATTCTATATTAAACTTTAGCGATATATTTTATTCTCCCTAATATATTGATGCAAAAATTTTAAGATCTCTTCACTTCTTTTGGGAGGGTTAAAATTGTCCCAAAAATATATTAAATACGGATTTCTTGTCGTCTCAAAAAGATCTTGTAAAATAGTAACCTTTTGAGACAGATAAATTCTCATCTCAAAAGCACTCTTTTGGGGCCGTTCGTTTGCTGTCTCAAAAGGGTCATATAAAATGATGAGCTTTTGAGACGTATTTGTTCCCGTCTCAAAAAACTCTTTTGAGATGGCTATGTCGTCACAAAAAGGTTTTATAACCGCTATAAAAAAACTAACGGTCTTAAATACCATCTCCAAAAGTATTTGGACGGATAAACCATCTCTTTGGACTGTTAAGCCACCGTCTCAAAAGCTACTTTTTTTGTAGTGCTTGTTATCCGAGCGAAAAATTTTCTTAAAGAAAATGTGTTTTTCTTTCCAAGAAATGGCCAGATGTTCTCAGTATGGGACCTAAACCCTTATTTAAAATAAGAGGAGTAAAACACATGGGAGGAAGTGAGGGCACATTTCGAAATGGTAGGATTCAATTAAAATAGTGCCACGTTTCAAAATCATGGGATCGAGGGACTTATCTTCCTTCTACCGCCAACGTGGCTCACCATACCCACTATAGCCACCCTAAAGCAGCTATAGCTGCGCCATGGAAACTATAGTGGCCTAGGAGGGTGGCTATAACGCCTAAGCATGATGAATACATTTTTATTTTTTTGTTGTTTTACGCTCAACATTAAATCCTTTCTTATCCTAATGACTTAACCAATTTTTTTTGGTATTCCAAATATGGTTGAACTAATAATGTATTTAATCTCTAATTCCTCCAACTTGTTCAATACTCACCTAAATACTCAAATTTCAGTTACGCTAAACGAGTGCTTAATTCATTACATACCCAAACTAATTGAATAATGCAAAAATATCCCCCACCATAATTCACCAATTTATATTCAAATTATTAAATGTAATTGATTTTATTAAATTTAAACCTTACGAAACCTAATGAAAAGCGGGGCTATTATAAGAATCTAACTAGAGGATAGGTTAAACACTAATCCTCATCCCATGTATTGATATATGGAACACGTTAGAGTTTGTTGGTGAGAGGGGACTATGAGGATAAGTGGTGAAATGTGTATATACGGAGGCATAGCCTCTTTAGATGGAATATGGGAAAACTGAGTAATTGTTGTAGAATTTGTACCTTAAACATTTAATGATATTCATTTTCCCCTTATGGATTTAGGCATATGGTTGAACCGCATATATTTAGTGTTTTTCTTATGATTGTTCATTTTATTTATCTACTTCACTTTTGAAATCATCACCCCTCGTGTAGTTCAAAAATACCACTCACATCGCTCTATGGGGATTTGTAAAGCCTGGGTCAATGGCAATCATATGAAAACCTCGTTCTATGACAACCCAATAAATCCATAAAGACCATTGTATCTTGTAACAACCCTTGACTTTGGAGACTGGGAAATTAAATTTTTGGGAAAATAAAATTTAACTAAATTAGAGAATTTTAAAATTTGGGAACTTAGGCCCAAAAATAGAGGACATTTTAAAGTATTCCGAATGAGGATTTTGAGGGTACCATCGATCCCGGAAGGGTTGAGATAGTCAAAATAATTGTCATTGGGTTTTATTTCGGCTCCAGAATGTTTTTAAGTATGTTTGGCTCGAATTGGAGTAAACGAGTCATTTAAATTGTGTATTAACATTTAAAATTGGGTTTATGTTTTACAGGATTTGGAGGCTTACGGATGAAGCCGTTTCTCATTTGAGAGAAAGAGAGAAAAAGCCCTAGAGGGAGAAAGAAGAGAGAGAGGAAGAAAGTTTGGAGATTCCGGCCCAAAACCACGACATCGAGGATGATCTAACCTCTACAAATCTGAGGCAAGTGTTTAATCTTGCTAAATAAGTCATTTGTGTATTTTATTTCATAATTTGTGGATTAAAGAATGGATTTTTGGGTATAAATATCAAAACCTAGATTTTTTAGGTTTAATATTGAAATCAATGTTTAAATAAGGGTTTAATGGTGTAGAAATGGTTGGGATCAACTTTGGTTGATTTATTTTTCTTGGAACCATGTTGTGATAGAGATTTGGAGGTTAAAATGGAGATTTTAGGGTATTAATTTTGTGGGTTTTGTTGAGATAGCAAAATCGGCCAGAATATCTGGTATGGCCGGTCAACCGCGGTCTGGGGACCGGTCGACCGCGCCTTAGGGAAAAAGCCTACTGCATTTCTTCGTAGGAAAAATTTGGACCCGCGATCGACCGGTTCCCTATTTTTAGCCCAAAACTTGGATTTCTTTATTTCCCTTTTCTTTTGGAGTTTTATCCTTGGGGGCTTTCTTAATGGGTTTATTATGAAGGGTTATGATATTAGATTAAGGGAATAGGGCCCTAGGTTGAATAGGGGCTTACAGGCCTATGATAAATTGATTTAGGAGGATGGAATGCCTCTTTTAGTAATGAAAGGAGTATGGGACTAAAGTGATTTGGCGGATTTTCCTACTATGATGGAGGTGGGAAATCACGTATTTGTTGTAAATGGTAGAGATAGTCCCTTTTTGCTTAAGTGTGCATTAAAAATAGAATTCTATTGAGATTAAGGTTCGGGGACCGAAGAGAGAGAAGGGTCACGTATCTTTATAAATGTTTAAATTTAGGAAAAATCGGTAACCCAATGGGAGTAAGGGTTCATAAGATCAATCGAACCATAGGTGAAATGGGGAACGATTTGGATCGTACTATCAACTAGAATAAGCGGTAGCATAAATTCTAGTTAGGATAGTTTACATGTAATTGTGGGAAATAATCATTGAGATTCTAATACTTGAAACGAGGTTGGAATAATTTGAGATTTTAGACTATTAAGTTATGTATGTGCCTATGGTTAAATAGTACTAAAGGTGATTATGTACTTTCGAATATGGATGAAATTTGTAGTGATGGATTCCTACACAAAATTTTGGGTGATAACCCTAAGGTTGAATATATATGTATATATAAATACATATGATTTTGGGAGACTATTCATCATAGGAAAAATGATTGAATATGTTTCAAGTGAGGGATTGTATTCACATATTGAGGTAAATTAATGGAAATTGTGGTGACGACTTGTATATTGAGGATTATGTATACTTATAGCCGGGTTTATATATCTTATACATATGAACGAGAATTAGTTTATATATATAGATATATGTATGCATATATATATATATATATATATATATATATATATATGGATATATTTATGTTGTGGACATACATGGTATGGATATTTAAACCGTATATGATGGTTTAGTATTTGATCATATGATGGGATCATATGGATGTATGTATATTGCGCATGTGAGCGATATATATACTTATGTGGTTAAGCATTCCCCGATCATGCTATCATTGAGAAGTTTCTGCGCAGAGGGTGAGCATCCTGGCATATAGAGCAGGGTGTGGATATTCCCCAGGTCATAGTCGTCCCGTGTGTTATTATACGATAGATATATATTTTGGGATGAGACGTGGTGGGTATGTTTCCTCTCATTTCCGGTTGGAGCTATGATCGCTTCCCGGGACGTCGTGTGTGTGAGTTATCACGAGGTGGGTGTCGTTGATCCCCACCAGGTGGTCCCCAGTTGCTACATGAGCCGGGAATTGGGAAGATGATAGCATTGATGCAGTTTTATCGGCGATATATATATAACCAGGTGGATTATGTGCATGTTCATTGTACATCAGATATGATATGTACCATTGATGATGGGTATGGTTGATTGGTATATGTATATATATGGTGAGAATAAAATGCCTATATATATATTTATATATCCTATAGATGAAAGGATATGGAATCTTTGTGGAGTACATCTTGGATGATTATGGTGTACTAGATTAATGGGGGTTGATGTATCGCATTTAAGGAATATTTCGGTTACATCATCCCAAGGATATTATTGGAGTTTTTAGTTGTTTTCATATTGTAGTCTAAAATTTAGTAGTAGTAGTATAATATGGTATGTATGGCATTATGGATCTCTAGGATCGACATTGTCAAGGAGTAGTGTAACGGGGTGGTTCCTTGTTTGGATTTCGCTTTGCGAGACACCCCACGCACGAAACGT
Source organism: Sambucus nigra (assembly GCA_949130495.1). Taxonomy (NCBI): domain Eukaryota; kingdom Viridiplantae; phylum Streptophyta; class Magnoliopsida; order Dipsacales; family Adoxaceae; genus Sambucus; species Sambucus nigra. The sequence continues at coordinate 78,955,039 of OX422210.1, read as the reverse complement.
AGTACATTGTTGGGATTACAGATAAGTTCTGTCGATATTTATGTGTGGCATAATGGATCTCCAGGATCGACGTTGACAATGAGTAGTGTAATGGGGTGGTTCCTTGTTTGGATTTTTCTTTGCGAGACACTCCACGCACGAAACACAGCGCAACGTTGAAATTGGAGGGAAGTTTTGTCAATAATAATTTTGTATGCTTATTAATTAGAAATTAAATCATATGTTTCAACCCAAATGCATATGGGTAACTTATTAAGAACTACAATTGATTAAATTATAAATCGGAATCCACTAAGCCTATTAAGGCATAATTGTTTGTAAATGTGATCAAGTAAGATTAGCAAAGGGGGTAGATTCTTGGGTTATGATAGGAAGGTAGATCTCGTGGGTATAGGTGGGGCCTATGATAAGTTAGGTTGTCCTTATAGATGGGGGTAATTTAACTAAAAGTTGAGGACGCGAATAGGTGCGCGCCATTAGATGAGAGGTGAGTTGGGGTTCCACGAGAGTGCGATTCCACTTTAATTATGAAATAGTGCACCGATATTTATTATGCACGGTTAACACACTTGCTAAATATTTTTCACAACTCGGGCTCTGACCCGTTTACTTTTCTCTCCTGCCTATATATATACATATACTATTACAGGTGTCCTACCGCATGGATGTTGGATGACCTTCTATCCAGAGTCTTGGGAGCCGTGACAGGTGCAGACTGTTGCGGGTTGTATCTTGTAGCCGCTTCCTACTTCTTTAAAATTCTAGGTAGGATGCATATTGTATATCGGGTTTGTACCCAAGGGATATTTATATATGTTTACATTTATTCCATTTCAGCTATTGTATTGGCTGTGACCCGACAGCTTATTCGGGTTTATCTCCTTGTGGTATATTCAGTTGTATTTATTTATTTCATTTTATTCTAGCATTTCATTTCTCATAGTTCTTTCAGGCATCTTTCTTTCTTTTATTAGTAGTGTTAGTTGGTTGTCTGTTGCACATTTTATTTAATTTTAACATCTTGCTTGTATGATACCGGGTAGTTAGATCTATATTATATTGTATCGACAGCTGATGTTGAGACTGGACCATCTGAAATTCCCGATTTAATGTAGTATAGGGCTGGCCACCCGTTATTATTTTGAGCGGGTTGTTACATATCTTTCACGAATGGTAGTCTTTTTGTCACGGGGAGTCATAGCATAATAAGAACTTGAGATCCCTTGTTCACTTGGGAAAGAAATAAGGTAGTGCTCTTGTTGATTGCGGTTGCAAGATGTAATAATTACTTGTGAGGTTTTGGTTCCGCCTACTGAACTAGAAGATAATGGAGCTTCTCATATCGTCATGGATGTAGACAATGTCAAACCACGAAAAAACCCTCGATCCATATCTCCTCTTACTATATTTATATTCATGCTTTGCTTTAATATGGTTAATATTTATTTCTTATTAATGTGAATGTGAATATGTGCCCATGCAAAACAACAAAAAAGAAAAAAATTACCAACTAACTGAGAAACTATTTTAACAAAGTTGGAAAGAATATAAAATGATTTGTGAAAAGAAAAAAAAAGAATTTTTTTTTTGAAAAATATCAAACTTTATAATCCCAATTCACCCCTTCATAAAATTATCCGCATAAAAAGAAAATTTACCCGAAAAGTTTATTAGCTACTGAGATGGTGAATTGGACACCAATAATATGTCAAAGAATGATAGACGAACCTAAACAAACATCGAAATAAGGATGAAAAATGATAAGTTATGGGAATGACGGCACTCTATAAAACAAGATATGCAACAGTGGTTGAATTCTATCTCGCTCTTTCTCATTGCAAATGCATTTTGATAGAATAAGAAATCAAAGAGGTGATTTGGGGAGTTAAAGGAAAGTTTTTCAAAACTAACCACACAGATTAACTATTGATCTTATGGTTGAGGTGGAGAGTGTAACCCACATTACGAATATCGCCAAAAGGTTTGCCCACATGCTATTTAGAAAAGGTAAGAGATGTTTGACATTAATTAATAGTCATAAAAATAAAACTTCATAAAAGAGAATTAATCAATATTCCCAAACAATGGAGAATACAGTTAGGACGAAGATGGAAGAGATTGCTATCAAGTACAAAAGTAAAAAAATCAACATTTTTGTACCAAAATGTTCCAATGGAGGATTTAGTGATGGTATTATCATTCAAAGAAATAGTTCCCACTTATAGTAAGTTGCAGCCAAAGAAGTATGGTTCATACAAAGTGTTAAAGAAGGCATATGACAATGCTTACGTCATAAACTTGCCAAAAAATTAAGATATCCACAAGTTTCAATGTCCCATGCATTTTTTAGTATCATGTTGAATTGTATTCAGAATTGAACTCAGGGTCAAGTTCTTTATTAAGTTTAATGCACGAAGTAGGTCGTGCGACCAACAGTTCACCTGACTCAATATTGGTTGGTACTTACACACTTGATGTCCTGTTAGCTGGCGTATTGTCACCTAGTGCGTAACTAACCCAAGCATGTGACCCGGGGTCGTTTCGAGTCTTTATAGTTTTCGTCAGTTTGTTTGGGATCATTGGATTATGGCTATGCATAAGCATAAGTGCCGATAGAGACTTTTGATAACTGTACAAGATTTTTGGGGATATTTACAAAGTAGTAGTAGAATCATAATCTCTGGTCTTTTATATGCATTTGTTTCTTTTTTATTAAGTCATTTCGTAGGCTTATGCACATATTTAAAGAGGAGAACATAAGCAAAATTCACGCAGCCATTCATTCTTTAATACAACATGGAGAGACTTTCTCTGGTTCTTTACCTATCTCCCTTCGTTTAAAACTCGTCTGAGCATTTTGTCATATTTTAATGTATTATATTAGGTATTTTAGTATAATAAGTTTATTTGTTATGGTCATTAGAATGCATCCATCAATTCAACTTGGTTAATTGTGACACGGGATAATGAAAGAAAAGGAAATAATACAAGGCCCTGTTTGATAGAAGAGGGTGAAATTAATTTTCCAGACATTGATTTCCTGGAATTCAATTCTTCGGGAACCCCGAAAGAATCGAATTCCATGACAAATTAGCTTTTTGTGCTTTAAATGTTAGTACCTTAGTGTAAGTTGTAATTATTTTTCAGGGCAAAGAAGTGTTATCAAACGCAATGAAAAATGAGAAAGATTTCTTATTTTCCATGACAAATGTTGCTATCAAATGGACCCTAAGTGTAAACTCTCGTTACACACTCAAACTCTAAGGGATCCACCAAAGAGTGGGAGCAACACTCGTAACAAGAAGAAACCACTTCTTAGACAAAAGTCTGTTTATATTCTCAAATCAGTCTATTGTAGCATCATACATTCTCAAACCTTATATAGGTACTTAGAACACCCCTCTAGCAATAGGTACTTAATAGATATTAAAGAGAATAATAATAAACTAGAAGTTAGAAAATTAAAAAAATAGACTTTTAGAACTCCAAACTAATCTGCCTAGGATTTTGACATTACTTAAAATGCATGAATTTATTTGTGTATTTTTAATTAGAAGGTTAACCATATACCAAATGAAAGGTCTAAAAGTCTCCCTTCTAATGAGCTTTGAATCAAGTCATTTGAAAATCTGAGTGAGTTATGAATGTTTTACCAAAAAGTGTTTGTGCTGGTTGCAGAATCCGAAAATACACTCTTTAGTTATTTTAAACTCAATTAATGAACCATGAAGCTTCTAGGTATTAGTCGGAATACCAGAGTTTGCTCCTTCATCATTACCCCCTGTTTGAAAAATATTCTTCCTCAAATCGAAGTCAACTTAATCTAACATACTGAAAGTTACTGAAACACCATACTCTCTTGGAAGTTCGATCTTGTAAGAATTATCCCCATACCTATCAACGACTTTTAGTGGAATATCAACCATGGGCTTAAGCTTTCCACGTTCCCCCACAGGAAACCTTTATTTTGGAAAATGGATCCACACCAAATCACCCTTGAGAAAGTAGGGTTATACGTATTACTTGTATCCTAGGCCAAACGTAAAAATTCACTTTTTAACAAATTTATCTTGATTTATTTAGCAATCATGTATAAAGTTATAAATCCAAATTCCAAACCAAACAAGCAGAAGAGGTAATTTGAGAAAAAAATTCTCTTTCGGTCAAAACCTTTAATTTCAGCACTATTAAACAAAAAACAACTTACAAACTACATAGAGATATATTAAGTATAACGCAGAGATGTCTTCAAATCTTCAATAAATACGGCATATTCTAGTACCGTCCACAACAAGCAGCTCTTGCCTCGGTATCCAACGATCAGTCTCAGGAATCGCAATTCATTTCATCTTCAGTAGTAGAGCCTCGACTCTACAGTTCAGTTGAAGAAAATATCTCTACAAGGGTTCTTGAACTTGAAATCTGTTCTTCTTGATTTGGAAAAATGATCTTTAAAGATCCAAGGGGTTTAGATGAAATAATATAGAGTTTAATCACAAAAAGAACTCTAGAAAGGCTTTCTTAAAAGTCTAAAAGGCTCTCTCAAAAGTCTAATCCTGACTCTCTATTTATAAGAAAAATTGTTGCAAAGAGAGGGATTAAAGATTTGGAAAGTTATGTTTTAAAAAATAAAGACACGCGTACTTGTACAAGAAATATCGTTCAATTGAATTTTTAACAAAGCTTCGAATGACATTCTAGAGCTTGACAAAAGGCGTCACTTCAGATCTTGTTCGAACGTGAAGAACGCGTTCTAACAACATGTTTAATCCTGTTTAAACGACATCCAATGAAACTTCGAACAAATTTCCAGAACTGGCCAAAAAGTGATGCTTCAGATTTTATTCGAACGAATGAACCTTGTTTTAACGATATTACACAACTCATTCGAACGACATACCAAATCTCATTCTAATGAGTTAGTGAGTTTTTGTAAAAAAATTAAAAATAATTTTAAAACATTTGGAAATTTTTTAAATATAAACTCTTTAAAAATAAGCCGTGGGTAATTAAAGACATTACGAAACCAACTCATAACTCGTCTGAATGTCGTTGTGATGAGCCATCTTCAATCTTCCAAATGTCACTAACTTCTTCTCTCCAAATACTTGAAAATGTCATGAAAATATAGTAGGGTGTAACGTGATAAACCAAAGTAATATAAAAATGAGAATTATAAAACTTGCTCTTACAAATCTCCCTCTTTGTCTATTCTAATAGAAAACATAAACCAAAGTCAAATTGACACCTAAGACTAATACAACTAATGCCCTCCCAAATAAAGAAACAAAAATTCTTAAATGTATAAGTCTTGAACTAAAAAGTCTCCATCTTGTTTGGTCATGAAAGCATCATCAAGGCTAAATGACCTACACACATGAGACAAAAGAAATAATGTGACACGCATGAGTTTAAAATAAATAAATAAATTACCCCTTAGTAAGAAAGTAATCATGAAAGCATTCGCATCACCCAAAGAAGAAAAGATATCATCACAAAGATAATCATTAAACCACATGCGATAAAATCCCAAATGGCATACCAACTATTTTAGAAAATTTTCAAAATTTTCAAGAATAAAAATAAGGTATAAAAAGAAAAAAATACAACACAACATAGAATTTTGACACCCCGCTCATTTTAACCACGGGTGATCAGTACTTTATCAAAATAAACAGGAACCTCATTTGGTTCATTCTTAGCATCACTGTCGAAAAGTTTTAAACTACTAACCACCTGTGCTAATTAAGCCCGTGCCAAAATTTATCTTTCATTAACATATAATAACATCTGGAAATTAATAATATAACTCAACTATCCACATAATTAAGAGAAGTTTGAATCATCACAAGATAAATAAATAAATAAATAATAAATACCGAATAAACCATCAGTTTCAAAAGTAATGTCCAAACCATAAGTCTACCGAAATAAACTGAATCCAAATACATAGTTTGATAAATAAAAGTGAATGAATGTATCAACTGAAGGGGAAACTTGCTCAAATGAAATACTGATCATAAATCCTAATCTAGGAATGAATAACTGAAGCGTTTAAATAAATCCCGCAAGCCTCAACAAGTGCTGCAACTACCTATCCATGGACCGAGTCATCAAGTTTGGCGTCCCTGTGGCTGGACACCTAAAATATTTTGAAAAATAGATTTGACACGGATTGGAGCCTAAAATCTTTGAAAAATATTTAGCAAGTATTTAAATTACAGTTATAAAAGCAGTTATTAGATACACACGTTAGTTTCACGTACACTCCTTTGAGTTTCTCACCTCTCATATATAGTGTACACCTAACGTCTCTTATTTTAACCACATAGTTATGCTACCCAGCCTAACTAGACTCAAGTATGTAAGTAACCACTGTAGGTTTAGCTCCCCCGTACCGCCCATACAATACACTATCGTAAAGCCAATAATTGATATTAACCGAATATTAATATTGCACCGCTAATTAAGTTTCTCAACTTAAGTTTCTTTTAGATATACACTATTTATCTTTTCTACCATCGCACATAAGTAGAATAATCACACCTGTATATATTTATCACACTATAAAATATACAACTACAATATCCCCTAAAATGGCCAGCACGATGCATGCATACTTTGCTATCAAATCTATGTACCTCTCGTACCAAATCAAAGGACTATCGGTATGCAATGCCTCCTCGAATCATAAATCAAACAAAACATAATGGGGGCGAACATATTTCTTAGCCTTTGGACTACGCACATACCTAATGTACACAAATAACCTGCCAGTTCCACTACTACACTGCACATATAGTGAGCCGCCCTAAGTTCTATATTCTGCAGCACACATCCAGACCTCGCTGGAATCGCCAAGGTGGGATCGCCCTCTGTGCGGAACCTCCCGTGGTAGCAGACAACATAGGTATGTTCAAATACATATCGAAGCACATAATAGGTATTCACACAACCTATATATATAGGTCTTCAACATAGGTATACACATAACCTAAAATATGTCCGGTACGTAGTATTTATATCTCTCGAATACTCAACGTACTAAAAATTTACACATTGTATTACATTCGTGTTTTTTGAGTATCACTCAAGGGTCCTAATTATCCCTTAAGAAATTTTAGTAGTAAAACATCCATATCCTACTGGTATTGGTCTTAGGCTACAGTTTACTCTTCCCGTAACCCAATTTGTAAATTCCTGATCCGAACCATAATCGGTTGACTATCATCGGTCTTAATACCAATAATACACTCATTAAGATTAAACTAGGCCTTAATTATATGTCTACTGATCTCCTAAGTCTTTAAATAATTACAAATACATTACCAAAGTCCCCCACGATCGTTGGCAAGGAGAACTATTTAAATAAACAAAAGAGGCCCTTTCAACTTTAGTTGATCGATCGAAAAAAGCTAGTCAATCGATCGATCCATCGATCCATCGATGTCCCACGATAAATTGATCAAACCTGGGTTTTGCGGCTTCATCCAAACTACATTTCTCCCCATGGTTAAAACCTCAATCCTCCATGAAGCCCTCCGAAACTCCCATCCAACATATCCAAGCCTCAACATATGTTTAGCGAATTGCTAACGTAAATTATACATCAAATCTGTAAGAAATCTACTCAAAAAGAGATAAAATTCCAAAATTTAAAAAACCCCAGTTTATGGTGTTCTTCATTCATATTCATCAATATACCCAAATTTCTATCAAGTTTTTCATTACATAACCTCAGATTTCATATTATTAGTATATAGGAATTATTTCTAACCTGAATCCTACCCTAAATCATGGATTATACCCAAACAAATCCCAAGAATACACCCAAATCATGTAATTTAAACCCTAACCTACATGGGTATTATAAGATGCTTAAAATAATTTCAAGATAAACATTTGGCTTATAATAACATGTTTGATTTTCATTCTAAGATGATGATAATATTCTTCCCTTGCTCCAATCTCAATTTCGATAACGTTGGTGATGCGAAACAGTGGGGAATAACCTAGGTTTCTTCTCTCCTTCCTCTCCCAGGAACTCCTCTCTTTCCCAAGTGTTGTAACCCTAGCCTATAACTCAAAGTGGTTGATATAACACTCCCAAATTAGGATTTCCTTCTACTCTAGCATCCCAAATGACTGAAATGCCCTTACGTGGTGTTGGGTTGGTCTAAAATTGCTCTGGGGCCCAATCAATACACTCGGGTACACTATTCTGCTTATTTCAACCCATTCAGAATCAACTGTGATCTCGAAATCGTCACACGAGTCACTTTACATAAATTTCCTATCTCGACCTCAATATAGTCTACACGCGACTCCCAGTTGAGATATAACACAATCACGTCGATATCACTCGCTAAGACGTATAATAATTATTGCAAGTTATTTACTACTCACTTAGTAAATTTATTCCAAAAATATTAATCATTATCTCTCCCGATTAATATTTTAAATAAACACATAATATTTAATTAAATTAAATTACGAGACACGTGTAATTTAAAAATAATTGAATTATTAAAATTCTAAATACTCAGAAATACGGGGTGTAACATACTTACCCCCTTACAAATGAATTTCTTCATCGAAATTTAGATATGCCCGGTACTAAAAACTTTGGATCCTTACACTCAATGCATCTGAATGTATTCAAAGTTAACTCGTAATAATCTTTTGGCTTTTCCCCTATAAGCACGTCAGTGGTACCATTGGATGAAGGTCCGCTCCATCCTAAGTTTAGCGATAAGTATATTCAAACTATTTCATACCGACAAACGATGATACGCAAAACTATCATGAATCCTGTAATAATGCCTCAAAAGACGAGCTTATACTCCACTAGCTCTATTATCTTTATGTGAGAAAAGGCCTCATTTCTATAGGTCCAAATATCCCTTGTTGTCAAATCACATAACTCCCTTCATGGGATAGACCCGCACTAACCCCCGACCGCTCATGTCAGACTTCAAACTTTAGTTCACGGTGACATACTTTCACTACGTTCCTGAAATATACAAAAATAACATAGGTTAACCCATTCCTTATCAACGAACCATGAAGTACTTCAGGTTCGAGGAAATTATTATTCCCCACCTCTAACCAACCAAGTGTGGACAACAAGATCTCCGTACGAAACCTGAGATGGCATCACATATATAATAAACTTCTATAAGGTATCACATGTAACTTTACATGTGGTAATTAATACTCCCAATTATCCACAAATCAAGAATATGCATTTCACTCACTCTCCAACATCCTCATCACCTCTAGTATACCCATTGGCCTATGTTTAACTCAAAACTCAACTCCGTCCCCATCGCCTTCTGACACTTCCTATCAGAAGTGGGACTCAAGGCTCTGATCCTAATTCATAACATATTAAGCGACTCCTTGTGCCGGTTCATTTATTCTCTCTAATGAAATGTTAGTATAACTCACCCCAAATGAATAACAATTATTCCTTTTCTGTCAATTCATTCCACAAATTCGAAGGAAATCCTGACCTATCTGTGATTTTGTTAGCCTAAAAATGAACATTATTAGTCTGTGTATTCATTCCATCACTGGAATCATCAATCTATTATAAAATTATGTTTGATAATCTCGAATTAACCTCTTCCATTTACGAGTAGTGCACCAAGATAAAACTTCACTATGTCTCACTCAACACCAATCCACATGCTCTATATTTCATCGTGTGGAACGTATTACTCCCCTTTCTTGGGATATACCAAAATCATGGCTCGTGCATTTGCTCCAAAACTGCACACTTCCTCGGTGCTTTTTCGTCCGGTAGAAGTCAACATCTTATCTATGCGCAAGCCACTCTGGGCATTTAACTAAATGAGAATTTAACCTACTTTCCAAAATTGCAGGGTTCTCCCTTATCAAGGGATACCTTTTACATTTGCCTCAACCGTCTTTCAACTCACCTCGGTTGTGATAGTTCCCCTTGACATGCACATAGTCGAACTATCTCCTTTTCTCAAACGAAGTTTAATCCATCATACTATTCCACTTATGTTTCTAACTTCCCTACAGGCAAAAAATCAACACATTTATAAACAAATCCCCTTATCTCGAATGATATTGAAAGTCAATTTAACTAGGTTGCCTATAAACCATATATCCCATGCACATCTGCACAATCATCACCAACGTTACATACGTAACATACTTATCTGAAGTTCAGACTCGCACACTTGAGGTGACTATATAGTGAGGTTATACTCAATTTTCTTGCTAATCGTGACTAATTTCTCCTTGAGATTGCCCCACCTATGAACTAGTGGTGAAAAGTTCCCCAGGGCTTCCCACACAAGGTTACCGGCTCCACTATCCTTATATAGTATCAGAGATCTTAGCTCAAAGTTTTTTCTATACACATTCAATCATTAACATTCAAAATCGATGCCCTATCATCCAACAATGACTCCCCACTCTCGACATTTATAACGGTTCATGTGTAGAATCTCCGGTAATTGAAACTAAAATAAGGAACTCCCCCGACGTACTATCACCTACAATTATTGATCATCGAGTTCTATAGGCCCAAAGCATATAACCGGGACACTCAAAATCATATCCCCTATCGTATAATTCTAATCATAAACTACCAGATCTCTCAAGGGGTCCTATAACACTGCTTTCGCACTATCACTCAATCCCTAGTGATAAATCAATAACGAGTTAAATCTATCCATTTGGTAAGAAACCCGATATACCCTTAATCACATAAGTAAAGTCCCTACACACGGGAGTAAATATAACGAGACAACTATACTCTTTGAATTTTCCTCCACAATAGAATATAAACGCTAGCTCGACCCTCTTCTAGGTGAGACAACGCAAAATCACACATCTAACCTTGGAACAGTGAACATGATAGCCTTGCTGTGACAACCCACCATCCCTCAAACCATCGCTAACCAGTTCACACCCAGGCTAATATCATACTCGCATATATTTCTAAAATGAGTAAATCCACTAAAATATATCCTCTCAGTGACTGCACTCGCTCCCCTATAAATGGAAGTAAAGAGAGCCCCACTACCCAACGTTAAAGATATACACAAAATAGTAACACTAATGATACAACCACTAAACCCATCTCACACGCGAATCCAGTGCTAAAAAAAATACTTTGACTCACCTGTGTCACATTAATATTATCCCATTTACCCATGGATAAAACCCATTCCTTCAATCGCCAATAGCACTATCAGTTCAAATAGTTCCTGGATATAAAACTCTCGTACAAATCGAACTAAATTCTTCTATAAAGGTTGCCCCTACTGGGCATCATGCTCCTGTCCTCTAACTCACTACAGTTAAGATCAGCACATGTGGACCTACTGTCCATATATAAGACACCTATCTGTGTCATTCCCTAGCCTCTGACCCCACTGGAAATATCAGGGTTATCCTTCTCTCGGGCCTGGTAGCCTTGGTCCCGATTGTTATCCCCGTTGTTTCTTTGGCTTTGCTTCACCTATTGAGCACACTGTTGGTCCTGACTGAATCCACTATCACTTGGTAGTAACTCCATTGATTTGAATCATTTACATGGGTTTTCTGCTAGGTATCCCCTTGTGGTGCCTCACTAGCACCAATTACGTTTATTCTCACTCTGCTGACTAGACTATCCAATCTCTTATCTTCCTTAATATGAAAGCATTTTCGTTTCCCTTGAAAAAGTATGACATTGAAGATATCAACATTAGTTGTCCTAGCCGGAATTTTCCCTCAATACTAGCATATTCTAACCATGGGTCCATAATCAACTCAAAGATCCCCTCATCGGGTACGAAGTTCATTAAATAAGAAAATTATCCCTCGTGTTCGTCCACTATCTCTCCCTCCTACAATAAGTACTAGAATTTCCTTTGCCTACTCGTTAAAATAGTTGATGAAAGGATTTACGGTTAAATCGAACCCCAAATTCCTCGAGATTCATGGAATCTCTCCTCCGATGTGGTGACTGGCTATAATACTGCTCATATGAGCTAAATATTTTGTCCAAAATTTTAATCATAAGTGTCACTGCACTCCACCGTTCGTAATTTACTTTGGATGATCTTCTTCCATTGGTCAATTACACTTGCGCACTTTCCCAAAACTCTTACAGATGAACCTTTGAAAAACCTCTTCGACTCTTTCCCCCACTTACTGTAAAGGGTGAGTCTGAATTTGTGCCACTGTTAGCTATGGTTGTACTTGAGAAAACTATGTGCCCTAGCGGTTTTCACGGCATCCAGTGCCCAAACAAAAATAATGGTGACTTCTACTACGGCCACCGTCCCCATAATATTATGTGGCTCCGCCTGAGCCTCTCCTCCTACAGTCCTCGCTAGTCATGATAAATAAGCCCAATCGAACTTGTATAAGATTCCATAAACTATACTCAATAGCAGGAGAACGTAAGTCGCATTATAAATCGATAGTCCTAAGCATAGGGATCTGTATCAAAGAAAAGAAATGCTAAAAAGGTAGTAAGCCTCACAGATCCTATAGACTCTAGAACCTGATGCTCTGATACCATCTATGACATCCCGCCAATTTTAACCACGGGTGATTAGTCCTTTATCAAAATAAACATGAATCTCATTTGGTTCATTCTTACCATTACTGTCGAAAACTTTCAAATTACTAACCATCTATCTTAGATTAAGACGGTGTCAAATTTTATCTTTTGTTAGCATATAACAACATGAAAAAATTAATAATACAACTCAACCATCCACACAGTTAATAGAAGTCTGAGTCATCACACGATATATATATATATATATATATATATATATATATAAATTATAAATACCGAATAAACCATCGATTTCAAACGTAATTTCCAAACAATAAGTCTACTGAAATAAACTGAATCCAAACACATAGTCTGATAAATAAAACTTAATAAATATATCAGCTGAAGAGGCAACATGGCCAAATGAAATGCTGATCACAAATTCTAATCTGAGAATAAATAACTGAAGTGTCTAAATAAATCTTGCAAGCCACACCTAAAATGTTTTGAAAGATAGATTTGACACGGGTCAGAGCCTAAAACCTTTGAAAAAAATTTAGCAAGTATATAAATTGTTGTCATAAAAGTAGTTATTAGATACATATGTCAGTTCCATATACACTCCTTTGACTTCCTCACCTCTCATCTATAGTCCACACCTAACGTCTCCTAGTTCACCCACCTAGTTATGCTAGCCCACTTAACTAGACTCAAGTATCTAACTAACCACTACAGGTTTAGCTCCGTTATATTTCCCATACGATACGATACTGTAAAACCAATAATTGATATTAATCGAATATTAATATTGCACCGTTAATTAAGTTTATCAACTTAAGTTACTTTTAGATATACATTATCTACCTTTTCTACCATCACACATAAGTTGAATAATCACACTTATATATATTTATCACATTATAATATATATACAACTATAGCATCCCTCAGAATGTCCACCGCAATGCGTGCATACTCTGCTATCAAATCCATATACATCTCCTACTAAATTAAAGGACTATTAATTCGAAATGTCTCCTTGAACCACAAATCAAACAACACACAATGGTGGCGAACATAATTCTAAACTTTAGGGCTATGCACATTCCTTATGTACCCCAAATGACCTTCCAGCCCAATTAATACACTGTACATAGTGAGCCTCTCTAAGTTTTATGTTCTGGGGCACACTTTCAGACCTCGCTGAAATTGCGAAGGTGGGGTCTCCCTCTGCGCGAAACCTCCCGTGATTGCAGGCAACGTAGGTATGTTCACATACATATCAAAACACATAATAGGTGTTCATACAACCTATATATATATATATATATATATATATATATATATGTGTGTGTGTGTGTGTGTGTGTGTGTGTGTGTGTGTGTGTGTGTGTGTGTGTGTGTTCAGTAGAGGTATACCCATAACCTATAATATATCCAGTACGTACTATTAATATTTCTCGAATACTCAACATACTAACGATTTACACATAGTATTATATTCATGTTTTTCGAGTACTACTCACTACCCGAAGGGTCCCAATTATCCCTTAAGAAATTTTAGTAGTAAAACATCACTATCCTACTAGTATCGCTCTTAGGTTATAATTTACTCTTCCCCTAAACCAATTTGTAAATTCTCGATATGAACACAATCGGTTACCTATCGTCGGTCCTTATCCCAACATTACACTCATTAAGATTAAACTAGGCCTTAACTATATGCCTAATGATCTCCTCTAAGTCTTTATATAATTAAAATTACATTACCAAAGTCCCCCACAATCGTCGGTAATGGAAACTATTTAAATAAAAAAAGAGGCCCATTTCAGCTTTGGTCGATCGATCGAAAAAATTTGGTCGATCGATCGACGTCACAAGATCGATCAATCAATCCTTGGTTTAGGCATCTTTATCCCAACTACGTTTCTCTCCATGGTTAGCACCTCAAACGTCTATGAAACCTTCCCAAACTCCCATCCAATATACTCAAACCACAAACATATGTCTTGGGACAATTTCTAACATAAATAATACATCAAATCTATAAGAAATCTACCGAAGAACAGAATAAAATCCAAAATTCATAAAACCCGTGTTTATGGTGTTCTTCATGCATATTCATCAATATACCCATATTTCTTTCAAGTTATTCATCACATAACATCAAATTTCGTATTATTAGTATAGAGGAAGTAATTCTAACATGAGTCCTACCCCAAATCATGGATAATACCCAAATAAATCTCAATAATACACTCATATCATGTAATTTAAACCCTATGCTACATGGGTATTATAACATGCTTAAAATAATTTCAAGATGAACACTTACCTTGTAATAGAACGTATGATTTTCATCCTAAGATGATGAGAATGTTCTTCCCTTGCTCTGATATCAATTCCTTCAACGTTGGTGATGCGAAAAGGTGTGGAATAGCCTAGGTTTCTTTTCTCCTTCCTCTCCTATTGCCTCCTCTCTTTCCCAAGTGTTGTAACCCTAGCCTATAACTCAAAAGGGATGATATAACACTCCAAAATTCTTAGTTCCTTCAACCCTAGCCTCCTAAATGGTCGAAATGCCCTTACATTGTGTTGGGTTAGTCTAAAATCATCCCGAGACCCAACCAATACACTCGGGTACACTGTTTCGCCTACTCCGACCCATTCGGAATCAACCATGACCTCAAAATCGTTATCCGAGTCACTCTACATAAATTTCCTATCTCAACCTCAATATAATCTACACGCGACTACCGGTTGAGATATAACACAGTAACGTCGATATCACTCGCTACGACATATATTAATTATTCTAAGTTATTTACTACTCACTTAATAAATTTATTTCATAAATATTAATCATTAAATCTCCCGATTAATATTTTAAATAAACACATAATATTTAATTTAATTAAATTACACTACACGTGTAATTTAAAAATAATCAAATTAATAAAATTCTAAATACTCCGAAATATGGGGTGTTACAAGAATAACACTAAAATATTCGAATCGTGAAAGTGGAATGAAATTGTATGAACATTCTCAATGGGCAAATCAATAAAGGCATTCATAACATAGGTGCATGAAGTCGTGAGATACTTCTAAATAAAGAACTCAATGTCAACTTTAGGTGTAAAATGTTGAACTTAAATGAAATTTACTTGACTTGTGCAACATGCCATGAACTTAAATGTTTTTCAAATCAATAACATCAAACTATTTAATGCTTTTCAAGAGAGTCTTTATTCAAACCCATTGATCTTCTACTTTATGACACCTACAAAATTTGACATATATAAAAATTCACTCTCAATTTTGAAGATATCATAATGCACATATATAGTGAAGCATTAATGTAATAAAGAAAATGGAATTATGTTTTTATGTGTCGTTAGGCTCTTTTGGTAAATGGTGGCTTTTAACGCAAAGAGTATTTTGTTATTTCGAACCCCTTTTCCATTTCTTAATATAAAACAATCTTTTTCAGAAAATGAAATCCGGGCAACGGTTCTTACAAGTAGAACTTATCTCTATTTATATTTGGTTCATTATTAAGTACGATTGAGATGAGAACACCGTATTCAACATATTATAAGTAAGCGTAATATTCAAAAAATCCATGCACGTGTTCAATAAAGGTGTAAAGATCTAGTATGAAGAAAGTAATCATCAATGATCAACAAAATATTATCCACACACTATTAAGCACACTAAAGAAACGAAGTCAAGTCTCAAAACATCATGAAAAAGTCACATGAATGGATGGAATGTAGGGATGATCCGAATATCATAAATGTACATCCATATATGACAAAAAATGAAAATACAAAAATCTTTTTGCCATGTTCAAAATTTTTATTAAAAATAAAATCTTTTTGGAAATTTTGAACATTTTCTTAATTATCGAAAATATTTTTGGATTTTTCAAGATTTTTCCCCAAAATAAAAATACATAAATACAATCTAACATTAAGGATAAAAGTTATTAACATGATAATAAACCTATATTAGACAAAGTATCCAAACTCAATCAATGATATAAATACCCAAAGATTTCCTAAGATTCTTGAATCTATGTGCATCTAAAGGTTTCATGAAAATATCGGCTAATTAATGTTCGGTGCTCACAAAGCTCATTGACACAACCGTCTCCTCGACGAGATCAATAATAAAATACTCATGTATCCTAATGTGCTTTGTGTGGGAGTGTTGGACTGGATTACGAGATATATACATTTCACTTGTATTATCACATGAAATCATCATTGTGCCTTGAAAAATCTAATATTCTTCTAACATTTGCTTCATCAATAAGGATTACGGGCAAAAACTTCCGACGGCTATATACTCGGCCTTCGTTGAGGACAAAGAGATGGAGTTTTTCTTTTTGCTTAACCAAGAGAAAAGAGCACTTCCAAAGTAAAAATACACATTCGAGATGCTCCTACAACCATCAACATCCCTGACCAAATCGACATCCGAATAGGTAGAAAAACATTCATCAGTATCAGAGGAATATTAAATGCCATAAGAAAGAGTGCCACTCACATATTTAATGATACGTTTAAGTGTGAGTAAGTGAGATTTTTTTGGGGATGCTTGGTACTGCACACAAACTCCAAAGATAAAGTTAATATGAGGATAATTAATGGTCAAGTAGAGAAGACTGCCTATCATGTTCCTATAAAGGGTTTGCTCTACATCCTTGACTAAAGTGTCTTAGCTAATCTTAGTCGATGTACTCATAGGGGTGAGTGAATGCTTAGCGGAGTTTAAACCAAACTTCTTCACTATGTCCCTAGCATATTTGGATTGAGATATGGATATCCCATCCTCAAGTTGATGCACCTGGAGACCTAAGAAGAATGTGAGCTCACCAACCATGCTCATATCAAACTCGCTCTTCATCACCGCCTCAAATGTGTGAGCATGTCAAGATCACGTGGATCCAAATATTATGTTGTCCATATAGACTTAGGAAACCAATATATCACCACTCTCTCTCCTCACAAATAACATCTTATCCATTAATCCTCTCTTTAAGCCATGGGCTAAGAGATAATAAGTGAGCCTTTCATACTAAGCACGGGGTATTTGCTTTAAACCATACAAGAGAGGGATAAATGCAGTGGAATACGATTGTGTATCGTGCACCTAAATTTATATATGGTAACATTCATATCTAATAAAAAATAAGTCATTTATGGATATTATTAGAAGATCCACGTTGATACTGTTTAGTCTTCTTTATAAAATATAAGGCGTGTACCGGATGTTTTGGATCTTCAAACCGCTTTGGTTCTTCAACGTAAACTTCCCCCCGTAGGGTGTCATTAAAGAAGGCACTGTTGACATCCATTTCATATAATTTGAAGCGTAGATGACATGATATGGCGTGTATTAGGTGAACAAACTCAAGCCTAGAAATAGGAGTGAACATCACGTCAAAGTTTACACCCTCAATCTGTGTATCCTTGAGCGGCCAATCTATCCTTATTGTTGACTATCGTACCATTTATATCCATTTTATTCTTGTAGATCCACTTGATACCAATTATATTAGTCTCTATAGATCGAGGGACTAACTCCAAGACATGGTTCTTGCGAAACTAAAGCAACTCATCTTGCATAGCGGATATCCAATGCTCTTTCTTGAGTGGTTCTTTTGCATTCGTGGTCTCAACTAAAGAGATGTAGCAAAGTTAGATAAATATGTTCTCAAGTTGAGTATGAGTCTTGACACCTAGTGTGGGATCACCAAGTATATCGAAAGAGTCATGACTCTTTCGAACCCAAGAGGGTGGATCCTCCAAATCGAGAGTGGGATCCACTAATTTAGTACAAGAAATAATGGGATCATCACCAAGGGGTGAATCATCCTCACACTCGGGGTTAGGACCAATAAATATCGGTGGCTCGTCATCTCTAATCGTGACATTCATTGACTCCATAACCTTATAACTTGCAAGTTTAAACACCCTACAAGACCTACTCAACGATGAATAACTTAAATATATTCCCTCATATCTTCACCTTATGGTATACGGTATTAACCGCCTCTGCTAAAAAATTTCTAGGCACATTTTTTTGAAAAATCATGGATCTAGCCATTCTTGAATCGTTCGATTCTTCTTCTTAACTGTCTTATTTTTTTTAGTAGTACAAATGGTTAAAAATTTACGTTTGATGCCCACTGTATCAAAATATCCATTCACTATGACTTCTTTAAATTTAATGTCGTTGTCATAATGCATTCGAATAATAGTGACATCGTATTGGTCATGTAAGAAATGACACTTGATTGTTAGGAACTCAATTGCATCAAAAATTTCTCTAAGAAACCCCATGATAGATTATCATGAAAGGTCATCAACCATCATGAGAATGCATCTCTTACCACCCATGATCTCCATACAAGTAGGGCGCATAAGATTTATATGTATCAACTCCAACACACGAAAGGTGGTGATGTTATTCAACTTTTGATGGGGACTTAAAATCTATTTTCCTTGCTAGCAAGGATCACAAACCGAGGAAATTGGTTTCCTAAGTGATGGTAATCAACGAACTAAGTCCTTATTCATTAATCTCTCAATGCCTCTAAAGTTCAAATGACCTAGTCGTTGATGTGAAAGGTCCATAGAGGATACTGTGGCATTATTTCACACAAAGGAGGATTTAGGAATGATCCCATAGAAATTATCATTAGCCCTCACTCCTTGAAGTAATAGTTGACCGAATTGATCATACACGTTACATTCGGACTGATCCAACTTTATCACAAAGTTTGCATCGCAAAGTTAGCTTATGATAATCAAGTTCGCTTTTAACCCATCGATGTACAACACATTGTCTAGTTTAGGAAATTCGGGTATCTCAATGCAACCATGCCCTAAAATACTAGACAAGCTCACGTCTCCAAAGGTGATTTTTCCTTTTTTACAATCCATAAGGTTAAAAAAATACGACTTGTCCCCAGTAATGTGCCTAGAGCACCCACTATGTAAATACCATTGGGAAGTATTTTGAACCATGAGAGCAACATGAACAACAAGGGATTCATCATCTTGCTTAGGTACCCAAGTTGTGGTAACCTTTTGTTCCCCCTTATTGTTATTGGCTCTAGTCGTAACAGCGTTCTCAAGAGGCATAGATATTCTTCAAAAAAATTTTGTTAATCTTTTAGAAGTGGCGACTAGGAAATTAACTTCCTCTATAAGACTAGTAAAGTCTCTATAATAGTGTGCAGGAGTATGTGTACATTTAGTTCTCCCTAACTTGTAGTAAAATTACCGAAGGTGACCTATCCTTTTGTAATAGGTGAAAACGTAGTCTTATTTGGGTCTTCCTTGGTTTGTTCGTTTATGTTGAAATTTTTTTTGTGGTTTAGGCCGAGGCTCATAAGGATCTATCATAAATTTAGGAATCGGTTCTCGTGCGGCTTGTTAGGGAGATGCACTATTAAAACCTATTACTCGCCTCTTCCTAAAACCTAATGTGGGATCGAAGAACATCTTTTTTTCCTTCTTTGATGTATCCTCTATAGTAACCTTGACCTCCCGAACACGTTCGAGATCTCTATCTTGATTTGGGATACAAGGATTTTAAGTATTTCATGAGTCTCCAATGAAGATTGAAGATCTCTCATAAGACAATCCACTTTGTTGGTCAAGTTACCATTTTTCCTCTCTACTAAAATGACTATATTTCCCAAAAACACTCTAATTGATGAATCATTATCTCTTGACCCTCTCAACTCCTCCTCTAAAGCTCAACGTAATCATGTTGAGGGTCACTTTCTCCCTCACTTAAAACTTTATCTCCCTCACTCTCTTCAAACTAGACTCACTTTGAGGTCATCATGTTTAACAACTTCCTCATCGACGCGAGGTGTACTCTATGTACTAACATGACTAGTCATGAGCGCGGTGAAGTTATGTCTAAGTGGTGATTCATCCTTGGAATTTATCGGCTCGACATCTCTATCACTAAGTATGGCATTTATGGTTCCTTTTCCTTTGCCTTTGCCTTTGCCTTGTCTCTTTAAACCCTTAGCACACTCGTGAGATTTTTTACCCTTACCCTCACATTCATAGAATCTATCCTCAGCTTTCTTAGGGTAATCTCCTCTTGCTTTTTTAAAACTTTTCTAGCCTGATTTAAACTTTTTATCGTTCTCCAAACTTTTGTTTTCTTTGGAAGTATTTTTCTTTTCTTAGATTGAGATTTTTTTGTAAAAAGGTAAGGCCACCTAGATCAAAATCATACCTGGATTCAAAAGAAACTTCTCATTTCTTTTAGATTTTTCTTTTAAAGCAACTCCCTTTTCCTTTGGTTTGACAGTTTTGGGAAACACATCGATTTTATAAGTTTTAAAATCTCCTAAGATTGCTTCTAACCTAAACTTATCTAAAATTCACAAAGAATTAAGGACAGTGACCTTGGGAATAAATCTTGATGAAAGGGATCTCAAAATATTTTTCACGACTCCCATCTCAGGAATTATCTCCCCCAAATTACAACTAGAGTTAACGATATCAGCGGGAATAAAATTCATCAAATGACTCAGTCTCTATTATAGTAATATTCTTAAATTGAGTGGTGAGATTTTAAAGCTTAGAAGCATTTACGACATTGTTACCCCCTTGAGTAAGTTGGAGGATATCCCACACTTTCTTAGACATAGTGCACATCATGATGCAGTCAGGAGTGACATCTCCAAAAATTCCACCTAAAGCGTGTGAGTTAAAATTTCTCCATTTTAGTTCAGTCTCCACCCAAGTGTTGTCGGTTTAAAACTTATAACATCGCCATTAGTTATAGTGGGCGATGTCCATCCTCTTTTAAAAATAAGCCAAACACGCTCGTCAATGGATTTTAAATCCGACCTCATTCATGCTTTCCAATAAGAATAATTAGAACCATCGAAAATTAGTAGTTTATTATACAAATTATCCATAAAAACCAATATAAAGATAACACAAAACCTTAGTGTAACCAACTCTTATACGAATCTGAGAAAGCATGGTTATATGACTACTTGTATCTTAGGCCAAATGCAAAAATTCACTTTCTAGAAAATTTTATCTTAATTTAATTTTGTGATCATGTAACCAAGTTACGAAGCCAAATTCCAAACTAAACAAGCAGAAGAAGTAATTTGAGAAAAAAAATCCCTTTCGGGCAAAACCTTTAATTTCATCCCTATCAAAGAATTTGACAGATATAAGAGAACTTAAAAACTACTTAGATATCCACTAAGTATAACACGGGGTTGTCTTCAAATCTTCAACAGATATGGCACAACCCAGTATCGTCCATAACAAGAAACTCTTGCCTCAGTATCCACCGATTAGTCTCAAGCATCGTAATTCCTTTATTCTTTTGTAGTAGAGCCACTAGTCTACAATTCAGCAGTAGAAAAAATCTATCGAAGGCTCCTTGAACTTGAAATTTATTCTTTTTGGTTTAAAAAGTGATCTTTAAAGATCCAAGGGTTTTGTATGAAAAAAGTATAGAGTTTGATCACAAAAAGAATTCTAAAAAGGCTATCTTGAACGTCTAAAAGGCTCTCTCAAAAGTCTAGTCCCGCATCTCTATTATAGCAAAAGTTATTGTGAAGAGATACGGATCAAAGATTTGGAAATATATGTTATTTCAAAAATTGAATACTCATTCGAACAAATCGGTACGTTGTTTGAACGATGTACACCATGTAATTTGATTGTGTTTTTAATGAAACTTTAAACGACATTCCGAAGCATGCCAAAAGGTGTCTCTTTTGATTTCTTTCGAACATGGGAAGCTATACCTAATGACATGCCCAATTTCATTCGAATGGCGTCCAATAAAACCTTGAACGACAGAACTACCCAAAATGATGTTCCAAAACGAAGGAACCTCGTTCTAGCGATACTATGCAAATCCTTCGAATGACATACCAAATCCCATTCTAACGAGTTAGCAAGTTTCTTAGAAAAGTCTTTAAAAATCATTTTAAAACATTTTAAAAACCTTTAATTGCAAACTCATTAAAAATAACCCCTAAATAATTAAATACTTTAGCAAACCACCTCATAACTCTTCTAAGTGTTGTTGTGATGAATAATCTTTAATCATCCAGATTTCATCAAATTCTTCTTTTCAAATACGTGTAAGTAGTCATGAAGGTACAGTGGGATGTAATGTGATAAGACAAATAAAAATAAAATGATCAGTTATAGGACTTTCTCTTGCGTCCATCTTTGTATGTAGCTGGCTTACGATGGTTATTGTCTTAGTTTCAATACTTCTCTTTCTGATTGATTATTTTCTCTTGTGCCTACTCATGTAAATTTTTATTATACTTGTATTGCTATTTTACCTCACTACTAAATTAGTGAGGTATTACAATTGGATACAAATCCAATGGAGTGATTTAATTTCTCCTATATAACTTTCAAATGGACTAGTAGTCGTAGTTTGAATTGATGACATATTGTAAGAATAGTCATCTTGGTTAGGATAAGATAACACTTTCAAATGTTACTTCCCACTAAACTCCTCAATAAATTTCCTAAGCTTCGATTCATAGCTTCAATTTGTGGATAATGAGATGAACTAAATTGCAAACTAGTTCTAAGATTTTGCCGTAAAATGCTCTAAAAGTGACTCATAACCTTCAAATATCGATCAGGAGTGATGGTCTTTAGAATACATAGTAGCTTGAAAATTTCATGGAAGTATAGATCAACAATATGAAATGCATCCAAGGCCTTGTTACATGGCATAAAATGAGGCATTTTAGAGAATCGATTAATAACCAAGATAATTGAATCTTTATTTCTTTGAGTTCGGGGCAACCCAACAACAAAGTATAAACTCACATCTTCTACAAGAGCTAATGGAATAGGCATAGGTGTATACAAACTCGTATTTTGTGAATAGATTTTTTCAATGTCATAAGTATTACATATCTACAGATGACTAGCAACATCAAGATCCATTTTTAGCCAGTAAAATTCTCCTTAATAAGAGAAAGTGTTTTATCTCTCATAAAATGCCTATTAAGCCCGCCACTATGAGCTTCAATTAGAATATATTATCTTAATAAGAACTCAAGAATGAACAACTATTTTTTTTAAATATAGTCCTCATGCAACGAAAGATGTTAATAAAGATTATCGAAACATTTCTCCCAAATCAGACAAAAGAAATGATTATCTTTATATAACTCCTTTAACGATTCGAATCCCAAGGCCTTGACTTGTATTTGAAGAAGTAAGGAATTCCTTCGAATTAATGCATCTGCCTCTTGATTTTGAACACCAAATTTGTTCTTGATATGAAAAGTAAAGGCCTGTGAAAATTTAACCCATTTTTATGTCTTAAATTAAGCTTGTGTTTATCATTAATGTTTTTCAGCGCCCATGATCCGAGAAGAGAATGAAATCTTTAAGCATAAGGTAGTGTAACCATCAATCTAAAGTTTAAACAATATCATATAACTCATATAGTCTTGCTTTCTTGGCGAATAATAACACTAATACCCACATTTGAAGCATCATAATCAACTCCGAACGCCTTGTTAAAGTTTAGAAGAGAGCGAATTAGCATTTCCACCACATTCTCTTTTACAAGTTCAAAACTCTTTTATGATTCATTGCTCCATTTGAAGTTACCCCCTTTAAGGATTCAGTAATTACAGTAATAATTGTTCTTCAGCTCTTCACAAATCTTCTATAAAAAGAAACCAGACCATGTAAAGTTCTAATATCATCAATCGAACTAGGAATTGACCAATTAGTAATTTTCTCTAATTTGTTTATGTCCACCTTCCCACCATCACTTGACATAGCATATGATCAGAATACTACACCATTTATCAAGAAGTAACACTTGTTAAAATCAACATATAACTTATGCCCTCTCAATACATCAAAAACCATTCAAAGATGGTTAAAATGTTGATTTTGGTATTTTCTAATCATAAGAATATCATCAAACTAAACCACAATAACCTTACAAACATATGGCTCAAATATGTGATTCATAAGATGCAAAAATATGATAGGAGCATTAGAAAGTCCAAATGGGTTCACCATCCATTTAAACAATCCATCCCGTCTTGAAAACTGTTTTCATTCATTTTTCAGTTCATGTGAATCTTATGATAATGACTTCGAATGTCAATTTTTGGAAAGATTACAACACAAAAAAGTTGGTCAAGTAGATCGTCAAGTCGAGGAATAGGATGCTAATACTTGATGGTATTTTTATTCCTTTCCTTATTATCAACACATTCCTCTAAGATCCATCTTTCTTAGGAATAGGTAACGATGGGACTTCACAAGGACTTATGATCTCTCTAATCATCCCCGTATCCAAAAAATTATCAAATTGATTTTGAAGTGTTTCATACTCTTTAAGATTCCTTCGATGGGTTGATTTGTTTGGAATCATGGAACTAGAAAAAAATTGAATACAATGTTGAATATCTCTCTAGCAGCTGGCCCCATGGAATCCCCTTTGGTTCCACATCATGAAATTTATCAAGTAAAGGTTATAAGTCAGGTGGGACTTAAAACTTCTCTTAATTTTACTCCATTACCACTAAAACAAAAGTATTTTTAGACCTTTCCATTGCTTTATCTTTTTTTGGAAGAGGATAGTAATCTCCATTATTTATTAATATAAAGAGAAATAGCCTCTACTAAGTGGCCTTACAAAGCATAAATTAAAGCTTGATAAAATAATACAAATATAAAACACCAAACTTAACACAACCAAAGCTATAGCAATCTTAGACTAGGCAGACTTAACCTATCTAGATTAAAGATACCTTTACTTAAATAGGGAAGATCAAATAAATTAGAAAAACAATTGGACTTCCCTGAAGTTGAAGACAAAGTTACAAGAGCATATGCCGCATTATTTCTTTGTTTCCATATATGAGCTATTTGAATATGACTTTAGTTCATCATTAAAACAATATCCTTAATGTGAAGCTTTGCAAATTAAGGTGGTTTCCACTGAAAAATAATCATATTGAACACCGGCTTTGAATCAGTTTTAATCAATACCTTATCATAACCAAACCTACTACACCATTGAAGACTAATTTTTTCCGCGAAGATCTCAGCCATTAAATTGGAATTATAGCCCATAAACTCAGAAAATGACAATTTGAAATTTCCCTAATAATCTTTAATGATACCCCCCAATGCCACTAGCACATGGATGACCTTTATTAGATCCATCTACATTAAGCTTTACTGATCCTGTAGGAGGACTAAACCATCTAATAACATTAAATTTTAGAGTTTTGACCTTCACCTTGATATAAAATTAATCCATGAAACTTTTGTGAAACTGGTTCACACGGCTAACAAAAATAGTTTGAGAAGTTTTGATTAAAATAAGGTGGTTGACTTGATTAATGATAGTAATAATACACATATCCACTCCTTCAAAAAGACTTTTACATCTAGCCTTCCAAATTTCCCACAACATTACTGGAGGCAAATGATGATGAAAAAACTTCAAATAATCCCATCTTTCTTTAGCTATCCACCAAAATGTAAGCATGGATTTAATATAAGTAAATGAAGGAATCACCTCTACCTTATTTAAAAAGTGATTCTATACAAATTGGGCAAACTTGCCAGACAAAAAAAGATAATCAATAGTTTCTTCATGATTCCTACAACATTGACATCTAGAATATAATCTAATCCCAATATTCTGAATTTTATCATCATTAGGTATAACTGTAATACCCCTTGCTAATGATTCAATTAAATTATTGTATAAATTAGAATGGGGTAAGTTCTGATGAGAATTATTGGGAATTGTGGGTCAAAAATTAAAGAATAGTAAAAAGGGGTTGTTCTAACGACATGGGGGTGTCATTAGAAGCGAGACTCAATATCACGCAAAGGCCGCATGAAGAAAGTTTTCAAACGAGATCACACTACATTACAATCCCAAGCCGCGTGAAAGTCGCGCGAAGTCATCCATCCAATGAGGTAGACATGTCGCTCGAACGAGATAGGCATTGTCGTTAGAACGTGTCTCAAAAATATTTTAATCTGATTGCCCTTGGGCATTGTCAGGATTTTAACCCTTGATTTGGTGAGCTGTCGAACTCAGATTAGACCAGATTGGGAAAAATGGTATTTTTAGTCTTTAAGGGGTTTTTATAAGGATTATTGAGGCCATTTGTTGGAGGGAAAATGCAAGATGAGAGAGATGGAGGGAGAAGGATGGTCTTCCACCATAGTAGGGCTTCTCCCCACCATCCCTCCACCATTATACCACCATAAACCACCCCATTCTTTTAGTTTTCCACCACATTCAAGCTTATAACACCCATTCCCGCCAGGTGGAGCTACGAATTTTGAAAGAGTCTTGGAAATTTTTTAGAGAAGAGGATGGGAGCTTTCATGGAGTTTGGAGGGATTTGACTTGGAAGCTTAAATGGAGCACAAATTGAGCATTCTGGAAAATGCATTTGGTAACCCCTTGAGGCCACCTTTGGAGGTGGGGGTTGCTCCTCCTACACCAACCTTTCTACCACCATTTGGAGTCTTTAGAGGTTGAAAAATCTTACTCTTCATAATAAAACTCTATTTTGTATATTGGTAGTCTTCTTGTTAGATTACATGAATAGGGTGCATTTGATTAAATGATTGAAAACATGTGTAATAAATAACAAACATTTTTATGGAATAAAAAATATTGGTAAAATTTTATTTTGTTGGAAATAAAGAAGGAATAAATAGTTAAGTCTTGAAATATTAAAAGTTGATATTTTATAAAAATGATTTATTTTCTAGAAAAATTGATGTTAAACATTTTATGAAATAAATTGTTTGAAAATGATGATTTATTTTGCTAAAACATTGGTGAAATAATGTTTTAAGGTTTCCTGAAAAAATGACGATTTTATGAAAAATGGACACTTGTTGAGTTTGAAGAAAATTAAATGCCTTTTATGCCTTGAAAGTATATTTTTTTTGCAAGTATGATGAATTTATAGAATGAAAAATATGTTTAACCCATTTGATAGAATTTTAAGATTTTAAATCCATCTTCTCGTGCATATAAACTTATAGTATTTGGATAATGAATGTATAAATAAGTTTAAATAAGATCTTGTTGTGTTTAAACATGGAATAAGAAAAGTAGAAATTCTTGTCTTCAAAGTGTGTGAAAAAGTAAAAGTGTGATAAGTACAAAGTTGCAAAGACTACATGTAATGATAAAAAAAGGAAATTGTATTTTTCTTATGAATGTAGTGTTAAACTTTAAATTAGATTTCTGGATTAAAGAAAGTCAAGAAATGTCTAAATTAGGAAAATGGTCAGTAAAGGTGTTGAATAAGTGTTAATGGTTTAACATAAGAAAATTGGTGTGTGTAACTCAATAATATTTTGAAAGATTAACACTTATGAAATTAGAAAGGAAATAATTAAATAAATATTTTTCTGATTAAGAAGAATATTACTCCACAGTTAAAAAGGTGTTAAAAATACTTAAGAAGTTAGTATGGGTAACTTAATAGTGTTTTGGAAAAATTAACACTTGCGAAAATGGAGTAGAAGATGAGTTTGGAAACAAATGAATAAAATGGTAATTTTACTTAAAGTGGAACATTTTTATGAAATAAAAATGTTGGAAAAGGTATTACACAAATTGGTCTTAAGTGAATATGATTTTTGGAATAAAAATCAAAGTTAAAGTGTAAAGGACATGAAATGATAATTCCAAAGTGTAACACAAGTTAGGGTAAAAACTCGAATTTTGGCTTCGGTCGGGTAAAAGGAAAGGTGAAATAATGTGAACATTTGCAAAATATTAAAACACGTGTAAAGGAACTCGAATGATATTGAAATAGTTAAGGAGGGACTAGAGCCCTGGAGCGAAAGACCCGTAATAACTATCCAGAGCATATGGTGTGCATAGCTGGCGGTGTGGAGACCGTTGAAGTATGCGGTTATTAGAAGATTCTGAGAAATATATAAAGGAATAAGGAACATGTCAAGAAATGAGTTGTGTGGTGAAACGTGTTAATAAAACCTAACTTGAATTAATTAATAAATATTTTGGTAAAGGCTGAATGGACAAGTAAGTGTTGATTAAAAATCTATAAGGTAAGAAAAAAGGTAAAGTAAGTGGATAAATGGGTGGTTAAGCAACCTAAGTGGTTAAACCCGTAATTAACACAAGAATGTGTTCTAAAAGATTTTCAAAGGCGAAATGAGTATTTTCTAACACGACGTTCACGTGTGTTGAAAAGGATATTTTCAATGAAAATACTAATGTGGATCAGTTAAAATGAAAAGGTTAATTTCGATAAAGAAATAGATTTTGGTCAAACTAAGTATAGTTATTTCAAGTATTTAACCATGTGTATTAATTAAAGTGTGAAATGTCATAATGAGAAAAAGGTAGCCTTTCATGAGATTAAGGTAAATTAATCTGGATAAATAAGGTTTTCATAAGTCTTTCATAAGATTAAGATTTTTATAAGATTAAGTCTTGCATTAAGTATATGTGTATGTATGTTTATATACTTATACAAGGTAGTTGCATATGCATATAGGTATAACGTGTTCGAGTCTTCTTTCTGTCATTCGATTCTATATTGCATTTGTATATTTTCCATTGAGCATTTGGCTCACTCCCTCACTTTTTTATGACAAGTTGGGAGCGGTTTCATTTTTTAAGAGAGTTATACAGGTAAGTACTTTCCTTTATATTACGATAGTAGCTCTGTTTGCTTGGACTTCAGGGTGCTCCCCTGTGGGTCCTTCATATAGTTCAATTTGAAATTGGAATCTTATGTTAAACAAGTTAAACATTAATGAAAATAAAAGTGGACTACCAACATTATATAGGTTGTTTCATTTCACTTCACATCAATGCTCAGGTCGAATCAAGTTGACTACGGGTAATCCGTAAATACGGGTCGGAGTGTAACAATAGCTCCTTGTAATAGTTTCCCAGCAAAGATTAAAATTTTGAGGGAATGTAACAGTACCATAACAATTTTCAAGAAGTACTTTTCACTTCAGTTTATCTGATCAATTAGAATGCAGATTATAAATTAAACTCAATACTAATTGAAGGACTCCACACCACTTCTTTATCAACTGAAACTATGTTCTCAAGAACCTCTGTTTGAACTTTCCTAATTCTCTTAATCACATGGGATCTAGTTGTGCTGATTACGAGAGAATTTTTATATTTATTTCTCATAAATGTAGCCTATATACCTTTACAGTTGTTAATTCTCCGAGCAAACTTTTAGGAAAAAGCTTTGATGATATCGTTAAGCTCCCTAACAGCTAGACCTCCTTCACTAGTAGGAAGACATAATTTATCCTATTTTATCAAAACTTTCTTATCACCGCTAGTCCCATTTGTCCCCAAAAGAACTTGCTGAAAATGCCTAGAATAATACTGATGATTATTGTTGGAGGATTTAGAGAAGCAGGGTTATAGATTTATATAGAAGCTATAACATGATTGATCAAAATCAACCTACATGGTGTTGATAAATACTTAATTTTCCATCCCATAAATTTGCTTCTAGTTTTATCAATCAACTCTAAAAAGTGGCGTATCTTATTTCTCCCTATAAATAATCGGCAACCAAGATAAGTAATGGACAACTTTTTATATAGTAAACCCAAGATTGCAGATATGCCATTCCTTATAGACAAAGATATTGAATCAGCAGTTGTGAAGCAACTCTTACTTTTGTTAAGCATTTGTCGAGAAGTCTTCTCATATTTTGAAAGGAAAGCCATAAGATTTTAAGACTTTTATTCCTCCCATTTACAAACGAAATTATGTCATCAGCAAAACTCAAATGAGTTATCAACATATTTCTAGGATGATAAGAAAAGGGAATAACCTTCTTAGAATTAACACTACACTAAAACTGCTTAGTTGTAAAGGTAAAAAATCGTGACAAGGAAAATTTATCACGGTCGGGGTGATAATTCCTTTGTCACAAACTTGTCATGGTCAAAGTTCGTGACAAGAATTTAACTTATCACGTACTTTGACCGTGACAAAGGAAAACTATCACGAACTTTGACCATGACTAGTCCATATGAAAAAAGTAAAATTTATCATGGACTTTGACCGTGATAAGTCCGTGAATTTTTTTTTTGTCACGGACTTATCACAGTAAAAGTCCGTGACAAATCTGGGCAAAATTTAAAAAAAGAACTATTGGGTAGTACGACCACTGCCGCTACCCAACAGTATATTAACCTGTTACAGCATATTTAAACATATTCAAACAATATATATATCAAGCAACATTCATAAATTCATAAAATATACATATGAATTAACCAACAAATATTCATAACCAACATACATTCAATATTCAAATGAAATAAATACAAAAAATATCCAACAAAAAATATTTGTAGGCATGAAAAAAATATAAATAATGTTAAGGGGTTGAGTTTTGAACAGGTGTGAGGAGGAAGGTAGGCCACAATACATATGAATTGATACAACCATCGATTCGTCGAACGCCGCATTTCTCTTCCAACCACAAAGGTTCAATCATTTTTTCGGTCGAAACATGCGTGACTCGAACCTTTGCCTCAATATCTTGTAACACATGTCCATGAACCACACTACCCGACAGTGTGTTCAGGTCCCTCAACCCCCTAGCTATGGTATTGTTCCCCCGGAGGTCTATTAAATACATACTCGTCCAACCAATTGTTGACATAGGTCGTTCGATGGAGGTGAAGGTGGCAAATGGATCATATTCAGGTGGTGAGTGGGTGCGCATCGGAGATGAGGGTAAGAGAGATGGAGCAGTGGCGTCCTTGTCTACCGCCTTCCCCTTGCCCTTACATGAGGTGGACCCCAACTTACTCTTCATGTACTCGAACATATTGAGGACCATGGCCTTCAACCTTTCTAACTTATCGCCATGGGTGTCCACCTTACGTTCTAACCCGATGTTGCTCGCCCGAATCCCGGTGAGCCTCGACTTCCCCACCCAAAAGCTCACCCCCTTATCCTTCCCTTATGATCCACCCCGAGCACTTGTCTTAGTGAGTCTGTAGCCAAAGATTCCTTGTCGGCATCAAAGTGGGAGTTATGCACTTCCTTAAGCTTTGCCTGAAATGACAAAAAGTACATGATTAGTTAAGTTAATAAAAAATTATAATATAATTAAAAAATAAACAATTGGAAGATATTTTTATAACTTACAATTGTGTTTGCCACGCTCGAGGGAACCTCCTTATCCTTACCCTTCTTTGTTCGAATTACCACATAGGCATCGAGCCTATGTGGCCTACCCCCAGGGCCACTTCCCGTCTCCAAAAATAAAATAATGCAAAATTAGTAAGTAATGTAAGTAGTGCTAAATTAGAATAACATAAAACTAAAATTAAAGAAAATTAAAAACCTACCATCTTGTGCTCCACCTCGGCGTACAACGTACGCACGGAGTAGTGCACGTCGACCTTTTTGGCCCAGTTTACCCTTCCCGATTAACGAGAAGTCAACTGCCGATCCTGGATCTCATTGTCAAAAAATTTCTTCCAGCTTGCCAATAAGATGGGCTTATTTGATGGTATCGTGTCATGGACCGTCATATGGACTCCCAGTCTTGCCTAAAGTATCGTGCCCGCATGCTTTTCTTCCACACTTTTTATTGCTCCCTCAATTGTTCGAACATGGAGTCGCGGACATGTGGGGGTAGTTCGAATTGTTCTTGTCTAACAAATACAAATCGAAAAGAAAGTAATTGTTAGTTGTATTTAAATTATAAAATATAAATACAAATATAGATAGAAAATAAAAATAAAATGAGAAACTAACTGTAGTGCCCCCAGATGGCCATCTTGAGCTCGACGGACACCTTCCTTAAACTCGTGTACTCCGGGTTGACGATCGTCTTGAGCAACTCAAGGGACCTAGCCTCTAAGGTCGTTCTTGACGAGGGACCCCAATTGGCCCCATTTTAGGGTCCTAATGGCAGATGAGCCTTTCTCGCCTCTGCTACCGTGTCACCCTGACATTTCTTACAAAAAATGTTGTTATTTGTAAAAACATATATATGAGAAAAAGATCAAATCCAAATGAATAAAAGAATTAAATAGATTAAAATCCAAATGAATTAAGGCACTAGAAGGATACAAGTTAATGACATTATAAGAATACAAATCCATATCATAAACCAAACTAAGCATAGTTTCAAATAATTGGAATACTTCTTACAAATTTAAAAATTGTTTCAAATTCGGGTCATGTTACGGACTAAGAATTAATGGTTAAACTAAGTAAGATCCAAATTAAGATATTCAATAACCAACCCACCAATTTTGATACAAATCCACCGAAACTGATCAAATCCAAATAAATAAATCTATTAAACTGTCATCCGATATTGATAAAGCACTACAAGAATGCAAGTTAACATCATTCTAGGAATACAAATCCATATCGTAAACCAAACTAAGCATTGTTTAAAATAATTGGAATAAATATTACAAATCTATAAATCGTTTCAAATTTGGGTTATCATTTTAAATGGATTAATATTCGGTAGGTGCGGACAAGTCATCCACACTACTAGTTAGACGCTTTGGCGCGTGTTGGAAGATTGATCACGACTCGTTGTTGATATAATCAGAGTAAACCACTTTCTTGACCTTTTAAAAAGCAGAAACAAATGTCTCATTGCTCAGGTGCTCATTGTTCTTCAACTTGGACAACTCAATCATGATCAAATTGGTGCCAAGATTAACTTTACAAGTATTTTTATCCCCAACTCTTACCTAATCACAGTAAAACACAATCTTTATGAAGCTTATATAGTTCAATTCAAATATACTTCGAATGACACCATAGTAAGTCATTTCAGCTTCAATGAGGTTTTCATCTTTCACTCTCACTCGAAAATAAGTAAGAGCCTTGTATGAAATGCTCGAATTATGTACATTTGTATTTTCCTTGTACACCCTTGCACCAAATATGTAATCGTTAATTCAATACTTTTTGTACTCGTGTACCATGAACAAGGGCCCAATGACCAGGCGAGCAGGTCTTGATGACGCATCACCAGTATATAAGAGTTGAGATTATATATCAATTGGTTAGGTTAGTTTTAAAGCTTTCTTATAATGTGACATTTAATAAGATACATTTTCATTATAATTACCTCGCGTGAAACCCATAGTCTAAATTCACTATCTAATTGTGCCATCGGTCTTCATCTTTTATTGTTCCCACACGCATCATATTTTATGCATTGATCATGACGAACGTATTACGAAATTGATCATGTATAAAAATTAAAATAATGTAAAAGTTACAATAATATAAACTTACTTTTTAAATTCTTCAACATATTCATGTGTTTCAAATAGATAACGAGCTACTTTTCCATATTATAAACTCGTTAATTTCACTCTCCTACCCATCACCCGACCACCCTCATCGATGAAGTCATCACTGTTATTCACGCTACTTCGGTCAGGAAAGTGTAGATTGATAACTCCACGGTGTTGTATTCCTCTGTAATTGATCATTCCATGTATCATTTATTCTCGACGTAATCTTTGAAAACTTTCATCAATCTTTCAAATGGATACATCCACCGATATCTAACTGGGCCGCAAAGAAGTCACTCGTCATATAGGTGTACCAACAAGTGAACACTTATGTCAAAAAAGATAGGGGAAGTAATTCTCCAACGAACAAATCGCTTCGATCACCACTACTTTTATGGCCACTATATGATCTCGATTGACTACCTTCTCACATAAAAATGAGAAGCAAATGCTAATTTTCATAATAGCCCTTCGCAAATCCTAGTCCATGGAGAAACAATGCTTAAATAATAGAGGAACCAATTGCATGATCACATGCCAATCCTGAGACGTACACTTTTGTAAATCATGGCTAGCATAATTCATA
This sequence comes from Sambucus nigra, assembly GCA_949130495.1. Taxonomy (NCBI): domain Eukaryota; kingdom Viridiplantae; phylum Streptophyta; class Magnoliopsida; order Dipsacales; family Adoxaceae; genus Sambucus; species Sambucus nigra. The sequence goes on along the minus strand of OX422210.1, from coordinate 78,920,551 downwards.
ATCCTTTGCAAGTTGGATGAAAAATTAAATGGAACCTTCAAATTAAATATTTTGTCTAAAAGCACCTTCATTTCCTCACTCATAAAAGTAAATGCACTAAGGGGAATTATTGTTCTTCCCCATCCTATCTTCTTTCAACCATAGTTAGGGCTTGAGTTTCAATTATTTAAGGTCTTTTTGTGCATTTTCTCCATCCTTCGAATAACTCCCCCCAAGGTATGTTCCCACACTATGTTTATTGATGATCTTCTCTGCATGCATCACATCCAATACATGGTGCACTGGGTTATTCTTCCAATAAGGCAAGTAAAATAAAATTTATGTCCTATGCCATGCCTTTCTTATCTCAGTTTCATTTCCAGTTGGGGTTTTCTTATGCTTGACATTATTGAATTTAGGATTCTTACCAGGTATATTAGGGCCACAATTAGAAGATTTAATTTCAATTTCTGAACCTGAAAGTTTTCTCGGGGGTACCCTATGCTTAACCCGCTCGATAAAAAATTGAAACGTTTCTCAAATCTAAAAATATAGTCGGTGGGTAAAAACATCCTATGTCAATGGTATATATATTTTTTTCTATCGATGAGATGAAAATATTCACTATCCTCTCCACAAATAGGACACCCCAAATAACCATATACTGCACAATGTCCCATATGATGGAAAATCATGAATTTCCCACATCAACATAGCTTTCAGCGTAAACTCTTTTTTTAAAGAGTTAAATGCTTGCACACCCTCTTCCCACAACTCATTTAATTCTTCTGTCAAAGGATCCAATTAGACATCAATGTCCTCACTTGGTTCCTTTTTCCCTGTATCAACAAAAATAACGTCAAAAATTCAGGTCTCACACACTGTGAATGAGGAAGGTTGAGTGGTGATAGGATCACTGGCCATACACTCTGATTGGTGCTTCGATTTCCAAATGGATTGGAACCATCTATTGATATTACCAAATGAATGTTACGTTGTTCTCAAGAAAAATCAAGAAACTCATAACTCATCCTCTTCCAAGCTATAGAATCAATTGGATGATGCATGAGATTATACCCTAGTTATGTCCTAGCAGGAAAAGTCATTTCCTACGCTATCCATGGAACTGTGAAAAAAAATTTCAATCTAGGCCCAATGGAAAAATATTTCAACACTTTTGAGCTTGTGCCTTCCTTGCCAGTAGATTGCACATATCTAGGTTCATCGCATACCGAATACCGATCGAGATTTTCATACTCCTTTCGATATAGTATGCAGTGATACACACAAGCATGAATTGATTTATACTTCATTCCCAACCCATTAAAACTATTATTCATAGTAGGATAGCTATTTGGAAGCATATTATTCTTGGGTAGCGAGCCCTTCACCCAATTCCAAATTCCCATCACGCTATTACCAAACAAACATATTGGGTCTTCAAACTATGCAAAGTAACCATAGCATGTAAAGTTTTTTTTATCTTTTTTACAACAAGAGTACAATGACTGGGTTACCTTAAATTTTAAACTCTGGTAGTCATCGTCAAGGTTTATCTCGATATCTTCATGAGCACCTGAACCTTGTACATCATCAGTGACCATATTTTCTTCCACTTTATGAACTCCATACGCGTCATAAACTAAATCCTCTAGCATATTATGATCTACATCGTCCTCCTTCCCTTGTACAAATATCCTACTTGTTAAAGGTTGTTGTGAAGGTTTATTGGGGACAAAAAGAACATTCAACTCCCCGTGAAAAATCTAAAATTGATAATAATCTTGCATATAGTTCAATTATTTTTCACTCAAATAGCTTACAATTCCTACACTTAGCACACGGACATTGGAACTCTTCATCATTACAATATCTCTTTGCATATTTCACAAATTCATTAGCACCTATGTGAAACACATCCCCTAGTCTATTTGTCTCACTCATCCACTCTTTGAATTTAGGAAATCCCATCACAGCTACTACAAATAATCACCTATTAAGGATAAGAAGCATATATTCATGGATTAGTATAAAGAAAAACGTATACAAAAGAGTATATTCATTTATTCGGTAGTAATGTTTATAGTGATGATTTATACATAGTTATGTTTCATTTCGCATTATTAATGTGTTAACAACAAGTTTTTAAAATTTATAGTATATTTCATTTCTGTCTTATTTATATTCGGCAGAATCATAATCCTAAATGTTAGAAAATACTAGGGCCAACCAACTCAATGGCCATCTAAATGTTCAAATCCACCAGTCAACAACAATGCAAGAATCCCAAACAACAATTCAAATAATACTGAGAAATATTATAAATGCCTAGAGCCAACCAACTCAATAGCCATCTAAATGTTCAAATCCAGCAGTCAACAACAATTCAAGAATCACAAATAACAATTCAAATAATAATGTGAAATATTAGAAATTCCTAAGGCCAACCAACTCAATGGCCATCTAAATGTTCAAATCCACCAGTCAACAACAATTCAAATAATAATGCAAAGTATTAGAAATGCCTAGGGCCAGGGCTGTGTTTCGGCCGGATCGGATCGAAAAATGACCATTCGAAAAAATTCCGATTTTTTCGGAAATAAAATATTTGTTCCAATTTCCTATCCAATTTTTTCGAAAAATCAAAAAAGTTTGCGAATTCAGAAAAATCGGGAAAAAATAATTAAAAAATTAAAAATTCAAAAAATATACTAAAAATTCAGAAATTTTGGAAATTCAAAAATTTCAAAAAAATTAGTATATGATTTTCGATTACTCGAAATTCTCATCTTAAAGAAATCGAAAAAAAGATTTAACCCAACATGTAAATATATAAGGAATTAACCATTTTTTTCATTTGTGCAGAGGATAGAGGAATATTCTCCTTTTATAGAAGACTTTTTTGGGTCTCTCTTCCTCTCCTAGCCGATGTGGAACACATGAGAATGTTTAAAAATTTTGGAAAAATTGGAAATCAAAAAATATTTTGGAAAAAATTGGAAATAATTCAGAAAAATCGAATCGACATAGTTTCGAAAAAATCGGATCGGAAAATAAAAAATTCAGAATTATTCCCAATTTTCGATCCTACTTTTTTTGGAAAAATCAGAAATCAGAAACCTTATATACGTTCGAAAAAATTGGATCGGATATCAAAAAAATCGGAATGTTCGAAAAAAAACACAGCCCTACCTAGGGCCAACCAACTCAATGGACATATAAATGTTCAAATCCACCAATCAACAACTTATGAAGTGAACATGATAATATAAAAGGCATTATATCATGTTACAGTACCATTATGTCATGCATTCACATGAGAATACATGCATGCATGCATGCATGCATGCACCCCCCAAAGCAAGTTTTATATAAAAAGTAATGAGGGTAAAAAGGCAATAATTAATCGTATACAAGTTGATTTCATGTAAATTTAAACCTGACTAGATTATAGTATTAAGAATCACAATAGATAGTCATTAGCTTCTATTTCACTCACTTAATTCCCATCATCTTGTTTATGATGGCAAATAGGTGCGTGAAAAAGGAGCCAATGGCTATCTATTATGATTCTCGATACTATAATCTAAGCAGGTGTAAATTTACACTAAATTAACTTCTATATGATTACTTATTACCTTTTCACCCTCGTTACTTGTTATATAACACTTGCTTTGGGGGCGCATGCATGTATGTATTCTATAACAATTTATGAGCACAAACATATATGTGTATATATATATATATATATATATATATATATATATATAGAGAGAGAGAGAGAGAGAGAGAGAGAGAGATGGTCACCGAAATATATGAGGAAGAGAAGAGGGGGTCACCGCTACTGCAATTAGAGAGAGAAAGAGTTGTAAAGGCAAACTCACTATAAATCAATATATACCAATTACCACAATATATCTATTTATACCAATTACCACTTTCAATATACAAATATTAATTTCAGAATACACATACTGAAGACTGCATAATTCCTCCATCTCCTCCAAAGGGTGAGTGGTCCTATCCCATTCAAGACCGCATATTTTTGTAATATGCTTAGCAGCTTATGCCTATTGTTTCAATTTGAGAAAAATTAAGCAATATATCCCCATAATTCTACAGGTACATGACATAGATTCACAAGTGTAAGTGTTATTTCAATTTATCAATCGAAACAACACTTAACGCCACATCATCTAGTATGTACTCAGAGAACATTAAGAGACGTCATCATAATTTCCTCCAAAAGTAACAAGTTGAATCCACTGAGAATATTATTATACGAAAACTATGTCGTCCCAAACTATCCAAATGAGATAATTTGAGAGATCTCATTATAGGGGTAATGACTCTCAAACGGGTCTACGAGCTATTAAATGTGTAATCATAAAAACTAGAAAGCTAATATCTATGTGCACAATATGTAATTCAAAGTTGTTATAAATTAATGTGCAATATTATAAATGCCTAAGGTCAACCAACTCAATATCCGTCTAAATATTCAAATCCACCAATCAACAACAATTCAAGAATCCCAATAAATAATAAGGTGACCTCATTTTTAAATTAGCACAATAAATAATAAGATGACCTCATTTTTAAATTAGCACAATAAATAATAAGGTGGCATCATTTTTAAATTAGCATAATAAATAATTAATTAGCACAATAAATCAATAATAAATTAGCATAATAAATGGATAATAAATTAGCACAATAAATCATAAAAATTAAATAAGTGCAAGTGTTTGTGTGTATGTTTGAAATTATTTTTAAGGTTTCAAATTAATTAAGGTTTTCATTTGAAATCATTTTAGGGTTTTCATTCTAGGGTGTTTTTGTGTGTGCGTGAATTGTGTTTTTTTTTAGGGTTTTCAAATTAATTAGGGGTTTCATTCTAGGGTGTATGTGTGTGTGTGGTGTGTGGGTTGTGGTTAATTTTAGGATTTTCAAGGGCTATGGTTTTTTTAAGGGTTTTAATTTGCAATCAATTTAAGGTTTTCATTCTTGGGGGGGGGGGGGGGGTATGTTAGTGTGAGAGGTGTGTGTGTATGTGTGAAGGAGATAGAGAGACGTACTAGATGAGAGGGAATTGTCTGGAGGGAGGGAGATGGACAAAAGAGACTTATGAGGAGAGAGAGAATTGAGAGATTGTTGTTCGTGGAGAGGGAGGATAGAGAGAATTGCGAGGGAAAGAAAAAAGGTAAAGAAAGCCTGAAACGGCTAGGGTTATTTTTTAAGTATTTTATTACGGACATGTCACGATAAAGACCGTGACAACTTTATAAGGTTGTCATTGTCTTTGACCATGAAAAGTCCGTGACAACATTACTTGTCATGGTCTTTGACGATGACAAAACCGCGTTTTTTTTGTTACGATTTTTGAGCGTGATAACCTTGTCCGGGTGAAGAGTGACATTTTTTATAATGTAATGTAGTATAACCAATTTATCAAGTCCTCTATTTAAAACCTAAAAAAGAATAACAAATACTGATGGAAAGACTGGATCACCTTTGATGCGACTCAAAATGTCTCTAGTGCATGCTAATTTTCGTTCACATGCAAAACGGTCGCGTAAGTAATATTCTGAGCAATCAGGGTATCGAACTCGGGGACTAACACGAAGAAATTAACGACGAATAGGGAAGACGAATAACCTCATGATTGACTCAGAAAAGGAAAAGGAAAAGATGATTGGTTTGGAAAAATTCTATCTACTAATGAAATTTAGATAAAGATTGAGAATCTACACATGAAAGAACAACTAGTTTGATTTTAATCTATGTGAGAAAATAGAGTTAGAGTACACTCCCACGAACTTTCGGTAATTACTTTGGACATAAAACCTTCAAGAATTTAATTCATAATTAAATATTTCGAAGCATTGGACATATGCGGATTTTATTCCTCACAATATCAAATCAAATAACCAAATTTCTTGTCTAAGATAAATTATCGAAACTCGTATTATATTCTTAAACATTTTGGTTACCTAGGGCAAACGGAATTAAAAGACCTACAACAATTGTTTTAATAAGATTTCAAACGTTTAAACTAATAAGTAAATTTTATGCAATTTTAACTCCATCTCTGATACCTAGGTTGGGTTCATTTACCCCAACCCACTAATAAACTTACTCGGACATGGTGTACTAACGATTATGTATGGTTTCTACGTTGCATAAATTCATTATTACATAAAGATCGCAACTGAACATTTATAAATGATTTCCAGCAAGAAAGTAAAGGAGAATAATCTGGAAATAAGCCAAATCTTGAAAACAATAGAAGAGAAAACTTATATTGAAGAACACCATATAAAATAATGAAGAAGATGATGATTTATTGATAATTCTGGCTTCTAAGGTTTCTTGCCTCCAAGATCTCCTCAAACTAGGTCAAAACCTAAGATCCGTAGGTCTAGAATAGAAATGATATCTAAGTACCACGTTTTTACAAGAGATATAATCATGCACAACTCTAGTTTTTACAAGGATAAAAATGTAAATTTCATCAGATCGCCGAACTAGTTGGGGTTGGCCATAAGGAAAGGGGAGAACTGGTTCGCGATTCCAGTGTAGAGGCCAATTTTTCTCACCAAACCGAACCGGTTCCCCTCTGGGACCAAACCGGTTCGAAACTTATTTTTTTTTCTTTTTCCCCTTAAATTCCTACTATCTTCATTTGCTCATATCTTTTCAATCGAGGCTCGAATTAGGGTTTCGTTTATTCCTTTATACTCGTGAACTCGATTTCTTCGAATTCTCTTCAGGTTTTGCATTCGGATTTCGACTGTACAATTACGAATTTTCCCTAGACTTTATTTTTTCTTTTTGATTCTCACTTTGGTTTCTCTTTCTTTCACGTGTATGAAATACCTGTAAAATATAAAAGAAATACACGAAACATAGTGCACTTGTAGGAAAGGATCAGTAGCAATAATATTTGATAAAATAATCGAATTAACATCACACGGGATAATAAATATAGTTAAATTACAGGGATAAATAGGAAGAATTTATGCCTAATCAACCCCCCCTAATTTAGAACATTGATTGTCCTGAGCAATGTAAATGAATCATAGCATGGTCTAAACACTTGAATAATATTTTATTGGGGATATAATGTCTTTTTCGCGAATGAGATATTTCACTTATCATATTAAATAAGACATTAAATCCCTAGGCTACCCTTGTAGGACAAGTGGTGTCTCGTGAGGGGTTGCCGTGAATATACACACAAAATTCGGTTTTTGACTCAAAGAAAGATCAAAATACTTAAAAATTCTGAATTTAAACTACCTAAAAGTAGTCACTATAAATTCATATTCAAGAGTCTCAATTTGTAGTATGTGTGTGTGTGCGTGCGCGCACGTGAAGCCGAGAATTTAAATGCTAACTTCTACCGATTGATCATTACGTTACTTTTCAAAAATTCGTTTTGATTCGATTCTCACAACATACTCTCACAAACTAATTACTCGGAATATGGCTAGTTCTCTCGGTATGCGTGATATAAAGAGTAAATATGATGAAACATGAATTCACGTAGACAATTTAAAAGACCGAATATTTGAGGTGAGTTGATCTCATCATCATATTACGGTTATTGGAAAATTGAAACATCGCATCCTATTCGCACCAATTAATCTCTCTTGTTATCTTTCAGTGTCTTAGCTCTCCACGTGATAATTAATATCGTTATTCTGAATGAGTTGGGACTTTCTCTAGTTGTAAGGTGCATTGGATAAAATGGGAATGGTTGGGAAATTCGAAGTTTGAAAATTTTGCTTACGACAACCCTTGGAACTTTTTTGGGCATTTGCTCTTTTTCTTTTCTTTTTCTACAAATTTTTCTTATGATTTTATCAATTTTATATTTTTGTATTTTTCTTACCCCCTTTTATTGCACCATTTGGACTTTATTGATGAATTTTTCGATTCTTTCAACTCCGAGCTACATTGGGTTTTCAGGTTATCAAACTAATTGACAAATGTATTTGGCTCAATTGGGTTTGCAAAAGGGATAATTTTTCATGGCTTTTTTTTGCTCATATTCTTGGGTAATAAACGATAACCTAATGTCGTTTATCCGAATTACTAATTATTTTACCATATGCATCTTAGTGCGTTCTCAAGACAACATCTCACTCGTTTCCCGTGACTGATCAAAACAAAGGAATAGAGATCCTCAACAAATTTTTTAAATGTTGAAAAAACTTTGAGTTAATTTCAACTCTGATAGATTTAATTACTCAAAAAAATGTTACGATCGAAATCTCACCAGGTTAATCAATCTTCACATTTATTCGTTAAGTCATCAATTTTCATTCAATTTCCGTTTTTGGTCAATTTCAACTTTGTGCATTTTATTTATTTTTACAATCTGAGACTTCAAACAAAATTTTAATGATATTTTGGAAGATTTTAAATTCCAATTTTTATTTATTTTGAGGAAAAATATTTTTTTATTTTTTTGGACTTTTTTTCATTTTGAAATTTGAGAGGTTTTTAAAAAAATGCACGTGTACCCCCACCCCCTCACCCCCCCCTAACCCAAAAAAAAACTTAGATTTTTCATTATCCTCAATGAAAAGGACTAATATAAAAAATAAAAAGAAGAATGCAGAATAAAAATTAACAAATATCACAATGCAAACTGTGATTGTATTACAAACAACTACCTATTACAAAGTAAGAAAGAAGGATATGATTACACAATATTTACAAAAAAAAATTGGAATGAAGAATACAAAGAGCTACATAATATGATAAAAACACCAACACAAGAAAAGGGAGAGCTAATGTGGTCGCCTTTGGGATATGCCAGGTGTATTGGGGTCCGAGGACTAAGGATCATAAAGATATGTTGAGAGTGATACATCCGAATCCATGGTACATCCACCTATAGCTACAACATCAAGATAGTGTCTTGGTGGTAGTCGCTCATAAAAGTATCAAAACCAGCCTCCAATGCATCAATGCAATGGTAAACCCTCTCTGACTCAAGCTCATAATCTTGATTAGTTGCCTCATTGTATTCGTCTTCTTCCTCTTCCCCCATCTCGACATCCTCTTTCTCATTCACCGGCGGAGGTGGGCAAAAAATAAATCCATTTACCGCACGCTCCGAGTGATAGATTAATTCCCAATGGCTTTCAGGAGCGGCTAGTGGCAAAGGGTGGATCGATTCAGGCATCCCTAAGTAGATAAGTGATAAAACGGCCGTAAGGAAGGTATTACCAATCGTTCTTGTCATAGGCTTCATGATTGATTTAATTAAACATAATGGCACTAAGGTGGATGCTAGAGGCGTCATCGAGGAGTTAGTAAAGGAAATTGGCGTGGCGGACCCGCAATGCTGAATTTTTAGAGGTTTGGAGGATGGACCCTCACGTGATAAGAAATGCCTTATGCACGCGCTCGACGAGTTCCCCTATCGAAAAAGAGTCTCTAACCCAATTGATATTGGTGGAAATATAGGCTAGGCATGGGTGCTTATTGAGGCTGACCCCCGTGGTGGGATAATAATTGTGCAGGGGTAGGGACTCATTTTTCCCGCAATTTACTGATGACCAGCTATCGTGAGAAAGGAACACATTGGAAGTCAACTTGTGCCTCGCAAGTCGAGCTATCAATTTTCACAAGAGTGTCGCAGAAATGGTAACACTCCTTGGGTCAGAGCTACATCCAAGGTGGACAAATAGTGGGACCACTCGATACGATTAAAGAGCGTAACTAAGTTATTGGTCAACTGGTTCCAAAGAAATTATCACTCAATTTACAGGGTTCGAGCGGCATTGAAGTGTTCGTAGACCCAATTTCATTCTTGGATCGAACAAAAATGTTTGCATTCCTTTCTTCCAAAATAAGTCGTATTTCTTAATGACATGGTCGTAGTTAGCCATGGGATGGAACTTGGATGTGATCTGGGAGGAGAAGAAATTTGGAGAGTATGGAAGTGGCGGGTGGAATGGTGGGGTGGTGTGGATTTTATAGTGGAGGAGGGATAGATTTTGGGGGGAAAGGGGGACGTATGGGGGGAAAAGTTTGGAGGAATGTTTTGGAGGGTAAAATGTCGGATGGGAAGGGGGATGAATGTTAGAATTAAAGAGGGAGGGAAAAGTGGAGGGGAGATGAATCTTGGCTGCCCAAATTTTTGAACCGATGCGCAGAGAGGCCGAACCAATTTGTACAATTTAATTTTTTATGAACTGATGTGCTCGAACCGGTTCAACCCTGAAAAAAATTCCAGGGCGAACCAATTCGAAATTCCAGTGAGGCTACCCTAATTTTTTTCAAACTCTAAAAAAAACTAAGTGTTATAACACTTACCACTTGACTCGAGAACCATGACCAACATTCTTCTATATAAATTTTAGCTTGAAATACCTCAAAAAACTCACCTCAAATCTCCTTACACTTTCACGTGTAGTACCACGGTGCTCCCAACCTTTCTAACTTGTGACTCACGGACCCCTCTGAACCTAATCTAACATAACTCACTATGATACAACAAGAATAATCCCTTATGCGTCGGGGTTGTGACGACCTCCGAACCTACTCACTCTACCCCGTAAACGGGGTTCGATAACCATATTGTGTTGGCTTCCTCATCGAACGCATTAAGATATAGCTTTAAGCGTTTCCTGCTCACCTTAAACATGTATCCCCCCTTAAGGTTTTCTAACTCGTTGGCTCCATGGGGAAACACCTCTTTCACTATAAACGCGTCGGTACCCCGCGAACGTAATTTACTGGAAAATAAGTGTAACCGAGAGTTGTATAAAAGCACTTTTTTACCCAGATGAAACTCCTTTCGACGTATATTTCGCTTATATATGCGAGTTTCATCATTTCTTTGGATATTTTGGCGCTCTCATATGCGTCGTTGCATATTTCTTCCAATTCATTCAATTGAATCTTGTTTGCTTCTTTGTCTTGATCAAAGTTATAGTTAAACCTCTTAATGGCCCAATACGCCTTATGTTCAAGCTCCAAGAGAATATGGCAAGGATTTCCATAAATAAAGAAGAATGGGGACATCCTGAGGGGATTCTTAAAGGCGGTCTGGTAAGCCCATAGCATATCATTTAATCGGAAAGACCAATCCTTTTGGTTAGGATCGACGGCCTTCTAAAGAATTTGCTTAATCTCACAATTTTCTAGCTCCACTTTCCCGTTTGTTTGAGGTTGATAAGTCATCCCAATCTTGTGGAGGACTCCATACTTTTTCATGAGTTTCTCAAATGGCCTATTGCAAAAGTGCTTGACTTTATCACTAATGATTGATTTCTGGACTCTGAAGCGATAAGGTGTGTTTTCTTATAAGAACTTAATCACCTCCTTATTGTTATTTGTTCGAGTAGTTATGGACTCAACCCATTCGGACATATAATCTACCGTGACAAGGATGTATAAGAAACCAAAAGAGGAAGAAAAGGGATCCATAAAGTCAATGCCCCAACAGTCAAATATCTCGATGACGAGAATAGGGGTCAATGGCATCATGTCTCGTAGAGTTATTGCTCCTATCCTTTGGCATATATCACAAGCTTTGCAATAAATACTTAAATCCCGAAAGATTATGGGCCAATAGATACCACTTTGAAAAATCTTAACCGTCATCTTATTCGTAGAAAAATGGCCTCCATAAGCTTCCGTACGATAAAAATGGATGATGTTAGGTATCTCATCATCCGATAAACATGTTTGGATGATTTGGTCCATGTAATATTTGAACAAATAGGTATCTTCATAAAAGAACATGCACAACCAAGTGAGGAACTTATTATTCTTTCGTGGTGTCCAATCAGAAGGTATGGGCCCTGTGACAAGATAATTCATTATATTCGAAAAGTTGGGGTGAGAAGAAGTGGAAAACAATTTCTCATCAGAGAAGTATTCATCTATAGGTATGTGATCCTGTAAGGACATGATTTTATAAATGTCCGTTAACAATTGAGTATGTCGTATACCGCTACACCCATCAAAGAAGTTCAAGATCATACGTGTATCAAGACGGAACCGAACATCAAGAAATCTTCAACAAAGCCTCGACGAGATTAACTTTGTTAAAGTTGAGTTTTAAATTCCTTAAAAGTTTTATTTTAGTATTGGAAAATTTTTCTAAAATGTTTTTTGTAAACTGAGGCATTTTTTATAAAAGAATTTTTTGCTGATAAGACCAAACTGAAAACATGGTTTTTATCGAACCGATTTATTTTTCTGAAAAACAAACCGAACCCATATCGGACCGGTTTAGTTCTGATGAATTTTCCACCCCCTCAGATTTTTTAGATTTCTATAAAAGGCTATTTCGGTGGTCTATTTTTTCAATACTTTGAGAGACATTTTTGAGAGTCCAAATACAACAAGTCTTCATATTTTTTTATCCCCAAAATACCTTTTTGATTCACATAAAATTTCCAATTACTTTTGTGAATCTTTTGGAACCCAAGAACAAAACTTTATTATTGTTCATCTTTGTTGAGTGCGTCTGTACACCTAAAGACTAAGGCCATTGAGGTTCGCTGCGCGTGGATCTTTGCTGAATATTGGAGTGCGGTTCATGTGGGTTCGCTGCGTGGGATCCAATGCTGACTCTAGGCTGCGTGTCTATGTAGGTTTGCTGAGGTAAACTTATTGCAGATTTAATTATGATTGTAAATTGCGATTTAATTCATAGTGAAATAAAAGGTTTTCCCATTCGGAATTTTTTTCCTGAAATCTATGAGTTAGCATATTTGGCTTTATGATAGTTTGACACACGCATACATGTAATTGTATGTTTTGGGGCTGAATTAATTTGGCATAAAATTGACTCCAATTAAATAAGTTTACAGTGGGAATTTTCACATTTATTGAAATCGAGATCGCATGGCGCATCACTTTTTTAAACAAATTGGTATAAGAGCAGGTTACTGAAATTTACCGAGTATTCCTTTTTTTTCTGCAAAATTGTGTGATATTGATTTTATTTTGAAAATTCTGTTTTTGTGAAAAATCGCATTTTTTTTCCTGATGGAGCACTTATGTAATCGAATACCCCATCTTAATGACATGAGTGAGATTTTTGATGATTTAACTAGTCTGAATTTGACGTTTTCCAAAAGAATTGGTTTTTAAAAAAAGAAAATTGTCGTTTTAAATCCGCTATAGATCTTTTGCAAACGTTTCAAGATAAAAGAGATTTTTATCATGATAAATTTGTTTCTTTGGACTATGACTTTAATGCGTTAAAATTATCCAAAAAGGAGAGTGATGATAGAGTCCTATTTTTAGAAATAGAATTAGAGGACTTTAAATTCTAGGATTTGTGTTTGTGCCAAAGTGGACAGAAATATTTTACTCGATGAGTTTGTAGCACGTGTGGAGATTCTTAGGGATAAGTGTGCATATTTTAATAACGAACGTGATTACCTTCTAGGAGTTATTGAAAATTTAGAGAATGAGTCCCTAAAATTGGAAGAGTATAATTCTTTACTTGAATAAAAAAAAAAATTGAGATAAAAAATGAATTGACAGACTTGAGTAGTGTTGGTAGCAAAGCCAGTGGCTCATTGTGTTATCATGTTTCGAGTGTTAAATCCAAGACCATTATTTGTTTTAGAGGGTCAATAAATCCCAAGGATGTTAGACAAGGTCAACCGGTAGGTGTCGTTCCACTCGTTTACACATGTTCACATTGTGGTAGGAAAGTTCACCTTAGGATTTTTTATTTTGATCTTTGAAGAAGTCGTAGGAAGTTGAAGTCTAGTGTTACCTTGGTTCCCAAAACCCCCATGCGTCTTTGCACACCTATTTGGGTTAGGAAATCACTTTTAGAGGCACTAGATGTTAGACTAGTTGATTCTCGATTGCTTGCACATGATTTTTCTTTTGCTATATCATATAGATGATTGTGTTCGCATGTTTCTCATATACTAGTTGTGCTTCATGTTATATTCTTGCTAGTGTTATGACTTGCGAACTTTTTGTATTAGTTTTTATTTTTGAAAAATTCAAAAAGATTTTATTTTTATAAAATTTTTGTAAAAGTCAAAAAGATTTTTGCAGTTTGTTTTACACCGACTATGAATGAACATTTAGGATGACCGAATCACAATTTCATTCCATATCCTATGATGATTTATTAGTGTTTTGATATGCGTCATCATTTCATTTTTGTGTTTTACAATGTTTGGAGTCATTGAGATGTAATTTAGTGTTACTACCTACATGTTTGACTCATAAGTTCCTTTAATGCACACTTGCACGGATTTTTTTATTATTTTACTTGTTTATCTACTATTGGTCGAAGCCTTGTCATCTCAATTCTATCTTGAAAACGAACCATATGCGATAAAACTTGACAATGGAAGTAGTGCATGTAAAAATCATTTATCGCGAGGAATTTCAATTGCAATAAAATATGATGAGTGAATCACGGGAAAGGGCTGCGAGATTATAAAATTAACTTTGCATGAAAGCCACCGATTTAAAAGATCCCGAAAAAAAATAAAAGGCAATAAAAAGATAAATATGCCAAAAATGGGCCATTTAGTTTAGATCACGTAAAAAAAAATATAACGATTATTATTTATGGGGGGGATTTTGGATGGAAAGAAAAGAAAAATGGGTTGGCACGTCCTAACAGCATCTTGAAAAAGCATTCATAGTTTTAGACGTTATTGGTGTGGGAATTATTCTTGACTTTGATGTGTTGAATCGATGTCATTTAAATTCAACACTTTCGACACCTAAGGACGATTTCGAGATTCATTCATTAGGAGTACACGTATTCATCATGCACATATGTTATATTTGACTGCTTTGATTTGCCTATCGAATGTGTTCACACCCATTCATTCCGTTTCCATGATTTGGTTGTCTTAGTTTAACTTCATGGTGTGTGATTTTTGTTAAATTATTTTTACATTTTGTTTGAAGAAATTGAAAAATAAAAAATAGTTTGTTGGAGATTTTGAGTTACTCTTTGCATGAGCATAGTTTGATTCATATTTTTTCGTGACCACTCCGTGTTTATTTTTTTTATTCGTTTCCTTGTCTGTTTCAGAAAAATAAAAAGGGGGAGAATGAATTATGGGGGACTTTTTTCATTATGGGGGAGATTTGATTATATTGATGATTTATTCTTATATCATTTCAAACTCGATGTGTCACGAAGGAATTTGCTTTATCTCATGTTTACAATTGAAGATCATTCTTGCACACCCTGATGATGACAAAGAAATTTTGGGAGATTGTTGAAGTTAAACGTTAAAGACTTTACATTTGTATATTTCCACTTATGGTTTCATGGGAGGGTAGATTTGTATACGTCATTTTAATTTTGATAATTTGGATGTTTTTCGTTTTTATCGGCATAGATATAGGGGGACATGGTTTGTAAGGACATGGTTTTATAAATGTCTGTTAACAATTGAGAATGCCGTATGCCGCTACACCCATCAGAGAAGTTCAAGCTCATACACGCATCAAGACAGATCCGAACATCAAGAAATCTTCAACAAAGCCTCGATGAGATTAACTTTGATAAAGTTGAGTTTTAAATTCCTTAAAAATTTCATTTTAGTATTGGGAAATTTTTCTAAAATTATTTTAATAAACCGAGGCATTTTTTATAAAAGATTTTTTTTACTACTAAGACCGAACCGAACCCATGGTTTTTACCAGACCGGTTTGTTTTTCTGAAAAATGAACCAAACCCATACTGGACCGGTTTGGTTCTGATAAATTTTCCACTGCCTCAGATTTTTTTAAATTTCTATGAAAGGCTATTTTGGTTGTGTATTTTTTTAAGAACTTGAGAGACGTTTTTGAGAGTCCAAATACAACAAGTCTTCATATTGTTTAGTCCCAGAAACACCTTTTTGGTTCACACAAAATTCCTAATTACTTTTGTTAATCACTTGGAACCCAAGAACTAAATTTTGTTATTGTTCATCTTTGTGGACTGTGTCTCTACACCTGAAGACCGAGGTCATTGAGGTTCGATGCGTGTGGATCTTTATTGAAGATTGGACTGCGATTCATATGGGTTCGCTGCGTGGGAGCCATTGTTGACTCTAGCCTGCGTGTCTGTGTAGGTCTGCTAAGGTAAACTTATCTCATATTTCATTGTGACTGTAAATTACGGTTTAATTCATAGTGAAATAAAAGGTTTTGTCCTTCGGGTTTTTTTTTCCTGAAATCTGTGAGTTAGCATATTTGTGTTTATGATGGTTTGATACACACACACACACACACACACACACACACTTAGTTGATGTTACGGGCTGAATTAATTTGGTTTAAAATTGACTCCAATTAAATAAGTTTATAGTTGGAATTTTTGCATTTATTCAAATCGATATCGTACAGCACATCACTTTTTGTATAGATCACTAGGTACATCAGACGAAAGCCTCGATAAATGGTCGGCTACGATGTTTTCAACTCCTTTCTTATCTTTCATGGACATATTGAATTCTTGTAGGAGTAGGATCCACCTTATGAGGTGAGGTTTAACATCCTTATTATAAATGAGATACTGAAGCACGTTGTAGTCGGTGAAGCATATAATGGGCGAACTGATGAGGTAAAAGAAAGAGCACACATCCTTTAGTGACTTAGGTGGGGGAAGTTCGGCAATGACGTCAAATTTTTCCCTATCTACCTCAATGACTTTGGACAAAAAAATGTAGCCAAGAACTATGCCTTCGGTAACCATAAAATTGGACTTCTCCCAATTTAGTACCAAGTTTTCCACACAACAGGCCAACACCTTTTCAATATTAGCGAGGTAAAGGTCAAAAGAGGGGAAAAAGACACTAAAGTCATCCATATCGCTAAAAATACTAACCATTCACCTTTGAAAGATCACGGGTGCATTACATAATACAAAAGGCATACGTTTATAGGCAAACATGCTAAAATGACACATGAATGCCGTCTTTTCTTGATCTAGCGCATCTACCTCAATTTGGTTATACTTGGAATGACCGTTAAAAAAGTAATAGAATGGGTGTCCCGCTACTCGCTCTAGCATTTAGTCGATAAATGGTAAAGGAAAATGATATTATCTAGTGCCGAGATTGAGCTTCCGGTAGTCAATACAATCGTTCCATTCAGTGGAGGTACATCACCTTTTGCGTTTTTGACCACAATCATTCCCGACTTCTTTGAGACGACTTGAATAGGACTCACCCGCTTGCTATCCAAATGGGGTAAATAATGCCCGCATCCAATAACTTAATAATTTTTTCCCTCGCGACATCTTTCATTGTGGGATTCAAATGCCGATGCTTCTCCCTCGAAGGCTTTAAGTCCTCCTCGGGGTGAATTTTATGGGTACAAATTAAGGGACTTATACCTTTTAAATCCATAATGCTCCAACCAAAAGCACTATTGTGCTTCCTTAAAATAGATAGTAGCTTACCCTATTGTTCTCTATTTAGTCTCAAGGAGACAACAACGGGAAATGTCTCATCCTCTCCTAAATAACCATATTTTACGTTTAAGGGTAGTCTCTTCGATTCAAGGGTGGGATATTTCTCATTGGAGGGTATAGTGGGTGACTCCCTTGGTGGTAATTCCTCGAATCTAGAAAACCAGATAATGTCTCTCACATCCTTATCAATCTCACTCTCATTCAAAATCTCCCTCAACTCTCTCACTTCATGCTCGAAACCAGTGTATGTCCTATCGCTCTCACTACTCTAAACAAGGCATGCTCCTAGAAAATCCCCACTATAACTTCCCTTAATATGCTCGTCTACTACCTCCTCTATAAGGTCCACCAAATGAAACTCGTCCTCATCACCCACTTGTTTAACGATGTTAAAGATATTTGTTTCAAGATTCATATTCCCCAATGTGAGTTGCCTTTGCTAATTTTGAGTATTAATCAGTGCGTTAACAGTAGCTAAGAATGGATAGACAAGAATTACGGGAACAAGATTACTCGAAAGAGAGAAAGGCTTCGTGTCCCAAATGATAAAAAATCCATCGGGAAGTATAAAGTGTCCACTTAAACTATCACGTCCTCAATAATCCCTCGAGGTATCTTCACGGTACGATTAACGAGTTTGAGAGTAATCTTAGTGGTTTTGAAGTCCCCCAAATCTAATTGCCTATAGATGGATAAGGGATAATGTTAACACTCGCCCCTATATATAATAAGGCTCTCTCGATGCGGTTCTCTTCAATGATGCATGAACTGGTCGATGCACCCAGATCTTTAAATTTTGGTGGGAGGTCACTCAAAAGGATTGAGCTCATGTTTTGTTCTAAGAAAACATTCTTTTTCACCTTTAATCTATGTTTCCCCATCAACAACTCTTTAAGGAACTTTGCATAGGCAGGAATTTTCTTGATTGCATTGAGGAAAGGTAAATCAAGCTTGACTTGGTTTATCACACCAAGCACATCTTCAAGGGAGGCCCCTCTAGGAGGAGGAACCAATCGTTGAGGGAAAGGAGTAGAAGTGGGAAGTTTCACTACAACCTCGGGCCTACTAGTGTCATCGTTATCACTCTCATCCAAGGGGGTATATTTGGCCTCTTTTGTGCCGGATAAAACATCCTTGTCTTTAAATTCATCATATGGGGGAGGTGATAAATCAACAACTCTCCTACTACGTAGAGTGGTAACGACTTGACATTGCTCTTTATTATCATTGAAAGTAGAGCTACCACTATTTTTACCTTGGGGAGGTCTTTGTTCTTGGGTCAAAAACTTCCCCTTATCTTGGACACTTAAGGAGGATTTCAACTTAAACAACAACGCCTTCAATTCGACAAAACTTTGGGCATTTTGGGCGTTGATCACCGACAGAGTTTTCATAATGGTTTAAAGTGTCTTAGATATTTCTACGCTATGGAGTGATATAAGGCGCGGGAGGTTGTGTTGTCACGGGTGGAGCTTATTGAAAATGCGAGAGGTGGCGGTGGAGGGGAAATATGTGAATTATGATCCATCGTTGTGTCTGTTTACCCTTAATTAAAACCGGGATGGTTCTTCTATGAAGGGTTATAAGAATTTCTGCGAGGGGCATTAAAATTAACCTTAAAAGCTCCTACCGCTTCCACTTGCTCTTGAGGCATCACTTTGTAGGTGGGTATCGTCGGACACTACTTTGTTGAATATCCTGCCTCACAAATCGCACACACCTCCTCTCTCAATGCTCTAGTGGAGCTAGATGTGTCTCTCCCTCTTAATTCAACTACGTCTTCCAACCTCTTAGCAAGTTGGTTGATTTGAAGCCTCAACACGACTTCTTTATCCAAATAATAGAGTCCGGACACAAAAGGAGTTGTGGACTTTTGACGAGCTCGGGATTGGGCATTTGCATCGGATGTGTCCCGCATTTGAGTAGTATCGGTGACATACTTAAGGTGAGCCTCTGCATTGTCCGCATCTAACCCTATAAACTCCCCGGGGCATATGGTTTAAAGGAGTTGCTTATAACTTTAGTTTAGCCCGTAATGAAAAAAGGAGATGAGTCTCCACTTCTCAAAATCATGGTGCGGGAACATATTAAGCAACTCGTTATAATGCTCCGAACATATATCAAAAGTCTCATTTTCGAGTGGTCTAAATATTTGAATTCAAGCTTTAATGGAATTGGTTCGATGTTCGGGAAAGAATTTTTTAAGAAATTTTGCTTGCATGTCCCTCCACATTCCAATCGAGTGTGGTACCAAAGACCATATCCAAGTATTGGCCTTATCCTTTAGAGAGACGGGAAAAAGTTTGAGGCGAACGATATCTTGAGCGCAAGCTTGGTCAGTGAAAGTCTCGCACGTAGGATTTTTTCGACTCCATACCATGGAATGTAGGGAGGATTTGAATCATACCATTTAGAAAATAATATTTCCCCGTATTATACCGTAATATAATACATCTCAGCGCGACAGTTCTATCGGGATATAAGAGATCTCTTATAGGGTGATACGACATCGCACCCTCACCCGTATCAAAACTACCTAGATCTGACATTGCACTCACACTAATAGTTTCACTACCCTCTCCAGACTCTCGAGACGTGTGACTCGTGATGGAGTTAGGTAGTGTAGGAGGTGGAATTTACAATTATGCAATGCGTGGAGTGTGCGAGCTATCAAAATTGTACACAACTATGAGATTTTCGTGAATTCTAGTAGGAGTAGAGTGAGGAGTTGGCTGAGTATTTTGCATGAAAGGATCTGAGGGATTCTATTTTTTAAAACTTTTTGGCTTTTTAAGAATTAGAGTCAAAATTTAGATTAATTCGACCTAACCTAAATGTCTACCTAGTCCCTAGTGACGACGTCAAAAACTTGACGCGACTCAAAATGTGTCTCTAGTGCGTGCTAATTTTGGTTTAAGTGCAAATCGATCGCGTAAGTAATATTACAAGAAATTTGGGTACAAAACTCAAGGACTAAGATGAAGAATGTAACAACGAATAGCAAAACCAAATAACCTCACGATTGACTTAGAAAAGGAAAAAGAAAAGATGAGTAGCTTGGAAAAATTCTATCAACTAATACAATTTAAGTAAAGACTGAGAATTAACTACACATGCAAGAACAACTAGTTTGATTTTAATCTATGTGAGAAAATAGAGTTGGAGTACACTCCCCCGAACCGTCAGTAATTACTTTGGACATAAAACTTTCAAGAATTTAATTCATAATTCAAAGAAATATTAAATATTTTTTAAGCATTGGACATATGTGGATTTTACTCCTCACAATATCAAATCAAAAGTCATAATTAATGTGTAACATAAATTATTGAAACTCGTATTATATTCTTAAACATTCCAGTTACCTTGGTCAAACGGAATTAAAATACCTACAATTGTTGTTTCAAAAAGATTTCAAACCTTTATACTATTATTTAAATTTAACCAATTTTAAGTCCATCTGTAATACCTAGGTTGGGTTCATGTGCCCCAACCCTCTAACAAACTTAGCTGGACATGATGTTGTTACGGTTACGCATGGTTTCTATATTGCATGAATTCATTATTACGTAAATACCGCAACCGAACATTTATAAACGATTTCCAGGGAGAAAGTAAAGGAGAATATTCTAGAAATAAGGCAAATCTTGAAAGCAATAAAAGAGAATACTTATATTGAAGAACACCACATGAAATAATTAAGATGATGATGATTTATTGATAATTCTTGGTTCTAAGGTTTCTTGCCTCCAAGATCTCTTTAAACTAGGTCAAAAACTAACTTCCTTAGGTATATAATAGAAAAGATATATAAATGCCACGTTTTTACAAAAGATATAACCATGCACAACCCTAGTTTTTACAAGGATAAAAATGTAAATTTCAGCAGATCGTCGAACCTGTTCGGGATGGCCTTAAGGAAAGGGGTAAATCGGTCCACAATTCTAGTGTAGAGTCCAATTGTTCTCTCTAAACCGAACATGTTCCCTTTCAAGACCAAATTGGTATGAACCTTAAGTTTTTCTTCTTTTCTTCCTTGAATTCCTCTTATCTTCATATGCTCATATCTTTTCAATCGGGGCTTGAATTTAGGTATCGTTTCTTCCTAGTACTCGTGAGCTCGATGTCTTTGGATTCTCTTTAGGTTTCGCATCTGGACTTCGACTGTACAATTACAAATTTTCTCTTGACTTTCCTTTTTTCTTTTTAGTTCTCATTCAGGTTTATCTCATGCTTTCACGTGTATGAAATACATGCAAAATATAAAAGAAATACACGAAACACGGTGTACTTGCAATAAGGGGTCAATAGGAGTAATATTAGATAAAATCATCGAATTAATATCGCATGGGATAATAAATATAGCTAAATTATGGGGATAAATATGAAGAATTTATGCCTAACCAAACACCTTACTTACGACCTCTTGAGGAGTGAAAGAATCTTATTAGACTACCATTAAATAAAATGGAAAACTAGTTATTAGATAGAAGCCTCCAAATAAAGTCTATAAAGGACTCACAGAAACTAAATTTTCTCAAAACTTTGATGAGAAATAACCAAGACACTCTATCATAAGCTTTCTCCATATCCAACTTTTTACGCACATTGGATTTATGATATTTTTTTATTTGAAAGACTTACCATCTCATGAGCCAAGAGAATATTATCTTGAATGATTCTACCTTTAATGAAACCATTTTGGTTTTGAGAGATAGCAGTAGGGAAAATTTAGGAGAGCTTTGTATTGAGAATTTTAAATAGAATCTTAAGAGAGAAATTCCCCATGCTAATAGGCCTAAAGTGTGAACATTTTGAAGGGATTTTCCTTTTATGAGTGAGCAAAATATTATTTGTAAACCAACCCTTTGGGATTTTTTCTCCAACAATAAAGAACTGTATAACTTTCACTATGTCCTCCTTAATATTATCCCAACACTTTTCATAGAAAGATCCAGTAAAACCATTAGGTTTAAGGTTGTTATCTTTATTTAAACTCTTTATGACAAATAAAATTTCATCTTCATTTGGAATACTTGAGAGCATATCATTCATATCTTCAGTCATCATATTAGGAATCATATCTAGAAGGTTTTCATCCAATTATAACTACTCAAAATTCCATCTTTCTAATAAATGATCAACAAAAATATTTTTAACATCACCATTCTAGTCCCTTCATTGATTATTATCAATTTTATTTTTAAAATTTCCAACTTGATTTTATGAGCCTCCATTGCATAATGGAAAATTTTGTTATTTAATTCATCTTTACTAAGCCATTTAATCTTAGATATTTGCTTCCAAAATATCGCTTCCTGGTGCATATATTTGTCAAAGCTACATTTGATAGAATGCAACTTCATTCTATTGCCAGGCCTTGGATTACTTTCAAAAGTATTCTCCAAAACTAAAACTTCATCTTAAAGATCTAAAATATTTTGAAATAGATTCTTAAAGGTTTCTTTATTACAAGACTTGACATCTCCATTTAATCGTCTAAGCTTAACTGAGAAGGCAACCACTGGCACTGCTGCAACCGGGACAATCCAAGAATTAATGACTGTGCCATCAAACTGACAATGAGATAACCATTTTTTTAGAATTTGAAAGGTATGAGCTGAGAATACAGTTGATTTTTAATGGTCAATAGTAGGGGAGCATGATCACTGTAAAGTTTTGATAAATGAGAGATCAAGGCATTTTGGAAATAGATTGGACCACCAATTAAGATTACATAAAGCTCTGTCTAGTCTGGAACAATGGCATCTTCTTTAATTCTATAATTACACCAAGTGAATCTTATTCCTCTATACGCCATATCATATAATCCACAACAATTTACACAATCCTTAAAATTTTCCACATCTTTTGATCAATAAAGTTTCCACCAATTTTTTCATTTTGGTTAAAGACTATATTGAATTCACCAATATATAATTGGGGATAATCTCCATAGGTATTGCTAATGAATTCTAAATCTCTCCAAAGAGATCACCTTTCTTCTTTAGTACACTTGGCATACACCAAAGTGCACCTCCTAAACTATATTTCATTAGAGACTTTCAAAGTAAGAAATTTATCCTCATTCAAATTAACTATAACCTTCAAACCCAATATCGATAATAATCATAGTTTATTTGTCTTATTTGAAACTGCTTCTTCAAAATTCCATTTGAACGTAAACTTTTTAATTTTTGAACTGTCCACCTTTGGCTCTATTATTGATATGGTAAGTAAATTGTACTTCTTGATTATCCTTTTAATTCTCGTATTGGTAGGCTTGTTTTCCACTCCTCTATCATTCCAGCTAAGAAAATTAATCATTGAGATATTTGGCGATTGGAGTTGTCAGTACCTTTAACTTGAGATCTTATAATTTTTCTATATAAAGGATCAATCGGCTGCTTTCTTGGATTCTCCCTATAATCCCCTTGCATAATTACTTCACTCTCCAGCTCTAAATTTTTCTTCCTTCTTTTAGATGACGTTTACTTTATGCTATTTCACTTCTTATCAAACTAACTTACAAAATTCTCCAATTCCTCTTGCATTTGATTTAAATACTCCTTATCCTTCTCATTCTCTAAAAGGTAATCGTTTTGTTTGCTTGATAGTAGTCACATTCAGGCAGATCTGTAGCCCATAGGGATACAAATAATTTGTTAACTATGAATGCTTCTGGAGAGGAAATATTAAATCGATGAATCTTTTGTATATAGTCTGCAATGATGTGGGCTTTATTAGTATTGGATGATTGTTTAGGTTTGTTTCTCGGAATTAAGTTTGCTTGGGACTTATTTTTGGGATTATTAATCTTAAAAATCTTGGGGTTTTGTGGAGATGAATTATTCAAAGTGAAATTATCTAAAGGCTCAATTGCTTTTGGGCTTAAAGGTTATCAATAATTGATCTGTGACACCCCGACTAATTAAATACCAGGTAGCTACTCCTATATTTAGAATAAAATAAAATGTCAAGTTGGTTCAGCTCATAGCATCACTGTCGAAAAGATTTAATTAATTACTAGCCACCTAATATTTAAAATAGAGAAGTCTCAAATTTTAATATTTAAATTAAACATCAACTAAATAAATTAAGTCATCACTAACAATAACATGAACAATCTCATAAGGTAATCAATGGAATGAAATAACTGAAGTCTGGAGTAAATTCTTAAACAATAGTAGTAATATAAATAAACACAATATAAACGACGTCTAAACAAAATAAATAAGTCTGACAACTGAAATGAAATAAACCTCTGAACTACTATCTCTGAATAGAAATGGGCGACATGCCCTAACAGATATAAATAAATCTCTTAGTAGAATCAAGGCCAATTGTGGAGGCGTCTAATACTGAGATCCTGTAACTTCCACAGCAGAAATAACACGTCAATGAATCGTAACTCCTATGCTTGGCGTCCCAGTGGATGGGCACCTAAAAGGTTTTTACAAAAAAAAGATTTGGAAGCAAACGGGTCAATGCCCGAGGTGAGAATATTTTAAAAATAGCAAGTGTTTAAATTAAAATATTAAATGGCACATATATTAAATATGTTAGTCACGTTCCCTCACTTGAGATCATCACCTCTCAACTGTTGTGCACGCCTAACGCATCATCTAAATTCCATCTAGTTATGCTATTGCCTGACTGGTTTGTTCCCTCACATGTAATGTTGCTCCCACTACTGCAATGCTGCTCCTACCAGCTTAAACATAGATAGTATCTGCCTCTATACATTTGTGCACTCATACATCCTTAAGTGCCTTTGGATGTCCATATTCTATTGGCTATCCACTATGACATCGGAGCTCCATGTAAACTCCGTAGGATGCGCCTTTTGAAAGTCATCACGAACACGTTCCCAAGCATACGGGAATACATGAGCCTGGACTGGGGATACCAAGGGTGCCTGAGGTGGTGCCTGTTGCACTACTACTAAAGATGCATTTACCGCCTGGGCTACAATGGCGGAAACTTCAGTAACGTTCATAGAATCTTGAACTGGTGCAGGCTGAGGCTCGGACTGGTCATCCCTGGGAACTCGATGTGCACGTCGAGGAGGCACATGAAATAGGAGAAAATTTTTATGAGTCTAACATTAAAATCTCAAAATAGTTGAAGAACGTAAAATTCACAAAAGAGTACAACAATCCTAAAAAAAAAAAGGCTCTATACAAAGGACGCTAAGCGGAAACATAATAAGCCATACAGATTCTAAGGACTCTAGAACCTGATGCTCTGATACCACCTGTGACACCTCGACTAATTAAATATAACGTAGCTAATCCTTTATTTAGATTAATACAAAATGTCAAGTTGGTTCAGTTCATAGCATCACTATCGAAAACATTTAATTAATTACTAGCCACCTAATATTTAAAATAGTGAAGTGTCAAATTTTAATATTTAAATTAAACATCAACTAAATAAATTAAATCATCACTAACAATCACATGAACAATCTCATAAGGTAATCAAAGGAATGAAATAACTGAAGTCTGGAGTAAACTCTCCAATAATAGTAGCAATGTAAATAAACGCAATACAAATGTCTCAACAAAATAAATAAGTCTGACAACTGAAATGAAATAAACCACTGAACTACTGTCTCTGAATAGAAATAGGCGACAGGCCCTAAAAAATATAAATAAATCTCTTAGTAGAATCAAGGAGAATTGTGAAGGCGTCTAATACCAAGATCCTGTAACTTCCATAGCAGCTACAGCACGTCAATGGATCGAAACTCCTATGCTTGGCGTCCCTGTGGCTGGGCACCTAAAAGGTTTTTATAAAAAAAAATATTTGGAAGCAAACGGGTAAGAGCCCGAGGTGAGAATATTTTAGAAACTGCAAGTGTTTAAATTACAATATTAAACGACACATATATTAAACATGTTAGTCACGTTCCCTCACTTGAGATCCTCACCCCTCAACTATTGTGCACGCCTAACGCATCATCTAAATTCCATCTAGTTATGCTACTACCTGACTGGTCTGTACTAATCCTATTAATACGGTCTTATTTTAGATGCCACCCATATTATTCAAATAAATTATATTCATAAGTCACACGTTCATTAGCTAATTTACTTATCTCAAGTATTAGTTAAGTTCACACTATTATTAACCCGATTGAATCTCTTAGTCATTCGCATCTACTAAGTAACAGTGAACCATTCACAAGTACATATATAAGTCACTCTCATTACATATATGGAACCCCTAGGCTAACCTGCGGTGCACGCATACTCTGCTATCGAATCCCGATACATCACGTACATAAGGATCATGAGTTCCGAATCGCTCAGTAACTGTTTCAATAAAAGCCACACATATTGGAGGCGAACATAGTTCATATAGCCATGGGTCATGCACATACCTATGCTCCCATGGTCAGCTGACTTATGAACTCATAGATAAGTTATTCACGGTTATATGTCCTTAAGTTACTACTCTAAATCCCCCAGAAGGTACACAAAGATAAGATGGTCCTTTCTTGAAAAATCAACCTCCCGTGATAACAAGTATGGTAGGTATGTCATACACATAATCATCCATTTACTAAGTAATCACACACTTAGGTAATTATCATATTATTATGGGTGTATCCCAGCCCTATATAATAAGTCTCATACATATTATAGTATCATCCCGTTTATCCCACGTAATAAGTTTAGCGCAATAACTCCTTTCGTATAATTTCGGGTGCTTACCTCTAACCCAAAAGGTTACTAAGTTTTCCTCTAATCTCTAAGGTTATTTCAGTAATTAAGCTCCCCCAAATAAAGTCTTTAACCTTAAGTTGTTTTTTGTGAGAATTACTTTCGACTTCTCACAACTTCCAAACGCAACTCACTCGTCGGACATTCGTAAGTTTAACATCAGATCCCAAACTAACCTAATATCTTTCGGGCTTCAAATACACCCCTACTGGTCTTCCCTAAGTACCAATACGTTCAATCAATCATCACTAAAGGATTTTCAAGGTTGGGAGTCAATCAAATATTTAAGGGAAAAATATCACAATTTCCATAGGGATCGATCGATCGAAATAATTGGTCGATCGATCGAACAGTCGATCGATTGAAATTCTTGGATCGGTCGATCGATCCAACAGTTATCTGCCCAAAATTCCTTTAACAGTTACGGGTTTCCTATTTTTATACTTCCAATTCTCCATTAAAACGTTTCAAACTCCCAAACAAGTATACTAAACTTTAAACTAACATATCTAGACAAGTTTTAACGTTCAAGATTCATCAAACCCTCACAAAATGTTGATTACTTAGATCAAAAGTCATGAATATTATCACAACCCTAATTCTTCTATATCTCTTCAATAATCATCATAAATCTCAATTTAATTTTTTGATTTCCTAACTCTTAATTTATAAATTCGTTCATTTAATATATCCAGAAGATCCACTACATGCAAACCTATCCAAGATCAATAATCTAGTCTCTAACTTCACATTATTATAATTATTCATAATATGTGTTCAAATCTAGACTATCATGTAAAGTATATGACTTAAATCATTGCAAGATAAATCACATGCCTTGAATTAGATATTCTGATCCTTTGGAGCAGATGGTACAGGAGTAATCCTCTCCTCCCGATCTATCCGGTGGTGGTTACGGTGGTGCAAAAGCCTCTAAGTGGTGGTTCTTCTTTGGAACTTCCTTCTCTTCCTCTCTAATGTCTGTTTATGATTTTTGGCTGTGAAAGCCCATGGAGCCCTAAGTGTTTGCTGATATAATCAGTCTAAAATTCGTGGGTTACCATTCCTCAAAAAGTCAAAATGACTAAAATAGCCTCCCGGATTTTCGGTTAGGCCTAAAATGCCCCGGGACCCAAGCTAAACCCCCGACTAGTGTTTTCTGACTATCTAGACCCTTTCGAATACGTTGGCGCACTCAAACTAACCATCGAATGATATAAAAATAATTTACTTTTAAATCCATTAAATTGGTTCCTGACACGACTGACACGCGCGTTCCAACTTTATTTTCGAAATTATCGTATTTATAACTCGCGACAATATTAATAAATTCAATAATCATATATTACCATATTCACTCACTAATATTCAACATTATTATCACAATCAAATACTAACTCTCGTCTTCCTAGTATTTAAATCCGTATTAATTTCCAATTATTTAATCCATTTAATTTAATTAATCCCAATAAATAAAATTAACAAAAATACGAGGTATTACATACTTACCCCCTCATAACATAATTTTGTCCCAAAATTCAAAAATAAGATATACCTAACAAAAATAACTCTGGATAATGCTCGCGCATCTCATCCTCGCGCTCCCAGGCGGACTCCTCGGCATTATGATGTTGCCACTGAACACGTACTAGCGGTACTACCTTTGACCTCAACTTCCTCTCACTACGATCTAGGATAGCAATCGACCCCTCTTCGTAGGAACTATCAAGTTGTAGATTAATCTCCTCTAAAGAAATATGAGTATGGGCCAACTCATCTCGTAGATATCTCCTCAGCGAAGAAATATGGAATACGTCATGGATTCTATGCAAATGTTCCGATAACCCAAGTCTATACGCAGCTGGCCCAATCTGCTGAATGGTAGGAAATGGTATCTAGGCTCAAACTTCCCCTGTTTCCCAAAATGCACAACCCCCTTCATAGGAGACACTCAGGGTAACACTTGGTCCCCCACATTAAACTCTCGGAAGAACCTCTTCGCATCGGCCTAACTCTTTGGTCGATCCTGAGCAACCGGAATATGGTTCTGTATCATCTCTATCCTTGTCGAAGTATCCTGAATCACCTCCGTCCCAAGTTGTTTGTTGTCCCCCACCACTAAAAAACATTATGGGGAACGACAAGGCCTACTGTACAACGCCTAGAATGGAGCCATACCAATAGTAAACTGGGTGGAGTTATTATAAGTAAACTCCACCAGTGGGAGATACTGCTCCCAACCTCCGCCAAAATTGAGGATGCACTTACACAACATGTCCTCTAACATCTGATTCGTCCGCTTGGTTTGTCCATCTATCTGCGGGTGATATGTTATACTCAATGGCAACTCCGTACCCATAGCTTCTTAAAAACTCTCCTAAAATCGAGACACAAATATCTTATCGTTGTTAGATACGATATTGAGAGGCACCCCATGGAGTCTCACTATCTCCGCTATGAAGATCTAGGCGTACTGTCCCGTAGTGTAGTTTCCCCACGCTGGCAGAAAGTGAGCAACCTTAGTCAACCGATCAATAATCACCCATATGGAATTGTGACCCCTCTACGATGTAGGTAATGCCATGATTAAGCTCATGGAAATGCTCTCCCATTTCTACATAGGAACCTCTAATGGATGTAGAAGTCATGTCGGACTCTGATGGTCTACCTTTACTAGCTGACAAGTGGCACATTTTGAAACGAACTCGACAATATCCTTCTTCATCCCACTCCACCAGTACTATCGCCTCATATCCTGGTACATCTTATCCCCACCAGGATGTATCGCGAATCGTGCGACTCTGTCATCACCTCATGTCGCAAGTCTTTTTCCTCAGGAACAACCAATATCCCATTGAAGCGTAAGCCCCCGTATGAACCAACCTTATAAGACTCAACCCCCTCTACTAGTAACTTTACTATCCGCTCCTGATAGAACGGGTCTGCTTCCATAGCATGTACCACTCTCGTAATGATCTTGGGTGTAACTGTCATCACGGACATGAATGATCGGTCCACTACGTCCTAGTGTCCCTACTCCTTCCACTTCACTTTCCACACCTCGGCCACATCACCTACTGGCCTACGGCTCAACGCGTCTTCTACCACGTTATCCGTCCCGGGTGGTATTAGATATCGAACTAATAATCCTTCACAAACTCGAGGAACCAATATTGACGCATATTTTGCTCCTTCTACGTGAAGAGGTATTGTAGGGACTTATGGTCTGCGAATAAGTAAAATTTCTCCCCCCGGAGATAGTGTCTCCAAATCCGAAGTGCAAATACGACTGCCGTTAACTCTAAGTCATGGGTGGGGTAATTCCTCTCGTAAGGCTTAAGCTTATGGGAAGCTTAAGCTATAGCCTGACTCTCCTGTTGCATTACACCCCCAAGTCCTAGTAAGGACGCATCAGTGTAGACTAGATATTCTACTCTCGGCCTGGGAAATGCTAACACTGGTGCTGAGGTCAGCTTTTTCTTCAACTCATCAATAGCCAACTGACAGACATCACTCCAAATAAATGGTACCCCTTTACGAGTCAGATGTGTCAATGGACCCGCTACCTTTGAATACGCCTGAATAAACCTCATGTAGTATCCTGCTAGGCCCAAAAAACTACATATTTTTATCAATGTCGTGGGTTGTCCCCACTCCCTCACCGTTGATACCTTCCTCGGATATACACATATCCCACTGTTAGAAATGATGTGCCCCAAAAACTGAAACTCCTTTAGCCAAAACACGCATTTCTCATATTTTGCATACAGCTCGTGCTGACGCAGTGTCTGCAAAACCTTCCTCAAGTGCTCGGCATGATCCTCTTCAGTCTAGGAGTAAACCAGAATGTCATCTATGAAGACAATGATGAACTGGTCTAAGAACTCTCTAAACACCCTATTCATCAAGTCCATAAACACGACTAGGGCATTGGTCAGACCAAAAGGCATAACCTTGAACTCATAGGAACCATATCTCGTTAAGAAGGCAGTCTTCGAGACATACTTCTCTTTGATACGCAACTGATGGTATCCCGATCTCAAGTTAATCTTTAAGAAGAAGGTGGCTCCTTTCAACTGGTCCAATAATTCATTGATTCGGGGTAACGAATATTTATTCTATAACGTGACTTTATTCAACTCCTGGTAATCGACACACAACCTCAAAGATCCATCCCTCTTATTAACAAATAGCACAGGATCACCCCATGACGAAGTACTCCTACGAATAAACCCCTGACCCAACAGTTGCTCTATTTGATCCCCTATCTCCCTTATCTTTGCTGGAGCCATATGGTAAGGTGTGCGGGCTATCAGCTGAGTGCCCAGTACCAAATCTATAATAAATTATATCTATCTACTAGGAGGTACCTAGAATATCCTGGAACATGTCAGCGAACTCCCTAACAATTGGAATCGAATCAAGTGGTATCACCACCTCCTTAGAGGTCTCCTCCTTTATGTAGTATAAATGAGTACATAATCCTCCTTTAGGACAAGGCATTGCCACTAGGAACATCTCCTAACCGCGTATGGAAAAAAACACATCTACTAAAATAATCGATAATGGCTCTTTATGCAATAAACCAATCCATAGCGATAAACGCATCATACTCTGACATATCTAATACTAGGATGTGAGCGAATAAAGTAAATCTCCCAATCTCTACACCTACGCCTCTATATATCAAAGAAATTATGGAACCACTACTCAGATGAGACTCTACACAAGTGAAGGTACTCTTCGCTATATCTAACAATCCCATAGTACGTGTAAATCTCGTGTCAATAAAGTAGTGTGTGGCCCCCGTGTCAAATAAAATACGCCCCATAGTTCCCTTAATAGAAAACATACCCTCAATCATGGGTAGATCCTATGAGATTGCGGCCTAATAATGGTTATTAACCCAACCATATTGAAGCTGCCCCAGCTGAACTGGGACTACTGGAATAGGTGGTAGTGCTGAGAGGGCGGCGGGAAACATTGGTCTCTGGGGCTCCTGTCGAGCACCCTGATGCTGCTACTGTGGGGCCCTTCCCCTCTCAGGATACTCCTGGCATTTGTGGCCAATATTACCACATATGAAGAATTTCCCTGCAAAGTTTCCCCCTCTCTGACCCTGCTACCCACGGTCCTGATGATCGTTACCACCTCTACCTTGGCCATGCTAGCCCTACTGAAACTGCTGCCAGCCCTGATGGCCGTTCTAACCCGACTGGCCATGCCTAAAACCTACTTGGACATGTTGGAACCTCCTGATCTGAATCTCTTAGAATCCCCCCGTTAGGAACTCTGATCACCCTGCCTATGCTGACCCTGAGCTGGCTGTACCCCACTAGTACCATTACCTCATGTCCTACCCTGCTGGCTGGACTCCCCTAATCGCTTACCCTCTGACAGA
Organism: Sambucus nigra; assembly: GCA_949130495.1. NCBI lineage: Eukaryota > Viridiplantae > Streptophyta > Magnoliopsida > Dipsacales > Adoxaceae > Sambucus > Sambucus nigra. Next base: position 78,888,006 of record OX422210.1, on the reverse strand, counting down.
TGAAAGTGGTGGTCCTGGCAGTGAAGTAGAGTTGCATTAACCACATATGAATAGGTGGCCAATGACAGATTCCCTAATAGGTTCTGGAAAATCCTCCACGTCAACCCATCCATGAACTTCTCGATCTTCTTCTCTTCTGTTGGGATCTCATTAGGTATTATATTAAGAAGATTGGTGAACTCGGACTCATAGTCTTCCACTGTCCTCCCTTCCTGCTTAAGCTTCATCAATTTTTGCCTCATCTCTATCTGAACTGCAGAGCGAAAATATTTATGATCGAACCGCACCCAGAACTCCTGAATAGCAAGGACATATCTCTCCTCGGTGGTGGTAATGGACTCCCACCACTGCAATTATTCTCCTACCAGCTTAAAAATAGACAGTATATGCCTTTGTACATTTGTGCGCTCATACATCCTTAAGTGCCTTTGGATGTCCATCTTCTATTGGCTTGCCACTATGACATTGGAGCTCCCTGTAAACTCCGGAGGATGCGCCTTCTGAAGTCATCACGAACACGTTCCCAAGAAGACGGGAATGCATGATCCTGGAACGGGGATACCACCGGTGTCTGATGTAGTGCCAGTTGCACTACTGCTAACACTGCATTTACCGCCTGGGCTACAATGGCGGCAACTTCAGTAGGATTCATAGAACCCTGAACTGGTGCAGTTTGAGGTTCGAGCTGATCATCCCTGGGAACTCGCTGTGCACGTCGAGGAGGCATCTGAAATGGGAGAAACGTTTTATGAGTCTACAGTTAATATCTCAAAATAGTTGAAGAACGTAAAATTTACAAAAGAGTATAAGAATCCTAAAATATACGACTATATAGCAAAGGACGCTACGCGAAAACATAATAAGCAGTACAGATCCTATGGACTCTAGAACCTGATGCTCTGATACCACTTGTGACACCTCGAATAATTAAATATCAGGTAGCTATTCCTTTATTTAGGTTAATACAAAATGTCAAGTTGGTTCAGTTCATAGCATCACTATCGAAAACATTTAATTGATTACTAGCCACCTAATATTTAAAATAGTGAAGTGTCAAATTTTAATATTTAAATTAAACATCAACTAAATAAATTAAATCATCACTAACAATCACATGAACAATATCATAAGGTAATAAATGGAATGAAATAACGTAAGTCTGGAGTAAACTCTCCAATAATAGTAGCAATGTAAATAAACGCAATGCAAATCTCTCAACAAAATAAATAAGTCTGACAACTGAAATGAAATAAACCACTGAACTACTGTCTCTGAATAGAAATAGGCGACATGCCCTAACAAATATAAATAAATCTCTTAGTATAATCAAGGAGAATTGTGGAGGCGTCTAATACCAAGATCCTGTAACTTCCATAGCAGCTACAACGCGTCAATGGATCGAAACTCCTATGCTTGGCGTCCCTATGGCTGGGCAACTAAAAGGTTTTCACAAAAAAAATATTTGGAAGCAAATGGGTCAGAGCCTGAGGTGAGAATATTTTAGAAACAACAAATGTTTAAATTACAATATTAAACGACACATATATTAAACATGTTAGTCACGTTCCCTCACTTGAGATCCTCATCCCTCAACTATTGTGCACGCCTAACGCATCATCTAAATTCCATCTAGTTATGCTACTGCCTGACTGGTCTGTACTAATCCTATTAAGACGGTCTTATTTTATATGCCACCCATATTATTCAAATAAATTATATTCGTAAGTCACACGTTCATTAGCTAATTTACTTATCTCAAGTATTAGTTAAGTTCACACTATTCTTAACCCGATTGAATCTCTTAGTCATTCGCATCTACTAAGTAACAGTGAACCATTCACAAGTACATATATAAGTCACTCTCATTACATATATACATAGATGGAACCCCTAGGCTAACCTGCGGTGCATGTATACTCTGCTATCGAATCCCGGTACATCACGTACATAAGGATCATGTGTTCCGAATCACTCAGAAACTGTTTCAATAAAAGCCATACATATTGGAGGTGAACATAGTTCATGTAGCCATGGGTCACGCACATACCTATGCTCCCATGGTCAGCTGACTTATGAACTCATAGATAAGTTATTCACAGTTATATGTCCTTAAGTTACTACTCTAAATCCCCTATAAGGTACACAAAGATAGATGGTCCTTTCTCGAAAAATCAACCTCCCGTGATAACAAGTATGGTAGGTATGTCATACACATAATCATCCATTTACTAAGTAATCACAGACTTTGGTAATTATCATATTAATATGGGTGTATCCTAGCCCTATATCGTAAGTCTCATACATATTATAGTATCATCCTGTTTATCCCACGTAATAAGTTTCGCGCAATATCTCCCTTCATATAATTCCAAGTACTTACCCTAACCCTAAAGGTTACTAAGTTTCCCTCTAATATCTAAGGTTATTTCAGTAATTAAGGTCCCCCTAATACAGTCTCTAACCTTAAGTTGTTTTTTGTGAGAATTACTTTCGAGTTCTCACAACTTCCAAATGTAACTCACTCGTTGGATATTCGTAAGTTTAACATTAGATCCGAAACTAACCTAATATCTTCCGGGCTTCAAATACATCCCTACTGGTGTTCCCTAAGTACCAATACGTTCAATAAATCATAACTAAAGGGTTTTCAAGGCTGGGAGTCAATCAAATATTTGAGGGAAAAATATCATAATTTCCAGAGGGGCCGATCGATCGAAGAAATTGGTCGATCGATTGACATTCTTGGGTCGATCGATCGATCGAGCAGTTATCTGCCCAGAATTCCTTTAACAGTTACAGATTTCCTATTTTTATACTTCCAATTCTCCATTACAACGTCCCAAACTCTGAAACAAGTATACTAAACATTAAACTAACATATCTACACAAGTTTTAAGGTTCAGGATTCATCAAACCCTCACAAAATGTTGATTTCTTGGATCAAAAGTCATGAATATTACTCCAACCCTAATTCTTCCATATCTATTAAATAATCATCATAAATCTCAATTTAATTTCATGATTTCCTAACTCTTAGTTTATAAATTCGTTCATTTAATATTTTTAGAAGATCCACTACATGCCAACCTATCCAAGATCAATAATTTAGTCTCCAATTTCACACCATTACAATTATTCATAATTTCTATTCAAATCTAAACTATCATGTAAAATATATTCCTTAAATCATTGAAAGATAAATCATTTGACTTGAATTAGAGAGTCTGATCCTTTGGAGCAAATGGTATAGGAGTAATCCTCTCTTCCTGATCTATCCGGTGGTGGTGACGGTGGTGCAAAAGCCTCTTAGTGTTGGTTCTTCTTTGGGACTTCCTTCTCTTCCTCTCTAATGGTCATTTGTAATTTTTGGTTGTGAAATCCCTAGGCACTCTAAGTGTTGGCTGATATAATCAGTCTAAAATTTGTGGGTTACTATTCCTCAAAAAGTCAAAAATGACTAAAATATCCTCTCGGGTTGCCGATTAGGCCTAAAATACCCCGGGACCCAAACTAAACCCCCAGCTAGTGTTTTCTGGCTATCTCGACCCTTCCGAACACGTTGGCGCATTAAAAATGACCATACGGGTGATATAAAAATAGTTTACTTTTAAATCCATTAAATTGGTTCCTGACACGACTAACGCGCGCGTTCCAACTTTGTTTCCGAAATTATCGTATTTATAACTCGCGAAAATATTAATAAATTCAATAATCATATATTACCATATTCACTCACTAATATTCAACATTATTATCACAATCAAATACTAACTCTCGTCTTGCTAGTATTTAAATCCGGATTAATTTCCAATTATTTAATCCATTTAATTTAATTAATCCCAATAAATAAAATTAACAAAAATACGAGGTATTACATACTTACCCCCTCATAACATAATTTTGTCCCAAAATTCAAAAATAAGATATACCTAGCAAAAATAACTCTGGATAACGCTCGCGCATCTCATACTCGCGCTCCCAGGCGGACTCCTCGGCATTATGATGTTGCCACTGAACACGTACTAGCGGTACTACCTTTGACCTCAACTTCCTCTCACTACGATCTAGGATAGCAATCGACTCCTCTTCGTAGGAACTATCAAGTTATAAATTAATATCCTCTAAAGAAATATGAGTATGGGCCAACTCATCTCGTAGATATCTCCTCAGCGAAGAAATATGGAATACGTCATGGATTCTATGCAAATGTTCCGGTAACCCAAGTCTATACGCAGCTGGCCCAATCTGCTGAATGGTAGGAAATGGTATCTAGGCTCCAACTTCCCCTGTTTCCCAAAATGCACAACCCCCTTCATAGGAGACACTCAGAGTAACACTTGGTCCCCCACATTAAAATCTCGGAAGAACCTCTTAGCATAGGCATAACTCTTCGGTCGATCCTGAGCAACCGAAATATGGTTCTGTATCATCTCTATCCTTGCCGAAGTATCCTAAATCACCTCCGTCCCAAGTTGTTTGTTGTCCCCCACCACTAAGAAACATTATGGGGAACGACAAGGCCTACCGTACAACGCCTAGAATGGAGCCATACCAATAGTAAACTGGTTGGAGTTATTATAAGTAAACTCCACCAGTGGGAGATACTGCTCCCAACCTCCACCAAAATTGAGGATGCACTTACACAACATGTCCTCTAACATCTGATTCGTCCGCTTGGTTTGTCCATCTATCTGCGGGTGATATGTTATACTCAATGGCAACTTCGTACCCATAGCTTCTTGAAAACTCTCTTAAAATCGAGACACAAATATCTTATCGCTGTTAGATACGATATTGAGAGGCACCCCGTGGAGTCTCACTATCTCCGCTATGAAGATCTAGGCATACTGTCCCGTAGTGTAGTCTGTCCACGCTGGCAGAAAGTGAGCAACCTTAGTCAACCGATCAACAATCACCCATATGGAATCGTGACCCATCTACGATGTTGGTAATTCCATGATGAAGCTCATGGAAATGCTCTCCCATTTCTACATAGGAACCTCTAATGGATGTAGAAGTCATGTCGGGAACCAATTTAATCGCGAGTTATTAATATTATGACATGTCGGGAACCTCCCATTTCCACACGCGCGTCTCAACTTTATATCCAAAATTATCGTATTTGTAACTCGCGATAATATTAATAAATTCAATAATCATATATTACCATATTCACTCAGAAATATTCAACCTTACTATCATAATCAAATACTAACTCTCGTCTCGCTAGTATTTAAATCCGGATTAATTTCCAATTATTTATCGTCTCGCTACAACATCCGCAAAATATCGTAGCTCCTTAACACTGGAAAGGAAAGTCAGAGTGGGCGTCCATGTGGTGGAGCACCTGAACATATATAAGATCCACATAAGAGGAAGAAATATAAATGGGTCAGGGCTCGGTTTGATATGATATATATGTAAATAAAATGCATCACAGTTGAAAATACTAAATTTGATAAACAAGTTGAATTCCCTCTTCATTCAGAGTATCATCCTCACCTCTGTCCTAAGTGCACATCCTAGCGCATACGATTCATGATAAGTTAAACTTCCCATAAACTTAGTAGGAGTAGCATAACTTTATTTAACACGCCAAGTCTACCAATTTAATATGACCATACGTAACAATAATCATTAGGGACCATATGCAATTAAAGTTGGTTCACAGTTTCCTTAAATCAATTAATCATTTGTGTGAAATACCATTTCAGTGAGAATAGTTACATTCATATAATAACGGTTCTAAGACCACCCTTCCGGGAGTCACCCCACTGGATGCGCCCCTAAATGCTATCATCTTCTAGGGCCTATAATTAAGACCACCTGGGTACCCTAAATCGCAACCCATGGGAAGCGGCCATATACCTTCGATAATGAGTTATAACCATACCCGAAATTGCATCACCTCGAATAAAATAATCATAGAACGTAACCACCGGTTCCATAGCCCTAGGACTATATTCTCCCTACATCATTAGCCAGGGGATTTACCTCATTCACGTAACTTTTGTCATGATAGAATTTAAAGAGGTATGTATGCGAGTGCCATAATTACAAGATATACCAAATAAACATACACTTCTTATTTTCGAAACCATATGTGCATAACAATTTAGGCTACAAGGTATAATTACCCTCATACTAGCCCCCGAAAGTCCAAAACGATGCTACCCAACTCCACCCTAGTCCGAGACTCATTTACTAGATGAAATGAGACATTAAGTTCTACTAAATAGTCCCCGAAATAAGCCTAGATACCCCCTTACTAACCTAGGGTATTAATCCCCCTTATGTGAGACCCTAATACTCTCTATTTCATCATATGAGAAGGTTCCTAAGCTTCAGACCTAAAAGAAAAGCAGTAGAAACCAAGTTGGAAAATTTTCATAAAAAATAGGATTTTCTAATCGATTCGCCCCTGAAAGCGAATCGATTTGGTTTCCCAGACCTGTAGCCACCATTTTAGCGACTCGATTCGCTAAGGAGGGTGAATCGATTCGCCCTGGTCCAGATGCCCAGTTGGGGCTACGAGTTGATATAAACCCTAAATCCACTAAATCTCTTTTCACTACACCCAATATCGTCCATTAATAAATTCACCAAATCATTCCTACACAATAACCCATCAATATATCTAACTCCAATCATGTCTAAATAAAATACCTAAGGGTTTAAGCACAAAAATCCTCTATAACCATTGTTGTTTCAAACTCAAAAATATAAACCATAAATGCAATTTATTAAACAAAATCATATGTTTATGCAAGTTTAATAACTTGCCTCAAGATTGTAGTCTCAGACTCTTCTTAGTTGAAACGATTTCGGGCTCGAAATGGAAAATCTCATATTTTCTCTTCTTTCTCGCAAGCTCTAACTTCTCTCTAACTCTCTAGGTTTAGAAATACACAAATGAGATATAAATTCTCTTATAAGACTTAAATGCCCAAATACATTAAGTCCAAAATTAAATGCTGCTACCTTCTTGAAATGACTCGTAACATCATATATAAGTTATAACTAGCCAAAAGTACCCCGAAACCCCAAAACACACCTAGTAGTTATTTTGACTATCTCAACCATTCCCGGACTAACCGTGCATCCTAAATTGACATTCAGGATATCGTTCATTATTTTCTATTTCAACATCATATTAACATTCTTATAATAACCCGAATGGAATAAAAATCATAACCGTCACTTTAAGCACAACGATGCAACGAAATATAATGTTACACTATTTACATTCGCTTAACGGTAAATATGCAAAATTCAAACACTTAAATTAATATTTACTTCAATTTCCTTTATTTTATATAACTAACCCACCTGTCAATTTGATATAAACATAATTACTCATAAGTAAGGGGTATTACAAGTAAATGGCAATTTGATAGGCACTATTGAACTTATTAATCCATTATCCATTGAGGAGACCATTTAAAGGTTCCTATTATAAATCTCCCAAAAAACCATTTATCCTTTGTCCATAATCTTACAAATTCCTCCTCAGAACTCAACCTTATTAACACATGATTATTGTCTAACAATCCTACAGTACATGATTGTTTCATATTGAAGGTAAGTACCATTTTTTATATCCTCCATTAGTGGTCTCCCATGTGAAAACTTTCCTATGATCGAAAACTTAAATGGTTCTTCTAAGACTTCAATATCTTCTTGAAAAAAATATTGTAGCAAGTTCCCCTTTGAAATGAGAAAGAGATTTAAGTTCAAGGTCTTTCATAGGTTTGTTTGCTACAACACTTGTAAATGAATGTGACAAAAAATTATTAGGATTAGGAGGTTTAGGGTTCAAACATGATGCATACGTTTGAGATGGCATTCAAACCCTAATTAGGGTTATTTTTAAAGAGGGAGAGAGAGAATTAATTGTATCTAATTTTCATATATTTAATTTGAAATTATTTCCATTGCTTTATCAAATTCATCCTTTGATAGCAAATGATTTACATTACCTTTAATGATGCAACAGAGTTCTCAAGTGTTTTAGCCTAAAACAATAAGGCCACATGGACTAATAAATGAGTGATACCTATTATCACGATCAGTAAACCCTCGAGCAGCGTATAAGTATAGTCGAACCAGTTATCTCGTTGTTCGATCACCTAGATGACCATACCGACGAATGTGAACAGTCAGCAATATGAACAGATGCGCGAGAGATATTCAAAAGTCACCATGTACATGCACGTGAATAATATATTGCTTCCTATTATTGTATGAAAATATAAATACCTAGAGTGTAAAGGTATTTCATCTCTTTAACTTCCAACTAGAATAAATATATTATTATCTCTCTTAGCTATAAGGATAGAACTTTAGACAGTTCTTGCGAGAATTGTACTAAACCCTAAAAATATAGTATCATTACACTCCTGGATGTAAGCACCATACTTGGGTTGAACCAAGTAAAATCTTTATGTCTCTTTATAATTCTCCCCCTCTTTAGCTTCTTATTTTATTTATGGTTATAAATATTGGATAAATTGAGCTAAGATTATTCCAAATTATCAAACAAAATTTAGACACTAACTGATTGGCGTCGTTTATGGGAAACGACAAGTTATTATTGTTTCCTACCTATTTCCATGATCATAACTTCTCAGTCACACTACTAAAGTATCATATACACTCTAGAAAGTAGTCATGCCTTAGGCAACATCTTTTGCCTTTTTGTCCCTCTCAGTATAGTAGATCTTTAAGGAATCCTGTTGAACACCGCCAAAGGGCAAGAAGCTATACAAGAAACAGTAAGGTATCTTACTCACATGCTTTAAAGTAGGCCAACTGTTATCCTAACCTCCAGAGGGAAAATATTCCCCCAGCTTCTAGGAACGAAAGAAGTAAATCCAGATATTTAAAATCTTCCAATGATAGACCATATTACCCCGTCATAACCTTCACCCTCAAATCCACTAATTACTATGATGGGATTTCCCTCTCAGGGGAATGGACGAACGCCTTGAACAGACTAAGCAAGGGCTTAGACTTTGATCGATTAGGTCCCTGTAAGATATGCAACCCCGGATTTTATTAAATATTTCTTTTTGCGTAAATCGATGCGGAAGCATTGGGATGGTTCAACTTTAAAAACGCCAAATTTTAATTTTCTTAAAACAAATTAAAATTCCACCAAGTGAAGTAAGATTAATCAATTAATATATTCACTTAAACCAATTCATTAATCCAAGTCCTAGAATTTGCCTAATTCATATTTATCAATATAAGCAAATTAGGCGAAACCAAATTTTAGCAAATGACTTGAATTAACTAAACTTTACCCAATATTTAATTAAAGTCCAAATTAAATTTAGTGTGATAATTTAAACCGATTTTTATCTTGAATTATCCTAAGCATGCGTTCTAAATTATTTAAGCAAGATAAAATAAACCAATCACACTACGCCGCGATGTACGAGGAAAAATCCAAGACAGGAAACAACCTCGGACGGCCCTAGCCACAAATCCACTAGATACGGAATTACAATTACAAGACAGATAGACTTACAACGCACGACTCGATCCCTCTCAAGCCTCGACGCTCCTTCTTGTAGACACCTCTTCCTAGCGGATAACCTTGGAATACCACCGCGGTCTCGGAATCCACCGATGGGACTTTATATGGTCACCGTCACCCGTACATGGAGCCTTTCTCCGTGTGGGTAAATTAACATAGAAACACTTCTTCTTTCTTCGTGGGAGGTAGAAGCAAAACCCGAAACTTCTCTTCTTGAATTCGGTAGAGAAAAACCGGTCCCAAACTTCAAGCAATTTGATATGTATATAAGAACTTGGATAACCAATATGGGTGTAAAACACAAGAGTGATAAAATATTTTTCTCTAAAGATCTCACTCAAAACATGAACATTTTCCTAAACACAATTTTTCTCTCAAACTCTCTCTAAGAGATAAACTAGGATGGAAAAGTTAAGTTAGAAAATGTCATTCCCACACATATTAAAGTCTGTAAAAGTTGGTTAAAAACCAAGTGGGGAAGTGGGTACAAAACTGCCAAAAAACTGAATAACTGTTCCCGCCTGGCATCTCGTTCGAATGACATTTCGTTCGAATGACATTTCGTTCGAATGAAATCTCGTTCGAACGAGACTTCTAACGACGTTCCAGATTGAACTCGTTAGAATCTCATTGGATATCTCGTTAGAACAACAATCTGGTTCGAACGACATATCTAACGACGGACCAGTATGCTTTAGTGGGAACTCGTTGGCAAAACTCGTTCGAACGAAATATGGTTCGAACGAAAAAACTCGTTCGAACGACCTATCGAACGAACCACCAGAAAGTTTGAAAAATTCGTTTTTAGCCCAGAAAACTTTGTAAACTTATTTTAAAGTTCTAATTAATTCTTTCTGAAAATAAAACACAATTTTTATTAAACCTAACACCCAATAAACTTTGTTGCAAGATCCTATATATATAATATTGCATTCATACCTTGGGAGCATGGAACTATGATTGATGACGTAGAAACGAGGCACACAAACCGGCATATTTGATGAATCTTTATACTCTTTGCCGCTACGTCTTCAATAAACACTTCATAGGCTTGAGAATATTACAATTACATACTATCCTATGAATAAATGTTTTTGTCCGGAATTGAGCCAACACTATACATGGACTCAATTGGAAATTTGTGTCCTTATAAATCTCCCCCTTTGGCTATTCCAGGACAAAAACCAAACAAAAATCCTAAAGGGCCGTCAAGCTCACTAGACTCAAAACATAACCCACCCAAACTTGACTCAACCCAAGGATCAAACGATTTGCCATTAAACAATGCCGCTTTAGAAGAATTTCTGCACACTTAAGCAAACTCATCAAATGCATAGGGAATATCAAAGTATTAAATGCAACTTTAATTAATTACTCCCCCTAAATCAATTCTCCCTTTTATCAAACACATGACCTACTTAGAAAGACGTCTCCCCCTAAGATAAATCTCCCCCAAACTAAGATACGATAATAATTGGATTAGATACCATTTCTCCCCCTATCATTTCTCCCCCTTTATGTTCAAGAATAGGCAAAGGATAAAGAACTAATAAACATAAAAACATGTTGAAGCCTAAAGTGATAAGACATGAAAGCATATGGGCAATAAAAGCATAACTAATCCATTATAGATACTAAAAATGAAGTATAAGCATAGAAGGTCTAGAAAGCAAGGCAAAGACACACAAAATATCATATATATATATACTATAAATATACCAATAAGTACTTGCATATATAGATAGATATAAACACACACATGACACAAAATACAATAAGTTTGCACACTCGTATGGCAAAAAATGTGTCATATGGAAACGGAAGTGTTGGGGTGTGAACTAGAAACAATTAAATTTAGACCCAAACACTTAATAAACATTCACGGAGTTCTCATTTGATTGTAAACTTTATCACATTTAAATATAACCTCATGTGACAATATGAAGATTGAACTCAATGAACAAACAAACACAATGCATACAAGCCTAGCATATTGATGATTCTACAAACCAATAGAGTCATGACATGAAATACGCAACTAGGATAAACGGACATTGTGCAAACCGTTGATATACCATCCAATTCTCCCTCAATAAGCATATATATTTTTTTTCTTTTGAATGAATATATGAAACAAACATAAGCCTTGGCAAATGTATTTCTTTTTAATGCCAAATATTCTGTTTTTAGGCCTTTGTATCACGTATTTCTTTTAGATCCAATAAACGGTGGCTTACTATAGCAAAGGATTTAATTCATCCTTTCGGAGCCCTTCCACGTTCACATTTATATAATTTTTTATCTCACAAGGCTCACGTGCAACGGATTTTGACATGCACTAGTCCTCCTAGGTCATAGATATGTAGATGACTAGATTGGTAGGAGAACACCTCAAAAAGCTCAAATATAACATGTGACATTAAGATTTCAAAAGAGCTCGTGCATGTGTGAAAAGAGGCATATAAAAATAGAATCCATTTAAACAATACAAAATCCCACTACTCCATATAAAACATGGTAAAGAACATTTTAAGGATTGAAAATCTAAACCAAAAGTTCTAGCCACGTGGAGGCGTAAAAGATGGGATTCAAACACAAATATATGCCATTTAAAGTGTGTCAAACTAAAATACACACAAAATAAAATGTTTTTGAGTTTTTGACATTTTTAACCAAAAATAAAGATATATACTCAAAAGAATAAACAAAAATCATTTGTATTTTTCATTAAGCTTAAATGAAATAAATAAAACACAAATGATAAAAAAAAATCTTTTTATATTTTACAATTAATTCAAACACAAAATATAATATAAAAAGATAAACAAGTCAAAATTTCTAGCATGTGATATGAAATAAGGCAATGACTAGAAAATGACTAAACAAGCATACATTTAGCATGAAGATAGCATGAGGTAAAAACGCTTAAGTATGCAAAAGACTAACACATTCATCCTTTAGATTTAGCAAGGGAGGAAGCATGTGAAAGCAAATGAGAATCATAAACCCTATTTTGCAAGGCAACCAAGTCAGATTTCCTAACCCAAATTAATGAAGAATGACTATCTTGGGGTGTAGGAACTTTAACTACCGTGGTTACTTTACTGTGGGATTTTTTAGGAATTCGTTTAAGATCAAAACAAAATTTCCTAAGATGACCTTTTCGACCACAATGTGAACAAGTAAAGACATGTCGAAAAGAGTTACTTAAGGAGTGATCTTTAAATGTATTCCTAGTAGATTCTCCTAAAACGTTGGTTTTGACTTTAGAGGTAAATTCATTACACGTATTGAAGCCTAAACCACAAGTGTCATTTTTAATTTGGACCGTTCCTAAGATTTTATCTAATTTTTCTGAACGACACTCCAAATCCAATTTGACATTACTAGAGTCTTTTAATTTATTTTGCAATTCTAAAATGTTAGACTCTAATAAAACATTGCGCTCTTCAAATGCAAGAAGCTCCTTTTTTAAGGATTCCATTAAACCCCTAAGGTTATCTCTTTCGCCTTCTACATATTCTAGCTTCTCTTGAAGAGTCCTCTCACGTGTCCTAAGGTCTTCTATTAAGGCATTTTCATCAACGACCTTGACACTCTCTCTTAAACTAGCTTCTAACTTCAAATTAGCCCTTTTCAATTTAATAGATTTTTATAAAGTTCTTGAAAAGCATTTTGAAGTTCACTCACATTAACCTCTTCTTCATTTTCACTCTCTCTTTCTTCTCCACTCTCACTTTCATCAAAAACAAGAGAATCATAAACAATGACCTTGGAAGTGTCATGTGTTAAAGTTTCATCAATCGATGAGTTCTCACTATCACTCACATGACTAGCCATAAAAGCCACAAAATTTTCCTTAGTAGGGGAATCGGGCTTCTCTTCCTTATCACTATCACTAAGGGTCGCATTATATGAAATGGGTCGCTTACCCTATTTCCTTAGTTTAGTGGGCCATTCATAAGCCCTATGGCCATAACCTTCACAACCAAAACACTTATTAGACTCGTCCCTATCTAAATTTTCATTACTAGGTTTAGGGATCTGTTCAGCTTTAGGAATCTTCTCCGCTTTATAAATCTTCTCGTTCTTGTCATGCTTAGAAGAATCAAATTTCTTAAAATCATTTTTAAATTTATCTTTGTTAATTTTAAGAAATTTTCTAAATTTGCGAGCAAATAAAGCCATGTCTTCCGAGTCACTATCACTATCGCTCTCTACTACTTATTTGACCTCTTTTCGGGCTTTTAAAGCAACGCCCTTTTCGATTTTCTTTTCAGTTTTAGAGGGAAACATATCCAGTTCATAGGTTTGTAAATCACCTACAAGCTCTTCTAATTTCGTAGAGGCTAAAGTGGGTAAAGAATTTAAAATGGTCACTTTTGGAATAAATCTATCGGGTAGGGACCTTAAAATTTTCTTTACAACACGGTCGTCAGGTATTTTCTCTCCCAAGTTAGAAGATGAATTAACAATATCAGAAAGTCTAGCATAAAATTCATCAAAAGTTTCTTTTTCATTCATTTTGATAGTTTCAAATTGAGTGGTGAGGTTTTGGAGTTTTGAAGCTTTAATGACAATAGTTCCTTCATGAGTTAATTGTAAAATATCCCAAGCTTCTTTAGCGGTCTCACACGTCATAATACGTCGGAATTCATCCGGTGTGACAACGCTAAACAAGGCATTTAAACCACGAGAATTGAAATTAGCAAGTTTAAACTCATTTTCAGTCCATCTATCGGCGGGTTTGATAACACGTTCATTTTCAACTAAATAAGTTGGTGGGGACCACCCATTAACAACTGATATCCAAACTCTCTCGTCGATAGATTTTAGTGCCGATCTCATACGCGCTTTCAAATACGCGTAGTTTGAACCATCGAAAATAGGAAATTTAGAAAATGGGGAAAAATCCATTTTAGCCAAAAATTATTTAAAAGATCGTTTAACGAAATAACTTATCGTTTTTGGCTCTGATACCAATTTGTAAGATATGGAACCCCGGATTTTATTAAATATTTCCTTTTTGCATAAATCGATGCGAAAGCGTTGGGATGGTTCAACTTTAAAAACGCCAAATTTTAATTTTCTTAAAACAAATTAAAATTCCACCAAGTGAAGTAAGATTAATCAATTAATACATTCACTTAAACCAATTCATTAATCCAAGTCCTAGAATTTTCCTAAGTCATATTTATCAATATAAGCAAATTAGGCAAAACCAAGTTTTAGCAAATGACTTGAATTAACTAAACTTTACCCAATATTTAATTAAAGTCCAAATTAAATTTAGTGTGATAATTTAAACCGATTTTTATCTTGAATTATCCTAAGCATGCGTTCTAAATTATTTAAACAAGATAAAATAAACCAATCACACTACGCTGCGATGTACGAGGAAAAACCCAAGACGGGAAACAACCTCAGACGGCCCTAGCCACAAATCCACTAGATACGGAATTACAATTACAATACAGATAGACTTACAAGGCACGACTCGATCCCTCTCAAGCCTCGACGCTTCTTCTTGTAGACACCTCTTCCTAGTGGATAACCTTGGAATACCACCGCGGTCTCGGAATCCACCGATGGGACTTTATATGGTCACCTTAACCCGTACATGGAGCCTTTCTCCGTGTGGGTAAATTAACATAGAAACACTTCTTCTTTCTTCGTGGGAGGTAGAAGCAAAACCCGAAACTTCTCTTCTTGAATTCGGTAGAGAAAAACCGGTGCCAAACTCCAAGCAATTTGATATGTATATAAGAACTTGGATAACCAATATGGGTGTAAAACACTAGAGTGATAAAATATTTTTCCCTAAAGATCTCACTCAAAACATGAACATTTTCCTAAACACAATTTTGCTCTCAAACTCTCTCTAAGAGATAAACTAGGATGGAAAAGTTAAGTTAGAAAATGTCATTCCCACACATATTAAAGTCTGTAAAAGTTGGTTAAAAACCAAGTGGGGAAGTGGGTGCAAAACTACCGATAACTGTTCCCTCCTGGCATCTCGTTCGAACGACATTTCGTTCGAACGAAATCTCGTTCGAACGAGACTTGTAACGACGTTCCAGATTGAACTCGTTAGAATCTCTTTGGATATCTCGTTAGAACGACATATCTAACGACGGACCAGTATGCTTTAGTGGGAACTCATTGGCAAAACTCGTTCGAACGACATATGGTTCGAATGAAAATACTCGTTCGAATGACCTATCGAACGAACCACCAGAAAGTTTGAAAAATTCGTTTTTAGCCCAGAAAACTTTGTAAACTTATTTTAAAGTCCTAATTAATTCTTTTTGAAAATAAAACACAGTTGTTATTAAACCTAACACCCAATAAACTTTGTTCCAAGATCATATATATATAATATTGCATTCTTACCTTGGGAGCATGGAACTATGATTGATGATGTAGAAACGAGGCACACAAACCGGCATATTTGATGAAGCTTTATACTCTTTGTCGCTACGTCTTCAATGAACACTTCATAGGCTTGAGAATATTACAATTACATATTATCCTATGAATAAATGTTTTTGTCCGGAATTGAGCCAACACTATACATGGACTCAATTGGAAATTTGTGTCCTTACAAATCTCCCCCTTTGTCTATTCCGGGACAAAAACCAAACAAAAATCCTAAAGGGCTGTCAAGCTCACTAGACTCAAAACATAACCCACCCAAACTTGACTCAACCCAGGGATCAAACGCTTTGCCATTAAACAATGCCGCTTTAGAAGAATTCCTGCACACTTAAGCAAACTCATCAAATGCATAGGTAATATCAAAGTATTAAATGAAACTTTAATTAATTACTCCCCCTAAATCAATTCTCCCCTTTATCAAACACATGACCTAATTAGAAAGACGTCTCCCCCAAGATAAATCTCCCCCAAACTAAGATACGATAATAATAGGATTAGATTCCATTTCTCCCCCTATCAGTCCCTAATAAACTAGGGGTCACAATCATAGGGAGTCATGCCGATCTCGAGATCCTCGAGATGGTTTTGCAATATCCAGACCCATCGTGTGAGGATCTGTGCATGCTGAACATACTTCCTAAGAAAAAAGCTCAACACAAACGCATAGTCGAGCTGCTAAGACTGTTTTGATCAAAACTAGTCTAAATGATCAACCCTGGAAAGGCTCAATCCAATGGTTGGAAGATCACTTGGGAGAAATGGTTAATTATAAGAATCCCTTTCACATGAGTTTTGTGAAGGGATCACCCTTTGTCTCAGTAATTATGAACTTGCCAACACTACTAAATTTAAGCCACCCGTGGTTACTCCTAAATATGATTGTGAAATTTCTCTTATTCTTGATGTAGAGCAATACCATGCTACCACCGACATCTACTCAGTACCAAATTAGATGCATTATCGAGCATTCTTGAGCACTATTACCTGGTTGACACAATTTTGGTCAAACCATTTGCCTCGTAAAAAAATCTCCAATTTTTAGCAACTTGTCGAGATATTCATCAGTAATTTATGCTTTGGAGCCAAACCAATCAAAAGAGTAGCTCACTTACTGAGTATTTTCCAACAACCAGGGGAAACCACTCATGAGTATATCACTTATTTTAACAGCAAAAAACTAGAGACTGTAGCTTATAAAGAAAAGACAACGATCACTGCCTTGATGAGAAGTTTACTGCCTAAGAAGTTATATTTCCCTCTAGACAAGGATCCCCCTCAGACTATGACTCGGTTAATGTCCAAAGATGTTAAAATCTTAAATGGCGAGGAGACTATGTTTGCTAAACAAGACCGTGATTCCAAGATCGACGGATATAAGAGTTCTGAGAGAAAGGATACAAAAGATAAGAAAGCCAAAAATCCCAAGAGGTACGATAAGTATACCCCCCACACTATTGGTATACACCGCATCCAAGAGAATATTCGAGGAAGTATAGTTTTAAAATGGCCTGAAAAATTGAAGTCTCACCCTAACAAGGGAGATAAATCCAAATACTGTGAGTTTCATAAAGACCAGGGGCATACTATCGACAATTGTATAGCCCTGAAGAATGAAATAAAATATCTGATCCGACATGGAAAGATTTCAAAGGAAGGAGACCCCCGAAGGTGGTCAAAATCCCCACTCATAAGATAGGATGATAAGGAAAGAGGCAAAGATGACGACTCAGAAGGTGACCCATACCTACTGAAGAAACCCCGAAAGCTCGAGATCGAGAAAAAAAATGATTTTTTTGGTTGCCATTTCATCGTAGGAGGTGATGCTAGTGGTGGAGACAAAATAGCCATAAGGAAAGTTTACCTAAATGAAGTCGAGGCATATTCATACATTGGACAGATCAATCTATCTGAAGACGTTGATGGTCACCCAAGTAAGGTGAACAAAGATAAACGAGTGATACGTTTTCTAAGAACGACCTATCTGGGGTACTTTATCCCCATGATGACCCTATAGTCGTCACTCTGAGGGTACATGAAACAAGAGTGGCCCTAATTTTATTAGAAAATGGTAGCTCCGCCGACGTCATGTTTAATGATTGCTTTAAAGGATTGGGATTGTGTAAGAACAAGTTGGAGCCCTGTCACAGACCCTCATAGGATTCTCGAGAGAAAAGGTGTATCATTTAGAAACTGTTAAGTTGGAAGTCCTTATATGCACATGTCCAGCCAACCGAATTAAAAAGATATCTTTCTTCGTCTTAGACAAGAATATCCGACCAACCCACAACATGATCCTTGGGAGGGCCGACTTGAAAAAATTCGATGTAGTACCATTTATTGTCCACCAGTGCCTAAAGTTCCCCCACACATTATGGGGTTGGTGTTATTACTGGAAATCAAGTAGAATCCAGAGAATGTTATTACACATAAGTCATTCAGGATGAAGCAAAGATGCTCACCACCACCTTTCATATTGAGACCCTAGTCCCTCGTGAGGAAGCCGATTAGTTTAAAGGACAAGTTGTGGAAGAAATGGAGACTATCATCATGGATGATGATCATCCAAAACAAACTACACATATGCCATGAAATGAATATCATTAAAGATGTTACGCCGATTAAATAAAAATGGTGTGTATTTAGCTCCGAGAAGAACGTGGCTATCCAGGAAGAAGTGGACAAACTAAAGAAAGAGCGACTTATTGAAGATGTCAAATACCCCGATTGGTTATATAATATGGTAATGGTAATGAAGAAGAACAGCGGGTGGCGTATATGAGTTGACTTCACAGATCTCAACAAGTCTTGTCCAAAAGACCATTTCCCCTTGCATAGAATCGATCAACCGGTTGATACTACAGTTGGGCATGAATTACTCTATCTTATGGATGCATACTCAGGGTATAACCAAATCAAAATCAAGATGGACGATAAGGTGAAAACCTCATTCATCACTGGTCGATATACTTATTACTATAACGTTATGCCCTTTGGGTTAAAAAATATTGGAACAACATACCAAAGGTTGGTGAATAAGGTTTTCGAGGAGAAAATTCATAAAAACATGGAAGTGTACATAAATGGCATGCTCACTAAGAGTAAGAAAGCATTCGACCACATCGTGAACTTGGGACATATGTTTGATCAGTTGGAAAAACATTAGATGAAGCTCAATCCAACCAAATATGTTTTTGGCATATAAGAGGGGATGTTCATATGATTTATAGTTAATTAAAGGTGCATTGAATGCAATCCAAACAAGATTAGAGCATTGATTAATATGTAGTCTCCTACAACTAAAAAGGATGTGCAAAAGTTAACTAGAAGAGTAATAGCCCTTAGCAGGTTTGTCTCCTAAGCTAGTGACAGGTGTTTGCCCCTCTTTAAAGTATTGAGAAAGACATTTGAGTGGAACGAGGGGTGAGAGAATACCTTTTTAGAGTTGAAGACGTATCTAGGATCACTACCACTACTTTATCGACCACTCATGGGAGAAACCTTATATTTGTACCTGGTACTATCTAATTCGGCACTCAGCTCAACACTTATCTCACTAGAGAATGGGGTGCAGAAACTAGTTTATTAAACCAGCAAGGATTTTTTAGGTAAAAAAATTCGGTACCCAAGCCTGGAAAAGCTTGATTTATCCCTCATTGAAGCTTCATGAAGAATGAAACCATATTTTTAGGCCCACACTATTGTTGTGTACATAAACTTATCGTTGTGCCAAGTTCACAAACCAGAAAAAACCAGGGAGATTAATGGCATGGGAAATGGAATTAGGAGAATATGATATACATTATGAACCCATAATGACAGTGAAAGTCCATATACTAGAAAATTTCATAGCCCAATTCACTTACGAAGAAAACCCTGTCGAGCAGATGCAACAGGAGAAAAATTAGTGATAAGATCGGTCGAGCAGACTTCTTTGAAAGGGAGCTCGATAAAAAATCCTCCAGAGCTGACTTCTCCAAAAGAAAGATCCATGATTGATAGACCAAAAATGTCCATTGCATGATACTCGATGCAAAGTCAAAAGATATTCAAGTATGGGTCCCTGGGCAAAGGGGACTTCAATGAATAATTGCTCGTGTGTAAAATTTATAAGAATAGATCCTCGTGTACTACAATTAGCAGTGCTAGATTAATAATCAATAATCCTAACGATATAGATGTGGAATATGAACTCAGGTTTCAATTCAAAGCTTCTAATAATGAAGAACTTATCGTAGACTTCAAATTAGCTTTATCTTTGGGTGTCGAGCAGGTAATAACTCACAGTGATTCTAGTTGATCGTCAGTCAAATGTTGGGAATACATGGAGTCAAAGGAGAATTGATGACAAGATATTTAACCAAAGATAAAAATAGAGTGTCCAAGTTTCTAGTGATCAGAATGCTTAGAATACCTAGAATTGAGAACACACTTGCTCGACTAGCCTCTGTGCCAAGATGGAGCTAAGGAGGACCATTCTTGTAAAAGTCCTAAAAAATAGGAGCATTGATGAAGAAAATGTCAATTTGTTCTCTGCAAATTTGATCCCCTCTTAGATGGATCCCATTAAGAGGTATATTGAAAATGGTACCATGCAAGACGATCCAAAAGAGACTAGAAAACTGAAGTACCAAGCAACCAACTACATTTTGGAAGGAGGAATCCTATACAAGAGAGGATTCATCAATTTCATTTCTCAGATGTGTTCACCCTTTAAAAGTTAAAGATTTGATTAAGGAAGTACATGAGGGATCTTACGGAGCACATTCAATAGGAAGATCATTCGTCCGATGAGTGGCCACCCAAGAATATTACTAGCCAAATATGAAGGTAAATTATGCTGCACATGCCAGACGATGTGATAAAATTCAGAAGTTTACATCAATACACATGACACCTGGAGCTACACTTATACCGATCACATCTCCATGGCCTTTTGCTATATGGGGGATTAATTTGTCTAGCTTACTACCGAAGATAAGAGGAAGGTTCAAATACTTATTCGTCACTATAGATTACTTCACCAAGTGGGTAGAATATGAGCCCCTTGTTGAAATCCCCTATGAGATAATATTCTAATTTATATGTAATAATATCATATGCCGCTATGGTACGCCGTATTATTTTATCCCAGACCATAGGACTTAGTTTAACAACTAGGAGTTCAAATATTACTGCATCCTATTCGAAATCCAAAAACTGCACTCCACTCCTGGGCACCCACAATGCAATTTCAAAATAGAGATACGCCAATAAAACACTAATTGATGTCCTAAAGAAAATACTAGATGGTGATAAAGGGAAATAGATCAACGAGTTACAAAGTGTAATCTAGGCCTATAGAACCATGCTAAGGATAGCTATCGGTGAAACTCTTTACATGTTTGTATTCGGGACAAAAGTTATGGTCCCTACAAAAATGGGTTTGCACAACCATAGAGTGCTCGACTTTAACTCTCTAAAGATCAACCTCATGAGAAAACTAGATTTATACTTGGTTAAAGAGGTCAGAAAGAATTCGGCAATATGTGTGGCAGCCTACCAGTAGCGTACTTCTCGATTCTACAACATAAGGGTACAGTGGAGAAACTTAAACGAGGGAGACTATGTTTTGAAGAAAGTGTTGTAGAAAGAAAACAAGTTGGATGCAAATTAGTATGGTCCCCATCATATTTCTGTGTTATCTGACCAGACATAACGTCTAGAAACCCTGGAAGGAGAACAATTCAAGAACGCTGGGATTGCCGAATACTTGAGGAAGTATTTCCAGTAATTATTATGAATGTAAACTTTGAATGTCTATGTAGATATCTTTTTCAGTTTCAATGGAAAGCAGTCGGTCTATAGAAAGTTGATTTCCTTTTTCATATTTTTTTAGGGAATGGGAGATGTATAAATCTCATAAATAAAATACAAAAATCATGACAAAATTAAAATTTTTACAAAACTTTGTAACCAACGAGATCAATCCCAAAACTTCATATATGACATTGTTTTTGACAAGACGTGAATAAGAAGCTTTTAATCCTAAAACTTCCTATATAACTCCTTAATGTCAAGAAAAAGAAGTTTCACTAGACCAAATCAAGAAAAAAATCCTATAACATTTGGTCGCCAAGGGTAACTAACATAAGCATTTAGTAAAAAGTGATAGGATCTTTTTGAATGACCATGAATACGTTAGTAGAATCCAAAGATAGAAAAATTATGTTCGTCCAAATTGGTAACCAGTTAAGCAAATTAGTCGGCCAATAGTCGACCCCATAATCATAATGCTAAGCTACTGGAAGAACACAACCGTATAAAGGAATACAAGAAACAATGCAGATTTTATTCAAAAAAGAAATATTGCACTATTACAAATTATTGTCCATCACATCCTTGTATTATAAAGAAAACATAGAAACTTCTCATTTTGCTGAGCGCTTTCCAAGGGTTTTCACCGTTCCTTTAGGAGGAACATTCAGATCTGAAAGGAGAGAAATATACCTTAATTATCTAAGCTTATCTTATCTGTTGTAACTAGTCATATCCACTAGGTGAAGAGATCGACTAAGTGGATCATTACTATGAATGCCTAATACCCTGTATATTTCCCGATCAGACTTATAAGGAATCCACCTAATGTCCACCTTAAAGGGAGGCGCAAGATGATCGAAGAACCTAGGGTCATACCAATTCCATAAAGGATCTTTTGTTGGAACCTTCAAGTCTTTCAGAACATTGATCCAGATCCATTTATAACCTTTTGTCCTCGTATGCTCCAACTCTTGACCCGTGTGTGATATGGCTTCATCGTAGCCATTCATCCAGATAGTGCGCAACTGTTTATGGAAAAGGTAAGTCAAACTATAGACCTTCGTATTCAACCTCTTGATTTATAAAGATTGATTTTTTTTATTAAGTCAACCTTCTTAGCCAAAGTCTTTTTATTCCTTACCCCTTCAATAGGTGGGTAAGTAATGACAACCTGCCTAGATGATTGGCCACCCTTAAATTTCTTTAATTTTTTAATTTCTTCTATAAACTACGCATTCTCCTATTCTAAAAATAAGACCCCATCACTTTGATAAACACTTGTAGACTTGTTCAGTCCCTCCAACTCGTCCTACAACATATTATTCTCTTGATCCAATAGAGCGGCCACTACCCGAGCACTAGTCACCTTTAATTCAACACGAATTCCTTTTTAGTGAAGCTAAAAGAGATATCCTGCATTTTTTTTGTTAAAACCACTTCATCACTAAGTATGTTTTTCTCATATTCAGCTGGTAGACTAGCGAGAGCATCCTTGTAATCTTTATGCATCTAGAGTATCATTTCATAATAGGAGGCATTGGTTACTACTACTTAGCCGAACATCCTGTGTGAATGGATATATGCTTCTTTGACTTGGTCAGAAATGCCTAAGTCGGGTAGTTATTCTATCTCTTCCTCATCAAGATTATCATGACCTGACCCAAATATCTAAATACTCCTTTTATATAGGTCGATCTTGGAAGATGTCGAAACAGCCTTCTGGGAGTTAAATTGAAATAGATAAACATGGCATAAGTATAGAAAGGTCAAACAAAATTCACAATAAGCAACATTGTCATTGGTAAGGAAACTTCTTTAGAATTATTAAAAAGAAATACAAAAGGATACCAATTCAAGTTATAAGAAAATAACATTACAAACCAAAAATTATAAAGATAACCCTAAATATCTACAACTTCTCCTTGTCCTGGGCAACTTCCTACTCAGGACGAACATCGATTACAACCATTTCTTAGGGTGCAGATAACTCAACCATACCCTCATCATCATTAATCTCATATTCGATCTCTGGAGGAGTGTCAGGGTTGTGCTGATGAAATAGCTCAAAGTCTAGGGCAGTGCTAACCTTCGTCAGAGAAGCATCCCATCATTCTTTGAAGGATGCCTTCTTAAGGTATTCCACCTTCACAACAGTAGTAGATAATGCCTTATCCCAGACCCTGGTAGTCATCTTCCTTATTTTTCTTTTCACCTTCACCTTTAAACCCTGGTATTTATCTTCGACATCAACAAAACCTTTCTCGGCTTATTTGGCCCTCTTCACCGCATCATCGACAGTCTTCATAGAATCATTCTTATCCTTTTCCATCTTCTCCCCCACCTAATTTCACTTTTTCTGATCCTTTACGTGGGCCTTCCTGGTAGCATCCAAAGACTCCTTTAAACCCCAAAAAGTAGCCTCAATATCCACCAAGGACTCCCTCAGTTAGTCGTCCATCCTTGGTAATTGATCATAATCAACCAAAAATTACAAAGTCCAAGAAAAGTATAAAAGTCAATGAATGCATGATAAAGGCATGCACAGATTAAGGAGAGAAGTTGAAGATAAATTTACCAAAGTCAAATTATGGTTAGCCCTTTCAAGTAATCTAACCCCAGAAAGGGAAGCATCAACAACTTCATAGACAGGAAGAACCCATAAACCTATCAAATCCCGAGCGAGGCTAGGGTTCACTACCACATAAGAGGAATCACCTACGCCCTGGTCGGCCTGAACCTTCCCTGGAAGTTCTAGGTGATCAGTAGGTCTTTTCTTTGGCATCTTAAAGTGAGTTTCTTGGGTCTTCATTTCAACCTGTACCACCACCATAGGGCATTTGGAATTGTCCTCCTCAATGTTCCTCTTTTCAGCTGAAGGAGGGAACTTAGATCCAATAAGGAGGATGGGGATCTTTATTTTTACCATTTCTAGAGAAGGAGTGGTGGAATTCACTAAGTTGATGTCTAGGGACTCAAAGGAGGAGGAAGTACCTCCAATAGTAAAACTTCCCTCTAGGTAGGAAGAAGGATCAAAATCAATAGCCGAGGAAGACGAGGTTGGCTCCTCTAAATCAATGGGGGCTAGAGTGATGTATTCGATTGATCGAGCAACAAATGAGGTGATAGAACTCTAGTACTCCAATAACACTGATGCCGACCGAGGATGATTCTCCCCAATTCGTTGTTAGATACACCAAACGAGCTTCAGATCAACAATATTCACTTCGAACAAAGGGGGAATGCCCTTTTTTCTCCTCTCTACCAAGCATAAAAATAGGTCCACTAGTCAGTTACTGAGTAAATTGATAGGAACAAGCAGAAAATATACAAATATAAAAAATGACAACCTGAGCCATGACCTGTAATACCCCGTATATTTATTGATTTTTAATTATGGGATTAATTAAATTAAATAAGAATTAATTGAAAATTAATCCGGATATAAATACTAGAGAGATGTGAGTTGGTATTTGATTATGATGCGTACATACGGTAATATATGAATATTGAAAATATTTAAATTGTC
This sequence comes from Sambucus nigra, assembly GCA_949130495.1. Classification (NCBI taxonomy): domain Eukaryota; kingdom Viridiplantae; phylum Streptophyta; class Magnoliopsida; order Dipsacales; family Adoxaceae; genus Sambucus; species Sambucus nigra. The sequence goes on along the minus strand of OX422210.1, from coordinate 78,862,705 downwards.
ACGAGATAGCAATACAATAATTTGAGAAATTTAGTTGGGACACGCGTGTCAGTCGCGTCAGAAATGTAATTATTTGAATTAAAAAGTGAATTTTATTTTTATCAACTGAATGGTCATTTTGAGTGCGCCAACGTGTCCGAAAGGGTCGAAATAGTCAGAAAACACTAGCCGGGGGTTTAGTTTGGGTCCCGGGGCATTTTTGGGCCATACCGACAACCTAGAGGGGTATTTTGGTAATTTTAAAAATATGGGAATTAAAACTTACGAATTTTAGGAGTTAATTATATATTATTTAGGAACCCACTAAGCCTATGATCATCATTAAGTGAGTTAGAGGGATACAGGAGTTATAGGAGAGTTTGAAGAGTTCCAAAAAGAAACCTCCAACCACCATCTTCAACCTGGGGAGAAAATCTGTAGAGAAAGGAGAGAAGCAACCTTCATTCACCAACATCAATTCTGAAGAACAATCTAAGTCAAGTGATTTGATATTTTTAGTGCATTGAATATTTCTTCCATGTTTAGTGTAGGAAATTATCTTATATTAAAATTTTTGAAGAAAATCCATGAAATTATTGGAGAAACTTTGAATTTGGGTTAGGATTTGCATGTAGAATGATGATGGACTGATTTAATATCCGAAGAGTTATATATGATGATTTAAAAATGGATTTTTGATGAGTAATTGGGCATAAGAAAATTATGAGTTCATGTTCATAGGGTTTGGGGAAATATTTGGAGATTTATATTAATTCCTTGTTGATTTGTAAGATTTGACCCCTAAAATAAGTTAAGGGATGATTTAGGATTATTAGAAATGGTTTTAAAACGTTAGAACATAAATTGGATGGACTCAGGGTGGATTTAGAGAAGAGAAGAATTGAGAAAAATGGACTTGGGAATTTTTGGGCTGAAACTGCCATCTCGTTAGAAGACCTGCCCAGGTCGTTCGAACGACCTTGTTCGAACGAACTTCTAACGAGATGACAGTATCCCTTATAATGAGTTGGTAGTTCGTTCAAAGCCATTTTGTTCGAACGACACTCGTTCGAATGACCTCGTTCGAACGAGATTTCTAACGAGTTGACATAATGGCCTTTTTGGCCTGAATTTATTTCTAGTATCCCGTAAACTTATTTAAATGTTGAGGTAACCTTCCCTTATTAACTAGTGGTTATAGTTGGGAGATTGGGGTGCATTAAAGAGTGAAGCTTAGAATCGTGTAGTAAACCAGATGATATTTGTGGATTGGGAAGCGAGTAACTAATCACGACGTGAGAAGAGTTGATAACTTAAATACATATAAACTGGGGACGTGCGAGTGGTATAATGCTAAATGTTGGTATAAGAACGAGTAGTATACCACTAATGAAATATTGTGATACCTAAGATGTGTGAATGCTTAGTATACGTAGTTATCTGTGTATAACATACCTACCGTACTTGCTATCATGGGAGGTCGACGTTCGTTTAGGGCCATCTAATCTTTGTGTGCCTACGGGGGGATTTTAATTGGTACCTCGAAGACATAGGTTAGAGAAGGACTTATTGAGAAGTTAATAAGTCTGCTGATCATGGGAGCGTAGGTATGTGTGTGACCCATGTGATGTGAACTATGTTCGCCTCCATTGTTTGTGATTGTTGATTAATGAAATGTTTCCTGAGAGATTCGGAATACGTGGTCCTTATGTACGTGATGTACCGGGATTTGATAGCAGAGTATGTGTGCACTGCAGCTTAGTCTCGGGGTGCTAGTATCGTATATTTATGATGGGAATAATATACTGTTAATTGAAATCAATTGTCATGAATGAATGTGAGTATAAATAATAGCAACAGTTTGTAAAGTGAAAATGGAAGATCTCTAGTAGTTAGTAGTACTAACATGGGAAATTGTGTAGCAAGTTATAACACTCTGTTAATTAAAAGCAGTTGGGAATTAAATTGGTTATCGTAGTAATGTAAAATTTGGTATCGGACTAGTTAGATAATGGGAATAACTAGAATGGGTACGAGTACGATAGGAGTGCACAATTAGTCGAGAGGTGAGGAACTCATGTGAGTGCACCCATTATCATGTACTTTATATTCACTGTTTAATGATATTAAACACTTGAAAATTTTTAAATTATTTTCATAATCGGGCTCTGACCCGTTTGCTTTCAAATCTATTTTTGTAAAAACCTTTTAGGTGCCCAGCCACAAGGACACCATGCATAGGAGTTCTATTCAGGTGACGTGTTGTAGCTGCTGTGGAAGTTACAGGACCTTGACAGTAGACGCCTCCATTTCTGATCTTGACTCCATTATCAGTTTTTATCATTTGTTGGGCATGTCGCCCATTCCTTTTAGAGACATCTTACTTATTCAGTTATTTCAGACTTTGGGTTGTAATTAATTTTAGTGATGCAGACTTTGTATTTATTTATTTCGGTATTCGGATTGTTGTGAGTAGTTTTCCTCTAGACTCATTATTATTGGATGGTTATTCTATTGTGACTATGTTGTGTTGGTTATGTTAACTTCTCATAATTCATTTATTGCATGTTAATCGGATTTAATTAAAATGGACAACTCACTTTTTAAATAATAGGTGGCTAGTAATTGTTAAAACATTTGCAACAGTGATGCTATGAACTGAGCCAACTTGGCATTTTGTATTAATTTAATAAAGAACTAGCTACCCGGTATTTAATTTGTCAGGGTGTCACATGACCTTCCTGAGAGCATCGTGACCCAATATATTCTTCACCCTTAGGCTGAGGGGAAACTTTTTAATTCTTAATAACCAATCTATAATCCCCATAATTTTTATTGAAATCGGGAAAATTAACTACCAAAGTCTTGTTGGAATATCTGGTCTTCAAGTAATATATATTATCTAAGGTGGTCCTCCTGTTATTTTAGTACATTAATCCTGTTTTCATATAGTTCATTAATACGGTTGACCCCATTTACTACTCTCTATGTATTTGGTGCCACTTGGGCTAGGACCACATAAAAATATTGGAAAAATTTAAGAAATAATCGATTTGACAGGTAAGTAACTCCACACTCTGCTATAAAAATAGCGTCAAGCCAATGAATTTCTTCTAATGAACACAAGTCACAAGGACCTGTCACCAACTCAGTTTTCACTCACTCGAAGATCCTACGCTCTATTTTAAACTCCTCTTAAGAACCTTCATCAATGATACAATGAACACAAGTCATAAGAACCTATCACCAACTCAGTTTTCACTCACTCGGGGATCTTACTCTCTATTTTAAACTCCTCTAAAGAACCTTCAATGATATACACCATTGTAAAAACTCGAAAAGGAAAATATAAGGCAAAAAACATTCTTATAGTAAAAGAAAGTACTCAGGAGCAGTTCTCTCTCTATTGATGAAGGAAGAGCTCAATGATGAAGAAAGAAGTTTGAAATTAAAGGTGGGATGAGATTGAGAGGGGAGGGGCCTTTTATAGGAATGGTGACATCTCCTAAGCTCCAAATTTTGAAATAATTAATTACACCATCATTTTAAATATCGACGGCATCTCGATTTCCCAGACACACAAATAACTAGCATACTTCCAGACGATTCACTATTTTTTAAACTATTTATAAAATTACCACCGCCTCAAAATGACAGGAAGAAATTTATAAGTCCCAGGGTTCAGTAGCCAACCAGGCCCTTCTAAGTAGTCGAACAACTCTTAAATGAGAATAAATTGTCCTTTCACTCACCACATCATTCCTATTAAGAATGAAGTATTTGGGGCTTGTGTTTTAGCCTAAAATAATTAGACCACATGGACCAATATATGAGTGACACCTATTATCACGATTAGTAAACCCTCGAGCAGGATATAAGCATAGTCAACTCAGTTATATTGTTAGTCGACCACCTAGCCGACCACACCCGCAAATGTGAACAGTTAGTGTTATGAACATACACATGAGAGATATTCAACAATCACCATAGATATGAACGTGAATAATATCCACCTGCTTATTATTGTATAAAGATGTAAATACCAAGTGTATAAAGGTATGTCATCTCTTTAACTTTCAACCACTATAAATAGATTTTTATCTCTCTCAGCTAAGTTGATAGAACTACTTCATCCGAACTCTAGAGAGTGTTGTTGAGAGAATTGTACTAAACCCTCAAAATATAGTGGCATTACACCTATGGATGCAGGCACCATATTTGGGATAAACCACATAAAATATATGTGTCTTTCTATAATTCTCCCCCTCTCTAGCTTATTATTTTATTTGTGGTTATAAATATTAGATAAATTGAGATAATATTATTCCAAATTATCAAACCAAATTTAGACACTATCATCGGGATTCGAAGCACATAGAATAAATTTAAATTACGTAAGTATTTTTTAACCCATTAAGTTTAAAATGTATATCAAACTCCCAAGGTCTATCAAGAACTAAATGACAAGCATCCATCGGCATAACATCACACCAGCATTCATCTTGATAAACCCTACAGATTGAAAACTGAACTAAACACCTTTTCTTAACTTTTCGTCTTAAGATTCAATTTCTCCATAATTTTAGTATACACAACATTCTTAATGACAACATTACACTCCTTCCTATGATAAGTGCAGCGGATGTGAAAAGTGTTATTTCGGATCCATTTATCATCTTCCATGCATGTTTTATTTAAACTTCAGGGAACAACAAGTGATTTACCTTGGTCACTATGTATACTTTCACCCTCATGCTTATCTTCATTACTTACAATTTGTTCCTCATCTGCATTGACGTACGTTTTTACTAATGAAATAATCTTTTGATTTAGGCGCACTGATGAAATATGCCCGTATTCATGGCATTTAAAACTTTAGCAAAAATTTGAATTCAAATAATCGAACTAAATTGATTTACCCTTTACATCTTGCTTCTAATGTGGATTGAAATAAAATGTCTTTGAAGTCTTGAAAGTAGAAGTACTCCCCCAACTAGTACCTCCTTCACGATTCCAAGATTGAATACTACTTTTCTCCTTGAGTTGTCTATCCACCTTTAAGCTCAATTTGAACACATCATTATAAGTCAAATAAGATTGCAATTGGATAATGTTTAAAATTTCAGTCCTTAAACCACCAAGATAATGAGCATTCATTTGTTCCTCTGACACGAATAAATCACATCGCATCATGAAATGATCAAATTCTTTTGAATACTCTTCTGCAAATAACTTATTTTGCTTATAATCGTGAAACTTAAGAAAAGCATCTTGTAAGTAATGACTAGGTAAGAATTTATTTTTAACTTATTTTTTATCTTTTCCCAAGTTACACTTATTAGTTTACCTTTACGGTCACGTTACTTATTCAGATGTTCCTACCAAATTGAGACACATTTCTTTAACTTAATGGTAACTAACTTCACTTTTCTGATTTTTGGAATTTCACGGTAGTTAAAGATTCTCTCCACAGTGTTGAAACAATCAATGAATACATCGCCTTGGATTTGAACTTCAAATTCTGTAACGCTAACTCTGAAATAATCATCATGATATGGAAAGTTCTTTCCACATCTATAATTAAAATGATACTCCACTTTCTATGCTTGGTCATGAGCATTGTAAAAATGGTTAATTTCCTCTTCATTTTATAGTAATTAATTATTCAAATCATGACACGGATTATCATGATCCCGAGCTTCATAGTGCATCAAATTTTTTTAGAGTTATTGCATTTGTCTCCCTAAATCAACCAATTCAATGTCACGCAAATCTCATTCGCTTACTAGTGTATCAATATTCGAGATGCGAAGAAGATAGTTAGCCATCACAACCGAGGCTCGAATACTAAATTGACACCAGATAATGAAATATAATGAGATAACACAAGTGTAAACTTAGGTAACACACTCAAACTCTAAGGAATCCACCAAATAGAGGGAGCAACACTTGTGCTCAGTTGGAATCCACCAAAAGGTTAAGAACAAAATAAAAAGAATCCAATTCTTGGAAAAAAGTGTTTATATCCTCAAATCAATTGTGACACCCCGCTTAATATAATAATGGGTAGCCAGCCCTATACTACAATTAATCAGGAATCTTGGATGGATCATTCTCAGCATCAATTGACGATACTAAAATAAATAAGGCTAACTACCCAAAACTATAAAAGCGGATGCCAAAATTTAAAATAAGACATTCAATGGATATCAAACCAACAATGAGAATGACTATTAACAAAGATAAAATGTACATAAGTACCATGATAAAAGAAGTGCTAAACATTAAAATAAAAAGAGTACATAAAAGGAAATATACCCGAATAAGCTGTCGGGTCACAGACAGTACGACATCCATAAAGAAGAAATATAAAACCTACAAATAACCCTTGGGTATAAAACCGATATAAAAATTAATACTATCTAGATTTACAAAGAAGTAGGAAGTGAATACAATCTAAATCCCGCCACAGTCCATAACTTCTACGGCTCCCAAGACTTTGGATAGAAAAGCATTCGGTATCCATGCGGTAGAACACCTATAGTAAACAATATATATATATATATATATATATATATATATATATATATATATATATAGCAAAAGAGAAATATAAACGGGTCAAAGCCCGAGGTGTAAAAATGTTTGCAGCAAGTGTGTTAACCATGCATAATAAATATAAATGCACTATTTCATAATTAAAGTGGAGCCGACTCTCGTGAAACCCCCAAACTCACCTCTCATCTACAGCGTGCACCTAATCGTGTCCTGGAACCTTAATTAAGTTACCCCACCCATATAAAGACAACCTACCTTACCATATGCATGGCTCATACCCACATGATCTGCCATCCTAACATAACCCAAGAATCCTTTCCATTCTAATCCCACCAAAATATATATGCACATATATGCCTTACTAGGCTCTAGTGGTTCCAATTGTTAACTTAAACCAGTTGTAAGTCTTAATACGTCACACATTAACATTAGGCTTCAAAATAAGTGTTTATTCTTTAAAAAACATACATACGGTTAATAAGGACAAAACTTCTCTCCACTCTCAACATTACACTGCGTTTCGTACGTGGGGCGTCTCACAAAGCGAAATTCAAACAAGGAACCCCCCAATACACTACTCCTTGATAATGTTGATCATAGGGATCCATTATGTCTTCTACACAAATCCTATTGCAGAAACTACTTAATTATTTAATACTATATCTAAGAACATAATTAGAATCTTTCTCTAACTCCTTGGGGTCGCTATAACCGCAATTGTCTCTTAGTACGATCCTTCAACCGAGATCAGCTAGTGCACCGAAATCACCCAAGATGTACATACTAGAAAATTCATATCACCTTCACATATAGGATATATATGTATATATATGTACTCTAAATGTATATATAAGCAATCATTCATTCCTATAACCACGTATACATAACACACATAATGTACACTTTGCAATACACATAACATAAACGGTTATAGGATAACAAAATACTGCACCATGCTATCATCTTCTAGGAATTACTCACTTTCTCCCGGGGTCACCACCTATCGGACTATTATCACACCGCCATGGCGATAAAATCAAACATAACATATGGTAAGCGGTCATAGTTCCTAATCGGCAAGTGAGAACGACCCATACCCAAGACTTCTCACCCCCAAAAATAAAATCATACAAATAAAATGGACGACTATGACCTGGGGACTATCCACACCCTGGTCCTCAAGCCAAGGGCTCATCCTCATCGTGCAACTTCCCATGATAGCATGTGCCGGTTATGCGTCACACAATAAGTATATATATCATTCACACTATATATATACATCCATATGATTACATCATATAATCAAACTTTCACATACACTGTATATATACTCACGCCATATATACACATATAGAAATATCCATATACCTATATATTTCTATCAATACATACTATCTTTCGTCCGTATGCATGAAATTTATAAAATCGGCTATAAGTGTACATAATCCTCTATATACTAGCCGTCGTCCCCAAGCGTATTAACTTAATTTGTTATATAAATACGATCCCTCACTTGAAGCATAATCATCTAATGCCCTTATGATATGAATAGTTTTCCAATATATACAACATTAAGGTGACAACTCAAAGTTTAATGTATGCACCTATCACTATACATTCTGTCTATATCCGAATGCACATCGATATATCCAATCATAATCCCGACTATAGGTATACACATAACTAGTAGTCTACAAACCTCAAGCTCAATCCTAAATTCATTCTTACAACCCCATCATACCTCGGAATATCTATTATTAGTTGTGCATAATTATGTAATAATTAACTCGGCTAGAAATACACACATAACTATTCTATTCTGTAATAATCTAAAGCAGATACCGCAATACCTCTTGACTTCAAACGAACATAAACAGAAAGGGAATATTTCTACAATTTATAACTATTTAAAGATATCCCACGGCCATCATATTAATATAATCCGTCTATCATTCAATCCCACAATCATTTCCTTACTCAAAGAGGCGTCCTAACCTCATAATCCAATTCTAACATAAGTCCGAAAGCCCCTATTCATCCTAAGGCACAAATCCCTTAACATTATATCATAACCCTCCATAATAAGTCCATTAAGAAATCCCCTAAGAATAAAACCCAAAAGAAAAAGGGGTAAAAGAAAATTCCATTCTTGGGCGAAAAACAGAGGACCGGTCGATCGGTCCCAGACCCCCAGTTGATCGCGGTTCTAAAAATTTCCCTACGAAGAATGCAGTAAGCTTTTCCCTTAGGGCGTGATTGACCGACCCCCTGGTCGCGATCGACCGGCCATACCAGATATCTTGTCCCTTTTCCATTTTTAAACGAACCCTAACTCCCCAAACACCCAAATATCATCATCTAAGCCCCAATCTTTAACTCACTCATATTCTTAACATTTCAACTCATCCTACATCTCATCCCCTCAATTTATATGTCATCAATCCCACGTATAAACATCAAATTCAAGTTTTAGTACCCAAAATCTAGGTTTTAATATTAATACCCAAAATCCAATTATTTTCCCACAAATTATGAAGTAAACTACACAAATGAATTATTTAGCAAGATTAAACACTTGCCTCAGAATTGTAGAGGTTGAATCATCCTCGAAATCGCGTATACGCCAAAATCCCTGACCAAAGCTGTGGGTCCCGGACTAGGGCCGTGACCATTTCAGGCGAGACCATTTTTGTCAATTTTCGTGGGTCGCGGCCCAAGTCCGTGACCAAAAAATGGTCATGGCCGAGAGGGGTCACGGCAGATGGTCGCGGACTTGGGCCGTGACCCATACCGTGACGGGTCGCGGACCTCATCCGCGACCCACGTCCGTGACAAAAAAAATAAAAAAAAATGGTCGCGGCCCTCATCCGTGACCCACAACCGTGACAACCGCGACCCACAGCCGTGACAAAAAAAATTAAAAAAAAATTGGTCGCGGCTCTTATCCGTGACCCACAACCGTGACAAATTGGTCGCGGCCAAAGTCCGCGACCCACAGCCGTGACAAAAAAAAGAAAAAAAAATTGTCGCGGCTCTTATCCGTGACTCACAACCATGACAAATTGGTCGCGGCCAAAGTCCGAGACCCACTGCCGTGACAAAAAAATAAAAATAAAATTGGTCGGGGCCCTTATCCGTGACCCACAGCCGTGACAAATTGGTCACGGCCAAAGTCCGCGACCCACAACCGTGACAAAAAAAATAAAAATAAAATGGTCGCGGACTTTAGCCGTGACCATTTTTATGCGCGACGAAAAAAATAAAAATGGTCATGGACAAAGTCCATGACCATATTTAACTATAATTAAAAAAAATAAAAATTGGTCCAATCCTAAAATTGCGGGTCCTGTGAGTGCACCGTCGGTTGCTACGTGTAACGTTGGACGCGTACGAGGTGTTACAAATATTTATTATTGGCAAAACAATAAAAAAATCACAATGCGAATCGAGAACGTTGTTAATAACCAAATAAATATACAAACTTTTAATATTACACGTCTTAATAATCACAGACCAAAAAAAAATTGGGCAGAGTTTCCTCTATTTTCTTGACATTCCAAAACCTGTAAATGTAAAACATGCTTATTATAAAGCCCGCACAGCCATAAAATTCAACAATCGAATTATAAAAGCCCGCACGGCCATAAAACTAAACAATAAAAGCCCGCACGGCTGTAACACAAAAAATAAAATTTTGAATGTTCACTACATATAAACAATCTTCATGCTGTAGACCATTGCATCTTTCGTTTGTTCCGCGTGTAAAAATCCTACAAATGATAAGATACATAAAAAACATATCAATAACCAAGTAGGTTTACAAAAAAATTAATCAAGTTGGAAAATTGCATATATGAGTTAAAATTATCAGTAACCAAGTAGAAATATACAAATTACAGTCGTATTCTCAAACCGGAAGTCCCGCGGCTGCAAGGTCAGTTCATACGAGTTACATTGGTCCCGTGGGAGGTGTTGGTGAAACCCACGGGGACGTTCGAGGGCTATTTTGAGTTCTCACCCTCTAACGCCATGTTTTTAAGCCTAAGTCTAGAAATATGCAAATTATCATCGTATTCTCAAACCGGGAGTCCCGCGGCTGTGGGGTCAGTTCCTACGAGTTACATTGGTCCCGTGGGAGGTGTTGGTGCCACCCACGGGGAAGTTCGGGGGCTGTTTGCCTAAGTCTAGAAATATGCAAATTACTTTCGTATTCTCAAACCGGGAATCTCACGGCTGCAGGGACAGTTCCTACGAGTTATATTGGTCCCGTGGGAGGTGTTGGTGCCACCCACGGGTACGTTCGGGGGCTGTTTCTAGTTCTCACCCCCTAACGCCATTTTTTAAGTCTAAGTCTAGAAATATTCAAATTACCGTCGTACTCTCAAACCGGGAGACCCGCAGCTGCGGGGTCAGTTCCTACGAGTTACATTGGTTCTGTGGGAGTTGTTAGTGCCACCCCCGGGGACGTTCGGGAGTTGTTTCGAGTTTTCACCCTCTAACGCCATGCTTCTAAGCCTAAGTCTAAAAATATGCAAATTACCGTCGTACTCTCAAACCGGGAGACCCGCGGCTGCGGGGTCAGTTCCTACGAGTTACATTGGTTCCGTGGGAGGTGTTGGTGCCACCCACAGAACGTTCGGGGGCGGTTTCGAATTCTCACCCTCTAACGCCATGTTTTTAAGCCTAAGTCTAGAAATATGCAAATAAGCATCGTATTCTATAACCGGTAGTCCCGCGGCTGCGAGGACAGTTCCTATGAGTTACATTGGTCCCGTGGGAGGTGTTGGTTCCACCCACGGGGCCGTTAGAGGGTTGTTTCGAGTTCTCACCCTCTGACGCCATGTTTTTAAGCCTAAGTCTAGAAATATGCAAATTATCATCGTATTCTCAAACTGGGAGTCCCGCGGCTGTGGGGTCAGTTCCTATGAGTTACATTGGTCCCGTAGGAGGTGTTGGTGCCACCCACGGGGACGTTCGGGGGCTGTTTTGAGTTTTCACCCTTTAACGCCAAGTTTTGCCTAAGTCTAGAAATATGCAAATTACTTTCGTATTCTCAAACCGGGAATCTCACGGCTGCGGGGACAGTTCCTACGAGTTATATTGGTCCCGTGGGAGGTGTTGGTGCCACCCACGGGTACGTTCGGGGGCTGTTTCTAGTTCTCACCCCCTAATGCCATTTTTTAAGCCTATGTCTAGAAATATGCAAATTACCGTCGTACTCTCAAACCGGGAGACCCGCGGCTACGGGGTCAGTTCCTACGAGTTACATTGGTTCCGTGGGTGTTGTTGGTGCCACCCCCGGGGACGTTCGGGGGTTGTTTCGAGTTTTCACCCTCTAACGCCATAATTCTAAGCCTAAGTCTAAAAATATACAAATTACCGTCGTACTCTCAAACCGGGAGACCCGCGGCTGCGGGGTCAGTTCCTACGAGTTATATTGGTCCCGTGGGAGGTGTTGGTGCCACCCACGGGAACGTTCGGGGGCGATTTCGAATTCTCACCCTTTAACGCCATGTTTTTAAGCCTAAGTCTAGAAATATGCAAATTAGCATCGTATTCTCAAACCGGTAGTACCGCGGCTGCGGGGACAGTTCCTACGAGTTACATTGGTCCCGTGGGAGGTGTTGGTGCCACCCACGGGGCCGTTAGAGGGCTGTTTTGAGTTTTCACCCTCTAACGCCTTGTTTTTAAGCCTAAGTCTAGAAATATGTAAATTACTGTCATATTCTCAAACCGGGAGACCCGCGGGTGCGGGGTCAGTTCCTACGAGTTACATTGGACCCGTGGGAGGTGTTGGTGCCACCCACGGGGCCGTTAGAGGGCTATTTCGAGTTTTCACCCTCTAACGCCATGTTTTTAAGACTAAGTCTAGAAATATTCAAATTACCGTCGTATTCTCAAACCGGGAGTCCCGCGGCTGCGGGGTCAGTTCCTACGCGTTACATTGGTCCCGTGGGATGTGTTGGTGCCACCCACGGGGACGTTCGGGGGCTGTTTCAAGTTCTTACCCCCTAACGCTATGTTTTTAAGCCTAAGTGTAGAAATATGCAAATTACCGTCCTACTCTCAAACCGGAAGACTCGCGACTGTGGGGTCAGTTACTACGAGTTACAATGGTCCCATGGGAGGTGTTGGTGCCACCCACGGGGACGTTCGAGTGTTGTTTCTAGTTCTCACCCCCTAACGCCATGTTTTTAAACCTAAGTATAGAAATATGCAAATTACCGTCGTACTCACAAACCGGGAGACCCGCGGTGGCGGGGTCAGTTCCTACGAGTTATATTGGTCCCGTGGGAGGTGTTGGTGCCACCCACGGGGACGATCGGGGGTTGTTTTGAGTTTTCACCCTCTAACGCCAAGTTTTACCTAAGTCTAAAAATATGCAAATTACCTTTGTATTCTCCAACCGGGAGTCCCGCGGCTGCGGGGACAGTTCCTACGAGTTACATTGGTGCCGTGGGAGGTGTTGGTGCCACCCACGGGGCCGTTCGGGGGCTGTTTCGAGTTCTCACCCTCTAACGCCATGTTTTTATGTCTAAGTCTAGAAATATACAAATTAACGTCGTATTCTCAAACCGAGAGTCCCGCGGATGCGGTGTAGGTTCCTATGAGTTACATTGGTCCCGTGGGAGGTGTTGGTGCCACCCACTGGGCCGTTAGAGGGTTGTTTCGTGTTTTCACCCTCTAACGCCAAGTTTTTAAGCCTAAGTCTAGAAATATGTTAGTTATCATCATATTCTCAAACCGGGTGACCCGCGGCTGCGGGGTCAGTTCCTACGAGTTACATTGGACCCGTTGGAGGGGTTGGTACCACCCACTGGACCGTTAGAGGGATGTTTTGAGTTTTCACCCTCTAACGCCATGTTTTTAAGCCTAAGTCTAGAAATATTCAAATTACCGTCGTATTCTCAAACCGGGAGTCCCGCGGCTGCGGGGTCAGTTCCTACGAGTTACATTGGAACCGTGGGAGGTGTTTGTGCCACCCACGGGAACGATCGGGGGCTGTTTCGAGTTCTCACCCCCAAACGCCATGTTTTTAAGCCTAAGTCTAGAAATATGCAAATTACCGTCGTACTCTCAAACCGGGAGACCCGCGACTGCGGGGTCAGTTCCTACGAGTTACATTGGTCGCGTGGGAGGTGTTGGTGCCACCCACGGGGACGTTCGGGGGCTATTTCAAGTTCTTACCCCCTAACGCCATGTTTTAAGCCTAAGTGTAGAAATATGCAAATTACCGTCCTACTCTCAAACCGGAAGACCTGCGACTACGGGGTCAGTTCCTACGAGTTACATTGGTCCCGTGGGAGGTGTTGGTGCCACCCACGGGGACGTTCGGGTGTTGTTTCTAGTTCTCACCCCCTAACGCCATATTTTTAAACCTAAGTCAAGAAATATGCAAATTACCATCGAACTCACAAACCGGGAGACCCGCGGCGGCGGGGTCAGTTCCTACGAGTTACATTGGTCCCGTGGGAGGTGTTGGTGCCACCCACGGGGACGATCGGGGGTTGTTTTGAGTTTTCACCCTCTAACGCCAAGTTTTACCTAAGTCTAAAAATATGCAAATTACTTTTGAATTCTCAAACCGGGAGTCTCGCGGCTGCGGGGACAGTTCCTACGAGTTACATTGGTGCCGTAGGAGGTGTTGGTGCCACCCACGGGGCCGTTCGGGGGCTGTTTCGAGTTCTCAGCCTCTAACGCCATGTTTTTATGCCTAAGTCTAGAAATATACAAATTAACGTCGTATTCTCAAACCGAGAGTCCCGCTGCTGCGGTGTAGGTTCCTACGAGTTACATTAGTCCCGTGGGAGGTGTTGGTGCCACCCACTGGGCCGTTAGAGGGTTGTTTCGTGTTTTCACCCTCTAACGCCATGTTTTTAAGCCTAAGTCTAGAAATATGTTAGTTATCATCATATTCTCAAACCGGGAGACCCGCGGCTACGGGGTCAGTTCCTACGAGTTAAATTGGACCCGTTGGAGGTGTTGGTACCACCCACTGGGCCGTTAGAGGGCTGTTTCGAGTTTTCACCCTCTAACGCCATGTTTTTAAGCCTAAGTCTAGAAATATTCAAATTATCGTCGTATTCTCAAACCGGGAGTCCCGCGGCTGCGGGGTCAGTTCCTACGAGTTACATTGGAACCGTGGGAGGTGTTTGTGCTAGCCACGGGAACGATCGGGGGTTGTTTCGAGTTCTCACCCCCTAACGCCATGATTTGAAGCCTAAGTCTAGAAATATGCAAATTACCATCATACTCTCAAACTGGGAGACCCGCGACTGCGGGGTCAGTTCCTACGAGTTACATTGGTCACGTGGGAGGTGTTGGTGCCACCCACGGGGCCGTTAGAGGGATGTTTCGAGTTTTCACCCTCTAACGCCATGTTTTTAAGCCTAAGTCTAGAAGGTGCAAATTACCGTCGTATTCTCAAACCAGGAGTCCCGCGGCTGCGGGGTCAGTTTCTACGAGTTACATTGGTCCTGTGGGAGGTGTTGGTGCCACCCACGGGGACGTTCGGGGGTTGCTTCTAGTTCTCAACCTCTAACGTCAAGTTTTTAAGCCTAAGTCTAGAAATACGCAAATTACCGTCGTATTCTCAAACCGGAAGTCCCGCGACTACGGGGTCAGTCCCTACGAGTTACATTGGTTTCGGGGGAGGTGTTGGTGCCACCCACGGGGACATTCGGGGGCTGTTTCGAGTTCTCACCCCTAACGCCCTGTTTTTAAGCCTAAGTCTAGAAATATGCAAACTATCGTCGTATTCTCAAACCGGGAGTCTCGCAGCTACGGGGTCTGTTCCTACGAGTTACATTGGTCCCGTGGGAGGTGTTGGTGCCACCCACGGGACCGTTAGAGGGTTTATTCGAGTTTTCACCCTCTAATGCCATGCTTTTAAGCCTAAGTCTAGAAATACGCAAATTGCCGTCGTATTCTCAAACCGGAAGTCCCGCGACTACGGGGTCAGTCCCTACGAGTTACATTGGTTTCGGGGGAGGTGTTGGTGCCACCCACGGGGACATTCGGGGGCTGTTTCGAGTTCTCACCCCTAACGCCGTGTTTTTAAGCCTAAGTCTAGAAATATGCAAACTATCGTCGTATTCTCAAACCGGGAGTCCCGCAGCTACGGGGTCAGTTCCTACGAGTTACATTGGTCCCGTGGGAGGTGTTGGTGCCACCCACGGGACCGTTAGAGGGTTTATTCGAGTTTTCACCCTCTAATGCCATGCTTTTAAGCCTAAGTCTAGAAATATGCAAATTACCGTCGAATTCTCAAACCGAGAGTCCCGCGACTGTGGGGTCAGTTTCTACGAGTTACACTGGTCCCGTGGGAGGTGTTGGTGCCACCCACGGGGACATTCGGGGGCTGTTTCTAGTTCTCACCCTCTAACGCTAAGTTTTTAAGCCAAAGTCTAGAAATAAGCAAATTACCGTCGTATTCTCAAAGCGGGAGTCCCGCGACTGCGGGGTCTGTTCCGACGAGTTACATTGGTCCCGTGGGATGTGTTGGTGCCACCCACGGGGACGTTCGGGGCTGTTTCTAGTTCTCACCCCCTAACTCCCTGTTTTTAAGACTAAATCTAGAAATATGCAAATTACCGTCGTACTCTCAAACCGGGAGACCCGCGGCTGCGGGGTTAGTTTTTACGAGTTACATTGGTCCCGTGGGAGGTATTGGTGCCACCCCCGGGGGCATTCGGGGGCTGTTTCGAATTTTCACCCTCTAACGCCATGCTTTTAAGCCTAAGTCTTGAAATATGCAAATTACCGTCGTAGTCTCAAACTGGGAGACCCGCGGCTGTGGGGTCTGTTCCTACGAGTTACATTTGTCCCATGGGAGCTGTTGGTGCCACCCACGGGGACGTTCGGGGGCTGTTTCGAGTTCTCACCCTCTAGCGCCAATTTTTTAAGCCTAAGTCCAGAAATATACAAATTATCATCGTATTCTAAAACTGGGAGTACCGCGGCTGTACGGACAGTTCCTACGAGTTACATTGGTCCCGTGGGAGGTATTGATGCCACCCTCGGGGCTGTTAGAGGGTTGTTTCAAGTTTTCACCCTCTAACGCCATGTTTTTAAGCCTAAGTCTAGAAATACGCAAATTACCGTCATATTCTCAAACCGGGAGACCCTCGGCTGCGAGGTCAGTTCCTACGAGTTACATTGAACCCGTGGAAGGTGTTGGTGCCACCCACGGGGCCGTTAGAGGGTTGTTTTGAGTTTTCACCCTCTAACGCCATGTTTTTATGCCTATGTCTAGAAATATGCAAATTACCATCATATTCCAAAACCGGGAGACCCGCGACTGCGGGGTCAGTTCCAACGAGTTACATTGGACCCGTGGGAGGAGTTGGTGCCAGCTACGGGGCCGTTAGAGGGTTGTTTCATGTTTTCACCCTCTAACGCCATGTATTTAAGCCTAAGTCTAGAAATATTCTAATTATCGTCGCGGGGTCAGTTCCTACGAGTTACACTGGTCCCGTGGGAGGTGTTGGTGCCACCCACGGGGACGTTCGGGGGCTGTTTCTAGTTCTCACCCCCTAACGCCATGTTTTTAAGCCTAAGTCTAGAAATATGCAAATTATCATCGTACTCTCAAACCGGGAGACCCGCGGCTACGGGGTCAGTTCCTACGAGTTACATTGGTCCCGTAGGAGGTGTTGGTGCCACCTATGGGGACGTTCGGGGGCTGTTTCTAGTTCTCACCCCCTACCGCCATGTTTTTATGCCTAAGTCTATAAATATGAAAATTACCGTCATACTCTCAAACAGCGAGACCCGCAGCGGCGGGGTCAGTTCCTACGAGTTACATTGGTCCCGTGGGAGGTGTTGGTGCCACCCACGGGGATGTTTCGGGGCCATAACGAGTTTTCACCCTCTAACGCCATGTTTTTTAACCTAAGTCTAGAAATATACAAATTACTGTCATATTCTCAAATCGGGAGACCCGCGACTACGGGGTCAGTTCCTACGAGTTACATTGGATCCGTGGGCACTGTTGGTGCCACACACGGGGCCGTTAGAGGATTGTTTCGAGTTTTCAGCATCTAACGCATTGTTTTTAAGCCTAAGTCTAGAAATATTCAAATTATAGTCGTATTCTCAAACCGGGAGTCCCGCGGCTGCGGGGTCAGTTCCTACGAGTTACATTTGTCCCGTGGGAGGCGTTGGTGCCACCCATGGGGACGTTCGGGGGCTGTTTCTAGTTCTCACCCCGTAACGCCATGTTTTTAAGCCTAAGTCTAGAAATATGCAAATTACCGTCATATTCCCAAACCGGGAGACCCTTGGCTGCTAGGTCAGTTCTAACGAGTTATATTGGACCCGTGGGAGGTGTTGGTGCCACCCATGGTGTCGTTAGAGGGTTGTTTCGAGTTTTCAACCTCTAACGCCCTGTTTTTAAGCCTAAGACTAGAAATATGCAAATTATCATCATATTCTCAAATCGGGTGACCCGCGGCTGCGAGGTCAGTTCCTACCAGTTACATTGGACCCGTGGGAGGTGTTGGTGACACCCACGGGGACGTTAGAGGGCTGATTCTAGTTTTCACCCTCTAACGCCATGTTTTTAAGCGTAAGTCTAAAAATATTCAAATTACCGTCGTATTCTCAAACCGGGAGTCCCGCGGCTGCGGGGTCAGTTCCTACGAGTTACATTGGTCCCGTGGGAGGTGTTGGTGCCACCCACGGGGACGTTCGGGGGTTGTTTCTAGTTCTCACCTCCTAACGCCATGTTTTTAAGCCTAAGTCTAGAAATATGAAAATTACCGTCGTACTCTCAAATCGGGAGACCCGCGGCTGTGGGGTTAGTTCCTACGAGTTACATTGGTCCCGTGGGAGGTGTTGGTGCCACCTACGGGGACGTTCGGGGGATGTTTCTAGTTCTCACCCCCTAACGCCATATTTTTAAGCCTAAGTCTAGAAATATGCAAATTATCGTCGTACTCTCAAATCGGGAGACCCGCGGCGGCGGGGTCAGTTCCTACGAGTTACATTGGTCGTGTGGGAGGGGTTGGTGCCACCCACGGGGAAGTTCGGGGGCTGTTTTGAGTTTCACCCTCTAACGCCAAGTTTTACCTAAGTCTAGAAATATGCAAATTACTTTCGTATTCTCAAATCGGGAGACCCGCAGCTGCGAGGACAGTTCATACGAGTTACATTGGTCCCTTCGGAGGTGTTGGTGCCACCCACGGGGATGTTCGGGGGTTGTTTCGAGTTTTCGCCCTCTAACACCAAATTTTTAAGACTAACTCTAGAAATATGCTAATTACCGTCGTATTCTCAAGCCGGGAGTCTCGCGACTGCTGGGTCAGTTCCTACGAGTTACATTGGTCCCGTGGGAGGTGTTGGTGCCACCCACGGGGACGTTCGAGGGATGTTTCTAGTTATCACCCCCTAACGCCATGTTTTTAAGCCTAAGTCTAGAAATATGCAAATTACCGTTGTACTCTCAAACCGGGAGACCGGCGGCTGCAGGGTCAGTTTCTACGAGTTACATTGGTCTCGTGAGAGGTGTTGGTGCCACCCCCAGGGACGTTCGGGGCTGTTTTTAGTTCTCACCCTCTAACGCCATGTTTTTAAGCCTAAGTCTAGAAATCCTCATATAACCATCATATTCTCTAACCGGGAGTCCCGTGGCTGCGGGGACTGTTTCTACGAGTTGCTTTTATCCCGTGGGAGGTGTTGGTGCCACCCACGGGGACGTTCGGGGGCTGTTTTGAGTTCTCAACCTCCAACGCCATGTTTTTAAGCCTAAGTCTAAAAATATGCAAATTATCGTCGTATTCTCCAACCGGGAGTCCCACGGCTGCGAGGACAGTTCCTACAAGTTACATTGGTCCCGTGGGAGGGGTTGGTGACACCCACGGGGCCGTTAGAGGGCTGTTTAGAGTTTTCAACCTCTAAGGACATGTTTTTAAGCCTATGTTTAGAAATTTGCAAAGTACCGTCATATTCTCATACCGGGAGTCCCGCGGCTGCGGGGTTAGTTGCTACGAGTTACATTGGACCCGTGGGAGGTGTTGGTGCCACCCACGGGGCCTTTAGAGGGCTGTTTTGAGTTTGCACCCTCTAACGCCATGTTTTTAAGCCTAAGTCTAGAAATATTCAAATTACCATCGTATTCTCAAACCGGCATTCCCGCGGCTGCGGGGTTAGTTCCTACGAGTTACATTGGTCCCGTGGGAGGTGTTTGTGCCACCCAAGGGGACGTTCGAAGGCTTTTTCTAGTTCTCACCCCCTAGCGCCATGTTTTTAATCCTAAGTCTAGAAATATGAAAATTACCGTCTTACTCTCAAACCGGGAGACCCGCGACTACGGGGTCAGTTCCTACGAGTTAAAGTGGTCCCGTGGGAGGTGTTGGTGCCACCCACGGGGTTGTTTGGGGGCTGTTTCTAGTTCTCATCCCCTAGAGCCATATTTTTAAGCCTATGTCTAGAAATATGCAAATTATCATCGTATTCTCAAACCGGGAGTCCCGCGGCTGTGGTGTCAGTTCCTACGTGTTACATTGGTCCCGTGGGAGGTGTTGGTGCCACCCACGGGAACGTTCGAGGGCTATTTCGAGTTTTCACCCTTTAACGCCAAGTTTTGCCTAAGTCTATAAATATACAAATTACTTTCGTATTCTCAAACCGGGAATCTCACGGCTGCGGGGATAGTTCCTACGAGTTATATTGGTCCCGTGGGAGGTGTTGGTGCTACCCATGGGTACGTTCGGGGGCTGTTTCTAGTTCTCATCCCCTAACGCCATGTTTTTAAGCCTAAGTCTAGAAATGTAAAAATTAACGTCGTACTCTCAAACCGGGAGACCCGCGGCTGCGGGGTCAGTTCCTACGAGTTACATTGGTCCCGTGGGAGGTGTTGGTTCCACCCACGGGGCCGTTAGAGGGATGTTTCGAGTTTTCACCCTCTAACGCCATGTTTTTAAGCCTAAGTCTAGAAGATGCAAATTACCGTCGTATTCTCAAACCGGGAGTCCCGCGGCTGCGGGGTCAGTTCCTACGAGTTACATTGGTCCCGTGGGAGGTGTTGGTGCCACCCACAGGGACGTTCGGGGGTTGTTTCTAGTTCTCACCCTCTAACGCCAAGTTTTTAAGCCTAAGTCTAGAAATATGCAAATTACCGTTGTATTCTCAAACCGGAAGTCCCGCGACTGCGGGGTTAGTCCATACAAGTTACATTGGTTCCGTGGGAGGTGTTGGTGCCACCCACGGGGACATTCGGGGGCTGTTTCGAGTTCTCACCCCTAACACCAAGTTTTTAAACCTAAGTCTAGAAATAAGCAAATTATCATCGTATTCTCAAACCGGGAGTCCCGCGGCTACGGGGTCTGTTCCTACGAGTTATTTTGGTCCCGTGGGAGGTGTTGGTGCCACCCACGGGATCGTTAGAGGGTTGTTTCGAGTTTTCACCCTCTAATGCCATGCTTTTAAGCCTAAGTCTAGAAATATGCAAATTACCGTCGAATTCTCAAATCGAGAGTCCCGCGGCTGCGGGGTCAGTTCCTACGAGTTACATTGGTCCCGTGGGAGGTGTTGGTGCCACCCACGGGGACGTTCGGGGGCAGTTTCTAGTTCTCACCCTCTAACGCCAAATTTTTAAGCCAAAGTCTAGAAATAAGCAAATTACCGTCGTATTCTCAAATCAGGAGTCCCGCGACTGCGGGGTCTATTCCTACGAGTTACATTGGTCCCGTGGGATGTGTTGGTGCCACCCACAGGGACATTCGGGGCTGTTTCTAGTTCTCACCCCCTAATGCCATCCTTTTAAGCCGAAGTCTAGAAATATGCAAATTACCGTCGTACTCTCAAACCGGGAGACCCGCGGCTGCGAGGTCAGTTCCTACGAGTTACATTGGTCCCGTGGGAGGTATTGGTGCAACCCCCGGGGGTATTCGGGGGTTATTTTGAGTTTTCACCCTCTAACACCATGCTTTTAAGCCTAAGTCTTGAAATATGCAAATTATCGTCGTATTCTCAAACTGGGAGACCCGCGGCTGCGGGGTCTGTTCCTACGAGTTACATTGGTCCCATGGGAGGTGTTGGTGCCACCCACGGGGACGTTCGGGGGCCGTTTCGAGTTCTCACCCTCTAGCGCCATGTTTTTAAGCCTAAGTCTAGAAATATACAAATTATCATCGTATTCTCAAACCGGGAGTCCTGCGGCTGTGCGGACAGTTCCTACGAGTTACATTGGTCCCGTGGGAGGTGTTGATGCCACCCACGGGGCCGTTAGAGGGCTGTTTCGAGTTTTCACCCTCTAACGCCATGTTTTTAAGCCTAAGTCTATAAATATGCAAATTACCATCATATTCTCAAACCGGGAGACCCTCGGCTGCGAGGTCAGTTCCTACGAGTTACATTGGACCCGTGGGAGGTGTTGGTGCCACCCACGCGGCCGTTAGAGGGTTGTTTTGAGTTTTCACCCTCTAACACCATGTTTTTAAGCCTATGTCTTGAAATATGCAAATTACCATCATATTCCAAAACCGAGAGACCCGCGACAGCGGGGTCAGCTCCTACGAGTTACATTGGACCCGTGGGAGGTGTTGGTGCCACCTACGGGGCCGTTAGAGGTTTTGTTTCGTGTTTGCACCCTCTAATGCCATGTATTTAAGCCTAAGTCTAGAAATATTCTAATTACCGTCGCGGGGTCAGTTCCTACGAGTTACACTAGTCCCGTGGGAGGTGTTGGTGCCACCCACGGGGACGTTCGGGGGCTGTTTCTAGTTCTCACCCCCTAACGCCATGTTTTTAAGCCTAAGTCTAGAAATATGCAAATTATCGTCGTACTCTCAAACCGGGAGACCCGCGGCTGCGGGTTCAGTTCCTACGAGTTACATTGGTCCCGTGGGAGGTGTTGGTACCACCTATGGGGACGTTTTTGGGGCTGTTTCTTGTTCTCATCCCCTACCGCCATGTTTTTAAGCCTAAGTCTATAAATATGCAAATTACCATTGTACTCTCAAACCGAGAGACCCGCGGGGGCAGGGTTAGTTCCTACGAGTTACATTAGTCCCGTGGGAGGTGTTGGTACCACCCACGGGGACGTTCAGGGTCTATAATGAGTTTTACCCTCTAACGCCATGTTTTTTAACCTAAGTCTAGAAATATAAAAATTACCGTCATATTCTCAAATCGGGAGACCCGCGGCTGCGGGGTCAGTTCTTACGACTTACGTTGGATCCGTGGTCAGTGTTGGTGCCGCCCACGGGGCCGTTAGAGGATTGTTTCGAGTTTTCACCCTCTAACGCATTGTTTTTAATCTTAAGTCTAGAAATATTCAAATTATAGTCGTATTCTCAAACCGGGAATCCCGCGGCTGCGGGGACAGTTCCTGCGAGTTACATTTGTCCCGTGAGAGGTGTTGGTGGCACCCATGGGGACGTTTGGGGGTTGTTTCTAGTTCTCAACCCGTAACGCCATGTTTTTAAGCCTATGTCTAGAAATATGCAAATTACCATCATATTCCCAAACCGGGAGACCCGTGGCTGCTAGGTCAGTTCCAACGAGTTATATTGGACACGTGGGAGGTGTTGGTGCCACCCACTAGGTCGTTAGAGGGTTGTTTCGAGTTTTCAACCTCTAACGCCATGCTTTTAAGCCTAAGTCTAGAAATATGAAATTATGATCATATTCTCAAATCGGGAGACCCGCGGCTGCGGGGTCAGTTCCTACCAGTTACATTGGACCCGTGGGAGGTGTTGGTGACACCCACGGGGACTTTAGAGGGCTGATTCAATTTTCACCCTCTAACGCCATGTTTTTAAGCGTAAGTCTAAAAATATTCAAATTACCGTCGTATTCTCAAACCGGGATTCCCGCAGCTGCGGGGTCAGTTCCTACGAGTTACATTGGTCCCGTGGGAGGTGTTGGTGCCACCCACAGGGACGTTCGGGGGCAGTTTCTAGTTCTCACCTCCTAACGCCATGTTTTTAAGCCTAAGTCTAGAAATATGCAAATTACCGTCGTACTCTCAAATCGGGAGACCCGCGGCTGCGGGGTCAGTTCCTACGAGTTACATTGGTCCCGTGGGAGGTGTTGGTGCCACCCACGGGGACGTTTGGGGGCTGTTTCTAGTTCTCACCCCCTAACGCCATGTTTTTAAGCCTAAGTCTAGAAATATTCAAATTATCATCGTACTCTCAAACCGGGAGACCCGCGGCGGCGGGGTCAGTTCCTAAGAGTTACATTGGTCGCGTGGGAGGTGTTGGTGCCACCCACGGGGAAGTTCGGGGTCTGTTTCGAGTTTTCACCCTCTAATGCCAAGTTTTTCCTAAGTATAGAAATATGCAAATTACTTTCGTATTCTCAAACCGGGAGACCCGCGGCTGCGGGGCAGTTCCTACGAGTTACATTGGTCCCATGGGAGGTGTTGGTGCCACCCACGGGGACGTTCGGGGGCTGTTTCAAGTTCTCACCCTCTAACGCCATGTTTTTAATCCTAAGTCTAAAAATATTCAAATTATCGTCGTATTCTCAAACCGGGAGTCCCGCGGTTGCGGGGTCAGTTCCTACGAGTTACATTGGTCCCGTGGGAGGTGGTGGTGCCACCCAAAGGGACGTTCAGGGGCTGTTTCTAGTTCTCACCTCCTAACGCCATGTTTTTAAGCCTGAGTCTAGAAATATGCAAATTATCGTCCTACTCTCAAACCGGAAGACCCGCGACTGCGGGGTCAGTTCCTACCAGTTACATTGGTCCCATGGGAGGTGTTGGTGCCACCCACGGGGACGTTCGAGTGTTGTTTCTAGTTCTCACCCCCTAACGCCATGTTTTTAAACCTAAGTCTAGAAATATGCAAATTACCATCGTACTCACAAACCGGGAGACCCGCGGTGGCGGGGTCAGTTCCTACGAGTTATATTTGTCCCGCGGGAGGTGTTGGTGCCACCCACGGGGAAGTTCGGGGTCTGTTTCGAGTTTTCACCCTCTAACGCCAAGTTTTGCCTAAGTCTAGAAATATGCAAATTACTTTCGTATTCTCAAACCGGGAGACCCGCGGCTGCGGGGCATTTCCTACGAGTTACATTGGTCCCGTCGGAGGTGTTGGTGCCACCCACGGGGACGTTGGGGGATGTTTCGAGTTTTCGCCCTCTAACGCTATGTTTTTAAGCCTAACTCTAGAAATATGCTAATTTCCATTGTATTCTCAAGCTGGTAGTCTCGAGAATGCTGGGTCAGTTCCTACGAGTCACATTGGTCCCATGGGAGGTGTTGGTGCCACCCACGGGGATGTTCGGGGGTTGTTTCTAGTTATCACCCCCTAACGCCATGTTTTTAAGCCTAAGTCTAGAAATATGAAAATTACCGTTGTACTCTCAAACCGAGAGATCGGCGGCTGTAGGGTCAGTTTCTACGAGTTACATTGGTCCCGTGAGAGGTGTTGGTGCCACCCCCAGGGACGTTCGGGGGTTATTTTGAGTTCTCACCCTCTAACGCCATGTTTTTAAGCCTAAGTCTAGAAATCTGCAAATTACCTTCGTATTCTCAAATCGGGAGTCCCGTGGCTGCGGGGACAGTTTCTACGAGTTACAATGATCCCGTGGGAGGTGTTGGTGTCACCCACGGGGACGTTCGGGGGTTGTTTCGATTTCTCACCCTTCAACGCCATGTTTTTAAGCCTAAGTCTAAAAATATGCAAATTATTGTCGTATTCTCAAATCGGGAGTCCCGCGGCTGCGAGGACAATTCCTACGAGTTACATTGGTCCCGTGGGAGGTGTTGTTGACACCCACGGGTCCGTTAGAGGGCTATTTAGAGTTTTCACCCTCTAATGACATGTTTTTAAGCCTATGTTTAGAAATATGCAAACTACCGTCATATTATCATACCGGGAGTCCCGCGGCTGCGGGGTTAGTTGCTACAAGTTACATTGGACCCGTGGGAGGTGTTGGTGCCACCCACGAGGCCTTTAGAGGGTTGTTTTGAGTTTTCACCCTCTAACGCCATATTTTTAAGCCTAAGTCTAGAAATATTCAAATTACCGTCGTATTCTCAAACCGGCATTCCCGCGGCTGCAGGGTCAGTTCCTACGAGTTACATTGGTCCCGTGGGAGGTGTTTGTGCCACCCACGGGGACGTTCGGAGGCTTTTTCTAGTTCTCACCCCTAGCGCCATGTTTTTAAGCCTATGTCTAGAAATATGAAAATTACCGTCGTACTCTCAAACCGGGAGACCCGCGACTACGGGGTCAGTTCCAACGAGTTACAGTGGTCCCGTGGGAGGTGTTGGTGCCACCCACGGGGACGTTTGGGGGCTGTTTCTAGTTCTCACCCCCTAGCGCCATGTTTTTAAGCCTATGTCTATAAATATAAAAATTATCGTCGTATTCTCAAACCGGGAGTCCCGCGGCTGTGGGGTCAGTTCCTACGAGTTACATTAGCCCCGTGGGAGGTGTTGGTGCCATCCACGGGGACGTTCGGGGGCTGTTTCGAGTTTTCGCCCTTTAACGCCAAGTTTTACCTAAGTCTAGAAATTTGAAAATTACTTTCGTACTCTCAAATCGGGAATCTCACGGCTGCGGGGACTGTTCCTACGAGTTATATTGGTCCCGTGGGAGGTGTTGGTGCCACCCACGAGTACGTTCGGGGGCTGTTTCTAGTTCTCACCCCCTAACGCCATGTTTTTAAGCCTAAGTCTAGAAATATGAAAATTACCGTCGTACTCTCAAACCGGGAGACCCGCGGCTGCGGGGTCAGTTCCTACGAGTTACATTGGTCCCGTGGGAGTTGTTGGTGCCACCCCCGGGGACGTTCGGGGGTTGTTTCGAGTTTTCACCCTCTAACGCCATGCTTCTAAGCCGAAGTCTAAAAATATGCAAATTACCATCGTACTCTCAAGCCGGGAGACCCGCGGCTGCGGGGTTAGTTCTTACGAGTTACATTAGTCCCATGGGAGGTGTTGGTGCCACCCACGGGGACGTTTGGGGGGCGGTTTCGAGTTCTGCCACCCATGTTTTTAAGCCTAAGTCTAGAAATATGCAAATTAGCGTCGTATTCTCAAACCGGTAGTCCCGCGGCTGCGGGGACAGTTCCTACGAGTTACATTGGTCCCGTGGGAGGTGTTGGTGCCACCCACGGGGACGTTAGAGGGTTGTCTCGAGTTTTCAGCCTCTAACGCCATGTTTTTAAGCCTAAGTCTTAAAATATCTAAATTACTGTCATATTCTCAAACCGGGAGACCCACGGCGACGGGGTCAGTTCCTACGAGTTACATTGATCCCGTGGGAGGTGTTGGTGCCATCCACGGGGACATTCGGGGGCTGTTTCTTGTTCTTAGCCCCTAACGCCATGTTTTTAAGCCTAGCTCTAGAAATATGCAAATTACCGTCGTACTCACAAACCGGGAGACCCGCGGCGGCGGGGTCAGTTCTTACGAGTTATATTGGTTCCGTGGGAGGTGTTGGTGCCACCCACGGGGACGATCGGGGGTTGTTTTGAGTTTTCACCCTCTAACGCCAAGTTTTACCTATGTCTAAAAATATGCAAATTACTTTTGTATTCTCAAACCGGGAGTCCCGCGGTTGCGGGGACCGTTCCTACGAGTTACATTGGTGTCATGGGAGGTGTTGGTGCCACCCACGGGGCCGTTCAGGGGCTGTTTCGAGTTCTCACCCTCTAACGCCATGTTTTTAAGCCTAAGTGTCGAAATATACAAATTAACGTCGTATTCTCAAATCGAGAGTCCCGCGGATGCGGTGTAGGTTCCTACGAGTTACGTTGGTCCCATGGGAGGTGTTGGTGCCACCCACCGGGCCGTTAGAGGGTTGTTTCGTGTTTTCACCCTCTAACGCCATGTTTTTAAGCCTAAGTCTAGAAATATGTTAGTTATCGTCATATTCTAAAATCGGGTGACCCGCGGCTGCGGGGTCAGTTCCAACGAGTTACATTGGACCCGTTGGAGGTGTTGGTACCACACACTAGGCCGTTAGAGGGTTGTTTCGAGTTCTCACCCTCTAATGCCATGTTTTTAAGCCTAAGTCTAGAAATATTCAAATTACCGTCGTATTCTCAAACCGGGAGTCCCGCGGCTGCGGGGTCAGTTCCTACGAGTTACATTGGACCCGTGGGAGGTGTTTGTGCCACCCACGCGAATGATCGGGGGCTGTTTATAGTTCTCACCCCCTAACGCCATGTTTTTAAGCCTAAGTCTAGAAATATTCAAATTACCGTTGTACTCTCAAACCGGGAGACCCGCGACTGCGGGGTCAGTTCCTATGAGTTACATTGGTCGCGTGGGAGGTGTTGGTGCCACCCACGGGACCGTTAGAGGGATGTTTCGAGTTTTCACCCTCTAATGCCATGTTTTTAAGCCTAAGTCTAGAAATATGCAAATTACCGTCGTATTCTCAAACCAGGAGTCCCGCGACTGCGGGGTCAGTTCCTAAGAGTAATATTGGTCCCGTGGGAGGAGTTCGTGCCACCCACGGGGACGTTCGAGGGTTGTTTCTAGTTCTCACCCTCTAACGCCAAGTTTTTAAGCCTAAGTCTAGAAATATGCAAATTACGGTCGTATTCTCAAACCGGAAGTCCCGCGACCGCGGGCTCAGTCCCTACGAGTTACATTGGTTCCGTGGGAAATGTTGGTGCCACCCACGAGGACATTCGAGGGCTGTTTCGAGTTCTCACCCCTAACGCCATGTTTTTAAGCCTAAGTCTAGAAATATGCAAATTATCGTTGTATTTTCAAACCGGGAGTCCCGCGGCTACGGGGTCAGTTCTTACGAGTTACATTGGTCCCGTGGGAGGTGTTGGTGCATCCACGGGGCCGTTAGAGGGTTGTTTCGAGTTTTCACCCTCTAATGTCATGATTTTAAGCCTAAGTCTTGAAATAAGCAAATTACCGTCGAATTTTCAAACCGAGAGTCCCGTGGCTACGGGGTCTATTCATACGAGTTACATTGGTCACGTGGGTGGTGTTGGAGCCACCCACGGGGACGTTCGGGGGCTGTTTCTAGTTCTCACCCTCTACCGCCAAGTTTTTAAGCCAAAGTCTAGAAATAAGAAAATTACCGTCGTATTCTCAAACCGGGAGTCCCGCGACTGCGGGGTCTGTTCCTACGAGTTACATTGGTCCAGTGGGATGTGTTGGTGCCACCCACAGGGACGTTCGGGGTTGTGTCTAGTTCTCACACCCTAACGCCATGATTTTAAGCCTAAGTCTAAAAATATGCAAATTACCGTCGTACTCTCAAACCGGGAAACCCGCGGCTGCGGGGTCAATTCTTACGAGTTACATTGGTCCCGTGGGAGGTGTTGGTGCCACCCCCGGGGGCATTCGGGGGATTTTCGAGTTTTCATCCTCTAACACCATGCTTTTAAGCCTAAGTCTTGAAATATGCAAATTACCGTCGTACTCTCAAACTGGGAGACCCTCGACTGCGGAGTCTATTCCCATGAGTTACAATGGTCCCATGTGAGGTGTTGGTGCCACCCACGGGGACGTTCGGGGGCTGTTTCGAGTTCTCACCCTCTAGCGCTATGTTTTTAATTCTAAGTCTAGAAATATAAAAATTATCATCGTATTCTCAAACCGCAAGTCCCGCGGCTGTGCGGACAATTCCTACGAGTTACATTGGTCCCGTGGGAGGTGTTGATGCCACCCAGGGGAACGTTAGAGGGTTGTTTCGAGTTTTCACCCTCTAACGCCATGTTTTTAAGCCTAAGTCTAGAAATATGCAAATTACAGTCATATTAAAAAAACCGGGAGACCCGCGACTGCGGGGTCAACTCCTACGAGCTACATTGGACCCGTGGGAGGTGTTGGTGCCACCTACGCGGACGTTAGAGGGTTGTTTCGTGTTTTCACCCTCTAACGCCATGTATTTAAGCCTAAGTCTAGAAATATTCTAATTACCATCGTATTCTCAAACCGGGAGTCCCGTGACTACGGGGTCAGTTCCTACGAGTTTCACTGGTCCTGTGGGAGGTGTTGGTGCCACCCACGGGGACGTTCGCGGGTTGTTTCTAGTTCTCACCCCCTAACGCCATGTTTTTAAGCCAAAGTCTAGAAATATGCAAATTATCATCGTACTCTCAAACCGGGAGACCCGCGGCCGCGGGGGTCAGTTCCTACGAGTTACATTGGTCCCGTGGGAGATGTTGGTGCCATCTATGGGGACGTTCGGGGGTTGTTTCTAGTTCTCACCCCCTTCCGCCATGTTTTTAAGCCTAAGTCTATAAATATGCAAATTACCATCGTACTCTCAAACCGGGAGACCCGCGGCGGCGGGGTCAGTTCCTACAAGTTACATTGGTCCCGTGGGAGGAGTTGGTGCCACCCACGGGGACGTTCAGGGGCTATAACGAGTTTTCACCCTCTAACGCCATGTTTTTTAACCTAAATCTAGAAATATGCAAATTACCGTCATATTCTCAAATCGGGAGACCCGCGGGTGCGGGGTCAGTTCCTACGAGTTACATTGGATCCGTGGGCAGTGTTGGTGCCACCCACGAGGCCGTTAGAGGATTGTTTCGAGTTTTCACCCTCTAACACATTGTTTTTAAGCCTAAGTCTAGAAATATTCAAATTATAGTCCAATTCTCAAACCGGGAGTCCCGCGACTGCGGGGTCAGTTCCTACGAGTTACATTTGTCCCGTGGGAGGTGTTGGTGCCACCCATGGGGAGATTCGGGGGCTGTTTCTAGTTCTCACCCCCTAACGCCATGTCTTTAAGACTAAGTCCAGAAATATGCAAATTACCGTCATATTCCCAAACCAGGAGACCCGCGGCTGCTAGGTCAGTTCCAACGAGTTATATTGGACCCGTGAGAGGTGTTGGTGCCACCCACAGGGTCGTTAGAGGGCTGTTTCAAGTTTTTAACCTCTAACGCCATGTTTTTAAGCCTAAGTCTAGAAATATGCAAATTATCATCATATTCTCAAACCGGGAGACCCGCGGCTGCGGGGTGAGTTCCTACCAGTTACATTGGACCCGTGGGAGGTGTTGGTGACACCTACGGGGACGTTAGAGGGATGATTCTAGTTTTCACCCTCTAACGCCATGTTTTTAAGCGTAAGTCATAAAAATATTCAAATTACCGTCATATTCTCAAACCGGGAGTCCCGCGGCTGCGGGGTCAGTTCCTACGAGTTACATTGGTCCCGTGGGAGGTGTTGGTGCCACCCACGAGGACACTCAGGGGCTGTTTCTAGTTCTCACCTCCTAACGCCATGTTTTTAAGCTTAAGTCTAGAAATATCCAAATTACCGTCGTACTCTCAAACCGGGAGACCCGCGGCTGCGGGGTCAGTTCCTACGAGTTACATTGGTCCCGTGGGAGGTGTTGGTGCCACCCACGGGGACGTTCGGGGGCTGTTTCTAGTTCTCACCCCCTAACGCCATGTTTTTAAGTTTAAGTCTAGAAATATGCAAATTATCGTCATACTCTCAAATCGGGAGACCCGCGGCGGCGGGGTCAGTTCCTACGAGTTACATTGGTCACGTGGGAGGTGTTGGTGCCACCCACAGGGAAGTTCGGGGGCTGTTTCGAGTTTTCACCCTCTAACGCCAAGTTTTGCCTAAGTCTAGAAATATGCAAATTACTTTCGTATTCTCAAACCGGGAGACCCGCGGCTGCGGGGCCAGTTCCTACGAGTTACATTGGTCCCGTTGGAGGTGTTGGTGCCACCCACGGGGACGTTCGGGGGCTGTTTCGAGTTTTCGCCCTCTAACGCCAAGTTTTTAAGCCTAACTTTAGAAATATGCTAATTACCGTCGTACTCTCAAACCGGGAGACCCGCGACTACGGGGTCAGTTCCTACGAGTTACAGTGGTCCCGTGGGAGGTGTTGGTGCCACCCACGGGGACGTTCGGAGGCTGTTTCTAGTTCTCACTCCCGAACGCCATGTTTTTAAGCCTATGCCTAGAAATATGCAAATTACCGTCGTACTCTCAAATCGGGAGACCCGCGCCTGCGGGGTCAGTTCCTACGAGTAACATTGGTCTCGTGGGAGGTGTTGGTGCCACCCCCAGTTACGTTCGAGGGTTGTTTCAAGTTTTCACCTTCAAACGCCATGTTTTTAGG
Organism: Sambucus nigra; assembly: GCA_949130495.1. Classification (NCBI taxonomy): domain Eukaryota; kingdom Viridiplantae; phylum Streptophyta; class Magnoliopsida; order Dipsacales; family Adoxaceae; genus Sambucus; species Sambucus nigra. The sequence continues at coordinate 78,831,146 of OX422210.1, read as the reverse complement.
CCTAAGTCCATAAATATGCAAATTATCGTCGTATTCTCCAACCGGGAGTCCCGCAGCTACGGGGACAGTTCCTCCAAGTTACATTGGTCCCGTGGGAGGTGTTGGTGCTACCCACGGGGCTTTTAGAGGGGTTTTTAGAGTTTTCACCCTCTAACGCCATGTTTTGAAGCCTATGTCTAGAAATATGCAAATTACCATCATATTAAAAAACCGGGAGACTCGCGACTGCGGGGTCAGTTCATACGAGTTACATTGGACCCGTGGGAGGTGTTGGAGCCACCTACGGGGCCGTTGGAGGGTTGTTTCGTGTTTTCACCCTCTAACGCCATGTTTTTAAGCCTAAGTCTAGAAATATTCAAATTTCCGTCGTATTCTCAAACCGGCAGTCCCTCGGTTGCGGGGTCAGTTCCTACGAGTTACATTGATCCCATGGGAGGTGTTTGTGACACCCACGGGGATGTTCGGAGGTTGTTTCTAGTTCTCCCCCTTTAACGCCATGTTTTTAAGCCTAAGTATAGAAATATGAAAATAATAGTCGTGCTCTCAAACCGGGAGACCCGCGACTGCGGGGTCAGTTCCTACGAGTTACATTGGTCACGTGGAAGGTGTTAGTGCCACCCAAGGGGACGTTCGGGGGCTGTTTCTAGTTCTCACCCCCTAACGCCATATTTTTAAGCCTAAGTCTAGAAATATGCAAATTACCGTCTTACTCTCAAACCGAGAGACCCACGGCGACTGGGTCAGTTCCTACGAGTTACATTGGTCCCGTGGGAGGTGTTGGTGCCACCCACGGGGACGTTCGAGGGCTGTTTCGAGTTCTCACCCTCTAAGGCCATGTTTTTAATCCTAAGTCTAGAAATATGCAAATTATCGTCGTATTCTCAAACCGAGAGTCCCGCGACTGCGGGGTCAGTTCCTACGATTTACATTGATCCCGTGGGAGGTGTTGGTGCCACCCACGGGGCCGTTAGAGGGTTGTTTCGAGTTTTCACACTCTAACGCCAAGTTTTTAAGCCTAAGTCTAGAAATATTCAAATTATCGTCATATTCTAAAATCGGGAGTCCCGCGGCTGCGGGGTCAGTTCCTACGAGTTACATTGGACCCGTGGGAGGTGTTGGTGCCACCCACGGGGCCGTTAGAGGGTTGTTTTGAGTTTTCACCCTCTAACGCCATGTTTTGAAGCCTTAGTCTAGAAATACGCAAATTACCATCGTATTCTCAAACCGGGAGTCCCGCGGCTGCGGGGTCAGTTCCTACGAGTTACATTGGTCCCGTGAGAGGTGTTGGTACCACCCACGGGGATGTTCAGGGGCTATTTCTAGTTCTCACCTTCTAACGCCAAGTTTTTAAGCCTAAGTCTAGAAATATGCTAATTACCATGGTATTCTCAAGCCGGGAGTCTCGCGACTGCTGGGTCAGTTCCTACGAGTTACATTGGTCCCGTGGGAGGTGCTGGTGCCACCTACGGGGACGTTCGGGGGCTGTTTTTAGTTCTCACCCCCTAACGCCATGTTTTTAAGCCTAAGTCTAGAAATATGCAAATTATCGTCGTACTCTCAAACCGGGAGACCCGCGGGTGCAGGGTCAGTTTCTACAAGTTACATTGGTCCCATGAGAGGTGTTGGTGCCACCCCTTGGGACGTTCGGGGGCTATTTCGAGTTCCCACCCTCTAATGCTATGTTTTTAAGCCTAAGTCTAGATATATTCAAATTACCTTCGTATTCGCAAACCGGGAGTCCCGTAGCTGCGGGGACAGTTCCTACGAGTTACATTGGTCCCGTGGGAGGTGTTAGTGCCACCCACGGGGACGTTCAGGGGCTGTTTTGAGTTCTCACCCTCTGACGCCATGTTTTTAAGCCTAAGTCTAGAAATATGTAAATTATCATCGTATTCTCAAACCGGGAGACTCGTGGCTGCGGGGACAGTTCCTACGAGTTACATTGGTCCCGTGGGTGGTGTTGGTGCCACCCACGGGGATGTTAGAGGGCTGTTTAGAGTTTTCACCCACTAACACCATGTTTTTAAGCCTATGTCTAGAAATATGAAAATTACCGTCATATTCTCAAACCGGGTGAACCGCGACTGCGGGGTCAGTGCCTACGAGTTATATTTGACCCGTGGGAGATGTTGGTCCCACCTACGGGGCCGTTAGAGGGTTGTTTCGTGTTTTCACCCTCTAACGCCATGTTTTTAAGCCTAAGTCTAGAAATATTCAAATTACCGTCGTATTCTCAAACCGGCAATCCCGCGGCTGCGGGGTCAGTTCCTACGAGTTACATTGGTCCCATGGGAGGTGTTTGTGTAACCCACGGGGACGTTCGGAGGCTGTTCCTAGTTCTCACCCCCTAACGCCATGTTTTTAAGCCTAAGTCTATAAAGAAAATTATCGTCGTACTCTCAAACCGAGAGACCCGCGACTGCGGGGTGAGTTCCTACGAGTTACATTGGTCCCGTGGGAGGTGTTGGTGGCACCCACGGGGACGTTCAGGGGATGTTTCTAGTTCTCACCACCTAACGCCATGTTTTTAAGCCTAAGTCTAGAAATATGCAAATTACCGTCATACTCTCAAACCGAGAGACCCACGGCGGCGGGGTCAGTTCCTACGAGTTACATTGGTCACGTGGGAGGTGTTGGTTCCACCCACGGGGACGTTCGGGGGATGTTTTGAGTTTTCACCCTCTACGCCAAGTTTTGCCTAAGTCTAGAAATATGAAAATTACTTTCGTATTCTCAAATCGAGAGTCCCGCGGCTGCGGGGATAGTTCCTACGAGTTACATTGGTCCCGTGGGAGGTGTTGGTGCCACCCACGGGGCCGTTCGAGGGCTATTTGGAGTTCTCACCCACTAACGCCATGTTTTTAAGCCTAAGTCTAGAAATATGCAAATTATCTCGTATTCTCAAACTGGGAGTCCCGCGGCTGCGGGGTCAGTTCCTACAAGTTACATTGGTCCCGTGGGAGGTGATGGGCCCCCCCACGGGGCCGTTAGAGGGCTGTTTTGAGTTTTCACCCTCTAACTCCATGTTTTGAAGCCTAAATCTAGAAATATACAAATTACCATCGTATTCTCAAAGCGGGAGTCCCGCGGCTGCGGGGTCAGTTCCTACGAGTTGCATTGGTCCCGTAGGAGGTGTTGGTACCACCCACGGGGATGTTCAGGGGCTGTTTCGAGTTCTCACCTTCTAACGCCAAGTTTTTAAGCCTAAGTCTAGAAATATGCTAACTACCGTCGTATTCTCAAGCCGGGAGTCTCGTGACTTCTGGGTCAGTTCCTACGAGTTACATTGGTCCCGTGGGAGGTGTTGGTGCCACCCACGGGGACGTTCGGGGGCTGTTTCTAGTTCTCACCCCCTAACGCCATGTTTTTAAGCCTAAGTCAAGAAATATGCAAATTACCGTCGTACTCTCAAACCGGGAGACCGGCGGCTGCAGGGTCAGTTTCTATGTGTTACATTGGTCCCGTGAGAGGTGTTGGTGCCACCCCCGGGGACGTTCGGGGGCTGTGTCGAGTTCTCACCCTCTAACGCCATGTTTTTAAGCCTAACTCTAGAAATATGTAAATTATCATCGTATTCTCAAACCGGGACACTCGCGGCTGCGGGGACAGTTCCTACGAGTTACATTGTTCCCGTGGGTGGTGTTGGTGCCACCCACGGGGACGTTAGAGGGCTGTTTAGAGTTTTCACCCTCTAACACTATGTTTTTAAACCTATGTCTAGAAATATGAAAATTACCGTCATATTCTCAAACCGGGAGAACCGCGACTGCGGGGTCAGTTCCTACGAGTTACATGGGACCCGTGGGAGGTGTTGGTCCCACCTACGGGGCCGTTAGAGGGATGTTTCATGTTTTCACCCTCTAACGCCATGTTTTTAAGCCTAAGCCTAGAAATATTCAAATTACCGTCGTATTCTCAAACCGGCAGTCCCGCGGCTGCGGGGTCAATTCCTACGAGTTACATTGGTCCCATGGGAGGTGTTCGTGTAACCCACGGAGACGTTCGGAGGTTGTTCCTAGTTCTCACCCCCTAACGCCATCTTTTTAAGCCTAGGTCTATAAATATGAAAATTATCATCGTACACTCAAACCGAGAGACCCGCGACTGCGAGGTGAGTTCCTAGGAGTTACATTGGTCCCGTGGGTGGTGTTGGTGGCACCCACGAGGACGTTCGGGGGATGTTTCTAGTTCTCACCCCCTAACGCCATGTTTTTAAACCTAAGTCTAGAAATATGCAAATTACCGTCGTACTCTCAAATCGAGAGACCCACGACGGCGGCGTCAGTTCCTACGAGTTACATTGGTCGCGTGGGAGGTGTTGGTGCCACCCACGGGGACGTTCGGCTGACGTTTTGAGTTTTCACCCTCTAACGTCAATTTTTGCCTAAGTCTAGAAATATGAAAACTACTTTTGTATTCTCAAGCCGGGAGTCTCGCGGCTACGGGGACAGTTCCTACGAGTTACATTGGTCCCGTGGGAGGTGTTGGTGCGACCCATGGGGCCGTTCGAGGGCTGTTTGGAGTTCTCACCCTCTAACGCCATATTTTTAAGCCTAAGTATAGAAATATGCAAATTACCGTCATATTCTCAAACGCCATGTTTAGAGGTGTTGGTGGCACCCACGGGGACGTTCGGAGGTTGTTTCTAGTTCTCACCCCTAACGCCATATTTTTAAGCCTAAGTCTAGAAATATGAAAATTAGCGTTGTACTCTCAAATCGAGAGACCCACGGCGACGGGGTCAGTTCCTACGATTTACATTGGTCGCCTGAGAGGTGTTGGTGCCACCCACGGGGACGTTCGGGGGACTTTTTGAGTTTTCACCCTCTAACGTCAAGTTTTACCTAAGTCTAGAAATATGAAAATTACTTTCGTATTCTCAAACCGGGAGTCCCGCGGCTGTGGGGACAGTTCCTACGAGTTACATTGGTCCCGTGGCAGGTCTTGGTGCCACCCACGGGGCCGTTCGAGGGCTGTTTCGAGTTATCACCCTCTAACGCCATGTTTTTAAGCCTAAGTCTAGAAATATGCAAATTATCATCGTATTCTCAAACCGGGAGTCTCGCGGCTGCGGGGTCAGTTCCTACGGGTTACAGTGGTCCCGTGGGAGGTGTTGGTGCCACCCACGGGGACGTTCGGGCGCTGTTTCTTGTTCTCACCCTCGAACGCCAAGTTTTTAAGCCTAAGTCTAGAAATATGCTAATTACAGGCGTATTCTCAAGCCGGGAGTCTCGCGACTGCTGGGTCAGTTCTTACGAGTTACATTGATCCCGTGGGAGGTGTTGGTGCCACCAACGGGGACGTTCAGGGGCTGTTTCTAGTTCTCACCTCCTAACGCCATGTTCTTAAGCCAAAGTCTATAAATATGAAAATTACCGTCGTACTCTCAAACCGGGAGACACGCGGCTGCAGGGTCATTTCCTACGAGTTACCTTGGTCTCGTGAGAGGTGGTGGAGCCACCCCCGGGGACGTCCGAGGGCTGTTTCGAGTTCTCACCCTCTAACGACATGTTTTTAAGCCTAAGTCTAAAAATATACAAATTACATTCTTATTCTTAAACCGGGTGTCCCGCGGCTGCGGGGACAGTTCCTATGAGCTACATTGGTCCCGTGGGAGGTGTTGGTGCCACCCACGGGGACGTTCGGGGGCTGTTTCGAGTTCTCACCCTCTAACGCCATGTTTTTAAGCCTAAGTCTAGATATATGCAAATTTTTGTCGTATTCTCAAACCGAGAGTCCCGCGGCTGCGGGGTCAGTTCCTACGAGTTTTATTGGTCCCGTGGGAGGTGTTGGTGCCACCCACGGGGATGTTCGGGGGCTGTTTCTAGTTCTCACCCTCTAACGCCAAGTTTTTAAGCCTAAGTCTAGAAATATGCTAATTACAGTCGTATTCTCAAGACGGGAGTCCCGCGGCTGCGGGGTTAGTTCCTACTAGTTACATTGGTCCCTTGGGAGGTGTTGGTGCCACCCACGTGGACGTTCGGGGGCTGTTTCTAGTTCTCACCCTCTAACGCCAAGTTTTTAAGCCTAAGTTTAGAAATATGCAAATTACTGTCGTATTCTCAAGCCGAGAGTCCCGTGACTGCGGGGTCAGTTCCTACGAGTTACATTGGTCCCGTGGGAGGTGTTGGTGCTACCCACGGGGACGTTCGGGGGTTGTTTCTAGTTCTCACCCTAACGCCATATTTTTAAGCCTAAGTCTAGAAATATGAAAATTATCGTCGTACTCTCAAACCGGGAGACCCGCGGCTGCGGGGTCAGTTCCTACGAGTTACATTGGTCCTGTTGGAGGTGTTAGTGCCACCCCCGGGGACGTTCGGGGGTTGTTTCGAGTTTTCACCCTCTAACGCCATGCTTTTAAGCCTAAGTCTAGAAATATGCAAATTACCGTCGTACTCTCAAACCGGGTGACCCGCGGCTGCGGGGTCAGTTGCTACGAGTTACATTGGTCCCGTGGGAGGTGTTGGTGCCACCCACGGGGACGTTCGGGGGCTGTTTCGAGTTCTCACCCTGTAACGCCATGTTTTTAAGCCCAACTCTAGAAATATGCAAATTATCGTAGTATTCTCAAACTGGGAGTCCCGCGGCTGCGGGGACAGTTCCTACGAGTTACATTGGCCCCGTGGGAGGTGTTGGTGCCACCCACGGGGCCGTTAAAGGGCTGTTTCGAGTTTTCACATTCTAACGCCGTGTTTTTAAGCCTAAGTCTAGAAATATGTAAATTACCATCATATTCTCAAACCGGGAGACCCGTGGCTACGGGGTCAGTTCCTACGAGTTACATTGGACCCGTGGGAGGTGTTGGTGCCACCAACGGGGACGTTCGGGGGCTGTTTTGAGTTCTCACCCTCTAACGCCATGTTTTTAAACCTAAGTATAGAAATATGCAAATTATCGTCGTATTCTCAAATCGGGAGTCCCGCGGGTGCGGGGTCAGTTCCTACTAGTGACATTGGTCCCGTGGGAGGTGTTAGTGCCACCCACGGGGCCATTAGAGGGCTGTTTCGAATTTTAACCCTCTAACGCCATGTTTTTAAGCCTAAGTCTAAAAATTTTCAAATTACCATCGTATTCTCAAACCGGGAGTCCTGTGACTGCGGGGTCAGTTCCTACGAGTTACATTGATCCCGTGGGAGGTGTTGGTGCCACCCACGGGAACGTTCAGGGGCTGTTTCTAGTTCTCACCCTCTAACACCAAGTTTTTAAGCCTAAGTCTAGAAATATGCTAATTACCATCGTATTATCAAACCAGGAGTCCCGCGACTGCGGGGTCAGTTCCTACGAGTTACATTGGTCCCGTGGGAGGTGTTGGTGCCACCCACGGGGACGTTCGGGGGCTGTTTCTAGTTATCACCCCCTAACGACAAATTTTTAAGCCTATGTCTAGAAATATACAAATTACCGTCGTACTCTCAAATCGGGAGACCCGCGACTGCGGCTTCAGTTCCTACGAGTTACATTGGTCCCATGGGAGGTGTTGGTGCCACCCCCGGGGACGCTCGGGGGCTGTTTCGAGTTCTCACCCGCTAACGCCATGTTTTTAAGCCTAAGTCTAGAAATATGCATATTACCTTCGTATTCTCAAACCGGGAGTCCCGCGGCTGTAGGGACAGTTCCTACGACTTACATTGGCCCCATGGGAGGTGTTGGTGCCACCCACGGCGACGTTCGGAGGCTGTTTGGAGTTCTCACCCTCTAACGTCATGTTTTTAAGCCTAAGTCTAGAAATATGCAAATTATCGTCGTATTCTCAAACCGGGAGTCCCGCGGCTGCGGGGTCAGTTCTTAAGAGTTACATTGGTCCCGTGGGAGGTGTTGTTGCCACCCACGGGCCCGTTAGAGGGTTGTTTCGAGTTTTCACCCTCTAACGCCATGTTTTTAAGCCTAAGTCTAGAAATATGTAAATTACCGTCAAATTCTCAAACCGGGAGTCCCGCGGCTACGGGGTCAGTTCCTACGAGTTACATTGGTCCCGTGGGAGGTGTTGATGCCTCTAACGGGACCATTTGGTGGATGTTTCGGGTTTCTCCCCTCTAACGCCATGCTTTTAAGCTTTAGTCTACACATTTTCAAATTATCGTCGTATTCTCAAACTGGGATTCTAAAATATTTTCAACATATTATCTAATAATTATCCCGTACTCCTTCTTATTATCCCATACTCCTTCTAACATACTATCCAACAACAAGCAACAACCAATAATTATCCAACAGCCAAACCAAACAAAACTAATAATTATCCCGTACTCCTTCTATCATCTAAAAGATTTAATAGATAATGCATATCAATTATTTAACTACTTTTGTTAAAGTAAAGCATAGCAGATCTAACCTGCAACAATAGCAATAGGGAATGTTCTTCTCCTTGATCCGAAATAACACATTGTTAATGTAGAACTGTGCCGGAGTATACATGGGAATGTTTTTTACTGTCCGTCTAGCATGCATAACATAAGATTTTTTAGAAATATAAATTGGAGCTATAGCACACTGATACTAAAATGAGTCCCAACAAAATATACAATATATTCCCCAGAAGCATAGTTAGCTTTATTAAAAAAAATCTAACGGAATCCAAAAAAGCCATTCCAGTAAAACAACAATCTTGGTTGAATTAGGAACATAGCCATTCCGCGAAGTTCAAATTAGACTCACAACACTAAATCGAATAATTAGAAGAATAATTATATAAAGGCATGACATTTCGTGGACGAATCTGAATATGGTTAGAGAGAGTACCTAAGGTCCTTTTCACAGATGGTCCTACATTTAAACCTGCATTTCCATTGGGATTTTGAAAACAAAAGCATTAAATAAGTAACATTCTTGGAAGATGAAAAAAACACGAATGAAAATTATACAAACACCGACTCGTCCTCTAAAACTGGCACCAATATGAGGATACTTCAAAATAGTCCAATTAAATACATAGTCAAATTGATAACCTATAAAGTGGGACAAAATCAGATATAAAAGATGAGAATATATAACTACTGAGAGCCTAAATACTCATATAGTACATAAAAAATAAAAATAAAACTCGTTTACTTGCTTTAAAAAACTTATAGTTATACTTTCACGAATAAATAAGTCTCGAACAATACCCGATTAAACCCAAGTCATATCAGCAAAGCGAGAGTGGCTAGTCAGTCTCCCACTTTAATAAAACTAAACCGAGCAAATACGCATTTGATATTGCAGGACATGAATTAAAAAAATTCAGAACATTGGATATATGCGTATATACGCCCACTTTCAAAATGAATTAGTGAAATTTGACTCCACAAAAATACAGAACATCACTCATCTTTGCGAATAGGCACAATGCTTCAATGATAAGAAATATGTAAGTGAGCAATTTTGAAAACCTTCAAACTTTGAGGTATTTACTCAAACACTTGGGCACTAATTATAATAAATCATAAAAACAAAATGTATCATTTGTATAAAACTCGAATTAACCCAACAACACTCAAAACTTTGGCCCCCTACCAAAAATCTTGGGTCCTCCACTTGACCTTTAGGCTATCACACTTGAGGTTGCATCCGCACTTTATACGTATATAATCAATCGCAACTTAAAGTTAAAAAACTGAGAAAGATTATTTAGCAGGAGCCCTCCTAATATTAAAGTGTCAGAGTGTCCTGTTTTAAAATTATAGTGTTAAACAGTAATATTACCAGTTTATATAACTATTAAATTAAAAAAACAAAAGAAATTGATACGTGCTCCATCTTCATTTATCATCAACTCAAAAAATGTGGAAAACAGGTCATCAAGCTATAATGAGGTATTATTCAAGAAAAAAAATAATAAAAACAATTGTCATGAGAGAGTTTATTAAATTAAAAAAAAAATCAAATGCTCCAGTTTTAAGCAACAACAAATAAAACTGAAAATAAGAGTTGCAACCATTCTCCCTCAAACCGTATCTAAATCCATGAAATAAAAAAATCAAGTGAAAGCCACAAAAAAATTACCTCTGTATCAAGTGAAAGCCACAAAAAATCAAGTGAAAGCCACTTCAAACTGTATCGAAACCCATCATCAGCCACAAAAAATCAAGTGAAAACCTTGGGACAAAAATGAAAGAAAAAATGATCATAGATGTTTACTAATCACCTCAGAGCCTCTCTTTTTCACTGAAGCCTTCGTTTTAGGGTTGCTAGAGTCGAACAAAACTTATCTAGCCAAATGAGAAGACGCAACTGAGAACTATCTCTGGCGATCGATTTAACCACCATCAGCGCCGCCTTTTCTGAGACCCTACAGTCCACCACCGCCTTCGTTAGTTGAACCCCGCTTTCCATTTAACCAACTTACCACCGGCGGTCTCGACCTTTGGTTTACCGAAAAAGCCACAGTCCCATCAATAAGGGGTTTTTTGAGCGCGGCTATTTCATTGGGGGGAAATGAAAGAAATAAAGGCTACTGAAATGCAGCGTTTTATTTTTTTAAGATTGAACCTGGTCACGGCTCTCAGCCGTGACCCACTAGCAGAAACACCAATAAAACCAAAAGACCCATCAAACTGCATATGGTCACGGTCCATAGTCGTGACCCACACCAAGAAATGGTCACGACCCCCCAGCCGTGACCCCTAATGTGTGTGTTTTGTACTTCGTCATTCCTATGGTCACGACCCAATTCCGTGACCAATCCGGGACCAAGCTTGGAGGGAATTTTAGCGCGAGTTTGGCGCTAAGATGGTCACGACCTGGTCACGGCCCAAGTCCGCGACCACTGTGGTCACGGACTTGGTCCGTGACCACTTCTAGAGCCTCGATAATTTAGTGTGATAATAAATATGGTCACGCCAAACATTGAGTGGGTCACGGCCCAAGTCCGCGACCAGCTGGTCATGAACTTGGGCCGTGACCCACTGGGCGTGACCATTTACCGGATTTGGTGTAGTGGTATGGGCCGGAAATCTCCAAGATTTTTCCTCCCTCTTTCTTCCTTTATTCTTCTTTCTCTATCTTTCTCTCTTTCTCTCAAATGAGATAGTCTGATCCGTAAGCCTCTTAAACTTTTAAAACATAAATCCCAATTTTAAATGATAATACATACTTTAAATAACTCGTTTACTCTAATTCGAGTCAAACTTACTTAAAAATATTTCGAAACCGAAATAAATCTCAAGGACAGTTATTTTGTCTATCTCGTACCATCCGGAATCAGTGGCGCACTCAAAATCATCATCTGGAATACTTTATAACCTCCTCAATTTTTGGACCTCAATTTCCAAATTATAAAATTCCCCAATTTAAATAAATTTTATTTCTCCCAAAAATTTAATTTCTTAGTCCCAAAGTCACGGGGTATTACATCAATCTTCTTTAGTTTTATACATTACTGACCCTTATATAGGTGACAATAGGTAATTTATAGATATTAAAGAGAACAATAGCAGACTAGAAGTTGGAAAACTAAAAGGATGGACTTTTGGAACTTCAAACTAATCTGCCTCGGAATTTGAGGTTTCTTTAAATGCATGTCGTTATCTATGTACATTGAATTATAAGTTGAGTAATACACCATATGAAAGGTGTGGAATTTTTACTTCCAATGAGATTTGGACCAAGTTATTTGGACATATGAGGAATGACTTATGAGTATTTTACCAAAGAATGTCTATACTAGTTGCATAATTCGAAAATAGACTCTTTAGTTCTTCTCTGCCCAATTAATGAACCATGAATCTTCTAAAGAGTGGTAGAAATATTAGAGGTTACTCTTGAATTAAATTATAATACCTTTTTAATTATGATCATTCACAAAGGATACATGACTCATGATGCATAACATATCACACAGTATCAACCAAAAACAAATTTTGTAAAAAATTATCTTAGAAATACTTTTGTATTTTGTACTCTCCAATCAATGTAAACAAATTTTATATCTCATCAAAGGGTTTTATATTCTAAGATCCTTGTTTTTTTTAAAAAAAAATAGCACGTAAGACAAACTTTGTACATTTAGGCATTTTACCTTTCCATATCTGCATTAACCCATTTCGAGCGTTCGGGCGATAACCCTTATGACACCCAAAGGTTATTTTTACATTAATAATAACTCCAAACATGAAGAAAATATTTTAAATAAAAAGGAAAAATCTTTAAGGCAGTATGACTTTTTACCACATGAGGGTCGATTTTACTAATGTCGGTAGAGCTAAAATTTCAAGTAACTTGAATAATAAACATGTTTTAGCTAATTTAAAATGCGATGATTTTTTCGGACAAAATAACCTTATAATCATGGTCTAAAACTAAGGTGACAATTCTTTACACAAAAGATAACGCTAAATCACTTAGCTGGTTTGAATTTACTTTTAACCGTTTCGGGTGGTTAACGAGTTGACATGTTAAACACAATTTTATAAATGAATGATGCAAAATCGTTATATACTACTTAAATAAATAATATATACATGATACAAATCCGATATAACATGATTAAACACCATTTTAAAATGAGCCAATGAACTTATAAGATCATCTTCAAGGCATTTGTGCATTTTTCGCACACTTAAAATGTTCAAATTCAATTTTGCTCCCTCAAAAAGTTAATTTGTTCCACGGCAATAAACAAAATAGTGCTCTTGCAACAATTGAAGTGTCGCGGGAAGTAGGGACGGAGCTACCTTAGGCCCAGAATATAGATTTAAAAAAGTAAATTTTAAAATATTTTATTGTACTTGCATAAATAACCAAAACTTTGAAATAATTTGACCCAACGGAACCCTTTTCAACATGAGTTGGCCTCCTTCTTTTTCCAACAACTCAATCATCTTCTCTCACCCTCGCCCATCCACTGCTTACTCCTCCTCCCTCCCACCCTCCCTCCCTCCCCCCCCCCCCCCCATTCTCCCCCGTTGTTTGTCTATCACCTCAGTGACCTCGGTCGGGTTGTACTCCGTATATCTCTCTATTACCTTACTTATTTATCTCTCTACATGTCTCTAACTAATTTTATAGGGTTTTATATTGTTAAGAAATTGAGGGTTAATTTGGGATGATGTTTTTAAACATTACACTCACAACTACATACTTAAGAGTAAGCATGTCTTCTCTCTCTCTCTCTCTCTCTCTCTCTCTCTCTATATATATATATATATATATATATATATATATATATATATTGGTTTAATTTTAGGGTCAATTTTACGATTAGCTTTAGGAATATTGTTCGTTTAAGTTTGGGACTGAAATGTAAGAAAGTATGTTTTGTTTATCTCCCTCTATATTTATATTGATGCTAAATTTGGGATTAATTTTAGAGATAATATTGTAAAGGTTTATTTTTGGATTGATGTTGAGATTAATTTTAGATATTGTTGGTTTAAATTTCAAATTAAAATTTTCATGTGTGCTTCCTTTTTTAGGATTTAAAATCTTTATTCAATTAATTTTTTTTACCTTTTCATTTGATATAAAAAAATTTTAAGTAATTCTTTGATAAATGCAAAAAAATAATCTGAAAAAATTTGGCTCTAGGGTTTTGTAACACCCCGTATTTCTGTGCATTTAAATACTTAATTAATTCGGGTAAATTTTAAATTACTTACATGTCGTAATTTAATTGAATTAATTATGGTAATATTTATTTAAATATTAATCAGAGAGTAAATGGTTAATATTTATGAACTTGAATTACTAAGTGAATAGTAATAATTTATTTACGTCATAACGTGTCTTAGTGGCGTGGTATTCATTTATCTCAGTCGGGAGTCGGATATAGACTATGTTGGGTGTGAGATAGGAACTTTTAATAAACTAATTCGGATGTCAATTCCGAGTGTAAGGTTGAATCCGGATTGGCTGAGATAGTCGGAAAAGAGCGCCCAGGGGTAGTAAATGGGCCTCGGGATGTTTTTAGGCATAATCGGACTCACACGGGGGTATTCGGGTCACTTGGGCTTGGCCCATTAAACTAAAAACGGTATTAGTGTATTAAACCTAAATCTAAGAAGTGTTGAGCGACAGAAAAACACAAACCTAAACCTAAGAATTTGACAGAAAGCTAGCGGGATCAATTGGAAGAGCAATTGGGGATCAATTGGAAGAGCAATTGGGGATCTTTTTGGAGACAAAACAAGGAACAAATTGGGTGTTCTTCATCAAATCTTTCTCTATCTCAACGGATCAGACTCTCTGAACCCAAAAAGGCAAGTGATTAACTTGCTGTGATTTTTAATTATGATAATCAATTCATATTGTAGTGGGTGTATCATAAATCAGTTTTTGTGTGGGTATTCCGATGAAATTGGGTTTTCGGTGAATGAATACCTTGATGAGATTAAGGGTGAAATTGATTATCTTTCATGATTCTGGAGTGTAAGAGTATGAATTTTATGTTAAATCCAGTAAGAATCGATGTTAAATTTCTGCTAATAAAGATGTTAAATTTTATTGGATGTTTGAAACCCGGATGAAACCCGAATCTGAAAAAAGTTGGAATTCATGGAAATTAGTTGTTGAATTAAGGTTTCTAGGATGACTAGAACCTGTTTTCATGTGATAATATTGTTGATTGTGATTGGAGAATACTCAGAGTGAAACTAAAAGCTTGGTCGGGTTAACAATGGAGGAAACAAACAACTCGGGGAAAAAGAGTATCTGATCGATTGACGGTCGGAGGATTTTGGCTGGTCGACTAGTTTTAATGTATAAAGGGGATTTATTTAAGAATTAAATTCCAAACTATTTATTTGGGAAAAATGAATCTAAGAATAAATTTCCTAACAATTATGGGGAATATAATTTGATTAGGGGGTGCGATGTGGGTGACCCATTATGGATAAATTTTGGGATGATAATTCCTAAGTATAAATTTTGGACCGACGGAAAATGTCCAGGTAATGTAGTTGAGCGACACTACTTTAAGATAATTAATTAAAGTGAACCTAATTAATTAGATTAGAGTCTGACCATAGACTCGAAATTTTTTGCCTAGTGCTACAGTGTTTGTACTCGGTAAAGCCGGGAATTAATTATTATATATATATATATATATATATATATATATATATATATATAGAGAGAGAGAGAGAGAGAGAGAGAGAGGCAGGATCATGTGCACACTAAGTTTGTACATTACCTTTTAAAAGTAGGCAAACTTAGTGCTGACGCACACCAATTTTTTTATGTGATATTTGAACATTTCAAGGAATCCATATAAAAAAAATCAGCTCAAAAAAACATTTTTTGCTATTTTTAAAAAATCGGTCAAACTTTCGCAGTTTTTAAAGGGCTTAAAAACTCTGAAAGTTTGACCGATTTTTTAAAAATAGCAAAAAAAGTTTTTTTGAGCTGATTTTTTTTATATAGGTTCCTTGAAATGCTTAAATATCACACAAAAAAAATCAACTCAAAAATATTTTTCTTACTACTTTTAAAAGGTAATGTGGAAACTTAGTGTGCAAACTTAGTGTGCACAGGAGCCTGCCTATATATATATATATATATATATATATAGATATATATATATATATATATTGTGTGTGTGTGCTTATAAATATCAGTGATTAGATATTTATTTAAATTATATACTCTAGTGCTATTAAGGGAGATTGCGTGATGTGGGTGAATCCCCTAGCTTGAGGAGTAGGGTGAGTATATCCCCAGGTCATAACATTTAATTATAGAGATGAGGTATTGTCATGATGTCCTCATACTCGGGGGAATATGATCTCCTCCACTACGTTTATTATTTAAGTTCCGATTTGGCGGTCCATAGTTGTCTCGGGACTTCAGGCGAGTTTGAGTAGCTTGGGTTGATAGTACTTTAGAGAATACATCCATTGAGTTATTACTCGGGAGGATGGGTTATTATATATTCAACACATGTGTGAATGTTGTAATATGATTTTTACGTATATAATGGGATAAATAGTTACATACGGGTAATTACATTCATGAAGTGGATTGTATTAATTATATAACGGGTGTGAATGTTATATGGATTTAAAAAGAAAAAATGATTAACTAAGTTAATGTGATTAACTACTTATAAATCATATCTTAAGCATACTCGGGGTTGAGTAGGTTGGTTGAAAGGAGAAATTATAACCAGGATAGTTAGACGGGGTAGTCTAATTAGGGGATTATGAAAAGGAACGTTAGGTCTGCATAATAGTGGAGGGGTGAGTAAGTCCTCAAGAGAGTGCGACACTAACTTAGATATGGAGAGCATTCGTGCATTTTAATTACTACAAGTTAATCATTTGCTCAATATTTTCAAGATGTTTTGGGTTCTAACCCTTTCTATCAAATATTTTCAAAACCTTTTAGGTGTCCAGCCACAGGGACGCCAGGTGTGACTTCATTCCAGTGATTCCTAGCTGCAGCATATGGGGATGTTGTTGGATTTGGATGGACGCATCTATTTTTTATTCCTATTCTATGAACTCATATCAGTTTATTTCGAGCATGTCGCTCACAGTTTTATTTAGTGTCTTTTCAGATTGTAAGGGATTTATTACTCTCTGTTAGTTCAGTTGGTTTTGGATTTAGCCGGTGGTTTATTCGGCAAGACTTTTATTATTACATGTGATGATTGACTCTATCAGCTTTCGATTATTTTGTCTTGGATTAATAAAGATAAAATTTGGCACCAGCTTTTTGAATACTAGGTGGTTAGTAAGTTTTTAAAAGTTATCGACGGTGATGCTAATAATGAACCAAATGAGATTCCTTTTTTAATTTGATACTAGCATGTAGGCCACGCGATGCGTGGCCGACTTTATCTAAAGTGTATTGTTTTAAATAAGGAAATATTGATACCTATAAAAGCTATTTTATCATTTTAGGGCCAAACACTAAAAAATAAATCTTTCAGGAATAAAGTTGATACAGATAATTGAAAGCGGACAAACATTAAATAATCCCCCAAAATATAAAAATAATATACACCTATGTATATAATAAAAAGAATATCGATTTGAAGTTAAAATGATTTTTCAAAGGAAATGTTCCAACTATATAAATACACCTATACTTATCGATTTATAATTCTTTATATACTACATACTTATACATATAGCTATGGAAAGTGAAGAGAAATCAGAATATGCCATATATGGGGTTTTAAATCACATTCTTCAAATGAATGGCATTTGCAACTAAAGTTTCAGCCCATACATACCAAACTGACACAGTATTGTGAAGGAGATGGGAAACGCAATTCTCCATAGTTTGACAGTCTCAATTCAGAAAAGTGATCTCATCTCCTTAAACCCTTTTACCGGTCGGTAATCTCCGTCATTGGCTAAAAGTTGGAGCTAGACTTTTGGCGACCCTGTCAGTAATGGCATCTCCATTTTCAAGTGACGACTAACTTAACCCAGTCTTTGCAAGGTTTCGGCTGAAATGTTTCTCAAGTAGTTAGACTGAAGCGTATGAGCGTTCCCTGTCCTTTTATACTATATAACTCCTCCCCATCCATTGAACCCATCTCTTCTATTGCAAATCCAGATAGACTTGACGTTTAGTCTCCTAAAAACATAAATGCAAAATTAAAGAGGCATAAGGGAGAGAGAGTAAACTGTCAGAAATCGTTCAAGAGGTCAGAGATTGTAATTGCTTAATTAAAGAATGGTGGCACGTGGCAACTTCTCCTAATTGTTGGACTCTTATTTTATATATATACATAGATAGGACTAATCACCCGGTATTTTATCAGGCTAGGTGTCATAGGTTTTTGCTCCCAAACTCGCAAAAATCATCATTAAGTTAGCCCCCAATCATGCCAAATCCTCACGCTTCTCCTAGCAAGAAGAGTAAAAAAATTAATAAAAAATTGTTGAAAAATACTATAAGACCAAAAAAAACTACTGCGGTAAGCGAAGTTCTGCGATAGCCTAATTTGTCCCTTCTGAATTAGCAAAATTAGTTAAATTAATGAAATATATTAAATTTTACTTTTTAACACCTATTTTAAGAGAAGTTCTACAATAGCCTAATTTTGTCCCTCCTGAATAACATTGAAAATGTTGCATACGCCATAGGTGTTAAAAATATTGTTACACACAATACCCCCTCTCGTCCCCCCCTCCCCCCCCCCCCCCCCCCCTCCCCCCCCAAAAAAAAAAAAAGAAATCAGACAGCTCCTTTCCTTGAAATAACCTCATCATAATAAGGGTTAAAAATCTATGATTTTAATTTCTTCAATTTTAGAAAGTTATGGCTTGTTTGGAGATTAATTGGAGCTTGTTTATGTAAGTATATATTATTCATTTGCTTTGTTATATTCCACTATATAATTATTTTGTGTTACTATTAATATTTGTGTTGTGTTTTTTATAGATTCCAATTTGTTATTTGGGCATTTACAAATTATATTTTGATATTGTTCTCAAATTGGTTACAAATCAGGTTTTATTATTCCTCTTTAGCATTTTTCTTTAATATTGTTTGTCAATATTGTTGTGATTGTGTAACTAATTTTTGTGTTTGCAAATTACACTTGTTGTTGTATAAATATGTCTACTAGAAAATATCCCTCTGCTCACGAAAAAAGAAAAAGACAAAAAAAATTTGAAGAAGAGACATAAAAACTAGCGGGTTCACTAAATAAATATTTTAATAAACAAAAAAAATAGAAAAAGAATATATTGATGTTGAACATCAAATATTGAATATTTAGACAATAAAAATGTTGTTGACCATCAAAATTTAGAAGAATTAGATAATGAATAAATGGAAAATGAAAGTGTAGAACCTTTACCACTAGATATTTATGATCCGACTTTTAGGCCCTTTTTTCTAAGCGGAACGTGTTTTAAGGATGACAAACAAACTTCTTTTTATGAAAACCCTTTTTTAAATTTATATGCACCAAAATGCAAACCAATTTTAACTTAACCAAATTTTATCTTGATTAATCCTAAGCTTGCATCTACTGATTAAAGCAAGTAAAGTAAGGAAAAGAATGCTCAGAACACCGGATGTACGAGGAAACCACTAAGGGAAAAAACCTCAGACGATCCAAGCCAGATAATCCCTATGATGTGAAATTACAAGGAACAAACACAAGTCTTACTCAACGACTAGATTCCCATGGGACTTGACGCTATTTTGATGTTATACCACTCCTCCATAGTGTCCACGCATAAAGTCCTTCTTCTACGATGCTCGTTCAGAACACACGCATCCACATATATCTCGGTGTCCACCGATATAGCTTTGTGTCATCTACGATGTTGAACACCAACTCCTTCGCTTCTTCATCGTAAAACTTAATGTTCAAGTGTAGAACAAACTCTTCTTGGTGAAAACAAATATCACAATAGTATATAGTAATGAAAGCTCGAGTCTTTGAAACTCTAAGGATGTTTTAGACTTAGAAAACTTTGTGCAAAAAATGTATTGGATCGTAAACTATATTTCAGTCGGTGTCTCGCTCGAACGACATAGTCATGTCACTCGACAGAGTCGTTTAACTAAAAAAAACACGTGTGTTTGATTTTAACACAATGCTAAACCATATTTATCTCGGAATAAACGAAGTGTAAACATTTTCAAACTCTTTTAAAAATATTTTTTTAATAAAATAACATCCTTAAACATTTTAAAATAAATTCCGAGTCCCATTAAAATTACGCATTCATACCTGAGTGATCTCGAAATGCAATTAAACTTGAAGACGAAATATGCACCATAAATCGCCATGATAAATCTTTGAATCTTTATCGCAACGTCTTGAATAAACTTCAATACGTCATAGTCTATGTGGGATCGTGACAATAAAAAATCTACCTATGACCCAAACGTGTTTTGTTCCGAGAATAAGTTAAATAAACTAATAACGGACTCAATTAGAAATTTTGTCCTTACAAATATTCCCCTTTGACTATTCCGGGGTAAACATAACAGTGAAATGCCTAAGTCGGTTCGTCAAGCCGTATGATGCCTAAATCCCATCCCATAAAACTCAAAATCAAAAATTACAGGACAATACTAGTAAATGATGGTCCGGAAAGCATGAACTGTCTGAATGTGATGTAGTCTTGAAATCCCAAATCTCTTAAGCATACCTACACACATGAAACAGATAAATACCCAGTGAACAATGGAGGAACAAATGATACAAACCAATATGTAAAATCAAATCCAAATCATTTGTTATGTGAGCATGATATCAATATGTAAACAACATCTAAATCAGGATAATACGATACCAATTTGTGTAAACTAATCAATATAAACATGAAAGAATATGATCACAAATATGATACCAAAAAATAATGCAAAAAATGTATCTGCTCATCAAACAAACTCTCCCCCTACATCACATATATCACTCCCCCCTTTTTATCTCGAATAGACAACCCAATGAAAAGATAAACATATTTAGAATTACATAATCAATGAAGAATATCTAAATAAACATGAAACAACCAGCTAATAACGATAAAGCATATCAAATCTGTATCCAGCAAATGGTAATCACACAACAGGAATCATCAATCTAAGCAGGTGACACTAAATGAACACAATGCAGTAAACGATGTAATCATTGATAATATGCATATAGCAAACTGTCCAGAAGAAACCCAACAGTATCAAAATATATAACTATATAAACCAGGGTACTAAAATAGAAGGAAAAAAATTCCAAAGGGTCGCACGAAAGAAACAACCTTGTCGTTTAAACGAAATAGGCTTTTCGCGAGATGGATTTGTGCGACATCTATTTCTCACTCAAATAAGAAACTCAAATTCTCATATCCAGTTCTAAAAATTAAACAATTTTAGCCAGCGAAAATTTTTAGTGAAAAAACTAACTAAAAGAGGTAGATAACTGGAAAATAGTAGTGAAAACAACAAAAATAATATGAGTTACATGCTAACGTAGTACCAATGTGCTCAAACATTAACATGGAATGTATGGGTATAAACTATAACAAATGAATCACAATTCTAACACATCAAAACGATCAAGAAGCTCTAATTGATAGCTATAAATCATCAAACTTTATTTTAGCCATATGTGACAATTAAAGAGTGAGCTAAATGAGCTAAATAATCAAACATGCATACAAGTCTAGAATATTGATGATTCTACAAATAATAGTGTCATGATACAATTTTCAATATTAGGATTCGTGGCGCAAACCTGTTTAAATTATCCATCCAAACTCCCTCAAATATGTCATATTTTTCTTTTGGAATGAACATAAACTAACTGGCCCATATTTTGGCATATGATTATTTTTATTGCCTTTAATTTTTTCGATCTCTTTTAAACGGTGGCTTTCACGACATGTCAATTTTACACTCTCGTATCCCTTTCCCATGAAAACTCATCAATTTTTCAATTATAATCCTCACGATAAATGGTTCTTACATGCCTCCCCCCTCCCTCCGTTAAGTCTACTTACACATAGATGACAAGATTGAGATAAGAACGCCTCACCAAACTCAAATATGCAAGAGATGTCAAACATCTATATAAACTCGTGCATGTGTGCAAAGATGGAAAATATACAAAGTCGAATAAAAATGCATATCAACTTCGAAACAATCCCGTAATACAATGGTTAAGATCATTCTAATCATCAATAATTATGACCAAATATCCTAGCCACATGGATAATGAAAGGATTGGAGTCCAAGCACACCAATATGCCACATCAAATATGTAAACTCAAAAATCAAAAAACAAATCGAAAATCTTTTTGAGTTTTCAATATATTTTGACTCAAATAACAGCAAAATCTTTTTATATTTTTTCATAAAAATATGAACCCAAAAATCTTTTTGTATTTTTCAAATAAAACTCAATAAATGAAAAAATATAATACAAATGATACACATGTCATAACACTAGCAATATATAAATCATGATGCAAAGACTAGAGTATGACAAACATAACAACAAAATTTTCCTTTAGATTTAACATGGGAAGAATCAAGTACAACCAAATTTTCATGGAGTTTAAGTTCTAAAGCCTCTAAGTCTGATTTTCTATCCCAAGTAGGTGTGACATGACGCATAGGGATTTTGGGAACCAAAAAACTTTATTCTTAAACTTCCTAGGAGCATTCCTAAGGTCATAGAAAAAATGTCTAAGGTGACCTTTCCTGCCGCAATATGTGCAAGTGTAAAGACGGCAGGAATGGTTACAAAAATATCGACCTCTCCTCATGTTCCTAGTGGGCTCTCTCACACGATTGGTACTAGCTTTGGTAATTGGAATAACTCTATCATCATAGCCTATACCACACTTATAACTTTTGACTTGGACGGTGCCTAACATCCTATCCAACTTCTCTGACCAAGATTCCAAGTATACTTAACCTTAATCGAGTCTTTTAACTTTTCTTATAACTCACAAATCCTAGACTCAAGTACACAGTTAGACTCCCTAAGATCTAGAATCTCCTTTTTTAACACCTTCATTAAACCTCGAAGGCTACCTCTCTCTTCCTCCACATATTCTAGTTTCTGCATAAGTATCCTCTCCCGTGCCCAAAAATCCTTAATCAAAACATCGTTATTTTCTACAGCATGCTCAATCAACCTAGCTTGAAATTTAGAGTTTGCCTTTTTCGCTTTCAACTCCTCGGTATACAACTCATTAAATGCACCTTGCAACTCTTACACATCAATTTCTTCCACCGCACTCTCTTCACCCTCACACACTTGGGATTTACTCTCAACGGCCTCGAAAGTATCATGCACATTAATATCTTTATGGAAAGATATATCATCATCGCTCACATGATATGTCAAGAAATAACAAACTTGCTCTCATTGGGGGAACTCTTTCCCTCTTTCGAATCACTATCACTTAAGGAGGCATTGTAAGCTATCGGTTTCTTTACCTCTTTCTTAAGTCTAGTGGGACACTCAGCAACCTTGTGACCATAACTCTCACACCCAAAACACTTATCCGACTCAAACCTCTTAAATTTCTCACTCTTATCCTTAGGGGTGGAATCTACCTTGTTGTTCTTGAATTTCTCAAACTTTTTGGCATCTTTCGATTGCTTTTAAGATTTAAGAAACTTTTCGAGCTTCTTTGCCAACAATGAGACATCCTCAAAATCGAAATCGAAATCGTCATCCAAAACTTTAGTTTCCTCCTTTCGAGCTTTCAAATCAATGACCTTTTCTTCCTTTGGCACTTGCTTAGAGGTAAACATATCGAGTTCATAAGTTTGTAGGTCACCTACAATCTATTCAAGTTTGGTCGAATCAAGAATACCTAAGGAGTTTAAATTAGTCACTTTTGCATCAAACCTACTCGGAAAAGATCTCAAAATTTTCTTTATCACACGGTTGTCGGGAATCTTTTCTCCTAAGTTAAACGATGAGTTGACAATGTTGGAAAACCTAGCGTAAAACTTATCAAACGACTCACTTTCTAACATCTTAATCGTCTTAAAATGTGTAGTGAGGTTTTGTAACTTAAACTCCCTAACCATGCTAGTGCCGTCGTGAGTAAGTGCAAGTGTATCCCAAGCCTCTTTTGATGTTTCACAAGTCATAGTTATATATACTCTTCTGGTGTGACATGTGAGGAAATAACGTGCAAACCTTTATAGTTGTAAAGTGCAAGCCTATGTTCAGCCTCGGTCCATGACTCAACGAGTTTCAAACTAGTGACCTCACCCTCTCGTGTGACTAGTGGTGACCAACCCTTTTCAACCGCTAACCACACACACTAATAAATGGATTTTAAAGAACTTCTCATTCGCATTTTCGAATAAGCATAATTTGTGCCACAAAAAATAGGAGCATTAAAACTTTCAAAACCACCAAAATTCATCCTGAAAAACACAAGGGATCAACACAATAATATATGTTTCCAACTCTCATACCAATTTGTAGGCCCCTTTTTCATGTGAAATGTATTTTAAGGATGACAAACAAAAGTCTTTTCATGAAAAACCTTTTTCAAATTTTATACGCACCAAAATGTGAACCAATTTTAACTTAACCAAATTTTATCTTGATTAATCCTAAGAATGCATCTAGTGATTAAAGCAAGTAAAGTAAGAAAAAGAATGCTCACAACGCTCGATATATGAGAAAACCAGTAAAGGAAAAAACCTCAGACATCCCAAGCCAAATAATCACTATGGTGTGGAATTACAAGGAACATACACAAGTCTTACTCAACGACTCGATCCCCACGAGACTTAATTCTCTTCTGATCTTCAACCACTCCTCCACAATTCCCATGCATAAAGTCCTTCTTTTTCAATGCTCGTCCATAACACACGCGTCCATGTATGTCTTGGTGTCCACTGATATGGCTTTGTGTCGTCTACGATGTTGAACATGAACTCCTTCGCTTCTTCACCAAAAAACCCAATGTTCAAGTGTAGAAAAAACTCTTCTTGGTGCAAACAAAGATCAAGATAGCATATAGTAATTAAAGCTAAGGTCTTTGAAACTCAAAGAATTTTTTAGACTTTGAAAACCTTAGAAAACTTTGTGCAAAAAACGTGCTGGATCGTAAACTGTATTTCAGACTGCACACCTTTTGAAACTCTGAGAAAACACACCTTAAATAATATTGTTTAAGTCTGTGTCTCGCTCGAACGACATAGGAATGTCGCTCGAATTACATCCCTATGTCGCTCGAATGACTGATAGAGTTATTTGAACGAAAAACACGTGTGCTTGATTTTAACACAACCTTAAACCATATTTATGTTAGAATAAACGAAGTGTACACATTTTAAACTCTCTTAAAAATATATCTTTAATAAAATAACATCCTTAAACATTTGAAAATAAATTCCGAGTCCCATTAAAATTACGCATTCATACCTGAGTGATCTCGGAATGCAATTAAACTTGAAGATAAAATATATGCACCATAAATCGATATGATAAATCTTTGAAGCTTTTCTGCAACTTCTTCAATAAACTTCAATACGTAATAGTCTGTGTCGGATCGTGACAATCCAAAATCTACCTATGACTCAAACGTGTTTTGTCTCGAAATAAGTCAAATAAGCTAACAACGAACTCAACTGGAAATTTTGTCCTTACACGGCTAATTAGAAAAATATTGATCAAAATTTGATAGACACAATGGTAAAAAAAGGTCAAATAAGAGGTAATGATATTAATCTTCCTAAAGATATAGAAAATAGAAGCTTTTCTATTATACATTATACTTTTTATTGGAAAAATGGAGAAAAACGTAATAGAGAATGACTAGTGTACTCACGATCCGTGGACAAGGTTTTTTTTACTTTTCTTGTAAGTAGTTCAAAAAATATGAAAATAAAACTCAATTAGCAAATGAAGGAGTCGATGATTCGAAAAATATAAGAATGCGGCTTTGGGACCATGAAAATAACCGTGGCTGTTGATGTAAAAAATTAGATTATCTCTAATTATTTAATCACAGATACAAAATAAATAAGACAAGAGATTTTTAAAGTGGTTCAGCCTTGGAAGAATGGCCTACGTCCACTGTTTGTGTTATTGCTGACTGTTTATAGAATTCTCGATAATGGGTTTACCAAGAAATTTTGAGTCCCCTGCTAATGAGGAGGTTACAATGTATTTATAGCCTTGAGGCTGTACATATGAGAGAATATTACATAGCTGTCCCATAGGCGTGTACATCTGTATGACAATAATCAGCATTTAATGCGCATTCAATCCTCTTAATTATTCGGTTATAAATGCTCTGTACGAGGTGCATCTTGTACCACTTAAGCTGCTCGGACCGCCTAAGTAGCTCGATACAATAAAGTTCCTCGGAGAACACTTGCTGCTCGGAGCGCTTGAGTTGGTCGGGGAGGTTGAGTTCCTCGAAGTCAAGGTGTTGTCAAAAGTGTTCTCGGGTGCCATGTAGATTGACACATGTCTCCACATAATTGATCCACATCAACAGGTTAAATTTGGTATCAACAGAAGCCCCCAATGATTCGTGGTTTGATGTTGAAGAAAAGTATGGAACATTTTTGCCGCCTAATCTTTATGAATTTTAGACAATCGTTCGTTGTACATAACTCCTTTTCTAAGTACATAGTATCAGGCTTTTTAAAGTGTTTCGAATTTTAATAACCGCTTCGTGTTTCATGCCTTTTTCTTCTTTTTAGTCGCCGGATACGCAATCATCCATCTTGGTAATCATTGATTTTCTCCATTCTCGAGGTAAATTATTTAAACACTTCAGAAAACTCTATCGTCTTTTACTTTTTCAAATTTGCATCTTTAGAACTTCTTCGCTTCTTCTTCGTCTTGTGCGTTCGTTTCTTCCATTGTTCGTTGTCACCTGATTCATCTTTTTCCTGTAAGATCTTCTTCCTTCTCTTTTATTTCTTTTGTTCATCATGGTTTACCTTGTTGAGTCGCTTGATAAATTTCGCTCTGATTTTTCTATTCCTTCCTGGGTCATATTGGAAGAGCTTTCTGAGCCTTCTGACTATTTTCATTTGGCTGAGGGATATTGGTTCCCCAGTCTCTTTGTAGCTGAATGTGGCTTTTATTTTCCTCCAAACCCCTTGTCTTTGGAATTATGTCAATATTTTGACGTGGTACCTGCAAAAATAGCTCCCAATACCTGGAGAATAGTTAATAGAGTCCATAGGTTAAATCAGATTCATGGAACCCGCTTAGGAATTCCAAAAATTATGTTTTGCTATAGATGGGTTGTTAGTGATAACACTTTTTTATTTAAAAACTAGGTTTTTAAATAGGGCTTTAGTTGTCAATCTCCCCGATGCCAATAGGGATTACTTCGAGTATGGGGTTGTTATGAAAAATTGGCAACATACTCCATTAAATGGAGATGGTGTGTATCAGGTGTAATACCCCGTACTTTTGGCTATAATTATTTTTGGGATTAATTAATTAAATGCGTATTAATTGGAAATTAATCCGGGTTATAAAAATACTAATGTGATGTGAATTGGTATTTGATTAAGTGCATATATGATTATATATGTATTTGGTATTATAAAATTTGTCGTGGAATTTATATACGGCATTTTAGAAATTTTGTTGAGACGCGTGGGGCCGCCGCGTCACGGTATATTATTTTGTTAATAAAAGTGAATTTAAAATCTATAATCCGTATGGTCGTTTTGAGTGCGCCAACGCGTCCGGAAGGGTCGAGATAGTCAGAAAACACTAGCCGGGGGTATAGTTTGGGTCCCGGGGTATTTTTAGGCCATACCGGCAACTTAAAGGGTATTTTAGTAATTTGGTATTTTTGGGTAATTAAAAGTGACGAAAATTTGGTTAATTAAATCTGATGAGGATAAGACCCACTAAGCCCATAACCAACCTTTATTAACCAATAAGCTACGTAGGTTACCATTTAGTCTTCCAACTCTCCCAAAGGAAACCCTAGCCACCATAGCCACCATTGGAGAAGGAGCTTGGAGAAGGAGAGAGAGAGGAAAATTCTGCAGAGATTCTTCACCAAATCAACACCAAATCCGAAATCAAACCAAGGCAAGTGACTTTATTCCATTTAATTTCAGAAAATGTTTCCTCCATGTTAGAAATTCGGATTTATGGTGTGTTATTGATAAAAATATGAAAACCATGTAGTTTAGATCATAGAACTTGAGAAGACTGAGAAGGATTGCATGTAGTATGATAGGTAGATGTTTTATTGATGATATACATGATGGAACAGAAATTAAAACGGATTTTGTTGGGTTAAATTCATGATTCAAACTGTTAGGGTTCATGTTCTTGAGAAAAAAAAAATCTGGAAACTAGGTTTTTGATGAACTTTGATCCATAGATAACCTTTAGTTGTTGTAATATTGATTTATGGATGTTAGTAACATTGTAGGATGGTTATATGACATTACCATAACGTTATATTTGAGAATCATACGTTAGAAATAATTTTTGGGATGTTTTCAATTCTGCAAAACGAAGCAGTCCGTAGCCATACCTGTTCGATCGATCGATCGACATTCATCAGTCGATCGATCGACTAATCGATAGATCGATATTCATAGGTCGATCGATCGACCTTCCCAGAATGAGTAAAATTTTCCTTAATTTGATTCTAATGGCAGAAACTCTCGGAGAATATGTTTGGAGAACTTATGAATACCCTCACCCTTAAGGAAGACCAGTAGGTGTGATTATTATAGTGGACTTTAATTAGAATGCAATTCGGGGAATTATTCTAGGTTATTGAAATTCGTTAGAGTGGTAACGTTTGGGTTCATAGTGCAAAATTGTGTAATTCGATGAAATAAGGTTTAGAGCAGAAGTAAAGACCTTAGGAATAAAGATGTTATATTTGGGAATAATCGAAACCTAATAATCTATTATAGATAGGTTTTATGGTTAAGGGATTACGACGTGAGACGTGTTGGTAATTTAACTTTATATTAACGGGAGACTTGAATAAAATAAGTTTGGAAATGGTATAATGATGTAGAGTATTACAATTATACTACGGTGATTACTAAGATGCGTATATACTTAGTATTGATATAGTATTTGTGTGTATGACATACCTACCATACTTGCTATCACGGGAGGTTTGCGTTCGCTTAGGACCCTCTAATCCTTGTGTGCCTACGGGGGGGATTTAGACTGGTACCTTGATGAACATAGGTCATTGAAAGACTTATTGTGATATTAATAAGTCCGCTGATCATGGGAGCGTAGGTATGTGCGTGACCCATGTGATGGTGACTGTGTTCGCCTCCATTATTTGTGATGTTGTTATCGGTAAACTATTCCTGAGAGATTCGGAATATGTAATCCTTATGTACGTGATGTACCGGGACGGATAGCAGAGTATGTGTGCACTACAGCTTAGATTGCGGGGTGCTTGTATTGTATATTTATGAGATGAATAATATACATTATATTAATGGGAATCATCATGTTAATGTTGTAAATATATTACGGTGTTGTTTCGAGTTATCTAAAGAGTTAACTAATAGTGATATATGTAGCACTTATTGAGTATCTGAGTTACATTAAACCTCTATTTAATTACGAGCATTGTTATAATAAATGAACCGAGTAAAATGGATAGAACCTTTGGCAGTCTAGCTAGTTATGTTGTCACTTAGCTAGTAGTATGGGTAGTTATAGATGGGTATTTACGTTAGGAGTGCACAGTTAGACGAGAGGTGAGAATATAATGTGAGTGCACGTCCTAACATGTACTTTGCATTTAATGTTTTAAATGTTTTTAAAGCACTTGCAGGTTTTTAAAATATAACACATTCGGGCTCTGACCCGTTTGCTTTTCAAATCTCTTTTTCTTGTAAAACCTTTTTAGGTGCCCAGCCACAAGGACACCAAGCATAGGATTCTCATTCAGGTGACGAGCTGTAGCTGTTTGTGGAAGCTACAAGGATTTGCATGTAGACGCTTCTCTCCTTTGGATTCCAGTCTCAGCATCTATCAGTTGTAGGGCATGTTGCCCAATTCTATTAGACATTTTTACGTTTCAGTTTTCAGACTCTAGCATGTATTGCTCAGTTCAGTTTTAGTTATTTATCCAGTTTACTTATCAGTTGTGGGATTTGTATTGAGGAGTTTTTCCTCCAGAGTTTATTTACATTTTTTTATGATTATTCGTTTCATTTCATGATGGTGAATGGTGTTATTTAGTTATTCATTACTCTTGTTGCATGTTAATCAGATTTAATAAAATTTGGCACTTACTTTTTAAATACTAGGTGGTTAGTAATAATAAAATGTTTTCGACAGTGATGCTATTAACTGAGCCAACTTGGCATTTTGAATTAATTTTATAAAGGAGTAGCTACCCGGTGTTTAATTAGTCGGGGTGTCACAGGTGGTATCAGAGCATCAGGTTCTAGTGTCCTTTAGGATCTGTACGGCTATTATGTTTCCGCTACGTTTTCTTTGATATAGAGCCCTATATTTTAGGACTGTTGTACTCTTATTGTGTATGCTTCGTTCTTCAGCTATTTTAAGTTTATAAACCGTGAACTTATAAACTTTGTTCTTATTTCAGATGCCTCCACGACGTACACGACGAGTTCCCAGGAATGCAATGCCCGAACCCCAGCCCGCTCCAGTTCAGGGCATGTTGAACGCCACTGAGGTTGCAGCTATAGTAGCTCAAGCGGTGAATGCCGCGATTGCCGTTATTCAGCAGGCACCGACTCAGGCGCCAGTTGCCGTGCCAGCACAGGTTAATGCATTCCCGTCTGCTTGGGAGCGTGTACGTGACGCTTTTCAGAAAGCGCATCCGCCAGAGTTTGCAGGTAGCTCAGACGTGGTAGTCTCGAGCCAATGGAGGAAGGACATACAGAGGCATTTGAGGATGCATGAGTGCACAGATGTTCAGAAGCAGGTGCTAGCTACTTTCAAGCTAGTTGGATCTGCGCTGCAGTGGTGGGAGTCCATTACCACCACGGAGGAGAGGGATACACTCACCGTTCAGGAGTTCTGGGTGCGGTTTGACCGCAAGTACTTTCCATCCGCAGTTCATACAGAGATGAGGAGGAAGCTTATGAGTCTGAGGCAGGAGAGCAAGACAGTGGCCGAGTATGAGGCCGAGTTCACTAACCTGTTGAATATCGTTCCAGACGAGATTCCAACAGAGAAGAAGAAGATAGAGAAGTTCACTGATGGGTTGAATTGGAGGATCCGTCAGCATCTGCTAGGGAACCTATCGTTGGCCACGTATTCTGATGTGGTTAACGCTGCACTATTGTACTGCCAGGACCACCGTTTTCATATGGCCGAAAGCGGTCGGGGGAGTCTAGCCATCAGGGCAGGACTGGAGGACACGGTGCCAGCGGGGCACAATCTGGTCAGGGGCAGAGACAGACTGAGCAGGGTACCCAGCAGGGGGATAATAAGAGGTTCCGGTCAGGGAACTACAGGCAGGGATAGGGAGGTTTCCGTCAGGGCCATCAGGGTCCAAACGGCCATCAGGGCCAACAGGGGCAGAACGGGAATCAGGGCCAAGGCAGGAATGGTAACGGCCACCAGGGCTGGGGACAGCAGGGACAGAGGGGAGGGAACTTCCCAGGGAAGTGCTTCGTCTGTGGCAAGATTGTCCACAAGCGACAGGATTGTCCTGATAGGGGCAGGGCCCCACAGCAGCAGCAGCAGGGTGCTCGCCAGGAGCCGCAGAGGCTTATATTTCCCGCCGCTCTTCCCGCACCGCCACAGATCATTCCAGCACCTCAGAAGGGGTAGCTACAGTATGGACGTGTCTACAACGTTCACCAGGCTGCAGTTCCACAGGCACCGCCCGCGATCGAGGGTACGTTTCCTATCCATGGCACTATGGGTCGGGTGTTATTTGATACGGGTGCTACACATTGCTTTATTGCTACACACTTCGCGAAAGCTTTAGGATTGTTAGCTACGGCAGAGAGCACAGTGACGTGTGTTGACTCACCATTAGGGAGTGGGTCACTTATTTTCTTTATATGCCGGGGAGTGGGGGTAGAGGTTGGTGGTTTGGTATTACCTGCAGATATGTTTGTGTTAGACATGCATGTTCACGATGTGATCATCGGTATGGATTGGCTCGTAGCATATAGGGCCATGATTGATTGCTTCAGCGGGAGCATTGTTTTTGCCATTCCGGGGCAAGAGATGTTTATAGTGGCGATGCCTCGCCCAGAGGGAGGGTCGACCGCTCATCTGTATTACATAGAGGAGGATACCTCTAAGGAGGTTGTTATTCCTTTAGATTCGATCCCGGTTGTCAGGGAGTATTCGGATGTGTTTCAGGAGATACCAGGATTACCACCCAGTCGAGAGATAGATTTCGTTATTGATTTGCTACCGGGTACAAGACCTATAGCACGTGCACCGTACCGTATGGCTCTGGCTGAGATGCGAGAGCTAAGGGATCAGATTGAGCAGTTGTTGGGTCAGGGGTTTATTCGGAGGAGTACTTCACCGTGGGGTGCCCCTGTGTTGTTCGTGAAGAAGAGGGATGGTTCACTGAGGTTGTGTGTGGACTACCGAGAGTTGAATAAGGTCACGATACGGAATAAGTATCCGTTGCCTCGAATCGATGAGTTATTCGACCAGTTGAGAGGAGCTTCTTTCTTCTCGAAGATTGATTTGAGATCGGGATACCATCAGTTGCGTATCAGGGAGGATGATGTCTCGAAGACTGCGTTCTTGTCGAGATATGGTTCTTACGAGTTTCGGGTTATGCCTTTCGGCTTGACCAACGCTCCAGCAGTGTTTATGGACTTGATGAACAGGGTGTTCAGAGATTTTCTCGATCAGTTTGTCATTGTCTTCATTGATGACATTCTGGTCTACTCTCAGACAGAGGAGGAGCACGCCGAGCATTTGAGGCAGGTTTTGCAGACACTTCGTCAGAACGAGCTGTATGCAAAATATGAAAAGTGCGGGTTTTGGCTGAAGGAGGTCCAGTTCTTGGGTCACATTATTTCCGACCAGGGAATATCTGTCGATCCGGGGAAGATGTCAGCGGTGAGGGAGTGGGGACAGCCCACGACACCAACAGAGATTTGTAGTTTCTTGGGCTTAGCAGGATACTACAGGAGGTTTATTCGGGGTTTCTCGGAGATAGCGGGTCCTTTGACACATCTTACTCGTAAAGGTGTGCCATATATCTGGAGTGATGCCTGTCAGTTGGCATTCGATGAATTGAAGGACAAATTGACCTCAGCACCTGTGTTAGCATTGCCGAGACCGGGAGTTGAGTATTTGGTTTACACCGATGCGTCTTTGCAAGGGCTTGGAGGTGTTTTGCAGCAGGAGAGACAGGCCATAGCTTATGCTTCCCGTAAGCTTAAGCCTCATGAGAAGAATTACCCCACACATGATTTGGAGTTGGCGGCAGTGGTATTTGCCTTACGGATTTGGAGGCACTATCTTTTGGGGGAGAAGTTTCAGCTGTTCACGGACCACAAGTCCCTACAGTATCTGTTCACGCAGAAAGAGTTGAACATGCGGCAGCGTAGGTGGCTTGAGTTTGTGAAGGACTACCAGTTCGACATCCAGTACCACCCGGGTAAAGGCTAACGTGGTAGCAGACGCGTTGAGCCGCAGGCCAGCAGATGAGGTGGCAGAGGTGTGGAAAGCTAAGTGGAAGGAATTGGGACACCAGGATGCAGTGGCCCGATCTTTCATGTCTGTGATGACCGTTACACCGCAGATTGTCACGAAGGTAGTACGGGCACAGGCCGATGACTCGTTATGTCAGGAGCAGATAGTTCGATTACTTGCAGAGGGAGCCGAGTCCTATACCGTTAGCTCAGACGAGGGATTGCGCTTCAATGGGAGATTGGTAGTTCCGGAAGGGGTAGAATTACGGCACGATGTGATGGCAGAGTCGCACGGCTCACGGTTCGCGGTACATCCCGGAGGGGACAAAATGTACCAAGACATGAGGCGGCAATATTGGTGGAGCGGTATGAAGAGAGATATCGCTGAGTTTGTCTCGAAATGCGTCACTTGTCAGCTCGTAAAAGTGGATCATCAGAGACCAGCAGGTTTGCTACAGCCGTTGGAGGTTCCGGTGTGGATGTGGGAGAGCATATCCATGGATTTCGTCACGGGGTTGCCTACGTCGCAGAGGGGTCACGACTCCGTTTGGGTAATTTTGGACAGGTTGTCCAAGGTCGCTCACTTCTTACCCGTAAGGACTGACTACACTACGGGACAGTATGCCCAGCTTTTCATTTCAGAGATTGTGAGACTTCACGGTGTGCCCCTGAATATCGTGTCTGACAGAGACAAGATATTTGTTTCGAGGTTTTGGGAGAGTTTCCAGGAGGCCATGGGCACAGAATTGCGGTTGAGTACGGCTTATCATCCGCAGACTGATGGGCAAACAGAGCGTACCAATCAGATGTTGGAGGACATGCTACGCATGTGCATTATTGATTTCGGGGGTGGATGGGAACAGTACCTTCCACTGGTAGAGTTTGCTTACAACAACTCATATCAGTTCACTATTGGCATGGCTCCGTTTGAGGCATTGTACGGTAGGCCTTGTCGTTCCCCAGCATGTTGGTTGGAGGTGGGGGACAACAAACTACTTGGGCCGGAAGTGATTCAGGATACTTCGGCAAGGATTGAGTTGATTCGGAGTCGCATTCGGGTAGCTCAAGACAGGCAGAAGAGTTATGCTGATGCGAAGAGATTTTTCAGGGAGTTCCAAGTGGGGGACCAGGTTTTGCTCAGGGTATCTCCGATGAAGGGGATTATGCGTTTCGGGAAGAAGGGGAAGTTGGCACCGAGATATGTGGGACCGTTTCCTATTATTGAGCGGATCGGACCGGTTGCATATAGACTTGGATTGCCGGAACATTTGCATCGGATTCACGACGTGTTCCATATTTCCTCGCTGAGGAAATACCTTAGAGATGATTTGGCTCATTCTCACATTGCTGTGGAGGACATTGATCTCCAGCCGGATAGCTCCTACGAGGAGGGGCCAATTGCTATTTTGGACCGAAGCGAGAGGAAACTGCGGTCAAAGATAGTCCCGTTAGTACGTGTTCAGTGGCGACATCACAATGTCGAGGAGTCCACATGGGAGCGCGAGGATGAGATGCGTGAGCGTTATCCAGAACTATTTTTAGCAAGTACTTTCTAGTTTCGAATTTCGGGACGAAATTCAGTTATTAGGGGGGAAGTATGTAATACCCCGTACTTTTGGCTATAATTATTTTTGGGATTAATTAATTAAATGCGTATTAATTGGAAATTAATCCGGGTTATAAAAATACTAATGTGATGTGAATTGGTATTTGATTAAGTGCATATATGATTATATATGTATTTGGTATTATAAAATTTGTCGTGGGATTTATATACGGCATTTTAGAAATTTTGTTGAGACGCGTGGGGCCGCCGCGTCACGGTATATTATTTTGTTAATAAAAGTGAATTTAAAATCTATAATCCGTATGGTCGTTTTGAGTGCGCCAACGCGTCCGGAAGGGTCGAGATAGTCAGAAAACAATAGCCGGGGGTATAGTTTGGGTCCCGGGGTATTTTTAGGCCATACCGGCAACTTAAAGGGTATTTTAGTAATTTGGTATTTTTGGGTAATTAAAAGTGACGAAAATTTGGTTAATTAAATCTGATGAGGATAAGACCCACTAAGCCCATAACCAACCTTTATTAACCAATAAGCTACGTAGGTTACCATTTAGTCTTCCAACTCTCCCAAAGGAAACCCTAGCCACCATAGCCACCATTGGAGAAGGAGCTTGGAGAAGGAGAGAGAGAGGAAAATTCTGCAGAGATTCTTCACCAAATCAACACCAAATCCGAAATCAAACCAAGGCAAGTGACTTTATTCCATTTAATTTTAGAAAATGTTTCCTCCATGTTAGAAATTCGGATTTATGGTGTGTTATTGATAAAAATATGAAAACCATGTAGTTTAGATCATAGAACTTGAGAAGACTGAGAAGGATTGCATGTAGTATGATAGGTAGATGTTTTATTGATGATATACATGATGGAACAGAAATTAAAACGGATTTTGTTGGGTTAAATTCATGATTCAAACTGTTAGGGTTCATGTTCTTGAGAAAAAAAAATCTGGAAACTAGGTTTTTGATGAACTTTGATCCATAGATAACCTTTAGTTGTTGTAATATTGATTTATGGACGTTAGTAACATTGTAGGATGGTTATATGACATTACCATAACGTTATATTTGAGAATCATACGTTAGAAATAATTTTTGGGATGTTTTCAATTCTGCAAAACGAAGAAGTCCGTAGCCATACCTGTTCGATCGATCGATCGACATTCATCGATCGATCTATATTCATAGGTCGATCGATCGACCTTCCCAGAATGAGTAAAATTTTCCTTAATTTGATTCTAATGGCAGAAACTCTCGGAGAATATGTTTGGAGAACTTATGAATACCCTCACCCTTAAGGAAGACCAGTAGGTGTGATTATTATAGTGGACTTTAATTAGAATGCAATTCGGGGAATTACTCTAGGTTATTGAAATTCGTTAGAGTGGTAACGTTTGGGTTCATAGTGCAAAATTGTGTAATTCGATGAAATAAGGTTTAGAGCAGAAGTAAAGACCTTAGGAATAAAAATGTTATATTTGGGAATAATCGAAACCTAATAATCTATTATAGATAGGTTTTATGGTTAAGGTATTACGACGTGAGACGTGTTGGTAATTTAACTTTATATTAACGGGAGACTTGAATAAAATAAGTTTGGAAATGGTATAATGATGTAGAGTATTACAATTATACTACGGTGATTACTAAGATGCGTATATACTTAGTATTGATATAGTATTTGTGTGTATGACATACCTACCATACTTGCTATCACGGGAGGTTTGCGTTCGCTTAGGACCCTCTAATCCTTGTGTGCCTACGGGGGGGATTTAGACTGGTACCTTGATGAACATAGGTCATTGAAAGACTTATTGTGATATTAATAAGTCCGCTGATCATGGGAGCATAGGTATGTGCGTGACCCATGTGATGGTGACTGTGTTCGCCTCCATTATTTGTGATGTTGTTATCGGTAAACTATTCCTGAGAGATTCGGAATATGTAATCCTTATGTACGTGATGTACCGGGACGGATAGTAGAGTATGTGTGCACTACAGCTTAGATTGCGGGGTGCTTGTATTGTATATTTATGAGATGAATAATATACATTATATTAATGGGAATCATCATGTTAATGTTGTAAATATATTACGGTGTTGTTTCGAGTTATCTAAAGAGTTAACTAATAGTGATATATGTAGCACTTATTGAGTATCTGAGTTACATTAAACCTCTATTTAATTACGAGCATTGTTATAATAAATGAACCGAGTAAAATGGATAGAACCTTTGGCAGTCTAGCTAGTTATGTTGTCACTTAGCTAGTAGTATGGGTAGTTATAGATGGGTATTTACGTTAGGAGTGCACAGTTAGACGAGAGGTGAGAATATAATGTGAGTGCACGTCCTAACATGTACTTTGCATTTAATGTTTTAAATGTTTTTAAAGCACTTGCAGGTTTTTAAAATATAACACATTCGGGCTCTGACCCGTTTGCTTTTCAAATCTCTTTTTCTTGTAAAACCTTTTTAGGTGCCCAGCCACAAGGACACCAAGCATAGGATTCTCATTCAGGTGACGAGCTGTAGCTGTTTGTGGAAGCTACAGGGATTTGCATGTA
The DNA here is from genome assembly GCA_949130495.1 of Sambucus nigra. NCBI lineage: Eukaryota > Viridiplantae > Streptophyta > Magnoliopsida > Dipsacales > Adoxaceae > Sambucus > Sambucus nigra. The sequence continues at coordinate 78,794,024 of OX422210.1, read as the reverse complement.
GACGCTTCTCTCCTTTGGATTCCAGTCTCAGCATCTATCAGTTGTAGGGCATGTTGCCCAATTCTATTAGACATTTTTACGTTTCAGTTTTCAGACTCTAGCATGTATTGCTCAGTTCAGTTTTAGTTATTTATCCAGTTTACTTATCAGTTGTGGGATTCGTATTGAGGAGTTTTTCCTCCAGAGTTTATTTACATTTTGTGATGATTATTCGTTTCATTTCATGATGGTGAATGGTGTTATTTAGTTATTCATTACTCTTGTTGCATGTTAATCAGATTTAATAAAATTTGGCACTTACTTTTTAAATACTAGGTGGTTAGTAATAATAAAACGTTTTCGACAGTGATGCTATTAACTGAGCCAACTTGGCATTTTGAATTAATTTTATAAAGGAGTAGCTACCCGGTGTTTAATTAGTCGGGGTGTCACATCAGGGTCCTAAATGCCCTCCCTATGGCAATGGGATAGGTTGTTTTTATTTTATTTTATTTTTGAAATTATGTTTTCTTTGTGTTTGATCAAATGCGCCATTGACATTTTAATTTTTGTTTATTTGCAGTTGATAGCAAAAAGAAATCCCCTAAAGAAACTGATGTCAATTTGAGGCATTTGAAACTTATCTGGAGTTTGCATCAAACTGTTGCTGACGAACATATCAGATCAGCATCGTACTTGTTGCAGTATAAGAGTTACACTTCATCTTTTACTGCTCGTCCAATAATAAGTGACATAGAACCAGCACCAGTTTCTGAAGGTTCCTCTCCTGAATCAAATATTCCTCTCAGTGACAGAATGAAGAGAAGAAGAGCTCCCTCATACTTTGACAAATCAGACTCTGCCAATGTAGAGACAAAGAGAAATAAACAGGATGTCCCAGAGGAAGGGATAAGAAAAGTTGATGCACCCCCTCCTGCTGCTGCTAAAAAGGTTGCCGAGAAGCCCCATGTGGCTCCGGGCAAGGTTTTTGTTGTCTCTCCTCCAAGCGAGGTTCTAGTTATATCACCGACCAAGACCACATCCTTGGTCAAAAATGTTCCTGCTCCCACGAGGAAGCTGAAGAAAGGCTCCTCGGATAAAGTGGCTGAATCCATCTCTCAGCCTCTAACTGCTAGAAGTGGTGTTCCCACTTTTGTTGCTCCGATCTCTGCCATGAGCTCTGTGAAGTCTTGGATTATCCCTGAAATCTAAGGTCTTGAAGACAATCTTTCTCGGGATAAGGTTACCACCTTGGCAGCTCAACATATTGCCTCAGTAAGTATTACTAATCTAAACTTTCACTTTTCAATATTATGTACTTGCACTGACTTATAATTGTTTTCTTTTTCTAGTTGGTAACTTGTTTCAACACCATTTAAAAAAAGGATGAAGCTATTAAAGCTTCAAGCTCCTCGTTAGGTGTGGAGGAAGCTCTTATAGGTCTGACACAGTCATTAAAGGATTCTCGTCAGAAGTATGACAAAGATTAAACTGCTTGGGAAAATCAATTAAAATCCATTGAGCAAGAGAAAGAGAAAGTTGTGGAGACCTCTCAAGAGTTGGAGAGGAAAATAAAATAATGTGAGAAGAAGAATACTGAGCTTGAGGAAAAGCTCAAAAATGCTGGAGAGCTTGAGACCAAGCTTAAAACTGTTGAAAAAGAATTGGGTAAACTCCGTGAAGCTGATCGTTAGAAGGAAGAGGCAGAAAGGAAATTGAAAGCTGCCGCGAAACTTCTATCTGAGAAACTTTCCTCGGAGAAGGTGAAGAGGAAACTAGATGTTAAAAATTCCTTCAGTGCTGGCTGGGACAAAGGCTGGAACAAAGGCCTAGCTTCCATGTCCTCTCAATTGGATTTTTCTAGCCTCAAATTCTTCAGGGACATATGGATTGCTGCTCTGCAGGAGTTAAAGGTCTCAGAGAGTTCTGAGTTGTTTCAACGTCATGTTCATGGTCCTCCTCTTTTCCCTGGTGAATAAGAAGAGGGAAAAGCTGCCTCTGAAGAATCTTCAATGATGGTTGGGGATCAGGTCCCTACAGTTGAACTTCGCTACGAGCAGCCCCAACCAACTATTACTCCTATCGAGCAGCTTCAATCTACCAGTACTTTTGTCGAGCAACTGCCAATATCCTTCGAGCAACCAGCCTCCTTATCTCAGCCTTCCAAGGAAGTCGCAAAACATAAGGAGAAGGTGTAAAGTTGCTCGGGCTTTAATTTTATTATTTCTTTTGAATGTAACCCTGAACCTTGTACCTGTCTTTTGATGAATAAAAATTTGAGTTTTTGTTGTTCATGTTGACTTTCTTTGTCTTGCTCTGCCTTTATTGTTTATTAATCCTATTTATGGCTTTTCTTTGCTAGTTTATGGTTAGGATGGAACTCTTGTCAGCTCACGATACTGAGCTGATGAAAAAATGTAATGAATATTTCAAAGTCGACCATACAGATTTGGATGAATCACAAATTTTTGATATCCTGGGTTCAGATGCCTCTGAGCGAGCAGTGGAAGCGAATCAATATCTGAAATGCTTACTCGATCGAGTTGTTGCCAATAACGTGGCTTATTACGAGATGATTGAAGATTTCCAGGGTATCATCGAGGAACTTCAGCAACAATATAAGGAATCTTCTGCCCTTTTGCATCAGGGGTATGAGAAAAAGTATCAGCAACTAAATGCTGACAAAGGATATGATAAGTTAGTCGCTGCTTATGATTTTAAGGAGAGGACTTTGAAGACCCAGGTCGAAGAGCATAGGCAGATCGCGAAGTTGTTGGAACAGAAAAATAATAACCTGCTAGGAGAGATATCTCAGCTAAAATCTGCAGCATCTACCTCGAGCGCTTTGGTCCCTGTCAACGACGAGGGTTTCTCTTTCTTGGAGGTCGAAAATGCCAACTTGAGAGATGAACTGAAAACCATAAAAAGGATTGGACCTTCTACCTCTGATCGCAGGCGAGCAAGAGCTTCTCAGGGACGAGCAAGGGTTGCTCGTATTTTAATTGATATGATAAGTTAGTCGCTGCTTATGATTTTAAGGAGAGGACTTTGAAGACCGAGGTCGAAGAGCATAGGCAGATCGCGAAGTTATTGGAACAGAAAAATAATAACCTGCGAGGAGAGATATCTCAGCTAAAATCTACAGCATCTACCTCAAGCTCTTTGGTCCCTGTCAACGACGAGGGTTTCTCTTTCTTGGAGGTCAAAAATGCCAACTTGAGAGATGAACTGAAAACCATAAAAAGGATTGGACCTTCTACCTCTGATCGCAGGCGAGCAAGAGCTTCTCGGGGACGAGCAAGGGTTGCTCGTATTTTAATTGAGGAACAAAGAAATCAATCAGCTTTGGAGAATCAGGCCTTCCAGTTGATGGAGAAGAATCAAGCATTAGCTGAAATGTCTAAGAAGATTCAAACCTTCGACGAGCAACTTGCTGCCCAAAATTCTGCCTTGGAGAACAAAATAAATTTGGTGAAGAATCTTCACGAGTAGTTAGAGAGGTTGACCTACCAATTCCACAAGCAAACCAGAGAATTCTGGATGGATGGTTTTAATGAAGCCCTCTATCACCTTGATGACCGAATCCAGCAGTCGAATAACGAGGGGTACAAGCAAGGATAGCCGAATGCCTTGGGTGTGCCGCAGTTGGAACAAGGTCACTATTTGTGGAATTACTATGACCCTGGGTTTCTCGAGTTGCCAGTGCCACCTTTCAAACTTAATATGAGCTGGATTCCTTATCGGGCCATTCCTCAATGCTTGATTTCAAAGTATCTTGGTGACTACAATCTTCATTCAAATTTTGAGATATCTCGGCTAGAGCACCTGCTTGCTCGTCCTTCAGTGATGAATATTCAAATGTTGAAAGACATAAACTTCATAAACTCCCCATATGCCTTAGACGATCCTCCTGCCAGAATGGAACCTTCTTCAAAGGCAGAGGGAAAGAAATATATAGAATAGGATTTTATGTAATGACTTGTACTTTTAGCTACTTATGTAATTCTATTTAATTTGAATGAAAAATTTTGGTAATACATTTTCTTCTAAATAATTTGTATAATGTTTTTGCTTGCTGGTTGTTTATTTCATTGCAGTGATTTATCAATCTTTGATCTTTATGTGATAAAATATCCTTTATCTCATGATTCTGTTCAATTTAAACAACTGGAGATGATTGTAATTGGCTTACCGACCAACTAGAGTTTATTAAGATATTTGTTTCTGACCATCCGGAGTTGGTGAACTTTTATTCCCCGACCAACCGTAGTTAGGGGATTTTTTTTTGTTAACCATAGTTGGTAGACCGACCAACCGTAGTTGGTGGGGTTTTATATTTATTGACCAACCGCAGTTGGTAGACCGACCAACCGTAGTTGGTGGGATTTTTAGTTATCGACCAACCGTAGTTGGTAGATTGACCAACCATAGTTGGTAGGGTTTTATATTTATCGACCAATTGTTGTTGGTAGACCGACCAACCGTAGTTGGTAGGATTTTTATTTATCGACCAATCATAGTTGGTAGACCGACCAACCTTACTTGGTGGGATTTTTATTTATCGACCAACCATAGTTGGTAGACCGGCCAACCGTAGTTGGTAAGGTTTTATATTTATCGACCAATCGTAGTTAGTAGACCGACCAACCTCATTTGGTGGGATTTTTATCTATCGACCAACCGTAATTGGTATACCGACCAACCGTAGTTGGTAGACCGACCAACCGTAGTTGGTAGACTACCAACTAGGGTTTTATTTATCGACCAATCGTAGTTGGTAGACCGACCAACCGTAGTTGGTGGGATTTTATTTTGAACTTGATGCATAGTGTGTAGCACTAATACTCCAAAAAAATTTCATCAAAATTAAAGAATTGGATAAAAACTTCAACACTTTATTCATACTGAAGAAAACTTCATTTATTCATTTACATAGGAATCCCTACTACTGATAATACTTGCGTAGATGCTCTACATTCCATGCATTCTTAAATTCTCCCCCCTCTAAGGTTTCAATCATGTAAGTTCCTGGATGAACAAATTTTGTTACTCTGTAGGGTCCATGCCAGTTAGCTTCCAATTTGTTGTGTTTTTGAATCACTTTCTTTAGAACATAGTCCCCTTCTTTCAAATCACATTTCTTTACTCTCTTGTTGTAGAACAGAGTTGTTCGTTGCTGGTAAGCAGCATTCCTGATTGCTTCTTCTTCTCTAACTTCCTCTAGCATATCCAAATCTAATCTTCTCATCAAATCCCTGACATGAGAATTGAAATTCAGCACTCTGTGTGTTGGGAGGCCCAGGTCGGCAGGTATAACAGCTTCACTTTCAAATGCCAGCATGTATGAAGATTCTCCTGTTGCTGCTCGTGGTGTAGTACGATAAGCCCATAGTACAGAATGTAGCTCGTTGATCTAATTTGCCTTCTCATCATCCAGTCTTTTCTTCAAACCGTTCAGCAGCGTTCTGTTCGTCACCTCAGTTTGTCCATTGCTCTTGGGATGGCCTGGTGCCGAGTGGGTTTTCAAAATGTTTGACTGATGACAATATACAGCGAACTCCTCGTTATCAAATTGGGTTCCATGATCAGTAATGAATGCATAGGGAAGACCATATCTGCAAATGATATTCTTCCAAATAAATTGATATACCTTCTCATAAGTCATATCAATTAGAGGTTCAGCTTCCACCCATTTAGTAAAATAATCCACAACGACGACGAGGTATTTGAACCTTCCTCTTGTCATCGGGAGTGGCCCGACCAAGTCTATTCCCCACATAGCAAATGGCCAAGTGGATGTTATGGGTGTTAGCAATGCTTGGGGAGTTCTTCGGATAGAGGAGAAGCGTTGACATTTATAACATTTTTTGGCATGGGTTATATAATCAGCCCTCATTGTTGGCTAATAGTATCCTTGCGTCATTACTCTTTGCAAAAGCGTCCGACCTGCTACATGAGCTCCACAGGACCCTTCATGGACTTCTTCAACCAAATCCTTTACCTCGAAGGGATGCACAAATCTTTGCAGTCCTGCTATAATTCTTCATCTATATAAAATTCCATTAGTTAATGCATAACGAGCAGTTTTAAACTTCAGTTTCTTGGCTGTGAGCTTATCAGTTGGAAAAACCCCTTCTTCAATATATGCCCTGATGGGATCCAACTAAGATGGTCCTAAATCAAGTGTAATAAAGTTCATCATCATATCTTCATCGATGCTCCAGCTAGTCCAAATCTCTATTGGAATTATTCTTCGTAGCTCGGTGCGTGTGGCTGAGGCTAACCGAGCTAAAGCATCTGCTCTTGCATTCTCTAATCTTGGTGTTCTAATTAATTGCACAACGTTAAATCTTGATAAAACCTCCATTACTTTTGCATGATACCTGATCATTAATTCTCCTTTTATTGAATATACTCCCACCATTTGATTTACGATCAACTGTGAGTCACTGAATACGATGACATGCTCTGTCCCCATGGTTTTTGCTAAACTAAGACCTGCAATCATAGCTTCATATTCAGCCTCATTATTAGAGGCTTTGAATTAAAAGCGCAGAGTATACTCCACATAGATTTCATCTGGGCTACTTAAAACAATCCCTGCTCCACAACCTGTACTGCAAGATGAGTCATCCACATACAGATTCCATATAGGTACCTCTTCCTCAAATTTTTTATCGGATAGAGTTCCTCGATGGAATATTTGTTTCTTCTTTATGTCCTTCCCTAGCACCTCCGGATGCTCGTCAACCGACTTAAGTTGGTCGATGTTGAAATCTGATGATCCTGTAACATCCACAGGTTGGTCGGTATTCAGCTTTTGCTCCTCGGAGGTGTTAGGATAAGTGAATTCTGCGATAAAATCTTCTACTGCTTGCCCTTTAAGTGATGACCTAGGCTCATAAATTATATCATATTCACCAAGTTCTACTGCCCAGTACATCAATATCCCTGATTTTTTTGGTTTATGAAGAGCTTGCCTCAGTGGCATATCGGTATACACTACTATGATATGAGCTTAGTAGTACGACCTCATTCTTCTACTTGCTTCGATCAACGCTAGTGCCAATTTTTCTAGTCTTGGATATCTGATCCCTGCTCCTTGAAAGGCCTTGGTAGTGTAATAAATTGGTTTTTGCACTCCATCCTCCATTATTATCAATGTCGAGCTAACTGCATTCTCTGAAACTGTCAGATACAAGTACAATCTTTCTCCCATCACTGACCTGGACAACAGTGGGGGTGCTCCCAAGTTGAAAAACGTCGTATGCGACTGTGTGATACCGATTAAAAAATAACTCAATCAATCATATGTGCACGATGCATATGTATACCCCTAACGAATGAGCATCAAAAGTATCCTTAGGTGTAAAAAAATTGTTGAATTTAGATGACATCGTCTTATGCAAATCAACAAATCAAAGTCAAAGTGATTTCCACACCAATAACGTCCAAAACTATGTAGCGAATTTTCAAGCATTTCAAGGACGTGCAAACCCGTTTTAAATTCTCCAACCAAACTCCCTCATATATATATATATATATATATATATATATATATATATATATATATATATATATATATATATTCTTTTAGAGGTAATCTAAATTCTCAAACTTTGGAGAATTGGTGCAAAAACCTAAATGGCCCATAATTGGCATGAATTTCTTTTTATTGCCTTTCAATTTTTTTCAGGCTCTTTTAACCTCTTTGGACCCCGGATAATAAAATTCCTCAATTTTTTAGGTCCAATTTAACGGTGGCTTAGTATTCGCAAAGGTAAAATGAACCTTTCGCAGCCCTTCCCCGTTTCTAAAGAAAGCACACAAACTCACAAAATGGTTTTTATATGCACAATTTCCTTATAAAAATTATCGCGCTTGGTTCGTTTTAAAGACAGGATTGGAGTGAAAACACCCAACCAACATGTGATAAGACAAGCACAATAATCAAACAAATCCGTGCATGTGTGCAATAAAGGAAATATGAGTCAAACATGTAGGAAGTAACACTTAATTACATCTTAATGACTCCAAACATTATAAAGCACATGGATGAATTGACCTATTGTCTCAAAACACTATCAAATAGTCACATGAAAAAATGGAATGATGTTGTGACTCGGTCATCCAAAGTGTTCATCCATAAACGGTGCAACAAAAAAAAATCTTTTTGTATTTTTCAAAATTTTTCAAAAAAATATATACAAAAAGTAAATGTCACAACGCTAGCAAAAATATATCAAAAAGCATAACTAGCGTATGACAAATATGCAAACACAATCATCTATATGATATGGCAAGAGAAGAATCATGTGCAAGCAAACGGGAATCAACTTGTCTAAAATCTAGTTCCTCCAAAAGTGATTTCCTAACCCAAATGGATGAAACACGTCGACAAGGGGTTTTGGGAACCAACAAAATACTAGACTTCGAATTCCTAGAACCTCTTCCAAGATCAAAACAAAATCGCCTAAGGTGACCATTCCTACCACAATATGAGCATGTGTAAACGGGTGGGATGAAACCGAAAGTGTGATCTTTTCTAGCGTCCTTGGAATTAGTTGACCTTCTAAAACAAATAATGGTTTTGGCTTTAGCATTAGAAGCATGAGAACACGATGAGCCATTACCATCACTATCAAACCTACTTGAGTCTGTCAAATCATTTTTTAACTTCAAAATTTTTGACTCAAGCAAAGAGTTAGACTCTTCCAAATTAAGGGATGCCTTCTTCAAATTATCAATTAAACTTAACAGTTTATCACGCTCCCCCTCAATTAAAACAAAGTTATTCCTAAGAGTCTTTTCGTGTGCCGTAAAATCATCGATTAATTTTTTATCCTCGACGGCACAAACGGGAACCCTAGAATTTTTTAAGTCCTCCAATTCCTTCTCTAAAACTAGGACTCTCTCATCACTCTTCTTTTTGGCAATTTTAAAAGAATCAAAATCAGTACACAAATTACCAAAGTGCTCACGACAAATATCACTTTGAGTTTGAAACTCTTGCAAATATTCAATCTTACTTTTAAAGAGAGAATTTTCTTTTTCCAAAAGTTTAATTCTTTTGCAAAGTTTCAAATTCGAACTTTTTAATTTTTCAGCACGGTCGTGAAATTTTTCAAAAATAGGCTCCTCATTAAATGGACGTTCCATTGAAAAATTGCGATTTTTCATAAAACTGATTTTTAAAAAAATCAATATAACACAATTTTTGTGGAAAATAGGAATACGCGATAAATTTGCGCAAACTGCTCTGATACCAATTTGAAAACGTGAGTAGACAAATTGTAACAGAAAGTAAATCCTCGAAAAAAAATCAGGATCACGCGATAAATTAGCGTAACCCGCTTTGATACCAATTTGAAAAAAAATGTAAAACATGATACAAAAATCACACCATGGATTTAGACTCAAACAACCAAGTCATGGGAACGGAATGTATGGGTGTGAACACATTCGATAGGTAAATCAACTCATCAAATATAAAGCATGCGACACAAAGTTAAGAAAAAATCCCGGAAGGGCAAAACCTTTTATTTCTATAACTTTAAAGAATTTACAAGACCATTGACTTACATACAACCTGATAATCGCCCACAAGTGTAACGCGCGGTGTCTTCGGTAAACCTTCAAAGCAACGGCTAGAAACAGTGTGACACAGAAATACCCGCAGGTGTCGGTTCCTATATCGGCGGCTGGAATTTTTCCTTTCCAGGAGAGCATCAATGAAGAAGAGAACGGCTTCTCCACAAGGGTTGAACAAACCAAAGTTGTGTTCTTGGGTTACCAAAAAGATTCACAAAGGATTGGCAATTGTGTGAATCAAAACATGAGTCTTGGGACTCAAAAAATATGAAGACTAAAGTAATTTGGACTCTCAAAAACGTCTTCTAAAGTCTTGCAAAACAACTCCCCCAAAGTTGGTATTTATAGGAAAAAATATGAAGAGTCCCACGTTCTTAAAACTCTAAAATTCTATCCAGCGTACAAAAAAAATAGCATTCTTTAAGGAATTTTATCTATCTTCAAAAGGTCATAACTCCTTCACTGTAGCTCGGATTGAGGTGCCGTTTTTTCCAGTATCTTCATTACGGCGAGCTCTTCAACTTTCCAGTTGACCAGACCTCCTAACTATGGATGTAAAATTACGAAAATTCCCTTGAATACTCCTATCGTGCCTTTTTTCACTGTTTTGACTTCCCTTGCGTACCACTTGCATTAAGTCCCTAAAATCGTGGAACGTGAAGTCGTTGAGGCAGATGTGGGACACATTAATGGAGATGTTGAATGCTTAATTCCCAAAATTCGGATAGAGGCCGTCATGTGAGATCGTGAGGTGACATGCCAAATGTAGCGGTGTACGACATACACAAATGTAACATGTTGGACATGAGAAAAATGTCCTTACACAAGTATTTCTTTAACTCTTGAAAGGCCTTCTCGCATTCATCATTCTATTCAAACATTTTTCGGAGTGTTTTGAAAAATGGGAGGCATCTATCAGTTGCTCGTGATACAAATCTATTAAGTGCTGCAACTCGCCCTGCGAGACTTTATACTTCCTTCTTCGTCGTTGGAGATCGTAGCCCCAATAGAGCCTTGATCTTTTCTGGATTTGTTTCAATACCTCATTGGTTGACAATATACCCAAGGAACATGCCTTCTCGTACTCCGAATATGCACTTGGTAGGGTTCAACTTCATTTGATATTTATCTAATTGATCAAAGGTTTGACCTAGATCAATTAGATGGTCAGTAGCTCTCTTTCTCTTCGTTAGCATATCATCAACATAAACCTCTATATTGTGACTGATTTGCTCTGCAAACACCTTGTTCATCAGCCGCTGATATATTGCACCTACATTTTTTAAACCAAAAGGCATAACATTATAACAGTAAGTTCCCCTAGGGGTAATAAAAGAGGTACTCTCACTGTCTTCAGGTTTTATTTTAATCTTGTTGTAACTAGAATAAGCATCCATGAAGCTCAACAACTCGTGTCCCGAGGTAGCGTCCACTAATTGATCAATTCAGGGTAAAGGAAAATGATCCTTTGGGCATGCCTTGTTGAGGTCGGTGAAGTCTACACACATCCTCCACTTGTTGTTCTTCTTCTTTACCATCACCACATTAGCTAACCAGTCTGGATATTTGACATCTTCAATAAAGCAAGATTTTTGGAGCTTCTCGACCTCCTCTTATATAGCTTAGTTCTTCTCGGGGCTGAACACTCTTCTTCGCTGCTTCACAGGTTTGATTTTCTTGTTCACATTAAGTTCATGACACAAGAAATTTGGGTCTAATCCTGACATATCTTCGTGGCTCCATGCGAAAGTTTGTTTTCTTCTTTTTAGGAAGGCTATCAATTCCTATTTTAGTGGGGTGTCCAACGATGAACTGATTTGAGTTGTTCGTTCTGGGTGTTCGTCGTCCAGAATGACGTTTTCAGTAGCTTCCACCACCTGCCTTTTACGAGCTGCGACTCGTCTCTAGGATCCAACATTTCAATTTCTGCACCTTCATCCACTTGGTAGGTGGTAGTCTTTTTCCTAGATTCTTCCAGTTCTTCTTGCTCGATCGATGAATAGTAGCATTCCCGAGCTACTTTTTGGTCACCCTTCACAATTCCTACTCCAAAGTCGGTTAGAAATTTTAAGCATTGATGTACAGTAGATGGTACTGCTTCGAACTTCTTCAATCTTACCCTTCCCATGATAATATTGTAAGCGGATTGAATATTCTTGTCCATCATAAAATAACGCACTCTTTTGGTTCGACAAGCAGGCCATGTACCGATGAACATATCCAACTTGATTGTCCCAAGTGGAAAAACTTTCTTTCCAGTAAAACCGAGGAGTGGTCGATGATATGGCTCCAACTGGGATAGCTTTAGGTTCAAACTATCAAAACATGGGTAGAACATAATATCTGTCGAGCTGCCATTATCCACCAAGACTCACAAAATCACTACTTCCTTCATCCTCATTTTGATCACCAATGGGTTATCAGGAGGGTATAGCACACCTGCGAGGTCATTCTTAGAGAAACCGATGACCAGTTTATCTTTGTTAACCTTCCTCGGGCGATCTTCTTCAGCTAGATTTATCCGTTGAATATACGAACAAGCTTGAGCCTCGTTGAGGTAAGCTTTCCTTTCTGTAGTAAGGTCTCCACCTCCTGCATCTCCACCAGTAATAACATTGCAATCAAATGACCCAAAACGGATAGAAAATACCTCACGTTATGGCTGTCTTGGTCTTTTAGGGAGATCGGGGTTGTCTTCTAGATCGTCTTCATGATCTCTTTTCTTGTTTTCTTCTGCTCGACGAGGAGATCTAGATCTCTGTCTTGCTTGGTGGTTGTTTTTTCCTTCATTTCAACGATCATCATACTTGGCCAGCTTTCCTCGTCTGATGAGTGCTTTAATTTCATTCTGAAGAGCTATGCAATTTTTTGTCGTGTGGCCATGGTCTTTATGGAACTCGCAATATTTGGCCTTATTTCTTTTGTCAGGATCTGTCTTCATTTTCTCGGGCCAGTTTAACGCCTCGCTATTCTTGATCTCTTCCAGAACATGGTTTATATCTACCTTCAAAGGAGTATAGTTTCCAAATTTCTTCAACTGTTCCAACGTTTGCTTTACTTTTGACTGCTTGTTACCACCATTATTTTTCTAATCCTTCTTCTCAATCTTCTCGGCCTCAACTTTGGTTTCCTTAGTATCCATGCTCCTCTTTGCAGCCATAGCTTCCTCGGCATTCATAATTTTGGCTGCTTTTGCCATTAATTCTGACATGGTCCTAGGTGGATCTTTGGCCAAAGTATAGTACAATTTATTTGGCAATAATCCACTCATCAGAGCAGTAGTTGTTGTCTTTTCCTCGTAGGCAATAACTTCGAGCTTCTCGTTATTGAAACGAGTAATATAATCCCTGGCGCTCTCACCTGCTTTTTGTCTAACGCTTAGCAAGTGTGCTACTCACTTAACTGGTTTTGCTTGAAAATAGAAGTTTCCAATAAAGATCTCAACTAGTTGAAAGAAAGTTGTAATATTCCCCCGAGGAAGATTGTTGTACCATATTTGAGCAGATCCTGTGAGAGTTCCTGAAAACGCCCTACATCGCATCTCGTCTGGAACAGCATAGATATCAGCAACTGCCTGATATTGTTTTATATGTAGAACATGATCAGTTTTTCCATCAAATTTTGGTGTTACCACTAGGGCTTTGAATTTTGATGGTGTGGGAAAATCGACAATTTCCTGGATAAAAGGTGTCCCTTGGACAAAAGTTCTTTGTAGAGGATTTTTGGCCTTAGTCATTTCCCCTAGTCAATCCTCCAATCTCTGAATAGAGCCTTTCCATGCGTCATTTGCCTCCTCGGGCCTGTTGGTCCGAGAAATTGATCGTGTTAAATTTGCCTCTTGGGATTTTTCACGACGAGCAGTTGGTCGGGATTGGGCAGAACCTTCCATAAATCAGGGAATCGTTGAAAGTTCCTTGACACCATCCTAGGGGGACTTTTATTCCTCCTAGGACCCAAACGATCAAAGGGATAAACTCTACTCAATCTTTCAAGAGCACTGGTTCTTTCTGGAGATAAAGTGATGTTTTGTTCAGTATCTGTGGCTCGTACTGATGAAGTTCGGCCAGGTTGATAAGAAAAATCATTAGATCTATCAGTGTGATATGAATCAACATGTCTAGATCGAGATTCCTCTGGGAGTAATATTCGTCTAGTTCTTGAGGAAGGCAATTGGGTATTCCTCTGAATGCTTCATTGTCCTGACTGGGCAGGTGCTCCACCCTAGATAGTTTGCATGAGTTATCGCATGGTTTCTTGCATGGCGGTCTGGCCCTGAGCTAAATTAGCCATTATTCCAGCCAGATTTTGGATACTTGGAGGAGTGGATGGATTTGGGGGGTTTCCAGCGTTTCGATTAATGGATTCGGGATTATTAGCCATTGTGGATGAATTATTTTGGTGAAAAACAATAGTTTCAGTCGTTTCCCACAGACGACGCCAATCTGTTGATGTAAAAAATTAGATTATCTCTAATTATTTAATCACAGATAAAAAATAAATAAGACAAGAGATTTTTAAAGTGGTTCAGCCTTGGAAGAATGGCCTACGTCCATTGTTTGTGTTATTACTGACTGTTTGCAGAATTCTCGATAATGGGTTTACCAAGAAATTCTGAGTCCCCTGCTAATGAGGAGGTTATAATGTATTTACAGCCTTGAAGTTGTACATATGAGAGAATATTACATAGTTGTACAATAGGCGTGTACATTTGTATGACAATAATCAGCATTTAATGCGCATTCAATCCTCTTAATTATTCGGTTATAAATGCTCTGTACGAGGTGCAGCTCAGACCGCTTAAGCTTCTCAGACCGCCTAAGTAGCTCGGTACAATAAAGTTTCTCGGAGAACACTTGCTGCTCGGAGCGCCTGAGTTGGTCGGGGAGGTTGAGTTCCTCGGAGTCAAGGTGTTGTCAAAAGTGTTCTCGGGTGCCATGTAGATTGACACGTGTCTCCACATAATTGGTCCACATCAGCAGGTTAAATTTGGTATCAACAGTGACTATATAGATAATACGACACAATGACGAGAATTAATATTAAGATTTTAAAAAAATAAACAATTGATCAAAATATATAAGATCAAATTGATGGTGAAAGAGAAAGATGTAGACAAATATTAACACGAATAATTGCGATAGTGCAAGCTCTTGCTACAAATAACTTAGCCTTTCGGGGTACTAATGAAAAGATTTATGAAAAGAAGATTGGGATTTTTTTAAGTTTCATTGAAAAATTACCACATTTGATCCTTTAATAAAAGAACATATCCGACGTATTATAGATAAAGAAATTCATTGTTGATACAGAAATTCACCACCCTACGTGGACCAATTACAAGCTAGCACGTGTCATCCAATGTGGCACAAGTCGAACTCAGCATGATATAAATCCACGATCAACTAGGCATCCAGACCAACAGAGAAGACAGACCAACATGGGAGCCCAACCAACAAGGGATACCAACCAACTGGGAAGACCGATCAACAGCCAAAAGTCCAACAAGTATGGCCAATGAAGCGCCAGCAGTCTTATGTTTAATTCTCATTATGTATTGATGTAAATGCCTAACAAATGAAGGCATTCCATCCTTTCACATGACAACTCTCAACACTCCTGTTGGGTTATAAATACATTGTAACACCCTCATTGCAAGGGGGATCGAAAAATAAATCAAAACAGTCAATAAATACAAAATAGTGGATGTGGGCTTTTTCATTGAGCCGAACCACTTTAAAAATATCATTTGCCTTATTTGTTTTACTTAATTATCTTTGATCAATTAATTAGGCCTGGTCTAGTTTTTTGCATCAACAGATTAGCGTCGTCTGTGGGAACGTATTACTAAATATTTTCACTAATTCATCATACATGGTTGATATTACTGAAACAAGTACCAAAAATGAAGGAATTCTACTTAATCCCTCTGCCCCTCCAAATAACAACGAGTTAACTAGAATTTTGGCTAGCCTGGCCAAAGGTTAAGAGGCTATGCAGGATACAATAAGATAATTGGCCCAGACTCTTCAAGCTGGAGTTCCGGCGCAATCCAATCAAAGGAGTATGCTACCACCGCCGATAAAGAGTGTTGGGCATAGCCATTCTAGAACTTCAAGGGATCCTTCGTACCATCCTGGAGAAACTTCTTCTATTAGGATTCCTAATTCCTCCAATGGACAGTCCCTCACTCTAAAAAGATTGAGTTCCTTAGAAAGGATAAGTGGGTCTTCTCCTTTCGATCATTTGGGACCCAGGGGAAATGTCCTTTGGATTGCGTTGGGAAATACTCGGCGACCAAGCGAATTGAGGGAAGGTTCGGCCCAATTCAGATTGAACGCCCGATGAACTACTCGTTCTAGCCAAAGAGAAGGTTCATAAGAGAAAAGCTCAGCACAATCAGTTGGTCAGAATAAAAGATCTGCCACCAATAGATCTGGTGCTGGCAATGATGCTTGGAAGGGGTCCATTCAGCATTTGGAAGATAGATTGGGAGAAATGGCCAAGGCTCATAATCCTCTCCAGAGAAGTTTTGTTAAGGGATCTCCCTTTGTGCAAACCATTGTAGATTTCCTTACACCGACCAAATTTAAAGCTCCAGTGGTCACTCCCAAGTATGATGGGAAGACTGATCCAGTCCTTCATATAGAATAATACCAAATAGCGACTAATGTCTATGTTGTCCCTGATGAGATGAGGTGCAGGGCATTCTCAGGAACAATTACCGAATCTGCTCAAATCTGGTATAATAGTCATCCTCGGGGGTAAATTTCTAGCTTCTAACAACTTATTGATATATTAATTAGTAATTTTTACTTTGGAGCCAAACTAGTGAAGTGAGTAGCTCATTTACTTAGTGTGAGACAGAAGGTGGGAGAAAGTACTAGGGGTTACATCACTCGTTTCAACAACGAGATATTAAAGGTTATCGATTATGAGGAGAAGACTACAATCACTTCCCTCATGAATGGTATGCTCCTTGATAAACTATATTATACTTTGGCAAAATATCCCCCAAAGATGATGACGAAATTGATGGCCAAAGCAGCGAAGATTATGAACGCCAAGGAAGCTATGGCTGCTAAGAAGAATTCAGATGCAAAGGCGAAAGAGAAGTCTGAAGGGAAATCGGATAAGAAGGATAACAAGAATCACAGTGAGCGCAAGAATTAGAAAGCAAAATAAAGCCTTGATTGTCTCAGAAAATATACCAATTACACTCCTTTAACGGTGGATATACATCATATTTTAAAAGAAATCAAGCACAATAATGATTTGAGTTGGTCTGAAAAGTTTAGATCACCTGCTGATAGGAGGGATAAGTCCAAGTATTGCGAATTTCACACAAAGACCATGGCCACACGACCAATTGGTGTATTACTCTCCATAATGAGATAAAGGCGCTCATCCGACGAGGAAAATTAGGCAGATTTTTTGATCGATAGGATGATGGAAAAGCTGGCAGTAGAGGTCGACATAGATCTAAATATCCTGTTAGACCTAGAGAAGAGAAGAAGAGGAGCCATGATGATGATCTAGAAGATGATCTTGGTCTCCCAAAGAAGCCTAGGCAACCTAAACGCGAGGTATTCCCACTCAGTTTTGGATCCTTTAATTGTTATATGATTACAGGTGGAGATGATGGATATAAGGACATTATCCGTCACATTTAGTATGTCATATACCGCTACAAGTTTGTCGAAGAATTGGGAACCTTGCATCTACAATCGACAATTCGAATTTTAAGACTTTTCAACAATCATGCCTAACAAGGACGAATTTGGTAAAATGTGTTTTAGTTCCATTTACATTTTACATTAAAAGTGTTGGGATATTTTTATGAAAAGAAAAATAATTTTTAAATGATTTTAATCATAAAAAGATTTTGGAGAAATACTCCTGATCCCGTAAAAAGTTTTGGTTTTTAAGGATTTCAAGTTATTTAATTTTTAAAAGTCGTTTAAAGAGGATTAGTGACAGTCGTTCGAACGACATCACATCTCGTTTGAATGAGATGGAGTTGTCGCTTGAACGAAGTCGTGTTTCGTTCGAACAATAGAGTTTATTTCTGACACATCACCGCCTTGAATTTTCTTATATAAAGGGTGTCATGCTTATGTATTTCGTGTGGAGAAAACACGGTTTCAAACAGAATACATTTTTAGTGTTTTTTAGTTTATTATCCATCATTTTTGAGGCTTCAAAATTTATTTTTACAATTCAAAAAATCCCAGACTTTTTATGTGAGTTGTTTATGGAACCCAAAGCATAGTTTTGTTGCTGAATCATAGGTGCCGTGGAAAGGTACTGGGCTGACCATATGTGCCACTTGCAAGAGGTACTGGGCTGATCATTGACTACGTGTTATAGGGAGTGTTGCGGTGTTCCTGGGCTAAGGACTACGAACTGACACCTACAAGTATTTCATAAGTCAAATTGTATTTTTGTTGTAATCCGATTGTAAACCGTTCCTTTATAAATTATAGTGGAAATAAAAGGTTTTTACCGTACGGGGATTTTTCCTGAAATTTTCCTTTGTCGGCTTATTCATCGCATGATTTAATTTGAGATTTATATTGACACGTAGATGCATGTTTAGGGGTTGATTTAATTGGTATTTGGTTTGAGCTAATTTGACATCCAATTAAATAAGTTTGAATTGGAAATTGGGAATCTATTTGAAATCAATATCGCACATGCACTTTACAAATTGGTATCATAGCCTGTTGCACTAATTTACTGTGTAGATCATGTAGTGCAATTTTTTTCTGTGGTTATTTGTGTTCCTCTCCTGATTTATTTTCTCGATGGATTCTAATACTATTGATATTGTTAGTCGTGATGAGTTTGATAAAGTTCACGACCATGTAGAAAAATTAACTCTTTTGAATTTGAAACTTTGCAAAAGAACTAAAATTTGGGAGAAGAACTCTCTTTTTAAAAATAAATTTGAATATTTGCAAACGTTTCAAACTCAAAGAGATACTTGTTATGAACACTTTGATAATTTGTGTATTGACTTTGATTCTTTAAAAGTTGCCAAAAAGGAGAGTGATGATGATGTCCTAGTTTTAAAAAAAGAATTGGAGGACTTAAAAAATTAGGGATAAGTTTGTTCCATCGAGGATAAAAAATTAATCGATAATTTTACTGCATGTGAAGAGACTCTTAGGGATAAGTTTGTTTTAATTAAGGGTGAGCGTGATAAACTGTTAAGTTTAATTCATAATTTGAAGAAGAAATCCCTAACTTTTGAAGAGCCTAATTTTTTGCTTGAGTCTAAAATTTTGAAGTCGAAAAATAATTTGAAAGACTCGAGTAGTATGTGTAGTGATGGTAATATCTCGTCTTGTTCTAATGCTTCTGTTGCTAATGCCAAGACCATTATTTATTTTAAAGGGTTAATTATTCCCAAGGACGTCAGAAAAGGTCAACCCATAAGTGTCATTCCACCCGTTTTTGCATGTTCACATTGTGGTAAGAAATGGCACCTTAGGCATTTCTGTTTTGATCTTCAAAGAGGTCCTAGGAATTCTAAGTCTAGTATTTTGTTGGTTCCTAAAAACCCTGTCGTCATGTCACATCTGTTTGGGTTAGAAAATCACTTTTGGATACGCTAGACTTTAGATTTTTTGAGACTCACATGCTTGCACATGATTCGTCACTTGCTCTTTCATATCGTTGATTGCTTGCATGATTTTTTTCATACGCTAGTTATGTTTTCATGATATATATTTGCTATTGTGTTGACATGTATTTTTTGTATTGGATTTTTGTATGAAAAAGTTTGAAAAATACAAAAAGATTTTTCGTTTTTTAAATTTTTTTGAGAAATCCAAAACGAGTTTTGTATTTTTTTTGTACCGTATATGAATGCACAGTTAGGATGACTAAGTCACAACTTCATGCCATATCCATGTGACTTTTTTATAGTGATTTGACAATATGTTATATCATTCATGTGCTTTACAAAGTTTGGCGTCTTGTAGTTGTTATAGTGTTGCTACCTACATGTTTGACTCACTTTGTCCTTTATTGGACACATGCACAGATTTGTTTGACGTTTGTTCTATCAAATCACATGTTGTTTACGTATTTTCATCTCAATTCTGTCTATTAAAAAAAAACCAAATGCAATAAAACAAGATAATAAAAGGTGTGCATGTTTTTACTATTTGCCATGCGGTTGTGTGAATTTTATAAATGGTGAAGGGCTACGAAAGGTACATATCTATCCTTTGCGATTAAGACACCATTTAAATTGGACCTAAAAAATTGAGGTATTTTAGTTATTCGGGGTCCAAAGAGGTTTAAAAGAGCCCGGAAAAATTTAAAAGCAATAAAAAGAAATTTATGCCAAAAAGGGACCATTAGGTTTATTCACCAATTCTCCAATGTTTGAGAATTTAGATCACCTCGAAAATAAAATATATATGAGGAAGTTTGGTTGGAGAATTAAAACGGCTTTGCACGTCCTTGAAAAAACATGAAATTGTTTTGGACGTTATTGGTGTGAAAATCATGTTGACTTTGATTTGTTGATTTTGATTTAAGACGATGTCATCTAAATTCAACAATTTTACACCCAAGGACTATTTTTTATGTTCATTCGTTAGCAGTACACTTATGCATCTTACACATATGATATGATTGAGTTGATTTTCCTATTGAATCTGTTCACACCCATTCATTCCGTTTCCCCGATTTGGTTATCTTCATACCAATTCACGGTGTGATTTTTTTAACATCATATTTTTGCATTTTTTTTATAAAAATTGAAAATTTGAAAAATAGTTTACTTGTTTGTTTCTTGTGACACCCCTATTTGCATTGTTTTAATTTATTCTTTTCCATGTCTATTTCTAACAAATAAAAATGGGGAGAACGAATTATGATATTATGGGTGAGAACGAATTATAATTGTGCTTTCATGTTTTATGTTTATATCATTTCAATCTTGATACGTCACGAGGTTTTTGCATTGTCTCATGTGTGTAAGTACAATTGAAGATCATTATGTTGCACACCCTGATGAGAAAAGCTTAGAGATTTGAAAAGTTGATTGTTGAAGCATCATTTGAAAAAGTTTTAAGACTTGTCTGTTTATCTTTCCATGTTTGAGTTTTTGGGAGGGTAGTTTTGTATAGGTCATATTTTGATTGATAATTCGGATGTTTTTATTTTGTACTGGCATAGACATAGGGGGAGATTTGTAAGGACATTGTTCGTCACTTTTGGTATGTCATATACTGCTACAAGTTTGTCGAAGAATCGGGAAGCTTACATCTACAATCGACAATCCGAATTTCAATACTCTTCAACAATCATGCCCAATAAGGACGAATTTGGTAAACTGTGTTTTAGTTCCATTTACAGTTTACATTAAAAGTGTTGGGGTATTTTTATGAAAAGAAAAATTATTTTAAATGATTTTAATCATAATTTTTTTTCGACAAATACTCCTGGTTCCGTAAACAGTTTTGGTTTTTAAGGATTCCAAGTTATTTAATTTTTAAAAGTTTTTTAAAGAGGATTAGTGATGGTCGTTCGAACGACATCATATCTCGTTCAAACGAGACGCTCGAACGACGTCGTGTTTCGTTTGAACGACAGAGTTTATTTTTGACACGTCACCGCCTTAAATTTTCTTATATAAAGGGTGTCAGGCTTCTGTATTTCAAGTGGAGACAACACGGTTTCAAACAGAATACGTTTTTAGTGTTTTTAGGTTTATTCTCCATCACTTTCGAGGGTTCAAAATTTATTTTTACAATTCATAAAATCCTAGACTTTTTGTGTGTGTTGTTTATGGAACCCAAAGCATAGTTTTGTTGGGATTTTTGTTGCTGAATCATAGGTGTCTTGGAAAGGTACTGGGATGAACATAGGTGCCACTTGCGAGAGGTACTGGGCTGATCATTGACTGCTTGTTAGAGGGAGTGTTGCGGTGTTCCTGGGCTGATGACTACGAACCGACACCTGTGGGTATTTCGTAAGTCAAATTGTATTTTCTTTATAATCCAATTGTAAACCATTTTTTTACAAATTATATTGGAAATAAAAGGTTTTTACATGCGGGAATTTTTTCTGAAATTTGCCTTTGTCGGCTTATTCATCGCATGATTTAATTTGAGATTTATATTGACACGTAGATGCATGTTTAGGGGTTTATTTAATTGGTATTTGATTTGAGCTAATTTTGACATCCAATTAAATAAGTTTGAATTGGAAATTATGAATCTATTTGAAATAAATATCCCATATGCACTTTACACAGGAGGAGGAGACCATACAGCTGAAAGGAAAGCTTACCTCAATAAGGATCAAGCTTATTCCTATATCCAGTGAATCAACCTTGTCTAGGAAGATCGACCAAGGAAATTCAACAAGGATAAGCTCGTCATTAGATTTTCTAAGAATAATATGTCTGGATTATTGTATCCTCATGATGATCCTTTAGCGATCAGAGTCATAATGAAAGCCGTACTGGTAGCAAGAACACTGGTGGATAACGGCAGTTCGGCGGACATTATGTTTTTTCTCTATTTTGATAGCTTGGATTTAAAACTCAACCAACTCGAGCCTTACCACATGCCCCTCATTGGATTTTCTAGAGAGAAGGTATTTCCATTGGTAACAATCAAGTCAGATATGTTAATCTAAACATGGCCGACGAGCAACACAGAGAAACTAAGATTTTTTGTAATGGATAAAAATGTTCATTCTGCTTAGAACATGATCATGGGAAGAGTAGGTCTGAAGAGATTTGAAGTTGGTTCATTGATGCCTGAAGTTCTCGACCAACTTTGGATTGGTAATAGTAAAAGGAGATCAGAACTCGAGAATGCTACTGTTTATCTTCCGAGGAAGAAGATATGGTAGAAGTAAAGAGGAAAACAACCACTTATCAAGTGGATATGTCTGAACCAAACAACGAATCTGAGGTTGAAACCTTTGATCCAAGAGATGAATAAGATCTTATAAAAGTCCAGGTGATGGAGGCAACAGCAAATATTATTCTAGACGATTATAAACCAGAGAAAACGACTCAAATAGGAGCGTCGTTGGATTCGGATCTTAAACAGGAATTGGTGACCTTGTTAATATAAAGAAAGCAGGTGTTTGCATGGAGACACGAAGATATGCCTGACATAGACCCAAATTTTCAGTGCCACGAGTTTAATGTTAATAAGGAGGTTCAACCTGTAAAGCAGTGAAGAAGAGTTTTTAGACCGGAGAAGAACTAGGATATACAAGAAGAAGTGGAGAAGCTTAAAAAATATTTCTTTATTGAAGATGTGAAGTAACCGAACTGGTTGGCCAATGTAGTTATGGTCAAGAAGAAAAACAATAAGTGGAGGATGTGTGTAGATTTTACTGACTTGAACAAAGTGTGCCCAAAGGATCATTTTTATTTCCCACAAATTGATCAACTGGTGGACGTTAATTCAGGGCACGAGCTGTTGAGTTTTATTGATGCATATTTCGTGTATAACCAGATCAAAATGAAGCCAGAAGACAGAGAAAGTACTTCCTTTATTACTCCCCGAGGAACTTATTATTATAATGTTATGCTGTTTGATTTAAAAAATATAGGTTCCACTTATCAAAGACTCGTGAACAAAGTATTTGAAGAACAAATAGGTAATAACATGGAGGTGTATGTTGACGATATGGTAACGAAGAGAAAAAAGATGTTAATCATATTTCCGACCTCAACCAGACATCTGATCAGTTGGAGAAGCACCAGATGAAGTTAAACCCGATCAAATGCATCTTCAGAGTTCAGAAGGGAATGTTCCTTGGGTATATAGTAAATCAAAGGGGAATATAGGTCAATCCATATAAGATCAAGGCCTTGATAGAAATGAAATCCCCGACCAATAAAAAGGATGTTCAAAGGCTAATAGGGCATGTAGTAGCACTCAATAGATTTGTATCCCGAGTAACAGACAGATGTTTACCATTCTTTAAGGTGCTCAGAGAAACCTTTGAATGGAACGATGAATGTGAAAA
The DNA here is from genome assembly GCA_949130495.1 of Sambucus nigra. NCBI lineage: Eukaryota > Viridiplantae > Streptophyta > Magnoliopsida > Dipsacales > Adoxaceae > Sambucus > Sambucus nigra. The sequence goes on along the minus strand of OX422210.1, from coordinate 78,770,441 downwards.
TGCCTTTTTGGAATTGAAGAAGTACTTGGGAGCACCCCCACTACTCTCCCAACTAGTGTTGGGAGAAAAGTTGTATTTGTATTTGGCTATTTCTGAATTAGCTGTTAGCTCTGCCTTGATCAAGGAAGAAAATGGAGTTCAAAAGTCGATTTATTAAATTAGCAAAGCTTTTCGAGGAGCAAAAGTCAGATATCCCATATTGGAGAAGTTAACATTGGCCTTAATTGAGGCTAGTAGATGGATGAAGCCATATTTTCAAGCTCATACCATAGTGGTATACACTAACATGCCACTAAGGCAAGCTTAGCATAAGCCAGAGAAATCTGAAAGATTGATGTATTGGGTTATGGAATTGGGGGAATATGATCTTATTAATGAACCAAGGTCTTCTTTAAAAGGTCAAGTTGTGGTGGATTTTATTGCATAATTTACTTACCCCGAGGTTCCTGAGCAACAAGGAACTCCTGTCGAGCAACACTCAGGAGTCAGCAGACCTACTGGAGATATCCCCGACCAACTCCAAGCAAAGGAAATTACAGAAGAAGTTACCACCAACTAACCAGAACCTTCCAGCATAGTACAGGAGATGAAAAAGAAATATGAGGAGGTAAAAGATAAAATCTTCCATCAAAGGATTCTAACAAACCAAGCGTTTGACATGGATATTCCTATATGGAGTCTGTATGTTGATGGGTTATCCTGTGCAACTAGATGTGGAGAAGGAATCATCCTCAATACCCCAGATGAAATAGATATAGAGTACGCTCTATGATTCCAATTTCAAACCTCTAATAATGAGGCAGAGTATGAAGTGGTAATTATTGGTTTAAATTTAGCCAAATCACAGAATACCGAGCAAGTTGTGGTATAAAGTGATTCACAGTTGATGGTAAATCAGGTGTTGAATTTATATGAAGCTAAAGGAGAATTGATGTCCATATATTTAGATGAAGCTATGAAGATAATCACTACTTTTCCAGTTGTTCAGATGATCAAAATTCCTCAACTAAAAAATATCCGAGAAGATGCACTTGCTCGACTAGCTTCAACAACCAGAACTGAGATGCGAAGAACTATTCCTATTGAGCTACATGCTAATAGGATCATTGATGAAGATCTGATGGTTAATTTCATTGCAGTTGACATGGGGCTATTTTGGATGGATCCCATAAGAGCTTATATTGAAGATGGAATTCTACCAGCCGACCTACTTGTAGCTAAGAAGTTGAAATACAAAGCTGCGAGATATGTGCTAAACAACAGTGTATTATACAGAAGAGGATTGACTTCTGGTCTGAAATACTGTGTGCATCCCGATGAAGTAAAATATTTTATTGAGGAAGTTCATGAAGGGTCCTTTGGAGCCCATGTAGCCGGAAGAACTTTATTACGAAGAATCAACACATATGGGTACTATTGGCCAACCATGCGAGCATATTGTGCATCTTTTACCAAGAAGTGTGATACGTGCCCGAGGTTTTCCAGCATACGCAAGACTCCACAAGCTTTCCTAACACCGATCACTTCACTCTGTCCCTTTGCTATGTGGGGAATTGACTTGGTCGGGCCTCTACTGACCACCCGAGGAAGGTTCAGGCACTTGGTTGTAGCTATTGATTATTTCACTAAATGGGTGGAAGCTGAACCCCTGATCGATATGTCCTATGAAAAATTTTATCATTTTATTTGGAAGAATATCATATGCAGGTATGGCATGCCTTACGCCTTTATCACAGACCATGGTACTTGACAACGACAAGTTTGCTGCTTACTATGCCCAATGCAATGTCTAAAAAATACACTCTTCTTCTGGCAACCCCCAAAGCAAGGCCAAACGGAGGTAACAAATAGAAATTTATTGAATGGGTTGAAAAAAAAGGCTAGAAAACGCTAATGGTAATTGGATCAATCAACTACATTTTGTCTTATGGGCTTACCGAACAACCCCTAGAATAGCTACTGGAGAGACACCCTATATGTTAGCATTCGGTACTGAAGCTGTAATTCCTGTCGAACTAAGCTTACCCACTCATAGAGTTCTTAATTTCTTTTTTTTTTGTCAACCCAAAAGATTGAGGTCGCATTGGCTTCATTGTTTTCATTACCAAAAATAAAACTACCATGTGACAAAAAATGCAAGAAACTTCACAACAAGAAATAACAATCTTTTATGGTCCCAAAACTCAATTCAACTTCAATGATAAACTAGATCGAGAAGCTTAATTCTAATTATATCCATCGCCTCTACAAAGATATAGAACAATATAAGTCATATGAATGACTTTTAGAAACCACTACCAGCATTAAATGGAGCAAAATCTTCTCTCTTTTCAACATAGCGGCATTAATCATTCAGCAATACTTAATGAATCCAATTTCCTTGGCATTGCTACGGAAGCACTGTCTGCAGCACATAAGCTCGTATTTTCGAATCAACCCATGTGGGTTCCTACACACTCGACAAGTACGAGAACCAGGGCCGTAGCTCTTAGGATGAGAGTTCCAAACGTTTGAGTGCCCCATATCTCTGCCTCTTTTACAGTCAATGCATAGTTCTTAATTTTAATACCCCACTCATTGATTTAATGAGAAGGATGGACTTATACATGTTGGAAAAGGTATGTGAAGATGCAGCTCTAAGGAATGCAACCTATCAACAATGGACCGCATGTTTTAACAACAAAAGGGTGAAGCCGAGCAACTTAAAAGAATGTGATTATGTTTTAAAGAAAGTAATTCGGAAGAACAACAAACTTGAAGACAATTGGCATGGGCCTTATCGCATTACAGTAGTTATCCGACCATCCACATATCGAATTGAGACTTTGGAGGGTGAAGAATTCAAGAATCCCTGAAATGCAGAACACCTGAGGAAATATTATCAGTGATGTAATCATGTTGTAATCAGTTCATTTCAATATTAAGGAGAATATGATTTCCCCAAAAATTTTATTTTTCTTTTCGGAGTACTAGTGTTATGCACTACACTGCAGATGTGTTAGAAAAACACCAATAATGTTGGTCAGCTTTAACAAAAGCACCAAAAATGTTGATTGTCAACAAAAAACACCAAAATATTGGTCGACATCAATAAAGGCACCAACAATATTGGTTGTCAACGCAAACCACCAACAAAATGTTGGTCGGTATCAATAAAAACACCAACAGTGTTGGTCAGCATCAACAAAGGCACCAATAATATTGGTTGTCAACACATAAAAACCATGCAAGGCAAAATTGTAAGTCCCAAACACTTGGTTAATGAAGACCCGGATGAATAATTTTCATCTAAACTGGGCTAAAAGATGGATAAATATTCCACTCACGCTTGGGAACCAAGGTAACTAAGGCAATTACCTAAAAATTTAGGTACATTAGTAGAACCATGGTGATGCATTGGTAATTGGTACGATACTTAGGATAATCCTAAGGGTGTCAATGAAACCGACGAAAAATTACAGATTGACAAATCGTCGATCCAAAATTAGAGGTTGACAAATTGTCAATCCATTCATAAACAAAGATTGACTAAAAGTTTATTCATTCACGGTCAAATACTAAGAAGATGTTCATATACAAAGATTGACTAAAAGTGTATCCATTCACAGTCAAAGATTGACAAAATAAGATGGTTAAAACTTTTCATTAATTCAATTGAATGATTTCATATTGTTGCTTGATACTAAAACAAAATACAAAGCCTTATTCCACAGGGCGTTTCTTTTCAGCCTTAGAGATAAGATCCATGCCAGTCTGAGGATCATCCAAAGTGTAAGGAGAGTTGATGAAGTTAAAATACTGAAGCATTCTGGTATTCCTGCTACTAGGATGATCAAGCAGAAGAGGAGGTCAAACGATATCTAGTTCATCATGTAACTCGTAATCTCCCAAGTACTTTAAAATCAAGCATGGAGGAATATGGTGAATATGAATCCAGTTAACATCTAATTTGAAAGGAGGATTGTCAAGCTCAAGAAAACCTGGGTCATACCAATCCCACAATGAACTATTCTGATCTACATTCATCACTGTCAAAGTGTTTGTCCAACCCCATTTATAAGCCTCATTCTTAACTTGTTAAAGCCTATCATCAAGATGACCCAAAGCTTCATTATACTCGTCCATCCAGACTTCCCTAGGTTGCTTATGAAATTTAAAGGTTAATTTATCAACTTGAGAATGTAGCTTCTTCAACACCCCATCGTTAACTTTTAGCTGAGAGGTCTGAGTAAAAAGTTGCTCGGTCATAGCTTGAAGATTCTAAGACATTTTTGAAATATCTTGATTCTTAGCTTTCAATTGGGCGACTTGGTTCACCAAAGTTAGTTAAGTCCTAGCTTCCTCTGTAGTACCTCGGCCAGGCTTGTTTTTTATTCGGGAAAAGGATGCAGACTTGGTATTTTTTAATGGATCCAAACCCTCCCTTAATGTTGTATTTTCAACTTCTAATAAGGAGTGTCCTTCTTTGGTAGTAGCAACAGCATCTCCAGAGGCATACTTTAAAAGATTGAATTCATCCCTTAAATTATAAATCTCCTCCTCCAGGAGTTTGGCAACAGTTATAGTTTCTTCAACTTCAAGCTTAAGCAAAGCTTCTTTTTTATTATAAATAGAAACAAAGTTATCAAAACACGTCCTACACTTTAGCTTTGATATTTCTGCTCGTAGCTATGGTGCAATAGGGCAGTGGATTCTTTATACTGTTCTTGGATCTCTTCTATCATCTCATAGTAGGGAACATTGTTTTGCTATCTCCCTATCAAGTAAGTACTTCAAAGATTTGTATGATTCTTTAGCCTTCTCTGATACATCATCACCAAGAAACTTAATAATCTCTTCCTCGGATAAGTCTGTATGACCATCTTTGAAAAAAGCATTGCACTTCCTCAGTAGCTCGGTATTATTGGAAGACAGTTGTTCCATCTTTGCTATAAACTAGCAAGAAAAAATTACCACCAATCAACAACAAGAATGAAAAACAGGCATAATCAATAAGAGACAAGAAGGAACAAAAGGTTTCTTTTATTGAAAATGAAGAGTTCAGGTACAATAAAAGTAAAAAAAAAGAAATAAAAAAGCAAAAGGGCAAATGCAGAACAACTTTACACCTTCTCCCTATCATTCTCAACCTTCTTATCCTGCTCGAAAGAAGGGGCTACAAACTGGAGTTTCTCGGTTGGAGTTAGTGATTTTAAGTTAGTTGGCAAAAGATTCAACCGTTATTTTAGGTTGGTCGATAGAAGATTCAATCACTAGAGAAAACTCTCTAGAACAAACTTCATCTTCAATCTCATTCTTAATGACAAGATGAGGACCATGAGTATATCTCTGAAAAAGTTCAGAGCCTTCAACAATGTTTAACTCCTGGAGAGAAGTAACCCAACCATCTCAGAAATATTTTTATTTTGCATACTCAATCTGAGCAGAGGCGACAGAAATGGGTTTGTTCTAGCCCTTGTCCCAACTAGCACTGAAGGATTCCTTTATAGCAGACTTTCTCTTAGACCTTTCAGAGGTCATAAGATCCTCAACAATATTTGACATGCGCTCAAATTCCTTTGCCCTGCACTCAACTTCAAGGTCATTTCCCTGAAACATCTGTCAAGAAGTTTTATCAGTCTTTAGTTTATCCTCCTAAGTAGTCTTCTCAATCTCCAAGGCTTTTTTAGAATCAAGAAAAGACTTCTTCAAGCCAGCCAAAGATTCCTCCACATCATTTGAATAAGAAGCTCGAATTGCATCATCCTTCTCCATCATATTATTGAAATGCACTAAGAACTGCAAGAGAAGAAGATCAAGTTAGTATATGAGAAATATAAAGACAACAGAATCAAGAAGAGGGAAATCACTTACTGATACAAGGCTCTGAGCAGCCAATTCAGAAACCTTTACTCGGGGCAGCATGGCATGCATTCCCCTTTGGTCTGGAAGAGTTCCAAACTTTATCAACTTCCTAGACAAACCATAAGTAATAACTGTTGGAGGACCAGCATCAGAAGAAGGTAATTCAACCAAGGTCTGTTGGTTGGTCACTTGTTCGACCTGATTATTTGCAGGCCATCTCCTAAGTCTTCTCAAAGCAAGTTCATTATCTTTGGGAGATGGGTCTTTGGGGGCTGGGGGTTATTTCATGACATCCCCTATTTTCTTCTTATCACCTTCAACAAGTTTTTGAGAGCCAGAAGTGCTACCACTAAGAAGATCAAGAAACTTTCTCTTCTTCATGATATTAGAACGAGGAGTATCTGAATCAACAGTAGCTTCCTAATCAAGATCAATCACCAGAGCAGGAGAAGCTGTAGGTCGGGCAATGAAGGTAGAAATGGTATTTTTGTATTGAAGAAAATAAGAAGCAGACCTAACGTGCTCCTCAGTAACCTTTTTATGAAGTCCTCGAATGAACTTCAATTCTTTGAAGTTTACTTAGCTCTCTTTGGGTGACTTTCTCTTTCGGTCAACTGAATCAAATTTACAAAGCAACGGTCAGTATGACATTTTATCAAATATAAACAGAGCAAAATTATTTAACGCAGAATGACCTATTCCATTGCAAAAGAGAGGACATCTGGGTCCTTGATATTTAGCACCTCCATTTAAAGGATCATGTTGCCAATTTTTTACGACTATCCCGTGATAAAAAAAAATCCCTATTAGAATCAGGGAGGTTAACTAATAAAGCTTTACTAACTTCCCTAGTTTTCAAATAATAAGTGGTGTCACTAGTTACCCATTTATAACAAAACATTATTTCTGGAATCCCTAGATGGTTTCTATGGATTTGATTTAACCTATATACTCCATTCAATACCCTCCACGTGTTAGGAGCTACTCTAGCAGGTACAACGTCAAAATACTAAAAAAAACTCCAGGCACAGGGGATTGGGAGGAAATGTGAACCCACACTCAGCAATAAAGATGGAAGGGAATCAATGGCCCTCAACAAGAAAGAAAAAATTGGAAGGAAAAGTGGGATGTTCTAGTACAACCCAAGATGGAATGTTAAAGTCAAATCTAAACTTATCAAGCGACTCAATAGAATAAAAATATGATGAAGAAGCAAAGAAGAAGAGAGAAGAATTCTTACAAAGGTTTAAGGATTCAGCAAGAACAGAGGACATAAAAGATAAAGATCGCATGAAAGTTCAAAGAACACAACAGCAGAATCAGAATTGAAAGATAGAAGATGATCGAAATTTTACCGCCCTTTTCATAAGTCGCCTCAAAAACTGGGAAAAGTAATTATTAAAGAGAACGATGATTGAGTTTACGGTGGCTAGCAAGAGAAAAGACAAAGATACCGCATAATTGCTCGCTAAAATTTGAAATATTTACAAAACTGTCATTCGCGCTAAAAAATTGTCAATTAGCTCGATAAATTTCATAAGATTGGAAGGTCTGCAGCTGACTAAGTAACCCGAACTACTGTTAAGGCAAAATGTTCCACCCTTTCGCATCAGCTCTAAGTATGAAATATTGGGGGCTTCTATTGATACCAAAATTTACCACCTTACGTGGACCAATTACAAGCCAATACGTGTCATCCAATGTGGCACAAGTCCAAGTCAGCATGATACAAATCCCCGATCAAGAAGGCATCCCGACCAACAGAGGAAAGACCAACATGGGTGTCCGGCCAACAGGGGATACCAACCAACTAGGAAGACCGACCAATAGCCGAAAGTCCAACCAGTATGGCCAATGAAGTGCCAGCAGTCTTATGTTTAATTCTCATTATGTATTGATGTAAATGCCTGACAAATGAAGGCATTCCATCATTTCACATGACAACTCTCAACACCCCTCTTAGGCTATAAATACATTGTAACACCCTCATTGCAAAAGGGACCGAAAAACAAATCAAGGCAGTCAATCAATACAAAAAAGTGGACGTATGCTTTTTCATTGAGCAGAACCACTTTAAAAATCTCATTTGTCTTATTTATTTTACTTAATTATATATGATCAATTAATTAGGCCTAGTCTAGTTTTTTGCATCAACATTCATCATCACTATCTATGTTACAACATTCAAAATAAGTTAATACTTTTTTTAGCAGATGAGATAAAAAAAAAGTAATAATGCAAATAATTAAAGAATGAAAATATTTTTCGATTATTTTTTATTTTACTTCGGATATAAGTAAAGAAGAACAAATGTCTATTATAATACGTCGTATTGATACTTCAAAAACTCCAATAAAGATAAACGAATTTTTTTAGGATTTCTATAGGTAGATGATACATCCGGTGAAGGGGTTTTTAATGAACTTATAAAGTTTTTAACAAGTCACAAACTTAATATTAATGATATGAGAGGACAAGGATATGATAATGGTTCCAATAAGAGAGGAAAAAATACAGGTGTACAAAATAGAGTATTAAAAATTAATCCTACGGCATTTTATTCACTATGTGGTTGTCATAGTCTTAATCTTGTACTTATTGATATGGTTAATTCATGTAGTCAAGGTAAAGAATTTTTTGGTCATATAATAAATTTATATAATGCATTATCATCTTCTATAAAACAGTAGCAAGTTTTCAAGATTTTATAGGAAAAAAATGGTGCACACTTAAACCATTATCTCAAACACGTTGAGAAAGTCACATTCAAAGCATAAAAGCAATTAGATTTCAAATGCCACAAATTAGAGATGCATTAATTGACTTAGCGACTAGTCCCCAATGTTACTGGAAGCACAAAAAATATTTGTGTTGGCTTGCTAACTAATGCTTTTGTTACTTTTGATTTTATTTTGGTATGGTTATTTGATACAATGTATTGAATGCGGTCAATAAAGTTAGCAAACTTTTACAAACATATGACATGGATATTGATGTTAGTTTGAATCTTTTAAAAGGACTTATTTCTTATTTTGAAAATGAAAGAGAAACGGATTTGAATCCGCAAAGATTGAAACTATAGGTATTCCTAAAGAAATGAAAATTGAACCTGTATTTCGTGAAAAACGTAATATTTATAGAAAAAAAATATTTTGATGAGAATTCTAGTGATGGGATTAGACAATCATCGGAGGAATCATTTAGAGTAAATTACTTCTTATAGATAATAGCACTGTTCTAAAAAACCCGCCTAGGCGTGCCTAAATATTAAAAATATTAAAATATTAAAATATTTTAAGAAAAAATATTAAAATATATTAAGAAGGCCTAAACGCCTTTTTACGCCTAGGTCCGCCTAGGCTTCTAAGGCTTAAGGCTTGGCCTCCCCGCCTCAATCACGCCTCGCGTTTTTTAGAACCTTGGATAATAGATCAAGCGTTTATGTCAAGTAGAACTAGATTTGAACAATTTGAAAAAATATGAGGAGACTTTTGGGTTATTGTTTGATTTGAACAAGTTAGAAACTTTGGGCATATACCAAATAGTCCCTTGAACTTCTTTTAATACATGTATAGTCCAAGTCTTTTTATTTTACACCAAAAAGTCCTTCACCATGTAAAAAAAGGCTTTACCATGCCGCTGACGCGGACCTTTAAAGATAAGACAATAAGTCATTCACCATGTAAAAAAGGCTTTAACATGCCGCTGACGTGAACCTTTAAAGATAAGAGAATAAGAGACTTTTTGGTACAAAATAAAATGGTTGAACTAAATATGTATTAAAAAATATTTGAGAGACTTTTTGGTATTTTATCCTAGAAACTTTAGATGATGATATTTTAAATAGTTATTGTATTAAGCTTGAAAATTATTTAACACATGACAATAGTTGTGATATTGATGGAAATCAATTGTTTTGTGAATTAAAATTTTTAAAGAGGTTTTTACCTAAAGAAATTAAAAAATCAATTGAGGTGTTAGAATATATTAAAAGAATAGATTGTATTTTTTCAAACGCTTGGATTGCCTATATAATAATTTTGATAATATCCGTTACGGTTCCCGCGGCCGAGAGAAGTTTTTCAAAGTTAAAATTAATAAAATCTTATATTCGTTCTAACATGTCACAAGAAAGATTAAATGGATTGTCATATTATCAATTGAAGAAGATTTGTTAACAACAATTAAATTTGATGATTTAATTGATAATTTTACATCGAAAATGCAAGAAGAATACATTTTTATTATTTTAATCTTTTTTTAATGTAAAAAATTTCAATTAATTGCTTGTCTAATACGTCTAAAATGTCATAGCAGACCCTGGAATGACCCAGGGTTAATTGATAATTACTTATGGCTCCATCCATGACACAGTCCGAGTTACCCATAGTAGTAAATACAACCCACAGTAGGGTGGTAGAATGAGCTGTCCACGTGCTGGACGGACGTGAAAAGATGATGATGAAAAGAGTTAATCCGAGGGCTATGCATTGATTATCACTACTCTACTCCAACTGTGACATTCATTTCACCATTAAATCTTCCCACTTGGAATTTTCTGTCTCATTAAATTCCTTTAGCGGAGAGATCACCCTCTTCCGCCTTTTCCTCGTCATTTTATATTTGATAATTTACTTTTCAATAATTCCAGACCTACCCAAAAATACTTAATGTGTTGACACACTTATGTGTGGCCCTCGCATGGACATGTATTTTGACTCCACTGTTATTATATTCGGACACGAGTACATACGAATGACATAACAAATGTGTACCATTTATGAGCAAGAAGTTTTTATTTTGTGCTTCATGTAGTTGTAACGTACAGTTAATGAGTTGAGAGTCGTATACGTGAATATATATAAATATGAGAGATGTGGGGGTTACACAAAGAACAAGGCCAACCAGAGTAAGCCACATCAAAGAGAGGTAGAAGAGAAGTGGTTCTTCACCCGTGAGTGTTATCATTACAGACTGTCTGCCGCTCAATGGCTTTGGTTGGGGAAACAGAACTGAAGATTTCTCTCTCTTTGTTACTTCTTCTTTGGTTCATCAACCCACTCATTTTCTGTCAAGGTGGGTTCAGGTCTTAAATATAGGTTTACTTGTTGTTGTTATCCCTTTGCATGTGTGTGTAGATATATATTTAGACTGTTATTATCTGGTGAGGAGGTTGGTTTTATTAGTTAATATTACTTATGAGTTTTGAATAGTGTAGAGATTTAAAGGAGGTTTATTCATTCTTCAATATTAATTCCTTCTCATGTTTGATTGTGGGGTAAAAAATTGAAGATAGATTGCCCTTGGTTGAGTTCAGTCAGTATCTTCTTGTTTATTTCCTCTTCTTCTTCTTCTTCTTCTTCTTCTCTCTCTCTCACACACACACAAACAAACAAATAAAAAAATGTTCCTTTTTTTCTCACACAAGCAATTTAGAAGGAACCAAAAATGGGTTTGTTGAATATCAATTTCCAGGACAAGGAAAACTCACTTATATGCATCAACCTCCCTTTATCTTATGCTGTATTTGCATGTGGGGAGGTAACTCCTCAAATAATTTTGGGGCTATTAGTAACATATTATTTACTCCATTTGGTGATCATTACCTATAGCAAAAACTTAGTTGTGACATTTGAAAATGGAATGTAGGTAAGGGATATTTCTGGGAAGATCGGTACCCTTTTATCAAACCGGCAAGCTCATTTTCATCAGAATCATCTTCATTGAACGGTGGAGATAAATCCTTTGATTACATAATCGTAGGGGGTGGCACAGCTGGGTGTCCCTTAGCTGCCACCCTCTCTGAGAAGTTCAGTGTGTTATTGTTGGAAAGGGGTGGGGCCCCTTTTGCCAATGCCAATGTATCATTTTTGCAGAATTTCCATATCTCTCTAGCGGACATTTCATCAACATCAGCCTCCCAGTATTTTGTTTCCACGGATGGGGTTTTTAATTCGAGGGCTAGGGTGTTGGGTGGTGGCACTTGCATCAATGCTGGCTTTTACACTAGGGCAAGCACAATGTACAACTCTCTTATTCTTCCTATCTCATTTTCTTCCTTTCCTTAATATAATGAAAGGGAGAAAAATGAATTTTTTAACGATTTTTTCAGAATGATTTCCATATATATGTGAGTGTCCGCGCACCATTTTATTATATAGTTCCCAATGATACCCTACATTTGTTAGATAAATATGAAATATATCACTTTTTTTTTTTTTATCTTCAAGTGTTTCATAGCACATATTTGGGTCAAAATTTTCTGCTCTTACCTATGAGATACAACTTTCAGCAACATCTAAATTTCCAGTTTTGAATTCTTTTTTTTTACCAAAGGAAAATTCCCAGGGTACGTTTTAGATGGCTTAACCTAAATAAACATGGAAATATCTTTTTATGCAATTACAATTACACACACAAAATGTATATATATTTTATTTTAGATAAATTTAAATTAGAATAATTTTGTTAAACATTTTTTCCTTTTCCACATTTTTCTATTGGCTAGGCTTGAGTCATCTAGTTCTTTCAAGTTCTTGTATTGTATCTTTAGACGTCTGATTTTGTTAGAAGATAGCTTTAGAAAAAAAAAACTATACAGTTTTTGGACGTGGCCTTAATTTTTTAGGGGAGATGCATAAATTTTAGTTTTAATAATTATTGGTCCATGATTTCTAATTTTAACATATATTATAAAACTTTATATGTTACTTTATTAATATAAACATTCAAAAATATAGAAAACCTCGAACTATACAAACACTAAATCTGTACATGCCATAATATGAGTGGTTGATTCCCTTAACTTCCATATTTCATACAATTTATGGAGAAAAATTATAAACATATGTTTAATGTTGTTTCTTCTTATCATTCCTCGTTCATCTCATGACGTTTTCCCAAAACAAAAAATGAATCATATATTTAATGTTGTTTCTTCTTATCATTCCTCGTTCATCTCATGACGTTTTCCCAAAACAAAAAAAAAATGAATCAAATGTTAATAATTCTTGAGATTTTAAATAGGAATTTCTCTCGCCACCCAGAAATAAAATCCCTCCATAATAATATGAAAAAAGATTATTATACCCTCGTTCTCTACACTTTGCCCTCTCATGCCACACTAACCAACTTATCCGACCAATTTTTACTGATCAAATGATATCAACAAATATCTAAGATATAGGTTCAATTATTATGTAGAGTTCACATGCAATTGAACGGTGACATAATTTAGTCAACAAATTAGTTAATTTGTATTACTGCCCCTTTTTTGGTATCAGCTAGAGCCCCTATTGTGAACAATGCTTCCGGTCGAACCTAAAATAGGCCAAGTAGGACCCTACAACAACATTGCAATTAAGTCACTCGTGGGTTTGGTGCCACCTTCGTCCTACTTAAATGAACACACACACACACACATACACAGAGTAATTTGAGGTTTTATTCACATAATCGGTAGATGTTATTATCAATGAACAAGACAAACTCAGTTTATAATCCTTCAATATAATTTACAAGAGTGATACTAAGTATACCCTCAAATCTAACATATCAAACATATCGCCCGAGATATCAACAATACAATAGTTGGTGTTTCAATAGTTACGTATTTTTAGTCCGCATGGTAGTCCATATTTGCACTTTCGGGTTCAATAGTTATGTATTTTTAGTCCGCATGGTAGTCCATATTCACTTTTGCAAAGTTCTTTAAATATTCTTTGCAATTATGTATCTCGAAAGGACTAGAAATAATTAAAAAAATATGCAAAAGTTTTGACTACAGAGTCATGAATCCCAAAATGCAAAATCCCTGAGGTCTTTTATATACATATATATATATACACACACGGAAAAGTTCAACATAACTCAAAGAGATGACAAAAAAAGGGACCATTTTTATAAAAATAGTAAAAAATATTATTTTAAGTTCATCTTTTTGTACAGTATTTAAACATTTCAAAAAACCTACAAAAAAAATCTAACTCAAAATTTTTTGCTATTTTAAAAAAATAGATCATTATATATCAATTTTTAGGTGCTTAAAACTGACACATATTTGACCATTTTTTTTAAATAGTAAAAGAAATTATTTTGAGTTGATTTGTTTTTTGTAGGTTCGCTAAATTTGTACATATCGTAAAAAAAATCAGTTCAAAATAATTTTTTTTACTATTTTTAAAAAATAATTCATTTTTTTTTGTTAAGAGAGATAGGTTGGAGATTCTGCCTATATATTGAGAGAGAGAGAGAGAGAGAGAGAGAGAGAGAGAGAGAGAGAGAGAGAGGTTCTATTCTCATCTAGAAATGTCATTATCAATACCACAAACCAAAGTCAGTTTTTGAACCACAAAAATGCTTTTGAACTCCATTGCATTTATAGAAATTAGACGTCATTTTCTAAGCCCTTGTAAACATGTTTAGATGTCGATATAATGATATTAGTCAACCATGCCCTCTGACTTGGAGATCACAAGTCATTAGTCATGACCCCAATTTTGATAAACTCACAAGAAGAAAGGATTAGTTGGAATGTCATTTATTACGGTTGAAAGTGATAATAATAGTAAGGCATATAAAGTGTTCATGCTGTTGTACCAAATTCAGAGCAATTATGAATTTCTCACATCATTTTTAGTATCTTGTGCTTGTGTTACATGGTCTGTTTCTGTGGTCCTCAACTAATTTTCTATTTCTCTCTCTTGTATTTGGGAGATTAGGTGGAGAGTGAAGGCATCTACAGACATATAAGGCATTTATGATAGTCATATGGAGAAGGAACTTTAGAATTTGGCCTCATATACACCTACAACCACTCAACTACCCATAATATACAACATCCGCAAAAATCATAATTGAATAATAATAACAAAACAGACAAATAAGAAATGTAATTTTAGGTCCCCACATAAACCACACAATCACGAAAAACACACTACTTACTTTCTTGCAAACATGCACTAACACCTCCCACCCCCAACGAACGCCGGGTCCAGGTCTCTTACTGCAGTAAGTTTGCACAAGCAGGTGTACATCCGAGGACAGCTCAAATTCAGAGTCTTATTGAGTTTCTTATCCTGCTTGGCCAACTCTTATTCAAAGCCTATTTACACACTCCAACTGCCTCCTTTTGAGCTAGTCAAGCAGGCGTTGAACACGGACATCGACTCTCCCCAAAAATAAATAAATAAAATAATAACTTGGGGGTATCCAGTCTTCTTTGAGAATTTGACTAATCCCCAAGAATACGTCTAAACTGTTTTATCTGCATGCACCGAAAAAAATTATATGAAATGTCACCGGCACATATATATGCACCCATGGGGATTACACACGAGTAATTCTACATTAACAATCTTTTCTGGCACCCTTCTTTGTCAAAATGTATTAGTTGGTGTTTAAAATGCACGAGGTGAAAGAACAAAAAATTACAGGCAATACATTTTTGACATAAGTGTGAAATAAAAGATCATGAAATATTCATCATGAGATGCTTATTGAAGCTTTCCCACCACTGAACTTAACTCTAGAGGTAACAAATCTGCTGCGAAACGCAGCTCTGAATATGCGATGTCCACTTAGATTGAGACGAGAGAGCATTATACAAGGGGGAACTTTTTTCTCATGAGCACTATGTATGGCTTGATCAACAACTAAGACATCTATATAAATGTGTCTAACCATTGCTCAACTAAAAGTAGCCAGAGATTTGTAGCACAATAATTGATTACTTATTGCCATAATTGACTTGGAGTTTTCTTTTTCTGAACTTATCCAATTTGTGTTGTTGAAATTGCTTGGCTTGCAGAGATATTAATAGAGTAGGGTGGGATGCTAAACTGGTTAATGAGTCGTACCCATGGATCGAAAAACAAATTGTTCACCAGCCTAAGCTTGCCCCATGGCAAATCGCGGTAAGGGATGGTCTTTTAGACGCTGGGGTATCTCCTTTTAATGGATTCACCT
Organism: Sambucus nigra; assembly: GCA_949130495.1. Classification (NCBI taxonomy): domain Eukaryota; kingdom Viridiplantae; phylum Streptophyta; class Magnoliopsida; order Dipsacales; family Adoxaceae; genus Sambucus; species Sambucus nigra. Next base: position 78,754,631 of record OX422210.1, on the reverse strand, counting down.
ACGATCACGTGTATGGAACTAAAGTTGGTGGGACCATTTTCGACAAGTATGGCCGTCGTCACACTGCTGCCGAATTACTCACGTCTGCAAACCCCGAAAACCTTCACGTTTTGGTGCATGCAAGAGTTCAAAAGATTGTATTTGATACAACAGGTAATGTTTTTTTTTTCTCAAGGAAAATTAGAGAGGAGTTCTTTGAATATTCCTTTAGTTTAATGAAGTCCATTTAGCAATTTTTGTTTTACAAAAAATTCCCTTTTGTGAAAGGGACATTTTGGGTGCTATCTAGATACCTTACCAAATTTTTTATACTTTAACTTCAAATTATTTGGATTGCACCCTATTAGTTTGTTATCCTTGTAGCTAATAAGCCGCAATCATAAGGGTGCTAAGAAGTTTGTTATTGTCTAATACAGGTAAGAAACCAAGGGCAGTTGGAGTAATCTTCAAAGATGAAAATGGGAATCAACACCAAGCATTTCTTTCAAAGAGGAGGAAGAGTGAGATTATAGTGTCATGTGGAGCAATTGGGAGTCCTCAACTACTACTACTTAGTGGGATTGGACCAAAAGAGGACCTTAAAAAGTTGAACATATCAGTTGTGTTTGACAATAGGTTTGTTGGGAAGGGTATGTCTGACAATCCCATGAATACGGTCTTCGTGCCCACCAGTAGACCTGTGGTGCAGTCTCTAATCCAAACTGTGGGGATTACGAAGATGGGTGTGTACATTGAGGCAAGTAGTGGATTCGGACAATCCTCGGATAGCATTCATTGGAATCACGGAATTATGTCAGCTGAGGTTAGTAAGAAATACACTTGAGGCTTGTTTGGTCTGAGGTAATATTTTACATAGAATGTGGTTATCAAGAAAGCGATTACTTAAAAACATTTAAGTAGGAATCGATTTCTTTCACCTTGTTTGCAGCGGCGGATCCAGGATTTTTGGTCAACCGGGCCAAAGTTTCGAGTGGTGTTGGGGGTTCGGGGGCGGGAGCCCCTAAGACGATTTTTTTTGGGTTATTTCAAGTTTTATACAAATTATAACTTTATTTCGAGTTTTATACAAATTATAGTTCATCCAAATTGACTACAAATTATACGTTTCGAATTTTTTGGGAGCATATATGTTTGGGACACAAATTACAGAAATTTGATAAGGTTTAGATTCTTAATTAATTACAATCTTACACCCCCAGTTTTGAATATAATTAGAGTTATACCTTAAAGTTTGAAATTTTACCAAAAAACCATATATATATATATATATTTTTTTTTTTCCAAAAATTGAATCGGGGCCAAGGGCCCCCCTTGGTCCCCATGTGCATCCGCCCCTGCCTGTTTGATTAGATAGTAGATTCATATTTAAAATCAATGGCAATTTATGTAATTTAAAAAATTTCATATTTTTTTTAAGTGGGCAATTTTTCATTATGAATAATAAGATTCAATTCATTTATTGATGGATATTCATCCACCCAACTTTCCCAAATATGTAACTTGATTCTAGTGGGGCACATTTTTCCCATATTAAGTTTCAAATAAGATCCAATCTTAGACTTTCCCCTCAATATTTAATGGAATCAAATTCTACCCAATTTTACTACAAATTAAACAGGGTCTTAGAACTATTCTTAAACTAGAAATTTGACGAGCTTAGAGACAAATTAAATGTATTTAGTTGAGTATTTTTTTTTTTTTTTAATATGGCCAGATTGGGCAGCTCTCCACTATTCCTCCAAAGCAAAGAACACATGAAGCCATTGAAGCCTACCGGCAGAGAAAGCGAAACCTCCCACATGAAGCATTTAGGGGGGGGTTCATTCTAGAAAAGATTGCGAGTCCCCTGTCAAGAGGCCAACTCAGCCTCATCAACACCAATGTTGATGATAATCCCTCTGTCACCTTCAACTACTTTAACCATCCACGCGATCTCAAGCGATGCGTTAATGGTCTACGCGTTGTGAAGAAGCTCGTGAGCTCGAAACAGTTCACCAATTACACGCAGTGCAAGAAAGAAACCTTTGAGAAGCTGATCAACATGAGTGTCACGGCTAATGTTAACCTTGTACCCAGACATACCAACGACTCTAAGTCGTTGGAGCAATTCTGCAAAGACACTGTGATCACAATTTGGCACTACCACGGAGGCTGTCACGTAGGCAAAGTGGTCAGCCCTGACTACGAGGTTCTTGGTGTCCATGGGCTTCGTGTTATTGATGGTTCAACATTTACTGAGTCCCCGGGCACTAATCCTCAAGCCACTGTAATGATGATGGGCAGGTAAGATCATAAGCCGCTACATTTTGACTATTCTGTGTGTATATATATATTCACTAATATATGTTAAAATATGAATGTTTTCCAAGTGATTACACTAAAGCTCTGTTTGCTCTAGAGTGAAATAGATTTCACTTGGGCAAAAAGCGTCATTCACATAATCATAATGTGTACTACATCTACTTACTATATTACAAAAGTGTGGACTGCTAATACATCATAACCACGTGAAAAATATACCACCCAGAACGAAACGAGGCCTAAATGTATGTGCTATGTAACATACATTTAGGGTTTGTTTGGTTGGAATCGGAGTTCGAAGATTTTTAGTTCAAATTTTCAATTTTAAATTGGAAGTATGTGAATTCTTGTTCCAAAGCATGGAATTGGAGTTCCCAAACACACTTTTATTCCTCTTATTACAATTTTTTTATTAATGGTAACCGACAAAAAAATTTAGATCTCTAATGTAAATAGTAGACACGTGTGTGTGTGTTGGAAGAAAAGGAATAAATGGTTTTGTGGTATGTGAACTGATACAGATACATGGGAGTGAAGATTCTGAGACAAAGGTTAGGAAGAGCTGCTGGTTTATAGAGGCTGATGACAGCGAGGTAGAAGAAGATGAGTTTGTCTGTGTTGTAACTGAAAGAATGTTGTAATTTTGCCATTCTATAATTGTGAGAATGTTTTGCCATTCTAATTCTTCGCAAGCAGTTGTATGTAGTGATAGGCTTGCCTACAAAAGAATGGAAGATTGGTACTTCCATTCCATTCTGTTGTATTTGGAGCATGTATTTCCAAGTACTTAGGAAATTTTATTATCATCCCTTGTCAGTATCTTCACTACGGATCTTCCCTGTTCTACAAACATTAATTTAAGCTCTCCATTTAAACAGTGTGTTAGTTTCAGTTGATTTGCATCTACAACATAGTTCTCTCCCTATGTTGTCAAAGGGACAAAATGCATGAGAGAGAGAGAGAGAGTTTAGCAGCTATTACAAAATCAATTATTTCTTGATAGTATATCATAATTCATGCATGAAAACTTTTCCTCTAGATAGAAGTTTACTTACACAGGATGAAAATTTCGCATACTGTGCACACGAGTTTTGTATGGAATTCTTAATGAATTTTAATAATTCTAGTTGCGTGAAAATTATAATTAAATTCCTTTATAATTATTTTTCTGAACGGACTTGGAATGTCTTTTAGTAGAGACATTTCCATTATATTGTAAGCATTGTTTTTTGAGAAGAGGTTTGTGACTGCTCGGAAAGGTCGCATCCGATCGGAAAGGCTGTGTCCATTCATCTTTGTTCGAATACATGCATCAATTTCTATAAATAGATCATGCTCCCTTATTATAATATAATCACTTTTTTAATAGTGGAATCTCTATTATTGTACATTCTCTTTTTGAGTCAATTCATCTTTTGGGAGAGAGCACAACATATTATTTCAGTTCTCAGGAGTCTGTTTAATTGTAGTGATGCTTCATAATGGATGAAAATTCATTCTATCCTAGGAGACAGTTGCTCAGAAACCTTGACACGAGAGGGAGCAAGACCGTCTCTAGGAAAATGGGGGTCATAGAACTCCCGTACGATCTGTAAGTTTTAAGTAATTTAATTATTTTCTTACATATAAATTGGCTTCATATTTTTTATTCTATGGAAACTCAAATAGACATGTTTTTATAAGATTTCACACCCAACACAAAATTCACAATCACTGCACAAATTTAAATACAGAAACATTAATTTAGAAATATCATTAAATTCTAAATAAATTCAACAGCGAAACCAAACAACTGAATTCTAAAGGCATGGTTAATCCTCAACTTGGTTTTTCTAGAGTTATGGTGGCTTCTGCACTCCATTGGAAGATTTGGTTTCATCGAAATGAAACCAAGTATGACAATGCTCCAAGTTTACAGGGAATTACGAGGAGGCTTTGGGCCTGTCTCATGATCTCTCTCAGTTTACACACCTACACTTCTCACTATTTTCATGACACGGTGTACTTGAAGTTGCGGTTTGAGGCTCAAATCGTGTACCCTAAGGGTATGTGTTAACAATTTCCCCATTCAATTGCAGGTGGTTTAAATGACTTTCGAATGCTTGGAAAGGGATTAGGATTCACAAATAATTTCAAGTTAAATTACAATGTCAATATAATATTAACTCCAAAATTGAACTGAACAGAGGTGGGAGTTGTTTTGTTCCAAACCTGAATTCTAAGACACTCGGTCGAGGCACATAACTACATATTGTACAGTAATGCTTCGGGTTTTAGATGCTGAATCTTCAACACCCTTTGCAGCAGAATCTTTCCAAGCATTTCAGATGCTGCAACAAACTGTACATGAACTACAAAAGAATCCCAATCTCGATCATCAAGATAATTTTATTGAAAACCTGCATGTTCACTCATGCTCCCTTTCGAAAGCCCTCTTAATCGTTGCCAAAACATTCTCCTTTTCCCCATTTTCAGAGGAGCAGAATTAGATTGCCTCCTAAAAGACTCAGATTCATGTCCCTCAAATCCAGCCGATACGCACTTCAAATCCGAGGTTGACAATGGTATCTTCGTGTCAAAAACAGAATCATAAACAGGTACCGAGTAATGTCTTTGTGAGGATTCCACTATCTCATCCGAAACTCCCCTATGCTTATCTACATCAACCGAAAAGTCTTCATGGCTACAACTTCTTGATATGGGCTCTTTTATCTCTTCAAACTCGTTGCACACAAGCTTTAAGGCTTGGACAACTTCGCCCATGAAAGGACGGTGAGATACTTCAGGTTGCACGCACATCGACGCGATTGCTGATACTTTGGCCATGCTGTCTAATGGGATGGTTGACTTCAGGGATGGGTCAACGATGGATTCTAATCCTTCTTTGGTTGTGAGGAGAGGGCGGGCCCAAGCAACTAGATTTTCTTGGCCCGGTGGTTGTGATAGGTCCACGGGCTTTCTTCCAGTTAGTAGCTCGAGGAGTACTACACCGTAGCTGTAAACGTCACTTTTCACAAGAAGGTGACCGGTCATTGCATATTCTGGAGCTAGGTAACTGGAAAACAAGAAACACACTGAAGAAATTGAAGCACAAAAGCACGAAAGCAAACACAGAAAGAAACTAAGGGTGAATTTGATTACAAAGTTGGGAAAAAAAACGAAAACAGTTCATTTTTACTACAAGTTGTGAAAAAGAGTAAGAAAAATGACGTGTGGCTTATAAGATGTTCTCTTACCTAGACAGTAAACTTCTAAAAACGAAATCAATAATCTATAGTTTTTAATCTTTGCTATCAAATGCACCCTAAGGGATATATTTGAATACCGAATGGAAGAAACCTCTAAACTATTGGTCTAATTGCATATACCCCTATTACTGAAAATAACTCCCGAAACTATCATACTTTGCAAATATCCCCCATATATGTCACTAAAACCATTTTTAGTGACACACGGGAGAAATTGCAAACAATGTGAATAGTACAAGGATTTTTTTTGCAAAATTAATAATTTAAGGACGTATTTGCAACTAGTATAATAGTTCAGGGGGTTTCTTGCAATATACCCTATGCTTTACTATAGTTGGTGATTAAGGGCATACCCAAAAGTTCCCATAACATGTGTTGATATGTGTTTGTTTCCCTCATCCAATGCTGTTCTAGCCAACCCAAAATCTGAAACTTTAGGCGTAAAATCATTTTCTAACAAAATGTTACTCGACTTGAAGTCTCTGTGTATAACACGAGGGCTTGAATCTTCGTGCAGATACGCTAAACCCCGAGCTGCACCCAACGCAATCTTCATTCGGGCACACCAATCAAGAGGAGCAGTTTCCTTATCAGCTCCTACGATAACATAAAAGAAGGCAATTGAAAGCACTTATCAGTGGATCTAACTTTGTAAGAAATATATATATATATATATAATGGAATAAGTTCAAAAGCCTCCCTGAACTATACAAGTTTGCAACAAAACCTGAACTATTTTTAAAGATCAAAAATCTGAATTGAGCATTTTGTTGCAAATACCACCTTGTGGAGACATTTTAGCAACAGATAGAAAGGAATTTACAAGCTTTAGTTCAACGGGATTTTTTGAATCATAAAAGTCTAGGGGGGCTTCTTACAAAAACTGCACAATTCAACAATGCCACCGAATAAATGCAAAAAAAACTTGAAGAGTATAGATTTCGTTAGACCTGTATGATATAAATATATAAAAGGGATAAGTGCAAAATCCTCCTTGAACTATGCAGATTTTGCAAGAACCCCCTGAACTATATTTAATGCCAAACCCCCTCTAAACTATGCACTTTGTTGCAAACACCCTCTTGTTGATGCTCTTTAGCGAAAAATATATTTTCAGTGGCACATAGGCGGGTTTTGCAAGAAAATGCATAGTTCAAGGAGATTTCGCACATTTGAAAAAGTATAGGAGGGTTTCTTGAAAAAAATGCCACCTAAGAAATGCAACAAATCTTGAAGAGTAAAGATCTCGTGAGACGTATATATACCATGTAAATGCGATTCGACACTTCCATTGGGAACAAGTTCATAAATTAGGCATCGGCAATGGTCCTCTGTGGAGATACCGATCAACTTGACCAAGTTTCTATGGTGCAGACGACCAAGCATTTCAACTTCTGCTAAGAACTCGCGACCACCCTGCTGATCATCTCTCTTGAGAACCTTCACAGCCACTTTCCTTCCATCATCAAGAATGCCACTGTAAACAAGCCCAAAACCACCTTCTCCAATAATTCTTAAAGAGTCAAAGTTATCGGTGGCTCTCTCTATGTCACTCAAGTTAAAAATCTTGGCAGTTCCTGTATATGCCATTAGGCTAGAAGTAAATGACATTGCTTCTGAACTGGGCTTGCTTGCGAGTGTCAAAGATCTCGTAGTAGCCCCTGTTGAGTTTATATTTATTAGTTTCAAAATCATTCTGTATGATATGCAATTCACAAGGATTGAAGGAAAGACATCAATTTTACAATATTTGCATATTTGACTACTTTTCGATTTTCACATATTAAAATCCAAGAAACTTCCAAAGCTATTGCCGTAATTGCAAATACCCCCTAGTATTGCAAATAAGACCCCAAACAATGAAAACGCTGGAGATTGAAAAGGAATTGGACAGTTCAAGAACTTTTTGGCAAAACAAATAATTCATAGGCGTATTTTCAATTAGAGTGATACCTTAGAATTATTTTTGCACTGTGCCCTATATTTACAAGATAAAACGAGGTCAAACAAGCTGAATGAAGAGGCCATGCACAATTTCCTAAACGCTATGACAAATTTTTATGAACTTATCAGAGTGGTAATATGGTATCATTACCTGATGGTTTTCCTTGGGAGGATATCAAAACATGAGCTTGTTTGGGTTGACAAACGCAACATCCACATTTCAACAATAAAATCCAAATTACTCCAATGCAAACAACAAAAGCCGTGACGGATGATAGAGTAACTACAGCTATCATGCTTCCATTCGGCCCATCCTTTCTTCTCCTTGGCACATCAACCCCTATAGGTTTTACTGGCATCCCATTATTGCCCTTACCAGGATACAAAGGATAATCCATAGTAGCAGTGTTTGATGGCGCCGAAGGTGGAGAGGGTGGGAGACCTGTTAATATGCAACTCATAAGAATTTCAAGTTAATAATAGCTATTGACTTGATCTAACAATAGATCCAGAAATGTATAATACATTTTTTCTTATTTTTACTTTGGTATTTTATTTATTTGCATTATTAGATACTTTAGTGCGTTTCTAATCTTTAGACATTTTTTCATTGCTAAATGATTAGGCTTCGCCACAAAAGTGTGTTTGATTGGCAATAAATAGATAAGAATATGATTGGCAATATTACCTTTCATATTTTCCAACTTTTGGAATTTTTGATTGCACAACTTTGCACTTGAAATTTTTTCCGCCCTCCCCAAATGTACAACTTGTTAAAGCGTGACATTTTACATTTTTTTAACTTTTACTTTGTTACCTCCCTCGAAAGAGAACTTATTCAAGTCAATTTTTCATTGGTTTGGCCTAAATAAACCCATTCTTTTTTATCTTTTTACACAACTATAATCAAGAACATAAAAGAGAAAATTTGAGTTTGGAAAATATTTCATTTCTATTTTTTCTTTCAAACACACCCTAAAGTAACAATAAGCGTCAAGAAAAGTATCAAAGCCATGAAACAATTAACAAATGTACCAAAGTCTATGATTGCAAATTTATGAAATACCAAAGTCAAAAGAATCCTAAAAGTGACGATCATCAATTATCCAATGAATCACGCAACTAATAAGTAACTGGTACCTGGATAGCGAACATATACCACTTCGTAGGCACCAAAGAGGGAAGTCATTACAAAAACTTGTCTCTTCCAGAACCTATTGTAGATTAAAAATGCGGTAGTAGGATCAAACGTTAACTTCATTGGTACCAAGTTAATTAGGATAATTGTTTTATCTAGCTGCTGACTCGCTGCATTGGCTCCCATTATCCGAACTTGACTTTGGTTTAGTGAAACACCGTTTGCAATTTCTTTAGCCAGCTCCGACACCAAAGGAAAGAACGTATATAGTGCAACACTAAAAAGTAGTCTAACCTCAATGGGCCACACACAACCACAAGGCACCCCGGAAAGAGTATATGTCAATGGTTCTGTGCATGTCACTGACGTACATTCTGCAAGTAGGATGAGACAGAATGCTTAGTATGTGAGACGATATAAGGTTCGGTTCGGTAGTTATGCGCATTTTAGTTTGGGGTCCAAAGTTTTGCATATTTGCACTTTGGGGTCCATTTTCACCTTTTGTGACGCTTTTGGGTGAAAAAAGTGTCGTAAAAATATTACAAAGTGTCACATAAAATGAAAATATGCACAACTTCGGACCCCAAACTAAAAATAAACAAAACTAATGAACCCCAAAGTGCAAATAACCCATATATTAATTAGCGATAAGGCCCTATTGGTTCAGTTGAAATGGGAGAAAAATAAATAGAAAATTAGAGAAAAGTCCTTTGTAATTATTCTAAATTGAGTAAAATCCACTTAGTTTTTTGTTTCGAATCTAAGACTCGACGAAATGGAGTTTTTAAAATGCAGACCCATTCAATCCATCTTTGTCCAAGCCATATCATCAGAATCATAACAAAGTATAGGAGCTTTTCCGAGACCATAGAAGCCTTATCTATTCTGAAGGTATTTGGATCCTATTAATCAAAGGTTCATTTAACTGTTTGGGGTCTAGTACTGATCACTATTTAGAGTTTGGGCCCATTTGTTTTCGTATTAGTTGGTTGGGGTCCAAATCTAATGGAAACCATTAGTTGACCGGTTCGACCGTCAGTTGATGCACATTAGTATATGTATATTGTATTAAAAACAAATTGTACATTATATTTTAATTGTATTTTACAAAAAGAATTGTTTTATGAAATAACGAATTACTATTTTTAATAAACTTAATAAACTCTTTTAATTAACTGTTAGTTGTAAAAAAAATTGTAAGTTTTTTGAAACTGCTTTTAGTTGTTTTTTATGTAATCCTGTATGCTACTTAAAAACTGTATTTTTATTTTTAAAAAAATGCACGTTATTTTTAACTATTTTAACAAAAAAAACTGTATGTTACTTGAAAACGATATCTTTATTATATATTTGACTGTTTTTTATTAATTACTTTTTTATATTTAATTGTTTGTGTTATTAAAAAATCTGTATGTTATATATTTAACTGTTTTTCATTAAATAACCTGTATGTTACTTAAAAACTGTATTTTTTATTTATAAAAACTGCATGTTATTTTTAACTGTTTTTAATTTTAAAAAAAACTTTATGTTACTTAGAAACTGTATTTTATACATTTAACTATTTTTTATATTTAACTGTTTTTAATTAAAAATCCGTATGTTATATATTTAACTGTTTTTCATTAAATAACTTTTATGTTACTTAAAAACTGTATTTTTATTTAAAAAAACTGCACGTTTTTTTTAACTTTTTTTTACAAAAAATAAATGTTGTACAGTTTTTTTTAACTGTTTTCTTTTTTTTTTAATATAAAAATATATTTTTATATTATTTTTTATTTAAAAAACATTTTAATAAAAATTTACCATTTTTAACTATTTTATAAAAAAAGTGCAGTTTTTATTTAAAAATAACGTGCAGTTTCTTTTTAATAAAAAATACTGTTTTTAAGTAACCTGAAGTTTTTCCCCCTTTTTTTAAAATAAAAAATCTTTACGTTATTTAAAAAAATTAGATGGTTTTTACAAAAAGAAAAAACAGTACAGTTTTTTAGAAAACAATACTGTTTTTTAAAAATGTTTTTATATATAAAGAAACTGTACAGTAGTTAATTTTAAAAACAAAATTACAGTTTTTAACTGTTTTAGTTTTTTTTTATACAACTTTACCGTTTTTAAACTGTTTTTAGGGGAAAAAACATGCAGTTTTTATTTTAAAAAATGTTAAATAACTGTTTTTTTAACAACATGCATTTTTTCAATTAAAAGAAGTAAAAAAATAACTCCCATTTTTTTTAATAAAAAATACAGTTTTTAAGTAACATTCCGTTTTTTTAAATAAAAACATGATATATATATATATATATATATATATATATATAATTTTTTAATATCAAAAAGTTAATTAAAACAGTTTTAAAAAAAACTTGCTATTTTTCTAGAAATCGTTTTTATTATTTATTTTAACTTTTATAAAAATATATTTAAAATATAATCTACAACTTGTTTTTTCATAAAACAACTTTTTTTGTAAATTACAGTTAAAACGTAACGTACAATCTATTTTTAATAAACTAATATATACATATACTAATGTGCATTAACGTATTTAGGTGTTGGGGTCCAAAACTGAAGGAAACCGACCAACTTAACTGGCAGTTGGCCCACTTTTTCAACTCAACTGATAGTTAAACCGGTCAACTAATACGAAAATAAATGTACCAAAACTCTAAATAGTGAGAACTACTGGACCTCAAATAGCAAATAGTAAAAGGCCCTTAATCAAAAGTGTATGTACCATATCCTATCATTTTGATATTCAAAAGATCTAATTGTGAAGAACCCTAAAATATAATGGTCAAGAGTACTGTCACCATCTTAAAGTTAAATGCTTGTTCGTATGAAATTGTAAACAAATGTAAATGTTATGACTATGTGATTGAGACAAAAAATAATTAACAATAACTCTGATTATGTGAAAATGCCTTTCACTATATTTGTTTTCACTTAGATGAAAAAAAATTTACCCTGAACGAAACGGGTCCCAATGATATATGTACCTTGGTTAGGAGGCGGAGGTGGTAGTGCCAAAATTGGTGGGGGTTGTAAGGACTTTTTCTTTTTCAGTGAGCTCAACGGGGAAATAGTAGGGGGAGGCACAGGCACTTGCAGAAACATATCATTATATGGTAAGTATAAAAAATTGCTGCAAATGAAATAGAGAAATCCCACTTAAAACCGAAGACAAAAATGAGTATTCCCATACTTCTATGTTGGCTTGAAGAAATTGTTGGTGATGGTGCAGGACTAGGTGAACGCCAGCTCTTCGATGAAGGCCTGGGAGAATAAATTGGGGAGATTGAAGGGCCTAAACGTTTCATTAAAATATTTACAAATGGATAAAACAAAGAAAAACGTTAGTGATATCATAATCGAAATAAAACATGATGCAACACAAGTTTTCAGTGGGAACAACTGACCTTGTTGACCATAAGTAGGTGGATGAAGTTGATTAGATGGTTCGGGGGCAAAGTTTCTGAATTTCTTTCTTATATGATGATGTTTATAGAATGTGGCTAAAGGCGAAGGTGCAAGGACACGTTTAGAGGGTCTCAAGGTTCTGTGTTGTGTGTGAGCTACAAATGGAAAGAACTTTTGATGATTAGTACAAGTGAAAATCAAAATCAAAATTTCCAAATTTTATAGTTTGCAAATATACATTTTTTCTGCAATACCTTTAGCTGGACCATTGTATATAGGTGACGAATGGAATGCTTTGAATTGTGGTGCAGAAACTGGCACTCCATGTTTTTTGTTGCTAAAGCTGGTTGGAGATGATGTTGGAGAAACTGCGGCATCTATGACATTATATCAGGAAACATCCAAAAGTATCAGCATATTGTAGATACTGGCTTCCAATGCAGAAACACAGTTACATGAATTTTTTATTCTACTTCAAATAGAATTCGCCTTAAGCAGAGACTATAAATTAATTTTAAGAAAAAAAATGCACCTGGTAACCATGATGAATTTATATGTTTTGCATAAAGTTCATAATTCTCAGGTGATACTTGGAACTAAGACCATCTCCGCATTTTGCCCAAGCGAAATAGTCAATTCTGACCTTTATCAAAATAAGAGAATCTAGAAATCAACCTCGGACGGCAATGGTTTTCCTGGCCCACTAAAAAAAAGAGGGAAATGTTCGGTGGCAAATAACATCCGACTTTAAAATTTGTCCCGGATATCTGGGCAAAATTCGACCAAAAATGGCTCAGATCTATTTTGGCCAATGATTTTGATTGCGTTTGTCCATCAGATTGGATTCCATTTGTCTGGGCAACAAGATTTTTCCCGGACGCATGAAGATGATCCGAGTCCGTGAGACCAATTCCAACCCATTGTAACCCATTTTTCCTTGTTAGTGCTACTCCAGACCATTGGTCAACATATGTTTGAGACATTTTTAAACTTAAACTAGAGCCATTTCGGCCAAACTTTTGCCTAGCCTACCTTGGCAAAATTTTGGGTTCGGGAGGCATTTGTTTTGCCTCCCAACTTTTTCCTCTTTTAATTTTTATTTATTTATTCAGGCAGGTGGGATTTTGGCTAGCCAATCCAGACTCTTGCTTTGTGTTAAAGGTGCCATTTTACTGGAATGTCTGGAATTATACTATAGGTGGTGATGCAAAATATGGTCAAAATCAAAGATGCCAAGTTAAGAGTATTTCAACAAGGCATCAATAATAGTATAGTGGCAACACAGAATCTTGAATTTTCAATGTTCATATTTTCTAAAAGGATTGAATAAAGAAAATAAGAAACCATTAGTCCTCTAGGAATATCTTTGAAGAGGACTCAAGTGACTATTTTATATTCATAAACAATCCTCTCTTTAGCGAAAGCAAAAACCAGAGACAGATGTGGTTCATAGTTTAAGGTCAATTGCTGTCAAATCACCCCCCCACTGATGACTCAAAGCACATCCTTTTATACTTTTGGAAAAACACGTATGGATAAATCAAATATTTTAAATCACACTATTATTAAGAACCAATTAATGTTACTTCCACATTCTGGGAAATGCTTGAAAATTTTCAGACCAAAATGAATAAATTGTAGCTAAAATAATGCGGGTTGTAACCTAAAAAATGCAGCTAAATTTGGAACCCGGATATATTGACAGTTAAGTACTTTGTTGATTCGGCTGAAAATTTTGGGCAAATAAACTAAAATCTCTGTTGTAATTTTATGGGATATCAAGCCCCCAAAAAATCAGATTCTTCCAAAACAGAGCAATTTGGGTAAATTCCAGATCCAGAATGATCATACGGATCCTATCAGATCACAAATTATAAGCATGGTAAGAAATGAGAAACAATAATTGCAAGGATTTAAAGGTTAAAACATGCAATTTAAGAAACCCCACTTTAACATGCAATTTAAGAAACCCCACTTGAATTTATAGCGAAAAAATCCGAAATAAAAAACAACATTCTTTATTTATTTCCATTACTCAGATGGAACTATATATGGAGGTAACCCTACTTAAATGTATGTAATACCAAGAAAGAATTATACAGCTTTGAATCAGCATTTGTATGAAATAACTTAAAATCTCCTAATTGCTCATCATTTTACACAAAACAATAGGTTTTCAATTTTTCGAGGAGTAATACAAAATATTCTCCAAATTCAAAGTTCACGACAACACACATGAAATTCAAAGAACGAAAATTCCGCTAAATCTAGAACTCAAAAATATAATTTTTAAGTTAGGATATAAATCCCCACCCAAATCAGATTCTGCCAAAAAAGAGCAATTTAAGTAAATTCAGATCCAGTGTGAACACCCAGACTTAATATTAGATCATCAAATCTTAAAAGCATGCTAAGAGATCAACAACAAGAATTGCTCTGATTTTGGATAATTCAAGGATTTATAACCTCAAACCTGTAATTTAAACAAACCCCACTTCAATTCATACCCAAAAAACCCAAAATAAAACATTTATACATCAACCCTCTTGAAATGTATGCAAGACCTGCAACAAATTATACAGCTTTGAATCAACATTTTTGTGGGTAATCTAAAAAACTCCAATTTCTTGATCACCATTCAAACAACAATAGCTTTTCAAGAAACAAACATCAAATGTTTTCTAACTTAGAGTTCATGCAATTAATGATCACAATAATTCAATACCAAAGGGAAAAAACCATCACCTTCAGATCCAAGGACAGCAACAATTCTAAAGAATGTCACCAACAAGACAACAAATTTCACCTCCATCTTTCTCCAAAACAAAAAAGAGACCAGACCCCAATTTATTTGATCCCCTCACCTTCCCATTTCAACACTAAGTTGAACATGAATGGTGTCATATTTTATAAGACACCAAAGAAACAGTAACAATGAAGCAACCAGATGACAGTGTTTTATTCTTTGCTTGAGAGTAAGCCCTGAAATTTGCAGAGCTTTGAGAGAGATAATGGAATAGTGTTTGTTGACATATGAGAGTGATCAAAGGTACACTTAGACAAAAGCTAAAGTGTAAGGGACTTTGTAGTTAGGTGGATGAAGATGATTCTGTACAAAGCATTAAGTGGTGGTGTGATGTTGTTAGTTGAAACTGAGAAATCTTTGTGTTTTAATTAATTGAAAATGCCTAACATCCTTTTTGTGTAATTCAACACTGCAGTGATTGCATAAGGAATTAATGGGATCAAATGATGTTATTTTAATATTATTTGATATGTCAGCACGGGTAGTTTGTGATATCAGGTTTTGTCACATTCTTGTCCCAGAAGTTTGGTTCACCCATTTTTCAACCCGAGTAACTTTCAAGTTTTTTATTTTTTATTTTATGTAAATATTATTTTTACTTATTCATTTTGCATTTATTTATAGCTCTTTAAAGTCTTGAATATATTTGCAAAAGTTGTTCTGATTAGTAAGAAAGGACAAAATTAGGCGCTCGCGTCATTTTACCTCACAAGCAAGCATTGTTTTTTCGTCTTGTAGCATTTTTCGGCATTTTTATTTTTATTTTTTTCACTCTTTGCACTTCACTTGTCACAGAACCACTTTTTCACTTAGTGCCTTGAAGCAAATCAACTTTTTTGAGGAACAAAAATGCATTTGAGCACTTCGAGTGTGAAAAAATGCCCACATGCTGTAATGGTGGCTTAAACGTTTTAATTTTTTAAAAAAATATATGTGTGGTGGCCTAGTTTATGTAACATTGTATGTGGTCCTTAGAGCATCCATAATGATGGGACTAAAAGACGGAGAAAATGGTAACTTTACAAATCGGAAGGTTCGCAGTGGTGTAATGATATCTACAAATTCTGTAGTATAAATGGTAAGCGTTTTGCAAAGTTACCAATTGGTTACTAAATCTGTAAAT
The DNA here is from genome assembly GCA_949130495.1 of Sambucus nigra. Classification (NCBI taxonomy): domain Eukaryota; kingdom Viridiplantae; phylum Streptophyta; class Magnoliopsida; order Dipsacales; family Adoxaceae; genus Sambucus; species Sambucus nigra. The sequence goes on along the minus strand of OX422210.1, from coordinate 78,738,648 downwards.
GTTTCATACGAACTTCATTTATTCGTAGGAATTCTTACGAACAAATGAAGTTCGTAACAAATATAAATAATCGTTTTTATTATATCTATGGGTTCCTACGAACAACATTTGTTCGTTATATTTTCCTACGAACAAATGTTGTTCGTAAGAAATGTGTATTTCATTCCTACGAACAACATAAGTTCGTAGGAAATGAAATACCAATTTCAGCAACTCCTCCACTGTGACTTACTCTGTTTGACGAAAGGTAAATTTACTTTTGGGTCACTAACTTTGCCAATCCAGAGCATCCACCGTTGTGGATGCTCTTACAAACTAATACTCCATAGGTCTCAAATTAAAACTAATAAATTCCTTTTGTGGTTGTCCCAAATTAATAATTCATTTTCCTTTTTTGGACATAATCAAAGAAATATATTTCACGATAGTGAACAATTGTTGATCATGGTCATTGATTTGGTGTATCCTTAATCTATACAAAAAATTAATAGGGACTCTTAATTTGAGACGAAATGAGGATAACATTGTGTGCGATCCTTATGTTATATTAGGTCATTGTTACATTAATAAATTACCATAAAATAATCATTTTCTTGTCATTAGAAATATTTATGTTATATTAAAAATATTTTTGCCAAATTAGATCATAATACATGTTATATTATACCACAATACATATTAATATTGCACCCAAATAGCACTAGAGACCGAACAAAATCACTTACAAACTTAAGGGCACATAAATACCAGTATGAGGTTGGGCCATTATGAAAGGTTCTTGATAGTTATAATGATAGAAAAAAGAGGTTGTTAAGATTTAAACTAAATGTATTTTGAGCGTGGTAAAATCCATTAATTTAAGTAAATTAGAGATACTGTTTTTTTTTTCAAATTGTATGTATTTTGTCCAAGTATTAATTTATATAATAATATACACTCATTTATATAATAATGTAAAGAAAATAAAACCATAAATTGTATGTGTTTTTTCTAAGTACTGATTTATATAATAATATAAAGCTTATTCATTTTCCAAAATAAATTGACCACAAAGGTTAGCAAATGACCTTATTTATAGGCAAAAATTATCTTGCTAGCTAAAATTACCTAAAAATTACGACCATCGACCAAAAATAGAAATTCACTTGAATATTAACTACAAAGACACATAATAAAATAAAAATATATATCTATATAATTAAACCCATTGGGAATATTTGTACACATCACTCTCCCCAAATTAGAAAACTCGACTTGAGTGTGAAAGGGGAAGAATGATCACAATCGGAGTCATACGAACATCGTCACCCTCCAAGTGAGAAAGTAACTTATCCACAAAAAACGTCTCGCGTATCGACTAACAGAGAGATGAGGCCGAGTGGTCAGGAATCCAAATTGTGGCCATCCAACATGAACTTGCCCCTCAGAGTTTACCACGCTAAGAATTAACCCAAGAATGTGTCGTTTCAATGTTAGGCACTGAAAATTAATCTCCAAGCGTGCCATGAATGCATCCTGAATGAGTCCCCATACCTATGGTCAAACATGTCCACCCAAGGCACGACATCAGTCTCAGCTAAAAACATAAAGAACTAACCCAAGCAGAATCATCACCACTTTTTTTATGAACACCCACACGAACAAGGCCTTTGGACTCTCATGTGCAAGCTAAACAGAGGGAACGTTGTGTAAGAGTCCCTCACATACGCCCCGCTTCAAATTAGGTGTCCAGGGGGATCGAATCCTGGACCGTGCACCTAACCACACAATCCAGAGCTCGCCCTTACCCTGGAGCAACTAGGGTGGATACATCTCCATTTCTAAAAGCTAGGAAAAAAGCAATAATACCGTACAACTTAACCTCTCGAAAATATATGTGAGTCATAATCTGCCTATAAAAAGATGTGAAAGAAATGGTCGATACAGAACCTAACCTATTTTTCCCTAAATATGGGAAATAAGTAGTTGACATAAAACACCTCAGCATCTCGAGATTTGACCCAAGTAATAGAATGATCCTCGTCGAAGATATCGAATAAATACCCAGTACAATACTCAAGGTAGTCCTTAGTAATTCTCAGCACATGTGAGAAGTCGGAACAAAAAGAAGATGGCCATTAGTCTTAAGGGGGCACGTGGGCCACTAAGGAGGCCTCAATCAAAACCAATAGGCGAACGAAGTAATCGGTGGAGGCACTGCCATCAAATAACTCATGATCTACCTCATTGTACTCCACATTGATATTTCTGATAAACACAATGCACTCAGTTACCCTTGTATGACATCCCTCGTAGTGATCGACTGAGGTCAACCCATATTGATGCCCATAGCCTTGTTGCACTAAGTGATTGGGTCACTCTCCCACAACTCGATCTCCAACATGATATTCTTAAGGTTTTATTGGTTATCTGCCTCCACTTATTTAATTATCAAAGTTATGATCCCATAAAACTAGAGTCGAAAGAGAGAGTGATTTATAATCTTTAAAAATTATGTGGGAAATTGTAAATTTTGAAAATTTATAAGGTTAATTTAGAAACTTCATAGAGTATAGGGGCTAATTCAAGTCATATTGGGAAATCCCGTACACATCACCCAATAGGACACTACTTGCTTTTCAAGTACTAATGGGTTTAATTTTGTGTGTTCATGAGTTTATCTGTTGACCCTTATATGAATCATTATTTTAATGAATAATTATTTATGAACATGACACAACACATTAAGATGACATGTCAGATTCAAATATGATTATCTGACAAAAAAGTCATGTTAAGACATGAGCTTGATAAGAGTCGAATACAATAAAATATGAGACGAACGTGACTCGACGTGTCCATTTTTCAATCGAGGAAAACTTTTCTATGTAAAATATTGTGTATCAAATAATACCCAAAGTTGAAAAACACAAGATTATATAATGTGCATATGTATTATTTTTCAATATAACTTAAAAAAATTCATATTGAATGTGTGTTATAATTTATATCTTGATGAATACTTTTTAAATATAAATTTTAATAAAATTGAACATGCAAAATGACATATTTAGTATTTTTATGTTTTGTATATGAGAAAAAACTATATTTGGCAAAGTTGGGTAAAAGGAGGTTAGTGGATGAAGTCAAATATAAACATAATTAATTTTTATTATGGATGGTGATCCATCACGGCCAGCTTGCATGCACCTCAAACTATTCCTCCACCTTGAATAAGACTTGCGAAATAGAGATTACTCTTTACGGTCTGTTGCCCTAAGTTTATGCTGACGGAGGGAATCGAACTCATGACCTTGGGGTTTTAAGCCCCCTAGTAATTAAACTTTAAAAATTTTGATGAAATAAGATGCAAGAATTTGAGAGTGTTGCAAAATTTTCCTTTAGTTTACTATAATATAGAGTATCACGAGTATCCTCTGAATGTGATTTGATTTCTTGAGAATAATATTATCTGTCTCCACTTTGATAGCATTTATCTACTCAATTTTGTATGATCCAACTTTTTATTATGAGATTCCACTAATTCTATTTTTGTCCATAAGTTTTGGATGGCAATTTAGAATAATTGTGTCATCTATTGTGTTTTTTATAGGCCGCGTTTGCTACTCTGTAAAATTGAGTGAAATCTGATTTCTTCTGAACAATCTAGAAAAGTGTAACATTACTGTGTTTGGTGAGAGTTTAAATTGCATTTTAATGTGAGCCCCAATGAAATCAAATTACCTCATCGGTGGGAAAGTCGGTGGAATCAAAATTTATCGAATACAAATGAAATTTTTAATTTCACATGGGAATCCTTACAAATATTTTTTGCGAAGACCAAAAAGGCCATAAAATATTAAATTACGAAAACCACCTCTAAAATCCAAATATTTATTCTATGAAGATAGTTTAATTATTTTGGTTTGTATTAGATTTAACGTCATATAGATTTTATTTATGAATTTTTTTCTACTCACATGTAATAATTTGATTAACTTACTTTATAATACGCATATCTGTAATAAATAATTATATTTGTTAATACATTCATAAAATAGTTATCCGTATAATTGTGTTTTATAACATGTCCAAAATAGATCAATTTAATATATATATATATATATATGTGTGTGTGTGTGTGTGTGTGTGTGTGTGTGTAAAATTGTTAAGGATCAATTATCAAAAAGTTCCTCAAATATTATTTAATACACATTTAGTCCAAGCTTTTTTTAGTTTGTCACAAAAAGTCCCTCAAATACCTGTGACACCCCGACTAATTAAATACCGGGTAACTACTCCTTTATTAAATTAATTCAAAATGCCAAGTTGGCTCAGTTAATAGCATCACTGTCGAAAACCTTTTAAAGATTACTAACCACCTAGTATTTAAAAAGTAAGTTGTCAAATTTTAATTTAAGTCTGATTAACATGCAACAAGTGTAAAGACGAAATAAATAACACCATTCACCATACTGAAGTAAAACGAATAACCATCACAATAGAGTAAATAAAGTCTGGAGGAAAACTCCTCACTACAAACCCACAACTGAAACAACTAAACTGAATACTGAAATAATACATGCCAAAGTCTGAAAATTGAAATGTAAAAGATGTCTAATAGAAATGGGCAACATGCCCTACAACTGATAGATAATAACTCTGGAATCCAAAAGATCGAAGCGTCTACAAGCAAAGTCCTTGTAGCTTCCACAAACAGCTACAGCTCGTCACCTGAATGAGTATCCTATGCTTGGTGTCCCTGTGGCTGGGCACCTAAAATGGTTTTACAAGAAAAAGATTTGAAAAGCAAACGGGTCAGAGCCCGAATGTGGAGTTATATTTTAAAAACCTGCAAGTGCTTTAAAAACATTTAAAACATTAAATGCAAAGTACATGTTAGGACGTACACTCACATGATATTCTCACCTCTCGTCTAACTGTGCACTCCTAACGTAAGTACCCATCTACAACGATATAAACCACTAGCTAAGTGACATCATAACTAGCTAGACTGTAATAGTTCCTACCCTTATTACCTGGTCCTATTAACATATAACGCTCGTAATTAAGTAGGGTTTTAACGTAACTCAGATGTTTAACATGCAATATATATAACTACCAGTTAGCTCGTTATATTTATCGAAACAATACCGTAATTATATTCACATCAATAACATGAAGGTTCTCACTAATTAAGTGTATATTATTTATATCATAAATATACAATACGAGCACCCCGAGAACTAAGCTGCGGTGCACACATACTCTGCTATCCATCCCGGTACATCACGTACATAAGGATCACATATTCCGAATCTCTCAGGAATAGTTCAGATAACACAAATCACAAATAGTGGAGGCGAACACAGTCACATCACATGGGTCACGTACATACCTACGCTCCTACGATCAGCGGACTTATTAACATCCCAATAAGTCTTTCTCTGACCTATGTTCATCGAGGTACCAGTCTATATCCCCCCCGTAGGCACACAAGGATTAGAGGGTCCTAAGCGAACGCAACCTCCCGTGATAGCAAGTATGGTAGGTATGTCATACACACAATTCATATACCACTACTAAGTAAACACAGGTCTTAGTAATACCGTATTTTAATCGTAGTACATATTCTCATACTAACTATATTTATCACAATTGGTACTATTCGGTTTGTAATCATACGCGCCATAATTTTCTCACGTCGTAGTAGACACTCACGTCTCAACCCAAATCGTCCATATAATACACTCTCGTATGTAAATTCCTTCTCATAAATACCCAAATGTCCCAAACCTATCACTACATCATCATTGGAAGGTTAACTCTATCCTCGAACAAGTTTACGGGACTCCAAAATTCAAAACAGTTCAAAATAGACCAAACTGTCGGCTCGTTAGAAGTCTCGTTCGAACGAGACTGTTCGAACGAGATCCCTCTGTCAACTCGTTAGAAGTCTCGTTCGAACGAGGCCGTTCGAACGAGATTCCAGTTCGTTCGAACGAACTGTACCTTCTAACGATATCTCGTTCGAACGAGATATCGAACGAAATCCCTTTTCGTTAGCAGCGACTGGTCAACTCGTTAGAAGCTCGTTCGAACGAACTGGAATAAGGTCAACTCGTTAGAAGCTCGTTATTAGGGGGGGGTATTACATACTCCCCCCCCCCCCTAATAACTGAATTTCGTCCCGAAATTTGAAACTAGAAAGTACCTGCTAAAAATAACTCTGGATAACGTTCGCGCATCTCATCCTCGCGCTCCCATGTGGACTCCTCGACATTGTGATGTCGCCACTGAACACGCACTAACGGGACTATCTTTGACCGCAGTTTCCTCTCGCTTCGGTCCAAAATAGTAATTGGCCCTTCCTCGTAGGAGCTATCCGGCTGGAGGTCGATGTCCTCCACAGCAATGTGAGAATGAGCCAAATTATCTCTAAGGTATTTCCTCAGCGAGGAAATATGGAACACATCGTGAATCCGATGCAAATGTTCCGGTAGCCCGAGTCTATACGCAACCGGTCCGATTCGCTCAATAATAGGAAACGGCCCCACATACCTCGGTGCCAACTTCCCCTTCTTCCCGAAACGCATAATCCCCTTCATAGGAGATACTCTGAGCAAAACTTGGTCCCCCACTTGGAACTCCCTGAAAAATCTCTTCGCATCAGCATAACTCTTCTGCCTGTCTTGACCTACCCGAATGCGACTCCGAATCAACTCGATCCTTGCCGAAGTATCCTGAATCACTTCCGGCCCAAGCAGTTTGTTGTCCCCCACCTCCAACCAACATGCTGGGGAACGACAAGGCCTACCGTACAATGCCTCAAACGGAGCCATGCCAATAGTAAACTGATAGGAGTTGTTGTAAGCAAACTCCACCAGTGGAAGATACTGCTCCCATCCACCCCCGAAGTCAATAATGCACATGCGTAGCATGTCCTCCAACATCTGATTGGTGCGCTCTGTCTGCCCATCGGTCTGCGGATGATAAGCCGTACTCAACCGCAATTCCGTGTCCATGGCCTCCTGGAAACTCTCCCAAAACCGCGAAACAAATATTTTGTCTCTGTCAGACACGATATTTAGGGGCACACCGTGAAGTCTCACAATCTCCGAAATGAAGAGCTGGGCATACTGTCATGTAGTGTAGTCAGTCCTTACGGGTAAAAAGTGAGCGACCTTGGACAACCTGTCCACGATTACCCAAACGGAGTCGTGACCCCTCTGCGACGTAGGCAACCCCGTGATAAAGTCCATGGATATGCTCTCCCACATCCACACCGGGACCTCCAATGGCTGTAGCAATCCTGCCGGTTTCTGATGATCCACTTTTACAAGCTGACAAGTGGCGCATTTCGAAACAAACTCAGCGATATCTCTCTTCATACCACTCCACCAATACTGCCGTCTCATGTCTTGGTACATTTTATCCCCTCCGGGATATACCGCGAACCGTGAGCCGTGCGACTCTGCCATCACATCGTGACGCAATTCTTCCCCTTCCGGAACTACCAATCTCCCATTGAAGCGTAATCCCCCGTCTGAGCTGACGGTATAGGACTCGACTCCCTCTACTAGTAATCGAACTATCTGCTCCTGACAGAACGAGTCATTGGCCTGTGCCCGTACTACCTTCGTGACAATCTGCGGTGTAACGGTCATCACAGACATGAAAGATCGGGCCACTGCATCTTGGTGTCCTAATTCCTTCCACTTAGCCTTCCACACCTCTGCCACCTCATCTGCTGGCCTACGACTCAACGCGTCTGCTACCACGTTAGCCTTTCCCGGGTGGTACTGGATGTCGAACTGGTAGTCCTTCACAAACTCAAGCCACCTACGCTGCCGCATATTCAATTCCTTCTGTGTGAACAGATACTGTAGGGACTTGTGGTCTGTGAATAGTTGAAACTTCTCCCCCAAAAGATAGTGCCTCCAAATCCGTAGGGCAAACACCACCGCTGCCAACTCCAAATCATGCGTGGGGTAATTCTTCTCATGAGGCTTAAGCTTACGGGAAGCATAAGCTATGGCATGTCTCTCCTGCTGCAATACACCTCCAAGTCCTTGTAAAGACACGTCGGTGTAAACCAAATACTCAACTCCCGGTCTCGGCAATGCTAACACAGGTGCTGAGGTCAATTTGTCCTTCAATTCATCAAATGCCAACTGACAGGCATCACTCCAAATAAACGGCACACCTTTACGAGTAAGATGTGTCAAAGGACCTGCTATCTTCGAGAAACCCCGAATAAACCTCCTGTAGTATCCTGCTAGACCCAAGAAACTACGAATCTCCATTGGTGTCGTGGGCTGTCCCCACTCCTTCACCGCTGACACCTTCCCCGGATCAACAGATATTCCCCGGTCGGAAATGATATGCCCCAAAAACTGGACTTCCTTCAGCCAAAACCCTCACTTCTCATATTTTGCATACAACTCGTTCTGACGAAGTGTCTGCAAAACCTGCCTCAAATGCTCGGCGTGCTCCTCCTCTGTCTGAGAGTAAACCAGAATGTCATCAATGAAGACAATGACAAACTGATCTAGGAAATCCCTGAACACTCTGTTCATCAAGTCCATAAACACTGCTGGAGCGTTGGTCAAACCAAAAGGCATAACCCGAAACTCGTAAGAACCATATCTCGACAAGAACGCGGTCTTCGAGACATCCTCCTCCCTGATACGAAACTGATGGTATCCCGACCTCAAGTCAATCTTCGAGAAGAAAGAAGCTCCTCTCAACTGGTCGAATAAGTCATCGATTCGAGGCAACGGATACTTATTCCGTATCATGACCTTATTCAACTCTCGGTAGTCCACACACAATCTCAGTGAACCGTCCCTCTTCTTCACAAACAAAACTGGAGCGCCCCAAAGTGAGGTACTCCTGCGAATAAAGCCCTGGCCTAACAGCTGCTCTATCTGATCCCGTAGCTCTCTCATCTCAGCTGGATCCATACGGTACGGTGCGCGTGCTATAGGTCTCGTACCCGGTAGCAAATCTATGACGAAGTCTATCTCTCGACTGGGTGGTAAGCCTGGTATCTCCTGAAACACATCCGAATACTCCCTGACAACCGGAATCGAATCTAAAGGAATCACAACCTCCTTAGAGGTATCCTCCTCTATGTAATACAGATGAGCGGTCGATCCTCCCTCTGGGCGAGGCATCGCCACTATAAACATCTCTTGCCCCGGAATGGCAAAAACAATACTCCCGCTGAAGCAATCAATCATGGCCCTATATGCTACGAGCCAATCCATACCGATGATCACGTCGTGAACATGCATATCTAATACCAACATATCCGCAGGTAATACCAAACCACCAATCTCTACCCCCACTCCCCGGAAAATAAAGAAAATAAGTGACCCACTCCCCAAAGGTGAGTCGACACATGTCACAGTGCTCTCTGCCGTAGCTAACAATCCTAAAGCTTTCGCGAAGTGTGTAGCTATAAAACAGTGTGTAGCACCCGTATCAAATAACACCCGACCCATAGTGCCATGGATAGGAAACGTACCCTCGATCGCGGGCGGTGCCTGTGGAACTGCAGCCTGGTGAACGTTGTAGACACGTCCATACTGTAGCTGCCCTTGCTGAGCTGGGACTGATGGAATGGGTGGCAATGCTGCCATCTGTGGCGGTGCGGGAAGAGCGGCGGGAAACATAGGTCTCTGTGGCTCCTGACGAGTACCCTGCTGCTGCTGCTGTGGGGCCCTGCCCCTATCAGGACAATCCTGCTTCTTATGGCCGGTCTTGCCACAAACAAAGCATTTCCCTGGGAAGTTCCCTCCCCTCTGCCCCTGCTGTCCCCGGCCCTGGTGGCCGTTACCGTTCCTCCCTTGGCCCTGCTGGCCCTGATGAAACTGCTGCCCATTCTGCCCCTGTTGGCCCTGATGGCCCTGACGGAAACCTCCCTGTCCCTGCCTGTAGTTCCCTGACCGGAACCTCTTATTATCCCCCTGCTGGAAGCCCTGCTCATTCTGTCTCTGCCCCTGGCCAGATTGTGCCCCGCTGGCACCATGTCCTCCAGTCCTGCCCTGATGGCTAGACTCCCCCGACCGCTTGCCCTCGGCCATATGAAAACGGTGGTCCTGGCAGTGCAACAATGCAGCGTTAACCACATCAGAATAAGTGGCCAACGATAGGTTCCCTAGCAGATGCTGACGGATCCTCCAAGTCAACCCGTCGGTGAACTTCTCAATTTTCTTCTTCTCTGTTGGTATCTCGTCTGGAACGATGTTCAACAGATTAGTGAACTCGGCCTCATACTCGGCCACTGTCTTACCTTCCTGCTTCAAACTCATAAATCTCCTCCTCATTTTCGTATGAACAGCTGACGGAAAGTACTTGCGGTCAAACCGTACCCAGAACTCCTGAATCGTGAGAGTATCCCTCTCCTCTGCGGTGGTAATAGACTCCCACCACTGTAGTGCATATCCAACTAGCTTGAAAGTAGCTAGCACCTGCTTCTGGACGTCCGTGCACTCATACATCCTCAAGTGCCTCTGCATATCCTTCCTCCATTGGCTCGAGACTACTACATCTTAGCTACCTGCAAACTCTGGCGGATGCGCTTTCTGAAAAGCGTCACGTACACGCTCCCAAGCAGACGAGAATGCATTAACCTGTACTGGCGCGGCAACCGGCGCCTGAGGTGGTACCTGCTGAACAACGGCAATGGCGACATTTACCGCTTGAGCTATTATAGCTGCAACCTCAGCGGCGTTCATCATGCCCTGAACTGGAGCAGGCTGGGGTTCGGGCGTTGCATCCCTGGGAACTCGTCGTGCACGTCGTGGAGGCATCTGAAATAAGAACAAAGTTTATAAGTTCGCTCTTTATAAACTTAAAATAGCTGAAGAATGAAGCATACACAAAAGAGTACAACAGTCCTAAAATATAGGGCTCTATATCAAAGAAACGTAGCGGAAACATAATAGCCGCACATATCCTAAAGGACACTAAAACCTGATGCTCTGATACCACCTGTGACACCCCGACTAATTAAATACCGGGTAGCTACTCCTTTATTAAATTAATTCAAAATGCCATGTTGGCTCAGTTAATAGCATCACTGTCGAAAACCTTTTAAAGATTACTAACCACCTAGTATTTAAAACGTAAGTTGTCAAATTTTAATTTAAGTCTGATTAACATGCAACAAGTGTAAAGACGAAATAAATAACACCATTCACCATACTAAAGTAAAACGAATAACGATCACAATAGAGTAAATAAAGTATGGAGGAAAACTCCTCACTACAAACCCACAACTGAAACAACTAAACTGAATACTAAAATAATACATGCCAAAGTCTGAAAACTGAAATGTAAAAGATGTCTAATAGAAATGGGCAACATGCCCTACAACTGATAGATAATAACTCTGGAATCCAAAAGATCGAAGCGTCTACAAGCAAAGTCCCTGTAGCTTCCACAAACAGCTACAGCTCGTCACCTGAATGAGTATCCTATGCTTGGGGTCCCTGTGGCTGGGCACCTAAAATGGTTTTACAAGAAAAGATTTGAAAAGCAAACGGGTCAGAGCCCGAATGTGGAGTTATATTTTAAAAACCTGCAGGTGCTTTAAAAACATTTAAAACATTAAATGCAAAGTACATGTTAGGACGTACACTCACATGATATTCTCACCTCTCGTCTAACTGTGCACTCCTAACGTAAGTACCCATCTACAACGATATAAACCACTAGCTAAGTGACATCATAACTAGCTAGACTGTAATAGTTCCTACCCTTATTACCTGGTCCTATTAACATATAACGCTCGTAATTAAGTAGGGTTTTAACGTAACTCAGATGTTTAACATGCAATATATATAACTACCAGTTAGCTCGTTATATTTATCGAAACAATACCGTAATTATATTCACATCAATAACATGAAGGTTCTCACTAATTAAGTGTATATTATTTACATCATAAATATACAATACGAGCACCCCGAGAACTAAGCTGCGGTGCACACATACTCTGCTATCCATCCCGGTACATCACGTACATAAGGATCACATATTCCGAATCTCTCAGGAATTGTTCAGATAACACAAATCATAAATAGTGGAGGCGAACACAGTCACATCACATGGGTCACGTACATACCTATGCTCCCACGATCAGCGGACTTATTAACATCCCAATAAGTCTTTCTCTGACCTATGTTCATCGAGGTACCAGTCTATATCCCCCCCCCCCCCGTAGGCACACAAGGATTAGAGGATCCTAAGCGAACGCAACCTCCCGTGATAGCAAGTATGGTAGGTATGTCATACACACAATTCATATACCACTACTAAGTAAACACACGTCTTAGTAATACCGTATTTTAATCGTAGTACATATTCTCATACTAACTATATTTATCACAATTGGTACTATTCGGTTTGTAATCATACGCGCCATAATTTTCTCACGTCGTAGTAGACACTCACGTCTCAACCCAAATCGTCCATATAATACACTCTCGTATGTAAATTCCTTCTCATAAATACCCAAATGTCCCAAACCTATCACTACATCATCATTAGAAGGTTAACTCTATCCTCGAACAAGTTTACGGGACTCCAAAATTCAAAACAGTTCAAAATAGCCCAAACTGTCGGCTCGTTAGAAGTCTCGTTCGAACGAGACTGTTCGAACGAGATCCCTCTGTCAACTCGTTAGAAGTCTCCTTCGAACGAGGCTGTTCGAACGAGATTCCAGTTCGTTCGAACGAACTGTACCTTCTAACGATATCTCGTTCGAACGAGATATCGAACGAAATCCCTTTTCGTTAGCAGCGACTGGTCAACTGCATAAGGAATGTAATTTAAATCACTTGCCTTGGTTTGATTTCTGATTTTGGTGTAGATTTGATGAAGTTTTGTGCAGAAATTCCTCTCTCCAAGCTCTTCTCTAATGGTGGCTTAAGGTGGCTAGGGTTTGATTTGGGGAAACTTAGAAAACTCTCCTAATAACCTACGTAGCCTTCTAGGTTAATGTGGTTTGGTTAATGGGCTTAGTGGGTTTAATCCACATCAGATTTACATCTCTAATTTTCGTCACTTTTACTTCCTCAAAATGTAAAATTACCAAAATACCTTTTATGATGCCGGTATGGCCTAAAAATACCCCGGGACCCAAACTACACCCCCGGCTAGTGTTTTCTGACTATCTCGACCCTTCCGGACGCGTTGGCGCACTCAAAACGACCATACGGCTTATAGATTTTAAATTCACTTTTATTATCAAAATATTACATCGTGACGCGGCGGTCCCACGCGTCTCAACAAAATTTCTAAAATGCCGTCTATCAATCTCACGACAAATTTTATAATACCAAATACATATATTAAAACATGTATGCACATAATCAACTACCAACTCGCATCTCGTAGGTATTTATAACCCGGATTAATTTCCAATTAATACGCATTTAATTAATTAATCCCAAAAATAAATATAGTCAAAAGTACGGGGTATTACAATACCCATAAACCAATATTCTCTTATTTTTAAAGGTCTGCGCTAGCAAAATTCCCGCCCCACCTCCCTTACCCTTTTGGACCTCCGACAACCGTCACCGATGTTTATTTTTTGAGTGTTTTTATGTGGTAAGGGACTTTTTGGAATAAAATAAAAAGACTTGGACTTAACGAGTATTAAAAAAAATTTGAGGGAACTATTTGATATATTTTCCAATTGTTTAAGGATATTATGGGTAAGTATTGTATATTTCCATATTACTTTTCATTCATGAATCAAACACTAAATTTTAATTTCTAATAGGAATCCCTTGGTTTACCAAATGGGGCGAAAGATTTTAGAATCTTAGTAAAAGGTTTCTTGACAATCACGTTTCTAGTGATCACAATCCATCCAAAATTTACCGTGTACCATATGGAGTCATGTCGTTTAAGGGTTAGCCATATGTGACCGTCATTGTCATGTATTTGAAAGAGTGTTTGAAAGAGATTGTACATTATTTATTTTACATTGAAAATTGATCATTTTAAAGGTTGATTACGTAAATAGATAATATTTTTTCAAAATTATATATCATGCAGCAATTTTTTATATTATTTAAATAGACTTGTAAATCCATTTAAACACAACTTATAAGAATTTATTAAATGTTCAGTATATAACAACCCAAAACATATCTAATCGGCTATATATTTTGGACACTAATTGTGATTTTAAGGATGACAAAAGCTTAAAATAGCAAATTTTAAAGGGGGGTGTATTTAGAAAAGCCATAACCCTGTTAATATCATTCTTTGCCTACACTTTTAGAATAAGTAGAAAGCAAACAACACAATCCCACATGTAACACGTCAATGACGTGGTCTGAATAGATTCAAAATGTTAGAACATGATCAGGTTCAATTGGATATTATTCTGCTCCATTTTCATTTCATTGTTTTTACGAGAGAATGATTAAAAAAATATTGATAACTACATTTAAAATGCAATTTAAATCACCTCCCTCATGCATATTTTTAAAATTCAAAATAACACTCTTATTTTCAAAATTCAAAATCACATCCATATTAGGAGTCTCATTCCTCTCTCTTAAATCTCTTAGATTTCTTATGTGGTATTTGTTTTTAATTCAGACACATTCAGGATTAAGAGATAATAATAATTTGTGTGTGCATTTTTTAAGGGTAATTTTGAATTAAATACATCCATTCAAAAATAATTAATAAATTAATCCACTAAAATGGAACGTTCACAAAGTTAATACCTACAAATGCATGTCCCGTTTTGATGGATTAACTTAATAATGTCTTCAAGTGAATGTACTCACAAAATTTGTGAAAGGATCCAAAATCACCATTTTTTAATGGTCTTTCAGTGTTAAATAAGATTTAAAATTTGCCATTCAATATTCAATAATAAGTCCATTGGTGAATGCTTAATACTTGACGCTGAATTTCTTTATGGTATGGTTAAATACACTTCACCTAATGAGGGTGGATTCATGTGCATGAGGTGGTGGCTGATTGCCCACCTTAAATTTAAGGCTTTTTCATAATAGTAATACGGAATTTAAAATTTATATATAAAACCTAAGAATTTTGTATAGAAATATGACATGATGCCCGCCCTAATTTATGTGTAAAATGTTAATAGTTTATTTTGCCCACCTTGATCCAATTTTTGCCCTTCCCCTTTGAAGCGAATTACTAATGCACACAAAACATTGTTATACAAAATGCAAAAGTGCTATAAAAGGTTATTATAAAGGTGTCATAATATATCATTTTGGAGGAGTGGAATATTCACTTGGAGTTCATTTAGTGTACAAATTTCTTTACGAAAATGTTATTTCAATCTTAATCATATTATTTTTACTAAATGATGATAATATAAACCAGGTTAATAACTAATTATTAATGATAAATTGCAACAATAACATAATTCATCATTGTGAACTAAATAAGTTCAGATGAGCAATATATAGTAAAATCTCAGTAAATGAATGTTCAAGAAATTAATAACTTTTCTTAAATAATGAAATTTTATGGTTCCAACTCTCTCTAGTGTACTAAATCAATAAACTTACTATATTAATTGGATAATGATTTTTTCAAATATCCTTATAGGCCCAAAGATATACAAAGAAATAATTAATTAACTACATAAAAATAGCACACAAATAATTCAACAAATAAATAGGATATTGAGCAACTTTTTACTTGACAACTTCTATTTTTACAATTTAACCCATTCTCATATATGCATTTAAAAGTTGTCCACCTTTTGTTTATACCTAAACTAAATTCAACCTCATCCTTATTTTTTTGCAATGCATACATCACCTCTTGCATATTTTTTAATTTGTTTTTTCATGTTGTAAACAAATAATTATTTTTTCAGGATTCGTCCCTCTATATATTCTACGTACTTGAAACATCTTTTAATCTTCTAGGGCATTACATTTTGAGTTCACATGTCTTCCTTTTATGAGTATTTCTTCCTTTCTACGATTAATAATGATCTCTTCCTTTTCGGAGCCTCCTAGGCTTCAATCGATGTTTAACCACATCCATTATTTTCTTTATTTATAATTTTTTTTATAACCCTGAACCACCACACGAACGAGCCCTTGGGACTCCACCATGCAAGCTAAACAGGGGGGGTGCTAGTGCCAGAGCCACCCTAACACACATCCCAATTAAAGTCTGATATCCTTTGAGATAATCAAACTCGAGACCGTGCGCCTAACCCACAGAATTTGAACTCGTCCCTTACCGCTGGAGCAACCAGGGTGGATTTAAAAGTATTAATCTATCGATAAATTAACAAATTATTTAAATATCGATAAGCCAATTACCTCGGTAAGATAATAATTTGTCACGTTAATTAATGTTTAGTCTCTAAAAATTGTTTCATTTAACGCTGAATCCAACATTCTATCACAAATAATGTTTAGTCCCTATAGTGACATTTTTAAATGGATATTGATATTAATTGGACACAATTAATGTAACTAAATACATGTTAATGTCTTAGAATAAACATTATTTTTTTAAATATGTCGAGCTAAAAAAAATTAAAAAGTAATACATTTTTGGTTTTTTATAAAATGTTAATAATTTCTATTGGTAATAAAAATATTATCATAGAAAAATAATATGAGTCATTATTACATTTCCCAATTCATCATTATAATAAATATTGTATATTATAATATAATAATTATATAAAACAATATTTTAGTCACATGGAACTTTTGGATGTACCGATAACGCTCATATAATAATTAATAATATTATGAGTCCAATTATATTTCTCAATTCATTCCTTAGGGGTAAACTTTTTTACATTTAGCATCAAAGCTAAAAGACAAATGATACCTTAATATTCTCATAGTTAAATAAATTTTAACAATAAATGAACCCGTACCTCAACATATATAAGTAAGTTAAGATTTATAACAATAATTAATTAAAGTCGAGTTTTCTATTAAGAGTACGACTTCCAAAAGGGAGGGCTTTATTTGGATCGTGTAAGTTGTATTTTATACATGATTCATAAGATCTTTGAACAATATGATAATCACGTCAATAGATATGTGAAAAGAGTAATTTTATTTACCTCCTTTCGACGCCATGTATTCAGTTCCACTATTGAATGTCGCCATCAAGTGTATATGTGATCACCTCAGCAATCCTTTAAGGCATAATTTGTCTTCTCTTCCTTTCATATAAACCTTTAGGTATGTGTTTTAATTGGGATGATTTCTAATGGACGAAATGCATCTATTTATAGGTGGAGAGAGGGCTTGAATTTTAAAGGTCAATTAATCCCAATCGTCTATCAAGGATGAGATTAAGTGAAATTTTAAATCCTTTTTATTCTTTATTTCGTGTGGGATACGAACCATTAATGCAAAATACAACATGTATTATTAAAAAATGGATTAATAAAGACCACATTTCGAGGAAGGAAATAAACCAAAGGTTTATTTAATAATTTCCTTTCAGTCTCCTACTTGGTCATTAGGTTAATCCATAAATGTTTTTAACTGAGAATCATAAGGAGTGAATGATATGCTAAATCCTTCAATCATTGGTTTTCATAAGTGCCTTGGTTAGTCCAATAGTCAATGGGAGTCATGGCGGTCGCATATCATTATGCAACATGATCCCTTCCATATACTACATCATTGACAACCTTCTTAACTGGGTCATAATTAGTAGTTTACTTAATGGTCCCATAATGGATTGTAATAGACGATTTTCTGTTATGATTTATCAAATAATAATATATGTACTCAATGGAAAACATAATATAATTGATGTATAAGTCTTATTAAGAGCTCAATAAATGTCAAATACAAACATAATAATAAATTGCAGAAAAGAAATAACTAGGAACTATCTTTAAGACCCATACTTTCAGTATGTCTCTGAAATGTCTTTGGAGGTAGTCCTTTCGTAAAAAGATCTGCAACCATTGGTGCCTGTGTGTTTAATGATAAGTTTTTCTCTTCTAACATCTTGCTTCAGTGAGAGATATTTAAGGTTTATGGATTTGGATCCTTTAGATATCCGGTCATGCTTGGAGAAGAAGATTGCGAATTCTCTATCACAGTAAATAATCAAGGGCTTTGAAATGAAAGTTAATGCTCCGAACTCAAAGACAAAATTCTGCAATATGCTCCTTGATTTGCAGCCTCATAACATGCCATAAATTCAGCCTCCATAGTAGATGTGCATATCAATTCGAACTTCTGGATTTTCCATGATATTGCACATCCATCTAGGAGATACACATAGCCTAGAGTACAATGTTTAGTGTTAGGACATCCACTGAAATCTGAATCTGAAAACCCCACATCTATAAATGATAAAATTTTCTATATATGAGCATATGATTCCTTGTTCCCTTTAAGTATCTCAATACTTTCTTTGTAGCTTTCCTATGAGCGATTCCTGGGTTACTCTGAAATTTACCCAGCATGCCAACAACATGGCTAATGTCAGGTCGGGTGCAAACTTGTGCATACATCAAATTTCCCACAAGAGAAGTATAAGTATAATTTTCCATATCTTTACATTCCAAGTCATTCTGCTGACATTGCCTAAGATCAAGTTTATCTCCTTTCTGCAGTGGAACAACACTAGAAGAACATGGCATCATGCCTAATATCTTTAAAACTTTGTCAATATATGCTTTTTGAGACATTCCCAAAATTCCAAGTGACCTATCATGGAATATTTCAATTCTTATCACATAGGAAGCCTCACCCATATCTTTCATTTCAAAAATTTTAGAGAGATGATTCTTTGTCTCATGTAATAGACTAAGATTGTTGTTGGCTAGTAATATGTCATCAACATATAGTATGAAAAATATGAACCTACTCCCACTGATCTTGAAGTATATACGTGGATCAACTAAGTTTTCTTTGAAATCAAAGTTCGTAATGATTTCATCAAATTTTAGATACCATTGCCTTGAAGCTTGTTTCAATCCATATATTGATTTCTTAAGTTTGCAGACCATATCTTCCTAACCTTCGATTACGAAGCCTTCAGGTTTACGCATATAGACTTATTTTTATAAGTCTCCATTGAGAAGGGTTATTTTCACATCCATTTGAGGTAACTCAATGTCATAATGAGCTACTAATGCCATGATAATTCTTAGAAAATCATTCCTAGACATGGTGAAAAAAGTATCAGTATAGTCGATACCTTCTTTCTGATTAAAAACTTTGTCTACAAGTTGAGCTTTATGTCGTTCAATATTTCCAAAGCAGTAGCGTTTAGTCTTAAATATCCACTTACACCCGACTGGCTTGTGTCCTGTGAAAATTGAACAACGTCCCAAACTTAGTTTTCAGCCATAAATTTTAGTTCATCCTTCATGGCATCAATCCAATTGCTAGAATTAACATCTTTAATGGCTTGTGAATATGAAATCGAATTTTTAGTTATACCAACATCAAATTCTACATAACAAAGCACGTATTCATAAAAAATAGCAGGTCTCCTCTGACGATGAGACCTTCTTAATGCTTATTCCTCAGTTGCTTCATTAATAGGTTCATTGACGATAATCTCATCATAAAGGAGCTGATTATTTATTGGGTTTTTCTCATTGCTTAATGGTTAAACAATGGGAGAATTCCAAACAACTTGCGGAATTAAGGGTAAAGGGATATTTACCTTAATTTTCTTAATGGTCACATCATTAATTTTAGTACTCCCACTGATTTCGCCATTCTCATAGAATCTGGAATTGTCCGTTTCAATAATTCTCGTACTATGGTTTGGATAATAAAACCTATATCCTTTGGACTTATCTGTGTAACCTATAAAGTAACCACTGACCGTTTTGAAGTCCAATTTCTTTTCATGTGGGTTATAAATTCTAGCCTCAGCTGGGCATCCCCATATTTGGAGATGTTATAAACTAGGTTTTAAACTTTTCCACAACTCAAAGGGTGTCTTTGAAACTTCCTTACTAGGAACCATATTTAATATATAAACAGTTGTGCGTAGAGCATCAATCCACGAGGATTTAGGTAAATTGGCACAACTCATCATAGACCTAACCATTTCCATATATATACGATTTTGCCTTTCAGCTACACAATTCTGCCATGGAGAACCAGATGTTGTGTATTGAGAGATAATTCCAAGCTTTTGGAGAAGTTTTGCAAAAGGTCCAAGATGTTGTCCTATTTCGCCATACCTTCCATAAAACTCACCACCTCTATCTGACCTTATGATTTTCAGTTTTCTATCTTTTTGCCTTTCGACTTCAGTGATGAACACCTGTACAACATCCACAAACTGAGATTTGTCATGCAACAAGTATAGATAACGGTAACGTGAATAATCATCGATAAAAATAATGAAATACTTCTCCCATGAACATCGAAGGGTCCACAAATATCTGTATATATGATTTCAAGAAGTTGTATACTTCTTGTGGCTCATTTTTTTGTGTGTTTTGTTGTTTTCCCTTAATACAATCCACACATGCTTTATGATTGGTAAAATCAAGATTTGGAAAAATTCCATCTTTTACCAATTGTTTTATTCTTTCACTGAATGTATGTCCCAGCCTTTTATGACACAAGAAATAAGAGTCGTTTTTAGACTTATGTTTTGTTTCAACATTAGAATGCGGTGTGAAATGAGTTTCAGCAAATTAACTATCAAGATGAAATTGATAAAGACCATCAATTAAAATTCCAGACCAGTATGATTTGAGTTCAAAAATAAATTAGAACAACCATCTCCACGATGAACCAAACAACCAACTTGATCAAGTTTATTAACGAAAACTAAATTACGGGAAATAGAAGGGACATAAAGACTTTGAAATAAATCTAAATGATATATGTTCTTCAAAATGAGACAATAAGTGCCAATGGATTCAATTTTGGTTTTATCTTAGTTTCCCATGAATATAAAGTTTTCACTTGGGCTTATGGTTTGGGTCGTAAGGAAACCTCGCATTGAATTAGAAACGTGAACGTTAGTACCAGAATCAAGCCACCAAGTGTTGAAAGAAACATAAGTAAGATTTGATTCAAAAAAGCTTACGAAACCCATAGGGTTATCTTTTTTTAACCATTATTTATGTTTAGTGCAGTATTCCTAAAGGTGTCCAGGTTTCTTGCGAGATTTGCACCTGTTCACTACACCAAATCTGTCGGATTGTCACGGTCATTGACCGTGACAAGTCCAAGTTATCAAGGTCAATGACTGTGACAAGTCTGGGGGTGACAACTTTTGTTGTCACAGACTTGTCATGGTCATGGACCGTGACAAATTCATTAGGCTTGTCATGGTCATGGACCGTGACAAGTTCATTAGACTTGTCACGGTCAATAACCGTGACAAATAAGTGACCTTTTAAAAAAAATTATCTCGATCAATGACCGTGACAATTATGGGCATAATTGAAAAAAAATCTACTGGGCAGTATGGCCACTACCACTGCCCAGCAGTATATTTGTACTTGTTATAGCAACATTGTACCTGTTCAAACATCATATATCCAAATAAAATAGAGATAATGCAAATATACATTTAAAATAATATGCATCACGATATAATCCAAATATAATTCAAATGTAACAACTTAAAATAATTCAAATTTAACAACTTAAAATAATCCAAAATAATTCAAATAATGTCACTACATATCTGGGGTATGTTTGAGGAGGTGGATAGGCCACACGTTATACGAATTGATACATCCTTGAATATGCATCATGTCGCATTATTCGCACAACCACAATGGGGAGTTCTCCTTTCCGATTATCACATGCGTGAAGAGCACCTTAGCCTCGATGTCTTGAAGTACACGTCCATGAACTAGCATACCATGGATGGTATTCGGGTTCCTCAACCCCCTCCCTATCTTCTCGCCATCAAATATGTCGTGGATAAACACCCTCGGCCAACTAAGTGTCATTATAGGTCAGTTGAAGGGAGACGAATAGGGGACTGGATCATCAGAGTCCGTACGTGTCGGCGATAAAGTAGCGACGTCCACATCCTCGTCCTCCTCCACCTCCGCCTCCTTCCCATTACCTTTCCCCTTACCCTTTCTGCCCAACGAACGCTTCATGAATGAGAACATATCTTGGATCATCGCCTCCAAACGAGACTGCTTCGCGTCATGCGAGTCCACCGTTTGAGCCAACCCGGTGTTGGCCGTCTCCAATCCGATGATCCTAGATTTGTCCATCCGTGATCTCACCCACTTGTCCTCCCCTTGCGATCAGTGCCAAGCACTTAGCTGAGTGTGTACGTGGACAAAGATGCCTTGTCGGCATCACACTGCGACTCATGCACTTCCTTAAGGTTTGCCTAAAATGACAAAAAGCACACGATTAGTTAAATAAGTAAATAAAAAAATTATAACGCAATTAACAAAAAGTAAATTATCGGATTACTTACCATCGTGGATGCGACAATCGGAGACACCTCCTTATCCTTCCCCTTCTCCGTCCGAATATCCACATAAGCATCGAGCCTATGTGGCCTACCCCCAGGGCCACTCCCCATCCCCTGAAGTAGAATAATGCAAAATTAGTATCGGGCCCGCAAAGTAAAATAATGCAGAATAACATATTTCTGTAATTATAAAAAAATAAATCTTACCATCATCCTATGCTTCACCTCGGCGTAAGACGTTCGGCCGGAGTAGTGCACGTCCGTCTTTTTTCGCTCGATTTTCCCTCTCCAATTGGCGAGATGTCAATTGTCGCTCCCCGATCTCATTGTCAATGAACTTTTTTCATTGTACTAATGAGATCGTCTCCTTCAGCGTGACGGACTCACGCATTCGGATAATGGAGTCTCAGGTCTTCCCAAAGTATCGGGCTCGCAAATTTTTCTTCCACGTCTTATGTTGTAAGGACATTTTTCTCATGTCCAACATGTTACATTTATGTATGTCGTATGCCGCTACATTTGGCGCGTCACCTCAAGATGTCACTCGACGGCCTCAATCCGAATTCTGGGAATCAAGCATTCAACATCTCCATTAATATGTCCCACATCTGCCTCAACGACTTCACGGTCCAAGATTTTAGGGACTTAATGCAAGTGGTACGCAAGGGAAGTCAAAATAATGAAAAAAGGCACGATAGGAGAGTTCAAGGGCCTTTTCGTAATTTTACATCCATAGTTCGGAGGTCTGGTCAACTAGAAAGTTGAATAGCTCGCCGTAACGAAGATACTGGAAAAAACGGCACCTCAATCCGAGCTACGGTGAAGGAGTTATGACCTTTTGAAGATAGAGAAAATTCCTTAAAGAATGCTGTTTTTTTTTTGTACGCTGGATAGAATTTTAGAGTTTTAAGAACATGGGACTCTTCATATTTTTTCCTATAAATACCAACTTAGGGGAGTTGTTTTACAAGACTTTAGAAGACGTTTTTGAGAGTCCAAATTACTCTAGTCTTCATATTTTTTGAGTCCCAAGATTCATGTTTTGATTCACACAATTGCCAAACCTTTGTGAATCTTTTTGGTAACCCAAGAACACAACTTTGGTTTGTTCAACCCTTGTGGAGAAGCCGTTCTCTTCTTCATTGCTTCCCTCCTGGAAAGGGAAAATTCCAGCCGCCAACATAGGAATCGACACCTGCGGGTATTTCTGTGTCACACTGTTTCTAGCCGTTGCTTTGAAGGTTTACCGAAGACACCGTGCGTTACACTTGTGGGCGATTACCAGGTTGTATGTAAGTCAATGGTCTTGTAAATTCTTTAAAGTTCTAGAAATAAAAGGTTTTGCCCTTCGGGGATTTTTCCTTAACTTTTTGTCGCGTGCTTTATATTTGATGGGTTGATTTAAATGCATGTTTAAGGGTTGATTTTATTTGGCTTAAAAGTAGACGCTAATTAAATAAGGGTTCTTGGAAACTTGCGAATTTAATTTAAATCGATATTACACGCGTTCTCAAATTGGTATCAGAGCAGGTTACGCTAATTTATCGCGTATTCCTATTTTTCGCAAAAATTTGTGTGATATTAATTTTTTAAAGTCAGTTTTGTGAAAAATCGCAATTTTTCCAATGGAACGCCCATTTAATGAGGAGCCTATTTTTGAAAAATTTCACGACCGTTCTGAAAAATTAAAAAGTTTGAATTTGAAACTTTGCAAAAGAATTAAAGTTTTGGAAAAAGAAAATTCTCTCTTTAAAAGTAAGATTGAATATTTGCAAGAGTTTCAAACTCAAAGTGATATTTGTCGTGAGCACTTTGGTAATTTGTGTACTGATTTTGATTCTTTAAAAATTGCCAAAAAGAAGAGTGATGAGAGAGTCCTAGTTTTAGAGAAGGAATTGGAGGACTTAAAAAATTCTAGGGTTCCCGTTTGTGCCGTCGAGGATAAAAAATTAATCGATGATTTTACGGCACGCGAAAAGACTCTTAGGAATAAGTTTGTTTTAATTAAGGGGGAGCGTCATAAACTGTTAAGTTTAATTGATAATTTGAAGAAGGCGTCCCTTAATTTGGAAGAGTCTAATTCTTTGCTTGAGTAAAAAATTTTGAAGTTAAAAAATGATTTGACAGACTCAAGTAGGTTTGATAGTGATGGTAATGGCTCATCATGTTCTCATACTTCTAATGCTAAAGCCAAAACCATTATTTGTTTTAAAGGGTCAACTAATTCCAAGGACGCTAGAAAAGATCACACTTTCGGTGTCATCCCACCCGTTTATACATGCTCATATTGTGGTAGGAATGGTCACCTTAGGCGAATTTGTTTTGATCTTGGAAGAGGTCCTAGGAATTCGAAGTCTAGTATTTTGTTGGTTCCCAAAACCCCTTGTCGACGTGTTTCATCCATTTGGGTTAGGAAATCACTTTTGGAGGAACTAGATTTTAGACAAGTTGATTCCCGTTTGCTTGCACATGATTCTTCTCTTGCCATATCATATAGATGATTGTGTTTGCATGTTTTTCATACGCTAGTTATGCTTTTTGATATATTTTTGCTAGCGTTGTGACATGTACTTTTTGTATATATTTTTTTTTGAAAAATTTTGAAAAATATAAAAAGATTTTTTTTGTTGCACCGTTTATGGATGAACACTTTGGATGACCGAGTCACAACATCATTCCATTTTTTCATGTGACTATTTGATAGTGTTTTGAGACAATAGGTCAATTCATCCATGTGCTTTATAATGTTTGGAGTCATTAAGATGTAATTAAGTGTTACTTCCTACATGTTTGACTCATATTTCCTTTATTGCACACATGCACGGATTGGTTTGATTATTGTGCTTGTCTTATCACATGTTGGTTGGGTGTTTTCACTCCAATCCTGTCTTTAAAACGAACCAAGCGCGATAATTTTTATAAGGAAATTGTGCATATAAAAACCGTTTTGTGAGTTTGTGTGCTTTCTTTAGAAATGGGGAAGGGCTGCGAAAGGTTCATTTTACCTTTGCGAATACTAAGCCACCGTTAAATTGGACCTAAAAAATTGAGGAATTTTATTATCCGGGGTCCAACGAGGTTAAAAGAGCCCAAAAAAATTGAAAGGCAATAAAAAGAAATCCATGCCAAATTATGGGCCATTTAGGTTTTTGCACCAATTCTCCAAAGTTTGAGAATTTAGATTACCTCTAAAAGAAAATATATATGAGGGTGTTTGGTTGGAGAATTAAAACGGGTTTGCACGTCCTTGATATTTGAAAATGCGCTACATAGTTTTGGACGTTATTGGTGTGGAAATCACTTTGACTTTGATTTGTTGATTTGCATAAAACGATGTCATCTAAATTCAACAAATTTTTTACACCTAAGGATACTTTTGATGCTCATTCGTTAGGGGTACACATATGCATCGTGCACATATGATTGATTGAGTTGATTTACCTATCGAATGTGTTCACACCCATACATTCCGTTCCCATGACTTGGTTGTTTGAGTTTAAATCTATGGTGTGATTTTTTTTTTGTATCATGTTTTACATATTTTTTTCAAATGATATCAGATTTTTTTTTTGAAAAAAAAAATCAAAAATAGTTTGTGTATTTTTTGTATACCGTGACACCCCGATTTTGCTTGTTTGATTCATTCTTCTTATTTGTCTAATTTGGGACATCATAAAAAGGGGGAGAAAGAATTATCATATTATGGGGGAGTTTGAATTTTGGGGGAGTTTTGAGATTTGACTTATGCTTATCATATATTGGTATCTATGTTTATCTCATTTCAAACTCGATACGTCACTTGGTATTTTTTTTCTTTATCTCATGTGTGTAGGTACTACATTGATGATCTCTGAATTGCACACCCTGGTGAGAAAAGATTTTAGATTCCTGTAGATTTGAAGAACAAACGATGAAGACTATTCATTTGTACCTTTTCCAGTTTTGGGTTCATGGGAGGGTAGATTTGTATAGGCAATTTCATATTTGATAATTAAGATTTTTTATGTATGTACCGGCATAGACATAGGGGGAGATTTGTAAGGACATTTTTCTCATGTCCAACATGTTACATTTATGTATGTCGTACGCCGCTACATTTGGCACGTCACCTCAAAATGTCACTCGACGGCCTCAATCCGAATTCCGGGAATCAAGCATTCAATATCTCCATTAATATGTCCCACATCTGCCTCAACGACTTCACGGTCCAAGATTTTAGGGACTTAATGCAAGTGGTACGCAAGGGAAGTCAAAATAATGAAAAAAGGCATGATAGGAGAGTTCAAGGGCATTTTTGTAATTTTACATCCATAGTTCGGAGGTCTGGTAAACTTGAAAGTTGAAGAGCTCGCCGCAACGAAGATACTGGAAAAAACGGCACCTCAATCCGAGCTACGGTGAAGGAGTTATGACCTTTTGAAGATAGAGAAAATTCCTTAAAGAATGCTGTTTTTTTTTGTACGCTGGATAGAATTTTAGAGTTTTAAGAACATGGGACTCTTCATATTTTTTCCTATAAATACCAACTTCGGGGGAGTTGTTTTGCAAGACTTTAGAAGACGTTTTTGAGAGTCCAAATTACTCTAGTCTTCATATTTTTTGAGTCCCAAGACTCATGTTTTGATTCACACAATTGCCAAACCTTTGTGAATCTTTTTGGTAACCCAAGAACACAACTTTGGTTTGTTCAACCCTTGTGGAGAAGCCGTTCTCTTCTTCATTGCTGCCCTCCTGGAAAGGGAAAATTCCAGCCGCCGACATAGGAACCGACACCTGTGGGTATTTCTGTGTCACACTGTTTCTAGCTGTTGCTTTGAAGGTTTACCGAAGACACCGTGCGTTACACTTATGGGCGATTATCAGGTTGTATGTAAGTCAATGGTCTTGTAAATTCTTTAAAGTTCTAGAAATAAAAGGTTTTGCCCTTCGGGGATTTTTTCTTAACTTTGTGTCGCTTGCTTTATATTTGATGGGTTGATTTAAATGCATGTTTAAGGGTTGATTTTATTTGGCTTAAAAGTAGACGCTAATTAAATAAGGGTTCTTGGAAACTTGCGAATTTAATTTAAATCGATATTACACGCGTTCTCATATGTTGCTCCCTCAACTTCTCCAAGACGGAATCGCGTAGTTTTGGGGCCAGGCTGAATTATTCATGTCCAACAAATACAATGTTAGTTGCGAATAAGTATAAATATAAATTGAAATTGAAATTAAAATTGAAATATTCATATTCATATAAATAAATTACCTGTAGTGCCGCCCAAATATCTAACTTTAACTCAATTAGCACCTCCCTCCAACTAGTGTACCCCGGGACGATGATTGTCTTTACCATCTCAAGGGATCTCGCTAATATCCCCGTCTTGTTCTCGATGACCATCCCCAATTTGCCCCATTTGGGGAGCCTAGGGGCCGAGGAGCCCTCTTCACCTCCGCCACCATCGAGCCCAGACGACATCATCATAATCATCATCACCATCCTCACCTTAATACCTGAAGGAGATATTTTCTATAAAAAAATGTTGTTATTAGTACAAATCCAAATGAATTAGAAGAAGACATGCAAATATGTATTATTACTACAAATCCAAATGAATTATTACTATTTAATACCTTAATTCTGAATTCCAAAATAACAACATCTAACTCATAATATGTACAATTACTAAAAATCCGAAACATCTCCACCCCCGCCCATACTGCCCACACACATGCACACTACACACACATTGCCCCCCTAACCCCCCCCCCCCCCCCACATACATATACAAAGGAAAGCGAGAAAGATAAAAAGAGTGAAAATGATAAAGTGGAAATCAATTAAAAGCATTAAAAATGGATTGATAAAGTACAAATTGGAATATTTATTACAAAATGAAAAATTGTTTCAAATTCGAGTTATCATAAAAAATGGATTGATATTCGGTAGAAGCAGCCAGATCATCCACACTACTATTAGACGCTTTGGCGCATGTAGGACAATTGACCACGGTTCGTTGTTGATATACTCCGAGTAAAATACTTGGTTGACCTTTTGAAATGCACAAACAAACAACTCATCGCTCACGTGGTCGTTACTCTTTAACTTGGACAAGTCAATCATGATCAAATGCTGCCAGGATTAACGCTCATGTGTGTCAAATAGATAATGAGCTACTTGTTCATGTTATAAACTCGTTAATATCACTCATTTTCCCATCACATGACCACCATCATCGACGAACTCATCAGTGTCATCAATATTGGTCGAGTCAGGCATATATTCCCGAGTATAGATTGATGACTCCATGTAGACCTGTCAACGGGTCGGTTTGGGTCGTGTACGGGTTAAGGGTCAAAACACTCTAACCCAAACACGACCCGTTAAGCCTAACGGGTCTAATAACAATACCCAAACACGACCCGTTAATATTAACGGGTACACGACCCAAACCGTTAACACCCAGTTAATATTAACGAATCATTTTGGGTCGAAATGGGTAACGGGTTGGGTGACCCCTATAATACCCGTTAGTCTTCAATACTTTAAAAATAATGGGTTTTTAATTGTAATTTTTATTGGGTATAGATTGGGTGACCCTATAGCACCCGCTAGTCTTTAAAGATTTAAAAATAATGGGTTTTAATGGTTATTGTTATTGGGTACGGGTTGGGTGACCCTATAGTACCCGTTAGTGTTAACGGGTACAGGTAAATTTCCAAACCCGAACCGTTAGTGTTAACGGGTCTATCGTGTCAACCCGTTAATGACCCAAACCCAATAAGGGTAAACCCCATTAACTTATAATTTCGTGTCGGGTCGTGTCGTGTTAACGGGTTATCATGTATTTTGACAGGTCCTAACTCCACGGTGATGTATTCCCTCTACAATTGATCCTGCATATATGGCGTATTCTTGATGTAATCTTTAAAAACTTTCATCAATCTTTTAAACGGATACATCCACCGATATCTAAGTGGACTGCAAAGAAGTGCCTTGTCGCATAAGTGTACAAACAAGTGAACACTTAAGTCAAAGAATGGTGGGGGAAAGTACTTCTCCAACACACAAATCGCTTCGGTCACCGCCAATCTTGCGATCATTATGTGTTCTCGATTGACTGCCTTCTCACACTAAAGTGAGAAGCAAATACTAATTTGCACAATAGCCCTCCGCAAATCCTTGTGTTTAGAGAAACAGTGCTTAAATAATAGAAGAACCAATTGCATGATCACATGCCAATCGTGGACTTAAACGTATGTAAATCATGAGTAGCATAATTCACAATCGTTTGTAATTTGGACGAAAAATGAGATGGACCCTTCAAATTATATATTATGTCTAAAAGTATCTTCCTTTCCCCACTCGTCAAAGTAAACGCACTGGGGAGAATTATTGTCCATCCCTACTATCTTCTTTCAACCATAGTTGTGCTTAAGTTTCAACGATTTAAGGTCTTTTCGTGCATATTCTCCATCCTTCGAATGACTCCCCCCAAGGCAAGTTCCTACAATATGTTCAGCGAAGTTCTTCTCTGTATGCACCACATCCAATACATGGCGCATCGAGTTATTCTTCCAATAAGGAAAGTCAAATAAAATTGACCTCCTAGACCATGTCTTTCTTGTCTCAATTTTATTCCCAGTTGGGGTCTTCTTATGCTTGACATTCTTAAATTTTGGATTCTTACCTGGCATATTAGGGCCACAATCAAAAGATTTACTTTCAATTTCTGAACCTGAAAGTTTTCTCGACGGTAGCCTATGTTCAACCATGTCGATAAAAATTGGAACCTTTCTCAAATCTGAAACTATGAGCCGGGGGGTAAAAACCTCCTATGAAAATCGTATAAATTTTTTTAGTTAGCGGAGAGACGAAGAGATTCAGTCCCTCTCCATAAATAAGACACCTTAAATAACCATGTACTACACAACCGGATAATGTCCCATAAGCTGAAAAATCATGAATTGCCCACATCAACGTAGCTTTCATCGTAAACGCTTCTTTTCTAAAAGAGTTAAATTCTTGCACACCCCTCTTCCTACAACTCATTTAATTCTTCTACCAAAAGAGCCTAGTAGACGTCGATGTCATCACTTGGTGCCTTTGGCCCAGGTATCAACAAAGACGACATCGAAAATTCAGGTCTCATATACTATGAAGAAGGGAGATTGAGTGGGGCTAGGATCACTGGCATACACTTTGATTGGTGATTAGATTTCCAAATGGATTGAAAACATCTGCTGATATAGCCAAACTAATGTTGCGCTGTTCTCGAGCAAAATCGGGATACTCATAATTTCATCCTCCTACAAGCTGTAGAATCAATAGGATGACGCATGAGATTACTCCCTACTTCTTCCCTAACATGCCAAGTCATTGCCTCCGTTATCTATGGTATTGTGAAAAATCGCTTTAATCTAGGCCCAAAGGGAAAATATTTCAACACTTTTTGAGGCACTTTTGAGCTTGTACCTTCCTTGCCAGTAGATTGGACATATCTAGGTTCATCGCATACCGGACAACGATCGAGATTTTCATACTCCTTTCGGTATAGTATGCAGTCATACACACCAGCATTAATCGATTTATACTTCATTCCCAAACCTTTTAAACTGTTCTTCATAACAGGATAGCTATTTGGAAGCGTATTCTCCTTGGGTAGTAAGCCCTTCACCCAATTCAGAATTCCTGCCACGTTATTTCCAGACAAACCATACTTTTTCTTCAAACTGTGAAAACCAACCATGGCATGTAAAGTTATTTGATCTTTCTCATAGCCGGAGTATAACGATTGGGTCGCCATAAATTTTAAACTTTGGCAGTCATCATAAAGGTTTATTGTGATATTCTTCACGAGCACTTGAAACTTGTACATCATCAGTGACCTCATTCTCCCCCGCTTTATAAACTCCGTACGCATCACACTACACCAAAATGACAAAATTGTCACCTTTCAGCCGACCACCCTTGTCAAGATCATTGATCGTGACAAAAAACACGCGTTTTGTGTCACGGTCATTGACCTTGACACGACCGTGACAAAGAATTGTCATGATCAATGACCGTGACAAGGCCGTGATAAATTCACTTGTCAAGGTCATTGACCGTGAAAATTATTTAAATAATTGTCACGGTCAATGACCTTGACACGACCTTGACAACTTCTGCAGTAAAAAAAGCCATAGCCTTCTTTTTTCCCACCCTTTTTTGGTTTTCCCCCCTCTCTCTCTAAGGTATGTTTTTTTCCTCTCTTTCGCTTTCATTTCTATATGTGTGTGTATGTGTATATATATATGTGTGTATATGTATGTGTATATGTGTGTGTATGTATGTGTGTGGTGGTGTGTGGTGGGGGAGGGGGTAATGGGGGTGGGGTGGTGCAGGTGTGGTGGGGGGGGGAGGGGGTAGTGGGGGTGGGGTGTGGTGGGGGGAGGGGGGGTGTGCGTAGGTGTGTGCGTGTGTGTGTGGCGGGGGGAGGGGGGCAAGGGGTGGTGGGGGGGGGGGGGGGGGAGGAGGTGTGGTGGGGCAATTTTAACAATTGTATAGCTTTAATTAAGAAATTGTATAGCTTTAATTGTATAGCTTTAATTGTATAGTTTTAGATGAAAGTAAATTAATAATTAGTGCCAATTTCATATGAAAGTAGGATTGCCCCTCATTTTAAATTAGTAAATTAATAATTGTATGCTTTAATTGTTAGTTTAATTGATGAAATGAATTAATTGAGTAGATGAATTAGAAGGAGTACGGGTTACACATTTGTTGTTGAAATTGCTGTTGGATTATTTTGTTTAATAAATGTTGGGTTGGCTAGTTTTAAAAGTGGCATGACCATTGGATTATTGTCCATATGGTGGTGGGATTTTTCAATTTTTTTTTTAAAATTACTTTGTATATCGAACAATATATACAAAGTATGATAATTAAATGAAACATACTTGAAATTAAATATGTGTATATGTGTGTGTGTGTGTGTGTGTGTGTATATGTGTGTGGTGGTGTGTGGTGGGGGAGGGGGGCAGGGGGTGTGGTGGGGCAATTTTAACAATTGTATAACTTTAATTAGGAAATTGTATAGCTTTAATTGTAATTTTAATTGTATAGTTTTAGATGAAAGTAGATTAATAATTAGTGTCAATTTCATATGAAAGTAGGATTGTCCCTCATTTTAAATTAGTAAATTAATAATTGTATACTTTAATTGTTAGTTTAATTGATGAAATGAATTAATTGAGTAGATGAATTATGAGTAGTGGGGGTGGGGTGTGGTGGGGGGAGGGGTGGGGTATGTGTATATGTGTGTGTATGTGTGTGGTGGTGTGTGGTGGGGGAGGGGGGAAGGGGGTAGTGGGGGTGGGGTGCTGCAGGTGTGGTACGGGTTACACATTTGTTGTTGAAATTGCTGTTGGATTATTTTGTTTAGTAAATGTTGGGTTAGTTAGTTTTAAAAGTGGCATGACGTTAGATGTTTTCAACTATTCCACGTTAGATGTTTTCAACTAATTTAGACATATTTATGTACATGTACGTATGCGTGTGTGTGGTGGGGGTGGGTAGGGGTGTGTGTCTATGTGTACTAATAACATTTTTTTTATCTGTACTAATAATATTTTTTTACAGCAAATGTCTCTTTCAGATATTAAGGCGAAGATGATGATGATGTCGTCTGGGCTCGGTGGTAGCGGAGGCGACGAGGGATCCTCCGCCCCTAGGCTCCCCAAATATGGAAAATTTGGGATTACCGTCGTGAACAAATCAGAGCTATTAGCGAGATCCCTCGAGCTTCTAAAGACGGTCATCGGCCCGGGGTTTATGAGTTGGAAGGAGGTGTCATATGAGCTCAAGTTAGCTGTTTGGGCAGCACTACAGGTAATATATTTATATTTATATGAATATTTCAATTTCGATTTCATTTTATATTTATAGTTATATTTATATTTATTCACAACTAACATTGAATTTGTTGGACATGAAAATTCAACTTGGATCCAAAGCTACGCGATTCCGTATTGGAGCAGTTGAGGGAGCAACACAAGACGTGGAAGAAAAATATGCCGACACGGTACTTTGGGAAAACACGAGAGTTCATTATACAATGGCGTGGATCCGTGCCGCCCAAGGAGCCGATCTCATTGGCACAATGACAAAAGTTCATTGACAATGAGATCGAGGATCGACAATTGGCATCTCGCCAATCGGGGAAGGAAAACCGGGCAAAAAAGACGGACAAGCACTACTCCGACCGGACCTCTTACGCCGAGGTGGAGCATAGGATGAAGGTAAGATTTAATTTTTCTATAACTAAAGAAATATATTATTCTTCATTATTTTACTTTGCGGGGCCGATACTAATTTTACTTTATTTTATTTCAGGGGTAGGGAGTGGGCCAGGGGGTAAGCCACATAGGCTCGATACTTATGTGGCTCTTCGGATGAAGAAGGGGAAGGACAAGGAGGTGTCCCTGAGCGTCGCGATGAAGATTGTAAGTAATCCGACAGTTTAATTTTTGTTAATTACGTTATAATTTTTTAGTTTACTTATTTTACTAATCATGTGCTTTTTTTCGTTTCAGGCAAAGCTTAAGGAAGTGCATGAGTCGCAGTCTGATGCCGACAAGGCGTCTTTGTCCACAGACGCACTCAGCCAAGTGCTTGGATCTGATCGCAAGGGGAGGACAAGGGGGGTGAGCTCGTGGGTGGCCAAATCTAGGATCATCGGATTGGAGACGAGTGATATCGGGTTGGCTCGAACGGTGGATTCACACGACGCGAAGCTGTCCCTTTTGGAAGTGACGGTCGAAGATATGTACGCATTCATGAAGCGTACGTTAGGCGGAGATCGTAAGGGGAAGGGGAAAGGGAAAGGGAAGGAGAAGCCGGTGGAGGAGGAGGAGGAGGTGCGGGAGAACGAGGCGCAGGAGGACGATGATGTGCACCTCGTTGCTTCTTCACCATCACGTGCGTATTTCGATGATCCACTTCCTTATTTGGCTCCCTTCCCCAGACCATTGTCGACACTTGGTTGGCCGAGCGTGTTCATATTGGATGTATTTGATGGCCAGCGGATAAGGCGGGGGTTGAGGGATCCGAATATCGTCGAGGGTTGAATAGTTCATGGACGTGCGCTTCAAGGGATCGAGTCTAAAGTGCTCGTCACCCATGTGATACCCAGGAAGGAGAACTCCCTATTGTGGTTGCGCGAACAATGCGGCACGATGTATATTAGTGGGTGTGTCAATTCTTATATCGCGTGACCAACTCACCTCCTCACATTTACCCAAGACATGTAGTAACATTATTTTTAAGTTTGTCCATTTTAATTATATTTGGATTATATCGTCATGTATATCATTTCTATTTTGAATATTTGGATTATATCGCCATGAATATATATTTGCACTATCTTTAGTTTATTTGGATATATGATGTTTGAATAGGTACAACCAACGTTGTTATAACAGGTACAAATATACTGCTGGACAGTGGAAGTGGCCATACTGCCCAGCAGAATTTTTTTAAATTCTGTCCAGAATTGTCACGGTCATTGACCGTGACAAGTCCTTGACAAATCTTATCACGGACTTGTCACGGTCAATAACCGTGATAATTTTTTAAAATATTATCACGGGTTTGTCACGGTTATTAACCGTGACTAAACTTGTCACGGTCCACGACCTTGACACGATCGTGACAATTCTAACGAACTTGTCAAGGTCAATGACCGTGACACGTCCGTGACAAATTTTTTTGTCTCACCCCGAATTGTCACGGTCATTGACCTTGACAAGTCCAACTTGTCAAGGTCAATGACCGTGACAATAGTGCAGATTTGGTGTAGTGTCATTAACTAAATCCTCTAACAAATTATGATCTACGTTGTCCCCTTATACATCTATCCTACTTGTTGAAGGTTGTTGTGAAGGTTGTTCGGGGATAAAAGGAACTTTCAATTCACTGTAAAAACTCCAAAATCGATAATTATCTTGCGTAACCCATCTTAACAAATGTAGTTCAATTGTTTTCCACTCAAATACCTTACCATTCTTACACCTAGCACATGGACACGGAAACTCTTCATCATTATGACATCTCTTTGCATATTTCGCAAATTCATTAGCACCTCTGCGAAACACATCCCCCATTCTATTTGTCTCACCCATCCACTCTTTATATTTAGGATATCCCATCACAGCTACTACAACTAATCACCTATTAAAGGTAAGAAGCGTATATTCCTGGATTAGTATAAACAAAACTTAGATTTATAGTATGTTTCATTTAATTACATCTTATTTATATTCGATTTTTAAATTTCAAATTCAAATTCAATTTATAATAGAAATTCCTATTTCCTCCATCTCTTCTAAAGGGTGAGTGGTCCTATCCCATTCAAGACCACATATTTCTGTAATATACTTAATAGCTCGTGCACATTGTTACGATTTGAGAAAAATTCGGTATCATATCCCCTAGTTCTCCAAGTACAAGACGTAGATTGGCAAGTGTGAATGTTATTTCAATTGATCAATTGAAATAACACTCACACTTGTCAATCTAGTATGTACCTAGAGAACATTAGGATATGACTGCAGAACTTCCTCCAAAAGTAACAACTTTAAGCCACTAAGAATATTATTATACATAAATTATGCAGTCTCAAACTGTTCAAACGGGACAATTCGAGAGATCTCATTACAGGAGTAATGACTCTCAAACGGGTCTAAGGGCCATTGAATGCGTACGCATAAGAACTAGAAGGCTAGTATCTATGCACACTATATGTAATTTCAAGTATGTTTCATTTAACTATCACATTATATATATATTGTTCATGATACAAAGTAATTTTTAAAAAAAATTGAAAAATCTCACCCCCATATGGACAATAATTCAGTGGTCATGCCACTTCTAAAATTAACCAACCGAACATCGATCTACTACAATCAAACTGCAATAGCAACAACAAATGTGTATCCCGTACTCCTTCTAATTCATCAACTCAATTAATTAATTTCATCAATTAAACTAACAATTAATGTATACAATTATTAATTTACTAATTTACAATGAGGGACAATCCTACTTGCATATGAAAGGGGCAATAATTATTAATTTACTAAAAAAATTAATAATCAATCAATATTTAATCAATCATTTTCTTTACAAGGGGCACTACTTGCATATGAGGGGCAATATTTAATCAACCAATCAAAATTTAATTAAAAAAAAATTAACAAGCCTCCCCCCCCCCCCCCCCCCCCCCCCCGGCCCCATTTCCACCTGCCCCCCCCCCCCCCACCACCACACACACACACGCACACACATGCACATATATACACACACACGCAGCCCCACCCCCTGCCCACCCCTAGCCCTGCCCCCTCCCCCCCACTGCTACTGGCCACCTCATACACACACACATATACACCCCCTCCCCACCCCCAGCCCTGCCCCCTCCCCCCACCACACACACATATATACACACGCACATTTACACACACGCATATATACAAATGGAAGAGAAATAAAAAGAGAAAACGTACCAAAATTGTAAAGAGAGAGAGAGAGAGAGAGAGAGAGAGAGAGAGAGAGAGAGAGCAGTCGCTTAGAGAGAGAAAGAGGGAGGAAAACCAAAACGGTGGAAAAAAAAGGAGAGGGAGGGTTTTTTAACTGTAAACGTTGTCACGTACATGTCACGGTCCTTGATCGTGACAACTTTATTAGATTGTCACGGACTTGTCATGGTCAATGACCGTGACAAACCTTTGTCACGGCCTTATCATGGTCAATGACCGTGACAAAAACGCGTATTTTTTTATCACGATCAATGACCGTGACAAGGCTGGCCGATTGAAAGGTGTCAATTTGGCCTTTTTGGTGTAGTGGTTGTCATCCTTATTTGCCTTCTTCACATTGGATTGATTAGTATCATTATTTATGGGTTGTGCTCTTTTATGGCTTGCATTATGCCTTTTTCCAGCTTTAGATATTCCAGCTCCTTGGATAAAATGTGCAACCTTAATACATTATTGGTTTGACCTAGTCTCCTCTTGAACTAGTTTGTTAGCTAACTCATTCACCGCCCACTTATCCTTAATGGCGTTGTAGTTGAGATGGAAAGGCCCATACTGAGTAGGTAAAGAATTCAGGATAAATTGGATAAGATATGAATCATCCACTATCATTCCCAAATTCTTTAGCCTGGCAGTAAGATTTGTCATCTCAATGACATGATCATGCATTGAGCGTGTGCCATTAAACTTCATGGTTATAAGATCTGCCATTGGTTTCCCAGCAAGGGATTTATCTGCAGTCTTAAACCTTTCTTCTATTGATTTCATGTAATCCTTAGCATTCTCAGGTCTAGAAAGTGATGTTTTGATATTCATTGCAATTGTCATTCGCACAAACATAATGCTCAGACTTATTCCAAGCTTTATAGAGAGTCTTTTACTCATCATTACTTTTTTCTGTAAATGCAAATGGTTTTTCAATGTGAAAAGGCAGATCCAAGTCAAGTACCCCCAAAGTGAACTCAACTTGCTCCTTCCATTTTGAGAAGTTGGTTCCCGTGAAAATAAGGACAAATGATGCATACGAAGTCAATTGAGCAGGAAAGGGAACTATAATTTTAGAGATTCAATAAATTTAATAAGACTTTAAACGTAATTAGCACATACGTAAGAAATATTATGACATGAAAGAATAAGATGCTCCTGTGGGTAGTCATCGTAAATTTAACTTAATACCATTAATATTCGTAATATTTAACATCCATAATTGAGTGATGTTATTATTTAATTGAATTAGGTATCTATGGATATCCTTGGTTCAAACATGTGCAAACACTCCTTAATTGTGTATTCAACATATTATTATAGTATACCCACGGGCAACTAAATGCTAAATGTTAAATAAACAGATTTAAACATTATAATGGTAATAAAGTGCTAATATGGAATGAGTAATAATAAGTATCACTGTGGTGTTACCTAACTTTAACAATGCAGTTGCATTTATTTAATAAATTAATATGAATACTTATGCGTATTTTAACATAAAATTCCAAAAGCCATAGAATTACATGGTTATAAATTTTTTGAAAAATTATATATTTAGGATATGATAAGTCTTAGAATTATAAAAGCTTAGAGTTATAATTTTCAAGAATTTAAAAAAATCATAATTTCTAAAAGTAATATCTTTTGACCTATCAAATAAAGATTAAATTAATTTTATCTCAACTTTTTATCAATTATTTTGTGTATAACATTGATGAATCAAAGGTTGTAGACGAGCAACTTTTCATAGTCATAGTTTTACATGTTCCAGTGTTACGTTAGTGCCATGTCAATTGTTCAATTGTCGCAGTTAAAGTCACTATATTGTTCATAATATCACCATTGAGTTTCTTTGTTAATTTAAAAATAAAATGGGTTCAAATTAATAAAATAAATATTATTTAGAAAGTTGTATATTTTTCTTATGTATCATAGAAAATACCAAACCTTGAACAGAAAGTTCATGCAACACATTCATAATTCAAGGGCTATTCTTGAAATTTATTTACTGAATGAGAATTTAACCAATTTTTGTAGTAGATTTTAGATTATGGAACCCACCAGAAACAATAGGGCGTGGTTGGTAGTTGGTTTTGGATTGAGGTGTTGGATACCACCAATTTTACATAATGACAAATGATGCTGGTGATGCAGACTATTCCTCAAGTATGGTATTCACACACAAATGTCTCTTTGAATCTGTCGGTGAAGAATTGATTCATTATTTTACTTTATTTTTCAACAAAGATTGGGTTGACACATTATGTTTAAATGATATAGCCATCTCTCCATTATGACTGAATTAGTGTTTTTCCCACACCCACTTTCTGTCCATCTATAATATGTTTGCGGGTCACTTATTTGACCCTTTAAGGTGTTCTGAGTGATTTAAGTAAAAGCAAAATAGAGAAGAAGATGCGTGTTATAAATAAAAACAGCCTACTTTTAGGCCATAATTGTCCTTATTATGATCCTCTCCCTAATCAAAAGCTCCCTTAGCTGTTTTTTCCGTAGAGAAAAGGTCTAAATTATATGCGCAGCCAAAATTTGCTGTGCTAAATAATAAATCTTTGAAATTAGTTATATTTTTGGCATGTATGATAGTCGTAATTTGACTTGTGAAATTTTGCCAAACTTACAATAGTTTCTAGGCCGGAATTGACATGACAAATGAGATAGTTGTGTCACATAATGTTTTTGGTCATTTTTATGTGGATTCAATAGATATAATTTGTCATGAAATTTTTTGGATTAATTTTATTTTAGTTATATTTTTTTATCAACTGCCATTTAAGTTTATAGACTTTTTTTAATTATATTAATCCTATTTTTAAAATGTTTTCAACTAAAATATTTCTTATACCCATTATACTTTCTTATTTTTAGAAGTTCGTGCTATCGCCCCTCTCCTTCCGTCACCACCACTCTGTCGTCGACGGAGCTCCGACAGTAGATGAGGAGGGGGGTATATTGTTCATAGATCTTTTTTAATTTAAATTATAGGACTTATTTAATGATTGACTAGTCAACGTGACTTACTAAAATATAAGGGCTTCATTTTTTTTCATGCACCATGTCATTTGCCATGTTTTTCATATTTTTATGGAAAAAAATCCCCCTCTAATATCCAAAGAAAATTTTGCCACCCAAGATTTGCCCACTTTCTTTTTGTAAAATAAAAGCTTTTTATATTGTTAAAATCAATGGTTTGTTTTTATATCAATTTTTTTCATCCAATTATTTTTACATCATTTTTTCATATTTTTTGAATCATATTTTTCTTTATATTTGATTTATTTTATATCAGTTTTTTTCAATATCATATTTGTTTTCTCGTATGATATTTTTTTATATCCTATTTCTTAGTTTCATATTCTTCTTTATATCATATTTATTCTATATCAGGATTTTTTTATATCATATTTTGTTTTTCATTTGAATTTTTTTTACATTTGTTTTTTATATCAATTTTTTTAATATCATATTCTTCTTTATATGAGAAATATTTTATATCTGATTTTTTATTAATTTATTTTGGTCCAATTTTTAATATCAATATTTTTTAAAATCATATTCTTATATATATTAAATTTATTTTATATCAGAATTTTTGTATATCCAATTTTCTTTAGATAATATTTTTTTTGTCAAATTTTTTTTTAAATCATAGTCTTCTTTATATAAAGTTTATTTTATATCAGAATTTTATTATGTCCGTTTTCCTTTTATCAATTTTTTTTGTCCGATTTTTTTAATATCATAATATTCTTTATATGAAATTTGTTTTATATCAGATTTTGTTATATATCCGATTTTTTTACATTTTTTAATCATATTTTTTTTAATATTCAACCCTTCTAGTAAGTATCTCGTCATATAAAACACTTACAATATTGCAATATTGCAATTTACAAAATAGACTTAATATCCACTGCAAATTGTAAATGGATGTGGTATCTACGTGTTTAATACGTTCACTGGAAAAGAGAGGGCAATTGTTTCACTAAGAAAGAAAAGAGTTTGGAGTGCTAGGATTGCTAGTTGACAGTCCAAACTAAGATTACTACTGTAAGTTATTATAATACCCCGTATTTTTCTACAATAAATAATAAAACTTTATTTTTGGATAAAATAAAAGTTTATGGAAATTGAATTTAATCGGTGAATTTAAATTATTAATTGCGAACACGAAATTCGTTGTTATGTCCTAATTATGTGTGGTTAATTTTTGTGATGTCGATAATTGTAACAATTGCATGTGTAGTAGAGAATTCATAAATTGATGGGTGACATGATTATAAAAATATAATGTTATGATAAAATAATTGGGACGTAGTTCGG
Source organism: Sambucus nigra (assembly GCA_949130495.1). NCBI lineage: Eukaryota > Viridiplantae > Streptophyta > Magnoliopsida > Dipsacales > Adoxaceae > Sambucus > Sambucus nigra. The sequence continues at coordinate 78,697,332 of OX422210.1, read as the reverse complement.
GAAGTATACGGGCTCGTTTAGGTATTTTAAACCTTTAGAAATGGTTCTGCGATATAGGTATATAATTCGGAAGACTTTCGGGATAGTCTGGTTATGGTTCAGGCCCATTTTAGGGGCCCAAAATTTGGGAGTTTAACCCAAATCGGGATTAGAGAGTTAATAACTTATATTATGAAGTTAATAGACTCCCCAGAGATCATCTAAGAACCCTAGCCTACACCACTGTGTGTGTGTGTGTGTGTGTGTGAGAGAGAGAGAGAGAGAGAGAAGAAGAAGAAGAAGAAGAAGAAGAAGAAGTCACAATAAAGAATTGAAGAGGTATTCAAAGGGGGTTTCATCAATTGCGTATCCAGGCAAGAATTTTCTTGCTCAATTTAATTTCCAATTTGCTTCTCGATTCATTGTAATGACTCCATATGATTTTTGGGTTTTAGGTTGAATTTTGATGATTAAATGTTAGAAATTAATCTCATGCATGTAGAGGATTAATTGGCACATTGGGGTTAACCCAGAAATCTAGGAATTGAATTCTTGAAATTTGATGATAGATGCCTTAGGGTTCTTGGAGTAGATTTGGAGAAATATTGGAATCACATGTAGAGGACTTTAATACATGTTTGTTTATGATCTGCATATTGTGACGTTAATTCCATGTTATGTACCCCATAATTTGAATTACCTATAGTTGGTATTGTGAAAGAAATCAGGGTTAAAGTTCCTAATGTATTCATGTGAAATTTGGGACTTGGGGATGAAAATTGGTGTTGTTATATGAAATTAATTGTTCTATGATGTGTAATCAAGTAGTAAGAATCTATTCACATGTTTATACAAAGGAAATCACGATTAGAATGGATCTTTAGGAAGAATTAAGAAAATTCGTACTAAACAAAAACTGGCAGATCGAGGCTACTGCCCCATTTCGAATCGATTCGACCTGGGGACTGAGTGGGCTGGGACCATGGTTAGTTCTTGCGTATTTTTATAAGTCCGTACGAGTTGGTGGGACGTTGTTTGGGTCAACGGTGAATTTATTATAAATGTAAACGTGGCATACACATTAATTGGGACATTATATTTAACTAGATCGTTAAATAATCAGTTAAAGAAGATGGAATTAATAATTACTAGATGGTCATTTATTAATGAGTGAATATTTGTGGACATCATATGGGATCCTTTACGTAATTATAGAGTAGTTACCTACACATATTATATGGAAATAATAATATGTACTTATGTGTATTTGTGTGGACATACCAATATTCATGGACGGTCCTATCGGCTTGGTGTTTCGCGTGCTAGGGACCGTAGCACATGTCGGAACAGGTGGGCTAGACATTGTGTAGGTCATTTTAGGTACTATGTAGCAGCTCCATCTACGATATATAGGTGTTGATGTTGTGATCCTTTGTCACCGCTAGATATGAGCTGTGAACTGGTGTACTGCGTAGGGACGTCCCCACTCATGTGTATTTTGTGATGTCTGACTTGGATAAGGAATTTCCTTCATACTTACCGATAGAGCACGAATAGGACACGACTGGTAGATTCCTTTGCATATCGTATATATGAAATGGCATATATTTATAAATTACTCGGATTAAATGAGATTAATTAATTTATCTAAGAATGAAGACATAAAATTATAGACCCTTAAGATATTGTGAATAATAGATGTTATGTCACTTTCCTTGGAAATATATATATAAGACTGAGATACATTGGGCTTTACTAATTGAATATAGTCGGGTTCGAGTTAGCAATTTGTAACACCCCGTATTTTTTAGGATAAATAATTTATCTAATTTGGAGAATTAGAATTTAAACTAAATTGATGATTTGGAGAAACTATTTAATTTGGAGAATTTATTTAAATTGAAAGATTCAATTTATTTGGAGAATTGAGATTTAAATTAATTTAGGTTATTTCTTTTAAGAATACATGTGTCATTAATTGAGGTTGAAATTTGAGATTTTAGTTAAGTTACTCGGATGATGATTCTGAGTGTACGGTTGAGTTCGGAAAGGTCGAGATAGTAAAAAAGGAATATCGGAGGGTAGTAATTGGGTCTCAGGGTGATTTTAGGCATAATCGCGCCCACGCGAGAGTGTTTGGGCCATTTTAATTTGGCCCATAAGCTTAAAAATGGGATTCATAAAATAAAAGATAATTAAGGGAGTTGGTCGCAGCCATAACTCAACAGGAGAAAACCTAAATCTGTAGAGGAAGTTTGGGAGAGCAAATTTGGGATCTTTTGGGAGCCAAACTAAATGAAGAGGAGTGTGTTCTTTGTCAAACATTCGTCTACAACAAAGGAAATTAGACCCTACGAATTTATCCAGGCAAGTAGTTAAACTTTATTTCATTTAAATTGCGGTATTATTCATATCATGGTGGGTGTAAACCATATTCATTTTGGGATGATTTATATACCAAAATTCATTTTTGGAGGGTGTCACATGTTAAATATGGGTTTGGGGGATTTAAGAATTAAGAGTGAAATTGATATTTAATTGATGTGAGAATAATATCATATGACGCTAGAATATGATTTAGAATCGAAGACCTGTAGAAATTGTTGTTCAATTCGGATTATTGAAACGAATTGAGAATTGTTATTTAAGGGGTATTGAGAAAAACCCAATTTATGAACCTTAGAATTTTAATGAAAATCACTCAGGATTAATGTCATATATTAATTTTTGAACATGTTTATAGATGAAATAAATATAGGAGATAAAGTAATCGAGGTCTGGATTGAAGTTGGAAAGCTTCGGAGTTTAAAAATGGTGGAAAAAGCACTCGGGAAAGATAAGTGATATCTGGTTAATCGATTGATTGACCCCTTCAGTTAATGTAAAACATGAGATTGTAGATCTTTTCGTCACGGCCGCGTGGGCGCCGACCTCATATTTTTCTAATTTTTTTTTTCCGATTTGATATGATTTTTCTACGATAGGGTGCGGACAGCGACATCTTTAGGAAGATATAAATTAGGGTTATTTGGAGATGTCCGCAAATGAGTTAAGGACTTTGGAAAAATATAAAGGAACATTATTTTATCCTTGGATTAGATAGGGATGAATTTGGGGTATGGATTTAGGAGTATTTATAATGAACGACACTCGATAATATATGTTAAAAATATACGAACGTATTCGAATGGAAATTTTGGATGAATTTAGCATACGGGCTAGTATCTTAAGGTGGAATTTAATCAATAGAAATTAAATTGAACCTAATACTTAGAGTCTTATGGGATGAGTATTAAGGACTATTAAATTTAATAAGGGTGTTAAACTTATTAACCGAATTTGGTGAAATGAATTCTAAAAGGTTAAAATACGGACCAATAATGGGAGTCCAGGCATTTTGGTTGAGCGATACCACTTGGATCAAAATTAATTTAGGTGAGAGTAATTAAATTAAGGGTCGAGATTTTGACTCTGATATTTCTCAGGCTTGTGCTACGGGAGTTAGGCACATATTAGCCAGTTTAATTTATTATATAGATATATAATAAATTATCGAATTATGAATTTAACGAGAGGTGTTAACCTTAATAGTGGATTTTTGTGTAACAAATTTTAAAGGGTGAAGATACAGACCATATGAGTGAGCCGGAGTATTGTAGTTGGGTGACACTACTTTAATTAATTAATTAATGTGAAATTGATTAGATTAATCAGCGTAATTTGAAAGGTAACGAATTCGGGCGATGAGCGAACCTATGTCTTAGATTAGTAGGATATGAGTGAATTACCTATTGCAATATTTTATAGGATAATTGTCACACTTCGAGTAGTGAGGGATACTTGGGAATATACGATGAGATGTATAATTGAAATTAAATAATACGTAGGATATTCGGAGAATATATATGCTATATGTGGAATATATGATATACGTTATGTGTATACATATACTGATTGGTATGATTTATTATTTGTATTACATACCTACCATACTTGCTATCATGGGAGGTTGTAGGAAGAGGGCAATCGTGTCTTGTATGCCTTCGAGGGGATTTAGATTTGGTACCTCAAGAACATAGGATTGTGAAGACTTATTTGTGAGTTGATTAGTCAACTGACTAAGGGAGTGTAGGTATGTGCGTGACCCATGGGTATGTGAACTATGTTCGCCTCCAATACGTGTGATTTGTATTGATATGGTTCTAGAGTGATTCAAAATCTGTAGTCCTTTATACAGTGCGTGATGTATCGGGACTTTATAGCAGAGTATGCATGCACCACAGGTCTCAGCCTAGTGGTGCTGTATTGTATATATATAATTAGTGTGATAAATATATATATATATATACTTGTTAGTTATTCTACTACATATGTTTTGTAAATGATGTACCAGGACATTATAGCCTAGTATAATTGCACTGCTAATCAGCTTAGGGGTGTAGTGTTAATATATATATATATATATAATAGAGGGATATATGTATACGTGTGATTTTATTCTACTATGTGGGTTTTGTAGAAGAGAAAGATAATGACATGTACAAGAGAAAGATAATGACATTAAAAATAACTATATTATGGGGGGAAATAAGCATATACTGATAAATTTATAATGGGATAAAAGATATGGAAATTCGGTAACATATTGTATGGGTAATACGGGTGGGTATAATGAGTTAGCATGGGTAAGGAGACTTGTTATGGCTAGTTAGGTGGGGTAGCTTAACTAGGAAAGGTAGAAGGCAAGCGTTAAGTGTTCACATTAGATTAGGGGTGAGCTATGTCTCAAGAGAGTGCGACACTAGCTTAAATATGAAAAGTGTGCATGCATATTTAATTATTGCAATTTAACTCCTTGCTAAATATTTTCAAAATGTTTTACTTGGGATCTGACCCATGTTAAAATCTTTTCCTAAATATTTTAGGTGTCCAGCCCCAGGGACGCCTAGTTTGAGGATTCCATCCAGGAATGCGCAGCTGCAGCTCATGTGGAAGTTGCAGGACTTTGTTATAGACGCTTCGTTCATTTACTCCTAGTGTAGGAACTTTTCAGAACTCATTTGAACATGTCGCCCTCAGATTTTGTATCTAGTTTACTTATCGGACTTTGTGTATCTAGGTTATTATTTCAGTTACTGTTGTATTTAATTGTGGAACCGGTAGTAAATTCGATTATCTTAATTTATATTATTCATTTGTGTGAGATTCAGTTATTAGTTGTGTTGATGGTTTTATGATTATTTATTTTCCTCTTGTTGTTAATTAATGAAAGACAAAATTTGGCACCAGTCTAATTAAATTACTAGGTGGTTAGTAACTTTAAAAAGTTTTCATCAGTGATGCTAAGAATGAGCCATATGTGACCAACGTTTTATTTTGACCACGGGCTGGCCACCCAGTATTTTAATAAGCGGGGTGTCACAGATGGTATCGGAGCATCAGATTCTAGAGTCCTTAGGATCTGTGCAGCTTATTAAGTTTTAGCGTAGCGTTCTTTTCTATAAAGACGTATTATAGGATTGTTGTATTCCTTCACGCATGCGACTTAGGTTCTCCTGCTACTAAGTATAGTGGATGCGATTCCTATACGAGTTCGGTTGGGCTTCGTACACCGAACAACTTTGGGACGACCAGCGAGGGCCGTTAGAAGGACTGTAGGAGGGGAGGCTCAGCAGAAGGCATGGAATATTCTGGAAATAGTGATCGCGATAGAAGTCACCATAATTATTGTTTACGATAGACGACTTTAGGATAAACACCAGGGTGCATTAGTTTCCCTAAACACCTTCGTAGAAAGCGGTGGGGCATATTCAGACTCACCCAGTGTAGTCGGTAAAGGGGAGGAGTCGGGGGAACTCCTTTGAAGAGCCATCCATGAGGATTTGGGAAAGAAGGGGAGGGTAACGGGTTAATGAAAAGAGATAACCCAAAGGCAATTGATTAGGGTGGAGTTCAGTGAGACCTAGAATTAAATTTCAGATAAAATCTTGGCTCATAGGAGCAGCGTAGTAGTGGTGGGAGTTGGTCACCACAACCATGTAGAGATACCATGGATAATGATGAAATTAGGGTGCGGTTTAACAGAAAATACCCTCATTAGTTATTTAAATAGAGGGGTAAAGGGAATTCAGTCCTACTTCAAAAGGACCGGACAGTGGCCGGACATAAAGGAGAGTTGACTTGTTTAGCAAACTTTTTACCCAACGAGGTGGATATGGAGAATAAAAAAAGGGTCTGTTAGTTAAAAATGGACTCGTGGTGAAAATACATAAGCGAGGATTGAGAAAATTCAGCTAGAACGACGGGTGTTATTGTAGATTCGCATGTGAAATGGGTTTAGTAGAGGCATCTTAAATACAACTATAGTGTGTGGTTATTCACTGTTGCGTAGAAGGGATATTTTTAGATCCATCCTTAGGGGAGCGGGTGTGAACACTGAGAGGATATATATATATATATATATATATATATATATATATATATATATATATATATAGAGAGAGAGAGAGAGAGAGAGAGAGAGAGAGAGAGAGCGATTCTCATGCATATTCCAGTTTGCATACTGCTGGCATTATTTGGCATCACATCTGCTACACATTTACTTTCATTTGAGCATTATTTAAAAGCATCTTTATTGTGTACTGATATGACAAAAATGGACTCAATGAGAAATGAAAGTCATATGTCCACACCTACAGCACACTAATAATAAGTCTATCCACACTAATAAATTTGTCCACACCTATAACACAATAATAAATCTATCCATATGCCAGTACAAAAAAGAGAAAAAATATTGCTCAACCGCTTTCGCCAAAATATGATGACAAGAGATTCCTTTAATAAATTTAATTCAACAAATGCAGAGGAAGAATTAATACCCTTTCGGGAAGGATGCAAGCTTTTTAGGAGTACTAACACCAATAAAAATTAGATAACAAAATGCCTTACGAGGAAAATGCTTCCTGCTCTTTGTCCCACCAGGAACGACAGAAGTAACAACAACACCATTTAGTTCTCTTTTTATCTTCTGCACTGCAGCAACTTCTAATGTAGCTTCCTATAAAATCACAAAAGCATAACCAAGTTAAATAAAAGCCAAGTTTATTCTGACTTGAAAAAAATTACTAATTTTGAATTTTCAACCAAGTAAACTACTGCTGCTAATGAACCTCATTAGCTCTTTTTGAGTCTTATTCTATGGATTTTGACCACTTCAAACTAGACCTGCCAACATGCCAACATTTAACAACTTGGACATGCGAAGAGAGAAACCATGGGTGGACTGTGTCTAAATTGTATCTCTCTTTCTCGAGAGCAGCAATTTCCACTCTTATCATCAGTAATTTTGAGGTGGGTTCAACTTCACAAGAAAACCCTAATTTTATTTATTAGTAAAGTCCACAATTTCCATTAACATCAAAGAAGCACAACTTGGAAGAATTCTAAACATTCCAATCTCCTAGTATTAAATCTAGCAGGTAGTATTAAATTTGACAATTGAAAGCCCTAAAAATTTATATATAAAACATATATATATATATATATATATATATATATATATATATATATATATATATATATATATATATATATATATATATATATATATATAACACTACGATCAATAGACTCATAAAAGCACACCAACATGTAAATACAAACATAGGCAAATGTATATATAAAACCCTAAATCTGCAAAAATGAGACACCAAAACATGGGAGACTCCAAAACGTGTAGTACCTGTGGAAGAGCCGAAATCCAAAGTGGTGAACTGGGAGACTCCAAATTGACGAATGAGCGGGAGACTCCAGTGGGAGATGGATAAAAGAGAGGGAGACTCCAAAAAGTGAGCAAGTGTAGTTTTTTGTAGGCATTTTATATTTTAGTCAAGTGTACTTAATTTTGGCACACTTAAAAACAGTGGCAAATTTTGGCACTGTTTTAAAGTGTGCCAGATTGTTATTAAACCGTGCCAGAATTTGGCACGGTTTAAAACTGTGCCAGATTTTTAATATCAGGGTGTGGCAAATTGCTGTTTTTGGTGTAGTGTATATATATAATAAAGGAGGAGGGTTTTTTTGTCTCCCCCAACTAATGGTTCAGATTGAATCTGGTGATTTTGGTGTTTATCAACTCACGGCTCAGAATAAATCTTACCGAATTGAATCTAATGGTAAAATCGTATGCCACGTGATAAAATGTATTAAATGTTTGCAGCCAAGTCCCATGCGTCCCATGTCTCGAGACTATCCCATGTCTCGAGACTCTTACTCTCAGGAAGTGTGTTTAACCAAGCCACAAAGTCATGATTAAAGCCACGTTTCCTATCTCTCATCAAACCCATCCCACGAGTCTCTCTCTCTCTCGGCGAGGACAATCTATTCTCTGCAATGGTGAGTTTATATACCTAATGGGTCTCTCTTGCTGCATTTTGAGATACTATTTTTTACTTTGTCCGGCTCTTCATTATTTTTGTTATATGATATGCCATCACTCTTACTGAGTTGTGTCTCTTTTATCCTACCGATCTAATTTGTTTTAACATATATTTGAGATCTGTTGTGTCCTTTTCAGTGGTGAGCGGTTTAGTAGAAAATGAGTATGGTTGTTGATCTCCGATGTTTTTATGGGTACAGATCTGCGTGTACAGAGATATCCCTGATGTAAAACGGGTTGGATTCATATTTTGAGGGTTTCTAATCATATTTTGTTTTTAAGATTCTCACTCTCTTTTTAGATGCTTTTGTCACCGTCACCATCTATATTTTCTTATATTTTCTTTTATTGTGCAGGTTTCTTATAATAAGACCTCCATTAAAAGGAGAAGCTTCAATGGAAAATAGGGTGTAAAAACGTTATTAACTTTGTATGGAGGTTTTTAACTTTTATTGTGCAGGTTTCTTATAATAAGACCTCCAACAGAACTTACCAAAAGTTGTTGTTTAAGGTGTAAAAACGTTAGTGCATCGAGTCGAAGAATCATGGCAGGTGAGGGTAAATTTTGCCATTTAGAGAAAATAGGGTCATTGGATAACCCTTGATGGCCGACGACCATGTGCGGCGAATTTGCTGGTCGGCTTCCACAGTGTGAAGACGAGCAGTGGTGGTCCACATTTGTGCAGAGGATGCCATAAGTGGTTGAGGACCCCACAAGGTGAGGAAAGGATGGCATCAGTTTGATATATGTCAAAATTAGTAGAAATCCTATTTTGCAGCTATTTTTGACTTTGAGGGTCGGTCTACAAAAATGATGGCGGTTGGTTATTGTACATGAGGAGTACAACATTTTTTGAATCAATTTCAATACATGTATCACTTTACAGATAAGGGACCAATAACATCAAGCCATTGTACATGAGGAGTACAATATTTTTTGAATCAATTTCAATACATGTCTCACTTTACAGATAAGGGCCCAATAACATCAAGCCAAAATGAGAAGAGAACAACATATCAAGTGGAAAACATTTTGAATTTTTTTGGGCCTTATCAGGTCTCTTTTTAGTTTTTTTATTCTTACTGTTTATTTTGTTTTCTATTTTTTTATAATTTATAACTTCAACTGCAATACAGTTGTGAAGCACTACTACAGTTTGAAGGTATAATGTATAGGATGAGGATTTGTTGATTTGGTTGTTGGGTACATTACACGGGGTACTACGCTACATGGAACTCAAGAATTGTGGGTACATTACACGGGGCTCAAGAAAAAGCCCAGTTATTGTAGCACTCTTACTTTCAAAATGTCCAAAAAACTGGCATTTAGACAGAGAGTTTCGCAAGAAGTTATATCAAGTGACATATGGGTTTTGTTTGGCTTACTTTTTTCAATAGGAAAATATATTATAATCAGCTTCTCAATTTTGTAATTTTTTTTAAAATCAGATAATAAACAATTATGATCCACTCAAGTCAGCGCTACTTTATTTGGGGAGACCATGTGTTATTGTGCATTGAAGTTATGATTTGAACTTAAAAATTACTCTTGACATTAAGTACGTAGTTTTTGAAGAATTTTTGGTTATTTTTTTTCCAGTCATGTTATAATTACGCATGTTTAATTCATGTTTTTATTGGTGCTCTTTATGTATTATAATGTTGTACTTATGTTAAAAATTTATACAATTGTTTCCATTACATGTTTGATAAAACGCAAAAGATAATTTACGTTTTAAATTATTTACAACAATAATTTTATTGTCCACATCTATTTTTTCACAACCTTTGATCAAAATTCTTAGGTTAGGGCATGATTGATGCCCATTGTCTAAATTATTTTATTAGTTAAAAAAATATTTGTACTGTTTTACATAAAATAAAAAAAGTTGTTTTTAAAGAAATATTAAAAATGTTTTTCACACGAATAAATTGTTTTAAACTACGAAGTAACTATTTTTAATTGTTTTGATCAAATTTTTTTATAAGAAGTTATTTATTAAGGAGGTTTTATACATAAAAAATGATTGTGACGTTTTTTAACTTTTGAGAACTAAACAATTTTTTAAAACCTTTTTCCTTATAAATATTTAAAAATATATAAATATTTAAAAAAAATTTAAAACCAAATCTGTACAGTTTATAATACAAAAATTTGTTTAAAAATATATAAATATTTGCCAATTGACACTTGAACACATGTCACGTGTCACAAAAATAAGTTCCAAAATAATGTCTTCTTGCAATTTTTCCCGTCCAATATTTGTAGATGTGTAAATGTGTAAGTGTACCATGGAATGATCAACATTATTTATATTTGCACTATGGGTGACATGTTTAAAATGCAAAATATCACGACAACAAATTCGTCACGGGAACAAATTTATCGCCCTACTATCAGCACAAATACAAAATATCGCGAGAACAAATTTATCGACGTGCCATCGGCACGGGTACACCCTAGTATATATATATATATATATATATATATATATATATATATATATATATATATATATATATATATATCCTATGAGGCTATCTCATTTTGAGAGGTAATAATCGAGGTATGGTTCTATCATAAGTACGGACTGTTAAGCGATGGTGAGTGGTTACAACAAGTCTATCATGTTCGTTATTCTGGGGTAGGATGGGTATTTTTATGATGTCTCACTTAAAAGAGGGTCGAGCTCACGATGATAGTTTTATAAAGTAGACTTCAGAGTACATAGGTCAAGTTATATTGGATTCCGGTGCATAGGAACTTTTACTAATATGATTTAGGGTATGTCGAGTTTACCGTTGAGTGGAAAGATTTAACTCATTGTTGTGTAAGTGCTGAGAACTTAGTGATAGTGAGAGCATAGTATCGTGTGACGCCTTAAGAGATATGGGCATAGATGATTTGATTTATGTGTTGGGAGATAAGATTTGTGATATCTTGATTATGTGCTTGGACTGCACGGATTTTGATGACCGACACTACTAGGGGATAGTGCATTGGAGAAAGTTTTTTAGAACTTCGTTACAGGAGGTTACACACATGGATCGTAATAAACGTTGGGAATAGCGAGACGTTATTGAATGCTAGTGCATCGATTTTAAATGTTAAATTATTAGATGAGCAGAGGAAACAATTTAAGCTAAGAGTTAATATGATATATGGCCAGTGGAGCCAGGTAGTGCTACGAAGGATGCATTGAGAAATTTTTGCACCACGAGTTAATGGGTGGGGACAGGTCGAGAAAGACTTAATTTGAAAATTGGGGAAATCGAGAATACCCGTACGATATAGCCACGCCGAGAGTGCGGAGATGAGCTCGAGATAAATATATTACGTACGAGACGTTACTAATAATTATACTAAAATGTTTGGGCTATAGTATATAGTATTGTGAGACTTTGTGTTCGCTGTTTTGAGATATGATTTACATGTGCTAGTTATCACCTGATAGAGGGTTTAGTATATATATTCGTGTATATATGTTATCGTGTGTTTTATAATAGACTTATGAGGAAGTGTTTGTATTATTATATTTGATCCCGGGGAATAGGGACGTTTATCGATGGGGTTCAGAGTTGATATATTTTGTAACGAGCAAGAATATATAGCTTGTGATTGACTCGCGCTAAGATACTAGTGATTGTAAGGGTCTCTATATTGTATGATATCATTGGTAACATGAAAATAGTCGAGTATACTTTTATGTTAGGAGACGAGATTTGTGGGTACGTGATATGGACTGAGGGCCAAACGGATATCATCGATCGACAATGCTAGGTAGTAGTGTATCGGGGGGGTCCTTGTTTATATTTCGCTTTGCGAGACATCCCACGCATGAAACTTAATGCAACGTTGGATGTGGGGAGATGTTTGGTCACTAACACATAGTTTTTGTACCTTGGCTATTATGCATGCAAGTAGTTATAACTATAAGTTGAAAGTTATATTACAATTTAAGGCTAGTGGAGCCGGGTAACCTTAGTGAATTTTGCATGGGTATAGGGTGTGTGGGTGCCCTAGACAATTAATTTAATTTTAACATAATTCACGATTAGAAGAGGTAGAAATATGTGTAGCGATCTCAGGGACATGTCAGTAAGAAAGTATTCATGGCATGGAGTACTAGACTCATCTTAATTTTGAGGGCGAAATTCCTTTGTCGGGGGGAAGTATGCAACACTCCGTATTTTTTAGGCTAAATAATTTATCTAATTTGGAGAATTAGAATTTAAACTAAATTGATGATTTGGAGAAACAATTTAATTTGGAGAATTTATTTAAATTGGAAGATTTAATTTATTTGGAGAATTGAGATTTAAATTAATTCGGGTTATTTCTTTTAAGAATACAAGTGTCGTAAATTGAGGTTGACATTTGAGATTTTAGTTAAGTAACTCGGATGATGATTTTGAGTGTATGGTTGAGTCCGAAAGGGTCGAGATAGTAAAAAAAGAGTACCCGGGGATAATAATTGGGTCTCGAGGTAATTTTAGGCATAACCGGGCCCACATGAGAGTGTTTGGGCCATTTTAATTTGGAACATAAGCTTAAAACGGGATTATTGAAATAAAAGTTAATTAAGGGAGTTGGTGGAAGCCATAACTCAACGGGAGAAAACCTAAATATGCAGATGAAGTTTGGGAGAGTAAATTGGGGATCTTTTGGGAGTCAAACTGAAGGAAGAGGAGTGTGTTCTTCGTCAAACATTAGTCTACAACAAAGAAAATCAGACCCTACGAAATTATCCAGGCAAGTAGTTAAACTTGCTTTTATTTAAATTGTAGTAATACGATTCACATCATGGTGGGTGTAAACCATATTCATTTTGGGATGAGTTATTATAGCAAAATTCATTTTTGGAGGGTATCACATATTAAATCTGGGTTTGGGGGATTTAAGAATTAAGGGTGAAATTGATTTTTATTTGATGTGAGAACAATATCATATGAGGCTAGAATATGATTTAGAATTCAAGACCTATAGAAATTGTTGTTGAATTAGCATTATTGAATTGAATTGAATTGAGAATTGTTATTTAAGGGGTATTAAGAAAAACTCAATTTATGAACACTAGAATTTTAATGAAAATCGCTGAGGATTAATGTCATATATTAGTTTTGAACATGTTTATAGATGAAATAAATATGGGAGATGAAGTAATCGAGGTCTGGATTGAAGCTGGAAAGCTTCATAGTTTAAAAAGGGTGAAAAAAGCACTCGAGGAAGATGACTGGTATCTAGTCGATCGATCGATTGAACCCTATAGTTATTGTAAAACATGATATTATAGATATTTTCGTCATGGTTGCGTGGGCACTAACATCGTATTTTTCTTATTTTTTTTGGATTTGATATGATTTTTCTACGATAGGGTACGCGAGACCGACATCATTAGAAAGAAATAAATTCGGGTTATTTGGAGATGTCCGTAGATGAGTGAAGGACTTTGAAAAAATATAAAGGAACATTATTTTATCCTTGGATTAGATAGGTATGAATCCGTGGTATGGATTTGGGAGTATTTATAATGAACGACAATCAATAATATATGTAAAAAATATACGAACGTATTCGAATGAGAATTTTGAATGAATTTAGCATACGGGATGGTATCTTAAGGTGGAATTTAATTGATAGAAATTAAATGGAACCTAATACTTAGAGTCTTATGGGATGAGTATTAAGGACTATTAAATTTAATAAGGGTGTTAAACTTATTAACCGAATTTGGTGAAATAAATTCGAAGAGGTTAAAATACGGACCAATAAAGGGAGTCCGGGCATTTTGGTTGAGTGATACCACTTGGAGAAAAATTAATTGACGTGAGAGTAATTAAATTAAGGGTCAGGGTTTTGACTTTGATATTTCTAAGGCTAGTGCTATGGGTGTTAGGCACATATATCCGGTTTAATTTATTATAGAGATATATAATAAATTATCGAATAATGAATTTAACGTGAGGTGTTAACCTTAATAGTGGATTTTTGTGTAATAAATTTTAAAGGGTGAAGATACAGATCATATGAGTGAGTTGGAGTATTGTAGTTCGGTGACACTACTATAATAAATTAATTAATGTGAAATTGATTAGATTAATCGGTGTAATTTGAAATGTAACGAATTCGGGGGATGAACGAACCTATGTCTTACATCAGTAGGATATGAGTGAATTACCTACTGCAATATTTTAAAGGATATTTGGTACACTTCTAGTAGTGAGGCATACTCGGGAATATACGATGAGACGTATAATTGAAATTAAATAATACATAGGATATTCGAGAAATATATATGCTATGTATGGAATATATGATATAGGTTGTGTGTATACATTGTAACACCCCGCCCGCCCGGGGAGAGCGAACGGAGCGCTAATGCGATAAAATTAAACTAAATCCACAAATAACAAGGTATAGAGCATCTAAATAAACCGACAATAATATAAATCCACTAATCTCAATCTCTTCAATTACAACATGTCTCTCGAATTAAAATTACAACTAACTCGAAAATAAAATACAAATCTCCAAAGCTCTATACATCAAAATAATACAAATCTTTCCCAAAAAATCCTCGCTAAAATCAATCTCCATAGCGCCCCAAAATTCGCGCTGACCTGCCACTAAAAGAAAATATGGGGAAGTACTCAATACGACAGGAAAGATGCTCAACAAATATATATTAGCGATGAATAAAACGTAACAACACGAGTACGAATATTCAAATCAAATGCAAATCTCAATATCATTTCGTCATTATAATTTCTCAACAACACTTTAACCGGGTCACCAGGCCTCACCACATCCGTATATGCTTTATCAAGCCATAGCCTGGGAAGCAGGAATTTTGGCGGGTGCCCAACATCCGTGCCATATTAAAATCTCACGACAACGTGCTCAACAACAACACGAATAATACCACATGAATCGAAATAATTTCAACAATTATTTTCCAGATTTCAATGAATTTATCAATTCAAATATGAGTATTCAAAGAGAATGACACTCGCGAGATTTAAGGAGCATATTGTGTAAAACCCCATACCTCAAACCATGATGAGAAAGCAATGATCACATCCTCAAGATCAACACAAAAGATCTACAAAATCTCCTCCAAGAACCTCCAACAAAATAGCCCCAAGAACACCTCTAATCTAAGGTTGGAACTCACAAATCCCAAGGGACAATGTGTATATAAAAAGAAGAGGAATATAAAATATATTTGCTGCCAAAATTTGTCCCAAAAGTAGGTTAAAAGGGTTGCCCACGACTTCCTTTTATAATGCAAAGAAATCAAGAGTTGGAATCCAAAAGACTCCTTTAAATAAGGCAAATAAATGAAGAGTTGGAAGTCAAAACAACTCCAAAGGTTAAAAACATTTAAAAATCATTTAAAAATCCGTTTTAACTCCGTTTTCGAAACCGTTTGAAATTCTCGCCTTTAAAAATAATAACCAACATATTTGAACAAAAAAAATAATTTTATCTAAAACTTCATTTTCCAGAAATGAATTAAAATAGCCCAAAATTACGCGGGTTGTTACACTTCCCCACTAACAATGGAATTTCGCCCTCGAAATTCGCCGAATGCCTAACTCTCAAAAATCAGGCTAACAATCTCCAAAAATAATTTCGTCTCCAAAAATAATTCCTCACCTCTAATCTCGAAACCTAACACGAATATCACCTAAAATTTGCTATCTCCAAAAATTACTAACCACGCAATGAACCCAAAACCCAAGCCTCGAGGGTTGCCGTATACCTAAGCTCTGATACCATTTGTAACACCCCGCCCGCCCGGGGAGAGCGAACGGAGCGCTAATGCGATAAAATTAAACTAAATCCACAAATAACAAGGTATAGAGCATCTAAAAAAACCCATAATAATATAAATCCACTAATCTCAATCTCTTCAATTACAACAAGTCTCTCGAATTAAAATTACAACTAACTCGAAAATAAAATACAAATCTCCAAAGCTCTATACATCAAAATAATACAAATCTTTCCCAAACAATCCTCGCTAAAATCAATCTCCATAGCGCCCCAAAATTCGCGCTAACCTGCCACTAAAAGAAAATATGGGGAAGTACACAATACGACAGGAAAGATGCTCAACAAATATATATTAGCGATGAATAAAACGTAACAACACGAGTACGAATATTAAAATCAAATGAAAATCTCAATAGCATTTCATCATTATAATTTCTCAACAACACTTTAACCGGGTCACCAGGCCTCACCACATCCGTATATGCTTTATCAAGCCATAGCCCGGGAAACAGGAATTTTGGCGGGTGCCCAACATCCGTGCCATATTAAAATCTCACGACAACGTGCTCAACAACAACACGAATAATACCACATGAATCGAAATAATTTCAACAATTATTTTCCAGATTTCAATGAATTTATCAATTCAAATATGAGTTCAATTAACAAGAATTCAAAGAGAATGACACTCGCGAGATTTAAGGAGCATATTGTGTAAAACCCCATACCTCAAACCATGATGAGAAAGCAATGATCACATCATCAAGATCAACACAAAAGATCTACAAAAGCTCCTCCAAGAACCTCCAACAAAATAGCCCCAAGAACACCTCTAATCTAAGGTTGGAACTCACAAATCCCAAGGGACAATGTGTATATAAAAAGAAGAGGAATATAAAATATATTTGCTGCCAAAATTTGTCCCAAAAGTAGGTTAAAAGGGTTGCCCACGACTTCCTTTTATAATGCAAAGAAATCAAGAGTTGGAATCCAAAAGACTCCTTTAAATAAGGCAAATAAATGAAGAGTTGGAAGTCAAAACAACTCCAAAAGTTAAAAACATTTAAAAATCATTTAAAAATCCGTTTTAACTCCGTTTTCGAAACCGTTTGAAATTCTCGCCTTTAAAAATAATAACCAACATATTTGAACAATAACAATAATTTTATCTAAAACTTTATTTTCCTCCATTTTCCAGAAATGAATTAAAATAGACCAAAATTACGCGAGTTGTTACATACATATACTGATTTGTATGATTTATTATGTGTATGTCATACCTACTATACTTGCTATCACGGGAGGTTATAGGAAGAGGCCAATCTTGTCTTGTGTGCCTTCGGAATGATTTAGATTTGGTACCTCAAGAACATAGGACTGTGAAGACTTATTTATGAGTTGATAAGTCAACTGACTATGGGAGTGTAAGTATTTGCGTGACCCATGGGTACGTGAACTATATTCGCCTCCAAGATGTGTGATTTTTATTGATACGGTTCCAGAGTGATTCGAAATCTGTAGTCCTTTATATAGTGCGTGATGTACCGGGACTTAATAGCAGAGTATGCATGCGTCGCAGGTCTCACCCTAGGGGTGTTGTATTGTATATATATAATTAGTGTGATAAATATATATATATATATATATATATATATATATATATATATATATATATATATATATATATATATATATATATATATATATATATATATATATATATATATACTTGTGACTTATTCTACTAAGTGTGTTTCGTAAATGATGTAGCAGGACATTATCGCCTAGTATAGTCACACCGCAACTCAACTTAGGGGTGCAGTGTTAGTATATATATAAAACATAGTGATATATGTATACGTGTGATTTTATTCTACTATGTGGGTTAGTAGAAGAGAAAGATAGTGACGTTAAAAATAACTATATTATGGGGAGAAATAAGCATATATTAAGAAATTTATAATGGGATAAAAGACATGGAAATTCGGTAACATATTGTATGGGTAATACGGGTGGCTATAGTGAATTAGTATGCGAAAGGAGACTTGTTATGGCTAGTTAGGTGGGATAGCTTAACTAGGAAAGGTAGAAGGCAAGCGTTAAGTGTGCACATTAGATGAGGGGTGAGCTATGACTCAAGAGATGCGACACTAGCTTAAATATGAAAAGTGTGCAAGCATATTTAATTATTGCAATTTAACTGCTTGCTAAATATTTTCAAAATGTTTTACTTGGAATCTGACCCGTGTCAAAATCTTTTCCAAAAAATTTTAGGTGCCCAGCCATAGGGACGCCCAGTTTGAGAATTCTATCCAGGAATGCGTAGTTGCAGCTCATGTGGAAGTTGCAGAACTTTTTTATAGGCGCTTCGTTCATTTACTCATAGTGTGGGAACTTTTCAGTACTCATTTGGGCATATTACCCTCAGATTTTGTATCTAGTTTACTTATCGAACGTTGTGTATCCAGGTTATTATTTCAGTTAGTGTTGTATTTTATTTTGGAACCGGTAGTTGATTTAGTTATCTTAATTTATGTTATTCATCCGTGTGGGATTTAGTTATTAGTTGTGTTGATGGTTTTATTATTATTTATTTTTCTCCTGTTGTTAATTAATGAAAGATAAAATTTGGCACTAGTCTAATTAAATTACTAGGTGTTTAGTAACTTTAAAAGTTTTCGACAGTGATGTTAAGAATGAGCCATATGAGACCAACATTTTATTTTGATCACGGGCTGGCCACCCGGTATTTTAGTAGGCGGGGTGTCACACAATTGATCATAGCTAATTCATTTAATACCAAATTGGTGCAGTTACTGTACATTATATTGGGACTTGTTTGAATGCGGGTAATATCACACTTAGACGAGGGGTGATGTTGGAACACGAGGCCCCTAAATTTTAAAATTCTCTAAAATATTAATTTCCTTTAACGCGGAATAGAATTGTTCAAATTCTAAACTACGCAGACTTTAAATTTTAATTTCTTTCTAGTTAAAATTAAACTTAACTCAAAGTGAAATTAAACTATTTAACAAATAAATTTTCACTTAAACCAAATTAATTCAACCCAAGTCCTAAAAATTTGCCTAACAAGATTAATTCATTTTTCTATTTAGGCCAAACCAAATTGTATCAAATTAAATTAGCTTAACTTGAATTAAATTAACTTAAACTTCACCCAAACATATTTTAGCACCAAATTAAGCTAAAATGTGATTAAACCCAACTTTATCTTACTTAAACCTAAGCATGCATTCTAAGGTGATTTGAAAGATAAAAATAAATCACGTCACACTACACGCCTATGTACGAGGAAAACCCAAATGGAAAAAACCTCGGACGACCCTTGCCTAAAGTCCACTAAGTATGGTTTTATAATTCCAAGATAAATGACTTACTTACCCGACTTGACTCTGTCCAAGCCTTAACGCATCTTCTTGTAAATACCTCTACTTAGTCGACCACCCCAGACTCCACCGGAATCTACCAATGAGGCTTTTGGTCACGGTCACCCTCACGCGAAGCCTTTTGTCGAGTAAGAATACCGCAGCACGCAAACAGAACTCCTTTAGGGGTGGAGAAAAACCCAAAATTTCTTCTTTGACGGAGTATAGAAAACTAGGTGCCAAATCAACTCTCCAAGCAACAAATATATATAAGGGAACTCGGAACAAAAACTAAAACATAAGGGTGTAAATGAGTTTCGGAAGAGTTTTTTAATCCATGAATTCTAAAACTCTTTTCAAGAACTTTTGATAGAAACCTTTTTTTATCTCAAAGTCTAGATAAAAGTGTGTTAAAAGTTGGATTAGAAAAGGTCTTTCCCTCACTGTGTAATTAGGCAAAAAGTTAGTGGACAAGTGGGAAAGCGGGTAGTTGAAAAAAAAACTGTCAAAAATTTTCAAAATCCGCCCAGGTCGTTCGAACGACTTTTCCAACTAGAAATACTCTTAAATGTCTGAGAACGTATGTGCTTGCGTTCCAATGAGAAAATTATAACCCAAACAAACCCTAAACATGCAACAGTATGTGATTGAATAAGATGATAATCTAAGCAAGAACATTCAAACACATGCAATTGAGGAAAAATCCCCCAGAGGGGCAAAACCATTTATTTTCATTATAATATTGTAGCAATACAATTTCGGATTACAATGAAAATACAAGTGACTAAGAATTACCCTCAGGTATCGGATTCTGTAGTCGCGGCTGGAACTATCCCTTTCCAGTAGGGCTGCAATGGAGAAGAGAAACGGCTTCTCCACAAGGGTGTGAGCAGTAAGAGTGCGTTCCTGGGTTGCAAAGTGATTCACAAAGGATTGGCAATTGTGTGAATCCAAAAACCTAGAGTCTAGATGCTCAATAGGTGAAGACTTAGGGCTTTCTGTACTCTGGAAATCGTGTGAATAAGTCTTGGAAAACCACTTCCCGTAGTGGGATTAAATGAGAGGACTCGGGGCCTTAAAAAACTGAACACGATCTGAACACGATCTGTTTATGTTTATCCCAGGCGGACCGGTCCGGGTCTGAGGCGGATTGATCCGATTTGATCGGATCGGTTCTTTTATTCTGAGGCGGATCGGTCCGTTGATGATCGGATCGATTCGCTTCCAGGCTTCATCGGTTCGCTTGCGGTCCGGGATATACTGGCCTTCTGACAAACAAGCGGATCGGTCCGGGTCTTTAGGCGGACCGGTCCGATTAGTCGGATCGGTTTTTCTATTTCAGCGGATCGGTCCGGCTGTCAGACTATGATTCCTCTTCTTCTTTTGATATTCGGATCCGTTGAATCTTGAATCTTGAATTTCTTCAACGGTGTAACGGCGTGCGACATAATACATTGATAATGGACAAAAATGTCCTTACAAATCTCCCCCTATGTCTATGCCGGTACATACATAAAAACAAACATCCGAATTATCAAACTAAAAATGATGCCTATACAAATCTACCCTTCCATGAACCCAAAACTGGAAAGATACAATTGAATAAGACTACAGCGTTTGCTCTAAAATTCTGCAGGAATCTCAACGCTTTTCTCATCAGGGTGTGCAATCTAAAGATAATCCATGTAGTACCTACACACGTGAGACAAAGCAAAATACCAAGTGACATATCGAATTTGAAATGAGATAAATAAACATACATACCAATTTATGAGCAAACTCAAACTTTCAAATCTCCCCCATAATAAGATAATTCATTCTCCCCCTTTTTATGATGTCCCCAAATAGACAAATGAGAGAAATAAATCAAATAAGCAAGTGCGGGGTGTCACTAGGATAAAATCACACCATGAATGAACACAAAGTAACCAAGTTGATGATAGCGTAATAGAAGTGGTGTGATAAAATTCGATAGGAAAATCAATGCATACAAACATGACATATGTGCACGATGAATATTGGATATTCCTAGCGAATGAACTCAAATGCTTCTTTTGGTGTAAAAGAATGACAATATAAGATATTGACTCAATCAAATCAACAAATCAAAGCTCAAAGTGATTTTCACACCAATAACGTCCAAAACGATTTTATGCTTTTTCAGGACTTTCAAGGAAGTGCAAACCCGTTTAAAGATTCTCCAACCAAACTCCCTCAGATATTATATATGAATAGAGGCATTCTAAATTCTCAAACTTTGGAGAATTGATGGTGAAACCTAAGTGGCCCATATTTGGCATGAATTTCTTTTTATTGCCTTTAATTTTTTTCGGGCTCTTTTAACCTCTTTGGACCTCGGATATTAAAATTCCTCCATTTTTAGGTCCTTTTTAACAGTGGATTTTGCGCAAAGGATAGGTGATTACCTTTCGCAGCCCCTCCCCGTTATAAAAACACACAGTCTCACCAAAACGGTTTTTACATTCATTCCAATCTTGTCAAGTTTTATCGCATATTGTTCATTGTATAGAAAGAATTGAGATGGAAACACTCAAGCCAATATGAGATAGACAAGTGCAATAATCAAATATAGCCGTGCATGTGTGTAATAAAGGATATAGGAGTCAAACATGTAGGAAGCTATCACTAATTACATCTCAATGACTCCAAACATTATAAAGCACATGGATGAATTGGCCTATTATCTCAAAACACTATCAAATAGTCACATGAAAATAATGGAATGAAGTTGTGACTCGGTCATCCAAAGTGTTCATCCAAAAACGGTGCAAACAAAATACAAAAATCTTTTTGGATTTTCTCAAAATTTTATCGAAATAAAGTCTTTTTGTATTTTTCAAAATATTTCCAAAAATAAAAAAATCTACAAAAAGTACATGTCAACACACTAGCAAATATATAATATGAAACCTCAACTAGTGTATAACAAACATGCAAACACAATCATCTATATGATATGGCAAGAGAAGAGTCATATGCAAGCAAACGAGAATCAACTTTTCTAAAATCTAGCGTATTCAAAAGTGATTTCCTAACCCAAATAGATGTGAAACATCGTGTAGGGGATTTGGGAACCACGGGAACACTAGACATAAATTTCCTAGGAGATTTTCCAAGATCAAAACAAAAACGCCTAAGGTGACCTTTCCTACCACAATATGAACATGTGTAAACAGGTGGAACGACACTTATGGGTTGACCTTTTCTAACATCCTGAAAATTGGTTGATCCTCTAAAACATATAATGGTTTTGGCTTTAGCATTAGAAGCATGAGAACAAGATGAGCCATTACCATCACCATCAAACCTACTTGAGTATGTCAAATCATTTTTTAATTTTAAAATTTTTGACTTAAGCAAAGAATTAGACTCTTCCAAATTAAGGGATGCCTTTTTCAAGTTTTCAATAATTCCTAAAAGCGTATCTCTCTCTCCCTCAATTAAAGCAAACTTTTTCCTAAGAGTCTTTTCACGTGCCACAAACTCATTGACTAAAATATTTTTCTCCTCTTTGGCACAAACACAAACCATCAAATTTTTAAGGTCCTCCAATTCTTTTTCTAAAAATAGAACCCTTTCATCACTCTCCTTCTTGGACAATTTTAAAGAAATAAAGTCATGGTCCAAGGAAACAACTTTTTCACGATAAAAATCTCTTTGATTTTGAACCGTTTGCAAAAGATCCATCGCGGATTTAAAACGAGAATTTTCTTTTTCCAAAACTTTAATTCTTTTGCAAAGTTTCAAATTCAAAATTTTTAAATTTTCAGCATGGTCGTGAATTTTTTCAAAAATAGGCTCCTCATTAAACGGGCGTTCCATTGAAAAATTGCGATTTTTCATAAAACCGAATTTAAAAAAAATCGATATCACACAAATTTTGCGGAAAATTGGAATACGCGATAAATTAGTGCAACCTGCTCTGATACCAATTTGAGAACATATGTGCTTGCGTTCAAATGAGCAAATTATATATTAAACCCCTTTAACCCAAACAAACCCTAAACATGCAACAGTATGTGATTGAATAAGATGATAATCTAAGCAAGAACATTCAAACACATGCAATTGAGGAAAAATCCCCCAAAGGGGCAAAACCATTTATTTCCATTATAATATTGTAGCAATAAAATTTCGGATTACAATGAAAATACAAGTGACTAAGAATTACCCTCAGGTATCGGATTCTGTAGTCGCGGCTGGAACTATCCCTTTCCAGTAGGGCTGCAATGGAGAAGAGAAATGGATTCTCAACAAGGGTGTGAACAGCAAGAGAGCGTTCCTGGGTTGCAAAGTGATTCACAAAGGATTGGAAATTGTGTGAATCCAAAAACCTAGAGTCTAGATGCTCAATAGGTGAAGACTTAGGGCTTTCTGTACTCTGGAAATCGTGTGAATAAGTCTTGGAAAACCACTTCCCGTAGTGGGATTAAATAAGAGGACTCGGGCCTTAAAAAACTGAACACGATCTGAACACGATCTGTTTATGTTTATCCCAGGAGGACCGATCCGGGTCTGAGGCAGATCGGTCCGATTTGACCGGATCGATTCTTTTATTCTGAGGCGGATTGGTCCGTTGATGATCGGATCGGTTCGCTTCCAGGCTTCATCGATTTTCTTGTGGTCCGGGGTATACTGGCCTTCTAACAAACAAGCGGATCGGTCCGGGTCTTTAGGCGGACCGGTCCGGTTAGCCGGATCGGTTCTTCTATTTCAGCGGATCGGTCTGGCTGTCAGACTATGATTCCTCTTCTTCTTTTGATATTCGGATCCGTTGAATCTTGAATTTCTTCAACGGTGTAACGGCGTGCGACATAATACATTGATAATGGACAAAAATTTCCTTTTAATGTCATTAGAAAATAAAACAAAATCTCGTTCGAACGAATTTTACTAACAAGAATGTTTCTGAAATCTCGTTGGCAAAACTCGTTCGAACGATAATCTCGTTCGAACGACAATTCGAACGAAAAAACATAAACTTCTATTTTACATTTTAAGCCCAAAGCTTTTATACAAAGTTCTAAAATAGTTTTCTAAAAATAAAAAGTCGTTTAAACTAAAATAACACCCATAAAAATATTCTAAGTCTCCTACATATATAAAAGTGCATTCTTACCTTTTGGATACATTGGAATCAAAATGTTGTTGACGTAGAAACATGGCACTAAACTCGGTAATGACGAAGCTTTAAATTCTGGGCCGCTACATCTTTAATACAAACTCATCATAGGCTTGGATGGATACACTTTACACTCTATCCTATGACTCAAAATATTTTGTCCGGAATTAAGCCAATACTACAAATTTACTCCATTGGAAATTTGTCCTTATAGGTGAGATGTTAATCGCATGTGAGTGACGATGGGAGATATTTACTTTGCATTGACTGTATTTATTTCACTTTATATTGATTAAGTTAATTATTGCACATCTAGGGCTATGACCCAAATTTAAATATTTTCTCCCCTCAGGTGATTCTAGATAGGGATAGCGGGACTATTGACGTAGCAGCCTTGCATTATCCATTTGCTCCTCAGGCATTTCAGATCTATTGATTCTAGCTTAGGTGCTTTTTAGTTCCAGTTACTTATTTTATTTGAGATTATTGTATGGGCATAAGACCGAGATTTATTTACTTTATGTTGGTTTGAGATATTTACATTTATGTCGAACTTATTATACGTTTGGTATTGGATTGAATTTTTTTTATTATTGAAATGTTAATTTAAACTCAATTATGGTCCATTAATATATGATTTATATTATGTTAATGCCGAGAATGATATTAATTGACAAACAAGTCCCATCTTCAGCGTATCATGCTCGACCATCCTTTACATGAGAAAATGAGGGTTGATACAGTTATGAAAGACGATCAACATGTGCCCTCCTCATAACGGGGGGATTTATTTATTAAAATATAAAATCCTAACTTATTACAACTACATGCCGATCAAGTTATATTATAGTCGGCCTCTCTTTTGATCTATCCTTTGAGGTGTAGTTGAGTCAGTGTAGGACTCTTTTGTTAATACAGTTGTTTGTGATTATCCATAGTGATTGAATTGATCCAAATTTACACAACATTTTTTTATAGGGATGGAAATGAGGTGGGTTTTGGCGCGTATCGCCTGTCCCCGACCGTAATAGGGTGGATTTTGGGATCGATAAATGGGTAGGGCCAGGTTGGGTTTAATATTAGAAAACCTCACCAGGTTCAAGGTATTGACGAGTTTAGTCTGCAAAACCCCCGACTTGCTTATGTGTTTTATTACTAAATTACCCTATACACACACACACATGCACACACTGAAAACTAGTTTTAGGGTCTCTCGCTTTCCAATTTTCAAACCTCCACCTCCACATTCGCTTTCACTCTCCCTCTCTAATTCCTTACCCTCCCACCCACACCTTTACTTATATCACTCATCGCCGGACTCTCAATAGTCACCACTGGTCTAATCTCACTCTACTCATTGTCAAAAAGAAATAGATCTCGTTTTCAATTTTTCTGAGTTGATTTCACATTGATGATCTCATGCCAAAAATTATTTTTCATATATTATCTCCAATTAATAACCTTTACAAAATGAATATATAAATAGATTATCAAAACCCCACTTACTCATCCTCTAATCTAGGCCGTCTAATTTAGGATGCTTGTCATTCTTCCATCAAAACCCCATCTGAATCTTACATGTATTTTATTTTGTGTTATTTTTCTTTCTTCGTTCTACGATAGATAATATGTATGCATATTTCTAGTTTAATAATATTTATTTGATTTTTAAAATTTTGAATCCGTAAAAATGTTGGATTTGTTCGTTGTTTAGATGGTTACATATTATTGAAGATATTTAAGTCTTGTTGGTTGTTTGTAAAATATTTTTATTCAAAAATTATGCTTTGTGTATGTGGTATTAATCTTAAAACAATGTTAAATACTAATATAAATGAATATTGAAAATTAACCCACAGTTGTACGTGGTTCGATAGGTCGGCCTACCTACGTCCACGGGGAAGGGAGAGCAAAGTTTTATTAATGAGAGAAGAAGAAGTGACTTGGAGTCTCGGGGTTGATAGATGTGATTCCAAGTCATGGATACAATAGTGTGTTCTTTAATGCCCTAGAACATCAGGGACATGCCTATTTATAAATACAAATATCCTAGGGTTTTAAGGTTTTAAGACATCAATCGCCACCTTTGATATTATCCTTAAAGTTGTAGACTACGATTGAAACTGTATCTGTCCACTTCTACTGTCATCTTCCTTGATTTGTCTCTAGACACTGCATAATTTTTGGGCGACCTGATTGCTATAGTTCTTCCAATGCTATGTGTAATGTCATGTGGCCTTCTCGGCTCATAGTTCCTTTAATTTCCCCCAGGATTGGGTGATAAATATTTAGGCCTAGTTGGCCCAATCGTGTCTTGTTAGGATGTCCACATGGGAAGTTTTTTTTGTCATTAGCTACCATTAGTGGGAGCATAACCATTATAATGATGCACATAATCCCTATTTTTAGGTCTTCGTGCGTCATAGACTTACTTCCCCTAGGTTATCATTGCGCAAGAAGTGTTTGACCTTTGCTAAGCGAGGGTGAGGATCTCTTTAAAAGAAAGCCGTCATCTACAATGGAGAAAGCTAGAGGAGGCCAATTCGTGAAGGATTCGAGAACATCCATCATCTACAATGAAAATCAGACCCTCCGAATATCTAGAGGTGAGTAATTAAATTTCTTTAAATTAAATTGAGGTGACTCATGTTCATATCATGGTAGGTGTAGAACAAAACCTTTTTTGGTGAGGTTTTGCATGTAAATGGAGTTTTGGGTGAAATAAATTCCATAAATAGCGGTGTAAATTGATGTATGATGTTATTGAATGAATCCCATCTCATAAAGATGAGATCTTGATAGAGATTTATAGGTTTAATCATAGGTAATTGGGTTTTTGAATTGAAACTAAGTTAAATTGAGGTGTTCATGATTGAGACTCATAAATATGGATTAATATGATGATTAAATCCTTTGAATTAAGATGATTGATGGGTGTTAAAATCATGTAAAAGATGTCCCTTTATGATTTATATTGATTTGGTAGTGTAGAGAAATAATTTAGAGGGAGATTGGGATTGAGATTGGGCAGAACATAGGTTGGAGTTCGCCGAATCAAAATTGCGTCGTTTTGACTAACAAAGCGAACCGGTTCGCCCGTAGGCGAACCGGTTCAGTTTACCTACTTTTCTAAAATATGGAATTGTAGATCTTTTTGTTATGATCACGGGGGCGCCGACCTCACATTTTTCTTATTTTTTTGAATTAGTTGTGAATTTTATACGAAAGGGTGTACGAGACAAAAATCTTTAGTTAGTAATCTAGGGATGGATTTTATCTTAGGCATAATTACGATTCAGATGATTACAAAAGCTTGTGCGTATTTTCCCTCAGTTGATACGAATTCATAGTTGATGATATTGAGGTTACATTAATGATTTTTAATACCTCTGTCGATTAGGTTCTGTAACACCCCATAATTTTTACTGATTTTTCTATGGGGATTAATTAAATTAAAATGGGAATTCAATCAGGATTAAAATAAATATTAATGAGCATAATGACGGTTATATTTATTCATATGAAGAATATTGATTATTACTTAGTGAACGAGTAATAAATTAGTAAGAATGAATTATGATGGTCGTGAGTGAAAAATACGACAATTATGATAAATTTATCGGGACGCTCATGTGAGTCATGTGGGGAGTTAAAAAGTATGAAACAAATGTGAATTATTTTTGGGTCATCCAAATGGTCATTTCGAGTGCGCCAGTGTGTCCAAAAGGGCCGAAATAGTAAAAAATGTGTTCTCGGGGGTTTAGATTGGGTTTTAAGGCATTTTAGGCCAAACTGGCACCCTAGGAGGGCATTTTAGTCTTTTGAATTTTTAGGGTAAAGAGACCAACAAAATTTCAAGTAATATATCAGCATTACATCTGGGGTAACTTTGGGTTAGGAGTTACAAAATTCAAAGAGGCCATCAGAAATAAGGAGAAGCCATTTTGAAGCTTTAGAGAGAATTCTTGAAGGATCCAAGCTTGGTCTTTCACCCATCATCAATGGAGAGTGGATTGGAATGGAAGACAAACCAACTCATCAATAATTCATGAATTCAGATCATCAATCATAAATATGAAAGTGTTTATTTGCAATTTCTTTTGAAGTTATAATACCCATGTGGTAGGGTTTCAAAAATATATTGATTAAATTGATGTTCTTGGAATTTAATGATTAAAACACATGATCTGGGATAGGATTTTCATGTAGAATAAATCATTTCATGTAAATAATTTGAAACTAGTATATACATGAATAAGAACAAGAAAGAATTTTGGTTATTTTAATAAGAATACATGAAGAAAATAAAACCTAGGGTTTTGAGGAATTAATGGTTTGATCTGTTCTTAGATGGATTTTGTATATTTTTGATGTGTTATTTACATTATAAATCATCCCTACACATATATTAGATGTTTGGTTATGTTGGGTAAGAATTCCAGAAGGTTTCATGAAGGTATGAGGTGTTAACAATGGAGAAAAACGAGTTTGGGGTGAAACTGAAATCATTTAGATCATTCGAATGATATCTGATGTCGTTCGAACGAGATTAGTATGTTGTTCGAATGAGATTAGTATGTTGTTCTAACGAACCTCTAGATCTTTTCGTTACGAATGCGTGGCCGCCAGTTTCGTATTTTTCTGATTTTTTTTTAATTGGTTATGAATTTTCTACGAAAGGGTGTTCGAGATCAAAATTTTTAGTCTGAAATTAAATTAGGGTATATAATGGTTTATGAACTACATGGAAAAACTTTGGTGATGTGATACAACTCTATAGGTAGGGCATATGGTTAAGGCCAGGGTAAATCTCAATGAGGGTAAAATGGTGTATAAGACCTTAGGTAGTTAACCGACTGTGTTGTGTATCAAGAACCTATGATTGAGGTTATTGGGAGAATAAGTGATAACCTAAGATTAATACCAATAGGTTAGTGATAGTTTAACTACTGAAATAAATTAAGTGACAGTTGTGAACCTTCAAGTAGTGAGTGAGATTCGAGAACGTACGATAAGAAGTGATATTGGTGTATCGATATTACGTCGAGTATTCGAGAGTTTTATACTACGCGTGGTGACAATTAAACTCAACACAAAATAATAAGCAAAGGCAATCACCAGAATAAATAAAGAACTTTAAAGGAACTGGAATCACACACAACACAGGATATATGTGGTTCGGCAAGAAGGCCTACATCCATGGTGGTGCTCTCAGTATTTTATTTCTCTTTACTCCGGGGGAGTGTTTTACAGAAAAGAGTAAATGCTCTTTTTTCCAGGCCGAGGGTTTAATATATGAATGTTGTTTCTCAGAGAGTGGGGGTGTTGGACTCCTCCACGTTAGCCCATAACTCCCTAGAATGTGTCGCGAGAGATTTTAGGGGTTGAATGGGTCATAGCTAAGTTAGTTATGCACGTGGCCTACAGACTTTGGGCCGGACTGAAGAAGGCTACTTATTTGGGCCGGAATGTTTAATCGAGGTACCCAAAATTGCCCCTAAAATTTTTGGGTCATAATTTGGGATCAATAATTTTGAATAAAATCCGTAGTGGCATTTTTGTGAATCTCATGACACCTTGGGATTGAAGTGTTTTTCTCGAATCGATTTAGGCGGGAGACTACTTCGTTCCCTGTACGTGATGATTAGAAAGGTTTAAAACAGCTTGGAGAGGTCATTCTTCTGGCGTCGCTTTAAATTTTCTCTGCGTTCTCTAGATTTCTCCGACCTCTCACTTCCAGGTCTCGTCTTCCATCTTCAAGCTTCTTCCTTATCTTCTCATCTTCCCTGCTTGCGACTTAGCATTGTCTCAAGCTGACTCTTACTTCATAAGTTCTTCTCACTCCTTTTTTTTTCTTTTTCTGTTAGAATTTATTCATATTCGGTACTAGGGTTTCTCTTTTCTGATGACGAAAATAGGTAATAGGTCAATAACTGAGTTTAGAAAAATTTATAATATTCCAAACTGGGTAGACATCGAATGTGCCCCTATTCCTCATAATGTTAGAGACATTGAGGACAGTCACTGGATACATGTTCTTTTGTTATCCAAGGGGTCTTACTTTTGTCCCAAATCGCTTATTTTTGCACTTTTTTAGTTACTTCGATATAGTTCCATCACAGTGCTCGCCAAATATTTAGAAAATTGTCAATGGTGTGCATATAATTAATCAGCTCTATGGCACCAATCTTGGGCTTGCTGAAATATGCTATTGCTATTCTGTTTCTTGAACAAACTCTCTGGTCATCTTTACCTCAAAGCTAGGAGTCCTGATAGGGTATTGGTAGTAAATCTACCTGATTCCCACAAGGACTACTGGCATTAGGGGTTTATTACCAAAAATTGGCAGTTTCCTCCCCATACTGAAGGGTCGAGGTCTGGGAGATTCGTGATTCCCTTTTATAGGGAGGAATATATTGGTAGGCATAGTTTTTATTCTATTCATTGATCCTCTATTAGTGTATGGTCTTTCTCATATCTTTCTCTCTTTCTTTTTTCAGTGAAGACAAAGAACTCAGAACCCGCTATTCACGAGATTCGAGCCGTTGAGCTGGTTATGGCTTGGAAAATCAGGGAACTCTTGGCTGACGGTGATCATCCTCGAACAACTGCATTTATTCTGGAATAGAAGAACATTTGATCTAGTTTCATCGCACGATCTGTGGATAGAATTCCTCAGTTAGGCATCTCAAAAGAGGTTGCTGCTGACCTAATCCAATTAGACGAGGAGGAAAGCATCCCTGGTGAGGAGAGCGAAGGGGGCTAATAGGGGTGGTGCTAAAGGTGATTTCAGTGAGGAGAGCTCAAGTAGTAAAGAGTCTTCCAGCTTAGAGGAGGGTTCAGAGGCTCAAGAGTCTTCGGGGAAATCAAGTAGCTCCAGCGAGGAAGATATGGCTCCTCCTAGGAAATTTTTTATCCGAGATGATGATGAAGACAATGTGCTTCTTTCTTATCGATTCAAGAAGCGGAAATATAGGAGTAGGGATGCCGCCACTGGATCCCAGACCGTTGCTTATGAGCAGGAGAGGAAGATAAAAAAAGGAAGAACTGGTGAGAGAGAGGGAGAGAAAGAAGGAAGAGGAGAAGAAGAAGAAGGTGAAAGAGAGAAAGAGGATAAAGAGGGAGAAGAGGGAGAGGGAAGAAGATAAGAGGAGAGAAGAGGCAAGGACTAAGGCAGGGCAGTCTCTGGTGCCCGTGTTTGCTCCGACTGAGTGGGATTCTATTTCTTTTACTCCTCAGCTAGCTCCGATAGTGCTCGAGAGGGCAGTACTGCCTGCTGATCACCAGAGGTCGATAAACATAGGGACCGACCAGTTAGCCTTGAAGGCAAGTTAGGGGTTAGCCTTGATAAGCCTGTTTTTACTTCTCTTCTTTTGCAATGCTTCTTTCAATACTTTCTCTGATGATGTTTTCTTTTTCTCTACAGTTTATGTCTGATTTTACTGTCCTCTACCGCAGCCGCAACGAGATGGAGAGGAAGAATGTTGAGCTAGAAAGGAAAAATGTTGAGCTGGAGGCCAGCTTGAAGACTGCCAGTTCTGCTCAAAATACTTCTAAACTTGCCTTGGACCAAGATAACAAAGTGAAAGAGGTGGCGACCAAAGAGATCAAAGAGCTTAGGCAGTCCTATGACTTGGTCTGCGCGAGTAAGCTAGCTGTGGCAGAGGAAAACAAGGTGCTGGCTGGAAAGGTAAAGAAAGTGGAATCTGAGGCGGCCACCCTCAAAGAGAGATCGTACAATGCTGGATGGGTCGTAGCGTACGAGGATGCTGAGGCCCAGATTGGTTATATTGGTCGTCTCAATTTTAAAAAGGGTTGGGATAAGGCCTTACACGCTACCGAGGTGGATATTGATTCCACCCTCTTTGACGAGCACGACCCTGGTCCCAAACCTGTCGTAGAAGAGGTACACCTCCCTACTGCTAATGAAGGTTCCCCTGTTGTTCTGACCATCGCTATTGATGCTCCCCTTGACCAGGGAATAGCGACTGCTCCATTTGAAGGAGGTGTGCTTGGAGCTGCTGGTGCTGTAGATAAGGGGAAGCAACCAGCGACCTCAGTGCAGACTGAGGTTTCCAGCTAGTCTTACTTAGGAAACTCTTTGTATTTTTGTTGTTTTTTACTTTTGATGATGTACTTTTAACCTTATTTTAATGAAATGAAATTCAATTTCCTTTCGCGTACTGATTTATTTGTTCTTCAATGCTTATATGGTTTGTTGCTAATTGATGTTAATGCGTATATACCTGCTACTTCTCAACTAGGAAAGATTCTTGGTACTGATGCGAGAAATCGAGTTCATAATGCCTTTATAAGGATCTACAAGTCTCTTAGGTCGAGGAAACAAGATTATAAGGACCAGTCAGAGCTCGTCGCCAAGCTGAAGGATAGGCTCCAAGGAATGGAGGAGATCGCTGCTTCTGTTCAAGAAGAAGTGGATGCTCTGAAGCCTAAGATCCTGGATGCCTCTGAGGTTAATCCAGTTGGAGAGGTACTTCATCAAGAGAACGACGCTCTAAGGAGAGAAGTCTCGCGACTCAGGGAGAATGCATCGAGCATTGCTCCTCAAGTTCTACGTGGTTTCTCTTCATCGACTGGACCGCGAGCTAGTACTGATTACAGAGATTCAGCTAGGAAGATTGCCAAGCTTCGAGGCGATGTTTACCGAGCGTATGTGATAGCTACCGATCTTCAAAGAGAAGTTACCTTTCTGAGGCATCTATTCAAGAATGGTCCTCGATGAGTGTGGGCTGATGGTTATGACCAGGGTTTGACTGACGCTCCGACGAAGTTGCGGGAGGTTGAAGAGTTTTCCTTTATTAGGGGATGGTTGAGTGCTCTTAGGTAGTTGCAGGCCCTAGGAACTTTTTCCTCTGGTATCGTCATGATATCTCCACCTCAACTTTGATGCCAAATCCATTCAGGAGGGATGATCAATGGGTACCCATAAATGCTATCCCCATGCAGCTATTGGAATCAGATTCAAATGATGTCGAGGAGGAATTAGCTCCTTACCCAGATGATGGCCGAAGAGCGCAAGTGGATGACTATATTTCTCAAAGACCTAATCCTCATTAGCATTTATTTTATTCAGCTCATATAACTCCTTGTATATGTAATGATGTAATAAAATAATTATGTTTTGGGCAATTTGCCGACTAAACATGTGTTGTGTATTTTTTACTTCATTGATTTCTTGTTCGACTATCTTGGGCTCTTCTTAGCCGACTAGATTTTATATAGGTAGATTTGTTTTGTTGAGTGAGTATCCCCCCAGTCCAGTATGTTTATAAGATACTATTCTACCTCACTTTACCTTTTAGGTTGTGCCGTCACACTCCCTTAGGCCTAAGTGTGGCAATGGCGAGGACACAACTAGTGTTGGATGTTCAATCCGACCAGGTTTTTTGAGCTAAACATTATTTTGAGACCAACCTGAGTTGGCCGAGCTGCCTAAGGGTCCCCTGTAGGGCTTCATATATTGCCAGGGGCAATGCTAGGAGGTTATTCGTGTTTGATGATGAAATCCTGAGAAGGGTAACACTCTGCTTTTATATGTTAAGAAAAGATCCTATAACTTGGAAAAGGTGCATAAATTATAAAGTAATTGAGAAAAAATCAACACTTCATAGGATGCCACTGCCAAATAATTTTTTATTGATCAGAAATGAATTGTAAATTTCAACATTGGGTTAAAAGATCAACACAGAAAATTAGAAGTAGAATTTCTTTAAGTTAGCTGCGTTCCAAGCTCGAGGTATCTCCCTGCCCTCCAGCATTTCTAAGTGATAGGCTCCTTGTAGGTTGTCCCTTATCACCTTGAATGGTCCTTCCCAGTTTGGTCCTAGCTTGCCATCCGATGGTTTTACTGCACTGCCAAGAACTTTCCTTAGGACGTAGTCCCCAACTTGGAATGCTCTCGGATTGACCTTCCTATTATAGTGCTTTGGTAGCTGTTGCTGATAACCTACTAGTTTCACTAGAGCCAGCTCTCTTCGTTCCTCAGCTAGGTCAAGTTCAATAAGCAATGCTGCATCATTCTGGCCTTGGTTGACCAGGGTGGACCTCATGGTGGGGAGGCCATCTTCTAAGGGAATGATTACCTCCATACCATATGTTAGTGCGAATGGTATTTTCTCGGTTGCTCGTCATGGGGTAGTGCGGTAATCCCATAGGATGCATGGCAGGTTGCTCACCTATGCCCCTTTGGCTCGCTCCAATCGCTTATTCAATCCATCAATCACTGTTTTGTTGGAAGTTTCAGCTTGTCTGTTGCTCTAAAGGTATGCTACCGAGCTGAAATGGTGCCTGCTCCCGTAGTTCTTACAAAAACCCTGGAAGAGGCCACTTTCGAACTGGGTTCCGTTGTCAGTGATGATGGACCTGTGGACCCCTAAGCGGGTGATAATGTTCTTCCATATGAATCTCATCATATCCACATCTCTGATGTTCGCCAGCGGCTCTGCCTCTACCCATTTGGTGAAGTAATCTGTCACGACCAACAAATACTTGTGACTACCGGCAGCGGTAGGAAGAGGGCCTACGATGTCCATTCCTTATTGGGTGAAAGGCTATGAGCTAGTAAGTGACTTTAGGTCGCTGGCTGATTAATGAACCATAGGGGCATGAAGTTGATATTTTTTGTACTTGTGAGAATATATCACAGAATCCTTCTGCATGTATGGCCACCATTAGCCTTCCTTCATTGCTCTGAAAGATAGCGACCTACCCCCAATATGACTCCCACAGATTCCCTCATGGAGCTCGTGCAGAACTTGCTCGACATACTTTGGGTGAACGCATTGGAGGTAAGGACCAGTGAAAGATCTCTTATACAGTTTGCCCGCAAGAGATAAGTTAAAGAGAGCAGCTTGGACTCTTATCTGATTAGCGGCCTGCTTATCGTCTGGTAGGGCACCATCATTTAATAATCCCTTAAGGGGTCCATCCAACTGGGGGCTAATTTCATCTGGAGAACATGACTCATGTTTGGAAATTTCTCGCTCTGGGTAATTCTTGGCTGGGTAAAGAAGTCGATTAGAATTATTCTCTTCAGGTCAGAATTGATAGCTGAGCTTAAGGTCACTAGGGCGTCGGCATGGCTATTTTGTCCTCTAGGAAACTGTTGGACGCTGACCTGTTTGAAGTTCGACATTAATTTCTTGGCTGTGGTAAGGTAGGCCGCCATTCTCTCATCCCTCACGTTGAATTTTCCACTTATCTGATTGGAGACCACCTGTGAGTCGCCGAACACATGGAGTTGCTTTGCCCACAGCGCCTGTGCCTTCTGTAGGCCTGCTATCAGTGCTTCATACTCTGCTTCGTTGTTGGAGGCTTCAAATCCAAGCTTGATTCCTTACTCAAGGATTACATCTTCAGGGGTAATCAGCACGATGCCCACTCCTGCCCCTTTGGAGTTGAAGGCTCCATTGATGAACAATCGCTAAACAACTTGTGCCAAGGGGTTTTCCCTTTGACCAATAGGTTGAGGTTGGTCGCAAGGATGTTCTCTCATAAATTCTGTGATGAAGTCGGCGAGGACTTATCCCTTGATTTCATTCCATGGCTGAAACTGGATGTCAAATCGCTCGAGCTCAACTGACCACTTTTTTAGTCCACCGGACAAATCTGCTTTTTGTAGGACTGCTTAAAGGGGATGAGATGTAAGGACG
Source organism: Sambucus nigra (assembly GCA_949130495.1). Classification (NCBI taxonomy): domain Eukaryota; kingdom Viridiplantae; phylum Streptophyta; class Magnoliopsida; order Dipsacales; family Adoxaceae; genus Sambucus; species Sambucus nigra. The sequence goes on along the minus strand of OX422210.1, from coordinate 78,660,929 downwards.
CTGATGTAGTGGGCTTCGAAGTAATTCTTCAATTTCCTCGAGGCTACCACTAGTGCAAAGGCTAGCTTTCTAGGGGCAGGTACCATTGTTCAGTGTCCAAGAGGGTTTTGCTTGCGTAATAGACTGGGTACTGGATCCCTGTTCTCTCGTATACTAGTGCAGAACTTATAGTGTGATTGGAAACTGTGAGGTACAGGTATAGAGAGTCATTCTCATGAGGGATTACGAGCAATGATGGTGTACTGAGGTAATCCTTGAGTACTTCTAATGCCTTCGAGCAATCCTCATTCCACTCTACATTTTTGCTTTTCTTCAAAAGTTGGAAGAACGGCTAGCACCTTTCGGATGATTTTGAGATGAATCGGTTCAGGGCGGCGAGCATTCCTGTGAGCTTTTGCACTTCTCTTATCGTACGGGGGGGGGGGGGGGGCTGAACCCTATTGATGGCGTCAATCTGGTCTGGGTTGTCTTCAATTCCTCTCTTGCTAACCAAGTACCCGAGAAATTTTCCTGATTGGACACCGAAGGAACACTTACTTGCATTTAGCTTCTTGAGGATTTCGAAGGTCCTTGATAGGTTTTAGAGGTGTTCTTCTCTATGCCTGCTCTTAATGAGCATATCATCGATGTATACCTCCATGGGGTTTCCCATTTGGTCTTTAAACATTTTGGTGACCAACCGCTGGTAGGTTGCTCCTATATTTTTTAGCCCAAAGGGCATGACCTTGTAACAATACAACCCGACGGTGGTGATGAATGCTGTCTTGTCTTGATCTAGATCGTGGAGAGGATTTGGTGTTACCTGGAGTATACGTCTAGGAAAATCATTCTTTCATGAGCTTCTGTATCATCCACCAACTGGTCAATCTTTGGGAGAGGAAAATTGTCTTTAGGGCACTCTCTATTGAGGTCGGTGAAGTCAATACAGACTCTCCACTTTCCATTACTTTTTAGGACCACTACTGGATTGGATAGCCACTTAAGGAATTGAACTTCCCATATGGATCCTGCATCCAGCAGCTTCTTCACATCCTTGGCCTTCTCAGGTGTAGTTTGCCGTGCCTTTTGTGCGACCGTCTTGAAAGTCGAGTCGACGTGCAGCCGATGACAAACCACACTCGAATCAATCCTAGGAATCTCGTATGGTTCCCACACGAAAACGTCCAAGTTATTCCATAAAAGTACTGTTAGTTACTTCTTCTCTCGATTTGTGAGGGAAGATCCGATCAAGAACATCCTATCTTTCTTATTACCGCCAGCTGCGACTTCCTCCAGGTTCTCAACGACCCGCTCAGAGGGGAGGAGCCAGGTTTCTTCCACTCCGAATCTTCCATACTTTAGCTGCTATTTTAAAGGTATTAAACCTTCCTGTTCATCAACCTTCTCTTTTTATTTCTCGACCTTCTTCTCCGGCTTGGGGCGGATGGCTGTTATAAAGCACTTTCTCATGATTGCCTGATTAACGCGACAGAGAATTTGTCTCAAAAATGCGTTCTATCTAGGCTCAAGTGCAAGCCTGTCGCATTAGTAATAATCCGACAAGTCGGGATCGTATCCACAGGGATAAAAAATTGGCACTTTTATAGGAGTAGTTATTTAACCTTGAAATGATTCCTCCAAAGAAATGAAAAGATGATTGATGGTTGTAAATTTCCAATTGGTGATGAAATAGAATGTGCACAAAAATATTAAGAATTATAAAGAAATTAGATTTGAAAATGAGAGAAAATAGGGTGGAGTACAATCCCTCAAACCTTAACAAATTACCGTATAGAATATGAGAATTGTAAGTTGAAATTTCGACTAAATCCAGTCTTCATAGATCTTAAGCATTACATATATGAAGGATCTAGCCTGCATCATATGAAATCAAAGGTAAATACAAAGCGGTGAAAGGACAATTACACTTGCAAAGCGTTCTTAAACATCCCAAATACCTAGGACAAGATAGATTAAAAGATCGGCTATGTTCATATAATTTTCATACACGATTTGATCAATATTTAATTTACCCTCTATTTTCTACATAGGTAATTTTCATCGGAATGAGTTCATGTACCCCAACCCTTGAGAATTTAGCTAGACATGGTTTGACTAGAAAACAAATTCATACATGGAATTATGGATCTAACAAATATTTGGAATAATTTGCAAAACAATTGAGAATTGAATTGAAAATAAAGTAGAGAACAAATAAGAGAATGGAAATTTTATACTTGTATTCAGCAACAGGAAAAGCAAATGACCTTGAATCTAGAAAAATTCTTCTTAATCAACCTTACAAACTAGGTTTTATGAAAATTTCTACCAAAAACTAAAAAGACTCTCTAAAATCTGACTCTCTCTCTCTAATTCGACTCCCCCCTGGAATGAGGTAGGGCTTGGTCTTTTATAGCACCAACTAGCACGAATTTGATAGCTAGAATCGCTTCATGCGCATGATTCTGCTAGATATGCATCTCTTGATCTTCATAATTAATGCCAGGATTTCGCACATCCGGACCGGTCCGGATCCCCTAGGATCGGTTCGTTTTTCAGTCACCGGATCGGTTCTTTTTTTATTCTACCGAATCGGTCCGGATCCTATCGGATTGATTCTGCTATCATCGGTTCGGTATCAATCCGGGGTCTACTGGAATTGTGACATTTCGGATCGGTCCAAAATCTACCGGATCGATCTGATTTTCTTCAATGTTGACTTTTTCTTTTCATCTTTGACTGGCCATAACTTTTGATCTCGAGCTCCGATTTGAGTGTCGTTTCTTCCGATGCTCTTGTGAAATTAAGATCTTCAACTTCCCTTTAGGAGTCGAATCCGAACTCTGGGTATAAATCTACACTTTTTCCCTTTGACTTTTCTTCCTTTGTTCTTTTCCTTTCTTCCGGTTTCTTTCTCTATTTTCTTGCACTAAATTCCTATAAAATCCATAAGAAATACACGAAACTCCGGGAACTTGTTAGAAATAGTGAATGGCAATGATATGGAATAAAAATGATTCAATTACCTTGTTCGAGATATCAAAATCACTAACTTAAGGGGCTAAATTCAGAAGAATTTATGCTTGGTCAAATCCCTCTAACTTAGGACTTTGTACGTCCCGGGCAATGTAAATGAAGCTTCCCAAAGTTTTATTTTTGAGAATTCCTTTAAAATTCCACTTTCCCAGGCATGCGATTGCATTGAGCATATGCAACAAGCCTTTAAACCCCTAGGTTACCCTAGTAGAACGACGTTTGTCTCATGAGGGTTTGCAGTGAATATACCCACAAAATTCTTTATTGACTCAAATAAATATCAAAATACTTAAAAATTGTACAATTTAAAATTTTTGAAAAATAATCACCACAAATTCATATTCAAATGTTTGAAACCATAATGTGTGTGTGCAAAGCCAGAAATTACACCTCAAATTTCCATCGATTGAGCATTACGTTACTTTTCGAAAATTCGTTTTGATTCAAATTCTTACGGATTGCTCTCACAAACGAATCTCTCGGAATGTGGTTATTTTCTCTCGATATGCATGATATAAAGAGTAAATATAATGGACACAAATTCACGCATACAAAATTGAAAAGAAGGAAATATATGGTGCAAAGATCTCATCATCGTACTACGGTTATAAGGAAGCGAGAACATCGCCTCTTAATCACACCATTTAATCTCTCATATTATCTTTTCATGTCTTAGCTCTCCATGCGGTAATTAATTTCGCCATTCGGACTCAGTTAGGACTTTATCGGGTTATAAGGTGTAAAGGGTAAAAATGAGAATGATCAGAATGTTCGGAATTAGAAAATTTCCTTATGACGTCCATTAGTGCTTTTTCGGGCATTTGCTCATTTTTCTCTTTCTTTTTCTCTCTTTTTTTAGTTTTTATTTTTTTTTAGTTTTTTATTTATTTTCACACTTTTCTTTTCTTGCTATTTTTTTTTGTTGAGCATTCTTCTATATTTTTTTTCTTCTTGCCCCTTTTTGTTGCACTTTTTGGACTTAAATTCTGACTTTTTCCATTTTTCACAATTCCGGGCTATTTGAACTTTTCGGGTTATCAAACGAAAGGAAAATATTTTATTAGGCTCAAATTGGGTTGCAAAGGGATAATTTGTCACAACTTTATTTTGGCTAATATTTTTGGGTTAAACAAAAGAGGTCCTACTTCATTGTTCAAATTGCTAATCACATTACCATATGCATCTCGAGAGTAATTAAGTTTAGAGATATATTTAGCATGAATTTCGAGACAACATTTCACACATTTCCCATAACCTATCAAAACAAAGGATTGAGATCATCAACGACTTATTAAAACACTGAAAAGAACTTTGAGTTAATCATAAACTCGGATTGATTTAAAAACTCAAAAAGATCGATAGGCTCGAAATCTCATCGGGTTTGATCAATCTCCACACTTATTCGTTAAGTCGTCAATTTTCTTTCAATTTCCATCTTCGGTCAGTTTTGACTTAGTGCAATTGATTGTTAACAATTTGAGACTTTAAATAGAATAAAGGTGATATTTTTGAAAAATTTAAATTCCAATTTTTATTTATTTTGTAGAAAAATATAATTTTTTTTCTTTTTTTAATATATATATGCGAAGTTTTATGAATACGCACTTATCATCCCCCCTAACTGAGTGATTTGCATTGTCCTCAATCAAATGGACGAGAGAGTGAAATATGACGAAATAATGAGTGCGATAAATAAAACAAGCAACTACCATACTAAAACTGTATATTACAACACAACTGTGGAAGCAAAGGATAACAAACATAACTAATATAACATAACCGGAGGATCGGGACTGCTTAAGGGGCGGGTGGGGGGCGGGAAGATCCGGGGGCAACAAGTTCATATGGATTATAGTAATAGGCAGGAAGGGGGGCCTTGGGACCCGACTGGAGACTGTACAAATCAGCCTGCATACGCAACACCAAACTCATGTCCCTCTCGTATGATGTCATAAACCCGTCCAAACGCGTCTCAAGAGAAACAACGCGCTCAGTCAAACCCGTACCAACCTGAATATAATCCGGATCGGTGGCTTCATCATATTCTTCCTCCTCGCCTTCTTCCTTCTCAACATCTTCATCAGCAACGTCCTCCTGTTCAGCAGCCTCCTCCTCACTTGAGGTATCTCGGTCCTCTCGCCGCGAACGGATCAGCTGGATTTTCTTTTCATTTTGAGTGCGGGATTCTTGTCCAAGAGGCTTGGGCAAGTTGATAAGATCTTGTGGGGGAACGATACCGACATCCTTGAGAAAGGAGGTAATGAGGCGACCATAAGGAAGAGGGGCCCTACCCTTTTTGTCCAGCGCCACAAAGATGATATCATTGTAAAACGTGCGGGACAAATTGATAACAGTTCCATGGTCAAACAAATGATACATCATAGTAGCCGGACGCGACTGCATAGCCGAGTCATTTAAAGTTTGCAAAATATTGGCACAAACGATGTGAAAAGTGATGCGTGCCTTGTCGGGTAATCGCCCAACAGGAAAGGTCTCGGTATCCCAAACCGCACCCGGCGCGATGCGAGAGATGCAAACATTTTTGGAGAGAACTGGATCAGGACTAGGATAAGTAAATTGGGATGGAGTGACCACACCTTTCGACTCGAGTTTCTGGGCCAGAATTTCAAGCGAGAACGGTATCGGTGTTGAATCCACAAAAGCTTGAGATTCGAAATCGGCAGTACGGACGAGCGAACCGTAAAATTGATGAACTTCATTCTCCCATACAGCCTCGTATGGTTCATTGAAAAATTCGCACCAGCCTCGGGACATGAACATGCCTGTGACAGAATTGGGCAGCTGATCCCAAAGTACCTGACGTTCAATGTGGATTTTTCGCATTGGACTGAAAAAATGACGGCACCAATTTGCTTCACGGCGGGAACGATATTCGCCATTGCCGTCGGGCAGGACTTCAATGGAATTATATTTTTGGGGAGCAGCCATGGGTATGGAAGAATTAGACAGAAAGTGAGAGAGAAGAGAGGAGATGGAGGTGTGAAGAAAATGGGGTGGGGAATGTGGGTATTTATAGTTGGGATGATGGAAAAGGGGGGAATTGATGGGGGGAAACAGAGGGGACAAAATTTTTGGGGAGATAAAGGGATTGGGGGAATGAATGAGGTTTGTATTGAAGAGGTTTTAACCTCGGTAAGGGGCACGACTGCCGATGACCGGATCAATCCGGTTTTATATCGGACCGGTCCGATTTTACCGGATCGGTTCTTTTTATTCAGGGACGGACCTATCCGGTCTGTTGAGTTTTAGAAATTCCCCTGCTTAGCTTTTGTGGCCACTTTTATCCAGATTTTTCCACTCCATTGCTTCCTTCAATGAAATTGATCCTCAAAACTATCGAAACTCATATCGACACCTGAAATACCCCCAAGACATGTATTGGATTCCCTTCTCCGGTTATGACACATATCTATGACTCCTAACATCCTAAGACGATTATACACAACATTCACCCGATACACGTCGGGGGTGCGATGACCTCACCTTTCTTTTTCAGTCAATCCCCATAAATGGGGTCCGACAACCAGATTGTGTCGGCTTCCATGACTTTCGCTTCCAAATATGGGTTGAGACGATGCCCGTTGACCTTGAATGTGTTTCCCCCTTTTTGATCCTCTAGTTCAACAGCTCCACAGGGAAATAATTCCTTCACAACAAATGGACCTGACCATCGTGACCGCAATTTTTTGGGAAACAAGTGCAACCTCGAGTTGTAGAGAAGTACTTTTTATCCCGAATGAAATTCCTTCCATCGAATGATTCTGTCGTGAGCTCGTTTCATTCGTTCTTTGGAGATTTTAGCACTTTCATACGCATCATTGCGTATTTCTTCCAACTCGTTCAACTGAAGTTTACGTGTTTCACCGGCTTTTCCCATGTTAAAGTTCACCCTTTTGATAGCCCAATACGCTTTGTGTTCAATTTCAACCGGAAGATGACAAGGCTTGCCATATACAAAACGAAATGGGGACATCCCAAGGGGATTCTTGTATGCAGTTCTATATGCCCAGAGGACAACATTCAATCTGAGAGACCAGTCTTTCCTATTAGGTTCGACTGTCTTTTCTAAGATATTTTTGATTTCCCGATTGGCGAGCTCGGCCTAGCCATTCGATTGAGGGTGATAAGTTGTTCCAACTTTATGGACAACTCCATACTTTCGCATTAGCTTTTCCATAGGCCTATTGCAAAAATGGGTACCATTATCACATATTATAGCCTTAGGCACTCCGAATCGAGAAAGTATGTTTTCTTGAAAGAATTTAATCACCACCTTATTGTCATTCGTCCTTGTAGCTATGGCCTCTACCCATTTTGAGACGTAGTCTACAGCGACGAGGATGTATAGAAAACCAAAATAAGGGGTAAAGGGCCCCATGAAGTCAATACCCCAGCAACAAACAACTCCAATGTAATACCCCGTACTTTTGGCTATATTTATTTTTGGGATTAATTAATTAAATGCGTATTAATTGGAAATTAATCCGGGTTAAAAATACTAACGAGATGCGAGTTGGTATTTGATTATGTGCATACATGTTTTGATAAATGTATTTGGTATTATAAAATTTGTCGTGAGATTGATATACGACATTTGAGAATTTTGTTGAGACGCGTGTGACCGCCGCGTCATGGTATATTATTTTAATTATAAAAAGTGAATTTAAAATTTATAAACTGTATGGTCGTTTCGAGTGCGCCAACGCGTCCGGAAGGGTCGAGATAGTCAGAAAACACTACCCGGGGGTGTAGTTTGGATTCCGGGGTATTTTTAGGCCATACCGGCAACTTAAAGGGTATTTTGGTAATTTTACATTTTGAGGAATTAAAAGTGACGAAAATTAGGAGTATTAATCTGATTGATTATTGACCCACTAAACCCACTATCCAACCCACTTTAACCCTTTAAGCTACGGAGGTTATCAATTAGGTTTCCAAGTTCCCCAAAACAAACCCTAGCCACCTTAAGCCACCATTGAAGAAGGAGCTTGGAAGAGAGGAAATTCTGCAGAAAAACTCCATCAAACCTACACCAAAATCAGAAATCGAACCAAGGCAAGTGACTTTATTCCATTTAATTTCAGAGAATGTCTTTTCCATGTTAGAAATTGAAGAATATCAATTGTTCTTGAAAGATAATGAAAACCCATGTTAATTGAAATTAGAACTTGAAATCTTGAGGAGGATTTGCATGTACAATGATAGGTAGATGTTCCTACTGATGATATTTATGATTGGGTGAAATTTAAAACGGATTTTATTGAGTTAATTCATGATTCAAAAGTTAGGGTTCATGTTCTTGAAATAATTGGGGGAAAAGTGTAGAGATTTATATTTTGGTTGATGTTAAAGAGATTTAATCCTTGAAAACATGTTAGGAGTTGACTTGAATATGTTTAGGATGAATTAGAGACCCTAAAACGTTGTTGGGATGAACTTTGGAAGAGATTAGAAGTGATAAAAATGGATGAAAACGAGATGGGGAAAAATCTGGGGCGAAACTGGCAGCTCGTTAGAAGCCCCTACCCAGGTCGTTCGAACGAACTCGTTCGAACGAGCTTCTAACGAGTTGACCAGTCGCTGCTAACGAAAAGGGATTTTGTTCGATATCTCGTTCGAACGAGATATCATTAGAAGGTACAGTTCGTTCGAACGAACTGGAATCTCGTTCGAACAGCCTCGTTCGAACGAGACTTCTAACGAGTTGACAGAGGAATCTCGTTCGAACAGTCTCGTTCGAACGAGACTTCTAACGAGTTGACAGTTTGGTCCTTTTTGGACTGTTTTGATTTTTGGAGTCCCGTAAACTGGTTCGAGGGTAGAGTTAACATTCCTTGATGATGTAAGGATAGATTTGGGACTTTTGGGTTATAACGAGGAGTAAATTTATATACGAGAGATTTAATTCAATGAACCGTTTGGGTTGAGACGTGAGTGTCTACTACGACGTGAGAATAGATTATGGGGCGTATGATGATAAACCTGAATAATATAAGTGTAAATATTATAATTTAGTACGAGAAAGCGATATGTACTACGATTAAACTACGGGATTACTAAGATGTGTGTTTACTTAGTATTGGTATATGAATTGTGTGTATGACATACCTACCATACTTGCTATCACGGGAGGTTTGCGTTCGCTTAGGGCCCTCTAATCCTTGTGTTGCCCGGATTTAGACTGGTTACCTTGATGAACATAGGTCATAGAAAGACTTATTGGGATATTAATAAGTCCGCTGATCGTAGGAGAGTAGGATTCTCATTCAGGTGACGAGCTGTAGCTGTTTGTGGAAGCTACAGGGATTTGCTTGTAGACGCTTCTATCTTTTGGATTCCAGAGTCACTATCTATCAGTTGTAGGGAATGTTGCCCATTTCTATTAGAGACATCTTTTACATTACAGTTTTCAGACTTTGACTTGTATTGTTTTAGCATTCGGTTATTTATTTATGTATGGGATTATAGTGAGGAGTTTTCCTCCAGACTTTATTTACACTATGTGATGGTTATTCGTTTTACTTCAGTATGGTGTATGGTGTTACTTATTTCTTCTTTACACATGTTGCATGTTAATCAGACTGTAATTAAAATTTGGCAACTTACTTTTCAAATACTAGGTGGTTAGTAAAAATTAAAATGTTTTCGACAGTGATGCTATTAACTGAGCCAACTTGGCATTTTGAATTAATTTAATAAAGGAGTAGCTACCCGGTATTTAATTAGTCGGGGTGTCACAGGTGGTATCAGAGCATTAGGTTCTACTGTCCTTTAGGATCTGACTGCTTATTATGTTTCCGCTACGTTTCTTTGATATAGAGCCCTATATTTTAGGACTGTTGTACTCTTTTTGTGTATGCTTCGTTCTTCGGCTATATTAAGTTTATAACCGTGAACTTATAAACTTTGTTCAGATGCCTCCACGACGTGCACGACGAGTTCCCAGGGATGCAACGCCCGAACCCCAGCCCGCTCCAGTTCAGGGCATGATGAACGCCGTTGAGGTTGCAGCTATAGTAGCCCAAGCGATAAATGCCGCCATTGCCGTTGTTCAGCAGGCACCACCTCAGGCGCCGGTTGCCGCGCCAGTACAGGCTAATGCATTCCCGTCTGCTTGGGAACGTGTATGTGACGCTTTTCAGAAAGCGCATCCGCCAGAGTTTGCAGGTAGCTCAGATGTGGTAGTCTCGAGCCAATGGAGGAAGGATATGCAGAGGCACTTACGGATGTATGAGTGCACGGATGTTCAGAAGCAGGTTCTAGCTACTTTCAAGCTAGTTGGATCTGCACTACAGTGGTGGGAGTCTATTACCACCATGGAGGAGAGGGATGCTCTCACGATTCAGGAGTTCTGGGTGCGATTCGACCGCAAGTACTTTCCGTCAGCTGTTCATACGGAAATGAGGAGGAGATTGATGAGTCTGAAGCAGGAGGGCAAGACTGTGGCCGAGTATGAGGCCGAGTTCACAAATCTGTTGAACATCGTTCCAGACGAGATACCAACAGAGAAGAAGAAAATTGAGAAGTTCACCGACGGGTTGACTTGGAGGATCCGTCAGCATCTGCTGGGGAACCTATCGTTGTCCATTTATTCTGATGTGGTTAACGCTGCATTGTTGCACTGTCTGGACCACCATTTTCATATGGCCGAGGGCAAGAGGTCGGGGGAGTCTAGCCATCAGGGCAGGACTGGAGGACATGGTGCCAGCGGGGCACAATCTGGTCAGGGGCAGAGACAGAATGAGCAGGGCTCCCAGCAGGGGGATAATAAGAGGTTCCGGTCAGGGAACTACAGACAGGGACAGGGAGGTTTCCGTCAGGGCCATCAGGGTCCGAACGGCCATCAGGGCCAACAGGGGCAGAATGGGCAGCAGTTTCACCAGGGCCAGCAGGGCCAAGGGAGGAATGGTAACGGCCACTAGGGCCGGGGACAGCAGGGGCAGAGAGGAGGGAACTTCCCAGGGAAGTGCTTTGTTTGTGGCAAGACTAGCCATAAATGCCAGGATTGTCCTGACAGGGGAAGGGCCCCACAGCAGCAACAGCAGGGTGCTCGCCAGGAGCCACAGAGGCCTATGTTTCCCGCCGCTCTTCCCGCACCGCCACAGATGGCAGCATTGCCACCCATTCCAGCAGTCCCAGTTCAGCAGGGGCAGCTACAGTATGGACGCGTCTACAACGTCCACCAGGCTGCAGTTCCACAGGCACCACCCGCGATTGAGGGTACGTTTCCTATCCATGGCACTATGGGTCGGGTGTTATTTGATACGGGTGCTACACACTGTTTTATAGCTACACACTTCGCGAAAGCTTTAGGATTGTTAGATACGGCAGAGAGCACAGTGACGTGTGTCGACTCACCATTGGGGAGTGGGTCACTTATATTCTTTATATGCCGGGGAGTGGGGGTAGAGATTGGTGGTTTGGTATTACCTGCAGATATGTTGGTATTAGATATGCATGTTCACGATGTGATCATCGGTATGGATTGGCTCGTAGCATATAGGTCCATGATTGATTGCTTCAGCGGGAGCATTGTTTTTTCCATTCCGGGGCAAGAGATGTTTGTGGTGGCGATGCCTCGCCCAGAGGGAGGATCGAGCGCTCATCTGTATTACATTGAGGAGGATACCTCTAAGGAGGTAGTGATTCCTTTAGACTCTATCCCAGTCGTCAGGGAGTATTCGGATGTGTTTCAGGAGATACCAGGCTTACCACCCAGTCGAGAGATAGACTTTGTTATAGATTTGCTACCGGGTACGAGACCTATAGCACGCGCACCGTACCGTATGGCTCCAGCTGAGATGAGGGAGTTACGGGATCAGATAGTGCAGCTGTTAGGCCAGGGCTTTATTCGCAGGAGTACCTCACCTTGGGGCACTCCAGTTTTGTTTGTGAAGAAGAGGGACGGTTCACTGAGATTGTGTGTGGACTACCGAGAGTTGAATAAGGTCACGATACGGAATAAGTATCCGTTACCTCGAATCGATGACTTATTCGACCAGTTAAGGGGAGCTTCTTTCTTCCCGAAGATTGATTTGAGATCGGGATACCATCAGTTGCGTATCAGGGAGGAGGATGTCTCGAAGACCGCATTCTTGTCGAGATATGGTTCTTACGAGTTTTGGGTTATGCCTTTCGATTTGACCAACGCTCCAGTAGTGTTTATGGACTTGATGAACAGAGTGTTCAGGGATTTCCTAGATCAGTTTGTCATTGTCTTCATTGATGATATTCTGGTTTACTCCCAGACAGAGGAGGAGCACGCCGAGCATTTGAGACAGGTTTTGCAGACACTTCGTCAGAACGAGTTGTATGCAAAATATGAGAAGTGCGGGTTTTGGCTGAAGGAAGTCCAGTTTTTGGGGCATATCATTTCCGACCGGGGAATATCTGTTGATCCGGGGAAGGTGTCAGCGGTGAGGGAGTGGGGACAGCCCACGACACTAACTGAGATTCGTAGTTTCTTGGGTCTAGCAGGATACTACAGGAGGTTTATTCGGGGTTTCTCGGAGATAGCAGGTCCTTTGACACATCTGACGCGTAAGGGTGTGCCCTACATCTGGAGTGATGCCTGTCAGTTGGCATTCGATGAATTGAAGGACAAATTGACCTCAGCACCTGTGTTAGCATTGCCGAGACCAGGAGTTGAGTATTTGGTTTACATCGATGCGTTTTTGCAAGGACTGGGAGGTGTATTACAGCAGGAGAGACAGGCCATAGCTTACGCTTCCCGTAAGCTTAAGCCTCATGAGAAGAATTACCCCACGCATGATTTGGAGTTGGCAGCAGTGGTATTTGCCCTACGAATTTGGAGGCACTATCTTTTGGGGGAGAAGTTCCAACTGTTCACGGACCACAAGTCCCTACAGTACCTGTTCACGCAGAAGGAGTTGAATATGCGGCAGCGTAGGTGGCTTGAGTTTGTAAACGACTACCAGTTCGACATCCAGTATCACCCGGGTAAGGCTAACGTGGTAGCAGACGCGTTGAGCCGTAGGCCAGCAGATGAGGTGACAGAGGTGTGGAAGGCTAAGTGGAAGGAATTGGGACACCAGGATGCAGTGGCCCGATCTTTCATGTCTGTGATGACCGTTACACCGCAGATTGTCACGAAGGTAGTACGGGCACATGCCAATGACTCGTTCTGTCAAGAGCAGATAGTTTGATTACTAGCAGAGGGAGCCGAGTCCTATACCGTTAGCTCAGACGGGGGATTGCGCTTCAATGGGGGATTGATAGTTCCGGAAGGAGGGGAATTACGACACGAGGTGATGGCAGAGTCGCACGGCTCACGGTTCGCGGTACATCCCGGAGGGGACAAAATGTACCAAGACATGAGAAGGCAGTATTGGTGGAGCGGTATAAAGAGAGATATCGCTAAGTTTGTTTCGAAATGCGCCACTTGTCAGCTTGTAAAAGTGGATCATCAGAGATCGACAGGATTGCTACAGCCGTTGGAGGTCCCGGTGTGGATGTGGGAGAGCATATCCATGGACTTTATTACGGGGTTGCCTACGACGCAGAGGGGTCACGACTCCGTTTGGGTAATTGTGGACAGATTGTCCAAGGTCGCTCACTTTTTACCCGTAAGGACTAATTACACAGCGGGACAGTATGCCCAGCTCTTCATTTCAGAGATTGTGAGACTTCACGGTGTGCCCCTAAATATCGTGTCTGACAGAGACAAGATATTTGTTTCGCGGTTTTGGGAAAGTTTCCAGGAGGCCATGGGCACGGAATTGCGGTTGAGTACGGCTTATCATCCGCAAACCGATGGGCAGACTGAGCGCACAAATCAGATGTTGGAGGACATGCTACGCATGTGCATTATTGACTTTGAGGGTGGATGGGAGCAGTACCTTCCACTGGTGGAGTTTGCTTACAACAACTCCTATCAGTTCACTATTGGCATGGCTCCGTTTGAGGCATTGTACGGTAGGCCTTGTCGTTCCCCAGCATGTTGGTTAGAGGTGGGGGATAACAAACTGCTTGGGCCGGAGGTGATTCAGGATACTTCGGCAAGGATTGAGTTGATTCGGAGTCGCATTCGGGTAGCTCAAGACAGGCAGAAGAGGTATGCTGACGCGAAGAGATTTTTCAGGGAGTTCCAAGTAGGGGACCAGGTTTTGCTCAGGGTATCTCCTATGAAGGGGATTATGCGTTTCGGGAAGAAGGGGAAGTTGGCACCGAGGTATGTGGGGCCGTTTCCTATTATTGAGCGAATCGGACCGGTTGCGTATAGACTCGGGTTACCGGAGCATTTGCATCGGATTCACGATGTGTTTCATATTTCCTCGCTGAGGAAATACCTTAGAGATAATTTGGCTCATTCTCACATTGCTGTGGAGGACATCGATCTCCATCCTGATAGCTCCTACGAGGAGGGGCCGATTGCTATTTTGGACCGAAGCGAGAGGAAACTGCGGTCAAAGATAGTCCCGTTAGTGCGTGTTCAGTGGCGACATCACAATGTCGAGGAGTCCACATGGGAGCGCGAGGATGAGATGCGCGAACATTATCCAGAGTTATTTTTAGCAGGTACTTTCTAGTTTCGAATTTCGGGACGAAATTCAGTTATTAGGGGGGAAGTATGTAATACCCCGTACTTTTGGCTATATTTATTTTTGGGATTAATTAATTAAATGCGTATTAATTGGAAATTAATCCGGGTTAAAAATACTAACGAGATGCGAGTTGGTATTTGATTATGTGCATACATGTTTTGATAAATGTATTTGGTATTATAAAATTTGTCGTGAGATTGATATACGGCATTTGAGAATTTTGTTGAGACGCGTGTGACCGCCGCGTCATGGTATATTATTTTAATTATAAAAAGTGAATTTAAAATTTATAAACTGTATGGTCGTTTTGAGTGCGCCAACGCATCTGGAAGGGTCGAGATAGTCAGAAAACACTACCCGGGGGTGTAGTTTGGATTCCGGGGTATTTTTAGGCCATACCGGCAACTTAAAGGGTATTTTGGTAATTTTACATTTTGAGGAATTAAAAGTGACGAAAATTAGGAGTATTAATCTAATTGATTATTGACCCACTAAACCCACTATACAACCCACTTTAACCCTTTAAGCTACAGAGGTTATCAATTAGGTTTCCAAGTTCCCCAAAACAAACCCTAGCCACCTCAAGCCACCATTGAAGAAGGAGCTTGGAAGAGAGGAAATTCTGCAGAAAAACTCCATCAAACCTACACCAAAATCAGAAATCGAACCAAGGCAAGTGACTTTATTCCATTTAATTTCAGAGAATGTCTTTTCCATGTTAGAAATTGAAGAATATCAATTGTTCTTGAAAGATAATGAAAACCCATGTTAATTGAAATTAGAACTTGAAATCTTGAGGAGGATTTGCATGTACAATGATAGGTAGATGTTCCTACTGATGATATTTATGATTGGGTGAAATTTAAAACGGATTTTATTGAGTTAATTCATGATTCAAAAGTTAGGGTTCATGTTCTTGAAATAATTGGGGAAAAAGTGTAGAGATTTATATTTTGGTTGATGTTAAAGAGATTCAATCCTTGAAAACATGTTAGGAGTTGACTTGAATATGTTTAGGATGAATTAGAGACCCTAAAACGTTGTTGGGATGAACTTTGGAAGAGATTAGAAGTGATAAAAATGGATGAAAACGAGATGGGGAAAAATCTGGGGCGAAACTGGCAGCTCGTTAGAAGCCCCTACCCAGGTCGTTCGAACGAACTCGTTCGAACGAGCTTCTAACGAGTTGACCAGTCGCTGCTAACGAAAAGGGATTTTGTTCGATATCTCGTTCGAACGAGATATCGTTAGAAGGTACAGTTCGTTCGAACGAACTGGAATCTCGTTCGAACAGCCTCGTTCGAACGAGACTTCTAACGAGTTGACAGAGGAATCTCGTTCGAACAGTCTCGTTCGAACGAGACTTCTAACGAGTTGATAGTTTGGTCCTTTTTGGACTGTTTTGATTTTTGGAGTCCCGTAAACTGGTTCGAGGGTAGAGTTAACATTCCTTGATGATGTAAGGATAGATTTGGGACTTTTGGGTTATAACGAGGAGTAAATTTATATACGAGAGATTTAATTCAATGAACCGTTTGGGTTGAGACGTGAGTGTCTACTATGACGTGAGAATAGATTATGGCGCGTATGATGATAAACCGGAATAATATAAGTGTAAATATTATTAGTTAGTACGAGAAAGCGATATGTACTACGATTAAACTACGGGATTACTAAGATGTGTGTTTACTTTGTATTGGTATATGAATTGTGTGTATGACATACCTACCATACTTGCTATCACGGGAGGTTTGTGTTCGCTTAGGGCCCTCTAATCCTTGTGTTGCCCGGATTTAGACTGGTTACCTTGATGAACATAGGTCATAGAAAGACTTATTGGGATATTAATAAGTCCGCTGATCGTAGGAGCGTAGGTATGTGCGTGACCTATGTGATGTGACTGTGTTCGCCTCCACTATTTGTGATTTGTGTTATCTGGACTATTCCTGAGAGATTCGGAATATGTGATCCTTATGTACGTGATGTACCGGGATGGATAGCAGAGTATGTGTGCACCACAACTTAGTTCTCGGGGTGCTTATATTGTATATTTATGATGTCAATAATATACACTTAATTAATGAGAACCTTCATGTTAATGATGTGAATATAATTACGGTATTGCTTCGAGAAATATAGCAAGTTAACTGATAGTGATATATATTGCATATTGAGCATCTGAGTTGCGTTAAACCCCTACTTAATTACGAGCGTTATTATGTTAAGAGAACCGAGTAATAAGGGTAGGACCTATGATAGTCTAGCTAGATATGTTGTCACGTAGCTAATAGTCTGTATCACTCTAGATGGGTACTTACGTTAGGAGTGCACAGTTAGACGAGAGGTGAGAATATCATGTGAGTGCACGTCCTAACATGTACTTTGCATTTAATGTTTTAAATGTTTTTAAAGCACTTGCAGGTTTTTAAAATATAACTCCACATTCGGGTTCTGACCCGTTTGCTTTTCAAATCTCTTTTCTTGTAAAACCATTTTAGGTGCCCAGCCACAGGGACACCAAGCATAGGATTCCCATTCAGGTGACGAGCTGTAGCTGTTTGTGGAAGCTACAGGGATTTACTTGTAGACGCTTCTATCTTTTGGATTCCAGGGTCACTATCTATCAGTTGTAGGGCATGTTGCCCATTTCTATTAGAGACATATTTTACATTACAGTTTTCAGACTTTGACTTGTATTGTTTTAGCATTCGGTTATTTATTTCTGTATGGGATTGTAGTGAGGAGTTTTCCTCCAGACTTTATTTACACTATGTGATGGTTATTCGTTTTACTTCAATATGGTGTATGGTGTTACTTATTTCTTCTTTACACATGTTGCATGTTAATCAGACTGTAATTAAAATTTGGCAACTTACTTTTTAAATACTAGGTGGTTAGTAAAAATTAAAATGTTTTCGACAGTGATGCTATTAACTGAGCCAACTTGGCATTTTGAATTAATTTAATAAAGGAGTAGCTACCCGGTATTTAATTAGTCGGGGTGTCACATCCAAGACTAGTATTAGGGTCAATGGCATCATGTCACGACGAGTAATAGCTCCCATTCTTTGGCATCTATCGCATGTTTTGTAAAAAGTATTCACATCCCGGAAGATTTTGGGCCAGTAGAGACCGCTTTGAAGGATTTTTGCAGCAGTTTTATTTTTAGTAAAATGACCTCCACATGCTTCCGTATGACAAAATCGAATTACCCCTTGGATTTCTTCATCAGGTACACATTTCCGGATGATTTGATCAGCACAATACTTAAACAAATATGGATCATCATAAAAGAACATGCGTGACCATGTGATGAACTTCCTTCTCTCTTGCGGACTCCAATTGGAGGGAACAACTCCAGTGATAAGGTAATTGACTATATCCGCAAACTAGGGGAGAGAAGAAGTAGCGAATAGATTTTCATCCAGAAAATACTCATCTATGGGGATAGGATCAATAGGTACGTCGGACGAGATGCATGACAAATGGTCAGCAACGACGTTTTCTACTCCTTTCTTATCTTGAATCGAGAGATTAAACTCCTGTAAGAGTAGGATCCACCTTATTAGACGCGGTTTGGCATCTTTCTTGGTTAAAAGATATTTGAGGGCTGAGTGATGAGTGAAGCAAATGATGGGTGACCCAACAATGTAAGAGCGGAATTTATCAAGAGCAAAAATGACTGCTAGTAATTCTTTCTCCGTGGTAGAGTAATTAAGCTGGGGGCCAGATAATGTCCTACTAGCATAGTAAATAACATGAGCTTTCTTGTCCTTTCTTTGTCCAAGAACAACCCCAATCGCGTAATCACTTGCATCACACATGAGCTCGAATGGTAGTGACCAGTCAGGAGCTTGCATGATAGGAGCGGAAATTAGCATGATTTTAAGTTTGTCAAAAGCTTCTTGGCATGCTTGATTCCATTCAAACGGAGTGTCCTTCATGAGAAGATTATTCAAAGGTCTAGCGATAGCACTAAAGTCTTTGATAAATCTCCTATAAAATCCAGCATGGCCTAGGAAGGACCTCACATCTTTAAGCGATTTTGGGGGGGTTAACTCAGCTATTACTTCTATTTTTGCTCGATCAACCTCAATTATCTTAAATGAGACTACGTGGCCTAAAACTACGCCCTCGGTGACCATAAAATGGCATTTTTCCCAATTAAGGACTAAGTCTTTTTCCACACACCGGAATAGAACTCTTTCAAAATTAGCTAAACATTGGTCGAAAGATGAACCAAAAATGCTGAAATCGTCCATGAACACCTCAAGACCTTTTTCTATCATGTCACTAAAAAGACTTAGCATGCACCTTTGAAAAGTTGCTGGCGCATTACATAGCCCAAACGGCATACATTTGTAGGTAAACGTACCGAACAGACATGTAAAAGTCGTCTTTTCTTGATCAAGTATATCCACTTCAATTTGATTATAGCCAGAATACCCATCTAGGAAACAATAGTAAGGATGTCCCGCCATTCGTTCAATCACTTGATCGATGAACGGCAAGGGAAAATGGTCTTTTCTGGTTCCGGAATTGAGCTTTCGATAGTCAATACAAACACGCCACCCGGTGGTGGTGCATTGAGGTATTAATTCTCCCTTAGCGTTTTCAACCACGGTCATACCCGACTTTTTTGGAACGACCTGAATTGGGCTCACCCATTTACTATCAGAAATGGGATAGATAATCCCAGGATCAAGCAATTTGATGATTTCCGCTCGAACTACATCTTTCATGGTTGGGTTTAGTCGCCTTTGCATCTCACGCGAGGGCTTCACCTCCTCCTCAAGATGGATTTTATGGGTACAAATCAATGGACTTATACCTTTCAAATCTTCTATAGTCCAACCAAATGCACTTCTATGCTTCCGCAACACATTCAACAACATTCCCTCTTGCTCTTTTTTTAAACTGGAAGAAACAACAACAGGGAATGTATCATTATCTCCCAGAAAATATATTTGACGTGAGAGGGTAGATTTTTTAACTCAAGACTATGAAATATATTTTCAGAGGGAATCATGGGTGACTCCCTCGGGGGTAATTCTTCAAATCTATAAATCCAGTCAACATCTCTTAAATTCTCAAAACTTACTTCTTCTAGTAACCACTTTTCCAACTCTTCCACCTCACGCTCAAACTCAGTATAAGAATTCTTATTCTCATCACCTTGCACTAAGCAAACTTCCAGTGCGTCTCCTCCTATGATCTTCTCGATGTGTTCATCAAACACCTCTTCAATAAGATCAACCTCAAGAATTTCATCCTCATCACCCATTTGGTTAGCGACATTGAAAATATTGGTCTCGAGAGTCATATTTCCAAAAGTGAGTTGCATTTGGCCGTTCCGTGTATTGATCAAAGCATTAGCAATAGCTAAAAATGGACGGCCCAATATTATTGGAACATGATTTCTCGCATGGGGAGAAGGCTCAATGTCCCAAATGACAAAATAAACAGGGAAGTAAAACGTGCCCACTTGAACTATCACGTCCTCTACAACCCCACGAGGCACTTTCATTGTTCGATCAGCTAACTGTAGAGTGATTCGGGTAGGTTTGAGATCACTTAAATCAAGTTGCTTATAGATAGAGTATGGAAGGATGTTCACACTCGCACCTAAGTCAAGCAATGCTTTTTCCACTCTATTCTCTCCTATGACACACGAAATTGTAGGTGCACCGGGATCCTTGAATTTTTGTGGAAGATCATTAAGAAGGACCGAGCTCACATTTAGTGCCAAGAAAACATTCTTCTTCACCTTGAGCCGTCGTTTGACAGTCAAAAGATCTTTGATGACCTTGGCATATGCTGGAATTTGTTGGATAGAATCCAGAAACAGCAAGTTCAACTTTACTTGCTTCAAAACATCTAACACTTCCGTACGCGAAGCCCCTTTTTTGGGTGGTGCTAAGCGTTGAGGGATTGGAGCAGCAGCGGGCAGTTGTATTTCAACTTCAGGTTCAACTCCCTCATCTTTATCTTTCATGGTCAATGGAGTTTCCTCAGATTATGAAGCTTCTGTAGCTTTAGATTACTTGGGAAGTTTGGGCGCTAGATCAATTACGTGGCCACTACGGAGGGTAGTGACAGCTTGACATTGTTCTGGCAAATCCGATGATGTGGAGCTAACCTTGGTTTGGCCTTGAAGAGGGGGTCTTTGGCCTTGAGCTGGGAATTTACCCTTTTCCTGAGTATTCACTGCAGATTGCAACCTAGAGATGCTAGTTTGAATTTCCGTGAACATTCGATCATACTTAGCATTTCTCTCCTTTTTATATTAGATGAATTGATTCATATTATCCTCAAGAGATCGCTTAGGTGGAGAGACATATGGACTAGGAGGTGGTACCTGCATAGGAACATGCATCGGAGGAGCCAATTGCTGAAATTGAGAGGGGGGGTGGTGTCACATGTGGGTTAGGAGTCATCCCCCCTTGTGGTTGTCCATAGTTGAAACCAGGATGAGTCCTCCACGACTGATTGTATGCATGCCCTTGCGGTACATTAAAATTTCTGCGAAACCCCCCTATCGCCTCAACTTGTTCAGTGTACATTGCCTTGTATGCAGGGATGGTAGGACATCCTTTAGTAGAATGACCAGCAGTACAAATGGCACACACTTTCTCCTTTCCAGCTTGCACGGGTCCAGCTACTTATTTTAATCGCACTTCAAGCATGTCTCTGAAATTCTTTTCCAATTGGTCAAAATTCTGATCTAACAAAGTGTCCTTGTCCAAGTGATAAATACCGGACGCAACAGGCAAATTGGACACTTGTCGATTTCTATTTTGACTATTGGGATCCGAAACATCCCATGCTTGGGTAGTTTCCGCTACATATTTCAGATGGGCCTCAGCATCACTCAAGTCTAACTCCCAAAAAGGTCTTTCGCACATAGTTTGAACAAGTTGTTTAGATGCTAAAGTAAGCCCTTGATGGAAAAATGAAATAAGATGATGTTTTTCGAATCCATGATGTGGGCAAGCATTAACTAACTTCTGAAATCTCTCCTAACACTTGTCGAAAGCCTCATTCTCATTTTGTCGAAAAGATTGTATTTGGGCTTTGACAGAATTGGTTTTGTGTTGTGGAAAGAACTTGGAGAGAAACTTGGTTTGCATATCTCTCCAAGATAACAAAGAATTCGGGGGTAGCGACCATAACCAAGTTTTGGCTTTATCCTTTAAGGAAAAAGGGAAAAGCTTTAATCGTATAACATCTTGTGGGCAAGCTTTGTCACCAAACGTCTCACATGCTTCCTCGAACTCTCTAATATGGAGATATGGTTTTTTCGAATCCATCCCGTTAAATGTGGGAAGAATTTGAATCATACCATTTCGAAAGTGGAACTGACCGGCATTATACGGGAGTAAAATGCAACCAGGGGTAACAGTTCGATCTGGAAATAAAAGATCTTTCATGGGAAGATATGGTATTTCTTCCTCTCCAGCACCAACACCAACACTACCGTGCACCGACATATTGCTACCAAAAGATTCAGAATTCACACTTAGTGTTTGACTCAAGGAGCGACTTGTGATTGAATTATTAGGCGAAGGAGGTGGAACCCAAAAATGAGGAGAATCAGTGGTGTGAGAATTTTCAGAATTTCCTTTGGCAATAGGATTTTCGTGAACTTGGGTGGGAGATGGATTCTGCATGTAAGCACATAAGAAATGAGATGAATTTTTGTTTTAAATGGAAATCACCTTAGGATTAAAATCACTTTCCTAAATTATACCAATTGATAATCCCCAGCAACGGCGCCAAAAACTTGACGCGACAGAGAATTTGTCTAAAAAATGTGTTCTATCTAGGCTCAAGTGCAAGCCTGTCGCGTTAGTAATAATCCGACAAGTCGGGATCGTATCCACAGGGATAAAAAATTGGCACTTTTATAGGAGTAGTTATTTAACCTTGAAATGATTCCTCCAAAGAAATGAAAAGATGATTGATGGTTGTAAATTTCCAATTGGTGATGAAATAAATGTGCACAAAAATATTAATAATTATAAAGAAATTAGATTTGAAAATGAGAGAAAATAGGGTGGAGTACAATCCCTCAAACCTTAACAAATTACCGTATAGAATATGAGAATTGTAAGTTGAAATTTTGACTAAATCCAGTCTTCATAGATCCTAATCATTACATATATGAAGGATCTAGCCTGCATCATATGAAATCAAAGGTAAATACAAAGCGGTGAAAGGACAATTACACTTGCAAAGCGTTCTTAAACATCCCAAATACCTAGGGCAAGAGAGATTAAAAGATCGGCTATGTTTATATAATTTTCATACACGATTTGATCAATATTTAATTTACCCTCTATTTTCTACATAGGCAATTGGCATCGAAATGAGTTCATGTACCCCAACCCTTGAGAATTTAGCTAGACATGGTTTGACTAGAAAACAAATTCATACATGGAATTATGGATCTAACAAATATTGGGAATAATTTGCAAAACAATTGAGAATTGAATTGAAAATAAAGTAGAGAACAAATAAGAGAATGGAAATTTTATACTTGTATTCATCAACAGGAAAAGCAAATGAGCTTGAATCTAGAAAACTTCTTCTTAATCAACCTTACAAACTAGGGTTTATGAAAAGTTCTACCAAAAACTAAAAAGACTCTCTAAAATCTGACTCTCTCTCTCTAATTCGACTCCCCCTGGAATGAGGTAGGGCTTGGTCTTTTATAGCACCAACTAGCACGAATTTGACAGCTAGAATCGCTTGCTGCGCAAGATTCTGCCAGATATGCATCTCTTGATCTTCAAAATTAATGCCAAGATTTTGCACACCCGGACCGGTACGGATCCTATCGGATCGATTCTGCTATCATCGGTTCGGTATCAATCCGGGGTCTAGTGGAATTGTGACATTTCGGATCAGTCTGAAATCTACCGAATCGGTCCGATTTTCTTTAATGTTGACTTTTTTTTCATCTTTGACTGGCCATAACTTTTGATCTCAAGCTCCGATTTGAGTGTCGTTTCTTCCGATGCTCTTGTGAAATCAAGATCTTTAACTTCCCTTTAGGCGTCGAATTCGAACTCTGGGTATAAATCTACACTTTTGCCCTTTGACTTTTCTTCCTTTGTTCTTTTCCTTTCTTCTGATTTCTTTCTCTCTTTTCTTTCACTAAATTCCTGTAAAATCCATCAGAAATACACGAAACTCGGGGAACTTGTTAAAAATAGTGAATGGCAATGATATGGAATAAAAATGATTCAATTACCTTATTCGAGATATCAAAATCACTAACTTAAGGGGCTAAATTCAGAAGAATTTATGCTTGGTCACTGATCTCCATGGATCTCTATCACTCCTTACTCAGTCATATATTTGAGTTTATAATGGTAGGTGGAGGGGATGACCTTAGTCACATGTAGTCACCCTCTGCCAAGGATGGCTTGATAGGGTGAATCGGTGTCGACCACCAAAAATTTGATCATCTTGGAGACACTTCCCGCCCTTACTGGCAGTAAAATATTTCCCAAAGGGATGGTCACTTTACCGACGAAGCCAACTAAAGGAATGGTGGCTTCCTTTAAGTCGATGACGCTTAACTTCAACTTCCTGAATAGGTCGAGATACATTACTTCGGATGAGCTACCCTAGTCGACGAGAAACTTATCGACATTGTAATTAGCTATCCTAAGTGCAATGATCAAGGCATCATGATGTAGGGTTCTCACTCCCACTAGGTCTTCATCCGTGAACCCAATGTGTTTGCTGTAGTCGACGTCATCTTCTCGCCGACGCTTTCCTGCCTGCGTTTTAGCTGGATCGATTTGAAAATCTTGCATTACTGTCGTAAGCTTTTTAACTTCCATCCGAGCTGAGTTTCCTTGAATCCGCTTTAGGTTCGATGCCCCATGAATCACTGCGAACTCATGGCCAACATCCTCCTCGAACACTTTGTCAGGCTTCGGGTCTCCATTGGCAGCGACCTTCTCTACCTTCTTCTCCATAAATTCGGTCAAATGTCCAGTTTGGTCTAACTCTTCAAGATGAGACTTGAGAGCCTTACAATGCTCGATTTTGTACCCACCCTCTTTGTGGAAAGCACATCTCAGTGTGTTATTCATTTTTGAGGGGTCTTCTCCCATCTTTCTAGGCCATTTAACGAATGGCTCGTACTTGATCTTTGCTAGGATCTTATAGATTGGTTCTTTAAAAACAATGTTCACTGCTTGAAATGCTTTTGAAGCATCATTTTTGTTCCCTCTCTTGGGGCTACTCTTGCCCCCATTTTTGCTTCCTTTATTTTGGCTATCAGCTTTGTCACTGCTCTTGCCGATGAACTTGACGCAACCATTATCCCTTGCACTGAGTCATGTCACATCCTCAACTTTGGCGTAGTTTTCAGTACGAGCCATTAGGTCGTCAATGGTTGTGGCCTCCTTCTTATTAAGGGATTGGTGCAAGAGGCGGGAGATGGGTAGGCCAATCTTAAAGGATGCCACAACGACCTGCTCCGAGAAGTCCTCGACCTCATTGAATAACTCGCAATATATTTTCGCATAGTCTTTGAGTCTCTTTTGAGGCATTTTCTTCATTGTCAACAAGGCATCCATCCTCTTCGGATGAGAGCTGCTGGTAATGAAGCGAGCTATGAAGAGCTCTGCTCGAGACTCGAAGTTCCTGATGGATTTGTGAGGGAGTCTCTCGAATCACTTCTGGGCCACATCGTGCAAGCTCAGGGGAAAGATCCAGCATATTAATGCGTCCTTATGGTTCGAGGCGATCATGGCCTGCCTGTACTGCCTAACATGGTCGATATAATCAGTCTTGCCATCGTAGATCTTGAATTTGGGAATCGCAAACTTCTTGGGGGCTTATTATTCTTCTATCTCCCTTGAGAAAGGGGATTTAATTTGGGTCCTGAGAGCTCGCCTGGCTATCTCTCTAGTCGATCTGGTACCCCAATGCGCTGGGTGTTGATCAATTTCTCTTCGGACCAAATTTCGTATGTCATCATTTCCTCGACCTGGGCTCCTGTAATGGCGAGCTGGTTATTGTTGCTCGAGAAAGTCGTCATCTGACTTGCATTCCTCCACTATTTGAGATCTACGTCTAGGGATCCTTCCTCGGCTGCGAGACTTGCTTGCCTGAGGTCTAGGAGTGCGATATTGACGTTGCCTGGTGCTACGATGGAGTTCTCTATCCATTCTCTCCAATCTTCTTTTGAGATGAGCATTCTCAGCTTCCTGCTTGCGAGTGGCCTCTTCTTGCTCTTGGAGCCTGGCTTCATAGGCGTCGATTAGCCTGGAGACCTGTGTGGACCTGGCTGGTCCTTGGCTTTCCTCCGAAGCTTGCCGTTCAGAGCAAGCCCTAGGATTTGAACGTCGAACTTCAGATCTGATCCTGCAAGGGGCATGTTGTTCTTGAATATTCCCTGCTTGAGGGGCATTGCTGTTGTGACCAGACATTCTAAATTTTTTTTGGTGAAGGCTTTCTTAAAGGAAAACAAGCATTTCCCACAGACTACGCCAATTATGGTGACAATTAAACTCAACATAAAATAATAAGCAAAGGCAATCACCAGAATAAATAAAGAACTTTAAAGGAACTGCAATCACACACAACAGAAGATATACGTGGTTCGGCAAGAAGGCCTACGTCCATGGTGGTGCTCTCAGTATTTTAGTTATCTTTACTCTGGGGGAGTGTTTACAGAAAAGAATACATGCCCTTTGCCCCAGTCTGAGGGTTTAATATATACATGTTGTTTCTCGGAGAGTGGGGGTGTTGGATTCCTCCACGTTAGCCCATAACTCCCTATAATAGCTCATGAGCGATTTTAGGGGTTGAATGGGTCATAACTAAGTTAGTTATGCACGTGGCCTACAGACTTTGGGTCGGACTGAAGCAGGCTACTTATCTGGGCCGGAATGTTTAATCGAGGTACCCATACTACGTACGGATTATACTTATGGATTGTGTGTATAACTATACGAGTTATAGTTATAGGTTATGTGTATACTTATACAAATTTTATTTATAGGTTGAGTGTATACCTATATGAGACATATGAATAGGTTGTGTGTATGCCTATTATGTAGTTTCTTATGTGCGAGCATACCTATGCTTCCTGCTATCACAGAGATTTTCGTGAGAGGACAATCTTATCTCGATGAGCTCATTCAAGGGGGGGGGGGGGGGGAGGATTTTAGGCTTGTACCACAGAGCATAGAACTTAGGGATTGAGCATTACTCGTGTGTATGATAGTGAGATTGGTTATTTGGGTGCTTCAGGTGTGTGTGTGTGTATCCCAAAGGCTTAGAACTATATTCGTCTCCATTGTATGCTGTTTGATTTATACTTCGAGGAGACATTCCGAACTGGCAGTCGTTGATTTGGTACGATAGGCACATGAAATTGATAGCAAAGTATACAAGTGTGCATCGGGTTTGCGAGTCCGGGAGATGTTATATATATATATATACTAGCGGAATGCCCGTGCCTGAAGGCACGGAGAAAATTTTCTAAAGTATAATATGTAAAAAATTAAAGTCAAAGTTTTTTTTACAACACGAATGTGAAATTTTCTAAAAATTTGGGCATAATTTCCTTTGTTTATAAGACTATCCAACCTGTTAAAAAATAAAAATATTCCACAATAACAATATTAATAGTCCGTCTTGGTCCTCACATAAACATCATAGCCCTCAAATATAAATTCAAGTCAGTTTTTGTTACAACACAAAAGTATAAACATTTTAAAACTACACATTAACACTTAAGTCATTCCTTCCCTTTTTTCAGAATGGAATAAAAATGAGGGATTAGAGAGTGCCAGCAGTCCTGCAAAAAAATCAGAAACATAAAGAATCAAAAACTCATTAGTTTTAATACAAAAAGAATAAAAAACTCATTAGTTTTAATATATAAAGAATCAAAAACTCAGTTAAACATAAAAATAAACCTCTCATCATTCATCCATTAATTTAACGACAGTCGCATCACTAGTGATATATTAACAACATAGAATGTCCCAGCCAATTCCCACCACTGCATGCGCTTCATGTCCAGTCGCAACATGCCCGGAGTTGAATAGGAAAAAAGACACATTGCCATTCGGGAAATCCACACCCGATCCAAAGAATTCCTGAAGCAATGGGAGTTGTGTAGAATAATCGAGGATCCCTCTGAAAATGAACATCAAGATGGTCAAAATTATGGCTCTCGGTCGGCCTTAAATTAGCCACGCCCACAATATGTAAGAAGTTTTCCTCCGAGTATGATCCATAACTAAACAAAGATAGATAAATTAATAAAATATAAATGCAAACTGGTAGTATGAAAATGGGGGAAAATGCCCAATCAATATTATAAAATATGATAAGAAATTTGAAATAGTAATAATGTGAATAATTTACAGCAACACCCAATATAGACATAATATTAAATACCATTATCCCTATAGTTTTAAAATCCATATAAGACATGTAATATTGCTACATAAGTAATGCATAATGGAGATATGAAAACGTAACAGAATACATGCCTCCTAAAGCAAAAGTCAAAACATAATGTTTTTGCCTTCAAACTGTACAGGGGTGAAAATTTAACGAAAATAAAAATTAAACAAAGTCAAATTGTTTAGATCTGCTAAGAAGTATTACAAAAAGAATTGTACAGGGCTTAGTGAACATTTACCTTACAGCTTATAGCTTTGGACAATGAATAATATTCACACCCCTTGTCTTGGCATGGCACCAACAAAAGAGAAAAAAAAAGGAATTCTGGTAAAAGAGAAAAAACTATACAAACCAATATGTTCCCGTTTCCCAAGTTGTTTAATGGGTGATTAGGGTTTGTTCCTCTCATTGACCCGACCAATACTATATGCTTAGCTCTAGCAACATTAGTTGTAAATATAACCCATATTTCAACAAAATAGTTGACAAAATTAGAATGAAAATTCTAACAAATTATAGTGCCGAAAACCTCACGAGCATCTATTTGATTTTTCTGGCCAATCCTGTCAACCTAAGAATATTTGATCACCATCAGGGAAGGAGAAAATCAAAATCAAAACCAAAAGATAGAAGAAGTACTACGGAGATCAATCCTTCCCTTTTTTACGGTAGCAATCACCATATCATCCACAATGGAATCAACTGAGATTTTCGTTCCATTTAAAACCAACGCAATTGTGATTTAAAAGATTAAAGTTAATTCTTGAAAATAATCATATGTAAAATGAACCCAAAATTGGAAATCATATAATAGCATAACACTACATTATCTAGTCGACTGTACCCACATTTGCTAGTCGAGTTCGAACAAAATAATCTAGACTAAGTTGTCGCATATAGTACACTAAACCAACATTAGCTAGTTGATATTCCCCATTGAACAAAAAAAATGGAAATCATATGATAGCATAACACTGCAGGGGTCACCTCCCAATTAATACAACATTGATTCCTCTTTTGTTACACTGACTACATTATGCATAATGGAACTGTCTCCCTAGCTTACACCCTCTCTATGCAAAAAATATGTATGAACAGAATCATCACCAACTGCATATGTAAAATACCATTGAGACTAAATTTGAAATAGCAGAATCAATACCAATTATGCTATAGTGTTCAGTTTTTATGTAGTATTTTCACTAATCTCAAAAGGTTTTACAAAAGTCAGTGAGAAAAGTGAAAAGCATCCAAAATAACACATACCAAATTTGTAGGGGAATCACAGGTTGCAATTGTCATAAATCTGCATAATCATCAAATTGTAATGTTAGTATACATTCTTACCAAAACGAAGAGGGAATTCATAATATTCCATCACAACCACCAAAATTATATATTACAATGGCAGAGTTGATAATTTAACACATTCCATGTGGAATCCCACAATAGAGGTTCAATCCAAAAATAACAATACACTAATTTAAAATATAAACCAAAGTATAGATTGATCAGTTGATTTAACTTGCATAATTGAAACTTTAATTGAGCACTTTCTCAATAACAGTTTATACATAATTAAAACATTAATAGATTGATCATGTTGATTTAATTTACCTTAACAATTGATGGAGTAGAGAGTAGAGCTAGATATGCCTATCAATTTGATAAAGGTTATGAAGATTCCACTATGGCATCAGAACGCTAGCCACAGAGCTGATGGAATTTCTCTTTGGGAATATCATGTCATCTGTGTGCAGGTGCGAATGGAACTTTATGCTGTAATATCCGTTGGAATAATTTTTACTACCAGTTTCTTTTATTTGGTGAAATAATATAAAAAAAATTATCGAATGATATATCGAAGCATATGCCTCTTTACAAAAAAATGATGTCTCAATGAATACTACAGAGAAGATAAGAAGGAAACTCTCAACATCTAGTGTGGGATTTAGATTCAAGTCTACCATGTCCATCCCCACTAGCCTCCTATGTATCAGAACTATCAGACCATCTTTTCAGCTATTTTATGAGTTTCAGAGGTAATTTATAGTTTGTTCTATACTTAATAATGTTTTATCTAAAGCATACACCTATAAAAATAATCTTAGAAGGCTGTGGAGAACACTATACATGGGGTAGGGGGTTAAATACAAATATTTCAAGAAACTAAAATAAAAGAAAAGTGCTAAAAATAATATATAAATTAATGTATGCTAACTTGAAAATAATTCACATAAATAAAACCCATACATTAAAAGAGTAAGTTTGTCTTTGGCAAAGGTAAAGAGTTATCAAAATCAAAGAATCTATACAATAGTTCGTTCCCACGGCATAATAGTCGAAATAACTGCTTGAATGGAAAAAGAAGTATCCCGTGATTGGCTTCCATTATAACCCTGCATTTTTATGTCGTCTTCAGCAATCCACAAATAGTAATAGATCCTTGGGAAATTAAACTTGCAATCCTCTGAGTTTGGATCTTCTACCCAACAACAGAGCGTATTTAAAATCTTATTTATAGGCCCTATACATATATAGCGAGTATTCTCATCTTCATAATGTATGTGCTCCATCATAGTAAAAAGAGCCTTCTCTCAACTTTTTTCCTAGGCCAACGCATTAGAATGGGCTCTAATCCCTTGTCAAGAGATGCCCAACGTATATCGTGTATGAGAGGGTGCGGGAAGTACAGATATTCCTTTGCACATAGGTTGCACGCTTGATTACTTTCTATTTCAGGATAAGGGATTATAAAGAGATCCTTTCTCAAAGAACGAATGATTGGTGTGATTGGACCAGTAAACCTCTTCCCGTATAAATATGACATAGTAAGAGAAACCATTCGACAGTGGCACCACATTCTTTCAGGATGGAATGGAACGATATAAGGAAAAAATCATATCTTAGGGGACAGGGTATTATTTCCAGGCCATTCAAATACCCCGGGTACTGAAAGCCACATTTTCCCCATGACGTTTAATGTAGTGGCACCACCATGGTCCAGAATCCATTTTCTCCCCTTCTCCATTGCCCCATCTCCATCATTAGCCCCTTCTCCAGGCAACCTTAAAGTAACATAGTTCAAGGCAGAGCCAAACATAGTGCTTGGACCCTCAATGTGCAGACCCCACCCACCATATCTGTTCTGATGATTTTAAAGATAATGACACATCTAATGTTTATGTTCTTTGGATAATACTACATGTATTGCCCCCATGATAGATAGAGAAATCACCAAACCAGGCATTAGAAACATAAGTCCTCCATAATCATCTATCCAATGTCCATCATGGGCCTGGAGAGTTGAATGGTAATTGATAACTCTTCTCAAGGTGACTGTTACTTTATCGTTTGTTATATCTTATGTATTCTTTATCTTGACTTAGGGTAAGACTATACTTCGTGGATTCTACTTCTCAAACTGAATGCGCATGAGATCTGAGCCGTGCTTTCTGAGAAAATGATTATTGCAAAAAGTTCGACGAACATTTTGGATCTCAGTTAGGTCTTCTCGGGATCCCAGATTTTATTAAAACTCCCAAATTTTCCTCCCCGCGTGACCATTTAGAATCCACAGCCACAGAATCCCTCCCTCTCCAATTTTCATCTTCCAAATTTACTCTCTATACACAACACATGAAATCAAATCCGATAAATACCTATTGACAGTGATTCACTATACACAACACTCCTTCTCAATGATTAACTACAACAAAAATGATTCGTTCAAGCTCAAGCTCTGCTGGAGATCAAATACATACCTATAAAGCTCGAATGTGTAGTATGCGTGAAGATATCCCACAAACTATGGCATATGTGCGGTGATTCACTGAGGGGTCGAGTGCTTCATAGAAAAATAAATCAAGATAGAAAAATTACTTAAATATTTCGAATCCCCTGATAAAAAGAACTCAAAACACAAATCCAAAGATAGACATTAGTAGTACGAAACCCAAAAAAAATCTGTAAACTAATATCCCATATGCCAATTAAAATTAAACTTTTGCAGAATATGTATTTTCTTAATGATAATAGGAGAACAAACTTGAATAAATCTCTAGGATATAAACCCCGCATATAAATGAATTCCAAGCCCCAAATTAATACAACAATACATTATAACATACTAAGAAGGTTTATAAGACAATAACTTGACATTGGCAAAATATCAAAGGCCATAAACTCTATTATGCTTAACCGTGTACTGTAAGTAAATATAGGTCATGGTCATTCAATAGATAGAATATAGGAGTATATAATAGCTTTAAAATTATAACATTTAATGCCAAAAATCCAAACACACGGGGTAGGTAAGTCACCTGGAAGAGATTGCTCACACAATCCACTCCTCTATAATTCGAATAAGAAATTTTGTTATCTAGGGAGATTTCACCCTTTTGTGGTTGAGAAAATTGGTTGGCATTTGAGAATATAACCAAACAGAGAACAACAACAATTGCATTTTATCTATTTTGCAAATTCACACCTGCAAACAACGTCAATGTCCTAATAATCACAATGGTTATAAAATGAGAAGGCAAAATCTTTAAAAAAACAAAATTAGTACAAACTAATTATTGAACCTTTTAATTAATCACAATAGTTAAATAGAAACTTTATGTAAAAAAATAAACAAGTTAGAGTACTCACTTGCACATTTTATCAAACACCTAGTGTTCAACTTTCCTGAAATAAAATAGTTGTTACAAAGAGGTATTAAAATCTAATAGAGACCAAAGTTTGAATCAACAAACAACATCATAAACAAATGTGTGTAAAGTGTTAGAAAAGAAAAGTCGGAGGTACTCCATTGAAACAGTCAGATATCAGTCGAAAATCTATGAAGCCATATACGTGTTGGAAGATAAGAAGAAAATACATACATAAGACTTTACGCGTATGATTATCAAGAATAATAACAAATTTTAGTTGGCAAACTCTAAAGCTATATACATTAAATACATGGGGGAAAAAGAATTACAAATTTCCCTTCGTTAACAAATATAATTTATGTAGTAGATTGAAATGAGTATATAACTTAGTCAAGATAATCATTATTGTGATTACCTGTGTATATGGGTTTTTTGTGGTGTAGGGACCCCGGTAAACATAGTAAAAATAATAATTAGGCAAGTTAGAAGAGAAAAATATCTCTAAACACGGTATCAACAAAAAAAACTACAAACTCAAGATAAAAATCATTCGAACCAAAAGAAAAAAATTAAGAACTAAAATCCTTAAATCAAAAGAATCTACACTAACCCAATAACAGATTTATGGTCCAATTTTATGTCTGAACACAACATATGAAGAAATCCCTAAACACTAAACCCAAAGTTATAAGAGATATTCGTAACATACTATAGCTTTCATAGGTAAGATAATCCATACCTACGTAGGAAAGATGGAGGAACATCACACCATGAAGAAGAAGACGATGAGGAAGTGGGGGTCGATGGAAATTAGGAGAGAGATTTGGTTATTTCAGAGAGGAGGAGTGAGATCGTGCCAGGGTGAGATACCCCTTTTTATTGTATTACAAAAGTAACCCTTATATTTTAATTAAAGTAAATTTTTAGGAGTAAGAAGAGGAGAAAATTAAATTCTAGTTGGATAAAATTGTAATTACAATTAGAATATAAAATGAGGTGTGGTGAGGAATATAATATTATTGTGTAAATATTGATCTCACCCTCCATTTCTTGCCTAGGTGGATTCATCCTCACCTCTACTTATCTTCTCAACTCATGAATAGTGCCAAAACTTTCGCTCCTTATTATATATATACATATATATGGAGGCCCTCTCCTATAAGGACTCCTTATGGTGCAGACTCCAGTACATAACATTTTTTTAAAATAGTAAAAAAATGAATTTTTTGATGAAACTTCATGGATATGATCTCCATGGTGGGAAGATCATCTCTAATATTTTTCATCCAAAAATTTAATTAAAAGAACCATTGAGATGAAGAGATATGTAAAAAAATGGTATAAATATGCATATTCGACCGTTGAAATGTTGGCAATCATCTCACCCACTTTTTGATTGAATTTTTTTATGAAACTTCATGGATATGATATCGATAGTGAGAAGATCATATCCATGAAGTTTCATAAAAAAATTCAATCAATAAAGCGGCTGGTGCCGACTCAACATTTCAACGGTTGAAAATGCATATTTATACCATTTTTTACATATCACCTTATCTCAACGGTTTTTATTGAATTTTTTGACGAAAAAAATTGGAGATGATCTTTTCACCATGGAGATCATATCCATGAAGTTTCATAAAAAAATCATTTTTTTTACTATTTTAGAAAAATGGTATGTACCGGGGTCTACACCATAAGGAGTCCTTACATGAGACTTTATGTATATATATATACACTTGGGATATTTATCCTATTTGTGTGTAATGTAAGAAGGATAAATGATGTATATCTACAATTGATTCAATTATGAGATAATTTACTTAGTGCGTGAAAGTAGTGAAGTTGGATAATGTATATTTAAAGAGTATTTAGGTAGACTAACTTAATGAAACGGTTTCAGAGTAACATACATGAAATTTTAATTATGATTTAATAATAACATGCGGGTAATGCTAATTATTAGTATTATGATAGCGTACTATATGAGAAGTGCATAAAAGTTAGAAAGATATTTAACTAAGGACCAAACGAGTAGAGATCGGAATACGATAACATACTGTATGGGAAGTACGGGGGAACCAAAGCTATTAGTGGTTAGATCGTTATTGATGAGATCTAGTGGGGTCGGATAGCATATCTAGGTAAATGACGTTAGGCGTGCACATTAGTTGAGAGGTGAGGAACTCAAGAGAGTGTGCGTTGAACTAACACGTGTAATCAATAACTGATTTTGAATTGTGATAAATACTTGTTAAATATTTTCAAATGTTTTGGGCTCTGATCCATCTTGCAAAATATTTTCAAAACCTTTTAGGTGTCCAACCATAGGGACGCCAAGCTTGATATTCTGTTCCAGGGATCCGTAGCTGTAGCACTTGTGGATGCTTGCAGGATCTGGATTGGATGCTTTAATCACTTCATTCCTAGATTAGGATGCATTTCGGTTATTCCATTTGGGCATGTCGTTCTTTCAGTTAGTTCATTTTATTCAATTTATCAGATTTTGTATTAGTGGACTCAGTTTGTTTCATTAGATATTTAGTTGGACTTTTGTATTGTAGATTGATGGTTTATTAGGTATTATTTTATTCAGTCATTAATCTTGTGATTGGTTCCAATATTTATTACTGCGAAAATGGCTTGGTTATTGTTTTTGTTTCCACATGCCGTTGTCGTTTAATAAAAAACTATAAAATTTGGCACCAACTTTTTTATTACTAGGTGATTAGTAAACTTTAAAAAAAATATTTTCGATAGTGATGCTAAGAATGAACCAGATGAGAATCCTGATTTATTTTTATAAATGATTGATCAACCAACATTTAAATAAGCGGGGTGTCACATGTTTAATAAGGGAAATTTCAGGTAGATGAGAGTTAGCTCGAT
The DNA here is from genome assembly GCA_949130495.1 of Sambucus nigra. Lineage (NCBI taxonomy): Eukaryota > Viridiplantae > Streptophyta > Magnoliopsida > Dipsacales > Adoxaceae > Sambucus > Sambucus nigra. Next base: position 78,625,339 of record OX422210.1, on the reverse strand, counting down.
ATACTTGTACGTAGGGTATTTATGGAATAGTAATACTCAGAGTGTAAGAGATTGAACGGATGGAGTGATTTATGATTTATGCAATTAGTAGTAGTTAAGAGAGTCCTGTAGAAACATGTTATATTATTTAATCAAGAGAAAAAATAAATTAATTAAGAGTCGGGAAATAGACTCGGGATAAGTGGCTAGTGCTTCGGGTGATGGGCACGAATTAACTAAATTTTGTGAATATATATATATATATATATATATATATATATATATATATATATATATATATATATATGAATAATATCGGTATGTATGATATTTATGTGGAACATACCCCTCTAGTGTTATCATGTGAGGTTGTGCGATGTGGGTGAATCCCCTAGCTAGTGAATACTGGGTGAGTATAGTCCTCATGTCATAGCGATGTGAACTTTATTGTGTGATTTATTTTGGAGGTGAGACGATTTGGGTATAGTTTGGTCTCACTATAAAAGGACTATGATCGCCTCCACTCCGTTTGTAATGTTTTTACCAAAATTCGGTGTGAGCTATCAAACTTGTGGTAAACGAGTTAGAGTGGGCATACCTGGGATATTATAGCATTTTAGAGACATGCATACAGTGATTTATTAATCTGACGGATAACATCTAGTGAGTTATGACTATGAGGTATGGCACCAGTGAGTTATTACTCTGAGATATGGTTATTATACGCGCCATATGTGTGATTGTTGTTGTATACTATTACGTATATAATTGTGTAGAAAATTATATATTGGTTAAAGACAGAAAGTGTGAATGTATTACATATATAACTAGAGTGAAAGTTATATAATCAATTAATGTTGAAATGATTAATTAAGTTAATGAGAGAAATAGCTAATAAGTGGGCAATAAACAATGCTTGGGGTAAAGTGGTGTATTAGTGAGAGTTACAACAGGTCTAGTTAGACGGGGTATCCTAACTAGGCATGTTAAAATCTATGCACTAGGTTTGCACAATAGTTGAGACGTGAGGGGTAATATCATGAGAGTGCGACACCGGCTTAAATATTCAATATTTTACTGCATATTTGTTTAATGCATCTTAATTACTTGCAAATGTTTTTAAAAGATTTTGGGCTCTGACCTATATCAAATCTATTTTAAAAAAAAAAAATTAGGTGTCCAGCCACAGGGACGCCATGGATGAATATTCTTTCCAGGGATACGAAGCTACAGTTGATGTGGAGACTTGTAGGTTGATGACTAGTTGATTCCCTTATTGCATTCTAGATTAGGTTCTTTATTCCATTATTGGTTGGGCGTGTTGCCCCTTTTCATTCAAACTTATGTATTTTGAGAGTATTTTAGTCAAATGGATTGGATGTATTGGATTTTTACCCGATGGTTTATTCGGGAACTTTATATATTTATCTTTCCTTTAAACTTGACATCGTGGTTTCATTTATATTTATTATTGTGTATGGGATTATTGTGTTTTAATTAATATTGTTGTATGTTAATGAAAGATAAAATTTGACACCGACTTATTTAATTAATAGGTGGTCAGTAATTTGAAAATATTTCTGACAATGATACTAAGAATGAAACAAATGTGATTCCTAATTTATTTTAATAAAGGATTGATCACCCGTGATTAAAATAGGCAGGGTATCATATATGATTGCTATTATAAGGGGGGGTCATTTCCCCCTCCACCCATTACTGGTGGAAGTACTCTATGTTTATGGAATTTTTCAAATACAAGCAAACATAAGCGTCTTTCGAATTGTAATGGGAATAGTCGCCATAAACCAAATTTATGAGACTGATAAGGGCTTGAATAAGATCAGGTATTGCCCTGACAAGAGGACTTCTACTTCTACTGAGTCTAACATATACAACTTTCAAGCCTAAGATAAGTCTCATAATGGTTGTGCAGATCATAAAAAATAATGATATCGATATCTTGGGGGATTTGGGCCTCCTTTGTGACGGAGACTATAAAATTCTTCCCATGCCTGTGCAGGAAAGGTCTCCTGATAGGAGCTTTATCATTAGTTTATATTTTTTTAAGAATTCGTCATTTATCTATTATTAATCGACCAGTGCTTTTTGTGAAGATCCTCATTGTAAGAGAAAACCTAAAGACCAAGATATCAACCTCGCTGATCTCAAGAAATTTTGTGAACGACGAACTCCAATAAGAGTTAAGCCACATTGGAGAGTTGAAAATATGCTTCTTCGTTACGAATTAGCTGTTGAGTCATCTAAGAATTTTACAACTTCTCCAGAAGTCGATGTGGCCAATTATATAGTGATCGGTGACTCTTTAATCCTAACTACTACCCAATCCTCAACACAAAGAGAAGAGGATGTACGCTGGTGAAGCATCTTCATCCAATTACATGATCTCTATGGACTCGAATGAGGCCAACTCAGGGCATCAGTAAGAAGACTTTTTTTTATGACCTCACTCCCCTTTTCTCATATGAAGAGGTAGTCACATCTAGTTAACTCTAGAAAGAGATACAAGGGATGAGGAAAAAGACTTTTGTTTTCCACCTGTCCCCTATCACCTTAAAGACATAATCGCTGACCATAACGAACTGTTGATCTTGATGCCCCATGACGGTTTGAAGAACAGGGGCCTTTAGGCCAAATATGTATCCTAAGTTGTTACTGCCACCAAAAAGAGAATAATCTATGCTCGAGAGAAAAAGGATTGGGAAAAGAAAAATGATAAAGATAGAGAGGAGAGAGGGAGGCCAAAAAAGTTAAGAAGAGGAGATCTTATAAGACTCATCCATATACTCCTTCTGAGGGAAATAACCAACCATTGGTAATTTTCCTAAGGCACTAGACTCTACCACCACCATCAACGTCCAGGGTTCATCCCTAGAAGATCTTCATGAAGGGAAAAGAGCATGTCACTACTTATGATTTGGTATTTTAAAATGCTAAAGTCAGTTACTCAATAGCTCACACTGCATGTTACCTAAGGACAAGTCAATCTTGAGGACCTTCTCCATGGAGAGCCTTCACAAGGAAGAGCTCTTCCACTTAGTTCTTGTAAGTCGTCTTTTAATTTTATTTCTAACGTTTTGATGTCATTATGACACTAACTAAATTCTCCTTTTTTCTTCCTTCTAGGCCATGCATGAGATGCATGAGGCGACCACTTGAGCTGACCATCTACTGAGCAAATACGACATTTTTTATGACAAAAACAATGTCATAAAGGAGATTCAGACCAAAAATAACAAGATTGTCGATCTTCAGGGAAATATCGAGGAAAAAAACACTACAAGGAGAAGGTGGTAAAGGAGGTCGATTCCATTCAGTTGGAGTTTAACAAGGTTAGCTCCGAATTTTTGGTGCTAAGGAAGGTATTTGACCAAAAGACTCTAGAGAAGTTGATCCTTTATAGGGAGAAGATGACTTTAGCTACATGCTGAGAGGATGAAAAAGAGAAGTTCTTTTATGTGAAACTCGACTACCATGAGTCCGTTACCTTCAACAAAAGTTGGATCGTGGGTATCCAGAGGAGAACTATTTATGAGAGAGATCTTGCCTATATCGAACATCCTCATTTGGAGTTCCCAGTCATTAGTGACACTTCCTTGGTGTCTATCCAAGAGGTTGAGTAGTCAACTGCTACAAATGTTGTTCCTGAAGGGAGACCGAACAAAGAAACGATGTTGTTGCCAACTAGGGGGAGGTCACCCCTAGTTACCTTAGGATTTTTCCTTTTTTTATTTTTTTATTCTGAATGTAATCCGTTTAGGTATGTTTTATAAGCCTCACGCCACCCTTTTTATATTAATGAAAGGACATTTTTCTTTCCATTTGCCTTTCTTTATTCCTATCTTATAAACAAATTTAAGGACTTTTTTTTTGTGATGGGTGGAGTGTAGGTCTGTGGCCGACTCCATTGACTTGTATAGTTAATTAGAAGTTCGATGTTATAATTAATCTCTCTGGATGAAATTTGATAATTTAATACTCATGTTTAACTTAATTGGTAGTCGGTAAAGCCGGGATGTGTGACCGACGTCACTGACTTATAAATCTATTAATAGGACAATTCACTAGTCAACCTACCGACTGAAATTTAGTAAGTTAAGATTCTTATTTAACTTAATTAGTAGTTGGTAAAGCTAGGATTTATGACCGACATCATTAACTTGCAAATATAATCAATATGCCAATTCACTAATCATCTTGTTGACTAATTTTTTTTAAGTTAACATTCTTATTTAACTTCATCGATAGTCGGTGAAGCTGGGATGTGTGATCGACTCACCGACTTGCAAATTTAATTTATAGGCCAATTCTGTAATCAACTTATTGACTAATATTTGATAAGTTAACATTCTTATTTAACTTAATTGGTAGGTTGTACTAGTATTTTCAAGTGGGTTTAGTGCTAAATAATAGATGACTAACTTGTTCTAATTTGTACCACCCATTCCTAGGGTTTTTTTATACCTATTTTAGGTCAACCAATCCAATTTGGGTTGTTCCAATATTTTTAAGTGGGTTTGATGTCAAATTATAGGTGACTGACTTGTTGTAAGTTGTACCAATCGTTCTTAGGTGGGCTTGTACCTATTATAGTCTGACCATCCCAAGTTGGGTTGTACCACTAAGTTCAAGTGGGTTTAGTGTCAAATTTTAGACGATTGACTTGTTTTAAGTCGTACCACCCCTTCTTAGGTAGGTTTATACCTATTTTAGGTTAACCAACTTGTTAGTGTCAAATATTGCATTTTATTACACCTTTTACTATATATTATAGCAATCCCATGATCATTAAATCCACTTTTTATTCTCATTTACTGTATACCCTTAAATATTCATCATTAATTGCTTGTGCAAGGCTTATTTGAGAATTTATCAAATTTAGGATGCTAATGGTGAAGTCTGGAAGCAATTGGATCAAGCGATAGTTATATACACACCTTTAGGGGAAAAATGATAAATTCAGATGACCAATTTTGGACTCGAACAATTCGCGAAAGTTTTCGGCCACGAATTGAGGAACACCTGGGGTTCAAATGGCGTGTCAATCCGATCTAAAAGAAATTATGACCTTGCAAAGTTTGAAACAGAAAAAAATCAAGTCAAAGCCCTTAGTCAAACCTGAAGTCAGACCTTATAACCTACACACTATTGAAATATTATTGGACCCAAAATATGGGTCAATTCGGTTCTTGCGTTTTGCGAATCAGAGGTCATATAAAAAAGATAGGAACTTTGGGAGGTTTATTTGTAATTAGGGAAAACTGGTTTTTGAAAAGGGTTATATATTTATGGGTATATTATAATTATTGAAATGCTGGTTGGCTCAATGGTTAGGAGATATTTTGTGTTGTTGTTGATCATGAGTTTGAATCCCATCATAGACAAGGGTTGGTTTTGCAGAATTTTCTGGGTGCTCCACATGACGCCATCCTGGCGGTCCGCGTGGTAGTGCCACAACCGTCCTTTTCGTGCTCCAGACCACGCGCCCCATACACGCACTTCCCACCTTCCTTATGTCGAAATCCCCCTTTTCCTATTTATATATTACCCCCCAGAACTTATTTTCTCTATCTTATTTTCCACCCCCTATACTTTATTCTTTCTCCTTTTTCTTTTTAAAAGTAACAAAATTTTATATTTTTTCTCCCACACTCATTTGATCACTAACCCATATATATAATTAAATACCCCTTGCCCATAAACACTTTTTGGTATTTAATTAAACTCACCCATCATTTTATGAAATTCCAATGGTATCCCCATTTCTTTCTACCTAAAAAAGGGTCATTGGGTTTCATTGTTCCAACATCCAATTGTTGTTGAATAGTAGTACCCAAATTATAGTCTGTAATATCATAGTAATTTCGAGTGGTTATAATACAATTTTTTGAGATTGTAATAGAGAAATTTGGTCCCATGTTTATTGTTATTCAATATTTTAAGGTTTGTTTGTGAGTAATACACCGGGTTGAAGTGTAATATATTAAAAAAAGGAGGATTTCAATTTCGTTCCTTGTAATTTACTTCAAGGCTACATGATTATAATACAAGGATTGCGGAAGAGTTTCAACCTATCATTCTAGCTTATTCTTTTACATAATTATCGTCTGTTTAAGTAAGCCTTAAATTCCATTTCAATAATTATTACAAGCATGAATTCTTTCGATATTTGCATCCCAAGTACTATTATCATCATGTTAGTTATAGTAGCTAAGTTACTAATGGTTTTAGTTTATGAACCCACGTAGAATTTGTATATTGTTATGAATAAAGTAATGTTTTAAGAATAAAATCGTAAAAAGTAAGTTGAAACAAATACTCGATGATTTTTCAAGAAGAGTAAGTGAAGAGTTATATAAATATCTTGAGAGAAAGTGAAGAGAATTGGGAAAGAAAATTCAAGAATCTAAGGGAGAAATTGAAGAATTTTTCAAGAACACTCTAGGATTGAAGAAGTGGAAGGAGATTCTTGGAGGATTAGCGACATCTTCATCAAAATTAGACTCAACAAACTATAAGGCAAGTAATTAACTCGCTATTTAATTTTCATATACAATTTTAGTCATATAATAGTTGGAAAATAATATTTTTAGAGATGATTTCACATATATATAAGCTATGGAATTTGGGGATAAATTTATATCTTGAAAAATGATATATATTTGGGAAATGAAATAAATTGTAAATTTTAAAGAATTAAGGTGGATTTAAAATTCTGAAATTTGAGGATGATATGGATAATGGGATATGGAGATTAATATGTGATATAATTGTGAGAATGATGAAATTCTCGACTCTAGTTTTGAATCCCATGAATTGATGATTAATCTTTTGAATTAATGTGATTAGTAGATGTTGGAATCATCTTAAAAATGTACCTTATGCCCTTTACGAATTAGTTAGTGTGTGATATTATGTTGAGGATCATTAGAACTGAATTGGGAAAGAAAGAAGGGATGAGGTTCGCTAACTGGAAAAGCTATTCGGTTTGCTTTTAGATCGAACCCGTTCTGATTTCTGGGAACCAGATCGATTCTTTTTTAGATAAAACTGGTTCGGAATTCTAGAATTTTCAGATTTGGGCTATTTTATTTAATTAGGGACAAATTAAATAAATAAGTTGATGAGAAAACCCAAAGTTGATATTTTATATTTTTGAAAATTCAATTAAGTTAGTATGTGGATCTTGAGTTAAAAAGGGACATTAATTTGAGACGTGAAATTAAAATATTTCAGAAAAAATATTGAATATGAATAATTGTGATGGAAAATTCAAGAATTTGGATACAAGTTGAGTGATGTAGACACATGTCCAGAATTGGTATTGAAAAATAAATAAATTAATTAATTAAGTGAGTAGTTAATTAATTGAGTATAAAATGGAACATTGGGTGATAATGCTTTTTTGTGCCATTATAATTTTATAAAGATATTATATCAGTGTGAAAGAAATAATTACATGGATATAATGTAATACCCTTCTAAGGGCTATCATCGGAGGTTGCATAAGTGAGTGATCTTCCCTGATTAGCAAATGCAGGGTTAGTATTATTCACAGGTCATAATCGCCACGCATGTGCCTATTAAGGTTGAGTTCGAGGTGAGGTAATTATGGGTATGATTATTGCTCACTAATCGAGGAACTTATGATCGCCTCTAACGTCGATATTTTTTTTTTATAGTAGTTTGGTGTGAGATCCCAATGCACTAGCCAGGATGATGTGAGTATTCCTTAGATTATGATAGCATTAGAGTCTCGCATTCGGTAACTTTATTGTTATTAGGGATGTCGGTTATACATATATAGTGAGTGATATATATATATATATATATATATGTGTGTGTGTGTGTGTGTGTGTAGAAATATATATACGGACATATTGAATTAAAATGTGAAAATTAATAACTACTGAAAGTTATTGGAGATGGTTCAGTAAATTATAATTGAGAATTATAATGATTAGCGAATGTGAAAAATAAATAAATTATGTATGATGGGATAGCGTATAGAATTTAAGGATACTTGGGAACTAGTTAGGCAGGTAGCATAACTAGGTAATTGAATGTTTACGTTAGCTGCGTACTTGAGATGATAGGTGAGTAGTGTCTCGTGAAAGAGTGTGGTACCAATTTAAATATGAGTAAATGAATGTACATTTATTTATGCATTTTAATTACTTGCAAAATATTTTCAATTGGATTTCGGTTCTGACGCTTGTCAAAATTATTTTCAAAACCTTGTAGGTGTCCAACCATAGGGACGCCAAGCGTGATCATCTTCCCAGCTATCGGAGATGCGATAGTTGTGGATTGTTGAAGGATTCTTGTTTAGACGTTTTTATTCCTATGTTCTAGTTTAGGATTTTTTTCCATATGCAGACATGTTGCCTATGTAAGACAATTTATCTCAGTTTATATTTTATTTCATTTTTAATATTATTGTATGGAGGATTTTTTCGATGTTTTATTCTGAACATTTTGACATGTAATAAATTGAAGATCAGATTAATTTGTGGTTGTGAATTTTATTTATATTGATTAGACGAGATGTGATTGATTATTATATTTTATGTCATGTTAATAAAGATTAAAATTTACACACGGCTAAATTTAATAATAGGTGGTTAGTAATTTAATTGGTTCAATAGTAATGCTAAAAATGAGCTAATGAGATTTCTGTCTTATTTTAGTAGAGGGATGACCACTAGCTATTTTAATAAGAGGGGTGTCATATATGGTATCAGAGCATCAGGTTCTAGAGTCCTTTGGATTTGTGTGGACTTCTTATATTTTCTACCATAACATTATTTGATGTAGATCCCTATGCTTAGTATTGTTGATTCATATTGCGATGCACGTTCTCCTGCTATTATGTATAATGGAAATGAATATTATACAAGTTTGGTTAAGTTTCAGAAGCCGAATAGGAGAAAGACGTGCAACAAGGGCCGTTAGGAGGACTATAGGAGGAGAGGCTCAACCAAAGCTGCAGACTATTCTAGAAATGGTGGCCGCAATATAAGTCACCACTATTATTGCTTAGGCAGATAATGCTGTGCTGACCACTAAACAATAATAGTTTTCCCCAATACTATCACAGTAGATGGTGGCGCCAATTAAAACTCACCCAGTAAATTCGGTATGGGAGAGAGTTAAAAGGGCTTTTCAGAATAGCCATCTGCAAGGGTTCGAGAAACGTGTGACTATGTATTAGCTATCCAATGGAAGGAGAACATCCAAAGGCATTTGAATATGATGGAGTGCAGTAACACTTATGATTTAATTTCGGGCTATTTTTAAGCTCGTAGAAGCAATGTTGTAGTGATGGGGGTTAGTCACCACATTTGAGAAGAGATACTATAAAGTATCAAGGAATTTTGGGTGCAGTTTGATCGAAAATCCTTCCATCTGTTGTTCAACCAAAGATGCGAAGAAAATTTCTATATTTATTACAGGAGGGCCAAATAGTAGTAGAGTATGAGGAAGAATGTGCTTTCTTAGTGAACTTCGTATCTGACGAGGTGCTTACGAAGGAGAATAGGGTCCTTAAGTTTGATGATGGACTCATAGGTAGGATATGCAACATATATATAGGAATCTGGCTTGAATGACTGGTGCCAATATCATCAATACTGCACTTTTATATTGTCAACGCTTCTATGTGAATGGAGCCAAGAGCGTGGGAAAGTCTAGCCAACAGAGGAAGACTGAATGTATTGATGTTATGGGACACAATTAGAGCAATACCCGACCAGGAAACTCGTTAAATTATATAAATTCTGATCGATTGGCGTTGGATGTAGATAAGTCCATCGAGGCTAGTAATGCGTTCAACTAGTCCAGTAGAGCCAAAAGAATAACATAGGTAGCATCGGGTCGATCCAACAATGCCAAAGAGAAGGAAATCCTGATATGGACAACAGGGCCATGGATAGGGGGATTATGTAGGGAGGTGTCTTATATGTGGATAGTAGGACCACATGCGTCAATCTTATCCGCAGAGAGTTAAGGGGACAACAGCATGGTGCCTAGCAGGGACAAGAGTTACAATAGTTTTTTGGAGAGTTCAGAGGGGAGTGTTATGTACAAGTACCATTTAAACAACCAAAGACATTATCAATTGAAAGCATAAATTTTATCCATGGGCAAATGGGATAAGTTGGATGTGATATGAGTTCATCATAGTATTTGAGTTAGCATTAGATTCACACATGAAACAGTCTTAGTATATGTATCGTTAGTATTACTTTCGAGTGTGTATATTTAACGTTGGGTAGCGGGATTCTCTTTAGTTCCACCTGTACGAAAGTGGGTGTGAATACTGGGAGGATATGTTTTTGTCGATTTTCTCGTTTCAAAGAGATGTTATCCTTGGTATGGACTGATTAGCAATGGGTTAAAAGATAGTGGACTATTATAGTAAGGCTATTATATTTATTATTCTAGGGAAGGATGTGTTTTTTATATTTCACCTGAAGGAGGGTCGAGTCACGTATATATTATATTGAAATGGAGATATTAAATATTATAGTTGTGTCATTATATTCAATTTCGATGCTTAAGGACTATAGTTATGTGATTAGGGGGTATTGGGTTTACCGCCGAGCAAAGATATTTAGCTTATTATTAGTTTAGCATTGGAGACTTAGTGATAATGCGAGCATAGTGTTATATAACTCCCTTAGAGATGGAAGAATGGGGAATTAGAGTTATACGTCTGGGGATAAGATTTTGAGCATCCCGATTATTGTGCTTTAGGTCAAAAGATCTTAATAAACAATAAGGCCAGGTGATAGGGCATTGTGAAGATTCCTTGGTTGAATTTTAATTGTGTACATTCCATACATGAACCTTATTAAATGTCGAAAGTTTGGATACGTTGTTAGATGATATAGTATTGGACTTGAATGGTGATCATTATACATGTGTAGAAAATAATTTGAGTTGAGAGCTATTATACAATATAATTCCAGTGGAGACAGGTAACGCAGTGTAAGAAACACTTGGAAATTTTTACACTATCACTACATGGGTGGGATCATCTTGAGGATAATTAAATCGTGATTATTGGGGTGATTTTGAATACCTTTACGATATAGCCACGTCGACCATGCAAGACCGAACTTCAGATAAATATGTTTTGTGTATGATGCTTGTGCAGATATGCATGAAATATAGGGTGTATGGGCACCCTGGTTAGTTTGATTTTCAGTATTCTTCGAGACAAGGACAAGAAATAAATGTGTTCAACCAAATGACTGTGGGGAAGTAGAAGAAGAATTGGAAGGGAAATATGGACTAAACTTTAGGATTGAGGAAGGATAGAGTCCGGATATATGTATAAAATAAGGCGATCTATCACCCCGAGATGGGTTGAAAGACTGTGGAGACACAGGCGAGGGATCTCTCTAGACAAGGGAGGATCCAAAAGTTTGGAGAGTCGAGCGGAGTCTTACTCAGTTAAATGCTAAGGGTGGCTTGCGCATAAATATGATGTGATTTTTACCATGTGAAAGTGACCTATGATGTGAAGACACAAGGGTTACGATTTTGGAGTACCCCACGAAGGAGAGTGAGATGTACCACGTGACATGGGATATTGAGCATGTGGATCGACAGGAGTGAGACATAATGAAGTTGTCTCTAAGTGCACCACTCGTAGATGGGAACAGATTGATCTGAGGCAATCCACCATAATTTTTCAATAATTAGTGATCCTAGTGACAGAATGGATAGGCAGACTGACGAAGTTCATTATTGGGTTACTGACATCATGAATAGGTTAAGATTCCATTTAGGTTTGTGGGATTGGTTGATCGAGGCGAAATAATTATTGCTAATTTGAGTGAGTTACATTATCAGGTAACATACCCAACATTTCATTTCAAAGAGGAAATGAATCGACCCAAGAAGCCACTCAACAATTGTTGTGACTCAGGATAAGATCCTTAAGTTTCACCTATGATTGGGAGGATTAGGAGGCGGTGGGGATGAAGTGCATTTTGAATGAGACATATTACCCGTAGACCGAGGAATAAACGGGAAAAGTGACTAGGATGTTGAAGGATGTGAGATACGCATATTCTAGACTTTAAGGTAATTGGGAGGAGTAATTACCATGGGTAGAGTTACGTGTAATGATTCATACCAACTATTATTAGAAATATTCCTTTTGAGGCTTGAGGCGGGAGGCCTTGTCATCCACCTTGTAGTTGGGTGGGGCATAATCAGTTCCGTAGGTCAGACATGATTTAGGGTCGGCCGACAGTGATTGAGATAATCAAAGTTATTTTCGTATAGTTCAGGAATGTCAAAAGAGTTGCGTTGTCACGAACCGAAGAGTTAAAGAATGATGTGAGTGTTCAGAAAATCTTGTGGGTGCCTCCAAGGAAGGAAGTTATGTGATTTGGGTAAGAAAGGAAGTTGGCACCTCAGGAAGTGCGAACCTTTTCAACATTGAGATGATAGAGCCAGTGGAGCATAACCTCATACTATTGGAGCATTGTTTGTGGATTCACAATAATTTTGTATATCATTGTATAGCTGAGATGTTACGAATCATAAAGTATAACAATGTGAAATGATTTGAATAAACTCGTCGCTAAAATATTGAGTCGTAGCGAATAGGCCTGTAGACTGGATGATACCACTAGAGGGTGGATAGTGGAGACACCAAAATGATATCACAAGTTGATTATGGGTACGTTCAGATGCCATGTGTGTAAGGATCTGAAGGTTTTCGTACCAGGCATATGTGAATTTTGGGGACAAAATTCCTTTTCAAGGGGAGAAGTAAGTAATACACCGTAGTTATATATATATATATATAAATTATGCGGGGGCACATAATTTAATTTATGAAATAATGGGAAAATTAAATAAATATTAATTTAGAATGAAATGAATTAATATTTATGTATTTAGTAGTGTGTTACAGTAAATAAAAATGAATTAAGTCGCAAGTGAGTAAACATAACGGAATTTAATAATATCTCAACCGGGACATATGTGAGTAAATTAAAATAGGTGGAGATGGGAAAGTATTGATAAGTAACTCGTGTGACGATTTTGAGTGCACGGTTGATCCAGAATAAGTCAAAATAGTCAAAATTGTGTACCCCGGGGTTGTGTTCGGGGCTCCATTTTTTTTTAGACTAATTGGGACTAATTTAGGTGACTTTTGGACTCCTTAATGGCATGTGAATAGTCAAAAATGGGATTACACTTATAAAATGAAAGGTATGGATTTAAGGAAGAGTCATTTAACAAACCAAATGTTAGAAGAGTTATACAAAGAGTTAGAGAGAAAGTGAAGAGAATTGGGAATAAAACTCTACAAACAATAAGGCAAGTAATTAGCTTGCTGTTTAATTTGTATATACAATTTGAGTCATATCAAATCTGAAAAATAATATTTTGGGGGATGATTTCACATATATATAAACTATGAAATTTTGGGATAAATTTATATTTTGAAAAATGATTTATATTTGGGAAATAATACAAATTGTAAATTTTAAAGAATTAAGGTGGATTGAAAATTTTGAAATTTGAGGATGATATGGATAATGGGATATGGTGATGAATATTTGATATAATTATTAGAATGATGAATTTCTCGACTCTAGTTTTGAATCCCATGAATTGATGATTAATCTTTCGAATTAATGTGATTACTAGATATTAAAATCATCTTAGAAATGCCCCTTATAATCTTTACGAATTGGTTAGTGTATGATATTCTGTTGAGGACATTGTGAATGAATTGGGGAAGAAAATAGGGATGAGGTTCGCTGACTGGAAAAGTGAACCGGTTCGTTTTTAAACTAAATTGGTTTGGATTTTTGGGAGGCAGAACTGGTTCGCTTTGAGATCAAATCGGTTCAAAATTTTGGAATTTTCTGATTTGGGCTATTTTATTTGATTAGGGACAGACAAATTAAATAATTAAAAGGATGAGAAAATCCAAATTTGATATTTTATATTTCTGAAAATTGAATTAAGTTCGTATGTGGACCTTGAGTTAGAAAGGAATTTTTATTTGGGATGTGAAATTAAAATATTTGAGAAAAATTATTGAATATGATTAATTGTGATGGAAAATTTGAAAATTGAGATACGGGTTCAGTTATGTAGACACATATCCACAATTGGTATTGAAAAATAAATGAATGAATTAATTAAGTGAACAATTAATTAATTGAGTATAAAATGGAACATTCGGTGATAATGCATTTTTGTGCCATTTGTAATAGGCATAATTAAACAAATTGTTGTTGAATATATACATGTGTGAAAATTATATATATACATATTATATCGGTGTGATAAATATAATTATATGGATATAATGACATACTCCTATAAGGGCTATCATCGGAGGTTGCGTGAGCGAATGATCTTCCTTGGCGAGCGAATGCAGGGTTATTATTATTCATAGGTCATAATCGACACGCACGTGCCTACTAAGGTTGAGTTCGAGGTGAGATAATTATGGGTATGGTTATTGCTCACTAATTGAGGAACTTATGACCGCCTCCAATGTCGTTGTTTGTTTTCTATCGTAGATCGGTGTGATATCCCAATGCGTTAGCCAGGATGATATGAGTATTCCTTATATTATGATAGCATGAGAAACCCGCATTTAGTAAATTTATTATTGTTAGGGATGGCGGTTGTACATATATAGTGAGTCATATATATGTATGCATGATGTGATGATAAATACGTATGTGTATGTGCAGAAAAATATATACGAGCATATTGAAACAAAATGTAAAAATTAATAACTAGTGAAATTTTTGGAGATGATTCGATAAATTATAATTGAGAATTGTAGTGATTAGCGAATGTGAAAGCTAAATAAATAAATTACGCAAGATGGGATAACATATAGAATTTAAGGATACTTGGGAATTAGTTAGGCGACTAGCATAACTAGGTGATTAAAATGCATACGTTAAGCGTGCAGTGTAGATTAGAGATGAGTAGTGTTTCATGAGAGAGTGCGGTACCAATTTAAATATAAGTAAATGGATATACATTTATTTATGCATTATAATTACTTACAAAATATTTTCAAATTGATTTGGGCTCTGACCTATGTCAAAATTATATTTGAAACCTTTTAGGTGTCTAGCCACAGGGGCGCCAAGTGTGATCATCTTCGTAATTACCGAAGTTACGACAGCTATGGATTATTGCAGTATTCTTGTTTATCCATTTCTATTCCTATATTCTAGTTCATGACGCTTTTCTATATTCTATGTTGCCTAATTTAGACGATTTATCTCAATGTATATTCTATTTAATTCTGGATATTATTATATGGAGGATTTTTTCGATGGCATAATTGGAACATTTTGGCAGGTAATAAGTTGCATATTTATTTGTGGTTGTGGATTTTATTTACATTGCTTAGACAAGATGTGATTGATTATTATATTTTTGTATCATGTTAATAAAGATTAAAATTGACACACAAATTAATTTAATAATAGGTGGTTAGTAAATTAATGGACTCAACAGTGATGCTAAGAATGAGCTAATGAGATTCCTGTCTTATTTTAGTAGATGGCTGGTCGTCCATTATTTTAATAAGCGGGGTGTCACAGATTTCCAATCTGGAAATTAAACCTCTTTGATAGAATTAGCATGAAGTAGATTCTCAACTTCATTCTCCATCTCTTTAAATTTTTAGGGGATGAGTCTCTTAGTTTTTCCTTAACTAGCCAACATGCATGATTATGTGCATTCGGTGGAAAACAACATCTAGATCAATTCCTAGAAGGTCATAGAGATTCTAGGTGAACACGATTGCGTTCATCATAAGAAAGTGAATGTGTTGCTTTGCCTTATCTTCTAGCTAATAATTAAAACCGAATCGATTTTGGTAAATAAATTTTGAATTATTTCTATAAAACAACAACAACTTGTTATCTCTCTCTCTCTCTCTCTCTCTCTCTCTCTTTTTTCCCCAAAACTCCATAGTTAGAATAATTAATGATTTTGAAGCCTTCATTTGATTCAAGTGATTTCATTATGGTGTTCCTTCTTAAATTTTATTTTCAATTACATGTTTTCAATTTACTTTTTCTTTTTAACTAAATATATAGGTTGATGTATACGATCCCACCATTAGATAAAATGTTTTTTGTTATGGTATGTTTGCTATAATTTTTTGGGTTATATATATGCTGAGATTACACCATAAAGCCTTAATATACTATGTCATGCATAGTTTATTGTTGAAACCCTTTTGCATAATCACAACCATATTGATTTTTGCATACCCATAATTAAAGTTTTCATCTCTCATTATTGAGTTTCAATTTGCATGTCTAATAGTTTGACTTTGTGAGTTTTAACCCTTGAAATGTCATTTATATCAGGAAACCATTTATCTTAAGTAGCTCTATGGCGAGGGAAATGTTCCTCAATTTCTAGATTTCCTTATTCATTAATATAGTTTACTTTCATTTTATAATGTAACTGCAGTTAAAAATAAACCAAAACCCAAATCATCTTTTGCTCTTTCTTTTATAAGGAAAAAATCAGTTAAACTCTATCATGCGTTCCTTCAATACCTTACTATCCGTTTTACCTCATAAGTATAGTATGTTTAACTTTTAGTTACACAATAAACTCCAAACAAAGTCTTTACACTGCGCCCAGGTAGCGCTATCATTACACTTGTTACACTTACCAAGCGCGCGTGTGCGCACACACACACACTCTTTCACTCATATGCACATACGTAAGCATAAGAGTAAGATAATATGATTTACCCTCATAAGAGACCGAAAAGGCAGAGGGGGTTCCTAACATCTCCACTTTGCGTAATATAGACCCCGATCTCATTTCTCTTTAGTTTCGTTTTCGATAATTTTGCATTGTTGCTTCTTTTAGGGGTTAATTATTTTCTTTTTCTTGTTTTTGGTAAAATAAAACGGCTAATGTGACTTTTACATCGTCAAACACCTCATTAGTCTATTTATCAACCAAGATAAATTCCCCCTTTTGACTTGGCCTCGAGATGGAAGGGAAGAACAGGATTGCGAGTACGCAAATCTGGCCTTAAGTAGGAGCATTGCTTACACGAGACGCATCTCAGGAAGGAAGAGATTCCATGTCTATCATGAGGAGGGTCAGGATGGACACTATTCCTAAAGTTAAAAAACAAATCATTACAAGCTTTTGGTTATCTCATGGTCCTCAAGTTCCATTACACCCCTGTTTATACTCTTTTTATTGATAAAGTTGCATATATATATATATATATATATATATATATATGTACAATTTTAGTCTTAATTACTTTAAAATCCCTGTAAGGACATGGTTTTATACTCCTCTTATTTTGGTTTTGGATTTATTCTAAAACAAAATTCAAAGTGTATTGTTTAGTATCTTTTGAGTTGTAAATGTGATAACATTAAAGATAAAGATAGAGCACCGCAACACATATTTATCGAACCAAACATATTTAGATATTTCAACTATTGGGGGTTTTATAAGAATCTGATGTTTTTATAATTTTCTTAAGTTTATTTTTAAGTAGGACATTGATAGCACGAGATCTTTCTTCTCTCATTCAAATGATAAATCCTCGTGCGAAAGGTGATTCTCATGACAACCCTGCTTTGTAAAAAGAAGTCCTTAACGAAAGGATTATCGCTCGAGAGCCCCTCGTTCGAATGTGTGTTCCTCTAGTTCGAACAGGGGGGTAATTCTTAGAAATGTGTTTTAGTTGGTATCTTATGCTGCTATGTATAAATAACAATATTGATGCGACTTTTAAGATACTCAACTCAATTGTAACAAAATCATCAAAAGTTTTGATAGAGTTTTCTTATTGAGTGAGATCTTATCAAATTTTATACTTGCAAAGTAAACTTTCGGTTTACAATCACCTCTAGTCCTCATTATCAGCAAAATACTTCAGTAGGAGAAATTGTGTTAGTGATTAGCAATTAACAGACAAGTGGTTTAATTTCCATCAGCAAAGATATCGGTGGATATTGAGGTCTGAGGATTGTGCAAGTTCGTTCTAGGCCTGAAATAACTAAGTATTAATACGGGCATAGGCGTCTGGTCAGAACGCAAAGGAGATACATTAGGTTGTTAATTTTTATCTTATATGTAATTTTGTATGTCTGTTGTAAGACTTGAAATTCATAGCTTTAGTGGACTTGTTGGGCTAGGGCCATAGTGGTTTTTCCTGCAAGGTTTTCCACATTAAAATTCTTGTATCCCTGGAGGGTTTCCATTTTAAAATCTTTGTACATTATGTGTGATTATTTTGTACCACTTTCACATTTACTTATGGATCACCCAAATGCAAATTCACCTAATAAATTTAATCGATAAAATTAAAATTTTTTGCAATTGAAATATAATTTAATTTTAGCATGATGTGGTATTTAATTAATTTTACTAGATCCACGAGTCACATACTTTTTTAAGTGGAATTATAGAGCTTCATTATAATGAATCCCGAGGGTATGTCCATTGAGGATCAGTCGATTATGCATCCATTTCTGTTTGATGCTAGCACATAATGGAAAGTGTATATGCATTTGTTTTGAATACCTAAGATTAAAAGGTGTGTTTAGCTATCATTAGGGGATGGAAACACCCATGACGAAGGTAGGGGAAGTTGATGTACCTAAACTTGCTGTAACTTGGACTAAGAATCAACATAAGTGAGCCAAATATAACTCTGGGGGGGGGGGGGGGGGGGGGGTTAAATTGGATTATTTGTGAAGTAACCTAAGAAGAGTTTCATAAGATCCCCACGGGTATTACATCCAAGGTATCGTAAGAAATTATACAAATCAACTAGGAGGGTATCGATACCATTATGGTCTAAAAATCCAACATTTTTCCACCCTGTTTGAGTTGTTAAAGATGCTTGATTATGAAACCATCGATCAGTTTTATGCTAAAGTCTCCGATATCTTAAACTATCACTTTCATTTATACGAGAAGATTCCAGATTCTCGAGATATTAGGAAAATCCTTTGGTCACTACCACCTAGATTTCTTCCTCATGTCTCAGCCTTCAACTTCGTAATAGGTACTAATAACATGAAGGCAGAGTAGATCATAGGGTGTATCGAAACCTTTCAATTAAAAAATTATCTGCTGCCCAAGAAATGAAGTTTTTCACCTTAAAGTCACATAAGAATACTCCTTTTATCTCGGATGACAATTTGGATGAAAATAAACTTGAGTTTATCATATTAACAAAATAGTTCAAAAAAATTATCAAATCCAATCCTAATGTGTTTGTATCTAACAATAAGGCAAGAGATAACACAAAAGCCAATGTGGTAGATAAGTTTTATGGGAGACGTGACTATAAATTACAAGGTGAAGAGAACTTGGAACAAGGCTTTGGGAAGTGCTTTGAATTCTAAGGCTTTGGGCATTTGTCATGTGAGTGTAATGAGGAGAAGGATATCAATGAAACCCTTAAAGACAGTGCTCAGACTTAGGCGACGAGTCTTTTTTTGAATGCGACATCATCACGCTTACCACTATTTAAGATATATCTAGTTCTCCCATCTCCCATATTGAACATAAGTTTGAGGAAAATGGTGTTGAGTTCGATTTTGATAGAGACTTAGGGAAAGAGGAAGAGGTTTGTGTTGTTAAGTGAATATAACAACTTCAAGATAAATATAATCAACTTCATGAGTTGTTCCTCATAATAGAGAAGGTGAATGGCCAACCTATTGAAAAGTTAAAGAAATGTGAAAGTGATCTTAGTGATCCGAATGAGAATCAACACTTGTGGGCAAGTTGAAGGGTCAAGAAAATACTCTTATTGAGAACTTGAGATATGGTGAAAGAGTGATTTATATCTTTATGAAAAGGGTGATACCTTAAAGATGACACACCTTGAGTGATTGAGTTCACGTGAGGTGTTAGAGTCTTAAAATGACAAGCTCAAGAAAAACTTGCTAGAGTATAAGAAGGCAAAAGTTAACCTAAATATTCATTCTGAGAAGTTAGATAATATGATCCTGCCATCTTCTCAATCCTCGATATACAAAACGAATCTTGGATAAGACATGACATAAGAATCCAAGACAAAAGATGAGATCATGCTTATCACATAGAGGAAAATATCTTAAAATGCCAAGATACGAGATAGTTCAATGAAATACCAAATTTTATATTTCGTTCAAATTTAATAGTTAAAAGCTCAAATATTTTCTTTCGAAAATTAGACTTAAAGTGAAATTAAATTAAACACACTTTTTTTAATTTCCACTTAACCAAATTCTAATTCAATTCAAGGTATACAAACCAAGCATGAATATTATCTAATTAAATTAATGCCGACTTGAATTAAATTAAATTACACTTAACCCAAAATTGAACTTGCACCACATTAAATATGAGTTGTGAATTAAACCAATTTTTTTCTTGATTAACCTAGCATACATCTAAGTGATATTTTGCAAGATAAAAAATAAATCAC
Organism: Sambucus nigra; assembly: GCA_949130495.1. Lineage (NCBI taxonomy): Eukaryota > Viridiplantae > Streptophyta > Magnoliopsida > Dipsacales > Adoxaceae > Sambucus > Sambucus nigra. The sequence goes on along the minus strand of OX422210.1, from coordinate 78,604,848 downwards.
AGACACACTACGTCGCGATGTACGAGGAAAACTCACAATGGAAAAAACCTCGGACGACCCTACCTAGAAGTCCACTAAGTATGGTTTTACATATACAAGACAAAAGACTTACAACAGATGACTTGACTCTATCCAAGTCTCGACGCTTCTTCTTGCATCCACCTCCACCTAGTCGACAACTCCGGAGTCCACCATAATCTTGGAATCCACCAATAGGGCACAACTATCGTTAACCCACACATGGTGCCTTTCACCGTATGAGAACGCCGCAGCAAAATAATATCCTTTTTGGGTAGAGAAGGAACCCAAACTATCTCCTTAATGGGTAGAGAATAAACCTGGTGCCAAACAGTCTATATATATATATATATATATATATATATATATATATATATATATATATATATATATATATATATGTGTGTGTGTGTGTGTGTGTGTGTGTGTGTGTGTGAACTTGGATTTAAACAAACATGGGTGTAAACATGTGCCTTTGGAAGAAATTTGATCTTTAAATTCAACACATAAAGGGACTTTTTGTTGGAAGTATTTCTCTCGTAAAAGCTCTCAAAGATGCAGAAAGTCTTCTCTAAAAAAATGCGTTTTCATCCACTTAAAACTGGTAAAAAGTAGTGGGGGAAAGTAGTGGGAAAAATGGGAGCGAAACAAAACTGCTCCCAGGTCGTTCGAACGGGCTCGTTCGATTCGAACGAGTTCATTGGAATGACTTTCTAATGAGATTTCAAAACACAATGGCCAAAATGCATTTGAAGTTCGTTAGATGGTTCCTTTGAACAAGATTAAGAATGAGACTATGAACGATATTAATAACGACATTTTAGAAGACAAAGCGTCAAAACTCGTTAGAAGTCTCGTCTGATATGTCGTTCGAATGAGAAATTTCATTTGAACGATATTTCAGAAAAAAAAAATATTTTTCTTATAAAAAATCTTTTTCAACCTAAATCAAATTAAAATAACACAAAAAAATATTCCAAGTCTCTCTCTCTATATTTAATGAATTCATACCTTTTAGAAATCTTGGAACCCAAATGTTGATGACGTATACACTTGGCACGAAAACTGGCAAGGATGAAACTTTAAATTCTTGGCCGCTACGTCTTTAACTCTTCAAACGTCAAAGGCTTGAGGTACAACTAACAGATATCCTATGACTCACTCAATTTTGTCCGGAATTAAGTCAACACTACAAATTAACTCAATTGAAAATTTGTCCTTACAAATCTCCTCCTTTGGCTGTTCTGGGCCGTCAAGAACGCCTAGAACAATTTCACCCAAAAATAAAATAAAAAATAGACGCTTGACTCGACTGATAAATGCTTTGCCGTTTTAACCAACCGCTAAAAGAAAATTCCTTCACACTTAAACACACCATTAAACGCATAGGAAATATGACAATATAAAGTGCGTAAAATTAAATATTCCCCCTTAATTCATTCTCCCCCATATCTAACAATGATCTTCCTAAAAAGACGTCTCCCCCAAGTTAGATCGCCCCAAATTTCAAAGGTTTAGATACCATTTCTCCCCCTTTTTGTTCAGGAATAGACAAAGATTTAGAATAAAATAACTTATTTCTCCTCCAATTATCCCTAAACTAAACAAGGTATGTAATAAGGAAAAAAATAGTTAAACATGCAATGGTGCATAAAGTGACAAGAGCATTAAAGCATATGGGAAACAATGAAGAACAATTAATCCATACAAAGATTAATAAATCTCACCTATGATGCGATGACAAAAAGATATCACTTGGAAAATATTATGATAAGAATAGGATATTAAACACAATTCGTAATAAGATAGATACCAATTTTAAATTCAAAGCATACATGGACTAGCGAGCAAGGCAAAGACTCAAAAACACGGAAATACCATACATATACATATATGTGTATACAAAAATATACCAATAACACACACGCACATATACATAGGTACAAACACCACATACCACACAAACTACATTAAGCTTTTCACACTCATATGGCAAAAATGTGTCTAAATACATGTGGAAAACGGAAGTGAAGGGGTGTGAACTAGCAATAAAGAATTTAGACCCAATCACCTAAATATGTTCACGGAGTTCTCATTTGATTGCAAAACTTTATCAAACATAAATATATCCTCATGTGACAATATAAAGTGAACTCAATGAACAAACATACACGATGCAGACAAGCCTAGAATATAGATGATTTTACAAACCAATAGAGCCATGACAAAATAACTTAACTAGGATACAAAGTCATTGGGCAAACCCGTTGATATATCCACCCAAACTTCCTCATTAATAATCATTTTCTTTTTCTTTTCTTTATGAACATACCAACTAAACAATGAAGGACTTGGATAATTTTTATGCTAGATTTTTAGGCCAAATTTTAATGATGGATTTTCACGTAAAGTAATTTTGTCTTTTGCATCCCGATTTCATTAATAAACAACTAAACCAAGCACGCCGAATAAATATTTTTCTATTATTTTTTTTGTAAATCCGGGAAACGATTCTTACATGCACAAATTCTCCAAAGTCATAGCAACATGTTGGTGACTAAATTGATAGGAGAACATCTCACATAGCATAAATATACATGTGAAGTTAAATTTCAAGTGAGCTCAAGCAAGTGTAAATCGAGGCATATAAAAAGAGAATTCATTAAGCAACACAAAATCAAACTACACCATGCAAGCATGATAAAGAACACTTTAAGGATTGAAAATCTTAACCAAAAGTTCTAACCATATGAAAGAGGATATGAAATTGGATTCAAACACAAGTATATGCCACACAAAATGTGTAAAACTAAAATACACACAAAAAAATCTTTTTGAGTTTTTCAAAAGTTTTAACCAACAACAGAAAAATTCAACTCACAATAAAACAAAAATCTTTTTGTATTTTTCAATGAGACAAAAAAAAAAATAAAAAATAAAATACAAAACATACACATATCATAATTCTAGCATAATTTTTTATAATGAAGTGACGCGACCACAAATGCGTATCTAGTGTGCGTGCTAATATAGGCTCAAGTGCAAGCCTGTCGCGTTAGTAATAAACCTAGTAAGTAGGGATCATCTCCACAGGGAACTAGGACGAAGAATTGCAATGACACGAAATAGATGACTAACCCTAAAATTGACTCTCTAAAGAGATATAAAAGGTGATTAAGATGAATAGAAAATCAACTAACTAAATTTGAATGCAAATTAACTAACAACGAAACTAAGTGCAAAGGAACAAATCTACTGAATGAATTAACTATGAATAAGGAAAGATACCGACACCATTATCACTTATAATCGCCTTCAGAGCATCGAAGCGAGAAAGTATGTGTTCTTGTAGGAACTTAATCACCACCTTGTTGTCATTCGTCCGGGTAGCATTTACCTCTACCCATTAGGAGACGTAGTCTACCGCGATGAGGATGTATAAGAAGTCGAAGAAGGGAAGGAAAGGTTCCATGAAGTCAATACCCCAGTAATAAAATAACTCAATGACGAGTATAGGGTCTAGAGGCATCATGTCGCGACGGGTAATAGCTCATATCCTTTGGCACTTATCGCAAGATTTGTAATAGGCTTTTACATCCCGAAATATTATGGGCCAATTGAGAATGCTTTGCAGGATTTTAGCGGCCGTCTTATTCTTGGAGAAGTGGCCTCCACAAGCCTCCACATGATAAAATCAGGTCACATATTGAATTTCCTCCTCCGCTACACATCTTTAGATGAGCTGGTTCGCACAATATTTAAATATGAATGGGTCGTCATAGAAGAACATGCGGGACCAAGTGATGAATTTATTATTCTCTTGCAGTGTCCATCCAGGAGGAATGACTCCCATGATAAGATAGTTAACAATGTCCGCAAACCAAGGTAGAGAAGAAGTAGCAAAGAGCTGCTCATTCATAAAATACTCATCTATGGGTATTATATCACTAGGCACATCGAACGAGAGCCATGACAAATGGTCGACAACGATTTTTTCTACCCCTTTCTTATCTTTTATAGAGAGATTGAACTCTTGTATGAGTCGGATCCACCTTATGAGGCAAGACTTTGCATCCTTCTTTGTAAGGAGATATTTCAGGGTCATGTGGTCGATAAAACATGTGATGGGCGACCCGACAAGATATGAGAGAAATTTTTCTAAAGCAAAAAAAAAATCTAGCAACTCTTTCTCCGTGGTGGAGTACTTTAGTTGTGGCCCGGTTAACGTTCAGCTAGTGTAATAGATGACATGATCTTTCTTATCTTTTTTTCCCCAAAACAGCCCCAATCACGCAATCACTTGCATCACACATAAGCTCGAATGGTAAAGACCAATCCGGAGCTTGCATGATGGGAGGGAAAATTAGCATGTTTTTCAATTTATCAAAAGTCTTTTAGCAAGCATCATTTCACTCAAAGGGGGCATCCTTCATAAGGAGGTTACTCAAGGGTCTAGCGATGGCGCTAAAATCCTTAATAAACCGTCTATAAAAACCTGCATGGCCCAAGAAGGAGCCCATATCCTATAGTGATTTAAGCGGGGGAAGCTCGCCTATGACATCTATTTTTTCTCGATCAACCTCTATTCCCTTAGATGAGACTACGTGGCCTAGAACTATGCCCTCGACAACCATGAAGTGGAATTTTGACCAATTGAGGACTAAGTTCTTCTCCATATATCAGGATAAAACGTTTTCAAGATTCTCTAAACATTGGTCAAAAGAGGAGGCAAAAATGCTGAAATCATCCATGAAAACGTCAAGTCCTTTTTCTGCCATGTCTCTAAAGAGACTTAACATGCACCTTTGAAAAGTCGTGGGTGAATTACACAATATAAAAGGCATACGTTGGTAGGCAAACGTACCAAATGGATATGTAAAAGTTGTCTTCTCTTGATCAAGTATATCTACCTCGATTTGGTTATATTCAGAATAACCATCAAGGAAGAAATGATATGGGTGGCCTGCTGTGTGTTCAAGTATTTGGTCAATGAAAGGTAATGGGAAGTGATCGTTTCTCATCCCGGCATTGATTTTTTGGTAATCAATGAAAACACGCCACCCGGTGGTTGTGCGTTGAGGAATTAATTCACCCTTAGTGTTTTCGACCACCGACATTCCCGACTTCTTCGGGATGACTTGAATTGGGCTCACCTATTTTCTTTCCGAGATGGGGTAGATAATCCCATTATTTTATAACTTTATAATTTCTACTGTAATGACTTCTTTCATGGTTGGGTTTAGTTGACTTTGCATTTCCCTCGAGGGCTTCATGTCCTCCTTAAGGTGGATTTTGTGGGTACAAATCAGGGAACTTATACCCTTCAAATCCACTATAGACCAACCAAAAGCACCTATGTGCTTCCTCAAAATTTCTAGCAACTTACCCTCTTGCTCTTTATCTAGGCTAGAGGAGATCACAGCATAAAATGTCTCATCCTCTCCTAGAAAAGCATATTTCACATTAGAGGGTAGTTTTTTCAATTCGAGGGTAGGAAACTTATCTTCGGAAGGTGTCAAGCATGACTCCCTCGGGCGTAATTCCTCGAATCTTAAAACCCAATGAACATCTCTCAAATCCTCTAACGACGCTCCCTCGTCTAATATGGCTTTCAACTCCTCTACCTCTCGCTCATACAGGGTGTATGGGATCTCGCTTTCATCACCTGTCACTAGGCATGCTTCTAACGCGTCCCCACCCATGGTTTTCTCGATGTGATCTTTTACTACCTCCTCTATGAGGTCGATCGTATGGATTTTATCTTCATCACCCATTTAATTAGCAACATTGAAGATTTTTATCTCAAGGGTCATGTTCCCAAAAGTGAGCTGCATTTTACCATTTAGTGTATTGATTAAGGAATTAGTCATAGCTAAGAATGGGCAGCCTAAAATGATGGGAACATGGTTAGTAGAATGGATAAAGGGCTCCGTGTCCCAAATGACAAAGTCTATCTGGAAGTAAAAATTCTCCACTTGGACTATCACATCCTCAACAATCCCTCGAGGCACCTTCACTGTTCGATCCGCTAATTGGAGAGTGATCCATGTGGGCTTAAGGTCACCCAAGTCAAGTTTCCTATAAATGGTGTAGGGAAGGATATTAACACTTGCACCTAAGTCCAATAAGGCTCTCTTAATTTGACGTTCTCCAATTACACATGAGATCGTGGGTGCACCCGGATCTTTAAACTTGGGTGGAAGGTTGTTAAGTAGAATGGAGATCACATTCTTTTCTAGGAAGACATTCTTCGTCACCTTTAGCCGTCTTTTCACAGTTAAAAGATCTTTAATGACCTTGGCATAGTCAGGAATTTCCTAGATGGCATCAAGGAATGGAAAATCCAGCTTCACTTGCTTAAGAACAACTAGCACATCTGCACGGGAGGCTCCCTTTTGAGTTGGGGCCAACTGTTGAGCGAATGGAGAAGCGATGGGTGGTTTCATAACAATTTTGGGCTTGCTAATGTCTTACTTGTCACTATCATTCAAGGGGGCATCTTCGACCTCTTTCATGTCGGGCAAAACCTCATTGTCTTTTGGCTTCTCATGTGGGGGAGGTGATAAATCAACGACTCGCCCACTACATGGAGTGGTGACAGCTTGGCATTTCTCTTGCTGATCAAAAGATGTAGAGATAACATTATCTTGACCTTGAAGAGGTCTTTGGCATTGAGATGAAAATTTTCCCTTCTCTTGGACACTCAACGAAGATTTCCACTTAGATAAGCTCGTATGCATCTTGGTGAACATATGCTCAAACTTGATATTGGTTGCATTTTAAGACTGGATAAAATGGGTTAAGTTGTCATCAAGAGTCCTTCATAGTGGGGTAATGTATGGGCTCGGCGGTGGGTCTTTCATATGTGCTTGCATAGGTGGCGCTTACTGAAATTGGGGAGGGGGTGGAGGTAGGGAAAGATGTGAATGTGGATTCAACATGGCTTGTTGTTACCTGTAGCTAAAACCAGGATGGTTTCTCCATGAAGGGTTATACAAGTTCCCATGAGGAGCGTTAAAATTTCCCTTAAAGCCTCATTTAGTTTCCACTTGCTCGGTTTTCATAGCTTTGAAGGCAGGTATCGTCGAATATTCCTTTGTTAAATGGCTCGCCTCACAAATAGCGAACACTATTTCTTTCAAACCACAGGTGGATCCAATAGATTCTCTCAGTCGTACCTCAATTAGTTCCCTCATATTTTTCTCAAATTGATCAAGTTGTCGGTCTACTATGGTATCGTGATTCAATTGATATAGACCGAATGCAGCAGGAGTATAGGACACTTGTCGAGGTCGGTTTTAGGCATTAGGATTTGATGTTTCCCATGCTTGAGAAGTCTCGGCAACATACTTAAGATGATCCTCAGCGTCACTTGCATCTAATTACCAAAATGGTCTCTCACACATTATTTGAACAAGTTGTTTAGACGCTATCGTAAGCCCGTGATGGAAGAAAGAGATAAGGCGATGTATCTTAAATCCATGATGGGGGCCAGCGTTAGCAAACTCTTGGAATCGTTCCCAACACTTGTCAAATGGCTCATTATCTCGTTGTAGAAAGGCTTAAATTTGAGCCTTGATGGAGTTGATTTTATGTGGTGGAAAGAACTTTGAAAGAAACTTGGATTGCATGTCCTTCCATGATATGATCGAGTTAGAGGGTAAAGACCAAAGCTAGGTCTTAGCTTTATCCTTTAAGGAAAAAGGGAAAAACTTTAGGTAAATGACATCTTGCATGCAAGCTTGATCACTAAAGGTTTCGCGCCCCTCTTCGAACTCTCTGGTATGGATATATGGTTTCTCCGAATCCATGCCGTGAAATTTTGGAAGAATTTGCATCATCTCATTACGGAAGTGGAACTGACTGGCATTATACGAGAGTAAAATGCAACCATGGGATATGAGTTCTTTCATGGGATAATATGGCAGGTTTCCCTCACCCGTACCGAAACTAGCGATATCTGACATGGCTCTCTCTCTAATGGACTCAAAATCCTCACTCAGTCTTCTAGACGTGGGACTCATGTGTGACTCGTGATGGAGTTTGGAGGGGTAGTATGTGGAGACCAGAATTGTGTAACTCGAGGGGTATGGGGGCTTTCGAAATTATACTCAACGATGGATTTTTCATGAATTCTTATTGGAGTATTTTAAGGAGTTTGTTCTTGATTTTGCATGAAAGGGATTTTGAGAGATGATTTCTTTTTGGATTTTTGATTTTTTGATTTTTTTTTTGGCTTTTAAAATTTTTGGAATCAAATTTAGGATTAAATTTACTAAACTAAAGTCTACTTAATTCCCCTACAACGACGCTAAAAACATGACGCGACCACAAATGTGTATCTAGTGTGCATGCTGATATAGGATCAAGTGCAAGCCTGTCGCCTTAGTGTTAAACCCAGTAAGTAGGGATAATCTCTACAAGGAACCAAGACGAAGAATCATAACGACACGGAATAGATGGCTAACCCTAAAATTGACTCTCCAAAGAAATGGAAAAAATGATTAAGATGAATAGAAAATCTACTAAATGTGAATGCAAATAAACTAACAACTAAACTAAGTGCAAAGGAACAAATCTACTGAATGAATTAACTATGAATAAGGAAAGATAGGTCGGGTTACAATCCCCCAAGCCCTAGTACATCTACAGTATAGAATGCTAGATTTTGAATTGGAAATTTAATTGAACTAGGACTTTATTAATCCTAAGTGTTACATACATGAGGATACGAGTCCGCATCATACATAATCAAAGGTATAAATAAAGCGGTACTGAATAGCTACACACGCATCGCATCCTTAAACACCCAGGTTACCTAGGGCAAACAAGGTTAAAAGATCTACAATGGTTGTACGTACTACACAACATGATTCACTTAAAATTCAATTCAAACCCTATTTTCTACATGGGTAAATTATATCGAGTTGGGTTCATGCACCCCAACCCTTAAAAACTTAGCCGGACATGATTAAACTAAATGAAGACATAAGTTTTAAAATGCAGGAATTCATGACTATTTTGAAAATTTTGAGAAGAAAATTTTTAAATTAAGAATTGAAAACTAGGAATTAACAATTAATCAAACTAACTACGAAAGAAATTGAAAGCAGAAATTAAATGTTACTTGCAATGAGGAAATCCGAAAATAAACTTTAAATCTTGAATAAATTGCAACAAATCTTCAAAACTAGGGTTCTTCTATGCAAGAGCCCTCTAAAACTAATAATATTCGAACACCTTAATGTTTGACAACAAGTTAAAATAAATACACTACGAAATTTACAAGAGTTTGAACAAGTAAAACTCTATATTAGAAACGAAAAATCAGGGAAAATCTCAACCGAACCGTTTCGACGGGAATTCTTCAGTTCGGTCTGGTGGCATAATCCTGATCGGTTCATTTTCTTTTATAAATGGATCGGTCCGGCCTTCATTATGATACAGACTCCTAAAGGCATCAGATCGATTCATTTTCATCAGTATCCGGATCAGTTCGGTGGATAATTTTTCAAAGGGCTTGGATCTCCTCCGGATCGGTTAATTTTTGGGCATGGCTTGTCCGGTCCGGTCGTGGAAATCTTCCTTTCTTCCTTTCTCTTGATTTTCCTCTCATTTTTGAATCTCCATAACTTTTGATCCAAGGCTCAATTTGGGATGCCATTTTTTCCTACGCGCTTGTAGACGCGAGGTCTTCATTTTTCATGTTGGTCCCTCGTCCAAACTCTAGATGTGAAATGACTATTTTTCCCTCTGACTTTTCTTACTTTTTGATTTCTTGGCTTTGGATTCCTCTTCTCTTCACTTGCATTAAATACTTGTAAAAAACATGAAAAATACACAAAACTCAAGGCACTATGTATGAATTGTCAGTATCATATAAATGAGATAAATCAATACGAATTACATTATTCGAGGTGCTAAAAGCTACTAAATTAAAGCGATAAATTCAAACGAATTTATGACTAATCATGAAGCAAAGACTTGAAAATGACAAATAAATATACAACAAGCATGAATATATCATGATGTACATAAGCTAGTGTATGTAAATAATGCTAACACATTCAACCTTTAAATTTAGCAAGGGATGTATCACGTGCAAGCAAATAAGAATAAAAAATCCTATCTTGTCAAGCCGCCAAATCGGATCTCCTAACCCTAACTAGTGAAGGATGACGCTCTTGGTATATGAGAATTTTGGTGACTCTACCAATGGACTTTCTAGGACCCTTTTTAAGATCAAAACAAAATTTTCGAAGATGACCTTTTCGACCACAATGTGTACGTGAAAAGACCAGGCGAAAACTAGTACCTAAGGATTGACCTTTGAAAGTGTTCCTAGTTGATTTTTTCAAACTTATGTTTTTGGCTTTATTAGTTGAATCACTTTGAGTGTCAAAGCCAATACCACATAAGTCATTTTTACTTTGGACGTTTCCAAGTATTTTATTTAATTTTTCAAACCTAAATTCCAAATCAAATTTGACTCGACTTGAGTCTTTCAACTTCTCTTCCAACTCTAGAATATGCGACTCAAGCAAACACCTACTCTCTTCAAACTCAAGAAGATCTTTCTTCATATCCTCCATTAAACCTCTAAGTCTGTCTCTCTCACCTTCTACATACTCAATCTTCTCGTGAATAGCTCTCTCACGTGTCCAAAGGTCTTCCACTAAAGCACTTTCATTATTAACCTTGCCACGTTCTCTCACACAAGCTTCCAACTTCAAGTTTGTCATTTTTAAGTTCATCGATTCGGCATATAACTCTTGAAAATCTACTTGAAGTTCACTCACATCAACCTCTTCTTCATTCTCTCTTTCACTTTCAACTCCACTCTCTATACCATCAAACTTTGGGGATTCACAAACAATGGCCTTGGAAATGTCATGTATTAAAATGTCATCATTGGACGATTTCTCACTTTCACTTACATGACTTGCCATGAATGCGTTAAAGTTGCGCTCAATGGGGGGAATCGGGTCCCTCTTCCTTTTCACTATCACTAAGGTTGGAATTATATGAAATTGGTTACTTGCCTTCCGTCCTTAGTTTAGTGGGACATTCTCTTGTTCCTATATCCATAAACCTCACAAACATAACATTTATTCGACTCGTCCCTATTAAGATCTTCATAATGCTTTGTAGGGAATTTTTGGCTTTGTCATACTTAGACTTATCAAATTTCTTAAAATCCTTTTTATGATTATCTTTATTAAACTTAAGAAATTTTCTAAACTTCTTAGCGACCATAGACATCTCATTGAAATCGATGTCACTTTCATCATCCGAAATTTATTTTTCCTTATTTTGGGCTATCAAAGCGATGCCCTTCTCTTTCTTCTTCTCGTCCTTGGAGGTAAACATGTCAAGTTCATAGGTTTGTAAGTCACCTTCGAGCTCTTCAAGTTTCGTAAAGGATAAAGTGGGTAAATAATTTAAAATGGTCACTTTTGGAATAAACCTATCGGGTAAGGACCTCAAAATTTTCTTTACTACACGGTTGTCGGATATCTTTTCTCCCAAATTAAAAGATGAATTAATAATATCAGATATTCTAGGATAAAATTCATCAAAGTTCTCACTTTCAATCATATTAATGGTTTTGAATTGAGTGGTGAGGTTTTGGAGTCTTGAACCCTTAACGACACTTGTTCCCTCATGGGGAATTGGAGAATATCCTAAGCCACCTTAGACATTTCACCCGTCATAATCCGACGAAACTCATCGGGTGTAACCGCACTAAAGAGGGCATTCAAACCACGGGAAATAAAAATTGCTAATTTAAGTTCATTCTCACTACATCTTTATATGGGTTTAGGTACATGCTCATTTTCAACTAGATACGTAGGTGGGGACCAATCACTAACTACCGATTGCCACACCCACTCATCTAAGGACTTAAGTGCCGGTTTTATACGCGCTTTCCAATATGCGTAATTGGAACCATAAAAAATATGGAATTTTGAAAACAGTGAATTTTTAAAGCAAACAAAAATAAGGATTTTAATGCAATAAATTAGCGTTCCCGCATTGATAACACTTGATAGAGGAAAATACCCTCAATTTAAAATTCCAAAATATGAGATGGTTCAATGAATACAAAATTTTATATTTCTTTTAAATTTAATAGTTAAAAGCTCAAATATCTAAACACACATTTTTAATTTCCACTTAAACCACATTCTAATTCAATTCAAGTTATAAAAACCAAGCATGAATATTATCTAATTAAATTAATGCCGACTTGAATTAAATTAAATTAAATTAAACTTAACCCAAAATTAAACTTGCACCAATTAAACATGAGTTGTGAATTAAACCAATTTTTATCTTGATTAACCTAGCATGCATCTAAGTGATATTTTGCAAGATAAAAAATAAATCACAAACACACTACGCCGCTATGTATGAAGAAAACCTACAATGGGAAAAATCTCGGACGACCCTGCCTACAAGTCCAGTAAGTATGGTTTTACAAATACATGACAAAAGACATACGACACACGACTTGACTCCGTCCAAGACTCGACGCTTCTTCTGGAATCCACTTCCGTCTAGTCGACAACTCTGGAGTCCACCAAAATCTTGGAATCCACCAATGGGGCACAACTACCATCAACCCACTCATGGTGTCGTTCACCGTATGAGAACGTCGCAGCAAAACAATCTCCTTTTTGGGTAGAGAAGGAACCCAAACTATCTCCTTATTGGGTAGAGAATAAACCCGGTACCAAATAGTCTCCGAGCAAAGATATATATATATATATATATATATATATATATATATATATATATATATATATATATATATATATAAGAACTTGGATTTAAACAAACATGGGTGTAAACATGTTTTTTTGGAAGATATTTGATCTTTAAAGTCAACACATAAAAAGGACTTTTTATTGGAAGTATTTCTCTCTCAAAAGCTCTCAAGGAAGCAAAAATTTTTCTCTTAAAAACAGTTTTTTTCCACTTAAAGCTGGTAAAACATAGTGGGGAAAATGGGAGGGAGGTTTGAACGAGCTCGTTTGAATGAGTTCGATCGAATGACTTTCTAACGAGATTTCAGAACACAATGGCCAAAACTCATTTGAAGTTCGTTAGATGGTGATAACTTTATCTTTTGCGTATGGGTTTGTCATTGTTGAAAGCCAAGTTAATCAAAACCTTAAAATGCCTACCAAATATTATAAACTAAAGTGTAGAAGTAAGTAAGGGTGTCAACCCTAATCTAAGGATGAAACATGTAAGAGAGGAATGCAATTCATTTTTATTTGATTTCTTTTTGGACTTTTTACTTTTTCTATTTTTTTCAGTATTAAAACAATTTTTAGATGAAAGTGAATTTAAACTTAGAACTAAATAGAAAAAGGGGTAGTCAAACTAAAATGAAAGCGTGAAAAACTAAGAAAAAGTGTGTGATGAAAGTGAGTGAGATGTAACTATATGACAGAAAAATGTTCAAGGGATGTAAATCTACCCCCACTTCACACAAATTAATCTAGCTTGCACTATTTTGCTTTGATCAATTTCCAAAATATTCATTTAGTTGAAAATTTAATTCTCATTACACTAATGAATTAATTGAATATTGGTTTAGAAAATTAAGTTTAATTCCCACAAACACTACTCTAAATGAATTAAAATTAATCAAATGAATCACCCGCTAGGATCGATTCATCCAACTAATTTTAATTAGACAAAATAAAAACAAAAGTAGATGAAAATTATACTAACATTAAAATTAATTGATAAGCCTATCTCTAGTTTGAATACAATGATCAAATGATAATACAATTTTCAATCCTTTCTCAAAGATGATTTTCCATTTCTCAATGTGAAAATAAAAGTAGGAATTAAATTTACTAATCAAAGGAAACTAACAAAATTAAAGTTTATAAACTAAATCAGCTGGATTTATGAAGGCTTCAGTTCATACCTTGATTAGGAGATTAGCCCTCTATAATCATCATCCAACAATAATAATAAGCAATTAAAAGCATGATATGAGTAATTAGAGAAGAGTTGACCCAATTTGCCTTCAATTGCATGAATTCTTCAATTAAATCAACAATCTCTCAATATAATTACAATCACTCAATTTATTATATATATATATATATATATATATATATATATATATATATATATATATATATATATATATATATATATAAACTAAAAATAAAAAAAACTAAACTAATCTAAAAGTCTTCTTCCTATCTCTAACTCTAGAATTCTCTTACTTTAAAAATGGGAGTTCTACTTCCCTTTATAGTGTGCAAGTGGCTAGGGGTAAATTTGACATGTTTAAATGTTGAGGGTGTAGGATAGGCATTGCACACATGTGTGCATGGGGTGTATGAGGTATGAGAGTAAATTGGGGTTTTGGAAGAAGACATGTGGGACGTGAGGTTTTTTGGGTATTTTGAAAAATATGGGTTGTTAGTCTTTAAAAGACATGGGTTATATTAGTTAGTTTGGTATTTTATTTTATGCAGGTAACAAAATTGATTTTGGCCTTGGGATTGGATTTGAATCGAGGTGGGTTTAGAGGTAATGGCTGGTGGTTCGGGTTGATGTTGGTGAGGGTCCGGGTTTAGGAGGATAGTTGGGTCGGGTTTGATTTGTTGTGGCAGGTGGGTGTGTTGAAGTCAGGTTGGCCATAGGGTTTTTTCGGGGTTGGAGTCGAGTTGTTTGGGGTTCGGATTGCTGAGTCGAGTGGTTGGGGTGGTATCAGATCTTGGGCATAAGGGGTTGATGTTGGTAAAGGTCCGGGTGGACGGTTAATGGGTTTTATGGGTTTGGATTAAATGGGTTGAAGGATATGGGCGATTAAAAATGGAGATGGTGGTTTCCTTGGGTTCGGTTTGGGTCATAAATGGGAGTTGGGGCAGGTCTGCTAGGTCATTGGTAGTAGAGGGAGGGTTGGTGCCGGTTCAAATCGAAGTGCTGGATGGAGGTTCAAAAAGGAGTGTCGTGGGTGAGGTTATGGTGGTTGGGTCAGTGGAAGATCGGGTATGGGGTATGTGCCGCTAGGTGGGTCTTGGCTGGGGATGGTCTCGGGTTAGGGGATTAAACTCGGGTTGATCTTTTGTAAGGGATAAAATAGGGTAGGAGGATAAGGAGTTGTCAATCGAGGTAAAGTTTCGGAAAACGGGTTAAGGGTATCCGGGTTTAGAAATGGGGTATATCCAAATTTTGCAGGAGTTGAGTTCGTGGGTTTGGTGAGAGGGACGAGAGATGAGAGAGGAGAGTGTTAATGGTGGGAGATGATCATCAATGGAGGTGATGGTGGTTATGAGGGAAGAGAGAGAAAGTTGGAGGTAGAAGATGAAAGGATTAGATTTGGTGTGTGTGTGTGTGTATAGTAAGTTGGGTGGGGGTGTATTATGTATGTGTTTAAGTGTACCTAAAAAAATATAAAAAAATATTTACAACTTAATAAAAATCAAGCATAAAATTGAAACTTATATAAATCAAACTTACTAAAAAAATAAATCGTAAAAAAAACTTAAATAAAAGAACGAAAATAATATAAAAATAAAGATCTATCAAAACTAAAATCCTAACTAAATAAAATAAACTAAAAAATCAAAAATCAAAAATTTAAAATAAAAAATCAAAATTAAATTACACTAACTAAAAAGAAATATACAAATAGCAAATAAATCCTAAAAATTCTAAATAAATCTCAAATAAATCCTAAAAATTATAACGAACTCAAATAAAGTTTTAAAAAATAATAAAAGTTCAAACTCAATACACACAGGGTTTGGTGTGGGTTTAGGACAGGTTACGGGGTAGGTTAGGGTTACGGGATATGTGATTTAGCACTTTCTTGCTGCAAATTGCCTCGAAATAGAGCTTTTAGAACCGCAATTGCAATCAAGCTCGCATAATAGACAATTACGCGCATAAGACCCAATTTTGTCGAGAATTAGCAATTAAAATACGTCAATTTGGGGTATAAAATATACACTTTTGGGTGCTTATCACATCACCCCCAAACAAAAAATTGCTAGTCCTCGAACAAAATATAGAGAGAAAGAAAAATAAGAAACCAAAAGTGTATCACTTTCACGGGCACTTGCGTTTGCACTTAGCATGTACAATAAGCCTTTAAACCTATAGGTTGCCTTACAGGATGAGTTTTATCTCGTGAGGGTTTGTAGGGAATATACCCACAAAATTCTTTATTTGCAAATGGCAGCAAATCTCTTATTAGACATAAAATATTCGCATAATCCATCACAAGATAAATGTTTTGAGAAATACTAGCTAGAAATGCATAAAAAATTTAGCTAAGTGAATACTCATGGAAAATCCTTCCTAAAACTCAACGTGTATGTTTGTGTCAGTCAAAATGGGTCGAGTATCATAAGAGTAATTCCTAGATTGCCTTTTTGGGATCAACGGTTCAACTTTAAAATCTCACGGATATCTCTCTCTCAAACGAACTCACGAGATTTGCATAAGTGTATCGCTCTTGTGTGTGAGGAGGTGAGTACTTGTAAGTAAGGTCAAACGTCTCACACACGTATAAGAAAGAACGAACATATTAGAAAGAAAAATGATCTCATAAAAGAATGCTAATCACTATAGTGAGAATGTCGAGTTATTCACCACGTTGACCTTCATTTTCCCGAACACCTAGGGGAAAACATGGATGCTTATGGGTGAGGGGAGAATGAAATGAGAAGGATGGGATAAGATGAGGTAGGATAGGATGGTTGATGGATGTGTGAGAAGAGAGTATAACATTTTAGGCACAAATGTCTTTATTTTAAAAGACTTGACTGCGACTTTATGTTTTTCTTTTCTTTCTTTTTTTGTTTTTTTTTATTTTCTTTTCTTTTGCTATTTTTCTATTTTTATTCTCTTTTATACTCTCAACATGGAAGACATTTTACATTTGGGAAAACACTATTTTTCTCAAAATGATGGATGATATATGAAATGGATGGTGTGGGGAATATGTGGGAATATGGGAGGGTAATGGATGAAGTGAATGGTAAATGGTAGGTGTATGGATTAAAATCTAGTGATCGGGACCAATTTCAAGACACATGTTTCTTACAATGATGTCGTTCTCAGTGATCAAGCCAAAATTTTAATGAAGAATAATGAGATCATACAATGATTTAAAGTACGGACCTAAAAGAAGTTGAATCAACTTGTGACTTGGAGATTACGTAAAACACTCTAAAATATGAAAGGAACAAATCTCACAAGTCTCTACTAATGATCCTTAAGGTTTTCTTGAGAATCGTAGTACTCTTCAACGTGATAAGTGTGAAAATTATGTTGAGTTTAGAAATTCTTGGTGCAAAATACCTTGTTATGTATTATAGAAGCTATTTAGAAAACTTATCCTCCATCTTGATTCCTAGACTTAAAAGATGGATGGTAGAAAATTCACATCAATGAATGAGATGAAAGAAACTGCACGAAATTTTTAAAAAAAAACAGGTCTTGAATTTTTTTCAAAAGAGGTACGATTTTGATAAAATTCCCCACCCCCAAATAAAAAGGAACATCGTCCTCGATGTTTAGTAAAATGATTTTTAACATTGAGAGCAGAAGGTAGAAAATAGATTACCATAATCAACCTCTAATGAAGTGGACAGATGAATCCAAAAAGAAGCCTGAATAAGAATACGTACAAGTCAATAAACATGGTAAAGCATTAGGTGGTGTTAAACACCACTCCCAATAGGATAAAACTCATACTAGAAACAACAGGCTGACTCCCGATAGTGCTAAGTTTAACGTCTTCAGCCTGACCGAAAGGAACTCACCAAATGGATAAGAACTATGAAAGCACGGGGTGGAAGAAAAATGGGGTGATGAAGATCACTCCCAAACAAGACTAAAACGTCAGCCTTGTTAGATACAGGCTAAAAGGGCCAATGCACTTGTATGAAAAAGTGCATCACACAATGTAAAGCATCTGTGGACCATAGGTGGGTGGGTTTTAGGGTAAGGGTAAAGAGGCATCGGTCTCGGGCCTTATTGAGCATAAACGTGAGGGCAACAAGGTTCCTATAATCATGATGCTCTAATTGGATGGGGAGGCGGAAGGGTGTAGCAATAGTGATGGGGTGGGATTCATAAAAATCGCAAGACCGTTCTATAAATGGATGATAATGGTCATGCCATAACACGTCAGGAAGATGTCGAGAAGAAAAATTAGCACCACAAGGAAGTGGTGTGCATGGGGTAACAAGCTCGGTGTCACGTAAATGGAGAATAGTAGCACAAATACTCTCATGGATGGTGGAGGGTGGTTTAAGGTGAGGTTCCAAAGATATGGATGGGAACATGCAAGTTATAATATCAAGGTCCAAACTAGGTGGTGGGGTGGAAGGGACAGTGGGTGGGTCGGGAAGGATAAAGGGAGGAGGAAGATGATTAAACTCAAGTGTAGGGGACACACGCTCGTCGGGAGGAGTAAAAGAATACTCACATGGGAGTGTGTATCTAAAGATGTAGTGGTCAACATCTCTACAAAAAAATCACCAAATAGCGTGGTGGGTAAGTCAAACGAGGCACTAAGAGCGGAGATAGATGAATTATTAAAAATATTGGGATTAAAGGGAGCCATGCATAGTGGGACATGATCCATATCCGGAGAGGTATGAGCCATCACGAATTCAATCTCAAGAAAATGTGAGCACTCATAGCTGGAGCTAACTTATGACAAAGTGGTTTCTCAGGAACACATGCAGTGGGCTCAATAAGTGTAGAATCGGGCCTTTTTTTGGATTCGGCGGGAAGGTAAATAGGATTCTCAATGACGGGTTCATGTGGACATGGTGGGATTTGATCAGGCTCACGATCTTCGAATAAATCAACACAAGTGTCAACTTGAGGCCTGGACCATGGAATGGTCTCAACATCGAGATTCTCGGGAGGATAGGGTTGGTCACACTCAAAATCAGTTACACAAGATGACTTGTCATCACTCCACGTGGGGGCAACAACGGGTTGACTTAGGGTGAAATCCGACTCTCTCTCACACTCAATTTAATTTAATCTTTGTTCAAGCCATTGGAGGGCTTCACTTTGAATTTGAGTGGCTTGCACTTTCTCGAGGATGAACTTTTGCAATAGGATTTATAGAGCGGAGGTAGATGATGGTGGTGGAGTGATGGGTGGTGGCGGTGGTTGAGGTGGACACAAATCTCTATTGACACGTGAAAATGAAGAATACTCATTTGAACTATGGGGATCGGGGTCAAGTGTATCATACACCGGAGAAGCATATCCGTTAGAGACAAAAGGATGATAATTGTTAGGTGCATAGTGAGGGAACTGATCGGGAATGGGTGCATTTGATTGCTATGACGATTATTGGAACGTGTGAGGATCCACAATATAAGGTTGGGATTTGTATTACGTGGAAGGGTGACCAGGCCTCAACGAATAGCAGGAGTACTCACACGACTCGGTGTAAGATACACCATGATAATAAGTCGGAGTGGGTTCCGTAACAGTTTCATATGGATACACATGTTCCATAGTGGGTTTGGATGGAAATGAAAAATATGGACACTCATGGGACAAGTGATCGGCGTGAAAACAAAATGTGCATGATGAAGCATGTGACACATTGATATTCGGGCGATAGAATGTGAGATGCGTGCATGGGAGACGCATGAGTATCAACGGTGTGTGTTTGAGAGTTGAATCCACAAAGTAAGGTAGGGAGATTCGACTCGGGCTCAATGTCAAACATGCTTTAAGAAAATGATAAATGGCTAAAGTAATCTCGTAAAGGACGTTCTTCGGCCGTGAGGAGAGAAATATTTTTTGGATTTAAAAAAATCTTTTTCAAAATGAAAGTAAATATTTTTGAATTTTTCTGAAAATGAAAGAAAGAAAATATTTTTCAAATTTTTATAAAAATAAAGGAAGATTTTTTTTTGATTTTTTGGAGAAAAAAAAAGAAAAAAAACTATTTTTGGATTTCTGGGAAGCAAAGATTGTGAAAAATATTTGGACTCTTTGAATTTGGACGAACTCACTAAAATAGACTACCGAAAGAGTGAATTGAACACACACAAGTGAAGGATAAATCCTAACTAGCACATAGCCAATTTTTATCTTTAAATTTATTTGAGAAGGAAGTTAAATTTTAATGAAGTTTGCGGGCGATAAAAATTACGGAATTATCTGAGTGATCCCCTTTGCAAAAATGTTCTCCTAGTGGGCTAGCTAGTTGATCGATTTTAAAATTAATGATAGCCAGGGTAGCACACAAATGGTAAGCGAGTGTGTCGGGTGATGAAATCCCTTCTCGTGAATGATCGGGTATAGGTCTTAATTGATTAATTCATCACACACATTAAAAAATACATGCTTGAATTAAAATCAAATAAGAGAACGTAATCACACATAAAAAATTGACTCGCTTATTGGAGACACACGAGGGTTTAGAAATGTATTTGCCATGGTTTATACACCATGGGCTGATGAACGATTTGAGTCGACCGGGGGAAGATCTCGCCTATCCCAGTCGGCCCCAGAAGTCCTACTGACCCAAAGTAGAGAGGCTTCTAATTCCTCGCCTTTGGACTCCCTCTCTCTACCTTCTCAGGTTTCCCTATCACGCTTTTTTTCGCAATTAATTATTAAAAACCTACCTGAAAAAAATAATGGTGGCTCCAAGCACCGCAATACAAGCCAAATAAAAAAATCCTAATACAAGCATTCTAAAAAATTAAAAAAAAAAGGTATGAAAAAGTAAAAATGGAATATAAATGAATCACAAACAATATGAAATCCTCTCAAATGCTTCAAGATCCAAAGATCAACAACGACGCCATTTGATAGAATTTCTGTTTAGTTTGTCGTTGTTTGTAAATCTCTTCTAATCAAAACCTGAAAATACCTACCAAATATAATACACTAAAGTGTAGAGGTATGTAAGGGTGTCAATCCTAATATAAGGATGAAACATGTAAAAGAGGAACGCAATTCATTTTTATTTGATTTCTTTTTGGACTTTTTACTTTTTCTACTTTTTTCAATATTAAAACATGTTTTAAATGAAAGTGAATTTAACCAAAGAACTAAATAGAAAAAGGGGTAATCAAACTAAAATGAAAGTGTCAAAAACTAAGAACAAGTGTGTGATGAAAGTGAGTGCGATGTAACTATATGAGAAAAAAATGTTCAAGAGATGTAAATCCACCCCACTTTACACAAATTAATCTAGCTTGCAGTATTTTAATTTGATCAATTTCCAAATACTCATTTAACTCAAATGTTAACTCTCATTACACTAATGAATTGATTGAATATTATTTTATAAATATAAGTTTAATTCCCACAAACACTACGCTAAATGAATTAAAATTAATCAAATGAATCACTCGCTAAGATCGATTCATCCAACTAATTTTAATTAGACAAATAAAAACAACAGTGGGTGAAAATTATACTAACATTAAAATTAATTGATAAGCCTATCTCTAGTTTGAATCAAATGATCAAATGATAATACAATTTTTAATCCATTCTCAAAGATGATTTTCCATTTCTCAATGTAAAAATAAAAGTAGGAATTGAATTTACTAATCAAAGGAAACTAACAAAATTAAAATTGACAAACTAAATCAATTGGATTCATGGGGGCTTCAATTCATCCCTTGATTGGGAGATTAGCCCTCCATAATCATCATCTAATAATAATAATAATAAGCAATTAAAAGCATGAAATGAATAATTAAAGAAGAGTTGATCAAACCCAATTTGCCTTCAATTGCATGAATTCTTTAATTAAAGAAGCAATCTCTCAACAGAATTACAATCATTCAATTTATTTTATTTTGTTCTATTTTTTTCTAAACAAAAAATAAAAAAACAAAACTAATATAAAAGTCTTCTTCCTCTCTCTAACTCTAGAATTCTCCTGCTCTAAAAATGGGTTTTCTTCTTCCCTTCATAATGTACAAGTGGCTAGAGGTAAATTTGACATGTTTAATTGTTGAGGGTCTAGGATAGGCATTGCACACATGTGTGCATGCGGTGTATGAGGTATGAGGGTAAATTGGGGTTTTGGTAGAAGACATGTGGGAGGTAAGGTTTTTGGGGGTATTTTAAAAAATATGGTTTATTAGTCTTTAAAAGACATGTGGGCTTTATTGGTTAGTTTGGAATTTTATTTTACTCATGTAACAAAATTGATTTTGGCCTTGGGTTTGGATTTGAATCGGATGTGGGTTTGGAGGTAATGGCTGGTAGTTCAGGTTGATGTTGGTGAGGGTCGGGGTTTAGGAGGATAGTTGGGTCGGGTTTCATTTATTGTGACATGTGGGTGTGTTGAAGTCGGGTTGGGCATAGGGTTTTTTCGGGGTCGGAGTTGAGTTATTTGGGGTTCGGATTATTGAGTCGGTAATTAGGGTGGTATCATATCTTGGGCATAAGGGGTTGATGTTGATAAAGGTACGGGTGGAGGGTTAATGGGTTTTGTGGGTTTGGATGAAATGGGTTGAAGGATATGGGCGATTGAAAATGGATATAGTGGTCTGCCTTAGGTTCAGTATGGGTCAGAAAAGGGATTCAGGGCAGGTCTGCTCAGTGGTTGGTGGTAGAGGAAGGGTTTGCGCCGATTCAAACCGGGGTGCTAGTCGAAGGTTCGAACATGGGGTGTCATGGGTGGGGTTATGGTGGTTGGGTCGGTGGAAGATCGGGTATGGGGTTTGTGTCGCTAGGTGGGTCTCGAGTTTGGGGGTTAAACTCGGGTTGATCTTTTGTAAGGGATAAAATCGGGTAGGAGGATAAGGAGTTGTCGATCGGGGTAATGGTTCAGAAAATGAGTTAAGGGTATACGGGTTTAGAAACGGGGTATATCCGAATTTGGCAGGAGATGAGTTCATGGGTTTGGTGAGAGGGGAGAGAGATGAGAGAGGAGAGTGTTAATGGTGGGAGATGAACATCAATGGAGGTGATGGTGGTTATGGGTGAAGAAAGAGAAGGTTGGAGGTAGAAGATGAAGGGAATATATTTGGGGGGTGTGTGTGTATAATAAGTTGGGTGGGGTGTATGATGTGTGTGTTTAATTGTACCTAAAAAACACATAAAAAAATATTTACAACTTAATAAAAATTAAGTATAAAATTAGAACTTAAATAAATCAAACTTACTAAAAAAATAAATCCCAAGCAAAACTCAAATAGAAGAACGAAAATAAAATAAAAATAAAGATATACTAAAACTAAAATCCTAACTAAGTAAAAAAAAAATAATTCCTAAAAAAAATTATCCTAATAGAATAAAATAAAGACTAAAAACTAAAAAATCAAAAATTAAAATAAAATTACACTAAATAAAAAGAAATATAAAAATAGCAAATAATTCCTAAAAATTCATAAAAAATCTGAAATAAATCCTAAAAATTAAAACGAACTCAAATAAAAATTCTAAATATAATAAAAGTACAAACTCAACACACACAGGGTTTGGTGTGGGTTTAGGCCAGGTTACGGGGTAGGTTAGGGTTACGGAAGTGGTGATTTAACCCTTTCTTGCTGCAAATTGCCTCGAAATAGAGCTTTTTGAACTGTAACTGCAATCAAGCCTGTAAAATAGACAATTACGTGCAGAAGACCCAATTTTGTCGAGAATTAGCAATTAAAATACGTCTATTTGGGGTATAAAATTTACATTTTGGGTGCTTATCAGAAGGTTCGTTCGAACTAGATTACGAACGAGATTGAAGAAGGCAAAGCATCAAAACTCGTTAGAAGTCTCGTATGATATGTCGTTCGAATGAGAAGTTGTTCGAACGACATTTTAGAAAAAATATTTTTCTTATAAAAAATAAAAAATCTTTTTAAACTTAAATCAAATTAAAATAACACCACCCCAAAAACTATTCCAAGTCTCTCTCTATATATTTAATGCATTCATACCTTTTAGAGACCTTGGAACCCAAATGTTGATGACGTATATACTTGGTACGAAAACTGATAAGGATGAAACTTTAAATTCTTGGCTGCTACGTCTTCACCTCTTCAAACGTCATAGGCTTGAAGTATAACCAACATCTATCCTATGACTCAATGATTTTTCTCCGAAATTAAGCCAACACAAAAAATTGACTCAATTGGAAATTTGCCCATATATTATCAAAGGGTTAACTATGACACCTCATCGCCCCCTTCCTCGACTTAATCCCAATCCAAAGAAGGTGGATGTGACACCCCGCTTAATTAAATCACGGGTGATCAGTCTCAGCATCATTATCGAAAAATAATTTCTTGATTAATTCACCTAATAAATAATTAAGCTAATGTGAAAACTTTTCTATTTTTAATTTAATTAAAACCATTCAACATTACAGAATAATAATAAACACCACATCACAATTGAACTACATATAACAAGAATAACTGTGATTGGAAATTCTCTATGGTTAAAATATCTCATTACCAACAAACCAAAACTGATATCGACAATACTGACATAATTAATTACAATCTCTGGAATAGAAATGAACTAACTAGACACCGGGGCGACATGCCCTAAATGAAAATAGATACTACAAATGTGTGAATCAACAAAATGGATGCGTCTAATAAAGTCTGCATCTCCATTAGCAGCTATAACCTGTCGAGACATTCATATTCTATGCCGGCATCCCTGATACAAGACACCTGCTATACAAGATACAATAGAGAAGAGAATATGCAAGGAAACGGGTTAAAGCCCGATTGTAAAAGATTTTTAAAAATAGCAAGTACTTAACAAGTGCAATTAAGCAATTACTATGTACATGTTAGCTTCTCGGGCTCTCACTTGATAATTCCCACCTCCCATCTAGTGTGCACACCTAATGTACCTTATCACCTACCAAATTAAGGTCTTCAATTATGATTCTATCCCACATCATTTCCCCATGTTTCCCACATAATATGTATGATAACTAAACATGTTCATTTCTCTTTAATATGAATTAGGCTTTCACAGCTTTAAGATTAAGTATTCACTTAATTAATTCAATCAAATCTCATTATTCAATTTTATCTATAATTTCACACAGTAGATTACCTCATAGTATATATGTTAATCTACAAATTTCACACAATAAATTGCATCACAATAGATTACATCATAATATATATATATATATATATATATATATATATATATATATATATATATATATATATATATATATACGGCACCTCCAGACACAGTTGTGGTGCATGCATACTCTGCTATCATGTCCTGATACATCTCTCGCTGTATAAAGGACTATTGATTTGGCATTTCTCACGAACCATAAATAACATAACACGCATATTAGTGGTGAGCATACTGCCCATCTAAATGGGTCACGCACATACCTACATTACCGTTCAATTGTCGAAACTATCATTCACACTGATAGCACGTGTCCAAGGTCCTATGCTCAAGGTACGAATCTAAAATCCCTCAAATGGGCTCATCAGGATAAGATCGTCCACAATGAAAAACTTCACCCCGATAGCAAGCAACGTATATGTCATACACACACTAAGTAATAATATAGGTATTCACCCCACCTATATGTAATTACAATAGGGCACACGCACAACCCACACAAATATTTCCATACGTAGTGTATTTATCTCTAATATCTTACAGATTATGACTTTACTTATCAAATTATATTCCTGAGCTTCTCTCATCACTCGAAGGGTAATCATTTATTTCTCATGTAAATTCAGTAGGTCACATCTACGCCCTACTGGTCCATGTCATTACAACTCCCGAATTTCTATGAATTAAAATTATCTTAGATTAGGTTTATTTCTCTATAATCCCTAATTCAATTTTAACCCTTTATTTCATATCTTAGGGTTAATCCCATATAAGTATAAGGTTATTTTGGTAATTAATGACCCTCTTACTACTGGTGCTGACCTTAAGTTATCATTTATTCGATTTAAACCTCAATTTATATAACTCTCCACCGTAATTCATTCCATTAACAGTCGTTAATTTCTCCCATTCAATCCCACACATAATAATATTTTTTCGGGTCTTAAGTATGTCCTAATGCCCTTCCCCAAGTCCCATTATGTTCCATTAATCAACATCAAAGATTTCTAAAAGTTTGGATTTAATCAAAACTTAAAAGGAAATAAATCACATTTCCAGGGGGAGTCGATCGATCGACATTCTTGGGTCGATCGATCAGATATTTGTCCAGTTTTTCCTTAATAGTTATGGGTTTCATACTTTTTAACCACCGAAATCATATTTAAACATCTCTAAATTTATATTCATGTGACCCATATCATATACTAACATTTATGGGAAAGTTCTAATGTATCCAAATCAATTAAACATCATCAACATGTATAAATTTACCCAGATTCCATATTCAATCCTAAGAATTCTAGTTTTTGACTTTATCATGAATTAAACATGTAAACCCCAAATTTCTTAAACGAATAATTCACATGTTTCATGGAGTTGATTCTAAACTCATAAAGAGATCAATCCTACGCAATTCTCATTTCAACGATTCATAAAAAATAATCTTAATTTATACAACTTTTTAAAATTTTCTAAACAGCCTAACATGGACAATATACATGCTAAATTTTTTAATAGTTAATCACTTGCCTCTAATTCGTAGGTCTAAACCATTGGGTAAGATAACTCTACTGGTATTCCTCCATTTTTTTGACCAACTTCCAGCGGCGGTGGTGGTGTAAGATGACTCTTGGTTTTTGGTCTCCTAGAGATGCCTCTTCCTTTCCCAGAGAAATATCTCACTCTCCCTCAAGTCTTTTCCTCTAATTTTTGGTGAATGAATATGAATTCTACCACTTCTAGACGTATATAATAATACACAAATTTCATGGGTACTATTCACCTTTTTTTGGAAAATGAACAAAATACCCCTTCGGGGTGTCTATTTGGTTCCAAAATGCCCCGAGACCCAAAGTGATCCCCCAGGTAGACTTTTTTGACTATATAACCCTTTCGGACATTTTGGTGCAATCAAAACGACAATTCGGATGATGTAAAAATAATTTACTTTGCATTCCATTTAAATATAGTCCCGACACGACCCACACATGTGTCCCGACTTAATTACCGTAATTATCATATTCATCACTTGCTTATAAAATCATTATCATATGTAAAGTCATAATCGTATATATTACTTTTAATTACAAGTAATATCCAACATCAATCACATATTACTTTATTATCGAGTAATATTTAATTCTAATTATCCCGCAATTATTCTACATTTAATTCAAATTAATCCCATTTTAAAAGTCATTATAAATACGGGGTGTTACATACTTCCCCCCTTTGAACGAAATTTTGTCCTGAAATTTGGAAAAAGTATATTGGATAAGAAAAATTCTGACTATATGTTACGCATTGCATCCTCGCGCTCATAAGTAAACTACTTCTTACCGCCCATATGGTACACTATCAAATTCCCTTAAGAATGAACACCTCACGTATGTTTGTTTTAAACTCCAAGTTACCATGTCACATAGGTTGTTATCCAAGCCTTACCATTTGAGTTTCACTGCTTAAATTTTATTTTAGATACTCACTATCTAGCCTTCTACTATTTATACTGTAGTAGATGAATCGTTCATTAGATACATATGATCGCGCCTCGCGAAGATTGCACACAAATAGGTTATTTACGCAATATATATTTTACACACATTATATACTATAAGTATCAACTCATCTCTGATCTTTCCAATAGTAACTGGTCCCCCACCTTTAACTAACAAGTAAGAGAACAACAAGGCTTACCATGCTATACTTCAAACTGGCACCATGCCCAAAAGTGAAATTAGATGAGTTATTGTACACAAAATCCACTATTGGAAGGGACTGATCTCAAACTCCCCTAAGATCCAAGGGTACACATATAATTAATTCTCTAACATCTGATTAGTCCGCTTATTATAACCATTTTTTTGCGGATTATAGTTTGTAATCAATCATAACTCGGTACCTATGGCCTTGTGAACACTCTTCCAAAATTAAAAGACAAAGATCTTGTTCCAATCGGACACAATATTAAGCGGTACGCTATGTAACCTCGCTATCTCAATTATTTTGATCTGTGCGTACTGTCCTGTAGTATGATCAGTACTAAATGGCATAACGTGAATTATTTATGTCAACCAATCCACTATCACCCATATAGGATCGTAACCCCTCTAGGAAGTCGTTACCTTGGCGATACAATTCTTAGAATGCTCTCCCATTCTACTGGTTGAGAAACCCCTACTGGTTTCGAATAGTCCAACTGTGGCCATCCCCGATCCTCACCGCGCGGGCGGGTAGCGTGGAGGAAAGGATCCTTAGGGTCCCGTGCGTCCCTCTCGGGAGCGCTTCGGCCGGCGTGATTTGAGAT
The DNA here is from genome assembly GCA_949130495.1 of Sambucus nigra. Taxonomy (NCBI): domain Eukaryota; kingdom Viridiplantae; phylum Streptophyta; class Magnoliopsida; order Dipsacales; family Adoxaceae; genus Sambucus; species Sambucus nigra. Next base: position 78,576,419 of record OX422210.1, on the reverse strand, counting down.
GTGGAAACGCAAAAATGTAGAGAGATTCAGAGTCGCCAGTCTATTTTACTCAAAATAGATAAGAAAAAGGGGAAGCCACCCCGAAGGATGGCATCCAAAGACATACTGGTGCGTGCGAAACCAAGATGATTCGAGAAGGTTTCAGAGGCTTAGTTACGAAATGGGAAGGTGTTAGGCACCCATTTCGCCCTTTCGGTCTCTCATGAATATTTGCTATTTTCCTTTTGTTTCCCCCCGTGATATATGTGCATGTGTATATATAGAATGGAGGTAGGAATCCATGACTTGTATCATGAAAAAGGTAAAGCGAGTCATCTGTAGGATGATATAAATTAATATTAGAAAAATAATATTTACGCGATTACCCCTACATTGACCGTTATAATTGAACGATAACGCATATGGAGAAATACGTTATTAAGGGAAAGTATATAGAATATAAGGAAAATGGATTTAGAGAAGATAGAAAATGAGAGAAAAAGTGAGAAAAAGGACTCGAGTCTCGGGTTTTACCCCGAGACGCCTACGTAACCTATAAAGGCATCAAAGTCCACGTAGTTTGCATACAAAATGAGGGGTGAGGTTTATCCCATAAATCCAAATGGGGAATCTCTTATTTGTGAGTGTATAGAAAAAGGGTTTTAGATTGTGAGAAAAGTGTGGAAAAAGTGTGAGAATCCCTACTTGGAATTTATGAGCAAACCCTCTTTTTCTTGTTTTTTGGGTTTTTTGAAAATAAAAGATGTACAATAATACTAAATAAAAAGTATATTAGGATGTGTGAGATGAGATAATAAAAGTGCTAAATAAGAAAACGAGTTATTGGGAATTTAAGAGAATTTAAGAGAGAGTTTGAGAAAATTGGACCTTCTTGAAGATCTTGAGCTTGATCTTGAATGTTGGAGAGCATCCCTTGAACTTGGATGATGATGGAGAGTGGATAATTCACTAAGTTTGATGAAAAGGATGATGAAAGCGGAAGTAAAAAGAGGATTTGGGTGTTGAAATCACGCTGCCTTCGAGAGAGGTTTCTGGGATTCATTCAGAGAGATTTTTATCAGATCTGGGCTCTCCTTGAAAATGAGGTGAAGGCCTCCTTTTATAGGCCCAGGTGAGTGCCGATCGGCATAGACCTGTTCCTGCCTATCGACAGGTAACGATAGGGCAGGGTCTGGAACCTGCCATTTGGTAGTGCACTTCAGGCTTTTTCGGAAAATCGGCCGTCGAGGGCAAACCGTTTCTCAGAATTATGCACGAGACATACCTTGGAAAGGTAATTTAGATACCTTCAAAAGTCCTTTGGACCAATCTCGAGTTCGGGAGTTGACTTTGGGTCAAATATGGCTCAGAAGCGTTTGTCAGTCCATTGGATGGGGAATCGCTCGGGCGTAAACGAATCGTTCGTCCGCATGGTAAGTCTGAATCGCACACGGGGTGGACCATTGGAAAGGTTAGGAGATGTACTTTGACATTCCAAAGAGTTTGACCCGATTTGGGGAGTTGACTTTGGTCAATAGGGCCCGGGAAGCATTCAGTGACCTCCTAGAGTCAAATGGATCGTTCGTCCGCATGGAAAGTCAGAATTATGCACAGGGCGGACCGTTAGAAAGGGTATTCAGTGCCATTTGAAGATTCATTCAGCCTCGATAGAACTGAAGGGTTGACACAGGTCAAACAGAGCCCGGGAGCGCCCGGTGGCCTCTAGGTCAAGTTTCGGACGCAAACTGATCGTTCGTCCGCATGGTAAGTCAGAATCGCGCATGGGGCGGACTGTTGGAAAGGGTATATAGTTCCCTTTAAAGATTAATTCACTTTCGGTCGAGATGAAGAGTTTGACTTTTGGGTCAAACTGAGCTGGGGAGTGCCCGATGGCCTCCAGGTCAGTACTTGGGACATGACCTGGGTTTACGGTGATGAAGGGAGGTACTAGGGACCTAAGGAGAGTTAGGGGGAACATAATGGGGTGTCTATAGAGCCCCTCGATGGGCGAGTTTGGAACAAATGATGACCATCGAATAGACACCAAATAATGCTTTTGAGGGAGTATAACCGATTCAGAGGGTCGAGGCCGATTCTGCGGACCTAAGGAGTGTGTTGGGGATGAATGACGATCGGAGATTTTAGGTCGATTCTGAGGACCTGAAGTGGTGTTAGGGAGGGTGACCAATTCTGCGGGTCAAAGCCAAATCTACGGGTTTAGGTGGTGAGGGTGACCGATTATGCGGGTCAAAGTCAATTCTGCGAGCTTAGGGTGAAGATATAATAGCCGAGGTCAATTCTGACCTAAGAGTGGTGACGACCGAGGACCGAGGTCAATTCTGACCTAACTCAGGTGATGATATAAGACCGGGGCCAATTCTGACCCAAGAGTGGTGATGACCGAGGACCGGGGTCAATTCTGACCTAACTCCAGTGACAATCCAAGACCGGGGCCAATTCTGACCCAAGAGGGGTGACGACCGAGGAACGAGGTCAATTCTGATCTAACTCAGGAGATGATCTAAGATCGGGGCCAATTCTGACCCAAGAGTGGATAAAGAATTGATTTTGATTTTGTTGGAGAAAGAGCTTTGTGATTTTGATCTGAGATGGGGAGCTGATAGCTGGGGAAGCTTTTAGGATACCTCACAGGGGGGAACAACCTATTTTGGGTGCTGTAAGAGAATTCCGCTGGGGAAGTGATCAGGTGATCCTTAGGGATCCTCCGGAGCTTTGCCGGGAGGAGTCTTCACTTGGTTTTTGAGGATTCTTCTGGGGAAGAGGGGTTCCGCTTGAGGGAATGCGAAATTTTCTTGGTAAAAAGGCTTTAAATCCTTCCTGGGATTTTTGGGAATTTTTCGAGGATTTTTTGAGGTTTTCTGGTATTTTCTGGGAATTTCTGTACGAAATTTAAGGGGGGTACTGGTCGGCATAGTATGAAGGGTGCCATTCGGCAGCGGCACGGACTTTTGGGCTACATCGGGAAGGCAAGGGGTCAGTGCCGATCGGTATGGTAGGGGGAGGTGCCGATCGGCATGGCGCTTGGCATCCTATAAAAAGGGGGTGTATCCCCTCATTTTTTCACAACTTCTTTTGCTTTTTCTCTCTCTGCGATTCTTCTGCAAATCGTTCTATCATTCTGATCTTCAAGAAATGGACGCTTTCGTGAGCACTGCAGTCCATCGGGAGTGGTTGGCCGTTGATGATTGGGCGAATATGGAGTGGGGGGCTAGGGCGCCTCTTTCTTTGGGGAGTGAGAACTCCTTTGATGCATTTGAGCCTGTTGTGGATGAGCGGACCTTGTTGCGGGAGCCATCGCGTCATCTCTCTTGGAGTGTGATCCCCGGCGGTTATGTAAATAACCCGACCTTTGGCATTCTTCTCTTTCTGGTGATTTTTCTTTCTTGACTTTTGATGAGACTTTTCTTTTTGCCAATCTGATATTTCTTTAAAGAACATGCGCGCCCGCGGGACAACGGGGCTCAAGGATGTCTGGGAGCATCTCCCACCTGTGGTGCGCTGGGTGGTCTCATCAGCAGGTTTTGGGTGATTGGCATCGACGTTGGATGAGACGCCTCGTTCGACAGCGGTCTTGTGAGCTTTGGGAGAGAGGTGGTGGGACATTACCCTCACCTTTCATTTCGGCTTCGGGGAGATGACTGTGACTCCCATAGACGTGCAGAAGCTGCTGGGGCTGGATTATGATGGAGAGTAGATAGAGGTGGATCGCTCTTTACGGGTGAGACGGGAGGCAGTGCGTGCGACAGTTGGTGATGTGGGGAGGATAGTCTCTGGGGATTCTATCCGGCTGTCACTGATGAAGGATGTTCTGCTAGGTAGGGAGGTCGATATGGAGGATGGGTTACAAGTGAGGCAGATGGCCTGGTTATTCATTCTGCTAGTTTTGGGAGGTTTCATGGTGGCGTCGAGTGGCGACGTCGTTCATTTATGATTTCTTCCATACTTGAGGATGTTTTCGAACATCCCCTTCAATGATTGGGGGAGTCTGACCTTGGCGACCCTTTACATTTCTCTGGATTCATTCGTCCGGTGCTACTGGCAGACCTTTACTGGGGCCACGTACCTTCTTGAGGTATTCTTCAGTTTGTGCATGCATTCGCATTTTTCTTTTTATGCATTCACATTTTCCTTATGCGTCTCTTTTTGCTTATGAATTCAGACGTGGTTCTATGAGGTGATTGGGTGCAATACCCCGCTGATTGCTTTGAAGGACGACACTGTTGCGGACTTCTGTCGATTGTATCGGTGGCGTAAGGCCAATCGACAGTCGAAGGGATCTCTGTCTATGGAGGCGGTGCGTCAGGTCTTGAATGACCTGACCAGTGGTAGGGTAAGACTCTTTCCGTTTCAGTTTTGGTTTTTTCTCCTTCTGATCTTGTATTGATTTATGCTCGCTCGGAGATTTTCAGGTGACCTTTTATCCCTGGGGGACAGCCATTCTGGATGAGGGGGCGACCGGGGTGAACGCGCCGATGAGGCGTTTGCTGGCATTTGAGTTCGGCCATTCTTGGTACCTCGGGGAGAGGGTGGTTCGTCAGATTGTCGAGGAGGAGGTGGTGGTGCCACCCGCACAGCCTCCTACATCTATGAGGCGGGAGCGACTGATGTTGGAGGATGAGAGGATCACGGCGATGATCGGAGAGTCCTACTTGCTATACACCGATACGGCTGCTCCGTATGACTATATCGATTTTGTGACGAGCTGGTTGATGGCACCCAACATATATGATGCGTTGCCTTTCCCTTCGGCGGGTTCGAGTCGGGCGCTGGGATCTTCCCACAGTGGTGGTGGTCCGTCGGCTTTTGCGGCGGCGGCGACCTCGGAGGTCCCTTTTGTATGACTGCATACCCCTTCATACAACATTCGATGGGCTGATGGAGGGATGGTGCCTATGCTGCACCGTCCTCATGCGATGGATCCGGAGGAGTTGGGCTTGACAGAGGAGGTCCTTCGACCTGCGGTATACCTTTTTGTTCTTCTATTACTTTTCTGTTTTGGTCATTTCTACTTTGATACTGATTTCACCTTTTCTTTCAGCAAGTCCGGGTACCGACCACTTGGCTGAGGGACATCAGAGACTTGATATCTTCGACCACTGCCCATATTCGGGATGCGGTTCCCATTCCTTCTTGCTTGGTGACATTTTCTTCGTTCGGAGAGGACTCGAGCTCGGGTAGTGGTGGCGCATCATCTCCCCGTAGGAGGGAAGAGAGCACGCCGCATGGGTGAAAGCCCTTAAGAGAGAGAGAGAAAGAATGTTGGTCCGGGCTGAGTCCCGTTGTTTTTGCCTTTTCTTTTTATTTCCTGCAAAATGATGTAACACAGAAAACCGATATATGCAATGCAATGGAGTTTTTTGATTATCTTTTATTTAATGATGAATGAATGCATGCACATGCGCTTTTTACTTTGCTGCTGAGACCGTAAAAAGGAATATTTTTGAAATTTTTTGAAGGAAAGTTTTTGATTAAAAAGGGGAAATTTAAAAGGATTTTGAAATTGTGTTGAGAATATCAATTTATTTTTATTTGAGTTTTCTGATTTGACAAAAGAGGAAAAAAGGGAAATTTCCAAAAATGGAGGGCAATGCCGATCGACAAGCACCCTGACCTGCATATCGGCAGTTCAGTCCAGTCCCATCAATTGAAAGCTTTGAATGGTAACCTCTTCAGCCTTTGGTACCTTGTGGAGTAGGATTCCCTCCGATTTCTGCAGGGATTATGTCCCTTGTGAGGATTTTCAAGTATAAAAAGGGGTAAGGGTGGAGTGTTTTCATCACACCTTTGCATTCTTACCTACTTGCCCACCATCTCTTAGCCTTGCAAGATGGGTCTCCCTGGTAGCACCGAGTTTACCAACTACCTCGAAGCCTTGGAAGCTATGTGATATTATAATGTTGACTATGATGCTTTCAACATGCGTCGAGTCTCCTTATGGTGCAATCGGCCTATCAAGTGGAATATGCTGATGGCGGCGGTACAATTCTGGTACCCCGAAGACCATGTATTCCGCTTTGGGTTGGAAGAAGTTTGTCCTACCTACGAGGAATTTTCTGCCATACGGGGGGTAAATCCCAGTGTTGCTGCGGCTTTGCCTGAATTTTCTTGTTCTCCTAGGGATTTGCTGGTCGGACTTCTTCGCATTTCTCCTTTGGCGGCTAGATCATTGGTTGCTGGAGGAATGATCTCCCTCCCGGCGGTGCTACGGTCCATGCATTTGCGAGAAGTAGGTGATGCTGGCTACGCTGGAGCCGTTATTCTGGGTCTGGTTTTAAAATTATTGCTGGTGATTGGGGGGTTATAGGTGGACCCAAAACTTGCAGCAATTACTTCATGAATGTCATACCGTCGTAATCCCTCGGCGGTGATATTGGAGGAGACTCTGAATGGCCTGGATGCTTGGAGAGAAGGCCGTTATGACTTTTTGAGGGGTAGCCCTGTGATGCTGTTCATGTGGTTGTCTGAAATATTTCGCTTATCGACTCCTCTAAAATATCCCTTGTCGGCCGTACCCAACTTCTTTTCGCGCTACTTCATCCGCGTTGGCTTGTATGTTGAGAACTGAGAGAATTGGCTTGAGGAATATGGGGCTCGTGGGCTATATTGGTCAGTGCCTTGGTGGGGGTCGTTGCAGCCCGTTCTGGAACTAGGAGAGTATTCATATGTGTGGCTGGTTGGTCTTAAACAGACCTCTTTTTATTTTCCTTGGCGGCTTCTGCGCCAATTCGGCTAGGCGCAGGTCGTGCCACCTCGGATCTCAAATTTCTTTTCGGTAGAGGATTTGACTGAGCGCCTGTGTCTGTTGCTTGGGTCTCTGTGGGAAAATCGGCGTCCGTCGACCCGTCCCTCTCAGTCTGTCGGGAAAGTTTTGCATGTCCCCAAAGATTATATGAAGTGGTTGTGGAGGAAAGTAGTCAGCAAGATGTTGGCAGTAGAGACTGGACAAAGATGGTTTGTTTTATCTGACACCATGGAAGGGGGTGTTGTGGTTTTTTCGAACATGGTTAAGGCTCATCGATCCATGGAATGTTTACGACACTCTATTCAGGTAGGGGAAACTTGGGGGCCTCAGGATGTAGATGATGAGGGTGCAGGCTCCTCTGGTAGCTGTGGGTAGGACTTCTGGGGAGTTTATTTATGTGATAGGTGTGGGGATTTTATTTGGCTTTTTATGGTAGTGGGGAAGGGAGTTATCCATTCCTTTTTCTTATGTAATCCATACTGAAATTTCTTATTAATGAAATAAATAAGTTTCTGATCACCCAGCTATGCCTTTCGATGAGTTTTATATTTTGAATTATCTATAATGATCGCTAAGGTATACATAATCCTTTTGTTTAAATAATTTTAGGATGAACTGTCGTTCTCAGGGGTAAGAAAAGAATAGTATTTTGTGAAAAAGAAAGGAGCTTCACTCATGTGAGGTGCACGAGTTGCCTACGTACCTCTGGGGTTTTTTGAAAATGTTTTTAAATAGTTTTTGTAGAGGATCAGGCCCACGTAGTTCTGGGTAGAGGGAAATGAAGTGTTTTTTTTAGAATACCAGGGGGATGAGAAGAGTCGTAGGGCGCCGAGATTTCGGACTAGGGGTAGAATTTCTTGAGATGGTCCAGATTGACTGGACGAGCCATCTCCTCCCCATCTAGGTCAGTGAGCATGACGACATCGCCGGATAAGATTTTCTTCACAATGTAGGGGCCGCTCCAATTAGGCTTGAATTTCCCTCTGGGGTCCCAGATGGGTTCTACTATCTCCTTGAGGGATAAGTCTCCCTCTCGGACGCCGCGGTCCTTGACTTTTCTATTGAATGATCGCGCTATTCGGCGATGGTACCCCTGTATGTGGTAAAGATCTTTTAATCTTCTTTCATCTAGGAGGGCTAACTCATCAAGACGGCTTTGGCACCAGTCTTCTTCACTAACTTTGCCTTCGAGCATGACGCGTAGCGAGGGTATTTTCTGCTCTACAGGTAGGACTGCTTCCATGCCGTAGACCAGGTAGTAAGGGGTAGCCCCAGTAGAGGTTTGGATTGACTCTCGATAGCCCCAGAGGGCGTACGGGATCCGGTCGGCCCAATACCTACAACTTTCGGTCATCTTGCTGATGATGGATTTGAGGTTTTTATTGGCGGCTTTAACTCCACCATTGGTCTGAGGTCGGTAGGGAGAAGATTTGTGTCTCTGAATCCCATACTCGTTGACTACTTATGTGACTTCTGCTTCGAAGTGCAACCTGATATCTGATACCAGCTCGTGCGGGACCCCATATCGACAGATGGTATTTTTCTTGAGGAATTTAGCCACTTTCTTGGCATTCAAGACTGCGTATGACTCACCCTCGACCCATTTGGTGAAATAATCGATGGCAACCAGGATGAACTCATGTCCGTTTGAAGCCTTTGGTGTAACCTTCCCTATGATATCGATACCCTAGGTGGAGAACGGCCAGGGAGAGGTCATGTTTTATAATTCTTGCGGAGGTAAGTGTTGAAGGTTGGAGAATTATTGGAATTTGAGGCACCTCCGGACATAGGCGGTGCAATCCTGGATCATGGTGGTCCAATAGTAGCCCTGTCGGATGATCTTCTTGGCGAGCATGTGACCATTCATGTGGGGTCCGCATTCCCCGTTGTGGATTTTCTGCATTATTTTCTCAATCTCAGCCCCTGCGATGCAGTGTAGATGAGTTCCATCGAAGTTCCTCTTGAGTAGAGCTTTATGACAGATGATGTACTGGGCGGCCAGTCTTCGAAGGGTTGTTCGATCTTTCTTATTGAATCCCTCAGGATACCTACCATGTTTGAGGAGGCACCATATATCATAGTACCAACAATCAGCTAGTTTGGGATCTTCAGTGGAGACAAGTTGGGTCGGTTTGTCTTGCTTTGGAACCAGGAAGGGGGTCATTGTTATTCCTTCGAGCATGTCGACCATGGAGGCCAAGGTGGTGAGAGCATCGGCTAGGTTATTCTTTGCTCGGGGTAGGTAATGGAAGGTGATATATCGGAATTGGGAGGCTAACTCTTCTAATTGGGCATGAAAGGGTTGGAGCTTTTCGTCCTTGACTTTCCACTTTCTGAGCACTTGATCGATGATAGGGGCAGAATCCCCGTAGACATCAAGGTATTGAATACCTTTCTTGAGAGAAACTTTGAGGCCCACTGTGCTTGCCTCGTATTCCGTCATGTTGTTGGTTAAAGGGAAATCCAATTTTATGGCGATGGGAGTGTGGGAGTCATCTGGGGCGATCAGGAGTATCCCAATGCCATATCCCTTTTTTTTGGCAGCGCCGTCAAAGAACATTTTCCAACGAAGGCGGTCTTGAGTGGTGCAGAGGATATTTTCATATGGGAATTCGGAGATCTGGACATCCTCTTCTTCTATAGGGTAATCAGCGAGGTAGTCAGAGATGGATCTTCCTTTAATGGCTTTCTGTGTGACGTATACGATATCGAACTCGATTAGGAGCATCAGCCATCAGGCCATTCGACTGGATAAGACGGGTTTCTCAAGCCGATATTTGATGGGATCCATTCGGGATACAAGTTTGATGGGGAAGGAGAGCATGTAGTGTCGTAACTTTTGGGTGACCCGGACAAGTGCGACACATGCTTTTTCCAAGGCAGTGTAGTTGACCTCATACCCGGATAATTTACGATTGGTGTAATATATGGATCTTTCTTTGCGGGAGTCTTCAAGATATTGGGCTAGAAAATACCCAATTGTAGTGTCGATTATGGTTAGGTATAGGAGCAAAGGGAGACCAGACTGTGGTGGCATGAGCACTGGAGGTTGGGTTAGGTATTGTTTGATTCGGTTAAAAGCTTCTTGGCAGGCCTCGTTCCAAACCTTGGTTGAATCTTTTCGAAGGATCTTGAAGATTGGTTCACAGATGGAGGTTAGCTGGCTGATAAACCGGCAGATATATTGCAATTTCCCAAGAAAACCTCAGACTTCTTTCTCTATTAGGGGTGGTGGCATCTCAAGTATGGCTTGAGGCTTTGCAGGATCTGCTTCTATCCCCTTTTCGCTGACCATGAATCCCAAGAGTTTTCCCTTTGTAATGCCGAAGATACACTTCTATGGATTAAGTGGCATCTGATACCGTCACAGTCGTTTGAAGAACTTCCGGAGAGCAGGAACATGACCTTCTCTAGTTTTGGACTTGATAATCATATCATCCACATAGACCTCGACCTCTTTATAAATCAGATCGTGCAGGATGGTTGTGGCAGCCCTTTGGTAGGTAGCCCCAGCATTCTCGAGACCGAATGGCATAACGGTGTAGCAAAATGTTCCCCATGGGGTGATGAATGCGGTTTTTTCTTGGTGGTCGGGGTGCATCTTGATTTTGTTGTATCCAGCAAACCCGTAGACAAAAGACTTGAGAGCATGACTGGCTGTGTTATCCACGATCATGTCGATATTGGATAGCGGATAATCATCCTTTGGAGGAGCTTTGTTTAAATCTCGGTAATCTACACACATTCAAACCTTCCCTCCGGATTTCGGTACAGGTACAATGTTGGCTAGCCATGTGGGATATTCGATCACCCTAATGAAACCCACGTTTAACTGTTTGACCACCTCTTCTTTGACCTTGAGCGACCATTCGGTGCAGAGTTTTCTCAATTTTTATTTAACCAACTTCTAATCTGGGAGAGTGGGGATCTCGTGTTGAGCTATTTCATAATCAATGCCGGGAATATCATCATAGGACCATGCGAAGACATCTACGAACTCCTTCAATAGTTCTTCGAGTTGTGCACGCTCATGCTAGTCAAGGGTGGCCCCTATCCTAATCTCACGTAGTTGGCTACTAGAACCGAGATTAATAACAACAGTCTCTTCTTCATTAACTTGAACGCGGTTATGTTGTTTATTATTAACCTTATTTATATCAGTTAAGAATTGTTCATTTGCAAATCATCATCATCAAAAGTTCGATTAGAATCTAAAAAATTAATGTAAGGCACAACAAGATACTCAAAATCTTCATTTATTTCATTGATAGGAAAAACAGCATAGAGAACCTCATCAAAAGAGGTCTCGATTACATTTGAGCAAGGATAGACAACAGAAGAAGAAATAGGGTAAACATTGGGGTTAGGGGAAATTTCACGAGGTAGAACTCGCGCAGTATGCCAGTTGAGGAGAGGTGTATCAGCAGCTTTAATCCGACGGGATGGGTCTATTGATGTAGTGCCTGAATGAACCATGCAGAGTGCCAGCCCCACTATCTGTAAGTTGAAGGAATCTTTGGAATCGCTTTCCTCAGTCTCTTCGATATCTTTGATGAGCAGTTGTACGCGGTGTTGGAAACTCTCGGCCCATAGGTAGCTGTCTTGGAAAAAGATCTCCAGTCCCAGCCTCATCTTCTTGTCTGTGTGGTCATACCATGGTTCTGGAAAATCGCAGAAGGGGAAGTCCTCGCCTTCTTTGATGAATCGTCCATTCAAGGAGTCTTCTGAGACAGTTTGGATACAGTCCAATCTTCCCTTTGGTCGAGACTGGCGGATCATTCTGAGCTCTTGTTTCGATGGTTGATACCCTAAGTCGCAAGGTGGAAAAGCTTTCTTCAGTTCGATGGGCCAAAGTATCCCTTGTTGCCTTTGCCTTATCCCCAGTCCGGGCATGAAGTGCATGTTTCTGAACATCTGAATCACATTGACATTGCCATGAGGGTCATATTCTGGACAAACCCTTTTTTTAAAACTGTCCCTTGTCGGGAGTAGGAGTGGCTCAACTCAGAATCCTGATAAGAGCATATCATGTATCTTAAGAATTGGACTGCTAGTTCTTGCACCCTCGGCATTTTTATTGTCGCCCAAAATGGTGATGACTCGCCCGTCGGCGAAGAACTTCAATTTATGATGGAGTGGGGAAAACACACCCTTGATACTGTGGAGCTAGGGGCATCCGAGCAACAGGTTGAAACAAGCTGGGATGTTTATGACTTGGAATTCAATGATAGGGTTTATAGGGCTAACCCCTATTGCAAGTTTTATGGACCCCATCAGCTCACGACGGGTATTATCGTAGGCACGCACAGCGATGGAGGTTGGAGCGAGGTCGTTTTCTTTCAGGCCTAAACACTTGAAAGTTCTCAGAGGGCAAACGTTCAAGGCCGATCCATTATCGACAAAGGAGAGTGGCACGGTCTTCCCCATAACTTCGAAGGAGATATTGAGTGCATGATTATAATTCGGCCCAATTCTAGTGATTTCTTCTTCAGAAAATGATAGCATTTGGGTAGAGGTTAAGGATCTGACCAGATTTACCACTTCTTCTGGTGTGGTAGATGGAGGAACTATGGGTCCAATGAGCAGCTTGATTAAAGCATTTCTATGCAGCTGGGAAGATATGAAAAGCCCCCATAGAGTGATGTTATCTTAGGTTTTCTTCAGTTGATCGAGGATCTTTCTTTCCTCGATGGTCATCTCTGGCATAGGAAGGTTTTCAACGCCCATCCCTTTGTCATTTGCTGGTAGTGAGCTTGGAACTTGGTAATGTCTCCCTGATCTGGTCATGTGATTTACTGAATAATGGAAGAACATGAATCCAATTTCCTCATCAATCTCAGGTGGTTCTTCCACCCTATTTATTTCTCCGAGGAGTTCTTCAAATGATATCATCCCACATATGTCGTCTACTAGGCCATCTCTTCCTGAAGCTTGTTCTTCACTAGAGTCTTCGAATTCTCCCCCCCATCCGGTGGTAGCAACTCTGTCTTTCCATGTAAAGTCGATGCATTCCACAACTTCAATGGCTTCTTCATACAAGTTCTCCCATTCTGTGGGGATATGTGTGATTGAAGGGACCAAGCGCCCTTCAAGTAACCCGGTGATACTGCAAATGTTGTTGGTTTGCTCGAATAATCTTGCCATAGTCTGGGCAACATCATCTAGGCTGACTTCATCGGTTGGTACCACCCACTCGTCTGAATCTCGGGCCCATTTTGTGCCTCCAAGAACAGTGTCCTGAACTTCTGGCAATCGATGACCATCTGTGAGGGAAATTTCAGCCCGAACTCTAGGAGTTGGTTTAACACCTCTGACAATCCCATACTTCTATTTTCAGAACGGGTACGGACAACGATGCATGCTCTGGTAAGGAGTGACAGGCTAGTAGGGTGTAGGAGGAAATATGGGCAAGTTTGAAGAGGTTTAGGAGAGTATATGGGTGTGATTTGAGTTGAGGGATCGAAATCTGGGTTTTCTTCCAGGAAGATGGCATTGGTGTGATTTTGGGAGTGGGTTGTGAGTAGTGTTTGGCTTAGGATTGGCTGGTGGGGCGATGATACCCCGGTCAATCAGATCTTGGATTACGTTTAGAAGGTGGAACCATTGGTCGGTATTATGGCCGGAAGTTTGGCGGAAGGCACAATGAGCATCGGCCTTGAAGTTTCTTGGGAGTGGATTTAGCAATGGACGGTGATCTAAGGGTTTAATTTGGTTTCGGCTTAACAGGGCTTGGTAAACTTTAGAGAGGGGAGCATGAAGCTCAGTATATTCCCTTCGGATGGGGGCAGGGAGGCTTTCTGGTTCCCATGATGTGGTTGGTTGAGAGATGTTATTGATGGTTGAGACTCTAGCACTGGCAGGCTTATCATACTTTTTAGGGGTGAACTGTCCGAAAACCTTCTTCGGTTCAACCTCTGTTTTAACGAGGCTTTCCTCGATTTCCACTCCAGCCTCTCTGAGATCTCGGAAGTGGGGATAATATTGTCCTCCCATCATCGCTCGGACATGGGGCAAGAAGTTCTTCTTCACTATGTTGGCCTGCTCCTCATCGGATGGCCGATTGGTCATGGTAGCTGCCTGCTCCCTCCATCGAGTTATGAAGTTACTGACTGATTCTCCAGGATTCTATTTGAGCATCTCTAAATCACGACAGGTGACCTCAAGCTCTTCATTGTATTTGTACTGTGACAAGAATTCTCGGGCTACATCCTCCCAGCTACGGATTCTGGATTCCTCAAGAGATAAAAACCATCGGAGGGCACTATCCTTTAAATTTTGCTGAAACAATTGGTCCATCACTTCTTTAGAAGCCCCTAGTAGAGTCATGGAACGATAATAACTGCGAAGATGAACAATTGGGGGTCCACTCCCTCCGAACTTCTCGATATTTGGCATCTTAAACTTCTCGGGTTACCTCGCTTTAGGATAAGGAGATATGTGGGTGTAGTCCATGTAATTCCTAGAGATCCTGACTTGGTCAAACTTCTTGGTGATAATCTTGAGATCCTCTTTGACTTTATTCAACTCCTCCTCCTTTGGATCAACGACCACAGGCAGGTTAGCCATAGGCTGGGCAAAGTTTGGCATTGGAAGCTGGGCAGGCGGAGGTCCATTGGAAGGAGGGGCACGTAGAGCGTGTTGATATTCTTCTAAAACCCAGATAGGCTCGGGTGGACCCATAACACGAGGAAATAGGGCCTCGAGCTCTTGAGTAATAGGAATCTAGTTTTGTTGCATCTTTTGGACCTCGGTTTGGAGGTTGTCAATCTTGGACACGAGTTGAGCTAGGACTGTCGTCAGATCCGGCTGTATGACGGGTGCTTGATTTGTATTCTCTATGGAAAATGGATGGATTCCGTACTCGCAAGAAGTAGTAGAGGAACAGATGAAACTCTGGGGTGATTTGACTGAAGACCGAAGCCAATAGGGAGCCAGGCCAAGGGCTTGCGATCGACCTGAGAAGGCGTAGGATGAGGTTTTTTTTGAGAAAAAAGGAAGAACTATTTTTGGATTTTTGATAAAGAAGGGAGAAATATATTTAGATTTTTGATAAATAAGGGAGAAATGTTTTTGGATTTTTGATAAATAAGGGAGAAATGTTTTTGGATTTTTGATAAAGAAGGGATAAATGTTTTTGGAGACGGAACTCAACATGATTATTGTGATTATTATGTTCTCACTTATATTTGATTCTCCTAAATGTAATGCCGGACAGGACCCGAGCCTGGAAAAGTGGGGGTCTTAATATATGCAAAGCTACGGTTTGGACTTGTAACCAGGCTCACGGACAGGGTCCCGTTTTAAAAATGCGATTGGGCGGCAGGCGGACCCGGAATTTTGACAGAGTTTCGGGTTGAAACCGATAATCTAAAGTGCGTGTCCTAGATTTGACACCTATATGCGGGTATGCAGTTGGTTGGGTGAATCGGCATGGGTTCCCCACTTTGGCGTGACTTCCACGATATACGTCTTGCTCTTGCGGGCAATAGATATATGTGGACAAGCCATTTGATATACCTAAGTGTACGTGAATTGTCTCACCATATACCTCGTGGGGACGGAATGTGTGAGAGCGAATTTGATATACTCGACGTACGTGAATGAATTCCCTGTGATATACCTCCCGTCATGACTTCGGTCAAGCGGTACGATGCGGGGGAACCGTTTGATATACGTTGAAGGTACTTGGACAATGGAAGGTGAGAGTCATATCGCTTAGGCTAACTACGACCTGTCGGACCAACCCTCCAGTTACTCGGTAAAATTTGGTCAATATCAATGCTCTTTGGTGATGTCGTGTGAATCATGCCTGATTCTCTTATTAGTATCTTATGATGAGAATGCCTGTCTTGATTATGCCAAACAGGGAGCAAAGTACAAGTACCCAAAAGGTACACCAAGTATGGATGGGTGATGCGTGCAACATGGGGATATACATGTGATCCTAGGGCCACGTGGTGTGAAGTGTATATGGAGAAATTTCTACAAGTGTGTGAACATAAGCATAAGCAAGGGATACATATGAGAAAGGGGAACATGAAAATATAGGGGGAAACATAAGCAAATATAACATTCATGTAAATAGAGTCAAGCCCACAAACAAAACACAAGTCCCCAGCGGAGTTGCCACTGTGTCCATCCCCGATCCTCGCCGCGTGGGCGGGTAACGTGGAGGAAAGGATCCTTCGGGTCCCGTGCGTCCCTCTCGGGAGAGCTTCGGCCGGCGTCGTTTGAGATGTGAAAATGTAAAAATGTAGAGAGATTCAGAGTCGCCAGTCTATTTTACTAAAAATAGACAAAAGAAAAAGGGGAAGCCACCCCGAAGGATGGCATCCAAAGACATACTGGTGCGTGCGAAACCAAGATGATTCGAGAAGGGTTTGGAGGCTTAGTTACGAAATGAAAAGGTGTTAGGCACCCATTCCGCCCTTTCGGTCTCTCATGAATATTTTCTATTTTCCTTTTGTTTCCCCCAGTGATATGTGTGCATGTGTATATATAGAATGGAGGTAGGAATCCTCGACTTGTATCACGAAAAAGGTAAAGCGAGTCATCCGTAGGAAGATATAAATGTAATATTAGAAAAATAAGATTTACGCGATTACACCT
Source organism: Sambucus nigra (assembly GCA_949130495.1). NCBI lineage: Eukaryota > Viridiplantae > Streptophyta > Magnoliopsida > Dipsacales > Adoxaceae > Sambucus > Sambucus nigra. Next base: position 78,560,068 of record OX422210.1, on the reverse strand, counting down.
ACATTGACCGTTATAATGGAACGATAACGCATATGGAGAAATACGTTATTAAGGGCAAGTATATAGAATATAAGGAAAATGGATTTAGAGAAGATAGAAAATGAGAGAAAAAGTGAGAAAAAGGACTCGAGTCTCGGGTTTTATCCCGAGACGCCTACGTAGCCTATAAAGGCATCAAAGTCCACGTAGTTCTCATACAAAATGAGGGGTGGGGTTTATCCCATAAATCCAAATGGGGAATCTCTTATTTGTGAGTGTGTGTGTGTGTGTATAGAAAAAGGGTTTTAGATCGTGAGAAAAGTGTGGAAAAAGTGTGAGAATCTCTACTTGGAATTTATGAGCAAACCCTCTTTTTCTTGTTTTTTGAATTTTATGAAAATAAAAGATGTACAATAATACTAAATAAAAAGTATATTAGGATGTGTGAGATGAGATAATAAAAGTGCTAAATAAGAAAACAAGTTATTGGGAATTTAAGAGAATTTAAGAGAGAGTTTGAGAAAGTTGGACCTTCTTGAAGATCTTGAGCTTGATCTTGAATGTTGGAGAGCATCCCTTACACTTGGATGATGATGGAGAGTGGCTAATTCACCAAGTTTGATGAAAAGGATGATGAAAAGTGGAAGTAGAAAGAGGATTTGGGTGTTGAAATCATGCTGCCTTCGAGAGAGGTTTCTGGGATTCGTTCAGAGAAATTTTTATCAGATCTGGGCTCTCCTTGAAAATGAGGTGAAGGCCTCCTTTTATAGGCCTAGGTGAGTGCCGATCGACATAGACCTATTCCTGCCTATCGGTAGGTGCCGATAGGCAGGGTCTGGAACCTGCCATTTGGCAGTGCGCTTCAGGATTTTTTGCAAAAATCGGTCGCCGAGGGCAAACTGTTGGTTAGAATCGCGTACGGGGCATACCATTGGAAAGGTAATTTAGAGACCTTCAAAAGTCCTTTGCATCGCTCTCGGGTTGGAGAGTTGACTTTGGGTCAAATATGGCTCGGAAGCGTTTGTCGATCCATTGGACGGGGAATCGCTCGGACGCAAACAGATCGTTCGTTCACATGATAAGTTTGAATTGTGCACGGGGTGGACCGTTGGAAAGGTTAGGAGATTTACTTCAACATTCCAAAGAGTTTGACCCCATTTGGGCAGTTGACTTTGGTCAACTGGGCCCGGGAAGCATTCGGTGACCTCTTGGAGTCAAATGGATCGTTCGTCAGCACGGAAAGTTAGAATCACACACGGGGCAGACCGTTGGAAAGGGTATTCAGTGACCTTTGAAGATTCATTCAGCTTCGGTCGAGCTGAAGGGTTGACATAGGTCAAATAGAGCCCGGGAGCGCCCGGTGGCCTCTGGGTCAAGTTTCGGACGCAAACGGATCGTTCATCCGCATGGTAAGTCGGAATCGCGTATGGGGAAGACCATTGGAAAGGGTATTCAGTGCCCTTTGAAGGTTCATTCACTCTCGGTCGAGATGAAGAGTTTGACTTTTGGGTCAAACTGAGCTAGGGAGTGCCCGATGGCCTCCAGGTCAGTACTCGGGACATGACCTGGGTTTACGGTGATGAAGGGAGGTACTAGGGACCTAAGGAGAGTTAGGGGGAACTGAATGGGGTGTCTTCACCAACCTTTACTAACAGACAAGGGTCCCATTGCTAAACGAATTTAATAATATTTCTCTTCATTAAATCCCATCACCATTGTCATTTATAACATGATACATCTTATATTCTCTTAAGTGTACCTCTAACCGTGATCCATGTGACTTTGCCTCACTGCGTGTCATAAGTCCTTCCCCCGCTCTAAAAATTCAGTTTTCGTGAAATGTAGGCCTCTGCCAAATCTTACGAAATAAGCTTTGACTTTCTCGGCTAGATGTTGTCGAATTCACATGAAATTTATAATCCACTGCCTGATTCAATCACCTAGGGTGCCCATACACCCTATGTCTCACACATTATTGCACAAATCATTTCTTGCGCATTCGGCATGCTTTTCTATTCTTGATGTAACTATTCTGTACTGGTTTTCCCCTCAGGACTAGGCGACTCTACTGGTCTTAAGTCATAGTGGAATTATCAACTCTCAATTATATTCTCGTATATGTACAATAACCAAGGTACAAAATCTAGGTACTATCGACCAAACTTCTCTTTAACTCCTGACGTTTGCTAGTTTCATGAGTGGGATCACTCCATAATATATACCTTCCCAAAATCTCCGTATGTTAACATAAAAATCTACTTACGTCCCTTAAAAATAACATGAAACATGGCATTCTCACTATCCCAAGTTATCGGCGCTATATATATAACGATCTATATCTCGCTGCTCAATTAAGAACATAATGTATCCTGAATCATATCAGTAAATAAATCCCTACGCAATGGGATCACATATAACTAAACAACATACTCACTGAAGTCCATGATACAATGAAATTTTCATACATATAGGCCTAACCCTATTTCAGGTGGCACCTCACGAATGTAATATCACTTACACGGAGTATCTAGTACGATAGTATTATCACTCAATATACTATCGTTCTAACATTTGGTAGTTAATCACTACACATTACCATACTAAGATCTACTTTGCTAACTCAATGCAGTAATAAATTATATCGATAAAACATGCTCTTGGTGCCCACCCGACTCACTCGCGGATGACATCAAAGAGCCCTGTTATCAACGATAAATAGGTTTATAACTAGACTGTTAAAATTAACGGACCAACTAAACTCGATCACACGCGAATTTTCGTGTTAACTATTCATATATATGTCATGAAACACCCATGTAACTTGAGCTAATCCTTTACTCACAAGGATGAAACAAAACTTCATCAGTCTAGCATGATCGTAGGGTCCTTGCAAGCACTTCTCGTGGCCAAAACAACCCATGATCACCTGCAATTGTTATACATCTAGGATTTCATCTAGTAGTTTCCCCCTCCTCATTATGGGCAAATTATTCTGTTCTGCGGCTTACACGCCGATCATTGAAATGTTGGACCCAAATCTCTAGGCCTCAATTATTTCCTTACTAGCCTTCCTATTACTTCTTGGGCCCCGCCGATCCTGAGGATCAGTATGCTACAGTTGAGGAGGACTCCACTAGTCCTACCTAAACCCACCACTCTTGGGTTGTAAATTCCTGGGCTCGATTCTCTTGAACCAATTCCTCCACCGAAAATCTCAATCCTTCAGTTGTTATGCCTTACTAGCATGGTTTACTATTCCCAATCTTCTCGGTCTCTCTTCTCAACGTGGAGACGTTCAAAACTGGTAGTACCACTCTTTATACATAGGATAATTTCCCGAGCCATTTACCCATCACTGATCCCACTAACCATTTTGGAATATCTTTCTCTTGGACCTGGCACTCTTAGCTCCCAATTTCTATTTTTGTTGTTCCTTTGGCTCTACTAGTCCTATGATACACACGGTCGACCTTGCTGGTCTTGGCTGAATTCATAGCCACTTAGTAAGGATTTAAATAGGTCCCCTATAGGGTATACCTTCTGATAATGTTCTACTATCACCATTGAATTCAATCTTGCCATTCGGTTAGGTTTTCACAATCCTACGGGCTCCCCTTCTTCTGGAAGCGGTTACAAATTTCTTACCGACATCGACCCTAGTCCTCTTCGTCATATTTCTCATCCTCACTTGAGTATTTAACTCATGAGTCCTTTCACAATAATGAACTCTTCTTATCTTTGATATACCCCTTAGTCATTGGGTAAGGAGTTCATTAAGTAAGTTGATTTATCTTTCGCATTGGGCTTTCTTTCTTGCCCTAATGAAATAAGTTTCGATATTCTTTCACATCCCTATTAAAATCGCAGATGGATGATTTTATGATCGAACCATACCCAAATTTATCGTTTAACCTTCATGTATGCCTCTTTATATGAGATGTCTAACTCTCATTACATTAGATTGCTCCCGTGAACAAGAAACTTCACTAGAAATTTTTAAGTCCTGGGTGTTACTACACTTCACCCTACATATTTTCCTTTGGATTTCTTCCTTCATAAAAGTCCTTCCGACTCCCTGACCCTTCACTGACAATGTTGGGTAAGTTTGGAACGACACTAACGTCTTCCATGACGATGCTTAGGAAACTACATCTCCCGAGCGACTTCTTTATTATTCTCGGCTCGGACAACAATTATGGTGGGTTCTATCTCAATTACCATTTCCAAAATCTTCTAAGTCTTCGACTGTGTCCTCCTTCTATCTATCTAACGGCCCTCGCTAGTCGTCCTACAAGTTTGGTGCACGATGCCTGACCGAACTCGTATAAGAATTACATCACTTATTTTTCTTAGCAGGAGCACGTAAGTCGTAATACGCAGATGAATGCAACATCATAATAATAGGGATCTGCATCAAAGAATGCTACGCTAAAACGTAAAAACTGTGAAAATCCTAAAGACTCTAGAACTTGATGCTCTGATACCACCTGTGACTCCACGCCTAATTAAATATCTGGTGATCAGTCCTTTATTAAATTAATCAGAATATCCAGTTGGTTCATTCTCAGCATCACTGTCAAAATCAATTTCTTTATTAATTCACCAAATAAATAATTAAGCTAGTGTCAAAACTTTTCCATTTTTAATTTAATTAAAACCATTCAGCATTACGGAATAATAATAAACAGTACATCACAACTAAACTACTATAACAAGAATAATTATGACTGGAATAACTCTCTAGTTGAAATATCTCATTAACAACAAACCAAAACTAATATCAACAATACTGACATAACTAATTACAATCTTTGGAATAGATATAAACTAACTAGAATCCTAGGCGACATGCCATAAATGAAAATAGATACTGCAGATGTGTGAATCAACAGAATGGAAGCGTCTAACAAAGCCTGCATCTCCCTTAGCAGCTATAACCCGTCGAGACATCCATATTCTATGTCGGCATCCCTGATACTGGACACCTGATGTACAAGATACAATAGAGAAGAAAATATGCATGGAAACGGGTCAAAGCCCGATTGTAAAAGATTTTTAAAAATAGCAAGTACTTAATAAGTGCAATTAATCAATTATTATGTACATGGTAGCTTCTCAGGCGCTCGCTTTAGAATTGTCACCTCTCATCTAGTGTGCATGCCTAATATACCTTATCACCTACCAAATTAAGGTTTTCAATTATGATTCTATCCCACATCATTTCCCCATATTTACCACATAATACGTATGATAATTAAACATGTTCGTTTCTCTTTAATATGAACTAGGCTTTCATAACTTTAAGATTAAATATACACTTACTTAATTCAATCAAATCTCATTATTCATTTTTATCTACAATTTCACACATAAGATTACCTTATAGTATATATGTTAATCTACAAATTCCCACGGTAGATTACATCACAATATATATATATATATATATATATATATATATATATATATATATAGTTTAATCTACAATTCACACACAATAGATTACATCACCTTATATATATTGATCACATTATTGTATATACTAATACGACACCTCCTAGACACTGCTGCAGTGCATTCATACTCTGCTATCATGTCCTGATACATCTCTCACTGTATAATGGACTATTGATTCGGCGTTTCTCACAAACCATACATAACATAGCACACGTATTGGACGCGAGCATACTTCCCAGCCAAATGGGTCACGCACATACCTATGTTCCCATTCAACCGTCGAAACTATCATTCACGCCGATCACGTGTCCAAGGTCCTATGCTCAGGGTGCGAATCTAAAATCCTCCCAAATGGTCTCATCAGGATAAGATCGCCCACAATGAAAAACCTCCACCCCGATAGTAAGCAGCATAGGTTTGTCATACACACAATAAGTAATAATATAGGTATTCACCCCACCTATATGTAATAATAATAGGGCACACGCACAACCCACACAAATATTTCCATACGTAGTGTATTTATCTCTAATATCTTACAGATTATCACTTTACTTATCAAATTATATTCCCGAGCTTCTCTCATCACTCAAAGGGTAATCATTTATTTCTCATGTAAATTCAGTAGGTAACATCTATGCCCTGCTTGTCCATGTTATTACAACTCCCGAATTTTTATGAATTAAAATTATCTTAGATTAGATTTATTTCTCTATAATCACTAATTCAATTTTAACCCTTTATTTCATCTCTTAGGGTTAATCCCATATAAGTCTAAGGTTATTTTGGTAATTAATGACCCTCTTACTACTGGTATAGACCTTAAGTTGTCATTTATCCGATTTAAACCTCAATTTATATAACTCTCCGCCGTAATTTATTCCATTAACAGTCGTTAATTTCTCCCATTCAATCCCACATAATAATATTTTTTCGGGTCTTAAGTATGTCCTAGTACACTTCCCCAAGTCCCATTATGTTCCATTAATCAACATCAAAGATTTCTAAAAGTTGGGATTTAATCAAAACTTAAAAGGAAACAAATCACATTTCCAGGGGAGTCGATCGATCGACATTCTTGGGTCACGACCGATCAGATATTTGCCCAGATTTTCCTTAACAGTTACGAGTTTTGTGTTTTTTAACCATCAAAATCATATTTAAACATCTCCAACTTTATGTTCATGTAACCCAGATCATATATTCACATATATGGGCAAGTTCTAACATATCCAAATCAATTAAACGTCATCAACATGTATAAATTTACCCAGATTCCGTATTCAATCTCAAGAATTCTAGTTTATGACTTTATCATAAATTAAACATGTAAATCTCAGATTTCTTCACCAAATAATTCACATATTTCATGGAGTTGATTCTAAACTCAGAAAGAGATTAATCATACGCAATTCTCATTTCATGGATTCATCAAAAATCATCTTAATTCATACAACTTTTCAGAATTTTCTAAACAGTCTAACATGGACAATATACGTGCTAATTTGCAATAGTTAATCACTTGCCTCTAATTCATAGGTCTGAACCATTGGGGAAGATAACTATACTGATATTCCTCCATTTTTTTACCAACTTTCGGTGGTGGTGGTGTGTAAGACGACTCTTGGCTTTTGGTCTCCTAGAGATGCCTCTTCCTTTCCTAGAGAAGTCTCTCACTCTCCCTTAAGTCATTTCCTCTAATTTTTGGTGAATGAATCTAAATTCTACCACCTCTATACTTATATAATAATACACAAATTTCGTGGGTACTATTCACCATTTTTGGAAAATGACCAAAATACCCCTTCGGGGTGTCTGTTCGGTTCCAAATTGTCCCAAGACCCAAAGTGATCCCCCAGGTAGACTTTTTCGACTATATAAAACCTTTTGGACACTTTGACGCAGTCAAAATGACCATTCAGATGATATAAAAATAATTTACTTCGCATTCCATTTAAATATAGTTCCGCCACAACCCACATGCTCATCCCAACTTAATTACCATAATTGTCGTATTCATCACTCACAATAATTTTATAAAATCATAATCATATGTAAAGTTGTAATCATATATATTACTTTCAATCATAATTATATTCAACATAAATCACATATTACTTTATTCTCGAGTAATATTAAATTCTAATTATCCCACAATTATCCCACAATTAATTCTAATTAATCCCATTTTAAAAGTCATTAAAAATATGAGGTGTACCGTGGATCCTTGACAATTGTATTTTTCCACTTATTACAAACATAAGAGTCACCCAGAGACTATTTCCAATGACTTAAGAAAAGTGGGTATGTTCCTCCACGTTTGAATGGAGACTTCTACGAGATTCGAGAACGTGTTTAATACATAGTTCGAACATCCTAAATGCTCATGGAAGAATTTAAGATGATGATTGCTTCTCTGAAATGGAAAAATAGTAAGAAGAAGATACTTAGTAAGGTGAATGAGGGTTTGGGCATTCATCCGTTTCACCCTTTTGAGTGAGTCGTCCATAACATTTATAGGAAAGGATTCAATTCTTCACATTCATTATGTGCATTTCTTCTTAGACTATACCATAGTTTGGTTTTAGTTTTTTTATTTATATATTTTGTGAAAAATAAAAAATATTTTTATTTTTGAAAATTTAATTGAGAAAAACCAATTTTTTATTTGTGATTTTTTTGGCTACTTGTGTGCTCGATTATAAAGGATGTAAGAATAACATCGTGTGACCTTATTCCTTTTTCTAGGTTTTTAGAAATTCGGAGGATAGTGAAACTTTTTATTAAACTCCACATAATCATTATCTTTGTAGTTCTCCTATGAACAACCTATCATAATCATGTTGTATTTTTAATCATGTAGAACACATATATACACGAGTTGTAAAAGGGTGTATCATTGATCGTGATCTTATAAGTTTTTACGTCATGCATCTTCACTCAATCGGATTGTATATTCTGCGTAATATTTTTAGATGTGCTTGTAATAACGATTTCATGTAAGATATAACTGAAAATAATAATGAGGGGAAAATGGTAAGAAATACCCAAAGAGGATGCTAATAACTGTTAGTAAAAGAGTTAAATCAATGAGCTAATGAGAATACGAAAACAATAAAAAATCAATGCAAGAGAATTTTCTATAGGAAAAATATGAAATATCAAAATAGAAAATTTTATGGTATATGTAAGCCAGAGATTAATATCTATTCCCACTCTCGTCTAGTATGTGATTTTATTTTTGGCCTTATTGGACTGTTTAGCATACACGATTACCTGAAATAACTTAACTTGTTTTAGTATTATTGAATCATGTCATTGATTGAGCTATAAGTTGGTTTGGGTGTTCTTGTGTATTTTTATGAAATTAAATGTTTTCTTGATTCTTTAGGTCATTCATTCCTTTTATGTTACACGTGTGGAGTTTTTGTGTTTAACATCATTCGTGGTCAAGTGCCACTTATATTTCAGTTTTATTTCATTTGTTTTGTTTTATGGGTATATGTGTTGTTTCATGGTTCAATTTATATTGGGAAATGTAATTATTTCCCTCATTCGAACAAGGGTAACCTTTATTTAAACAAGACCCCTCTGGTTCGAGCAAGATCTTTATTTAAAATATAGCCTTTTCTTTGCAACGATTCAATTTTAACCTAAACCCCTTGAAATCATTTTTCACCATAGTTACGGGACCCAAGCCCTAGAACCCTCATTTTATCCAATTTTGGGTTCTTGGATTTTGGGATTTGATTCCTCTAGATCATGAATTCATCATCCTTTTGAGGTCTTAGGGTTTATTTTTGTAAATTCACCCTTCTCAATTTTTCCTTTAGTATGTGTGTATACATTGCTATATGTACATAATTGTGATGGTTTAGGACTTTTTATATATTCACATAGTATATTTTGTTATGATGCATATTTATTGTGTGTATTGATATTTTTCTATTTTTTTCTATATATGTATATTTGTGTTATTTAAAAAATTAAAAAAAATTAAAAATCAATTAATGTTGCCTATGATTAGCTAACATAGATTCCCATCTCATATATCATTCATATGCTTATTTGGGTTATTAGTTTATTAACAGGTATTTGTTGGTTTCTAGGTTTTTATTATTAGAGTTTTGTGGTTTATTTTAGTGGTTGGGCTTTAATGGTTTGTGTTTGGTTGTTGCTACCACTCGTAGAAGTTTTAATTTAGGAGTTATTTAGGGCCGGCCCAAGGGGTAGGCCAATGAGGCAACCGCCTTGGGCCTCCAAATCTGATATAAAAATATAGGCCACAAATATTGTGTAGGTGTGTATTATATAAGTTTCTAAAAATAGGCCCAAGCTTAAAAGATAAACTTAAAATTCACCTACCAACAACTAACCCTCCATCTCCACTTGCTCATTCATTACACTCATTTAAGAACTGAAAAAAACGGCTCCCACCCCACCCAAGACCAACTTTTCAAATTCTATCCAAGTTCCAACCATTTAAACTCTCTTTCATTATCTCTACAAAAATCAAGCCTCTTTTAAATGCTTACAATACTCTCAAGTTTCAACCCAAAAATATTCAAGAGGTTTGTATTTTTTTATTCACCCTCTCTCATTATCTCATGTTAATTTTTTAGATTGAAATCTTCATTGTTGTTAAATATAAATGTTGTTTTTTATTAATTTATTGAACACTTGTAAAATGATGTTAATTTTTTTTGTTAAGTTATTCTTGTTCATATTTTTTTTAAATCCAGAAATATAAATGTCGTTTTTTTACTAATATGTTAAACCCTTTTATTAATTTTTTTAAAGGTTGTTATTTTACTAATCTAAGGTTTAAAGTGTATATAAAGTTATCTCTTCTTATTGTCGTTTTTTTACCTCTTCTTGTTGTCATTTTGTTAAGTTCTTGTTGCCATTTTTTTATTAATCTACCATTTTTTAATTATAATTATTGTTGTTAATTTTTGGATTTAAATGCTATTTTTTATATTTTTGAATTTAAATGCTGTTCTTGTTGTCATTTTTTTTATATTTTAGACACTTAAATTAGTTCAAACAACATTTATACTTAAAGATTTAAATTATGTAGTTTAAAAGTGAATAGAAAGTTATATGTTTTTGTTATAATTTTTTTGTTAATCTGTCATTTTTTTTGTTAAGTTCTTGTTATTAATCTTGTTGCTCCTTTTAATCTGCTATTAATTTTTTTATTCTAATGATGTTCAATTTTTATGTGTTTCTTCAACATGTTTTTAGCAAAGAAGGGCTTTCAAAGTTGCTTTACAAATTCAGCAAAATAGGTTCCAATGTTCCTTTATTTTGTTGTGGTCGGAAATTTTTAGATTGATTGTTGGGTTGTTGGGTATTCTATTTTGTTCGATTCTTGTTAGCTTGTAAAAATACATATTAGGGTCCGTTTGATTCGCACATTTGCCATGGCAAATGTCAAATCAGTGGGTAAATATGGCATTTGCCCACTTTTTGGTCTGTTTGATTCACAAATTTGCCTACAACTTATTTGCCAATGTACAACACCTCCAATGCATGAAAAGTGGACAAATTTTGCTTTCCTATTTGGAGAAGAATTATTTGCCAAACAATTTGCCACTTCTTACAAGTGCTTGTTTTATATTTTTATGCTAAAATATTTTAAAAATTATTTTACAAACTGTTTTATAAAACTGTTTTAAATAAAAAACTGTTTTATAAAAAATGTTTTTAAATTATTTTAAAAACTGTTTTAAAACTGTTAAAAAGCTGTTTTAAAAACAATTTAAAAAAATATTTTTTAAAACTATTTTATTAAAATCTGTTTTAAAACTGTTTAAAACACTATTTTAAAATGTTTAAAACTGTTTTGAATAATTAAGAAAACTGTTTCGAATATTGTAGAGATTGTTTTATAAAAATGTTGTTAAAAACTGCTTTAAAAATTATTTTAAAAACTGTTTTAATAATGTTTTATAAAAACTGTTTTTGAAATGTTTAAAAAAAACTGTTATAAAAAAAAATAATGTTTTATAAAAAATGTTACAAAAATGTTTTTAAAACTGTTTAAAAAACTATTTAAAAACGGTTTTAAAAAAATGTTTAATAAAACTGTTTTATTAAAAACTTGTTTTAAAACTATTAAAAACACTATTTTAAAAGGTTTAAAATTTGTTTTGGATAATTTAAAAACTGTTTCGAATATTGTAAAAAATATTTTAAAAAACTATTTTATCAAATTTAAAAAAAAAAAACTGTTTTAGAAATACTTTAAAAATTGTTTAAAAACTTTTTATAAAATATTTAAATAAAAAACTAATTGGATTAACTTTAATTTCGCCTAATTGTTGTTTGATAGCTTCGTGTGAAAAAACTAGGTAAAATTTGCTTAGGTAAACTTTACCCATGGAAAATTTTGCCATCTTAACTTTTGCCCACTTTTGAATCAAACGGACCCTTATACTTTTCGAAAAAAAAATATTATACAAATGGTCCCATTTTACAAGTTCGCCTTGAGTCCTATCCTCACTATGAGTGGGAACTCTTGCGTTGATATGGTCTAGGAGTTTTATTTTTATGCTTGAGTTAATGGAGATTACCCTATATTTCACATTCTTTAGGGTTCCCTATCTATATTATTCTGAGGATCCCGACCATCTCACCCATTTCCTTGATGTCTATAGCAACATCCACTACCCCACTCTAGACCTCGGTAAAAAAAGTTTCCACGGTGTTTTCATATATACTCTGAATACCCAATCCCGATTAAGATTCTCAGTTTCAATCTTAAACCTCGTCACTCATAATAATTAAAATAGAGCATACCACATTAGGTTTTTTCATGCTATCGATTCCAATTTGTCTTTTGACACCTTCCTTTGGTTATCTGGGTATATACATGGCATCCATCCATAATGATGGAAATATACACTTGTCCCTTCCTTATGGATATTGTTGACCACCATCTTAGTTATCACTGATCTTCCTCTCATTCCCAACGAGCATACTTTTACTTATATATCTTATGTTGATTTCGCCACTATACACCGCTCCGAATCTTATTTACCAAGGGATGCATATATCCATCCTCCCATAGAATATGAGGACAATTACACATTTTAGGATCAGTCAAATTTGAGAATGCGGGATTCTATAGATTGATTCGTATCTTAGGCCAATCATATACAAATTTAAGTTTACCTAATTTTATCTTTGAATTAATTTAATGTACATGCAAAGATGTGGTCCAAATTTGAATACGTCAAACCAAAGAAACAAATACGTGAAGAAGTAGGAAAAAATCCCTAAAATACGTCAAAATAATGGAGGAAAATATTAGTTAATTTCTTGTATCGAGTAAATTAATGTCATATGTTTTTAATCTAGTTTAAGTAGTTAAATGAGTATATGCAAGTTGGTTATATCGGGGTCGAGGCCATTAATTAAGTTGTGACATATTATCACCTAATATTGTTGTTATTGAACTTGGGGTTCCTCCTAAGCGAGTCGGGATTGAGATAATCCTACAATTAGTGCACTAATATAGTTTATACCACGGGAAGTTGTCTAGTGGGTATAGGTATACACATATGCAAGTTGGCGTGTGTGCTTAGGCCTAAGGGCAACGTAAACTAGAAGTTGATAGTGTACCTGTCGTAATATTTCATTAATTCTTACGAGTAAATTTTTGGATTCAATAAATTAGAAATGTTGAGTTAAATCGTTAATCACACATCGTGATTATATTTTATCCCTCCTAAAGTTTATTGACGCAAATTTTAACAATTGATATATAAAATAAAAATCATTGTTGTTAGTATACTTGGGGGATGAATTTTGAGCTGAAGTGTATTCTCATTGGGTTGCAAACCTCATGATGCAATGCACTTTTTCTTTCAAGTTTTGTGAAGGATTGAGTCTTTTTAAAGTTCATTTTGCCATTGTCCGACGTATATTGGGACGAACTTCTTACTTAATTATATTTTTATTTCCTTATGTAAATTTAAAGTACTTCTCTATACATATTATATTCCCTAATAGTTGGATGAAAATATTTAATGTAAAAACCTCTTATGTACTAAGACCTCGTATGTAATATTAAAATGTTATTAATTTATTTCTTTAACTTTCTAAGTGCACTGTCACATATTCAGATAATCGTATTGATTTTAAATTATTACCATTTTCTATAATTTGGGGTGTGACATTTCGTCTTAAAAGGGATTGGTAGACTTTGGAGAGGGGAGTATGAATCTCGGTGTGTTCCTTATTGAATGGGTTAGGACGACTTTAAGGTGCCCATGAAGTGGCAGGCTGAGAGATGTTGATGGTTGAAACTGCAGTATTGGCATGCTTTTCATACTTTCTGGGAGTGAACTGTCCAGATGCTTTCTTCGGTTCGACTTCTGTCTAGGCAAGACTTTTTTCGATATCCACTCCTGTTTCTCCTAGGGCTTGAATATGAGGGTAGTACTGTCCTCCCATCGTCGCTCGAACATAGGGCATGCAATTCTTCTTCACAATGCTGACTTGCTCCTCTTCGAAAGGTCGGTTGGTCATAGTGGTTGATTTCTCTCTTCACCTTGCTATGAAGTTACTGATTCATTCCCTAGGGTTATGCTTTAGAAACTCTAAATCACGATGGGTGACTTCCAACTCTTCGTTGTACTTGTATTGTGACTTGAACTCAGGGGCAACATCCTCCAAACCGCGGATTTTGGATTCCGAGAGATATAAAAAACAGTGAAGAGCATTGTCTTTAGAAGTTTGTTGGAACATTTGGGTCATTATTTCCTCGGAGGAACCTAGGAGAGTCATGGCTCGGTGATAGCTTCGGAGATAAACCATTGGGGGGTCCACCACCCCCAAACTTCTCGATGTTGGGCATCTTGAATTTTTTTGGTAACCTTGCTTTAGGATAGGGAGACATGTAGGTGTAGTCCATGTAGTTCCCAGAGATTCTGACTTGGTCAATATCTTGAGGTCCTCCTTGACTTTGTTCAACTCTTCCTCCTTCCGATCAACGGTCACGGGTAAGTTATCCCCTTATTGGGCAAGATTGGGTATAGGGAGTTGGGCTGGCGACTGCCCATTAGTAGGAGGAATACGTGGAGCATGCTGATATTCCTCAGGGATCCAAATAGGCTCGGGTGTGGGTGGACCCATAGCGCAAGGGAAGAGGACCTAGGGATCTTTGGGAATAAGGACCCAATTTTATTGCATCTCATGAACCTCAGTTTGAAGGTTGTGAATCTCGACAGTGAGTTGGGTTAGGATTGTCATCAAATTCGGCTGCACATTTGGTTCTTGCCATGTGTTATCAATGGAAAGCGAATGAAGATGGATTCCAAACTCAAAAGAAGTAGCGAGGGAACTGTCGGAGCCTCGGGGCGATTCGACAGAAGACCGAAACAAATAGGGAGCCAGGCTAAGGGTCGGGTATGCGACCGACCTGAGAATGAGAAAATTTTGAATTTATTTTTCAAAAAGGAGGAAAAACTGTTATTTTTTAAAAGAGGAGGAAAATGCTTTTGACATTTTTGGAAAAGAAGGGGACAAAATATTTTTTTGGTAAAAAGGAGGAAAAATATTTTTGGTATAAAGAAAGGAAAATATTTTTAGCATTTTTAATAAAAGAGGGTAAAATATTTTTGACACTTTTGGTAAAAAAAAAGAGGAAAAATGAGAGACGTGTCTCAAAATGATTATTATTGGATTCATTATGTTCTCACTTGTATTAGGTTTACCTAAATGCAAAAAAAAAATACCGGATGGAACCGGAGCCTGGAAAATTTTGGTGTGAAAAATATGGTTAGAATTGTTACTAGGCTCATGGGCAGGGTCCCGTTTAAAACATTGCATAAAAATTTGAGTGGCATGACGACTAGACATTTCAGCAGAGTTTCAGGTAGAAACCGGCAAAACTAAATATGAGTGCCTTATGTTTGACGCATATATGAGGGTATACAATTGGTGGGTTAATTGGAAGGTTTTTCCCCTTTGACATGACTTCCATGATATACGTCTTGTTGTTTAGGGCAATTGGTGTGGACAATCCATTTGATATACTTGAGTGTACGTGAATTGCCTCATTATATACCTCGTGGGGACAGTACATGTGAGAGCGACTTCGATATACACGACTTACGTGAATGAGTTCCCTGTGATATACCAACCGTCATAACTTCGGTCAAACGGTATGATGCGGGGGGAACCGTTCAATACACATTGAAAGTACTTGGCAAATGGCAGGTGAGAGTCATATCTCTTAGGCTACCTGTCACCTACCGGAACAACGCCCATCACAACTTGACCCCAGTTACGAGACAAGATTTGGTCAATAGCGATGCTCTTTGGTGATGTAGTATGCAAAATGTGATAAGCACCAAAAAGTGTATAATTTATGATCAAAATAGATGCATTTTAGTTGCTCATTTTTAATAAAAATGAGCTTATGTTCGTATTGATTTATTTCTCAGGTAAATATGTTGTCGTGGTATCAAATATTGTTAAATCGGCATAATTGCGACACATTAGCGATCAAAAGCATGAAATGAAGAAATCAAAGTACCGAGAAGTCAGAAGTTAGTTTGAGCTTACACTGATGTGTTCCGATGCCCTAAACCTTCTCCCGTAACCCTAACCTAGCCCAGACCTGGCCTAAACCGAACCTGAGCCCTGTGTGTATTGAGTTTGTACTTTAATTAATTTTTTGATTTTTTTATTTTGAGTCGTTTTATTTTTAGAATTTATTTAGAATTTTTAGGATTTACATGCAATTTTTCTATTTCCTTTTTATTAGTGTATTTTTTTTAATTAGTTTTTGATTTTTAATCTTTAGTTTATTTTTTATTAGGAATTTATTTTTATTAGATTTTATATTTTTTAGGACTTTAGTTTTTAGTTTAATAGATTTTTAATTTTTTTTATTTCCTTTTATTTTATTTTGAATCTTTTGTTAATACAATAGGAATTTAATTTTAAGCTTTTAATTTAATTTTTTTAATTGTAAATATTTTTAGTATAGTTTTTTAAAAGGTACAAATACACACACACACATTAACTATCCTACATCTCATTTACACACTAAACCAACTCACACATACACACTAATTCCCTACACCCTATCACACACAAACAAACCCACACCCATCTTCTTCCCTCAACACCACCTCACTCTCTCTCATCCATTAAAAGAAACCACATCATCTACTACCTTCACCACCACAAACCAAACCCAAATTCAAAACCACATTATCCATCCTGACCCAGCCTTTACTCGGAACCCGTGACCCCATCACCTGCTCCGGCCATAGCCATACTCGTAATCGCAACCCGTACCTAAACCCGATCCTACCCCCAAAACCCGTGACAACCCAATAAAATTCGTCACCTGCTAATTCCACAAACCTCAAGACCGAACCTGCTAACCCAACTCTAAAACCCATTAAGCTCCAAACCCGGTCAAACCAAAACCCAACTTCCATTAAAATCGGTACCAAGATTTGCCAAAAAATAAGAACTAAAAAAAAACTTTTGATTTGGTTATATTTAAATCCCCCCCCACACACACACACACACAAAAAAAATCTCTTCCAACAGACCCACAATCGTGGGACTTTAAAAGGGGAAGACAAAGACTCTCGGATATAAAGCGTAGGAGACTGAAAAAGTGAGAAAGTAAGTATATATTATGTACAAAGTAGGAACATAAAAATATTTAGAAAAATACAAAAAAAAATTAGTGGTCTGTAATACCCCGTACTTTTGACTATATTTATTTTGAGGCTTAATTAATTAAATGCGTATTAATTGGAAATTAATCCGGGATAAAAAAAAAATACTAATGTGATGCGAATTGGTATTTGATTATGTGCATATATGATTATATATGAACTTGGTATTATAAAATTTGTCGTGGGATTTATATACGGCATTTTAGAAATTTTGTTGAGACGCATGGGACCGCCGCGTCACGATATAATATTTTGATTAATAAAAGTGATTTAAAATCTATAATCCGTATGGTCGTTTTGAGTGCGCCAACGCGTCCGGAAGGGTCGAGATAGTCAGAAAACACTAGCCGGGGGCATAGTTTGGGTCCCGGGGTATTTTTAGGCCATACCGGTAACTTAAAGGGTATTTTGGTAATTTTACATTTTTAGGAATTAAAAGTGACGAAAATTAGAGATGTAAATCTGATGTGGATTAAACCCATTAAGCCCATTAACCAACCCATATTAACCTAGAAGGCTACGTAGGTTGTCATTTAGGTTTTCTAAGTTTCCCCAAATCAAACCCTAGCCACCTTAAGCCACCATTAGAGAGGAAGCTTGGAGAGAAGAAATTCTGCAGAAATTCTTCATCAAATCAACACCAAATCCGGAATCAAACCAAGGCAAATGGTTTAATTATGTTTAATTTCAGCAAATGTTCTTTCCATGTTAGAAAATTCGGATTTATGGTTTGTTCTTGATAAATATGAAAACCCATGTAGTTTAGATCATAGAACTTGAGGAATTTAAGAAGGATTGCATGTAGAATAGTTTGGAGACAATTAATCTGATGTTAATACATGTTTGGGTATAAGAAAAACGAATTAATTTCTGGGATTTGATGATGATATGTAGTTAGGGTTCATGTTCTTGATGATATTGGGGAAAAGTATAAAATCTTGGGATTTAATGATGTTTAGGATGCCTTATTGCCTTAAAAGACGTTAGTTTATGACCTAAGCATGTTTTAGTATGATTAGAGGACTTAAATCATTGTTAGAACGAACTTTGAAGAAGGATTAAAGTGATAAAAATTGGTGAAAATCGAGATGGGAGAAATCTGGGCCGAAACTGGTAGCTCGTTAGAAGCAGCCCCCAGGTCGTTCGAACGAACTCGTTCGAACGAGCTTCTAACCAAGTTGACCAGTCGTTACTAACGAGAAGGGATCTCGTTCGATATCTCGTTCGAACGAGATATCGTTAGAAGGAACAGTTCGTTCGAACGAACTGGGATCTCGTTCGAACAGCCTCGTTCGAACGAGACTTCTAACGAGCTGACAGTCCAAACTCGTTCGAACACTCGTTCGAACGAGACTTCTAACGAGTTGACAGTTTGATCCTTTTTGGACTGTTTTGGATTTTTGGAGTCCCGTAAACTTGTTCGAGGATATAGATGACCTTCCTTTATTGATGTGAGGATAGATTGGGACTTTTGGGTTATTGAGAGGAGTAAATTATATACTAGAGTTATATTCAATGAACCGTTTGGGTTGAGACGTGAGTGTCTACTACGATGTGAGGATGAATTATGGCGCGTATAATTACAAACCGGAATAGTACGAATTGTGATAATTATAGTTAGTACGAGAGTTCACTATGTACTACGATTAAAATACGGTA
Organism: Sambucus nigra; assembly: GCA_949130495.1. Taxonomy (NCBI): domain Eukaryota; kingdom Viridiplantae; phylum Streptophyta; class Magnoliopsida; order Dipsacales; family Adoxaceae; genus Sambucus; species Sambucus nigra. The sequence continues at coordinate 78,541,259 of OX422210.1, read as the reverse complement.
TTACTAAGATGTGTGTTTACTTAGTATTGGTATATGGATTGTGTGTATGACATACCTACCATACTTGCTATCACGGGAGGTTTGCGTTCGCTTAGGACCCTCTAATCCTTGTGTGCCTACGGGGGGGATATAGACTGGTACCTTGATGAACATAGGTCATAGAAAGACTTATTGTGATATTAATAAGTCCGCTGACCATGGGAGCGTAGGTATGTGCGTGACCCACGTGATGGTGACTGTGTTCGCCTCCACTATTTGTGATTTGTGTTATCTGAACTATTCCTGAGAGATTCGGAATGTGTAATCCTTATGTACGTGATGTACCGGGATGGATAGCAGAGTATGTGTGCACCATAGCTTAGATTGCGGGGTGCTTGTATCGTATATTTATGATGTGAATAATATACATTTAATTAATGGAAATCCTCCTGTTAATATTGTATTGTTTCGAGTTATATAATGGGTTAATTGATACTTATATATATGGCATATTTCGTAACTGAATTTGCATTAAACCCTTTTTAATTACGAGCGTTATTATGTTTATGGAACCGAGTATTATGGGTAGAACCTTTGGCAGTCTAGCTATATACGTTGTCACTTAGCTAGTGGTTATATCATTGTAGATGGGTACTTGCGTTAGGAGTGCACAGTTAGACGAGAGGTGAGAATATCATGTGAGTGCACGTCCTAACATGTACTTTGCATTTAATGTTTTAAATGTTTTTAAAGCACTTGCAGGTTTTTAAAATATAACTCCACATTCGGGCTCTGACCCGTTTGCTTTTCAAATCTTTTTCTTTGTAAAACCATTTTAGGTGCCCAGCCACAAGGACACCAAGCATAAGTACTCATTCAGGTGACGAGCTGTAGCTTCTTGTGGAAGCTACAGGGATTTGCATGTAGACGCTTCTATCTCTTTGGATTCCAGAGTCACTATCTATCAGTTGTAGGGCATGTTGCCCATTTCTTTAGAGACATCTTTTACATTTCAGTTTTCAGACTTTAGCATGTATTGTTTCAGTTTATTTATTTCAGTTATGGGATTGTAGTGAGGGGTTTCCTCCAGACTTTATTTACTCTATTGTGATGGTTATTCGTTTTACTTCAGTATGGTTAATGGTGTTATCTATTTCTTCATTTTACTTCTTGCATGTTAATCAGACTTAAATTAAAATTTGGCAACTTGCTTTTTAAATACTAGGTGGTTAGTAATAATAAAAATGTTTTCGACAGTGATGCTATTAACTGAGCCAACTTGGCATTTTGAATTAATTTTATAAAGGAGTAGCTACCCGGTATTTAATTAGTCGGGGTGTCACAGGTGGTATCAGAGAATCATGTTCTAGTGTCCTTTAGGATCTGTACGGTTATTATGTTTCCGCTACGTTTTCTTTGACATAGAGCCCTATATTTTAGGACTGTTGTACTCTTTTTGTGTATGCTTCGTTCTTCAGCTATTTTAAGTTTATAAACTGCGAACTTATAAACTTTGTTCTTATTTCAGATGCCTCCACGACGTGCATGACGAGTTCCCAGGAATGCAATGCCCGAACCCCAGCCCGCTCCAGTTCAGGGCATGATGAACGCCGCTGAGGTTACTGCTATAGTAGCCCAAGCGGTAAATGCCGCGATTGCCGTGATTCAGCAGGCACCGCCTCAGGCACCGGTTGCCGCGCCAGCATAGGTTAATGCATTCCCGTCTGCTTGGGAGCGTGTACGAGACGCTTTTCAAAAAGCGCATCCGCCAGAGTTTGCAGGTAGCTCAGACGTGGTAGTCTCGAGCCAATGGAGGAAGGACATACAGAGGCATTTGAGGATGCATGAGTGCACTGATATTCAGAAACAGGTGCTAGCTACTTTCAAGCTAGTGGGATCTGCATTACAGTGGTGGGAGTCTATTACCACCGCGTAGGAGAGGGATACCCTCACGATTCAGGAGTTCTGGGTGCTGTTTGACCGCAAGTACTTTCCGTCCGCAGTTCATACAGAGATGAGGAGGAAGCTGATGAGTTTGAAGCAGGAGGGCAAGACAGTGGCCGAGTATGAGGCCGAGTTCACTAACCTGTTGAATATCGTTCCAGACGAGATTCCAACAGAGAAGAAGAAGATAGAGAAGTTCACCGACGGGTTGAATTGGAGGATCCGTCAGCATCTACTAGGGAACCTATCGTTGGCCACGTATTCTGATGTGGTTAACGCTGCATTGTTGCACTGCCAGGACCACCGTTTTCATATGGCCGAGGGCAAGCGGTCGGGGGAGTCTAGCCAGCAGGGCAGGACTGGAGGACATGGTGCCAGCGGGGTACAAACCGGTCAGGGGCAGAGACAGAATGAGCAGGGTACCCTGCAGGGGGATAATAAGAGGTTCCGGTCAGGGAACTACAGGCAGGGACAGGGAGGTTTCCATCAGGGCCATCAGGGTCCAAACGGCCATCCGGGCCAACAGGGGCAGAATGGGCAGCAGTTTCATCAGGGCCAGCAGGGCCAAGGGAGGAATGGTAACGGCCACCAGGGCTGGGGACAGCAGGGGCAGAGGGGAGGGAACTTCCCAGGAAAGTGCTTTACTTGTGGCAAGACTGGCCATAAGAAGCAGGATTGTCCTGATAGGGGCAGGGCCCCACAGCAGCAGCAGCAGGGTGCTCGCCAGGAGCCACAGAGGCCTATGTTTCCCGCCGCTCGTCCCGCACTGCCGCAGATGGCAGCATTGCCACCCATTCCGGCAGTCCCAGCTCAGCAGGGGCAGCTACAGTATGGACGTGTCTACAACGTTCACCAGGCTGCAGTTCCACAGGCACCGCCCGCGATCGAGGGTACGTTTCCTATTCATGGCACTATGGGTCGGGTGTTATTCGATACGGGTGCTACACATTGTTTCATAGCTACACACTTCGCGAAAGCTTTAGGATTGTTAGCTACAGCAGAGAGCATAGTAACATGTGTCGACTCACCATTAGGGAGTGGGTCACTTATTTTCTTTATATGCCGGGGTGTGGGGGTAGAGATTGGTGGTTTGGTATTGCCTGCAGACATGTTAGTGTTAGATATGCATGTTCACGATGTGATCATCGGTATGGATTGGCTCGTAGCATATAGGGCCATGATTGATTGCTTCAGCGGGAGCATTGTTTTTGCCATTCCGGGGCAAGAGATGTTTATAGTGGCGATGCCTCGCCCAGAGGGAGGATCGACCGCTCATCTGTATTACATAGAGGAGGATACCTCTAAGGAGGTTGTTATTCCCTTAGATTCGATCCCGGTTGTCAGGGAGTATTCAGATGTGTTTCAGGAGATACCAGGCTTGCCACCCAGTCGAGAGATAGACTTCGTTATAGATTTGCTACCGAGCACGAGACGTATAGCACGCGCACCGCACCGTATGGCTCCAGCTGAGATGAGAGAGCTACGGGATCAGATAGAGCAGCTATTGGGACAAGGCTTTATTCGCAGGAGTACCTCACCTTGGGGCGCTCCGGTTTTGTTTGTGAAGAAGAGGGACGGTTCACTGAGGTTGTGTGTGGACTACCGAGAGTTGAATAAGGTCACGATACGGAATAAGTATCCGTTGCCTCGAATCGATGACTTATTCGACCAGTTGAGGGGAGCTTCTTTCTTCTCGAAGATTGACTTGAGGTCGGGATACCATCAGTTGCGTATCAGGGAGGAGGATGTCTCGAAGACCGCGTTCTTGTCGAGATATGGTTCTTATGAATTTCGGGTTATGCCTTTCGGCTTGACCAACGCTCCAACAGTGTTTATGGACTTGATGAACAGGGTGTTCAGAGATTTCCTAGATCAGTTTGTCATTGTCTTCATTGATGACATTTTGGTTTACTCTCAGACAGAGGAGGAGCACGCCGAGCATTTGAGGCAGGTTTTGCAGACACTTCGTCAGAACGAATTGTATGCAAAATACGAGAAGTGCGGGTTTTGGTTGAAGGAAGTCCATTTTTTGGGTCACATTATTTCCGACCAGGGAATATCAGTTGATCCGGGGAAGGTATCAACGGTGAGGGAGTGGGGGCAGCCCACGACACCAACGGAGATTCGTAGTTTCTTGGGTCTAGCAGGATACTACAGGAGGTTTATTCGGGGTTTCTCGGAGATAGCAGGTCATTTGACACATCTTACTCGTAAAGGTGTGCCGTTCATTTGGAGTGATGCCTGTCAGTTGGCATTCGATGAATTGAAGGACAAGTTGACCTCAGCACCTGTGTTAGCATTGCCAAGGCCGGGAGTTGAGTATTTGGTTTACACCGATGCGTCGTTGCAAGGACTGGGAGGTGTATTGCAGCAGGAGAGACAGGCCATAGCTTATGCTTCCCGTAAGCTTAAGCCTCATGAGAAGAATTACCCCACGCATGATTTGGAGTTGGCAGCGGTAGTATTTGCCTTACGGATTTGGAGGCACTATCTTTTGGGGGAGAAGTTTCAGCTGTTCACGGACCACAAGTCACTACAGTATCTGTTCACGCAGAAGGAATTGAATATGCGGCAACGTAGGTGGCTTGAATTTGTGAAGGACTACCAGTTCGACATCCAGTACCACCCGGGTAAGGCTAACGTGGTAGCAGACGCGTTGAGCCGCAGGCTAGCAGATGAGGTGGCAGAGGTGTGGAAGGCTAAGTGGAAGGAATTGGGACACCAGGATGCAGTGGCCCGATCTTTCATGTCTGTGATGACCGTTACATCGCAGATTGTCACAAAGGTAGTACGGGCACAAGCTAATGACTCGTTCTGTCAGGAGCAGATAGTTCGATTACTTGTAGAGGGAGCCGAGTCCTATACCGTTAGCTTAGACGGGGGATTACGCTTCAATGGGAGATTGGTAGTTCCTGAAGGAGATGAATTGCGACACGATGTTATGGCAGAGTCGCACGGCTCACGGTTCGCGGTACATCCCGTAGGGGACAAAATGTACCAAGACATGAGACGGCAATATTGGTGGAGCGGTATGAAGAGAGATATCGCTGAGTTTGTCTCGAAATGCGCCACTTGTCAGCTTGTAAAAGTGGATCATCAGAGACCAGCAGGATTGCTACAGCCGTTGGAGGTTCCGGTGTGGATGTGGGAGAGCATATCCATGGATTTTGTCACGGGGTTGCCTACGTCGCAGAGAGGTCACGACTCCGTTTGGGTAATTGTGGACAGGTTGTCCAAGGTCGCTCACTTTTTACCCGTAAGGACTGACTACACTACGGGACAGTATGCCCAGCTCTTCATTTCAGAGATTGTGAGACTTCACGGTGTGCCCCTAAATATCGTGTCTGACAGAGACAAGATATTTGTTTCGAGGTTTTGGGAGAGTTTCCAGGAGGCAATGGGCATGGAATTGCGGTTGAGTACGGCTTATCATCCGCAGATCGATGGGAAGACAGAGCGCACCAATCAGATGTTGGAGGACATGCTACGCATTTGCATTATTGACTTCGGGGGTGGATGGGAGCAGTACCTTCCACTAGTGGAGTTTGCTTACAACAACTCCTATCAGTTCACGATTGGCATGGCTCCGTTCGAGGCGTTGTACGGTAGGCCTTGTCGTTCCCCAGCATGTTGGTTGGAGGTGGGGGACAACAAACTACTTGGGACGGAAGTGATTCAGGATACTTCGGCAAGGATTGAGTTGATTCGGAGTCGCATTCGGGTAGCTCAAGACAGGCAGAAGAGTTATGCTGATGCGAAGAGGTTTTTAAGAGAGTTCCAAGTGGGGGACCAGGTTTTGCTCAGGGTATCTCCGATGAAGGGGATTATGCGATTCGGGAAGAAGGGGAAGTTGGCACCGAGGTATGTGGGGTCGTTTCCTATTATTGAGCGGATAGGACCAGTTGCGTATAGACTTGGACTACCGGAGCACTTGCATCGGATTCACGACGTGTTCCATATTTCCTCACTGAGGAAATACCTGAGAGATAATTTGGCCCATTCTCACATTGCTGTGGAGGACATCGATCTCCAGCCGGATAGCTCCTACGAGGAGGGGCCAATTGCTATTTTGGACCGAAGCGAGAGGAAACTGCGATCAAAGATAGTCCTGTTAGTGCGTGTTCAGTGGCGACATCACAATGTCGAGTAGTCCACATGGGAGCGCGAGGATGAGATGCGCGAACGTTATCCAGAGCTATTTTTAGCAGGTACTTTCTAGTTTCGAATTTCGGGATGAAATTCAGTTATTAGGGGGGAAGTATGTAATACCCCGTACTTTTGACTATATTTATTTTGAGGATTAATTAATTAAATGCGTCTTAATTGGAAATTAATCCGGGATAAAAAAAAATACTAATGTGATGCGAATTGGTATTTGATTATGTGCATATATGATTATATATGAACTTGGTATTATAAAATTTGTCGTGGGATTTATATACGGCATTTTAGAAATTTTGTTGAGACGCATGGGACCGCCGCGTCACGATATAATATTTTGATTAATAAAAGTGAATTTAAAATTTATAATCCGTATGGTCGTTTTGAGTGCGCCAACGCGTCCGGAAGGGTCGAGATAGTCAGAAAACACTAGCCGGGGGTATAGTTTGGGTCCCGGGGTATTTTTAGGCCATACCGGTAACTTAAAGGGTATTTTGGTAATTTTACATTTTTAGGAATTAAAAGTGACGAAAATTAGAGATGTAAATCTGATGTGGATTAAACCCATTAAGCCCATTAACCAACCCATATTAACCTAGAAGGCTACGTAGGTTGTCATTTAGGTTTTCTAAGTTTCCCCAAATCAAACCCTAGCCACCTTAAGCCACCATTAGAGAGGAAGCTTGGAGAGAAGAAATTCTGCAGAAATTCTTCATCAAATCAACACCAAATCCGGAATCAAACCAAGGCAAATGGTTTAATTATGTTTAATTTCAGCAAATGTTCTTTCCATGTTAGAAAATTCGGATTTATGGTTTGTTCTTGATAAATATGAAAACCCATGTAGTTTAGATCATAGAACTTGAGGAATTTAAGAAGGATTGCATGTAGAATAGTTTGGAGACAATTAATCTGATGTTAATACATGTTTGGGTATAAGAAAAACGAATTAATTTCTGGGATTTGATGATGATATGTAGTTAGGGTTCATGTTCTTGATGATATTGGGGAAAAGTATAAAATCTTGGGATTTAATGATGTTTAGGATGCCTTATTGCCTTAAAAGACGTTAGTTTATGACCTAAGCATGTTTTAGTATGATTAGAGGACTTAAATCATTGTTAGAACGAACTTTGAAGAAGGATTAAAGTGATAAAAATTGGTGAAAATCGAGATGGGAGAAATCTGGGCCGAAACTGGTAGCTCGTTAGAAGCAGCCCCCAGGTCGTTCGAACGAACTCGTTCGAACGAGCTTCTAACCAAGTTGACCAGTCGTTACTAACGAGAAGGGATCTCGTTCGATATCTCGTTCGAACGAGATATCGTTAGAAGGAACAGTTCGTTCGAACGAACTGGGATCTCGTTCGAACAGCCTCGTTCGAACGAGACTTCTAACGAGCTGACAGTCCAAACTCGTTCGAACACTCGTTCGAACGAGACTTCTAACGAGTTGACAGTTTGATCCTTTTTGGACTGTTTTGGATTTTTGGAGTCCCGTAAACTTGTTCGAGGATATAGATGACCTTCCTTTATTGATGTGAGGATAGATTGGGACTTTTGGGTTATTGAGAGGAGTAAATTATATACTAGAGTTATATTCAATGAACCGTTTGGGTTGAGACGTGAGTGTCTACTACGATGTGAGGATGAATTATGGCGCGTATAATTACAAACCGGAATAGTACGAATTGTGATAATTATAGTTAGTACGAGAGTTCACTATGTACTACGATTAAAATACGGTATTACTAAGATGTGTGTTTACTTAGTATTGGTATATGGATTGTGTGTATGACATACCTACCATACTTGCTATCACGGGAGGTTTGCGTTCGCTTAGGACCCTCTAATCCTTGTGTGCCTACGGGGGGGATATAGACTGGTACCTTGATGAACATAGGTCATAGAAAGACTTATTGTGATATTAATAAGTCCGCTGACCATGGGAGCGTAGGTATGTGCGTGACCCACGTGATGGTGACTGTGTTCGCCTCCACTATTTGTGATTTGTGTTATCTGAACTATTCCTGAGAGATTCGGAATGTGTAATCCTTATGTACGTGATGTACCGGGATGGATAGCAGAGTATGTGTGCACCATAGCTTAGATTGCGGGGTGCTTGTATCGTATATTTATGATGTGAATAATATACATTTAATTAATGGAAATCCTCCTGTTAATATTGTATTGTTTCGAGTTATATAATGGGTTAATTGATACTTATATATATGGCATATTTCGTAACTGAATTTGCATTAAACCCTTTTTAATTACGAGCGTTATTATGTTTATGGAACCGAGTATTATGGGTAGAACCTTTGGCAGTCTAGCTAGATACGTTGTCACTTAGCTAGTGGTTATATCATTGTAGATGGGTACTTGCGTTAGGAGTGCACAGTTAGACGAGAGGTGAGAATATCATGTGAGTGCACGTCCTAACATGTACTTTGCATTTAATGTTTTAAATGTTTTTAAAGCACTTGCAGGTTTTTAAAATATAACTCCACATTCGGGCTCTGACCCGTTTTGCTTTTCAAATCTTTTTCTTTGTAAAACCATTTTAGGTGCCCAGCCACAAGGACACCAAGCATAGGTACTCATTCAGGTGACGAGCTGTAGCTGCTTGTGGAAGCTACAGGGATTTGCATGTAGACGCTTCTATCTCTTTGGATTCCAGAGTCACTATCTATCAGTTGTAGGGCATGTTGCCCATTTCTTTAGAGACATCTTTTACATTTCAGTTTTCAGACTTTAGCATGTATTGTTTCAGTTTATTTATTTCAGTTATGGGATTGTAGTGAGGGGTTTCCTCCAGACTTTATTTACTCTATTGTGATGGTTATTCGTTTTACTTCAGTATGGTGAATGGTGTTATCTATTTCTTCATTTTACTTCTTGCATGTTAATCAGACTTAAATTAAAATTTGGCAACTTGCTTTTTAAATACTAGGTGGTTAGTAATAATAAAAATGTTTTCGACAGTGATGATATTAACTGAGCCAACTTGGCATTTTGAATTAATTTTATAAAGGAGTAGCTACCCGGTATTTAATTAGTCGGGGTGTCACATGGTCTTAGAATAAAATTTTAGGTTTAGTTTTTATATTTTTTTGTGTAATCAAGTGCTAGATTTGTGAGAACATTGGGACACACGTGTATGAATGCGATTCAATAAATCAATTCAAAGGGAGACTTTTGTGTATTGTATTTATTGCTCTACTCTTTAATTTGTTGTTCCATATTTGTGATTGTGATTAATTATTTTATTATGCTTGGCTAGTCACCCTGTTCAAGGGGTGGGATGCACTGTGTAGGATATTATATTAATTAATTAATTTCATTACTTGCTATATTTCTAGGTTCATTAATTTAGACTTGTCACAAATTAATTTATGTAACGAGAGTTAATAAATTAATTTTTGATTTTGGAAATCGAAATAGAGATCGGTGTTTCATAAAAATAAATATTAATTTGGTGCTGAAATTAAAGAATTGATACAGTTTTTATTAAGTTGATCCAAGCGGGTAATTTTCTTGAAAATTGTATAATTCTTAATTTTTCATCGTGTGACAATTTTGAATTAATTTTCTCAAAAATATTTTATTAAATTTATAATTGTAGCGAAAGTTAGATTATCGATTTAATATTATCTCAAAATATTTCAAATTAATAAATTGAGAAATTAAAATAATTGATAATGCGGTGTAATCCCATCCATTGACTTTCTCTCATTTATCACACTCGGTTACACATTATTGTTTGTTATTTAATCATATCATAGTTTTAGCATTTAGTAGATAATTTTTCCCTTGAAATTATTTTGAATATATATATTAATAAAAATTAAAATTGCAAGTTTTCACAATAATTGTTTCACCCTTGGAAGTTTGATTGATACCCGTACTTATAGCAATACGAGTTGTTTTAAACAAGTTTTATAGGTACCCAAGGGAATTTTGAGATTGATTTTTGCAAACAACGACCACATGCAAAAAGTCTCTTATCAAATGACGAACATTGCCACTTTCTTGAAGTGGAGACAAAGTTGAAGACTTGTATTTTTTATTTTTTATTTTTTAGTGTAGTTCTTCCTTCTTCTCCCTCCTTCGACTGGTTTTATAGGATTATTGAGGCATTGTCATTATTTGGGGTGCATTTTTCCACTATATTATTTTTGTAAAATTATTCCATAAAAAAAAGCGAGAGTCAATTTAGAAGCTTCTCGACTTTGGGTCGGTAGGACTCCCGGGGACACCTGAGATAGGGGAGATCTCCTCCCGGTCGACTCAACTCGGTCTTCACCCCACGTATGTAAAGATCGTGGGACGTATATTTCTTTATCCCTCGTGAATCTCCTGTCAGCGAGTCAATTTTGTGTGTTTACTCGCTCCTGTGTACTTTTAATTTCTGTATCGCACTTAAATTAAATTGATAGAATATGTGCCCCTAAATTTTAAAAATTCTTTTAAAATTAAAATATTAATTTCCATTATGTATAGAATACGAATGATTCAATAAAAGAGAATAATCTTTTAAAGATTCACATTTGAAATATTACAATTTTAATTCTTCCAAAATTAAAATTAAATTAAACCGGATTTTAATTTTCTCAAAATTAAAAATTATACTTTAAAACAAACTTCTAAATATTTAACTTTTAGTCCAAAAGAAATTTAACCCTAGTCCCAGAAATTTTCCTAACAAATAATTAATTCAATTTGCAAATTAGGCCACACCAATTTTTATCCAATAAAAATAAGGATCAAATACCAAAAAGTCCCTCAAATATTTTTTAATACACATTTAGTCCAAACATTTTATTTTTTACGTAAAAGTCCCTTACTGTCTTATATTTAAAGGTCCGCGCCAGCGGCATGATAAAGTCTTTTTGGCATGGTGAAGGACTTTTTAGTGCAAAATAAAAAGGTTTGGACTATACATGTATTAAAAGAAGTTCAAAGGACTATTTGATATATGCCCCTAAAATAATGACTTGAATTAAATTAATATTTACCCAAATTAAATTAGCACCAAATTAAATATTCCAATTTTATCTTTTTACCTAAGCATGCATCTAATGTGATTTTGCAAACGATAAAAGAAACAAACCACTATGCCGCGATGTACGAGGAAAACCCACAACGGAAAAAACCTCGGAAGACCCCTAACCTTAAGTCCACTAAGTACGGAATAACAATTACAAGACAGATTACTTACTACACTCGACTCGACTCCCTCAAGCCCCGACGCGTCTTCTTGCAACCACCTCTGCCTAGTCGACAATCCCAAACTCCATCAAAACCTTGGAATCCACCAATGAAGCTTTTTGGTACAAACCGTCAACCCGCACCCGAATCCTTCCTCCGAGTGGGAACATCGCGACAAACAAAGTCTTCTTCTTTGTGGGATGTAGAAGCAAACCCAAACAACTCTTTGATAGGTAGAGTAGAACCTAGTACCAAACAAAACTCCAAGCAAAGATATATATATATATATATATATATATATATATATAAAGAACTTGGAATAAACAAACTATTAGGTGTATACCTGATTTTGTTCTTTGAATAAAATCAATTTGAATAATAAATACCAAGGGACTTTTTTCTATAGGATATTTTCTCTCAAAGACCCTTTGGAAGTTCTGAAAAAATTTGTCAAAAAATTTGGTTCCCACACCTATTAAATCTGGCAAAAGATAGTGGGGAAAAAGAGTAGAAAAGTGGGAAAAACTGCCAATAACTGCTCCCGCCAAATCGCGATCGAACGGTATCTTCGTTCGAACGATTTTTCTAAGGATAAGACAGTGAGAAATTGAAAATCTCGTTAGAAGTCTCGTTCGAACGACCCGGGAATCTCGTTCGAACGAGATCCCAAATTCATTTGAAAACCTTGTTGAGTTTTTTTAAGTTTTTAACCAAACCTACAAAAATATTTACTCAAAAGACAAACAAAAATCATTTGTATTTTTCATTAAGTCTAAATAACTCATTAGATAAAACACAAATGATAATCTAAAATCTTTTTGTACTTTTCATTTAATGCAAACTAAAATAAATATAATACAAAAAATGTACGCAAATCATAATTCTAGCACGTAATTAATCATGGAACACAGACTAGAAAAATGACAAATAATCATACGACTAGCAATAAAATATGAAATGTAACATAAATCTAGAGTATGTAAACATGCAAGCAATTACTCATAAGATATGGCAAGTGAAGAGTTGTGTGCAGGCATGTGAGAACCATCAAAAGCTCGAAATTTCAAAAAAGGCATATTTTGCATTTTAAAAACTCAAAACGGATCATGAACGCAATAATTTAGCGATCCTAGCTCTGATACCACTTTATAGAATATGTGCCCCCAAGTTTTAAATATTCTTTTAAAATTGTAATATTAATTTCCTTTATGTGCGGAATACGGATGATTCAATTAAAGAGAATAATCTTTTCAAGATTTACAATTAAAATATTATAATTTTAATTCTTCCAAAATTAAAATTAAACAAAACCGGATTTTAATTTTCTCAAAATTAAAAATTGCACTTTAAAACAAACTTTTTAATATTTAACTTTTAGTCCAAAAGAAATTTAACCCAAGTCTTAGAAATTTTCCCAACAAATAATTAATTCAATTTGCAAATTAGGCCAAACCAAATTTTATCCGATAAAAATAATGACTTGAATTAAATTAATATTGAACGAAAATAAATTAGCACCAAATTAAATATTTCAATTTTATCTTTTTACCTAAGCATGCATCTAATCGGATTTTGCAAACGATAAAAGAAACAAACCATTACACCGTGATGTACGAGGAAAACCCACAACGGTAAAAACCTCGGACGACCCCTTGCCTTAAGTCCACTAAGTACGGAATTATAATTACAAAATAGATGACTTACTACACTCGACTCGACTTCCTCAAGCCCCAACGCATTTTCTTGCAACCACCTCTGCCTAGTCGACAATCTCGGACTCCATCGGAACCTTGAAATCCACCAATGAAGCTTTACGGGACAAACCGTCAACCCGCACCCGAAGCCTTTCTCCGAGTGGGAACGCCGCAACAAACAAAGTCTTCTTCTTTGTGGGATATAGAACAAACCCAAACAACTCTTTGATAGGTAGAGTAGAACCTAGTACCAAACAAAACTCCAAGCAAAGATATATATATATATATATATATATATATATATATATATATATATATATATATATATATATATATATATATATATATATATATATATATATATAGAACTTGGAATAAACAAACTATTGGGGGTATACCTGGTTTTGTTCTTTGAATAAAATCAATTTGAATAACAGACACCAAGGGACTTTTTATTGGAGGATATTTTCTCTCAAAGAGCCTTTGGAAGTTCTGAAAAATCTGTCAAACAAGTTGGTTCCCGTACCTATTAAATTTCGCAAAAGATAGTGGGGAAAAAGAGTGGGAAAAGTGGGAAAAAACTGCCAATAACTCTTCCCGCCAAATCTCATTCGAATGACATTTTCATTCGAACGACTTTTCTAACGTAAGATAGTGAGAAATTGAAAATATCTTTAGAAGTCTCGTTTGAACGACTTGGAAATCTCGTTCAAACGAGATCCCAGATTCGTTCGAATGACTTTATAGAAAATGCGAAACTTCATTTTAAGCCCAAACCTTTTATGTAAAGTTCTATAATAATATTTTCTGAGTAAACAAAAGTCGTTAAAACTATTTAAAACATTTAATAAAATACATCCAATTAAAATATTCAAGGTCCTAAATATATATATAATTGCATTCATACCTTTTGGAGACCTTGGAACATTGTGATGTTGATCACGCAAAAACAAGGCACACAAACCGGCAATTGATGTCCACTTGAAATGCTGGCCGCTACGTCTTCAAATCAAACTTGTCATAGTCTTGAAGGATACACAAGAACACTATCCTACGACTCAAATGTTTTTGTCCGGAATTGAGCAAACACTACATAAGACTCAATTGGAGACTTGTGTCCTTACAAATCTCCCCCTTTGGCTATTTCGGGATGAAAACCAAAATAAAATCCTAAAGAGCTGTCAAGCTCTACTAGACTCAAAAACTTCCCACCCAAAAATAAAAATAAGAAGCTTGACTCAAAGACCACTTAGATAAATAGCTTGCCGATGAAAGTTTCCACTTAAAAAAAATCCTGGACACTTAAGCAAACGTTAAATGCATAGGGAATATCAAAGAATTAAATATAATTAAATTAAATACACCCCCTAAATTAATTCTCCCCTTTTTATTTAACAATGGCATACTTAAAAAGACGTCTCCCCCTAAGGTAAATCTCCCAAACTAAGATACAATTACAATAGGATAAAATACCGTTTGTCCCCCTACCATTCTCCCCCTTTTTGTTCAAGAATAGATAAAGGATAAAAGAACTAATAAATTACTCATTTCTCCTCCAATTTAACTAAGTACCATTTCCCCCCCTAAAAACTACAAAATGGATATAAATATGGGAAAGCAAGTAAAATAATATGGTGCATAAAGAGATAAGAACATGAATGCAAATGGGCAACAAAATCATAACTAATCCATACAAATATTAAAGTATACCAACTATGATGCAAAAAAAATGATACCAATTTGACACATAAGATACTAAGCATGTGATATCAACCGAAATATGCAACAAGATAGATACCAATTATCAATTAGAAGCATAGATGGACTAGCAAGCAAGGCAAACACAAAAAAATACCATATATATATGTATACATAATGAATATTACTATCGCATACAAACATATACATAGGTATAAACACCCCACGTGACACAAAATACATTAATCTTTTCACACTCGTATGGAAAAAATGTGTGCAAATACATGTGGTAAATGGGACTGTAGGGGTGTGAACTAGTAACAATTAAATTTCGACCCGATAACTTAAAACATGTTCACGGAGTTCTTATTTGATTGCAAAACATTATCACATTTAGATATATCCACATGTGACAATATAAATTTAACTCAATGAATAAACATACACAATGCACATAAGCCTAAAATTTTGATGATTTTACATACCAATAGAGTCATAACAATAAAACATTAACTAGGATTCAAAGTCATTGTGCAAACCCGTTAATATATCCAACCAAACTCCTCATAAATTTCTTTTACCTTTTCCTTTGATAATATTAACTAAACTATTTCGGCCTTGAAAAATATTCCTTTTAATGCCACATTTTTAATGCCTAAAATTGAATGGTGGCTTTTCACACAAAGTAATTTTGTGTTTCGCAGCTAGATTCTATTGATAAACAACTACACCGGATAAACATATTTTATTTAATCCGAAAAGCGGTTATTACATGGACAAATCCTCCATAGTCATAGCAGAATGTAGATGACTAAATTGATGGGAGAACATCTCACTTATCTCAAATATACATGTGACATTTAAATTTCAAATGAGCTCGTTCATGTGTGAAAAGAGGCATATAAAAGTAGAATCCATTAAGCAACGCAAAATCCAACTACTTCATGTAGGCATGGTAAAGAACATTTTAAGGATTACAATCTTGACCAAAAGTTCTAGCCACATGGAAGTGAAAAAGAAGGGATTCAAACACAAGTATATGACACATAAAGTTTGTCAAACTAAAATACACACAAAACAAAAATCTTTTTGAGTTTTTTGAAGTTTTTAACCAAACGTAGAAAAATATTTACTCGAAAGACAAACAAAAATTATTTGTATTTTTCATTAAGTCTTAATAACTCGTTAGATAAAACACAAATGATAAACTAAAATCTTTTTGTATTTTTCATTTAATGCAAACAAAATAAATACAATTCAAAAGATGTACACAAATCATAATTCTAGCATGTAATTAATCATGGAGCATAGACTAGAAAAATGGTAAATAAACATACAATTAGCAATAAAATATGACATATAATATAAAGCTTGTGTATATAAACATTCAAGCAATTACTCATAAGATATGGCAAGTGAAGAGTTGTGCGCAAGCATGTGACAGTCATCAAAAACGAAAAATTTCAAAAAAGGCATAGTTTCCATTTTAAAAACTCAAAAAGGATCTTGAACGCAATAATGTAGCGATCCTAGCTCTCATACCACTTTATAGAATATGTGCCCCCAAATTTAAAATATTCTTTTAAAATTAAAATATTAATTTTCTTTATGTGCGGAATACGGAAGATTCAAATAAAGAGAATAATCTTTTCAAGATTCACAATTAAAATATTATAATTTTAATTCTTCCAAAATTGAAATTAAACTATATCGGATTTTAATTTTCTCAAAATTAAAAATTGCACTTAAAAAAAATTGTGAATATTTAACTTTTAATCCAAAAGAAATTTATCCTAAGTGTAAGAAATTTGCCTTATAAATAATTAATTCAATTTGAAAATTA
This sequence comes from Sambucus nigra, assembly GCA_949130495.1. Classification (NCBI taxonomy): domain Eukaryota; kingdom Viridiplantae; phylum Streptophyta; class Magnoliopsida; order Dipsacales; family Adoxaceae; genus Sambucus; species Sambucus nigra. Next base: position 78,524,732 of record OX422210.1, on the reverse strand, counting down.
GGCCAAACCAAATTTTATCCAATAAAAATAATGACTTGAATTAAATTAATATTTACCCCAATTAAATTAGCACCAAATTAAATATTCCAAATTTATCTTTTTACCTAAGCATGCATCTAATGTGATTTTGCAAACGATAAAAGAAACAAGCCATTACACCGCTATGTACAAGGAAAATCCACAACGGAAAAAACCTTGGACGACCTCTAGCCTTAAGTCTACTAAGTATGGAATTATAATTACAAAACAGATGACTTACTTCACTCGACTCGACTCCCTCAAGCCCCGACATGTCTTCTTGCAACCACCTCGACCTAGTCGATAATATCGGACTCCACCAGAACCTTGGAATCCACCAATGAAGCTTTTAATGACAAACCGTCAACTCGTACCCGAAGCCTTTCTCCAAGTGGGAACGCCGCAGCAAACAAAGTCTTCTTCTTTGTGGGATGTAGAAGCAAACCCAAACAACTCTTTGATAGGTGGAGTAGAACCCGGTACTAAACAAAACTCGAAGCAAAGATATGTATATAAAGAACTTGGAGTAAACAAACTACTATGTGTATACTTGGTTTTGTTCTTTGAATAAAAGCAATTTTAATAACAAACACCAAGGGACTTTTTGCTGGAGGATATTTTCTCTCAAAGATCCTTTGGAAGTTTTGAAAAAGTCTGTCAAAAAAGTCGGTTCCCGTACCTATTAAATCTAGGAAAAGATAGTGGGGAAAAAGTGGGAAAAATTGCCAATAACTATTCCGCCAAATCTCGTTCGAACGAAATTTTGTTTGAACGACTTTTCTAACGATAAGATAGTGAGAATTTGAAAATCTTGTTAGAAGTCTCGTTTGAACGACCTGGGAATCTCGTTCAAACGAGATCAGAGATTTGTTCGAACGATTTTACAGAAAATACGAAACTTCGTTTTAAGCCCAAAACTTTTATGTAAAGTTCTAAAATAATATTTTATGAGTAAACAAAAGTCGTTAAAACTATTTAAAGCATTTAATAAAATACACCGAATTAAAATATCCAAGGTCCTAAATTTACATAATTCCATTCATACCTTTTGGAGACCTTGGAACATTGTGAAGTTGATGACACATAAACGAGGCACATAAACCGACAATTGATGTCCACTTGAAATTTTGGCCGCTACGTCTTCAAATCAAACTTGTCATAGGCTTGAAGGATACACAAGAACACTATCCTATGACTCAAATGTTTTTGTACGGAATTGAGCCAACACTACATAAGGCTCAATAGGAGACTTATGTCCTTATAAATCTCCCCCTTTAACTATTCCGGGACAAAAACCAAAATAAAATCCTAAAGGGCCGTCAAGCTCTACTAAACTAAAAAACTTCCCACCCAAAAATGAAAATAAGAAGCTTGACTAAAAGACCACTTAGATAAATAGCTTTGCCGATGAAAGTTGCCACTTAAAAAAAATCTGCACACTTAAGCAAACATTAAATGCATAGGGAATATCAAAGAATATAATACAATTAAATTAAATACACCCCCTAAGTCAATTCTCCCCTTTTTATCTAACAATGACATACTTAGAAAGACGTCTCTCCGTAAGATAAATCTCCCAAACTAAGATACAATCACAATAGGATAAAATACCATTTCTCCCCCTATCATTCTCCACCTTCTTGTTCAAGAATACATAAAGGATAAAAGAACTAATAAATTACTCATTTCTCCCCCAATTTAACTAAGTACCATTTCTCCCCCTAAAAACTACAAAAGGGATGTAAATATGGGAAAGCAAGTAAAATAAAATGGTGCATAAAGAGATAAAAACATGAATGCATATGGGCAACAAAATCATAACTAATCCATACAAAAATTAAAAGAAACCAACTATGATGCAAAAAAATGATACCAATTTGACACATAAGATACTAAGCATGTGACATCAACAGAAATATGCAACAAGATAGATACCAATTATCAATTAGAAGCATAGATGGACTAGCAAGCAAGGCAAAGACAAAAAAAATACCACATATATATGTATACATAATGAATATTACTATCGCACATGCACATATACATAGGTATAAACAACCCACATGACACAAAATACATTAAGCTTTTCACACTCGTATGGCAAAATATATGTCCAAATACATGTGATAAAGGGGAGTGTAGGGGTGTGAAGTAGTAACAATTAAATTTTAACCCAATCACTTAAAACATGTTCACGGAGTTCTTATTTGAGTGCAAAACATTATCAAATTTAGATATAGCCTCATCGGACAATATAAATTGAACTCAATGAACAAACATACACAATGCACATAAACCTAGAATTTTAATGATTGTACAAACCAATAGAGTCATGACAATAAAAGCTTAACTAGAATTCAAAGTCATTGTGCAAACCCGTTAATATATCCAACCAAACTCCTCATAAATTTATTTTACTTTTTCTTTTGAACATTTTAACTAAACTATATCGGCCTTGGAAAATATTCCTTTTAATGCCACATTTTTAAGGCCTAAAATTCAATGGGGGATTTTCACGCAAAGTGATTTTGTCTTTCGCAGCCAGATTCCATTGATACACAACTACACTGAATAAACATATTTTTTATAATTCGAAAAGTGGTTATTACATACACAAATCCTCCATAGCCGTAGCAGAATGTAGATGACTAAATTGATGGGAGAACATCTCACTTAGCTCAAATATACATGTGACATTTAAATTTCAAATGAGCTCGTGCACGTGTGAAAAGAGGCATATAAAAATAAAATCCATTAAGCAACGCAAAATCCAACTACTTCATGTAGGCATATCAAAGAACATTTTAAGGATTACAATCTTGACCAAAATTTCTAGCCACATGAAAGCAAAAAAGAAGGTATTCAAACACAAGTATATGCCACATAAAGTGTGCCAAACTAAAATACACACAAAACAAAAATCTTTTTGAGTTTTTTGATGTTTCTAACCAAATGTACAAAAATATTTACTCAAAAGACAAACAAAAATCATTTGTATTTTTCATTACGTCTAAATAACACATCAGATAAAACACAAATGATAAACTAAAATATTTCTGTATTTTTCATTTAATGCAAACTAAAATAAATATAATACAAATGATGTACACAAATCATAATTCTAACATGTAATTAATCATGGAGCATATACTAGAAAAATGAGAAATAAACATACAACTAGCAATAAAATATGACATGTAACATAAACTTAGTGTATGTAAACATGCAAGAAATTACTCATAAGATACGGCAAGTGAGGAGTTATGTGCAGGCATGTGAGAACCATAAAAAACTGAAAATTTCAAAAAAGGCATATTTTCCATTTTAAAAACTCAAAACGGATGTTGAACGTAATAATTTAATGATCCTAGCTCTCATACTACTTTATAGAATATGTGCCCCAAAATTTGTAATATTCTTTTAAAATTAAAATATTAATTTCCTTTATGTGCGGAATACGAATGATTCAATTAAAGAGAATACTCTTTTCAATATTCACAATTAAAATGTTATAATTTTAACTCTTCCAAAATTAAAATAAAACTAAATCGGATTTTAATTTTCTCAAAATTAAAAATTGCACTTTAAAACAAACTTGTGAATATTTAACTTTTAGTCCAAAAGAAATTTAAACCAAGTCCTAGAAATTTGTCTAACAAATAATTAATTCAATTTGCAAATTAGGCCAAACCATATTTTCTCCAATAAAAATATTGACTTGAATTAAGTTAATATTTACCCAATTCAAATTACCACCAAATTAAATATTCCAATTTTATCTTTATATCTAAGCATGACTCTAATGTGATTTTATAAATGTTAAAAGAAACAAACCACTACGTCGCGATGTACGAGGAAAACCTACAACGGGAAAAACCTCGGACGACCCCTAGCCTTAAGTCCACTAAGTACGGAATTATAATTACAAAACATATGACTTACTACACTCGACTCGACTCCTTCTTACCTCGACGCGTCTTCTTGCAACCACATCCTACTAGTCGACAATCCTGGACTCCACAGGAACCTTGAAATCCACGAATGAAGCTTTTTGGGACAAACCGTCAACCCGCACCCGAGGCCTTTATCCGAGTGAAAACGCGTCAACAAGCAAAGTCTTCTTCTTTGTGGAATGTAGAAGCAAACCCAAATAACTTTTTGATAGGTAGAGTAGAAACCGGTACTAAACAAAACTCCAAGCAAATATATATATATATATATATATATATATATACATACCTGGTTTTGTTCTTTGAATAAAATCAATTTTAATAACAAACACCAAGGGACTTTTTGTTGGAGGATATTTTCTCTCAAAGAGCCTTTGAAAGTTCTGAAAAAGTTTGCCAAAAACATTGGTTCCCGCACCTATTGAATTTGGCAAAAGATAGTGGGTGAAAATAAGGGAAAAAGTGAAAAAAACTGCAAATAACTGTTCCCGCCAAATCTCGTTCGAACGACATTTCGTTCGAACGACTGTTCTAACGATAAGACAGTGAGAAATTTAAAATTTTGTTAGAAGTCTTATTCGAACGACCTAGGAATCTCATTCGAATGAGATCCCAGATTCGTTCGAATACTTGACAGGAAATATGAAACTTCGTTTTAAGCCCGAAACTTTTATGTAAAGTTCTAAAATAAAATTTACTGGGTAAAAAAATGTCGTTAAAACTATTTAAAATATTTAATAAAATACACCCAATTAAAATATCCAAGGTCCTAAATATACGTAATTGCATTCATACCTTTTAAAGACCTTGGAACATTGTGATATTGATGACACATAAAGGAGGCACACAAACCGACAATTGATGTTCACTTGAAATGCTAGCCGCCACGTCTTCAACTCAAACCTGTCATAGGCTTGGAGGATACACAAGAACACTATCCGATGACTCAAATATTTTTGTCTGGAATTTAGCCAACACTACATAAGACTCAATGGGAGACTTGTGTCCTCACAAATCTCCCCCTTTGGCTATTCCGGGATAAAAACCAAAATAAAATCCTAAAGGGCCGTCAAGCTCTACTAGACTCAAAAACTTCCCACCCAAAAATAAAAATAAGAATCTTGACTCAAAGACCACTTAGATAAATAACTTTGCTGATGAAAGTTGCCACTTAAAAAATATTTTGCCACACTTAAGCAAACATTAAATGCATAGGGAATTAAATAGAAATAAATTAAATACAACCCCTAAATTAATTCTCCCCTTTTTATCTAACAATGACATACTTAGAAAGACGTCTCCCCCTAAGATAAATCTCCCAAGCTAAGATACAATTACAATCGGATTAGATACAATTCCCCCCCCCCCCCCCCCATCATTCTCCCCCTTTTTGTTCAGGAATAGACAAGGGATAAAAGAACTAGTAAATTACTCATTTCTCCTCCAATTTACATAAGTACCATTTCTCCCCCTAAAAACTACAAAAGGAATATAAATATGGGAAAGAAAGTAAAATAAAATGGTTCATAAAGAGATAAGAACATGAATGCATATGGGTAACAAATCATAACTAATCCATATAAATATTAAAGGATACCAACTATGATGCAAAAATAATGATACCAATATGACACATAAGATTCTTAGCATGTGATATCAACAAAAATATGCAACAAGATAGATACCAATTATGAATTAGAAGCATAGATGGACTGGAAAGCAAGGCAAAGACAAAAAAAACTAAAAAAATACCATATATATATATATATATATATATATATATATATATATATATATATATATATATATATATATATATATGTATGTATGTATGTATACATAATGAATATTACTAACGCACACGCATATATACATAGGTATAAACACCCCACATGACACAAAATACATTAAGCTTTTATCACTCGTATGGAAAAAATGTGTCCAAATACATTTGATAAACGGAAGTGTAGGGGTTGTGAACTAGTAACAATTAAATTTCGACCCAATCAATTAAAACATGTTCACGGAGTTCGTATTTTATTGCAAAATATTATCACATTTAGATATAGCCTCATGTGACAATATAAATTGAACTAATTGAAAAAACATACACAATGCACATAAGCCTAGAATTTCGATGATTCTACAAACCAATAGAGTCATGGCAATAAAAGCTTTACTAGAATTCAAAGTCATTGTGCAAACCCGTTAAAATATCTAACCAAACTCCTCATAATTTTCTTTTACTTTTTCTTTTGAACATATTAACTAAACTATTTCGGCCTTGAAAAATAATCCTTTTAATGCCACATTTTGTAGGCCTAAAATTCAATGGTGTCTTTTCACGCAAAGTAATTTTGTCTTTCGCAGCCAGATTCCATTGATAAACAAGTACATCGGATAAACATATTTTTTTAATCCGGGAAACAGTTATTACATGCACAAATCCTCCATAGTCATAGAACAATGTAGATGACTAAATTGATGAGAGAACATCTCACTTAGCTCAAATATACATGGGACATTTAAAATTCAAAATGAGCTCGTGCATGTGTGAAAAGAGGCATATAAAAATAGAATCCATTAAACAACGCAAAATCCAACTACTTCTTGTAGGCATGGCAAAGAACATTTTAAGGATTACAATCTTGACCAAAAGTTCTAGGCAAATGAAAGAAAAAAATAATGGATTCAAATACAAGTATATGCCATATAAAGTGTGTGAAACTAAAATACACACAAAACAAAAAACTTTTTGAGTTTTTTTGAAGTTTTTAATCAAACGTACAAAAATATTTAGTCAAAAGACAAATAAAAATCATTTGTATTTTTCATTAAGTCTAAATAACTCATCAAATAAAACACAAATGATAAACTAAAATCTTTTTGTAGTTTTCGTTCATTGGAAACTAAAATAAATATAATACAAAAGATGTACACAAATCATAATTCTAGCATGTAATTAATCATGGAGCATAGACTCGAAAAATGACAAATAAACATACAACTAGCAATAAAATATGACATGCAACATAAAACTAGTGTATGTAAACATTCAAGAAATTACTCATAAGATATAGCTAGTGAAGAGTTGTGTGGAGGCATGTAAGAACCATAGAAACTGGAAATTTCAAAAACGACATATTTTCCATTTTAAAAATTCAAAAAGGATCTTAAATGCAATAATTTAGCGATCCTTGCTCTGATACCACTTTACAGAATATGTGCCCCCAAATTTTCAATATTCATTTAAAATTAAAATATTAATTTCCTTTATTTGCGGAATACGGATGATTCTATTAAAGAGAATAATCTTTTCAAGATTCACATTTAAAATATTATAATTTTAATTCTTCCAAAATTAAAATTAAACTAAAACGAATTTTAATTTTCTCAAAATTAAAAATTGCACTTTAAAACAAACTTGTGAATATTTAACTTTTAGTCCAAAAGAAATTTAACCTAAGTCCTAGAAATTTGCCTAACAAATAATTAATTCAATTTGTAAATTCGGCCAAACTAAATTTTATCCAATAAAAATAATGACTTGAATTAAATTACTATTTACCCAAATTAAATTAGCACCAAATTAGATATTCCAATTTTATCTTTTTACCTAAGCATGCATCTAATGTGATTTTGCAAACGATAAAAGAAACAAACCACTACACCGCGATGTATGAGGAAAACCCACAACGGGAAAAACTTCAGACGACCCCTAGCCTTAAGTCCACTAAGTACGGAATTATAATTACAAAACAGATGACTTACTACACTCGACTTGAATCCCTCAATCCCCGACACGTCTTCTTGCAATCACCTCTGCCTAGTCAACAATCTCGGACTCCACTGGAACCTTGGAAACCACCAATGAAGCATTTTGGGACAAGCCGTCAACCCGCACTCGAAGCCTTTCTCCGAGTGGGAACGCCGTAGCAAACAAAGTCTTCTTCTTTGTGGGATGTAGAAGTAAACCCAAACAACTCTTTTATAGGTAGAGTATAACCCGGTACCAAACATAATTCCAAGCAAAGATATATATATATATATATATATATATATATATATATAAAGAACTTGAAATAAACAAACTATTGGGTGTATACCTAGTTTTGTTCTTTGAATAAAATAAATTTTAATAACAAACACTAAGGGACTTTGTTTTGGAGTATATTTTCTCTCAAAGAGCCTTTGAAAGTTCTGAAAAAGTTTGTCAAAAAAGTTGCTTCCCGCACCTATTAAATCTGGCAAAAGATAGTGGGGAAAAAGAGTGGAAAAAGAGGGAAAAAACTACCAATAATCGTTCCCGCCAAATCTTGTTCGAACGACATTTTCATTCGAACGACATTTCTAACGGTAAGATGGTGAGAAATTGAAAATCTCGTTCGAACGACCTGAGAATCTCGTTCAAACGAGATCCCAGATTCCTTCGAATGACTTTACAAAAAATACAAAATTTCGTTTTAAGCCCAAAACTATTATGTAAAGTTCTAAAATAATATTTTCTGAGTAAACAAAAGTCATTAAAACTATTTAAAACATTTAATAAAATACACCCAATTAAAATATCCAAGGTCCTAAATATACATAATTTCATTCATACCTTTTGGAGACCTTGGAACACTGTGATGTTGATGACGCATAAACGAGGCACACAAATCGGTAATTGATGTCCACTTGAAATGTTGGCCACTACGTCTTCAACTCAAACTTTTAATAGGCTTGAAGGATACACAAGAACACTAGCCTATGACTTAAATATTTTTGTTCGGAATCGATCCAACACTACATAAGATTCAATTGGATACTTGTGTCCTTACATAAATGGTTTGTTGAATTAATTTACCTAAGACCTGGACCCGGTCTTTGAAACGAGAAGTGATTTCATCACCCGACTCACTCGCTTATCCATTGTGGCCAACCCTATATATCATTAAATTTAAAATCAATCAACTAGCTAGCCCAGTAGGAACACATTTTTGTAACAGGCGATCAAAAAGTTAAATTCCGTGATTTTTGTAGCCCGCGAACATTATTAAAATTTGACTACTCCTTTCACTTATTTTGAAGATAATAATTGGCTACGTGCTCGTTAGGATTTTTTCTTGACTCGTGTGTGCCCAATTCAATTCTTTGGGTAGTCGGTTTTAGTTAGTTTGTCCAAATCAAGAGTCCATTTTCTCCCCCTTTTCGAAAAATCCCAAAAATATATTTTTTTGAAAAATATTTCCAAAAATTCCAAAAAGATTTTCCTTCTTTTTCAATATTCCAATTGCCAAAAAGATTTTCCTTTTCTTATTTTAAAAAATCACAAAAAGATTTTCTTTTCTTTTGAAAAATATTTAAAAAACTAAAAATATTCCTCTCGTCATGGCTGAAGAACGTCCTTTACGGGAATACTTTGGCTATTTTCCCTTCTCTCGAAGCTTGGTGGATGTTGAGCCCGAATCGAACCTTCATACACTACTTCATGGCTTTTATTCTCAATTAAACACGGTTAATACTCATGTGTCGTCCACGCACACATCTCATCTTCCACCGCCTCCGGTGATGTGTGTCAACCCATCCCATGCTTTGCCGTGCACACACTGCTTTCTGGTTGATCACTTGTCCCATTTGTGTCCATTTATCTTCTCTCCATTCGAACCCACTATGGACCAAGTGTTTCCATATGACACTATTTTGGAACCACCCTCGGCATAATGTCATGACATATCTAATGTCGAGGGGTGTGAGAACCCAAGTTATTCATGGAGGCCTGATCACCCTTCAATGCAATATAAATCCCAACACCATGTTGTGGATCCTTACGGTTTCCACCAGTCGTTATCGCAACCTCGTTCACCTCATCCTTATCAGTCCCCTTACTATGCTCCTCATGTTTATCAACCTTTTGTCTCTCATGGAGATACTTCTCCTGTGTATGACCAACTTGACCCCATTCCCCACACTTCATATGAGCATTTTCCTCATCCTTGTGTCTATAGTGAGTTGTGTCCACCTTCACCACCTTGCACATCCTCTCTGGAGAGCCTCTTGAAAAAGTTCGTGAACACTCTTCACTCTGAAAATGAATCCCTTCAAAGGATTGAACACCGATTAAATAAATTTGAGTGTGAGAACGAGTCAGATTTCACCCCAATTCAACCCATTAATACAACCGTGTGTGATGATGAGTCGTCTTCTGCCACTGATTTTGAGTGTGACCAACCCTATCATCCTGAGAATTTTGAAGTTGAGACCACTCCGTGGTCTGGGCCCCAAGTTGACAATTGTCTTAACATATCCTTTGATTGTGAGACTAATCCTACACCGCCCTACCCTCTCGAACCCACCATTGAGGTTCGCATTTCCCTTTCCACGGCATCCATATCTTTGCCTGAGTCTACACCTTTTGATCATTTCCTGCGTGTTCCCGAGGAACCCATTAATTATAGGTTAGCTCCGACTGCGGAGTGCTTCCTACTGTCCTAAGATTAAGTCTAAGATAGTTCTTACCTCTCTCGATATGGATACTGTCCCACCATGTTTAGCTCCCGTTGAGTCAGATATTAACGTTGATTTATCTATCTCGGCTTTGAATGGCTCGTTAGATTTTTCCACCACTTCATATGGTGCCTTTCGGGTAGATAAGTTGACCACTCCATATTTAGTTACCACACTTCCTCCTGCAAGTGCCCTTGAGGATGACTCTGAACCTTATGAGGAGTGTGTTTCTCCTACTCGTGAGTTAGATCATCTTCCCCCACCCTTTGTCCCACTCGACCCACATACTGTCCCTACCACACCACCACTTGATTCATACCTTGCTATTATTATTTCCCTGTTCACATCTAAGCATTTAGGTCCTCACCTACACCCCCCCTCCGCCCTAGTGCTCCACGATCCCATTTGTGCCCTTTTCATCGAACCCACCATCCATGTCAGTATGCATGATACTCTCCCTATACATGAAACTGAGCTTGTTACTTTATGCACACCACTTCCTTGTGGTGTTGATCATTTCTATCTACAGCTCCCTGTCATGTCATGGCATGACCATTATCATCGTCCATTTATAGAACGGTCGTGCACTTTCTATGAGGCCCACCCCATCACTATTGTCAAACCCTTCTGCCTCCCCTACCAACTTGAGCACCATACTTATAGGACCCTTGTTTCCCTCACCTTTCGGCTCACTAAGGCCTGTGATCGATGCTTATTCTCCCCTGCATTTCTCATCCTTACCCTGATACCCACCCACCCATGGTCCACTGATGCTTTGCATCGAGTGATGCACTTTTCCATACAAGTTCATTGACTTCTTTTAGACTTTATCTAACAAGACTGACGCTTCAGTCTTATTTGCGGGTGATTATCATCACCCATTTTTCTGTCACCCCGCACTTTCATAGATCTTATCTCTTGGGTGAGATTGGTTCGGTCTGACTGAAGACATTAAACTTAGCGTTACCGGGAGGCAGCCCGTCATTTATTATTTTTGAGTATGAGTCTTATCCTGTTTGGGGTTGATGTTTCACATCACCCACTAATTTTCACATACTTTATAGACTTGTACATATTTTTGTGTCACATCCGTTCATCAGGTTTCATCTCATCAATATCATGCGGTACATTTTCATTAGCAGTTCATTACGGTAATCTCTTTCCCACCTTGTGCTTTTTATTTTTTATATGTAGTTTTAAACATCGAGGAAAATGTTGTTTGGGGGCGGGAAATTTATCAAAATGATACCTCTTTTGACGAATTTTCAGAAACAAATCATTTTAAATTCCTTTTTATGCAATTAAAAGTAAATTTTTATGACATGAATTGTCTATCAACCCTCTTTTAGAAATCTCGAATACCCGTGTTCGAACTTAAAATTATAGTTTTTACAAATAAATTAATTAATACCTATTAAAGGCGTACTTCCACTATGAATTCCTAAACTCGACAATTTGCACTATCACGTTTACAATCAAAAGTTAAAAAGTAACGATATTCTCAGGAGAGCCTGAAAAGATCACTAGTGGAAACTTAAACCCGTGAGATTTGAGCTTTTCACCTTTTTGAGGGTTTTTACGTATCTTAGAGTCACGAGTTGACTCAACTTTCTTTGGGTACCACACTTAGTCGTTGCATGGTCTCATTATTTTTCAAAATTGTCTTAATCACAGATAATGACATTACTTTCGAGTTGTAAGAAACATGTGTCTTGTAGTTTGTCCCAAGCATTAAACCATTTTTTTTCGTACACTCAACCTTTTCCCTATCACATTATCATTCACCCATTATCTTTTCATATTTTTCTTGTCCATTCTATATACCATAAATATATCATTTCCTATCACTACCATCATTTTTTAGAAAAAGAGTTTTTGAAATTGTCAATGTAAATTGTCTTCATTCTTGTTATGAAAAGAAAAATGCATTGTAATAAAAAAGAGAGAAAAAAAGGACGAAAAAAGAAGCAAAGAAAAGAAAGAAAAAAAAAAGTAGAAAGGAAGAAAAAGAAAGCATGCGATCATAAATTCAAATGATGAAGACAATAGTTATTCAAAGTGTCACACTCTTCTAAAAAATCCTATCTTTTTTTCTCAAAAACCCTATCATTCACGTTCTTCATTTCATTAACCCCTCATACCTTACATAAACCCCATTTTCACCCTTGGTGACGTGTTCGGGCAAACGAGAACATTATATGGTGAATAACTCGACATTCTCAACATAGTGGTTAGCATTCGTTCATGAGATCAAATTTGTTTTCATGTATCCGTCATTTTCTATAAATTGTGTGAGACGTTTGAACTTGCTTACATTTACTCACTTCATCACACACTAGAGAGATACATTTACCCAATTCTCAAAGAGTTCGATTCAGAGAGATATATCCAGTGAGAATTGAGGTCAAAGCATCGATTCTTAAAAGGAGATCGTGGAATTACTTTATTGATACTTAAGATTATTTCACACTACACACGCTGAGTTTTAGGAAGGATTACACTTTTGTTATTAAGTAATTTAATATCTCGTTTTGATAGTTGAATATGGTATTCCTTGGAGTCCTTTTAAGTTGGGTTGTATAGCGTTTCATAATCTACTCAGATACTACACTTAAATAAGTTTTCAATTTTGTGGGTACATTCGCAGCAAACCCTCACGAGACACCACTCGTCATGTAGGAAAAACCTACAAGTTTAACGGCTTGTTGCACATGCTAAGTGCAATCGCCAGTGCCTACGAAAGTGACACACTTTTGGTTACTTATCTTTGTTTTCTCTTTTTTTTTGCTCGACGACTAGCAATGTTCTGTTTGGGAGTGGAGTGATAAGCACCCAAAAGTGTATAATTTATGCCCCGAATAGATGCATTTTAGTCGCTTGTATTTAATAAAAATGACCTTATGTTCATATTTATTTATTTCTCAGGTCAATATGATATCGCAGTATCAAATATTGTTAAATCGGCGTAATTGTACATAATAGCGGTTATAAGCATGAAACGAAAAAATCAAAGCACCGAGAAGTCAGAAGTCAGTTTGAGCCTGCACCCATGTGTTTCGATGCCCTAAACCTTCTATCGTAACCCTAACCTAGCCCAAATCTGGCCTAAACTGAACCTGAGCCCTATGTGTGTTGAGTTTGTACTTTTATTAATTTTTAGATTTTTTTTAATTTGAGTCGTTTTATTTTTAGAATTTATTTTAGATTTATTTAGAATTTTTAGGATTTATTTGCAATTTTTCTATTTCCTTTTTATTAGTGTATTTTTTTTATTAGTTTTTCATTTTTAATCTTTATTTTATTTTATTATTTTTTTATTAGGATTATATTTTTTAGGAATTTATTTTTATTAGAATTTTCATTTTTTAGTACATTAGTTTTTATTTTAATAGATTTTTAATTTTTTTAATGTTTTTATTTTTTTTATTTTATTTTGAATCTTTCGTTAACAAAATAGGAATTTAATTTTTAGCTTTTAATTTATTTATTTATTTATTTTTAATTGTAAATATTTTTAATATGTTTTTTTAAATGGTACAAACACACACACACAATAACTATCCTACATCTCATTTACACACTAAACCAACTCACACATATACATGAATTCCCTACACCCTATCACACACAAACAAACCCACACCCATCTTCTTCGCTCATCACCACCATACTCTCTTTCCTCCATTAAAAGAAACCATATCATCTACTACCTTCACCAGCACAAACCAAACCTAAATTCAAAATCACATTATCCATCCTGACCCAGCCTTTACCTAGAACCCGCGACCCCATCACCTGGTCCGGCCATAGCCATACCCGAAATCACAACTCGTACCTAAACCCGATCCTACCCCTAAAACTCGTGACAACCCAATAAAACTCGTCACCTGCTAATCCCACAAACCTCAAGCCCGAACCTGCAGACCCAACTCTAAAAACCATTAAGCCCCAAACCCGATCAAACTAAGACCCAACTTCCATTAAAATCGAAACCAAGATTTACCAAAAAAATAGGAACTAAAAAAAACACCTTTGATTTGGTCATCGTTAAATTCCCCCCCCCCCCCCCCCCCCCCCCCTCCAAAAAAAAATATCTCTTCCAACACACCAACAATCTTGGGACTTTAAAAAGGGAAGACAAAGACTCTCGGATATAAAACATAGGAGACTGAAAAAAGAGAAAGTGAGTGTGTTTTATGTACAGAGTAGGAACATAAAAAAATTCAAAAAAATACAAAAAATAAATTAGTTTAGTCTTAGAATAAAATTTTAGGTTAGTTTTTATATTTTTTTTGTGTAATCAAGTGCTGGATTTATGAGAACATTGGGACACACGTGTATGAACGCGATTCAAGGAATCAATTCAAAGGGAGACTTTTGTGTATTGTATTTCTTGATCTACTCTTTCATTTGTTATTCCATGTTTGTGATTGTCATTAATTATTTCATTATGCTTGGCTAATCACCCTATTCAATAGGTGGCATGCACTGCGTAGGATATTATAATAATTAATTGATTTCATTAGTTGCTATATTTCTAGGTTCATTAATTTAGACTTTTCACAAACTAATTTATGTAACGAGAGTTAATAAATTAATTTTAAAAATTAATTTTTGATTTTGGGAATCAAAATAGAGATAGGTGTTTCATAAAATTAAATATTAATTTAGTGTTGAAATTAGAGAATTGATACAATTTTTATTAAATTGATCCTAGTGGGTAATTTTCTTGAAAATAGTATAATTCTTAATTTTTCATTGTGTGACATTTTTGAATTAATTTTCTGAAGAAGATTTTATTAAATTTATAATTGTAACGAGAGTTAGATTATCAATTTACTATTATCTCAAAATATTTCAAATTAATAAATTGAGAAATTAAAATAATTGATAATGCGGTGTAATCCATCTCTTGACTTTCTCACATTTATCACACTCGGTTACACATTATTTTTTGTTATTTAGTCATATCATAGTTTTAGCATTTAGTAGTTAATTTTTCCCTTGAAATTGTTTTTTAAAAAATATATATTTTAATAAAAATTTAAATTGCAAGTTTTCAAAATAATTGTTTCACCCTTGGAAGTTGAATTGATACTCGTACTTATCGCAATACGAGCTGTTTTAAATAAGTTTTGTAGGTACTCAAGGGAATTTTGAGATTGGCTTTTAAAGACAACGACCACACGTAAAAAGCCTTTTATCAAATGGCGTCGTTGTCGGGGACATAAGAAAAATGCCAGTTATCAAAATGCAAGATTCTTGATTAGTATCTTGTGGAGAGAGCATCTTTATTTGGCATGACGAGCATTATACTAAGCAGGGGATAATGTACAAAAAAGTAAATCTAACACGTGGCATGAAGATTATATAAAGCATATATATGTGTAACTATTTACAAGTGAGTGTGTGGTAGTGAACCTATGCATGGATCAACTACAAGTGGTGTGTGATAAGTGTGAGTAAGCATAGATATATACAAGTGTGATAAGTGGTGGTGTGTGTTCGTGACACCTAAGCATGGATATTCTAAGTGGTGTGTGCAACATGTGGATATAAGTGATCCTAGGTTCACATGGTGTGAAGTGTACATGTAGAGTATCTACAAGTGTGTGAGTGAGTATTGATATAAGCATGAGGTATATATGTGCATAAAATGATAAACGAGAAAAAAAGGGAACATACAGGCAGGTGCATACACACACAAGAAAAATAAAACACCCATGCAAATAGAGTCTAGCCCTCTTATGAAAATTGTCCCCAGCGAAGTCTCCACTATGGCCATCCTGATTTCGCTCGTCCCTCCCTCTCTTCTCTCCTTCTTCCCATGAACGGGGGTCGGGGAAAGAAAAAGGGGGATGAAAAGGTCTCGCTCCCTCTTTCGATCTAGGAACACTTCGACCATCATTGGTGCGGGGTAAGTGTAAAGAGATGGAGTCGCCAACCTATTTTGCACAAAACATACAAAAGAACATATTGCTTCCTCAAGAGAGAGGCATCAAAGACAAACTGATGCTTAAGAAACTAATAGTTCGAAGGGTTCGGGGGCTATGTTACGGAATGGGAACGTGTTAGACCCCTATCCCACCCTTTTGGTCTCTCATGGGCTTGTGTTATTGTTTTTCTTTATTTCTCTATGAATTGTATGTGCGTGTATATATAACGGAGATCGGAGTCGCCCAAATCATACCATAGAAGAGATAGAGTGAGGTCATCCATAGGAATGTTCCCAAAATAATATATAGAAACTAAGATTTATGCGTTTATCGCAATATTGATCGTTATGGTGAAACGATAATATGTGTTGGATAAAAGGTTAATGAAGATTACAAACATAATATGTATTAAATAATGTAAAAATATGGCAAATGTGGAAATGGGGGATTTTAGGAAAATTTGGAAAATTGGGAAATTGAAAATTTGGAAAATCGGACTCGAGTCTCGGGTTTTAATCCGAAACGCCTACGTACCCTATAAAGGCATCAAAGTCCCATAGTTTGCATGGGGCATAGGTGATTTCATTATATGTGCGTGTGTAGAAAAATATGTTTTAGTTTTGAAAAAGTGTGATGGATAATCCCGTTCGAAATTTATGGGCATAACCCTCTTTTTGCTTGATTTTATTTTTATTTATAGAAAATAAAGTATGTGCAATATACTAATAAAAATGTAAGATATTAATGTGAATGAACTAAAGTAAAACTAGATTATGAATCTAATTAATTTTATGCAAAAACAAGAAATTTAAAGAGATAGAGAAGGGTTTTGACCTTCTTTGAAGATTAATCTTTGATCTTGGATGAACTCCCTTGAATTTTAGATGAAGGTGGGATGAGAGATAATGAGATTTAGCTAAATTAGGTATGAAAATGATGGGAATGTAAGATTGAATGGGATTTCACATGTAGAAACTTCGTTGATTTCGAGAGAATGTTGTTGAGATCATTAATGCTGATGGATCTGAGGTGTCCTTTGTGAGTCAGGTCATGGCCTATATTTATAGGTTAATGGGGGTTCTGATCATCATAGCCCTAGCCCTGTCAATCGGTAGGCAACCCTTGGCACACTTAAATAGGCAGGGAAATGGACTTGCCAATCGACAGTCTCGTGCAGATTTTCCTGAAAAAATGGTCATAGAACATAATCTGTTGATTTGAATCATACATGGGCAATATAATTAGAAAGTTAATTTAGATACTTTCAAGAGTCCTTTGGACCGCTCCCGAGATCGGGAGTTGACTTTGGGTCAAATGTGGGTTGAAAGAGCACGTCGGTGTTTTGGATGGGAGATTGTCAGACGGAAGCAGATCGTTCGTACTCATGGTAAGTCAGAATCATGAATGAGATGGATTGATGGAAATACTAGGTGAGATAATTCTACATTAAAAAGAGATTCGCTCATTTTGGAAAGGTGACCTTGGTCAACTGGTGCCCAGAAGTTCCCGGTGACCTCTCGAAGTAAAATAGATCGTTCGTCCGTACTGTAAATCAGAATTGTAAATGGGGTGGACCATTGGAAAGAATATTTAGTGCACTTAATATATTCATTCAGTCTCAGTCAAGTGAAAGAGTTGACCTTGGTCAAACGGAGCTCGGGATCACCCGGTGGCCTCTGGATCAATTTTCGGGGGAAAATGGATTGTTTGTTATAACGATTATGTCGTTTTGTGCATGGGGCGGACCATTAGAAATGGATTTCAGTGCCTTTTGAAGATTCAAAGATATTTTTCTCCGTCGGTGAAGATGATTTGGGTCAAATCGGGGATCGAGAGCGCCCGATGGCCTCGAGATCGATTTTCGATAGTAAAATGGCCCGTTATCATTTTTCCGATTCGCGCGTGGGGTGAACTGTTGGAAAGGGAATTTATATCCCTTTGAGGATTCAAAGAGATTTTTCTCTGACAATAGAGTTAATCGGAGTAAATCGAGGCCTGGGAGCGCTCGATGGCCTCTAGATTGGTACTTGGAGTATGGCCTAGGGTTTGTAGTGAATTGGGGAGGTTCTAGGGACCTAAGGAGAGAGTTAGGGGCTCCTCGAATGTGGTGTCTACAATGACATTGGACATTTTCTCCTCCTCTTTCTCATCTGTATATCCTTCCAATATCTCGTATACATCTCACCCTCAAAATTTACTATATCCTCACCTCACGTCCCTCTCTCAAAATCACTGCTACATTATCCATTCCCTTAGATTCTGTTGTCTACCTAGGTTTTATGTTAAAATTGCACCATTGATGTGTAACCTATAACCTTCCATTGCCACTGTCTCCATTCTCCTCGATTCTGTTGTGTAACTAAATTTGTTGTTGAAGCCACATCATTGATGTGTAACCTTCCATTACCACTAGTCTCATCACCACCAATCAAATAGGTATGTTACCCTCTTGTGACACCCCGCCTAATAAAATACCGGGTGATCAGTCCTATACTAAATTAAAACAGGAGTCCTAGTTGGATCATCCTTAGCATCACTGTCGAAATTTTTTTTTTTTAAACTTACTAACCACCTAGTATTCCAAAAACTGGAGCCAATTTTAACTTTTTAATTAAACAAAACAGTACATGCGGAATTAAATATAAACCATTCTCATAATTGAATGAAAATAAACTGAATCATAATTTAACAATTTGACGAATAAACCATCGGCCACTAAAGTGAAATAATCCAAAACAAATATTAAACACTTGAATAAAATACATCTAAAAACTGTACTGAGAAGTCTGGGCGACAAGCCCTAAATAAAATTAAAACTGATACAAGATTCCTACTCTAAGAATTAATGAATGATGCGTCTAATCCAAACTCCTGCTAGCATCCACATATGCCGCAACTCCGTATCCCTGGAATAGAATATCAATCCTGAAGTCCCTGTTGCTGGACACCTAAAAGGTTTTGAAAATAGTTTTATAGCAAGGGTTAGAACCCAAAACATTTTGAAAATATTTAACAAGTGAATTAACTGCAGTAATTTAAAATGCATGAATGCGCTTCGTATTTAAGTTAGTGTCGTACTCCCTTGTGGACATTCTCACCCCTCCACTAATGTGCACACCTAACGGTTACCTTAACCCCACCTAGTTACACTATCCCGTCCAACTAGTCCCGGTATAACCTCCCCTTGCCATACTACTCTAACCCGAGTATGATGATTCTTGATTTATAAGTTATATCAGAATTAACTTAACCAATTCCTCTTAAATAGTAGCATATAACCGTGTCATAAGTTATATAAAGTAAATACATCACACACTGTATTATTACCCGCATATAATATTTTCTACCGATTATATACGTACCTTTGCCACAACATCCACACATATAACATACGTATATCCATCCCTTCGAGTATACCCTCGCCGGATGATTTCCTCTAAAATGCTATCTCACTAGGTGTGCTCATAAAACCTAGTTCCCCAAGTTGGAATCACACACCAACCTGGCCCAAAATACAAACGTAGTGGAGGTGATCATATTCCTTCCCTGAAAGTGAGATAAATCCCTCACCCATATATACCGGACGCTATGACCTGGGGATATACTCGCCCTACTCCTCAAGCTAGGGGATTCACCCACATCGCGCAACCTCCCTTGATAGCAGTAGAGTAAATAAATTGAATAAATATCTAGTCACTGATATTTAATATCCCACATAATATAAACACGTATATATATACTCTCACTGTACCGTATATATATAATATGAATCCCGGCTTTACCGGGTACTCAAAATCCCGTACACTGCCTGTAATTTAATATCACACACAATATCTACACGAATATATATATACTATCACTACACCGTATATATATATACATATATATATATATATATATATATATATATATACATATATATATATATATATATATATATTATAAACCCTGGCTTTACCATGTACCAAAAATTCCGTACACTGCCTAAAATTTCCTGAGTTTGTGGCCCGACTCAACATAATTAATTTTTCTCACTAAATAATTTATCATCTTCCCGAGTCTATGGTCCGAATCTAATATATTTAATTCACACCTCAATTTATATAATACTTTTCCCGAGTCTGTGGTCCGACTCTAATTAAATTAATTAACACACATATTAATTTAATACCGATCCGAGTCTGTGGTCCGACTCTAATATAATTAATTAACCAACTTATTAATTCAATACCTCCCTGAGTCTACAATCCGACTCTAATTAAATTAATTATCACACCCATTAATTTAATCTTACCCGAGTCTACAATCCGACTCTAATTAAATTAATTGTCACACTTATTAATTTAATCCTATCCGAGTCTACAATTCGACTGTAATTAAATTAATTATCACACCCATTAATTTAATACCTACCCGAGTCTACCATCCGACTCTAATTAAATCAATTAACGCATTTATTAATTTAATAACTTGGTGTCACCCAACCATTATCCCCGGACTCACTTACTTGGCCCGTAACTTAATATTTCCCGAGTCTATGTTCCGACTCCAAATTAATTACTCTCTCTCAATAATTAATTTAATACTTTGGTGTCACATAACCAACATATCCGGACTCACTCAATCGGTCCATTTTTACATCTCATAATTTTTTTCCCACATTTTCTCCCGTAATGTATCACACATTTATCTCCATAATTTCCTAATTATATTTACCTATAATTACCAACATATCCGGACTCGCCCACTTGGTCCATAATTAAATATTTCCCCGAGTCTATATCCCGACTATAAATTAATTAGTTTATCTCCAAACTTAATTCACTACTTTGGGGTCGCTTGACCAATATACTCGGATTCACTCACGTGATCCGTATCTCACTATTTTGGAATAAAATTTCTCAAATTCATCCATTAAGTGCCCCACATAAATTCATCCTAGTCCCAATTACTTTCTCCTATAATTGCTAGGAATATTTATTTCATAATTATTTATCACTTATTAATGTATGAAACTTAACTTTTAATAATTTTCCCTTTATATAACAAACTGGCCGAATTGCCCAGATTTCGCCTTCATCGATCGATCGAGCTCCCTAGGTCGATCGATCGAGCTCCCTAGGTCGATCGATCGATCGTTCTAGTAATCGTCTTCTCCAGCCACTACAGCCATGGACGAAACTTAAAGCTTAATTTCTCAACCTAAGCCCTTACCCAAATACAAATAATACATCCTCCATGTAAGGAAAGGGTCTAAACATCTCACAGACCTAATTTCATCATCAATATCCATAAATTTAAAGGTTTTCCCGATTTGGGTATTATCCGGGTTTCAAATCCCCAATCCGAATTTCATTTATTTTAACAGCAATTAACCATCTACTCTTACTAGTTTTAACATCTGATTCAGTCCTCTACATTCTAGAATCATAAACACGATCAATCTCCCCCTTAATCTCATTAAGGTATAGAAATTTACAAAAAACCCCAATTTAGATTTTTGGCGACACACCCAAAACGAATTTTTCATATACACATCACTATGATATGAATTGATTATCATAATTTTAGAAATCACAATAGTTAACCACTTGCCTCTAAGTGTTCGTAGTGTCAAATCCATTGTTGATGTCCCTTAATTTGGCTCCAATAACCTCCAATTTGCTCTTGCTTTGCTTTCCCCCAAATCCCCTCTCAAACCCTAGGTTTAAAGTTATGTTGGCTGCCATTCCTTAATCTCCCAACTAGGTTAAAAATCCTTAATTTCGTTTTTCACCTAATGGGCTTAATTAAAGTGGCCCAACTCACCCCGTGTGGGCCCGGCTATGCCCAAAAATACCCCGAGATCCAATTACTACCCCCGGGTACTCTTTTCTGACTATCTCGACCCATTCAGATTCAACCGCGCACTCAGAATTGACATCCGAATTAATTTATAAAAATATTTATTTCACACCCAATTTAGTCTATACCGACTCCCGGCTGGGATAAGTGTATACCTCATCATCAATACTCGAAATGACGTAATTAAATTATTACTATTCCCTTAGTAAATAAATTTCCCTAAACATTAACCATTCAATCCCCGATTAATATTTAAATATATATATATTGCCATAATTAATTCAATTAAAATTACAACACACAAGTAATTTAAAATTCCCAAATTAATTAAATATTAAATGTACAAAAAAACGGGGTGTTACATACTCCCCCCCTTCCAATCGAATTTCGTCCTCGAAATTAAGATAAACCTAGTGTTCCAGTATTCACATATTACTCACTAATCATGTGCCTCCAAGCCCGCTATATCTATCCTATCCGCTTCTAACCATATGTTACACAAGTATGCATTTAAACTTAACTAGGGCGCCCATACACCCTATACCCGTGCTTAACCGCACAAAATTTTGCCTTAATTAACCCGGGTGCCCATACAACCTATCCCCGCGCTCTACCGCACGAAAGTTACCCGACTATGCTAGTCGTAACCCGTAATATAACTTCGAACCCGTAGTCATATTACATATATATATATATATATATATATATATATATATATATATATATATATATATATATATATATATATATATATATATATATATATACATATATATCTACTGCCCGGGTACTCAACCTATGTGCTACGTACAAACATCTCCCCATAAATACTTATCTCTCAACACAAAAGTATATACGCTTACCCTTATGCTATCAAAGACAACATAATACCGTGCCCTTACTACCACTAGTCCTTGCGCAAAATAAACCTCGTGCTATCTCTCTTTGCTCGAAAATCAATTTAACCACCCTGATTCACTTCAGTAAACATCCCCACTTACCGGGATAAAATGTGAAAACACAAAACCTCACTATGTGCTATTGCACCACGTAATACAACATATATATACCCACATAAATATAGGCTATACGCTCTCTCAGGTGATACCTAGTACCAACCATACCCTGGTGTCGCGAACACCAAAATTTAACTCCACTATCCACAATAGTTAAATTCCATCGCTATGCAGCCGATATTTTGAAAATATTATTAACCCTACTCCCATAATTCTAGAAAGTAGTAATTCCTCGCATAATTCAACCAATCACTCAGTGTACGCCTCCACTCTCCCATGAAGAACACTAAGGAACTCCGCTACCCTACGGAAAGTTTACCCACATGTTATGGCTGCTACCGCCAACATACCCACTAAGTTCGACTCACCTGTGAACTCTAATAAAAAAGAAGTCTTATTTTGTGACATCCTCTTTGTCACTCAAAATATACCCCATGCCCCTAGGGTAAAAATAATTACCTCTATACTCCAGCTGCAACGGCTGGTTCTCGATTTCTGGAGCAGCTCCTCCCTGCCCGAATGCACCCATGACTTGCTTTAGTGGTTGTACATACAGGACCTCGTCCTGTAGTTGACCCCTGCCTCGCTTAAGGCAATATCTCTTCATGTGTCTCACTTTTCCCACAAACGAAACACTTTCTAATATGTTCACCCTGCCACTGATCCCTTCCATGCCAACCTTGTTGGAATTCCTGGCCATCCTGTCGATAGCCTCCAGTTCTAAATCGCTTGGCATGATTTCCCTGCCGAAAATCTTGCCGATGATCTCCCCCAGTCTGCTGCTGGGGTACCCCACTGGTATTGTTCCCTTCTGCCTCATCCGACTGGCTAATCCCTACTCCCCTCCCGCTTCCTTTCGTGTGGAAACGATATTCCCGACAGTGCCGGAGTGTTGCGTTAATAACATCAGTATAATCTACTAATCCAGAATTATCAATTAAATGTTGTCTGATTCTCCAGACTAACCCATCCATAAACTTTGCTTTCTTTCTCTTTTCCTTGCTTACCTCATCCGGTACAAAATTTTGCCAACGAGTGAATTCTTCCTCGTAATCGGCCACTTAACGGTCCCCTTTGAGTCACCTCACAAAATTTTCTCCTCATTTTGGTCTCAACCGCTGGAGGAAAATACTTGCGGTCGAACCGCACCCAAAACTCTGAAATAGCTAGCGTGTCCCTTTCCTCAACTGTGGTGATCGACTTCCACCACTGTAGCGCCGCTCCCACTAACTAAAAGTGGTTAGCATTTACTTTCGCACCCCATCGCAATCTCCCATGCATAGGTGACGCTGGATACTTCTCTCTTCCTTGACACTTTAGCACAACATCAGAACCCCCTCTCAACTCTGGTGGGTTCCCAATAAAAATAACCTCTCTTTCTTGCTTCCACCCTGACGACCCCGCGTGAGTCTGAACATCCGGCGCCACTAACACTTGTGGCTGATCCCGTAGAAAGTACCTGGCCGTTGTGATTACCTTCGTCTCAACCGCTTACGCCACTAGTTCCGTTATCGGTGCTGCCAAAACCATCTCTGACAGTTGCTGCGGTAACTCTTGCACCTGACGAGCCTCCCTAGTCTCATCTCCCCCTACTGCTCTAGATGCTCCCTCTCCTGGGCCGCATCTGGAATGAGAATCGAATCGTATGAGTTAACTCTTAAATATAAATTTGGCAGAAGAACGTAAATGCGCATACGTATGAGAATACAACAATCCTATGATAGGGCTCTATATCAAAGATTGTTAAGCCAAAACGTGAAAATCCGCACAGATCCGAAGGACACTAGAACCTGATGCTCTGATACCATCTGTGACACCCCGCCTAATAAAATACCGGGTGATCAGTCCTATACCAAATTAAAACAAGAATCCCAGTTGGATCATCCTTAGCATCACTGTCGAAAACTTTTTTTTTTTAAACTTACTAACCACCTAGTATTCCAAAAACTGGAGCCAATTTTAACTTTTTAATTAAACAAAACAGTACATGCAGAATTAAATAAAAACCATTCACATAATTGAATGAAAATAAACTGAATCATAATTTAACAATTTGACGAATAAACCATCGGCCACTAAAGTGAAATAATCCAAAACAAATATCCAACGCCTGAATAAAAAACATCTGAAAATTGTACTGAGAAGTCTGGGCGACAAGCCCTAAATAAAACTGAAACTGATACAAGATTCCTACTCTAAGAATGAATGAATGATGCGTCTAATCCAAACTCCTGCTAGCATCCACATATGCCGCAGCTCCGTATCCCTGGAATAGAATATCAATTCTGGCATCCCTGTGGCTGGACACCTAAAAGGTTTTGAAAATAGTTTTATAGCAAGGGTTAGAACCCAAAACATTTTGAAAATATTTAACAAGTGAATTAACTGCAGTAATTTAAAATGCATGAATGCACTTCATATTTAAGTTAGTGTCGCACTCCCTTGTGGACATTCTCACCCCTCCACTAATGTGCACACCTAACGGTTACCTTAACCCCACCTAGTTACACTATCCCGTCCAACTAGTCCCGGTATAACCTCCCCTTGCCATACTACTCTAACCCGAGTATAATAATTCTTGAATTATAAGTTATATCACAATTAACTTAATCAATTCCTCTTAAATATTAGCATATAATCGTGTCACAAGTTATATAAAGTAAATACATCACACACTGTATTATTACCCGCATATAATATTTTCTACCATTATATACGTACTTTTACCACAACATCCACACATATAACATACGTATATCCATCCCTTCGATTATACCCTCGCCAGATGATTTCCTCTAAAATGCTATCTCACTAGGTGTGCTCATAAAACCTAGTTCCCCAAGTTGGAATCGCACACCAACTTGGCCCAAAATACAAACGTAGTGGAGGCGGTCATATTCGTTCCCTGAAAGAGAGATAAATCCCTCACCCATATATACCGGATGCTATGACCTGGGGATATACTAGCCCTACTCCTCAAGCTAGGGGATTCACCCACATCGCACAACCTCCCTTGATAGCAGTAGAGTAAATAAATTGAATAAATATCTAGTCACTGTTATTTAATATCCCACATAATATAAACACGTATATATATACTCTCACTGTACCGTATATATATAATATGAATCCCGGCTTTACCGGGGACTCAAAATCCCGTACACTGCCTATAATTTAATATCACACACAATATATACACGAATATATATATACTATCACTACACCGTATATATATATTATAAACCCTGGCTTTACCGTGTACCAAAAATTCCGTACACTGCCTAAAATTTCCTGAGTTTGTGGCCCGACTCAACGTAATTAATTTTTCTTACTTAATAATTTATCGTCTTCCCGAGTCTATGGTCCGGCTCTAATATATTTAATTCACACCTCAATTTATATAATACTTTTCCCGAGGCTGTGGTTCGACTCTATTTAAATTAATTAATACACATATTAATTTAATACCGATCCGAGTCTGTGGTCCGACTCTAATATAATTAATTAACCCACTTATTAATTCAATACCTCCCCGAGTCTACAATCCGACTCTAATTAAATTAATTATCACACCCATTAATTTAATCTTACCCGAGTCTACAATCCGACTCTAATTAAATTAATTGTCACACTTATTAATTTAATCCTATCCGAGTCTACAATTCGACTGTAATTAAATTAATTATCACACCCATTAATTTAATACCTACCCGAGTCTACCATCCGACTCTAATTAAATTAATTAACGCATTTATTAATTTAATAACTTGGTGTCACTTAACCATTATCCCCGGACTCACTTACTTGGTCCGTAACTTAATATTTCCCGAGTCTATGTTCCGACTCCAAATTAATTACTCTCTCTCAATAATTAATTTTATACTTTGGTGTCACATAACCAACATATCCGGACTCACTCACTCGGTCCATTTTTACATCTCATAATTTCTTTCCCACATTTTCGCCCGTAATGTGTCACACATTTATCTCCATAATTTCCTAATTATATTTACCTATAATTACCAACATATCCGGACTCGCCCACTTGGTCCATAATTAAATATTTCCTCGAGTCTATATCCCGACTATAAATTAATTAGTTTATCTCCAAACATAATTCACTACTTTGGGGTCGCTTGACCAATATACTCGGATTCACTCACGTGATCCGTATCTCACTATTTTGGAATAAAATTTCTCAAATTCATCCATTAAGTGCCCCACATAAATTCATCCTTGTTCCAATTACTTTCTCCCATAATTGCTAGGAATATTTATTTCATAATTATTTATCACTTATTAATGTATGAAACTTAACTTTTAATAATTTTTCCTTTATATAACAAACTGGCCGAATTGCCCAGATTTCGCCTTCATCGATCGATCGAGCTCCCTAGCTCGATCAATCGATCGTTCCAGTAATCTTCTTCTCCAGCCACTGTCAGCCATGGACAAAACTTAAAGCTAAATTTCTCAACCTAAGCCCTTACCCAAATACAAATAATACATCCTCCATGTAAGGAAAGGGTCTAAACATCTCACAGACCTAATTTCATCATCAATATCCGTAAATTCCAAGGTTTTCCCGATTTGGGTATTATCCGTGTTTCAAATCCCCAATCCGAATTTCATTTATTTTAACAGCAATTAACCATCTACTCTTACTAGTTTTAACATCTGATTCAGTCCTCTATATTCTAGAATCATAAACACGATCAATCTCCCCCTTAATCTCATTAAGGTATATAAATTTACAAAAAACCCCAATTTAGATTTTTGGTGACACACCCAAAACGAATTTTTCATATACACATCACTATGATATGAATTGATTATCATAATTTTAGAAATCACAACAGTTAACCACTTGCCTGTAAGTGTTCGTAGTGTCTGATCCGTTGTTGATGTCCCTTAATTTGGCTCCAATAACCTTCAATTTGCTCTTGCTTTGCTTTCCCCCAAATCCCCTCTCAAACCCTAGGTTTAGAGTTATGTTGGCTGCCATTCCTTAATCTCCCAACTAGGTTAAAAACCCTTAATCCCGTTTTTCACCTAATGGGCTTAATTAAAGTGGCCCAACTCACCCTAGGTGGGCCCGGCTATGCCCCAAAATACCTCGAGACCCAATTACTACCCCCGGGTACTCTTTTCTGACTATCTCGACCCATCCGGACTCAACCGCGCACTCAGAATTGGCATCCTAAGTAATTTATAAAAATCCTTATCTCACACCCAATTTAGTTTATACCGACTCCCGGCTGGGATAAGTGTATACCTCGTCATTAATACTCGAAATGACGTAATTAAATTATTACTATTCACTTAGTAAATAAATTTCCATAAACATTAACCATTCAATCCCCGATTAATATTTAAATATATATATTGCCATAATTAATTCAATTAAAATTACAACACACAAGTAATTAAAAATTCCCAAATTAATTAAATATTAAATGTACAAAAATACGGGGTGTTACACCTCTCTCCCCCTCACACATCTTTTAATCATTTTTCCCACTCTAATGTTTCCTTACTGTTTACTTCTGCTTGCATACGTATGTCACCCCTTCATTAGGCATAAATTCTTCGTATTTATCCCTGTAATTTGGAAGTTTTTATCACCTCGTACGATGTACATTATGTTAATTTATCTCATATACTTGCTACTGACATCTTCTATCGAGTGCATCGATTTTTGAGTATTGTGTTTACATTTTGCAGGTATTTTATACAAGTGATGAAAAGTAATAACTCAAACTCAAGAAAGAAATAAGTGAAGGAAAGTCAAGGGCAAAGCAGTAACTCTACACCAGGAATTCAAACACGGAACCTAAAGGAAAGTTGAAGATCTAGACTCCACAAGCATCCAGGAAGAAAAGACATCCAAATTCGAGACCCATGTGAAAATTTATGAGAATTTGATGTTGAGAAGAAAAAGGAAGAAAAATAGAAAGTGCCAGAACCAAACCGATGGAATCTCAGCCTGACTGGTCCCAGACACTGGAATGACAGAACTGAACTGATGAATAAGAACCTGTATCGGTCCCCTATTTTATTTTATACCAGACCGGTTCACCCATTAAAGAAGGAGAAGCCGGACCGGTTCGGTGGACGGAATTTGTAGTTTTCTTTTCTCCTAAAAATAGTTTTGCATGGTGCAAACACTTAAAATAACGTGATGTATTTATTTCTTTGTCAGACCCGACATTAGAGGGCTTGGTTTTTGTTAGTTTTGAGGAGTTCTTGAAGCTAAGACCATTAGGATTCATATTGTTCAACTTTTGTTCATTATTTTTTATTAAAATTTAGGCTCTTCTTCATTCCAAGTATTATTTTCTTTGTTTCTTTCATATTTTTGGTTAGTGATTCATTATTTCTTGGTTATAATTTTCCTTGCATGTTTAATAATACTTTTCACATAATTATGATTTCATGCAACATAGATTTCTTGATAAAACATAGTTACACAATGTCAAGCTAGATTTCCAAGGGTTGGGATGCATGAACCCAAACTTAAATAGCTCGCATGGGTATAAAAACACTCTCTTGAAATGAATAGTTAATTATAACACGTTGGTTCATTAGTGAAAACATCGTAGGACTTTAAACCTCATTTTTCCTAGGTAACTGGGTGTTTAAGAGTGCGATGCGTGTATTAATCAGTTGACTTTGTATATTATTTATATTCTTGATTATGTAAGATGAGGGCCCGTACCCTCAAATATGTAATGCTTGAGTTAAATAATTTCATTATTTCAACTAAATATTTAATTCAAGACCATTTATCATGTCCGGTGAACTCAGTAGGGGTTGAGGGATTGTATTCCGACCTTATTTCCCACTTATATTCATTAATTTGTAGTTAGTTAATTCTTGCTTGATTAGTTAATTTAGTTAAGTTTTACTTGTTTACCTAGTAGTAATTCATACCCTCATTCCAAAATCACCTTTTCTTATTCTTTTTGTGAGTCAAATATTTATGTTAGTAATCTTTTCCCTATTCGTTGTCACGATTCTTCGTCTTAATCCCTAAGATCGATACCTGGTTTACTAGGATATTACTTACGCGATCGGTTTTCACTTGAACCGTATTTAGAATGCACTAGAAACACTTTCAGAGTTGCATGAAGTTTTTGGCGCCGTTGCCGGGGACTAAGTAGACTTGTAGGTTAGGTTGAGTTAATCTAAAATTTGACTCCATTTCTTAATAAGCCAAAAAAACATTAAAAAAAAAAGAATAAGTTCCCCCCCAAAAAATATAGCATCCCTCAAAAGCCTTTTATGAAAAATCTTCAACAAACTCCACAATATACTCCTACCCAAATTCACGAAAATCCTCTAGGAGAGTACAATCCCGATAGCTCACACACTCCAAAGGTTCCTCAATTTTGGGTTCCACCTCCTACACCGCCTAACTCTATCATAAGTCAGACATTGACTCACACTCCGAGCGTGTCGAGTGAGGAATTCGAATAAATTAGAGAGAGTGCCATGTCAAATAATACTAGTTTTGGTACGGGTGAGGGTGAAGTGCCGTATCGTCCCATGAAAGAACTTCTATATCCTCAGCGAACCATCATTCCGGGATGCATTTTACTTCCATATAATGAGGGACAATTTCATATTTGCAATGGGATGATCTAGATTCTTCCCACTTTTCACGGAATGGATTCGAAAAAGCCTTACCTCCACATTCCTGATTTTGAAGAGGCATGAGATACCTTTAGTGATCAAGCTTGCACACAAGATGTCGTTTGCCTCAAACTTTTTCCTTTCTCTTTAAAGGATAAAGCAAAGACATGGCTATGGTCTTTATCATCGAACTCAATTAGATCATGGAGGGAAATGCAATCCAAATTTCTATTAAAGTTATTTCCCCAACATCAAACAAATTCGATCCAAGCTAAAATTCAAACATTCTTGCAATAAGAAAATGAGTCATTTAATCGATGTTACGAACATTTCAACGAGCTCGTTAGTACATTCCCTCATCATGGTTTTGAATGGTATCGTCTTATATCTTTCTTTCACCAAGGGATAAGCATATCTTGTAAACAACTTATTGAGACAATGAGTGAGAGACCATTTTGTGAATTAGATGAACACAATGTAGATACCCACCTTAAGTTTATTACCGAGACTACTCAAGCGTGGGATACATCTGATCCCAATGCCCCAAATCGTGTTCGAAAAATGTCCACATCTCCTTCTGCGTCCATAATCTATCATTTGGATAAGGAAGCCGAGTGGAACTATAAATTCAACCAACTTGCTAAATAAATGGCAAACACTGTCGAATCACGGGAAAGAGAAACACCTGGATCCACTTAGGCAATGAGAGAAAATGTGTGTGCTATTTGTGAGGCGGCCCATTAAACTGATGAATGCCCAACGATACCCACCTACAAAGTCATGCTCCAAGATCAAGTGAAAGCAGTCGGAGAATTTAAGGGAAATTTCTATGCCCCTCATGGGAATCCTTATAACCCTTCATGGAGGAACCATCATGGTTTTATATATAGGTAACCAAATACCATGTTGAATTCTAATTCACATGTTGTCCGCCCTCCACCGCATTTTTAACAAGCTCCACATATGCAAGCACCACCTCCGGCGATATATATCAACCCATCGCGAAGAAATTTTAAGGATACCATCAATCAATTTATTCAATCTCAAAGGGCAACTAATGCTCAAAATACCCGCATGTTCATCAAAATTAATGCGAACATTTCGAGATTGCAATCTTCTTAATTATCCAAGAAAATGTTAAGTTTCCGGCACAAGGCCAAAAACCTCCCCAAGGTTAAAATAATGTTATCCCTACTTTTAATTCTAATCAAGAGCAATGTAGCACGATAACTACTCTACATAGTGGAATAGTTGTTTACTTGTCATCTCCTCCACACGACGAGTAAATGACTAGGATATTTCACCCGAAACAAAAGAGGCCGAAGATGCCTACTTAAGAAAGAATGGTAATAGCGATACAATCAATTCCGAGTTAGTACTAAAACCACCTACGACGATGCCGTTCCCCCAACGGTTAGTCCCTCACTCTAAAGGAGTCCCTCGAGACGATGTGTTGGATGTCTTTAAGAAAGTAAAGTTGAATTTGCCTTTTGTCGATGCCATAAAGAAAATTTCCGCCTATAATAAAGTCCTTAAGGACTTATTGAGAGTGAAAAGAAGGCTAAAGGTAAAGAAAAATGTGTTCCTGGCACAAAACGTCAGCTCAATACTATTAAGGGACCTTCCACGGAAATTTAAAGATCCGGGTGCATCGACCATTTTATGCATCATGAGGAAGAATAAAATTGAGAGAGCACTAATAGATTTAGGGGAGAGTGTTAACATTCTCCCTTATTCCACCTATAAGAAATTAGACTTGGGGGACCTTAATCCCACAACGATGACTCTCTAACTTGCAGATCATTTAGTGAAGATACCTCGGGGGGTTGTTGAGGACGTGGTCATCCAAGGTGACACTTTCTACTTCCCGGTAGATTTTGTCATTTAGGATGAGGAACCCTCCGTTGTACCGAGAAATCATGTTCCCGTCATTCTCGATTTCCTATTCTTGGCTACAGCTAACGCATTAATCAACACTCAGCAAATGCAACTCACGTTTGGGAACATGACCCTTGAAACAAATATCTTCATCATCACCAAGCCCGAGGGTGATGAGGGCGAGTTGCGA
The DNA here is from genome assembly GCA_949130495.1 of Sambucus nigra. Taxonomy (NCBI): domain Eukaryota; kingdom Viridiplantae; phylum Streptophyta; class Magnoliopsida; order Dipsacales; family Adoxaceae; genus Sambucus; species Sambucus nigra. Next base: position 78,491,779 of record OX422210.1, on the reverse strand, counting down.
GAGACGAATCTTATGGGAGAGACAATATACAAACCTGAGAGGAATCACACAAGAGATCCGGTAGGGGTATGTATTACTACATCAAGATAAAGAGACACTCCAAACATTGATCGAGAGCAAAGCGAGGCTTGTTTAGTGACCGCTATTGCAAGCGAGGGAGAGAGCATAGATGTGGAGAGCAGGAGAGATTAAGTTATTGAGAGCGAGAGAGAGGAGATGGAGATTGAGCGAATGAGAGAGGGCATAGAAAGTAAGCAAGATATCCAGGTAGGAGAATTGAACCTAGAAAATTTTAAGAAAAAAATTGGGCCGGTGGATGAGAGCCTCACCGTTGACGTCCAATCACTATTGGACTCATGTAGTCACGTCGAAGAGAGTGAAAGGAAAAATAGGATAAATGAGGTTCTTCTTCATGACCATCCACACGTGCCACTTGAGTCCTTGGATGCGATAAAGAAGAGGACTCCAGTCTCGTCCGACTTAGATCCTGACCATGCGTTCCCAATGTTAAGAAAGATCTTGGTTTAGCATGTCCCTCCAATTTTGACCAAAATGTTTTCTCAAAGTTGGGATAATTATGCTGTAATTCGATTGGGCAACATAAGGATCCCACTCACTTCATTAATTACGAGCCTCAAGGAGTTCCCCTTATCTATGGGGCTGGTCCCAATTTGTTCTGACTAATTGTTGACGATGTGAGGACGGGGTACACGAGGAGAGCATCGGACCCGTACAGGGGTCAGATGAGTTTTTAGTGGAGAGCGAGAGAGGTCGTAGCACCCCCGACGTGTATGGGGTGAATTTTTTTTATTTTTATTTTTTTGTCGTGTGTTTGAGTTATTTAGTGTTTTTTGTATTTTAAGTATTTGCTTGTTTTATTTGACGCACTTATTATGCTTTGTTCTTTAGCTTTTAGTACTTTTGATTAAGGACAATGCAAAAGTCTAATTTGGGGGGGGGGGGGGGGGGTGATAAGTGTGTCTATTAAGAACTTCACAAATCTTCAGAATGCCCAAATAAAATATAGAAAACTTAAAAAATTTCCAAAAAAATTAAAAAATTTGAAAAAGTAAAAAATATTTCTCTTTAAAAAAAATAAAAATTAGAATTTAAATTTTTCAAAAATGTCAGAAAATTTTGTTTGAAGTCTTAAATTGTTAAAATCAAGAGCACTCAGCCAAAATTGACCAAAGATGGAAATTGAGCGAAATTTGACGGCTTTACGAATAAGTGTGGAGATTAATCAACCCGGTGAGATTTTGAGCCTATAACTTTTTGAGAGTTTTTAAATCAATCCGAGTTAAAATTAACTCAAAGTTCAATTTTGCTATAAAAAAAAGTCGTTAAAGATCTCAATTCCTTTGTTTCGATCGGTTACGAGAAAAGAGTGTGATGTTGCCTTGAAAAGCGCGCTAAAATATCTCTAAATTAAATTATTCTCAAGACGCATATGGTAAAATAATTAGTGATTCGGACAAGGAAGTTAGGACCTCGTTTGTTACCTAAAAGTATTAGCCATAAAAAGTTGTTAAAAAAATTATCCATTTGCAACCTAATTTGAGCCTAATAATTTTTTTCCTTCTCGTTTGTAACCCAAATAAACCAATTGGCCCGAAATTGTGAAAATTGAATATTCATCAAGTACATCCAAATAAAGGGGGCATAAAAAGGGGCAAGATAAAACTAAAATAAAAATGCTCAATAAAAATAGCAAGAAAGTAAAAGGTGAAAAAAAAAGAAAAAAAAAAGAGAAAAATGAGCAAAATCCCAAAAAATCACTAATGGACATCATAAGAATAATTTCCCAATTTTGAATATCCCAACCAATTCCAATTTTACCCAATACACCTTACAACCCGAAAAAGTCCTAACAAAGTTTGAATCGCACAATTAACTATTGCGTGGAGAGCTAAAATGGGAAAATATAGGATAAGCGATTAATTGGTGTGAAAAAAGAGATGATGTTTCCCGCTTTCCAATGACCTTATTTTGATGAAGAGATATTTTCACCATAAAAATTTACGTCTTTCAAATTTGAGTGCATGAATTTGTGTTCTATTATATTTACTCTTATATATCACGCATACCGAGGGATATAGCCACATTCCGAATGATTTGTTTGTTAGAGCATCCGTGAGATTTTGAAATCAAAGGGAATTTTTGAAAAAGTAATAAAATGATCAATCGGTGGAAATTAGCGGTTTAATTTTTGACTTCGCACACACACATTATGATTTGAGACTCATGAATATGAATTTACGGTGAGTATTTTTGGGGAGTTTAAGTTGTACAGTTTTTAAGTATTTTGAACTTTCTTTAAGTCAAAATATTCACTGCAAACCCTCACGAGACACAACTCGTCCTACTAGGGTAACCTAGGGGTTTAAAGGCTTATTGCATACACTAAATGCAATCGCTTGCCCGCGAAAGAGGTATTCTATCCTAATTACATGTTTTCTAAGTGTTGAACCTTGCTTTGATTCTTTTAAATTTCTCGGGACGATCAAATTTTTAAGTTGGGTTTGATTAGGTATAAATTCTTCGTATTTATCCCTGTAATTTAGAAACTTTTATGACCTCGTATGATGTAAGTTACCTTGATTTATATCATATACTTACTACTGACATCTTCCATCGATTGCATCAAGTTTCAGGTATTTTGTTTACATTTTGTAGGTATTTTATACAAGTGATGACAAGAGAAAACTCAAACTCAAGAAAGAAACGATTGAAGGAAAGTCAAGGGAAAAATAGTAACTCTACATAGTAATTTGTACACAAAACCTAAGGAAATTTGATGACCTTGAGTCTAAAAGCATGCAGGAAGAAACGACATCCAAATCCGAGACCCGGGTGAAAAGTTATGAGCATTTGAAGTTGAGAATAAATCAAAAAGAAAAAGGAAGAAAAATAGAAAGTGCCAGAACTGAACCGATGGAATCTCAGGGGGACCGGTCCCAAACAGTGGAATGACAGAACCGAACTGATGAATAAGAAACCAGACCGATCCCCTATTCTGTTTTATACCGAAAATATTCTCCCATTAAAGAAGGAGAAGTCGGACCGGTTTGACGAACAAAATTTGTAATTTTCTTTTCTCTTAAAAAGAGTTTTGAATGTTGCAAACACTTAAAATAACAGGATGTATTTATTTCTTTGTCATACCAGACATTAGAGGGCTTGGATTTTGTTAGTTTTAAGAAGTTCTTGAAGCTAATTGAATTCATATTGTTCAACTTTTGTTCATTATTTTGGATTAAAATTCAAGTCTCTTCTTCATTCCAAGTAATATTTTCTTCGTTGCTTTCAATTTCTTTCATATTTTTGGTTGGTGATTCATTAATTCTTGGTTAGAATTCTCCTTTGCATGTTTAATCACACTTTTCACATAATTATGATCTCATGCAACATAGATTTCTTGATAAAACATAGTTACACAATGCCCAGCTAGATTTCCAAGGGTTGGGATGGAAGAACCCAACCCTAAACAGTTCGCATGGGTATAAAAACACGTTCTTAAAATAAATAGTTAATTGGAATCCGTCTGTTCGTTAGTACAAACATCATAGGACTTTTAGCCTCGTTTACCCTAAGTAACCGGGGTGTTTAAGAGTGCGATGCGTATATTAATCAATTGACTTTGTACATTGTTTATATTCTTGATTATGTATGATGTGGGCTCGTACCATCATATATGTAATGCTTGAGTTAAATAATGTCTTTGTTTCAATTAAATATTTAATTAGAAACTAGTTTTCATGTCCGGTGAACTCAGTAGGGGTTGGGGGATTGTATTCCGACCTTATTTCCCACTTATATTCATTAATTCATAGTTAGTTAATTCTTACTTTATTAGTTAATTTAGTTAAATTTTACTTGTTTACCTAGTAGTAATTCATACCCTCATTCCAAAATCACCTTTTCTTATTCTTTTTATGAGTCAAACATTTAGGTTAGTCATCGTTTCCCTATTCGTCGTCACGATTCTTCGTCTTAGTCCCTGAGATCAATTCCCGATTTATTGGAATATTACTTACGTGATCGGTTTGCACTTGAACCATAATTAGAACGCACTAGATACACTTTCAGAGTCGCATCACCCCGTCTCTCTCTCACATTCTTTTTCTCATTTTTTTCCTACTTACATGGTTTGTTACTGTGTATTTCTTCTTGCATGTTTCACTACTATGTTGGTTTTTGGTATGAGCGTTCAGTGCATATTCTGTGAGAGATATATTTAGATATGTCAGGGGTACTTTATTACTTTTAACCCTATTAAATATTCATGACTCATATAATTGCAATGCTTGAACCCAACTGCTCTCACTAGTGATTCATTATGAATGGCATTACTCCTCTTATTTTCCATCCAACCTGTAGTGCAGTCAACTTAATTTTTTTGTACTTTTGCAACTGAGAAAATATGTGGTTTAAAAAGATGTTGGGTTATAGGTTACGCGACTCAAAAAGTGTGTCTCTAACGCATGTGTTTACGACTCAAGTGCAAGTCAGTCACTCAAGTAAGAATCTGGTAAATCGTGTGTCGACCTCAGGGAATTGGATGCGGAATTTGATGAAAAATAGGGGGAATGATTGATGATGCTGTAAACATCACCACCAGTATGAGGTGTTGATAAGATCAAGCTAACAATAACAATGGCAGCACAAGAGTACGTATCTAGTAGAAGGAGGTGAAGAGAAGAGGTGAAACACTGGTATATGAGTGGTTTAGCAAATTTTGCCTACGTCCACTGTGACTGTGTGAGCAAGTTTCACTAGAATGAGGTCACTAATGGCCCGTGATAAGATTTCTCCCTCTTTCTCTCTACTGTGTGTCAAAACAGAGTTTCTGTTAGGGTTACAATTATCGATCCACCTCCAAGGTAGGAGAAGACATGTATTTATAGTCGTTGGGGGGTGTAGTGTACCCCCCCCCCCCCCAAGCATGCCATGAGCATGTGTGAGTTGAATACACTAATCATAGGTGGACACCTAGTTGTGCCACATGTAAGGAATGATGACCAAATATTCTCTCACGTGAGGGTAATGATTTGGTTATAACTGATTTGCCACGTGTTCTAAGTCTTCTATGTACTTGTGTGTGCTTAGACTTATGACATTAATTGGTGGGACCTCGACCCAGCCAAGTGAGATTTTTGAACCTCGTCCTAGCCGAGTACGATGTTGGGTGATAGTTGTTTTTTCCTGCCAATCATAAGCATGACCTCACCCTGGGAGACTGGATGAGGTTAGGTATGAGGTAGGATGCAGTGTCGGTTGAGGCAGAGTACGATGTTGGCAGTAGCTTATGCTCATAAGATGCTGTTGGCCTATGCTGCTGGCCAGCTGAGGTTGGTCAATGAGGAGCCGACCTTGTATAAGATGGACTTTCTGATGCCTGGTGTGAACTTCCTGATGACTCAGCTATGAGGTCAGCCGAGGTTGGTGACTCCAAGTACGAAGGTACACTTTGGGCATATCAATCACCCCCTAGCCCTTAGTCTCCTATGTGAGTGGGTGGCTTAGGGGTATAAGAGTCAGGCTAATGAAGGGATGTTTTTGGTGTCTCGAGGTTCGGAGTGGTTCTTTGAACACATGTCACTCTTTGAAGTGACTAGCATTTTCCCCAAGGTATGGCAGTTCTCACGACGCCTTTTGGGATTTCTAGGGCAATGATGAGTGCTTAGGGAGTTGAGCCACATCATTAGGAAAGGTTTAAAACCCTTTCTTTCCACATTTCTCTTTTTTCTTCTCATTTCTCCCGCCTAGCTTTCTTGTTGCAAGAACTTTCTCTCACCTCCATAACCAACAGTTTCATCATTTATCAGGTCTTCGGGTTATCTTGGGTTTGTCACCCTTGCCCTCTCATTCCCCTTTACTTAGGTAACCTTCTTTCTCTTCGCTTCTTTAATTTCTAGCTTTATTTACAACTTCTATTTTTTTCGGTGTTTTTTTTTGTTCTCCGGCAAGGAAAACGACACTTATTTGGTGGTTTTTCATAAGAGACAGTGGGCTATAGGGTCTATTTCAAAATCATTTAGTCATCTTGATCTCAGTTTAGGTCAAAATTTGTGTTTTAAGGTTTTTTGGCTAATCACTAGTTACCTTCTCCGGCGAGCTGCTTTGCACATGTTCTTAGTGTTCTTGGTTTAAACCCTTTGGATTTCCAATTTGATATTTAGTTTGAGTTGTACAAGTTATTTGCATGTTTTTCCTTTTAGTTATAACTCTTAAGTGTAGTGTTGTCTGCCGAATGCTCAGACCTTTATTTAAACTCATTGAAGAGTTCCCATCTCTGCGTGAGAAGACCTTTGAAAAGATTAGGTAAATAGAGTTAGCACAGGAAGAGGCTCGTAGGTCTGAGGCCTTTCCCCTCAGACCAATCTTTCCTCCACCCTTGAAGGTCATATACCCTGAGCCTGCTGAGGTTCCTGTGCCAATGTCTGAGTCGGTTTCTTCAGACCCTATGTCCACCTCTGAGGCTGATGAATCCGTGGACTCTTTCTAAGAGGCTATGGATTGCTCCCCCAAGGGAAGTGTAGTTTCTGAGGAAGCAAAGTTTTCTGACCATTCCTCATCTCACCAAGAGTCTAGAACTTCTCATAGGTCTTCATCTATAGAGGTCTTAGAGCCAACTGTAGCTTTTCATAGTCCAATTGAGGTCGTTCATATAATGGATTTTCCTAGTCCCCCATGTGAGGCTTAGGCTCAGACTGTTAATGATAATGATGATGGTGAAAGGGGTGAAATTGACACCTCCAAAGTTGATGGACCTGAGAGCTCCATCACTGAATACGATATTCTCCTATTCCGATATCTATATGCCATCCCCTCTTTTGTAAAACTGAGCAAACCTTTGAAGGACGAGAGGTCCTTTAACGGTCGTGGGGGAGAGCTCTGGGTCTATGAACAAATGTTCAAACTCGTCTTCCATCTCCCCATTCACCCCACTATCCGAGATGTCCTCTTTTATATCAAACTTGGTCTTTCTCAGCTTTCACCCAACACCTGGAGGATCTTAGTTGGGACTATCATCCTTTGGAAAGTAGTTCATCACAGCAACCTTCCAGTTAGGGCTTTCTTATCTTGCTACATACCCTCGTCTGCTAAAAATCACCCTGGCTACTACCACTTCATAACCAGGAAGTCCGAGAAGAAGATGTTGTTAGTGACCCAGACTTCTAACCATAAAACGAAGCCTCGGTTCTTATTTTCCTCGGGGGCTTAGGAGTGTGTCCCTAGCAAGGCTTGTGGAACATCTGTTCTAAGAACTCCCCTAACATGGGGTAAGGTCTCTTTCTTGGCCAAAACCGACCCTGAATTGAGCCAAGATAACCGTAAGAGTTTTGAGGACCTTCGTAGTCAGGGCGAAGATGGCTATCTCGTCAAGTACCAGCATTTGATGGCCCCTAACTATTTATCTTAGACAAGTCTTGGAGGTGGCCCATTGGCCGAGCTTCATAAGTGCTCTAGAATTAAACTTTTTTATGCCAAGTTAAGTCTCACACCTTTATGTATCTGAACTTCTAACTCTGATGTTTTTCTTTTTACAGAGAGACTATAAGACATTTCAGATGATCTCTAGAACATATCTGCACCGAGTATCAAAAAGCTACTGGAAAAGCGTGGTGGCAAGAATGTTCCCCCTCCTACCCAAGAAAATAAGGGGAAGGCCCCTACCGACACTTTAAAAAAGAGGAAATCACCTACAGACTCTTCCTGTATGAGGCCTAGCAAATCTCAAGATACTAAGCATAGCATCCCCATTTCCTCAGGTGATTCTTTAGCTACTCGGCTCTCTCAGCTGGAGATTGGTGACAGCCTTATCGATAATAGTGTCCAGGCTTCTGATGCTCTCGGTTGTGCAATGATCGAGGATGACAAACACTTCCTGCATTCAGTGGATGTCCCTCTATTAGCTCAGTTTGTAGTCCATAGGGAGGTTCAGGTATTTTTTTGCGACTTGTGTTACCTCTGATCTTAGCTATTCACTATTACTAATGTGTCTAATTATTCTCTTTTTAGAGTGCCCTCTCTCTTCAATGTTTGGCTGACTATACTTTGAAGAGGATGCCTCTGATCTAGAAGGGAAAGGACGCTAAGAGGTCTAATGCTGATTTCCAGAGGTAGATTGCTAACTTGAAGAAGGATTTGAAGGAGAGAGATGATCGGATTACTAAGCTTCAAGAAGACCACACCCTGGCTCTAAAGGAAAAGGATGAGAGCCTTTAATCAAAAGTGTCTACTGCTGTTAAGGCTGCTATGGAAGATGCTTCAAAGACTATCATCAAGAAGTATCAAACCACTGATGAGTTTGTTAGGTTCGGCCTTGACTATCTGGAGAGGGGCGTTGAGGCAACCAACTGATGGCTACCATAAAACAGGCCAGCTGAGACTATCCAGCTAGAGTTTACTGAGACCGATGATGGTGGTCATGATGATGAGGTTGAGGTTAGCCATACAAACCCTGAGAAAACTAACCATGCTACTTATGGGTCGGTTGGAGCCGGTAGACAGACTGAGGTCTAAGTGTCTCTCTATCATGTCTGCTATTTTTATAAAGCTTTTGTGTAGCCCCTTTTTGTATGAACAACAACCTCTTATTTTTAAATGATGTAATCTTTATGCTTCAGTTGAATGAAATTCCACTTTCTTTACTTGTTGCTTTTCTATTCTATGTCTATGATGTTTCACTTATCCACCTTATCATAAAAATTGAATGATGGGAATAAGATCAACAGACATTTATAATTAAAGGTCTAAGGTCACCAAGTTAATGGTGTTTCACCTCATAATTTCACTAAATGAATGATGTTAAAGGTCTGAGGTCACCAAGTTAATGATGTTTCACCTCATAATTTCACCAAATGAATCATATTAAAGGTCTGAGGTCGCCGAGTTAATGATGTTTCACCTCACAATTTCACCAAATGAATGATGTTAAAGGTCTGAGGTCATCAAGTTAATGATGTTTCCTCTCATAATTTCACCAAATGGATGATATTAAATGTCAAAGGTCACCAAGTAAATGATGTTTCCTCTCATTATTTCACCAAATGATTGATGTTAAAGGTCTGAGGTCACCAAGTTAATGATGTTTCACCTCATAATTTAACCAAATGAATGATGTTAAAGGTCTGAGGTCACCAAGTTAATGATGTTTCACCTCATAATTTCACCAAATGAATTGTGCTAAAGGTGTGAGGTCACCAAGTTAATGATGTTTCCACTCATAATTTCACTAAATGAATGATGTTAAAGGTCTGAGGACACCAAGTTAATGATGTTTCACCTCATAATTTCACCAAATGAATGATGTTAAAGGTCTGAGGTCACCAAGTTAATGATGTTTCCTCTCTTAAATTTACTAAATGAATGATGTTAAAGGTCTGAGGTTACCAAGTTAATGATGTTTCACCTCATAATTTCATGAAATGAATGATGTTAAAGGTCTGAGGTCACCAAGTTAATGATGTTTCACCTTATAATTTCATCAAATGAATGATGTTAAAGGTCCGAGGTCACTAAGTTAATGATGTTTCCTCTCATTATTTCACAAAAATGAATGATCTTAAAGGTCTGAGGTCACCAAGTTAATGATGTTTCACCTCATAATTTCACCAAATGAATGATGTTAAATACATATACATTGGGACAAAATCATCAACACAACATTGTTATTTTCTCATTGACATTTTCTGTATAAGTTAATACATGTATTACAAAAAGGTAAAATAATTTTCAACATCATAAGTAATATTTTTTCAAGTGGTCGGCATTCTAAGGGTTGGAGAAAGGCTCTCCTTCAAGATTCTTTAGCCGATAGGTACCTGGTACAACCCCATCAATTACCCTATAAGGACCATGCCAATTGGGATGGAGTTTATTGGTTTTTTGCCACGTCTTCTTCAGAACTAGGTCTCCCACAGCTATTGGCCTTGATTTTACCCTATGATTGTATAATCTCGCAGTTCTCTACTGATAGGTTACCTGTTTTACCTCTTTATCCTCTCTTCTTTCCACAATCAAATCAAGATCAAGTCTTCACTCTTCCCCATTTCTCTGAGGGTCATATGTCTAAACTCTATGAGTGGGAAGCCCTATCTCTGTTGAGATGATAGCCTCTGAGCCATGGGCTAACATAAATGGAGTTTACCTTATGGGTGTCCTCACTGTCGTCCTGTAAGCCCAAAGCACAACATATACCTCTTATATCCATCTTCATTTGGCCTCTTCCAACTTCTTTTTTATCCCATTAAGGATTATTCAATTTGTGACCTCAGTCTGACCATTTTCCTGGGGTTGGCTAGGGGAAGGTAAGAATTTCTTGATCCCTACTCTTTCACAATATTTATCTAAGGAAACATTATTGAATTCGGTTCTATTGTCTTAGATGAGGGTGTTTGGAAGTCCATACCTGCATATGATGTTCTTCCAGATGAACTGGAAGGTCTTCTGCTCAGTGCTTATGATCATTGGCTCGACTTCTACCCATTTAAAGAAATAATCAATCGTCACAATTAAGTACCGATAGTTATTTACAACTCTTGGCAAGGTTCCTACAATTCCCCATACTACGAATGGCCAAGGGGAGATGATAAAAGTCATAGGTTCATGAGGCTAATGGGGGATGCTGGAGAACCTTTGGCACTTATCACATTTCTTTACATACGCAGTTGCATCTTTAGCCGAGGTCGGCCACCAGTACTCCTGAGTGATTATCCTTTTAGTCAACGACCTTCCTCCAATGTGACTTGAACAAGAGCCCTCATGCACATCTTTCAAGATGTATGGAACCTCTGAGGGATGAATGCATCTGAAAATAGGGAGTAGAAATCCTTTCTTGTACAAGACATCATCCACAATGGAGAATTTAGCGGCTCTAAACCTCAGCTTTCTCCTTTTTAACTTTGACTCTGGAAGCTCTCTCCTCCTGATGTATCTGATAAGAGGATCCATCCTTGAGGCTCCCATACTCATATTTAGGCAAGGTCTAGCAACCTCTTCCTCTTCAATGGTCGGCTTAAGTATAATCTCAACTGGTACTATTCTCCTATTGTATGTTCTTGTTGTTGAAGCCAGCCTCACGAGTGCATCAACTCGGTTGTTGTCCAACCGTAGTATTCTCTTCATTTTTAATTCCTTGAAGCTTTCTAGCATAGATCTCACCTTCCTCAGATATCTGGCCATGCTTTCATCTTTAGCTTCATATACCCCTAGAATTTGGTTCATGACCAACCTTGAGTCACTATGGACTAAGAGTTAGCCGACACTGAAGGCTTTTGCCAAAGAGAGACCTTCTATTAATGCCTCATACTCTGACTCGTTATTGGAGGCTTTGAAATTGAACCTCAGCGTATATTCAATATTTGTACCATCTGGTGCCGACATTATCATCCCTGCTCCACTTCCGTTTTCACGGGATGACCTATCAACGAAGAGGTTCCAAATGGATTTATTTAGATAGAAGTTTCCCTCTGACTGGTTCCCCTTCCTAAAGAGGTATCTCTTTTCTTCATTCTCAACTGTTCTTTTTCTGGCTTTACTTATCTCGACCTCATATGAAGTTCGACCGATGTTTCTCTTTACTGGCTCATCTGCAGCCTCATGATTCTTCTCAACCTCGGCCTCATCCTAGGTAAACTCGGACATAAAATCTGCGAGTGCTTGTCCCTTAATGGCAACCCTGGGTTGATAAACAATGTCATACTACCCCAACTCAATTGGCCAGGTCATTAGCCTTCCTGACTTCTCAGGCTTATAGAGGACATGCCTGAGTTGGGAATCAGTGAGGACGACCATAGAGTGAGCCTGTAAGTATGGCTTCATTTTTCTAGAAGCATGTATCAAGGCATAGGCTAATTTTTCCATCTAAGGGTACTTCTGCTCAGAACCTTGGAGTGCCTTTCTATTAAAATACACTGGTCTCTACACCCCATCCTCTCCTCTTACTATTGCAGCACTGATGGCTGACTTCGAGACAACTAAATATATATACAACTTCTCACCCTGAATTGGTCGAGATAGGAGTAGAGGGGATCCGAGGTAGGACTTAATCTCTTTTAAAGCTTTATCACATTCCTCATTCCATTAAAAGGATTTTTTGAGAATTTTTAAAAAAGGAAGACATTTATCTGTAGCTCTAGAGACGAACCTATTAAGTGCAGCCACTTGTTCGGTTAGCCTCTGAATGTCTTTGATGGTTCTGGGTGTCTTCATTTCTAGCAAAGCCTTTATTTTCTCAGGGTTAGCCTTTATCCTCTATCCCCCTTTAGTCGACAATAATTCCCAAAAACTTTCTAGATCCGACCCTAAGACACATTTGGCCGGATTGAGCTTCATTTTATACTTGTGCATGGTATCAAAAGTTCTTTTGAGGTCGTCCACGTGAGTGTCGGCCCTCAGACTCTTCATCGGCCTGTCATTAATGTAGACTTCCATGGTTTAGCCTGTCTAATCCTTAAATATCTTACTTACAAGACATTGGTAAGTAATCCCTACATTCTTCAATCCTAAGGGCATGACCCTGTAACAATAGTCCCCTTGTCTGTAATGAAGTATGTCTTCTCTGAGTCAACTGAGTCCATGAAGACCTGATTATACTCGAAATATGCATCCATGAAGATCATGAGCTCATTTCCTATTGTGGCATCCACCATGTAATCTATATGAGGTAGGGGAAAACTTTTCTTTAGGCAATACTTGTTTAAATCGGTGAAGTCTACACATCCTCCATTTCCTATTAGCTTTAGGCACTATGACAGCATTAGACAGCCACTCAGGGAATATAATTTCCTTAATAAACTTGGCTTCTTCAATCTTTTGAACCTCATCTCTGATGACTTCGTACTTCTCTCTTGAGTAATTCCTTATTCTTTACCTAATGGGCTTGGTATCCTCGATAATATTGAGTTTATGACACATAATCTCAGGATTAATACCTGGCATGTCTGTATGGCTCCAGGCAAAGATACTATGTCTCTTCCTTAACATCTTCACTAGCTCCTCCTTGATCTCTGAATTTAGGGCTTTACCGACTTGGATGGTTTTTTCCAGCTCGTTCTCATTAAGGATGATGGATTCTACCTCCTCCACAGCCTCTCCCTTTTGAGCTTTGTTTCGTCTCTGGGATCAAGGGTGTCAATGTTGTAAGTGGTTGTTTCCCTCTTATGAGCCTATCTCTCTTTTGCAGAGTTGAAGTAACATTCACGCGCTGACGTTTGGTCACCTTGCACTTCCCCTACTCCATAGGGAGTTGAGAATTGTAGCATCTGATGGACCATTGAAGGCACGACCTCCAATTCCTCTAGTGACACTCGTCCCACGTTGAGGTTGTAGGCTGAGGAGATATTTTCATCCATCACAAAGAAATTGATTTTCCTGATCAACCTTTTAGGCCATTCATCTCCCATTCTCACATATATTTCATACATTCCCAATGGATGGACCTTCTCCCCACTGAAGCCAATTAAGAGGTGATGATAAGGGACAAACCTTTCTCCGATGAGACCCAAACTCTTGAAACATGGACAAAACATAACGTCTGCAGAACTACCCCCATCCACAAGGATTCTGTGAACTTCATATCCATACACCCTTATGGTGATGACTAGAGGGTCATCGTGATGGGCTAAGATACCCTTGAAATCAAGTGTGAGAAGCCGACTACGAGGGTATCTATGTCTACCTTCTTTCCCTTCTCAAGTTTGACCTCTGTTAAAGTCAATTTCACAACCTCGACTTCGATTATTGCTTTCACCTCTGCCAAATGAGCCTTGTGATCAGCTACCTCTAAGCCACCCCCTACTAGTCCCCCGCAGATAGTGCTCACACCAAAAGATATCATGTCGACTCTCTTTACTACTGGGATATTATCGTCCTTTGGTGGGAGTTCAGGTTCATCATCTTCATTATCTGAGGCATCATCTTTCCCTACGGAGGCATCTTCCCGGTATTTTTCATTTCTTTTATTCCTGGGTTCGTCTTGACCACTCTTTGAGGCTCTTATATCCACATACTTTCTCAATCTTCCAGACTTCAGCAGTTTTTCAATCTCATCCTTCAGGGTGAAACATTTGTCAGTTAGAGGGTCGTGATCTTGATGGAACTCGCACCATAAATTCTTGTTTCTCTTATGTGGAGGATCCTTCAACTCCTTCAGCCATCTCATAGACCTATCATTCTTTATTTCGTTGAGGATATGCTCATAGCTCAAAGTTAAAGGAGTATAGTTTGTAAACTTTTCGTCCGCAGTCATCTTCTTTTCATCTTTTTTCTTTTGAGACTTCCCACTGTTACTTCCATTCTTATCCTCATATTTGACGGACATTGCTTCCTCTGTGTTCATAACCTTTCTAGTTGTTGCTAACATCTCGTCCATAGACCTAGGAGGGTCTTCAGCAAGCTTCCAAAGTAGCTTTCCTTTCTGAAGTCCTCCAATAAGGGTTGTCATGGCTATATTATCTTCATAATCTTCTACCTCCAACCTTTCCTTATTGAACCTCGCGATATAGTCTCTGAGGCTTTTATTCTTCCCTTGCTTTACATAAAGCGAGTCATCTTCTTCTGAGGTCTTACCCCAAAATAAAAGTTATGAATAAACCGCTCAGCCAAACCTTTAAAACCCTCAATTGAATTCTTAGGAAGAGAAGTGAACTAGATATATGCAGCCCCAGTTAGAGTGCTTAAGAAAGCTCGCCACCTCATTTCATCAGAGATTGAATAAATGTCTACTACAGACTGATACATTTTAATATGATGGACTGGATTGGTACTTCCATCATACTTGGGAGACACCACCGGGGGTTTAAATTTTACAGGGGTTGGGAGACGATCCTTGCCACAGATGATGAACCCTCTGAGTACCCCTTGTGTAATGGGTCTCGTCTTTTTATGAGATCTCCAATCTTATTTTCCAGCCTTTGGATAGAGTCGTTCCAAGGGTTAGCAACATAGGCCTGGCCAAGGTTATCCCCAACCACTTTCAAAGGGTGGACGGAGGGTTTCCCGACAGCTGCACAGCGTCAGCTGTTGACCTCCCCCTAACCATTGTCTCGGCCATGATGGGGACAATAGTCGCCACCCTCTCTTCGTGAGCCAGCGATGCTTCTTGAACTGGACAACCTTTCTCGTAGGCTATTAACTTTGCCGAGTCTTTCGAAGGACAACCCTCTACTTCAGCGATCAAAAGCTGAACCTCTTTGATGAGCATCGTAGTCTCGTCTTTCACCTTGACCTCGGCTCTATTGGGTAGGACGTTGTTGTTTCAGATCTCATACTGCTCCCAACACTCTGCAGGAGCATCCTCTGCCTCTATATCATCATACCTATCCTCTGGGAAAGGGTCTTCTTTCCTCTCTAGGCGTAAATGCCTAGGGTTAGCAACATCCCTCTTCCGTTGAGAGGAGGTAGGTCTTTTCGTGGTGCATGGGGTGGTCCCCTAGTCTTATGTTGTCCCTGATCAGCTGCCGAAGTAATCATCTCCGGTGAGACCCCAGGTGGTCTTATTATTATGTTCTGGCTTAGCTGGGCAAATTGCTCCTGTATTGCTTATTTAGTAGCTGTTAAGGACTTCAAGGCCACCGCCGCCTCAGCCATCTCGGAGTGGGGTGGTTCTTGGCTAGAACTAGGTCCTCCAACACCAGATGATGGAGGTGGTAACTTTGGTGCCATGTAAGAATACTAGAGAGCTTGTAATGAAAATACAAAGGATCTCAATACCTTTAAGGATCTTTTTCAATGGTGAAACTGCTCCACACGATGGGGGAGGTCTGGTTCACTACCAGAGTCTACAGTATGGTCAAGAAGTAAAGGAGGAAGAAATGAATCCTCTCGGGCCCACAGACGGTGTCAAAATGATGATGTTGTAAATAACACCACCAGTATAAAGTGTTGATAAGCTCAAGCTAAAAATAACATTGGCATCACAAGAGTAAGTATCTAGTAGAAGGAGGCAAGGAGAAGAGGTGAAACACTGGTATATGAGTGGTTCAGCCAATTTGGCCTACGTCCACTGTGAGTGTGTGAGTAAGTTTCACTAAAATGAGGGAACTAATGGCCTGTGATATAATCTCTCACTCTTTCTCTCTACTGTGTCCAAATAGAGTTTCTGCTAGGGTTACAATTATCGATCCACCTCCAAGGTAGGAGAATACTTGTATTTATAGTGCTTTGGGGTGTAGTGTACACTCCAAGCATGCTATAAGCATGTGTGAGTTGAATACACTAATCATAGGTGGACATCTGGTTGTGCCACGTGTAAGGAATGATGACCAAATATTCCTTCGCGTAAGGGGAATGATTTGGTTATAACTGATTTGCCACGTGTTCCAAGTCTTCCACGTGCTTGCGTGTGCTCGGACTTGTGACATTATTTGGTGGGACTGCGGCCCAGTCGAGTGCGATGTTTGAACCTCGGCCCATCCGAGTACGATGTTGGGTGGTAGTTGTTTTATCCTGCCAATCATAAGCATGACCTCGGCCTAGGAGACTGGTCGAGGTTAGTTATGAGGTAGGATGTAGTGTCAATTATGGCAGAGCACGATGTTGGCAATAGCTTGAGATCATAAGATGCTATTGACCTCTACTGCTGGCCAACCGAAGTTGGTCAATGAGGAGCCGACCTTATATAAGACGACCATTTTGACCGCTATTGTGAACTTCCTGACGACTCAGCTGTGAGGTCAGCCGAGGTTGGTGACTCTAAGTACGAGAGTACACTTTGGGAATATCAATGATTAACCCTATGATTGACTCAGAGAAAGAAGGAAAAGATGATGACGATTTTTAAGTTTCCTATCAACTAATGTGATTTAATTAAATTAGTAAATAAACTACATATGCAAGAATAACTAAACGAGTTTTAAATTACTATGGGAAAATGGAGTTAGGGTACACTCCCCCGAACCGTTGGTGATTATGTAGAACATAAAAACTTCAAAAACCTAATTCTTAATTCAAATAAACATCAAATGCTTTCTAAGCATTCGACATATGCGTATTTTATGCCTCATAATATCAAATCAAAAATTGTATTTGACGAGGATGATAAATTCTCAAAATGCTAGTTGCACCCTTAAACATTCCAGTTACCTAGGGCAAACGGAATTAAAATACTTACAACCTTTATTTTGATAAAAAAAATCAAACCTTTGAATTGTTAATTATATTTTATTCTCTTTTAAATCAATTCGTAACACCTAGGTTGGGTTCATGTATCCCAGCCTGCTAAAAACTTAGCCAAACATAGTTATGTGGGAAATAATCAAAATTCTAATGTTGCATGCATTGAAAATCACGATTAAATTATTGCTAAACGTGCATGGAAATCTTAGAATCCAAGAAAAATAAATAAAAACATGCAAGAATAGGATAGATAGAACAAACTTGATATCAAAATCTTACAAAAGAATCGACAATAAGGTATCTTTAGTGAATGAATGAAAACTAGGGCTCGTGCCTTCCCTTGTCTCTAATTCGAAGGTAAAAACTAGCTAAAAAATATCTAGATTAGTAAATGAATAATAATATCACATTTTTCTAAGAGTTTTAGTCTTGTAGAAATCTAATTTTTTAAGAGGGAGAAAAAAAATATTTCTCCTAGATGCCAACGAATAGGTTCGGTATATCCTTTGTAAATGGGCGAACCGATTCAAAATTCCAGTAGAGAGTCCAAATTTTCATATAAGATCAAACCTGTTGGCTTAAGAACCAAACCGGTTCGGTCCTTGAAAATTATATCTTTTTTTCCTTGAATTCTTCTCATTTTCATATCTACGAATCTTCTTAACCGTGGCGCGGATTTAGATGTTGTTTCTTCCTATGTACTCATGAAATTGAGGTCTTCAACGTCTCTTTAGGTTCCTCATTCGAATTTTAATTTTACAATTATGTTAATACCCTTGACTTTCCTTATTTTCTTTTTGATCCTTATTTCGGTTTCTCTGTTGTCTTCACGTGCATGAAATACCTGAAAAATATAAGAGAAATACACAAAACTCAGTGTACTTGTTAGAAGATGTTAGTAGCAACGATATGAGTTAATTCCACTTCAATTGCACTACAAAGGGTGATAAAAACCTCTAAATTATGGGGACTACATACGAATAATTCAGGCCTAATCAAACCCCCTAATTTAGAATTTTGATCGTCCCGAGCAATGTAAAATAATCAAAGTAAGATCAAAACCATTAAAAACATCTTATTGGAATAGAATGTATTTTTTTCGACGAGCGATTGCATTTAGCGTATGCAACAAGCCTTTAAACCCCTATGTTACCCTAGTAGGACGAGTGGTGTCTCGTGAGGGTTTGTAGTGAATATACCCACAAAATTTATTTTTTGACTCAAAGAGAAATCAAAATTGATGATACCAAAAATGGTATCACTAGGTCACAGATGTGTGAAGCTCAAACAGGTGTACAACAATGGTAATAATCACATAATAAATGAACAGAGAATGAGATACGGTGAAGAGTATGAACACCTGGATTTAAGTGGTTCGGCCAGAGCCTATGTCCACTGTCTGTGTGCGTGAGTGAAATCTATTAGTAAATATGTCTCTAATGGCCTAGTTAAAATAGAATCTCTCTCTCTCTCTTGTATACAAATGAGTAGAGTTCTATCTAGGGTTTGAATTAATCGACCCCTTCTCATGGGGAAGATGAAGAATATATATATGACTTGGGGGGTGTAGTATACCCCAAGCAAGCAAGGTATGTTCCTAGCTAATGAGGTTGTGCCATAAGTCCTACCATATGTATATTATGATGATGAAATATTCTCTCAAGTGTGTAAGAGATACTGCTGTAATGGTTTCGTACTCGTGGGATCTATAACCCACGTGCACTCTTCCACACGTTCCCCAATCCACGCGCTCTGTCAGCTGTCACTATCGATCGTACTACCCAGGTCGAGGTTGAGATGACGAGTCAACCCCCTGATGGGATTTACTGATGATGGTACTTTCTGGATCGGTCATCATCTCTTGGGTAAGAGTACAAGGCTAAGGATACACTTGCAGTGAGATTACTAGGGTTGTACATGCCGATCTGGTATTTTAAGCAGAGCCCGAGGTGCAATATGAGATCCATGAGGCTAAGGCCGAGCTGAGCCAAGTTAAGTCTATGATCGAGGTGTCGATCTAGAGTCTACTGATGTAATGACACTTTTCATGCTGAGGGCTAAGTCCAAGTCATCCAAGGGTAGGCTGAGTCCTTCCAGGCCGAGTGGCAACTTCCCATTTTTGGCTAATTGGGGAGGGTCGGCTTAGGCCAGGGCCTATGATCTTAGATGAGGTGATATTTGGCATATCAATCACCCCTATCCCTTAGTCTCTGACATCTATATGAGGTTGAGGGGTAATGAAGTTATGTCGTCTGATGACTATTGAGAGGACACATAGCAGCCATTAGGTGAGTGGTAGCTTGAGTTGACAACTGTCACACTTCCCATAGGGTCGTGTCTAATCAAGGTGTGAATGATGATATAAATGCTTAGGATTTTATGATTGTTATAATGAGGGTCATAGGAAAATGTGCACTGCTTTGTAAAGTGTGCACAAATCATTACCTTCATATAAAAGGGGTTATTTTTCAAAGCCTTTCTTCTTCCCTGTTTCATTTCTCCAACACGCCAACTTTCTGAACCAAATCTCTTGCCCCTTGTCTCTACGCCTCCAAGCGTCTTTCCAAGGTCGTTTATACTTATTCATTCTCATTTCCCTTCCAAGTAACCTTCTTCCACCATTGTATTCAAGATTTTATAGTTTCTTAAATTTTTTTAAGACTTTATAATTTTTGGCGAACTCAAACCCAACTCCGACAGCTTGACTTGGCTGTTAGGGGATTACTTGTTAGTTTTGAGTGGTTTTGAGATTTTAGGGGCGTTTTTCTCTTAGTGTTTACACTATTTAGTCTATCATTTGGCCCCTTAGTTCACTCTGATCACATTCTGATCATCCTTCCCATCACACTGTTCTTCACTGTTGTTGGTAGAAAAATGATTCACTTTTGCCTTTTTGATCTTTGAGTCAACCAAAGTCATCCCTAAAACTGTTAGAGGACGAGGACGAGGATTAGGCCAAGCGCCAAGCCAACCCCATCTGGAGACGACCCCTCTTTCCTATCCCTATGAAAATAACTCTACCCTCTGCTGAAGAAATGGTCGGCTCATCTTCCACCCAAGCCAATAATAGGGATTCATATGAGGAAGCTATGAGGTATTCACCAACCCATCCTAGGGAGACAAGAGATCCTGATAACATGTCCCGAGCCTCATCATCCAATCGAGCCGAGGCGTCTGAACAAGTTGACATTTTTGTAGAAATTCTTCTAGACCCTGTTGAGGCAACCACTAATACAAATATTCCCCCCGTTGTAATTCCTTTAGCTACCATGACCGATGCTGAGTTCCAAAGAACTTACCCTACTGTCGATGTCGGGGGTGGATAAGGAGAGGCTGAAGACGAGATGGAGGAGGGCTTTGAGTCCGACGAGCAAGTGGAATGTTTGTATGCTGAGAAATCCCAATCCCTCCATTCATGAGCTTGACCTTATTTACTTCAAACACCTTTAGGGAATTAAGCCCGACGTCACCTTATGAGTTCCAATCGAGGATGAGAGAGTGTATGACAGACGAGAGGTAAAAATCGCTCTCTACGATTAAATGTTCAGGGTTAGATTTTGCTTTCCTTTTGACCCGACCGTGCCATCTATCCTTTCTAGTCTCGGCCTCACTCCCACTTAGATAGCCCCAAAATCCTAGAGACCTTGGGTTATATCTCCTTGTGGAGAAATAAGTATGAGGACGAGCCCTCTATTGAGATTTTCCATGCTTGTTACCATGTCTCGTCCTCCACAAATCAGGCCTATTACTAGTACTTGGGGGCCAGGAAGTCCGATAAGAAGATCCTCTATGTCAATCAGACTTCTAATCATAGCTGGAAAGAGATATTATTTTATGAGTCTGGGGCTTAGGAGTTTCCTACTGACTCCGACCATGAGGGACGAGACGATGAGCTGAGGGTACCCCATACTTGGGAAAAGCCCTCAATGCTCTGTAAGTCTGACCCTGACCTCAATATAACCAATAGGGAGAAGGTTGACTTCCTTAGGAGGCAAGGGAAGAATGGACAACTCCTTTCCTTTAAATACTTGATGTCCCCAGAGTACTTAGATAAGTTCGGGCTAAGGGTTGATCCACTGGACGACCTTTGAAAGTGTATCAATTTATTTCTTTCGAGTCCTTTGTCTTATTTTGTGAATGTGACTAATAATCCATGGTATGTTTTTGCATACCTCCCTCCTTATCTATCTGAGGAATTTTTCAACATGCATGTGCCAAGCCTTCATAATGCTTTAAGTAAAAAGAAGCAACCATCCACTTAGGGTCATCTGAAGAAGACAATAGCCATAGGGCCGACACAGTCTGAGGCGGCCCAAAAAGGACCAAAGATCTAGTTCCCCTTGAAGGCCGGCCTGAGAGGAACACTCAGAGGCCGAGAGTCGTCCCCCCAAACCTATCTGTGCCGAGCATCTCCAGAGCTAGATCTTATTCTGGGGATTCTTTTTAGGAGAACTGGCAGAACAACATTTCCAACCTCAAAAAATGCCCAGGCTCTATTCTCCCCTCGGCTACAAGATCCAAGGGGTTAATTCTTGGAGTTCCCACCAAGGATGACTACGAGTTCTTGGAGAATATGGATCCTCCTCAGGTCTTTGATTTGTCCTTCACTTGATGGCTCAGGTAAATATTTCCTTCTTATTCATAAGTCTTTTCTCGTACTCTTACCTCATTTGTACTAACATGCTTTCCTTTCTCCATGGTATGTATGCACCTTTGCCTCGGCCAACTAGTGGACGATCAAGAATTATCCCAAGGTGAAGGAGGTCGAACGAGATCTCAGATCCAAAGAGAATCTAAATAAATTCTTAGAGTCATGTCAGGCCGACCTTTTGCAAGCTCAGAACGATCTAATGATCAAGGATGACTTGCTGAAGATGAAGGATAGCCTTCTTAAGGAGAAGGATGAGGATTTGGTCTCATTGTCGGTAACCCATACCAAAGAGCTTACTGAGGCTGTGTAGAGGGAAAAAGATGAGGCCTTGTCTCATTAGGCCCTTGAGAGGAATAAGGCCGAGGCAATTGAAGCTTTCAAGGATTCAGAAGAGTTTAGCAGCTTTGGCATAATTTACTTGGAGAGAGGCGTAAAGACGGCTTGCCAATGGATTGCTACCAAGTTCACTGAGGTCGTCTCTTCTATTCGTCCTACCTTGGATGCTCCAAACTTGTCTTACCCCCTCTTTGATGCCACTCCGGATTATGTGGAGGTGGTGGCGACAACAGAGGCTATGGCTAACATTCAGGCTAACGTCTCTGCCGAAGTAATACAGGTTGAGGGTGGAATTGTGCCTAACGCCTAGGAAGCTCCCACCACCAACCTTGAGCCGACTTCTTAGGGTGGTCGTATGTAATCGATACCCTCTTTTGATTGTACTTATATTTTATTTGTTTTGAACACCTTTTATTCTTTGAAGTTTTATATCATATTTGTACTTTGTATTTTATGAAATGGAATCTCTTATTGCTCTACTATTTGCATTTCCTCTTGATTTACTTGCATGCCATAACTATGTTGTCGTATCGTACTCAAACAAGATAATATTATAAATCAACTATAAATCAATCATAATCAAGTCCTCCCTCATCTCAGCCGAGGGAGCACATTCACCAAGTTAATGATGTTTGAATATTTTCCACAATTAAGTGATTTTTAATTTGCATCCACCAAATTATGGTGTTTAAGCACAAGTCCTCCCTCGTCGTTTTGAGAGTGTATGGAGAGTCATCTCGTCCATGCACAGTCGTCTTGGCCGAGGGAGTACATTCACCGAGTTGATGATGTTTGAATATTAACCACAATTAAGTGATTTTTAATTTGCATCCACCAAATTATGGCATTTAAGCACAAGTCCTCTCTCGTCGTTTTGAGAGCGTATGGAGAGTCATATCGTCCATTCACTCTTGTCTCGGCCAAGGGAGTAGGTCCACCAAGTTAATGATGTTTAAGTAATAGCCACAACTAAGTGATTTTAAATTTTCATCCACCAAATTATGGTGTGTAAGCACAAGTCCTCCCTCGTCATTTTGAGAGTGTATGGAGAGTCGTCTCATCCATGCACTGTCGTCTCAGCCGAGGGAGTAGGTCCACCAAGTTAATGATGTTTTAACAATAAACGCCTTTTGATGTTATTCGCAGTCCATGGACGAGGTTAAGCCCATCTGGACTGCCTTATCACCGAGGGAACTTAAGCTTACTTTACCACGAATGATTTTTTGTAGCTTAAGATGAGTTGATACATATAAATAAATATCTGAATAGATAATCAACATATGAGGTAATACTTGGATTTTATTTTAATTTCTTTCATCTGAGTCTCATATATGTGTATTACAATAAATTAAAAAAGACAGCGGAACTGTAATCTCATTGGTGATATTTCTTGAGGTGGTCGGTGTTCCACGAGTTGGAGAATGGCTCTCCTTCTAGGTTTCCTAATCTGTACATTCCCGGCACCACCTCTTTGACTACTTTGTACGGGCCATGCCAATTTGGATAAATCTTGTTGGGTTTCTACCATGTCTTCTTCAGTACAAAGTCCCCTGCCTTCAGTGGGCCCGCCTTTAATCGCTTGTTGTAGAATCTTTCTATTTTTTACTGGTAGGCAGCTTGCCTAACCTCAGCGTCTTCTCTTCTTTCTTCCACAAGATCCAAATCCAACTTTCTTTCTGTAACATTCTCTTGCGGGTCATACGTTTGAACCCTATGAGTTGGGAGGCCAATTTTTGTAGGCACCACTACCTCTGAGCCATAAGCAAGCATGAAGGGAGTCTCCCCAGTTAGGGCCTTCTTTGTTATTCAGTAGCCCTATAGGACTGTATATACCTCTTTAATCCATATACATTTTGCATTATCTATCTTCTTCTTGACTCCATCAAGAATCGTTCTATTTGTTACTTTTGTCTGCCCATTAGCTTGGGGTCATCCAGGAATGGATAAGAATTGCTTGATGTCGACCCTCTTGCAGTATTTTTCTAAGGAGATGTTCTTGAACCGTGTTCCATTATTATAGATCAGAGTATTGGGTAGGCCGTACTTATAGATGATGTTTTTCCAGATAATTTGGAAGGTCTTATTCTCTATAATTTTTATTATCGGCTCAGCCTCCACCCACTTTGAAAAGTAATATATCGCCACGATCATACAATGACAATTGTTCACTGCTCTAGGCAAGGGTCCTACCAGATCAATTCCCTACAGTGAAAATGACCAGGGAGAGGTGATGGAGGTCATAGGTTGATGAGGCTGGTGGGGAATGGTAGCAAACCTCTGGCACTTATCACACTTCTTGACATATGCCACATCATCCTTAGCCAAGGTCGACCATCAATACCCTTGGGTAATAATCCTCTTAGCCAAAGATCTTCCCCCATTGTGATCGAAGAAGGATCCTTCATACATGTCCTTCAGGATATAAGCTACCTCAAATGTATGGACACATCTGATAAGAGGAAACATAGACCCTTTCTTGTATAAAGAGTCTCCTATGATGGAGAACTTAGCAGTTTTATACCTCAACTTGCTTTTCTCGGCCTTTGATTCTGGAAGATCCTCATCCTTTATGTACTTGATGAGTGGATCCATCCAGGAGGTTCCCATGTTTAAATTTAAATAAAACTCTAGAATGTTGTCCTCCTCTTCAATGGTTGGACGATGTAAGATTTCTGCTAGCGTTGTCATTCCCATCTCTATTCTTGTAGCTGAGGCTAGCCTTGCAAGGGCGTTGGCTCGACTATTATCCAGCCAAGGTATCCTCTTCAGCTTCACTTTAGTAAATTGTTTCCACGCTGTCTTAACCCTTCCCAGGTACCTTGCCATTCTTCCATCTTTGGCCTCATACACCCCTAAAATTTAGTTGACAACCAACCTGGAATCACTATGCATAAGGAGTTGGCTAGTATTCAGTGCCCAGGCAAGGGAGAGGCCTGCTAGGAGAGCCTCATATTCAGATTCGCTATTTTAATCTTTGAAGTTAAACCTCAATACTGATTTTATCTAGGGCTGACACCATCATCCTGCACCGCTTCCACTCTCACATAAAGACCCATCAATAAAGAGACTCCACACAATACCATTTGGTGAAAAACTACCCTCTTACGGGGTTCCATTCTTGAAAATATACTTTTCCTCCTCATTCTCAGATACTTTGATCCTTGCTGAACTTCTCTCGGCCTAGGTCGGGGGAGGATATACTCAGTTTTCCTGCTCATAAGTAGCCTCAACATCTTTAGTGTCGCCTCGTCCCAAGTGAATTCGGCCATAAAGTTCGCTAGGGCTTGCCCTTTAATGGCCTTTCTTGGATGATAGATTCGATTGCCCAAGCCATCAGTCTTCCTAACTTCTCAGGCTTATGAATTACCTATCTGAGGGGTGAGTATGTGAGGACTACCATCGTAGGCACCTGAAAGTAAGGCTTCATCTTCCTTAAGGCATGGATCAGTGCATAGGCTAACTTCTCTATCTTGGGGTACCTTTACTCAACCCCTTGGAGTTCCTTACTATTAAAATACACTAGTTTTCGGATTCCATCCTCTTTTTTTACAATAGCATGACTAATGGCCGACTCAGATACTGCTAAATAAAGATACAGTCTCTCCCCTTGAACTGGTCTTGATAGGAGGAGTCGAGAGCTGGGGTAGGACTTCAAATCCTTAAAGGCTTTTTCACAGTCCTTATTTTATTCTAAATATTTTCTCAACACTCTGAATAAAGGAAGACATTTATCAGTGGCTCTGGAGACAAACCTATTTAGCGTTGCTACTCTTTCGGTGAGCCTCTGCACATCCTTTATTGTTGTAGGAGTATTCATTTCCAACAAGGCCTTAATCTTCACTGGATTATCTTCATTCCCTCTCTGATTCGTAATAACTCCCAAAAACTTTCCTACTCCCATGACGAAGACACACTTGGCGGGGTTGAGCTTCATCTGGTATTTGACCATCGTATCAAAGGTGCGCTCAAGGTCAACCACATGTGTGTCGGTCTTGAGGATCTTAGTTAGCATATCATCAATGTATACTTCCATCGGCTTTCCAATTTGGTCTTCAAAAATTTTATTGACTAGCCTCTAATATGTCTCCCTAGAATTCTTTAACCCAAAGGGCATGACTTTATAACAATAGGTCCCCTTTATCAGTGATAAAGGCTGTCTTTTCTTCGTCAGTCGAGTCCATGGATATCTGGTTGTATCATGAGTAGGCATCCATGAAGCTCATCAATTCATGGTCGGCTATTGCGTTTACCATCTGATCGATCCTAGGCAAAAGGAAGCTTTCTTTTGCGCATGCTTTGTTTAGGTCTATGAAGTCAATGAACATACTCTATTTACCATTGGCTTTGAGGACGATGACATCATTTTCCAACAAGTCGAGATAGATGACCTCCCGAATGAAGTCCGCCTTTTCCAACTTCTTAACATCCTCTCTGATAACATCATATTTTTCTCTTGAGTAGGCTCGTCTCTTCTGTCGTATCGTCGTAGCATTATCGGCTATTTTGATCTTATATCACATAATTTTTAGGTCAATACCTAACATGTCTTCGTGGCTCCATGCGAAAATTCTTTGCCTCTTCTTCAATAGCTTCACCAGTTCTTCCTTAACCTCCTTTTTAGGGTTTTTCCAGTTTGGATGGTTTTTTCTGGCTCGTCCTCTTTGAGGACGATGGATTCTACCTCCTTAGCGGTTTCTCCCTTATTTAGTTTCTTCTCGTCTCTTGGGTTCAAGGTATCGATATTATAGGTTGTAGTTGCTTTTTTGTGAGCTTCCCTCTCCTCGACTGATTTGAGGTAACATTCTCATACCAACACTTGATCACCTTGAAATTCCCTTACTCTATAAGGAATCGATAATTTCACCATTTGGTGTACAGTGGAAGGAACGACCTTAAACTCTTTGAGGGCCACTCTTCCCATAATAATGTTATAAGCTGAGTATACACTTTCATCCATCATAAATAAATTGACATTCTTTGTGATCCTCATCAGCCAGACATCTCCCATCCTGACGTCCATCTCATACATTCCCAATGGATGGACTTTCTCACCGCTGAACCCAATCAATGGGTGATATAAAGAACAAGCCTCTTCTTGCTGAGTCCTAGGCTAACATAGGCCTAACATCCACTGTCAACCAGTATTCTGGGCACGTTATACCCATGAACCCTGGTTGTAATCACCAGGGGTCATTTTGGGGGCTAGGATACCTCTCAAGTCTAGTCTTGAAAAATACACAATCAATGTGTCCATATCCATCTTCTTCCTCTTCTCTGACTTAACGTATATTTCAGTCGAGTTGACCACCTCAACCTTAGTAAGAGCTTTAACTTCTCCAACGTGTGCCTTTCTGTCAGTCACCTCAGAGTCTCCCCCTGATAGGCCCCACAAATTATCTTCACATCGAATGAAATCACATGAAGGTGACCTTTAGGACCATCGTCCTTTGGTGGCAGATTTGGGTCGCCCTTATCATCGTCGTCTTAGGTATTATCTTTTTACCTAGGGTATCTTCTTTTCACTTATCAGACCTTCTTTTTTGGGGTCATCTTGTCCCCTCTTTGGGCTACCACTACTCAAATACTTTCTTATCCTCCCAGCCTTAAACATATTCTCAATCTCATCTTTTAGAGAAAAACACTTATCGATTAAGTGCCCATGATCTTGGTGAAATTCTCACCATAAGCTTTTATTCCTTTTGTGAGGGGGAGCCTTTAGATTTTTTGGCCATCTTAGGGTCCGATCATTCTTAATCTCATTCAAAATGTGCTCGCAGCTGACCGTGAGAGGAGTGTACCCGACAAACTTATCATCAGTTGATCTCTTCTTTCCATATTTATTCTTCTTCTGAAACTTGCCCCCACTGCTAGTCCCCTTCTCATCCTCATATTTAGCTTCCATAGCTTCCTCAGTGTTCATGACCTTGTCGGCCGTCACTAACATCTCAGCCATAGATTTTGGTGGGTCCTCAGTAAACTTCCAAAGAAATTTCCCTTTCTATAGGCCTCCTATTAGCGATGTCATCGCAATACTTTCCTCATAATCCTCCACCTCCAACCCTGAGACTCTCATTCTTCCCCTACTTAATGTACAACAGGTGAGTAGTCTTCTTTTGGGATCTGACCCCAAAATAGAAGTTGTGGATGAATCGTTCTGCGAGTTTCTTGAAATTTTTAATGGAGTTCTTCGAGAGTGAAGTGAACCATAAATGGTCATCCCCAGTAAAAGTTCTTGAGAATGCATGACATTTCATCTCATCTGAGAAAGTAGATGTCTGCAACCGACTAGTACATCTCTATATAGTGCACAGGGTTGGTACTCCCATTATACTTTGGAGTAACCATGGGTGGCTTAAACTTGGGAGGGGTCGAAAAGCTGACTATATTAGCTATAAAAGGAGAGCTTTTAGAATAGCCCATCTGCAAGGGGTATCGACTCCTAAAATGTCCCCTATTTTATTCTTCAACCACTTAATCAAATCATTTCAAGGCCTCTTGGGTGCTTGCACGATGTCAACTTGGATGATATTATCTCCTGCCACCTCAACTGGTCGAATAGATGGTTCCTTGGCTACTGACCTGAGTCGGTTATTTACCTCTCATTGGACCTTATCTCGTCCACATGGGGGTTGGTTGTCTACCCCTCTCTTCTTGTGCCAGCATTTCTCCTTGACCTGGACAACTTTTCTCTCAAATTATCGATGAGGCCGAGTCTCTCGAGGGGTGACCCTCTACTTAATCGATCAAAGGCAGAGCCCTTTAGCTGTGCATAACATCTCGGCCTCCTATCATGACCTTGACTTCCTTTTACGGGGTGCACCGTATTCCTAGATACTTCGCCTGGCTCCCAACAATCATCTTGAGAATCTTTAGCCTCATAATCATCATAACGGTCCTTCGGCAGGGTTGTCTTTGCCTCCCCAAGCGTAAACGCCGAGGGTCAGTAACATCCCTCCGTCGCTAAAGAGGTTCCAGTTCTTTGCGCGGTGCCTGGGGTGGTCCCCTGGCATCCTGAGGGTGCTCCAAAATAGCGGGAAAAATCATCTTTGGTTGTACCCCAAATGGCCTAATTATAACATTATGGATTGAGGCAACCAATTGTTCTTGTATTTCCTATTGGCTGGCCACCAAGGACTTCAATGTCATCGCTACCTTAGCCATCTCTGACTGAGGAGGTGCGCTGGTGGAACTAGGACCACTAGCTGGGGGTGGTGTGTTGGTGGAAATTCTGATGCCATGTATTAAACATGATGGGAGAGCTATAACTAGGGATTATAATCTTGGAAACTCAACAGGAACTCTTTTAATGGTGAAATAGCTCCACATAAGCAGAAGACTGGTTCACTACCAGAGACTTCGGTGAGGACAAGCTAAAGGAGGGAAGATATGATACTACTCGTTCCTACAGACGACGCCAGACTGATGGTACAAGAAATGGTATCGCCAGGTCACAGATGTGTGAAGCTCAAACAGGTGTACAACAATGGTAATAATCACACAGTAAATCAAGAGAGAAGGAGATGCGGTGTAGAGGATGAACACTTGGATTTAAGAGGTTTGAATGGAGACTACATCCACTGTGTGTGTGAGGGAAATCCACTACTAAATATAGCTCTAATGTCCTGGTTACAATACAAGCTCTCTCTCTCTCTCTCTCTATGTATACAAATGAGCAGAGTCTTAGCTAGGGTTTGAATTAATTGATCCCTTCTCATGGAGAAGATGAAGAGTATATATAGGACTTGAGGGGTGTAGTGTACCCCCAAGAAAATATGGAATGTTCCTAGTTAACGAGGCGGTGCCATCTGTCCTGCCACATGTATATCATGATGATGAAATAATCCCTCACGTGTGTGGGAGATACCGCTATAACGGTTTCGTATGCGTGGAATCTGTAACCCATGCACACTCTTCCACACATTCCCTAATCCATGTGCTCTGCCAGCTGTCACTGTCATCTGTACCGCCCAGGACGAGGTTGATATGACGAGTCAACCCCCTAATGGGATTTACTGATGATGGTGTTGTTCGTATCAATTATCATCTCTTGAGTAAGAGGATGAGGCCAAGGATACACTTGTAGTGAGATCACTGGGGTTGTACATGCAAATCTGGTATTTCGAGCAGAGGTCGAGGTGCAATATGAGAGACATGAGGCCGAGGCCGAGCCAACCCAAGCTGAGTCCATGGCCGAGGTGTCATTCTAGAGTCCACTGATCTAATGACACCTGTTATGCTGAGGTCCAAGGACAAATCATCCGAGGGTAGGCTGAGTCCTTCCAGGCCGATTGGCAACTTACCATTTCTGGCCAACTAGGGAGGGTCAGCTTAGGCCGAGGCTTATGATCTTGGATGAGGTGATATTTGGCATCTCAAAAATACCTAAAAAATGTACAATTTAAGTTCCCCAAAATTAGTCACTGTAAATTTATATTCAATACTCTCAATTTGTAGTGTGTGTGCGCGAAGCCGAAAAGTAAACCGTTAACTTCCACCGATTAATCATTACGTTACTTTTTAAAAATTGATTTTGATTCAATTTTTCACGAATGCTCTCACAAATGAATCGCTTGAAATGTGGCTACTTTCTCTCGGTATGCGTCATTTAAAGAGTAAATATAATGGAACACAAATTTGCGCACACAAATATAAAAGACGGAATTTTTATATTATATGTGTGTTCCTCTTAATAGTTTGAATTTATATGTGAATGACGTACTTTTTATGCATAGATGGATTTTACTCTTCTGCATTGGTAGACTATATGATATGTCAATTTGAGATACAAAGTTAAGTAGGATTATCACATAATTGTCCATTGAAATATTTATTACATGTTTATTTTATTTGCTTTTCTACCAATTTGACATGGAGATTTTTTTTTTTTGTTTGATAGGCCACTTTTTACAGGGAAATAATTTCTTTAATGTATATTGTGTGTGAATAATGAGTTTGGAAGGTGGGTACTATGAGCATCTTTATGATTATTATCTATTTATGTTAGATGGCTTATAAATTTCTTTAGTTTGGTTTTGTTCAAATCAAATTTTTATTCCAACATGTGAATACTTTAAGGAATAGAATAAATGATGAAACCTTGGGGTAACGTGTTTGTTTACAAATTGCATTAGGTTTGTTGATGTGTTATCACATAATATTTTGTTTTCTTACGCTTTAGTTTAAAATCTTGATATTAATTTATTCTAACAGGGTTTGGATTCTTGATATCTTCCAAAACAATTTGCAGTCGAATACATTCAGGGTTTCAATTCATTTTTTGCGTTTGTGTTTATATGACATGAGACTACAAGCACCCGATATACAGGGAATCCTTTGTTTTAAACCTAAATTAGTAGTATTGCTAATATAGATTCGTAGTATTGCTAATATAGATTATTATTGGACTTGCCATAATTTAATGGATGCAATCAAGATTGTTGGACTTCGTACTCAAAACCTTATTCGAATATTATTATAAGTTTTATTATAGTTATTAAAGTAGATTATGATTTTATTTTTTTCATGAATATTGATGATATAAAAATTGGTACAACCAAGTCAGTGTGATAAGTGAGCTCAAACCAACACAACAATGGTGTAAGAACAGATATAAAATACAGAAAGAGATGAGACAAAGGGGAAGATGACACCAGATATAAGTTGTTCGACTGGAGCCTACGTTCACTGTGCAGTGTGACTGGTGGTTTTTACTATGATAAGGGAACTAATGGACTGTAAATGCAACACTCAAGCTTTTATCTCTCTTCTGAGTATTTTGGCAGAGTTTTAGCTAGGGTTTATAATAAGCGATCCCTTACAATGAGGTAGAAGATAACTATTTATATGGTTGGGCTGGTGTCATACGTACCCTAGTTATACATGAGGCATGCACAACTCCAACTGTCAAATAAGGTGATGCCATTTGTCCCTAGTGCATGCAAGCAATGACTATGAGATATTCCCCACATGTGTGAGTGATGTTATTGTAACGATTTGGTCTACGTGAAGTTTTTATCCCACGTGCATTATCCCATGCGTGCTTCGTTCCACGCACCCTCTAAGGTGATAACTTCCCCAAATTAGGTTAAGGTGTCAGCCTGACCGAGTTTAAGACCACTAATATATTATCTGGATTGCACATTGTTAATTATGAAGTGTAGCCTCGGCTGACTTGCACTAAGTCAAGACCACATATAAGAACAGTTGATAGTATTGACTTCCTGACATAGCGAGGCGAGGCACTAGGCATACCGATGTTGCATATAGTCTCGGTGTAGTCTTAGACGAGACTGGGGTAATTATTATAGGATGGCCCAATGGGGCATTCGGAGAAGTCGGCTTAAGCTGAGTCTGGGCATATCAATCACCCTATATCCCTTAGTCTTCTATGTTGAGAGGAGGCTAAGGGATAAATGTTTGATTTTTGATGTTGATGCAACATCTCTAGGACGGGACTGATAGGGTGATACTTGGGATCCAAGTTGTGTCCTAACACGATACCCTTGAAGAGGCGGTAATATGCGTCAATCGTGAGTTGTGCCCTAATAATGGGGCATCATAATTTGTGCCTAATCATTAGTGCGTTTTAAAACATTTTAACCCACATTTTCCATCTTCTTCAATCTGCAATCTATATTTTTCTCTCTCTAAAAACTCAGGCGTTCCAAAAATTATTTCCTTCCTCCAATCAAAGGTGCTTTTCAATCGTCCCTAGGGTTTTTCAGCAACGAAATCCCCAAGTATCCCATTCTTCCTCTATTTGTTAATCTTTTCCATTGCTTCTTGTTAACTTGCTTTTAATTTTATTTTTTCGATGACTGTTTAAACTTTTGGTGATCTCTACTAGTGGATTTTGGCCCTTCTTTTGCACTATTTGTGGTTGTTTTTGTAGCATAGAGGTAGTTTCTAGGGTCATCCACCTCTTTCGTAGTTGTTGCAACCACTGGGGAATTTTTCGGTTCAACTACGGTCATCTTCTCCGGCAACATTCATTGAACGTTCTTAATTGTTTTTGAGTTAAAACACCAAATTGATTAGTCTTCCCCATTTGATCTTTTGGTCAACCAGTCAAAGTAGTTTTAGGTTATTTTCCCCTTTAGGATATTATTAAGTTGAGGGTCATCTTTCTAAATGTTAAGGAAAGCGTATGAGCTAGCCGACCAATTTCCACAGTTTAGGGAAATAATCTTTAAATATATCTGCCAGTATGAGACTGAAGTTGAGGCCAGACGCCAAGCCAAGGCCTTTCTTTTGTGCCCTATATTTCCACCTCTTTTAGTTATTATCCACCCTCTGATAACTAAGAGACGAGAGGATCCTTCACCATCTCATCCCCCTGTATATGTAGGACGAGATGACCCTTCTATCACTTATCCTCCCATTGTCGTCTTAAGTGACTCCGACATGAGTGACGACTCTTCTTCGTATGATGATGTTATAATAATCTCATCTTGAGAAGGATACAGTCCGTTATCATCAAGGTTCTTGGCCCTTGCTGACTCTTACGAGTGTGATATGGAGGTTCCTAACTCTCGTACAACCGAGGTTGGGTCCACCAGATCTAATGAGGTGGACTTATCTTTTGATGAGTCGGCCTTATCTGGGCTGAGAGTGACTGCCGCTCAATCCCCAATCCAAATGGTTGTCCTTGTTACTGCCATGATAGATGTTAAATTCTAAGAAAGGTTCCTAAATGGAGCATTAGCCCCTAATGATGCAAACCCTGGGGACAAGGCCGATGAGCCTCTAAACATTTCTTTTGCCCAAAAATTTATGAGTATTGTAATCGATGCCAACCTCTTATTTTGGAGGCACTTGTGTGGCATCCGCTCTGGGATCACAATGAGGATTCCGTACGAGTCTGAAAGGGCCTATGATGGTAATCCTAGAGAGATTGTAGTTTATGAATAGATGTTCAAACTCAGCTTTCGCCTTCCTATACACCCTACCATACGAGCTGTTCTCGCTCATTTTGGTTTAGCTCCAACCCAACTTTCTCCAAATGATTATAGAACCCTCATCGGATCCATAGTCCTTTGGAAATTTTGCCATGGTAATGTCCTTCCAGTTGGTGCGTTCTCATCTTGCTATAATGTTTCTTATACCAAGTCTGAGCCTTGCTACTACCACTTCGTATCTAAGAAGTCGACCAAGAAGATAGTTTTTATCAATTAAACGTCTAATAATCACTCGAAGCCTAGATTCTTCTTTATATTTGCCGCATAGGAATTTCCAACTAACCATGTCTTATCCTCCACTGAGCCGAGGGTACCCCCATCAATGGGCCAAGGTGTCGATGTCTGCAAAAATTGATCCCGATCTGACTTTAGACGATCAGGCTAAGATTAAGACCTTGAGGACCCAAGGGCAAGGCAGTGGTCTTACCAAATATGAGGATCTCTTGACCCCTCATAACCTAGAAAAGGTTGGTCTTCAAGTTGACCCTCTTACAAAGCTTTCTAAGTTAAACTTTCAATTTTGTTAACTGTAGGCTCGTCCGTTCAAATATAATATCGACTTGTATATTTTTTGAACTAACCTTTGGACCTGAATAGGTCGCCCAAGTAATATTCCTGACACTATCTAGAAAATGGTGGCCCCAATCTTCTCAATATGGTCAAAAAATTCGATAAGAAGCAATCGCCCCAACCGGTGCTATGAAGAAGATTATTAGTGGTCCCGGCTGAGCCGAGGATACAAGGAAGAGAAAGGAAAGAGCGGAAGATACCACTACCTCCCATCCTTCAAAGTCGGGTCGGGCAACCCAAGGATCGGACATAACTTATACCAATCCATTTTGAAGACGTCATTGCTGCCTGCCATTCTCAGTTGAAATTAAGTGATGACATCATCATGGGCATCTCTAAGAAGCCTATTGAAGGTATCTAATAACTGATGTCAGAGACTGATCAGCAATTTATTCAGTTTGTAAGACCGTCCCTTCAAACTGAATTCGACCTTCATAAGGTTATCCAGGTATTCGTTCGAACTCTACTTTTTTATTTTTACCAAGTGTAGTCTCTTACTAACTAGGCTCAGTTTCATTTTACAATCTATACTCTATTTTTATTGTCTTAGGAATTGGGTCAGGAAGATACTTCCATTAATACAAAAGGGAAGGGACTCTGAGAAAGTTGAACAAAGTCTGAGGTACTGGACAATCTAAGACCGATCATGCTGAGGCATTAAAGACACTGACCGAGAATAAAAAGGAGATTGATGTTGCTATTCAAGATACCTTGGATGTGGCGAAGGCACAAGATGTGGCTAGATTCAATGAGTCTGAGGAGTTCGACGACTATGATTTTGAGTATCTGGATCGAGGGATCAGAATAGCTAATCGATGAGCAGCGATCAGTCACGCTGAGATTGGGGTTCTAACCCCAAAGGACTTTGAGGGCCTTAATTTTAGTGACCCTCTTCTTGAGACTTTTCTGGCCGAGGTTGAGATGCTAGCCCAGACTACTGAAGTTAACCCCACTTAGTTCACCGAGAATGCAAATGAGGAGGCCGGGAATGGTGCCAATGATGACGGAGCCGATACTCAAGCCCAGGTTGATGCTCACTCGAAATCCGACACCAAGAAACAAGTTGATGATTCCGCCAATCTCTTGGATCAGTCTGATATGTAGGAAACTATAACTATTTTTTTTTGGGCAGCTGCCTATGGCCTTTCATGCCCTCTGATGTAATTCAAATCTTTGTTAAAAACACTTAGCTAATTTTGCTTGTTTTGGAATTGATGCTTTATCAGTGAATATCTATGAATACCCGATATAAGATAATAACTGACACCGACCTTCAGATTTTTATTCTTGTAGCGGAGGCTAACCTCGCCAAAGCATCAACCCGACTGTTGTCCAAATGAGGTATCCTCTTCAGCTTCACTTCTTTCAAATTCTTTATTGTCGCTTTCACCCTTTCAAGTTATTTATCCATTATATCGTCCTTGGCCTCATATACTCACAACTAACCCGGAATCACTATTGACCAGGAACTGGCCGACGGTCATTGTCTGGGTAAGAGAGAGACCTTCTAGGAGGGCTTAGTACTTTGACTCATTACTGGAAGCTTTAAAGCTAAATCTTAGTGCATTCTCGATATCGGTCCCATCTGAGGTCGACACAATTAACCCCACTCTGCTCCCTGCCTCACACGATGAGCCATCGACATACAAGTTCCATACTATACCATCTTTTGAAAAAACACCCTCTTCTAGGGTCCCATTCTTAAAGAGGTATCTCTCTTCCTCGTTATCAGACACCTTACTTCTGGATGAACTCGGCTCAACCTCAGCTAGGGGAAGACATACTAGATCACAAGCTGGAACCTCAATTTCTGTATCGGCCTCATCCTATGTGAACTCGACTATAAAGTCTGCTAAGGCCTTCCCCTTAATGGCCATTCTTGGCTGGTAGATGATACTGAATTCCCCTAGCTCAATGGCTTATGCCAATAACGTACTCGATTTCTCAAGTTTATGGATGACCTGTCTGAGGGGAGAGTCTTTGAGGATAACCATCATATGTTCTTGGAAGTAAGGTTTCATCTTCCTTGAGGCATGAATTAGATCATAAGACAACTTCTCCATTTTGGGATATCTCTGTTCGGCCCCTTGGAAGGCCTTGCTATTAAAATACACTGTCTTGTGTACTCCATCTTCATCTCTGACTATAATAGCACATATGGCCAACTCTGACATAGCCAGATATAAGTACAACTTCTCTCCTTGAATTGGTCTTGATAGTAAGGGTGGGAAGTCGAGGTATGCCTTTAACTCTTGAAAGGCCCTATCTCACTCCTCATTCCACTCAAAAGCCCTTCTAAGCACTTGGAAAAAAGGAAGACATTTATCAGTAGATATAGACACAAACATGTTTAACGTTGAACTCACCCTGTCAACCTCTGCACATCTTTGATTATCGTCGGACTCTTCATCTCCAATAAAGCTTTGATCTTCTCGGGGTTTGCTTCAATGTCCCTCTGGTTCACGATAAAGCCAAAAAACTTGCATGCTCCTATGTCGAAGACACACTTTGCGGGGTTAAGTTTCATCTCAAACTTGTCCATATTATTAAAATTCCTCTCAAGGTCAGCCACATGAGTGTCGGCCTTGAGCCTCTTTGTCAACATATCATCGACATAAACTTCCATCATCATCCTTATATGATCCTCAAACATCTTATTGACTAACCTTTGTTATGTTTCCCTGTAATTTTTTAAACCGAAGGGCGTGACCCTGTAACAATAGCTCCCCTTGTCAGTTATAAAGGATGTCTCCTCCGCATCGGCCGGGTCCATGATTATCTGATTATACCCTGAGTAGGCATCCATGAAACTCATCAGTTCATGGCAGCATCCACTATCTAGTTTATCCTCAATAAATGGAATCTATCTTTAGGATAGGCTTTATTCAGATCTGTAAACACACATCCTCCATTTTCCATTGGTCTTAGGGACGATGACAACATTGGCCAACCACTCAAGGTGGATGAACTCCTAATGAAGTCAACCTTTTCTAACTTTTTCACCTCCTCTCAGATGACATTATATTTCTCCCAGAAGTAGACTCTCCTTCTCTGTCTTATTGACTTTGCGTCTTTGACCACATTAAGCTTGTGGCTGAGGACCTTTGGATCTATGTCAGGCATATCTTCATGGCTCCAGGTAAAAAAGGCTCCGCCTCTTCCTCAATAGCTTGATCAACTCCTCTTTAATTTCCTTCTTCAGGGCTTTTTCGATTTGGACGATTTTATCATGTTCGTCCTCATTAAGGACGATGGATTCTACCTCTTCAGCAACCTCACCCTTCTTTAATTTAGTCTCATCTCTGGGACCCAGGGTATCAATGTTGTACCTTATAGTATCCCTTTCGTATGCCTCTCCTTCCTCAGCTGGCTTGAAGTAGCATTCACGTGCCTTAACCTGATCACCCTGCACTTCCCCACCCCAAATGGAGTCAAGAAATTAATCATTTGGTGAACTGTTGAAGGAACGACCTCAAATTCCTTGAGGGATACTCTTACCAGACTTATATTGTAGGACGAGTAGATATTTTCATCCATGATGAAGAAATTAATCTTCTTCGTGAGGCACTTTGGCCAACAATTTCCCATTCTTACTTCCATTTCATAAATCCCCAAAGGGTGTACTTTCTCTCCGCTGAACCTGATAAGAGGTTAATGATATGACACTAGCCTCTTCTTGCTGAGACCTAAGCCTTTGTAATAGTTCCAAAACATAACGTCGATCGAACTGCCGCCGTCCACCAAAATCCTCGAAACCTCATAACCATGCACCAGAGTGGTGATAACCAAAGTGTCATCATGTAAGCTAGAATCCCTTTGAAATCTAATCTAGAAAAACCCACAATCAAAGTATTCATATCAACTTTAGTTCTTTTTACCTTCTTCGACTCTATTGTTGCTGAATGCACTTCCTTGGATTTTAAAGGGAGAGCCTTGGCCTCTGCTACATGAGCCTTTCTTTCAGCAGCCTCTTTTCCTCCTCTAGCTAGTCCTCTACAGATCATCTTAACCCCAATAGAGATTGTATGTATCCGACCTTTAGGATCAGTAATTGGGGGAGGTAAGTCTAGGTTTGCTTCATCATCATCATCGTCTCGGCTTGCTAGAGCATCAGGCTTTCACTTGTCATTCTTCCTCTTTCGAGTGTCATCCAATCCACCCTTGGAACTTCCTTTATCAACATACTTTCTCAACTTGCCAGTTTTCATCATTCTCTCAATCTCGTCCTTGAGAGAAAAACACTTATCGATTGTATGACCACTGTCTTAGTGAAATTCACACCACATGTTTCTATTCCTCTTTGTGAGGAGGAGCCTTCAACTTCTTAGGCCACTTTAGAGATCGATCATTCTTGATCTCATTTAAAATGTGCTCACAACTAACAGTCAAAGGGGTGTAGTCTGTGAACTTGTCGTCCACTGACCTCTTCTTGTCATCCTTATTCTTCTTGTGGAACTTTCCCCCATTCCTTGTCCCCTTCTCATCTTCACCTTTGGAAGCCATTGCTTCCTCCGCATTCATGACCTTCTCGTCCGTAGCCAGGAGTTTGGCTATAGACTTTGGAGGATTTTTTGCAAGCTTCCAAAGTATATTTCCTTTCTACAAACCTCCCATCAAGGAGGTTATGGATATAATCTCTTCATAATCCTCGACCTTCAATTTCTCCTTGTTGAACCTCGCTATGTACACTCTCAGACTTTCATTCTTCTCCTGCTTTACATATAGCAAGTGGGTCGTCTTCTTCTTGGGCCTCACCCGAAATTAGAAATTGTGTATAAACCTTTTTGTAAGCTATTTGAAATTCTCAATCGATTTTTTTAGGAGAGACATAAACCATACACGTGCTACTCCGGTCATAGTGCTTGAGAAGGCACGACACCTCATCTCGTCTGAGACTGAGTAAATATCAGTAGCTGATTGATACATCTCCACATGGTGGACGGGATTAGTGCTCCCATTATACTTTGGAGTGACCACTGGCGGCTTGAACTTAGCCGGGGTGGGATAACTCCCAATCTTTGCCACGAAGGTTGAGTCTTCATTGTATCCCCTCTGCAAGGGGTCTCGGCTCTTCAAAAT
Organism: Sambucus nigra; assembly: GCA_949130495.1. Lineage (NCBI taxonomy): Eukaryota > Viridiplantae > Streptophyta > Magnoliopsida > Dipsacales > Adoxaceae > Sambucus > Sambucus nigra. The sequence goes on along the minus strand of OX422210.1, from coordinate 78,452,062 downwards.
TTCCCCAATCTTATCCTCTAGCCTTTGAATAGAATTATTCCACGGTCTCTCGGCCGCTGCTATAGCCTCGGCTTGAATAACATTGTCTTTGACCCCCTATCTCTCAGCTACTCACTATAAGTTATTACTCGCCTCGACCTCGCTTAGGCCGATGGTTAGCACCTCTATCATTTTTGAGAGAGCCAACGATACTTCTGGATCTGAAGAGTAGGTTTCTCAAGTCTCCTGCTACTAAACCGAACCTATCAATGGTCGACCCCTACATAATTTTTCTAGAGCTGATGCCCTTGGCTGACACTCTTAGCTCGACCTACCACTACATCCTCGGTTGGGCTAAATTGGTCGCACAGTGCCTTTAGAAATCTAATAAGGCTCCTAATATCTCATATCATCCTCTTCATCATATTTCTCATCCTCATCATCATGGCATTCATGTCTTGGCACCCCCAAGCATAAATGCCTAGGGTTGGCCACGTCCCTGTGAATAGAAGACTTTCGCTGATCGAAAAAATAAAGCAATGAGCTGAAAGTGAGATGAAACTCAAACAAGAGCTCTTTCAATGGTGGTTCAAGATCACCCAAGGATGAGATTGGACCACCACCAGAGAATCCGTTGGAGTTGCAACAAATAAAGGGAAGAAGATGGCTATCTTGTTCCCACGTACGACGCCAAATTGATGATACCATAATTGGTTTTAATTTATTCTAACATGATTTCGTTTCTTGATATCTTTTTAAACAATTTGCAGTCAAATACATTAAGGTTGTCAATTCATTTTTTGTGTTTGTGTTTATATGACATGAGACTACAAGCACCAGGTATACACGAAATCCTTTATTTTAAACCTAAATTAGTAGTATTGCTAATATAGATTAGTAGTATTGCTAATATCGATTATTATGAAATAATTTAATGGATGAAATCAAGATTATTGGACTTCGTACCCAAAACCTTATTTGAATATAATTATGAGATTTATTATAGTTAGTAAAGTATATTATGATTTAATATTTTTGTCATGAATATTGATGATACCAAAATTGGTATCACCAAGCCAGTGTGATAAGTGATCTCAAACCAACACAACAATGGTGTAAGAACATATATAAAATACAGAAAGAGATGAGACAAAGGGGAAGATAACGCCAGATATAAGTGTTTCGGTCGGAGCCTACGTTCACTGTGCAGTGTGAATGGTAGTTTTCACTATGATAAGGGCCCTAATGGACTGCAAATACAACACTCAATATTTTCTCTCTGCTCTGAGTATTTTGGCAGGGTTTTAGTTGGGGTTTGCAATAAGCGATCCCCTACAATGAGGTAGAAGATAACTATTTATATGCTTGGGTGGTGTCATACGCACCCCAGTCATGCATGAGGCATGCATAACTCCAACTATCCAACAAGGTGATGCCATCTGTCCCTCGTGCATGTAAGCAATGATTATGAGATAATCCCCACATGTGTGAGTGATGCTGTTGTAACGGTTTAGTCCACGTGGGCTTTATAGCCCACGTGCATTGTCCTATACATGCTCTGTTCCATGCGCCCTCTAAGGTGACAAGTCCCTCCAATCGAGTTGAGGTGTCGGCCTGGCCGTGTGGGAGACCACTGATATATCATCTGGACTACACGTTGTTAATTGTGAAGTGTAGTCTCGGCTGACTTGCACTAGGCCGAGACTAAAGATGAGAACAACTGATAGTTTTGACTTTCTGACATGGCGAGGGGAGACACTAGGCCCGCCGATGTTGCATATAGTCTCGACCTAGTCTTAGACGAGGCTGGGGCGATCATTGTGGGATGGCCCAAAGGTGCACTAAGAGAAGTCGGCTTGAGCCGAGTCTGTACTGAACGGAGACAAGGTCTCGTATGGGCATATTTGATAATTGTGTGAATTAAAAACGGCTACTATCTATCTATATTTATGTTAACCACAAGCCAAATAAAAAAAGGCAAATAATAAGGGGGTCCATAGGTACTGTTATTTTGTGGTAGATATTGCAAGCGTGCTATAAATTATCTTGAACCAGTGGTTGGGCCAAAGACAAAATGAAATATATATAGAGGTGTCTTTGTATATGTGGTCCTTTCTAATATTTTGGTGTGTTTGAGTTTAGATCTCTTCAGATTCTCTATTCAATAATCAATTATCAATTATCAATGGGAATTACTCTGGGGATTTCATAATTTACGAGGATCCTTATATTTATGGGGATTTGATGATTTACATGTAACTTTGTGTTTATTGGGCTTTGATGATTTACGTGTTTAATGGTATATTTTTCTACTATATTCTGATTTGTTTGTAGGTTGTTTAATGATACAATGTTGTGAGAAATATTAAGTTATGTTTAATAAATTGAATTTGATTTTTTAGTTTTTGTTCTGTCTCAGTTACAACAATCCTAGATTACCCACTTTAATATTTTTTTTGGAGACATATGTTTTAATTTCTTCTACTTTAGGGTTTTTTTTGCTAAAATATGTTTCTATTTTCTTATTTTATAAATAAAAGGTTGAATTACCTATTATTCATGATATATATATATATATATATATATTGGATTGATGTTAACTTTGTCCTTTTGTGTTCAAAATTTTGGAACGTTTGGAAAGTATTGGATTGATGTATATGATATATATATAAGTTCCTTACCATTTATTTAATTGGTACGCCTTTTAGAGTTTTAACCATTTTGTTTAATTTTTCCATCTAAGGTGAACATGTTATTAAGTATTAATATGCTCACTTAATCTAAAGTATGAATCTGAATGTAATTGTATGTTGATTTAACCTTATAAAACTAATTTTTTATATTGTGCTTATGTGTTTTGTATTCTTAGTCCGAAAAATCACTTATATGTTATGTTCTTTAGTTAGTGGTAATGCAACTTGATTAATGAGAAGGCTCCAACTTTTCAAATTACTTATCAGCTGATTGCATCCCGTGGTTGGTCTATATTTTTGGGTTTCTGGGGATGAAGATATTATATAATAATGCTTATGACTTCAATTTAATTTTTAAAGAAACCTCATTTATGGTTACAAAATGGAACTTTTGTAACCGGCAAGTCATATTATGTTTTTTCATTACATTTGTCTCAATAATCTAGTTTTATGTTCATATATCTCCATCTCCTCCCTATAGTTACTTCTTTCTATTTTTGATGTCTCTTTGACTCTTTAGAACTACATTATATTTGTCTCCATGAATATATTTAGAAGATAAATTATGTTGTGGTTCCTTCATCAAAATATGCCTTTTTTCTCTAGCATTGGATATACATGGTAAAGATAAAAAAAAATTAGTAGTTTGTTACTGATAAGACACCTCGGTGCACTCCTATTATTGAAATTTTATTGTGGCGATCATTTTATGAAAAGTTTATCAACAACTAGTATTAGAATTGTATCGACGATGTGTACAATCGATACCTAAAGATTGATTAAATGCCATATTGATGATGTGAAAATAATTATGTTTTTCTTCTTACAAATTTACTTGAATCAAAATAAACATTGGCAATCACTGATTCAAGATGGCCCTTTGAGAGAGACTTTGTTAATATGAGGTATGAACACTGAAGGGATAGGTTGAGGTTTAAGCTTGAATACTACCATTCATACATTTAATTTTTCCGATTGCGTTGGTGCATGTTGTTTGTTATATTATGTTAATGTTTTCGTGTTAGATTATTATAGAGTGCATTGGTAATCTCTTTCTGAATTCAAACATTGCACTAAAATCAAGATATAATAATGACGACCTTTATTTTATTTTTTGTTTACATATTATTGGTATATATTTTTAGCCTTTTAAAGCTTTTTGATCTATATTTTTTGTGTTTATTTTTTGTTTGTAAATCAAATTTGTTTTATACGTTTGTTGTTCTCCTCATTGATTTTTTTTCCATGTTAATGGGGCTTAGAAAAATATAGTATTTCATACTTTTTGATCTTTTTCTTTCTAAATTGATTATAGGACTAACACAGTTTTGGGCATTCTGTAGCTCTACTGAAATTTTGTATTTTTATATGCGATTAAATTTGTATTGCCACCGTATAGGGATGAATATGTCTTAATATTAAGGGAGTTTTATATGTTTCAGATTGTACATGAAGATTATCCTCACGCACGAAGCACAAGTTGTGGTTGTAAGTAGTTGACAAACATTACTTTTGGTATATTCTTTGCAAATATTGATTTTGTGTCTACATAGTTTTGTAAATGTGAAATCAATTTCCTGGCCTCACTTGGTGTTGATGTAAAAAACTAGATTACTCTAATAATTTAATCACAGATAAATAAATGAGACAGAATATTTTAAAGTGGTTCAGCCTTATGTGAATGGCCTACGTCCACTGTTATGTTATTGCTGAGTGTTTGGGAATTCTCGATTACAAGTTCTCTCAAGAAATCCCCCCCCCCTTTGAATGAGGATGATACAAGGTATTTATAGCCCATAGGTTGTACATGAAAGGGCTGGTACATTAAATGATATACATATGAAAGGGTAATACATTTAATGCAGCGTGTGCGTCAAGATGATAATCATTCAATGAATGGTTGAACTGTTGATTATCTGGAAATTAATGATACGACCGAGATGCAGTTTGGACCGCCTTAGTTGCTCGTTGCTCTGGAGTTCCTCGGAGCGCTGGAATACCTCGGAGTGCTAAAGTTCCTCGGTGTATCCTCGTTTCTCGGAGAGAACATGAGTTGGTCGGGGAAATGAACTTCCTCGTTGCTATTGTGCCACGTAGATTGACACGTGTCTTCGTATTATTCGTCCATATCAGCATATTAATTTTGGTATCAACAGAAGCCCCCAATGTTTCATATTTCGAACTTTGAGGAGTATGGAACATTCTTTCTCGGTATATGGAAATATTAAATGACTTTCCTGGATTTTAGGAGCATTTTCTTTGTATTTGAATTTCCTTCAATATTCGCAGAATCCGCCTTTTTGAATTTTCATAAGCGCTTCGATCTTCGTGCAGTTTTTGTCCTTTTAGCCGCCGGTAATACAATAGTTTCTTTTTCGTAATCATTTCTTTCGCCGCTTCCCAAGGTAAAGTATTTAAACTTCTTAGGTAACCATACCGTCTTCTACCTTTTCCAATTTTCTGCATTCAAGCTTTCTATTCTCTCTTTCTCTCTTGTGTGTGTCATCCTTGTTTTCGTTCGTTGTTGATAGCTCTCCTTTCTTCCTGTAAGCTTTTCTTCCTTCTTCTTTTATTCACCATGGTTTATATTATTGAATCTATTGAAAAATTCCGTTCTGATTTTTCCATCCCTTCTTGGGTGATTTTAGAGGAGTTGTCTGAACCTCAAAATTACTTTCGTTTGGCTGAGGGGCATTGGTTTCCCAGTCTTTTTATTGCTGAATGTGGGTTTTCCTTTCCACCAAATCCATTATGTTAAGAATTTTGTCAGTACTTCGATGTTGTCCCTGCAAAAATAGCCCCCAATACATGGAGAATAGTTAATGGGGTGCATAAGTTAAATCAAACTCATGGAACTCGTTTAGGAATTCCTGAGATTATGTTTTGCTATAGATGGGCTATTCTAGAAGATGTTTATTATTTAAAAACTAGATTTTTGAATAGGGCTCTGGTAGTCAACCTCCCTGATGCCAACAGGGATTATTTTGAAAATGGGGTCATTATAAAAAATTGGCAACATGCACCTTTGCCTGGAGATGAAGTATATGATGGTCCCAAATGCCCCCCCTATGGCAATGGGATAGGTTATTTCTGTTTTATTGACTTTCTGAAATTTTGATTTCATCTTGTTTGTGTAAATGCGTGATTGACATTTCAACTTATTTTTGTTTGTAGTTGACAGCAAGAGAAAAACTCCCAAGGAATCAGAGGTAAATATAAGGCAATTGAAACATATCTGGAGTTTGCATCAGAAGGTCGCAGACGAGCATATCAGGTCTACCTCATATTTGTTGCAGTATAGGAGCTATACGTCATCCTTTACTGCTCGCCCTGTGGTCAGCACCAGTGATCCAGTGCAAATTCTTAAAGACCCTAATCCAGAATCTCATATCCCTTTGAGCCAAAAAATGGGCAAGAGAAGAGTACCCACTCTCTTTGAGGAGAGTTCCTCTGCTGGCGATGGGAAGAAAACCAAGGTTAATGTCCCAAAGGGGATAAAGAAAATTGATGATGCTCCTTCTGTTGCTGTTCAGAAGGTTGCCGAGAAGCCCCCAGTGGCTCCTGTTCAGAAAGATGCACCTGTTGAGGTAATCACTATCTCAAAAACCAAAAGTTCCTCTTTGGTTGAAGTTGCTGAGAAGGCACCAAGGAGATTGAGGAAATCCTCCTCGGTCAGTATTTCTAGAACCAATCCCCAGTTCCTAGCTGGTGGAGATGGTGTTCAAATTATTGTTCCTCCAAGCTCTACGACGATCTTGGCAAAATTTTCACCTATCCCCGAGGTGCAAGGTACTGAAGAAGACCTTACCCGAGATGTGGTTACTTCTCTGGCTGCTCGTCATTTGGCTTCAGTAAGTATCTACACTCTGAGCTTCTTATATTTTCCCTTGTTGTTTCCCAATTTTATTTCTGATTTCATTTTCCTCTTTTGATTGCAGTTGACAAGCTGTTTCAATTTAATCCTTAAAAAGGATGAAGCGATCAAGGCTTCTTGCTCCTTGTCCACTGTAGAGGGAGCACTGGAGAAAGCTATTAAATCTGTTAGTGAATCCCGTCAGAAGTATGACGAGGATAAAACTGAATGGGAAAAGAAATTGGTTGTGTCTGATGCAGAGAAGGTACAACTGGGTAATAAGGTGAAGGATTTGGAGAGAGAGAATAAAGGCTATGCCGAGAAACTTTCAGGCTTTGGGGAGCTTAAAAATAAAATGAAATCAGCTGAAGAAGAGCTGACCCTTCTACGAGAGGTAAATCGTCAGAAAGAGGAGGTGGAAAACAAATTGAAGGCCGCCGAAAATCTTATGTTCGAGAAACTATCCTCGGATAAGATGAAGAGAAAAACAACTGTGAAGACATCCTTTAAAACTGGTTGGGACAAAGGATGGGACAGGGGAGTGGCAGCCATGACGACCCAAGTGAAATATGGGAGTTTAAAATATTTTCATGATGGTTGGGTTGCAGCACTGCAGGAGTTGAAGGTGAATGAGGACTCCGAGCTATTTCAACAACATCTCCCTGGTCCTCCTCCAGTTATTGAAGATGAGTCTTCAGACGAAGCTGCATCTGAAGAATCTTCAATGATAGTGGGTGATCAAGTCCTTGTTCCACCACCCAATCAGATAGCCACCGAGGAGATTTCGTCGTTGCCTGCTCCTCCAAAACAAGTCCCAGCTTCTAATAATCAGACCATTGTTCCTACCGAGCAACCGAGCTCCTCGTCCCAGCCTCCCGAGAAAGTCTTGGGAGACAAGGAAAAGGTGTGAAGTTGTTCGGTACTCTTTTTATGTTTCTCTTTGACTTATCCTCTGTACTCAAAACGATGTAATCTTGTTTGATGATGTAATAAAATCACATCTTTCTGCATTTTGTCTTCTTTTTTATGATTGCTTTTTCTTTCTTTGTTAGTTTGTGGCTAGAATGGAACTGATATATGCTCATGGTACAAAGCTGATGCAGCAATGCCATGAATATTATAAAGTTGGTTATACAAATTTGAGTGTATCAGAAATTGCTGACATCTTGGGTCATGATGCTTCAGAACAGGCAGTTGATGCTTATCGATACCTGAAGGATTTATTGGACCGAGCTGTGGCCAATAATGTGGTATACTATGAGTTAATCGTGTAACTTCATTATTCCTTAGAAGATTTACAACATCAACATAATGAATCAACTGCTTTGCTGCACAAGGAGTATGAAAATAGATATTAACAGCTTTCTTCTGAAACAGGCCATAAAAAGATCCTTACTGTATACGATATTAGGGAGAGAACCCTGAAAGGTGAAGTTGAAGCCTGTAGGCAGATTGCTGAGTTGCTGGAACAAGAGAATAATAGTTTGCAGAAAAAGTTGGCACAGTATGAGTCTGCAGCTTCATCTTCCACTGCTTTAATATCGGTTAACGATGAGGGTTTCTCGTTCCTAGAGGTTGAGAATGCCAAATTAAGGCAAGAGTTGGATACTCTAAGAAGATCTGGTATTTCCACTACTGCTCGGGGACGAGGAAGAGGGTCTCGTGGGCGAGGAAGAGCTGTTCAAAATGTTGTCGAGGAGCAAAATTCTCCACCTGCTCGGAGTCGATCAAGAGTTCTCAGCCGTAATGTTGAAGAATCTCGTACTCTGTCAACATTGGAAACTCAATCATACCAATTGAACACCAAAGATCGGGCTTTATCTGAAATGTCCAAGAGAAATCTATCTTTGGAAGATCAACTTACTGCAACGAAGTCTGCTTTGAATGATAAAGATGTTTATGCCAGGAACCTTCACGAACAATTGGATAGATTAACCTTCCAATTCCATAAACAGCCCAGGGAATTTTGGATGGCAGGATACAATGAAGCCCTTGTTCATTTATATGCTCGTATTGAACATGCCAATAATGCAGGTTATAAGCAGGGGTGGTTGAACGCCTTGGGTGTACTAAAATTGGAGCAAGGGCATTTTTTATGGGATTATCATGCTCCAGGGTTACTAGACTTGCCTGTGCCACCTTTCAAATTGGACATGGAATGGATCCCAGCTCGTTCCATTCCTCGGAGTTTAATTTCAAAATATCTTGGTGACTATAGTCTTCATTCTCAGATTGAATTATCTCGTCCCGAGCATCTCTTGGATACACCTTCTGTGATGAACGTCAGAATGCTCAGAGATGTTAATTTCATTAATTCTCCTCTTTGCTTAGAAGATCCTCCTGCTGGCGAAGAGCCTGTTTCAAAAGCTAAAGGAAAGAAACCAATAGAATAGGATTTTTAATGTAACAGTTAGCACATATATGTAGCTTGTAATATATTTTGACCTTAATGAAAGAATTTCATTTTTTGTTTGTAAATCTTTATTGCTATTGTTCTGCGTTAAACACTAAGTATGTATCTGTTAAAAAGATAACAATTTTGCGCTATTCATTGACCAACTTAGTAATAAATATGAGAAATGTTGCTCAATAAAGTAATGAGTATAAAGATGTTTAAAATTTGGCCAACCAACCAAGGTTGTTAAATTGTGCTCATCGACCAATTATAGTTAGTGAGAGCTTATCCCCGACTAACCATACTTGGTAAATTTTTATCTTTTTTATAAAATGTGTCCGACCAACTAAGGTCGATAAATTCTGCTTGTCGACCAATTATAGTTAGTGGGTTTTTATCCCCGACCAACCATACTTGGTACAGTTTGGAATATTTTGTTCTTCGAAGAACTTTTGTAATAATCTTTCCTCCCGACCAACATAAATTGGAATGTGAGAGCATATTTTCAAATCAAATAATATTGTTCTTCCATCAACCGTAGTTGATTATTGAACTATCAGGTTCTTTCGAACTATCTGTCCACTAGTTATCTTACCAACCTTACTTGGTCACGCTAGTGTACGCCTCCTAACCAAAGGAGTATATTTTTTGGTTCTTTCGAACTATATGTCCACTAGTTATCTTACCAACCTTAGTTGGTCACGCTAGTGTACGCCTCCTAACCAAAGGAGTATATTTTTTGGTTCTTTCGAACTATCTGTCCACTAGTTATCTTACCAACCTTAGTTGGTCACGCTAGTGTAAGCCTCCTAACCAAAGGAGTATATTTTTTGGTTCTTTCAAACTATCTATCCACTAGTTATCTTACCAACCTTAGTTGGTCACGCTAGTGTACGCCTCCTAACCAAAGGAGTATATTTTTTGGTTCTTTCGAACTATCTGTCCACTAGTTATCTTACCAACCTTAGTTGGTCACGCTAGTGTACGCCTCCTAACCAAAGGAGTATATTTTTTGGTTCTTTCGAACTATCGTCTTCTTTCTTCTTTTTGCTGTCGAGCAGCGTAGTGTATAACACTAGTATTCCCCGAAAAACTTTCAAACAAAGGAGAAGAAAATTGTGAAAACATCATCGTTTTATTCATATTAATGGAACCGTTGTACATTTGACATCATTGATAATACTTGCGAAGGTGTTCAGCATTCCAAGCATTCTTGAATTCTTCTCCTTCTAGAGTTGCTATTCGGTAAGTTCCTGGTCGAACAACTTTTGTAACTCGGTAAGGCCCATGCCAATTTGCCTCCCAATTTATTGTGCTTCTGAATTACCTTCTTTAGCACATAATCTCCTTCCTTTAAATCGCATTTCCTCACCCTTTTGTTGTAGAAAAGAGTTGTTCGTTGTTGATAAGCAGCATTCCTAATGGCTGCCTCTTCTCGAACCTCCTCGAGCATATCAAAATCCAGTCTTCTCATCAAGTCACTGATAGGAGAATTGAAATTCAGTACTCTATGCGTTGGAAGACCCAACTCGGCAGGTATTACAGCCTCACTTCCAAATGCCAGCATATATGGTGATTCTCCAGTTGCTGCTCGGGGAGTTATTCGGTAAGCCCACAATACTGATTGTAGCTCATTAATCCAGTTAGCTTTAGCTTCACTTAGCCTTTTCTTCAAACCATTTAGCAGTGTTCTATTCGTCACTTCAGTTTGTCCATTGCTTTGAGGATGGCCTGGTGCTGAATGAACCTTCAAAATGTTCGACTGATGACAATAGGCAGCAAATTCCTCGTTATCAAATTGGGTTCCATGGTCTGTGATGAAGGCATGAGGGAGACCATATCGACAGATGATATTCTTCCAAATGAACTGGTATACCTTCTCGTATGTCATATCAATAAGTGGCTCAGCTTCTACCCACTTAGTAAAATAGTCCACTACAACGACGAGGTACTTGAATCTTCCTCGGGTGATCGGCAGTGGTCCAACCAAATCAATTCCCCACATGGCAAATGGCCAAGGGGAAGTTATTGGTGTCAACAATGCTTGTGGAGTTCGTCGGATAGAGGAAAAACGTTGGCACTTGTCACATTTCTTAGCATAGGCTATACAATCAACCCTCATCGTCGGCCAATAGTATCCTTGAGTCATTACCCTTTGTAAAAGTGTTCGACCTGCTACATGAGCTCCACAAGACCCTTCATGGATTTCTTCAATCAATTCTTTCACCTCGGAGGGATGTACACATCTCTGCAAACCTGCCATAATTCCTCGTCTATATAAAATACCATTAGTTAATACATACCGAGCAGCTTTATACTTCAATTTTTTGGCAGCGAGCTTATCCTCTGGTAATTCTCCCTCTTCAATATATACCCTGATGGGATCCATCCAAGATGGTCCTAAATCAAGGGTAATAACATTCATCGTCAGGTTTTCATCTATGCTCCGACTTTCCAGTACTTCAATTGGTATCGTTCTTCGCAGCTCGGTACGAGTAGCTGATGCTAGTCGGGCCAGTGCGTCTACTTGTACATTCTCCATCCTCGATATTCTCACCAATTGAATGGCATCAAATTCTGTCAGTAACTCCATCACCTTTGCATGATACTTCGCCATTAAATCTCCTTTAACTGCATATGTTCCTATCATCTGATTTACAATTAATTGAGAATCACTGAATATAATTACTTGCCGTACTTCCATAACTTTTGCTAAGTTTAAACTTGCTATCATGGCCTCATACTCAGCCTCATTATTGGAGGCTTTGAATTGGAATCGCAAAGCATATTCCATGTCAATCTCATCTGGGGTGTTCAAAACAATTCCTGCCCCGCAACCTGCTGTGCAAGATGAGCCATCTACATATAATCTCCATATGGGTAACCCGTCTTCAAATTCCTTATCTGACAGGGTTCTTCGGTGAAATATTTGTTGCTTCTTTTCATCCTCCCCTGACACTTTTCGCTCCTCGTCGACCATCTCTTCTTGCTCTTTTACTAACCGGAGCTGGTCTGAGCTCGAAGTTGATGATCTTTCTTCATCCATAAGCCTTTTTACCAACCGGAGTTGGTCTGGATTTATGTCTGTTGATCCTGTAACATCCACAGGTTGGTTAGCGAGCACCTTTTGCTCCTCGGGGGTATCAGGGTATGTAAACTCTGCTATAAAATTTGCTACAGCTTGCCCTTTTAATGACGATCTGGGTTCATACACAATATCATATTCACCGAGTTCTATTGCCCAGTACATCAGTCTTCCTGATTTTTCTGGCTTGTGAAGGGCTTGTCTCAATGGCATGTCGGTATACACGATGATTGTATGGGCCTGGAAATATGGCCTCATTCTTCTACTTGCTTCAATTAATGCCAATGCCAATTTTTCTAGCTTTGGATACCTGATTTCTGCACCTCGAAAAGCCTTACTTGTGTAATAGATGGGTTTCTGAACTCCATTCTCCAATCTAATCAATGCTGAGCTAATTGCATTCTCTGATACCGCCAGATACAAGTACAACTTCTCTCCTGTTATTGGCCTGGACAACAATGGAGGTGCTCCCAAATATTTCTTCAAGTCTTGAAAGGCCTTTTCACATTCATCAGTCCATTCAAAAGTTTTTTGAAGTGTTTTGAAGAATGGGAGGCATTTATCAGTTGCTCGGGACACAAATCTATTGAGCGCCGAAACTCGTCCTGTAAGACTATGTACTTCTTTCTTCGTCGTTGGGGATCGCAGCCCTAAAAGAGCTTTGATCTTTTCCGGATTTGCCTCAATACCTCGTTGGTTGACGATGTATCCGAGGAACATTCCTTCTCGTACTCCAAAGGTGCACTTCGTCGGGTTGAGCTTCATTTGGTATTTATCTAGTTGATCAAAGGTATGACCTAAGTCAACTAGATGGTCAACAGCTTTCTTGCTCTTTGTTAGCATATCGTCAACATAGACTTCCATGTTGCAACTGATTTGTTCGGCAAAAACCTTGTTCATCAGCCGCTGATATGTTGCACCTGCATTTTTTAAACCAAAAGGCATGACATTATAACAATAAGTTCCCCTTGGGGTAATAAAAGAAGTACTTTCCCTGTCTTCAGGTTTCATTTTGATCTGGTTGTAGCCAGAATATGCATCCATGAAGCTGAGCAGCTCATGTCCCGAAGTAGCATCCACTAGCTTGTCTATTCTGGGCAATGGAAAATGATCTTTCGGGCATGCTTTGTTGAGATCAGTGAAATCAACACACATTCTCCATTTATTATTCTTCTTCTTTACCATCACCACATTTGCTAACCAGTTTGGATATTTCACATCTTCAATGAATTGGGCTTTCTGGAGCTTCTCGACCTCCTCTTGTATGGCCTGATTCTTCTCGGGACTAAACACTCTTCTTCTCTGCTTCACAGGCTTGATCTCCTTATTCACATTGAGTTCATGACATAAGAAGTTTGGATCTATTCCTGGCATGTCTTCGTGACTCCATGCAAAAGTATTCTTCCTATTTCTCAAGAAAGTTATCAACTCTTGTTTTATTGAAGCATCCAACGATGAACCTATCTGGGTTACTCGTTCAGGGTGCTCCTCGTCCAGAATAACATTTTCTGTAGATTCTACCACCTGTCCTTTTACAAGTTGGGATTCATCCCTGGGATCAAGAGTTTCAATTTCTGTACCTTCCTCCACATGGTAGGTAGTAGTCTTTTTCCTTGATTCCTCAAGCTCCTCTTGCTCGGCAGATGAATAATAGCATTCCCGAGCTATTTTTTGATCACCTTTCACAACTCCTACTCCGAAGTTTGTTGGGAATTTTAAGCATTGATGCACTGTAGATGGAACTGCTTCGAACTTCTTCAAACCAACTCTTCCCATGATGATGTTGTAGGCTGACTGCACATTCTTGTCCATCACAAAGAAGCGTATTCTTTCTGTTCGACAAGCAGGCCAAGTTCCAATGAATATGTCCAACTTGATCGTCCCAAGTGGAAAAACTTTCTTGCCAGCAAAACCCAGAAGGGGTCTGTGATAAGGTTCCAATTGAGATAATTTCAAATTCAAGCTATCAAAGCATGAATAGTACATGATGTCTGTCGAACTACCATTGTCCACCAACACCCTTGAAATCACCACATCTTTCATCCTCATTTTGATCACCAAAGGATCATCGTGAGGGTAAAGAACACCTGCCAAATCGTTTTTTGAAAAACCAATAACTAGCTTCTCTTTATTTACCTTCCTCGAACGATTATCCTCGGCAAGATTTATTCGTTGAATATATGAGCAGGCTTGAGCCTCTCCGAGATAAGCCTTTCTTTCTGCAGTAAGGTCTCCTCCTCCAGCATCTCCTCCTGTAATAACATTACAATCAAATGACCCAAAACGTATGGAAAATACCTCTCGTTCAGTCTGCCTTGGCTTCTTTGGAGGATCGGGGTCTTCATCTGGATCATCTTCATGATCTCTTTTCTTTTTCTCCTCCGTCCGACGAAGAGATCTGGAACGATCTCTAGTTCTATCATCATTCTTCCTTTCACCTCTGTGATCTACATACTTTGACAACTTTCCTCTTCGGATGAGCGTTTCAATCACGTTCTGAAGGGCTATGCAATTTTTGGTCGTATGGCCATGATCTTTATGGAACTCACAATATTTGGCCCTATTCCTCAGGTCAGGATTGGTCCTCAGTTTATCTGGCCACTTGATTTCTTTGTTATTCTTGATTTCTTCCAAAACATGATTAATACCCATTTTCAATGGAGTATAATTATCGGATTTCTTCAGGACTTCCCATGACGTCCTATTATTCTTGGAGTGCTTGTCACCACCATTACCTTTTTGCTCTTTCTTCTTAGATTTGTCAACCTCCACCTTGGTTTCTTTATCCATATTCTTCTTCGCAGCCATAGCCTCCTCGGCATTCATGATTTTGGCCGCTTTTGCCATCAACTCCAACATAGTTTTAGGTGGATCTTTAGCCAAAGTGTAGTATAACTTGTTAGGCAACAATCCACTCATCAAAGTAGTGATCGCTGTCTTTTCTTCGTAATCTATGACTTCCAACTTCTCGTTATTGAAACGAGTTATGTAATCTCTAGTACTCTCACCTGATTTTTGTCTAACACTTAACAAGTGCGCTACTCGCTTTACCGGCTTTGCTCCAAAACAGAAATTGCCAATGAACAACTCGGCTAGCTGAATAAAAGTCGAAATCTTACCCCGAGGAAGATTGTTGTACCATATCTGTGCAGATCCGGTAAGAGTTCCCGAGAATGCTCTACACCTCATCTCGTCGGGGACGGCATACATGTCGGCAGCATCTTGGTATTGTTCTATATGAAGAACAGGATCTGTCTTTCCATCATACTTAGGGGTCACTACAGGTGCTTTGAATTTCGATGGTGTAGGAAAATTCACAATGGCCTGCACAAAAGGTGTCCCTTGAACAAAAGTTCTCTGTAAGGGATTCCTTTCTTTAGCCATTTCTCCAAGTCTATCCTCCAACCGCTGAATGGAACCTTTCCATGCTTCATTTCCTTCCTCGGGCCGCTTAGTCCGAGCAATTGATTGTTCTGACGTAACTTCCTGAGATCTATCTCGACGAGTAGCTGGTCGTGATTGTGCTGATCCTTCTCTCAAACCTGATGGTGGTTGAAAGCTTCTCGATGGGGCTCTAGGTGGACTCATATTTCTCCTTGGTCCTAACCGACTGAAAGGAGACACCCTGCTTAATCTTTCCAGGGCGCTGGTTCTCTCCGGAGAGAGAGTGATATGTTGATCTGTATCCGTAGCCCGTATCGATGAAGTTCGCCCAGGTTGATAAGAAAAATCATTAGATTCTTCATTACGATATGACCCAGTACGCCTGGATCGCAATTGCCCACGATCACTCCTTTGCCTTGAATGGGTAGGTGCACCGCCGTGAAGAGTTTGAATGAGTTGCCTCATTGTTTCTTGCATGGCGGTTTGTCCTTCAGCCATATTCGTCATAATTCCAGCCAGATCTGGAGGTGCAGATGGATTTGGAGGATTTCCAGCATTTCCAGCATTTCGATTACTGGATTCTGGATTATCTGCCATTGATGATAAATGATTTTTGGTGAAAAACGATAGCAACAGTCGTTCCCACAGACGGCGCCAATCTGTTGATGTAAAAAACTAGATTACTCTAATAATTTAATCATAGATAAATAAATGAGACATAATATTTTAAAGTGGTTCAGCCTTATGTGAATGGCCTACGTCCACTGTTATGTTATCGCTGAGTGTTTGGGAATTCTCGATTACAAGTTCTCTCAAGAAATTCCCCCCCCCCCCTTTGAATGAGGATGATACAAGGTATTTATATCCCATAAGCTGTACATGAAAGGGCTGGTACATTAAATGATATATATATGAAAGGGTAATACATTTAATGCAGCGTGTGCGTCAAGATGATAATCATTCAATGAATGGTTGAACTGTTGATTATCTGGAATTAATGATACGACCGAGATGCAGTTCGGACCGCCTTAGTTGCTCGTTGCTCTGGAGTTCCTCGTAGCGCTGGAATACCTCGGAGTGCTAAAGTTCCTCGGTGTATCCTCGTTGCTCGGAGAGAACATGAGTTGGTCGGGGAAATGAACTTCCTCGTTGCTATTGTGCCACGTAGATTGACACGTGTCTTCGTATTATTCGTCCATATCAGCATATTAATTTTGGTATCAACACTTGGTATTATGTAGCAGTGATCACACACACCACTGCCCATACTTATTTTTCTCGTAAATATTTGTTTTTTATCACATTCATCGAAGTAGATGTTTTGTAAATCTACGGTTGCAGACCAAGTATTTTCTCATACTAAAGTTTGAAGACCAAGTGTTTGTTCAATTCCATAAATGTAGATCTTGAGGGGGATGACACATGGAGTATAGAATTACGATTATATACTCTTTGTGTTCTTATTCTTATTTATTCTAGAGTGCTAAACACACGGTTTGAAACTCTATTTTCTATATTTATATGGTTCTTTTTTATGATTCTCAATTAATTTGATATATATCGGTATATTACTATACTTATTACAGAATACCTTACCATAATTTGGATATAAAAACATTGTGGTGAGTATTTATGTATGAGCTTATTATTTTCGTTATTGATATAAATTGTTAATGTCATATTTCTTATAATATGAGTTGTAAATTTTTTAGGTCATTTTCTTGATTATGGTTAATTTCTTAATAGATTCAACATACTATATTAGTCATATGATGGGATGCATTAACCTGTTTTGTATGGTTAGTTTTGAAGATTAAACTAGAAGTATTTACATATGCACTGATAGCATAAGAAATATTATTTGGTAGGAAGTCTTATTTGTTGAACTATAGTATATCTATTTTTGAGTTATAAAGACTTCATAGATTTTTTTTCGAGTGTAAAACATGTATAGCTTTGTTTCTTTCTTGGATGCTAAGTGTTTGACATATGAAAGTCGACATTCAAATAGTTTACTCTCAGCTACAAGGGAGTAATATCTTAATATATATTTCGTGTTAATGTTTGTGGTTTCTCATATATTGCTTTAATGTTTGAGATATTTCTCTACAATTAGTTCTCCTTTATTGATTGAGATATTTCCTTCTCTGTTTTTTCCTTATTGTTTTTCATAACTACATTGGGAATTCATACAAAGTTCATCAAATGCAACCAGTGTTAGACATACATTGTGAAAACATCTAAAACATGCTTACTATTTTGGATCTAACCATGCTAACTATAGTTATTTATGGTAAGTATATTTTTTAAAAGTTATGCAATAGCCATTAGAAGGAAAATTTGATTTGCATCTTTTTTAAAGTGAACTGTTAAGCATTCAATATAAATATTGTGTTATTACTCTTCATCACGAGTTTGGATTATTTTTTAGGTTCATTGGTCATATTTTTTTAAATTAGTAACATTAGACGAGGTGTGATATGAAATTTGTCATATTTCTTGGTTACACTCTCATTTCCAGCTGTGATAATTTTAAATAAGTTGTTATTCTCATTTATATTGTCTGCGGCTTGAAGAGAGTTAAATAATCAACAATTGTATATTCTCGATAATTTTAAGTCACTTTTTGGATGTTGGTTCTTTTAATTTCAAGTGTCTTTTGGGATGTATTTTAATCCAAAGATTTCCATCCACCACGTTTGGAATTTGAGTAACTTACAATCCATAAATTATAATCTCAAATTTGTTGTGCAAGTAATTTATGTTTCACACTTTTTCTTTTCATGTAACATATATGTCAAATTGAGGGATAATTGGATGCGTTACTTCTAACTTTTACTGTTTCTAATTACAAGATCCATTTAATGTTTCTAATTACAAGATACATTTAATGTTTGGAAACTTACCACTTTGGAAACGTTTTTATGCCCGCACGTGTTTGTTTCTTTGTGTATTTGGTTTCCGGATGACAGATCTTGAAGCATCATTCCATATTTTTTTCTTACTTTCCTTTAAATGATTTGTAGGTTTACTTTCCTTCAATCCTTAATGTTGTTTACATTTTTTTCTAATTTCAGATTTAAATATATAATGGTGTTTGACGGCGACAATATATGTGAGTTACTATTTTAGGGACTTTTAAGTTTGAATAATTCCCATTCACTATATTCTTAATATATTCCAATATTTTACTATTTTGGCACATAATCATGACAACTTTCCAACATATTTCAGTGAGATTCTTGATGTTCCACCCTCCCCTTGACTTGGCTGTGATAGGAAAATTGAATGTCATGCATTAAGTTACATCGACAATAGTTAGGAAGTTTAGGAGAAAATACATTTATAGAATTAAGTTTTCGCATCACAAACTTATTTTATTTATTTATTAATGTATTTATGTTATTTTCATAAATTGAGTTAAATCGATGATGTTTATACAAGGTCTAAGAAGGACTAGTTCTATAAATAAAATAAACTATGCCCAAATTTTCTAAATTATTTACACTTATTTGTATTATATATAAAACTTTTATGCCTCAAATTATACATAACTTTATACTTTTAAAAATTATCTACATTCCTTAAGGCACGAGCAATCCGCTAGTGTGTGTGTATATATATGGGTAAAAACCCATATTGTACCATTTTGTACCGATAAAAAGTGGTAATGATTTACTTTTTTACTTATCGAAAATCAAAACTACCAAAACCAAAATTACGGAATTCTATAAATAAAATAAACTATGCCCAAATTTTCTAAATTATTTACACTTATTTGTATTATATATAAAACTTTTATGCCTCAAATTATACATAACTTTATACTTTTAAAAATTATCTACATTCCTTAAGGCACGAGCAATCCGCTAGTGTGTGTGTGTGTATATATGGGTAAAAACCCATATTGTACCATTTTGTACCGATAAAAAGTGGTAATGATTTACTTTTTTACTTATCGAAAATCAAAACTACCAAAACCAAAATTACGGAATTTTTTGTAGTTGGTTTTGGTTTACACATATAAAAAACCGATTTATCGAAATTATCATACCAAAATTAAATGTCAAAACTACCATCCAAAATGCGGTATTACAAGACTGGAATAAGGATAGAAAATAATGTTATAGTTTATTATTTAGGTAAAGTAAAAATGTTATGATTAATTTGTACATAAACATACAAGTTGTTGGGGTAAAGTGATTTGAAATTGGCGCGTAAGCTCTTAAAGATATCATTATTCAGGGAACTGATTCAAGGATGAATATTGTTAAAATAGTATAAATAATAATTTTGAGCTGAATTTTTTTATTGGTTCTTAACATTTAAGAGTACTCCTATAAAAAAATATAAGTTCAAAATAATATTTATGATCTATTTTTTTAAAAAATTGGTAAAATAATTGTCAATTTATAAGAGGTTATAAACTGATAGTTGTTTGACCTATTTTTTTAAAATAGCAAAATAATTCATTTTTAGTTGAATTTTTTTAGAGGTACCCTGATATGTTTAAGTACCCGTAAAAAAAATTCAACTCAAAAGGATTTTTTTTTTTGCTATTTAAAAAAAATTGTCCGTTAATCCATTTTAGAGAATTCTCCTTCAGATGTAAAACTAGCATAATTGTATGCATTTGAAAACTAATAGAATCCCACATCGGAAAAGTGACTAAAATTAATAGGAGTTAAGGTCTATAAATAAGGGGCCACTCTTTAAATATTTCAAGTTTAAGCTTGAATTTTAAACTTTCTAAAGTTATAGCATTTTGTAGGCTTTTAGTTCGCATTTGTCGAGTGAAATTATTTTAGTTATTTTTTTTAACTAAATAAAAAGTGTTGTAACTTTTTTTTTTTAAATCTAATGTTTTGAGTTGGGCTAGCTGTTACAAAATTTAGTGTTATTTAAAATTTTTGAAGTAATACGGAAATAATCGATTTTACCGCGGTTTACCGCAAAATGTGTGGTACAGTTTTGATTTAAGTCAAGTTGTAATGATAATTTCGGTTGTAGTTTATTGAAATTGGTTTGGTATTGGTATCTTCTATTACCAATCAAACCGGTCAAAAGTATACCCTATATATATATATATATATATATATAGTTGTTGAAGAATTTGGAATACTTTGTGATATCTTTTGGGACCATCGTAGAAATGTACAAAAGTGACTTACTATTGGACCTTATTTGTTTTACTTCACTTCTACACTAGTTTATGTATCAGAATGTTGTTAACTTGTTTGCTAATCTTTCACAACGTTTCGCTGCTTTTTTCGTCATTCTTCGTATAAAATATTATCTGCCTTTCTTTTTAGTGTATCCGTGAACATTAAAGATCTAAAATTTTATAATAAGAATAAGAAGAATGATATTTTAACATGCAAATATGAACCAAGTCAACAGACATTTTACTCCGATCAATTTATATAAGTTTCATTCTTTCACAAGTTAGCTGATTTTAAATTCAGTGTTGTTCTGGATTGAATAGTTAGCGGAAAAACTGAACCATGTGTAGCCTTTACTTTAATCCCCTCATGGCCAAGTTGTAAAATAGTTATTCAGGTTATACTTTCATTCTGTCAATGATTGTGGAAGTAAACAGAAAGCAAAAAGACAAATTTCATTTACATATAATTGGCGCTCTAGTGGACTTTCTTAATTGAACTTTGGTAATCTAAGTCGTGTGATCATTTACTAACTCCCTTACTTTATATCTTTGATTGTTTATTGCGCTCAGTTTTCTATCAGTACCCGTCAAGTTAAGAATTGCTCTTTTTACATGGACCCAGCGAGGAGAGTTACAGAAATCACATCCGATGATCCACCTTTAAGTTCATCATAAGAAATCACTCTCCCACGTGGTAGACAGCCACTTTCATGCAGTGAGAGAGATTCCAAGTGGGTGAGGTGGAAACATCTTTGTAGGTTGAAATCACATTGTGATAATAGTTGGTCCAATCACCCATAAGCGCGTGCAGTGTTTTTTCTTCATGGAGTCCTTTTTACAACGTGTATATATAGGAAAGAACTATCTTACTTTTGTCGTGGGTTGTAATGACATTGCTTTAGCAACTAACTTGGCAACTATTAACTAAACATTTGTTCCTAAGTTTGGAAAACTTTATTCAGTCTCCGTAATTTGGCAACCATTAAGTATCATGTGCACCGATATCATTCGACTCATAGGTTTTTCAAAGGAATTAAGACGTAAAGCCTAAAAATCACGTATGTTAGATGGTGTTATGTTGGTACCGGATGTAGTGGTACAGGTTCTATGCCTCTTGTCCTGCATGTTGACATAAATTAATTAATCCCATACGTGTACCGGCAAAACTAACAACCAGACATAATACCCAATACGACATGTTCGGAACTAGCATAAAAGGCATGTTCTCCACCTTATATTAAGTGAAAATATATGTCATCCAATGCTCCTAAGATCAACATGATCGTACAGTCCTCACGAATAAGATAGGTTTCAAACTTGTTCATGAGTTAGATAAGCTTGTCTTATCCAAGAATGATAAATTTATTGGCAAAGGATACTCTTGTAACGGGATGATCAAATTTAATATAATAAATGATATAGTTCCGTTTGTATGGTTGATTCTATTTCTTTATGGAATTATAGATTAAGTCATGTTTAATTATAGAAGTATTAAAAATATGACTAATCTAGGATTAATTTATGATTATAATACTGACCATTATAATAAATTTGAAATTTGTGCTCAATCTAAGATAATTAGAAAGTCATTTAGATCTGTTGAGAGGACATTCGAAATGCTTGATCTTATATATAGTGATATACGTGATATGAAGAGTAATGTCACTCGTGGAGGAAATAAATATTTTTTTAACTTTTATCGATGATTACTCTAAATATGCATATACATATTTACTTAAAAGTAAATATGAAGTTGTAGATGGGTGTCTATCAATAAAAAAAAAGCAAATAAAATAAAATAAAAATGCCTCTTTTATTAATGACATCCGAGAGGCGCCCGCGAGGGTCACCCAGAAGTCCAAAAGACATCGCAAGGTTGTGCGCCACTGCAAGGGTCAGCACCGCTTCAAGGGTCGGCGCCGCTTCAGGTGCCAGCTCCGTCGCAAGTGTCTACGCAGATGCAAGTGTCGGCGCCGCTTCAAGTGTCAGTGTCGTCGCAAGTGTCAGCGTCGTCGCAAGTTTCCGCGCCGCTGCAAGTGTCGACGCCGCTTTAAGTGCCAGCGCCGCCGCAAGTGCCGGCGCCGCTTCAGGTGTCAGCGTCGCCGCAAGTGTCTACATCGCTGCAAAGGTCGACGCCACTTCAAGTGTCAGCGCCGCTGCAAGTGCCAGCGCCGTCGCAAGTGTCTGCGCCGCTGCAAGTGTCGGCGCCGCTTTAAGTGTCTACGCCGCCGCAAGGGTCGGCGCCGCTTCAGGTGCCAGCGCCGCCGTATGTGTCTACGTCGCTGCAAAGGTCGGCGCCACTTCAAGTGCCAGCGCCGTCGCAAATGAGACGTGCCGCTGCAAGTGCCGGCGCCGCCTTAAGTGTCTACGCCGCCGCAAGGGTCGGCGCCGCTTCAGGTGCCAGCATCGCCGCAAGTGTCTACGCCGCTGCAACGGTCGGCGCCGCTTCAAGTGCCAGCGTCGCTGTAAGTGTCAGCGCCGCAGAAAGTGTCGGCGCCGCTGCCAGTGTCGGCGCCGCTGCAAGGGTCAGCGCCGCCGCAAGTGTCGGCGCCGTTGCAATCGCCAATACCGCTCCAAGTCCCTGCGGCGCTACAAGTGTCAGCGCCGCCGCAGGTGTCTACGCCGCTGAAAGTATCCGCGCCGCCGCAAGGGTCGGCGCCGCTTCAAGTGCCAGCGCCGTTGCAAGTGTCTGCGCCATTGCAAGGGTCAGCGCAAGTGTCTATGTCGCTGCAAGGGTCGGCGCTGTTCAAGTGCCAGTGCCGCTGCAAGTGTCCGCACCGCTGCAAGTGTCGGAGCCACTTCAAGTGTCAGCGCCGCTTCAAGTGTCTGCGCCGCTGCAAGTCTCAGCGCCGCCGCAAGGGTCAGCGCCGCTTCGAGTGTCGGCACCGCTGCAAGTGTCGACGCCGCTTCAAGCGTCAGCGCCACTACAACAAGGGTCACTACAGCAATAACATTCGAGAGGTGCCCGCGAGAGTCACCACAGAAGTCCAAAATTAAGAAGTACTACTGCAAGGGTCGGCGCCGCTGCAAGGGTCACTGCAGTAATGACAGTCGAGAGAGTCACCGTCACTGCAAGGCTCAGCGCCACTGCAAGGGTCACTGCATAAATGTTATTCAAGAAGTGCTGCTACAGGGGTCTCGACAGAAACTCATATTGAGAGAGTAGCTATCACGAACAACTCATCAGCATGAAACATCAGTCTCTAAATGAACAACAACACTAACACTTTACTTTCTTGTACAGGTTGCCTTGTCGAGCAAGCAGGGCTCGAACAGGCGCGTTGGGACCTCCTGGGAATTTTGGCTTGGCGGCTGAGGGACAAGGTATGTTGAGCAAGATCAACCACTTAGCACTATAGGATTGAGAGAATACTAGTAGGAAGACCCAGAAGTCACTCGAGACTACACACACTGCACACTTAGTCACAAGTGAAGTGAGCAGCCAAAGAGCTGGCTACTCACAAGAAATAAACTCTTTACAAAGAAATGACTTTTCCAAAAGAGGGGGTCCTCAAGGTCCCTCTCAAGAAAAACAACATTTTTTAGAGGAAAGGAGTCCTTAAGGTCCCCTCTCTCAAGATTTGCAAAATTGCACCACAAGTTACCGTTTCAAAGGATAATTACCAAATCTGATATTTTGTCTCCGTTAGGGGACATATGTGCTTTTTGACCTTTGGTCGGCGGCAGGTGGCGCCTACAGAGGGGACAGGAAGGCTGCCACAGGTAGGGACAAATGGTACACTTCAGACATTGTTCCCCACCAACTCTCTCAATTTTGGTGCCCAAAAAATGCCAGCTCACCCCTAACGCCCATGTATAAATAGACCTTTGGGCAAGGTCAATAGAGAGACAATAGAAATTACACTTTTATTCTGCCAAAATATCACCAGACCTACCTAAGTATTCTCTCCCTTCTCATTCTCATAGTGCTGAGTGCCTTGTTCCTTCACTCCCCATTGACAGCCATCACTCTCAGGTGTTTCCCTTGAGAAAATTACTATTTTTGCTGTGAAAGTTCATCTTCTTGCAGGGAGTGAGTTGAAGCTTGAGTTCCATTGTTACCAGAAGGAGAAGTTTTCTTCAAAAGTTGCACCAGGAGGCCTTGAAGACCTTGCAGTCAGCGTCCATTGGAGTGGGTCACTTCTCACCCTTTCCAGTTATTCATAGACCCTAGTCTCACTATCCTCCTATATTTAGCGACTCTGCTGGGGAGGTATCCTCATTTCCATGGACAAAGAGGGTTTCAATGTCTCTAAGCAGTTGGTTTTATAGGACATTTCGTCTGGTAATGGTGCTCACAATGACCAGACTACTCAGGAAGAAGTGGTGGTGATCGGAGCCAAGGCGCCAGCGCCTCAGGCAGGTCAGACCAGTTCACTGGAAGTGGCTCCAATGGCAGGTATGAACCTTATGGCAATGCTTTTTGACTTTTTAAAGCAAAACAACGTGGATCTATCAAACTTGGGTCAAGGTTGTGTGACACCTGCTGCTGCCCCATCCGGAGGGGTAGCCACTCCTATTACGATTCCGGCAGAGACGATTCCGTCTCGTAAGGCGGCGCCGGAGCAGGTCCTGGCGCCAACAGGTTCTCCATCTCCTAAAAGCACATGTTTGGAGGAGTAACCCTCTAAGACTGTTACTATGGAAGAAGTGAGGAAGCTCCTCTCCTCCTCTCAAAGAGAGGGTTCCCTCCTATACGAGGAGTTACAAGACCCCTATCCACAGGAAGTAAGTGAGAAACCATACTCTGAGGGGTATATTCCACCAAAATTTATCAAGTTTGGCGGTAGGGGGGAGAACCCTAGAGAGCACGTGAAGAGGTTCGTCGAGTACCTGGGAGTACACGCTGGCGACAAGAACCTGAGGTTGAGGGAGTTCTCTAAAACTCTCACTGGGAAGGCTTATACATGGTATTCCCACTTGGCGCCTAACAGCGTCCCTACTTAGGAAGAGATGCACAAGCAGTTCCTTCAGGATTTTTTTGTAGCGGAGGATGAATTTACACTGAGGCACCTGGCGCAAGAGGTCCAGAAGCCAGGAGAAGAGTTGATGCACTACATCAAGCGATTTCGCGAGAGGGCCTTAGATGTTCACGAGGACGTGACAGAGGCCAGGTTGCTACAGATATGTGTGGAAGGACTCTTGGAAGAGTACAAGCTGCACTTGATCAACGAGACTAGAGATGGAACTTTCAGAGAATTCACCAGGGCCTCCAGCAACATAGCTATGATAATCAAACCAAGAGCCACGGGTTGGAGGACACAAGTTCCACTGACTCCCGGGAGGTTTCAAGTTGCGAGGAGGCAAGCAGTTAACTATGTGGACGAGAGTAACAAAGGGAAGAGGGGAGGCTCTGGGGCCAAGACTGACAGTCCCGGCAACAAGAGAAAATTTAGGGAAGATGCCCCGCCGCCACTACCGTGCAGCGTAGCGGAGGCTATGGATTTTTACCGCACCTTAGTGCGAGAAGGCGTAGCAGGACCTCCCCACCTAAAAGGAGAAACCCCCACTGCAGTTGACAAGGCCAATCCAAAGTACTACGAATTGCACCAACGAGTGCAACACTCTACCAAGGATTGTTACTACTTGAGAAGGATCATTGGTGAGCAGATGGCCAGCGGTACCTTGCAGATACCCCCTGTGGAAGTTAACGAAAACCCACTTCATGTGCATCACTTTGGCACTGCCAACATGGTAGTTGCATACGACGAAGAAGCTACGAGAAGTCTTGTGAAGCGGGAGAGTGGCGAGCAGTTATGCGAGGAGTTAGAAAATCTATCACTGAGCGGACTTGAGCTAGAAAGAAAGCAAGAGGAGTGGTTCTTCACTCCGAAACATGAAAATGGATGTGGGGAAGTTGAGGAAGTCGCTCTCTTAGAAGGTGAGGTAGACGTCATCCTCGCTCTAGATGAGGGAGGGACCTCTGAAGCGGAGTATGTTTGCAGTGCCCAGACGTACGAGGTAGACTTAGATTCTGAATGTGAGGCCATAGTGAGGAGCCCCAAGTTCAAGTGGTTTTTCGACCAGATAGGGGTGAAGTACGACACGAGGGTGTCCATCACGAAGAAAGTCTTGGAGGCAGTGCAGCAGTAGGGAGACCCTTCGCTAAATTGGTAGGGGCCAATCGGAAGGATGATTAAGAAGTATACCTCTGAAGTGGTGTTTTCAGAAGCGGATAGGATGGTTCCCTACTTCCACAACCGCCCGTTGTACGTCACAACCATAATTAATGGAGTCTCATTTCCTAGGGCGTTGATGGATGGAGGAGCATCCATTAACATCATGCCCATCAGTACATTATATGAAACAGGAATTGACCAGGAGAAGATGGTTCCGGTACCGCTAGTAATTTCCAAATTCGACAATGCCGGAATGCAGTCTATTGGATACGTGAATGTGGGAATTAAGTTGGGAAATTTCACCTCCCACATCAAATTTCATGTTATTAACGCTAACACCAGCTACCAATTACACATTGGAAGGGTATGGATGCACACTCATGGCGTAGTGCCTTCCACCTACCATCAATGCGCGAAGGCAAATATTAGAGGTACAGAGATAGTGATCAAGGCCACGCAGAGACCCTTCGCCATTGAGGAGGCCCACCTGGTAGATGCAGCCTTTTACACCGAGTTAGATGAGGAAAGAAAGGTCTCTACAAGAAAACTAGCAGGAATCAAGCTAGTTAGGGAAGGGTCCCACAGAAAAAATCCGTTCATGACCGTTTAGGGGAGAGGATAATCCCCCATATGGAAAAAGGCAAGAGGAAAGCAGAGGAGGTAGCTAGACCCCCTCGAACTCGCAAGAAAGTGGTCTTGCCCGATGGAAAAATCATCTACCGTTTATAACGGTCTGCACGGGCGGTGTTCTGGGACGAGAGCATCGACCCGACGCCCGAGTGTTTTATTATTGATGAATCCCATATTGTTGAGCATGTTGAAGAACCAGAAGAAGCGCCAGAGTGCATGCAAGACGGACGCAGAGAGCAGCTGCAGGAATTAGAGGAAATCAAGCTGGGGTTAGAAGAGGGCGAGAGTAGACACATTCTAATCTCCAAGTGCCTGGAACCGAAGAAGAAGGAAGAGCTCATTGAGCTACTTAAGGAGTTCACCGATGTATTTGCTTGGAAGTAAACGGAGATGCCAGGAATAGACGCAGAAGTGAGCTCTCATAGATTGAACATCCTTCCCAATGCCCTCCCGGTAAGGCAAGACACACGCACATACAAAGCAGACCTTGATTTGAAAATAAAAGTTGAGGTGGAGAAGTTATTAGTGGCAGGGTTCATCAAGCCTATTCAGCACCCCATATGGCTGTTCAGCATAGTGCCAGTGGCAAAGAAAGACAAGACCCAAATCAGAATCTGTGTAGATTTTCGCAACTTGAACAGGTCGTGTCCTAAGGATGAATTCCCACTACCCAGCATAGACAGCTTAGTGGATGCTACCGCGGGACATGAGATGTATAGCTTCATGGACGGTTGTGTGGGCTATAACCAGATTAAAATGGACCCCGCCGATGCAGAGAAGACTGCCTTCCGCACACCGTTAGGGAACTTTCACTATACAGTCATGCCCTTCGAATTGAAGAACGCTGGAGCCACATACCAGCGGACCATGATGGAAATTTTTCATGACTTGTTTCATGATATACTAGAATTATATGTGGATGATCTGTTGGTAAAGTCTAGGAAAGAAAACAAGCATATTCAGGATCTTAGGAGAGTATTCGAAAGGTGTCGTCAGTATAAGATGAGAATGAACCCCTCAAAGTGTGCCTTTGGGGTTACTGCAGGGAAATTCTTAGGTTTTATGGTAAATAGACAAGGGGTGCAAGTGGATGCAGAGAAGATGAAAGCCATTGTGATGATGCCACCGCCCAAGAGTCAGAGACAACTTAAGAGCTTCCTGGGAAAGGTATCCTACCTGCGGAGGTTTATACCTGCGTTGGCAGAAGTAACTCATCCGTTTGCACCTCTACTAAAAGACAAAGCCAAGTGGGTTTGGGGAGAGAGGAAAGAGAGTGCGTTCGAGAAGATTAAATAAATCCTAGCCTCTCCATCCACGATGATTCCCCCCGAAGTCGGAGCGCCGCTGCTGCTCTACCTCACTTCTACAGAGAGGTCGATAGGGGCCCTCTTGGCGCAAGATAAGGAAGGAGTGGAAAAGCCGGTTTACTACCTGTCAAAAGTAATATCCGGAATAGAATCGAGATACACCAGCGTTGAGAGGCACTGCTTGGCGCTGGTATTTGTAGCCCAGAAGTTGAGACACTATCTTCTAGCCTTCACCATTCACATAGTCACCAAGTGTGATCCCATCAAGTACCTCCTCGCGTGGACTATACTCGTGGGACGAGCAGCAAGGTGGTTTTTGATCTTGTCAGAATACGATGTAAAATGCGTAGTGCCTAAAGCCATTAAGAGCCAGACAGTAGCAGATCTGCTGGCCCACTTCCCGAGTGGGGTTTTCGAACCACCTAGTGAAGAGCTACCCGGAGAAAGTTTCCAAGCATGCATGGTGGAGGAGGTGAAGAAGTGGTTTATGGAGTTTGATGGTTCCAGTGCTCAAGGAACAGGTGGGGCCGGCGTCATACTGTCAGATGGGAAGGAGAAGATTACCCTCTCTTTCAAGTTAGATTTTAAATGCTCAAATAATGAAGCTGAGTACGAAACCCTCATTCTAGGGATGTTGGAAGCACTCAGAAGAGGGATCAGGGTACTGTGTATACGAGGGTACTCCAATCTGGTAGTAAGGCAGGTCAATGGAGAGTTTTCCCTTAAACATGCTAACTTAGCGCTGTACAGACACATCATCCAACGACTGCTGGGACAGTTCTTGGAAGTAACTGTGGAGAGGCAGGCGCGAACGATGAACAGGCACCCTGACGCGCTCGCCACCATAGCACAAAAGTTGGATATGGAGGAGTCATAAGCAACCATCACAGTGAGGCGGAGAATGGTACCTACTACCGTAAAGTCCTTATTCCCAAGTAACGAGCCGGAAGATTGGAGGCGTTTGGTAGAGAAGCAACTTGAAACTAGGGACGGGATAATGAAAATATTAGAGTTAGCCAACTATCATGTGCTGCAGGGAACTCTCTACTTCAAGAGTCCTGGAAGGTTTCTGGCAAGGTGCGTAGGGGAGCAAGAAGCCAATGAGAGGTTAATAGAAATGCACCAGAAGCACTGTGGAGATACGGATATCCCCCTTTACAGACGATTGCAGCGAAGCGGGTATTTTTGGCCCGCCATGAGCTTAGAAGCGGCCCGCTTGCAACAAAGTTGTTTAAAGTGCCAAGTTAATTTTGACCAGCCGACGGAGGCTAACTTCGTGGAAGCCTTCGAAGATTGGAGACAGCCGTACCTAGCATATCTAAAAGATGGGGAGCTGCCCGCCGAGAGAGCGGATGAAATTTACCTTAGAAAAAGGATAACACGTTTTTACTTGGTCAAAGGAGAGTTATATAGGAAAGGGTACAATGAGAAGGCGCTAAGGTGCGTAGCCAAAGAGGAAGTGGAAAGGGTGCTGAAAGAAGCTCATGAGCCCTCCCACATGGGAGGCGCCAAGTTGTATGATCAACTGATGACGCTGGGATACTACTGGCCGACCATGGAGGCTGACTCCATTGGATATGTGAAAAAGTGTAAAGCATGCCAGGTGCATGGAAACATGGTGCATGCTCCCTCCGTCAGTCTACAAAGCTTGGCAGCCCCCTATCCTTTCCACACATGGGCGTTCGACCTGGTGGGTAAGATCGCCCCAGCATCTCACGACAAGGCTTTTATCATTGTGGCTACAAAATTATACACCAAATGGGCGGAGGCCATTCCTTTAAGGAGAGTCACCACCCAAGTGGTAAGCCAATTTATAAAGGAGTATATCATATGTAGGTTCGGTATACCCAAAGTGATCCTAATGGATAATGTGAAGCAATTTGTATGAAAAGAGATGGCCCTTCTCACGAACAAGTATAAGATTGTGCATAATAGCTCAACCATATCCTACCCCAAGGGAAATGGCCAAGCAGAAGCTACTAATAAGACCCTGATAAATATTTTGAAGAAAATGCTAGAAGACATGCCGGGAGAATGGGATGAGAAGTTGCCTATGGTGTTATGGGCCTACCGTACTTCGAAAAGAAAGCCAACAGGGTTCACTCCCTTCTCTCTAGTATATGGGACCGAAGCTGTCCTACCAGTGGAACTGGCGGTACCTTCAGCCAGAATTTCTCTTAGCAATGGGCTTATCCCAGACCCAAGGCATGTGCAACTGGAGGCGCTGGACGAGCACAGAGACAAGGCGAGAGAGAATTTCAAAGTCTACACTCAGCAACTGGCCAGGGCCTACGAAAACTTGGTTAAGCCTAGAGAATTACAGGTGGGAGATCTAGTCCTGCGAGCATCAACTCACCATCTCCGTAGCATGTCGGCATCAAAATTCAAACCTAACTGGGAAGGCCCTTTTCTTGTCAGAAGAGTGGGGAAGTCGGGCTACTGCCAAATATCATAACCAGAGAGTGATTGCCTCCAGTCCATCAACTGCAAGTGGCTGAAGAGGTACTATGCTTAGTAACAGCTAACAAGTTTTGTTTGTGTTTTGCATGTCTGTAATGGATTTCGAGGATTGCTCCTATACCAGAAAAGTTTTTTTTGTAAATTTTGTTTAAGAGCAATACTACACTGTAAACAGCACACAAAGGTAAAGAAATGAAATAGCAACACTTTTGATCATTGTTGACATTTGCTTTGCTTGCTCATTTATACATACATACACACTCCCTATTAAGTTAGAAGAGAGTACAAAAAAAAAAAGATCAGGAACTTTGCTCACTACACTTGGGAGGTAAGTCCATCCTAAGAGAAAGTATACTGAGCAAAGTCCCCCAGACATAAATTAATACAGTTTTTTATAATAAAATCAGGCTTCCGGAAAGGGGCAGGGGTTACCCTCCTCTCCAACCTAGCCTCTACGACTATAAGCAGTAATGTGCAGGAATTACCCCACAGACAGGAGGGGCAACCCAAGAAAGTCACATGCCAACACCTCACAGCTACAAGAGGTGCATTTTCAAAAAAAATATATACAATATGATAATACATAACTTTTCATATCAATGCAAATACCCCGCAGTATATGGGGTAGCCACCAGTAGACTAAATGCTCACAGAAATTAGAGCAAGTTATATAAAACAAACACCCACAGTATAAAGGGAGAACAAAGGAAAAAGAAAGTGCAGAAGAAATAAAGTGTCTCATACAGGAATGATAAGTGATGTACATATAGAATTCTGAGCACTACAAAGCAAGAAGTAGCTTATCTGCTAGAAACCATAAAAAATAAATCATCACGCGCGATGGCGCCAGCGTATGACGGACCAGCCTCCCGCAGAAACTCTTCCTCCAACCTGACGAATTTAGCCTCATCCTCCTCATCGACCTGCAGTAGGGCGATCTGATTCCGGATCCTCGTAGCCTCAGCTTGACGTTGCTCAACTCTTGACTGTCGGGAAGTGTGAAACCTCACTATCTTTTGAAAAGGAACACTCAGAAATGGGCAAACCCCTGCGTCAAGCCAATCCAAACGAAAGTGATCGAACTGCTGTAAGTTGCGGAGGGCATCCAAGAATAGAAAAATAGAAGAGCTAGTCAGCTTAGCAGGGGAGGTAGCCAAGAACTCATGAACATGGCTGGCAAGAGCCCTTAGGTTGAAGGCCGTAAGACTGTCAACCTGAAGTATACTCTGAGAAATGAACGTCTCGGGATGGTGCTCCAAGATGAGATCCAAGAGCTGACGCTCATATACCCTGAATCATCCTGGTAACACCTCACGCCATAGCCTACTAGAAATAGTCGCAGCATCCTCTGCTTCATCATCGCCATCGGAGTGGCGAGACCCCGCCTCAGAAGGAAGAAAAGAAGACTCCCCACCAGAATCAGCGTCACCGACCAAAGGAGTGAACTCAGAACTATGATCTCCCTCCACAGTTGCCCCACTACCAGTCTCCACAGTCATCGGAGTACCCTTATACACCTAGAAATAATGAGACAAGGGTGAAATAAGAATGCTTGCACAGTATACGCAAGAAGAAAATAGGGGAATAGTAAAAAGAGGGGGTAGGCCAGTCTAATACCTCTCTCACAGTTTCCCCACTGCCAGACTCCATAGTCACCGGAGTACTCTCATGCACCTGGAAATAATGAGACAAGGGTGAAATGGGAATGCTTGCACAGTATACGCAAGAAGAAAATAGGGGAATAGTAAAAAGAGGGGGTATGCCAGTCTAATACCTCTCTCGCAATTGCCCCACTGCCAGACTCCACAGTTATCGGAGTACTCTCATGCACCTGGAAATAATGAGACAAGGGTGAAATGAGAATGCTTGCACAGTATACGCAAGAAGAAAAGAGGGGAATAGTAAAAAGAGAGGGTATGCCAGTCTAACACCTCTCTCGCAGTTGCCCCACTGCCAGACTCCACAGTCAACGGAGTACTCTCATGCACCTGGAAATAATGAGACAAGGGTGAAATGAGAATGCTTGTACAGTATACGCAAGAAGAGAAGAGGGGAATAGTAAAAAGAGAGGGTATGCCAGTCTAATACCTCTCTCGCGGTTGCCCCACTGCTAGACTCCACAATCAACAGAGTACTTTCACACACCTGGAAACAATAAAACAAAGGGGAAATGAGAACGCTTGCACAATACACGCAAGAAGAAAAGAAGGGAAATAGTAAAAAGAGAGTATGCTAGTTTAATACCTCTCTCGCAGCCATCTCATTCTCTAACTCCACAAGTATTGGAGCAACTTCATCTGGCTCCTTAGTCATCAGAGCAACCTCGCTCACCTAGAGACAATGCAACAAAGGTGAAGAGGGGAATGCTTGTGCAATTTAAACAAAATAATAGAGACATATGAATGACACGAGAGAAGTAGATACTCTTATACACGGTACCTGAATAATGCCCTCCATAACGGTCATAGAAGGAGGAGCAGGGGCTCCCATAAGGGCAGCAACACTGATCGATGCTCCAGAAGGGGTTGTCTCAGTGACCAATGAAGAAGCTACCTCAACCTCAGGCACTTCCGAAAGAACGATCTCAGCGACGGAGGGAGCGAGTGGTAGGCGAGGCTGCGAGTGACAAGAAAGGGCGAGAGTTAACAAATCAGTTATTCCATGAATGATGAATACTTCAACTGAAAAAAAAAAGAGGGAGAGGGAAACTTCTAAAAAAAGAACCACAGGGAAACCTACCTGAAGGGGCACGATAACAGGACAAACTGGCCCATGTATAAAGGCTCCTGAAGAGACAGTGGCAGGAGCCGCATTCAAAACAGCGCCAAGGGATAACTGCGACAAAGTAAAATAGGGCTACGATAAGCACAGGCTGGATAAATAAGAAATATAGAACTAAGAAAATAAGATAGTACCTGAACCCCATCCAAGGGGGAAGCGCGAAAAAAGACGGTCGGTGCAGTAGGGGCTGTGCTGATAGCCTGAAAAGAATGAAAGTATGTTATTCATCGCGTGATCAAGGAGTAAGAGATTCCATGCTTCAGCGGAAAGGCCTTGACCTGAAGCGTAGGCTCGCTGGTTGAAGCCATAGTAAATATCGGGCCACGAGAGATTGCCTGAACCAAAGTTCTACCGTCCATAGATACACGGATCCTAGGGATAGAAATTATCCCTGAAGAGGATAAACCCGAGACGGTTACGCCAGGTAAGGAAAGAGACCCTCCCTGAGAAGAAAGTCCAAGAGCCATTAGGACTCCTATTAAAAAGAAACAAATATTCAAAAGTAAAAATGCGTACCTCAGGTGAAGAGGCCCCCAGGGGCTCAGCTGCAGAAGCGCCCACCGTCGAGACAAGAGAAGATGGGGTGACAACGCCCGAAGACACAACTCTCTACGCATGATAAATGGGTAAATAAAAGGAAGAAGTAAAAAAGAAAATGTCACAATGAAAGTTTTGAAAATAACGAGGCATACCTGAGGAGAAGGGGAAGCCACAGGGGTGGTCCTGGTGACAGTAAAGTGCACGGATGAAAACTGCGGGGAAATGACAATGTACGCAACCAAAAGGCAGTTAAAAGACGAATAAATTACAACAGATGGTAAAAGAATTAAGAAGACAGCAAACCTCTCTAAACAGGCCTCGGGAAGAAATGAGCATGGAGTTCCTCTCCCGCTGAAAGGGCGTCGGTCGTAGTGGGGGAAGAGGAGAACTACTTGCCTCTACGGAAATGACCTACACAAATATGACAGAATGCTTTGATTGACAAATAAAAAAATATATAATGAGGGGAAGAAAGAAAATTATATGCAAAAAAAATATAGACAAGTAAAGGGAGAACACTTACAGTAGCAGGGCGCGTAGTCTAGCTATAGGGGAGATGGGTGGGGCTAACCCCCCCCCCCCCAGGAGAATGGGAGGCCTCATCATCACTAGAAGACTCTCTGGAGACTGATAACAAAGCATAAGTGTCAGTAGTGCTTTCGCTATGGAAACCCAGGCCGCCCATATCACCCGAAGAAGAACTATGGTCGTCATAGGAAGGGGTGCTCCCATAATCAACTAGTTCCTCTTCCAATGAAGGGAAGTGAGATAAAGAAACTCTGAGAGAACCAGCTCCACTAAGTAAAGAATGTTGTGATATAGTACCTTCCGCAATGGGAATAGACGCGACCCGCGCCTCTTGGGAAGCAAGGCTCGGTGAAGAGTAGCCTTTCCCTATCACTACTTGGGAAGTCTTCCCCGACCCAAGATTGCCAGTATCAGACTCTTGATCCACTGTAGAGGAAGCAGCCATGCCAGCGCCATCTCCTTTCTTTTTCTTCGCAGCCCGGGTCCTCACAAGAGAAGAAGGAGGAGAAGCAGTTGTAGCAGGAACAAAATTGGATACGTCGGCGTCAGGGTGTTTCCTTTTGCTTGTAGTAGAGGTGCTCATTTTCCCTCTGCTTTTCGGTTGGTTTCTAGACTTCACAGGGGGAAGCTCAACCGGAAGAGATGGAAGTGACTCGTTAATGAGAGGTTTCACTAAAATGGGAATGGCATGCTCCAAGGGCGGCGTGGAGGTGGTGCTGAGAAACTAAGGATCTTTTTGCGTCCGCCTGACCAAAAACTGAGCTCTGGTATATTTAATGGGGTTAGTCTCATGAGGAGGGCCAACTACACATTCTTGGATAAGACGGATCTGCTGCTACCAAACAAGGAACCAAGATGAAGTGAATGAAGGATGATAATCGGAGGGAGGCACATAGAGGCCACCCAAACCACTGACCCTATGGAATAATCCCTGAAGAGTAAATCCAACACACGCCTCTGAAAATGCCTCAGAATGACTGTTGTAGGTAGGAAGAGGAGGGGCGTGAATGCCCTGATCATAACCAAACTGTCGTCTTGCCCTCTCGGAATGATAAGATTCAGAATGCAGACCTAACTCGGTCCAAGAATGGAGGTGACATGGTAAGAGCATCGTCACCACATTAATATGAGGACACGTGGAAATCGACCCCACTGCTGAAGGGCAATAGAAGGTCCCGCCGTCGCCGGGTAAAGAAAGCCAGCTGAAAGTACCCCCCAGGGCGCCTGGTGTAAGGCCGAAACTGAAACTCCTTGATATCATCAACCAACATTCCCAGAGACTTCTTGGGAGTTTTCTTATGCAAACGAAGAAGTCTCGCAGCGTCGCTATGACAAGCGTGAGCCCCTGAAGTAAAGTGGGGGAAATGCTCAAACAAAAATGCCATCAAGAGAGGGGCGTTGGCATGATTTGCAACATCATACCGACTGCAGGACCTCTCTACATCTATGTGTGCTCGGTCCATCCAGGTGTAAAGAGAACCTAAGGTCAGGGCAGCCATGGGTACCGACTTACCGCGAGACAACCGTACAGCCAATCTAAAAAGAAGTTCGCGAGGACAGTCTTCGGGCTTACCTGGTAGAAGGAACCGAGTCAGAAACGTAACGAGGAAAGCGGATAAATGTGCAGGAGAGTGGAGCTTAGGACCATCCTGGGATCTGGGGGCTGCACGAGAAATCTCCCCCTTCTGCAACTGCGCAAAATCTCTGAACCAGTATCTTTGCCATTTGGCAAAGGACTGCTTGGAATGACCAGTTATATTTATGGACACATACCTCGAGCACTCTCCGAGAGCTGACCGTAACTCCCCCACCATCTCCTGCTCTAGGGAGTCCTCGCAGTCATCAAAAAAGACCTGCTGCCTAAAGAAAGGAAGGGCGTACAATTCACATATATCTTCTAGGGTAAGGGTAAATTCCCCCCAGCCTGTGACAAAGGTGTGAGACTCCATACTCCACCGAGACAATAAGAGATTGAGCGAAGAACCATGCTTAAATATGGTGCAGGACTTCAGGCTGCTGACGGCGGTAAAGAGTCCCACCTCCCTAAGAATAGCCACATAATCAGGAACGCACAGAACATAATCAACCCAGTTGGCCCACTCCTCTGTGGGTCCACCCGGGGTTTTAACTTCAATGTTGGAATAAGGAAAGTCACCGCGGTCAACGCGGACTCGGAGAATGGAATCCGAAGAAATAGTAGGAAGGTCAGCAGACTCACTTAACCCCACATAAGAACGTTCGAGAACAGCACCCGAAAATTTTTCCCCAAAATCAGAAAGTGAAATCATGAAACTGTCAGCAGGACCAAAAAAGGAGCACGGCGATAAATACCAAAGTCTCGCCCTTGGCGAATGTGCATATAGTCATTCCATGCCTGAGAATAGGTTGGCGTAGCTGATGAACCACCAAGATCCATTGGCTCAAGAAAAGAACTCATCCTAGTGGGGACTCCGAGCGAGGGACCCTGGGGGTCCCCTGTCTCAAAAAAAGAAGTGGAGGCAGAAACCCCAGCAAAATCATGTGAAGAGCCCCCGGTCAGTGGCATGCTCTCCGTAATACCAATAGTCAGCGAGACACCCTGGGTCACGGAACCCTCGAGGTGATAAAATGTCGAGACACCCCCTTGCACGAACGAGAGACCCATGGACGCGAGGCCAAGTCGTGAGGCCCCCGACTGCTGACGAGAGGTCATCATGCTGCCATAAGCTGAAATACCCATTTCAAAAATAGTCAAAGTCATCGAGACACCCGAGGTCGAGATGCTTGCGCCAGTACTAATACTTGTCGAGACACCCCCTTGCACGGACGAGAAACCCGTAGGCACTAAACCAGGCGTCGAGACGCTTCTCTCGTTGCAAGGGTTCCCTCGCGAATAAAAGGGGGTCGAGACCCCATCTGATTCAGAAAAGTTCACGGGCGTTGAGACCCCCTCCCCCCAAGCTCATTGGACAAAGAACTCCCCGCGCCTAGCTCAACGCGCGAGGAATCGCTGTTGGCGCCAGA
The DNA here is from genome assembly GCA_949130495.1 of Sambucus nigra. Classification (NCBI taxonomy): domain Eukaryota; kingdom Viridiplantae; phylum Streptophyta; class Magnoliopsida; order Dipsacales; family Adoxaceae; genus Sambucus; species Sambucus nigra. The sequence goes on along the minus strand of OX422210.1, from coordinate 78,414,141 downwards.
CATTTCCGAGATATCCTTATCCAAACCAAATGGATAAATTTCGTGAACTGAGGTCGAGATACCCCTCCCAACGCAACTGATTTTCTTATCGGAACCCAAGACAACAGGCGAGAGACCCTCGGACGAGAGGTCCGTTCGCTCCGGGCCTTCGTCAATAGCCATATCAAAGGGGGCGAGCGAGATACCGATCTCCAACTGAGCTCCGCTGCTCGAGATACCCTTATCCAAACCAAATGGATAAATTTCATGAATCGAGGTCGAGATACCCCTCCCAACGCAACTGATTTGCTTATCGGAACCCAAGACAACGGGTGAGAGACCCTCGAACGAGAGGTTCGTTATCTCCGGGCCCTCGTCAACAGCCATATCAAAGGGGGCGCACTACACCAAATCTGCCCATTTGTCAAGGTCATTGACCTTGACAAATCCAACTTGTCAAGGTCAATGACCGTGACATTTCGAGGCGAGACAACTTTTTTTGTCACGGTCGTGTCGCGATCAATGACCGTGACACGTTTGTCACGGTTATAAACCGTGACAAAGTCGTGACCCTTTTTAAAAAAATTATCACGGTCAATGACCGTGACAATTCTGGGCAGAATTTAAAAAAAATCTGCTGGGCAGTATGGCCACTGCCACTGCCCAGCAGTATATTTTTACCTGTTATAGCAACGTTGTACCTGTTCCAAAAATCATATATCCGAACAAACTAAAGATAATGCAAATATATATTCAAATAAGAAACTATTTAAAAAGAAACAACATCACCATCATTTTATCTCAAATCTACAAACTATTTGCATGGAAAAGAGATTTTGTACCACGATGCTCGGGAACACCTCCTTATCCTTCCCTTCTCGTCCGAATAGCCACATAAGTATAGAGCATATGTGTCCTACCCTTAGGGCCACTCCCTGTCCCCTGAATTGAAATAAAGTAAAATTAGTATCCGCCCCTCAAATATAGATAAATATAAATCATAATTGAAATCGAAATCGAAATTGACATATAAATATAAATACATTACCTGTAGTGTCACTCAAATAGCTAACTTGAGCTCATATGGCACCTCCTTCCAACTAATGTACCCCGGGCAATCGTGTCAATTATAATTCTCTTCATATCTAAACACTAAGAAATACCATAATCCTATGGAGTTATGCGTTACAAATTCCTTCCAACCGTTGTGTAGCCAAAAATCAGCAGTTGAAGTTGTCAATTCCACCTTTCAATGGTCTCCCTTGTTTTGCTAGAATTTCCAAGTGGTGGGGTGGAATTGACAACTTCAACTGGTGATGTTTGGCTACATAACGGTTGGGAGGAATTTGCAGAGCATCGCTCCATAGGATTATGGAATTTCTTAGTGTTCGGATAGACGAAGAGATTCAGTCTCCTCTCCACAAATAGGACACCCCACATAACTATGTACTAATCACCTATTAAAGGTAAGAAGCGTATATTCATGGATTAGTATAAACAAAACTTAGATGTAGTTGGAATATTTATGTATTAATCTCCTCTCCACACACGCACACTACACAAGAGTGAAAATGATAAAGTGCAGATCAAGTAAAAGCATTAAAAATGGATGTTTCGGTACAAATTGAAAAATTGTTTCAAATTCGGGTTATCATAAAAAATGGATTGATATTCGGTAGGAGCAGCCAAGTCATCCACACTACTATTTAGAAGCCTTGGCGCATGTTGGACAATTGACCACGGCTCGTTGTTGATATACTCCGAGTAAAACACTTGCTTAACCTTTTGAAATGCACAAACAAACGGCTCATCGCTCACGTGGTCATTGCTCTTCAACTTGGACAAGTCAACCATGATCAAATTGGTGACAGGATCAACTTTACAAGCATTTTTATCCTCAACTCTTACCCATTCACAGTAAAATACAACCTCTTTGAAGCTTATATAATCCAATTCAAATATATTTTGAATTACACCATAGTAAGTCATTTCAGCTTCAACGAGATTTTTATCTTTTGCGCTCGCTCGAAAGAAAGTAAGAGCCTTGTATGAAATTCCCGAGTTCTGTACATTTGTACTCTCCTCGTACACTTTAGCGCCTAAAATGTAACCGTTCAATCGATACTTTTTGTACTCTTGTGCCACGAACAAGGGTCCAGTGGCTAGACGAGCAAGCCTTGATGTCGCATCACCCATCTTTAGGAGCTGAGAATATAGATAAATTGATTATATTAGTGGTAAAATTTGAGTGTAATGTAACGTTATATAACGACTGTTTTCATTATAATTACCTCTTGTGTCAACCATAGCCTAAATTCGTTGTCTGATTGTACCATTGTTTTTCGTCTTTTATTGTTCTCAAAGGCTTCATATTTACTGCATATTACAAAATTAATTATGTATAAAATAATCTAACATAATGTTAAACAGTATAATATTCGAAACCATAGTTGTGGTTTAAGTTTTAACGTTTTAAGGTCTTTTCGTGCATTTTCTCCATCCTTCGACTGACTCCCCCCAAGGCAAGTACCCACAATATGTTCAGCGAAGTTCTTCTCTGCATGCATCACATCCAATACATGGCGCACCGGGTTTTTCTTCCAATAAGGCAAGTCAAATAAAAATTGACCTCCGAGACCATGCCTTTCTTATCTAAGTTTCATTCCCGGTTGGGGTCTTCTTATGCTTGACATTCTTAAATTTGGGATTCTTACCTGGCATATTTGGGCCACATTCAGGAGATTTACTTTCAATTTCTGAACCCGAAAGTTGTCTCGGCGGTAGCCTATGTTCAACTCCGCCCAATAAAAAATTGGAACCTTTCTCAAATCTGAAACTATGAGCTGGGGGTAAAAACCTCCTGTGGCAATGGTATACATTTTTTAAGCTAGAGGATAGACGAAAAGATTCAGTCTCCTCTCCACAAATAGGACACCCCAAATAACCATGTACTACACATCCGGATAATGTCCCATAAGCTGGAAAATCATGAATTGCCCACATCAACATAGCTTTCAGCGTAAACTCTTCTTTTCTAAAAGAGTCAAATGATTGCACACCCTCTTCCCACAACTCATTTAATTCTTCTACCAAAGGAGTCGGGTAGATATCAATGTCATCACTTGGTGCCTTTGGCCCAGGTATCAATAAAGCCATCATCAAAAATTTAGGTCTCATACACTGTGAAGGAGGGAGGTTGAGTGGGGCTAGGATCACTGGCCATACACTCTGATTGGTGCTTAGATTTTCAAATGGATTGAAACCATCTGTTGATATAGACAAACGAATATTTCGTTGTTCTCGAGCAAAATCGGGATACTCAAAATTCATCCTCCGCCATGCAGTAGAATCAATAAGATGACGCATGATATTACCCCCTACTTCTGCCCTAGCATGCCAAGTCATTGCCTCTGCAATCCATGGTACTGTGAAAAATCGCTTTAATCTAGGCCCAACGGGAAAATATTTCAATACTTTTTGAGGCACTTTTGAGCTTGTGCCTTCCTTACTAGTAGATTGGACATATCTAGGTTCATTGCATACCGGACAGCAATCGAGATTTTCATACTCCTTTCAGTATAGTATGAAGTCATACACACAAGCATGAATTGATTTATACTTTATTCCCAAACCTTTCAAACTGTTCTTCATAACATGATAGCTATTTGGAAGTGTATTCACCTTGGGTAATAAGCCCTTCACCCATTTCAGAATTCTGGTCACGCTATTGCCAGACAAACCGTACTGCGTCTTCAAACTGTGTAAACCAACCATGGCATGTAAAGTTGTTTGATCTTTCTCACAGCCAGAGTATAACGGTTGGGTCGCCTTAAATTTTAAACTTTGGTAGTCATCGTCAAGTTTTATCGTGTTATCTTCACGAGCACTTGAATCTTCTACATCATCAGTAACCTCATTCTCCTCAGCTTCATAAACTCCGTACGCATCATCAACTAAATCCTCCAACATATTATGATCTACGTCGTCCCCTTCTACATCTATTCTACTTGTTGAAGGTTGTTGTGAAGGTTGGTCGGGGACAAAAGGAACTTTCAATTCACCGTGAAAACTCCAAAATCGATAACTATCTTGCATACCCGATCTTAACAAATGTAGTTCAACTGTTTTCCACTCAAACACCTTACCATTCTTACACCTAGCACACGGACACAGAAACTCTTCATCATTATGACATCTCTTTGCATATTTCACAAATTCGTTAGCACCTCTGCGAAACACATCCCCCATTCTATTAGTCTCACCCATCCACTCTTTGTATTTCGGATATCCCATCACAGCTACCACAACTAAACACCTATTAAAGGTAAACAAAACTTAGATTTATAGTATGTTTTATTTAATTATCCCATCATTTAATTATCCTATTAAAGGGTAAGTGGTCCTATCCCATTCAAGAATGCATTTTTCTGTAATATACTTAACATCTCATGCACATTGTTACGATTTGAAAAAAATTCGAGAGCATATCCCCTTAGTTCTCCAAGTACACGACGTAGATTGGCAGGTGTGAGTGTTATTTCAATTGGTCAATTGAAATAACAGTCACACTTGTCAATCTAGTATGTACCCAGAGAACATTAAGATACTACTGCAGAACTTCCTCCAAAAGTAACAACTTTAAGCCAAGAAGAATATTATACAGACATTATACAGTCTAAAACTGTCCAAACGGGACAATTCGAGAGATCTCATTATAGGGGTAATGACTCTCGAACGGGTCTAAGGGCTATTGAATGCGTACGCATAAGAACTAGAATGCTAGTATCTATGCGCACTATATTTAATTTCAAGTATGTTTCATATAATGGGTTAATTCAAATACAAAAATAAATTCATGGGTTAATTCAAATACAAAAATAAATTCATGGGTTAATTCAGATACAAAAATAAATTCATGTATTGACCACATACACACACACACACACACACACTATCTAAGCTGTTCTATAGGAATAAAAACAACATTTTTAAAATATGAAGGGCTCACCAATTTGATCAAAATTTTCAACAACATAGACTAATTGATCTTTATTATAAGACAATTACTACAAATTTACGCGCATCGCCCGAATTCAAAAAATAATTTAATGACTAAAGTAATACTTTTTTTAACTTTAGTTATTCACCACAAATATTAAAAAATATTTTATTTTTCATGCTTTTTAAACTTCGGATGCTTTTAGCAACTTCGGATGACAATTACTACAAATTTACATTTTTGGATATTATTTACATTTACATTTTTGGATATTATTTTCGGAAATTTATAGAAAATTACTTATTTATTTACATTTTTAACCCCCTACCCTCACCCTGCCCCACCCCCCACACATGCACACACACGCGCATATATACACACATACACACATATATATTCACACAAACATATATATAAATGGAAGAGAGAGAGAAAATTAAACCTGAAAGTAGAGAGAGAGCGAGAGAGAGCAGCGTCGAGAGAGAGAGGGAGGGAACGGCGCGGGAGGGAAAAAAGAAGGGGGAAAGGGTTTTTGTTGTTAACATTGTCACGGTCGTGTTAAGGTCGTTGACCGTGACAATTATTTAAAGAATTTTCACGGTCATTGACCGTGACAAGTAAATTTATCACGGTCTTGTCACGGTCAATGACCGTGATAATTAATTGTCACGGTCGTGTCAAGGTCAATGACCGTGACAAAAAACGCGTGTTTTTTGTCACGGTCAATGACCTTGACAAGGCTGGCCAACTGAAAGGTGACAATTTGGCCATTTTGGTGTAGTGGCGGGCGAGATACCGATCTCCAACTGAGCTCCGTTGCTCGAGATACCCGAGATTTAAACATGGTCCGCGGAAGGAAATCGCGAGGAACCCATGAGGGTTCTCGAACCTCCAACTGATGGAAAGAGGGTGGGTAGCACGGAGGCGTCGACGGCGGTAATAGGGACAGTCGGAACCGTTGAGATGGGCAAGGAAGAAGGTATAGAACTTAAAACCATGGAGGTTTTGGAGGGGTCTACATTTGAAGAAGTATTGCTTGGATTAGAATCCATGGATGAGAGGCTATGGTGGTTGGAAAAGCTGGAAAAAAAAATGAGGGGATGGGTGGCTATTGTGTTTGAAAAAATCCCTTTCTCACTCTCTCTCACTATAAACCCAAAAGTGTCTTATGTTTTTGGAAGAAGATGAAAGAGCCCAAGAAGAGGGGCTTATGTTTTTTTTGCACCAAAATGGGAAAACGTGAAGGAAGGAAAAAAGGTGATGACCTTTTTTTCCAAATGACGAGATGACAGTTCCCACACTGACGCGTGGGTTTTCAAAAAATTAAAAACCTCGGATAAAGGGACATCGCAGTTAATGATCATAGGGTCCCTCAAAATATATATATATATATATATATATATATAATTGTTGAAATCAGATTCATAGCGTACAAAGTTTTTTTAGTCTACCCAACCAAAAAATCTTTGCACGAGGGGCTAATGTAGATGGGTGTCTATCAATAAAAAAAAGCAAATAAAATAAAATAAAAATGCCTCTTTTATTAATGACATCCGAGAGGCTCCCGCGAGGGTCACCCAGAAGTCCAAGAGACATCGCAATGTTGTGCGTCGCTGCAAGGGTCAGCGCCGCTTCAAGGGTCGGCGCCGCTTCAGGTGCCAGCTCCGCCGCAAGTGTTTACGCCGCTGCAAGGGTTGGCGCCACTTCAAGTGTCAACGCCGCTGCAAGTGCCGACGCCGCTTTAAGTGCGAGTGCCGCCGCAAGTGCCGACGCCGTTCCAGGTGTCAGCGCCACCGCAAGTGTCTACGTCGCTGCAAAGGTCGGCTCCACTTCAAGTGCCAGCGCCGCTGCAAGTGCCAGCACCGTGGCAAGGGTCTGCGCCGCTGCAAGTCCGACGCCTCTTTAAGTGTCTATGCCGCCGCAAGGGTCGGCGCCACTTCAGGTGCCAGCACCATCGCAAGTGTCTACGTTGCTGCAAAGTTCGGCGCCACTTCAAGTGCCAGCACCGTCACAAGTGAGACGCGTCGCTGCAAGTGTCGGCGTCGCCTTAAGTGTCTACGCCGCCACAAGGGTCGGTGCCGCTTCAGGTGCCAGCGTCGCCGCAAGTGTCTACGCCGATGCAACGGTCGGCGCCTCTTCAAGTGCCAGCGCTGCTGCAAGTGTCAGCGCCGCCTCAAGTGTCCGTGCCGCTGCGAGTGTCAGCACCGCTTCAAGTACCAGCGCCACTGCAAGGGTCAGCGCCACCGCAAGTGTCGGTGCCGTTGCAAGCGCCAACACCACTCCAAGTCCCTGCGCTGCTATAAGTGTCAGCGCCACCGCAGGTGTCTACACCGCTGCAAGTGTCCACGCCGCCGCAAGGGTCGGCGCCGCTTCAAGTGCCAGCGCCGTTGCAAGTGTCTGCGCCATTGCAAGGGTCAGGGCAAGTGTCTACGTCGCTGCAAGGGTCGGCGCCGCTTCAAGTGCCAGCGCCGCTGCAAGTGTCAGCGTCGCTGCAAGTGTCCGCACCGCTGCAAGTGTCGGCGCCACTTCAAGTGTCAGCACCGCTTCAAGTGTGTGCGCCACTGCAAGTGTCAGCGCGGCCGCAAGGGTCAGCGCCGCTTCGAGTGTCGGCACCACTGCAAGTGTCCGCGCCGCTGAAAGTGTCGACGCCGCTTCAAGCGTCAGCGCCACTACAATAAGGGTCACTACAGCAATAACATTCGAGAGGTGCCCGCGAGAGTCACCACAGAAGTCCAAAATTAAGAAGTACCACTGCAAGGGTCGGCGCCGCTGCAAGGGTCACTGCAGTAATGACAGTCGAGAGAGTCACCGTCACTGCAAGGCTCAGCGCCACTGCAAGGGTCACTGCAGAAATGTTATTCAAGAAGTGCTACTACAGGGGTCTCGACAGAAACTCATATTGAGAGAGTAGCTATCACGAACAACTCCTCGGCATGTAACATCAGTCTCTAAATGAACAACAGCACTAACACTTTACTTTCTTGTACAGGTTGCCCAAAAGGAAGACCACTTAGCACTATAGGATTGAGAGAATACTAGTAGGAAGACCCAGAAGTCACTCGAGACTACACACACTGCACACTTAGTCACAAGTGAAGTGAGCAGCCAAAGAGCTGGCTACTCACAAGAAATAAACTCTTTACAAAGAAATGACTTTTCCAGAAGAGGGGGTCCTCAAGGTCCCTCTCAAGAAAAACAACATTTTTTAGAGGAAAGGAGTCCTTAAGGTCCCCTCTCTCAAGATTTGCAAAATTGCACCACAAGTTACCGTTTCAAAGGATAATTACCAAATCTGATATTCTGTCTCCGTTAGGGGACATATGTGCTTTTTGACCTTTGGTCGGCGCCAGGTGGCGCCTGCAGAGGGGAAAGGCAGGCTGCCACAGGTAGGGACAAATGGTACACTTCAGACATTGTTCCCCACCAACTCTCTCAATTTTGGCGCCCAAAAAATGCCAGCTCACCCCTAACGCCCATGTATAAATAGACCTTTGGGCAAGGTCAATAGAGAGACAATAGAAATTACACTTTTATTCTGCCAAAATATCACCAGACCTACAAAAGTATTCTCTCCCTGCTCATTTTCTTAGTGCTGAGTGCCTTGTTCCTTCACTCCCCACTGATAGCCATCACTCTCAAGTGTTTCCCTTGAGAAAATTACTATTTTTGCTGTGAAAGTTCATCTTATTGCAGGGAGTGAGTTGAAGCTTGAGTTCCATTGTTACCAGAAGGAGAAGTTTTCTTCAGAAGTTTCACCAGGAGACCTTGAAAACCTTGCAGGCAGCGTCCATTGGAGTGGGTCACGCCTCACCCTTTCCAGTTATTCATAGACCCCAGTCTCACTACCCTCCTATAGAAGTATTTGAGAAATTTCTAATTTTCAAGGCAGAAGTTGAAACTCAACAAAATCAAAAAATCAAAATCCCGCGATCCGATAAAGGTGGTGTATAATACCCAAATGATTTTATTCAGTTTTTTATTAGTAACGAAATAATCCATCAAGTTACGGCACCATATACACCGCAACAAAATGAAACAATGGAAAGAAAAAATAGAACTTTGGTTGAAATAATAAATGCAATATTAATCAGTCTTGGGTTGCCTATGTCTATATGGGGTGAAGAAATTTTATCTACATGTTATATTCTAAATAAAGTTTTGTTGAAAAATAAGGATATTACACCGTGTGAATAATGGTTTCATTGTAAACCTAATCTTAAATGTCTCAAAGTTTTGAATGTCTTGCTTATGCAAGAAAATCAGAAACTAAGAGACCCAAGTTAGGAAATAGGACTTACAAATATGTTTTTATCGGATGCTCTAACAATGGTTCAACTTATAGATTTCTGAATCTTGAAACTCAAGAAACGATTCAGTTAGTGGATGTGGAATGTTTTAAACATCTATCAAAGTTAAATACTTTGAATTAAGGATTAAAAAATAATAATTCGACGATTGATGTCTTACGTTTTAATATTTCATCACAACCAATATCACCTTTGGATTCAACGGATGACGTTAAACCAACGAGAAGTAAGAGACAAACATCTGAGAAGACATTTGGACCCGACTTTGTAATTTATCTTATTGAGGAAGATGTGAATGAAACTAAGAACAAAACCAAAAAAATTCTTAACGTGGAAGATGAATCTACTACATTTCATGAAGCGATTTGGAAAGAAGAAATCAATGATGAAATGAACTCAATTTTGCCAAATTAAACTTAGATCATTACAGATATTCCCCCTGGAGCAAAACCAATTGGATGCAAATGGATATTTAAAAGGAAATTAAATCCACATGGTTCAATTAATAAATTTAAAGCGAGATTAGTTGCTAAACGTTATAAACGAAGACATGGAATAGATTATTTTGACACATATGCGCCCATTGCACTTATAACTTCCATTGGGCTTTTAATATCTCTTTCTTCTATTCACAAGTTAGTGATTCATCAAATGGATGTAAAGGCTTCTTTTTTAAATGGTGACTTAGAAGAAGAGATGTACATGGAGCAACCTGAAGGGGTTTTTTTTTGCCTAGCCAAGAAAGAAAGTTTATAAACTAGTTAAAACTTTTTATGGCTTTAAACACGCCCTTATGCAATGGCATGAAAAGTTTGATAAGATAATAAGATGTTATGTTATTAAAGTTAATAATGCCGATAAATATAACAATAGTAACTTTAATAATGGTACTGGTGTCATCATTTGCTTATATGTGGATGACATGCTTAAATTTTGGTCAAATCTCAAATATGTTGAAGAAACTACGAGGTTTCTATCATCAAACTTTGATATGAAGGATCTTGAGGAAGCTAATGTGATTCTGGGAATCAAAGTAGTAAGAAAAGATAATACATTATCATTATCTCAATATCACTATATTGAAAAGGTTCTTAAGAAATATAATTATTTTGAACTTAAGCCAACAACCACATTAGTGGATCCTAGTATCAAATTAATAAAAAATACTAGACATACTATGGATCAACCTAAATAATCTAATGTCATTGGAAGTCTTATGTACGCAATGCATTGCACTAGATCATGCATTGCCTATGCGGTAGGTATACAATGTATATTTATAAGTAATCTAAGACTTGAACATTGGAATGCAGTATTTAGATTACTTAGATTCCTGAAGAAGGATATAGATTACAACTTATATTATGTAGGGTATCTATATGTATTAGAAGGATATAGTGATTCTGTTTGGAATAAATTCGAATCAAAATCCAAGTCCACAACTAGTTGGATATTTATGCTAAGAGGAGAGGTTATTTCTTTGGGTCCAAGAAATATTCGTTGTGTCTGACTTAACAATGAAATACGAATTCATATTCCTAGCAGATGAAAAAGAAGATAGTCATAAAATAAACTGACTATATCTAATGGATCTCTAACAAGATAGTTATATTGTGTAATTGAGTTTTTATTTGGGAATATAAATGGGTATTAATATTGTATAAGTGAGTTTTTATTTTGGGGATTGTATATTGGTTCTTCTTGTAGAGCTAAAGAAAATCGGTGTAAATAAGGTGAGTGTAGTTTCAAAGTCCCACATAAAAACTTTATAAGAAAGTAAAAGAGAATGTAATTAAAAGACAAAAGATGATTATTAGTCTTATAGTCAAAGAGGCAATGATATAATGCTTTGCAGTGGTACAAAGCATCATCAATCACGACACACAGCGCGCATTCGCGGGATGTGCTGGAGGGTGATTGGGCGACCTATGGTGCATTGCGCACTTTGATGGTGCACTTGGCACTTCGCACATGCGCTTCGTCGCTTGGAGCGTGGGTACACTATTCATAAACATCCACTAAAATATCTATAAAAAGAATTTCAGACCTCTGTTTGGGACACAAAATTGTCTTGTTCTCCTATATTTGTCCTCTACCTTTTGGCATTATGAGGTTAACATTTCAGAGTATTCTTGGTTTGATCAAATTATATATAGTTTGCATCAGACAAATAATGCCACTGCATTGTATCGTGAAGGAATTTTTTTACTTTAAACGTCGTTGTGTACTCTCGATTTTCATCCAAAAAGAGAAAAATATCGCCTAAAAGACAGTGTTCCTAAAATGTGCCTTGCAGTAACTAAGATTCATCATTATTTTTTATTCCTTTCGTAAATTTTCAACATTATATACACCTGTAGCGCAGTAATGAGATTCAAGTTGTGGGATCCGTAGACTTGGGGGTATCGCTCGGACACTCGAAACATCAATAATAATTACCTTGTAAATATTAGGCACCAAGGATTTATCTTATGCTCTACCTACCACATTTTATAATTAAGATGTAGATCTATAATCGACGGTTAGGAGCCACCAATATAGGGTCTAACCAAGGGCGAATTTGTGTAGGTCTAGGGGGCTTGATATTTCATGAAAAATTTATCGGGAAATAAATTCCTGGGTATTTATGTATAAAAATATAAAGTTAAAGGTAAAAAACATAATATCTTTTTGAAGCAAGTAACGTAATTGACCTGCTCTCTATTTTCAATAGTGTGCGCTGTAATTTTTTTTTCTACTGCTTATATTTTCTCTCACAATTTTCATGTTCTGTCTCTTTCGCAAAGTTATGGCCACACTGCACTTGCTAGACAAATGTACACCTATTCACTCCTCTTCCGCTCTGAGTCACAACCAGCCTTTCGGTCTTTCTCTTCTCCTAATTTCCTTCCCAATCACCTAAAATATTGCATTACTATTTTTTTATTTAGAGTTTGTACTTGTTAGTTGTTGTGATTATTTATAAATTATTCAGTACTGATTTATACTTCAATTTTTCTCTCAAACTCTTTTTGAAGCTTTGAATCTATTAAAAATATAGACTTTAAATTATGTGTTGTTATGAGTACCTGTGTGAATGTTGGGAATTCAAAATGAATGTGGGGTTTTTAGGCTTCCATCTACAATTTTTTGGGTGGCAATTATCAAATATATGTATTGGAAAGCAAATATATGTTGTGAGATAAATTCGGAATATACATATATTAATATGTTAAAATATGTGTATTTTACCAATTTCCATATACCGAAAATAAAATTTATTAATTTATTTCTATATAAAGAATTGAACTGAACTTTTGTGTAGATATTTTCTTTTAATACTCATTTAGTTTTTAATACTCGATATTATGTTTCAATTCAATCTGTCTCGAGAAAAAAATTCACCCTTATATTTTTGCTCCCCACCCCCAGGACAGGAATCCTGGATTCACAATTGGTTCTAATGGAATGTGATTTTCTCTGGTTGCATATACTCATTGACCATATCATAGGTGATGGAATGGTACATTTACAAACTTAAGTCAATAAAAGAATATTAAAATCTCCCATTAGTCCCTAAAGTACCGCACGTGGATAAAATCTCTCATATAAAAGAACCCATTATCGTGTAATCGTACGAGCTTGCACCACGTTATCCACGTCTAGGTTCTGGTTTCCCACCCATGGTTTATAACTAAGTGATGTTGTTTCCTTGTTCACGATGATAGTATTGTTATTGCTGCTATTTAATAAATATAATAACACAGAATTATGAAAACAATAATTACAGAAATTAAAAATGAAATTATAGAAAATAATACTTACTTGTATTTGCAGAAATAATTAATAGAAACAAGAAAGAATCCGAGCCCTATGTGATACCACAGTGTTCTTAAGACAATTTTATTCCCTCCTTAGTGCTTTAGGTTAATGAATAATTATCTCCCAAGATAGAACAAATTTTCGAATTAAACAAGTAGCAAAACAATGTAAAATCCCATCGACACAATTCTGTGTGTTTACTCAACTAAACAGTATGTCAAATGGTAATCAAATGAATGCAGGAATGCATAATTTATTTTCTAGGAATAACAGCACTTCTGTTGGAAGAAATTTGAAGAGGGAATTTTTCCATTAGTTTAAAAATGGAAGGAAGCATTTGTATTTATAGTAAATCAAATGACTGTTCAAAATAATTGTCAAAACAGTTAAACGAATTTAACTGTTGACTGTTGGCAATAACTGCCAATAATTTATTAATTAATTAATTAATTTCGTAATTAATTAATAATTAAATCCCAGAAAGTTAATTTAAATCAGACAAAAAATTTAAGAGATTATAAGCCCAAGCCCAAGCCCGAATTGAACCGAGCCGAGCTGGACGGACGGACGGACGGGGCACACATGGGCTTTTGGGCTAAGCCCAACACATGCATAGTGTAGAACATCTCCCCTTCAAAGAGTTGGGATACCCCAAGGCATGCAAGCCTTAGTCCATACTTGGGGTGTTATTAACTCATCAACTTTTCACTACTCTTCCAATGTGGGACAAGAGTTAAAACATACCCAATTCATTAACTTACATTATTTTTTGACTCACTTTGGGGAGATATTTATCATTCATAACTTAATGGAATTGGACATGTGAATATACTACGTTAATCTCCTTGCGAAGGAGAACGCGTTCGTATATGGTCCCATAATTATCGTGGTGTGGGTCCCACTTAACTTTGAGCTCAAAGTTGCTCAAAATTCTGGACAGCTTTTAAGTATATGTTTAAGTCCAATTTTCTAACAATCCCCCACATGAATGATATACGATAAATAAAAACAGAACATATGCTGATGTAGATGCAGATGCAGATGCAGACACATGTTGAGTAAAACTGGAGATTTATTGATATCGGGAGAAGTAGCCTAGTGTCCTTTAACTTTCCTTAGTGATATACCATCGGATTTACTTGGTTAATCAGTAGACTTCACGTCTGTGAACCGTCAACCATTTTTGTAAGCCTAGGCAACAGTATTCACAAAATAATTCTTCAACAATTGGTTCTCACATTTGTGTTCATTTTGTCCATGAACGCCACTTGGTTCCGTGAGTATTTTAGAGAATTTTCCTTTTAGTATTGTCATAGAAGTGGCCCTCTTCTTACTCACGTAGGTGACTTCCATAAAGAGTATCCCGCAATACCCCACTTAGACAAACTAAGATATGTATGTCATTAAAAGCATAACTTATCCTAATTTCGCCGCAGATGTGCATTGTTTCATTTTTGGAATGGATAGGATTAAATATCCTCCAATGCTTACTGAATACAATGTAGTTCGGGTTTCCCATTGAACCTAGATCTTGGGATCTCCAGTCAGCTAAGTTGGATTGCCACTATATTGATTCTTATTTATTTATAGGCTTTAGACCCATTCCTCTTGATGATCTTTCGACTAGCTCTCGGTTTAAACCTTTTGTTAGTGGATCCGCTATATTATCTTTTGACTTTACGTAGTCAATTGAGATAATTCCGTTTGAGAGAAGTTGTCTAACAGTATTATGTCTACGACAAATATGTCATGACTTTACGTTACATATGTGATTCTGTGCCCTTCCAATTGTTGATTGACTATCCCAATGTATACATATTGTGGGCACAGGTTTCAGCCAATTTGAAACATCCTCTAAGAAATTTTGAAGCCATTCAGCTTCTTCTCCAGCTTTGTCTTGTGCAATGAATTCGGAATCCATTATCGATCTAGCAATACACGTTTGTTTTGAGGATTTCCAAGATACGGCTGCACCTCTAAGGGTAAACACATACCCACTCGTAGACTTATAGTCTTTTGTATCATATATCCAATTTTCATCGCAATGTCCTTCAAGAATAGATGGATATTTTGATTAGTGAAGTCCATAGTTTTGAGTATATTTTAAATAACCCAAAACTCTCAATATTGCCTTCCAGTGATCTCTCCCAGGATAACTCGTAAATCGACTTAGCTTACTTATTGAGTATGCTATGTCCGGTCGCGTACAGTTCATGATATACATTAAACTGCCGATAATATGAGAATATTCTAGTTGAGATATTCTTTCACCGATATTTCTTGCTAGATGTAAATTTACATCTATAGGTGTCTTGGTAGGACTGATCTCATACTTCTTGAACTTTTCACGTCTTTTCTTAATGTAATGAGATTGAGATAATATAAGTCCATTCGATATTTTAGAAATTTTAATTCCTAATATAACATCGGCGATACCCAAATCTTTCGTGTCAAATCAAAAACTCAACATTTGTTTTGTAGTTTTGACAATTACTAAATTACTTCCCATGATAAGCATATCATTAACATAGAGGCACACAATGACATATCCATTTTGAATGTATTTAAAATAAACACATTTATCGCATTTATTAATTTTAAAGCCATTTCATAACATTGCATTATCAAAATTTTCAAGCCATTTCTTAGGTGCTTTATTTATCCATAAAGTGATTCAACAAGCTTACAAACTTTTCCTTCTTATCCGGGAGTTTTGAACCCTTCAAGTTGCTCCATATAAATTTCCTCGTCTAGTTCATCGTTTAAGAATGCGATTTTTACATCCATTTTATGTTTTTCAAGTCCATTAATATGTAATACCCCGTAATTTTATTGATTTTTATTTAATGGATTAATTGAATTAAATGAGAATTTATTAAGAAATTAATCCGAAATTAAATACTAGCGAGATGTGAGTTGGTATTTGAGTATGATGTTAAAAAAAATATTACTGAGAATATATGGTAACATATGAGTATTGAAAATTTTAAATTTGTCGCGAGGTAGAAATACAACAATTTGGGAAATTTAGTTGAGACGAGTGTGTCAGTCGCGTCAGAAATGAATTTAATTAGATTAAAAAGTAACTTATATTTTTATCAACCGAATGGTCATTTTGAGTGATTCAACGTGTTCGGAAGGGTCGAGATAGTCAGAAAACACTAGCCGGGAGTTTAGTTTGGGTCCCGGGGCATTTTTAGGCCAAACCAGCAACCCAAAAAGGTATTTCGGTAGTTTTAAAAATTTAGGAATTAAAGCCCACGAATTTTAGAGTTAAATTAGATATTATTAGAGAGTCCACTAAGGCCATTACTAGCCAAAAACAAAAGAGTGGGCTACAGAGGTTTTTGAGAGAAGTTAGAGAGAGGTTAAAGGCGGTTCCAAACCATCTCTTATCACCATCATTTTTGAAGAAATTGTGACCATAAAGAGGAGAGAATCACCCTATAATCAGCGACAACAAATCTGAAGAACAAACCTAAGGCAAGTGATTTGATGTTATTAGTTTCAATGAATATTTCCTCCATGTTTAGTGTCGAAACTTTATATGCTTTGAAAGTTTTGATGAAAATACAATGTATTTATCATGGAACTCATAAGTTTGGATAGGGATTGCATGTAGAATGTTTATGGATGAAATTAGTACCCAAAATACTTAACTTTAATGATTTAAAAACGGATTAATGATGAATATTTAAGTGAAATAAAATTATGTGTTCATGTTCATAGGGTTTGGAGCTAAATTGGGGGATTTATGATAATTGCATTTTGATTAGGTGGATTTGACCCCAAAAATATGTTAAGAAGAGACCTAGGAGGACTTAGAGTAGTTTAAAAACATTAAAACTTAATTTGGATGATCTTAGGATGGATTTAGAGAAGTGGAATTGAAGAAAAATGAAGTTGGGAAATTTTTGGGCGTTCTCTGCCATCTCGTTAGAAGACCAACCCACGTCATTCGAACGAACTTCTAACGAAATTCCAGTACCACTTTTAACGAGTTTGTTCGAAGCCCTTCATTCGAATGACACTCGTTCGAATGAGATTTCTAACGAGTTGGCAGAATGACCTTGTTCGGCCGATTTTAGTTCGAACTTTTCGTAGACTTATTTAATTAAGTGTGATCCTTCCCTTATTGATTAGTGGGCATAATTGTGAGATTGGAGTACGTTGAGGATTGAAACTTAGAATTATATAATAGACCGGGTAACTTCTATGGGTTAGGTTATAAGTACTTGAATTTACGATGTGAGAAGTGTTAGCGATTTATATTATATATTAACCGGGGACATGCAAATGTACAACATTTAATGACGGTATAGAAATGTAAAATATACCTCTATTAATATTATAAGATATCTAAGATGTGTGAATGCTTAGTATATGGATTTATATGTTTATGACATACCTACCATACTTGCTATCGCGGGAGGTCGGCTTTCGATCAGGGCCATCTAATCTTTGTGTGCCTACGGGGGGATTTAGATTGGTACCTCAAGGACATAGGTCAGAGAATGCCTTATTTGTGAGTTAATAAGTCTGCTGACCATGGGAGCGTAGGTATGTGCGTGACCCATGGGATGTGAACTATGTCCGCCTCCATTATGTGTGATTGTTACTTATCTAAACGGTTCCTGAGAGATTCGGAATACGTGGTCCTTATGTACGTGATGTACCGGGACTTGATAGCAGAGTATGTGTGCACCGCAGCTTAGCCTAGGGGTGCCATTATTGTATATTTATGATGAGATTAAATACTGATGATTGAAATGGACTGCTCATATAAGTGTAAGTGTGAATAATTTGTATCATTTTTATAGAGTTAAAAATGAGAACTTCTTAGTAATTAATATAACTAGTTCTGAGAAACACACAGTAAGACTCTTAGCTTATATTAAGATATCGACAATTGAATTCTAATCGGAAAAGTAAAGTCAGGTTATGGATTGGTCTAGTTAGATGGTGGAATAACTAGAATGGGTATGGGTACGATAGGCGTGCACAATTAGTTGAGAGGTGAGGAACTCATGTGAGAGCACGCACTATCATGTATTTTATATTCACTATTTTATGACATTAAACACTTGATATATTTTAAACTGTTTTCACAATCGGGCTCTGACCTGTTTTCTTTCAAATCTATTTTCGTAAAAACCTTTTAGGTGCCCACCCACAAGGACACCAAGATTAGAAGTTCCATTCCAGTGACATGATGTAGCTGCTGTGAAAGTTACAGGACCTTGATTATAGATGCCTCTACTTTCTATCTTGATTCCATTTCAGACTTATTTATTTGTAGCGCATGTCACCCCTTTTCTCTTAGAGACAGTTTATTTATTAAGCTTTATTTCAGTTTT
The DNA here is from genome assembly GCA_949130495.1 of Sambucus nigra. Taxonomy (NCBI): domain Eukaryota; kingdom Viridiplantae; phylum Streptophyta; class Magnoliopsida; order Dipsacales; family Adoxaceae; genus Sambucus; species Sambucus nigra. The sequence continues at coordinate 78,395,698 of OX422210.1, read as the reverse complement.
GTATGTAATTAATTAGTGATTCAGACTTTATATTCGATTTTATTCAGTATTCGGATTATTCTGAGGAGTATTCCTCCAGATTCATGTCATTCCATTGATTATTCTGTTGTGACTGTGATGTGGTTGTGGTATTAGCATTTCTAAATTTAAAATTGTTGTATGTTAATCTAATTTAATTAAAATTGACAACTCACTTTTTAAATATTAGGTGGCTAGAAATTGTTAAAACGTTTTTCGACAGTGATGCTATGAACTGAACCAACTTGACATTTGTATTAATTTGAAAAAAGGAGTAGCTACCCGCTATTTAATTAGTAGGGGTGTCACAGGTGGTATTAGATCATCAGGTTCTAGTGTCCTTAGGATCTGTACGGCTTGTTATGTTTCCGCGTAGCGTTCTTTGATATAGAGCCCTATATTTTAGGATTGTTGTATTCTATTGTGTATGTATCGCTCTTCAGCTACTTTGAGATAATAACTGTAGACTTATACGACTTCTCTTTCATTTCAGATGCCTCCACAATGTGCACAACGAGTTCCCAGGGATGCTCAGCCCGAGCCACAGCCTGCACCAGTTCAAGGCACCATGAATGCCGTCGAGGTTGCCGCTATTGTGGCCCAAGTGGTAAATGACGCTCTAGCATTTGTGCAGCAGGCACATCCTCAGGAGCCGGTAGTAGCACCAGTACGAGCTCATGCATTCCCATCTACTTGGGAACGTGTTCATGATGCTTTTCAGAAAGCACACCCTCCGGAGTTTGCAAGTAGCTCCAACGTCGTTGTGTCTAGTCAGTGGAAGAAGGACATCCAAAGACACCTGAGGATGTATGAGTGTACGGATGTATAGAGACAGATACTGTCTACTTTTATGTTGGTAGGATCAACCTTGCAGTGGTGGGAGTCCATTACCACCGTGGAGGAGAGAGATGCCCTTTCTATTTAGGAGTTCTGGGTGCGGTTCGACCGCAAGTATTTTCCCTCAGCCGTTCACACTGAGATGAGGAGAAAATTGATGAACCTCAAGCAAGAGGGGAGGACAGTTACTGAATATGAGGCCGAGTTCACAAATCTCTTGAACATCGTCCTCGATGAGATTTCGACAGAGGATAAAAAGATACAGAAGTTCATGGATGGGTTGACTTGGAGGATCCGTCAGCATTTATTGGGAAATCTCTCGTTGTCCACTTATTTTGATGTGGTTAACGCATCACTGCTTCATTACCAGGACCACCACTTTCATTTGTCAGAGGGTAAGCGATCAGGAGAGTCTAGCCATCAGGGAAGGATAGGGGAAATGGTGCCAACGGGGCACAATCAGTTCAGGGTCAGCACAGGCAGGGTGATCAGAGTTCCCAGCAGGGGGATTCTAAGAGATTTAGATCTTGGGGTTTCAGAAATGGACAGGGAGGTTTTCGTCATGGACAGCAGGGTCAACACGGCCATCAGGGTCAGCAGGACCAACATGGCCAACAGCAGTAGTTTCATTAGGGCCAGTACGGCCAGGGGAGGAATGGCAACGGCCACCAGGGCCGTGGGCAGCAGGGTCAGAGAGGGAGAAATTTTCTGGGGAAATGTTTTACTTGTGGCAAGATTGGCCACAAACGCCAGGAGTGTCCTGATAGGGGCAGAACCCCACAGCAGCAGCATCAGGGTGCTCGACATGAGCCCAGAGGCCTATATTTCCCGCTGCCCTCCCAGCACCACCGCAGATGCCATCTTTTCCACCTATCCCAGCAGTCCGAGTCCAAAATGGAAAGCTTTAGTACGAGCGAGTTTATCAACTCCAGCAGGCTGCAGTCCCACAGGATCCACCTGCTATTGAGGGTATGTTCTCTATTCAGGGGACTGTGGGGTGTATTTTATTTGATACGGGAGCCACACACTGTTTTATTGCCACATGATTTGCACGCATTATAGGGTTATTAGACACTGCAGAGGGCACGATTACTTGCGTAGATTCACCATTGAGTAGGGGTTCTGTAATTTCTCTTATGTGTAGAGGTGTGGGTATAGAGATCGGGAGGTTTACTTTGCCTGCTGATATGTTAGTATTAGATATGACTGAGTACAATGCGATCGTTGGTATGGATTGGCCAGTTGCGTATCGAGCCATGATTAATTGTTTCAACAGGAGTATTATTTTTTCCATACCAGGACAGGAGATGTTCTTAGTGGCGATGCCTCGCCCTGAGGGAGGATCGTACACTCACTTGTATTATATAAAGGAGCAGACCTCTAAGGAAGTGGTAATACCACTCGATTCGATTCCCGTTGTTAGTGAGTTCGCTAATGTATTTCAGGATATTTTGGGGTTACCGCCTAGTAGAGAGATAGATTTTGTTATCGATTTGACGTCGGACACTCGACCAATTGCCCACGCACCTTACCCTATGGCTCCAACAGAGATGAGAGAGCTAAGGGATCAGATAGAGTAGTTATTGGGACAAGGGTTTATTCGTAGGAGTACTTTGCCGTGGGGTGCCCCTGTACTGTTCGTAAAGAAGAGGGATGGATCGTTGAGGTTGTGTGTAGATTACCGAGAGTTAAATAAATTCACGATACGGAATAAGTATCTGTTTCCCCGAATCGATGACTTATTCGACCAGTTGAGGAGACCTTCCTTCTTCTCAAAGATTGACTTGCGATCAGGATACCATCAACTGCGTATCAGGGAACAGGACGTCTCGAAGACTGCCTTCTTGACGAGATATGGTTCCTATGAGTTTCGAGTTATGCCTTTTGGCCTAACCAATGCCCCATCCGTGTTTATGGAGTTAATGAATAGGGTGTTCATAGAGTTCCTAGACTAGTTCGTCTTTGTTTTTATTGATGACATTCTAGTTTACTCCCAGACAGAGGAGGAACACGTAGAGCACTTGAGGCAGGTTTTACAGATGCTGCGTCAGAACGAGATATATGCAAAATATGAAAAGTGTGGGTTTTGGCTGAAGGAGGTTCAGTTTTTGCGGCACATCACTTCAGACTGGGGAGTATCACTTGATTTGGGGAAGGTATCGGCGGAAAGAGAGTGGGGACATCCCACGACACCGACTGAGATCCGTAGTTTCTTGGGCCTAGCAGGATACTACAGGAGGTTTATTCGTGGTTTCTCTAAGATAGCGGGTCCTTTGACACATCTGACTCGCAAAGGTGTGCCATTCATCTGGAGCGATGCCTATCAGTTGGCATTCGATGATTTGAAAGACAAGTTGACCTCAGCACCTGTGTTAGCATTGTCCAGACCGGGAGTTGAATATCTAGTCTACACTGATGCGTCCTTACAAGGACTTGGAGGTGTATTGCAACAGGAGAGTCAGGCTATAGCTTATGTGTCCCGTAAGCTTAAGCCTCACGAGAAGAATTACCGCACCCATGACTTAGAGTTAGCGTAAGTCGTATTTGCTTTTCGAATTTGGAGACATTATCTCATGGGAGAGAAATTCCGTTTGTTCACGGACCACAAGTCTCTACAGTACCTCTTCACGCAGAAAGAACTGAATATGCGTCAACGTAGGTGGATTGAATTCATGAATGATTATCAGTTCGATATCTAATATCACCCAGGGAAGGCTAACATGGTAACAGACGCGTTGAGTCGTAGGCTAGTAGGTGAGGTGGCCAAAGTGTGGAAAGCAAAGTGGAAGGAGTTGGGACACCAGGATGCAGTGGTCCGATCATTCATGTCTGTAATGACCGTTACGCCTCAGATTTTTGTGAGGTGATACAGGCCCAGGAAAAAAGACTCGTTCTGTCAAGAGCAGATAGTTCGACTACTAGTAGAGGGATCCGAGTCCTATACCATTAGTTCAGATGGGGGCTTACGCTTCAATGGGAGACTAGTTGTTCCAGAAGGGGAAGACTTGGGGCACGAGGTAATGTCAGAGTCGCATGGTTCGCGATTCATAGTACATCCTGGTGGGGATAAGATGTACCAAGACATGAGGCGATAGTACTGGTGGAGCGGGATGAAGAGGGATATTTCCAAGTTAGTTTCTAAATGTGCCACTTGTCAACTAGTAAAGGTGGACCATCAGAGACCGGCAGGACTTCTACAGCCGTTAGAGGTTCCGATGTGGAAATGGGAGAGCATTTACATGGACTTTAACACGGGATTACCTACTTCGGAAAGGGGTCACGACTCCATATGGGTAATCATTGATAGATTGACCAAAGTTGCTCATTTTCTACCATCCCGGACAGATTACACTACGGGACAGTATACCCAGATTTTCATAGCGGAGATAGTGAGACTTCACAGGATACCTCTCAATATCGTGTCTGACCGAGACAAGATATTTGTTTCATGATTTTAGGAGAGTTTCCAGGAGGCCATGGGTACGGAGTTGCGAGTGAGTATGGCGTACCACCCGTAGTCAGATGGGCAAACCGAGCGGACGAATTAGATGTTGGTGGATATGTTGCGTATGTGCATCCTAGACTTTGGAGGTGGTCGGGAGCAGTACCTTCCACTGGTGGAGTTTGCTTATAATAACTCCTACCAGTTCACCATTGGCATGGCTGCATTCGAGGTGTTGTATGGTAGACCTTGTCGTTCTCCAGCATGTTGGTTAGAGGTGGGGGATAACAAACTCCTTGGATCAGAAGTTATTCAGGATACTTCGATAAGGATAGAGATGATACGGAGCGGTATTCGGGTAGCTCAGGACCGACAGAAGAGCCAAGAGGTTCTTCAGAGAGTTCCAGGTGAAGAACCAGGTGTATCTCCAATGAAGGGGATTATGTGTTTGGGGAAGAAAGGGAAACTAGCTCCTAGATATGTGGGACCATTCCCTATCATCGAGCGGATTAGGCCAGTAGCGTATAGACTTGGGTTACCGGAGCACTTGCATAGGATTCATGACGTCTTCCATATTTCCTCGCTAAGGGGATATCTTAGGGACGATTTGGCCCATACCCACATTGCTTTAGAGAACATTGATCTTCAGCCTGATAGTTCCTACGAGGAGGGGCCGATTGCTATTCTGGACCACAGCGAGAGGAAACTGAGGTCGAAGATAGTACCATTAGTATGCGTACAGCGGCAACATCATAATGCCGAGGAGTCCACATGGGAGCATGAGGACGAGATACGCGAACGTTATCCAGAGTTATTTATACCAGGTATTCTTTAGTTCTGAATTTCAGGACAAAATTCTGTTATTAGGAGGGAAGTATGTAATACCTCGTAATTTTATTGATTTTTATTTAATGGATTAATCGAATTAAATGAGAATTTATTTGGAAATTAATTCGGAATTAAATACTAGCGAGATGTGAGTTGGTATTTGAGTATGATGTTAAAAAAAATATTACCGAGAATATATGGTAACATATGAGTACTGAAAATATTAAATTTGTCGCGAGGCAGAAATACGATAATTTGGGAAATTTAGTTGAGATGCGTGTGTCAGTCGCGTCAGGAATGAATTTAATTAGATTAAAAAGCAAATTATATTTTTATCAACCGAATGGTCATTTTGAGTGTGCCAACGTGTTCGAAAGGGTCGAGATAGTCAGAAAACACTAGTCGGGAGTTTAGTTTGGGTCCCAGAGCATTTTTAGGCCAAACTAGCAACCTAGAAGGGTATTTCGGTAATTTTAAAAATTTAGGAATTAAAACCCACGAATTTTAGAGTTAAAGTAGATATTATTAGAGAGTCCACTAAGGACATTACCATCCAAAAACAAAAGAGTGGGTACGGAGGTTTTTAAGAGAAGTTAGAGAGAGGTTAAAGGAGGTTCCAAACCAAACCATCTCCCATCGCCATCATTTTGGAAGAAATTGTGACCAGAAAGAGGAGAGAATCACCCTATAATCACCGACAACAGATCTGAAGAACAAACCTAAGGCAAGTGATTTGATGTCATTAGTTTCAATGAATATTTCCTCCATGTTTAGTGTTGAAACTTTATATGCTTTGAAAGTTTTGATGAAAATCCAATGTATTTGTCATGGAACTCATAAGTTTGGATAGGGATTGCATGTAGAATGTTTATGGATGAAATTAGTACCCAAAATACTTAACTTTTATGATTTAAAAATGGATTAATGATGAGTATTTAAGTGAAATAAAATTATGTGTTCATGTTCATAGGGTTTGGGGCAAAATTTGGGGATTTATGATAATTGCATGTTGATTAGGAGGATTTAACCCCAAAAATATGTTAAGAAGCGACCTAGGAGGACTTAGAGTAGTTTAAAAACATTAAAACTTAATTGTGATGATCTTAGTATGGATTTAGAGAAGTGGAATTGAAGAAAAACAAAGTTGGGAAATTTCTAGGCGTTCTCTGCCATCTCGTTAGAAGACCAACCCAGGTCGTTCAAACGACCTCGTTCGAACGATCTTCTAATGAGATTCCAGTACCCCTTTTAACGATTTTGTTTGAAGCCCTTCGTTCGAATGACACTCGTTCGAACCACCTCGTTCGAACGAGATTTCTAACGAGTTGACAAAATGACCTTGTTTGGCCGATTTTAGTTCGAACTTTCCGTAGACTTATTTAATTAAGTGTGATCCTTCCCTTGTTGATTAGTGGGAATAATTGTGAGATTGGAGTACGTTGAGGATTGAAACTTAGAATTATATAATAGACCGGGTAACTTCTATGGGCTAGGTTGTAAGTACTTGAATTTGCGACGTGAGAAGTGTTAGTGATTTATATTGTATATTAACCGGGGACTTGCAAATGTACAACATTTAATGACGGTATAGGAATGTAAAATATACCTCTATTAATATTATAAGATATCTAAGATGTGTGAATTCTTAGTATATGGATTTATATGTTTATGACATACCTACCATACTTGCTATCGCGGGAGGTCGGCTTTCGACTAGGGCCATCTAATCTTTGTGTGCCTACGGGGGGATATAGATTGGTACCTCAAGGACATAGGTCAGAGAATGACTTATTGGTGAGTTAATAAATCTGTTGACCATGGGAGCGTAGGTATGTGCGTGAACGATGGGATGTGAACTATGTGCGCCTCCATTATGTGTGATTGTTACTTATCTAAACAGTTCCTCAGAGATTCGGAATACGTGGTCCTTATGTACGTGATGTACTGGGACTTGATAACAGAGTATGTGTGGTCCGCAGCTTAGCCTAGGGGCGCCATTATTGTATATTTACGATGAGATCAAATACTGATGATTGAAATGGACTGCTTATATAAGTGTAAGTGTGAATAATTTGTATCATTTTTATAGAGTTAAAAATGAGAACTTCTTAGTAATTAATATAACTAGTTCTGAGAAACACACAGTAAGACTCTTAGCTTATATTAAGATATCGGGAATTGAATTCTAATCGAAAAAGTAAAGTCAGGTTATGGATTGGGCTAGTTAGATAGTGGAATAACTAGAACGGGTATGGGTACGATAGGCGTGCACAATTAGTTGAGAGGTGAGGAACTCATGTGAGAGCACGCACTATCATGTATTTTATATTCACTATTTAATGACCTTAAACACTTGCTATATTTTAAACTGTTTTCACAATCGGGCTCTGACCCGTTTGCTTTCAAATCTATTTTTGTAAAAACCTTTTTGGTGCTCAGCCACAAGGACACCAAGCTTAGAAGTTCCATTCCAGTGACGTGCTGCAGCTGTTGTGGAAGTTACATGACCTTGATTATAGACGCCTCCACTTTCTACCTTGATTTCATTTCAGACTTATTTATCTGTAGGGCATGTCGCCCCTTTTCTCTTATAGACAGTTTATTTATTAAGTTTTATTTCAGTTTTGGATGTAATTAATTAGTGATTCAGACTTTATATTCGGTTTTATTCAGTATTCGGATTATTATGAGGAGTATTCCTCCAGATTCATTTCATTCCATTGATTATTCTGTTGTGACTGTGATGTGGTTGTGGTATTAGCATTTCTAAATTTAAAATTGTTTTATGTTAATCTAATTTAATTAAAATTGATAGCTCACTTTTTAAATATTAGGTGGCTAGAAATTGTTAAAACGTTTTTCGACAGTGATGCTAAGAACAGAACTAACTTTACATTTGTATTAATTTGAATAAAGGGGTAGCTACCCGGTATTTAATTAGTAGGGGTGTCACATAATATCAGGTATTTCTATTAACATCCAAATGGACGTTATTCTTGTTACCGGTGAATATGTGTCGAAGTAATCCAGCCCCTCCTTTTGCCTATAGCCTTTAGCTACAAGTCTAACCAAATATTTATCAATTGATCCATCGGCCTTCAACTTCTTTTTGAAGATCCATTTATAACCTAACAGTTTTGAACCTGGTAGAAGATCCACTAGTTCCCATGTGTGATTTTGTAATATGGATTCAATTTCACTATTAATTGCTTCTTTCCAATTAGAACCATCCGGTAAGGATATGGCTTCTTTGTATGATTGAGGTTCATTTTCTAGCAGATATGTTAAAAAACTCGGACCGAAAGAAGTCGAGGTTCTTGCTGTTTTACTACTTCTTGGTTCATCATCTATTGTTTCAATAGGTTAATGAGTACCACTTGTAGTAGCTTGATATGTCCTTTTAGAAGGACCAGATTCTCGAGTCATGTTATACAGGAATTCATTTTTAAAAAATGAAGCGTCACTCGATTCAATAACCATATTTACATGAATATCCTAAATCTCAGATTTACGAACTAAGAAACGATATGCACTGCTATTAGTAGCATAACCGATGAATATACCGTCAACGGTCTTAGGCCCTATTTTTACCTTTTTAGGTTTAGGAACCATGACTTTGGCTAAGCACCCCCACACTCGTAAATATTTATAGCAAGGTCTTCGACCTTTCCATAACTCATAAGGCATCTTATGAGTTTTCTTGTGTGGTACTTTGTTAAGAATATAATTAGTAGATAATAAGGCTTCCCCCCACAAGTTCTGGGGAGCTCCTGAACTTATTAACATAGAGTTCATCATCTCCTTCAATGTACGGTTTTTGCGTTCAGTAATACCATTCAATTGAGGAGAATAAGGAGCGGTAGTTTGATCAATAATTTCATTTTCAGAACAAAATTCCTCATATGGATATTCATATTCACCTCCTCTATCACTCCTAATTGCCTTTATCTTTTTGCTTAATTGATTCTCAACTTCATTCTTATATTGTTTAAATGCATTAATAGCCTCATCTTTACTATGTAATAAATATACATAGAAATATTTTGTGCAATCCTCAATAAAAGTAATAAAATACTTTTTTCCACTCGTAGTTTGTACAAATTTAAATTCACAAATATCCGTGTGAATTGAATCTAGTGGTTCGGTTATCCTTTCAATCGAATAGAAAGGTAATCTGGCTAATTTAGATTCCACACAAATTTCACATTTATGATTTTTATCAATATCAAATTTTGGCAAAAAAACCAAGTTAATTAATCTACGCAATGTATAAAAATTAACATGTCTAATCTAGCATGCCAAATATTAGATGACTCAATCAAGTAAGAAGAACTAGCAAATTCATTCATTGAAACAGATATTTTTGGAGTTATAGTCAGAACATTGATTTTAAAGAACCCCTCATTTAGGTAGCCCTTTCCTACATACATGTCATTCTTTGACAACACAAAGCGATCAGACACAAACACAAGCTTGAACCCATTTTTAGTCAGGAGAGATCCAGAAATTGGATTCTTTCGGATATCAGGCACGTGAAGAACATCATTGAGAGTAAGTTCCTTTCCAGAAGTCATTTTTTGAGCAATCTTTCCTTGTCCCACCACCTTAGAAGTGTAATAATTCCCCATAAAGAGGTTCTCCTCATTTTCCAAAGGCTTATAGGTAGAGAACATCCATTTGTTTGCACAAATGTGTCGTGTGGCTCTAGTGTCCACCCACCATTCCTTGGTATTTCCAGCCAAGTTACATTCAGAGACCACAATAGAAAGATTCATATCCTCCAAGTTAGTGGCGATGTTTTCACCCTCAGTTACATTTGCTTGAGGATTATTTCAATTTTGCTTCTTAGGTTTACGACACTCACTTGAGCGGTGTCCAGGTTTACCATAGTTGTAGCATTTGCCTTTGAACTTCTTTTTGTTCTGGTTGGAAGTTCCTTCCCCATCATGCTTTCTCTTGTTCTTCTTAGGACCTTCAACAACATGGACCTTCTTTTCCATTAGAATCTTCCCACTTTTCTTTTGAGACTCACGTTATCTTCTTCAATTCTCAACCTGACCACCAACTGCTCCACATTCATCTCCTTTCGCGTGTGCTTGAGATAATTTTTGAATAAAGTCCAAGATGGTGGCAATTTTTTCAGCCATTGCAGCAACTTGGAAGGTTTCACTAAGGGAAATTCCTTTAGCATGAATGTCGTGGAGGATCAATTGGAGTTTTTGCACCTGCGAGATCACTAGTTTAGAGTCAACCATTTTGAAGTCCAGAAAATGCTCGACGATAAATTTCTTCATCCCAGCATCTTCATTTTTGTAGTTCTTTTCCAAAGAATTCCACAAGTCCTTGGATGTCTTGATCGTGCAATAAACATGATACAATATTTTATCCAAGTAGGCCAGAATATAATTCTAGCACAGATAGTTAGGGTGCTTCCAAGCTTCAACAGCAACAACCTTTTTCGATTCATCTCCCTCTTAAATAGAGGGACAATCTTCATATACAAACCTAACCAATTAGCAGGTAGTGAGATAGAAATACATTTGTCCTTGCCAATGCTTGAAGTCAACCCCATTAAACTTTTTTGGTTTCTCCCCGTGTGGCATAGATTCGGGTGCAGTCACATTTGTGTTACTGATAGTCACATTTGTAGGAATAGTGTTCGTACTATGCGATTCCATTTCTGTTGCAAAAACAAAAATTTTATCAACAATAATATTCATATATAAATGAATTAATCAAAACAGAATAAACAATTATGTTATACTAATTTCCTCAATTATAATTAATAATAAATGAATTTCAAAAGAATTATAAATAATGTTAAGAATTAAACTAAAATATAAACACAAGTTTATACTAGTCTAAGATAGAAAAAAAATCCGTGTCACACTGTTTTGTACGGACGGGGTGCATGTGGGCTTTTGGGCTAAGCCCAACACATGCATAGTGTAGAACATCTCCCCTTCAAAGAGCTGGGATATCCTAAGGCATCGAAGCCATAGTCCATACTTCTGGTGTTATTAACTCATCAACTTTCCACTACTCTTCCAATGTGGGACAAGAGTTAAAACATATCCAATTCATTAACTTTTATTGTTTTTTGAGTCACTTTGGGAAAATATTTATCATTCATAACTTAATGGAATTGGACGTGTGAATATACTACGTTAATCTCCTTGCGAAGGAGAACGCGTTCGTATATGGTCCCACAATTATCGTGGTGTTGGTCCCACCTAACTTTGAGCTCAAAGTTGTTCAAAATTTTGTCCAAAAAATTCTGGACAGCTTTTAAGTATATGTTTAAGTTCAATTCTCCAACAAGAATGGATGCTCTCTCATTGACATTATGTGCCATGATGCCTGACAGATACTGGTGGGAATACTTATGGGTCTCGTGGTCTATGTCAAAAGGTACAATATCACCCCAGTAAACCTTCAACCCATCAGTATTGTGAAGTCTTAAACGTTTAACCTTATATCCCCATACATTGAAATATATCAATTTATATTATATATTAGTTAGCTTTCTTCGATTTCAAAGAATTTGAATCATGCACAAATTCGAGACTAAAAGCTTGATGCACTTAGATGTTTATTAGAGAGTCATTCCTTACTTCTTATGGAAATTTGTGATTAGAATACTAGGACCTCTCCATTTTGAAGAAGAAGACATCTGTTTACGCCTTTAAAGAATATCCTTTTTGCAAATGGTCAAACTTTTAGCTATTACACACACTCATGATATTTCAAAAGATATATTATTTTTATAGTGTATTTTTTTATGAGAGATGGTCTACATCGTATTTTTTGAAAAGGCTGCTCATTAACTTTTTCAAAGTGTTTTTCACTCGTGGTCATTCGCATGATAGATGTTTAACCCGTTCACACGGTAGTGCGGTTTGGTGGTTAAACAGTTCCCACACTTTAGATTTTCCCTATGCGCACGACCCCTTGACATTTTGGTTTGAGGGTCATACTGTCCAAAACCATACACAAGGAAAAAGTCAACCGTACGCATGATGGAGCTTAAATTTCAAAATTTTCTATAAATTGACCTTATTTACCTCCAATTCGTTTAACACTCATCCATCACTTTCAAATACATACTTTGAGGATATTTTGGGACTTGAAAGTTATCCTTTCTCTCTCTATTTCAAATTGAGTGTTTAATTGAGTTTTATAAAAATTTATAGACCTGCTCTTAAATCTACATGTTTAAGAGATTTTAAGAGGATTGATTCACACATAGCCACTCTTTACATTTGATATTCTATCAATCCATATGATCTAGACTCCAAGATCTAGAAAGAGGTGCTCAAACTAGCTATACTTGGAGCATGATGTGGACCAAGGATGTAGAATGGAATTTCGTATGCAATCGACAAACTTCGATTGGATTTTTTATTGGAACAGGGGACATTTGTAATATCCATAAGTAATTTCTTGCGAAAGAAAAAGCGATACTTCTTTTCTTATATTGTGAAAAATGTTCTTTTCAAATCTAACGAGATGCTAGGTCACACCGAGATTTTTTACCCATAGTTTGGGGGGGTTTCTCCTAAAATCGGTGTTACATGATTGTGTTTCTTTTTTTTTTATCGCTTGATTGTGTTTGTTTGATTGCATAATGAATTGGATCTAATTGAAATTTGAAAAATGACTTAGATATAAATTCTAATTGGATATCACTTTCAAAATTGGGGAAATCTGTTAAATAACATATTCACCCCTCTCTGGGGTTTTTCTAGTGATCACAGACTTGTATTTTCAATTGGGACATGAGCATAGTTGCTCATTAAAGATTTAACATCCCAAGTTGATCCTTCTTTTGTGTGTATTTGATTGTTTATTAATTGTTATGGATATTTTTATGGTTATGCTTTAGGCATGAGTTTAGAAGACATGAATCATCTTCATGGTCATCTATAATTAAGGACACTTCACGGGAACCTAATGAGTCAAATTATGAAAGTTCACATAATGAAAATGAGATAAGTGATGATGAAGAAATGAGTGAGATTAACTATGCTTACAATAAATTATTTCACGAGTCACTAAAGTTAAATAAATTAAACAATAAAATATGAAAGAAAATCAAAGTGTTTGAAGAGCAAGGTGGCTTGTCGAAGGAAAATGATGAAATGATTTGTCAACTAAAACGTGAGTTAAAATGAGTAAATGATGAAAATTCTTCTTAGAAAGTGAAAAAGTCGATCTTCGTGAAATGAAATGTTAACTTGTGAAAGAGTTCAAAATGTATTAAATCAAATAAAGAGAGTATAAAAAAGAATTGATTTCTCTTAAAAGTGATTTGTTAAATGCTTTAAAAGTCAAGATTACCCTAGAGGAGAGATCCAAAAAAAATGAACAACTTGCTTTCTGAGAAATCTATGATACAAAATGGAAAGATAGGTAATGATTTTGATTCTTTCAATGATTCTCCAAGTACTTATACTACTTGTATGTCTGAGAAGAAATAAGATGTTGAACAAAAGTATTTTACTTAAGTCAATGATTAAAAAGTTTCTTCAAAAGGTAAAGAGCTTGAGAATAATGTTTTGTCAAACAAAAGTTCAAAAATACATGTAGTAAAATTGTAAAAGGATTCTCAAATCAACTAATCTAAATTTGTTCAAAGATCTCAAAAGTAAGAAAATCAAAGAAATGTTTTCAAAGAGCCAAATCCTCATTTTCAAATATCAAAGAAATCATTTGAAAAGAGAAAAAATTTAACCATTTGAAAAAATTTAACCAAAGCCTTGAGGGACCTTTAACCATCTGATCAAAAGCCCTAAGGACCTTTTGCCATTCGGTATAAGAGAACTTTAATCATTTGGTTAAAGGACCCTCTCGTAATGATTACCAAATCTAACCAAATCTCTTCCCAGCCATCAACGTGTCACCCCACCCTGGATTGACCATCTCAAACTTTTGACCGTTTAGTTGAAGGCCCGAGATTAGACCCTATAAATAGAGATCCCCAATAACCTTCAAAATCACCCCAAAACCCAACGTTAATTCAACTTTTTAACTTTCTTAATACCAAGCACCAAAGATACTCGAGCTCGTTCTAAAAGTTTCGAAAATAATTGTACTTCAAAAAGTCTCTTCAGTCCTGAAAAGGTTCATACTTTTGAAAAGTCATCTCCAAAATAAAAAACAGAGTCAAACCATTGCGCGCATTGCATGAAATTCGACACTTCCCAACGAAGCTCTGGCCGAATAAACGGATTTCTGCCCACCTCGGACACCCTAAGTGGGGACACTCCCTCGAGAAAAAATCAGTTCAAGCTATAAGGATAAAGAAACTATGCATGAATCTCATGTCCATACTCCATAAATTGTGATAAACTATCCACGTTTTTTTATCTAGTTTAGCCCGACCCCTGTTTAGGGTACCAAGTATGGACTTTACAACATTTATATTTTAAAGCCAAGTTCTTGATCCAACATCTTTGTTAATTAATTTGACATTCTCATATGTTAAATAAATGCTAATACAATGCCATAATGATTAAATCCAAACATGAATACATACTTTTCAAAATCGTTCTCTGAAAAGTGTGAGTGGGTCAACTGAGTTCAAAACTTTGCATAAGACAAAGTCAAAAATCCGACTACTCGTATCATTTCTTCAAATGAACAAAACCTATCACTGTAGTGGTACCCCAATGTGTGATTTCATATCAAATACTTGTCAAACTTTGGCCTTTGATTAACGTATTTTTAACATATAAATATACCAATCCAACACAACAAAAGTGTTACATTAAGGACTAGGCTCCATAAATACTGTATTGTTATATATTATATATCCAGTATCCTATCGCCAATGCCTATAAATAAGTCTTGTTTGTTGGAACTATGTTGGATTTGATCCCAGGTCTTCTTGGGTACATAGGCCTTATATCGAACTAACCTCGTGAAGTCTAAGATTCATAATATATCCCTTGGAGTATTATTTCTTAAGGATGCACCCATCCCCAGTTCAAACTCCCCCCACTCAACCTTTACGTCCATAGCCAAGGATGTCTAAAATAATACGTTCTTACAAATCCAAACTATCCTGAAGGTTCAAAAATACCTTCGAGTTAATGGTATTACGGCAAGGGATGGATGTATTTGTTGGAAAATTTAGGTCAACTCCCATTGTGAACCTCCACCGAAGTTACCTTTAGTCTTACAGATAACTTATTCGCCTCCTAAGCCAAGTCTTATAGTTTGACACACATCACATTGGATCATGTGAACACCTGAACTACATAGAATTTGATATCGTGGCTACACGAGTATGTAGACGCAATACTATGACCTTCTCGTAAGCACAAGCCTCGACAATATATCTCTTAATGTAATATTCCCAAGAAGATGCAACTATCTTTTTTTTTGCCCACTCATTATTTCTTACACACTTTAAACGAGATATCAAACTATCTCAAAGTTGCGATTTAACGAGCACACCCATATAAACGTGCAAACACGTATACACACGATAAACACCTAACCTACATAGACTTTGATCTCGTGGCTACACGAGTACATAGGAGAAATACCGAGTCCTTCTTATGAGCATAAGCCTCGATAATATGTCTCTTGATATATCGTCCCCGTAGTGATGTAATCATCCCTCACCTCTTTCATACCCTCTTTCACCCATACTATAAATGAGATGTCAAAGTATTTCAAAGCAATTATCTCTCATGAACCCCTATAACAACGTGAAAACACCTATACACACTATACATAATAAAAAAATGTAGTCTTTGATCTTAAGTCTTCTTAGGTATGTAGGCACACTACTGGGTCCTTCTCATGAGCACGAGCCTCGATAGGATATCTCCTGATATGATGCCACAACATAGATGCACCCATATCTCATATTAACTTTCTATATCTCCTTAAACCTTGAAAAAGATATCAAACTATCCTAAGTTGATCTATCTCATACACTTACATACATAATAATGACCACCCATTTTACAAGCATAAAGTCATACACAAGTGCCCTTTTGTACATGCATCGATTGAAGTGAGGTTCCTGCACCTCTCACTTATACTATTTCATACCTAAGAACCTATTTACATTTAAATAATTCTCAACCTAAGGTATCTAAACCAGTTCTAAAATAACTAAAAAGTAATCAATTAATGTAAAGAGTGGTAATAAGCATATAATTAAGGAAGAACAAAGAACAAGTTGGGTCATTAAGACTTCCCCACTTATAACCTTTGTTCTTAAACCTTCATAACAAGAATCTTTGGACTAACCACAGATTTGAACTTGCCTTAGGATTAGATAGAAACAGATAACCTTAAACTTATGTTTATTTTTGTATAAAATAAATTGGCAACTATACCAACCAAACCCCTTATCACATAGAATAAACTTAGGCCTAAGACTAAAAACCGGGGGTGTTCGAATCAAATTGGATATGGTATCAAACATCTTTCAGGGGAAAGTCATCGGCCCACGTCGAACCGGTGACTAGACCTCGAGGGGAGCAGTGGATAGAATGACAAGCACTCTGGACATCCACCGTGAATTCACACAAGCAGTTTTTCTCCCCCCCTCCCCCAAAAGAATCATTACTCGGGACCCATAACACCACAATGGTAATTCCAGTGGGGATAAATTAAGAGAACCGGACTATCTTTATGCTTAATTCAATTAAAAATTAATTCAATTGCCATAATTAATTCAATTAAAAATTATAACACACAAGTAATTTAAAATTCCCGAATTAATTAAATATTAATTGTACAAAAATACGAGGTGTTACATACTCCCCCCCTTACAAAGGAATTTCGTCCTCGAAATTTAAGATAAACCTAGTGTTCCAATATTCACATCTTTCTCACTAGTCATGTGCCTCCAAGTCCGCTATATCTATCCCATCTGTTTCCAACCACATTACACAAGTATGCATTTAAAATTAACCAGGGCGCTCATACACCCTATACCCGTGCTTAACCGCACAAAATTTTGCCTTAATTTACCCCGGTGCCCGTACACCCTATCCCCGCGCTCTACCGCACGAAAGTTACCCGACTGTGCTAATCGTAACCCGTAATATAACTTCGAACCCGTAGTCATATCACACACACACACACACACATATATATATATATATATATATATATACACACATATATATCTACTGCCCGGGTACCCAACCCATGTGCTAACGTCCAAACATCTCCCCATAAATACTTGTTTCTCAACACAAAAGTATATAAGCTTAACCTTATGCTACCAAAGCTAACATAATACCACGCCCTTATTACCACTAGTCATTGCGTAAAATAAACCCCGAGCTATCTCTCTTTGATCGAAAATCAATTCAACCACCCTGATTCACTTCATTAAACATCCCCACTTACCGGGATAAAATGCGAGAACACAAAACCTCACTATGTGCTATTACACCACGCAATACAACATATATATCCACATATATATAGGCTATACACCCTCTCCGGTGATACCTGGTACCAACCATACCCTGGTGTCGTGGACACCAAAATTTAACTCCACTATCCACAATAGTTAAATTCCATCGCTATCCAACCGATGTTTAAAAAATATTATCAACCCTACTCCCATAATTCTTGAAAGTAGTAACTCTTTGCATAATTCAAATAATCACTCAGTGTACGCCTCCATTCTCCCATGACGAAGACCAAGGAACTCCGCTACCCTACAGAAAGTTTATCCACATGCTACGGTTGCTACCGCCAACGCACCCACTAAGTTCGACTCACCTGCGAACTCTAGTGAAAAAAATAAGTCTTATATTGTGACATTCTCTTTGTCACTCAAAAATATACCCCATTCACCTAGGGTAAAAATAATTACCTCTATACCCCAGCTGCAACGGCTGGTTCTCGAGTTCCAGAGGAGCTTCTCCCTGCCCGAATGCACCCGTGACTTGCTTTAGTGGTTGTACATCCAGGACATCGTCCTATAGTTAACCCCTGCCTTGCTTAAGGCAATATCTCTTCATGTGTCTCGCTTTACCCACAAACGAAACACTTTCTAATATGTTCACCATGCCACTGATCCCTTCCATGCCAGCCTTGTTGGAATTCCTAGCCATCCCGCTGATAGCCTCCAATTCTAGATTGTTTGGCATGATTTCCTTACCGGAAATCCTGCCCCTGATCTCCCCCAGTCTGCTGCTGGGATACCCCATTGGTATTGTTCCCTTCTGCCTCATCCGACTGGTTAATCCCCACTCCCTTCCCGCTTCCTTTCGCGTGGAAGCGATATTCCCAACAGTGTCGGAGTGTTGCGTTAATGACATCAGTATAACCTACTAATGCGGAATTATCAATTAAATGTTGTCTGATTCTCCAGACTAACCCATCCATAAACTTTTCTTTCTTTCTCTTATCCTTGCCTACCTCATCCGGTATAAAAATTTTCCAACGAGTGAATTTTTCCTCGTAATCGGCCACCTAACGGTCTCCCTTTGAGTCTCCTCACAAAATTTTCTCCTCATTTCGGTCTCGACCGCTGAAGGAAAAATACTTTCGGTCGAACCGCACCCAAAACTCTGTAGTAGCTAGTGTGTCCCTTTCCTCAACTGTGCTGATCGACTCCCACCACTGTAGCGCCGCTCCCACTAACTAAAAGTGGTTAGCATTTACTTTCGCACCCCATCGCAATCTCTCATGCGTAGGTGACGCTGGATACCTCTCTTCCTTGACACGCTAGAGCTACATCTGAACCCCCTCGCAATTCTGGTGGGTTCCCACTAAAAATATCCTCTCTTTCTTGCTTCCACCCCGACGACTCCGCGTGTGTTTGAACATCTGGCGCCACTAACACATGTGGCTGATCCCGTGGAAAGTACCCTGTCGTTGTGACCACTGTTGCTCTAACTGCCTGTGCCACTATTTCAATGACCTATGCTGCCAAAATCATCTCTGGTCGTTGCTGTGGTAGCTCTTGCCCTTAACGAGCCTCCCTCGTCTCATCTCCCCCTGCTGCCCTAGCTGCCCTCTCTCTCCGGGGAGTCATCTGGAATGAGAATCGAATTGGTATGAGTTCACTCTCAAATATAAATTTCGCAGAAGAACGTATATGCGCATACGTATGAGAATACAACAATCCTATAATAGGGCTCTATATCAAAGATTGCTAAACCGAAACGTGAAAAGCCGCACAAATCCTAAGGACAAAAGAACCTGATGCTTTGATACCATATGTGACACCCCGCCTAATAAAATACCGGGTGATCAATCCTATACCAAATTAAAACAGGAATCCTAGTTGGATCATCCTTAGCATCACTGTCGAAAACTTTTTAAGACTTACTAACCACCTAGTATTCCAAAAGTTGGTGCCAATTTTAACTTTTTAATTAAACCAAAACTGTACATGCGGAATTAAAATATAAACCATTCACACAACTGAATGAAAATAAACTGAATCATAATTACACAACATGCAGAATAAATCACCGGCCACCAAAGAAATAATCCAAATACAAATATCCAACACCTGAATAAATTACACCTGAAAACTGTACCGAGAAGTCTTGGCTACAAGCCCCAAATAAAACTGAAACTGATACAAGATTCCTACTCTAGGAATGAATGAATGATGCGTCTAATCCAAACACCTGCTAGCATCCACATATGCCGCAGCTCCGTGTCCCTGGAATAGAATATCAATCCTAGCGTCCCTGTGGATGGACACCTAAAAGGTTTTGAAAATAGTTTTATAGCAAGGGTTAGAACCCAAAACATTTTGAAAATATTTAGCAAGTGAATTAACTTCAGTAATTTAAAATGCATGAATGCGCTTCATATTTAAGTTAGTGTCGCACTCCCTTGAGGACATTCTCACCCCTCACTATTGTGCACACCTACCGGTTACCTTAACCCCACCTAGTTGTACTACCCCGTCCAACTAGTCTTGGTATAACCTTCCCTTGCTGTACTACTCTAACCCGAGTATAATGATTCTTGAATTATAAGTTATTTCACACTTAACTTAATTAATTCCTCTTAAATAGCACCATATAACCGTGTCACAAGTTATATAAAGCACATACATCACACACTGTATTATTCCCACAAATGATTAACTTAATTAATCTCTCATTAATTAACTGCATATAACTGTAACCCGAGTTATATAAGGTAAATACATCACACACTGTATTTTCACCTACATATAATATTTACTACCATATTATACGTACCTTTACTAACATCCACACATATTTCATACGTGTATCCATCCTTCCGAGTATACCCTCACCGGATGATTCCCTCTAAAATGCTATCTCACTAGGTGTGCTCACAAAACCTAGTTTCCCCAAGTTAGAATCGCTCACCAACTTGGACCAAAATATAAACGAAGTGGAGGCGGTCATATTCCTTCCCAAAAAGTGAGATAAATTCCTCACCCATATATACCAGACGATATTACCTGGGGATATACTCGCCCTACTCCTCAAGCAATGGGATTCACCCATATTGCGCAACCTCCCTTGATAGCATTAGAGTATTTAAATTGAATAAATATCTAGTCACTGATATTTACTATCACACACAATATATACACATATATATACTATCACTACCCGTATATATATATATTATGATCCCCGGTTTTACCGTGTACTCAAAATCCTGTACACTGCCTGTAATTCCCGTACACTGCCTGTAATTTAATGTCACACACAATACATACACGTATATATATATATATATATATACTATCACTACACTGTATATATATATATTAATAACCCCGGCTTTACCATGTACTCAAAATCCCGTACACTGCCTGTAATTTCCTGAGTCTCTGGTCCGACTCAATGTAATTAATTTTCTCACTTAATAACTTATCCTCTTCCCGAGTCTATGGTCCGACTCTAATATAATTAATTCATACCTCAATTAATATAATACTTTCCCCAAGTCTATCGCCCGACTCTAATTAAATTAATTAACACACATATTAATTTAATACCAATCCGAGTCTGTGGTTCGACTCTAATACAATTAATTTACACTTAAATTAATTAACCCAAATTCTGAGTCTGTGGTCCGACTCTAATTCAATCAATTAGCGCAATCATTTATTTCATAACTTGGTGTCACCCAACCATTATCCCCGGACTCACTTACTTGGCCTGTAACTTAATATTTCCCGAGTCTATGTTCCGACTCCAAAGTAATTACTCTATCTCAATAATTAATTTAATACTTTGGTGTCACATAACCAACATACCCGGACTCACTCACTTGGTCCATTTTTACATCTCATAATTTCTTTTCCACATTTTTCACCCACAATGCGTCACACATTTATTTCCATAATTTCCCAATTATATTTACCTATAATTACCAACATACGCGGACTCGCCCACTTGGTACACAATTAAATATTCCCCGAGTCTATATCCCGACTCAAAATTATTTAGTTTATCTCCAAACTTAATTCACTACTTTGGGGTCGCATGACCAATATGCTCGGATTCACTCACTTGATCCCTACCTCACTATTTTGGAATAAAATCTCTCAAATTCATCCGTTAAATGCCCCACATAAATTTATCCTAGTCCCAATTACTTTCTCCCATAATTGCTAGGAATATTTGTTTCAGAATTTTTTATCACTTATTAATGTATGAAATCCCCTTTTTAATAGATTTCCCTTTATATAATTAAACTGGGAGAACTGCCCAGATTTCTGTACCTTCGATCGATCGAACCCCATGGGTCGATCGATCGATCGTTCCAGTATTCGTTCTGTCCCGCCGCTGTCAGCCATGGAAGAAAATTTAAGCTTTGATTCTCCATCCAGGCTCTTACCCAAGTACAAATAACATATCGTCCGAATAAAAAAAGGGTCTAAACATCCCACAGACCTTAATTCATTGCCAATAACCATTTATTCCAACGTTTTTCCGATTTGGGTATTATCCGGGTTTCAAATCCCCCAATACGAATTTCTTTCATCTTATCAACAATTAACCATTTGTTCTCACTGATTTTAACACATGATTCATTCCTCTACATCCTAGAATCATAAACACGATCAATCTCCCCCGTAATCTCATTAAAGTATATAAATTTACAAAAACCCAATTTAGATTTTGGTGACACACCCAAAACGAATTTTTATACACACATCACTATGATATGAATTGATTATCAAACTTTTAGAAATCACAACAGTTAACCACTTGCCTGTAAGTGTTCGTAGTGTCTGATCCGTTGTTGATGTCCCTTAATTTGGCTCCAATAACCTCCAATTTGTTATTGATTTGCTTTCCCCCAAATCTCCTCTCAAACCCTAGGTTTAGAGTTATGTTGGCTGCCATTCCTTAATCTCCCCATTAGGTTAAAAACCCTTAATCCCGTTTTTCACCTAATGGGCTTAATTAAAGTGGCCCAATTCACCCCGTGTGGGCTCGGCTATGCCCAAAAATACCCCGAGACCCAATTACTACCCCCGAGTACTCTTTTCTGACTATCTCGACTCATTCAGACTCAACCGCGCACTCAGAATTGGCATCCGAATTAATTTATAAAAATCCTTATCTCACATCCCATTTACTCTATACCGACTCCTGGCTGGGATAAGTGTATACCTCGTCATTAATACTCGAAATGACGTAATTAAATTGTTACTATTCACTTAGTAAATAAATTTTCATAAACATTAACAATTCACTCCCCGATTAATATTTAAATATATATTGCCATAATTAATTCAATTAAAAATTATAACACACAAGTAATTTAAAATTCCCGAATTAATTAAATATTAATTGTACAAAAATACGGGGTGTTACATATTATTAATATCGTTTCCCTACATTCCTACTTTACGTAAATTTTAGAACTATTTAGAGGCCTTAATTTTAGAGTTCCTCATAATGTAGATATGTTCTTAGGTCCCCATTTACAATAATTTAATTTTCTCAAACATAAGGGTACGAGCGAACGAGCTCACGATAAAATAAACATCAAAGCATGTAAAAATAAAAAATTTATGTTTGCATCATGCACTACACAATCTTGATTTTCATATTATTTGAACCATATACATTCGAGATCAAGGCGGTTAGCCAAAAGGAAATTCGTACATTAAAATAGTCATTCCACTCGAAAAGAGGCTCGTATTTATGAAAAGTCACTTCTCCCTGAGGTAAGTTCGTACTTTAGAAAAATTGCTTCTTTGAGTGAAGTTCATACTCCCCAAAAGTTTTTTCCTCAAAAGTCTAGTCGTCGATGGATACTCTCACTCTTTTCTCCCACTCGTCTGGTATATCGAGCAACTTGTATCTTAATCAAATTTTTTTGTGATAGGGAATGTTCGAAGATTGTTCGGTATTGGGTTATATCGAATAGGCTTCACAGTTATTCAGTACTAGGGAAAAGTGATTTCACATGTACCGTAAAGGTTGATCAATCCAAGCAGCTCGATATATCATGATCCATGATAATGAAAAGCAATCCACCAATTATCAGGTCACGTCACCCTTTTGCATAAAGAAAAAAGCTCTAAGAACACACGTTATTGCACAAAGAAGAAAAAATAATTATGGATCTTACCCTTTGACGTAAATGTTTATAAAAAATTCAAATGCGAGAGGCTAGTCCAAAACCCTCAGATTCCACGACGAATGCCTTCCTATTTTTAAGTGGGAGATAAATAGTATAAATTCGTAAGTTATACCTTACATTGATTTTACCTACCCAAATTTTATTTTGAGAAAAAAATAGACCATGGTCTATTACTTCCTTTCCCCTCGCATGAAAAACAATAGCTCGCCCCTATTTACCCGAATTTAAAGGGATTCTGTTCAGTTCTTCCCCTCAAAGGATACTAGAAAATAAAACATACAAAAAATAAAGTACCATACACATACGTTTAAATGTAGATAAAATAATTTTATTGGAAAAATCACGAATATGTGAGTCATGCTCCCCCTATGTATAGTCCTTATGTCAGTCCTTTTGTCCGCAAAAATCGGAATGAAAGTGCCCTAGCTTTTTCTGCAGTTTCTATGATCACATTAAGTTTTTACCCTAAAAACCAAAGTTCGCGCTCCATACGGCCAATTAGTTTTCATTAGCGATCTCACCATCCACAAATATTAAATATACTCTATAGTAGGTGCCTATCTACCGAAGAAGATTGAGCTATAACCGTAATGAATGAGGTTTTAATATAGCTTGAGAACATCACCAACTCATATATATCAAGGCACTAGGATTAGCACAAGTCCACCAACAAAAGGCCAGCACTATGATTGGAACAGGAGAGAACGTACTTCCTTCCCACATCTCCAACACTGAATAACCGTTTGTGGTATCCATAGATATAGTACCCTCTAATCCCTGAGACCCTCCTACACCAATCCCATCACCAGCTCACCCTGCTAACATCGGATCCCCTCCCTTTTGAGTAGCATTTTCCCTACATGGATACTTTTAACCCTATTAGTAGTACCCCTAGTACCCACACATTTCATTCCAAGGCCCCCCAAGCCTATTATGTAGCTCCCCCACCAATCGATGAGGTTATTCCCTATTCTCCAAACTCGGAGACAATGTAGGTCTAATTTTTACTGCTTCTCCTTCAAGAATCTATTATAAAGATATAAACTACATATGAGATCACTAACATCAAGAAGATGGACCTCTATCTTAAAGCCCAATTGTCAAAAAAATTAAAGATGCTAGTCTTAAAAACCTACAAAGGAATGGGATCTCTAGCCTCTCCTTTGTCCAATTACTACCTTCAGATGCAGGATTGAAACATAGTCCTAGGGGTTCTAGAGAACATGTTATCCTTCACTCTATCCGAAGGAGCCTTTACCTAGAATATGAGGCTAAAACATTAGGGGACAGTAAAAACATAGGAATATGTATATCGTGTTTTCCTTAAGTAGTATGAATATAATGAAGAACTTGGCATCACACGTAAAGACTTGGAGATGCTGAACCAAGAGGAAGGAGAAACAATTGGCACTTTCATCACTCGTTGGAGAGAGAAAGTCGATCAAATGGTCAACCGCCCCTAGAAAATGATCAGATAGAGATCATGATTAGGAACCTTCGGAAAGAGGTACAAAATGAACTTGAGCTCACCTGAATACTCGAATTTAAAGCACATTACCATACAGGATGCAAGATCGAGTAAAGTTTGGCTTCTAAGGAAGCCAAATCTAATGAGGAACCTTGTTGGGATGCAAATAAGTTCTCTACCCATAAGAACTCACTTGGAGCTTTTACATCTCACACCACCACCCTTGTGGTCAGTTCGAAATCTGAACCATGACCAGTTTCCAATGCTTATCAGGGTAGGGTAGCTACCATTGTGCCTTTCCCGCCATGACCCCCAACCAGAAACTATCAAGTTATGCCGCCTCCTAAAAAGTTCAGAGACTAACCCAGAAAACTCATAAATTTTCAAGCTCCCCCTGCCGAGTATACACTGCCTTAAAATGGATGGTAACCTACGACTTTTCAACCCTAGACCCCCCCCCCTTTATTCCCAAACAAGAACTGGAGGATATACTCCCATTGCGAGTTCCATCGAGGACCTGATCACATTACTGGTAACTGTTGGGTCGTAAGGTTTCCCATCCAATATCTCATTGATGTCGGGATCCTCATCTCGTTAAAGTCAAATGTCACCAACAACCCTGTTGATGTCTAAATTTGGAATATTTTTCTTCTCCTTAGTTATCCAAATATATAATCATAGACTCTAAAAATAAAGAGAATATGAAATGATACAAGATATTTTTTATGCGGTTCAGCTCAATAATGGAGCCTACATCCACAGGACAAATCTACTATTTATTTATGATTTATGTTCCAATATCTTGGTTATAATCCTAGGGTGTAGCACAAACTGTATATGTCTGTGGCCTCCCCCCCCCCCCCCCCTAGCTAGGGATAGTATCATATCTATAGACCTTAAAAGCTTAATATATGGAATGCCATTATAACTTCAAGCATTCACACCTTTACACGATAATATGTAGCTGGAAATTATTCATATGCATGTGCATGGTGACCATTGAATATCCTACATATATTTTTTCATTTATTTGATGGTTCATGTTCCTGACTGTGGTCAGCTTGTAAGGCGACCAAGGCCTCTGGAGTCGACCGGGTATATCCGTTGTAGAAAATAAAGTGGATATGCATGCAGATTTTACTAGCACATTCGTTTATGTAGCGTGATAAAATTAGGCTATAAAAAAATCCCCCAATACTTCATCTCTGAAGGCGTATCAAAACGATGGAGCATTTATCCCAAAATCTGCTTGGCACTTTAAAAAGCTTGTGGTTGGTGACCGACCTTAGGGAAATATAATTTTTCACATGGTCATACTTCTAAGGTGGTGGTAATTTTGTAAATAACTTGAAAAATAGCCAACCAACGGAGAGTACGCTGGTCTTTTTGGCATTTGGGGAATTGGGACCATAGAAAGCCCAAACATTGGTACATTTAATCACTTCAAATCTCAGTTTTCAAGAGTTATCTTTGTATCTATAAAAGGGCATGTTTCTCCCTCCATTTTGTCTCACTTCTACAACTTCAAACTCTATCTTCTATTGTAGCATTTTTGTATTGCTTCTATAGGATTTTCACCCTATGATGCCACTATAAGAAGCTTCTTCCTCTAGTCCTTTTTTACTGTTTGAGCTATTAGGATGGTTTATATAGTAGATGAGAGTTCCTTGGAAGACTTTAGAGAAAAAAAATGATCCCAGATTGGGTTATTATAGAGATTGTCTCTGGCCCTTGCGATTTATGTGCTTTGAGTGAGGGCCATTGGTTGCCAACAATTTTTATAGCTAAATTTATCATTACTTTCTCGCGAAATAATGTTTTCCTCAAATTTTATCAATACTTTGAATGTGGTTCCTGCTTAGGTGGCTCGAAATACTTGGAGAGTAGTTAATGGAGTTAATCGCCTTAATGAGATACATTGTACCCATATAGGAATAACTAAAATCAAGTATTGCTATAGCTGAGGGACCAGTGGTGGCAACATTTGTTACCTAAAGACCAGGTGTCCCAACAGAGCTCTGGTGGTGAATTTACCTGACTCTGATAAGGATTATTGGGATTATGAGATTGTAGCTAAAAACAAGTAGTATGCCCATCTTCCCGTGGGTGAAAGATACATTGGACCAAGATGCCCTCAGGAAGGGTGAGGCATAAGTTAGCACTTGAATTACTGCACATTTTTTCTTTGTATTTTCTTTTTATTCATTGGTTTGCTTATCCTTGTCTTCATGTTTGGTTTTTGTAGAGAGGAGGAAAAAGGATCGTCCTCCTAATTCAAAGGTTAATTTTTGTTTGCTTTAAGTATATTTGGTTTATTCAGCAAATAATATGAGAAAACCATCCTCGCTCGGCTTTTGTTCTTTTTGAATATCAAAGCGCAATCACCTCTTTTGTAGCTCATCCTATAGAAGATATGTCAATAGCCCGCATAGATTTAGAAGAACAGACCTCCTCCTCATCTGTTGTTGCTTCTGAGTCCCCTTTGCAAGAAGAGAGAAATATTTCCCTTAGAGGAACCTCCTCCTCCTTTGAGTCCTCCAATTTATCTATTGTTATAGCCACCATTTCCTTTCCAGAAAAGATTTTTAAAAGGAAGATCCCAAACCTAATTATTGGAGCTATGTCTCCCCCCTGTCAAGAAGAAGAAGAAAAAGAAGGATGTTGGTGAAGGTGGCTTCAAGCGCCCAGTAATGGTGATGACTGAAGAGGTGTGGAGCATGGAGCCTTAGTACAAGAAATTGAGAAAAATTCCAGCCAACGAGCAGGATTTAGTGAAAAATGCTCAAGCTAACCAGACCTCCGTTGATGTTGTGTAAAAAGTGATGCGTCGTGTGCGATACTGATTTAAAACAAATTTGCAAATTCAACTTACAAACTTATTTAATTATAGTCAATTTTTAAACCAACTTAATTCAACCCTTAAACAAAAATCGACATATGTGTGTGTGTCAAACCAACAAAAACACAAATATGCTAACTCCCAGATTTCTAGAAAAATCCCCGAAGGACAAAACCTTTTATTTCACTATGAATTAAATTGAAATTTACAATCACAATGAAATCTATAATAAGTTTACCTTGGAAAACCTACATTGACACTCAGTCTAGAGTCAACAATGGATTCCACTCGGTGAACCCACATGAACTGCAGTCTAATCTTC
Source organism: Sambucus nigra (assembly GCA_949130495.1). NCBI lineage: Eukaryota > Viridiplantae > Streptophyta > Magnoliopsida > Dipsacales > Adoxaceae > Sambucus > Sambucus nigra. The sequence goes on along the minus strand of OX422210.1, from coordinate 78,367,350 downwards.
AGCAAAGATCCACACGCATCGAACCTCAATGACCTCAGCCTTCAGGCATAGAGACGCACTCCACAAAGGTTTAACAAATGCAAAGTATGTTCTTACGTTCCAAAAAAATTCACCCAAACATTGGGATTTTTGTGAATTGAAAAACAAAGGTTTAAAACCCTAAATGAAGAAGCCAAAAGTGTTCTGCCGATTTTCACTGTTTGCAGAATGAAAAATAAAAAGACTTCTTAATGAAATATGCCTCGTTTAATGTGTATTTATACAAAACTTTAAAGTGGCAAATCGCTCGAACGAGATCGAATCTCGCTTGAATGGATCCACGTGTCACTCGAACGAGCTTCGCGTGAGATGGCATGTCATTTGAATGACATAGGCATTCGTTCGAACGAGCCTTTAAATAAATATTTTTTCTTTTTCTTTTCCCAGAAAATGCAGTGCCTTAAAACTTCAAAAAATAATTTTGACGAAAAAATTAAAAACTCCGCTCCAACACTTAGAATATTTTTGATGAAAAATATCCCAATATTCTAAGTGAAATACTAAGGAATAAAAACACAACCTTTACCAAATTCATCTCACAGAGGTTTAATTGTTGAAGAAACTTAATATTCGGATCCGACTTGTTGTATATGTGAATTTGAACTTTCTTCGACGGTTGTAGCGGTATACGACATACTAATTGATAATAGACATTTATAAAATTATGTCCTTAAATGTTGCTTCTTTGGTAGTAAACCCTTGTTTATCTAGGGGTTTAATTAGTTCTATAGTTCTACCTGCGGATAGGTTAGAAGTTGCCCCTTTGTCTAGGGCAAGATTATTAGAGAGGTCTAACCATACTTTGGCTTTGATAAGTTTTCCATCCCATGGTTTTGTATATCTGGTCAGTATTTTTTCCCTTCATACTTTACTAATTAGCTTTGCTTAGAAATTTGGAGTTTTTGATTGATTATGACCAAATTTTGATAAGGGATGACCAGTTGAGAGAGTTATTAGTAGATGTGGAAGTTATTTTCAAAGGTCTGAAGGACTCCTTGGACATCAATAAAAAGTCCCATTTGAAGGATCAAGAGATGTTGCAGGGCTTGCTGAACAATGTCGAGCAGTCCAAGAAGGATACCAAGAAAGATGTTGTAGATGTTGTTAAGGCCATTACTGAGATGAAGGGTAAGTATTTGAGCTTTAATGCCATTGTAAAGAATGGGAAGGAGTAAGCACATACTCGTAACTATGATAAGGCTTTTTCTACTACTACCTTATAAATCAAATACTTGAGGAAGACCTCCTTCAATGGGGTTGGGATGCTGTGCTCAACCAGGTCGGCACTGCCCTTGCACAAACACCCATCGTACCAATGATCGTCCTACTGAATAAGCTCCATAGGATCCTTCATACACCCCTTTAATTAGATCTGGTACCTTGGTGGGATGAATACATCTGAGCAAGGAAATAATGAAAACTCTTTTGTACAAGACTCCTCCTTCTAGTATGTAGTTGGCCATATTGTACCTTAACTTCCTCGCCTACTTTGGATCCGTTGGTAGAGTTTTATTTTCAATATAAACTTTGATTAGATCTATCCATCAGGAGCATAAGTCTACTATTATCCAACTAATATCCTCTTCGCAATGCTCCTGTTCGCTAAGATTTCCATTAGGATGGTGCTTATCAATTCGGTTCTAGTTACAGAAGCTAGCCGAGCAAGTGCATCAGCTTGGGCATTCTCAATGCGTGTAATTATAATAATCCTAACTGCCAGAAACTTAATTATGGTTCTTTAAGTTTTGTCTAGGTACTTTGTCATTAGTTCTCCTCTGACTCTATATATCCTTAGCACTTAATTGACAATTAGATGAGAATTACTGTTAGAAGCTATTTGCTTGGAATTGAAAACGAAGAGCATAATCCACATATACATCATCAGGGGAGTTTATTATTAGTCCTGCTCTATTACCACTTACACAAAAAGACCCATTAACATACAACTTGCACATAGTAATCTCTTTATCAAAGCTCCCATCGCTCAGAAATCGTTGCTTGAATAACTTTTTGCTCGATTCCTTATACCGATTGGTAATTTATTGCACAGTGGATGTTCTTAGATTCTTCGCTTTGGGGTTAGCCTCTGAAAAAGTTTATTGGGCTTGGCTTAGCGATAAACTCTCTTCCATGGAAGTCTGCTCGACTGGCATCTTCTTAGTCGAATCTTGATCGACGACCTTGTCTTTGTAAGTGAACTTTGCTATGAAGTCTGCCACTACTTAACCTTTCAATGTCGTTCTAGGCTCATAGGATGTCATATTATCCTAGCTCCACTATCCAAGCCATCAATCTTCCTGGCTTCTCTGGTTTGTGGATAGTTTGATGCAATAGTAGGTCTGTATAGACCATGACCATATGTGCTTGAAGATATGGTTTTATTCTTCTCGACGTTTCAATGAGGGCCAGAGTCAACTTTTCCAGTCGGGGGTATCGAATTTATTCTCCTATGAAGGAATTTTTAGTGTAATAAACCTATTTAAATTCCATTTTCTAATCAGAGTAGGATCGATCTAACTTCAGATTTGGATATAAGAAGGTATAAGTATAATTTTTCTCCCGTAAGGGGTTGGGAAAGTAAGGGTGGAGCCCCCAGGTATTACTTCAACTCTTGGAAAGCATTTTCACACTCTTATGTCACTCAATAGTTTTTCCAACACCTTAAAGCATGGAAGAAACTTGTCAGTAGCTCAGGAAAATAATCGATCAAGGGTAGCTACGCATCCTATCAATTTTTTGACATGTTTTTACACGAGTGAAATTACATGTCAATTAGTGCTTTAATCTTGTTTGGATTGGCTTTAATTCCTCTCTGATTTACTATAAATCCTAAGAGTACTCCCTCATGTACGTCGAACACATATTTGGTCAGATTAAGCTTCATCTGATGCTTCTCCAGCTCATCAAAATTCTGACTTAAGTCTTTAATGTGGTCGGCAACCTTTTTTCTTTTAGTAAGCATGTCATCCACATAAACTTCCATATTCTTTCTAATTTTTTCTTTGAAAACTTTGTTCACTAGCCTCTGGTATGTTGTTATAGCATTTTTAAGCCCAAAGGGCATAATGTTGTAGCAGTAAGTACCTCGACTAGTGATAAATGAAGTTTTCTCCATGTCTTTTGGCTTCATTTTGATTTGATTGTATCTTGAATAGGAATCCATAAAGCTGAGAAATACATGCCCGGTTATTGCATCGACCAGCTAATCAATTATTGGCAAAGGAAAATAATCATTCGGGCAAGCCTTATTGAGATTCGTGAAGTCAATGCACATATATCATTTGTTGTTCTTCTTTCTCTCTATATCTATGTTGGCAAATCAGTCTGGGTATTTAACATCTTCAATGAATTTTTATTTCTATAGCTTATCTACCTCTTCTTGGATAGCTTTGTTATTTTCAGGACTAAATACACATCATTTTTACTTGATCGGCTTTTCATCTTTGGTGATATTCAATTCATGGTATTTAAATTCTATATCTATTCCTAGCATGTCTTCATGGCTCCATGAAAATATACTCTTCTTCTCTTTAAAAAATTTGATCAATTCTTGTTTGAGGATTGGTTCCAGAGTTGAGCCAATCTGCATGTTTTTTTCTGGTCTTTCATCATCTAGGATAATTTTTTTTCTGACCTCGACAATCTAGCCTTTAACCAAATTAGCTTCTTCACGGAGATCCAAGGTCTTAATCTGGTAAGTGGTAGTGATATTCTTTACTTTTTCCTGATCGGTTGAAGTATAATACCATTCTTGAGCTTCAATTTGGTTCCCCTTCACAATGTCAACCCCATAATAAGTGGGAATTTTAAACACTGATGGACGATAGATGGTCGAGCTTTAAATTTTTTCAATATGATTCTACCGAGGATCATATTTTAGGCTGATTGGACATTCTTGTCTAGTACTAATAAACGGATTCTTTCACTCCTACTGGAAAGCCAAGTACCGATAAGAACCTCTAATTTAACAGTTGCTAAAGTCTATACTTTTTCTCCTGAGAAGACTATCAAAGGTTTGTGGTATGGTTCCAACTTCTTATCACATAATCACAAACTGTGGAAGTAATTTTAGAACAGAACATCGATCGAGAAACCATTATCTACTAGGATTCTGGCCACTCTTGCTTCGTGCACCCTCATAATCACGACCAAAGAATCATCATGAGGGTATATTACTCTAGATAATCCATTCTTATAGAAACCAATTATCAGTTTGCCTTTGTTCACCTTTCTTGGGTAACCATCCACTTCGTCTGATAAGTTAATTTGTCGAATATATGAACACTCCTTGGCCTCTTTCAAATAGGCCTTTTGCTCGTCTGCCTCATCACCACCATTAGTGTCTCCCCCGTAATGAATTGGCAACCAAAAGATATCATTTTTGTACCATGTTCAGGTTCTAAAAGTTTCTTCGGCAGATCCAAACAATCTCTAGTATCATCATCTCGACCCTTTTTTTTATCATCTCTGCTTTTGTAAGGAGATTCTAATCTTCTTCTATATTCTCGCCGCTCTATTAGGTCAATGAACTTAGACAGTTTTCCACATCGGATGAGATTTTCTATTTCATTTTTTAGGGCAATAGAATTGTATGTGGTATTCCCGTGATTCTTGTGGAACTCACAATACTTGGACTTGTCCTTCCTACTGGGAGGGGACTTTAAATTTTTTGGCCATTTAAGATCCCTACTTCCTCTAATTTCTTCCAGAATATGATGCACTCCAATAATGAGAGGAGTTTATTCCTCAAACTTTCTTAGGTTTCTCGTCCTTCTTATCTTTTTGTTCCTTTTTAACAGAACTCTTATGATTGCCGGCTTTAACACCTGGGGCTTGGCACCCATAGCCTCCTCGACATTCATGATTTTGCCAACTTTAGCCATTAACTCAGTCATGGTTTTAGGGAGGTCTTTGGCTAAGGCATACAATAAATTATGGGGAGCATTCCACTCATGAAAGCAGTGATAGAAGTCTTCTCTTCATAATCCACCACTTTTAATTTTTCACTGTTAAAACGAGTTATATACTCGCTAGTGGTTTCTCTCGATCACTGACGGACACTCAGTAAATGGGTTACTCTTTTAATGGGTTTGGCTCCAAAGAAAAAGTTTCTGATGACTAGCTCGACACGATTTTGGAAGATAGAAATTTATCCTTGAGGTAAATTGTTATACCAAATCTGTGCAGATTCAGTGGTGGTACTTGAGAATGTTACGCCTTTCATTTGGGACTGAATAATTATCAATTTCCTAGTACTACTCATTGTGAAGGACGAGATTAATTTTATCATCATAGTTGGGATTAACTATAGGTGGATTGCACTTAGCTGGCATGGGAAAATCTATGATAACTATAACGAAGGGGGATCATTTCCCAAATCTTCTCTGCAATGTGTTTTTAAACTTGACTATTTCTCCCAATCGATCTTCCAATCGCTGGATTGATCCTTTCTAAGGAAGATCTGCCGGATTAGTCTTAGATGAAATGTGTCTAGCATGCCTACCATGTGATCGCTCTGAGCTCTCTTCCTGAGTAGTCTGCTCGGCTCGCGAGGAACCTCATACGCTGGTTCTATATCTAGTAGATCCTTCTTGGCACTCTCGTGACCTGGATGGTTCCCTAAGGTGTCACAAATTTTCTTATGGGCCTAGATTATCAGAAGCATAGACTTTACTCAACCTTTCAAAGGCGTTTGGCTGCTATTCAATGAAAGATCGACCATCGTAGTAATCAATAGATCTGATAGAAGGGGTTACTCCAGGGCAATAAGTTCGATATAATGAAGATAGCAAATATCTAAAATAGCTTCTACCATTTCTGGGAGGCAGAGGAGGCATTTCCCTCCTGAAGGATGGGGTAGCAGTATGTCTAGCTTGAAGCGTGTGAGTAAGTTATCTTAAAGTTTTCTTTATTACTTCCTTCCCCTTGATAATGTTGAGTGAAATTCCCTACAATTCTCTTACGTTAGGAGGAGGAGAAAGACTGTAAGCATTACCTCCAGTATGACTTCTTTTCGAGATGTCTATCACACTTCAGAGGTATGAAACTGGGTTTCAAAATAATAGGGTAGGAAACAACAGTGACTTGTCATCCCCACAGACAACGCCAATATGTTGATGTCCAAATTTGGATAATTTATCTTAGACTTAGTTATCCAAATATGTAATCACAGATACTAAAATTAAAAAGAATATAAAGAGATACTAGATTTTTTTACGTGGTTCAGTTTAAGAATGGAGCCTACATCCACTGGAAAATATACTATTTATTTAGTGTTTATGTTCCAATCTATTGGTTATAATTCTAGGGTGTGGCATACCCCTGTTGGGGATAATAACATATTTATAGCCATTAAAAGCTCAAGAGAAGGAATTCCATCATAAATTCAAGAATTTACACCTTTACACGATAATATGTAGCGGGACATTATTCACGTGCGTGTGTATAGTGAGCATTGAATATCCCACATATGTATTTTCATTTATTTAATGGTTCATATTCCTGAATGTGGTCGGATAGTAGGCCAACCAAGGACTCTGGAGTCGATCGAGTATACCCGCTGTAGAAAATAAAAAGTCTTTGAGGACAGATGTCAGTGGCTCATTGGTCCACGTGGATTGATAAAATTAGCCTATAACAAATTCCCTACCATATCATCCCAACCCTGGCACCAATGCCCTGTCAAGCACTCTCATCCCAAATACCGACCCTTCCACCCTGATAATCCCCATTTTTACAAACCAAGGATTTAAACATACACTCATTTCCATATATCAAACCTTTTGAGCACACCATCACCCCCCCCCCCCTTAGAATTATCATCAAAATTAGGCCCACCATTGACCATATGATATTCTTCATCATGGAAATACACAACCTAAAAAATAACCACTGCAACCCAGACTTACTCCTGGTCATTGAATTCATGTTCTCAAAAGAGCCAGGACTCATCCCTCCTTCTCCAAAAGAAATAGATCACTCGTGCGAGTGGGAAGAGATTTACAATAAAGCTTAGGACACCATAGAGCATATCTCATTTATAGTACCAATCCAATCATATGGATGGGGAGAATTCACCCTTGAAAAAAATATGTTTTCCCTCATGGATTCAAGAACCAACAATGGTACATACTCAATCACTACTTCCAACACGCTTTAGATCAACTCTAAATGAGGCAATGGGGGTGCCACTTCAGCTAATCACCAAACAGAGGGACCCATAATTCATACTCCCCGATTATCTATCTCTCCAATGTAGATGAGTAAAAAATACAGACAAATCATGACAGATGATCACATTACTTTAAAATTTCGAACCCATCACCAATTATTGTATGTAGAGGAATTAAGAGCCATGTCCTATATATCTCAAAGGGACACCGTCTAGAAGGAAGAATTGAGGTTTAACCCTCGACAAATAGCTTATGCCAAACACACGAGCCTTTCAAGAGAGATATGGAATATCCTTCATGTAAACTAATGGGTTATGGTCACAAAATACAATTCCATACCTAGTACAACAGAAAATAAGAATTATACCCAGGTCAATCCTTTTGGAAATGAATCTTAAGTCCTCATTTATGCTACCATCCACATGATATAAATGGAGTTCAGGAGAAATATCGATCATTCTCAATTGATAGGTTTGAAGCCCGGTCTAAATCCCGCCAAGAAAAACACTGTCTCTGGGAAATCGGAGCTTACTCCAAGGCCCTCCTAGCTTTAACAAGTCTACAACACCCACATACCTAAGCAGGGAATTATGGACTACTTTAACCATCACTTTATCACCAAAGGGAATACATCCCAGGGCCGAAGATGAGTATGTACTCAAACCCCATTTCTGGGAGATGATGTCACGATGGAACTACTGCTCGGGTAAATAAATTGGACTTAACGAGTAAGGTTCCACATCCTTTAAACCTCCTAGCATATGAGATTACAAGTTTGGGATCGAATATAGATCTACATCAGAGGAGCATGACCGAATTGGGTAGCACGAACACTGGACCTGCTATTTAACATGGAAGGCTATATTGTAGATACTTTACAGCCAACTCTCTCACTTGAGGGGCCACTACTTTAATTTTTCAGCAATAAGGGGGAACTTAGTCACCCAACGTCAATATATACCAGAGAATCTATAATTATTCATGGGACAATTTACCTGTACGAATATAGAATACAATATGTGGGTCCATATTAATCAATTATGCTCCTCCCAAAGCCAGTCTGCCAATAGAAGATCCCATTAATCCCTATAGTTAATTCGACATGCTTGTTCTATAGCTAGAATTTGAGATCTTTATACTTGAACTGTCACCTTAAATCCACCACTTCACTAATGTAAAACACACCCATGGGAACACTTACATGGCTATCACCCACATAGTTGACATAATCAAACTCTAAGATGAGATGAACTACCAAGTTTGTCCTCCTCTAGAAGGCCCCCCTTCTCGAAGGTACTCAATGTACTGCTAAAATGGAACTAGTCAACCCTGCTCCCCACATCCATGCACGTCCAATGTTTGACATCTTATAGTATGTGGTGTTCGCATTGGCCCAAACCAGATTTATCAAGGAAATCTCGCCCTAAAGGATAAAATTTGCAGAATACTGATACTTTTACGAAAACGTATTTTGTGAAGCCGTAGGCATCGTGAAAAAGATGAATCCAGAAGAACCTAAAACATACTTTAATAAGGAAGAGAATAAGAGAGCGTCTTCAATAACGACATATCATCAGGATCATCCATGTCTGCAGAACCATCACCTAATATGCTTGACCCGATAGATAGATAAGTTCTAGAAATGGTGACAGAAATCCTTAACGCCACCTAAAACTCGAACATAGACTTTTAATGGATAGAGCACTCCATGTCACGAACTCTCACCAAATCTCATAACAAGGCTCCCATAATCCTTAAACTAGCTAACGTCCTGAACTGGACAAAAGTGATGTCTCCAAAGCCAACACCACCAGCCCCACGTTATTGGTTGACCTTATGTGCTGTCTAGAGAAAGATGAACATGAAGCCCAAGAAGAACTCGTATTATCTCCAGACAAAGAAGTCGACTTCTTCACTAGGTCAATTCGACACTCCATTCCTCCAACCCCAGTTAGCAAGGCGAAATTACCCCTAAAAACTTATCACATCCCCTCCTTAAGAAAATAACACAATCCTGGAGCAACTTTATCAAATATCAGCTAACATCATGATCTGGTAGCTATTAGATACATCGTGAGAGAATAGATTCATGCTCATCTATATGTTGTCCCAAGCTTATATGCCTACAAACCTTACTTCGACTGAGATGTTAGCTACCATCAGATCCATTACCATGAAACTTCACATCAACTTCCCTGATGAAGAATTCTTAATTCAAGTCCATAATCACCTATTCTCACTACACATTAAGACTGAAACTAGTGGACATATTATGTCCCTGGTACTGATAGATAATATTCCACCATCAATGTATCCTCCCCTTCGCATTGCACCCAATCTATGATACACCTCCTCAAAATTTATGCCATCATCTATGATTGTCCAAGCCTATTATAATACTCATTGGACAGTCCTAGGGTCCATCATTATCACTAAAAGTGAAACTATATGCTCAAGTTTATATGGAATGGAAAACACACCACAACTATATTTACTTCTTTCAAATTAAATTAAACTTAGCACCAATTAAATTTATCGTTGTGTTAAATAGATTAAGAAATTTTATCTTAGCATAAAGCATAAATTTAGGTGAGTATAGAAGATAAAATCAATTCATCTCACAATGCCCAATGTAAGAGGAAATCTAAAGGGGAAAACCTCGGATTAGCCAGGTAACGCCATTCAATATGTTAGGAATTACAAAATGACACAACAGAAGACTTACATAACCAAATCGACTCCTTGGCAAGCCTTAACACTCTTTGTTCTTTCGACCTTATTCACAAAGACACCTCATTTAATCCGACTAAAGAAGGAGCCATTTTCATTGTTACTGTTCCGGCTGCTAAAATGAGGTCTGCTAATCAAGGACTCGATCTTGGTATTAGTCCATACCGGTCAAAGTCGAATCATGAGCCTATTATTAAAGACAATTTGGAGTCCACCTTCACACTTCCATAATGTGTGAGTCCACATACACCTTGGCATCCATCGATATAGGATTTACAACCATCACACAATATGGAGTCCACCATATGTAAATAAAACATGTAAGAAATCCACCACACGAAATAGATACTCAATAAGGATGATTACTAAATAAACTTTAATGCAAAGTGAAGATCTCAAACTAGAATAAAAGATTGAATCTTGAATATCAAATTAGGTGGGTGAAAACTAGGGTTTAAAGGCTTTTGGTAATAAATAGGAAATTAAATTTTGCCAAAATTCTAACTTAAAATAATTGCCATCATGCATATTAATAGACAACATTATTTTTTAGGCGGCACAAACTCCTTCAGACGAAGATAATAGGTTCATTCAAATGAAAATAATAGGTTCTTTCGAACAAAGTGCCTATTCACATTTGAACGAAATCATGCCGCTCTTATGAACAGACTTCAAACGACCTTCGAACGAGATTTCACTGTAAATAGAAAAATATTGTTCGATCTTTGCTTGAACCACATTCGAACAATAAACACATTCTCGTTTGAACCAACTTAAAACATCGTTCAAATGAATTTTATAACATCATTTGAACGACTTAGAAGTCTCGTTCCAATAACCTTTTCACAAAAAAAAATGTTTTTCTTTAAGAGTCCTTTTATGTAAAATAGCCCCAAACAATATTTCAAAACAACACCTAATGAAACCCAAGGGTCAAAATAATATGCGTTCATACCTTACAAGATCCATGAATGTTGAGGACAAAACGTGACACGAAACACGAAACAATGATGTAGACTATCTAACTCATTTGCTATGGTCTTCAATCAAACATATGTCATGGCTTTTGAGGATAAACACTCAATACCAAACATATGACTTAAACGATTTTATCCAAATATAATTAAGCCAAAACAAACAAGTTGAGTCGATACGAAAAAAATTCCTTAAAAATATACCCCCTTTGGATATTCCGGGACAAAATCCAAAACAAAAACCTATGGGTAATCAAGATCATCTAAAGACTTAATCCTAATCCCCAAAGGAAAAAGTATAGACTTGACAAACACATACGTTGAGTAGTCTTTGTGTAATCCTTGTCTAATCTTTGCAAACCCACACTTAAACACACCTTTTAAATATAACTTGAATTTATAACAATATAAACTGCAAATAAAAAAACCTCCCCCTGCCTAAAGAACCTCCACCTAAGATATGATATCTCCCCAAGTTAAAATTTATCCCAGAGAGTTATATACCATTTCTCCCCTTTTTGTTCAGAAATATACAAATAATAAGATGCATAATACAAACAAACTCCACATACATGTAACACAAGTAAACATAAGGAAATAAAGTAAATTCGTCCGATGATGGGAAGTGCAACATACGACGACAAACACAACTCTACAACACAAGCTCAAACAATCCATACTATGAACAAAAGATACCAATTTTGATGCATATATGAGATATCAATGATATCAAGCAACAAAAAATACCATATTTATATGACATATGACATATACGGATTAAATTCAAATATAAAGATTCAAAACAAAACAAAACATACCATATTTATATAACCGAACATATACTAGTGACGTACTAGCATTTATAGGCATAAACACCACAAATAAGACACACAAAAATATAAGTTTTCCATATTAGCATAGTGTCAATGTGTTTATATAAAGGGGGTATGGAATGAAGGGACGTGAACTAAAAACAAGAGAAATACAACCTAATAACAAAAAATATGTCCAAGGAGTGATATTTTACCATAAAAACTTTTTAACCTCAAGTGACAAATAGGGAACTCAAAATGGATAGAGAACCACAATGCACACTAGCCTGGGACTCTGATGATTCTAAAATCAATACCATGAAATATGAAATAACTAAAACTTATTTTGCAAACCCATTGATATTTAACTAAAAACCCTCAAAATAAACATATAACAATATTTTCTCATATTTTGAAGACATCACACTTTTGAAGAACCAATGCTAAAAATCGGCCTTGGAAATATTTTTCTTTTCTTTTCCCTCTCTTTTCTTTTAGGCTCTTTCAAACGGTGGTCTTTTATGCAAAGGATATTTACCCATTTCATAGCCCTTTCCTCCTCATACTCATATTTTTCAATAACGCATAAAACTCTAAAAAAATAGTTCTTACATGCACAAATCCCCGAATCAAATATCCGTATATGGCAAGACAAAGTGAATCCATTAAAAAAATTAATTTCGAATTACTCCATGCAATCATAATAAAAAACAATCTTAAGCATTGAAAATCACAATTAAAAGTTCTAGTCACATGGATATATGGAAGGAATGGGATTCAAACATATTGATATGCCACATAAAATTGTAAAGCTAAACTACACATAAACCAAAATCTTTTTGAGTTATTAATATTTTTTCAAAAATGACACCACATGAAAGACAAACTCAAAATACAAATAAAATATTTTTGTATAATTCACAATAATATCAAATAAATGAGAAATCAAAATACAAAAGACTTAACGACATACAACTAGCAAACACAATCAACCATGGATTTAGGATGAGAAGTACCATGTGCAAGCATTCGAGAATCAAAAAGTCCAATGTTTAAATCGTCCAAATCTGATCTCTTAACCCACATGGGAGAAACGCGATGTTCTTGGTTTTTGGGAACCTCAGTGACTAGAGTCTTAGATTTTCTAGGACCTTTTACAAGATCAAAGCTAAAAGGCCTTAGGTGACCTTTCCTATCACAATGTGTGCACGTGTACACACGACAAGGAATGTTACCTAAGGGTTGAACTTTTATAACATACTTAGCAGTGGTTGACCCTCTCAAAATATTGGTATTAGCTATATCAGCGGAGACAACAGGATCATCCAAGTAAATTCCAAAATTATACTTTTTGATTTGTATGGTGACTAAAATCTTGTCCAACTTTAGAGAACTATAACTCCGAATCAAATTTGGTGCGACTTGATTCTCTCAATTTCTATTCTAAATCCACTATCCTAGAGTCGATCAAATGATGAGACTTATAAAAAAATTAGGAGGCCTTCCTTAAAATCTCCATTAAGCCCCAAAGAATATCATGCTCCCCCTCAATAAAGACGAAATTCTCGCTAAGACTCTACTCATATGCCCTATGATCTTAAAACAACTTACTGTAATAAATCCTAATAGAACATTCTCTCAAATTAGCTTACAACTTTATGTTCGCCTTTTTCAACTTTAAAAAGTTATGTATAACTCTCGTAAGGCGATTTCAAGTTTACTCTCCTCCTCATTTTCTTTTTCTTTTTCTTATTCTTCTTCTTCATTACCATTATCTTCACCACTCACTTGGGATCGAAATTCTATGGCCTCAGAATCAGCATATAATTAATTATCTTTATCAAAAGACTTTTCATTTTGTCTCACATCGCTGGATGTGAACGTTGTGTAATTATGTTCAACCGAAATTAAATTCCTCTTTCGATTCGCTATCACTAAGGGTAGCATGTATTCATTCGTCTTCTTGCCTTCCTTCCTTATCTTAGTGGGACACTTAGTTTTCCTATGGATATATCCCTCACAACCAAAGCAATTAAACAGTTAATCTCTTTTAAAATTATTATTACAATTTTTAAGGAATTTTATAGCCTTATTAAACTTGTTTTTCTCAAACATCTTTTCATCTTTTGATTGTTTCTCAAACATACGAAACTTCTTAAAATTCTTTGTAAATATGGTCATATCATCGGAATCGATGTCAGAATCATCACCCAAAAGAAGTGTTTCCTCCTTTCTGGCATTCAAAACAATGCCCTTTTTCTTTCTTTATCTTTTTGAAAAAACCATGTTGAGATCATAAGTGTGAAGATCACCTATAATCTCTTCAAGTTTTTTTGAGCCAAGAGTTCCTATAGAATTCAAAATCATGAGTTTGGAAGTATATCTTTTAGGTAAGGATCTTAAGATTTTCTTAGTAACTCTGGCTTTTGGTATTCTCTTTCCTAAGTTAAACGATGAGTTAACAATAACATATAGTCTCCTCCATCCTAATCATCTCAAACTGAGTGCTGAGGTTTTAAAATTTGGAAGCATTAAGTGAGTTAGAGAATGTCTCAAGCCTTTTTAGACATTTCACATGTCATAATACGTCGAAACTCCTCCAGTGTAATGGCACCCAATAACACGTTCAAACCACGAGAAATATAATTAATCAACTTGTGATCAACCTCACTCTAGGTCCATGGGTTTATGGATTCTATATTCACTAACTAAAGTCTTGGGTGGGGACTACCCTTTAACAATAACTAACCATACCAGATCATTTATCGCCTTAAGTTCCGATTTCATACGTGCTTTCGAATACGCATAGCTATACCCATCAAGCAACGGTGGTCTAGAAAATGACTGACCTTCTATATAAGACTCGATCGAATTCATGCCTATACAAATTATAACATGACGCTCTCATACCACTTGAAATTGAAACTATGCTCTAGGGTTTATATGAAAGGAAAAACATAGACACAAAACTAAATTTTAACATTAATTTTTTTTCAAATTAAATTAAACTTAGCACCAATTAAATTGATTATTGTCTTATATAAATTACCCAATTTTATCTTAACCTAAAGCATTCACCTAAGTGAGTAAATCAGATAAAATAAATCAATTGCACAAGTCCCGATGTACGAGGAAACCTAAATGGGAAAACCCTCAGATGGCCCAGCCAACCTAATTCATTATGTCAGGAATCACAAAAGGACACGACAGAAGACTTACATAATCCACTCGACTCCCTCTCAAAGATTGACACTCTTTTTTTCCTTCGAACTTATGCTCAACAACATGTAGGAGTCCACATATGCCTCGATCTACCAATTCAGGCTAAACAACCATCACACAATACGAAGTCCACCTTATATAAACAAACCAGGCAAGGAATCCATCGCACAAAATAGATACTAAAAAAGGATGATGAGTAAATAAAAATTAGTGATAAATGAAGATCTCAAACTATAATAAATATTTAATCGTAGATCTCAAACTAGTTAGGTGAAAACTAAGGTTCAAATGATTTTGGTTATAAATAGGAATTTAATTTTTGCCAAAAATCCCACTTAAAAACAACTCCTACACGCCTATTTCTAGAAAAAATTATTTTCAAGGCGATACAAACTCGCTTGAATGAAAATAGTAGGTTCATTCGAATGAAGTGTATATCTCATTCGAAACAAATCTTGCAACTCACTTTAACAGATTTCAAATGACCTTCGAACGAGATTCCACTATAAAACAGAAAAATATTGGTTGATCCTCGTTTGAACCTCGTTCTAATAACAACCACATTATCGTTTGAACCAATATTAAACTTCCTTTGAACGAATTTTATAACTTCGTTCGAACGACTTAGAAATCTCATTCGAATGACCTTTTCACAAAAAATATTTTTCCTATAAAAAGTCCTTTTATGAAAAATAGCATCGAAAAATATTTCAAAACAACACCCAATGATATTCAGGGATTAAAATAATATGCCTTCATACCTTATTAGATCCTTGAACATTGAAGATGAAACGCGGTATAAAACACGACACAATGATGCAAATTATTTAATTTTCCACTACAGTCTTTAGTCAAACATACCTCACGGGCTTTTAAGGATAAACAGTCAATACCTAACCTATAACTCCAATGGTTTTGTCCAAACATAATTAAGCCAAAACAAATAAATTGACTCAGTGAAGAAATTTTCCCTTACACTTACCCTCATAATAGGGTTTATCAAGTGTGATATAGAGTTTTAAGCACTCGACATCTCAGTTAACTTGAACCTCTTACTCGGAAGATCTTAGATACAACCCATGGGGGCATTACCCTCATTATTGCACATAAAAGTGAGGTTCCCGTTCTATAAAGAGCTCGTCACAGTCCAGGGAGACAACGACTGGGCCATAGTTGCTAACACTTGTACCACTACCCTCTTAGATACCCACCACAAAAGTAGCGACATCTGCCTCAGCAGATTTTGAGTCATCCCACTTAATTAAATGATAGAAAATGAGTCGGTTATTCACAATATAGCCGCATGAATCATCAATGAAATAGGATACATTCTAGGATTTGGCCTCGAAAAGAATTAAAAGGGAACCCTCGAATTCATCACTACCATTAAACATAAGGGAAAGTCCAGTCTTAGGTATACCCCTGACAACAAAACTCCAACCCCCAATACTAAAGACCCCAATTAAGGGTGGAATAGGAATTTTTGTCTCAAATGAGAAGATTTTTTATATCACGAACTCCTTGAACCATGGTGGGATGAGGAAATGAAATCCTTACAACTAAGGATGGATATAGTCTACAAGTAAGGACTATACGTAGACTACAAGAAGATGCACAAGGTCATCCAGAACAAGCTCAAGGTCATGGGTCATGGAGGAAGATAAAAAGGTTCATAAACCATAAACTGAATGGGATTACCCATTCAGTTTCTTGATGTAGTTATCCTAGTAATCATGTTAGGATCCTCATATCTAACTCCTACAAAACCCTTCTACGACTTTTACACTTCCTCGAACACCGAGGTATCCCTATCGAAAAGGGACGATCATCAATATTCCTGAACTTAATCTCAACCTCTTAACATCCCCACTATGCCAGACACCGCCTATGATCGAGCCTTAAGATATGACCAACCAACCCTCTTGGGACTATCAGTGGAATAAAGAAAGCCGCCAACTCTTATTGCAAGCCCTTTCCAAGGCAACCCCTTATACTGACCCCATGGTATGCCCAACAAAGGAGATCGTTACAAACTTTGAGGGGGAAACAATCCAACTTAAGGAAAACCACCTACCCCAACCTTTAGTTTGTGCCACCTTAGAGCCCTCGAAGACCACTCTAAAGGTCAATTGGCAGAATATAGCCCACCTTATCACAACATCGTGGGAGCCGCAATACTCAATAACTAGAATTCTATCAAATCCATCTCGACGCCTATTATTTGGAGGCCTTTTGAGTCTATCATATTAGTAAAAGAGCCCCCCTTATCCCCTCTCCTAATGTATCCCTCTGTAAATCAGACTTTTCTACTATTATCAATGATGTCCTTCCTACCTTTGATGGCATAATAAATAATGATTTCATGTATTTTCATTCCCGTGTTACATGTGATGATTATGAATCTAGCAATTGATTAGAACTCACACTTAACAATCATAACTCTACAGACTTAAAATACTTAAAACACTTCCAAAAATTTTACCACCAAAGTTATTATAGATGCATATCTCCCAATGAGGATGACACTATAACCATAAACTTGGGCACTCCCCAAAACCTTAAATAGTTACAAATAGGGTCCTCCTTATATGAGAGTGAATAAAAGGAGCTCGCAAATCTCCTCACCAGCTTCGTAGATGTATTCTCTTGATCTTATGGAAACATGTTCGACATCAACTTGATTATCATCGTGCATGAGATGTCCACTCTACCTGATGCAAAAGCTATAAGTCAAAGACTCCATAAGCTGATACTCAAATTATCCTCGAATGTTAAAAAGGAAGTAAAGAAATAACTCAATGTTATCTTCATCCTGGTAATTAAATATCCCACTTGTCTAGATAACATTGTATTAGTACTCAAATCTAGCAACAAAGTCTGAATGCGCATACACTATAGGGATCACAATCAGGTTTACCCCAAAGATGATTTTCCTCGACCGCACATCGACTTATTGGTAGATAGTAAAGTAAGTACTACGCTCAAGTCCTCCATAGATGGTTTCACAGGCTATAATCAGATGCACCTGATCACCAAGATAAAAGTGGGTTAATAACCCCTGGGACACGTATTGTTTTACAGTTATGCCATCCAGTCTAAAGAATGCAGGTGCAACGTACCAAAGAGTAGCCATAACTATCCTACATGACCTAAAAAACACGGAATTTGAGTTTTACGTATATGATATGGTCAGAAAATCCAAAGACCAAGAAGGACATGTCTTGGGACTTCAGACATTCTTTCAAAGGTTACGGCTCTTCAAAATGAGGCTAAATACTAAAAATATATCTTTGGAGTCATTAAAAGAAAGGTGTTCTTATTCATTTTCATCAAGAAAAAAATCAAGGTAAACCCAACCAAGATCAAAGTCATATGGGAAATTCCACCACCCAAAGGTGAGAGGGTTCCTATAAATCAAATACAGTTCATCAATCGGTTCATCAACCAGCTTACCAACATTTGTGAAATCATCTTCCAAATACTTAAGAAAGATTCACCTAAAGAATGGGATACACAGTGCTAAAAATAATTTGAGAAGATACAAGAATACCTCACTCACCCACTGGTGTTTGTACCTCCCCAACCAGAACAACCTCTCCTACTCTACATGACCATAATCGACATTACTACTGGAGATATATTGTCCCATTATGTAGAGAGTTCATAAAATGAATGTTACATTTACTATGTTAAGAAAAAATTAGTCTCCTGTGAGATCAAATAAACCGCCTTAGAAAAGGATTATGTACCTCTCGTATGGATCACTTGCATGCTCTTCCACTACATGATGTTCTTCATCATGCGACTCATCTCCATGATGGATCCCCTGAAACACCTCTTTGAAAAAACTAATCTCTTCAATCGAATGGCTAAATGGATACTGATGCTATCCGAGATCAAGATCACGCATGTCACATAGAAAGACACCAAAGGACGAGCTATCTTTAAACTTCTCACAAGACAAACCCTGATAGATGAAGATGAGAAAAATGAGGCAGAATCCCTCAATGAGGATTTCTTTGCCCTAAATGATAGAGACTTGGGAACTCTACTTGACCAGAGCTTGTATTATAGGGTATTCAGCATCATAAGATCTTCATCTCTCTCTACACATGAAGACTCCCCACGGCTATCAAACTTACCTATGAATGCACCAAAAACATGGCTAAGTATGAGGCTTGCATCACAGGTCTCGAAATCACCTTGGAAATGGGAATCACCAACTAAAAAACCTATGAAAATTCCATCTTTGACATCGATCAGATATTAGGAAAATGGAAAATCCAGGATAATAAACAATAACCATACCATGCCTACTTCGAAGAGGTAGCTTCGCAATTGGAATATCTTGAATTTGACTTCCTCCCCAGGGTTAAAAATAATTTTGCAGATGCACTTGCCACCAAGCCATCATGATAGATATGTAAAAAAAGCCACATAAATTACATTCCCCGCAACAAGATGGAGCACCCCTTCTTACTGATTCAAAGTCGACACCATTGGTAAAATGTTAGTAGGACCCATGGTATGGTACTACAACATTTGGAACTTGTTTGACAAGAACCACTACCCACTCGACGCCTCTCCAAATGACTAATTCACCTTAAGACGATTAGCAACCTAATTCATCATCTGTAGGGGATAACTTTACAAATGAGGGTTCGATGGAGAACACTTACGATGCGCCATCGAAGACGAGACCCTAGAAATCATAGACAAAATCCATAGTAAAAAACGTGGCCTGCACATAGGTGGGAAAACCATCTTTAGAAAAATCCTTCAACAGTGTTACTACTGGATTAACATGAAAAAGGATTGCACGAGCTACACTACTAGGTGCCTAGAATGTCATCTGCATGCCCCACAGTAGTGCCTACTTCACCGAGAACTCTAATGCATGACCTAAACATGTGCTTTCTCCATTTAGGGGATAGACATCATAGGGAAGGTAACTCTTAAGCCCTCCATCGAGAATAAATTTATCCTAATCGCCATCAACTATTTCATCAAATAATTTGAGGATGAATCTTACGCAATATTAAATGCTAAGAAATGGTCAATATCATACAAAGAAACATCATTTTTCTCTTTGATATACCCCACGAGATGGAATCAAATAATAAATATCACTTCGATAACGAGGAGTCAAACCTACTGTGTGAATATGGGATTACTCGACATACTTCATCTCCATACTGACCACAAATAATGAATAATTCGAAGATGCTATCAAGAATGTCAAAAACTTCATCATCAAGATAACTGAAACTTACAACGACTCATCAGACAACCTCCCATACAACCTCTAGGTCTATCGCACAACAACATAAAACCTAATAAGCGCCACCCAACTGTTTAGTTTATGGCAAAAAGAAAGTCCTGCCCACAGAACTTGATATACTTTCCTTATGGTTAATGCTCAAAATCCAAATGGCTGAAACCAATTGGTTCTAAGTCCAATATGACGAACTATCTCTCCTCGATGAGAAAAGGATGAAGGTCACTTATCACAATCAGGGATACTAGCAATGAATAGCTTGATTATTCAATAAGAGGGTCAGAAAGTGAAACATATATGAGGGTGACCTAGTTCTAAAAGAGAATCTCCAGCCTACCTAGACTCCCTCTAACTGGGAGGACCCTACCTCCTCACCAAAATAAACTCCAGCGGGGTAGCTACCTTAGCTAATCTCAATGGAGTCACATTTTCCAAACCATTAAATCTCAATCGATTGAAGAAATTATTTCTCCAGAGTCCGCCAGTGGTGAAAAGGAAAACACCGGTTTTAACACCAAAACAACCGGTGATAGAGGGTGGGGCAAACCATGCTGGACAATACATAATCCTAGCCCTAAATTAATAAGCCCACTTGAGATACCAACCTTTCACTTGAAGTCAGCGAAAAAACGTTAAGCCCCAATATTTTCAACCTAAGAGCACTGCGTAGACCTGATTCTCCGCTATATTTTTATTGTATACATTTAATACAGACACCTCATTGTCCTTGAATTGAAGATACATAGGCAGCCCGAGATATACTTTGAGCCCGACCTAACTAAACACTAAAAAAACATTTTATGGGGAAACCCTAATTATGGTCATTCTTCTCTCACTCCAAAATAGACGGCACGATCTACATAAACTAGATATCAAGTAATAAAATAATGGTCTAAGGTATTTTAAGACTCCACATGGTCATCTTTATTTAAGAAACAATACATAAAGGCTAATGTTACAAAAGCAACAGATAGAAAAATCCTAACGGGGAAACACCCTACCCATAAGCCCCTGTCCTAGGAAAAATAAACACCAAACACAATCCCCTCTAAGAACCCCATATCCCGGGATGAATAATCAATGGACATACACTCGAAGGGCTCCTGGCAACATGATACCTTATCAGGAATAAGCAAAGGCACTCTGATTCCAAAGCTACGTAAAAAAGGACCTTGTTCGTGCATAAGAAAAGAAAGGGGATCCCCTACCCACCCCAAACATCGATATCGGTCGATATCTCTCCAATGAGCAGATAAAAGTCACCTTTTTCCAAAAGAAAAGTCTAAAAAATATGGGGAACCTGTCCCATATGTATATCTATCTTTTATTTTTAAATATTTCACCCCCATTTCAAATAAATTTCTTAAACTCAATTTTGTTCCCGTAGATATACATACCCTTTTATAGTCTATTATGTCTCTTGCACGTGTGAGTATGTATTACAACTAATCAAATATAAATATTGTGGGTTCATTTTATCCATATGCATGTTGTCCATTACTTTGAAGCATAAGATACTTAGAATTAAAGAAAAATACGGGACCATCTATCATCTAAAGAGAATGATTTTATTTACGTACATGATGTATGACGAGAATCCCCATACACACCAAAAGGTGTATTAAGGATTCATCATGTTCCTCCTAAAGGAACCTTTTGGGAGGTTAAATCAAATCCCACCCAAAAGGTCACCCAAAAAATATTATCCCACGAGACTATCAGGCACGGGGCCTCTTCCCAGAACGACCACCTATACAACTCCCATCTAACACACCAGATACCCTAGCTAATAGAAGAGGTCCGAACACACCAGTCAGATATTTCTGACCACCTGAGCATTGGATAGGGTCCACAAACAGTCTCAAGTTAGTTAAAGCAACCCTTACGCACAGTCCAATTTTGGACTTTGCTAGGGTAAATATACCAGTCTAAAAGAGTAGAAAATGCTGTGGGATAATGGACATATACCCTATAGGCATCAAAACGACGTCGAGTAGGAATGGAGGATGAAACCCTTGGGCGGAAGATGATGTTCCGCTTAAGGGGATTGCCATATTTCATTTTCTCCCCCAAAATCCTTATCTTATTATGTTTAGACCCAAAATTTAATACCCAACTAAAAACAAATAAATGAAATGAATTTACGCAAATAAAAATATTAAATGATTTTTTGCAATTGTATAAACAATTCTTGGGAGACTAATTTGAATAAAAAATATAGATCTGTTGTAGGAATAAAAAAATTGCGCATTTGGAATAATACCTTAAGAAATATTGGGGTTGAAAGTTAATTAGGGAAAATATCATTATCCATGATGTTCCGCTTAAGCCAAATTTCTTTTTTTTTTCAACACGGAAGGCCCCCACCTAGAACCAACTAAGGTATTTCTATATTTACTAAATTTTATCCTTTTATATTGCATATATAACTATATGCCGTAGCCACAATATACATCAAATTTTATTTTTACAATTTTAGCATATCCATAAAAGTTAGTATTCTGTGTCTGTTGTAACTTTCGTAGTCAGTTGGCGTAAAGACAAATGCGCTAATAGCCAACACGTTAGCATCTCCTCCAACAGGGAAGCATCAACCAGTACCTACTAAAAGTTTATAAAACATAAACTCAGTCAAACTTTGAGAGCAAAAAATCATAGTAGTAAAAATTGTAAAGTATTAAAAACTCAGGTAGATCACAAAGAGAATAAGGTCCAGAGAGTATGACAAACACTGAATCGCATTGACGAATATGCACGATCTGGTCCTCCCCAAGAAGGACCACCATAAAAGCAGATTGTAGAACCGGAAGAGTGAAACGAACAGTCCGAGTCACCAACAAAGACAGAGTAACATAACTCAGAGAAAGTGAAGTTCCATCAAAGAAGAAGCTCTCGTCCCCACCAGGAGATATCAAAAACAGGACATCCGACATAGCTAAACCCGAACAACTCCCCCTATCCTTGATGTATACGATTGAGGTAAGATCACAAAAAGGACGAGGTTAATATATGTCTAAGGAAAATAGCAACGTCAGTTCGGAATCAAGCGTCGCTAAAAACGGATGACTAGAACTTTTCGAAACTAAATAAGGCAACCCTTATTAATAGGTTTCGCCCACCTGAATAAATTACAGAATAGTTTAACATTACCGAACGGTTAACCCCCTGACCGACCTAGCCAAACCTTTAACCATTCGGTAAAACCCCACTTTTTTCTTAAAAATTCCACTTCAACCCCCAGGGTTTCCTACCTAACCCATCCATACCCCCATACCTCCGCACAATGGGCAAACCCATTTTTGAGTCCCTTCAATCTCAACAAAGAGTATCCACCCATCGACTACCTCAGTGGACACCCCAATTTGCAATCGAGGTCTTTGTCATTTTATCATATTCGATAAAATACACTAAGCCCAAGCCCACTAAGATCCTAAAGATAAACTACCCCAATGCGAAGCCAAAGGGGCCAAACCCCCACCCAAATAAAACCTACAAGTGACAATTTTCAAGAACAAAAAATATTTAAAAAAAAGCCTAAAAAAGCCTAGATGGGACTTTTAATCACTTGACTAAATGCCCCAAGACCTTCTGTCGTTTAAATGTTCGGTTAAAGGTCCCTCTCATATTGATTACCAAATCTAACCAAATCTATTCCTACCCATCCACTTGCCACTCCACACCGGATTGATCATCGAAAATCTTCGACCGTTAGGTCAAAGTCCTTGAATCAGAACCCACAAATAGAGGTCCCTACCTACCTTCAAAACCACCCTAAAACCCAACGGTGATCTGATTTTCTAACTTTCTAAATCCCGAGCGCTCTAAATACTTTAGCTCATTCATTATATTCCTGAAAGATGTCCGTACTCATAAAAGTCGTTTCGGTCCCCAAACAATTTCATAGTTTTGAAAAGTCGACTCCGAAAGAAAAAATAGATTCAAACCTCTGCGTGCATTCCACGAAAGTCTTCCCTTCTAAACGAAGTTCTTCCCGACTAAACGGCGCTCTGCCCACCTTGGGCACCTCATGTGGGGAGACTCCATGGAGAGAAACTCGGTTCTTTATATAAGGATAAAGAAATTTTGCACAAATCTTGGGGTCATGCCCCATATATATTGTGGTTAACTAACCATATATGTTTATCTCTTTTAAACTAACCCCCATTTAGGGGACCATGTATGCATTTTACAATGTTTATATTTTAAAGCCTCGTTTTTAACCCAAGACCTCTGTTAATTGACTTGACATGCTCATATGTTAAATAAATGATAATCAAATTCCACAATGACTAAATACAAACATTTCAGGAAAGTATCATTCGGCAAGTCGATCTGAAAGTTTGCACAAGCCAAAGTCTAAAATTGGAATACTCCTAGCGCTTCTCCAAATGAACAAAGTCCATCCAGCGACGGCACTCCGAATATGTGTTTTCATATCGAATATTTTCCAAATGCCTACCTTTGATTAACATATTTTTAACATAAAAATATATCAATCCAACACAACAAAAATGGTCTATTAAGAACTAGGCTCCACAAATAACGTATTATTGTACATTGTATACTCGGTATCGCGTTGCTTACACTCATAAATATGTTATGTTTGTCCTCGGATACCTAAGAGCTATACGGAACTAAAGTCGGGAAGCTCAAGACTCATAATACGTCCCTTGGTGCATTATTTCTTAAGGATGCATCCATCCCCAGTCCAAATTACCCTCACTTTTACCTCTACATCCATAGGCAAATATGTATAAAAAAATTACATCCTTGGCATTACACCTCCAAACAATCCTAAAGGTTCAACAACACCTTTGAGTTAGTGATCGCTCAATAGGTGATCGATGTTTTTATCGTCTTATTTAGGTTGACTCCCATTCTGAACCTCCACCGAAGTAACACTCTATCCTATAAATAGCTCCTCTGCCTCATAAGCTAAGTCCTATTCTTTTACACACATCACGTTGGAACATATTGACACCTAAAATATGTAGGCTTTGATCTCGTGGCTACACAAGGGTGAAATAATGAGTCCTTCTCATGAGCGAAATCCTCGATAATATATCTCTTTACGTATTATCACCACAAATATGAAACCATCTCCCATACCCACCCATTATCTCTTACACACTACGACCAAGATATCAAACTGTCTCAAAGTCATAACCTATCATTCACCCCTATAAAAATGTGCAAATATGTAATCACACTAGACACACCTAAACTATGTAGGCAATGATCTCGTGGCTACACCAGTACATAGACAGAGTATGAGTCCTTATCATGAGCACATGCCTCAATATACATATCTTGATATATTTTTCTTACAAAGATTTAATCTTCTCCCACCTCTCTTATACTCTCTTTCACCCATACTACAAACAAGATATCAAACTATCTCAAATCTGAGATATCTTGTGCACTTTTATACAAATGTGTAAACACATATACGCACTATACATAGCCAAACGATGTAGTCTTTGTTCTCAAGTCTTCTTGGGTACGCAGGTGCAATACCGATTCCTTCTCATGAGCACAATCCTTGACAGGATATCTCCTAATATGCTACCATGACAGATATGCACCCATCTCTCATGTCACCTTTCTATCTCTCCTTAAACCTCAAACAAGATATCAAATTATCCCAAGTCATGATCTTTTGAACACTTACATAGTTACTAATACCCACCCATTTTGCAAGCACATAGTCATACACAAGAACCCTTGTGTACCTGCACCGGTTTAAGTGGCGTTCCAATATTTCTCATTGATACCATTTCATACCCAAGCACCTATCTACATTTAAGGGATTCTCAGCATAAGGTCTCTAAACTAGTTATAAAAATAACTAAAAAGTAATCAATTAATGTAAATAATAATAATACTAATAATAATAATAATAATAATAATAATAAGCATATAATTAAGGAAACATAAAGAACAAATGGGTGCCTCACGCCTTTCCCACTGATAAACTAGTTCTCGAACTCGCATAACAAGAATTTATGGACCAATCGCAGACTTGAACCAGCCTTAGGAATAGCCCGAAAAGGCTAACCTGAATATTGTGTTTTTTTAATTAAAAAAATAGGTGACTCTAAGCAAAATAACCAAACCCCTTATTGCACGAAAAACACTTAGGCCTAAGCCTTAAAATTAGGGAGGGGGGGGGGGGGGGGGGGGGGCTCAAACTAGATATGGTGTCAAACATATTCTAGGGGAAATTCATTGGCCCACGTCGAACCAATAACTCGACCTTGGGGGGAAGTGGGTTAATGAGAGACAAACACTTAAGGCATCTACAGTGAACTCATACAAGTTGTTCTTCTCCCATCGGGTGCATCACCGCTCGGGAACCACAATTCCAAATAAATAAGTCCAGAGTAAGTGGTATAAGCACAGTGAAAGTTTCAAAAAATATATCACTTCATAATGACATTTGTGTTGAATGTCTTAAGACTAATCCCATTAGTGTAAGTAAACTTTGTGATGCATAAAGGTGAATGTTTGGTGAGAAAAGAAAGAAATGAAGATGTAGATGCAATTATTATGCAACACAAATAAATATGAGAGAAACAATTATCAAGAAAAGAACAAGGAATACAAGATGCCAATCACAAAACAAAGGATGTACATGGTTCAGCAAAGATGTGCCTACGTCCACCGTGGTGCAGTCGATATTATTTCTATATACTCCGGAGAGTGATTACAGAGAATACAACTTGTCCTTTTGCCCCGGACCTAGGGTTTAATATATGCATGTACATGTAGATGAGTGGAGGTGATGGGTTCTTCCATGTTTTCCATCTCCCCTATAACTTCCCTTCATAGGATCGTGGGGGGAGACCGGATCAATATAAAAGATGAGGGGCCTGGACTTTGGGCCGCCAGGACTGGGCTACTCGTCCAGGCCCATAGTTCTAATTTTCGGGTACCCACAATTTCCCCTAAATTTGTTAGGCCATGTTTATGGGTTTAATGGATTTAAATGATCAGCCATTATGGCTAATTTGCGATTCTTTGAAAACTGTGAAGTTTCTTTGGCCGCACTCGCTTCGCTATTGTGCGCTATGATTAGAATTGAAGGCTTGTTGGGATAGCCACTTTTTCTTCCGTCGCTTCAGCCCTTTTAGTACTCGTCCTTCTTCTGAGAACTCTAGCACCTCGTACCTTCTTCTCTTAATCCCCATTCCCATTTCTTCTTATTCGTCTTGAGCTCGTGCTTCTTCATCACTTGAACCGATCTTCTGTTTTATAAGTTTCTCGTGCCCTTTCTTTGCACTTTCTCTTTGGTTTGTAGATTTTCTTGAGTTTTTCAATGGCGAAGATTGGAAATAGGTCAATCTGTGAATTCAGGAAGTTCTATAACATTCCGGAGTGGGTAGATATTGAATGTTGTGCCTCCCCTCCTAGGAACGTTAGGGATATAGAGGATGCCCACTGGATCCATGTTCTGCTACTTTCCCAGGGGGGACTCACTTTCCCTCCCAATGATTTGTTTCTGCATTTCTTTGGCTATTTCAATATTGTTCCCGCATAATGCTCTCCCAATGTGTGGAAAATAGTAAATGGCGTCCATAGAATAAATCAGTTGTATGGTACTAGGTTAGGACTTGCCGATATTTGTTTTTGTTATTCCTTTTCTTGAACTAGTTCAGGTGTCTTATACCTCAAAGCTAGGAGCCCTGATAGGGTATTGGTAGTAAACCTACCTGATTCCCATAAGGACTACTGGAAAGAGGGTTTCCTCGTTAGGAATTGGCAGTTCCCTCCCCAGTTTGAAGGGTCGAGGTCTGAGAGGTTCACTGTTCCTCTTTACGGGGAAGAATATATAGGTAGACATTGTACTGTTATTCCAACCTTTGCTGATTTGTGAATTTTCTAACCCCTCTTTGCTTTTTCTTCCACAGCGAGGTCAAAGAATTTGAAGCCTTCTCTCAGCGAGGTTCGGATCTCGGAGTTGGTGAAAGCTTGGAATATCAGGGAGCCTCTGGGTGACGGCGAGCATCCTAGGTCTGCTGCCTTTTTGCTCGAGTATAAGAACGTAGGCTCCAGCTTCATAGCACGACCTGTGGATAGTGTACCAGAGTTTGATTATTTCAAAGAGACTACTGGTGAGCCTATCCAGCTGGATGAAGAGGAGAGAAGCTCTGAGAGTGAGCCTGCAGGAGCTGCGAGCAATTTGTGTGAAGGGAGCTCTGACAGTAGCAGTTCCTCTGACTGTGAGGAGGATTCTGAAGCTCGAGGATCATCGAGAACTTCCAGCAGTTCAAGTGAAGAGATGCCCTCCAAGGAAGAACTTGATTAGAGATGATGATGATGAGGACCACGTGCTTCTTGCACAAAGGTTAAAGAAATAAAAGTCCACTTCTGGGGCCGTGGCTACTGGTTGTCGGTCTTCTACTCAGGAGCAAGAGAGAAAGAGGAGAGAGGAAGAACAGGTGATAGAGAGGGAGAGAAAAAAGGAGGAGGAAAGAAAGAAGGTGGAGGAAAAGAAGAGGATGGAGGAGAGGAAGAGAATGGAGAGGTAGAAAGAGGAAGAGAGGATAAAGATGGAGTCAAGGACGAAGGCTGGGCAAGCTTGGTCCTGGTGTCTGCTTTGCCCGAGGGGGCCTCAGTTATCATTTCTCCTCAGCTGTCACCTGCGCTGCTCGAGATGACAGTTCTTCCTGCAGATCGCCAGAGGGCGGTGGGGTCTGATCAATTGGCCCTACAAGCTAGCCAGAGGCTTGCCTTGGTAAGATCCTCTCCATTATTCAATTCTTTAACAAGTTTTAGTTGTTTCTCCTTCTTGGTCTCTTCTTTATTTTTGGCAGTTTGTGATTGACTTCACCGTGCTCTACCGTTCTCGCGACGAGTTGGTGAGAAGGAATGGCGAGCTGGAGCAGCAGAAGTACGCTCTGGAAGTCAGGGGTTCTCAACTGGAGGTTTATTTAAAGACTACTGACGCCGCCCGAGCTTCCTCTGATCTGGCCCTCATCAATTCTAATCGAGAGAGGGATGCGGCGGTTAAGGAGCTGAGCGAGCTGAGGCAGGCCTATGACCTAGTCTGCTCAAGCAAGCTGGGTGTCGTAGAGGAGAACAAGGCTCTGACCGAGCAGTTAAAGGAGAAAGAGTACCAAGTAGCCACCATCAAGGAGGATTCATACAACTCCGGGTGGATTGCTGCTTATGAAGACGCCGAAGTTCAGATAGGCTACATCAGCCGTTTGACTTCAAGAAGGGCTGGAACAAGGCCCTCTTAGCTGCTGGTGTTGATGCTGAATCTCCTCTGTTCGACGAGCATGACCCGGGTCCGAGGCGAACTGTGGACGAAGAAGCCCCTGCCCTAGCCATCGAGGGTGTTGATCTTGCCTCTCAGATAATTCCTGCCGATGCTGGTCCTGCCCAGGCGAATAAGGGCATCCCTGTAGAAGGGGATACCTCTGCTAATGCTGACAAGGGGAAGCAGCCAGCCACCTCTGGGCAGCCTGAGGTTGCTAGTTAATCTTTTTTTAGGACTATTTTTGTACTTCTGCTTGTAATTTTTCCAATTTCTGCTTGATGTACTTGACTTTTATCAATGAAATGAAAAGGCTTCTTTTTCCAGTGCATTAATTGATTTTTCTTTCCATTACCCTTTTATGTCTTGTAGTTGACTGATGTAGAAGAGTATATTCTTGCCACATCTCAATTGGGCAGGACTCTTGGTCCCAATGCTAGTTCTCAGGTTCGTCAGGCCTTTGTTAGGCTTTGCAAATCTCTCAGGTCAAGGAATCAAAAGTATAAGGAGCAGTTCGAGCTAGTGACTAAGCTGAAGGACAGGCTCCAGGAGATGGAAGGCATTGGTGCCTCAGTGCAAGAGGAAGTCAATGTACTGAGAGCAAGGTTACTAGAGGCCACCGAGATCAACCAAGTTGGGGAGTTCCTGCAGCAAGAGAATGAAAACCTGAGGAGGAAAGTCCTACAACTTAGAGAGCATGCGCCGAGCACTATTTTAGCGGTTCTGCAAGGCTCCTCGTCGTCACGAGCTGGATATACTCCTCCTATGCCGCGAGGTTACACTCGTCCTCCCCTCCCGCGAGCTGGTAGGAGCACCAGGGGTAGGAACAGGGAAGCAGAAGAACAGCGTGATAAGGAGATGGAAGAGCTCCGCTATGATGTCCGGCGAGCATATGTAATTGCTGCTGGGCTTCAAAGGGACGTTACCCGATTGCGACACTTATTCAAGAAAGGTCCTCGACAAGCGTGGGCTGACGGTTATGATCAAGGCTGGCTAGATGCTCCAACAAGACTATCTGAGTTCGAGGAACTTTCTTTCATCAGAGGATGGTTAAGTGCCTTGAAAGAGCTTCAGGTCCCGAGGAACTCGGTGTTATGGTATCGTCACGAGATGTCCTCTTCCACTCTGATGCCCAACCCATTCAGGAGGGATGTTCGATGGATCCCCGTTGATGTTATTCCTCGGCAACTATTGGGTTAGTACGCAGATGAGGTTATGGAAGAGCTAGTCCCTGCTCCTGATGACGGACGAAGAGCTAGAGTGGCAGATTATCTTGTTCAGAGGCTTCTACCTTCTTGAGATTTTGCAAGTTATTATTCTTTTGTCTTTTTTGATAATGTAAATGCTTTGGGCGAGCTTCGCCGACTAAACATGTATTATCATTGTTGTAAATATAAGAGATTAATGAAAAGTTAGTGTTTTGGGCAATATTGCCGACTAAACGTGTTCATCCAATCGTTTTATATTCTTGCTGCTTCATAATCCTTTTTGTTTTGTCATGTAGGTGTCCCCCCAGTCCAGTATAATACCAAAATACCATTATGCCCCATTTTACCTTTTAGGTTGTGTCGTCACACTCCCTTAGGCCTAAGTAGGGCAATTGGCGAGGACACACCTAGTATTGGATGTCTTCATCCGATCAGGATTTTGCTCAACCAAAGTAGGTTTGATGGCCAGTATAAAATCTGGTCGCGTTTCCTAGAAATCCTCTGTAGGGCTTTATATATTGCTAGGGGCAATGCTAAGAGGTCTTTCGTGTTTCATGACGATGACCTGAGGAGGGGTATTCCCCTGCTATATCGACCATCGTGCCTGTGATTTGGAAAAGATGTGTGATAAAATGCAACTGCTACTGATTTCATTAGCAATAAGGGAAATAAACTGTCATTTCACATAACAAATACAAGAAAAAGATTCAACAATATAATTCCTCGAGAATCTAAAAATAGAATTTCTTAAGATTAGCTGCGTTCCATGCTCGTGGTATCTCTTTGCCCTCCATCGTTTCCAAATGATAAGCACCTTGCAGGTCGTCTTTAGTTACTTTAAAGGGTCCTTCCCAGTTTGGGCCTACCTTGTCGTCTGATGACTTTACTGTGTTGCCCAGGACTTTCCTTGGAACATATTCCCCAACTTGGAATCTTCTCGGGTTAACCCTTTTGTGGTAGTGCTTTGCGAGCTGTTGCTGATAGCTCGCGAGCTTTACTAGGGCAAGTTCTTTATGCTCGTCGGTGAGGTCGAGTTCAACGAGAAATGCCTCATCATTCTGGCCTTGGTTGACAAGGTCGAATCTCATTATTAGCAAACCCGCTTCTAGTAGGATGACTGCTTCCATGCCATGTGTTAGCCAAAATGGGGTTTCTCCTATTACTCGTCGAGGAATTGTTCGGTATGCCCATAGGATATGGGGTAGCTGGGTTGCCCATGCGCCTTTGGCTCGCTCTAATCGCTTCTTCAATCCATCAATCACAGTTTTGTTGGAAGCTTCTGCTTGCCCATTGCTCTGAGGGTAGGCCACCGAACTAAAGTTGTGCCTGATCCCGTGTTCGTTACAGAATCCCTGAAAGGGGAAACTCTCGAATTGTGTCCCTTTATCAGTGATGATGGTTCTGGGGATTCCGAATCGAGTAATTATATTCCTCCATATGAACCTTATCATATCAGCGTCTCGGATGTTTGCCAATGGTTCTGCCTCGATCCATTTGGTGAAGTAGTCGGTTGCAACCAACAGGTATTTACGATTGTCGACAGCGGTGGGGAGTGGTCCCACGATGTCCATTCCCCATTGGGCGAAGGGCCATGGGATGGTCAGGGATTTTAGGTCGCTGGCGGGTTGGTGGACCATAGGAGCGTGAAGTTGGCATTTCAAGCATTTGCGGACATATACTTCGGAGTCCTTTTGCATATATAGCCACCAATAGCCTTCCTTCATTGCTCGAAAGGCTAGAGACCTTCCTCCGACATGACTTCCATAGATTCCTTCGTGAAGCTTGCGCGGCACTTACTCGACATCGCCTGGGTGGATGCATCTAAGGTAGGGACCGGAGAAGGACTTATTATACAAGTCGCCTCCTGAGGATAAGTGAAAGCGAGCAGCTTTGACTCTTATCTGGTGGGAAGTTTTCTTGTCCTCTGGGAGCGTGCCCTCCTTTAAATAATCTTTTAAGGGGTCCATCTAGCTGGGGGCTGATCCCACCTGGAGTATTTGTTCCACGTTTGGCAGCTTGCTGTTGTGGTTAATGCTCGGACAAATGAGTAAATCGATGGGAATGGCCCTTTTAAGGCTAGAATCAACTACCGAGCTTAGGGCTGCTAAGGCATCGGCATTACTATTTTGTCCTCTGGGAAACTGCTGGATGTTAACCTCCTCAAAGCTCGTTATTAGTTTTCTCACCAGGGCGAGGTAGGATGCCATTCTTTCATCCTTCGTGTTATAATCTCCACTTATCTGATTGGAGACTAGTTGAGAATCGCCGAACACCTGTAAATGTTTTGCTCCCAGAGTTTGTGCTTTTTGGAGACCGGTTATTAGGGCTTCGTACTCTGCTTCATTGTTGGAGGCTGCAAATCCAAGCCTGATTCCTTGCTCAAGGATGGTGTTTTCTGGGGTGATGAGAACAATGCCTACGCCTGCCCCCTTTGAGTTGGAGACTCCATCAACGAATAGTTTCCAGGTTTCCACTGTTTCTTGGTTCTCCTTTTTCTTTGTTGGTTGTGGTTGGTCGGGGAGTTCTTCGCCTATGAATTCGGCTATGAAATCAGTAAGGATCTGACCCTTGATAGATGTCCTTGGTTGAAATTGGATGTCAAACTGGCCGAGCTCGACTGACCACTTAGACAATCTGCCCGACAAATCTGCTTTCCTTAGGACAACCTTAAGGGGATGAGATGTAAGGACGATGACAGTATGGGCTTCAAAATAATGCTTCAGCTTCCTCGAGGCTATTACCAGTGCAAAGGCGAGCTTCTCTAATGGCAGGTACCTTTGCTTGGCGTCTAATAAGGTCTTGCCCGCATAGTAAACGGGGTGTTGGATTCCTGCAACCTCGCATATTAATACCGAGATGACAGTGTGATTGGATATCGAGAGGTACAGGTACAAATAATCCGTTTACTGTGGTATGACAAGTAGCGGTGGAGAGCTTAAGTAGGACTTGAGCTCGTCCAGAGCTCGCGAGCAGTCTGGGCTCCATTCAATCGGTTTACTCCCTTTTAGAAGCTGGAAAAAAGGCTTGCACTTCTCTGAGGATTTGGAAATGAAGGGATTTAAGGCAGTCAGCATTCCAGTGAGCTTCTGCACGTCCCGGACTGTTCGAGGGGGTTGTACCCTGTTGATTGCATCGATCTGGTCTGGATTAGCTTCTATGCCTCTCTTACTGACCAAGTATCCAAGAAATTTTCCTGACTGGACATCGAAGGAACACTTGCTCGCATTATGCTTCATTCGTACTTTTTGAGGATTTTGAAGGTCTTTGAGAGGTCTGAGAGGTGATTTTCCTTCTTCTTGCTCTTAACGAGCATGTCATCGATGTAGACCTCTATTGTGTCTCCCATTTGATCCTTGAATATTTTTGTGACCAGCCGCTGATAGGTTGCCCCCGCATTCTTGAGCCCAAATGGCATGACCTTGTAGCAATACAGCCCAACTGTCGTGATGAACGTCGTTTTGTCCTGGTCTGGGGCATACAAGGGGATCTGGAGATATCCTGAGTATGCGTCCAGGAAACTCATTCGCTCGTGAGCTGCAGTGGCATCTACCAGTTGGTCTATCTTTGGGAGGGGGAAACTATCCTTAGGGCATGCTTTGTTGAGGTCAGTGAAGTTGATGCAAACTCTCCACTTCCCATTATTCTTCGGAACTACTACTGGGTTGGACAACCACTTGGGGAATTGCACTTCCCGTATGGATCCTGCATCCAGCAGTTTTTCGACTTTCTTTTCGATCGCTTTAGCCTTTTCGGGTGCAGTTCTTCGTGCCTTCTGCGTGACTGGCTTGAATGTGGGGTTGACGTGGAGCTGATGACAGACCATATCAGGATCAATGCCGAGCATCTCGTAGGGTTCCCATTCAAAAACATCTACGTTGTGCCTTAGCAAGGTCGTCAACTCCTTCTGTTCTTGGTCGGTGAGAGATGCTCCAATCAAGAAGACTCTGCTACTGTCACCAACTTCGGCTATAACTTCTACCAGGTCCTCGATGACACGCTAGGAGGGGAGGAGCCTGGTCTCCTCTACTCCAGGTCTTCCATACTTTAATTTCTATTTTGAAGGTATCACACCCTCCTCAACTTTCTCGCTGGGTTGACCGGCCTTCTTCTTTGGCTTTGGCTGGATGGCTGCTATGAAGCACTTTCTCGCCATTGCTTGGTCACCGTGGATCTCCATTACTCCTCGCTCGGTTACATACTTGAGTTTGTGATGGTAGGTCGAGGAGACCGCCTTCATTGCATGAAGCCATCCTCGGTCGAGGATGGCCTGGTATGGTGATTCGATGTCAACTACCAAAAACTCAATCATCTTGGAGACATTCCCAGCACGAACTGTCAGCACTATCTTGACTAGGGGCATGGTCATTTTTCCAGCGAAGCCGACCAAAGGAACAGTAGCTTCCTTTAGGTCGGCGACGCTCAACTTCAATTTCCTGAATAGGTCGAGGTACATTACTTCGGATGAGCTTCCGTGATCGACGAGCAGCTTGTCGATGTCAAAGTTGGCTATCCTGAGTGTAATGACCAGGGCATCATGATGTGGGGTCCTTACTCCCATCAAATCTTCATCCGTGAAAATAATATGCTTGTTATAGTTGACGTCCTCTACTCGTCGACGCTTTCTTGACTGTGACTTTGCTGGATCGATTTGAAAAGCCTGCATTACCGCTGTAAGTTTTTTCATCTCCATTCGAGCTGAGTTCCCTTGTATCTGCTTGACGTCAGATACTCCGTGAATTACTGCGAACTCGTGTCCAGCATCATCCTCCAGCACGTTGTCGGGTCTCACCTCTCTGTTGGCAGTCACTTTCTCTCCCCTTTTTTCCACAAATTCGTTCAAATGCTCGGACTGGGCCAACTCTTCGAGGTGAGACTTAAGAGCTTTGTAGTGCTCGGTCTTGTGTCCTCCCTCTTTGTGAAAAGAGCATCTTAACGCATTGTTCCTCTTCAAGGGATCTCCTCCCATCTTCCTGGGCCACTTGATGAATGGCTCATCCTTGATCTTCGCGAGAACCTTGTAAATTGGTTCTTTGAAGACGGTGTTGACCGCCTGGAATGCTTTCGACGCGTCCCGGTCCCCTCCGTTCTTGGAGCCATTTTTGCCTCCGTTCTTTCCTCCTTTCCTCTTGTTCTCAATTTTCTCACCTACCTTGGTAGTGAGCTTAGCTCGACTGTTTTCTCTTATATTAGGGTGGGTGACATCTTCCACCTTTGCGTATTTCTCTATTCGAGCCATTAGGTCGTCAATAGTCATGGCTTCTTTCTTCGTCAGGGATTGGTAGAGGAGGGAAGAACTAGGGAGCCCAATTTTGAAGGAGGCCACTGCCACTTCCTCCGTGCAGTCCTCGATCTCATTGAATAACTCCCAGTACCTCTTCGCGTATTCTCAGAGGGTCTCTTGAGGCATTTTCTTCATTGTTAGTAGAGCATCCATCCTTTTGGGATGGGAGCTACTGGTGATGAATCGGGCCATAAAAAGTTCGGCTAGGGATTTGAAATTCTTGATCGACTGGTGGGGGAGCCTTTCGAACCACTTCTGTGCTACATCATGAAGGCTCGAGGGGAAAATACGGCACATCAGGGCATCTCGGTGACTCCAGAGGGTCATGGCCTGTCGGTATTGCCTGACGTGATCGATGGGATCAGTCTTTTCGTCATAAATCTTGAACCTTGGAATGGAAAATTTCTTGGGATCTTCCTCCTCTTCGATTTCTCTTGTGAAAGGTGACTTCATCTGGGTTTTGATAGCTCGCCTCGCGAGCTCTCTGGTTGATCTTGTTCCATGGTGAGCGGGATGCGGGTCCATTTCCCTGCGGACCATGTTTCGTATGTTTTCGTCGCTGCGAGCAGGGCTCTGGTAGCGGCGAGCTCTTCGCAGCTATTCGCGAAGGTCGTTGTCTGACTCACCTCCTTCGTCCCTTTGAGATTCTCGCCTAGGGCTCCTTCCTCGGCTGCAAGACTTGCTCGCCTAAGGGCTAGGAGTGCGATATGGGTGTCTCCTGTTATCAGGACGAAGCTCCCTCTCTAGTCTTTCCAGTCTTCTTTTCAAGCAAGCATTCTCAGCCTTATATCTGCGAGAAGACTCCCTCTGCTCGTGGAGCCTTGCCTTGTACGCATCAATCAACCTTGATATCTGCGTGGACCTCGCTGGTCCCTGACTTTCTTCTGAGGCTGGTCTTTCCAGGTGAGCTCTCTGATCTGAACGTCGGACTTCAGACCTAATCCTGCGAGGAGAAGGTGGCTCTTGAATATCTCCTGCTTGGGGAGCATTGCTGTTGTGGCCAAACATCTTAAACTCCTTTCTTGACGTG
This sequence comes from Sambucus nigra, assembly GCA_949130495.1. Lineage (NCBI taxonomy): Eukaryota > Viridiplantae > Streptophyta > Magnoliopsida > Dipsacales > Adoxaceae > Sambucus > Sambucus nigra. The sequence continues at coordinate 78,330,342 of OX422210.1, read as the reverse complement.
GGCTCTTCTTAGGGAAAGATGAACGTTTCCCACAGACGGAGCCAATTGTAGATGCAATTATTATGCAACACAAATAAATATGAGAGAAACAATTATCAAGAAAAGAACAAGGAATATAAGATGCCAATCACACAACAAAGGATGTACGTGGTTCAGCAAAGATGTGCCTATGTCCACGGTAGTGTAGTCGATATTATTTCTACATACTCCGGAGAGTGATTACAGAGAATACAACTTGTCCTTTTACCCCGGACCTAGGGTTTAATATATACATGTACATGTAGATGAGTGGAGGTGATGGGTTCCTCCATGTTTTCCATCCCCCCTATAACTTCCCTTCATGGGATCGTGGGGGGAGACCGGATCAATATAAAAGATGAGGGGCCTGGACTTTGGGCCGCCAGGACTGGGCTACTCGTCCAGGCTCATAGTTCTAATTTTTGGGTACCCACAGAAGAATTTATGAGAGGTGTTAAAACTAGTGAGAATTTATATGTTCTTATAAATGAACCAAAGGATGTGTACCAAAGGAGAAAATATAACCATTATTTATGGAATCAAAGGTTTGAAAACTTAAATTTTCATAATTTGGAATGATTGTCAAAGAAGGTAGAACTTGAAATTGAAAAACACTCAAAGCAATTTGACAGAATTTGTTTGGAAATGAATCGAATTCAAAATAGTAAGTGTGATTTAGATATTGATAAAATTGTGTCTTGTTCCTCTCAATCTAACATAACTTGTGTGGAAAGTGTTTCAACTCATGAACCAAAAAGAATGGTTCAATCCTCTGTGAATGTGAATGAGAAAATTAAAGATTTGAATAAAAACGTGTTTATTGCTCCAAGTATTTTGAACATAAAATAAAATGATCAAAATATTTTCAAGTATCATTGTTTTGAAAAAGGTCAGGAAATTTTGAAAATACCTTCCCAATCCTACACTTGCACATTTTGTTGCAAAAAGGTTCATTCGATAAAGCTCCGCTAAAAGTTATTTAACAAGCAATAAAAGTCAATAATTAATCCTAAAAGTCATCTTAAGGTGGTTCACCTGAACCTTATGTGTGCACTCATGAACATCTTAGATATTTTTTCTACATGCTTAAGGATTATCATGTTTGGTCATTTTCACATGACCATGATTCACTTGATGACTTAAAATGATTTGAATGTGCTTGTGACAAAATTCGATGAGCTAACTATGAATTGTGGTAAGGATTTTGAAAAGAAAATATATTTTTTAGAAAAATATAAATTTTAGACCACATAGATTTGGTCTTTAAAGAAATTTTTATTGTGTTCTTTCTAACAAGCATGGTAATGAAAATTTTGAGAGGAGTGTAGATTTTAAGAGAAGGAAATTTTTTAATGAAGCATGCCATGTGAATTTTAAGCTTCAAGTTTTGAGAAGGTTTATCACTAAACCTAAGAGTCACATTTCAAGGGATGTTTGGAAGAAGAAAACATAATTAGATGTTAGTATGCATGTTTCGGTAACACCCCATAATTTTAAACCTCCAATAATTTAAATTAATTCGGAATTCAAAAAATAAAATTTTGGATTTACTTATTTTTAGGAATTTAATATGTTGAATTTTATTTATGGGAAATAGGATTTTAATCGGAATTGAAATCGGGGGAGAAATCGGGTTTTTAATTCACTTATATAAATATTTGGGCATTTTGGGCACCTGACCAGAAACGATTCGACTTGCAGGGCGAATCGATTCGCCCTGGGCAGCATCGGTAGCTTGTTTGTTTTGTTAGAGTTTGAGTTAATTAAAACTCTTTAATATTTTCCATATAAAATTAACTCGGGGTTAGACTTTTCTAAACACTTTTTCATCAACTTTTAAACCATAAGTCCTCCACATATTTACCACCTCTCATTGACAAATCCTAGCCCCAATTTAAATCAAGATTAAACCCAAGTTTTGAAGGCTCAAAACGTGTCTTCTCAGGATTATTCAGGAACGAACGTTTATCAATTTTTAGAGAGGAACGCAAACATCTAATCAGAATTTTCAATCTAATTTTCCTCAGGCATGAATACTTATATTCTCTCTCTTTATATTTATGTTTTAAATAACTCTTAAACCTTAATTTACATGTTTTTCTTAAAATAAATTAGCAACCTTAATTAGAGAAAGTGAAATTTATATTGGGAATGTTTTAATAAAAAAAATCTGAATATGAATTAAGACTTATAACCCTTGTGTGCTTATGGTGGAGATGGGGTTTTCGGTTAATATTTTGCATGCAAAAAGTTATAGTAGCTTTATTAAAGTAAAAAGGGACTTGTGAAATCATATTAAAAGAAAACTATATTGATATGAAAAAGGAAATTTTATTGTGTGCACCATAAACTTGAATGGTGTGAAATTTATATTAGTTGCGTAAAAAAAATTATCTTGATTATAAGGATTGATGTAACGAATTAAAATTGGGTTAAATTGTGATCACAGTTTAATTTTGTAGAATCATGGATAAAAATGCATTACGTGAAATATCGGTTTGATTACATATATCATCGCAGAGATGGTGAGATTTTTGGTAGTACGCACTTGCCTAAATATTAGGAACAGTTTCTAGGTATGGGACTCGTGGGTATGTCTTAGTTGCGATTAACACTTTTTACGTATGGGACTACTTAGTATATATTTTTACGGATGGGACATTCCGGAATGGTGCTACTTTTTTTGTCGTTCAGTTGGTTCAAGGTTCTAGGCGCGAGACTAGAAGGAAAGTAATGGTAAATATTTATCATATATGATAGAGTAGGAGGTACTTGTGTTTTGAAGACCTTTAGGTATGGTACTAAGGGTAAATTTGAGGATTTATACTCTATAACGGGTGGGACTAAATTAAAATAATAAAAAAATGAAAATTAATGCCTAAGATAATAAACGGGTATTAAAATGGATCTGCGACGTCAATATCTGCAGGGCTAACAGTAAGGGGCGAACTTGCTATAACGACGTGGGTGTGTGTTGGCCTCACCAATATGTACAGGACTGACAGAATACGAGCAAACTGGCTATAGCGACATGTCATGTGTGGAACCTCACCAATATGTGCAGGGCTTATAAAATACGGGCGAACTGGCAATAGTGAGGGGATAAGGTGTGGTGTGAAATGTTAGGCGTGCCAACAATATGTGCAGAACCCGGGAAAGCGTGAACTAGGTATATTGGTATCGGACAAATTAAAAATGAGGAGAATTAATTAAAATAAATTCACGGCCCTAGTAAAATTATATATGATCGAAATTTAATAATTAGATCTAATTAAATGGGTGGCCTAGTTATGTGAGTAGTTAGAGATTGTTATTTTATTCACATATTAATATTTATATCGCGTTTAAATTAAAATACTCTATTGTGGTGTTTATCATGTATAATTCTACTGTCAAAAACTTGACACGACTCAGAATGTGTCTCTAAAGTGCGTACTCTATAGGCTCAAGTGCAAGCCTGTCATTCAAGTAATAATCCGACAAGTCGGGTATCGATCCTCAGGGAAAAAAGGACAACGGAGTTGTGACGACGGGATAAGACGGATGAATCCTAACGATGACTCTAAAAAGAAAGGAAAAGATTTGATTTTGGTTTTTGGGATTGATTACACTAAATGCAATTATGAAACTATGATAAAATATGCAACTAACTAAATTATCTAAATGAAGAACGAAGAGTTAAATTGAAATTGCTAAACTTAAATGATGAGAAAATAGGATGGGAATACAATCCCCCAACCCTAGTGTAATGCAGTGACAACGTTGATCATAAATTTATCCGATTAATTCAAACCCGGAATTTAGTACTCCCAAGCATTATGTATACGAGGTTCAAGCCCGCGTCATACCTAATCTGAGGATGAGTAAATCGGTATCGCGGTAATTACACTCAAATTGTACTCTAAATCATCACGAGTACCCATAGGCAAACGAGATATAAAGATCTACAATTCTTATGAAATCACGCGATACGATCAAAATTAATCATTAAATTCAGCGGATCGACGTTATACACATGCACTAACACATCAGGTTGGGTTCATGCATCCCAACCTTGAAAAACCTAGCCGGACATGTTACTTTGACTAATGCATGAAATAATAACGTTGCATGTGTATGAATTCATGATGAAACTAGATCTAAACATGTAAATACGTATTATGAATGCGGAAATAAGCTGAATCAAATAGGAAAAACTAAGCATGCAAGAACAATAATAAGAAACAAGAATCTTGAATTAAAACTTGCAAAAACAAACCCGAAAAAATGAATTCTTGACGTAATTTATGCCCTTCATGTTCCTAGATGTTCCTCCTATTTATTTCTATCAAAAACTCTCCAAAAATAACCCTAAAGGCTGCCCTTCGGTGCCTACGTTCCCCCACAAGTTTGGAGTGTTTAAAACCTATTAGGAGACTTGGAGACCAATCAAAATAAAAGACAAAATTCGCGTATCAGGTACATGTGAACCGGTTCGGAGGAACCGGTTCGCCCCTCCGAACCGGTTCAGGTTGGGGTTCGCATGTACCAGCCTGGTCTTGCTCTCAACACTTAGACTTTTTTCTGTTTTTTCTCTTCTTTTCTTGGATTTTTCTTCAACTTCAACTGAGCATAACTTTTCAACCGTAGCTCGGATTTGGGTTCCGTTTCTTCCAGTGTTCTCGTTGTTCCGAGATCTTCAACTTCCCAGTTGACTTCTTCTTCCGGATCGGGCTGCAAAATTACCGACATGCCCTTGAACTTGCCTTCTTAGCTTTTCTTACACAGTCTTGTTTCCTCCTTTGCACTGCTTGCATAATTAACCTGTAAAACCAATAGGAGAAGCACGAAACACGCAATACTCGCCAAGAAGGTTAGAAGCATAAAAGTGAATCAAATCCATATATGTTACATCATTCGGGTTCACAAAAGTACTAAAATTAGGGGGATAAATATACAATATTTATGCCCAATCAAACCCCCCTAACTTAGAACTTTGCGCGTCCCGAGCAATGTAAAAGAATGAAAGTAAGAGTTAAGGACACTTCAAGGACTTTATTGGGATAGAATACCACTTTCGCGGGCAAGCGATTGCATTTAGCGTATGCAACAAGCCTTTAAACCTCTAGGTTACCCTAGTAGGACGAGTTGTGTCTCGTGAGGGTTTGCAGTGAATACACCCACAAAATTCGACTCAAAGAAAATTCAAAATACGCAAAAATTGTACAATTCAAACTTTTCCATAAAATAGTCATCATCAAGTCATATTTACAAGTCTCAAACCGTAGTGTGTGTGTGTGCGAAGCCAGAAATATAACCGTCAATTTCCATCGATTGATCATTACGTTACTTATCCGATAATTCGTTTTGATTTCAATTTCTCACTGAATGCACTCACAAACGAATCTCTCGGATTATGGCTATTCTCTCGGCATGCGTGATATAAGGAGTAAATGTAATGGAAGCAAATACACGCATGCAATTAGAAAGACGGAAATTTTATGGTGAAGGGATCTCTTCAACGGATTACGGTTTTAAAAATGGGAACATCGCCTATATTTCGCGCATTTAACCTCTTATATTATCTTTTGGTGTATTAACTCTCCACGCGGTACTCAATTTTCGCAATTTGGACTCGGTTAGGACTTTTTCGGGTTGTAGGGTGTATAGGGTAAAATGAAGGAGGTATGGAAGGTTGGAATTGGAAAAGTCATTCGTGATGTCCGTTTGTGCATTTTCCGGGCTATTGCTCATTTTTTTCTTCTTTTTCTATTTTTTTTTTCATTTCTATTATTTTTTTTCTTGCTATTTTTGTTGAACATTCTTCTATTTTTTTTTCTTGCCCCTTATTGTTGCACTTTTCGGACTTAAATTCTGAATTTTTTTTTTATTTTTCGCAATTTCGGGCTATTTTGGGTTTTTCGGGTTGTCAAACGAAAGGGAAAATTATTTGGCTCAATTTGGGTTGCAAAGGATAATTTTTCGCTACTTTTTCCAGCCAATATTTTTGGGGTGACAAACGAGGGCCTACTTCATTATCCAAAATGCCAATTGCGTTACCATATGCGTTTCGAGGTGAATTTAAGTTTAGAGACTAATTTGGCACGATTTTCAAGGCAATATTGCACACATTTTTCAAAACCGGTCAAAATGAAAGGATTGAGATCCTTGACAACTTATTTTAAATGCTGAAAAGAACTTTTAGTTAACATTTAACTCGGATTGATTTAAAAACTCGCAACAAATGATAGGCTCGAATCTCACCGGGTTTGTTAATCTCTACACTTATTCGTTAAGTCGTCAATTTTCGCTCAATTTCCATCTTTGGTCAATTTCGGCTTTGTGTATGTTGGATGTTTACAATTTGAGACTCCAATTTGACTTTTAATGATATTTTTGAAAATTTGAATTCCAATTTTTATTTATTTTGAACAAAAATATTTTTGGATTTTTCAAAATTTTATGATTTTTTTGGAAATTTCGGGCATTTTTGAAAATTTGTGAAGTTTCAGAAATACGCACTTGTGACCCCCCCCCCCTAACTTAGACTTTTGCATTGTCCTCAAGCAAAAAGGACTAAAATCTAACTTAAGGCGAATAAAAAAGTGCGGAAAAATAAAACCAACAAATATGAAAAAATGCAAGATTGTATAATAACAAATAGAAGCCTGTGTTACATAAGAAAAGGAAAAATCAACGGTGAACAATGTGAAAGCCCTACCACCACTAACAATTAAACCAAAAGATAAAGACAAGAAAAGCTCATGGGGAAGGTGGGTGGGAGGAGCTCGGTGCATTCGGGTCATATGGGTCATAAAAGAAGGGGGGAGGAGGACCGCCAAAGTTGAGCTGGTGAAGGTGGACTTGGAGTTGATACATCATCCGGGTGTCCCTCCGGTAAGCCGCTTGATCTTGATTGTATTGGTTGATGAACCCGTCGAGACGGGACTCAACCGCTGAAAGGCGCCTATCGAAGTTTGCCCCCGGGGGCTCGAAATCGAAATCCTCCTCATCATCCTCAATTTCTTCCTCGTCTACATTTATCATCGGGTCATCGGGAGCTTCCTCGGCCACGTCCTCCTCATGAATAGGACGATCAGGGTGAGCTACGCGCATTTGGCGCTCACTTCGAGTTGTGGACGTGTCGCCTACGGGGCGAGGAAGTCGAATTTGGTTTTCGGGTTCATCCACTCCCGCATCCATCAAGAGCTCCGTAATGAAACGGGCGTATGGGAGTGCTGCCTTGCCAGTTTCGTCATAGGCGGCATTGAGGATATCCGCGTAGAAGACTTGGGCAAGGTTGATGGTGCTCTCGGGGTCCAAAAAATAGTAGAGGAAATTGGCGTGACGGGACCGGACCACCGAGTCATTGGTGGTTTGGTGGATGGCACCACAAACAATGATGTGTGTGAAGCGGACCGTGGCGGCCAAACCACCAATGGGGAAGGATTCGCGTGTCCATTCCGCCCCGGGTGCCATGCGGGCAACGCATTCGTCTTTTGTTTGTGGGGAACCATTGTTGGGGTATTGGAAGGGCACGGGGAGGATCACCCCTTTGGCACGCATTTTGCGTGCAATAATAGCTGCCGAGAAGGGAATAGTGATACCGTCGAGATAAGCCTCGTGAAGTGTGGAAGATTTGCGAACCAAGGTCGCATAGAATTGACGAATGGCGGTATCAAAAACGTTATTGCACGTAGGGGCGAGGAAAGAGCACCACCCACGGCGGTCAAAAAGGGCGGTGACTTCGCCCGGAAGGGTGTTCCAATCCACGAAGCGCTCGATGTGAATGGTGCGCATGGAGGAGAAGTGGTGCTCGGACCAATGGCGTTCTTGGACGCATCGGAATACCCCCTTGCCCGGGTCATCAAGTATGGTGGTCTCATCATATTTCCTTAGGTGGGGACGGGGGCGGCGCGACATTTTGATGGAAAAGAGGGAGAGAGAGGGAGAAAATATGGGAGGAAATATGGGAGAAAAGAGAGTGAGGGAGAATGTTTTGGTGTGAAAAATGGAGGAGGGGTGGGGTGTATTTATAGGTGTGAAGGGGTGTGTTTTTGGTGGGAAATATGAAAGGTTGGGAAGGAGAGGGTGGAGGGAATGAATTGGGATGAATTTGGGAAGGAGGGAAGGAGTTGGGGGGAAGAAAAACGAAGGGGGAAGAAGGGGAAAAGAATGGAGGGAAAGGGAATGAATTTGGAGAAAAGGGGAGAAGAACCTGTCAGGTACATGCGAACCGGTTCGGGGGTACAGCGAACCGGTTCGCCCCTCCGAACCGGTTCGGGGGTACAGCGAACCGGTTCGGGGGTTCCAGGCTGGTCCAAACGCTGAAATTCACTCTTCTCTCCATTTCTAAGTGCTCTCTCATCCCCTAACTTGTGCATAATGCCCCTAAAAACCTTCTAGACCCTCGGGCTCTCAAAAACTTCCTCGAATACGAGCTCCAAAAGCGTACTAGCACCCTCGAAAAACGTGCTAACCTATCTCTCATGCAACGCAGGCTCCTGACTCCTAACTAACCTATTTACACACGACTATTTTACACACAAAATCACCCCATACGCGTCGGGGGTGCGACGACCTCACTCGCTTAGCTCAATTGACCCCGTAAACAGGGTCCGACAACAAAATTGTGTCGACCTCATCCACAAACGCCTCTAGGTATGGCTTTAGGCGTTGTCCATTTACCTTGAACGTGTTTTCCCCTTTTAAATTGTTTAGTTCAACAGCTCCATGGGGAAAAACGTTCTTTACGACGAACGGGCCCGGCAACGGCGCCAAAAACTTGACACGACTCCGAATGTGTCTCTAAAGTGCGTACTCTATAGGCTCAAGTGCAAGCCTGTCGTTCAAGTAATAATCCGACAAGTCGGGTATCGATCCTCAAGGAAAAAGGACAACGGAGTTGTGACGACGGGATAAGACGGATGAATCCTAACGATGACTCTAAAAAGAAAGGAAAAGATTTGATTTTGGTTTTTGGGATTGATTACACTAAATGCAATTATGAAACTATGATAAAATATGCAACTAACTAAATTATCTAAATGAAGAACGAAGAGTTAAATTGAAATTGCTAAACTTAAATGATGAGAAAATAGGATGGGAATACAATCCCCCAACCCTAGTGTAATGCAGTGACAACGTTGATCATAAATTTATCCGATTAGTTCAAACTCGGAATTTAGTACTCCCAAGCATTATGTATACGAGGTTCAAGCCCGCGTCATACCTAATCTGAGGATGAGTAAATCGGTATCGCGGTAATTACACTCAAATTGTACTCTAAATCATCACGAGTACCCATAGGCAAACGAGATATAAAGATCTACAATTCTTATGAAATCACGCGATACGATCAAAATTAATCATTAAATTCAGCGGATCGACGTTATACACATGCACTAACACATCAGGTTGGGTTCATGCATCCCAACCTTGAAAAACCTAGCCAGACATGTTACTTTGACTAATGCATGAAATAATAACGTTGCATGTGTATGAATTCATGATGAAACTAGATCTAAACATGTAAATACGTATTATGAATGCGGAAATAAGCTGAATCAAATAGGAAAAACTAAGCATGCAAGAACAATAATAAGAAACAAGAATCTTGAATTAAAACTTGAAAAAACAAACCCGAAACAATGAATTCTTGACGTAATTTATGCCCTTCATGTTCCTAGATGTTCCTCCTCTTTCTTTCTATCAAAAACTCTCCAAAAATAACCCTAAAGGCTGCCCTTCGGTTAGTGCCTACGTTCCCCCACAAGTTTGGAGTGTTTAAAACCTATTAGGAGACTTGGAGACCATTCAAAATAAAAGACAAAATTCGCGTATCAGGTACATGCGAACCGGTTCGGAGGAACCGGTTCACCCCTCCGAACCGGTTCAGGTTGGGGTTCGCATGTACCAGCCTGGTCTTGCTCTCAACACTTAGATTTTTTTCTGGTTTTTCTCTTCTTTTCTTGGATTTTTCTTCAACTTCAACTGAGCATAACTTTTCAACCGTAGCTCGGATTTGGGTTCCGTTTCTTCCAGTGTTCTCGTTGTTCCGAGCTCTTCAACTTCCCAGTTGACTTCTTCTTCCGGATCGGGCTGCAAAATTACCAACATGCCCTTGAACTTACCTTCTTAGCTTTTCTTACACAGTCTTGTTTCCTCCTTTGCACTGCTTGCATAATTAACCTGTAAAACCAATAGGAGAAGCACGAAACACGCAATACTCACCAAGAAGGTTAGAAGCATAAAAGTGAATCAAATCCATATATGTTACATCATTCGGGTTCACAAAAGTACTGAAATTAGGGGGATAAATATACAATATTTATGCCCAATCAAACCCCCCTAACTTAGAACTTTGCGCGTCCCGAGCAATGTAAAAGAATGAGAGTATGAGTTAAGGACCCTTCAAAAACTTTATTGGGATAGAATACCTTTTTCGCAGGCAAGCGATTGCATTTTGCATATGCAACAAGCCTTTAAACCCCTAGGTTACCCTAGTAGGACGAGTTGTGTCTCGTGAGGGTTTGCAGTGAATATACCCACAAAATTCGACTCAAAGAAAATTCAAAATATGCAAAAAATGTGTAATTCAAACTTTCCAGAAAATATACATCATCAAGTCATATTTACAAGTCTCAAACCGTAGTGTGTGTGTGCGAAGCCGGAAATATAACCGCCAATTTCCACCGATTGATCACTACGTTACTTATTCGAAAGTTCGTTTTGATTTCAAATTCTCACGGAATGCTCTCTCAAACAAATCACTCGGATTGTGGCTATTCTCTCGGTATGCGTGATATAAAGAGTAAATATAATGGACACAAAATCACGCATACAATTAGAAAGATGGAAATTTCATGGTGAAAGGATCTCTTCAACGGATTATGGTTTTAAAAACGGGAACATTGCCTCTTATTCGCGCACTTAATCTCCTTTATTATCTTTTGGTGTATTAGCTCTCTACGCGGTAACCAATTTTGCACTTTAGACTCGGTTAGGACTTTTTTGGGTTTTAAGGTATATTGGGTAAAATGAAAATGGTAGGGAAGGTTGGAATTGGAAAATTCATTTATGATGTCCATTTGTGCTTTTTTCGGGCTATTGCTCATTTCCTCTTCTTTTTCTCTATTTTTGTTTATATTTTTCACTTTTTTATTTTTTTTGCTTTTTTTGTTGAGCATATCTATTTTTTTCTTGCCCCTTTTTATGCACTCTACGGACTTTATTTGATAAATATTCGATTTTCACAATTTCGGGCTTTTTGGGTTTTTCGGGTTGTCAAATGAAAGGAGAAATTTATTCGGCTCAATTTGGGTTACAAAAGGGATAATTTTTCGCTACTTTTTCTGGCCAATATTTTTGGGTGACAAACGAGGGCCTACTTCATTGTCCAAAATACCAATTGCGTTTCCATATGCGTTTCGAGATGAATTTAAGTTTAGAGACTAATTTGGCACGATTTTCAAGGCAATATTGCACACATTTTTCAAAACCGGTCAAAATGAAAGGATTGAGATCCTTGACAACTTATTTTAAATGCTGAAAAGAACTTTTAGTTAACATTTAACTCGGATTGATTTAAAAACTCGCAACAAGTGATAGGCTCGAATCTCACCGGGTTTGTTAATCTCTACACTTATTCGTTAAGTCGTCAATTTTCGCTCAATTTCCATCTTTGGTCAATTTCGTCTTTGTGTATGTTGGATGTTTACAATTTGAGACTCCAATTTGACTTTTAATGATATTTTTGAAAAATTTGAATTCCAATTTTTATTTATTTTGAACAAAAATATTTTTGGATTTTCAAAATTTTATGATCTTTTTGGAAATTTTGGGCATTTTTGAAAATTTGTGAAGTTTCAGAAATATGCACTTGTGACCCCCCCCCCCCTAACTTAGACTTTTGCATTGTCCTCAAGCATAAAGGACTAAAATCTAACTTAAGGCGAATAAAAAAGTGCGGAAAAATAAAACCAACAAATATGAAAAAATGCAAGATTGTATAATAACAAATAGAAGCCTGTGTTACATAAGAAAAGGAAAAATCAACGGAGAACAATGTGAAAGCCCTACCACCACTAACAATTAAACCAAAAGATAAAGACAAGAAAAGCTCATGGGGGAGGTGGGTGGGAGGAGCTCGGTGCATTCGGGTCATATGGGTCATAAAAGAAGGGGGGAGGAGGACCGCCAAAGTTGAGCTGGTGAAGGTGAACTTGGAGTTGATACATCATCCGGGTGTCCCTCCGGTAAGCCGCTTGATCTTGATTGTATTGGTTGATGAACCCGTCGAGACGGGACTCAACCGCTGAAAGGCGCCTATCAAAGTTTGCCCCCGGGGGCTCGAAATCGGAATCCTCCTCATCATCCTCAATTTCTTCCTCGTCTACATCCATCATCGGGTCATCGGGAGCTTCCTCGGCCACATCCTCCTCGTGAATAGGACGGTCAGGGTGAGCTACGCGCATTTGGCGCTCATTTCGAGTTGTGGACGTGCCGCCTACGGGGTGAGGAAGTCGAATTTGGTTTCCGGGTTCATCCACTCTCGCATCCATCAAGAGCTCCGTAATGAAACGGGCGTATGGGAGTGCTGCCTTGCCAGTTTCGTCATAGGCGGCATTGAGGATATCCGCGTAGAAGACTTGGGCAAGGTTGATGGTGCTCTCGGGGTCCAAAAAATAGTAGAGGAAATTAGCGTGACGGGACCGGACCACCGAGTCATTGGTGGTTTGGTGGATGGCACCACAAACAATGATGTGTGTGAAGCGGACCGTGGCGGCCAAACCACCAATGGGGAAGGATTCGCGTGTCCATTCCGCCCCGGGTGCCATGCGGGCAACGCATTCGTCTTTTGTGTGTGGGGAACCATTGTTGGGGTATTGGAAGGGCACGGGAAGGATCACCCCTTTGGCACGCATTTTGCGTGCAATAATAGCTGCCGAGAAGGGAATAGTGATACCGTCGAGATAAGCCTCGTGAAGTGTGGAAGATTTGCGAACCAAGGTCGCATAGAATTGACGAATGGCGGTATCAAAAACGTTATTTCACGTAGGGGCGAGGAAAGAGCACCACCCACGGCGGTCAAAAAGGGCGGTGACTTCGCCCGGAAGGGTGTTCCAATCCACTAAGCGCTCGATGTGAATGGTGCGCGTGGAGGAGAAGTGGTGCTCGGACCAATGGCGTTCTTGGACGCATAGGAATACCCCCTTGCCCGGGTCATCAAGTATGGTGGTCTCATCATATTTCCTTAGGCGGGGAGCGGGGCGGCGCAACATTTTGATGGAAAAGAGGGAGAGAGAGGGAGAAAATATGGGAGGAAATATGGGAGAAAAGAGAGTGAGGGAGAATGTTTTGGTGTGAAAAATGGAGGAGGGTGGGGTGTATTTATAGGTGTGAAGGGGTGTGTTTTTGGTGGGAAATATGAAAGGTTGGGAAGGAGAGGGTGGAGGGAATGAATTGGGATGAATTTGGGAAGGAGGGAAGGAGTTGGGGGGAAGAAAAACGAAGGGGGAAGAAGGGGAAAAGAATGGAGGGAAAGGGAATGAATTTGGAGAAAAGGGGAGAAGAACCTGTCAGGTACATGCGAACCGGTTCGGGGGTACAGCGAACCGGTTCGCCCCTCCGAACCGGTTCGGGGGTACAGCGAACCGGTTCGGGGGTACCAGGCTGGTCCAAACGCTGAAATTCACTCTTCTCTCCATTTCTAAGTGCTCTCTCATCCCCTAACTTGTGCATAATGCCCCTAAAAACCTTCTAGACCCTCGGGCTCTCAAAAACTTCCTCGAATACGACCTCGAAAAGCATACTAGCACCCTCGAAAAACGTGCTAACCTATCTCTCATGCAACGCAGGCTCCTGATTCCTAACTAACCTATTTACACACGACTATTTTACACACAAAATCACCCCATATGCGTTGGGGGTGCGACGACCTCACTCGCTTAGCTCAATTGACCCCGTAAACAGGGTCCGACAACCAAATCGTGTCGACCTCATCCACAAACGCCTCTAGGTATGGCTTTAGGCGTTGTCCATTTACCTTGAACGTTTTTTCCCCTTTTAAATAGTTTAGTTCAACAGCTCCATGGGGAAAAACGTTCTTTACGACGAACGGGCCAGACCATCGTGACCGCAGCTTGCCTGGAAATAGGTGGAGCCGAGAGTTGTATAGAAGAACTTTTTGCCAGGGATGAAACTCTTTTCTTCGAATGATGCTATCATGAGCAAGTTTCATCCTCTCCTTTGAAATTTTAGCATTCTCATACACATCATTGCGTAGTTCTTCTAACTCAATCAATTGTAGCTTACGGGCTTCACCGGCCTTGTCCAAGGCATAGTTCAATTGCTTAATTGCCCAATACGCTTTGTGTTCGATCTCAACAGGAAGATGACAAGGTTTGCCATACACAAAACGGAAAGGGGACATTCCAAGTTGATTTTTAAACGCGGTACGATAGGCCCAAAGTGCATCGGTCAATCGAAGGGACCAATCTTTCCGGGTAGGATTGACGGTCTTTTCAAGAATGTTCTTGATCTCCCGATTCGCTAGCTCGGCCTGACCATTCGTTTGTGGGTGATATGTCATCCCAACCTTGAGGACGACCCCATACTTTCTCATGAGCTTCTCAAATGGCCTATTGCAAAAGTGCGTGCCATTATCGCTAATTATCGCTTTCGGTGCTCCGAAGCGAGAAAGTCTGTGTTCCTGTAGAAACTTTATCACCACTTTGTTGTCATTAGTCTTAGTAGCTATAGCTTCTACCCATTTAGAAACGTAGTCTACCGCGACTAGGATGTATAGGAAACCAAAGGATGGGGGGAAGGGACCCATGAAGTCAATACCCCAACAATCGAATATCTCAATGATGAGTATGGGGGTAAGGGGCATCATGTCGCGTCGAGAAATGTCTCCCATTCGTTGGCACCTATTACATGACTTGCAAGGGTCATTTGCATCCCGGAAGATTGTGGGCTAATAGAGGCCGCATTGCAGAATTTTAGCGATCGTCTTTTTCACCGAGAAGTGGCCTCCACATGCTTCCGAATGACAAAACTGGATGACCTTTGGAATCTCGTCATCCGGTACACATCGTCGGATGATTTGGTCGGCGTAATATTTAAAAAGGAAGGGATCATCGTAAAAGAACATGCGCGACCAATTAAGAAACCTCTTCTTATCTTGCGGTGTCCAATCGGGAGGGACGGCTCCCATGACTAGATAGTTTACTATGTCCGCAAACCAGGGATAGGAAGAGGTGGCCAATAGTTGCTCATCCGGAAAGTGCTCGTCTATGGGTATGGGATCACTAGGTACGTCGGACGAAAGCCGAGATAAGTGGTTGGCCACGACGTTTTCTACTCCTTTCTTGTCTTTGATGGAGAGATTAAACTCTTGTAGGAGTAGGATCCACCTTATGAGGCGCGGCTTGGCATCTTTCTTCGCAAGTAGATATTTTAAAGCCGCGTGGTCGGTGAAGACAGTGATAGGAGAACCAATAAGATACGATCTGAACTTATCAAGGGCAAAGACTACCGCTAGCAACTCCTTCTCCATGGTAGAGTAGTTGAGTTGAGGTCCGGCAAGGGTCCGGATAGCGTAGTAGATGACATGAGCTTGCTTATCTTTACGTTGGCCCAAAATGGCCCCAATCGCGTAATCGCTTGCATCACACATAAGTTCGAACGGTAGGGACTAATCCGGAACTTGCATGATGGGAGCGGACACGAGCATGTTCTTTAATTTATCAAAGGAGCTCTGGCATGCCTCGGTCCACTCAAACGGGTTATCTTTCATGAGAAGGTTGCTTAAGGGTCTAGCGATAGCGCTAAAGTCCTTAATGAACCTTCGATAAAACCCGGCGTGACCCAAGAATGAGGGCACGTCTTTAAGCGATTTCGGTGGGGGAAGGTCAGCTATGACATCTATCTTAGCCCTATCAACCTCTATGCCCTTGGATGATACTATGTGACCAAGAACTATTCCCTCAGTGACCATGAAATGGCACTTCTCACAATTCAGCACTAAGTTCTTGTCCACACACCGGGTAAGTACTTTTTCCAATTTTTCTAAACAATGATCGAAAGAGATGCCAAAAATGCTGAAATCGTCCATGAACACCTCGAGTCCTCTCTCGACCATGTCGCTAAATAAGCTCAACATGCACCTTTGAAAGGTCGCGGGTGCATTACACAAGCCAAATGGCATACGTTTGTAGGCAAACGTACCAAAAGGGCAAGTGAAAGTCGTCTTCTCTTGGTCAAGTACATCTACCTCAATTTGGTTATATCCGGAATAACCATCAAGGAAGCAATAATAAGGGTGGCCCGCAACTCTCTCAAGCATTTGATCAATGAATGGCAAGGGGAAATGGTCTTTTCTTGTTCCCGCATTGAGTTTCCGGTAATCAATGCAAACACGCCAACCGGTGGTGGTGCGTTGGGGAACAAGCTCTCCCTTGGTATTCTCAATCACAGTTATACCCGACTTCTTCGGGACGACTTGAATAGGGCTCACCCATTTGCTATCCGAGATTGGGTAGATAATCCCGGCATCCAATAGTTTGATGATCTCGGTTCTCACAACTTCTTTCATATTGGGATTCAGTCTTCTTTGCATTTCTCTAGAGGGCTTGACATCCTCTTCGAGATGAATCTTGTGGGTGCAAATCAAAGGACTTATCCCCTTCAAATCAGCTATACACCAACCAAAAGCGCCCTGGTGCTTCCTCAGAATTCTCATCAATTTGCCCTCCTGCCCTTCGTCTAGGCTAGAGGAGATAACAACAGGAAATGTCTCATCCTCTCCTAGGTATGCATATTTGATATGGGAGGGGAGTTTCTTTAATTCGAGGGTTGGAAATTTTTCACTGGAAGGATCCATATGTGTATCCCTCGGAGGTAGTTCCTCGAATCTAGAAACCCAATCAATCTCTCTCACGTCCTCGTCCGAGGCACTCTCATCGAGTAATTCTCTCAACCTCCCAACATCCCTCTCGAAGTGGGTAGACGTCCCCTCACACTCATAGCTCGTCGCTAAACATGACTCTAAGGCGTTGCCATAAAAAGTTTCTTCGAAGTACTCTTCTACTACCTCATCTATGAGGCTCACCGCGTGAAGATCATCTTCCTCCCCTGCATTTTGGGCTATGTGGAAGATGTTGGTTTCCAAGGTCATGTTCCCAAAGGTGAGCTGCATTCGCCCATTTCTTGTGTTGATGATTGCATTAGCTGTAGCTAAGAAAGGGCGACCAAGGATGATGGGAACATGGTTGCTTGAGTTAAAGGAGGGCTCCGTGTCCCAAATGACAAAGTCTACCGGGAAGTAGAAAGTGTCCACTTGGACGATCACGTCCTCGACTATGCCTCGTGGAATCTTCATTGATCGATCCGCCAATTGGAGAGTGACCTTTGTGGGCTTGAGGTCGCCCAAGTCAAGTTGCCTATAAATGGAGTAAGGAAGTATGTTTACACTTGCTCCCAAGTCAAGTAAGGCTTTCTCAATTTTATTATCTCCAATGATGCATGATATGGTGGGTGCACCGGGATCTTTAAATTTAGGCGGGAGATCATTTAGCAGAATGGAACTCACGTTCTGAGCTAGAAAGACGTTCTTTTTAACTATCATCCTCCTTTTTACCGTCAACAAGTCTTTAATAACTTTTCCGTAGGCTGGAATTTGTTTGATGGCATCAAGGAAGGGTAGATTCAGCTTCACTTGCTTTAGTACTTCTAGCACTTCATCACGCAGAGTCCCTTTTTGAGTAGGAATCAATCTTCGAGGAAATGGTGCTGCAGAGGGTGGTTTCACTACCACCTCAGGCTCACTAGTGTCTTCATTATCACTCTCGTCCAAGGGGACATCTTCGGCCTCTTTCGTGCCGGGCGAAATCTCCTTGTCTTTTGTTGTGTCGTGTGGAGGAGGTGATAAATCAACGACTCTTCCACTACGAAGAGTGGTCACTGCTTGACATTGCTCCTGATGTTCAGTGGATGTGGAGCTAACACTAGTTTGACCTTGGGGAGGTCGTTGGCCTTGGGCAGGGAATTTGCCCTTCTCTTGAACACTCAACGAGGATTGTATCTTAGACAGATTTGCATTTAGGTCGCCAATGAGACGATCATACTTGGCATTGGTTGCGGCCTGGCTTGCGATGAATTGATTCACAGTATCCTCGAGAGTTCTCCGCTGTGGCGGGATATAATTTTCATGAGGTGGTGGTGCTTTCACATGTCCTTGCATGTGTGGAGCTTGTTGAAATTGTTGTGGAGGAGGAGGGGAAACATGCGAAGGAGGGTTAATTGCGGCATGTTGTTGCCCGTAGCTAAATCCGGGATGATTTTTCCACGAAGGGCTGTATGAATTCCCGTGCGGGGCACCGAAATTTCCCTTAAAGCCTCCTATACCACTAACTTGCTCTTGTAATATTACTTTGCAGGCGGGTATCGTCGGGCATTCCTCAGTTGAATGTCCCGCCTCACAAATCGCACACACCTTTCCGACGGGATTCTTGATAGATCCTACTACCTCGCATAAATCTCAAAATCCTTTCTCAAGGGAGTCCAACCGACAGTCCGACATAGAGGTCTTATCTATTTGGTGTAGGCCGGACGCCGATGGAGTGGTGGTCGCTTGACGATTTCGATTCTGAGCATTAGGATCAGAAATATCCCAGGATTGGGTAGTCTCAGTGACATACCTCAGGTGAAGCTCAGCATCGTGGCAATCTAGCTCGATAAACGGACCACTACCCATGGTTTCAATGAGTTTCTTGGAGTTAAGGTTCAACCCATTATAGAGGAAGGAAATGATTTGGGCTGTATCAAATCCATGATGGGAGCATGAAGCAGTTAACTCATTGAAACGCTCATAACATCGATGGAATGGCTCATTATCCAATTGCCTGAACAATTGAATCTGAGCCTTTATGGAGATTGTTCGATGCGGTGGAAAGAACTTCTTGAGAAATCTGGATTGTAACTCGTTCCAGGATGGAATCGAGCTCGGAGGTAAAGACCAAAGCCAGGTCTTAGCTTTATCTTTTAACGAGAACGGGAAGAGTTTGAGGCGAATCACCTCCTGTGTGCAAGTTTGATCGTTGAGGGTATCACACACGTCCTCAAATTCCCGTATATGCAGGTATGCCTTCTCTGAATCCATACCGTGATAGTGTGGTAGCATCTGGATCATCCCATTTTTGAATCGGAACTGCCCGGCATTATATGGGAGTATAATGCATCCCGAAGTGACAGTGCGCTCGGGATATAAGAATTCTCTCAACGGGCGGTATGGAGGCTCTTCCTCACCGGTAGTTGCATTACTGTGCTGCGACATCTCTCTCTCACTCGACGATTCGGCGTTCTCACTGGGTGTGCACGACGTGTGTCCTACGAAGGAGAAGGGAGTGTTGCTAGAGATTGAGTGTGACGGTGTGGGAGGTGGGATCCAGAATTGTGGGGCTTGTGGAGTGTGGGGACTATCAGGATTATACTCAACAAGTGGATTTTCGTGAATGCTGGTTGGAGTATTATGGGGTGTGGGAGTGGTTTCAGAATTTTGCATTAAGTTTGTGAGAGATGGTGGTGAATCTTTCTGTGCTTTTTATTATTTTTTGATTTTTTTTTTTTTTGGATTTTTGAATTTTTGGTCAAAGCTTTGGATTAACTCGATCTAATCCTAAGTCTACCTAATTCCCCGGCAACGGCGCCATTTTGATTGAGTCGGAAACCGAGCGTTCGTGTAAATACGCTAGTCGTTGTTGTCGGCTTCCAACCACAATACAAAAAAACCTAAACTTTAACTACACTCTTGCGGAGTATAGTGGCGAGTCTGGGTATCGAATCCTCAGGGAACTAGGACGAGTGAACGTGACGACAAAGGTAAGACTATTAACCCTAACTTGACTCTAAAAAGAAAAAAAAAACAAGATGATTGAGTGAGAAAGGGAAAAGGGAAAAATAAAGAAGTTAACTAAAACTAATTGGAAAAATTAAGGTAGAGACACAATCCCCCAACCCTAGTGTATTGACGGTATAAAACTAATCATAAATTTAACTGATTAATTTGACCCAAAATTTAGTACTCCCAAGCATTACGTATACGAGGTTCAAGCCCGCGTCATACTTAATCTGAGGATGAGTAAATCAGTATCGCGATAGTGACACTCGAATTGCACTCTAAATCATCACGGGTACCCAGAGGCAAACGAGATATAAAGATCTACAATTATTGTGTAACTACGCAATACGGTCATAATCAATCACTAAATTCAGCGGATTAATTTTATATGCAAGCAACTACAACATCAGGTTGGGTTCATGCATCCCAGCCTTTAAAAACCTAGCCTAACATGATGAATAATAATAAAAGTACTGGAAATTAAAGTTACCACGATTGAAGAATAAGAACATGCAAGAAGAAATCAAATATTGAAGAAAAACCGGAAAAGCTCTTGAATTAATGGTGCAAAATATGTGAATCTTTCTCCTAGATGTTCCTACTTGTTATGGAGCTTTTACATGAATGAAATCTGAATAAAAAGAGTCCTAATGACTAAATATATAGGCTAGAGGTCGTTTAGAAGAGTCCCCAAAACATAAAACTCTTTTGGCTAAAAGATAAGCACAAAATAAAAATCCCGTACCTGCCAATTTGTCACACTTAGAAAGCGTGACTAATTTTGTAACGGATCGGGAACGTGACTAATTTCGTAACGGATCTGATGCGTGACAAATGGGCAGACTGGTTCTTTTTCCTCAGCTTCGGTTCGGTTCGGGTCTGACAGCTTTTTTTCTTGAATTTCTTCTCAATTTCAAATGGGCATAACTTCTTCACCGTAACTCGGATTGAGGTGCCGTGTTTTCCGGTGTTCTTGTAATTGAAAGATCTTCAACTTTCCAGTTGGCCCCACCTCCGGAATACGGCTACAAAATTATGAAAATGCCCCTCAACTCCCCGATTCTTGGTTTCTTTCACTATTTTGAGTTCTCTTTTCCATCTTTCTTGCATGAAAAACCTGTAAAACACATAGGAGATACACAAAATACGAAATACTTGCCAAAAAGAGTTAGTAGCATAAATATGAGACAAATCCAATCTATTTACACCGCACGGGATCATAAAAATACCGAAATTAAGGGGATAAATGTGAAGAATTTATGCCTAATCAATGGCTATACGGACCCTACTTGGGGAGAGTAACTAGTATTCATACGGTGGGCTCTGACCCATTATATTGACTAACATTTCAAGTGTAGCACTGGAGTAGCTGCATAGGAGTGATTGAAGAGATTTTTGGAGGTGCAGCGGAAGACTTAATTATTTTAGTTGCTTTAGTAGTGTAGGTCTATTTTTCATTTCCATAGTATTTATTATGAGACCTTATTTATAGGTTTGGTGGGCCAATCGGTTCCACAGTTGTTTATGCTTTTCAGTCAATTTTTATAGTTGGATTATTTCATTGGAGCTATATTTATTTGGAGCAGTTTTTATTTTGGAGATTAGCATGTTGATGGATTTTATTATTGCATGTATGGTTATATTTATTCGATAAATCTGATTATTATCTTTTGGAATAATTTTTATATGTCAAATATATTTGTCACATGCTAAGAATGATATTTAATTTAGTAACGTCCGACGTAGTCTTGGTGGCGGGGGACCCCAGAATGCGCGGGATATTACAGATGGTATCAGAGCATGGTCTTAGGTATCGTCAGTTGTGAGTCCATTTTAGCTTCCACATTATCGATATTTTATTCCCTTTGTTTATTCGTACTCCTTAAGGAATTAGGTCTAGTACACGTGTTAGTGGTGTTTCTTGGAGATAGGAGTTTTGTGATAAGGCCATTGTAAGCATTGAGGTTGGAGGTAGTAATCTTGATGTGAGTATCTTTAGAGTTAATTTATGAGATGATATTTATTCTGAAGATCGTTAGTGCAGATGTTAGGCATTGTAAGTATTAATTTGAAATTGAGATTTTATTTGAGGACGTATGTGGTGTAGAATTTTAGAGAGAGGATAGAGTGGTGACTCGCAGGAAAGCGTGGTACGTCATTATTTTCATAGATATGTTTATACATATAGTTATGATATATATTGTATTTTGTTCAAGAGGTAGGCGTGTGTAGGATTCGGTATATGGGTGCCCAATTGTGGCAAGTTACGGGTAGGCATATGTGAGCCTTATTTTATTTTTACGCACTTACACTTCGTCGAATTTTGACGACAAAACTCATGTGCTAGTGGGGAAGTATGTAACACCCTGTAATTTTAAACCGACAATAATTTAAATTAATTCAGAATTCAGAAAAATAAAATTTTGGATTTAATTATTTTTAGCAATTTAATATGTTTGATTTTATTTATGGGAAATAGGATTTTAATTGGAATTGAAATCGGGGGAGAAATAGGGTTTTTAATGCACATATATAAAAATTTGGGTGTCCTGGGCACCTGACAAGAAATGATTCGGCATGGAGCGCGAATCAATTTGCTTTGGGAAGTGTCGGAAGCTTTTTTTTTAATAGAGTTTGAGTTCATTAAAACTCTTTAATCTTTTCCATATAAAATTAACTCGGGGTTAGACTTTTCTGGATACTTTTTCATCAAATTTTGAACCAGATGTCTTCCACGTCTTTAGCACCTCTCATTTACAAATCCTAGCCCAAATTTAAATCAAGATTGAACCCAATTTTTGAAGGCTCAAGTCGTGTTTTCTCAAGATTGTTAAAGAACGAATCTTTATCAATTTTTCAAGAGGAACGCAACCATTGAATCAGAATTTTCAACCGTCTTTTCCTCTGGCATGAATATGTTTATTCTCTCTCTTTAGCATAATGCGTTTTAAAATTGCCTAAATCTTAATTTACATGTTTTTCTTAAAGAAAATTAGCAACCTTAACTAGGGAAGTGAAATTTATATTGGGACTGTTTTTATTAAAAAAATCTTATTATGAATTAAGACTTATAACCCTTGTATGCTTAGGGTGAATATGGGATTTTGGGTTAAAATGGGCGTTTATTTGCATGTAGAAAATTATAGTATCTTTATTAAGTTAAAAAGGGACTTTTGAAATCACATAAAAACTATGTTGATATGAGAAAGGAACTTTTGTTGTGTACAGCATAAACTTTCATGATGTGGAATTTATATTAGTTGCATAAAATAAATTATCTTGATTATAGGGATTAATGGAATGGATTAAAATTGGGTTAAATTGTGATCGTAAGAGAAATTCGTAGAATCGTGGATAAAAATGCATTACGTGAAATATTGGTTTGGTTGTATTTATCATCGCGGGGACGAAGAGATATTTGGTTGTATGCTCTCACCTGAATGTTAGGAACATTTTCTAGGCATGGGGCTAGTGGGTATACCTTAGTTGTGGTTAACACTTTCTAGGTATGGGACTAGTTAGTGTATATTTTTACGAATGGGACATTCCGGGGTGGGGCTGACTTTTGTGTTGTTCCGTTAATTCAAGGGAATAGGCGCGAGACTAGAAGAAAATTAAGAGATTTATCTTATATGATAAGTTAGGACGTAGTTGTGTTTTGAAGACCTCTAGGTATGGTACTAGGGGTAGATTTGAGGATTTATTCTCTATAATAGGGCGGGGCTAAATTAAACTAATGAGAAATTGAGAATTAATGTCTTAGATTATAAACAGGTATTAAAATGGATGGGCATTGCCAATATGTGTGGGTCGAACATTAAGGGGCAAACTGGCTATAGCGACGTGGGTGTGTGTTGGTGTCACCAATATATGCAGGGCTGATAAAATATGGGTGAACTGGCTATAGTTACGTTTTGTGTATGGAACCTCACCAATATGTGCATTACTGAGAGAATACTGGCGAACTGGCTATAGTGAGGGGATAGGGTGTAGTGTGAAACGTTGGGCATCAAAAATAATATGTGCAGGGCCTGAGAGTGGGTGAACTGGCTATACTGGTGTCGCATAAATTAAAAATAAGAAGAATTGATTAAAATAAATTGACGGCTTTAGTAAAATAAAATATGATCAAAATTTGATAATTGGATCTAATTAAATGGGTGGCCCAGTTTAGTGAGTAGTTAGTGATAGTTATTATATTCGCATACAAGTATTTATATCTCATTTAAATTAAAATACTCAATTGTGATTTTTATTATGTACAATGTTATTGTTTGGGTTCACGAACCCTATTTGGGGAGAGTATATAGTATTCATGCGGTGGGCTCTAACCCCTTGCATTAACTAACATTTCAAGTGTAGCGCTGGAGTAGCTACATTGGAGTGATTGAAGATATTTTTGGAGGTGCAACTCGAGACTTATTTATTTTAATTGCTTTAGTAGTGTAGGTCTATCTTCCATTTTCTTCGTATTTACTATGAGACTTTATTTTTGGGTTTGGTGGGACAATCGGTTCCATAGTTATTTACGATTTTCAGTCAGTATTTATAGTTTGATTATTTCATTGGAGTTAAATTTATTTGGAGGATATTATATTTTGGGATTAGCATGGTAATGGATTTTATTATTGCATGGATCGTTTTATTTATTAGATAAATCTGATTATTATTTTATGGAATAAATTTTTATATGTCTCGTATATCTGTCACATGCTAGGAATGATACTTAATTTAGTAACGCCCGACTTAGTCTTGGTGGCGACCAATACTAGAATGCACGAGATGTTATAGTTTCCACTTCAAAGGTTGAGTCACCTTAAATTGTTCCCCCATCTCTCATAGATATCGAAGAGGTTCCTCCTCGTACTTGAGTTGCTAGGTCCTTGTCACAGCTAGTATATTCTTGTCTTATGTTTCATATCTTGTCATATGCTATGTTCTTTGAAGAGTGAATTTGTTGTGATGATGTGATTTGTATGGTTTATAATTTTATTCATCTAGGAGTACATTTGCTCCTTTATTAGTAAGTAATTTGTGTTAATTTGGTTTGATTTCCTTGTGTTGTACTATTTTAGGAATATCAAGTTTGGATGAGAGTTTTGTTGTGCATGGAATAAAAGAAACTTTGGTCAAAGTTCAACTTAATGATAAAATTTCCTAAGGTTCATGGCATTCCATGACCTTGGGATTATTCTTCCATATAATTCCTCTAAGTGATCAGAGCCCCCTCCGCCTTTAGAAATAATGCGGTAGGGTCCCTGCCAATTCAATCCCATTTTTTTGTCAGATGGTTTCTTCGTGGTAGGAACAACTTCCGGAGAACCAAATCACCGACCTAAAAATCCCTATTTTTGACCATCCACATTTTAATTGCACATCAGTTTAAATCACCAAAAACATCTTAATTCACTAAGTTAATATTTTCATATATATATATATATATATATATATATTGCTTATTTAATAATCTTACGTGATTCTTATATGTGATACATGAATACACATTCCCTAGAAATTATCGAAAACATCTTAATTCACTAAGTTAAAATTTTCAGTAAGTTAGTTTTATGGGAGGCTATATAATTGTCATGGACTAGGTGCATGGAGTTTCCTTATTTGGATTATTCCCTCGATATTGGGTTCCACCGATCGTGAAGTAGGTTCTTATAATACTAAGTCACACTTAAGCAATTAATAATTAACTTTTAACTTAATTAACGCGTGCTAACTAATAGATTACTTTAATGAGATAATTAAGTTATAAATTATATTCCCTTTAATATTGGATTCTCGATAGGTATAGAAAGTTCATTTTTATTTTTAAATAGTTGAATTTAAGTCCATTGGCTTAGTATATGAGTTGGGCTAAGTTTTGGGCCATTTGGAGAATGCTTTGGTCGTATTAGGTTAAGTCCATTTTATGACCTAAGCTTAATTTTAGGATTTGGACACTTTGCAACCTAATTCGGAAAACCTAAACCCTCATAACACAGTTAGAAAACTACCCTAGAATCTAATTATAAAGAGGGAGCGACAAGGATTAAGGAATTGATTTTAGGATTTGATTCGTACAATATATCCAAGGTAGGTCTATCCTGATTAAGAATATCATTAGGTTTGTATTAGAATAATGGTAGTATATTTGAATTTATAATTAAACTTATGTAATCTGATTTGTAATCCTAGTTCAATCTAATTTCTTAGTTATAATCAACACATGTTAAACCCTTCTTTATTTTTTAAAGAACTAGTATAACTTTGATATTGAACCATCAAATTAACTTATGAATATATGGGGTCAAGAATTGTATTGCCACATGTTCGGGCACGTGTGCCCTATCCATGTGCTCCTATAATTGATAAATACACCTAACTAATAAAGAATTGTTCATATATATCACCTGTAATAGTTGATCATGATCAAAGATAAGTCGGAACACTTGGGGATAGATATTAACGAGGCATAGGACTTTCATAAGTTGCCTTCTAAATGTAAATGCACCCCTACATGAATTAGACATGCACTATCGTAATGTCGAGCAGTACTATAACTCTGTTGACCTCAATTTTTGAGTAATAGAGAACAAACCCTAACACCCCGTGGACATAGGCACATTATCGAACCACGTACATCTTGAGTTGTGTGTGTGGTTTTCTTTTTCTCATAATTATTATCTCCGTTTGTCTTGTGTGTATTGAATATTATTACTTGTAGAAATTACCACCTACAACTGGCATCGTTTGTGGGAAAGGTTTTCGTTCTTTTCCACCAGCGAAGTTTTTTGTGATGTCTCCCTCACCCAACCAAGATCTCCAAAATCTCGATGACCAAGAGGGTCATCACTATCGAGCCGTGAAGACCAGGAGGGTAGCCACCTAAACTATGGAAGTCATGATGATCAGGAAGGCCGATATCTACCTCCTCTGTCCCAAAGGGTTAGATAAGATATTGGAGACTATTACTAATCTCTTGATGCATGATATCATCTTCACGAGGAGAGGACAGTCGAGAAAGATGAGCCCCAATAATCTAACCAAATCTCAAGGATGTCGATAACTATGAAGTGACTTCGTGATGAGGACACTACTAGATATCAATTGGAGAAGAATGTCACAATCAATCACTTACTTTAAGCAACTCACAAAGGCTTTTACAACTAGATTCATCACAAGTGGCACCTATCCCAAAATAAATGGACTTGCTTCTTATGATTAAAAACCCTAAGGAAATAATTCGAGAATATGTTAGGAGGTACTGGTAGAGTTATAACAAAGTTGAAGCCTACACCGAGCCAGTCGCGATGACTACATTCAAGATTGGGTTGTTTAGCAGCTTTATGATCCATCAATCCCTCACCAAAAGGGAGGCTACTATTATTGGTGACCTCATGTCAAAGATTGATAAGTACACGAAAGTGGAAGACATTATGGCTAGAGTTGACCAGGAGGTTGGTCGGCTAAAGCAACCCTAAAATGGAGAAAATGAAGGAACAAGAGAATAAGTGGGAAAGAAAATATGGAAGCCAACGTTAATTGAGAAAAAAGATCATAAGGAGGTGTTCAAAACTATAAACACACTATTAACTGAGTTGGTCTGTAAGATCTTTTACAATATTAGAGGTCGAGAGTGTTTTAAGTGGCCCGAGAAGATGATGAGAGATCCAAAAAGAGGAATATAACCACATGACAGAGGATTTCAAAGCCATTAAATTACCTTCAAGAAGTGTCTCAAGATGACACCTCAATGATTTTTTTGAGAAAAAGGAGGGTCAAGCATAATATGTGCACGACCAGAGAACAGCTAATGTCCTAAATGAAAACTTATTCCATGAGTTCGTATTTATTTATAGGGCCTCAAACCCAAATTGAATCAAAGGGAACACCCTCGAAATAGAGGTCAAGAAGCTCATAGCGAAAATAGGGGAATTTTAAATCAACCCAGCCAAGTCCATTATGGGAAAACATTGGTGACCTGAGGAGATAGATTACTACAAGCACATAGTGTTCATCTATAATTATTTTCTCTGAGTGAGAACTTCCCATCATGATGCCTGGTAATCATTCCCAGAGTTTCCAATTGGTATGTAGACAAGATATTTGAAGATCAAGGGAGTTCCTCAGAAGTGATATACCTCAAGATGTTCAATAAATTGAATTTGAAGGTTGAAGAGCTATAAGACGTTACTATACCCTTGGTCGACTTTATAGGAAGGATGACCTTACCTATTGGGAAGATGGTCTATCAATTCGAACGAGAGGAATATTTAAACTTATCGAATTCCTCTTAGTAGATGAAAACTCCCCCAATAATGCAATACTTGACAGATGGTATTTACATGTCACGAGGTCAATGTCGTGCACCAACCGTCATAAGTTAAAGTGCATCATTGAGAAAGGAATCATAGAGATCGAAAAAGATCAGGACTTATATAGGTAGTGCTTTATAGCTGCCATACGACCAAGAGAGGAGGACAAAAATAGAAAGTGGTGGAATTGGCAGAGAGCTTTATGACCTCCAAGTGGAAACTAAAGTATTTGTGACCTGGTTTTGAGGAAACCATGGTTGCCCCATTTGATCGGGTCATGGAGTCATTCCATGAGGAGATCTTTGATAGCAATCAACTTGAGAATTTTATCTCCATCACTCTTACTAAAGAAGAGAAGGAAGAGTTAGTTGCCTTCCTTATAAGCGATCAAGATGTGTTTTCCTGGAAACTGTATAATATGCCAAGGATTGATGTGGAGTTTATGTTCCACAGGCTTTACGTAGACCAGTTACATCTTCTAGTAACCTAAAATATACAAATTATTTCCCGCAAGAAATTGAGGGAAGTTGAGGAGGAAGTGGGGAAACTTCTGGATGCAGTCTATCAGGAAGTTCAATTCCCCAAATGGTTATAAATCATGTGGTCATGAAGAAGATTAATGTCAAGTAAAGAGTCTATGTGGACCTCACTGATTTAAATAAGGTGTGACACCCTGCCTAATTAAATCCTGGGTGATCAGTCCTAAATCAAATTACAACAGGTTTCTCGGTTGGTTCATTCTAGCATCACTGTCGAAAACTTTTTAATTACTAACCACCTAGGTGAAATTAGACCAGTGCCAAATTTTAACTCTGATTAACATAACGATAACATGCGAAACAAAGTATAAATAAAATACCAAACAAATAGTCTGAGAATAACAGCTAAGATAAAATAAAGAAATGCCGAATAAACCATCGGCCAAAAACCAACATTATAACCCACTCCAAAATAAATGAAAATACTAAAGGACGACATGTCCATACTGAAAGCTAAAATCCTACACTAGAACAGGAAGGATAAAAAGAAGCCTCTAAACGAGGCCCTGCAACACCCACCTATGTTGCAGCTCCAAAATTCCTTGAATGAAGTCACGCTTTGTGTCCCTGTGGCTGGACACCTAAAAGGTTTTGAAAATATTTTACAGTAAGTGTTAGTACATAAAACGTTTTGAAAATATTTAATAAGTAATTCATCGCAATAAATCTCAGTTATTGATTACACATGTTAGGATCATGCACAGTCTCTTGAGTTTCCTCACCTCTCATCTATCGTGCGCACCTAACGTTCCTACCTAGTCTCGCTACTCACTTTAACTAGGTCTCCAACATCTACACACCTCAGACAATTTAGCTCATCAGTACCGCCCATATAGTACACTACATGCTACCCTTAATTTACATTAAGTCATTAGTTAAGTTTCACTTTAACTTTCCCATACCTCCCCTATAGTATGTGTCCGAATGTCTACTAATTATCATTACTCTTACTCTATTATCATTACTTAAATATTAAGTTGTCACACTTAATCGATTCTTAGGTACTAAATACCTACTTTTTCTACTAACTACACATAAGTAGATTATTCAGACGGTATATCTTTCACACACACATATACCCAATACAACATATCCTGTTATCGATCCTATTACACACATTAAGGACAAATGGTCATAAATGTCTCCTCGAACCTGGATCGGAATGTCTCCTCGAGTAATGTTCAGAATGTCTCCTCGAATATGGTTCGGAATGTCCCCTCGAACCTGTCTCGAAATGTCTCATCGAGCGTAGTTCGGCATATCTCATCGAACTTATCAATCCTATCACAAGGAACCACACAATAGATATACACAACCCACGTACTCATATAAAACAGTAGGTATTCACACAACCCAATTATTCCCGTGTGTACATAGTATTTTTCTCTCGTATACTTATCGTACTTATTATTCGAAGATTTATCTCACTATCGTACATATTAGAGTATTCACACAATTCTAAGATTTCAGGTTACCTCTTTATTTATAACAGTAGTTAAACTATCTCTAACCTACTGGTATACACCTTATATTGATGTGGACTCTCCTTGTAACTCAATTCCCAATTTTCGACACGCGACTCGATCGGTTTATCCCTATCGGTCCATATTTCTTGCCTTACACTCAACGGACATAATGGACCCTAATTATACTCCCTACTGGTCTTTATCAAGTCCCTCCATAGGCATAAAAACATATCTAAAGTTTCCCCTCATCGTTCGAATTCAAAGAAATTTTAATTAATAAAAATAGCCCATATTCAGCTTTGGTCGATCGATCTACCAAAGGCTTCGATCGATCGACGCCATCAATCGATCGACATTCTTCAGTCGATCGATCAATCGAACAGGTGCAGGTCGTCTTCTTCCTTGTTTCACCATGTCTGTCCTATCCAATACTTCATTACACCTTATGAAAATCCTTCCCAACATCACCAATCATCTTATAAATGTATAGGGATCATTTTTAACGTAAATATCTCATCAAATCCTCACTAAATCCATCCAAGAACTATCCAAATCTAAATTTTTCTCAAAACCCTAGATAATTTAGTTCTTCATGGTTATACATCATAAACCCAGATTTAAATTCGTATTTACCAATATAAATCCATTTGCAATCATTCCTCTACAAATATAAATGCCAACTACATGTAATCCTACTCCAACATGTAATCAATTCATTCTTTTCTCTAAGAACTTTCAATGAAAAAAATTTATTTAAAAAGGCCTACACTTAGGTATTATAACTTCATAAATTTGCAATAAACCACTTGCCTTATGTCCAGTAGGTCTGATTTCGTGATTGTTGTTTGTGATTGATGATCTTTCTCCTTCAATCTTTCTTCCCAATGAGTTTGTGGTGAAAGTCTCCTTTGAATCCTTCCCACTTTTTCCTTTTTGCCTTGGAATTGTTTCTCTCTTCTCTCTACTGGCTATGGTGTGTTTTTCTTCTCACTAAACCTAACCTCCAACTCTTATAATCAGACTTAGAGTTATAAAATTCGTGGGTCTCCTGACCCTAAAATGTAAGAAGGCCAGAACGCCCTCGTATGGGCTTGGTTTAGCCCAAAAATGTCCCGACACTCGACTAGTAGCCCTGGGTATACTATTTTGACTAATTCGACCATTTTGAAATCATCTCTGACCTCTAAATTATCATTCGAGTCACTAAAAACTCATTTCATTCCCACCTTGAATTACGACACTCATACGGTTAAACCTTTAAACCAAATTAATTAAATTTAAATCACCGAATTGAATAATTTCTAAATCTCCAATTTTAATTAACTTCTATATTCTCCAAAAGTACGGGGTGTTACACAATGCATTCCCGAAGGATAGTTTTATTTTGCCTAAGATAGACCAGTTGGTTGATGTAACTGCTAACCACCAGCGGATAAACTTCGTCGACGCCTACTCGAGGCACCACCAGATCCCACTATTCGGCCCCAACTAAGAAAAAAACTTTTTTCATTACCTTGTTAGGACTTTATCTCCATAGGTTCGGTTTATATAATGTTAGGGTAACCAATCAAATACATGTAACTAAGATGTTCAAGTAGTAGTTGGGAGATACAAAGAAGGAGTACATAAATGACATGCATGTGAAGAGAATAGAGAATTATGATCACCCTATAGACTGGGAAGAACTTTTAAAGGAATTCGATACAATAGAATGAGGCTCAATGCAACCAAGTTCTCCTTTGGGGTACAATAGGAAAAGTTCTTGGGATATCTAGTTTGCCAAAGGGGGATTAAGAGAACTATGACTAAATCTATGAAATAAGAAGGTGCAACCCCTACTCACAGTGCGCGAAGCTGACTGGCATGCTCGCTGCACTCAATATGTTCATATCAAGATCTTTAAAGAAGTTTTGACCTTTCTTTCAGATACTAAGAAAATAAAGGAAAGAGATATAGAATGACAACTGCCCTAGGTACTCGAAAAAGTGATGAAATATCTGAGCCGACCACCACTACTAGTAATAACTAATGAAGAGAGACCATTATACTAGTTTTTAAAAGTTTATACTCATACAGTTAGCTCAGCTTTGGTCTGTAAGAGGAAAGGAATTTAGTCTCCCATCTATTATGTGAGAAAAACCTTGCTCGACTTTTAAAAGAGATACCTCATATTGGAAAAGCTTGCATATGCACTAGTAATATCCTCTCACGAGTTAAAGCATTATTTTAAGGCACACGTGAATGTTTTCCTGACCTCTTTTACCCTAAAATAGTATTCTGAAAGGCTGACCTATTTTGATTGATGTCCAAATGGTTGGTGGAGTTAAGGAAGTTTGACCTTGAGTTTTAGCCTAAAACATCAATCAAGGGATAGATCCTGGATGGCTTCAATGTTAGATTCTCCAGTGATCAAGAACCAACTAAGATCGACAATGAAAGTATAGAGAATGTTCGACGATCGGCTAAATAAAAGGATAGATTGATTATGTACTTCGACGGAGCCTCCAATTCTAAGGGGAAAGGAGTGGAAATAGTACAAGTATCCCGGGAGAAAATTATTCTCAAGTAGGCAATATGCATGGGATTTTAAGCCTATAAAAATAAGGCGAAGTAAGAAGCATTGATCAGCGGCTTGAAGAAAGAATTCTCATTGGGTGCCCATTAATTGACGTCTTATCTAATTCGAGGTTTGTATTAAATCAAAAATTAGGAGACTATAACTCTAGGGACGTGTGCATGGCTGCATACCTTGAAGAGGTCTAACACCTGATCGCTCTGTTCAAATATGTACAAGTATAACAATTACCAATAGGGAACAACATTAATGCAGATGCCTTAGCCATGACGACCTCATGTAATGCCCCGACCTAGATTTATGGGTTGCCTGTGGTAAACTCGGTTCGATCCGAATGTTAAGGTGAAAATTGCAACGAGACAACCTCGATAATGTTACTAGTACCGTTTTATTTAAGTAATATTTCACTTATATAACATGTGATTCCAATTTATATAAAGCTACGTGTGGCACCCATGGAAAGTGTCCCCAAATTCCAAGCATACATAGCTATTAACTTAAGATAAAAAAGAATACTTACCTCTATAAGTCTCTCAAAGTATGGATTCGCGCACAACCTGCCGTAACAAAGAAAAAGAATGAGCCGAATGCCCAGTGGAAAGTACAACAATGGAACATAGAACTGAACAATAGAAAAGAGACTTTATAACGTACCACCTACATGCACATGAAAATATTATGTTCTTATATATATAAATATACTAATGCATGAATGCGTTTATTCCAAAACATTACTTGATTTGATTAAATCACATTAACTTTATGAAATACCCCTTTTCACTTAGCTTAACATTAATTTCCCGATTTAATGCACCCGATCAAATACTTAAACAAAATATCATTTGTTTAGGAAAATCACTCCTTATACCGAAATTTCCCTCATTGTCATGCCAACCCACCTGAGTATTTTCTTGGAAACCACCTTTCAATACATGCACACTCTGCATTAGAAAATACTTGTTTCCTTTTTAAGATCATTCACAACACACTCTTGTGTTAATTATGGGTTTAAACCATCTTAGGTTACTTGATTACTATTTAAGCACTTCACTAGTGACATTAAATCACGCTTTACTTGGACTTAGTCATTGTCATAATCCTTGTCCAAATTAACTTTTTCAACAGAAATATTTATCAATTTCATTTCACAAAGGTTATTTTTTCACATTATCTTACACAACCAATTTGTTAATCATGTTCCTCTTTTACTCATTATCTTTTTATTGGAATTTACCAAATAATCGCGTGTATTAACGGTCTCCACACTGCCTAAGATGCCACCATATACTCTGTCCAGTGATTTCGGGTCTTTCGCCCTAGGGTTACGAGCTCTTCTTAATTATTTTCGATTCTTTCGAGTTTTCTTTTTATGTGTTCTAACATTTTTCCTTGTCCACATTATTCTACTTTTACCGGTCGAAGGCAATGTGACACCCCGACTAATTAAATACCGGGTAGCTACTCCTTTATAAAATTAATTCAAAATGCCAAGTTAGCTCAGTTAATAGCATCACTGTCGAAAACATTTTATTATTTCTAACCACCTAGTATTTAAAAAGCAAGTTGCCAAATTTTAATTTAAGTCTGATTAACATGCAACAATGTAAAGAAGAAGTAAGTAACACCATTCACCATGCTGAAGTAAAATGAATAACCATCACAAATAGAGTAAATAAAGTCTGGAGGAAAAACTCCTCACTACAATCCCATAACTGAAATGAATAACTGAAACTGAAATAAAACATGCTAAAGTCTGAAAACTGAAATGTAAATGATGTCTCTAAAGAAATGGGCAACATGCCCTACAACTGATAGATAGTGACTCTGGAATCCAAAGAGATAGAAGCGTCTACATGCAAATCCCTGTAGCTTCCACAAGCAGCTACAGCTCGTCACCTGAATGAGTACCTATGCTTGGTGTCCTTGTGGCTGGGCACCTAAAATGGTTTTACAAAGAAAAAGAGATTTGAAAAGAAAACGGGTCAGAGCCCGAATATGGAGTTATATTTTAAAAACCTGCAAGTGCTTTAAAAACATTTAAAACATTAAATGCAAAATACATGTTAGGACGTGCGCTCACATAATATTCTCGCCTCTCGTCTAACTGTGCACTTCTAACGCAAGTACCCATCTATAACGACCCCTACTACTAGCCAAGTGACATCATAACTAGCTAGATTGCCAAAGGTCCTACCCATAATGCTTGGTTCCATAACATAATAACGCTCGTAATTAAAATAGGGATTTAACGTAAACTCAGTTACTAAATATGCCATATATATAAGTATCAGTTAACTCCTTATATATCTCGAAACAATACCGTAATACATTTACAACATTAACATGAGGATTCCCATTAATTAAATGTATATTATTCACATCATAAATATACGATACAAGCACCCCGCAATCTAAGCTATGGTGCACACATACTCTGCTATCCATCCCGGTACATCACGTACATAAGGATCACATATTCCGAATCTCTCAGGAATAGTTCAGATAACACAAATCACAAATAGTGGAGGCGAACACAGTTACCATCACATGGGTCACGCACATACCTACGCTCCCATGATCATGCAGACTTATTAATATCACAATAAGTCCTTCTATGACCTATGTTCATCAAGGTACCAGTCTATATCCCCCCCCGTAGGCACACAAGGATTAGAGGGTCCTAAGCGAACGTAACCTCCCGTGATAGCAAGTATGGTAGGTATGTCATACACACAATCCATATAACAATACTAAGTAAACACACATCTTAGTAATACCGTATTTTAATCGTAGTACATATTGCACTCTCGTACTAACTATAATTATCACAATTCGTAGTATTCCGATTTGTAATTATACGCGCTATAATTCATCCTCACATCGTAGTAGACACTCACGTCTTAACCCAAATGGTTTATTGGATATAACTCTCGTATATAATTTACTCCTCTCAATAACCCAAAAGTCCCAAATCTATCCTTACATCATCAAAGAATGTTAACTTTACCCTCGAACCAGTTTCCGGGACTCCAAAAATCAAAACAGTCCAAAAAGGACCAAACTGTCAACTCGTTAGAAGTCTCGTTCGAACGAGACTTCGAACGAGTTTGGACTGTCAGGTCGTTAGAAGTCTCGTTCGAACGAGGCTATTCGAACGAGATCCCAGTTCGTTCGAACGAACTGACCCTTCTAACGATATCTCGTTCGAACGAGATATCGAACGAAATCCCCACTCGTTAATAACGACTGGTCAACTCGTTCGAACGAGCTCGTTCGAACGACCTGGGGGCTGCTTCTAACGAGTGGCCAGTTTCGGCCCAGATTATTCCAAGTACGTTTTTCACCATTTTTATCACTTCTAATCTCTTCCAAGGTCCATTCCAATAACATTTTAGGGTCTTTAATTCATCCTAAACATATTTAAGTCATCTCCTAACATGTTTTCAAGGATTGAATTGTCATAACATCAACTAAATTTACAAAACTCTACACTTTTCCCAATTTCTCTAGAACATGAACCCTAGGTTTAAATCATCCTCAAATTCCAGAATTTATTTCGTTTTAACTCCTTCAAATCACAATTAATATAAGGGAAAATCATCTCCTATCATACTACATGCAATTCTCTTCACAATATTCAAGTTCTAACTTCAAACTACATGGGTTTTCATTGTCTTCCAAGAACAGTTGTAATTTATCAATCTTCTAACATGGAGGAAACATTCTACGAATTTAAATATGATTAAAACACTTGCCTTGGTTTGATTTCTGGTTTTTGGTGTGGATTCGGTGTAGAATTTATGCAGAATTCCTCTCTCTCTCTCCTTCTCCAAGCTTTCTTCTCCAAAAGGCTATGGTGGCTAGGGTTTGCTTTGGGGAAACTTATGAAAACCTAATTTAATAAACCTCCGTAGCTTGTTGGGTTAATAAGGGTTGGTTGGGTCTATTCCTTATCAGATTACAACTCTTAATTTTCGTCACTTTTAATTACCCAAAAATACCAAATTACTAAAATACCCTTTATGGTGCCGGAATGGCCTAAAAATACCCCGGGACCCAAACTATACCCCCGGCTAGTGTTTTCTGACTATCTCGACCCTTCCAGACGCGTTGGCGCACTCAAAACGACCATACGGATTATTGATTTTTAATTCACTTTTATTAACAAAATATTATACCGTGACGCGGCGGTCCCACGCGTCTCAACAAAATTTCTAAAATGCCGTATATAAATCTCACGACAAATTTTATAATACCAAATACATATGTAATCATATATGCACCCAATCAAATACCAATTCGCATTTCATTAGTATTTATAACCCGGATTAATTTCCAATTACTACGCATTTAATTAATTACTCCCAAAAATAAATATAGCCAACAGTACGGGGTATTACATACTTCCCCCCTAATAACTGAATTTCGTCCCGAAATTCGAAGCTAGAAAGTACCTGCTAAAAGTAGCTCTGGATAACGTTCGCGCATCTCATCCTCGCGCTCCCATGTGGACTCCTCGACATTGTGATGTCGCCACTGAACACACACTAACGGAACTATCTTTGACTGCATTTTCCTCTCTCTTCGGTCCAAAATAGCAATTGGCCTCTCCTCGTAGGAGCTATCCGGCTGGAGATCGATGTCCTCCACAGAAATGTGAGAATGAGCCAAATCATCTCTAAGGTATTTCCTCAGCGAGGAAATATGGAACACGTCGTGAATCCGATGCAAGTGCTCCGGTAGTCCAAGTTTATACGCAACCGGTCCGATCCGCTCAATAATAGGAAACGGCCCCACATACCTCGGTGCCAACTTCGCCTTCTTCCCAAATCGCATAATCCCCTTCATTGGAGATACCCTGAGCAGAACCTGGTCCCCCACTTGGAACTCCCTGAAAAATCTCTTCGCATCAGCATAACTCTTCTGCCTGTCTTGAGCTACCCGAATGCGACTCCGAATCAACTCAATCCTTGCCGAAGTATCCTGAATCACTTCCGGCCCAAGTAGTTTGTTGTCCCCCACTTCTAGCCAACATGCTGGGGAACGACAAGGCCTACCGTACAATGCCTCAAACGGAGCCATGCCAATAGTGAACTGATAGGAGTTGTTGTAAGCAAACTCCACCAGTGGAAGGTACTGCTCCCATCCACCCCCGAAGTCAATAATGCACATGCGTAGCATGTCCTCCAACATCTGATTGGTGCGCTCCGTCTGCCCATCGGTGTGCGGATGATAAGCCGTACTCAACCGCAATTCCGTGTCCATGGCCTCCTGGAAACTCTCCCAAAACCTCGAAACAAATATCTTGTCTCTGTCAGACACGATATCTAGGGGCACACCGTGAAGTCTCACAATCTCTGAAATGAAGAGCTGGGCATACTGTCCCGTAGTGTAATCAGTCCTTACGGGTAAAAAGTGAGCGACCTTGGACAACCTGTCCATAATTACCCAAACGGAGTCGTGACCCCCCTGCGACGTAGGCAACCCCGTGATAAAGTCCATGGATATGCTCTCCCACATCCACACCGGGACCTCCAATGGCTGTAGTAATCCTGCTGGTCTCTGATGATCCACTTTTACAAGCTGACAAGTGGCGCATTTCGAGACAAACTCAGCGATATCTCTCTTCATACCGTTCCACCAATACTTCCGTCTCATATCTTGGTACATTTTGTCCCCTCCGGGATGTACCGCGAACCGTGAGCCGTGCGACTCTGCCATCACATCGTGCCGCAATTCTTCCCCTTCCGGAACCACCAATCTCTCATTGAAGCGCAATCCCCCGTCTGAGCTAACGGTATAGGACTCGGCTCCCTCTGCTAGCAATCGAACTATCTGCTCCTGACAGAACGTGTCATTAGCCTGTGCCCGTACTACCTTTGTGACAATCTGCGGTGTAACGGTCATCACAGACATGAAAGATCGGTCCACTGCATCCTGGTGTCCCAATTCCTTCCACTTTGCCTTCCATACCTCTGCCACCTCATCTACTGGCCTACGGCTCAACGCGTCTGCTACCACGTTAGCCTTACCCGGATGGTACTGGATGTCGAACTAGTAGTCCTTCACAAATTCATGCCACCTACGCTGCCGTATATTCAAGTCCTTCTGCGTGAACAGATACTGTAGTGACTTCTGGTCCGTGAACAGCTGAAACTTCTCCCCCAAAAGATAGTGCCTCCAAATCCGTAAGGCAAATACTACTGCTGCCAACTCCAAATCATGTGTGGGGTAATTCTTCTCATGAGGCTTAGGCTTACGGGAAGCATAAGCTATGGCCTGTCTCTCCTGCTGTAATACACCTCCCAGTCCTTGCAAAGACGCATCGGTGTAAACCAAATACTCAACTCCCGGTCTCGGCAATGCTAACACAGGTGCTGAGGTCAATTTGTCCTTCAATTCATCAAATGCCAACTGACAGGCATCACCCCAGATGTATGGCACACCCTTACGAGTAAGATGTGTCAAAGGACCTGCTATCTCTGAGAAACCCCGAATAACCTCCTGTAGTATCCTGCTAGACCCAAGAAACTATGGATCTCTGTTGGTGTCGTGGGCTGTCCCCACTCCCTCACCGCTGATACCTTGATATTCCCTGGTCGGAAATAATGTGACCCAAGAACTGGACTTCCTTCAACCAAAACCCGCACTTCTCATATTTTGCATACAGCTCGTTCTGACGAAGTGTCTGCAAAACCTGCCTCAAATGCTCGGCGTGCTCCTCCTCTGTCTGAGAGTAAACCAAAATGTCATCAATGAAGACAATGACAAACTGATCTAGGAAATCTCTGAACACCCTATTCATCAAGTCCATAAACACTGCTGGAGCGTTGGTCAAGCCGAAAGGCATAACCCGAAACTCGTAAGAACCATATCTCGACAAGAATGCGGTCTTCGAGACATCCTCCTCCCTGATACGCAACTGATGGTATCCTGACCTCAAGTCAATCTTCGAGAAGAAAGAAGCTCCTCTCAACTGGTCGAATAAGTCATCGATTTGAGGCAACGGATACTTATTCCGTATCGTGACCTTATTCAACTCTCGGT
The DNA here is from genome assembly GCA_949130495.1 of Sambucus nigra. Lineage (NCBI taxonomy): Eukaryota > Viridiplantae > Streptophyta > Magnoliopsida > Dipsacales > Adoxaceae > Sambucus > Sambucus nigra. The sequence continues at coordinate 78,290,509 of OX422210.1, read as the reverse complement.
AGTCCACGCACAATCTCAGTGAACCATCCCTCTTCTTCACAAACAAAACTGGAGCGCCCCAAGGTGAGGTACTCCTGCGAATAAAGCCTTGTCCCAACAGCTGCTCTATCTGATCCCGTAGCTCTCTCATCTCAGCTGGAGCCATACGGTACGGTGCGCGTGCTATAGGTCTCGTACCTGGTAGCAAATCTATAACGAAGTCTATCTCCCGACTAGGTGGTAAGCCTGGTATCTCCTGAAACACATCTGAATACTCCCTGACAACCGGGATCGAATCCAAAGGAATCACAACCTCCTTAGAGGTATCCTCCTCTATGTAATATAGATGAGCGGTCGATCCTCCCTCTGGGCGAGGCATTGCCACTATAAACATCTCTTGCCCCGGAATGGCAAAAACAATGCCCCCGCTGAAGCAATCAATCATGGCCCTATATGCTACGAGCCAATCCATACCGATGATCACATCGTGAACATGCATGTCTAACACTAACATGTCTGCAGGCAATACCAAACCACCGATCTCTACCCCCACTCCCCGGCATATAAAGAAAATAAGTGATCCACTCCCTAATGGTGAGTCGACACACGTCACTGTGCTCTCTGCCGTAGCTAACAATCCTAAAGCTTTCGCGAAGTGTGTAGCTATAAAACAGTGTGTAGCACCCGTATCAAATAACACCCGACCCATAGTGCCATGGATAGGAAACGTACCCTCGACTGCGGGCGGTGCCTGTGGAACTGCTGCCTGGTGGACGTCATAGACACGTCCATACTGTAATTGTCCCCGCTGCACCGGAAAAGCTGGAATAGCTGGTACTTCTGTCACCTGGGCTGAAGTTGGAAGAGCAGGTGGGAAAGGCGGCCTCTGCGGCTCATGTCGGGCACCCTGCTGCTGCTGCAGTGGTATTCTGCTCTTATCAGGACAATCCTGACGTTTGTGGCCAATCTTATCACATTTGAAACACTTCCCTTGGAAGTTTCCTCCTCGCTGCCCATGATGACCACGGCCTCGGTGAGCGTTATCATTTCTGCCCTGACATTGCTGACCCTATTGAAACCGTTGTTGACCATTCTGCCCCTGTTGCACTGGAGCTACTGGAAAGGTTGGTAGGGCTAGTACCTGAGCTGGTGCTGGGAGAGCGATTGTAAACAGTGGCCCCGGTGGATCATTACGGGCATCCTGCTGCTGGGGAGCTGTAACACTTTCTGGGCAATTCTGGTGTCTATGGCCGTGTGTGCCACACACAAAACATCGGCCTCTGAAGTAACTCCCCCTCTGACTCTGCTGTTGACGATGTCGTCCTTGAAGACTTGGAACTTTATTCCCCTTTTGAAAATGCTTCATTGTACCACGTTGTTGATTAGAACCGACTCGGTCTTGGGCAATCTGTAGTTGATTTCTCGGGGTCCTCGCACGTTTGTCTGCCTTATTCACATGCACTTGGCTAACCTCTCTAGGTCTTTTGCCTCCTTCTAGTTGTATGTTGCGTTCTTGGTATTGTAAAACTGCAGTGGTAACTGCTTGTGCCACGATACCCGCTAATTCGGCTGTTGATATTCTCTCCAGGGATACCCGAGGTGTGAGTCGATCTTGCCCGTTGATTCCCTCAACCGTTCGAGCTAGTTCTTCTTGACGATCCATCTGAAAAATTTAAGTAAATTTGGATGAGTTCATCATTCAAATAAACAAACCGCGGAAGTACGAATTCCCAAAGTACATAGATGAATACAACATTCCTAATATTTAGGGCTCTATATCAAAGAAAGCTCAGCGGAAAACATAATAATCCGTCAGATCCTAAGGACACTAGAACCTGATGCTCTGATACCACCTGTGACACCCCGACTAATTAAATACCGGGTAGCTACTCCTTTATAAAATTAATTCAAAATGCCAAGTTGGCTCAGTTAATAGCATCACTGTCGAAAACATTTTATTATTTCTAACCACCTAGTATTTAAAAAGCAAGTTGCCAAATTTTAATTTAAGTCTGATTAACATGCAACAATGTAAAGAAGAAGTAAGTAACACCATTCACCATGCTGAAGTAAAATGAATAACCATCACAAATAGAGTAAATAAAGTCTGGAGGAAAAACTCCTCACTACAATCCCATAACTGAAATGAATAACTGAAACTGAAATAAAACATGCTAAAGTCTGAAAACTGAAATGTAAATGATGTCTCTAAAGAAATGGGCAACATGCCCTACAACTGATAGATAGTGACTCTGGAATCCAAAGAGATAGAAGCGTCTACATGCAAATCCCTGTAGCTTCCACAAGCAGCTACAGCTCGTCACCTGAATGAGTACCTATGCTTGGTGTCCTTGTGGCTGGGCACCTAAAATGGTTTTACAAAGAAAAAGAGATTTGAAAAGCAAACGGGTCAGAGCCCGAATGTGGAGTTATATTTTAAAAACCTGCAAGTGCTTTAAAAACATTTAAAACATTAAATGCAAAATACATGTTAGGACGTGCGCTCACATAATATTCTCGCCTCTCGTCTAACTGTGCACTTCTAACGCAAGTACCCATCTATAACGACCCCTACTACTAGCCTAGTGACATCATAACTAGCTAGATTGCCAAAGGTCCTACCCATAATTCTTGGTTCCATAACATAATAACGCTCGTAATTAAAATAGGGATTTAACGTAAACTCAGTTACTAAATATACCATATATATAAGTATCAATTAACTCCTTATATATCTCGAAACAATACCGTAATACATTTACAACATTAACATGAGGATTCCCATTAATTAAATGTATATTATTCACATCATAAATATACGATACAAGCACCCCGCAATCTAAGCTATGGTGCACACATACTCTGCTATCCATCCCGGTACATCACGTACATAAGGATCACATATTCCGAATCTCTCAGGAATAGTTCAGATAACACAAATCACAAATAGTGGAGGCGAACACAGTCACCATCACATGGGTCACGCACATACCTACGCTCCCATGATCATGCAGACTTATTAATATCACAATAAGTCCTTCTATGACCTATGTTCATCAAGGTACCAGTCTATATCCCCCCCGTAGGCACACAAGGATTAGAGGGTCCTAAGCGAATGTAACCTCCCGTGATAGCAAGTATGGTAGGTATGTCATACACACAATCCATATAACAATACTAAGTAAACACACATCTTAGTAATACCGTATTTTAATCGTAGTACATATTGCACTCTCGTACTAACTATAATTATCACAATTCGTAGTATTCCGGTTTGTAATTATACGCGCTATAATTCATCCTCACATCGTAGTAGACACTCACGTCTTAACCCAAATGGTTTATTGGATATAACTCTCGTATATAATTTACTCCTCTCAATAACCCAAAAGTCCCAAATCTATCCTTACATCATCAAAGAATGTTAACTTTACCCTCGAACCAGTTTCCGGGACTCCAAAAATCAAAACAGTCCAAAAAGGACCAAACTGTCAACTCGTTAGAAGTCTCGTTCGAACGAGACTTCGAACGAGTTTGGACTGTCAGGTCGTTAGAAGTCTCGTTCGAACGAGGCTGTTCGAACGAGATCCCAGTTCGTTCGAACGAACTGACCCTTCTAACGATATCTCGTTCGAACGAGATATCGAACGAAATCCCCACTCGTTAATAACGACTGGTCAACTCGTTAGAAGCTCGTTCGAACGAGCTCGTTCGAACGACCTGGGGGTTGCTTCTAACGAGTGGCCAGTTTCGGCCCAGATTATTCCAAGTACGTTTTTCACCATTTTTATCACTTCTAATCTCTTCCAAGGTCCATTCCAATAACATTTTAGGGTCTTTAATTCATCCTAAACATATTTAAATCATCTCCTAACATGTTTTCAAGGATTGAATTGTCATAACATCAACTAAATTTACAAAACTCTACACTTTTCCCAATTTCTCTAGAACACGAACCCTAGGTTTAAATCATCCTCAAATTCCAGAATTTATTTCATTTTAATTCCTTCAAATCACAATTAATATAAGGGAAAATCATCTCCTATCATACTACATGCAATTCTCTTCACAATATTCAAGTTCTAACTTCAAACTACATGGGTTTTCATTGTCTTCCAAGAACAGTTGTAATTTATCAATCTTCTAACATGGAGGAAACATTCTACGAATTTAAATATGATTAAAACACTTGCCTTGGTTTGATTTCTGGTTTTTGGTGTGGATTCGGTGTAGAATTTATGCAGAATTCCTCTCTCTCTCTCCTTCTCCAAGCTTTCTTCTCCAAAAGGCTATGGTGGCTAGGGTTTGCTTTGGGGAAACTTATGAAAACCTAATTTAATAAACCTCCGTAGCTTGTTGGGTTAATAAGGGTTGGTTGGGTCTATTCCTTATCAGATTACAACTCTCAATTTTCGTCACTTTTAATTACCCAAAAATACCAAATTACTAAAATACCCTTTATGGTGCCGGAATGGCCTAAAAATACCCCGGGACCCAAACTATACCCCCGGCTAGTGTTTTCTGACTATCTCGACCCTTCCGGACGCGTTGGCGCACTCAAAACGACCATACGGATTATCGATTTTTAATTCACTTTTATTAACAAAATATTATACCGTGACGCGGCGGTCCCACGCGTCTCAACAAAATTTCTAAAATGCTGTATATAAATCTCACGACAAATTTTATAATACCAAATACATATATAATCATATATGCACCCAATCAAATACCAATTCGCATTTCATTAGTATTTATAACCTGGATTAATTTTCAATTACTACGCATTTAATTAATTACTCCCAAAAATAAATATAGCCAACAGTACGGGGTATTACAGGCAAATCCCCGGGGAGTACACACAACATTTATATTACACTTTGGAAAATCACCATTTCATATTCTTTATGCATGTACATTGATTTCATTCCAAAAATCGCCCTTATGCATAACCATTTAATGTAATACCCTTTTCAACATTTCATTTCATAAAAATATTCCATTTTACCCATTTGTTTCAAAACGTGCATTTCCTCCATTTTCATAAGTATTACCTCTCCCAAAAATATTGTTAAGCTACCTAAACTAACTTTTTAAATTCTTTTAACTCATTAATACTTCTTTAACACTTTGGAGTAACACACTACTTAAGTTTAAACTCTCTTTGTTTCATTACTTCCTATATCATATAATCATTAGGCATTATGAAGACTACTTTACAAGAAAATACCATTTTTCTTTATTCACACATGAAACCATACACTAATCACATTTATTAACACACTTTGAGGGATGAAATTTCTATTTTCTTTATTTCACGTTAAAACCCATTTTAATCCTTATTAATCATGTTCATTTTCTCACCATTAACTTACTACAAGTCTATACACACGAGAAGATGGATTTTAAGTCTAGAAGTCTATAAAAATGAGTTTTACACATTATTATCATATGAAATTTCATAACACTTTTAAATCTAAGATTTTTAAGACTAAGAAGACATTTTTTCTTCAAAAACATGATTAAATATCTAGTTATGGTTGTAAACGGTTATTCAAAAATCCACGTCCGTTCGATATCCGAATCCGAATTTGTGGATATTTATCCGAAAAAATGGAAATGGATACGAATATGGATACTCTATACAAATATCCGAGAAAACGGATATGGATACACATAGTACTAGTATCCGACACGGATAATCCATATCCGATGCGGAGTATCCATTTTACCGGATATCCGTATCCGTCTAACATTAGTTTAAAATATTACTTATGTAATATTTTAGGTATTTTTCTTTTCTTCTTCCTTCATTTGTAATAGAACCCAATGTAATTCTTAGTTGATCAATATAATGAGAATTTTTGTTCAATCTTTCCAATGATCCTTTGTTATTACTTTCTTGTGTGATTATTATTTCTTTTCTTCCTTAGTCGGACTGATATAGTTATGCTTATAACTTTCCAATTTAATGCCAGGAAAAGTATGATAGTTGATGTTGAGTCTAACCTGCTAAGACGTTTTAATAGTCTTCTCAAAGCTAGTTATGTGGCTTTGACTAAAGAAGAGTTGGTAAGGTTATTCGGCTTTGATGCCTATGACCAAATGAAATATGCCTATGTCCATCGTCACTGTCTTCTTTTCGGGCTATGGTGAACAACACTACTTACTATGATAGGGTTAAACAGTTACAAGAAGATCATAATATTTCTCAGCCATAACTACACTCTGATTATGAAGCTAAGTATGAGGCCCGATCGTAGGTTGGGGTTTTGATAAAAATCTGTAAGAAATCACATTTTCTTTAAGTAAGAAGGAATTATAGTTAATAAAGAAGTTGAGGTTGCTCAGGATATTGTTGGTCTCCTGGATAGCGAAAATAATGCCTTAAGGAATAAGCTGGATAGTTCGAAGAAGACCTCTGAGACTAAAACAAATGAAGGGGACTTTGTCCTAAAATTAGAGAATGGCTGACTATTGGAGGGACTGGAGAACTTAAAGAAGAGAAAAAATATGTCTAGCCAATCTTCTAGGAAAAGTAGTGGTTTCTGGGCCAACAATAGATGAAGAAAGAACTAGCAATACCTTAGCTGACCAAGCATCTTTGTTTTAGGAGAAATATAAAGCCATCAAAAAGCTCCAAGATAGAGTAGACCGACTGTTGATGCAAAAAACTAGGCTAGGCCTAATTGATTGATCACATATAAATAAACAAAAAAAAAATAAGACAAAGAGGTTTTTAAAGTGGTTCGGCTCAATGAAAAAGCCTACATCCGCTGTTATGTATTAACTGCCTTGATTTGTTTTTTGATCCCTTTCTATGAGGGTGATACAATGTATTTATATCCCAAGAGGAGTACTGATAGTTGTCGTGTGAAAGGATGGAATGCCTTCATTTGTTAGGCATTTACATAAATAAATAATGAGAATTAAATATACGACTACTGTCGCTTCATTGGTAATACAGGCTGTAAGACTACTGATAGTTGGTCGGTCTTCCTAGTTGATTGGGCTGCCCTGTTGGTCGATCTTCCTTGTTGGTTGGTCTACCTTATTGTTCTACCTTGGATTTGTGCCACCTTGGATGACACATGTTGGGTTATAATTGGTCCACGTAAGGTGGTGAATTTTGGTATCAACAGAAGCTAACAATGTTTTATACGTGGAACTGATGCGAAAGTGTGGAATATTATGCTTTAACAGTAGTTTGAGCTGCTTGGTTAGGTGCAGACCTTCCAGACTTGTGAAATTTATCCACTCAATTGATAATTTTTTAGCGCGAATGGAAATTTTGTAAATATTTCAAATTTTAGCAAACATTTATGGGGTATCTTCGTCTTTTCCCTTGTTAGCCGACGTAAACTCAAACATCGTTCACTTTAATCATTATTTTTCCCAATTTTTGAGGTGACTTATAAAAAGAGAGATAAAACTTCGATCATTTCTACCTCTCATTTGTGATTCTACTACTTTATTTTTTTGTCTTTCGTGTGATCATTTTCTTTTCTGTCTTCAGTTCTTACTGAATCCTCAAACCTTTGTAAGAATTTTTCTTCTCTTCTTATTTGTTTTCTTCATCATGGTTTATTCTATCAGGCCACTTAATAAGTTCAGAGTTAACTTTAACATTCCATCTTGGGTTGTACTGGAACATGCCACTTTTCCTTCTAATTTTTTCTCTCTTGCTGAAGGCCATTGGTTCGCTTCCACCTTTATTGTTGAATGTGGGTTCACATTTCCTCTCAATCGCTTATGTCTGGAGTTTTGGCAATATTTTGGCGTTGTTCCTGCAAGAGTGTCTCCTAACACATGGAGAGTAATGAATGAAGTGTATAGGTTAAATCAAATATATGGAACCCATTTAGGCATTCCAAAAATAATGTTATGTTATAAATGGATAACTAGTGATACCACTTATTATTTAAAAACTAGGGCAGTTATTAAAGCTTTAGTAGTTAACCTCCCTGATTCTAATAGGGATTATTATGATCCTGGGGTAGTTATAAAAAATTGGCAACACGCCCCTTTAGTTGGAGGTGCTAAATATCAAAGACCTAAATGTCCTCTCTTTGGCAACGGAATAGGTTATTTTGTGTTTTAGTAATTTTGCCACGTTTATATTTGATAAAATGTCATACTGACTGTTGCTTTATAAATTAAATTACAGATGACCAGAAAAGAAAATCTCCCAAAGAGAGTGAAGTAAATTTGAAGGAATTAAAATTTATTTGGGGGCTTCACAAGATAGTTGCTGATGAGCACGTTAGGTCCACTTCCTATTTTCTTCAATACAGAAATACCGTTTCTTCCTTTTTTGCCAGACCTGCTACTTATCATGTTCTAGTGATTGATCTTAATCAAGAAGTTACTATTGATTCAGACAATCCTCTTTCTGAAATCATGAAGAAGAGAAAGTTTCCTGATCTTCTCGGTGGTAGCACTTTTGGCTCCCAAGCACCTACTGAAGGATCCAAGAAGAAAATAGGGGATGTTATGAAGCCCCCAGTCCCCAAGGACCCAGCCCCTAAAGATTCATCCCCCAAAGGCCTTGCTCCCAAGGACACAGCTCCTAGAGATGTTGAAGTTACCTTGAGGAGAATTAGGAGAGGGATTACAGAGAAGCAAGTCGACTAGGTGACTGATCAACCATCATTGGTTCGATTACCTTCTTTTGAGGTTATTCCTTTGGGAGTTATTACTCCTGGTTTGGCCAGGAAGTTGATCAACTCTTGTACTCTTTTAGACCCCAGGAGGTGGATGTCATGCTCCCTCGAGTGAAGGTTTCTGAATTGGCTGCTCAAAGCCTTGCATTAGTAAGTGATTTCCATTTTCTTAGTTTGGTTATCTTATATATTTCTCATATACTCATCTTGATCTTTATCTCTTGCAGTTCTTGGTACACTTCAATAATATGCTGGAGAAGGATGATGTAATTAGGGCTTCTTCTTCAAACGATATAGAGGAAACCTTAGCTGGCTTAAAGAAGTCTCTTCTCGAATCTCAGCAAGCCTTAGAGAATAAGAAGGCTACTTAGACGGATAAACTAAAGATAGCTGAAATTGCACGGCAGACGTCTGATGAAAATTCCTTGAAGCTGAGCGCAGGGCTAAGGAAGTTGAGCGCAGGGCAGAGAAAGATGAGCGCGGGGCTAAGACTGTTGAAGAGCTTATATCCTCTACCAAATCTAAGATAAAGTTTGTTATAAAGGTGTCCTTTAGTGCTGGTTGGTATAAGGGCTTGAACAAATCCATTTCAGTTGCCTCTGCTCAAATTGAGTATGCAAAGCAAAAATATTTTAGAGATGGTTGGGTTACTGCACTTCAGGAGTTGAACACAGTTGAAGGCTCTGAATTTTTTCAAAGATATATTCATGGTCCTCTTCCAATCATTGAGGATGAGGTTGAAGATGAAGCTGATTCTAGAGAGTCTTCTCTAGTGGTTGAATCTGTTATCGATCAACCTAAAATCACTGAATTTTCTCTTCCTCCAGTCGAGCAAACCGAGAAACTCCAATCTGTAGTTCCTTTTTTCGAGCAGAATAAGAAGGATGGGAACGATAAGGAGAAGGTGTAAAGTTTTTTGGAATTTTCCCTTTCGCTTTTTTATTTCTGTTTCTTTATTTTTATTGTACTTGAACTCTTTGTTATTAATAAATGAACCTTTTATTCCTTTTTGTCTCTTGTTGATTATACATATTCTCCATTCTTTTTGTTGATTGGTGGTCATTTTTTCTTACTAGTTTATAGCGAAGATGGAATAACTGTCTTCCAATGATACCGAGCTACTTCGAAAGTAAAATGCTTTTTTCAAAGAAGGTCATACGAACTTATTCGAAGAAGAAATTATTCAGTTGCTCGATGATGATGCATCACAGCAGGATAAAGAAGCCTACAAGTATTTGAAGTACTTACTTGATCGGGCGGTAGAAAATAATGTTGCCTACTACGAGATGATATAAGAACTTTAAGAATAGTATAAAGATTCTACTGCGCTGTTGCACTAGAGCTACGAGCAGAAATATCGAAGCTTAAGTGTAGGTCGGGACTTTAATAACTTTGTTTCTGTTTACAATAAAAAGGAAGCTCTACTTCATCTTGAAGTTGAAGAAAATATAATTGTTGTCAACTCCTGGAAGTGGAGAATAATAATTTGAGCGATGAAGTGAATCTTTTGAAGTCTGCTTCTGGAGTTGTTGTTGCTACTACTAATGAAGGATACTCCTTTTTAGAAGCTGAAAATGCAACATTAAGGGATGAGTTGGAAGCCTTAATAAATATTAAGCCTGCATCCTCTTCGCGAGCAAGAAATAAGCCTGGCCGAGGAACCGCAAAATAAATTAGGGCCTAACAGGCCCTTGCTAATCAAGTTGCATAGTTAAAAGCTAAATACCGAGCTATTGCTGAGATATCCCAGAAGCTGCAGACCTTGTCAAAATAACTATCCACTCAATCTTCCCAATTATAGGTTAAGGATGGAGATTTGAAGAAACTGCAGTCTCAGGTTGACAAATTAATCTTTCAATTCCATAGGAAACCAAGAGAGGTTTGGATGGATGGGTATAATGAAGATCTGGGGAATCTTGATTATAGACTTCAACAGGCTAAGAATGAGTCCTATAAATGGGGCTGGATGAACACTTTAACCGTGACGAATGTGGATCGGAATAACATTTTGTAGGATTAGTATGACCCCGAATTGCTGGAGCTTGACAATCCTCCATTAAAGTTAGATGTTAACTGGATTCCTATTCATCGTATTCCTCAATGCTTGATTTCAAAATACTTAGGAGATTACGAGCTACATGATGAACTAGATATCGTCCGACCTCCTCATCTGCTTAATCAACCTAGTAGTAGTAATACCAGGATGCTTCGGAATTTTAACTTCATCAACTCTCCTTATACTTTGGATGATCCTCCAGTTGGCATGGATCCTCTTTCTAAGGCTGAAGGAAAACGTCCTGTAGAATAAGGCTTGTATTTTGTTTCTGCATATTTAAGCAATAATATGTAATCATTTAATTTAATGAAAAGCTTATTTTATGAATGGATCAACTTTTAGTCAATCTCTGCATATATGAATGTCTCCTTAGTCTTTGACTATGAATTGATCAACTTTTAGTTAATCTCTAGTTTTTCATTGGTTCTATTGATATCCTTAGGATTATCCTAAATATCTTACCAATTACCAATGCTTCACTATGGTTATACTAATGTACTAAAATTTTTAGGTAATTGCATTAGTTACCTTGGTTCCCAGGCGTGAGTGGAACATTTGTCCATCTTTTAGCCCAGTTTAGATGAAAATTATTCATCCGGGTCTTCATTCACCAAGTATTTGGGACTTACAATTTTGCCTTGCATGATTTTTTATTTATTTGGCAACCAACTTTATTGGTTCCTTTATTGATACCGACCAACATTATTAGTGTTTTATATTGACAACCAACATTGTTGGTGCCTTTATTGACACCGACCAATATTGTTGGTGGTTTATGTTGGCGACCAACATTGTTGGTGCCTTTGTTGATACCGACCAACACTATTGGTGGTTTATGTTGACGACCAACATAGTTGGTGCCTTTGTTGATACCGACCAACATTGTTGGTGGTTTATGTTGATGACCAACATTGTTGGTGTCTTTGCGATGTTTGCAATGTAGTGCATAACATTAGTACCTCGAAAAAAAATAACAATTTTGGGGAAATCATATTCTCATTAATATTGAAATCAAATAAGTATAACATGACTACATCACTGATAATACTTCCTCAGGTGTTCTGCATTCCAGGGATTCTTGAATTCTTCACCTTCTAAAGTCTCAATTCAATATGTGCCTGATTGGATGACTGTTGTAATGCGATAAGACTCGTGTCAATTAAATTCAAGATTATTGCTCTTCTGAATCACCTTCTTAAAAACATAATCACCTTCTTTTCATTTTCTTGGTCATACCCTCTTGTTGCAGAAACGTGCAGTCCGTTGTTGATAGGTTGCCTTTCTAAAGTTTCATCTTCACGTACCTTTTTCAGCATGTCTAAGTCCAGCCTTCTCATCAAATCACTGACTCGAATATTGAAGTTAAGAACTCTGTGCATAGGTAAACCTAGCTTGATAAGAAATATGGCTTCAGTACCAAATGCTAGCAGGTAGGGAGTTTCTCTAGTAGCTATTCTAGGGGTTGTTCAGTAAGCCCACAAGATAGAATGCAGTTCATTGATCCAATTCCCTTTAGCATTTTCCCTCCTTTTCTTCAACCGATTCAACAAAGTTCTATTAGTTTGCTTGGAGGATGGCCAGGAGCAGAATTAATTTTTTAGACATTGAATTGAACGCAATAGGCAGCAAATTCATCGTTGTCGCATTATGTGCCATAATCAGTGATAAAGGCGTAGGGAAAACCATACCCGCATATGATATTTTTCCAAATAAACTAATAAACCTTTTCATAGGACATATCGATCAATGGTTCAACTTCCACCCATTTAGTAAAGTAATCAAGAGCCACAACCAGGTACTTGAACCTTCCTCGGGTGGTTGGCAGAGGCCCGAACAAGTCAATTCCCCACATAAAAAAGGTCCAAGGTGAAGTGACTGATGTTAGGAGATCTTGTGGAGTCTTGCATATACTGGAAAACCTCTGGCACTTATCACACTTCTTGGAAAAAGTTATGCAATCTGTCGCATAGTTCGCCAGTAGTACCCATGTGTGTGGATTCTTCGTAACAACGTTATCCCTGCTATATGGGCTCCACAGGACCCTTCATGGACTTCTCTATCAAATACTTTACTTCAGCTGAATGCACACATCATTGTAGACCAACGGTTAATCCTCTTCTATACAACACACCACTATCTAACACATATATCACGGCATTGTATTTTAGCTTCTTAGCTTCAAGTTGGTCGACTAGAAGAATTTCTTCTTCAATATATGCTCTTATGGGATCCATCCAAGATGTCCCCATATTAACTGCAATAAAATTGACCATGAGATCTTATTCAATGCTCCTATTATCAAGTAACTCAATAGGAATAGTTCTTCGCAGCTCAGTTCTGGTTGTTAAAGCTAGCCGAGAAAGTGCGTCTGCTTGAGCATTTTCCAATATTAGAATTCTGATGATCTGGATAGCTAACAAAATGGCAATTATCTTCAAAGCTTTAGATAAGTATCTGGACATCAGTTCTCCTTTAGCTATATATAAGTTCAACACCTAATTTACCACCAATTGTGAGTCAATGTATGCCATAACTTGCTCGATATTCAATGATTTAGCTAGATTTAACCCAACAACCACAACATCATACTCTGCCTCATTATTGGAGGCTTGAAATTGGAATTGTAGAGCGTACTCTATATCTAGTTTGCCTGGAGTATTGAGAATGATTCCATCTCCACATCCAATTGCACAGGATGACCCATCAATGTACAGGCTCCATATGGGAATATTGTTGTCAAACGCTTGGTCTGAATGTTGCTTGGCGTGAGTTCCTTATTGCTCGAGAATTTCTAGGTAAGTGAATTCTGCAATAAAATCTACCACGGCTTAGCCTTTTAAAGCAAACCTAGGTTCGTATACAAGGTCATATTATCCCAACTCCATAGCCTAATACATCAATCTCCCGAATTTATCTGGCTTATGAAAAGCTTACCTCAATAGCATGTCAGTGTATACCACTATGGTGTGATCTTGAAAATATGGCTCCATCCGTCTACTAGCCTTAATTAAGGCCAATGTTAATTTCTCTAGTCTGGGATATCTGACTTCTTCTTATAAAAAAGCTTTGCTAGTGTAATATACTGGCTTTTGAACTCCATTCTCCTTCGAGATCAAGGCAGAGCTAACAGCTGATTCAGATACAGTTAGATACAAATACAGTTTTTCTACCAACACTGGTTGGGAGAGTAATGGTGGTGCTCCTAGGTACTTCATCAATTCCAGGAAGAATTTTTCACATTCATCGTTCCATTCAAAGGTTTTTCTAAGTACCTTAAAGAATGGTAAACACCTGTTTGTTGCTCGGGACACAAATTTGTTGAGTGTTGCTACGCACCCTGTTAGCATTTGAACATCCTTTTACTAATCGGGAATTATATTTCTATCAAGGACCTTGGTTTTATCTGTATTAGCTTCAATCCCCCTTTGATTTACTATATGCCTGAGGAACATTCCCTCCTGAACTCCGAAGATGCATTTGGTCGGGTTTAACTTCATCTGGTGCTTTTTCAACTGATCAAACGTCTAGCTGAGGTTGGTAATATGATAAGAAACTTTTTTACTCTTATTCAGCATATCATCAACATACACCTCCATGTTCTTACCTATCTACTCCTCAAATACTTTGTTTATCAGTCTCTGATAAGTGGCACCTACCTTTTTTAGACCAAATGGCATAATACTATAGCAATAAGTTCCTCGGGGAGTAATAAAGGAAGTACTTTCTCTATCTTTTGGCTTCATTTTGATTTGATTATTATAAGAATATGAATCCATGAAACTCAATAGATCGTGCCCTGAAGTAGCATCTACCAGTTAATCAATCCGTGGCAAAGGAAAATGATCCTTTTGGGCATGCTTTATTCAAGTCAGTATAATCCACACACATCCTCCACTTATTATTTTTCTTCTTGACCATAACTACGTTGGCCAACCAGTCTGGGTACTTCACGTCTTTGATAAAGGAAGTTTTTTAAAGCTTCTCCACTTCTTCCTGTATAGCTTGGTTCTTCTCAGGGCTAAAAACACTTATTCATTGCTTTACAGGTTTAACCTCCTTCTTAACATTAAGCTCGTGGCATAGGAAATTTGGGTTTATGTCAGGTATATCTTAATGGCCCCATGCGAACACCTACTTTCTTTGTCTTAAGAAGGACACCAACTCCTGTTTAAGAACCAGTTCCAATGATTCTCCTATTCGAGTAGTTTATTTTGGTTTATCATTGTCCAGAACAATGCTTTTAGTTGCTTCCATCACTTGGCCTTTTACGAGCTCAGATTCATCTCTTGGATCTAAGGTTTCAACCTTAGATTCTTTGTTTGGCTCGGATTGTTTTCCTCTTTACTTATAGCATATTTTACTCTTTAGTAGATGTATAGTAACATTCCCGAGATACTTTTTGATCTCCTTTTACTACTCCCACTCCGAAGTTGGTCGATAATTTTAGGCATTGATGAACAGTAGAAGGTACAACTTCGAACTTCTTCAATCCCACACTTCCCATGATCATGTTATAGGCAGAATGAATATTTTTGTCCATTACAAAAATATCACTTTTTCTATCCTGCTTGCTGGCCATGTCCCTATCAACATATCTGGGTTAATTATTCCCAGCGGAAATAGTTTCTCGCCAGAGAATCTAATAAGTGACCTATGGTAAGGCTCCAGTTGGCTGAGTTTCAAACCTAAATTATCAAAACAGGGATAGAACAAGATGTCTGTCGAACTGCCGTTATCCACTAATATTCTTGCTACCAATACTTCTTTCATCCTGACTCTGATCACTAAAGGATCATCATAAGGATACAAAACTTCGGATAGATCGTTCTTGGAAAAGCCAATTACGAGTTTATCCTTGTTAACTTTCCTTGGTCGGTCCTCCTCGACGAGGTTGACTCGCTGGATATAGGAACAAGTTTGAGCCTCATTAAGGTAAGCCTTCCTTTCAGCTTTATGATCTCCTCCTCCTGCATCTCCACCTGTAACCATATGGAAATCAAAGGATCCAAAACTGAGTGTGAATACCTCGCATTCAGGTTGTTTGGGATTCTCGAGAAAATAAGGATCATCTTTTGAATCATCATCATGGTTCCTCTTCTTATCTTCTCTAAGCTTAACAGGTGATTTAGATCTCTGTCGACCTCTACCTCTAGTTCTTCCACCAGCCTATCGATCAACAAATCTATCCAATTTTCCTCTTCAGATGAGTTCTTCTATCTCATTCTGGAGAGCAATACACCGGTTGGTCACATGACCATGATCTTTGTGAAATTCGCAATACTTGGACTTATCCCTCTTATCAATATGTGACCTTAACTTTTTCAGGCCAACTCAAATCATTGTTGGTATTGATTTCCTCCAACACATGATGTATATCCACCATTAATGGAGTGTAATTGGTGAACTTTTATAGCCGATCTAGGCTTTCTTTTACTTTTGAATTCCTACGCTCATTGTGATTCTTGTGCTCCTTCTTATCTGACTTCCTTCTTATCTTCGCTTCCGCCTTTGTATCTGAATTCTTTTTAGCAGCCATAGCTTCCTCGGCATTCATAATCTTCGCTGCTTTGGCCATCAATTTTTTCATCGTCTTCGGGGGATCTTTTGCCAAAGTATAATATAGTTTGTCGAGTAGCAAACCACTTATAAGGGCAGTGATTGTAGTATTATCTTCATAATCAATGACTTCCAATTTCTCGTTGTTAAAACGAGTGATGCAATCCCTGGTACTTTCTCCCACCTTCTGTCTCACATTAAGCAAATGAGCTAATCACTTAACTGGTTTTGTTCCAAAGAAAAAATTACCAATGAATAGCTCGGTGAGTTGTTGGAAGCAAGAAATCTGCCCCCGAGGAAGACTATTATACCATAATTGAGCAGATCTAGTGATTATTCCTGAAAATGCCCTATACCTCATCTCATCAAGAACATCATAGATATTAGCCGTTGTTTGGTATTGTTCTATATAAAGAATTATATCAGTCTTCCCATCATACTTGGGAGTGACCACTCAAGCTTTAACTGGTCGGCCTAGGGAAATCTACGATGGTTTGCACAAAGGGGGATCCCTTAATAAAACTTATGTGGAGGGGATTCTTAACCTTGGCCATTTCTCCCAACCTATCTTCCAAATGCTGAATGGAACCTTTCCAAGCATCACTGCCAGCACCAGATCTATGGGTGGCTTGATTTTTTATGCCGACCAACTGCTTGTGCTGAGCTTTCTTCTTGCGAAGCTTCTCTTTGACTAGGCCGAGA
The DNA here is from genome assembly GCA_949130495.1 of Sambucus nigra. Lineage (NCBI taxonomy): Eukaryota > Viridiplantae > Streptophyta > Magnoliopsida > Dipsacales > Adoxaceae > Sambucus > Sambucus nigra. The sequence continues at coordinate 78,273,553 of OX422210.1, read as the reverse complement.
TGTTCGTTAGGTGTTCAATTTGGATTGGGTTGAACTTTCCATCATATCGCTTAGTCATCGAGTATTTTTTGACGCAACCCATAAGGCATTTCCCTTGGGTTAGGAAACGATCGAAAGGAGAGGCCCTACTTATCCTTTTTAGGGCACTCAATCTTTTTAGAAGGAGGGATTGTCCATCTGAGGAATTAGTAATCCTGAGAGAAGAAGTTGCTCCAGGAAGGTACGAAGGATCCCTTGAAGTTCGAGAATGGCTATGCCCAACACTCCTTATTGGCGACGGTGGCATACTCCATTGATTAAATTGTGCAGGTACCCCAGATTTCAGAGTTTAGCCTCTTGACCCTTGGCCAAGCTAGCCAAAATTCCAGTTAAATCATTGTTATTTGGAGGGATATAGGGAGTATGCTAAATTCCCTCATTTCTGGTGCTTGCTTCAGGAATTTCTGTCATGGATGATTAATGAGTGAAAACGTTTAGCAATACTTTCTCACAAATGGCGCCAATCTGTTAATGCAAAAAACTATACTAGGCCTAATTGATTGATCACAGATAAATAAACAAAAATAAATAAGACAAAGAGGTTTTTAAAGTGGTACGGCTCAATGGAAAAGCCTACGTCCACGATTATGTATTGACTGCCTTGATTTGTTTTTCGATCCCTTACAATGAGAGTGATACAATGTATTTATATCCCAAGAGGGGTACTGATAGTTATCATGTGAAAGGATGGAATGCCTTCATTTGTTAGGCATTTAATCAATACACAATGAGGATTAAATATACGATTGTTGTCGCTTCATTGGCAAGACAGGTTATAAGACTGTTGTCGCTTTGTTATCTATACAAGTTGAATTTTTTACAGTTAGTCGGTCTTCCCAGTTGATTGGTCTTCCTTGTTGTTCGGGCTGCCCTATTGGTCTGACTTGGATTTATGCCACCTTGGATGACACATGTTGGTTTATGATTGCTCCACGCAAGGTGGTAAATTTTGGTATCAACACCGACTAACTTTCCACTTTCATAAGCAACCCAAGGCTATCTAGATGGATGGGTATGATGAAGCCTCAACTCACCTGGATGAAGATATGGAGATAAAAATGGGGATGGTTGAACCTGTTAGGGCTATTGAAGATAGAATATAAAAATGAATTGTGGTACTAGCATGATCCAGGTATTTTAGATTACCCTGATCCTCCCTTTAAGATTGATGTTAACTGGATCCCGACTGATGCCATTACTTAGAGCCTAGTGAGAAAATACATTAGAGATTATGACCTTCAAGGAGAGGTTGAATATGTTCGCCCCCACACTTTCTAGACCGACCTAGTAGTAGCAAGCGTAATAGGCCAAGAGATTTCAGATCTACCACCTCGTCGAGCATCCTTGATGGGCCTCCTGCTGGGATGAGTAAAGATGAATGAAAACATCTTATAGAATAGGCTTGTATTTCCCTCTTTTTGATTGTAACACAAAGTGGTTGGAAAAAAATGGACTTATTTTTCAATAAGTATGCTTGTGATATTTTCCATCTTTATTTGATCTTGTGATTAGTTTTAATCAACTTGCCGACTAGGTAATTTGTCTTATAATTTATATATTAGCTTGCCGACTACGTTATCTACTTAAATGATAAGTGTTTGGTATAATGTTGAACCTGATTTATAATGATTTAGATTCTACTAATGCACTTAGATAAAACTGTAAGTAGTTTTGTTAAACCAAATGTGTTAGGAATGAGTATTATTCCTGTGATTAACCCAACAGGGTAAAACTTCTTGTATTTATACATGAAGTTTGACTGACTTATTGTTCTTAACTTGCCAAAGATGAAATCATATATGAAATCTAAAAGAAATGTCTAGACTTTTTTGAAGTTAGGAAATTTTGAATTAGATAAATTTCCAAACTAAACTTGTTAAGTTGGAAAAGTTTAAATTGACGTTTTTAAAGTTGGTAAACTTTGTTATTGGTGAAACCATACCCCAAAAAAACCATAAAAAGGAAGACTGATTAATAGAAACTTGCAACTTCATTAAATTGAATAAAAGATAACAGAAAATTAACATTATTGATTATATTATCGCAGGTAGTTGGCATTCCATGGATTTTTAAATACTTTCCCTTCATGTGTTTCCAAGCGATATGTGCCTGGTCGGATAACTGCCAAGATACGATAAGGATTGTGTTTAGTGGGGTTCCAATTTATTGCCTTTCTAAATCACTTTCTTAAGGAAAAGATCTTCTTATTTCAAGTTGGAATGCATGATCCTCCGATTGTATAACCTAGCAGTCCTTTATTGATAAGCAGCCATTCGAATTGCATTATCCTCTCTGACCTCTTCAACTATGTCTAGATCTAGTCGCCTCATGAAATCACTCTTTAGAGAGTCAAAGTTCAATAGAGTATGAGTCTACAAACCTATTTCAGTTGGTACCACTACCTCAATGCCAAAAGCGAGCATATATGGAGTCTCATCTGTTTTGATTCTTGGTGTAGTCATGTAAACCCAAAGGACACTGTGAAACTCGTTGATCTAATTCCATTTAGCATCATCCAACCTTTTTTCTAACCCATCAAGCAAAGTCTTGTTAGTGATCTTTATCTTACCATTACACTGTATATGTCCAGGTACTGAATGAAGCTTCTGAATCTTGGACCGGATACAGTATTCCTCAAACTCATCATTATCAAACTGAGTACCATAGTCAGTTATTAAAGTGTAGGGCATCCTATAGAGACATATGATTTTCTTACATATGAACTGGAAAACCCTCTGATAAGGCATATCAACCAAAGGCTCGGCCTCTATCCATTTGGTGAAATAATCCACTGCTACATCTAAATACTTGAACCTTCATTTGGTGGTCGGTAATGGACCGACAAAGTCAATTCTCCAAATAGAAAATGACTAGGGCGAAGTGATGGGAGTTATAATATCCACCGATCTTCTATGAATAGTGGTGAACTTCTGGCATTTTGTAGGAGGGTAGTGAGACTGGGGTCTATGAATAACTGGAAAGGGTGAGGCGTGACCCACTCCAATAGATGATGTCTTCAAGGTTCTCAAGAACTTCTGGAGCAGCTTCTGATGAGACCTTCTTCTTTTGGTAAAAATGGAGCTCAAGCTAGAACTCCCTCCCTGAAAGAAGATGAACTTCCACAACAATAATAGTAATTTTCTCAAGAGGAGCTCCTAAGTTTGATGGCTATCAGTGAGGAGTGAAAGAACAAGGCACTTAGCATTTAGAGAGAGAGCAGGGAGAGAATACTAGAGAGGTGCTGGTGTGATTTTGAAAGAGTGACTTTTCTGTTGAGTTTTTCTATCCCTCATGACCTTGACCATGGGTCCTATTTATACTTGGGCACTAGGGATGGGTTGGCACTTTTAGTGCCAAAAACTTAGAGGGTTAGTGAGAGACAAAGTCTGTAGTGTACTATTTGTCCCTACCTGCAGACAGCTCTGCCTGTCCCCTCTGGCAGATGCCCCCTGCTGCCAACCAAAGTTCAAAAGAAAATATGTCTTCTAATGGAGACAAAATATCTGATTTGCTAAATATCTTTTGAAACGGTAACTTTTGGTACAAACTTTGTAAACTTGAGGGGGGTCTCGAGGACCACCTCCTCTAAAATCTTTGTAAGCTTGAGGGGGTCTTGAGGACCCCCTTATAAAATCATTTTTCTTGAGAGGGGTTTAGAGGAACCTCTCCTATAAAATCATTTTATAAACAGTTCTTTTCTTTTGAGCAGCCAGCCCTTTGGCTGCTCACTTCACTTCTGACTAAGTGTGAGGTGTGTGAGGACAAGGCGACCATAGGATCTCCTACTAGTATTCTCTCAATCCTATAGTGCTAAGTGATTGAGCTTGCTCAACATACCTTGTCCCTCAACTGCTAAGCCAAAACTCCCAAGAGATCCCAACTGGCCTACCTGAGCCCTGCTTGCTCAACTAGGAAACTTGTACAAGAATAACAAATTGTTAATACTGTTGTTCTTTTAAAGAATGACGTTTCATGGTGAGGAGTTGCTCACGGTAGCCATTCCCTCATCTTGGCCTATATTCTAGAAGCTGAGGGAGGAGGACCTTAACTGCTCCTCGCCCTAACATTTTATGTTGTTAAGAGAACTTGAGGGTTCCTTCTCAATATGAGTTTCTATAGGGACCCTGGGTGAGGTTCTTTCTCAATATGAATTTTTGTCGGGACCCTGGGTGGGGTTCCTTCTCAATATGAGTTTCTGCCGGGACCTTGGGGTGGTTCCTTCTCAATATGAGTTTTTTCCGAGACCCTGAGGGGTTCCTGCTTAATACGAGTTTCTGCCGAGACTCGGGGGTTCCTTCTCAATATGAATTTCTGTTGAGACCCGGGGGTTCCTTCTCAATATGAGTTTCTGTCGAGACCCTAGGGGTTCCTTCTCAATATGGGTTTCTACTGGGACCATTGGTGGGGTTCCTTCTCAATATGAGTTTTTGCCGGGACCCTGGGGCGGTTCCTTCTCAATATGAGTTTCTACCGGGACCCTGGAGGGTTCCTTCTCAATATGAGTTTCTACCGGTACCCTGGGGGGTTCCTGCTCAATATGAGTTTCTGTCGGGACCCTGGGGTGGTTCCTTCTCAATATGAGTTTCTGCCGGGACCCTGGGGGTTCCTGCTCAATATGAGTTTCTGTCAGGACCTGGGGGGTTCCTTCTCAATATGAGTTTCTGTCGAGACCCTGAGGGTTCCTGCTCAATATGAGTTTCTGTCGGGACCCTGGGGTGGTTCTTTCTCAATATGAGTTTCTGTCGAGACCCTTGGGGTTTCCTTCTTAATATGAGTTTCTACCGGGACCCTGGGGTGGTTCCTACTCAATATGAGTTCCTGTCGGGACCCTGGGGTGGTTCCTTCTCAATATGAGTTTCTGTCGGGACCCTATGTGGGGTTCCTGCTCAATATGAGTTTCTACCGGGACCCTGGGTGGGTTTCTTCTCAGTATTTCTAATAACAAAATATTTATATTTTTTTAGGTAGACGCCCTTTTACACATTTATTACACTTGTTGGTGAAAAAAATACAATATGCCTTAATCATTGGCCAGTAGTAGCCCTACATGTCTATTCTTTGTAATAATGATCGGCCAACTGAATGAGCACCACATAACCCTTCATGTACCTCCTTGATCAAGTCATGTACTTCATTTAGATGGATGTAACGGAGTAAAGAGACTATGTATCCCCTTCTATACAAAATGCCTTTCTATAGAACATAATTAGTTGCTTTGTATCTCAACTTTCTGGCTTCTTTTTGGTCGGATGGCAACAACCTTTTTGTCATTGTAGTCCTTGATTGGATCCATCCAGGAAGGACCTAATTCTATAGATATAATTTTAACGGCTTCCCCATCAATGCTTCTATGTGCAAAGATCTCTACTAGAATGGTTTGTCTGAGTTCTATCTGAGTTGCTGAGGTTAGCCGAGTAAGGGCATTCACTTGGGCATTTCGTAACCTTGGAAATTGAACCATCTAAATTGCAGGAAATAGAGAGATAACTTCCATAGTTGTGTTCAAATATCTTACCATAATTTCTCCTTTAACTCCATATATCTAAAGCATCTAATTAAAAATGAGTTGAGAATCACTGTGTTCTATCACCTGCTCGGTACCCAATGATAAAGAGAGTTCCAAATCTGTAATCAATGCCTCGTACTCATCCTCATTGTTGGAAGCTTGGAACTGAAATCGTAAAGTATATTCCACATGTAAGTCATTGGGAGTGTTGATGATAAGTCTTGATCCATTGCTAGTGGTGCATGAAGATCCGTCTATAAATAATTTCTAAAATGGAATGTCGTTGTTAAAATATTCATCTGACAGCACTCCATGTCTAAATATCTTCTTGCTTTATTCATCCAATCGCTGAGCTCTTTCTTGGGCAGCCAATGATTCTAGTTGATTGACAGCAATCTCAGTTTGCTATTGAGCTAAGCTCTCTTCCAAAGAAGTATGATCGGCAGGCATACTTGGATTATTAATCACCTCTGGGTATGTGAATTTTGTGATGAAATCTACTATTTCTTACCCTTTCAATGCAGTCCTCCTTGGCTCATAGACAATTTCATATTCTCCTAGTTCAACTGCCTAGGACATCAACTTTCCTAACTTTTTGGATTTGTGAAAAGCTTATCGTAAGGGCAAATCAGTATATACCACAATAGTATATGCCTGTAAATATGGTCTCATCCACCTTGAGACTTCAATAAGTGCAAGTGCTAGTTTTTCCAAGCGTGGATACCCAATTTTTGCTCCTCAAAATGCTTTGGTGGTGTAGTAAACAGGCTTTTTAATTCCTCCTTCTATTTGGATCAATTCCGAGCTAATATCTGACTCTAAAATAGCCAAGTACATATATAACTTCACCCCCAAAACTGGTCGGTAGAGTAATGGTAAAGATCCCAAGTATTTATTTAATTCCAGAAATTCTTTTTCACATTCGGCGTTCCACTTAAAGATATTTTGAGCATGTTAAAAAATGGAAGACATTTGTTTGTTGCTCAGGAAATAAAACGATTAAGGGCTTCTACTGTTCTAGTTATTTTCTTCATGTCTTTCTTATAGTTAGGAGATTGCATCTCAATTAAAGCATTTATCTTATCAGGATTGGCTTCGATTCCCCTCTGGTTCATAATATATCCTAAGAACATTCCTTCTTGTACCCCAAATATGCATTTGGTCGGGTTGAGTTTCATCTAGTGTTTTCCCAAATTGTCAAATGTCTGATCCAAGTCTTTGATATGGCCGACAACAGCCTTGCTTATGATGAGCATGTCGTCCATATAGATCTCCATGTTCTTGCCAATCTCTTCATTAAATACTTTATTCACCAGCCTTTGGTACGTTGCTTCAGCCTTTTTTAGCCCAAAAGGAACAACATTGTATAAGTATGTGCCTCAACTAGTGATGAAAGATGTGTTATCCTTGTCCTCTAGCTTCATTTTAATCTGCTTGTAACCAAAATAGGCATCTATGAATATGAGTAACTCATCAATCCTTGGCAAAAGAAAATGATCTTTTGGTCATGCTTTATTGAGGTTGACGAATTCTATGCACATACTACACTTGTTTTTGTTCTTCTTGACCATCACTGCATTAGCCAACCATCTAGGATACTTCAAATTTCTATAAATTAAGCCCTTTTCAATTTCTTCACTTCCTCTTGGATGGTCATGTTCTTCTTGGGACAAGACACTCTGCATTTATGCTTGATTGGCTTAGAGTTTTAGTAAATGTTGATCTCATAACAGATGAAATTAGGATCAATTCTTGGCATATCCTCATGGCTCTAAGCGAACACATTCTTTCGCTCTCTCGAGAACACAATCAACTCCTTTCTTAGAGAAGGTGTTAAGTTTGAGCCAATTTGAGTGGTTCTTTTTTATTTATCACCATCAAGCATAATAGTCTTAATTGCCTCCCTAACCCGTCCTTTGACTAGATCTTCTTCCTCTCAAGGATCCAGGGTGTCAATATTATAGGTGGTAGTGCTTTTTTGTACTTCTTGTTGGTCGACGACAGTGTAATAGCACTCTCTAGCTTCCATATGGTTTCCATTCACTACTCTGACTCCGTAATTAGTAGGAAACTTCATACACTAATGTACCATAGATGACATTTCTCCCAACTGCTTCATCCCAACTCTGTCGAGACTCATGTTGTAGGCTGAAGGGAAATTTTTATCCGTACGAATTAAAGAATACTCTCATTTTCGCTTGCTGGCCAAGTATAGACCATGACGTCCAGCTTAATTGTCCCTCAAGTACAAACTTTATCCCATGTGAACTCGATGAGAGACCTGTGGTAAGGTTCTAGTTTACTTTCTCGTAGCCCTAGGCTACAAAAATAGTTATAGAGTATGCCATCTATAGAACCCATTGTCTACCAAGATTCTTGCTACTCTACCATGATAAATGCTGCAAGTGATGTCCAGTGGGTCATCATACGAGTAAAGTACTCCACTCAGATCATTCTTGGAGAACTAAATCATTAATATATCCTTCTTTACTTTCCTGGGTTGACCATCTGTGTACTCGGACGTGTCAATCTGTCTGATGGAAGGATAAAATTTGACTTCATTCAAATAAGCCTTTCTATCGACTATTTTATCTCCTCCACCAGCGTCTCCTCCTGCAATGAAATAGCCGCCAAAAGAAATCATTCCTACTTCAACTTCAGGCTCCTCAAGATTATTCGATAGGTCGTGATCATCCTCATAATTATTATTATGTACTCTTTTCACATCATATTTTCCTCAGACAGGTGATTAGACCTTCTTTTGGTATCTTGACCACCAGCCCGATCAAAAAATTTGTTAATTTTCCTCGTCGAATGAGATTTTCCTCTTCATCTTTAGGGTGATGCAATTTTCAGTGGTGTACCCATGATCTCTGTGAAAATCATAATATTTTGATTTATCTCTCCCATTGGGAGGTGACTTCAATTTCCTAGGCCAGATTAATTTTTAACTACCTTTAATCTCCTTTAGTATGTGATGAACACCTTTGGTGAGGGGCGTATACTCATAATACTTCTTGATTTTATCAAACTTCTTGTTTTTCTGATCTTTCTTGGTTAATTTCTTCTGACTTCCAGTCTTTACCGCTAGAGCTTCCTTAGAAGCCATAGCCTCCTCGGTGTTCATAATCTTCCCATCCTTGGTCATCAACTCTGTTATTATCTTAAGAGAATTCTTTTCCAATGCATAATAAAGTTCCTTAGTGATAAACCCACTCATAAGTGTTGTGATGATGGTCTTCTCTTCGTAATTAATCACTTCTAGTTTCTCATTATAGAAGCGAGTGATGTACTCCCGAGTACTTTCTCCAGGTTTTTGACGAATAGTCAAGAGATGAGTGACACTCTTGATTGGCTTCTCCCCAAAATAAAATTTATCGATAAACAACTCGATCAAATAATGGAAACTAGAAATATTTCCTCTGGGGAGGTTACTGTACCATATCTAGGCTGGACCTAGATTGGAACCTGAGAATGCTTGGCAACGCATCTTGTTGGGTACAGAGTAGATGTTAACGCAAAAATTCTCCATCTACGAGGACCAATCAGAAAAGGACACATGTCATCCTACGTGGCAATATTCAACACCCGAGGAGAGTTAGTCGGCACCCGAGGAGAGTTGGTCGGCACCCGAGGAGTGTTAGTCGGCACCCGAGGAGAGTTGGTCGGTACCCGAGGAGAGTTAGTTGGCACCCGAGGAGAGTTGGTCGGCATACCAACCAGGAATATCAAAGGATAACTACGCATTTAATGATCATTAATGTACATTTATATTGTAAATGACAACACATAGCATACCAAGCAATTCAACAGTTAGATTCGTTGAATGTAGACATAATGTATAAATGTCTACATACAATGAATCTCTTTATCTCCCATTACTATAAATACATGTATTCCCTTGGCCAAAAGGGAGAACTATGAAAAGAGATCCAAAAGAGAACCGAGAGACACCATACACAAGATCCACACCTTTTTCTCTCTCTACACCACATTGTGCTATTGTAAACCCCTGGGAATAAAATAACAGTGGACGTCGGCTTTTCCTTATAGCCGAACCACTTTAAAAATCTTTGTCTCTCATGTGCTTGATTGGATTACTTTTATCTATTTATCTATGATCATAAAAATGGGATTCGGTCCAGTTTTTTGCATCAACAGATTGGCGCCGTCTGTGGAAACGTGTTACAAGCATTGTTCTCCATCAAAAGCTAAATTTTTATTTTCTCTACGTATAATCAATTATACATACATCTGTTGATTCAATCATGATTTTTATGTTTATATACATAAATTAATTGTCCAATTTTTATCTGCAAAATATTGCATATCATGATGTTAAAATCATAACTGTTAGGTTAATTCTTATTTAGAAATCTGAAAAATAATGGATTTCATAAATCAAAAATTTTTGCTTGATTCTCAAGTTTCAATTTTATATCATGGAATAAATATTTTAAATGATTACATATACCAATATATACGACGATGATAAGATTTAATCATTTTCATTGTTGATTTTGAAATAAATTTTGTAAGATCTTTGATGTCTATTCAAATTCCCATCATATTTTTAATAAAAGAATGGGAAAAGGTTAAAGACAATAAAAAGTCTTCTCATGGAAATCATGACCCAGATCTATTTTCTCTCTCTTCAAGTTTGAGTCTCTTTGCATTCACTTTTATGAATTATATACTTAATTTGGTTCATCTTCCATCTATGTCAATAAAGTCAAATTGATTGATTTTTTATATAAATTTGGTAATAACTTCTATCATTCACCATATTTTTATCTCTCCAAATTGGGAATAAGAAGGGATCAATATAAAAAATAATTTTCTCTCACCTGAAAAATCATTACCCACCTCTTGTAAAAGAGGATCAGTAAATAATCATGACCATATCAAGACTCTGGGCACAAATTTGATATGTTGACCCCTCGTTCATCACATCACAAGGTTTCTTTGTCGAAATCACACGATCTAGTGGGTTATATATTTATTCATTTAATTAACATTCTTAAGGCTTAAATTTTACATTGAATGTTATTTTTTGATCTAAAGATTCGAGATATTCTGGTCATCCAACCATATATTCTATAATTTGAGATATCCTTAAATGTTGGTCGGCAACATCCATGCCGTTTATCTGCAGCAGTAGAATCTTGGGCTATTAAAAAATGCTAAGCACCCCCGATATTTCTTTAAACACGAGTTCGGTTTGGGGACAAGCAGGGGGCTTAAGTCTTTTTAACTTATGATCATCCAAAAAATATTTTTAAAACCATGTGATAAATAATTTTCAAACAGCAACTAATACCTGATTAGTTGTTGGAGATTAAATAATTTTATGTCTTATTTATGATGCATATTTGATAATAATTTGTCCATCTCACACACATTTGGCATATTATTAATATTTTTATTTCTCAAGCATATACATATCATATATTGATTGGATGAGTAAATTATTCTCATGACTAATCAATTCAGCCTACACAAATGGTAGAGCAAGATATTAATTTTTACAGGTACAAGATTCAACTCCGAGGAATGCTCGGAAATAATCTTACTCTTCTGAAAAATATTATCATAGCTCGGCAGTATGAAATTTCACCTCAGCGAGGAACTATTGATTTTATTATTGCTATGATATCTGCTCCAGCACAAATGATTCTATATATCCATTGGGATTCATATCCTATATTCATCTCAACATGGAGCACGGCGAGATACTTATTATCATATTCAGCTCTGAAGAGAACTATAACATTTATTATATTTCACCCCCAACGGATAGTTGGTCGGGGTAATTCTTATTTATATGCAGGCCCAGCAAAGTTCTCGGCCATATTCTTATGTTCTGGAAAATATTATTCTTATTCGGCATTCTGCAATTATGCCTCGACAAGATACTTATTCATCTTTAAGGAGAATTACAACATTCGTTCGGATAATTCTTATTTATATTCAGGCCTGACAACGTTCTCGGCCATATTCTTATGTTCTGAAAGATCTTATTCTTGTTCGGCATTATATGATTCTACCTCGACTGATCGGCGAGGCACTTTATTATTTTTAATTATTCTTTATATCTATTTGGATGCATATTCTATTCTCATTTCAGCATGGAGCTCGACAAATATTTATTATATCTTATTCAGCTCCAAGGATGTCTCCAGCATTTATTATATCTTATTCAGCTCCAAGGATGTCTCCAGCATTTATTATATCTTATTCCCAACAATCTGTTGGTCATCGCCGAGGAGGTATCCTGCATTTATATTATCTTATTCCCAACAAATCTGTTGGTCAGGGCCGAGGAGGTCTCTAGATTTATATTATCTTATTCTCAACAAATCTGTTGGTCAGCACCGAGGAGGTCTCCAGCATTTATATTATCTTATTCCCAACAAATCTGTTGGTCAGCGCCGAGGAGGTCTCCAGCATTTATATTATCTTATTCCCAACAATCCGTTGGTCAGCTCCGAGGAAGTCTTCATCATTTATTATCAATTACCACCAACTCCGATTGGTAGATAAAATCACTCCGGTTGGTAGACAAAATCCAACTCCAGTTGGTAGATAAAATCCAACTCCGGTTGGTATTGGTCGATAAATCTCATTCAAAGTTCACATTCCACAGTTGGGGGCTTCTATTACAGATATATTTGTTCATTTGGTGGCACATTCTTATATCATCATGAAGTCGATCATCAAATTCAACTCCACAAACTCAAACGATCGGGGCCCCGACCAATCATCATTTAGGAGTTGTTTTTCTTGATCAGGAATTACTTTTGATATTGAAGTTCAGGAGGTATATTGAAGTTCAGGAGGAATATTGAAGTTCAGGAGGTATATTGAAATTCAAGAGGTGTATTCAGAAGTATCATGACATGATGAAAGAAAGCGATAAGTATTCCACCGAGGAACTCTGTCAGATCAGAAATTAGAAGACAAGTTGCCTATATGGAGGCTATATGTAGATGGCTCATCTTGCACTACAGGCTGTGGGGCAGGGATCGTTTTGAACAGCCCAGACGAGGTCGACATGGAATACGCCCTACGTTTCTAATTCAAAGCTTCTAATAATGAGGTTGAGTATGAGGCCATGATTGCAGGTCTTAATTTGTCAAATACTATGGAGGCACAGCAGGTTATTGTCTTCAGTGATTCTCAGTTGATCGTAAACCAAATGTTGGGAATATTTGCAGCCAAAGGAGAATTGATGATCAAGTATCAAGCAAAGGTGATGGAGTTAGTATCAGAGTTTGTTTCTTTTCAACTGGTAAGAATATCAAGAATGGAGAATGTGAGAGCATACGCCTTGGCCCGATTAGCATCAACTACTCGTACCGAGCTGCGAAGAACGATACCAATTGAAGTATTAAAAAGTCGGAGCATAGATGAAGACCTGACGATGAATATTATTACCCTTGATTTAGGACCATCTTGGATGGATCCCATCAGAGCATATATTGAGGAGGAACAATTACCGGAGGATAAGCTCGCTGCCAAGAAATGGAAGTTTAAAGCTGCTCGGTATGTACTAATTAATGGTATTTTGTATAGACGAGGAATTATGGCAGGTTTGCAAAGATGTGTACATCCCTCCGAGGTGAAAGAATTGATTAAAGAGATCCATGAAGGGTCCTGTGGAGCCCATGTAGCAGGTCGGACACTTTTGCAAAAGGTGATGATGCAGGGATACTACTGGCCGACAATGAGAGCTGATTGTATAGCTTATGCCAAGAAATGTGACAAGTACCAACGCTTTTCCTCCATCCGAAGAACTTCACAAACATTGTTGACACCCATCATTTATCCTTGGCCATTTTCCATGTGGGGATTGATTTGGTTGGACCATTGCCGACGACTCGAGGAAGATTCAAATACCTCGTCATCGCAATAGATTATTTTACTTAGTGGATAGAAGCTGAGCCACTTATTGACATGACATACGAGAAGGAAGGTGTACCAATTTGTTTGGAAGAACATATGCCGATATGGTCTCCCTCATGCCTTCATCACAGACCATGGAACACAATTTGATAACGAGGAGTTTGCTGCCTATTATCATCAGTCAAACATTTTGAAGGTTCATTCAGCGTCAGGATATCCTCAGAGCTAATGGACCGGATAGCTCGAAAGAGCCAAAAAGCTCTAAGGAGCCAAAAAGTGCTCTAAGGAGCCAAAAAATGCTCTAAGGAGCCAAAAGCTCTAAGGAGCCAAAAAAATGCTCTAAGGAGCCAAAAAGTGCTCTAAGGAGCCAAAAAGTGCTCTAAGGAGCCAAAAGCTCTAAGGAGCCAAAAAGTGCTCTAAGGAGCCAAAATCTCTAAGGAGCCAAAAAATACTCCTTTGGTTAGGAGGCGCTCTAAGGAGCCAAAAAATACTCCTTTGGTTAGGAGGCGCTCTAAGGAGCGAAAAGCTCTAAGGAGCCAAAAAATACTCCTTTGGTTAGGAGGCGACACTAGTGTGACCAACTACGGTTGGTAAGATATCTAGTGGACAGCTCGAATGAGCCAAAAAGTTCGAAAGAACCAATACTACTCCTTTGGTTAAGAGGTGTACACCAGCATGATCAATTACGGTTGGTAAGATAAAAATATACTCTCACATTACAACTTATGTTGGTCGGGAGGTAAGATTATTACAAAAAAGTTCTTTGAAGAACAAAATATTCCAAAATACACCAAGTATAGTTGGTCGGGGATAAAAACCCACTAACTGTAGTTGGTCGACGAGGATAAATTATTGACCTTGGTTGGTCGGACACATTTTATGAAAATATTTGAAATTGAACCAAGTATAGCTGGTCGGGGATAAAAACCCATCAACTGTAGTTGGTCGACAAACATAATTTAACAACCTTGGTTTGTCGGAAAAAATTTAAACATTTTTATACTCATTACTTTTTTATTAAGTGATCGAGAAACATTACTGATACTTGTAATTTTGTATTACTAAGTTGGTCGATGAACAACACAATATTGTTATCTTTTATATATGCACAGATGTAAAGTATTTTACAAGATAATAGCAATTAAGATTGCGAATAAAAATGAAAGTCTTTCATTAAATCCAAAAAACAAAATACATTGAGAATGAAAATGTATACTAACTATTACATTGAGATTCCTATTCTATTGGTTTCTTTTACTTCTACTTTTGAAACAGGTTCCTCGCCAGCAGGAGGATCATCTAAAATATAAGGGGAGTTTATGAAGTTAAGATCTTTCAACATTCTGATATTCATCACAGATGATTTGTCCGAGAAGCATTAGCTCATTCCCGAGAAGCACTTGCTCATCCCTAAGAATCACTTATTCATCCCCGAGAAACTCTTGCTCATCCTCGAGCAGAGGTAGAAGTCAAAATCAGCATCTACAGCACTGAGATCTTTGCTAATACTGTCTCGACCAATAATGAAGAAGAATTTATGTGAAAATGTTTCGAAGTCCACCACTAGCTTGGTACTAATCAGATTGAAGAGTTGGGTTCAAAAGCTAATATGTTACTCGACAAATTATTCAGAGGAGCATAAATCAGAAAAATCAAGCACGTGAAGATAGCACTCAGTTGCTCGACACAGGAAGCAGTTGGTCGGCTGGCAAACCAATCAACATACTTGAAGATTATGACAAGCTACAAGCTGCATACTATGGCATGGCTGCATCCAAATTCCCAGGGGTGATACATAGGACACGGAGTTCCTCAAAAGAAAGATTAGCAACCATCGATCAGCCTGCATCATATGTCGTCCAGGAGATAATGCACTTTATGTTGAACAAATCAAGAAGGTAGATCAAGAATTTCACGAGCACCGAGCAACACTGCAGAATAAATACTCCATCCTTTCAAGTAAACCATCAAGTATGGAGCATTGGGGGCTTCTGTTAACGCAAAAATTCTCCATCTACGAGGACCAATCAGAAAAGGACACATGTCATCCTACGTGGCAATATTCAACACCCGAGGAGAGTTAGTCGGCACCCGAGGAGAGTTGGTCGGCACCCGAGGAGTGTTAGTCGGCACCCGAGGAGAGTTGGTCGGTACCCGAGGAGAGTTAGTTGGCACCCGAGGAGAGTTGGTCGGCATACCAACCAGGAATATCAAAGGATAACTACGCATTTAATGATCATTAATGTACATTTATATTGTAAATGACAACACATAGCATACCAAGCAATTCAACAGTTAGATTCGTTGAATGTAGACATAATGTATAAATGTCTACATACAATGAATCTCTTTATCTCCCATTACTATAAATACATGTATTCCCTTGGCCAAAAGGGAGAACTATGAAACGAGATCCAAAAGAGAACCGAGAGACACCATACACAAGATCCACACCTTTTTCTCTCTCTACACCACATTGTGCTATTGTAAACCCCTGGGAATAAAATAACAGTGGACGTCGGCTTTTCCTTATAGCCGAACCACTTTAAAAATCTTTGTCTCTCATGTGCTTGATTGGATTACTTTTATCTATTTATCTATGATCATAAAAATGGGATTCGGTCCAGTTTTTTGCATCAACAGTAGATATCAACAGCAAGTTGATATTTATCAATATGGATGACTGGATTAGTTTTTCTATCATACTTAGGAGTGATAACTAGTGGCTTGAATTTAGAAGGTGTGGGGTAGTCCACAATGGCCTAAATAAAAGGGGATCCCTTCACAAAGCTCTTATACAAAGGGTTTTTGATTTTAGCCATTTCTCCCAAACAATCTTCTAGCCGCTACATGGATCCTTTATAGTAATGTTCCTATGGTTTAGACTTGATGGAGGTAGATCTAGTGGATTTACTGTGTACATGTGCAGATATATCTTCCTGAGAAGTCTGTTAGATAAGACCAGAGCCTCTTATGCTATCCCTAGACCTCGCGGATCATTTTATGTGATCGTGGGATCGATCTGGCTCTTTATGATAACCTTTAGCTACTCAGGTCCCCAGATAATAAAGGTATATGCCTTACTTAAGCATTCCAATACGCTCGTCCATTCAGAGGAGAAATATTGACCATCATAATAATCAGTTGATCAAATTGACGATGCTGCTCACGAGTGGTAAGATCAGTTGTGAAAAGATCTCGAATAGTTACTCCTTTTAATTCTGGCTCGTGGAGGTGGAATATTCATCCCGGATGTTTCAGTGGTGGATTTGTCTTGCAATGTGAGAGACAATTAATGAATTGATTCTTGCATATCTTCTTGACCTTTAACAAGGTTTAGTAGAATTCCCTAGAGATCTGCTTTACGAGGAAGAGCAGATGGAATAACAAAATTACCTTTATTCCTAAAGGTATTTTCTGGGTCAGTCATTTCTCTAAGGGAAAAGAAATGAAATAAGTGGTACAGAACGATGACAGAAAAATGTTCGCACAGACGAAGCTAATCTGTTGATGTCTAAAAATGAAAGGGGTCCATCTAAATTTATAATCACGGATAAATAAAGATAATTAAGCAAGGAAAACACACAACAAATAAGGTTTTTAAAGAGATTCAATTATAAAAAATCCTAGGTCCACTATTGGTATTATTTATAGTGGTTATAATAACTCAGGGTTATGTATGTTTGTGCTTGATTCAATCGTCCCCTTGAGCTAAGGGATATTATGTGTTTATAGTTTTCACAAACCCAAGAGATGGAATGCTTTTATATATTCAAGCATTTACATTTGTATACAATAAATAAGACTGTTGATATCCACTAGTACGTGTACAATGACAGTTGGTAACTCCACACGAGTTGAATTTTTCTATTCTTGATGGTTCATGTTCTTGAGGTTGGTCGGCTTGCTGGACGACCAAGTATCTCAGGAACCGACCAATGAAGTAAGTATTGTGAGGATTTCCACGTAGGAGGACAGGTGTCCATTTCTCGTTGGTCCATGTAGATGAACAATTTTTACATACAACAATATTCATGCTTTATTTACTTGTATGTACTCACTCTTTATTCACGTATTTCACACTCACTTGTACATATTTTTCACGTTTTATATTCACTTGTCCACATCTTTTAACATACTCCATGTCACTTGTAGATATCCATGCTTATTTTCACTTGTATATATATACACACTTTATTCACTTGAACACATTATATGTTTCACATCATTTGTATATATATCATATGCTTCATGTATATATTTCACATCACTTACGCATATATCCATGTTTTCTTCACTTGCATATATCTCTATGTTTTCCTCACTTACACATATTTGCATATTAATACCAGTTTGTACATTAATCCATCTCACATGTATATATCCACTAGTTTTACACCTTATACATATCACCTTGCCTTTCTCAATTATATATGCTCCATGTTTTGTGTTACTTGTACATACTTACTTACTTTACTTTACTTGTATAACAATTTTTCGCATGCCACTCATTTATATTCTCATGATTTATTCCATGATTATTACTTGCACATATTTCTCTAGGAATATATAAAACTTTTCATAAAGATACTGATAAGCACCCAAAACTGTACAATTTATACCCCAAATAGACGTACTTTAGTTGTTAATTCTCGTCAATTTGGGTCTTATGCGCTTAATTGTTCAATATGCACGCTTAATTACAGTTGCGGTGTCAAAAGCTATATTTCAAGGCAATTTTCATTAAAATGGTGCTAAATACCCAATTCCTTGACCCTTACCCGAGCCTAAACCTAGCATAAACCCACTCCGAACCCCGTGTGTGTCTAATTTTTCCCATTTTAATATTTTTTAGATTTTTAGTTTGAGTCATTTTTATTTTTAGGATTGATTTTTGATTTATTTAGGATTTTTTAGGTTTTATTTACTATTTTTATATTTTATTAGTATATTTTGATTTCATCTTTATTTTTATTAGTTATTAGTTTTATTTTTATTAGGATTAGATTTTTTTTTTGGATTTCATTTATTAGTTTTATTTGAATTTACATTTAATTAGAATTTTAGTTTTAGTTTTATTACATTTTATTATTATTTTATTTCTCTTTTCAGTTTCATTTTTAATTGAATATTTATTTTATTATTAGAAGTAGGATTTTTATTTTTTTAGAGTTTTATTGTTTTGAGTTTTATTTTTATTACCTTTAGTTTTTTTTAGGTGTCCAAATTAAACACACACACATCACCTAAGTCACTAACACCTTATTTCTTACACCACAAACACACCTAAATAACTTATCCTACACCCTCTTCCACACCCTAACAAGCCTACACCCACCTACACCCTATCCTCACCACTCCATCTTCAACCTTCCACCCTTCTCTCTCCTCTCTCCTCACCAATAAAATCAACCTCCATCTCTCTCTATCCTACAACACCAAAGACCCTACCCCATCACCTTAACCATCAAATCACCCCTTACCCCTGCGATTTTCGGACAACCTTAACCGCCGGCATCACGACCCCGTGCAACCCAAACTCTCCCCAGCCCTCACTTCCAAACCAACCATCACCCGAGGCCACTTCCGACCTACGTCCTACCCCTGCCACTTCCGGAAATTCCAGATCAACCCCACCTGCTCACCCTCCAACCTCCTACGCCCCCCCCCCCACCCCCCTCCGGCGTCATCCCAGGCCAGCGCGACGCCCTGCGGCCTGACCCTCGTTCCCCTTCGCCCATAAACCACATCCAAACCTGCAGATCCGAACCCGGTTCAACCCGGGGCAGTACCCATCCATTCCACCCATATACCTTTCAAACCCAAACCCATTTTCATGTTTCTCCAAAGCCACGATTTGTGTCACATGCCAAACCAAATCCAAAAAGCCCCAAGTGCCTAATTAACCATTTAATTCCTTTTACCCCTTATACCCATTTTACCCCCCAACCACCTCTTTTACCCAATACCCATTCTTGGGAGTGTGAAGCACTTGGAGCGAATTTCAATTTGTAGTTCATTTATTTTTCGCACTTTATTATTTTTTGTACCATTTTTATATTTTTAGAAGGCTTGTATTAGGTTTATTTTATCCTTGCTTGTATTGCAGTGCATAGGACACCATTTATTTTTCATTTAAATTTGTAATAAATCAAAGACAAGCATGATAGGGAGACCGGGCAAGGTAGAGAGAGGGCGTTCATAGGCGAGGATTTAGAAGCCTCTCTACCTTGGGTCGGTAGGACTCTCGGGAATGACTGAGATAGGCTTGATCTCCCCCCGGTCGACTCAAATTTTTCGGCACCCCGCGCCGTAAAAACGGTTGAAGGTACATCTCTTATACCCTCGCGCCATCTTGTTAGCGAGTTCACACCTTGTGTGCTCCTACGTGATCTTATGTGATTTCATTCTTGCATTTAATTTTTAATGAAATGATGAATTAAATTGACTAAGACCTACGCCCAGTCACTCACGAGAAGGGACTTCATCACCCGACTCAATCACTTATCCTTTGTGTGCTACCCTAGCAATCACTAATTTAAAATCAATCAACTAGATAGCCCCATAGGATACGGTGTTCGTAGGCTCCTTTTTGATCATTTTGACTTGTAGGATAACCCGTAGAGTCCTCTCCACCGGGCAAACCCTCGAACGGTTCGCTTTGTGGCACGAAAGTGTCCAAGGAAACTTGGTTTTAAGTGCGGTCGCCCAGTAAAACGGGTTTGTGTTGTCCCCAGCGTTATACCGGCCGATCATTTCGTCGTAGTAGCTTTGTGGAGAATCTCTGTGGCAAGCCTCTTATCATTATGTGATTAAAGTAGGAACACACAATTTGCAAACGGCGATCACTCATATAAATTACGTGATTTTTTATCGCCCGCGGACTTAATTAAAATTTGACTACCTTTTTACTAAATTCAAAGATAAAAATTGGTTATGCTCTAGTTAGGAAATTTTTTTGACTTGTGTGTGTGTCCAATCCATTTTTCGGTAGTCGGGATTTAGTAAGTTCGTGCAAATTCTAAGAGTCCATATCTTTCCCCACCCTTTTCTTCCAAAAAAATCCAAAAATATTTTCTTTCATTTTTATAACAAAAAATCAAAAAATATTTTCTTTCTTTCCTTTTTAGAAAAATTCAAAAATATTTTCTTTCCTTTTGAAAAAAAATTAAAAATTCCAAAAAAATATTTTTCCTCTCATGGCTGAAGAACCTCCTTTACGGGACTACTTTGGTCATTTTTTATTGACACGCGACACGTGTGAGAGTGATCCCGAGCCGTCTATTTATGATATTTTTCATGGTTTTGGCTCTCTCACGAGTGCCCTTGATACTCTTGACCCGTCCTTGCACGCACCTCCTATTCCATCACCCTCGGTGTCAAGTGTTGGCATGTCGTATCCTTGTGCACCCATTTTCGATCAGTCCCCTCACTATGCACCCAATGAGTATCAACCAATTGTCCATCACGAAAGCGATCCTTTCGTGTATGATGAACTTGAGCCCACTCCACACACTTCATTTGAGTATTCTCCATATAGTAAAGATCAAAGCGAGTTGTGTCCACCTCAACCACCGCCACCACCCATCATTCCACCACCACCATCCACATTCACTCTCGAAAGCCTCTTGCAAAAGTTCATACTCGAGCAAGAGCAAGCCACTCAACTTCAAAATGAATCCCTCAAAAGTCTTGAACAACGCCTTAATGAATTTGAGTGTGAGCGAGATCGGTCATTCCCATGCATCCACCCATTGTTGCACCCGAGTGTGATAATGATGTGTCCTCATGTGACACAGATTTTGAGTGTGACCAACCCTACCACCCCCAGAATATCAAAGTTGAGACCATTCCATGGTTCGAGCCCCAAGTCGATACTTGTGTTGACTTACCTTTCGATAATGAGCCTGATCCAATCCCACCATGTCCACATGAACCCCACCTTGAGGTTCACATTCACCTTCCCACTCCCGTAATATCCAACACAATGCCCGAGTCTATACCCATTGAGCCCATCGTGTGTGTTCCCGAGGAACCACGTCATCTTAGGTTAGCTCCGGCTATGAGTGCTCACCATTTTCCTGAGATAGAATCCGTGATAGTTTCTTGGTTCATCTTGAGCCCATTATTTCTCATGATTCCTCTATCTATGATCTTGGTGCCTCGTCTTACCCACCCACCACATTCCCCGATGCTACTCTTGTGGAGAATTTGATCACTCACTCATTTATTTTCACACTTCCTCATGCGAGTTCCCTTGTGGATCACTCCACACCTCATGAGGAGTATGTGTCTCCCACTCTTGAGTTGGATCATCTTCCTCCACCATTTATCCCACCCGACCCACACATTGTTCCTTTCACCCCACCACCTGGTTTGGATCTTGATTTTACGCATTTCAAGTTTCCATCAACATTTTTAGATCCTAACCTGAAACCATCATCCACCATCTATGAGAGTCTGTATGGTGCTACTCTCCACTTCCGTGACACCAAGCTTCTTCCTCTATGCCCCCACTCTCTTGTGGTGTTGATTTTTCCCATCGACAGCCCCTAGCCTGTCACGGCGCGACCATTACCATCGCCCATTCATAGAACGATCGTGTGCTTTCTATGAGGACCACCCCATCACTATTTCCAAACCCTTTTCCCTTCCCATCCAACTTGAGAACCATTCTTATAGGGCCCTATTTTCCCTCACCTTTAAGGTAAACAAGGCCCGTGATCGATGCTTAATCACCCTTTTCTTTCTCACCTTTACCTTAATCCCCACCCACCCATGGTCCACTGATGCTTTGCATCGTGTGATGTACTTTGCCATATAGGTTCATTGGCCACTTTAGCCTCTATACAACAAGACTGACGCTTCAGTCTTGTTTGGGGGTGATTCTCATCACCCAAATTTTCTGTCGCCCCGCACTTTCCTAGTTGCTATCTTTAGGGTGAGAATGGTTCGGTCTAGCTGAAGACATTAAACTTAGCACTACCGGGAGGCAGCCCACATTTTTTGTATTAGTCTCATCCTATTTGGGGGTGGTGTTTCACCTCACTCTATGCTTTATCATGTTTATGGACTTGTACACATTTTTTCTCTTATCATTTATTCAGGTTTATTATTGGATTCATTTGTCCACTTCATTAGCGATTCATTCTGGTAATCTCTTTCCTCCCTTATGCTCTCAATTTTAAAAATCATTTTACCTAACATCGAGGACGATGTTCCTTTTTGTTTGGGGGTGGAGAATTTTATCAAAATCGTACCTCTTTTGAAAAATTATGATTTTTGAACCCGATTTTTAAAATTTCGTGCAGTTTCTTTCATCTCAATCACTGATGTGAATTTTCAATCATCCATCTTCCAAAGTCTAGGAATCAAGATAGAGAATATTTTTTCTAAATAACTTATGTAATACGTAAAAAGTCATGTTGCACCATGAATTTCTAGACTCAATAAAATTTGCGCACTTGTCACGTCAATACGGTTTAGAGTTGAGGAGTACTACAATTCTAAAGAGAACCTTAGGGATCACTAGTAGAGACTTTAGCTTATGAGATTTGTGCCTTTCACCCTTTTTGAGTGTTTTACGCAATCTTCAAGTCACAAGTTGATTCAACTTCCTTTGGGTCCGCACTTTAATAGTTGTATGATCTCATTATTCTTTATTTTTGGCTTGATCACTGAGAATGACATCTTTTTCGAGTTGTAAGAAATGCGTGTCTTGAAATTTGTCCCGAATACTAGATTTTCACCCATTCACTTCACCAATTACATTACCTTTTTCTACCCTATTCCCATATATTCCCCTCACCATCATTCCCCACTCATTTCATATATCTTCCATCATTCCAAAAATAAGAGTGTTGATTCAAAATGTTAAATGTCTTCATTGTTGGTTTGAAAAGTGAGAGAAAAACAAACAAAAAAAAGAAAAAGAAAATAAGAGAAAAACATAAAAATGGAAAAAATAGAAAAAAAAGAGAGAAAAGAAAAGAAAGAGAGTTTGTAGTTAGTTTTTGAATAAAGACATTTGTGCCTAAAGTGTATACACTCTTCTCACATATCACATCCATCTTTTATCCATTGCCCATTCATCACTCATTACTCATCCATACATCAACATTCTACCTCATATCATCATATCCTTTCCATCTCATTTCCCCTCACCCATAATCATCCATATATTCCCCCTAGGTGTTCGGGCAAATGAAAGTCGACGTGGTGAATAACTCGACGTTCTCACTATAGTGATTATCATTTCTTTCATGAGATCAATTTTCTTTCTTATTGTTCGTTCTTTCTTATGCGTGTGTGAGACATTTGAACTTGCTTACATTTACTCACCTCCTCACACACAAGAGAGATACACTTACCCTAATCTCGAGAGTTCGTTTGAGAGAGTTATATCTAGTGAAATTTGAAGTTGAAGCATTGATTCCAAAAACACTACACCAAATCTGCCCATTTGTCAAGGTCATTGACCTTGACAAATTCACCTTGTCAAGGTCAATGACCGTGACATTTCGAGGCGAGACAACTTTTTTTGTCACGGTCGTGTCACGGTCATTGACCTTGACACAAAACTCGCGTTTTGTGTCACGGTCGTGTCACGGTCATTGACCTTGACACGTTTGTCACGGTTTTAAACCGTGACAAAGCCGTGACCCTTTTTTAAAAAATTTGTCACGGTCAATGACCGTGACAATTCTGGGCAGAATTTAAAAAAAATCTGCTGGGCAGTATGGCCACCGCCACTGCCCAGCAGTATATTTGTACCTGTTATAGCAACGTTGTACCTGATCCAAACATCATATATCCAACACAAACTAAAGATAATGCAAATATATATTCATGACAGTATAATCCAAATCTTCAAAGTAAAAATAATATACATGACGATATAATCCAAATATAATTAAAATGGACAAACTTAAAAATAATGTTACTACATGTCTTAGATAAAACTGAGGAGGTGAGTAGGCCACACGACATACGAATTGACGCACCCACTAATATACGTCGTGCCGCATTGTTCGCGCAACCACAATAGGGAGTTCTCCTTCCCGGGTATGACATGCGTGACGAGCACCTTGGACTCCATCTCTTGAAGCACACGTCCATGGACTATTCCACCCTCGACGATGTTCGGGTCCCTCAACCCCCGCCCTATCCGCTGGCCATCAAATATGTCCAATATGAACACGCTCGGCCAACCAATTGTCGATAATGGTCTGTTGGAGGGCGTCAAATAGGGAAGTGGATCGTCGAAGTACGAACGTGTCGGTGATGAAGCAGCGAGGTCCACATCCTCGTCATTCTGCGCCTCGTCCTCCCGCACCTCCTCGTCCTCCCGCACCTCCTCCTCCACCGCCTTCTCCTTCCCTTTCCCTTTACCTTTCTCTTTACGGTCTCCACCCAACGTACGCTTCATGAATGCGTACATATCTTGGACCGTCGCCTCCAAACGGGACAGCTTCGCGTCGTGTGAATCCACCGTTCGAGCCAACCCGGTGTCGCTCGTCTCCAATCCGATGATCCTAGATTTGGCCACCCGCGAGCTCACTCCCCTTGTCCTCCCCTTGCGATCAGAGCCAAGCACTTGGCTGAGTGCGTCTGTGGACAAAGATGCCTTGTCGGCATCAGACTGCGACTCATGCACTTCCTTAAGCTTTGCCTGAAACGACAAAAAGCACATGATTAGTAAAATAAGTAAACTAAAAAATTATAACGTAATTAAAAATAATTAAACTGTCGGATTACTTACAATCGTGGCCGCGACGCTCGGGGACACCTCCTTGTCCTTCCCCTTCTTCGTCCGAAGAGCCACATAAGTATCGAGCCTATGTGGCTTACCCCCTGGCCCACTCCCTACCCCCTGAAATAAAATAAAGTAAAGTAAAATTAGTATCGGCCCCGCAAAGTAAAATAATATCCAATAAAATATTTTTGTAGTTATAGATAAATTAAATATTACCTTCATCCTATGCTCCATCTCAGCGTAAGAGGTCCGGCCGGAGTAGTGCACGTCCGTCTTTTTAGCCCGATTTTCCCTCCCCGATTGGCGAGATGCCAATTGTCGATCCTCGAGCTCATTGTCAATGAACTTTTGCCATTGTGCCAATGAGATCGGCTCCTTGGGCGGGACGGATCCGCGCCATTGTAAAATGGTCTCTCGTGTTTTTCCAAAGTACCGTGTCCGCATATTTTTTTTCCACGTCTTGTGTTGCTCCCTCAACTGCTCAAAGACGGAATCGCGTAGCTTTGGATCCAAGTTGAATTGTTCCTGTCCAACAAATACAATGTTAGTTGCGAATAAATATAAATATAAATATAAATATAAATATAAATATAAATATAAATATAAATATAAATATAAATATAAATATAAATATAAATATAAATATAAATATAAATATAAATATAAATATAAATATAAATATAAATATAAATTGAAATTGAAATATTCATATAAATATTACCTGTAGTGCCGCCCAAACAGCTAACTTGAGCTCATACGGCACCTCCTTCCAACTCATAAACCCCGGGCCGATGACCGTCTTTAGCAGCTCGAGGGATCTCGCTAAAAGCTCCGACTTGTTTTCGACGGTAATCCCAAATTTTCCATATTTGGGGAGCCTAGGGGCGGAGGAGCCCTCGTCGCCTCCGCTACCACCGAACCCAGACGACGACATCATCATAAACAGCATCATCATCTTCGCCCTAACATCTGAAGGAGACATTTTTGCTGTAAAAAAAATGTTATTAGTACAGATAAAAAAAAATGTTATTAGTACAGATAAAAAAATGTTACGTCTATATTATAACGTATGTGTAAGTTCCATCAATACCATTTCGTTTCAATTTTGTAATATTATGTTTTTTCCAAATATTTAAAGAGTTATTAAATGGGTGCCCCACCCCTGCCCCCTCCCCCCGCCACACACACACGCACACCTACGCACACACACACGCACACACACATATAATTTTTAGATTATGTATAGGAATTGAATTTTAATATTAATCCTTCATAAATCCCTTGAATACATGCATAAATTTGTAGAGATTGAAATTAAATTGCTTGAGATTGAATTTCTATGTTTCGGGGTCATTATTTGAAAATACTTAATTACCCTTTGAAAACCTTTCATAACACACCTATGTATTAAATATGGGTTAGACCTCTTAGCTTGCTCAACCACCCATTTACACACTTACTTTACCTTTTATTTACATTATGGATATTAATCAATTCACACGTTTTTTGTCCACTTCAACATTTACTGAAACATTTATTAATTCATTCAAGTTAGGTAAAACCACGCAAGTATCTAATACCAAGTTTTGACGACACGGATCTCTAGAAAGAAAAACAAGCACTTCCAAATTAATATGCCCTCTTTCTTGTTTAGTGTCTCGTGAATTGATAGTATGATTATAAAAATAGTATACAAAACTAGGTGAGATTTTAGAATTACACGTCGAAATAATACATGTTGTATAATAATAATAATACAAGTGCATGCTTTCAAGGAAAAAATTATCTTAAAATGATTGGTAGGGAATGTCTATGAGGTGGATGATAATTTATTTGATATTTTATTTTATTTCTTTTGGTTAGGTTATTAAGACTTTATTTGAATTGATATCTTAGTAATTATTATTTAATATTTATTTTGAGCAATTATCTTATAGTAGGATTATTATCCTAGAAACAATTCTAACATTCCATGAAGGAAAACTTTTATTGGATGGTTGAAAAGACAATAGTTCCAAATTTATTATATTCCATAACAATTTCATAGTTTCAATTCATTTTCATTTATTCTCTTAGTGCTACAACAATAATTTTCGTCCTCCACCACCCCCTCCCCACCCCCTGCCCCCCTCCACCACCCCCTCCCCCACCACACACCACCACACACACACACACACACCCCACCCCTCCACCACCCCCTCCCCCACCACACACACACACACACACACCACACCACACCACCCCCTCCCCCACCACACACACACACACCCCACCCCACCCCACCCCCTCCCCCACCACACACCACCACCACACACACACACACCCCACCCCACCCCCTCCCCCACCACACACCACCACACACACACACACACCACCCCACCCCACCCCCTGCCCCACCCCACACCACCACCACACACACACACACCCTGCCCCACCCCACCCCCTGCCCCACCCCTCATCCACCCCCTCCCCCACCACACACCACCACACACACACACACACCCCACCCCACCCCCTCCCCCACCACACACCACCACACACACACACACCCCACCCCACCCTCCACCACCCCCTCCCCCACCCTGCCCCACCCCGCCCCACCCCCCACCCCCTGCCCCCCTCCACGCACACACATACACACATATATATATACACATACACACATAAATATACACACAAACATATATATAAATGGAAGAGAGAGAGAGAGAGAGAAAATGGACCTAAAAGTAGAGAGAGAGAGAGAGAGAGAGAGAGAGAGAGAGAGAGAGAGAGAGAGAGATGGAGGGAACGGCGCGGGAGGGAAAAAAGAAGGGGGGTAGGGTTTTTGCTGCGAACATTGTCACGGTCGTGTCAAGGTCATTGACCGTGACACGAATTGTCACGGTCATTGACCGTGACACGACCGTGACAAATTTACTTGCCACGGACTTGTCACGGTCTTTGACCGTGACAAGGCCTTGTCACGGTCGTGTCAAGGTCAATGACCGTGACACAAAACGCGTGTTTTTTTGTCACGGTCAATGACCTTGACAAGTCTGGCCGGCTGAAAGGTGACAATTTGCCCATTTTGGTGTAGTGAAAGGCAATCTAGGAATTACTCTTGTGATATTCGACCCGTTTTGACGGATTCACACTACACACGTTGAGTTCTACGAAGGATGTTCCATGTGTATTTACTTAGCTAAACTTTTTATGCTTCTAACTTGCATTTCTGAAAATATTCTCCAATGATGGATTGTGCGATTATTCTACGTTTAATAAGAGATTGACTGCCTTTCAATAAATTTTTGCAAATAAAGAATTTTGTGGGTATATTCCCTGCAAACCCTCACGAGACACAACTCATCCTGTAAGGCAACCTATAGGTTTAAAGGCTTGTTGCACATGCTAAGTGCAATCGCAAGTGCCCGCGAAAGTGGTACACTTTTGGTTTCTTATCTTTCTCTTTCTCTCTATCTTATTGCTCGAGGACTAGCAACGCTCTGTTTTGGAGTGGTGTGATAAGCACCAAAAATTGTACAATTTATATCCCAAATAGACGTACTTTAGTTGTTAATTCTCAGCAATTTGGGCCTTGTGCGCTTAATTGTTCAATATGCAGGCTTAATTGCAGTTGTGGTGTCAAAAGCTATATTTCAAGGCAATTTGCATTAAAATGGTGCTAAATACCCAATCCCCTGACCCTTATCTGAGCCTAAGCCTAGCCTAAACCTACCCCGAACCCCGTGTGTGTCTAATTTGTCCCTTTTTAATATTTTTTAGCTTTTTAGTTTGAGTCATTTTTATTTTTAGGATTTATTTTTTATTTATTTAGGATTTTTAGGTTTATTTACTATTTTTATATTTTATTAGTATATTTTTATTTCATCTTTATTTTTATTAGTTATTAGTTTTATTTTTATTAGGATTAGATTTTTTTAGGATTTCATTTAATAGTTTTATTTGATTTTACATTTAATTAGAATTTTAGTTTTAGTTTTATTAGATTTTATTTTTATTTTTATTTTTATTTTATTTCTCTTTTTAGTTTCATTTTTAATTGAATCTTTATTTTATTATTAGAAGTAGGATTTTTATTTTTTTAGAGTTTTATTTTTATTAGCTTTAGTTTTTTTTTAGGTGTCCAAATTAAACACACACACATCACCTAAGTCACTCACACCTTATTTCCTACATCACAAACACACCCAAATAACTTATTCTACACCCTCTCCCACACCCTAACAAGCCTACACCCATCTACACCCTATCCTCACCACTCCATCTTCAACCTTCCACCATTCTCTCTCCTCTCTCCTCACCAACAAAATCAACCTCCATCTCTCTCTATCCTACAACACCAAAGACCCTACCCCATCACCTTAACCATCAAATCACCCCTTACCCCTGCGATTTTCGGCCAGCCTTACCCGCCGGTGTCGCGACCCTGTGCAACCCAAACACTTCCCAGCCCTCACTTCCAAACCAACCATCACCCCAGGCCACTTCCGACCTACATCCTACCCCTGCCACTTCCGGCGATTCCAGACCAACACCACCTGCTCACCCTCCAACCTCCTACGCCCCCCCCCCCCCCCCTCCGGCGTCATCCCAGTGCAGCGCGATGCCCAGCGGCCTGAACCTCGTTCCCCTTCACCCATAAACCACATCCAAACCTATAGATCCGAACCCGGTTCAACCCGGGGGAGTACCCGTCCATTCCACCCATATACCTTTCAAACCCAAACCCATTTTCATTTTTCTCCCAAGCCACGATTTGTGTCACCTGCCAAACCAAATCCAAAAAGCCCCATGTGCCTGATTAACCATTTAATTCCTTTTACCCCTTATACCCATTTTCCCCCCTAACCACCTCTTTTACCCAATACCCAAAATTACCCAATAACTAAATCAGATTTTTTTTCCTATCCACTCACCCACTTATCTCCACACCTCACCATTTCCATGCACACTAAAGTCCATTACCCACAATACCCCCATGCTCCATGCACCTACTATTTAAAGAGAGTTTAAGACCATTTTAAAAGGGGATGGAATAAAGGGTAGAAAAACCCTAGAGAGAGAATTCGATAGAGAAACACCATTTTTATTTTTTTAGTAGTTTAGTTTTTTTTTAGATTAAAAATGTCAATAAATTGAGTGTTGTAATTAATTGAGATGATGGAAGAATTAAAGAATTAATGATTTTGAAGGCAATTATGGTTTGATTACTCCTCTCTAATTTTCATTTATGCTCTTATTTGATTCTAATTTTTATTGGATGATGATTATGGAGGGCTAATCACCCCATTCAAGGGATGAATTGAAACCCTCATGAATCCAATTTTATTTAATTGTAAAATCTAATTTTGTTAGTTTCCTTTGATTAGTAAATTTAATTCCTACTTATTTTCACATTGTCAAATGGAAAATCATCCTTAAGAAAGGAATGAAAATTGTATTTTCATTTGATCATTTGATTCAAACTAGAGATAGGCTTATCACTTGATTTAAATGTTAGTATAATTTTCATCTACTCTTGTTTTTACTTTGTCTAATTAAAATTAGTTTGGTAAATCGATCCTAGAGAGTGATTTATTTAATTGATTTTAATTCATTTAGAGTAGTGATTGTGGGGATTAAACTTACTTTTCTAAAATAATATTCAATTAATTCATTAGTGTAATGAGAATTAGCTTTTGAATTATATTAATATTTTGGAAATTGATGAAATTAAAATAGTGCAAGTTAGATAAATTTGTGTGAATTGAGGGTGGATTTTCCATCCTTTGAATATTTTCTTTCATTTAGTTACATCTCACTCGCTAGTTTATATTTTTCATACTTTTACTTTAGTTTGATTACCCTTTTTCATTTAGTTATTAGTTAACTCATCCTCACCTCACCCTATTGTTTTAATATTGAAAAAGCTAAAAAAATTTAGAAAAGTGAAAAAGTACAAAAAGAAAATAAAAAGTGAATTACAATTGAATTTGTTCTATTTTCTTTACATCCTTGAAAGTGGACTGGTACCCTTACTTACCTTTACACTTGAGTTGATATTATTTTGTAGGTATTTTAAGGTTTTGATTAGAAGGATCTTGTCAAACAACGACAAATACACTGAAAAGTTCTTTCTATCATATACTAATTAAAACTCAAGAAATGTTTCACACTATGTCATGTGAGGACTACATATTGACCCTATATATGTCTCGTACTAGGGAGTCGGAGTCACTTTGTGATGGGTTTGACAGTTCTGTGGGGTGCAGTTAACCTAAGAGATATGACTCCCACCTTTCATTGTCCAAGTAACTTTGACGTATATTAAATGGTTCCCGGCATCGTACCTCTTAACAAAACTCACACATACCATCGCCACGAGGTATATCATGAAGCAATTCACGTACACTCAGGTATATCAAATGTCTTTTCCACACGCACCGATGAATGATTTATTTTATAGGAAATAGGTATATCATGGAAGTCATGTAAAAGGGGAACCCTTACATTGACCTCGATTGCAAAAAACCCATGTAGATGTCTATCCTAGGGCACTCATACCTAGATTATCGATTCTAATTTTAAAATTTGCTAAAATTTTGGGTTGTCTCACCTCCCAAATTTTGCGTTATTTCACCTGTTTTAAAACAATACCATGTTAGTGAGTCTGGAAACATGTCAAATCTTGCACCGCGTACCCCATTCTTTCCCAGACTAGGGTCATGTCAGTCATTTCAATTTCACCCTAGGCGGAACATAATATAAGTGAAACCTAACAATAACGACTATAATAGGGATTCCTCCTATTTTCTACCTTTTTTAAAAATACCAAAAATATTCTTTCTCAGTAAAAATAAAATAAATATTTTCCTCTCAGATGTGACCACACTCCTTGGCCTGACTCCATATTGGCTGAGATCCTCTATCAAACCACCTCGGAGTTATACATCTTTATCATCCACTTTAGCAAAAATTGAACGGTCCTACAGAAGAATACTCATAGAGAATACTGATAAGAATGTCAATCCCCATCTAGATCTGATGGTCGTACTGTATCAGCTTATCGCAAAGATTGATAGTCTGAACGTCGATATCCAAGAAATGCAGTGAAATAGGTTCCAGATCCAAGAGGTTCCAAAAGATTATATTTCCTTTCCCTATATTGTGGGAATGCAAATGTTTGAGCCGATACAGGTGCCATAAGAGTATCAGTACAACCTACATGTGTTTTAAGTGTCAATAGACCACCACCTACTCATATAGCAATGTAAAATATTACTCAAAAAGGGTCTATCTTTCTCGTTCCTGTCCCTATCAACTGTGGTGCTATGGGCCTCAAGCAAAACTCATAGGAGCAGGATGTTTGTTGCATTTGGGCAGGCAACAAGCCTCATTAATGAGGCTAGTAATACCTACGGGGACATGATAGTGCTTATCTCCCAAGACTCTCTTTCCCTGTGATGTCGGTATTCACTTGTGAATGATTACCCCTGGAAGTTGTTTAACACCATATCTAATTTGAATCATATGCCCCAGTTTTACAATGAGCCTAATATTATTCCCCATGCGAGGGGTTGTTGGTTCTTCAGAGTAGCCGGTTTATTTTATATAAAAACAAACAAAAAAGGTTAGGTTTGTCCTTTTGGGGCTACTTCTAAAGCAGGTTTAGGCATGTGATTGTTCTAGAGATTCTTGTTGTAGGATTCGGGAACCGTATTACTAGTGGAAAAGGTATAAGACATCCCATTTGTTCCTTATTCTTATTTATATATATTTATTATCAATTTTAACATTATTTGATTAATTTTTAATTTATTTTACAACATGCTTAAAGACCTCAGTTTGAGAGGCCCTTAAATTATAGATGGTGCTTAGGTATGAAAACAGTATTAGTGAGATGTGCATAAACGTCACTTGAACCTATGAGGGTACACAAGAGTGCTTGTTTATGAATCTGTACTCATATAACAAGTGGTTGTTGGGATGTATGCAAGTGTGAGAGGAGGCTTGTCTTATATAATGATGGTCATTAATATGTATGTAAATGTGTGTTTGTGCGAAAATGCGTGGCTTCAGATAGTTTGATATCTCATTCGAAGTTTGAGAAGAGATGGATTGGTAATATGAGATATGGGTGTATCTCCATTATGATAACATATCGAGAGAGATATTGTCGAGACTTGCGCTCATGAGAAGGACTCGATATTACGCTAACGTACTTTTGTATCCACAAGATCAAAGGCTACATAGTTTAGTTCTGCTCAGTGTCTACGTGTTCATACATTTGTATGGACGTGCACAAGAGGTCATGACTTTGAGATAGTTTGATATCTTGGCTGGAGGGTAAGATAAAATTGATGGGAGATAAGAGATGGATGCATCTCGATTCGAATAATATATCATGAGACATATTATTGAAGATTGTGATCACAAGAAGGAATCGGTATTGTGCCCACGTACTCGTGTAGCCTCGAGATCAAAGACTACATAGTTTGGTTGTGATTAGTGCACACATGTTTACATGTTTATATGGAAGTTCACGAGTGGTCGCGACCTGAGATAGTTTGATATCTCGACTGTAGTATGTGATAGAGATCACATAAGATATAGGAGATGGGATCATATTTATGGGGATAATACATTAAGAGATATATTATCGAGGCTTAAGCTCACAAGAAGTACTTGGTGTTTCATTTACGTACCTATATATCCACGAGAATAAAATTTAAGTAGTTCGATTATTCACGTGTTCCAACGTGAAGTGTGTGAAAGTATAGGACTTGGTTTAGGAGGGGGAAACTCTATTTGTAGGGCTAAGGGTAGCTTTAGTGGAGGTTAAGAATGGTAGTGGGTCCCGAGATCACTAATATTATCATATCATATTACGATCGTCGATTGATCACTAGTCGAAAAATATTATCCTTCAGACTTGTTTGGACATATGGCAGGAGAGAGCATGGCATATTTAGTATTGGAGTGGACTATAATCCACTGATAAAGATCTATATATCCCTTATCGACATATCTAAAATGCCTGAGGTATGGCAACCCTTGAGATGGTTACTTCGTATTTGGACAATAGATGGAGGCATCTCTAATAGATAATACATCAAGAGACGTATTATGAGGCTTTGGGTTTCAAAATTTTAGTTCGGCATAGCGCCTATGTAACCAAGGAGACTTGGGATCAAAGCTAATGTAGTTCCTATAAATAGGAAATATTTACAAGTGTAGGCGATGGGATACCGGATATACAATATATAACATTATCGTATTTATAGGGCCTAGTCCTTTTTATATAGCCTAGTCCTTATTATAGTATTTTCATTTTTTGGATCGATAACTTATATGTTAAAAGTACGTTAATCAAAGGTCAATGTTTGACAAGTATTTTTATTAAAACACATATTCGGGGGTGCTGTCGTAGCGATGGGCTTTGTTCGCTCAAAGAAGTGGTGGGAGTAATCCCATTTTAGACTTGGGCTTGTGCAAAGTTTTAGGCTGACTCGGCTCACTGGCACTTTCCTAAGAACAGTTTAAGAAATTATGTTTTTGTGTTTGTATTTAGTCTTAGAAATTGGTTTGAATTTATTAAATATATGAGTATATCATTTCAATTAACAGAGGTTTTGGGTTAAAAATTAGGCTTTAAAATACAAACGCTGTGAAATGCATACGATGTCCCCTTAACGAGGGTTAGTTTAAATGAGATAAACATATATGGGCTGTTTATCATAATATATATAGGATATTTGACCCTATATTTTTGAAGA
This sequence comes from Sambucus nigra, assembly GCA_949130495.1. Lineage (NCBI taxonomy): Eukaryota > Viridiplantae > Streptophyta > Magnoliopsida > Dipsacales > Adoxaceae > Sambucus > Sambucus nigra. The sequence goes on along the minus strand of OX422210.1, from coordinate 78,238,590 downwards.
GTTTCTTTACCCTTGTAGCGTGAGCCAATTTTTTTCCCGGGGAGTGTCCCTTATGAGGTGGCGTCGTTCAGTCAGACAGAGCTTCAATTAGAGGTGTTAATTTTCATGGAAAGTGCATCGAGGTTTGCCTCTGTTTTTTAGAAGAAGTGATTTTTAGAAGTACGAACTTCACTCGAGAAAATCCACTTTTTGAAATCATAAACTTTCGTCGGGGGAAAACAACGTTTTTGAAATACAAACTTCACTAGAAACTTTTCAGAACAAGCTCGAGCATATTGGGTGCTCAAAATTGAAGAAAGTTAGAAAATCAAATCAATGTTAGATTTAGGGCTGCTTTCGAAGGTTGGTGAGGACTTCCTTTTATAGGTGTCTCACATGGTCCTTTGACCGTACGGTCATCCAAGGTGACACATGGATGGGAGTAAGTGACATGTGTATGGATGGGAATAGATTCATAAAGATCTAGTCATCATTGCCTGTAAAAGGATGATCGTTCGGTTAAAGCCACATATAATCATTCACTGAAAGGGGTAGGAGAGTTTAACCATTCGGTTAAAAGGGCCCTTAAGAAGAGCTTTATGTCTTTTACATGTTCTTGTATTTATATTTTTGGCGCTCTAGAGTTTTATTTATAGGTATTCGACTGTCTTTATTTTTTTACTTGGTTTGCTCTTTTTTCTTAGGGGGTTTTATGGGTTTTGGGGTTAAGGGTATTTTACGAAATAGGATAAAATGACCCACACCTCGATTGAAAATTAATTCAATGGTAATCTCAAATAAACAAGAACTTAAGCGAGTCAAGGAGGATCTAAAACTACTCTCTAAAACTTTTAACCCTGTAAAGTTCTTATGGAACTACATGGATTAAACCCACATGTCCCCTTACCCAAAAGTCAGGTTACTTGAGAAGTTCAAAATACTTGATATTTAGAAGTCTGGAGGTAGTGGAACTCCCATTTTCCATATAACTACCACCGCTCTATGAGCTTAATAGGGGCTAGGGAGGAGATAATGACTCAAATGTTCCAACAAACTCTTAAAGAAAGTTCCCTTAACCGGTTACTGTCACTGGAATAATCCTGTATCTATAGTTGGGAAGATGTAGCAAGTGATACATAGCTCAGTATAAGTATAAAGAAGAGTTGGAAATGACTCTTCGAGATTTTGAACTACATAAGAAAAACCCCGAGGAATCCGTCAATATTTTAATCATGAGGTGGGGAGAGAAGGTTGCCATTATGACCTACCGCCCATTCGAGGAAGAACGGGTCAGCATTATCATAACAATTGTGTACCACATATTTGGACTTATATGGCTATCCACTATTACCCTAATTTTAGAGCCCTGCGAAAGGCCGGGGCTAATATTGAAGAAAGTGTTAACAGTTTAAAAGTCGAGTTTGAACAAAAAAATGTTGGTTGGCAAACTTACTCCCACGAAATTTGATAAGCCTGCTACTACTTCTACTGTCAATAATATTTTCTCTCGTCTTGCTACCTTATGGGACTTATAAGCCCACCCTGATACAATCCCGATGGAATACACTGAATTCCATGATCCTCTCTCCAAATTTTACCAAGCTCTATTATCTCACAACCTCATTAAACCATTGGACCCCCATCCATTTCCTAACCAACTTCCCAAAAACTTTAGACAAGACGTCCGGTGCAACTTCCACCAAATCGTCGGGCATACCACTAATAAATGTTATCATTGATAAATGTTATCCAAGGCCTTATATAAAAAGGAATTATTGCTCCTACTGCAAACCCTATGCCAAACACTACTTAAATTTCTCTACCTGTGAACTAAGCTAGCGTGAATTCCATCCTCACCGATGAAGATCCATATTTTAACCCATATACCATAATCAAACCCATTACTACTCCCTCCCATAACAACACATAAGTTTTTCCATCATTCCTCATACATATGGAGTTAGAGGTATCATCTATCCTGGAACAACACATAAGTTTTGGGATTAAGTTCTTATCTGAAATTCCCCTTGAAGAAAGAAATTAATAGAAGATCAGTGATATATACATGGAAGCCTAGAAGTGAGCCCATCAGTTCGACGATTATTTTATTCCTCTAAAAGAATTTAGCTTGGATGGAATTGTTTAAGTCCCAGAAGAGTGTGTGAAGAAGAAGAATATATGTGAAGATCCCGAACTACTAATAGCATTGAAACTCAAGGGACACCTAGGCCCTTTCGTTCAACACTTCTCCGCTGTATGGGAAGATTTGTATGATAAGGCAGTTCAGGTTGATATGCATCAATTCTTCCTAGAATAATAACATTATCACAATTATATGGGAGTTTGACTTTAACCTCGCAGATAATTAATCCAATGATGAAAAAACCGACTTCATTACCTCTTTAGTGGAATAATATCTTTTGAAGAACCATTATTGGAATTTTTCTACTCTTCCTAACGTTTATGAATCATATGAATCAATCGGCCCGTAAATATAAGGGTTTAATCCTTCCATCAGTGAGTGCACCTACAGATAAGGGAAAAATATTGTTGAAGAAATCCCTATGACTAAAATTTCAGTCGAGGAGAGAAAGATCGTTGAGAAAGTCAAGAAAAATTAAGCCAATATCACTATATGGGGAAACTTTGTCTTCACAAATTCATAAAAATGCTCTCACCAAGCTTCTCACTAGACCTACGATTCCATATTCTACCTCCCCTGAAGAAGTAGTTCATATAGTGGGACCTATGACCACCACAAGACTTGTCTCCATTCTTGATGAGGAGATTCCAAAGTAACCATATTTATTTAAATTGATTTATCACATTATTATTATTATTATTATTATTATTATTATTATTATTATTATTATTATTATTATTATTATTATTATTATTTTCATAGTTGTGCCGTCATAGCCAACCGACTCTACTGTATGTCCTGCACTTATTCGGGCTTGTTTAAAGTTTTACACCACACGTTCCTCTCACTATATCCGGATGGCCCGTATTCTATTAGCCCTACACTTATTGACAAGGTTCCATGCACGACACGTTATAATAGCTAGCCAATCTGCATTTTATCATCCCTGCACTCATTACGACACCACACACCCACACGCCGCAATAGCCAGCCAACCGTATTCTGTCAGTCCTGCACTTATCAACAACGCCAATTCATTTTAATACCCGTTTATTATCTTAGGCATTAATTCTCAATTTCTCTATTTCTCATTACTCTAAATTATCCCCACCCTATTATAGACCATAATCCTCGAACCTACCCCTAGTCCTATACCTATAAGTCTACAAAATACAATCATGACCTACCCTATCTTATACGATGAATTTTTGTCAATTATCTCATCCTAGTCTCGCGTCTAGGCTATCAAAATCAACGGAACGACACCAAAATTATCTCCACCCCGAAATATCCCATCCATGAAAATCTACACTAACCAGTCTTATACCTAGAAAGTGTTAACCCCAACTAAGGCATACCCACTAGTCCCATACCTAGGAAGTATTGATAAAATTAAGGTGAGAACATACTACCCGAAATCCTGTCATCCCCGCAGTGATGATTATAATTAACACGATAAGTCACACAATCCAGTTTATCAATAAATATACAATTTCTCATACAAACTCAATTTAATTCGTCCAATCCATCGTCATAATTAACACAATTTATTTCATCCAACAATTATAATTTCAACATCATGCGATTTTAAGGATCACACCACAATAATTTACTTTGATTATACCTACATAATTGCATTTGATTTCACAAGTCCCCTTTTCATTTAAGTAACGCAACAATGATTTTCTACATGCAAACCTACAAACGTAATAACAATACCAAATCTCTACCCTAAGAGAACAAGGGTTATGAGTCTTAATTCATATTTTCCATAAAAATAGTCGCAAATTAGATTTCACTTTCCCTAATTAAGGTTACTAATTTATTTTAGGAAAAGTATGTAACTTAAGGTTTAGGCGATATTTAAAACTTATAGTACTAAAGAGAGAGAATAGAAGTATTCATGCCTGTATAAAAGTCGGTTCAAAATTCTGATTAGATGGTTGCATTCCTATCGAAAAATTGATAAAGACTCGTTCTTGAACAATCTTGAGAAAACTTGATGTAGATTTTCAAAACTTGGGTTAAAAGTTGTGTTCAATGGGGTTTAGGTTTCGTAGATGAGAGAGAATGAAATTATGGGAGGCTAAATTATGGGAGGCTACTGATTTTTGAGAAGTCTAAGATTTGTTTTAAAAGTCCTAAATCCGTCACTTTATGTTTATATACCAAAAACAATTGGAGTCCAATCAAACACAAACACTAAAAAAACATTCTCGACGAACGGACCGTCAAAATTGACTGAACTTTTAATATGTTATAGCTGAAGGTGAGACGAAGCTGCTTAAAAAATTGAGCTTGATCGGACGGTCGAATATTTTTAATATTTTTTTTCTTCTTAGGTCGGATCCTCCCCCGATTTTTATACAATTAAATTCCACTTAAAACTATGTTTTTATATATAAATACCAATGTTTTTACATATCAAAATTAAATAAATTCAAAAAATTATTATTTTTTTCCAAATTTTTAATTTAACAAAGATTTTTACGGCTCAAAAATCATGGGGTGTTACATACTCCCCCACTAATACAAGAATTTCGTCCTCGAAATTCGAAGAAGCGTAAATGCACAAAAATAAAATAAGGCTCACATATGCCTACTCGTAAAATACCACAATTGGGCGCCCATACACCCAATCCTACACTCACATACCCCACAATCACAAATACAATATATATCCTCTCTCTCTCTCTCTCTCTCTCTCTATATATATATATATATATATACCCATAACTACGAAAATAACGGCGTACCACGCTCTCCCACAAATCACCACTCGATTCCAACTCTAAATGTCAATGTGAGTGCATAAAAATTCACAATAAAAAGATTGACGAAAGCAATCATTAAAATAATAAATTAAATGGAATCACACACAACAATGATGTACGTGGTTTGACAACTTGGCTACATCCATGGAGAGGTTACTTGTTTTTTATTAAGTGCGTCTCACTGATTACCGAGTCAGGGAGTAAAATTTATACATGTGTTTGTTATAGAGTTTGAGTTGTTTAAGGGACTCCCATCATCGTATGTGAGTTGGCCCTGAGGTTCTTGAATATCTCGATCGAGATTCTCGGCACCTGATTTGACCATATCCATGAGTGTCCTTCTCTAACTAAACTGCTCGTGCAAGGGTTAAGTCATGATTTGGGTCGAACCAAATAGCTTAAGTTATCTTTGCGGGATACTTTCCTGGGCTTGTAAAAAGTGGGCTCCCATAATCTCCCCTAAAATCTTTGGGCTAATAACCATGGGCCAATCGATTTTGAAACAGGTTAGAGGTTTAAGTCCTTGTTATGTGGTGAGAGTCCATGATGGCATCATTGTAATAACGTAATTTTCAACAAAGTCACGTTTGTCTTAAGGAGAGAGATGAAGCGCCAAAATCTTCTTAGGAAATTGAAACTCATCATTTGAGTGTTCGAGTGATCAGTTAAGGCTTACTCAAGCATTTGTTCATTGCATTTGGTCGTTCTTGTGCGTAGTCTATTCCTAAGCTCTCCTCTTGCTTCAAAAGTTGAAGTTCTTCTTCTTTTATGATTTTTCAAAGCTTTCTACTGCCTCTAAGTTACAGTCTATGTCTCTTCTTTGGTTATTCTTCTCTGTATTAGCTAGTTACCGTATCTTGGGTTTCTTCTTATTTGTTCAGTTATGGCGATGTTAGATGGTAAATTCGTAGAGGAATTTAGGCGTAAATACAATATCACTGATTGGGTGATCATCAATTGTGCCCCCTTCCCCATAATGTTCGTAGGGTTGATGGGAGACACTGGATTCACACTCTCTTGATAACGACATTTCCCTAGAACGAGTTATTTCTTAGATTCTTTAGCTACTTTTCCATTATTCCTCCTTAGTAGGCCCCAATGTATGGAAAATAGTTAATGGTGTCCATAGGATAAGTACTCTCTATGGGACAGAGTTAGGTCTTCCGGAGATATGCTACTGTTATGTGTTCTCGAAGACCAAAGAGGGTCTATTGTATTTGAAAACCAGAATGGTCGATTGAGTTCTGGTGGTAAACCTCCCAGCTTCTAACAAGGACTACTTGGAAAGTGGTTTTATTGCAAGAAACTAGCAGCACCCTCTATTGTTGGAAGGAGAAATACCATGTGACCTCCCCATTCTTGACTATAAGGAGGGCGAAATAGGTCGCTTCCTTTTTTTGTCTTCTGTTGGCTTACATTCCTCTTCTTTGTGGTTATAGCTCGTATCAAGAACCAGGAGCCTGATATCAGTGAGATCATTACTCAAGAGCTCATGAAGGCCTGGAGCATAAAGGAGAGAATGGTAGAAGGTGAGCATCCTAGGTTGATAGCCTTTTTTGGAGTACAAGAACACATGTACCAACTTTATTATTCGCTCGGTTGATGAGGTTCCAGTTTTAAGGGCTCTAGAGGTAAGCCCTTCTAAAGAGGACAATTCTGAAGAAGAGGAGGAGAGAGAGGAATAGAGAAGAAGTGGAGGGGCATAAGTTGGAGGAGAAGAAGAAGAAGAAGAAGAAGAAGAAGAAGAAGAAGAAGAAGAGGAAGAAGAAGAAGAAGAGGAAGAAGAAGAATATGAGGAAGAAGAAGAAGAAGAAGAAGAAGAAGAAGAAGAAGAAGAAGAAGAAGAAGAAGAAGAAGAAGAAAAAGAAGAAGAAGAAGACATGGCCCCTCTAATTAAGAAGAGGAGGTTAAGACTTCCTGATGATGACAACAACCATGCAGTCCTATCTGATAGGATTCTATCCTTAAAGATTTTTGTAGAAAATTCTCCCAAGGGTAGAAGTACTGGCTCGCCTGATAAGGGGAAGGAGCAAGAGAGAGAGAGAAAGAGAAGAGTGAGAGAGAAAAAAATAAGAAGAGATGAAGAGAGTGAGGGGGAGAAAGAGAGAAGAAGAGGAGAAAAGAGAGAGAGAGAGAGAGAAATAGAAAATAAAGGCTAAGATGTTATCTTTTCCATCTGCTAGTGGGCCCATTATCCCTAGACTTGAGGAGGCTAGTGTAGGTGACTCCCCCTCTTTGGCCCCAGATCTGCTAAAGAGGTTGGTGTTCGTCGCTAATCGCGAGAGGTCCTTGAGACTGGAGCCTTCTCAACTTGCTCTAAAGTTTGCATAGGGGATGGCCCTGGTAAGTTCCTCTCACTTGTTTCCTTTTTTATTATTTCTCACTTTTGTTCTAATTCCTTGTTATTCTATTTTTTCTGCAGACGTTGTCTGACTTCACTACCCTCTTGGATAGTCATTCTGATAACTTCAGAAGGGAGAAAGAGCTGAAAAAGGCCCTGGAGGCCGAAAAGGTGGCCTTAGAGGTTGAGAAAAATGTTGTTGCCAAAGCTCTCCAATCATGGGAGTGTGAAAAGAAGAACATGTCTGAGGTTTATGATGCCTTGGAGGCTTCTCAAAAGGTGATAGTTGCTAAGAAGTCAGAATTAACAGAGGCCAATAAAGAATTGATTGAAAGGGTATCCAAGTTAGAAAGCCACCTTCCCCAAGCCAAGGATAACAGCTACCGAGAAAAATTTTACAAAGATTACGCGGATAATAAATGCCAAATGGTTTATGCTTGCAACGTCTCTTTTAAGAGGGGGATGGGACCAACCATTGAAGGTTGTTGGCACTCTTCCAAGTTCTGAGCTCTTCAGCCTTCATTCTCCTGGTCTGGACCATTTTATTCGAGATAAAGAAGGAAATGGTGATGACCAAGTTGCTGGCAATACTGATATCATCCCTACTGTGGTTGGTGGGAGTACTGGTGTTGGCCAGGAGCAACAGGTGATCGACAAAGGGAATACTAAGTGAAATATTAGGGCTCTCGTGGACTAGGAGTTTATGTTTTCCTTATATATTTTTTTGTTTTCGTTGGTCTGTAATCTTATTTTGTAAACTTCCTGTACTATCCAGTGTCCATCTTTCCCTTTGTGATAATGAAATTTTTCCCCTTAGTTTATGTATTCATTTACTCAAGTTTATGCTAATGCTTTCTTCTGGTTTGACATGTATTGTTTGTAGTATGTTGATTTAGATCACTACATTTCTCCCAATTCTCCACAGGGGTGAATTCTTGGACCTGATATCAGCTTACAAACTAGCAATGCCTTTGTAAAGATTTACAACTTACTCAGAGCTAGGAACGAACAATACGAAAACCATATCGAAGTGATTGCCAAGCTTAAGGATGACCTTCAAGAGATGGAAGAGATAGGGGCCTCTATCAAGAATAAGGTAATTCCCTGAAGGCCCAACTTTTGGCAAGGACTGAGATCGACCAAGTGGGTGAGGTGCTACAATCTGAGAATGATGCTTCGTAAAAGAAGGTTGTGAGCTTGAAATATTTCAACAGAGTATTGAAAGACAATGTTCAGAAGTTGAGATACTCTTTTAAGGCAGAACCTAGAGAGGTTTGGGGAAAGGGTTATAATCCTGGTTGGGCAAATGCCCTAGCAAAACTGAAGGATACTGATAATACTTTCTCTCAAGGATGCTTGAGCGCTCTTAAGCAGGGGAGTACCCCGAAGGAATCCAAGCTTTAGTACAAATACCAGGTTGAATGTCCTACCTATAGCCATAACCCCTTATCGATAGATGATGAATGTATTTTAGCCGATGACATTCCTCCCCAACTCTTAGATCAAGACCTTAATAAAGATGTTGAGGCATTTGCCCCGAAGCTATACGAGGGTCAGAGGGCACCTGTATCACAACATCTTGCTCGACACCCTAGCCCCTCTTAGGCTTTTGTATTTCCATTTCTGGTTTTGTGATTGTAACCTTGCATCCATAATAAATAATTTTCTTATGTTTTGAGTGTTGTGCTGACTAAACATATTTTGTTTTTCGTAGGTTACTTAGCACTTTTATCGACTAAAATGATATTAATTGACCAATCGTAGGCTTTAAGTAGGCCAGTACTTAGTTTGAATCATTTTGGGCCTTAGCAGCTGACTAAATGATATTTAAGTGTTGGCACTTTGCCTTTAATTATGTTTGAACATTCTCCCAGTCCAATATGCCTAATCAATATCATTCGATTCACTTTTCCTTTTAGGTCGTGTCGTCACACTTTCGTAGGCCTAAGTGAGATGATGGCGAGAATATACCTGGTTATTGGGCCGTCCACCTGAGCAGGTTTTTTTGTAACCAACAAATGATGGCGACCAACTAAAATTATCTTTATTACCTATGGATCCCCAGTAGGGCTTTGGTTTTTATCGGGGTAACTCATGAGGCCCCTTGTGTTAAAAATAAAGGCCTGAGGGTAATTCGAAGTTATTTGCATTTAACTTGCTAACCCTGTTAATTAGTTATTCAAAATATGCACCAAGGAGATAAAATTGGAAACAATGCTAATTAATGATATATAATAGAGATGAGTTAGGCAATCATTGTGATCTTTTCATTATAGATGGTCCAGTTCAGCCTTTTATTCACTGCAAATTATCTTCTTTAGTAATAAAAATTTGTAAAAAACTAAAATTCTTACTAAGTAAAAAAGATAAGAAAGAATGTCTAAAAGTAGAACTTCTTGAGAGTGGTTGCGTTCCATGATCTTGGTATCTCCTTGCCCTCCAGTATTTCCATGTGATATGCTCCTTGAAGATCATCTCTGATCACTCTAAATGGTCCTTCCCAATTTAGTCCCAGTTATCCATCTGATGGTTTTACGGCACTGCCGATGAATTTTTACAGGACATAGTCTCCAATTAAAAACTTTCTCGAATTGACCCATTTGTGGTACTGCTTAGCTAGTTGTTGTTAGTAGGAGCCTAACTTGATCAAGTCTAGCTATCTTCGCTCATTAACTAGGTCAAGCTTAGTACATAAGGCTTCGTCATTGAGGCCTTGGTCGACCAGTGTGGTTCTCATAGTAGGGATGCCTGCTTCTAGGGTAATAACATCCTTCATGCCATAAGTTAGAGCGAATGGTTTTTCTCCTATTGGTTTCCTAGGAGTAATGTGATAAGCCCATATAATATGAGGGATCTCATCCACCCAATCTCCCTTAGCTTTTTTCAATCGCTTTTTCATCCCATCGATCAAGGTTTTATCATAAGCCTTTGCTTACCCATTGCTTTGGGGATACGCCACGGAATTGAAGTGGTGCTTGATGCCATGCTCATCGCAGAAGGCTTGGAAGAAACCACTTTTTAATTGGATGCCGTTGTCATTGATAATGGTTCTTAGTACCCCAAAGAGATTTATAATGTTCTTCATATGAACTTGGTCATATCAGAGTCTTGGATGTTTTCCAATGGTTCTGTCTCAACCCATTTAGTGAAATAATCTATGGCGACCAGTAGGTACTTGTAATTTTCAGAAGCAGTAGGTAGTGGTCCCATGATGTCTAATCCCCTACGCGAAAGGCCATGGACTTATAAGAGATTTTAGGTCGTTGGCTGGCTGATGAACCATAAGTGAATGCTTTTGGCCCTTTTCATATTTGCGAACATATGTTCCAGTGTCTTTCTGCATGTGAGGACACTAATATCCTTCCTTAATTTCTCGAAAGGCTAGCGATCTTCCACCTGCATGACTCCCACATATGCCTTCATGAAGCTCACTAAGTACTTGCTCGGTATCTTGTGTGTGGACGCAGTGGAGGTAGGGGCCTGTGAATGATTTCTTATAAAATTTTCCCTTAGGGCAAAGATAGAAATGAGCAGCCTTGACTTTGGTTTGGTGGGCCGATCTTTTATCGTCTGTAAGTACGTCGCTCCATAGATAATTAATAACGGGATTCATCCAACTTGGGGCTATATCTGTGAGGAGGACTTTCTCGGCTACGAATGTATGATTGATATTGGACTATGTGAGGAACGCAATATGTATTTTCCTTTTCAAGTCAGAGTCAATTATTGAGCTTAGCACTATTAAGGCATCAGTATGGTTGTTCTGTCCTCGTGGAAGTTGTTTCATCTTCACTTGCTCAAAGTCTCTCATGAGTCCTCTGACTACATCGAGGTATGATGCCATTCAATCGTCTTTGGCATTAAAATATCCATTTACTTATTTGGAGACCAAATTGGAATCACCAAATACGTTGAGGCATCTTGCCCCTAGTAGTTTGGCTTTTCACAGATCGACGATCAATGCTTCATACTTAGATTCGTTGTTACAGGCTTCAAATCTCATCCTAATTCCCTGTTTGATTATTATGTCATTGGGGATAAAAATAAATATCCTTACTCCTTCCCCCTTGGAATTTAAGGCTACATCAACATAGAGTGTTCATCCTTTGGGCGTTGCATCACATGCGACCAGTTGATCTTCATTCAACTGATATGTTGGTCGATATCCTATGAACTCAATAATAAAATATGCTAGGATCTGTCCCTTGATCATCATTTTGGGATGAAAGTGGATGTCAAATCTTTCGAGCTAAACCGACCACTTAGAAAGATGTTCATAGAGGTCATCTTTACATATAACGATCTCGAGTGGTTAGGATGTGATTAATGTTATTAAATGAGCTTCGAAGTAGTACTTTAACTTCCTCGACGCGGTCGCTAGGGTATAGGCGATCGTTTTCAGAGGTAAGTACCGTTGTTAAGCATCTAGTAGCGTAATGCTGGTATAGTAAACTGGATGCCGCACTCCTTCTTTTTCAAAAACTAGGCAGAGCTCACAGCATGGTCTAATACTTCCAGGTAAAGGTACAGTATTTCTCCATCATTTGGAATTACCAATAGTGGGGCCTTACTAAGGTAAGACTTGACCTCTTCCAAAGCTCGTGAATAGTCTTCATTCTATACTAGGCCTTTGCCTTTCTTTAAGAGCTGAAAGAATGGTTGGCAGCGCTTCGAAGACTTAGAGATGAAGTGGTTGAGCGTAGCGAGCATCCCAATAACCGTTTGAACAGCTCTGAGTGTTTGGGGAGGCTGTACCTTGGTGATAGCATTGATTTGGTCTGGATTAGCCTCAGGTCCCTTTTACTCACTTGGTAGCCTAAGAATTTTCCTGACTGAACTCTGAATGAACACTTACCCACATTAAGCTTAATCGGTACTTACTGAGGATTTTAAAGGTTTCTTCTAGGTCTGGAAGGTGATCGGTCTTGTTCTTGCATTTAATGAGCATGTCGATGATGTAAAGTTCCATTATCTCTCCTATCTATTTGAAAAACATTTTAGTTACCAATCTTTGATAGGTTACCCCTGCGTTCTTGAGGCCAAAAGGCATTACCTTATAGCAGTAAAAACTAAATGAGGTTATAAAGGAGATTTTATCCTTGTCGGGGCTGTATAGAGGGATTTGATGATATCATAAGTAAGCGTTAAGGAATCTCATCATTTTGTGAGTCGTTGTGTCGTCGACCAATTGATCTATCTTTGGGAGGGGGAAGCTATCTTTAGGACATGCTAGGTTGAGGTTGGTGAATTCAATGCACACCCTCCAACTGCCATTGCTTTTGGGTACTACCACTGGGTTGGATAGCCATACGGGGAATTAAAATTTCCTGGTGGATCCTGCATCCAGTAACTTTGCTACCTCTTTATTCACTACCTTAGACTTCTCGGGTAAAGTTTGACGAGCCTTTTGAGTGATGGGTTTGAAAGTACAATTTACATATAGATGGTGGAATGCCAAATTGGGGTCAATACCAGGTAACTCGTAAGGCTCCCATACAAAAACTACTATGTTGCTCCTAAGAAGTGTAATCATCTCCCTTTTATTTTGATCGGTGAGAGTAGATCCAATAAAAAAAATTTTTATCAATTTATGATCAGCTATAACTTCTTCCAAGATTTCGATGACCCTGTGTGCGTGGTGGACCCTGGTCACTTCCACCCCTAGTCGACCATACCATAGTTACTATTTGGAGAGAATGTCCCCTTCCTGGGCCTTCTCCTAGGCATATTCGAGCTCCTTATTTTTCTCTTTCTTCGGGCGAATAGCTACGATAAAGCACCTTTGGGATGAATCCTGGTCGCCACGAATCTCGACCACTCGATGATCTATGATGCACTCCAACTTTTGATGATAATTGGATGGTACGGGCTTCATGGTGTGGAGCCAACCTCTGCCCAAAATAGCATGGTATGGGGACTCGATGTCTAAAACTAAGAACTCTATTAACTTTGAGATGTTCCCTACCCTGACTGGAAAGGTGATCTTTCCCAATGGCATGATAATCCTTCTTGCGAAGCCAACTAATGAAATGGTGGCTTCTTTGAATTAGGCGACATTTAATTTCATCTTATGGAACAGGTCCAGATACATCACTTCGGATGAACTCCCCTGGTCTACCAGTAGCTTGTTGATGTCCCAGTTAGCAATCCTGAGCGTGATTACTAAAGCGTCATGATGTGGGGTTCTTACCCTAACCAAATCCTCTTCGATAAACACGATGTGCTTCGTGTAATCAAAATCTTTTGGTCGTCGATGTTTTCTAGCTTGGGTATTGGTTGGGTCAATCAGAAAAGCTTCCATCAAAGTAGTAACCTTCTTGAGTTCCATTATGAAGGCATTACCCTGAATCTGTTTGAGGTTTGACGCCCTATGAATGACTGTAAACTCGTGTTCCGTGTCATCATCTAGCATATTATCTCGCTTTTGGTCGCTATTGGTTGTGACTTTCTCTTTTTTCTTATTAATGTACTCGTTGAGGTGCCCTACTTGAACTAGCTCTTCCAGTTGTGACTTCAGCGCTTTATAATTTTCGGTTCGATAACCACCCTCATTATGGAATGCGCACCTTAGTGCATTATTTATCTTGGTCTAATCTCCGCCCATCTCCTTAGGCCATTTGACGAAGGGATCATCCTTAATCTTGCTGAGAATCTTGTAAATGGGTTCCTTAAATGCCGTGTTAGCAGTCTCGAACGCCTTAAAGGGGAAATTATTTCCTCCACCTTTGGATCCATTCTTTTCTGCGTTCTTGCTTCCCTTTTTGGGTGTCATTAGGATGGACCACATCCTCGACCTTAGTGTACTTCTCAATACGGACCATAAGATCATCGATGTTTATGGCTTCCTTCTTGGTGAGAGATTAGTGCAGTAGGAAGGTGGTAGGCAAGCTAATTTTAAAGGATGCTATGATAACTTTCTCTGAGAAGTCCTCGACCTCGTTAATGATCTCCCAGTATCTCTTGGCGTAGTCTCTGAGGTTTTCCTGAGGCTTTTTCTTCATAGTGAGCAATGCATCCATCTGCTTAGGATGGGAGTTGCTTGTTATGAATCATGCCGTGAAAGCCTTTGCCAATGCTGCGAAGTTCTTGATCAACCTATAGGGAGCCTCTCAAACCACTTTTGTGCTACATCATGTAGGTTAAAAGGTAATATCTTGCACATCAGTGCATCATTATGGTTGCATAAGGTCATTGCCTGCCGATATTGCCTAAAATGATCTATGGGATCTGTTTTCCCTCATAAATCTTGAATCTGGGGACAGCGAATTTCGTTGGGGGCTCATCACATTCAATTTCTCTCGATAAATGGATGTTTATCTGGGAATTTAGAGCTCTTCTAGCAAACTCTCTGGTCGACCTAGCTCCTCGGTGTGCTGGATGTTAATCCATCTCCCTACGGGCCAGAATCCTCAAATCCCCACTTGGTTGATCGTTGTTCATGTGGTGCCTCTCCTGGTGGCCACGCTCTGATCATTCTCACTTTGATCTGTTACGTTCAGTTCTTTCTTGGTCACGCCTAGGGATCTTCCCTCAGCTGGGGGAATTTCCCCCTACAGACTAGGAGTCCAATCTAGACACCGCCTTGAGTTTTTGGAGAGATCTCTCTCCATTCTTTTTAGTAGCCTCTTAAGGCCAGCATTCCCTTCTTCCTAGCGGCGCATCGCCTCTTCCTATTCTCGAAGTCGAGATTCATAGGCATCGATTAGCCTAGAAATCTTAGTGGACCGTGGGGACCCACGACTTTCTTCTGAGTGTTGCCTTTCCTGGTAGAACCTTAGGTTTGACTGTTGGAAAATTTCAGACCTAACTAAAGGAGAGATTAATGGATTTCTAGTATTAAATGCTTTCGTAGGAACACAAGTCATTTTCCACAGACGAAACCAATTGTGAGTGCAAAAAAATTCACAATTAAAAGATTCACGAAAGCAATCATAAAAAGTAAAAAATAAATGGAATCAGACACAACAATGATGTACGTGGATCAGCAACTTGCCTACATCCAAGGAGAGGTTACTTGTTTTTTATTAAGTGTCTCTCAATGATTACAATTTTTTCGTCCCCTTTTCCCCAGGTCAGGGAGTACAATTTATACATATGTTTGTTACAGAGTTTAAGTTGTTTAAGGGACTCCCATCATCGTATGTGGGTTGTCCATGAGTTTCTTGAATATCTCGACCAAGATTCTCGGCACCTGATTTGACCATATTCATGAGTGTCCTTCCCTAACTAAATTGATCGTGCAAGGGTTAAGCCATGATTTGGGCCGGATCAAATAACTTAATTTATCTTGGGGGGATACTCTCCTGGGCTTATAAAAAGTGGACTCCTACAGTCATCATAAGTTTAAATCCTCAAATCAAATCAAATCACTCCATCAATAGACTGTATGCCCAAAATTTAAATTAATGATCTACCAAATAAACATCGTCTTCAAAATCAATTTTAAGGATCCTTACATTAAGATTACTACTTCTAACCTCAAAGCCTTAACGTTCTTAACACAAATCTCCATATCTTCAAGAAATACAAATAACACGTATGCTAAACCCAAAACCTTAAGGAGTACAAATCAACAAAAGGGATCAATGATCGGTAACGCGGAAGAAAAATGGACTCATAACCGATAAGACCTAAGGCCATGCTCTGATACCATCTGTAACACCCCGCGCGATGTGGCAAGCGAGGTGGCCAACTGTCGCCGCCAAACTACACTAGGCGTTACTAAATAAGTTATCATTTTTAGCATGTGACAGATATATGAAACATATAATATTTTTCCACGAAATAATAATCAAATTAATCCAATAATCTTAATCATTCATGCAATAATAAAATCCATCGCCATGCTAATTTCTAAAATAATTCCATCTTTAAACAAATAGAAACTCAAATAAAATGATCCAACTATAAATATCAGATATAAACCATAAATAACTATGGAAACGATTATCCCACCAAATCCATAAATAAAAGTCTCATAATAAAAGTGACTGAATAGAAAGCAATCCTAAACTAATGAAACATCTCAAATAAAACTCTATATGCATCTCCAAAATATCTCAAACCACTCTTATGTAGCAACTCCAACACTATACCTGAAATGTTAGTTAATGGAATGGGTCAGAGCCCACCGTATGAATGCAAGTTACTCTCCCCGATTAGGGTACTTGAACCCAGCATCACAATTCAATATTTTAAATTAACGCGATAACTATTAACGTGCGAGTAAAAATAAAAAACTATCGTCTAGTCACGTAATTATGCCACCCTAAGAGTTTAAGTCCAACTTGTGCTGTCACAATTTGCTAATTACTTCCAAAGTCACCATCTTTATTTATATTGATTTATCACATTATTATTATTATTTTCATAGTGGTGCCATCATAGGTAGTCAACCCTACTGTATGTCCTGCACTAATTCGGGCTCGGTTAAAGTTTTACACAACACACATTCCCCTCGCTATAGCCAGACGGCTCGTATTTTGTCATCCTTGCACTTATTGACGAGGTTTCATGCACAATATGTCATAATATCCATCCAACCTGTATTTTGTTTGCTCTTCACTTACTAGGACGCCACACACCCATACATCGCAATAGCCAGCTAACTCGTATTCTGTCAATCCTGCACTTATTAATGATGTCAATTCATTTTAATATCCGTTTATTATCTTAGGCATTAATTCTCAATTTCTCAATTTATCAATTTCTCATTACTTTAAATTAGCCCCACCCTATTGTAGAGCACAATCCTCGAACCTACCCCTAGCCCCATACTTAGAGGTCTCCAAAACACAAGTGATGGAGCGCGAACCGTGCGTCGTGTAACATGAAAATCGTTGTTATTGGTTTGGCGACTTAATGCAAAAAAATCTAAACTACTACTACACTTGCGAGGCAAGAACAATGGTAATTCGGGTATCGTAAGAAATCCACAGGGAGTGATTGAATTTTAGATTTTAATTGTTTTAATTACTTCAGGAATAAAAGTGTAAAATAAATAAAATAAAAGGTGATGGTTGGTTGTGGTGACAAAAGAAAAGAATAAGTTATTCTACACAAAAGTAAAGCGAGGATCAGGATCGCATTCCCCCACATGGATCGAAACAACTACTAATTAGAGTTAAGGCTCGAAAGCTATTTAATCGAGCATTTTCAATTAATCATAAACTTCACGCAATAAAGAATTTAAGCCAAAGTTGATTGAATAAACATTTAATCAAAAATGGTCACACGCGAATTAAATTCGAATTGTCGCTATAAACTCTAACGTTGCGTGACAAAGAAAGATAGACGCATAATAATCCGACTTTGATACGCGCGGTTTCAATTAAACGTAATTTTACACAAAATCTAGTTTTCGGAGATCAAGGCCCATTAATGGCGGAACACAACCCCGACCTTATTTATTTAAAGGTAATACATAAATTAAAATATTTAACACTAGGAAAGTAATAAATAAATGAAATACAAGTTAATCTCGACAAGGAATTAAATGACAACAATGGAAATAAAGCATAAACAAATAAATACAACTATATTAATGGTAGGGGAAATGAAAAGTTCAACTTACAACACCCAAAAGTTATCACTCCAAATGAGGAAGAAGCAGATCTCTCAAAACCCTAACCCTAACCAAAAATAAAATGAAAAAATCTCTCACAAAATGTGAGAATAGTTATTTAAATACAAACCCTAAGATCGCAAACTTGTAATAAAAAAGAGGCTGAAAAAAGGGGATCGATCGATCGACCCCTAAAGTCGTTCGATTGAGTAGAGTTAAGACCACTATCTTCGAACCAAGGAAAAAATTTAGGAGTCGATCAATCGACCCCTTTGGTCGATCGATCGATCCATCAGGTCTCAACCAAGCTGCTTCTCCCGTGTTTTGATTTCTTTAGTTTTCTCTTCCGCTCAAAGTCTCATAACTTCTTTGTTAGGGATCGGATTCGCGCACCATTTTTGGCCACACAAAGATTGAAAGGAGGACTAAAAGCTCCATGAAGACATTGGGCCTGGTGCCTAAATTTTGAAATGGCTAAATTGCCCTTGCGCGTGCGGAATTGTACTAAACTTCACCGGAATGCGTTTGAACTTCATACCAAGCATCCAAATACCTACAAAAGCTCAATTAACTCCTGAAAAACATGTTAACATAGAAATTCGAGGTTGTCTAGTTAATGATCATAAATATAGGAATTAAGATACCCGAGGGGGCTAATAACGCGTAGGTTAACGGGTGAAATACGCAATATTTGCGTCATATCACACCCCCTAACCTACACATAGCTAGACCCTAGCAATGAAATAGGATACAACAAGAACTACAAGTAAACCAAAAATAGGATACAAGTACAAAAACGGGATAATAAAGGATAAGGCCACTTTCGTGGGAGAACGATTGCATTTAGCGTATGCAATGAGCCGTTAAACCCCTAGTTTACCCTAATGGACGAGTGTCGTCTCGTGAGGGTTTTCAGGGATGAAACCCATAAACATCATATGATTTCCTCAAAATATGCCCAACCCAACATGCAACAAACTCAACAAAAATGGAAAAAAAAATCAAATATGTTATTATCATATTGAACGAATTCAAGATAAAGTCCATTGTTATTAACATTATAGAATGAACTTCATAGAATTGAAATCTTAAAAGTGGGAGGGGAGCGATCACACGCATAATATGATTTAGCCAAAACTTAAATAAACTAGATAAACAATAAAGCAAGCATATATTCAATCCTCACGGGCATTACACTCATCAAATGAATTCACTTGAAACAGGGAGGTAACACACGGAACATGCGGGCATAAAGAGTAAATGGAAATGGAAACTAGGTCACACACATGTCACAACTGAAGAACACTATATATAAAATTAAAAATATGTAATCTCAATGAAAGATACCGCTCATTAAAGGAGGCGAAATGTATTTTCACAGATTGTCAAAACTATTTAAGCTTTTAAATTGAACTCGCCCTAAGACACATATGACTTGATAGGGTTGTAATGTAGGTTAGGCTAGGGTACGAAATGAAAGGAATGTATGTACGTATTCAAAGTGTTCGGAATGAAAACTTAGAACAATGGAAAAAATATGGGCAATTTAAAAATTGGAAAATAAGCTCCAAAACAAGTATTAGATATGAAATTGGAGAGAGAGAAGGATTATTGACTATACATACACAACATATATACAAACTTTCTCTTTCTCTTTTTCTTTTCTTCTGTTTCTCATGTTTTCTTTTCTTTTGTTTTGCTTTTTCATAACTTTCTTTTCTTTTCTCACTCTTTTCATGCTTAAATTGCAACCACACTACAATAACATCATTGAATCCCAAGTATCATTCCAAACAAAGGTGTGGAAAGTAATATGTATTGTTTATTACTCCAATGTGGAGTTGGTTATGGGATTTTTGGGTTATGAAATGAAAGTCTATATTTAGGCTCAAAGGGGTTGACTACGGAAATATATAAGGTGAGGTTAAGGCTAATATGGGCGATATAACAAAGATGTCCTATGATCATTTCCTAAAATTTTTGCAATTCTTGAGTCAAAATAAAATTTGAAAATCATGCTCAAGTAACACATTTAAAAAATTAACTCAATTAATGAACGATCAAATGAAAGAATAGTGAGACTACCTACGAAATCAATGTTTTAAATGAGGAAAGAATAGTGTCTAACGCTCATAAACTAAAGTATGTCTTGAATCTCACTCGGTGTAAGTATATACAATGCAATAGAATATTACCGAATTATAAAAATCTTAAACCAAATCAATAAAATAAGAAAAGTGCATGTGCTCATGGGATAAAGTTTAACTCATGAAGTTATTCATAATATCAATGATTTAAAGAGTAAAGTCTAATAACTTCTAAAATAGAGAACATTCATCATTGGGTTGTCTATTGGATCAGGCAATTATTGAATTTTATCATCGAAAATAGGCCAAAATGCCCAACAAAGGAGAAAAAAGGAAAAAAATATTTTTGAAAAATTTAAATTTTTTAACAAAAAGCATGTTTAGTAACTAATAAGTAAGCAAATCAATGGATTACACATGAAATGGATAGAATATCCTCCACCCCCTAACTTAAATATTTCAGTGTCCTCAATGCGCATTAAGAACACAACACAAAGAGAGAAAAATAACGATATTACCCCAAATTGGAGTGATCTCCATTGAGTACGAGTCCACAGAATCTACAAAATAAATTAGTCCCCCGAGCATAATAAGAACAAATAACAAAAATTTATCTAATTACAGTAGACTAAATTAAAAGGAAAGAAAAAAAAAAGAAAAAAAAAAGTTAACTATTGACAACCTACTATTTGGACCTCACACTAACTATACACTAGAAGTCTAAATAGTTGAGGATCCACCCAAAAAACAATTTGACTTTGAAAGATCAATGGTGGACCCTCCAAATAAATCATGCCTCATGGAAAATAGGAATTTCGCTTGAAAAATGGAAGGCGTGTAAGGCGTAAGAAATGAACCATCGCCAATTAAAAATTTTAGGCGGACGATGGGGGATTTGGATGCTAAGGGTGACAAGACCACATTAATCTCAGGAAAATTGAAATCACATCCCCAAGGTTCTTCAATTGGAAGGGGAGGTGGGTCTAGTGCAAGTGAATATCCCATGAGATTAAGCATCTCAAAATAACATTCCCATTTAAGAATTGGGTCAAAGTCCTCAAGACTTTCAACCGATTCTTGTGATGAATTTAACGGTTCGAGAATAATAAGGAATAAAGGAAAATAAGAACCATAAACCTCAATATAATCGGAAGAATTAATAAGAGGTTGACATTCGAAAGTGCTAAAGCTTGGATAACTCTCAATTATTTCTTCATAAAAAAGGGGTGGAGGTGAAACGAAAGTTTCAACCTCGACCCGATTTTGTAAAGAAATGATCTCATCGAGCATGGCATCAGTCTCCAAAAACCTAGCTTGAGAACTTTCGAAATGGTCATGTATTTCCTTTATCATTAACTCATAATCAAACGAACAAGAAGACATACCATCTTCTTGTGAGGTTTGCTCATAGCTAATGGCATCCCCGTTTTCCAAATTATATTCCCAAGGCGATGAGGGACTACTTACAACTTCTTGAAATTCACGCTCAAGGCATTCATTTTCAAGAATTTGTAGGCATTCTCTCATTGTTTTGGAAGTATAACTTGGAAAACTATTTTGAGAACAATTAAAGTTATCTAAAGAGTTATAGCATTTCAAAATAAGCTAATTAAATTGAGCGACAAGCGCCAAAATTTCAATTTCTCGAAATAATCTAGCACAAGTAAAAATAAGGATAAAATAAAGAATAAAAATATGAAAGAAAAAATACTATGAAATAATAAAACAATTATAATCTAAAACACAGTCCCCGACAACGGCCCCATTTTGATGGAGCGCGAACCGTGCGTCGTGTAATACGCAAATCATTGTTATCGATTCGGTGACTCAATGCAAAAAAAAAACCTAAATTACTACTACACTTGCGAGGCAAGCACAACGGTAAGTCGGGTATCGTAAGAAATCCACATGGAGTGATTGAATTTTAAATTTTAATTATTTTAATTACTTCTGGAATAAAAGTGTAAATAAATAAAATAAAAGGTGATGGTTGGTTGTGGTGACAAAAGAAAAGAATAAGTTATGCTACACAAAAGTAAAGTGAGGATCGGGATTTCATTCCCCCACACTGATCGAAACAACTACTAATTAGAGTTGAGGCTCGAAAGCTATCTAGTCGAGCATTTTCAAATAATCATAAACTTCACCCATTAAGGAATTTAAGCCAAAGTTGCTTGAATAAACATTTAATCAAAAATGGTCACACGCGGATTAAATTCGGATTATCTCTATAAACTCTAATGTTGCATGACAAAGAAAGATAGACGCATAATAATCTGACTTTGATACGTGCGATTTCAATTAAACGTAATTTTACACAAAACCTAGTTTTCGGAGCTCGAGGCCCGTTAATGGCGGAACATAACCCCGACCCTATTTATATAAGGGCAATACATAAATTAAAGTACTTTAACACTAGAAAAGCAATAAATAAATAAAATACAAGTTAATATAGACAAGGAATTAAATTACAACAATGGAAATACAACATAAATAAAGAAATACAACTATATTAATGGTAGGGGAAATGAAAAGTTAAACTTACAACACCCAAAAGTTATCACTCCAAATGAGGAAGAAGAAGCGATATCAAAAACCTAACCCTAACCTAAAATAAAATAAAAAAATCTCTCACAAAATGTGAGAAAAGTTATTTATATACAAACCCTAAGATGGCAAACTTGTAATAAAAGAGAAGCCAAAAACAGGGGATCGATCGACCGACTCCTGAAGTTGATTGATTGATCGATCAAGCAGAGTTGAGCCCATTATCTTCTTACCAAGGCAAAAATTAAGTAGTCGATCGATCGACCCCTTTGGTCGATCGATCGATCCATCAGGTCTCAACCAAGCTGCTTCTCCCCTATTTTGATTTCTTTGGTTTTCTCTTCCGCTCAAAGTCTCGTAACATCTTCATTAGGAATCAAATTCGTGCACCGTTTATGGACATACGAAGGTTTCAAGGAGGGATAAAAATTCCGTTATTACATTGGGCCAGGTGCCCAAATTGTGAAATGACTTAATTGCCCTTGCGCGTGCAAAATTATACGAAACTTCACCGAAATGCGTCCGAACTTCATATTAAGCATCCAAATACCTACAAAAGCTTAATTAGCCACTGCAAAATTTGTTAACATAGAAATCCGAGGTTGTCTGGTTAACGTGCATAAATGCAGGGATTAAGATACCCGAGGGGGCTAATAACACGTATGTTAACGGTTGAAATACGCAATATTTGCGTCGTATCAACAAGCACGTCCTACCCTATGTTATAGGATGAATTTTTATCAATTATCTCTTCCTAGTATTGCGTCTAGGCTATCCAAATAAATGGAACGACACCAAAATCAGCCCCACCCCGGAATATCCCATTCGTGAAAATCTGCACTAACTAGTCCCATACCTAAAAGGTGTTAACCTCAACTAAGGCATAACCACTAGTCCCATACCTAAAAAGTATTCCTAAATTAGGGTGAGATCATACTACACAAAATATCGTCATCCCCGCGGTGATGAATATAATTAACACGATAAGTTGCACAATCCAATTTATCAACAAATACAGAAATTCTCATATAATCACAATTAAACTCAATTTAATTCGTTCAATCCACCATCTTAATTGACACAATTTATTTAATCCAACAATTATTATTTCAACATCACGCGAATTTAAGGAGCACACCACATTAATTTACTTCGATCATACCGACATAATTCCCTATGATATCACAAGTACCCTTTTCATTTAAATAACGCAACTACGATTTTCAATAAGCAAACCTACCTACATAATTACATAAGCAAACCTCTACCCTAAGCACACAAGGGTTATGAGTCTTAATTCAGATAACGATTTTTCACAAAAACAGTCCCAAATTATATTTCACTTTTCCTAATTAACGTTGTTAGTTTATTTTAGAAAAAGCGTGTAACTTAAGGTTTAGGCAATATTTAAAACGCAAAATACTAAAGAGAGAGAATAAAATTATTCATGTCTGAAGAAAGTCGGTTAAATTTTTTGATTAGATGGTTGTGTTTCTCTAAAAAAATTGATAAAGACTCGTTCTTGAACAATCTTAAAAAAACTTGATTTAGATCTTCGAAACTTGGATTAAAAGTCGTGTTCAATGGGGTTTAGGTTTTGTAGATGATAGAGAATGAAATTATGTGAGGTTGCTGATTTTTTAGAAGGCTAAAATGTGTTTTAAAAGTCCTAAATCCGTCACTTTATGTTTATATACCCAAAAGCATTTGAATCCTAATCAAACAAAAACACTAAAAAAATATTCCAGACGATTGGACCGTCGAAATTGACTGAAATTTTAATATGTTATGCCGAAGGTGAGACGAAGATGTTTAAAAAAATTGAGCTCGATCGGATAGTCGAATATTTTTATTATTTTTTTTCTCCTTAGGTTGGATACACCCCCGATTTTTATACAAAAAGTTATACTTTCCAAATTTTAATCCCGATTTAAATTCCACTTAGAACCATATTTTTATATATAAATACCAACCTTTTTAAATACCAAGATTAAATAAATTCCCAAAATTATTGTTTTTTTCAAAAAATTTAATATAATAAAGATTTGTATAGCTAATAAATAATGGGGTGTTCCATACTCCCCCACTAATACAGGAATTTCGTTCTCAAAATTCAACAAAGCATAAACGTGCAAAAATAAAATAAGTCTCACATATGCCTACCCATAAAATACCACAATATGGCGCCCGTACACCCAATTCTAACTCACATTCCCCACGATATCACAGATACAATATATATCCTAACTATATATAACATACAAAACTATAAAAATATCAACGTACCACACTCTCCCATGAATCACCACTCGATTCCAGCTCTAAATGGCATCACAATGTTTAAATCCTCAAATCAAATCACATCACTCCATCGATACACTATATACCCAAAATTTATACTAACCATTTGCCAAATAAATATCGTCTCCAAAATCAACTCTAAGGATCATTACATCAAGATTACTATTTCTAACCTCAATGCCTAGAACGTCCTTAACATAAATCTCCCTATCTCCAAGAAATATAGCTAACACATATGCTAGACCCAATACCTTAGGGAGTACGAATCAACAAAGGGGATCAAAGATTGATAACGCGAAAGCTAAATGGACTCACAGCCTACGAGATATAAGACCATGCTCTAATACCATCTGTAACACCCCACGCAATTTGGCAAACGAGGTGTCCAATAGAAGCAGCCAAACTACGTTGGGCGTTAGTAAATAAGTTATCATTCTTAGCATGTGACAAATATATGAGACACATAATATTTTTTCACGTGATAATAATCAAATTGATCCAATAATCATAACCATTCATGTAATAATAAAATCCATCACCATGCTAATCTCCAAAATGATTTCATATCTAAATAAATATAAACTCAACTAAAATGATCCAACTGTAAATATTTGACAGAAATCATAAATAACTATGGAAACGATTGGCCCACCAAATTTATAAATAAAAGTCTTATAATAAAAGCGAGTGAATAGAAAGAAATCATAAAATACTAAAGCATCTAAAATAAAAAACTATATGCATCTCTAAAAAAGTCTATAATCACTCTTACACGGCAACTCTAGCGCTATAGCTGAAATATTAGTCAAAGCAATGGGTCAGAGACCATCGCATGAATATCATCTATTCTCCCCAATTAGGGTTTGTGGACCCAGACAGTGGTATTATACATAATAAATACCACAATCGAATATTTTAAAGTAATGCGATAATTATTAACGTGCGAGTAAAAATAAAAAGTTATCATATAATCACGTAATTATACCACCCGAAGAGTTTAAGTCCAACTTATGTTATCACAATTTGGTAATTACTTCCAAAGTCACCATCTTTATTTAAATTGATTTATCACATTCTTATTATTTTCAAAGTGGTGTCATCATAGCCAGCCAACCCTACTATATGTCCTACACTTATTTGGGCCCGTTTAAAATTTTACACCACACACATTCCCCTCGCTATAACCAGCTGGACCATATTCTGTCATCCCTACACTTAATGACAAGGTTCCACACCCGACACGTCATAATAGCCTGTCAGCCCTGCACTTATTATAACGCCATACACCCACACATCGCAATAGCCAACCAACCTGTATTTTGTCAGTCCTACACTTATTAGCGACGCCAATTCATTTTAATATTCATTTATTATCTTAGGCATTAATCCTCAATTTCTCAATTTCTCATTACTTTAAATTAAACCCACCCTATTATAGAGCATAATCCTCAAACTTACCCCTAGTCCCATACCTAGAGGTCTCCAAAACACAAGCACGTCCTACCTTATGTTATAGGATGAATTTTTATCAATTATCTCTTCCTAGTCTCGCATCCAGGCTATCCAAATCAATGGAAGGACACCAAAATCAGTCCCACCCCGAAATATCTCATCCGTGAAAATCTACACTAACTAGTCCCATACCCAGAAAGTGTTAACCGCAACTAAGGAATACCCACTAGTCCCATACCTAACAAGTATTCCTAAAATTAAGGTGAGAACATACTTCCCAAAATCCCATCATCCCCGCGGTGATGAATCTAATTAAAATGATAAGTCGCACAAACCAATTTATTAATGTAAGGACATATTTTATAAGTCCTGTTTACATTAGAGTATGTCGTATACCTCTACAACCGTCGAAGAATTATTGAAGATCATTCAAACATCAAGACGGATCCGATTATCAAAGTTCTTCATCAAAGAAGTCTCCGCAAGATTAATTTTAGTAAGGTTGTCCTTAAGTACCTTAGCATTTCACTTAGAGTATTGGGATATTTTTCACAAAATATTTTCTAAGTATTGGAGCGGAGCTTTAAATGTTTTTCGTCAAAAAATATATTTTTCGGAGTGTTTGAGGCGGTGAATTAAATGAGGAAAAGATAAATGAAAAAAATATTATTTTAGTCATATCGTTCGAATGACACCGTACTTCGTTCAAACGACAAGCTGTGTCACGCGAAGTATCAAACGATACTGGATCTCGTTCAGACGACATCCAATCTCATTTGAACGAGACGCCGCCTTAAGTATTTTATAAATAGGACTCTCCAACTCTGTTTTTCTTAAGAAGACCTGTGCAAAAACTGTCTATATTTTCTGCAAACAGCGGTACGAATTTTCCTTCTCACTTTAGAGGTTTAATCCTTCGTTTTTACAATTCACAAAACATCCCAATCCTTTAGTGATTTGTTTTGGAACCCAAAATACGATCTTGCTGATAGTGCTCTTGTACAGAGGGTAAATCTACATCATATGACTGCATGTCATTGAGGATCTTACTGCATGAAGATTCTTTACTGATTTAGACTGAGGTTCATAGGGACTGCTATGGTATTCCTGGGTTGAAGATAGGACTATGGTTCTTGTGGTATGACTGCGTGTGAACCACTGTTGATAACACAGACCGACGCCAGCGGGTATTCGTGTGTTTAATCAATTTCATTGTAATTCATGTAAGTCAATTACAAATTATAGTGAAATAAAAGGTTTTTCCCTTCGGGGATTTTTCCTGAAATTGGTTTCCTTTGCATGCTTATTGATTTTATGTTATCAAATCACCTAGATGCATGTGTTAGGGTTTAACTAAAATTTGGGTTAATTAGAATGGATTTATTTGAGAAGTCACATTATTCCGCTTGATAATGAAAATAAGAATTTTATAGGTTCGTTCGAATGAAGTCACTAATATCGTTTGAACCGACCAAAACCTCGTTCAAACGAATTAGCTAATCCCGTTCGAATAGATTTCAAACGAGTTAGAATAAGAATCCCCTACAAACAGAAGAAACTTTGTTTGAACTTTATTTGAAGGTCGTTTTAATGACATTCACTATTTCGTTCGAATGAATATCACAATCTCGTTCGAACGACTTTAAAATAAACATATTTTTATTTTAAAATCCGTTATGAAAAAATAACCTCAAAAATTTAGAACAAACACCCAATGATATCCAGGAATCAAACTAAAATGCATCCATACCTTTTTTAGATTCCTTTAATTTTTAATACGAAATATGATATGATGATAGATGCCTTTAATCAAACTTGTCATGCGCTTGAAAGGGTAGAAACACTCAAGTCCTAACATACGACCCAAAGGTTTTATTCAAGAACGGAATAATCCAAAACATACAAATTGACTCGTTTCAGAAATTTGCTCTTACAACAGAAGGTTAAAGTATTTGAAAACCTTCTTGAGAACTAGAATATTAATCTAACATGTTTATAGGCCATCTAATTGGCTTCATCCAGGCACAAAGGGGCATCCATACATCCCTCATCGTAACCAGCAACCCATACAGAATGAGGACCCTTCCTAAATGAATAATTTAGCTTCATCATTTGACGATTCATGCTTTGCTTGATCTCATTGTTCTTTTGGAATTTTTCTCATCCTTGTCGACTGGCTCCCTAAGGGAATTGTTTTCATTTTATAGTAGATCGATAATGTCTCCAACCTCATTGGCTTGGATCTGAAGACTAATAACCAAACGATCTTACTTGCCATATGTATTTGTTATTTTATGAAATTCTTGTCGAACAGAAAGGAATCCTTTGTGAGTAAGGCCAGAAGCTTCCCGACCAAGGATCAGATCCAGGTCTTCACTTTCTTGAGTCATTAGTAACAGTGAAAAAATTACTATTGGACTGTAAAGATCAAATGGAAAACATTCAAATATAAGAATACAATTAGATAATTCACAAGAACTCACCAATCTAGGAAGAAATGATAAGGCAAAAATATAACTTTTCATTAAAAATCAAAGGATAGGAAAACCCTTACAGTATATATATCAAAAGACAAGACAATACAAATAATAAGGCTAAATCTAACTAGCTTGGCCATCCTTCTTTTTCATCGACTCTGGATTGGTCGGACCCTTATTCGGGGTTATGGCCACCTTCTTTTGCTCAGCTCTATCTCTTACTTGGCCAATTCCAAAATCCTCTTCCTCCTCGTCGCCTAAATTCAGAGGGGATCCTGGATCATGCTCAACAACTAGTTCGAACCGAGAAGGGACCTCAATCATATTCAAATATAAGTCCTAACCTTTTTTAAAATTATACTTACGGATAAAATATACTTTCTTCTTAGCCTGACCAAATGCATCACCAAACCCTTATTCATAGGCTTTATCCATGGATGCTAATGTTGCGGACAAGATCTGAGCATTCTCGTTGGTAGCTTTCACTAGTTTCTCATTTTTTTACTTCAACTTGGACATCTAAATATCAGTGGCCTTCTTCTTGACCTCCTAGGACTTCTTAGCGACCTGGAAGGACTTCTGAGACTCTAGCAAAAATGTGATCAACCTCGGTGATGGCCTTCACCTGGTTAGCCCTTATATCAAGAATATAGACCAAGTCCATTAAAAACTACAAGAAAAAAGCCGATCATAAATTAGTATTGTGAAATTTTCTAAGTGGATATCTAACAAGAATACTGAGATTTACTAGAGATAACTCCTGAGTGGTTTGGGAGACCAACTAGTCGGTATAGAATTCATCGACCTGCTCCCTATCCATTTTCAAAATGCATCCCTCAATAGCGCAGGGGCCAAGTCAGGATTCCTAGCCATCGACATTACAATGTGTCCATTCCCTTTGCCAGGGGCATCCACCTTCCTAGTGGGAATAACGATTGAAGCATCAGAAAGATCGATTCTCGTCTTGTTCTTCTTTGCAAGTCGGGTTTACATTTTGCCGAAAGAATCCAACAAGGTAATAGGATTGGACGATCCTCTGTCCTCCTTCCTCTAGGAGAGCTCAACTTTTGGGGAAGTGGGGAGGTCAGACTCATCCAAAAGAGTGGGAACTTTTCTTCTTGGTGTCATCTCTTCTTTCAAGGTAGCTGGGATCATGGATGGAATAGAAGCAATGTCCAGAGATTAAACTTGAAAATTTTCTAACACATTACACCGGTTGTGATATTGATGCAAATGATTTATTTTTTAAATTGTGAATTTTGAAAGCGGCATTGCCAAGAAAAGTTTAGAAAACCAATTGAAGTGTTAAACAGTAATAAAAGAATGAATTGTTGTTATCCAAATGCGTGAATGTTTATTGAATAATTTACTATATCTATTATGGTCACCTCATTCGAAAGAAACTTTTCAAAATTCAAGTTAATAAAATTTTACCTTCGGTTTATCATGTTACAAAAAACATTAAATGAATTAGCTTTGTTACTAGAAAATATTTATTTAGAAAAGTACACCATAATGATTTAAGGGTCATTTACTGTCTGGGATACATTTATTTACAATATTTGGTGCTTGGGGTACTCTAATTTCTATTATTGTTGCATGGGTGTTATTTTAACGGTTGGGCTTAACAGTCGTCTATAAGTTATACCATATGCACCCAATTACCAATAATACCCTTTATATTCGAACGTGCATGCTTTTCAACCCCATTCCATGTCTTTTTCATTTATTATACACTAACTACTCCTTTATATATTGTTACAGCAGCTCCATTTTTTCACCAAACAGTAGAAGTTAACATCCAAATAAAATTCATACAAAATATAAATGGGTGGCAACATAGATAGAGAAGCAACATAGCAGCAGTATGTATGTCAAATGTGTGGTCAAAATTACCACATTGCAATTGACTATCCATTAGTTTACAACAGATGTAATTTTGATCAGTGTAATGGCCTCATGTTGCTATTGAAGACATCTAATGGCCAAAAAAAATTTAAGTGCCAACATGAATCATGTAATGGGTTTAAACTCTTAGATAATGCAATAAAAAGCACATGAGGGTCATCATCAAGTGATGGGTGTTTTCATTGTGGAAGACATGATCACTGGGTTAAAAATTATTCATGGAAAGAGACGTAACGCTCAAATAGATGTCAGGGGATAAGGAAACTCTGTACATCAAAGCAATAAAGAAGTTATGTGAATTTTTTTGAAGTGCTTGATATGTGGGGATTTTGAGTGGTTAACAGATGCAATTAGGAAATGTGATGAAGGTAGGAAAGTGAATGTGCGGGTTAAAGTATAAGTTAGCTTGGATGATCTCTATAATGGCTTTAAAAAGAATTTCAGTGTATAAAATGTTGTAATCCGTGTTGTGTATGAAATGTCATTGATTGAATGAAATTTGCAATTAAATGATCAAATATTCTATGAAATTCACTTTGCGTCTGTTGACATCAAACACAAATTCATTCATTCATACCCCAAAAAGAAACATTATCAAACCACTAAGTAGTGTAGCTTGTCCAAAAAAGAGATTGTTTTTCCAAAACACAAAGTTAAACACAAACTAATGAACCTATCGAGTACAACCTTGAGTAACATTTGTTGTTGTATCTACACTTCTTGGTGTAGAAAGTGTGGCTACATATGAGGTTCGTTCATAAATGGTTCTTCTTTTCCCTTTGCCTTTCTTGCCATCTTGTCTTATTCTTGGAACTTGCATTGATATAATAATATACAACTGTTTGTTTGATCCCTCCATAGAATTATGAACTGTGCTTGGTCCCTCAGTTGCTTGTATTTTTTTACCATCGCTTGATGATTTACATTAGCAAAAAAATTTATTATGGCTTACATCCCCAAACCTTATGCATTTTTTCTTCTTGTTCTTTGGTGCCATTGGTTCATCAGGGTCTGTTATCCTCTAAACCCTTGGCCTCCTAGGACCTCTAGTTAAATCAGAAGGATTGACAACATGTTATGGATGAAAGGACGTTAACAACATACATTAATATGATTCATGTGTAATGAATTGACGTGCATTAACTATACTTACCTTGGTCCACTATTGAGCATCTTCCATAGGATGAACATAAGATGAATAAGTTGCTCTATATGTAGTTACATCAAACATAGGACTGCAATATGTGTAAGACCTTTATAATTATATATGAAAATATCAAGATAAGTATAATTAACTACATATAACATGTCAAGATAAGTATACTTACTTGTTCCAAGATTCTCTTCGTGGCATGATTACCCCAATAGCATGTACACAAGGTATGCCACTCATCTGCCACTCAAAATAAATGCATTCTTGTGTTTGGATATTATGTGTCCAGCTTTGATTATGACTATTTGTTGCCACATGTAAGAACTTTGTTAAACCACTTATAATATATTGATTGTATTTCTTCTTCAAGTCATCCAAATGCTTCTCTACTCTTGGTACAAGCCCACTTGGATCCATCCCCTCTGCTTTGGTTCTCCTTGTGTACAACAATGACATGACAAGCATTTGATACTTTTCAATAATCTTCAGAATTGGTAGTTCCGTTAAACTCAAAATTATTTTATCAAAAGACTCTGAGAAATTATTGGTGATATGTTCACATTAAGTTGTTATATCAAAGTATGATCTTTCCCGAGTAGCCTTCTCCTCATTGTTTAGCCATAACCTTGCTCCAATGCAATCTTTAAACATTTGAGCCATATACTTTTCATGATATTCCTTCCTATAAGCCCTTGCCGCCCCCCCGCCCCCCCCCCAACTTAAAGCCTCTAGTTGTGGACCCTTAAATACTGCATTTTAGAAGTTTTTATACATGTGCCTAAAACAATACTTGTGATTACTATCAAGGAGTAAGCCTGCAACTACTTCAATAAGCCCTTTCTGTCTGTCAGATATCAAAGCCAATCACAATTTATGTTTAATCAGATGAGGCTGCAAAATTCTCAAGAATCTACTCCATATGTCATAGCTTTCATATATATATATAAAACAGACCATTGTTCCCATATAATAAAACAACAGATAAAATTACACCACCATACTTTCCTTTTAGAAATGATCCATCTAACCCAAGCACCGGCCTACAACTATTAAGAAATCCATCTATATATGCCTTGAATGCAACACAAAATGAGATAAATTATTGATCATTTGGATCCCTTGTCCAATCAACAATACTAATTGGATTTGTAACATGTATCTGTCTTGCAATTTTAGGTACCAACCTAAATGCATCACTATAACTATCATGAATCCTCTCATTGATGATGATGTTAGCATAATATCCAGTTTGGTATGATATCTTCACTTCATGTTTTTCTTAAATTGCAGCTTGAGCATCTCTTGGTTTCATCTCATCATGTCATCAATTGCAATAGCAACCCAAGTTGCCTTTGCCATTGAATTACTGCCTTTGACGTTGGATTTTGTAGGTATGTTTCCCTATCAATATTCTAACTTTAGTAGTTGGTTCATGTTGCAACTTCCTTACATACACCCTCCACTTACAGTTAGGATCCCTGTAAATCAAATCAATCTTTGAGTTATTGTTTTGCCTCTATTTATACTCAAACTTCTTGAATATTGAAAATTTTCTCATGTATTTCCTGCACTCTAACATTGTTGGCCACTCCATGCCTGTTGACAATTGTTGTAAAATCCACCCCCACGCTGATATTGGCTCCCATACAATATTTCATCATTATACATATTTTTTGTTTCTGCTTCAAAGTCTTAAAACTCTTTCCTAGCAGCATTTATATCATCATTTTTTGGTTCATTATCTTCATGCCCACCCTTTGTCCCTTGCCCATCCTCTGTATGCTCATGTCTTTACCCTTTCGAAGTTAAAATACCCACCATAATTTTCATCAACCTCACTATCTGAGTGATAACATTCTTTAGCATTGTGAGTGTGTGAAGTGACTAAAGACCACTCATTATGTGGCTTATCAATAGGCTTTTCCACTCTATCAGCAACAGGTTCTCCACTTTATCATTAATGGGCTCTTTCACTCTGGCATAAAATGTTTCTTCCTCCCTAGCAGGAACTGGTGTACTCTGTAATAAGTTGGTGAATAACCAGTCACCACCAGCACCTTCTGCAGAATCAAACTCTGCATCCTCCTCACTAAGTGCTAATGGATCATCAAGAGTGTTTGTAAAGTTGTTGGAGAACAAGTTTCTGGTCCTATATGATCTTCTCAGGCCTAAAGTAGTCAAGTTTATTTTTAGGCACTTTTGAGTTAGCTTCAACATTGAGTCTTGGAGACTTTCTTATAGCTGCAGGTGATTTAAACTTTCTTTTGGGAATTATTGGTAATTTCTTGGGAGGAATAAATGTAGATGGCGCATTTGGGTCTTCTAAATAAAGATGGTACTCTCCAAAATCCTCTATCAAGTTGTCCCACATGTCAATTACCTGAGCATCATTTTGAATGGTCCAAAATATTCCATCTTTAACCCATTTAATATCCATACCCTTCAAAATAGTGTACTTTTCAATGTCATTGATCAAGTCCATAAAACATAATTCATCTCCATCAATATCCATAAGAACTATCCTCCTCCCACCATTGTATTTTTTACTATATTTACTCAATTTCCCCTCGAAGTGTACTACCAAATTTCTATTACCATGCAGAGCCATTTAGCAAACCTAATAAAGACAACGCATGAAGTAAAATAATTTAAAAAAATAAAATCCTAGACAAATAAGTTCTACTGTATTCATGGGAGAAGCAAAATTAAAAGATAAACTACAAAATCGTAGAAAAATTGTTAAAGAACAAAACCTTAGATAAACGAAAAACAAAACAAATAATCTTCGAACTAAAAAAATAGTTTAAAGATGCATTACCTGTAAATGAAGCTTTGAAAATGATCAAACCGTTGATGCGATGTTGAAGTTTTGAAGCATTGCAAAATGTTGAAGCTTGGAATATGAGCAGATGATCGTGAGAGAGAAGACCCCAAGTGGATATTAGTATTTTGATTTGCCAAAAGGTTACATGTGTCATTTTAAACAACAGTATTATTAGTAATAGAGTGTATGTGGCAAGCTGGCACACGATTGTTAAGTCTAGTCGTTAAAATAACACCCATACAACAATAATAGAAACTAGCGTACACCAAGCACCAAATATTGTAAACAAATGTACCTCAAATAGTAAATGATCCATGATTTAATTGGTACTTTTGCATCTTGAAATGTGATATATAATATAGTTTAACTAATTATTTGTGCTTAAATTATGATCAAATCGTTTTAATCTATAATTGTGATTGTAATTTGATGGTACCATTTTGTACAAGATTTTATTCTTAAACCTTCTAAAATATGTATAAATCAAAACAGTGGCTGAGCCACAGTGCACCTGACCTGGGCACGGCCCTAGGCTAGAATAGGTAATTCCGATTCTTTTTTATATGTACACATATATTAGTAAGGGCATTAAAGGAAAAAACAATTGAGAACAAAACCCCGCCCTTTCACCGTAAAAAATAGAATCCTTAAATTTGATACCCATTTTCACACTTTGCTTTGCTCTATTTATTCTCTCTTCTTATCTTCCTATTTCGTTGAGTTAAACTTAAATCTCTACACGAAATCAAGGTATGTTCTTCAATCTCTCTCCATTTTATCTAGGGTTTATATACTTATCATTCCTCTTACTCCCCCCCCCCCCCCCCCCCCCCTTTTTTTAGTAAATATCCATTGTTAGGGTTTGTTGAAATTTTGTGTAGCAAATATTCATTAAAGTTTGTTGAAATTCTGAAAATATGCTTATTTTCTGTATAAATGTTGTTATTGATTTGTAGTAATTATTTTTTAGGCATGGAGTCGTTGAAATTTAAGTTGTTGAAATAAATGTTGCTGAATTTTTTTATCCAGTTATGGAGAGTTTTTTTTAAAAGGGCTCGTGAAGACTCAGTCAAAGCGTCAGTGTTCACTCCACTTGACACCAATGTTGTTCAAAATGAACCTAGCCCAAAAAGAATCAGTCGAAGCCGCATTAATATTCACTTGTCAAATCTTCCTTCCGATCCTATTTTACGACCACGGATTTCAGAATATGATGGTAATGATCAAGATAAAATTAGTCGATCATGATTGCAATTGGGTCATTGCCAACCATATTCGCATACATTTCCTCAAACAAATATTGGAAACAAGGTTTGTCGTTTCAACACGGATTGATTTGCTGAATTTCCTAGCTAGTTGGAATATAGTATGAATGAGAACTCCGTTTTTTGTTTGATTTGTTACTTATTTTTTGACGAGTCTCCCGACGGAAATAAAAACGATGTATTTATTAGGGGTGGATTTAGAAATTGAAAGTGCAAACGTAATGACAACTCTGTATTTTTGTATGAACTTACATTAATATTATTTATTAATAATGTTTTATTTTTTAAATTATTGTAATCCATCTAATTATATGTTATTTTCTATGCAACTAAAAGACTATTATTTTTTTTTTTTTTTCTATGCAACTAAAAGACTAAAAAAACGGGAATTTCCACCCCCGAACCCCCAAGTATTCACCAATGATTTGTGACTATGCCCGGGAATCAAAATCATGTTTAAGAGTATCTCTTAATTCTTGCAAAAGAGTAACGATACAATTAATTAAAATTAGTATTAAAAAATCATTGGAAGTATTTTACGTGTGTTAAAAGGATAAACACACGTAAAAGAGTTGGTGATTTCTGGATACCCATGGTAGTTACGTGTAACATTTTCGATCGCAAAATGTTAGGATTTAAGCTGATCGTTACACTACACTAGTACTGCTGGATCAAACAAAAGTCTATGGTCATTGCATTGACCACACGTAATTTGATGAAGAATCTCCCATAAAACTCTCACTGCCTCAGATGTATAGATGGAGTTGGAGACAAATTAAATTACAATCGCTAACAAACGCGTCTCTCAGTTATCCTTTTGTTATAAGGTTGCTGTCTCCACTCCATTCCAATTTCCACCTTCTTCTAAACAAAACCCCCACACATCACGCATATATATATATACATAATCAAAACTTATCCCTAGGGTACACACTCAAACAAACAAAACAGACCAAAACAACAACCATGACAGACAGAGTCTACCCCTCAAAACCCGCCGCCGCCACACCCACCGCAAACCCATCTTTCCCGGCAAACAAAGCCCAACTCTACAACGCCAGCCGCCCCACCTACCGCCCCATGCCCCCACCCCGCCGCCGCCGGAGCTGCTGTTGCTCATGCTGCCTCTTCATCACCCTCGTTATTCTCCTCCTCCTCCTCGCCGGCGCCGCCACCGGCGCCATCTTCTACGTCCTCTACCGCCCCCACCGCCCCACTTTCTCTCTCTCCTCTCTCCAAATCTCACAATTCAACCTCACCTCATCTTCCCACCTTACTACCAGATTTAACCTCACCGTCACCGCCAAAAACCCCAACAAAAAAATAACCTTTTTGTACGACCCAATAACCGTTTTAATAACATCAGATTCAGATGGACTCAACCTCGGCAACGGCTCTCTGCCTAGCTTCACACACGGGACTAAAAACACCACAACTTTGAGAACCACAATATCTACTACCCGTCAGTCTCTAGATACTCAATCGGCTACACTTTTAAAATCAGATCTCCAAAACAAAAACGGTCTCAAACTCAAGATTCAGTTAGACACAAAAGTCAGAGTCAAGATCGGAAGTTTAAGGACTAAGAAGGTTTCGGTTAGAGTTTATTGTACCGGAATTAAAGCCAATGTTCCCGCCGGAAGATCGCCGGCGCCGGCCACTACTTCTGGCGCGAAATGCAAAGTTGATCTTCGGATTAAGATCTGGAAGTGGACTGTATGAGCAAAAGTTCAATCAAGGTGTGGTTATTGTATTTTTTTTTCTGTACTGATTTTTTTTTAATATAAATAGAGAAAGGTTTATGGGTGTTTGATTGTAATAGGAGATAGAAATAGTTGAATTGTACGAGTTTTAAAGTATTAAATGTGAATTGAATTGAAATCAAATTGGTGTCGATTTTCTCCCCTTATTTCACTTGCTTGGACCTAATTGCTTTATCAAGTTGACTTGTTGACTCAGTTTATTGTGTTTAACCTATGATATTTTTATTTTCAAAATAATAATAGTGCGAGTTTGGAGTATACGGGACTTATTAAATGTAAACTCTGTTCATTTTATTTTTGGATTCTTATCCTTTTACTCATTTTACTTTAAATGTAGTGTTTGAGAAATATTATAAATGTGTGAATGTAACAGTACTACGACTATACACATGTGGTTTGCAGTAAGTAAACCAATGGCGTTGATTTAAGGTTTTGTTGAATCTAATGATATATACCTTTTCGGAAAACAACAAAGTTCATAGTTAAATTTTCGAATTATTACTTCTGTTTTTGAAAATATTTTATAAGGTAGGCGAAATTGTAAACCCACTATTAATAATCATAAAGAAAACAATATCCAACTCCATTTATTATGAACTGAAGTTGGCTTCTTTTGTAAATGCCTTACAGTTGGGAAAAACGTGACGAAAAATTACCATCTGTGTATTGCATGGAATAAACAGTCCGTACAAGATTGCAGAGTTCGTGTCTCTAAACACTTATTACTTGGGTCGGGTATCGCGTAGTACACAAAATAGTAAGTGGTTGTTATAGACATACAAAATCTTGTGAATTTAATATATGAACAATAGGTCGGTGCATCTGTAAGCAAGCTATATGGGGAGTGTCGGTGGGAGTTTTTCAAATAGCATATGAGAAAAGAAAAAAAAAAAGTTGGAGTCGGGAGTATTCCCCGACCCGATTAGAGTTTCAATCACATGTACCAGAATTGAATTAACGTGTTTCCAGTGAACGTAGAAACAAGTAAAAGACTAAACGTTCAAGATGCTCTCCTGAACACTTAAATTAGTTATAAATAATCATATGATGTTTTGTTGCCAATTCCTCATTTTGCAACCTTTTTATTATTTGTTGTTGGGATTTTTACCAATAAATCATATTTATTAAGTTTATACTTATATAGATTATATCAATTTTTCTTTGGTTTTTATTGGAAGAAGAACTCACGAGTCACGTTTGGCCTGGCAAAATAGGGGTCTTACTAACAAAATACATATGATTTAAAAGGTTTGTTGCATAAAATTATTTTAGGTGTTTCTTACAAAAAGAAAATTGAGAGTTCAAGGGGTGTTTTTGCACTTAACCCTAAGAGTAAGACTTGCGTGCATCTCTCAAGGAAGTAGAATAATATGGTGTGGGTGACACGTTAGAATGATTGGCCATCCCCATGTGCTAAATGGAGGACATCTCATTCTCACCCATCAAAAAAATTGTTTGATTATAGATTCGGCCACTACCGAGACGATACATAATCGAATTCTCATTTCCAAATTATATTATAATTAAATAAAGAGTTATTTTATTTTTTATTTTTATGATCAGTTTTATAATATTTTCAATTTTTTAAAAATTTACAATACACACTTATTTTTTTTAACTCCCTATCCAATTAGTTAGTTAACAATAATTTGACATTTCACTTCTTTTTTAAATTTACAATACACCCTCAATCTAATAAATCTCTAATTTTTTTTTTATTTTTGTTTAAAAAATTTAATGGGTATATATTTTAAAATAATTAAAAGGGTGAGATTGGCAAAGAAATAAAAATTCATCCTTACTCTAATTGCAGAAAAGTGAGAGATGGCCAATAAAATATAGGAGATTTTAGTTTCACCCATTTTTAGGGTTACTTGTGAGTTCTTCCAAAGTAACAATATTTTAGTTACACCTTCACTAAGATTTTAGTGACACTTGGTGAGAATCTTTTGCGAGTTTTGTGAGACTTTTAACTAGCTATCTCAATTTTTAGTTTTATTTTGAGGATTTACATCGAAATGGACCATAAAAGTGATAGCTAAAATTAGAATAACTCAGTAGTAAACAGTGAAATTTAATATTTGGTAGGTTTTAGAATCTTCCCACGTGATTCAAACGAATTGCTTTATTATTTAAAGTAGCCAATAATTGGATGTAACTACAAGGGCCACAAAAGTTGAATAATTATGCACTTGACTTGATGCATGGAAAACATATTGTAATCCGTGTGTGTCGTGGTTACCATTATGTTGTCTGGCAATGAACTACTTGAATACAGCGTTAAACACAATTTGGCTTTCATGACACCAAAGATCCAGCAAATATTATTGTTTTGGGGCCCTTCCAGCAATATAAAGATGCAGCTATCGACGACTTGTACTTTAGTTTTGGGTCCAACTACTATTTTGCAAAACGATAATAATAATTTACTCATAACTAATAGTCCCGCACTTTTAAATTGTCACCAAATAATTTTTTCAAGTGTTATAAAAAAATATTTTTGAAAGTATGTAATACATTTTAAAGTTGTAAATAATCGTGTTTGAAAGTAATCGATTATAAGTGTTTGAATTCGCGTGCGTTAATAAATTGTCTTTGGTTAGGCCGGCGTGTGTAAAGTTAACACATTGGATTAATTTCTATTTTGTGAAAACCGTTACACAAACAGGAACATTCATATTGAATTATCAAGAAATATAAATATTGATTTTACAGAAGCGTACTTGAATGCATAACGAGAAAATTAAAATATCTAAGTTTGAGGGCTTATGCTCTTCTAGATCAACACTTTTATTTCCTCTCTAAATTTTTCTCTGACAATGGGAATTAGAAGAATGCTGTAGTGTGATCTAGGGACCATGACCCCTATTTAAAAGATAATCGTGTCTTTTCATATTTCGTATATTTTTATTTTAACCCATCATTTCTTGTTTCTACACATTAAAATTCACACTTCAATAATACATTATTAAGGAGCCAAAACTTAAATTAATCACTTTAATTGGCCTAACTTTATTTGATAGCATATAATTCATATTTATTTCATATATAAGCCTATATATTAAATTTTATGCTAACAGTCTCCCACTTGAGCTATATATGTAACTTTATAAACTTGAATTATACTTTATGAGCTCGTGAGTTTTTACTATCAAAACTCTATGCATCTAAACAATCTTGTCCATTAATTTCACCAATATAGAATCAAAGCGATCATCATTACATATTTCGTAAGTAGACCCATCAATGATCACATATATCAATGCAACTAATGAAAAAGATCAAGTATGGATGTATAGCATGAAAATTTCATGCAATGTGATCTTAACATGCCTATTTCCAACTGGTCCTCCTTAAACCTTAGTGAGATCAAACCGCATAAAAATCAGAGTGAATATAAACGGAATACTTTACTGCAGTAAATAACCGTACAATAACCATTCAATCAAATGTGTCTATGAATGCATATAAAATACAAACTTCCACTAAACTATTATATCCTAAAAAGAAACTACCCCCATAAGAGTAGTGTGCTCATGAAAGACCTTGGGTGGTAATCCCTTAGTTAGCGGATCCGCAATTATGGAGTTTGTCCCAATGTGCTCTATAGGCATAGGTCCACTTTAAACTCTTTCTTTTACAACTAAGAACTTGATGTCAATAAACTTTTACTTCGTAGAACT
Organism: Sambucus nigra; assembly: GCA_949130495.1. NCBI lineage: Eukaryota > Viridiplantae > Streptophyta > Magnoliopsida > Dipsacales > Adoxaceae > Sambucus > Sambucus nigra. The sequence goes on along the minus strand of OX422210.1, from coordinate 78,197,329 downwards.
CCTGTTGTTATTGAAATATAGTACTGTTAATTTATTGTCACAAAATAACTTAAGCGGTCTTTCAATGCCATCCACAATAGGCAGCCCCGTGATAAAATTTTGCAACCATATTCCATGATTGAACGCCTTATAACAAGCTACAAACTCAACTGTTATGGTGGAAGAAGCTATAATAGATTGTTTAACACTCTTCCAAGATATAGCACGTCCAACAAGTAAGTAGATATAACCTGAAGTAGATTTCATGCTATCTTGGCATCCAGCAAAATCGGAGTCAGAATATCCGATGATCTCTAACTGATCTCTGTAAGTATCTCATGACTCGCTTGGCTGCTATCCAATGATTCTTTTCAGGATTACTTAAGTATATGCCCAACATGCCAACAATGTACGCAATATCCGGACGTGTACATACTTGAGCATATATAAGACTTCCTATTGTTTATGCATAAGAAATCTTTTACATATCCCGAATCTCAAAATCATTCTTGGGACATTAACTAAGACTAAATTTATCTCCTTTAGTTATAGAGATGTCACCTGGTTTACAATTATGCATGTCAAATCTTTTAAGAACTCTTTTGATATCTCTTTTGTGATAAACTAAGTGTACTCTAAGAGCGATCTCAGTGTATCTGTATACCCAACACAAAATAAGCGTTACCAAGATCTTTCATCTCAAATTTCTTTGAAAGAAATATCTTGGTTTCGTGCAACATACTTATATCGTTGGTGACAAGAAGGATGTCATTAACATATAAAACCAAGTAAATATGCTTACTCCCATTGAACTTGTGGTATATACAATCATCAACCAGATTCATATCAAAACCAAACGAGATGACAACTTGATGAAACTTGTAATACTATTGACGAGAAGCTTGCTTAAGCCCATAGATGGATTTTTGTAACTTGCAAACCGTTTTCTTTGCATCTTCTGATAAAAAAATTTCTGGATGCACCATATATATTGTTTCATCAATGTCACCTTTGAGAAATGCAGTCTTAACATCCATTTGATGAAGCTCAAGGTCAAAGTGTGCCACAAGTGCCATTCACTACACCAAAATGGCCAAATTGTCACCTTTCAGCCGGCCAGCCTTGTCAAGGTCATTGACCGTGACAAAAAACACGCGTTTTTTTGTCATGATCATTGACCTTGACACGACCGTGACAACTAATTGTCACGGTCATTGACCGTGACAAGACCGTGATAAATTTACTTGTCACGGACTTGTCACGGTCATTGACCGTGACAATTCTTTAAATAATTGTCACGGTCAATGACCTTGACACGACCGTGACAATGTTAACAGCAAAAACCCTTTCCCCCTTCCTTTTTCCCTCCTGCGCCGTTCCCTCCCTCTCTCTCTCTCTCTCGACGCTACTCTCTCTCTCTCTACTTTCAGGTTTAATTTTCTCTCTCTCTCTCTCTCCCTCTTCCATTTATATATATGTTTGTGTGTATAAATATGTGTGTACGTGTGTATATATGTGCGTGTGTGTGCATGTGTGGGGGGTGGGGCAGGGTGGGGTAGGGGGTGGGGAAGGGTGGGGTAGGGGTGGGGCAGGGTGGGGGTAGGGGTGGGGCAGGGTGGGGGTAGGGGGTGGGGCGGGGTGGGGGCAGGGCGGGGTGTGTGCGTGTGTATATGTATGTGGGGGCAGGGCGGGGTGTGTGCGTGCGTGTGTATATGTATGTGTATATGTGTGTGTATGTGTGTGTATAAATGTGTGTGTGTGGTGGTGTGTGGTGGGGGAAGGGGTGGTGGAGGGGGGCAGGGGGTGGGGTGGGGTGGGGTGTGTGTGTGTGTGTGTGTGGTGTGTGGTGGGGGAGGGGGAGGGGGTGGTGGAGGGGGGCAGGGGGTGGGGTGGTGTGTGTGTGTGTGTGTGTGTGTGTGTGTGTGTGGTGTGTGTGGTGGTGTGTGGTGGGGGAGGGGGTGGTGGAGGGGGGCAGGGGGTGGGGTGGGGTGGGGTGTGTGTGTGTGTGTGTGGTGGTGTGTGGTGGGGGAGGGAGTGGTGGAGGGGGGCAGGGGGTGGGGTGGGGTGGGGTGTGTGTGTGTGTGTGCGTAGGTGCGTAGGTGTGCGTGTGGCGGGGGGAGGGGGGCAGGGGGTGGGGGTGGGGCACCCATTTAATAACTTTTAAAATATTTGGAAAAAACATAATATTACAAAATTGAAACGAAATGGTATTGACGGAACTTATACATACGTTATGTACTGTGCTCTTACGTTGAAAATTATTAGATAGAAAAAGAAAAATATAAATTGAGATAACCTTTGAATCTAATTTGGCTAAAAATATAATGGCATCAACTAACATATATACACAACACTAAAAGTAGACATCAATTTTATAAATAATTGACAATAGTTGAATAATAATTGGATAATAAACATCGGGAGGGGGTTGGGGTGGGGGTGGGTGGGGTTTTGAATATTATTTACATTTATATTTTTGGATATTATATACATTCAAAATAAATAATTGATAATAGTTGGATAATAATTGGATAATAATTGAAATTTTCATTCAAAATAAATATTTCATTCAAAAATATTGGATAATAATTGATATTTTCATTTAAATTGATAATAATTTTATTCATGAAATTAATTCAATTAGGTAAAACCCTAGATAATTTTTTAACAGAATTTGATAATATTATATAAAGTTTAGTAAATTCACAAAATGTTGCCAATTGTATGTTTTTAGGAATATCATTAGTTAGAATCCATATACATGCATGTTGTTAGAAAGTCTTAAATTTAATTCTCACTTTAATTTGTAGAATCTCTGTACTTGGTTAGAATTATCCCTTTATGATAATGAAATTTATGCTCCAATTATAATTATCTCATGTCATAATTTTATTAATAAACAATATATGTAGTTGTCACGGTCGTGGTGGGGGGAGGGGGTGGGGGTGGGGTGGGTGTGTGTGTGTGTGTGTGCGTAGGTGCGTAGGTGTGTACGTGTGTGTGGCGGGGGGAGGGGGCAGGGGGTGGGGGTGGGGCACCCATTTAATAACTTTTAAAATATTTGGAAAAAATATAATATTACAAAATTGAAACGAAATGGTATTGACGGAACTTACACATACGTTATGTACTGTGCTCTTACATTGAAAATTATTAGATAGAAAAAGAAAAATATAAATATTGGATAATAATTGAAATTTTTATTCAAAATAAATATTTCATTCAAAAATATTGGATAATAATTGATATTTTCATTTAAATTGATAATAATTTTATTCATGAAATTAATTCAATTAGGTAAAGCCCTAGATAATTGTACTATTAACATTTTTTTTTATCTGTACTAATAACATTTTTTTTACAGCAAAAATGTCTCCTTCAGATGTTAAGGCGAAGAAGATGATGTTGTTTATGATGATGTCGTCTGGGTTCGGTGGTAGCGGAGGCAACGAGGGCTCCTCCGCCCCTAGGTTCCCCAAATATGGAAAATTTGGGATTACCGTCGAGAACAAGTCGGAGCTATTAGCGAGATCCCTCGAGCTGCTAAAGACGGTCATCGACCCGGGGTTTATGAGTTGGAAGGAGGTGCCATATGAGCTCAAGTTAGCTGTTTGGGTGGCACTACAGGTAATATTTCAATTTCAATTTCAATTTCATATTTATATTTATATTTATTCGCAACTAACATTGTATTTGTTGGACAGGAACAATTCAACTTGGATCCAAAGCTACGCGATTCCGTCTTGGAGCAGTTGAGGGAGCAACACAAGACGTGGAAGAAAAATATGCGGACACGGTACTTTGGAAAAACACGAGAGTCCATTTTACAATGGCGCGAATCCGTCCCGCCCAAGGAGCCGATCTCATTGGCACAATGGCAAAAGTTCATTGACAATGAGATCGAGGATCGACAATTGGCATCTCGCCAATCGGGGAGGGAAAATCGGGCTAAAAAGACGGACGTGCACTACTCCGGCCGGACCTCTTACGCTGAGGTGGAGCATTGGATGCAGGTAAGATTTAATTTATCTATAACTACAGAAATATATTATTGGATATTATTTTACTTTGCGGGGTCGATACTAATTTTACTTTACTTTATTTTATTTCAGGGGGTACGGAGTGGGCCAGGGGGTAAGCCACATAGGCTCGATACTTATGTGTCTCTTCGGACGAAGAAAGGGAAGGACAAGGAGGTGTCCCCGAGCGTCGCGACCACGATTGTAAGTAATCCGACAGTTTAATTATTGTTAATTACGTTATAATTTTTCAGTTTACTTATTTTACTAATCATGTGCTTTTTGTCGTTTCAGGCAAAGCTTAAGGAAGTGCATGAGTCGCAGTCTGATGCCGACAAGGCATCTTTGTCCACAGACGCACTCAGCCAAGTGCTTAGCTTTAATCGCAAGGGGAGGACAAGGGGAGTGAGATCGCGGGTGGCCAAATCTAGGATCATCGGATTGGAGACGAGCGACACCGGGTTGGCTCGAACGGTGGATTCACACGACGCGAAGCTGTCCGTTTGGAGGTGACGGTCCAAGATATGTACGCATTCATGAAGCATACGTTTGGTGGAGACCGTAAAGGGAAAGGGAAAGGGAAGGAGAAGGAGAAGGCGGTGGAGGAGGAGGTGCGGGAGGACGAGGCGCAGGATGACGAGGATGTGGACCTCGCTGCTTCATCACCGACACGTTCGTACTTCGACGATCCCCTTCCCTATTTGACGCCCTCCAACAGACCATTGTCGACAATTGGTTGGTCGAGCGTGTTCATATTGGACGTATTTGATGGCCAGTGGATAGGGAGGGGGTTGAGGGACCCGAATATCATCGAGGGTGGAATAGTCCATGGACGTGTGCTTCAAGAGATGGAGTCCAGGGTGCTCGTCACGCATGTCATACCCGGGAAGGAGAACTCCCTATTGTGGTTGCGCGAACAATGCGGCACGACATATATTAGTGGGTGCGTCAATTCGTATGTCGTGTGGCCTACTCACGTCCTCAGTTTTATCCAAGACATGTAGTAACATTATTTTTAAGTTTGTCCATTTTAATTATATTTGGATTATATCGTCATGTATATTATTTTTACTTTGAATATTTGGATTATATCGTCATGAATATATATTTACATTATCTTTAGTTTGTGTTGGATATATGATGTTTGGAACAGGTACAACGTTGCTATAACAGGTACAAATATACTACTGGGCAGTGGCAGTGGCTATACTGCCCAGCAGATTTTTTTTAAATTCTGCCCAGAATTGTCACGGTCATTGACCGTGAAAATTCTGGGTAAGAGGGGTCACGGCTTTGTCACGGTTATAAACCGTGACAAACGTGTCACGGTCATTGACCTTGACACGACCGTGACAAAAAAAGTTGTCTCGCCTCGAAATGTCACGGTCATTGACCTTGACAAGTTGGATTTGTCAAGGTCAATGACCTTGACAAATGGGCAGATTTGGTGTAGTGATTATTACCCTAAAAGAATCTTTCGATGAAATCGGAGAGAAAGTCTCTCTACAATCGATGCCTTTTTTCTGTGTAAAGCCTTTAGCGACACGACGGGCTTTGAATCTCTCCACGTCACCTTTCGAATCCCTCTTGGTTTTAAATATACATTTGTAACCAATGGGTTTTTCACCCTCAAGCAACGGGACAAAATCCCAAATGTCATTGTCCTTTATGGACTTTATGTCCTCATTCATGGCATCAATCCACTCTTGAGATTTAAAACTTTCCATTGCTTAATGAAAATTGATTGGAACATCATCCATCGCACCAATGTCAAACTCATGTTCTTAGAGAAATACAATGTAATCATTTGGCATAGTACTTCTTCTTTCTCTAGTGGATCTCCTTAATGGCATAGGTTCTGGAGGTGGTAGAGTTTGTTCTTGTAGAATGGGAGGTTCTTGGATATTATTTTGATTAGGATCTGCTTCTTGAACAATGTCAGGAATATGAGCCTGATCAATGTTAATAATAGCTGTGGGAATATCAATATATTCCTCTTCAAAACCAAAATCCCTAACCTTATCCCCTCAAGAGAAACTCAACATCCTCAAAGAACCGGATATTTCCCTGCTAAAAAATTATTTTAGTAGTAGCGTCATAGAATTTGTAACCCCTAGATCTTTCAAAGTATCCAATAAAATAGCAACTAATCGATCTGGAATCCAGTTTCTTTTCATGTGGCTTATAAGGCCTCGCTTCAGCTGGACATCCCCAAATATGAAGGTTCTTCAGACTAGGTTTCTTTCTTGTCCAAAGTTCAAAAGGGGTTTTAGTAGTTGCTTTAATTGGTACTCTGTTAAGGATGTACAATGCAGTCTTTAATGCTTCACCTCATAGTAAATCTGGTAAGTTAGAGTAACTGGTCATACTCTTTACCATGTCTTTAAGCGTTCTGTTTTGCCTTTCAACAACACCATTCATGCTTGGAGAACCTGGCATGGTGTACAGTGGTACGATACCGCACTCTTCTAGGAATTTAGCAAATGGTTCTGGGCATTGTTCACCTGAACCGTCATACCTACCGTAGTATTCACCACCACGATGAGATCTGACGCTTTTAATCCTTTTGTTGAGTTGATTTTCAACTTCAACCTTGAATTATTTGAACACGTCCAGAGATAATGGTAGCCATAATGAGAAAAATTGTCTATGAATGTGATAAAATATTGTTAACCGTTCCACGAAACCGTAGGGAATGGCCCACAAATATCTGTATGTATCAGTTCTAAGACGTTTGTAACCCTATTGGCACCAAATTTCTTTATGTTTGTCAGTGTTCCCTTTATGCAATTTGTGCAAATTTTAAAATCTGAAAAATCAATGGAATCAAGAATCCCATCTGACACAAGTCTCTTAATTCTCCTTTGGGAGATGTGACCTAATCTCTTATGCCATAATGATGAGAAATTCTCATTGGTTAATTTCCTTTTAATACCTCGAGTACTTAATTGCAAGGTTTCATGATATGAGGCAACAATATCAAGCATATAAAGGTTATCTACATAAGATAAAGAACCAGTACCAACTAAATTTGAATTATAAAGAGGACTAAATTTATTATTTCCAATAGAACAAGTATAACCAAATTTGTCCAATACAGAAATAAAAAATCAAATTCCATTTAAATGACGGTACGATAAATGTCTCATTTAAATCCAAATAAGTACCAGACTTCAATAATAACATAAATATCCCAATTGCTTCAACTTCAACCTTCTTTCCATCGCCCATAAAAATGTATCTTTCACCATCATTTGTCTTTCGACAACTCCGGCAAACCTTCATAGACACACTTATGTGAGTAGTTGCACAAGAATCTATCCACAAAGTGTGTTTAGGTATTGAAGTCAAATTAACCTCAGAACAAACTAGATTAAGAAGTGTACATTTTTTTACATGCCAAGCATGATAGTTGGTACATTGCTTCTTCTTATGTCCCGCAGCTCCACAGAATAAACAACCATCAACAGTTTTTTCTTTAGGTTGTTTATTTGGATATGGAACTACTGCAACTTCTTTATCCTTCTTTCTTTTCATCCCCTTATCCTTGGAAGTACCAGCTAAATGAGCACTTTCTGTCTTATCTTGCTTCAGTCTTTCCTCTTCTTGCACACAATGTGAGATGATATCATTAAGAGACCAAGTCTCCTTTTGGCAGTTGTAGCTCACCTTAAATTGATTGAATTGTGTGGGAAGAGATATCAGAACCAAATGCACAAGCAAATCCTCAGAGAGATCAAGATTAAGTGCTCTTAACTTTGAAGCGAGATGGGACATTTCCATAATGTACTCCCTAATGTTCTCATTACCTTTACATTTCATTGAGATGATACTTTCCAAAAGTGTACTTGTTTTAGTCTTTTCATTCTTGGAAAATCTATTCTTAATTTCTTCTAGGAACTATTTGGTTGTCTTTATTGTTTTCGATATTTTCCCCTTAAATCTTCTGGAATGACCTTCTTTATGATCATCAAACACATGAGATTTGACTTATCCTACCTTTCAAAGTCATTTTTATCATCAGAGAAACTTTTATCCGTAAGAGGTGTAGGAGAAGGAACCCTTAGGACAAGGTCCAAATCCATGACACCGAGAACTATATGAAGGTTCTCTTGCCATGACTTAAAGTTTGTGCCATTAAGCATAGGAATAGAATTAATACTGGTAGTAATGTAAGAGGCATAACTGATAGCTGAATCAGAGAACAACAAATAAATAAAACTAGCTCATATAAGTCTTAAATCAAAAATAAATTCAAATAAAGGGCAAACCCCATTTTAAGATATCGGACACTCTATTAATATTTTATCTTTGAAAAAAATATTAACTTGTAAGTGATATCTTGCTGTAATAATCAAACACTGATAATAAGAACATATCAAATAATAATTCTTCCTTTGGGTCGATTTATTATTCATATTTAAAACTAAATAATTATCACGCGCTTATTATTAAAGTGGCACATGCAATTTTGTTAAAAAATAATCTTCCTTTGGGCTAATTAATATTCACATAAATTACATGCACACAATCCTTTTAAATTTCGAAATAAAATTATTATTATTTTTTATTTTTTTAATTAAAAGAGGTCACCTTGGTGACATATTGTTTAAATTAATTTATCTCGAAATATATATAAACACACCATTATTTGAATTTAAATTTGTAAACATGGATGTAATATTTTGCAACTATAAGTATTATATATTTGCAAACAACGAGATAACCAAAGAGTTACTTAGTCCAAGTGGATGATGGCCTTATATGCACTTCTTAGAAATGGAAGGTCAAGAGTTCAAAACCCATAATTTTTGTCATTTTACTGGATTAAAAAAGGGTATGGCAAGAGTCAAACTCTTGACCTTATGAATCCTCCAAGTGACCCTTTGCCAAGGAACCAACATCAAGTTACATTAATATGACATGATTAAATAATGAAAACAACAAAAAAAAGGTCATCTGGTTACCCAAAATGACGTCGTTTTGTGTCGTCTAGTGTGCTGTTCCAGAACCTCTATTAACAACAAATCCAAGGTTTTTCTTAATCTTAAAAAAATCATATAAAATCAATCGCTAATCGAAATTTCATGAATTTTATATCGTTGGAATCATAATGAAACGAAGAATATTTTTGTACCAAATTTTTTCAAAAATATTGAACTTTTTGAAAAAAAATATTTTCAACCCAAAATTAATATAAATACCTTCTGAATATATTCTTAAAAATTCAATATTAAATAGCTCTGATACCACATGTTGGATTAATTTCTATTTTATGAAAACTATCACACAAACAGGAACATTCATATTGAATTATCAAAAAATATAAATATTGATTTTGCGTAAGCGTACCTGAATCCATAACGAAAAATTAAAATATTTGAGTCTGATGTCTTATGCTCTTCCAAATCAGAACTTTTATTTCATCTCTAAATTTTTCTCTGATAATGGGAATCAGAAGAACGGTATAATGTGATCTGGGGGGACTATGACCCCTATTTATAAGACAATCGTGTCTTTTCATATTTCATATATTTTTATTTTAACCCATCATAAAAATATAAATTACGCTTGTCTCTACACATTAAAACCCACACTTTAATAATACATTATTATGGCTCCAAAACTTAAATTAATCACTTTATTTGATAGCCTATAATTAGTATTTATTTCATATATAAGCCCATATATTAAATTTTCCTCTAACATAACACACTATATTTAAGTTGACTAGAACCCTAACTAGAGGATTTTTGTGTTGAAACCTGACACAAGACCTAACCAGGTGCTGAAGTGATGATACACTGTTAAAATAGCTGGGATTTATCCCATGTGGAGTTACCAAATCTTGGAAACGTTATTTATTTTATGGGTATTTTACAAATAATGTTGCAAGCTACATGTCTTACAATACATATATTTCACAAGTCACAAAGTGGAGACAAAAAAACATGAGAGGTTGTACATAATATTGAGTAAAAAATATAGTAGACACCGATCATACAGTAAGAATATTAGCACATACATTAACTTCCCTAAAACACAATCATAAAGTAATATGCTGAAACCGTTGGAATCCTTCACGAATGGCATTGATTAAGTTCAAGTGAGCTGGGATTCGTTCCTATAAATTCTGTTAAATATAATATGACAATCTGTTTCACATTCAATGCATGAAATTAGGGGTGTTCACGGTCCGGTCCGGTCCGGGTTTGGACATTATTATGGACCGGACCGAATTAATCGGTCCATGTTTATTAAGACCCGAAACCGGACATGATTAATCGGGTTCGGTCCAAGTGTGTTTCGGTCCAAATAATGTTCGGGTTCGGTCCAATTCGGTTTGACACGGTTTGATTTAAAAAAAAAAAATCTTTTTTTTTTGCTGTTTTTTTCATGTTAAAATTCTGCACTTAAAACTCATTTTGGCTTATAATCTGCCCAAACATATAATCTGTCCAAACTTGCTTCAAAAATCTGCCCAAACCAGCTTAAGAAACCTCCAGCACACCTAGACCCACTTTGTATTAACATATATATTTTTATTATTTAATGTATATATATTTAAACCGGTCCGGTCCGGTCTTAGACCCACTTTTTAAAACCAAACCCAAGACCGACCCGAATACATTCGGTCCTTCCTTTTTAAAACCGAATTTGGACCGAATTTTAAAAAACCCGTAAAAGTATGTTCGGTTCGGTTCGGTTTTTTCGGTCCATTCGGTCCATCCGGTTTGATGCACACCCCTACATGAAATACTTTTTTATAAGCAAAATCTAGATCAGTTTTAATTGCCCATATCTCAGCCAGAACTGATGGTGCAAAACTAGTATGTTTAGTAAGAGCACCCAGGAAATCCCCATTAAAGTATCTAATGATCCCCGCCACCCCAAATAGATGCATGTCCCGTGAGATGTGATTTCGCACCATTCGTGTTACATTTACAGAAGTTAGGAGCAGTTTTTTGTTATGTAATAGGAAATGCCACATTTAGATTTGTCGAATTATCACCATATGGTAAGCATGCACGAATTTTTTTTGTAACTAACAAAGTATCGGTACAATTTAGATAGCGTGGTTAAAACTCACACCAGAAAGTTTTGTGAAGAAATTGAAAAATAAAATTATAATTTAATTTTAGTTTACTATTCAAAATGAAAATGTTATCGTATACAATTATCGCAAATTTGAATCGCATGCTTTGAAATCCAAATATATATTGCATAGTAAAAAATAAACAAAATTATTTCAATTATTTATAAAGCTTGTAGTAGACGGTTCTTGGGTTGAGTCGCAGACTAGGTCGTCTCTTTAAGACGTTTCGGGACCCTATCCTATTTGTAAACGTAGTATACAATTAAGTGGTTTCTAGAATAAAACAATCCCAGAATGAGTTATGTCTCGTATAACTATGCATTGTAGTGTATGACATATTAACACCCATTCAGAATTAATTGGTTAATATCACAATATTGGAATTGGGGGATAATTATTTTCGTGACGGAAATTTTTAGAAGGATTTCTAAGAGAACATTCTTGTTCTTTCGGTATTCTTTGTGTGTGTGTGTGTGTGTGTGTGTGTGTGTGTGTGAGAGAGAGAGAGAGAGAGAGAGAGAGAGAGAGAATTTTTCAAGTTTGTATTAGAAAACCAAACTCTCGATTTCTTTCTTCTGCCTCACATATAACTAACTAAATTTTCTTTCATATAGCTCAAGGGGAATACGTAATTGTAAGTCAAAAGTAGAGAATTAAGTGTAGAAGTGGGGATAGTGGGTTATAAACTCAGTCTCCCACTTGTTTATAAATTACAAACTCACAACAATCCCCCACTTGGATTTTAAAGGCACACTCATTAGTAACAATTCCCAACTTGAATTATTTTTATCTAGTAATGATTTATAGAATTGTGTATAAGCAAATATGTTTTTGTCATGAACTTTATCTCTAACAAAACCCCACACATAAAATCCTACTTGGGTGTAGTCTCCAAGCAGCATGTTACGACCATGTGCTTCTACCCCAAGATAGTGAACGCTCTAGAAAATTTACCCAAAATTATCATTGAAAGCGGCCACACTTCCACATTCACATAAGTGAGTCTATCAAGGATACTCCCGTAGCTAGGTACCCCACTCAAAATAAAGCTATAGATCTTCATTAAGAGTTATAATTAACTCATCCTTAACTCACTTCAGGATATCATGCTCCACGGGAATGGACTCAGAATAAAACCCTTTATACAATAACTGACATGATTCAACACATATCACTTATGACTTGCTATTACACTTTAAACTTATTTATTAGGATCTCCAGTCTATAGGCTGGGTTACCATCACAAGTGATTCAACTATCAACGGGCTTTAGTTCTATCCCTTTCTAAGTGTTAAATACCTTTTGCTGCACTAGTCTTTTCGTCAAAGGATAAGTCAGGTTTTGTTTTTATTAGTCCGAACATAATCCACACTCACAACTCATTAATTTTAAATTCTCAAACTATGTTGTGTTTATGGCATATTTGTCATTTTTATCGTTATAGTAATGGTTCTAAAATTTTACAATAGCCATGGTTTTATTGTTGTGGATAAAATGATTGGTATCAATCTCTCCCATAAAGGTAAGGTATTTTAACCTTTATTTCATCACTAGCCATAGCTAATGGTATCACTATACACTCCATTATTAATTGTGTCAATAATTAACATTTCTTGGACTTCCAAAAGACTACATCATAATATATGGCACACACATATCCATTAATTGTCTTAGAATCAATTCTAGGTTCATATTTTTTTTGTCAAACAACATGACCTTTCTCGATTGCATAAGAATGCACTTTCTCAAGTATAAACCTTCATAGTACTCCCACAAGATAACCAATTCCAAGTCAATTGAATTTCGTAGCTCAGTTAAGACTACTTAAGATGTTCGCATATTAATCTTTCTTAAGATTGTATATAGTGTTCTTGAACAATTCAGACTTGGGTAATGTGAAGTATAAGATAGTTCACTATAATCATATATCCATATTCATGTATTTCAAGGTACTCGGTCTATTAAATGATCCATATTTGGCCTTGCAATATTAACAAGTAATATCCTTGTTTCATCGAAACTCATTATGTCAACACTTTGACATAACATAAATTGTGTTTTCTTGGCAGCAAAATAGCATAATCAAATATTAGTTCATCATTCTTGCATAAACAAATAATAGTGCATTCATATTTCAACATGCTTAGTGAAATGTGATTCATATTATTCCCAATTCCTTCTCATTTGAAGATTTATCAAAATATCATTCAATTTATTGGTGCCTTCCATATTCATAAATTCTCTAACTTCAAGTTGGTCCAAGTAAATTGCCTTACTTAGTTCACTATTCAAAAAGTGATATTAATCAAAATAATCCAATACAAAAAAGTATTATGATTAATTAAGTTCTCTTTTAGCTCTTTGGTAAATTTCAATGGTTGAATACATACACACAAAAAAAAAAATTAGTTCTGGTTCGTGTGATGTTCAAAGTAAAATGAATTTAAAGTTTAAACAGAATGAGATGGGGTGAAGGGGATTAGCACCTAATAAGTTGATAATGAGGAAACCATCATACTAGAAAATCACGAATCTTTTAGTTCCAAGACCACACACACGTCCACTATAACAACAGTTCAAGTATAATTTATAGATTACAATGTATAAAATAATAAGTACTGCCAATACACCCTCTACACCAAGGCTAATACTAAACAACCCATTCATACTGAAAATATACCAAGTAACACAAACAGTAGACTTAGTAGTACACACAACTTCACACTCAAGACAAGATTATTAGTGAAGATGCAGAAAAAATAAGTTTTAATAATATTTTATTTTCACAAAAGGTTGGAAGTTTAAACATGAAGACTAAATGAAAAAAGGTCTTTGCCTTATGATTTGAAGTTCCAACCCTGTGAACACAAAAGGTCAATTTTGTGTATCAAAAGATTTAAATAGTGACTTTTTCTACAACACAAATAGATCTTTACAAATCTAAAAGGAACAAACTAAATCTTGTTTTCAAAGTGTATAAACACTTTTATATACTAATTTAGTTTATGAAATAGGCCTACTAAATTATATATATATATACACACACACACTCCAACACACCTCCTAGCAACATACCAATGAACATACCCAGTTTTTTAAAATAGTAAAAATAATTATTTTTCGAACAAATTTTGTATACACGATTTCCATAATGAGGAGATTGCCTACAAAAATAATCATAAAAAAATTCAACCCAAAAATGGATGAAATGAAAAGTCGATATATATGAGTATTTTCGACCGTTCAAATTTTTTCCATCATCTCATCCGCTTTCAGATTGAATTTTTTAATGATTTTTTTTGTACATGATCTCCTTACAATATAGATCATATCAACCGATTTGGTTAAAAAAATACATTTTTTTTACTATATTAAAAATGGGTATTGTTGATGCAAAAAACTAGACTAGGCCTAATTAATCGATCATATATAAGTAACACAAACAAGACATCAGAAATTTTAAAGTGGTTCAGCTCAATGGAATAGCCTACATCCACTGTTATGTATTGATTGCCTTGAGTTATTTTTTCGATCCCTAGTAATGAGGGTGATACAATGTATTTATTGCCCAAGAGGGGTCTTGATAGTAATCATATAAAAGGATGGCATGCCTTCATTCGTTAGGCATTTACATCAATGCATAATGAGAATTAAATATATGAATGATGTCGCTTCATTGGCAATACAGGCTGTAAGATTATTATCGCTTGGTTGGCAATACATGCCATTGGTCGGGCTTCCCAGTTGGTCGGGATTTTGTATCAGGCTGACTTGGATTTGTGCCATAATGGATGACACGTGCTAACTTGTAATTGGTCCACGTAGGGTGGCGAATTTTGGTATCAACAGAAGCCCCCAATGTTTCATACTTGGAGTTGATACGAAAGTGTGGAATATTATGCTTCAAAATTAGTTCGGGCTACTTGGTCGGCTGCAAACCTTTCAGACTTGTGAAATTTATCCATTTAACTAATAGTTTTTGAGCGCGTATGACAATTTTATAAATATTTCAAATTTTAGCGAATATTTCTGGGGTATCTTCGTCTTTTCCCTTGTAAGTCGTTGTAAACCCAATCGTCGTTCACTTTAATCATTACTTTTCCCAGTTTCCTATGCATCTTATAAAGAGAGTGATAAAACTTCGAACATTTGCTACCTCTCACTTCTGATTTTGCTGTCGTGTTCTTTGAACTTTCGTGCGATCGTTTTCTTTTTCGTCTACAGTTCTTGCTGAATCCTTAAATCTTTGTAAGAATTTTTTTCTCTACTTTTTTGTTTTCTTCATCATGGTTTACTCTATCGAGTCAATTGATAAGTGTGACACCCCGACTAATTAAATACCGGGTAGCTACTCCTTTATTAAATTAATACAAAATGTCAAGTTGGTTCAGTTAATAGTATCACTGTCGAAAACATTTTAATACTTACTAACCACCTAGTATTTAAAAAGTGAGTTGTCAAATTTTAAATTAAACCTGATTAACATCAAATAAGTGAAATTATAACAGTTACCATAACCATACACAATAAAGTCTCAATAGAGTAACCAACAAATATTAATGAGTCTGGAGGAAATACTCCTCACAACAATCCCAATACTGAAATAAATGAAACAAGTTTGCATCCTGAATTAATTACAAACCAAAATCTGAATAACTGAAATATAAAATGTCTCTAAGAAAATGGGGCGACATTCCCAACAACTGATAAAAACTGATAATGGAGTCAAGGCTAGAAAAGGAGGCGTCTACTGTCAAGGCCCTGTAACTTCCACAACAGCTACAGCTCGTCACCTGAATAGAATTCCTATGCATGGTGTCCTTGTGGCTGGGCACCTAAAAAGGCTTTTACAAAAATAGATTTGAAAGCAAATGGGTCAGAGCCCGATTGTGGAGAATAGTTTAAAAACAGGAAGTGATTTAATAACATTAAAACAATGAATGCAAAATACATGTTAGGATGTGCTCTCGCATGAAATACTCACCTCTCACCTAATTGTGCACTCCTAACGTACCGTACCCATTCAAGTGATTTTCATATCTATCTAGACCAAAATAAATTCTAACCTTTCTACTCGATTCGCGCTTTAATTCCAACTTCATCAATTAAATAGAGAGTTTTACTTAAATTCTCAGATCCTCAATTATTAACAATACAATTCACTACAGGTTATCCCTTTTTATCTTTAGCGATCATTACGATAATTACACTTCACAATTTAAACATGACAATTCTTTTCATTTAACCGTATATTATTCACATCATAAATATACAATACTAGCACCCCGAGACTAAGCTGCGATGCACACATACTCTGCTATCCCATCCCGGTACATCACGTACATAAGGATCACGCATTCCGAATCTCTCAGGAATCGTTCTCAGATAATAGCAAATCACAAACAATGGAGGCGAACATAGTTCACATCACATGGGTCACGCACATACCTACGCTCCCATGATCAGCAGACTTATTAACTTCTCAATAAGTCCTTCTCTGACCTATGTCCTCGAGGTACCAATCTATATCCCCCCCGTAGGCACACAAAGATTAGATGGCCCTAAACGAACGCAAACCTCCTTCCCGTGATAGCAAGTATGGTAGGTATGTCATACACATAAAATCATATATACTAAGCATGCACACATCTTAGTAATTACCATATTTTTATTAGTGGTATACTTCTCGTTCTTATACCAACTTTTAGTATTACACAAATCACATGTCCCCGGTTTATATGTATTTAAGTCATCAATTATCCTCGCGTCGTGATTAGTCACTCGCGTCCTAATCCACAAATATCATTTGGTTCAAGCCACTCTTCTATATTTTACTCCTCAATATATCCCAAATCTCCCAACTATACCAATTAGTTAACAAGGGAAAGTTATCTCATCAATTAAACAAGGTTACGGGACACTAGAAATCAAATCAGGACAAAAAGGCCATTCTGTCAACTCATTAGAAGTCTCGTTCGAACGCGATCGTTCGAACGAGAGGTCGTTCGAACGAGAGGGCATCGAACGAGAGTTCGTTCGAACGAAAGGCATCGAACGAACTACCAACTCGTTAGAAGGTAGACTGTCACCTCGTTAGAAGCTCGTTCGAACGAGCTCGTTCGAACGACCTGGGCAGGTCTTCTAACGAGATGGCAGTTTCAAGCCCAGAAATTCTACTTCATTTTTCTCAATTTTCTTCATCTCTAAACTCATCCAAAAATCATCCCAAATAGTGTTTTAAGGTTCCTAAACATCACTAAACTCTCGTAGATCGTATCTTAACATATTATTGGGGTTCCAATCTTCCTAAATAGCATAAAATTATCATCAATCCCCAATTTTACCCCAACCCCTATGGGTATGAACCCATAATTTCATGTCTTCAAATTTATCCTTATAAATCCGTTTTTTCATCATAAAAATTTGTATTTCTTGTAGGACAATCATCAACTAACATTCTACATGCAATCCTTATAACATATCATGAATTTCTATTTCAAATTTCAAGGGTTTTCATTAAATACCCAATATAAAGCAGTTTTATCAATTCTTAGCATGTAAGAAACATTCGCTTGAAATTAACGTAATTAAACCACTTGCCTTAGATAGTTCTCTGAATTTGATGTTGGTGAATGGATTGATTCTCCTTTTTCTATGGATTTTCTCCTAAGGTTGAAGATGAAGATGGTGGTTATGGTTTTCTCTTTGGGAACCTCTTCTAACTTCTTCCTATAACTCCCGTAGCCCTCTAATTAATTAAGTGCTGGTAATGGTTTAGTGGGTTACTAAATAACCTGAAATTAATTCCCAAAATTCGTTGGTTATAATTTCCAAAATTTCAAAATTACCAAAATGCCCTTTTTAGTTGCCGGTATGGCCCAAAAATGCCTCGGGGCCCAAACTAAACCCCCGGCTAGTGTTTTCTGACTATTTCGACCCTTCCGGACACGTTGGCGCACTCAAAATGATCATTCGATTGATAAAAATAAAATTCACTTTTTAATTTAAATAATTACATTCTTGACGCGACTGACACGCGCGTCCCAACTAAATTTCCCAAATTGTCGTATTTCAGTCTCGCGACAATTTCAATATTTTCAATATTCACACCTCGTCATATATATATACACATTATAATCAAATACCAACTCACATCTCGTTAGTATTTTATCCGGATTAATTCTCAATTAATTCACATTTAATTTAATTAATCATATAAATAAATATCAATAAAAGTACGGGGTATTACAATAAGTTCGTAATCGACTTTAATATTCCACCTTGGATTGTATTAGAACATCCCACTTTTCCTTCTGATTTTTTCTCTCTAGCTGAGGGCCATTGGTTCCCTTCCATCTTTATTACTGAATGTGGTTTCACATTTCCTCCCAATCCCCCGTGTCTGGAGTTTTGTCAATATTTTGACATTGTTCCTGCAAGATTGGCTCCTAACACATGGAGAGTAGTGAATGGAGTATATAGGTTAAATCAAATCTATGAAACCCATCTAGGGATTCCATAAATAATGTTTTGTTATAAATGGGTAACTAGCGATACCACTTTTTATTTGAAAACTAGGGCAGTTAGTAAAGCTTTAGTAGTTAATCTCCCTGATTCTAGTAGGGATTATTTTTATCATGGGATAGTTATAAAAAATTGGCAACATGCTTCCTTAACTGGAGGTGCTAAATACCAAGGACCTATATGTCCTCTCTTTGGCAACGGGATAGGTTGTTCTATTTTTTAATATTTTTGCCCAATTTATATTTGATAAAATGTCATACTGATTGTTGCTATATAAATTGAATTATAGTTGACCAGAAAAGAAAGCCCCCCAAATAGAGTGAAGTAAATTTGAAAAAGTTGAAGTTTATCTGGGGGGCTTCACAAGGTAATTGCTGAGGAGCACGCTAGGTCTACCTCCTATCTAATTCAATACAAAACACTGTTTCTTTATTTATTGCTAGACCTGTTGCCTCTCCTATTCTAGTAATTGATCTTGATCAAGATCTTGTTGTTGGTTCTAACACTCCTCTATCTGAAATCATGAAGAAGAGGAAGTTTCCTGATCTTCTCAGTGGTAGCACTTTTGGCTCCCAATTACCTACTCAAGGAGCGTAGAAGAAAATAGGGGATGCTATGAAGCCCGCAGTTCCCAAGGACCCAGTCCTCAAAGACCCAACTCCCAAAGTCCCAGCCCCAAAGATGTAGCTCCTAAAGGTGTTGAAGCTCCTTTGAGGAGACTTAGGAGAGGGCTTGCAAAGAAGCAAGTTGACCGGGTGACTAATCAACTGTCCTCAGTAGAATTACCCTCTTCGGATGTTGTTCCTCCAGCAGCTATTACTCCTGGTTTGTCCAGGAGGTTGATCAAATCTGGTACACTTCCAGGTCACAGGGGGGTGGATGACATGCTCCCTCGAACAAGGGTTTATGAATTGGCTTCTCAGAGCCATGCATCAGTAAGTAGTTTCCATTTTCTTGGTTTGGTTGTCTTTTATGTTTCTCATATACTCATCTTGATCTTCATCTTTTGCAGTTCTTGGTACACTTCAATAATATAGTGGATAAGGATGATGCAATTAGGGCTTCTTCTTCAAATGAGGTGGAGGAGGCCTTGGATGGTTTGAAAAAGTATCTACTTAAATCTCAGTAAGATTTGGAGACTGAGAAGAGTACTTGAGCAGATAAATTAAAGACAGATGAGACTTCTCGACAAACGTCTGATGAGAATGACCTTGAAGCTGAGCGTAGGGCTAGGGAAGCTGAGTGTAAGACAGAGGAAGTTGATCACATGGTAGAGAAAGCTGAGCACATAGCAAAGGTTGTCGAAGAGCTTGTATCCTCTATCAGAGCTAAGAGAAAGTTTGTTGTGAAGGCCTCCTTCAGTGCTGGTTAGGACAAAGGCTGGAACAAAGCCATTTTTTCTACCTCTGCTCAAATTGAGTGTGCAAAATAAAAATGCTTCAGAGATAGTTGGGTTGCTTCCCTTCAAGAGTTGAACATAGTTGAAGGCTCTGAACTTTTTTAGAGATATATTCATGGTCCTCCTTAAACCATTGAGGATGAGGTTGAGAATGAGGCTGGTTCTGGAGAATCTTCCCTAGTGGTTGAATCTACTACAGATCAACCTATAATTTTTTAGTCTTCTCTTCCTCTAGTTGAGAAAACTGAGCAACTCCAGTCTATAACCCCTTCTTTTGAGCAGGATAAGAAGGTTGAGAATGATAGGGAGAAGGTGTAAAGTTGTTAATCATTTTCCCTTTCCCTTTTGCTTTTGCAATTTCTTTTTTCTTTATTTTGATTGTACCTGAACTCTTTGTATCAATAAAAGAACCTTTTGTTCCTTTTTGTCTCTTGTAAATTATACCTGTTCTCCGTTCTTGTTGTTAATTGGTGGTCATTTTTTCTTTCTAGTTTATAGAGAATATATAACAACTGTCTTCCAATGATACGAGCTACTAAGGAAGTGCAATGCTTTTTTCAAAGTAGGTCATATAGACTTGTCCGAAGAAGAAATTGTTCAGTTTCTTAGTGATGATGTATCAGAGCAGGCTAATAAAACCTACAAGTATTTGAAGTACTTACTTGATCGGGCGGTAGCAAACAATGTTGCCTACTATGAGACGATAGAAGAACTTCAAGAACAGCATGAGGAATCCACTTCACTGTTGCATTAGAGCTACGATCAGAAGTATCAAAGTTTGAGTGTAGGTCGAGGCTTTGATAAATTTGTATCTGTTTATAATTAAAAGGAAGATTTACTCAAGATTGACGTTGAAGAAACTGGGACAGTTGCCAAACTCCTGAAAGAGGAGAATAATAATTTGAGGGATGAAGTGAATCTTTTGAAGTCTGTTTCTGGAGCTGTTGTTTCTACTACTAATGAGGGTTACTCTTTTTTGGAGGCTGAAAATGCAACATTAAGAGATGAGTTGGAAGTTGTAAAAAAGATTAAGCCTGCATCCTCTTCTCGAGAAAGAAATAGGCCTGGACGAGGAATTACAAAAGAAGTTAGGACCCAGCAAGCCCTTACCAATCAAGCTGCACAGTTAAAAGCAAAAGACCGATCTATTATTGAGATGTCCCAAAAGCTGCAAAATTTGCCTGAATAATTACCACTCAATCTTCCCAATTAGAGGTTAAGGATGGAGTATTGAAAAAGCTACAGTCATAGGTTGATAAATTAACTTTTCAATTCCACAAGCATCCAAGAGAAGCTTGGATGGATGGATATAGTGAAGCTTTGGGACATTTTGACGATAGACTTCAACAGGCCAAGAATGAATCCTATAAATGGGGTTGGATGAACGCTTTAATCATAATGAAAGTAAATCGGAACAACTCTTTGTGGGATTGGTAGGACCCATGCTTGTTGGAGCTTGACAATCGTCCATTCAAGTTAGATGTTAACTGGATTCCTGTTCATCATATTCCTCAGTGCTTGATTTCAAAATACTTAGGAGATTACGAGCTACATGATGAACTAGAGATCGTCCGACCTCCTCATCGGATTGATCGTCCTAGTAGCAGCAACATTAGGATGCTTCAAAACTTTAACTTCATCAACTCCCCTTTTATTTTGGATGATCCTTCAGTTGACATGGATCTTGTTTCTAAGGCTGAAGGAAAATATCCCGTAGAATAAGGCTTTGTATTTTGTTTATGCATGTTTAAGCAACAATATGTAATAGTTTGATTTAATGACAAGTTTATTTTACAAATGGATCAACTTTTAGTCAATTTTCGTATATATGAATGTATTCTTCAATCTTTAACTATGAATAGATCAAGTTTTAGTTAATCTTCGTATATATGAATGTCTTCTTTATTCTTTGACTATGAATAGATTAACTTTTAGTTAATCTTTAGTTTTTCACAAGTTCTATTGATATCCTTAGGATTATCCTAAGTATTATATCAATTACCAATGCATCACCATGGTTCTACTAATGTACCTAAATTTTTTAGGTAATTGCATTAGTTACCTCGGTTCCCAGCCGTGAGTGGAACATTTGTCCATCTTTTAGCCTAGTTTAGATGAAAATTATTCATTAGGGTTTTTGGTAACCAAGTATTTGGGACTTACAATTTTGCCTTGCATGGTTTTTTATATGTTTGACAACCAACTTTGTTGGTGCCTTTATTGATGCCGACTAACTTTATTCGTGGCCCGACCAACTTTGTTGGTGGCCTTTTTTGATACCGACCAACTTTGTTGATACCGACTAACTTTGTTGGTGGTCTTTGTTGATACCGACCAAATTTTTTGGTGGCCTTTGTTGATACCGACCAAATTTATTGGTGGCCTTTGTTGATACCGACCAAATTTATTGGTGGTCTTTGTTGATACCGAATAACTTTGTTGGTGGTCTTTGTTGATACCGACCAACTTTGTTGGTGGTCTTTGTTGATACCGACCAACTTTGTTGGTATTTTTGTAGATGCATAGTGTAGTGCTCCGAAAAAAATAAAAAATAACAATTTTGGGGAAATCTCATTCTCATTAATATTGAAATGAATCTTAATACAACATTATTACAATACTGATAGTATTTCCTCAAATGTTCTGCATTTCATGGGCTCTTGAATGCTTCCCCTTCCAAAGTCTCAATTCTATATATGCTTGGTCGGATGACTGCAGTAATATGATAAGGCCCATGATAATTGGCTTCCAGTTTATTGCTCTTTCGAATAACTTTTTTCAAAACATAATCACCCTTTTTTAAGTTGCTCAGCATGACCCTCTTATTATAGAAACGTGCAGCCCGTTGTTGATAGGCTGCATTCCTTAAAGTCACATCTTTATGGACTTCTTCCAGTATGTCTAAATCCGTCCTTCTCATCAAATCACTAACTGGGGTATTGAAGTTAAGAACTCTGTGCATATGTAAACCTAGATCAACAGGAATTACAACTTTAGTACCAAACGCTAGCAGGTAGGGAGTTTCTCCAGTAGCTGTTCTGGGAGTTATTCGGTAAGCCCACAAGACAGAATTAAGTCCATTGATCCAATTTACTTTGGCATTTTCCAACCTTTTCTTCAACCCATTCAGCACCTCTGTTTGGTTATTTCTTTGAGGATGGCCAGGAGCAGAGTGGATTTTTTGAACGTCAGACTAGGCACAATAAGCAGCAAATTCATCGTTGTCAAACTGTGTGCCATGATCAGTGATAAAGGCGTAGGGCAAGCCATACCTGCATATGATATTCTTCCAAATAAATTAATAAACCGTTTCATAGGACATATCGATCAATGGTTCAACTTCCACCTATTTAGTAAAGTAATCAACAACTACAACCAGGTGCTTGAACCTTCCTTGGGTGGTCGGCAGAGGCCCGACCAAGTCTATTCTCCACATAGAAAAGGTTCAAGGTGAAGTGATTGGTGTAAGGAGAGCTTGTGGAGCCTTGCGTATACTGGAAAACCTCTGGCACTTATCACACTTCTTGGCAAAATCTACACAATCTGCTTGCATAGTGGGACAGTAGTATCCCTGTGTGTTGATTCTTCAAAATAAAGTTCTGACTGCTACGTGGGCTCCACAGGACCCTTCATGGATTTCCTCAATAAAATTCTATACTTCAGCGGTATGCACACATTGTTGTAGACCAGCAGTTAATCCTTTTCTATACAACACACCATTCTCTAGCACATATCTCGCAGCTTTGTACTTCAGTTTCGTAGCTTCAAGTAGGTCAACTGGCAGAATTCCTTCTTTAATATAAGCTTTTATAGGATCCATCCAAGATGGCCCCATATCAAATGAAATAAAATTAACCATCAGATCTTCATCAATGCTCCTATTACTAAGTAGCTCAATAGGAATTGTTCTTCGCAGCTAAATTCTGGTTACTGAAGCTAGCCGAGTAAGTGCGTCTGCTCGGGCATTTTCCAATCTTGGAATCTTGATCATCTGGACAGCTGGCAGAGTGGAAATTATCTCCAAAGCTTTAGCTAAGTATCTGGACATCAGTTATCCTTTAGTTTCATATACGTTCAACACCTGATTTACCACTAATTGTGAATCACTGTATAGCACAACTTGCTCGGCATTAGGTGATTTATCTAAATTTAAACCAACAATCAAAGCTTTATACTCTGACTCATTATTGGAGGCTTGAAAGTGGAATCGTAGAGCATATTCTATAACTAGCTTGCCTGAAGTATTAAGAATGATTCCAGCTCCACATCCAGTTGCACAAGATGACCCATCAACATACAGATTCCATATAGGGATATCGTTGTCAAACGCTTGGTTTATCAGAATCCCTTAATGGAAGATTTTATCTTTTACCTCCTCATATTTTTTCTTCATCTCCTGTACTCCGCTAGACAGTTCTGGTTGATCATTGATAACTTTTTTTGTAGTTTCTTCAGTAGGTTTGCTGACTCCTACATGTTTCTTGGCTAGAGTCTCTTTTTATTCGGGGATCTAGGGGTAAGTGAATTCTATAATAAAATCAGCCACAACTTGGCCTTTTAGAGTAGTTATTTCTTCGTATACAAAGTCATATTCCCCTATCTCCATAGCCCAGCACATCAATCTCCCGAATTTCTCTAGCTTATGCAAAGCTTGCCTCAATGGCATGTCAGTATATACCACAATGGTGCGATCTTGAAAATATGGCTTCATTCATCTACTAGCCTCAATTAAGGCTAACACTAATTTCTCCAGTTTGAAATATCTAACTTCTACTCCTCGAAAAGCTTTGCTAGTGTAATAATCTAGCTTTACGACTCCATTCTCCTTCCTGGTTATGGCAGAGCGAACAGCTGGCTCAGAAACTGCCAATTATAGATACATTTTTTCTCCCAACACTGGTCGGGAGAGTAGTGGTGGTGTTCCCAGGTACTTTTTCAATTCTAGGAAGGCTTTTTCACATTCATCGTTCCATCCAAAGGTTTTTCTGATCACTTTAAAGAATGGTAAACACTTGTCCGTTGCTCGAGACACAAATCTGTTGAGTGCTGCTACGCGCCCTGTTAGCCTTTGAACATCCTTTTTATAAGTCGGGGATTGCATTTCGATCAGAGCTTTAATCTTACCTGGATTAGCTTCAATGCCCCTTTGATTTACTATATACTCGATAAACATTCCCTCATGAACTCTGAAGACACATTTGGTTGGGTTTAACTTCATCTGGTTCTTTTCCAATTGATCAAACGTTTGACTGAGGTCGATAATATAATCAGTAGCTTTTTTGCTCTCAGTGAGCATATCATCAACTTACACCTCCATGTTTGTTGATATAAAAATTAGTCCTCATACGTGGACTAATTATATGGAGGCACGTGTCATACAACATGATGCAAGATCAAGTACCGAGCTACTCAGAGTATCGAGCTACTTAGAATACTGATTAGGCATAAATTCTTCCCATTTATCCCCTTAATTTATAGGCTTTTATCGCTCCGCAAAGTGTAATTCGAGTGGATTTATATCATATCATTTCTCTTGACAAGTTTCTAATGAGTACACCGAGTTTCGTGTATTTTCCATCTATTTCGCAGGTATTCAGTGTTTAGGAAGGATCGGCATCCCAATCCGAGTTACGTACCAAAAGCTTCAAGGAAATACAAGCAGGAAACGTTCCTGAAAAAGATGGAACCGAACCTAAGGGAAGGAAAAAGAATCGATCCCATCCTGGGAAAGCTGCTGTAAAGCACTACAAAGATGGAACCGAATCGAGGGAGAGGCAAAATGAACCGATCCTATACTCGAAGAACTTCCTGTGAAAAGCCAATAAGATGGAACCGAACCAATGTGGAAGGAAAACGAACCGAACCTACACCTAGAAAACCTCCTGTAAAACAATGTCAAGAGGGAACCGCACCGAAGGAGAGATAAAATGAACCGATCCTATACTCGAAGAACTTTCTATAAAGGCTGTCAAAGATGGAACCGAACCGAACCCCTTAAAAGGATCGGTTCTATTTCCGGAAATTCGAACTTATCAAGTGAAAAATTAGAATCCTCCATGGTTGAAACTCTTATATTTCGTAGCTTATAAATTGTAAACTCTTCCTAGACATAAAGGAGGCTTATGATTCGTTAGTGAAGCTTTGTAATCAGTTTTAGAGAAAAAGAAGAAGAAGAAACCCTAGTTTGCTTATAGTTTTGTAATTCAAGTAATACCATTCTGATTCTTGTTTTAATTATTGCAGTAGATAATTTTCTAATAGCAATTTCATCACTCTTCCTCTTCATTCAGTAGCAAAAGTATTTTCTTTCATTCCAAACACGTTTTCTTCCAGTTTTCATATGTCTGGCTAAGTTTTCAAGGGTTGGGGTGCATGAACCCCACCCGATGTAATTCACGATAGTGGAAATAGATTTCGGAATTAAAACCTTAGATGAATTGTATCGTAGTTCATACGATACTACTTTATTTCAGCCTTTTCTTACATACTGTGCGGGCTATGATCCCTCATATGGGTAATACTTAGGAGTAATAAATACCGAATTTTAATTCAACCTTTGCTTATGTACTGTGCGGGCTACGATCCCTCATATATGTAATACTTAGGAGTATTAAAAAGTCGGATTCATTTAAAGTTTTAATTCTAAATCTAGTATCTTACGAAGTGAATTACTAGGGTGTGGGGGATTGTAACCCGACCTATTTTTCTCTATTTATAGTTACAGTTTTAGTCAAGAAATTCAAAATTCTGCATAAGAGTAATTGCATCATATTCTTTTTCATAATCTCATTAGTTAATCATTTTCAAAAGTGCATATAGTTGTAGTTATTTCGCAAATCAAATCATCTTTTCCTTTTCTTTACAGTCAAAGCTAGGTTTCCTTCGTCTGTCCAACGTCGTTACGACTCCATTCGTCCTATTTCCCTGAGGATCAATACCTGACTTATCGGATTATTACTTGAGCGACAGGTTTGCACTTGAGCCTAAATAGCACGCACTTCTGAGACACGACTAAGAATGGTGCCGCTTGATCTTCCCAATAAGTAGCTTGGTACTCTGAGTAGCTCGATATTTGACGCGACTAAGAAGTGCGTGCTATTTAGGCTCAAGTGCAAGCACGTCGCTCAAGTAATAATCCGATAAGTGGGGTATGATCCTTCGGGAAATAGGACGAACGGAGTCTTAACGACGTTGGATAGACGAAGGAAACCTAGCTTTGACTGTAAAGAAAAGGAAACGATGATTTGATTTGCGAAATAACTACAACTATATGCACTTTTAAAAATGATTAACTAATGAGATTATGAAAAAGAATGCAATGCAATTACTCTAATGCAGAATTTCGAATTTCTTGACTAAAACTGTAACTATGAATGGAGAAAAATAGGTCGGGTTACATTCCCCCACACCCTAGTAATTCACTTCGTAAGATACTGGATTTGGAATTAAAACTTTAAATGAATCAGACTTTTTAATACTCCTAAGTATTTCATATATGAGGGATAGTAGCCCGCACAGTACGTAAGAAATCTTGAATTAAAATTCGGTCTTTATTACTCCTAAGTATTTCACATATGAGGGATTGTAGCCCGCATAGTATGTAAGCAAAGGCTGAAACAAAGTAGTATCTTATGAACTACGATACAATTCATCTAAGGTTTTAATTCCGAAATCTATTTCCACTATCGTGAATTATATCGGGTGGGGTTCATGCACCCCAACCCTTGAAAACTTAGCCAGACATATGAAAATTGGAAGAAAATCTGTGCAAGAGGACCAACCGGCTCCATCCCAAACCCCATTGAGAAGGTGTGTGCTATTTTTGAGGCGGGACATTCAACAGAGGAATGCCCGACGATACCCGCCTACAAAGTGATGCTTCAAGATCAAGTGAGTGGTATAGAAGGATTTAAGGGGAATTTCTGTGCACCGCACGGGAATTCTTACAACCCTTCATGGAAAAACCATCCTGGTTTTAGCTATGGGCAACCAAATGCTGCAATGAATCCTAATTCACATGTTTCCCCTCCTCCACCTTCGCACTTTCAACACGCACCACACATGAAAGGACATGTGCAGGCACCACCACCTCCAGGGCCATATATCACTCCACCGCGAAGAAATCTTGAGGATACGATAAACCAATTAATCACTGCCCAGAATGCAACCACTGCTAGACATGGGCGAATGATCAACGACATAAATGCGAATATTTCAAAGTTGCAATCATCGTTGAGTATCCAAGAGAAGGGAAAGTTTCCTGCCCAGGGTCAAAGACCTCCCCAAGGTCAAACTAGTGTTAGCTCCACCTTTACAGAACATCAGGAGCAATGTCAAGCTGTGACCACTCTTCGTAGTGGAAGAGTCATTGATTTATCACCTCCTCCACACGACGCAACCAAAGACGAGGAGATTTTGCCCGACACTAAAAAGGCCGAAGATGCCCCCTTGAAAGAGAGTGATAAAGAATACACTAGTGAGCCCGAGGTATTAGTGAAACCACCCTTCGCGGCACCATTTCCTCAAAGATTAGTTTCCGCCCATAACAGGACCATAAGTGAAGAAGTGTTAGAAGTACTTAAGAACGTAAAGTTGAACTTACCTTTCCTTGATGCAATAAGGCAGATTCCATCCTATGCTAAAATCATAAAAGACTTATTGATAGTCAAGAGGAGGATGAAGGTAAAGAGAACGTTTTTTTAGCACAAAATGTGAGCTTACTCCTTCTTAACGATCTCCCCCCAAAATATAAAGATCCCGGTGCCCCCACTATTTCCTGCACCATTGGAGAGAACAAATTCGAAAAAGCCTTACTAGATTTGGGAGTAAGTGTCAACATTCTCCCTTATTCGATTTATAGGAAACTTGATCTGGGTGATCTTAAGACCACAATGATCACTCTCTATTTAGCGGATCAAACCGTGAAGATACCAAGGGGTATAGTTAAGGACGTGATAGTTTAAGTGGACACTTTATACTTCCCGATAGATTTTGTCATTTGGGACACAGATACCTCCTTCGCCTCGAAATATCATATTCCCATCATCCTTGGACACCCATTCTTAGCTATGGCTAACGCAGTGATCAATACTAGAAATGGGCAGATACAAATCACCTTTGGGAATATTACTTTGGAAATAAACATCTTCAACATACCCAACAAGCAGGGGAAGAAGATGATCTTCACGCGGTGAGTTTAATTGAGGAGGTTATAGAAGAACACTTTGAGGAAAATTACTGTAGAGATGCTTTAGAAGTTTTCCATGCTTCTAATCATGATAGTGAGGGCGACTATACCGAGTTTGAGAGGGAGATAGAGGAGTTGAGAGCCATACTCGATGAGAGAGTGTTGGATGAGAACGCGAGAGATGTTAATTGGGTTTCTCAATTCGAAGAGTTATCGCCAAGGGAAGCACGCATGGTGCCCTCTAGCGACTCATTCCCGACTCTCGAATTGAAGAAACTACCCTCCAATGTCAAATATGCTTTCCTAGGTGAAAGTGAGACATTTCCTATTATTGTCTCTTCTAGCTTAAATGAAGAGCAGGAGGGTAAATTATTAAAGATTTTGAGGAAGCACCAAGATGCTTCTGGTTGGTGTATAGCTTATTTAAAGGGGATAATCCCCCTAATTTTCACCGATAAGATTCATCTCGAAAAGGATGTTCAGCCCTCGAGAGAAATGCAAAGACGGCTAAATCCCATAATGAATGATGTGGTGAGGACTAAAATTATAAAGATGTTGGATGCTAGGATTATCTACCCAATCTCGGATAGCAAGTGGGTAGGCCCTATTCAAGTCGTCCCGAAGAAGTCGGGCATGACTGTGATTGAAAATGCCAAGAGAGAGATAGCTCCCCAACGTACCACCACTAGATGACACGCTTGCATTGATTACCGAAAACTCAATTCGAGAACTAGAAAAGACCATTTCCCCTTACCATTTATCAATAGAATGCTTGAAAGAGTAGCAGTTCACCCTTATTATTGCTTCCTAGATGGTTATTCTGGATATAACCAAATTGAGGTAGATGTACTTTATCAAGAGAAAACAACATTCACTTTCCCCTTTTGGAACGTTTGCCTACAAACGTATGCCATTTGGCTCGTGTAATGCACATGCGACCTTTCAAAGGTGCATGTTGAGCTTATTCTGTGATATGGTTGAGAGAGGGCTAGAGGTGTTTATGGACGACTTTAGTGTTTTTATCACCTCCTTTGACCTATGTTTAGCCAATCTTGAGAAAGTACTAACCCTATGTTTTGAAAAGAACTTAGTGCTGAATTGAAAAAATGCCATTTCATGGTAACCGAGGGTATAGTTCTTGTCCACATCATGTCATCCAAAGGGATCGAGGTTGATTGAGAAAAAATAGATATCATAGTTGATCTACCCCCACCTAAATTGCTGAAAGATGTGCGCTCCTTCTTGGGCCATGCGGGGTTTTATAGACAGTTCATTAAGAACTTTAGTGGCATCGCTAAACCCTTAAGCAATATCCTCATCAAGGACACCCCATTTGAGTGGACGGAAGCATGCCAAAGCTCTTTTAAAAAACTGAAAAACATGCTTGTGTCCGCTCCCATTATGCAAAGTCCGGATTGGTCGTTGCCATTTGAGCTTATGTGTGATGCTAGCGATTATGCAATAGTGGCTGTTTTGGGCCAAAGAAAAGACAATAAAGCTCATGTCATCTATTACGCTAGTTGAACCATTATCGGAATTCAACTCAATTACTCCACCACGGAGAAGGAGTTGCTAGTAGTAGTATTCGTTCTCGATAAATTTCAGTCCTTTCTCATCGGTTCTCCCATCACTTGCTTCACCGACCACGCGGCGTTAAAATATCTGCTTTTGAAGAAGGATGCAAAGCCGCGCCTCATAAGGTGGATCCTACTCGTACAAGAGTTTAATCTCTCCAATAAAGATAAAAAAGGAGTAGAAAACGTCATTGTCGATCACTTATCACGACTTTCGTCTGACGTACCTAGTGATCCTAAACCCATAGATGAATATTTTTGGGATGAGCAACTTTTTTCCACCTCTTCTTTGCCCTGGTTTGCGGATATAGTGAACTACTTTATCACAGGAGTCGTCCCTCCCGATTGGACACCGCAAGATAAGAAGAGTTTCATCACTTGGTCGTGCATGTTTTTCTATGATGATCCATTTTTTTTAAATATTGCGCTCCGACGATGCGTACCGGATGACGAAATCCCAAAAGTCATCCAATTCTGTCATTCGAAAGCTTGTGGAGGCCACTTTTTCGTGAAAAATACAGCCGCTAAAATTATTCAATGTGGTTTGTATTGGCCCATAATATTTTGGGATGTGAGCAACTGTTGCAAATCTTGTGATAGGTGTCAAAGGATGGGAGCTATTACTCAAAAAGATATGATGCCATTAACCCCGATACTCATTATTGTGATCTTTGACTGCTGGGGTATTGACTTCATGGGCCTTTTCCCCCCATCTTTTGGTTTCCTATACATCCTTATCGTGGTAGACTACATTTCTAAATGGGTGGAAGCTATAACTACCAAGACTAATGACAATAAAATGGTGATAAATTCCTACAAGAACACATACTTTCTCTCTTCGGTGCTACGAAAGTGATAATTAGTGATAATGGCACGCACTTTTGCAACAGGCCATTCGAGAAGCTCATAAGAAAGTATGGCGTCGTTCACGAGATTGGAATGACCTATCACCCACAAATGAATGGACAGTTCGAATTGGCAAATCTTGATATCAAGCACATACTAGAGAAGACCGTCAATCCCGACCGGAAGGATTGGTCCCTTTGATTAAACGATTCGCTATGGGCCTACTGTACCGCATACAAGAACCCCCTTAGAATGTCCCCATTTCACTTTGTGTATGGAAAGCCTTTTCATCTTCCCGTTGAGCTAGAGCACAAAGCATATTGGGCCAATAAAAGATTAAATTATGATATGGACAAAGTCGGTGAAGCTTGCAAGCTGCAATTGAATGAGTTAGAGGAAATACGTAATGATGCGTATGAAAATTCCAAGATTTCAAAAGCCCGGATGAAACTAGCACATGATAATATTATCCGATGAAAAAGTTTCAATCGGGACAAAAGGTACTCCTCTATAACTCCTGGCTTCATCTATTTCCGAGTAAATTGCGATCCTGATAGACTGGTCCATTCGTTGTGAGAAGCGCATTCCCCCACGGAGAAATAGAGTTGGAAGATCCAAAAGGGGGGAACGCATTCAAAGTCAATGGACATCGCCTAAAGCTATGTGTTGAGGCGTGCGTAGAAGAGATCGACACCATTTGGTTATCGGAACCAGTTTACGGGGTCAAATGAGCTTGAGTGAGAGGTCGTCGCACCCCTGACGTGTATTGGGTGAATTCTTGTGTATAGTTGTTGTTCTTTGGTAGATTATCTCGAGTCCGTAGGTATCTTACGTGAGTTTATGGTTAGGACAATGCACACCAACACGCACTTCATGAGGGCATCTAGAAATCCAAGTGGGAGAGTAAGTGAGAAAGTGTCCAGAAATTCGAGTGTGTGGGATCCTAGTGAAGCAGTCTAGAAAGAGGGTTCTGCCTGAGATGGAACCGAACTGAATCCCCTAACCAGATTGGTTTGGTTTTGATATATTGGAAAATAAAAAACCCCCAGAACCGAACCGAATCACCCCTGAACCATATCGGTTTGGGTTCTGCGATTTTGGTTCTTCCCGAGGTGACCATTCCTTCCCCCTATCCCCTCCTTTCCCTCCATTCATTCCCCTATTTCCCTCCAAACACCCCTTCTCCTTTTCCCTCCAAATTCCTTCCCCCATCCCTCCTCACCACCTATAAAACCTAACTCTACCTTACCATCTCCCTCACACCTCCACTATATCCTCCCTCTCTACAACTCTAGCTCTCTCATTCCCAATATTCCCAGCTTTCCCCATGGAAAATCCAGCTCTTCCATCGAATATATATTTCCATTGAGATTCTTCCCAACAGCAATGGTCAATACCTCTCCCACATGGAGCGCTTATGGTGCGAAAAAATTTTTAGCTTGTCCCACCAACTGCACATTGAGCGCGTCGTCAATTGGTACGAGCTGCCCCGCTCTGTCACCAACCTTTTCAGCGGGAGGGGGTGGGTGCAATACCTCTAAGAACCTCACCATGTAGTGTGGGCAGACGAAGTCCGATCGTTCTATGGTTATCTCGTGCGCACGGGTGAGTTCGAGTGCCAAGCCTTGGTCGACGGCCACCCCATCCCCTTTTCCTTGGCCATTATCTCCCGCAAACATGCTACCAAGGGCGTCCCCCATCCGAAAATCTATGACTACCCAACCAATTCCCCCACTTTTCCAAAACAGCAATGCATCGACCATCTTGCACCCAACGATATTTGGGAACGGGGTACATTCCCCATGGGATGCCTAAACGATAAGGCGCGCATCACCTTCCATATAGTGTGCGCCAACTTTCTTCAAACCTCAAACGACTCGGCGATGCGCCCTCGCCAAGCGACCCTCGTGTACCACCTTTTCGGCCCAAATTTCACCCTCAATCTGGCACGTATGCTTTACACCGATATTCTTTACGCAGCTTGGGAGAAAAAAGGTGAGGTGCCCCTTCCATATGCACGCCTCATAACCTCCCTCCTTGTTGACGTTGGTATCCATCCACCTCACGCTTTCCCATACCTCCCAGAACCCATTGGGAAGGGGTCACGCACTCGGAGTGCCTAGCAAAGGGCTGCCCTTCGAGAAGCCCGGGAGGTGGTTAATTTAGAGGCCGGGGAGGAAATCCATGTTATAGAGCTCGCGGCTGAGGACGTCGAGATGGGCGGGGATAAAGAAAAAGAATACAACGAGGATGATGACTTGAACTTTGAGCCCCCGGGTGAGGATTTTGATAGGCGCCTTGCAGCGGTGGAATCCCGTTTTGATGGGTTCATCAGCCAATACAATTGATACCAAGCGGCCTATCAAAGGGATCAAGATTCCTACCAAAGAGACACAAGCATTATGCATCAACTCCAAGCCCATATATACGAGCTCAACTTCGGTGGACCGCCCCCAACTTTCTTTTAGGACCCCTATGATCCCAGTGCATCTGGCCCCTTAAATCCACCACCCCAACGAAGCCCTTGTCTGTGATTTTGTTGTTTGTGTGTTGTGGTGGTTGTTTAAACATTGTTGGTTGTGTGTTCTACCCTACCCTTTGTAACACAGTTGTTCAGTTTCTATAAACATTCTGCATATCTGTCTCATTTCTCTGTTTTATTTTCTCGCACTTTTAATTCGCTTTGAGTTAGGTTTTAGTCCTTTTTTCTTGAGGACAATGCAAAAGTCTATGTTACGGGGGGCCAAAAGTGCGTCTTTCTAAAATTTCACAAATTTTCAAAAATGCCCAGAAATTTTAAAAAAATCATAAGATCTTGAAAAATCCAAAAATAATTTTCTTCAAAATAAATAAAAATTGGAATTCAATTTTTTCTAAAATATCATTAAAAGACGGTTTAAAGTCTCAAATTGTAAAAACATAATACACAAAGCCGAAAATGACCAAAGATGGAAATTGAGCGAACGTAGGCGACTTAACGAATAAATGTGGAGATTAACAACCCCGATGAGATTCGAGCCTTTCATTTTTATGAAATTTATAAATCAATCCGACTTAATTATTAACTCAAAAGTTCTTTTCAGCGATCTAATAAGTCGTCGAGGATCTCAATCCTTTCAATTTGATCGGCTATGAAAAATGTGTGTAATATTGCCTTGACAAATGTGCCAAAATAGATCTCTAAACTTAAGTCATCTCGAAATGCATATGATAACGCAATTAGTATTTTGGACAATGAAGTAGGCCCTCATTTGTCACCCAAAAATATTGGCCAGAAAAAGTAGCCAAAAAAATTATCCCTTTTTGTAACCCAAATTGAATCGAATAAGTTTTTCCCTTTTCGTTTGACAACCCGAAAAACCCCAACTAGCCCGGAATTGTGGAAAGTGATAAATCCCAGAAATTAAGTCCAAAAAGTGCAGAAAAGGGGCAAGAAAAAAAGATAGCTATGCTCAACAAAAATAGCAAGAAAAGAAAAGCGTGGAAAAAATAGAAAAAGAAAATAATTTTTTTTTAGCAAAAGCCCGGAAAAGCGCTAACGGACATTATACGAAAATTCTCCAATTCCAGAACTCTCACACCATTCTCATTTTACCCAATATACCTTTAACCCGAAAATGTCCTAATCGTGTCCTTTATGTGAAATTGGTTACCACGTGGAGAGAAAATACACAAAAAGATAATAAAAGAGATCAAAAATATGAATTAGAGGCAATGTTCCCGCTTTCTTATAATCGTAATCTGATGATGAGATCCGGTTACCATAAAAATTCTGTGTTTCTAGTTGTATGCGTGAACTTGGTTCCAATATATTTACTCTTATAAATCACGCATACTGAGAGAATAGCCACATTCCGAATGATTCATTTGTGAGAGCATTCTGTGAGACTTTGAAATCAAAACTAATTTTCGAATAAGTAATATAATGGCTAATTAGTGGAGATTCGCGGTTAAATTTTCGACTTCGCACACACGTACTGTGAATTGAGACTCTTGAACATGAATTGATGATGACTATTTTCGGGAAAAATTTGAATTATACAATTTTTGCGTATTTTGAGTTTTCTTTGAGTCGAATTTTGTGGGTATATTCACTGCAAACCCTCACGAGGCACAACTCGCCCTACTAGGGTAACCTAGGGGTTTAAAGGCTTGTTGCATACGCTAAATGCAATCGCTCGCCCGCGAAAGAGGTATTCTATCCCGTTTTCGAGTTAGACCATGTTTTGATTCTTTTTACATTGATCGGGACGATCAAAGTTCTAAGTTAGGTGGGTTTGATTAGGCATAAATTCATCCCATTTATCCCCTTAATTTAGAAGCTTTTATCGCTCCGTAAAGTGTAATTCGAGTGGATTTATATCATATCATTGCTTTTGACAAGTTTCTAATGAGTACGTCGAGTTTTGGGTATTTTCCATCTATTTCGCAAGTATTCAGTGTTTAGGAAGGACCAGCATCCCAACTCGAGTTCCGTACCAAAAGCTTCAAGGAAATACAAGGAGGAAAAGTTCCTGAAAATGATGGAACCGAACCTAAGGGAAGGAAAAAGAACCGATCCCATCCTGGGAAAGCTCCTATAAAGCACTACAAAGATGGAACCGAACCGAAGGAGAGGAAAAATGAATCGATCCTATGCTCGAAGAACTTTCTGTAAAGACTGTCAAAGATGGAACCGAACCGAACCCCTTAATAGGATCGGCTCTATTTTCGGAAATTCGAACTTATCCAAGTGAAAAATTAGAATCCTCGATGGTTGAAACTGTTAGATTTCGTAGCTTATAAATTGTAAACTCCTCCTAGACATAGAGGAGACTTCTGATTCTTTAGGGAAGCTTTGTAATCAGTTTTAGAGAAAAAGAACAAGAAGAAACCTTAGTTTGCTTATAGTTTTGCAATTCAAGTAATACCATTCTGATTCTTGTTTTAATTATTGCAGTAGATACTTTTCTAATAGCAATTTCATCACTCTTCCTCTTCATTCAGTAGTAAAAATGTTTTCTTTCATTCCAAACGCGTTTTCTTCCAGTTTTCATATGTTTGGCTAAGTTTTCAAGGGTTGGGGTGTATGAACCGCACCCGATGTAATTCACGATAGTGGAAATAGATATCGAAATTCAAACCTTAGATGAATTGTATCGTAGTTCATACGATACTACTTTATTTCAGCCTTTGCTTACATACCGTGTGGGCTACGATCCCTCATATGAGTAATACTTAGGATTAATAAAGACCGAATTTTAATTCAACCTTTGCTTACGTACTATGCGGGCTACGATCCCTCATATATGTAATACTTAGGAGTATTAAAAATTCGGATTCATTTAAAGTTTTAATTCTAAATCTAGTATGTTACAAAGTGAATTACTAGGGTGTGGGGGATTGTAACCCAACCTATTTTTCTCCATTCATAGTTACAGTTTTAGTCAAGAAATTCAAAATTCTGTATTAGAGTAATTGTATCGCATTCTTTTTCATAATCTTATTAGTTAATCATTTTCAAAAGTTCATATAGTTGTAGTTATTTCGCAAATCAAATCATCTTTTCCTTTTATTTACAGTCAAAGCTAGGTTTCCTTCGTCTGTCCAACGTCGTTACGACTCCGTTCATCCTATTTCCATGAGGATCGATACCTGACTTATCGGATTGTTACTTGAGCGATAGGCTTTCACTTAAGCCTAAATAGCACGCACTTCTGAGACACATTCTTAGTCACGTCAAATACCAAGCTACTCAGAGTACCAAGCTACTTATTAGGAAGATCAAGCGGCTTGACAAATTTAATGTTTATTTTATCACAGTCAATCCTTACCATATACAGATGTATTTGGATATTCCATAACGGCACACTATCTATTTCTTTACTTATATTTATCTGTGATTACTTAATTAGATCAAATCTATTTTTTTACTTTAACAGATTGGCACCGTTCGTTGGAGCGACTATACATAGCGTTTTTCACCAAAAAAACTCATCATAAATGGCTGATATCCCAGAATCTAGAAATAGGAATAATGAAGGGAATCCTCCTAACCCTTATGTCCCCCCAAATGCAAATGATATCACAAGAATCTTGGCAAGCTTAGCCAGGGGACAAACGGCTATGCAGGAAACTATGCGACAGTTTATTCAGACTGTTCAAAATGGAGCATCTATCTAGACAGGACAACGAAGTGTCTCGAGAAGCATGCATCCACCATATTCACGATAGCCAAGATGTATATCATGATCCTGACATACTGAATTCCATTATTCTAGGCATTCAAGTGATTCATCCTATCAATTCGGTTTGACTTCTCCTATAAGAATTTTTTATTCTCAGGAAAACATCACTCTAACTCCAGAGAGACCAAGTGCGCTGGAAAGGTTAAGCAGAGCCTCTCCTTTCGACCGTTTGGGCCCTAGGGGGGATAGAAATCCTCCTCAGTTTGCGGCAAAAAATTCTCAATAACCAACTGGTTTAAGGGAAGGCTCATCCCAGTCACATCCAAACCCGAGACTTGCCGCTCGAAGAGAAAGATCCCACGAGGAAAATTTTGCACGATCTGTTGCTCAAGCAAACACAAATAAATCAAGGGTTAAAATTGACGCATAAAAAGTATTTGTTCAGAGGTTAGAAGATAGGTTAGGATAGATGGCCAAGGCCAAGAACCCTCTCCAAAGAACCTTTATTGAGGGATCTCCATTTGTACAAGCGATTGTGGATTTACCCACACCAGCAAAATTTAAGGCTCTTGTGGTCACACCGAAGTACGATGGAAAAAATGATCATGTTCTTCACATCAAGCAGTACCTAGCTGCAACAGATATCTATGCTGTCCCGGATGAAATGAGGTGCAGGGCATTCTCAGGAACCATTACAGGATCTGCTCAGATATGGTATAACAGCCTTCCTTGAGGGCAGATTGCAACCTTTCACCAACTGGCAGAGCACTATATAGAAAATTTCTATTTTGGTGCAAAGCCAGTTAAAAGGGTTGCACATTTATTGAGTGTTAGGTAGAAAGCAGGTGAAATTACCAGAGATTATATCACTCGTTTTAATTACGAGAAACTATAGGTCATAGATTATGAAGAGAAGATAACCATCATAGCTCTCATGAGTGGTCTTTTGCCACACAAGTTTTATTACACCTTAGCTAAGAATCCCACCAAATCCATGGTTGAATTGATGGCAAAAGCAGCCCAAATTATGAATGTCGAAGAGGTTATGGCTGCGAAGAAGAATGATGAGGCAAACGTGGAAACTAAAGCTGAAGGCAGGTCAGATTTTAAGAAAGTATACAAATTATACTCCCTCAAAGGTGGATATAAACCACGTTCTGGAGGAAATCAAGAATAGTGAGGAACTGAATTGACGAGAAAAGCTAAGGACAACTCTCGAAAGGAGAGATAAATCCACGTATTATGAGTTTCATAAAGATCATGGCCATACAACCAATCAGTGTGTAGCTATCCAAAATGAGATAAAGTCACTCATTAAGCGAGGAAAGCTGAACAAGTTTATTGATCCTCAAAATGGTGGGAAGACCAACAACAGATCTCGGTAGAGATCCAAATCTCATTGCCAACCAAGTAAAGATAAGAAAAGGGACCCTGAAGATGACCCCGATCTCCCAAAAAGGCTAAGATAATCTGAGCGTGAGGTATAATATCGAAGTATTGGAAAAATTCCAAACACAGTGGATTAGGCGGGAAAGAAAAACCACATTCTGCTACAAAAAAGAGGGAAACTAATTTCCCTCAGCTAAAGAAAATAAATCAAAAGGATAAGCAGGTTCCTCCAAATCAACCTAAAAAGGAATCTCAAAATCATCTCTAAACTTATCTAATGACTCGATAAGGTAAACC
This sequence comes from Sambucus nigra, assembly GCA_949130495.1. Lineage (NCBI taxonomy): Eukaryota > Viridiplantae > Streptophyta > Magnoliopsida > Dipsacales > Adoxaceae > Sambucus > Sambucus nigra. The sequence goes on along the minus strand of OX422210.1, from coordinate 78,157,852 downwards.
ATGATTGTTAAAGCAAAGAAAGAAGAAGGAAGGAAGAAATTCTTACAGAAGATTAAGGAATAAGCTAAGGCAGATGACAGAAAGAAAGTTCGTAAGAAGAAAAATGAGAAAACAAGGACTTGGGAAGCAAGATGGAAAAAGGTAGAAGACAATCGGATTTTTTCGCCTTTATATATGCCACCTTGGAAAATGAGAAAAGTAATGAACACAAGTGATGACAGTTGCGTTATCGACGGCTAATTAAATAAAAAAAGACGCAGATACCCAAGCGTTCACCAGAAACTCCAAATATTTACAAAATTATCATTTCGCGCTCAAAAGTTTTACACAAAGTGGATAAATTTTATAGGTGTTGAAGGTCTGTAATTAACCAAGACATGAGAAATGTGCCTGAACAACGTTTTGGGTAAAATGTTCCACACTCTCACATCCAACCTCAACTGTGAAATATTGAGAGCTTCTGTTGATATAAAATTAGTCATCTGACGTGGACCAAATATATGGAGGCACGCGTCATCCAACATGTCACAAGATCAAGTACCGAGCTACTCAAAGATCGAGCTACTCAGAGTACCGAGCTACTTATTGGGAAGACCAAGTGACCAGACATATTCAATGTTTATTGTATCACAATCAATCCTTACCATATACATATAGATGTATTTTCCTATTCGATAAAGTCAAACTATCTATTCACATTGACAGCCCAAGGGCTATAAATACATTGTAATACCCTCTCAATAGGGTAAGATAACCAAGCAAACGTAATTGAGATCATGGCAAGACAACGAGTAATACAAAACAGTTGACGTATGTCATTTCGTTAAGGCTGAACCACTTTAAAAACTCTCTTATCTTATTTCTTTACTTATATCTATCTGTAATTAATTAATTAGATCAAATATAATTTTTTACATCAACAATATTCTTGCCTATCTGCTCCTCAAATACTTTGTTCACCAGCCTCTGATAATTAGCACCTGCATTTTTTAGACCAAATGGCATAACATAACATTATAGCAATAAGTTACTTAGGGAGTAATACATAAAGTACTTTTTCCGTCTTCTAGCTTCATTTTGATCGGGTTATAACCAGAATATGCATCCATGAAACTTAGTAGCTTGTGCCCTGAAGTAGCATCCACCGGTTAATCAATTCGCGGCAAAGGAAAGTAATCATTTGGGCACGCTTTGTTCAGGTCAGTAAAATCCACACACATTCTCCATTTGTTATTTTTCTTCTTGACCATAACTATGTTGGCCAACTATTCCAGGTACTTCACGTCTTCAATAGAGGAAGCTTTTTAAACCTTCCCTACTTCTTCTTGTATAGCTTGGTTCTTCTCCGGGCTAAAAACTCTTCTTCACTACTTCACAGGTTTAACCTCCTTATTAACATTAAGCTCATGGCATAGGAAATTTGGGTCTATGCCTGGCATAACTTCATGACTCCATGCAAATACCTTTTTTCTTTGTCTCAAGAAAGCCACCAATTCCTATTTAAGAACCGATTCCAACGACGCTCCAATTTGAGTAGTTCTTTTTGGTTTATCATCGTCCAGAATAATCCTTTTTGTTACCTCCATCACTTGGCCTTTTACAAGCTCAGAATCGTCTCATGGATCTAAGGTTTCAACCTCAGATTCACTGTTCGGCTCAGACATATCCACTTGATAAGAGGTTGTTTTCTTCTTTATTTATAACATATCTTCCTCCTTGGCAGAGGAATAGTAGCATTCCCGAGATACTTTATGATCTCCTTTTACTACTCCAACTCCAAAGTTGGTCGTGAACTTCAGTCATTGATGAATAGTAGAGGGTACAACTTCAAATTTCTTCATGCCAACTCTTCCCATGATCATGCTATAGGCAGAATGAACATTTTTATCCATTACAAAAAATCTCACTTTCTCTGTTCTGCTCGCTGGCCATGTCCCGATCAACATGTCTAGTTAAATTATCCACAATGGAAATACTTTCTCGCCAGAGAATCCAATGAGTGGTCTATGGTAAGGTTCTAGTTGGCTGAGTTTTAATCCCAAACTGTTGGGATTGATGACCCCGAATTTTTAAATCTTATTACAAAAGTAATAATTAAATTTCCTTTAGAAGATGTGATAGCGAGATGGTTCAATTAAACACACACAAACACCAAATTTTAATTTCTTTCAAATTAAAATTAAACCAAGTGAAATTAGATTAATCAACAAATATATTTTTCACTTTAAGCCCAAAAATTTAATTTAATCCAACTCCTAGAAATTTTTCCTAACAATAAATAATTAACTCAATTTGCAATATTAGCCCAAAGCAAATTTTATCCAATAAAATTAATGACTTGAACTAAATTAATATATACCCAAATTGAATTTTCACCAAATTAAACAAAGTAGTGATTTAAACCAATTTTATCTTTTTACCTAAGCATGCATCTAATGTGAATTTTGCAGAAGATAAGATAAACAAATAATCACTACGCCACGATGTACGAGGAAAAACCGACAACGGGAAAAAATCTCGGACGGCCCTAGCCTCAAATCCACTAAGTACGGTATTACAAATACAAGACAGTAAGACTAACAACACTCGATTTGACTCCGCCCAAGCCCCGACGCTCCTTCTTGTACACACCTCTGCCTAGAGAATAACCACGGAGCTCCACCGTGGTATCGGAATCCACCGATCGGACTTTAGGAACAACCGTCAACCACACATGATGCCTTTCACCATGTGAGAATGCTGCAGCAAAACAACGAACTTCTTCTTTTGGGGATGTAGAAGTAAACCCAAACACTCTTCAAACGGTCGAGATAAAACCGGTGCCAAAACTCCAAGCAAAGTATATATATATTAAAGAAATTGGATAAACTAAACAATTGGGTGAAACAAAAGTGTTTTTGAAATTTTCTTGAAAAACAAACACTAAAAACTTGAACTCTTTCTTTTTGGAATTTTTTCTCTTAAACTCTATCTTCGAGATTTTAGTATGTGAAAACGTTAGTTCCAAAATGTTGGTTCCTGCCCTTAATAAATCTGGCAAAAGATAGTGGGGAAAAGAAGTAGGAAAAGTGGGAAAACCGTCAAAAATGCCCAAAACACCTGTTCCCGCCAAATCTCGTTCGAACAAGATTTTCGTTCCAACGAAGTCTCGTTCGAACGACCCTTCTAACGAAGTTCCAGTGGATAAAATTTAAAGTCGTTAGTAAACTCATCAGAATTCTCGTTCGAACAGCATTCTCGTTCGAACAACATTCTCGTTCGAACGACAATTCAAACGATATTCCAGTGGCCAAACATGGAACTCGTTGGCAAAACTCGTTCGAACGAAATTCTCGTTCGAACAAAAAACTCGTTCGAACGACAATTTCGAGCGAAAAACCAGAAATCTTAAAAATTCGATTTTAGCCCAGAAATATTATTTTAAAGTATTAAAGAAACCTTCTGAAAGTAAACATTAGTTTAAATAAAAATTACACCCAATTAAAATTGTTCCAAGCTCCTATATAAATATGTAATGCATTCATACCTTAGGAGCATTGGAATATTATTGCTGATGTAGAAACGAGGCACACTAAACTCGACATATGTTGAAGATTTATACACTTGGTCGCTACGTATTCAACTAACACGTCATAGGCTTGGATGGATACACTTGAACACTATCCTATGACTTAAATGTTTTTGTTCGAAATGGAACCAACACTACATTAAGACTCAATCGGAGACTTGTGTCCTTACAAATCTCCCCCTTTGGCTATTCCAGGACAAAAACCAAACAAAAATCTTAAAGGGAAGTCAAGATCTACTAGACTTAAAAAAATATCCCTCCCAAAATAAAAATACATAGCTTGACTCAAACAACCAAAGGATCAATATCTTTGCCGACGATGAAAGTTTCCATTTAGAAGAATTCCTGCACACTTAAGCAAACAATCGAACGCATAGGGAATAAGAATATTAAATGCATATAAATTAAATACTCCCCCTAAATTAATTCTCCCGTTTATCAACTATGATCAACCTAAGAAGATAGCGCTCTCTCCCTAAGTTAAATCTCCTAAACTTAGATAAGATTTCAATAGTATTAGATACCATTTCTCCCCCTTTTATTCTCTCCCTTTTTGTTCAGGAATAGACAAAGGATAACAAACTAATTTAAACATGATGCTTAGAGTGATAAGAGCATGAAAGCATATAGGCAACAAAAGCATAACTAATTCATACAAAGAGTAAAGGATACCAACTAAGATGCAAGAAAATGATACATAAAGTATTAATCATGTGATATTAATAAAGAAGGCAACAAGATAGATACCAATCATGAAGTAGAAGCATAGATGGACTAAAAACCAAGGCAAAGACAAAAAAAAATACCATATATGTGTAGACATAATGACTATCATTAACGCACATGCACATATATATAGGTATAGACACCGCACATGACATAAAATACAATAAGTTTTTCACACTCGTATGGAAAAAATGTGTCATATGGAAACGGAAGTGTAGGGGTGTGAACTAGTAACAATTAAATTTAGACCCAATCACTTAAAACATGTTCACGGAGTTCTCATTTGATTGCAAAGTTCATCACATTTGAATATAACCTCATATGTCAATATAAATTGAACTCAATGAACAAACATACAAGCCTATACTTTTGATGATTCTACAAACCAATAGAGTCATGACATTGAAAGTACAACTAGGATAAACAGACATTGTGCAAACCGTCGATATACCATCCAAACTCCCTCAATAAGAATATATTATTTTTGAATGAATATATCAATAAATACTAGGCCTTGGCAATTATTTTTCCTTTTAATGCCATATTTTATTCTTTTAGGCCTTTGGACCACGTATTTCTTTTAGGTCCATTCCAAACGATGGCTTACTCGCAAAGGATAATATTTCTTTTCGGATCCCTTCCCCGTGCACATTTATATACAACATTTTTATATCTCACACAAATCTCATGTGTAACGGATTTTAACATGCACTAGTCCTCCTAGGTCACATAACATGTAGATGACAAGATTGGTAGGAGAACACCTCACAAAGCTCAAATATACATATGAAGTTATAGTTTCAAGTGAGCTCGTGCATGTGTGAATTGAGGCATATAAAAATAGAATCCATTATATCAACACAAAATCCAACTACTCCATGTAAGCATGGTAAAGAACATTTCAAGGATTGACAATCTACACCAAAATTTCTAGCCACATGGAAGCGAAAAAGAAGGATTCTAACACAAGTGTATGCCACATAGAGTGTGTCAAACTAAAATAAACACAAAAAAAATCTTTTTGAGTTTTTAAAACTTTTTGAACCAAAAAAAAATTACTCAAAGGACACACAAAAATCATTTGTATTTTTCATAAAGCCTAAATTACTAACAGGGTAAAACACAAATGATAAACAAAAATCTTTTTTATTTTTCATTTAATGCAAACTAAAATGAAAGAGGTATAATACAAAAGATAAACAAAAATCATTATTCTAGCATGTGATTAAGCATGGATCATAGACTAGAAAATGATTAAGAAGCATACAAATAACATGATAATTTAGCATGAAGTACAAAAGCTAAAGTATGCTAAAAAAACAAACACATTCAACCTTTAGATTTTGCAAGGGAGGAAGTATGTGAAAGTAAATGAGAATCAAATACCCTATCTTGTAAAGCTACCAAGTTGGATCTCCTAACCCATATTAATGATGAATGACGATATCAGGAAGTAGGAATCTTGGCTACCTCGGTTGCCTTACGTAGGGATTTTCTAGGACCTCGTTTAAGATAAAAATAAAATTTCCTAAGATGACCTTTTCGACCACAATAAGAGCACCTAAAGACTCGATGAAAAGACTTACCTAAGGAATGATATATGAAATTGTCCCTAGAGGATTATCCTAAAAGATTGGTTTTGGCTTTATGAGTTGATTCATTACAAGTATCGAAGCCTAAACCACAAGTGTCATTTCTAATTTGGACCGTTCCTAATATTTTATCTAATTTCTCCAAACGACACTACAAATCAAATTTGACTTTACTAGAGTCTTTTAATTTATTTTCTAATTCTAAAATGTTAGACTCTAATAAAATATTGCGCTCTTCAAACGCGAGAAGCTCCTTTTTCAAGGATTCCATTAAACCTTTAAGGCTATCTCTCTTGCCTTCTACATATTCCATCTTCTCACGAAGAGCTCTCTCACGTGTTCTAAGGTCTTCCACTAATGCACTCTCATCAATGACCTTAACACGCTCTCTTAAACTAGCTTGTAACATCAAATTTGTTCTTTTTAATGTAATAGATTCTTCAAATAATTCTTGTAACGCAATTTGAAGTTCACCCACATCAACCTCATTTTCACTTTCACTCTCTCTTTCTTCTCCACTCTCACTACCATAAAAAACAAAGGAATCATAAACTTTGACCTTGGAAGTGTCATGTGTTAAGATTTCATCAATAGAAGAGTGCTCACTATCACTAACATGACTAGCCATAAAAGCCACAAAGTTGGGCCCAGTGGGGGAATCGGGTCCCTCTTCATTATCACTATCACTAAGGGTTGCATTAAAAGAAATTGGTTGCTTACCCTCTCTCCTTAGTTTAGTGGGGCACTCTTTTGCCCTATGGCCATACCCTTCACAACCATAACACCTATTTGAATCGTTCTTATTAAAATTTTCATTAAAAGTTTTAGGGATCTTCTCGGCTTTGACATGCTTAGATTTTTTAAATTTCTTAAAATCATTTGTAAATTATCATTGTTAAATTTAAGAAATTTTTGAAACTTCCTAGCAAACATAGCCATATCTTCCGAATCACTCTCACTTTCACTCTCTACTACTTGTTTTTCCTCCTTTCGGGCTTTCAAAGCAACTCCCTTATCTATTTTCTTTTGAATTTTAGAGGGAAATATGTCTAGTTCATAGGTTTGTAAATCACCTACGAGCTCTTCTAATTTCGTAGAGGCTAAAGTGGGTAAAGAATCTAACACGGTCACCTTAGGAATAAATCTATCGGGTAGGGACCTTAAAATTTTCTTTACTACTCGATTGTTGGGTATTTTCTCTCCTAAATTAAAAGATGAACTGACTATATCGGAAAGTCTAGCATAAAATTCATCAAAAGTTTCTTTTTCATTCATTTTGATGGTTTCAAATTGAGTGGTGAGGTTTTGGAGTTTCGAAGCCTTAACGACACTAGTTCCTTCATATGTGAGTTGTAAAATATACCAAGCTTCTTTGGCGGTTTCACACGTCATAATGCGTCAGAATTCATCAGGTGTGATCGCGTTAAACAAGGCATTTAAACCTCAGAAATTAAAATTAGATAGTTTAAATTCATTCTCACTCCATCTATCGGCGTGTTTGGGGACACGCTCATTATCTACTAAATGTGTAGGTGGGGACCACCCGTTAATGACAGATAACCAAACTCACTCGTCGATAGATTTTAGTGCCAATTTCATTCGCGCTTTTCAATACGCGTAGTTAGAACCATCGAAAATAGGAAATTTTGAAAATGGGGAAAATTCTATTTTAGCCAAAAATATTTAAAAAGGATCTTAATGAAGTAATTTATCATTTTGTCTCTGATACCACTTTTTGGGATTGATGACCCCTAATTTTTCAATCTTATTACAAATGTAATAATTCAATTTCCTTTAGAAGATGCGGAAGCGAGATGGTTCAATTAAACACACACAAACACCAAATTTTAATTTCTTTCAAATTAAAATTAAATCAAGTGAAATTAGATTAATCAACAAATACATTTTTCACTTTAAGCCCAAAAATTTAATTTAATCCAAGTCCTAGAAATTTTCCTAACAATAAATAATTAATTCAATTTGCAATATTAGGCCAAAGCAAATTTTATCCCATAAAATTAATGACTTGAACTAAATTAATATATACCCAAATTGAATTTGCACCAAATTAAACAAGTAATGATTTAAACCAATTTTATCTTTTTACCTAAGCATGCATCTAATGTGAAGTTTGCAAACGATAAAATAAACAAATAATCACTACACCGCGATGTACGAGGAAAAACCCACAACGGGAAAAAATCTCGGACGGCCCTAGCCTCAAATCCACTAAGTACGGTATTACAAATACAAGACAGTAAGACTTATAACACTCGACTTGACTTCATCCAAGCCCCGACACTTCTTCTTGTACACACCTCTGCCTAGAGAATAACCACGGAGCTCCATCGCGGTCTCGGAATCCACTGATCGGACTTTAGGAACAACCGTTAACCGCACATGATGCCTTTCACCATGTGAGAATGCCGCAGCAAAATAACGAACTTCTTTTTTTTGGAATGTAGAAGTAAACCCAAGCACTCTTCAAACGGTAGAGATAAAACCGGTGTCAAAACTCCAAGCAAAGTATATATATAGTAAAGAACTTGGATAAACTAAACAATTGGGTGAAACAAAAGTATTTTTGAAATTTTCTTGAAAAACAAACACTAAAAACTTGAACTCTTTCTTTTTGGAATTTTCGCTCTCAAACTATCTCTTGGAGATTGTAGTATGTGAAAAAGTTAGTTCCAAAATGTTGGTTCTTGCACTTAATAAATCTGGCAAAAGATAGTGGGGAAAAGAAGTGGGAAAATCGTAAAAAACGCCCAAAATATTTGTTCCCGTCAAATCTTATTCGAACGAAGTCTCGTTCGAACGACCCTTCTAACGAAGTTCCAGTGGATAAAATGTAATGTCGTTAGTAAACTCGTCAGAATTCTCGTTCGAACAGCATTCTCGTTCGAACGACAATTCAAATGATATTCCAGTGGCCAAACATGGAACTCGTTGGCAAAACTCGTTTGAACGAAATTCTCGTTCGAACGAAAAACTAGTTCGGACGATAATTTCGAACGAAAAAACAGAAAGCTTAAAAATTCAATTTTAGCCCAGAAACTTTATTTTAAAGTATTAAAGAAACCTTCTGAAAATAAACATTAGTTTAAACAAAAATTACACCCAATTAAATTTGTTCCTAGCTCCTATATAAATATGTAATGCATTCATACCTTAGGGGCATTGGAACATTGTTATTGACGTAGAAACGAGGCACACTAAATTCGGCATATGATGAAGCTTTATACACTTGGCCGCTACGTCTTTAACTAACACATCATAGGCTTGGATGGATACACTTGAACACTATCCTATGACTTAAATGTTTTTATCCGGAATTTAGTCAACACTACATTAAGACTCAATCGGAGACTTGTCTCCTTACACAACCTACCAAAACAGGGATAAAACATGATGTCTGTTGAGATGCCATTATCCAATAATGTTCTTGCCACCAGTACTTCCTTCATCTCGACTCTGATCACTAAAGGATCATTATGAGGGTACAACACTCTTGATATATCTTTCTTGGAGATGCCAATTACGAGCTTATCCTTATTAACTTTTCTTGGTCGATCTTCCTCGGCAAGGTTGATTCACTGGATATGGGAACAAGCTTGGTCCTCATTGAGGTAATCTTTTCTTTCAGCTATATGATCTCCTCCTCCTGCATCCCCACCTGTAATCATGTGGCAATTAAAAGATCCAACACTGAGTGTTAATACCTTACGTTTCAGTTGTCTAGGATCCTTGGGAAGGTTGGGATCATCTTTTGGATCCTCGTCGTGGTTCCTCTTCTTATCTTCTTTGGGCTTAACTGGTGATTTAGATCTCTATCGACCTCTACCTCCAGTTCTTCCACCAGCCTACCGATCAATCAATCTGTCCAATTTTCCTCTTCAAATGAGTGCTTCTATCTTATTTTGGAGAGCAATACACCAGTTGGTCGTATGACCATGATCTTTGTGAAATTCACAATACTTGAACTTATCCCTTTTATCAGCAGGTGACCTTAACTTTTTAGGCCAACCCAAATCATTGTTGTGCTTGATTTCTTCTAAAACATGATGTATATCCACCGTTAAGGGAGTGTAATTGGTAAATTTCTTAAGCCGATCTAGGCTTTCTTTTACTTTCAAATTCATGCATTCATTATGATTCGTGTGCTCCCTCTTATCTAACTTCCCTTCTGTTTTTGCTTCCTCAGCGTTCATAATCTTCACTGCTTTGGCCATCAATTCTTTCATAGTCTTCAGGGATCTTTTGCCAAAGTATAGTATAGTTTGTCGAGGATAAAACCACTCATGAGGACAGTGACTGCAGTTTTCTCTTCGTAATCAATGACTTCCAGTTTCTCGTTGTTGAAATGAGTGATGTAATCCATGGTACGTCATCCCACCTTCTGTCTTATACTAAGAAAATGAGCTACTCACTTAACTGGTTTTGCTCCAAAGTAAAAATTACTAGTGAATAGCTCAATGAGTTGTTGGAAGCAAGAAATCTGCCCCCGAGGAAGACTATTATTCCAGATTTGAGCAGACCCCATGTTTGTTCCTGAAAATGATTTGCACCTCATTTCATCAAGATAAGCATAGATATTAGCCGCTGCTTAGTATTGTTCTATATGAATAACTGGATCAGTCTTCCCATCATACTTGGGAGTGACCACTAGAGCTTTAAACTTGGTCGGCGTAGGGAAATCTACAATGGTTTGCACAAAGGGGAATCCTTTAATAAAACTTCTCGGGAGAGGATTCTTGGCCTTAGCCATTTCTCCCAATCTGTCTTCCAAATGTTGAATGGAAATCATTGATCGTGCTAAGCGTTCTTCTTGTGAACTTTCTCTTTGACTGGACTGATCATCTCGTCAGGTACTTAATCTGGATTGGGCCGAACCTTCCCTTAAATCACTTGGTGGTCGAGTATTTCTCGACGCAACCCGTAGGGCATTTCCTTAGGGTCCTAAACGATCGAATGGAGAGGCCCTACTTAGCCTTTATAAGGCACTCAATCTTTCTGGGATAAGGGACTATCCGTCAGTGGAATTAGTAATCCTGATAGAAGAAGTTTCCCTAGGAAGGTATGAAGGATTCCTAGAAGTTCTGGAACGACTATGCCCAACACTCCTTGTTGGCGGTGGTGGCATATTCCTTTGATTAAATTGTGCAGGAACTCCAGTTTGCAGAGTTTTAGACAATTGTCGTATAGTATCCTACATAGCCTCTTGATCCTTGGACTAGCTAGTCAAAATTCTTGTTAAATCATTATTATTTGGAGGGACATAGGGAGTAGACATAATTCCCTCATTTCTGGTGCTTAATTATGGAATTTCATCCATAGATGATGGATGAGTGAAAACGTTTAGCAACACGTTCCAACAGACGACGCCAATCTGTTAATGAAAAAAACTAGAGTAGGCCTAATTAATAGATCACAGATAAGTAAAACAAATAAGACACAAGAATATTTAAAGTGGTTAGGCTCAATGGAATAGCTTACGTCCACAGTTATGTATTGATTTCCTTGAGTTGTTTTTTCGATCCCTTGCAATGAGGGTGATACAAAGTATTTATATCCCAACAGGGGTCTTGGTAGTTGTCATGTGAAAGAATGGAAGGCCTTCATTCGTTAGGCATTTACATCAATACATAATGAGAATTAAATATATGAATGCTATCGCTTCATTGACAATACAGGTTGCAAGCCTGCTGTCACTTGGTTGGCAAAACAGTCTGTTGGTCGGGCTTTTGTATCAGGTTGATTTGGATTTGTGCCACATTGGATGACATGTGCTGGCTTGTAATTGGTCCACATAGGGTAGAAAATTTAGGCAACAACAGGTATGCTCATTGATGTGTTAAGTGAGATATGTTAGAGAACTAAACTATATATATATATGGAAATGATCAAGTGAGATCCTAGTTTGAGAACCCTGAATGAGGTCCATTTTCTTAAAATAGTAAAAAAAAAATTCAATTGATATTTTTTTATGGTTTTTAAACATTTTAGTAGGACCATAAAAAAATAATCACCTCAAAATGATTTTTTTTGCTATTTAAAAAAATCGGTCAAAAACTGACAAAGTTTGATTGATTTTTTTAAAATAGTAAAAAAAATCATTTTGAGTTGATTATTTTTTTTATGATCCTACTGAAATGTTTAAAAACCATAAAAAAAATCAATCGAAAATATTTTTTTTTTGTATTTTAAAAAAATGGACCTCATCCAAGGACCTCAAATTGGGGAACCCCACTTGATCCTCTCTCTCTCTCTCTCGATATATATATATATATATATTGCTTGAAAAATAAGTTTAGGGATTATACCCCAGAGTAGAACAACAAACAAACAGGAGAAGAAAAGATTAAACTCCAATAACCTTTGATTGATCTAACTTAGAAAGCCAAACAAGCTTTCAAATTATCCAAATCCAGAAAGCCAAAAAGCTTTCAAATGAACAAACCCTCAAAATTAGAACCTCTAAAATTTCCAAACCCTAAAAATATCCAAACACTCAGCCTCACACATAATATTTGTAAGATGAAAAAGTGTTTAGAACAAAGATTAAGGGAAAATCTCTCAAACAAGTATGATTTGAATAAGTTTTGAGAGAGAGATATGGTGAAATTTGGACACAGTTTCGTTTGATTTTGTAAATTTTCTCAAAATTTCAAAAAACTCAACCCCAAGCCCTCTATTTATAAAAGTTGAGGAATGCCCCAGGTAATTTGGTAAATCCTCAACAAGTAAGGGCAATGGGATAAACAAATAAGGGTTTCAAAGCGTAAGATTGGGACTGCAAAAAAGAGAGGTGGGCTGGGGCTCATGCGTCTTTAACCAAGGTATTGTGGAGATTAAAAGAGTAAAATAGCTCTCGACAACCAATAGTCGACTCAGATGCTCCCAAGTCTCACATGTGGTCACATTGTGTGGGATAAGTTCCTCAACCTGATTCGTCCCAACCAAGTCACTTGGATCGACAACCAAATGACACCCAATGATACAAAATGTCGTCGTTATAAATTTCTATTTGTAAAAGCGTGACTGTGATGATTGATTAAAATTCATTCGCAAGTTTCCAATCAAAACTTATTTAATTAGAGTCTATTTTAAACGAAATTAATCCAGCCCCTAAACAAGCATCTAAAGTGCGTGTGTCAACCCATAAATATATATAAATCATGCGACACAATAAATATGCTGAGACACAGATTTCAGGAAAAAAAACTTTCGGGTAAAACCTTTATTTCACTATGAATTAATAAATCGCAACTTGCAATTACATAGAGAAATCTGCAATGGATCAACGCGCAACCAACACACAAAGACACGCAGTCTTGAACTCAGCAAAAGAATACATGCAACACCCTCTCAGGACTCGCAGCCCAATCTTCAGTAAAGAATCTTCACGCATCAAGATTCTCAATGACACGCAGCCATACGGTGTAGAGACGCACTCCACGAAATATGAACAAAACCAAAGTGTTCTTGAAAACCAAAACAATTCACTAAAGAATATGGGAGTTTTGTGAATTGAAAACCAAAAAGGGATTAAATCCTAAAAGAAGAAGCTTTCACAATTTTTCTGTTCGTCAAAACGTTGTTACTTCTTAAACAAAATGTTACTATTTAATGAGTATTTATAATAAACCTACGCCACCTTGAAAACCGTGCTCGTTCGAAAGAGATTACATGTCGTGCGAACGAGACAGCGATGTCGTTTGAACGACATAGCGCGACACTACTTGTCGTTTGAATGACATACATATGTCGTTTGAACGACAGTTTTGAAAAAAGATAATATTTTAATATCCGCTTCAACACTTAGAAAAAATACTCATTCTTAAATTTCGACGAAAAGTCCGCTCCAACACTTAGAAAATATTTTATAAAAATATCCTAAAAGCTCTAAGTGAAAAGTTAAGGTATTAAAAACATAACCTTACCAAAGTAAACTTCGCGGAGTCTTGAATGATGAAGAACATGATTAATTCGGATCCGTCTTTGATATATATGGCTCTTGAATGCTCTTCGACGGTGTAGAGGTATATGACATAACAAATTGATAACGGACCTATAAAATATGTCCTTACAAATCTCCCCCTATGTGTATGCCGGTACATACATAAAAAATTCGAATTATCAAAAACCAAAATGCCTATACAAATCTACCCTCCCATGAATAAGTTTGCAAGACCTCAAAACTATTCTTCAATCATCTTCGTTAAATCTCAAAGCTTTTCTCATCAGGGTGTACAACATCATGATCTTCAATCTTTGTACCTACACACATGAGATAAAGAAAAATACCTCCGTGATGCATCGGGATTGAAATGATATAAAAATAGAGCATTAATAATCAAATCTCCCCCATAATGCAAAAACTCCCCCATAACATGATAATTCTTTCTCCCCCTTTTTATGATGTCCCCAAATAGACAGATAAGAAGAAACAATCAAAATATGGAGTGTCACAATAAAATGCATAGCAAACCAGAATCAAGCTACGCACATGCAAAGGAGTATCTCTCAAATTTCAGAAACTATTTTTGAATTTTCAATTTTTCATACAAAAATGAGATACAAAAAAAATCACACCATGGATTTAAACTCAAACAACCAAGTCATGGAAATGGAATGAATGGGTGTGAACACATTCGATAGGTAAATAAACTCAATCAATCATATGTGCACGATGCATATGTGTACCCCTAACAAATGAACATCAAAAACATCCTCTAGTGTAAAAATTATTGAATTTAGATGACAGCGTCTTATGGAAATCAACAAATCAAAGTCAAAGTGATTTCCACACCAATAACGTCCAAAACTCTTTAACGTTTTTTCAAGAATTTTAAGGATGCGCAAACACGTTTTAATTCTCCATCCAAACTCCCTCATATATATTTTCTTTTAGAGGTGATCTAAATTTTCAAACATTGGAGAATTGGTGAACAAACCTAAATGGCCCATTTTTGGCATGAATTTCTTTTTATTGCCTTTAAATTTTTCGGGCTCTTTTAAACCTCTTTGGACCCCGGATAATAAAATTCCTCAATTTTTTAGGTCCAATTAAACGGCGTCTTAATCGCAAAGGATAAATGAAAACGTTCGTAGCCCTTCACCGTTTTCAAACAAAAACACACAAAACCTCACCAAACGGTTTTTATATGCACAACTTTTTATTGTCTTGTTTTATCGCATTTGGTTTGTTGTATAGACAAAATTGATATGGAAATACTCAACCAACATGTGATAGATAAGCGCAATAATCAAACAAATCCATGCATGCGTGCAATAAAGGAAATCATGAGTCAAACATGTAGGAAGTAACACTTAATTACATTTTAATGACTCCAAGCATTATAAAGCACAAAGACGACATAATATATTGTCTCAAAACTCTATCAAATAGTCACGTAAAAAATGGAATGATGTTGTGACTCGGTCATCCTAAGTGTTCATCCATAAACAGTGCAAACCAAAAACCAAAAATCTTTTTGGATTTTTTAAAAATTTTATCAAAAACAAAAATGATACATACTAGCAATAAGCAAATAATGACATCATGAAAAACATCCTATGCTAGTAAACAAGTCAAACCTCAATCGTTAGGTGTGGAGGGGTTTTCCAAAGGTGGTGCCAACTTATGAAAAACCTCAATCAAATCTTGTGAAGTTTTGACCAAAAACTTAACTTGCTCATCTAATGTGCAAACTCTCTCATGTAGTCTTCGGAAGCATGTAAAGTATCATGTGTGGGTGTATGTGTGTCAGAAACACGTGTAGAAGCAAAACGTGACACATAACCCAACTTAAAACAAAATTCCTTGAGGTGACCTTTCCTCTTGCAATGTGAACAAACATAAATAGGCCTAGGAACACCTCTCTCAAAAACGCTAGGACGCACTGTCCTAATAGGAATGGGACGCCTAGGTGGGTGAGGGTGAGACTCACATGAATCTAATACTAAAGTGGAAATCGGCTCGGGTGCTAATTGGGAAGTAGAAGCACCGTCATGACTTATTCCGAACTTCTCACCTTTACCCTTAAGAACCACCTGTTCAACCTTCTTAGGTGCATTCTCAAAATTGACTTTGACCTCCCTAGCACATTCGAGATCACTCTCGAGTTGGGATACACGTGTCGTCAGACTAGACAACGTGTTGGTCAATTCACACTTCTCCTTTCTTAAAACATCCTTCTCTCTCTCCAAATCTAAAACCTGACGATCTAAATCTCTGTTATATATCTTTGTTTTCAAGGCCTCGGTGTACAAATCTATAAAGGCTTTTTGGAACTCACTTTCATCTCCACTCTCACTCTCGCTTTCTCCCTCACTTGAACAAAACAAATCACTATCATCGCTTGATAAGCACCCAAAACTGTATATTTTATACCCCGAATAGACGATTTTTATTTGCTAATTCTCGGCAAAATGGGTCTTATGTGCTTAAATGTTTATCTTGTAGATCAAACGTCCGTTTGCGGTGTCAAAAGCTATATATCGAGGCTAATGCGCGTTGAATGGAGCTAAATACCTTATCCCGTAACCCTAACCTAGCCTAAACTCTGTCCTGAGCCGTGTGTGTTTGATTTGTTCCCTTTCATATTTTTTTATTTTGAGTTTGAATCGTTTTTATTTTTAGGATTTATTTTTTTATTTCTTTTCATTTAATATTGTTTTATTTTGATTTTTAGTTTTTATTTTATTTTATTAGGATTAGTTTTTTTTAGGAATTCATTTATTTTTTTAGTTTTATTTGGATTTATATTTTTGTAGGTCTTTAGTTTTAATTTTTAATTTTTAGGATTTTTTTTTACTTTTAGTAGTTTATTTTTTAGGAATTTAGTTTTTATTTTATTTAAGTTTTTATTTTTATTTTTATTGTTAGGATTTAATTTTTAGTTCTATTAATTTTAGTTAGATATTTTTTAAGGGTCATGAATTAAACACACATATAACCCCTCACACCCTAAATATCTTATGCCATACATTCACCCAAACACATTTACTCACCCTCACCCACATTCCCATATACCCACCTATACACTAACCCCACCTAAGTCATCTTCAACCTCAAACACTTTCTCTCTCCTCTCACCAAAACCCACAACCTCCATAACCACACCACCATTAAACCCATCCCTTTCTCTCTCCTCTCTCTTCCACCATTTTCAAACCCACCATTTTTAACCCTCCATTAAACACTCAAAGCACCACCCACCTTATACCCCCATACACCAACACCAGCCCTACCACCTGCTTACCACCTCCTGCCGACGACAACCTCCTGCCGAAACCACTTCCCTCCTGCTCGCCGACGAACACCACCTGAATCTTAATGTAAAACCAACCCCGGCGGAGACCCACCTGCCTCACCCCGGAAACCACTCCATACCCGATCTCCACCCCCTTCTGCCAACCCAATCGGCCCTTAAACCGCGACAGTACCAAACCCAAAAACCATTCAGCCCCGATTTCGTTCACCCATGTCCCTCCATCAACCCGAGCTAACCAATCCAACCCTTATGTGACCTTGAACCGCCGTCCAGTTCCTTAACAACCCACGATCTCCGGCGTCCCCCTCGCCTACCTTCGAACAGCAAATCCGCTAACCCGGTGCCATGAAACCACAAAACCCAAACCCATTTGTCTTTACACGATCTCCCACCTGTTAAACAAAACCAAATGAGCCAAAACCAAAGACAGCTAAAATGCCACATGTGCCAATAAAAAATCCTCTAACCCCTTTTACCCAAAATGCCCCCAACTACCTATTTTAACCCAACTTTCCAAAATACCCTCATTCACCCCTCATCCATAAGACCTCACACATTTGCCATGCACTTGTGCACTTTCATTACCCAATTTACCCCCATGTGCACACACCCCATGCTTTTGCACCTTAATTCTTCTAACTATACCCCCATGCTCCATTTGCCTATTATATAAGATGGAAGACCCAATTTAGAGATGGAGGAATCAATTTTATAGAGAGAATTCTAGAGAGAGATAGTTTAGTGTAGAAAATAAATTAGGATAAATACCATTTTGTAAATAGTTTTATTTTATTATTTTTATTAGATATTTGTGAGGATTAATTTGAGTGAAGTTTTTGATCTAATTTTGTTTGGATCATTCAAATTGAGGGATGTTAATTTCAACTCATGGAGTGAAGTTCAATTAAGCATCAAGAAATTGGGTTTGATTGTTCTCTTCTCTTCTCATTTATTTTATGCCTTTGATTATTAATTTGTCAAATTCCATACCGTGTTAGGCTAAATCCCCTTTAAAGGGGTGGGAAAAATCTTTATTTGATGTTATTTTAATTTAATTAGTTTGATTACTTGAAAATTCCCTTTGAATATTAATTTTGATCCCTCGCCCTTAAATTTACACCTCGAGAGAGGGTAAATGATTTTCGAGAGAAAATCGAAATTCTAGTTATAATACCCATTTTAGATTCGAACTAGAGATAGGGGTTTCTTAAGTGGGGAATTATTACTTGAATTTCAACTCTAAATTTATTTTCTAAGATTTACATAAATTTCAATTGATCGATCCTAGCGGGTGATTAATTAAAAGGAGTGTAGATCTATTTTCTAGAGTTGTGGGGTGTTAAACTTAATTTTCTAAAATGTTACTATTAAAATTACATTTGCAAGGAGAGTTGATTTGTAAGTTTGATATTAATTTTGGAGAATTCAATTAATTAATTAAAAATAGATAAAATTTGTGGTGTAATCCCACTCCTTGATTGTTCTCAAATTTATTTACCTCATTTATCTCTTATTTTTGTGTTAGACTTTATTTTTCATTTTAGTCACTTTTTAGTTGTAATTTGATCTTCCATATAGTTTAGTTTAGTTTAGTTTAAATCCTCATCTCACAAAAATTGTTTTGATATTTGAAAAAGCTAAAAAAAATAGAAAAAGCAAAAGCCCAAAAAGAAAATAAAAAGTGAATTAAAATTGAATTTGTCTCTGGATTACCCCCTTGATGTGGATTGATACCGTTACTTACCGCTACACTTTAGTTTGATATTATTTTGTAGGTAATTTGAGGTTTTGACTAACTTGGCTTTCAACAACGACACACAAAAGAAAAGTTATCATCGCTCTCGTGTGCACTCTCGTGAGACAAAGTGGGTGTGCTCACACGACTAGAAAAAATGACAACCATCCCATGTGATAAACCTTTATCGGACTCATCACCCTCATCACCCTCACTATCACTAAGTGTGGCAGGCATGGATACTTTCTTCCCTTTCTTTCGAAGCCACGTAGGACACTCAAACGACTTATGCCCCTTACCCCCACATTCAAAACACGTTATGTTCTCCAAATCTTCCTCACACTCCTCATCTTAGTCATTCTCTTTTTCCCTCTCACCGCTTTCTTTGGCCTTTCCTTTCTTTTTATTTTTCTCAAAAAATCTCTTTTTATTGGAAGAATTATTTTTGTTCATGATGAGAAATTTTTTAAAATTTTTTGAAGAGTGCCCAATATGTGTCTTTCAAACAAAACCAATTTTTCTCCGAAAAAAATCCAACTTTTAATTATGCACCAAACCAAGTTGTGAAAACCCAATTCTTACTTTAAACCAGTTTTATCTTGATTAATCCTAAACATTCATCTAGTGATTAAAGCAAGTAAAGTAAAGTAAAGAATACTCACAACGCCGGATGTACGCGAAAAAAACTCAAAACGGGAAAACAACCTCGGACGACCCAAGCCAGACAAACACTATGAATAAGGGTTTTACAAAGACAGATTAGCCTTATACTAACACTCGATCCCCACGGGTCTTGACACTCCTTCTGATCTTCAACCGTTCTTCAATAGTGCCCACGCAGAAATTCCATCTTCCACGATACCTGTCCACAACATACGCGTCCACGTATGTCTCGGTGTCCACCGAATGGCTTTGATTCGTCTACGATGTCGAACACGATGTCCGTCGCTTCTTCACCGCAAAACCCTTTGATGTAATGTGTAGAACAAACAACTTTGGTGCAGCAAGATCACTTAAACATATAAGAATGATAACTGGGATCTTTGAAAACTCTAAGGATGTGTTTATGCTTTGTAAACCTTTGAAAATATGTGCAAACAATGTTCTGGTTCGTAAAACTGTTTTCCAGAAAGCACACCTTCGAAATTATGATGAAAACACTGCTTAAATAGGATTTAAACACCGCCTCAAAAAATGTGTCGTTCGAACGACTTAAGCATGTCGTTCGCGTGACATTGTATCTCGTTCGAGCGAGATCCAATGTCGTTCGAGCGACAGCGCGAAAGTTTGACTTTCTTTGACTTTTTGATTAAAACGTCTCTTAACAAAGAGTTTCAAATTAGTCAAACTCTATTTCGAGCTTATCATCATAAAATGAATTTTAAACTTTTAAAACACTTTTAAAATATTTAAAACATTTTTTTCTTTATAAAAAATACATCCTTATCTTTTATAAAATAATTCCGAGCACCATTAATTATAAGCATTCATACCTGAGTTATCTCGGAAATTTAACTTTGAAGACGATTAAACTTGCACCAATTAAACTTCGACATGATTTAATTCTTTGAAGCTTTGCCGCAACGCCTTCAATTTCTTCAATATGTCATAGACCAAGTGGTATCGTGACAAAATAAAATTCTCCCTATGAAATATTACAAACACAGTTTTGGTCACGGAATTAAGTCAAAACAATACAGGGACTCAATTGAAAATTTATGTCCCTACATTTTTCGCAAACAAGGCCATATCATTAAAATCAAAGTCTTCCTCAGAATCAGACTCACAAGCTTTTTCTTTCTTTTTCTTAAGATGAGTCTTTAAAGCAATGCCATTATCCTTAGCCATAATGGTTTTGGTAAACATGTCAATCTCATAAGTTTGAAGATCTCCTACAAGTTCTTCCAACTTAAGTGATTTCAAATTTCCCAACTAGTTCAAAACAGTGACTTTCGGAATCAAGCGTTTTGGAAGAGATCTCAAAATCTTTTTAACGATACGCGTGTTATCAATCCCCTCACCCAACTTAAAAAATGTGTTAACAATGTCCGACAAACGTGCATAAAAATCATCAAAGCATTCAGACTCATACATGGTGACAGTCTCAAATTGGGTGGCCAAATTTTATAATTTTGATTCTTTAACAGCGTTCGTGCCCTCATGTGTCAATTTCAAAACATCCCATGCCTCTTTAGACGTGGTGCACGTCATAATTCGATGAAATTCATTAGGAGTGATAGCTCTAGAAATAACACTTAAACCACGTCAATTAAATTTAGATATTTTGATCATCTTCAGTCCAGACTGACACAGGTTTTAAAGAGGTGATATTATCAACGGTGACCGTGGGAGGAGTCCACCCATTTTCGTAAAGGTACCAAACACACTCATCAATGGCTTTTAAACTAGATTTCATGCGAGCTTTCCAATAGGCATAATTAGACCCGTCAAAAATAGGCATCCAATTATATAAGTGCTCCATAGCAAATATTGCTATTTTTTGAAAAAAATCAATATCACACGATTTTGCGAAAAATAGGAATACACGATAAATTAGCGTAACCTCCTCTGATACCAATTTGTAAAAGCGTGACTGTGATAATTGATTAAAATTAATTCACAAGTTTCCAATCAAACCTTATTTAATTAGAGTCTATTTTAAACCAAATTAATCCATCCCCTAAATAAGCATCTAAAGTGCGTGTGTCAACCCATAAATATATATAAAGCATGCGACACAATAAATATGTTGAGACACAGGAAAAAACCCCTTTCAGGTAAAACCTTTATTTCACTATGAATTAATAAATCGCAACTTACAGTTACATAGAGAAGTCTCGAATGGATCAATGCGCAGCCAACCCACAAAGACACGCAGTCTTGAACTCAGCAAGAGAATACACGGAGCACCTTCCAAGGACTCGCAGCTCAATCTTCAGCAAAGAATCTTCACGCAGCAAGATCCTCAATGACACGTAGCCATACGGTGTAGAGACGCACTCCATGAAAGATGAACAAAAGCAAAGTGTTCTTGAAAACCAAAACAATTCACTAAAGCATATGGGAGTTTTGTCAATTGAAAACCAAAAAGGGATTAAATCCTAAAAGAAGAAGCCTAAAAGAATTCTGCTTTTGCAGTTTTTCTGTTCGTCAAAACGTCGTGACTTCTTAAACAAAACGTTACCATTTAATGAGTGTTTATAATAAACCCGCACCGCCTCGAAAACCGTGCTAATTCGAACGAGATTACATATCGCGGGAACGAGACAGCGATGTCGTTTGAACGACATCGCTCGACACTGCTTGTCGTTTGAACGATGTACAGATGTCGTTTGAACGACAGTTTCAAAAAAAATAATATTTTAATATCCGCTTCAACACTTAGAAAAAATACGCCTTCTTAAATTTTGACGAAAAAGTTCACTCCAACACTTAGAACATATTTTATAAAAATATCCCAAAAATTCTAAGTGAAAAGTTAAGGTATTAAAAACTTAACCTTACCAAAGTAAACTTCGCGGAGTCTTGAATGATGAAGAACATGATTAATTCGAATCCGTCTTTGATATAGATGGCTCTTGAATGCTCTTCGACGGTATAGCGGTATATGACATAACAAATTGATAACGGACCTATAAAATATGTCCTTACACTATTGATTTAATTAAGAAGCAAAATAAATGTTTAAATTTGTTTCTTTTTAAATTTTTATTTCAGCATTTTAAAATTCTAAAAAAACAAACATATGAAAATTAATTTTAAAAATCCTGAAAAATTATAAAACCATGAAATAGCTAATATAAAATATTGGTTATAAAATAGATATAGGATGTATTAATACAAAAATAAGGAACATCTTACCCAAAATTCAAATTAGGTTGTTAAAATTAGAAAAGTGATTGTAAAAATATTTTTAGGAATATGTTTAGTGTGTGCAATTATCGAGTGTGTTTGGGACTTTTGTTATAAACTTGAGCAAAATTCAAACCCATTGAGATTTAGAGAGGGGACTTTCAATCTCCCCCTTCGGCCAATTTTCGAAAAATCAAATTGAGATTAAAAAAAATAAGTCTCACACACACAAATACATAACTTAAATGTACACGTAATTCCTAAAAGGAAGAGGACATAACTCAACTAATAACATATGTCCTAAAAAAGAGTACGTAACTCAACTAACGACATGTTTCCTAAGAGACTCAGTATATACAATTAAAAAAAATGTCTCACAAAATATCTCAAATAGTCACATTCTCCCCAACATAAAAATAAAGAGAATCTCAAATTATTCCCCTGTTTGTCACAAAGGGACTAGGGGTAAGGAAGAAGCTATAAAGATGTTAGTACCACAAGATATTATAATAAAAATTTGCACTAAACATACAATCGTAACACATTTTAAATGGGGCAGTCAAAAGCACCAATAGATATTCTAAGAGTTTTAAAGTGGTGATTGTCTAATAGTTTTTTGAAAAAATTTACCAATTGTTCTTTAGTGTTAAGATATTCGATCTCAATTTCCTTTTTCTCTATCGGTTCTCGAATAAAGTGTTTTCTCATTTTAATATGTTTTGTTCAATAATGAAAAATAAGATTCTTTGAAATACTTATTTCATTTTGATTGTCACAAAGTATAAGGACAGATATAACAGTTAGGCCATAATCACTTAACATTTGCTTCATCCTTAGAAGTTGAGTACAACAGCTGTTAGTGGCTATATATTCGGCTTCTGCTGATGAAAGAGAGATGTGATTTTTCTTTTTTGAGGACTAGGAAACTAGATTGCGTCCTAAGTAAAAAACCAATAGGGGTGCTTTAACTATTATCAGCACAATCAGCCGAGTCAACATCTGTATACCCGATTATCTTTGAATTAGTGTCAAAGATATGTATAATGCCATAGTTTATCATTCCACTTATGTACTTTATAATCTGTTTTACAACATGGAAGTGGGATTATTTTGGTTCACATTGATATCTAGCGCGTGCACACACACACACATTATCCATTATATCAGGTCTACTCGTAGTTAAGTAAAGTAAGTTGCCTATCATACTACGATATAAAGGTGATATTTATATTTTTGTCAGATAAGTCTTCTGACAGTTTGAGAGAGGAACTCATAGGTGTTCTAACAGTCTTAACAATAGTTAAACCAAAGCATTTTATCAAATCTATAACATATTTATATTAACAAATAAAAATATGATCAGGTTTTTGTTCTACTAGAACTCCGAAGAAGAATTTAAGTTCTCCCATCAAAGGCATTTGAAATTACAATTTCATTATGTTAGTAAATTTTTAAGCTTTCAAGAAAGAATTGGACCCAAAAACTATGTCATCAACGTAAACTTGAGAAATTAAAAGATATTTTTTGTTACATTTAACGAACACAGTTAGGTTAACTCCCCCTTGGTTAAAACCATTTTCCATTAGAAATTTTGCTAACCTATCATTCCAGGCACAAGGGGCTCATTTTAAATTACAAAAAGAGTTCTTTAATCTAAATACATGATTTGAAAGGAAAGGATCAAGAAAGCCTTTATATTTTTCAACATACACTTCTTCATATAAAATTCCATTTAGGAATGCAGATTTTACATCCATTTCATAAATTTTGAATTTTAAATGGCACGAAATAGCAAGCAAAACTGTAACTGATTCTAGTCTAGCTATAGGAGCAAATATTTCATTTATATCTATGCCATCAATTTGTGAATACCTTGTTCTACTAGCCTAGCCTTGCTTTATAAGACATTACCTGGCTCATCAAACTTATTTTTAAATATCCATTTGGCTCTATTTATGTTAGTGTGAGTAGGACGAGAGCCTAAATACCAAACATCGTGAAGTCTAAATTGTCCTAATTCTTCTTGCATTTCTAAACGACAAGATTCATCTATTAGTGCTTTTTTTTTTTTTACATATTTGGTTCAATTAAAGACACAATGAGAAGAAAATAAAACATTAACAGATTGAGATTTAGTTCTCATTGGGTCTTTAGCTTTTCCTACAATGTTTTTCTTAAGGTGATTTTTCTTAACCCATTTAGGGACATTGAGTCCATCTAATGGTAGAGAGTCAGAATCATTATCTGTTGATTTTTTTTATAAATTTTCATTTTCAGAATTGTCAACGAGTAAAAGATTCTCACTTTGTCCCAAGTGATGGGTAACACTATCATTCACAAGAACATTAATGGATTCCATTATAATTTTTATTTTGAGATTAAACACACGATAGCCTAAAAATATATTTTTTCACCTTTAGAATCAAATTTAGACAAGTGTTCTCTATCCTTACAAACATAGCACTCATTGCCAAACACCCAAAAATATTTCAATTTGGATTGGTTACCATACCAAATTTCGTATGATGTTTGTTTAGAGCTTATCCGTAAGTACACTTTATTTATTGTGTAACACGCAGTTTGTGTAGCCTCCCAAAAATATTTTGACAAATATTTAGCGTGAAGCAAGACACGAGCCATTTCTTGTATGGTTCAATTCTTTCTTTCAGCTATACCGTTTTGTTGAGGGGATTTAGGTGCACTAAATTTATGCTTATACCCATTTTCTATACAATACTCTACTACAGTAGTGTCTTTAAAATCTCCATCCCTCACTTCGAATCCTAGTTACTTGGATATCCTTTTAATTCCGAATCCTTAAAATGATTCTTAAAAAGTTTTGAAAAGTATCGAATTTTTTTTATAAATCGAACCCAAGTAAATCTAGAAAAGTCATCTATAATGATAAGGGAGTAGGAGTTACTATATATACTAGTAGTCCTAAAGGAACCCATTAATCCATGTGTAGTCACTCTAAAGGGTAATAAGTTAACATCTTTAACTTTATTTTAAGGGGATTAATGCATTTTTCCTATTTGACACGGTCCACAAACTGAGTGTTTGATTTTGGGTATTTTAGGTAGACTAAGTACTAGGTGTTGGCTAGTTAATCTAAACAGATTACTATAATTAATGTGTAGGGTATTTCATACCATATGTCTAAGTAATTTAGCGTAGCAAATAAATAATTTTTAAAATCTTTGCTTTGAATAACAGCATAGCAATTATCAGGTGCTCTTTCACCATAAAGAATTATTTTTTCAAAATTTTGCACTATATTTTTGAAAAGTTAACAGTGTGTTCAGTGTCTCAAAATTGACTTATACTTAATAAATTTGTTTTAAGTCCCTCAACTAATAGAACCTCATCTAAGTAAAGAATCCCTTCACCGTTAATTATTCATTTTATCCTATGATTCAGGATATTTTGTCATTTTCAAAGGTGACATTTCCTCCAACAAAAATTTTTAAAAAGGAAAATTTTGATTTATGCCTGATCATATGTCTTGAACAATAGGAATCAAGGTACCACTGAGAGTTTGCACTAGAAGCAATTAATGTTGATACGACAACATGACATCCCAGTTGGTAACCTAGTTCTTCTTTACTAATCCAAACTGTCTTAGTTTTATGAAAAAAAAATATTTTAGATTTATAAGACATTGGCTTAGATGGTGTGGGTTTCTTAACAAATTTAGCCTTAACATATATCTTGAATATAAAAAAATTCCAACTTTTTCTGTTTTGAATTAATCATTTATAAAAGAAATGTTCTAAGTGATCATTTTTGCAACAAAAAGTGCAGTGATAAATTTTCTTAGCTGTGAAGTGAGCTTGAGTCTATTTTTTAAATGCGAAATAGTCATACGAACTTTGGAAGATTCTCGATAGTTTATAATGGAAGATACAAAAATAAATTCAAATTTTTTTTCCATTCAAACCAATTCCTTCTTTACCAATAAAAAAAGACTTTCCATAACTGAAAGAGTGCTCCTACATGTGTGTGTTTGAAATTAAACCAATTTTTGCCAAAACTTATCTAACTTTTAATTAGCACCAAACCAAGTTGTGAAAAAATAATTCATACTTTAAACCAATTTTATCTTGATTAATCCTAAACATGCATCAAGTGATTAAAGAAAGTAAAGTAAAGTTAAGAATACTCACAATGCCGGATGTACGAGGAAAAACACAAGACGGGAAAAAACCTCGGACGGCCCAAGACAGACAATCACTATGAATGTCGAATTACAACAAATAGACAAAAGACTCACTCAACGACTCGATCCCCACGGGTCTTGACACTCTTCTGATCTTCAACCATACCTCTCATAGTGCCCATGAAGAAAGTCCTTCATCCACGATACTTGTCCATAACACACGCGTCCACGTATGTCTCAGTGTCCACCGAATGGCTTTGATACATTTACGATGTTGAATAAGAAGTCCTTCTCTTTTCTTCACAGCAAAACCCAGATGTTCAAGTATAGAACGAACCTTCTTGGTGCAGCAAGATCACATAAACATATAGTAATGATAAATTGGATCTTTGCAAACTCTAAGGATGGGTTTAAGCTTTGAAACCTTAGAAAAACATGTGCAAAATTCGTACTGGATTGAAAACTATTTTCCAGATTGCCCCTTACGTAAATGCTGACCAAACCACTCTTTAAATATGAAAAATTCACCGCCTCAAAAAATGTGTCGCTCGAATGAGCCAGCTTGTTATTTGAACGACGCGCGTGTCATTTTGACTCTATATTTAAAACGTTTCTTCAAAAGAGATCCAATTAAGTCAAACTCTACTTCTAGCTTATCAAAATAAAACGTAGTGTAAAACATTTAAAACGCTTTTAAAACATTTTAAAATATTTTTCCTTATAAAATTACATCCTTATCTTTTATAAAAACAATTTCGAATCTCATTAATAATATGCATTCATACCTGTGTGATCTCGGAATGCAATTAACTTAAAGACGAATAAACTTGCACCAATTAAACTTCGGCATGATTAATTCTTTGAAGCTTTGCCGCATCGTCTTCAATTTCTTAAATACTTCATAGACCAAGTGGGATCGTGACAAAATAAAATCTCCTTATTACATATTACAAACACACTTTTGTTCACAAAATTAAGTCAAAACAATACAGGAACTCAATTGGAAATTTATGTCCTTACAATAACTCAAAAGTAGTTTTATCTTGATGTCAGATGTGTTGAAATCACTTCATTTGTTCAAGTCTTCTTTTAGTTTTGTGAGTACAAGAATAATCAAAAGGAATATCCACGAAACAGTCACAAAAAGAAGAATGCAAAAATCACACTCAATAATGATATACGTGGGTGGGTTACGTTTCCACGGGAGAGTACCGGGTGAGGGAGATTTGAGACATGCCTTCATGACTGAATCTCATGGGTCCAGATTTCCAGTAATCCAGGTGGAGACAAAATGTACCAAAACATGCGCTTGAAAGAGTGGTCCAACATAAGTGTGTTTTAAATCAAACCAATTTTTACCAAAAATTATCCAACTTTTAATTAGTACCAAACCAAGTTGTGAAAATCCAATTCGTACTTTAAACTAATTTTATCTTGATTAATCCTAAACATGCATCTAATGATTAAAGTAAGTAAAGTAAAGTAAAGAATACTCATAACGCCGAATGTACGAGGAAAAACTCAAGTGGGGAAAATAACCTCGGACGGCCCAAGCCAGACAATCACTATGAATGTGGAATTACAACGAACAGACAAAAGACTCACTCAACGACTCGATCCCTACAGGTCTTGACGTTCTTCTGATCTTTAACCACTCCTCTCATAGTGTCCATGCAGAAAGTCCTTCTTCCACGATACCTGTCCACAACACACGCGTCCACGTATGTCTCGATGTCCACCGAATGGATTTGATACATCTACGATGTCGAACAAGAAGTCCTTCTCTTTTCTTCACCGCAAAACCCAGATGTTCAAGAATAGAACAAACCTTCTTGGTGCAGTAAGATCACATAAACATATAATAATGATAACTCGGATCTTTGCAAACTCTAAGGATGTGTTTAAGCTTTGAAACCTTAGAAAAACATGTGCAAAACTCGTACTGGATTGAAAACTATTTTCCAGATTGCACCTTACGTTAATTCTGATGAAACCACGCTTTAAATACGAAAACTTGACCGCCTCGAAAATAGTGTCGCCAGAACGAGATTGGCCAGTCGTTCGCGTGACATAGCCAACTCGCTTGAATGAAATTTTAAAACATTTTTCCATATAAAATTACATCCTTATCTTTTATAAAAAGAATTATGAGCAGCATTAATTATACGCATTCATACAAGTGTGATCTCGGAATGAAATTAACTTGAAGACGAATAAACTTGCACCAATTAAACTTCGGCATGATTAATTCTTTGAAGCTTTGCCGCAACGTCTTCAATTTCTTCAATACATCATAGACCAAGTGGGATCGTGACAAAATAAAATCTCCCTATGACATATTACAAACACAGTTTTGTTCACGAAATTAAGTCAAAACAATACAGGGACTCAATTGAAAATTTATGTCCTTTCAAATCGCCCCCTTTGACTATTTTGGGACAAAACTAAACCAGTGAAATGCCTAAGTCGAGCCGTTAAGCCGTATGATGCCTAAATCACATTCCATAAACCCAAAATCAAAAATTACAGGACACAGACTAGAATATGAAGCACCGGCAAGCATGAACTGTCTGAATGTGATGTAGACTTAACATCTTGAATCTCTGAAGCATACCTACACACATGAAACATACAAACAAATACCCAGTGACGTATGGAGGAACAAATGAAACCAATATATATATCCAAAATATACCAATTTTACAATAGATACCAATATGAATAAACTCTGAAAAATCATTTAAACAATTGGGCAACAAAATGACACCAAATTTGTACTACCAATTTGTAAAATATGTAATCAAAAACATGTTCAACACTCCCCCTACATCACATACATCTCTCCCCCTTTTCGTCTCGAATAGACAATCCGATGAAAAGATAAACCAATCAACAAGTATCTAACCAAATAAAAATCGTTAGATAATCAGGAAACAACCCGCTAAATATGATCAATAGATGACAAATCTGTAGCCAGTAAACCAATTAATCACACAAAGAATATAGCAAACTAATCAGGTGTGATAAACGAAATCATATGCAAAATATTGATATTGCAACAATATAACCTGCACATAAACCAGTTAGTCCAGAAAGCTTCCAGCAGAACAAAAAATATATATCACAATAACCAGGGTGCTGCAAACAATAAGAAGCAAAAATCCCAGACTGTCGTTCGAACGAGCCACGGACGTCGCTCAAACGAGATGAGGATGTCGCTCGAATGAGTCTTCTCGCGACAAGGAGATGT
Organism: Sambucus nigra; assembly: GCA_949130495.1. Taxonomy (NCBI): domain Eukaryota; kingdom Viridiplantae; phylum Streptophyta; class Magnoliopsida; order Dipsacales; family Adoxaceae; genus Sambucus; species Sambucus nigra. The sequence goes on along the minus strand of OX422210.1, from coordinate 78,127,691 downwards.
CGTTTGAACGAATTCTCGCGACAGGCTAAATTTTCCCAGTTTTCCAAAAATATCATAAATTCTTCCCTAGTGAAAAAATTTCCAGAAAAATCACATTGGAAGGGCCTGACAGTATTAAAACAGTGCTAAAACAATAAGCTTTTTACCCAAAACGCATAAAAACTAACAATGCGAGTTACATGCAAACATAGTACTTATGTGCTCAAACTTGGACATGGAATGTATGGGCGTGAAACTACAACAAATGAGTCACAATTCCAACACATCTAAAATATCAAGAAGCTCTAATTGATAGCGATAAATCATCAAACTTTATTATAACCATAGGACAATTAAAGTCTCAGCTTAATTAATTAAACATACTATTAGTTGTGCAACCCCGTTTAAATTTTCTCCAACAAAACTCCCTCATAAACATAAGTTTTCAAGTTCTTTTGAGGTTTCTAGCGTTCTCAACTTAGAGAAAATCTTATTAGCCCTTTTTCTTAGCATATTGCTTTTTCTTTTGGGCTCTTTTAAATGATGGCTTTCACGACGAGTCAATTTTGAACTCTCGCAGCCCTTTCCTGTGAATCACTCATCATTTTTTAATTAGGTACCAATTCAAATCCTCACGATAAACGGTTCTTACATGCACACTTCGCCTTAAGTCTACTTACGCATAGATGATAAGATTGAGATAACAACGCCTCACCAAATTCAAATATGCAAGAGAAGTCAAACATCCATATAAACTCGTGCATGTGTGCAATGTTGGCATATATACAAAGTCGAATCAAAATGCATATCAACATCGAAACAACCCCATATAAACAATGGTTAAGATCATTCTAAGCATCGATAATAATGACCAAATGTCCCAGACATATGGATATGAACTGATGGGGGGGTCAAGCAAAGCAATATGCCATATCAAACATGTAAACTCAAAAACAAAAAACAAAAATCTTTTTGGCTTTTCAAACATATTTTGACTCAAATAAAATCAAAATCTTTTTGGTTTTTCAAAAGTTTTCTCAAAAATAAATCGTTTTGAATTTTTTGAATAGGACTCGAACAAATGAAAGATATAATACAAAATGATACACAAGTCATTATACTAGCAATGAATATAGCATGAAGCAAACTAGCATATGACAAACAAGGCAACACTATCATCCTTTAGATTTAGCATGGGAAGAATCAAGTGCACCCAAACGAGAATCATGAAGTTTTATTCCTAAAGCCACTAAATCCGATTTCCTAACCCAAGTATGTGTAAAACAATGAATGGGGATTTGGGGAACCGGGACAACTTTATTCCTAAACTTCCTAGGAGCTTGTCTAAGGATGTAACAATAACGCCTAAGGTGACCTTTCCTACCACAAAAGGTGCAAGTGTAGCAACAGTGGGAATGATTACCTATATGTGGACCTTTTCTAACCATCCTAGTATTTCTCACACGTGCGGGGGGAATGGTAACAATTTTCTCATCAAAGCCTATACATCTCCTATCTCCCTTAATTTGGACGGTGCCTAAGATCTTATCTAACTTCTTCGACCTAGCCTCTAAATCAAACTTAACTCTAGACTAGTTTCTCAATCTCTCCTCCAACTCATGAATCCTATACTCAAGCAAACGCCTAGACTCCTCAAACTCTAGAATTTCCTTTTCAAAAACTCCATCAAACCACGAAGATTATCTCTCTCTTTCTCCATAAACTCTAGTTTCTCCCTAAACTTCTTCTCTCGTTCCCTAAGATCCTCAATCAAACTATCATTATTTTCTATGGCACGCTCATTCAACTTATCTTGCAATTTTGCATTTGCCTTTTTCACCTTAACCGTATCGGCATACACCTCGTTAAATGCAACTTGCAATTATTTCACATCTACCTCCTCTTCGCCACTCTCTTCTCCCTCGCTAACATGGGATTTACTCAAAACCTCCTTGAAAGTGTCATTCACATGAGAATCGTCATCTCTCACATGACATGCCATAAACGTAACAAAGTTACGATCAATGGAGGAACTCTCTCCCTCTTCCCGATTACTATCACTTAAGGTGGCACTATATACAATGGTTGCTTGCCCTCTTTCTTAGGTCTAATGGGACACTCCTTAACTTTGTGACCGTACCCCTCACACCTAAAACACTTATCCAACTCATCTCTCTTAGGATTCTCAAACTTTTCCTTAGAGGTGGGATCAACTATGTTGTTCTTGAAATTTTCAAATTTCTTGGAATCTTTCGATTGCTTTTGAAACTTAATAAATTTTTTAAATTTCTTTGCCAACAAAGCAACATCCTCAAAATCAGAATCGAAATCAAAATCCAAAACTTTAATTTTCTCCTTCCAGGTTTTCAAAGCAATACCCTTTTCTTTCTTAGGCACTTGCTTGGAGGTATTCATGTCGATTTCATTGATTTGTAAGTCACCTACAATCTCTTCTAGTTTCGTCGACTCTAACTTACCCAAGGAGTTTAAAATAGTCACTTTCGCATCAAACCTACTAGGCAATGACCTGAGAATTTTCTTAATGACACAGTTATCAGGAAGTTTCTCACCTAGGTTAAACGACGAGTTGATAATATTGTACAACCTAGCATAAAACTCATCAAAAGTTTCACTCTCTAACATCCTAATGGTCTCAAACTGAGTAGTAAGATTTTGAAGTTTCGACGCCCTAACCGTGCTAGTGCCCTCGTGAGTGAGTGCCAAAATATCCCAAGCCTCTTTTGATGTTTCATAAGTCATAATTCTATTATATTATTTCGGTGTGACATGTGAAGTAATAACATGTAAACCCTTAGAATTATATTGTGAAAGTCTATGTTCGGTTTCGATCCATGACTCGACAGGCTTTAAATTAGTGACCTCACCTAAAATAGTGACAGGGGGTGTCCAACCTTTCTCAACTGCTAGCCACACACGATCATCAATATAATTTAATGCACTTTTCATTCTCATCTTCCAATAGTTGTAATTAGTGCCATTAAAACTAGGAGTTCAAAAAAGTTCATTATTTCCAAAATTCATCTTTGAAAACACACAGAATCACAAAACAAATTAATTATGTTTTCTAGCTCTGATACCAATTTGAAAGAGTGGTCCTAAACGTGTGTGTTTCAAATCAAACCAATTTTTACCAAAAATTATCCAACTTTTAATTAGCACCAAACCAAGTTGAGAAAAACCAATTCTTACTTTAAACCAATTTTATCTTGATTAATCTTAAACATGCATCTAGTGATTAAAGAAAGTAAAGTAAAGATTACTCACAACGCCGGATGTATGAGGAAAAATCAAAGACGGGAAAAAACCTCGGACGGACCAAGCTAGACAATCATTATGAATGTGGAATTACAACGAACAGACAAAAGACTCACTCAGTGACTCGATCCCCACGGGTCTTGATGCTCTTCTGATCTTCAACCACTCCTCTAACAGTACCCACTCAGAAAGTACTTCTTTCACGATACCTGTCCACAACACATGCGTCCACGTATGTCTCGGTGTCCACCGAATGGCTTTGATACGTCTACAATGTTGAACAAGAAGTCATTCTCTTTTCTTCACCGCAAAACCCAGATGTTCAAGTATAGAACAAACCTTCTTGGTGCAGCAATATCATGTAAACATATAGTAATGATAATTCGGATCTTTGCAAACTCTAAGGATGTATTTAAGCTTTGAAACCTTAGAAAAATATGTGCAAAACTCGTACTGGATTGACAACTGTTTTCCAGATTGCACCTTACATAAATTCTGACGAAACCACGCTTTAAATAAGAAAAATTCCCTGCCTTAAAAAATGTGTCGCTTGAATAAGATTGGTCAGTCGTTCACTCGACATAGTCATCTCGCTCGAACGAGACAGCTTGTCGTTTGAACGACGCGCATGTCATTTTGACTTTTTCTTTAAAACGTTTCTTCGAAAGAGATCCAATTAAGTAAAACTCTATTTCTAGCTTATCAGAATAAAACGTAGTGTAAAACATTTCAAACAGTTTTAAAGCATTTTTCCTTATAAAATTACATCCTTATCTTTTATAAAAATAATTCTGAATCTCATTAACAATATGCATTCATACCTATGTGATCTCGGAATGCAATTAACTTGAAGACGAATAAACTTGCACCAATTAAACTTCAGCATGATTAATTCTTTGAAGCTTTGCCGCAACGTCTTTGATTTCTTCAATACATCATAGACCAAGTGGGATCATGACAAAATAAAATCTCCCTATGACATATTACAAACACAGTCTTGTTCACGAAATTAAGTCAAAACAATACAGGGACTCGATTGGAAATTTATATCCTTACAATAACTCAAAAGTTATTTTATCTTGATGTCAGATGTGTTGAAATCACTTCGTTTGTTCAAGTCTTTTTTTTAGTTTTGTGAGTATAATAATAATCACAATGAATATCCACGACACAGTCACAGAAAGCAGAATGCAAAAAATCACACTCAATAATGATATACGTGGTTCGACAACTTGCCTACATCCACGGAGTGGTTATTATTTTATTATAGTGTCTCTCAATGCTCCAGATTACATTCCTTTGCCTTGGGTAACATTTATAATTTATATATGCATAAAAGTAAGAGATTGAGTTCTATAAGGAACTCAATTAGCACGTGGATAATTTGTGGTGTCCCTGAATATTTCCTCTGAGATTGTTGGTAACCAATTTTAATGTATTCGTGCGTATTCCAGTATGTCTAAAATACACGAGAGTAAATTAAATATCTGACTTAGGTTGGGTAGTGCTTTAGGCAGACTGGGCTGGTTGGCTACTCCCATAGACCATAATAAATGGGTCCCCCAATTGCCCCTAAAATTTTGGTGAAGTAATCTATACTGACAGCAGATACTTACGATTTCAAGATGAGGTAGGTATTGGTCCCATGATATCTAGTCCTCATTGCATGAATGGACATGGGCTTTTTAGGGATTTTAGGTCGCTAGCTGGCTGGTGGAACATATGAGAGTGCTTCGGGCATTTTTCACACTTGTGAACGTAAGTGTCTGCATCCTTTTGCATATGAGACCACCAGTAACCCTAATCAATTGCTCATAAGTCCAATAATCTCCCTTCTGCGTGACTCCCACAAATACCCCCATGAATCCCGCTAAGTACTTGCTCGGTGACATGTGGGTGAACGCACTAGAGATAAGGGTTTGTGAATGACTTCTTATAAATCTCCCTTCTTATTACGAGGTAAAAATGGACAGCCTTTACCCTTACCTGATGGTCCAACCTCTTATTTTCTAGCAGTATGTCACTCCGTAGATAGGTGATGATGGGATCCATCCAACTTGGGCCTTCTTTGTGAGGAGGACTCGCTCGACTATGACTATTTGGTCAATGATTGGCTAGGTGAGGAACTCTATCTGAATAGTTATTCTTATATTAGAGACAACTACTGAGCTCAAGGATGATAAAGCATCTGTGTGACTGTTATGCCCCAAGGGAACTGTTGAATGTCCACCTTCTTAAATACTATCATAAGTCCTATTACCACGGTGAGGTAGGTTACCATTATATAATCTTTTTTTATGAAATACCCGCTCACTTTCATGGAGACCAATTGGGAGTCGTCGAACATGTGAATGCATTTTGTCCCTAGTAGTTGGTACTTATGCAAGACTACAATTAGTGATTCGTATTCAGCTTCGTTGTTAGAGGCGTCAAATCCCAATCTGATTCCTTTCTCAATGACAACGTCTTTCGGGCTGATAAGAGTGATTCTTACTCCCGACCCCTTAGAATTAGAGGTTTTGTCAACCTACAGAGTCCAATCCTTAGATTGTGCTTCCTCATTCGTTAATTTCTTTGTTCCTTGTTGGTCAATTGGTTGGTCCCTCGTTAATTTAATGATGAATTCTTCTAGGACTTCTCACTTAATTATTATTCTTAGTTGAAAGTGGATATCAAATCTTTCGAGCTCCACGAACCATTTTGAGCGTCGTTCAGAGAGGGTGACTTTTTAAAGAACAACTTTGAGGGGGTAGAAAGTGATCACTATTATTGAGTGAACTTTTAAATAATGCTTCAGGTTACATGAGGCGACCACCAGTGCATATGAAAGATTTTCTAGGGGAAAGTAGCATTATTTTATGTCCAGAAGTGTCTTGCTAGAATAATAAATAGGGTGTTGTCCTCCCTCTTTGTCACACACCGGAGTCGAGCTTACAACATGATCTGACACTGTAAGGTAAAGATACAGTAGGTCTCCATCTTCTGGAATCACCTGCAGGGGAGTGTTTCTAAATTAATATTTGATCTCCTTAAAAGATCTTGAATATTCATCTTTAACATGAGGCCTTTGTCCTTTTTTAGGGGCTGGAAGAATGGTCGATAGAGTTTCGAAGACTTGGAAATGAAGCAATTGAGTGCCGCGAGCATACCAGTGAGCTTTTGAAAATCTTGCAATGTCTTTAGAGGCTGGACTCTTATGATTGCATCGATTGGATCTGGATTTTCCTCAATTCCTCTCTTATTGACTAAATAACGCAAGAACTTTCCTAACTGAACACAGAATGAACACTTACTTGTATTAAGTTTAATTCGATATTTCTTAAGGATCTCAAAGGTTCTCGCTAAGTCCATGAGGTGGTCAGCATTTTTTTTCTCCTGACTAACATATCGTTGATGTATACCTCCATTGTGTCTCGCATCTGTTTCTTCAACGTCTTGGTGACCAAACTTTGATAAGTTGCGCCTACATTCTTTAGGGTAAATGGTATCACCTTGTAATAGTATGACCCAATAGGGGTTATTAAGGACGTTTTGTCTTGGTCGGGGTCGAATAACGGAATTTAATGGTACCCTGAATAGGCATCCAGGAAACTCATCCTTACATATATTGCACAAGCATCAACCAACTGATCGATTTTAGGCAGTGGGAAGCTGTCTTTAGGACATGCGCTGTTGAGGTCTATGAAATTAATATAGACACTCCGATTACCGTTTCTTTTTCGTAACACAACTGGGTTGGATAGCCATTTGGTTAATTGAACTTCTTTAATGGATCCTGCATCCAATAGCTTCCTTACTTCATTCTCCACTGTTTTAACCTTCTCGAGGGCTGTTCGGCAGGCCTTTTGAGTGATCTGTTTGAAGGTCAAATCAACATATAATGATGATGGACTACGTTAGGAACAATCCCTATAAAATCATACAGTTCCCAAGCAAAAGTATCTAGATTGCTTTTCAAGATGGAAATAAGTTCTTTCTTTTCATTATCGGCGAATGTGGTTCTTTTATGATCGGTGAGTGTGGTTTCGATAAGAAATTTCCTCTCCGATAGGTTATGATCGACTTTAACTTCCTTCAGTCTTTAAACAACCCTGTTAGCGGGTCGTACCGTAATTTCTATTTAGAGGGTGTATCCCCCTCTTGGGCTTCCTCCTGAGCACTCTTTAGTTCCTTCTTCTTCTCATTCCTGGGGTGGATGACTGCGATAAAGAAATTCCTCATAGCAATTTGGTCGCTACGAACTTCAACCATGTACTAATCGTTGATGCACTTCAGCTTTCTGTGGTAGGTGGATTATACGACCCTCGTAACATAAAACTAGCCTCTAGCCAAGATGGCGTGATATGGGGACTTTATGTTCACCACCTAGAACTCAATCATCTTTGAGATGTTGCCATCTCTGACCAGCAGGATTATCTTTCCCAATGATATTGTTATTTTCCCTGTAAAGCTGACCAATGAAACTATGGCCTCCTTGAGGTTGGCTAGGTTCATCTTCAGCTTGTTGAACAACTCCAGGTACATCACCTCTGATGAACTCCCTTAATCCACGAGCAGCTTGTGAACATCCCAATTAAAATTTTTAAGGGTAATCACCAGTGCGTCATGATGTGGGGTTCTCGCTTTGACCAAATCTTCTTCAATGAAAATAATATGCTTGGTATAGTAGACGTCCTCTGGTCGTCGGCGCCTGCCAACTTGGGTTTTAGTAGAGTCAATCTGAAACATCTCCATGACAGTAGTGACCTATTTTAGGTCCATCCGAATGGCATTCCCTTGGATCTTCTGAGGGTCTTATGCCCAATGGATCACCGAGAACTCATATCCCATGTCGTCCACTAGGACTTTATTCTACTTCTGGTCACCATTAGCTGCGACTTTATCTGTGTTCTTCGAATTGCGTCAGGAAATTCTCAATGACCAAATGATTTCACGAAGGGCTCAGCCCAATCAGATCCAAACCCAAGACCTGCATCTCACAAAGAAAGATCCCAAGAGGAGAATTCTGAGGGATCTTTTTCTCGAGCAAATACAAATAAATTAGGGGCCGGAATTGATGCATGGAAAGGATCTATTCAGAGGTTGGAAGATAGGCTAGGAGATATGGCCAGGGCCATCTCTAACAAACCTTTATTAAGGGATCTCCATTTATGCAAGTAATTATGGATTTTACTACACCAGCAAATTTCAAGGCTCTTGTGGTCACACCGAAGTACGATGGAAAAACTGTTCTTGTTCTTCACATCGAGCAGTACCAAGCTACAGCAGATATTTATGCACTCCCTAATGAAATGAGGTACAGGGCGTTCTCAGGAACCATTACAGTATCTGCTCAGATATGATACTACAGCCTTCCTCAGGGGCAGATTGTAACCTTCCATTAACTCGCAGAGCTCTTTATAGAAAATTTCTATTTTGGTGCAAAACCAGTTAAAAGGGTAGCACATTTGTTGAGCGTTAGGCAGAAGGCAGATGGAAGTACCAGAGATTACATCACTCATTTCAACAACGAGAAACTAGAGGTCATAGATTATGAGGAGAAGACAGCCATCATAGCTCTCATAAGTGGTCTTTTGCCAGATAAGTTGTATTACACCTTAGCCAAGGATCCTCCCAAATCCATGGCTGAATTAATAGCAAAAGCAGCCAAAATTATGAATGCCGAGGAGGCTATGGCTAGGAAGAAGAATGCTGAGGCAAAAGTGGAAGTTAAATCTGAAGGCAAGTCGGAGAAGAAAGATCACAAGAATAATGGTGGGAGGAAGCAGTTGAAAGGCAAAGAAACGTTGGATCAATTAAGGAAGTATACAAATTATACTCCCTTAAAAGTAGATACAAACCACATTCTGGAGGAAATCAAGAATAACGAGGAATTGAATTGGCCAAAAAAACTAAGGACATCTCACGAAAGGAGGGGTAAATCCAAGTATTGCGAGTTCCATAAAGATCAGGGTCATGCGACCAAGAAGTGTGTAGCTCTCAAGAATGAGATAGAGGCACTCATTAGACGAGGAAAGCTAAACAAGTTTGTTGATCGTCAGAATGGTGGGAAGACCAACAACAGAACTCGACAGAGATCCAAATATCCTTGTCGACCAAGAGAAGATAAGAAAAGGGACCACCAAGATGATCCTGAGCGTGAGGTATTTTTTATTCTCTTCGATTCATTTGAATGTAACATGATTATAGGTGGAGGCACAGGAGAAGGTGATCATACCGCTGAAAGGAAAGCTTACGTCAATGAGGCTCAAGCTTGTTTCTATATACAATGAATAAATCTGGCGGAGGAAGATCACCCCCAAGGAAAGTTAATAAAGATAAGTTGGTCATTGGATTTTCTAAATATGATTTGGGAGGAGTCTTGTATCCTCATGATGATCTTATGGTGATCAAAATGAGAATAAAGGATGCAATCATTTTGAGAGAGCTGGTGGATAATGGTAGCTCGACATACATCATGTTTTACCCTTGTTTTGATAGTTTGAACTTGAAATTAGGTCAGTTGGAGTCGTACCACAGACCCCTCATTGGGTTTTCTGGAGAAAAAAAAATTCCCCTTGGAATGATCAAGATAGACATGTTGATTGGTACCTGGCTAGTTAACATAATAGAGAAGGTGAGTTTCTTTGTGATGGATAAGAATGTCCAGTCAGCCTATAATATAATTATGGGAATAGTAGGCCTGAAAATGTTTACAGCAGTTCCATCTGCAGTACATCACTGTTTAAAATTCCCGACCAACTTTGGGGTTAGAGTCATAAAGGGAGATCAAAAAGTAGCTCGCGAATGCTACTATTCATCTGTCGAACAAGAGGAATTGGAGGATGCTAGAAAGAAAACAACCACTTATCAAGCGAATGAATCTGACGATTCTGAGATTGAAACCTTAGACCCAAGAGATGAAACGGAACTCGTTAAAGGCTGAGTCATGGAGAAAACATAAAGTATTATTTCGGACGACGAGAAACCAGAAAGGACAACTCATATTGGTGCTTCACTTGATCCAGTTAAAGCAGGAGTTGGTAAAGTTTTTGAAACAAAAAAACAGCTATTTGCGTGGAGTCACGAGGATATGCCGGGGATAGACCCAACTTTTTTATGACATGAGCTCAATATTGACAAGGAGATCAAACCAGTGAAGTAAAGGCAGAGAGTCTTTAGTCCGGAGAAGAAGTAGGCTATTCAAGAAGAAGTGGAAAAGCGGCAAAAATCTTCTTTTATCGAAGATGTGAAATATCCAAAGTAGTTAGCCAATCTTGTGATGGTTAAAAAGAAGAATAATAAATGGAGAATGTGTGTGGACTTCACATATCTGAATAAAGCTTTCCCAAAAGATCATTTTCCTCTGCTCAGAAGAGATCAACTAGTGGATGCAACTTCAGGGCATGAGATGCTAAATTTCATGAATGTCTATTCTGGATATAATCAAATTAAAATGAACCCAGAAGACAGGGAAAGTACCTCTTTCATTACTCCCAGAGGAACATATTGTTACAATGTTATGCCTTTTGGTCTTAAAAATGCAGGTGCTATATATCAGCGGCTGGTGAACAAGGTATACGCGGAGCAGATTGGAAAAAAATATGGAGGTATACGTCGATGACATGTTGACTAAAGAAAAAAGGTTGCAGACCATATAACTGATTTGAGCCACACATTTGATCAACTGGAGAAGTACCAGATGAAGCTGAACCCAACCAAGTGCATTTTTAGCGTACAAGAAGGCATGTTCCTTGGATACATTGTGAATCAAAGAGGTATTTAAGCGAACCCTGACAAGATAAAAGCCTTGCTGGTATAATCTCCAACCACCAAGAAGGAAGTGAAGAGCCTTACGGGGCGTGTTGCAGCTCTCAATAGATTTGTCTCCCAAGCAACGGATAGATGTCTTCCATTATTTAAGGTGCTCAGAAAGACCTTTGAGTTGAATGATGAATGCGAGAAGGCATTCTTAGAGTTGAAGAGATACTTGGGGACACCTCATTTATTATCCAGGCCAGTAGAAGGAGAAAAACTATACTTGTACTTAGTTGTCTCAGAAAGTGCAGTTAGTTTGGCCTTGATAAGAATAGAAGACGGAGTGCAAAAACATATTTATTATACTAGCAAGGCATTTAGAGGAGCAGAAATCAGGTATCCTAAACTGGAAAAGTTGGCATTAGCATTGGTTGAAGCAAGCAGAAGAATGAAACTGTATTTTTAAGCCCATATAATAGTGGTATATACTGACATGCCACTCAGACAGGCTTTACATAAGCCAAAAAATTCTGGAAGATTGATGTATTAGGCAGTGGAGTTAGGGTAATATGACATTATTTATGTGCCAAGGTCCTCTCTCAAAGGACAGGCAATGACGAATTTTATTGTTGAGTTTACCTACCTAGATGTCTCCGATCAACAAGAGGCTAATACAGAGCAACTCAAGGAGGCTAGAGGATCAACAAAAAATATCCCCGATCAACTCCCAGCAACAGAATTGCCAGAAGGGATGGCAACCAATCAACCAAAATCCTCTGGTAAAGTACAAGAGTTAAAAAAAGAAGTATGAAGAAAGGAAAGACAATATATTCCGTTAAGGGATTCTGTCAGACTAAGGGTTTGTTGATAATATTCCTATTTGGAATTTATATGTCGATGGTTCTTCATGTGCAACAAGATACGGAGCACGAATTATTCTCAACAGTCCAGATAGGATAGACATTGAATATGTTATGCTTTTCCAATTCCAAGCTTCCAATAATGAAGATGAGTATGAAGTTGTGATTGTGGGCCTTAACTTAGATAAATAATTGAATGCAGAGCAAGTTGTGGTGTTCAGTGATTCAGAATTAGTGGTGAATCAGATGCTAAGTATTTATACACAAAAGGGGAGATCATGTCAAGATACTTAACCAAGGCTCTGGAGATGGTCGCGAATTTGGCAGTTGTTCGGGTGGTTAGAATACCTAGACTGGAGAATGCAAGGGTAGATTCACTTACTCGGCTAGCCTCATATACTCTCATCGAACTACAAAGAACAATCCCCATTAAAGTACTTTCAAGAAGAAGTATTGATGAAGACCAGATGGTGAATTTTATCGCCTTGGATATGGGACCATCTTGGATGGATCCTATCAGGGCTTACATTGAAGAAGGTATTTTACCAGCTGACCTACTTGTAGCCAAAAGGTTAAAGTATAAGGATGCCAAATATGTTTTGAATAATGGAGTTCTGTACAGGAGAGGTTTGATAGCTGGTTTGCAGAGGTGTGTTCATCCAGAAGAAGTCATGCACCTAATAGAGGAAATTCATGAAGGATCTTGTGGGGCTCATGTAGCAGGAAGAACTTTACTAAAGAGAATGAGTAGGCAAGGATACTACTGGCAAATAATGCGCACTCATTGTACAACTTATGCTAAAAACTGTGAAAAGTGTCAACGATTTTCTACTATACGAAGAACTCCTCAAGCACTGCTAACACCTATCACTTCACCTTGGCCATTTTCTATTTGGGGAATAGATTTAGTTAGGCCTCTGCCAACTACAAGAGGACGTTTCAAATACTTGGTGGTAGTTGTTGATTACTTCACAAAGTGGGTGGAAGTTGAACCTCTCATCAATATGGCCTATAAAAAGGTCTATCAATTCATTTGGAAGAATATTATTTTTAGAAATGGTCTTCCCCATGCCTTTATCACTGATCATGGTACCCAATTTGACAATTATGAGTTCTCAGCATACTATCTACAGTCACACATTCAAAAAGTCCATTCTGCTCCAGGTCATCCCCAAAGTAAAGGGAAAACAGAGGTGACAAATATAACTCTACTAAAAGGGTTAAAGAAGAGATTAGATAATGCTAAAGGGAATTGGATCAACGAGTTTCACTCAGTATTATGGGCTTACCGAACAACTCTACGAACAGCAACTGGAGAAACCCCTTACACGTTGGCTTTTGAGAGTGAAGCAGTGATACCTGCTGAACTAGGATTACCTAGTCATAAGGTGCTCAATTTTAATTCTTCGGTGAGTGATTTGATGAGATGCTTGGATTTGGACATGCTTGACAAAGTTAGAGAAGACGCAACAATCCAAAATGCAGCCTATCAATAAAGAACTACTATGTTCTATAATACAAGGATCAAGAAATGTGATCTTAAGGAAGGCGATTACGTACTCAAGAAGGTAATTCAAAAGCACAATAAACTGGAGACCAATTGGCATGGGCCCTATCGTATCACAACAGTTATTCGACCTCGCACTTACCGAATAGAAACTCTTGAAGCGAAAGAATTAAAAAATGCTTGGAATGCAGAGCACCTGCGAAAGTACTACCAGTAATGTAACAACCAATGTACTCAATTCTTTTAGTATGAATGAAAACGATGATTTACCCATTCGTTTGTTTTATTTTTTTTAGAGTACTAGTGCTACACACATAGCATGCATCATTTCAAAACGACAACAATCACCAACTAACAGTTGGTCGACAACCACTAACTAAAAGTTGGTCGGCATCAACAACCACCAACTAAACATTGGTCGGCATCATCAAACACCAACTAAATGTTGGTCGGCATCAACATAAACACCAATAATATTGGTAAAACAATCGAGCAAGGCAAGTTCTTCTTGATTATGGGTGACCCAAGAGGCATCCAAACTAGGCAAGAAGTTGGGTAAAATATCCACTGCCTGGGAATCAAGGCAATTATTTATTTAAATGATTGTTACAACTAAGAATGAACATGGGATAAACATTCCATTACTTAAGCACTTATGGGTGATAAGTCACTATAACTAGACAAACACATGGGGCAAAAGTTCCATTGTCTAGGCAATCAAATCAACAAAGGGCAAAATATCCATTCAAATATATATATTCAATGATCGAAAAATAACCCATTATTGTTATAAGTACAGTACTAATATTGTTGATCTTATGTTATGAATAAACATTGATAGAATAAACATCATGCAATTATTTTATTTCCAAGGAAACGAAATTACAAGAAGATAATTTTTCTTCATTTAAAAATAAAATACAAATAGCCTATTCTATTGGTTTCTTTCCTTCAGATTTTGGTACAGGATCCATTCCAGCTAGAGGGTCATCTAAATCATAAGAGGAATTGATAAAGTTTAAGTTTTGTAGCATTCTGGTATTGCTTAAACTTGGTCGGTCTAGCAAATGAGGAGGTCGGGATATCTCAAAATCTTCATGAATGCCATAATCACCTAGGTACTTGGAAATCAAACAATGAAGAATGGAGCTAACTGGAATTCAACTAGCATCTAGTTAAAAAGTTGGTATTGACAGATCAAGTAATCCAGGGTCATACCAATCCCACAGTTCAGTTCCTTACTCAACTTTCATTACAGTTAAAGCATTCAGCCATCCCTGTTTGTACCCTTCATTGTTTGATTATTTCAATATGGCATCAAGATGATATAAAGCTTCATTGTATCCCCCCCATCCAGAACTCTCCGGGCTGCTTGTGATACTGATAAGTTAATCATTCAACATGTTAATGAAGTCTTTTCAGCACACCTTCTTTACTTCGCAATGAAGAACTCTGATTGGATAATTTCTCTGTAAGAGTTTTAATCTTTTGGGGCATCTCTGCCAAAGCTTGATTTTTTGCCTTCAATTGAGCAGCTTGATTTTCTAAGACCTGTTGAGTTTTAGTCTCTTTAATTCTACTCCGACCAGCTCTTGTTCTACCCCGGGAAGTGGATGCATGTCTAACTATTTTCAAAGTCTCCAACTCTTCCCTTGACGAATCATTTATAGTCTACAAAAAGGAAATACCTTCATCATTAACTGGGACTATAGCTCCAGAGAAAGAAGCAGATTTTAATTGTCTCAATTCTTCTCTTAAAACGTTATTTTCCTCCTCCAGCAATTTGGCAATGTTTCTATGTTCCTCAATCTCAAATTTCAGCACATTCTTTCTCTTATTATGGGCAGAAATAAACTTGTCATAACCCCGATTAGCACTCAACAGTTGGTACTTCCTCTCATAATCTTCATGAAGAAGAGCAGTGACTTCCTTGTGTTTAAGTTGAATTTCTTCAATAATTCCCTGGAGATCTTCAATCATTTCATAGTAAACTATGTTATTCGCTACTGCATGATCAAGTAAACATTTCAAATACTGGTAGGACTCAATTTCTCGTTTAGAGGCATCCAGACCAAGAATGTCAATTATTTATGCTTCAGTAAAATCTGTATGACCAGCTTTGAAGTAGTCTGTACATTTCTTTATCAACTCTGTATCATGAGCTGGTAATAGTTCCATCCTGGTAATAAACTAACAAGAAAAGGTAAAAATAGATCAACACAACATAACTATATTGAACAATAGAGGATAAATTCAGATAAGTAAAAAGTTAATTTTATTGATCATAATAGATGAGAGTACAACCAGAGGAACAAAACAAAGGAAAAACTGAGTAAAGAAAAAAATTACCGAACAACGTTACACCTTCTCCTTATCCTCAACTACATCCTCAGCTAATTTTGAAGAAGGAATTGGTTGCTGAAGTTGCTCGGAAGGCAGCAGATGTTAGGAAAAGTCATTGTCTATTGGGCTTACTCGGAAGATTGAGGGATAGTAGTAGGTGTTTGTTCTACCATCATCAAAGAAGATTCATCATATCGAGCTTCATCATCTTCTTCTTCTCCAATGGTGATAGGAGAGCCGTGGACATGTTTCTAAAATAATTCAGAGTCTTTAGCAACATTCAACTCTTTCAACGCTACAACCCATCCATCCCTGAAGAATTTCAAACTTGCATACTCCATTTTAGTAGAGGCAGCAATTAGAGATTTGTTCCACCCTTTGTCCCAGCCAAAGCTAAAGGACTTTTTTACAGCAGACCTACTTTTTGTCCTTTTTGAGGAAGCATTCTCCCTAAGAAGATATTCAACAGATTTTACTTTTTGTTCAAGATCTTTCTTACACCGTTAGCCTCTTCAAGCGTGCCCTCAACTTCCTTCAGTTTCTCCTTTGTCTCCTTGGCGACATGTCTCAGCAGCCTTGATTTTATTCTCCCATAAAGTTTTTTTATCTTTATATTTTTGTCGGGAGTCCTCCGAATATTTTGATAACCCAACAAGGGTTTCTTCTACTTCACTGGAAGAAGAAGCAGCTTTGATAGCTTCATCTTTCTCCAAGATATTATTGAAATATATCAAAAACTGCAAGACAAAGAGAAACTCAAATTAGTATATGAAAATTGAAAGCAGAATTGAAATGACAAAGTATAATAACACTTACTGATGCAAGGTGTTGGGATGCCAAATCAGAGACTTTTCCCCAAGGAGTAGAGGTCTCAGTAGCTCTGTGATCAGGAAGAGTTCCAGACCAGATCAATTTCATGGTCAACCCAGGAGTAATCAATGCTAGAGGACCAACACTCAAGGAAGGTAATTCAACCTCAGTAGGTCGAACAGAAACATTAATGGTCTTTTCAGCAAGACCTCATCTCAATCTTCTTAAAGGTGCAGCCTCTTCAATCAAAGGTGTTGCCTCTTTTTTAATAATAGGGGGCTTCTTAGGAACCTCCTTAATAGGTGTAATTTCCCCCCAGATGGAGCAGTATCCTTTTTCTTAGTCCCTTCAGCTAGGACATCTTCTTTGTTATTTTTTTCCCCATCAGCACCAGGTATAATCCTGGCAAAGAGATCAGGCATGCTCCTCTTTGTCATCATCAGATCAGCAATGGCAGTACTCAAATCAGAAGAAGATTCTTCAATAACTGAAGAAGATACAAGATCTTACTCGAGGTCAATCACCGAAGAAGGAGGAGCATTAGGCCGAGCAATAAAAGAGGCAGTGGTGTTCTTATATTTCAACAAATAAGAAGCAACACTCATGTGCTCCCCATCAATTGATTGATGAAAACCTTAGATAAACTTCAAATCTTTTATATTAATATCACTCTCTTTTGGTGTTTTGCTTTTACTGTCAAATGAAAATTAAGAAAACAAAAGTCAGTGAAACATTTTATCAAATAAAAACAGAGCTAGTTTGAAAAATAAAGAACAACCTATCCCATTGCCATAAGGTGGACATATGAGACCTTGGTACACGTCATTTCCATTTAATGTGGGGTGTTGCCAATTTCTCATCACAACCCTATGTTCAAAATAATCCATGTTAGAATTAGGAAGATTAACCATAAAGGCTCTCTTAGAAAACCTAGTTTTTAAATAAAAGGTGGTATCGCTGGTGACCCATTTATAACAAAACATAATCTGAGGAATCCCTAGATGAGTTCCATGTATTTGATTCAACCTATGTATGCCATTAACTACCCTCCATGTATTTGGAACTACTTTTGCAATTACAATATCGAAGTATTGGCAAAATTCTAAACACAAGGGATTAGGCGGGAAAGAAAAATCACATTCTGCTAAAAAAAATAGAGGGAAACCAATGTCCCTCAGCAAAAGAGAATAAATAAGAAGGATAAGCAGGTTCCTCCAAATCAACCCAAGAAGTAATCTCAAAATCGGCTCTAAACTTATCTAATGACTCGATAAGGTAAACCATGATGGTTAAAGCAAAGAAAGAAAAAGGAAGGAAGGAAGGAATTCTTACAGAAGATTAAGGAATCATCTAAGGCAGATGACAGAAAGAACGTTCATAAGAAGAAAAATGAGAAAACAAGGACTTTGGAAACCATTGGCAAAAGGTAAAGGACAATCAGATTTTACCGCCTTTATATATGCCACCTCAAAAAATGAGAAAAGTAAAGATCATAAATGACGACGGTTGTGATCTCTACGGTTAATCAAAGGAAAAAAAGATGCAAATACCTAAGCATTCACCAGAAACTCAAAATATTTACAAATTTTCCATTTCACGCTCAATGCAGAAATTTTTTACAAGTGTTCAAAGTTTGTAATTAACCAAAACATGGCAAATATGCCCGAACAACTTTTGGGTAAAATTTTCCACACCTTCGCATCCAACTTTAACTGTGAAACATTGGGGGCTTTTGTTGATATAAAAATTAGTCAGCTGACATCGACCAATTATATAAATACACGTGCCATCCAACATGGCACAAGTTCAAATACTGAGCTACTCAACGTACCGAGCTACTCAATGTACCGTGCTACTTATTGGCAAGGCCAAACGACTAGACAGATTTAATGATTATATTATTACATTCATTCCTTAAAATGTACAGATGTATACGCCTATTCGATAAAGTCATACTATCTATTCACATTGACAGCATAAAGGGTTATAAGTACATTGTAATACCCTCTCAACATGGTAAGAGAATATAATCGAGATCAAGGTAAGACACCCAGTAATACAAACCAGTGGATGTAGGCCATTTTCCTCAAGGTTGAACCACTTTAAAAATCTCTTGTCTTATTTCTTTACTCGTTTTTATCTGTGATTAATTAATTAGATCAAATCTAGTTTTTTACATCAACAAAGACTCCCCACCGTTGTTTACACATTTCAATTCATTCAAAATGAATGCTAGGAGATTCATCCTTCATACCCTTTGCTTGTTAGTCTTTTTCATCCTTAGCACCATTTTCTTTCATTATTTTTGAATAATTTATCTCTCTGGGAATTTTTATTTCTTCGAGTTTCCTTTCTGATATCTGATAAAAGTGGTACATTATGTTAAGGAAAAGACCATGGGGGAATTTAGAAAGACATATTTAATTCATTCTTGGGTAGTCATTGAGTGTGATAAAGTTTCAAGAGATTGCAATGCAATTGAGGGTAGACTTGGATTCACGCTATCTTAGTTGCTAAGAGGGGAATAACTTTTACCCTAAATCAACTATTTATGGAGTTCTGTGAGTTTCAAAAGTGGTTCCTTCTCAGCATGCCCCAAATACTTGGTGAATTATTAATAATGTCCACGGGATCATTGAGTTACGCGGGACCCATATAGGGATTCCAGAATTTAGGTATTGCTACTCCTAGTCCTATACAACAGACGGGGTACTCTATTTGAAGGTGGGGAAGGCTGATAAAATTTTGGTTGTCAATCTTCTAGATTCTAATAAGGAATATTGGAATCAAGGTTTTAATACTAGAAATTGGCGACATACACCACTTCTTGAGGGTGAGTAATATCGTAGGTTTTTGTGTTTGGAGAGGAGAAGGGATATAGTCTAACTTTTATTTCTCTTTCTCTGAGCTTTATTTGATAATATCTTTACTGATGAACTTTTTTCCTTATGTTCAGCCCGAGAAAAGAAGAAGGAGTCCTCTCCCTCTCATTTCAATAAGGAGGAGTTGATCAAAGCTTAAAGGCTGAGGAGGACACTTATTTCAGGTGGTGATCACTCAAGGTCTGCCTTTTTTTTATCGAGTACAAGAACTATACAAGCAGATTTACTTCTCATCTAGTATATGTAATTCTTGACATTACCCTTCCTTCAATAAGTGAGGAATCTTTTACTACCTTTTCTTCTGAATTTTTGAAACTTGAGTCCATCTTGGTTGCTAAGGAAAAAATAATGTCTCCTAAAAGAAGAATTTTATTGGTAGATAAGGACTATGTGATGGCCATTCCCCCAAGGGCCAAGATTTCTAAAAGGAATGAGCTCGAGGGTTATTTTTCCCACATATATGTATCGGACCCCCCAGTCCGAGAGAAACATAAGAAGGAGAAAACCCATTATTATTTAACTACCATGATGTCATCCAAGAAGGGTGATTCCCATAACTCTGGGGAAGGCCACCAAATGATGTCGATTGTGAAAATTCCCTTCTTGGACTTTATCCCATTGAAGGGGGAGTGTTAGAACTTGACAACAAGTAAATTTATAGGCTGACCTATGATCATGTTTCTTCTCATGCCGCTCAGGCATTATCTCAGGTAAACATAATCTTCTCTCAGTTTTTCCTCCTTTAATTTAACTAGGTTGCTAATCTCGATATAATTTTCTTTTTTTATAGTTTGTGATGGATTTTATTGCCATTTTGGAAAAATGCGTCAATCAGTTCAAGGCCACCAATAAACTAAGAATGGTTTTAGAAAATATAAGGAGGCTCTTATTATTGTCCACAGATCGTATGACCGAGATGAAGGATGAGTGTGACTAGTTAAAGGTCACGCGTGGTTAACTAAAGGTTGAACACAATCAACTATTAGTCGAGTGAAATCATTTGAGAAAAGGGTAGGAGGATCAAACTAGAGTTTTGGCCACCGCCAAGGATTTAGCGTATGATACTGGCTATGAGGAAGCATTTTCCAATGCGAAACACCAGTTGGTTTTTATTAGTAAGTCCAACTTCAAGAAATGTTGGGATGTCGCTTTGATGATAGCCAACGTCCCGACTTAGTCTGGGCGTTTTAGTGAGAACAATATGGGTACCCTACCAAGGGAAAAAGAAGATGTTCGGGAAGATGTTGTTTTTGACAAAAGATATTCTAAGGTTGCTCAGGAAAAATCTCTAAAACTGCAAAAACATGTGAAAGAAAAGTAATCCCAAAGCTAGTTAAGAATAGTTATCTTAAGAATCCTTTTATTCCCCTTTGTTCTTATATTTTGTAAGGGACTTGCCTAATTTGGTTATAATAAAATATTTTTCTACCATTTGACTTTGTCTCTTATTATTGTTGAGTAATTTTATTTTATTCTTGTAGCCTGGTTATGTGTTTGTAGGGATTCCTTCTTTTATTAGTGATTTAGCTTCCATCGTTGGCCAGGGAGCTAGTATTCAAGCCCATCATGCTTTCTTTTCTTCTAGGAAAGCTCTTTAAAAAATGACGAAGTCCTACAAAGAACAATCTACTTTGTTTGCCAAGTTAAAAGGTGATGTCAAAGACCTCAGCGATATTGGTGCACTTATACAAGATGAGATTAACTCTTTGAGGGGATAACTCGCTCAAGACAACGACATAGGTGATGTCGGCGCACTCTTGCAATAAAATAATGATTCCCCGAGGAAATAACTTATCGAAGATAAAGAAGATCGTATGAGGGATGGATGATCAATATGGGGCTAAGTCACGATATAATAAAGCTTCATTACCTCTTTGGGAAAGGTTCTCACACGACATAGGTTGCAGGATATAATGAGGGGTTCATTGATAACCTTATTAGTATATACGAAGCAAAGTAGTTTGCCTATTAAAAGGCAGGTTGAATGCTTTGGGAGCCTTGAAAGTTCTAAAGTAAAGGACTTTGAGCTTTGGTACTAGTACCAAGTTGGTTGTTTGTCCTATTGCCACGCCCCTTGAAAGTGAAGAGAGATGTGTTCCTCTAGATATCGTTCATCCCCATCTAGACATGAATTATTTGTCATCTCATGAGAGCGATGATGAATTCTGACCAAATACTGACGATGGAGGAAAGGAGGCCATTGCTGAGGAGATTGCTCTTCGAGGGAAGTAATTCCATTATTTTGTTATTTCAGCACTAAATTATTTATAATGTGTATTATAAATTTATGTAACAAAATGGTGTCTATATAATTTCATATTTTGTATTTTTCTATTTTGTTGCGCCAATCATGTGTTTATCATCTTGTCTTACCTTTTACGTCATGTTGTCACATTACCATAGGCCTAAAGCAGACTCCGGCAAAAAATGCACATGGTTTTAGGTCCATCCACCTGGTTAGGATTTTTATCCGATAACGGTGGGGGACACTTAGTTCCTAGGGATCTCCCGTAAGTTTTTTTTTTTGCATGTCCAATTCGTGAGGTTTTCATATTTTCCATGACAAAGACAGTGAAACCTTGAGTTTTACTTATAATCAAACTATGGTGATATTGATTAATGTCTGACCATTAATAAAAATGTAAGCCTGCTATTTTAGAACAATGTTATATAGTAAACGAACCATTCGGTATTATACTTTATTAGAAAAACTAGTACAAACTGCGAGCAACATAAGTTTCAGAATTAAAATTTGTAAAAACTAACTAAGTTATAAATACTAAGTAAGAGAAAATTTAAAAGTAAAACTTCTTAAGATTGGATTCATTACATTCCCTTGGTATCTCCTTGCCCTCCATTGTTTCTAAATAGTAAGATCATTGCAAATCATCTCTGATGACATCAAATGGTCCCTCTTAATTAGGCCCTAATTTTCCATCTTAAGGTTTTTTTATCACTACTGAGGAATTTTCTGAGGATATAGTCACTGACCTAGAATTACCTTGAATTCACACCTTTATTGTACTGCCTAGCTAGTTGCTATTGGTAAGATGCTAACTTTATCATGGCATACTACATTCTCTTGTTGGATAGGTCAAGCTCAGTCCTCACAACTTTCTTGTTCAACCCTGCTCGATAATGGTGGTTCTCATGGTTGGCAGACTAGCTTTTAAGGGAATAACAACCTATATCCCATAAGTTAAACCAAAAGGCGTTTCCCTAGTAGTTATTCTAGGCATATTATGATATACCCATAGGACGTGAGGAAGATCATCCACCCAAGCTCCTTTTTCCTTTTCTAATCTCTTTTTTATGACATCGAGCATCATTTTGTTAGAAGCCTCATTTACCCGCTGCTCTGGAGGTAGATCACAGAGATGAAGTGATACTTGATGACATCGTTGTCATAGAAATCTTGGAATGGCCCACTTTCAAATTATGTGTCATTATCCATGATAATCGCCCTAAGTATGCCAAAATGTGTCATGACGTTCCTCCAGATAAACCTGATAATATCGATGTCCCTGACTTTTGTCAATGGTTCTGCATCAAACCACTTCATAAAGTAGTTTGTGACAATCAAAAGTTATATGCAATTTTCAGGTATTGTTGGGAGTAGATATACGATATCCAAGCCCTATTGGACGAATGACCATGGGATAGTCAGTGACTTTAAGTCGTTGGTCGTCCAATGGATCATGGGGGAGAACTTATGTCATTTCTTGACATAGGGGGTTGCATCTTTTTGCAAATACGCCCACTAATACCCTTCTTTAATTGCTTAGAAAAACATAAACTTCCCTCGGGCGTTGCTACCATAAATTTCATCATGAAGTTCATACAAAACTTGGTCGACATCACCTGGATGCACGCAATAGAGGTATGAATCAAGAAAATATATTTTGTAGAGTTTTCCTTCGAGCATTAGGTAAAAACTTGTGGCTTTTGCCCTGACTTGGTGGGCTTGGTTATTATCGAATGACAGGATGTTATTTTACAGATAGGTGATTATTTAGTCTATCCAGTTAAGACTTTCTGCACGGCAAGAATATGTTCGGCGATTATGGGTATAGAGATACTGGGCTTGGTGAGGAATTCCACTTCAATGGTTCTTCTAAGGTCAGAGTCTACTACTAACCACAAGGTTTCTAATGAATCATCGTGTCAATTATACCCCGGGGGAACTTTTGAATGTGTACTTCCTCATATTTGTCCATCAATACGTGGGCGACCTAGAGGTATGCCACCATTTGTTCATCCTTCGCGTTTAAATATCTTGTTACTTGATTGGATACTAGTTTTGAATCGCAGTATATATTAAGACGGCTTGCCCTCAGTGAGTAAGCTTTGCACAGTCCAGTGATGAGGACTTCGTACTCAGCCTCGTTGTTGGAAGATTCAAAGCCATGTCTGATTCCCTATTTGAACATGGAATTTTTAGGGGAAATAAGCACAATTCCCACACATGTCCCTTAGAATTAGATGCACCGCCCACATAAAATGTCCATTTTTTGGACTGGTCGATCTCCCAACTTCTTAACTGATTTGCTACATCTTATTCAATGGGATCCTCTTCTCCTCTAAACTCAATAATGAAATTTTCCAACACTTGACCCTTAATTTTTGTTCTTAGTTTATAGTGTATATCAAATCTCCCATGTTCGATCGACCATTTTAACATCTGTCCAAATAAGTCAGCCTTCTAAAGAATAAATTTAAGGGGAAATAATGCGATGACTGTGATTGAGTGAGCTTCAAAGTAGGGCTTCAGCTTGCACAATGTGATGACTAAAGAATAGGATAACTTTTCAAGTGGGAGGTAGTGTTGCTCGGCGTCCAAATATTTTGTTGACATAGTAAACGAGGGATTGATGTCCCCCATTCTCACAAACTAATACCGAACTGACTACATGGCTTGAAATTGCTAGATAGAGAAAAAAGGATCTTATAGATTTGGATTAGTCAGCAGGGGAGGTTTGCTCAGGTGGAATTTGATTTCTTCAAGGGACTTTGAGCATTACTCATTGCAGTTGAGGTTTTTTTTCCTTCTTCAACAGCTAAAAAATGGTCGTCATCATTCGAAATATTTTCAATAAAACGGTTAAGGGCATCTAATATCCTTGTTAACTTTTGAATCTCGCACAGTATCTTCGGGGGTAGAACGTTATTAATCGCAACTATATGGTCGAGGTTAGCCTCAAAACCCCTCTTGCTGACTAAGTACCCTAAAAATTTCTCAGATTGAACTCTAAAGGAGCATTTAGCTGCATTGAGCTTCATTCGGTAGTGAAAGGGGATCTCAAAAGTTTCTGCTGAGTCCTTCAGATGGTTGACTTTGAGCTTGCTCTTGACAAGCATCTCATCAATGTATACCACCATTTTTTCTCCAATTATTGGTTTAACATCCTTGTAACCAGTCTTTGGTATGTGGGTCCTGCATTTGTAAGGCCATTAGTAACGATATTGTAATTATATAAGCTCAGAGTTATCATAAATGAAGTTTTATCTTACTCAGGGCCGAACAAAGGGATTTGATGATACCCTGATTATGCGTTAAAAAACTCATCCGTTCATGGATGGTTATGGCATTAACCAGCTGATCGATCTTAACCAGAGGGAAACTATCTTTGGGGAAAGCCTTATTAAAATCGGTGAAATCTATTCACACTTTCCAATTGTTGTTACTCTTTTTTACCAGTACCGAGTTTGAGAGCCATTTTTGGAATTAAACTTCTCTGATGGACCCTGCCTCCAGAAGTTTCCCCACATCTATTTCAACTGCCTTTACTTTCTTCGAGGCAGTTGGAGAGCCTTTTTTATGACCGTTTAGTATGTGGAATCAACATGAAGTTTGTGACATGCGACTTTAGGGTCATTCCCGAACATATCATATGGCTTCCATGTGAATAAATTTTAATTTTATTTGAGCAAAAAAATCAGTTCCTCTCTCTCTTTTGCCTGGGCAATGTGGTGTCGATCAAGACTCATTTACAGCCAAGTATCATTAAAGTTCATCTCCTTCAATTTTTCCATGACCCTATTTATGAGGTTAACTCGCGTCTCTTCCACTCCTGGTCTTTTGTACTTTAGTTGCTATTTGTACAATATAGCTTCGTCTTGAGAACTTTCAGAATGACCTCCTTTTATTTCTTCTTCTCTAATTAAGGCCTTATGGCGTCGATAAAACACTTCCAATCAATGTCTTGTTTGCCTCTAATTTCCATTATTTCATGCTCAGTGATGCACTTGTGTTTTTGGTTGTAAGTGGAGGGAACAACTTGCATGACATGTAGCCATCCTCTCCCATGAATGACATAATGTGGAAAGTCAATGTCTACTACCAAGAACTTGATCAAATTTGAGATATTTTTTCCCTAACTGGTAGGACCACCTTTCCCAATGGCGTATTCATTTTACCAGTGAAGCCGAACAGATGGATGGTTGCTTGTTTCAAGTCTTCCAACTTTAGTTTAAGCTTGTGAAAAATCTTCAAGTACATAACTTCAAAGGAGCTTCCTTGATCGACTATAATTATACACATCCGATCTTGTAATTATGAGGGTGATTACTAGCATATCATGGTGTGGGGTCCTTACCTCGATATCTATGAATACTATATGATTGTTGTAGTCCGCGTCTTCTAGACATCTGCACTTGTCGATTGGGCTTCTTGCAAGGTTAATTTGGATGGCCTCTATAATTACAGTGATCTTCTTGAGCTCCATCCGAATAGCGTTGCCATGAATCAACTTAGGACTCAAAGCACCGTGGATAATAAATAATTTAAGCCCAAATTCATCCTCCAAAACACTGTATGGTTTTTGGTTTGCACTGGAGGTGACCTTATCACCTTTCTTTTCTACGTAATCGCTTAAATGCCCCACTTGGGACAACTCCTTTAGATGGGACTTGAGGGCCTTACATTTCTCTATTTTTACATGTTCTTTTTCAAATAAGCACATCTGAGTGAGCTATTTATCTTACTTGGGTCTTCACCTGTGTTTTTTGGCCACTTAAGAAATTGTTGGTCATTGATCTTACCCAAGATCTTGTAGATTGCTTCTTTAAAAACAGTGTTGATCACATAAAAGCTCTAGACGGGTCTACCTTGTCTCCATTATTAAATCCTTCTTAATTATTTTTCCCCCTTGTTGGGGGTAATCTCTTTGTTGTTCCCTTTGGTCACCGTCGCGCAACCGTTATTACCTTGGTTGAGGGCGACCACATTGTCCACCTTAGCGTACTTTTATATACGCGACATAAGATCATCGATGATGTCTGCCTCTTTCTTGGTTCTGGTAGAGCATGGAGTTGTGAGTCATCTCTATCTTGAATGATTCTACACCAACTTGCTTCGAGAAATCTTTACTTTATTGAAGGTTTCCTAGTAGGGCCTAGCATAATATTGGAAAGTCTACTAAGGTTTCTTCTTTATAGTGAGGAGAAAATCCATTCTCTTTGGGTGAGAACTACTTGTAATAAAGCGATATGTGAAGGTCTTCGCTAGTGACTCAAAGTTCTTAATCAACCCGTGCGGTAGCCTCTCAAGATAATTTTTGTGCCATCTCCTAGTCTAGATGGGAATATACGACACATGAGGGCATCATTGTGGTTCTATAGGGTGATCGCTTGCCTATTTATACACATGGTCTATAAGATCGGTCTTACCATCGTATATCTTGAACCTTGGGGTTACGAACTTCTTCGGGGGATCTCCCTCCATAATTATCCTCGAGAAAGGGGATTATATCTGAGTGATGGGTTCCCTCCATGTCAGTTCCTTAGTGGATCTACCCCCATGATTAGTTAGGTGTTGAATCATCTTCCTTCGTACCTGACTTTGGATATCATGTCTGCGATGTCATTAGTCTTAGTTTTGCCTTATTGGGCGGCTCTTCTTCTCAAGAATTCTCCTGCTCGCAATGCAAACTCCTTCCTCGATTATGATTTTTACTCTCCGGAGGGCTAGGCGTTCAACCATGACACTTGAATTTATCTTCATGCAGCTCTCACTCTATTTTTATCAGACTTCATTACAGATGCACATTTTCCTCCATCTGGAGGCGTGTTGTCTCTTATTATGGATGGAGTCATTATTTATAAGCATCGACCAACTGCAAGATCTGAGTTTATATAAGCTTCGCATTGCTCAGCTCAGAAGGCTTCTAGTGTTCTTGGGATCATGGATAGCGGACGACCTGACTTCTGTCCATGTGGATCTCAGACCTGACTCTGTGTAGTGAGAGCCCACCTTGCTGATCACCCGCAATAGGTGGACTGTGAGGGTGAGACATCACTTAACTTTCTGGTTTTAATTTTCTTAGAAAAAAGAATCATTTCCCACAGATAGAGCTAACTATAAGTGAAAATAATCACAATAAATGAATCTAAGCAATTGAAACCAAAAAAGAAAAAAAAAACAATCTCATAACAAAAGGATTTACGTGGTTCAGCTATAGCCTGCGTCCATGGGGTGTTTCTGTCTATTTATTACTTTTTTGAATTTCTTTAGCAAGAAGTTACATGGCCAATTTTCCTAGCATGAGGGTTATGTTTATATATATGAAGGAGGTAGAATTTTATTGGACTTATCATGTGTGATGGTTGAACAGTTTTCTGATTTCCATTAATCTCCTTCGAGATCTTTGGTAGTTAGACTGACCTCTTCATAATCATCTTCTTGCAAGCTTTATCATTTAACTTTAGATTGTCCTCCTTTTCAAATCCAGAACCTACTTTTCCCGCTATGTTTGGGCCACTCAGTTTTCA
Organism: Sambucus nigra; assembly: GCA_949130495.1. Classification (NCBI taxonomy): domain Eukaryota; kingdom Viridiplantae; phylum Streptophyta; class Magnoliopsida; order Dipsacales; family Adoxaceae; genus Sambucus; species Sambucus nigra. Next base: position 78,099,528 of record OX422210.1, on the reverse strand, counting down.
CCTCACAATAAATATCACTATTTTCATTATTAGAGTCAAAATTACCATCCCAAGTTTTAGGTAAATGAGTCTTGTTAGAAGATTGCCATTTTATTTTTTAAAAATATTTATTAGCATAATGATCAAATTAATTACACTTTCTACATTGAATATGACTTAAATTTTTATTATGGTCATATTTTTTATAAGGTTTCTTTTCATACTGTTTTTTATGTAGCCTATTAGTATAATTAAGTTGACCTTTTCAAAAAGAATTTTTTTTCCTAAACTTAACAGATTTCTTAAAATGTTTAGATAATAAAGATATTTCAATATTTAATGACTCGAGAGAAACAAAAAATTCATTTACATTAGACAGGAAAGAAATAAAAGTCAGACTATTAAAACTATATTTAAACACTAAGGAGGGTTGCGTGGTGTGTATGCTTTTACTTTAACTCTTTTATCTTCACTTAAGATAGTTTCTAGTTAAAACGTTTTTATTTTACTGCATAACAATTCAGGTGTCATGTTAGGTCAACCATTTCTTTTATGACATGTTTCTTTAAAAAAAAGTATGAGGTAAAGATCTTACACAGATTTCATAGTATCTTAGCATAGATTTCGGAATCAAGATATGCGATACCATTAGCATGTGATTGATTAACTATATCTTACAACCTAAGAAAAAAATCCTCAAATTTTTCATCATCTTTCATTAATATGGTATCATACATATGAACTAATAATTATGACCTAGCCCTTTTAAACATTAAAATGCCCCAAGCTTCCTTAAATGCAATGCACGCTGATATTCTTTTAGATTTAGACTCACTCATGGCTTGAAAAATATCATTTGTGCCTTTATTATTTCTCCTATTTTAGTTCTTTGAATAACACCTTCACCAATTACTTTAGTTGGTACAGAAAAACTAATTTCAACCATATCCCATACATCATCTCCTAACTATTGGATATGTGCAATCATTTTTACTTTCTAGTAAGAAAAGTTTGCACCATCAAACATAAGAAAATGTATAGAAATACCATTTCAGTCTTCTATTTAAAATAAGTTTTAAAAGAGTTTAGGATCTTAAAGAGTAAAAAAAACTTTTTATAACAAAGTAATCATGTTGCTTTGATACTACTTGAAAATAATCTAATAAACGAAAGTGTAAAGATTAATAAAATTCTCTTTTAACTCTTCTGCAAAAACCTTCTAAACTCCAATAATTGAATACACAAACAAAAAAAAATTAGTATTGGTTGTTATGATATTCAAAGTAAAATTAATTTAAAGTTGAAACAAAGTGATATGAGGATAAGGGCATTAGAACACAATAATTTGATAATGAGGAAATCAGTGTACTGGAAAATACCGAGGCTTTTAATTCCAATACCACACACACCACAAGTCCCCTATAAAAACAGTTCAAGAACAATTTATATATTACAATGTGTTAATGAATAAGTACAGCTAATACACCGAGTACACCAATGCTAATACTAAACAACCCCATAACTAGTGAAAATATACCAAGCAATAAAAACAGTAGACCTAGTAGTACATACAACTTCACATTCAAGACAAGAGTATTAGTGAAGATGTAAAAAATAAGTTTTAATATTTTTTGGTTTCACAAAAAGTTGAAAGTGCAAATCTGAAGATTAGATAAAAAAGATTTTTTCTTTAGGATTTGAAATTTCAATTGTGTGAAAATAAAAGGTCAGTTTTGTGTATCAAAAGATTTAGATTGTGAGTTTTTGCACAACTCAAATAGATCTACACAAATCTGAAAGGAATTAACTAAATCTTTTTTTCAAAATGTATAAAGAGTTTTAAACACGAATTTATTTATAAAATAGATCAACCATATATATATATATATGTGTGTGTGTGTGTGTGTGTGTGTGTGTGTGTGTGTGTGTGATAAACAAACCCTCAAAAACAGAAAAACTCTCAAATTTCGGAACCCTAAATTATCCAGACACTCAGCCATACATATAAGATTTATTGGAAGAAACAGTGTTTTGAACAAGGGTTAAGGGAAAATCTCTCAAACATATATGATTTGAAGAAGTTTTCAGAGAGAGAGAGGTCTCATGAAATTTGGTCTGAGTTTTGCTTGGCTTTGCAAATTTTCTCGACATTTCAAAAAACTCAACTAAACCTCTATTTATAGAGGCTGAGGAATTCCCCATGTAATTTGTTAAATCCTCAACAAATAAAGGTAGTAGGGTAAACAACAAAGGGTTTAAAAGGGTAAGACCGATAACGCAAAAAAAGAGGTCGGTAGGGGTACATGCATCTTTAGCAAGGTATTGTGGAGGTCAAAAGAGTAAAATAAGCCTCGAGATCCAATAATCAACTCAGACACGCCCATGTCTCATGCATTATCAAATCGTGTGGTTCAAACCCCTCAACCTGATTGGTCCAAATTCATTCACTTGGATCGACAACCAAATGACACCCAATGATACAAAACACTCTAATTTTTATTTTTTGTTGATTTAATTAAGAAACAAAATTGATATTTAATTTTTTTTCTTTTTAAATGTTTTTTTTCAGCATTTTAGGATTCCACAAAATCATAAAAAATGAGAATTAATTTTAAAAATGCTGAAAATTTAAAAAAACATGAAATATATAACATAAAAAATATTTGAATATAAAATACATATAGGATATATTAATACAAAAATAAGGAATATATCAACCAAAATTTAATTAGGTTTTTAAAATTATAAAATTAATTTTTTTTTAAATTATAAATATTTTTAGGAATGTGTTTTATGCGTGCAATGGCCCGAGCGTGGTTGGGAATATTTTTATAAAATTTATCCAATTCAAACCCCATGGGATTTTGAAAGAGAACTTTCAATTATATACATTTAGTGTTAACTCAACATCATGTAAAATCTCAATGGCAAACAAATTAAATGAAGCGACTCCACTTTCATGAGAATAATTTAACATGCATCACGTATACTAAGTTATCTTATTATCGGTTAACCAAAGCTTATATTCATAAATGATAATGGTCACATTATTTCTTCAAAGGAGATGTAGATACCTTATTATCTTAAAGTTATAAAATAAGTCATTTATAAATTAAACTCTAGTTTATTCCCGAGACTTCAATAAATCATTTATGTCACGACTTCTCTAATGGTCTTTTAAATCATTTTCAATAGTATAAGCAAGATTTTATTTTTAAAGTCACAACTTTTAAAATTAAGAGTTCTCTCGAATACAAAAGTTTTAGATTCTATTAAAATATTTTTCAATTATAGTTGAGAGGTACTCGCTTGATTTCCCCCATTATTGTCTAGATATAGCATTGAAATGTTATATGTAATGTGCCTCTACTATATCTTCAATTCACAAAATAGAATCTAAACTCGAGGAGTTTCATAATTAAATAATAATTAATCTTATTTCTTGAATTAATACATACAGAATGCTTTTCAGTATAGTCGATTCAAAAAATATATGTCCATTCGTTATATTCATAAGTTCATATTTTTAAGGTTTGAAAGATTACACAATCTATTTTTTAAAGAAATGAAACATATGTTTTTTCATGTATTATTTTTGACAATGCATCAGATAATATTTTGTATTAGAGTTTAAACCTCTATTCCAAATCATCCAACTAGAATATCTTTACCAACGTAAAAATTATATTTGCACCAAATTCAATTATGATTATATCCTCCAATTATTATTTTGACATATGAATTCTATTTACTCAATAGAAAGTCCGATATATGAGATATTTACTCCTAATATTAGAACTCTTTAGGTCTAAATCCATACATAGATCAAACAACCTATTAAAAGCATAACATATTTGATTTTATATTCAAATACACAAGGTGAAATATTTGTCTTAAAGTTTTAAACTCTATCCAACACACAGCATACGGTCAAAATAATTGACCAATTAAATTATTTCTACACCAATATGAAGCGCACCAATTGATTCTATAATATAGTAGAACATAATTTTATTATTTACCTTTTCCAACTTATACTAAGTAAATAATATGAAGAAGTATTCATATAAAATTCAAGAGGTTACGCTTTCAAACTTAAATGTTGCATAAGTTCTTATACAATTTCAAGAAAATCCATCTTCTATAAATTTAAGTCCAAATTTTTCTAAGTAGTTCCTAAATCTTTTAATGAGAAATTTATAAAGGTTTCTAGGGGGGGGAACCATAAAGGCTCTACTTTCGGTAGCCCAAATAGTCCTAGCGTGCTGCCTAAGCCAAATATAACGTCACATGTATAAATACGAGAATACATCATGTGGATAATTATAAAGACTCGTCTCGGTTAGCCACATTCTCGCAAGGGATAAATACCAACGAGCCAATAAGGAACTTGAAGAGTTTATGTAAAGCTTAGCTACTTTTGTTACTATAAATAAGACCCTCACCCCAGGGTAATGGAGCGTGTAATTATGAACCTCTGAAGAATTAATTAAAACCCGAGAAACCCTCTATGAATGTAGGCAGTTGCCAAACCACATAAAATCCTGTGTGTTGTGATCTTTTCTCACTCTTTTAATCCCTTTACTTTTTATAATTACTAAATTTGATTTCTTGCATTCATAATTAGCGCCACCTATGGGGAAAATTATATTTTTTAGAAAGCAGCTTGGAACTAAAGAGTGAACACAATGTCTCATCACCCATATAGTGCACCAATAGCTGGTGACTTACTAGTTGATATGTCCCTACTCAAAATCAGATTTGAGGTTCATCGAGACAGAAATGCCAGAGGAGAATCTTTCTGAGCGGATCAATAAGCAACCTTAACAACACAGATCTCACAGCTGGTTGACACTTATGAGGAACGACTCCACCAGCAGTTGGTGGCAACACGCCTCCAAATGGAAGAAAACGCACGTCTTTAGAGAATACTAGATAGAATAGAGAAAGAACTTCGTGAGGATAACTGCAAGCATCGTAGTCGGACACCTAGTCCTCAGGCGAATAAAACTCACAGTCGAGAAAGGAGTACTGGCCATGAGTAGGATCACTCAGAGCACAGAATTCATCTAAAAAATGATACTCGGATGATGAACATCACAATAAAGATATACGAAGCTTGGTCCAAAGAGAGATGGATCAATAACTAGCTCATCGTGGGATTAGATCCGTAAAAGAGCTGGAAAGAAGGGCCCTGACCATACAAATGTTGTCCCTCTTCTTAAGGGCAATTGAGGAGAAGAAGCCTCGAAAGAAATTCACAGCCCCAAAGTTTAAGATATACGATGAGAAGACTAACCTATATATCATGTTTTCCAGTATATGTAATCAATGACTCTATGTATCCATAATGATGCTATTTTGTATCAAATATTCCCATCCATCCTAATAGATATCGCCTAAAAGTGGTTTGAGAGGCTATCCCACAAGTTGATTAAAAGCTTTAAGTCCCTTGCAGAAGCATTCACAACTCGCTTTATAACTAGCATCTTGCATCTGAAGAGGATGGGATCTATCGTCACCATGAGGAGGAAATAATCGGAAGCATTACGAGAATATGACAAACGCTATTAGGAAACCTTCAATGAGGTTGAAGATTGCTCGGAATAGGTTGTCGTAGCATCACTGAAGATTGGCTTTCCTTTTAACTCCATGTTGCACCAGTCTATCACCAAAAAGGAAGTAGACACCATCGACGATCTCATATTATATATTGAGAAGTACGCCAAGTGGAATACATGGTCAACCTCAGCTAGGGAGAAACTAGACGCGTGAAGGCTACTAAAGGAAATGATAAGGAAAATATGCTAAAGAAGGGGAAAAAAGCAGAATAGAGGAGTCAAAATTGGGAACAAAGCTTACTCATCTAAGGCATTTTAGGTCATTATCACGGTTTTAAGGAACCAATTTACAAAATCTTGGCGAGATCAAGGACGAACAGTTCCTCAAATGGCCGAAGAAGATGGGAGGTGATCCAAGAGAGAGGAACAGTGCACTCGGTATTCCTACCATATAATGAAGGAACATAAGATCGAGAATTGCAAGGCCTAAAATCCCATCTGGAGGAATTAGCTGTGACACCCCGACTAATTAAATACCGGGTAGCTACTCCTTTATTAAATTAAATCAAAACGCTAAGTTGGCTCAGTTAATAGCATCACTGTCGAAAACATTTTAATATTACTAACCACCTAGTATTTAAAAAGTAAGTTGTCAAATTTTAATTAAAGTCTGAATAACATGCAATGACGATTTAAAACAAGAGTAATAACACCATTCACTATAATGAAATAACTAAAATAACCGTCACATGATAATAATTAAATCTGGAGGAAAAACTCCTCATAACACAATCCCACAACTGAAGTAAATAATGAAATACTGAATACTGAATGAATACATGCCAAAGTCTAAAACTGAAATGGAAATGTATCTAATAGAATTTGGGCAACATGCCCTACAACTGAGAAATACTGAATAAGGAATCCAAATGATATAAGCGTCTAAAAGCAAATCCCTGTAGCTTCCACAAGCAGCTACAGCTCGTCATCAGAATGAGGATCCTATGCATGGTGACCTTGTGGCTGGGCACCTAAAATGGTTTTACAAAAAGATAGATTTGAAAGCAAACGGGTCAGAGCCCGAATGTGGAGATATTTTAAAAACCTGCAAGTGCTTTAAAATACATTTAAAACAGTATATGCAAAGTACATGTTAGGATGTGTTCTCACATGATATACTCACCTCTCGTCTAACTGTGCACTCCTAACGTTCCTGTACCCATTCATGTGTTAACTCATAACTATCTAAAGAGTTTCTAACACTCCTACTCTGTTCACGTTTTAATTCCCAACCTTAGCAATTAAATAGAGAGTTCTACTTTAAATTCCCGGATTCACAATTATTAACAAAACCATTTATTGATAAAAGTCCCCTTTTTCTTTTCAAAACATTACCATAACTATACTCACAATTTAACATAGTAAATTCCTTCCCAATTAACCGTATATTAACGCATCATAAATATACAATACAAGCACCCAAAGGCTAAGTTGCGGTGCATACATACTCTGCTATCCATCCCGTTACATCACGTACATAAGGATCACGCATTCCGAATCTCTCAGGAATCGTTCAGATAACAACATCACAAATAGTGGAGGCGAACACAGTCACCCTCACATGGGTCACGCACATACCTACGCTCCCACGATCAGCAGACTTATTAATATCACAATAAGTCCTTCTATGATCTGTGTTCATCGAGGTAACCAATCTAAATCCGGGCAACACAAGGATAAGAAGGCCCTAAGCGAACGTAAACCTCCCGTGATAGCAAGTATGGTAGGTATGTCATACACATAAAGTTATATGCTAAGCATTCACACATCTTAGATATCTCAATATTAATAAGGGTATATTCTACATCATTATACCATTATTCTAAATTCATATATTTCAAGTATCTCGATAATATATAATTTAAATAGTCGACACGTCTCACGTCGTAATTTCTTAAACTTGGCACCTATCTCAAATAGACTATTAAGTTCCCATAATTCCCACATATACATCTTCAAACCTAAGGTCTTTACTTCTGCCCCAAACCTTATTTCATCAAATTATTCGAATTTGTACTATTAACCCAAAGATTATCTCACATAACGAATTTCATTAATTTAGAATAATTCCTCAAATTAAATTCCAATTAAAGTCCAATTTCATAATCATGCCTACTGTTCTTCCTTAAAATTTAGGGTAATCACAATGTCTCCAATAATATTATCCAAGGGTTATCATCATTAAAATTCAACTAAGGGAAACTTTATTCATTCTGGGAAGGTCGATCGATCGACCTTTACCTTCGATCGATCGATGGTGGTCGATCGATCGACTGATGAATGTCGATCGATCGATTGTACAGGTATGGTTACGGACTGCTTCGTTTTGCAGTTACAGTTTCGACCCAAAACTCCATTTTTAAGCATGAAACTCCAAGATAAGGTCACTCTAACATTATACTAACATCCTACAACAGTATTAACATTCTAAGTCCCATAATTCATCATTTAAAAGCTTAGTTTAGATCAAAACTACATCAAAATAATTTCCAGAATTCTTCCATTCAAGAACATCATCAAACTTCTTCTAATTCCACTTTTCGATCATCAAGGTTCTGTTTATAACATATAAATTCGTCCAGAATATACTACATGTAATTCCTACATAAATCATGGCCTTTAACTTTCAATTCATGGGTCTAATTTATCTCCAAAAATCAATTTCGAAAATTCCTAAACATGGGAACATATCTTGAATCAAAAGAGTTTAAATCACTTGCCTTAATTTATCTCAGAATTTGGTGTAGAATCTTGAAGTTAGGTTGTCCTTCCTCTGTTTTTCTGCAGAATTCTCTTCTCTCTCTCTCTCTCTCAAGCTCTTCTCAAGGTTTCCTTCTCTCTCTCTCTCAAGCTTTTTCCAAGGTTGAAGATAATGGAGTATGGAGGTGTGTAATGGTTTTTGGAAGTTGGAATGATATATCAACTTCTCCCGTAGCCCATAATGGCATATAGTGTGGTTAGTGGGTTAAGTGGGTTGAGGAAATAGTCAGATTGTAATCTCTATTTTCTTCACTTTTTAATTCCCAAAAATGTAAATTACCAAAATACCCTTTATGATGCCGGTATGGCCCAAAAATACTCCGGGACCCAAACTAAACTTCCGGCTAGTGTTTTCTGACTATCTCGACCCTTCTGGACGCGTTGGCGCACTCAAAATGACCATACAGTTAATGGAACTAAAATTCACTTTTTAATTTAATAACAAAATACCATGACGTGGCGGTCACACGCGTCAAGCAAAATTCCCAAATTGCCGTATTTAAATCTCACGACAGTTTCAATATTACCAATATTTATATAATGCCAAGTATACTCATTATAATAAAATACTAACTCACATCTCATTAATATTTTTATCCGGATTAATTTCCAATTAATAAACATTTAATTCAATTAATCCCCAAAAATAAATATCATAGAAAATACGGGGTATTACATACTTCCCCCCCTAATAACTGAATTTCGTCCCGAAATTCGGAACTAGTAAGTACCTGGTAAGAATAACTCTGGATAACGTTCGCGTATCTCATCCTCGCGCTCCCATGTGGACTCCTCGACATTATGATGTCGCCACTGAACACACACTAACGGAACTATCTTGACCGCAGTTTCCGTTCACTTCGGTTCAAAATAGCAATCGGCCCCTACTCGTAGGAGCTATCCGGCTGGAGATCAGTGTCTTCCACAGCAATGAGAGAATGAGTTTGGTAGGCCAAGGGTAATCCGTCAAAATAGCAGCTAAAGTATGGCAAGCCAAGGGTAAAAAAAGATAAGAGTCGACGTTGCAGATAGAGTCGTGGAAAAAAGGAGGAAGTAGTTTTTTATGAGAGCCAAATAGAGAGGAAATTTTTATTCACCACCACATTGTCTGACTAAGAAAGGAAGGAATTAATTGTATTTCTGAAGCAAAACCTAGGTGTACTCGCATGAGAACCATATGAGATGCTAGGGATCTATTCCAGTGCATCTTCCATAAGCTTCATGTTGACCCAACATTCCAATCGGTTATATAAAAGGCTCATCGCACTGTCCCAAAAAAGGATAGGGTAGTAGAAACGGAAGTAGAAAAACTTAGAGAATAAAGGCCCATAAAAGAAGTTTAATTCCCAAAATGTCTCTTAAACCCAGTAGTGGTATAAAATAGCAACAAAAGCTGGAGAGTATGTGTGGATTTCATCGACCTTAGTAAGGCTTGTCCCAAAGATAGTTTCCCTTTGCTAAAGATATATCAATTGGTCAACGCCACAGCAGCCCATTAAAGGATCAACTTTTTAAATGTCTACTCAAGATATCACCAGATCCCATTGTTCAGCCCCAACCAAGACAAGACGTCATTTATCACCCCCTAGGCTTATATTATTATGAGGTCATACCTTTTGGCCTAAAACATACTAGAGCTACATACTAGATATTAGTCACCATGATGTTCAAAAGATAGATAGGAGAGATAATGGAGTTGTACATTAACTATATGCTCATCAAGAGAAGGTGTAAAGATGGTCATCTTAATGACTTAACGGAGATATTTAGAATCCTCAGGCACTACCAAATGAAGCACAATGCAAGAAAATGCTACTTTGGGGTTCAATCCAATAATTTCATCGCATACTTAGTCAAAAAAAGAGCGACTGAGGCAAACCCAAACCAAACAGTTGCCATCAATAACTTTCAGCCCCCAAAGACGCTGTGAAAAATTCAAAAGCTAATTGGGATGCTGGAAACTTTAACTGTTTCATCTCTAAGTCATTTGAATGGTTACGACCATTATTTTAACCGATGAAGAAGGAAAAAGGCCTCACCTAGAACGACGAATGCTCAAAGGCGTAAAGAAATCAATTCCTATCTGAGAAAACCACCTATGTTAGCCATTCTAGACCCGGGAGACCCACCTCATCTCTACCTTGCAATTTCAAAACACGCAATCAGTTTAGTCTTGGTTTACAAAAAGGAAAGATGATAGCCCTCTATTTACTACGTCAACAAGACGCTCCTAGATATCGAGAATCACTACATCCTACTAAATAAACTATCATACTCTTTGGTCATGGCATCTCAAAAGTTAAAACATTACTTTGAGGCCCATTCAATAACAGTCATCACATCATTTCCCTTTAAACTTATTATTCATAAGGCTATCCTGTCTGGATGCATATCGAAATGGTCAATTAAACTCGAGAGATTTGATATACACTATCAACAAGCGATTAAACACTATCAATAAGCGATTAAGGAACAAATGTTGGCTGATTTTAGTGTAGAACTTGTGGGGGAAGAAGAATTTAGCAGCCAACACGTTGTCAGTCAATTGAAATGTTGTGAAATTGATAAATCCAATAAGTGGATATTATTTGTGAATGGTGTCTTGAACTCTAAAGGGGATGGAGTAGGGATTGTTCTCATCATATAGGAGAATGCCATGATCGAGCAAGTAATCAGGTTGGGCTTTGAAGCATCCAATAATGAAACTGAGTACGAAGCCCCCATAACTAGACTACGTAAGGTTAAATTATTAGGAAAAATTACCTTAATATATATTACAATTTAAAGATAGTTTCTAAACCAAGTTTCTAGAGACTTAAACGCCAAGGATGAAAGGATGGCATTGTACCTACAAGTGTATCCTAATTTGATCTCAAAATTTAAGGAAGTGCACATTCAACAGTTCTACCGAGGTCATAATAGCCATTTTGATGCTTTAGCATCCCTAAGCTAAACAGTGGACTCCAATGTAAGGAGAACAATTAAAATGGAATTCCTTGGCAAGCCCAACATTATGAAGCCAATAATCTCCGAGCACATTCTCGCCATGAAAAAAAGTTTAAGCTGGAGATAATAGCCTATCTGCATAAAGATATCTTTCCAATCGATAAAAAGGAATCCCGTTAAGTCATAATAAAGCTATGCGATTTTACGTGGGGCCAAAAGGAAAAGATTTAAAGAAGATCATTCACAGGACCTTACCTCAAATGCGTGCATCTAAATGACGTCAACCAGGTCCTTTACGAACTAGACAATAGAATTTGCAGGAGACACACGGGAGGAAGATTTCTTACTTTTCGAGAAATCAAAGAATATTATTGGTGGTCGTACATGCAGAAAGATGCAACTTATATCCAGAAGTGTGAAAAGTGCCAAAATTTCTCCCCCGTTCTTCATCAACCACCCAGCGATTTGAAGTCACTAACTAGTCCATGGTCGATCGTAGAATGAGGGTTAAATATTGTGGGATCGCTCCCAACAACACTAAGAAATCGCAAATATCTACTGGTTGGCCTCGATTACTTCACAAAGTGGATTGAAACATAAACATCGGCAAACATCAGATATAGTGATATGATCAGATTCATCTAGAGAAACATTATAATGCACTTTGGAGTACCCGAAACAATCATCACAGATAATTTTAAATAATTTGAAAGTGGACCTTTTCAAGGTTTTTACGACGAACATGGCATTAAGCAGCATTTCAGTTATCTGGACTACCACCAAAGCAACGGTCAAGTAGAGGCTTCCAATAAAACGATGATCGAGAGCACAAAAAAGAAATTAGAGAAGGAAAAGGGATCTTAAGTGGAAGAGTTTCCTCATATTTTATTGGCTTATCGTACTACACCTAGGATACCTAGAGGGGAAACACCCTTTGCTCTAACAGGCAAAGGCCCTTCACTCTAACATATGGCATGGAGGTTATTATACCCTAAAAGATGGTCTGATAACCATGAGGTCCACTATTTTCGAGCAGGGTTTGAATGATGAAGCTATGAGCATGGAACTTGACCTAGCAGAATAATTAAGGTAACTTGCTATGATAGAATTAGCCTCCTACCAACAAAAGTTAGCCAAGCAGTACAACAAGGGCATCAATTCGAGGAAATTCCATGTCGACGATTATGTCCTCGGAAAAGTTCTCGACAATGTGTTAAGTTGGGATCTAACTGTGAGGGACCATTCAAGATAATCAGAGATGAATACAAGGATCCTACCATTTGAAAACAATGGAGGGAAAAAAGATACATAAGGCTTGGAACGCAGTTAATCTTAAGAAGTTATACTTTTGAGTTCACACTTGCTTAAGTTATTCCTAGGTTAATTAGTTTTTACATATTTTTATTTCAGAACTTATGATGCTCGTGATTTGATCTAGTATTTTTTAATAAAAGCCCAAGTGGTTTATTTATTTTCTTAACATTGTTTCAAATTATTAGGCTTACATTTTGAATTAACAATCATGGTATTAATCAGCATTTCCTTAGCTTAATCATAATTGCATTATAAATAAACCTAAGGTCTCCAGGTCTTCATGATAAAAAACACAAAGACCTTATGAATTGCCCCTGCAAATAAGAAACTACAGCAAATCCATGCTCACGGAATGAAACTCACTTTGGTCGGATAGAAATCCTGAACAGGTGGATGGCCCTAAAACTAGGTGCATTTTTTCCACAGTCTATTCTTGGTCTAAGGTGGTGTGACGACACAACCTCAAAGGTAAGACAAGAAAATAAAATACATGCTCAGCATAATGGCATGGAAAAATAAAAAATGATTATAATAAGCAAACAACTTGTTACAAAAGGTTATAAGGTATAAAAAGCTCATTTACAGTAATAAAGGTACAAAAAAGAGATAGCAGTTATTATCGGTTGGCGAGAATAGCAGCGATGGCTCTTCTTCGACTGTCATTAGGTTTGGGTAAAAAATGATCATCAGTTTGATGAGAAGACAAGTATTTTGTAACCAACTTGAGAAGAACAACATTTAGTGGAATGCAACTTTCTTTGCTGCCAAAGGGAGGATGCTAATAAACTGGATAATCAACTTGGTACATATACCAAAGTTGAGAGTCCTAAGAAAATTTTAACACCAAGCTAACCATGCTTATAAGATACTTATTTTGTCTCATCTAACCTAATGGGGGCGTCCATCTACCCTTCCTCATAGCTAGCAGACCATGTTGCTCATGGACCCATCTTGAAAAGATAGATGATGTCCCAACTGTGGCCCATCGTCATAACATGAGCCCTTCAGCACCCATCCTCTGATTCAACAAGTTTCTTCTTAAGGGAGTCATTTTAGTTTGGAAAAGGGAATTAAAATCCTTTGCCTCAGCAAGTTGCACCTTGAAAGAATTCACTTCCTCCTCCATAAAAGTGCTCACATCTCCCAAGTCTTTAACATCATCTTTCATCTTGACCACTAAGGCAGACTGGTCTTTGTAGGGATCAATCATCTTCTTCGGGGCCTTACGAACATAAATAAATGTGTGACAAGCATGAGCTTGCATCCCGACACAGGATAACATCGAGATTGCCACCAAAATAAGGAATATCCTCTGCAATATTGGTAGACAACAGAAAGTAAGAGTAAAAAGAGAGTATTCAACAACAATTTAAAACATAATTGAAATTAATAAAAGTCTTTCATTGATAATTGAAATGGGTGAAGCCCTTACAAACAGAGACCAATGCAAAAATACAATAGCATGTAAGTTAATTATTCCTACGTAAGTTTTCTTGTTCTTCTCCTTCTCCTAAGTCTCTGGGACTTTACCCTTGGCAGTTGTAGAAGAAGTTTGGTTGGTGGGAGCATCTTTGGTAACCTCCTTATCAACTTTTAATAGAGAACCAAGGTTATGCTCGTGAAAAAAACTCAAAGTCAACAAGGACATTCGCCCTTACTAAGGCAGCGTCCTAGCCCCTCTTGAAGCTGGACATCCTAATATAGCCCAGATGGAGCTTGGCATCCTCAAAGGCTTCAGTGTAGTCCTTATCATAATTGACCTCCTTGTTCGCAGAAATATCTTCACAGTCTTTACTCAAACGATCACGTTTGGACACAAGTTGGTCATTATTGACCATCAGCTTATCATGATCGCTTTTCACTGTGCGCATAGCATTTGTTAGTGGACTTCTTCTCCTCATCGTAAACATTGTTAATAGTAATGAGGGACTCTTTGGACTTGTCCAAAACCATCGTCAGATCATCATTTAATTTTTATTAATCGGAGCAGCTATCCAAGATGGAGACAAAGTCCACTACAAACTGCAAACAGGTGAATAAGGAACAAGTTAAAAAAACAAAAAGATGAATCAAATAACTTCATAACAAAGAGAATTTATTGGCTTACCAAAGATAAAGCCTAAGCGACACAGGATGAAAGCTGGTCATAGGACCGCTATTTGACTTGCTCACGATCAATGGTGACCACTGCCCCCTTCAAGAGACAATAGGCTAATGAGGGGATTTTGTCCACCGACATCACCTGAGAAATTCTTATAGAAGTGGGGGCATCACCTTAGACCTTATAAAATGAGGCACGACACGATAATACAAGATGAACCGACATAAAGTTATAAGTTAATGGATGGACCCTCAATTATTTTGAGTCATATTATTTCCAACCATATACGACACAATAGTCAATGGGTCGGGTTAGTGTTGATCCCATTCACCCGTCAATACCCGATAAAACCCATTAAGATCCATTAATTTGAATAAATAAAATACATTATTCGGATGTATAAGAAGTTTATGTAGTCTAATGTTAATTTAATCATAACGAATATTATTAAATGAGAGAGTTATAAATGGTATTGAATTAATGGGTCTTTTTGTATTTAAAAATGAGCTAATGTGTCAACTTGTGTACAATTCAAAATAATTCATTGTGTTAAAGGGTAATAAAGAGTGAACACGACACGACATGATAACAGGTTAGGTTCGAATATAATATTTTCACATGATAAAAAAGTTAATCATTTAAACATGAACCCAATAAGAACCAAGCACGATAAAAACCGACACGAACACGACTCAACATGACCCGTTGACAGGTTTACATCACCCTTCTTAAAGGATACAGAGGCATGAAGGAATAGTCCTTTTTCTTCCTACCTTTATCTCAAACTGATAAGTCCAATTCGAGGGTCGAGGAGCCCTCTTATTTATTCCTATTCAAGGACTTGGTCTTGGGAGATGGGGAATTAATATCTTCATCATCAATCACCAAAATTCTTATCTTGATAGCCACTGAGTCTTCTTCCACGACAGGAATGGACTCAACATCTAGAGATTCAAAGGAGGATGAAGTAGAAGCTTCCTCACTTGAGGGAAGTGTAAGATCAAGAATCGTGTCTACAGGACGAGCTGTGAAACTGCTGGTAGAATTTTAGTATTTAAGCAGAAAGGAGGTAGAACTAGGGTGAACTCAAGAGAAATTTTATCAGCAACCATGAAATCAAGAGAAAATTCAAAAGCATAAAAAATAAAGTGTTAACCTATGTCACTCCCCCATTCTAGGCACAAAAATCCCTCTTATTGCTCGCCCTCTGGGAGATGAGGATGTTTCCAATTTTGGATGATAAAACCGTGATCCCAATACCCTTTGCTAGAATTAGAAAGGTTAACTACTAAAATCATGTTAGCCTTTCTCACCTTCAAGTATACAATACCATATATTATGTGGGACCAAGAATAATAAAATCTAATTTTTGGATCCCTATGTTGGTCCCATACAGTTCGTTTAATCTGTGAACATCATTTACAATTCGACATATGTTTGGGGCACATTGGGCAGGAATGACATAACAAAACTCACAAAATTTCAAAAAAAATGTTAGTTTGGGGTAAATTTTATCCCCCCTTGTCTATTAAAAGGGTATGGATCCAATGGCCACCCTCAACATCGATGCATTTTCTAGGCATAGGGGCATATTCAACCATAACCCGAGAGGGAATTGAGTAAGTTTTCCTAAACTCCCCTAAGGTTATCTCATTAACAGTGTAAACCATTTTTAAATAAATAAAAGAGCGAAAGAAGATTTCTCAACAAAAGTAAAACGAAGGAACTATGGAGATAGAAGAAGCAGGTGAGAACAAAGAAGACTTACAAAATGAACTGAGAAACATGAGCTCTGAAAAGTCTTTTAAAGCAAAGAGGAGAAGGAGTCAAATTGATGGTACAGAGTTTAAACCAAATTAAAGATCGAATTCGAAGAGTTCAGTCATAAGGAACAAGACTCTAGATAAAATTTGGAGATTCATTTTCTGCATATAGGACCAGTGTACCCTTGTTGTTTTAAAAAAATTACGAATATGTCCGAACGCATCTCAGGTTTTAGACTCAACTTAAGTCAAATGAAGATATAAAATTCTTCGATTTATCATTGACAAAGAATTTAAGGGGCAATTGGAGGTGCAAAACCATAAAGGCCCAACTTTTGGTAGACCAAACAGGCCCAGTGTGTTGCCCAAGACAAATTTAACGTTACATGGATAGATACGAGAATACATCATTTGGATAATTATGAAGACTCATCTCGGCTACCTACATTCTCAAAGGAGATAAATATGAATTACCAATGAGCCAATAAGGAACTAAAAGTGTTTATACACAGCTTAACTACTTTTATTACTATAAATAAGACCCTCACTCCGGGACAATGGGGCATGTAATTCTGAACCTCTAAAGAATTAATAAAAACACAAGAAACCCTCTGTGGACGTAGGCATTTGCCAAACCATGTAAAATCCTGCATGTTGTGATCTTTTCTTACTCTCTTAATCCCTTTTCTTCTTATAATTATTAATTGTGATTTCATACACTGAGTGTTTAAAAATATTTTGAATCCGTTAGGAACACTACATGGTACATGTTTCTAAGAAAATGTTGTTGTCCAAATTACTTGTTCAAAAGGAAAAACTTCAGGTTTAAAATATCACTACGACTAAACCGCTATTGAAAATCTACGAAATTTGTAAGGACACAAATTTCCAATTGAGTCCATATATAGTTTTGGCTCAATTCAGGACAAAAACATTTATTCATAGGATTGTATTTAATTGTAATATTCTCAAGCCTATGAAGTGTTTGTTGAAGACGTAGCGGCAAAGAGTATAAAGCTTCATCAATATGCCGGTTTGCGTGCCTCGTTTCTACGTCATCAACTATGGTTCCATGCTCCCAAGTTATGAATGCAAGTTTATATATATATAGGAGCTTGGAACAAGTTTTATTGGGTGTTAGGTTTAATTAAAACTGTGTTTTATTTTCAAAAAGAATTAATTAAAACTTTAAAATAAGTTTATAAAGTTTTCAGGGCTAAAATCGAATTTTCCAAAGTTTCTGAAAGTTCGTTTGATATGTCGTTCGAACCAGATGTCGTTCGAACGATATTACCAACGACTTCCCATTAAGTTCATACTGGAACTTCGTTCGAAATGTCGTTCGAACGAGATTGTCGTTCTAACGAGATTTCCAATGAGTTTCTAACGAGTTCATACTGGAACTTCGTTAGAAGACTCGTTCAAACGAGAATATCGTTCGAACGAAATGTCGTTCGAACGAGATGCCAGGCGGGAACAGTTTTTGGCAGTTTTTCACCCACTTCCCCACTTGGTTCTTAACCAACCTTTTTCAGATTTTATTATGTGCGGGAATAACATTTTCCAACTTAACTTTTCCATTCTATTCCATCTCTTAGAGAGAATTTGAGAGCAAAATTGCTTAAGGAAAATGTTCTTGTTTTGAGTGAGTTTTTATCAAAGAGAAAAATATACACCACTCTAGTTTACACCCAAATTAGTTTCTTCCAAGTTCCCATATTTATATATCTTGCTTGGAGTTTGGCACCGGATTCATCTCTTCCGTTCAAAGAGACGTTTCGGGTTTTCTTCTACATCCCATAAAGAAAGAAGAAGATTTTTTGTTACAACATTACCCACTTAGAGAAAGGCTCCTTGCTCGGGTGACGGTGACCATATAAAGTCCGATCGGTGGATTTCGAGACCACGGTGGAGCTCCAAGGTTATCTGCTAGGAAGAGGTATCTACAAGAAGAAGCGTCGGGACTTGAGAGGGATCGAGTCGTGTGTTGTAATCCTTTCTGTCTTGTATTTGTAAATCCGTATCTAGTGGATTTGTGGCTAGGGCCGTCCGAGGTTGTTTCCCGTCTTGTGTTTTTCCTCGTACATTGCGGCGTAGTGGATTGATTGTTTATTTTATCTTTTACAAAATCACCTAGAACACATGCTTAGGTAAAAAGATAAAAATTGGTTGAATTTAATCTCTACGTGTTTAATTTGGGTAATCTTTACGTGAAAATGATTTTAATGCATTAATTTTAATGTTTAATTTGTTTAAGAAAATTAAAGTTTGGTAATTTGTTGTTTTGTTGAACCATCCTAACGCTTCCGCATCTTGATTATATATAAAAGGAAATAATATTTAATTTTATTAAAGAAAATTAAAATCGGGGGACTCGCATTACATTTCAACAAAGTGGTATCAGAGCCAAAGCGATAAATTATTTTGTTAAAGATCCTTTAAATAATTTTTGGCTAAAATGGAATTTTCCCCATTTTGAAAATTTCCTATTTTCGATGGTTCTAACTACGCGTATTGGAAAGCGCGTATGAAATCGGCACTAAAATCTATCGACGAGAGAGTTTGGATGTCTGTTGTTAACGGGTGGTCCCCACCAACGTATTTAGTTGAAAATGAACGTGTTCCCAAACCCACCGATAGATGCACTGAAAATGAGTTTAAACTTTCTAATTTTAATTCCCGTGGTTTAAATGCCTTGTTTAGCGCTGTCACACCGGATGAATTCCGACGTATTATGATGTGTGAAATCACTAAAGAAGCTTGGGATATTTTATAACTAACTCATGAAGGAACTAGTGTCGTTAAAGCTTCAAAACTCCAAAACCTCACCAATCAATTTGAAACTATCAAAATGAATGATAATGAAACTTTTGAAGAATTTTATGCTAGACTGTCTGATATTGTCAATTCATCTTTTAACTTGGGAGAGAAAATACCCGACAACTGAGTTGTAAAGAAAATTTTAAGGTCCCTACCCGATAGATTTATTTCAAAAGTGACCGTTTTAAATTCTTTACCAACTTTAGCCTCTACGAAATTAGAAGAGCTTGTAGGTGATTTACAAACCTATGAACTAGATATGTTTCCTTCTAAAACTGAAAAGAAAATTGAAAAGGGTGTTGCTTTAAAATCCCGGAAAGAGGTCAAACAAAGTGTAGAGAGCGAGAGTGATAGTGACTCGAAAGACATGGCTTTGTTTGCTCGCAAATTTAGAAAATTTCTTAAACTTAACAAAGATAAATTTAAAAATGATTTTAAAAAATTTGAAACTTCTAAGCATGACAAAGGCGAGAAGATCCCTAAAACCGAGAAGATCTCTAAAGTCGAGAAGATCCCTAAACCTATTCATGAAAATTTAAATAGGGACGAGTCTAATAGGTGTTTTGGTTGTGAGGGTTATGGCCATAGGGCTTCGGAGTGCCCCACTAAACTAAGGAAAGAGGGTAAATCACCCATTGCATATAATGCGACCCTTAGTGATAGTGATAAGAAAGAGGGACCCGATTCCCCCACTAAGCCTAATTTTATGGCGTTTATGGCTAGTCATGTGAGTGATAGTGAGAACTCATCGATTGATGAAACGTTAACACATGACACTTCCAAGGTCATAATTTATGATTCTCTTATTTTTTATGATAGTGAGAGTGGAGAAGAAAGAGAGTGAAAATGAAGAAGAGGTTAATGTGAGTGAACTTCAAAATGCTTTTCAAAAACTTTATAAAGAATCTATTAAATTGAAAAGAGCTAATTTGAAGTTAGAATCTAGTTTAAAAGAGCGTGTCAAGGTCATTGATGATAGCATGTGGGTAGAAAACCTTAGGACACGTGAGAGGACTCTTCAAGAGAAGCTTGAATATGTAGAAGGCGAGAGAGATAGCCATAGGGGTTTAATGGAATTCTTGAAAAAGGAGCTTCTTGATTTTGAAGAGCAAAATGTTTTATTAGAGTCTAACATTTTAGAATTGCAAAATAAATTAAAAGACTCTAGTAATGTCAAATTTGATTTGGAGTGTCGTTCGAAAAAATTAGATAAAATATTAGGAACGGTCCAAATTAAAAATAACACTTGCAGTTTAGGCTTCAATACTTGTAATGAATCTACTCATAAAGCCAAGACCAACGTTTTAAGAGAATCTACTAGGAATGCATTTCGAGATCACTCCTTAGGTAAATCTTTTCGACATGTTTTTACTTGTACACATTGTGGTCGAAAAGGTCATCTTAAGAAATTTTGTTTTGATCTTAAACGAATTCCTAGAAAATCCCAACGCAATGCAACAAATGTATTTAAAATTCCTACACCCCAAGATAGTCACTCTTCATTAATTTGGGTTAGGAAATCTGACTTGGTTGCCTTGCATAATAGGGTTTTTGATTCTCATTTACTATCACATGCTTCCTCCCTTGCTAAATCAAAAGGATAAATGTGTTAGTTGTTTGCATACTTTAGCTTTTGTACTTCATGATATATTCACATGCTAAATGTATGCTTGTTTAATCATTTTCTAGTCTATGCTCCATGCTTATCACATGCTAGAATTATGATTTTTGTTTATTTTTTGTATTATATTTCCTTCTTTTTGTTTACATTAAATGAAAAAATACAAAAAGATTTTTGTTTATCATTTGGATTTTATCCTTTGGTAATTTAAGCTTAATGAAAAATTCAAATAATTTTTGTTTGTCTTTTGAGTATATATATTTTTTATTTTTGGTTAAAAATTTCAAAAACTCAAAAAAGATTTATTTTGTGTGTAGTATAGTTTGACACACTTTAAGTGGCATATACTTTTGTTTGAATCCCTCCTTTAACGCTACCATGTGGCTAGAACTTTTGGTTTAGATTGTCAATCCTTAAAATGTTCTTTACCATATTTTTATGGAGTAGTTGGATTTTGTATTGGTTAAATGGATTCTATTTTCATATGCCTCTACTCATACATGCACGAGCTCCTTTGAATTTTTAACTTCATATGTATATTTGAGTTATGTGAGGTGTTCTCCTTCCAATATTGTCATATACATATTTGTGACTTAGGAGGACTAGTGCATGTCAAAATCCGTTGCACGTGAGATTTGTGTGAAAAACGAAAACATGATAAATATAAATGTGTACGGGGAAGGGCTCCGAAAGGACTAAGTGATCCTTTGCGATTGTAAGCCACCATTTTGAATGGACCTAAAAGAAATACATGGTCCAAAGGCCTAAAAACAGAAAACATGGCATTAAAAAGAAATATAATTGCCAAGGCCTATGTTTGATTGATATATCCATTCAAAGTTAATACAAATACTTACTGAGGGAGATTGGATGGTATATCAACGGTTTGCACAATGTCCGTTATCCTAGTTGCGTATTTCATGTCCTGACTCTATTGGTTTGTAGAATCATCAATATGCTAGGCTTGTATGCATTGTGTATGTTTGTTCATTGAGTTCAATCTATATTGTCACATGAGGTTATATTTAAATGTGATGAAGTTTGCAATCAAATGAGAATTCCGTGAATGTTTATTAAGTGTTTGGGTCTAAATTTAATCGTTACTAGTTCACACCCCTACACTTCCGTTTCCATATGACACATTTTTGCCATACGAGTGTGAAAGACTCTTATTATATTTTGTGTGTGTCATGTGTGTGTTTATATCTATATATGTGCGTGTGCATTCTTGATATATTTATAGTACATATATATATGATATTTTATTTTGCCTTGCCTTGCTTTCTAGTCCTTCTCTGCGTATACTTTAGTTTTGGTATCTATCTTGGATTAGTTATGCTTTTGTTGCCTATATGCTTTCATGTCTTATCACTTTAAGCTTCAACATGCTTTTATATTTGTTCTTTATCCTTTGCCTATTCCCGAACAAAAAGGGGGAGAATGACAGGGGAAAAATAAATTTTGGGGGAATATTTTTTTTATATTCCCTATGCATTTGATGAGTTTGCTTAAGTGTGCTGGAATTCTTCTAAAGCGGCATCCTTCAACGGCAAAGCGTTTGATCCTTGGGTTGAGTCAAGTTTGGGTGGGTTATGTTTTTGAGTCTAGTGAGTTTGACGGCCCTTTAGGATTTTTGTTTGGTTTTTGTCCCGGAATAGCCAAAGGGGGAGATTTGTAAGGACACAAATTTCCAATTGAGTCCATATATAGTTTTGGCTCAATTCCGGACAAAACCATTTATTCATAGGATTGTATTTAATTGTAATATTCTCAAGCCTATGAAGTGTTTGTTGAAGACGTAGCGACAAAGAGTATAAAGCTTCATCAATATGCCGGTTTGCGTGCCTCGTTTCTACGTCATCAACTATGGTTCCATGCTCCCAAGGTATGAATGCAATTTTATATATATATATAGGAGCTTGGAACATGTTTTATTGGGTGTTAGGTTTAATTAAAACTGTGTTTTACTTTCAGAAAGAATTAATTAAAACTTTAAAATAAGTTTATAAAGTTTTCTAAGCTAAAATCGAATTTTCCAAAGTTTCTGGAAGTTCGTTTGATATGTCGTTCGAACGAGATTGTCATTCGAACCAGATGTCGTTCGAACGAGATTACCAACAACTTCCCATTAAGTTCATACTGGAACTTCGTTCGAAATGTCGTTCAAACGAGATTGTCGTTCTAACGAGATTTCCAACGAGTTTCTAACGAGTTCATACTGGAACTTCGTTAAAAGACTCGTTTGAACGAGAATATCGTTCGAACAAAATGTCGTTCGAACGAGATGCCAGGCGGGAACAGTTTTTGGCAGTTTTTCACCCACTTCCCCACTTGGTTCTTAACCAACCTTTTTCAGATTTTATTATGTGCGGGAATAACATTTTCCAACTTAACTTTTCCATTCTATTCCATCTCTTAGAGAGAATTTGAGAGCAAAATTGCTTAAGGAAAATGTTCTTGTTTTGAGTGAGTTTTTATCAAAGAGAAAAATATACACCACTCTAGTTTACACCCAAATTAGTTTCTTCCAAGTTCCCATATTTATATATCTTGCTTGGAGTTTGGCACCGGATTCATCTCTTCCGTTCAAAGAGACGTTTCGGGTTTTCGTCTACATCCCATAAAGAAAGAAGAAGATTTTTTGTTACAACATTACCCACTTGGAGAAAGGCTCCTTGCTCGGGTGACGGTGACCATATAAAGTCCGATCGGTGGATTTCGAGACCGCGGTGGAGCTCCAAGGTTATCTGCTAGGAAGAGGTATCTACAAGAAGAAGCGTCGGGGCTTGAGAGGGATCGAGTCGTGTGTTGTAAGCCTTTCTGTCTTGTATTTGTAAATCCGTATCTAGTGGATTTGTGGCTAGGGCCGTCCGAGGTTGTTTCCCGTCTTGGGTTTTTCCTCGTACATTGCGGCGTAGTGGATTGATTGTTTATTTTATCTTTTGCAAAATCACCTAGAACACATGCTTAGGTAAAAAGATAAAATTTGGTTGAATTTAATCTCCCGTGTTTAATTTGGGTAATCTTTACGTGAAAATGATTTTAATGCATTAATTTTAATGTTTAATTTGTTTAAGAAAATTAAAGTTTGGTAATTCGTTGTTTTGTTGAACCATCCTTACGCTTCCGCATCTTGATTATATATAAAAGGAAATAATATTTAATTTTATTAAAGAAAATTAAAATCGGGGGACTCGCATTACATTCCAACAAAAATTTTCAGAATTCATCCTTTATGAGTAGATTTTATTTAAAAAAATTAGAGTCACTCGAAAATATTGAGTATAAGTTAAGATAAACTCATTTTAATACAAGTTGCCCAAAAATTTTAGC
Organism: Sambucus nigra; assembly: GCA_949130495.1. Classification (NCBI taxonomy): domain Eukaryota; kingdom Viridiplantae; phylum Streptophyta; class Magnoliopsida; order Dipsacales; family Adoxaceae; genus Sambucus; species Sambucus nigra. Next base: position 78,075,270 of record OX422210.1, on the reverse strand, counting down.
ATTAAGCATCAGATTTCTAAAAATCATAATAAAAGATATACAATTCATTTTCAAATTTTTCAAAGCTCAATATTCATAATCACTATACTATATTCATGCAAAAATTCATGAAATTTCAATGTATATATCTTTTATTATGATTTTTATAAAATTTATAATAAATTTCAGTGTATATATCATCATAAATGTGAGATGATATTACAACAAAATTCATAATTAAATTTTCATATTTTTTTTCTTTCCATCATCGAACACTTTAATGTGGTTGAAAACTACTAAGTACACTTCCATTTAAACACAAAAAAATATTTGAACAATTTGTTTAATAGTAAACATAGCGCAAGGCGCGAATGTTTATTATTTACCCTTCGACTACTTATATCAAATTTTGATTTGATTTCATATAACAAGTTTTTATTTTTTTCAAATATCAAATTTTTCATTTGATTCCAAATATCAAATTTCAACTTGATTCCATCTAAAAAAATTATTTGCTTTCAAATACCAAATTTTAATTTGATTCCATATAACAAATTTTTTATCGTTTTTCAAATATCAAATTTTCATTTAATTCCATATATCAAATTTTAGTTTGATTCCATATAACAAATTTATATTTCTCTTCAAATATCAAATTTTAATTTGATTCCATATAACAAATTTGTATTTGTTCCCATAAAAAATTATTTGTTTTCATATAACAATTTAAGTTGATTTCATATAAAAAAAATCATTTGCTTTCAAATATCAAATTTTCATTTGAGTTCTTAATCACAAGTGGCTCTAAATGAATTATCTTCAAAAGTAGGCAATTCAATTTTCAACAAAAACATCTTATATGAAATAACATTTCACATTCATAATTGAAAAATAGGATTGACCAATTTACTGAAATGTATTTTTGTACTTCTCAAAATATAATATTTAGGAAGTCTGTGGCCTAAGATGTAATTTTTAAAGTACAAGATCAAAATTATAATTTCTAGGATCACAAACTTGGTTAGCCTTTTTTCATTTTAAGGCATAATAAAAATAATCATATAAGCCTATAAGATTTATTTTTCAATCTCCATGGCAGATATGAAACGTCTTAAAATTGTTGCGACAATTTGGAAATTGTGATTAAAAATTACACTAGAGACTTTTATGGAGTAATCAAAAAATAAAATCATAATTTAATTTTAGTCTACTACTCAAAATAAAATTGTTACCTCATGCAATTATCACAAATATGAATCGTATGCTTTGAAATATTAATATATACTTCGTAATAAAAAAAAAATATCAGCTCAATTGTTTATAAATCCTGTAGTAGACGATTCTTGGGTAGATCGCAGAATACATAACTCTCCTTAAGACGGTTCACAGTTCTACCCTCTTTGTGCACGAAGTATACGGTCACGTTGTCTCCAGGATAAACAATCCCAGAATCAACTTTGTCTCATATAATTACGCATTGTACTTATACATCATACTAACAGTCTGTAATACCCCTTATTTATGAGTAATGATTTTTATATTAATTTGCCATGCGGGTTAATTATATAAAATAAGGGAAGTTGGAGTAAATATTACTTTAAGTGATTTAAGAGATAAAATTTACTGAGTTTAGCGTATTTACTATTAAGTGAATGTAAATAGCATCATATTGTGTTTTTGTTGCGTCGTTGTGCTTTAAGCGACGGTTATGGCTTATATTTCGATTGAATTATTATTGATAAATTCAAAAGATGTTGGAACATAAATATTTTATGTTATCCCGGATGCCAATTTAGAGGGCGTGATTAGTTCGAAAATGGTTGAAATAGTCAAAATAAGTACCAAGTTGTATTTTTGGCATCCGGGTACTTTTGACCGGTTATGACTTAATTATGTTGTTGCGAGTCATTTTAATTGTGTTGTAGGATTTAAAGTTGGACTTAGTGTATTTGGGAATTTAAGTCTTCCAAGAATGTCTATTTCTCATTTATGTGTTCCTAAACTCAGAGAGAGTTAGAGTGGAGAGATCTTGGGAGAAAAAGGAGAGAAAGAGAGAGAATTGAATATTTGGGCTTGAAATTGTTGCTACTGGAAGATAATCCAAGACTACGAACTTAAGACAAGTTTCTAACTTGCAAATGTATGATTTAGTGTGGATAATTTGTATTGATAGTTATTTTTTCGGAGATTTAAACCATTTATGGATTTTATTGATTTTTGGTGTTTAAACCCTTAACCTTTGATTTAGATATGAATTGTGTTGGTTTTATTAGTTAGTGGTTGTGTAGGATTGATTTGGAGGGATTATTGATTGGTGGTGGTGGATAGATGGAAGAGAAATGGGATTTGGGTATTTAGGGTACATATACCCATAGCCCCCAACTAGGCAAATCAACGAGGGTGAATCGATTCACTAAAAAGGGTGGCTACAGGTCTGGGGAGCCGAATCGATTCGGGTTAAGGCCGAATCGATTTAGCGTGAGACGAAATGTTGGTTTCCTCCGCCGAATCGATTCTCTTTTTGGGTGAATCGATTCCCTATCAGGGGCGAATCGATTCGGCCCTAGGCCAATCGATTCGGAAATCCTGCTGTTTTGGGATATTTTTCAAACTTAGTTTTTAGCCCTTTTCTTTTAGGTTTAAGACCTAGGAACCTTCTCTTATGAAGTAAAATAGAGTACTAGAGTCTCATATTAGGGTGATGAATCCCTTGGAATAGAAAGGGGGCAATGGGGCTTATTTTAGGGGTTATTTTATAAGAGTTTCTTCTAGCAAGCTAGCCTAGGACTAAAGAAAAGTTAGGTGGTATTGTTTTGGAACTCCTAGAGATTAAATTGAGGAAAATTACGCGTGGTATCCCTTAGTGTGTTATAAAATTCTCGGAGGTTAGTATGGGGGCAAATTAAACTTGGTAACTTATGTCGTTAGACACACGTGGTTTCGGATGTAATAAAATATACTTTTAAGTTGGCATATCGTGTAAATTATTACTTGCATATACAAACCTCTCTAAATGCTATCATAAGGTAAGTTACACAAATGAGGTGAAGTTCCCTGGATAATTTATGCAGGGTGAATATAGTCCTCAGCCATAGGACCGGCGTTTACATTATATTGTTATTTTATTCGAAGTGAGGTAATTCCGGGTATGGTTATGACTCACTGTCGAAGGTATATGGCCGCTTCCCATGCGACGCGATTTAGGGTGCCCAGGTAGTCTTGGTTATAGGCCCTGGAAGATGATAGCTATTTAGGGGCTCATCCAGTGGGGTGACTCCTGGAAGGATGGTCTTAGAATCGTTATATTGTGATTATAAATATTCTCACGATTGTGACACTTTTAAATGGTTAAAGCATTTTATAAATCACCTGTTTGGAATAAGTTTCCAAAGAGGAATGGACTGGTGAAGTCATATTGTACAAAACTGTAATGTAAGTTGATTGAGTTGGAATTTAATTATCTCTCTTGCAGTAATGTATAGTTAATCCTATAAATGATATTGCACTAGGATGTGCACTTAGATGAGAGGTGAGGATAATTCTTGTATGTTAGAGCGAACCGAAACTACTTATGAAGTTTCTCATTCATAACTATTATGCATTTTATTCACATGTTCATCATATCAAACCGGGCCCTGACCCGTCCGTATTTCTCTGTCTTGTGTGGTTCTCTTTTATGCCCAGGCGCTCCGCCACAAGGACGCCCGTGTTGACCCTTACTTCCTAGTGTCCAGGAGCTATAGCACTTTTGCGGATGTTATAGGACTTTTGTGATAGACGCATCACTCTTTTGTATAATCTAGTTATGATCGGTATGTACCTTCGGGGGTATTCCCAAAGTTTTGTACTTGCTTATATAATGTGATATTTATTTATAATACTTGGCGTAACCGTTTGTATTGGTCTATTAACCGACAGCTTATTCAGTCATTATTTTGAGGAATGGTTGTAATTCGTTATATGTCTTTATATGTTTATCCACCATCTTTTAAAATTGGATTGTTTAAATGGTTTTTTATTAAACTTGCAAATTAATATGACATATGTCTTCTAAAATAATTGGTGGTTATCTCGTATTTTTATTTTCACGTCAGTGATGCTAAGAATGGACCATCTATGGTTCCTGTATTTATTAGAGTATCGGGCTGGCCACCTCTTATTTTAATAAGTGGGGTGTCACACAGTCATTCGGAATTAATTTCTCAATATCATGGTGTTGGAATTGGGAGGTAATTATTTACATGTAGAAAAAATTTCAGAAGGAAATCTGAGAAAGAAAATTCATGTTCTTTCTGTCCTATTTTTTTTTTGTGTGTGTGTATTCTGTGAAAGAGATAGATAAATTTTCAAGTCTACATTAGAAAAATCAGACTCTCGATTTCTTTGTTTTGTCTCACAATTAACTAACATAAAGCTCCTTTCATATAGCTTAAGGGGCATACGTAATTGTGAGCTGAAAATGGAGAATTGAGTGTAGCTATGGGCATAGTGGGTTGAAAGGTTTGTCTCCCACTTATATTTGAAATACAAATTTACAACACAAAGAAAAAAGGACACATGTATTATGAAGTTTCATCTACTATCTACACATATTTTAACATTGAGAATAAATAAAGAATAACATATGTACAAGGATAAATATTTTTGACAGTATGAAAGCAACATAAACTAAATGAATTTCGACACAAAAATTATGAGGTTTAGCAAGGTAATACGTCCATGAGGGATAGGGATTGAGGCATTCTTTATTTAAAGGATCAATGAAACATGACTTGTTAATATTTTCATTATGTTTATAGGACACGTACAAATTTTGTTATAAAATTAATCCTTAAAATTATTCAATACTAAAAATGTCCTTTTACCATCTTAAAGTAAAATTATTTTGTTATCACCTTCATTTTTAAAATAATCAACTTTTCTTTTATAAAAATAGTCCATATTCTAATTGGGATTAATCAAAGTTGTTTATTTTTTTTAAAGGAAGGACTTGTTAACATTTTTATTTTATCTCTAGGACACACTATAAAATTAGTCCCTAAAATTATTCAATACAAAAAAATTCATTTTACCATCTTAAAATACAATAGTTTGTAACAATAATATATATATATATATATATATATATATATATATATATATATATATATATATATATATATATATATATATATTTAATTGTGATAATTTTCTATTTTGGACCCGATGTTTCAAAAGTTAAAATGTTAACCTTGAATTTTGAATACCGATTCAATTAGATCCACCGTTACATTTTCCGTTAAGAATTGTAAGAGATGTGATGACTCAATTTTGATGTTATAAAAATATTATGTGGTCCAATAAGAGATTGACACTTAGCACCTTTTAAATAGTACCTTTTAAAATAAAAGAAAAATCAATAAACTAAAAATAAAAAAACATAAAGAAAAAATAGAAAGAAAAAAATTGTAACACCCCCGCGCCCCCGAAAAGAGAACGCGACGTGCTACTACGATAAAACTAAACTAAATCCATCAATCAACAAGTATAGAGCATCTAAACAACCGTAATATAAATAAAATAACTCCACAATTTTTTTATTTCCATAATAAAGATTACAATAATTTTCTCTCGACTATAAAATTCTCTAACTAAAAATTACACCACTAATTATTACAACAAAAATACATCTTCTAATCCATGCTCTAAAATAATTCTCCAAAATAGTCCATAGCGTCCCAGTCCACGCTAACCTGCCAACTAAAAGAAAATACGAGGAAGTACACAATATGACAAGAATAGATATTAAAAAATAATTAGCACGGTGAATAAATTGCAACAATACGAATCACATATACAAATCAAATGCAACATTCAAGCATTATATCAATATTAATTTCTCAACACCACATCAATGAGTCACCAGGCCTCACCTCACCGCACCTATGCATTCTTAAGCATATCCAGATTTCGAATTATTGACGGGGGCCCATTCTCCGTGCCATATTAAAATCTCATGACACGATGCTCAAATCACAATATAATATATCACAATGAATCAATATTATAGATTTCAACAATTATTACAGAATTTTCAAACGAATATCACAATTCAACATGAGTGCAAATAACGCATGAAACAAACAAAATACTCTCGAGAGAATTTAGGAGAATATTGTGTAAGTCCCGTACCTCAAAATCATCACATGAAAGTCACAAAGATTCTTCTTCAAAATCTGATCATACCACTATGTTCCTCTTGCGAAAAATAATCAAATCTCATTCTAGCGCAAACTCGAGAAAACACCAAATAAGACTTTTAATCTAAGGTTGAAATCTTGAATAAGTTTGGGGCTATGGTCTGTAGATGAAAGGGAGTAATTTTGGAGAGGTCCTCTGGTTGAAAATTTTGAGAAAAAGTGATTTGAAAAGCCAAGCCACGAATTTGTTGATATATGAAGGATTAAAAGTTTGATTAAGAAAAGAGTTATAATCAGATACAAACACTAAAAAATTTATTCCGGACGATCCAACCGTTGGAATTTGATGAAATTTGGGGGAGAACTAGCTGAAGACGAGAAAAGATGCATAAAAAATTTCAGCTCCATCTGAGCATTCAATATTTTTAAATATTTTTTTCTAGAGAGTTTTATGTTTTGAGGACTCTTAGAGAGTTTTATGTTTTGACGACTCTTCTATATAATAAAAATTCAATTAAAACTCGATTTTAATTCCGATTCCAATTCCGTTTGAAAATTTATTTTTCAAATATAAAAACCAAAATTTTAAATTATATAATTTATAAAATTCAAACTTTCATTTTTCTCCGATTTCCAAAATTAATTTAAAAATTCGGGTTGTTACATACTTCCCCACTAACAAGGAATTTCGCCCTTGAAATTCAATGAAGCCTAACACTCAAAAATCAGGCCACACCAACAATCTCCAAAAAGAAATCTCGTCCCCCAAAATCAACTTTAAATACCTCACCTTTAACCTCGATCCGTAACACGACTTATCACCAAAAATTTCTATCTCCAAAAAAATATGTCTAACCCGCATGCATGACCCAAAACTCACGACCCAAGGGTTGTCGTATACCTAAGCCCGATACCATCTGTAACACCCCCGCGCCCCGGAAAAGAGAAGGCGGCGTTCTACTACGATAAAACTAAACTAAATCCATCAATCAACAAGTATAGAACATCTAAATGTCCATAATATAAATACAACAACTCCACAATTTTTATTTCCACAATAAAGATTACAATAATTTTTTCTCGACTATAAAATTCTCCAACTAAAAATTACAACACTAATTATTACAACAAAAATACATCTTCCAATCCATGCTCTAAAATAATTCTCCAAAATAGTTCATAGCATCCCAATCCAAGCTAACCTGCCAACTAAAAGAAAATACAGGAAAGTACAAAATATGATCGGAATATATGTTCAAAAATAATTAGCACGATGAATAAATCGTAACAATACGAATCACATATAGAAATCAAATGCAACATTCAAGCATTATATCAATATTAATTTCTCAACAGCACATCAATGAGTCATTGGGCCTCACCTCATCGCGCCTATGCATTCTTAAGCATATCTGGATTTTGGACTATTGGCGGGTGCCCATTATCCGTTCCATAGTAAAATCTCATAACACGATTCTCAAATCACAATATAATATATCACAATGAATCAATATTATAGATTCCAACAAATATTTCAGAATTTTCAAACGAATATCACAATTCAACGTCAATGCAAATAACACATGAAACAAACGAAATATGATAAGCACCCAAAAGTGTATGATTTAAGCCCCCGAATAGATGCATTTTAGTCACTCGCTTTAATTAAAATTGGTCATATGTTCGTATTTATTTATTTCTCAGGTCAACACGCAGTTGCGGTACAAATAATGCTAAATCAGTACAATTGCGACTCAATAGCGGTCAAAAGCGTGCATCGAAGAAATCAAAGGAGATCGCAAGGTCTGGAGTCCTATTTGAGTGTGCCGAGATGTGTTCCGATGCCCCGAACGAGTCCCGTAACCTTAACCTAGCCCAGACCGAGCCCAGTCCATACCCCGAGTCGGTGTGTGTTAGTTTGTGCCTTTTTATTATTTTTTTAGATTTTTAGTTTGAATCATTTTTATCTTTAGGATTTATTTAGATTTATTTAGAAATTTCTAGAATTTATTTTCTATTTCTTTATTTTGATTTTTATTAGTTTTTAATTTTTAATCTTTATTTTACTTTTATTAGGATTAATTTTTAGGAATTTATTTTCTAATTTTATTAGATTTTAATTTCTTTTATTTTAGTTTTACTAGGATTATATTTTTTTTAGTTTTAATAGAATTTTATTTTATTTCTTTTTATTTTCATTTTGTTAATTAGTTTGAGATGTTAGTTTTTAGTTTTATTAGATTTTAAATTTTTATTTTTATTTAGTTTTATTTTTATTTTTTTTAGATTGTGTTAATATTTTTAGAGATACAAATTAAACACACATAGACACATAACCCATAACTTAAACACTTATCCTAAACCCAACTAAACTATCCAACACCCTAAGCCTCAGCCATCTTCCCATACACCCACACACACACTGACTCCTACCCCACTCACCTTCAACCTCAAACAATCTCTTCTCTCTCCTCCATTACCAAAACAAACCATAATCTCTCACCTCCCTCCATTAATAACTCACAACAAACTCACCCACACCAAAACCCATTATTCCACCTACCAACTCGACCACCTGCCACGGCCTGAAATCACCGATCCGGCCAGCCCTTTTTCCGATGACCCGAGACCCGCCGCCCAACTCGCCGGACCTGCAAAATCAAATCGCCGGCTCCCTACTCCGGCGTCGACCCCTTTAACCCTGTCTAACCCGTGCCAGATATTCGCGCAGGACCTGACCTGAGGGCGCCCTCAACCTCCTCTCCCTTCGGTCAGAAACTCGCCGGCGACATCCTAATCTGAACCCGTGACGCTGCCTGATCAAATCCGACCGACCACCTTGCCCAAACTCGAACCAACCCAGAGCAATACAAACCCGATGTACCTTAACCCCTTCCATTGCTAAACCCGCCTGTCAAATATCTCTCCTAAATAATAGGAACAAACTTTCTTATCTCTAATCTTCAAAGAAAAAAAAAGTGCAAAGAGAAATTTGACTTAACCAAATGCCAAAAAAATCTCACCAAATCTTCAACCCAAAAATTGTGGCTTATAAAGGGAGAAGGGCATCTCATAAAAACAAGAAGACTCTCAGCACAGAATAAAAAAGGGAGATACGCAGAGAGAGAGAGAGAGAGAGAGAGTATAATATGTACATAGTAGGTTTATAAAAAAATTCACAAAAATACAAAAAAAATTAGTTTACTTTAAGGGTCGTTTGGCAACCCAATTCCAACGCTTGAAATATGAATTGGAAGGCCAATTTGAATTCCACGGAATTGAAATTTCCACGGAATTGAAATTAGCTTTTCAATTTCAATTCCACGCCTTGGAATTAGATTGTCAAACGGACCCTAAGAATAATTTTTAGGTTTAGTTTTTAGTCTTCTTTTTGTAATCAAGTGCTGAACATTGTGAATAAGTTGGATGCGTGTCAAGGTGTTTTTCAAAACAAATTTGAGAAAAATATTCCGTATTGTATTTCTATCTTCTCTTTTCAATTTATTTCCTTCTTGACATATTATTTATTATTGTTTATGCACACATGAGAATGTTTGGCTAAACACTCCGTTCAAGGGGTGGGATGCACTGCGTATGATGTTACTTTAATTAATTGGTTTCATTAATTTTATATTTCTAGGTAAATTAATTTTAAATGTCACCAATTAATTTATGTAAAGAGAGTTAGTAAATTAATTGAACAAATTAATGTTTAAATTTAGGAATCGAACTAGAGTTAGGTTTTTCCGAAATTTGAATATTAATTCGGTGTTGAAATTTGAAGATTGCTATTGTTTTCGTTAAATTGATCCTAGCGGGTAATTTTCTGAAAATAGTGTAGTCCTAATTTTTCATCGTGTGACATTTTTAAATTAATTTTCTGAAAAAGACTTTATTAAATTTATAATTTTAACGAGAGTTAGATTATCGATTTAATATTATCTCGAAATATTTCAAATTAATAAATTGAGAAATTAAAATAATTGAAAATGCAGTGTAATCCCATGTCTTGACTTTCTCACATATTTCACACTTGGTTGCACATTCTTTTTCATTATTTAGTCATTTTATAATTTTAGCATTTGTTAGTTAATTTCTCCCTTGAAATTGTTTTTAAAAATATTGTCATAAAAAAAAGTTGAAATTACACGTTTTCACATTAATTGCTTTATCTTGAAAGTTGGATTGATACCCGTACTTACCGCAATACGAGTTATTTTTAGACAAGTTTTGTAGGTACTCAAGGAAATTTTGAGAATGGCTTTTGCAGACAACGACCATACGCAAAAAGCTATTTATCAAATGTCGTCGTTGCCGCTTTCTTGACGTGGAGACATGATTGAAGACTTGTAATTTTATTTATCTTTTTTTAGTGTAGTTCTTCCTCCCCCTCCTCCTTAGACTCTTTGTATATGATTTTTTTTAAAGATTGTGTATTTATTTGGGGTGCATTTTGATACCATATTATTTTGTAATAATTATTCCATAAAAAATGCGAAAAGGGAATCTGGACAAGGTAGAGAGAGGGCGTTCAACAACGAGGATTTTTGAAGCCTCTCTACTTTGGGTCGGTAGGACTCCCGGGAACGACTGAGATAGGTGAAATCTCCCCTCGATCGACTCAACTCGATCTTCACTCCACGTGTGTAAAAGTCGTGGGAGGTACAATTTTTTTATCCCTCGCGACTCCCCTGCCAGCGAGTTCATTTCTTGTGTGATTCATTGCTCCCATGTGCTTTTAATTTCTCCATCACACTTAAATTGAATGGTTTGATGAATTAATTTACCTAAGACCTGGACCCAGTCATTGAAACGAGAAGGGATTTTATCACCCGATTCACTCGCTTATCCATTGTGTGCTACCCTAACTATCATTAAATTTAAAATCAATCAACTAGCTTGCCCCGTAGGAACACATTTTTGCAACAGGCTATCACAAAGATAAATTCCGTGAATTTTGTTGCCCGCGGACTTAATTAAAATTTGACTGCCCCTCTCACTAATTTTGAAGATAATAATTGGCTACGTGCTCGTTAGGATTTTTTCTTGACTCGTGTGTGTCCAATTCCATTCTTTAGGTAGTCAATTTTAGTTAGTTCACTCAAATCAAGAGTCCAATTTTTTTCCTCTTTTTCGAAAAATCCCAAAAATATTTTCCTTTTTTTTATAAATATTTTCAAAAAATCCCAAAAAGATTTTTTTTTCCATATTTAAAATACCAAAAAGATTTTCCTTTTCTTATTTTCAAAAATCACAAAAAGATTTTCTTTTCTTTTGAAAAATATTTAAAAACCAACAAAATATTCCTCTTGTCATGGCCGAAGAACGTCCTTTACGGGAATACTTTGATCATTTCACATTCTCTCGCAGTTTGTTTGATGATAAGTCCGAATCGACCCTAGATTCATTAATTCAAGGCTTTAACTCTCAAACGCACATCGCTGATACTCCTGTGTCGTCCATCACACATCTCATCTTCCACCGCCTCCGGTGACGAGTGTCAACCCATCACATGCTTCGCCGTGCACACACTGCTTTCTCAGTGATCACTTGTCCCATGAGTGTCCATTTATATTCTCTCTATCTGAATCCACCTCGGAACATGTGTATCCCTATGCCACTATTTTGGACCCACCCTCGACGTATTGTCACGACATATCTAATGTCGAGGGGTATGAGTACCCGAGCTATTCAGGGAGGCCTGATCATCCTTCCATGCAATATGATTTCCAACGCCATGTTGTGGATCCTTACGGTTTCCAACAGTCGTCATCGCCACCTCGTGCACCTCATACCTATCAGTCCCCTTCATATGCTCCTCATGCTGATTACACTTTTGTCCCTCACGGAGATGCTTCTCCCGTGAATGCTACACTTGACCCTGCTCCACACACTTCATATGAGTATTCTCCGGACCCTAGTTTTTTTAGCGAGTTGTGTCCACCTCACCCACCACCTTGCACATCCGCTCTCGAGAGACTCTTACACAAGTTCGTGCACACTCTTCAATCTCAAAATGAAGCCCTTCAATGGCTTGAACACAGGTTTACTGCATTTGAGTGTGCGAACGAGTCGGATCTCACCCCAAGTCAACCCATTATTGCTCCCATGTGGAACGATGATGCGTCGTCTTGTGCCACGGATTTTGAGTGTGACCAACCCTATCTTCCTGAGAATCTCGACATTGAGACAACCCAATGGTCCGGGACCCAAGTTGACAATTGTGTTGACTTATCCATTGATTATGAGACTGATCCCACACCGCCTTACCTTATCGAACCCACCATAGAGGTTTGCCTTTCCCCTTCCATAGAATCCTTATTTTTGCCTGCGCCTACACCTATTGAGCCCACTGCGTGTGTTCCCGAGGAACCCCTTCATCCTAGGTTAGCTTCGGCTACGAGTGCTCACCATTTTCTTGATATTGAATCCGAGATAATTTCTACCTCTATGGATATGGATCCTGACCCGCCATGCTTGACTCATATTGAGACAAATATTAATGTTGATTCATCTATCTCGGATTTGGGTGCCTCGTTCAATTTTTCCACCACTTTGGATGGTGACTTTCGGGTGGCTAAGTTGATCACTCCCTCGTTCACTTTCACACCTCCTCCTACGAGTGCCCTTGAGGATCACTCTGAGCCTCGTGAGGAGTGTGTCTCCCCTACTCGTGAGTTAGCTCATCTTCCCCCACCACTTGATTTGGACCTTGTTATTGCACCTCACATGTTCCCATCTACGTATTTAGGTCCTCACCTACATCCATCCTCCGCCCTAGTGCTCCACGATCCCATTTTTGCACTTTTCCTCGACCCCACTATCCATGCTACTCTCCCAATCCGTGACACCGAGCTGGTTACTTTATGCACACCACTTCCTTGTGGTGTCGATTTTCTCTATCGACAGCTCCCTAGCGTGTCACGGCGCGACCATTATCATCATCCATTTATAGAATGGTCGTGCACTTTATCTGAGGTCCGCCCCATCCTTTTTGTCAAATCCTTTCACCTCCCTCACCAACTTGAGTACCATTCTTATAGGGCCCTTGTTGCCCTCACATTTATGCTCAATAAGGCCCGTGATCGGTGCCTCTTCACCCTTACCCTTCGTCCATGTACCCTCTTACCCACCCGCTCATGGTCCACCGATGCTTTGCATCGCGTGATGCACTTTTCTATACAAGTGCATTGACCTCTTTTAGCCTTTATCCAACAAGACAGACACTTCCGTCTTGTTTGGGGGTGATTCTCATCACCCAATTTTTTCTGCCACCCGTGCTTTCCTATTTCCTATCTTTAGGGTGAGATTGGTTCGGTCTGGCTGAAGACGTTAAACTTAGCGCTATCGGGAGGCAGCCCGTCATTCATTGTTTCTGAGTATGAGTCTTATCCTGTTTGGGAGTGGTGTTTCACACCACCCAATGCTTTTCACATGCTTTATAGACTTGTCCATATTTTTGTATCACATCTGTTCTTCAGGTTTCTTCTATCCTCCAGAATGTGGTACATTTCACTAGTGGTTCATTATGGTACTATATTTCCTCCCTTGTTCTTTTCATTTTTATATATGGTTTTAAACATCGAGGACGATGTTCTCTTTTGTTTGGGGGTGGGAAATTTATCAAAATCGTACCCCTTTTGAAAATTTTCAGAAACAAGTGATTTTAAACTTTTTGTGCAGTTAAATAAAATTTTATGACGTGATTTATCTATCATCCCTCTTTTAGAAATCTCGGAATACATGTGTGTTGATACCAAAATTAATATGCTGATGTGGACGAATAGTATGAAGACACGTGTCGATCTACGTGGCACAATAACAGCGAGGAAGATCATTTACTGAACAACCATGGTTGGTACCGAGCAACGAGAATACACCGAGGAGCTCTATCATGCCGAGGAACTCCTTCATCCCGAGATACTCTAAGCACTCCGAGGAACTCTTGATCAACGAGCAACTAAGGCGGTCCGAACTGCACCTCGGCCGTGTCATCAATTATCAGACGGACAACTGTTCAACTATTCATTAGATTCTTGACGCACACGCTGCATTAAATGTATTACCCATTCATATGTATATCATTTAATGTATTGGACCTTTCATGTACAGCCTTGAGGCTATAAATACCTTGTATCAATCCCATTCAAAGGGACCGGAATTTCTTGAGAGAACTTGTAATCAAGAATTCCACAAACACTCAGCAATAACATAACAGTGGACGTAGGCTTTATTCCTAGCCGAACCACTTTAAAAGTCTTTGTCTTATTTATTTATCTGTGATTGAATAATTAGAGCGATCTAGTTTTTTACATCAACAGATTGGCGCCGTCTGTGGGAAACGACTGTTGTTATCGTTTTTCATAAAAATCATTTATCACCAATGGCAGATAATCCAGAATCCAGTAATCGAAATGCTGGAAATACTGGAAATCTTCCAAATCCATCTGCATCTCCAGATCTAGCCGGAATTATGACGAATCTGGCTCAGGGACAAACCGCCATGCAAGAATCTATGAGGCAACTCCTTCAAACTCTTCAAGGCGGTGTACCTACTCATTCAGGGCAAAGGACTGATCATGGGCAATCACGATCCAGACGTATTGGGTCATATCGCAATGGGGAATCCAATGATTCTTCTTATCAACCTGGGCGAACTTCATCAATACGGGCTACGGATACAGATCAACATATCTCTCTTTCTCCGGAGAGAACTAGCGCTTTAGAAAGATTAAGCAGGGTGTCTCCTTTCAGTCGGTTAGGACCAAGGAGGAACATGAGTCCACCTAGGGCTCCATCAGGAAGTTTTCGACCACCACCAGGTTTGAGAGAAGGATCTGCACAATCACGACCAATTACTCGTCGAGATAAATCTCAGGAAGCTACGTCAGAGCAATCAGTTGCTCGGACTAAGCGGCCCGAGGAAGGGAATGAAGCATGGAAAGGTTCCATTCAACGATTGGAGGATAGACTGGGAGAAATGGCTAAGGCGAGGAACCCCTTACAGAGAACTTTTGTTCAAGGGACACCTTTTGTGCAAGCCATTGTGGATTTCCCTACACCGTCGAAATTCAAAGCACCTGTAGTGACCCCCAAGTACGATGGAAAGACAGATCCCGTACTTCATATAGAACAGTACCAAGCTGCTGCAGATATCTATGCTGTCCCCGACGAGATGAGGTGTAGAGCATTCTCGGGAACTCTTACCGGATCTGCACAGATATGGTACAATAATCTTCCTCGGGGTAAGATTTCAACTTTTGTTCAGTTAGCCGAGCTGTTTATTGGCAATTTTTGTTTTGGAGCAAAGCCGGTAAAGCGAGTAGCACATTTGCTAAGTGTTAGACAAAAATCAGGAGAAAGTACTAGAGATTACATAACTCGTTTCAATAACGAGAAGTTGGAAGTCATAGATTATGAAGAAAAGACAGCAATCACTGCTTTGATGAGTGGTTTGCTGCCTAACAAGCTATACTATACTCTGGCCAAAGATCCGCCTAAAAATATGTCGGAATTGATGGCAAAGGCGGCCAAAATCATGAATGCCGAGGAGGCTATGACTGCGAAGAAGAATATGGATAAAGAAGTTAAAGTGGAGGTCGACAACTCTAAGAAGAAAGATCAGAAAGGTAATGGTGGTGACAAACATTCCACGAATAACAGGATAAAGTTGGAAGCCCTAAAAAAGTATGATAATTATACTCCATTGAAAATGGGTATTAATCATGTTTTAGAAGAGATCAGGAATAACGAGGAAATCAAATGGCCAGAGAAACTGAAAACAGATCCTGACATGAGGAATAAGGCCAAATATTGCGAGTTTCACAAAGATCATGGCCATATGACCAAAAATTGTATAGCCCTTCAGAACGAGATTGAAACACTCATTCGAAGAGGAAAATTATCAAAGTATGTAGATCGCAGAGGTGAGAGGAAAAATGAGGACAGAATTAGAAAGAGATCTAGATCTCCTCGTCGTGCAGAGGAGAAAAAGAGGAGGGACCATGAAGAGGATCCAGATGATGACCCCGATCTTCCCAAGAAGCCAAGAAAACCTGAACGAGAGGTATTTTCCATACGTTTTGGATCATTTCATTGTAACGTTATTACAGGGGGAGATGCAGGAGGAGGAGACCTTACTGCAGAAAGAAAAGCTTATCTCGGAGAGGCTCAAGCTTGCTCATATATTCAGCGAATAAACCTGGCCGAGGATGATCGTCCGAGGAAGGTAAACAAAGAGAAGCTAGTAATTGGTTTTTCAAAAAACGACCTGGCAGGTGTTCTTTACCCTCATGATGATCCTTTGGTGATCAAAATGAGAATGAAGGACGTGATCATTTCAAGGGTGTTGGTAGACAATGGTAGTTCGGCAGACATCATGTACTATTCATGCTTTGATAGCCTGAATTTGAAATTATCTCAATTGGAACCTTATCACAGACCCCTTCTGGGTTTTGCTGGCGAGAAAGTTTTTCCACTTGGGACGATCAAGTTGGATATATTCATTGGAACCTGGCCTGTTTGTCGAACAGAAAGAATACGATTCTTTGTGATGGATAAGAATGTGCAATCGGCCTACAACATCATCATGGGAAGAGTTGGATTGAAGAAGTTCGAAGCCGTTCCTTCTACAGTACATCAATGTTTGAAATTCCCAACAAATTTTGGAGTTGGAGTGGTGAAAGGTGATCAAAAAGTAGCTCGGGAATGCTATTATTCGTCGGCCGAGCAAGAAGAACTAGAAGGATCGATGAAAAAGACTACTACTTATCAAGTGGATGAATGTACAGAAATTGAAACTCTTAATCCTAGAGATGAGTCCCAACTTGTGAAAGGGCAAGTGGTAGAATCTACAGAAAATGTTATTCTGGACGACGAACATCCTGAACGAATAACCCAGATAGGTTCATCGTTGGATATGTCAATAAAAGAGGAGTTGATAACTTTCTTGAAGAATAGGAAAAATACTTTTGCTTGGAGTCATGAAGACATGCCAGGAATAGATCCAAACTTCTTATGTCATGAACTCAATGTGAATAAGGAGATTAAACCTGTAAAGCAGAGAAGAAGGGTGTTTAGTCCCGAGAAGAACCAGGCCATACAGGAGGAAGTCGAGAAACTCCAGAAAGCCCAATTCATTGAAGATGTAAAATATCCAGATTGGTTGGCTAATGTGGTGATGGTAAAGAAGAAAAACAACAAATGGAGAATGTGTGTCGATTTCACCGATCTCAATAAGGCATGCCCCAAGGATCATTTTCCATTACCCAGAATTGATCAACTGGTGGATGCTACCTCGGGACACGAGCTACTCAGCTTCATGGATGCTTACTCTGGCTACAACCAGATCAAAATGAAACCTGAAGACAGGGAAAGTACTTCTTTTATTACCCCTAGGGGAACTTATTGTTATAATGTTATGCCTTTTGGTTTAAAAAATGCAGGTGCAACATATCAGCGGTTGATGAACAAGGTTTTTACCGAACAAATCAGCCGCAACATGGAGGTCTATGTCGATGACATGCTCACTAAAAGCAAGAAAGCTGCTGATCATTTGGTTGACTTGAGTCAAACTTTTGATCAATTGGATAAATACCAAATGAAGCTTAACCCGACGAAGTGCACCTTTGGAGTACGAGAAGGAATGTTCCTCGGATACATCGTCAATCAGCGAGGTATTGAGGCAAATCCAGATAAGATCAAAGCTCTTCTAGGGCTGCGATCTCCGACGACGAAGAAAGAAGTGCAGAGTCTTACCGGACGAGTTGCAGCGCTCAACAGATTTGTATCTCGAGCAACTGATAAATGCATACCATTCTTCAAAACACTTCGAAAAACCTTTGAATGGAATGAGGAATGTGAAAAAGCTTTTCAAGACTTGAAGAAATACTTGGGAGCACCTCCACTGTTGTCCAGACCAATAACAGGAGAAAAGTTGTATTTGTATTTGGCAGTATCAGAGAACGCAGTCAGTTCAGCGTTGATCAGATTGGAGAATGGAGTCCAGAAGCCAATTTATTACACAAGTAAGGCTTTCCGAGGTGCAGAAATCAGGTACCCAAAGCTAGAAAAATTGGCATTGGCACTAATTGAAGCAAGTAGAAGAATGAGGCCATATTTCCAAGCCCATACCATCATCGTTTATACTGATATGCCATTGAGACAAGCCCTCCATAAGCCAGAAAAATCAGGGAGACTGATGTACTGGGCAGTAGAACTTGGTGAATATGATATTGTGTATGAGCCCAGATCATCATTCAAGGGGCAAGCTGTAGCAGATTTTATAGCAGAGTTCACATACCCTGATACCCCCGAGGAGCAAAAGGTGCCTGCTGATTTACCTGTGGACGATACAGGATCAACAGAAACATCTGCTGATCTACCTGTGGACGATACAGGATCAACAGAAACATTTGCTGACCTACCTGTGGACGATACAGGATCAGCAGAAATAGGTCCAAACCAGCCAAGGTTGGTAAAAGGACTTGTGGATGTAGAGAAATCATTATATTCAAACTCAGACCAACCACGATTGGTAAAAGGGTACGAGCAGATGACTGACGAGGAGCGAAAGATACCGGGGGATGATGGAAGAAAACAGCAGATATTTTATCGAGGAACTCTGACAGATAAGAAATTTGAAGACGAAATACCTACATGGAGATTATATGTAGACGGATCATCCTGCACAGCTGGTTGTGGAGCAGGAATTGTTTTGATCACTCCAGACGAGATTGATATGGAATATGCTTTGCGATTCCAATTCAAAGCCTCTAATAATGAAGCGGAGTATGAGGCCATGATAGCAGGTCTTAGCCTAGCAAAAACTATGGAAGCACAACAAGTGATGGTATTCAGTGATTCTCAATTAATTGTGAATCAGATGATGGGAATATACGCGGTTAAAGGAGACTTAATGATCAAATATCATGCAAAGGTGATGAAATTGTTGACAGAATTTGATGCCATTCAACTGGTGAGAATACCGAGGATGGAGAATGTACAAGCAGATGCACTGGCCCGACTAGCATCAGCTACTCGTACCGAGATGCGAAGAACCATACCGATTGAAGTATTAGAAGGTCGGAGCATAGATGAAGATCTGACAACGAATGTGATTACCCTTGATTTAGGACCATCTTGGATGGATCCAATCAGGAAATATGTTGAAGAGGGCGAATTGCCGGAGGACAAACTCGCTGCCAAGAAACTGAAGTATAAAGCTGCTCGGTATGTATTAACTAATGGTATTTTGTATAGACGAGGAATTATGGCAGGTTTGCAGAGATGTGTACATCCCACCGAGGTGAAAGAATTGATTGAAGAAATCCATGAAGGATCTTGTGGAGCTCATGTAGCAGGTCGAACACTTTTACAAAGAGTGATGACACAGGGATATTACTGGCCGACAATGAGGGCTGATTGTATAGCCTATGCCAAGAAATGTGACAAGTGCCAACGTTTTTCCTCCATCCGACGAACTCCACAAGCATTGCTAACACCAATAACTTCCCCTTGGCCATTTGCCATGTGGGGAATTGATTTGGTTGGACCACTGCCGACCACCCGAGGAAGATTCAAGTATCTCGTAGTTGCAGTGGACTATTTTACTAAGTGGGTGGAAGCTGAGCCTCTTATCAATATGACGTACGAGAAGGTATACCAGTTTGTATGGAAGAATATCATTTGTCGATATGGTCTCCCTCATGCTTTCATCACAGATCATGGAACACAATTTGATAATGAAGAATTTGCTGCCTATTGTCATCAGTCGAACGTTTTGAAGTTTCATTCAGCACCAGGCCATCCCCAAAGCAATGGACAGACTGAAGTGACGAACAGAACATTACTAAATGGGTTGAAAAAGAGGCTAAGTGAAGCTAAAGCAAATTGGATTAATGAGCTCCAATCAGTATTATGGGCCTACCGAACAACTCCCCGAGCAGCAACTGGAGAATCACCATATATGTTAGCATTTGGAAGTGAGGCTGTGATACCGGCCGAGTTGGGTCTCCCAACGCATAGAGTGCTGAATTTCAACTCTCCGATCAGTGACTTGATGAGAAGAATGGATTTGGATATGCTCGAAGAAGTAAGAGAAGAGGCAGCCATTAGGAATGCTGCTTATCAACAACGAACAGCTCTGTTCTACAACAAAAGGGTGAAGAAATGCGATTTGAAGGAGGGTGATTATGTGCTGAAGAAAGTCATTCAGAAACAGAATAAACTGGAAGCAAACTGGCATGGACCTTACCGAGTTACAGAGGTTGTTCGACCTGGAACCTACAGAATAGCAACTCTAGAAGGAGAAGAATTTCAGAATGCATGGAATGCTGAACACCTGCGAAAGTATTATCAGTAATGTAAAATGTAAAGTATTTCCTTCATTATGAATAAAACGAGGATGGTTCACCATTTTCTTTCTGTTGAAAGTTTTTCGGGGAATACTAGTGTTGAACACTACACTGCTTGATAACAAGAAGAAGACTGCAAGAAGACTGCTCTACGGAGCCATGCTCTACGGAGCCAAGCTCTACGGAGCAAAAGTGATATAAGTAGCCAACCTCCTTTGGTTAGGAGGATAAGCTCTACGGAGCGCTCTACGGAGCAAAAGTGCTATAAGTAGTCAACTTCCTTTGGTTAGGAGGATAAGCTCTACGGAGCGCTCTACGGAGCAAAAGTGCTATAAGTAGCCAACCTCCTTTGGTTAGGAGGATAAGCTCTACGGAGCGCTCTACGGAGCAAAAGTGCTATAAGTAGCCAACCTCCTTTGGTTAGGAGGTGTATACCAGCATGATCAACTACGGTTGGTAAGACTTTATATACTCTCGCATTACAGCTTATGTTGGTCGGGAGGTAACATTATTACAAAAAGTTCTTTGAAGAACAAAATATTCCAAACTGTACCAAGTATGGTTGGTCGGGGATAAAAACCCACTAACTGTAGTTGGTCGACGAGAAAAACAAAAGTATTGACCTTAGTTGGTCGGACACATGTTTATATTTGAAAATTGAACCAAGTATGGCTGATCGGGGATAGAAACCCATCAACTGTGGTTGGTCGACAAACATTATTTATCCACCTTGGTTGGTTGGAAACAATTTTGAACAATTTCTGCTTATTATAAATTCTAAGTTGGTTGATGAACCATATAATTTGCAAACAGAAAAATAGCTATTGGCAAAACAGAAAATGAAATTCTTTCATTAAGATAAAAATGTATTACATGTTACATGTATGTTCTAACTATTACATTAAAGATTCCTACTCTATTGGTTTCTTTCCTTTATCCTTTGAGACAGGTTCCTCGCCGGCAGGAGGATCCTCTAGACAAAGAGGAGAATTAATAAAGTTCATGTCCTTCAGCATTCTGACATTCATTATTGTAGGAGTGTCCAACAGGTGCTCAGGACGAGATACTTCAACTTGAGAATGAAGGTTATAATCACCAAGATATTTAGAGATCAAACTCCGAGGAATGGAACGAGCAGGAATCCATGCCATATCCAATTTATAGGGAGGAACAGGCAAGTCTAGCAATCCAGGAGCATGATAATCCCATAAATAATGACCTCGTTCCAATTTTAATACACCCAGGGCGTTCAACCATCCCTGCTTATAACCTTCGTTGTTAGCATTTTCAAGGCGATCATCCAAATGGTAAAGAGCTTCATTATAGCCTGCATTCCAGAACTCCCGAGGCTGTTTATGGAATTGGAAAGTTAATCTATCTACTTGCTCGAGAAAGTTCTTGATAAGAGCATCTTTATTATTCAGAGCAGACTTCATCGTAGCCAATTGATCCTCTAAAGATAAGTTTTTCTTAGACAAATCAGACAGAGCACGATCCTTAACATTCAGTTGGAATGCTTGAGTTTCCAGAGTAGATTGGGTACGAGATTCTTCAACACTGCGGCTAAGAACTCTTGACCGGCTCCGAGAAGCAACTGGAGAATTTTGCTCCTCGATGATTCTTCCTCGTCCCCGAGAAATCCTTCCTCGTCCCCGAGCAGTCACAGGAATAATAGACTTTTTCAAGTCATCCAACTCTTGCCTTAGTTTGGCGTTTTCAACCTCTAGAAACGAAAAACCTTCATCAGTAACTGGTACTAATGCAGTGGAAGAGGAGACAACGGATTCATATTGAGACAATCTTTTCTGCAGACTATTATTTTCTTGTTCCAGGATCTCGGCAATTTGTCGGCAGGCTTCAACTTCACCTTTTAGGGTCCTTTCCCTAATGTCATATGCAGCAATGATCTTTTTATGACCTGTATCAGAGGAAAGTTGTTGATATCTATTTTCATATTCCTCGTGTAATGAAGCCATCGATTCATTGTGCTGATCTTGGAGATCCTCTAAGGAACAATGCAGCTCTTCAATCAAGTCATAATAAGCGACATTGTTAGCTACAGCTCGGTCGAGTAAATCTTTCAAGTACCGATAAGCCTCAGTCGCCTGTTCTGAAGCATCATGACCAAGAATGTCAGCAATTTCAGAAGAACTAAGGTCTGTATGACCAGCCCTATAGTATTGGCGACATTGCTGCATCAGCTCGGTATCATGAGAAGAGATTAGTTCCATTCTAGCAACAAACTAAAGACAAGAAAAAGACAACAATCAACAAAGAATCATCAATAACAGCGATGAGTAAAGAAGTATTTTATTAGATCATAAAAGGATTACATTGTTCGATTACAAATGACAAAAGATAGAAATGATACCGAACAACTTCACACCTTTTCCTTGTCTCCCAAGACTTTCTCGGGAGGCTGGGACGAGGAGCTCGGTTGCTCGGTGATAACAACAGCTTGATCGGCAGAAATCTTCTCGGC
The DNA here is from genome assembly GCA_949130495.1 of Sambucus nigra. Classification (NCBI taxonomy): domain Eukaryota; kingdom Viridiplantae; phylum Streptophyta; class Magnoliopsida; order Dipsacales; family Adoxaceae; genus Sambucus; species Sambucus nigra. The sequence continues at coordinate 78,052,276 of OX422210.1, read as the reverse complement.
AGGAGGAGGCATAGAAGAAATATCCTCAATGACAGAGGGTTGAGAAGCAGAGATTGGGACATCCACAGCCATGGAAGATTCATCTGAGGCAGGTTCATCTTCTTCTTCTTCCACAATTGGTGGAGGAGGACCAGGGAGATGCCGTTGGAATAGCTCAGAATTGTCTTGGATTTTTAGCTTTTGTAAAGCAGCTACCCAACCATCATAGAAGTATTTCAACTCCCCATATTTGACTTGGGATGTCATAGCAGCAATCCCTCTATCCCATCCTTTTTCCCAACCAGCACTGAAATGTTTCCTAACTGCAGCTTTTCTTTTCAACTTCTCCGAGGAGAGTTTGACATCCAATTGTTCTTTCTGGATTTTGATGTCTCGCAAGATAGATAGTTCTTTTTCTGCATTCTTCAGTTGGTCATCGCATTTTTGCTGATTGACCTCTAAGCTTTTCACCTTCTCCTCCAAATTCTTGGAGGTTTCAGCCATCTTCATCTTATCAGCCTCAGCTGCAGCCAATTTTTTCTCCCAGACAGCTTTCTCCTCGACGTACTGCTGGCGAGATTCTTTCACAGATTGGGCTAAACCCAAGAGGGCATCGTCAACATCGGACGAGGAACTAGAAGCTTTAATAGCTTGATCTTTCTTCACGATGGTATTGAAACAGTTCATCAGCTGAAAGATAAGAAAAACAATAAAGTCAACACAAATACAAGAGTTCAGGAAAAAGAAAAGAAAGACCAAAGGTATGAGAAATTTACTGAAGAAAGATGGCGAGCAGCTAGGGATGTCAGTGTATCCCTAGGAATCTTTTCATCAACCCCGAGAACCTCGGGTATAACTGAGCTCGTTGAAGAGCTCGGAAGAATGATTTTTGAAATACTACTACCACCAGCGGGTAGAGAAGATGCAGTTCCAGCAAGATTAACCGAGGATGATTTCCTCAATCTCTTCAAAGGAGGGTCAGCAGCATCAACCAAGGAAGAAGTCTTGGTCGGAGAGATTGTAATTACATCAGCACTAGCATTTTTCTTGCTCGGGGCCACTGGGGGCTTCTCGGCAAGTTTGGAGGAACTGACATCTACTTTTTTAGTCCCCTCTGGGACATCAATTTTGCATTTCTTTGCTCCAACAGCAGAAGAAATTTCACCAAATAGAGCAGGAGGAGCTCTTTTCTTGCCCATTTTCTGAGATAGGGGGATATGAGAATCTGAAGATGAACTTTCTGGTGTTGAGGCTGGTTCAATAGGGCGAGCAGTATAAGAGGTTGTGTAACTCTTATACTGCAGCAAATATGATACAGACCTAATATTCTCGTCTGCAATCGTCTTATGCAAATTCCAGATAAGTTTTAAATGCTTGATATTCACTTCCGACTCTTTTGGAGTTTTTCTTTTACTATCAACTGCAAATAAATACATAAATTTCAGTTATACATTTTGTCAAACATGATGAAAACGCAATTTCATAAGTAAAATAAAATGAAAAATAAACCTATCCCATTGCCGTATGGGGGGCATTTGGGACCGTTGTATACTTCATTCCCAGATAAAGGCACGTGTTGCCAATTTTTTATGACCAACCCATGCTCAAAATAATCTCTATTTGAATCAGGGAGGTTAACTACAAGGGCTCTATTTAAAAACCTAGTTTTTAAATAATAAACATTATCTAAAGTGGCCCATTTATAGCAGTACATGATTTCTGGGATCCCTATACGAGTCCCATGAGTTAGATTTAACTTGTGCACCCCGTTAATTATTCTCCATGAATTGGGGGCTATTTTTGCAGGAACAAGATCAAAATATTGACAAAACTCAAGACATAATGGGTTTGGGGGAAAAGAAAAACCACATTCAGCAATGAAAAGACTGGGGAACCAATGTCCCTCAGCCAATCGAAAGTAATCTAAAGGCTCAGAAAGAACCTCTAGAGTTACCCAAGAAGGAATGGAAAAGTCAGAACGAAATTTCTCAGCAGATTCAACAATATAAACCATATTGAATAAAAGAGATGCAGAAGAAAGGAAGAAGATCTTACAGAAAGAAAGGAGATATGTTGACAACGAAAGGAAACAATGATGAACACACAAGAGAGAGGAAGAGAATAGAAAACTTGAATGCAGAAAAATGGAAAGTGTAGACGACGATATGGTTACCAAAGGAGTTTAAATACTTTGCATTGGGAAGCGGCGAAAGAAATGATTACTAAAAAGAAACTACTGAACTTCCGGCGGCTAAAAAGACAAAAGTTGCACGAAGATCGAAGCGCTTGTAAAAAAGGCGGAAACTGCGAAATGAGAAGGAAATTTGAATACAATGCTCCTAAAACCCAGGAAGGTCATTTAATATTACCATATACCGAGAAAGAATGTCCCATACTCCTCAAAGTTCGAAATATGAAACATTGGGGGCTTCTGTTGATACCAAAATTAATATGCTGATGTGGACGAATAGTATGAAGACACGTGTCGATCTACGTGGCACAATAACAGCGAGGAAGATCATTTACTGAACAACCATGGTTGGTACCGAGCAACGAGAATACACCGAGGAGCTCTATCATGCCGAGGAACTCCATCCGAGGAACTCCTTCATCCCGAGATACTCTAAGCACTCCGAGGAACTCTTGATCAACGAGCAACTAAGGCGGTCCGAACTGCACCTCGGCCGTGTCATCAATTATCAGACGGACAACTGTTCAACTATTCATTAGATTCTTGACGCACACGCTGCATTAAATGTATTACCCATTCATATGTATATCATTTAATGTATTGGACCTTTCATGTACAGCCTTGAGGCTATAAATACCTTGTATCAATCCCATTCAAAGGGACCGGAATTTCTTGAGAGAACTTGTAATCAAGAATTCCACAAACACTCAGCAATAACATAACAGTGGACGTAGGCTTTATTCCTAGCCGAACCACTTTAAAAGTCTTTGTCTTATTTATTTATCTGTGATTGAATAATTAGAGCGATCTAGTTTTTTACATCAACAATGTGTTTGACCCAAAACTTACGCTTTTAACCTTAAATTAATTAATACCTCTTAAAAGCGTACTTGCACTATGAATTCTTAGACTCAGCAATTTGCACTATCACGTTTACAATCAAAAGTTGAAGAGTAAATATATTCTCAAGAAAGCCTTAAAAGATCACTAGTGGTGACTTAAACCCGTGAGATTTGAGCTTTTCATCTTTTTTAGGATTTTTACGTATCTCAGAGTCACAAGTTGACTCAACTTTCTTTGGGTACCACACTTAGTCGTTGCATGGTCTCATTATTTTTCACTTTTGGCTTAATCACTGAGAATGACATTACTTTTGAGTTGTAAGAAACATGTGTCTTGTAGTTTATCCCGAGCACTAAACCGATTTTTCCATACACATACCATTTTCTCTATCCCATTATCATTTTCCATATTACCCTTATCCATATGTCATTTCCCATCACTATCATAATTTTTTAGAAAAAGAGTGTTTGAAATTTTCAATGTAAAATGTCTTCATTTTCGTTATGAAAAGAAAAATGTATCGCAATAAAAAAAAGAGAAAAAGCAAAGAAAGAAAAGAAAAATTGAAAAGAAAAAAAATAATATGCGATCATAAATTCAAAAGATGAAGGCAATTGTCAATCAAAGTGTGTCACACTCCTCTCAAAAACCCTATCACTCATCTTCTTTATTTCATTATCCCCTCATACCATTCATAAACCACCATTTTCACCTTTGGTAAAGTGTTCGGGCAAATGAGTAGACTATATGGTGAATAACTCGACATTCTCGGCATAGTGGTTAGCATTCCTTCATGAGATCAGATTTTCTTTCATGTATCCGTCATTTTCTATAAAGTGTGTGAGACGTTTGAACTTGTATACATTTACTCACATCCTCACACACTAGAGAGACACACTTACCAAATTCTCAGAGAGATATATCTAGTGAGAATTGAAGTCAAAGTATTGATTCTATAAAGGCGATCTCGAAATTACTCTAATGACACTTAAGATTGCTTCACACTACACATGCTGAGTTTTAGGAAGGATTACGCTTTTCGGTATTAAGTAATTTCATATCTTATTTTGATAGTTACACACGGTGTTCCTTGATGTCCTTTTGAAGTTGGGTTGTATAGCGTTTCATCATCTACTCAGATACTGCATTTAAATATGTTTTTGAATTTTGTGGGTACATTCACTGCAAACCCTCACGAGACACCACTCGTCCTGTAGGACAACCTATACGTTTAACGGCTTGTTGTACATGCTAAGTGCAATCGCCAGTGCCTGCAAAAGTGGCACACTTTTGGATACTTATCTCTGTTTTCTCTCTAATTTTTGCTCGAGGACTAGCAATGTTCTGTTTGGGGGTGGTGGGATAAGTACCCAAAAGTGTACGATTTAAGCCCCGAATAGATGCATTTTAGTCACTCGTTTTAATTAAAATTGGACTTATGTTCGTATTTATTTATTTCTCAGATCAATACGCAGTTGCGGTACAAATAATGCTAAATCAGTACAATTGTGACTCAATAGCGGTCAAAAGCGTGCATCGAAGAAATCAAAGGAGATCGCAAAGTCTGAAGTCCTATTTGAGCGTGCCGAGATGTGTTCTGATGCCCCGAACCAATCCCATAACCTTAATCTAGCCCAGACCGAGCCCAGTCCATACCCCGAGCCGGTGTGTGTTAGTTTGTGGCTTTTTATTATTTTTTTAGATTTTTAGTTTGAATCATTTTTAGTTTTAGGATTTATTTAGAAATTTCTAGGATTTATTTTCTATTTTTCTATTTCTTTATTTTGATTTTGATTTTTATTAGTTTTTAATTTTTAATCTTTATTTTATTTTTATTAGGATTAGTTTTTAGGAATTTATTTTCTAGTTTTATTAGATTTTAATTTCTTTTATTTTAGTTTTATTAGGATTATATTTTTTTTAGTTTTAATAGAATTTTATTTTATTTCTTTTTATTTTCATTTTTTTTAATTAGTTTGAGAAGTTAGTTTTTAGTTTTATTAGATTTTAAATTTTTATTTTTATTTAGTTTTAGTTTTATTTTTTTTAGGTTGTGTTAATATTTTTAGGGGTACAAATTAAACACACACACACATAACCCATAACTTAAACACTTATCCTAAACCCAACAAAACTATCCTACCCTCTAAGCCTCAGCCATCTTCCCATACACCCACACACACACTAACTCCTACCCCACTCATCTTCAACCTCAAACAATCTCTTCTCTCTCCTCCATTCCCAAAACAAACCATAATATCTCACCTCCCTCCATTAATAACTCACAACAAACTCACCCATACCAAAACCCATTATTCCACCTACCAACTCGACCACCTGCCACGGCCTGAAATCACCGATCCGGCCAGCCCTTTTTTCGATGACCCGAGACCCGCCGCCCAACTCGCCGGACCTACAAAACCAAACCGTCGGCGCCCTACTCTGGCGTCGACCCCTTTAACCCGGTCTAACCCGTGCCAGATACCCGTGAAAAACTCGACCCAGAACCTGACCCGGGGGCGCCCTCAACCTCCTCTCCCTCCGATCGAAAACTCGTCGACGACATCCTAATCCGAACCCGTGACCCTGCCTGATCAAATCCGACCGACCACCTTGCCCAAACTCGAACCAACCCGGAGCAATACAAACCCGATGTACCTTAACCCCTTCTATTGCTAAACCCACCTGTCAAATATCTCTCATAAATAAGAGTTTTTAACCCCTATGGCCCCTAAACTATGTTAGTTATACCACTTCAGCCCCTAAACAAAAAAACTGACCAATTGAGTCCCCAAACTATGACATTACAACTCCCCCCCTCCTTCTGTCAATGCCCCGTTAGAAATAAATGGTTGGCTTCATTTTTCTCAAGAGTTTAACTCTAAACACCAAAAAAGGAAAGAAAAAAAAAAGATGATTTCTCTCCAAAACCCCTAGTTTTCAAATCAAATTCGGCTACAGTCCTCTTTTTGTAGTTATTTGCAGCTATGGAATGGCGTTTGAGGCAAGTCCATGATGTATTGGTGAACCCTAACAAGGATTATGGTATGTTTTTTAAGTTTCATATCATTTGTATTAAGGTTTCTACAATTTTCTTCAAATATTGATTTTTTGTATTGATTTCTTCATATATTTTTCATTTCAGCTAAACATTTTCAGTACTTTAGTATTAGGTTCCATCATGGGGGAAAATTTCTTGAAAACCCTAGGAAATATGTTGGTGGTGGAGTTAATTTTATTGATTGTGTTGACCCAGATAAGGTTTCTATTCATGAAATTAAAATCATGGGTGAAGAATTGGATTGTGCTCCTATATATCTAATTTGGTATAGGATTCCTAATCTAGAAGTGAATATTGGGTTAAAATCACTAGAATAAGATAAGGATATATTAGACATGATTCAATATGTTCCTACATACAGGGTCATTGATGTCTATTTTGAGCATGATGAAGAGTTTAATGATGAAGAAGGAAGTAATGATGGGGGTGATGTAGGGAATGAAATAGAAGATTCAGATTTTGAATTGAGTGATGATTTTCTTGTTGATGCAAATATTGTTGACAATCGCTTGAGTATTGGTGGTTTTAATGATCTTGGTTTAAATGATAATAATATGCGACTTAATGGAGTTAATGATAATGAGTGGTCTGATTATGAGAATTCAAATGAACTTTTGAGTTTATCTTCTTCTGATTATGAGTTAGTATGTGTCAAACCAATGAGTCTTAGGTTTTCCGAGTGGAATCCCGAAAGGGACTTAAAACCCCCTCAATTTTATATTGGCCAAGTATTTGCAAATGAAGAACAATTGAGGGAAGCTATTAGAGAGTATTCGATTGTGAATAACAAAGAGATTAAATTTCAAAAAAATGAAAAGTGGAGGGTTAGAGCAGGTTGTGTGCAACCGTGTGAGTGGAAAATTTATGCTTCAAAGGTGCAAGGGAAAGATTCACTTCAAGTTCAATCATTGAACAATAAGCACACTATATGTAGGCCTTCGTATCAAAATAAGAATGTGACTTCAACGTGGTTATCAAACAAATATTTGGAAACCATTAGGTCCAACCCTAATTTACCTATAGAGGCCTTTAGAGAGACTGTGAAGATGGATTTTAAGGTTGGTGTTTCAAAAGTCCAAGCTTACAAAGCAAAGAGGAAGGCAAAAATAAAGGTCGATGGTTGTCATAAGGAGCAGTACAAGAGAATTTGGGATTATTATGCTGAGATTAAAAGGGTAATGCCAGGTTCAACTTTGAGAGTTGATTACAGAGAGGGTTCACCTGATATGGATCCAACATTTAGGAGGATGTATGGTAGTCTTGCACCACTTAAGGAAGGGTTTTTATCTACTTGTAGACCCTTGATATGTTTGGATGGTTGCTTCTTGAAAGGACCATACCCCGGACAACTTCTTTCAGCAGTTGGTGTTGAAGCAAATAATGGAATTTGGCCTATTGCATATGCAGTGGTGGAAAAGGAAAATAAGAAAACATGGGGTTGGTTTTTTGAGCTACTTTGTAATGACATAGGGATTAACAACCAATTCGACTACACTTTCATGTCCGACCAACAGAAGGTAATATGCAATCTTAGAGTTTCAACAGTTAAAATATGAACTGTAATATGCATATTACTGCAGTTAACTGTAATATGCATAATACAGTTGTAATATGCACTGTAATATGCATATTACAGTTAAAATATGAACCGTAATATGCATATTACAATAGCTAACTGTAATATGCATATTACAGTTGTAATATGCACTATAATATGCATATTACAGCAGCAAACTGTAATATGCATATTATAGTTAATATTTCAACTGTTATATGCATATTACAGTTGAAATATTAACCGTAATATCCACTTAATATTGAAATATGCACTTAAATTATTTCGTGCAGGGGTTAATTGAGGCATTGTAGAGAATTGTACCCCATTGCAGTCATAGATTTTGTGTAAGGCACCATCACAACAACTACAAAAAGACTTTTCCCGGAAAATTATTGAAGAACATGTTTTGGAGGTGTGCAAGGGAAACAACTATGGAATACTTCAACAAATACATGGTTGAATTGAGGACAGTAAATGAAGAAGCATATAAATGGATTGATAAGGGTGCCTCCCCTGAACATTGGTCAAGGGCTTACTTCTTCACAAATTCAAAGTGTGATATTCTTCTTAACAACCACTGTGAGGTGGGGAATGCATTCATATCAAAAGCTAGGGATAAACCAATTATAACATTGATGGAGACCATTAGAAAATTATTGATGAATAGAATAAGGAACAATCGAGACAAAATGAGGAGGTATCCAGGCTTAATTTGTCCTAAAATCCAGCACAAGTTAGAGAGATTGATGGAAGAATCAAATGGTTTTATTTGTGAGTGGTTTGGGGGGTCACAATTCCAAGTTATAGGACCAAATGTGCAGTTTGTGGTGGATTTAATGGAAAAAAGTTGTAGTTGCAAGAGATGGGAACTAAGTGGTATTCCTTGCAACCACGGAATTGCCGCAATCATATTTAGAAGAGAGAGGCCTGAGAATTACGTGGATGCTTGCTACACAAAGGAAAGGTATCTAAAAACATATAATAACATAATTTCTCCAATAAATGGTGATGAATTGTGGCCAAAGTATGGAAAAAGGAAAGTAATGGAGCCATTAATTGAGATTCAACCTGGGAGGCCAAAGAAAAATAGAAGAAACGAACAGGGGGAAAGGGAAGAAAAAAAATATTTGAAGCTAGGAAAACAAAGAGTTGTGATGACTTGTAGGTATTGTGGAAATAGGGGCCACAACACTAGTGTGACACCCCGACTAATTAAATACCGGGTAGCTACTCCTTTATTAAATTAATTCAAAATGCCAAGTTGGCTCAGTTAATAGCATCACTGTCGAAAACATTTTTTTTTATTACTAACCACCTAGTATTTAAAAAGTAAGTGCCAAATTTTAATTAAAGTCTGATTAACATGCAACAAGTGTAATAAAGAATAATAACACCATTCACCATAAAGTAGTAAATAGAATAACCATCACATAACGTAAATAAAATCTGGAGGAAAACTCCTCACTACAAATCCCACAACTGATAAGTAAACTGAATACTAAATCAATACATGCCAAAGTCTGAAAACTGTAATGGAAATGTAACTCTAATAGAAATGGGCAACATGCCCTACAACTGATAGATAATGAATCTGGAATCCAAGTGATAGAAGCGTCTACAAGCAAATCCATGTAGCTTCCACAAACAGCTATAGCTCGTCACCTGAATGAGTATCCTATGCATGGTGTCCTTGTGGCTGGGCACCTAAAATGGTTTTACAAAGAAAAATAGATTTGAAAAGCAAACGGGTCAGAGCCCGAATGTGGAGTTATATTTTAAAAACCTGCAAGTGCTTTATAAACATTTAAAACATTAAATGCAAAGTACATGTTAGGACGTGCACTCACATGATATTCTCACCTCTCGTCTAACTGTGCACTCCTAACGTAAGTACCCATCTATAACGACACAAACCACTAGCTAAGTGCCACCATATCTAGCTAGATTGTCATAGGTCCTACCCTTATTACTCGGTTCTATTAACATTATATCGCTCGTAATTAAGTAGGGGTTTAACGGAAACTCAGATGCTCAATATGCAATATATCACTATCAGTTAACTCGTTATATTTCTCGAAACAATACCGTAATTATATTCACAACATTAATATGAAGGTTCCCATTAATTAAGTGTATATTATTCACATCATAAATATACAATATAAGCACCCCGAGAACTAAGCTGCGGTGCACACATACTCTGCTATCCATCCCGGTACATCACGTACATAAGGATTACATATTCCGAATCTCTCAGGAATAGTTCATAGATAACAACATCACAAATAATGGAGGCGAACACAGTCACATCACATGGGTCACGCACATACCTACGCTCCCACGATCAGCGGACTTATTAATATCCCAATAAGTCTTTCTATGACCTATGTTCATCAAGGTAACCAGTCTAAATCCGGGCAACACAAGGATTAGAGGGCCCTAAGCGAACGCAACCCTCCCGTGATAGCAAGTATGGTAGGTATGTCATACACACAATTCATATACCAATACTAAGTAAACACACATCTTAGTAATCCCGTAGTTTAATCGTAGTACATATCGTATTCTCGTACCAACTTATAATTTTCACAATTTATACTATTCCGGTTTATAATCATACGCGCCATAATTTATTCTCTCGTTGTAGTAGACACTCACGTCTCAACCCAAACCGTCCATTTAATTTAACTCTCGTATATGATTTCCTTCTCATAAATACCCAAAAGTCCCAATTCTATCATTACATCATCATCGGAATGTTATCTATATCCTCGAACAAGTTTACGAGACTCCAAAAATCAAAACAGTCCAAAAAGGCCCAGACTGCTAACTCGTTAGAAGTCTCGTTCGAACGAGACTGTTCGAACGAGATTCCACTGTCAACTCGTTAGAAGTCTCGTTCGAACGAGACTGTTCGAACGAGATTCCAGTTCGTTCGAACGAACTGTACCTTCTAACGATATCTCGTTCGAACGAAGTTCTCTTTCGTTAGAAGCGACTGGTCAACTCGTTAGAAGCGAACGACCTGGGGAAGGGCTTCTAACGACCTGCCAGTTTCGTCCCAGATTTTTCTAAATCTTGTTTTTAACCATTTTTACTCCTCAAATCTCTTCTAAAATTTGTCCCAACAATACTTTAAGGTCTCTAATCAATCCTAAACATATCAAGGTTATAAACTAATGTAATTTACGGAGTTAATTCTTCCCAATCATTATTAAACCATCAAATCTCATCACTTTCCCCCAATATTTCAAGAACTCAAACCCTAAAATTTTAAATCATGAATTTACCCAATTTAAATCAGTTTTAAATTTCATCCAATCATAAATATCATCAGTATGAACATCTACCTATCATTCTACATGCAAATCCTCCTCAAGACTTCAAGTTCTAAGTTTCAAAATACATGGGTTTTCATTATCTTTCAAGAACAATTGATATTCTTCAATTTTCTAACATGGAAGGAACATTCTACGAATTTAAATATAATTAAAACACTTGCCTTAATTGTCTCTGAATTTGGTGTTGATTTTTGTAAAGGTTTCTGCAGAATTCCTTCTCTTTCTTTCCCTCTCTAAGCTTCCTTCTCCAAAGGTGGCTATGGTGGCTAGGGTTTTCTTTGGGAAAGTTGGAAACCTAAATGATAACCTCCGTAGCTTAATGGGTTAATATGGGTTGGTTAGTGGCTTAGTGGGTCAATTCCCAATCAGATTAAAACTCCCAATTTTCGTCACTTTTAATTCCTCAAAATATAAAATTACCAAAATACCCTTTATGATGCCGGTATGGCCTAAAAATACCCCGGGACCCAAACTACACCCCCGGCTAGTGTTTTCTGACTATCTCGACCCTTAAGGACGCGTTGGCGCACTCAAAACGACCATACGTTTTATAGAATTTAAATTCACCTTTATAATCAAAATATTATACCGTGACGCGGCGGTCACACGCGTCTCAACAAAATTTCCAAAATGCCGTATATCAATCTCACGACAAATTTTTCATAATTCAATAATCATATAAAACATGTATGCACATAATCAAATACCAACTCGCATCTCGTTAGTATTTTTAACCCGAATTAATTTCTGATTAATACGCATTTAATTAATTAATCCCAAAAATAAATATAGCTAAAAGTAAGGGGTATTACATACTTCCCCCCTAATAACTGAATTTCGTCCCGAAATTCGAAACTAGAAAGTACCTGCTAAAAACAACTCTGGATAACGTTCGCGCATCTCATCCTCGCGCTCCCATGTGGACACCTCGACATTGTGATGTCGCCACTGAACACGCACTAACGGGACTATCTTTGACCGCAGTTTCCTCTCGCTTCGGTCCAAAATAGTAATCGACCCCTCCTCGTAGGAGCTATCCGGCTGGAGATCGATGTCCTCCACAGCAATGTGAGAATGAGCTAAATTATCTCTAAGGTATTTACTCAGAGAGGAAATATGGAACACATCGTGAATCCGATGTAAATGCTCCGGTAACCCAAGTCTATACGCAACCGGTCCGATCCGCTCAATAATAGGAAATGGCCCCACATACCTTGGTGCCAACTTCCCCTTCTTCTCGAATCGCATAATCCCCTTCATAGGAGATACTCTGAGCAAAACCTGGTCTCCCACTTGGAACTCTATGAAAAATCTCTTCGCATCAGCATAACTCTTCTGCCTGTCTTGAGCTACCCGAATGCGACTCCGAATCAACTCAATCCTTGCCGAAGTATCCTGAATCACTTCCGGCCCAAGCAGTTTGTTGTCCCCCGCCTCTAACCAACATGCTGGGGAACGACAAGGACTACCGTACAATGCCTCAAACGGAGCCATGCCAATAGTGAACTGATAGGAGTTGTTGTAAGCAAACTCCACCAGTGGAAGGTACTGCTCCCATCCACCCCCGAAGTCAATAATGCACATGCGCAGCATGTCCTCCAACATCTGATTTGTGCGCTCGGTCTGCCCATCAGTCTGCGGATGATAAGCCGTACTCAACCGCAATTCCATGCCCATGGCCTCCTGGAAACTCTCCCAAAACCTCGAAACAAATATCTTGTCTCTGTCAGACACGATATTTAGGGGCACATCGTGAAGTCTCACAATCTCTGAAATGAAGAGCTGGGCATACTGTCCCGCAGTGTAGTCAGTCCTTACGGGTAAAAAGTGAGCGACCTTGGACAACCTGTCCACAATTACCCAAACGGAGTCGTGACCCCTCATCGACGTAGGCAACCCCGTGATAAAGTCCATGGATATGCTCTCCCACATCCACACCGGGACCTCCAATGGCTGTAGCAATCCTGCCGATCTCTGATGATCCACTTTTACAAGCTGACAAGTGGCGCATTTCAAAAAAACTCAGCGATATCTCTCTTCATACCGCTCCACCAATACTGGCGTCTCATGTCTTGGTACATTTTGTCCCCTCCGGGATGTACCGCGAACCGTGAGCCGTGCGACTCTGCCATTACATTGTGTCGTAATTCATCCCCTTCCGGAACTACCAATCTCCCATTGAAGCGTAATCCCCCGTCTGAGCTAACGGTATAGGACTCGGCTCCCTCTGCTAGTAATCGAACTATCTGCTCCTGACAGAACGAGTCATTGGCCTGTGCCCGTACTACCTTCGTGACAATCTGCGGTGTAACGGTCATCACAGACATGAAAGATCGGGCCACTGCATCCTGGTGTCCCAATTCCTTCCACTTAGCCTTCCACACCTCTGCCACCTCATCTGCTGGCCTACGGCTCAACGCGTCTGCTACCACGTTAGCCTTCCCCAGGTGATACTGGATGTCTAACTGGTAGTCCTTCACAAACTCAAGCCACCTACGCTGCCGCATATTCAATTCCTTCTGCATGAACAGATACTGTAGGGACTTGTGGTCCGTGAACAGTTGGAACTTCTCCCCCAAAAGATAGTGCCTCCAAATCCGTAGGGCAAATACCACTGCCGCCAACTCCAAATCATGCGTGGGGTAATTCTTCTCATGAGGCTTAAGCTTACGGGAAGCATAAGCTATGTCCTGTCTCTCCTGCTGCAATACACCTCCCAGTCCTTGCAAAGACGCATCTGTGTAAACCAAATACTCAACTCCCGGTCTCGACAATGCTAACACAGGTGCTGAGGTCAATTTGTCCTTCAATTCATCGAATGCCAACTGTCAGGCATCACTCCAGATGTATGGCACACCCTTACGAGTCAGATGTGTCAAAGGACCTGCTATCTCCGAGAAACCCCGAATAAACCTCCTGTAGTATCCTGCTAGTCCCAAGAAACTACGAATCTCCGTTGGTATCGTGGGCTGTCCCCACTCCCTCACCGCTGATACCTTCCCCGGATCAACAGATATTCCCTGGTCGGAAATAATGTGTCCCAAAAACTGGACCTCCTTCAGCCAAAACTCGCACTTCTCATATTTTGCATACAACTAGTTCTAACGAAGTGTCTGCAAAACCTGTCTCAAATGCTCGGCGTGCTCCTCCTCTATATGGGAGTAAACCAGAATATCATCAATGAAGACAATGACAAACTGGTCTAGGAAATCCCTGAACACTCTGTTCATCAAGTCCATAAACACTGCTGGAGCGTTGGTCAAACTGAAAGGCATAACCCGAAACTCGTAAGAACCATATCTCGACAAGAACGCAGTCTTCGAGACATCCTCCTCCCTGATACGTAACTGATGGTATCCCGATCTCAAATCAATCTTCGAGAAGAAAGAAGCTCCTCTCAACTGGTAGAATAAGTCATCGATTCGAGGCAACGGTTACTTATTCCGTATCGTGACCTTATTCAACTCTCGGTAGTCCACACACAATCTCAGTGAACCGTCCCTCTTCTTCACAAACAAAACTGGAGCGCCCCGAGGTGAGGTACTCCTGCGAATAAAGCCCTGACCTAACAGCTGCTCTATCTGATCCCGTAACTCCCTCATCTCAGCTGGAGCCATACGGTACGGTGCGCGTGCTATAGGTCTCGTACCCGGTAGCAAATCTATAACAAAGTCTATCTCTCGACTGGGGGGTAGGCCTGGTATCTCCTGAAACACATCCGAATACTCCCTGACGACTGGGATCGAATCTAAAGGAATCACAACCTCCTTAGAGGTATCCTCCTCAATGTAATATAAATGAGCGGTCGAGCCTCCCTCTGGGCGAGGCATCGCCACTACAAACATCTCTTGCCCCGGAATGGCAAAAACAATGCTCCCGCTGAAGCAATCAATCATGGCCCTATAAGCTACGAGCCAATCCATACCGATAATCACATCGTGAACATGCATATCTAATACCAACATGTCCGCAGGTAATACCAAACCACCAATCTCTACCCCCACTCCCCGGCATATAAAGAAAATAAGTGACCCACTCCCCAATGGTGAGTCGACACACGTCACTGTGCTCTCTGCCGTAGCTAACAATCCTAAATCTTTCGCGAAGTGTGTAGCTATAAAACAGTGTGTAGCACCCGTATCAAATAACACCCGACCCATAGTGCCATGGATAGGAAACGTACCCTCAATCACGGGCGGTGCCTGTGGAACTGCAGCCTAGTGGATGTTGTAGATACGTCCATACTGTAGTTGCCCCTGCTGTGCTGGGACTGCTGGAATAGGTGGCAATGCTTCCATCTGTGGCGGTGCGGGAAGAGCGGCGGGAAACATAGGCCTCTGTGGCTCCTGGCGAGCACCCTGCTGCTGCTGCTGTGGGGCCCTGCCCCTATTAGGACAATCCTGTCTCTTATGGCCAGTCTTGCCACAAACAAAACACTTCCCTGGGAAGTTCCCTCCTCTCTGACCCTGCTGTCCCCGGCCCTGGTGGCCGTTACCGTTCCTCCCTTGGCCCTGGTGAAACTGCTGCCCATTCTGCCCCTGTTGGCCCTGATGGCCGTTTGGACCCTGATGGCCCTGACGGAAACCTCCTTGTCCCTATCTGTAGTTCCCTGACCGGAATCTCTTATTATCCCCCTGTTGGGAGCCCTGCTCATTCTGTCTCTGCCCCTGACCAGATTGTGCCCCGCTGGCACCATGTCCTCCAGTCCTGCCCTGATGGCTAGACTCCCCCGACCTCTTGCCCTCGGCCATATGAAAACGGTGGTCCTGGAAGTGTAACAATGCAGCGTTAACCACATCAGAATAGGTGGCCAACGATAGGTTCCCTAGCAGATGCTGACGGATCCTCCATGTCAACCCGTCCGTGAACTTCTCAATCTTCTTCTTCTCTGTTGGTATCTCATCTGGAACGATATTCAACAGATTTGTGAACTCGGCCTCATACTCGGCCACAGTCTTACCTTCCTGCTTCAGACTCATTAATTTCCTCCTCATTTCCGTGTGAACAGCCGACGGAAAGTACTTGCGGTCAAACCGCACCCAGAAGTCCTGAATAGTGAGAGTATCCCTCTCCTCCATGGTGGTAATAGACTTCCACCACTGTAGCGCAGATCCAACTAGATTGAAAGTAGCTAGCACCTTCTTCTGAACATCCGTGCACTCATACATCCTCAAGTGCCTCTGCATATCCTTCCTCCACTGGCTCGAGACTACCACATCTGAGCTACCTGCAAACTCTGGCGGATGCGCTTTCTGAAAAGCGTCACGTACACGTCCCCAAGCAGACGGGAATGCATTTGCCTGTACTGGAGCGGCAACCGGCGCCTGAGGTGGTGCCTGCTGAACAACGGCAATGGCGGCATTTACCGCTTGGGCTACTATAGCTGCAACCTCAGCGGCGCTCATCATGCCCTGAACTGGAGCGGGCTGGGGTTCGGGCGTTGCATCCCTGGGAACTCGTCGTGCATGTCGTGGAGGCATCTGAAATAAGAACAAAGTTTATAAGTTCGCTGTTTATAAACTTAAAATAGCTGGAGAACGAAGCATACACAAAAAGAGTACAACAGTCCTAGAATTTTGGGCTCTATATCAAAGAAACTTAGCGGAAACATAATAAGCCGTCAGATCCTAAAGGACACTAGAACCTGATGCTCTGATACCACCTGTGACACCCCGACTAATTAAATACCGGGTAGCTACTCCTTTATTAAATTAATTCAAAATGCCAAGTTGGCTCAGTTAATAGCATCACTGTCGAAAACATTTTTTTTTTATTACTAACCACCTAGTATTTAAAAAGTAAGTGCCAAATTTTAATTAAAGTCTGATTAACATGCAACAAGTGTAATAAAGAATAATAACACCATTCACCATAAAGTAGTAAATAGAATAACCATCACATAACGTAAATAAAATCTGGAGGAAAACTCCTCACTACAAATCCCACAACTGATAAGTAAACTGAATACTAAATCAATACATGCCAAAGTCTGAAAACTGTAATGGAAATGTAACTCTAATAGAAATGGGCAACATGCCCTACAACTGATAGATAATGAATCTGGAATCCAAGTGATAGAAGCGTCTACAAGCAAATCCCTATAGCTTCCACAAACAGCTACAGCTCGTCACCTGAATGAGTATCCTATGCATGGTGTCCTTGTGGCTGGGCACCTAAAATGGTTTTATAAAGAAAAATAGATTTGAAAAGCAAACGGGTCAGAGCCCGAATGTGGAGTTATATTTTAAAAACCTGCAAGTGCTTTAAAAACATTTAAAACATTAAATGCAAAGTACATGTTAGGACGTGCACTCACATGATATTCTCACCTCTCGTCTAACTGTGCACTCCTAACGTAAGTACCCATCTATAACGACACAAACCACTAGCTAAGTGCCACCATATCTAGCTAGATTGTCATAGGTCCTACCCTTATTACTCGGTTCTATTAACATTATATCGCTCGTAATTAAGTAGGGGTTTAACGTAAACTCAGATGCTCAATATGCAATATATCACTATCAGTTAACTCGTTATATTTCTCGAAACAATACCGTAATTATATTCACAACATTAATATGAAGGTTCCCATTAATTAAGTGTATATTATTCACATCATAAATATACAATATAAGCACCCCGAGAACTAAGCTGCGGTGCACACATACTCTGCTATCCATCCCGGTACATCACGTACATAAGGATTACATATTCCGAATCTCTCAGGAATAGTTCATAGATAACAACATCACAAATAATGGAGGCGAACACAGTCACATCACATGGGTCACGCACATACCTACGCTCCCACGATCAGCGGACTTATTAATATCCCAATAAGTCTTTATATGACCTATGTTCATCAAGGTAACCAGTCTAAATCCGGGCAACACAAGGATTAGAGGGCCCTAAGCGAACGCAACCCTCCCGTGATAGCAAGTATGGTAGGTATGTCATACACACAATTCATATACCAATACTAAGTAAACACACATCTTAGTAATCCCGTAGTTTAATCGTAGTACATATCGTATTCTCGTACCAACTTATAATTTTCACAATTTATACTATTCCGGTTTATAATCATACGCGCCATAATTTATTCTCTCGTCGTAGTAGACACTCACGTCTTAACCCAAACCGTCCATTTAATTTAACTCTCGTATATGATTTCCTTCTCATAAATACCCAAAAGTCCCAATTATATCATTACATCATCATCGGAATGTTATCTATATCCTCGAACAAGTTTACGGGACTCCAAAAATCAAAATAGTCCAAAAAGGCCCAGACTGCCAACTCGTTAGAAGTCTCGTTCGAACGAGACTGTTCGAACGAGATTCCAGTTCATTCGAACGAACTGTACCTGCTAACGATATCTCGTTCGAATGAGATTATCGAATGAAGTTCTCTTTCGTTAGAAGCGACTGTTCAACTCGTTAGAAGCTCGTTCGAACGACCTGGGGAGGGGCTTCTAATGACCTGCCAGTTTCGTCCCAGATTTTTCTAAATCTCGTTTTTCACCATTTTTACTCCTCAAATCTCTTCTAAAATTTGTCCCAACAATACTTTAAGGTCTCTAATCAATCCTAAACATATCAAGGTTATAAACTAATGTAATTTACGGAGTTAATTCTTCCCAATCATCATTAAACCATCAAATCTCATCACTTTCCCCCAATATTTCAAGAACACAAACCCTAAAATTTTAAATCATGAATTTACCCAATTTAAATCCGTTTTAAATTTCACACAATCATAAATATCATCAGTATGAACATCTACCTATCATTCTACATGCAAATCCTCCTCAAGACTTCAAGTTCTAAGTTTCAAAATACATGGGTTTTCATTATCTTTCAAGAACAATTGATATTCTTCAATTTTCTAACATGGAAGGAACATTCTACGAATTTAAATATAATTAAAACACTTGCCTTAATTGTCTCTGAATTTGGTGTTGATTTCTGTAAAGGTTTCTGCAGAATTCCTTCTTTTTCTTTCCCTCTCTAAGCTTCCTTCTCCTATGGTGGCTAGGGTTTTCTTTGGGAAAGTTGGAAACCTAAATGATAACCTCCGTAGCTTAATGGGTTAATATGGGTTGGTTAGTGGCTTAGTGGGTCAATTCCCAATCAGATTAAAACTCCCAATTTTCGTCACTTTTAATTCCTCAAAATATAAAATTACCAAAATACCCTTTATGATGCCGGTATGGCCTAAAAATACCCCGGGACCCAAACTACACCCCCGGCTAGTGTTTTCTGACTATCTCGACCCTTACGGACGCGTTGGCGCACTCAAAATGACCATACGGTTTATAGAATTTAAATTCGCTTTTATAATCAAAATATTATACCGTGACGCGGTGGTCACACGCGTCTCAACAAAATTTCCAAAATGCCGTATATCAATCTCACGACAAATTTTTCATAATTCAATAATCATATAAAACATGTATGCACATAATCAAATACCAACTCGCATCTCGTTAGTATTTTTAACCCGGATTAATTTCCAATTAATACGCATTTAATTAATTAATCCCAAAAATAAATATAGCCAAAAGTACGGGGTATTACAACTAGAACTTGTGCCAAGATGATGAATGATGGAGCATCTACATCCACAGCATTTGAGAGTTCACAGACTAGTTGTGGATTGAGCAAATTACCTGTAAGATTATTTTTTTTTTACATTTTAATTTTGATGAATTGATTAACAACAAGGAAATGTGTCTAATTATTATTTTGATGTGTATAAACAGGTTAGGAGGGTCCCCCCACCCTACAACAGCCTTGAAGTTATTTACACAACACCAGCACCCTATTTTTTGGATAATGTATGGAGAAAAATCATTTTTTGTGAATTTTAAATATAAAGGTGCATATTTGTGAAGTTTAGTGTATGTAGGTTATCAATTTTTGTGAAGTTTACTATTGGAGTTGATGTAAACATTTTTTTGTAAAACTTGAACATATGTACGGCGATCGACTAGTTGTCAGATTTCAGACTTGAAAAGTGTTGCCAATGGACGATGAGGATCATTTTATTGCTGGTCCTGTTTAAAGTGCTGAAGTTGTTGTCTAAAGTGCTAAAATTGCTGAAATTGTTGTCTAAATTGTTGTTTAAAGTGCTGAAACGTGTTTTTAAAGTGCGAAAAAGTGTGTTTAAAGTGCTAAAATTTGTTATTTAAGTACTGAAATTTGGTTTTGTAATGACTGTCTAAAGTACGGAAATTGCTGTCTAAAGGGTTTAAAGTGCTGAAATTGCTATTTAAAGTGCTGAAATTGCTGTCTAAATTGTTGTTTAAAGTGCTGAAAATGTCAATAATATTATTGAAATGTGTTTTTAAAGTGCTGAAAAGTGTGTTTAAAATGCTGAAATTTATTATTTAAGTACTGAAATTTGGTTTTGTAATGCTGAAATGTCGAATATTAGTGCGGATATTTGTTATTTTAGTGCTGAAACGTGGGTTTTTAATGCTGAAAATGTCAATACTATTCTTGAAATGCGTTTTTAAAGTGCTGAAAAGTATTTTTAAAATGTTGATATTTGTTATTTAAGTGCTGAAATTTGATTTTGTAATGCTAAAATGTCAAATATTAGTGTTGTTATCTGTTTTTTTAGTGCTGAAATGAGTTTTTTTATTGTCGAAATATAAAATTTAATTTGCTGACAGGCCTACTGATCTGTATTGCCCATTATTTCCTCTTAGTTTCAGCTGCTTTTGGAGGATTTTTGCTGAGTTAAGATGTGATCTTTAATGGGGATGAAAACAAGTATGTTTGGTTTGTTATTTAAGGTTTTTGGCTTACAAAAAATTAAGGGAAATGACCTGCTATCAAACGAGATTTGTTCTTGCTGTTAAATGTTAACAGAATGCTAACAGATGGTTTTATATGGCTGAAATGTCATAGTTTGGGGACTGAATTGGTCAATTTTTTTGTTTAAGGGTTGAATTGGTACAACTAACATAGTTTAGGGGCCATAGGGGTTAAAAACTCCCTAAATAATACGAACAAACTTTCTTATCTCTAATCTTCAAAGAAAAAAAAAACGTGCAAAGAGAAATTTTACTTAACCAAATGCCAAAAAAAATCTCACCAAATCTTCAACCCAAAAATTGTGGCATATAAAGGGAGAAGGGCATCTCATAAAAACAAGAAGACTCTCAGCACAGAATAAAAAAGGGAGATAAGCAGAGAGAGAGAGAGAGAGAGAGAGTATAATATGATAGTAGGTTCATAAAAAATTTCAGAAAAAAAAAAAAATTAGTTTAGTTTTAGAATAAATTTAGGTTTAGTTTTTAGTCTTCTTTTTGTAATCAAGTGCTGAACATTGTGAAGAAGTTGGACGCGTGTCAAGGCACTCTTCAAGACAAATTTGGGAAAAAAATTGCGTATTGTATTTCTACCTTCTCTATTCAATTTATTTTCTTCTTGACATATTATCTATTATTGTTTATGAACACATGAGAATGTTTGGCTAAACACCTCGTTCAAGGGTTGGGATACACTGCGTATGATGTTACTTTAATTAATTGGTTTCATTAATTTTATATTTCTAGGTAAATTAATTTTAAGTTTCACCAATTAATTTATGTAACGAGAGTTAGTAAATTAATTGAACAAATTAATGTTTAAATTTAGGAATCAAACTAGAGATAGGTTTTTTCGAAATTTGAATATTAATTCGGTGTTGAAATTTGAAATTTACTGTTGTTTTCGTTAAATTGATCCTAGCGAGTAATTTTCTGAAAATAGTGTAGTCCTAATTTTTCATCGTGTGACATTTTTAAATTAATTTTCTAAAAAATATTTTATTAAATTAACGAGAGTTAGATTATCGATTTAATATTATCTCGAAATATTTCAAATTAATAAATTGAGAAATTAAAATAATTGAAAATGCAGTGTAATCTCATCTCTTGACTTTCTCACATATTTCACACTCGGTTGCGCATTCTTTTTCATTATTTAGTAGTTTTATAATTTTAGCATTTGTTAGTTAATTTCTCCCTTGAAATTGTTTTTAAAAATAAAATAAAAAAAGAGAATATTTTCATTAAAAAAAATTAAAATTGCACGTTTTCACATTAATTGTTTCACCTTGAAAGTTGGATTGATATCCATACTTACCGCACCACGAGTTATTTTTAGACAAGTTTTGTAGGTACTCAAGAAAATTTTGAGAGTGGCTTTTGCAGACAACGACCATACTCAAAAAGTTATTTATCAGAATACTCTCGAGAGAATTTAGAAGCATATTGTGTAAGTATCGTACTTCAAAATCATCACATAAAATCCACAAAGATTCTGCCTCAAAATCTGATCACACCGCTACGTTCCTCTTGCAAAAAATAATCAAAATTCATTCTAGCCCAAACTCGAGAAAACACCAAATAAGCCTTCTAATCTAAGGTTGAAATCTTGAATAAGTTTGGGGCTATGGTTTGTAGATGAAAGGGAATAATTTTGGAGAGGTCTTCTGGTTGAAAAGTTTGAGAAAAAGTGATTTGAAAAGCTAAGCCACGAATTTGTTGATATATAAAGGATTAAAAGTTTGATTAAAAAAAAGAGTTCTTATAAGATACAAACACTAAAAAATTTATTATGATGATCGGACCGTTGAAATTAGATGAAATTTAGGGGAGAATTAGCTGAAGACGAGAGGAAGCTGCACAAAAATTTCATCTCGATCAGATGTTCCAATATTTTTAAATATTTTTTCTAGAGAGTTTTATATTTTGAGGACTCTTTTATATAATAAAAATTCAATTAAAACTCCATTTTAATTCCTATTCCAATTCCGTTTGAAAATTTATTTTTCAAATATAAAACGCAACATTTTAAATTATAAAATTTAGAGAATCCAAAATTTTATTTTTCTCCGATTTCCAAAATTAATTTAAAATTTTCCATTTAAAAAATTTGGGTTGTTACAAAAATTCCAAACATTCATCTCTCTCACATCCCCACCCTCTCTTGCCATACCCATACCTTCCCCTCCCCCTCCAACCAACGATGCCCTACTCGTCCTATAGTTATATGCACACACACCCCTTCCCCACCCACAACCGACTCTCGCACTTTCTCTCAGCAACGAATTGTTCTCGCTCTCTCTCAATATTTCCCTATGCCTTTCTCTACACATACACACATGCACATACATATACACATATACAATGTGGATGAAGGTTATCCTACATCACATTCTATACATCACACCTAGTTCTAGGTCCTAGAAAATATTTTTTTCAATTTTTTTATTTTTTATTAAAATTAACCTTTCAATCAACACATGTTCAAAAAATTAGGTCAAAATACATTTTCTATCTATTTTTCAAAAAATCACTAAATTTTGTTGGAGCTGACCCTTATAAAGAAGGTGTTTTCAATAGTTTTTGGTTGGATTTTTAAAAAATAGCTAGAAATTGTATTTTGACCTAATTTTTTGAAGATGCGTTGATTGGAAGGTTAACTCCATGGGTAAAATACAAAAAAAAAGATTAGTTGTGGAACTAGGTGTGATGTAGAAAGCATGATGTATAAGAGCCTTGCTCTATATATGTATGTGTATATCCATGTGTATATATACACGATTTGTGTATATATACATGGATCGATGGATATATACACATAACTTTGTAAAAATACAACAATTCATGTATATATTCGCAAATTGTGTATATATGTGGATATGTATATAGGGTACTATATGTGTATTCTAGGTGAATCTGTGTGTGTATTATGGGTATGTATGTTTATGTATATGTATGGATGTTTGGGTATGTTCATGTATGAAAGGCTAATGTATGATTTGTGTATGCATAGGTGTGTATTGTGTATGTGTGTGTATGTGTGTGCATGTATGTGGTGGAAAGCATGTAGTTAATGATGGGTATGAGGCGGTCGGCGGTTGGTGTGGAAGTTTTTAATTTTACTTTTTATTAATTATTTTTCTAATTGTGTAAGAGAGTACTTATCTTTGGATAGGAAGAAAAAGTAATTTCTCTTGTCGCCCGGGTGCTTGTAGTGAAAATTGAAGCATAACCTTTATCGATAGTGATGATGAATATAGCATGCACAAATGATAATGAGAAAACTTAACAATTAAGGAAATACACTGAAGATAAGGAAAATTAGTTGTAAGAACACAACAAGTAACGTGATTCACTCAATTTGAGTTAGTCCACAAGAGCTCGAATTTTATTTCACTTTGAGATTAGAAATCAATGTTTACAAACACTCAATCTCTACCATATTCTCAAATGTATAAGTGTTTTTAACTTTCTCAAGAAACTTAAAATCTATTGCCTCTATCTATTTTGCTCTCTTGATCTGATGTGTTTTTTGTGATGCTA
This sequence comes from Sambucus nigra, assembly GCA_949130495.1. Taxonomy (NCBI): domain Eukaryota; kingdom Viridiplantae; phylum Streptophyta; class Magnoliopsida; order Dipsacales; family Adoxaceae; genus Sambucus; species Sambucus nigra. The sequence goes on along the minus strand of OX422210.1, from coordinate 78,027,940 downwards.
TTTTCGATGATATCTTCAATGGATTAATACAGAATATATAGTTTTAGCCTTAACTCATGGATTCTTGAGTGTCTATTTCCCTTTTAGAATCTACTGTTGGAAAACCATCATCAGCAGATTGATGGGGAGCCAACTCATTAGGCATGGGTTAAAGTTTGCCTTAAAATATGAAGAAAATACTAATTTAACTAAAAAAATTCCATCTCTAACATGTGGCTCAAGTACAATATCCAATATAAAATTAAAAAAAAATATGCATGCCTGGGATCATGTGCGAAAGGAATATTACTTTTATTAGATAGTTCTTTAAACGACAACACTTTTTACAACTCATTAATACTTTATTCGAGCAAGATTATGGTTTCTCGCAACATGCTCAGTACGTTAAGTTGTTTCGAAATGTGCTCAATCATGCAGAGCCATTTTGTAATGTGCTCAATCGTGCAAAGTTGTTTCACTCTCTATTTTCTTAACAGCGGTTTCCTCAGGGACCTTCCCAGCCTAGTCACTCGATAGATCATTAATGCATCCTCGATTATGTTGGAATTGGTCTGTTGTGTGTTTCGAGTAACCTTCTCCATATAACATAACTCATATTTTCTTTAGTTGTAGACATGACTGGTTCAGCTTGCTTTATCTGAAAAGTTTCTCAATCTTCGAACGAACTCCCATTTGTCTTGGTGTTGTTATTTCTCTTTTGGTGAGGTAATTTATCTCTCAGTGGGGAGTTTTAAAAATAAATCCCTCCTACACCATGTGTTAGTGTAAATGCAAATATGTTAGCTTATGCTTTTTATTTGTTTTATTTGCACTTTGGCATATTTGGCATATCATGTTACAAACTGACTCGCACTATCTTGTTAAACCAAATACCAACATCTCCAAGTTCAAGACTCCTCTACATCTCAAGAATGTATAAAGACTTTTAGGAGTTTAAAATTATTAATAAAGCTATTTGGGATGTTTATTTTTTATTGAAAAAAAAATGAGGCTGGTATTTTTATAGTTTTTAAAAAAAATTATTTATAACCTCACTCAAATGAGATTGATTTCTCATTCGAAAGACTTTAGATTCTCATAATAAGAGTCGTTTGATCTTTATATCTGACAAGCATCTTACGAGGGCGTACTGTTTTGCATCGTTTGAATATTCAAACGAGATGGCCTTGTCGTTTGAACAAACACAATTTTCGTTCACACGAAATACCTTTCTTGTTCGAATGAGTTTCATTTTCGTTCGAACAATCCACCGCCTAGAAATTTGTGCCACATTTATAAATACATATTTTGACTCCAAATTTCATAAGACTTTTTCCAAAATGTTTCTGCATATCTATTGTAAAAAATTTCACATTTTGAGTTACAAAACACTTTTGATTCACAATTTTGCATCCCCAAATAGTTTTGTCAATCATTTTGAAACCCTAAATAGTTTTGTATATTTTGCATACACCTTGTGGAGAGGATTCTCTACAGTTGAACCTTGTGACCCGAGTGATCACGACAGAAGAACGCTGAAGGCTGAATCAGTGGATACCGAGGGTGGACCGCCATCTGTGGATGACACTGGTGTAACAACCCGCCCTTTTGGAGACGATTAAATCCCATAATTAAGTGTAAATTGGCAATTTGGAGAATTTCTCGAAATAGTGATTTTTGGGATTTTCGAGGATTTAATGATTTCGAAGGGTGTTATAATTATTTTTGGGACTAAATAGGTCGAGATATTTTAATTATCTGTCGCCGTCGAGTATAGCAACAAAAGAGGTAAGATTTTGAGTAGAAAACCCGCATTTACTTTTATGGGTTAGAATAGTGATTTGCGGTCAAGTACCTCTGATGGGAATTTCGACTGCGCCATGAGTCTCGAAATGTCCGAGATAGTCGAAAAAGAGTGTCCGATTGTTGAAATTGAGTTCCGGGTAATTTTGGAGTTAAACGGGCTCGTGAATGAGTAAACGAGTTGTTTTTGGGTTTTAAGGTTTTAAACCCTTTTCTCTATATATAAAGAGGGAGAGAGGGAGAAAAAGAGAAAGAAAGAAAAGAAAGAAGAGAGGGAAGAGAGAGAGAGAAGGAAGAAAAGACGAAAAAGGGGGAGATTTCGGCCAGCCTCCGCGGGATTCGACTCGAGGACGTCGGATTTTATCCACGAGGCAAGTGTTTACTTGCTTTATTTATTTTTAAGCATAAATATCTCATATCATTGTTGGTATAACAAACCCTAAAGACTTTGGGTTGGGTATTCGTGGATAAAACGGGTTTTCGGGAGATAAAACGAATAAACCCCCAAAATTTGATTATATAAGAAACTTAGAAATTAATCTAAATTAATTGGTGGTTTAGGGTTCTAGGATGTTTAGAACCCTTTATATATGTGTAGTTGTAGTTGATTGAAGTTGTAGGCCGTTGGTTGAGGCGACAAAAGCTTGGAAGAAGCTTTAATGGCCGAAATAGCTTCTCGGAGAAGAAGCTGCCCGACATGATCGATCGATCGATCATGGGGGCTCGATCGATCGACGGCCAAGGGTCGATCGATTGACCCCTGCTGAAAATAGGCAATTTTCTTAGGGTAAATTGGATGGGGTGAATTCCAATTCTAATTGATTCGAGGTCATTTATGTGATGACATAAGGAGTCTTTTAGGATTATATGGTCAACAAATTAAGAGAAATTCAGAGGGCGAAGTTGGGGTTTTAAATATATAACCCTTAAATTATATTTTGAGGAAAATAGATAAATAGAGGATTAAAAAATGTTGGGGTTCCTAAAATAGGGTGGGGGTCCCTAAATGATTTATTGGACTAGGTGTAGTCTTTGGGTTCATGGAAATGAAATCCCTACCCACCAAATTTACGGTTGTTCGGGTGAGGTAAATCCCTAGGGTGCTTTAGTGGGCTCTTAGGCCTATATAATTATGCGCATCGAAAGAATAATTATAAACGAAGGTATATTGGGTATATCCTATGAGATAGTTAGGATGAATGGGGATATAGTTATATATTCGCTTAGTGTGAAATGGTATAATTGGAATTATCCAAGTAAAGCCCTAGAGGGGATTAAGTTAAGTATTGATTATCAAAGTAATAAAATACTTTGGGTTTAGTATCATGTATATATGAATGCATGATTTTGATTCCTGGAGGGAATCATTGGGATTATTGGTCATCGCTAGATGCTATAGGCCATTATGGCCGTTTATATGTTCTAGGAGGAATATATGGTATAAGTATATATATATGATATGATGGAAATGATTTTGAAAATATAAGTATGAATATTTTCAAAATGGTAAAGAAATATTTTTCATAATTGATAAAATATGGATTACACACCTCCCTAAATCGCTATCATAAGGGAAGTTGCGCGCGTTGTGGTGAAGCCCCCTGGCTATTGAGCAGGGTGGATATAGTCCTTTAGGCCATATGGGCGATTATATATTTGTTTCTGCACTGGTTAGGGGATTCTGGGTGTGGTCCTGACTTTCTCGCAGGCATAAGGCCGCTTCCCGGCGTTGTTAGGTTCCCAGGTTGTCTTGTTTGATAGGCCTTGGAAGATGATAACCATTTAGGGGCGCGTCCAGTGGGGAAATTCGGAGGGGTGGTCTTAGTTTTATTAAAGCAATTTATGATAATAAATTGACTTTAATTTACATTTCCTGAGTATAAAAAGGGAAATGGGATACAGGTTTTGGCTTCGGTAACACTCCCGGATGGAAGAAGGGATGTGGAAGCATATGGTATGATCAAAGCATTTTCATGATAATGAAAATGGCTTTAGGTACATTTCCTGAGTGTAAAAAGGGAAAAGGGATAAATTAAAAAGTAAAAGCATTTTTATGATAAAAAAATTGGCTTTTAAAAAGATATATGTTATGATAAAGCAATTCATTCTAATGAATTGGCTTTTAAATACATTTCTTGGATATGAGAAGGGAAATGGAAAGTTTGGTTATGAGTATAGAATACACCTCAGTCCGGGAGGTAGATCCGGATGTGTATTATAAAGATGAAATCAAAAATTGGTAAACCTCAGTCCGGGAGATATAATATTCGGATGTATATGGTAAAACGTATATATAAAATGAATGTGACTTGTATATATACATAAGTATATATTTATACTTTAGATGTGTGCTACGGGCCTAATGAATCTACCATTAACCCTGCCAAGTAGTAGTGTATCGGGGGGTTCCTTGTTTGGATTTCACTTTGAGAGACACCCCGCGCACGAACTTAGTCCAGTGTTGAGAATGGAGGGAAGTTTAGCCCTTAGCACTTGGACTATCTAGGGTAGATAGTAGATGGGTAAATTAGACTAGTTAGGTAGGGATAGATTGACTAGGGTATGTTGTTAGGATGCGTTAGGTGTGCACTACTAGAGGAGAGGTGAGGGGTATCTCATGGGAGTGCGATACCAATTCAAATATGAGATAAAACTATTTTTCTAAAATAAAGCATTTATGCACTTGCAAAATATTTTCAAATTCGGGCTCTTACCCGTTTATCTACTTTTCCTCTCTTACGGTATATTATATATATATATATATATATATATATATATATATATATATATATATATATATATATATATATATATATATATATATATATATGTGTGTGTGTGTGTGTGTGTGTGTGTGTGTGTGTGTGTGTGTGTCCAGACACAGGGACGCCTGGATGGAATTTCTTTCGAGTCAGACGTCTGCTGCAGCAGCTGTGGATGCTTGCGGGTTCTCGGTAGACACTTCTTTCCTTGTACTCTAGATAGGAGGTATTGTACAAACATTCGGGCCAATGGTCCAACTTATTTTATTTATTCTTTGCACGTTATTCGATATGGTTGTATATTTGAACCGAGTGTTCGGTTATTTTATTCATTTCATTTTCCTTTCAGTTTCATTTACGCTTAAACTGTGTGTATGTTTTATTATAATTGTTTAAAAAGAGTAGTTAAGTAAAAGTTTTTAACGCTCGCCTAATAGGATATTAGTAATTAAATGGATTTTTGACAGTGATGCTAAGGATGATCCATATGTGACTCATGTTTTAATATGATATAGGAGTGATCGCCCGGTATCCCATTAGGCGGGTTGTTACAGATGGTATCAGAGCATCAGGTTCTAGTGTCCTTAGGAATCTGTGCGGACGTACTATGCTTTTAGCGTTGCTCTCGATTTGTTATACAGCCTCGGGATTAGGATTGTTGATTTCTCTTGTGAGATTTCGTTTTCCTGCTATGTTAGAAGATTATAGAAATCTTTTACGCGCTCGTTTGAGAATCATGTGCGGAGCTCGAAGGGCAGCAGGAGGTGGAGTTTAGCTGGAGCAGATAGTAGAAGTTGGGGATGAGGACCGCCGTAGAGGTCACTCCCCTTATGGAAATTATTAAGGATTGTTGCAACGACTACTAAAGTGTAGTAGTTATGAGCATCCAAGTACTGCTATGGTAGAAAGTGGTACTCAAATTGAACTACCCCGTGGAGATAAGGGTTCGAAAAGGGTCTTTGATAAGGATCATATATTAAAGTTGGGGTTGTGCAAAGTGAGCATGGCATTACCTATTGGACGTAGATGGCTCGGGAGCTTTGTCTTAGAGTAGGGTATGGAAATACCCAGATGTGAAACTTTAAGGAAGATTTTCACTTGTAGGGAGAATGTGGGTGTGTTAAGGTGCCCCTAAGTGGACATCCTCATGGGGAGATTTGTTGAAACTGGTAGTGTACTTTCCTTTTAACGAAGAGGTTAAGAGGATTAATAAGGTGATTGTAAGGAGTGAGATTATAGAATCAGATGGCGTTGACAACTTGACCATGGTCAGGAAGGCCAGTGATGAAAATAATGATGTGGAGTGCGGAGCCACACGGTTAGTCCTTTACCGGTAGGAATAAAGGACAAGGTTAGGGTGCCCAAATGGGGCCTAGAGTAAGAAATTCTAGTAAGAGGAGTGACTAGATGAAGCTGTGGTGTTCGATAGCCCTAGACTCGTGTGTGTAATTTGAGCTTTATTTCGGTCTCGATAACATAATAATGTAAGCTTATGTGTTTTCCGTGATAGAGGAATTTTGTCTTCTTTCACTCGCCATAGAGGCGGGTGATTATATTTTGTATATACGTATGATGTTATTGGTTTATTGGAGTGATAGCAGGCTAATGACGGCAAGACTATCGTGTCCGCAGTTCCTGGAGGGAACAGATTGGGGTTGCGGTATCTCACCTGGATACAAGTTAAGTACACCTTTATTATTATGGATTGATGGAACCTCGATGAGCAGAGGCTTCATTATTTTGATGTGAATGTGTGGCAACCTTATAGATATAATTTAAGGCCCACAGGATTATTATTGAGCTGTAAGATTAAGCTCAGTGCTGGTTTGCGCAAGGACTTAGAATTAGTGCGAGCGCTGGGTGGTGTGACTCTTAGTTGGAGATAGGAGTTCAGACCATCTTTTGTTGATAAGGGATAGGATTATCCCGGTTGCATGTCTGAAATAACGGAACTCCGTGACCGACGAAGTCAAGTGTTAATGTGTGGAGGGGTTCCTTGTTTGGATTTCGCTTTGCGAGACGCTCCACACATGACCCTTAACGGCGTCGGGCGTGGAGAGCTGTTATAGGATGCAAGGATGTGGGTTAGTCTTATAGTGTGGATGAACCACTATAGACTCTGAGCCCTGTCATGATGGTATGTTTATGGAAATATTGTGCTATGGAAAAGCACTAAAGTGGTCCTCTCGCCACAAGTAGTTGGGTGGAGTAGGACCTAGAGAAATTGATTTGAGGATAACAGTCAAGCCTTAATGAAAAGGCAAATTTTGAGAAGATATGATTTGGGTATGATGTATGTAGTGCTCTTATAGAGAGTGGACACTTCGATTAGTTACGTTTCCTTTCGTATGGGCGGAAGGATAGAATAGTAGAAATGCGTTCGTAGGTTAGCATGGGAGGATTTAGGATGTCCCGTTGGTGTGCCTTAGGTCGTTACATCTCGATGACCGACAACGCAAGGGAGTAGTGTAATGGGAGGGTTCCTTGTTTGGATTTCGCCTTGGCGAGACGTCCCACGCACGAAACTGAGCAAATATCAGAAGTCGAGAGAGGCCTTGGACACTAGGGATATACTTAGGATTATACTCGTTTCGCGTAGGTAGGGTAATGCTTAGACCGTAGCATTTGTAGGATGTAGGTTCGATAGAGTTAGTGGCGCCGAGGATTAGGAGAATTGAAATTTCGCGGGTCGGGAGATACCATAGGTGAGTATTACACCGAGGAAAGGAGATCCTTATTGGGAGAGAGTGTTACGTGTCAGACGCTCACAATGGATGTGCAGATATGCACAGGTTAGAGAGGTGTATGGGCACCTTGTTGAGGGGGTTTTATATACCGCCCGAAATAGGATGGTCGTAGTATATAAGGTTGAAAAATCATGCCGAGAGGCATCATACATGATGGGTATTAAGTGACGTATTAGTGTCACTTTATGATTGCGGTAGCCGCATAGCATATGGTTGGGAACCATCGGGTTAGTATCTTTTCCTTGAGGTTTTAGGATTTGTAGTGATCTTAATTAAATGGTGTAGGTTATATCCGAATTTCGAGGATGAAATTCAGTTGTAAGGGGGGGAGTATGTAACAACCCGCCCTTTTGGAGACGATTAAATCCCATAATTAAGTGTAAATTGGCAATTTGGAGAATTTCTCAAAATAGTGATTTTTGGGATTTTCGAGGATTTAATGATTTTCGAAGGGTGTTATAATTATTTTTGGGACTAAATAGGTCGAGGTATTTTAATTATATGTCGCCGTGGAGTATAGCGACAAAAGAGGTAAGATTTTGAGTAGAAAACCCGCATTTACTTTTATGGGTTAGAATAGTGATTTGCGGTCAAGTACCTCGGATGGAAATTTCGACTGCGACATGAGTCTCGGAATATCCGAGATAGTCGAAAAAGAGTGTCCGATTGTCAAAATTGAGTTCCGGGTAATTTTGGAGTTAAACGGGCTCGTAATTGAGTAAACGAATCGTTTTTGGGTTTTAAGGGGTTAAACCCTTTTCTCTATATATAAAGAGGGAGAGATGGAGAAAAAAAGAAAGAAAGAAGAGAAAGAAGAGAGGGAAGAGAGAGAGAAGGAAGAAAAGAGGAAAAAGGGGGAGATTTCGGCCAGCCTCCGCGGGATTCAGCTCGAGGACGTCGGATTTTATCCACGAGGCAAATGTTTACTTGCTTTATTTATTTTTAAGCATAAATATCTCATATCATTGTTGGTATAACAAACCCTAAAGATTTTGGGTTGGGTATTCGTGGATAAAACGGGTTTTCGGGAGATAAAACGAATAAACCCCTAAAATTTGATTATTGGAGAAACTTAGAAATTAATCTAAATTAATTGGTGGTTTAGGGTTCTAGGATGTTTAGAACCCTTTATTTATGTGTAGTTGTAGTTGATTGAACTTGTAGGCCGTTGGTTGAGGCGACAAAAGCTTGGGAGAAGCTTTAATGACCGAAACAACTTCTCAGAGAAGAAGCTACCCAACATGATCGATCGATCGATCATAGGGGCTCGATCGATCGACGGCCAAGGGTCGATCGATCGACCCCTGCTGAAAATAGGCAATTTTCTTAATGTAAATTGGATGGGGTGAATTCCAATTCTAATTGATTCGAGGTCATTTATGTGATGACATAAGGAGTCTTTTAGGATTATATGGTCCACAAATTAAGAGAAATTAGGAGGGTGAAGTGGGGGTTTTAAATATATAACCCTTAAATTATATTTTGAGGAAAATAGATAAATAGAGGATTTAAAATGTTGGGGTTCCTAAAATAGGGTGGGGATCCCTAAATGATTTATTGGACTAGGTGTAGTCTTTGGGTTCATGGAAATGAAATCCCTACCCACCAAATTTACGGTTGTTCGGGTGAGGTAAATCCCTAGGGTGCTTTAGTGGGCTCTTAGGCCTATATAATTATGCGTATCGGAAGCATAATTATAAACGAAGGTAGATTAGGTATATCCTATGAGATAGTTAGGATGAATGGGGAATATAGTTATATATTCCCTTAGTGTGAAATGGTATAATTGGAATTATCCAAGTAAATCCCTAGAGGGGATTAAGTTAAGTATTGATTATCAAAGTAATAAAATACTTTGGGTTTAGTATCATGTATATATGAATGCATGATTTTGATTCCTGGAGGGAATCTTTGGGATTATTGGTCATCGCTAGATGCTATAGGCCATTATGGCCGTTTATATGTTCTAGGAGGAATATATGGTATAAGTATATATATATGATATGATGGAAATGATTTTGAAAATATAAGTATGAATATTTTCAAAATGGTAAAGAAATGTTTTTCATAATTGATAAAATATGGATTACACACCTCCCTAAATCGCTATCATAAGGAAAGTTGGGCGCGTTGTGGTGAAGCCCCCTGGCTATTGAGCAGGGTGGATATAGTCCTTTAGGCCATATGGGCGATTATATATTTGTTTATGCACTGGTTAGGGGATTCTGGGTGTGGTCCTGACTTTCCCGCGGGCATAAGGCCGCTTCCCGGCGTTGTTAGGTTCCTAGGTTGTCTTGTTTGATAGGCCCTGGAAGATGATAGCCATTTAGGGGCGCGTCCAGTGGGGAAACTCGGAGGGGCGGTCTTAGTTTTATTAAAGCAATCTATGATAATAAATTGGATTTAATTTACATTTCCTCAGTATAAAAAGGGAAATGGGATACAGGTTTTGGCTTCGGTAACACTCCTGGATGGAAGAAGGGATGTGGAAGCATATGGTATGATCAAAGCATTTTCATGATAATGAAAATGGTTTTGGGTACATTTCCTGAGTATAGAAAGGGAAATGAGATAAATTAAAAGGTAATAGCATTTTTATGATATTAAAATTGGCTTTTAAAAAGATATATGTTATGATAAAGCAATTCATGCTACTGAATTGGCTTTTAAATACATTTCCTGGATATGAGAAGGGAAATGGAAAGTTTGGTTATGAGTATAGAATACACCTCAGTCCGGGAGGTAGATCCGGATGTGTATTATAAAGATGAAATCAAAAATTGGTAAACCTCAGTCCGGGAGATATTATCCGGATGTATATGGTAAAACGTATATATAAAATGAATGTGACTTGTATATATACATAAGTATATATTTATACTTTAGATGTGTGCTACGAGCCTAATGGATCTCTACCATTAATCCTGCCAAGTAGTAGTGTATCGGGGGGTTCCTTGTTTGGATTTCGCTTTGCGAGACACCCCACGCACGAACTTAGTGCAGTGTTGAGAATGGAAGGAAGTTTAGCCCTTAGCACTTGGACTATCTAGGGTAGATAGTAGATGGATAAATTAAACTAGTTAGGCAGGGATAGATTGACTAGGGTATGTTGTTAGGATGCGTTAGGTGTGCACTACTAGAGGAGAGGTGAGGGGTATCTCATGGGAGTGTGATACCTATTCAAATATGAGATAAAACTATTTTTCTAAAATAAAGCATTTATGCACTTGCAAAATATTTTCAAATTCGGGCTCTTACCCGTTTATCTACTTTTCCTCTCTTGTTATATATATATATATATATATATATATATACAGGTGTCCAGACACAGGGACGCCTGGATGGCATTTCTTTCGAGTCAGACGTCTGCTGCAGCAGCTGTGGATGCTTGCGGGTTCTCGGTAGACGCTTCTTTCCTTGTACTCTAGATAGGAGGTATTGTACAAACATTCGGGCCAATGGTCCAACTAATTTTATTTATTCTTTGCACGTTATTCGATATGGTTGTATATTTGAACCGAGTGTTCGATTATTTTATTCATTTCATTTTCCTTTCAGTTTCATTTACGCTTAAACTGTGTGTATGTTTTATTATAATTGTTTAAAAAGAGTAGTTAAGTAAAAGTTTTTAACGCTCGCCTAATAGGATATTAGTAATTAAATGGATTTTCGACAGTGATGCTATGGATAATCCATTTGTGACTCCTGTTTTAATATGATATAGGAGTGATCGCCCGGTATCCCATTAGGCGGGTTGTTACAACTGGACTGAGGCATTTTCTTTAGAGGTTTCAAAGACACTGCGCATTATACTGGTGGGTTATATCAAGTAGTTTGTAAGTCGATAGTCTTATAAAACTATCTAAAGTGCTGAAATATAGGTTTTGTCCTGAAAAGGGAATTTACCTTATTTGTCCTGTTTGGTTGCATGCTTAGTTTAATTTATGTGATTGGATCATTTAGCTTATGCAAATCTAATTTTATCAGAAATAAACTTTAATAAAATTGAATTTCGGGATTTTAATTGAAAAATCACAAAAATAGAATTTTTTATTGTGATCATCCTTGCCGAGCACGTTTATTTCCGCATTCTCAAATTGGTCCACTCGTTCAAAGTGGTGTTGGAGCATTTTTGCCTTTTACAAGTGGTATCAGAATGGGTTGTGTTAATTTATCATGTGGTTCGTTGTTTACTACTGTTTTAGGGTGGTTATTTACTCATCTCTCTAGTGTTAGTTTATTTTTTTTCTTCTCGATGGATTCCCATAGTAATGACAACTTAAATCATTTGAGGTTTGCTAAAAGAATTAAAATTCTTGAAAAAAATTATTTTAAAGCAGCTATGGAACTTTTGCAAACTGGTGAAACACGAAGAGATTTCTTTCATGAGAAGCATGTGAACATGGACCGTGATTTTAAAATTTTAGAATTATCTAAGAAAGAGAGTGAAGATAGAGTCAGATTTTTAGAAAAAGAATTAGAAAACTCTGAAATTTCTAGGATTAGTTTACGTGCCAATGAGGATAATGATAAATTTATTAATAATTTGAGAGCACATGAGAAGACTCTTAGGGACTTACATTGAGGGGGAGTGAGATAACCTTCTAGGAATTATAGAAAATATAAAGGAGTCCCTAAAACTTAAATGGTCAAATTTTTTGCTTAAGTCTAAAATTTTGAAGTTAAAAGATGATGTAAAAGACTCTAGTAGTGATGGTGTTGGCTCATCTTGCTCTAATTCTTAAGTTGTTAAAGTTAAGACCATTGTGTGCTTTAGACGGTCAACCACATTCAAGGACATTATAAAAGGTCAAACCTTAGGTAACATTTCTTGTGTTTACACATGTTCTCATTGTGGTAGGAAATGTCACCTTAGGCGCTTTTTTTATGATATTGGAAGAGGTCCTAGGAAGTTGAAGTCTAGTGTCCCCTTAGTTGTCAGAAATCGACATATTAGATATACATCTATTTGGGTTAGGAAATTCGTTTTAGAGGTGCTAGATGTTAGACTAGAATATTCTCGCATGCTTGCACATGACTCTTTACGTGCTATATCTTATGAGTGATTTCTTGTATGATTTTGTTTGTCATACGCTAGTTTTACTTCATGACATATATTTGTTAGTGTTATGATATGTAAATATTTTGTATTCCTATTTTTCTTCTATTGAAAAAATACAAAAATATTTAATTTGATAAATTTTTGAAAAATACAAAAAGATTTTTGATTTTATATGTTTTATCTTTACACATTTGGTATGGCATGTTGGTGTGTTTGAATCCAAATCACTCTGTACTTTTCATGTGGCTATGATATTTGGTTATGACTTTAGATACATAGATTGTTCTTAACCATATTTTCATGGAGTTATTTCAAAGTTGATTGGCTTAATGGATTCGACTGTGTATATGCCTTCGCACTCACATGCACGAGATTTTTGAACTTTAACTCCACATGTACATTTGAGTTTGGTGAGATGTTCTCCTTTTAATCTTGTCATATACACGTATTAATAACTAAGTGGGAGTTGTGCATGTAAGAACCACTGTTTGTGAGAATATTTGATTAATATTGAAAAAATATGAGTGTGCACGAGAAAGGGCCACAAAAGACAAAAGTTTTTGCGGGAAAGCTACTGTTGGCAAGAGACCAATAAAAGATTAAAGGCAATAAAAATAAAAATAAATTACCAAAAAGGGGTCAACTTAGAATAAACATAAGTGATCATTCAAAAGAAAGAACTTTCAAAAGAATCTTGAAAAGAAAATAATAGTAAATATAAGTGTTTATCTTTTGAGGGAGTTTAGTTGAAGATTAACGGGTTTGCATAATGAATCATAGGTTTAATGGTCATGTCATGACATTATTGATTTGTAGGATGGTCAAAATCTAGACTTGTGTGCATTGAATTTCTTTGTTCATTAAGTTCAATTTATAAATTTCACTTGAGCCTAAATCAAAGCTTAGATAAAATTTTACAGTCAATTAGAGATTCTTGGTCGTATTTAAATGCTTAGGTCATAATTTATTTTTATATAGTTCACTCCCATTCATTCCATCCCAGAAGTTTAGACACGTCGATACTATGCTAGTGTGTAAGGCTTATGTATTTTGTGTCGAGTTTCGTGGTTGTTTATACCTATATATCTGTGTCGGAATTTCTTTGGTATATTTTGCATATATTATATATGGTATCGTGTTATACTTGTAAAATTTACATTTTTTTTTAGAACAAATTTTAAATTTGTAAAAATAGTTGGTGCTAATGTCCCTTGAGATTATCATTACACGTGCGTTGTTTATATATCATTGTGATTATATCTTACTTCTTTTATGTTATGATTTTTACTTCATGTTTAGAGTCTAATCATTTGTCTATTTCAGACAAAAGGGGAAGCACAAATTATGGGGAAGATATGATGAGTTTAATTTATGGGGAGAAAGTATTATGAGTTTTTGATTTTATTTTCTATTTCAAAATCGATGCATCACGGGGTATTTTCTTTGCTTCATGTGTGTAGGTACTTACGGAAGATCATATTACACTGAATAAAGACAGTGCCAAGGAGAAGAACAAGTGAAGATTGAATACAAAGCTTATTTTTATGCAATTCCACTCCTAGGGTTTAGGAAGGGTATTAGAATTTTTGTCCTAAGGGGGATTTTTTTGTAATTTAAATTTCGGTTAGTTTTTGTGCCAGAATAGCCAAAGGGGGAGATTTGAAAGCGCAAATATTTTAGCTTAGGCATTTTATTTGTTATATGTGCACTTTAGTATATTTTGAACCGAACACTAGCATCTCCAAGTTCAAGACTCGTCTATATCTCAAGAAGGTATAAAGATTTTTAGGAGTTTGAAATTATTAATAAAGTTATTTGGAATGTTTATTTTTTATTGAAAAAAATTAGGCTGGTATTTTTAAAGTTTTTAATTTTTTTTTTAACCTCGTTCAAACGAGATTCGTTTCTCATTCGAATGACTTTACATTCTCGTGAGAAGGATCGTTTGATCTTTACATCTGATGAGGGCGTATTGTTTTGCATAGTTTGAAGATCGTTTGAAGTTGGTTCAAACGAGATGGCCTTGTTGTTCGAACGAACTCAATCTTCGTTCAAACGAAATGCCTTTTTCGTTCGAACGAGTTTCACTTTCGTTCGAAAGAGCCACTGCCTCAAAATTTGTGTCGTGTTTATAAATACCTATTTTTACTCCAAATTTAGTAAGACTTTTGCCAAAATATTTCCTACAAACCTGTTGCAAAAGTTTTCACTTTTTGTGTTACAAAACACATTTTATTCACAATTTTGCATCCCTAAATAGTTTTTGTGAATCATTTTGAAGTCCTAGATAGTTTCGTATATTTTGCATACACCTTGTGGAGAGGATTCTATTTGGCTGAACCTTATAATTCGAGTGATCGTGACAGAAGAAAACTAAAGGCTGAATCGGTGAATACCGAGGGTGGACCGCCACATGTGGACGACTCTTGATTGAGGTATTTTCTTTAGAGGTTTTAAAGACACTTCGCACTATACTTATGGGTTATATCAATAGTGTGTAAGTTAATATTCTTGTAAAACTATCTAAAGTATTAAAAAATACGTTTTGCCCTGAAAATGAATTCTTCCTTATTTGTCGTGTTTGGTTGCATGTTTAGTTTAATTTCTGTGATTGGGTCATTTAGCATATGCAAATCTAATTTAGTCAGAAATTAGAATTTGGTAAAAATGGATTTGGGAATTTAGATTGAAAAATCACAAAAATAGATTTTTTTATTGTGACCATCCTTGCCAAGAACGTTTGTTTTCACATTCTCAAATTGGTATCAAACCTTCCACTCTTTCAAAGTGGTATTAAAGCATTTTTACCTTTTATAGTTAGTATTTGATTGGTTATTATAATAAATAAAAAATCTAGGCGGACTGCCAAGTCAGCACCTTCGTTATAATTCTTAATGATGATATAATGGTACACATAATTGAATCAATTTTTAAACTTCAGGGTTAATATTGTAACTTTTAAGTCATCGTGTCCAAAATCGAAGATCACGCCAAACTTTAGGGTTAAATTTTTATTTTTATTTTTTTAAATATATCCCCTGTTTTTTTATGCTAAGAATGAGGTATTTTATCTTAAAAATATTAAATCTTGTTTTATTTTCAAACATTGGACTAAGAATGTCACCAAACCTCGTGTAGTCAAAATTCTCGCTACGACTAATACTTCACCAGAATGCAATATTAATTTTGTAACGTCAAATTTTATATTTTATATTTTATATTTTATATTTTATATTTTATATTTTATATTTTATATTTTATATTTTATATTTTATATTTTATATTTTATATTTTATATTTTATATTTTATATTTGATGTTTTAGATGTAATATCATTTAATCACTCGTTATTGTCGCTCCCTCGCTAGTTTGCAAAATTATATTTGCACTTTCTTCACTAGAAAATTAGATTTGCAGTGTTAATACAAAAAACTTATTCCACATTGTAATACTAAAAAATGAGTATTCAACGTAATGATTTTCTTATGAAAAGAAAAAATAGAGGATATATATATATTAAAAACAACGAAAAAAGATATGATAGTGCAAATTTAATTTTGCATTTTGACGAAAGAGCATCGATGGTTATGATGTAATGGCCGGAAGTACGACGACCTCCATTGTCCAATGTTTGAAAAACTATAACAGTAGTATATTTTTAATAAAACACCATATTTTAAGCAAAAAAAATATGAACTAGATTTGTTAAGAAAAAACAACTTAAAAAAAGCTATTTGAAAAAAAAATATTTAGGATAAAAGAAATATGTAATTTTTATAAAAGAAAAGTTGATTGTCCTAAAACCATAATAGAAATTCTACACTTAAAATTTTTTATGGCTTTTATGGAAAAATAACTTATCAACAATTCTATTATACAAATAGGACACTCAGCAATACTTTTATAAAAATAGTCCCTAAAATATTTCGTTCTCCCAAATATGCCTCATTTTTTAATCGCCCATATACCTTCCATTACTTCATTATCTCACTTCAATTTAGAAATTTAAAAGACACCAACCCGCTGCACTTGCTCTGATGAAAATAACCTCCGATACAACCTCTCGATTGCAGTAACCTCGGAATTGACTCTCTCTAGCACAGACCTCTCCAGCCCGACATCTATTCGTTCCAAATACCTAAACACCGACAAGTTCGGAGTAAGAAGTTCCAGATCTATTAGATCTGATAAAGCTTTAAAGCTTTGGTAATTAAACATAACCAAACCGGAGACTCATCCTCAGCCAATCACATAACCAATTGTGTTTGAGATCTATTAGATGAATCTCTCATTCGCGTCCCTTCCATGAAATCAGTAAATAAATAAAACACTTTCTCCTTTAATAAGTTGATAACATACATTTTTGCTAGTAAATATTTATATAAATATGTTCATCTCATCAACATTCTCATACGTCGTCCATTAACAAAATACATCAAAAGTTTGATGCCGAAAAAATGGCGAATCAGGGAAGTTTCCATTCCGGACTTCTAATATTTTTTGTGTTTGGATTTATTTTATTTATTTCCCTTCCTATATGTGATAGCTTAGTTTATTTAGTACCATCTCATTCATGTGAAAAATGTGAGCGGGTTATGCCATTCAAAAACTATTGTTATTGTGAATGGCAGATTTTCAGATAAGGATATAGTAAGTGTTGAGATTATTTTTATTTTTTGAGAATTTTTTAGAAAGTACGATGCCAAATGGTGAAAAAAAATTGTGGTGTTTGAGAAATTAAAAAACCAGTTAAGTTTTTGTATTTTTTAAATGGATCAATTACCAAAAAGTCCCTTAAATATTTTTTTTAATACACATTCCAAGCATTTTTATTTTGTTCCAAAAAGTCTCTCAAACACCCATTTAACAATTCTTCTTCTTTTTTTAAAGGTCTGCTAGTGGCACCCCCGCCCTACCTACCCTCCCTACCCACCCAACCCCTACCCCAACCCTTCACTATCGGAGCTCTGGTGACCCTCACCGGAACACTTTTTTAGTATTTTTATGTGGTGAGGGACTTTTTAGAAGAAAAAAAATGTTCGAGGAAATATTTTATATATGCCTCTTTTTAGATTGCAAATTTATATTTACTGTTTCTCGACCGGAGAATCAACGACTGGGATCCCTCCGATCGAATGCAAAAAATTCGACAATCAAAGACACAAAAGTCTGGTGGTTATAAGATAAATATTATTTTACAGTTTCTAATATAGGGTAGAATTGGTATTTTATTAAAAATAAAATCAACTTACAAAAAATAGGGAGTATTTTTACGAAAGAAATTTTGAGTATCCTTTATTTATAACCAACATTATTATATGTCCTAAAAAATGCATAAACCATTTTTTTTTATTAGAAACAAAAGAAAAATGAACTATTTTTATAAAAGAAACCTAAAATCATAACAGGGACCATATTTATAATAGAAAAGTTGATTGTCCTAAAATCATAATAGAAATATTTTTTAGTTAAAGGTAAAAGTGGTATCTTTAAAAAAATAAAATCAACTTAATAAAAAGCATGAACTTTATCCACAAATATAAAATTGAAAACTCTATATCCATATTCAATATTATTTTAAGTCATATAATAAGATCCTTCGCTACTACAATTACTAGCTACGAACTACGAATCTAAGCATGAGATCAAAAGTGGTCTATCATAATTGGTGGGTGTCTTTATTTATGGATACAAAATTGTACAAAAATAATAAGGCGCAGTTTGGTTGCGCAAATTGTTTGATTATGTAAATTGGTTCATTGTGAATTAGTGAATTGTAAATTAGTGAATTCGAAATGAGTTAAATCCAATTTTACGCGATGTTTGGTAATTTGAAATTGATGTTAAGGTTCTATGAAAAAAAGGTAAAAAACATATATATAGAGAGAGAGGGGGAGGGAAAATAGAGAGGGGGAGAGGGAGAGGAGATATGTACTTTTATGTGACTCCTATTTCAAATGGATTCATTTCACGTCTTTTGTGAAATGATTCAATTTCAGATTTAGCACATGAGTTAAAATGGGGCAATTAATGAATCATTTCATTAATGAAACCAAACACAATTAATGGGTCAATTTGTAAATAGCTCAATTTATTAATGATCCAATTTACAATTTTGGGACAACCAAACGGGGCCTAAGTAATTGATGGCATTATCAATTATTGAGATGATTTCCCAATTACAATCGAATTCATCTTTATCAAAAGAGTTCGATACAAAATAAAAATAGGCTTCAGTATCCTTAAGCTTTTGAGCTTTGTTCATATCGGAGTCGTCCGACTTGATCTAGGTTGAGAAAAGGTTGGCCACTAACCTCGTTGGCCAAGGCCCCGACTCAACTGAATCTACATATTGTGATACAATTGGTCAGAAATTCTTTACTTTCCTAATTTATGAAATAAATGAGTCTTTCTATGCTGACACAAAATTGCGATACAAAGGTGTAATACAATTGATGTGTCGCACTATCATTCGGTTGTGTACGAGCTTCACAAGACTACGCTCTTAGTAGGGATCGGACACAAGCGAATGAGGATGCGACACTTCAATTATGTTGCACTTTTGTGTCCAGATTATATGTCAGCGTAGCATTTTCAAAAATAAAATAATTCTGACTGAATTTTTTTTTAAAAAGTAAAAAAAAAAAAAAAGAGAATATAATGAATTCATTGTTTCAAAATTTTACCTAAAAATATTTTAACATATATATGTTGTTAGTATCTACATAGCTGGTCTCGAGGAGAAAGGTTTTTTTCTATTGAGTTATATTATTGGATCAAATACTAAAAAGTTTCTTAAATATTTTTTAATACACGTTTAATCCAAATTTTTTATTTTGTATCAAAAAATTCCTCAAACACCGATTTAATTAATATTCTCTTATTTTTAAAGGTCCGCACCAGCGGTATGATGGACTTTTTGAAGGAAAATAAAAAGACTTGGACTAACGTATATTAAAAAATGTTCGAAGGACTATTTGATATATCGCCTTATATTTTTTAAAATATATTCGCAAGGTGTCTAAAATCTTATTACTTCTATTCCGATTTCGCTAAAACGACTCTAGTGAGAACCCGACAACATTTTTTTTTAGGTGTAAAGAACCAGACAACCTGTGTTTTTAATTTTATCTCAAATGGTGTAAACTATCTATTACGCCACTTTGTAAATGTAGTAAGATGACTACATTTTACAATATGGCAAATAGAAGGAATTATGCAAGTCATACTTGCCAAGTATGGTTTTAGCTTGGGTAACGGCCACGTGATCAGCTTTCCACCTACCACATGTGGGTGTTATTTTGGTTCAAACTTAGCATGGCGTAAAAAAAGTGCAATTAGTATATGTACTTATTCCGATGGTTATCGTAGGACTTTTAGCAATAGCAAGGGTCATAGCGTTAGCAATAGCCATAGCGTTAGCAATAGCAAGGGTCATAGCGTTCGAGTTTTTCCTAATAAGGAGGCTTGAACATATAAAAAAAAAACTATATGTATCAAAAAAATTATAAAGTTTTTATATTGTAAATACATATAATATAATCATTTGATGCACTCGAGGTACAAACTTGATATATAAAGTTTTACTCATGAGACATGATAAATTTTAAATCTAGCTACAAACACTTGAATACATGCATTTTTGTAAACTATGTGTGTCCACGTGCGCTGCACATGTAATTGAATATGGGTATTCAAATAAAGTTTAAAAGTAAACCACAATGCATTATAAGTACAAAGAATCATTACCAACTAAGAAATATGGACTTCAAGCAACAAATGGAAAAAGAAAAGTTGAATACAATAACAATCCAAAAAATACATAAAAATCCATAAATACCAAATAGCAAGCCATATTAACATTGTAGCTATATACTATGAAGCCGAAAGAATCCACCATTGGATATACTTTTGTCACTCTTAGGGCCTGCTTGATAGAGGACTTTTGTCATGGCAAATGTCCGAATTCCTCTCAATTTTCATCTTTTATCACGTTTGATATATGTTTTTTGCCCTGGAAATGAATTCCTCAAACCGATCACGTGACCTCCAATTCCCGAAATTCTCGGAATCCATTTCTTCTCCCCCCCCCCCCCCCCCCCAAAGAAACCAATGGCTGGGCAAAACTTTCTTGCTTCTACCTTCATTCGAGGTGATTTGACGAGAGTGGTTGGAGGCATTGAAACCTATTTTGAAGGAGGTGAGTTGATTCCATCATCATTTATGCCAAGCTCTTTGGGTGAGAAAATAGACGGAGCTACATTTGTTAAGGTAAAAATCAAACCCATTTTCCCCACCTTTTTTGTTGGCTGCTGTGATGTTTCTTCTTGTTTGCTTTGTTTGCTTTGGAGGTAGCATTTTTTGCAAGATGTTGTTGGGAAAAAAATAATTTGTTTTTCCAAACGTTTGCAATTTTTCCAAACGATTTTATGTATCTGTTTAAAATAAATTGAAAGGATCTTTTTGTTTGCTATGTAGGTTCCATTTTGAGCAAACGTTTTTTGCTCCATACTCATTTATAGGTTCCATTTTTTATTGGGTTTCATTGCTACGTAGGTTCCATATTATTGAATTGTTTTTTATGGATCTTTTTTTTATGAGTATTTATTTTATAATGAAATGATGATGTTGAAATGGTGAAATATGCACATTATAATGATAGAGTGAGATGAGTAAAAAATATTTTATAAAAAAAAATTATTGTGTTATAAATACCGTATATTAACTAACTAAATAAAAGGAGAAAGGTATGTGTACTTGTTTTCGTTGAAAAGGTCTCATTATGATGGGCCAATATGATTACAAAAATAGGAATATTGTTATAATGGCGCAATAATATTATATTTTATTCCATTTATATTCACTAATATAATGTAGTTTGTTTTATCATGTTGTAACAAAACAGGTTTGTTCGGATTCATATTCCTCGGATAGCTACTCATTAGGTATAAATTTATTTCCTTCTATGTTTTAAATCATGTTATTTATTATTGGATTAATAAGAGCTCTTACCAATTTTTATATTATTAAAGTATGGTTTGGTAAGAAATAAAACGATGTTTACAAACTGGGGCTTAAAAGTTTAATTTATTATCGTTGACATAGGAATTTACTAACGAAATGTCGAGCGCTGGCTCAAAGCACATGCAACAACAACGAGGGTTATTTTGGACCTTGGTCACGCGAGCAATTGCGCTTTTCCAATATATGAGGAGTCGCGACCATCTCTTAGTTAGGGCTCCCCATCGAAACTGGGACGTTGATCGGGAAATTGAATTATATCGAATATTTAAAATGAGTGATCGGGTATGCCACGCACAACTTCGGATGAACATAGGGTCATTTGAAAGACTTTGTATTAGGTTAGGCACATATGGACTGACTGACAATCGTTTAGTTAAGGTTGAGGAACAAGTCCCAATGTTCCTTAACTCCGTTGGACATGACGAGCGATATGTTTTCGAGACATTGACTTTCTTTAGATCTGGTCAAACCATTAGTTACTACTTCCATAGAGTTTTACAAGCATGCCTTGACTTGTTCAATGATTTAGTTACTAATGCAAGTCCAACGAATTCCCCTTACGACAATGGCAAGGACCTACCTTGGTATCATTACTTCGAGGTTAGGATAGTTTCATTAATTACTTTTATTACTTTACGTATGACTTTCCCATTATTAAATTTCTTTCAACCCATTTAGGATGCCGTTAGTGCAATTGACGGTACCCACATATCTGCTTTGGTTCCTACCGCCGACCAAGCGAGGTATCGCAATAGGAAAGGGGCAATTTTGCAAAATGTTTTGGTCGCATGTACATTTGATATGCGCTTCTCATTTGTCCTCGCTGGTTGGGAGGGATCAGCACATGATGGCCGCTTACTTCGTAGTGCGATTCAACGACAGGGGCATAAATTGACCGTTCCATTAGGTATGTTTAAAAATAAGTAACTTTCATTAGTAAAATATGAATAGGTATAGTAACACATTTTATTTAAAGTATGCGTAGGTAAATACTACCTCGCAGATGCTGGATTCCCGTTGGTACCTGGTAACTATCCCCATTTCAAAAAACACGTTATCATCGAAGGGATGTGGAAGGACAACGACCTGAGAATAGTAAGGAGTTGTTTAATTTTAGGCATTCATCTCTCCGTAATGTAATTGAGAGGTCGATTGGGTTATTGAAAAAAAGGTTTGCGTATCTAAGGCATCAACCTTTCCACGGGATTGAAATTCAAGTGAAGATTGTTGTAGCTTGTTGTGCCATTCACAATTTCTTGAGGATTGTTGATGTTGAGGATGAATGCTTGGGGGACGAGGACAGTGATGATGATGACATTACCCATCTTCCCCTAAATGTGCTAGAAATACCTTTGAATGAGCATATAACATTCACAACTGATGTTGCATGGACCGAGAAGAGAAATGCAATGGCTAATTTGATGTGGCAACAATATGATGCCAACCACAATGATACTTCTAACTACGAGTAATGATATCATTTTGTTATGATGTATTCTTTCTTTTCTAATTTTAGGTTGAATCTGGTGGATTTTTCAAATATGCCTTCATCAAACATATCGAGTCTTCTACTTTTACGGTATCAAATAAATAAATGCTCATGTGGCGTTGTATCTCAAGTTAAGGACCAGGGACGACTGTATTACACGTGCCCCCAATGTCAAAAAAATTTGGGTTGGAGAAAGCCTTCTATTGAAGGCATGGATGCTAACTACGCAACCTTCAATCCCCATAGTGAGCAAGCAACGTCGAGTATATCTAGTCAGTCATCACTTCTTGTACGAGAACCCCCAATTGTCGACGATCATGGCATTATGCGTAGCTTGGTGGTCGTCAAGAAGCTACAAGTTTTAAATACTCTTCTTCTAGTGGCCTTTACTGTTTTCATTTATTTTCTTATGATGTAATGGTGTTGAATCACCCCGGATATTAAACTTATGATGCAATGTTTAATTTACTATTTTGTAGTGATGTAAGGGATGTAATGGATGTAATGGATGACATGATACCTTTACTATTTTCTAGTACTCTTTTCTACTACGAATTATGTCTTTATATCTAATTTTCTCCCAAACTTTACTAATATACATGAGCTAATATATTAGTGACTCAGGGAGCACTTTGCACCTGCTCCAATGTAAATGGCCAATACTAATCTGAATACTGAAATGGCCAATTTGAATACTGAAATGGCCAATACTAATCTATTTGAATAATGCTCTGTTTTGGTATTGAAATGCATAGTGATTTGAATGCATCCTGATTTGAATACTCATGATTTTAATTATTTGAATACTGATATGTTTGAATACATACTGATGATTTAAATGCATATTGATGATTTGAATGATTTGAATAATGAGACCTTTCCTATTTTCTAGTATGGAAATCAGTATGTAAATGTGGGTATGCTAATTTGAATACTGAAATGGCCAATACTAATCTGTTTGAATAATGCTTTGTTTTGGTATTGAAATGCATACTTAATTATTGGATTGCATACTGATGATTTGAATGTTGATACCTAATGAATGCTTCACTGGTATGCTACCAGATGTGATGAATGCATACTGAGTGCATACTGATATGCTACTTAATATGCATCATTTGATACTTAATATGCATTATATGCTACTGATTTGAATGCATACTATTGAATGCCAAATGATATGCATACTAAAAGACTATTGAATTTGTGGAATTTGATACTGAAATTGCTAGTGAGAGTTGCATTATTAGCTACTGAAATTGCATTAGGAGAGTTGCATCATTTGCATAATATGATACTTATTACTGGTATGCTACATAATATGCATCACTTGTTAATGATATGCTACTTAATATGTGATGAATGCTTCAATAATATGCTACCAAATGTGATGAATGCATACTGATATGCTACTTAATATGCATCATTTGCTACTTAATATGAATTATATGCTACTGGTTTGAATGCATACTATTGAATGTCAAATGATATGCATACTAAAAGACTATTGAATTTGTGGAATTTGATACTGAAATTTCTAGTGAGAGTTGCATTATTAGCTACTGAAATTGCATTATGAGAGTTGCATCATTTGCATAATATAATACTTATTACTGGTATGCTATATAATATGCATCACTTGCTACTGATATGCTACTTAATATGTGATGAATGCTTCAATAGTATGCTACCAAATGTGATGAATGCATACTGAATGCATACCGATATGCTACTTAATATGCATCATTTGCTACTTAATATGCATTATATGCTACTGAGTTGAATGCATACTATTGAATGCCAAATGATATGCATACTAAAAGACTATTGAATTTGTGGAATTTGATACTGAAATTGCTAGTGAGAGTTGTATTATTAGCTACTAAAATTGCACTAGGAGAGTTGCATCATTTGCATAATATGACACTTATTACAGGTATGCTACATAATATGCAGCACTTGTTACTAATATGCTACTTAATATGTGATGAATGCTTCAATAGTATGCTACCAAATGTGATGAATGCATACTGATATGCTACTTAATATGCATCATTTGCTACTTAATATGTATTATATGCTACTGATTTGAATGCATACTATTGAATGCCAAATGATATGCATACTAAAAGACTACTGAATTTGTGGATTTAAATGCATACTTAATTATTGAAATGCATACTGATGATTTGAATGTTGATACCAAATGATACTGATATGAATGCATACTGAAACTCAGGTCTAAATTTGCTACTGAATATGCATCATTTGCATAATTTGCTGAATTTGCTACTGATATGCATACGGATATGCATTATTTGCTATTGAATTTGCTACTGAATACTGGTATGCGTACTAATATTCCAAATGATTTGAATGCATACTAATATGATACCGATATGCAAACTCAGTTGCTACTGAATCAGGTCTGAATTTGCTACTGAAATTGCTAGTGAATTTGCATTATTTGCATTGGATGTGCTACTGAATTTGCATTATTTGCTACTAAATATGCATCATTTGCATAATTTGCTGAATTCGCTACTGATATGCATACAGATATGCATTATTTGCTATTGAATTTGCTATTGAATACTGGTATGCGTACTAATATTCCAAATGATTTGAATGCATACTAATATGCTACCGATATGCATACTCAGTTGCTACTGAATTTCCTGCATTTGCTACTGAAATTGCTAGTGAATTTGCATTATTTGCATTGGATGTGCTACTGAATTTGCATTATTTGCTACTGAATATGCATCATTTGCATAATTTGCTGAATTTGCTACTGATATGCATACGGATATGCATTATTTGCTATTGAATTTGCTACTGAATACTGGTATGCGTACTAATATTCCAAATGATTTGAATGCATACTAATATGTTGCCGATATGCATACTCAGTTGCTACTGAATTTGCTGAAGTTGCTAGTCAATTTGCATTATTTTCATTAGATGTGCTACTGATACGCATACTCAATATGCATTATTTGCTACTGAATACTGATATGCTAACTGAACTGCATGGCTATGGATATCATGGTGCTATATATAACATAATTTGAACTGATGACTCATATTTATATGTTGAACAGCGATGGAACAAATTCGTAATCGCGTCCCATTTCGCCCGCCAAAACCAAATACAAATAATGTAGACCGACCAGTAGACGTGCAATCTTCACAAGTTGAGGTGAACCAAAAGAAATCGCATTTGCGATGGAGTGAGCTCATGGATGGGTTCCTCATCCATTCCCTTTGTGCCCAGGTCGTCACGGGGCGATAAAGGGTAGACAATGGATTTATTGCCGCACAAATTAAGGTTGTTATAGATACTGTCGAAGAAGGATGCCATATTCGCGTTGCGGAGAAGAATGTGAGATCGAGGTTGAAAACCCTGAAAAAGGAATATGTTGAGTTCCATGAGCTGTTGCAAGTCAGTGGATTCGGTTATGACACAAATAGTGGTGGCGTAATTGCTGGCATAACTGCAGATGCTAGTGTATGGGCTGACTATATCACGGTTAGTACAAATTGTTCAATTGACTTAACTTACAAATAAAAAAATTCTTATTCATTTAGGAATATATTGAATTGACTTACTACGGTTTTTACAGGGTAAACCAGATGGAGGGAAGATGAGAGGAAGGAAATGTATGTACTTTGACGAGCTATAAATAATCTTCGAGAATGACACGGCTAAAGGTGATAATGCAATATCCGGTGCAGATCAGTTCTCACCTATGGATGGTACAGGGATAGAAGATGTGGAGTTTACTCCTGAAGCGTGTATAGACACTAACACTGAAACAACCGTTGCGCATAAGACGGACACCCAACCACCGGGTGGCCAGGAGACCGACACCCAACAATCGAGTGGGCACACTGCAAAGCATAAGGGCTAGGGGCCTAATGGAAAGCCTCGTCATCGCCGTGTGAACCCCCAGGAAGAATGTGCCCAAGCGCTGTCAGTCATTGCACAGTCGTCGAAGCATATTGCCACCGCAATGGAGCTTCAACTTGCCATTGACTCTCAAACTCACGTTAACTGGCAGGGTATCCTTGACAGGCTAGTGGGTATGGATATGGACGATGAGAATATCATGCGGATGATGTCTTTATTTGAGGCCGATAATGGACTAGGTCGAGTGTTTATGGGATTCTCTGACTTTTCATTCGCACGTACATGGGCTTACAACAAGCTCCGTAATCTGCCTTGATCAGATGGTCTATTAACTATTACTCACTATTATGCGTTGCTACTATTATGCTTTGATATTATCTCCACGTATTCCATTTTGATGCTTCTGGACGTAGGATTATCGGATAGTTTATTATCGCATGTAATGTTTTGTTCAAACTTTGCTCTACGTATTAGGTTTGTGAGCGCTTTGCTCTAGTAAACTTTTTGGGATGTAATATTTTGTAGGATTATCAAAGATTGTAACCATCCTTTTATATTATGAACTTGAATATTTAGCATTTCAAAAGCGCAAGCTTGATAAATGAACCCATGTGCTTTAACAGTCCAAGTCATTACTAATTCAGTCCCATTACTTTTAACCACATATTGCAGAGTCATGTGATTGAAAAGTGAAATATAAATATATGAACCCATGTGCTTTAATAGTCCAAGTCATTACTAATTCAGTCCCATTACTTTCAACCATATATAGTAGAGTCATGTGATGCAGAAGTGCAATATAGATATATGAACCCATGTGCTTTAATAGTCCAAGTCATTACTAATTCAGTCCCATTACTTTCAACCACATATTGCAGAGTCATGTGATTGAAAAGTGCAATATAGATATATGAACCCATGTGCTTTAATAGTCCAAGTCATTACTAATTCAGTCCCATTACTTTCAACCACATATAGCAGAGTCATGTGATGCAAAAGTGCAATATAGATCTATGAACCCATGTGCTTTAATAGTCCAAGTTATTACTAATTCAGTCCCATTACTTTCAACCACATATAGCAGAATCATGTGATGCAGAAGTGCAATATAGATATATGAACCCATGTGCTTTAACAGTCCAAATCATTACTAATTCAGTCCCATTACTTTCAACCACATATTACAGAGTCATGTGATTGAAAAGTGCAATATAGATATATGAACTCATGTGCTTTAATAGTCCAAGTCATTACTAATTCAGTCCCATTACTTTCAACAGTGCAAGTCTAATACTAGTATAAAGCAGACGGTAGTTCGTTTCATATCACTCACTATCAAATGACAAACCATAGACAAAATGATGATTTTAACCCTTGTAAAGGATGTCTGGATTACTTCAGGCCAAACATGGTAGCCAGACACAAAGAGCCCATGAAGGACAAGCGTAAATCTAAAGCATCAACATCATATGACGTTGGTCATGTTGACGATGTTGCACCCGTTTTGACTAACCCGGGAATTTACGAAGATGCCCACGGAGGGAGTTGGTTTGGGGAGAAAAGGTTTTTTGAAAAATGCCTATATGCACATTACATTTTTTAGGTGATGTTGGCCATGTGATGAAAGGGTTACCTCCAACTAAAGCTAATATACCATGCGATGATCATTTGAAATGGCCTAGGTTATATGATAGGCGATGCGATTTAGAGTGCTACTGTAATTAGCATGGTTTACCGGTACCACAAGCAAAATCTGCAAATTATTGCAAAGATCCAACTAAAGACACTTAGAGATGTATCCGTCTACTACAACGAGAAATTGAACAAATGGAAAAAAGATTAACGCGCTGGCATTGTAAGAATTTGATAAGAACTGAACTCGACGATCCAATTTATGCATCGGATGCAGAACTGTCGGACTACAAAATGGATGATTCCTCCATGGATTTTGTACAACATCTACCAAACATGTTGATGGGTGATGGGAATGCATTATGTTGCGATCCGTGGTTGACCAGGAAACCACGAGGTAATTTAATATGCAACTTTCTTTTCTATGTGTTTATTATTTTTATTATGTCAATTGTAATGTTTAATTCCGAGTTCTAAATTTATCGTTTATTATTTTTTTAAATCTCGTTACAAAACAACTGTCAACAACCTTATGTCCAACTCAATGTGCTCTCATCAATAATAAAGACTTATTTTTATTCCAACTGCAATACTAATCCAAATCATTTGCCACCTGCTATTCCTGAAAATGAAGATAAAAATAATGATAAGTATTAAAATATATAGGATAACAAAAAAGTGGACAATTAACAAAATAAGACAATTTATGTATTCACAAAACTCTCTATTTCCATGACAAATTTTGGTTATCAAACACCAAAACTAGGAATATTGTTGTTTTCTAGTAGGCAAATTCTGTATATCAAACACAAAAACTTGGAAATTACAGAATTTGCCAACATGAAAAATTAAACTATCAAACAGTCCAGAATTTTATTTTCCAGGTCAAAATTTGCATGGATAAAATTTGCCAGGGCAAAACTTTCCATTCCACCTCTATTCCAAGTTTTCTATCAAACAGAACCTTAAGCCAATAGAGTTTATAATAGTTTAGCTAGCTTTGTTTTAAAGGAAATCATGTGTAATTTGCTTCACAATGTAGCGCGTCACTTCCTCTGCATAAATTTATACTCTCATGTTATGTTTGCTATTATAAGGAGAATGACAAAGACTCCTTATAATATCTTTTTATTACATATTAAATCCTTCTTGTTATTGACAAATACAATATCAAGCCATACATCTTATCATGGTTTTTGTATTTTTCAGTTCTCAAAATTACAAAACAATCAAGTATATGTATGTGTGTGTGTGTGTGTGTGTGTGTGTGTGTGAAAATTGTTATATATTATTTTTGTTGTATCAAGAAAAATAATAGAAGAAATTATGATCCAAGGGAAAACATCATATGGAGGGGAAACAACACACATGTTGCGATACTAAGATGCTGAAAAGTAGGGGTGTTCGTGGTACGGTAAAAACCCATATCGTACCATTTCATATGGGAAAAAGTGGTAATGTTTTACATTTTTACCGAAAATCGAAACTACCGAAACTGAAATTACCGATTTTTTGTGGTTGGTTTTAGTTTAAACATTTTAAAAACCGTTTATCGAAATTACCTCTTTTAAAATAACAAAACATGAAATATAAAAAATACCACGATAATATACCAAATATATTGTGATGTAATATACCTAACTTAATAGTCATGTAATTTTTCTTTGAATTTATGATGATCAAAATCTTAACAAATATTAAAAAAAACAAAAAAAAAATAAACAACTTAGACTAAATATAAAATTATATGAATTAATGCTTTTAGTATACCGAAAATACTGTTATGATTTTGTGTTGTAAACAAATGTGGTAAACAAAGAAAGAAATTTAAAGGCACAACTAGTTATTGATTTCAATGCGGTAAATAATTTGGTAAACAAAGAAAGAAAGTGCACAGCTAGTTATTGATTTCAATGTGGTAAATAATTTCGTAAACAAACAAATTTGGTAAATAATTTTAATCGATTTCAATTCCTTTAAATAAATGTGGGGGGGCATTAGTTATTAAAAAAAATAAAAAAAAATTTAAAGGCATTTTGGTTAAGTGCACAGCTAGCTCATACCCTTGCCTTAAGGTGAAAGCATTTGGTAATATACTAAAAGTCCCACATCAGTTTACAAAGGAGATGTTGCTCCTATTATTGATTATAAATTCACACACCTTTCATTTACCAAGTTCTCAATTAAGTAGGTCATATCTAATGAGAAGGGCAACTATTTTAGTATTAAATTTTGGTAATCATTATTGTTTTTTGGTCAATTAATTTGACTAAATAAAATGATAAAATTCTAGTATTTTTCCTTGGTTTGATTTTTTCTTTTTGTCATATTTATTTCGGAATTTACTGAAAAAATCGATTTTACCGCGGTTTTATCGCAAAGCGCATGGTTTAGTTTTGGTTTACATTAGGTTGTACCGTGCGGTAAAAACGGTAATTTTGGTTTTTGTATATGAAAACTGGTTTGGTATTGGTATTGGCGATTTACCGACCAAACCGACCGATACCCAGCCCTACTGATAAGTATGCTTAATAATCATTTGGGAAGATAAAGTTTTACAATGTACATCTTTTATTTTTTCTGGAATTGGATAGTTTGGTAGCCATATCAAAGGATAAAGTTTTTAATAACCATTTGGATAGATAGAGATATAAAAAAGAAAAGCATCACAACTTCATATTTGTGTATATTAAATTCAACATCATGGATATCATACAACAATTTAACATACAAGCTAAAGCAAGTATATTAAAATTCAAATCAAACTACCTATCAATATGACACCAACGTAAGTCAAACGAAGATTAGAATATTTTTGAAACAATTTTAAAAAATACCATATGAAAATTGGCAAAATATACATGAAAGTAAAAGTTAAAATAACAACTTGTTCCACAAAATATTCCAAACGAATAAATTAGACACAAATCATTTACCAAATGTATTTTAAGTCATTAAGACAAATCAATTATAGTGTTTACCGGGTAAACATTTAAAGATTCAAAATTATGATATATGTTTACATTTTCACATTCAAATTTTTTTAATGCAAATATTAAACTTACTATTACTCTAATTAACTGAGAAAATCATTTACACACAATAAGATAATATAAATACCCACCGCATAAGCCAACAAAACATCCAAAACAAAAACGTGTTTGACCTATATTTTCTTTGTGCTAGTATTTAAACATATATTATCAATAACATTTAAAAAATTAAGGTTATATCTATTATTGAAAAAAATAAGGCATTAAAACACAATTAAATATAAAGAGAAAATAGTGAAAAATATATAACATAAAGTGAAGTCGTGTCAGATCGTATAACTCATATCATCACGACCACAAACACGACCCAACGCACCCTCATACTCAACTCTGGTCGGGAACTCTAAAGTCTTTTGTTCGGGAAAAAGAAAAAAACATTGTTGAAATAAAAAAAATCCAAGTAAAAAATCATTCTAGGAATAATTATATCAATAATTCGCATACTAAGATTAAGGAAGCATATCGATTCTCAAATAACTTAAATAAGTTACATTACTCTAATGTAAAATATAAAATAGTCGACTGAAAATAAAAAAAATAATAAAGTAGTTATTTCTTTGTGGTTCTTTTTTGCACAAAGTCACAATGTGTCATCTTTAAGTCAAACTTGTAAGTCGTGTTATAATGTCGTGTCGTGTTAGTCATGTTTTCCTTATCATTTGTTTATTATCATGTTTGATTGGCCTTAAATATATTTCATCTTTCTCGTTGTGTCTTGTTTTATTCTAAATGGGTCGTGTTCGTATCATACAAAAAGTACACAAAGTAAATCGTGTCATGTGATATACACGTTGTGAAAAAAATCATATCATCACGACCACAAACATGACCCAAAAAATCAATTTGAACCCCAAAACTCAACTATGTGGGGAACTCTACAATCATAGGTCCGGGAAAGTAAAAAATCGTTGTTAATTTTATTGTATTGTAGCAATTTTGAATTTTGACTGCAATTCAATCAGTTAATTCTTGTATTGGTCTTAGCTTAAATTTTTATCAAACCATGGCAATTAAAATCAGTTAAATGACTTATTATTTTTTAACTCGGTTGAGCATTTCTTAAAAGCAACCAAATAATCATTTCTCAAATGAGATAAGTGTTTCTTTGGTTTTGAACTCGATTGAGTCTTCCTTAAAAGCAACCGAATGAGCATTCAACAAATCATTTCACTGCTTTATTTTTTATGCACTCAGTATTGAATTCAATTTTACAAAATAACACTAACGCAAATTAGTTAACCAATAATCATACCTTACAGTAGGCATCCAACACTTTTAAAAATAGTATTGAACTCAATTTATACCAATTTATTGTTACATCCAACACTCGTGGTTGCTACAAAATGCAACCAAATTAAATTACATGCAACACCAAAAACTGATACAAAATGACATCAATCCTTACAACCAACATGAAAGATTCTTACAAAATAGCACCAAGTGAAAGTAAAATCTTTTACAATCAACTGGAATTACAATACTTTACAAAGTACTACTAATAGTAATTACAAACTTTTACAAAATATCACCAATTGAATCATCACCCAGTCCAAAACGAGCAAATCGATTCAGAACTTCTTGAAATAACCAGCATATAAAAAAATCACTGAAACACAACAATAATATTGACTCTGTCCCAAATTAGTAGTCCTAATTTTTTGGGTTGTCCTGATTAAGTGTCCTAATTCTAAAAATAGTATATAAAATAGCATGACCAATTGGGCTTGCTAATAATTATTTGTTTCAATACATTCAGATGATCCAACGTTGTAACTTTTTTCAAAAGGGGAATGCCAACTCTGCGTGTGGAAGGATTCAGGTCGCTCGATCGATTGGTATTGAAACAACTATCTAGTATAGAGGAAGGACAATTGGGAAGAGAATAGAGAGGAAAAATTTAAAGAAAAAATCCTTAAATTTTTTTAATTTTAAATAAGGACTATTCATTTGTGATAAAAGGACGATTGATTCATGCATACTAATTTCGAGGGTCCAATTAAATCCTTTAGAATGTTTATGTTTTATATAAAAGGAAAAACAACTTGTGTAATTATCGGTTCATCTATCTCAAGATTTCTCTGAGATAGTAAGATCGCAACGCCATACCTGAGCATAACACATTGAAAGGATTATTATCAAGTACAAGAGGATGTAATATTCATCCGAAACATTCCTTCCTACACTTCGAACGGTGAGAAAAATAATGAGAGAAACAAATTCAAGTATGATGATATGAAGAAGCAAAATCCAACCAAATATTATCTAGATATTTATAATTAAAATTTTATTACAAATGAAAAATAGTAAACTATATATGAAGAAAACAAGACTGCTGACTTAAATCTATAGAGTAAAAGGACTTGGGAAATGAGTATTATGCAAGTACACAATATTTTAACAACAAATAAGTAACTATTTTAGAGAGTTTCGTACTTTCATTTCTCTCAACTTAAATTACGATTCATCATCTCCTAAAAAGTCCATTTATTGGAAACAACTATCCATTTAATTCTTTGATCAGACTGCTCAAAGTTTACTTCATACTTTACAAAATAGCACCAGCTGAAATTACAATCTTTTACAATCAACTGAAATTACAATATTCAATAAAATTTCCCCAACAGAAATTAAAATATTTTATAAAATATGACCAATTGAAACTACAATCTTCTATAATCAACAATTTTACAAAATACTGCCAACTGAAAATACTGCAAAAAACTACATATATGTTGGGATTTATAACCAAGACTTTAAAAATTCAAACTGACTGTGAATATGGTAAGATTATGTAGTGGATGGATAATGCTCTTCTCCTTAATCCCAAATATCTAAACTAAATCGCATATATTAGTTGAAATGTTCTACATAATTATCTTCAAACCCTAGAATCAATGTATTTTATGAACCTTAAAATAGAAGAAAATAAGAATTATCGAAGTTGGTGATGACCTTAAGTCGGCACCGAGGGGAGGTAGAGTTTTACTGCTAGAATTAAAATATGAGTGTGCATGAGAGAGAGAGAGAGAGAGAGAGAGAGAGAGAGAGAGAGAGAGAGAGAGAGAGAGAGAGATTTATGCATGTATCTATAGGAGACCAAGACAAATGGAAAGGGTGAGAGGGGGAAAGTGAGAGATGTTTCAATTTGGAAGAATTACAGATGAAGGTGTCGGGGGAGTGGAAGAGCGATTTGAAGAAGTTGATGCAAGTGGATGGACACAGTGGTGGGTTGTACAAGAGGGAGAAATTAATTAAATGACTAAGTGAGGGTATAAAGGGAAACACATAATCATGTTAGGGTATTAATGTAAAATTGGAGCGTCAAGAGATTTCTATTATTTTTAAGTAGTAGAGATAGAGATTTTTATAAGACATATTTTTTTAAACATTTTCCTCTTATGTGTCGAGTGATGGATCTAGGGGCGACGGAGGGGGCAATGGATCTCCCCCACCCCACCCCACCCCACCCAAAAAAATTGAAAAATTTTGTATTATAATTGTATTTTCTTAAGATTTTTTTGAAATTATATGATTTTGTCCCCTCAAAATTTTTGAAAAATATTAAGAGTCGTCATCCCAAAGAAAACAAAGAATTACTTGGCATATCTATCTAAATTTATAATCAAAAGTCAATATTTAGTTATTACTTAAGGAAAAATTTACAATTTTAAAACATATATCTATTTATACATTTTAGTAGTAAATTTTTATTTTTCGTACTAAAAAAATTAGTAACTAATTAACAAAACTTTGGTTACTCCCCCCCCCCCCCCCCCAACACACACATAACATCTAATTTCAGGATCCATCCATGTATGTGTCAAGGTGTTTTAGAAATTTTCTATATGACCTGATATTTTTTAAAATACACAAAAAAGTTAAAAAAATAAAATTTTCTAATATTGTAATTTCTAAAAGTCTTTCTAGAAGTGTGTGGAGCATATTGTCTTTGTCCATGTCATATAAAAAGTCACATTATATTTTTTCTACATTAACCTCGCCACATCATATAGCTATATGGATAGAAATTCTCATTGGGGTATAAAATTTTGGATCGATGAAATATTCCAATGGATGGGTGGCTCAAGAAGTAGGGCGAAGAGGTTCCGCCTTGGGCCAACAATTATGATAAGAAAATATAGGCCCCTAAATATTTTTTACATATGTATCATATACAATAACTATTAAACTTTCTTTTTAAAGGATAGAGTGACAAGTGTCCCATTTAATACATTTTGTATACATAATTAATTTATTATTATGAAATATGAAAACGAATTGGTTGTTCATACGTGAAATATTATATATTCTGATTAAAATCATTAAATGCGATAGATGATGCAATAGATTATAAATGTAGAAATTTATTTAATCTCATTAACTCCCTCTTGAGAATGTCCAGTAGCAGTTTAAATTCTATTGGTATAAACTCAACACAATCAAATCCGAGCAAAGTAAAAATAATCACAATCACACAAAAGAATAGGATGTATATAGTTCTGTAATGTGTTGCTCTCCTCTTTATTGATCATCTCTTGGTAACCTAGATTATGTGCCTCTTTTTCCTAGGGTGAGAGTTACAAGTATAGATAATATAAAGATATTGAGCCGTGTGGGATTCTATGACCTTAGATAGCTATCAGAACTTAATCTGCTATATCTGATTTCGAGATCTCTGTTGATTGGCCTCAATCGTGATTATCCTCCTTAACTAAGGTCATTGGTCGGACTAACCGACACATGTCATCTTCTTAGACATGGTCGAATAATTTCCCCATAATTTCTCCCAAAACTTTGTCACTGACATTTACTAGATGGAGTCTTGATCATGATCAGCGATGAGATGTGTTTATCCACATGTGATATGTTCAAAAGAGGGTGACACTTGTATTCTAAGTTATGAACTGTCTTCATTTTTCCTGTTAGACTTGGAGGGCATGCCCGTAACTTTCTCAAATTTGTAAGGATACGCAATATGAGTTGATTAGCCCAAAGGGTGGTAGCGTGTGTTTATCACCATTTGGGGGTCTGCCAGCAATGATGGAAATTGTCATGGAAGTTGAACCCTACCAGTAGTTCCTTTGTTGATGCTAGTTAGTCATGAAGCCTTTTCACTTTGATTTTGTTTGTAATATATCTCACAGCTTCACTTTCATCTATATCCATTGTAAGTTCACTTCTTTCCCAACCTTCCTTTTCTGTAATTTTCTCTTTTAGGAACCATTTTAACCTTTCTATTATCTTGATTACTTTGGTTCAAAGATGATTTAATTGATCAATGATAACACATTAGAGGAATAATGAATTCATTATATCCCATGATGGGTACTTATTGAAATAGGGGATCGTCCTAAGGACTATTATAACATCAAAGGTGGTCACTGGGTGCTTTCCCAACTCGTAGAAGAGGCAGGCATCACATTTCCTCCAAATTAACTCCTCTTAAAGTTTTATGAGTTTTTTAGTGTGGTCCCAGCCCAATGTTCTCTGAACACCTGAAGGATTTTTAGTAGGGTCCATAAACTCAATGAACTATATGGAACCAAACTTGGAATATCAAAGATCCATTATTGCTACATATGGTTCAGGTCTAATGAGAATATCTACTATCTGAAAGAAACAAAGGCCGAGATTGTACTCGTAGTAAAACTATTAGATTATAATAAAGAATATTGATTACACGGCTTTGTAGTAAAGGAGAGGGAGCATTTACCCATTCCAAAGGGTGGTGAACCCTATGGGGGGGCCTAGGTGCCCTAAAAGGGGATATGAGATAGGTCTAGTACTAATTTATGATGTTTTATTTGTCCATAACTTGTATAATTTCTCTAATGTTGGGGTCTTTGTCTATGCAAAAGGTAAAAAGAAGAAAAAGTCCAACCAGACACCTATTTATTTCGCTTAGTTGAAGAAAGCTTGGAAACTTGAGTAACCTCTGACTGTTTTTACCGAGCACCGCGGGTCGGCTTATTTATTTCTCTCTTACACATCCACCGCCACATTTTTGTTGCCTGACCAGTTGATAAGGAGCCAGAGATCCCTAAATTACCCATCGAGCAAGAATCTTGTTCTGAGAGCACTACAGGTTCGTTTGAATTTGTTGATATTACCACCACCCTTATTATTACCCCCTTTCACATCTGAGGAGGGAATGGATCCAATAAAAAGGATTTTGAACTTAAGAGGAGGAATTTCCCCTAGTTCTCCAAATGCATAAACTTCCAAGAGAAATAAAATTGGGGGTCCATTGGACCTAGTCAACTTTAGGGATACCCCCGATAAGATGCATGCCCACCCTACAAAGAACCGCAAGACTAGTTCAAGTCTTTAAGTAAATATGCTCGCCCAAAATAAGGTGGATGCCCCCCAACAAGGGGAAGGGCCCTATTGAAGTATCAATAGCCAAGAATGTCAACTTGGCTCCTATATTATTGAGGGGGATTACCTTTTTGTTGACCAGGAAGTAGTTGGGAACTTGTCCACTAACAAGCTTGTCTCTCATACTTCCTAGACTATTTTTTTAGTAAGTCTTGGTAATATTTCTTGGATCATCATTCCTTCAAATTTTTTTACACTGACTATTTTGCTCAGATTTTAACTTGTTATTTATGGTGGATTTTGCCAACCTCTTAAATAGGAGGGTCGACCAAGACAAGGTGAATGCTAACCTGAGCAAGGCCTTGGATGAAGCCCAAAAGGCTTTGAACGTTGCTCAGAAGAAGATGGAGATTCTATTGTGAGGGATAAAGACTTGGATATTTCCACTCTGATATCCAAGGTCGGCCAAATAAAGAAGGCTACTAAAGAGTCTGATCAGTCATTGTTGGTAGCTTTAGAAGCCAATGACAGCCCTTACAACAAGGGATGGAAACAGGCCTTTGGTCTAGATAAAAAATAATTAGACTTTATTCGCAAGTATTTCTTTAATAACAGTTGGGATGAGGCTTTGGCAAAGTTCAGGGTTCCCTTTGAGTTTGATTTGTTTTCCAAACACGCGCCTAGCGCTCCCCCCAATTTGGGGTAATATAGTGAAGAGGAAGTTGACTAACAATAGAAGGAGGCCATAGATAAAGATAAGGTTATTACCAATCAAGTTAATGTGGAAACAAAGAAGGAGAATCCTGCTAAGAAGATTATATTAGGATCTTCTCATATTTTTGTTTCCTTATATTTTTTTATATTCTCTTGTAAGGGCTTGCCACCATCTTCATGCAATGAAATGACTTAACATTTTGTACCCTATTATGCTTTATTTGCATATTTTTTTATTACTTATTTGTATTTGCTTGCTTGTCATTAATTTCTGAATGCACATCTTCTTAATTTTTTTAGTCTGATGACAACTTGTCCTTCGTGCGAATAGCCCAAGAGAGTGAAATATAGACTTCATCCTTGATCAAGATGTATCTGATCAAGATCGAGCAGCATTCACCGATATTCGACAAGTGCTCAAAAACTGACAAGTGCTTACGGCGACCAGGAAGGTGTGGTCGTTACACTTCAAGTCGAGCCTGGAACATAAAAAAAATGGCTAGTCCACTACATAGTGAGAATAATTCTCTAAGGGAGAAAGTTAGCAAGGCCGAGCAAACTTGCAAGGAAGACCAAGTGGCCAAGTGAAATGTTTAACCAAAGGTAATAAGGTTAAGGTATCAATTCCATCGTGGGCCTCACACAGTCTGGGCAAATAATTATGATGAAGTATAAATGGACGAACACCTTTCCCAATTTGGACGATTCTAGGTAGGTTGCCTATAACATGGTGGCTAAATGCTTTGGCGATCCTTAGAGTAACCTATAATTCTTAGTTTGGTACTGGTCCGAGGTTGATTCTCCTTTTTTGGCTTCCCCATTTAGAAGTGAATCACAAATTCATGCAGATGCCATTCTCATCCAACTATTAAGGGGTTGTGTTCTTGATTATAACAACGACGACAAGTTTCGTCCCAATCCCGATTATGGTCGAAAAGATGTTTTAATTGTTGATCTTGATCGCTAGAGATAAACCAGATGTGATCATTTTTTTGTACTTTTGTTCACTGGTAATTCTTCCAATCTAGCTAATTTAATAAATAAGTGAATGTTATGAATGAAATAATTAGTTAATTTCACGTTTTGCATTTTCCCATTTCTTATGTTGAGCATATGTTATTGTTTGTATTACCTTGTAGGGCAGTGTCGTTACACCTCCTCGGGCCTGGTCATAGGGCTATCCACCCATTTATGATTTTAGCCGAACAATGTAGGAACACTTAGTGACTTGGGATCCCCCATAGGTCATTTTCTTGGTTGGAAAATTCTTGATTTTTCATGTTTTTTAGTGACGAAAACTTGTAACCTTAAAATATGATTAAGTGTAATCTTA
The DNA here is from genome assembly GCA_949130495.1 of Sambucus nigra. Classification (NCBI taxonomy): domain Eukaryota; kingdom Viridiplantae; phylum Streptophyta; class Magnoliopsida; order Dipsacales; family Adoxaceae; genus Sambucus; species Sambucus nigra. The sequence goes on along the minus strand of OX422210.1, from coordinate 77,988,111 downwards.
CTAAGGCATCGAAATGATGAACATAATTAGATCGGACAAATTTGAACAAATTTGCAATAATTACAGCCTTTCCATAATGATGATCGTGATTTGATCTGACAAGTTTTTAACGATTTTAGCCTTCCAATTGGAACAATAAGAAAGTTGATTGCATTAATTGGATCTTTAACTATCAAAGAAGTTGGAATGACAAAGAAATTAACACTAGCAAAATGACAATTGATTAATTAAATCTTCATAACAAAACTTCTTGAGGTTAGTCGTATTCCAGGCCCTAGATTTCTCTCTAGACTCCATTATTTTCAGATGGTAGGCTCTTGGGAGATCGTCCCTAATGACTTTGAATGATCCCTCCTAATTAGGGCCCAACTTGTTATCTAACGGCTTCCTCGCATTTCCAATGACCTTCCTTAGCACATAATCTATGATTTGGAACTTCCTAGTATTGAATCCTTTATTGTATTTCTTGTCCAATTGGTGTTGGTGGGATGTCAGCTTGATCAAGGCTTGTTCCCTTATTTCCTCGGCCAGGTCGAGATCATTCCATATGATTTTTTCATTAATTTTTTTATCGGTAATGGTGCCCTTCATAGTCGGCAAGCTTACTTCCAGTGGAATTATGAGATCCATTTTATAATCCAAGATGAATGACGTTTATCCAGTGGATCTCCCGAGTATTATTTGATATTCCAAGAGGACGTGGGGAAGCTCATCCACCCAAGTGCCTTTAGTTTTTTCCAATCTCTTTTTTATCCCGTCGAACACACTCTTATTGGAGGCCTTGGACTACCAGTTGCTATAGGAATAGGCCACTGAACTATAGCCATACTTGATGTCTTAGCTGGTGCATAAGTCTTGGAATGGTCCTCTTTCAAATTGCATTCCATTGTGGGTGATGAGCATCCCCGATACACCAAAATAGGTCAGAATGTTCCTCCAGATAAATCTAATCATGTCGTTGCCCCATATGTTTAACATAGGTTCAGATTTTATCCACTTAGTTAAGTATTTTATACCGACCAGGAGATAATTCCAATTTCCAGGTGATATAGGTAGGGGCCTATAATATCGACCCCCTATTGTACAAAAGGGCATAGACTAGTCAAATACTTTAGGTTACTTGTTGGCTGATGGAGCAAGGACAATAACACTTATAACATATTGCACTTCCATATGTAATAGACTAAATTTTTGTACTTGTAAGGCCACCAGTACCCTTCTTTTATGGACCTAAATTCCAAACATCTTCCCCCCACATGACTGCCACAAATCCCCCCATGCAGCTCATATAGCACCCGATCAACGTCGTTGTGGCGCACACACTCAATGTATGGGCTAATAAAAGATCATATATATAGTTTTGCCTCAGGGGATAGGTAAAATTGAGCAGCCTTTATCCTGATATGATGGACTTTATTTTTGTCGACAAGTAATGTGTTATCTCGCAAGTATGTAATGAACGGATCCATCTAAATATGAGACTTTTAGATGGAGAGAACTTGCTCAGGAGTATTTTTCTTCATGATTCTCGATGGAGCAAGGTATTCCATTTCGATCATTCTTTTGAGGTATCAATCAAAAACTAGGGTCAAAGTGACCATAGCGTCTTGACTATTATTCCCTTGGGAAAATTATTGGACTTGAAGATATTTAAATTTGGAGACTAAGTCCTGAGTGATCTGGAGATATGCTAACATGCACTCATCCCTAACATTATAGTCTCTTGAAATATGATTGGATACCAGCCTTGAATCATAGTAGACTTCAAAGTGACTCTCACCAAGGGATAAGGCCTTCTTCAATCTACTGATGAGGGCCTCATATTCAGCCTCATTACTAGATGCCTCAAGGATAAGTTTGATTCCTTACTCAAGCATAGTATGATATAAAGTCACCGAGATAATACTCACTCCGTCAATATAGATCGCATTTATCAAGTTGATTGGGATCTTTGGCGATATTTTAATCGATAAACGCCGTATTAACGGGCTCATTCCCTCCAATATAAAATCTTCCATTACTTATCCTTTGATAGAAGTTTATGATTAATAATGAATATCGAATCTCCCTAATTCCATCGACCACTTAGACATCCGTCCAGAGAGATCGGACTTTCTTAGGACTGCCTTTAGTAAAAAAGAAGTGATGACAATGACAAAGTGGGCCTCAAAGTAATGTTTTAACTTTGGTGAGGCAATTACCAATGGCTACACTAGTTCTTTCAGAGGTAGGTATTGTTTCTCACTATCTAGAAATGTCTTGCTAACAAAATAAATCAAATCCTGATGCCCATCTTTCTCGCACAACAAGGCCGAGCTTATTACATGGTCGAACATTGTGAGATACATGTAAATTGGATATTAAAGTTCCCTTTTTAATCTCCCACAACTTCAACTTGCTCTTGAAGAATAATCTTATAGACGATAATAGTTGGACATTCCTTCTTTAAATGTCCCGCCTCGCAAATGGGGCAAATATCCTTTTTTTAAAGCTCGAGATGGGTCATATGTATCTCTCACCCTAGCTTTTACCACGTCTTCTAGCCACCAGGATAATTGATTAATTTAAAGCTTCAACTCGGCTTACTTGTCCAATTAGTAGAGTCTGAAGGCGAAAAGATCTATTGATGTGCCCAAATTTGGGACCATAAGGAGAGGTGATCGAATCAAGTAGAGCTTCATTTATTCAATTGACTTTTATCATTATTCGATCCAGGCTTGGACCTTATTCTTCTTCGATAGATGAAAGACTGGTCGACACTTCTCGAAGGACCTAGAGATGAAGCGGTTGAGTGTTGCCAATGTTTTGATCAACTTTTGAGTGTTCCTAACTATTTTAGGTGGCTGAACATTGTTTATTACCTTAATCTGGTTAGGATTTGCTTCAATTACCCTTAGACTAACTAAGTAGCCCAAGAACTTCCCAACCTGGATCCCAAAAGAGCATTTTGTTATGTTAAAGCTTCATTTTGTAATATATGAGGACGTCAAATGCCATCCCTATATTCGATAAAAGGTTTTCTTTATACTTTTTCTTCACGAGCATATAATCTATGTAGACCTCCATGGTTTCACTCAAATAATGCTTGAACATCTTAGTGAGCAGTCATTGATAGGTCATCCCAGCATTTTTTAGTCTGAACGGTATGATCGTGTAGTAATAGGGGCAAAGGGTGGCGATAAAATATGTTTTTTCTTGATCGGTCCCGCAAAAAGGAATATGATGATAGTCGGCGTAAGCATCTATTAAGTTGATTCATTTATGGATGGTTATGGAATCGATTAATTGGTCAATCTTTGGCATGGCAAAGTAATCCTTGGGATAGGCCTTGTTCAAGTCGATGAAGTCTATACAAACTCTCCACTTCCCATTTCTCTTTTTTACCGTGACTGATTAAAGTTACATTTGGATAATTGAACATTTTTAATAGACCTTTACTCCCGAAGTTTCCATGATTATTCTTCAACTACTTTCTCCTTCTCAGGGGTTGTTCGACGTTCTTTCTACGTGATTGGTGAGAATGCCACATCCATGTGAAGTCAATGGCACATAAAATTGGGATCGATCCCTAGCGTATCGTATGGATGTCAAGCAAACACATTATAATTTTTCTTGAGCAGATAGATTAATTCTTTTTTCGTAATCGATAAGCGAGCTACTGATTAAAAATTTCTTTTCTGGGTGAGAGTCATCGAATGTAACTTCCTATGGTGGTTTTGTGACTCTATTTCTCGGGGTAATTCTTATTTATTCTACCCCCATCTTCTATACATTAGTTTTTACTTGGAAGGGTAGCTCCGTTTATGGTCTTTTACTCTGTGACTAGCTTTTCCTTCTTTTTTTCTTTTTTAAGTCTGATGTTAATGATAAAGTATTACCGATTAGCAATCTGGTTTCACCCAAGGTTCTAAAAAATGCGGAGCGTGATCGAGGCATCGAGGCCAAGCCTTAATCCTTAGAAGCCTAGGCGGTCCTTAGGCGTAAAAAGGCGTTTAGGCATTTTTTAAATATATTTTAACACTTTTAACTATAACAAGACTATTAAAATACTAAAATGATACATACTTTAAAATATGTCTGAATATATGAAAACTAAAATACTATTTTTTAAATACAAAGAAAAAACAAAACAAAAAGAAAAAACACGCATTTTTTTGGACGAGAAGTAGAGAGGTTTGGGATACCATTTTTGTTTTTGTTTTGAATGAGATATTGGTCTGGTTTTTTAAAAAAAGTATTAAAAGGAGATATCGTTTCACTAAAGCTTTTTTATTTTTAAAAAAAGTGTGCCTTAAGCCTTTTACCAAGAATAAGGCGTAAAAGGCTTAAGGTGGGGCGTTCCTCCCAAGCCTAAGCGACGCCTAGGCAAGATTTTTATAACACTGGTTTCACCGTATCTCCATTATCACTCGATCAGTAATGCATTTGAGATTTTGGCGGTAGGTGGAAGGGAAAACCTTCACGGTGTGGAGTTAATATCCTCCCAAAACATCATTGTAGAGTAACTCAATGTCTACTACTGAGAACTATATCAGCTTAGATGTATTCCTAATTCACACTGGAAGCACTACCTTCTTTAGGGGCATAGTCACATTTCCAACGAATCCGACCAAAGGTATGCTCGCCTCCTTCAGATCCTCTATCTTAAGGTTGATCTTATTAAACAGTTTTGAAATACATGACCTCCGATGAACTCCCCCAGTCGACTAGTAGCTTGTCTACATCCAGTTGGAAATTTTAAAATTGTTTATAAGGCATTGTGACGCAGAGTTTTGACTCCAACCAGGTCTTCGTAGATGAAGAATATACTTTTTATGTACTCAATATGTTCTAGTCGGCGTCTTTTTCCTTGAGGATTTAGAAGTGTCAGTCTGGAAAGCCTCCATGGATACAGTAACTTTCTCCAACTCTATCCGCACAACGTTGACTTAAATCTAGTTTGGATTTGAGGCACCACAGATAACCGTGAACTTATGTCCCATATAATCATCATATAGGACATTATTTATTTTCTGGTCGCGCTCCATAAGGGGTTTTCCATTATTCTTTTCCATGTAATCATCCAGATGACCTGCATGGACCAGTTCTTCTAGGTGCAAATCTATTGCCTTGTAATTTTTCGTATTATGCATGTGTTCCTTATGATAGGAACATCTCACAGCAGTACTTTTCTTCGATCGGTCCCTTACTATCTTCCTCGACTACTTAAAATATTATTAATCTATTAATCTTATTCAACATTTTATAAATCGACTCTTTGAACACAATGTTGATCACTCGGTGGGCCTTGGTGAGGTATGCTTTTTTTATTTCCCTTAGGTCCTCTATTTTTCTACATGCACCTTTCTTGGGAGCATTATCTTTCTCTCCGTTCTTACTCATTTTAGACCCACCATTATCCTATTGCGTGCCATCCACCACATCTTCCATTATGGCATACTTCTCAATTCTTGATGTGAGGTCGCCCATGGTGTTGGATTCCTTCTTAGAAACGGACTGGTGCAGAATGGTGTCGCTCGGTAGTTCGATCTTTAATGAGGCCATGCCCACTTATTTGGAGGAATACTTCATTTCATTGTAGGTTTCTAAGTATCGCTAAGTGTACTCGTACAAAGTTTCCTAAGGCTTCTTCTTCATAGTGAAGAGTGAGTCCATCCCCTCGGGATGGGAACTACTAGTGATATATAAGGTGGTTAAGGCCTCTATGAGTTGCTTAAAACTAGTGATCGACTTGTGTGGTTACTTTTCAAACCAATTATGTGTGATGTCTCCCAAATTGGAGGGAAAGATGTGACACCTGAGGGCCTAATTGTTGCTCCACGGGGTCATAGCATGTCGATACTGAAGAACATGATCAAAAGGATCATTTACCCCATCATAGATTTTAAATTTTGGAATCACTAACTTCTTAGAAGGTTTAGGATCTTCGATTGAACATTATAAAGGATACTTCTTTTGATTGATGAGGGCTCTTCTGGACAGTTTCTCAGTGGATCTGGCCCCTCGATGAGCAGGGTGTTCATCCACCTCTCATCTGATGAGATTTCATAGATCTTTTTTTATTGTGGTGAATATCTTCGTGGTCTCTTCTGATTGGTGAGATCATATGCTTGGAGTGATCCTGATCGCACAACAAACCCCATCCTCAATTATGAGTTTATCTCGTCTGAGAACTAGGAATACGGGCGTGTGGTTTTTATTTGCACTATACCATATACTGAAGATGGATACGGATCTAGGATGTGATTAGAGCCACGGGTCACGGACCACGGTCGTGATTATTTTAGTCGTGACCAAAAATAGTGGTCACTGATAGTACAAATATATCACCCTATCACGGATGGTATTCTGCACTGCACATGCTTACATGTCACGGGCCTTCTCAGCATAGGGTGCGTCCCTGCCAAATATAGGGCGTTGTACATACTTGTCCATCAAGAAGACGCCGCGACACTACCCAGTACAAGGCGCGGCACCTTTGGCTCTAGCCTGCTGCTGGATGCAGCACTCACGTTGATTGCCTTACAAGTCGCATCCCTCTCCATTACAACAACTTCAGATTTTATGTACATCACGTGCTCAGAGCACGTGATCATATCTCCTATAAATAGAGGACCACACCTCGAAATAGAAGGGGGACGGATTGGAAAGATTCCACACGGCCGGGGCAGATTCTACAATACAGATCCCATCTACACAACTTTAACATATAGCTTGGGGGTTATTCGTCTACATCACAGCCACCTCTACGGCACATCGAAATCCTTAACTCTCCTTATTTATCATACTTGTATGCCTATTTAGGCACGATTATATTGTACAATGCAACACATATAATGAGAGTGGAGCAACATAGTGGACGTAGTCCTATTTTAGAGGTTGAACCACTCTATATCTTGTTTTCTCTCTATTTTCCTGCTTTGTTAATTTATTATACACTTTACTCTTGATTTGTTGGTACGAGAATGAAAAGTGGACGATTTCTCGTATCATCAATCCGGCGTCGTCTATGGGAAATGAGGTACGTAAATCTTGTTTGCCTATATTTTGGGTTCTTAAACACCTTGTTTTACTCATGGGGATCCTTTGAATCATTATCTCAAGGGTGGATTTCAGTTATTGAACTCGTATTTTGTATACACACCTTTAAATGGGTATCGTATATTTTTAGATTTGTCCATGGGTTTCCTTTTTATGACCTTAGATCTATTTTATATACCCCAATGATGTTACCTAACCAAGATGACACTGAAAAATGCAAAGGTCAATAGCCTTGCAAAGGTGGGTGATTAGGGAGGAGTTATATTTACTCTCATTTTATTGTTCTTTGCCTATGATCTACGGTTTATCATTAGAATTGTGCCATTTTGTGCACCGAGAGGTTATTCTCTCAATGGATAGACCCTAATAGGTATGCTCTCCACGAGTTTCGGGAGAAAAACTCAGTTTTTGGATTTCAATTTTGGGTTTGGTCCTTCACTCCCTGGGTAGGGATGCGGCGTGGTAGTTCAGCTACCTTACATGTCACGGCCTCTACTGGGCAGTTGCATTGCAGAAGCTTCAAAACATCAAGGAACGGACTCAGGTGGTCTCCAGCTCAACCTTGGTGAATATCATACAAAGGCCACGACAGTGCACCTATGTGCCATACTGGCCGCGGCCTCAGCAGCAATACCGTATAGGAGTGCAAATGCTGCATCCCCATTTCCTACTTGGTTACCCCAATATTCCTGAGATTACTCACTTCTGTTAGTTTTGTCTCAGATTATATATACTTTGTAAAGACTAATAAAAACATAAATGGAGGGAGGATCCAGCCAGAGCACAGAAGTCAAAGATGAGATTGTTCATCTTTACAATCACCTCAACCTCCTCTACGACAGTTATGCCTCACTCCAGACCCAGGTCAACAGCCTTTGCTACCGCGGCAGTACCAGAAGATCCGTCCGTTGAAGCAGTCAGCAGGAGTCAGAAAAGTAAATTAGAGATGACAGAGGGGATCTCCAAGGTTTATACCCCATTGGCCTTCCCAATTGAAGACATCTTTGAGTCCATTAAGGAGGACATGCTATTGAGGTGGCCAGAGAAGCTCAAAGCTCCACCCGACAAGAGGAGCAAAGCCAAGTGGTGCAAGTTCCATCTGGACCATGGCCATGACACTAAGCAGTGTTATGCACTAAGGGATGAAATTGAAAGGCTGATTGGGTAAGGGATGTTGCGGAGGTTCCTCAAAGATGTTTAGGGGATGAAGTTTAATCCCACATACCGCATGCCCATTTTTCAAGCTTATGCCTTATATTCCATTTGTCTCTACTTTATAGTGACAACTCTTCTTATGCTATTTTAAATTAAACTTTGTATTGGCCTTACAAAGTCATATATATATATATATGAAATCAATTTCACTCTATAGTTCCATGTTTTGATTCTTATTTTCATGAAATATCATCTTATAAAAGACCGTTTTGTCTTAAACATACCTCAATTGGAGACATGTTAGATCTGGAATAACAGATTATCTCGAAAGACTATTATTATTTCAGGAAGCACCTGCAGAGGGATTGCGTTCTTAATTATCTCACAAGTTCCCCTCACAATGTGCAACTATATCTTATCATATGATGATCACGAAAGCATATGAGGATTCAAGGAGATCTTATTAGCCACAGGGGCTTGCGATGCCCGTTCTCTGCTACCGGGATGCTGTAATAAGCCACGGGGGCCTACAATGCCCATACCTAGCTTCTGAAGTGCTTCAATTAGCCACGGGGGCTTACAATGCCCGTTCTTAACTTTCAGGAAGTGTCATTAGCCAGGGGGCTTACAATGCCCATTCTAAGCTTTCGGGATGCGTCATTAAGTCGGGAGACTTGCAATAACCTAGCCTAGGGAGGCTTGAAAATATCCCATTTATTAGCTGTGGGTGGATAAATAAATAACCCGGCCTGGGGAGGCTTGAAAGTATCCCGTATATTAGCTGTGGGTGGCTTAATAACAGAACCCAGCCTAGGGAGTCTTGAAAGTATCTCGTATATTAGCTATGGGTGGCTTAATAATGTAACCAAACCAGGGGAGGCTTGAAAGTATCCCATATATTAGCTGTGGGTGGCTTAATAACGTAACCCGGCCTGGGGAGGCTTGAAAGTATCCCGTATATTAGCTGTGGGTGTCGTAATAACATAACCCAGCCTGGGGAGGCTTAATAATATCCCATATATCAGCTTTGGGGGGCTTAATAACATAACCCAGCCTGGGGAGGCTTTATAATATCCCATTTATCAGTTGTGGGTGGCTTAATAACATAACCCAGCCTAGGGAGGCTTGATAATATCCCATTTATATACAGAAGGGCGATGCTAAAAAAGATAAAAGCCATATTTCATGAAAGGAAACTGAAGCGACTAGAGGAAAGCCATGTGAGGCAGTTGTTGTTTTGCTGTAATCACAAAAGCATGCCAAAGCTACAGAATCTCCTAAGGGCTAAATATACGGTCGCGGCAATTAAATAAATCCATTAACTGACATGATCAATAAACATTATTATAATGATCCAGTTGTAAGGTGATGCAGCCTATGTAAAGTGCACTTGTGGTAATCTACGGTACAGCTACAACCGTTAAAGAGACTAAGGGTTGATGCGGTAATGACTTGGATTTAGGTCCAATTAAAGCTACAACAAAGGGGATTCAAACATTCAAAAGTGATATCCATGTCAATATGGTTGCGGCCATTAAGTAAATTAATTTAGAAGCGAAAGGCAGGATTATCAAACTGTTGCGGCCCTGTTCAAGAAGAGCAGCCCCTTCTAGTCATGAGTGAAAGTAAAAGGAAAAATGGTCACAACCCATATACAGGAACCATCCACATTTCAGTGCCGCGGTGATAATCTATACTTCATTCTTTTCTAATTATGGTCGCGGCCCATGACCCATATGTTTGCAAGAAGTAAATGCATAATTCAAGTAAAAGGTCAAGTGAGAATTCATTCAAATATTGAAGCAAAACAGGAGAACAAAAGCCACTAGAAAAATAAAGAGGCAAAAATAATCAATTCCGAAAAGGTGGTCGCATCCTTGATTAATATTATCGTACAGACAAAGAGGTCGCAGCCACTACAAGGAGTTAAAATAATAGAAGGGACGCAGTCCTATATTAATGCAGTTCAAAAAATAACACAAGTTCAGGAAGCTGCATCGTCATTCTTATCTCCCTCGTCACCATCCGCGGTGGTCTCAGTTTCTTCATCAGCTGTCGTTGCCTCAGCCTCTTTCCTCAGCTTGGATCTTTCCTCAGTCGCGGCCTTGATCTCATTGACGCATTCCTGATGCTCAGCATCACCGAGGCCCCAGGCAAGAATTGTCTCCTTAGATTCGGGAAAGCTTTTAATGACCATATGCCTAAGTTCTTGGTAGCCGCGGAGTTATGCCCTATTATTGATGAGATAAAACTCCCTAGATCCCTTGAATGACTCCACAATATTGTCAATGGATAGTTGAAGGGCTTTGGCATGGTCCCCCTCCATTTTCCTTATTGTCGTGGCAAGGGCTAGGGCATCTTGGGCAGACTTGGCCTCTAGCTCCTCATACTTCTTTTGAAAAAGCCTGAGCTTATTACTGGAAGTTTTTGCGGCCTGTGCAACTTTCGCGGTCTGAGAGTGAGAAACCTTGAGGGATTCTGTGGCCTGTTTAAAGTTTTCCTCTACTTCCTCTTTGGCTTTTATTGCAGCTCCCAAGTTCATCTGGGCTGCCTGAAGAGCCACGGCTGCAAACTGCTTCCCAGCTTTTAAGAGGAATTTCGTGCTGCCTCCAAGTCAGTGGCGTGCACCCTCTCCGCGGCCTCTTTTAGTTTATAGAGGGCCTCATACTTCCTCTTTTGGGCCACCATGACATCCGTTGCCTGAAATGAAAATGTTAGGAGCAAAGTATGGAATGCAAAATTAAAACTGAGAGAGCACTTGCACTTACCCTCAAAAGACTATGGAGGTCGCAGTCCTCCAAATCGTCATGATCTTCTTCCACCAACCTGTCAAGGTCCGCGAAATCAAGGGCCCTATTCATCCTTTGCGCAGCCTTCGCGGTAGTATCCCATGAGGACTCAGGGTCAGGTTGTCTTAGCTGTGGTCGTGGTCGACCATCGGGACCCTCTCTGGCGCAGCACCGAGGAGGTGCCAAGTTGGCATTAACAACAACAACAGGTGGCGACGGTGGAGAAGTTGAATTGATAGGGGCGTCCGATGTGGACATCAAACCTGTCGTGACCAAATTGGCTCCAATATCGTCATCGAACTCAATTATCGTATCATCAGTCACGAACCTCATCTGCGACCCTAAATGAGGGTCACGGAACAAACATAATCTGTATCCCCATAGCCACTAACCCGGGCCGTGACCATTGGTGGGACAATGTCCCAATTGGGTCACGGTCCAAATCCGTGACCCCTAATTTTTTTTAAATAAATAAATAAATGGTCACGGTCTAAAACCATTTATTTATTTATTTTTTTAAATGTGGGTCACAAATTTAGTTCGTAACCATATCCATTCAATAAAAAAATAAAATTTATTTTTAGACAACCCTTAAAAAAACCTACATTTAGCAACCAATTCATATACAATTAAGAAACATTGTAACCATGGAGTTAACAATTCAAAGTAAAGCATCATTCCATCCTAGTTAATTCCTAAATCATACTAAACATTCATAATTCATACTAAGCATTCATAAAAAAAACTAAAATGCTAATATAGAGCCACTATCACAATATGATACAATTTGGATATAAATAGGATTGTCAAGGGCCAAGATAATACGAGTTATATTGGTCTCATGACTATGCGTTTAGCTCCTACGAGTGACATTGGTCCCATGTAGGTGTTCGTGCCTCTTGTGGGACCGTTTGGGGGTTGTTTTTTATTTTCTCCCTCTACTGACATGTTTTTAAGCTTAAGTCCATATATTTTCAAATTATCATTATATTCTCAAATTGGGAGTCTCGTAACTATGCAGTCAGTTCCTATGAGTTACATTGATCCCGTACGAGGTGTTTGTGTCTCTTGCGGGGCCGTTTGGGGGTTATTTTGGATTTTCACCTATTAAAGGCATGTTTTTAAGATTAAGAATTAATATATACAAATTATTGTCAAATTTTCAAACTGGGAGTCCCGTGACTCTGCGATCAATTACTACGAGTTACATTGGTCCTGTGCGAGGTGTACATGTCTCTTACAGGGCCGTTTGGGGACTATTTTGGATTTTCACCCTCTAACGGTATATTTTTAAGCCTAAATCTAGATATTTAAATTATCTTCATATTTCAAACCGGGAGTCCTGTGACTACGCGGTCAGTTTCTACAATTTACATTGTCCGGTGCGAGGCGTTTATATCTCTTAAGGGGTTAATTGGGGTTATTTTTGGTTTTCACCCTCTAACAGTATATTTTTAAAATTAAGTGTAATTATTTTCAAATTATCATCATATTCTCAAATCAGGAGTCCCATAACTCTGTGGTCAGTTCCTACAAGTTACATTGGTCCCGCGTTAGCTGTTCATGTATCTTACGGGATCGTTTGGGGGCTATTTTAGATTTTCATCCGTCAAATGCATGTTTTTAATCCTAAGTCTTGAGATTTTAAAAGTATCGGTATATTCTCAAATCGGTATTCTCGTAACTTCGCGGTCAGTGCCTATGAATTACATTGATCCTGTGTGAGGTGTTCGTGCCTCTTACGGGGATATTTTGGATTTTCGCCCTCTAACGGCATGCTTTTAAAACTAAGTGTAGATATTTCCAAATTATTATTATATTCTCAAAGCGGGAGTTCTGTAACTACGCGATCAATTCTTATGAGTTACCTTGATCCCGTCTGAGGTGTTCGTGTCTCCTACGGGGCCTTTTTGTAGATGTTTTGAGTTTTTACCTGTTAAAGGCATGCTTTTAAGCCTAAGTCTTGAGATTTTCAAATTATCATTATATTCTCAAGCCGAAAGTTTTGTAACTACACGTTTAGTTCCTACGAGTTATATTGTCCCTTACGAGGTGATCGTGCCTCATACAGGGCCTTTTGGGGATTGTTTTGAATTTTTTCCCTCTAACTACATATTTTTAAGCCTAAGTATAACTATTTGAAAATTATCATCATATTCTCAAACCGAGAGCCCCCTGATTATGTCGTCAGTTCTTACAAGTTACATTGGTCCCGTGCGAGGTATTCTTATCTCTTACTGGGGCGTTGAGATGATTTTTTGAGTTTTCACCGTTTAACGACATGTCTTTAAGCTTAAGTCTAAATGTTTGCAAATTATCTTCATATTCTCAAACTGGGAGTTCCCTGAATATGCCTTCAGTTCCTACAAGTTACATTTGAGTCATACGAGGTGTTCATATCTCTCATGAGGCCTTTTGGGAAATGTTTTGGGTTGTATCTAGCAACCAACTCATATACAATTAAGCATATTGTAACTATGGAGTTAACAATTCAAAGTAAAGCACCGTGCCATCCTAGTTAATTCATAAATCATACTAAGCATTCATAAATCAAAGTAAACATTCATAAATCAAACTAAAGTGCCATTATAGAGACAATATCATAATAGGATAGTAATTTGGATATAAATACGATTGTTAAGAGATAATATAATAATAGGATACAAATAGTATTGTCAAGAATAAAATAATGCTTTGATATTCAATCTTCCACTAAAGTAACTAAAAGATCCTTCAAATTAGGGTTGTCATCAAGAGCATACTAGAACTCTTTAAGAGCCTTTAATGCATCTGCTTGAGTAGTCATACCCTTTGGTGTATACACAACAATATACCAATTGCCATCACTTATGCACTTTGAGTTGAGTACCTTCTTTATGTTATTAAAGGCACAAATAAAAGGCTCATTGACTGTGTTATATTTACTCTTCATCTTAAATAAAGCTACCATGATAAGTTTTAAGTCAGAATCAACTTTATAAGCATTCATAATGTCCTCCACCTTCACCTAATCATTATAAATTACGATTTTTGTGAAATCTAAATAATCGAGTTTTGGGATTTGTTGTATAATCCCATAATAAGTTAACACTATCTCTTTTGGTTTTTTATTCCTTTTTCTAGAGACACGTGCAGTGAAGGAAAAAATTAAAATTCCTTTGTTTTACATCAAAATCTTTCCTCACATAGATATGAAACGAAATTAAAACCGTTGGTATGGAATTTCTTAATCCCTTTTGCATAAAATATGGGCTTTTTTACTAGGCTGCAAGCCTTAAAAAGACATCACCTCTATTTGGAAGCTGTATTTATTAATGAATTTGTATTAGGACATGTTTTTAACACACATAAATAAATAACCGCGTACGTAAGAGATGGAAATGACCTCTTTTGATATCCATTCCCTAAAATCATTCGTCATGCAATTTCTCCTCTGGTTTTGAGCATTTTTGTTACCGTACTTCCTCAAGATAAATTGTAAAGCTTAGATCATAATATAGAGAATACACATAATCAAATAAGAATAATTCAGTTAATTATATAGCTACTTATTCTCTCTAATCTTCAACTATATCTTGCGATTCGAAGACATAACGAGCCACTTACTCGTATTATAGATTAGTGAGTCTCACATCTTTAAGGTTACCAAAATACAACTCATCAGGTTCCTCTATCACTCTTTCTCCACGAGGATTGTACCTCCTCGGCTCTTGTTCTGGCATATGTTCTCGAATGTATAACGATGATTCTAAAGTTATGTAATTTTCAGTAATTGACCCTCCAATATACCATGTATTCTTAATGTAATCTTTGAAGTTTTTCATCAAACACTCAAAAGAATACATCTAGAGATATCTAACAGGGCCACACAACAAAGTCTTATCACATAAATTCATAAGAAGGTGGATACTAATATTAAAGAACAACGAAGGAAATATTTCTCTAATACACAAATGTTCTCGGATAAAGTTGATATCGTAGCTTTAATGTACTTTATGTTTACCACTTTTTCACAAAGTAAGGTAAAGCACAAACTTATTTGCATAATTTCACAATGTAGATCTTTGTGCTTGGAGAAGCAATGCCAAGTCAATAGATGGATTAATTGAACAATAATGTGCTAGTCGTGAGACTTGCAGTATTTTAGGTAATTTGTTTGGTATCTTACTACCTTGCGCAAAATACCGGAATAATCATTCGGAGTCTTTAAATTGAATAATGTGTCTTGGATGATCTTTTCCTCACTATTAATCAAAGTGAAACAAATGGGGGGTAGAAATCCATCTAGTTGTAGGATCATTTTTTAACCAAAATTTCTTCTTTATTTTTATCTTCTGTAGATCGCGACGTGCCCATTTTCCATCTTTTGAATGAGATCCACCCAGACATGTTCCTATCGGATGTTTCGCAACATTCTTCTCTATATACATCACATCAATTACATGTCTTACATAATTATCTTTTATATATGGTAAGTAAAAAAATACTAATCGTTTGGACTATGCCTTCATTTTACTAGGATCCTCCCCAGCTTTACACTTTAGATTTACAAACTGAGAGTAGTTTCCTACGTACGTATTCCCCACAATCACAGCCGTCACCTTCTCCTCAATTTGCTGACCAAAAAATTGATCATGTTCCATCCTATGCTCGTCACCAACGGTTAAGAAGTTAGACTTGTCGTTCCTAAAAGGGTAATTGATCGATAGAAATCTATGATGACACGTATAACTCATCTTACCACTATGATGTATCCAAGTGGCTTCAGTTTCCTCCCAACATATGGGATATCCATCATAACCATAAATATTTCAACCAGACAAGGTCCCATGAGTAAGAAGGTCATAGATTTTCCACATCACCACTACTTTAAGTGTGAACACTTTACCTTTATGAGCATCAAACACCCTCATGCCTTTATCCCACAACTCTTTAATTTCTTCGATTAATGGGTCTAAAAAATATCAATATCATTGTCGGGATCCTTCGACTCAGGTATTAACAACGACAATAATGTGAACTCCTTCTTATGCATAGTATTCGAGGGAGACTTAAAGGCACCGTGAGAACTGATTAATAGCTTTTATTAGTGCTTAAATTATCGAAGTGGTTAAACCCATTGGTTGATATTCTAAGACAGACATTGTGCGGTTCCTTTGCAAATTCAGGGTGTCATGCATTTAAAAGTTGCCATAAGAGTGAATCAACCAGACAACGTATGAAATTCTCACCCACCCCACATCGAGCATTCCATGACATGGCCTCTTCTATCCACGGTAAAGTAAAAACCATTTTAACCATGGCCCAAGGGAAAATTACTTCAAAACTTTAGGTGGAACTTGTGAGCACTTGCATATAGTACACTCATCATTCTCACAAGCCACATATCTAGACTCACTGCATACAGTAAGCTCGTCATTCTCTTCGTGCTTGTTGTGGTACAATATACTAGGCCTGTCAACGGATCGAATTTTATCCGAATCCGATCCATTTACACGGATTTGGATCACGCCTGAAATTCAATTATCCGATTATCTGATTACCCGTTTATTAAATGAAACGGATTTGGATTAATATGATCTGATTAATATATATATTGTATTTATAAATTTATTAATATTTTAATAGTTATTTATAATAGTAATTTATATTATAATAGTTATTTAAATATATTTTTTGAAGCATATATTATAATAGTTATTTATAATATATACTGTATTTTGAAATTTATAATAGTTATTTATAATATTATAATCGGATCGGATTAGATTAACGAATTCGGATTCGGAACCCTAACAGATAATCCGTCGGATAATCAGATCGGATCCGAATCTGTTTAACATAAACGGATTTGGATTTGGACTGTCTTGATCCGGTCCGAATCCGATCCGTTTACAAGCCTACAATATACAATCATACTTGCATAAATGGATGGATTTGTACTTCAAACCCAAACCCTTCAAAATCTTATTCATATAAAAATAATTGTCTCATAATGTGTCCTCTTTAGGGAGAATGTCTTTAACTCACTTAAAAATTCCAGTTACATTGTTTCCCGACAAACCAAAATAACTTTTCAAATTATGCAAACCAATTATTGCATATAATACCGAGTGATCTTCATTAAAATCTTTATAGAACGGTCTAGCCATATCGGCTTTCAATTGTATGTATTCCCGATCTTCTTATAATTCAGCACCAACTTGTTCATTTATTGGTAATAATACATATTATTTGTATACATAAGTTGGTGGTTTTTATGGTGGGGGAGTCCGTAAGCAACATCAATTAGGTCCGTTAAAGGACGATATATTGGCGAACCATGTACCACTTCCACTCTGTGAGGTTCCGTTATGAGGTCGGGTACCAGTAATTCTTCTGGAACATAAGGTACATTTTTTTCACCATGGCATGTCCATATCTTATAGTCTTGCAAATTCCCCACTTTTGTAAATGAAACTACTCAACATCTTCTAAAGACCTATATTTTTCTTTCATACAACGGGTTCACGGACGCGAAATCTTATCAATTTTAAGATTTTTATATGCGTATTTAACAAAATCTTTAACGCCCTTTACATGATTATCAGATATTCGGTTACTTCCCCCCATCCACTATTTGTATTATTGGAAATCCATTTCTTTAAAATTTAATTAACCTATATTAATAGGTTCAAACAAAGGTCATGTTGCAGACAAGAATGCACAATTCATAATTCATTCTAATTACTCAACACAACTTAAACTTAAATTCACTTTGCGTACACTAAAATTATTAACAAACGACCCACACACTTAAAATAACTTAAATAAACAAAATATTACAACTTGTTCTCAAATTAAACATTGTTCATCACAGAATATTGACTAACAAATAAACTGGCCAAGTGATTAAATAATTCTTATATAATTTAAGCAAGCTCCCTTCTACGCTATCAATGTTCATAGGCTTTTCTTCGCAGCCTGTGTATTTGTTATCACCCAATATCTGAGCCTCACCCATCTGTAAAGGGATATTGTGAACATGAGTTTCCAACATTCAAGGAAACGAGTGTGCACATCGCAATAATCATGATATTATCCAAGTCCATTAAATAGTTTTAGTCTCCATAGTCACCATGAACGGATGACGATGATCCAGAGACTGTGGCAAGAGGGGGCATTTGGGAGGGGAATGTTAAAGGAGGTGGCATTTCGGAGGGGAAACCTTGAGACGAAGGATAGGGAAAACCTTGGGAAGGAGGGTAGGGTAACCATGAGGAGGAGGGTAGGGGTAATATTTAGGAGGCATCTAGGGACAAAAAACTTAAGTAAATAAGGACATGTGGCACTCGATTTCACCCACCAACAATTTGAGGTTACTCTTAATCTCTTGCACATACCCATCTATCTTGGACTGACTTGCCTCTTAGTTCGAGATGCGATTCCTCATCGAAGAGAGCTCGTACAAGAGAGGTGTAATGTGTTTTCATTCGGTTGTCGATATATGTGACTCGATACCTCTCGTCCTCCCTCTTATCTCATTTTTAAAGGTCTGGTTCAGGACATCATCTTCAATGTCATCATAAGGGATCAAAGCGGACTGATTGTTAATGGTTTCTATCGATTCCTATGGCATGAAATTATATTTAATCTTATTATTTTAACATTATTTTATATGATGTGTATATATATAAATAAATAACTGGTCATACTCACTAGAGTTGGATCTAGGTGCGGTGGGAATTTATTATATTTGTCCCATTAGGCATGCACGTACAAGTTGCTCCGATTGGGATTTTTACTGGCATTTGGACCGCCTTTTGTCATTTATGACCATTAAATCCTCAAATATTCATATGATTTAGACCCCATATTGTGGACATCAACTTTTTTCTTTCTCTTTTGTTTATTTTTCTCTCTTTAGAAACCTTTTTATCCATTGCCTAAAAGTTATTCCATGGATCAATTGACATTTAAACATTTAATGGGACTCTGTATTTTATAGCCAAAATGTCAGATCTTGATGCCACCTTTGAGAAATGTCTCTGCCTAAGGTTCCTCCGATATGTTCTCATTTGTTCAGCAACCCAAGAAATAATTTTTTTCTTTGAATGGTCAGGGAATGAAAAACTCTTACAAAGTTTTTCAGATATATCATCCTTAATGACTTGATCAATTGTGCTCTAGTTATCTGCTACCCTGACTTCCACATTCATTTTCCTAAGTAACAAATATTGGAATTTTAAAGTTCTGAATGTCATTTTTATTGTCACTGGGATTATTCCTGAAAAGAGAGAATCCAATGGGTTTGTTCTTATATGCTCAGCAGATGTTAGTAGCGGCGTGTGTGGGTGTTGGATTAACAGGCATTTGTTGCCTAGTCGTAGATGGAGTGGTAAAGTGATTTATTGATGGAAAAGAATATTGTTTACCCATGAGAATCCAGTTTGGGGTATAGAATATGAGAATCCAGGAGGTCTTGGAAAGTTATATCCATTGTTGTTCGACATAACCTATAACAAAAAGCGATGAATTTATTATACTATTATGATTATGACGAACTAATAATGTTTACGACTATGTATATGTATATACTTTCTCATAATTAGACTTCAAAATATGTTCACTATGTCTGATCTCCATATTACTTTTAAAAATCTATAGATTTTTGCAAGTGGCCAACTAATAGAAAACGTATCTATAATTGATGTATAGATATCTGTTACATGAACTCGGAATCCTTTTTCCTTTAACTTATTGACAAGATTCAATTTATGTGCATATGTCACGAGACATCACAGTCTTAGTCAATGTTCTCTTTACGTATTTGTATCCATAATGGGTGAATATTTTTTCTGTCTTCTCTAACAGTGTAAGTAATATTAGGGCTACGTCGGTACTATATAGGCAAAATATATTTTCTACTACCTCATCCTAACTTTTTGGTAGGGAAACTTGAATATGATCGAATAAGGACTCTTACGAGAGATAAACTCCACGATTTGCAAGGTAATTAAATTATTCAATCTTCTTATTCCCATGCATGTAAATAGAATTACTCTCTATATGGCATGCACTAATAAAATATGTATAAATGTAGTCCAATTGCAACCTCACGTACTCTTGTTGCCGGTGATTATCATTGTGCCTCGTTTGTCATGAGAAAAATATATAAGGATGTGAATACGAGTCCTGTAAGTAATGGCTTTAATTAATCATTAACTAGTTAATGTTTTTTTACTAATCCAATTTAAGTTTTTCATATTTTATTTAATCATAACATTGGTATGTTTTTCTCCGCGTATTTGCGTTCACCCTACCAATTGTGTGATTGAAAAATCCAATTCCAAAACTGAAATTGGAGTTCACAAACAAAACCAAAAGGGTCAGATAACTATAACATAAAAGGTCTCAAATCCTAAACCCTAAATCAATCCACCCTAATCACTCACACACTTTTGATTATTGACAAAAAAAATAACCACTAACACACTTTTAATGTGACATTTTTTTATTATTCAAATTCAATTGAAGAAAATTATTCTGTTTTGTTAAGACCAGTTTGAAAAGGATAGGATGTCACATGATTGAAAGGCTCTATGTTCTTTCTATCCATGGAATGGGCGGTGTAGGCAAGAATAAGATTAGGTTTAATTTTACTAAACAGACTATAAATTTATGTATTAGCATTTTATCATGGTCCTGGACCATGATTCCAAGCCATGGCCATTTAAGTTTTTACACGTCACCAACAAAAGTGACTAAAACAAAGGTCACGCATAACCTCAAACATAAATTGATATATTAAGCAAGAAATAATGTAGGATTTATCCAGCAAACGAAAATCATTTCAACACGCGAACTCATTAATTTAACAACAAAGTCTTAGTGGTGGTGTTGCCCGACCCCGATTGATAATTCCACTACATGTGGTTACACTCAACAAATTTTTAACTATAAGTTTCAATATACGGCAATACATAAACAAACTTATCTATTTTTTACCCAAATAACATTTTATACTAAATCGATCAATATGTTGATGAAGTTCATGATAATCCAACTAATTCAACAAAATATTCATGGATTTAATATAAAATGTTATTATTTATTAATTGTAATTAAATATAATGGAATTGTAGACTATATGTAAGTACAATTATAAAAACTCTCGAATTGTAATCACTTCAGCACCACTAGAAATAATGTGTAATTATTACACCGAATATATATATATATAGGCATGTCAATTGAGCCAAGCAGGCCCGAAGCCCGCTTGCTCGGCCCGCTAAATTTAGACTGAGCTTTTATTGAGTTTGAGCTGAGATATTAAGCCCGAATTCAATTTGAGCCGAGCGCGAGCGAAGCACTTTCAAGCCCGAACTAGGCTCGGCCCGAAATAATATATATATATATATATATATATATATTATTTTCTATGATATGTAAAAAAATATTTTAAAACAAAATAATTTTTTATAGTTTTATCATTATGCAAATAAACTATTGGAAATAAACTATTGGACTTAATATTAAAGAAACAAGAATAAGGTGGGTCATTTATTCATTTACTTTACTTAATATTACGGGACTTGTCAATATTAGTGATGAAATTTATTTTTTTAGTGCTGAAATCTGTTATTTTAGTGCTGAAATGTGGTTTTTTTAATGCTGAAATTTATTTTTTTAGGGCTAAACTGTATTTTTTTTAATGTTGAAATCTATTTTTTAGTGTTGAAATGTGTTTTACTAATGCTGAAATGTCAATATTAGTGTCGAATTTTATTTTTTTTAATGCTGAAATATGTTTTTTATTGCTAAAATATGAATATTTATTATTAAAATAAATAAATATGTATTGGAATATTCAATTCGCGCCGGCTCAAATCGGGGCCGAAACTAGATTTACTTTGTGAGTCGAGCTTGAGCCAAGCACTCTCAACCTCAAGCTCGTTCGGGTCGAGCTTGAGCTTGAGCCAAGTAAATCAAAATCGAGCCGAGCTTGATCAACCATAGGCTCAGCTCATAGAGCACGATTGACAGGCCTGTATATATATATATATATATATATATATATATATATATAATCAGGCTCTGATACATACCAAAGTTTACATACCAAGGTTACATACCGATTTTTTTGAGTTGAAGTTTTTTATATGGTATTTAAACATTTCAACAGACCCGTATAAAAAAATAGTGCAAAATAATGTTTTTTGCTATTTTTAAAAAATCGGTCAAACTTTCAAAGTTTTTAAAGTACTTTAAAAGCTGTGAAAGTTTGACCAATTTTTTAAAAATAGCAAAAAAAGTTATTCTGACCTGATTGTTTTTATATGGGTCCTCAAATATGTTTAAATACCACATAAAAAAATTCAACTCAAAATCATTTATAAAAACGAGTCCGCGTCAGCGGTATGTAAACTTGGTATGTATGAGAGCCTCTCTCTCTCTCTCTCTATATATATATATATATATATATATATATATGTGTGTGTGTGTGTGTGTGTGTGTGTCTTTATAGAGAGTTGAATTTTAAAATGATGTTTGTATATACATGGAGTTAAATGTCTAAAATTTTAATCTTCAATTTATTTGATGTAAATTTTCATTATACTATCATACTGCATAAATCCAACATTTACAAATGAAAAGAAACTTTTGAATACACAATATATGTCAGCAATACCTAATTAAGTTCAAACCCTAAATAATAACATTTAACCAAATTTTAAGCCCTAAATAACAATATTCAATCAATATTTACAATGCCCAAATAATTTTAAGTCCTAAATAACAATACAAAGTAAAGTTCTAGCAATAAATAAATATACCCAATTAATATTAACAATACCCAATTAACTTCAAGAAAAGCTACAAATCAAGAAATGAAAAATTAATGTTGGCCAGAGCGGGAGATTACCTGAGAAAGAGAGAGAGCCAGAGGAAAGAGAGGAGGAAGGTGGGCGCAAAAGAGGAGAGATAGGCAGAGTAAAGGGATAGGGGTTAGACAGAGAGGGAAAGAAATCATGAAATGAAAAAAGAGTTGAAGTTTTTTATGTGTAACGAATATGGTCACAGTCCTAGGCCATGATCCCAAAATGTAACCATTTATTTTGTTATACATCACCACCCTCGTCACGGTTAACTAACTCCCATGAAAATTTCAAAATGGACACGACCTTTGAACATGACCCATCTGAAATCCTAATAAAATCGTCACGCCATGACTACGGTTTAGGGTCGTGGACCCACTTTGATGAGAGTTTTAGTGCCCATTTTGTTATGGATATGGTCACAAACTAAGGTCGTGACCCTCGTGGTCAAGGTTTATGGTCGGGACCATAACCATTTAATGTAACCTCTTTTTATTTGTCGTGACCTTTGTCACATGCTTTTGGACCTGGTCACGATCCTAGGCGGTGACCAACTGGTCACGGTACAGAATCATGACCCACTTTTCGTGACCACTCTCGATTTATGGTGTAGTGTTGTCTCCATAGAGATCTTGCTCCAGTCTTTCTAGACGACGTTAATAGCGAGCATTATTCTCCTGTTGAAGGCGCATGGTGTCTTCCTATTGACAGAGTCATCATTCATAGGCATCCCCTAGTTTTGAGATTTGGTTGGACCATAATGGTTCATTGCTTTCCACAATATTCTCTTCTCGTAGCTAGTAATGCGAGTAGGGTTGCGACTCCTGTTAAAATGGACTTTAGACATGACTCTAGGAGTTTTAGGTCCATTTTGACAACTTCCACAAAATGGAAAATGTGGGTTGTGTGAGTGAGATATGGTTACTCGTTGACTTTTTTTGGCTGTGAAAAGAAAGTCAACTCCCACAAATGGCGCCAATTTTAGGTGGCAAAATCCTAATGGTATAAAGTTAAAATAATGAATTAAAGTCGAGCAAAGTGAAAACAATCACAATTACACACAAGAACATGAGGTACATGGTTCGGTAATGTGCCTACGTCCATTGGTGTAGGTCTATTCTTTGTTGATCATCTCTTGATAACCAAGATTACATTCCCCCTTTCCCAAAGATGAGGGTTACATCTACAGAGAAAATAAATAGAGTGATCCATGTGGGACTCTATGACCTTAGATATCAATTAGATCTTGATCGACGATATCTAATTCTGAGCTCTCCACTGATCGGCCTCAACCGTGCTTATCCTCTTAAACTGTGGCCATTTATAGGATTCGCAAACACATGTCATCTTCTTAGCATGGCTGAATAATTCCCCCACAATATAGATAGATAGATAGATAGATAGATAGATAGATAGATAGATAGATAGATAGATAGATAGATAGATAGATAGATAGATAGATAGAGAGAGAGAGAGAGAGAGAGAGAGAGAGAGAGAGAGAGAGAGACAGACAGACAGACAGACAGACAGACAGACAGACAGACAGACAGATAGAGAGATAGATAGACAGACAGACAGACAGACAGACAGACAGATAGATAGATAGATATGTTGTGAAATAAAAATTATGCAACTCTCATACATCGTGTGTATTAAAAAACTAGTTGTATATATAAGTCATGTCGACTTTTAAATGTAAACATGCCTAAATCTACTCTAATGACCCTGGATATTAAGAAATTTATGAAGCTCAATTTATTGCTTTTGAAAAAAGCAAAAAACGTCCATTTTACCTATTAATCATTTCTCAAACCCAAAGATTAATTTGCATATTGTCTTTGGATTATAGTTGGCTAGAAAAATGAATTTTGTTACTTATGTTTCACCATAAGGACGACATGGTTTATATTACAATAATATTTTACCTTTGATTGTGATCACGTAGAAATTTTCTTGTGTGGTCTTAACCAGCATTTTGTTGATAATATTTTTAGATTCGGTTGAGGTGTATAAAGGAAACGCATAAGCAGCTTTGTTTGATTTGGAGTAAGGTGTAACTGAGGATTCATGTGGTATACATTTCTTTTAGTTGTAAATATTTTATATTATAGTTGTGTATTAGAGATCTTGATCACTCTAGTTGTAGTAGTTTAGTTGAATTCCAATTTCAGCTTGATTTTTATATTATTCTAGTTGTCTATTCTTATTGTATGCTTATAATGGTACTGATTTGTTTGATAGCCTTTATTTACCATAATACATGGGTTGGACACTTTATGTAAGATAATAAGAGGTGTCATTTATCAAAATTGTAAATGAGTTTGAATTGTAGAGGTAAAACGACAAACTAACATTAATTTAAAGTACACAAAATATATGGATTAAAATGTAGTTAAACAAATAGAGAGGAAATGTTTGAAGTGAATAAACAGAAAGGAAATGAAATAAAATAAAGGTGGTATAGGAAAATAATTTTAACTAGAGTTTAAAGGAATTGAAATTCAAGACTAAAAACGTATCGAATTAAGTTAATATATATTATTATGGAATAAGAAAAGTAAAAACATTTTATGATTCTTGGGTTAATAATCTTGTCTTCAGTTGTGAAGTTTCATACTTATAGAGGATCCATACAACTAGGGGTGCAAGTGGTATGGGTTTTTACCATACCGTACTGTTTTGATCGCGAAAAAAAGGTTTTGGTTTCATATTTTTTAATACCAAAAATGAAATTATCAAAAAATGTAGTTGGTTTTAGTTTTTAAACATAAAAATCCAACATACCGAATTTACTATACCGATTTATCGTACCGAATTTACCGTACCAAAATTACTATATATACTGTACTAATTTATCGAGTTAAGAACCAATTATACCATCTAGAAAATGAGATAAAAATTAAATATTACCAAATAATCAACACTGAGAACGCGTGTAATATCGATTTAAATTAAATTCGCAAGTTTCCAAGAACCCTTATTTAATTAGCGTCTACTTTAAAACCAAATAAAATCAACCCTTAAACATGCATCTAAATCAACCCATCAAATATAAAGCATGCGACACAAAGTTAAGGAAAAATCCCCGCAGGGCAAAACCTTTTATTTCACTATAATAAGTAAATCGCAACTTACACGGATTACAATGAAATACAGTGACACACGAATACTCGCAGGCGTCGGTCGGTGTCGTCAGCAATGAATCCACACGCAGCGAACCCACATGAACCTCAGTCCAATCAAAAAAGGAAGAACTGCAGCACTCCTCAATGACACGCAGCCATAAAACTTTGTAGAGACTCCCTCAGCAATGACACGCAGCCCTCGGTTGCAAAGATCTCTCCACAAAGGTTTGAACAAACTAAAAATTTGTGTTCTTGGGTTACCAAAAAGATTCACAAAGGATTGGAAATTGTGTGAATTAAAAAACTAGAGTCTTGGGCTCAATAGGTGAAGACTTTAGAGTGTTTAGGACTCTGAAAAATCGTCTTGAAAAGTCTTAAAAAAACAACTCCCCGAAGTTGGCTTTAAATAGGAAACTTTGAGCCCTAAAAAATCTCTGCAGATCTGGAGAAGTTTATCCCTGGAGGACCGGTCCGGTTTGGGGGCGGATCGGTACGGATGAACGGATAGGTTCTTTTATTTTGAGGCGAATCGGTCCGGTTGGAGGCGGACCAGTCCGGCTGTCAGCCTTTGATTCCTCTTCTTCTTTTGATATTCGGATCCGTTGATGAATGTATAAATCTTGAATTTCTTCAACGGTGTAACGGCGTGCGACATAATAAATTGTTAATGAACAAAAATGTCCTTACAAATCTCCCCCTATGTCTATGCCGGTACATACATAAAAATAAACATCCGAATTATCAAACAACTAAAAATGCCTATACAAATCTACCCTTCCATGAACCCAAAACTGGAAAGATACAATTGAATAAGACTACAGTGTTTGTTCTTCAATTCTTCAGGAATCTCAACACTTTTCTCATCAGGGTGTGCAATGCAATGATAATCCATGTAGTACCTACACACATGAGAAAAGGCAAAATACCAAGTGACATATCGAGTTTGAAATGAGATAAACATATATACCAATTTATGAGCAAACTCAAACTTTCAAATATCCCCCATAATAAGATAATTCTTTCTCCCCCTTTTTATGATGTCCCCAAATAGACAAATAAGAAGAATGAATCAAATAAGCAAAATCGGGGTGTCACGGTACAAAACAGGGCATCAAACAATATGGTAAACGTGCTCTTGCAAGGAGATGCTCAAATAAATCTTCACAAACCATTTTTGAATTTTTCAAATTTTTCATACAAAGATAGGATACCAATATGAACAAATATGATACAAAAATCACACCATGGATTTAGACTCAAACAACCAAGTCATGGAAATGGAATGAATGGGTGTGAACACATTCGATAGGTAAATTAACTCAATCAATCATATGTGCACGATGCATACGTGTACTCCTAACAAATGAACATCAAAGGTATCCTTAGGTGTAAAAATTTGTTGAATTTAGATGATATCGTCTTATGAAAATCAACAAATCAAAGTCAAAATGATTTCCACACCAATAACGTCCAAAACTATGTAGCGCATTTTCAAGCATTTCAAGGACGTGCAAACCCGTTTTAAATTCTCCAACCAAACTCCCTCATATATATTTTCTTTTAGAGGTAATCTAAATTCTCAAACTTTGGAGAATTGGAGCAAAAACCTAAATGGCCCATAATTGGCATGAATTTCTTTTTATTGCCTTTCAATTTTTTTCGGGCTCTTTTAACCTCTTTGGACCTCGGATAATAAAATTCCTCAATTTTTTAGGTCCAATTTAACGGTGGCTTAGTATTCGCAAAGGTAAAATGAACCTTTCGCAACCCTTCCCCGTTTTTAAAGAAAGCACACAAACTCACAAAACGGTTTTTATATGCACAATTTCCTTATCAAAATTTATCGCGCTTGGTTCGTTTTAAGGACAGAATTGAAGTGAAAACACCCAACCAACATGTGATAAGACAAGCACAATAATCAAACAAATCCGTGCATGTGTGCAATAAAGGAAACATGAGTCAAACATGTAGGAAGCAACACTTAATTACATCTTAATGACTCCAAACATTATAAAGCACATGGATGAATTGACCTATTGTCTCAGAACACTATCAAATAGTCACATGAAAATAATGGAATGATGTTGTGACTCGGTCATCCTAAGTGTTCATCCATAAACGGTGCAACCAAAAAAAATCTTTTTGTATTTTTCAAAAAATTTCAAAAAAAATATATACAAAAAGTACATGTCACAACGCTAGCAAAAATATATTAAAAATCATAACTAGCGTATGACAAACATGCAAACACAATCATCTATATGATATGGCAAGAGAAGAATCATGTGCAAGCAAACGGGAATCAACTATTCTAAAATCAAGTGTATCCAAAAGTGATTTCCTAACCCAAATGGATGAAACACGTCGACAAGGGGTTTTGGGAACCAACAAAACACTAGACTTCGAATTCCTAGGACCTCTTCCAAGATCAAAACAAAATCGCCTAAGGTGACCATTCCTACCACAATGTGAACATGTGTAAACAGGAGGAATGTTACCTAAAGTGTGATCTTTTCTAATGTCCTTGGGGTTAATTGACCCTCTAAAACAAATAATGGTTTTGGCTTTAGCACTAGAGGCATGAGAACAAGATGAGCCATTACCATCACTATCAAACCTACTTGAGTCTGTCAAATCATTTTTTAACTTCAAAATTTTTGACTCAAGCAAAGAATTAGACTCTTCCAATATGAGAGATTTCTTTTTCAAATTATCAATTAAACTTAACAGTTTATCACGCTCTCCCTCAATAAAAACAAACTTATCACTAAGAGTCTTTTCACGTGCCGTAAAATCATCGATTAATTTTTCATCCTCGACGGCACAAACGGGAACCCAAGAATTTTTTAATTCCTCCAATTCCTTCTCTAAATCTAGGACTCTCTCATCACTCTTCTTCTTGTACAATTTTAAAGAAACAAAGTCATGGTCCAAGGAAACAAGTTTTTCACGATAAAAATCTCTTTGATTTTGAACCGTTTGCAAAAGATCCATCTCGGATTTAAAACGGGAATTTTCTTTTTCCAGAACTTTAATTCTTTTGCAAAGTTTCAAATTCAAACTTTTTAAATTTTCAACGTGGTCGTGAACTTTTTCAAAAATAGGCTCCTCATTAAATGGGCGTTCCATTGAAAAATTGCGATTATTCACAAAACTGATTTTTTTAAAAAATCAATATCACACAATTTTTGCGGAAAATAGGAATACGCGATAAATTAGCGTAACCTGCTCTGATACCAATTTGACGACGTGAGAAGTCAAATTGTATCAAAAAAATAAATCCTTAAAAAAATCAGGATCACGCGATAAATTAGCGTAACCCGCTCTGATACCAATTTGACGACGTGAGAAGTCAAATTGTATCAGGAAAAAATCTTTAAAAAATCAGGATCACTCAATAATTTAGAGTAACCCGCTCTGATACCAATTTGAAAACGTGAGTAGACAAATTGTATCAGAAAGTAAATCCTCGAAAAAATCAGGATCACGCGATCAATTAGCGTAACCCGCTCTGATACCAATTTGAGAACGCGTGTAATATCGATTTAAATGAAATTTGCAAGTTTCCAAGAACCCTTATTTAATTAGCGTCTACTTTTAAACCAAATAAAATCAACCCTTAAACATGCATCTAAATCAACCCATCAAATATAAAGCATGCAACACAAAGTTAAGGAAAAATCCCCGCAGGGCAAAACCTTTTATTTCACTATAGTAAGTAAATCGCAACTTACACGGATTACAATGAAATACAGTGACACACGAATACCCCCAGGCGTCGGTCGGTGTCGTCAGCAATGAATCCACACGCAGCGAACCCACATGAACCTCAGTCCAATCAACAAAGGAAGAACCGCAGCACTCCTCAATGACACGCAGCCATAAAACTTTGTAGAGACTCCCTCGGCAATGACACTCAGCCCTCGGTTACAAAGATCTCTCCACAAAGGTTTGAACAAACTAAAAAGTTGTATTCTTGGGTTACCAAAAAGATTCACAAAGGATTGGCAATTGTGTGAATCAAAAACCTAGAGTCTTGGGCTCAATAGGTGAAGACTTTAGAGTGTTTAGGACTCTGAAAAATCGTCTTGAAAAGTCTTAAAAAACAACTCCCCTAAGTTGGCTTTAAATAGGAAACTTTGAGCCCTAAAAAATCTCTGCAGATCTGGCGAAGTTTATCCCTGGCGGACCGGTCCGGTTTGGGGGCGGATCGGTCCGAATGACCGGATCGGTTCTTTTATTCTGAGGCGGATCGGTCCGGTTGTGACCGGATCGGTTCTTTATTCCAGGGTTCATCGGTTCGCAATCGGTCCGGGGTATACTGGATCTGCAGCAAGCGGATCGGTCCGGTTGGAGGCGGACCGGTCCGGCTGTCAGCCTTTGATTCCTCTTCTTCTTTTGATATTCGGATCCATTGATGAATGTATGAATCTTGAATTTCTTCAACGGTGTAACGGCGTGCGACATAATAAATTATTAATGGACAAAAATTTCCTTACAAACACCCTTCATTTTATCGTTATAAAACCTCTTAAAACATTAGGTGTCTTTTTAAACATGGGGTATTTTTTATTGTTGTGCTTGTAGATGTAAATGTTGTTTTTAAGATTATTTTTAGGCTATTAGAGCATCCTCAATGGTAACGCTGAAAGACAAGAGAAAGGATAACTTTACAAATTTAGACCTCTTCAATGGTGGATTGAATGGAACAAAATTTACAGAGGAATTTGTAATGGTTCTCTAAATTTACAGAACGGATGCATAATTTGCAAATGCTTCCTACGAACTTCATTTGTTCATAGGAATTCCTACAAACTTGAGAAGTTCATTGAAACTCCTATGAATAAATGAAGTTCGTAGGAAGTATTTACTGCATAATGAAAATTAAACGACCATTTGACATAAATAAAAGTTGTAGGATTTATCAATCTCACCCAAATTTCTCTCATTTCAATTGTTTTTCTCATATTTCATTCTTCCATCTAGTATTTTCATTTAATTCCTTGTATAATTTCTTCATCTAACCAACTAACATGGGTAGTTCCCGTTAACCTAACATTACTCCTTTTGAAGACGATATTGTATGTACTATTTATGCCAAGTATACGAGTCCAAGTATTGAAGGCAACTTGATAATATCTGGGACATTTTGGGATACCGTTATAAATGAGTACAACAACACGTCCGAAATTCAGTTCATCATATGAAATCCATGCTTTCAACACTTTACAATTATATATTACATAATGTTATATGTTGTAAAGCTTTCTCACCAACTCAATAATCAAGGAAGCAGCACGAATGAGTACAATGTGGTTCAAGAGTCCTGTGAGGCGTATCACACTGAAACCAGCAAATAATTTATGTTTGATAATTGCTACCAAATTTTGAAAAAGTTGCCAAAATTGGACTTGCAAAACACACTGGAGAACAACGACATCCCTATGCCTCTAGACTCGGAGGACAGTCCAGGTGTATGAACGTACCGTATAGATCCTCAGATAAGAAGGAGAAGAAACAATGTGCTCTTCAACGTGCGCATTCTGATAGCTTGGATTGTAACACCGTGGTACTCAAACATTGTGAAAAAATCAATAACATACTTAAAAGCAATCAAGAGTTGAAGTAGAGTCATGCCATGAAATTTAATCCTCAAATGGATGCGTTCATTGAAATGAAAAAAGCTGATGAACTTACCAAAAAACAAGATCAACTCGTGTGTCTAGGTTATACATTATGGAGTTTGATATGACCAAAATTAATGTTATGCAATAATATTTCCATCTCAAAAGGTTCAACGACCTCAAAGCGATGGTTGCTGCGACCAAGCTACGATTTTCGTGCTGAAGTTAAACTCTACCCGGTCATTAAACCCTAAGTTTGGTCCATCTGGTTCAATCAATGATGATTTAGATGTTACAGTTGTAATATTTGATCGTTTTAATTATCCATTATTTGGTTTTAATAAATGTAATGTCTACTTCATTGCTTGAATGGTGCAACTGTTGTTTACTATTCAACGTTAAAATCAGGCAGTCGGTTCAAAATATATATTATATATAAGAAAATATTTATTATCACCATGACAATCGTACGAGAATAAAATAAAAAAAGGAACTAAGAAAGCAATTGGACACGCTTAAAAACATAAAAACTCTGAATTCATCAACCCACCATTTTATCACCGTGACTGTTCTAAATGTGCTCCACCAAATCATCTCGTAATTAT
Organism: Sambucus nigra; assembly: GCA_949130495.1. Lineage (NCBI taxonomy): Eukaryota > Viridiplantae > Streptophyta > Magnoliopsida > Dipsacales > Adoxaceae > Sambucus > Sambucus nigra. Next base: position 77,955,914 of record OX422210.1, on the reverse strand, counting down.
TGATGTTTAATTACGTCTCTTATCTTAGCATCCCATGTAAGGTAGTCGTACAAATTAGTTTGGTCCCTCATTATTCAGGTGTCTCGTCACTCTGTTCATATTATTTTGTCATGGACAGTCTCTAAGTTCATCAGTAATAATCATATTGTGCATTATAATGCAAGATTTAATTATGGTTGATAACGAAGTCCTATTACTTAATTTACAAGGTTCACAAACGAAAGCGAATCGTACTTGTAGTACACCAAAAGCACATTCAACATCTTTTTTATACGCTTCTTCGTCCTTTTAAAATAATTTTTATTTTTATAAAATCCCATATTGCTTCCAAAATATTTTAACAATTGAAGCGTATGGAGGGTAAATTCCATCAGTAAGGTAGTACCCCATATCGTATGAATTTCCATTGATAGTGTAATTAACCGGAGTTGCAGTCCTATTGCTCAATTCTTGGAAGACCTTATATATGTTTAAGACATTTAAATCATTGCCAGAGCTAGGAACCCCAAAGAAATATTTCCAAATCCAGAGGTCATACGAGGCAACCTCTTCAAGGATTATAGTTAGTGATTCTTCATGTCCATTATATTGAGCGTGCCAAGCCGTAGGGCAGTTCTTCCAATGCAAAGGCATGCATTCTATGTTGCCTAGCATTCTTGGAACATCTCGGTTTGCATTTTGTTTAAGTAACCTCGTGACGTCGCTTGTTATCGGATTTCTGGCATACTAGGCACTGAATATGGCCACAATTGCCTCGATGAATCTGATAACAATTTCTAATAAAGTGGTTTCACTCATTGCATATTGTTTAGACCATACGTCCTGGGAACCTCCATTAGCTAGGAGTCGAATAGCCCCCAACACTTTCTAATGAGAGCTTAAACCTTGACAACCACATGCATCCTTCTTTTGAACAAAGTATTTATTATAATGACAAACAAAATCAAGGATGCGATTAAAAATATTATACTGCATCCTAAATCTCCTTTGGAAGTAATACTTGATGTATACCTTATCTTCACTAAAGTAATCTTCCTAGAGTGTTGCATGTCCATTTTCTCTTCTTCGATTCACTCAACATCTGGTTTCGAGTTCTTTCCCATCTCGAATTATATTTTTTCAGCAATGGAGCATGTAATCTCCATATATATTATCATCTCCTCATTCGAATCATCTAATGATGTGCCCTCGTTAAATTGAATATACTGAAGCATAAGATTTCACCCCTCATCGCTAGAATTGGAGTAATCCATTATTTAATTTTGTTACAATAATTATACAACGAGTTATAATTTGGTTTTCAATACATTATAAATTCCATTGTATTTATAAAGTTGGTGAATTTCTTAAATGGGTTTGGCACATGTAGATTCCCATTTCAATGATAGAATAGTGTGCCTGTCATCTTGTGTGCCAGAAATAATAGTACAAAAATTGTTGTACATAAATAATTTTACTAAAAAAGTGTGCCTATGTGGCAATGTTTTTTTTACCAACATATGCCACAAACCTTGTTCACTTTCACAGAATGATTACACACCTTAAGAAATGTGCCACTTTAAAGAATAAATATAACCTTTTGACATTATTTCAACCTTTGTAAATTTGTGTGTCATTATTTCATCTTTAGATATCTTGTAAAATAGTGTGCCATAATCTATTTGTTGAATGGTGTTCCATTCCTTCTTTTGGATTTTATTATTATCGTACCTAGTCCTTTCAATTGCTGAATATAAATTGACAGTTGGTCAACACATATTAGTATTGTGTGATGCACAATGGATTACTCATTGTGATTATGGTATTCTATGATGCACAAAGGGCATTTAGATATGGGTTTGCATTCAATAATCAATTGGATCAATACTACATGGCCAACCACATCGATCCTATTGGTTAACTTTAAATAATCGTTGTGTATTTTTTGTATATGCATAAACATTTTGTTCACAAAATGTTATTTTATTATATACAGGTGGTTGGTGTAGTGAAATAATTTGCAATGATTCCTTTAGGAAATGCATCTTTATTGTTGTAGTTGTAGTTAGTGATACCATATTGTACAATCTTAATCAAAACCAATGTAATTTAGCCATAACAAATGTTAATCTCATCAATGTTATTGTAGGATAAGTCGAGCTTTCAAATTTGGCAATTGTAAGACGTGGGCTTTTTTTGAATCGTGTAATACGATTTATGAGTTAATAAATTGTGAGTTTTACCATGTTTAATAAATTGGTTGTTCTTATTTCATGTGTAATAAATTGAAAATAATATGCAATTCAATCAATACACAAATTGTAGTAAACAACACAGTTTTTAGAATAATACGCAATTAAATTGAGAGCAATATACCTAATAAATTCATAATAGTTTTCAGGAATATAATAAACATCACTACTGCCTCGAGTTGAACTCAAAATCCGCATTTAAATCCACTTGCACTCCCATCATTGGGTCTGACCCGAACGGATTACCCCAACTTTATTGCAATTGATATGCCACGAACGGGTCAGAGGGTGGGGTTGGTTATGGTATGTAAATATTTTCACGGTTGTAACTAGGCCCACCTTGGTCAAACCCAACACCGTGCATTTTGAAGGCCGCAAGTTGTTGATCCAACTCCTCAATTCGATCATCGCGTGCTTTGATCATATCCTCACGTTCACGAGTCACATTTAATAGTAATTGATGGAGACCATATATATTGTCTACTGCATCAATGTAGGCCTCATGCCATATTAACTGTGACAATGATCGAGATGGAGGAGCATTGGTTGGGAACTTGGTTCGCAGCATACTTCGTGAATATGAAACCCCCTGGGGGAGGCCGACATCTACCATCCAATCATGTCTCGACGGTTGTATCTGTGTAGGACCACCTGACGATAATTGTGTCTCATACTCGAATGACTCATTAATCGGTGTAATTGCTCGTGGGATGCGCAATGTCGATGGTGCCACAGACCCAACTCCAACTAAATCTAGGTTAACGTATCTTACAATCGATGGTAGCTACTAAGCATTATACTCTTATTGGGACACAATGGATGTGTGGTCATTTGCGATTGGCCAATTCTAGGCAAAAGTGGCTTGAAAGTCTTGTTCTGCGATTGAGCACAAATTACGAGGTGGGTTATCTGCTATACATATTTATCCCTTCACTTAGCGGATGCACTGGTCACCTAAGTACCAAAAAACCTTAAATAAAGGATCCCATAAAATAATATGTATCCCTGATAAATAATGAGCATATCTGATGACATCATTGTGACGATACGTAGAAGTCTCGTATGACTGCCAAATAATAGATTCGGGTGACCATATCTCAAGCTTATGTTGGCTGCTTGAGGTATTAAACTGTTGAGTGCCCTTTGCCCGCTTTCTATTCGACTTTGGCCAATGAAATATCCGGGGCCATAAATCTACGGACGGATCATCGAGAATTGGGCATGCCATTGTCAAGTACTAGCGATGTAAGTACTGGAAAATATGTAAATACATTAAATTGATCAGAAGAAGTTGATTAAAAGAAGTTAACTATTATTTCAAGGAAACATAAAATTCGTAAGCATTTAAATAAGGGATTTAAAAAACATACCTCAATTAATTGCTACATGCATTCAACACTGGTCAACGATTGTTGACTGGCTTTATCCATAGACCACATTATACGGGTATAAATAGTTAAACCCCAATCATGAGCCCCAATCCGAGTAAGGTCCTATAAATAATGCAAAAAACTGAGGTCGGAAGCGGAGTTGGCATTTGAAAAGAATAAACAACCAATAACGTAGAACCAAAAAGTCGGAGCAATGATTGGGCATATGTAATCAAGTATATTATCTACCATTACGAATCGTAAATAAGAATTCCCGCACCTGTAAATCTTTCTATATGAATTTTTGAAAAAAATTCATATAGGGTGTTTGCAAAATTTGTATATTTATCATTAGTCAGGTTTGAATGGGTAGCGCTTACCCATTCGAGATGTCTGTACATAAATTAAAACTATTTATCATATATACAAATAATATGAAAATTATTATAACACATTCAATTTAACAATATAAATAAAAAATAATGTTTACTTAAGCATTTAATAAGAAATAATTATCGAAAAGCACCGTGAAGTCGAACAGAGTGAACGCAATTTCAATATATTGTAGTTGGAAGGTATGAGTCGTATCCCACAAACGTCGGATCATCGCCGTCACAATGCATTGATCGAAATTCGTCATCACCTTCGAAAATAGGTTCGACATATAACCGGCACCGTCGATAATTTGTTTTATCAACGATTTATTTTCTCCGATCAATTTCTATACTTTCACTGGGTCTGCCCAATTATCCCGAAATTCAAACTTATGTCCACTTATAATCGGGGTTAGGTCGAAAATATGGTTATAGTTATCGTATACGGGATTGGAAGGTTCAGTCGGCGCAACTCGTGTAATAATCGCCATTGAGGTTGAGCCGTGTTTCTTGGATTTTTTGATATTCAAATATTTCTTCCATTTCCTACCATCCATGGTGCAAAAATAATTGATGGGAGAGAATTACATAACTGGATTGTAGAGAGATTTAATATCTTTGTGAGGATTATAGGAGTGATTTTAATTGAAGAAGGGAGGTAGTGAATAAATTTTGTTGACGAAAATTAGGCAGAAGATAGAGGAAAAAGGTTGAAGGGAAGAGGCACAGGTTGAAGAACATGGATGAATTATGTCGTTTTAGTAAAGGACTAGGAATGTGACCGTTAGACTACCGTTGGAGTTTCTACGAACTTCATTAGTTCATAAGAATTTCTACGAACTTCTTTTATTCGTAAGAATTCTTACGAACTAATGAAGTTCGTAGGAACCCTCCACCACTGCATGCCCTCCCCCCGGTGCAAGGTAAATGGTCATTTTGGATAGGCATTTTGCCTATCGTGTCCCTCCCCCACTATCGATGCTCTTATAAGACTGTTTTTTATTTGAGTGTTTTTTTTTCTATTTTAGTGTTATTTTGGTGCTATTTTTTTTAATTATTTTAGGACCTTTTTTTTTACTATTTAGGACTTTTTTCGACTATTTTAATGTTGTTTTAAGGCTTTCTAGTGTTGTTTTTATTGGTGTTAGTGTTGTTTTGGTCCTATTTTTGACTATTTTAGCGCTATTTTTAGGGGGGGTTTACTATTTAGTTGTAATACCCCGTAATTTTATTGATTTTTATTTAAGGGATTAATTGAATTAAATGAGAATTAATTGGGAATTAATTCGGATATAAATACTAGCGAGATGTGAGTTGGTATTTGATTATGATGTTGAAATTGAAAATTTCATGAGTATTGAAAATATTAAAATTGTCGCGAGCCAGAAATACGACAATTTGGAAATTTAGTTGGGACGCGCGTGTCAGTCGCGTCAGGAATGATATTAATTGAATTAAAAAGTGAATTATATTTCTATCAACCGAATGATCATTTTGAGTGCGCCAACGTGTCCGGAAGGGTCATCATAGTCAGAAAACACTAGTCGGGGGTTTAGTTTGGGTTCCGGGGCATTTTTAGGGCAAACCGGCAACCTAGAAAGGTATTTTGGTAATTTTAAAAATAGGGGAATTAAAACTCACGAATTTTAGAGGTTAATTCTATATTAGAAATAAACCCACTAAGTCCAATATCAGCATTTAACAAGTAGTGGGCTACGGGAGTTATAGGGAGAGTCTTAAGAGGTTCCAAAAGAAACCCCCTGGCCACCATCACCATCTTTGGGAGAAATCTGTAGAGAGAAAGAGGAGAATCAACCTTCATCCTTCAACATCAAATCAGAACATCTAAGGCAAGTGGTTTAATTACATAATTTCAAGCGAATGTTTCCTCCATGCTTAGGTTTGAATATATGTCTTGTATTGAAAGGTTAATGAAAAATCCATGAAATTGGAGATAGAACTCATAATCTTATATAGGGATTGTATGTAGAATGGTTATGAATGAATTCCATATCCAAAATGTATCTTTTGATGATTTAAAAACGGATTTATAAGGAGAAATTGTAGACATTAAAATTCTGGCTTCGTGTTTATAGGGTTTGGGACAAGGTTTGGAAATTATGATGATTACATGTTAAATTTAGGAAGCATTGACCCCAAATATATGTTAGAGGGTGACTTAGGAGGACTTAAAGTAGTTTAAAAACGTTAAAACTTAATTGGGATGATCTTAGTGGGGATTTAGAGGAGAGAAATCTGAAGAAAAACAAATTTGGGGGAATTTCTGGGCGCAGTCTGCCATCTCGTTAGAAGACCTACCCAGGTCATTCGAACGACCTCGTTCGAACAAGCTTATAACGAGATGACGGTACCCCTTCTAACGAGTTGGTAGTTCGTTCGAAGCCTTTCGTTCGAACGACACTCGTTCGAACGAGACTTCTAACGAATTGACAGAATGGCCTTTTAGGCCGGATTTTATTTCAAATGTCCCGTAGACTTAATTAATTGAGGATTAACCTTCCCTTATCGACTAGTGAGTATAATTGTGAGAATTGGGGTACGTTGAGGAGTAGAACTTAGAACCTTATAGTAAATCGGATGACATTTGTGAATTAGGAAACGAGTACCTAATTATGACGTGAGAAAGGTTGACAACGCTAATATACAAATCGGGGACTTGTGAACGTGTAACACAAAATGACGGTATAAGAACGAGAAGTATACCTATATTAATCATACGAGATATCAAAAATGTGCGAATGCTTAGTATATGTGGTTTTATGTGTATAACATACCTACCATACTTGCTATCATGGGAGGTCTGCGTTCGATTAGGGCCATCTAATCTTTGTGTGCCTACGGGGGGATTCAAATTGGTACCTCGAGGACATAGGTCAGAGAAGGACTTATTGAGAAGTTAATAAGTCTGCTGATCATGGGAGCGTAGGTATGTGCGTGACCCATGTGATGTGAGCTATGTTCGCCTCCATTTTATGTCATTGTTATTATCTGAGAACGATTCCTGAGAGATTCGGAATGTGTGGTCCTTATGTATGTGATGTACCAGGATTGGATAGCAGAGTATGTGTGCACCGCAGCTGAGTCTCGGGGTGCTAGTATTATATATTTATGATGAGAATAATATATTTTTTATTGAAATGAACTATCATGTATAAATGTGAGTATCAATAATAACAACGTTTTGTAAAGATAAAATGGAAGATCACTAGTAATTAGTCGTACTAATAAGGGGAAACTGAGAAGAAGAGTAACACTCTGTTTAAAATAAAATGTCGGGAATTAAATCGTGATTCGTATAATAACGTTAGAGTTTATATTGGACTAGATAGATACAGGCATAACTAGATTTGATTGCGAATACGTTAGGAGTGCACAGATAGTCGAGAGGTGAGTATTTCATGTGAGAGCACGTCCTAACATGTATTTTGCATTCATTGTTTAATGTCATTAAAACACTTGCTATATTTTAAACAATTTTCCACAATCGGGCTCTGACCCGTTTGCTTTCAAATATATTTTTTTGTAAAAATCTTTTAAGTGCCCAGCCACAAGGACACCAAGCATAGGAGTTCCATTCAGGTGACGTACTGTAGCTGTTGTGGAAGTCACAAGACCTTGACATTAAACGCCTCCACTTTCGATCTTGACTCTATATAATCAAATTTGCTCATCTGTTGGGCATGCCGCCCATTTCTCTTAGAGACATTTTGTCTCGTCAGTTATTTCAGATTTTTGGGTTGTAATTAATTTAGTGATACAGACCTTGTATACTTTTACTTCAGTATTCGGATTGTTATGAGGAGTATTCCTCCAGATTCATTATTATTGTATGGTTGTTCTATTGTGACTATGTTGTGGTGGTTATGTTAGCATTTCATAATCTACATATTACATGATAATCGGATTTAATTAAAATTGACAACTCACTTTTTAAATATTAGGTGGCTAGTAATTGTTAAAATGTTTTTGATAGTGATGCTACGAACTGAACCAACTGGACATTTTGAATTAATTTGAATAAAGGAGTAGCTACCCGGTATTTAATTAGTCGGGGTGTCACATTAGTGCTGTTTTTAGGATTGTATTTCGAATATTTTAATGTTGTTTTAAGGGTGTTTTTAAGACTTTTAGTGTTGTTTTAGTGCTTTTTAAAGTTTTTTTAGTGCTGTTTTTTAGAATCATAATATCAAAATTTGTCCCAAATTTACCGAATGTGTAAACCGACTTCTAATTCTGGTATTTAGCGGGAAAAAATTGAAATGAAATCGAAATTATCGAAACCAAAAAAATCCAAAATTATCAAAAAAATGAAAAATCGATCGATTTGGTTTCGACTTTTGTTTTGATGCATCGACCGATAAATTTGGTACAAATTTGGTAAGTGGTGGTTACCGACCAAACCATATCGGTTGCACCCCTACATACAACCACTTCCAACTACCCCGACATGAATTTAAAATGCATTTGTTATTAAGTTCCCTGCTCCGGCGCAAGTGTTTTGACATTTTCATGTTTTTCAACGCTTTAATTTCACGCATGATTATGTTCATCATTCATTTATCATGCAATGATTCGAGAGTTTGACTTTTGTCATTAGATCAATTGTTTGTAGACAAATTACATAGATTCCACATGTAGGTTGAATGTTATGTGTAATCCTCTTAATGGTTAGATTATATGCGGGGTAAATTTCACTGATGATGTTTGGTTGTGGTTCATGGTAGTTGCCTTAATGGAGAATGGTTTTTAGTGGTGCTTGGTGTGTGGATGAGTTGGTGTTTAGATATGTGGTGGTGTAGGGTGGTGCTAAAAATTGAAGTGATGGTGAATTCCTTTTTATTTGAAGGAATTAGTTGGTTTCATGTTTTTCCTTGCATATGAGCATTTTCTATGTCGTCGAATCAAAATTGCTTGGAAAAGTTTGCTACTTCCATCCTCCAAAAATATTCCATAAAAAATCATCAAAATAAGCATTTGTGTCGTGCTTTAGTGTAAGTTCAAGTCAAATGAAAACCATCAAGCATGAAAAATTCAAAAAGTTTCCTTTTTGCCACGGCAAAATTTGTCGAGGGTGTTGTTAAAGCCATCCCATTTCCCAACACCACAACCTAACCAAAATTTTAATCTAAACTTCATTGTAGTCCATTTTTTCTTCCTTTTTCCCCCTTACATCTCATTCTCTCTTAAAACCTACCCTAACCGTACACACTATCGCTGCCGCCATCACCACCACCATCATAACTTCCCACCGTAATCTCCACTTCTCTTTTTAACACTAAAAATAATACTACCACCATCCCACCATTATCCAAAACCCCCAACACCACAACTTTAACCTTAACTTTTCCAGAAGTAGTAAACTCTATAAATAACGTTACTTGAGTTTTTTAACTTAAAATAATCAAAAATGGAAAACTAAAGCTCCAATATACCCAAAATAATACTAAAATCGTAAAAACGTAAAAAAATGACTAACTTTGCACATTCGGTGGCTCGTCGCCCAATATACCCCATTACAATAAGAGGCTTCTCATCAATTATGCACAAATTCAAAAGAGTTAATTATCCCTTAGTCCTTAAACTTTGATCTCCCTTCGCTTCACCCCCTTAAGTTCGAGTTGTTTACTAAACCCCCAAAAATCATCTTCACTTGACTTTTTAGGATGTAGCCTTTCATTTAAACACCTCCAAATAGTGTAACTGCCCTTCATGTCATGCTTCATGGTTCTTCTTCCAGGCGTCTCATTTCATTCCCACCACATCTCCATCTACTTAGCCGCTGGAACTCTACTATCCATCGTCATCAAATTCGCATCGAATCGGGTCACAATGAGCTTCTCGATTTCTTCGATCATCGTCTTCGACAATGCAGCACCGTTAGACAAACCAGACAAATTCACTCCCAACTCGTTCTTTGCAATGCATCCGGGTCGGCGTTCTTGGCCGCCGGACTCGTATCGAGCTACGCCAGATTTGGTTTCCTCGGTGATGCCACTAAAGTATTCGAAACCACCTTAATCGAGTGTACATCGAACTTGCTTCTTTGGAATTCAATCTTGAGAGCTAATGTAACAAATGGGGAATACCAAGAGACCCTCCAGCTTTATCTGCGGATGAGGAAACTCAGACTTGGGGCGGATGGGTTTACTTTTCCTTTGGTTTTAAGGGCTTGTGCTATGATTGGTCATGCTAACTTGTGCAAGATTGTTCATTCTCATGTTCTACTAATGGGTTTTCAAAATCACCTTCATGTTGTGAATGAATTGTTGGGGTTGTATGGGAAACTCGGTCGAATGGATGATGCGCATCAACTGTTTGATAGAATGCTTGTCAGAAGCCACATATCATGGAACACTATAATATCTGGATTTTCTCTTAACTATGATTGCGATGCCGCTCTTAAGATGTTTCAAAGAATGGAATTACAAGGGTGGGTGCCAAATCTTGTGACTTGGACATCATTGTTGTCGAGTCATGCCAGGTGTGGGCGCTGTGCAGAAACTTTCCAATTGTATGGATTGATGAGAAGCAAGGGTATTGGGGCTACAGCTGAAGCACTTGCTGTGGTTGTATCTGTTTGTGCTGATACAGATGAATTCATCAGGGGCAAGGTTGTCCATGGATATATAATAAGTGGTGGTTTTGGGAGCTACTTATTTGTTAAAAACTCGCTTATATGTATGTATGGGAAACATGGAGCTGTAAACGATGCCGAATTTCTGTTTTCAGAAATGGAATCAAAGAGTATAGTTACTTGGAATGCTTTGATATCATCGTATGCAGAATCTGGTTTGTGCGATGAAGCTTTTGCTATCTTTTCAAAGCTAGAGAACTTAGATGGCTATTCAATGACGAGACCTAATGTGATAAGTTGGTGTGCTGTTATTGGTGGATTTGCTTCCAAGGGACGAAGCAAGGAGTCTTTAGAACTCTTTCGAAAAATGCAGTTATCTGAAGTAACGGTCAACTCTGTCACAATTTCCAGCATTTTATCTATTTGTGCTGATCTATCAGCACTAAGTCTCGGTAGGGAAATCCATGCTCACGTGATTAGAGGTTTACTGGATACCAACATTCTGGTGGGAAATGGCTTGATTAATATGTACATGAAATGCGGTAGTTTCAAGGAAGGGAATTTGGCATTTGAGAAAATTGATGGGAGGGATTTATTCTCATGGAACACGATGATTGCAGGGTATGGAATGCATGGGCTTGGTGAGACTGCTTTAAAAACTTTTGATCAGATGATTAAAACCGGTAATAAGCCAGATGGGGTTACTTTTGTCGCTGTTATGTCTGCATGTAGCCATGCGGGACTTGTCAATGAGGGTCGTAAACTTTTTAATCAAATGTTAACAAAATTTAAAATTGAGCCTCAAGTGGAACACTATGCTTGCATGGTTGATCTTCTTGGACGTGCTGGTCTTTTGCAAGAAGCGAGTGAGATTATGCGAAGCATGCCAATGGAACCCAATGCTTGTGTTTGGGGAGCTCTTTTGAACTCTTGCCGGATGTACAAAAATGCTGATGTGGCAGAAGAGACTGCTTCACGGATTCTCTCTCTTGACAGTGCGATGACTGGGAGTTATATGTTGCTCTCGAATATATATGCTGCGAGTGGGAGATGGGAGGAGTCTGCGAGGGTGAGAGTGTCAGCTAGGGCAAAGGGGTTAAAGAAAATGCCTGGTCAGAGTTGGATTGAGGTGAAGAAGAAAGTGCACATGTTTTCGGCTGGGAATTCGGTGGAGATGGGGATGGAGGAAGTTTATAGGATGCTTAAGGATTTGAGTCTTCATATGGAGATGGAGGGTTATGTACCAAATAAGTAAGCTTTTGTGCTGCAGAATATTAGTGAAGATATTATACCTACTGAGATCGTGATTAATTTATTGAATTTTTCGGGATTGTCATAACTAGACAAAATTCTTGTCAATAATGAAATGAGACGAATGCTGCATCCATTATCCTGTAATTGGGCCTTGTGCTTGCAAAGACACTGATGGATCTCATTAGATGTGTACATCTTTTTTTATTACCAAGGAAATATCACGAGGCATTGGCGGTTTGGTATAGCTGCTGTTAGTTGTCGGACGTTACAGTGTGTTTTTCTGCTGCTATGTATCCCGAAGATACTGACGATATTTATGCTTTCCATTTTCTTGATCAAAAAAATTTCTGGGGGTTTTGTACAAATTCAGTTTAATTGGGTGTTCATCTATGCATCAATAAAAAAAAGTAGAAATGGTGTTTCCTTCGTGCCTTTTCCGTATAATGTGTCACTGCAGGTACCACTTGTGGTGGTTCATTTGGTGAAGTTACAAGAAGTTAGAGGATTTTCGCATTATGGGTGCGATTGGTAAAGTTGAATTTCGTTAAGAAAATAATCTTAAAAAATTATCGTCATTGAAGATGTTGATTTCAGCACCATTCAGGTCAGTAGTGTAGATTCTTACGAAATCATATTCTGAATTTTTGTTAGACATCATGACTGCATAATGTTATCATTCTTTGTATGATGATAACGTTTGCAACAGCCTCACTGGGCATTCATATACAAGAAGTTAGAGGATTTTCGCATTATGGGTGCGATTGGTGAAGTTGAATTTCGTTAAGAAAATAATCTTAAAAAGTTATCGTCATTGAAGATGTTGATTTCAGCACCATTCAGGTCAGTGGTGTAGATTCTTACGAAATCATATTTTGAATTTTTGTTAGACATCATGACTGCATAATGTTATCATTCTTTGTATGATGATAACGTTTGCAACAGCCTCACTGGGCATTCATATATTCGTTGAAATAATGCAGATTTCAAAATCAAAACATGAAAAATATCATATATAACATTATATAGCGATGATGGGAAATGACCAAAATATCACCCCAATTGATATACATGAATCAAAAAATAAGTACCGGTATATCGTTTCCCAATACGATATGTACAACTCCCAAGTAAATCAAATATTGAAATGCAAAATTACTAGATTTTTTCATTTTAGTCGAAACAAAATTTGGTACTTGCGTATATTGCAAATAATGAGTATATATTGAGATGGTGCCCACTATTGGCATGACAGGATACAAATAAAATCTGGACCACATGACCGGTTCAGGTGTTAACCTCATTCAATTACACACCATGATGAGAGATTTGAAGCCATACCTAAGAAATAGACACAGACAGTTACTGCTGGGAGCCTCTTCAATTGTCATTTGTCACTGCAATGTCTAGGTGAACGGCCAATACTACATAAAGTCGAACAATAAGGTAATTTCTACCATTTACCGATGTATCAAAGAAACAGGGAAAGTCCATTTCAGCAACAATGCGATTAAAATTAGGGATGGCAATTTAACCCGAACCGTAGAAGTCCCGCCCCGCCCCGCCCCTAATGGGGCGGGTTTTAAAACCCGATTAATGAATTAGGAGCGGGTATGGGTTTAAGAAAAAAACCCGTTTATTAAATGGGGCGGGTTAGGAGTTAGCTGAAATAAAACCGCCCCGCCCCGCCCCGCCCCGTTTAACTTATGCTTATATAAATATCCTTTATATGTATGTTAATTATAATTAAATTATATATATATATATATATATATATATATATATATACACACACACTCACACACTAAAAAAAATCTTTATATGTATGTTAATTTTGTAAAAGATTTAAGTGAAAATATGAATTGACAATTGGGGGATTGTCTCACTTATTGGAATACGAGCCATTGTATACCTCTAAGACTATAATGTAATATTTTTAATTTTACTATTTTTAAAATTAACGCAACCCGTAGGAGCTCCGCCCCGCCCCGTTTATTAAATGGGGCGGGTTAGGAGTTAATTTTCAAAAATCCTAACCCGCCTCGCCCCGCCCCGTTTATTAAATGGGGCGGGTTAGGATTTTTGAAAACCCGCCCCGTTGCCATCCCTAATTAAAATAATGCGAGGAAGATGTGAGTGACATCTTCGGTCTTTCATGCAAAGAAAATGGAGCAGCAGTTGTGATTGTGGAAATAAACCGGGCTTCATTTAAATTTTGAGCAGATACTTTCGAAATGCAAAGAAAATGAACAGGACATGGGTAAAAAGTGGTCTTTAATTGTCAGTCCTCCGGAATATGAAGGAAGATATTTGAGATTTTGTATGCCCGATTACATGCATATCTGCATACGCGTGTTTAAGCAAACTACATCGAGAGGGTGGAAGAGATAGGAAAACTACAAACTTGTCTGGTGAAGTAGTAAACAACCTTACGAGTTCAATTGATAAAAATATTTTAAAATCAATCACAATTTCAGGTTGCACACTACTACCTTTTGTAAATGTTGAAAGAATCCAATTGGCGTAAATCTATCTCTACAACAGTCCAAACGCACAGGTGTAAACGGATATTCAAAAATCAAATCCGTCTGGTTTGAGTACGAATTTTGGGGATATTTATTCTGAAAAATATCTGAAATACGGATAGGGATAGTGTGTTAAAATATCCGGTGAAATGGATACGGGTAGTACCCGTATCTGTCACCGATAATCCATATCCGAGGTTGGGTATACATACTTCAATACTTGTGAATATCTGAAATCGTATGAAATTTAATATTTAATATTTAATATTTAATATTTTTTAATTTTTATTATTAGTTATATATAAATTATTATTAATATATCTATTTTATATAATTAAAATATCTATTATCTGTATTTGTATTTTTTTAGTTTTTGTGAACCATTTATTTCAAGGGACATTCACATTTAGATCCCATTAGATTTTTTTTAGACATTCTAGTCCCACCATGTTTTCTCTTTACATATAAGTCCTACTCCTAATTTTTTGGAACTTTTTTTTCACAATTTCATCCTTTCGAAACCAACCATCACTTCCTTGAGTAAGTTACATAAGTGGTTGAACTTTTTTTTTTAATCTTCAAATGATCATAACTTTAATTGACATATCCGTTTTTTGCAAAATTACTATTTTTAAAATCTGCTCGACGAGATCTATCAAACAAGATTCATAAAGCCTATATAATTTCAAAGGAAAAAAATTACTGTATGCACCAGAAAGAGAAATAGGTTTATATCTGTAACATTTTCACAAATATTAACATTTACAGTGCAAACACAGTATACACACACACACACTCACACAGTGGATCCAAACCTTTTTTTTCGAAATTATCTTATTTTTAAAGCTTCACGCTATCCAACAACCTTCATTAGAGCTTCGATTTGGGGTGAGTACGGTTACCATTGGTTTAGCGTATAATTGTAACATTTTTACAAACAGTAACATTTATTTTGTTATAACACAGTACACACACACACACACACACACACACACACACACATATATATATATATATATATATATATATATATATATATATATATATATATATATATATATATATATACGGTGGATTCAAACTTCTTTTTTCAGATATTATCGTATTCTCAACGCTCCGCGCTACCGGCATCCAATCCACAACACCATCCACCCCCATTGTCGGAGCTATAACAACCTTCATCAGAGCTCTGATTTGGAGTGACTTCATCAGAACTCTGATTTGGAGTGACATGGAGTGCCGTTGGCGCGGACCTTAGGAAATAAGAAAATATTGGATAAATGGGGTTCGGATCCACCGAAGCTCCGGTTTGGGATGAGTAGGGTTGGCATTGGGTTAGGTTTATATCTGTAACATTTTCACAAACGGTAACATTTATTGTGTTATAACACAGTGTGTGTGTATATATATATATATATATATATATATACGGTGAATCCAAATCTCTTTTTTCTGATATTGTCTTATTTTTAACGTCCCGCGCTAGCGGCATCTAATCCCCACCACCACCATCAACCCCAATTGTCGGAACTCCAACAACCTTCATCAGAGTTCTGATTTGGGGTGACATGGAGTGCAGCTGGCGCGGACCTTAGAAAATAAGAGAATATTGGATAAATGGGGTTTGGATCCACCGGAGCTCCAGTTTGGGGTGAGTAGGGATAGCATTGGGTTAGGTTTATATCTGTAATATTTTCACAAATAATAAAGGTTACTGTTTGTGAAAATGTTACATCAGCATCCCATGCCACTTCAAATCAAAACTCTGATGAAAGTTGTTGGAGCTCCGACAATTGGGGGAATTGGATGCCGCTGGCGCGCACCGTTAAAAATAAGATAGTATCAGAAAAAAGGGGTTTGGATATATATATATATATATACTGTGTTATATGAACACAGTAAATGTTAATGTTTGTGAAAATGTTATAGATATAAACCTAACCTAATGCGACCCCTACTCACCCCAAATCGGAGCTCCGGTGGATCCAAGCCCCATTTATCTAATATTCTCTTAATTTCAGAGGTCCGCGTCAACGGCACCCTATGCGACTACTACCCACCCCAAATCGTAGCTCTGATGAAAGTCGTTGAAGCCCCGACAATGGGGGTGGGTAGTGGTGGGGATTGAATGTCGCTACCGTAAATCTTTAAAAATATGGTAATTTAAAAAAAAAAAAGTTTGGATCTACCGTGTATATATATATATATATATATATTAACTCAGTAAATGTTACTGTTTGTGAAAAAGTTATATATATTGTGTAATATTAACTCAGTAAATGTTACTGTTTGTGAAAATGTTATATATATAAAACTATTTCATAAATATATTAACACAGTAAGTGTTATTGTTTGTGAAAATGTCACAGATATAAATCTATTTCATTTTCTGGTGTATACAATAAAGTTTAATATCTATGATATTTTTACAAACAATAGCATATATATATATATATATATATATATATATATATATATCCAATATGCTCTTATTTTTAAAGCTATGCGCCACCGACACCTAATGCCACCCATACTCACCCCAAACCGGCGCTCCAGAGGATCCAGATCCCATTTATTCAATCTTATTTTCAAAGGTCCGCGCCAGCGGCACCACATGCCACCCTTACCCACCCCAAATCGGAGCTCTGATGAAGGTGTAGAAGCTCCAACAATGGTGGTAAGGATTGGATGCCATTAGCGCGAACCTTTAAATATAAGGTCATTTTGAAAAAAAAAGGGTTTGGATCCATCGGATATATATATATTAGCACAGTAAATGTTACTGTCTGTTTATGAAAACGTCACATATATAAAACTATTTCATATTCTAGTGTATACAGTAAAGTTTACTGTTTATATAAATTTTTTTCTTTGAAATTTTATAGGCTTCATGGATCTTGTTTGATAGATCTCGTCGAGCAGATTTCAAAAATAGTAATTTTGTGAAAAATGAATTTGTTAATCAAAAGTTATGATCATTTTAAGATTAAAAAAAAAGTCCAACCACTTATGTAACTTCCTAAAGGAAGTTACGAATGATTAGTTATAAAAGGGTAAAATTGTGAAAAAAATCTCTAAAAAGTTGGAATTGGACCTATATGCTTGTTGAAAAGTCAATAGGACTTATATGAATGTTGACCCGACAAATGGGACTTAAATATAATTATCTCTTATTTCAAAGGCTAACATAATAACAAATAAAAAAATCAACACTACACAAACCACTCTACAGTTACTACTAAACGAACCGACTAAAACAAAAACAAAAACCCATAATCCCATTACATTTGACACCATTACACCTTGTCAACCTTAACTTTCTTTTCTCCTCACTCAAACCCTTCAAGCGCCAAAGTTGAACCAAGTGATCCAAGACCTCTGCCCTCGCCCACCGTCAGATACTTTAAGCCCGTTATCGGTCGCCCACCTATGCTCTCGCCCCCCACCCTCTCCTTCTCAATTGCGAATTCGATAAGTTTTCTCTGCTAGGGAAAAAAAATGGCCATTTTTTTTCTTCTCCATCTCTGATTATCTACTGTGATTTTGGTTAGTCAGGTTATGTCTTTGCTAACATACTTTGATTATCTGGTTGGTATGTAATTTTGGTTAGTCTGGTTTAGTCAGGTTGTGTCTTTGTTAACATCGGAAAAATTACGTGTTGAGGAGGTATGGATTGTTCAATAAGAAGAAAAGATCACCTTTGAACATGCAATTTAAGGTTAATACTTGCTTTTATCCATTTTCTTGGAGTTTAGTTTGTCTAATTTCTTGTAGTCCGTTATAGAAAAATTCTCTTAGACTTTAGTTATGAACTCTAGCTAATTTAAAATTTGTGTTAGTTAATTGCAATGGATAACCAATGTAAACGAATACAGATATTAATCGAATTTGGAGAATCCAAAAGGATACATATACGGATTAGTTGTATTTACTATCCAGACGGATACAGATACGGATAATGCATTTATAAACGGATGCGGATAATGAATGGCATAGTATCCGCTTTGTATCCGTCAGTTACCACTCCTACAAAATCACGACACATCAAATTCTAGCATACATCCCCATTAAGCATCCTATTTATAAAAATAGTATATAGAATTATGTGAGATATCAAAACTACACATATCAGCATTACTCATAAAAGAGCAATGATCCAAATGCATGTATCGCATTCTAAAGGTATTCGCTATTCTTAGAAGGGTACTTTTGATAAGTAATATTTTTCTGAAAATGACTGACTTCTGAACCAAGACTTTTAATTTAGGATTTAGAGAATGTGTGTACTTTAATAATGAACCAAATATTTAATTACAATACATTAGATACATATTTGGAGCTCGAAGTATTGTTCAACTACTAGTGTTAAATGCTATGGCGGAGCCACAATATAATATTCCAAGGAGTGAAATAAATTAGTAAATTTTAAACCAAATATTATAATAAAAATAAAAGTGTACGAAACATAGCCTACTTTAGTATTGGCATGGTTGACTACCCCATCTTTTATACAACTTGAAAATGTTGTTGCATATGAGTTTTTTATAGTTGATTTACAAGTTTTGAAACTTGAAAGGTAACAATTATTTCGAAGAAAGTAAAATATGTAGAACTATATTCTCTCCATCCCAAATATAAGTCTCTATTTAATAATGAGTCTTTAAAGATACAATCAAGATCAAGATTGATTCAGTATCTTGAAATTTCTTTCATTTATTATACCCAAGGAAAAGAAGGTGAACTCATTATGGGTTGTTTCAAAATGGAAAGTAAGTTAGGACAGAATCAGTAGGTCTCCTTTATCTTTATTTTATATTATTATTGTACATCGATTATAAGGTTATTAAATTACATTTATTGAATAATGATGGGATCGTAATATCTTACTAAAGGGTATTGTTAAAAAAATATCTTACACTTTGGCATTTGTAGGGGAATATGGATATCATTGTGAGTACTCAAATTTTTACCAAAATTCTTCCGCAGTAAAATGGATTTCACCTATGAGATGAGAGAGATATTTTTCATGGACTCTTCTAAAATCTTAGAGTCCCTAAAAAAAATACTAAAACAATTTACTTTCATAAATTCCAAATTACAGTTGTACAAACTCCAGAAAGACAAACGCTTGAGATTCTGTAAATAGGATCATAATTGTTATGTTGATGATCAAATCATATACCAACACCTAAGACTTCAATTACAGAATATTCTATGGTAGTAATGGACAAAATGATGGCTCAAAGCTGCTTCACATTTTCACCTTCGCATCTGCCTGAAATGATAAAAATTTGATGTCATTAAAAGATCTCCAAAAATACCCTTATCTTAATACAGATTTCCAAAAATCACTATATTCATATGGAAAAATGACTTCGTTGGCATGAATTGGGCAAATGTTTATACAGATGACTACCAGTTAGCATGATTAATAATGCATGCTCCAGCACAAGTGACCCACACCGATTTTATAATACATTTAAAAAATAAAAACACAAAATTCATCACACCAGCTAGTATCACGCAGTGGAAATTCTACAGACTACAGATGTAATAAATCCATCAGAAAATGGCAAACCATCGATCTCAGGGTCCAGACAATGCATCTGTGAAATGAATAATTCTTTTAAAGCAATAAAAGCAAGATCCCAAGCATCTGTGTGTTTTGCACATCTATGAAGTACTGCCATTATTATATAGTTTTTATAGTTTTTTGGTATTACTTACGAACATAAATATATCAGTGGCGGATCTAGGATTTGAAGTGAATTGGGGCGAAATTTTTTGACGAAGTCTGGGGGTTCGGGGGCGGGACCCCCCGACTCGATTTTTTTTGGGTTGTTTTCACTTATATTTTTGCAATTTTTAACCCTAAAAATGTTGAGGTATTAATTAACTAAATTTGGATTCCTAAATTTTTTCGTTTCGGGTGCGGTTGAACCTCAGCTTCGGATGCGGTTGTTGTATTGTCTACTCTTTTCCGTTTAAAAAATTTCTCTATTGACTTTCTATATTTACAACAATTTTAATTTAATTTCAGACTAATAGATTCACACTAAATTTAATTTCATTTCAAACTAATTTTACATTATAAACTAAATTTCACACTAATAGATTCTAGAGATTTTAATTTTAATATTCATTATAAATTTAAACACATATAAACAAAAACACATTTTATTTTGCTAAACAAACACATGTATACATACATCTATCTCTATTAACAAATTCATATAAATAAAAATAAAAACAAACACAATACAAACAAAATTATAAATAAACATATAATTTTTTTTTATAAAAGTTGAACTGGGGCGGCCGCCCCGCTTCGGCCGGGGCTGGATCCGCCCCTGTCATCACGGATATAAATGCATGAATATACACTTGTGTAATGTAAGTCTATGAAGAGGCGCGCGCGCACTTCTTTAGCAATATACGATTTTTTTTTCTCTCATCCTCACTCTCTCCTCACTCATATATTCATTGATCTATTACAAAAGAAGGAATTACAAATGTTTATAAAGCCAAGGTACTAGGTGCCCAATATACCTAAGAGCTAAATATTCTAAACTAACCCTACTAACCATGAGGATTATTATAAAGGAGCATTACCTTTATTTCAATCATAATAAAAAACTTTAGCTAAATACCAAATACGCTTGCCATGCATGGTAAGATGGTCTCGGGTAGAGCTTTTTCAATTGGGGGAGAATGATGTACGCAGGCCTCTCGAGATCTAGTTCAGTATTTTTTCTCTTTTAGTTAGTATGATAGGTTGGGGGTAATAGTTTTTTTGGGAATATTAAAGTGTTTAATCATTTTATAATTCAGGGTTACCTTGACTAGTAAGATAACTTAGCCTATATATAAGGCTATTAGCATCCCTTTATAATCAATGATGTGAATGAAGAATATGGAGGATATTTTCGTCATTTTTAGGATTTTATAGTATTTTTGTTATTTTCTTTTATTTTGTTAATTGGTTGTATTTTCCTTCTGTTTGTTTAGTATTTAAAGGTGGGAAAGACAAGTGGCATTAAGGGGTACATTTGTAATTAGATCATTTGTTGCTTAGAGCCCAAGCTACTTCCCACCTATAAATACCCCATTTGTATCCTCATTTGAGATATTCAATATTTAGGAGAGTTTAGTGATTGAGGGTTAAAGTGTGAGATATCTTCTTCTTAATTCCCATTTGGCGTCATTTACATCAATTGGTATCAGAGCCTCGTTGATTCTACCTGTTATTGTTGTTCTTGTTGTTAAAAAAAACAAAAACTCGTAAATAACGTCAAGATGGGTTTTAAGAAGAGATACGCTCCCTTGGAAACTCGTAATGATCGAATCGCGAGGATTTTGGATCAACTCTTGACGCGAACGGAGGATCTTGAGACTCTCTTCAAATCCACCACCCAAAACCCAAACCATAACCCAAACTCAAGAAACCCTAACCCTCGCCCCCAAAACTTCTCTACTTACGCTTCCGCAACCCATCCCTCACCCCTCCCACAAAAAAAAAACGCCAAGACTCGTCTGAACCCACCACCACATCAAGAAACCCTTCACCAGCAGCTGTAACCCTCTGGCCACCCTCGGCCGCCACTTCCACCCACCGACAAGGGCATAACCCTTGCCCAATTGTAGCAGAACACCCAGCCGCTAGGTGCGACTGCCAATAGCAGGTCAGCCCCTCCTACAGGCCTTCTCCGGTGCCGCCTGGAGCACCGCAACCCTCGACGTTGTCAAGAACTTTCTGCTGACACATCAATTTCCCAGAATCACCATCACAGCCTCGATTCAAGACTACACACAGCCGCACGATCTCGGACTACAGCTCGGTCGGTCCCCGTTCACCAATCCAGCACAAACAAAGCCACATCTGCCCCCGGCTACTACCCCGAACATCCTGTCGGCATCTCAGCCTCCATAAATGATGTATCGACGTCGAGCAACCACGATACAAGGCTGGTTAGCCTTTCAGACATGCCGACAAGGAACCACGCTCCACTCAGGAGCCATAAACAACCAAACAGCATATCCGAAGGCTGCCCCACCTAATTTTGGCAATCCAATTTTTCCTCGGTACAAAACACACCAATCCTGGGGCAATCCACCCCTCCGGTGATCGAAACTCCCTCTCAAACGATCGCCGACATCATCTATGGTCTCCGGCGACCAAAAGAGACCATAAAACCAACCGATGGTGTTCAAGGGCTTTTCGACATCAATCCGGCAACCAAGAAGTCAACCGATCAACAACCATGTTCAAATGTTATGATTCCGGTGGTTGATCCAATAGTGGTCAATAAGCAAGATTTTTGTCAAGAAACCCTAAGGTTTCTACCCCCTCATGTCCAAGAAATCATAAAAATAAACCCTAGCCTTACCACCTACCCTAGCGTGTTTGGATCCACTCAAACATGTATACACACATTTGAAACCCTAAGACAGCATATTCCAACACTTGAAAATTACCAAGAACCACCCAAGGACCGTTCTCCTATAAATTCAATCCAATTTCAACCCATTTCGACCCCATCCCATCCTATGCTCCTATCAACCCTCTACCCTAGGTGGAACCCTCCAACAAATTCTAGAAATAGGGTTTGGCACCAAACAAGTGGTTTTGACACGGGGGGAAGCTATTTTTTATGATTGTCATGAGAGGCAAGAGGAAGATGATGGAATCTTGATGCAAGAATTGAAGAATGGCCTCTTTTTCAAATTTTCAGAAATTACTTTTGGCCCCACAAGTTTTTGCCTCTCTTCCGCACATTTTTTGAGCTTTTCAAATGATTCTCCAATTTTGAAGATACATTTTGGGTCATCCCATATATTTGCCAAAATTATTTTGGGACCCCATCAATTTTTCTTGTCTTCTCTCGACCCCATATTTTGAAGATTTTGTACATCCTCAACTTTCAAAGCTCGAGGATGAGCTTTTTCGACGGCGGGGAGAATGATATGAATAAAGAATATGGAAGATATTTTCGTCATTTTTAGGATTTTATAGTATTTTTGCTATTTTCTTTTATTTTGTTAATTGGTTGTATTTTCCTTTTGTTTGTTTAGTATTTAGAGGTGGGAGGTACATTGTGGCATTAAGAGGTACATTTGTAATTAGATCATTAGTTGCTTAGAGCCCAAGCTACTTCTCACCTATAAATACCCCATTTGTTAGCCTCATTTGAGGTATTCTATATTTTGGAGAGTTTGGTGATTGAGGGATGATGTGTGAGATATCTTCTTAATTCTCATTTGACGTCAATTACGTCAATTCCCAAATCTAAATACTAAACAAACAAAAGGAAAATACAGCCAATTAACAAAATAAAAGAAAATAACAAAAATACTATAAAATCCTAAAAATGACAAAAATATCCTCCATATTCTTCATTCACATCAAACACTACTATTACTTTTAATATGAATGAGAATTAGATAGAGAAATTAGGCCATTGGCCTGAAAATCAATGTTGTTATTATTGTTGTTATGAAGTGTAGATTAGATCGCTTCCTGATGTAATTAAGAATGCGGAAGCGTAAAAAGAATTATTATCTACACAACAACAACAACAACATGAAAAATAAAGAAGGGTTTCTTATTTCTCTCTCTAGTCTCTTAATATCAAAAGGGCAAAAGTCCTACAAACGAGGGTCCTTTGGCGATTTATACTAGAGATACAAAAAAGGCTAAGAATGATAAAAAGGACGCTCATGTTCCTATGCTCCTGCATCACTCTCCCTCGCTTGAGAAGACTCCATATACTTTGTATATTTCCATCCGTCTGGAGGTGAAAAGCGGTCGAGAACTGTAATTCTGTCCGTAAAAGTCGCCAAAGTGTACGCCAGAAATGCCCTGTAAATCGTACGTCCCTATCGGAGGTGATGCTACGTGAAACTCCGTGAAGGCGGACAATCTCACGAAAATATAATGAAGCGACATGGGACGCGTTCATCGTGCGAGTGCAAGGGATGAAGTGCGACATTTTGAAGAACCGATCCACCACCACAAGGATAGAATCATGGCCACTAGATGTACGGGGCATCCCCACGGTAAAATCCATCGAAACATCCTGCCATGGTCTCTCAGGAATCAGCAATGGAGTGTATAGACCCGCATTGGTGTGCAGCCGTCTGGCAAGTGTAGCAACGCCTAATGAAGGCGTTGGCATCCCACCTCATCGTATACTAGCCCTGCAGCATCATGTGAGTAAGCGCCTGTCCCAAATGGCCAGACAATCCTCTCCCGTGGATCTCAGAAATGATCTCCCGCAAGGAAGAAGATGGAATACATAAGATCGTCCCTCGGTGTAGGAATCCATCTTGATACTCACCCGAAGCACCATTGCCCTGCTGGCAAGCTGCAAAGATCGCTCTAAACTCTACATCAGTCGGGTAAAGATCACGGACTTCATCAAACCCAGACACTTGACTTCTAAGAGTCACCAACGCATGCGCCCTCCTGCTAAGGGCATCCGCCGCCTGATTCTCCTTTCCCGGCTTGTACTGCAATGGCAAAGCGTAGCGCTGGAGGTAAGCGGTCCACTTGGCGTGCCTATCACTAACACGTCGCTGACTATGTAGGAAACGTAAGGCTTCGTGATCGGACTTGATGACAAACTCCTTATGGAGGAGGAGATAGGACGACCAAAACTTCACCGCCTTTACAACCGAATAAAACTCGAGATCATATGTCGAATAATTGAGAGAGACCCCTGTCAGCTTCTAACTAAAGAAAGCGATCGATTTCCCATTTTGGCTCAAAACAGCACCCACCCCTGTCTTGCAAGCATCACAAGACAACTCAAATAGCTGATCAAAATCAGGTAGTGCTAAAATAGGTGTTGTCGTCATCAACTCATTGACGCGCATGAAGGTTTTATCCGCCTCTTGAGTCCACCAAAACTCGGCGCTCGAGGAAGCACTCATTAAATCCGTGATAGACGCCATGACAATGCCGAATCCAGCTATAAAGCGCCGATAAAATCCGGCTAGGCCATGAAAGCTGCGGACTTGAGATACCAAAGTGGGTGGGGGCCAATCCACTATCGTCTAAACCTTGGCATCATCCACCCTGATGCCTTTGTCGAAAACCACATAATCCAAGAATGTCATCGATGGTACAATAAAGAGCACTTCTTCAACATGAGGAAGAATCGCTCGGCTCGTAGGACCTCCAATACCTGAGCCACATGGTCAAGGTGCTCCTTCTCTGGTCGGCTATCAAAATATACCACCACAAATTTGTCCATGGAGTTGGTCTCGCATATCCTCTAATCTGGGGATAGGAAACCTGTACTTCACGGTGATCTTGTTAATAGCTCGGCTATCAACACACATACGCCAACTCCCATCTTTTTTTTACGCTAACAAGGGAGTATTGCACAAGTAGACATACTCTCCCAAATATAGCCCTTGTCACATAGCTCTGTGACCTGTCTCTACCTTGTCACATAGCTCCGTGACCTGTCTCTACAACTCTGTGTGCTCCGTGGGCGACATGCGATAATGAGGGAGGTTGGGGAGTTATGCCCCGAGGATAAAATCAATAGCATGTTGTATATCCCGGAGAGGAAGAAGATCATCTGGAGGTGTACACACGTCGGCAAAAGAATCCAACAAACTCTTGACGCGTAGGGGTACGGATGCCTCCGGGGTGGTAATGGAACTAATGAGAGCATAGCATTACCTTGTCTCTGCGGCCTCTGTGGCTAACTCCTTATGTGAGACTACTAGGGCGGAGGATCGTGACATCGGAAATGATCGCACGGGGCGGAGGAGAAAGTTCCTCCCCTCATGCATAAACGAATAGGTGTTAGCTCAACCGTCATGCATGCTACGATGATCAAATTGCCACGGTCTCCCCAAAAGAAGGTGGCATACCCGCATATCCAACACAGTGCACAAAACCTCATCATGGTAGTCCCAACAGAAAAAGCCACTCGGCATTGTCGGCTAGGGGCAAGTGTGGCTTCACTACCCAACCACCTAATTCGGCATAGAGAGGCTAATGATTCCGTGGGAAGTTTCAACGTGACTACCATTTCTTGAGCCACCAAATTGTCGCTAGCTCCGCCATCAATGATCATCGTGCAAAGTCTCCCTCTTACGGTGCAATGACTAAAGAAGATACTCGTACGGATCCACATGTCATCACTAGGAGGAGGTGATTGAGTGTCCACCGAAGTCTTAATCATAACGATGTGTGTGTAGGCGGTAGAAGTCTTGCTTGAGCACGGCAAAAAGAGCCGTGTTGCCGGCAAATGGATTGAGCGGTAGATAAAGGTACATCGGAATGATTGGGAGGATGCCCAAGAAGGTTCATCCTTTGTACAAGGGATTAGGGTTTTTGGATGGAGCGAATGTTAGGATTTCTTGGGAGGGGGGTAAATAGGGTTTGGAATTAAATTTTTTGTTGTTGAATTTGGCTAGGATTTGTGTGGGAATGAATCTTGGGTTGATTGGAGGTAGAAAACTTCATTTCTTGATTGCCGGTAACCTTTTCTTGAATTTTCGGTGATGTATTCCCTGTATCAGAGGCACGGCAAGCAGGAAAAGGCTCCAGCAACGTTGCGGTAATCTGATCTGGGGTGTTCTGCCTAGCGGCAGTGTTCGATTTGGCTCCTGGTCGCCGTGGGGAGGCTGGAAAGTCGTCCGAACCCCCTGACTTGATCGCATCTGCTCGATAGCGGCAGTTAGTTGGGCAGTAGTTGCCGTCGTGGGATCTGATGCAAGCCAGACTGCACCGGCGGCTGGAGTTGAGCAGCAATCTGGCAGAGGTGATTGTCCGAGACCGTGGGTTGCCTCACCTTGTCTAACCGGGGCCAGCGATCCACCAGTGGTGGTGGATGATGATGATGGTAAAACATTAATGCTAGAATTTATCCGGATATGAACCCAATTTGAGTCCCAATCTTCTACGAACATGGATGATCCAAGAACAAACCACCAACTTGATGTAATTAAGGGTGCGGAAGCGTAAAAAGAATTATTATCTAAACAACAACAACATGAAAAATGAAGAGTTTCTTATTTCTCTCTCTAGTCTCTTAATATTAAAATGGCAAAAGTCCTACAAAAGAGAGCCATTTGGCTATTTATACTAAAGACACAAAAAAAGTTAAAAAGAACAAAATAAAAAGAATGATAAAAAGGACGCTCATGTCCCTATGCTCCTGCATTACTTCCGCTCCCCGCTACACATCATTTAGAGTGGGCAAGGATGGGGTAGAAGTTTCACATGATACTTTGTTCTTTGTGAAGCGAGGGAAAACAATTTGAAAGCTTGCTTATAAATACACATATAATGGTTTAGTGGAATGTCCAGGTTAAAAACCAACTTGGGCAAGAGTGTTTTGTTGGGGATTAATGTGGAGGATTCATGGCTAAAAGAGAAGTCTAGGAAGGCTGGGTGTGAGGGGGTTCAAAAGCCTCTGAACTAGTTAGGCCTTCCTCTGAGAAGAAATTCACTTTATATGAAGTTCTGGAACCCAGTGGCTAGATAGTAGAAAGAATGTTAAATGAGTGAAGAAAAGAGTTGCCTATCCGCCAGGGGTTGGGGGGATGATGGGATGGGGGGGAATTGATTCTTATTAGAGTGGTTTTAAGTAGCGTACCCATTTTTTTGGGCTTCTTTTGACTTTAAATACTTCAATAATATGGAC
Organism: Sambucus nigra; assembly: GCA_949130495.1. Lineage (NCBI taxonomy): Eukaryota > Viridiplantae > Streptophyta > Magnoliopsida > Dipsacales > Adoxaceae > Sambucus > Sambucus nigra. The sequence continues at coordinate 77,927,901 of OX422210.1, read as the reverse complement.
TTTTAGACTTACCTTTTACATAATTTATCTGTTAAACCAATTTTTTAGTAGCTTACCCATTTATTTGGACTTCTTTGATTTAATACCTCAATAATATTGACTTTTAGTTTAGTAGCTTTCACTGATCGTAATTGACTTTGGTACCTTTTATGTGATTAATCTATTAAAGCAAACGATCATACGCCTTAAAAAAGATTATTGAAAACTCAAATATGTATATACACACACACACACACACACATATATATATATATATATCCCGTTGTCCATGAGATAAACCACATACTTACAACCTATGGTAATTTGAAATGCAAACCAGAGAATGCGGATTTGAACAAAAAAGCCAAAGCCGAACCGTATACGAGTGACATATAAATTTGCCCCCGTGATAAAACCCAGTCCATAATAACCCGCCTTTTTTTTAAAAAAAAAAACACCTTGAAAAAAAATTAAAAAATAAAGGTAAAAAAATAATATAATAAACATGCATGATATTTAAAACTCCTTTTATAAAAAATAAAAAATAAAAAAAACTTTTAGCATGACATTTCATGCATGGGCATGAAAGAAAGAAAATATCATGCATGCATTTTGAAAATGTCATGCATAAAAAGTGAAGATATTTTTCAAAAACCATGGCTCCATATTATATATATAAATATATATACAAAAAGTCTTCTGTAAGGACTCCTTATGGTGCAGACCCAGTACATACCATTTTTTTAAAATAGTAAAAAAATGAATTTTTTGATGAAACTTCATGGATATGATCTCCACAGTAAAAGATTATCTCCAAATTTTTTGGTCAAAAAATTTAATAAAAAAAACGTTGAAATGAGGTAATATGTAAAAAAATGGTATTAATATCCATTTTCAACCGTTGAATTTTTTTATGAAACTTCATGGATATGATTTTTTTACATGAAGATTCATCAAAAAATTCAATCAATAAAGCGGTTGGCGCATTGATTGAATTTTTTGATGAATCTTCATGTAAAAAAATCATATCCATGAAGTTTCATCAAAAAATTCAATCAAAAAGTGGGTGAGATGATCGCCAACATTTAACGGTCGAAAATGCATATTTATGCCATTTTTTTACATATTACCTCATCTCAACGATTTTTTTATTAAATTTTTTGATGAAAAAAATTGGAGATGATCTTCCCGCCGTGGAGATCATATCCATGAAGTTTCATAAAAAAAATTATTTTTTTACTATTTTAAAAAAATGGTATGTACCGGGGTCTGCACCATAAGGAGTCCTTACAAGAGAGGCTCTCTCTCTCTCTCTCTCTCTCTCTCTCTCTCTCTATATATATATATATATATATATATATATATATATATATATACATATTTATATATATATACATATATATATATATAGGGGAAGGATCAAGTGAGGGCCCAGTTTGAAGGCCCTGAATGAGGACCATTTTTTTTAAATAGTAAAAAAATATTTTTGGATTGTTTTTTTTTTTTATGGTTTTTAAACATTTGAATAGGACCATAAAAAAATAATCAACTCAAAATGAATTTTTTTACTATTTTAAAAAAATCGGTCAAACTTTGTCAATTTTTAAGTTGTTTGAAACTGACAAAGTTTGACCGATTTTTTTAAAATAGTTAAAAAAATCATTTTGAGCTGATTTTTTTTATATGGTCCTACTGAAACGTTTAAAAACTATAAAAAAAAAAATAGCCCAAAAATATATATATAGAGAGAGAGAGAGAGGAAGAGAACTTGGAATTAGATAAAACATACTTCTTCGGGCTTTATAAATTGTAATGTGCACTATTTTTCCATAACCCCCATGACTTCACAACTAAAAGGTTCGAAGGGAAGGATATTTGCGTATTTATCACTCCACTTTAAAACTTCACGGGACCTTAATTTGTGAAGACATGGTCAATGGGACAACTTTCAACTAAAAACATACATAACCTCCCCCAACCCACCCACTCAAAACCCAACACGATAAAAAAATAAACTTAAAAAAAATCATGTCCCAGAGTTTCTCATAAAGAAAATGTGAGCGTCATATTGGGATTCTTGTAAAGAAAATTTGAGTGGCATATTCTTACCCAATTAGAAATCAGACTAGCAATTATAGTTCAGACTTGACAAGCTCTTCAACCGAGTTTCTATACTTTGCAATCAGATCCCTGAATATAAACAAAGAAGATTTATACATCAATCAGTAAGAGACATAATGGCCAAGGCAAATAAAAAGCAAAATTTAAGTTACTGGATACAAACCTCCGTTGATTAAGCAATTGTTCACTTTCCTCCACTTTACGCTTTTGTCCTTCGACCGTCTATAACCGTTGTTTAAAAAGAAAACATCATTGAATTTTTTTCATATGTAAAAGAACACAACTTATACAATGTGACAATTGAAACCTAAACTGTGATCTAGACTTTTTTGGGGAAATGGAATTGTGCATGGACTTTGGTACATTAATATGCAAGGGGGCAAAATAACCATTACAAAAGAAAATTGGAGAAAGAAAACTTTTAAAAAAACACTGTTGCAACTCATAAATATCTGAGCCAAAATTTCTTAAATGACCCAAAATACTATTTCTGGTTTCAAATTGGCCCATCAATTTGAGCAGTCAATGTTGACTAATATAAGCCATTTTACATTGCTTTGTTAAGGGTAAACTCAACTCAACAAAGCCTTCTCCTAATCCTATTTCTCCATTGATAAACCACAAGCTATATGTCCTCCTTAAAATTCTCCACTACCTCCCACCCACCTACCCCCACCCCCCACCCCCCCAAAAAAAAAAAAAAACTCAATTAAGGTCTACCTGAATTTGGAATCAAATAATGTTGGTGTTGTATTAATGGGCGATGGTTTGATATTACAAGAAGGAAGTTCTGTAAAAGCAACAGGAAGGAAGGATTGCTCAGATACCAGTGAGTGAGGCCTATTTGGGTCGTGTTATAAATTCCCTGGCTAAACCTATTGATGGTCGGGGTGAAATTTCAGCTTCTGAATATCGGTTAATTGACTCCCGCTCCGGGTATTATTTCACGACGTTCCGTATATGAGCCTCTTCAAACGGGGATTACCTCTTTCCCTTAACATTATCTTCAAAAATAACCAAATCACCCTCCCTAAGCAGGGCACTTATTGGTATATATTTAGCATGTCCAAACCATCCACGGCACTGCAATTTACCTTGTATAGGCTGCTTCTATTGTTTCACGAGAATCTAACATTTTTGCTTGGAAAATCAAATCAGAAAGAAAACAGTGCAGTGTTTTTAGATAATTTCTGAAATAAAAATACTATGGGTTATTATTTTGACAGGAGGGAAGGAAAGGGAGGGCTAAGAAGGAAAGGGAGGGGAGGGGAGGTCGCAGGCTCGAAAAGGGAACAGGAGAGGGTTGGGTGGCGTGGGGTGGGTTGGTGATGGAAGATGGAAGGGTGGGGAGGGAATTTCTTTCAATTTTGAAAATTGAGGTCAGGTCAAATGCGTTGTTACCCTGTGATACTCGTGTGATTAATTTCCTGCCATTAAAAAACCATTTGCGGTTGCGGCGTGCATGACTGGGTTTAACGGCTCAAAGTGAAGGTGACGTAAACCACTCGATTCACATCAGAAGGAATGGCTGTTCATCCATTTTTAAAATTAGCTTGTTTCAAAATGTAGTTGAGTGGCCAGTTTGGAACCGGATGGATAACTTAGGTGGCATTTGCGTATATTACTCTAAAATAAGAACTTCTCATATGCTTTAAAAAATGCTCAAATTTTAGATTAATTTAAAGAAGGTCTGTGCCCAATTATTCAAGGCGATACCTTTCTAAAGAATAGCAATTCCAGTTATAAGTATTCCATATGCTGTTATGATCTTAGGAAACAGAAAAGCGGCAAAAAATTAATAATTATAAAAACCAAGTAATATCACAAGATAGACAGTATATTACCATAGCCTTTGAGTTGATGGAACCTGATATTGAGTTCAACAGCTGTTGGCATTTCTCAAAGTGGTTGTTCATTTCACTAACCTTTCATGCGAACAAATAATGTCACAGGATAAAAAAACTATACCAAGAAGTACAACCTCACAAATGCTGATTTTGATAATAGTCATTAAATGTGTGAATAATACATACATATATACATATATGAACATTACAGGAAACTGAAAAAACAAACCAATGTATCTGAATTTTGATCCCGGGTTCCATTCTCAATTGCATTCGCTAAATCCTCCACCAACTATCACACAGTCAAAATGACAGCATAACATAATAAAAATAAGGGGCTTTGTAAATTTAGGACCTATTGTAATATGTCTTTTGGAAATAGGACAATAAACATGCCACGTGTCCCTTTAATTTGAAAATAAGGACTAAAAATGAAAACGAAATGTTCGTTGTCCTGTATCCATAATCAATATTATTTTAAGTCCTAAAAGTATATAATCTATAAAAATAAATCTCAATATCATAACAGCTAAAAATATAGAAGGGGTGAGGGTTAGGGTGTAAGAAATTACACACATGTAGAAGATGGAAGTGAGAAGCGAGTGATTGGTGTTGATGATTTTGCGGCGGCTGCTGTTGCTGTTGCTGTTGCTGTTGTGGATGTTGATAACGCTGTTGTTGTTGAAACTGTTGTGGCTGTTGTTGTTGAAATTGCTGTGGTGATTGTTGAAATTGCTGTGGTTGGAGGTACAAATGATCCTGACTGGACGAGGGTGTTGTTGGGTTACTGTGAGTGGGAATGTTTGGGATCATCGACCAGCTTCCCCCTCCATATAGATTATCCATCTTTAACACAGTATAGACAGAGGGGACCAACTATAAACTGCAAAACCTGAAAAACAGAAGCAATGGTTGAGAACAAAAATACGTAAGTAAACATAGAGATTCAGTTCCATCTCTCAAAGCTACCAGTCTCAATAATCAAGTTCATCCACTAGCATAATGCTTTCCACATGATTAGTATTTAGTAGTTTTAATTTTAGCAGAAAGTGTATCAAACCAATATTTGGGCAACCCACAAATTTCAACCTACCTTAAACCATTAATAATGAAATAAAAACACATGGCTCAGCTTTAACGAAGCTATGTGGTTCACAATTTCACACCGGAATAAGTAGTCCCTGGAAGATAAAAATCCCAATGTTCTTTGATATCCCTCTGGTTAACAAGAAATGCTGTACCCTTCTTCAACTAACCCGGTTCCCCCTCTTCCTCCAAAACCCAAATCTCCAAAATACTTCCTAGATGCCCTAAGTAGGGTGGACAAAAAAAAGACCGACCCGAATGGACCGATTGGATCGAATCAGACCGAACCGAAAATTAAGGCTATTTTGAAATCGGTTCGAAAATCAGTTCACAAAACCTAAAAACCGATTAAAGCGGTCCGGTCCGCGGTCCACTATATTAAAAGATCGATTTGGACCGGACCGAACCGATTCCTATATATATATATAATAAAAATAATGTTATTGTGTTTTTTATGTATAGTTTTTGAATTAATCTATATAACTTATGAATTTAATTTGGAACATTTTATATATGTATAGACATTTTTTTATTTGGGTTAAAAAAACCCATATAAATATCACTTGGAGTTTCGAGTATTATTTTTTTGTATATATATTTGTGAGAAAAATAGATAAAGAATTCATAAAATGTACATATATATAAAATAGGGTCAGGACCGAATTTTACCCCGGACCGGATCGAAAAAAGCCTGGACCGAATTAGTAAGTTAACCGAATTAATCGATCCGGTCTCGGTCCAAAAAATTTGAGGACCGAATATTCAATCTGGTCCAAAAAATAGGCAAAACCCGGACCGGACCGTGCCCATCCCTAGCCCTAACTATTTTTTTGCTGTTGATTTACTTCCTATTTTCTATTCATAGTCACAGGTAAGTGATGCTTTAGGTCCGTTGTAAAATTTGTGTTTTGTTGGACATTTAACATAGTTAAATAAAATGAACATGATGAAAAGTGAGGTGAATAAAATGAACATGATGAAAAGTGAGGTGAAATTTTAATCATTTTAAATCATGGGTAAAGTGAATAATTTAACAGGTGAAAACACTTGAATAAGTCTTATGATCAAAATACCCTTACAAAATAAAAATGCCATGCCCCTCACGTCATTTACAAAAGACTACATTCCAAATCATAAAAAACCACCTGCTATTAGCATTTTCTGACTACGATCAACGCCGATTAAGGTAATATACATTTTTTGATCAACTCCGATCAATTTTAAACCCTCGTTGCTCCGAATCTATTTTTCCTGTAGTCTCGGATCTGTTTTTTTTTTTTTTGTAAACCCCGATCGTTTTGATCGATTTTATAGAAAACGATTTTAGGTTTTAGGTTTTGTAAACTCCGATCTGTTTTTTTTTTTTTTTGTAATCTCCGCCGATCATTTTGATCAATTTTATAGAAAACGATTTTAGGTTTTAGGTTTTGTAAACTCCGATCTGTTTTTTGTAAACGATTTTAGGTTTTAGGTTTTGATTCATCACTGTAAACGATTTTAGGTTTTAGATTTGATAGGAAACTTCAAATAAACTCCGATTATATTCAAAATGTTTATGTTCATGATTGAATCAAAATCAAACCTCTGTTAATTTGTTAATTTGTTACATGTTGATTTGGTGCCCTAATTTGTTAATTTGTTACATGTTGATAAGACGCGTTGAATATTTGTCGTTAGTTGTTTGAATATTTTTCCAATCTTTACACACACAAAAACACATTCTTATATAATCATAATTTGTTTTGTTCATTAAAAAAATTGTCTCGAATTTGTTTTAACTTTGTGCTTATTATGGGTTAATATTTAACTTTGATGTACAGAAATGACGAGACTTATCTTGTCGAGTAGGAGGAGAATTTTAATATTACACGAGAGTGTTAGGACCCTTTTTAGTGTTATAACCGACTTTTGTATTTTACTCCTCATCCAAAGAATTCACCATTATGAGACCCGAATGCTAAAATCGGCGTCTCTTTGGTGCCCCCTTTCTCGTAAGATCCATTTGTTCAAAATGACTCGAGAGAGTGACTTGGCATGTAAGGAACAGCTTCGTATGGATAGACGGACTTTCAAGAAGTTGTGTCAAATGCTTCGTAGTATTGGCAAGTTAAAGGATACTAGGAGTGTGAGTGTTGAAGAGATGGTATGTATATTTGTGTACGCACTTGCACATCATTTTAAGAATAGGGATATTAAGAACAAGTTTATGCATTTAGGAGAAACAATTAGCAAACATTTTGGGAATGTGTTATCTGCTATGATTAGGTTGCAAAGTCACTTGCTTAAGAAACCATTAACGGTTAGTGAGACTTGCATAGATGATAGATGGAAATGGTTTAAGGTACAAATGTGCATTTACGTATACATTTCAAAAGTAAATTGTAGGTTTTATATTTTGGTTTTGACTTTTAATTTTGTATGTCTTTTCATAATTGTTTAGGAGCCTTGGATGGGACATACATTGAGGTACACGTAAAACTAGAGGATCAAGGGAGATATCGTACTAGGAAGAGTGATGTTGCCACAAATGTCCTCGCCGTATGCTCCCAAGACCTCAATTTTATTTACGTTCTTCCGGGATGGGAGGGTTCGGCGCAAGACTCTAGGGTTCTTAGAAATGCTATCTGTAGGAGAAATGGTTTGAAGATCCCTCGGGGTATGTTTTAACATAAAAATAGTAGATGTTTTATTTTTTCATCGTGCTAACCTAGCCTTTTAAATATGCAAGGTTTTTAGTATCTTGCTGATGTTGGTTACCCAAATGGTAGCAGTGTTCTTACACCTTATAGAGGACAACGATATCATTTAAATGATTGGGGAGAGGGACAAGAAGCGGAGACAAAAGAAGAGTTTTTCAATCAGAAAACATTTTGAGGCAAGGAATGTAATTGAGAGGTGTTTTGGTGCGTTGAAGCAAAAATGGGGTATTCTACGGAGTCCGACATTCTTTCCCATATAAATTCAAAATCGCATCATCATAGCATGTGCGCTTCTCCATAACCATATAAGGAATGAAATGCCAACAGAGATGGATGTCCAAAATCAAGTGAATGCAGCCCAAAACTTTATAGAACCACATGGAGAGTCTTATATACACATTGACACGTCTGAAGAGTGGGGCTAACGGAGGGACAATCTAGCAACCGAAATGTGGATGTTTGAGAATAATTAGTCCGTCATTGATTAGTGTTGATTTTGTTTTTTATGTAAAGCACCAGTTCGGTTTAAAACAGGGGTTCAAATATTTGAGATTGCTTATAATGTAGTTTTTTAAAACAGGGGTTATTGAGTTGTTTTATTTTTTTATGTAATGAACCAGTTTGATTATAAAAGTAGACCTCTAATTGTAAGGACATTTTTGTCCATTATCAATTTGTATGTCATAAGCCGTTACACCGTTGAATAAAATCAAGATCGTATCGTCATCAACGGATCCGAATTTCAAAAGAAGAAAGGAATCATTTTTCTGCACAGCCGGACCGGTCCGCCCAGGTTAAAAGAATCGATCCGACCTCGGACCGGTCCCCCCCTCTACCGGATCGATTGCGAACCGAAGAGGGGTCTTTCAAAAATGAACCGATCCGCCCCCCCCCCCCTCAAACCGGTCCGCATCAAAGGCAAATCGGTCCGCCTGGGATATATTTGAGCAGATCGTGCTGAGATTTTTTAGGTCCAGGACTTCTTCTATAAACCCACTACGGGGAGTTGATTTAGCAAGACTTCTACACACGATTTTCAGTATTCATAAACTCAAAGTCTTCACCTTTGTGAGTTACCAAAACTCATGTTTTGATTCACACAAATTTCCAAATCATTTGTGAATTGTTTTTTGAAACCCTAGAACACAAACATTGTTTTGTTCATACCCTTGTGGAGAAGATCGTTCTTCTTCTTCATTGCTGCCCTCCTGGAAAGGGAAACTTCCAGCCGTCGACTACAGATCCGACGCCTGCGGGTAATTTTGTGTCACTGTATTTTTCATTGTAATCCGAAATTGTATGTTACAATATTATAATAAAAATAAATGGTTTTGCCCCTTTAGGGGATTTTTCCTCACATGAATGTGTTTGAATATCTCTTGCATGATTTCATATTATTGCAATCACACCTTGTTGCTTGTTTAGGGTTTATTTGGGTTGAACTGAGTTTGATTATTTAATTTCTTATTTGAACGCAAGCGCACACTCTTTCAAATTGGTATCAGAGCAGGTTACGCTAATCTATCGCGTATTCCTATTTTCCGCAAAAATTTTCTAAGATATCAATTTCTGAAAAAATTGATTTTTAAAAAAGAGCGTGTTCAAATGGAGAAATCATATAATAAAATGCCAGTTTTTTACGGGACAAATTATGCATATTGGAAAGCCCAAATGAAGTCGGCTTTAAAGGCCATAGATGAACGGGTTTGGATTTTAGTTGAAAGTGGGTGGACACCTCCCTCCGTCACTGTTGAAAACGTGATCAATTTAAAACCTGTCACTTCTTGGACTGAAGATGAATTTAAATGGTCTTCTTTTAATTCTAAGGGTTTGAGTGCTATTTTCGGATCCATCACTCCCGATGAGTTTCGACGTATCATGACGTGCACCACGTCAAAGGAGGCATGGGATGTTTTACAACTTACCCATGAAGGAACTAATGTTGTAAAAGAATCTAAATTGCAAAATTTAACAACTCAATTTGAAACCATCACCATGCTTGAAACTGAATGCTTTGATGATTTTTATACTAGGTTGTCTGATATTGTTAATACTAGCTTTAATCTTGGTGAATAAATTCCTATTGCTAGAGTTGTGAAAAAGATTCTTAGATCATTGCCTAAGCGTTTTATCCCTAAAGTCACTGTACTAAATTCTATGGGTAATTTAAATACGTTAAAATTGGAAGAACTTGTAGGAGACTTGCAAACTTATGAAATTGACATGTTTCCTAAATCTGTCAAGTCTAAAGATAAGGGAATTGCACTGAATGCCCAAGAGAGAAAAAGTGAGGGGTCGGTAAGAAAAAGAGTTGAGTCATCTAGAAAGAGAGAGATAGTAACGTCTGATTCTGAGTGTGAATTTGACTTAGATGACTTGGCTTTATTTGCTAAAAACTTCAAGAAAATTCTAAAATTCAAGAAAAGTGGAAATTTCAAAGATAAAAAGAATTTTTCAAAAAATAAGTTTGAAAAGAAAAATGAGAAAGATTTCCAAGACCCTCCTAAGAAGGACAGTGAGAGATGCTTTGAGTGCGACGGTAAGGGTCATAGAGCGTTTGAGTATGCCACTCGTCTGAATAGAGAAAAGGGCAAAGTTGTCCTTAATGCTACCCTTAGTGACGACAGTATGGTCGAGTCGGTGGACTCGGGAGATGAGTCACCGCATGAGTGTAACTTCACCACATTCATGGCCAGTCATGTGAGTACTTCTAGTGCATCTCACGATGATTAGGATGCTACTTCACAAGAACACCTCGACAGTGAGAGAGAAGTAAGTGAGGGGGAGGATGACACAAGTGAGAGCGGGAGTAACCTTCAACGCGCCTACACCGAGTTATATAATGAGTCATTTAAAACTAAAAAGCGTAACAAAGCATTAGTTCTTAGGATCACCACGTTATAAGAAGAGTTAGAAGAGACGAGAGAGAGAGAATCCTCCACTTGCACCGCCATGAGAGAAAGAGAGTCTGCTTGTGTTAAGAACGAAAATTTGTTTAAAGAGAGAGAGAGTCATTTTGAGAAAGAGAAAGGACTTGACGAAACAAGTGGCTTGTCTTACGAGTGAGCTCCATTTCTCCCTGGAGACTCGGAAGAAACTTGATGCCCTTGTTACCCAGCTTACTCATGACCTTGAGAGGGCACGGGAAGTCAAGGTACAAATCGAGGACAGATCTGGGAAAATGGTAAAGATGTTCCTCGGCCCCGCTTTAGGTTTTGGTGATAGGTAGGGATTAGGTTATGATGGTGCCTCCACGTCCCAAATTGCACCTGGACTTGTTCCTGAGTTTACTACGACTCCTTATGGCCATCGTCAAAAACCTCGAAGGAGAGTTCGACCAAGAAAAGAAAACCAAGGCCCGCCTTTGACTGTGTTCTTTTGTACTCATTGCAAAAGAAAAGGCCACCTCAGGGAGTTTTTCTATAGTATGGGTCGGACACGACGTACTACTGCTCCACCTCAGCTTACTGATGATTTTACCAGTCTGAGAGAGCGGGTTGAGTTTTTAGCTGCCACGTCTCAGAGTTTGATGGAGGAATTCCGACGGATGTCTTTGCCGTCAGTGAAGGCTTCTCACATTCCAGCTAAAACCAACAACAACAAAGGCAAACAAAAGGTCACCACTTCTTGGGTACCTAAGAAAGATAAAAAGGCCTTTGTTGTTCATGTCGCTCTCAAAGCACATAATACCTCACAGTGGTATTTTGACAGTGGGTGCTCCAGACACATGATAGGTGATGCCTCATTTTTTACGACTCTTGAGGATTATCAGGATGGCAGAGTCACCTTTGGAGATGGGAGCAAGTCTAGCATTATAGGACGTGGTACTGTCGAGTTACCTGGATTTCCTAAGCTAGAAAATGTTTTGTACGTCAAAGGTTTGAAAGTAAACCTTCTCAGCATTAGCCGGCTGTGCGACACTGACTTAACCGTAAAGTTTGACCGGGATGCTTGTACGGTCTATAATCAAGTCGGTAAACTTTTAGTTCAAGGGGTGAGGATAAAGGATAATTACTATGGGACTGAGCCCACATCCTCACTTGTCTGCAACAGTGCCACGATCACTCCTATAGATCTGTGGCACCAACGTCTAGGTCACGTGAACGTTAGAGATTTCACACGTTTAGCCAAAAGGACCTAGTACGTGGCTTACCATCTCTTGGAAAGTCAACTTCCACAATTTATGGACCCTGTTAGTTCGGAAAGTAAATTCGGAGCCCTCATAGGAAGTTGCATTCCATTACCACCTCCCAAGTACTTGAGTTGATTCACATGGATCTTATGGGTCCTATTCGTACTGAGAGCTTGGGTGGTAAGAGGTATATCATCGTGATGGTAGACGATTTCTCTAGATATTCTATTGTAGGTTTTCTGAGAGAGAAATCCGATGCTGTAGAATTTTTAACGACCAAGTGTCGTATCCTGCAAAACCAACACGGTGTCACTATTAACATGATGCGTATGACAATGGCACTGAATTCACATAAGAAAATGTAGATCTTTACTGTAATAGCCTCGGGATCAAACATGAGTTTTCTGCTGTGAGAACTCCTCAGCAAAATGGGATTATTGAGAGAAAGAATAGAACGATCCAGGAAATGGCTAGGTCTATGCTTCTATGTCATAAGGTTTCTAGGAGATTTTGGGTAAAGGCAGTGTCTACTGCATGCCACACGGTGAATAGGGTTTACCTGCGTCCACACACACTTAAGATGCCTTATGAATTGTGGACTGGCAAGAGACCCAACCTTGCATATTTCCGTATTTTTGGGAGTAAATGCTATATCCTATGGGATAGAGAGCAATTAGGAAAGTTTGACTCCCGGAGCGACGAGGGAATATTGTTAGGATATTCATCGAATAGCAGAGCGTACCGGGTTTTTAACCTGAAGAGCTCTAAGGTTATGGAATCAATAAACGTCACCGTGCAAGATGATGAACCTTCAACGGCTATTGATCCTAATATACAGTGTGAGGATGAGGACTTCTCTGGGAGTGACTTACTTGTCCCTCACCCACACTCTGTGGACCCTACTCCCGTGTTAGGGGACACACCAGCTTGGGTTCGTAAGAGTCATGATCCTTCTGCCATTATTGGCGATCCCACTCTAGGGGTCAAGACTCGTGCTCAGCTAGAGAACGTTGTTAGACACTTTTGCTACACGTCCAAAGTCGAGCCCGAGAATCACAAAAAAGCACTCAAGGATGAACACTAGATATCTGACATGCAGGATGAGTTGCTTCAGTTTAAAAAGAACAATGTATGTGAACTTGTCCCCCGACCTAGTGATACTAATGTGATAGGTACCCGGTGGATTTTCAAGAATAAAATGGATGAAAATGGTACCATAATCAGAAATAAGGCTAGGTTGGTCGCTCAAGGCTACACACAGATAGAGGGTGTAGACTTTAGGGAGACATTTTCTCCTATTATGAGGCCTGAGTCCGTCCGCTTACTACTCGCCATCGCATGTCATCTGCGCTTTAAGTTATATCAGATGGATGTCAAGAGTGCCTTCCTGAATGGCATTATATGGGAAGGGGTTTATGTGGAACAACCAAAAGGGTTTGAAAACCCTAAGCACCCAGATCACGTCTTCTATCTAAGGAAAGCCTTGTATGGTTTGAAGCAAGCTCCACGTGCTTGGTACAAGAGGCTTACTTTCTATCTCTTAGCCCATGGCTTCAAGAGAGGGGGAGTTAATATGACGTTGTTCGTCAGGAGAGATAACGATACCATTTTGGTTGCCCAGGTCTATGTGGACGACATAGTCTTTGGATCCACGTGTTCTCAACATGCTCATCACTTTAAAGAGGAAATGAAAAGTGAGTTTGAGATGAGCATGGTGTGAGCTTACTTTCTTCCTTGATCTCCAGGTTCGTCAGCTAGAGGATGGGATATTCATTTCCCAATCCAAGTATGCTAGAGAACTAGTGAAGAAATTTGGTTTAGACTCCGCTAAGCATGCACGTACACCTATGAGTACTTCTGTCAAGCTTAGTAAGGACACTTCAGGCAAGGACGTAGAGCAAACCTTGTATCGGAGTATGATAGGTAGTCTTCTCTACTTGACTGCTAGTCGTCCCGACATAGCCTTAGTGTTGGAGTCTGTGCGCGATATCAGGCATCCCCAAAAGAGTCACATTTACTTGCTCTAAAACGTATTATTAAATACGTGAGTGGGACTCTCTCATACGGTATTTGGTATTCCTTTGATATCGATGACCGTCTGTCTGCCTATTCAGATGCCGATTGGGTCGGGGATGTAGATGGTTGTAGGAGCACTTCTGGTGGGTGTTTCTATTTTGGTTATGCTCTTGTCTCCTGACTGAGAAAGAAGCAAAATTTCATCTCTTTGTCCACTACGGAGGCTGAGTACATAGACGCCGGGAGTTGTTGCACGCAACTCTTGTGGATGAAGCAAATGCTGGAAGATTATGGGATTTCACAAGACACCATGACCATTTCCTGTGATAACACGAGCGCGATACACATATCCCGCAATCCAGTCCAGCATTCGTGCACAAAGCACAGCAGGATACGTGAGCATTTTATACGTTAGTTAGTTGAGGAGAAAGTCGTATCCCTGAGTTTTGTTCCCACCGACCGTCAGTTAGTCGATATTTTCACAAAACCTCTAGATGCCCTTAGATTTGAGAGTCTTAGGAAGTCTTTGGGGATTTGCACAGTTGACTGAGGGGTTGGTATCTGTCTAGGATAGGATGCTTTTTCATTCTCATATCATATGCTTCTTATTGCTAGTTTGTTTTATATGTATTATTGCTTTATTGTACAACTTTTTTTTTATTCTTTTGAAAAATCCAAAAAGATTTTTTTGTATATAAAAATTTTAGAAAAGCCCCAAAAGATTTTCTTATATAATTTTTTTTTAAAAAAAAAATCCAAAAAGATTTTTGTATTTTATTTGCACCTTTTATGGATGAACATTTAAGATAGCCAAGTCACAATTTCATTCCATTTCTTCACGTGACTGTTTGATAGAGATTTGAGACGCTACATCATTTCATCCATGTGCTTTACATTGATTGGAGTCTTTGAGATGTGATTAGTGATATCTTTCTACATGTTTGACTCCTATCTCCTTTATTGCACACATGCACGACTTTATTTGATTATTGTATTTGTCTATCACATGTTGGCTTGAGTGTCTCCATCTCAATTATGTCTATACAACTACTAATATGCGATCAAACTTGATAAGATTGGAATGCATGTAAAAACCATTTTCGTGAGACTAAGTGTTTGTTTAAGAACAGGGAGGGGCTGCGAAAGGTCATTATCTATTCTTTGCGTAAAAGCCACCGTTCAAAAGGACCTAAAAAATGGAGGAATTTTATTATCCGAGGTCCAAAGAGGATAAAAGAGCCTCGAAAAAATGTAAAGGCAATAAAAAGCAATTCATGCCAATTATGGGCCATTAGGTTTCACCATCAATTCTCCAAGGTTTAAGAATTTAGAAAGCCTCTATTCAAAATAAAAATTTGAGGGAGTTTGGTTGGAGAATACAAACGAGTTTGCAGTTCCTTGACAGTCCTGAAAAAGCATGAAACAGTTTTGGACGTTATTGGTGTGGAAATCACTTTGAGCTTTGATTTGGTGATTTGATTGAGTTAATGTCTCATATTACCACCTTTTTTACACCAAAGGAAGACTTTGAGTTCATTCGCTAGGAGTCTCCGATATTCATCGTGCACATATGTCATGTTTGTATGCATTGATTTTCCTATCGAGTTTGATCACACCCCTTCATTAGTGCTATCACCAACTTGGTTGTTTTGTGTTCATTCATGGTGTGATTTAGTCCTTGTGACACCCCGCACTTGCTTGGTTGATTTATTTCTCTCATTTGTCTATTTGGGGACATCATAAAAAGGGGGAGAATGAATTATCTTATTATGGGGGAGTTTTAAAATTTTTAAGTTTTCTCATAAATTGGTATCTATGTTTATCTCGTTTCAAACTCGATATGTCACGTGGTATTTGCTTTATCTCATGTGTGTAGGTACTACTTTGATGATCACTTGATTGCACACCCTGATGAGAAAAGCGTTGAGATTCCTGAAGATTTGAAGAGCAAACGATGAAGTCTTATTCATATTTATCTTTCCAGTTTTGGGTTCATGTAAGGGTAGATTTGTATAGGCATTTTGATATTTGATAATTCGGATGTTTATTTTTATGTATGTACCGACATAGACATAGGGAGAGATTTGTAAGGACATTTTTGTCCATTATCAATTTGTATGTCATAAGTCGTTACACCGTTGAAGAAAATCAAGATTGTATCGTCATCAACGGATCCGAATTCCAAAAGAAGAAAGGAATCATTTTTCTGCACAGCCGGACCGGTCCACCCAGATTAAAAGAACCGATTTGACTCTGAACTGATCCGCCCCTCTACCGGGCCGATTCGCTTGCTGAAGAAACAGAAGAGCCCGGACTGATTGCGA
This sequence comes from Sambucus nigra, assembly GCA_949130495.1. Taxonomy (NCBI): domain Eukaryota; kingdom Viridiplantae; phylum Streptophyta; class Magnoliopsida; order Dipsacales; family Adoxaceae; genus Sambucus; species Sambucus nigra. The sequence continues at coordinate 77,911,697 of OX422210.1, read as the reverse complement.
ACCGAAGAGGGATCTTTAAAAAACGAACCGGTCCCCCAGATCGGTCCGCATCAAAGGCAGACCGGTCCACCTGGGATATATTCGAGCAGATCGTGCTGAGATTTTTTAGGGCCAGGACTTCTTTTATAAACCCATTACGGGGAGTTGGTTTAGCAAGACTTCTACACACGATTTTTTGTATTCATAAACTCAAAGTCTTCACCTTTGTGAGTTACCAAAACTCATGTTTTGATTCACACAAATTTCCAAATCATTTGTGAATCGTTTTTTGAAACCCTAGAATACAAACACTATTTCGTTCATACCCTTGTGGAGAAGACCGTTCTTCTTCTTCATTGCTGCCCTCCTGGAAAGGGAAACTTCCAGCCGCCGACTACAGATCCGACGCCTGCGGGTAATTCTGTGTCACTGTATTTTTCATTATAATCCGAAATTGTATGTTACAATATTATAATGAAAATAAATGGTTTTGCCCCTTTAGGGGATTTTTCCTCACATGTGTGTGTTTGAATATCTCTTGCATGATTTCATATTATTTCAATCACACCATGTTGCTTGTTTAGGGTCTATTTGGGTTGAACTGAGTTTGATTATTTAATTTCTTATTTGAACGCAAGCGCACACTCTTTCACTAATTTATTACTATGGTATGAATGTTATCAAACCTGCTTACATTCTTTTGAGAAGATATAATTTATTTTGTGAATATGTTGTAATTCCAGTATTTTGTTATCTCTATATTTCAAAACATTTGCCATTGATACAGTTTGCGCTTCTGTCAAGCAAACTCCTGCACATTTTAGCATGAATATAGAAGCAAGAATAGCCCAGCTCTGTAATTTTCTTGGTAACCAGTTCCACTCGCCTCAAATAGTTGTAGAATATAATTGATTTATTGATTTCTAGCTTAGAGGAAAGTGTGTTGAGGTAATGAACCTGGTGCCTTTCTTCTATAAGAGCTAAATGAGAAGTCAAAGGATCATTCCTCGTTGTGGAGTATCTTTTAATAACTTTTTGTTAGCTTTCCTCTATGAAGAAGATATCAAATCAATAATTTTTTTATGAATGGAGACAACACAGCAGACCCTGATGGCTATAATGTTTTTTTCCTAATATTACTTGGATATTATATCTCAAGATATTGTTGTTGCCATTAGAAGCTTCTTTGCTGGTATGGAGCTTCCTAAAGCCTGTGCTAGCACTCTTAAAGCTTTATTACTTAAGGGTTTTTTCCATTCCACTAGGGGTCTAAGAGAAGGTGCTGCAATTATAGTTGATGGTAATATCCATGATAGTAGTAGGGTCAGTAATGTCTTAAAGACCTTGCTTTCCTGGGGAAGGTTTATTCATTTTGGTTTTGGGGTCTAACTTTTCAGCAGCTTGTTGGATTTTCAATGGTCAATGCTAATGAGAGAGCCTATAACATTTTCAATCACGAGAAGAATCTTAGAATGCCAATGATATAAATTGAGGCCATAAATTCTCAGCTATAATTGGGAATGAGTACTCTTTTGGTTAGCAGGGATGAAATCAGGACACCATGAGAATAATCTGAACTACCCAGGAGATAATTGAGTGGCTTCTAGAGCCCAAGCTTTGGATAAATCTTTTTTGCAGTGAAAGAGGATGTTGTAGATACCTCTACCAATTGGTATGAGCTGCAAATGCGAGGTTAATACCCATTTTTGAGTGAGTTTATGGTACAGGGCCTCAGTTTTAAATGGCTCAGTGCCTTTGGGGAGCAAGATTCTACCAATAAGTTAAAATATAGCTAAATGATCTTGATATATTTCAAATTCTAAATTTACAGAAAGTCTGTTACCTTCAAGTGGGCACTAGGAAATTTTTTGGATGGCCGAGTGTGGGTTGCAGAGGGGACTATCACAATGGAGGCAATTGCTATCTTTTTTATATAGATTATAGTTAATCTTTTTTTATGGATACTGTATGAAAAACACAAAAATAAGATATTATATTCAGTCAGTACATATAATAGCATTTTTTGAATGTTTTTGTATTGTGGTTATCATATTTTATTGCAGTCTTCCTTATTACAGTGCCCAGTTTCAAGTTTTAAAGTTTTTGTGCATTTGGTTTCATAGATATAAATTATTTTAGGTCTTCAGAATTCTTTGTTTTAAAGTTCTTGATAAGACTTTAGGATTTAAAAAATTTTCATCACTGTTGAAAGTTTTTTCACATGACACTTCAAGTACTGCTTTGTTGTTATAACACACTACCACCACTGGTTTTCTGTTATAGTTATCTGAATTTCTTCATATTATGTACACATATTGATTTTTTTGTAACTCTTTGTTAGCAAAATGGCTGCGGATTTTTCATCTCTAGGAGGTCCCCAAAATCGATGGACAAGCGCGGAAGATAAGCATTTAGTGGAGTCTTTGCAAGAGTTGAGTGTGATGGGTTATAAAGTAGACACAAGTTTCAAAACGGGCTATCTTCATAAACTAGAACTTATGATGTTAGCCAAGTTTCCCAACTGTGATAAGAAAGCGAAACTGCACATTCTCAATCGAGTCAAGTACTTGAAGAAACAAGCCATAACCCTCAATGAAATGGTCGCCGACAATGGGATTTAGGTGGGATGATGTTGAGAAAAAACTTGTGTGCCATAAGAAAGTGAATGAAGGTTGGGGCAAGATAATGTATTTAATTTTTTTACTAATTGGGATTGTTTTTTACCGTTACGAACTATTATTTATTTTGTTTCAAACCAATGCTATTTATTTTGTTGAGCACTTTGGGATTGTTTTTTTTAATTATAATTGTTTTTGTATTTATTTGTTTTGCAGAGCCACCCAAATGCAAAGGGCCTATTCGACAAGAGGTTTCCTCATTTCAATGCATTAGTCGATATTTTTCAGGGTGATAGAGCTACGAGAAATGAAGCAATATCTGTAGCAGATGCCGAAGAACATATTGGTGAAGAGGAGGCGGAGGTGGAGGCGGAGGGTGTCAATTTGGATCACGACATAGAGATAGAAGCTACAGAGGTATCCTCGGCTACGGGTAGTATTGGTAGTGGTGGTGGATCAAAACGAAAACGTAAAAGGCAACGCTGTAGCAGGTCATCCAATTATAGTGCAAGCAATGATCTCTTATCTGAAAATCTCTCCAAGCTTTGCGAAGTGACTGTCTCGTACTTGTCTACGCTCACAAAAGTTCTTTCCAAAGAGTCCGATGACATGGATAGGATTGTGCAAGAGGTTCTCAAAATTGAGGGTTTGACTCACAATGAGAGGTTGGTGGTTGTGGATACCCTTGCGGCTAATCCACATCGGACGGTCTTGTTTATGAATGTACCCGATGATGAGAAGGTAAATTTCTTAGCCGCAATATGTCATTTTGTGAGGTGATTTATATGTCCTTGGTGGGATAGTGAAGATGGGTAGTGGACATATTTCATGAGTTTGATAATCGTATCTTGAACAATTTATTCATTTGCTTAGGTTTACAAGACAAAAAAAACATATGGAGGCTTTGTTAAATGTTAGTACTTTTTCTCATTATATTTGGACAATATTATATTTGATTAATGAATAGTTAAATGTGTTCAGTGTGATTGTATTGTCTTACCCATTTTAAGAAATGCAATGTCAAAACATGATAATTGTATTTTTTTTTGTTGGGTGGGGGGGGGTGGGGGGGGGGGGGGGGGGGGAGTGTGCCAAATTTAAGTTCATGATGTATGAAAATATTAATTTATTTTTTATGGACGTGATGTTCGTGTGAATTAAATTAAAAAATTCTAATATAATCATTTTTGGTGAGCATTTGAAGTATGAGGGTAATGTGGTCATTTTGTTTTTTTCACCATATTGCTCTTAACCATCCAAACAACAAATGGTGAAAAAGTTAAAGTTTTCACCTAATGACAAGTGGTCCATCCAAACGGAGATGGTGAAAACAAAATCACCAAGCTAATCATTCAACCTTTTTTTTTAACACGGTGAATTTTTTTTAACACGAAACAAACGGACCCTTAATATTCAATTTTACTTTGTAAGAAAGACTGTGAATCAAGACTTGGCAATATAACCAAACAAGGTTTATGACAAGATTAGTACAAGCAATGTTTTTCATGCAAGTAATTTTAATTTTGCAATTACCAATCATGGATTAACAAACTTAAATACCATATAATGTTAGACTAAAATGATTTCACGTAGTTTAAAGTTATAAAAGCAAAATACACACCTTGAAACAAGAGATTTTTCAAGATGAAGTAACTGCTTTCTCTGTGTCTCTTATCGTATAGGCAAAGAGAGTACCCAATGGGGAGTTACATGAAATTGCAAGTAGATGCATATAATGGAGTACGTGTCTCTTATCATATAGGAAGAGAGAGTACACATTGGGAAGTTACATGAAATTACATGTGGTTACCCATCCATGATAACTACCTCCCATCATAGTAGTTTTAATAGGAAATAACTTGTCCTATGTAACCAATTTGGCATATAAATTAGGAATTTTGGCAATTTATATCTAACTCATTAATAAAATTGTACGAGGAATGAATCCACTACAATAAAGATAACCAAACTTAATATTAAATACGCAGAAAAAAAATGAAAAGACGCAAGATATATGTAGTTCAACAAGGTCAGCTATGAAAAAGGTGGGAAAATCTTATTAACGGTGCTCAAATATGCTAGGTGAGAGCCAATGAGTTGGTACCACAACACATGTTCAACAATATGTTCTCCCTTTTTAACTACAAGTGTTTACATATCCTTGTATTTGATCTCCTTCGTTTTCCATGATTTTAGTTGTTTAGACGTGACAATACTTATCCCTTCGTTTGAAGAGTACTGGATGTGGCAATGCTCATCCCTATTTGTTTCCTAATGCCTCTAGGTTAAAGTCAAAGCCTAAAAATGTTAGGCCACTATCGCATAACAAGGTCAGTTTGTGACCTTGCCCACGTGTCCCCTCTTTTGATTGGCTAGACGACTCACTCTCCTTCAAAAATCAATTGGGGCACAACATAAAAGAAAAGTAGATTAATACGCCACAATTATACAAGGGTTTCTAGTAGAGGCGCGCCATCTTTTTGTTTTGAGCAAGTACACTTTTAAATTGGACTGGAGCGGAACTACTTTAAGTGAAAATGGTTCTTTAACCCAAATCTAACATTAAAGGTGGAATTAATTGGCGTACATTTTGTTTCCATGGTAAATGCTTATGTTGGTACGTTTTTTAGTTTTGTGATGCTTGATTTCAAATAAATTCTATGAAAACAATTGACGTAAATGACGTCAATGGGAGGAAGAAATGATAATTCTATCTCAAAGTCTCTCTAATCAAATCTCAAAATATGGAAGAATCACCCAAATGAGTCTACATAAGAGGTACTTATAGGAAGGCGGTTGCTTGGCCTCTAAGCTAAGAATCTAATTACAATTATGCCCTTAATTCTAATTAGCCTTCCTTCCTCTAAATACTAAACAAAAAGGGAAAATACAACAAATGCTAAAAATAGAAGAAATATTAAAAATGACTAAAGAATGATAAAATGACGACCACGTCCCTGATTCATATCATTGTCCCCCCCCCCCCCCCCCTTGAAAAGAGTTCGTCCTCGAACTCAGAGGGGAAGGCCTTCAGTGTCACCATCAAGGATAGTTTTGGGGTGGAATCTCTAGTGCCTCCTCAAGATACTCAGGGTCCCCTGAAGCTAAGAGAGCACGACGGCGAGGGAGGGAACAATTTTAGGCTCAATGACCCATCACCCCACAGTTGTAGCATTTGGAGGTGGCCGGATGGGTGGGGGCCGGCGGAGGAACCGTGGTGGTACGAGAAGCTGCAGTAGATGGAGTCACGGGAGAAGAAGAAGTCACTGGGGCTGGAGGAGTTATCATAGAGCGACTACACAGTAGAGAGGCAGTCTGATGGAAGGACTCGACTTTAGTGGCATACTCCATCGCCTTGGCAAAGGAGGTGACATCACGTAAAGCGAGATCTCACTGAATATAACTCTGTAACCCATGAATATAGCGGCTAATCCGTTGCTCCTCACTCTCGTCAAGGCGGGCACAAGTACATAGAAGCTGGAAATGCTCCGTGTAGTCCAAGACTGTGGTGTCCTACCGAAGAGACTAGACTCGCAAGAATAGGTCGCGCTCATAGGTGGCAGGGACAAAAGCTGTCATCAACTGTGCTCGGAGCTCGGCCCAGGACTGGATAGGGGTAGGACCTCAAGAACACATCGCTGCTCCAAATCATTCCACCAAACACTGGCATAGCCCTAAAACTTGGTTGCTTCTAGAAGAACACATCTACGACCCTTCAGCCGTTTATACTCAAAAATTTGCTCCATGGTGGAAGCCAATCAACGACGGCATCTGGCTTAAGGTGGTCGTCAAACATGGGAACATCCACTCTAATATCACCCTGCATACTCCATGAGAGCAACTGAAGGGACAAATGTGTGATGGCACCAGGGTATCATCGTCTAGGTCGTCATTGCCTAGCGGAGGCCTAGGAAGTACGACAAACTGTGAGCGCCTCCGAGGCGATGGATGAGGAGGGGCAGGAGCAGGTGGTGGAACTGGAGCAGTGGGAGGAGTGGTATGAGGTGGAAGAGTCTCACGTGGAGGGGAAGCAGGGACCAATGGCTGGCGGTAGGGGCAATGGTTCATTTAATGCCCCTTTGATAACACAAAAAACAACGGCGCTCGGGGAGGGATATATATGGAGTAACCTTCGGACCCAGGGAGTCAAAAGGAGAAACATCGGTGCACCACTCGGTAGGAGGGGGTGACTCAAACTCGAGGGCAAAATGAGGTCGGGGAGAAGGGGAATCATCGTGAAGGGGTAGAGTAATTCACTCTCAGACTCGCTCATGGGTATCATCGTGTGCGAAATGGAAAGAACATGTATCCCAAGGAGTGTGATGATGTGGTAAATGGGGAGGGAGAGAGGTGTGTAGAATAGGTGGGGGCGAAAGCATGAGGAAAGTGGAATGGTGTGGGCAGGGATGTGTGGTAACGGATGGAGCGGGGTGTATGGGGGGTAAATGGGGGTTTTCGAGGTGTTTTTGTGGGTGGTGGCGAGGGTAAACGGAGATAGGAGGTAAGGTGTAGTCATGTGGGGTTGGAATGGGATAATTGGGTGGAGGTTATGGTGGGGAGTGGGAATGAACAAGAATTCCGGGTGGGGGAAGATATGGAGAGGGCGTGGTGGATTGATGTGTTTGGTGGTGGAAATGGAGGTATAGGGGGTGGTGGTACATTTTGGTTGTCAAAATTATTGGGAATTTGGGAAGATGAAAATTATAGGGTTTGGGATGCAATTGGGGATAAAAGTCATAGGGTTTGTTGCATTTGGATGTATTTTAGGCGGATTTGATTTTTTTGTGTGCCGAATGTCACAAATCATTTCGACGATGGTGGGGGAGTATGTTCCGATGATGGGTGGAGCCGATTGAACACACAAAGGGATAGGACCATCCGAAAATGCATGAATAGTGATTGGAGCTGTCAAAAAACCCTTGGTAGGGCTGTGTTGCTGTCGGGACCCTTGACCCGATCCGTCAGAGGGTTCGGGGGCTGCTGTCGGTGGCTGTCGATCCTCCTGGACTGGATCGATAGGTGTACAACTTATAAGAAAGTAGTCAGAGGCAGGGGCTGTATTCCAGTGGCCTGAGGCGGGTTTTGGGGCTGATCAGACTGGGGTTGAGGGTCGATCGGGGTGTTTGAGTGTGTCGGCAGGTGGAGGGCATGTGGTGGGTGGCTGACGGATTTTTTTTGGGTTTGGGGGGTTATTTTGGGGCGGGATGAATGTTTTGGTTTTTTTTGGGTGATCGGGCCAACGAGTTGTGGTGGTGGGGCAGCCTCCTCGGTGGTGGTGCTCTCTTGGATGTTTATGGGATTAGGGTTTTCAAGATTGGGGTTTCTTTGTGGGAGAGGTGTAGAATATGTGGATCTTGGAGAATTAGGGTTAGGGTTTTGAGATGTTACCGGGGCGTGTGAGGGCGGTCCATGGTGGTTACTGGCGAAGAACCTCGCGCGTCCATCACGTCGATTCGATCCGTCAATTGGTTGATGGCTTTCAAGAGTTGCTCGAAAGGGTTTGGCTCAGAGGTGTTCATCTTTTCTTGGACCCACGTGGCGTTGTTTACGAGTTTCTATTTTACAACAACAACAACGGGTGGAGCGACTAGGCTCTGATACCAATTGACGTAAATGACGTCAATGGGAGGAAGAAAAGACAATTCTCTCTCAAACTCTCTCTAATCAAATCTCAAAATATGAAAGAATGACTCAAATGAGTCTACATAAGAGGTATTTATAGGAATGAGGTTGCTTGGCATCTAAGCTAAGAATCTAATTACAATTATGCCCTTAATGCCTAATTAACATTCCTTCCTCTAAATACTAAACAAAAAGGGAAAATACAACGAATGCTAAAAATAGAAGAAATACTAAAAATGACTAAAGAATGATAAAATGACGACCACGTCCCTGATTCACATCAACAATAGTTATAAATATGAGAAGTTTTCCATAGACTTGCCATTTTCCATGGAAAAGATTTATTACTCACGCCCTAAAGAATTGATTCAATAAAAAAAAAAACTCCAAAAGTAAGAGCCAACAACTCTTATCACTCATTTTCCAACTTCTCATAAAAATTATGATCACTTTAACTTAACCCCCAAATTTTAATGCCTAATTTGACTTACCCCCTTGTTTTCATAATTCTTTAATTTTGCACTAAACTCAGGGGGTTAAGTCTAATTTTGCATTATAAACAAGGGGCAAAACCAAATGAATCCTTAGACTTAACCCCCTATTTGTATGCAATATTTTGAGATTAACCCTCTCGTGATGGGGGTATATTAAAGAGATTATTAAAGTGGGGTTAAGTCATATATCTCATTTAAAAGTAGTGTCTAAAGAAAAATAGATCCTAAAAATTAACTATATATTCAATCATCTTCCAATTTTGTAATCATACACACCTTAAGGGCCCGTTTGATGGCATGACAAAGCATATTTTGTAATGGCAAATAGGAAATCTTATGGATTTGGCATGTTTCACAGGATTCATTTCCCCAAGAAAAAATTTTCCACCAATGACTAAAGTACCACACTCCAATCACCAATGCACATTTTGATGATTTGGAGATGGTAGAGGAAAAATTTGCTTTGGTAAATATTGTTACCCCATCAAACAGGCCCTAATTAAAAACAAAATTCAGCTTAACAATGTCTCATCATCAAAACTGTTGCATATATGAAGTAGTAATAAGAAACAAGACGTACCAGAGAGGTCAAAATTTACAGTAGATTGTATTTTTACTTTGAGCTTCACCTATACAAAGCAGCTACAAATTTATATACCCTAAAAACAAAATGAAAGGATCCCATAACCCTAAAGCTGAAGAAATTAGACATGCATACATATGATATATAGAGATAAGCATGTAAAAGAATTTAGTGAAAATATATAATATAGATTGCGCTTATCGTTATTATATCTCCATAGCTATTCGATCTAATTCTAAATATTTGATTTTGTATCAAACTCAGTGAGCGGAAGAACGAGTGCAGAAATTTTCTCTCGTATGAAAAAAATTTGGATAATTCTAAGTGGAGACACAAAATTTGACACATTTTTTAGGCACGCTGACTTGTCGCATTTGCATTGACTCGTGTCTGGGCTCCACCACACGGTGACTTGTCGCATTTGCATTGACTTGTGTCTGCGCTCCACAGTGGAGCCCAGACACGAGTCAATGCAAATGCGACAAGTCAGTGTGTCTAAAAAACGTGTCAAATTTTGTGTGTCAGTGTAGAAGTACACATATATTTTTTAGAGTTTTTCTATTATGACCAAACGAAGGAAGGACCGAAAGAGTGGAACATGTGGCGTGTGAAAAACGATAAAAAAATATCAATAATTTTTGCTGTAAAATATGGATTTTGTGGATGTCCACTAATATTTCATGTAAGTGGTATTTATGCTATGTGATAAAAAGAGTGGACTAATGGTTAAATTAAGTTGATTAACAAAAGTGTTAAAAATAGAGTCAACTCGTCAAAAAGTCAAGGTCTGACCGAATATTAAAAATTAAATGGGAGTCAAACCTAAAATAACATAAAAATTGAAAAAATACTGAAAATTAGGGGTCAAAATAAATAAATAAAATATGAATAACATAAATAGGAAATATAAAAAATAGTTTGAAAAAAAAGGTAGTCTGGAGGAGTTAAAGGATGGGAGTATACAAGATTCAGTTCGCATATAGTTAAATAAATTGATGAATGTTACCACTGATGTTTCTGTCTTTAATGAAAGTCGACTGATGGGGACCCACCAACTCATCAAGCACTTCCTTAAGCCGATTCACAAATATTTTTTAGATTTTCTTTATGAGTACGTTGCACAATGAGATAGGTACGAACTCCTCAAAGACCTCGGGGTTATCCACTTTAGAAAATTTTTAGACATTCTCTCACATCTTTACTATTTACGTGAATAATAAAAGAATTTAAGCCTTGAGGTTTCTTTGGTTTTTAGATAATCAGTTCTTGTATGATTTCCACTGCCACATAGTTCTTAATTTTGTCTTGTTATGACTGCCACATCAATTAGACCTTCACTTTTGGTCTAATTTTTGTGTAAAATAGAATTTAATTATTTTTTAATATAGATCGTGCTAAATGCACCCATTTTTACATATCTACGCACCAAGTTCAAATTTGTTGACCCACTTAAAAGTGGGTTTTGGTGACCCTGATAAACGATTGGTTGAATAAATAAAACAATAAATAAGTAGTTACAGTGAGTTTCACAGTTTTTATTTATTTATTCAACCAATCGTGTTTGAGGGTCACCAACACCCACTTTTAAAGTGGGTCAACAAGTCTAAAGTCCTTCGCACCAGCTACTAAAAACGCCACATTAGTGACTAAAAGTTATACCTTACACTAAAAATATGCTCCCACGTGATTGAACTGTATATAAGTTACATTTGACCAAGTTTTCATTTTTCATTTTTTCCTCTTTCTAACTAAATTCCCTTAAGAACATAAGTCCTAACTCGAGAACCAAAAACTCAAACCAAGAAAGAAGAACATTCAAAACAAGTTATCAAAATCAAACAGAATCTCCACTATCTACAAAGGTTAGAATATTACACTCTGAATAAGCATTAAATCCATCAATGAATTAAGTATTCAAACCCTAAACCTAACTCAAAACCAGAAGAACATATTTGCGTGTAAAAAAATTAAATAGTTATTATGTTAATATTTTTAAGTAATAAACGTTGAAGAAACAAGAGGTGTATGCATGTTTCAACTATTAAAAACCATGTAGTTTTTTTTAAACAAAAACATAACTGTAACTTCGGAAACTAAGTGCCAAGAACAACGATATAATTCGACACTCTGGTATAGTGATAAAAAATTTCATTTTTGACACTAGGATATCGAAGGTAAGGTTTTTGGATTATAAACTTCCATCGCCACTCTGGTTTCCTCTTTCAGTATTGTACAACCGAATCAGTATTCTATTGCCGAATGTCTGATTTTTTGTCCGCAATAAAGTACCGAGGTCATTTTTTACTTTATGATAATATCCAATACCAATATAATTTATGTTTAACTATATCTTAATAGATTAAACAATGCGTAAGGAGGCAGAATCACAGGAAGGTCTTACAAAATCAAAGGCAATATTATCGGCCAAATCACAAGCTTAAGTTAAAAAACTGTCAGTAGTATCCAATTAGAACTGGTGGGGAAGTGACAAATCTATAGGTGTTACTAGGAAAAAGACAACTGAAGAAATAAAAGTTGGTGCTGAAAAGGATAAATAAGAAACAGTCTACACAACAAGCGGGGTGCAGGAATGAAAGTGATAGTGAGTAAGATAAAGAGGTTGATGGTGGGATTCAAAGTGAGAATATGGAAGAGATGGGTATCGGAGAAAGTGACAGTGGGATGGAGCCATGGTGAGGGATGGTGAGGATGAGAGTATGGATGTTGAAGAGAAGGAAATGAGTATGTAGAGGAGGCACTCGTCATTAGCAAGCCAAAATCACATGTCAGGGAGAAGATGGATGAAGGGAGTCTAATCACGCCACGTGGGATGACACGTGTCCTCCAAGTGTCAAGGGGCATAGTCGGCCAAGTATCAGGGAGGAGCTGATCTATAATCTAGGAAGATCATCACATTTCACGGGCGTTTAAGTGTAACATGACTCTACCACCCACGGATAAGTTTGAAGTAAAGAGACCTAGATTTGTAGGAACCTACTTATAAATAAGGACGATGTGATACCCCACGATTTTTAATAATTAGCTTGATCAAGTCTATTTATTAGTTATTACAGTTTGTCAAAACAACCTAAATACCATCCTTAGCATGAAGTAGGAATTAAAGAACAATGATAATCAAAAAGAATAACGATGTGATAACACCTCAATTGATAATATAGATATTACCAATCACCATTATGAATTAATAAGAGTACTTCCTAACATAACTATAACATGACAAACTCTCAAAAGCAATATCATTTCCAAAGTAAAATGAGTATAATGCTAAGATAAACCTTGCATCTCTCGACATAATGAAAATAAATTAAATATAATACTAAGTGTAGCTCCAACACCTATGTAATTAATATCGACGGTGATTGAACATAACGACTGAGTACTCCATAAAGAAGGGTAAGTCTGGTACCCTAAAGCACCTATAACAATGAGACGAGTCAGGCCCACCGCAACAAGCTAATAGCTATACACTCGAGTAGTAAAACTATCAGTCATAAGTATAAATAATAAGCTCTACAGTTATTAGTTGAATAATTATACCCCACCCTTAACGGTGTCAAATCCTTTAAGTTAAGTATATTCAATCGGTATGTTTTAAACCCCCAATATTTCCTATATAAGCAAAATTTGCCGAGTAAAAGTGTACTTCCAAAATTATCAAATAAGTCCTTATATTAAACTTTAAGTTAACGGGTCCGTGCGCACGGGTAAAAACACAGTTGTTTGCATGCCCCGCTCGCACAGTTAAAAATACGATCATTCGCATGCCCCGTTCACACGGTTAAAAACACGATCTCTAACATGGTTCATGAAAACAAAGTTGCCTAGAAAACATATCAATCTTCAACTTATCTCTTCTATCACAGGCCGATAACTCAAAATCATTATTTTCTTCCTAAAATGATGTTATATGCCCCAATATCCTCCAAATATGGTATAGGATAGTTATTTAAGTCAATCCTTACTTAAATCCCAATTTTCCATATTAAATTGCAGGATTTCAACATATAATTCCATTCCCAATTACTACATCAAAATTTGAAGGGAGATATACAAATACATGTAAAGGAGTAGTCTATCGCATCAATTCTATTTAAATAGAAATATCTAATAGGAACATGCATTTCTCTAACTCAATTTCAATTAAACTAATTTAACTAAACATAGGTGTTGATACCAAATTTAGTCTGCTGACATGGCTCAATTGAGTGAAGACACGTGGCAATCTGCGTGGAAATAACAAACACTTCCGAACAACACCTTGACTTCGAGGAACTCAACTTCCCCGACCCACTCAGATACTCCGAGCAATAGATGCTCTTCGAGGAACCATACTGCAACGAGGAACTCTGCTTCCCCGATCAACTCAGACGCTCCGACCAACAAGAGTTCTCTGAGGAACTTTAATACACCGAGCAACTTATGAGTACCGAGCTACTTAGGCGGTCCGAGCAGCTTAGGCGGTCCGAGCTGCATCTCGAACAGAGCATTAATAGCAGGATAACCAACAGATTGACTGCGCATTAAATGCTTATTATTATCATACAGATGTATATGCCTAATGGACAGCTATGTATTACCCTTTCACATGTACAGCCTGAGGGCTATTAATACATTGTATCATCCTCATTGTAAGGGGACCGGGAATTTCTTGACTAAAATGGTAATCAAGAATTCCCAAACAGTCAGCAATAATAGAAACAGTGGACGTAGGCCATTCTTATAAGGCTGAACCACTTTAAAATTTCTTTGTCTCATTTTATTTTATCTGTGATTAAATAATTAGATATAATCTATTTTTTTACATCAACAGATTGGCACTGTCTGTGGAAAACGACTGGTAATATAGTTTTTCATCAAAAATAATTCATTACAAATGGCTGATAATCCAGAACCCAGCAATCGAAACGCTGGAAGCCCTCCAAATCCATCTGTTCCTCCAAACGTTCCAGATCTGGCTGGAATAATGACAAATCTGGCCCAGGGCAGACAGCCATGCAAGAAACTATGCGACAACTCATACAAACCCTTTATGGCGGAGTACCGACCCATTCAGGACATCGAAGTGTTCAAAGAAATATCCGTTTACTTTATTCACGTACTAGGCGTACCGATTCATATCGTACTGAGGAGTCTGAAGATTTTTCTTATCAACCTGGACGAACTTCGTCAGTACGAGCCACATATACTGAACAACGTATCACTCTCTCTTCAGAAAGGACTAGTGCGCTAGAAAGGTTAAGCAGGGTATCTCCTTTTGATCGATTAGGTCCTAGGAGGAACAAAAGTCCTCCTAAGGCTACGTCGAGGAGCTTTCGACGATCATCAGACTTAAGGGAAGGATCTGCCCAGTCGCGACCAGCTGCTCGTCAAGATAAATCATAGGAAGCCACTTCAACGCGATCAATTGCTCTAACCAACAGGCCCGAGGAAGGAAATGATGCGTGGAAAGGCTCTATTCAGAGGCTGGAAGACAGACTAGGGGAAATAGCTAAGGCCAATAACCCCCTACAATGAACTTTTGTTCAAGAGACACCCTTTGTCCAGGTCATTGTGGATTTTCCCACACCGTCAAAGTTCAAAGCACCTATTGTGACTCCCAAATATGATGGAAAGACCGACCCTGTTCTTCATGTAGAACAATACCAAGCTGCAGTCGACATCTATGCTGTTCCAGATGAGATGAGATGCAGAGCATTCTCAGGAACTCTTACCGGATCTGCTCAAATTTGGTATAATAATCTTCCTCGGGGTAAGATCTCAACTTTCGTTCAACTGGCCGAGTTATTCATTGGAAATTTCTATTTTGGGGCAAAGCCAGTTAAACGAGTAGCTAATTTGTTAAGTGTTAGACAGAAAGCTGGTGAGAGTACCAGAGATTATATAACTCGTTTTAATAACGAGAAACTCGAAGTCATTGATTATGAAGAAAAGACAGCGATTACCGCCTTGATGAGTGGGCTGATGCCCAACAAGTTGTACTACACTTTGTCCAAAGATCCACCCAGAACCATGTCAGAGCTGATGGCAAAAGCGGACAAGATCATGAATGTCGAGGAGGCTATGGCTGCAAAGAAGAATATGGACGCCAAAGAAACCAAGGTGGAAGGTGATAAAGTTAAGAAGAAAGAGCATAAGAATAATAGTGGTGACAAACAATCAAAAACAAGGTCGTCATTGGAGGTATTGAAGAAATTTGATAATTACACTCCTTTGAAGATAGATGTCAACCATGTTCTAAAAGAAATCAAGAACAACGAGGAATTAAACTGGCCAGAGAAAATGAAGACAAACCCTGACAGGAGGAATAAGGCAAAATATTACGATTTTCACAAAGATCATGGCCATATGACCAAAAATTGTATAGCTCTTCAGAATGAGATTGAAACACTTATTAGACGAGGAAAATTGACAAAGTATGTTGATCGTAGAAATGAAAGAAGAAACAGCGACCGAACAAGAGAGAGGTCTAGATCTCCTCGTCGAGCAGAGGAAAACAAGAAAATAGACCATGAAGTTGATCCAGAAGACGACCCTGATCTTCCCAAGAGACCAAGGCAGCCAGAACGTGAGGTATTTTTAATATGCTTTGGGTCATTTGATTGTAATGTTATTACAGGTGGAGATGTAGGAGGAGAAGACCTTACTGTAGAGAGAAAATCTTACCTCTGTGAGGCTCAAGCTTGCTCATACATTCAACGAATAAATCTAGCTGAGGAGGATCGCCCGAGAAAGGTAAACAAAGAGAAATTGGTCATTGGTTACTCAAAGAATGACCTCGCAGGTGTTCTATATCCTCATGATAACCCATTGGTGATCAAAATGAGGATGAAGGAAGTAATGATTTCAAGAGTACTGGTAGACAATGGTAGCTCGGCAGACATTATGTTCTACTCGTGCTTCGACAGTTTAAATCTAAAGCTATCTCAACTGGAGCCTTAGCATAGACCCCTCCTCGGTTTTGCTGGCGAGAAAGTTTTTTCACTTGGGACGATCAAATTGGATATATTCATTGGTACATGGCCTGCTTGTCAAACAGAAAGAATACGCTTATTCGTGATGGATAAAAATGTTCAACCAGCCTACAATATCATCATGGGAAGGGTAGGATTGAAGAAGTTCGAGGCAGTGCCATCTACGGTACATCAATGCCTAAAATTTCTAACAAATTTTGGAGTAGGAGTTGTGAAAGGTGATCAAAACGTAGCTCGGGAATGCTACTATTCATCTACCGAGCAAGAGGAACTGGAGGAATCAAGGAAAAAGACTGCTACCTATTAAGTGGAGGAAGGTGCAGAAATTGAAACATTGGATCCTAGAGATGAGTCCCAAATCGTGAAAGGCCAGGTGATGGAAGCTACTGAAAACATCATTCTGGACGACGAGCACCCTGAACGAACAACTCAAATAGGTTCGTCGTTGGAGGCCTCACTAAAACAGAAATTGATAACTTTCCTAAGAAGCAGAAAGTAAACTTTTGCATGGAGTCATGAGGATATGCCCGGAATAAACCCAAATTTATTATGTCACGAACTCAACGTGAATAAGGAGATCAAGCCAGTAAAGCAGAGAAGAAGAGTATTCAGTCCCGAGAAGAATCAAGCTATACAGGAAGAGGTCGAGAAGCTCCAGAAAGCTTGCTTTATTGAAGATGTTAAATATCTAGACTGGTTAGCAAATGTGGTGATGGTAAAGAAAAAGAACAACAAATGGAGGATGTGTGTAGATTTCACCGACCTCAACAAAGCATGCCCAAAGGACCACTTTCCCTTGCCCCGAATTGATCAATTAGTAGATGCTACCTCGGGACACGAGCTGTTGAGCTTCATGGACGCTTATTCTGGATACAACCAGATTAAGATGAAACCTGAACACAGGGAGAGTACTTCTTTCATTACCCCTAGGGGGACTTACTGTTATAATGTTATGCCTTTTGGTTTGAAAAATGCAGCTGCAACGTATCAGCGGATGATAAACAAGGTGTTTGTAGAACAAATCAGTTGCAAAATGGAAGTTTATGTTGATGATATGCTGACAAAGAGCAAGAAAGCTGCTGATAATCTAGTTGACTTAGGCCAGACCTTTGATCAACTAGATAAATATCAAATGAAGTTGAACCCGACGAAGTGCATATTTGGAGTACGAGAAGGCATATTTCTCGGGTACATTATCAATCAACGAGTCATTGAAGCAAACCCTGAAAAGATCATAGCTCTGTTAGAGCTGCGATCTACAACGACGAAGAAAGAAGTGCAAAGTCTTACAGGACGAGTAGCAGCACTCAACAGATTTGTATCGCGAGCAACTGATAGATGTCTCCCATTCTTCAAAACGCTCCGAAAGACTTTTGAGTGGAATGATGAATGTGAGAAGGCTTTTCAAGACTTGAAGAAATATCTGGGAGCACCTCCACTATTGTCCAGGCCAGTGATGGGAGAAAAATTATACTTGTATCTGGCAGTGTCAGAGAATGCAGTTAGCTCAGCATTAATAAGAGTGGAGAATGGAGTGCAAAAACTGATTTATTACACTAGCAAAGCCTTCCGAGGAGCAGAGATCAGATATCCAAAGCAAGAAAAATTGGCACTAGCATTGATCGAGGCAAGTAGAAGAATGAAGCCATACTTCCAGGCCCATACTATAGTCGTATATACCGATATGCCATTGAGGCAAGCTCTTCATAAACCAGAAAAATCAGGAAGATTGATGTATTGGGCAATAGAGCTCGGTGAATATGACATAATTTATGAACCCAGATCATCACTTAAAGGGCAAGCAGTAGCCGATTTTATAGCAAAGTTCACCTATCATGATACCCCCGAGGAGCAAAAGCTGCTCACTGATCAACCTGTGGATGTTAGAGAATCATCAAACCCAAGCCCAGACCAACTTAGGTTGGTAAAAGGGCAAGTAGATGTTACAGAATCATCAAACTCAAGCCCAGACCAACTTAGGTTGGTAAAAGGGCAAGAAGTGATGATCGACGAACAACAAGAAATATTAGGAGAGGGTGAAAGGAAGCAACAAATTTTCCACCGAGGAACTCTGTCAGATCAGAAATTTGAAGACGAGTTACCTATATGGAGTTTATATGTGGATGGCTCATCTTGCACAACAGGCTGTGGGGCAGGGATTGTTCTTAATAGTCCAGACGAGGTCGACATGGAATATGCCCTACGCTTCCAATTCAAAGCTTCGAATAATGAGGCTAAATATGAAGCCATGATTGCAGGTCTTAGTTTGGTAAAAACCATGGGGGCAGAGCAGGTTATTGTCTTCAGTGACTCGCAATTGATCATAAGTCAAATGATGGGAGTATATGCAGCCAAAGGAGAATTAATGATCAGGTATCATGCAAAGGCAAGGGAATTGGTATCAGAATTTGCTGCTATTCAGCTGGTCAGAATACCAAGAATGGAGAATGCGAGGGCAGACGCCTTAGCTCGATTAGCATCAGCTACTTGTACCGAGCTACGAAGAATAATCCCAATTAAAGTTTTACCTGGTCGGAGTATAGATGAAGATTTGATGATGAATTTTATTACCCTTAATTTAGGACCATCTTGGATGGATTCCATCAGGGCATATATTGAGGAGGGGGAATTACCAACTGACAAACTTGCAGCCAAAAAATTAAAGTTTAAAGCTGCTCGTTATATACTGAATAATGGTATTTTGTACAGACGAGGAATTATAGCAGGTTTGCAAAGATGTGTGTATCCCACCGAGGTGAAAGACTTGATTAAAGAGATCCATGAAGGGTCCCGTGGAGCCCATGTAGCAGGTCGGACACTTTTGCAAAGGGTTATGACGCAAGGATACTACTGACCAACGATGTGGGCTGATTGTATATCCTATACTAAGAAATGTGAGAAGTGTCAGTGCTTCTCCTCCATCCGAAGAAATCCCCAAGCGTTGTTGACACCCATTACTTCCCCTTAGCCATTTGCAATGTGGGGAATTGACTTGGTCGGACCACTTTCAACGACCATAGGAAGATTTAAATATCTCGTCGTCGCAGTGGATTATTTTACTAAGTGGGTAGAAGCTGAGCCTCTTATCGACATGACGTACGAGAAGGTGCATCAATTTATTTGGAAAAATATCATCTGTAGATATGGTCTTCCCCATGCATTCATTACCGACCATAGAACACAATTTGACAACGAGGAGTTCGCTGCCTATTGTCATCAGTCAAATATCTTGAAGATCCACTCGGCACCAGGCCATCCCTAAAGCAATGGACAAACTGAAGTAACAAACATAACGCTACTGAATGGCTTGAAGAAAAGACTGAATGACGCGAAAGCAAATTGGATCAATGAGCTACAATCAGTACTATGGGCTTACCGAACTACTCCCTGAGCAGCAACAGGGGAATCTCCATATATGCTGGCATTTGGAAGTGAAGCCGTTATACCTGCCGAGTTGGGTCTCCCGACACACAGAGTACTGAATTTCAATTCCCCTGTCAGCGACTTAATGAGAAGATTGGATTTAGACATGCTCGAGGAAGTTAGAGAAGAAGCAGCCATCAGGAATGCTGCTTACCAACAACGAACAACTTTGTTCTATAACAAGAGAGTAAAGAAATGCGACCTGAAAGAAGGAGACTATGTGCTAAAGAAAGTGATTCAAAAGCACAACAAATTGGAAGAAAACTGGCATGGACCTTACCGAGTTACAGAAGTTGTTCAACCAGGAACCTACAGAATAACAACTTTAGAAGGGTAGGGGTTTAAGAATGCATGGAATGCAGAACACTTGCGCAAGTATTATCAGTGATGTAAACTCTCATGTAATATATTTTCATTAGTATGAATAAAGTGACAATGTTCTGCCCAATTCTCTCCTTTTATTGGAAATTTTTTGCGGAATACTAGTGCTACACACTACTCAGCAAAACTCAGACTACTCAAAACTATTCCTAAAAATGCCAACTAAGGTTGGTTAGGAAGTAAAACTATTCCTAAAAATGCCAACTAAGGTTGGTTAGGAAGTAAAACTATTCCTAAAAATGTCAACTAAGGTTGGTTAGGAAGAAAAATTATTCCTAAAAATTCCAACTAAGGTTGGTTAGGAAGAAAAACTATTCCAAAAAGTGCCAAAGTTGGTCGGTAAGAAAAAATCCACTAACTATGGTTGATCGGGAATAAAAACCCACTAACTGTAGTTGGTCGAGAAGGAAAATTTACCGACCTTGGTTGGTCGAAAACATTTTATGAGTACGAGAAAGTGATCAAGCAAAATTTTTTATACTCGTAACTTTTTAAATTACTACCAAGTTGGTCGAGAAACAAAACATCATTAAGTTTGGTTAGTTGTCAAATGATTACCACAAATTCAAACTAGTCGACAATAAGTTTTAATCAACTCTAAGTTGATCGACAAATAACACAATGTTATTATCTTTTTAACATATATACATATATAAAGTATTTTACAACCACAAGGCAATTGCAATCAAGACCGCGAACAAAAATAAAAGTCTTTCATTAAATTCAAAAACAGAATACATTGAGAATGAAATACAAATTAATTATTACATCAAGATTCCTATTCTATTGGTTTCTTCCCCTCTGCTTTTGAAACAGGTTCCTCGCCAGCAGGAGGATCGTCTAAAGCATAAGGGGAGTTTATGAAATTAAGATCTTTAAGCATCCTGATGTTCATCACAGATGGTCGATCGAGTAGGTGCTCGGGGCGAGATATTTCAGCATTAGAATAGAGGCTATAATCGCCAAGGTATTTGGAAATCAAACACTGAGGGATTGCCCGGGCAGGGATCCAACTCATGTCAAGTTTGAAGGGTGGCACTGGCAAGTCGAGCAACCCAGGATTATGATAATCCCACAAGTAGTGACCTTGTTCCAGTTGCAGTACACCCAGGGCATTCAACCACCCTTATTTATAACCTTAATTATTCGCATTTTGGATCCTGTCATCCAAATGGTAAAGAGCCTCATTGTAGCCAGCCATCCAAAATTCTCTGGGCTGCTTGTGGAACTGATAAGTCAACCTTTCCAACTGCTCGTGAAGACTTTTTATAAAGAGTTCTTTATTCTCCAAGGCAGACTTCTGTGTAGAAAGCTGCTCGTCTAGATTCCTGATCTTCTTAGACATCTCAGCTAATGCCTGGTTCTTTGCCATCAGTTGGAAGGCCTGGTTCTTCAGAGCAGATTGAGTTCTGTTCCTCGACAGTAATCTGAGCCGCTCTTGCTCGTCCCCGAGGAGCTCTTGCTTGTCCCCGAGTAGATGTAGAAGGGCCAACTCTCTTCAAGGTTTCTAATTCATCCCTCAGGTTGGCATTTTCAACCTCCAAGAAAGAGAATCCCTCGTCGTTCACAGGGACCAAAGCGTTTGAGGTGGAAGCTGCAGACTTCAACTGAGACACCTCTCTTTGCAGGTTATTATTTTCCTGCTCTAACAACTCAGCTATCTGTCTGTGCTCTTCGACCTCAGCCTTCAAAGTTCTCTCCCTCACATCATAAGCAGCAAACAGTTTATCGTATCCCTTATTAGCACTGAGTTGCTGATACTTCTTCTCGTATCCTTCGTGCAAAAGGGCTGTAGATTTCTTATATTATTGTTGAAGCTCTTCAATAGTTCCTTGGAGATCTTCAATCATTTCATAATATGCTACATTGTTAGCCACTGCACGGCCAAGCAGGCACTTCAGATACTGGTAGGCTAAAATTGCTTGCTCTGAAGCACCTTGACTGAGGATGTCAACGATTTGTGCTGCACTCATATCTGTATGACCATCTTTGAAGTACTCATTGCATTGCCTCAATAATTTTGTATCATGAGTAGACAATAACTCCATCCTGGCCATAAACTAGTAAAGAAAGAGAAAGCAAGAATCAATAAGAGTTCAAACAGAGCATGAAGAAGAGAAACAAGAGTATGAATAGGCGAAACTTCAAATTTTATTACATCATAAAGGAGAAGTACAAAATTCAGAGTTACATTTGATAAAGAAAAATAAACAGAGAGAAAAATCTGAATAACTCTACACCTTTTCCTTGTCTCCTAAAACTTTTTCGGGAGGCTGGGACGAGGAGGTAGGTTGCTCAGATGGTACAGATGGTTGCTCGGGGAGTGCTGGAAGTTGCTCGTTTGAAATAATGGATGGTTGAAGTTACTCGCTGGTGGACTGGATAGCTGGGGAATGAGGAATTTGATCTACCATCACCATGGAGGATTCCTCAGAGGCGGCTTCGTCCTCTTCTTCTTCTTCAGGAGTTAGAGGGGGGCCCGGGATGTGTCGCTAAAATAGGTCAGAATTTTCATCGACCTTCATCTCTTACAGAGCAGCGACCCATCCATCCCTAAAGTATTTATGGCTACCATATTCCACCCGCGACATCATGGCAGCCAGACCTTTATTCCACCCCTTATCCCAGCCAGTGCTGAAAGACTTTTTTACAGCCAACTTCCTTTTCGCTTTCTCCAAGGAAAGCTTCTCGGAAAGAAGATCCTTGGCAGCCTTCAGCTTATTCTCTATTTCTTCCTTTTGACGACCTACTTCACAAAGTCAGCCCAACTCTTCTTCAGCATTTTTGAGCTTCTCATCGAGCTCTTTATTCTTCTCTTCCAAGTTTTTTATTTTCTTCTCCAAACCTTTGGAGACTTCAACAACTTGGTTTCTCTCCTGCTCGGTGGAATCAAGTTTCTCCTCCCAAGCAGCCTTATCATCATCATACTTCTGACGAGAATCTTTCAAAGACTGCGTCAGGCCCACCAAATCTTCCTCTACACCAGACGAGGAGCTTGAAGCTTTAATAGCTTAATATTTCTTTAAAATGATATTAAAATAGGTCACCAACTGGGAAAAGAAAATGATATCAAGTCAGTACACAGATGTAACAAGGGAAAAATGAAAGTTGAGGACAATGATACTTATAGAAGCTATATGACGAGCAACTAATGAGGTAACCATGTACCGAGAAAGATTTTCTTCCATACCTTGGATCTCGAGAATGATCCAAGACTTCACCGAGTTTATAGCAGAGCTCGGGGCAACAAAAATGGGAACACCACTTCCAGTAATCGGGGGATGAGAGATGGATTCAGCCAAATTGACCGAGGAGCTCTTCTTCAGCTTCCTCGGGGGAATAGGAATGCTCTCGACTAACGATGTAGTCTTAGTCGGAGAGATAACAATCACCTCACTTGGAACAGTGACCTTGCTCGGAGACACTAGGGGCTTCTCGGCAACCTTCACAGTAGTAGCCCACTACACCAAAACAGCCGATTTGTAAGTGTTTTAAACACTTACAAATAGGTGCGTTGCAGAAAAATTGTAAGTGTTCATAACCGTTGCAAATGTCATTTACAAGTGTTAATTGGGAACAAATATCCGTGTCAAACAACCGTTACAAAAAAAATTGTAAGTGTTCTGAACACTTACATATTAAGATTTTGCAAGTGTTTAAAACACTTACAAAATTTTTGTTTGCAAGTGTTCAGAACACTTGCAAAATTCAACAACTGTTTTTAATTTACAACGGTTATAAACACTTACAAAAGAGAATATATATATTTTGTTTGTGACGGTTCAGAACACTTACAAATATTAATATGTAAGGAAATAATGTTCATTCTATAAGTGTTATGAACACTTACATAAATTAAAATATTAAAAAAAGTAAAAAAATTCCACCACATACCACTTACCTCACATATAACAAACAATAAAAATAGCAAAAAACATAACAATTATATCCAAACACTTTCATACAATACTTCATGATATGGACATAAACAAACAGTTATCAAGAAAGCAAGCAAGAGCACAAAGGTATATATTGAGTATTCTCCTTAACAAACTTCATACATCTAGTTATTGTATCCAAATACACATGTACCACAACCCTATTAGTACAGTAAGGAAATCGTGTCGATAAGAGCATTGTCACTAGTTCCCTCAAGAGGCCACTGTCAGTACTCACCGCCTCGTCGCTAAATGACTCTCCAAGTGCATAAAATACGAAATCAGAGCTTCTACCACTTCAGCATTCCTATCAACAGAAAATGAAACGACACTACCAATGAGAGTCTGTTAAAAATCCGAGTAACATCACGAAAGTCAAATTTAGCAATAGTTTTATGTGATTGTGGACATAAACAAATAAGTGACTCTTAAAAGGCGAGCACATGGGTCTAAGAAAAAACATTATACTAAATACTAAAGGGGGATAACCCAACAAGGGTTGTAACATTTACACATATTTGACAGTTACAACTATTATATATACGACCTCTACCATAAAATTTGTAGTTCACAAGTAATATAAGATATGGATGTAGACTATCACAAGTAATAAAATTTGTCATCTATTCAAAGTTGAGTTCTTACATCACTAACCAACTAAAATGGGATGAGTCAGCATATTATCAGAAGAATTAATTTGACAGTGTACCTGAAAGAAAATGAGTAACTTTGTTGGTACTATTATTTTGGGAAAATGACTGGAACATTCTAAGAAAAGATATCACATGCCCCAGGAATAAACATTCTTGAAGCATTGTTGATTTTTAGATGATCGGCTTGCCAACCTCTCTATAAAAAAAGATGTGAAGAATTATAAGGAAGAAATGTATTTGGATCTTACATCAATGGTGGGAACTTCCATTGAAGCTTCTCCACGAAACTTTGAGTACAACTGCCAATCATTAACATAACAACTTCAATATTCTTAATTCAATCACGGTGATAGAAAAAAACAGAGTTACAACCTAACCTGTTCCTTAGGTTGTTGCCTTAGCTGATGTAAGTGTGGTCGAGCTTCCCCGTCTAGTTCCTTAGGTGTTCAGAGAGTTCTTTAGCTTGAGGGTATAACTCAACAATTGCAGGACATAAATGCAGTGACTGGTGCGCTTCTCCTCACTACCAATAAGCCCAATTCTGACAGAACATTTGAATCTGCTCCAGTCTTGGTCACAGAAGTAAGTCCTTAGCACAGGCCTTGAACTGTTGCTAATAAATCACACTCACAGACTGAGGGTTGAAAGAAACTTGCATTTTAGCTTTCATTAGTGGTCGTGTCTGCATAAACTGCAGGTTTACTAACTCGAGATGCCTCATGTCATTCTTCTTGGCAGAACCTTGTAGTTTTGTGCCCACTATTTAACAAACTTCACTCACGAAATGTTTTTACCCAACTAAACCTTTCTGAGGGAATCTAGCCAATCAATAATGCATTGAGATCAATACGAATATCGAAAGTGGGAGCACCGATGAGGATGACATTATAAAGCCTCTTCTCCAAAACTCGCAAAACCTGACTCAACTGGTTCCCACCCCAAAACCCTCAATCAGCTCATTAAACTCCTTATCAAATGGGGGCTCCTTGTGGCCTGATTCACATGACTGCGAAGTTCTGGAGGAAGTGGTAACTGATTCTCGGGATCAAACAAGGGATTCTCGCATTGAGATGGGTGATGGTCAGACCGCTACTTGTCTCGCACTGAGGGTAAAAAACATATACGCTGAATAGGGGCCAAATAACGCATCTGGATCAGACAACATAACATCCTTGCATTACTTTGTATGCATCTGAATTCTGATATTTTTCAGAGCAACTCCAACATTAATTGTTGAACCCTGAGATCACTCTTTTGAACCTTGCTCATTCTTTAGACCAAGCAATCCTGTGATGGACTATGCTTGCAAAAATTCGAGCCATGATTAGGAGATTTGGGATTTAATACCATGTGATTTCACCATACAATTACGATGTTTTGGATGTTTCCATCATGGAAGAGAAAAACTCCCAAAATCTTACTTATGAGAAATTTTGTATCAACTTCAGGTCTCTTGTATTTGAACATTTTCATGATATGTGATATACGTAAGTGTGGCTTTGTCTGGACGAGAATCAACCAGGCTTCATGGCCCCTTCAAAATGCAAGCCAAACTCATACTCATATAGGCCCACGTCTCAGAGGCTTGTGCCACATATCCTTGGCCTCCTAGACTCAATCAGCAGAATCCTTATAACCATGTATGAAGACTATCTTTACACTTATAAGTACTTCCAAGTCTCGGTTCCATTGTGTGTTGGCCTCCTATGACACCGCCAGTTGGAGACCAGTTCGCAGTTTCAGAACATGTATCACTCCTGGCATCACTCAATCGGAGGCCACCTCATCAATCTCGGTCAGTCGATACCTTACAAAGCCAACAACAGCCTTTCGCATAAAACATGCAATTCGGGTATCGATGGGACACGTGGAAGAAAATTGTTATTGAAGCTCACCCCCCACCCACCCACATGGGAGGATATTCTTTCATCATGATGTACATATGCATAAGACAATTGGCTATCTCCTATTAGTTAATTAAGATCAGGCATGCATGTTGCATGCTTAGGGGTGGTACTACGCATCCCCAACACTATAAAAGCTAACTTCATTTTCTTTACAAAGGAAGGATTAATTCCTAACCCTACTGAAACTCTGTTATTTTGTACTTAAGAGAGAGATATTTTTGGGCAAAATGACTCAGAATTTGGATGGAGAAAGGCTAATTTGAGTCCAAGCTAGCCAATCTGATTTTAGTTTCAAGGGGTTGACACTTTAGACATGATTGTACAAATAGGTCACATAATTCCACTACAAATGACATGAACCAACTATAATGATGAAAAAAACACTGAAACACGATATGGACCGATATAACACAAATCCAACTCTACAATAATAAATAGGTCGGGTATGAGTGGTGTTAATTTAAGCACTAAAATAATATATAGCTCATTTTAGAGTGTGCACGGATACTCTGAAGCATCACAAATCAGTCAACCAGAATACAGGCACTGAATAAATAGCATTCTCAAGTATTTGAATATATAAGTGGTAGAAAAAATACCTCCCAGTCTGTACAAATTGGGAGAACGCGCTTTAAATTGCCACATTGGGCTGCATATACTATTATTTCATATTTCCCACCCTCTTGTGCCGCAATTTTCTTCAATATATCCAGAAGAAAAAAAATCCATTAATTTCATAGAAACAGAACCACCCAATGTGCATTATATTCTTAAGATAAGATTATCAGACATGACATCTTCAGGCAGCATACATATATTTATCAAAATGTGACAAACTATGAAGCTAGGTGTATACGACTATTTTTTGAACTTGAAAGAAAAGCATGCAAAATCTTCTAAATAGAAAAACCAGAGCCAAGTCATAGTTACCTTAATAAGGATGTCCCGTGAGAGAATTTACCCACGATGGCATATTTATAATGATTGGAAAGGATGTCCACTTGTGTCTGGTTGAATGAAATAGCTGGTTCTCCACGTTGCTTTTTTAAGGATTGTACAACTTGTGGTGAAAGTGTGTTTCTCAAGTTGTGTACCATGGATTTAAGATGAATTGTGGTAAATGACAATGCTTCCTCTAGTATATCTTCACCATGGACTCTGAGATGTGTTGCTTCATATAAGCTTAACATTCCTCTGGTATCACTAATGAATGACTCCTTCAATTTCCCTTTGGCGTCCTTAAATTTGCTGAATATACCTTCATTAGCACACATTATAAAAAAAATGTCCATATTTGATCAATTAAATTTACATAAGCAATCATGCATATACCCAATGACTCAAACATATCCTTCACCGTTCTTATGGTTTACAGATTATTGTTGTGCTTCAATGATAACCAAAAAAAAAGTTATGCAAGTGTCAGACACTGACTTAGTTGCAAGTTTTTTTGGGTTTCCATATGAGACTCTTCGTCTCGGTTCAAGACTACACGCACACATATTTGTGATTGTGGCTTAGACATTGGTGTTCTTTTGATGCGTTTTGATGTTGCTTGATATAATACAACAGTAACGTGTTAATGCCTATTAATGATCATTAGCAAGATGCTTCGCAAATGGTACAATAAATACACAGACAATGTCTGCCCCGATTACTTTTGCAAATGTGTTGATGAACGGTCGTGGTTCTTTTCAAACTCATGTATCTCCGCCAATCATCAAAACTATTGTATATTAATCATCATATCCCCTGGAAATTTAATAGTCTTGTATTGTATATTAATCTTCAATTTAACGCATATTATGAATGAAATTACATTGATAAACTATAAATTATGAATCTAAGAAATTACCTATCAAGGCGAGCCATAATGTTTTCCAAAGACATGATCACCACAGGTATGTTTCTCAATGATGATGGCGTCTGCTGAATAATAAACAAAGACGTTAGAAAGTTAACAATCGGCATCAGTAACGATCAATACATAGCAGCAACCAATTTATAAAATACCTTTACAAGTAGTTGTTTTAATAATGCCAATTCTCTGAATTTCTGTAGATATAGGAATAACTCTATGAAGTAATTTCCATATAGATGTGTAAATTGTCATTGGAAATCTTCTCCGCCATTTCAGATTCCAGCTCAAAGAAGATGGTCTAGAGTTTCTGTAATTTTCATAACCGGTCTTAAATGGGAAATCACCAGTGGTTGATAGCAAACCTCTTCCCTCCTCCTTTATCCGGGCTTGGGACCGGCAATGCAAAGGAAATATTTGCATTGGCGGAGTTAAAAAAGGTTATGCCATATAGCAAAAAGCAACTCAAGTAATTCAAAAATGAAAAACATAACGAACATAATAAAGTCCATAGCAAATACTAGCATAATAAAGTCCATAGCATAACAGAGTCTAGCATAATAAAGTCCATAGCATAATAAAGTCCATAGAAAATACTAGCATAATAAAGTCCATGGCATATTCGATACAAGCATGACTTTAATGAGTCGCTAACAAAAATTAAATTCAAGAAGTCATTGGGATCCAACAATACGCGTGACTAAACTCTTCGGCCACACGACCCAACTTCCACTACCAACATCTCCAAGAAGCTCAGCACCACCTTGTGTTCCCAAATAAAGAGAAGCATTTTCCTCAATCACTTTGTCCACTAAAAATACCACCTCTTTCTAGTAATTCACGCTGTGATTGTGCAGTACGTCTCGAGGGGTAGCGTCTATCCTTCCCTTGCCAATAACCTTACCATTCAACCCGAGCATATCACATGAGACACCATCTTCTAGTGAGAAGGATTCTACATTAAATGATGCAACTGTCCCATTACTTGCACTTGCTCCAACAACTGGGGAGGAATGGGACTTCCCCAACACCATACCTATCATTGTCTCTATATTGCCTAGTTTATTATTCATGCCTTTGATCTCGGATTCCAATGTATCGAGACGACCTTTCATTTGGTTCCCATTGGCCTTTTCAGCTGCAAGCAAAGATAAAGATGGAGCTGAAACCTCGATGGATGATAGCGAAACTACGGAACCCACACCACGAGTGCGCCCTCGCTTGTCAATACCAAATACTTCAGACAAGGCATCATTTCTCAATGATTGTGGCTCGTTGTTGTTTTCCCTACAACTTTCTTCTAGTTCTTTTTTCTTCGCATGCACCTTGTCCTATGAAATGCCAAATATATAGAATTGTCAAGACTAATCATTTGAATGTATAATGTTTTCATGTAACAATCATCATTCACTATTTATAGAAAATCACCATGATTGGAGCAATGCTCTCTTTTACTGACCCATCTTTACATGTGTGGCTAGCTATCCATACATCAACACGCAATGGGTTTTTATGCAATTTCTTTGTCTACAAATAAAAAACATAACATATATTATCTTCAAGGTAATAGTAATCAAACAAAGCAGTAAAATATAGTCGTACGTACCATATTGTACTCGACTTGGGCATGCCCATCACGCCCACTTGTGTGAGTGGCCCCAATCTTTTCCCTATTATCTTTCCCCGCTTTCCTCTTTTTTTTAGCCTCTTCTGTATTCTCATGCTCCAGGAACTCTTTCCACTGTTCTGGCTTAACACCTGGAGGTACATTGGCCAATCTTTCGGCATCCATTGAATACTTATCATAATAGCTCTTCCGTAACGTGGATTTATATGTTTTAAGTAGGCTGCACGTACTTTTGTAGCAACTAATCTTGTAACTATCCGGGAGTCCATATGCTCTCTAACAAGGCAATTGATATTTTTAAATTATAAGAAATCTGTAAAGTTATACAAAAGCAAATATAATAAGCAAATTAAGTATACATAAGAAGTCTCACTTTCATCTCTTTCCAATCATCTTCCTTGTATATTTCTGGAACCTTACGCCAATCAGTATATGATATTGGGACCTGTGCCTGGACCACTTTACCAAGTCGAGACATAAATCGGCCTTTCTCGCTACCTATTACCTGATTATGTTGATGGATCTCAACCGCAATTCTGGTGTCTATAGATGATCCATCTGGACCATCATGTGGGTTGGAGACATTAACTTCATTTGACATTACTGAAATTCAAATAGTGTTAGATATACCATGCATAAATATTCTGCATTAATAATATGTCTAAATGAATTATTCACATATTATGTCCAAAATTACTAAAAATATATAATCTGTTCAATGCATAATCTGTCTAAATTTACTAAGAATTGGTCCATTCGTCGCATGTTACAATATAAGTGAAGCATTAAAGTAGTACATAAACATAATATATCACAAGAAACAAAATCTTGAAGCGATGTCTAAAATTATTTTACAACGTAAGTGAAGCATTAAAGTAAATAAAATTAAGCAAAAATTATAAAAATCAGCTTTAGCTTTAACTAGAAGTCATAAAGCAGATTCTTCAAATTGGGATTATCCTCAAGAATAGACTGATACATTGTAGGAACCTCAAGTTTGTCAACACTTGTTGTTAATCTCTGTGGTGCATGCAAAATGATAGACCAACCATTGTCTTCAAAATCCTTTGAGTAAAATACTTGAGATGCTTCAGATGCAAGAATGAATGGCTCATCGTCGATTCAATCCTTACTCTTCAACTTACTTAAGTTTACCATCATTAAGTTCGATTCCGGATCAACTTTGAAACCATTTACTTTGTCCTCAACTCTCACCCAGTCACAGTAAAACACAACTATTTCGAAAGATGTATAATCCAACTCAAATATTCCAAGAACAATGCCAAAGTATGTTGTCTCCGCTTCCTTATAATTCATATCTTTTCTGCTTGACCTGAACTTTGTGATGGCCCTCATTGACACGCCACTATTTTGGGTTACCCGTGACTCATCATACTCACGTTTGCAAAATTCAAACCCATTCACCTGATACCTCTTATATGATTATACATCATATAATGGCCCATTTGCTAGCCGCCAAAGTGCGGTATCAATCAATCCCACTTTTAATAACTACAAAAAAGATTTCATAAGATGATTATATATATATATACACACACACACTTGAATAAATGTAAAATTTTATTATGTAGTCGAATTAAAAGCGAACCTCCTTAATCAACCATGGGATAAAACTCTCGGTCTTTTCCTTCAATGTAGTCGCTCTTCGATTACGCCCAAATGTGGATTCCCAATAAAGATCATATTTCCTACACCAATTCAATACCCCACACTTAGGCATCCTACTTCCTGCAACAATCTACATAAGCGGTATTTTTCAATTAAAAAATCTCAAATCATATTGATATACTTACTTTTGCCATTCCTCTACTTCATTTGATTGGTGTAACACCCACTTACGTGCTTGAGCAAATTGTAATGGAGTTAACTTCACATTCTTCCCTTGTACTAAAGGACCCTCGCCTACGCATTCATTATCTTCATCTTCATCAAGAAAATATTCACGCGTATATTTGTGATTTCCTTCACTAGGGTTTGGCATGTACTCCATGCAATATAAGGTCGATTCTTCTACGATATATTTCTCTGCAATGCTCCCTTCAACATACCTCTTATTATTAGCGTACTTCTTGTAATCTTTCATCAACCTACGCATAAAAAATATATTGATTACAAAAAAAATGTTTGTCGAAATAAAAAGGTTAATAAAATCATTTACTATTTAATGACCTCTCATAAGGATACATCCACCTATATCTTACCGGCCCACAAATCAACACTTCCTCTGCTAAGTGTATAACGAGGTGGACAGTAATAACAAAAAATCCAGGCGGAAAATATTTCTCCAAAACACACATAGCATCAAATAATGCGTTCCTTGCCGACTCCAAAACATCCCTCTTGATCACTTTGGAACATAACACATTGAAAAATAAGCTTAACCGTTGAATTGCTATGCGCAAGTCCTTGTGTTTTGGATAAATGTTTTTAAGCAGCAACGGCAACAAATATTGCATAATTACATGATAGTCATGTGATTTGAGCCCCTTCAATCCAAGTGGTTGTAAACTCACACAATTACTCAAGTTAGAAGAAAAACCTCTTGGAACTTTTAGCTCCTTTAAAGTACGAAAAAACCATTCTTTTTCTTTTTTGTTTAGAGTGAATGTAGCCTTTGGTTTCACAGTTTTTCCTGAACTTTCGTCTGTTTCCATCCACATCTTCTTCTTGATCCCCATGGTCTTCATATCTTTACGGGCATTTTCGCTATCTTTCGTTTTGTCTTTAACGTCTAGAATGGTTGACAAAAGATGATCGGTGACGTTCTTCTCAATGTGCATAACATCTAGATTATGACGAACACTATGCTCTTTCCAATAGGGTAAATCAAATAAAATAGACCTTCGATACCATGGAGTGGTAACATCACTAACCACATTCTT
This sequence comes from Sambucus nigra, assembly GCA_949130495.1. Lineage (NCBI taxonomy): Eukaryota > Viridiplantae > Streptophyta > Magnoliopsida > Dipsacales > Adoxaceae > Sambucus > Sambucus nigra. The sequence goes on along the minus strand of OX422210.1, from coordinate 77,878,719 downwards.
ATCCCCTTAACGTTTTCTTTTTATTCCGAAAATCTGTTTACCAATTCTCATCTTGATGCATTTCACCTTCTTCTCAACCTCTGAACCAGATAACCTTCGTGGAGCTTTACGATGTTCAACCTTGTTGTTGAAATTACGTTTGTCCTCCCTGAACTTGTGATCATGAGGAAGGAATCTTCTATGACCACGATAACAAATTTTTCTACTACTCGTAAGTCGTTCAGATTCAACTTCTTCCGCACAAACTGGGCACCCCTTATAACCATGAACCGTGCAACCCGATAAAGTTCCATATGCAGGAAAATCATGGACAGCCCACAACAACATCGCTCTCAAAGAAAAATTAGGTTTTGTATATGAGTCGTACGCCATTAAACCTTGAAACCATAATTCCTTTAACTCATCTAGCAAGGGGGCCAGGTAAATGTCAATGTCTTTGCTCGGAGCATTCGGGTCGGATATTAAAATTGACATCATTAAAAAGTCCCTTTTCATGCATAAAGACGGTCCCATATTAAGAGGAGTAAAAATGATAGGCCAACAACTGTAACTAGAGCTGAGATTGCCGTATGGATTAAAACCATCAGTGGCTATACTAAGACGGACATTACGTTTTTCAGCCGCAAAGTCTGGCCACATCACATCAACAGATTTCCATATAGACGAATCAACAGGATGACGCATGATATTTATGCTACACTGCACCCTAGCGTGCCAAGTCATCTCATTTGCAATCCATGGTATGGTGAATAATCTCTTCAACCTTGGAATCAGGGGGAAATGTCTAACTATCTTCAGAGGTACTTTACCCTCCCCATTTATTCCCAACCTATACCTGGGTAGGTTGCATACTGGACATTTTACCTTCATTGAATGTTCTTTTCTATATAAAATACAATCATTTTTTCATGCATGAATTATATTATAATCCAGACCAACTTCTTTGATTATCTTCTTCATGGCTGGATACTTGGATGGTACTGTATTTCCTTTCGGCAAAAACTCTTTAAACACCCCCAAATTTTCTGTAACACTATTATCTGACAAACCATATCTTGTCTTAACATTATTCAATTTGACAAGAAAATATAGTGTCGTATGTTTCTCAGGACTTGACGGGTACAACGGTTCACTGGCCTTGTCACGTAACTTTTTGTATTTTAACTCCTCATTAGTCTCGCCACGATTGTAACCTCCCCCCATTCTAACATGCTCACTTGATAAATGATCTACTTCACGATTAAATATTTCGAATGCGTCGTAAACAAGCTCTTCCATTCTTGGATTGTCGAGGACAGGGTCATTACATTCAACACTTTCAGTGGGTTCTTTTTCTTTTCTTTTAACGACTTCCTTTTCACCATGAAAACGCCAAAACGTGTAAGACTTGGATATACCATAACAAAGCAAATGAAAATGGACATCTTCAAGCTCCAATAACTTTCCATTTTCACATTTTATGCATGGACATGAAAATAAGGTTTCGCCACCACAATTATTCTTCACAAAATCAATGAACGTAGCAACCCCATTAATGTATTTTGCACTTCCTCTTTCACGTTCCTTCATCCACTCTTTACCAACGTCCGATGACATTCTGTATGTTGAGATACGTTAGTAAAAAATTAATACTATTTAATACCTAAGGGTCAGGCAACATGATCTTAAAATCTCATATAATTGAATTTATAACCAAATGAAATATAAATTAAATATTTTTATGGTTGAAACCAGAAATAATCTTCTCTATATTCGAAAGATAATATAAACACACCCAACCTGAAACCTAAACACGTCAAACCCCAACTCAACATTACTTCTTGGTTCGAAAAAAGAAAAGAAAACATAATTTTAGTTTCGAGGAGTACTTACAGGGAGTTTGTATCACCCTGTACATATTGAAGGTTTACCTTGTCAATGACTCTGACTCTCCAAGTTTTTTTAATAATTTTTTTGAAATGTGGTTGACAGACCCAAATCTCTTTACAATTATTCAAAACCCAAATTTGGGAGACCCAAATCATTAATTTAACTGCTAATCCCCACTCGAGGTGAAAATCACAAATTAGACATACGCACTATTATTCCAAACCATTAATCGTGTATGAATAATACGCACCAAATATTTAACAGACAGTTATCAAATTAGACATACGCACCAAATAGAATAATACGCACCAAATATTTAATCGTGTATGAATAATACGCACCAAATAAAACATACGCACCAAATATTTAACAGAATAAGACATATGCACCAAATGAAACCCTAAATCGTATCTTTAATAGAATAATACGCACCAAATATTTAACAGAATAAGACATACGCACCAAATAAAACCCTAAATCATATCTTTAACAGAATAATACGCACAAAATAAAACCCCTAATCGTATCTTTAACCCGTTGAAAGATGATCGCATGAAAATATTTAACAGAATAATATTGATTGCATCTTTAACCCTAAGCGAAGGCTATGACGGTTGATTTGTTAAAACGTTAGAAATACTTAACAGAAAAAATACATTATGTATTTATGAAAATTTTTTATCTTCGAATTTAACAGAATAAATATTGAATGTATTTATGAAAATACATTCAATATTTAACAATATTGATCATGAAAATACATAACGATAGTTTTCCCAAAATTTCGTTATGTATTTTCGTTACCAAAATTTTGATGAAAAAGTTTCAATCAGTAATTTCGTTATGTATTTTTGTTACTTTTGATGAAAAAGTTTCAATCAGTAATTTCGTTACCAAAATTTTGATGAAAAAGTTTCAATCAGTAATTTCGTTAAAATGGAGAAATCAAGAAAGGAGAGATCGCACCTTCGAAGGTTTGGTTTGGAGAAGATCGCACGAAGGTTTGGTTTGGAGAAGATCGCACGAAGGTCGGACTCAAAAGGAGGAGGGAAGTTTTGGAGGCAGAAATTTCGTTTCCACGGTCCCACCTACAAATTTCATTTTAGAGGCAGAAATTTCGTTTCGTACTAAAAAGTAATTTTTTTTTAGTATGCAACCCTTTTAGGTTATCCCACGAGCCCACCTACAAATTAAGTAACTATCACAAATTTTACAAGGGTTTTGAACACTTACAAAGTTTATAAGTGTTCAAAACCGTTGTAAATTATGTAAGTGTTTTAAACACTTACAAATTAAATAATCAATTAGTTGCTAAATTGTCATTATGGTGTAGTGGCCGTAGGGGGTGCATCAATCTTCTTTGTCCCCTCTTCTGGAACATCATGTTTACTTCTCTTTACCTCTCCAGCAACAGAGGCAGATTTCTCGAAGATGGCAGGAGCTCTTCTTTTCTTCATTCTTTCACTCAGAGGGATATGAGACTCAGGTGAAGAACTTGCAGAAGCAGGTACTAGTTCTACCTCACTTATCACCGGACGAGCAGTAAAAGATGAGGTGTAACTCTTATACTGCAACAAATATGAAGCTGACCTGATATGCTCGTCAGCAACAGTCTGATGCAAACCCCAGATAAGTTTTAGATGTTTTAAATTAACTTCTGTCTCTTTTGGAGACCTTCTTTTGCTGTCAACTGTAAAGAAATGAAAATTAAAATATCAGTGACATATTTTATCAAACACCAAGGAAGAATAATTTCAAAAATAAAATAAAATAAAAACAACCTATCCCATTGCCATAGGGAGGACATCTAGGACCCTGCTACACATCATTTCCAGTCAGTGGAGGGTGTTGCCAATTTTTCATAACAACCCCGTGCTCGAAGTAGTCCCTATTGACATCTGGGAGATTGACCACTAAAGCCCTATTTAAAAACCTAGTTTTTAAATAAAAAGTATTGTCACCAACAACCCATCTATAACATAACATAATTTCTGGAATTCCTATACGAGTTCCATGAATTTGATTTAATCTATGAACTCCGTTAACTATTCTCCACGTATTGGGGGCTATTCTTGCAGTAACCACGTCAAAATATTGACAGAATTCCAGACATAAAGGGTTTGGGGGAAAAGAAAAGCCACATTCAGCGACAAAGAGACTGGGGAACCAATGTCCCTCAGCCAAACGAAAATAATCTGAAGGCTCATAAAGTTCCTCCAAAATAACCCATGAACGAATAGAGAAATCAGAACGAAATTTATCAAGCGAATCTACAGGGTAAACCATGATGAGTAAAGAAAATCAAAGAGAAAGAAGAAGATCTTACAGGAAAAAGGATGAGTCTGTTGACAACGAATGATGAAAGGGAGGAACGCACAGGAGAGAGAGACAATGGAAAACTCAAAGAGACAAGTTTGAAAAAGTAGAACACGAGGGGATTTTTTGCAATGCTTAAATACCCTGTCTTGGGAATGGGTAAAGGTAATGATTACAAAAAGAGACGGTTACGTTACCAGTGGCTAAAAAGACAAAAAGGGCGCGAGAATCGAAGCGGTTATAAAAATTCAAAAAGTTCGATTCTACGAATTTGGAAGGAGAAATAAATACAAAAGAAAATACTCCTAAATTTCAGGATGACCATTTAAAATCGCCATATTTCGAGAAAGAATGTTCCACACTCCTCAAATTTCGAACTGTGAAACATTGGGGGCTTCTGTTGATACCAAATTTAGTCTGCTAACATGGCTCAATTGAGTGAAGACACGTGGCAATCTGCGTGGCAATAACAAACACTTCCGAACAACATCTTGACTTCGAGGAACTTAACTTCCCCGACCCACTCAGATAATCCGAGCAATAGATGCTCTCCGAGGAACCATACTGCAACGAGGAACTCTGCTTCCCCGATCAACTCAGACGCTCCGACCGTCAAGAGTTCTCCGAGGAACTTTAATACACCGAGCAACTTATGAGTACCAAGCTACTTAGGCGGTCCGAGCAGCTTAGGCGGTCCGAGCTGCACCTTGAACAGAGCATTAATAGCAGGATAACCAACAGATTGACTGCGCATTAAATGCTTATTATTACCATACAGATGTATACGCCTAATGGACAACTATGTATTACCCTTTCACATATACAGCCTGAGAGCTATAAATACATTGTATCATCCTCATTGTAAGGGGACCGGGAATTTCTTGACTAAACTGGTAATCAAGAATTCTCAAACAGTCAGCAATAATAGAAACAGTGGACGTAGGCCATTCTTATAAGGCTGAACCACTTTAAAATTTCTTTGTCTCATTTTATTTTATCTGTGATTAAATAATTACATATAATCTAATTTTTTACATCAACAATAAGACTTCAAGAATTGGGTTTATTCATTTATGTACAAAAATTACCATTTCAATCCATCAAATAAACCTAATTATTTCTATATAATTTTTACAATTTATAAAAATCTTATTAAGGTAGAAATCAATATCTACATCATGAGATGAGATAGTAGAATTTTCTTGCCTTGAATGATGAATAAACATTTCGAAAAGAAAGATAAGAGAACCCCCTTTTGAAAATTCCTTACAATTGCTCCTCAAAAATCCCCAATTTGTGTAAAAAAATATCCCATTGATGTAGAAAATAACTTCCTTGAGAAAATAATTGAATTGGCCTTCTAAGATGTCCCCAAAAGTCTTTTGTTTTTGTAATTAAGTATCTGTCTTGCCAAAATCAATTTTAAAATTATAGGATTTTAGGTTAGAATAAAAAGAAAAAAATTGTAGATTGAAAATAAGTATTTTGTGTTAAGTTTTGGAAGTTGAATTGTGGGTTTAGGAGGTAGTAGGGTTTCATTTAGAATTTTATATGAATTCTCCCATTCTTATGTTTTTACTCTTTTGTCCTTAACCCTAGATTTCTCTCTAAATATGTTGCCCATTCATCTAACTAATTACTTTGCTTAGTTTTCAAATAATAAATTAAAAAATATTATTTAATTAAATCAAAATTAGGCATTTTAAATTTTATTCTTTTCTCAAATAAAATCCAGATTTCAATTTCAATCCAAATCAATTTCAAAGTTTCTTATAAAACTTTATTTTTCACTTGAATAATTATAAAAATTAAGTTTTCACTTGAAATAGTTATTTAAAACTCTCCCAAAAATTCAGTTTTCACTTAAAATAGTTATCACTTAAAATAGTTATTTAAAATTCTTCGAAATTTCAATTATATAATAAAATCTGAATCAAGTAATTATTTTAATTAGTTAAATTATTTTACATTTACGGGCTATTACAACCCCCCCCCCCCCCCCCCCCCGGCACACACCCACCCACAAAAAAAAAGAATTTCGTTATAGGAAATCATATTAAATCTCTTACTTACTTGAGTAAAAAAATCATATTACCTCACACAACATGAGTCAAAATCATCTCCTCGTATTAGAATAAGTCAAAATCATATCCTCATTTTAGAATGAGTCACAATCATCTCCTCATATAAGAATGAATCAAAATCATGTCCTTATATTAGAATGAGTCAAAAGCATATCCTCGCATTAGAATGAGTCAAAATCATCTTCTCATATAAGAATGAATTAAAATCATATCCTCATATTAGAACGAGTCAAAAGAGCATCTACTCATATTAGAATGCGTCAAAATCATCTACTCATGTAAGAATGAGTTAAAATCATCTCCTCATATAAGAATGAATCAAAAGCTTCCACGTGAATAAAATAGGTCAAAATTTATTAACAACTCATATACCTGAGTCAAAACAGATTGGGATATTATTGCCTCATTATTAAGTCATTACGCTTTCAAGTGGAATCCTACTTGTTGTAATGATTCTATGCACTCGTACTCGTGGTATTTCCATGGAACACAACTTTTGGATTCGCTGACCCAAAATACTCACCAAATTGTTCACTATATGACCTGTATAAGTCTAACTCAATCTCACCAAAATTAATATGTTAGTACCATCGATCGAGGTGATCTGAAGTGCTAAATGGTACACAACCTTCCCTACCTTCTCTGTAATCGTGAATGGCCCAATATAGCGAGGGGATAATTTTCTCTTTTCGAACCTCACCACTGCTTTCATGGGGTAGACTCGCAGTAAAACCTGCTCTCCCACCTAAAACCCCATTGGCTCACAATTCTTATCGACCTAGCTCTTCTGTTTATCCCGAGCTATTTTAATTTGCTTTCTAATCAACTTGATCTTATCAGTCGCCTCTTAGACATACTCCGATCCCAAATGTCTACGCTCGCCCAAATTTAGCTAATATATTGGTGATCGACATGGTCTCCCGTAAAGTGCTTTATAAGGAGCTATGGAAATGGACTTCTGATAATTATTGTCATACACAGACTTTACTAGCTAAAAATTGGCCTTCCAACTACCCTTGAAGTCAATTATACTCAATCACAACATATCCTCTTATACCTGATTGGCTCTCTCAGTCTAGCCATCCGTCTGTGGATGGGATGTCACGTTAAGATGCAGCTTAACCCCCATAGCTTATTGTAAACTCTCCTAAAAGTGTGAACCAAATGTAGGGTCCCAATTTGAAATGATTGATAATAGAACCCTGTGTAAATGAATAATCCCGACCACATATAAATGTGTAAGATGCTTGATCGAATAGTCGGTATAAATGACCAAAAAGTGTGCCACCTTTGTAAGGCAGTAAACAATCATCTATAAAGAATCATGATGTTGAGACGTCAAGGGTAACCTGATGAAATCCATAGAGATGTATCCCATTTCCACTCAGGAATGAATAGAGGCTCAAGCATACTATAAGCCTTATGATGGTCCATCTTCATTATTTTATAAGTAGTGCATCTCGATATGAACTCAACCACCTCCTTCTTATTACGAACCCAACAATATTATCGTTTCATATCTTGGTACATTTTCTCCCCTTTTGGGTGTGCCGAAAATGCAAACCACGCGACTTATCCATAACAGCCCATCTCAATTCCCCATCTAATGGTACCACCAACTTACCCTTATAACGCAACCTACCATCTAATCCCATCGAAAAGAAAGGTACACCGATAGAGAGAAGCTCCATTACCTTCCCTTTATACACCCATCTTGTGAATGTCCTCGGATCTCAATTTCTGGAGTCAATGTAAGCAAACTCATGAATGCACTAGTCAATTTGTCAATCATCTCTAGTGAGCCCCAGGCTGCCTGAAATGCTGAGAGGCTACCATTGGGTCATTGGATCATTGCCTCAATGCGTCTGCCATCACATTAGCCATCCCGAGTTATACTAGATTGTGAACTAATAATCCTTAATGAATCAAACCATCATCGCTGTCCCATATTAAGATCTTTCTACATAAACAGATACCGTGGAATCTTGTGATATTTAAAAATCCTAAACTTCTCATCCTATAGATAATATCTCCACGCGTACAATACAAATATAATGGCCGCCAACTTTATGTCATGAGTCGAGTACTGAACCTCATGTGGCTTTAACTTTCGAGAGGTGTAAGAAATTGGCCTATCTTCCTGCATTAACACCCCACCTAGTCCCTATAAAAAAGCATCGGTATAAACGAAAAACTCAACTCCCCTTCTAGGTAAGGTAAGAACTATCACAGAAGTCAACTTCTCCTTGAGAATGTCAAACGCCTACTAACACTACTCTCTCCAACAAAATACCACGCCCTTCTTGGTCAACTCATTCATTGGCCCCGCTATCTTTGAGAATCCTCGAATGATTCTCCTATAATAACTGACCAAACCTAAAAAATTATGAACCTCCGTTGTGTCATGGGTTGTCCCCAATCCAACACGACTGACACTGATTCGACATCATTATTTCATAATTAGCACTACAATTTCGGCATTTTTAAAGTCCCAAACATCTTATCCTAAAATTAACTAATATTAATCACAACCAATATTTTTGGCAAGTGTTTCTTATTTTTTATATCTCCCATATATTTTACAGATAATTCATGCAAGTGAATGGGAGAAAGTAACGTAAAATGAGGAATATGGAGTAAGAAAGAATAGTCAAGTGAAAATTGGTCATTTTCAGCTAGAACTTGAAAAATACACAGATGAAAATTATAGACCTCAAGTTTATGAGAGCATAGGTAGAAACAACACCTCATTCGGAGTCCTAGTGAAGAAGACACATCAATTTGAAGTTTTTAGCATACAACAATTCACAGGGAAGTACTAAAAATCGAACCGATTCATCTAGTGGTGCAAAACAGTTCGCTCTACCAAAGAGGTTTGGTCAAAGGGTTGGGGTTACTGCAGATTTTTCCCTTTTTTTCTATTTTCTAGATTAATGGGAAAGTGGGTTCACCCACCCCATTGGTTATTTTTGGGTCTTTAAATAAGAATTTAGGAGTATTTTTAGAGACACTTCATCTTAATTTGGTCTTATAATTACTCTTTGATATTTGGAATTTCTCAAATTTAGTAATTTTAACAACTGCATATCAATACGAAGGAGAAATTTATTCGAGTTGGTTGTCATTCTTGCTTGGGATAAATTTCATTATTCTTGCACTTTTGATTCATCTTATTTGGTATTTTTAATTCAATTTTTCCTTCTTCATCTTTAAATTATGAATTTCAATATGCTTAATGTAATTTTGTAAGGACATTTTTATCATGTCCGATATGTTACATTTGTGTATGTCGTACGCCGCTACATTTGGCCCGTATCTTCACGATCTCACACGACGGCCTCAATATGAATTTTGGGAATCAAGCATTCAACATCTCCATCATGTGTCCCATATCTGCCTCATCGACTTCACATTCCACAATTTTAAGGACTTAATGCAAGTGGTACGCAAGAAAAGTCAAAATAGCGAAAGAAGGCAAGATATGGAAGTTTAAGGGCATTTTGGTAATTTTAAAACCACCATCCGGAAGAACTGGAAAGTTAAAGAGCTTGCCTCAACAAAGATACTGGAAGAAACGGCACCTCAATCCGAGCTACAGTGTAGAAGTTATGCCCCTTTGAAAATGGAGATAATTCCAAGAAAAAACATTAGAAAAATGCTATGTGTTTAAGCCCCAGTTCCAACGATTTTCTGCGAACCAAAAGCCAAATCGGTTCGGGGGGTGAACCGATTCGCGGTACACCCGAACTGGTTTAGGGTACCTGACGCTAGATAGACTTTAAGATTTTTAAACTCTTTTTGGTTTCCTTATAAAAGCTAACTACGGGGGAGTTATTTTGCAAGACTTAAAAAGACGTTTTTGAGAGTTCTATCACCTTAAGTCTTCATATCTTTGAGTACCAAAACTCATGTTTTAATTCACACAAAATTCTCATATACTTTTGTGAATCTTTTGGAATCCAAGAATACTTTGTTTTTATTCATCTTTCGTGGAGTGCGTCTCTACACCGTATGGCTACGTGTCATTGAGGATCTTGCTGCGTGAAGATTCTTTGTTGAAGATTGGGCTGCGAGTCCTTGGAGGGTACTGCATGTATTCTATTACTGAGTTCAAGATTGCGTGTCTTTGTGGGTTAGCTGCGTGTTGATCCATTACAGATTTCTCTATGTAATTGTAAGTTGCAATTTATAAATTCATAGTGAAATAAAGGTTTTACCCGAAACGTTTTTTTCCTGGAATCTGTGTCTCAACATATTTAATGTGTCGCATGCTTTATATTTGATGGGTTGATTTAGATGCATGTTTAAGGGCAGAATTTATTTGATTTAAAAGTAGACCCTAATTAAATAAGGTTTGATTGGATACATGCAAATTAATCAATTATCACACAGTCGCACTTTACAAATTTGTTTGCAATTAATCATCATGTCTAGCTAATTTACTCTCTAAGTTGAGTAACATGAACCCAACTTAGGGTTTCAAGCTTTAAATGTGAAATTCGTAGTAATTAACTAATCAATTAATCGAGGTTGATACATTAACCAAGATTGATCATTGTTGTAACACCCACCCTCACGATTTTGACCGTACCCATATGAATTGATGACTTTATGTGCCACAATTGGGATTTAAACTTTGTAAGATGAATTATGGGTCAAATTTGGGTAATATAGTGTCCTCGGTACAATTAATAAGAATTATAGTGGCATTATATTTAATTTTGAAAAAAATAGGGTTGCTCGAACGAGACCCTTAGTCGTTCGAATGAGATCCCAATCGCGTTAGAACGATGTCAGTTCGTTCGAATGAAAAGCCTCTGTCATTCGAACAACTGCTTCAAACGACAATCAAATGACCATGCTCAGTCACCTTCGTTAAAAGCTCATTTGAAACCCATTCGAACGAGATGTGTTGTTGTTGGAATGAAGTCCATTCTAGTTTGAACAAGACTGCAAAAATTAAAATTTTCAGATTGGGGAAATACTGTTAAAATCTAGCCCCTTGGATCATTTGAGCGGGGAAACTCTCAATAGAGCAGATCAAACGAGAATGGGGGTTTTGGTGGACCAAAGGTTTATAGTTTTAGGGGCTTTGGGGTATAAATAAGAGAAAGGATATTATTGGAAGCCATTATAACACTTCTTATAAGGACACAATTCTCCGATTGAGTCTTAATGTAGTTTTGGCTCAATTCCGGACAAAAACGTTTATGTCATATGATAGTTTTTAATTGTATCCATTCAAGCCTATGATGGGGTAGTTGAAGACGTAGCGGCCAAGATATTAAAGCTTCATCAAATGCCGTGTGTATTGTGCCTCGTTTCTATGTCATAAATATGCTTCCATTGCTCCTAAGGTATGAATGCATTTTAATATATTTATAGGAGCTTGGAACAATAAATTTATTGGGTGTAATTTATAATTTTTCTAAATGACTTTGTTTTACTCAGAAAAATATTTTTTAAACTTGCTATAAAAGTTTTGGGCCTAAAATTAATATTTTATTTTTCTGACACGTCGTTCGATCCACACTGGAATCTCGTTCGAACGAAATTGCCAGGTCGTTCGAACGAATTGACATCTAGTTCGAACAAGATGCCAGGTCGTTCGAATGAGATTTCTGATGATTTTCCTTTTTTCATTCTGGAACCTCGTTAGTAAATCCGTTCGAACGAGTTTTGGCGGGAATTTTTTTTGGATAGTTTTTGACAGTTTTCCCACTACTTTACCCCACTATCTCTTGCTAGATTTTACTAGTGCGGGAACCAACATTTTTTATTTAACTTTTTCACATCTTTCCATCTCCAAGAGAGAGTTTGAGATTAAAATTCCAAAAGGAAAAAGTTCAAGTTTCAGTGTTCATTTTTCAAAGAAAAATCCTAAAAACACTTATGTTTTACACCCAAAGTTTGTTTATCCAAGTTCCTCTATATATATACTTTTCTTGGAGTTTGGCACCGATTTTATCTCTACCGTTTGAAGAGAAGTTTGGGTTTGCTTCTACATCGCACAAAGAATAATTTTGTTTGCATTGTTATACCCACTTGGAGAAAGGCTCCCAGTTCGGGTGACGGTAACCGAAAAAGTTCGATCGGTGGATTTCAAGACAACGGTGGAGCTCTGTGGTTATTCGCTATGCAGAGGTAGTTACAAAAAGACGAGTCGGGGCTTGAAGGAGTCGAGTCGAGTGTTGTAAGTCATCTTGCTTGTAATTGTAAATTCTGTACTTAGTGGATTTGAGGCTAGGGCTGTCCGAGGTTTTTTCTCGTTGTGGGTTTTTCCTCGTACATCGCAGCGTAGTGATTTATTGTTTATTTTATCTTTTCCAAAATCACCTAGAACGCATGCTTAGGTAATTCAAGATAAAATTTGGTTTTAATCACTACTTAATTAAATTGGTGCAAATTTAATTTCGGTAATGTTTGGTAATTTAATTCAAGTCGTCGGTCAATTTGATAAAATTGGTTTGGCCTAATTTGGTAATATTGAAAATATGACTTAGGTAAATTTCTAGGACTTGGGTTGAATTAAGTTGGTTTAAGTGAAATTAAAATTTATTTTTATTTAATCTTATTTCACTTTGTTTAATTTTAATTTGAGAAGAAATTAAAATTTGTTAATTTGTTTAATTGAACCATCTCCGCTTTCGCATATTCAAAAAGGAAATTTCTTTGTGTATTAAGAAATTCAAAATTTGGGGGCCTTCTACTTTTCACTTCTCCATCAGATTTTCTCTATCTCTCTACCTCTTAGAGCTTCTCCACCCCCCCATCACCATAGCACCACCACAACTCCACCCTAAACCACCATATTTACCTTATATTCTACCACATATAAGCCTATAAAACCCATACACACTGCATGTTTGAGCAAGATATCATTTTATGGAGAAGTTTTGGGGATTCTTGGGAAAGAAATGAAGAAGAACGATGGAGTCTTGTAGGGTTTTCTCATGGAGATTTCAAGGAGCAAACTAGTGGATCTAGGCAACCTCCTTGATGCCACCTTAGGAGGTTGGAGATTGCCATCCTTTCTTCTTAATCCAACCATGTTTATGGCATCTTTGAGGTGGAAAACTCTACTCTTAAGTTTAATAACTCTATTTTTTTAGTATTTGGTCTTATATGTAGAGTTTTAAGAGTAAAATGTATGCATGTTGTAAGAAGATTATTTTCTCATGATTTCTGTAAAATGGTTTTATGAATGGTTTCAAAGTTTTACAAAAATGATATGCTTTCAACAAGACTTGTTATTAAACATTTTATGAAATAAAATGTTTTGAAATGATTTTTATCTTGTTAAGATATTTTAAGTGCAAAGTTTTAAAGTTTTTTTATAAAAATGGAATTTCTATGAAGTTAGACATTTATTCAATTTTTAAAGAACAAAAATGTCTTTTAGTCTTGAAAAGCATATTTTTGCAAGTATTATGAAATCTCTTGAATAAATCATTTGTTAAACTCATTTTATTGATTTTTTGGACATAAAATACCTCTTTTCGTGCCTATAAACTTGTAGTAATTTGGCAATGAGCATATGAACAACTTTAGTAAATGTTTTAATGAGTTTTAAGATGTAGTACGTAAAATAGAAATTTCAGCCCTTTAAAGTGTGTTAATAATTGTATAAAATGTGGTAAGTGTGTGTTTCAAGACTATGTATGATGATAAAGGAAAACGGTATTTTTCTTGTAAAGTAGTCTTCAAGATGCCCAATGACTTCTGTAACACCCCGCCAAATTAAACACCGGGTGATCAGTCCTTTATTAAATTATAATAAAGGTGAACGGTTGGTTCATTCTTAGCATCACTATCGCAAAATAAACTTTCCAATATAAACACCCTAATTAATTAAGCTAAGTGTCAAAACCATTTAAAACATTATTTTCATTCAATTAAATCCAATTATGAAAACCTTTAACAAGTAACAGTTTAAGAATCACACAATTATTAAGACTGAAAATAAACACCCATGAATTTAACCATTTAGATAAACCAATACCAACTTTAAAACTACAAAGGAAAAACCATCCTGACAGTAATCAAATCCCAAAGAGTAAAAATACTAAAGATAAATGAACATAATATCTGACAAATCCAACGGAATAAGGAAACGGGTGACACGTGCCCAACTAATTAGAATTGAAATAAGAGTGGAATCAACAACGAGGTCGTCTAAGCAAATGGCCTGCAACTCCCACATAAGCTGCAGCACGTCCAGTCCAAAGAACCTAAGCATGACGCCCCTGTGGCTGGGCACTTGTGATATATACATATATATACAAGAGAGAACAGATAATAGGAAACGGGTCAGAACTCGATTGTAAAATAGTTTAAATTTAGTTTAGCAAGTATTTAAAATGCATACCGGCTAATGTAACGACCATGTTAGTATGCGACACTCTCTTAAGAAATTCTCTCCTCTCATCTAGTGTGCACGCCTACCGCACTATTAACCCCAAAAGTTTATTTTAACTTAACTTTCCCATAAGGTTTCATGCCGATAATTACAATGGCTAGGATAATTAATTTCTGAAATTAAAGTTCTCACATCTATCTCATTTCATTTTAAAATATACCAGTGTTGTCACAAAATTCTCAAACACTTAATAATAAAATCGAAGTATTTATTCATTTATTAGCCACCTTTATGCACAGTAGAACGTTCCCATACTTAAGTATACATATATATATATTAGCCACTCATATATAATATATATATATATATATACTATCGGCACCCCACATAAGCTTTATAGTGCTGGCATACTCTGCTATCAAGTCTCCGTATCACTCATACTAAGGAAAAACTAGTTCGGAATTACTCTCGAACTGTATTAACACAAAAGATAAACAAATGGGGCGAAGCATAGTTCCAAGTCACTAAGAGGTCAGCACATACCCTCACGTCTCTTAGGACCGTTTGAATATCAATCGGATAGCGTGTACCAAGGAATCCTATGTTCTAGGGTACAAGTCATTATCCCCCGTAAAGGCCCAATCGAGATAAGACTGTCCCGGTGCGAAAAACCCCCGTGATAGCAAGTAGCTCGGGTACGATTTTTACACATATATATAATATATGCACAATCACACAGTCATATATATATTATATATATATATCACTATTCCACTTCGCTTTCCAAACGTCTGCTACGTTGCCTATCGGTCTACGACTCAACGCATCAGCAACTATGTTAGCCTTTCCTGGATGGTACAAAATTTTGAACTGGTAGTCTTTTACAAACTCTAACCATCTGCGCTGATGCATATTCCGCTCTCGCTGAGTGAACAGGTACTGCAATGACTTATGATCTGTGAACAAGCGAAACTTCTCTCCCAATAGATAATGTCTCCATATCCTCAATGCAAAAACGATCGCTGCTAGCTCTAGGTCGTGGGTGGGGTAATTTTTTTCGTGCCGCTTAAGATTGCGGGAGGCAAAAGCTATAACCTTCTCCCCCTGCTGAAGTACTCCTCCGAGTCCCCGTAGAGAGGCGTCGGTGTAAACCAGATCCTCCACTCCTGGCTTAGGTAAAGCAAGAACTCATGCCGAAGTCAGCTTATCTTTCATCTAATTGAAAGATAATTGAAAAGCGCCGCCCCAAACATACGGTACCCCCTTACGAGTCAAATTCGTCAATGGACCCGCTATCTTTGAGAAACCTCAAATGAATCTCCTGTAGTACCCAGCTAACCCCAAGAAATTATGCACTTCCGTCGGTGTCATGGGCTATCCCCACTCCCTCACTGCTGACACTTTACTCGGGTCAACCGATATCCCCAATTCTGACATAATATTCCTAAAAAATTTTACCTCTCCTAATCAGAATCTGCACTTCTCGTACTTAGCATACAGTTGATGCTCTCATAGAGTCTGAAGAACCTGTCTCAAGTGCTCAGCATGCTCATCCTCAGTGTATGAATATATGAGTATGTCATTTATGAAGACGATGATAAACTGATCCAAGAACTCTCTGAACACTCAGTTCATCAAGTCCATGAATACGACTGGAGAATTTGTCAGCCCAAACGGCATGACTCAAAACTCATAGGATCCATATCTCGTTAAGAAAGCTGTGTTTGACAATCCATAGCTGATGGTATCCTAATCTCAAATCTATCTTCGAACAGAAGGTTGCTCCTCTCAGTTGGTCGAACAGGTCATCGATTCGAGGCAACGGATATTTGTTCCGTATCGTGACCTTATTCATCTCTCGATAATCCACGCATAACCTCAGTGAACCATCTCTCTTCTTCACAAACAAAACTGGAGCTCCCCAAGGTAAGGTGCTCCTACAAATATAACCCTGACCTAATAGTTGTTCTATCTGATCCCGTATCATCCTTATTTTTACTGGAGCCGTACGGTACGGAGCACGTGCTATCGATCGAGTATCTGGCATCAAGTCTATGATAAAATCTAACTCTCTATTGGGGGGTAGGCCCGATATCTCCTAAAATACATCGGAATACTCACGAACAACTGGGATCAAATCTAAGGGAATCACGACCTCCTTAGAGGTATCCTCCTCTATGGAATACAAATGAGCAGAAGAGCCTTCCTTTGGGCGAGGCATCACCACCAAAAACATCTCCTACCCCGGAATGGCAAAGATAATACTCCCACCGAAATAATCTATCATGGCTCTGTATGTGTCTAGCCAATCCATGCCAATAATAACGTCATGCTCATACATCTCTAAGACTAACATGACTGCTGGTAAAATCAAGCTACTAATCTTTACTCCCATACCCCGACATATAAAGAAAATCAACGACCCATTCCCCAGTAGTGAGTCTACGCATGTCACCGTACTCTCTGTTGTGGCTAATAATCCTAAGGCCTTTACAAAATGAGTAGCTATAAAACAGTGTGTCGCCCCAGTATCTAATAAAACCAGACCTATAGTGCCATGGATAGGAAACGTACCCTCAATCGCGGGTGGTGACTGAGGAGCTACCCCCTGGTGGACGTTGTAGACACGTTCGTACTGCAACTGCCCCTGCTATACTAGAGCTATTGGGATGGCTGGTACCTTAGCAAGTATTTAAAATGCATACCGGCTATGTAACAACCATGTTAGTATGCGACACTCTCTTAAGAAATTCTCTCCTCTCATCTAGTGTGCACGCCTACCGCACTATTAACGCCAAAAGTTTATTTTAACTTAACTTTCCCATAAGGTTTCATGCCGACAATTACAATGGCTAGGATAATTAATTTATGAAATTAAAGTTCTCACATCTATCTCATTTTATTTTAAAATATACCAGTGTTGTCACAAAATTCTCAAACACTTAATAATAAAATCGAAGTATTTATTCATTTATTAACTACCTTTATGCACAGTAGAACGTTCCCATACTTAAGTATACATATATATATTAGCCACTCATATAATATATATATACTATCGGCACCCCACATAAGTTTTATGGTGATGGCATACTCTGCCATCAAGTCCCCGTATCACTCGTACTAAGGGAAATACTAGTTCGGAATCACTCTCTAACTGTCTTAACATAAAACATAAATAAATGGAGGCGAAGCATAGTTCCAAGTCACTAAGAGGTCAACACCTACCCTCACGTCTCTTAGGACCGTATGACTATCAATCGGATAGCCTGTATTAAGGAATCCTATGTTTTAGGGTACAACTTGTTATCCCCCATAAAGGCCCAATCGAGATAAGACTGTCTCGGCGCGAAAACCCCCCGTGATAGCAAGTAGCTCGGGTACGATTTTTACACATATATATATAATATATACACAATCACAGAGTCATATATATATATATATATATATATATATATCACTATTCATATTTCTCATTTAGGTGCACCCACGACCCATAATTATAATGATCCGTTCTTATTACATTCTACTCGTTTATCCTGTATAACGAACTCGTCTCTTTTATTTTCATTTATAGGTTATTCCATACTTACTTCATATCTCTTGAAGTATTCTATCTACCTAAGTATAATTTCAGTAGGTACTCTCACTTACTTTCTAGTCTAACTTCCTAACGAGTCTCAATCTTTTATTTAAACGTTCACATAATTACATATGTGTAAATCACTCCCCGTTAACCCTTAATTTCATCTTACATTAAATTCTCACTTGTTGGGGTCTACTAAAACCCTATTGGTCCTAGTTATATCCCAAAATGTTCTAATAATAATACTCAAGGGTTACTACGCATTTTAATCGGAATAAACCATAATAAGAGGAATGTGCAGTTTTCCAGAAGGGATCGATCGATCGATGGAAGGGGGTCGACCGATCGATCAAGCAGTTATGGCGAAAACTGCATTAACCCAGTTACGGAAACCCATCTCCAACCTCAACTAAATCTCCATATATGATTCCCAAACTCCCAACAAATGATACTATAAGCACTATATACCCAAATAAACGATTTTCTACGTAAAATATGTGAGTTATCATCCCGTATAACAATTTAAAGGGTTAAAATCTACATAGACTTCAAGAACCCTAATCTTTTCTTTAAATTTCAATTCGTACAATTCTTTTCCAGATTTTCTACTTCTAAATCCATGAAATTTCATGGGGTATCCTCTACATACGAATTAGATGTCCAGAATATGATTACTTCTTCTACGACATGTGAATTATAGTCTCCAAACTATACTTTCTTTCATGAAACAAGTTCTAAACAACCCTAGACAAACATAATTGAGACATTAACTAAAAATAAAGCAAGTTAGATACTTGCCTGGAAATATAGTTTCTGATTTGTGGAAGAAAGTGGTGTGGTTATGTTCCCCGTCGCGCAATCTACGATTTGGCGGTGGTGGCGGTGTAAACGGTGGAGTTTTTGGCTTTGAACTCCTTGGAAAGCTTTCCCACTTCTTCTCCAATGGCCGTTGTTTGGTTTTGCTTTTGTTAACCCTAAATGAAAACTCCTAGAAGCTGATATAACCTTGGGAAATTCGTGAGTTTAATTGCCCAAAAATACGAAATGTCAAAAACGCCCTCCCGGGGTGTTAATTAGGTCTAAAAACTCCCCGAGACCCAAACTAAACCCCCGGGTACATTATTTTGACTATCTCGACCCTTTCGGATCCATTGGCGCACTTGAAATGACTATACGAGCGACTTATAATTTATTCTCTTTTAGTAATACTAATTTAATCCCGACACGATACTGGCGCGTCCCGATTAATTTCAATAATTATCAAATTATATACTCGTGATAATTTTAATAAATTCGATTATACATATTACTTTATCTCTTAAGTAATATTAAAAAAAATCCCAATAATTACTAACTCTTATCACGCTAGTAAATTTTAAAATAATTTCTGGAATAATATGAAATTAATATCTCAAATTAAATTGAATAAATCTCCAAATTTAAAAGTCATAAAAATACGGGGTATTACATACTTCCCCCCTAACAACGGAATTTTGTCCCGAAATTCAGAAAATAAGGCGTACCTGGTAAGAATAACCCTGGGTATTTCTCCCGCATGTCTGCCTCATGCTCCCAAGTGGATTCTTCCACATTATGATGCTCCCACTCGACCCGTACAAGTGGAACTACATTCGACCTCAATCTCCTTTTGCTATGGTCTAGGATAGCCACTGGTCTCTCCTCGTAAGAGCTGTCGGGCTGTAAGTTAATCTCCTCTATCGCAATGTGGGTGTGGGCCATATCATCCCGAAGGTATCATCTCAACTACGAAATGTGGAATACATTATGAATGCGGTGCAAATGCTCTGGCAGCCCCAATCTGTATGCTACCGGCCCAATCCTCTCTATAATGGAAAATGGTCCCACGTCCCTTGGGAAAACTTTCCCTTCTTCCCAAACCTCATCACTCCTCTCATAGGAGACACGAGTAGTAATACTTGGTCCCCCATATTAAATTCTCTAAAAGACCTGTTTGCATCGACGTAGCTTTTCTGCCTGTCGTGGGATACCCGAATGCGACTCCTGATAAGCTCAATCCTAGCTGAGGTTTCCTGAATTATCTCTGGTCTGAGCAACGTATTGTCCCCCACCTCTAGCCAATAAGTTGGAGAACGACAAGGCCTGCCATAAAATGCCTCAAGTGGAGATATGTCGATCGTGAACTGATAGGAGTTATTGTAAGCAAACTCCACCAGTGGAAGATGCGACTCCCATCCTCCTCAAAAATCAAAGACACACATACGTAGCATATCTTCCAACATCTGATTGGTACGCTCTGTTTGTCCATCCGTCTGTGGGTGATAAGCTGAACTCAATCTCAACTTTGTACCCATGGCCTCCTTGAAGCTCTCCCCGAAACGCGACATGAAAATCTTAATCTATCCGACACAATATCCAGGGGCACCCCATGTAGCCTAATAATCTCGGCAATGAACAACTGAGCATACTGGCCCGTGGTATAGTCTGTCCGTACTGGCAGAAAATGTAAGGACATTTTTGTCCATTATCAATATGTATGTCATACGCCGTTACACCGTTGAAGAAACTCAAGATCGCATCTACATCAACGGATCCGAATATCAAAGTGTCTTCAACATCATAGCCTCTGCGAGAATGATCTTGGTAAAATTTTGTTTTTACGTTCCTTAAAGTTTATATTTAGTATTGGGAAATTTTTATAAAATGTTTTTTATAAAAATAAGAAGTAAGTTTTTTCAAGCAAAATGAGGCTTTTAAAAGTTTTTTAGTATTCTGGGAAGCCGGAGTGGTCCGCCTCTATACCGGAATGATCCGCCACCGGACCGGTTCGCCCCTCAACCGGACCGATCCGCTTGCTACAGATCCAGTAAACCCCGGACCGAAAGCGAACCGAAGAAGCCAATTTTTAAAAGAATCGATCCGAGGTCGGACCGATCCGCCTCCAAGCCGGACCGGTCCGCCTAGGATAAATTCGGCCAGATCTGTTCGAGATTTTTTAGGCTCAAAGTTTTCTTATTTAAGCCAACTTCGGGGAGTTGTTTTCCAAGACTTTTCAAGACGATTTTTAGAGTCCTAAATACTCTAAGTCTTCACCTTTTTGATTCCCAAGACTCTTTTTGATTCACACACAAAAATCCCAATTACTTTTGTGAATCTTTTGGAACCCTAGAACACAATTTTTTTTGTTCAACCCTTGTGGAGAAGTCGTCTCTCTTCTTCATTGCTGACCACCTGGAGTTCCTGTGGGAGATTCCATCCGACACTGTTTCTAGCCGTTGCTTTGAAGATTTATCGAAAACACCTTGCGTTACACTTGTGGGCGATTATCAGGTTGTATGTAAGTCAATGGTCTTGTAAATTGTTCAAAATTCTAGAAATAAAATGTTTTGTCCTTCGGGGATTTTTCCTTAACTTTGTGTCGCTTGCTTTATTTGTTTATGGGTTGACACTTGCACTTTAGATGCATGATTAGGGGCTGAAATTAAATAAGTGTGCTATATTAGAAAGTTGCGAAGTTAATCACTTATCACACGTAATTCTCATGTTCTCAGAAAATGATCCACCTTGGTCAAACGGTCCATGATCACCCAGATGGAGTCGTGACCCCACTGTAATGTAGGCAACCCAGTAATGAAGTCCATGGAAATACTTTCCCACTTCCATGTAGGTATCTCCAACGGCTGAAGCAACCCCGACGGTATCTGGCGGTCTACCTTTACCATTTGGCAAGTAGAACACTTGGACATAAACTCAACAATGTCCTTCTTCATCCCACTCTACTAGTACTGTCGTGTCATATACTGGTATATCTTATCTCCTCCGAGATGTACCGCAAATTTGGGCCCGTGAGACTGTGTCATCACTGCATGACGTAAGTCTTCTCCTTCTGGAACCACCAATATCCCAATAAACCTCAAACATCTATCGAAACTTACTGAATAGGACTCAGCGCCCTCAGCTAAGAGCCGTATAATCTACTCCTGACAAAATGAGTCTGTTGATTGTGCCTGTATCACCCTCGTAACAATCTTAGATGTGGCTATCATGACAGATATAAAGGAACGGGCTACCACGTCCTTGTGACCCAACTCTTTACACTTCGCTTTCCAAATGTCTGCTACATCGCCTACCGGTCTACGACTCAACGCATTAGCAACCACATTAGCCTTTCTCGGATGGTACTGAATTTCGAACTGGTAGTCTTTCACAAACTCTAACCATCTGCGCTGATGCATATTCATCTCTCGCTGAGTGAACATGTACTGCAATGACTTATGATATGTGAACAAGTGAAACTTCTCCCCCAATAGATAATGTCTCCATATCCTCAGTACCTGTTCACTCAGCGAGTGCTGAGCAATGACTTATGATATGTGAACAAGCGAAACTTCTCCCCCAATAGATAATGTCTCCATATCCTCAATACAAAAACAACCACTGCTAGCTCTAGGTCGTGGGTGGGGTAATTTCTTTCGTGCGACTTAAGCTTGCGGGAGGCAATATCTATAGCCTTCTCCTCCTGCTGAAGTACTCTCCCGAGTCCCCGTAGAGAGGCGTCGGTGTAAACCAGATACTTCACTCCCGACTTGGGTAAAGCAAGACCTCGTGACGAAGTCAGCTAATCATTCAGCTCATCGAAAGCCAATTGACAAGCATCGTCCCAAACATATGGTACCCCCTTGCGAGTCAGATTCTTTAATGGACCCGCTATCTTTGAGAAACCCCGGATGAATCTCCTTTAGTACCCGACTAACCCCAAGAAACTACGCACTTCCATCGGTGTCGTGGGCTGTCCCCACCCCCTCGCTGCTAACACTTTGCTCGGGTCATTCGATATCCCCAATTCTGACATAATATGCCCAAAAAACTGTACCTCCCGTAACTAGAATCCGCACTTCTCGTACTTAGCATACATCTGATGCTCTCGTAGAGTCTGAAGAACCTGCCTCAAGTGCTCAGCATGCTCATCCTCAATGTGTGAATATATGAGGATGTCATCTATGAAGACGATGACAAACTGATCCAAGAACTCTCTGAACACTCGGTTCATCAAGTCCATGAATACGACTGGAGCATTTGTCAGCCCAAATGGCATGACACGGAACTCATAGGACCCATATCTCGTCAAGAAAGCTGTATTTGACTATCCATAGCTGATGGTATCCTGATCTCAAATCTATCTTCGAAAAGAAGGTTGGTCCTCTCAGCTGGTCGAACAGGTCATCGATTAGAGGCAACGGATATTTGTTCCGTATTGTGACCTTGTTCAGCTATCGATAATCAACGCATAACCTCAGTGAACCATCTCTCTTCTTCACAAACAAAGCTGGAGCTCCCCAAGGTGAGGTGCTCCTACGAATGAAGCCCTGACCTAATAGTTGTTCTATCTGATCCCGTAACTTCCTCATGTTTACTGGAGCCATATGATACAGAGCACGTGCTATCGGTCGAGTATTCGGCATCAAGTCTATGAAAAAATTTATCTCTCGATTGGGGGGTAGGCTCGGTATCTCTTGAAATACATCAGAATACTCACGAACGACTGGGATCAAATCTAAAGGAATCACGACCTCCTTAGAGGTATCCTCCTCTATGTAATACAAATGAGCGAAAGAGCCTCCCTCTGGGCGAGGCATCTCCACCAAAAACATATACTGCCCCGGAATGGCAAATATAATACTCCAACCGAAACAATCTATCATGGCTCTATATGTGGTGAGCCAATCCATGCCAATAATAACATCATGCTCATACATCTCTAAGACTAACATGTCTGCTGGTAAAATCAAGCTACTAATATTTACTCCCACACCCCGACATATAAAGAAAATCAACGACCCATTCCCCAGTAGTGAGTCTACACATGTCAAAGTACTCTCTGCTGTGGCTAATAATCCTAAGGCCTTTGCAAAATGAGTAGCTATAAAATAGTGTGTCACCCCAGTATCAAATAAAACTCGATCCATAGTGCCATGGATAGGAAACGTACCCTGAATCGCGGGTGGTGACTGAGGAGCTGCCGCCTAGAGGACGCTGTAGACACGTCCATACTGCAACTGCCCTTGCTGTACTGGAGCTGTTGGGATGGCTGGTAGGGCTGGTACCTGAGATAGCGTTGGGAGGGTAGCTGGAAAGAGTGGCCTCTGTGGCTCATTAAGGGCACCCTACTGCTGTGGGGCCCTATCTAACTCTAGACAATCCTGGCACCTTTGGACATTCTTGCCACATCCAAAACATCAGCCCCTGAAGTTACCTCCCCTCTGTCCCTATCGACCACGGCCCTATTGGCCGTTACCACTCCGCCACTAGCCCTGCTGAAAATGCTATTGGACCTGATGGACCTGTTACTGTCCCTGCTGCTAATGGTGTTGGCCCTACTAGCCCCGCTGATTAGACTGGCCCTGCCTAAATCCCCCAAATCTCTATCTGATCGGAACTGCTTGGCAGGGTTCACTATGACGAGTCTGCCCCTGGGCTGCTGGTGCCCCACCAGGCCTCCTGTCCTGCCGTTCTGGCTGGACTCTCCCGCTCGTTTGCTTCCCTACAGATGGAAGCGGTGATCCTAAAAGTGTAATAATGCAGTATTGAGTACATTCATGTAGGTACTCACTGATAGATTGCCTATGAGATGCCGACGGATCCTCCAGGCCAATCCATCCACAAACAACAGTATCTTCTTCCCCTATGTGGGTGCCTCATCTGGCACTATATTGAGAAGTCTAGTAAACTCCTCGTACTCAGCAACAGTCATATTCTATTATTTCAGATTCAGTAACTTCCGCCTCAACTCCATCGGCACGGTGGATGGGAAGTATTTGCGATCAAATCGTGCCCAGAACGACTGAATCGTGATGATGTCCCTCTCCTCCAAGGTGGTGGTGAACTCCCACCACTGTAAATCGGCCCCCACTAGCTTAAAGGAAGCCAACAGTTGTCTCTGTACGTCCGTGCACTCATACACGCGCAGATGCCTCTGGATATCTTTCTTCCGTTGGCTGGCGACTATGATATCCGAACTACCCGAGAAGTCTGGGGGATGCGCCTTCTAAAGGGCATCATTAACCCGCTCCCATGTAGATGGCAGCTGTGATGGTACTGGTGCCACTGCCTGAATCTGGGGTGGAGCCTGTTGCACTACCGCCAATGCGGCATTCACCGCCTGAGCAACAATAACGGCTACCTCGGTTGTATTCATCATCCCTTGAGCCGGAGCTGTTGGCCTGGGCATTTCTGTCTCGGGGTGCACGTCTCGAAGGCATCTGAAACGAGAAGGAAGTTTATTAGTCTATAATTATTATCAAATCTCGAATAGCTGAAGACGTAAGTGTAAATAAAAGAATACAACAATCCTAAAATAGGGCTCTATATCAAGAACGCTAAGCTAGAAATTAAATAAGCCATACAGATCCTAAAGGACAAAAGAACCTGATGCTCTGATACCACCTGTAACACCCTGCCTAATTAAATACCGGGTGATCAGTCCTTTATTAAATTATAATCAAGGTGAACGGTTGGTTCATTCTTAGCATCATTGTCGCAAAATAAACTTTCCAATTTAAACACCCTAATTAATTAAGCAAAGTGTCAAAACCATTTAAAACATTATTTCCATTCTATTAAATTCAATTATGAAAACCTTTAATAAGTAACAGTTTAAGAATCACAAAATTATTAAGACTGGAAATAAACACCCATGAATTTAACCATTTAGATAAACAATTACCAACTTTAAAACTACAAAGGAAAAACCATCCTGACAGTAATCAAATCCCAAAGAGTAAAAATACTAAAGGTAAATGAACATAATCTCTGACAAATCCAATGGAATAATGAAACGGGAAACACATGCCCAACTAATTAGAACTGAAATAAGAGTGGAATCAATAACGAGGTCGTCTAAGCAAATGGCCTGCAACTTCCACATGAGCTGCAGCACGTCCAGTCCAAAGAACCTAAGCATGACGCCCTTGTGGCTGGGCACCTGTGATATATACATATATATACAAGAGAGAAGAGATAACAGGAAACGGGTCAGAGCCCGATTGTAAAACAGTTTAAATTTAGTTTAGCAGGTATTTAAAATGCATACCGGCTAATGTAACAACCATGTTAGTATGCGACACTCTCTTGAGAAATTCTCACCTCTCATCTAGTGTGCACGCCTACCGCACTATTAACGCCAAAAATTTATTTTAACTTAACTTTCCCATAAGGTTTCATGCCGACAATTACAATGGCTAGGATGATTAATTTCTGAAATTAAAGTTCTCACATCTATTTCATTTTATTTTAAAATATACCAGTGTGGTCACAAAATTCTCAAACACTTAATAATAAAATCGGAGTATTTATTCATTTATTAACTACCTTTATGCACAGTAGAACGTTCCCATATATATATATATATATATATATATATATATATATATATATATATATATATATATATATATATATATGTAAGTACCCAGAATTGAGAACCATGGGCCTGGACGAGTAGCCCAGTTCTAGCGGCCCAAAGTCCAGGCCCTCTATCTTTCATATTGATCCGGTCTCTCCCCACGATCCCATGAAGAGAAGTTATAGGGGAGCACAATCCCATGAAGGGAAGGGATAGGGAAGATGTCTAATATGAAGGAACCCATCATCTCCACTAACTAGCATACACATATATAAATTAAACCCTAGGTCCGGGGCAAAGGACAAGTTGTATTCTCTGTACTTACTCTTTAGAATATAGAGAAATAATACTGACTGCACCACCGTGGACGTAGGCACATCTTTGCTGAACCACGTACACCTGTTGTTGTGTGATTGGCGTTTTATTTGTTCTTTCTTGGTCATTACCTCTTTCATATTTACTTGTATTGCACAATAATTGACACCACAATTGACGCCGTCTGTGGGAAGCGTTCATCTTTCCCCGAGAAGAGCCCATGCCAAGAAAAGAATCTAAGATGTCTGGTCACAGCAGCAACGCTCCTCAAGCAGGAGACATTCAAGAGCCACCTGCTCCTCGCAGGATTAGGTCTGAAGTCCGACGCTCGGATCATGGGGCTCGTTTAGAAAGGCCAGCCTCAGAAGAAAGTCAAGGACCGTCCAGGTCCACGCAGATATCCAGATTGATTGATGCATACGAGGCAAGGCTCCACGAGCAGAGGGAGTCTTCTCGCAGATATGAGGCTGAGAATGCTCGCTTGAAAAGGAGACTGGAAAGACTGGAGAAGGAACTACGTCTTGATACCAGGAGGCACCCCTATCGCACTCCTAGCCCTCAGGCGAGCAAATATCGCAGCCGAGGAAGGAGCCCTAGGCGGGAATATCAAGGGGTAGAAGGTAGCAACTCAGATGATGACCTCCGCGAACAATTAAGAAAAGCTCGCCGCTACCAGAGCCCTGCTTGCAGCGACGAAAACATACGGAACCTGGTCCGCAGAGAAATGGACCAGCATCCAGCTCACCGCGGTACCAGGTCGACCAGAGAACTCGCTAGGAGAGCTCTCAAGACCCAGATGAAGTCACCCTTCACGAAGGAAATTGAAGAGGAAGAGGCTCCCAAGAAATTTGCCATTCAAAGGTTCAAGATTTACGACGGGAAGACCGATCCCATTGATCATGTCAGGCAGTACCGACAGGCCATGACCCTCTGGAATCACCGGGATGAGCTGATGTGACGTATTTTCCCCTCGAGCCTCCATGACGTGGCTCAAAAATGGTTCGAAAAACTCCCTCACCGATCCATCAGAAATTTCAAATCCCTGGCCGAGCTCTTTACGGCCCGGTTCATCACCAGCAGCTCCCATCCTAAAAGGATGGATGCTCTATTAACCATGAAGAAAACGCCTCAAGAAACACTCCGAGACTATGCGAAGAGGTACTGGGAGTTATTCAACGAGATTGAGGACTGCGCGGAAGAGGTGGCAGTGGCTTCCTTCAAAATCAGATTACCTAGCTCTTCCCTCCTTTACCAGTCCTTGACGAAGAAGGAAGATATGACCATTGACGACCTGATGGCCCGAATTGAGAAATACGCAAAGGTGGAAGACGTCACCCGCTTTAATGTAGGAGAGAACGGTCGAGCCAAGCTCACTACCAAGGGAAGTGAGAAAGTTGAAAACCAGAAGAAAGGAGGAAAGAGTGGAGGCAAGAATGGCTCCAAAAGCGGAGGGAACCCTGACGTAACAAAATCGTTCCAGGCGGTCAACACCGTCTTCAAAGAGCCGATTTACAAAATTCTCGCGAAGATCAAGGATGAGCCGTTCATCAAATGACCCCGGAAAATGGGGGGAGACCCCTCGAAAAGAAACAATGCATTAAGATGCACCTTCCACAAAGAGGGAGGGCATAAGACCGAGCACTGCAAGGCTCTTAAGTCCCACCTCGAGGAGTTGGCCCAGTCCGGACATTTGAATGACTTTATGGAAAAGAAGGTAGAAAAAGTGACTGCCCACAAAGAGGCGAAACCCGACAACGTATTGGAAGATGACGCCGGACACGAATTCGCAGTAATCCACGGAGTATCTGACGTCAAGCAGATCCAAGGTAACTCAGCTCGAATGGAGGTAAAGAAACTGATAGCAGTAATGCAGGCTTTTCAGATTGACCCAGCAAAATCACAGTCAGGAAAACGTCGGCGAGCAGAGGACATCAACTACAACAAGCATATTGTCTTCACGGATGAAGATCTTGTGGGAGTAAGGACCCCACATCATGATGCCTTAGTCATTACACTCAGGATAGCTAACTTTGACATCGACAGGCTGCTTGTCGATCAAGGAAGCTCATTCGAAGTAATGTACATCGACCTGTTCCGAAAATTGAAGTTGAACATCGCCGACCTAAAGGGAACCACTGTCCCTCTGGTCGGCTTCGCTGGAAAAATGACCATGCCTCTGGGCAAAATAGTACTGCCAGTGCGCGCTGGAAATGTTTCCAAGATGATCGAATCCTTGGTGGTCGACATCAATTCACCGTATCAGGCCATCCTCGACAGGGGATGGCTTCATGCAATGAAGGCAGTCTCCTAGACCTACCACCAAAAACTCAAATATGTCACCGAGCGAGGAGTAATGGAGATACATGGTGACCAGGCGATGGCAAGGAAGTGCTTCATAGCGGCCATCCGACCAAAGCCAGAGAAAAAAGCCGTTCAACCCAGCGAGAAAGTGGAGGAAGGTGTAATTCCTTCCAAATAGCAATTAAAATATAGAAGGCCTGGAGTGGAAGAGACCAGGCTCCTCCCCTCCGAGCGTGTCGTCGAGGACCTGGTGGAAGTGACAGCTAAAGAAGGCGACAACAGCAGAGTCTTCCTGATCGGAGCGTCACTCGCCGACCAAGAGCAAAAGGATTTGTCAACCTTACTCAGAAGCAACATAGATGTTTTCTCTTGGGAACCCTATGAGCTGCCAGGAATAAATCCCACTATGGTTTGCCATCAGTTGCACATCGATCCCACATTCAAGCCGATAGCGCAGAAGGCACGGCGAACTGCTCCCGAGAAAACCAGAGCAATATTAAAAGAAGTCGAAAAACTACTGGATGCAGGATCCATACGGGAAGTGCAATTCCCTAAATGGTTATCCAACCCAGTGGTAGTTCCGAAAAGCAACGGGAAGTGGAGAGTTTGCATAGACTTCACTGACCTCAACAAAGCATGCCCCAAGGATAGCTTCCCTCTTCCGAAAATAGACCAACTAGTAGACGCCACCGCAGCTCACGAACGAATGAGTTTCCTTGACGCGTACTCAGGATATCACCAGATTCCCTTGTATGCCCCAGATCAAGACAAAACGGCGTTTATCACGATGGTTGGTTTATACTGTTACAAGGTCATGCCTTTCGGGCTCAAAAATGCAGGGGCAACCTATCAGCGGCTAGTTACTAAAATGTTCAAGAATCAAATGGGAGACACAATGGAGGTCTACATCGACGACATGCTCGTCAAGAGCAAGGAGAAGAAGAATCACCTCTCGGACCTGTCAAGTACCTTCGAAATCCTCAGGAAGTACCGAATGAAACTCAATGCGAGCAAGTGTTCCTTCGGTGTCCAGTCAGGAAAATTTCTTGGGTATTTGGTCAGCAAGCGAGGCATAGAGGCTAATCCGGACCAGATTGATGCAATCAACAGGGTGCAACCTCCTCGCACAATCCGAGATGTACAGAAGCTCACTGGAATGCTCGCTGCTCTAAATCGTTGCATCTCTAAATCCTCCGAGAGATGCAAGCCTTTCTTCCAACTCTTAAAAGGCAGCAAAACAGTAGAATGGACCCCAGATTGCTCGCGAGCATTAGACGAACTCAAGTCCTACCTAAGCTCTCCACCATTTCTTGTCATACCACAACAAATGGACTCTTTGTACCTCTACCTCTCTGTATCCAGTTATACTGTCAGCTCAGCGCTAATGTGTGAAGTTACAGGAATCCAACATCCAGTCTATTACGCGAGCAAAACCTTATTAGATGCCGAGCAGCGCTACCTACCATTGGAAAAGCTCGCATTCGCCCTAGTAATGGCCTCAAGGAAACTGAAGCATTACTTAGAAGCTCATTCGATCATCGTCCTTACATCACACCCCCTCAAGGCTATCCTAAGGAAGACGGATTTGTCGGGCAGACTGTCTAAATGGTCAGTCGAGCTCGGCCGATTTGACATCCAATTTTAACCAAGGACAACTATCAAGGGTCAAATCCTTGCTGATTTCATAGCTGAATTCACAGGCGAAGAACCCCTCGACCAGCCTAAGCCAACAGATCAAAACTACCAAGCTAAAATGGAAAGTTGGAAACTATTCGTTGATGGAGCCTCCAACTCAAAGGGGGCAGGGGTAGGAATTGTTCTCATCACCCCAGAAAATACAGTCCTTGAGTAAGGAATCAGGCTGGGATTTGCAGCTTCCAACAACGAAGCAGAATATGAAGCCCTAATAGCAGGTCTCCAAAAGGCGCAAACTCTGGGAGCAAAGCACTTGCAGGTATTCAGTGATTCACAACTAGTCTCCAATCAGATAAGTGGGGACTATAACGCGAAGGATGAAAGAATGTCAGCTTACCTCTCCCTAGTGAAAAACTTAACGGCGAGCTTTAAAGAGATCAACATCCAACAGTTTCCCAGGGGGCAAAACAGCCACGCTGATGCGCTAGCCGCCCTGAGTTCGGCAGTTGATTCTAGCCTTAAAAGGATCATCCCTATCGATTTCCTCAGTGGCCCAAGCATTCACAGCAACTGCGAGCTTCAAAACGCGAAACCAATACTCCAATTGGAATCAGCCCCCAGCTGGATAGATCCCTTGAAGGATTATTTAAAGGACGGAACGCTTCCAGAGGACAAGAGAACTGCCCACCAGATAAGAGTCAAAGCTGCTCGCTTTCACTTATCCACAGGAGGCGACTTGTATAAAAGATCTTTCTCCGACCCCTACCTTAGATGCGTCCACCCAGGCGATGTCAAGGCAGTGCTTCACGAGCTTCACGAAGGAATCTGTGGAGGTCATGTTGGAGGAAGGTCTTTAGCCTTCCGAGCAATGAAGGAAGGCTATTGGTGGCCATACATGCAAAAGGACTCCGCAGTATATGTCCGCAAATGCCTGAAATGCCAACTTCACTCTCCTATGGTCCACCAGCGAATTAAAATCCCTGACCAGCCCCTGGCCTTTCCCCCAATGGGGGATGGACATCGTGGGACCACTGCCCACCGCTGCCGGCAACCGCAAATATCTGTTGGTTGCAACTGACTACTTTACCAAGTGGATCGAGGCAGAACCACTGGCGAACATCCGAGATGCTGACATGATGAGGTTCGTATGGAGAAATATAATCACTCGATTCGGAATCCCTAGGACCATCATCACTGACAATGGAACATAGTTCGAGAGTGGCCCTTTTCAAGACTTCTGCAACGAACACGGGATCAAGCACCATTTCAGCTCGGTAGCTTACCCTCAAAGCAACGGATAAGCTGAAGCTTCCAACAAAATAGTGATCGCTGGATTGAAGAAACGATTAGAGCGAGCCAAAGGCGCATGGGAAACCGAGCTACCTCATATCCTATGGGCATACAGAACGACTCCTAGGCGAGCAACAGGAGAAACGCCATTCTCACTAACATATGGTATGGAGGCAATCATCCCACTAGAGGTGGGATTACCAATAATGAGATCCGACCTTTTCGAACAAGGCCAGAACGATGAAGCTTTGCTCGCTGAACTCGACCTAGCCGACGAGCACAGGGAACTTGCCCTAGTGAAACTTGCGAGCTATCAGCAACAGCTCGCGAAGCACTAAAGTAAGAGGGTCAACCCGAGGAGATTCAGAGTTGGGGACTATATTCTAAGAAAGGTCCTGGGCAACACAGTGAAGCCATCAGACGGTAAACTGGGCCCAAACTGGGAAGGACCTTATAAGATAATTAGAGACGACCTGCAGGGTGCCTATCATTTGGAAACGATGGAGGGAAGGGAGATACCACGAGCATGGAACGCAGCTAATCTCAAGAAGTTCTATTTTTAGGAATTCTGTTGTTAAATCTTTTATTGTATTCGTTATGAGAAAAGACAGTTCATTTCTCATTTCACTAATGAAAATCTCTCAGTTAATCACTCTCTGATTAGTAACGGTCATATTTTATTGCGCATCCCTTCCAAATCACAGACATAATGGTCGACATAGCAGGGGAACACCCCTCCTCAGGTCATCGTCATAAAGCACGACAAACCTCTTAGCATTGCCCCTAGCAATATATGAAGCCCTACAGAGTATTCTTAGGCATCAAACCTACTTTGGTTGAACAAAATCCTGATCGGATGATGACATCCAATACCAGGTGTGTCCTCGCCAAATTGCCCTACTTAGGCCTAAGGGAGTGTGACGACACAACCTAAAAGGCAAAGTGAGGGCACAATGGTATTCTTGTACTGGACTGGGCGGACACTCACATGACAAAATAAAAAGGATTGTGAAGCAAGCAAAATATAAAAGGATTGGATGAACACGTTTAGTCGGCAAAATCGCCCAAAACTCGAACTTTTCATTAATCTTTTATATTTACAAATAATGATAATACATGTTTAGTCGGCGAAGCTCGCCCAAAGCATTTACAATTATCAAAAAGAAAAAGAGTAACAAAATCTCAAGGAAGTGGAAGCCTCCGAGCAAGATAATCAGTAACTTTAGCTCTCCTTCCATCATCAGGAGCAGGGGCGAGCTCCTCCACGACCTCATTTGCGTCCAATTCCAATAGTTGCCGGGGAATGGCATCAATGGGGATCCATCGATCATCCCGCCTAAATGTATTGGGCATCAGAGTGGAGGAGGACATCTCGTGTCGATACCATAACGTCGAGTTCCTCGGAACCTGCAGCTCTTTGAGGGCACTCAACCACCCTCTGATGAAGGAGAGCTCCTCGAACTCTGATAATCTCGTCGGAGCATCCAGCCAGCCTTAATCGTAGCCATCGGACCACACTTGTCGAGGACCGTTCTTAAACAAATGCCGTAGTCGGGTGACATCCCTCTGGAGCCCAGCAGCAGTCACATAAGCTCGCCGAACGTCACCACGCAGCTCTTCCATCTCCCTCTCATGCTGTTCCTCGACTTCCCTGTTCCTACCCCTGGCACTCCTACCACAACGCGGGAGGGAAGGCCGAGCATCTCGCGACGAAGAAGAGCCTTGTAGGACTGTCGAAGCGATGCTCGGCGAATGCTCCTTAAACCTTAGGACTTCCCTCCTCAAGTCTTCATTCTCCTACTGCAGGAACTCCCCGACCTGGTTAATCTCGGTGGCCTCCAGCAACCTTGCTCTCAGCGCACTGACTTCTTCTTGCACTGAAGCACCGATTTCTCCCATCTCCTGGAGCCTGTCCTTCAACTTGGCCACTAGCTCGGACTGATCCTTATATTTTTGGTTCCTTGATTTAGCAAACCTGCAAAGTCTAGCAAAGGCCTGGCGAACTGCAGGGCTTGCATTAGGACCAAGAGTCCTACCCAGTTGGGAGGTAACAGGAATATAGTCATCCACATCAACCAACTACAGATAAAAGAAAGATAGAAGAGAAAAAGGGATCAGCGTAAACAAAATGGAGAATCTTATCATTCATTAATAAAGGCCAAGTACATCGAGCAGAAAAAACTTGGAGATTACAAGCAAAAAGTACAAAAGGAAATCCTAAAAACAGATTAACTGGTAACCTCAGACTGCCCAGCGGTATCTGGCTACTTCCCCTTATCAGCTGCAGCAGAAGTATCCCCCTCAGTAGGAACTGTATCCAAGGGAAGATCAGCACCCTCGATAATTGGAGCAGGAGCTTCTTCGTCCACAGTTGGCTTGGGACCCGGGTCGTGCTCATCAAACAAGGGAGACTCAGCATCCACACCAGCAGCTAGAAGAGCTTTGCTCCAACCCTTCTTGAAATTCAGACGGCTGATGTAGCCAATCTGAGCCTCAGCATCATCATAAGCAGCAGCCTACCCAGAGTTGTATGAGTCCTCCTTTATGGTGGCTTCCTGGGCTTTCTCTGCCTCCAGTTGCTCGGACAGAACTCTGCTCTTCTCTACAAGGTCCAGCTTGCTCGTATATACCAGGTCATAAGCCTTCCTCAGCTCGCCCAGCTCCCTGACCGCATCATCTCTCTCGCGAGCGGAAGTGGCAAGGGCCAAATCAGACGAGATCCTAGCAGCATCAACAGCCTTGAAACTGGCCTCGAGCTCCTTACCCTTCAGCTTCAAGGCAGAGTTTTCTTGCTCTAATTCTCTATTCTTCTTCACCAGCTCGTCGCGTGAGCGATACAGCACAGCGAAGTCGGTAACGAACTACGAAAAAGAAAGAGATATAAGAAAAGGAAAGCAAGAGAAGTCAGCAAAACACGAGAAGAAAAGAAACCTTACCAGAGCAAGACTCTGACTAGCCTGAAGGGCCAGATTCTCCGAACCTATTGCCCTTTGGCGATCAGCCGGGAGGACAGCTCTCTCAAGCAGGGCCGGAGCTAGCTGAGGGGAGATTGCCACGGAAGCTCCCTCTGGCAGAGCAAACATTAGAACTAAGGCCTGCCCGACCTTCGTCCTTGCCTCAGCTCTCCTCTTATCCTCCTCCCTCTCACTCTCTCTCTTCCTCCTCTCCTCGACCCTTTTCCTTTCTTCCACCTTCTTCTTCTCCTCCTCATTCTTTCTCTCCCTCTCCTTCACCTGCTCTTCTTCTCTCCTCTTCCTCTCTTGCTCCTGAGAGGAAGGCCGAGAACCTGTAGCCACAACCCCAGATACAGTCTTCTGTTTCTTTGACCTTTGTGCAAGGAGCACGTGGTCATCATCATCATCATCTCTGATCAGGTTCTTCCTTGGAGGCATACCTTCACTAGAACTGCTAGAAGTACTCGACGATTCTCGAGCCTTGTAAGCCTCCTCGGAATCAGAAGAGCTGCTACTATCAGAACTCCTTTCACCGAGATTACCAGCAGGCTCACTTTCAGAACTGCTCTCTTCTTCATCCAACGGTATCGGCTCAGCAGTAGTCTCTCCCAAAAAATCAAACTCTGGCACACTTTGCACAGGTCGAGCTATGAAGCTGGAGCCTGTGTTCTTGTACTCGAGCAAAAAGGCAGCAGACCTGGGATGCTCGCCGTCACCCAGAGGCTCCCTAATACTCCAAGCTTTCACCAACTCCGAGATGCGAACCTCACTGAGAGCAGACTCCAAATTCTTTGTCCTCGCTGTGAAAGAAAAAGCAAAGAGGTTAGAAAAATCACAAGCCAGCAAAGGTTGAAATAACAGTACAATGTCTACCTATATATTCTTCCCCATAAAAAGGGACAGTGAACCCCTCAGACCTCGACCCTTCAAACTGGGGAGGGAACTGCCAATTCCTAACGAGGAAACCCTCTTGCCAGTAGTCCTTATGGGAATCAGGTAGGTTTACTACCAATACCCTATCAGGACTCCTAGCTTTGAGGTATAAAACACCTGAGCTAGTTCGAGAGAAGGAATATCAGAAACAGATCTCAGTAAGTCCTAACCTAGTACCATACAACTGGTTTATTCTATGGACGCCATTTACTATCTTCCACACATTGGGCGAGCACTGTGCGGGAACAATATCAAAATAACCAAAAAAATGCAGAAATAGATCATTAGGGGGAAAAGTAAGCCCCCCCTGGGAGAGCAACAAAACATGGATCCAGTGAGCATCCTCTATATCCCTAACGTTCCTAGGAGGGGAGGCACAACATTCAATATCTATCCACTCAGGAATATTGTAGAACTTCCTAAACTCAGAGATTGACCTATTTCCAATCTTCGCCATTGAAAAACTCAAATCCTACAAACCAAAGAGAAAGTGCAAAGAAAGGGCACAAGAAAATTACAAAACAGAAGATCAGATCGAGTGATGAAGAAGCACGAGCTCAAGACGACTAAGAAGCAATGGGAATGGGAATTCAGAGAGGAAGGTACGAGGCGCTAGAGTTCTCAGAAGAAGGAAGAATACTGGAAAGGCTGAAACGACGAATAAAAAAGTGGCTATCCCAACAAGCTTTCAATTCTAATCATAGCGCACGGATAGCGAAGCGGGTGCCGCCAAAGCAACTTCACAGTTTTCGAAGAATCACAAATTAGCCATAATGGCTGATCATTTAAATTCATTGGACCCATAAACATGGCCCAACAAATTTAGGGGAAATTGTAAGTACCCAGAATTGAGAACCATGGGCCTGGACGAGTAGCCTAGTTCTGGCAACCCAAAGTCCAGGCCCTCTATCTTTCATATTGATCCGGTCTCTCCCCACGATCCCATGAAGAGAAGTTATAGGGGAGCACAATCCCATGAAGGGAAGGGATAGGGAAGATGACTAATATGAAGGAACCCATCATCTCCACTAACTAGCATACACATATATAAATTAAACCCTAGGTCCGGGGCAAAGTACAAGTTGTATTCTCTGTACTTACTCTTCAGAATATAGAGAAATAATACTGACTGCACCACCGTGGACGTAGGCACATCTTTGCTGAACCACGTACACCTGTTGTTGTGTGATTGGCGTTTTATTTGTTCTTTCTTGGTCATTACCTCTTTCATATTTACTTGTGTTGCACAACAATTGACACCACAATATATATATATATATATATATATATATATATATATATATATATATATATATATATATATATATATATATATATATATATATACTATCGCCACCCCACATAAGCTTTATGGTGCTGGCATACTTTGCTATCATGTCCCCGTATCACTCGTACTAAGGGAAGTACTAGTTCGGAATCGCTC
This sequence comes from Sambucus nigra, assembly GCA_949130495.1. Lineage (NCBI taxonomy): Eukaryota > Viridiplantae > Streptophyta > Magnoliopsida > Dipsacales > Adoxaceae > Sambucus > Sambucus nigra. The sequence continues at coordinate 77,841,253 of OX422210.1, read as the reverse complement.
TCGAACTGTATTAACACAAAACATAAACAAATGGAGGTGAAGCATAGTTCCAAGTCACTAAGAGGTTAGCACATACCCTCACGTCTCTTAGGACCGTCTGACTATCAATCGGATAGCCTGTACCAAGGAATCCTATGTTCTAGGGTACAAGTCGTTATCCCGTAAAGGCCCAATCGAGTTAAGACTGCCCCGGCGCGGAAACCCCCCGTGATAGCAAGTAGCTCGGGTACTATTTTTACACATTTATATAATATATGCACAATCACACAATCACACACACACACACACACACACACACACACACACACACATATATATATATATATATATATATCACTATTCACATTTCTCAATTAGGTGCACCCACGACCCATAATTATAATTATCCGTTCTTAATACATTCTACTCGTTTATCCCGTATAACGAACTCGTCTCTTTTATTTTCATTTATGGGTTATTCCATACTTACTTCATATCTCTCGAAGTATTCTATCTACCTAAGTATAATTTTAGTAGGTACTCTCACTTACTTTCTCGTCTAACTTCCTAACGAGTCTCAATCTTTTATTTAAACGTTCGCATAATTACATATGTGTAGATCAATCCCCGTTAACCCTTAATTTCATCTTACGTTAAATTCTCACTTGTTGGGGTTTACTAAAACCCTACTGGTCCTAGTTATATCCCAAAATGTTCTAATAATAATACTCAAGGGTTACTACGCATTTTAATTAGAATAAACCGTAATAAGAGTAATGTGCAATTTTCCAGAAGGGGTCGATCGATCGATGGAAGGGGGTCGATCGATCGATCAAGCAGTTATGGCGAAAACTGCATTAACACAGTTACGGAAATCCATTTCCAACCTCAACCAAATCTCCATATATGATTCCCAAACTCCCAACAAATGATACTACAAGCACTATATACCCAAATAAACGATTTTCTACTTAAAATATGTGAGTTATCATCCCGTGTAACAATTTAAAGGGGTAAAATCTACATAGACTTCAAGAACCCTAATCTTTTCTTTAAATTTCAATTCTTACAATTATTTTCCAGATTTTCTACTTCTAAATCCATGAAATTTTGTGGGGTATCCTCTACATACGAATTAAATGTCCAGAATATGATTACTTCTTCTACGACATGTGAATTATAGTCTCCAAACTACACTTTCTTTCATGAAACAAGTTCTAAACAACCCTAGACAAACATAATTGAGACATTAACTAAAAATAAAGCAAGATAGATACTTTCCTGGAAATATAGTTTCTGATTTGTGGAAGAAAGTGGTGTGGTTGTGTTCCCCGTCGCGCGATCTACGATTTGGCGGTGGTGGCGGTGTAAACGGTGGAGTTTTTGGCTTTGAACTCCTTGGAAAGCTTTCCCACTTCTTCTCCAATGACCGTTGTTTGGTTTTGCTTTTTTTTAACCCTAGATGAAAACTCCTAGAAGATGATATAACCTTGGGAAATTCGTGGGTTTAATTGGCCAAAAATACGAACTGTCAAAAACGCCCTCTCGGGGTGTTAATCAGGCCTAAAAACTCCCCGAGACCCAAACTAAACCCTCGGGTACATTATTTTGACTATCTCGATCCTTTTGGACCCATTGGCGCACTTGAAATGACTATACGAGCGACTAATAATTTATTCACTTTTAGTAATACTAATTTAATCCTGACACGACACAGGCGCGTCCCGATTAATTTCCACAATTATCAAATTATATACTCGTGATAATTTTAATAAATTCGATTATACATATTACTTTATCCCTTAAATAATATTCAACAAAATCCCAATAATTACTAACTCTTACCACACTAGTAAATATTTAAAATAATTTCTGGATTAATATTAAATTAATATCTCAAATTAAATTTAATAAATCCCCAAATTTAAAAGTCATAAAAATACAGGGTATTACAACTTCTTTGTTAAAGAAAGTGACGAGGTAAAGAGATTTCCAATTTGAATAGTGTGTCAAATACAAAGTGTAAAATAGGAGTTAATGAGTAAAACATTCAAGAAGTTGGTATGTATAAGTTAGTAACATTTGTGGGAAATAACACTTGCGAAAATGGAGGAAAAGACAAGTTTGGAAACAAATGGGTAAAATGATCATTTTACTTAAAGTAGAATATTTTTATGTTGGAAAATGTATTACACAAAATGGTCCTAAAAGAAAGTGATATTTGGGATGAAATCAACTTAAATGTGTGAAGAACAAGAAAATGGTGATTTTCAAGTGTAACTCAACTACGGGCGTAGAACTTGAGATTTTGGCTTATACCGGTAAAAGTGGAATAATGTGGACATTTACAAAATTCTAAATAACATTAAAAAAGGACTCATATGTAATCGGGAATAATTAACAAGGGCCCAGGAGTCCTGGGGTGAAAAATCCAAAATCACTTACTAGAGCCTGTGGTAGCATAGCTGGCGGTGTGGAGCCAGTTAAAGTACACGGTTGTATGGTAAATTTCGAGAAAAAGATAGTGAGAAAAGTATAACATGATAAGCAAATTGGTCGTGTTGAGTATATAAGAAAAAATAACCCTCGTGAAATGAAATCGATAAAGGTTCATGTCTTGAAAAGGTAATATGGATAAAATATGAAAATGACTAAGTCAAAGTAACCCATGTCTTGAAAATAGCCCTTGTCTCACTGCACTTCATACCTAATGTTCGGGTCGGATCGGGTTGATCCACGAGTAACCCATAATTCCAGGACGGGGTGTTGCAATTGGTATCAAAGCACCAGATTCAAAGTTCCTTTAGAGAGTGACGTGGTGAGGTCAGTATTCAATGCCGATGTTGGTATTGGTTTGGTCATACTAAACAGGTGACACTTTTGATTCGTGTTCTCAATGATGGAGTCAAAGATATTAACATGACGGGCAATACATTATCAAGAAGCAAGTGGCCAAGTTAGTTTCCATTAATAGTTCTCGACGCTTCCGATGTAGACGTGTTAGTAATTTACAAGTGTCTGCATATGCCATTAGTAGCGACACTGCATTCTCTAATGTGAGGTGCACTTGTGCCAGACTTTGAGGATGTGAGAGGCATGTTAAGGTGTTAATAAAGGTAGATAGCATCCATTGAATTAAAGATGTGAGTTGTTCAAAGTCAACTGTGGAGATTAGATGGTTAGAGTAGCATGACTATGCAGTATCAATTCTATAATTAAGACGCATTAGGTTCCTTGGTTAGGAACACGTGGGTGGCTAATAGTGATGATACAATTAGGCGAATTTGATCCTTGGGGTATTATTATATCCTGGATATTTGACAATTCGATAGGCATGTAGACTCGTATTGGTCATTACTTGAGGATGTGTTCTTGGGCCTTAGTTTATTGGATACTATCATTATAGGTGAGTGCCTTGATAATTATCGACTGAAAGATGCACCTCGTAAGCTATGATGAGAGTTACCAGCCATTGGTGGTAAGTATGTTACGTGTGTAATAATGATGAGTTGAAGTGACATAAGAGTGGACCCTATGTAGTCTTCTATGATGTGGTTTTAGAGAATATGATGTAACACTTGAGGAATAAAATCCCTCGCGACATCGGTAGTGTGGACTTAAGGGCTATAGGTTATACACGACATCCTATATCCTACCAGAATCCTTAGCATTATTAACTTACGGTTTAATATGTAGTATATGGCGCTAATCATTTGAAAGAAAGTTTTCAGGCTTTTCATTAGGTATCGAGAGCGTCATAGGTTATATCTATGCCAAGGTTTCAAACGAAACGGAAATAAGATTTTTATCTGAGTACTATAGCCCATTTTCAATTACATAAGTGATGAATGAATGTGAAGGGTTTTGGTATAAGTAGCTGACTTTAACAGAACCTATGCTTCCTCAATGTTTTGTGGGAAGTAGACTTTTTCGATCCTTATTCGGTAGCCATTCTGAGTTAGGACCCCTTGAAAAAGGGGTTTTAATTATTTAATAAGGAAATTATTTACTCCATCCGACCCATGAGATCATTTGCATGTGGCGTCTTTGGGAATAGAAATCGACTTGTTGTGACGCTTTGAAGTGTTTAATGATTATAGTTCATTATGTATGAATATTTGTAGGCTATTATCCTGGTGAGTATCTAATAGTCATGGGATATATATTAGGAAATCGGTATAACTTGCCTACTATGAGAGGATTATAGGTGATGAAACATTATTACATTTTTTGTGACTTTTACATTGAGTTATGAAGGGTGTCCTTAGGGAGGCAATCAAGTTCAGTGTTATGGAGTGTAATGTATTCGAGTGATAGTTGTATTGAAGGTCATGTGGTGATCTAAGGTTATTGGTCCATAGGAGTCGAATAGTGTAAGTCCTTGGTGAGGTCGTTATAATTAGCACATAAATGTGATGTAACCTTCTAAGGGTAATTGGAGATTAGTGTCATGATTAGACATAATGTTAGTTTGTCATAAGATGACTAGTGAGGAAAGTGTTGTACTTGACTTTAACGAGTACTAGGAAATGCATTAGAGACTTGGATTAGTGATGTCATGATTGAAGTCTTTCAAATTGCAGTTCGGATGTGATATTAAGGTATGATTAGGGTATCGGCACATGCCATCGGTATAAGATAAAATAACTCGAGCAGGTAAAGGACTATTTCTTAGCACGTCTTGCCAAACCGGTACAAATTATGAAGTATAAACCTGTATAGTACTTGATATCCCTATAGTTCTAAATGAAAATCGGTGTGGTCATCACGTAGATTCTGTTTGGATAGAATTTGGAGATAGGCGCAGTGACGACCTTGTGTCATTGGAGGTTATAATGAGTTGAGTGTTTCGCCTAGTTGGGCATTGAATGGAGGCGTTTAGGATACGATCACTATACGATAAGGTAAATTGTGGCTTAGGTATGTGAAATTGGTCATGAAATCATGTTGACTATAAGTAAGGACAAGGTTGTCATGGACAAAGGCGTTTGACATTCATCAACAAGATTGGTTTGTGTTTGTGAATGATGAAAGGATGAAGCCTTATTCCTAAGAATGGAAGTCCAACGTTTGACTTCCCAAAGGACAACAGTTCGTGTTTTTCATTTGCCTCGTAAAGGTGGATGGTTTGTGAAATAGTTTGTCACGGTTGGTGACTCAAGCCAGGGTGTATGGCTATACTAGGATCTGATGGGAATGCCTAGGAAGAGTCACAAATTTTAAGCGTATAGCGTAGGATCGCCTTTCGTAAACCATAACCCGCTGCATGCAGATAGGATTCCCTCAGAACGATTATGCATTCATTTTGATTTGTTGTGTTTCTTCAGTCTTAGTAGTCGAGGACTGTGTTCCTTCAGTTTTGATAGTCGAGGATTATGTTCCCTCGGTTGTAGTAGCATGGGATTATTATTATGACACGGTTCATCTTAGTGAGGGTGCGATTGGACCTGGCATGGTCAATGCAGCTCGATAACTGGGTGTGCATGTGTTTGAATTATCATTTTGTTTTGCACAAGTTTCCTGTACATTTGGCTGCACGTTCTGCCTTACGGTTTACTCGTAGTATTTGCTTTCCTTAAGATTATCGATTTTATGGATTGGCCAACATGGTGATTAGAGACTCTATTTATAAAGAGTGGGGTTATGACTTGAGGATACCATGAAGTTTTAGAACTCAAGGAGATATAACACATAATATTATTTACCACAATAAGTAGATTGGTGTAATACTCAAGTGACTGTTCCATAGTTGGACCCCTAGAGTGGTCTTAAGTTCATAGAACGACTTATGGAAGTAAAGATTGAATGTACGATTTTTGACTTAGTCATTATGTCACTCCTCGGAGTAATGAGAGGTCAATATCAAGTTTAAGTGAATGTGCATAGTCAGGATGATCGGAGAATTTGAGGAAACTCGGGATGTGTAGTCCTAAAATTTGAAATAATTCACGATGATGAATTGGGTGTTGGTTGCATGTCGTTTTACTCTAGGGTGAAGTGTCGATCACTAGGGAGTGTTGCCTCGGTAGATGTGCCAGTATGCCTTGGGTGTTTATAAGGAAGCCCTAGGATTTGGTTAACAGTGATAATCAGGTAAGTGGCGACTCAAGGACTGCTATGAAACTTTGATGGCTAACCTGATGCTGAGAATTAAAATATGTTGTTTGGTGACATCCCTTGGTGAAAGTACATATGATGACTTCTTAGTGATTAAGGATTTCATTCACCTAGCCTTGAAAGAGCCCTATGACTTAGAAAAAAATTTGAAAACCTCCAGGACCATAAGGAATTAATAGATTGAGAATTTCGAGGATGAAATTCCCTAAGGAGGGAAGAATGTAACACTCGCCCCCATGATTTTGACTGTACTCGCATAAATTGGTGACTTTATGTGACCCAATTGGTCCTTAGACTTTGTAAAATGAATTATGGGTCAAATTTGGGTAATATAATGGCCTTGGTACACTTAATTGGATTTAAAATGGCATTATATTTAATTTAGAGAAAAGTTAAGATCGTTTAAATGAGACCCTTAGTCATTCTAACAAGATCCCAATCTCGTGGGAACGATGTTAGCTCGTTCGAACGAGAAGCATTCGTCATTCGAATAACTGATTCAAACAACCATGCTCTGTTAAAGGCTGACCACCATCATTAGAAGCTCGTGTGAACCACATTCAAACGAGATGTGTTTCCATTCGAACAAGTTCCATTCTCATTCGAACGAGACTGCAAAAATCAAAATTTCAGATTAGAAAAATGCAGTCAAAATTTAGGCCCTTGGATCATTTGAGCTTTTAAGCTCTCAATGGAGCAGATCAAACGAGGACGGGTTTTTTTGGTTGACCAAAGGTTAATAGTTTTAGGTGCTTTGGGGTATAAATAAGAGAGAGGAGAATGGTGGAGGCAATTCCAACACTTATCCATCATATTTTATCTCTTTCTCTGTAGCTTTTGGAGCTTCTCCACCACCCAAACCACACTCCACTACTATAACACCATCACCCCTCCACCCACCATATTTACCTTATATCTACCACATTTAAGCCTACAAAACCCATACACACAACATGTTTGAGAAAGACATCATTTTATGGAGAAGTTTTGGAGATTCTTAAAGAAAAAACGGAGAAGAATGATAGAGTCTTGAAGGGTTTTCCCATAGAGATTTCAAGTAGCAAACTAGTGGAGCTAGGCAACCTACTTAAGGCCACCTTAGGAGGTGGGAGGTTGACATCACCTTCTTCTTAATCCAACCATGTTTAAGGTATATTTGAGGTGGAAAACTCTACTCTTAAGTTTAAGAACTCTATTTCTTTACTATTTGGTCTTATATGTGGAGTTTTAAGAGTAGAATTCATGCATATTCTAAGAAGATTATTTTCTCATGATTTCTGTAAAATGGTTTTACAAATGATTTCAAAGTTTTGAGAAAATAATATGATTTCAACAAGACTTGGTATTAAGCATTTTATGAAATAAAATGTTTTGAAATGATATTTATCTTGTTAAGATATTTTATGTACAAAGTTTTAAAGTTTTCTTGTAAAAATGGGATTTCTACGAAATTAGACATTGAGAGTGCACCAACAATCAATGATTAACTTGTTTAATTAAATTCTAACTTTTGATTCCAAAATCTTAACTCTTGCAACCAAATTGTGATGCACTAAATAAATCAAACCAAGCATGCAAAGTCAATCACAATGTGGAAAATTACCCTAAAGCGACAAAACCATTTATTTCACTATAATATGTAACGACTTACAATCACAGCAAAATACAATATTGATGCACGCATACCCACAGGCATCTGTTCGTTGCCAGCGACATTTATCAGCAAGAGGTACCGCAAGAACTCCAATATCAGCAGTGGATAAAGACCTTTTTTCTCCACAAGGTTACTCTAAGATGAGTAGAACAATTGTATATGGGGTTTAAAGATTCACATAAATGTTTGGGAATAATTTGTGATTCAAAAAGGGATTAAACCTTGAAAAAACGAAGTCTGTTTTTGGGTAGAATATTTGCAGAAACATCAGTGCCAAAAGACTTGGAAAACGTGTAGAATAGCACTATTTTAAATACAAAAATTGAGGTCGTGCATCGTTCAAACGAAGTACAGGTGTCGCTCGAACGTCAGGCCACGTCTCTCGAACGACTTTGCACAAGATGGCTATGTCACGCAAACGACCAATCAATTTCGCTCGAATGACGTCAGTGAGATTTTTCCCTTCGCCTCTACACTTAGAAAAAAATCATATTTCGAAGTAAAAACGTTCCAACCCTTTAAAAATATTTTGTACACAATTTCCTAAATATTTATGTAAATAATAAACACTCCAAATAAATTATTTTACCATAATCGATAGCGGATTAGTGGGAACGATTGAAGAGTATGTTGCATGATGAACGTATGAAGATGATGTATGTGTGGATTCGGATCACGACCGTCGTGGATGATCGTGTTGACGTGTCGAATGTAGCGGTATCAGACATACTAACTATGATCTAGGACAAACGGAAAATTCCTAGATTCTAACTCGAACATTTATAAAATCATGTCCTTACAAATCTCCCCCTATGTCTATGCCGGTACATACATAAAAAAATTGAATTATGCTACCGAAATGACATAGAATTTAATATCCCCATTAAACCCCAACGCTGAAAATACTAAATGACATGTTTTTAAACAAACTTCAATATCTTCAAATCTCCAACTCTTCAATCTTTTTTTGTCATCATTAAGGTGTGCAAAAATAATCCTCAATTAAGTACCTACATACATGAGACAAAAAATAATACCCGTGACACGCAACAATTTGAAATATAATGATAAGCAAAAGTAAGTATCAATTTATGCTCAAGCAAATCATGTTAAAATCAAACAAAAATAAAATTATCCCCCATAATTCGTTCTCCCCCTTTTTATGATGTCCCCAAATAGACAAATATGAAGAATATAAAGCAAATGCAAATGGAGAATGTCACAAGGTAATCAAACTTTCTCTTTTTGAATTTTTAAAAATTTTTCTCAGAAAAAATACAACACAAAATCACACCATGAATGAACACCAAAACAACCAAGTCGGTGATAGCGAAAATGTAGGGATGTGAACACATTCGATAGGAAAATCAATACATACAACTATAAGATATGTGCGTGATGAATGTTGGATATTCCTAATGAATGAACTCAACATCTTCCTTAGGCGTAAAAATTGTGAAATTAAAAGAAATTGACTTAATCAAATCAACAAATCAAAGCTCAAAGTGATTTCCACATCAATAATGTCAAAATGGTGTAACGCTTTTTCATGACTTTCAAGGACGTGCAAACACGTTTTTCATTTCTTTCCATCCAAACTCCCTCATAAATATTTATACATTATATTTTTCTGTTGAGGTGATGAAACTAAAACTTATTAGCCCATTTAATTTGGCAAATTTTTCTTTTTATTGCCTATTAATTTCTTCGGGCTCTTTTCAAACGGTGGCCTTCACGACGAGTTAATTTTTAACTCTAGCAACCCTTTCCCGTGATTTATTCATCCATATTTTGTTGCAATTAAATCCTCACGATAAACGGTTTTACATGCACTACTATCTTGTTAAGTTTTATCGCATTTTGGTCTTTGTATAAACAAAATTGAGATGGAAACACTCAAGTCAATATGTGATAGACAAGTACAATACCCAAATAACACATTGGATGTGTGCAATAAAGTACATAAGGAGCCAAACAGGTAGAAGATATCACTAATCACATCTCAAAGGCTCCAAACAATGTAAAGCACATGGATGAAATGATGTAGCATCTCAAATCACTATCAAACAGTCACGTGGAATATGGAATAAAGTTGTGACTATGGTTATCTTAAATGTTCATCCATAAACGGTGTAATAAAAATACAAAACTCTTTTTGTGTTTTAAAAAAAAAATTATAAAAGGAAAATCCTTTTGACTTTTTCTAAAATATCAATAAATAAAATCTTTTTGGATTTTTCAAATTTTCAAAATAATGAAAAAAAAAACAAAACAAAAAATATTGATACAAATGATATAATCTAAAGATAGGAATCAGATGATATGAACATAAAAAATGCATCCTACTCTAGACATGGTGACCACCCCTCAGTCAACTATGTAAATTCCTAAATATTTCCTAAAACTGTAGAATCTAAGGGCGTCTAAAGGCTTCGTGAAAATTTTGACTAACTGAAGGTCGGTAGATACAAAAACTCAAGGATACGGTCTTTTACTCTACAAGCTCACGGATAAAGTGCTCGCGTATCCTAATGTGCTCTATGTGCGAATGCTGGACTGGATTACGGGACATGTGTATCACGCTCATGTTATCACAGGAAATAGTAATGGTGTCCTGTGATATCCCATAATCCTCCAACATCTACTTCATCCAAAGAAGTTGAGTGCAACAAATCCTGGAGGCTATGTACTCAGCCTCCGCAGTGGATAAAGAGATGGAGTTTTTCTTCTTGATCAACCAAAAGACAAGAGCAAAACCAAAGAAGAAACACCCACCAGAAGTGCTCCTACATCCATCTACATCTCAGGCCTAATCAGCATCCGAAAGGCGGATAAACGGTCATTGTTATAAAAGGAATACCAAATGCCAAGTGAGAGAGTCCCACTCACGTATTTGATAATACGTTTAAGAGCGAGTAAGTGTGACTCTTTCGGGAACGCTTGATATCGCGTACAGACTCCAATACTAAAGGCTATGTCGGGACAACTGACAGTCAAGTAGAGAAGACTACCTATCATACTCCGATACAAGGTTTGCTCTACGTCCTTACCTGAAGTGTCCTTGCTAAGCTTTGTTGAGGTACCCATTGGTGTATGTGCATGCTTAGCGGAGTCTAAAATAAAATTCTTCACAAGGTATCTATCATACTTGGATTGGGAGATGAACATCCCATCCTCTAGCTGACGAACTTGGAGACCAAGGAAGAAAGTAAGCTCACCTACCATGCTCATCTAAAACTCACTCTTCATCTCCTCCTCAAAGTGGTGAGCATGCTGGGAGCACGTGGATCCAAAGACTATGTCGTCTACATAATCTTGGGCAACCAAAATAACACAGTCATCTCTCCTGATGAATAACGTCATATAAACTACCCCTCGCTTGAAGCCATGGGCTAAGAGATAGGAAGTAAGCCTCTCGTACCAAGCATGGCGTGCTTTCTTTAAACCATAAAAGGCTTTCCTCAGATAGTAGACATGATCAAGATGCTTAAGGTCTTTAAATCCTTTTGTCCCTTCCACGTAAACCTTATCCTGTAGAATGCCATTCAAAAAGGCACTCTTAACATCCATCTGATATAACTTGAAGTGCAAATGACATACGATGGTGAGTAGTAAGTGGATGAACTCAAGCCTCGCAACAAGAGAAAATATCTCGTCAAAGTCTACACCCTCTATCTGTGTGTAGCCTTGAGCGACCAACCTAGCCTTATTTCGAATAATAGTACCAGTCTCATCCACATTATTCTTGAAGATCCACTTGGTACATATCACGTTTGTCTCACTAGGTTGGAGGACTAGTTCCCAGACATCATTCTTTCTAAACTGAAGCAACTCATCCTGCATAGCACATATACAGTGTTCATCTTTGAGTGCTTCTTTATAGTTCTTGGGCTCGACTTTGGACGTGTATCAAACATGGATAACAATGTTCTCTAGCTGAGCACGAGTCTTGACCCCTAGGGTTGAATCTCCTAGAGTAGTAGTAGGATCATAACTCTTATGAACCCAAGTAGGAGTCTCCCCTAAATTAGGAATATGATCCACTCTGGGTGTGGGAAGCACAATTGGATCATCAGAATAAAGTGCGTCATCTCACACAAAATGTTAAAATCAATAAATGTCGGAAGTTCATCATCTTGCATAGTGATGTTTATTGACTTTATAACCTTAGAGCTACTCAGGTTAAAAACCCGATATGCTCTACTAGTTGATGAATATCCTAATAATATTCCCTCGTCGCTCTAGGAGTCAAACTTTCCTAATTTCTCCATATCCCATAGGATGTAGCATTTACTTCCAAACACTCCAGTCCAAAATTCGTAGGGTGTCTTAAGTGTTTGTGGATGAAGGTAAACCTTATTCACCATGTGGCATAAGATATACACTGCCTATGCCCAAAATCTCCTAGCAACTCTACGACCTAGAAGCATAGATCTATCCATCTTCTGAATCGTCTGATTCTTCCTCTCAACAATCTCATTTTTTAAGGAGTCGTCACGGTAAAAAAATCATATTTGATCCCGAGGCTATCATAGTAAAGATCTAATTTAGTTTCCTTAAACTCAGTATTGTTGTCACTACGTATTCTGTTGATAGTGACTCCGTGTTGATTTTGCAGGATACGACACTTGGTAGTAAGAAATCCCACAGCATCGAATTTTTATCTCATAAAACCTACGATCGAGTAACGAGAGAAATCATATACCATTATGAGGATATAACTCTTACCACCCAAACTATCAGTACAAGTAGGACCCATAAGATCCATGTGTATCAACACAAGAACTCGTGAAGTGGTAATGGAATTCAACTTCCTGTGGGGGCTACTGACTTTCTTTCCCAACTGAGCGGGTCCACAAATTGCGAAAATCAGTTTTCCAAGAGATGGAAAGCCACGTATTAGGTCCTTTTTAGTTTATTTATCCAAATCTTTAAAGTTCACATGACCTAAACGTTGATGCCACAGATCCATATGAGTGATTTGGCGCTGCTGTAGATAAATGAGGACTTGGGCACAATCCCATAGCAATTTTCTTCAGTCCTCACCCCTTGCAATAGAAGTTTACCGGATTGATCATAAACATTGCATTCGTTCCGATCAAACTTTACTGTAAAGTCTGTGTCGCACAGCTAGCTAATGCTGAGAAGGTTTGCTTTCAAACCTTTAATGTACAAAACATCCTCTAGCCTAGGAAATCTTGGTATCTCTACTGTACCTCATCCTACTATGCTAGATTTTCTCCCGTCTCCAAAGGTGACTTTACCTTCCTTTCGATCCTTTAGGTAGGTAAAAAATAAGACATCACCTGTCATGTGTCTGGAGTACCCACTGTCGAAGTACAACTGAGAAGTGTTATGTGCTTTGAGAGCAACATGAACGGCGTATGCATCGAGTTTAGGTACCTAAGATGAGGTAACCTTCTATTTGCCCTTGTCATTATTGGCTTTAGTCAGGATATTATAAGTGTCCGCTGACGGCATAAAAGTCTGTTGGAACTCTTCCATTAGACTCTGAGAAGTGGCGACTAAAAACTCAACCTGCTGTCTAAGACTCAAAAAATTTCTAGTGGTACAGGGTGGAGAAATGTACGTCGTGTCCGACCCAAACTATAGCAAAACTCCCTAAGGTGGCCCTTTCTTTTGTAGTAGGTACAAAAGTACACAGGATTTGGTCGACCTTGGTTTGTTTTTCTTGGACGAACTCTTCTTCGGGGATTTTGGCGATGGCCATATGGGTTAATAGTAAACTCAGGAACCGGTTCAGTGTCACATGGGATATGGAGGCACCATCAAAACTAATTCCCTGCCTTTTACCAAAACCTAAAGTAGGGCCGAGGAGCATCTTTTGCATCTTTCAAGATCTATCATCTATCTTTACCTTAACCTCCCTGGCTATCTAAAGGTCATGAGTAAGATGGGCTATAAGGGATTCAAGTTTCTTTCGAGTGTTCATGGAGGTCTGGAGCTCACTCGTAAGACTATCCACTTATTTGGTCAAGTCCTCTTTCTCTTTCTTTAAACATCTCTCTGCCTCAACAAACTGACTCTCTCTCTAAACAAACTCTCTCTCTATTAAGGCAGTGGTAATGGAGGACTATCTCTCTCTCGTCTCTCCTAAATCATTCTCTATGGCAACTATCCTAAGTGTTAACGCTTTGTTACACTTTTTAGTTTTAAAAGAATCAGCATATAAATCAGCGTAAGTGCGTTGTAAATCACTCTCGCTCTCACTTGCAACATCATCCCCCTCACTCACATCGCTTCCACTGTCGAGGTGTCCCTGTGAGGTAGCATCCTCATCATCGTGAGGTGCACTGCCAGAACTCACATGATTAGCCATGAATGCTCTGGAGTTACATTCATGCGATGACTCGTCTCCTGAATCCACCGAATCGACCTCATTGTCGTCACTAAGGGAGGCATTAAGAGCAGCTTTGCCTTTGCCTTCATGTCGCAACCTAGTAGGACACTCAAATGCCTTATGACCTCTACCGTCACACTCATAACATCTCTCCTCATCTTTATTAGGCACGTCCTTTTTATCCTTTTCATTTTTCTCTTCAAACTTATTTTTCTCAAATTTCTTTTTATCTTTGAAATTGCCATTTTTCTTTAATTTGAGAAATTTCTTGAAATTTTTAGCAAATAAGGGCAAATCTTCTATGTCAAAATCAAAATTAGAATCAGACGACTCTTCCTCTATTTTCCTAGACGAACCACCTCTATTTCTTGCTGTCCCCTCACTCTTCCTAGCCCGGGCTTTAAGTGCTACCCCTATATCTTTTGATTTTATCGTATTAGGAAACATGTCAATTTCATAAGTCTGGAGGTCACCTATCAATTCTTTTAATTTTAGACTACTCAAATTTCCAAATGAATCTAGCATAGTGACCTTAGGGATAAAATGCATAGGCAGTAATCTCATCATATTTTTAACTACTCTAGCATCAGGAATGTGTTCACCTAAATTGAAACTAGTGTTAATAATATCAGATAAGCGTACATAGAATTCATCAAAACACTCAGATTCAAGCATGTTGATTGTTTCAAATTATGTAGTTAAGTTTTTCAATTTTGATTCTTTAATTGCATTAGTGCCTTTATGGGTAAGTTGAAGAATATCCCATGCTTCTTTAGACACGGTACAAGTCATGATGCGTCAGAAATCATCGGGGGTGACGTTTTCAAAAATTGCACTATGCCCACGTGAGTTAAATGTGCTCCATTTGAATTCTTCCTCAGTCCAAGCAGTTGTTGATTTTAAAGTAGTTACGTTATCTACAGTGACAGTGGGAAGCGTCCACCCTATTTTACACATAACCCAAACACGTTCATCAATGACTTTTAAGTGAGATCTCATACGGGCTTTTCGATATGCGTAATTTGACCAGTAAAAAATTGGCACTCGATTATACAAGTTTTCCATTGAAATTTTGCTTTTTCAAAAATCAATTTTTAAATCAAAATTGACATCTAGAAAACTTTTGCGAAAAAATTACATGGTATAATTGTGTAATAGGCTATGATACCAATTTGAGAGTGTGCTAGCAATCAATGATTAACTTGTTTAATTAAATTCTAACTTTTAATTCCAAAAATCCTAACTCTTGCAACCAAATTGTGACAGACTAAATAAATCAAACCAAGCATGCAAAGTCAATCACAATATGTGGAAAAATCCCCCAAAGGGGCAAAACCATTTATTTCACTATAATATGTAACGACTTATAATCACAGCAAAATACAATTTTAACGCATGAATACCCGCAGGCATCGGTTCGTCTTCGTCCGCGTTTGTCAGTAAGAGGTCTTGCAAGAACTCCAATATCAGTAGTGGATAAAGACCCTTCTTCTCCACAAGGTTACTCCAAGATGAGTAGAATGTGACACCCAACTTAAAATAATAACGGGTGGCTAGCCCTATACTACATTTAATCAGGAATCTCAGATGGCTCATTCTCAGCATCAACAGACTATACTAAAATAGATAAGGCTAACTACCCGAAACTATAAAAGCGGATGTCAAAATTAAATAAAGCATACAATGGATATCAAACCAATACTAGAATGACTATTAACATGAATAAAGAATATACATGCTCAACATGAAGAAAGAATATACCGTTATAATACATCATACATACATACAAAACTATACCCGAATAAGCTGTCGGGTCACAGACAATACAACAACTGTAAGGAAGAAAATCTAAACAGCTACAAGTAACTCTTGTGTGTAAACCCGATATACAAAATAAATCCTATTTAGATTTTCAAGGAAATAGGGAGCGACTGCAATCTAAATTCCGACACAGTCCGCATCTGCTACGGCTCCCAAGATACTGGATAGTAAAGCATCCACGATATCCTTGAGGTGGGACACCTGTAGTACAATATATATATATATAGCAAAAGAGAAATGTAAACGGGTCAAAGCCCGAGGTGTAAAAATATTTACAGCAAGTGTGTTAACCGTGCATAATAAATATAAACGCAATATTTCATAATTAAAGTGGAGTCGCACTCTCATGAAACCCCAAACTCACCTCTCATCTACATCGCGCACCTAATCGTGTCCCGGAACCTTAATTAAGTTACTCGACACAAATTTAGGACAATCTACTTAACTGTAAGCATGGCCTATACCCACATGACCCGACATTCTGACCTAACCGAATAATCCTTCTCATTCTAATCACACATAAATATATATACACATATTTATGAATATGCCCTACTAGGCTTTATTGGTTCTAGTTATATGCTTAAACAATTTTATTAGTCTTAGCACGACACACATTTTCATTAGTTTACATTAAAAGAATTCATTCTTTAAACAGCATACATCCTAGTACTAAAGACATAACTTCTCTCCACTCCCAACATTGCACTACGTTTCGTGCGTGGGGCGTCTCGCAAAGAGAAATCCAAACAAGGAACCCCCCCGATACACTACTCCTTGACAATGTTGATTGTAGGGATCCATTATGTCATCCACACAAATCCTACTACTGCAACTACCTAATTATTGAATACCATCTCTAAATACACAATTGAATCTCTATTTAATCCTTGGGGTCGATATAACCGCAATTGTCTCTAAGTACGATCCTTCGACCCTGATAAACTAGTACCTCAAAATCACCCAAGATGTACATACTAGAAAATCATACCTCCTTCACCTATATGATATATAGATATATATTTATATTTACTCTAAATATAAATAAGCAATCATCCATTCCTATAACCTCGTATACATAGCACACATAATGTACACTTTGCAATACTCATAACATAAACGGTTATAGGATACAAAAATACCGCACCATGCTATCATCTTCCAGGAATTACTCACTTTCTCCCGGGGTCACCACATATCGGACTATTATCACACCGCCATGGCAATAAAATTAATCCTAACGTATGGGAAACGGTCATAGTTCCTAATCGAAAAGTGAGAACGAATCATACCCAAGACTTCTCACCCCCAAAATATAATCATACAAATAATAATGGACGACTATGACCTGGGGACTATCCGTACCCTGCTCCTCAAGCCAGGGCCTCACCCTCATCGCGCAACCTCCCATGATAGCATGTGTCGGGTATGCTCACACAATAAGTATATATATCATTCATACTATATATATATATACCTACATATGATCACATCATATATACAAACCATCACACAGGTATAGATATTCACGCCATAAGTACACACATATACATATATCTGTATCGACATCAATACATACCATCTCTCGTCCGTATGTATGAAAATTTATAACTCGACTATAAGTGTACATAATCCTCATTATACTAGCCGTCAATCCAAGCTTATTAACTAAATTCGTTATATAAATACGATCCCTCACTTGAAGTATACTCATCCATTGCCCCGATGATATGAATAGTCTTCCAATATATCTAACATTGATGTTATTAACCCAAAGTTTAACGTATGTAACAATCACTACACATCCCATTGATATCCGAATACACATCGATATATCTAATAATAGTCTCGACTATAAGTATACACTTAACTAATAGTCTGCAAGCCTTAAGCTTACTCTTAAATTCATTTTATGATCCCATCATATATTGGGACACCTGTAGTTAATCACGCCCTGATATGTGTAAACTATCTCGACGATAAGTATGCTAACAACTATTGGTCGATAATACTTTAAATCACTCTCATGTTACATTAGGGCTCGATGGCTCATTATGAACCTTTAACATAATTCCATTTGATTAACTCCCTAGGTTTAATATCGCCAAGGATACATAACCTCTCTCTTATTGGTCTCTCCCAATCAAATCTAGATAAAGTCCTATCGCTAAAATGATTCAACACAAAAGTCGGCATCTATATCTCACGGTATGCCATCACAACTTCCTCGAAGAATCCTCAACCTCACATCAAGTATTGTCTTACCTCTAATCTCCTAATAGGACTCCCATTCTCAATGAAATTCACCCACTACACCAATGCAACAAACTCCATTACGTACGTGTGTAAGTTTCCAAAATGGTTCGATATGTCCCCACCATCACATGATATGAGAAACCCCTTCTAAATATCCAAAACATATCTCTTGCATCATATATGAAAGTCCCTTATCGATAAACCCAATCAAAAAGGGGTAGAAATCATTCTAGAGAAACTTCACAAAGTAGCCATGTTTCCGAATCGATTCGATCCCAACAACGAATTAATTCGGTCCAAACGAATCGATTCGGTCCAAAGGGACCTGTAAGTCTGGTACAAACCGAAACGATTCGAAAGGGGAGAATCGATTCGGCCCTAAAGACCTAATGGTTCTGCAATATGGCGAATTGATTTGCAAGGGGCGAATCGATTCAGCCTGTTCAACAAGCCACGAAAAGTGTTAATTTCTCAAAAAACCAAAATTTCCAAAATCCAATTTATACAACTTCCAACCATAAATATCTAACCCAATCAAGTTACCAACACCAAAACCCATCCTATATCTAGTCTCATCAAGTTATACACCTTTAAACCCAAGTATGAACATCAAATACAAGATTTAAATACCTAAAATCTAGGTTTTGATATATACCCCAAATCGAATTCTTTTGTCCACAAATTATGAAATAAAATACACAAATGAATTATTTAGCAAGATTAAACACTTGCCTCAGAATAGTAGGGGGTTGAATCGTCCTCAAGATCGCGTTTGTGTCGAAAATCTCCAAGCTTCCTCCTCTCTTTCTTCCTTTCTTCTTCTTTATCTCTTTCCTTCTCTTTCTCACAAATGAGATAGGCTAATCCGTAAGACTGTTAAGCCTTTAAAACATAAATCCCAGTTTTAAATGATAATACACAATTTAAATGACTCGTTTACTCCAATTCGAGTCAAACTAACTTAAAAATATTCGGTAACCGAAATAAATCTCAAGGGCAGTCATTTCGACTATCTCGACCCCTCCGGAATCAATGGTGCACTCAAAATCGTCATCTGGAATGCTTTATAACGTCCTCAATTTTTGGACCTCAATTTTCAAAATTTAAAATTCTTCAATTTAATTAAATTTTATTTCTCCCAAAAATTTAATGTTTCAATCCCAAAAATCGTGGGGTGTTATAGACTTCCCCTCTTACAAAAATTTCGTCCTCGAGATTTAGGTTATGCCTAGGACTCTAAATCTCATCTAGTTCTTACATCTACCCTCAAGATCACTATACCTATCTCTTCCACTTCTCACATCGAATAATATAAACTTTAAAATCAAACTAGCTAATCAGGGTGCCCATACACCCGGTTCCCGAGTTCAACTCGTAAATACATAACCTGACTCCACTTACCTCAAATCGTAATATAACTCTCAACAAATTAATCTAAAATATCGGACTAAGTATATAAAAGTTTGAAAATTTCAATGGTTGAACTCTTCTCAATTCCTGACACTTGCGACTTTCATGCTGGGGCGGTCTCGTAAGCAAAATCCAAACAAGGAACCCTCCCAATACACTTTTGTGTAGCTATGTCAGGGATTGATATCAGTTGAACCAGGATTAAGGTTTTATAAAAGATTTTTGAATTACAGATATTGGTCGAAGGCCTATATAACAATATAATATAAAATAATTCCGTGTCTTTCGACACGCCAATCAACACCTTATGTTCAAGACACAAGGCCTCAATAAATAAAATACTCCTACCAACAACTAGTCCCCAAAACTAGCACAAACCTGAGCTAAATTCCCTGGTCAACAATGAATCTACTAAACTTTGAACCTTCACAGTTATACAAATCCTTTACATCACATCAAAGCATTGTCGCAAGGTAATTCCTTCTCTCATTGGAATACCACAATTACCTTCCCTAGCCAATATATAAAACAATAACCTTATAACCACTACTCAACAAAACTTAACAATCCGCACTTCCGAAAAACCATAGCACAACTCTCTACTAGCTCATCATGAGACCCAAGATGTACATACTAGAAAATCATACCTCTTTCACCTTCATGATATATAGATATATATTTATATTTACTCTAAATATAAATAAGCAATCATCCATTCCTATAACCACATATACACAACACACATAATGTACACTTTGCAATACTCATAACATAAACGGTTATAGGATACAAAAATACTGCAGCGTGCTCTCATCTTCCAGGAATTACTAACTTTCTCCTAGGGTCTCCACATATCGGACTATTATCACACCGGCATGGCAACAAAATCAATCATAACGTATGGGAAACGGTCATAGTTCCTAACCAAAAAGTGAGAACGAATCATACCCAAGACTTCTCACCCCCAAAATAAAATCACATAAATAATAATGGACGATTATGACCTGGGGACTATCCGTACCCTGCTCTTCAAGCCAGGGCCTCAACCTCATCGCGTAACCTCCCATGATAGCATGTGTCGGGTATGCTCACACAATACGTATATATATCATTCATACTAAATATATATACCTGCATATGATCACATCATATATACAAACCATCACACACGGTATAGATATTCATGCCATAAGTACACACATATATACATACCTATACATATATATATCTACATCAATACATACCATCTCTCGTCCGTTTGTATGAAAATTTATAAATCGGTTATAAGTGTACATAATCCTCATTATAATAGCCATCAATCCAAGCGTATTAACTAAATTCGTTATATAAATACGATCCCTCACTTGAAGTATACTCATCCATTACCCCGATGATATGAATAGTCTTCCAATATATCCAACATTGATGTTATTAACCCAAAGTTTAAGGTATGTAACAATCACTACACATACCATCTATATCCGAATGCACATCGATACATCTAATAATAGTCCCGACTATAAGTATACACTTAACTAATAGCCTGCAAGCCTCAAGCTTAATCTTAAATTCATTTTATGATCCCATCATATATTGGGACACCCGTAGTTAATCATGCCCCGATATGTGTAAACTACGCCGACGATAAGTATGCTCACACCTATTGGTCGACAATACGTTAAATCACTCTCATGTTAGATTATGTCTCGATGGCTCATTATGAACCTTTAACATAATTCCATTTGATTAACTCCCTAGGTTTAATGTCGCCAAGAATACATAACCTCTCTCTTATTGGTCTCTCCCAAATAAATCTAGCTAAAGTCCTATCGCTAAAATGATTCAACACAAAAGTCGGCATCTATATCTCACGTTATGCCATCATAACTTCCTCGAAGAATCCTCAACCTCACATAATGTATTGACTTACCTCTAATCTCCTAATAGGATTCCCATTCTCACTAAAATTCCCCCACTACACCAATGCAACAAACTCATTCCGTACGTGTGTATGTTTCCAAAATGGTTCGATATGTCCCCGCCATCACATGATATGAGAAACCCCTTGTAAATCCCCAAAAAATATCTCTTGCATCATATATGAAGGTCTATTATCGATAAATCCAATCAAAAGGGGGTAGAAATCATTCTAGAGAAACTCCATAAAATAGCCCTGTTTTTGAATCGATTCGGCCCCTCCGAATCGATTCGGCCCCAACAACGAATTGATTTGGTCCAAGCGAATCGATTCGGTCCAAAGGGACCTGTAAGTCTGCTACATACCGAATCGATTCGAAAGGGGATAATCGATTCGACCCTAAAGACCTGATGGTTCTGCAATATGGCGAATCGATTCAGCCTGTTCAGCAGCCACGAAAAGGGTTAATTTCTCAAAAACCCAAAATTTCCAAAATCCAATTTATACAACTTCCAACCATAAATCTCTAACCCAATCAAGTTACCAACACCAAAACCCATCCTATATCTAGTCTCATCAAGTTATACAGCCTTAAACCCAAGTATGAACATCAAACACAAGATTTAAATACCTAAAATCTAGGTTTTGATATATACCAAAAATGCAATTCTTTTGTCCACAAATTATGAAATAAAATACACAAATGAATTATTTAGCAAGATTAAACACTTGCCTCAGAATTATAGGGGTTGAATCGTCCTCGAGATCGCGTATGGGCCAGAAATATCCAAGCTTCCTCCTCTCTCTCTTCCTTTCTTCTTTTTTCTCTCTTTCTCTCTTTATCACAAATGAGATAGGCTGATCCGTAAGCCTCTTAAGCTTTTAAAATATAAGTTCCAGTTTTAAATGATAATACACAATTTAAATGACTCGTTTACTCCAATTGGAGTCAGACTAACTTAAAAATATACCGAA
Organism: Sambucus nigra; assembly: GCA_949130495.1. Lineage (NCBI taxonomy): Eukaryota > Viridiplantae > Streptophyta > Magnoliopsida > Dipsacales > Adoxaceae > Sambucus > Sambucus nigra. The sequence goes on along the minus strand of OX422210.1, from coordinate 77,818,762 downwards.
ACCGAAATAAATCCCAAGGGCAATCATTTCGACTATCTCGACCCATTCGGAATCAATGGCGCACTCAAAATCATCATCTGGAATGCTTTATAGCGTCCTCAATTTTTGGACCACAATTTCCAAAATTTAAAATTCTTCAATTTAATTAAATTTTGTTTCTCCCAAAAATTTAATTTCTCAGTCCCAAAAATTGTGGGGTGTTACAGACTTCTCCCCTTACAAAAATTTCATCCTCGAGATTTAGGTTATGCCTCGGACTCTGAATCTCATCTAGTTTTTCATCTACCCTCAAGATCACTATACTTATCTCTTCCACTTCTCACATCGAATCATATAAACTTTAAAATCAAACTAGCTAATCAGGGCGCCCATACACCCTATTCCCGAGTTCAACTCGTAAAAACATAACCCGGCTCCACTAGCCTCAAATCGTAATATTCTCAACAAATTAATCTATAACAGCGCACTAAGTATATAAAAGATTGAAAATTACAATGGTTGAACTCTTCTCAATTCCTGACATTTCGAATTTCATACGGGGGAGGTCTCGCAAGCGAAATCCAAATAAGGAACCCTCCCAAAACAAAACTGTGTAGCTTTATCAGGGAATGAGATCAGTTGAACCAGGATTAAGGTTTTATACAAGATTTTTGAATTATGGATATTGCCCGAAGGCCTATATAATAATATAATATAAAATAATTCCATGTCTTTCAACACGCCAATCAACACCTTATGTTCAAGACACAAGGCCTCAACAAATAAAATACTCCTACCAACAACTAGTCCTCAAAACTAGCATAGCCCTGAGCTAAATTCTGTGCTCAATAATGAATCTACTAAACTCTGAACCTTCTCAGTTATACAAATCCTTTACATCACATCAAATCATTACCGCAAGGTAAGTCCTTCTCTCATTGGAATACCACAATTACCTTACCTAGCCTATCATAAAATAATAACCTTATAACCACTACTAAACAAAGCTTAACAATCCAAACTTTAGGAAATCAATAGCACAAATCTCTACGAGCTCATCACAAGACCCAAGATGTACATACTAAAAAATCATACCTCCTTCACCTACATGATATATAGATATATATTTATATTTATATTTACTCTAAATATAAATAAGCAATCATCCATTCCTATAACCACGTATACATAGCACACATAATGTACATAATGTAATACTCATAACATAAACGGTTATAGGATACAAAAATACTACACCATGCTATCATCTTCCAGGAATTACTCACTTTTTCCCGGGGTCACCACATATCTGACTATTATCACATCGCCATGGCAACAAAATTAATCCTAACGTATGGAAAACGATCATAGTTCCTAATCGGAAAGTGAGAACGAATCATACCCAAGACTTCTCACCCCCAAAATAAAATCACACAAATAATAATGGACCACTATGACCTGGGGAGTATCCGTACCCTGCTCCTCAAGCCAGAGCCTCACCCTCATCACGCAACCTCCCATGATAGCATGTGTCGGGTATGCTCACACAATAAGTATATATATCATTCATACTATATATATATATATACCTACATATGATCACATCATATATACAAACCATCACACACGGTATAGATATTCACGCCATAAGTACACACACATATACATATCTATACATATATATATCTACATCAATACATACCATCTCTCGTCCGTATGTATGAAAATTTATAACTCGGCTATAAGTGTACATAATCCTCATTATACTAGCCGTCAATCCAAGCGTATTAACTTAATTCGTTATATAAATACGATCCGTCACTTGAAGTATACTCATCCATTGGCCCGATGATATGAATCGTCTTCCAATATATCCAACATTGATGTTATTAACCCAAAGTTTAACGTATGTAACAATCACTACACATACCATCTATATCCGAATGCACATCGATACATCTAATAATAGTCCCGACTATAAGTATACACTTAACTAATAGCCTGCAAGCCTCAAGCTTAATCTTAAATTCATTTTATGATCCCATCATATATTGGGACACCCGTGGTTAATCATGCCCCGATATGTGTAAACTATCCCGACGATAAGTATGCTCACAACTATTGGTCGGCAATACGTTAAATCACTCTCATGTTAGGTTACGGCTCGATGGCTCATTATGAACATTTAATATAATTCCATTTGATTAACTCCCTAAGTTTAGTGTCGCCAAGGATACATAACCTCTCTCTTATTGGTCTCTCCCAGTCAAATCTAGATAAAGTCCTGTCGCTAAAATGATTCAACACAAAAGTCAGCATCTATATCTCACCTTATGCCATCAAAACTTCCTCGAAGAATCCTCAACCTCACGTCATGTATTGACTTACCTTTAATCTTTTAATAGGACTCCCATTCTCAATGAAATTCCCCCACTACACAATGCAATAGACTCCATTCCGTACGTGTGTATGTTTCCAAAATGGTTCGATATGTCCCCACCATCACATGATATGAGAAACCCCTTCTAAATCTCCAAAACATATCTCTTGCATCATATATAAAGGTCCTTTATCCATAAACCCAATAAAAAAGGGGTAGAAATCATTCTAGAGAAACTCCAAAAAATAATCCTGTTTCCGAATCGATTCGTCCCCTCCGAATCGATTCGATCCCAACAGTGAATCGATTCGGTCCAAAGGGACCTGTAAGTCAGCTACATACCGAATCGATTCGAATGGGGCTAATCAATTTGGCCCTAAAGACCTGATGGTTCTACAACATGGCGAATCGATTCGCAAGGGGTGAATCGATTCGGCCTGTTCAGCAAGCCACGAAAAGGGTTAATTTCTCCAAAACCCAAAATATCCAAAAGCCAATTTTTACAACTTCCAATTATAAATATCTTACCCAATCAAGTTCCCAACACCAAAACCCATCCTATATCTAGTCTCATCAAGTTATACACTTTTAAACCCAAGTATGAACATCATATACAAGATTTAAATACACAAAATCTAGGTTTTGATATATACCCAAAATCCAATTCTTTTGTCCACAAATTATGAAATAAAATACACAAATGAATTATTTAGCAAGATTAAACACTTGCCTCAGAATTATAATGGTTGAATCATCCTGGAGATCGCGTATGGGCCGGAAATCTCCAAGTTTCCTCCTCTCTCTCTTCCTTTCTTCTTCTTTCTCTCTTTCTTTCTCTTTCTCTCTTTCTCACAAATGAGATAGGCTGATCCGTAAGCCTGTTAAGCCTTTAAAACATAAATCCCAGTTAATACACAATTTAAATGACTCGTATACTCCAATTCGAGTCAAACTAACTTAAAAATATTCCGGAACCGAAATAAATCCCAAGGGCAGTCATTTCGACTATCTTGACCCATGCGAAATCAATGGCGCACTGAAAATCATCATCTGGAATGCTTTATAAGGTCCTCATTTGGACCTCAATTTCCAAAATTTAAAATTATTCAATTTAATTAAATTTTATTTCTCCCCAAAATTAAATTTCTCACTCCCAAAAATCGTGGGGTGTTATAAACTTCCCCCCTTACAAAAATTTCGTCCTTGAAATTTAGGTTATGCCTAGGACTCTGAATCTCATCTAGTTCTTACATCTCCCCTCAAGATCACTATACCTATTTCTTCCACTTCTCACATGAAATCATATAAACTTTAAAATCAAACTAGCTAATCAGGGAACCGATACACCCTGTTCTCGAGTTCAACTCGTAAAAACATAACCCAACTCCACTAGCCTCAAATCGTAATATAACTCTCAACAAATTAATCTATAATAGCACAGTAAGTATATAAAAGTTTGAAAATTCCAATGGTTGGATTCTTCTCAATTCCTGAAATTTGTGACTTTCATGCGGGGGAGGTCTCGCAAGCGAAATCCAAACAAGGAACCCTCCCAGTACACTACTGTGTAGCTATGTCAGGGATTGAGATCAGTTGAACAAGGATTAAGGTTTTATAAAAGATTTTTGAATTATAGATATTGCTCGAAGGCCTATATAACATTATAATATAAAATAATTCCATGTCTTTCGATACACTAATCAACACCTTATGTTCAAGACACACTGCCTCAACAAATAAATACTCCTACCAACAACTAGTCCTCAAAACTAGCACAACCCTAAGCTAAATTCCTTGCTCAATAATGAATATACTAAACTCTGAACCTTCTCAGTTATACAAATCCTTTACATCACATCAAAGCATTGTTGCAAGGTAAGTCCTTATCTCATTGGAATCGTTTACATCCCATCAAAGTTTAATGTATGTAACAATCACTACACATCACATCTATATCCGAATGCACATCGATATATCTAATAATAATCCCGACTATAAGTATACACTTAAATAATAGTCTACAAGCCTTAAGCTTCATCTTAAATTCATTTTATGATCCCATCATGTATTGGGACACCCGTAGTTAATCACGCCCCGATATGTGTAAACTATCCCGACGATAAGTATGCTCACAACTATTGGTTGGCAATACGTTAAATCACTCTCATGTTAAATTACGACTCGATGGCTCATTATGAACCTTTAACATAATTCCATTTGATTAACTCCCTAGGTTTAATGTAGCCAAGGATATATAACCTCTCTCTTATTGGTCTCTCCCAATCAAATCTAGATAAAATCCTATCGCTAAAATGATTCAACACAAAAAGTTAGCATCTATATCTCACGTTATGCCATCACAACTTCCTCAAAGAATCCTCAACCTCACATCATGTATTGATTTACTCTGTAACAACCTGCTTAAAATAATAACGGAAAGGCCATCCCTATACTACATTAAATTCAGGAGTCTCAGATGGCTTAGTCTCAACATCAACTGATAATACTAGAATAAATAAGGCTAACTACCCGAAGTCATATAAGCGAGATGTTAAAATTAAATAAAACATACCACCGACAACAAACCAACACTATCAACTACTATAAGAGATAGAATGCACCAAGACCGAGATAAAATAAAGTGCTAGGATTAAAATAAAATGAGTACACAAAAGGAAATAAACCCGAATAAGCTGTCGGGTCACAGACAGTACAACATCATAAAGAATAAATATAAACATCTATAAATATCCCTTGGGCATAAACTCGATGTACAACATGAATCCTACCTAGATTTTCAAAGAAGTAGGAAGCGACTACAATCTAAATCCCGCCACAATCCGCAACTGCTACGGCTCCAAAGACTCTGGATAGAAAAGCATCTGGTATCCATGCGGTAGGACACCTGTAGTAATATGTACATATATATATATATATATATATAGAAAAAGAGAAATATAAACGGGTCAGAGCCCGAGGTGTAAAAATGTTTAGCAAGTGTGTTAACCGTGCATAATAAATATAAATGCACTTATTTCATAATTAAAGTGGAGTCGCACTCTCGTGAAACCCCAATATCACCTATCATCTAAAAGCACGCACCTATTCGCGTCCTGGAATCTTTATTAAGTTACCCCCCATAAGGACAACCTAACTTACAATAGGCACGACCTTTACCCGAAAGACCTGCCATTCTAACATAACCCAAGAATCCTTCCCCTTCTAATCACACTTAATTGTATATACACATATAGATGCCATACTAGGCTCAATTGATTTCGATTTATTAACTTATACCAGTTATAAGTTTTAATACGTTACCCATTAACATTAGGCTTCAATAATATAATTTAATCTCTAAATAACATGCATATAATTTAATAAGGATAAAACTTCTCTCCACTCTCAACATTGCACTATGTTTCGTGCGTGGGGCGTCTCGCAAAGAGAAATCCAAACAAGGAACCCCCCAATACACTACTCCTTAACAATGTCGATCGTGGGGATCCATCATGTCATCCACATCAATTATACTACTGCTACTTATAAGTATTAAGGACAAAAATTCTCTTTATTCTGAACATGGCACTGCGTTTCGTGCGTGGGGAGTCTCGCAAAGAGAAATCCAAACAAGGAACCCCCTCGATACACTACTTCTTAACCATGTTGATCGTAGGGATCCATAATGTCAACTACACAATCATACTACTGATACATACAAGTACCGAGGACAAAACTTCTCACTACTCTCAACATTGCAATGCGTTTTGTGCATGGGGCGTCTCACAAAGCGAAATCCAAACAAGGAAACCCCCCGATACACTAATCCATGACAATGTCGATCGTAGGGATCCATTATGTCATACACACAATTCTACTACTACAACTACCTACAAATACAAAGGACATAACTTCTCTCTACTATTAACATGGCACTGTGTTTCGTGCGTGGGGCGTTTCGCAAAGCGAAATCCAAATAAGGAACCCCCCCGATACACTACTTCTTGACCATGTTGATTGTAGGGATCCATTATGTCATCACACAATTTCTATTTCTTCAACTTCTCAAATTTGGATTACTGCCTAAGAGTAACCTCAACATCTCGACTAAATCCTTGGGTTGATATAACCAAAATTTTCCTTAAATGCGATACATCAACCCCCAAAATTTTAGTACACTGTAATCACCCAAGATGTACACCATAGGAATTTCATATCCTTTCACCTACAGGATATAATATATATATATATAACCATTCATTCCCAAAGCCAAGTGTACATATCATATATAATGTACAATGGCCATACACATAATACAACTGGCTATATACTGCCGATATACTGCACCATGCTATCATCTTCCAGGGCATCACTCATATACCATCCTGGGGACCACCGATGGGACTAAATATCACCCACTTCGTGGCCAACACACACACACGACGTCCGGGAAGTGGTCATAGTTCCTAACCAGTAATGAGATGAAACATACCCACCACGTCTCATCCCCCAAAAAATGTATATCACATAATAACACAATGGACGACTATGACCTGGGGAATATTCACACTCTGATCCTCGATCCAGGGTGCTCACCCTCATCGCGCAACTTCCCAATGATAGCATGTGCTGGGTATGCTTCACAATACAAGTATATATATCATTCACATACACAATAAATATACATCCATACGATCCCATCATATAATTAAACCATCACATACGGTTCAGATATTCATAACATGAGTATACACATATATGCATATCTATATAAATATATATACATAAATATATACGCACTATCTCTCGTCCGTATGTATGAGACTTATAAACTCGGCTATAAGTATACATAATCCTCAATATACTAGCCGTCGTCCCAAACACATCAACTCGTCTCGTTATATGAATACGATCCCTCACTTGAAGCATATTCATCCATTTCTCCTATGATATAAATAATCTTCCAACATAGATATATCTCCAACATTAAGGTTATCACCCAAAGTTTAGTGTAGGTAACAACCACTACACATCACATCTATATCCGAAAGTACATTAATATCTCCAGTACTAATTTCGACTATTGGTATGCACATAACTAATAGTCTATAAACCTCAAGCTCAATCTTAAATTCATTCCATGATCCCATCACTTTGGGAAATACCATATTGATATATAATCTCTGTCCCAACCACGATTCAATTACTCCTATGATCCCCTAAATCTTATTTCGTTTACAATCTATTCCTTAAGTAAACCTCTACTAAGGATACGCGACCACTCCCTCTCGTCGGTCCCCAATCAATTTGGAGTAGAATCCTATCTCTATAAGGATTCGATACAATTATCGGCCTACTATTCCATGCCGTACCCTCACGACTCTCTAAAGGGACCTTAATCGTACATCATAACTAGGCTCATTTATGACCCCTACATTGAACTCCATTCTCAATGAGATTCCCCACTATATCGATATGATCCTCTCCAATATATATGGATATAAGTCCCCAAAATAACTCAATACGTACCCACGGTCCCATCATGCCAGAAACTTCTAATAAATCTCCAAAACATCTCTCTTACATCATATAATCATGTCCCAAATCAATAAACCTAACCAAAAAGGCTTAGAAATCATTCTAGAGAAAATTCACAAAACAACCCTATTTCCGAATCGATTCGCTCCAACTACGAATCGATTTGGTCCAAAGGACCTGAAAGACTGTCCCAGGCTGAATCGATTCACCTTGGGTCCGAATCGATTCGGTCACACAGACCTGGGATTCTGCAACATTCCGAATCGATTCGGAAGGAGGCCGAATCGATTCGGCCTGTTTAGCAGACTACGAAATGGTCATTTTTTTACAAAACCTAAATTTCCAAGATCCCAAATTAACAATTTCTAACCATAAATTTATAACCCAAACATGTTTCCAACATCAAAACATATCCTATATTTCACCTCATCAATTTATACCCCTTAAACCCATGTGTAAACATCAATTTCAAGATTAAACCCAAAATCTAGGTTTTGATAAATATACCCAAAAATCCAATTCTTTTATCCACAAATTATGAAATGAAATACACAAATAAAATATTTAGCAAGATTAAACGCTTGCCTCGAAATTGTAGAGGTTGATCCGTCCCCGGGATCGCGTTTGGGCCGAAAATCTCCAAGTTTTCTTCCTCTCTCTCTCTTCCTTTCTTCTTCTTTCTTCCTTTCTCTTTCTCTCTTTCTCACAAATGATAAGGCTTGATCCGTAAGCCTATTAAACCTTTAAAACAATAATCCTAGTTTTAAATGTTAATACACACTTTAAATGACTCATTTACTCCAATTCGAGTCAAACTAACTTAAAAATATTTCGGAACCGAAATAAAACCTAATGACAGTCATTTTGACTATCTCGATCCATCCGGAACCCATGGAGCACTAAGAATTATCGTTCGGAGTACTTTGTAACGTCCTCAATTTTTGGACCTAAATTTTAAAATTTTAAAATTCTCCAATTTAAATAATATATTTCTCCCAAAAATTTAATTTCTTAGTCCCAAAATTGTGGGGTGTTACACTCTTCCCCCTTACAAGAATTTTGCCCGCGAAATTTAGGTTATGCCTAGGACTTCAATCTTATCTAGTCCTTACATCTACCCTCTAGATCACTATACCGATCCTTTCCAGGTCTCACGTCGAACCATATAGATTTTAAAAATCAAACTAACTACCCAGGGCACCCATACACCCCGTACCCGAGCTCAACTCGTAAAAGTCATAACGCGGCTCTACAAGCCTTTAATTGTAATATAACTGTCTACAAATATCTATGATAATATATTAAATATATATGAAAGTTTAAAATTCCCAATGGTTGAACTCTTCTCAATTCCTGACATAAGCCACCTTCATGCGGGGGAGGTCTCGCAAGAGAAATCCAAACAAGGAACCCTCCCAATACACTACTGTGTAGCTATGTCGGGGATTGAGATCAGTTGGACCAGGGTTAAGGTTTTATAAAAGATTTTTGCATTTTAGATATTGCTCGAAGGACTACATAACAATACAACATAAAATAATTTTGTGTCTTTCGACATGCCAATCAAATACCTTATGTCCAAGACACAAGGCCCCAACAAATACAATACTCCTATCAACAGCTAGATCTTAAAAGTAGCACAATCTCTGAGCTAAATTTTTCGCTCAACAATGAATCTACTAAACTCTGAACCTCCTCAGTTATACTAATCCCTTACATTACATCAATACATTTCCACAAGATAAGTTCTTCCCTCGTTGGAATACTAAAATTTCCTGTCCTAGTCTAAGTAGAAAATAATAACCTTAACAATTCACACTCCTGAAAATCAATAGAGCAACTCTCTACTAGCTCATCACAAGATGGTTTAATATCCCAAAAGATGTCGTACAAAGACCACACTTGCTCACTCCCTCTTCCCAGAAGGCAATACTCCTGATATTGGGACCACTCCACACACCTCACATCGGTAAAAGTCACCGACACCAGATTTCCTAACAAATGTTGAAAAATTTCTCAATCTAAAGCTCCCAAGATCCCCCTATTCTCTCCTCATCAGTACTTTCCTTATCAATTACGAAATTCTCCTTCTTATCTCTGCCTGAATCACGGAAAGAAATACCTCAAATCAAAGTGTACCCAAAATATGTTATGGGTATTACATCTCTCATCTTGCCCCTTCCTAACCGACTTATTCTTGGCGACGTTTGAGATGAAAGTAACGGTGCCAGAACATCATTTGAATGAGTACACCTCCCAGAAGAAGATAAACGTAGTGAATATGACAATCCTACTAGTAGGGCTTTATGTCAAGAACGTCAACGGAGGAACGTAGAAAACCCGCACATATCCTAAAGACTCTAGAACCTGATGCTCTGATACCATCTGTAACAACCCGCTTAAAATAATAATGGGTGGCCAACCCTATACTACATTAAATTCAGGAGTCTCAGATGGCTCAGTCTCAACATCAACTGATAATACTAGAATAAATAAGGCTAACTATCCGAAATCATATAAGCGAGATGTTAAAATTAAATAAAACATACCACAGACAACAAACCAACACTATCAACTACTATAGGAGATAGAATGCACCAACACCACGATAAAATAAAGTTCTAGGATTAAAATAAAATGAGTACACAAAAGGTAATAAACCCGAATAAGCTGTCGGGTCATAGACAGTACAACATCATAAAGAAGAAATATAAACATCTATAAATATCCCTTGGGCATAAACCCGATGTAAAACATGAATCCTACCTAGATTTTCAAAGAAGTAGGAAGAGACTACAATCTAAATCCCGCCACAGTTCGTAACTGCTACGGCTCCCGAGACTCTGGATAGAAAAGCATCCGGTATCCATGCGGTAGGATACCTGTAGTAATATATACATACATATATATATATATAGCAAAACAGAAATATAAATAGGTCAGATCCCGAGGTGTAAAAATGTTTAGCAAGTGTATTAACCATGCATAATAAATATAAATGCACTTATTTCATAATTAAAGTGGAGTCGCACTCTCGTGAAACCCTAATCTCACCTCTCATCTAAAAGCGCGCACCTATTCGCATCCTGGAATCTTTATTAAGTTACCCCCATAAGGACAACCTAACTTACAATAGGCACGGCCTTTACCCGAAAGACCTTCCATTCTAACATAACCCAAGAATCCTTCCCCTTCTAATCACACTTAATTGTATATACACATATAGATGCCATACTAGGCTCAATTGATTCGATTTATTAACTTATACCAGTTATAAGTTTTAATACGTTACCCATTAACATTAGGCTTCAATAATATAATTTAATCTCTAAATAACATGCATACAATTTAATAAGGACAAAACTTCTCTCCACTCTCAACATTGCACTATGTTACGTGCGTGGGGCGTCTCGCAAAGCGAAATCCAAACAAGGAACCCCCCAATACACTACTCCTTAACAATGTCGATCGTGGGGATACATCACGTCATCCACACCAATTATACTACTGCTACTTATAAGTATTAAGGACAAAACATCTCTCTATTGTCAACATGGCACTGCGTTTCGTGCGTGGGGAGTCTCGCAAAGCGAAATCCAAACAAGGAACCCCACCGATATACTACTTCTTGACCATGTTGATTATAGGGATCCATAATGTCAACTACACAATCATACTACTAATACATACAAGTACCAAGGACAAAACTTCTCACTACTCTCAACATTACACTGCGTTTCGTGCGTGGGTCATCTCGCAAAGCGAAATCTAAACAAAGAACCCCCCGATACACTAATCCATGACAATGTCGATTGTAGGGACCCATTATTTCATACACACAATTCTAATACTACAATTACATACAAATACAAAGGAAAAAACTTCTCTCTACTCTCAACATGGCACTGTGTTTCGTGCGTGGGGCGTCTCGCAAAGCGAAATCCAAACAAGGAACCCGCCCCGATACACTACTTCTTGACCATGTTGATTGTAGGGATCCATTATGTCATCACACAATTTATATTTCTGTAACTTCTCAAATTTGGATTACAACCTAAGAGTAACCTCAAAATTTCCACTAAATCCTTGGGTTGATATAACTGAAATTCTCCTTAAATGCGATACACCAACCCCCAACATTTTAGTACACCGTAATCACCCAAGATGTACACCATAGGAATTTCATATCCTTTCACCTACAGGATATAATAAATATATATATACATATATATATATTTTTTTTTACTCTAAACATATATATATACAACCATTCATTCCCATAGCCAAGTGTACATATCATATATAATGTACAATGCCCATACACATAATACAACCGGCTATATACTGCCGATATACTGCACCATGCTATCATCTTCCAGAGCATCACTCATACACCATCCTGGGGACCACCGGTGGGACAAAATATCACCCACTTAGTGGCCAACACACACACACGACGTCCGGGAAGCGGTGATAGTTCCGAACCGGCAATGAGACGAAACATACCCACCACGTCTCATCCCATAAAAAATGTATATCACATAATAACACAATGGACGACTATGACCTGGGGAATATCTACACTCTGCTCCTCGATCCAGGGTGCTCACCCTCATCGTGCCACTTCCCAATGATAGCATGTGCGGGGTATGCTTCACAATACAAGTATATATATCATTCACATACACAATATATATACATCCATATGTTCCCATCATATAATTAAACCATCACATATGGTTTAGATATTCACAACATGAGTATACACATATATGCATATCTACATAGATATATATACATAAATATATACATACTATCTCTCGTCCGTATGTATAAGACTTATAAACTCGGCTATAAGTATACATAATCCTCAATATACTAGCCGTCGTCCCAAACACATCAGCTCGTCTCGTTATATGAATACGATTCCTCACTTGAAGCATATTCATCCATTTCTCCTATGATATAAATAATCTTCCAACATAGATATATCTCCAACATTAAGGTTATCACCCAAAGTTTAGTGTAGGTAACAATTACTACACATCACATTTATATCCGAAAGTACATTAATATCTCCCGTACTAATTTCGACTATTGGTATGCACATAACTAATTGTCTATAAACCTCAAGCTCAATTTTACATTCATCCCATGATCCCATCACTTAAGAAATACCATACTGATATATAATCACTGTCCCGACCACGATTCAATTACTCCTATGAACCCCTAAATCTTATTTCGTTTACAATCTATTCCTTAAGTAAACCTCTACTAAGGATACACGACCACTCTCTCTCGTCGGTCCCCAATATATTTGAAGAAGAATCCTATCTCTATATTCGATACAATTATCGGCCTACTATTCCATGCCGTACCCTCACGACTCTCTCAAGGTACCTTAACCGTACATCATAACTAGGCTCATTTATGACCCCTAAATAGAACTCCACTCTCAATGAGATTCGCCACTATATCGATATGATCCTCTCCAATTTATATGGATATAAGTCCCCAAAATAACTCAATACGTACCCGCAGTCCCATCATGCGAGAAATTTATAATAAATCTATGAAACATCTCTCTTACATCATATAATCATGTCCCAAATCAATAAACCCAACCAAAAAGGCTTAGAAATCATTCTAGAGAAAATTCATAAAACTACCCTGTTTTAGAATCGATTCGGCCTGGCCCGAATCGATTCGGTCTCAAGGGCGAATCCATTCTCTCCAACTGTAAATCAATTCGTTCGAAAGGACTTGGAATACTGTCCCAGGCCGAATCGATTCGGTCACACAGACCTGGGACTCTGCAACATTCTGAATCGATTCGGAGGGATTCGGCCTGTTCATCAGGCTACGTAATGGTCATTTTTCTACAAAACCTAAGTTTCCAAAATCCCAAATTAACAATTTCTAACCATAAATTTATATCCCAAACATGTTTCCAACATCAAAACACATCCTATATTTCACCTCATCAATTTACACCCCTTAAACCCATGTGTAAACATCAATTTCAAGATTAAACGCAAAATCTAGGTTTTGATAAATATATCCAAAAATCCAATTCTTTTATCCACAAATTATGAAATTAAATACACAAATGAAATATTTAGCAAGATTAAACACTTGCCTCAAAATTGTAGAGGTTGATCCGTCCCCGGGATCGCGTTTGGGCCGAAAATGTCCAAGTTTTCTTCCTCTCTCTCTTCCTTTCTTCTTCTTTCTTTCTTCCTTTCTCTTTCTCACAAATGAGAAGGCTTGATCCGTAAGCCTCTTAAACCTTTAAAACAATAATCCCAGTTTTAAATGTTAATAAACACTTTAAACGACTCATTTACTCCAATTCGAGTCAAACTAACTTAAAAATATTCCAGAGCCGAAATAAAACCCAATGACAGTCATTTTGACTATCTCGACCCATCCGGAACCCTTGGCGCACTCAGAATTATCATTCGGAATACTTTGTAACGTCCTCAATTTTTGGACCTAAATTTTTAAATTTTAAAATTCTCCAATTTAAATAAATTTATTTCTCCCAAAAATTTAATTTCTTAGTCCCAAAATTGTGGGGTGTTACAGACTCCCATTCTCAATGAAATTCCCCCACTACACCAATGAAACAAGCTCCATTCCGTACGTGTGTATGTTTCCAAAATGGTTCGATATGTCCCCACCATCACATGATATGAGAAACCCCTTCTAAATCTCCAAAACATATCTGTTGCATCATATATGAAGGTCCTTTATCGATAAACCCAATCAAAAAAGGGTAGAAATCATTCTAGAGAAACTCCACAAAACAACCCTATTTTCGAATCGATTCGGCCCCTCCGAATCGATTTGGTTCCAACAGCGAATCGATTCGGTCCAAGCGAATCGATTCGGTCCAAAGGGACCTGTAAGTCTGCTACATACCGAATCGATTCGAAAGGGGCGAATCGATTTGGCCCTAAAGACCTAATGGTTATGCAACATGGCGAATCGATTCACAAGGGGCAAATCGATTCGACCTGTTCAGCCAACCACGAAAAGGGTTAATTTCTCCAAAACCCAATATTTCCAAAATCCAATTTATACAACTTCCAACCATAAATCTCTAACCCAATCAAGTTCCTAACACCAAAACCCATCCTATATCTAGTCTCATTAAGTTATACACCCTTAAACCCAAGTATGAACATCAAATACAAGATTTAAATACCCAAAATCTAGGTTTTGATATAAACCCAAAATCCAATTCTTTTGTCCACAAATTATTATAAATAAACTCCATAGCCGAAATTGGGCATTCAGGTCCAGGCGAATCGATTCGCTAAAGGGGTAGGCTAGAGGTATGTGTTGAGCGAATCGATTCGGCTTATCCGAATCGATTCTTCAGTGTGCAGAAGGTTGGCTCTTCTTGACCATTCCTGATGTTTTAAGTTATTTTTTTAGCTTAGTTTGTAATCTTTCTCTTGTAGAATTAGGATCTCGGAACTTTCTCTTAGGATGAAATAAAGTGTATTAAAGGCTTACATTAGGTATGTAACTACACTAGATTAGAAAGGGGTTACTTGGGCTTATATCGGGGTTATGAAATAGACGTTAGGGTGGTTCTTTCTTTAGCAATCTAATTTGAGACTAGGGAAGAGTAGGATTATAGAATTGTGAAAATTTAGAGACGTGGCTGAGGTATGCTATACTTGGTGGCTTATGGTAACGTCATTATTTTTGGGAGACTAAATTGGGGGTTTATTAAACATTGAAGTTTATAATAATGACATTAAATGCTTATGGCCTCGGATAAAGACTTAATGTGTATTTTAAAGAGGGAATAATTTATGAATGACCAATTTACATATATACACCTCTCTAAATGCTATCATTGGGGAAGTTATGCGCATGAGGTGAAGTCCCCGGGCTAGTGAATGCAGGGTGAATATAGTCCTCGACCATAGGACCAATTATTATATATTGTGTGATTATTGTTCGAAGTGAGGTAATTCCGGGTGTGGTTATGACTCACTGTCAAAGGTATATGGCCGCTTCACAGCGTCACGCGATGTAGGATGCCCAGGTGGTCTTGGTGATAGGCCCTGGAAGATGATAGCTATTTAGGGGCGCATCCAGTGGGGAAACCCGGAAGGATGGTCTTAGAATCTTTATACGTTATGAAATTTAACTATTCTTATTAAAGTGGTATTTTATTGATAATACGACACTTTATGAAGTAAATTGCTTTGAATACGTTTCCTAATGAGAAAAAGGAACGGTGAAATGAAATTGTGTAAAGAGGAAATGGAATCTCATTAAGTAATATTTTATTTATATTCTCTTGCATAAATGAATTATGATCATTGTCATTATTATTGCGTTAGGTTATGCTTTTAGATTGAGAGGTTAGGTTCCTTATTATTATTTATGGTGAATGGAACATGCTTATTCATGATAATTAAATTTTCCATAACTATCATGCACTTATTCACTTGGTAATCATATATTAGCAAGTAAGAAACTTGCTTTAAGCTGAAATCTCGAATTCCTTTCCGGTAGATGCAAGAGCAAATCCAATTTCTTCAATTCTTCTCATTTCTCTTCTTTTTTTCTCCACAATTATCTTTTTATCTCTTTCTCTATAGGTTTAGGAAGCATACACTTGAGAAGTAAGAGGGTTTGCAACACCTAAACGTGCAATTAACATTAGTTTCTGTAGTGGGAATCCGATCACGCGAAGCATTTACGGTTGGTCCTGCAGACGTAGGGGGATCATCAGTTATATGCCAAATTTGAGAAGTATGGTTTTTAGCTACAGGAAGTGCAGTTTCTGGGTCACACTGTGACAGATCGGGGTATTTTGGTAGATCCGAGTAAAGTGATTGCGGTGAGGGAATGGGGTCAACCCACAACACCTACAGAGATTCGCAGTTTTCTAGGTTTGGCTGACTATTATCGCAAATTTATCAAGGGTTTTTCTAAGATTGCTAACCCTTTGATCAATTTAACTCGGAAGGGAGTGAGGTTTGTTTGGGATGATTCTTGTCAACTGGCTTTTGATGAGTTGAAAGATAAGTTGACTTTTGCTCCATTACTTGCTTATCGAGGCCGGGATTGGAATATTTGGTCTTTACGGTTGCATCTCTGTAAGGGCTGGGGGGGTGTTACAGCAAGAGCATCGGGATATTGCTTATGCTTATCACAAGCTAAAGCCCTATGAGAAGAATTATCCAGTTCATGATTTGGAACTTGCTGCAGTGGTTTTTACCTTGAAGATTTGGAGACATTACCTCCTGGGGGAGAAGTTTAGTCTTTTCACAGACCACAAATCGTTGCAATATTTATTTTCACTGAAGGATTTAAATATGCGACAACGTCGATGGTTGGAGTTTGTGAAGGACTACCAATTTGATATTCATTATCACCCGGGTAAGGCTAATGTAGTAGCGGATGCATTGAGTAAAAAACCCGAGGAGGAGTTAGCTCTAGTATGGAAGGCTAAATGGAAAGAACTTGGCCAAGAGGACGTGGTAGCAAGGGCGTTTATGTCGGTGTTGATCGTTACGCCTACGATAGTGGCAAGGGTTATGGAAGCTCAAGAAAGGGATAAAGGTTGTCAGGACCGTAAGCACCAGTTGTTAATCGAGGGAGCAGAATCCTACTCTATAAGTTCTGAGGGTGGGTTACGTTTCCAGGGGAGACTTATTATCCCAGGAGAGAAGGATTTAAGATGGGCCGTAATGACAGAATCTTATGGGTCCAAGTTTGCAGTATATCCTAGTGGAGACAAAATGTACCAAGACATGCGCCGTCAGTATTGGTGGGCTGGTATGAAATGGGACATCTCTGAATTTGTTTTCTAATGTACTACTTGTCAACCGGTGAATTTAGATCATCAGCGACCGACAGGATTGTTACAACCCTTGGAAATACTGATATGGAAGTGGGAAAGCATCTTGATGGACTTCATCACGGGATTGCCAATATCACAAAGCGGTCATGATTCCATTTGGGTGATTGTTGATCGTTTAACCAAGTCGGCACATTTATTATCGATACGTACCGATTATAATACTGCTCGTTATGCTCGGCTATTTATTGCGGAGATTGTTAAACTCCACAGGGTGCCCAATAATATAGTCTCCGATCGAGACAAAATTTTTATTTCCCATTTTTGGCGAAGTTTCCAAGAAGCTCCGAATTGAAATTGAGTACCTCCTATCACCCTCAAACAGATGGACAGACGGAAAGAGTCAACCAAATGTTAGAGGATATGCTCAGAATGTGTGTGCTTAATTTCAAAGGAGGTTGGGAACAATACATTCCCTTGGTCGAATTTGCTTATAATAATTCGTACCAATTCACTATCGAGATGGTACCCTATGAAGCATTAAAAGAACAGACACATTACTCTCTCTCTCTCTCTCCCCTGGCGATTTCTAAACCCTAGTGCATGGCATTTCATGCAGCCTCCACCTTGGAGGCTGGCACCCCTAATCCTGTTGAAACTCTTATAAAGGCTACGAATGTGAACAAATCTTTTGCTAAGATTATTGATAAGACTGAGACTGAATCCCAAGTAAACTTGAAGAAGGTAGAATCATATAGAGGAGAGCCAACAATATATTTCTCTATGGAAGATATCTCAAAACTATCGAAGTCATTCAAATACACCCTTGTAGGTAAGTTTTCTCATGACCGTCCTACTATTGACAATATTAGGAAAGTATTTTCATCTATGGGTCTCAACTCAGCATACAATATTGGAGTCATTGATGCAAAGCACATACTGATTAGATGTTACCATAAAGAAGACTTCCTGAGAATTTGGTTGCGTGAAACATGGTACATACAAAGGTACCCTATGCGAGTTTTCAAGTGGTCATTTGATTTCCAGCCTAAGAAGGAATCATCAATCACTCCTGTTTGGATCACACTCCCTCTTCTCCCTATTCATCTCTATATAAGTAGAGTATTTTTTCAATTGAAAGTGAGTTTGGTAATCCCCTAAAACTTGACAGCCCTACAGCAGCTTTAACAAGACCTAGTCTTGTAAGGGTATGTGTAGAGATTGATCTAACCAAATCTCTAACTCATAGAGTTTGGATTGGTTATGCGATTAAAGGAAAAGGTTTTTTGGCAAAGATGTGAGTATGAAGAAATTCCCCTTTTCTGCAACTCATGTTTCAAGAAAGGGCACGAAGTAAAGTCGTGTTTATTGAAGAAGGAGAAAGAAGGCAATACGAAGAGTATTCAACATGGGATGCAGTATGAAAGTGGAGGGGATAAAGAAATTCAAGATAAAGATCAAGGGAAAATCTCAACCAAGGAATGGGTCAAGAAGAAGTTCTTGAAGGAAAATTTGATGTATGTGGAGAAGGAAACTAATACAAATATAGAAGAAGGGCAAATAATCGCAGAAAAGAATCACCAAGAAGAGTAAAGGCAGATTGAATCGAGTGTGGTAAATAATGATATAACAGGTAAAAGTCAGCAGCAGGAGCCTAATAAGGAGGCCGTCATAATTATAAATAAGAATATACAAGGTGATCAAATGCAGATTGCAGCAGTGGTGATCAATAAAGATATAATAGGAATAATTCAGCAGCAGGAGGCATATGAGGAGGCAGGTATATCTGTTCAGAAGGAGATTGAGGGAATTGAAGAGGATATTGATGATGATAGGTTGGTAGAGAGAGATGTGGTTCATAGTCTTCATTTACCTCCGAGGATTATTCCTTCAGATGGGGACTGTACTGATCAATCAAAAGAGGAATGGACACATGTATCAAACAAGAAAAAGAAAAAAATGCAAAATTCAATTGTAAGCATTGACAAGAAACTTTTAAGGTCCTCATCTAAGACTACCCCTAGGCCTTATTTTAAATGATTAAACTCATGATTTGGAATGTGAGGGGTATTGCAAAGAAGGCAGCTGTTAGAAGAATAAAAAAATTTGTGAAGATGCATAGTTTAGTGATGTTGATCTGTCTAGAACCGAAAGTGGATCATGCTAGATTGGAGGAATTTCGTATTAAATTTGGTTTTTAAGCTGCAATAAAAAATGAGTCCAATTCTATTTGGAGCTTTTTTTTCGATGACATTTCTATAAAGTTTATTTCTCAAATTCCTCAATACATTACATTTGATATCTCCCATCCTTTTCTAGCTAAGTCTGTCCAAGTTTCATTCGTTTATGCTAAATGCACTAGAGGGGAGAGGCTAGAATTATGGGAGTACCTGAATTCAATTCATACAACGGATCCTTGGTTTGTAGGGATGATTTTAATACAGTATCTAATTCATTGGACAATATTGGAGGTCTTACTTATGATATGAATTTTACAGAAGATTATTCTCAATGTATGGACTCTAATAGTCTGATTGACCTTGGATTCTTGGGATCCAGATTCACATGGTGGAACAAAAGGGAGTTAAATGATGCCACATGGGAGAGAATTGATAAAATGTTAATGGAAAGTTGATGTTCTCAAAGGTGGTGGTTGATCATCTTAGTAAAACAGCCTCGGATCACTCTCCTCTGTTGTTGTCTTTATCTACTGATTTGGACAATCACCCCTCGCAATTTGTATTTCAAAATTTTTAGCCTTCTCATTTTACATACCTGTCATTTATCAAACAACATTGGCTCCCATACTCTAGTGGTAATCCTATGTACTGTTTGGTAGCTAACTTTAAGAATATCCGAGAATTCCTTAAATGCAGAAGTCAGAATGCACCATCTAGTGAAAATAGGGAGGAGATGAACAGGTGTCAGGCCAATCTAGTTTATTATTTAAAATTAGAGGAGCAATTTTGAAGACAAAAATACAATTGCAAGTGGGCTCAAGAAGGGGATACAAACTCTAAATTCTTCCACAAGTCTGTTCAAGTCAGAAGACAAAAAAGTTTCATTCATAAAATCAAGGACGAGTTAGGTGACTGGATTGATGATAAACAAATGATTAAAAATAGAGGCCTTAGATTTTTTCAGTCTATGCTTGGTGAGGATACTATTAGAACTGAAGATGAGGACTTTATGGCTTCTATTCCTACTCTAATTGGTGAAGATGATAATGCCATGCTGACTGATATTCCATCTATGAAGGAGGTAAAAACTACCATTTGGGCTCTTAATGGGGATAGTTCTCCAGGTATGGATGGATTCACTAGTAAGTTTTTCCAATTTGCTTAGGATATTATTGGTGGGGATGTATGTAAAGCTATTGAAGGTTTTTTCAGTGGCATGGAAATTCCAAAATTCTTTACTTCCACTATCATTATTTTGATTCCCAAAAATGACAACCCGTAATCATTCTCTGAATTCAGACCTATAAGCCTATGTACTTTCTTTAACAAAATCATATCCAAAATTTTTGCCTCTAGACTCTCCTCAATAGTTCAAAAAATCATCTCCCCTTACCAAAGTGCTTTTGTTAAAGATAGAGGCATTGTGGACAATATTATTTTAACTAAGGAGATGATCTCTATGATCAATGCTAAGAATGAAGGGAGTAACGTAGCTGTGAAGATTGATATGCACAAGGCATATGACAAAGTTTCTTGGCTCTTCCTGATAAAAGTCATGAGGAAATTTGGCTTCAATGAGGTATGGTTAGATTATATTTGGAGATTGATTTGTAATAACTTTTTTTTAGTGATGATAAATGGAGAATTATGTGGCTACTTCAAATCTCTCAAGGGCTTAAGACAAGGAGATCCATTATTTCCTGCTTTATTCATCATTTGTGCTGAAGCTCTGAGCAAAAACATAGATAAAGTGTTCCAAAATCCTTCAATTCCCAAATTTAAAACTCCTATAAGCTGCCCTTTGGTATCTCATCTTGCATATGCTGATGACCTGATAGTTTTTTCTTCTGGGAGTGTTAAAGCCATTAAATAATTGAAGAATGTGATGAACAGATATGCTGCTGCTTCGGGTCAAGAAGTTAACAGGTCAAAAAGCTTCATTTATTGCTCTAAGACGATCAACAAAGCTAAATCAAAGAAACTCTCTGAGATTATGAATATGACCATTAAAAAATTACCTTTTGTGTACCTGGGATGTTCAATATATGTTGGAAGGTTGAAGTGATCTCTTTTTGAAAATTTAATTTCTAAAATCAGGGGAAAACTGGTTGGTTGGAAGGCTAAGATGCTATCCATGGGGGGAAAATGACTCTTATCAAGCACGTTCTTCAATCGATTCCTATCTATACCCTAGCTGCAATGCAACCACCAAAGAAAGTTATTGCTATCATTGAACAAATTATGGTAAACTTCGTATGGGGATCAAATGAGGATAGGAACAAACACCACTGGATTGCTTGGAAGGACCTATGTAGGCCAATTGTAGAGGGGGTGTAGCATTCAAAGACTTAAAGGTTATAGCTGAAGCTTTTAGTCTTAAACTTTGGTAGAAGTTCAGGATGCAAGAATCTCTTTGGGCCCATTTTCTGTTTTAGAAATACTGTAGGATTAATCATCCTATGGCTGCAAAGGCTAGAGGATCTCATATTTGGAGAAGAATGGTTTTGAATAGAGAGATGACAGATAATAATAGCTTATGGATTATCAGGAAAGGAAATTTATATGCCAAATGGGACAACTAGACTGGTAATACCTCTTTTGACTCTACAGATATAGCAAAAAACATTAAAATTTCTGATTTGCTGGACAATACAGGAGAATGGGATCATTATAAAGTTAACAGATTGTTGCCTATCAATTCTTTGTCTATTTGCTCTACAGTGGAAGTCATGGGAAATAATCACAGTGATAAACTGGTTTGGATGCCTTCATACGATGGTTCGTTTATGCTTTCTTCAACATGAAATATAGTAAGGAAGTCCAAATGTCAGTCCTGGGCTAACACTTTCATTTGGAATAAATTGATTCCCTCAAAAAATTATTTCTTCCTTCTAAGGCTGCTGCGCGACTGCTTACCGGTAGATACAGCTATTATGAGAATTAGTACTAGATGTCCTTCATAATGTGGTTGTTGCCTAAGCCCAAGCATTGAATCTGCTGAGCATTTTTTTTATTCAGAGTGATTTTGCAATTTTTATATGGAAGCATTTTGAGGACTTGTGTGGGATCAATATCTTAAATGTCTCGATCAGAGGTAGATTAATCGTTTGGTGGACCAGTTTGAACAAATCTAAGTGGGGCAACCTACTGTCAGTTATTCCAGCCTTTATTTATTGGGGGTTGTGGAAAGCGAGGAACAAATGGAAGTTTGAAAACTATAGCACGGTGGCAGATAGAACCATTATGGATATTTATTCTCTTATTCATCTCCAGCTAAATATAAACCTTTTCTCGTCACAAATATATAGGCCGAATCAGGAAAAGCATATTAAAAGTGTTCAGTGGAGACCTCCTGAAGACAAATGGGTCAAAATAAATGTAGATGGAAGTTATAAAGGTAATCCAGGGCCTATGGGAGGAGGAGGTATTTTAAGAAATTCTAAAGGGAAATTTATCACTGCCTTTGTTTGTAGGTTTGGTTTTGGAACGAATGTGATGGCAGAAGCCTTGTCAATCCTCAAAGACATTGAAATATGTGAATCTAAAGTGAAGGAAGGTCTAATTGTTGAATCTTATTCCTTACCTATTATTAAAGTGCTGAATGGTCAGATGCCGAGCCCTTGGAGTATTATGCCGATTATTGCTAAAATTTAAAACAAGTCTCAGAATTTAAAGGTGCATTACTTCCATATTCTCAGAGAAGGAAATACATGTGCTGATTTCCCAGCTAATCATGGAGTTTCTTCCCAAATAAATCTAATCTCTAATTCTTTAGATGATTTCCCTAAAGAATTAAAAGGTTTGATTAATCTAGATGCTTGGGGTTTCCCAAATTTCAGATCCAAATTAGTTTTATTGTCGTTGTAAAGGTGGCTATTTATAAAGTCATCCTTCATTCTTGTAAGCTCTTTTGATCATTTACCTATTTATCAATAAATCAATGGGGAATTGTCCCTATTTTTGGGAAAAAAACCCTACTTGTTGGTTGGAAGTAGGGGATAATAAATTTCTCGGACCTGAGCTGATCTAAGACACTTCTTCAAAGATTGAACTTATTCGCAATCGCATTCGAATTACTCAAGATCGTCAGAAGAGTTATGCTGATGCGAATAGAAGGCATGTGTAATTGGAGGTTGGAAATCAAGTGTTGGTACGAGTTTCTCTGATAAAGGGTATAAAGTGATTTGGGAAGAAAGGAAAACTTGCGCTGCGTTACGTAGGTCATTTTCCTATTATTGCTAAGGTAGGCCCAGTAGCTTATCAACTTGCCTTACTGGAACACTTACAACAGATTCATGATGTGTTTCATTTTTCATCCCTGAAAAAGTATAAGAGGTGTGAAGGAGCTCACTTGCATATTCCTTTAGATGATATCGAATTGCAGCCCGATATTTCATACGAGGAACAACTAGTTGCAATCTTAGATCACGGGGAGCATAAGCTAAGATCTAGAGTGGTGACCTTATTTCGGGTCCAATGGGGACATCACAATGCCGAGGAGTCAACGTGGGAGCGTGAGGACGATA
The DNA here is from genome assembly GCA_949130495.1 of Sambucus nigra. Classification (NCBI taxonomy): domain Eukaryota; kingdom Viridiplantae; phylum Streptophyta; class Magnoliopsida; order Dipsacales; family Adoxaceae; genus Sambucus; species Sambucus nigra. The sequence continues at coordinate 77,794,324 of OX422210.1, read as the reverse complement.
TGCGAGAAAAGTATCCACATCTCTTTTTACAAGGTACGCCTAAATTTTGAGGGCAAAATTTCCTTATAAGGGGGGAGTATGTAATAACCCTTACTTTTGAGTAATTGATTTTATATTATTTTACCATGTGAGGTAATTATATAAAATATTTAATAATGGAGTAAATATTATTATGACTGATTTAAAAGATAATGTTTACTAGATTTTGCATATTTACTATTATGAGAACGTAAATGGCATCAAGTTATGATTTATAATGTCGTTGTGTTTTAAATGGCATTTATGGTTTAAATGAAGTTGGAACTTGAAATGATTTATATTACTCCGGATGCCAATTTAGAGGGCGCGGTCAGTCCCGAAATAGTCGAGACAATCAAAATAAGTGCCATCTTGTATTTTTGGGTTCCGGGCACTTTTGGCAGGTTATGACTTAATTATGTAGTTACGAGTTATTTTAATGGTGTATCAACATTTAAAGATGGAAACTAATGTTAATTGCGCGTTTAGGTCTTTCAACCCCTCTTACTTCTCAAGTGTATGCTTCCTAAACCTAGAGAGAAAGAGAGAAGAAGAGAATCGTGGAGAAAAAAAGAAGAGTAAGGAGAAGAATTGAAGAAATTGGGTTTGCTCTTGCATCTACTGGAAAGGAATTCGAGATTTCAGCTTAAGGCAAGTTTCTTACTTGCTAATATATGATTTAGGGTGAATAAATTGTAGTGATGTAGTGTATTGGAATCAATTAAACAAATATGGGTTTTAATGAATTTGTGGTGTTTGAACCCTTAAACATTGTTTATATAGTTATTTTGTTGAGTATAGTAGTTAGTATTCATGTAGGATGGTTTTGGTTGGATTAATGGTGGTTGTTGTGGATAAAAATGGAGGAGAAATGAGTTTTGGGAAAGGTTGGGGTAATAAACTCCATAGTCGAAATTGGGCATTCAGGTCCAGGCGAATTGATTCACCCCTAGCGAATCGATTCGCTAAAGGGGTAGGCTACAGGTCTGAGTTGAGCTAATCGATTCGTCTTATCTGAATCGATTCGTCAGTATGGAGAAGGTTGGTTCCTCTTGACCGAATAGATTCAGACCATCCGAATCGATTTGCTTTCAAGACCGATTCGATTCGGCCAGGGTGAATCAATTCGAAATTCCTGCTGTTTTAAGTTATTTTTCTAGCTTAGTTTATAATCCTTCTCTTGTAGAATTAGGACCTCGAAACTTTCTCTTAGGATGAAATAAATTGTATTATAGGCTTACATTAGGTATGTAACTACACTAGATTAGAAAGGGGTTACTTGGGCTTATATCGGGGTTATGAAATAGACGTTAGGGTGGTTCTTTCTTGAGCAATCTAATATGAGACTAGGGAAGAGTAGGATTATATAATTGTGGAAATTTAGAGACGTGGTTAAAGTATACTATACTTGGTGGCTTATGGTAACGTCATTATTCCTCAGAGACTAAATTGAGGGGTTTATTAAACGTTGAAGTTTATAATGATGACATTAAATGCTTATGGCTCCGAATAAAGACTTAATGTGTATTTAAAAAAAGGGAATAATTTGTGAATGACAAATTTACATATACACACCTCTCTAAATGCTATCATAGGGGAAGTTATGCGCATGAGGTGAAGTCCCCTGGCTAGTGAATGCAGGGTGAATATAGTCCTCGGCCATAGGATCGGTTATTATATATTGTGTGATTATTGTTCAAAGTGAGGTAATTTCGGGTGTGGTTATGACTCACTGTCGAAGGTATATGGTCGCTTCCCGACGTCACGCGATGTAGGATGCCTAGGTGGTCTTGGTGATAGGCCCTGGAAGATGATAGCTATTTAGGGCCGCATCCAGTGGGAAAATTCAGAAGGATGGTCTTAGAATCGTTATATGTTGTGAAATATAGCTATTCTTATTAAAGTGGGATTTGATTGATAATATGGCACTTTATGAAGTAAATTTCTTTGAATACGTTTCATAATGAGAAAAAGGAACGGTGAAATGATATTGGGTAAAAAGGAAATGGAATCTTATTAAGTAATATTTTATCTATATTCTCCTGCATAAATGAATTGTGATCATTGTCATTATTATTGCGTTAGGTTATGCTTTTAGATTGCGAGGTTAGGTTCCTTATTATTATTTATGGTGAATGAAATAAGCTTATTCAAGATAATTAAATTGTGCATAACTGTCATGCACTTTATTCACTTGGTAATCATATTAAACCGGGCCCTGACCCGTTTATATCTTTTTATCTTGCATGAATCTTATATTTGACCACGTGCTCCACCGCAAGGACGCTCATATTGACTTTTCTATTCCAGTGTCCTGGAGCTATAACACTTTGCGAATGTTATGGGATACTTGACATAGACGCTCCGATCTTTTGTATTCTTGTTATGATCATCTACATATTCGGGCGTGTTGCCCTAGTTTTGTATTTGTATTATATAATGTGATATTGTACTTTAATACTCGGTGTAACCTATTTGTACGGGTCTGTTAACCGACAACTTATTCGGCTATTTTGTTGTATAGGGTTACTATTATATGATATGTCCTTATCTCTATCCACCTGCTTTTTAATTGGATTGTTTAAATATTTTTCATTAACTTACAAAAATGAATTTTGACAATCCGTTTTCTAATATAATTGGTGGTTATCTCGTGTACTTATTGCAATACGTTGATGCTAAGAATGGGCCATCGATGATTCCCGTAATTATTGAAGTATCGGGCTGGCCACCTCTTATTTTAATAAGCGGGTTGTCACATAGAACAATTGTATCTAGGGTTTAAAGATTCACACAAATGTTTAGGAAGGATTTGTGAATCAAAAAGGAATTAAACCTTGAAAAAATGAAGTCTTTTTTTGGGTAGAATATTTACAGAAACGTCAGTGCCAAAAGACTTGGAAAACTTGTAGGATGGCACTGCTTTAAATACAAAAATTGAGACGGAGCGTCGCTCGAACGAAGTACAGGTGTCGCTCGAACATTAGACCACATCGCTCAAACGACTTCACGCGAGATGGCTATGTAGCTCAAATGACGTCAGCGAGATTTTTTTCTTAGCCTATACACTTAGAAAAAAAATCATATTTCGAAGTAGAAACATTCCATTCCTTTAAAAATATTTTATAAAAAATTTCCCAAATATTTATGTAAATAATAAACACTCCAAATAAATTATTTTACCATAATCGAGAGTGGAGTAGTAGGAACGGTTGAAGAGTACGTTGCATGTTTCATGATACACGTATGAAGATGATGGATGCGTGGATTCGAATCAAGGCCATTGTGGATGATCGTGTTGACGTGCCGAATGTAGCGGTATTAAACATACTAACTGTGATCTAGGACAAAATAAAAAATTCCTAGTATCTAACTCAGACATATATAAAATCATGTCCTTACAGACATTTATTCAAGGTTTTAAGAACAAAAATGTCTTTTAGTCTTGAAAAAACATGTTTTTGCAAGTATTATGAAATTTATTGAATAAATCATGTGTTAAACTCATTTTTTTGGATTTTTGGACTTAATATCCTTCTTTCCATGTATATGAACTTGTAGTAATTTGGCAATGAGCATATGAACAAGTTTAGTAAATGTTTTAATGAGTTTTAACATTTAATAAATAAAATAGAAATTTTAGTCCTTTAAAGTGTGTTAATAAGTGTAGAAAATGTGGTAAGTGTATGTTTCAAGACTACATATGATGATAACGAAAAATGATATTTTTCTTGTAAAGTATTCTTCAAAATGCCCCATGACTTTTTTGTTAAAGAAAGTGATGAGGTAAAGAGATTTACAACTTGAATAATTTGTCAACTCCAAAGTGATTTCAGTATGAAACTCCTCCCCTTCATCCCTTGCTTCTTTTAAAGTGCTTTCCTTTGAGTGAAGGCACCATAAGTGCATTGGTCACATAGGCTTGAAAGTACCCGCTCGTGTCCTATTCAGTCAATTCCTTGTTTAGTCTTCTTGTAAAAGTCTCGCTGATTGGCCCTGCTAGTGTGCGAATCCCGTAGCCTCTTCTGTCCATTCCTAGAGATTCTTATGTGGCCTGGCTTCTTTCATCGGTGGAATCTGCCCTCCAGCCTTTCCCTCTTCTGCTAGCCCTTGATTCATGGAAAGAGAAAATGGTTGCTCTATCCACAATAAGTGTTAATGAGTAAAACATTCATGAAGTTGGTATGTATAATATAGCAATATTTGTGGAAAATAACACTTATGGAAATGGAGGAAAAGGCAAGCTTGAAAACAAATGGGTAAAATGATAATTTTATGTAAAGTGGAACATTTTTTTGAAATAAAAATGTTGAAAAGGGTGTTACACAAAATCGTCCTAAAAGAAATTGATTTTCGGGATGAAATCAACGTAAATGTGGGAAGGACAGGAAATAGTGATTTTTAAGTGTAATCTAAATATGGGGAGTAGTTTTCAGAATTTTGGCTTCGGTCGCTGAAAGTAGAATAATGTGGACATTTGTAAAATATTAAAACACATTAGAAAAGGACTCGGATGTGATCGGGAATAATTAAGAAGGACTTGGATCCCTGAGGTGAATGACCTAAAATCACTAGCCAGAGCATATGGTAGCGTAGCCGACGATGTGGAGCTCGTTAAAGTACACGGTTATATGATAAATTCCGAGGAAAAGATAATGAGAAAAGTAGAACATGGTAAGGGAATTGGTTATATTGAGAATATAAGAAAATACAACCCTTATGAAATGAAATCGATAAATGTTCATGTCTTGAAAAGATAATTTGGACAAGAAATATAAAAATAAATAAGTCCAAGTAAATCCCGAGTTAATGAAAAAAGTGAAGTGATTTACAGGTAATCAAGCAGTCTAAGATGGTTTTAACACATTTGTTTGTTGTGAGCGGATTTCAAGAGGAAACCGAGTATTTTCTAATAGGGAGTGTGCGTGTGTTTAAAGGTGCTTTTAAAAGAAAATACTAAAGTGGATCTGGTGTGAATAAATGGGAAATCTCAGTAAATGAAGTGTTTTTCCTAATTAAATGGTATTTTATTTAAGTAGTTAACCAAGTGCGTTAAATTGGAAAAATAATTCTAAGTTAAGTAACAAGGGGCAATAAGGGTCCTTTCATAAGAATAATGTGTTTTAATCAAGTCAAGTAACGTTCTGTATTAAAAACGAATTCATGCATTAGTATATGTATGTGTATATATACATGATATTTTCATATGCACGTAGGTGGTACGCTATAGTGTTTCTTTTCTATCATTAGATTCTATATTGCATTTCCATTGGGCATTCGTCTCATTCCCTCTCCTTTGTTTCGACAGGATATACCCGATTCCGTATTTTAAGAACATTATACAGGTAAGTGTTTTTTTATTTTATGTTAATAGCTCTGAATACTTGGATTCTGGGGAAATTTCCCATGGGTCCCACATGTAGCTTGATATAAATTGGAGTCGCATGCTAAATAAGAGAAATGTTAACTAAATAAAACCGGACTAGCAATATTATGTAAGTTGTTTGCACTTAACACCTAACGTCCGGGTCAAACTGGGTTGGCCCACAAGTAACCCATAATTACTGTTCAGGGGGTTTCAATTGTAGTTCTCTTAACTCGATTTGTTAATAGCAACCTGAGTATTTGAGGATGCACTATACATGTCGGTTAAGTTATCAATCGCGCAAATATTGACCAATTATTATGCGAGTTAGTGCCCAAACATATTTGGTGCTTCGAAATGCGTTGGCGCTTTCCTTTAATTAATTAGTTAGTTCAAAGAATTTTATATTTATCGTATGAACCCTAGAATACGGGGGATTGATTCCCATTATCTTTTCCAAATTGTTTCAAAACCTACATTATTTTACATTTCATAATCCTTACATAATTTAGTTTAATTTTGGGTTTCATTACCTTAAATTGTTCCCAATGTTTTAATTCACTTCACACAATAATTCATCACCTTTTTTTTTTTACTTTTATGAGTTCAAAGCTTAGAATTTAGATAACGTCCTTATTCTCCCTGCGATTATTCTATTCCCCGAGGATTTGACCCTGACTTACCGGATTTTATTACTTGAGAGATTGGATTGCACTTAAGCATTATGTTCACATGTAGTAGACACATTTCGGTGCTTATTAAGTTTCGGGGGTTGTTTCCGGGGGAAAGATAATATGTTGGGTTGAATTAGTTCTAAATTGACTCTAATTCCTAAAAATCCAAAAAAAATAAATCATAAATCCCCATAAAATCCAAAAGGAAATCCGTTTTTTTGCTCAACTCCTTAGATGAAAAACATGCTTTACAACCCATATTACAAGCCAATACATAATCTCCCATTATCTAGTAATAGCACACCTAATTTCTGGGTACCACCTCCAACACTTCTTACTCCGAGTAGCAATACTTTAAGTAGAACATGGAGAGACTCCGGTGATGATAATGATTCATTGAGTATGCAATCGATGTCGGATTATGTGAGTATTGGTTTGGGAGAGGGCAAGATTCCTTATCTCCCTATAAGAGACTTCTCATATCTAGAATGAACCGTCTCTCTGAGGTGCATCATATTCCCGTATAATGCAGGGCAATTTCAATTTTAAAATGAAATAATTCAAATCCTTCCTATATTTCCCAACATGGAGTTAGAGAAGCCATATCTTTACATTTGTGAGTTCGAGGAGGCATGTGAGACGTTTAATGTCCAACGTTGCACACACGACGTCATACGTCCCAAGCTTTTCCCCTTCTCACTTAAGGACAAGGCCAAGACTTGACCTTAGTCTTTAGCGCTGAACTCTATTGGTACGTGGAGGGATATGCAAACAAAACTTCTCAAAAAGTTCTTTTCTTCCCATTGGATCAATGCTATCAAAGCCCAAATTCAAACCTTTAAAAAATGATTACGAGACCTTTTATAGGTGTTGGGAGAGGTTGAACGAGTTGGTTAACATGTGCTCACATCATGGTTTCGAGAAGTGAAGGCTCATCTCTCTCTTCCATCATGGGCTTATGCTAAGCTCTAAATAACTCATAGAAATAATGTGTTAGGGAGATTTCTTTGGGTTAAATGCGAACAATGTGGAGGCCCATATTAAGTACGTCACTGAGATTACTTAATCTTGGGACACATCGAATTCGAGTACCCAACCTAGGGCTAAAAACACGTCAATAACCCCTTCCTTATTCAGAGTTTACCATTTAGACAAGGAAGCTGAGTTAAAGCTTCAAATAAACCAATTACCCAAGTGGATAGATGAGGTGATGAAGGAAAGGGGGAGAGATATATCTGTCCCTTCTAGATCTTCAAAGGAGGAGAAATGCCCTATTATTGAGGCGGGACAATAATGAAAGAATGTCTAACCATTCGTGCCTATAAAGTAATGCTTCATGATCAAGTTAAAGCGGTAGGAGAATATAAAGGGAATTTTAAGGGCCCTCATGGGAACTCTTATAATACCTCATGGAGCAACCATCTCGATTTCAATTACGAGCAACCAAATGCGTCGTTGAATCATAACCAATAAGTTTCCCAATAACCGCCACTACCGCCATAAATTTAGCAAGCACTACAAATACAAGCGCCTCCTCCTGCGCCTTGTGTGATTCCTCAATGAAAAAGTATCGAGGATACTCTAGCATAATTTATGAAAACTCATCGGCGATTAATGCCCTCATTGCCCAAAACTTTACCGATATGAAGGCATCGTTGTCCAAGTTGCAATCATCTTTGAGTGTCCAAAAGAAGGGAAAATTCCCCTCTCAATCCCAACGACCTCCCTAAGGTCAAAACTGTGTAAGCTCTAACCCTGAAGAAATTCAAGAGCAATGTAAAACTGTAACCACGCTACATAATGGGAAAATTGTTAATTCGTCACCTTCTCCCCAAAACGTACAAAAATATAAGGAGGTTTTGCCTGGAACACAAGAGGCCAAAGATGTCCCCTTAATAAGAGTGATAAAGAAGACATAGTTAGGTCTAAAGTGGTGGTAAAACCTCCAATAGCTGCACTATACCATCAAAGATTGGTCCCTTCTCCAAAAGGGGCCTCCCAAGATGACATTTTAGAGGTCCTTAAACAAGTGAAGTTGAACCTACCTTTCCTTTAATCCATACAGTAAATCCCCACGTATGCTAAGTTCTTAAAAGACTTGCTCATGGTGAAACGTGAGTTCAAGGTGAAGAATAACAATTTCTTGCGCAAAATGTTAGCTCGCTACTTTTGATTAACCTCCCTCTAAATTATAAAGATTCGAGAGCTCCCACTACTTCGTGTATTATTGGAAAGAGTAAGATATAGATAGATTTGCTAGATTTAGGGGAGAATGTTATCATTCTACCTTACTCAATTTATCAAAAACTCGATTTGGGAGACCTTAAGCCCATTAAAATACTCTCTAACTTGCGGATCGTTCCATAAAGGTTCCTCGTAGGGTATTTGAGGGCGTGATCATCCAAGTTGACACATTCTACTTTTTGATAGACTTTGTCATTGGGCACATGGAGCCCTCCTCCCCATCAAGCAACCATGTCTCCATCATTCTTGGTCCCCCTTTCCTAGCTACGGCTAATGCGCTGATCAACACGCATAATGGGAAAATGCAATTAACTTTTAGTAATATGACGCTTGAGACGAGCATTTTTGACATCACTAAGAAAATGGGTGATGAAGAAGTTCTATATGATGTGAATCTTATAGAGGAGGTAATGCAAGAGCACTTTGAGGGTACTAGTTGTGAGGATCCGTTAGAGGCGATTTTGAAAAGGAACGTGAGGATTCGAATTACAATTACGAAATGAGTATGATAAGGGAGATTCTTGGTGAGAGTGAAGTCGAGGATAACATGAAAAATGTAGGTTGGGTCTCACACTTTGAATATTTTCTACGGAAGGAACATTACGAGGTGCCCTCCAATATCAAATTTCCAAAACTCGAGTTGAAAAATCTACCTTCAATTGTGAAATATTCTTATTTGGGGGAGGATGAGACATATTCCATTTTTGTCTCCTCTAGCCTAGATACAGAGCAAGAATGGAAGCATTTAGAATTGCTGAGGAAGCACAAGGGTGCTTTTGGTTGCTCGATAGAGGATTTGAAAGGTATAAGTCCATTAATTTGCACCCATAAAATCCACCTAGGGGAGGACGTGAAAAACTCTTGGAAAATGAAAATATGTTTGAACCCGGTAATGAAAGATGTGGTTAGAATGAAAATAATTAAGTTATTGGATGTGGTCATAATCTAAGTAGGTTAGTCCAATCAATGTCGTATCCAAGAAGTGGGGAATGGATGTGATAGAGAACGCTTAGGAGGAGCTTATTCCAAAACATACCACCATCGGGTGACGTATTTGCATTGATTATTGAAAACTAAATGACGGCACAAAAAAATCATTTCCCTTTATCATTCATGGATCAAATGCTCGAAAGAGTGTCTGGCCACCTATTTTACTGTTTTCTAGATGGTTATTTTGGTTATAACCAAATAGAGGTGGATGTACTTGATCAAGAGAAGATGACATTTACACGCCCTTTCGATAATTTTGCTTACAAAAGGATGTCTTTTGGGTTATGTAATGCACGGGCAACCTTTCAAAACTGCATGTTGATTATTTTTAGTGACATGGTTGAGAGAGGCCTTAAGGTGTTTATGGACGATTTCAGCGCTCCCTTTTTTCATCAATGTCTTGCTAATTTTGAGAAGGCACTTACTCGTTGTGTGGAGAAGAACCTAGTTCTTAATTAGGAAAGCTGTTATTCAGGGTAACCAAGGGAGTGGTTCTAGGCCACATAGTTTCATCTAAGAGGATTGAAGTAGATAGGGCAAAAATTGACATCATTGTTGAACTCCCCCCACCCAAGTCACTCAAAGACGTGTGCTCATTTTTGGGATACGTGGGATTTTACCGTAGGTTTATTAAGGACTTTAGCTCCATAGTTAGACCCTTAAGCAACTTACTTGCTAAGGATGTCCCATTCAAGTGGAGCACGGATTTCCAAGAGGCATTTGAGAAGTTGAAGAGTATGCTCATTTTCGCTCCCATCATGCAAGATCCAAATTGGAGTCTCCCATTCGAGATAATGTGCCATATTAGTGACTATGCGGTAGGGGTTATTTTGGGGTAACAAAAAGATAAAGAGGCCCATATTATTTAATACTCTAGTCGGACCTTAGTTGGACCATAATTAAACTACCCCACCACGAAGAAAGAGTTCCTAACAGTGGTATTTGCCCTTGACAAATTCTGTTCTATCTCATTGGGTCACCCATTATTTTTTTCATTGATCACGCGGCATTAAAATAACTCATTTCCAAGAAGGATGCCAACATGTGCCTCATTAGGTGGATCTTGTTATTCTAAGAGTTTGACCTTTCCATCAAAGATAAGAAGGTAGAAGAAAACGCTGTATGAGACTTCTTATCTAGGCTTTCATTCGACGTACCTCGAGATCCTATACCCATAGATGATTTTTCCCGGATGAGTAACTTTTTGCCACTTCCTCTCTACCTTGGGTTATAAACCTCATGAACTATCTAGTGACGGAATTCGTTCCCCTACAATGGACTTCGTAAGAGAAGAGGAAGTTTTTCACTTTGTCGCACATGTTATTTTACGATGATCCATACTAATTTAAGTATTGCGCAGATTAAATTATTCGGAAGTGTGCACCGGATGATAAAATCGAAAGCGTCATCTGTTTTTTATTATTCAGAAGCATGTGTAGGACACTTTTCTAATATGAACACGGCCTTAAAGATTCTTTAATGCGGTCTCTATTGACCCACTTTCTTTCGGGATGTGAACGGATTTTTCCTTTCGTGTGAGAGATGCCAAAAGATAGGTGCCATTTCTAGGCGCAATATGATGCCTTTGACCCCTTTCCTTGAGATTGAGACGTTTGACTGCTGGGGTATCGAGTTCATGAGGCCATTTCCCACATATTTAGTTTTCTCTACATCCTTGCTGCGGTAGATTACGTATCTAAATGGGTAGAGGCCATAGCTACACACACAAATGACAATAAAGTTGTGGTAAAATTCATTCATGGGTACATATTTTTCTCATTTTGGTGCTCTCAAATCCGTTATTAGTGATAATGATTTGCATTTTTGCAACAAACCATTTGAAAAGTTAATGAGAAAGTATGGAGTTATTCACAAGGTTGGGACAACTTACCACCCATAGAAAAACAAACAAATCGAATTAGCAAATCTAAAGATAGAAAACATACTTGAAAAGACTATCGATCCCACCCGTCAGGATTGGTTTATCCAATTACTCGATGTGCTATGGGCATACCGAACTGTATATAAGAGCCCCCTCGGAATGTCACCATTTCATTTTGTGTATGGTAGGCCCTGCCATCTTCCCATAGAGTTAGAACACAAGGTGTTTTGGGCAATCAAGAGGCTAAATTTTAATATGGACAAAGTTAGTGAGACACGAATGCTTCAACAAAATGAGTCAGAAGAGGCACGTAATGATATGTATGAGAGCTCCCGAATAGCAAAAGAACAAATAAAACTCGTTCATTATTGATACCAAAATTTACTACCTTACGTGGACCAATTATAAGCCCACATGTGTCATCCAAGGTGGCACAAATCCAAGTCAGACCAATGGGGAAGCCCGACCAACAGGGCAGCCTTACCAAGTAAGAAGACCGACCAATTGCAGAAAATCCAACCTACATATCCAACAAAGAGACAACAGTCTTACAACCTGTATTGCCAATGAAGCGACAACAGTCATATATTTAATTCTCATTATGTATTGATGTAAATGCCTAATAGATGAAGGCATTCCATCCTTTCACATGACAACTATCAATACCCCTCTTGGGCTATAAATACATTGTATCACCCTCGTTGTAAGGGATCAAAAAATGAATCAAGACAGTCAATACATAACAGTGGACGTAGGCTTTTCCATTGAGCCGAAACACTTTAAAAACCTCTTTGTCTTATTTGTTTTTATTTATTTATCTGTGATCAATCAATTAGGCCTAGTCTAGCTTTTTGCATCAACAGATTGGCGCCATCTGTGGGAACGTATTGCTAAACGTTTTCACTCACTCTTCATCCATGGATGAAATTCCTAAACTAAGCACGAAAAATGAGGGAATTCTACCTACTCCCTCTGTCCCTCCAAATAACAATGATTTAACTGGAATTTTGGCTAGCTTGGCCAAGGGTCAAGAGGCTATGCAGGATACTATACAACTGTTGGCCCAAACTGCGCAAGCTCGGGTCCCTGCATAATTTAATCAAATGAGTATTCCACCGCCGCCAATAAGGAGTGTTGGGCATAGCCATTCTCGAACTTCAAGGGATCCTTCGTACCTTCCTGGAGCAACTTCTTCTATCAGGATTACTAATTCCTCTAATGGACAGTCCCTTATCCCAGAAAGATTGAGTGCCTTAAAAAGGATAAGTAGGACCTCTCCTTTCGATTGTTTGGTACCCAAGGGAAATACCCTATGAGTTACGTCAGGAAATACTCGACGACCAAGCGATTTGAGGGAAGGTTCATCCCAATCCAGATTGAACACCTGACGAACTGCTCCGCCCAGTCAAAGAGAAGGTTCACAAGAAGAAAGCTCAGCACTATCAGTTAGGCATAAAAAGCCTCCACCCATAGATTTTCTACTGGCAGTGATGCTTGGAAAGATTCCATTCAACGCTTGAAAGATAGTGTTGATGTAAAAAATTAGATGATATCTAATTATTTAATCACAGATAAATAAAATGAGACAAAGAACTTTTAAAGTGGTTCAGCCTTATAAGAATGGCCTACGTCCACTGTTTTTGTTATTGCTGACTGTTTGAGAATTCTCGATTACAAGTTTTCTCAAGAAATTCCGGTCCCCTTACAATGAGGATAATACAATGTATTTATAGCCCTAAGGCTGTAATGTGAAAGGGTAATACATTCAATGCCCCTTAAGCGTATACATCTGTATGATAATAATAAGCATTTAATGCGCAGTCAATCTGTTGGTTATCCTGCTATTAATGCTTTGTCCGAGGTGCAGCTCGGACCGCCTAAGGTCCTCGGTACTCAAAAGTTCCTCGGTACTCAAAAGTTCCTCGGAGAATTCTTCTAGGTCGGAGCGTCTGAGTTGATCGGGGAAGCAGAGTTCCTCATTGCAGTATGGTTCCTCGGAGTCAAGGTATTGTTCATAAGTGTTTGTTGTTGCCACGTAGATTTCCACGTGTCTTCACCCAATTGAGCCATGTCATCAGACTAAATTTGGTATCAACAGAAGCCCCCAATGTTTCATAGTTCTAAATTTGAGGAGTGTGGAACATTCTTTCTCGAAATATGGCGATTTTAAATGGTCATCCTGAAATTTAGGAGTATTTTCTTTTGAATTTATTTCTCCTTCCAAATTCGTAGAATCGGCCTTTTTTGAATTTTTCTAACCGCTTCGATTCCCGCGCCCCTTTTGTCTGTTTAGCCGCCGGTAACGTAACCGGCTCTTTTTGTAATCATTACTTTACCCTTTCCCAAGGCAAAGTATTTAAACATTGTAGAAAATCCCATCGTCTTCTACTTTTTCAAATTTGTCTCTTTGAGTTTTCCATCGTCTCTCTATATCCTGTGCGTTCATCTCTTCCATCATTTGTTGTCAACAGACTCATCTCTTTCCTGTAAGATTTTCTTCTTTCTCTTTGATTTCCTTTTTTCATCATGGTTTATCCTGTAGAATCGATTGATAAATTTCACTCTGATTTCTCTATTCCCTCATGGGTTATTTTGGAAGAGCTTTCTGAGCCTTCAGACTATTTTCGCTTGGCTGAGGGACATTGGTTCCCCAATCTCTTTGTTGCTGAGTGTGGCTTTTCTTTTCCCCCAAACCCTCTATGTATGGAATTCTGTCAATACTTTGACGTAGTTCCTGCAAGAATAGCTCCCAATACGTGGAGAATAGTTAACGGTGTTTATAGATTAAATCAAATTCATGGAACTCGTATAGGAATTCCTGAAATCATGTTTTGTTATAGATGGGCTGTGGGCGATAATACTTTTTATTTAAAAACTAGGTTTTTAAATAGAGCTTTAGTGGTCAATCTCCCAGACGCCAATAGGGACTACTTTGAGCACGGTTGTTATGAAAAATTGGCAACACCCTCCATTGACTGGAGATGATGTTTACCAGGGTCCCAGATGTCCTCCCTATGGCAATGGGATAGGTTGTTTTTATTTTATTTTCAAAATTATTCTTCCTTTCTGTTTGATAAAATGTGCCACTGATATTTTAATTTTGATTTATTTGCAGTTGACAGCAAAAGAAAATCTCCAAAAGAGGCAGACGTTAATATAAGGCATTTAAAACTTATCTGGAGTTTGCATCAGACTGTTGTCGATGAGCATATTAGGCCAGCTTCATATTTGCTTCAGTACAAGAGTTACACCTCCTCTTTTACTGCTCGTCCGATGATAAGCGACGCAGAACCAATACCAGCCTCTACAAGTTCTTCACATGAGTCACATATTCCTTTGAGTGAAAGGATGAAGAAAAGAAGACCTCCTACCCTTTTTGAGAAACCTGCCTCTGGTGCTGGAGAGGCAAAAAGAAGGAAGCTTGATGTCCCAGGATAAGGGACAAAGAAAATTGATGCACCTCCCTCGACTGCTCCTGTGAAGGTGGTCGAGAAGCCCCCAGTGGCCCCGAGCAAGGCTGCTGCTCCAGGCGAGGTGATTGTCATTTCTTCGACTAAGACTACAACGTTAGTCGATAAAGTCGATGCTCCTCTGAGGAGGCTGAAGAAAAGCTCCTATGTCAATTTGGCTGAATCCATTTCTCAGCCCCCGACTAGTGGTGTTCCCACTTTTGTTCCCCCGAGCTCTGCTATGAGCTCGGTGAAGACTTGGATCATTCTCGAGATCTAAGGTATTGAAGAAAACCTTTCTTGGGACACGGTTACCATATTAGCAGCTCGTCACATTTCTTCTGTAAGTCCTATAGTCTTAAATTTTCATTCTTTCCTTTTTGTATCTGTGCACTAACTTGCTTTCATTTTCTTTTCACAGTTGGGGAGCTGTTTTAATACAATTTTGAAGAATGATGAAGCTATTAAAGCTTCAAGCTCCTCGTCTGGTGTAGAGGAAGCTTTGGTAGGCCTAGCGCAATCTCTGAAAGATTCTCGTCAGAAATATGACGATGATAAGGCAATTTGGGAGAAAAAGCTTACTTCGACTGAGAAGGAGAAGGCTCAGGTTATTGAGGTCTCCAAGGGGTTGGAGAAAAAAATGAATGATTTGGAGAAGAAGAATAAAGAGCTCGAATGGAAGCTCAAAAATGTCGGGGAGCTTGAAAATGAGCTCAAGGCTGCTGAGGATGAGTTGGGTCAACTTCGAGAAGTAAGCCGTCAGAAGGAGGAAGTTGAGAATAAACTGAAGGCTGCTGAAAATATTCTTTCCGAGAAGCTTCCCTTGGAGAAGACAAAGAGAAAATTGGTTGTGAAGAAAACTTTTAGCGCTGGCTGGAATAAAGGGTGGAACAAAGGTTTGGCTGCCATGATGTCTCAAGTGGAATATGGCAGCCTCAAATACTTTTGAGATGGATGGGTCATTGCTCTGCAGGAGATAAAGGTTGATGAAAATTTTGAACTCTTTCAGCGACGCATCCCTGGTCCCCCTCCAACTCCTGAAGAAGAAGAAGAGGACGAAGCTGCCTCTGAGGAATCTTCCATGGTAATGGGAGATCAAGTTTCTCATCCCCCAGCTATCCAACCCACTGGCGAGGAACTTCAACTACCTGCTACTTCCTCCGAGCAACCTCCAGCACTTCCCGAACAACTCTCTGCTCTAACCGAGCAACCTACCTCCTCGTCCCAGCCTCCCGAGAAAGTTTTGGGAGACAAGGAAAAAGTGTAGAGTTGTTCGAATTTCTCTCTATTTTATTTTTCTTTGTCAAATGTAACCCTGAACATGTAACTCTGAACTTTGTGATGTAATAAAATTTAAACTTTTGCTTATGCATACTGTTGATTCTCTTCTTCATGATCTGTTTGTACTCTTATTAATTATTGCTTTTTCTTCCTCTGCTAGTTTCTGGCCAGGATGGAATTATTGTATGCTCATGATACAAAGCTGTTAAGGCAATGCAATGAATATTTTAAAGCCGGTCATACAGACATGAGTGCAGCTCAAATCACTGACATCCTCGGTCATGGTGCTTCAGAGCAATTAATTGAAGCCTATCAGTATTTGAAGTGCCTACTCGACCATGCAGTGGCTAACAATGTAGCATACTATGATATGATTGAGGATCTCCAAGGCACTCTTGAAGAACTTCAGCAACAATATAAGGAATCCACTGCCCATTTGGGGTACGAGAAGAAGTATCAGCAAATCTGTACCGATAAGGGATATGATAAATGGTTTACTGCTTACGATGTGCGGGAGAGAACGTTGAAGGCTGAGGTCGAAGAGCACAGACAAATAGCTGAGTTATTAGAGCAAGAAAATAATAACCTGCAAAGAGAGGTGTCTCAGCTGAAGTCTGCAGCTTCCACCTCAAATGCTTTGATCCCAGTGACCGACGAGGGATTCTCTTTCTTGGAGGTCTAAAATTCCAACCTGAGGGATGAGTTAGAAACCTTGAAGAGGTCTGGCCCTTCTACATCTACTCGAGGACGAGCAAGAGCTCCTCGGGGACGAGCCAGAGCTGCTCGAATTCCTGTCGAGGAACAGAGGACTCAATCTGCTCTAGAGAACCAGGCCTTCCAACTGATGGCAAAGAACCAGGCATTGGCTGAGATGTCTAAGAAGATCAGGGGTCTGGAAGAGCATCTTTATGCGCAGAAGTCAGTCTTGGAGAATAAAGAACTCTTTATCAAAAATCTCCACGAGCAGCTGGAAAGATTGACATATCAATTCCACAAGCATCCCAGAGAATTCTGGATGGCTAGCTACAACGATGCTCTCTACCATTTGGATGATCGTATCCAAAATGCAAATAGTGAGGGTTACAAACAGGGATGGTTGAATGCCTTAGGTGTGCTGTAACTGGAACATGGTCATTACCTGTGGGATTACCATAATCCTGGGCTGCTCGACCTACCAGTGCCACCATTCAAGCTTGATATGAGTTGGATCCCTGCTCGGGCCATCCCTCGGTGTCTGATTTCCAAATACCTCGGCGATTACAATCTCCATTCCAATATCGAGATATCTCATCCCGAGCACCTACTAGATCGACCATCTGTGATGAATATCAGGATGCTTGAAGATCTTAACTTCATAAATTCCCCTCATGCTTTAAATGATCCACCTGCTGGCGAGGAACCTGTTTCAAAAGCAGAGGGGAAGAAACCAATAGAATAGGAATCTTAATGTAATAAATTTGTATTTCATTCTTGATGTATTTTGTTCAACATTTAATGAAATAATTTTATTTACAAATCTTGACTGCCATTGTCTTGTAATTATAAAACACTTTACATCTGTGCATGTATATCTGTTAAAAAGATAACAACATTGTGTTATTTGTCGATCAACTGGAGTTTGTTAAAACTTATTGTCAACTATCTTGAATTTGTGGTAATCATTTGATGATTAACCAAAATTGATGATATTTTGTTTCTCGACCAACTTGGTAGTAATTTAAAAAGTCACGAGTATAAAAAATTTTGCTCGATCACTTTCTCGTACTCATAAAATGTTTCCGACCAACCAAGGTCGGTAAATTTTTCTTCTCGACCAACTACAGTTAGTGGGTTTTTCTTACCAACCAATCTTTGGCACTTTTTGGAATAGTTTTACTTCCTGACCAACCTTAGTTGGCGTTTTCGGGAATAGATTTACTTCCTAACCAACTAAATTGGCATTTTTAGGAATAGATTTACTTCCCGACCAACCTTAGTTGGCGTTTTCGAGAATAGATTTACTTCCTAACCAACCAAGTTGGCATTTTTAGGAATAGATTTACTTCCTAACCAACCAAGTTGGCATTTTTAGGAATAGATTTACTTCCTAACCAACCGAGTTGGCATTTTTAGGAATAGATTTACTTCCTAACCAACCAAGTTGGCATTTTTAGGAATAGATTTACTTCCTAACCAACCGAGTTGGCATTTTTAGGAATATATTTTTGTAGTCCGAGTTTTGCTGAGTAGTGTGTAGCATTAGTATTCCGTAAAAAAATTCCAATAAAAGGAATGAACTGGACAGAACATTGTCACTTTATTCATACTGATGAAACTGCATTACATGAGAGTTTACGTTACTGATAATATTTGCGCAGATGTTCTGCATTTCATGCATTCTTAAACTCCTCCCCCTCTAAAGTTTCTATTTTGTATGTCCCTGGTCGAACAACTTCCTTAACTCGGTAGGGTCCATGCCAGTTTGCTTCCAGTTTGTTGTGTTTTTGGATCACCTTCTTTAGCACATAGTCTCCTTCTTTCAAGTCGTACTTCTTCACTCTCTTGTTGTAGGGCAAAGTTGTTCGTTGCTGGTAAGCAGCATTTCTAATGGCTGCTTCTTCCCTAACCTCCTCGAGCATGTAAAAGTCTAACCTTCTCATTAAATCGCTGACCGGGAAATTGAAATACAGTATTCTGTGTGTTGGGAGACCCAATTCGGCAGGTATAACAGCTTCACTTCCAAATGCTAGCATATATGGAGATTCCCCTGTTGCTGCTCGGGGAGTAGTTCGGTAAGCCCATAACACTGATTGTAGCTCGTTGATCCAGTTTGCTTTCGCATCGTTCAGTCTTTTTTTGAAACCATTCAGCAGCGTTCTGTTTGTCACTTCAGTTTGTCCATTGATTTGAGGATGGCCTGGTACCGAGTGGATCTTCAAGATATTTGACTGATGACAATAGGCAGCGAACTCCTCGTTATCAAATTGTGTTCCATAGTCAGTGATGAAGGCATGAGGAAGACCATATCGACAAATGATGTTCTTCCAAATAAATTGGTACACCTTGTCGTATGTCATATCAATGAGAGGATCAGCCTCAACCCATTTAGTAAAATAATCCACAGCGACCACGAGATACTTAAATCTTCCCCTCGTCGTAGGCAGTGGCCCAACCAAATCTATTCCCCATATGGCAAATGGTAAAGGGGAAGTAATGGGTGTCAATAACGCTTGGGGAGTTCTTCGGATGGAGGAGAAGCGCTGACACTTGTCACATTTCTTAGCATAGGCTATGCAATCATCCCTCATCGTCGGTCAGTAGTATCCTTGAGTCATCATTCTTTGCAAAAGAGTTCGACCTGCTACATGGGCTCCACAGGACCCTTCATGGACCTCTTCAATCAAATCTTTCACCTCGGTGGGATGCACACATCTTTGCAAACCTGCTATAATTCCTCGTCTGTATAGAATACCATTAGTCAGTACATAATGAGCAGCTTTAAACTTCAGTTTCTTGGCTGCAAGTTTGTCAGTTGGTAATTCCCCTTTCTCAATATATGCCCTGATGGGATCCATCCATGATGACCCTAAATCGAGGGTATTAAAGTTTATCGTCAGATCTTCATCTATACTCCGACCAGCTAAAACTTCAATTGGGATTGTTCTTCGCAGCTCGGTACGATTAGCTGATGCTAATCGAGCTAAGGCGTCTGCTCTTGCATTCTCCATTCTTGGTATTCTGACCAGCTGAATAGCAGCAAATTCCGACACCAATTCCTTCGCCTTTGCATGATATCTGATCATTAATTCTCCTTTGGATGCATATAATCCCATAATTTGATTTATGACCAATTTCGAGTCACTGAAAATAATAACTTGTTCTGCCCCCATGGTTTTTGCCAAACTAATACCTGCAATCATGGCTTCATATTCAGCCTTATTATTCGAAGTTTTGAATTGGAAACGTAGGGCGTATTCTATGTCAACCTCATCCGGACTGTTCAAAACTATCCCTGCGCCACATCCTGTAGTGCAAGATGAACCATTCACATACAGACTCCATATAGGCAACTCGTCTTCAAATTGCTGATCTGATAGAGTTCCTCGGTGGAAAATTTGTGGCTTCCTTTCACCATCTCCTGATATTTCTTGCTGTTCATCGATCATCTTTTCTTTCCTTGTTACCAACCTAAGCTGGTCTGGGCTCGAATTTGATGATTCTATAACATCTACTTGCCCTTTTACCAAGCTAAGTTGGCCTGGGCTTGTATTTGATGATCCTGTAACATCCACAGGTTGATCGGTGAACAACTTTTGCTCCTCGGGGGTATCAAGATTGGTGAACTCTGCTATAAAATCTGCTACCGCTTGCCCTTTTAGCGATGACCTGGGTTCATAAACTATATCATATTAACCGAGTTCAATTGCCCAACACATCAATCTTCTTGATTTTTCTGGTTTATGAAGGGCTTGCCTCAATGGCATATCAGTATATACTACTATAGTATGAGCCTGGAAGTATGGCTTCATTCTTCTACTTGCCTCGATCAATGCTAGTGCCAATTTTTCCACCCTTGGATATCTGATCTCTGCTCCTCGGAAGGCCTTACTTGTATAGTAGATTGATTTTTGTACTCCATTCTCCATTCTTATCAATGCCGAACTAACTGCATTCTCGAATACTGCCAGATACAAGTATAATTCTTCTCCCATCACTGGCCTGGATAACAGTGGAGGTGTTCCCAAATATTTCTTCAAGTCTTGGAAAGCCTTCTCACATTCATCATTCCACTAGAAAGTTTTTCGGAGCGTCTTGAAGAATGGGAGACATCGATCAGTTGCTCGCGATACAAATCTGTTGAGTGCTGCTACTCGTCCTGTAAAACTTTGCACCTCTTTCTTCGTCATTGGGGATCACTGCCCTAATAGAGCTTTGATCTTTTCAGGGTTAGCTTTAATGCCTCGCTGATTGATAATGTACCCGAGAAACATGCCTTCTCGTACTCCAAATATGCACTTCATCGGGTTCAACTTCATTTGATATTTATCTCGTTGATCAAAGGTCTAGCTTAAGTCAACTAGATGATCAACAACTTTCTTGCTCTTTGTCAGCATATCGTCAACATAGACTTCCATATTGCAACTGATTTGTTCTGCAAACACTTTGTTCATCAGCCGCTGATATGTTGCACCTGCATTTTTCAAACCAAAAGGCATAACATTATAACAATAAGTTCCCCTAGGGGTAATGAAAGGAGTACTCTCCATGTCTTCAGGTTTCATTTTAATCTGATTGTAACCAGAATAAGCATCCATGAAGATCAGCAACTCGTGTCCCGAGGTAGCATCCACTAGTTGATCAATTCGGGGCAGCGGAAAGTGATCCTTTGGGCATACTTTATTGAGGTCGGTGAAGTCTATACACATCCTCCATTTATTGTTCTTCTTTTTCACCATCACCACATTTGCTAACCAGTCTGGATATTTAACATCTTCAATAAAGCAAGCTTTTTGGAGATTCTCGACTTCCTCCTGTATAGCTTGATTCTTCTCGGGACTGAATACTCTTCTTCTCTGCTTCATAGGCTTGATCTCTTTATTCACATTGAGTTCGTGACATAAGAAATTTGGGTCTATCCCAGGCATATCCTCATGACTCCACGCAAAAGTTTACTTTCTGCTTCTTAGAAAAGTTATCAATTTTTGCTTTAGTGAGGCTTCCATCGACGAACCTACTTGAGTAGTTCGTTCAGGGTGCTCGTCGTCCAGAATGATGTTTTCAGTAGCTTCCACCACTTGACCCTTCACGAGTTGCGACTCATCTGTAGGATCCAATGTTTCAATTTTTTCACCTTCATCCACATGATAGGTGGTGGTCTTTTTCCTTGATTCCTCCATTTCCTCTTGCTCGACGGATGAATAATAGCATTCCCGAGCTACTTTCTGATCACATTTCACAACTCGTACTCCAAAATTTATTGGAAATTTTAGGCATTGATGTACCGTAGATGGTACAGCCTCGAACTTCTTCAATCCTACTCTTCCCATGATGATATTGTATAATGATTGAACATTCTTATCCATCACGAAGAAGCGTATTCTTTCTATTCGACAAGCAGGCCATACCAATGAATATATCTAACTTGATCGTCCCAAGTGGAAAAACTTTCTCACCAGAAAACCCAAGAGGGGTCTGTGATAAGGCTCCAGTTGAGATAGCTTTAGATTTAAACTGTCGAAGCACGAGTAGAACATGATGTCTGCCGAGCTACCATTGTCTACCAGTACTCTTGAAATCATTACCTCCTTCATCCTCATTTTGATTACAAATGGGTCATCATGAGGATATAGAACACCTGTGAGGTCGTTCTTTGAGAAACCAATGACCAATTTCTCTTTGTTTACCTTTCTCGGGCGATCCTCCTCAGCTAGATTTATTCGTTGAATGTAGGAGCAAGCTTGAGCCTCACAGAGGTAAGCTTTTCTCTCGGCAGTAAGGTCTCCTCCTCCTGCATCTCCACCTATAATAACATTACAGTCAAATGACCCCAAGCGTATTGAAAATACCTCACGTTCTGGCTGCCTTGGTCTCTTGGGAAGATCGGGGTCGTCTTCTGGATCAACTTCATGGTCTCTTTTCTTGTTCTCCTCTGCTCGACGAGGAGATCTAGACCTCTCTCTAGTTCGGTCGTTGTTTCTTCTATCATTCCTCCGATCAACATACTTTGCCAATTTTCCTCGTCTGATGAGTGTTTCAATCTCATTCTGAAGAGCTATGCAATTTTTGGTCATATGGCCATGATCTTTGTGAAACTCGTAATATTTTTCTTGATTTCTCCTGTCTGGGTCTGCCTTCATTTTCTCTGGCCAGTTTAATTCCTCGTTGTTCTTGATTTCTTCTAGAACATGGTTGATATCTTTATTCAAAGGAGTATAATTATCAAATTTCTTCAATACTTCCCATGACGACCTCGTTTTTGAGTGTTTGTCATTACCATTGTTCTTATGCTCTTTTTTCTTAGCTTTATCATCTTCCACCTTGGTTTCTTTGGCATCCATATTCTTCTTCGCAGCCATAGCCTCCTCGATATTCATGATCTTGGCCGCTTTTCCCATCAGATCTGACATGGTTCTAGGTGGATCTTTGGCCAAAGTGTAGTTCAACCTGTTGGGCAGTAGTCCACTCATCAATGCGGTAATCACTGTCTTTTCCTCATAGTCAATGACTTCGAGTTTCTCTTTATTAAAATGAGTTATATAATCTCTGGTACTTTCACCAGCTTTTTGTCTAACACTTAACAAATGCGCTACTCGTTTAACTGGCTTTGCCCCAAAACAGAAATTCCCAATGAATAACTCGGCCAGTTGAAAGAAAGTTGAGATCTTACCCCAAGGAAGATTATTATACCATATTTGAGCAGATCCGTTAAGAGTTCCCGAGAATGCTCGGCATCTCATCTCATCTGGAACAGCGTAGATGTCGGTTGCAGCTTGGTATTGTTCTATATGAAGGACAGGGTCGGTCTTTCCATCATATTTGGGGGTCACAACAGGTGCTTTGAACTTTGATGGTGTTGGAAAATCTACAATGGCCTAGACAAAAGGTGTTCCCTGAACAAAAGTTCGTTGTAGAGGGTTCTTGGCCTTAACCATTTCCCCTAATCTATCCTCCAGCCTCTGAATAGAGCCTTTCCACGCATCATTTCTGATATGCCCAAGTGTGACCTCGGCCCAGAGGCACCAACCTCGACCGAGATTATGGCCGAAGTTGGACATCTTGGACACGCGATACCAGCCCTCGGCCATAGTAAGGTTGGCCCAGGCCGACATTACCGTGAACCTCTCCAAGGGACATCACAAGGATTAGCAGCATTCTCGTATACATTGGAATGGCAACCTCGGCCACACATAGGACGAGCTTACATAAAGCCACCAACAACCTCATCAAGACATTAGTCGATACTCCAAACACTCCAGCTCAACCTCGTCTCAAGCCGACCTCGTCCATTGTCTCGGCTGGGGTTGGGCCGAGACCTCCATGGAATACTCAAACTGGACAAGTATCTAGACTTACCAACCTCGGCCTCTCCCAGGCCGAGGTCATACACCAGGTGCGATAGCCGAGCATTTGCTGACATTTGGATAAGGACACGTGAGCACAAATCAGTTATAACAAGATTATTCCCCACACGTGGGGAGATTATTGCATCATCATTCTCTACATGTGACAGTGACAGATGTCTTTCCCATATTGGTGAGGCAAACACACACATGCTCATTGCATGCATGGGGGGTACATAATACCCCCTAGGTACTATATATAGAGGTCATCCTTTACCTTGCAAAGGATCCCAGATATACAACCCTAGCTGAAACTCTGTCTAGATACACAGTAGAGAGAGAAAACTTGAGAGATTGTATCCATGGCCATTAGTGCCTTATTATAGTGAGGTTATTCACACACATACACAGTGGACGTAGGCCAATTTAGGCTGAACCACTTATATCCTGGTGCTCTCTCCTCTTCTCCTCATCTCATTCTCTTACCTTTTACATAACTGTGCTGCCATTGTTGTTCTTAGATCGAGCTTGAAAACACCTTATCTGGTGGTGCTAATTCCAACATCATCATTTTAGCGCCGTCTGTGGGAAAGAGAAGCTATCTCTTCCTCTTTTTCTGCTTAACCTCACCGGAGACTCTGGTGGTGAACCAGGACTCCCCCTAGCGCGGAGCTATTTCACCATTGAAAGAGGTCCTGTGAGGTACTAAGCTCATTTGCTACTCAAGCTCTATAGTGTTAACATATGGCACCAGACTTACAACCGCCTCTTCCGCCACCTGGGGGTGGAGGGCCTAGTTCCAGTAAGGCGCCCCCCAGTCCGAAATGGCGGAGGTAGCTGCAGCCTTGAGATCTTTAGCTGCAACACAACAAGCCATGCAGGAGCAATTTGCACAGCTCAGCCAAACTATGATGAGGCCACCTGGAGTCTCACCGGACATGATCACTTCGGCGACAGTTCAGCCTCATCCTGACGCCAGGGGACCACCCCAGGCACCAATGAAGGACCAGCCTGCACCCCAGTGGAGAAGGGACGTTGCTCACCCTAGGCGCTTGCGCCTGGGGAGACAGGGAAACCCTTGCCCAGAGGACATGTATGATGATTTAGAGGCGGAAGAAGCCCCGAAAGACTGCTGGGAGCCGTATGAGGTGTCAAATAACACTGTACGGCCTCTTAGGCAAAGTCAAGGTTGTGTCGGCCGAAGAGGTGAAGAGGCCCAACAAAGAGGGTCAGCCTTTGATAGGTTGAGCAGAGGGTCGGCCTTTGAGAGATTGGGCCCGATGAATGACCTAAGACAGAGACTGTCGAGATCAAGGAGCGCAGCAGGCTCTCAGAGAGGGAACAGGCAGGGTCGGCCAGATCAAGGCCGATACTGGTAAAGAAGAGGCAGGGAACAGGAAGAGGTCAACAGCCGACGTGTCGCGATAGGGGAACCCTTGGTCCATCCTAGGGAGGTGGCAGGGGATAACCTCGGCCAAGTCGATGGCAGAAGACCATGGAATGATTCTATCCAACGCCTTGAGGAGAAGATATGAGACCTCATTAAAAGCAGGGACCCATTAAAAAGGGGTTACTCAGAGGGCTCCCCATTTGTGGCTAGGATAGTGGGGTTCCTAACCCCATCTAAGTTCAAGCCTCCTACAGTGTCTACCAAGTATGATGGCAACACTAACCCTGTGCATCATATCGAAATGTACCAGTCGACAGCAGACATCTACTCGATACCCGATGAGATGAAGTGTAGGGTCTCCTCTGGGACCTTGACAGGGGCAACGCACAGTTGGTTCACCTCCCTTCCGAAGAACTCAATTGAGAACTTCAAAGGCTTGGCTGAGCGATTCATCCACAACTTCTGCTTTGGGGTGAGGCCTCAAAAGAAGACTACCTACCTGCTGTATGTCAAGCAGGCCAAGGGTGAGAGCCTAAGAGAATACATAGCAAGATTCAACAAAGAAAAGTTGCAGGTCGAAGATTATGAAGAGAACATAGCCATGACCGCCTTTATAGGAGGTCTCCAGAAGGGGAAGCTATTGTGGAAATTGGCTGAAGACCCCCTAGGTCTATGGCGGAGCTGCTGGCAACCGTAGGGAAAGTAATGAATGCGAAAGAGGCAATGGCTGCCAAGTATGAGGATGAGAATCGCGGTGGCAGTGGAAAGTCCCAAAGCAAGAAAGATGGGAAGAAGAGGTCGGGTGATGACAAGTTCTCTCACTATACACCTCTGACTGTAAGCTGCGAGCACATACTCAATGAGATTAAGACTGAAAGGACTCTGAGATGGCCAGAAAAACTGAAGGCCCCACCATATAAGAGGAACAAAAACCTATGGTGCGAGTTCCATCAGGATCATGGCCATGTCACGGATAGATGCTTCGCTTTAAAAGATGAGATTGAAAAGATGTTGAAATCTGGAAAGATGAGGAAGTATGTGGATGGTAAGGCTCCAAAGGGTGGAAGAGATGGCCCTAAGAAAAGGAGAAATGATAAATGCCGTGACAATGTCCCGGCCAGAAGAGACGATGATTCAAAAGGAGATGACGAAGACGATCCGGATCTTTCGCCGAAAGATGACAACACCCCGGTGAAGAGGGTCGGTACGATATCCTTTGGTGTTGACACCATATGTGGAGGATTTGCAGGAGGTGGATATAAAGTAGCTGATAGGAAGGCTCACGTAGCAGAGGCCAGGTCAGTGGCCAAGCTTGTAGAATTTCGTTGGGATCCCCCTTATTGCTATCTCGACCCGTCGCAGGAGAAAAGTTGTATGTGTATCTGGCAGTCTCCGAATCATCCATCAGTGCGTCCATAATACGGGAAGACGATGGGATCCAAAGGCCTGTGTATTTCAACAGTAAAGCCCTTCAAGGGGTTGAACAGAATTACCCTCGCATGGAAAAGTTGGCCTATTCCCTGATACATGCTTCAAGAAAAATGAAGCCCTACTTCCAAGCTCACTCCATGGTAGTCCTCACTGACTCCCCACTAAGACAGGTCCTACATAAACCTGAGAAATCCGGGAGGTTAATGACCTGGGCCATCGAGTTGGGGGAGTACGATCTTGCCTACCAACCTAGGACAGCTATCAAAGGGCTGGCCCTCGCAGATTTTGTTGCTGAGTTCATATGGGAAGAGGCCGAGGCAGAGAAAGGCCTGGGGGCATGGAAGAGACAAACCGCAGTGTCTTCCGAAATCAGGAAGAGACGACACCCAGTGTCTTCCGAGAGGAGGAAGAGACGACACCAAGTCTCTTCCGAAATTTGGAAGAGGTCTCATCCAAAAAAGTTATGAGCAGAATTACGGAGGACGAGGATGATCGATATCTCTTCAAACAAGGAGTCATGACAGAAGGAGCCTTTTCATCAGATACAGACGTCTGGAGCCTCTTTGTTAATGGATCTTCCTGCGATAGTGGAAGCGGTGCGGAGTTGATACTCTCGGCTCCGGATGGTGCGAACATTGAATATGCCCTGAGGTTCAACTTCCAGGCCTCAAACAACGAGTCCGAGTATGAGGCCATGATAGCAGGTCTCTTATTGGCAACAAATCTTCGCGTAAAGCGACTCCTACTCCACAGCGACTGAAGGTTGGTTGTCAATCAAGTACTGGGGATCTATGAGGCCAAAGATGAAAGGATGGCCAAGTACTTAAAGTGGGTAATAAGGTTGTTAGAATATTTTGAAGAGGCAAAACTGAAGAGAGTGCCTCGACTAAGTAATAATCACGCAGATGCATTGGCAAGGCTGGCCTTGGCAATGAAGACAGATGTTGGAAGGACCATTCCGATCGGGGTCTTGAGAAAGGCAACCATCGAGGAAGAAGAGGTATGTAACCCGTGTCACAATTTGAACCTAGGAGACTCATGGATCGACCCCCTCGTCAGGTATATTATAGGGGGAGAGATACTTGAGTCCAAGCTAGAGAGGAGAAAATTGAGATATAGGGCTGCCAAGTTCTCGATGATAGGAGACGTCTTGTACAAAAAGGGATTTCTATTGCCTCTCCTCAGATGTGTGCCTCCCACGAAAGTTCCCCGAGTCTTACAGGAGGTTCATGAGGGTTCTTGCTCTAGCCACATAGGGGGAAGACCCTTGGCCAAGAGAATCATCACACAGGGGTACTGGTGGCCAACTTTGTCCAAGGACGCAGCATCTTACGTAAAGAGGTGTGATAAATGTCAAAGATTCTCCACTATTCCTCATCAACCCCATCAGCCTATGACGTCAATCACCTTTCTATGGCCATTTGCAGTATGGGGGATTGACTTAGTAGGACCCCTACCAAGAGCCGCCAACAACTATAGATTCTTGATAGTTGCTATAGACTACTTCTCAAAGTGGGTGGAGGCAGAGCCGATGATAACAATCACAGAGCAGAAGACCTTCTAATTTATTTGGAGGAATATCATATGCATATATGGCCTCCCAAACACTCTCATCTCGGACAATGGGACCTAGTTCAAGAACTCCTCTTTAGAAAAGTATTGCCTAAGAGTTGGGATTAAGCAATTCTTCTCATCTCCTGGCCGACCTCAGGCAAATGGTCAGACCGAGGTCACAAACAGAACTATCCTGGATGGAATCAAGAAGAGGTTAGAGGATGCGAAGGGAAGATGGACTGAAGAGGTCTACGCTGTGTTATGGGACTACAGAACCACGACAATGACACCAACAGGTGAAACCCCATTCATGTTGGCACACGGCTCAGAGGCCATCATACCAACGGATATAGGGCTCCCAACTCATCAGATTCAGACCTATGACCCTGACAATAATGGGGAAGAGAGGAAGCTAGACCTAGATCTTATCGAAGAAAAAAGAGAGGACACAGAGGTCAGACAAGCAGCCTACCAACAGAGGGCAACGAAATTCTACAACCAGAGGGTAAAGTCAAGACCCATTGCAGTGGGAGACCTAGTGCTAAAGAAGACCCTACAGAAAGCAAATAAGCTTCACCCAAACTGGCATGGCCCCTACAAAGTGACAGAAGAGGTTGTTTCTGGCACCTATAGGCTAGAAAACCTAGAAGGAGAACCTTTCGCTAACCCATGGAATGCTGATCACCTAAAGAGATATTACATATGATGTTGCATAGAGTTTTATGTAAATGTACCATCTTATTATATAGAGGTTATTAATAAAGATCAGTTCCCATGACAGTGCTCGCTTCATTCTTTGGTCAGAGATTAATTTTGAGGATAACATCTTAGGTGATGACTTCAGACCCTCAAACATCATTCAGTGGTGACGAGGTCTGAGGTCAGACACCATAATAGGATGACCTCAGACCCTTAACATCATTAATTTGGTGAGATTAATTATGAGGGTAACATCTTAGGTGATGACCTCAGACCCTGACAACATCATTCAGTGGTGACGAGGTCTGAGAGCTGACACCATAATGGGATGACCTCAGACCCTTATAACACCATTCAGTGGTGACGAGGTCTGAGGTCAGACACCATAATGGGATGACCTCAGACCCTTAACATCATTAATTTGGTGAGATTAATTGTGAGGATAACATCTTAGGTCAGACCATTGATTAAGTTTAAACAAGATATCATTGCAACAAGACAAGAGAGTGAAAACATAACATGACATTCAATAAAAGTAAGTATGATCCTCCTCAGAGGTTGATACATTCAGAAATAATAGATCAAGGATTACAGAAGTTTCAAAATGTTAATGGGTTACAATGTTAAAAAATTATCTAAGGATTTGAGAGGGGAATGTTGATATCCTCGGCTTGGTTAGGATCTGCAACATTGGTCACCTCGGCCACGTCAACATTGGTCACCTCGGCCCCTTCAACCTCAGTTCCGTCCATGTGTCAGTCTCGACGGGCGCGAAAGCCTCCTCCACCCCCTGAAGGGCCTGGGAAAATTGGGGGTCGGCAAAGCCGAGGCCTACAAAATCTGAGGCTTTCAGAGTACCAGCCTCCCTCTCCTTGACGTCAGCCCACTTAATAGTGGCTTTGATACCTCTTTCAAGGTATTCAAAGCCTAAGCTCATAAACTCGTCGGAGGACTTGTAATCAGAGATTATCTCCTCAGAGGCATCATCGAGGGCTGCCCTAACAGCTGAGTTGACCTTCTGCCGCAGAACATCATCCTTAGCCTTCAGAGCTGCAGCATGATCCTTACCAAACTGGGAGATGTCCTTCTCCAGCCCCCTCACCTTCTTCTCAGAATCCTTCAGCTCAGACTTGAAGCGCTCAATCTATGCGTTCAGAGTACTCTGGACCTTCTCGACCTCTTCACCCTTTTGGATGAGGGGTAATTTCTTCAGAGTCCAGTTGGATAAGTGGTGCATAGCTGCCAGGCCCTGCATATTTTGTGATAATGAATGAGCTGAAGAACAATCAGATGTTGCACTTGGGTGAAGAACGATCAGAAAGATCAAGTCATACCTGAATGGATCTGTGAATGCCGAACTCAACCAGCAGTGGGGTGTCCAGTGACCTGAAGAAGTGTTTGTCAGCCTCA
Organism: Sambucus nigra; assembly: GCA_949130495.1. Classification (NCBI taxonomy): domain Eukaryota; kingdom Viridiplantae; phylum Streptophyta; class Magnoliopsida; order Dipsacales; family Adoxaceae; genus Sambucus; species Sambucus nigra. The sequence goes on along the minus strand of OX422210.1, from coordinate 77,763,898 downwards.
GTCATTGTAGAGCCGAAGGCATCTAAGGCCTGAAGACCATGGCCGACTATGCTGTCAGTTATTTTCAACTGATCTAGACGAGCCAACAGGGCGTCAGTTAAAGAGATGGGGATGGCAGCGTCAGCAGTCTTCTTCTTCGGCCTCTGATCCTCAGGGGCATGACCTTATGGAGCCCTCTTCTTTGTGGCTGGGGGCTTAGAAGCAGAGGGAACTGGGGGAGGAGCGTTAAGGCCTGCTTTCTTGGCAAGTCTCGTCAAGCTGGGTGCAGCCATCTCCCAAAGCTCGTCCGAAATATCCTGTGGTCGCTCTGTAAAAAATTAGTAGATCTGAGTTAGATAATCAGATGTGAATAAACTCAGAGGTTAAACTTAAAAAACAAAAATGCTTACCAAGCTCGGCAAGGGGACTTCCACCTAGACCTGTCCCAGAGAGGTAGTGGGGAGCCATCAAGTGCTCGAACCTGACGAGCAGACCATGTACCCCATGATCTTGAAGGGCTTTCACCTTCTGAAGGTTCGATGGGCTCAGGCCAGGGTCAGCCCTCGCAGACATTGTGACTTTACCCCACCTTAGGGGCATCCTCGGCTCTAGAATAGATGAGGGAACACGTGGGCTAAATTCCCATGGCCCAGAAGCAAAGAAATACCGAGGCTTCCAGTTATGGTTGGAAGTCTGAATTACTTGAAGCATTTTCTTCTCAGGCTTTCGAGCTACAAAATGGTAGTAGCTCGGACGATTTTTGGCCGAAGAAGGGACATAGCAACCTACGAAGACCTGAACTGGAAGGTCTGAGTGGTGGACAGCCTTCCATAAGACTATGGCCCCTATTATGACTCTCCAGGCATTAGGGGATAGTTGAGAAGGGGCCAAATTGATATAAGAAAGGATGGATTTGATAATGGGGTGAATGGGCAGACAAAAACCCAACTTGAACATCTGCTCGTACAGGCAGATCTCGCCGTCTCGGCCATAATAAGACCTCTCCTCCCTCAGAGGTCTCCTAAGCTTTATTGAGGGACTGATAGAATACAGATATCTGAAGCAGAGAAGGTTTACCTCAGTAATAGTACTCTCAATCTCGGCCGCCTCAGAGACGTCGACATCGCTCTCAGCCTCATCATCATCATCCAACTCAATGTCGACCGGAGCAGATGTTGATGGGTTACTCAGGAACCTCTGAGCGAACTCGACACTAGTGAAGGCCGACAGAGGAATGGCGTCACGTGGTGGTGGTATAGCCACACTTGGCTCAATAATTTCAACCTATGAAGAAGAGGCTGAGGTGCTTGAGCTATTATGGGATGAGGCTCGGCTGGAGACCTCGGCCTGATCAGGCCGAGGTGTGAAGTCCATGGCCTCCTGAAAGGAATCCACAGACATGGGGTCTGAGGTAGAAAATTCATACTCAGACATCGGTATGGGATTAGTAGGAACCTCTGTCTGATAGAAAAACTCTGGGGGGTCAGGATATATCACCTTCAGAGGTGGTGGAAATATGGGTTTAATGGGAAACTCTTGTGACCTATGAGCCTCCTCCTGTGCTCTTTTTATTTGTCTAAATCTTTTCTAAAGTCCTCTCTCTAAGGGAGAGGAACTCCTCAAGAAGCTGATATAAGGGTCTGAGCATCAGAGGATGACACTACACTTAGGAGACTTCCTAAAACTACAAACAAGATTAGCTAGTGAAGTAAAGCAGTAAAAGATCAAACTACCTAAATGTGGCAAGAATTGTTCGCCTGAAATAATGGTGATCTCACCGGGAAACTCAGAAACTCGTCGGAAAATCCAAAAATAAGGAGACTTGCAGGAAAAATGAAGGAAAAAGTATGGCGAAGGTTACTTGAGGATGAAATAGTAAGGAGGAGATGAGAAGACGCGAGAAAACCACCTTCCAAAAGCTTCAGCAAGGATCTTTCTAGAGAGAGAAAGCTGCAGGAATGAGTTGGCTGGAAATGAGAGAAGTGATGAAGAAAGAAGGGAAATAGGGTTCAAAACCCTTAAATATACAGGCGCAATTCCAAAGGCCCATCATTGCTTTGGGATCCCCAATGGGCGGCTGACAGCACACGCCCACCTAACAAGCATACTTCAGTATTGGACAAGTGTCAAACAAATATTGGCACATATTGTAATAGACAGGCCTCGGAGGTGTGATAAACCCCTAGTCACCTGCTCCGACATATGACTAAGGGTTGGGGGGCGATTGATATGCCCAAGTGTGACCTCGGCCCAGAGGGACCAACCTTGGCCGAGATTATGGCCGAAGTTGGACGTCTTGGACACGCGATACCAGCCCTCGGCCATAGTAAGGTCGGCCCAGGCCGACACTACCGTGAGCCTCTCCAAGGGACATCACAAGGATCAACAACATTCTCGTATACATTGGAATGGCAACCTCGGCCAGACATAGGCCGATCTTACATAAAGCCACCAACAACCTCATCAAGACATTAGTCGATACTCCAAACACTCCAGCTCAACCTCGTCTCAGGCCGACCTCGTCCATTGTCTCGACTGGGGTTGGGCCGAGACCTCCATGGAATACTCGGACCGAATAAGTACCTAGACTTACCAACCTCGACCTCTCCCAGGCCGAGGTCATACATCAGGTGCGATAGCCGAGCATGTGCTGATATTTGGATAAGGACACGTGAGCACAAAGCAGTTATAACAAGATTATTCCCCACACGTGGGGAGAATATTGCATCATCATTCTCTACATGTGACAGTGACAGATGGCTTTCCCATATTGGTGAGGCAAACACACACATGCTCATTGCATGCATGGGGGTTACATAACACCCCCTAGGTACTATATATAGAGGTCATCCTCTACCTTGCAAAGGATCCCAGATATACAACCCTAGCTGAAACTCTGTCTACATACATAGTAGAGAGAGACAGCTTGAGAGATTGTATCCATGGCCATTAGTGCCTTATTACAGTGAGGTTATTCACACACACACAGTGGACGTAGGCCAATTTAGGCTGAACCACTTATATCCTGGTGATCTCTCCTCTTCTCCTCATCTCATTCTCTTACCTTTTACATAACTGTGCTGCCATTATTGTTCTTAGATTGAGCTTGAAAACACCTTATCTGGTGGTGCTAATTCCAGCATCATCAGTTTCCTTCCTCGGGCCTGTTAGTTCGAGCAACTGATCGCGTTGATGTGGCTTCCTGGGATCTATCTTGATGAGCAGCTGGTCGCGACTGGGCAGATCCTTCCCTTAAGTCTAATGGTCATCGAAAACTCCTCGATGCGGCTCTAGGAGGACTTTTTCTCCTTTTAGGACCTAATCGATCAAAAGGAGATACTCTGCTTAATCTTTTGAGCGCACTAGTCCTTTCTGGAGAGAGAGTGATACGTTGTTCAGTATCTGTGGCTCGTACCGACGAAGTTCATCCAGGTTGATAAGAAAAATCTTCAGACTCCTCAGTACGATATGAATCGGTACGCCTAGTACGCGAAGAAGGTAAACGGATATTTCTTTGAATACTTCGCGATTCTGAATGAGTTGGTACACCGCCATGGAGGGTTCGTATGAGTTGTCGCATCGTTTCTTGCATGACTATCTGGCCCTGGGCTAGATTTGTCATTATTCCAGCCAGATCTGGAATATTGGGCGAAGCAGATGGGTTTGGAGGGCTTCCAGCGTTTCGATTGCTGGGTTCTGGAATATCAGCCATTTGTGATGAATTGTTTTTAATGAAAAACGATATTACTAGTCGTTTCCCACAGACGGCGCCAATCTGTTGATGTAAAAAATTAGATGATATCTAATTATTTAATCACAGATAAATAAAATGAGACAAATAACTTTTAAAGTGGTTCAGCCTTATAAGAATGGCCTACGTCCACTGTTTTTGTTATTGCTGACTGTTTGGGAATTCTTGATTATAAGTTTTCTCAAGAAATTCCGATCTCCTTACAATGAGGATAATGCAATGTATTTATAGGCCTAAGGCTGTAATGTGAAAGGGTAATACATTCAATGCCCCTTAAGCGTATAAATCTGTATGATAATAATAAGCATTTAATGCGCAGTCAATCTGTTGGTTATCTTGCTACTAATGCTTTGTCCGAGGTGCAGCTCGGACCGCCTAAGGTCCTCGATACTCAAAAGTTCCTCGGTACTTAAAAGTTCCTCGGAGAATTCTTGTAGGTCGGAGCGTCTGAGTTGATCGGGGAAGCAGAGTTCCTCGTTGCAGTATGGTTCCTTGGAGTCAAGGTATTGTTCGTAAGTGTTTGTTGTTGCCACGTAGATTGCCATGTGTCTTCACCCAATTAAGCCATGTCAGCAGACTAAATTTGGTATCAACAGATAGGTTGGGAGAAATGGCGAAGGCCAAGAATCCCCTCTATAGAAGTTTTATTAAGGGATTTCCTTTTATGCAAACCATCGTAGATTTCCCTACGCCGACCAAGTTTAAAGCTACAGTGGTCACTCCCAAGTATGATGGGAAGACTAATCCAGTTATTCATATAGAATAATACCAAGCAGCGACTGATTTCTATGTTGTTCCCGATGAGATGAGGTGCAGGGTATTTTCAGGAGCAGTCACTGGATTTGCTCAAATTTTGTATAATAGTCTTCCTCGGGGGCAGATTTCTTGCTTCCAATAACTCGCTGAGCTATTTATTGGTAATTTTTACTTTGGAGCAAAACCAGTGAAGTAAGTAGCTCATTTACTTAGTGTGAGACAGAAGGTGGGAAAAAGTATCGGTGATTACATCACTCGTTTCAACAACAAGAAATTGGAAGTCATTGATTATGACGAGAAGACTGCAATCACTGCCCTCATGAGTAGTTTGCTCCCCGATAAACTATATTATACTTTGGCAAAAGATCCCCCGAAGATGATAACATAATTGATAGCCAAAGCAGCGAAGATTATGAATGTCGAGGAAGCTATAGCTGCTAAAAAGAATTCAGATGCAAAAGCGAAAGCGAAGATAGAAGGGAGGTCAAATAAGAAGGAGCACAAGAATCACAATGAGCGCAGGGATTCAAAAGTAAAAGAAAGCCTAGATCGACTCAGAAAATTCACCAATTACACTCCCTTAATGGTGGATATACATCATGTGTTGAAGGAAATCAAGCACAATAATGATTTGAGTTGCCCCAAAGAGTTAAGGTCACCTGCTAATAAGAAGAATAAGTCCAAGTATGGCTAATTTCCCAAAGATTATGGTCATATGACCAACCGGTGTATTGCTATCCAGAATGAGATAAAAACACTATTCGAAAAGTAAAATTTGACAGATTTATTGATCGGCAGGCTGGTGGAAGAACTGGAGGTAGAGGTCGATAGAGATCTAAATTACCTATTAAACTTAGAGAAGATAAGAAGAGGAACCATGACGATGATCCAGAAAAATGATCCTGATCTCCCCAAGAAGCCTAGACAACCTGAATGCGAGGTATTCACACTCAGTTTTGGGTCCTTTGATTGCTATATGATTACATGTGGAGATGCAGGAGGAGGATATCATACAACTAAAAGGAAGGCTTACCTGAATGAGGCTGAAGCTTATTCCTACATCCAGTAAATTAACCTTGCCGAGGAGGACCGACCAAGGAAAGTTAACAAGGATAAGCTCGTAATTGGCTTTTCCAAGAATAATCTATCCGGAGTGCTGTATCCTTATGATGATCATTTAGTGATTAGAGTCAGGATGAAAGAAGTACTTGTAGCAAGAACATTAGTGTATAACGACAGTTTGGCAGACATTATGTTCTACCCCTGTTTTGATAGTTTGGGTTTGAAACTCAGCCAACTGGAGCCTTACCACAGGCCACTTATTGGATTCTCTGGCGAGAAAGTGTTTCAATTAGGAATAGTTAAGCTAGATATATTGATCGGGACATGGCTAGCAAGCAGGAGAGAGAAAGTGAGATTATTTCTAATGGACAAAAATGTTTATTCTGCCTATAACATGATCATGGGAAGAGTGGGACTGAAGAAGTTTGAAGCTGTACCTTCTACTGTTCATCGATGCCTGAAATTCTCGACCAACTTCGGAGTGGGAGTAGTAAAAGGAGATTAAAAAGTAGCTCGGGAATGCTACTATTTATCTGCTGAAGAGGAACATATGCTAGAAGTAAAGAGGAAAACAACCACTTATCAAGTGGATATATCTGAGCCAAACAGCGAATCTGAGGTTGAAACCTTAGATCCAAGAGATGAATCTGAGCTCGTAAAAGGCCAAGTGATGGAGGTAATGGAAAACATTATTCTGGACGATGATAAACTAGAATGAGCTACTCAAATAGGAGCGTCATTAGAATCGATTCTTAAACAGGAGTTGGTGGCCTTCTTGAGACAAAGAAACCAGGTGTTCGCATGGAGCCATGAAGATATGCCTGGCATAAATCCAGATTTCCTGTGCCACAAGCTTAATGTTAATAAGGAGGTTAAACCTGTAAAGAAGCGAATAAGAGTTTTTAGCTCGGAGAAGAACCATGCTATAGAGAAAGAAGTGAAGAAGCTTTAAAAAGCTTCCTTTATCGAAGACGTGAAGTATCTGGACTGGTTGGCCAACGCAGTTATGGTCAAGAAGAAAAATAATAAGTGGAGGATGTGTGTGGATTTTACTGACTTGAATAAAGCGTGCCCAAAGGATCATTTTTCTTTGCCACAAATTGATCAACTGGTGGATGCTACTTCAGGACACGAGCTATTGAGTTTCATGGATGCATATTCTGGTTATAACCAGATCAAAATGAAGCCAGAAGACAGAGAAAGTACTTCCTTTATTACTCCCAGAAGAACTTATTGCTATAATGTTATGCCATTTGGTCTAAAAAATGCAGGTGCCACTTATCAGAGACTGGTGAATAAAGTATTTGAGGAGCAGATAGGCAAGAACATGGAGGTGTATGTTGATGATATGCTGACTAAGAGAAAAAACGTTGTTGATTATATTACCGACCTCAACCGGACGTTTGATTAGTTTGAAAAGCACCAGATGAAGTTAAACCCGACCAAATGTGTCTTCGGAGTTCAGGAGGGAATGTTCCTCAGGTATATAGTAAATCAAAGAGGGATTTAAGCTAATCCAGTTAAAATCAAGGCCTTGATAGAAATGCAATCACCGACCAGTAAAAAGGATGTTCAAAGGCTAACAGGGCACGTAGCAGCACTCAATAAATTTGTGTCCCGAGCAACGGATAGGTGTTTGCCATTCTTTAAGGTACTTGGAAAAACCTTTGAATGGAACAATGAATGTGAAAAAGCCTTATTAGAATTGAAGAAGTACCTTGGAGCACCACCACTACTCTCCTGACCAGTTTTGGAAAAAAGCTGTATTTGTATCTGTCTATAACTGAATTAGTTTTTACCCAGAGGTCCCCAAGCAACAAGGGATTCTCGCCGAGCAACATTCAGGAGTCAGCAGACCTACTGGAGATACGGTCGACCAACTCTAAGCAAGGGAAACTGCAAAAGAAGTTACCACTGATCAACCAGAACCCTATAGTGGAGTATAGGAGATGAAAAAGAAATATGAGGAGGTAAAGGATAAAATTTTCCATTAAGGAATTCTGACAAACCAAGCATTTGACAACGATATTCCCATATGGAGCTTGTATGTTGATGGGTCATCCTGTGTAACTAGATGTGGAGCTGGAATCATTCTTAATACTCCATATGAACTAGCTATAGAGTACGCTCTATAATTCTAATTTTAAGCCTCCAATAATGAAGTAGAGTATGAAGCTATAATTGTTGGTTTAAATCTAGCCAAATCACTGAATACCGATCAAGTTGTGGTATACAGTGACTCACAATTGGTGGTGTATTGAACTTATATGCAGCTAAAGGAGAACTAATATCCAGATACTTAGCTAAAGCTTTGGAGATAATTTCCACTTTGTTAGTTGTCCAGTTGATCAGAATTCCAAGATTGGAAAACGCCCGAGCAGGCGCACTTGCTCAGCTAGCTTCAGCAACTAGAACTGAACCGCAAAGAACTATTACTATTGAGCTACTTGCTAATAGGAGCATTGATGAAGATCTGATGGTCAATTTTATCGCAGTTGATATGGGAAAGTCTTGGATGGATCCCATAAGATCATATATTGAAGAAGGAATTCTTCCAGCCGATCTATTTGAAGCTAAAAAACTAAAATATAAAGTCGCGAGATGTGTGCTAGACAGTGGTGTGTTGTATTGAAGAGGATTAACTGCTGGTTTACAACGATGTGTGAAACCAACTGAAGTAAATGATTTGATTAAGTAAGTCCATGAAGGGTCCTATAGAGCCCATATAGTAGGGAGAATATTGTTGTGAAGAATCCACACACAGGGGTACTACTGGCCAACTATAAGAGCAGATTGTGCAGCTTTTGCCAAGAAGTGTGATAAGTGCCAGAGGTTTATGTAAGACTCCACAAGCTCTCTTAACACCAATCACTTCACCTTGGACCTTTGCTATGTGGTGAATTGACTTGATCATGCCTCTGTCGACCACCCGAGGAAGGTTCAAGTACCTGGTTATATCTGTTGATTACTTTACTAAATGGGTGGAAGCTGAACCATTGATCGATATATCCTATGACAAGGTTTATCAGTTTATTTAAAAAAATATCATATGCAAGTATGGTTTACCCTACGCCTTTATCATTGATTATGGCACACAATTTGACAATGATGAATTTATTGCCTATTGTGTTCAATCGAATGTCCAAAAAATCCACTCTACTCCTGGCCATCCTCAAAGCAATGGACAAACAGAGGTAACTAGTAGAACTTTATTGAATGGGTTGAGGAAAAGGCTGGAAAATGCTAAAGGGAATTGGATCAATGAAATGCATTCTATCTTGTGGGCTTATCGAACAACCTCTAGAACAGCTACTGGAGAAGCTCCCTACCTATTAGCATTTGGTACTAAAGCCGTAATTACTGCTGAGCTAGGTTTACCTATGCAGAGAGTTCTTAACTTCAATACCCCAGTTAAGGATTTGATAAGAAGGTTGGACTTAGACATGCTAGAAGAAGTACATGAAGATGCAGTTTTAAGTAATGCAGCCTATCAACAATAGAATACACATTTCTACAATAAGAGGATATGACCGAGTAACTTAAAAGAAGGTGATTATATTTTTAAGAACGTGATTTAGAAGAGCAATAAGCTTAAAGCCAATTGGAACGGACCTTATCGCATTACAGCAGTCATCCGACCGGGCACATATCGAATTGAGACTTTGGAAGGTGAAGAATTCAAGAATCCCTAGAATGCAGAACACCTGAGGAAGTATTATCAGTGATGTAGTCATGTTGTACTCAGTTCATTCTAATATTAATGAGAATATGATTTCCCCAAAATTGTTTTTTTGGAGTACTATTGCTATGCACTACATTGCAAACATCGCAAAGGCACCAACAATGTTGGTCGTCAACATAAACCAACAACAATGTTGGTTTGTATCAATAAAGGCACCAATAATGTTGGTCGTCAATATAAACCACCAACAATGTTGGTCGTCAACATAAACCGTATCAATAAAGGCACCAAAAAAGTTAGTTGTCAAATATATATAAAAAAAATATGCAAGGCAAAATTGTAAGTCCCAAATGCTTGGTTAACGAAGACCCGGATAAATAATTTTCATCTAAACTGGGATAAAAGATGGACAAACGTTCCACTCATATCTGGGAACCAAGGTAACTAATGAAATTACCTAAATTTAGGTGCATTAGTAGAACCATGGTGAAGCATTGGTAATTGGTATGATACTTAAGATAATCCTAAGGATATCAATAGAAACAATGAAAAACTAGAGATTAACTAAAAGTTGATCCATTCATAGTCAAAGACTAAGGGGACATTCATATATGCAGAGATTAACTAAAAGTTGGTCCATTAATAAAATAAGCTTTTCATTAAATTAAATGATTATATATTATTTTTTAAAGATACAGAAACAAAATACAAAGCCTTATTCTATAGGACATTTTCCTTCAGCCTTAGAAACAAGATCCATGCCAGCTGGAGGATCATCCAAAGTATAAGGAGAGTTGATGAAGTTAAAATTCTAAAGTATCCTGGTATTGCTGCTAGTAGGACGATTAAGCAGATGGGGAGGTCGAACGATCTCTAGTTCATCATGTATCTTGTAATTTCCTAAGTATTTTAAAATCAAGAATTGAGGAATACGATGAACATGAATCCAGTTAACATCTAACTTGAATGGATGATTGTGAAGCTCTTCGGGGTCATACCAATCCCACAAAGAGTTGTTTCAATCCACCTTCATCACGGTTGAAGAGTTCATCCAACCCCATTTATAGGACTCATTCTTAGCCTATTAAAGTCTATCATCAAGATGCCCCAGAGATTCATTATACCCATCCATCCAAACCTCTCTTGGCTACTTATGGAATTGAAAGGTTAATTTATCAACCTGAGGCTATAGTTTCTTTAATACTCCATCCTTAACTTGTAATTGGGAAGATTGAGTGGATAGTTGTTCTAATAAGGTCTATATCTTTTGGGACATATCAACAATAGCTCGGTCTTTAGCTTTTAGTTGTGCAGCTTGATTGGCAAGGGGCTGCTAGGTCCTAATTTCTTCTTTAGTTCCTCGGCCAAGATTATTTCTTGCTCGGGAAGAGGGTGCAGGCTTAATCATTTTTAAGGCTTCCAACTCATCCCTTAATGTTGCATTTCCAACTTCTAAAAAGGAGCATCCCTCATTAGTAGTAGAAACAATAACTCCAGAAGCAGCCTTTAAAAGATTCACTTCATCCCTCAAATTATTATTCTCCTCTTCCAGGAGTTTGGCAACAGTTGTAGTCTCTTCAACTTAAATCTTAAGTAGAGATTCCTTTTTATTGTAAACATAAACAAAGTTATCAAAGCCCCGACCTACACTTAAACTTCGATATTTTTGCTCGTAGCTCTCGTGAAACAACATAGTAGAATCTTTATACTATTCTTGAAGTTCTTTTATCATCTCATAGTAGGCAATATTATTTGATACCGCATGATCAATTAAGTACTTCAAATACTTGTAGGCTTCTTTAGCCTGCTCTGATGCATCATCACCGAGCAACTAAATAATTTCTTCTGCGGATAAGTTCGTATGACTTGCTTTGAAAAAAGCATTGCACTTCCTCAGTAGCTCAGTATCATTGGAAGACAGTTGTTCTATCTTCGCTAAAAACTTGCAAGAAGAAATGACTACCAATCAACAACAAGAATGGAGAACATGTATAATCAATAAGAGACAAAAAGGAATAAAGGGTTCTTTTATTGATAACAAATAGTTCAAGTACAATAAAAATAAAGAAAAGTAAACAAAAAAGCAAAGTGTCAAATATCGAACAACTTTACACCTTCTTTTTATCACTCTTAACCTTCTTATCCTGCTCAGAAGAAGGGACTACAGACTGGAGTTTCTCGGTTTGCTCGACTGGAAGAAGAGAATATTTAGTGATTTTAAGTTGATCGATAATAGATTCAATCACTAGAGAAGACTCTCCAGTACCAACTTCATCTTTAACCTCATCCTTAATGATTGGAGGTGGAATATGAATATATCTTTGAAAAAGTTCAGAGCCTTCAACTGTGTTCAACTCCTGAAGGGAAGCAACCCAACCATCTCTGAAACATTTTTGCTTTTCATACTCAATCTGAGCAGAGGTAGCAGAAATGGATTTATTCCAGCCCTTATCCCATCAAGCACTGAAGAACGCCCTTGCAACAGACTTTCTCTTAGATCTGGTTGAAGATATAATCTCTTTAGCAGTCTTAGCCCTGCGTTTAACTTCCTTTGCCCCGTTCTCAGCTTCCTTTGCCTTACATTTAGCTTTCTTTCCTTTGTGCTCAGCTTCTACAGCCCTGTGCTCAGCTTCAAGGGCATTTTCATCAAACGTCTGTCGAGCAGTTTCAACTATCTTTAGTTTATCTGCCTAAGTACTCTTCTCAGTTTCCAAAGCTTGCTGTGATTCGAGCAGAGACTTATTCAAGCCAGTCAAGGCTTCCTCCACATCATTTGAATAAGAATCCCTAATTGCATCATCATTTTCTAGCATATTATTGAAGTGTACCAAGAACTTCAAGAGATGAAGATCAAGATGAATATATGAGAAATATAAAAGACAACAAAACTAAGAAAATGGAAATCACTTACTAATGCAAGGTTCTAAACAAATAATTTAGAAACCTTCGCTCGGGGGAGCATAACATCCACCCCCTGTGGTCTGGAAGCGTACCAGACTTGATTAACTTCCTGGCCAAACCAGGAGTAATAACTGCCAAAGGAATAACATCAGAAGAAGGTAATTCAACTAATGATAGTTGATCAGTCACCTGGTCGACTTGTTGCTCTCTCCTAAATCTCCTAAAGGGAACTTCAACATCTTTGGGAGCTGTGTCCTTGGAGGCTGGGTCCTTGGGGATTTAGGGCTTCATAACATCCCCTGTTTTCTTCTTAGCTCTTTCAGTAGGTGATTGGGATCCAGAAGTTCTACCATTGAGAAGACCAGGAAACTTTCTCTTCTCCATGATTTTAGAAAGAGGAGTGTCTGAATCAATAGCAACTTCTTGATCAAGACCAATTACGAGAACAGGAGAAGCAACAGGTCTGGCAATAAAGGAAGAAATAGTATTTCTGTATTGAAGTAAATATAAAGCGGACCTAATGTGCTCCTCAGCAACTATCTTATGAAGCCCCCAGATAAACTTCAATTCTTTCAAATTTACTTCACTTTCTTTGGGGGATTTTCTTTTCTGGTCAACTACAATTTAATTTACAAAGCAACAGTCAGTATGACATTTTATTGCATATAAAGAGGGAAAAATTACTAAAACACAAAACAACTTATTCCGTTGCCAAAGAGTGGACATTTAGGTCCTTGGCATTTAGCACCTCCAACTAAAGGGGCGTGTTGACAATTTTTTACAATTACCCCATGATCAAAATAATCCCTATTAGAATTAGGGAGGTTAACTACTGAAGCTTTACTAACTTCCCTAGTTTTTAAATAATAAGTGGTATCACTAGTTATCCATTTATAATAAAACATTAATTATAGAATCCCTAAATGGGTTCCATAGATTTGATTTAACCTATACACTCCATTCACTACTCTCCATATGTTAGGAGCCACTCTTGTAGGAACAACGTTAAAATATTGACAAAACTTCAGACACAGGGGATTGGGAGGAAATGTGAACCCACATTCAGTAATAAAGATGGAAGAGATCCAATGGCCTTCAGCAAGAGAGAAAAAATTAGAAGGAAAAGTGGTATGTTCCAGTACAACCCAAGATGGAATGTAAAAGTCAACTATGAACTTATCAAGCGACTCGATAGAATAAACCATGATGAAGAAAATAAATAAGAAGAGAAGAAAAATTCTTACAAAGGTTTAAGGATTCAGCAAGAACTGAAGACAGAAAAGAAAACGATTGCAGGAAAAATCAAAGAACACAGCATCAGAATCAGAAATGAGAGGTAGAAATGATCGAAGTTTTACCGCTTTTTTTATACGTCTTCTCGAAAACTAGGAAAAGTAATGATTAAAGTGAACAACAATTGAGTTTACAACGGATAACAAAGGAAAAGACGAAGATACCCCAATTTTTTTTGCTAAAATTTAAAATATTTACAAAATTGCCATTCGCGCTAAAAAATTATCAATTGAGTGGATAAATTTCACAAGTCTGGAAGGTCTGCAGTCGACCAAGTAGCCCAAACTATTGTTAAAGCATAATATTCTACACTAAACATTGGGGGCTTCTGTTCATACCAAAATTTACTACCTTATGTGGACTAATTATAAACCAACACGTGTTATCCATGGTGGCACAAATCCAAATTAGACCAGCGGGGCAGCCCGACCAATAAGGAAGCCCGACCAACTGCCGAAAATCTAACCTGCATAGCCAACAAAGTGACTACAGTCTTACAGCCTGTATTGCCAATGAAGCGATAATAGTCGTATATTTAATTCTCATTATGTATGGATGTAAATGCCTAACAAATGAAGGCATTCCATCCATTCACACGACAACTATCAGTACCCCTCTTGGGCTATAAATACATTGTATCACCCTCATTGCAGGGGATCGAAAAATGAATCAAGGCAGTCAATACATATTAGTGAACATAGGCTTTTCCATTGAACCGAACCACTTTAAAAACCTCTTTGTCTTATTTGTTTTTGTTTATTTATCTGTGATCAATCAATTAGGCCTAGTGTAGTTTTTTTCATCAACACTCATATCAGAACATCATCCATAAAGAGTTTCACTCAGGTCAAAAGGTGTTTCTCTAGAATTTGCGATTGCATTTGTTTCCCAAAAAGTTGAGGTATAGATGATCCGGACCGTTTATGATGAGGGAAGTATTCCCACATGGAGCTATTGAGGTTAAAAACCCTAAGGATGGGAGCACCTTCAAGTTTAATGGATATCGCCTAAATTCATATTTAGAGGCGTGCATCGGGCAAGTCTAGAAAATTTTATTATCTGAGTATGGAGGTGGTTAGGATTTGGTGAGAGGTCTTCACACCCCCAACGTGTATGACGTGAATTCTGTAGTTCATAGGATGTATAGGAGTCGTGTGAGTGTTTATTGTATATAGGAGTTATTTTTGTGTATATAAGTGACATTGGAGTATCCCGATTTAGGATCATGACCCGAGAGTTTCCCAGAGAGTTCATGGAGATTTTAGTGAAAATTGGTGGAAAGATCTATTTAGGATGAATAGTGAGAGATTTTAGGAAGCATACTATCCATGTTTGTGAGGATGTGAAAGTTGTGAGTAAAATGAGAAAACAAGTAAAATTCTCTTTAAAAAAATTTGACATATTCGCTTAAAAATTGAACCCAGAGGAAGAGATTTGGTCTCAGATAAAATTTTAACCAAATTTCGAACTAATTTGATTTGGAGAGCAAAACTATTCGGTGGAGTGAACTAGTTTGATACCTCAAGTGAACCGGTTCGGTTTGCTGTTTGAGTGATCTGAATTTTACCTTGTTTCCTCATTTTACACTCATATTTTCACATTCCCTCTAACCCCAACCTTTCATTTCCTTCTTAATCTTGAAAATCCACTCATTTCCTTCCCCTACATATTCCCACCTCTTCATCAACCAATCCTAAACCTTTACTGCAAACCATACACTCCATATTCCATCCAATTTTACCCTATAAATTCACCCCCTCATTACCATTTTTCCCCACACCTTCTTGCAATAATTCCTTATTCCTAAAATTCTTTAAATTTCATCCTAGGATTTTGTCTTAGAAATTTCCATGGCACCCAAATAATACCTTAAGAAGTGTAACTCCACCGAATTTATCAATGGTGGGTGCGATATCTATCAATACCGTCAAGAGAGAAATTGGTGCAAAGAGTACTTCTGAACATGGTGCACACTATTCATGGAGCGTCAATTGGGACGACGATGTTGTGATCCTCTTCTCCGAATTCAGATGGTGCAATTGTTTCTATCAAGATGAGGACCCAGTTTACAATCACATTGCCTGTTCTTTTTACGGGACCCCAAGGATCGGATCGATGGGGTAATTATACATTTTTCTTATAAGATTCTTAATAAGAAAATGTGTACGGTGGGAGTCAAATCGTACCGTTTGTACAAATACCCTACCTTTAAAAGGACATTCTTAAGATGAAGATGTCAAACTGTTTGGCGCTTGCCACATCATGGGTAACCGAGACTTTCCTGTCGGGAATTCTACCACCACGCACCCGCTCAACAAATCTTATCACATGAGGGACGGTGTTACCCCAAAGAACGATTCCGCTATCCGACTGAGGCATAAAATTCTCTTATACTTCTTGTTCGACCCAATCATAACAATCAGTCTATCACACGTTTATTTTGTTGAAATTACACATGAGGTTTTTGACCAAATGGAGTTGGCATCCTTGTCTTACATTAGATTTATCTCGACATTATGTTTGGAACCATGGGGTGAGGTGGCACATGCGCCTAAACAGATTAATGAAACATCAGTCGACATGAGTTTTAGGGAGGCAAGAAATCGATCTTCTCCCCTTGAGCCAATATTTTAGGATGTTGAGATGGGGGAGGGTGGTGATGGTGGATATTAGAGCGAGGATTATAAGGATGTCAATGCCCCCGCTTATGAGCAAGAGGACGATCATTCGACGAACCCTAATTTTGAAGGCGAGCTCGATAAACGGGCTTATGAGATGGTTGTGATTAATAGTCGTATGGATCACTTAGAGTCTTAGATTGACGATTTCTTAGCAGAGTATCTTAAAGACCAAGATGATTTTCTAGCCTACTACCACCGTGATACATCCGTGATGATGCGGCTCCAAGCCGACATGTATCGGCTTAGTATGGGCCCGAAGGCTGAGCTTCCTTCCTACTTTATGGACTCGTATGTGCGTGATCTAAATGCTCCCGACCCCTCGAGTTAACTTTGATGAGAATTTTCAACTTTGTTTTGTCGTTTCTTCATTGTATATGCTTTAATTCTTAAGAAGTTATGTAAAACTCCATCATGTTTATAAATAAAATGTGTGTTTTTGTTTATATTGTCTCGCATTTGAATTTTAATTATTACTAGTTTTAAAATTTTGCACTTATTTTTTCTTAATTAGATTTTAATCCTTCATAATGAGGAAAATTCAAGGTCTAAGTTAGGGGGTACGTAGTGCGTTTTTAAAAACTTCACAATCTTAAAATGCCCCCAAAATTGAAAATTTTCAAAAAGGCAAAAATATATATTTTTTCAAAATAAGTAAAAATTGGGATTTAAAGTCCTAAAAAATATCACAAGATTTTTGTTTTAAATATCAATTTGTTAAGTCGAAATTGATCTAAAATGGAAATTGAATGAGAGTTAACAATTTATATGGATAAGTGTAGCGATTTAAACCTGGTGAGTTATCGAGCTAATCGTTCTAATTTTGAGAGTTAATAACTATACACTGAGTTATGATAACTCAACTTTATTTTGGTATGATTCATCCTAAATATCATATCCCTTATTTTGATCGGTTACGGGAAACGAGTGAAGATTTTATTTTGAAAAAGTACCTAAACTGCCTCAAAAAAAATATTCTGAAAATGCACATGGTGATTAAAATAGTTTTCGGATACATGAAGTTAGGCCATCTCTTTTTAACCGAAATATATTAGACAAAAAAATCCCATAAAATGTCCAACACTTGAAAACCAAATTGAGACAAAAAAATCGTATCCCCTTCATTTGTAATTGCCAAAAACTTAAAACGGTCCGGAGTTATGAAAATTGAAAACTTTAGAATTTTAGGTCCATACAGTACAGAAAAGGGGTAGAAAAATAGAAAAATGATCACTAAAAAAGTATCGAAAATGAATTCCAAGAAAAAAAATGAAAAATGGAAAAGGAAGTGGAATTGAGAAAAAGAAAAATGAGGAAAAGCCTGAAAAAGTACCAACAGGCATTTATACAAAAATTCCAACTCCGAAAATTCCTAAAATTTTCGTAAGTCCCTAAAAATTCTCTTAACCCATAAAAAGTCCTAAAAGAGTCTGAATAACAAAGTTAATTACCGCATGGGGAGCTTAAAAATAATACTAATAAGAAAAGAAAACGGTGCAAATAGAGTGTAATATTTTCTCGTTTTCTAATAACCATAATCCTTTCATGAGATCTTTTCACTACAAAAATTTCCACCTTTGAGTTAGTGTGCGTGAACTCATATCCATTATATTTACTATTACTTTCATGAACACCTAGAGAAAAATAAAGCCACTATACTAATGATTTGTATGTGAGTGCGTTCCGTGAGAAATCAAAATTAAAATGAATTTTCAAAAAGTAACGTAATGATCAATCATCAGTTAATTTTCGGCTTCACACATGTGCACTATGAATTGAGTTTTATCAAATAAAATTATTTGTTAATTTTGTGGAATTTAAATTGTAAAGTTTTTTATTGTGATGATTTTTCCTTGCATCGTGCCTTATGGTACAAATTTGAATTTTGTGGGTAAATTCACTACAAACCCTCATGCTACACCACTCGTCCTACTAGGGTAACCTAGGGGATTTAACGGCTTGTTGCTTACGCTCAATGCACCCGCGTGCCCGCGGAACAAGTATTATCTCCCTTAGATAATAAATGATATTTTCGGACCATATGTTTAATTCTATTTCATTGCTCGGGATGATCAATGTCTTAAGTTAGGGGGTTTGATTCGACATCATTATTTCATAATCAACCCACCCTCTAATTTCGGCATTTTTATGGTCTTGAACATCACATTTATGCCGGACTTAACTATATTGGTTGCAACTAATATTTTTGGCAAGTGTTTTTTATTTATTGTATCTCACATATGTTTTACATGTAATTCGTGAAGGTGAATGGGAGAAAATAGCACAAAATGAGGAATACAGAGCAATAAAGGATAGTCAAGGGCAAATTGGTCATTTTTTAGTCTAAACTCAAAGAAGGCGCCAACGTGAAAGTTGTAGATCTTGAGTTTTTAAGAGAACATGAAGAAATGATACCTTATTCTGAGTACCGATGAAGAAGATACATCCATTTGAAGATTTAAACAAAGTTTTGGGGTCAAAGTGCGAAAAGGAAGAAGTTTCCAGCATGCAACAATTCCCAGGGTAGTACTAAAAATTAAACTGGTTCAATTTTTAGTATAAACCGATTCTCTCTACCAAAAGGGTTTAGTCAAGGGGTTTGCTGTGAATTTTTACCTCTTTTCCTATTTTGTAGCGTAATGGGAAATTGGGTTCACCCACCCCTTTGTCCTTTTTATGGTCTTTAAATAGGGCTTTTAGGAGCATTTTTAGAGATACTTCATCTTAATTTAATCTTGTAATTATTCTTTGATAGCTGTAATTACTCAAATTTAGTAATTTCAATAATTGTATTTCAATATAAAGGAGAAGTTTATTGAAGTTGCTTGTCATTCTTGCTTGGGAGAAGTTTCATTGTTCAAGCACTTTTGACTCATCCCATTTGATATTTCTAATTCAATTCTTCTTTCGTTATTTTTAAATGTGAAATAACTAATAAATTCATCGAGGTTGACACATTTACCTAGATTGATCGTTGTAGTTATCATAACTCGATTTGTCAAAAGCAACTCGAGTATTTGAGGATGTATTATACGTGTCGGTTAAGGCATCAATCACATGAATTAATTTGTTGACTAATGATTGCATGGGTTAGCGCGCAAATATATTTGGTGCTTCAAATTGAGTTGACGCTTTTCCTTTAATTAATTAGTTGTAATACCTCATACTTTTATGAGTATTTAATTTACATGTGTGCATTTAATTATAAATTTAATTGGGAAAATTAGATTGATTTCAGCAAATATTAATTAACAAGTTAAGGATTCATATATTTTTATTTCTTTATTTATTTTTATTATTATTATTATTATTATTATTATTATTATTATTATTATTATTATTATTATTATTATTATTATTATTATTATTATTATTATTTACTTGCATGTGATAAGTAAATGGATATGTAAAATATTATATTGTCGTTTATGATTAAAAAATAACGGTTTATTATATTATATTGATAGAGAGTTAGATCAGCGAATTTGTATATTTTATGGCCGACGCGTACTATACTCGTGTGTCGGGCCCAATTAATGAGATGTTGATGTACTTTTGGTTGGTTGATTCGGATGACCTTTTTGAGTGCACCAAGGATCCTAAATGGGTCGAAATAGTCCGGAATAGGTACCCAAGTATTATAGTTGGGTTCCGGGGGATTTTTAGACGTAATAGGGTCCGTATGGGGATATAGTGATCTTTGTACATCTAGGGTTTAATCTAAAAAAGGGATTAGGGTGTGATCAAGGGGTATTTAAGGTTTAAAGAAGGTGGATGGAAACCTCACTTTTGGTCTATGCATAATTAGGATTAAGGAAGAGCTTAAGAGAGGAAATTAAGGAAGAAAGATGGATGAAGAACTTGGAGAAGAGAGGAGAAGAACATATTTGAAATTTAGATTCATCCTTGCGTATTGAGATTTTGGATTAATATCCAAAAGTCAAGTATTTACTTTCTTTTGATGGTAAATTATGCAGTTAATTACATTCATAATTGATTAGGAACGTATCTAAGATTAAAAGATTAATACTTTGGGAATTAAAATAAAGAAATTTAAGTTGTGTTCTGATCGTAATTAATATTGAATGATTATGAATATGTAAGAATTTCGTGATTTAATTCTGGATTTATGAGTAAGAACAAGTAGAAATTGATAGGGTGTTAGAATCAATGAAATTTCAAAGTTTGATTTATTCTGAGTTGATTGAATTGATTAATGATTAGGAATCCTAGGGTTTTGATTATGGATTCAAGTATATTTCAGAGTCATAATGCTTCTGGGTTAGTTATATAATAATGTGGGAAATCAATTTGAGGTTTTGGGAGGTTTGATACCTCCATGAGATCATTTAAGAGGTGAAAACTCGAGGAAGAAGACGTTTGGCAGCCCAACAAACTGAATCGGTTTGCTAGGGGAGTGAACTGGTTTGGTTGACCGAACCAGTTCGATCTTCTAAGTGAATCAGTTCGGTTTGGTGGCTTGTCCAGATTTTTGTTACATGTTATTTTGTCCCATTACATCTAGGTAAATTGACGTATGGGCTTCCGGGGTAGATTAGGACTACTGGGGAATTTTACTAGGGGTTGGTATGTGTGTTAGGCCAGTGGTTAAATGGGTTCGAGAGAGATGAATCATGCTATAAGTGAGTGAACACTTATATATATAATCGAGAAGTCGATTCGGACTACGGGATTGGTAAACTAGTACGTTGTGGGATTTTAGTACATAGTAAGTACGTTAGATACATATACCTATTGTGGGTTACTTATATATATATATATATATATAGGGAGAGGTTCATAAGTGAACATAGACATTTTAATGAACCTCAACAAAAAACACCTAACATCCAATCAATTTTAATTCCTATGTTGTAATTGGTCCGCGCTAGTTGCAACGGACACGCGTGTCACCTGGGCCAGCAATAACGGACAATCATATCACCCGGGTGTATTAAAAATACGAGTGTCACATGTGTATCCATTGCCACTGGCGTGGACCAATTACAAAATAGGAATTAAAATTGATTGGGTGTTAGGTGTTTTTTGTTAAGGTTCATTAAAATATTCATCTTTTATGTTCACTTTTGAACCTCTCCCTACACACACACACACACACACACACACACACACATATTATGTGTGTGTGCTTGTGCACTTATTTGGAACATACTTACTCAGCATTGCTATCGTTAGGGGGTGAGCATAGTGGGCAGTCCACCCTGGCATTGACCAACGGGTGTTGGATTGATTCCCAAGTCATAGTACTGTTACATGGCCAATATCCATCTGTGAGGATAATGTTGGTTTGGAGACTTGCGGGGTGTGATATGGTATGGTTGCAACCCCTGGACATATGTTTATGATCGCCTCCGTTTGTTTGTGTTTACGTTTGGATTTGGTGTTAAAATTTTGACCCGGTGGCCAAGTTGTGGTACGTGGCATACTTGGAGCCCGATAGCACATGGAGGATGTATTCGTGAGGTCCATGCTCCAAGGATACGATTTATATGTATATATTGAGTGAAATATATGTGTGTACAAGATATAATATGTATATTTATTTACAGCACGCGCGTCATTATGTTATTATTTATTAACGTATACCTAGTGAGGGTAGTACATACTTAGCTAAATGTTGATTATTAGTGGGATGGACTTTGATATCGATTATTATCGTAGTTAGTCTGGGTAACATAATTAGGATAATAAAATGAATGTGTTAGGTGCGCACTATAAATGAAAGGTGAGCTTTTGTCTCATATGAGTGCGACTGGTAAATTAATTGTGTAAGCAATACACTTCATATTTTTATTTAAAGAATTTAAGTACTTGTAAAATATTTTCAAATGTTTTCCGGCTTTGACCCGCTGGCAAATCTATTTTCTTATTTTTTAAAATCCCAAGTTTGCAACAGCCATAGGGACAACATGGTTAGATCCTTTATGCCATCACAAGTAGTAGTTGTGGATGCTATGAGATTGATTTAGCAGCATCAGCTTCTTTCAATCTAGATATGACTCAGTTTATTCATAGTATTTTCCTTTTGTGCGTGTTGGCCGTAGTTGGATAGGCTTTTATTTATGTTAGAGATATTTTAGTATTTATGAGTTTTCATTTGTGTTGGATGGTTATTTTTAGTGATCTATGGTTTATTTTTTTAATGGTTATTTATTTATGCTTATTAATTATTCTATAATTTCATTGTATGTACGATTTTATTATTTTATATTACTAGTTGCAACAGTGATGCTGAGAATGAAATCATACTGGATTCCTATTTTATTTTAATAAAGGATTGACCACCCGATATTAGAATAAGCGGGTTGTCACAGTTGATATCAGAGTGTTAGGTTCTAGTATCCTTAGGATCTGTGCGAACTTACTACGTCGTCAGAGTTGTGTTTCTTTGATGTAGAGCCCTATGCTTAGTTCTATTGTCTCATATTGCGCATTTATGTTCTTCTGTTATTGTATATATTTAAAGTGTAATCTCATACAATTTTAGTTTGGTTTCAAATGAAAAATACTAAGAGAGGTAAACCATCACGTGCAACGAGGAGGGCTGCAGAGGGAGAGGCTTAGCCAAAGTCGCAGGACGCTCAAGGGACTATGACTGCAATAGAGGTCACAACCATAGTAGTGCTGGAGGTTAACATTTCCATGACCGTCATGGCGCAATACTTACCCCGGGTATAGCCATAAATATGGGCAGCCTTAATAGGGCTAGCAAAATCAGAGGCTGACAAATTTTATGGAGAAATGTTTATTATATGTGGAAAAGGTACATATGCAGTGTGCACACTCGATTAATGATAGGGTCCAGTAGCAGGATACCCAATCGGGACAGTAGTTACAGCAGCTTTCATCCCCATCAGTAGTTTCAGCATTGCCACCTCTGGAGGGGTAGTTGTAGTTTGGGCGTGTGTATAACGTTTAAGGGCTAGTTTTACCGTCAGCTTCGCTAGCGATTGAGGGTATGTTTCCTATGCATGAGCACATGGGGCGAGTGTTGTTTGACATGGGTGCGCCACATTCTTTTATTAGCATTAGATTCACATGTGAGACGAGTTTAGTGGATACAACGTTAGATATCATTATGACTATAGATTCACCGTTAGGTAGCGGGGCTCTCATTTATTCCATTTATAGGGGAAAGGGTGTGGACATTGGGAGGTTATGCTTAGTAGTAAATCTTCTCGTTTAAGAGATGTATGAGAATGATGTTATTCTAGGTATAGACTAGTTAGTAAAGTATAGAGCAATGGTGGACTATTACAATAAGACTATCATTTGCTATTCCAGGGCATGATATGTTTCTTGTGGCGATGCCTTATACTATATCGAGGAGGAGACTTCAAATGGTATATTCATCTCGTTAGATTCGATCCATATGGTTTTAAACTATGCTGATGTTTTTAAGAGATACTCGGGTTATCGTTGAGTCGAAAGATTGAGTTTGTGATGGACTTAGCACTGGAGACTAGGTCGATAGCGTGAGCAACGTATCGTATGTCTTCTTTAGATACGTGGGAGTTGAGAGATCAGATTCATCATCTTTTGGGGTAGGGTTATATTCACACGAGTACATCACCTTGTGATTCCACGATTCTATTTGTAAAGAAGAAGGACGAGTCGTTAAGGTTGTGTATCAACTACCGGGAGTTAAACAAGGTTACGATTTGGAACAAGTATCTGTTACCACGTATCGAAAACTTGTTCAATCATCTGGGAGGATCATCCTACTTCTCGAAAATTAATTTGAGATCAGGGTACCATCAGTTACGTATCAGGGAGTATAATGTTCCTAAGACCACATTTTTTATGAGATACGGGTCTTATGAGTTCAGGGTTATGCCGTTTGGGCTAACCAATGCACCGGTAGTTTTTATGGATCTCATGAACAAGGTGTTCAGGAATTTCTGGGATCAATTTTTTATTGTCTTCGTAGATGACATCTTGGTTTATTCTCAAACATAAGGTGAACACGCCAAGTATTTGCGTATGGTTCTTCAGACTTTGTGAAACCATAAATTGTATACCAAGTTTGAGAAATGTGGATTCTAGTTACATGAGGTGCAGTTCTTGAGTCACATAGTCTCTAAGAGAGGGATTTATGTGGATCTAAGTAAGGTGTCAGCGGTGAGGGAGTGGGGCCAGCCCATGACACCATTACGGGTCCCATTACGAATTAAACTCTTATGAGAGTACTTTTTGTTTGGGATGACCACTGTCAATTAGCTTTCGATGAGCTAAAGGAAAAGTTGACTTCAGTAACAGTGCTCGCATTGCCTTGGGGAGGATTGAGGTAATTTTTTTTATCGATGCATACTTAAAAGGACTTGGGGGAATTCTACAGTAGGAGGATCAAGATATAACTTATGCATCTCGTAAGCTTAAGCCCCATGAGTATAACTATCTCACGCACGATTTGGAGTTAGCAACAGTTGTTTTTTCTTTGAGTATTTGAAGACAATATCTATGGGGAAGAGTTTAGATTATCAATGGACCACAAGTCACTGCAGTATCTGTTCACGCATAAGGAGCTAAATACAAAACAACATAAGTGGCTTGAGTTCATAAAGGATCATCAGTTCAACATTAAGAACCATTCTATAAAGGCTAACGTAGTGGAAAATGCATTGAGCCATATCCTGACACGGTAGATAGCAGTAGCGTGGAAGGCGAAGTGGGCTGAGTATCGTCAAGAGGAGGAGGTAGTATGGGCTTATATAACAGTGATGATGATCATACTCGAGATCATTTTGAGGGTTGTGAAGGACCAGACGGGGGATCCCTCTTATAAGGAGAGGATACAACAGTTATTAATAAGTAGAACGAAGTCTCACTCAGTCAATTATGAGGGTGACTTACGCTTCAATGGGAGATTGATTGTCCCAGACGACGAGGACCTACTACACATAGTTATGGGGGAGGCGCATAGGTCACGATTATCGATGGATCCTAGAGGAAATAGGATATACAAGGATATGAGGAGGCAGTATTAGTGGGTTATTATAAAGCGAGACATATCAAAGTTCATCTTCAGGTGCACCACTTGTCAGATAATGAGGGTCGATCATCAGAGACAAGTTAGGGTTTTGCAGGCATTGGAGATTCTAATATGGAAATGGGAGAGTATATCAATGGACTTCATCACGGGGCTGGCTATCAACATCATAGAGGGGTCACGATTCTATCTAGGTTATTGCGGATCGATTGACAAAGGTAGCCCATTTCTTGCTAGTTCGGTGGATTACACGACAGGGTAGTATGCCCATCTTTTCATAGCTGAGATAGTGAGACTGCATGGGGTGTCGCTTAATATTATTTCGAATCAAGATAAGATCTTTGTGTCCTATTTTTGGAAGAGTTTTCATAAGGCGATGAGGACGGAGTTGCATTGAGCACGGCATCTCACCCACTAACCGCTAGACAGATGAAGATGGTGAATCAAATATTGGAGGATATGACGAGGATGTGTATTTTGGACTTTAAGGGTAGCTAGGAATAGTATTTTTCGTTGGTAAAGTTTGTATATAATAACTCGTACCAGTTTACTAGTGACATGGAACATTCTGAGGCTTTATACGGGAGACCTTGTCATTGCACTCTTATTGTTAGAGGTGGGGGACAACAAGTTTCTTGGGCCTGACTTGATTCAGGAAACATCGACGAAGATTGAGTTGATCAAGAGTCTTATTAGGGTAGCTTAGGATCGGCGGAAGAGTTACGCCGATGCGAACCGAAGATTCTTAGATTTTGACGTGGGTGATAAAGTGTTACTGCGAGTATCGCCCATGAAAGAAGTGATGCAGTTCGGGAAAAAGGGGAAGTTGGCGCCTAGGTATGCGGGGCCTTTTCCCATCATTAAAAGGGTAAGGCCGATTGCATTTAGGCTCACCTTATCCAAGCGCTTGCACATGATTCACGATTTGTTCCATGTGTCGTCACTGATGAGGTGTCTAAGGGATGATGTGGCTTAATAGCATGTAGCACTGGAGGAGATAAACTTACAACCAAATGTTTCTTACAAGGTGAGACCTGTTACCATTTTGGGTCGTAGTGAGCGGAAGCTTCAATCAAAGGTGGTACTATTAGTGCGTGTATAATGAGGACACCACAATGTTGCCGAGTCAACGTGGGAGCGCGAGGATGACATGCAGAAAAAGTATCCAGAGCTCTTTGTGGCAGGTACGTTCGAATTTTAGGGATGAAATTTTGTTATTAGGGGGAGAATGTAATAGTCCGTACTTTTACGAGTATTTAATTTTCACGTGTGCATTTAATTTGGGAAATTAAATTGATTTTGGTAAATAATAATTAGCAAGTTAAGGATTAATTTTTTTTTTTTTTTATTATTATTATTATTATTATTATTATTATTATTATTATTTACTTACATGTGATAAGTAAATAGAAATGTGAATCATTATATTATCGTTTATGAGTAAAAAATGATGGTATATTATATTATATCGATAGAGAGTTATATCGACGAATTTATATATTTTATGGGCGACACGTACTGTACGTACATGTCGGTCCAGTTAGTGAGATGTTGGTATACTTTTAGTTGGATGACTCGAATGACCTTTTTGAGTGCACCGGTGATTCGGAATGGGTCGAAATAGTCCAGAATAGGTACCTGGGTATTATACTTGGTTTTGGGGCTTTCTAGATGTAATAGGGCCCATATGGGCGTATAATGGTCTTTGTACACCTAGGGTTTAATCTAAAAACAATATTAGAGTTTGATCTAGGGGTATATATGGTATATATAGATAACTGGAAACCTCACTTTTGGTCTCTGAATAATTAGGACTAAGGAAGAGCTTAAGATAGGAGATTAAAGAATAAAGAGGGAAGAAGAACTTGGAGAAAAAAAGGAGAAGAGCATCTCCGAAATTTAGATTCATCCCTGCGTATTGGGACTTAGGATTCATGTCCAAAATTAAAGTATTTACTTTATTTAGACTGAAAATTTTGTAGTTGATTACATTCATAATTGGTTAGGAACAAATATGAGATTAAAAGATTGAAACTTTAAGAATTAAAATAAAGATATTTAAGTTTTGTTTAACCTCTGATCGTAATTGATATTGAACGATGATGAATATGTAAGAATTTCATGACTTAATTCCGGGTTTATGAGTAAGAACATGTAGAACATTGATAGGGTATTATAATAAATGAAATTTCAAAGAGTGATTTATTCTGAGTTGATTTAATTGATTAATGATTAGGAATCTTAAGGTTTTGATTGTGGATTTGGTATATTTTGGAGTTATAATACTTCTGGGTTAGTTATATAATGTTGTGGGGAATCAATTTGAGGTTTTAGAAGGCTTGGGACATTCCTTGGAGGGTTTAAGAGGTTAAAACTGAGGAAGAAGAAGACTGTCATCCTAGCAAATCGAATCGGCTCACTGGGGGAGTGAATCGATTTGGTTGACCAAAATGGTTCGGTCTTCCAAGCGAACTGATTCAATTTATTGTCCTGCCCAAAATTTTGTTATGTACTATTTTGACCCATTTGTGCTTGGGGAATGGACATATGGGCTTCGAGGGTAAAGTGGGACTACTAGGGAGTTTTTTCAGGGATTGATACGTGTGTTTGGATAACGGTTAGATGGGTTCGGGTGAGACGAACTGGAAATTCAAGTGAGTGAACAGTTAATTATATAATCAAGAAGTTGGTTCGGACTTTGAAATTTGTTAGACTAGTACGCTGTGGGATTTCGTATCTAGTCAATACTTTATATACATACGTATTGTGGGTTACCTATATATATATATATACGTGTGTGTGTTTGTGTGTGTGTGTGTGTGTGATTGATTTTATTTGTTTAAACAAACCTACTCCGTAGTGCTATCATTAGGAGGTTGCACGTAGTGGGCAGTCCACCCTGACATTGACTAGTAGGTGTTGGATTGATTCTGTAGGTCATAGTACTATTGCACAGTCACTATCCATGTATGCGGATAGGTGTTGGTTTAAATATCGACGGGGTGCAATATGGTATGGTCATAACCCCCAGATGTATGTTTATGATCGCCTATGTTTATTTGTATGTACATTTGGATTCGGTGGTGAGATTTCGACCCGGTGGCCCAATTGTCGTAGGTGGTATACCAGGAGCCCGATAGCACACGAGGGATGTAACCGTGAGGTCCATGCTTTGGGGATATGATTTATACGTATATATCGAGTTATATATATTTATATGTATACGAGATATGATGTGTATATTTATTTAAAGCACATGTGTCGCTAGATTATTATTTATGAACGTGTACCTAGTGAGGGTAGTACGTACTTAGCTAATGGTGATTATTAACGTGATGAGATTTGATGGAGGTTATTGTCTTAGTTATGCTGGGTAGCATAATTAGTATAATAAAATGAATGGATTAAGTTCACACTATTGATAAGAGGTGTGATTTTGTCTCATGTGAGTGCGACGAGGATATTAATTATGAAACTAATACACTACATGTTTTTGTTTAAAGCAATCAAGTACTGACAAAATATTTTCAAACGTTGTGGATGCTACGAGATTGATTTAGCTGCCTCATCTTCTTTCTATCTAGATAGGAATCTATTTATTTATAGTATTTTTCTTTTGGGAGTGTTTCTCGTAGTTGGATACGCTTTTATTTATATCAGAGATATTCAGTATTTATGAGTTTTCATTTATATTAGATGGTTATTTGTAGTGACCGATATTTTATTCGGTTCACGGTTATTTTTTATGCTTATCAATTATTCTATCATTTCATTGTATGTATGTTTCATTAATTTATATTATATTACTAGTTGCGACAGTGACACTGAGAATGAAATCATAGTGGATTCCTATTTTATTTTAATAAAAGATTGGCCACCCATGAGAAAATGGGTTCTTATGGATATTCCGTATATTAGGTTCCTCACACACAAATTCCATTTTAAACTATTTTTTATCTTGATTATCGATTAAGGGTTCTTGTGGTGATAAAGTCCAAATTAATTTCTAATCAACCACACAATTAAATCACACATGCAAAGAAGTAAGGAAGAATCTCTAAAAGGGCAAAACCTTTTATTCGGCAATATAAAGTAATTGACAAACACAACTGACTTACAGAATACTTAGAATGTCTAAGTATAATGCGCAGAGTCTTCAATTTATTCTACAGAACATGACCCAGTCCACTGCCATCCATAAGAAGTGGTTTTCTCTCGGTATCCACCGATTAACCTTCTTCTTCTTCTTCTTCTTCTTCTTCTTCTTCTTCTTCTTCTTCTTCTTCTTCTGTAGAACTCGGTTCCACAAGTTAGTTGTAGAGATGGAATCTACAAGGGTTTATTCAAGGTGTATGGAAACTAGAGTTTCATAAATCTTACAAATCACATATGGGGATGTATGATTTGGAAAATAAAAAGTGGTTTTGAGAGACCAAATATGAGAACTTCTGTAAAAGGTATTGGAAATTCGTTTTCATCAGAGTTCTTGATAATTCAAACAAAATAGGTTTTTATAACAAAATAATGAATTTTGAGGCGGCGGGGTCATTCGAATAAAATCCGATCTCGTTCGAATGAAAACTATAGTTTCGTTCAAACGACATCACTTCTCGTTCTAAAGAAAGCCTATTCTTGTTCGAACTTCATTCGAATGAGCTTCGAATGACTAATCTCTGTCAAGGTAGGGTTATCTCGTTTGAATGTCATTTGAAGTTGGTTCAAACGAAAGTACATATCTCGTTATAACAAGACTACAAAATTTTTTTAAATTCCTTTTTATAAAAGCCTCAATTTAAAAAATAAACATACCAGAATATGATTTATTTAAGTTCATGAAAACCTATAAGAGAATAATTTATGATTGCTCACATTTTTATGTATTTTGGTTTGGAAAATCCCGTTGCACAAACACGTAACCTAAACACATCTACGTCATTACTTCTCGGTACTTTAAGACTTTGTTGAAGAACATCAAATAATGAAAGATTTGGTCATCTCAACAATCATGGAAAAAGTATGCATTTAGAGTGGTAAAAAGGTTTTGAGTATTTTCTGGGGTTTACTTATTTTTTATGAGGCAATCTTTTATGTAAAGGAACTCAAAATTTTTATAAGCAAATTTTTCAAAATTTTGATGCTTCATTTGAACGAAGTTCTCCCTCGTTCGAACGAGATTTGTCTATCATTCGATTGCCGTTCGAATGAAGTTACTAACAAAGTCCTCTTGGCTCACGTTGACACCTCATTAGAATCATTCATTCGAATAAAGTTGATGAGGTTTCAAACCTTTCAGCACTGTAATCTTTTTAGAAGTCATCGTTCTACTATTATTCGAACGAGATGCAGGTAGTCATTCGAACGACCGACGCAGTTTCATTTTTTATGAATATCTTCCCAATATCTTTTGTGTTTATCCTTTTTATCTTCCCTTCTTAAAAAAAGGCTAAACGGGATCGGATATTCTAAGAACTCTTTTTGAAAAAGAAAAACAATTCTTGAGTTCTCTTTTGTGATCAAAACACCTCATATCATATTCCTCACCCCCGAGATATATTCAAGATCACTTTTACCAACATCAAGAAGGTTTCTAGTGATATAATCTTATAGAGACTTTTCTCTACGACTGACTTTGTGATACGATATTTCACTATTAAATAAGGAAGAAGGCTGAATCAGTAAATACCGAGGGTAGACCGCTACCTGTGGACGACTATGGAGTTGGGTCGTATCTGTTGGAGTTTTTAGAGTTCTACGCATCTAACATAGTTTAGCTAAGTGTTTTGTAACTCTTATGTATTCATAAACTTCCAATAGGACTGAATTAAGGATTTGCCATGCAAAAGTTTTTTTTCCTTATCTCGTGTGTTTTTGCATGTTTGGTTTGAAAATTGCAAATCTGTATTTAAACACAATTCGTATACACACCATAATTAATTGAATATTAAAATTTGATTAAAATTTGGATTTGTGTGTTAGGGAATTTAATTAAATAAATAGATCTGTTAGTTCGTGCGCACTCTCAAATTGGTATCAGAGCGAGTTAAACCAAAATATCGTATGATCCTTTTTTCGCAAAAAAAAATTATATCCATTTTTTTGAAAAATTATTGATCTTTAAAAAGCTAAAATTTAATGGATAATTTATATAACCGAATGCCCTTTTTTATGTTTCCAATTATGCTTAGGGGAAAGCTAGGATGAGGTCTACAATAAAATGAATTGATGAATGTGTTTGGTTGCTGTGTGGAAGAGGGTGGACAACACCCATTATAACTTTTGATAATATCCTTGACTCTAAACCTGTCTCTCAATGGACAGAGGACGAGTTTAACTGGAGCAATTTTAAATCGTGCAGTTTGAGTTCTATTTCTGGAGTCGTCACCCCTGACGAGTTCCACCACATTATGACGTGCACCATGTCTAACCAAGCTTGGGATACCCTCCAACTCACTTACGAAGGAACCAAAGTTGTGAAAGCTTCTAAGATACAGAACCTCACCACACAGTTTGAGACTATTACCATGCTAGAGTTCGAGTCTTTCAATGATTTTATGCACGTTTATCGGACATAGTTAATTCTAGTTTTAATCTAGGTGATAAAATTCTTGAAACGAGAGTGGTTAAGAAAATTTTAAGATCCCTGCCAAACCACTTTATTCCTAGGGTTACCATGCTAAATTCGTTAGAGATACTAGATACTCTTAGGTTAAAAGAACTCGTAGGAGACCTTCAAACATATGAGATAGATATATTTCCCAAAACTGTTAAGCCCAAGGAAATGAGGATTGATATGAAAACTCAGACTAAGAAAAAGAAGAAAGAGAAAGTTTGTGATTTCGAGTCTAAATTTGATTTTAAGTTGGATGATTTAGCCCTTTTTACAAAAAATTTCAAAAAAATTCTCAAGTTTTCAAAAGAAAACAATTCCAAAGAAAAGGCTTTTGAGAAAAATAAAAATAAGAATGAGGGCGAGAAGGTTTGTGAAAAAGATGAGATAAGATGCTATGAGTGTGAGGGCAAAGGGAACAAGGCACATGAGTGTCCGACTAGACTTAAGAGATAGGGCAAGAAAGTTGCAGATAAGGATACTCTTAGGGATAGTGATGTCGAGTCAGTTGATTCAGGGGGAGAATCACCACATGAATCGTGCAATGCATTCATGGCAAGTCACTTTAGCACTTCTAATTTGTCCCACACTGATGAGGAAATATCTAAATGTAAAGGCCTCGATGATGTTTTGAATCATTTTGGAGAAAGTGAGAGTGAGAATTTAAATGAGGGAAAAAGAGGACTCCAAAAAGCTTTTAGTGATCTTTACACCGAGAGTTGGATAACGAAAAAGCTTAATAAAGATTTGTCTCTTTGGGTGTTAGAATTGGAGAAAGAGGTGAAATTTTTGAGAGAGTGTGAGTCATCGGTGAGTCAACTCGAGAAGGTGAAAATTTCTTTTTATGAGTAGTTGATTGTTATAGGTAGGAAAAATGCCAATTTGACCAACACAGTGGCTAGTCTTACGAGAGATATTCAATCGGCGTTGGAGACTCGTGAGAATCTTAAATCCCGTGTATCCCAACTCGATATTAATCTCGAATGTGCTCTTAAGGTCAAGGTCACTTTAGAGGACACATCTAAGAAGGTAAGAAAGATGATACTCAGTCCTACATTAGGTAACATTGAGAGGCAAGGAATAGGTTATGGCAGTGCATCCACTTCCAGATCCGCACCCGAGACGGTTCCCGAGTTTGTGATGGATCCTTATGGCCCTCAACCAAACCCACCTAGGATAGATCGTCCTATACGTTTTGATCAAGGTGTACCCAAGCCTGTTTATGTTTGTTTCCATTGCAAACAAAGTGGTCACCTTAGAGAGTTATATTTTAAGCTTGCGAGAGTTTTTCAAATGCGTGTTCCCCAGTATGATTCTACACGAGTTCCTACACATGTTCTCACATGCACTCCCACATGTGTTACTCTGCATGCTCCCGCACATCTTCATAGAGACTTTAAAAGTTTTCGAGAGAAAGTAGATTTTTTGGTCAAGATTCACAAAATTTGACGGAGGAATTTCATAGGACGTCATCTTCTTTTTAGGACTCCTCTGGGCCTAATGATTGAGGTTGAGACTTGTTTCTAGAACAAAGTGCTTATCATGTTCATATCTTACATCCCTATTACTAGATTGTATTACCCTTGTGTTATCATTGTATTTATATTTTTTTTGATATATTGAGAAAAATCGAAAAAGAGTTTTGTTTTTCTGGAAATTTTTTGAAAAATACAAAAGGATTTTTGATTTTTATGAAAAAGTTGAAAAAGATTTTATTTTCATAAAATTTTTGAAAAATACAAAAATAGTTTTATATTTTTTTATCGGTTATATGGATGAACATTTAAGATGTCCGGATCACCCATTCATTCCAATTTTCCACCTGACTTTTTCATAATATTTTGACACATGACGTTGTTTCTATAGTGTGCTTAATAATGTGTGGAGTCATTATGTTGATATTTGATGATTACTTTCTACATGTTTGACTCTTAATCACCTTTGTTGCATACGTGCACGAACTTGTTTCAACATTACACTTACTTATCACTTGTCGAATATGATGTTCTCATCTCAATTTTAATTTATAACAAACCAAATGTAAAAAGAGATAAAGTTATGCATGTAAGAACCATTGCTCGTATTTACATTATTTTTTCCAAAAATTTGTTATATGTTAAGCAATGGAAAGGGCTACGAAAGATAAAATGTTTTTGCGTC
Source organism: Sambucus nigra (assembly GCA_949130495.1). NCBI lineage: Eukaryota > Viridiplantae > Streptophyta > Magnoliopsida > Dipsacales > Adoxaceae > Sambucus > Sambucus nigra. Next base: position 77,730,019 of record OX422210.1, on the reverse strand, counting down.
AAAAGCCACCATTTGCATAAAAGAGCCTAAAAAGATTAGAGGCACATAAAAATAGAAGTGAGAGGCCAATTTTTGATACATTGATGCTTCGTTACATATGAGAATTAATTTTTTCAAAAATCATTGTGAGTTTATCATCATATATGTGAGGTTTTGAGGGAGTTAAAGTCGAAGATCAATGGGCTTGCACAACTAAAATTTCTCGAAGAAAATTACATAGTTTGGTATCATTGGTGTGAGAATCATTTATGTTCATAACATGTTGATTAAGTTGAGTCAATTTCACTCGAGTTCACATATTTTTCACCTAAGTTAGACTTTGAGCTCTTTCGTTAGAGTTATCTTAAAACTCCGTGCATTCATGTTATGGCTAGATATATTTATTTACCTTTGGAAAATGTTCACACCCCTACATTCCGTTTTCGTGATTAAAATATTTTAGTGTTATTCCATGGTGTGTTGTACATTGTACATTTATACTTCATCTTTAAAATAAAATTGAATTTTTTTGAAAATAGTTTGTTGCCTTTGAGATTATCATCACCTATGCTTATTTGATTATACTAGTGTTGACATCTTACTTCTTTATGTGATGCCGATATTTTATGCATAGTTTCAACTTTTTTGTCTATTACAGACAGAAAAGGGGGATACAAAATTGATGGTGAGTTTTCATTTCCTTTAAAAATCTATGCATCACGGTATCTTTGTTTGTCTCAAGTGTGTAGGACGTTCAACTTTGATGATGATCATTTGCACACACATAGGATGAAGACAATGTTTGCCAATGGAAAGATCTAGTTTCATGATTGATGATTTGCAAAAATTCTACTCCATTTTCATTTATATTTTGGGAGGGTAGATTATTGTATTAAGTCATAGGATTCAATTTGGCTTAGGATGGTGTTTTGTACCAAAATAGCTAAAGGAGATATGCAAGAGCAAAATTTACAATTGCTCACATTTTTATGTATTTTAGTTTGGCATATCCCGTTACACAAACACGTCACTTAAACACATCTACGTCTTTACTTCTCGATACTTGAAGACTTTGTTAAAGACCTTTAAAGAATATAAGATTTGGTCATCTCAACAATCATGGAAGAAATATGCGTTTGGAGTGGTAAAAAGGTTCTGAGTATTTTCTGAGGCTTATTTTTTTAAGAGGCAATCTTTAATATAAAGTAACTCAAAATTTTTATAATTTTTTTTTCAAAATTTTGATGCTTCGTTTGAATGAAATTGTCCCTCAATCGAAAGAGATTTGTCTATCGTTCGATTGTAATTCAAACGAAGTTACTAACGAGGTCCTTTTGGCTCACACTGACATCTCCTTAGAAGCATTAATCGTAAGAATCATTCGAATGAATTTGATAAGGTTTCAAACCTTTAAATACTATAACCTCGTTAGAAGTCATTGTTCGATTGTTGTTTAAATGAGATGCGGGCAGTCGTTTGAATGACATTCCTCTTCATTCGAATGACCGATGTAATTTCAATTTTTTTATGAATATCTTCCCAATATCTTTTGTGTTTATCCTTTTTATCTTCCCTTCTTATAAAAAGGCTGAATGTGATCAGATATTCCAAGAACTCTTTTTAAAAAAGAAGAACACCTTTTGAGTTATCTTTTGTGATCAAAACACCTCATATCATATTCCTCACCCTCAGGATATATTCAAGATCGCTTTTGCTAATATCAAGAAGGTTTCTTATGATACAATCTTATAGAGACTTTTCTTTATGGCTGACTTTATGAAATGAGATTTTACTGCTGAAGAAGGAAGAAGATTGAATCAGTGGATTCCGAGGGTAGACTGCTACCTATGGACGACTCTGGAGCTGGGCCGTATCTATTGGAGTTCTACGAGTCTAACTTATTTTAGCTAAGTGTTTTGCAAGTCGTATGCATCCATAAACTTTCAATAGTTCTGAATAAAAGTTTTTGCCATGCAAAGGAATTTTTCCTCATCTCGTGTGTTTTTGCATGTTTGGTTTGAAAATTACAAATCTATACTTGAACACAATTCACATACACACCATAATTAATTTTGATTAAAATTTGGATTTGTGTGTTGGGACATTCAATTAAATAAATTGATCCATTAGTCGTGCGCACTCTCGAAACCATAAGTTTATTCCTTCATAAAGTGTTGGCGATGAATCCAGACATAAAGCTTGGTGACTAACATGTATTCGAATGAACTTGGAGATATAGTGTTTAGTTTGAGATGCCGATTTGTAATGGGATATGCTAAAACTAATAAAAAGTTTAAGTTATGAGAAATTATAAAATCTTGCTCTTACAAATCTACCCCTTTGGCTATTCCGGTACAAAACAAAATCGAAAACCAAATTACAGTAAAACTCTTTAAGACAATAAATCCTAATGTCCTCCCAAACCTAGAAACGGAATGACATATGAAACTTTGTCTTCAACTGAAACTTGCTCTCCCCTTAGTCAACTTTGTCTTCATCTTGTGTAGTCCATAAAATCATCATCAAAGCGAAAGTGACATACACATATGAAATAAAAAGATACCGTGATGCATACGAGTTTTAAATAAAAATAAAAAATCCCCCTCAATTTTTCTCCCTCCTTTTTTCCATAATAGACAAAGGAGTAAAAAAATAGTCAAGATTAATAAGAATAACATTTAGAAGTAAGATATCATCACAAAGATAACCAATTAACGCACATGTAATGATAATCCTAAAAGGCATATTGTCTCCACCTACTATCTTTGAAAATATTCATTTTTTCAAGTATGATATAAAATGTACAGGTACAATATAGTCACCATGGAATAACACTAAAATATTCGAGTTGTGAAAATGGAATGAGAGTGTGTGAACATTTTTCATAGACCAATCAACATAAATATTCAAACCATAGGTTCCCTAAGTAATGAGAAACTTCTAAAGTAAGAACTCAAAGTCTACCTTAGGTTTAAAATTATGAACTCAAATGAAATTGACTCGACTTATGCAATATGCCATAAATTTAAATGATTCTCACACTAATAACTCCAAACTATTTAATGTTTCTCAAGAAAACCAGTTGTACAAACCCATTGATCTTCTACTTTATAACTCCCTCAAAATCTCACATATATAAGAATTCACTCTCAAGTATTTTGAATAATCATAGTTCTTTGGGACATGATTTTATTTCGTTAGTGCGCTTAATAATGTGTGGATATCATTACGTTGATTATTGATGATTACTTTCTACATATTAAACTCATTGTTACCTTTATTTCATACTTGCACGGACTTTTTGAACATTGTACTTACTTGTCAGATGTCGAATACGATGTTCTCATATGCTTAATAATGAACCGAATGTAAAAAGTGATAAGTTGTGCATGTAAGAACCATTGTTCGATTTTTTTTTTGAAAAATATTGTTAAATATTAAGTAATGGAAAGGGAATAACAAAGATTAAAATGTTCTTTGCATTAAAGGCGACCAGTTGCATAAAAGGGCATAAAAATATTAACAACACACAAAAACAGAAGTGCCAAAGCCATTTCGTTTGTATTTATTAATGCTTCGCTACACATGAATACTTAATTGATAATCAAGATAAAAAAATGATTAATATTAGAACTAGTGTGTAAGGAATCTAATATATGAATTATCCATAATAACCCACATTCTCAAATTGGTATCAAAGCCGGTTACACTAAGTTATTACGTGATCTTTCAAATTTGGGTTTAAATGGATAATTTTTAAAACAGGGTACCTATTTTTGATGGGTCGAATTATGCGTACTTAAAAGATATGATGAGGTACCTTTTAAAATATGTTGATAAAAGAGTCTAGCTTGTTTGTGAAAGAGGGTAGAGACCACCAACAGTGACCAATGTCGGTGTCATAGGTCAGAAGCCTGTCACTGCATGGACAAAAGATGACTTTAAAGGAGCAACTTTAACTCTTGCGACTTAAGTGTCATTTCTGGAGCCGTCACCCATGTTTAGTTCCAACGCATTATGACGTGAACCACATCTAAAAAAATTCGAGATATCCTCCAGCTCAATCACAAGGGTACCAATGCTGTGAAAGCTTATAAGCTTCAGAACCTCACGGTTAATGAAAATGTTATTTATCCCTAATTAATTAAATTAATGTACATTTTAGTTGTACATTTTAGTTTAACTTAATATATTGATTTTGATGATTCCAAGCATATTTTTATTAAGTTATTCTATAGATATTTCTGATTGTATAATATTTATAATATAATCTTGTTCATATACCATTATATACATATATTTATTATATTATATAATACTTGTATTATGTCATAATGCCTTGATTACATATCTATGTTCATGTTAAGTTTTATTTTCACGACTCAAGATGCCTCGACTCTACTCAACGACATATCTGAGTGAAGGTATTCACGTATGGTTGCACATTTGCACTTAACACATTAGAAACTCATGCATTTATTGGTTCATATTATTAATTGTCCCTACACATTTGCTATTTTTTTTTAATAAAATTGATATCAGTTTTGTTTAAAATGATTTTTTTAAACAAAATTGTTTATTAAATATCAGTGTGTGTATTCATTATACGTTATTTTTGTGGAAGCCAAATTTTATGTTAGCTTTTGGTAGGTGATATATGATCTTTAAGCTTTAGTCGAAATTACCTGCTAAGTGACCTTTGGTTAGTATGTATTTGATAAATCTTTTTACTGACCGAGATTTACTTTGGATCTCTTGCTGTAGCTGTCATTGATTTGTCCGAATAGTTCCAGCGACTTGACCTCATAGCTGTTAGATATATTTAGTCTAGTTGATTTTGTCCATCCAGTATACGGTTTTGACCGATTGATTGTTTTAAATTTATTTTTGTAAACCTTAGTTATAACTCTTTGATCTACTATTTTGGCTGTGAGGTTTACTGCATACCTATAAACTATAGTTTCTTCCTTACCTGTTTGGTGACTTTAGGTTCCTACTTGACCGAGATTTGACCTGCTATAGCTTTAGGCTATAGGACATATTGGAGTTTTTTTAGGTACCCGCGAACTGGCTTATTAACCTGCTTGTCATACTGCCTTGGGCAGTTTCTTAGGCCATGAGTTTTTGGTCAGATCCGTATTTCATCCTTAGCTAGTTTGTTACCCATGATTTAGTAGTTGGACTTCTGACATGGGTTGTTTAACTGTTTCTTGTTGGACACATTTTGACAGTCCTTGTATTGTACCGTCAAAATCATACCAACATATCTATTCTTTTATTACATATTTTCATATATATCCTTTAACATTTTCTTTAAGTTTTTTTTACAGCTATGATGTCCGAAAGAAGTTTTTTTTTCTTCTGTACATGTTTCGTCCCATTATAATAAAGATCTTGTAATTTTTTTGGTCTTTGACACTGTTTGAGCCGCACATCTATTTATATAATCATTATTATTTTATTTGCTCAAACTACACGTCATTTTATTTCAAATCTTTGGCTTCCTCGAGACATGCAGTTGAACAAAATATGTTATATATGGATATTATATTTTCATATATTATCTTTGATAGTTTTTATGAAGTAAGTACTTTCGTTGTGTATTTAGTATCCTATCCAACATATATTCTTGACAGAAAAATATCTTTTACACACCAATTCTATCTTTTACACAATTATACATATCAGATTTGTATATTATCTCTTGGACGAACTTTTTTTTGCAGAAACTATATGGGTTATCTACCAGATTTATCTATCAAATTACTTTCAATCACATATATTTTCAGAGTACCATTTTTTTGCCACCACAACAACATTTTTATGGAGAAGATAAAAATGAAGATTTGCATATCAGACTTGAAGATCATTTTGAAGCTACACCATCTCAGAATATCGGGATCATTTAATGCTCACAAGCAATGTGTCTAACAACTATTTTTTGGAGACATCTTAAATATTCAAGAGCTTCATTGAAAACACACATGAATGATAATATGATCAAGAGCTATAGAAATTATTCAGAGCATTTATTTTACTACTCCGCTACTACACATTCAACAGAGCAATTAATTTTATTATCTGCTCAATCATTGAAGAAGAATACTTGTGCCTACACCAACATCATTTATTGAAGTCTCATTAAAGAAGAAGAAACTCAGATTAGTAATTGTAGTTTACGGGGTTTCATTATTCTACATTGTATCAAAAATTTCTGATTTGTTTGAAGCTTTGTTAAAGCTTCGGTTTGTATCTTTGATTGGTTCCTACCCTCAAGTGGGACACGGGGTTTGAAGCTCGAAGTTAGCTTGCAAACGATTATACGCGGTGGTTTGATACTACCCGTAAGTGGATGAGGTTTAGTGAAGCGTAAAGGAGACGGGGGCTCTAGGCGCGTGAACGTAGGCTGGGATTTGGCCAAACCACGTTAAATTTTGGTGTCATTTATTTTCTGCACTTTTAATTATTTATTTCCACATGCTAGCTTGAGTTGATATTTTCAGCACATTATCTTGCAAATAATTAATTCCGAAATTTGACTAAATTAATTTTAAGGTTAAAATAATTATTTTTGAATTAAATAATTAATTTCAACATATTACTTTATATTAAATACGAAAATTAATTTAATATTCATAGTGTGTTAAAATCTGCATTTCTAGTTGTTTAAATTAGTTGGTTGCTTTTATTTGACATTGGTGGTTTTATTGTTTAAAGTTTTATTAATCTGAAAATTGTTAAAGTGTTGAAAATTAAATATTTTTCTGAAATTTTAATTCGACTAAAAGTTTGTAAAAACTCAATTCACCCCCCCTCTTGAGTATAATTTGGGCAACAATTGGTATCAGAGCTAGTGATCTTCTTATTTTTTAGATTTAACAATCTTAGAGTTTAAGATCAATAGCATATGTTACAACATCTCTTGGTGAAGGCCAATCTATTATAAAGCTCCTCTATTTTTCGGAAAAGATTATAGTTATTGGAAAAATAGAATAAAATATTTTATTCAGTCACATGATTATGAAGTTTGGAGAGTTGTTATGAATGGTCCCTTTATTCATATTAAAATGGAAAGTAATACTTCTGTCTCCAAAGAAGAAAATGAATTGAATGAAGTTGATATTAAGAAAATTCAAATAAATGCTAAAGCTATGAATATTCTGTATTGTGCACTTGATGTAAATGAGTACAATAGAATTTGTTGTTGTGAATCTGCTAAAGAAGTTTGGGATAGACTAGAAGTCACATATGAAGGAACAAGTCAAGTTAAAGAAGATAAAATTAGCATGCTTGTTCATAGTTATGAGTTATTTAAGATGAAATCCAATGAATCTATTTCTAATATGTTCACTAGGTTCACTAATATTATTAATGGTCTTAAATCTCTTGGAAAAGCCTATACTAACAATGAGTTGGTGAGCAAAATTCTCAGGTCGTTACAGGCGAATCGGATGACCAAAAAGTGGGCTATCAAAGAAGCCATTAGAAAAAGACCTATCTCTCTTGATGAACTTTTGGGTTCTCTAATCACTCATGAGATGGAACTCAAGGAATTTGTTGAAGAAGAGAAATCTAAAGCAAGCAAAATTATTGCTCTCAAATCTTCAAGCAAAAATATAGAAAGTGAAGATAATGATGATGATATTTTCTTATTGGCTAAAGACTTCAAAAAATATCTTGTTTCCAAAAAGAAAGCCAAAGAAAGAAGAAGGAAATACTTTTCAAAAGAGTTAAATGATGATCATCAATCCAAATCTGAACCAAGATGCTATCATTGTGATGAAGGTGGACAGATTAAGCCTAATTGTCCAAAGTATAAGAAAGGGAAGAAGGCATTGAAGGTCACAACATGGAGTGACTTTGACAATAGTTCTTCCGATGAAGACTAAAATAAAAATAAAGTTGCTCATCTTTATTTCATGGCTATGAAAAATGGGTTACACTTTAACCCTAAATCTAGTGATAGTGATAATGATGATGTTGATGATTATGAAGCTTTACAAAATATTTTTGATGAATTATGTGAAAGTTTTGAAGAGCATAAAAATAAATATATTAAACTTAAAAAGTCTCATTCATTACTCTGAACTAAATATTATTCTATGTCAAATGATTTTGATAATTTAAAATTAGAAAATGAATCTTTGAAAAATGAAATTAAATCTTTGAAAAAGGAAAGATATATTATTGTCACTACTCCTCTTAAAATTGAAAATATTGAGTTAAAAAGGGAGATTGAATATTTAAAGAAATCATTAGATACCTTTACAAAAGGAAATGAATATTTTCATAAAATTGTTGAAAATCAAAGAATTCGATTCAATAATAATGGTATAGGATATGATAAAGGAAATGAAAAAAAGACTTATTCCAATTTATTGAAAAATGATGCCTCATCTAGTCATTTTAACTATTTATGCACTTATTGTGGTAAACACGCATATTTTTCAGATTTGTGTCCATATAAATTTAGAAAACGAAAATTATCTTGGCTTCCTAAAGGAACTAAGATGTATACTAACCCCTATGGACCTAACACTTTTGGGTACCAAAATAGAGAATTTTCAAGGTTGTGTAGGTTGCATTTTGAGGTGGAATGTGGATTTTCAAGGCATATGATTTGGTCATATTACAAATTTCAAGTATCATTGCCTAATATTGGAAATTCCACACTTGGAGAAAGTTTCATGGATATCTTTTTTTTGGTATTGGTAAGGTGGTAAGGAACACCATTCTTGAATTTAATACCATATATTTATTGATGATTTATTTCATAATTGATATTTTTCATGCATAGAATATTTGTTAATATATATAAGCTTGATGTTGAAAATTTAGTATTCACATGTAAATTTGTATATTTATTATCCTTGATGATTTTATGTTGAATGAAACACACATTTGATTTTGATGATAATTTTTTAATAAGAAAATTCATATATTTTTTTGTGATAATTACATCTTGATATATTTTTGTGAATAATGATATTTGATCAATTCATGATTTTATTGAATATTAATTGTTAACGAAAATGTCATTTTAAAAATTTGTAAGTCATATGTGCTACATGTTGATATTGTAATATACATTTATTGATTTTGATGATGTGAACACATTAATCTTTATGAGTTAATTTTATGATACATGTTTAGTTTCCTTATTTAAATATTTGTGACATTCTTGAAATTTTTTATTTTTAAAAGAAAATGACACTTATGATATTTTTGGGCTTAAATCGAAAAATCTCATGATTATTGATTTTATAGATGATTCTTGAATAAATTGAAATTTGTTGAAAATGATCTTATGGAAATTAATGTTGAAAATATTTTATCTCATGAAAAGATGCATTTTTTTAATATATATATGCATATATGCCATCATTGGTATCCCAAAGGGGGAGATAAATGTTTATTGAATATGATTATAATTTTATGGTATTGATAATCCTAAGAGTTTTTCGTATCTCGAAAATGGCAAATTTATGAACTACGCGATAAAATTTTATACCTTTATATACTTCTACCTTCTAGCCCATTGCACTTTGCATTTTCTCTGTTATCTATATTTTAAGATGTCAAAGAGTTTCTATGTTGCATGGGTTGGAAAATTCCCCGGAATTTATACTACTTGGGGAGATTGTGAATCCCAAATTAAAGGATTTATCGATTCTCAATATAAAAAATATGCTTCATTTGATGCCGCAATGCATGTTATTCGCTCATCTTCGCCACATGCCCCTTGGGTAAAGCCTCCTTCATGGCCATTTGTTTTACCTCCAAATATGCATTCACATGCTCATACTCTTACTAATGAAAATGTTGCATGTTCATCTTCTCAAAACAGTGCTGAAAATTCTATTAAAGTTGTTGTAAAAGGAAAAGGCAAGAAAATCAAAATTAAGGGAAACACTAAAGATGTGTGCCAGCTTGTTAACAACCTTAAGTTGTAAATCTCTTATGAGAATGTTGTTACATTTCAATATTGATGTCTTGCGCATTATTTGATGTTATTCTTGTCTATCTCTCGAATCAAATGCATGCTATGTGAGATTATTACGTTGAATATGTGCTTAGTGAAAAAATCATGGTATTCACATATGTCCCTTACAATTTATGGTTATATCCTATGCTCATATTATTTTCGATAGGGGGAGCTTAGTATTTAACCCTTGACACTTGTTTCATATGATATATCTTTTTAATAATGTCAAAAGGGGGAGAAATATGTTTGATTCACTTATTTGTGCTTAATTTATTCATTTTATGGATCATTGTGAATCATTGTTTGTCATCATCAAAAAGGGGGAGATTGTTAACGAAAATGCTATTTATCCTTAATTAATTAAATTAGTTTAATTAATGTACATTTTAGTTGTACATTTTAGTATAACTTAATATATTGATTTTGATGATTCCAAACATATTTTTATTAAGTTATTCTATAGATATTTCTGATTGTATAATATTTATAATATAATCTTGTTCATATACCATTATATACATATATTTACTATATTATATAATATTTGTATTATGTCATAATGCCTTGATTACATATCTATTCTGACTGAGTTATACATGTTCATGTTAAGTTTTATTTTAACGACTCAAGATGCCTCGACTCTACTCAACGACATATCCAAGTAAGGGTATTCACGTATGGTTGCACATTTTCACTTAACACATTAGACACTCATGCATTTATTAGTTCATATTATTAATTGTGCCTAAACATTTGCTAATTTTGTTTTTAATAAAATTGATATAAGTTTTGTTTAAAATGATTTTTTTTTGAAATAAAATTGTTTATTAAATATTAGTGTGTGTATTCATTATACGTTACTTTTGTGGTAGCCAAATTTTATGTTAGCTTTTAGTAGGTGCTATATAATCTTTAAGCTTTGGTCGAAATTACTTGCTAAGTGACCTTTGGTTATTATGTATTTGATAAATCTTTTTACTGACCGAGATTTAATTTTGATATCTTGCTATAGCTGTCATTGATTTGTCCGAATAGTGCCAGCGAATTGACCTCATAGCTGTTAGGACTATTTAGTCTAGTTGATTTTGTCCAGCCAGTATACGGTTTTAACCGATTGATTGTTTTAAGTTTATTTTTTTTAAACCTTAGTTATAACTCTTTGATCTACTGTTTTGGCCGAGAGGTTTACTGCATACCTATAAGCTATAGTTTCGTCCTTACCTGTTTGGTGACTTTAGGTTCCTACTCGACCGAGATTTGACCTGCTATAGCTTTAGGCTATAGGACACATATTGGAGTTTTTTTAGGTACCCGCAAACTGGCTTATTGACCCGCTTGTCATACTGCCTTGGGCAGTTTCTTGGGCCATGAGTTTTTGGTCAGATTCGTATTTCGTCATTTGCTGGTTTGTTACCCACGATTTAGTAGCTGGACTTATGACATGGGTTGTTTAACTGTTTCTTATTGGACACATTTTGATAGTCCTTGTCTTGTACCGTCAAAATCATACCAGAATATCTATTCTTTTATTACAATTTTTTATATATATCCTTTAACATTTTCTTTAAGTTTTTTTTAGAGCTATGATGGCCGAAAGAAGTTTTTTTTCTTCTGTACATGTTTTGTCCCATTATAATAAAGATCTTGCAAATGTTTTTTTTTCTTTGACACTGTTTGAGCCGCACATATATTATATAATCATTATTATTTCATTTGCTCAAACTACACGTCATTTTATTTCAAATCTTTTAGCTTCCTCGAGACATGCACCTGAACAAATATATGTTAAATATGGATCTTATATTTTCATATATTATCTTTGACAGTTTCTATGAAGTAAGTACTTTCGTTGTGTATTTAGTATCCTATCCAACATATCTTCTTGACAGAAAAATATCTTTACACACCGGTTCTATCTTTTACACAATTATACATATCAGATTTGTATATTATCTCTTGGACGAACTTTTTGTTGCAGAAACTATATGTGTTATCTACCAGACTTATCTATCAGATTAATTTCAATAACATATATTTTCAGAGTACCATTTTTGTGTCACAACCGCTACATTTTTATGGAGAAGACAAAAATATAGATTTGCATATCAGACGTGAAGATCATTTTGAAGCTACACCATCTCAGAAAATCAGGATCATTTAATGCTCACAAGAAATGTGTCTAACAACTATTTTTTGAAGACATCTTAAGTATTCAAGAGCTGCATTGAAGACACACATGAATGAGAATATGATCAAGAGCTAGAGAAATTATTCAGAGCATTTATTTTAATACCCAGCTACTACACATTCAAGAGAGCAATTAATTTTATTATCTACTCAACTATTGAAGAAGAAGACTTGTGCCTACACTAACATCATTTATTGAAGTCTCATTAAAGAAGAAGAAACTCAGATTACTAATTGTATTTTAAGGAGTTTCATCATTCTACATTGTACCGAAAAATTCACATTTGTTTGAAGCTTTGTTGAAGCTTCGGTTTGTACTAGTGATTGGTTCCTACCCGCAAGTGGGCTACGGGGTTTGAAGCTCGGAGTTAACTTGCAAACGGTTGTACGCAGTGGTTTGATCCTACCCGCAAGTAGATCAGGTTTAGTGAAGCGCAAAGGAGATGGGGGCTCTAGATGCGTGGGCGTAGGTAGTGATTTGGCCGAGCCACGTTAAATTTCGATGTCATTTATTTTCCGCACTTTTATTTATTTATTTCCACATGCTTGCTTGAGTTAATATTTTTAGCACATTATCTTGTAAATAATTAATTCTAAAATTTGATTAAATTAATTTTAAGGTTAAAATAATTATTTTTGAATTAAATAATTAATTTCAGAATATCACTTTATATTAAATACACAAATTAATTTAATATTCATAGATTGTTAAAATCTTCTTTTCTAGTTGTTTAAATTAGTTGGTTGCTTTTATTTGATATTGTTGGATTTATTGTTTAAAGTTTTTATTAATTTGAAAATTGTTAAAGTGTTTAAAATTAAATATTTTTCTAAAATTTTAATTCGACTAAAAGTTTGTAAAAACTCAATTCACCCCCCTCTTGAGTATAATCTGGGCAACACTCACCACCCAATTTGAGACCATCACCATCAATGAGTCTAACACTTTTGATGAGTTTTACGCACGATTGTCGGACACAGTAAATTTTAGTTTTAATTTGGGTGAGAAAATTCCTGAGATGAGAGTTGTTAAAAAGATTTTGAGATCCTTGCCAGCCCATCTTATCCTCAAAGTCACTGTCCTGAATTCTTTGGGAATATTAGGTACTTTTAGGTTAGAAGAACTCGTAGGAGACCTTCAAATGTATGAAATCGATATGTTTCCCAAAGCTGTTAAGAAAAAGGAAAGAGGGATTTCTTTGAAGGCTTCACTCCAAAAAGAAAAAAGAAAAAGTTTATGATTATGAGTCTGAATTATATTTTGAGTTTGATGATTTAGCCTTTTTGCAAAAAAAAATCAGAAAATTTCTCAAATTCAACAAAGAAAATTCTTTCAAAGAAAAGATTTTTTAGAAAAATAAAAATGGGAATGAGGGCAAGAATGTTTATAAGAAAGATGAGGTGAGATGTTTTGAGTGCGAGGGCAAGGGTGATAAAGCCCATGAGTCTGCCACTAAACTAAAGAGACAGGGAAAGAAAGTAGCTCATAAGGCCACTCTTAGCGATAGTGATATTGAGTCGGTGAATTACGGGGATGGATATGTCACTCCTTGCTTTTTGGTACGAATGAACAAGAAGTGCACATAATGCAATGAATCAAAGCTAAGGCAGAACAACAAAACTTTATTCATTACTAATGTGTTTACATAGGGTTGAACCACCGCAGGGGCGAGTTACATGTTTTTAGTACCCACGATAACATAGAAAATTAAAAAAGCACCACTCTTTGCTCCCATCTAGCTTAATGTCTGCCCATATGGTCACATATGCAAACGGGTGATCGATTTTTATCGCTAATAGGTAAGAGATACTATCCTCTTTCTTCTGACGCATCTGGAGAAGGAAGGAATTAACATAAATATGCTAAGCAAGTTCTACCAGTTATAAAACAAGTATATAGATATATATGAGAGTTGGAGTGTGTATAAAATCGGTGTTTAAAACATTGATAGTAATAAGATGATAATCCTATACTTATCAGTTTATAAGAACATTACAGTGTTGGAACTAATAATTCCATACTTACTAGTTCGTTTAGAAATAAAGTTCATTATCAGTATATTTAGGATCATGTGAAGAAAGTCAAGGAGGTTTGAATTAATAATTCCATACTTACCAGTTTACTAAGGGGTATAGAAATAGTTAAGCCATCAGTAAAACCATTATATTAAGTAATCAACCCAAAATCTTTGGGAAAAAATAGTTGGCTATGCACACAATTAAAGTGGCACTCATACATATGTAATAATAATCATGGCTCTCAATCATCTGAGACCAGTAGGCTAAGGAGAATGTTTCATGGACTAACATGTCAGTCTACTACCTAGTTAATATTGCTGCTTATAGTAAAAGGCACAAAAGTGCAACGGTAGCTGAATCAACATGAAACATGATACCAGTTATTAGATGAGAATGGTTAAAATTTATACTTTAGTTAAGTTTAAATATTGATGATAAATTCAAATACTGATGATGATTAAGAAAATATATAGTATGGCATTATCATAATATGCACACACTAAGAGTAAATAGGAGCTATTACATAGTGATATCAATAGTAGTATGTCAAATACACAAAGCATACTATTAAAAAGGTGGAAAAAACCTACTTACTTGATATTCGGTTGGCTTGATATCACACTAGGATATTTGGAAGAGTTGGGGCTTGATTTTCTATATACAATTTGTGGGTATGTAAGTATTTGGGGTTCATTCAGCCAGTTTTGTACTAAAACTGTATGTTTTAAAGTTGCGGCGATTTATTTGTAATTATCTTGGGACTTTAAAATACCGGACTTAGGTTCATTATTGAATTTTGGTGTAAGAGACTTTTTGTCTTAAAATATCTTGAAGTATATATATACAAAATGTGGGGATCAAATTCATATATTGAAAAAGTTGAGAGGGACTAATTTGTAAATTTGGAAAAGTTTTCTCAAGTTAAAACCTTGTTTTTGCATAACTTAAGCTAGAAATATCCAAACATGGTCTTATCTTATACCATTTTGACCACAAAAAATTAATAAAAAATTTTGAAAAAAAAATAAAAATTTCGGATTGGTCGCGCGCCCTCAGGCATGTGGTCAAGGTTTTTGAAAAAAGTCTTCATCTTCAACCTCTCGATTTTGACCTTTTTGGGTTTCAGTTTTTGACCAAGGTTTTCTCCTTCATTGCTATACCACTTGAGATAATTCCTTAACCAACATAACCTAATTTTTCATGAGGAATCCGAATATATAAGTTTTGTGGATATTCAATATAACTCAAGTTCTAAAACTGTGTTTTTTCCCTAAAATATTGACTTGATCTTCGTAGATTTCTAGAGTATGGTAAGGTTTCTTATGAACTTGGGTTGGTTTCTACTATATATGAGAGTAGTTTGGTTTTGGTTTCAAAGCTTAAGATGGATTATACATGAAGAATTTGGTATTTTCAGATTTTGAGTTCAAAATACACATTTGACCTATTGGAGATCTACATGGAAATTCATGGCTTTTAACCATTACACTCGAGATCCTTAGGTTGTAATGAAGTTATATGTGGCTTTAAATCAAAGTTTGATGCATTATATCAAGATTCAACATTAAAGCTTAAGCTTTAATAGTGTTTCTACCTGTTTTTGCTATCCAAGACTATTTTACATGTAAAAGCTTGCATATTATGATTTTTCTAACTATATTAACTACATAAAAAACTAATAAAATTGAAAGAACTGAAAATGAAGCATAAAATTGTAAGTACCTGATTTGGGAGAATTTTTGAGATTTTAAACTAAGCTGCAAGGTGAGTTTTCACCGCTAGGTTCGTGGGGTGTTTATACTACTTCATGAAGAGATTTGATTGGAGCTCTTGGCTGGTGGATTTGAATCAGTTTAGGTGAAGTTATTCTCATGGGTAAGTGTAGTGCACATGGATTCATGGTGTTATCATGTGGGTTTTAACCTCTAGTGTTGAGGTGTAGCATCACGTGGACAGGGGTTGAAGTGTAAATTAAGAAGATTTTCGGCTTTATCCTTAATTGTGTGTATATTTACTTTTATAGCCTTAAAAGTCTAGTTTTTATAAAGTATAGGGGTATTTTGGTAATTTCAAAAAGTTTCTAGGGTTGAAATTATAATTTATGTTAGTTAAGGTCTAAAGGTAATTTGATGTAAAGTTGGGGTTTAGGGGTTATATATACCTCAAGTTATCTTACTTTGAACATTTCAGGGGTTCTTTTGTAATTTATTGGAACTTTAAGGGGTCTAAGTGAATGTAACAAAAATACAGGTTTCTAAATGTAGATTCTTTCTACTTTAGAAGACTTTTGATTTTACACAATTTATGAGGGTTTAAATCATGGCCGTAGGTAAATTAAGATTGAAAAATTCTCGGTTTTTACAGGATCACCACATGAATTTAATTTTTGTGCATCCATGGCAAGTCACATGAGTACGTCTAGTTTGTCCCATGCCAGTGAGAGCATTTCTAAATGTGAGAGCCTTGACGATGTTTCGAATCATAATGGAGAGAGTGAGAGTGAGGAAAAGAGTTTGAGGAGGGAGAAGGTGGACTCCAAAAATCCTTTACTGATCTTTACACCGAGACTTTAAAAAAGAAAAAGAAGGAGGTGAAAGTTTTGAAAGAGTGTGAGGCATCGATGAGTCAACTCGAGAAGGTGAAAGTTTCTTTGTGTGAGGAGTTTGAAGGTACTTATCGTGTTGTAGCTATATAGACCTTCAGCTAGTTTGACAAGATTTTTTGTAATTATGTCTCATCTAGATGCCAAGGCCAAGCTCTCTAAACTCTTTACTCAAGCCTACATCAAATTCAGAATTCATCCATACTCATATAGACTCACACCTATTCTATTGTCTTATAGGATTTTATTACACATCACGTAGGACACCACACGAAACTGCATTTTATCTTGACTAATGATTATGTGTGGGTTTTATTAAAAAGAATTTTTAAAACCATTTAAAATTTAATATTGAATTAATGTGGTTAAACATTTTCGTAAAGATAAATTTTCAGAATTAAATTTTGAAAGTTTCTATATTCTTTTAAAAATTCGTTATAATAAATAATGTGATCGTTATTTGTGAGTTAGTGTGATATAATATATTGTGTACCTTTGTAGTTTGTTAAAGGAGATGGGTTTTTGTTTAGACTCTAGTTGGTCTAGTGATTGTATGATATAATATTTGAGTAGTTCTATAGCCCTGAATTTTTGATCGAATTTTGGCCGACACACTGACGTGTCGGCCTGCTATTGGTTAGTTTTGAGGTTCCGCTGGCGCGGACCCCACAAATCAACCAATAGCAAGCCGACACGTCAGTTTGTCGGCAAAAATTCGATCAAAAATTCGGACAAAATAGAATTTTTGTATAATATTTATATAGCCTTAGTAGGCGTGTACACCCATAATCAGTGACCTGACTGAATTGTCTCATCAATTGTTGAGCTGACTTCTTCGGCCCACAGTTTTTGAATTGTTCATACACAGTTTTGGTTATTGGGTTACAACTTGCATTAATTGTTCCTTATAAACGAAGTGTCAGAGTTTTAAATATTGGTACCTTATTTTTAAAACATCACCGTATTGATTATTTTTTAGAACTGTCCATGGTTTTTGACCGCCCACGGTTTTATCTCAAAACCAACACTGATTTTTTTCCTATTAAAACGACGGCGTTGCAATTTTCTTTCAACGGTATTTTTTTAACAACTGGTCTCCATTATTTGATTAAACGATTGCGTTTTACAAAACCGTTGAACACGTTTCTTGATTAGTTGATAACAGTTGTTAAGCTATATGTCTTATTTTTAGATGGGTCTTTTTGTGTTTCTTTAACAGCCACTCGATCTGAATTAATCCACGACTGAGACTCATATTTTGTAATCCTTATGCACCTAAATGACACCAACCACCACACACCCAATAAGTCTACAAATATAGACTTTGGTTCTCCATTTTTTAGTAACCGAGAAAATTATTTTTGTGCCCAAACTTTGTCAAATTTAAGAGAGAGAGAGTAATCAAATTGGAATTTACATCTGGTTTCTTCACAATTAATGAAGAATGGACCACTCTCATTCTAAATCTGCCCTTCGTTTTTCAAGAGTATAATTTTTTTATAAGTGCTTTTCTCTTCTAAGTATTATTCTGATCTGACTTTCGATCTATTTTATAAAGTTGGCTGATCCGTGTTTGTAAATAAAAATCTAGAAAAACTCACTATTTTGTTTAAAGGCTGCACAAATTTGTTACAAGAACTCACTCACTTGTTATGATTGATTACTGAGTTTTTCGGATTTAATCTTGTGTTCATATTTATTATTTCGTGTTAGATCTAGCTATTTAGATCTTAAAAAATTCTAAGTTGGTAGAAATTTTTGTTTACATCTCAACACACACTAAACACTTTGTTTTGTGTTATTTTTGGCAAGACTTGTTGATAAAATTATTGCATGCTAAATCCAACCTAGATTTTGTTTTTACGAAATCTATTTCACAAAAAAATCTATTTTGTGTATTCTGGTTGTCTTAATTGGTTCTAAATCCATGTTTATTTAAAATGTATTATTTTAAATAGAAGCTAAGAAAACTTGGTTCATTATATTCACATATGTTAGGTTTAGAGAGTTAAACCTATATAGGACTTATTTGCATAAACTTAAAAATCTTGAATGTCCTTATTCTATTGTTTGAACCATATACTTGACTTTTTCTAATTGAGAACTTAGATCTGATTTTGGACTAAAACTAGAATATTAAACTATTGAGTTGTTGGACTGTTTGAACCTGATTTTATAGGTTGTTAGATTAAAATTTGATTTAATCTAAACTTTCTTTTAAAACAGTCTGTGTATATTTGACTTTGTGCTTTTATTGTATATATCTTTGAAGTCATATTATTTTTTTATGTATTGTTAAACTGTGTGTGATTATTTGATCTTAAGTGATTTTTCAGGATCTTTGATACATCATTTTCATATCACTTTTAGAATCACTTTGTACACCACTATTCCCGTAGGCACTAATTATTGTGTATATATCAAAATCAAATATGACTTTTCTGATTTTGAAAAGAAAGTTTGCTGAAAGTTGTCTTAAATCAAGATATCTTGATTTAAACAAGAAAGAAGAGAACATAAGATTTACGATTGATATTTAGGATATAAAAAATTATTTCATAATCATTCGAGTTGTAACATTAAGGGTGAGTGTGTCATATAGAACGGGACACATCATAAGAGCACTGCACTATCACTAGTCAGTATTAGAATCATTAGGCACTGAGCCAACCTACGCTGAGAAAGTTAGAGGGAAGGCTGAGACGTGAAGAAAGCAAAGTGGACAAGAGCTACATAGTGAGGGTAATTGCGAAAGAACAACCAAAACAAAAAGAAGCTTAGTCGAGATAGGTAATAGCTCGTTCCAATTTATCGCACTTTTAAGTCTTGTTGCATGCTTGTGAATCGTTTCATATTGATTTTGTTTTAGTGGACTTGGTAGACTAGGTGACCATAGAGGGTCCGTCATTTTTCTCGGGGAAGGGTTTTTGTGACTTAAAATAAACACCACGTGCTTTAATTCCTGCATTAATCAACTAACTCGAAAAAGTAGGATTAAAATATAGAAACACACCTAAATTAACTGAATTAATTATTATCTGCTTATTCACCCAGTTTAATTAAGAAAATAATTAGGACTTTAATTGACTTACCAAACCTAAATTAGTTTGAAGTTTAGTTATCAATTTAAGTAAAGTTTAAATTGGTCCCCTATTGATAATCTATAAGACTCGTAGGTAACTTGGGTTTATTCAGCACTAGTTTACTTCCACACATTAGTCTATTGCACCATAGTCGCCCGCTCAGACTTGATTGCTATAGGTAGGCAGAAGTCTGATTTGACCAACACCATGGCTAGTATTACGAGAGATATTCAATCTTCATTGGAGAATCGTTAGTAACGTATAGCCCATGTGTCCCAAATTAAGATTGAGAGAGGTCAAGGATCACTTTAGAGGACACATCTAAGAAGTTTGGAAATATGCTCCTTGGTCCCACGTTAAATAACGTTGAGAGGTAAGGAATAGGTTATGACGGTGCATCCACTTCCAAAGTAGCACCCGATTCGGTTCCCAAGTTTGTGATGGATCCTTATGGCCCTCAACCTAACCCACCCAGGCGACCTAACCTACCAAGGAGAGCTCATCATAAACGTTTTGAGCAAGGATGACCTAAGACCATTTATGTTTGTTCCCATCGCAAACGAAGAGGCCACCTTAGAGAGTTCTGTTTTAAGCTGGAGAGAGTGTCTCACATGTGTGTTCTCGGGTATGATTACTCCGCATCCTCCTGTAGGCACTCCTACATATGTTACTCCGCATGCTCCTGCATATCACTATAGAGATTTTGAGAGTTTTCGAGAGAAAGTAGAGTATTTAGTCAAGACTTCACAATATTTGATAGAGGAATTTCATAGCATGCTTTCTCCTTTTGAGAACTCCTCCGGGTCTAATGATTGAGATCGAGACTTGTTTAGTGATTATCATGTTATTCTCATTCTATTGATATAGTTTTCTTCTTAATATATTTTGAAAAATTCCCAAAAGAGTTATTGTTTTTTTGAAAAAGTTTGAAAAATTGAAAAAAATAATTTTGGTTTTCAAGATAAAGTTTGAAAAAGTGAAAAAGATTTTATTTTGATAAAATTTTTGAAGAAGACAAAGAGTTTATATTTTCTTTTTTCATCATATATGGATGAACATTTAAGATATTCAGATCACGCCTACATTCCATCCATTCACGTGACTTTTTCCTATTGCTTCGCAATATGACTTTGTTTCGTTAATATGCTTAATAATGTGTGGATATCCTTACATTGATCATTGATGATTACTTTATATAGATGAGACTCCTTGTCACCTTTATTGCACACATACACGGACCTTTTGAACATAGTACTTACTTGTCATGTGTCGAATACGATGTTCTTATCTCAATTTTGCTAAATAACGAACCAAATGTAAAAAGAGATAAGTTGTGCATGTAAGAACCATTGCCCGAATTTCTTTTTTCGAAAAATATTATTTAATGTTAAGAAATTGAAAGGGGCTACGAAAGATCAAAATATTCTTTGCGTTAAATTATACCATTTGCATAAAAGATCCCCAAAAGATTAACGACAAAAAGAAACAGAAGTGCCAAGGCTATTTAGTTTGTATTCATTGATGCTTAGCTACACATGAACACTTAATTGATAATCAAGATTAAAATTTGATTAAAATTGTAATTTGTGTGTGAGGAACCTAATATATGAAATATCCATAAGAACCTACTTTCTCAACCCACTATTAGTCAGTTTAATGAATTTTATATTTATCGTATGAATCCTAGAATACAGGGGATTGATTCCCAACCTCTTTTCCAAAAAAAAATCAAAATCTACATTCTTTTCCCTTTTATAATCCTTGCAGAATTCAGTTTAATTTCCAATTTCATTAGCTTAAATTTTTCCCGTAGTTGTAATTCACTTCACACAATAATTCGTCACCTTTTATTTACTTTTGCGAGTTAAAAGCTTAGAATTTAGAGACCGTCCCTATTCTTATTGTGAGTATTGTATTTCCTGAGGATTCGACCCTGACTTATAATACTTTTGCGAGTATTACTTGAGAGACCGATTTTCACTTGAGCCATATATTCACACATAACACACACATTTCGATGCTAGTTAGACACCTTATTCGTGTCTAGTGAAAGTCCTTTGTCTGACACAAAATAGCCCCAAAACTTCATTTCCCATTTACAAAATTCACATTTGGAAGACTTAGCATAAAGTTTATGTTCCTATAAAGTTTCCAATGCAATTCGCAAATATCGATCGCATTCCTCCTTGATCCATGAATAGATCATAATATCATCAATAAAAATGTTGATGAACTCGTCCAAATATAGCCAGAATGCACGATTCATTAAGTCCGTGAATACAAATGGGGCATTATTTAATCCAAACAACATCACTCAAAACTCATAAGATCCATAATGAGTAAAGAAGGTTATCTCAGACACATCCTCCTTACACACCCTCAACCGGTGATAATCGAATCGCAAATTAATCTTTGAAAAGAAAGAGTCTCCCCCAACAGATTAAAAAATATCATTAATCCTCGGCAATGGATACTTGTTCTTCACGGTCACTTTATTCAACTCACAGTAGTCTATGCACAGTCTCAACGATCCTTATTTTTTTATGAATTATTAAATTGATTAAAAATTAATTATGTGTGCCTTTTGTGACTAGAGATGTCACAATTAATATCTTTATGTGTTGTTTAAATTATATTTGAAATTAGAATTAAGACATGGTGATTAATTAATTATATTTGGCCTCGTACCGGGTAATTATTAAATAACTGAGTTGTTAGTTATTTGCTTTTGGTATATTTGATAATTGACTTTTGGGATGCATGGAATGTTTGCTTATTGTTTAAAATAATGGTTTAAATTCCTATGGGGTTAGCATCAGGATGGGTAAGGTTTTAAGCCATTTGGAGTTATTTTGGGGCTCTTTTAGGTGAGGCTCATTTGGGTACCAAATCCAATTTCAACATTAAAAGGGATTAATGGGCTATTAGGGATCTCATTTATCATAAATCATAATTAGGAAGCAATAGAGGGACTGGAGAGAAAAGAAGAAATAGGGAGATTTGGCTTGGTTTTCTTCTACAAATTATGTGGCAAGTTTATATAGAATGTGATTATGATTGTATGTGTGTTAAGATCGGGTCTATTCATTGAAAATATAAATAAATTTAGGTTGTAAATCAGATTTTAGTTAATTAATTAGTTAGTTTTCGTAATTAACCTAATATAGATGTTAAGTATGTTGATTTCTCCTTTATAGTGATTGATTTCTTCATGAAATTGGATTGAAACAAATAGATAGTAATTTAAATCTATTTTATATTGAGAATTGTATAAAAAAACCCATGTTTCATTGAACTAATTCATGACAATTTGTAGAATTGGATAGATTTAGGGTTTTTGAATAAAATTTGGGTATTTCCTTTAAATCTTGTGGTAGATTTGGGATTTGATAATGTGAATAGGTTTCAATTATGTAGATGATGTGTTTTTATCATTTAAATGTAGATTGCATGCTTGGGTGAAATTTTTAGATTCGTTAATGGAGGATTGAGAGAGAAAAATAGGGTTAAAGATGAAGAATCACGTAACAAGGGGAATTGGGGTTGTTCTGTGTTGATCGATCGATCGACCATTGGTCATCGATCGATCGATAATAATAGGTTTTGCCTAGTTTAGGCATTTTTTGTTTAGTTGTATTTTTGGGTTTATGGACTTAGGGTTAAGTAATTTTCCCTTAAGTTTTTCGATAATTATATATAGGATATGAATTATAATGATGTGAGATTTTGAGGATGGGTCCTTGAGGTTATAGGAATAATTTTGAAATTGTTGGTTTAAAAATGAGATTATGTTAGGTATATGAACTTAGCTTACAAACAAAAGAGTAGATTGGGATATTATTAGGAATTAGGATGTTATATAGGAGTGTATGTTGATCGAGATGTAAGAGAGGAATTGTGATGGTTATGTTGGGTTATATCTTTTGGGTGAGATTAGGAATAGGTTAAAATCCCTAAGGAGGGTTAGTTTTCATATTCCATGGTCTTATATAAATTAGGTAGGGGTGGATAGCTCTATGTGATGACTTGGGAGAGTGAGGGCTAATTGAAATTCAATATAGTTGATGTATGGATTTTAGTGTATGGTAGGTTGAGAATGTGCCTAGATTCAGGAACCCAAAAGCGGGTTAATTTATTATGGGATAAATACAAAGTTATATATTTGTTAAGCCCTTTTATGATAGCAATGATAGTATAACTAGGTAACATTGGGGCCAGTATGTGTCTGTGATTTACCTTAAACCAATTGTAAGGGTTAAGTATGTGTTTGCTTTAAGCCGTTTGTAAGGGTTATGATTACTTGCGTGTTTTATGTGCAATACATACCATGTGTGAGTTGTCGTTGGCAGGTATAATAGGAGGGATTCCATGATGGGGAATATGCGAACTGCACTAGTACCCCGATGAGTAGACAGGCTCTTTCTTGGTCATATTTACCCTCGGGTCACACATCTAGTTACTCGCGATCGAGATGGTCTACGAGGATATTTCTTTCATAAGTCTTGGGTGTGGTAGGCTTTATGAGTGATGGGTAGACGCTGTGATTTATCCCTTGTTGTGATGGGGTCTTGGGTATGGTAGGCTTTATGAGTGATGGGCAGGTTTGGGATGACCTAAGACTATATTAGTATGTGTGATGAATCCCAGAAGGAAATAATAATAGGCCTTCATTATGTGTGGGGACGATAGATGCCCAATTGATTTACATGCTAGGTATTGTACCTTGGTATGGATGTTTGACGTGAGTAGAGTCTTTTTCTTATCATATGCGATTATTGTGTAGCGGTACCATAGATAGTCGTACCAATTTATATTTTATAATAGAGATGTGTTTGACTTCTAGTATGGATGCCCACCTACATACTTATGTTTTGAATTTGTGTATTACATATACTAGAGATGTGTATGTTGCTTTATTGGTATGAGATAGCCAAATTTGGATATATTTGACTTATGAGACTGTTATTGGTATTGTGTTTATTTTGTGACAAATACCTTAGGCTTTTAGAACTTAGTTATTAAAAGAGATTAACCTATTATAGTTAATGGTTAAGATTAAAGAATGATATTGTAAGACTTTAGTCACATGGGATGCATATGGGTTTGGATTAGAACCTCGTGATATTTTAGGTTGTTGGATTGGGTAATTAATAACTTAAAATATATTAAAACACAAGAGTAATATATATAGCTATAATATGACCCAGATTCAATTATAATCCTATTCTACATAGACTTGTTGTTTATGTTTTCTTATAAAAAATATTTTACACGTCCCTGTTGTGGTAGTTTTTGTAGATGCGGGTTCTTGGAGAAGCATCTCTAGCGACATTCTATTTCTTACTCCAAGTATTGCAGGAGTTGAGAAAGTGTAGCTCATTCTATTATTATACTTTTTTTTTATTTTAAGTTATTTTGTACATGTATACTTAAATTCAGAGTTGGATTTTGTATGGGATCATTTTATATTCAGAGATGGCTTATGTTGTATTAGCAGTGATTGGCATCATAGTCGGTTTTGTGTTGATTCAGTATTTTATTATCTTGTCATTATTCATTTGATTTTGACTATTTCTTATGCTGAGAATTCTACCAAAAGTTTTTTTATTCCCGTGATTTTTATATTAGACTTATTCAATCTATTTATATATTTTACGGCATGTCACATTTGATATAAGAGAATTCCAGGTTCTTGTGTTCTAGAGACCTTGAGTGCGTCCGTCATTTTTTCGCAATACCTTCTTTGGCTAATTTAGAGACTTACCGTTGTGGGTTCATATTCTCTATAACGATGACCGTTTGAGGGGTTTTGAACCATTATTTCCTGACGAATGACTCGAATAAACCAAGTGTATTGGGAGGGTTCCTTGTTTGTATTTCGTCTATGAAACCCTTAACTTCGATCAGCATTTAAGGGTTTTTGTCTGCAAGACCTTTATCAATGGATTATCATATGGTTTGAGGGTAAATGTTTTCACTTACCATTCGTAATGACATAGAAATAAGTTTTTGAAGACGTCGACTGTCCAACCACATGGTAGCTAGTAGACGATGTGACCTGTTTTGGCTAGCAGGGCCAAGGGAATTATGACCAGTAGATCCACGACCTATGAGAGCAGGGCAAACGATGAAATTTTAACAAAAATGACCAAAGAAGTAAGGTCGCAGGGCCATCAGTAGGGATTCCATTTTAATAGTTCCGTTAGAGGAAAGTGTAACGCTCTTAGCGAGTGAGGCCACCTAGTTATTTTATGCCTTAGTGGAGACCATATTTTTGGGGTACATTCAGGGAATGTATATGTGTATGTTTATGGCTCGCACGTATGAGTCTGGATTAGACATCGAGGATTTTTCACTGATTATTAATTCGTGTGTGTGAACTATGGTTATGAAGTATATGTCTTTTATCTCCGAGATTTACACATATATGGACACCCTAGCGAGTAAGGGTTACTTTACATCGTGATTATAAGAGACGTGTCAGTTTGTTTGATCGGCTTAGTTTTTTAGCCGCTTTGTGGACTTATAAATGAGACATCATCATATTAGTAGTGAGCTCATGTATATAACTAGGTTGTATGCTTATATTGACTATCGGGGGTAGGCTTTTATATGTCATTTTGGGTCGCATTTTATTTTGTAGTAGTTGTGCTTAGGCTCAGGAAAAGGTTTGCCACACTTTTATGTATGGATGTGAGAATAATTGAAGGCACTACGATTGCGTAGAGGTGTCACCGGTAGTCTGAGGTTCTGCTAGTATTTTGTTGTCTGGGTGTCGAGTTATCACCTACAAAAGATATATGCCGTGGAGTTAGAACTAACAATGCATCCACTGCGAGGACATTTTATGGGATTAACTTCACCAGGGATGGTAAAGGTTTCATGGGAGTAGACACCATAATTTTGAGCCGGTGGGGTATTCGAGAATGATGTTACCTTGAGGAAGCTCCAAAAGAGGGACGATCCACTAAGTGATGCATGAACCATGAGGAGATGGATAACGTCAAGATACGAAAAAAATGTTTGTTATTACGTATTAACGACCTGTTAGAACAATGGCAGAGAGTGTTTCCTCCTGATGATTGAAATAAGAGCAAGTTATCTTTAGTGGTAAAATGGGAGGAGGATATCTCGATGGCAATTTTCTAGCACAATATAGAACAGGCACATCGTTTGTGAGTTTTGATTGCACGAAGGAGAGGTTTGTTGTGATGGGTGATGATATCTTATTGAAAAGGGAATGGTACAGTAGTGGTGTCTGCTACACCAAAATCTGTGATTAAGGGTAGTTTATGCCCCAACATTAAAGTTTATCGAGAGTGGGTACGCTACTAGCATTGGAAATAGGTCATTTCTCTGTCTGATAATAGGAGAAGGGTACATTTTTCAAGGATTTTTTTATCGAAGGAAGGTTTTAAACTACGAGAAGTAGATTTGATCGAGGCACATGCTTGGGATTTTTCTACACATCCTAAAAGTGATTGGGTGTACAATATTTGAAAATTTTCGTATGATTGATTTGATGAAGTAATTTTGATAGGGTTTTGGTCGTAAGAGTGTTCCTGCCAGTCGAGACGATAGATCACGATAGACTTTTGAGGGGGTGCAGTGTTGGAAATTCGAACGTAGAATTGCGATGATTAAACTAACTGATTTTGATATGATTCAATAGTTCCAAATAGGATATGGGACCATTTGAGCAAGATTTATCGAGTTGATTAGGACTAAGAGTTAGTAAGTACTTTATTTGTGGATGTGTTCATGACACTTGAAGGGAAGTGGCATTTGTTATCGAAAACATGAACTTTGTCGAAGCAATCAAAAGAGTATTTGAAACAAGCGAGAGCAGGGTTTGAGGTCCCCCCAAATAATGACCCGATATTTTGTTTATCTTTGCGATAGGGGGAAATTGGGAGTTTGGGTTCAAATGGAAGTTGAAACGCAATGAGAAGTTTCTTCCCAATAATCTTGGATAGGGTGAGGCTGGTGCCATTTTACGTTACCCGATCACCATTAACGTGTGCGTGGTAGGGAAACAAGTTGTTATAGTAATGATTAAAATAACTTCGTGCAAAGTTTTATCGGAATACGATTTACAAACAAGAGAGACATAAGAGTATATAAGCTTCTAGTGGAATAGGTCCTTTTACATAGTATGAAGAGGCTACGAGTGAGATATTATTAGACTTTTGATTATGAATATATTGAGTTCGAATTTCGAGGACGAAATTCCTGGTTTAAAGAGGGAAGAATGTAATACCCCATATTTTATTGAATTATTAAATTGAATAAAAATTAATTATGTTTTTTTGTTGTGACTAGAAATGTCACTATTTATATCTTTATGTGTTATCTAAATAGAATTTTAAATTAGAATTAAGACACAATGATTAATTAATTAAATAAATTATATTTGGACTCGTACCTGGTACTTATTAAATAACTGAGTTGTTAGTTATTTTACTTGGGTATATTTGGTAATTGGCTTTTGGTACGTGTGGAATGTCCATTTATAGTTTAAAATGGTGGTTTAAAGATCTATTTGGTTAGTATAAGGCTCACGGAAGGTTTTAAGCAATTTGGAGTTATTTTTAAGCTCTTTTAGGTGAAGCCCATTCGGGGTCCAAACCCAATTTCGGGATTAAAGGGGTTTGAGGGACTATTAGGGATCTCATTTATCATAAAACACAATTGGGAAGCACTGGAGAGAATGAGCAAAGGTATAAGAGAAAAAAGTAGAAGATTTAGCTTTGTTTTCTCCACAAATTATGAGTCTAGTTTATATAGAATATAATTATGATTGTATGTGTGTCAAGATTGTATGTATTCATTGTAAATCTAAATAATATTAGGTTATAAATCTAATATTAGATAACTAAAAAGTTGATTTTAATAACTAACCTAATCTAGATGTTAATTAGGTTGATTTTCCCTTATAGTGATTGATTTCTTCATGAACTTGGATTAAAACTAATAGATAATGATTCAAATCTGTTTTATATTGTGTGAGAGGGTAGTTTAGATAAGATGGAGGATTAACCCCTTTTGAGTATAGTAATGATAAGTTAAATAGAAACACTATTGATTAACCCTAGGACATTCAAACATTACTCAATGAAGATAAGTTCAGTTTAAGCTCATGGATCTCTCGTGTATAACTTAGAAGGTAATAATGAACTTTAGAAGTAACTTAGCTGGAGGGAGAGGGAAGTAAGCACCCTGGATACACCTTGGCAGGCATCCAAACACACCAACCACCCTCAAGAGTCTCTATCAAATATTAAAAGATTATTAATAAATGGCAATGGTGGGTGAGTAAACTCTCTGTTTTTTCTGATCTATATTATCTCTGGTAATAACTTCTGAACTCTCAAAAAGATCATCCTCTCCTCAGAGGTGGTTGTGGTCTTTAAATAGCCTCCCACAGCACCCCCGAGGCAATTCCGCCATTAATACCTGTGAAAGACCTCCCTCATACTTTGTGTCACAAACATTAAATACCTGATGCACTAGTTGTCTCCACGTCAAAAACATTAAATGCCAAGACATGCCTTTTGCCTAACCACTATGTGTCAGGGGGCTATTGTCGCAGAGGTGGCTCACCAACTGCCTGATAGCCCCAAATACCACGGTGGTTTACTCAAGTGAAGGTCTGACATTATTTAGCTGGCTAGTGACATCACCTACAGTAGATGTGACATTAAGTAGAGGGTTGTTTAGTTCACAACTCAATGCCCGATGGAACTCCAAGCTGCTCCGCCCGAGGTTCCATGGTAAGGGTCCTTCGGTGTTTTACCAGGTGTATCTAAGATGGTCAAGACAAGCCCCAACGGTGCCTCACTTCTCAATCCTCCAAACCATGTCCCTCTAAACTTCCCATGGCGAGGTCATTCGATAGAGCATGAAAGCTCTCCCAGGCCCTGCCAAGCCTGGTCTCTCGCGAGTACCGCTTGAACTCACACTAAAACTCATTATTATTCTCGTACATAATTACAACCGTTATAGCTTAGTTAATATAAACAAAGATACAATATGACTAACACATCAAGCTAAAGTGTGAGTTGCCTCGCTAAGCTGCCTCGCTGAGTTGGCACGGTTTCTTAATCCCAAACATTGTTGCTAATGGGGAGATTATCCCTAATCTCTGGATTACCTTCCAGCCCCCTCTACATTTGCCCCTTCGTGGAGAGATTTGTTGTAGGAACAAGAAATGTCTGCACGAAAACTTCTCAATCCGATAAACCTTCTTTGTGAGTAAAAAAAAATATGGCCTCCTTTCCTTCGTTAGAACCACCGGGTTAGAATCTCCAGGAAAAAGTAAAATTTTTCCCAATGTACCTGAATCGAAGCACTATGGCTCATTGGTGCTTTGACGAAGGGACATCGCCACTTTTTCCTTATACTGAGATTCAACCGTTTTAACTTTATTATTTGAAATTCTCCCAAAAGGCCTGCTAACCTTCTCAAATATTGGTAAGTGAAATTCTCTCTAGTAACGCTTTGCTATGTTCGAAAAAGCAGAAAATCTCCCCGATGTAGCCGAGTCACCATTTAAACAACGTTTGGACTTGTGGCGAGGGGACATCGTTGCTTCTTGGAACCGTTGGGACATTTTCTCCATTGGGAGTTATTGGATATGTCGGACAGAAATTCTGGCGCCAAACTCAAACTTGTTGAAGAAGGCAACCCTTTCTATTCCCCAGGCGTCGCTTCATAAATGACTTGGCGCTATTTTTTTAGCTGTCAAAACGCTTCCCGAAGTGCCACGTGTTCATTTGAAATGATTATAGGCGGCCTTGTACGTGTGGTGGCGGGAAACTCAACAGAATAGTTCCTTAAAAAGTTTCAAACATCTCTTTTTTCAAACCCTTCTCTTTCCTTCATCTTCTTCAATCTCTCGTCTTCTTTAGAGAGAGAACTCTGTGCGAACTCCATTGTTTACCAAGCTCTTACCTAGTTTCTTCCTTTTCTCATCTTTTACGCCACCACCTGTGGTTGTGCTTCTCCATCTTCATTCCCAACCCTTCTTTTACCAACATTTTTCTCATACTTCGTTGTTGTCTACAATGCCTCCTCAAGTAACCCTACCACACCCGCCACCAGTGCTACACCTGCTACCCCTGTTGTCACCGCCTCCACTGCTGCCTCATTGACTGCTGCTCACCAGGACCAGTTGCGCTTCTACCGCTGATCCCCCATATTCGGCAAGGGTGATGACTTTACTAGGCCTTATAAGACTTGCATTTTTAATGCCAAGTATGATGCCCTGACGCTTGGTGATGAAGATGAGAGTGCTGATGACTGGGGCTTTCTACCCCCAGAGGGGACTCTCCGATTTCGTCTTGAGCGAGGGGACTTCCCATGGTCCCACATTAACTTCGAAGGGCCTGGGGGATCTCCTTCTCACTTTACTACTTGGAACTCCCATATGCAGAGTTCTCACGCTGACACTCTCACCAAGATTGGGCTTCATCGGGCCAAGTGGTTTGGTGAGTTCACCCTATCCAAGAATAATGTTGCCCTTCCTGTTCTGGTATCTTACTGGAATGTTACCACCCATACCTTCATTGTTGCGTAGGGAGAATTTACAATAACATTGGAGGACGTGTGCGAGCTCCTAGGCCTCGAGGTAACAGGCCATGAGCACTATTCTGATGAAGCCATGGATGCTCTAGAGATTGCTGACCGTTTGAAGTAGACCGTATATGCCGAAGGTGCATCGATACTTCAAATAAAGCGAACTTCACTTCTCTTATCAACTATTTCTTCAAAGATCCTTCTGAAGGTAGTGCCTCTGAGGCCGCCCCTGGTCAAGGTACATCGCTGGAACTTCCTGCCTACA
The DNA here is from genome assembly GCA_949130495.1 of Sambucus nigra. Classification (NCBI taxonomy): domain Eukaryota; kingdom Viridiplantae; phylum Streptophyta; class Magnoliopsida; order Dipsacales; family Adoxaceae; genus Sambucus; species Sambucus nigra. The sequence goes on along the minus strand of OX422210.1, from coordinate 77,698,322 downwards.
TTCTTGTCGTTCTTTCTCATTTTCTTTTAACGGGGAAACCCAACGACTAATCGTAAAGGGACCTCATCAACTTATCCCTTCATTTGGCCTGGGGTATTAAGCTTCCTCTGGCTACAATCGCCTTGGGATCCCTCTACACATGGCTTGATAGAACCCTTTTTGACATGGAACGATCTCTGGGTCGTTATAACTTGGCCAACTTCGCCAACTATGTTCTCCTAATAGGATTCCTTTATATACGTTACCCGACCGTAACAGCCAAGACCAACTGCCCTCCTTCGGGGGAAACAATTCTGCCCCTACGCTCCTTTATTTATGACAAGAGACAGAGCCGAAAGGAGTTGACCTCCATCATCGATGACTTTTCAAATTTATGATGAGGCCCTATGAAGAGGACATCTTTATCTACACTTGTGTTTTTTTCAAACATGATGCAAGGGTGGTCCGGGTAACTACTCTAGATCTCATTATAGAAGACCCTTCACTAGCTATGGTCCTTCTATTTTTGCCAGGATACCTGCCCTCTTATACCGAGTGGGGATACACTAGCGAACACTACAACCCCAATCGATGCAACCGTTAGTTTGGCTTTGATCAAGGGGCTCCTCGCCCAGTGTTTCAATTATCTAACCCTAAGGTCTCCTTTAGCGAGGCTTGTTCTCTATTTTCCTCAACTGCTGCTTGGAGAGTGAGTTCTACAATGGTTGGGTGATTTACTATTCCCAGCATCACCAGGCAAGGGGACGTGACCCCTTTATTTGCAATAAAGTACTGGCCGAGGCAACTGGCCCAAATTTTTGATTTCATTGAGGGGGGTCCCGTGTATCCTGTAGTTCTATCATTTTTTTCCTCGGATTTGGGGTTAAAGGGTAATTCCGTTCTTGGGATTGAGTTCCCTCTAAACCAGACCCCCAAAGTACCTCCTACTAAACTTCCTCCTCACTGCCCCATGATCCCTATTGCCACGCCCAAACCCATGGATGCTGCAACCCCCAAACCATTTTCCCCCTCGACCGAAGCTGCAACACGCGAAGGGCCTTCTTAGACACCTGCCAAAAAGACCAAGAAGTCCAAGTCCTCAAAGTCCAAGCCCCAAGCTCAAGCACAAACTCCTTTGGAGGCGTTCTCTATTGCCTCCGTTCCCCCTGCCATGCCTGTAGAAAAGGTCGAGGAGTTGAGAAGGCAAGCCCGGGTAGAGGTAGAATGAATAAATGCTGAGTTTTAATGACGCGCTGTTGTCGTTCCTCCTTCGGCTTCCTTCCCCGTGATCGTGGTTGATCCAACTGAGCCAACGGCCAAGAGGAGAAAAGGGTCGAGGGTACCTCAAAGTGTTGATGCAACGAGCATAAGGAAGAAAATGCTGGGTACCAAGTCCCAGAAGAAACGGACGCCCGAGATGCCTCCCTCCTCAACTCCCTATGCCGCTACCTCCTCGCCACCTTCACCAGTGGTTATATCTTATCGTTCTCCCTCTGGATCTGAGGTATGTATACGTTTATTTTTATTCTTATTCCCTTGTTCTTAAGGCAAGCTGGATCTGCTTACTTCTTAATAAAAAAATGTTTTGGTGAAGGGAGTTGAAGAAGAAGGGCCCAGTCCCCCCAGCCCCCCCGTAAGCCATTTCATGGGGGGGGGGGGGGGCATTGCGCTATCTCTCTAGCAGACGCTACCCTTCCCTGGTTCCCCCTAATAAGCCTTACCTACTCTCACCGTTTGCCTTCCCAACGGGCCAAAGAAGCTGCAACGGGGGCTGCTACCGTTGGATCTGTTGAAATATCTGGCCAACTAGAGGAAACTACTCCAGCCTCCTCTGAATTACCCTCTAAGCAAGAGGTTCCTCTGCCCCTCGTTATGGTCGAGGAGCCCCTGAGGTAAATTTTGTGTCAAGTCTCACGTATTTTATTTGTCCCATTTCTTTGTTTATCATTATGATATGTTGGGATATTTTAGGTGGAAGTGGCGTCTCTAATAGCTAACATTCTCCTTCCCACTACGTTGACGAGACCCCTAACTACAGTTCCCCTTTTTGGTGCCGTAACGGGGATAAGTTAGATGTATTCCTTCCCCTTATTTTTTTTTATATTTATTTCTCGTGTCTAACACTTGGTTTTGTATTTAAAGCTTTCGCCAAGCCTTACCCCACCCTTTGCTCTTAGTGGTCTTTTCCTTTCCCAGGCCAAGGCTGATGCTGCTGCTCCTCATGTTAGTTCTTCTGTATCCACCGGCTTTGGGGCATTTCTTGAAGGTCCAACGTCTTCTTCTGATGATACGTCCGTTTTGTCCTTAGTACCTTTTATTGGCGAGGGAAGTTTGCTTACCGTTGAGGCTTCTTCAGCCAAGGGCCCTGTTGAAGCTACTGAGGCAATGAGCCCACCCCCAACGATTTCTACCATTATGTCCCCCGTGGTGACTCACGTTCTCGCTTCTACTACTGCTGAGGTACTTCGCTAATTTTTCTGCATTTATAAGTTTCTCAAACTTCACCTATATTGGTGACTTAACAACGAAAGCGCTTGTTAAATTTTTTTCATAAACTCCACCTATATCGGTGACTTAACAACGAAAACACTTATTAAGTTTTTTTCATAATCTCCACTTATATCGGTAACTTAACAAGGAAAACACTTGTTAAGGTTTTTTCATAAACTACACCTATATCGGTGACTTAACAATGAAAACACTTGTTAAGGTTTTTCATAAACTCCACCTATATCGGTGACTTAACAACGAAAACACTTGTTAAGGTTTTTCATAAACTCCGCCTATATTGGTGACTTAACAATGAAAACACTTGTTAAGGTTTTTCATAAACTCCACCCATAACGGTGACTTAACAACGAAAACACTTGTTAAGATTTTTCATAAACTTATTATTTCTTCTACCTCTTCTCAGGTTGCACGGGAAAATTCCCCACTAGTTCTTTCACCTATTGGCTCACCCCATCGGCAACCTATCGTGTCGAAAGATTCTAGCCAAAATGACCAAGGTTCCACGACCGGTGCTGCTGCTGAGTGCAAATCTGGGTGCGACCTTCCTCTGCCCAACTTGGCTCCTCACGCCTTCTACCTGATGGTGCTTCAACGTTCTCCTTAAATGCCTGCAAACTATTGTTTGGTGGTTGAGAAACTTGTGAACCATCATTTTAAAACATTCATGGTGGATTGCTTACGTTCAAACATCTCGGTTATGAGTTACAAGCTTCAGGGCATGACTACCGTTGTTGCTGAAATTGCCAATACTCCAACTGCAAACATTACCAGAATCCTCCTCAATCGATTCCTGGGTTATCTGAGGGAGTTGGGTCGTGACGGGTTTCGTTTTGACTGGCTTATCACGCATTTAAGGACTTTAAAGAGCCAGCAACTGGACAGCCAGAGGGAACTGTTGTGGAAACATCAGGAGGATCAGCAGGCTGAGGAGGCTAAATTGGCCGAGTTGGCATCTCTCTTAGAAGCTGTTGATAAAGAGGTGGAGGACATCGAAGAAGCTTTGCGTCTGGTGAAGCTGAAACGAGAGAAGCTCCTTATCGAGCGCACACAAGCGCAAACGAGTTTGGAGGTCTCTATCAATGCTCAATGGTCATGCCAAGTAGCTTTTTCGGGCCTCCTTGGAGATTTTTTCTCTTCCCCAAATCTATGGTTCCTCTTAGGCTAATGAACTTCTGTATATGTTTTCTTCTTTTTTTTCCATGTAAGTCTTGGGAGATAGCTCCCCTGAAGAAGAGTGCGCTTGCGTTCAAATAAGGAAGTTATTTAATTAAACACAGTTTTTACCAAAGAAGTCCTAAGCATGCATCTATATGCTATTAACTACGATGATGAAACATGCAAGAACACATATATGAGGAAAAATCCCCAACGGGGCAAAAACCTTTTATTTTCACAATAATATTTGTAAGAGAACGGCTTTCAACGGATTACAATGAAAATACAATGACACAAAAATACCCTCAGGGTGTCGGTTCTGTTGTCGGCGGCTGGAACAATCCCTTTCCAGTAGGGCAGCAGTGACGAAGAGAGCGGCTTCCTCACAAAGTACTCCAGATGAGTAAACGATCTTCTTGAAGGTTTTAAAGATTCACACACATATATGGGAATGGATTTGAGAATCAAAAAGGTTTAGAAAACCTTAAAAGGTGAAGTCTTGTTCTGGGCAGTTTTCGCAGATTTTCGAGATTGCAAAAAGACTTGAAAAATGTGTAGAAGGAGATCAGATATTTATACAAAAATCGAGGCGGTGGCTCGTTCGAATGAGATAGCATATCGCTCGAACGAGATAACATGTCGCTCGAACGAAGGACATAAGTCGTTCGAACGATATTGCGTGACATGTCTATCTCGCGCGAACGACTTGCAAAGTCGCTCGAGCGATCTCATCGATCGAGGCCATTCGCTTCTACACTTAGAAAAATTCTGCTTTTGATAAAAAAATTAACCCAGACTTCAAAAATATTTCCCAAATATTTAAAGCTCCAATAAAACATATTACTGATAAATCGTAGTGGAGTAGTGGGAATGAGCTGAGCAGCACGTTGCATGTAGCATGATGCACGTGAAGAAAGTGGATGTAATGAATTCGAATACAGGCCATCGAGGATTATCGTGTTGACGTGCCGAATGTAGCGGTATCAGACATATGAACTGTGATCTAGGAGAAAATAGAAAATTCCTAGATTCTACCCTGGACATTTATAGAATTATGTCCTTACAAATCTCCCCCTATGTCTATGCCGATACATACATAAAAAATTCGAATTATGCAATAAAATTACATATAAGATAATATCCCCATTAAACCCTCAAACTGAGAATACTAAGTGACATGTCTCCCAAATCTTCAGCTCTTCAGAAACTTTCAAAGCTTTTCTCATCAGGGTGTGCAATCCAATAATAAACGATGATGTACCTACACACATGAGATAAAGCAAATACCCGTGACAAGCAACAGTTTGAAATATAATGATATGAAAAAATTGATGATCAATTAAGCTTAAGCAAATTATTCATAAATCAACCAAACACCAAAACACTTATCCCCCATAATTCTTCTCCCCCTTTTTATGATGTCCCCAACTAGACAATTATGAGAAGAAGAAATGAATGCACAGGGAGAATGACACACGGGAATAAACTGTTATTTTTATATTTTTCAAAATTTTTCACACATAGTATACAACAAATAATCACACCATGGAAGATCACAAAAACAACCAAGTCAATGCTAGCGAAAATGAAGTGGTGTGAACAGATTCGATAGGAAAATCAATGCATACAAACATGATATATGTGCACGATGAATATCGGATACTCCTAACGAATGAACTCAAAATCTTCCTTTGGTGGAAAAAAATGGAAATATAAGACACTGCCTCAATCAAATCAACAAATCAAAGCTCAAAGTGATTTCCACACCAATAACGTCCAAAACTATTTCATGATTTTTCACGACTTTCAAGGAAGTGCAAACCCGTTTATATCCTCCGACCAACCTCCCTCATATATATATTTTGAATAGAGGCTTTCTAAATTCTTAAACTTTGGATAATTGAAGGTGAAACCTAAGTGGCCCATATTTGGCATGAAATGCTTTTTACTGCCTTTAAATTTTTTTCGGGCTCTTTTATCCTCTTTGGACCCCGGAAAATAAAATTCCTCCATTTTTAGGTCCTTTTGAATGATGGCTTTTGCGCAAAGAAGAGATAATTACCTTTCGCAGCCCCTCCCCGTCCTTAAACAATCACTCAGTCTCACAAAAATGGTTTTTATATGAATTCCAATCTTGTCAAGTTTTATCGCATATTGCAAGTTGTATAGATAGAATTAAGATTAAAACACTCAAGTCAACATGTGATAGATACGTACAATAATCAAATAAAGCTGTGCATGTGTGCAATAAAGGAGATAGGAGTCAAACATGTAGGAAAATATCACTAATTACATCTCAAAGACTCCATACAATGTAAAGCACATGGATGAAATGATGTAGCGTCTCAAATCTCTATCAAACAGTCATAGGAATAAATGGAATGAAATTGTGACTTGGCAATCTTAAATGTTCATCCATAAAAGGTGTATAAAAATTACAAAAATCTTTTTGGGCTTTTCTGAAATATTTATATACTAAAACATAAATCTTTTTGATTTTTTTTTAAATAATACAAATTAATGGTACATGCTAGCAATAGGCAAAAGAGACATCATGAGAACTACCCTATGCTATCAAACTTGTCAAGACCTTAACCGGGAAGAGCGGAGGAGTTTCCAAAGATGGTGACATCTTTTGAACCAACTCCGTTAGATCATGTGTGGTCTTGATCAAAAACTTTACTTGCTCACGAATGTGTGCAAACTCTCTATTATTATGTGTGAGCAAGGTATCATGAGTGGGTGCATGTGCATGAATGTGTGAAGTGGAATGATGTGACAAAAAACCCAACTTAGAACAAAATTCCCTAAGATGTCCTCGTTTCTTGCAGTGGGAGCAAACGTAAACCGGTCTAGGAACTAATTTATCAAAAATCCTGGGATGAACTATCCTATACGGACACCCATGAGAATCACTCACCAAAGTGGAGATAGGCTTGAGTGCATTAGAAGTAGTGAATGCACCATCATGACCTTTTCCAACATTCTCACCATTATTCAAACCGGGATAGGGAACCATCTTATCAACCTTCTCAGATGCGTTCTTTAATGAGACTTGAACCTCTCGTGCTTGTCTGAGATTATCCTCGAGATGGGATACACGTGTCATCAGACCAGACACCGTGTTGGCCAAGTCACATTTTTCCCTTTTTAGCTCAACATTCTCTTCCTTCAACTCAAAAATTCGAAGACCTAGAATTCTATTTAACCTTTTTGTTTCCATGGTCTCAATAAATAACATTCTAAAAGCTGATTGGATCACACTTTCATCACCCTTCTCATCCTCACTATCACTTAGAGGAGTGGGCATGGCATATTTCTTACGCTCTCTCCTAAGTTTAGTGGGACACTCAAATTTCTTGTGCCCTATCCCATCGCACTCAAAACATCTTATCTTCTCAAGTTATTTCTTTCTTTCTTTCTTTTCCACTCTCATCACAACTCTCTCTTTCTCCAAACAATCTTAAATCTATCTCTAAAGAGGTGATCCTAAGAGTTACGCTTATTGATTTCAAATGACTCATAATATAACTCGGCGTAGGCGCATTGGAGATCACACTCTCTCTCACTTGCCTCATCTTCCCCCTCACTCTCATCGCTCTCACGGTCGAGGTGTCCTTGTGACGTAGCATCCTGATCGTCGTGAGAAGCATTGGAGGTACTCACATGACTTGCCATGAGTGCGGTGATGTTATGCTCATGTGGTGACTCATCTCCACAGTCCACCGACTCGACCTCACTGTCATCACTAAGGGTAGCATTGAGGACAGCTTTGCCCTTTTCTTTATTCAGACGAGTGGCACACTCAAACGCTCTATGACCCTTACCGTTTCATTCAAAGCATCTCTCACTGTCTTTCTTAGGAGGATCTTTAAAATATTTTTCATTTTTCTTTTCAAAATTATTTTTCTCAAAATTCCTTTTATCGTTGAAATTTCCTCTTTTCTTGAATTTGAGAATTCTTTTGAATTTTTTTGCAAACAGGGACAAGTCATCTAAGTCAAAATCAAAATCAAAATCTGACGTGTCAGTCTCTCTCTTTTTAAATGACTCTACCCTCTTTCTAGCCGACCCCTCACTCTTTCTCTCTTGGGCATTAAGTGCAATTCCCTTATCTTTAGACCTAGCAGTTTTAGGGAACACATCAATTTCATATGTTTGAAAATCTCCTACAAGTTCTTCCAATTTTAGCGTATTTAAATTACCCATAGAATTTAGCACAGTGACTTTAGGGATAACACGCTTAGGCAAAGAACGAAGAATCTTTTCAATAACTCTCGCATTAGGAATATGTTCACCAAGATTAAAGCTAGTATTAACAATGTTAAAAAGCCTAGCATAAAAATCATCAAAACATTCAGTCTCATGCATGGTGATGGTTTCAAATTGAGTTGTCAAATTTTGCAATTTAGACTCTTTCACAGCATTAGTTCCTTCATGGGTGAGTTGTAAAACATCCCATGCCTCTTTTGACGTGGTGCACATCATTATGCGTTTGAACTCATCAGGTGTGACAGAACCAGAAATAGCACTTAGACCCTTAGAATTAAAAGATGACCATTTAAATTCTTCTTCAGTCCAAGAAGTGACAGGTTTCAAATTAATCACATTCTCAACAGTCACGGAGGGAGGTGTCCACCCTCTTTCAACCAAAATCCAGACACGTTCATCAATGGCTTTTAATGCAGATCTCATACGGGCTTTCCAATATGCATAGTTTGTCCCGTCAAAAACTGACATTTTATTATATAACTTCTCCATAATGAACACACTCGTTTTCAAAAATCAATTTTTTAGAAAATTGATATCTTAGAATTTTTTTGCAGAAAATTACACGGTAAATTTGTGTAACTGGCTCTGATACCAATTTGAAGAAGAGTGCGCTTGCGTTCAAATAAGGAAGTTATTTAATTAAACACACTTTTTACCAAACAAGTCCTAAGCATGCATCTATGTGTTATTAACTACGATGATGAAACATGCAAGAACACATATATGAGGAAAAATCCCCAACGGGGAAAAAACCTTTTATTTTCACAAAAATATTTGTAAGAGAACGGCTTACAACGGATTATAATGAAAATACAATGACACAGAAATACCCTCGGGTGTCGGTTCTATTGTCGGTGGCTGGAACAATCCCTTTCCAGTAGGGAAGCAGTGACGAAGAGAGCGACTTCCTCACAAAGTACTCCAGATGAGTAAACGATCTTCTTGAAGGTTTTAAAGATTCACACACATATATGGGAATGGATTTGTGAATCAAAAAGGTTTAGAAAACCTTAAAAGGTGAAGTCTTGTTCTGGGCAGTTTTCGCAGATTTTCGAGATTGCAAAAAGACTTGAAAAATGTGTAGAAGGAGATCAGATATTTATACAAAAATCAAGGCGGTGGCTCGTTCGAACGAGATAGCATATCGCTCGAACGAGATAGCATGTCGCTCGAACGAAGGACATAAGTCGTTCCAACGATATCGCGCGACATGTCTATCTCGCGCGAACGACTTGCAAAGTCGCTCGAGCGATCTCGTCGATCGAGGCCATTCGCTTCTACACTTAGAAAAATTCTGCTTTTGATAAAAAAATTAACCCAGACTTCAAAAATAATTTTCAAAAATATTTCCCAAATATTTAAAGCTCCAATAAAACATATTACTGATAAAGCGTAGTGGAGTAGTGGGAATGAGCTGAGAAGCACGTTGCATGTATCATGATGCACGTGAAGAAAGTGGATGCAATGAATTCGGATACAGGCCGTCGAGGATGATCGTGTTGACGTGCTGAATGTAGCGGTATCAGACATATGAACTGTGATCTATGAGAAAACAGAAAATTCCTAGATTCTACCCCGGACATTTATAGAATTATGTCCTTACATCCCCATTTTGTACTGCCCCAAAGTTCATAAATGAATAAAGATATTTATTTTCTCATGCCATTTCTTTGTGTTACAGCTGTTTGCATAGATTGTGAAGTTCTGTAATTCTTTCATCTCTACTTGAGTAATAAAAAAGAGAACTTGCATACTCATAAAAAGGAACTTGTGTATTCATAACAACAGCTAGGTACATCAGTGGTCCAAACATAATTGCCTACACATGATAGACTTTCATCTATTTATTGTTAAACTTGAATGATGTATCTTCTTCCATCGTAGAAATTAAGCAATAACCTAAGTCATGAGCTTCTTTTACAATGAAAGGTTCTTCCCAATTTGCTGCAAACTAGGGTAGAGGAAGCCCCCTAATGTGTTTCACTGCTGCTTTCAATACGAGGTCTCCCTCCACGAACTTCCTTGGTCTCACTAAGTTATCATATGCCCTGGAAAGCTATTTTGTATACATTTGAAAGTGTTGCATCGCATTGTCTCTGTGTTCATCCAACGCTTCCAACTGCACATGTCTATTCTGAGGAAGCATGCTACTTCGCAAGTCATATCGAGCGGAGGGAACTTCTAACTCTACTGGGAGGATTGCCTCAGCCCCATAAATAAGAGAGAATGGGGTATACCTTGTAGGCTTCCTCTTGGTTGTTCGATAGGCCCACAATACAGCTGCTATCTTATCATCCCACGCTCCTGGGAAATCCTCCATTGTTTTAGTTAAGATATTAACCAAAGTTTTGTTAGTTGCTTCGGCCTGACCGTTCCCCTTTGGATATGCCACCGTCGAAGTATGCTGGACAATAGAGTACTTATCTGTGAGCATCGTTACTTTTGAATTGACAAAAGGGGTTTAGTTGTCTGAAAGGATGACCTTTGGGATCCCAAAATGTCAAATGATGTATTCTCTGATGAAGTTGCTCACCACCCCCGTTGTTTCCCTTCTGAGTGGTATCATTTCAGCCCACTTTATGAAGAACTCCATTGCTACTAGTATCCATATATTCCCCCTAAAAGAAGGATGTATTGCCCCTACCAGGTCGAATGCCCAAGTGTGAAAAGGATAAGGCGTTGTCAGGGAGTGTAGGTCCATCGATGGGGCATGGATCATATTTCCATGAAGTTGACAAGCTTTGCATTTTCGAATGAACTCAGTAGAGTCTTTCTCCATTATTGGCCAATAATACCCTAATGTGATCAATTGGTCATATAACTTGTCCCCTCCTATGTGAGCCGAATCGTGTGCCTTCTTGAGGACCTCGGCTGCTTCTTCCTTTATGATGCAACACAACGGCCTATTGAAGTATCCCCTTCGATAAAGCTGCCCCTCCTGCACATAAAATTTCGGGGCCCTCCGCTTGAGTCCCATCGCGTCAATTTTCTGTGATGGGGCAACTCCGTCCTTGATGAAATCAATATAGGGTTGTCTCCAATCAGGTTGAGCTTCCATAAAATGACATTCAGCTGCTTCAAAGAATAACTGGCATTTGTCGCATTTCCTGTTTCATTCTGGGCCAAAAATACCCCTCTCTTTGCATTCTTCGGTAGAGGGTTATCTCAGTTGTTTCACGGTGCTCTTCATGTATTTTCTTTAATCTCCATTCTACCTCTTCTAGATCGATGAAACTCGACAACTATCCTCCTGCGTTCCTGTAGTAAAGGTTTCCCTGGTTCGTGAAGTATTAGGCTAATTCCCTCAACCCCATCTCTCCTTCCCCGGATTCTAATTGCCTTTTAATCTCTCCCCTCCAGTCTGCGTCCTCTTCCATTGGTATAATTAACTGTACTATCGAGGGAGCTATTATTTATTGGATCACGATGGTGGTTGTATCGTTCCTCATGACCATCTTCTGTGCAATGGTGGCATAAGCGTCTGGGTGGCGGTTCATCATTTTGGGCTGCCTCTTAATCTTGGTCCGATGGAACTGGCAGAGGAGCCTCTGAATGATTGTTCTGTATGGTGCCAGGCTCATGTGTTTCAACGCGTACTCTCCATTCACTTGATGAAGCACCAAGTCTGAATCCCCTTTGATGCAAAGTGAACGAATCTTCCTTCGAAGAGCCTCTAGTAATCCTAACACCAATGCTTCATATTCTGCCTCATTGTTGGAACAAGAGAAATCTAATTTGTAGGAAAGGCAAATCTTCTCCATTCCTTTTGAAAGAATAACCCCTGCTCCTCCTTTCTTTTTCGCTGAAGATCCATCGAACTGCATTGTCCATTCCTCCTCCGTTGCGTCTACGTGATTGGCCTGCAAGTCATCTCATGGAATACTTTCTTTGGGTGGCTCAAATGTTCACGAGGGGAAAATTGCCAATAAATCGACGTACGCTTGGCTTTTGATTGCGCGAGGAACCCACACTTCAAGTCATACTCGGATAGGATGAGGAACCACCTAGTTACTCTACTAATCAATATCGTTCTTGCCAGTAAATACTTAATAGGATCACATCTAGTTATAATATGAATTGTAAAAGACAACATATAATGTCTAAGTTTTTGTGCTACAAAGACTAAGGCTACACAAAGCCTTTCCAAGCTACTATATCTGACTTCTGGCCTATGTATGATTCTGCTGAGGTAGTAGACCGACCGTTCTTCCCCATCAATCTCCTGTGCTAACAAAGCTCCCACGGACCTCGAGTAGCTTCTTCAGCCCAGTGAGAGACTCCTGGTTAATCTCCTCCCACTTGAATCTCTTGTTCCCTCGCAGCAGCTGCATAAATGGATGTGTCATCTCGGCTAACCTAGGCACAAATCTCCTAAGATAGGAGACTTTACCGAGGAAACTCTTCAGCTCCTTCACCGTTCTTGGACTTGGCATCTCCAAGATCGCTCGCTGCTTGTCCTGGTCCATCTGCACCCCTTGTCGATCAACCACGAAGCCTAGAAATTTCCCACTTGTTACCCCAAAGACGCACTTTAATGGGTTTATCCTCCATTTATACTTCCTGCATCGGGTAAACACCTTCCTTAAATCTCTCAGATGGGACTCCTCCTTCCTTGATTTGATGACCAAATCATCCATATAAAATTCCATAAATTTGTGGAAGAAGTCGTGGAAGATGGCCATCATTGTCCTCTGGTAAGTAGCCCCAGCGTTCTTGAGTCCAAACGACATTACTCTGTACATGAAATTGCCTAACAGGGTCCTAAACGCCATCTTCTCCGCGTTCGAGGGGTCCATCTTGATCTGGTTATATCCTACGTTCCCATCCATGAAGCTATACATCTCATGACCAACCTTTGCATCTATCAGGCTATCAATGGAGGGCAGAGGGAACTCATCCTTGGGGAAAGCTCTATTCAAATCTCTGAAGTCCGCGCAGACCCTTATTTGGTTTTTATCTTTCTTTCCCACTGGGATAATGCTTTATAGCCAAAACGGGTGTTGTATCGGTTTGATGAACCTTGATGCCAATAGGCGCTAAACCTCCTCATTTATCTTTAAGTCTAGCTCAGGCTTGTACGTTCTTATTGCTTGTTTCACCGGAATGGATGAAGGCATTGCGTTCAATTTGTGACAGTTGACTCCCTCATCCAGCCGTTCCATCTCCGTGTATTTCCACGCAAAAACATCTATGAACTCTTGAATCAACATAACCAAAGCCTCTCGTTTCTCCTTACTGATATCTTTCACGATAAAAAAGGGCCTTGGGTCCTCTTCCTCTTTTTCCAGGTTCAACTACTCCAGTTCTTGCGCCTGCAGTTTCGGTTGATCTGCCATGAACTCTGGTTCCTCGGCTACCTCCTCTACAAATTCCTGTACGTTGGAGTTGTCTATCACCATACATTGTCCCCGCTGATCCACTAAAAAACACTCGTATATCAGGTCATCCTCATTGTCAACTTCTTCAGCCGCCCGTTCACATCATTATAATCGATATATCACCTTTCCTTCTTCGATGACGTCATTCTTGCACTGTCTGCTGGTAGCTGTAGTTGCCTTCCTCTTTTTTTCTCTAGAAGCCTCGACTATTCTTTTTTTTAAAAGTCGGATCAGCACACTTTATCATTGGACCTCATGCTCCATCGAATCCACTCTGGGCCTTATCCTATCTTTGAGCTGCTTCGAGATGTTTTGGGACTGAGGGGACATATGGTGAGCTTTTTTGGTCATCACTCTTTAGCTGCTTGCAACTTCTTTATTCTGCTCGTTCAAGATCCCCATCCTTTCTCTAATTGAGGGAACCCATGCTCCCTCCATTCTTCTCATTTGGACACGGACATCCTCCTCCAATTCCGTGTAAAATTCTGCATCTACAAGTGAACGTCCTCGACAGCGAAGGGCCTCTTTGTAGCCCTAATGGTCACCTTTGTTCCTTTGATATTCGCTTTAGCACATTGGTGATACGTTGAAGGAACTAGCCCTTGATTGTGCATATATACTCTTCCTATCAGCAGATAGTAGAAAGTTGCACTCTTTATTACGTGGAACTTGATATGGGAACTCAGATTTCCCATTACAATCCCAACATTCACGTACCCAATAGTCTTGGAAGATTGGTTATCATACCCCGAAATCACCAAAGGCATGCGGACCAACCTTTCTTCTGGAATATTGGTTGCATGGAAATAGTTGATTGGCATGATATTGATGGAAGCTCCCCTATCCATAAGAGTCCTTGTGAAACTAATCCCGTTGACACTGGTGGTCACATACGTTGGCTTATTATGAGGGAACCTTACATCCCTATCTGCATCGATGAAGGTTAGTTCTGACATAAACCTTCTCACCAACTTGGCCATGGGTCCTTTCCATCTCAACGAAGGGACTATGTTCTTCCTCACAATATCAAGTATTACCTAGGTTATCTCTAACCTACTCTCCTTCGGTATCCCCACTTGGTCGAAGATTCATGTGAACTTTGGGGATTTTAAAACTGCGCAGTATTTTAGGACTGGGTATGCTTCCTCACCTTCAATGCTGTATACATCCTCCACGTCCTTAGCACTTACTTCGTTGTAGGCCAACACCACATTAGCCATTCCCTTCGTACAATCTTCCAGAGCTTCCTCGAATTCCTCCTACTTCGACATTGGCTCTCTTCCTTCTCTCTCGACCTCCTTGTCATAGGCCACCACCAGATTGGCCCCAAGTGATGGGAGTGGGTTATTGTTAACATTCTGCGAAGGGATTTGCAACGTCCCTGCCTTTACGTACTTATCGATGATTCTCCTCAGCATGAAATAACTCTTTGTTGGGTACTGGATCTTTCGATGGATCTGGAAATACTTGGGATCCGCCCTTGTTGCCGCATCGGGTTCCCCAATGAGAATGCCCTTTGGTTCGTAGACTGTTCCTCCTTGGACCATTGCGTTGTAATAGCTGATAGCTTCCTCCGCTGTACAAGGCAATGATGGTGGGTCCTCCCGGTCTCTTCCAAACTTCCTCTTATTATCCTTTTTCGGTGCCTTGCCCCCATTTCCTCCCTCGGTGTACCCTACCCGTGGGGGCTGAGACCTCCCCCCACAGGTTACATCGTCTACCTAAACATCATTGGCACCACCACCGTATTTGGTTGTACCACCAAGGAGATATTTCTTGCGGTTTTTAAGAACGCCAAAAAATTCCCCTCGCGCGTTTCATTAATGAGATGACAGATGTACTCAGGAAGCAACCCCTTCGCACATATCTGTAATAACTTGGATTCTTTGGCCTCCTCCCTCACATCAAGGGACCTTTCCCTGAACCTTCGAACGTACGCCACCACTTCTTCCCCGGGTCGTTGCTTCTCCCTCCCTATTTGGGTAAAAGTAAACTCATCTTCTGCCAGAAAGAACTTCTGGACGAACAAAACATGTATCTCCTCCCACATAGAAATGATCTTAGGAGCCAAATGGGAATACCAGGTATATGCTTTATCGGTTAAGGATTTAGAAAACTCCCTCAACCTGAGCTTCTTATATTACAATGTGCCCCCAAATGTTCCACAAAGCGCTTAATATGCTCCTTCAGGTTCCCACCTTTCCCTGTGTATTTTCAAAAATAGGAGGAATATAGTCCTTTGGATAGGGCTCATCGTTGTATTCTTGGTGATGATGCTAAGAATTAGCACCACCAGGTGAGGTGTTTCCAAGCTCAATATATTAGTAACAATGGTGGCACAGCTATATAGAGAGGTAAGAGAAGGAGGTGAGGATATGAGGAATCAACACCGGAATATGAGTGGTTCAGCCAATCTGGCCTACGTCCACTGTGAGTGTGTGAGTAATATCACTGAACAAAGGCACTAATGGCCATGGGTACAATTCACTCAAGCTCTCTCTCTCTCTACTGTATCTTTAGACAGAGTTTTAGCTAGGGTTTTAATAGCAGGATCCTTTTGCAAGGTAGGGGATGATCCCTATATATAGTGCCTAGGGGGCGCACTGTACCCCCCATGCATGCAATGAGCATGTGTGTGGTATCCTCACCAATGTGGGAATGCCATCTGTCACTGTCACATGTAAGCAATGATGATGAAATATTCTCCCCCATGTGGAGAATAATCTTGTTACAACTGATTTGTGCCTAGGTGTCCTTATCCAAATGTCAACAGATGCTCGGCAGTCATGTTGGTGAATGACCTCGGCTTGGGAGAGGCCGAGCTGTAAAGGCTTGGTCCGTTCAATCCGAGTAATGTCATAAGGAGTCTCGGCCTGATCTTAGTCGAGACATTATTCTAGGTCGGCCCTAGCCGAGGTTGGGCATATACATTCTGATTATTAATGCTTCTCGTCACCTCGGCCAAGGCCGAGGTAGGATTAGTTCCATGTTAAAGATTAGGGGTCCTTGTCACCTCGGCCTACTATTAGCCGAGGTTGCTATTCCCAGACGTAGGGTCCATGGAAGTGGATATGGTAGTGTCGGCCTGGGCCGAGGTAGGTCTAGCCGAGAGACGATATCGTGGACCCTGCCCCTCATAGGGTCGATTAATGTCTTGGCCATCATCTTGGCCGAGGTAGGTATCTCTGGGCCGAGGTTATACTTGGGCATATCAATCAACCCCAGCCCTTAGTCATATGCGAGAGCGAGTGGCTAGGGGATTGCTTCACCTCCGAGGCCTGTCCGTCCCAAGGCTAACACCTGCATGACACCTGTCCCATGCTAAGGCATGCCCACTTGGCTTGCGTGCGCTGTCAGTTGTCCCTTGGGCTTCCCAAGGAAATGATGGGCCTTGGGAAGTGTGCCCAAGTATTTAAGGGTTAAATCCCACCACTTTCTCTTTCTTCTTCATTCCTTTCTTTCGCGCGCAAAGTTTCTGCAAGTTCTCTCCAAAGCTTCTTCAACCCATCACTCGTTCTGCAGAGGATTTCCTGTAGGTTCCTTGTGGAATCTCTTCGTTTCATCCATCGACTCATCTTCAGGTACCTCCCCCCTTCCATTTCCTTTGTTTTCAGCATTTGGTTTAAATTTTTCGGTGAGATCTTTGGTTTTTTCGGTGGCTATTTGAGTTTTCTGGCGAGCTTCATCGATTCAGGCGACCTGTGTTTATTTGAAATTCCTTAGTTTGATCTTTAAACCCTTTTATTTCATAAGCCAATCGTGTTTGTGAGTTTAGGAGTTTTCCTCAAGTTTAGGGTCGTTCCAAGTTTTGGGTCGTCCTCTGATGCTCAGACCCTTGTACCAACTTCTTGAGGACTTCCCCTCTCTCAGAGAGAAGACCTTAGAAAAAATTAGGCAAATAGAGAGAGCCCATGAAGAAGCTCGTAGGTCTCAGGAGTTCCCTATTAGACCTCTCTTTCCCCCACCTCTGAAGGTGGTATATCCTGATCCTCCTGAGAACTTTTATCAAACAGACGTCTCTGCCAACCGTTTGCCAATGTCTGAGTCTGAGTCCTCCACCTCAGACCCTATGTCTGTGGACTCTTTCCAAGAAGCTATGGACTTCACACCTCGGACTGGTCAGGGCCATGACCAGGCCGAGGTCTCTAGCCGCGCCTCGTCCCAAAATGGCACAAGTACCTCAAGCTCTTCTTTAGAGGTTGAACTTGTTGAGCCAAGTGTGGCTGTGCCTCCCATTCTAGACGCTATCCCTCTGTCGGCCGTTACCGAGGCCGAGTTTGCTAAGAGGTTCCCTAGTCACACATTTACGTCTGCTCCAGCCGACGTTGAGGTTGATGATGATGATGATGATGATGGTGAAAGTGAAGTTGACACCTCTGAGGCGGACGAGTACGAGAGCACAGTCACTGAGGTGGATCTATTGCACTTCAGATACTTATACTCCATCAGTCCCTCAATCAAATTGAGGAGACCTCTGAGGGAAGAGAGGGCCTACCACGGTCGAGATGGAGAAATCTGCTTGTATGAGAAGATGTTTAAGTTAGGGTTTCGTCTACCCATTCACCCTGTTTTAGGTCCATTCTTTCCTTCATCAACTTGGCCCCCTCACAGCTCTCTCCCAATGCTTGGAGAGTTATTATAGGGGCCATCGTCTTGTGGAGGGCATTCCACCACTCTGACCTCCCGGTTCAGGTCTTTGCTGGTTGTTACGTCCCTACCTCGGCCAAAAATCATCCGAGTTACTATCACTTCGTGGCTCGGAGGCCTGAGAAGAAGATGCTCCTGGTCACTCAGACCTCGAATCACAATTGGAAACCCCGGTATTTTTTCACCTCAGGGCCATGGGAATTTGGCTCATCTGTTCCCTCTTCCACTTTTGAGCCGAGGGTACCCCTCAGATGGAGTAAGGTCAGTATGTCTGCCAGGGCCGATCCTGGCCTAAGTCTTTAGAACGGCAAAAAGGTGAAGGCCCTGCAAGACCAAGGGGCACATGGTCTGTTCGTAAAGTTCAAACATCTGCTGACCCCCCAGTATCTCTCGGGGACGAGCCTAGGTGGAAGTCCCCTTGCTGACTTTGGTAAGGATTTTTCTCTTTTCAAGTCTAACCTCTGACCTCATTCATATCTGGTTATTCATGTTTGATTTCTGACTTGTCTTTTCCCTTTTTGCAGAGAGACCACCAGGTGTCCCAGACGAGTTGTGGGAGATGGCAGCTCCGAGTTTGGCTAGACTTGCCAAGAAGACTGGTTTGAATGCTATGTGATCTCTGAAGTCATTACTTAATATGATGTTGTCATAACCATATCACCAAATTACTAATATTAAGGGTCTGAGGTTATCTAACCCAGGTGTCTGAGCTCAGACCTCGTCACCACCGAGTGATGTTATGAGGGTCTGAGGTCATCACCTAAGAGGTTAGCCTCATAATAAATATCACCAAATTAATGATGTTAAGGGTCTGAGGTCATCTAACCCAGGTGTCTGAGTTCAGACCTCGTCACCACCGAGTGATGTTATGAGGGTCTGAGGTCATCACCTCAGAGGTTAGCCTCATGATAAATGTCACCAAATTAATGATGTTAAGGGTCTGAGGTCATCTAACCCAGGTGTCTGAGCTCAGACCTCGTCACCACCAAGTGATGTTATGAGGGTCTGAGGTCATCACCTAAGAGGTTAGCCTCATAATAAGTGTCACCAAATTAATGATGTTAAGAGTCTGAGGTCATCTAACCCAGGTGTCTGAGCTCAGACCTTGTCACCACCGAGTGATGTTATGAGGGTCTGAGGTCATCACCTAAGAGGTTAGCCTCATGATAAGTGTCACCAAATTAATGATGTTAAGGGTCTGAGGTCATCTAACCCAGGTGTCTGAGCTCAGACCTCGTCACCACCGAGTGATGTTATGAGGGTCTGAGGTCATCACCTAAGAGGTTAGCCTCATGATAAGTGTCACCAAATTAATGATGTTAAGGGTCTGAGGTCATCTAACCCAGGTGTCTGAGCTCAGACCTCGTCACCACCGAGTGATGTTATGAGAGTCTGAGGTCATCACCTAAGAGGTTAGCCTCATGATAAACTTATGGACTTAAAGAACGAAACAAGAACTTGATATGGAAACTGATCTTTATTAATAACCTCCTCTTAGTAAGATAGTACATTTTCATAAAACTCTATACATCATATGTAATATCTCTTGAGATGGTCAGCATTCCACGGGTTAGTGAAAGGTTCTCCTTCTGGGTTTTCTAGCCTGTAAGTGCCAGGCACAACCTCTTACGTCACCTTGTAGGGGCCATGCCAGTTTGGGTGTAGCGTGTTTTCTTTAGAACTAGGTCTCCTACTGCAATGGGTCTTGACTTCACCCTCTGGTTGTAGAATTTTGCTGCCCTCTGCTGGTAGGCTGCTTTTCTGACCTCTGCGTCTTCCCTTCTTTCTTCGATGACATCCAGGTCTAGCCTTCTCTTCTCCCCATTGCTGTCGGGGTCGTAGGTCTGAATCCGATGAGTTGGCAATCCTACCTCCGTTGGTATGACTGCCTCTGAGCCATGTGCCAGCATGAATGGGGTTTCTCCTGTGGGTGTCCTTGCCGTAGTTCTGTAAGCCCATAGCACGATGTAGACCTCTTCTATCCATCTCCCCTTCACATCTTCTAACCTCTTCTTGATTCCATCCAAGATGGTTCTGTTCATGACCTCGGTCTGGCCATTTGCTTGAGGTCGACCAGGAGATGAGAAGAACTGTCTGATCCCCACACTTTGGCAATACTTCTCCAAGGAGGCATTCTTGAACTGGGTCCCGTTGTCCGAGATGAGCGTGTTCGGGAGGCCATATCTACATATGATGTTCTTCCAGGTGAACTGGAAGGTCTTCTGTTCTGTAATGGTTATCATCGGCTCTACCTCTACCTATTTTGAAAAGTAGTCAATGGCAACTATCAAGAATCTATAGTTGTTGACTGCTCTTGGCAAAGGTCCTACTAAGTCAATTCCCCATACCGCAAATGGCCATGGAGAAGAGATCGACGTCATAGGTTGATGAGGTTGGTGAGGGATGGTGGCGAACCTTTGACATTTGTCGCACCTCTTCACATAATCTGCTGCGTCCTTAGACAGGGTAGGCCACCAGTATCCCTGAGTGATGATCCTCTTGGCTAAGGGTCTTCCCCCAATGTGGCTAGAGCAAGAACCCTCATGAACCTCCCTTAAGACCTGGGGTACTTCCGCAGGGTGCACACATCTGAGGAGAGGTAGTAGAAACCCCTTTTTGTACAAGACGTCTCCTACCAATGAGAACTTTGCAGCCCTGTATCTCAACTTTCTTCTTTCCATCCTGGACTCAGGTAGCTCCCCCTCTTTTAGGTATCTGACGAGCGGGTCAATCCATGAGTCTCCCAGGTTCACATTGTGATAAGGGCTACACACCTCGTCCTCCTCGATGCTTGCTTTTCCTAAGACCTCGATTGGAATGGTCCTTCCCAAATCTGTCTTCATTGTCGAGGCCAGTCTTGCCAATGCATCATCATGGTTGTTGCCCAGCCGAGGCACTCTCTTCAGCTTTGCTTCTTCAAAATACTCTAGCAATCCTCTTACCTTCTTTAGGTATTTGGCCATCCTTTCGTCTTTGGCCTCGTATGCCCCCAGCACTTGATTGACAACCAACCTCGAGTCGCTGTGGAGTAGGAGCCGCTTTACTCGAAGAGTTGTTGCTAATAAGAGACCCGCTATCATGGTCTCATACTCAGACTCGTTATTGGAGGCTTTGAAGTTGAATCTCAAGGCGTACTCAATGTTGGCGCCATCTGGAGCCGAGAGTACTAGCCCCGCGCCACTTCTATTGTCACAAGAAGAGCCATCAACGAAGAGGCTCCATACGTCTGTATCTGATGAGAAGACCCCTTCTCTCATAACCCCCCTTTCGAAGAGGTACCGATCCTCTTCATTTTCTTCTACTCTGCTCCGAGCTTGGCCTGGGACAACCTCTTCTCGGCCTCGAAAGACGTACGGGGCAGTCTCTTCCGAATCTCGGAAGACATTTCGATTCATCTCTTCGCCACCATCCAAGACCTTCTCTGTCTCGGTCTCTTCCCAAGTGAATTCTACGACAAAGTCTGCTAGGGCCTGCCCCTTGATGGCTGTCCTGGGCTGGTAGGTAAGATCATACTCTCCTAGCTCGATGGCCCAGGTCATCAATCTTCCGGACTTCTCAGGCTTGTGCAGAACCTGCCGTAGTGGTGAGTCGGTGAGGACTACCATGGAGTGAGCTTGGAAGTAAGGCTTCATCTTCCTAGAGGCGTGTATCAGGGCATAAGCCAACTTCTCCATGCGGGGATAGTTTTGTTCAGACCCCTGAAGGGCCTTACTATTGAAGTACACAGGTCTCTGAACCCCATCCTCTTCCCGTATGATGGCCGCGCTAATGGCTGACTCAGAGATTGCCAGGTACACAAACAACCTCTCCCCTGCGATGGGCCGGGACAGTAGCAAGGGAGACCCCAAGTACGACTTCAGTTGATCAAAGGCTTTTTCACACTCTTCGTCCCAGTGGAAGGCCTTTCTCAGAACTTTAAAGAACGGAAGACACTTGTTCGTGGCTCTTGAAACAAACCTGTTCAGGGCCGCCACCCTTCCAGTGAGTCTCTGAACATCCTTGATACTCCTGGGAGTCTTCATGTCGAGTAATGCCTTGATTTTCTTCGGGTTTGCTTCAATCCCCCTCTGATTAACGATGAACCCCAGGAACTTCCTGGCTCTTACCCCGAAGACACATTTCGCTGGGTTGAGCTTCATTCTGTAGGAGTCCATGACATCAAAGGTCTTCTCAAGGTCCGCTACGTGAGTACATGCTTTCAGGCTCTTCGTTAGCATATCGTCCACATACACCTCCATGGTCTTACCTATCTGCTCCTCGAACATCTTATTGACAAGACGTTGATACGTTGCCCCCGCATTTTTCAGACCAAAGGGCATCACCTTGTAACAGTACGTCCCCTTGTCAGTAATGAAGGTTGTCTTCTCAGAGTCTTCGGTATCCATGAAGATTTGGTTATAGCCTGAATACGCATCTATGAAACTCATAAGCTCGTGCCCTGCCGTTGCATCCACCATCTGGTCTATCCTGGGTAAGGGATAGCTGTCTTTCGGGCAAGACCTATTCAGGTCTGTGAAATCTACACACATCCGCCACTTTCCATTGGCCTTACGCACGATGACTGCATTCGAGAGCCACTCTGGATAAGTAACCTCTCTTATGAACTCGGCCTCTTCCAACTTCTTCACCTCTTTCCGGATGACCTCATACTTCTCTCTGGAGTAGATCCTTCGCCTCTGTTTAATAGGCCTAGCATCTCCGTCCACGTTGAGCTTGTGGGTCATGATCTCAGGGTCGATACCAGGCATGTCTGCATGACTCCACGCGAAGACGCTCTGCCTCCTCCTAAGGAAGTCTACCAGCTCTTCCTTGATCCTTTGCTCCAGGGCTTTGCCGACCTGGACGGGTTTTTCCAGCTCGTCCTCATTGAGGACGATGGATTCTACCTCTTCTACGGGCTCTCCCTTCTTCAATTTTGTTTTGTCTCTGGGATCAAGAGTGTCAATGCTGTAAGTGGCGGTTGCTCTCTTATGGGCCTCTTGCTCTTCGGCCGAGTTGAAATAACACTCCCGCGCCATGGTCTGGTCCCCTTGCACTTCCCCTACCCCATAAGGAGTCGGGAATTTTAGCATCTGGTGGACCGTTGACGGCACGGCTTCAAACTCTCTGAGGGCCACTCTTCCGATGATGAGGTTGTAGGCCGAGAAGACATTTTTGTCCATAACAAAAAAGTTTATCTTCTTGGTCAGCCTCTTAGGCCACTCATCTCCCATCCGCACATCCATTTCATACATGTCCAATGGGTGTACCTTCTCACCACTGAAGCCTATCAATGGGTGATGGTAGGGAACCAGCCTTGCCCTGCTAAGACCCAAGCTCTTGAAACAAGGCCAGAACATCACATCTGCTGAACTTCCCCCATCTATGAGGATTCTCCCTACATCGCACCCATGCACCCTTGTTGTTATGACTAAAGGGTCATCATGGGGGGGTAAGATGCCCTTGAAGTCGAGTCTGGAGAACCCCACTACGAGGGTGTCCATGTCCACCTTCTTCCTCTTCTGCACTGCGTCAGAAGACGTTAGATTCACAACCTCAGGTTTGACCACTGACTTGGCCTCCGCTACATGAGCTTTCCTGTCGGCTACCTCAGAGCCACCTCCTGCGAATCCCCCACATATGGTGCTAACACCAAAGGAGATCATACCTACCCTCTTCACTGGGGTGTTGTCATCCTTAGGTAGGAGATCCAGGTCATCTCCATCATCACCCTCTGAATCATCATACCTTCTAGCCGGGACATCGCCACGGCACCTGTCATTTCTTCTCTTCTTAGGGTCTTCTCTGCGACCCTTTGGGGCCTTGCCATTTACATACTTTCTCAGCTTCCCGGATTTCAGCATCTTCTCAATCTCATCCTTCAGAGCGAAGCATCTATCTGTGACATGGCCGTGATCCTGATGGAACTCACACCAGAGGTTTTTATTCCTCTTATGTGGTGGGGCCTTCAATTTCTCTGGCCACCTCAGAGCCCGGTCAGCCTTGATCTCATTAAGGATGTGCTCACAGCTCACAGTCAGAGGAGTGTAATGAGCGAACTTGTCATCTGCTAACCTCTTCTTCCCCTCTTTCTTACCCTGGGACCTCCCAGTGCTACCACGGTTCTCCTCCTCATATTTGGCCAGCTTCCGCATTCATCACTTTCCCTGCGGTGGACAACAGCTCTGCCATAGACTTGGGGGGGTCTTTCGCCAGCTTCCACAATAGCTTCCCCTTCTGGAGGCCTCTTATCAGGGCGGTCATGGCTATGCTCTTCTCGTAATCCTCTACCTCTAACTTCTCCTTGTTAAATCTTACTATATAGTCTCTTAGGCTTTCTCCCTTAGCCTGTTTGACATATAGGAGGTGGGTAGTCTTGTTCTGAGGTCTTACCCCAAAGAAGAAGTTGTGGATGAACTGCTCTGCTAGGCCTTTGAAGTTCTCGATCGAGTTCTTCGAAAGAGAGGTGAACCAGATGTGCGCTGCCCCTGTCAAGGTTCCTGAGAAGGCCCTGCACTTCATCTCATCGGGTATTGAGTAAATATCCGCCGCCGACTGATACATCTCGATATGGTGCACTGGGTTAGTGCTGCCATCATACTTAGGTGTCAGTGTAGGAGGCTTGAACTTAGCTGGGGTTGGGAACCCCACTATCCTAGCTACAAACGAGGAGCCCTCCGAGTAGCCCCTCTGTAATGGGTCCCTGCTCTTTATGAGGTCCCATATCTTCTCCTCGAGACGTTGGATTGAGTCATTCCTGGGTCTTCTCTCTTCGGCTAGGCTGAGGTTATCCCCTGCCACCTCCCTAAGATGGACAGAGGGTTCCCCAGCCACAACACGCTGACTATTGACCTCTTCCTGCTCCAGGACTCTTCTTTCCAAGGGTCGGTCTTGATCTGGCCGAGCCTGCCTATTCCCTCTTTGAGAGCCTGCCGCGCTCCTTGACCTCGATAGCCTCTGCCTCAGGTCATTGACTGGGCCTAGCCTCTCGAAGGCCGACCCTCTCTGCTGGGCCTCATCTCTTCCTCGACCGACACATCCTTGACTATGCCTATCAGAGGCCGACCCTCTTTGTTGGGACTCGTCTCTTCTTCGGCCGACACATCCTTGGCTCTGCCTAAGGGGTCGTACGGTGTTATCTGACAGATGCTCGACAGTCATGTTGGTGAATGACCTCGGCTTGGGAGAGGCCGAGTTGTAAAGGCTTGGTCCGTTCAATCCGAGTAATGTCATAAGGAGTCTCGGCCTGATCTTAGCCGAGACATTATGCTAGGTCGGCCCTAGCCGAGGTTGGGAATATACATTCTGATTATTAATGCTTCTCGTCACCTCGGCCAAGGCCGAGGTAGGATTAGTTCCATGTTGAAGATTAGGGCTCCTTGTCACCTCGGCCTACTATTAGCCGAGGTTGCTATTCCCAGACGTAGGGTCCATGGAAGTGAATATGGTAGTGTTGGCCTGGGCCGAGGTAGGTCTGGCCGAGGGACGATATCGTGGACCCTGCCCCTCATAGGGTCGATTAATGTCTCGGCCATCATCTTGGCCGAGGTAGGTATCTCTGGGCTGAGGTTATACTTGGGCATATCACTTGGGTATAAGGTGTTCGAAAGTCATCATAGACCGAAGCTACCTCGTCAGCAGATTACGAGGAGGCCTGCATGAACCTCAGCATCTCTTTTTGCATCTCCTTCCTCATTTTCTCCATGGGTGATGCTACTGGGGCACCAACCACCGAAACCATGGGTTGAGCGCCCGTTGTAGCTGGAACAATCTTCATAGTTGGGGCCAGTACACCTGCACTCGGTGGGGCCGTTAGGGCTGCCCCTAGTGTTATGAAGAAATTATCTTCAAATCCTCCCAACACCGTTGAAGCTATCGAAGTTTGTAAAAACTCATAAAACTTACTCATGAGGAGTGCCACCTGAGTGGGTCCCAACCCTGCACTCGTGGAAGCTTGTGTCACCCCTGGACTGCTTGTCATCGCCTGAACTGGAGTTACCTCTATTCGAGGAACCCCATCTCTTAGAGCTTCTAGTTCTCTCGCTTGTTCTTCATTGTATTGGATTTCATCAAAGTTGAGCCTTCAATTAACATTATCTTACGCCATACTCCTTACTTAGGAGAATGACTCCCAACAGAGTCGCCAAATGTGAGAGGGTATTTTAGATAAGATGGAGGCGTAACCCCTTTTGAGTACAGTAATGATAAGTTAGATAGCAGCATTATTGATTAACCCTAGGACATTCAAGTTCAGTTTAAGCTCACGGATCTCTCGTGTATAACTCAGAAGGTAATAATGAACTTTAAAAGTAACTTAGCTAGAGGGAGAGATAAGTAATCCCCTTGGATACACCTTGGAAGGCAGCCAAACACACTAACCACCCTCAAGAGTCTCTATCAAATATTAAAAGCTTCGTAATAAATGGTAATGGTGGGTGAGTAAAACTCTCTGGTTTGCAGTAACTCTCTCTGATGTATATTATCTCTGGTAATAACTTCTGAACTCTCAAAAAGATCATCCTCTCCTCAGAGGTGGTTGGGGTCTTTAAATAGCCTCCCATAGAACCCCCGAGGAAACTCTGCCATTAATGCCTGTGAAAGACCTCCCTCATACTTTATGTCACAAACATTAAATACCTAATGCACTAGTTCTCTCCACGTCATAAACATTAAATGCCAAGACATGCCTTTTGCCTAACCACTGTGTGTCAGGGGGCTGTTGTCGCAGATGTGGCTCACCAACTGCTTGACAGCCGCAAATACCACGGTGGTTTACTCAAATGCAGGTCTGACATTATTTAGCAGTCTAGTGACATCACCTACAGTAGATGTGACATTAAGTAGAGGGTTGTTTAGTTCACAACTCAACGCTCGATGGAACTCCAAGCTGCTCCGCCCAAGGTTCCATGGTAAGGGTGCTTCGGTGTTTTACTAGGTGTATCTAAGATGGTCTGGACAAGCTCCAACGGTGACTCACTTCTCAATCCTCCAAACCAAGTCCCTCTAAAATTCCCACGACGAGGTCATTCAATAGAGCATGAAAGCTCTCCTAGGCCCTGCCAAGCCTGGTCTCTCGCGAGTACCGTTTGACCTCACACTAAAACTCATTATTATTCTCGTTACATAATTACAACCCTTATAGCTTAGTCAATATAAACAAAGATATAATATAACTAACACATCAAGCTAAAGTATGAGTTTCCACGCTAAGCTGCCTCGTTGAGTTGGCATGGTTTCTTAATCCCAAACACTGTTGCTAATGGGGGGATTATCCCTAATCTCAGGATTACCTTCCAGCCCCCTCTACATATTTTGAATCATATAAAAGCCCTATGTTTAATTGAATCAATTCATAATAATTTGTATAATTGGATAGATTTAGTGTTCTTAAATAGAATTTGGGAGTTTCCTTTAAATCTTGTGGTAGATTTAGAATTTGATTATAGAAATAGGTTCCAATTAAGTATATGATTTGTTTTTATCATTTGAATGTTGGTTGGGTGCTTGGGTGAAGTTTTTAGTTTCATTAATGGAGGATTGAGAGATAAAAATGGGGGTTGAAGATGAAGAATCCCGTAATAAGGGAAATTGTGGTTATTCTGGGTTGATCGATCGATCGACCATTGGTTGTCGATTAATTGACACTATTAGGTTTTTCCTAGTTTAGGATTTTGTTTGTTTGTTTGGATTTTTGGGTTTTAGGACTTAGGGTTGGTTTGCTTGGCCTTAAGTTTTCCTATACTTATAGAATGGATATGAATTCTAATGATGTGGGATGTTTAGGATGGGTGCTTGAGGTTATTGGAATAATTTGAAATTATTGGTATAAAAAAGGGGATTATGCTAGGTATAGGAACTTAGCTTACAAGCCCAAAAGTAGATTCGGATGTTATTAGGAATTTGGAAGTTATAGAGGAGTGGTTATTTACTGGGATACATGGGAGGCATTGTGATGGTCATTTTGGATTATATCATTTGAGTGAGATTTGGAATGTGTTAAAATATATAGGGAAGGGTAGTTATCACATTCTATGATCTTCTATAAATTAGGTGTGGGTGGATACCTACATTTGATGCCTTGGGAGATTGGACTAAGGCTAATTGAGATTTAATATATATATATATATATATATATATATATATATATATATATATAGAGAGAGAGAGAGAGAGAGAGAGAGAGAGATAGATAGATAGATAGATTTTTATGTATGTTAGGGTGATAGTATGCCTAGATTCAGGAAACTGTGAGGTTAGGGTTAATGTATTACAAGATGAATATAAGTTTATAAATTGTTATAATCTTTTTATGGTAACAATGATAATATGACCCGATAGTGTTGGGATCAGTATGTGTACGTGAATTTCCTTAACCCAATTATGAAGGTTATTCATGTGTTTGCTCTAAATCGTTAGTTAGGGTTGTGATTACTTGTGTATTTTATGTGCAATGCACAACATGTATGAGTTCTCGTTGGCAGGCATACTAAGAGGGATTCCATGATGGGGAATGTGCAACGCAAACTGCACTGGTACCACGATAAGTAAAAGGGCACTTCCTTGGTCATATTTACACTTGGGTCATACGTCTAGGTACCTGTAATCGAGATGGTTTATGTGGATATTTCTTTCATAAGTCTTGGGTATGGTAGGCTTTATGGTTGATGGGTAGACGTTTTGATTTATCCCTTACTGTGATGAGGTCTTTGGTTTGGGATGACCTAAGACAATACTAGTACGTGCAAGATATCCTCAAAGTCAAGAAGAGTAGGTCTTCGTTATGTAGGTGCGAGAGATGCTCATTTATTTGTATATGACAGGGATTGTACCTTTTTATGGATGTTATACACTAATAGAGACTTTTTCCTACTATATGTGATTATTATGTAGCAGTACCAGAGATAGTTGTATCGATATATATACTATACTAGAGATGTACATGGCTTATAGTATGGATTACCACCTATATACTTATGTTTCGTTTTTATGTATTACCTATACAAGAGATGTTTATATTGCTTTATTGGTACAAATATGGATCGATTTGAGTTATAAGAATGTTATTGGTATCATAATTATTTTGTGAGAAGTACATTAGGGTTTGATACCTTAGTATATCGTGTTATTCCTATCGAAAAAGATTAACCCATTGTAGTCAATAGTAAAGATTAAAGAACAAGGTTGTAAGATTTTAATCACTTGGGCCACATATAGGTTCGGGATTTAGAACCGCATGATATGTTATTCAGTTGGGTAACTAATAAAATATATTAAAATACAAGAGGAAGATGTGTAGCTATAATGTGGCCCGAATTCAATTATAATCCTATTTTACATAGACTTGTTGTTTACATTTTCTTTTAAAAACTATTTTTACAGGTCCCTATTATGGTATTTCTTTAGATGCGGGTTCATTGGAGGAGCATCTCTAGAGACATCATATTTCTTACTCCTATTATTATTGGAGTCGAGCAACTGTAGCTCAGTCTATTATTGCATTCTTTTATTTTCAGTCAGTTTCTACATGTATATATAAATTTAGAGTTGGATTTTTGTAGGGGCACATTTTATATTCAGAGATGTCTTATGTTATATTGGCAGTGATTGGTATCAGAGTTGGTTTTGTATTAATTCATTATTTCATTATCTTTTCATTGTTCATTTGGTTTTGATATTTTCTTATGCTCATAATGTTACCAAAAGTTTTTGGTTCTCATGGATTTTATATTAAACTTAGTCAATCCATTTATGGATTTTACGGGATGTCATAGGGGAACCCCAAGGTGAAGTGCTATGACGAATAAATAATTTCTCTAAGAACTACATAATCTCATCTCTGAGTTCCTTCATATTTATAGGGGCCATAGGATATGGTTCTCTAGATATTGGATTAGTCCCCAGTGCTAAATCTATGATAACATCAATTTCACTACTCTGTGGTAAGCCTAGAATCTCATTGAATACGTTAGTGAACTCCCGAACTGCATGAATCATGTCTAAGGACACCGTGGTATCCTTCTAAGTCTCCTCATTAATAAAATTCAAGTGGGTAGTATCCCCACCCTCATGTCTAGACATCGCCACCAAATACATCTTATGTCACGGTATAGCAAATACAATCAGTCTACCTACACGGTAAATCTGAGCCCGATACATACACACCAATCCATACCCAAAATCACATCGTATGTGCGGGTATCCAAAAGCAAGAAAATTATTATAAACCATAGCCTATCAATATCATTGTCTACACCATCACAAAAGTCGGTACTAATAGTGGATATGCCTAATAGAGTAACTATATATAATCTCCTGGTGTAAGGAGTCGAAACCATCCCCGATAAGCTCATGAAATTTCGTGCAATAAAGGAGTGTGTGGCACCCATATCGAATAAAAATCTGGCTAGATTGCAATGAACATAAAACATACCATCGACTACCTGAATAGTCACCTTATCACCCTCGAGTCCCACCTAATGGACCCTATCATATAGTCGTCGGAGGTGATGTACTATGTCTAGGGCAGGAAGTGTCATTGGTGCATGTTGCCTAAGAGCCAGAAGGACGGTCACATGCTATTTCATCTATTGCTACTGTTGATAATTGGGCTGAAAGACCTGTTTCCACTTGCCCTATTAACCCTGTCTATATTGACTCTGCTGGCCCTAGGCAAACAGGCCCTGCTAACCCCTTCCATATTGACTCAATTATCGTGGCATGGACTCACTTGGGCAATCTTTCTGTTTATGATCAATTCCCTTACACCTAAAGCAAACTAGTGAAGACTACTTGTAGGAGGTATCACCTTGCCTCCCCTAATACTGTTGACCTTGCCAACGTGTTGAGGCCTCTGCTGATTAGGTTGAAACTTCTTCCATGGTCTTTGGTCTTGCTATCCCTAACCTCCTTTCTGGTCATTATTGGATACCACCTTAGTCTTGAATCCACCTGCTAGGACCCCCTTTTCCAACTTCTTCTTGTGCTCAGACTGATTCTTACAAAGGGTGAGTGTCACATATACTATCTGGGTGTACGTGGCATAAGCAGAATTCACCATTAAAATCTGACGAATAGGGTGTATGAAACCTAACACAAAATAAAAAAAATTCATCTTCTCTATATGCATTTCCTCTAGAGAGAACATCGATAAATTTTGAATTCTTTCTCGTACTTAGTAATCGTACGAGTTCCCTATTAAGGGTGAAAAAATGATATCCTCTTATGTGTGTAAAAGGACTCTGGGAAATACTTATCATTGAACTTATCTACGAACATAACATAAGTCACCCGATCCCTCTGCTCAGGAGTAGTCACACTCCTTCACCACTTGAGAGTGTTATTGATCAGTTGAAAAGTGGCTATAATATGCTTCTAAACATCCGAACAAGACAATATCAGAAGAACAACTAGCCAATTGGTCCTCTAAGTTTTGTCTTTCTCGATCTGACGATCTTTACCAGTCCTTGACTAAGACGTTGACTTTGACTATGGACGAACTCATGGTGCATATGAAAAAGTACACTAGGGTAGAGGATGAGCTCATCATTATCGAATCTCTGGCTGAATAGAGTTCTAAAAAGTCAAAGAAGAAAGATTCAGAGAATACCTCCAAGGGTGGAAATCATCCTACCACAGTGAGAAAATGATCGGGGAGTGATAACACCAAGGGACGTTCCAAGCTACAGACCAACTAAAGTAGTTTCTAGGTAGTGGATACCTTCCTTAAGGAAACTATCTATAAATTGATTCCACAGATCATGGACAGATTGTACTTCAAAAGACTGTCTATGATGATTAATTATCCAAATGACAAGGACGTCAATCTCAAATTTGCTTATCACCAAGACTGTATTCATCTCATATAGAACTTAAAGATGATCAAAATGCACAATACTAGTGACGTCCCTTCATCTCTCCACCAGAAACTCAAATTTGTCAATGATCAGAGAGTCGTGGAGATCAGAAAGGACTAGAAAGTGGCTCACAATTGCTTCATTGTCGCCATTAATCCAAAATAGAATCAGTCCAAGAAGAGTTAAAATGATGACGATTCGGAGGATAACCAAACTAAGTAGCAACCAAATGGCATTCGATCGGGGGTTAAAAAAACCCAAATCGTCCCACAACGAGTGAGTGATAGAAGAAATGATCACAGTTTTTTTAGATTCATCCTAACTAGACAAGACCTTTTTGATCGAATTAGAGTTGCCCAAAGAAGAAGATGAGCAACTCATTCACTTTATTAGTACTAGTGCCGACGTCTTTGCCTGTAAGCCTTACGATCTTCCTAGTATAAATTTAGATATTATCTCTCATGAGCTACATTTAGATCCAACCGTCCGATCGATAAAATAAAAGACTTTAGAAACTCAAAGTTAGAGGAAGTAAAATTTAGAGAAAGCAAAGTCAAACCCTCCTCCAAGTTAGATCCAAGAGGGAAGTACAATTCTCGAGACTCAATTTCTAAAACCGTTGTGGTAAAAAATAAGAGCGACAAGTGGAGGGTGTGCATGGACTTCACCACCCTCAAAGAGCATTGATAAAAAAAAATATAGTTTTCAATAGCCCATATTGTTCAACTTATGAATTAAATGGTCAACCACCAATATATGAGCTTCATGGATGCCTACTTCGGGTATCATCAAATACCACTCTTTGGACCTAACGAAGAGAAAACCTTGTTCACCATAACCTTGGGTTTTACTTATACAAGGTGATGCCTTTCGATTTAAAGAATATGGAGGTAACTTACCAACACCTTATGACCAAGATGTTCAATAAGTATATCAGTTCAACTATGGAGGTCTACATTGACGACATGCTTATCAAGAGCAAATAAGAGATCGATCACATCAACGACCTGACGTGGACTTTTAAGATCCTCAGAGGGTATAAAATAAATTTGAATGGATCCAAATGTGTCATCAGAGTGAGCTTCAATAAATTCTTAGGATACTTCATGACTCAAAGGGGGGATAGAGGCAAACCCAATCAGATCAAGGCTATATAGGATATCAGAAGCCAACCACCATCAGGGACGTTAAGGTACTCACCAGAATGCTGACCGCACTCAATCGATTCATATCGCGATCATAGTATTAAGGCCGGCCTTTATTTTAAGCCATAAATAAAGCTAGCTCAATAATATGAACAAAAGAATATAATAATGCGAATGTACTTGGAATCCCCTCCCTTGTTACCAACTCCTACTAATGGAGAAAATCTCTACCTATACTTAATTGTCTCACAACATACAACCAGTGCAACATCAATATGAGTGAAGGATGAATAACAACTACTGGTGTATATTAGTCATACTCTGCTTGAGGCAAAAATAAGATAAATTTCAATCGAGAAGATGGTCCTGACATTGGTGACATTAGCCAAAAAATTAAGACACTACTTTTACGCTCACATGATAACTGTTCCAATGACTTACCCACTCAAGGTGATTCTCAAGAAGGTATATCTCTCCTATAGAATGACAAAGTGGTCTTTGGAGATGGACCAGTTCCACACAAGTATGATCTACAAATAACCATCAAGGGGTAGGTCCTGGACGATTTCGACGTCGAATTCTCAGTATCACCACCAGAAAAGGAAGAGAAGCCAAATCCAATTCTAAAATCAATAACCATTATTGAGGATGATCAAATGTGGAATTTGTTTATAGATAAGGCATCTAATGAACCTGGCACAGACGTCGGGATCGTCTTTACCACACCGTAAGGGTGCCTTATTAAGAAAGTAGTTCGGCTTAGATTCAAAGTGTCCAAAATGAGTCCAAATACGAAGCTATGATCCATGGTATGCAATGAGTGATCAAACTTGGAGCAAATTATGTGGTAGCATATTGCGACTCTCATCTAATAACAAATCAATTCAATAGCGAGTACAAGGCCAAATATCTCATATGCTCTCTTATCGGAACAAAGCAAGGAAACTTCTCAAACTGTTCAAGTCAAACCTTAGTGGAACAGCTACTGAGGAACAAAAATAATCACGCAGATGCATTAACTACCCTCACATGTGCCATCGACACTGACTTAAAGATAAAGACTTAAGTAAAGTACTGTAGATTAACTCAATATTGATGAATCAAAGCCAACTTATGATATCATGCATATCCAATTAACACCATCATAAATCGATTTAATTATGTCCTTTCTAAAAACTAAGGATCTACCATCGAACGATAAAGAGGCTCACAAATTAAAGATCCCTTGGGAAAAATTATGTCTAAACTCTGAAGGCATGCTTTATCGATGATTGTTCACTAGTCCTCTCTTTAAGTGTCCATCCGGAAAAAGTGGAAGGAATTCTCAATTAAATGCACGAAGGCAATTGTGAAGCTCACATAGGTAGAAATTCACTCATCTATAGGTCTATCTCTCAGTTATACTGGTGACCCTTCATGAAAAAAGATTCTCTTTAGTTCATCCGTAAGTGTGTCAAATTCCTAGAGTTTTCATTGATCATTAAGAAATCAACCAAAGACTTGAACCCCCTCATGAGTCCTTGGCCCTTTTCTTAATGGGGTATAGATGCCATGGAACCTGATAACTGCCACCAACCAATTCACTAAGTGGGTGAAGGTGGAACCACTCACCCACATCAGAGAAATAGATGCCACATGGTTCATATGGAGAAATATTATCATAAGGAGTGGGATTCAAAGATCTTTGGTCACCGTTAATGGAATGTAGTCTTTCAATAACATCTTCAAGGGATTTTTTTTAGAATATGGGATCAGAATCCACTATGCATCGATTGTGTTTCCCCTCTAATGATTAGGTCAAGATCACTAAATAGACCTTATTGTAAAGAGTCAAGCACAAATTAGAAAATGCAAAGGGAATATGGGTGGATGAATTCCCCTTCCTCTAGGCTTATAGAACAACGGCTAGGAGTCCTAACAGAGAAACGCCACATTCTTTAGCATGCATGGAAGCAATCATCCTTTTAGAGATTATTTTCTGAGGACATAGACCTTTAGAGATGGACAGAATGATGATCGAATAGCTCATGAGTTCGATCTAGAGGAAGAAAAAAAGAACAAGATCTCATACATACTTACCACCAGGAACTATCCAAGAAGCACGATAAGAAGGTCAAAATCAAAGAATTCCAGGTCAATGATCTAGTTCTCGAGAAGCTCTTCCTAGTGGTAAAGAAAATAACATATGGAAAACTAGTGCCTAACTGGTAGCGCCCATACAAAATATCATCAAAAGGAGGCGGTGAATCATACCATTAAGAGGAGTTAGACGACATAGTAGTTTCTTATTTATTGAAAATATTTCAAATTATTTACATGTATAAAAGTTGTTCCTTTACTGTTGTGGACTCAATACAAGTCTTCAAACATCAAACCCACTTAAAAATAGCGGTGCATCTTAACTGGGAGGATCGGCCTAAAATAGGCATAAACCCACTTAAGAATTAAGTGCTACAATGTAGAAATATTTAGGGGCCTATGTTTTGTATAAAACACATGAAAATGGTGGTAGAACCCAAGTTGAGTTAATCGTCTTAGAATAGGCATAAATCCACTTAAGAATTAAGTGGCATAATTTATAAATAAGTTAGGAAACTGCGTTTGGCACAAAACTCACCTAAAAATAGTGGTAAAACCCAAGTTGGGTTGGTCGGCCTAGAATAGGCACAAACTCACTGAAAAATTAAGTGCTACAACTTAAAAATATGTTGAGGGGCCTACGTTCGACATAAATCCCACCTGAAAATGGTGGTACAATCTAAGTTAGGTTCGTCGACCTAGAATACGCATAAATGTACAACTTAAAAAGAAGTTGGGGACCTACACTTAGTGCAAAACCCACCTAAAAATGGTGGTATAACCCAAGTTGGACTGGTTGGCCTAGGATGGGTATAAACCAACTCAAAGACTAATTAACATGACTTAAAATTAAGTTCATCGACCTAAAATGGGCCTTTGTCCTACAGTTTAACTATTAGTTTAACTCATGATCGGTTAATCGGTATGATTTTTGAGCTGCAATGATTGGTAACTTATTCGATCAAAATGAACTATGGGTTATGCAAGCCTACACTTATTCCAAATATAGTGGGTAATGGAGTTGGATTGATTAATGACTTTGCTGGAGCATTTTTTTACATAAGGCATAATCAAGGCAATTAAAACTAAGCATGTCACAGGTAAAGAGAAAATTCAAAGAGAGCAATGAAAGAAAAGGAATTACTTTCATTTAAATATTATAATGGCCCAAGTCCTACAAAAGGACAAACAACTAGTTTACAATAGTTAAAATAACCAAGCGATCTACAAACGTTTAAATAGAAAATAACAAAACTAAGGGTTAGGATGACCTCCCCCCTTGACCTTCTGGAGGCATGATATCCACAACATCTACCACTCCCTCAGTTGGGGAAGATAGGCAAAAACCTGGTTAATAGGATTAACGGGCTTATCGACCTCCTTAATAGTTAGATCGGTCCCAATGGCATGGACATAAACTAACGGGAATTCAATTGCACTGCTACCCCTCTTCATCGTATCTATAAGGGAGGTTGCTCAGCATAACACATATCACCCCCAAGGACGTTGAACTTTTGAATTCCAGCAAACCAGACCAAATTTTATGCAACGAACTCGTGGTAGTACACGAAGAAACCTCTTGGATGGTCACCGCAAAATCATCATCATATGCTTTATTGAGGTCGAATTAGGTCCTCCTCTCCATGATAAACTTATGTCTCTATAAGATAAGTTTTTATAGAGTCTTCCAGTAGTAGGATTTCTTGAGTTTGACCAGTTCGTTGTCAATTGATGAGTTCACTTGCTTATTTGATAGCTTTATCCTTTATAATCGTCTATTCTTTCAACTTATTTGTGAGGTTGGTAACCTCATTATTCTTCTATGTTAAGGCATTATTTAGTATGTTATTGTCAAGAAGAATGTTATTTCCCCTCTTTCAATGGTTTACTCGATTAGTGACCTCTTACATAACATGAATGGCCTGTAAAAAGAGGAATAACAGTTAAGACAAGAAAGAAAATGTAAAATCAAAGCCCAAAAATAATTCTAAGACATACCAACATGCCATGGAGAAGCCCTTGTTTATGATGACACTCGAAGAGGAAGGTCTTTAAATTGGCCATTTCGAAAGGCAA
The DNA here is from genome assembly GCA_949130495.1 of Sambucus nigra. NCBI lineage: Eukaryota > Viridiplantae > Streptophyta > Magnoliopsida > Dipsacales > Adoxaceae > Sambucus > Sambucus nigra. The sequence goes on along the minus strand of OX422210.1, from coordinate 77,661,248 downwards.
CATGGCGGCCTGCACAACTGAGTACGCAACCTCTAAATCACAATGAGTTGAGTCGATAGTATTGATCGACTCCTTTCCTTTGTGAAAGGTAGTCTCCGAGGGGTGTGCCCTAGAGTTGGAGGATAGGGGTGTCCTTTAGTGACCCTATGACTAAGAGTGGATGAACACAAGTCAGTTTGATATGGATGCTAGTGGTGGAACACTAACATTGGAAGAGACTTATTTGTCCTTATTTTTTTATCTTATTTAAGTTCTATCTCTCTCTCTCTCCTGCCCATTAATGCTTTATCTCAAGAGCTTATTTTTATTTAAGGGTCATCATCATCTTCTTTTGCATAGTTACGCTTAGGGGGATGTGACTGGTTTAGCTGACTTATGTTTTTTGGGTGTCCTTAGTGGACATTAAGTCTACCATTCATCTAGGACGACTAGTCATCTCTTTAAGATTTTTTAGAAGTGGAGGGAAAGGTAAAGTCTTCTACCTGGAATTTTTCCTCTTCTTCAATGTCTTACCAGAGGTGAACAGATACACCGACCTCTTCTTCGTATAATAAAAAAGGATCAAGATCCTAAAATAGAGAATCAAACTCTTCTTCTTCATCCCTGTCTTCTCCTTAGACATGGTCCTCACTAGAATTGGTTAAAGTAACATAAATAGGAGAAGTTTCCCCAGGGAAAACACCCCTTGCAACCTCGCTTAGAACATGGTAGCGGTCAAAATGGAAGAGTCACCGACCACTATGTAATCGGTCATAACGACTTCTTATATAATTGTGAAGTTATTGGAAAAAGTGATATCGAGGTCGTAAAGAAGTACGTGGTACACTCTCCAATGAGGGCTCAGGCAGATTGAAGTTCTTATTTTCTAAACAATCTCAAAGTCTAGCAAATTGACTTCAAAATCTTATGGTGTACTTTTGCGATGCCTATCTGCACACAGAGTAGGCCGATTAGTAATAAAGTTAAAAATGTAATTTAATATTCAAAATGGTGGATGACCTACCAGGAGATCCAACCATTACAAGTATATGGATACCTATGTAGTTCTCATTATATTTAATCCTATAAAACATTACGACATTATTTTCAGTGTCATTTTGTGATCTGAGGAACCACAAAACCAAACTACAAGACTTATCTTTGGCTTGGAAATGATACATATCATACCCATGGGATCCCCTCAGGTTATAATCATACCTGATTTCGTTCAACCCAAGGTTGGTCCCACAGATTTGGTTTATGGAAACTATGCCCATAAGAATTTGGTAGAAGTTACTGTTTTCCGGGAATAGAATTATTCCGTAAAAATGGAGTACTTCCACTAGAAATGGGTGAAGAGGAAAGTTAACTCCCCCTTCCATTATAGTAATCATTATATAAGTAACTTTACAATCGAGTTAGAAGGTATCCTCCACCTCTCACGAAGTTCTAATACAAATGTTGTTAGGAATTAAATACTTTGTACAAAATTCCTGAAAATCATTATCTGAGATAACTTCATACTTTGTCAAGTGACTACACAAGGAGGGAAGGTATGAAGAAAAATAAATGAAGAAGATTAAGAAGAATAAATTCTCTGGTTTGTGAAAACTCTAAAGAGATAAAGAGAAGTGAAGTAAACCTATAAACGCTAGTGAAATAGCAAAGGTACAAGGCTCTTTATTCCTTATACTTTATGTCACCAACATCACATTAAACGATGGCTTGGTGTTGGACAGGAAGCCCACAAAAATTATATCCTAAGCCACGCCTTCATGATTAATGATTGTCTGGGATAAACCACTAGCGGTTTATGATATCCTAGGCAAGGAAACTGTGCATATCATAAAGGAAATGATTACATCCCAATTCCTAAAGTGGGCATGTTTTAAGTTAAGTTGCGATGATTGGATAAAACCATGCCAACACGTGTGCAAATAATAATAAAACTAGGGCAAACTGATTTACAAGGTCGATCACCCCAATTTTGAGGGAAATTGAAGGGAGATATGATAGATCATGCCATATGGGCTTAAACGTGGCCTCCACGTGTCAAGGGGAAAAGTCGAGTGAGTATTAATGAAGATCTAATATGAAATCTAGGAAGATCTTCAAACGTCAAGGGCGATTAAGTGTAGCATGATTCTACCCCCTAAGGATAAATTCGAAGTAGAGAGACCTTGATTCGTAGGAACCGTGTACTTATATATAAATGCGATCTAACCCTATTTCGGGGTATTGATTTTTATGTTTCTCGCGATGACTTGGTTTCTAAACTAGTAACCCTAACAATGTAATCGTCCTTTGTTCTTCCAAATAATAAATAACTCCCCCCCTCCCATTGATGTAGGGATGATAATTTGTTGAACCATGTATGTTGATGCAAAAAACTAGACAAGGCCTAATTAATTGATCACAAATAAAATAAGTAAAAAAAATAAGACACAAGAAATTTTAAAGTGGTTCGGCTCAATGGAATAGCCTACGTCCACTGTTATGTATTGATGGCCTTGGGTTGTTTTTTCGGTCCCTGGCAATGAGGATGATACAATGTATTTATATCCCAAGAGGGTTTTTGATAGTTCTCATGTGAAAAGATGGAATACCTTCATTAGTTAGGCATTTACATCAATACATAATGAGAATTAAATATATGAATGTTGTCGCTTTATTGGCAATACAGGCTATAAGACTGCTGTTACTTTGTTGGCAATATAGGTTGTTGGTCGGGCTTCCCTGTTAGTCGGTCTTCCTTGTTGGTCGGGCTTTTGTAACAGGTTGACTTGGACTTGTGCCACATTGGATGACATGTGTTGGCTTGTAATTGGTCCACGTAGGGTGGTAAAGTTTGGTATCAACAGAAGCCCCCAATGTTTCATACTTGGAGCTGATGTGAAAGACAGTAGCTTGGGCTGTTTTGTTAGCTACAAACCTTCCAAACTTGTGAAATTTATCCACTTGATTATTGATTTTTTTGTAAATATTTCAAACTTTAGGGAATATTTATGGGGTATCCTTGTATTTTCCCTTGTTAGCCGTCGTAAACCCAATCGTCGTTCGCTTTAATCATTACTTTTCCTAGTTTCCAACGCGTCTTATAAAAAGAACGATAAAACTTCTATCATTTGCTACCTCTCACTTCTGATTATGCTATTGTGTTCTTTGAGATTTCGTGCGATCATTTTCTTTTATGTCTTCAGTTCTTGCTAAATCCTTAAACTTTTGTAAGAATTTTTTTTCTCTTCTTCTTTGTTTTCTTCATCAAGATTTATTCTATCGAGTCACTTAAGAAGTTCAAAATCGACTTTAATATTCCATCTTGGGTTGTACCGAAACATCCCACTTTTCCTTTTGATTTTTTCTCCTTAGCTGAGGGCCATGGGTACCGTTCCATCTTTATTGCTGAATGTGGGTTCACATTCCTCTCAATCCCCTGTGTATGGAGTTTTGTCAATATTTTGACATTTTACCTGCAAGAGTGGATCCTAACACATGGAGAGTTGTAAATGAAGTTTATAGGTTAAATAAAATCTATGGAACCCATCTACGGTTTCCAGAAATAATGTTTTGTTATAAATGGGTAACTAGTGATACCATTTTTTATTTGAAAACAAGGGCAGTTAGTACAGCTTTAGTAGTTAATCTCCCTAATTTTAATAGGGATTATTTTTATCATGGGGTAGTTGTAAAAAATTGGCAACATGCTCCCTTAACTGGAGGTGCTAAATACCAAGGACCTAGATATCCTCTCTTTGACAACGGGATCGGTTGTTCTATGTTTTAATATTTTTACCCTGTTTATATTTGATAAAATGTCATACTGACTTTTGTTTTATAAATTGAATTGTAGTTGACCAGAAAAGAAAGTCCCCCAAAGAGACTGAAGTAAATTTAAAAGAATTAAAGTTTATCTAGGAACTTCACAAGGTAGTTGTTGAGAAGCACGTTAGGTCTGCCTCCTATCCGCTTCAATATAAAAACACTGTCTCATTCTTTATTGCCAGACCTGCTGCCTCTCCTGTTCTGGTAATTGATCTTGATCAAGATGTTGTTATTGATTCTGACACTCCTCCCTCTGAAATCATGGAAAAGAGGAAGTTTTCTCATCTTCTCAGTGGTAGCACTTCTGGCTCCCAAGCACCTACTGAAGGAGCCAAGAAAAAAACATGGGATGTTATGAGGCCCCGTGTTCCCAAGGACCCAGTCCCCAAAGACCCAGTCCCTAAAGATGCAGCTCCCAAAGATGTTAGAGTTCCTTTGAGGAGACTTAGCAGAGGGCTTGCATAGAAGAAGGTCAATCAGGTGACCGATCAACTATCCTTAGTTGAATCACCCTCTTTTGATGATGTTCCTACATCAACTATTAATCCTGGTTTGTCCAGGAAGTTGATCAAATCTGGTACTCTTCCTGACCACAGGGGGTGGATGTATGTTATGCTCCCTCAATCGAGGGTTTCTGAATTGGCTACTCAGAGCCTTGCATTAGTAAGTAGTTTCCTTTTTATTAGTTTGGTTGTCTTTTATATTTCTCATATGCTCATATTGATCTTCATCTTTTACAGTTCTTGGTACACTTCAATAATATGCTAGAGAAGGATGATGCAATTAGGGTTTCTTCTTCTTCTTTTTCAAATGACGTGTAGGAAGCCCTAGCTGGATTGAAGAAGTCTCTGCTCAAATCTCAGTAAGCCTCGAAGACTGAGAAGAGTACTTCGGTGGATAAACTGAAGACCGTTGAAACTGCTCGATAGACGTCTGATGATAATGCCCTTAAAGCTGAGTGCTGTGTCAAAAAAGCTAAGCGCAAAGGGAAGGAGGCTGAGCGTAAGATAGAGGAAGCTGAGCGAAGGGCAGAGGAAGATGAGCGCAGGGAAAAAGGTGCCAAAGAGCTTGTATGCTCTGCCAGAGCTAAGAGAAAGTCTATTATGAAGGCCTCATTCAGTGCTATTTGGGACAAAGGCTGGAACAAAGCCATTTCTGCTGCCTCTGCTCAAATTAAATATACAAAACAAAAATGCTTCAAAGATGGTTGGGTTGCTACCCATCAGGAGTTGAACACAACTGAAGGCTCTAAAATTTTCCATAGATATGTTCATGGTCCTCCTCCATACATTGAGGATGAGGTTGAAGATGGAGCTAGTTCTGGAGAGTCTTATCTAGTGGTTGAATCTGCTGTCTATCAACCTAAAATTTTTGAGTCTTCTCATCCTACAGCTGAGCAAACTGAGAAACTCTAGCCTGTAGCTCCTTCTTTTGAGCAGGACAAGAAGGTTGAAAATGATTGGGAAAATGTGTAAAGTTGTTCGATATTTGCCCTTTTGTTTTTTCATTTCTTTTTCTTCATTTTGATTGTACTTGAACTCTTTGTTATCAATAAAAGAAATTTTTGTTCCATTTTGTCTCTCGTTGATTATACTTGTTCTCCATTCTTATTATTGATTAATGGTCATTTCTTCATACTAGTTTATAAAGGAGATGAAACAACTATCTTCTAATAATTCCGAGCTACTGAGGAAGTGCAATGCTTTTTTCAAAGCAGGTCATACGGACTTATCCAAAGAAGAGATTGTTCAATTGCTCGGTGATGATGTATCACAGCAGGCTAAAGAAGCCTATAAGTATTTGAAGTACTTACTTGATCGGGTGGTAGGGGTGCCTACTATGAGATGATAGAATAACTTCAAGAACAACATAAGTGATATACCCGTTTATACCCTCGGTCTGGACAAGGATCACCTCCAATACAGACGACCCTACGAGGGGCCGACCCTTCACAGGCTCCAGCTGGCCCCCGCCAGGCCCAGACGACCATACGAGGGGCCGACCCTCCACCGGGCCCAGACGACCCTACGAGGGGCCGACCCTCCTCCTGGCTCCAGACGACCCTACGAGGGGCCGACCCTTCCTCAGGCTCCGGACGACCCTACGAGGGGCCGACCCTTCCTCAGGCTCCGGACGACACTACGAGGGTATGACAGTACGAGGCCAGGATCAAGCCAGACTCCCTACCGGAAGAAACTTTGCCCTCGGCCTCGGCTCATAGGCCGAGGGCGATATCATGACGGCGCGTGGTTTGGGAGACGCGTGGAACAGTGCGCGTCAGGCTCATATGACACGTGGCAGACCGTTATAACAGAATCACACCCTCACGTGAGGGAATATTATGTCATCATTTGGCATCTACAGATGTCAACAGGGGATTGGCTAGATCATTATTCACATGCACCATGCTTACTTGGGGGGGTACACTACACCCCCCAAGACCTATATATACTTGTCACCCCCAACCCTACAGGGGATAAGATGATTGCAACCCTAGCTAAAACTCTGCTTGTATACCCAGTAGAGAGAGAGAGAGAGCTTATGTGCATTGTATCCAAGGCCATTAGTGCCCATACTTAGTGGATCACACACTCACAGTGGATGTAGGTCAAATTGGCTGAACCACTTTACATCATTGTCTCAATTCCTCTTATACTCATCTCCTTCTACACTAACATACTTACGTATTCATACACTTATACATCTCTATGGCTACCATGGCTACTACTATTTGAGCTCACTATCACTTATCCGGTGATGCTGAATCTTAGCATCATCAGTTTGGCGCCGTCTGTGGGAACGAGAAGACATCTCTTCCTTTGTACACTTGACCTCACTGGGCACTCTGGTGGTGAACCAACACTCCCCCTGAGAGGAGGTGTTTCACCATTGAAAGAGACCCACTAAGGTTCCCAAGCTCACCAGTATTTTCTCCAGTTCAACTTTTCATAGCTCAAGCACATGGCACCTGAGATGCCACCACCACCTCTTCCCCCGCCGGATGAGGGGGGAAGACCCAGTTCCAGTCAACCGCCGCCTCAGTCTGAGATGGCAGACGTGGCAGCAGCCCTAAAGTCTCTGGCAGCCAGCCAGCGGATGATGCAGGAGCAGTTCACAGCCCTAAGTCAGAACATACTGAGACCACCAGGGGTCTCACCTGAGATGATTACTCCGGCAGCAGCTCCAGGACAGCATGAGGCCAGGGGACCACCCCAGGCACCACGTAAGGACCTGCCACCCCCTCAGCGGCGTAGGGATGTTGCTGACCCCCGGCGTTTATGCCTGGGGAAGCAAGGAAACCCTTGCCCTGAGGACAGGTATGACGATCTGGAGGAAGAAGAGGCTCCAGTAGAATGCTGGGAGCCATATGAGGTCTCCAACAATACTGTACGACCCCTCCAGGACAGTAGAGAAAAGTGCGGGAGACCAAACCCTGATGATCGCCCAAGAGGCTCTGCTTTTGACCGCCTGAGCAGGGGGTCGGCCTTCGAGAGGCTGGGCCCAGTGAATGACCTGCGGGACAAGTTGTCCAAGTCAAGAAGCGCAGCGAGATCTAGGAAAGAAGCAGCAGGCCGACCCCAAAGACGGGATGACGGTCAAAGGGAAGTAAATAGCCGACACAGGCCAGCCGTAGCGGAGCCCTCCATCCACCTCCGAGAGGCAGCAGGGGATAACATCGGCTGGGCCGACCCTGTGAGGCCCTGGAATGACTCAATCCAGCGGTTAGAGGATAAGATTGGCGACATATTGAAGAGCCGGGACCCTCTTCAGAGGGGGTACACCATAGGCTCACCCTTTGTGGCAAAGATAGTCAACTTCCCCACGCCATCAAAGTTCAAGCCTCCTGTGGTCACCCCAAGATACGGTGGGAGCACCAACCCTGTCCACCATGTGGAGATGTATCAATCCGCGTCAGACATATACTCTATCTCAGATGAGATGAGATGTCGTGCCTTCTCTGGTACCCTGACAGGGGCTGCGCATGTGTGGTACACGTCTCTTCTAAAAAATTCTATTGGAAACTTTAAGCAGTTGGCAGACCTGTTCATCCATAATTTCTGCTTTGGGGTGAGGCCACAGAAGAAGACCACACACCTGCTCTATGTTAAGCAGGGAAAGAATGAGACTCTGAGAGACTACATAGCCAGATTCAATAAAGAGAAGCTGGAGGTGGAAGACTATGAGGAGAGCATAGCTATGACAGCCCTGATTGGAGGGCTCCAGAAGGGGAAGCTATTATGGAAGCTTGTCGAAGACCCTCCGAGGACGATGGCTGAGCTGTTGTCAACAGCAGGGAAAGTGATGAACGCCGAAGAGGCGATGGCCGCAAAACAGGAAGACGAAAAATGAGGTGCTAGTGGGAGTAAATACCCTAAGAAGAACAAAGAGGGGAAGAAGAGGTCCTCGGATGACAAGTTCGCGGGGTACACCCCTCTGACGGTCAGTTGTGAACATATTCTCAATGAGATTAAGAGTGACCGATCCCTGAAGTGGCCCGAGAAGCTAAGGGCAGCACCTGGCAAGAGGAACAAGAACCTATGGTGCGAGTTTCACCAAGACCACGGCCACGTAACGGACAAATGCTTCGCTCTGAAAGATGAGATTGAGAAGATGCTAAAGTAAGGGAAGCTCAGAAAGTACGTCGACAAAGCCGACTTCAAGAGGGGCCGAGGGGACGACCCCAGAAAGAAGCGAGTCGATGCCTGCAGAGAAGGTCCTCAAAAAAGAGGGGACGACCCCTCTGATGATGAGGACGACCCTGATCTCCCGCCGAGAGACGACCACGGCCCTGTCAAGAGGCTCAATATGATCTCGTTCGGGGTGGGGATGATATCCGGGGGTCTGGCAGGAGGAGGGTCTGAGGTCGCTGACAGGAAGGCCCATGTTGCGGAGGCTAAGGCAGTAACGAAGATGGTGCACTCAACCTTCCTAGAGGTCAAGTCAGAAAAAAGGAAGAAGGTTGACATGGACACTTTGATCGTGGGATTTTCAAGAATGGACTTCAAAGGCCTATTGGCCCCGCATGATGACCCTCTTGTCATCACTACCCGAGTGCACGGGTGCGAAGTGCCGAGGATCTTGGTAGATGGGGGCTCGTCCGCAGATGTGATGTTTTATCCATGCTTCAAGGCCTTGGGTCTCAGTCGTGCCAGACTTGTCCCATACCATCATCCGTTGATTGGGTTCAGTGGAGAGAAGGTTCACCCCCTGGGAATATATGAGGCTGATGTCAGGATGGGGGACGAATGGCCGAGATGGCTCACCAAGAGGGTCAGTTTCTTTGTGCTGGATGAGCATGTGTTTTTGGCATACAACATCATACTGGGACGTGTGGCCCTCAAGGGGTTTGAAGCTGTGCCGTCCACAGTCCACCAGATGGTTAAGTTCCCTACCCCTTATGGGGTGGGGGAAGTCCAGGGAGACCAGACGACGGCGAGAGAATGCTACTACAACTCCGCTGAAGAAAAGGAGGCACACAAGAGGGCTACAACCACTTACAACATTGATACCCTAGACCCCAGGGACGAGACGAAGCTCAAGAAAGGAGAGGCCGCTGAGGAGGTAGAACCCATCATCCTCGATGAGGATGACCCGGGAAAAACCGTCCAAGTTGGCAAGTCTCTGAAGCCCGATATCAAGGAAGACCTCATCAAACTGTTGAGAAGAAGGCGAAGCATCTTCGCGTGGAGTCATGTAGATATGCCAGGGATCGACCCTGAAATCATGTGCCACAAACTCAATGTGGTAGAGGGAGTGAAGCCGGTAAAGCAGAAGAGGAGGATTTACTCTAGAGAGAAGTACGAGGTCATCAGGGATGAGGTTAAAAAATTACAAGACGCTGAGTTTATCAGGGAGGTCGTCTACCCTGAATGGCTGTCCAACGCAGTCATTGTCCCAAAGGCCAACGGGAAGTGGCGGATGTGTGTGGACTTCACAGACCTCAACAAACACTGCCCAAAAGACAGCTTCCCTCTCCCTCGCATTGACCAGATGGTAGACGCTACCGCAGACCATGAGCTCATGAGTTTTATGGATGCCTACTCAGGGTATAACCAGATCTTCATGAACCCTGATGACTCGGAGAGGACTGCCTTCATCACTGACAAGGGGACATACTGCTATAGGGTCATGCCCTTTGGTCTAAAAAATGCGGGGGCAACGTACCAGCGCCTCGTAAATAAAATGTTCGAAGACCAAATTGGGAAGTCTATGGAGGTCTACGTGGATGACATGCTGACCAAGAGTTTGAAAGCAGAGGACCATGTAGCATACCTGGAGAGGACCTTTAACACGATGGACAAGTACCAGATGAAGCTTAATCCGGCCAAGTGTGTCTTTGGGGTCGGAGCAGGGAAGTTCTTGGGGTTCATTGTCAATCAAAGAGGCGTCGAGGCCAATCCTGAAAAGATAAGGGCCCTTATTGAGATGAAGACCCCCAAGTCCATTAAAGACGTTCAGAGGCTCACAGGGAGAATGGCTGCCTTGAACAGATTTGTGTCAAGGGCCACAGACAGGTGTCTACCATTCTTCAAGATCCTTAGGAAAGCCTTTGAATGGAGTAAAGAATGCGATTAGGCTTTCAAAGAGCTAAAATCATACCTAGGGTCTCCCTTGCTGCTATCACGAACCGTGCAAGGTGAACAACTTTACGTGTACCTCGCCGTCTCAGAGTCTGCCATCAGTGCAGCCATTGTGAGAGACGAGGACGGTATACAGAAGCCCGTATATTTTAACAGCAAGGCACTCCAGGGGGCAGAGCAGAGATACCCGAGGATGGAGAAGTTGGCCTATGCCTTGATCCATGCCTCAAGGAAGATGAAACCGTACTTCCAGTCCCATACTATGGTCATCCTTACTGAGTCTCCTCTTAGGCAGGTCCTACACAAGCCTGAAAAATCGGGAAGGCTAATGACCTGGGCTATAGAGCTGGGGGAGTTTGACATTGTGTATCAGCCTAAGACAGCCATTAAGGGGCAGGCATTGGCAGACTTCGTGGCTGAGTTCACTGGGGGAGATGATGAGGCCGAGGGTGAGACCCTCGGGAAGACGGATACAGAAGACAGACCCGCAGACACACCAGCAGATATGGTTGAGACGGGCACCGCTAGAAGGAAAGTGACTGAAAACGAAGAGGGAAGATACATCTTTAGACAGGGGTCCCTCTCTGAGGGAAATTTTTCTGAAGGAAAGACTCCGTGGAGCCTCTTCGTTGACGGGTCCTCCTGTGATAGCGGAAGTGGTGCTGGACTGATACTATCAGCACCCGATGGCACAGACGTCGAATACGCCCTGAGGTTCAACTTCAAAGCCTCCAACAATGAGGCTGAATATGAGGCTTTAGTAGCAGGCCTCTCCTTGGCCAAGTCTCTTAGTGTCGGCCAGATTTTGGTCCATAGTGATTCAAGGCTAGTCGTAAATCAGATACTAGGAGCCTACGAGGCTAAGGACGAAAGGATGGCTAGGTACCTCGAGAAGGTGAGATCATTATTGAAGGGCTTCAGAGAAGTGAAATTAAGGAGGGTACCTAGGCTTGATAATGGCCGCGCTGATGCCCTTGCTAGGCTGGCCTCGGCAACAAGAACAGACATCAGGAGGACGGTCCCAGTGGAAATTTTGTTTCAGCCAGCTATCGAAGACGCCGAGGGAACACTTGGTGTTTGCATGAATGTTTCTCAAGAACCTTCATGGATGGACCCTCTGATAAAATACATTAAAGAGGGAGAAATGCCAGAAGCAAGCCAAGAAAGGAAGAAGCTAAGATACAGGGCCGCAAAATTCACTGTCATCGGAGACACGCTGTACAAAAAGGGGTTTCTACTCCCTTTACTTAGATGCGTGCATCCCTTAGAAGTCCCTTCCATTCTGCAGGACGTACATGAAGGGACGTGCTCAAGCCACATTGGGGGAAGATCCTTAGCGAAGAGGGTGATCACCCAAGGCTACTGGTGGCCGACCTTGGGGAAAGATGCTGCCACATATGTTAAAAAGTGTGATAAATGCCAAAGATTTGCTACCATCCCTCACCAACCTCATCAGCCCCTCACCTCCATTACATCCCCATGGCCGTTTGCAGTGTGGGGGATTGACCTGGTAGGACCCTTACCGAGGGCAGTCAATAACTATCGGTTCCTCATCGTAGCAATTGACTACTTTTCAAAGTGGGTAGAGGCTGAGCCAATGGTCACGATCACAGAGCAGAAGACCTTTCAGTTCATCTGGAAAAATGTGATATGCAGATATGGTCTACCCAACACCCTCATCTCGGATAACGGGACTCAGTTCAAGAATGCCTCTCTGCAGAAGTACTGTGAGAGGGTAAGTATCAAACAATTTTTCTCCACCCCAGGCCGACCTCAGGCCAATGGGCAAACCGAAGTTACGAACAGGACAATCCTAGATGGGATTAAGAAGAGGCTTGAGGAGGCAAAAGGAAGATGGGTCGAGGAGTTATATGCAGTGTTGTGGGCATACAGGACGACAGTAAGGACCTCTATCGGGGAGACCCCATTCATGTTAGCTTATGGATCAGAAGCAGTCATCCCCACCGAAGTCGAGTTTCCCACTCATAGGGTCCAAGTGTATGACCCCCAGGGAAATACAGAAGAGAGGAGACTTGACCTGGACCTGATTGAGGAAAGAAGGGAGGATGCTGAGATAAGGCAAGCTTCCTACCAGCAGAGGACCGCAAGGTTTTACAACCAAAGGGTGAAACAGAGGCCTATCGCAGTGGGAGACTTGGTTCTTAAAAAGACTTTGCAGAAACCCAACAAGCTCCATCCTAATTGGCATGGCCCATATAGGGTCGTCGATGAAGTTGTCCCAGGGACCTACAGGCTAGAAAACTTAGAGGGGGAACCTTTTTCAAACCCTTGGAATGCAGATCATTTGAAGAAATACTATCAGTAGTGTTGTAAGGTCTTGAAAGGCCATAATTGTAATTAGGGTTGCTCCAACAGAACACTTGGAAAATTAATGAGAAATATCAGTGCTTCCTTCATCCTGTTGTCAGTCCTAGCATGCATGGAAAGTTGATCCCTCGGCTATAATGGGGACCAGTGGAGGGGACGACCCCTCCACTCTCCTCAAAAAAGACGAGGGAAGACTAAATTAAAATCCATTAATTTGGAAAGTTGATCCCTCGGCTATAATGGGGATCAGTGGAGGGGACGACCCCTCCACTCTCCTCAAAAAAGACGAGGGAAGACTAAATTAAAATCCATTAATTTGGTAAGTTGATCCCTCGGCTATAATGGGGATCAGTGGAGGGGACGACCCCTCCACTCTCCTCAAAAAAGACGAGGGAAGACTAAATTAAAATCCATTAATTTGGTTAGTTGATCCCTCGGCTATAATGGGGACCAGTGGAGGGGACGACCCCTCCCCTGCCCTAAAAAAAGACGAGGGAAGACTAAATTAAAATCCATTAATTTGGAAAGTTGATCCCTCGGCTATAATGGGGATCAGTGGAGGGGACGACCCCTCCACTCTCCTCAAAAAAGACGAGGGAAGACTAAATTAAAATCCATTAATTTGGTTAGTTGATCCCTCGGCTATAATGGGGACCAGTGGAGGGGACGACCCCTCCCCTGCCCTCAAAAAAGACGAGGGAAGACTAAATTAAAATCCATTAATTTGGAAAGTTGATCCCTCGGCTATAATGGGGATCAGTGGAGGGGACGACCCCTCCACTCTCCTCAAAAAAGACGAGGGAAGACTAAATTAAAATCCATTAATTTGGTTAGTTGATCCCTCGGCTATAATGGGGACCAGTGGAGGGGACGACCCCTCCACTGTCCTCAAAAAAGACAAGGGAAGACTAAATTAAAATCCATTAATTTGGTTAGTTGATCCCTCGGCTATAATGGGGACCAGTGGAGGGGACGACCCCTCCACTGTCCTCAAAAAAGACAAGGGAAGACTAAATTAAAATCCATTAATTTGGTTAGTTGATCCCTCGGCTATAATGGGGACCAGTGGAGGGGACGACCCCTCCACTGTCCTCAAAAAAGACGAGGGAAGACTAAATTAAAATCCATTAATTTGGTTAGTTGATCCCTCGGCTATAATGGGGATCAGTGGAGGGGACGACCCCTCCACTGTCCTCAAAAAAGACGAGGGAAGACTAAATTAAAATCCATTAATTTGGTTAGTTGATCCCTCGGCTATAATGGGGACCAGTGGAGGGGACGACCCCTCCCCTGCCCTCAAAAAAGACGAGGGAAGACTAAATTAAAATCCATTAATTTGGAAAGTTGATCCCTCGGCTATAATGAGGGCCAGTGGAGGGGACGACCCCTCCACTGTCCTCAAAAAAGACGAGAGAAAACATTACTTAAAAGTCATTTGGTTACTTGAACCCTCGGCTATAATGAGGCCACATTAGGGGACGACCCCATATTGGTCCTCAAAAAAGACGAGGGAAGGGTTAGTAGCATCAACAATGAGCAAGCCATAATAAAATGAAATAAGGAAGACAGCAAATATGGAAGAGACTGGTATTAATAAAATATAAGTGTCAAGTGTTTTTACAAGGCCTTTGAACAAAAAGTACAAAAATAAGGGTATGGGCTACAGGCAGCCACCCTAGGGGACGACATCAGAGGGCAGGGCCTCAACATCAATGGGAATGGTCTCCTCAGTTACCAGAACCGGATGACCTTCAGATGTACCGACCCCTTCGATCTGGACTTGGGACTCCACTTGGTTGAGGGCCTCGGCAATTAGAGGGTCGTCCAATTGAACACCCTCCAGTGATGGGCGAACAGAGGAGACGACATCGCCAAACTTGAGGACGACCCATCGGCATGCCGTCCTAATCCTCCTTTCCAGATATTCTAGACCGAAGCCCTGAAATTCATCTGAAGTCTTGTATGCCTCAATAGCATCAGCCTCAGCTTTCTTGGTGGCTGCTTCCAGATCAGTCTTATGCTGGGCCTCCAGGTTGATCAGAGCCTCATCCCTATCCTTGATGATCAAGTCCTTGGCTTGCAGGTCGGCATCGTGCTGCCTCATCAACTCATCTAGGACCCTAGCGTGCTCGGTCCTGGCACTCTCAAGCTCAGCCCTCGCAGTATCAAGCTCAGTCTTTGCTGTATCTAGCTCTGCCTGCAACTCAGCCTCATGGTGAATGGCCCTCTCAGCTTCGTGAAACTTTTGTTGATTCTCGGCCATCCACTTGGTGGCTGAGGTCAAGGCACAAACAGACTGCAAGAAAAATGAAAATATATCAAGAGGGGCCGAGGGAACAGTTAGTGAAAATGAAATTAAAGAAGGTCAAGACCAATACCTGAGCAAGGGAGTGCAGACCGTAGTCGTACACTTTGGCAGGGGGCATCTTTGCCAAGAACTCGTAGTCAGAGGCCGATGGTGCAGAAAACATCGAGGCCTTGGCCGCCCTCAAATTGGCAATAAGAGATGAGGGGTCGGCCCTCAGATGGGTCAGACTCTGAGACCAGAAGGCCCCCATGCTTGATGAAGAGGTTGCCCCCTCAAAGGCCTCGGCCATGACCCTCGTCTTAGGGTCAGGACGAGGCTCGACTGGAGCCTCAGGCTCCTTCCTTTTGTGGCTAACAGCTGTCGGCTCAACAACTGTCGGCCCTGAGGCCCTTGTCTTCTTGGGAGCTTGCTGAGGCTCCTTCCCCTTCTTCTTTGTCAGACCAGCAAGAAGGCTTGGAGCAGTCATATCCCAGAGATAATCTGACACGCCTGCAGGACGACCTGAAAAGGATACGATGAATCAGAAAAGTTCAGAGATAAAGAGAGAACGCTTCAAAAGTAAGTAAAGAAGGGAAGATGTTCAGTATAACTCACATAGTTCTGTCAGAGGGCCGACCCTCAGACCAGCTTCTTTAAGGAAGCGAGGGGTCATCAAATCTTCGAACTTTGGGATCTCACCCTCTCTCCCTCGTCCCCTCAGATACTCAACAATATCCCTCTCCTCCAAGCTAAGTCCGGGGTCTGACCTAGCTTTCATGGAGGGGTTAGACCATCTGTTAGGAACCCTCGGAGCATCGGCAGAAGGGGACGCCTCGGTGGAGCTCTCCCATGCCCCAGATATGAAGAAGAACCTTTTTTTCCAATCATGATTGGAAGTTTGAGCCACGTGGAGCAGCTTCTTCTCAGACCTTCTCGCTCCCAGATGATAGTATCCGGGCTGTTTAGATGAAGAGGTGATATTGTAGCAGGCCAAGAACACGTCGGACGAGGGCTCATCAGTGAAAGAGTTTTTCCACAAAGAGATATAACCCAGAATCGTCCTCCATGAGTTGGGGGGAAGTTGAGAGGGGGAGACGGCCAGAGCCGACAGAATATCTACAATAGCAGGATGGAAGGGAAGCCTAACACCTACCTTGAACATTTGCTCGTAGACTGCAATCTCTCCCTCTTCTCCCTCAAAAACCCTCTCAGTGTCAGAGGGAGCCCTCATAGTCACCCCAGATGGCACTCCGTAAATATGCCTCCATATCAGAAGGTCCCTATCCCTAACAGAGGAGATAAAAGACGAGGCATGGGAGGTATCAACCTCATCATCTATATCGTCGTCCTCGTCCTCCTCATCACCTGCAGGAGGACCCTGAGGAAAAGCCACTTGGAAGGCATTGGGAGACAGGGTTGTCACAGGGACAGCCTCAGAGGGGATTGTACCCTCAGTCTCTCGTCCTGGGCTAAGGTCGGGTGAGTCCCTTCTACCAGAAGTTCCAGCACCAGTTGGAGAGGAGTTTCTCTCGTCCATTTCACTTGGTTTGGGAGTATCGGCCGGACGAGACGACGACCCACAAGACTCAGAGGGTTCAGATGGTCTTATGGTGGCAAGAGGAATGGGAAAGATGGGTCGTACCCAATTTGGGTCGGCCCCTCGTCTCCTCTCTTCCTCTTCCTCTATTCGTCTGATCTCGGTAAATAGTTTCTCTCTCAAGGACGGGAATTTAGACACCAGGTTGTAAAGCCTCCTAAGCATTAAGGGGAAGACCCTACACTTAAAGAAATTATACTAGACTTGGCTAATTCAACCACAAACACTTGGGAGATTGACCAGGGTTGACCTTTGGATTAAATAAAGAACTCAAGGGTTTTTGTCAAGAACGTTCGAAGAACCAGTGACCGGAGAAGACACCGGAAAAAGCTATGGGGGAACTCTAAGAACCAGACGACCTACGACCCTAAAAAATAGACAGAAATGAAGACAAAAGAAGGCATGAGGAGAAAAAGGTTACCTGATGAGGAGAAGGGCAAGAACGCTGCTAGGACCTGAAGGTTTGAAGGCTGAAAATGGCGGTGGAAACTGGTTCTAGAGAGAGAATAATCTTGGGCGCGAAGAAGAAGAAGATGAAGAGAGAGAGTTTGAAAATCTCTTAAGTACTTTGGTAATGAGTGGACCCATTTACCAAAGAAAGGTATAATTAGGGCACAAGGCCCCAAGTGCACTGCGCAGCCGCCGTGCCTTGGAAACTGGAACAGCAATGAGTACCTGCCCAGGTGTCATTCACCCAACTGATTGTACACGCATCTGAATTTCAGCATTATCCCTCAGCCATCTCAATGACACCTATGGCTAAGGGCTGGGGGGTGATTGATATACCCGTTTATACCCTCGGTCTGGACAAGGATCACCTCCAATACGGATGACCCTACGAGGGGCCGACCCTTCACAGGCTCCAGCTGGCCCCCGCCAGGCCCAGACGACCATACGAGGGTCCGACCCTCCACCGGGCCCAGACGACCCTACGAGGGGCCGACCCTCCTCCTGGCTCCAGACGACCCTACGAGGGGCCGACCCTTCCTCAGGCTCCGGACGAACCTACGAGGGGCCGACCCTTCCTCAGGCTCCGGACGACACTACGAGGGTACGACAGTACGAGGCCAGGATCAAGCCAGACTCCCTACCGGAAGAAACTTTGCCCTCGGCCTCGGCTCATAGGCCGAGGGCGATATCATGACGGCGCGTGGTTTGGGAGATGGGTGGAACAGTGCGCGTCAGGCTCATATGACACGTGGCAGACCGTTATAACAGAATCACACCCTCACGTGAGGGAATATTATGTCATCATTTGGCATCTACAGATGTCAACAGGGGATTGGCTAGATCATTATTCACATGCACCATGCTTACTTGGGGGGGTACACTACACCCCCCAAGACCTATATATACTTGGCACCCCCAACCCTATAGGGGATGAGATGATTGCAACCCTAGCTAAAACTCTGCTTGTATACCCAGTAGAGAGAGAGAGAGAGCTTATGTGCATTGTATCCAAGGCCATTAGTGCCCATACTTAGTGGATCACACACTCACAGTGGATGTAGGCCAAATTGGCTGAACCACTTTACATCATTGTCTCAATTCCTCTTATACTCATCTCCTTCTACACTAACATACTTACGTATTCATACACTTATACATCTCTATGGCTACCATGGCTACTACTATTTGAGCTCACTATCACTTATCCGGTGATACTTATAGGCTAAAGAAGCCTATAAGTATTTGAAGTACTTACTTGATCGGGTGGTAGGGGTGCCTACTATGAGATGATAGAATAACTTCAAGAACAACATAAGGAATCCACTGCACTGTTGCATCATAGCTACGAGCAGAAGTATCAAAATTTGAGTGTAGGTCGAGGCTTTAATAAATTTATCTCTGTTTATAATAAAAAGGAATCTTTACTTAAGCTTGAAGTTGAAGAAGCTACGACTGTTGCCAAACTCCTGGAAGAGGAGAATAATAATTTGAGGGATGAAATGAATCTTTTAAAGTCTGCTTCTGGAGCTGTTGTTGCTATTACGGATAAAGGTTACTCCTTTTTAGAGGCTGAGAATGAAACATTAAGAGATGAATTGGAAGCTTTAAAAAAGATTAAGCCTGCATCCTCTTTCCAAGCAATAAATAGGCCTGGTCAAAGAATGACAGAATAAGTTAGGACCCAACAAGACCTTGCCAATTAAGTTTCACAGTTAAATGCAAAAGACCGAGCTATTGCTGAGATGTCCCAGAAGCTGCAGACTTTGTCTGAACAGTTATCCACTCAATATTCCCAATTAGAGGTTAAGGATGGAGATACTGAAAAATCTATAGTCACAGGTTGATAAATTAACCTTTCAATTCCACAAGCAACCAAGAGAAGTTTGGATGGATATAATAAAGCTTTGGGACATTTTGATGATAGACTTCAACAGGACAAAATGAATCCTATAAATGGGGTTGGATGAACGCTTTAACTGTGAGGAAAGTAGATCATAACGACTCTTTGTGGGATTGGTATGACCTAGGCTTGTTGGAGCTTGATAATCCCTCATTCAAGTTAGATGTTAACTGGATTCATATTCATCGTATTCCTCAATGCTTGATTTTAATATACTTAGGAGATTACGAGATACATGATGAACTAGAGATCGTCCGACCTCCTCATTTGCCTTATCGTCTTAGTAGCAGCAACACCAGGATGCTTCAGAATTTTTACTTCATCAACTCCCCTTTTACTTTGGATGATCCTCCAGCTGGTATGGATCATGTTTCTAAAGCTAAAGGAAAGCATACTGTAGAATAAGGCTTTGTATTTTATTTCTGCATGTTTAAACAACAATATGTAATCATTTGATTTACTGACAAGTTTATTTTATGAATGGATCAATTTTTAGTTAATCTTTGCATATATGAATGTTTTCTTAGTCTTTGACTATGAATGGATCAACCTTTAGTTAATCTTTTGTTTTTCACCGGTTCTATTGATATCCTTAGGCTTATCCTAGGTACTATATCAATTACCAATGCATCACCATGGTTCTACAAATGTACCTAAAGTTCTTAGGTAATTGCATTAGTTACCTCGATTCCCAGGCGTGAGTGGAATATTTGTCCATCTTTTAGCCCAGTTTAGATAAAATTTATTCATTCGGTTATTCGTTAACCAAGCATTTGGGACTTATAATCTTGCATTGCGTGGTTTTTATAGGGGTGGAAATTTTTGACACGACACGAACTAGAAACGCAAATGGCAGGTCAGGTCATGCTTAAATAGGTGCGGGTTAATTTCAGGTCAGACCCGTTTAACACGTCTAATAAACAGGTCGTGTTTCGTGTCGCACCTGTTAACCCAAAATTGATCCATAATTGACACAAATAATAATCGTGTCAATTCGGGTCATTTTCGTGTCAAAATACCTATTTAAGACCTATTTATTTTTAGCCGTTAGATTGTGTTTCAGTATGATCTAATGGTCACACCAAGAGTTAACTTTACCCATATAAAAGGTAAAAAAAAACCTACCAACTGTTTACAACACTAGAACAAAACAACATCAAACTTCTTCTTCTCTCTTAACAAAAACAAACCCACCACGGACGGCCGATTCTTCTTCTTCTTCTTCTTCTTCTTCTTCTTCTTCTTCTTCTTCTTCTTCTTCTTCTTCTTCTTCTTCTTCTTCTCTCTCAACAAGAACCACAAGATGACTCTACTTATTCTTCTCTCTTAACAAGAACCCACGGCCGGCGAACAACAAAAACACACCGACGAATAACCAGAACCCACGACCGATCTACGGTTCAGATTTCTACTTTTTTCTTCTTCTTTTTTTCCTGTTACGACTTCTTCTTTTCTTCATGTTACGATATATTTTTTCCTGTTACGACTTCTTTTCTTCTTCTTCTTCTATTTTGTTACGATATATTTTTTCTGTTACCGATTTATTTTTTTGGTTACCGATTTCTTTGATCTTAAACGTTTGGAAGATATGCATACTAAAGAAGAAGAAATCGAACATACATACTAAAAAAGAAATTTGATCTTAAACAATACTCAAAATGAACATAAAAAAATGAAATTTGTTCTTAGACATAACTCAAAACGAAATCTGTTATAATTTATTTTTCTATTTTTCTACACATTCATTTCTGGCTCCATTTTAGTTTTTTTATAGAACATACACACTCATTTTTTGACAGAACATACAAATTCATTTTATTTTATTCTTTGCAGATGGAATTCGATGGAGTTGATGTTAATTTAATTGACAATTCTATTGATGTTGATGAATTAATGGATGAGGAGGAGGAGGAGGAGGATGTTGTGGATCTGAATAAAGAATTTGCTACTACTACTAAAAGCCAAATTAAGGGTGGAAAGCGCAAAAGACGATGAAGTTCCAACTTGTGGCCATTCTTTGAAATTCTAAAACAAAATGGCGTTGATGGCAATCAAAGATGTAAGTGTAAGAAATGTGGGTCCATCTTCATTTGCGATAGTAGGTACGAAACCGGTAATTTATCGCGACATAAGAATAGATGTCAAAAAATTACTACACGTGATATTGGGCAGTTAATTGTTCAACAACAAATTGGTTCAGATTCAATATCTTTGGGTGCCCCAAAATTTAGTGCCGAATTATTTAGGGAGATGTTAATTGCCTCAATCATAATGCATGATTTACCGTTTTCATTTGTTGAATACAAGGGTATAAGAGCAGTTTTCTCTTATCTACATGAGGATGCACCACTCATTTCCCGTAACACCGCAAAAGCAGATATTTTGAAAAAATTTCATAGAGAGAAGGTCAATATTAAGATAATGCTTGATGTAGCTCCCGATAGATTGTGTTTAACTTCTGATTTGTGGTCATCAGTTGTAATAGATGGGTACATATGTGTCATGATACATTTTATTGACAAGGATTGGGTGTTACAAAAAAGGGTTTAAAATTTTTCATACATGGCACTGCCCCATAATGGTATTTCTTTGTGTGACAAAATTTTCTCCTTTTTAAGGGATTGGGGGATAGAAAAAAATTGTTTTCCGTGACCCTTGATAACGCTTCATCAAATGATACATTTGTTAGTATGTGTCATACACAATTGAATTCTAGGAAATCACTTTTATGCAATGGTGACTTCTTTCATATTAGATGTTGTGTACACATCCTCAATTTGATAGTTCAAGATGGTTTAAAAGAAATTGATGTGGGTGTGCAAAAAATTCGTGAAAGTTGTAAGTACATTTAGGGCTCATAAGCGAGGAAAGTAAGCTTTATTGAATGCGTGAAATTGTTGTCACTTGATGTTAAAAGAGGTTTAAGACAAGATGTTCCCACGAGATGGAATTCCACATTTATAATGCTTGAGAGTGCACTTTTTTTTAGTGATGTGTTTTCCCATTTGGAATTAAGTGATTCTAATTATAAGCATTGTCCTTCAGAGAGTGATTGGGCGAAGATTGAGAAAATATGCAAGTCCTTAAGTGTTTTTTATAATTTGACTTGTATTTTCTCTGGCACGAAATATCCTACTGCAAACTTGTACTTCCATTTAGTGTTTATGGCGCATTTGACATTAAAGAAACACATGGAAAGTAATGATCCATACTTACAAAACATGGCCGTGATGATGTATGCGATGTTTGAGAAGTATTGGGCAGATTTTAGCATGATATTAGCTATAGCGGTGATATTAGATCCACGGTACAAAATTCATTTTGTGGATTTTTGCTACAAGAAAGTGTATGGGATGGCCTCACTTGAATTTGCGAAAGTATGAGAAAATTTGTTAATCTCATATGGTGAATATGATGTTAAGCTTCCTTTTACCTCGGCACAAAACAAAACGAGTGATAACTTTAATCATGATTCATTTACCATGGATGATACACGTGATGTTTTGAAGGTAAATATTAAGTACATTTGTTATGTTCTATTGACTTCAAGTTTAGGTCTTTTTTAACTCATATCTATGTTTTCTTTCATTTTATTTTGTAGGAGTTTGATGATTTTGAAAGTGCGGAATTTAGTTCTTGTTATCAAAAGTCACAACTTGAACTTTATTTGGACGAACCAAGGATTGAAAGGAGTGCCAATTTGGACATTTTGGTATTTTGGAAAGCAAATCAATTTAGGTATCCCCAACTCGCATCAATGGCAAGAGATGTCTTGAGCATTCCTATATCAACCGTGGCTTCAGAGTCGGCCTTTAGAATGGATGGGAGGATAATTGATCAATATAGAAGTTCATTGAAACTGGAGGTGGCCGAGGCGTTGCTTTGCACAAAAGATTGGCTTTTTGGTGCTATTGGTAATTATTAATGGTTAATATAAATTATAATACATTTGTTCTAGTTGTTTTATCATTACCATTTTTTATATACTTAATAATTATGAGTGTAGAAGCGGCACAAGCTCAAATTGACGATATCACCGAGGATATCTTGAATTTGGATATTAATAAAGAAGAAAGTCAATCATCTAATGCTCAATGCTCGACCTCTATTTCCGGTGAGCAAATTGTTATGTTAAATTCATGTGATAAGTTATTGTGTACTTATGAGTTATATATTTTGATATTGTATATTTTTATATAGCACTTGGGATGAAAAATGAGATCGGTTTCAAAAAAACATCAATCAATTATAGAGGAGGTAAATATTACATATTAATATATAGTTTAAGTATCCTATTTGTTTTTTTTAATCTTATTATGCGTTATACTCATTACTTTTTTTGTTAGTAGGTATGAAATGAAATGGAAGGAGACTAGCTTTTGGATAGAGTGGAGCATGACATCTTTTTGCAATTTGGTTGAAGATTTACAAATTGTAATTTGAACTTGAAACTTTGAATATGTTGTAATAGATAATGGATTTAATTCAATGGATTAGACTTTGTTGTATGATGTTATTTTGGATAATGACTTAATGGTGGTATTATTATGTTATGTTTATTAGATTTGACAAATATTTTTTGGATTAACGTTGTGATGTTTATTTCTTAAATTGTGTTTGGAAATAAATAGTGAAAATTATTTAATCTCATAAACAGGTCATGGTGGATCATGTAAACAGGTTAAACTTGACCTAATTACTAAATAGTTTATAAATGAGCTGGGTCGTGTTCCCCTTCCAAATGACATATTTATTAAGCAGGTTAAACGGTTCATGTCGTGTTAGTGGGTTGGACACGACCTATTTATTAAACGAGTTAGACGGGTCGTATCGTGTAATCTATTTATAAACAGGTTCATGTTCGTGTCGAGTACAATGACATGATTACTTAAATAGGTCGTGTTCATGTTAATGGTATATATAGAAATATCAGGTCTCGACACGACCCGAGCACGACACGATAACCCGGATTGCCAGGCCTAGGTTTTTATATGTTTGACAAGCAACTTTGTTGGTGCCTTTATTGATACCGACCAACTTTATTGGTGGCCTTTGTTAATGCCAACCAACTTTATTAGTGACGTTTATTGATGCCGACCAACTTTATTGGTGGCCTTAGTTGATGCCGACCAACTTTGTTAGTGGTCTTTGTTGATACCGACCAACTTTGTTGGTAATTTTGTAAATGCATAGTGTAGTGCATAGCACTAGTACTCCGAAAAAAAATAACAATGTTGGGGAGATCGCATTCTCATTAATATTAAAATGAATCTTAATACATCATTATTACATCACTCATAGTATTTCCTCAAGTGTTCTGCATTCCATGGGTTCTTGAATTCTTCCCCTTCCAAAGTCTCAATTCGATATGTGCCTGGTCGGATGACTGCAGTGATATAATAAGGCCCATTCCAATTGGCTTCCAGTTTATTATTCTTTTGAATCAATTTCTTCGAATCATAATCACCCTCTTTTAAGTTGCTCGGTTTCATCCTTTTGTTGTATAAGCGTGCAGTCCATTGTTGATAGGTTGCATTCCTTAAACCTGCATCTTCACATACTTCTTCCAGCATGTCTAAATCCAGCCTTCTCATCAAATCACTAACTAGGGTGTTGAAGTTAAGAACTCTGTGTGTAGGTAAACCTAGCTCGATAGAAATTACGGCTTCAGTACCAAAAGCTAACAGGTAGGGAGTTTCTCTAGTAGCTGTTTAGGGAGTCATTCGGTAAGCCCACAAGACAAAATGCACTTCATTGATCCAATTACCTTTGCCATTTTTAAACCTTTTCTTCAACCCATTCAGCAAAGTTCTATTAGTTACCTATGTTTGGCCGTTGCTTTGGGGATGGCCAGGAGCTGAATGGATTTTTTGGACATTGGACTGGGCACAATAAGCAGCAAATTCGTTGTTTTCAAACTGTGTGTCATGGTTAGTGATAAAAACATAGGGGTAAGCCATACATGCATATGATATTATTCCAAATAAATTGATAAACCTTTTCATATGACATATCGATCAACGATTCAGCCTCCACCCATTTAGTAAAGTAATCAATAGCTATAACTAGGTACTTGAACCTTCCTCGGGTGGTTGGTAGGGGCCCAACAAAGTCAATTACCTACATAGCAAAGGGCCAAAGTGAAGTGATTGGTATTCGGAGAACTTGTGGTGCCTTTTATATGCTAGAAAACCTCTGGAACTTATCACACTTCTTGGCCAAATCTGCACAATCTGCTCGCATAGTCGACCAGTAGTACCCATGTGTATGGATTCTCTGCAACAATGTTCTTCCTGCTACATAGGCTCCACTGGACCCTTCATGGACTTCTTCAATCAAATACTTCACTTCATCTGGATGCACACACCGTTGTAGACCAGTTGTTAATCCTTTTCTATATAACACACCACCATCTAGCACATATCTTGCAGCTTTGTATTTCAGCTTCTTAGCTTCAAGTAGATCGACTAGCAAAATTATTTTTTTAATATAAGCTTTTATGGGGTCCATCCAAGATGGCCCCATATCAACCGCAATAAAATTAACAATCAAATCATCGCCAATACTTCTATTAGCAAGTAGCTCAATAGGAATAGTTCTTCGCAACTCAGTCCTGGTTGTTGAAGCTAGCTGAGAAAATGCGTCTGCTTGGGTATTTTCCAATCTTAGAATTCTCCTAGCAAAGTGGAACTTATCTCCAAAGCTTTGGCTAATTATCTGGTCATCAGTTCTCCCTTAGCTGTATATGATTTCAACACCTGATTTACCATAAACTGTGAATCACTGTATACCATAACTTGTTCGACATTCAGTGATTTATCTAGATTTAAACCAACAATCACAGCTTCATACTCTACCTCATTATTGGAGGCTTGAAATTGTTATTTTAGAGTGTACTCTATATCTAGCTTGTCTAGAGTATTGAGAATGATGCCAGATCCACATCTAGTTGCATAGGATGACCCATCTATATATAGACTCTATATGGGGATATCGTTGTCAAATGCTTGGTTTGTCAGAATCCCTTGATAGAAGATTTTATCCTTCACCTCCTCATATTTCTTCTTCATCTCCTGTACTCTGTTGGACGGTTATACTTGATCAGTGGTAACTTTTTTTGCAATTTCCCTTACTTAGAGTTGTTCTCGTGTATCTTTAGTAGGTCTACTGACTCCTACATGTTGCTCGATTAGAGTCCTTTGTTGCTCAGGGATCTCTGGGTAAGTGAATTCTGCAATAAAATCAACCACAACTTGGCCTTTTAATGAAGTCCTTGGTTCGTATACAAGGTTATATTCCCCTAACTCCACAACCCAATACATCAATCTCCTAAATTTCTCTGGCTTATGTAAAGCTTGTCTCAGTGGTATGTCATTGTATACCACGATGGTATGAGCTTACAAATATGGCTCCATTCGTCTACTAAACTCAATTAAGTCCAATGATACTTTCTCCAGTCTGGGATATCTAACTTTTGCTCCTTGTAAAGCTTTGCTGGTATAATAAACTGACTTTTGGACTCCATTCTCCTCCCTGATCAAGGAAGAGCTAACAACTGACTCAAAAATTGTCAAATATAGATACAGTTTTTCTCCCAACACTGGTCGGGAGAGTAGCGGTGGTGTTCCCAGGTACTTCTTCAATTCCAGGAAGGCTTTTTCACATTCATCATTCCATTCAAAGGTTTTTCTGAGCACCTTAAAGAATAGGAAACACTTGTCTGTTGCTCGGGACACAAATCTGTTGAGTGTTGTTATGCGCCTTATTAGCCTTTGAATATTCTTTTTACAGGTCGGGGATTGTATTTCGATCAGAGCTTTAATCTTATCTGGATTAGCTTCAATGCCCCTTTAATTTACTATATATCCGAGGAGCATTCCCTCATGAACTCCGAAAATGCATTTGGTGGGGTTTAACTTCATCTGGTGCTTTTCCAATTGATCAAACGTCTGACTGAGATCGACAATATGATCAATAACTTTTTTTCTCTTAGTGATCATATTATCATCCTACACCTCCATGTTCTTACCTATTTGTTCCTCAAATACTTTGTTCACTAGTCTCTGATAAGTAGCACTTGCATTTTTAGACCAAATGGCATAACATTATAGCAATAAGTTCCTCGGGGAGTAATAAAGGAAATACTTTCTTTATCTTCTGGCTTCATTTTGATCCGGTTATAACCAGAATATGCATCTATGAAACTTAGTATCTCGTGCCCTGAAGTAGCATCCACCAATTGATCAATTCACGCCAGAGGAAAGTGATCCTTTGGGCACGCACTGTTCAGGTCAGTAAAATCCACACACATCCTCCATTTATTATTTTTATTTTTTACCATAATTACGTTGGCCAACCAGTCCGGGTACTTCATGTCTTTAATAAAGGAAGATTTTTGAAGCTTCTCCACCTGTTCCTGTATAGCCTGGTTCTTCTCCGAGCTAAAAAATCTTCTTCATTGCTTCACAGGTTTAACCTCCTTATTAACATTAAGCTCAGGGCATAGGAAATTTGGGTCTATGCCTAGCATATCTTTATGGCTCCATGCGAACACCTATTTTCTTTGTCTCAAGAAAGCCACCAACTCCTTCTTAAGAACCGATTCCAATTACGCTCCTATTTGGATTATTCGTTCTGGTTTATCATCGTCTAGAATAATGCTTTCTCTTACTTCCATCACTTGGCCTTTTATAATCTCATATTCGTCTCGTGGATCTAACGTTTCAACCTCAGATTCGCTGTTCGGCTCAGATATATCCAGTTGATAATTGGTTCTTTTCCTCTTTGTTTCTAACATATCTTCTTCCTCGGCAGAGGAATAGTAGCATTCTCGAGCTACTTTCTGATCTCCTTTCACTGCTCCAACTCCAAAGTTGGTTGGGAAATTCAGGCATTGATGAACAGTAGAGGGTATAACTTTAAATTTCTTCAAACCAACTCTTCTCATGATCATGTTATAGGCAGAATGAACATTTTTGTCCATTACAAAAAATCTCACTTTCTCTGTTCTGCTCGTCGACCATGTCCCGATCAACATGTCTAGTTTGATTATCCCCAATGGAAATACTTTCTCGCCAGAGAATCCAATGAGTGGCCTATGGTAAGGCTCCATTTGGTTGAGTTTTAATCCCAAACTATCAAAACAGGGATAGAACACGATGTCTACTGAACTTCCATTATTCACTAATGTTCTTGCCACCAATACTTCTTTTATCCTGACTCTGATCACTAAAGGATCATCATGAGGATACAACACTCCAAATAGGTCATTCTTGGAAAATCCAATTACGAGCTTATCCTTGTTCACTTTTTGTGGTAGGTCTTCCTCGGCAAGGTTGATTCGCTGGATATAGGAACAAGCTTAAGCCTTATTAACGTAAGACTTCCTTTTAGATGTATGATCTTCTCCTCTTACATCTCCACCTGTAATCATGTGGCAATCAAAAGATCCAAAACTGAGTGTGAATACCTCGCGTTCTGATTGTCTAGGCTTCTTGGGAAGATCAGGATCATCTTCTATTTCCTCGTTATGGTTCCTCTTCTTATCTTCTTTGGGCTTAACTAGTGATTTATATCTCTATCTACGTCTTCCTCCAATTCTTCCACCAGCCTGTCGATCAACAAATATGTCTAATTTTCCTTTTCGAATGAGTGCTTCTATTTTATTTTGGAGAGCAATACACCGGTTAGTCGTATGACCATGATCTTTGTGAAATTCATAATACTTGAACTTATCCCTCTTATCAGCAGGTAACCTTAACTTTTCAGGCCAACTCAAATCATCGTTATGCTTGATTTCTTCCAAAACGTGATGTATATCCACCGTTAAGGGAATGTAAGTGGTAAATTTTCTGAGACGATCTAGGATTTCTTTTACTTTCGAATTCCTACGCTCACTGTGATTCTTGTGCTCCTTCTTATCTAACTTCCCTTTTATCTTTTCTTCCGCCTTTGCATGTGAATTCTTTTTGGTAGCTATAGCTTCCTCACTCTTCATAATCTTCGCTACTTTAGCCATCAATTATGTCATTGTCTTCGGGGGATCTTTTACCAAAGTATAGTACGGTTTGTCGGGGAGCAAACCACTTATGAGGGCAGTGATTGCAGTTTTCTCTTCGTAATCAATAACTTCCAATTTCTCGTTCTTGAAACAAGTGATGTAATCCCTGGTACTTTCTCCCTCCTTCTATCTTACACTAAGCAAATGAGTTAATCGCTTTACTGGTTTTTCTCCAAAGTGCTTATTTCCAATTAATAGCTCGCTGAGTTGTTGGAAATGAGAAATTTATCCCCGAGGAAGACTATTGTACCAGATTTGAGCAGATCTAGTGATTATTCCTGAAAATGCCCTGTACCTCATTTCATTAGGAATATCACAGATATCAGTCACTGCTTGGTATTATTTTATATGAAGAACTGGATTAGTCTTCCCATTATACTTGGGAGTGACCACTATAGCTTTAAACTTGGTTCGGTGTAGGGAAATCTATGATGGTTTGCACAAAGGGGGATACTTTAATAAAACTTCTCTAGAGAGGACTTTTGGCATTGGCCATTTCTCCTAATATGTCTTCTAAATGCTGAATGGAATCTTGTCAAGCATCACTGTCAGCACCTGATCTATGGGTGGCAGCTTTTCTATGCCGACCAACTTATCATCCTGAGCTTTCTTCTTGCGAACCTTCTCTCTGACTGGACATATCAGTTCTTCGGGTATTTAATATGGATTAGGCTGAACCTTCCCTTAAATTGTTTGGTCATCGAGTATTTCTCGACGCAACCTGTAGGGCATTTCCCTGGGATCCCAAACAATCGAAAGGAGAGGCCCTACGTATCCTTTCTAAGGCACTCAATCTTTCTGGGATGAGGGATTGTCCATCAGTGGAATTAGTAATCCTAATAGAATAAGTTGCTCCAGGAAGGTATGAAGGATCCCTTGAAGTTTTGGAATGGCTATGCCCAACACTCCTTATTGGCGGCAGTGGCATATTCCTTTGATTAACTTATGCAGTAACTCCAGCTTACAGAGTTTGAGCCAACTGTCGTATAGTATCCTGTATAGCCTCTTGACCCTTGGCTAAGCTCGCCAAAATTCTTGTTAAATCATTGTTATTTGGAGGGACAGAGAGAGTAGGCAGAATTCCCTCGTTTCTGGAGCTTGATTCTGAATTTCAGCCATGGATAATGAATTAGTGAAAACGTTTAGCAACACTTTCTCACAGACGATGCCAATCCGTTGATGTAAAAAACTAGACTAGGCCTAATTAATTGATCATAGATAAAATAAGTAAAACAAACAAGACACAAAAAATTTAAAGTGGTTCGGCTCAACAAAATAGCCTACGTCTAGTGTTATGTATTGATTGCCTTGAGTTATTTTTTCGGTCCCTTGCAATGAGGATGATACAATGTATTTATAGACCAAGAGGGGTTTTGATAGTTGTCATGTGAAAGGATGGAATGCCTTCATTCGTTAGGCATTTACACCAATACATAATGATAATTAAATATATGAATGTCATCGCTTAATTGACAATACAAGCTGTAAGACTGTTGTCGCTTTATTGGAAATACAGGTCGTTGGTCAGGCTTCCCTATTGGTCGGCCTTCCTTATTATTGGGGCTTTTGTACCAGGCTAACTTGGACTTGTGCCATATTGGATGACACGTGCTGCCTTGTAATTATTCCACGTAGTTTGGTAAATTTTGGTATCAATAATGTATATATTGTGTCACTAATTTCATTGCATTCATAATATTGGGGACAATTTATAATACTACATTTATTGTGGGTTTGATATCCCTACAATAGAGGAGGCTAAGGGAAAAGGAAAGTCAATAGTTGATGATGATGGTGTGCCTAAGGATGGTATAATATTAAAGCATTTCATGCACCATAGTTCAAGCTCATTAACAACAATAATGTATTTATCATTTGCATTAATTTAAGTGCCATACCCATCGATTGTCATCGATTTTATTTCACGCTTATAACCATCCGAGCCTATGTAGTCAATTTCATCCCATAGTTTTTCATCATCAAATAGGGGTCATCCTACAAAACAAATGAATGTGAAATGTGTGAAAATTTAGACAGTAAACAAATTCAAATTGCAAAAAAAAGTCTCCTCGATCCCATAACAATGAGTACTGGATGTTATATCGGGTACACAATGCCCATTTGGTATTGTGGTCCCAAATTTTATCTCCACTTTCGATATTAGGATACCAAACCATAGTTTTCAAACCATTCATCTCCATTCACTGTTATAGTGCCGAAAAATGTCATTTTTTCTGTTCTTTAACATCGAAGCAATTGTCAACGACATTTTTTTACGTTCATTATGATTCATTTAATGTTTTAAATGTTATATATGGGTTATTGTAACATCTTGATTTTTGATTGAATTAATAAAATCGTGTAATGAGAAATTTATAGGATTAATTTAAAAAGAATAATCTTGTGGTTAAAATCAAGAAAAAAAATGCAAATATATTGCGTACAGTGTTACGCATATTTAATTAAGTCATGCATTTTAAATAGAACTAAAGGAAATTATATGGAATTAAATATAAATTAAATTAATAATTATGTTGTAATCTTATTAGGTTAAATAAAGATTCAAAAAAATATTTACTAGGACAAAAATTCGCACTTGTCTAGTGCGAATCGATTTGGGCTAAGGCTGAATCGATTCGGCACCTGCTGATTCTTTCTCATTTTTCATTGTCAGCATGGGAACCTAACCCCCATATTTTAACCCATGATATTAGTCTCCCTACCTCATCTAGCATGGTGGTTTGATCATCGAGTGATTGGGGGACCTATAGTTTATGTCTTGGGACATTATAAAAAAGAGGAGAGAGAATTTGTGTTCACAATTCATCCCATCTCTGCAGAAGAAAAATACCCCCCCAAACTAATAACCTTGAGTCTCCTCCATCACCTGTTTCAATAGCTTAAGTCCTCATAAAAACCTCTACGTATCAAGCTTACCGGACCACCATTCCACTCTTCAATTATCAAGAGTTAAGGAGGGTGTTAATGATGTTAATTAGAGAATAAATCCTGTAATGAGTTAGGATTAGGAGCTTATTGGGATTTATTTCTACCTCTTCTTCAAAGGATTTCTATCTTCAAGATGTAGGGAATCTGTACTATTTTCATGTTTAAAATCCAAGCATGCTAAATATATGTATGATTTGCATGACTAATTATGCTTATTAGCACTACCTATGAATATGTGTTATGAAATATGTGATAAAATATTTCAAAATTAAAGTTGGAATTAAGTTAAAATCTCATCATGTTTGAGATATTTATACCTTATAAAAATCATGTTTAAACTAGTCATTTCATATCAAATATTAAGTTGAACTTGAAGAAATGTTAGGATGAATATATGGAATGTATTGGTATAAATCCCATCATTCATGAACAAAATAATATATTGTTATGGATAATGGGTTTGATATGTTGAAAATAAATTTAAATTCTCCTTTGAACATGAAATAATAACTGAAGAAAAATCAGCATATTACTCATATAAAATGACAATACTTTATTTAAGAAAGTTTGAAAAGTGTAAAGATTAAGGGACTAAAGTGAAAATAATATAATGTTGAGGTTAACCCATGAAATTTAGTTATATTTACACATAAAATGAAAAGAATAAAAAGTTGAAAATTTTAAGTTATCAAATTTCAAGAATGGCCTTGAAAAAGCTTAAGTAAGATTTTTGTCAAATATGTCATTTTATGTAAAATATGGACTTAAGTGTAAAGCTCTGAAACTAAATTGGAAACTAAATAGAATGTTATTTTAATAAATGTAATGAACAGTAATATTTTGAAAAGTAAGGCGAAAACTAGTATTTTAGAAATTAAAGGATAAAACTAATATTTTGGAAAGTAAAGGTGAAAACTAGTATTTTGGAAAGTAAATGTGAAAACTAGTATTTTAAAGTTAAAAGTGGAATTTTGGAAGGGAAAGGTTAAAAGTAGTATTTTGGAAAGTAAAGGTGAAAAGCAATATTTTGGAAAGTAAAGATGAAAAGTAGTATTTTGGAGAGTAGTAAAGGTGAAAATGAGTATTTTTTACAAAGTAATAAAAAATGAAGGTTTACTAGTATTCATGAATAATGAAAATGAATGTGAAAGGTGCATAAAAATGGAATTGAGTTAAAGCGTTAAGTTTCACTGAGAGTTGTTAAATATATTTTATTTTCTAAAGTAAAACATCAAGTTGAGTCAGGAATGAAAATGGGTATTTTGTTAAAATGTGAAGCTCGAAAATAAGGCGTGTCGGGACTAGTCTCGTCCTGAGTATTGTGGCCTCGTTGTTTGAGGTATAAAATAAGGGATAAAAGGGAAAAGGAAAATAAATGGGAAAGGAAAAGAGAAATAAAAAGGATACAAAGACATAACAAATAAAAGGAACTCGGAGGTAATTAAGAAATTTAAGAAGGGCCCAGAGCCCTAAGGGGCAGCTTAATGCTTAGACCCAGACAACAGATCACGAGCATATTACGACATGGCGGCCATTCGATGAAAGGCCGTATAATAATCATGGATTGATACCTCGATTAATCAAGTGAAAATATGATTTGAGCATGACACTCATTAATGTAAAGGAAAATTTATGAAACAACTTGAAGAAATGTGAAAGAATGATAATGATTAAATTAACGGGATTCGAGTAGTGTAAATGGAAGATTAAGTGTGAGTGGACCCATAGCCTGGGTTTCATAATCAAACATCAATTGCAAGGTTACGATACAAATTCATGAGAACGCTAAATCAAATGAAAGATGATATCATAATTTCTAAAATATACTTTGTATGTATAGATATTCCTTTGTACGTATCACTCTGCTAGTATTTCTCCTACTAGGCATATGCTCAGATCCCCTCATTTGCCAAACCCACACCAGGTACTTCAGGGAAATATAAAGGCAAGAAAATTACGAGAGGCAATGAATGATTTACACAGAGTATAGCTCTATTTACTATTCTCTTTAAATATATACCTTAAATTTCAAATAATGATTTTTATCATGTGAACATTCATGCAAGTATTTCAAATTCGTTTTGTAATAAGACAAGTTGATGCAGAATTTATTTAGATATGATTTATTCCATTAAAATATTTTATTTAAAGTATTCCCATGAATTTCATAAGCTAGACTTCATTTTATTAATCAAGTTAAATAAATTTTAGGACAAAAATTTAGAAGTAAGATTTTATTGAAAAAATAGATTTTCTCAAATGAATTCAAAGTATAAAAAAGTTCTCTGCATTAACATCAGGAATCGAGGCATCACAGTTAGGAACATGGTTTTATACCTCTAGGAGTCCATCCTTTTTTCTTCAGTTCCTTTAAGTTTGAAATACCGGGTTCATACACATTGTTGTAGCTTGTTTCTTGGTGTTTCATTGTCTATAAAATGCTTCTTGCAAACACCAATCACTTCAAACACCACTTTGTTAATATTTTTTGGACAAATGGGGTGGTTGATGAGGAGTTTCACTGGAGGTTTGTGGTGGGTGGGGAAGAGTTTCAATGGAGGTTTGGGAGAGAATGTAATATTTAGGGTTTTGGTGTATTTTGGTGGTTGGATTTTGAGTTTCTTTATTGATTTTTCTTTTTTTTTTCTTTTTTAAGGAGTGACTGTGCCAAAATCCTTTGAACTTTTTTAGCTGTTGGTGCTGGAGATAAAAAAACGTGGGTGCCCTTAGCACGACACTTTTTAATATAACATATATATATATATTTTTAATATAGCATAAATAACTCTAATATGTCATAGAAGTTTCTGATTTGAAAAAACAATTAATATAACAGTGTTCAAATATAACATAGGGGATCACACACAATGTTATATTAAATTTCAGAGACCATACATAATGTTATATAACATTAGGACAACATAAAAAAAGTTAAAACTTAAGGATTTAAGATTAGACCCTAATTAAAAAAGGGGGTTATTATATAATTATTTTATTTTGAGAGTTGGATATCTTATGAGTCACATTTACGTTTTTTCAATCTAATAATTCTCATCTCTTAATTAATTTTTTTCAATGATTAATATACCCCGATTAATATCAATTTCATTTGGAGTTGGAACAGTAGGTTTTTTCTTTTTGAATTTAAAAGATTTTAACTTGTAATGTACAAAGTCAATTTTTGCAA
This sequence comes from Sambucus nigra, assembly GCA_949130495.1. Taxonomy (NCBI): domain Eukaryota; kingdom Viridiplantae; phylum Streptophyta; class Magnoliopsida; order Dipsacales; family Adoxaceae; genus Sambucus; species Sambucus nigra. The sequence goes on along the minus strand of OX422210.1, from coordinate 77,626,108 downwards.
ATTGATATTTGTGAAACGTACTAACTTGTCAAACAAGTTCATATTCTATATAGCTTTGTTTTAAAAAACATATGATGCGTTGAATTCATTTTTTGGTGAACAAAATCAATATTAATTAACTTTGAATATTAGAATTTTAGATATTTACTATGTGTGGACGTTTCAAATATGAAATGGTAGTTTTCTTTTCTTTTCATACTTAAAGAACTATAAGTTTTAGTATACAAAATCATCTGTCTGAATACTATTATTTTTTCAAACATACTAATGAGACCTACCAGACACGATTCATATTAAATATAAATTTAAAAAAACTCGTGTTAAATTCATTTATTAGTGAACAAAGTAAACTTTTACCGTGTTTATAATACTAGTAATTTCACATGTACGTTTCATGTGTCATTCAGAACCATGTTCATTTAAATTTGGAATCGTTAGGTGTACGATTGAATTTCAATACAGAAAACCTAAGTAAATATGCGTTTTTGTAAAAATTTATCGTTTTCATGTGTCATTATTTTTAAAAAAATAATAGATTTACCTATTTAATAATTGCGTTTACAATTTTGTTGTTGTCCACTATGGTAAGAAGATGGAGAATATTCATTGTATTGAGGATACGTTTATTGTAATTGCAACATAAATGAACAAAGATGATAATATGGGCAACCCATATTAAAAAGTGAAAATTAATCATTGTTATGATTGATAGCTAAGTGTCTATAGTAAACAACCAAAACTTGATATGGTAAAGAGAGTATTTGGTGAAATTGTTAGATAAAAAGAGAGCATTGTATTTCAAGTTAAGACTTTTATATGTTGCTTCAATCTTCTATTCATATTCATATTATCCCCAATTTCTTTCACTTGGTGCTCAATAAAACGCGTTACGACTCGATCAATGGCACTCAATTTTTTGAATTTGATGTAGATTGTGAAATCATTTCCATTACACAAATACAATTATTGATTGTACTTAGGTTGAAGATTTGCATGTGATAGATATTTAGTGCCATTATTGTACATAGATGGTGTAGTTACATTTGTGTTTTACCATTTTCTTGCACTTGATGAGCATAGCCGTCAAACATCTCATAAATTCTTCCATTCTCTCAAATAGAAAGATAAGTGAATGGGAAGGTGCTACCCTTTTGGTAACAAAAGGTTGAGGGTCATATTGGAATCTCTTAGCACCAAAGTGCACATGTTGGATTATTTTTTATTTAAACAATATATGTCATGATGCTAAGTTGTTTGCAATTTTTTTGTTTAAAAAAATATACACATCATAGTTGTAATATATTTTTAATGAAGACACTAGGATTTTTTTTTAGGGGGGATAAGAAATTATATTGACCTAAAAACTAATAGTCAACCTAATTTTTATACTTGCTTGCATTTTTTTATTTAGAAAAAATTGTACAAAACATATTTGTGATATATTTATAATAAAAACACTAAGGAAATTATGTGGATAGGTTCATATATATCATTTTTTGATAATGTATCCATTGTAATACTCACATATTAAAATATGGTTGAATGCCCAATTTCATGCCTTGAACTTCAAATATTTTTAGTTTTATGATGTTAAAATTGAAAATAAAAATGTTTCAATTTCATTTTCAAACAAAAAAATTAGAGTTCTCAAAACACCCTTAATTTTCTTAGAGTACTAATATCTAAACCTAATTAAATAATATAACATTTATATAAATAGACAATAATTAAAAAAAGACATAAGGAAACAATTAAAATCGTATTGTAATCTTATATAAAATAAGTTATAAACAATTAGCAATATAAAATTATATATTACTTAATTGACCACTTGTAGTTGCCCTTTTTAATATATATCACATATACCCCAATGATCACTATAGATTGCCCCATAACAAATAAATATAAAGTTAAATTATCTAACTTATTTACAAATATTAAAATGGATTTCATATGAGATTTTGTGGACTCTGGGGTAGATATACATTTCTAAATTTTTTTGTCAAACTTTTCATCTATAATAACCACAAAAAAATTTCATAATCAAAGCAAATACGACAGAAAAAATAAAAATATAATCATGGAACATATTTTAGAAAAATTATATCCTCAATTTATATTGCAAGAGACGTGTTAAATACATATGACCAAAAACTAGCTTACAACTCTAAACATATAAAATTCTCTTTGACACACATGAGCTAGGTATTTGAGGATGGCAACAAAATAGACCAGAACTCCAGATCTGGAGCTTTTGGAAATGAAAATATTTTGTATATTTTTCAAAAGGGAGACTTGTCTTCAATCGGAACCTCTATTTACACTACATGGACTCTCTGTCTCCTGCTAATTCAATAAGAGCGATTGGAAAAATGCATTTTATATAGTGGTTGGGGGGGAGAAGAGATAAATGAAGAAGAAGAGACAGAAGAAGAAGAAAACATAGTTAAATTAGTAACTCAAAAGTCAGGAAAAATCTTTTATTAACATGGGATAAACGATTATAGTGCAAAAGGTAACAGGGTGAATAAATATAAACTTCCCTAGAGCTTGACATGTGGAACAACCATTGATTAAGGCTCCCTCTTTCATATATTTTAATTAATAGATGAAGAAGGCTAAATATTTTTTCACTGAAAGAGAGAAATAAAATACGAGTCTTTAATGATTCAATAATTAAGGAAGAATAGATAAGAGACTTGGTAATTCTTATATGAATTGATGATATAAATGTCCACAAGGAACTTCTATGTTTTAAAGTCTTTTTAAGTTTGTGAGTGCAAAAATGATCACAATGAATAATTTTAGGAAAGCAAGTAAATGCAGAAAGTAAATCAATGTCACGAACAACACATAATAAATGTGGTTTGACAACTGGCCTACGTCTATGGAGAGGTCACTATATTTTATTAGTTTGTCTCTTAAGATCATAAAGTTGCATCTCCTTATCCCTGGGACGAAGGTTTACATTTATAATAACGTTCAAGAGGTTGATTCATACAAGAAACTCTTTCGACTTGAATGTATCTCGTGAGGTGTCCCTGAATATCTCTCCGAGTTGGTCTAGACGCATCCTATCTCTTGCTTGGCTGGTTGGCTGAAATCGTGGATGGGCCTAGCGAATTATTTTAGTCCCCATAATTGCCCTTAAAATCTTTTGGCTGATATTTATTAGGCAAGTAAATTATTTTCTTGTACTAGTCCCTAGACCTAAGACTGTTAGAATCGGCATGACAGTTTTACAATATCCCTGAAATGATGACGGTACGCTCGTGTGAGAAAAGTTAGTGGTTACTGACATGGAAAATTTGTAATAACCCTGAGGTTATGGAGTACACTGCCCCGAGATGTGATTTAAAGAACCAAAAATCCTACTCGAGAACTGCACCCCATGATTACGCACAAGGTTTCTAATGAAGCTTTGCCACTTCAAACTTTCACTTTGCATTTCTTATTTTTCTTCTTCGCAAATTCACTTAGAGCTTCCCTTCTGCTTCTGCTTTCTTCAGATATTCTTCGTATTTTTCTCTTTATGTAAGTCCTCCTTTCGTTCACAATTTTTCTTCGCTCTTTATTGTTTGCATCTCTTTTATCAATGGCTACTCTTCACGGCAAAAGTGATGAGGAGTTTAAAAAAACACACTATATTCCTGCTTGGGTGAAAATTTACCGTGCCACCATGCCCAAAGATGTTAAGGACATGGATAAAGGGCACTGGTTTCATACCCTTGTTGTATTTCAAGGGGGTTTAACATTTCCCCCAAACTATCTGTTTTTAGAAATTTTTAACTAATTCGAAGTCGTTCCTTCCCAGTGTGCCCCTAATACTTGGAGAATAGTCAATGGGGTACACATGAATAATGAGCTTTATGGGACCAACTTGGGGATCTTAGAAATTAAATTTTGCTATGTCTAGTCGTACACCTCTGATGGTCTTCTCTACCTAAAGGCAAGGAAAGGCCAACATGATTTTGGTGGTAAAATTCCCTGATTCCAATAAGGGATATTGGGATCAGGGTTTTATTGCTAGAAACTGGCCCCATTTACCCCTCCTTGTGGGCAAGAAATACACAGGGCCTCTATGCCCTGACTGGGGGGAAGATCATATTGATTGACACTTGATTTTTTTAATTGCTGACTTCCTATTCTATTTTCTTGCTATGCTTGTTGATTTGTTCGTTCCATCGTCTCTATGCATCTCACATTAAAAATAAGGATCTATATATCCATCACATCACGGTTGCTGACCCTTTGAAATTTTGAGGAATCGAGGATAGACTACTGGATGGTGAACATCCTCGATCGACAACCTATCTTCTTGAGTACACCAACACCACCACAAGTTTCATTGCTCGTATAATGGAAAATATCCCAGACCTTCCTCTCCCAGATGAGAGGACTCCCTTACTTTCTGATCTAGTAGATGTTGAGTCTTTCCCTCAAGAGAAATAAGATCAGATGGCTCCCCCTGAGAGGAGGCTTTTAATAGATGAAAATGATGATGATGAAGTTCTCCTTTCTGCCAAGGTCAAGGCCCTAAAGAATGTGGAGAGGGATTCCCCCAGCATTGGTGGATCTATTTTATCGACCAAGGAGAGGGACAAAGAAGAGAAAAGGAGGCTAGATTAGGAGAAAAAGAGAGAGGAAGAGAAAGAGAAGAAGGCCATTTAGGCCCCGACGAAGGGCAACACTCCTTCTTCCCTCTCCCATACTTCACAGGCCAATAATATGGCATTTAATCCATCTCTTTACCCTAGCCTATTAAGGGGGTAGTGCTCACTGGAGATCTCTAGCATTCAATAATGCTAGGTCTTGACGATCTATCTTTGTGGGCTTCCCAAAATCTTACCTTGGTAAGTGTTCATTTTTCTCCTTTTCTCTTGTTATATCAAGATGTGGTTTATCCCAATACTTACGTCCTTTCCATTCTGCAGATTATGATAGAGCTTACCACTCTTCTATATTATCATATCGACCAGTTTAGAAATAATTAAAAGCTATATGAGGATCTAAAAAAGTCATAAGAGGTCCTGGTTAAGGCCATGTAGGCCTTTGTGAAAGAAAAAGATACCATTACCTTAGCTATGGTTTCTCTAAAATCTGAGAACAGCCTCTTGTAGGTGGAGAATGCTAAGTTGACTAAGAAGGCAGAGGAGATCTCTACCCTTAAGTATGCCAGCTTTGAGAGAATCTAGAACGAGGCGTATGACAACGCCATAATCGATATTGCTTATGCTCAGAAGGCGAGCTTCAATAAGGGGTGGTGGAAACTTGAGTCCCTTCTGAGTTCGATCTTTTTGGGAGGCACGATCCAGGCCCTCATCCTACTATTGATGAGGAGCCTTCTTCCATCCTAACGAGCAAACATAGGGCGTGGTACCTTAGGAGAAGGAGGGGGCATCCAAGGGGAAAGAAACTGATACAAAAGAGCAGTTGAAGAAGTGAAGCCTTTAGTTCTTAGGGTTTTATTTTCTTCTTTTGTTCATGCATTTCACTTTTTTCTTTCTTTTTCCTTGGTTAGTAATATCTTTGCCTACCCTTTTTTTTTTTGTTAATGAAAAATGATGTTCTCCTTAACTGAGTTATCTTCCATTATTTTTATTTGCTCTGTTATTTGTAATTTATTACTAAGGAGACTTCCTCTTCTAAAAATATTGATAAATTGCTTGGACGAGATGCGAGCGATCAAGATCACCGAGTATTCTTTAAGCCCTGCAGAGCATTAAACACGAGAACCGAACATATAAGGACCAGTCACCTTGGTCACAAAGTTGAAGGATGACTTTCAAGACTTGGATGATGTGAGCTCCTTGATGGAAAAGGACCTAAAGGCCCATCTCGTGAAGAGCAAGGATATTGGTGTGGTTGGCACCTTGGTTCAGTCTAAGAATAATGCTTTGAAGAAGAAACTCTTTGAGTCAGAAGAAAATTTCCAAAGGAGCAACATCATTATTACTAGATTCTAGGGTGACGTGACTAAGCTTCGGTACTTATTCAAAAATAGGCCCTAGAGCTTCCTGTTCGACAAGTTATGATGAAGGCTGGCGGGATGCCCCTGTTCGATTGAAAAAAGATCAGGATGTGGCATATAATCACTTGTGGTTGAACGCCTTTAAGGTGCTCAAAGAACCAAAGGAGTCTCAGTTGTGGTATATGTACCAAGTGGATTGTCCAGTATATCATCGCCTACTTTTGGAAAATATGAGGAATGGGTTCCTTTGGATGCCATCCCCTATCAATTGGTCAATGATTACCTGGTGGATCATGACAGTGACGATGAATATGCCCCAATCTTGATGATAGGAATAAGGAAATATAACAATTTATGTCTCATCGACTATAAACTGTTGTATATTTCCTGTAATTTTTGTAATTTTGATGTGCAGTTGATACTTCTTGTATGATGGGCTTTTGCTAAGTAAATAAAATTGATATCAATTGTAGTTGTAATTTTCCAATCCAATATGCCTTTTCATGTGTTATTCCATCTTCCTTAGCTTTTAGGAAGACGATGTAAAAAATACACCTAGTTTATAGGTAATCAATCCATTCAAGATTTTAGTTGACCAAGAAAAGTTGGTTGATTGCCTAAGGATCTGCTGAGGGCTTCTTTCTTGCTCTTAAAAGTCATGATATCGCATGTGTTAGTTTTGACGGGGACCTGTGGACTTAAGTTTTAATTGTAACAAATAATACTACCATTGTAATTAAATTAATGTCTGATTATATGACTATTTAGTCGATGGCTTTCTAGGATTAAAAACTAATTATGAGCCAGTTACTTAGGGAATAATGTTGATTAACTGAATCATATTAAGAGATTTGAGTATAAAGTATAAGAAATGTCATTCATGTATTCATAACGTAAACTAGAAACTGCGAGCAACATAAGCTTGAAATAAAAATTTGTGTAAACTAATGGTGTTGAGATATAAGAAGACTAAATGTAGAACTTCTTGTGGTTGGACGCATTCCATGACCTTGATATCTCTCTACCCTCTATTATTTCCAGGTGATAGGCTCCTTGAAAACCATCTCTGACCACCTTTAAAGGTCCCTCCCAGTTGGGCCTTAGTTTGCCATTAGACGACCTTACGGCATTGCCGAGAATTTTCCTTAAGACGTAATCTCCCATTTGGAAATACCTCGAATTGACCCTTTTGTTATACTTCTTTGCCAATTGTTACTGGTATGAGGCCAACTCAATCATGGCTTGCTCTCTTCGTTCATCTTCTAGGTCAAGTTCAACACGAAGGGCATCGTTATTCAACTCTTGGTCGACCACTCTAGTTTTCATGGTCGGAAGACTAGCTTCAAGTGGTATGATATTTTCATTCCATAAGTGAGTGCGAAGGGTGTTTCCCCAGTTGGTCTTCTGGGCGTGGTATGATACGCCGGGGGAATATGAGGAAACTTGTCCACCCAAGTGCCTTTCTCTCTTTTTAACCTTTTCTTAAGGCCATTGAGAATTATTTTATTGGAAGTTTATGCTTGATCGTTGCTTTGAGGGTACGCTATCGAGCTGAAGTAGTGCTTGATTCCATGCCCGTCGTAAAAATTCTAGAAAGGACCATTCTCGAACTTCATGTCGTTATCAGTGATGATGGATTTTGGTACCCCAAAATGCATTATGATGTTCCTCTGGATGAACCTTATCATGTCAATGTCTTTCTGATATTGGCCAGTGATTCTCCCTCCACCCACTTGGTGAAATATTTTGTGCCGACCAGTAAATACTTGTGATTCCCAGGCTTGGTAGGTAGTTGTACCATGATATCTAATCCCATTTGAGCAAATGGCCACGGGCTGGTTAAAGGCCTCAAATCATTAGTTGACTGATGAACCATATGAGAGAATTTCAAGCACTTTTCTCATTTCTGAACATATATACTTGCGTCTTTCTTCATATATGGCCACCAGTAGCCTTCCTTATTGTAGGCCTTGTTGATATCAGTGAAATCATTGCACGCTCTCTAGTTACCTTTGCTTTTGTGCACCACCACTGGATTTGAGGGCCACTTTAGAAATTTAAAGTTCTCTAATGAACCTTGCCTCCAGAAGTTTTCTGTAGCACCTCGTAATTTTTATAAATTTATATAAGGGGTTAATTAAATTAAATATATCTGGATTAAAATAAATATTAACTAGCGAGACAAGGGTTAATATTTATTGATGTGAATTATATTGAATATTACTTACTGAGTAAGGTCATATGTGATTATGAATTTATTAAAATTATCCTGAGTGAAAAATACGACAATCATAATAATTAAGTTGGAACGCGCGTGTTAGTTGTGTCGGGACTAAATTTTATGAGATATAAAGTAATTTATTTTTAAGTCATCCAAATGGTCATTTTGAGTGCCCTAAAGTGTCCAGAAGGGTCGAGATAGTTAGAAAAATCTACTCGGGGGTTTAATTTGGGTTTCGAGTCAATTTTGGACCAAACCGGTATTCCGGGAGGGCCTTTGGGCCATTTGTATTTTTGGAGTAATAATACCCACGAATTTTCTAAGTATAATATATCTCATAAGAGAATGGATTTAGGGTTATAAATGTGAGAAACAAAGAGAAGTCACATAGAGGCCATAGGAGGAAGAGGAGAGGAGTTCCAAGGCTAAAACCATCATAGTTGCATCCCTTACACCGCCGTTGTGTAGATCGGAAGGAGAGGAACATATCCATACCCATCATCTTCAACAGATCAGACCTACTGTCAAAGGCAAGTGTTTAATCTTGCTAAATTCTGAGCATGTATGGTATTCATGTTAGTATAGGATGATTAAACCCATGAATATTTAGAGTTTTTATACATCTTGAGGAATAAAATTGAGGTTCTTGATTCAGAATCATGTTAGGTCTAATTCCTTGATGTAGGTAAAAATAAATTGATGAATAATAACTATTAGTGTGTGAGGAAATCTGGGTTAAGTCAACTTCTTGAAGGAAAATAGAAAAACTAGGGTTCTTTAGAAATCATTTTGATTTAATCCAATTTAATGACGTTATTTAGTGTTATGATGATTCATGTACATTAGAAATTACTTATGAATGTTGATATAATGTTAAGAATAATTGGTTGGGCGTTTGGAAAAGATTAATGAAGGTTTTGATGATTAAAAACGGTGAAACTTGTATGTATACAATGAAGAAGATGAAGACCTGTAGAGGGAGAATCATTTCGGTTCTTGACCGAATCGATTCTGATCAGAGCCGAATTGATTCGGCTTCCCAGATTTGGCCACTTTTTCCCCTTTTGCTTAGAATCTTTGGAAATTGTTCGGGATTCAACTGTGGAATTTAATTTCAAATATAAAGGGGATTATATTGATATACCAATAGGCCTAGGTGGGGTGTTAGGCTTTGCCCTATGGGGGGAATTTAAGGTATAAATTAATTAGGCTTAATAGAGAGAAATGATCTAAATTAAAGGATAATTCGAGTCATGGGAATTCGAGGAAGACGATGACTTAGACCAGTAGGATATAGGTGAGTTACCTACTGATATTATGAGTAGAATAATGGACACACTTCTAGTGGTGCGAGATACTCAGGAATATATGATGATAAGTATAATTGATAATTAATTATACATGAGATATTTGGGAGAGAAACATATACTATGTATGGGATGTATAATATAGGTCGGGAGTATACATATACTAATGATAAAAATATATAGGTTGTGTGTATACCTATTGCATGATTTCTTATGTATATGACATGCCTACGCTGCTTGCTGTCACGAGAGGTTTATGCGTTAGGATAGTCACATCCTGATGAGCCTTTGGGGGGATATTTGACATGTACCTCAGAATATAGAACCTAGGAAAGGCCTATCTATGTGAACGATAAGCTAGCGGTCGTATGGGTGCATAGGTACGTGCATAACCCATACGCTTGGAACCATATTCGACTCCAATATATGTGATTTGTATTTATGATCGAGAGAGATACCGAACCAACAGTCCTTTATGCAGTGCGTGATGTACTAGGACATGATAGCAGAGTATGCGTGCACCACAGGTCTCAGACTAGGGGTGCTATAGTAGTATATATATATAATTAGAGTGGCATGTGTGTGTGTGTGTGTGTGTGTGTGTGTGTGTGTATATATATATACACACTTATGATTTAATCCTACTGTTTGTGTAGTAGATGAGAATGATAGTGAAATCTAAATGATATTATATGATAAAGTATAAATGTCTAATAAACATAGAAAAAAAATTATCGTATGGGTAACACATGTGAGCACAGTGAAAAAGCTGTTACTTAGGCCGTTTAGTACAAGATTAAACTATTGAAGTAACTTGGAACTGTTTTTTGAAGAAACTCTTTTCTTTAAATAAAAAAGAATTAATCATAAGATGTGTTTAATAAAACATGCACGAGATTTGTTCAAGATTTTATAACAGGTTTAGTAAATCAATTTATATTAATTAAACTCAGCACAACCATAAGAATGAGATGGGGAGATGTAGAAAGATTAAGGGCAAGGTGTTTTTAACGTGGTAAAACATCACCCAATTGAGGAAACATTCAGGGTGACTTCTAAGTCACAAACCAAAAATCCACCAAAACAAAATATATAAGTTACAAACTATTTAACACACATGAAAACTAATCAGACCTATACAAGTTTAGAAATGTACCCACTGGTCTGATTCTAACTTCTTTGCAGTTCGGATGTTGATGTGGCTTTCCCAATTTGCGAACTTCTCCACTTTGTTCCAGTCTTTATGTCTACTCTTGAAGATTTAAGATCTTATCTCCAACACTTATGTGTTGTAGTGTGTCAAGTGTTTGTGATGGTGCTCTAACACATGCATGCGCACACGCACACTTATTTTATACAAACAGTCCTATCAAATTCCAGATCAGATCTAAATGATGTTGTTTTCAGTTTCTCTTTTCTTTAGAACCAAAAGACTTTATTTGACCTTTCAAATAATCCCAAAATCCAAGGCTACCTTGCTCGAAAGACGTTTCAAGGTCTTAATCAATTTCAGAGGGTTTTGAAAATATTTTTGAAATTGAAAACCGCCAATTGCAATTCCAACCAGGTCACTAGTCTTATTTCATAAGAACTAGAAACAGAAAATGAATTCATTGATTCAAACGTTTTGAAAAACATTTACTGAACAATAATAAACATATGCGATTTCTCGAGATGAGAAACTAAAATTTGCAGATCCATGTCTAATATGATATGCAATGATCAGATCTACTGTTTCTATGAAAGAGAAATAGAGATCTAATAAGTAATGTCTAAGTTGGAAACAAGATCTCGAACCAAGAGGATAAAACATTTTAAACACCCTTCAAACCTCCACCAACAACACTCTTAAATACACAAGAATAGTGTTTGGTATAAATTGTTTTGGAGAAATGTGTTTAGGGTTTGAAAACAAAAAAGGTTTTGGACGATTTAGGGTTTCTCTCTCTCTGGTTTCTCTATTCTCTCTCTATTTAGACGAACTTCCAAAAAGTTCCCAAATGCTGAGGGTAAGCCTCCTTATATAGCAGGCTAGGACGGATCGATAAGGGCTACCCAAATCTAAGGCTGAGGTTTGGTCTAAGGCAATTGACTTTGATCCAACGGTGGAAAAACATCGGTGATTTAAACGCACGCTAATTGGTCTAGAGAGGTTAATAGGGATTGGGTTCAAACGCATGCAGAGCGTTGATAGAATTGATCCAAAGGCTGAGAAGGTGTACGAGTTATGAGTCTACCAACAAACACAAATCAGGCCGCTATAAAGCTGACAGGTGTAAGGCCCAGATGAACTCACACACGCGTGTTTTCAAAATAATTACACACGCACCCTGAATTCTCAAGCGCACTTGGATTCTACCCAACCAAACATTCAGGTATGAAAATATAAAACCAGTAATTACAAAATGACCCCAAAAGCTTTTTAAACCACATTTTAATTTCCAAAAAATCATTTAAAAATTCTTAAAAATTCCCAAACAATTATTAAAACCAATTTTAAATGGGATTAAACACACACAACTCTCACACAAACATTTTATGTAATATATATGTTATGAATGCAATTCTAATTTGTGTGGGTGATTGAGAATATACCTTTAAATAATCAATCAAGAGGAATAAAGAGTATAGTCTGAGGCTTTTTGGAATTTAGGGAATAGACTCAATTTTGTCACTATTTCCAAACTAGATGAGCACTTATACAATGTAGACTCAAGTGAGTCAAGAGTATAAGGTGCTTCAATCTACCCCTTTGGAAATATGAGACACAATCTCCTTTGAGTCATCTAGGACTCGTAGGGCAACAAAGAAATAAGGAAAAACATATTCTTATACAAAACTTTCATCTACCCATTTCCTAGAAATAGAAAATTACAAAACTCGACTAATTACAAACTAATACCCAAATAACATCTGTTGAATACAACTATACAGAATCCTACAAATAATTACTAAGATCAATCTTTTTAGAAATATGTACGAAAAAAATGAACTCATAAGACTTAAATTTCTACCCCATTTTGTCTCAAATGGACAAAGGGAATATTACTTAAGTCATAGGAGTTTATTCAGCACACACCATTCCTATCGATTTTCGCAAAGCAAGAAATGTATTTTAATCCAAAGGTCTGGTAAACATATCTGCGAGTTGCAAATCAGTAGGAAGATAATTAATTTCTAATTCCTTAGTCTCAACTAATTCGCATATAAAATGATGTCTAATTTTTATATGTTTTGTTTGCGAGTGTTGAATAGGATTTTTAGAGATATTGATCGCACTTTGATTATCACAATAGAGATGTAGTTGATCTTCTTGAATACCATAATCATTTAGCATTTGCTTAAGCCAAAGTAATTTAGCACAACAACTACCAGCGGCTATGTATTCAGATTCAACTATTGATAAAGAAGTGCAGTTTTGTTTCTTACTACTCCATCCTACCAAATTATTACCGATATAGTAACACGCTCCTGATGTGCTCTTACTATCATCAGTACACCCTGCCCAATCGGAATTAGTGTATCCTATTATAGTACTAGGAGTATCATTGGCGTACCAAAGCCCTAAATTTAGAGTGCCTTTTATGTATTTAATGATTCTTTTAACACAGACTAAATGGCTCTCTTTAGGATTATTTTGATAACGGGCACACATACAAACTGCGTACATAATATCAGGACACGAGGCAGTAAGGTTCCTATCATACTACGATATAGAGTTGGATCTATGGATTTACCATTCTCATCCTTGTATAATTTGGTCGTAGTACTCATGGGAGTTTTAGCATCTTTTGCACTTTCAAGCCCAAATTTTTTGACAATCTCTAAAGCATGTTTAGATTGCAAAACAAACAAACCATCTGAATTCTGTTTGACTTGAAGACCCAAGAAAAATTATAACTCCCCTATAAGAGACATTTGAAATTCTCTATGCATAATTTCACAAAAAGATTTAACTTCTGAAGGGGAAGTGGATCCAAAAATGATATCGTCGACATAGACTTGAGCTATAATGATATCTTTGTCAAAATGTTTGACAAAAAGGGTTTGATCATTTCAACCTCTCTTAAAACCTTTGTCTAGGAGAAAGTTGAAAAGACGCTCATACAAGGCTCTTGGCGCTTGTTTAAGACCATAAAATGCCTTTTTAAGACGATAAACATGATTAGGATATTGAGGGTCGATGAACCCTTTGGGTTGTTCAACATAGGTCTCTTCAGTCAAGATTCCATTAAGAAAGGCAGATTTAACATCCATTTGCTAAAGCGTAAAATGCAAGTAACAAGCTATTGTAAAAATAAGACAAACAGATTCTAAGCGAGTAACAGGGGCAAAAGTCTCGTTAAAATTTATTCCTTCAATTTGAGAGTATCCTTGAGCAACTCTGCCTTTGTTTCTAATGATTATCCCACTTTCTTCAGATTTATTTTTAAATATCCAACATGTGACAATAACCTTTTTATGATCAGACCTGGGTACAAGATACCAAACATCATGAATGATAAATTGAAGAAGTTCTTACTGCATAGCATAAATCCAATGAGGGTCATTCAATGTCTCATTTACATTATTTGGTTCCACAAGGGAAACAAAACATGCATAGTGAGCATGGTTTCTTAATTGAGATCTTGTACATACAGTCTCAGTAGGGTTACCAATAATGTTATCTAAGGGATGATCTTTAGAAACCCATTTAGGTACTTCAGGTGTCTCAATTGGTAAAGAATCACCTTTTTTTGGAGAGTCATTTTCTAAAACATTTTCAGACTCTTCCACTATAATTGGTTCTCAAGTCTTACTCTCAACAGTAGTGTCACTTACAATAACATTTATGGATTCCATTAAGGTTTTTATGCGAAGATAATAGACACGGTATGCTCTACTGTCAGGCAAATATCCTAGGAAAATAGCCTTATCTCCACAAGTCTCAAATTTAAATAAGTGTTCTCTGTCTTTGCATACATAACACGTACTACCAAAGGTTCTAAAGTATTTAAGATTGGGATTTTTCCCATACCATACTTCGTAAGGAGTTTGTTTGGAATTCTTCCTAAAATAGACCCTATTGATAATGTGACAAGCAGTATGAATAGATTTTACATAAAAATATTTAGGTAAGCACTTGGCATGAATCATAACATGTGCCATCTCTTGAAGAGTACGATTATTTCTCTCAGGAATTCCATTTTATTGAGGAGTCTTTGGAGAACTAAACTCATGTTTGTAACCATTATAGTCACAATACTCTATAATTCCAGTATCTATGAATTCTCCACCTCGATCACTATGAATTCTATTTACTTGAGTATCCTTATCATTTTCAATTCTAAGTAGACTTTTTAAAAATGTTTGGAAAGTATCAAACTTTTGTTTTAAGAAGGCCACCCAAGTAAATCTGGTGAAGTCATCAACCATAATTAGAATGTAACTGTGTCCGCAAAGACTAACAGAACGAGAAGGACCCATTAGGTCCATATGGATGAGCTCTAAGGGTTTAGAGGTAAGGATGTCTTTAACTTTCTTATGAGGTGCCTTAACAATTTTTCCTTCCTGACATGAACAACAGACAATATTAGATATAGGTTTGATTTTTGGAATTCCTCTAACTATTTCTTGTGAAGACAGTCTACTAAGGTTATCGTAATTTATGTGACCCATCCTATTATGCCATATTTCATTGTCATCCATTCTAGAAATGTTATAGACCTCAGTACTAGTCTGGACAGTATAACAATTGTCGGGAGTCCTGAGTCCTGTAAGAATGCACTCACCTTTTTCATTTAAAATTTTGCAATTATTCTTTGAAAAGGTGACAGTATGATATGAGTCACAAAATTGCGAGATACTAAGTAGATTAGCCTTAAGACCTTTTACTAGAAGAACATTTTTAAGAACAACCATTCCTTCTTCTTGGAGTGTTCCTTTACCAATGATTTGAGATGATACACCATAACCAAAAATGACTTTTCCCCCCAACAAGGCTAGTTTTGTTTAAAAGTTTTGTATCATCACCATTCATGTGCTTTGAACAACCAGAGTCTAAATACCAACCAGAAGTGGTATGTTCAGCTTTTAAAGCAGTAATCACAATGTTACACTTCATCTGGGGTATTAGCTCATCTTTTCTAACCCAAATAGCTCTTGTTTTTATTTTGCACATATTTTCTCTCATTTGATAAAATTTGCGAGCTTTAGATTTTTGTTGAAAAATGTTTTGCGCATGAGTTTGATTTTTATGAAAAATATGAGAATTTAGTTTAGGATAGTGCTCGGTTGTCCTTCTTGGAAAGGTTCTTTTAGGTTTGGTCTTTCTCTTTCCATAGTTAGAGTTTTTGTCTACTTCTCTAGGCAAGACATAATTGTTATGGCTTCTCCTAGAGTAGTTAAAGTTCTGGTATAGAGGAGTATTATAGACAAGTTTTACTAGATGTATAGAGTATAAACCTTCAAAAAAATGACCGTATATGTCACAGTAAGAGAAATATAGACTGCTTGAAGAGGGTATCTCCTTAGGAAAGTATCTAAATATAGGTTTCATGGGATTTTAATGTTGAGCCTCATTCCTAGGGAGTATAGTTTGAAAAGCAGAATCACTCTTCCTAATCGGGGGGCAGATGTATTTAGCCTTAGGTTGACTATCACACTTAGAGTAACTAGATTCTCCAATATCAAACTTTTGTTGTCTTTCATCAAACTCATCTTATAGGGAATGAAAGTTTGGGAAAGTTTCCATAGGTCTTTTGCCTCCTGACACAAACTTGATTGATTCAAAGTTTTTAGTTTGTTTCTTTAAATTTGGGCAAAACCCTATTCCAGTTTGATCATCAGAATTGGTTTTTCAATCAACAACAAAGCCATCAAAACAGTTGGAATTATTTTCAAATTTTGGAAATTTTTTGAAAACAGTTGCTGTATTTTCTTTAGATTGTTCCAATTCTAATAATGTCCCTTCATATTTTTTCTCCAGAGTTTCATTTATTTCAATCAAATCTTTCAATTTTTTATCAAAACTTTTTGACTTCATTTTCATGAGTTAGACATTGGCTAGAAATAAAGCTCTTTTTGAAGGTATAACTATAAGAGCTAACATAATTCAATCAAGGGTGATATATAGAATTGCAGAGGTATTTCAAAATTCCAAAATCAAAAGTGGGAGATATGATGTTTGTAATGAGTTCATAACTGCCTTTTCTCTTAATTTTAAGATCTCCAAATCTTCTTTCATAGTTGTGCCTTGGAAATGTCCTCCAAAAGGTAGACTCAAACTCAACTGTGCTGCCAAGTCAGGGAACACTATGGGTATAGGCTCTATTATTCGAAATGATACGGGTCAATTCATTTGGGCCTTTTCAAATACTTTATCCACAAATTCATCGATTGAAGCTCAAGTTCAAGCTATTTTGGTTGGGATCAAGTTCCGCAAGGAGAAGGGTATTTCTAACATAGATATAGAAGTAGATTCAGATAATATTCTTCACTGCTTTTTATCTTCTTCTTCTACATCTCCGTGGCATATAAGGACTGAAATTAACGAAATCAATGAATTTCTCCAGACTAATCATTGTCTCATCAAGTTATGTTCCTCAGAAGCCAATAAAACTGCAATTTTTCTTGCCAATCATGGGTCCAATCATCAAAGTTCTTCAAGCTTTCAAAATTATAGTGATCTCCCTAGAGATATTAGAGCATCTATTTTAGTAGTTTTCGAAAAGGTCTCTGTAATTTCTCTTTGAATATTGGCTTCATAGTTTGATTTGATTGTAAGCCATGTGATAGGGCTTTTCTCTCTATTGATTCAATAAATATTTGATCCATTAAAAAAAAGACATTGGGTAGTATACTCTTCAGCATTAAGTTTTACCATTAGACTAAAGTCTTATAATTTCTTAGTGAGATCTTTCAGTCTTCTCTAGTCTAGTGATTTTCTTGAGAGTTTTGGCATAAAGTGTATGAACATCAGGGAGGTCTTCAGTATTCGAATCACTAAGTGTAGTGTGTGAAGTGACCCCTAAGGATTCAATTCTTGAACTCACACACACATTTACATCGTCATTATCGCTTTCCCTTTGACTCACACACCCCATTGTAGAACTAGCAATATTCTCATAAATTAAAGCATCTAAACCAGTAGCAGCATGATTCATAACAACAAAAGTAGAGCTATTATCATCATTCTCATAAAAAGGTATAAGCATATCATCATTATAGATTATCTTGGCAAAGCAAGATATGAAAGGATAAAAAACATCAGATGATTCAGGTTCTTCATTTTCAGAATCACTTGAATCATCCCATGTTTTGCAAATGTTGGCCCTAGTATGTTTATTGGTCGTATTCAATTTAACTCTACAGTCTTATGCTATATGACCCAATTTTCCACATCTAAAGCATTCAATGTTCTTGAAGTCTTTTTTAGGTCTCGTAGAAATGTCCTTGTGATGTTTGTCTTGACCTTTCTCATAAGGTTTGTGGTTAGACTGAGTTGGCTAATTTGGCTTGCCTTGTCTGGTTGCCATTTTTTTTTCTAAATTTGATAATTTTCTTAAACTGTTTTGACATAAGGCAATTTGATTATCCATACTATCTATATCACACTCCTCATCAGAGTCATTATTGGGAATAGTAAGCTCAAGTTTCATCATCTTCGAGGAAAAACTCAAATTGGAACTAGTCTGTTTTCTATGGGACTAGGTCAATTGTTTCATAAATTCTAATTCCATTTCCACAGTTCTCAGTTTACTACTGAGTAATTCAGGAGTGAGATTTTGGTCACTCGTTTCCTTAATAGCATATATTTTGTTATCAAATTTCTGTGGTAATGATCTTAGAATTTTAGAGACAAATTCATGTCTATCATAAGTTATCCCATTAGCATGCAATTTGGTCATAATATCAGTCAATTTCATGTAAAAGTCATCAAAAGATTCAGAGTCTGACATAATTAAAGAGTTATACTGCTAGATAAGCATTTGTGTTTTAGCAGCCTTAACTCTAGTGTCACCTTCATGTGCAGTAATCAGAGTATCCCAAGCTTCCTTAGAAGTGGAACAAGATGAGATCTTTTTGAACTCATGTTCATTAATAGTAATAAAAATGGCATTCTTTCCTTTGTTATTATTTCGAGAAACTTGCTTCACGTCTTGAGTGAATTCACTTAATACTTTCTTAATCCTCTCATTACTTCCTTCAGTGGTTGGTTTAGTAGGATAAGTATATATATTTTCAACAATATCCCAGACATCATCTCCCAAGGTTCCTTGTATGAAATCAAGCATCCTTACTTTCCAGTAAGCAAAATTATTTCCATCAAAGAGAGGAGGTCTGGTCAAGTTACTAAATCTTTCATTTTTCTCGTCCATTATTTGATTTTAAGAAAATAATTTCAGAAACACAAGATCTTTAAAGAAAACTTCCAAAGCTCTTATACCAATTGAAAAAGCTGTTACTTAGGCCGTATAATACAAGATTAAACTATTGAAGTAACTACGAACTGTTTTTTTAAGAAACTCTTTTCTTTAAATAAAAAAGAATTAATCACAAGATGTGTTTAATAAAACATGCATGAGATTTGTTCAAGATTTTATAACAGGTTTGGTAAATCAGTTTAAATTAATTAAACTCAACCCAACCATAAGAATGAGATGAGGAGATGTAGAAAGATTAAGGACAAGGTGTTTTTAACGTGGTAAAACGTCGCCCAAATAAGGAAACATCCACGGTGACTTCTAAGTCACAAACCAAAAATCCACTAAAACAATATATACAAGTTACAAACTATTTTAACACACATGCAAACTAATCAGACCTATACAAGTTTAGAAATGTACCCACTAGTTTCATTCTAACTTCTCTGTAGTTCTGATGTTGATGTGACTTTTCCAGTTTGCTAACTTCTCCACTTTGTTCCAGTCTTTATGTCGACTCTTGAAGATTCAAGATCTTATGGCCAACACTTATGTGTTGTAGTGTGTCAAGTGTTTGTGATGGTGCTCTAACACATGCATGCACACAGCACACTTATTTTATACAAGCAGTCTTATCAAATTACAGATCAGATCTAAATGATGTTGTTTTCAGTTTCTCTCTTCTTTAGAACCAAAAGACTTTATTTGACCTTTCAAATAATCTCGGAAGCCAAGGCTACCTTGCTCGAAAGACGTTTCAAGGTCTTAATCAATTTCAGAGGGTTTTGAAAATATTTTTGAAATTAAAAACTGCCAATTGAAATTCCAACTAGGTCACTAGTCTTGTTTCATAAGAAATAGAAATAGAAAATGAATTTGTTGATTCTAACATTTTGAAAAACATTTACAGAACAGTAATTAACAAATGCGATTTCTCAAGATGCGAAACTAAAATGTGCAGATCTATGTGTAATATGACATGCAATGATCAGATCTACTGTTTCTATGAAAGAGCAATAGAGATCTAACAAGTAATGTCTAATTTGGAAACAAGATATCGAACCAAGAGGATAAAACACTTTAAACACCCTTCAAACCCCCACCAACAACACTCTCAAACACACAGGAATAGTGTTTGGTATAAACTGTTTTGGAGAAATGTGTTTAGGGTTTGAAAACGAAAAAGGTTTTGGACGATTTAGGGTTTCTCTCTTCTCTCTCTATTTAGACGAACTGCCAAAAAGTTCCCAAATGCTAAGGGTAAGCCTCCTTATATAGCAAGCTAGGAAGGATCGAGAAGGGCTACCCAAATCTAAGGCTGAGGTTTGGTCTAAGGCAATTGACTTTGATCCAACGGTGGAAGAACAACGATGATTTAAACGTACGTTGATTGGTCTAGAGAGGTTCACAGGGATTGGGTTCGAAGGCATGCAAAGCGTTGATAGAATTGATCCAAAGGCTGAGAAGTTGTACGAGTTATGAGTCTACCAACAAACACAAATCAGGACGCTATAAAGCTGACAGGTGTAAGGCCCAGATGAACTCACACACGCATGTTTTCAAAATAATTACACACGCACCCTTAATTCTCAAGCGCACTTGGATTCTACCTAACCAAACATTCAGGTGTGAAAACATAAAACCAGTAATTATAAAATGACCCCAAACGTTTTTAAACCACATTTTAATTTCCAAAAAATCATTTAAAAATTCTTAAAAATTCCCAAACAATTATTAAACCAATTTTAAATGGGATTAAACACACACAACTCTCACACAAACATTTTATGCAATATATATGTTATGAATGTAATCCTAATGTGTGTGGGTGATTGAGAATATACATTTAAATAATCAATCAAGAGGAATAAATAGTAGAGTCTGAGGATTTTTGGAATCTAGGGAATGGACTCAATTTTGTCACTATTTCCAAACTAGATGAGCACTTATACAATGTAGACTCAAGTGAGTCAAGAGTATAAGGTGCTTTGCACCGAAAGATAGTAATCGAAGTAAAATACTTAATTCGAACTAGTTAGGCGAGGTGGCATAACTAGCATGGTTTAGGAGTATACCTTATGCGTGCACACTAATTGAGGGGTGAGGACCTCAAGTGAGAGCCGTGAACCTGACATGCATATAATATCTACCAATTTATGCATTTTAAATACTTGCTAGATTTTTAAATGTTTAACTCGGGCTCTGACCCATTTCTCCCAAATCTATTTTTTCTGTAAAGCCCATTTTAGGTGCCCAGCCACAGGGAAGCCCAGCTTAGGAGTTCATTGTCATTTGCCGTTGATGCAGTTGTTGTGGTCAATTGCAGGATTTACTTGGTAGACGCCTCCATTCATTTCAAATTCGATGCATCCTTATTTTATCTCAGTTGGGCATGTCGCCCCTCTTATGTTAGCAGTTATTCCAGAGACAATGTACTTCTTTTATTTCAGTATTGGATTTAGACATTTGATTATGAATTATTGTATTAGAGTTTCAAACCAGGGTGTTTACTCCCTTCGTATTTTATTTGATTCCATATTTCATTAATTGTGGTATTGATTAATTTATTATGGTGAATTTGATGTTTAATTGTTTTAAAATCTTTGCATGTTTATTAAAAGATAAAATTTTGACACCATATTTTCAAATACCAGGTGGTTAGTAAATATTAAAAAGTTTTTCGACAGTGATACTAAGAATGGACCAATATGAATATTCTATTTTAATTTAATAAAGACTTGATCACACGGTATATAATCAAGCGGGGTGTCATAGATGGTATCAGAGCATCAGGTTCTAGAGTCTTTAGTATCTGTTCGACTTATTATGTTTCCAGCATAGCGTTCTTTGATATAAAACCCTATTTTTAGGACTGTTGTATTCTTATCTACACATTTACGCCTTCAGCTATTTTAAGTCATATTGGATTATGGATTGATCAAAAATTGTTTCTCCTTTCAGCTGCCTCCTTGACGCGCCACAGGATCCAACCCAAAGGCATGGCCAGAGACTCAAGCATCCCCAACTCAGGGTTCTATAAATGCCGCAGAGGTCGCAACCATAATCGCTCAGGTAGTTAATGCGGCATTGGCCACTATTACATAACAGGCACCACCCTAGGCACAGGTGGAGGCACCGATTCATATGCCAAAGTTCCCTTTTGCTTGGAGTGAGTCCGGGATGCCTTCCAGAAGGCACATCCTCAGGGTTCTCAAGGAGTTCAGATGTAGGGGTGGCGAGCCAATGTAATAAAGACATACAAAGACACCTGAGGATGTACGATTGTACTGATGTTCAGAGGTAGATCCTAGATACTTTTAATCTAGTCGAAGAGGCATTCCAGTGGTGGGAGTCCACTACCACATCAAAGGAGAGAGATAACATGGTGATATAGGAGTTATGGGTCCAGTTTGACTATAAATACTTCTCACCCACCGTCCAAACTGAGATGTGGAAAAAATTATTGGATCTCGCCCAGGAGGGGAAGACAGTTACCGAATACGAGGAGGAATTTATGAGGTTGAAAAATCTAGTGCTAGGGGAGGTACCTACTGAAGAGAAAAAGATTCAAATGTTTATGAATGGCTTGACTTTGGAGGATTCGACAACACCTATTGGGTAATCTTTCTTTGAAGATGTACACCGAGGTGTTAAATGCTACCTTGTTATATTGCCAAGACCACCACTTCCATCTTAAGGGGAGAAAATGAGGAGGAGAGTCCAGCCATCAGTGTAGAACTGGGGGTTGCAGTGTCAACGGGGCACCATCAGCTCAGAGTCAGCCTAGACATGGTGAGCAGAGTTACCATTAGGGGGACCTTGCTAAGCGATTCAGATTCAGTGACTCCAGATAAGGACATGGAGGTTTTTAATAGGGCCATCAGGGCCAACAAAGTCAGTCAGGCCATCAGGGCCAGCAGCAAGGACAACAAGGCCAATAGAGGGGTGGTAATGGCCAGCAGGACCGGGGACAATATAATTAACACGGAGGAGATTTTTTGGGCAAGTGATTTACTTTTTTAGCAATATTGGCCGCAAGCGCCAGGAGTGCCCTGAGAGAGGCAGGGCCCCACAGTAGCAGTAGGGTGTTCGCTAGGAGCCCCAGAGGCTTACCTTCCCAACCCCCCTTTCCATCACCAGTATAGATGCCAGCATTGCCTCCCATTCCATCAGGCCCACCTCAGAAGGGGAAGTTACAGTATGGGCACGTGACCACATCCATCAAGCTGCAACACCACAGGCTCCACCCGTAGTTGAGGGCATGTTTCTCATCCATGGAATTTCTGGACTCATTTTATTTGATACTGGGGCTTCACACTCATTCATATCCACTCGATTTACATGGGCCATAGGGTTATTAGACACGGCTGATAGTACAATTACTTATGTCGACTTACCCTTGGATAATGGGATGTTGATTTTCTTTATCTGTAGGGGTGTGGGTGTAGAGATTGGGAGATTACTTTTTCCCGCCGACATGCTTGTGTTAAACATGACCGAGTATGATGCCATTATAAGCATGAATTGGCTAGTCGCTTATAGGGATATGATTGGCCGTTACAGTAAAAGTATTGTGTTCTCTATACTGGGTCAGGAGATGTTTTTGGTGGAGATACCTCACCCTGAGGGAGGAAATATATCGAGGAGGAGACCTCTCAGGAGGTAGGGATTTCACTGGATTCGATCCCCATTGTTCGAGACTTTATCGATGTGTTCCAGGGGATACCGGGATTTCCACCCAGTAGGGAGATAGAGTTTATGATAAACTTAGCTCCGGGCACTCGGCCAATAGCACATGCACGTTACCATATGGCTCCGGCGAAGATGAAGGAGTTACGGGACCTAATCGAGCAGGTGTTGGGATAGGGGTTCATACATCCTAGTACATCACCGCGGGGTGCCCCTGTATTGTTTGTAAAGAAGAGATATGGATCATTGTGACTGTGTGTTGACAACTAGGAACTGAGTAAAGGCACAATACGGAATAAGTATCCGTTGCCCCAAATCGATGACTTATTTGATCAATTAAGAGGAGTTGCCTATTTCTTGAAGATAGACTTGAGATTCGGGTACCACCAGTTACGTATCAGGGAGCAGAATGTGTCTAAGACTGCCTTCTTGATGAGGTATGGGTCCTACGAGTTCAAGGTTATGCCATTTGGGCTAACCAACGCACCGACCGTATTTATGGACTTATTGAACATGGTGTTCGGAGAGTTCTTAGATTCATTTGTTATCGTCGTCATTGATAATATTCTGATTTATTCCAGGACCGAGGAGGAGCATGTCGAGCATTTATGTCGGGTACTACCGACACTACATGAGCATCAGTTGTATGGGAAGTTTGAAAAATGCGGGTTCTGGTTACATGAGGTGCAATTTTTAGGGTATATACCCAAGTAAAGTGTCAGTGATGAGGGAGTGAGAATAGACCATGACACCGATGGATGTGCGCAGTTTTTTGGGATTGGCGGGATATTACAAGAGGTTTATCCAAGGGTTTTTGAAGATTGCGGGTCCTATGACTAACTTGACTCACAAAGGAGTGTCGTTCATTTGGGATGACGCTTGTCAGTCGACTTTTGATGAACTGAAGGACAAGTTGACTTCAGCACTAGTTCTCACTCTACCCAGGCCGAGAGTGGAATACCTAGTATATACTAATGCGTCCCTACAGGGACTTGGGGTAGTACTTCAGCAGGAGGATCAATCTATAGCTTTTGCCTCCCGCAAGATTAAGCCTCATGAAATAAATTACCCCACCCACGACTTGGAGCTAGTAACAGTCTTGTTTGCCCTTTCGATTTGGAGACAGTACTTGTTGGGGGAGAAATTTCGCCTATTCACAGATCACAAGTCACTACAATATTTATTCATTCAAAGGGAGTTGAATATGCATTAGCGCAGGTGCTTGAATTTGTGAAAGATTATCAGTTCGAGATCCAATATAACGCGGGGAAGGCTAACGTAGTAGCTGATGTGTTGAGCAGTAGGCCAGTGAGGGAGGTAGAAAAAGTGTGGAAGGCTAAATGGAAGGAGTTGGGTCATCAGGATGTAGTTGCTAGATCGTTCATGTCAGTTATGACAGTTACACCCCAAATTGTCACGAGGGTGGTACAGGCACAGGCGACATATCCGTTTTGTAAATAGAAAATTAGGAAGATATTGGCTGGGGGAGCTGGGTCATACTCCATTAGTTCATAGGGAGGTGTGTGATTCAACGAGAGGTTGATAGTTCCTGAGGGGGAGGACTTATGACACGCTATGATGGCAGAGGCACACGGGTCTCGATTTGTGGTACATCATGGAGGGGATAAGACATTCCAAGACATGATACGGTAATACTAGTGGAGTGGGATAAAGAGAGACATCGTTGAGTTCATCTCTAGGTGTACCACTTGTCAGCTAGTAAAGGTGAACCACCAGAGACCATAAGGAGTCCTACAACCTTTGGAGATTCCTATGTGGAAATGGGAGAGCATTTCCATGGACTTTATTACCGGATTACCTACCACACAGAGGGGTCGCGATTCCATATGGGTGATCATGGATTTTTTAACTAAGGTAGCTCACTTCCTACCAATTCAGACTGATTACACTACGGGACAATACCCCCAGACATTTATTGCTGAGATAGTGAGGTTGCATGGGGTACCGTTAGACATTTTGTCCGATAGGGACAAGATTTTTGTATCTCGATTTTAGAAGAGTTTCTAGGAGGCTATGGGTACCGAGTTGAGATTCAGTACAGGTTATCACCCGCAGATGAATGGATGGACGGAGAGGACAAATCGGATGTTGGAAGATATGTTACGATGTGTATCCTCGACTTCGAGGGCGGTTGGGAGATGTATCTTCCATCGGTGGAGTTCGTCTATAATAACTCCTACTAGTTTACTATTGGCATGGCCCCATTCGAGGCACTGTATGGTAGATCGTGTCGTTTGCTATCTTCTTGGTAGGAGGTGGGAGATAACAAGTTACTCGGGCCAGAGTTTATTCAGGATACTTCAGACAAGATAGAGATAATTCGGAGTCGGATACGGATAGCTCAGGACAAATATAAGAATTATGCCAATGTTAAGCGGTCCTTTCTGGAGTTTGATGTAGGGGATCAGGTCCTACTGCGTGTGTCTCCTATGAAGGGGATAATTAGATTTGGGAATAAAGGGAAACTGGTGCCAAGGTACATTGGGTCATTTCCTATTATTGAGCGGATCGAGCCAGTAGCGTATAGACTCGGATTGCCGAAACACTTACACCATATTCATGATGTGTTCAATATTTCCTTATTACAGCAATACCTACGGGATGAGTTGGATTACACTCCCATTTCTCTGGAGGAGATAGACTTACAGCCTGATATTTCGTAGAGGAGAGACCAGTCTCTATCTTGGACTATAATGAGAGGAGGTTGAGGTCGAAGGTAATGTCGATGAGTCTACTTAGGAGCGCGAGGATGAGATGCGTGAAAAATATCCAAAGCTATTCTTACCAAGTATACTTTTATTTTCTGAATTTCGGGATGAAATTCCATTATTAGCGGGGAAGTATGTAACACCCCGTAATTTTTATAAATTTATATGAGGGATTAATTAAATTAAATATATCTGGATTAAAATAAATATTAACTAGCGAGACAAGGGTTAGTATTTATTGATGTGAATTGTATTGAATATTACTTAGTGAGTAAGGTAATATGTGATTATGAATTTATTAAAATTATCGCGAGTGAAAAATACGACATGTATAATAATTAAGTCGGGACGAGCGTGTCAGTCGAGTCGGGACTAAATTTTATGAGATATAAACTAATTTATTTTTAATTCATCCAAATGGTCATTTTAAGTGCACCAAAGTGTTTGGAAGGATCGAGATAGACAGAAAAGTTTACCCATGGGTTTAATTTGGCATTCGGGTCAATTTTTTACCAAACCAGCATCCCCAGAGGGCATTTTGGTCATTTGTATTTTTGGAGTAATAATACCCACGAATTTTCTAAGTATAATATATCTCATAAGAGAAGTGAGATAGGGTTAGAAATGTGGGAAACAAAGAGAAGTCACAGAGAGGCCATAGGAGGAAGAGGAGAGGAGTTCCAAGGCTAAAACAATCATAGCTGCACCCTTTACACCACAAACACCATCGTTGCGTAGATCGGAAGGAGAGGAACATAGCCATACCCATCATCTTCAACGGATCAGACCTACTGTTAACGGTAAGTGTTTAACCTTGCTAAATTCTGATCATGTTTGGTATTCATGTTAGTATAGGATGATTAAACCCATGAATATTTAGAGTTTTTATACATCTTGAGGAATAAAATTGAGGTTCTTGATTCAGAATCATGTTAGGTCTAATTCCTTGATGTAGGTAAAAATAAATTGATGAATAATAACTATTAGTGTGTGAGGAAATCTGGGTTAAGTCAACTTCTTGAAGGAAAATAGAAAAACTAGGGTTCTTTAGAAATCATTTTGATTTAATCCAATTTAATGATGTTCTTTAGTATTATGATGATTCCTGTACTTTAGAAATTGCTCATGTATGTTGATATAATGTTTAGAATAATTGGTTAGGCATTTGGGAAAGATTAATGGAGGTTTTGATGATTAAAAATGGTGAAACTCGTATGTATACAACAAAGAAGATGAAGACTTGTAGACGGCGAATTGATTCGGCAAGGCGAATCGATTCGGATCAGAGCCGAATCGATTCGGCTGCCCAGTTTTGGCCATTTTTTCCCCTTCTGCTTAGAATCTTTGGAAATCGTTCAGGATTTAATTGTGGAATTTAATTTTAAATATAAAGGGGATAATATTGATATACCAATAGGCCTAGGTAGGGTGTTAGTCTTGGCCCTATAGGGGAAATTTAACGGCTAAATTAATTAGGCTTAATCGAGAGAAACGATCTAAATTAAAGGATAATTCGAGTCACAAAAATTCGAGAAAAATGATAACTTAGACCAGTGGTATAGGAGTGAGTTACCTACTGATATTATGTATAGAATAATGGACACACTTCGAGTGGTGAGAGATACTCAGGAATATACGATGATAAGTATAATTGATAATTAATTATACGTGAGATATTCGAGAGAGAAACATATACAAATATAGGTCTGGAGTGTACCTATATTGATGATACAAATATATAGGTTGTGTGCATACCTATTGCATGATTTCTTATGTGTATGACATACCTACGCTGCTTTCTATCACGGGAGGTTTCCGCGTTAGAACAGTCATATCCTGATGAGCCTTTGGGGGGATATATGACCTGTACCTCAGAATATAGAACCTAGGAAATGCCTATCTATGAGAACGATAAGCTAGCATTCATATGGGTGCGTAGGTATATGCGTGACCCATAGGATTGTAACTATATTCGCCTCCAATATATGTGATTTGTATTTATAGTTCGAGAGAGATACCGAACCAACAGTCCTTTATATCGTGCGTGATGTACTAGGACATGATAACAGATTATGCATGCACCGCAGGTCTCAGTCTAGGGGTGCTATAGTAGTATATATATAATTAGAGTGGCATGTGAGTATATATATATATATATATATATATATATATATATATATATATATATATATATACTTGTGATCTTATCCTATTGTTTGTGCTTAGGAGATGAGAATGATAATGATATCTAAATGTAGACAAGTTTGCGAGAAATTAATATTATATGAGAAAGTATAAATGTCTAATAAGGATAGACAATAAATTATTGTATGGGTAACACAAGTGAGCACAGAAAGATAGTAATCGAGGTAAAATACTTAATTTGAACTAGTTGGCCGACGTAGCATAACTTAGACGGGTTAGGAGTATACGTTTTGCGTGCACACTAGTTGAGGGGTAAGGACTTCAAGTGAGAGCCGTGAACCTAACATGCATAAAATATCTGCCAATTTATGCATTTTAAATACTTCCTGGATTTTTAAATGTTTTACACGGGCTCTGGACCGTTTCTCCCAAATCTATTTTTTTTGTAAAAATCATTTTAGGTGCTCAGCCATAGGGAGGGCCAGCTTAGGAGTTCATTGTCATTAGTCGTTGCTGCAGTTGCTGTGGTCGATTGCAGGATTTACTTAATAGATGCCTCCATTCATTTCAGATTCGACGCATCCTTATTTTATCTCAGTTGGGCATGTCGCCCTTCTTCTGCTAACAGTTATTCCAGAGACATTGTACTTCTTTTATTTTAGTATTGAATTTAGACTTTTGATTATGGATTATTGTATTAGAGTTTCAGACTAGTTTGTTTACTCCCGTCGTATTTTATTTGATTACGTATTTCATTAATTGTGGTGTTGATTAATTTAGTATGGTGAAAGTGATGTTTAATTATTTAATTATTTTAAAATCTTTGCATGTTGATTAAGAGATAAAAATTTGACACCGGCTTTTCAAATACTAGGTGGTTAGTAAATATTAAAAAGTTTTTCGACAGTGATACTAAGAATGGATCAATATGGATATTATGTTTTAATTTAATAAAGGACTGATCATCCGGTATTTAATTAAGTGGGGTGTCACGTTTTCCTACTTCGTTTTCCACTGTTGTATCCTTTTTTGGGATTGTTCAGCGTGCCTTCTATGTGATCGGCTTGAAAGTTGGGTCCACGTGAAGACAGTGGTAGGCCACCTGAGGATTAACACCTAGTAGGTAATACAGTTTCCAGGCAAAAACATCCAAGTTACTCTTTAGAAAGGTAACGATCTCCATCTTTTTATGATCGATGAATGTTATCCCAATCAAAACCTTTCAATGTGGTAGGTTGGTATCAACAGTAACCCGCTCCCGGTTTTTAGTGACCTTGTCAGCCAGGTCGACCCTGGTTTCCTCCACCCTAGGTCAACCGTATCGTAGTTGCTATTTCAAATGAGTAACCCCATCTTGGGATTCCTCAATAGGAGCTTCCTTTTCTTTCTTTTTCTCTTTTCGGGTCCGAATAACGGTGATAAAGCATTTCCTAGCGGTGGCCTGGCTGCCTCAAATTTCCACTACTCTTCGATTTGTGATACACTTGAGCTTCTGGTGGTAGGTCGATGGCACGACCCTCATCATATGAAGCCACCCTTTACCTAAAATGGAGTGGTAGGGCGAGCTTCTGTCTACCACAGAGAATTCAATCAATTTTAAAATATTCCCTGCCCATACGGGTAGGACCACATTCCCTAATGGCATTGTGATCTTCCTGCGACACCCCGCCTAATTAATCCCGGGTGATCAGTCCTAAATCAAGTTAGAACAGGTTTCTCATTTGGTCCATTCTTAGCATCACTGTCGTTTTACTAAATTACTAACCACCTAAGTGAGAAAAATAGACTGGTGCCAATTTTTATCTTTCATTAATTAAACAAAAAACCCATGCGGAAAAAATAAAACAATACAACAATCACAGATAACTGAAATAATCATCCACCAATAGAAATAATTAACCGAATAAACCATCGGTCCAAAATAAATCCCGTAAAGACAAGAATGAACTCCCAACAAGTCTAATACAAATAAGTGGAATGTGAGCGACATGCTCAAATAATTAATAATGAGTCTCTACATTATGAATGAAAGAATGAGGCGTCTATCAAATGTCCCACAACATCCACATATGCTGCAGCAACGGATTTCCTGGAATCGAGTCAAGTCTGGCGTCCCTGTGGTTGGACACCTAAAAGGGTTTTTAAAAGTTTTTATAGCAAGGGTTAATACCCAAAACATTTTTTAAAAAAAACATTTAACAAATGATTAACTTGCAGTAATAATAAATATGCATGCTCTTCATATTTTAGTTAGTGTCGCACTCTCTTGAGAACTTCCTTGCCCCTCCTCTAATGTGCACCACTAACGCTTTAATTATCACCTAGTTATCTATCTCATGACTAGATAATTATTAAAGTCTCCTTGTACCCCCCCCCCCCCCCTACTCTAATTTGAGTATAATGTGATTATGATTTTTAAGTTATTAGTAACATCAACTTAATTAATCATTTCCCTTTTTGATTCATATAACTTCTCCACTCATTATACATATACGACAACTCATGCTTGTATTTATTTAGCCCGTATATAATAATCACCTAATTATATACTTAGAAATATTGCAGCATTCACACACATACTGAAATACATAAAACACTATCATCCACCCGAGTAAAAATACTCACCGGACATAATTTCTCTAAAGTGCTAGTACACTAGGTATATTCACATACCCTAGTTATCCAAGTTAGAATTGCTCACTAACTTGGTTTGGTATACGATTGGAGGCGGTCATATTCCTTCCCGGAAAGTGAGATGCCCCTCACCCCCTGTAACGGACGCTATGACCTGGGAATCTACTCGCCCTACTCCTCAAGCTAGGGGATTCATCCACTGCGCGTAACCTCCCCCTATAGCACTAGAGTATAATAATAACTAACCACTGATATTAAGGCCTACACTATATATATATATACTATCACACACCGTATATATATATATATATATATATATATATATATAAATGTTCCAGCTACACCGTGTACCAAACCCGTGACACAAGCCTATTCCATTTTTATTATGAGTTTGTTACCCAACTCGAATTATTAATTAATTTGCACATTAATAAAATTCAGTTACTTTTGATGTTGCCCTCACCATTTAATTGGACTCAATCTCATAGCCCGAATTAACCTCACCCGAGTCTAAATCCCGACTCTAAATTTCTTAGTCCATTACTAAATAAAATAATTTACCTCGATGTCGCTCAACTAATTTTGACGTGTCACCCAAATTTCTACTCCCATCTCCTAATTAATTTCTCCACAATTAATCAGATTTAAATCATGCATTAATTTTTCTCAATAATTAATCACATAAAAACTTTTATATAAATCTCTTTCTATATAAACAAAACTGGGCGAATTGTCAGTTTCTGCCGACCATCGATCGATCGACCTCATGGCGTCGATCGATCGATCGATCAGGTACACTCAGAATTGGCATCCGAATAAATTTATAAAATTACGTATCCCCCCACCCCATATTGTCTATACCGACTTCCGGTTGAGATAAGTGTATACTTTGTCATTGACACTCGAAATGACTTAAATAAATTATTACTATTCACTCAATAATTTAATTTGCCTAAATATTAACCATTCACTCTCCGATTAATATTTAAATTTTATTTTACCATAATTAATTCATTAAATCACAACACACTAGTAATTTGAATTTCCAAATTAATTAAATTTTAAATGAACCCAAAAATACGGGGTGTTACATACTCCCCCCCTTACAAAGGAATTTCGTCCCCGAAATTAGGTCGTACCTGTGGTGAAAAGCTCTGTATATTGTTCCCGCATATCCTCCTCCCGCTCCCAGGTAGACTCGTCAACATTGTGATGACCCCACTGTACTCTAACCAATGGAACCACCTTGGATCTTAATTTACGCTCACTATGATCCAGAATAGCTACCGGCCTCTCCTCATACGAGATGTCTAGCTGTAAGTCGATTTCCTCAAGTGGAATGTGCTAAAAGGCTCTCTCGCTCCTTCGATATTTATTCAGCGATGCTACATGAAACACATCGTGTATCCACTGAAGGTGTTCTGGCAACCCCAGTCTATACGCTACCGTTCCTACCCTCTCAATAATAGGGAAAGGTCCTACGTACCTCGGCGCTAACTTACCCTTTTTGCCGAACCTCATCACCCCTTTCATAGGGATACCCGGACTAAAACTTGGTCCCCGATTTCTAGCTCCACGTGTCTCCGAGAAGCATTAGCATAACTCTTCTGTCTGTCTTGAGCTATCCGAATCCTACCTCGAATCAACTCTATCTTGGCAGATATCTCCTGGACAATCTCCGGCCCCAAGAGTTGTTATCCCCCACCTCTAACCAACAAGCGGGTGAACGCCAAGGTCTCCCGTACAGTGCCTCAAACGGTGCCATGCCAATCGTGAATTGGTAAGAGTTGTTATACGCAAACTCTACCAAAGGAAGATATTTCTCCCAACCTCCCCCGAAGTCCAAAATGCACATTCTTAGCATGTCTTCCAGCATCTGATTAACTCTCTCAGTTTGTCCGTCAGTTTGTGGGTGATACGCTGTACTCAAGCGTAACTCCGTGCCCATTGCCTCCTGAAAGCTCTGCCAAAAGTGGGCGACAAAGATTTTGTCTCGGTCGGATACTATATTTATCGGCACCCCATGCAGCTTAACAATCTCTGCTATGAATAGCTGTGCATAACGCATCGTCTCAAAGTCCGTGCGTACCGGCAGAAAGTGAGCCACCTTAGTCAACCGATCCACAATAACCCATATGGAGTCGTGACCCCTCTGCGATGCAGGTAACCCTGTGATGAAGTCCATGGAGATGCTCTCCCACTTCCACACGGGAATTTCTAATGGCTGTAACATCCCTGATGGTCTCTGGTGGTCAACTTTCACAAGCTGACACGTGGCACATTTTGAGACAAACTCCGCTATGTCCCGTTTCATCCCTGCCCATCAATACTGCCTCCTCATATCTTGGTACATTTTATCCCCACCGGGATGTACCGCAAATTTCAAACCATGGGACTCTGCCATAACAGCGTGCCTCAAATCCTCATCCTCTGGCACCATTAACCTCCCATTAAAGCGTAGGCCTCCTTCTGAGCTAATTGAGTAACCCTCTGCTCCCTCAGCTAACAACTGGCCCACCCTATCCCGGAAAATCTGATCCTTTGCCTGAGCCTTCAGAACTCGCATAATGATCTCAGGTGTGATGGATAATGCTGACATGCAAGCCTTGGCTACGTCATCCTCATGTCGGAGCTCTCTCCACTTCGCTTTCCATACTTCCGATATCTCCCCAGTCGGCCTTTGGCTCAATGCGTCTGCTACCACATTGGCCTTACCAGGATGATACTGAATATCAAACTGGTAATTCCTTCACGAATTCTAGCCACCGCCTCTGCCTCATATTCAGATCCTTCTGTGTGAAGAGATACTGAAGTGACTTGTGATCCGTGAATAGAGTAAACTGCTCTCCTAGAAGATAATGCCTCCATATCCTCAAAGCAAAAACGACTGCTGCCAACTCTACGTCGTGAGTGGGGTAATTCCTCTCGTGGGGCTTTAGCTTCCTGGAAGCATAAGCTATAGCCCTTTCCTCCTGCTGGAGCCCACCCCCAAGACCCCGTAAGGATGCGTCTGTGTAAACCCGATACTCTAGCCCTCCCTTTGGCGATGCAAGCACGGGTGCAGATGTCAACTTGTCCTTTAGCTCGTCGAACGCTAATTGACAATGATTATCCCACTTGAAAGGTACCCCTTTTCGAGTCAGATTCGTCAAAGGTCCTGCAAACTTAGAGAATCCCTTAATGAATCGCCTGTAATAACCGGCCAAACCCAGAAAACTGCGCACCTCGGTCGGTGTCGTGGGCTGTCCCCACTCCCTCACCGTCGACACCTTATTCGGATCCACTGCCATACCCTGATCTGACACGACGTGACCAAGGGACTGTACCTCCCACAGCCAAAATCCACACTTCCCGAATTTGGCGTAGAGTTGATGATCCCTCAGTGTCTGTAGAACCATGCGCAGATGCTCTGCGTGCTCCTCCTCGGTGCGCGAGTAGATTTGGATGTCATCAATGAACACGATGACAAACTGATCTAGGTACTCCCTGAAAACCCTGTCCATGAGATCCATGAACACTACTGGTGCATTGGTGAGCCCGAAAGTCATTACTCATATGATCCATATTGCGACAAGAAAGCGCTCTTAGGAACATCCTCCTCTCGGATACGCAATTAATGATACCCTGACCTCAAGTCGACCTTGGAGAAGTAAGACGCCCCTCTCAATTGGTCAAATAAATCATCAATTCGAGGTAACGGATACTTATTCCGTATCGTCACCTTGTTCAGCTCCTATAATCCACGCACAAGCGGAGTGAACCATCTCGCTTCTTTACACACAACACCGGCGCATCCCACGACGATGTACTCCGCCGAATAAAACCCGGACCCAGTAGTTGCTGAATCTGTTCCCTCAATTCACGCATCTCTGAAGGGGCCATACGGTGAGGTGCCCGAGCAATCGGCCTCCTCCCCGGTGCTAAATCAATAACAAATTCGATTTCTCTGCTGGGTGGTAACCCTGGTATCTCCTGGAATACATCCTCAAAGTTCCTCACTACGGAAATAGAGTCTAAAGGGACTACCACCGTTTGTGAGGTTTCCTCCTCAATGTAATATAAGTGAGTGCGCGACCCTCCCTCAGGAAGCGGCATTGCTATCAGGAACATCTCCTGTCCCGGAATGGAGAACAGGATTGTCCTCTCATAACCATCCACCGTAGCCCGGTAACCTGCCAACCAATCCATGCCCAAGATGACATCATACCCCTCCATATCTAACACTAAGAGGTCTGCTGCTAAAACTAAGCCTTCCAATCAAAATGTCCACTCCCCGACAAATCGAGCGAATCAAAGCCCCGCTGCCTACTGGCGACTCTACGCTCATACGGAGGCTACCCACTGCCTCTAATAACCCAGCCCGTTTAGCAAAATTAGATTTAATGAATGAATGCTCCCATGTTAAAATTATGCTACCTACATGACCATGAATGAAAAACATACCCTCAACTGCTGGCGGCGCCTGCTGTGCCGGAGGATTGGGAACATTCCGGACATTATATACACGCCCGTAGTGTATCTGCCACTGAAGCTGTGGGGCGAGTGGAGTTGGTGCGACCGGTGGTATCTGCCTCTGCTGCCCCTGATGGGTACCCTGCTGACGGCCTCTGCCCCTCTGCGAGCACTCCCTCTTGAAGTGTCCTGGCTGGCGACAGACAAAACAGAGCTTCTGCACGTCTCCCTGTCGTTGGCCCTGACGTGGCTGGCCCTGCTGGCCTCCCCGATTGTTCTCTTGGCCCTGACGGCCTTGAGGAACCTGCTGCTGCTGTTTAGGGTCTGGCTGCCCCTGCCTGGACCCCTGTCCTCCCGGTTGGAACCCACCAGGCTTAAATCTCTTTGCCTGATTCCCTTGCTGAATAAATTGTGGCTGAGTACTACTTGTGCAACCAACCGTAACCGCCTTGCCCTGCTGGCTCGATTCACCTGCTCTCTTATTCCTCTTCGTATGGGCACGATGATCCCGACAAAGTACGAGGGCGGCATTAACGACATCTGCATAAGTCATTAACGTCGAATTCCCAATCAAATGCTGCCTGATCCTCCAGGCTAAGCCATTCATGAACCTTGACCTCTTCCACTCCTCATTGCTCACCTCATTTGGTACAAAGCTTGCCAAACGGGTGAACTCTTGCTCATAATCTGCCATTGACCGGTCACCCTGTATTAACTCACTAAACTTCCTTCGCATCTCTGCCTCTACCGCTGGAGGAACGTGGTTACGGTCGAACCGCACCCCGGATTCGGGTACCGCCATGAGATCTCGCTCTTCAGTGGTGGTCACTGACTCCCACCATTGTAGGGCTGCCTCCGACAGACGAAAGGAAGCAAGCTTCTGCCTCTGCACATCGGCACACTCCATCATGCGCAGATGGCGCTGAATATTCTTCTTGCAGTCACAAGCCTCCACCACATTAATGCTCCCCTGAAACTCGGGTGGGTGACCCTTCTGAAAGGTCTCCCTAACTTGTTGCCCAGACGGTGGCCCCACTGGAGTCTGAACTGCTGGATCCATTGGAGGCGGTGCCTGGGGCTGTGGAAAATGAGCAGCCATAGCTCGCATCGCTGTCTCGACTGCCTGGGCCACTATCACTGCCACTTGAGTAGTAGAATTCAACTCGGGTGGGGGTGGGGGTGGCGGTATCTGTGGCTCCTGGTGAGCCTCCCTCACCTCATCCCTAGCCTCAGCCCTCTTCGCACTCTGTCTCTTCGGTGACATCTGAAATAGATTGAATTGTATAAGTACACAATTTATACAAAACTAATAGCAGAAATACGATCTCTCACAAGCGGAAAAATATAATCAACAGCCCTAATAATAGGCTCTATAACAAACGAACGCTACGCTGAAACGTAGAAAGCCGCACAGATCCTAAGGACAGTAGAACTTGATGCTCTGATACCATCTGTGACACCCCGCCTAATTAATCCCGGGTGATCAGTCCTAAATCAAGTTAGAACAGGTTTCTCATTTGGTCCATTCTTAGCATCACTGTCGTTTTATTAAATTACTAACCACCTAAGTGAGAAAAATAGACTGGTGCCAATTTTTATCTTTCATTAATTAAACAAAAAAACCCATGCGGAAAAAATAAAACAATACAACAATCACAGATAACTGAAATAATCATCCACCAATAGAAATAATTAACCGAATAAACCATCGGTCCAAAATAAATCCCGTAAAGACAAGAATGAACTCCCAACAAGTCTAATACAAATAAGTGGAATGTGAGCGACATGCTCAAATAATTAATACATTATGAATGAAAGAATGAGGCGTCTATCAAATGTCCCGCAACATCCACATATGCTGCAGCAACGGATTTCCTGGAATCGAG
This sequence comes from Sambucus nigra, assembly GCA_949130495.1. Taxonomy (NCBI): domain Eukaryota; kingdom Viridiplantae; phylum Streptophyta; class Magnoliopsida; order Dipsacales; family Adoxaceae; genus Sambucus; species Sambucus nigra. The sequence goes on along the minus strand of OX422210.1, from coordinate 77,588,670 downwards.
TCAAGTCTGGCGTCCCTGTGGTTGGACACCTAAAAGGGGTTTTAAAAGTTTTTATAGCAAGGGTTAGTACCCAAAACATTTTTAAAAAAAAACATTTAACAAATGATTAACTTGCAGTAATAATAAATATGCATGCTCTTCATATTTTAGTTAGTGTCGCACTCTCTTGAGAACTTCCTTGCCCCTCCTCTAATGTGCACCACTAACGCTTTAATTATCACCTAGTTATCTATCTCATGACTAGATAATTATTAAAGTCTCCTTGTACCCCCCCCCCCCCCTACTCTAATTTGAGTATAATGTGATTATGATTTTTAAGTTATTAGTAACATCAACTTAATTAATCATTTCCCTTTTTGATTCATATAACTTCTCCACTCGTTATACATATACGACAACTCATGCTTGTATTTATTTAGCCCGTATATAATAATCACCTAATTATATACTTAGAAATATTGCAGCATTCACACACATACTGAAATACATAAAACACTATCATCCACCCGAGTAAAAATACTCACCGGACATAATTTCTCTAAAGTGCTAGTACACTAGGTATATTCACATACCCTAGTTATCCAAGTTAGAATTGCTCACTAACTTGGTTTGGTATACGATTGGAGGCGGTCATATTCCTTCCCGGAAAGTGAGATGCCCCTCACCCCCTGTAACGGACGCTATGACTTGGGAATCTACTCGCCCTACTCCTCAAGCTAGGGGATTCATCCACAGCGCGTAACCTCCCCCTATAGCACTAGAGTATAATAATAACTAACCACTGATATTAAGGCCTACACTATATATATATATACTATCACACACCGTATATATATATATATATATATATATATATATATATATATATATATAAATGTTCCAGCTACACCGTGTACCAAACCCGTGACACAAGCCTATTCCATTTTTATTATGAGTTTGTTACCCAACTCGAATTATTAATTAATTTGCACATTAATAAAATTCAGTTACTTTTGATGTTGCCCTCACCATTTAATTGGACTCAATCTCATAGCCCGAATTAACCTCACCCGAGTCTAAATCCCGACTCTAAATTTCTTAGTCCATTACTAAATAAAATAATTTACCTCGATGTCGCTCAACTAATTTTGACGTGTCACCCAAATTTCTACTCCCATCTCCTAATTAATTTCTCCACAATTAATCAGATTTAAATCATGCATTAATTTTTCTCAATAATCAATCACATAACAACTTTTATATAAATCTCTTTCTATATAAACAAAACTGGGCAAATTGTCAGTTTCTGCCGACCATCGATCGATCGACCTCATGGCGTCGATCGATCGATCGATCAGGTACTCGTCTTCTTCGCGAAGACAGACAGCCATGGACGAGTTTTTCCAAAACCAAATTTCTTCTACACTAAAACTAAATCCCTTTTGGCATTTGTACATATTAGGAAACTCATTAGGGATCTCCAGAACATTCATCAACATTATTAATTCGTTCATTAACTCCAATTTCTAAATTTGGGGAAAGTTTCATCATTAACCCTAAACCCATTTATACCCCAAATTCCATCATCAAATTCGTTTCCAAATATTCAGATATCATCCTACCAGATATGCATTAACTTACAATTATCAGTTTTTACAAGAATCACCACCCAATTTCGTAAATCAGAATTGTTGTTTTCAAAATCCCATGTTCATACCATTAACACCCAAAAACGAATTTCTACTTAATCACTACACATGAATATGAATTGAAAACAGATTTAATGCTATTGCAAGTTATCCACTTGCCTTAAGGTTCGTAGAGTCTGAATTGGAGCTAAATCCCAAGGTTGAAGATGACCTTTGTTGGCTCTCTTTTGATCCCCAATTTGGCTTTGGCTGCTGTTAGGGTTTTCTAACCCTTAATTTGATTTTTGTAATTAAGTTCAGCCACCCCCTTATTTCTTTTTATTAGATTAATTAGCTTAATCCCGTTTTTTGACTAATGGGCCAAGCCCAAGTGACCCAAATGCCCCCGAGTGGGCCCGGCTATGTCTAAAAATGTCCCGTGACCCGTTTACTACTCCCGGGTACACTTTTTCGACTATCTCGGCCCATCCGGACTCAACTGTACACTCAGAATTGGCATCCGAATAAATTTATAAAATTACTTATCCCCCCACCCCATATTGTCTATACCGACTTCCGGTTGAGATAAGTGTATACTTTGTCATTGACACTCGAAATGACTTAAATAGATTATTACTATTCACTCAATAATTTAATTTCCCTAAATATTAACCATTCACTCTCCGATTAATATTTAAATTTTATTTTACCATAATTAATTCATTAAATCACAACACACTAGTAATTTGAATTTTCGAATTAATTAAATTTTAAATGAACCCAAAAATACGGGGTGTTACACTTCCCCATAAAGCCAACCATTAGAACCATTGCCTTTCTAAGATTGGTCAATTTGAGCTTCAATTTGTGGAAGAGCTCGGGGTACATTATCTCAGACGAGCTCTCTTAATCCACCAACAGACTGTCAACATCCCAATTCATAATCCTGAGAGTGATTACGAGTGCATCGTGGTGTGGGGCCCTTACCCCAACCAAATCCTCCTCTATGAAGATGCACTACACCAAAACTGGCGATTGGTCACGGCCAAAATCCCTGACCAAAACTGTGGATCGCGGACTTGGGCCGTGACCATTTCGGGCGTGACCATTTTTGTGGGTCGCGGCCCAAGTCCGTGACTAAAAAATGATCACGGCCGAGAGGGGTCATGACAGATGGTCGCGGACTTGGGTCGTGACCCATACCGTGACAGGTCACGGACCTCATCCGTGACCCACAACCGTGACAAATTGGTAGCGGCCAAAGTCCACGACCCTCGTCCGTGACAAAAAAAAAAAAAATTGGTCGCGACCCTCATCCGTGACCCACAACCGTGACAAATTGGTCGCGGCCAAAGTCCGCGACCCACAACGGTGACAAAAAAAAAATTGGTCGCGGCCCTCATCCGTGACCCACAATCGTGACAAATTGGTCGCGGCCAAAGTCCACGACCCACAACCGTGACAAAAAAAATAAAAATGGTCATGGACAAAGTCCATGACCATATTTAACTATAATTTAAAAATATATATATATTTGTTTGGTCCAATCCTAAAATTGGGGGTCCTGTGAGTGCACCGTCGATTGCTACGTGTATCGTTGGACGCGTACGGGGTGTTATAAATATTTATTATTGGCAAAATAATAAAAAAATCACAAATTGCGAATTGAGAACGTTGTTAATAAACAAATATATATACAAACTTATAAATATTATACGTCTTAATAATTCACAGACCAAAAAAAAATTGGGCAGAGTTTCCTCTATTTTCTTGACATTCCAAAACCTGTAAATGTAAAACCTGCTTATTATAAAGCCCGCACGGCCATAAAATTCAGCAATCAAATTATAAAAGCCCGCACGGCCATTAAACTAAACATTAAAAGCCCTCACGGCTGTAACACAAAAAACAAAATCCTGAATGTCCACAACATATAAACAATCTTCATGTTGTAGACCATTGCCTCCTTCGTTTGTTTCATGTGCAAAAATCCTACAAATGATAGGATACATAAAAAAAATATCAGTAACCAAGTAGTTTTACAAAAAAATTAATCAAGCTGAAAAATTGCATATATGAGTTAAAATTATCAGTAACCAAGTAAAAATATGCAAATTACCGTCGTATTCTCAAACCGGGAGTTCCGCGGCTGCGGGGTTAGTTCCTACGAGTTACATTGGTCCCGTGGGAGGTGTTGGTGCCACCCACGGGGACGTTCGGGACTGTTTTGAGTTCTCACCCTCTAACGCCATGTTTTTAAGCCTAAGTCTATAAATATAAAAATTATCGTCGTATTCTCAAACCGGGAGTCCCGCGGCTGCGGGGTCAGTTCCTACGAGTTACATTGGTCCCGTGGGAGGTGTTGGTGCCATCCACGGGGCCGTTCGAGGGCTGTTTCGAGTTTTCACCCTCTAACGCCATGTTTTGCCTAAGTTTAAAAATATGAAAATTACCTTTGTATTCTCAAATCGAGAGTCTCGTGGCTGCGGGGTCAGTTCCTATGAGTTACATTGGTCCCGTGGGAGGTGTTGGTGCCACCCACGGGGACATTCGATGGTTGTTTCGAGTTTTCACCCTCTAACGCCATGTTTTGCCTAAGTCTAGAAATATGCAAATTACCTTCGTATTCTCAAATCGAGAGTCCCGCGGCTGCGAGGTCAGTTTCGGCGAGTTACATTGGTCCCGTGGGAGGTGTTGGTGCCACCCACGGGGACGTTCGAGGGCTGTTTCGAGTTCTCACCCTCTAACGCCATGTTTTTAAGCCTAAGTCTAGAAATATGCAAATTATCGTCGTATTCTCAAACCGGGAGTCCCGCGGCCATGGTGTCAGTTCCTACGAGTTACATTGGTCCCGTGGGAGGTGTTGGTGCCACGCACGGGGCCGTTCAAGGGCTGTTTTGAGTTTTCACCCTCTAACGCCATATTTTTAAGCCTAAGTCTAAAAATATGCAAATTATCGTCGTATTCTCAAATCGAGAGTCCTGCGGATGCGACCAAGCTTGGAGGGAATTTTTGCACGAATTTAGCGCCAATATGGTCACGCCCTGGTCACGGATTTGGGTCGTGACCCACAGTGGTCAGGGTTTTGGGCCATGACCACTTTCGGAGCTTCCATGACTCAATGTGGCAATGAATATGGCCATTCCAAAAATTGATATGGTCACAGCCCAAGTTCGCGACCAGCTGATCACGGACTTGGTCCGTGACCCATTGGGTGTGACCATTCACAGGATTTGGTGTAGTGATGATATGTTTGTTGTAGTCGACATCCTCTGGTTATCGATGCTTTCCATTCAAGATTTTAGCGGGGTCGATCTGGAAGGCCTCCATAACGGTACTGGCCTTCTCAGTTCCATTCGAACGACATTCCCTTTAATCTGCTTGAGGTCGAAGGGTCCATGAATCACCACAAATTCTTATACCATGTCTTAATTTAGGACACTGTCTGGCTTTCGTTCGCCATTGGTTGTGACCTTATCAGCTTTATTATCTATATACTCGTTTAAATGTTCAGCTTGGGCTACCTTCTACAATTAATAGTTTAACACTTTACAACTCTACGTTCAGTGGCCGTCTTCTTTATGAAATGCGCATCGCAATGCATTCTTCCTTTTTATTGGGTCATGACCCATCTTCTTGGGCCACTTCACAAACTGATAATCCTTGATCCTTATCAGTATTTTATAGGTTGGTTCATTGAAGACGGTGTTGATAGCTTATAAGGCTTTCAAAGGATCTGCCTTGCCCCCATTTTTAGAACTATTTTTGCCCCGGTTCTTGTTCCCCTTCGTGGGACTGTTTTCATTATTGCTTACCTTATTTACCTTGACGCGACCAATTTAACCATGGCTAGTGTGAACCACATCCTCAACCTTGGAATATTTTTTAATACGCGTTATGAGGTCATCAATGGTGTTAACCTTCTTCTTTGTAAGGGACTAGTGCAATATGGAGTCGATTGGTAAACCGATCTTGAAGGATGCTATGACAACTTGCTCCGAGTAGTCCTTTATTTTATTGAACACTTCCCAATATATTTTGACATGCTTATAAAGAGTTTCTTGTGGCTTATTCTTTATGGTGAACAGTGAATCCATCCTCTTTGGGTGGGAGTTATTGGTTATAAAGAAAGCGGCGAAGGCCTCAGCAAGGACCTTGAAGCTTGTGATAAACCTGTGAGGTAGTCTCTCAAACCACTTATGAGCTATGTCATATAGGATAGAAGGGAAGATGCAACACATAAGAGAGTCGTTGTGGGACCAGAGGGTCATGGCCTGCCTATACTTCCTAACATGGTCTATGGGGTCAGTCTTGCCATCATGGATTTTAAACCAGGGAACTGTAAACTTCTTTGGGGTTTCTTCATCCTTAATAGACCTTAAAAAAGGGGATCTCATCTGTGTGTTAAGAGCTCCTCTAGCCAGCTCTTTAGTGGACCTAGCCCCTTGATGGGTTAGGTGTTGATCCATCTCTCTTCAAACCAAACTTTTTATGTCTTTACGTTTATCATTTCCATGGTGTCTCTCTGGTCGAACACATTTCGATCTGTCCAAGTCGTGCCTTGATATACTCTCTCAGTTGTGAGTGTTGCCCGCTTGAGGACTAGGAGTCCTTACACCATGCTTCTGATTATCATCATGGATCTCTTTCTCCATTCTTTCTAGTCGCTCAACACCTGTGAAGGCAAGCGTTTTCCTCCATCTAGAGGCGTGTGGCCTCCTCTTGCTCTTGAAGCCTGGCTTCATAGTCATCAACCAACCTGGATATCTTCATAGACCTAGGAGGACCGTGGCTCTCTTCATAAGGTAGTCTTTTTTATCGACACATTGGATTTATCTCCTAACGAATCTGAGATCTGACCCTTAGTGGAGTTGGGCCAGCATGTACCTCGCCGATCTAAGGTAGGTTACTGTTGGGATGAGACTTTGTGGCACTTTCTTTCAGTGGTCGCTTTCGTAATCGTTTTCCACAGACGACTCCAATTACGAGTGCAAAATTAATCACAATGAATAATTCTAGGAAAGCAAGTAAATGCTGAAAATAAATCAATGTCACTTACAGTACATAATATACGTGGTCTGGCAACTTGCCTATGTCCACGAAGAGGTCACTGTATTTTATTAGTTTGTCTCTTAAGATCACAAAGTTGCATCCCCTTGACCCTGAGGTGAAGGTTTACATTTATAATAACGTTCAAAAGGTTGAGTCATACAAGAAATTCTTCCGGCTTGACTGTAGCCCGTGAGTCCCTAAATATCTCTCCGAGATTATTGGTAACCGATTTGATCTTATCAAGATGTATTTAAGCACATGTTAAATATACGTGTAAAATTAATCATTTGAGTTGGGTCGGACGCGTCCTATCTCTTACTGGGCTGGTCGGCTAAAATTGTGGATGCGCCTAGAGAATTGTTTTAGCCTCCACAAATTAATGATAAGATAAGTAAAATTAACACTTGTAGTTTATAAGTCATCCTTCCATCTTAGGTCTTAAAAAAGAGTTTGTAGGTTTATTCTGTAACCACCGCGGAATGAAGTTAATTGATTCGAAGTTTTGTCATTTAATTAAGAGAACAAGTTATACACAAACCCTCGTTAAATGTAGCAAAAAACATAAAATGTGTTGGACCAAAGGATATACGTACATAACATGTACACACACTTGCCAAAAATATGGCTATATTGTTAGATTTGCAAATGTACTAAATATACATGTATACGGTGGTGATACCCTACTGAAATTGTAGACTAGGATTTTTTTCATACTTTACACACACACATACATACATACATATATATACATATATATATATATATATATATATATATATATATATATATATATATGGGTCGGTTGCGAAGGAGTGGTGCCCTTGACTATTTGAGGCATCACATGTGCCTTACGACAAGTAGGCCATTAACTCCCTTTAGAGTTGGTTTAACACTAATGAGGGTGTCAAATTGTGAGTGCTATCATATAATAAGAAAGGTTCCACATGAAGTTATGGGACATGATCTAGGTGTGAGTGCAAGTTTTTTACAAATGTGGAAATAAGTACGTTCTTTCAAATGACAATGAATATTTAGTCCATATGTAAAAGATTTGTTTACATTAAATCCTCTTTATTTTTCATTTTATAAAAGTAATTTTTTTATGGTTGTGTGAGTGTGTTGGGGAGGGGGGGGGGGGGGGTCTACAATCACCTAGCCATCTCCCATTATTGAAAATCATCATTGGAAGCAATGTCATCTAGCGAAGGCTTCAAAAAAGACACATAAAAGGTATTCGGAGTTTAGGACTATTGGAGATCATTAGAGGACTACCAAAAACGTGGCATTAGCAATAAAGAAAATGGATTTAGTTTTGATTTTTTTTAATGCTTATGAAATAATAACATTAATTTTTTTTATTATGTAAAATAGTAACATTTAAGACTAAAATAAAAAAAAAATACTTTAAGCATTGAAATTAATAAAAGTGACTTTAGTTGAGTATAAATATGATTTAAAGCTCAAATCGAGCTCATCAAAATATCATAACCAAACCACCCATATAATAATATAATATGTAAAAACACCATTAAAATTTGAAATTTATGAAGAATATTAATGGATAAATTATTTCAATAAAAATGAAAGAGCCCGAGGAGGGTAATAATGGTAAATCATATACATACAATGTAGTTGATTTATAATAATAATAATAATAATAATAATAATAATAATAATAATAATAATAATAATAATAATAATAATAATAATAATAATAATAATAATAATAATAATAATAATAATAATAATAATAATAATAATAATGAAAATAGTAGTAATAAGAATAATAAGAATACGAATAAGAATAAGAATAACGACAACAATAATTATTATTACTGTTATAATAATAATAATAATAATAATAATAATAATAATAATAATAATAATAATAATAATAATAATAATAATAATAATAATAATAATAATAATAATAATAATAATAATAATAATAATAATAAGGGTAAATTATACCCGAACACCATCAACTATATCGGGTTTATGAGTTACCCCTCTCAATTAAAATATTCGACAAATTCACAGCCTAAACTATTAACTCTTACAAATAGTTTAAAAAATCGGGTTCCCTACCTTTTTTCAAAAAGGATAATAATAGCCCTAAGCCCAATTTAAAAATTGAAAACTAAGAAGATAAAAATAAAATAAAACCTTACCCGGCCCCCCTCTCTCCACACACCCACTTCAAAACTCTAAATCCACCTCCCCACCCTATTGCTTTCCCCTGTCTCCCTCTCCCTTAGAGACCCATCTCCCACTACCACATTGCACCTCCCCATACTATTCCACGGTATTCTAAAAAAAATTGCACTCATTTTGTTTTCAAACTGCAAAAAATGCAAGCTTGAGTTGATCCTAATTAAAACATTGCATCAATTTTAAACTGATTGTTGTGATAAATAATTTACTAAATTTTATCTTGTTCTAAGCATGCATCTAGGTGAGTACAAGAATAAAAAAAAGTAATAAATCACAACACACCGATGTATGAGGAAAACCCACAACGAAAAAAACCTCGAACGGACCAGCCACGCAAATTCACTATTGATGATACCTGGATTGGTAACACCAAGTCAATGTGATAAGTGAGCTCAAACCAGCACAACAATAGTGTAGGAACAAGTATGTAAATACAGAAAGATATGAGGCAAAGGAGAAGAAAACACCAGATATAAGTGGTTCGGTCGAAGCCTACATCCACTGTATAGTGTGAATGGTGGCTTTTACTAGAATAAGGGCTCTAATGGCCTGTAAATACAACACTCAAAATTTTCTCTCTCTACTATGTATTTTGACAAAGTTTTGCTAGGGTTGAGAATAATCGATCCCCTACAATGAGGTAAAAGACAACTATTTATATGTCTGGGGTGATGTAATACGCACCCCAATCATGCATGAGGCATGCACAACTCCAACTGTCTAACGAGGTGATGCCATTTGTCGTTGGTGCATGTAAGCAATGATTATGAGATATTCCCCATATGTGTGGATGATGCTGTTACAACGGTTTGGCTCACGTAGGTCTTGCATCCCACGTGTTACCCATTCCACGCGCTCTAGTAGATGTCAAGAGTTCTCCGTTGAGGTTGAAATGTCAGTTTGTCTGAGTACGAGATGATTATGGCATTACTGAATCACGTGTTGATAGTTGCCAAGTGTAGTATCGACTGGCCAGCATCAGGCCGAGATGAGAAATGGGATCAACAGAAACAGTCTCGGCTTCCTGATATGAACGAGGTATGGCGCTAGGTCTATCAATGTAGCATATGTTCTCGGTCCAGTTATGCACGAGGCTGAGACAATTGTAGTAGGGTGGACCAAGGGAGCATACTGGGAAGTGTTAGCTTAAGCCTAGTCTGTCTTTAGTCGAGATGAAATATCATATAGGCATATCAATCACCCCTTAGCCCTTAGTCTTTTATGTTGGGAGGAGACTAAGGGATAAATATTTGGTGTCTGACTTTGATGTGACGTCTTTGAGATGGACTGATAGGGTAACACTTGTCATCCAAGTTGTGGCTCAACACGATACCCTAGAAGAGGCAGTAGCAATCATCACCTGTGAGCTATGCCCTAATGATGGGGCTTTGGAATTCATGCCTAATCATTAGTGGGTTTAAAATCATTTCAAACCCATATTTTTCATCTTTTTTAATCTACGAGCCATCTCTTTCTCTCTCTAAAAACTCGGGCTTCTAAAAATCATTTCCTTCCTCCATTCAAAGGTGCCTTCCAATTATCCCTAGGGTTTTTTAGCAATAGAATCCCCAGGTAAACCATTCTTCCTCCATTTGTTCATTTTTCCATTGCTTCTGGTTAGTTTATTTGCCTTTTTTTTCAAGCCTTTTCACCAAGTTGAGGGTCAGTCTTTGGATGTTGAGGAAACTATATGAGCTAGCTGAGGATTTCCCTACTCTCAGAGAGAGGTATTTAAGGGAGATCAGAAAGGATGAGGCCGAGGAAGCTACCTAGTGTAGGGCCGAAGCCTTTCCTTTTCGTCCCATATATCTTATCCCTCTTGCAACCATTCGTCCTCCAGTTATAGAAATTAGTGACTCCATGTCCGAGTTGGGTACTGAGAGCATCGACTCTTTCCAAGTGATAATGAAAGTCCCACATGATAGGTTTGAGCAGGCCTAGGGTTCTTCAACAGCCTCGTATTCTTATCAAGCCGAGTCATCCAATAGAGCCAAGCTATCAGATTAGGATAAGTCATCGTCAAATCGATCTGAGTCCTCTCAAGGGTAAGATTCTTCTATACAGATGCTCTCGTCCCATGATAGGCTAAAAGTGGATGTCACTATGCCACCCCCAATGGATGCCATCCCTCTTACTACCATTCCTGGTGAACACTTTGCTAGGACTTCTCATTATAAGGCTTCTCATCCCCCTGGTATCATCCCGGTTGCAAATCAAGAAGACGATGATGACGAGGGATTGCTTAATACATCTTGTGCCAAGTCCTAAGTCAGCACAGTCACTGAGGTTGACCTCATGTACTAGATACATCTATATGATATTAGTCCCTCTATTAATATGAGAGCTCCCTTGGACAATGAGAGAGAAATTCAAGGCCGAGAGGATGAAATTTATGTGAACGACTAAATATATAAGGTCGGCTTCAGGTTGCCTGTACACCTGGCCGTACAAGCCATTTTAAACAGTCTTGATATCGACCCTGCCCAGTTATCATCGAACACATGGAGAGTAATTCTTGGGTTTGTGATCCTATGGAAGGTGGTTCATCATACAGAACTTCTAGTTAGCATTTTCAGAGGGTGTTATACAGTCTTTTCTCCAAGACCCAACCTTGCTACTATCATCTTGTAGCTAGGAAATCTGAGAAGAAAGCTTTGTTGGTCACTCAGACCTCTAATCATAATTGTAAGCCTTATTTTTTTTCATCTCGAGAGCCTGGGAATTTGGCCCTGATGTCCTTTGCACTGCCTTAGAGCCCCGAGTCCCCCACCGATGGGCTAAAGCCACGATATCAGTTAAAGCTGATCCGAGTTTGAGTGTTGAAGCCTTGAAAAAACTTGAGGAAGTTAGGGAATAAGGAGAGAAAGGGGGTCTCTTCCAATTTGAACATTTGATGACCCCATCCTAATTAGAGCAGACGGACATGGGGGTGGACCCCCTGTCTGAGCTATGTAAGTGTTTGTCCACCATTATTTCTTCTAACTATTATGTCATATTTCTCATGTCTGAACTGATAATATTACTTTCTTGCTTGTAGGTCTACCATCAAATACCTCAGAAGCTTTGTAGATGATGGCAGCCCCAGGTATAGCCAATTTACTAAAGCAAATAGGCAAGAAATCATCCCTTACTCCTCAAACTAAGAAATCTACCACCGTCGACCCTCGTCAAGATGAGGTCTTAAGGGAAAGAAAATAGGGGTAGGAGAACCTTCCCACTACTCATCACAGCAAGAAGATCGGTGTCCCGTACAAGACTGGGACTAGTAGGGCTATTCCAATCTCCTCTCAGGACGATCTGGCTGCACGGCTGGAGAACTTAAAACTTTGCACTCACTCTGCCTTGGGGAGTAAGGCTAAGGCTATTGAGTTTCTTGACTCCAATACTTCATAGTCAGATCTCAAATTTTTAGAGGCAACAAATATCTTGCTGATGAACGACTTTTTCCTTCATAGGGTTGTTCAAGTAAGTGACTACTCTTTTCAAGGCAATTATTGCCATTTTTTAATTATAAGTTTGTCTCTTAAGACTATCTCGTACTGACCTTACTTGCTTAATATAGACTACTATCTGCCTTCAAAAGGTCCACGAATTGATGAAGACGAAGGTTCCTGAGATCAGTGTAGACCTTAGGAACAACGAGGCTCAGAAGAGCCGTATTCAAGAGCTTGAGACCCAAATAGAGAACCTAAAGAAAAGTAGCATTTTGAGGCAATTTTATCTCTGAACAAGAGTCACGAGGAGGATATCAAGACTCTGAATACCACCCACTCAATAGAGATTACTGGGAAAGTGAAGGACGTTATTGATAGTAAAATCTCTAAGACTCAGATGCAGGCAGTTGAAACCTTCAAGTCCTCTGAGGAATTCTTGGGCAATAGTGTGAAGTACCTTGAAAGAGGTGTTCACATTGGTTGCTTGTGGGCAACTATGAAGTTCCCAGAGATTGCTTACTTATCTGATCAACTGAAGTCTTTCAACCTATATGATTCTCTTATAATGATAACTTTAGCCCAGGTTGAGGGGCCGGTGCCGGATAATGAGCCAATAGTTTAGACTAGAATCCTAGTTGATGAGACTGAGCCTATCGATTATCACGAAACGGATAATACTGCAACTAGGGATGTTTCGGCTCTTGGAGCAGCTGAGTACCCAAATATTAAAGAGACGAACCTGTAAGGACACAAGTCTTCGATTGAGTATTAATGTAGTGTTGGCTCAATTCTGAACAAAAAAATTTGAGTCATAAGATAGTGTTCAAGTGTATCCATCCAAGCCTATGATGTTTTAGTTGAAGACGTAGCGTCCAAGATTATAAAGCTTCATCATATGCTGAGTTTATTGTGCCTCGTTTCTACGTCAACAACATTGGTTCCAATGCTCCTAAGGCATGAATGAATTATATATATATATATATAGGAGCTTGGAAATTTAATGGGTGTATTTTATAATTTTTTTATAAATAGTTTTGACGAATTTGTTTTACTCAGAAAATATTTTTTTTGGAACTTTTCATAAAAAGTTTTGGGCTTACAAAGAATTTTCCATCTTGTGACAAGTCATTCGAACGAGATTTTTAATAAGATTTCCTTTTTCTCACTGGAACATCGTTAGTAAAGTCGTTCAAATAAAAAAGTCGTTCGAACGAAAATGTTATTCGAACGGTTTTGGCGGGAACAGTTTTTGACAGTTTTCTCCATGTTCCCACTAACTTTTTGACAGATCTAACTAGTGCGGGAGCAACATTTTTTAGGAGACTTTTTCATAACCTTTTCTTCACTTAGAGTGTTTTTAGAGTTAATTCTTCTAAAAAAAATTCCCCTTGATTTTTGTTAACGTGATTTAATCCTAAGAACAAAATTAAGGTTTCTACACCCAATACATGATTTTAGTTTATCCAGTCCCTACATATATATATCTTGCTTGGAGTTTATTTGGCACCGGGTTCTACTCTGCCATTTGAAGAGTTGTTTGGGTTTACTTCTACATCCCACAAAGAAGAAGACTTATTTTTTGATGCGGTGTTCCCACTCGGAGAAAGGCTTCGGGTGCGGGTTGACGGTTGTTCCAAAGGCCTCATTGGTGGATTCCAAGGTTCCGGTGGACTCCGAGATTCTCGACTAGGTAGAGGTAGTTACAAGAAGACGCGTCAGGGGTTTGGATGGAGTCAAGTCGAGTTGTGTAAGTCATTTGTCTTGTAATCATAAAACCATACTTAGTGGACTTAAGGCTAGGGTCGTCCGAGGTTTTTCCCGTTGTGGGTTTTCCTCGTACATCGCGGCGTAGTGTGTTGTGAATTTATTTTACTTTACAAAATCACATAAAGCGCACGCTTAGGACTAAAAGATAAAATATGGTTTAATTCACTACTCTTATTTAATTTGGTACTAAATTATTTTGGGTATAATTTAATTAATTTAATTCAAGTCATTATTTTAATTGAATGAAATTTGGTTTGGCCTAATTTGCAAAAATGGATTAATTATTTTTGTTAGGCAAATTTATAGGACTTGGATTGAATTAATTTGGTTTAAGTGAATAATTTATTTGTTGTTTAATTTAATGTCACTTTAAGTTTAGTTTAATTTTAATTTCAAAGAAATTAAAATTATTAAGTTGTTTATGTGTTTGAGCCATCTGTATTCCGCACGTATAAGGAAATTCATTTTGAAATTTTTTAAAATTAGTGACCTACGTTCCCAACAAGTTAATCTCTCCCTTTAGTTATTCCGGGATAAAAACCAAACAAAAATCCTAAAGGGCCGTCAAGCTCTACTTGACTTAAAAAATATCCCACCCAAAATAAAAATTACATAGCTTGACTCAAAAACCAAGGATCAATATCTTTGCCGATGAAAGTTGTCATTTAGAAGAATTCATGCACACTTAAGCAAACTATCAAACACATAGGGAATAAGAATATTGAATGCATATAAAATACATTTTTATAAAAAATTTATAAAATACACCTAATAAATTAATTCTCCCCTTTATCAAATAAATGACCTACTTAGAAAGACGTCTCCCCCTAAATTAAATTTCCCAAACTAAGATACGATTACAATAGAATTAGATACCATTTCTCCCCCTATCATTCTCCCCCTTTTTGTTCAGGAATAGACAAAGGATAAAAACTAATTTAAACATGATGAAGCTTAGAGTGATAAGAGCATGAAAGCATATGGGTAACAAAACCATAACTAATCCATACAAATAATAACCGATACCAACGAAGATACAGAAAAATGGCACCAATGTGATACATAAGATACTAAGCATGTTATATCAACAACAATATGCAACACGATAGTTACCAATAATGAATTAAAAGCATAGATGGACTAGAAAGTGAGGCAAAGAAAAAAATACCATATATATGTAGACATAATGAATATCACTAACGCACACGCACCTATATATAGGTATAGACATCACACATGACACAAAATAAAGATTTTCACACTCGTATGGTAAAAATGTGTCATATGAGGGGTGTGAACTAGAACAATTAAATTTAGACCCAATCACTTAAAACATGTTCACGGAGTTCTCAATTGATTGCAAACTTCATAACATTTTAATATAACCTCATGTGACAATATAAATTGAACTCAATGAACAAACATACACAATGCATACAAGTCTATCATTTTGATGATTCTACAAACCAATAGAGTCGTGACATTAAAAGTACAACTAGGATAAACGGACATAGTGCAAACCATTGATATACCATCCAATCTCCCTCAAAATATGCATTTATAGTTTAATTTTTTGAATAAATAAATCAACTAAACAAAATAGGCCTTGGCAAATATTTTTTTTTAATGCCATTATTCTTTTAGGCCTTTGGACCACGTATTTCTTTTAGGTCCAAGCAAACGGTGGTTTACTCGCAAAGGATGATATTTCCTTTCAGAGCCCTTCCTCGTGCACATTTATATATATATCATTTTTATGTCTCACACAAATCTCACGTGCAACGGATTTTAACATGCACATGTCCTCCTAGGTCACATAGCATGTAGATGACTAGATTGGAAGGAGAACACCTCACAAAGCTCAAATATACATGTGAAGTTATAATTTCAAGTGAGCTCGTGCATGTGTGAATTGAGACATATAAAAATAGAATCCATTATAGCAACACAAAATCCAACTACTCCATATAAGCATGATAAAGAATATTTTAAGGATTGACAATCTAAATCAAAAGTTCTAGCCACATGGAAGCGAAAAAGAAGGGATTCAAACACAAGTATATGCCACAAAAGATGTGTAAAACTAAAATACACACAAAATAAAAATCTTTTAGAGCTTTTGAAAAATTTTAACCAAAAATAAAAAATATGTACTCAACACACAAACAAAAATCATTTGTAATTTTCATTAAGTCTAAATTACTCTTAAGATAAAATCACAAATGATAAACAAAATATTGCTATATTTTTCCTTTAATGCAAACTAAAATAAATATAATACAAAAAATAAGCAAAAATCATAATTCTAGCATGAGATATGTGGTAAAGCAATGACTAGAAAATGATTAAACATGCATACACCTTGCAATGATATATAATATGAAGCACAAAAAGCTAGAGTATGCAAACAAAATTATCACATTCAACCTTTAAATTTAGCAAGGGAGGTTTCATGTGAAAGCAAATGAGAATCAACAAATCTAATATCTAGTGCGTCTAAAAATAATTTCTTAACCCATATAGATGTAAATTTAAAATGATGGGATTTGGGAACTAATGAAATGCTAGACATAGACTTCCTAGGACTTCTTTTAAGATCAAAATAAAAGGACCTAAGGTGACCTTTCCTACCACAATGCAAGCATGTGAAAACACGAGGAACGATACCTAAGGTGTGACCTTTTCTAAAGTCCTTGGATAAAGTTAACCCTCTAAAACAAACAATGGTAATATTTGAACAAGCTGAGATATAACCATTACAACTACTAGTCAAGTCTTGTAAATCATTTTTCATTTTTAAAATTTGGGACTCAAGTAATAAATTAGACTCCTCAATTTTACGAGACTCCTTCTTTAAATTTTCTATAATTCCTAGAAGGTTATCACGCTCCCCCTCAATGTGAGCAAACTTGTCCCTAAGAGTCTTTTCTCAACTATCACTCTCTTTCTTGGATATATTTAAAATATTAAAATTGTAATTTATGTCCATGAGCTTTTCACGAAAAATATCTTTTTGAGATAGTGAGGTTTGCAAAAGTTCAATTCTAGATTTAAAACATAAATTTTCATTTTCAAGAAACTTAATTATTTTTGCAAATCTCACATTTAATTCTTTTAAATTTTCATTACACTTATTAAGCCCATTAAATTCCTCTCGAATATCAAAAACTTCATTATCATTAGATTTGGACAAATTATCATTAAGGCGTCCCATCGAGAGATACAAAATAAAAATGAGAGTGAGTAAAAAATGAACCACCTAAAAATACAAGGAGCACAAAAATTATAAAAGTAAAAAAATGGATCTTTAACGCGATAAATTAGCGCTCCGGATCTAATACCACTTGTTGGGAACGTAGGCCCCCAATTGAACCCCTGGGCTGGGTTCTTCTCAGCTTTTCTTTTTTTTGGGTGGCTGCCTGTGGCCTGATGCCCTCCCTTAATTATAAAACCTTCTGACGACATGACAATTATTTGTTCTTGAACACTTATCACTTATATGTATGATTGAAAAATACCTCTGATAATTTTCTATCGTATTCTGAATGGATGACTAGCATTTATGATTTGACCATATTTATTTTTCATGCATGATTCCTTCCGATGTTTAATCAAGTAACCATAAGATGGTTTATAACTTTAATATCACCAACTAACTGAATAATGCCAACATCATTCGATTTTTAGACGAGCTTGATGCACACAACATGTTTCATATTTTAAAGATCGTCTCTTTACCGGCCGAGAGATTTGAATCCACCAAATTATGGTGTTATACCATAAGTCCCCTGTCGTCGTTTTGAGAGTGTATGGATAAGAGTCGTATCAACCATGCACTGTCATCTCGGTCAAGAGGTTTCATTCACCAAATTAATGATATTTAAAATGAACCACATCTAAGTGATTTTTAAATTTGAATCCACCAAATTATGGTGTTATACCACAAGTCCCCTCTCGTCGTTTTGAGATTGTATGGATGAGAGTCATCCTGTCCATGCACTTTCATCTCGACCGAGAGGTTTCATTCACAAAATTAATGATGTTTAAAATGAACCACATCTAAGTGGTTTTTAAATTTGAATCCACCAAATTATAGTGTTATAGAGAGGTTTCATTCACCAAATTAACGATGTTTAAAATGAACCACATATAAGTGATTTTTAAATTTGAATACACCAAATTACGGTGTTATACCAAAGTCCTCTCTCGTTGTTTTGAGAGTGTATGGATGAGAGTCATCTCATCTATGCACTATAGTCTCGACCGAGAGGTTTCATTCACCAAATTAATGATGTTTAAAATGAACTACATCTAAGTGATTTTCCCCTCTTCTCGGTGTTATTGAAAGTTCGCGGACAAGGTCAACCCCATCTG
The DNA here is from genome assembly GCA_949130495.1 of Sambucus nigra. NCBI lineage: Eukaryota > Viridiplantae > Streptophyta > Magnoliopsida > Dipsacales > Adoxaceae > Sambucus > Sambucus nigra. The sequence continues at coordinate 77,570,222 of OX422210.1, read as the reverse complement.
GATGGTAATCTCACTGAGAGAAATTTAAAGCTAATCCACCACGAATGATGTTTTATAGCTTAATATGGGTTAAATATATACAAGCAACAAACATTCAAACAACAGACAAAGTAGGAGAGAACAATTAAAATTTTATTTATAACCCGATTCTCATATTACATGGACAAATGATACTAAAATAAAATTGTTAAGAAACAAACGAAGTTAAAATTGAAGCCTTTAAAACAACTCTTAATGGTAGTACTTATTGAGATGGTCAGTGTTCCATGGGGTTTGAGAATGGGTCTCCATCTAAATTTTCCAGCCAATACATTCCTAGATACACTGCTTCAACCACCCTATAAGGACAATGCCAGTTAGGGTGAAGCTTGTTGGGCTTCTGCAAAGTCTTCTCAAGGATGACGTCTCCTACTGCTAGTGGTCGGGCCCTCACCCTCTTATTATAAAACTTTGTTGTTCTTTGCTGATAGGCAGGTTGCCTAACCTCAGCATCGTCTCTTCGTTCCTCTATAAGGTCCAAATATAACCCCCACTCTGCCACATTTTGCTCCGAGTTGTATGTTTGGACTCTATAGGTTGGGAGACCTATCTCTATTGGTACTACAGCCTCTGAGCCATAGGCTAGCATGAACGAAGTTTCCCTCGTTGGAGTCCTCCATCAAGAATTATTCTATTGGTAACCTTTTCTGCCCATTGGACTGGGGTCGGTCAGGAGTTGAAAAGAAATGTTTTATGTCAACCCGCTCACAGTACTTCTCGAGGGAGATGTTCTTGAACTGCTTCCCATTATCAAAAATCAGAGTGTTAGGTAGGTCGTATCTATAGATAATGTTTTTCTAGATAAACTGAAAGGATTTATTCTCTGTGATTGTAATCATCGCCTCGGCCTTTACCCACTTTGATAAATAGTCAATAATTATGATCAAGTAGCGGTAATTATTTATAGCCCTTGGTAAGGGTACTACTAGATCGATCCCCCAGACCGCAAATGGCCATAGGGATGTGATAGAGGTAAGGGGTTGATGAGGTTGATGGGTAATGGCGGCAAACCTTTGGCATTTGTCACATTTCTTCACATATGCAGTTGCATCTTTGGTCAATATCGGCCATTAATATCCCTAAGTAATGATCCTTTTTGCTAACGACCTCCGTCTGATATGGCTCGAACAAGATCCCTCGTGCATATCTTTCACATTATACTCTACCTCAAACGAGTGAACACATCTGAGTAGAGGAAGTAAGAATCCTTTCTTATACAAAATGTCTCCTATAATGGAGAACTTAGTGGCTTTGTACCTCAACTTTTTCTTCTCAGCTCTAGACTCTGGTAGCTACCTATCTCTGATGTACCGAATGAGAGGATCCATCTAAGAAAGTCCCAAATTTAAGTTTAAATAAAATTTCGCTATACTATCTTCCTCTTCAATGGTCAGCCGATGTAAGATCTCTATCGGCACAGACCTTTGGATTTTCGTTCTTGTACCGGAGGCTAAACTTTCCAAAGCATCGGATCGACTGTTGTCCAGATGAGGTATCTTTTTTAGCTTCACTTATTTAAAATTCTTCAGTGTTGCTAACCTGGAATCACTATGGACCAGGACCTAGTCGACGTGCCCAGGAAAGAGAAAGACCTACTAGGAGGGCTTCATACTCTGACTCATTATTGGAAGCTTTGAAGCTGAATCTCAGTACATATTCAATATCGATCCCATCTGGGGGCCGACACAATTAACCCTGCTACACATGAGGAGCCATCGATAAAAAAAGTTCCATATTGTACCCTCTTTTGAAAGATTACCCGCTTCTAGAGTCCCTTTCTTGAAGAGGTATCTTTCTTCCTTGTTCTCAAACACCTTACTTCTGGATGAACGGCTCGACCTCAGCCGAGGGAAGACATACTGGCTCACAAGCTAGAATCTAAATTTCTATATAGGCCTCATCCCATGTGAACTCGGCTGTGAAGTCTGCTAAGTCCTACCCCTTAATAGCCATTCTCGATTGGTTGATGATATCGAATTCCCCTAGATCAATTTCCCAAACCATTAACTTACTCGATTGCTCAGGTTTATGGATGACCTGCCTGAGGGGAAAATCAGTGAGGACGGCCATGGTACGTGCTTGGAAGTATGACTTCATCTTTCTTGAGGCATGGATTAAATCATTGGCCAACTTTTCCATTTTAGGATATCTTTGCTCGGTCCTTTGGAGGGCCTAGGCGGATTAAATCATCGGCTAAATTTTCCATTTTGATGTTAAAATACATGGTCTTCTATACTCCATCTTCATCTCTGACTATAGAAGCACTTATGGTCGACTCCGATAAAGCCAGATATAAGTACAACTTCTCTCCTTGGATTGGTCATGATAGTAAGAGTAGAGAGTCAAGGTAGGGCTTTAACTCTTGAAAAGACCCATCTCACTCCTCATTCCATTCAAAGGGCTTTCTAAGTAGTTTTAAAAAAGGAAGGCACTTGTCAATAGCTCTAGACACAAACTTTTTTAACACTACAACTCGCCCTGTTAACCTCTGCACATCTTTGATTGTCGTTGGAGTCTTCACCTCCAATAAAGCTTTAATCTTCTCAGGGTTTACTTTAACACCCCTCTGGTTCATGATAAAGTCTGGAAACTTGACTGTACCCATGTCGAAGACACACTTGGAGGGGTTAAGTTTCATCTTAAACTCGTCCATAGGATCAAAAGTCCTCTTAAGGTTGGCCACATGAGTGTTAGGCTTGAGACTATTTGTTAATATATCATCGACATAAACTTCCATCGTCTTACCTATCTGATCCTTAAACATCTTGTTGACTAACCTTTGGTATGTTTCCCCGATATTTTTCAAATTGAAGGGCATGACTTTATAATAATATGTCCCCTTGTCAATTATAAAAGGTGTCTTCTCCACATTAGCCGGGTCTATGAATATCTGATTATACCCTGTGTAGGCATCCATGAAACTCATTAATTCATGGACAGCAGTAGCATCCACCATATGGTCTATCATCAGCAAAGGGAAATTATCTTTAGGACAGGCTTTGTTCAGATCTGTAAAATCAATGCACATCATCCACTTGTTGTTGACCTTAGGGACGATGCAGCATTCGCAAGCCATTCAGGGTAAATGACCTCCCTGATGAATTCAGCCTTTTCCAACTTCTTCACCTCTTCTCGGATGACATCATACTTATCTCTAGAGTAAACTCCCCTCCACTTTTTGATCAGTTTTGCATCCTCAACCACGTTTATCTTATGGCAGAGGACCTTTGAATCGATGCCGGGCATATCCTCATAGCTCCAAGCAAAGATATTTTGCCTCTTCTTCAGTAGCTTGATCAACTCTTCTTCGATTTCCTTCTTTAATATTTTCCCGATTTGGATGGTTTTTTTTGTTGATCCTTATTAAGGATGATGGATTCTACCTCCTCAACGTCCTCGCCCTTCTTTAACTTAGTCTCATCTCTAATATCCAGGGTATCAATGTTGTATATTATAGTATCCCTTTTGTATGCCTCTTTCTCCTCAGCTGAGTTAAAGTAGCATCTTCATGCCTCAACTTGATCACCCTACACTTCCCCTACCCTATATGGAGTCAGGAATTTAATCTTTTGGTGAACCGTTGAAGGCACGGCCTCAAATTTCTTGAGGGTTACTCTTCCCAGAATTATGTTATAGGCCGAGTAGACAATTTCATCCATCATGGAGAAACTGATCTTCTTCGTGAGGCACTTCGGCCAGTAATTTCTCATTCTGACTTCCATTTCATTAATCCCCAAAGGGTGCACTTTCTCTCTGCTGAATCTAATGAGGGGTTAATGATACGGGACTAACCTCTTCTTACTCAGCCCCAGACCCTTGTAGCAGTCCCAAAACAAAACTTTGGCCAAATTACCGCCATCTACCAAAATTCTAAGAACCTCATATCCATGCACAAGGGTGGTAGTCACCAATGGGTCATCATGGGTGGCTAAGATCCCCTTAAAGTCCAGCCTATAGAAGCCAGTAATTAAAGTATTCATATCAACTTTAGTTCTTTTTACCTTCTTCGGCTCCATCGCTACTGAGTGAACTTCCTTAGGCTTTAGAGGAAGAGCTTTGGCCTCTGCCACGTGAGACTTTCTATCAGCAATCTCTTTCCCTCCTCCAGTGAGTCCTCCAAAAATTATCTTGACCCTAAGAGAGATCGTATGAAGACGACCTTTAAGATTAGTATTGGGGGGAGGCAAGTTTGGGTCTAGCTCATCATCATCATCCGAGCCATCGTCATCTCGACTTTCTGGAGCATCAGGCTTACATTTGTCGTTCCTCCTCTTTTGGGTGTCGTCACGGACACCCTAGGAACTTCCCTTATCAATATACTTTCTTAGTTTTCCACCTTTGAGCATTCTCTCAATCTCATCCTTGAGAGCAAAACACTTATCGATCGTATGGACGTGGTTATGGTGAAATTCACACCACATGTTCCTATTCCTCTTATGAGGAGGAGCCTTTAGCTTCTCAAGCCATTTCAAAGATCGATCATTATTGATCTCATTCAAAATGTGCTCATAATTGATAGTAAAAGGGGTTTAGCCTGCGAAATTATTGTTCGCCAACCTCTTCTTATCGTCCTTATTGTTCTTGTGCAATTTACCCCCACTACTTATCCCCTTATCGTCTTCACCTTTGGCAGCCATCATTTCCTCCTCATTCATGACCTTCCTGGTAGTAGCCAGGAGTTTGGCCATAGACTTTGGAGGATCCTTTTCAAGCTTCGAAAGTATATTTCCTTTCTCTAAACCTCCCATCAAGGCAATCATGGCAATACTCTATTTATAATCCTCAACCTCCAATTTCTCCTTGTTGAACCTCGCTATGTACTCTCTCAGACTTTCATTCTTCCCTTGATTCACATATAGCAGGTGGGTCCTCTTCTTCTTGGGCCTCATCCCAGAGCATAAATTATGTATAAAACTTTCTGTAAGCTGTTTGAAATTCTCAATTGAGTTTTTTGGGAGAGAGGTAAACTAAACATGAGTTGCTCCGGTCAAGGTGCTTAAGAAGGCATGACACCTCATCTCGTCTGAGACTGCGTAAATATTAGCATCTAATTGATACATCTCCATATGGTGAACTGGATTAGTGATCCCATCATACTTTGGAGTGACCACTGGCAGCTTGAACTTAGTCGAGGTAGGATAACTCATAATCTTTGCCACGAATGGGGAGCCTTTATTGTATCCCCTCTGCAAGGGTTCTCGTTTCTTCAGAATATCACCAATCTTATCCTTTATCCTTTTAATAGAATCATTCCAGGGTCTCTCGGCCTCTGCTATGGCCTCAACTTGAGAAACATTATCTCTAGACCCTTCTCTACCGTTCGGATGAATCGAGGGCTCTTTGGTAACTATTTTCTGTCGACTATTCACCTCTCACTGCTCCTCGTCTCGGCCATGAGGAGCAATGAGAGGTCGAAGGTCATCACATCTGTCATTCCTTCTGGAACCAATTATACTTCTGGATCTAGAGAGGTGATTTCTCAAGTCATCTACTGCTGGTCCAAGCCTATCAATGGTTGACCCCCTGCTTAATCTATCTAGAGGTGATGCGCTTGGCCTACACTCTCAGCTTGGCTTGCTGTTGTATCCTTAGCTGGGCTGAATTAGTCACATAGTGCCTCTAGAAATATGATAAGGCTCCCAACAGCTCCTATCATCCTCTTCATCATACTTCTCATCCTTATTATTAGGGAATTCATGACCCTAGGGTCGACCACGTCCTTGTGCCTTTACTGAGGAGGAAGATCCTTATGTGGGGCGTGGGGTGGTCCTCTGGTCGTTGGATATGCGGAACCTTCTCTGGTGTCCAGAGTTATTATCTCCTCTTCGACACCAACAGATCTAGCCACAATGTTTTGGCTGAAAGTAACAAGAGTTGCTTACATTTATCGCTAACTACCTACTAAGGAGCGTAGAGTGGCCACCACCTCAACCATTTTTTATTAAGGTGGGGCTTGATTGGTATTGGTCCACCTATTATAGGAGGATTTGATGCCATTGAAGACTTTCACTGATCGGAATATCCAAGCGATAAGATGGAAATGAGCTGAAAAAGCAGAAGATGGGCTGAAACTCAAACCAGAGCTATTGAAATGGTGGTTCAAGATTAACCTAGGATGTGATTGGACCACCACCATAGAATTCGATGGAGCAACCACAAAAGTAGGGAAGAAGATGGCTATCTCGTTCCCACAAACGACGCTACATTGATGATACTAGGATTGGTACCACCAAGTCAGTGTGATAAGTGAGCTCAAACCAGCACAACAATGGTGTAGGAAAAAGTATGTAAATACAAAAAAAGATGAAGCAAAGGAGAAGATAACACCAGATATAAGTGGTTTGGCAGGATCCTGCATCCATTGTGTAGTGTGAATGGTGGTTTTTACTAGAATAAGGGCTCTAATGGCCTGTAAATACAACACTTAAGCTTTTCTCTCTCTACTGTGTATTTTGACAGAGTTTTACTAGGGTTGAGAATAATCGATCCCTTACAATGAGGTAAAAGATAGCTATTTATATGGCTGGGGTGGTGTCATACGCACCCTAGACATGCATGAGGCATGCACATCTCCAAATATCCAACGAGGTGTTGTCATTTGTCACTAGTGCATATAAGCAATGATTATGAGATATTCCCCACATGCGTGGATGATGCTGTTACAACGGTTTGGCTCATGTGGGTCTTGCATCCCACGCGCACTCTCCCATGCGTTCTCTATTCCATGCGCTCTAGTAGATGTCAAGAGTGCCCTGATGAGGTTGAAGTGTCGGCCTGGTCGAGTATGAGATGACTGTGGCATTACTGAATCACGTGTTGATAGTTTCCAAGTGTAGTATCGGCTAGCCAGCATCAGGGCGAGGCGAGAGATGGGATCAACTGACACAATCTCGACTTCCTGATATGGACGAGGCGTGGTGCTAGGTCTACCAATATAGCATATGGTCTCAGCCTAGTTATGGAGAAGGCTGAGACAGTTGTAGTAGGGTGCCCAATGGAGCGTACTGGGTAGTGTCGACTTAACCCGAGTTTGTCTTTAGCTAGACTAAGTATCATATAGGCATATTAACTATGATAAGGTTTTACAAAAGTTGATAGATGACTTACTCAATGACTCGACTCCCTCGAAAGGCTTGACGCGTTTTCGATCCTCAACCTCTCCTCTACAGTGGTAACGTAGGAAGTGACACAATTAATGAGTCCAAGCACGCCTCTTTGTCCACCGATAAGGCTCAACCACCATCTACGGATATAGAACACGGATGCATTGCTTCTTCGCCGTAACACTACACCATGGAGTCCACCATGTGTAAATAGAAAATTGAGTACGAAATCCACCGTGTGAAACAATTATCAATCAAGATGAATAGAGTAAACTTCTTGGTGTCCACAAATAAGATATAAAAGCACATATTACACTGACACTTGGATCTTAAAGGTTTTGGGTGAAACTAGGGTGTGGGAGCTTTTATATATGTACAGGAAAATAATTTTCGCAAAAATCTCTCTTAAAAAAAATTAGAACTCCTTTATATTAAAAAAATACATTTTTTGAGGTGACACATTTTTTGAGAATCTCATTCGAATTAAAAGAAGGGTTCGTTCAAATGAAAACATTGTCTTGTTCGAACCAACTAAAAACCCATTTCAATGAACATGGCAATCTTATTGGAATACACTTCGAACGAGATCATTATCTGAGATAACAGAAAACTCTCGTTTGATGTTCGTTGGAAGGTCATTCCAGCGACGTTCACATCTTGTTCGAACAAACAACCAAAACTCATTCGAAAGAATTTAAAAAATAATTTTTCTTTAAAACCCTTTTAAAAACATCCCAAAACATTTTAATAAAAAAAATAAAGATTTAATTTCAAGGATCAAAATGTATAACGTGACACTAAACATGGCATGATAATGTATCTATAAAGCTTTTTCGTTATGTCTTCAATCAAACACGTCATAGTCTTTAAAGGTCAACATATAAAGCCTAACCTATGACGTAAAATGTTTTGTCCGAAATTAAGCCAATACTTACAAATTGACTCGATCGGAAATTTACCCTTACAAATCTCACCCTTTTGTCTATTCCGGGACAAAACACAAAATAAAAAATCCTATGGGCCATCAAGCTATCTAAAAGACTCAATCTCCAACCCTAAACAAAAAAGTACAAACTTAACAAACGCATATGTTAAGTAACTTTGCACGCTTGTAAATTTTTTTGCATGTTGCAAACCTGCAAATTTAAATACACCCTAAAATTCAAAGAGAATAGAACAATATATAAATATGCATATGTCCCCATATATCTAACAATCCCCACCTAGGTAAGACATTGTCCCCTACGATAAAGTTCCCCTCCTAAAGCTAAGGTGAAAGATACCATTTCTCCCCCCTTTTTGTTCAGGAATAGACAAAGTAAGAATGTATAGTAACCATTTCTCTTCCATAAATCATATCTCTCCAAAAATATGATAACATGTGATATCAGTTGGAAATATAGAGGAAACAATAATATCATGCAAATGTGTGAAGTGTAACAAACACAATATGTCAACACAAGTATTAATAATCCAAACAATGATCCGTTAATACAATATTGATGCAAATATAATATAACTTGAATACACAATGAAGCATGAGATACCAATGTAAATAAGCAACTAGAGATACCTATACGATAATATAGCATGCCAATTTGAATCAAAGATAATGAACATGGAAAACATGGATTAAATGCAAACCCAAAGCTTCAAAACAAAACGACAACATATATATAAACATGCCAAATATACCAAAGACACACATGTACATATATGTAGGTATAAACACCAAAAACTGACACAAAACACATAAGTTTTACACACTAGCATAGTATCGATGCGTCTCAACACGTGGGATGAAGTGAAGGAGTATGAACTAGATACAAATGAGTTGTGATCCAATCACTCAAAGATGTCCAAGGAGTTCTATTTGAATGCAAAACTTTATCGCACGAAGATTTATCTTTAAGTGAAAATTAAAAAAAAAACTCAATGAACAAACAAGGACAATGCACACAAGCTTAGAATTTTGATGATTCTACACATCACTAGCGTCATGACATAATAAGCATAACTAGGATTCATTGTGCAAACCCGTTGATCTTGAACTATTACACCCTCAAAATCTAAACATACATCATATATTCTTTTGAAGATACCATTTTTTATAATCAAACACACAAATGTATTGACCTTTAATCTTTTCTTTTTGCCTCTCATTTTTTAGGCTCTTTCCAATGGTGGCTTTTTTACAAAAGAGATTTGCTCGTTTCGTAGCCATTTTTCGTAACCTTCATAAATTCAATAAGAATCAAAATACTCACAGATAATGGTTATTACATGCATAAATCCTCTATGATTAACATATATGTAGATGACAAGATTGATGGGAGAACATGTCACTTAGCTTAAATATAACGTGTGAAGTTAAAGTTCAAAAGAGATCATGCATGTGTGTGGAGGCATATACAAAGTGAACCCATTAAGAAACTCAAAGTCGAACAACTCCATGTAAACATGATTAAGAACAATCTAAGCATTAAAAGTCATAATTAAATGTCATAGCCACGTGAAAACATGGAATAAAATGGATTCAAACACACCAATATCCCACACAAAATGTGTGAAACCAAAAGTATTTTTTTTGTTTTTAAACATTTTTCAAAATGATACCAATTTAACAAAAAATAATCTCAAAATACAAACAAAATCTTTTTGTGTTTTCCTCATTAAGGCCCCCCAAAATGGAAAATCAAAGCGCAAAACATAAACACATCATAACACTAGCAATAACATATAGCATAAAGCATAACACTAGCGTATGACAAACATGCAACCACAATCACTAGTAAGATACAACATGAGATGAATCATGTGAAAGAAAATGTAAGTAAACAAGCCAAACATTTACCACCTCAAAATTGGATCTCCTAACCCACATAGGTGTAACGTGACGAACTTTGTCTTAGCGAATCGTGGTGATGCTTACCTCAATCATCCTAAGACATTTTCTAAGATCATACAAAAATGCCTAAGGTGACATTTCCTACATCAATGTGTGCAATCGTGGATACGAAGAATGTTACCATTAGGTTGACCTTTTCTAATTCCCCTAGCTTTGGTTGACTCTCTCAAAAGAATAGTCTTGACTTTAGCAGCTAAAGTATATATATCATCGGAGCTAATCCCACACTTATCATCTTTGATTCAGATGGTGCCTAATATTTTGTCCAGCATATTCGACCAAGACTCAAAATCAAATTTGAGATTACTCAAATCTCTTAGTTTCCCTTCTAAATCCACGATCATAGACTCTAGCAAATGCCTAGACTCTTTAAATTAAACAATATCCTTCTTCAAATCCTCTATTAAACTTCAAAGGCTATTTCTCTCACCCTCAGCATAATCGAGTTTCTCTTTAAGAGTCCTCTCACGTGCCCTAAGTTCCTCAAACAATTTAGCATTATTTCAACCTAGATTCCAATGAAAAATCTATGGCACATTACTTCAACCTAGATTCCAATTTCAAGTTTTCCTTTTTCAATTTCAACATTTTTTCATACAACTCAAGAACAGGCAACTTGGAGTTCATTCCCCTACTCTTCCTCTTATTCATCATCTTCTTCTTCTCCACTCTCTTTACCATCACTTTCTTAGGCATCACAGATAATGGCCTTCGAAGTGTCATGCTCAGAATTATCTTCATGGGAAGATTTTTCATTAAGGCCCGTATGACTAGCCATGAACGTGGTGAAGTTGTGCTCAATGGGGGAAATCGGGACCCTCTTCCAGATCACTATGACTAAGGGTGGAATTGTATACCTTCGATTTCTTTCCATCCTTCCTTAGCTTAGTGGGACACTCAGCTACCCTATGACCATAATCCTCATAACCAAATCATCTTTTCGATTCAACCCTTTTAAAATTATCATTACAATTTTAGGGAATTGATCGACCATATTATAATTATTTTTCTCAAACTCCTTTACATCTTTCGATTATTTTTCAAACTTGAGAAATTTTCAAAACTTCTTTGCAAACATGTCTATATCATCGGAATCGATGTCAGACTCATCATCCGAAACATGTGTTTCCTCCTTCTGAGATTTCAAAAGCAATGCCCTTGTCTTCCTTCGTATTTTTGGAGGAAAACATGTCAAGCTTATAAGTTTGAAGATAACCTACAAGCTCTTCAAGTTTCGTATAGTCTAAAGTAGCCAAGGAATTCAAAACTATCACTTTTGAATAAAATCTTTCAAGCAAGGACCTTAAGATTTTATTGGCTATGCGGGTTTCGGGTATTCTCTCTTCTAAGTTAAAAGACGAGCTCATTATATCTGACAGTCAAGCATAGAACTCATCGAAGGTTTTACTTCCCTCCATTATAATGGTTTCAAACTAAGTGGTGAGGTTTTAGAGTTCGAAACTCTTAACATCACTAGATCCTTCATAGGTTAGTTTGAGTATATCCCAAAACTCTTTAAATGTTTCTCATATGTCATAATACAGTGAAACTCCTCCGGTGTAACCGAACAAAATAGAGTGTTTAAACCTCATAAATTATAATTTATTGTCATTCCTCATTCCATGATTTTATGGGTTTGGTAATCCTATAATCTCCATCTAACGTTATGGGTAGGTACCAACCCTTACCGCTTACCATACCCTCTTATCTATTTCCTTGAGTGTTTATTTCATACGCATTTTCCTAAACATCGTTACCTTAGAAACCAGTTGACCTTCCGAATAAAAATAACAAAAATTCATGCCTAGACATGGATCTAACACAAAAACTTAATGTTCCTGCTCTGATACCAATTTGAAATTGTTGGTATAGGGGATATACGGAGGATGGCCAAACAAGAGCTAATTTTTATTTTTTTCCAAATTAAATATTAAACGTAAACAAGTTAACCCCAATTAAAACAACGCACCAATTTTAAACCAATTGTTATTATAAATGATTTAACAAATTTTATGTTGTCTTAAGAATGCATCTAGGTGAGTAAAAGAATAAAATATAACAAAAAACCACAACATGCTGATGTACGAGGAAAACTCACAACGAAAAAAACCTTGGATGACCCAGCCACGCAAACTCACTATGATAAGGTTTTACAAAAGTTGACAGATAACCAAATCAAAGAATTGATGCCCTCTCAATTCTTGACGCGTCTTTGATATTCAACCTCTCCTCCACAATTACTGTGAAAGAATCCACCCATGCGAGTGCCATAACGTGCGAGTCCACACATGCCTTGGTGTCTAACGATAAGGCTCAATAATCATCAATGAATATGGCATAGAGACGCACCTCTTCTTCACTACAACACCACACCACGGAGTCCACCGTGTGTAAATAACAAACCGAGTATGAAATCCATCGCACAAAATAATTCTCAATCAAGATGAAGAGAATAAATATCTTGGTTCCCACAAATAAGATCTCAAAGCATATATTATAATGAAACCTGGATCTTAAAAGGTTTGGGTGAAACTAGGGTTTTGGAGTTTTTGAATATGTATAAGAAAACGATTTTCGTCAAAAGTCTCTCTTAAAAAAAATGCCAGAACCCCTTTATATAAAAACACATTTTTCAAGGCGATACAATTTTCTAGAAATCTCGTTCGAATGAAAATAAGGATTCATTCGAACGAAAATAAAGGTTCGTTCGAATGAAAACATTTTCTCGTTCGAACTAACTAGAAGCTTGTTCGAACAAACATGGCAATCTCATTCGAACACATTTCAAACGATCTTTGAATGACATTTGTTCTGCTAACATGAAACTCTCATATTATGATTGTTGGAAGGTCGTTCTAACGACATTCACATCTCGTTCGAACAAACAACATAAACTCGTTCTAACGAATTTACAAAATAATTTTTCTTTTATAACTTTTAAAAACAACCCCAAATATTATACAAAAATAAGCCCACAATGAAGGTACCTATATAGAGCACTCCTATGGTTTGTTTTCTGTGTTGTAGCTATATAGAAGTTCAGCTAGTTGGACTTAAATTTTGATAAGATTTTTTATGTAATTATGTCGTGTCTTGATGCCTAGGCTAAGCTCTCCCAGCCCTGATACCACTTGAGCAGGCGACTATATCGCAATAGAGTAATACGCAGAAGTAAACTAGTGGCGAATAAACCCAAGTTACCTATGAGTTTTATAAATTATCAAGAAGGGACCAATTTAAACTTTACTTAAATTGATAACTATCTACAAACTGAACTAAAATTGATAACTAGATCTCTGAGGTTTTAGGATAAAGATATCTACTAATAACGGTATCTCTTAAAACCATGTTTAATGTAGGAGACGTTTATTTTGCAGTTCATAAACATATATTATCCTCTCTTATCATTGTACAGTTTAGTCAATATGGGGGAGAGTTGAGTATATATTTTTTATTAATGTGTTGATATTATTTCATGCATAGTTTCTTGTCTTATTTTTTCCCGCACATTTATTTATGTCTTTTAATAATTTGGTAGAGCAAATGCTACTAACTTGATTTCTCGGTAGAAAGGTATTTATGTTTTGCAGGTTTTCTCGTCGGTCGTCATGAGTTAAATCGTTTCTTTTCTTGGATGGATGTTTAGTTAGAAACATTTTTGTATAAAACATTTTAGGAATTTTTACCCTAGTATATCATTTGATGTACTCAAAGGTTTTATCAAAATTAGTCCAATGGAGGACTTTAAAGGTACCTATATAAAGCACTCCTAGGGTTTGTTTTATGTATTGTTGCTATATAGACCTTCAGCTAGTTGGACTTAAATTTTGACAAGATTTTTTAATGTAATTATGTCGCGTTAAATGCCTAGGCCAATCTCTCTAAGCTCTGATACCACTTGAGCGCGCAACTATAGCGCAATAGATTAATGTGCAGAAGTAAACTAGTGTTGAATTGATTATTATCTTCTTAATCATCTACTTTAATTAAAGATAATAAATAGGACTTTAATTAACTTGCCAAACTCAAATCAGCTTGTAGATAGTTATCAATTTAAGTAAAGTTTAAATTAGTCCCCTCTTGATAATCTATAAAACTCGTAGGTAGCTTGGGTTTATTCATCACTAGTTTACTTCTGCACATTAGTCTATTGCACTATAGTCGCCCGCTCACCCAAAATAAAATTCCAAGGATCAAAATGTATATGCTTTCATACCTAAGAGATCCTCGGAAACACGAAGACAAAACGTGGCACTAAACATGACGATAATGAAATCTCTTAAACTTTGTCGCTTCATCTTCAATCAAACATTTCATATGCTTGAAAGGCCAAAAAATAAAGACTAACATATAACTCAAAATGTTTTGTCCGAAATTAAGCTAATATTTATAAATTGACTCTATTGAAAATTTGTCCTTAGAGAAAAACATCATAAACAAACCCCATTTGAGTCCCACTTCACCACGCAACATAATAACAAAATAAGGACTTACTGCTCTTGTCAATCATAGACCCATCAGTAGAATAATTTATCCCTTGCTGACACGCAACATAAGTTACAAAAATAAAAAAAAAATATTCCTTACAATATTGATTCACCATACAATCTAATGGACCAAACTATAAAAAAAAAACTTTAAAAAAATCCCCTCCTTTACTCCCCACGTATCCTATTGCAACAACAATAAAAAAAATGGGAGTTTTAAAAATAAGTTATATTTACATAAGGCATTTCCTATTATGCCCCATCACAATTTTTTTTCTCAATAGGTCATATTTATACATATAGTGAATATTCACTACATGTTTACAAATATGACCTATTGGAATAAAAATCTTTTTTCATGGGACCTGTTGGATCAAAAAAAGATGTTAGGACATATTGAACTACATATTTAGTAAACGGGACTAACTGGTCAAAAATATTTAATAAATAAAATTTAGCACCGTGGGTCCCATATGTACGATTACAAGATGTTGTCTTCAGAAAGAAAAAAACATAAGACCCAAGCATGGATCCCACTTGAAATAACAAGTTGCCATGCCATAAACTGCCTTGAATGTGTGTGAAACATACCTCTTAACTGACACGCAACCATTCAGATGATAAGACAATTAAAAAAGGAAAAAAAACTTGTTCCTTATTTTTGTAATGGGTTACTGTTGTCAATTTATAAATTACCTCAAGTGCACGGGATATAATAGAATAGCGAGTGTAAGTACAGGTCGAACCCACAGAGATTTATCAATTTTTTCGTTCAAAATAATTGCGATTGTCAAACTAAACAAAATGGGTGTAGATAAGATATGTAATATTAAACTAAGCTAATGTAATACCCCGTATTTTTGTTCTAAAATAAATAATGAAATAATATTTTTTGGAATAAAAAAATAATTATGGAAATTGGACCTAATTCAATTTTTATTTAATAATTTCACAGTTTAAATTTGTTATTTAGTTATATTTATGTGTGAATAATTTTTATGTGCATGGTTATAGCATTCACATGTAACATAAAAAAATACATAATTAATGTGCAACACAAATTAAAAGTACCCAATATTGACATGAGTAATTCAAAACATATTTAGGGGAACATATGGGCTCGTTTAGATGTTTTAGACCTTTAATATAGTCCCGGATCAATAGTGTATAGGTTGAGTAACTTTTGGACTAGTTTGGTTATGGATTCAGATTCGTTTGGGGATCCAAAAATTGGGCTTTAAGCCCAATTCGGAATTCGTCAATTATTAGTGTTTAAGTGGGGGTAAACCACTCCCCCACTATCATTCCAAAAAATGAAAAAATGACAGTTAACGGGAGAGAATGGGAGAAGGGCCAAAAAAGAAAAAAGGGAAAGAAACCAAGGGAAAATCAAGGGGATTTCAAGGGACTTTTCCTCCATGAATTTTTAAGGCAATAATTCTCTTACTTAATTTATGTTTTCAATATATTTCTTGATGCATCATAATTTCCCCTTAAGTTTATGGGATTTAGGTTTGAATATGATTGATTTGATGATGAACAGTGCATGTAGAGTACTAAATTTAATGTAGAATTTATCCCAAAAATTTAGGTATCATAAATCTGAAAATTGATGGTAGAATCCGTAAGGTATTCATAGTTAAATTTGGGATATTTTGACTAATTGATGTAGAAATTTAATATTAATTAATCGATTGAAATCTTGATGTGAATCCCCTAATGAATGGCTCTTATTGTGAAATAAATTTGGTTGGAATTCAGAGGATATAAAACTATGAAATGGGTAACAGGTATAAATTTATTTAAGGTTGAATATGTCCATTGGAGATATGAATTCTGGGTTTTTCATATGCTTGTAGGTTTGGAAATCTGGATCTGGGAAGAACTGAACTTTAGAAAAGACGTGGGGAAGAAGATATCAGGTCGCTCAAACAACGTCGTGGGTCGTTCGAACGACATATCATATCGCGTGAACGAGCCCACTCTTGTTCGAGCGACGTGATAAGGTTTTAGGCCACTTCGTCCATTTTATGCTTTGGGCCTGGGATTGAGTTTTTCTTACACAAATGGATTTGGCTTACTGAAATAGAATTGACTTACTAAAATTGTAGTAAAAGAGGGAATTTAAAGAGGTAAATTTTAACAGTAATGATATGCCCACATTTAATTGATAATAATTACAATTAACTAGATGGTTAAGTAATTATTTTATGGAACATGATTAATAATTTATTAGATGGTAAATTATTAATAAATGAACATATTGTGGACTTTAGTTGGGATTTTTATGGCAATTATGGAGTAATTACCTATACATATTATATGAAATAATAATATGTACTACTATGTATTTGTGTGGACATACCAATATTCGTGGACTGTCCTATCGGCTCGGGGGTTCGCCCCTTCGGACCGGGTACCAAATGTCAGAACAAGTGGGCTTGATGTTGTGTAGGTCATATATGTACTACGTGGAGGCGCCATCTATGAGAGGTGGGTGTTGTCGTTGACCCATCCTGTGTCACCGTTAGGTATGGGCCGTGAACAGGTATCCTACGTAGGGACCGCCCCCAATTTATGTGTGTTTGTTGTGTCCGCTTAGGATAAGATATTCCTCTAGAATTGTCGATAGAGCATGAATTAGGCAACAACAGTAGATGCCTTTGTGTGTCAAATATATGGAAGGACATGTATGATTAAATACCCAGACTTGAATGAAATAAATTTAATTGTCTAAGAGTGTGAAAAATAATTGTATTTTGACTCTATAATGCATAATAGATGTTTATGCCTTATATATACGAAACTTATGAGACTGGGATAAATGGGTGTTGGCAATTAAGTGTGGGGATTATAGTTAAATATTTAATTATCAATATATCCATTTTATAAATTTGAGACTATGTCATAATCATTATTTCAGACGTTTTGGGATGCGAGTAATATCACTTAGATGAGGGGTGAGGTGTTAAACGCATGTGAGTGACAAAGGGGGAATATTTATTTTGCAACGACTGTATTATTGCATCATAAATTAATTAAGTTAATTCTTACACACCTCAATCTCTTACCTGAGTTTAAATGTTTTACCTTTAGGTGCTCCTAGACAGGGATGGTTGGATTGTTCCATAGGAGTCTTACAGTCTCACTTTCTCTCCAGACTTCAGATCATTCGATTCTAACATAGGTGCTTTTCCTGCCATAGATATTTATTTATTTGGAATATTTATAAGGGCATAAGCCCGAGACTTCTTTACTTTATGTTGGTTGAGATTTCGATTGCACTGATCGGATTTATTATTTTATTTGTTCTGCTTTGAATATATTTAATTATTGTGGATATATTCGTGACATTTTGATTATGGATGTATAAGGAAAAATTTCCAATCGAGTCATTTGTTATATTGGCTATATTCCGTTGGACAAAACAATTTTGGGTCATTCTGCATCAAGCATCATTCAACCTAAAGATTCAAGCATCGCATCCAAAGTTCACGCGTCATCAATATGCATGCCATGCTAGCTATCCCAAAAAGGTATATGACCAAAATAAATTTTATGTGTTGGAGTATTTTGTCTAATCAAGAAATTTTCATTTAGAGAAATGTTCTTAAATAAGTAATTTTCATAAAGAAAAATCTTTGAAATAAATTTGAACAAATTTGTGCAAAATATGAAATCTCGTTCGAAGTTTATCCAGGTCGTTCGAACGACCTGCATCTAACGACTTTCCCCAGGCTATACTGGAACTTCGTTAGAAGTTCGTTAGAAATGTTGTTCGAACGATCTAGTTCGAACGAGGTTTCTAACGACCTATCTAATTCAAAATTGGAACTTCGTTAGATAACTCGTTCGAACGACAAGTCGTTCGAACGAGTTCTGTCAGATCTGATTTTTTAAACTTATTTTTTAAGCAGTTTTTTTCCTCAACTGTTTTGGTCCACTACTTTTTCAGTTATATTATATGGACGAAAATCAGTTTCAAAGGACAAGGAAATTCATTATTCTCTTGAGATCTTTTTCCATAACTTCCCTCTTTTTGGTAAAAATTATCTCCAACACTTTTATCATCTTTTGAAACAAAACCCCTTCAATCAAATTGACATTCAACAAGCAAGTTTGCGGTGGATCTCTGCATTCAAGCTTTGAGGAGAAGGTGGTTTTGTGCTTCGGTGGATACCGCGACACGAGGAGTGTCGAGCAACGCGTTGGAGCTTCATGTACTACAACTTCAGAGGTCGAGGACGGCATAAGCAAGTCTTGTGTGAGTCAATGTCTGTAAGTCTTTTGAGTCTCTTGTAAAACCTATTTTTGTAGTGGATTTTGTCTAGGCCCAGCCGTCCGAGGTTTTTCCCATTTGGGTTTTCCTCGTAAATCGGCGAGTTGTGGTTGGGATTTTCGCATTTTACTTTATTAAATCACCTAGATGTATGCTTAGGATAAAATGAATAAAATTGGAATAATTTTATTTTAATTAGTCAAGTTATCAATCCCAATGCATTAATTGAAATTTGTTCTTGCGAACTACTTGTGAATTTGCTTTTAAATTTAAATTGGAGAATATCACTTTATAGCTAATATGAAAATTGGATTACGTGTGTGTATTCTACGAATTAAACTAAGAACATATAACCATGCAACCACAAATTGGTATCACAGCTAGTTTCTAAAAGTTATTTAGATGAATCCTGGAGGTTATATGGATAGTTTTTCGTCGAATAGACTACCTTTGTTTGATGGATTTAATTATACCTATTGGAAAGCACATATGAAATCCGCTCTTAAATCAATTGATGAACGTGTTTGGGTTACTGTTGAAAGAGGATGGTCCCCTCCTTCTATGGTTGTTAATGATGAAATTATTTTGACTCCTGTTGAATAGTGGTGTGAGGAAGAACTAAAATGGTGTAACTTTAACTCTAAAGGATTAAATGCCTATTTGGTGCCGTGTCTCCCGATGAATTTCGTCGTATAATGACGTGTGAAACGTCAAAGGAAGCTTGGAACATTCTCCAAGTTACTCATGAGGGAACTAGCGTTGTTAAAGCGTCAAAACTTCAAAATTTAACTACACAATTTGAAACGATCACCATGAAAGAAACTGAAACATTTGATGAGTTTTATGCTCGTTTATCAGACATAGTTAACTCTTGCTTTAACTTAGGTGAAAAAATACCTGAAAATCGTGTTGTTAAGAAAATACTTAGATGTCTTCCTAAGCGATTCATTCCTAAAGTCACTGTTCTTAATTCTTTAGGAAACCTAAATACTTTAAAACTTGAAGAACTTGTTGGTGATCTGCAAACTTATGAACTAGATATGTTTCCTAAAGATAACAAAGGCAAAGATAAAGGAGTTTCTTTAAAAGTTAAGAAAGTCGATGTGTCTAATTCTGAGGAGTCTGACTTTGATCCTGATGATATAGCCTTATTTGCTAAAAAATTTAAAAAAATTCTCAAGTTTAAAAAACAAAACATCCTACTCATGTCTTCTTCCTAAAGAAAGCTCTATATGGCTTGAAACAAGCTCCCCGTGCTTGGTATGAAAGACTCACCTCTTATCTCCTTTCTCGTGGATTTTTTAGAGGGGGAGTAGATATGACACTTTTCGTTCGGCGTGATGAAAAAGGTATCCTAGTTGCTCAAGTTTATGTCGACGACATAGTGTTTGGGTCTACATGTGATAAACATACTCAAATTTTTTCAAAAGAAATGCACAATGAATTTGAGATGAGTATGGTAGGTGAACTTACTTTCTTTCTAGGTCTTCAAGTTCGTCAACTCAAAAGTGGGATATTTTTATCCCAAACTAAGTATGCTAAAGACCTCGTTAAGAAATTTAAACTCGAATCCGCTAAACATGCTCGTACTCCTATGAGCTCATCTATTAAACTTAGTAAGGATACCGACGGAAAGGATGTAGAGCATACTCTTTTTAGAAGTATGATAGGTAGTTTACTTTACTTAACTGCTAGCCGTTCGGATATTTCCTTTAGTGTAGGAGTTTGTGCTCGTTATCAAGCCGCTCCAAAAGAGTCTCATTTACTTGCTATCAAACGTATCATCAAATATGTTAGTGGGACCCTGTCTTTTGGAATTTGGTACCCTTTTGACACCAATGATTATCTATCGGCATATTCAGACGCCGATTGGGCAGGAGATGTTGATGGATGTAAAAGTACATCTGGCGGTTGTTTCTATTTTGGCAGTGCACTTGTCTCATGGATGAGCAAGAAACAAAATTCTATTTCTTTTTCCACGGCGGAGGCCGAATACATTTCCGCCGGGAGTTGTTGCACTCAACTCATTTGGATGAAACAAATGTTGAAAGATTACGGTATTTCCCAAGGCACTGTGACTATATATTGTGACAATACTAGTTCAATTCATATTTCCCGTAATCCCGTTCAACATTCTAGAACCAAGCATATTAAGATACGTGAACATTTCATTCGTGACTTAGTTGAAGAGAAAATTGTCTCTCTAAGCTTCGTTCCTACCGATAAACAATTGGCCGATATCTTTACTAAACCTCTAGATGCCCTTAGGTTTGAAAACCTTAGGAAATCAATTGGGGTTTGCTCCATTGATTGAGATCGAAGTCGTTTATCTAGTTTAGGCTGCTTCTCTCGTATATTTTTATACCTATGAACTAGATTTCTTTTGTATATCTTTTATTCAAAATCTCAAAAATATTTTTTCTCTTATTTTCAAGGAAAACGGGAATGGTTAGAAAAGCTTTCAAAAATTTTGTCCATATGGCTTTGTGGTCGATATATTCGGATTCCTATCTTTTTCCATGTTCACGTGGCTTTCGATGAGTAGTTAATCCAGACCTTGCTTATCTTGTGCCCAAAAATGCTCTTTTATGATATATTGTTGTGAATTCTTCACATTTTTTTTGCCTTTTTGCACACACCGTTCACGAAATATTGCGGATATCTTGTTCACATTGTACTTGCAAAAATGAGATTTGGTGTTGTCTTTTCAATCCTGTCACATCTATTATAAGCAATCGAACTTGTGCATGATCATCCGTTGCCCGGATTGAAACAAAAGTGAATATATTCTTCCGGTTGGTTACCGTTTCAAGCAATGGACTAGGGCTGCGAAAAACATAAAGTTTTTACGTGAAATGCCACCATTTGCATTCTCTGTTGTGTGCCTTAAATAGAAGCATTGAAAATGATATATAATTCCAAGGCCAAAATTATTAGCTTGATTGATTCTTCAAAAAGAATAGTCTCAATCTATTGTTACTCATGGGAGACATAAGTTGAAGATCAATGGGCATGCACATGTAATCGATTCATTACTTTCTCATTGTGACATTATTGGCGAGAGAATCATCTATTTTGTATGCTTGTTACATTCGTGTTTCAGTGTTCAATAATATTTCATTCTTGACACAAGGCTAATGTGAGTGAATTTTGCGCGTATATATTGTTTGGCATTACGCACTTGTACATTGTTGTGGCTAAAAACTCTCACTCGTATTGTTCACACCCCTACATGCTTGCCCCCATCATTTGGATATGTTGACTCAAGCTAGGACTATAAAAATCACATTTTGGCATTGTTCTGGCCTTCCAAATTCCTGATATTATGCTACTTTTCACCCTATTTTATGTTATTTTTATTTAAAAATTATTGATTTTCGTCAGAAATTCTCGTTCGAACGAGATTTCTAACGACATCTATAACCCTCATTCTGTCACTTCGTTCGAAATGTCGTTCGAACGACAAAGTTCGTTCGAACGAACTTCTAACGAGTTATCTAACGAAGCGATACTGTGACTTCGTTCGAAATACCTCATTCGAACGACATCACTCGTTCGAACAACCTGCGTTTAAATCGTGCAGTTCCTCTTCCCAAAACTGTCGCCTCTCTCTATTCACTTTCCACATTTTCCCAAAACCCCTCTTTCCCAGATTTTCTCTCTCCCACGTCTTCCATTTTCCACTCTCTTTCCTCTATCTCCCACGATTTTCCATTTTCCATTTTCCCTATCACCCACTATCTTTCTCTTCCCACGATTTCAACCTCCATAAAACCTTATTTCATCCCCCCATTTGATCTGCAGATCTGTGTTTGCTTTTTCCATCTTCTCTTCAAGGTATTTTTTTTACTCTCTCTTGGTATGTATATATATATATATATACTTATATATCTCTACCTATCTATCTATATTTATATATATTTATATATACCTATACATGTATATATATTTATATATAGATACACACACACACACACACACACACACACACACACACATATATATATATATATATGATGTTGGGTCTAATAATAAAAATCTAATCAATTTCATCTTTTTCCCAACATCTATATATATGAATGTGTGTATATCTCTACAAATTTTTGGGGCTATCTTTTCATTTGATTTAGTTTGTGCTGCCCCTGATTGAAATATATTCCATGATAATATTATTTTTCTCAAATTAAATTTCAATTACTTTCATGGAATTTATCTTAATCAAATTTTATTAATTTTCTTTTATTCCTAACGGAGGATGGGATTATTTTGGTTGTTGGATTGTTGGTTTCTGGTGGTTTGGTTGGAATTTGTTCGGGTAGGTTCTAGTTTCTTTCATTTTTACCATGGCCCGTAACCGTCGCCAACGCCGTATAACGATTCCCCCGAGGAACGCTCCTCGTCCTCTGATGAGGAGCCCCGTGCCATTGCAGCTATACCCGACCTTAGGCTGTGTTGGAGGACCCTTTCCAAACACACTCTTTATCACACACAAGGTTTCGCTACCCGTTCTATCGTTAGGGAGAAAATTATTAATCTCCACTCTCTCCACGGCACCACTGTGCATTCGTGGATTTCAGATTTAGGATGGGACCCTCTCTTCTCTCTCACGGATGCCGTTTTTCCCGACCTGGTTCGGGAATTTTATTTTGGGATGCAAGATAAGAATAATCACCTTTATTCTAAGGCTCGCAGTAGGGAGATTATTGTCTCTCCCGACTTGATAGCTCAACTCATCCCCCTCCCTAGGGTCACTAATCCCTCATTCCTTTGGACATTCGATACCCGTCCCGATCCATCCCTTGTTCTAAACATCGTTTTTAGGTTCCTCCCTCCCGGCACTGTCACTATCTTCCATAAATATTTACATCCTGGCTTTATGGTCCTTAATTGGATCGTATGTGCCTGTCTTCTTCCACGTGCAAACACCACCCAAATCACCAAACAGCACGTGGACCTTATGTTTGCTATTAGAATTCGGGCTCACATCGACCTCCCCGCTTACCTTTTTAGTGTCATTCGGACTGTTAGGATCCTCCCCTCCAGTCCCGCTCGCCAAGCCCTCCCTTTTGCGGCCATTATTACCCTTTTCTGTCTTGCCGCCGGCTGCCCCCGCGTCTCCACCGATATCCCCATCACTAAATATCAAACCATTGACATGTCCTCGGTCAGCCGCTCTCGTGGTCATTTTCCACCGGACACTCCTCACCTCACCCCCTCCACCTCTTCTCACTTCGTCGCTTCCTCTCACCCTGTCCCCAGTCGTCCCGCCCCCTCCCGCTCTATCCATTGCCCGTCCCCTTCCCATATTCCTGCACCCGTCGAGTCGGAGAATTTTTTGTTTGTCCGTTCTCAGGTTGAACAAATTCAGGAGGATCGACGTCAGGACCGGGCGCTTATGCAGGAGCTTTTACTTTCTATACAGCAGGACCGCGAGGCACAAGCGCGTCGAGATGAAGCCCAAGCTCGTCGGGACTCTCTCCTTTTAGCGCATCTTGATTCCATTCGTCGTATGGAGATGCGTCGCGGGGCAGGCTCTTCCGGCACCGGCTCTCTTCCCGATGATATTCCACCTGATGCTCCTGGCTCTTGATGTGATTTTTTTTCATTTCCTGTTTCCTTGTATTTGTGAGGATGAGTGGTTCTTTTATTTCATGTCTTGTTTTCATTTGGTATGGATATTTTCATGTATGAACCATAACTATTTCCCCTTTCCCCTTACGTAATAAATCCTCATTGTTTCCCTTGTCACTCTTATTTCTTCATATTTCTTGATTTGTTGCCTTTTATTCTCTCTCTTATCCTTTATCATGCAGGTCATTTATCCCTTTGTCTTTTCCGGGCAAAAAGGGGGAGAAACATTAATTAATGGGAATTCACATTTAGGGGGAGAATTGGGAGAATTCATATTTAGGGGGAGTTGAATAAATTAATTGGATTTAATATTGATTTTAATTTTGATCATATGCATAATTTAGGGGGAGTTAAATTCTTAATATTGAATATTGAGACTTTCATTTACCATTCACAACATATGCTAACACATAGTTTTATATATAATTTATTCTCTATTTCCCCATGCGTTTATGAATTTGTTGTTTCATGTGTGTAGGATACATCTCCTACTCCTTTGCAGCTCGTCAGTCTTGTCCTTGAATTAAACTAAGAACATATAACCTTGCAACTTCAGGATGTTAAATAATAATTATTTTATATTCACATTTGTTCTAAGAATGTATTAATTGACAAGCAAGCCCTATCTTTGACGTATCGTGTCTGGCCAGCCTTTACGTGAGAAAATATGGATTGTTACAGTTGGTATCAGAGCATGGTTCTAGTGTCCTTAGGATCTGTGTTGTGCTCATTACGTCCTGCGTTGCGTTCTTTGATATGTAGAGCATATATTTAGGATTCATTGTATTCTTATGATTGATACTAATTCCAACCTTCTTTGCTTTCAAATGGCAAACGGATGGAGGGGAAGACCGAGGCAAGTAGTTCCACCGGTTAAGGAGGAGGAGGCTCACTCGAAGCCACCACAAGCTCCACAGGCCCCACAACTTATTACTCATGCTGAGATAGCCACCATCGCGTCTCAAGCGGTCTCTACAGCTATGGCATCCATGCTTCAGCACTTTCCACTACCATAGGCACCCCATCAGCCTCCACTACAGTAGGTTACATATGGGACAGAGTGAGGTAGGCCTTTATTAAAGTCCAGCCTCCAGAGTTTGTAGGCGATTTTGATATATTGGTTGTGAGTCGGTGGAAGAAGGATATTGAGAGGCACTTACGGATTGCGTGCACGCAGTTCAGAAGCATATGCTAGCTTTGTTTATATTGATGGGGGATGCTCTTCAGTGGTGGGAAGCGATTACGACTATTGCAGAGAGGGACAGCCTCACTATTGATCAGTTTGGGGAGAGGTTTGAGGGAAAATACTTTCCCCTAGCCATGCAGTCTGAGATGAGGACCAGGTTCAAAGAGTTTAGGCAAGAGGGTTGTATTGTCACTGAGTACAAGGAGGAGTTCACCACCTTCTCGTACTTTACCAGGGAGAATATTTGTACTGAGCAAATGAGGATGGATAGGTTTATTGTGAGATCAATATGGCATATCAGGAAGGCTCTTCTAGGAAATCCAACATTCACGATATATAACCAGTTGGTTGATGTTGCACTTCTCCATTGCCAGGATCACAGGGCATTTCTGAAAAGCAAAGGGGAGAAATGGCACATAGGAGAGTAGTTCATCCAGCAGGGCAAGGCAAGTGTGGGAAATGGATCTGGGGCCCCGCAGCATGAGGGCACCCCATCCACTGATGAGAATAAGAAGTTTAGAGGTGCAGATGACCGACAGAGGCAGGGCCAGCAGTACAGAGGCCTGTAGGGCCAACAATACAGAGGCCATCAGGGTTAGGGACAGTATGGTAGAGGCTAGTAGGGCTGACGATTTGAGTGGGGCCCATTTTAAGGAAATTGCAATACATATGGTGAGAAGGGACACACTTCGAAGAATTGCACTCGAGGGGACCAGGCATCCCAGGGGTAGGGAAGGTTTTAGAGGACAACGGGTGCCACAAGGATAGAGCCCACCATTTTTAGCTCAAGGAGTCGCTGCACCAGCCACTCCAGCACCCGTCGCCCCACCTCAGGGGCAACAACCATTGCAGTATGGGCAGGTCTATCATGTTGCAACAACAGATGGGCCAGCACCTCCACAGGAAGTCGAGGGTATGTTTCCTATTTTAACCATGTTTATCGCATTATTTTCGATACGGGTGCATCTCATTCTTTTGTTAGAATGTGGTTTGCACGGGTGACGGGTATAGTAGATTTTACATTAGGTATTGTTTTACATATAGACTCACCAGTGGGTAGAGGGTCACCCATACGGTTAGTATGCCGGGGTATCGGTATTAAGATAGGTCGACTCACCTTTGTAGCTGATTTATTACTACTTAATGCACGAGTACGACATCATTTTAGGGATGGACTGGCTAGGAACGTATAGGTTATGTGTGGATTTCTATGGGAGGTCCATCGTCTTCGCCATTTCGAGGCAGGATATGTACTTAGTTGCGATGCCGCACCCCGAGGGTGAGTCAAGCACGCATTTGTATTACGTCGAGGAGGATACTTCTTCGGAGATTGTGGTGATGCTAGATTCCATCCCGGTGGTGAGTGAGTTTTCTAATGTTTTGGGGGAGATTTTGGGGTTACCACCTAGTCGGGAGATCTACTTTATTCCAGGCACGAGACCTATTGCACGTACTCTGTATCGGATGGCTTCGTTGGAGATAAGGGAGCTACGAGAACATATTGAGCAATTGTTAGTGAAGGGGTTTATCAAGAGGAGTATTTCGCCCTGGGGTGCTCCAATGTTATTCGTCAAGAAGAGGGAAGGATCTCTACGGATTTGTGTCGACTACCGGGAGTTGAACAAAGTCATTATTCGAAATAAATACCCGTTGCCACATATAGATGATTTGTTTGACCAACTGATGGGTGTTGCGTATTCTTTTAAGATTGATTTGAGGTCGCGGTACCACCAGTTGAGAGTCCGAGAGCAAAACATCTCAAAGATATCCTTTCTTACTAGATATGGATCGTATGAGTTTTTGGTGAGGCCATTTGGGCTAACCAATGCACCGACAGTATTTATGGACTTGGTGAACCGAGTTTTCAAAGATTATTTAAATCAGTTTGCTATCGTGTTTATAGACGATATCTTAATTTATTCTCGAACTGCGGAGTAGTACGCAGAGCATCTATGGGTGGTCTTACAGATGCTTCGGGATCATCAGTTATATGTGAAGTTCGAGAAATGCGGGTGTTGATGTAAAAATTAGATTATCTCTAATTAATCAATCACAGATAAAATAAATAAGATAAAAGACTTTTAAAGTGGTCCAGCCTTGTAAGAATGGACTACGTCCACTGTTTTTGTTATTACTGACTGTTTTCTTGGAATTCTTGATAATAGATTTACCAAGAAATTCCGAGTCCCCTTATAATGAGGAAGTTACAATGTATTTATATCTGAGGCTGTACATGTGAAAGGATAATGCACTGTTATCTAGTAGACATATACATATGTATGGTAATAATGAGCATTTAATGCGCAATCGTCTTTTTTATTCTCCTGATTTGAGTGCTTTGTACGCTAAGTAGCTCGGGCCGCTTAAGCTGCTCGAACCGCCTAAGTAGCTCGGCACGCTTGAGTACCTCGGGGCCCATGAGTTGCTCGTGGCCTATGAATAGCCCGGAATGTATGAGTTGCTCGGTGGTAGTGAGATGATCGGTCGAAATATTTGTAATTGCCATGTTGGTTGACATGTGTCTTCAGATGATGGGTCCACGTCAGCAGATTAAATTTGGTATCAACAGAAGCCCCCAATGTTTCGTAGTTTGATGTTGAAGAAAAATATGGAACATTCTGCGTTGGAAATTACATAGATTATTGGTTTGTATAATTTTTAGGAAAGCTTTCGTTGTATGTAACTCCTATTTGAGTGCACAGTATTAGGACTCGTAAATATTTTAAATTTTCATGACCGCTTCGATATTTGTGCTCCTTTTCTTCTTTTAGCCGCCAGATACGCAAACGTCTTTCTTTGTAATCATTACCTTTCCTTATTCCCGAGGTAAAGTATTTAAACGCAACAGAAATCCTATCGTCTTTCACTTTTCAAATCTGTATCTTTGAACTCTTCATTTCTTCTCTATCTCGTGCCTTCCTTCCTTCCATTGTTCGTTGTCAACTGATTCACTCTTTTTCTATAAGATTTTATTCTCGCTCTTTTATTTACTTTGTTCATCATGGTTTACCTTGTTTAGTCGCGTGATAAATTTCGTTCTGAATTTTCAATCCCTTCATGGGTCATTTTGGAAGAACTTTTTGAACCTTATGATTATTTTTCTTTGGCTGAGGGACATTGGTTCCCAAGTCTCTTTGTGGCCGAATGTGGATTTTCTTTTCCTCCAAATCCCCTATGTTTGGAGTTCTGTCAATATTTTGACATTGTACCTGAAAAAATAGCTCCAAATACCTGGAGGATAGTTAATGGCGTTCATAGATTGAATCAACTCCATGGAACCCGTTTAGGAATCCCAGAGATTATGTACTGTTATAAATGGGTTATTAGTGATTCCACATTCTATTTAAAAACTAGGTTTTTGAATAGGGCTTTAGTTGTTAATCTTCCAGATGCCAATAGGGATTATTTTGAGCATGGGGTTGTTATGAAAAATTGGCAACACGCTCCATTAAATGGAGATGCTGTATATCAAGGTCCCAGGTGTCCCCCTTATGGCAATGGAATAGGTTGTTTTTATTTTTTGAAATCTTGTTTTCTTTGTGTTTGATAAAACATTTCACTGACATTTATTTTTTTTCATTACAGTTGACAGTAAAAGAAAACCTCCAAAAGAAGCTGGCGTTAATTTAAAGCATTTAAAACTTATCTGGGATTTGCACCAATCTATTGCCGAGGAACATATTAGATATGCTTCCTAATTATTGCACTACAAAAGTTATACTTCCTCCTTCACTGCTCGTCCTCGTCCAGTGGTTAACTTTGACCAAGTACCAGCCTCTAAGACTAGTGTAGAAGGTTCCTCCTCTGAATCGAATATTCCCATCAGTAACCTAATGAAGAGAAGAAGAGCTCCTGCCTTCTTTGACAAATCAGACTCTGCCAATGTAGAGGCAACGAAAAATAAATAGGATGTTCTAGAGGAAGGGACAAGAAACATTGATGCACCCCCTCATGTTGCTGCCAAGAAAGTTATTGAGAAGCCCCTTGTGGCTCCGAGCAAAGCTATGGTTATCTCTCCTCCTAGTGAGGTTATTGTCATATCACTAACCAAGACAACTTCTTTGGTTAAAAATATTCTTGCTCCTCTGAGGAGGTTAAAGAAAAGTTCTTCTGAGAGACCCGCTGAACCTATCTCTCAGCCTTTAAATGTTGAAAGTGGCGTTCCAACTTTTGTTCCTCCGAGCTCTGCTATGGGCTTGGTGAAGTCCTAGACTATCCCAGAAGTCCAAGGCATTGAAGACACTCTTTCTCGTGACAGATTCACTGCTTTGGGCCGCTCAACACATTGCCTCAGTAAGTATTATTAGCCTGAGTCTTTCACTTTCTAATGTTCCTGTATTGACTCAAAGTTATTTCTTTTTTCAGCTGGTGACGTGTTTCAATAGCATCTTGAAGAAAGATGAAGCTATTAAAGCTTCAAGCTCCTCGGGAGGTGTAGAGGAAGCTTTTGTTGGTCTAACTCAGTCCTTAAAGGACTCTCGTCAAAAATATGAAGAAGATAAGGTTTCTTGGGAGAAGCAACTGAAGTCCATTGAGCTGGACAAGAATCAAGCTGAGAATGCCTCCCAGGAGTTGGAGAAAAAGTTGAAAGAGTATGAGCAGAGCAATAAAGTCTTTGAATAAAGCAACAAGGAGCTGGAAGTTAAGCTCAAATCTGCTGAAGAGGAAGTTGTTAGACTTCAAGATGTTGGACGCCAAAAAATGGAGCTGGAGGAGAAGTTGAAGGCTACCGAGAAGCTCTTTAGGGAAAGGACCTCCTCGGAGAGAGAAAAAAAGAAAAAGGCTGTTAAAAAATCATTCAGTGCTGGTTGGGATAAAGGCTGGAATAAGGGCTTGGCTATCATGTCATCCCAAATGGAGTATGCCAGCCTCAAATATTTTAGGGATGTATGGGTTGCAGCTTTACAGGAAATAAAAGTTGCTGGGAATTCTGAATTATTCTAGCAGCACACTCATGGTCCTCCTCCCTCTTCTGGAGAAGAAGAAGAGGATGAAGCTGCCTAAGAGGAATCTTCAATGATGATGGTAGATCAGATTCCTATTGTTCTTGTTATTCAGCCTACCGAGCAGCCCCAACTAACCAGTGCATCTATCGAGCAGCTAATTTTGCCCTTCGAGCAACCAGTTTCTTCCTCAAAAACTTTTGAGGAAGTCATCGAAAACAAAGAGAAGGTGTAGAGTTGCTCGGGTGTTTATTTTGTGATTTTATCGAATGTAACCTCGGATTTTGTATTTTCCCTTGTGATGAATAAAAATTCAAACTTTTAGTTGTTCATATTGACTTTCTTCTTCTTGCTCTGTCTTTATCATTATTGATCCTGTTTATTGCTTCTCTTTGCTAATTTATGGCCAGGATGGAGCTATTATCAGTTCATGACATAGAATTGATGAAGAAATGCAATGACTACTTCAAAGTTGGTCATGCAGATCTGAACAAGGCCCAGATAATCGACATCCTCGAATCAAGTGTTTTTTATCGAGCAGTTGAAGCTTACCAATATCTGAAATATTTGCTCGATCGTGCAGTTGCCAACAACGTGGCATACTATGAGATGATTGAAGATCTTCAGGTCACTATCGAAGAACTCCAACAGCAATATAAAGAATCTTCTACCCTTTTGCACCAAGGATACGAGAAAAAATATCAGCAATTGAGTGCTAACAAAGGGTATGACAAATTCATCTCTGCCTATGAGAAGAAAGAAAGTGTTCTGAAACTTAAAGTCG
Organism: Sambucus nigra; assembly: GCA_949130495.1. Classification (NCBI taxonomy): domain Eukaryota; kingdom Viridiplantae; phylum Streptophyta; class Magnoliopsida; order Dipsacales; family Adoxaceae; genus Sambucus; species Sambucus nigra. The sequence goes on along the minus strand of OX422210.1, from coordinate 77,538,862 downwards.
AAGAACATAGGCATATTGCTAAGCTGTTGGAGCAGGAGAACATTTCCTTACAGGAAGAGATAAAATAACTTAAATCTGTTGCATCTTCTTCGGGAGCCTTGGTCCCTGTTAATGATGAAGGTTTCTCTTTCTTGGAGGTAGAAAATGCCAACTTGCGAGATGAGTTAGAAACTTTGAAAAGAGCTGTACCCTCCACCTCTACTCATGGACGAGCAAGATCTTCTTCTCGGGGACGAGCAAGGGCTGGTCGGGTTTCTATTGAAGAAGCTAGCACATAGTCAGCTTTAGAGAATCAGGCCTTTCAGTTGGTGGCGAAGAACCAAGCCTTAGCAGAAATGTCTAAAAAAATTCTGAACTTCAATGAACAACTCTCTGCTCAGAGTTCTTCCTTGGAAAATAAGGAACTTCTGGTGAAGAATCTCCACGAGCAACTAGAGAGATTAACTTACCAATTCCATAAATAGCCCAAAGATTTTTGGATGGCTGGTTACAATGAATCCCTCTACCATCTTGATGATCGGATTCAGCAGTCAAATAACGAAGGCTACAAACAGGGATGGTTGAATGCCATGTGTGTGCTTCAATTGGAGAAGGGTCATTACTTATGGGATTATTACGAGCCTGGAGTGCTCGATTTTCCCGTGCCTCCTTTTAAGCTCAATTTTAGTTGGATTCCTGCTCGTGCAATTCCTCGATGCTTGATCTCCAAGTATCTCGACGACTACAACCTTCATGCCAATTTTGAGATATCTCGCCCAGAACATATACTTGATCGGCCATCTATAATGAATGTTAGAATGCTGAGAGATGTGAATTTTATAAATTCTCCTTATGCCTTAGATGATCCTCCTGCTAGAGTAGAACCTGTTTCAAAGGTAGAAGGAAAAAAACTAATAGAATAGGATTTTTATGTAATGAGTTGCAGTTTTCACAGCATATGTAATTCTTCTTGATTTAAATGAAGAAATTTTTTATCTTTTGCTATTTTATTTTCTTCTAAGTATTTTGCAGAATGTCTTTGTTTATGAATATATGCATATGTTGATATGCCATTATATTTTATTTTTTTATTATAGTGACTTATCACTCTTTGATCCTAAGCAATGAAACAACTTTCGTCCCATGATCCTGCTTAGTTTAACCAACCAGAGTTGATTATAAATTGATTTGCCGACCAACTGGAGTTAGTGGAGATTGATTTTCCGACCAACTGGAGTTGGAGGAAATTGATTTTTGACCAACCGGAGTTGGAGGAAATTGATTCTCAACCAACCGAAGTTGGAGGAAATTGATTTCTGACCAACTAGAGTTGGAGGAAATTGGTTCCCGACCAACCGTAGTTGGAGGAAATTGGTTCCCGACCAATCGGAGTTGGAGGAGATTGATTCCCGACCAACCGGAGTTGGAGGAGATTGATTTTCGACCAATCGGAGTTGGAGGAGATTGGTTCCCGACCAACCGGAGTTGGAGGAGATTGATTTTCGACCAACCGAAGTTGGAGGAGATTGATTTTCGACCAACCAGAGTTGGAGGAAATTAGTTCCCGACCAATCGGAGTTGGAGGAGATTGATTCCCGACCAATCGGAGTTGGAGGAAATTGATTTGCCGACCAACCGGAGTTGGTGGATATTGATTCCCTACCAATCGGAGTTGGAGGAAATTAATTTGCCGACCAACCGGAGTTGGTGGATATTGATTCCTGACCAACTGGAGTTGGAGGAGATTGATTTATGTCCAACCGGAGTTGGAGGAAATTGATTTGCCGAACAACCAGAGTTGGTGGTAATTTATTCTGAACTTGATGCGTAGTTTGTAGCACTAATACTCCGAAAAATTTTAACAAAAAGAGAGAACTGGGTAAAATATTCAACACTTTATTCATACTGAAGAAAACTGCATTTACATAGGAATTCCAACTACTGATAATACTTGCGTAGATGCTCTGCATTCCATGCATTCTTAAATTCTTCTCCCTCCAAGGTTTGAATCCTATATGTCCCTGGTCGAACAATTTATGTTACTCTGTAGGGTCCATGCCAGTTAGCTTCCAGTTTGTTGTGCTTTTGAATAACTTTCTTCAGCACATAATCCCCTTCCTTCAAATCACACTTTTTACCCTCTTGTTGTAGAACAGAGTTGTTCGTTGTTGGTATGCAGCATTCTTGATTGCTGCTTCTTCTCTAACTTCTTCGAGCATATCCAGGTCTAATCTTCTCATTAAATCACTAACAGGAGAATTAAAATTAAGCACCCTATGTGTGGGTAGACCTAATTCGGCAGGTATGACAGCTTCACTTCCAAATGCCAGCATGTATGGAGATTCTCCTGTTGCTGCTCGCAGTGTAGTACGATAAGCCCACAGCACAGAATGTAGCTCTTTAATCCAATTTTGCTTTGCAGCATCTAGTCGTTTCTTCAAACCATTCATCAACGTTCTATTTGTCACCTCAGTTTACCCATTGCTTTGGGGATGACCTGGTGCAGAGTGGATCTTCAGTACATTGGATTGATGACAATACGCAGCAAACTCCTCGTTATCGAACTGAGTTCCATGGTCTGTAATGAATGCATGGGGAAGACCATATCTACAAATGATATTCTTCCAAATAAATTGATACACCTTGTCATATATCATATCAATAAGAGGCTCAGCCTCCACCCATTTAGTAAAATAATCCACAGCAACCACGAGGTATTTAAATCTTCCTCGGGTCATTGGAAGTGGCCCGACCAAGTCTATTCCCCACATGGCGAATGGCAAAGGAGACGTTATGGGTGTTAACAATGCTTGGGGAGTTCTTCGGATAGAGGAGAAGCGTTGACATTTATCACATTTCTTGGCATAAGCTACACAATCAACTCTCATCGTCGGCCAGTAATACCCCCGCGTTGTTATCCTTTGCAAAAGTGTTCGACCTTCCACATGAGCTCCACAAGATCCCTTATGAACCTCCTCGATCAAATCCATCACTTCGAAGGGATGGACACATCTTTGCATCCCTGTTATAATTCCTCGTCTATATAAAATACCATTGGTCAATACATAGCGAGCAACTTTAAACTTCAGTTTCTTAGCTGCGAGTTTATCAGTTGGTAGAGTCCCCTGTTCAATATAAGCCCTTATGGAATCCATCCAAGATGGTTCCAAGTCTAGGGCAATGAAGTTCATCATCAAATATTCATCGATGCTCCGACTAGCCAAGATTTCTATTGGGATTGTTCTTCGTAGCTCGGTGCGTGTGGCTGAGGCTAACCGAGCTAAGGCATCTGCTCTTGCATTCTCCAACCTTGGTATTCTAATCAACTGTATTTCATTAAAGCTTGATACGATTTCCATTACTTTCGCATGGTACTGGATCATTAATTCTCCTTTTGCTGCATACACCCCCAACATTTGATTTACGATCAACTGTGAGTCACTGAATACAACGACCTGCTCTGCCTTCATGGTTTTTGTCAAATTGAGACCCACAATCATAGCTTCATATTCAACTTCATTATTAGAAGCCTTAAATTGAATGCGCAGAGCATATTCCACATCAATCTCATCCGGACTATTTTAAACAATCCCTGCTCCACTGCCTGTAGAGCACGATGATCCATCCACATATAAATTCCATATAGGTATTTCATTATCGAACTCGTGATTAGCCAGGGTTCCTCAGTGGAATATTTGATATTTCCTTTTGTCCTCCTTTGGCATTTCTTGTTGCTCATCCACCGATGCAGGTTGGTTGGGGTTTAAATTTGATGATCCTGTAGCGTCCACAGGCTGGTCCGTATTCAATTCCTGCTCGTCGGGGGAATCCTTCTGAGTAAATTTTGCAATAAAATTCACTATTGCCTGTCCTTTTAGTGACGATCTAGGATCATAAATTATATCATATTCTCCATGTTCTACTGCCCAATACATCAACCTTCCTGATTTCTCTGGTTTGTGCAGAGCTTGCCTTAATGGCATATCTGTATACACAACTATAATATGAGCTTGGAAGTATGGCCTCATTCTTCTGCTTGCTTCAATCAGTGCTAGTGCCAACTTTTCCAGTCTTGGATATCTAATTTCTGCTCCTCGAAAAGCTTTGCTGGTATAATAGACTGGTTTTTGTACTCCATTCTCCAATCTGATTAATGCTAAGCTAACTGCATTCTCTGATACTGCCAGATACAAGTATAATCTTTCTCCCGTCACTGGTCTGGACAACAATGGAGGTGTCCTCAGATATTTCTTTAATTCTTGAAAGGCCTCCTCGCATTTATCATTCCACTCAAACGTTTTTCGGAGTGTTTTGAAAAATGGGAGACATCTATCAGTTGCTCGTGACATAAATCTATTAAGTGCTGCAACTCGCCCTGTGAGACTTTGCACTTCCTTCTTCTTCGTTGGATATCGTAGCCCCAATAGAGCCTTGATCTTTTCAGGGTTCGCTTCAAGACCTCATTGGTTAACAATATACCCGAGAAACATGCCTTCTTGTACTCTGAATATGCATTTGGTAGGATTCAGCTTCATTTGATATTTCTCTAGTTGATCAAAGGTCTGACCTAAGTCAATTAGATGATCAGCAGCTTTCTTGCTCTTCGTAAGCATGCCATCAACATAAACCTCCATGTTATGACTCATTTGCTCTGAAATACCTTATTCATCAGCCGCTGATATGTGGCACCTGCATTTTTAAGTCCAAAAGGCATAACATTATAACAATAAGTTCCCTTGGGGTGATAAAAGAGGTACTCTCCCTGTATTCAGGCTTTATTTTAATCTGGTTGTAACCAGAATAAGCATCCATGAAACTCAACAATTCATGCCCCGAGATAGCATCCACCAGTTGATCGATTCGGGGCAAAGGAAAATGATCCTTTGGGCATGTCTTATTAAAATCGGTAAAGTCTACACACATCCTCCACTTGTTATTTTTCTTCTTTACCATCACCACATTTGCTAGCCAATCAGGATATTTGACATCTTCAATAAAAGAGTCTTTTTGTAGTTTCTCTACTTCTTCCTGTATAGCTTGATTCTTTTCAGGACTGAATACTCTTCTTCGCTGCTTCACTGGATTAATTTCCTTGTTCACATTGAGCTCGTGACACAGGAAACTCGGGTCTATCCCTGGCATGTCTTCATGACCATGCAAAAGTTTGCTTTCTGCGTCTTAGAAATGCTATCAATTCTTGTTTTATTGATACATCCAGTGATGCACCACTTTGAGTTGTTCGTTCTCGATGTTCGTCGTCCAGAATGACATTCTCAGTAGCCTCCATGACCTGTCCCTTCACAAGTTGAGACTCATCTCTAGGGCCTAACGTTTCAATCTCTGCCTCTCCTATTTCATCCACCTGATAGGTAGTAGTCTTCTTTCTGTATTCTTCACGCTCCTCCTGCTCGGTAGATGAATAGTAGAATTCTCGAGCTACTTTCTGGTCACCTTTCACCACTCCCACTCCAAAATTAGTTGGGAATTTTAAACATTGATGTACATTAGATGGTACTGCTTTGAACTTCTTCAGGCCTACCCTTCCCATGATGATATTGTAGGTTGATTGGACATTTTTATCCATGATAAAAAAGCATACTCTTTTTGTTTGATAAGCAGGCCAAGTACCGATAAGCATATCCAACTTGATCGTCCCAAGTGGAAAAACCTTCTCACCATTAAAACCAAGGAGGGGTCTATGATATGGTTCCAACTGGGATAGCTTCAGATTCAAACTATCAAAACATGGATAGAACATGATATCTGCCGAGCTACCATTGTCCACCAGTACTCGTGAGATCACCACTTCCTTCATTCTCATCTTGATCACTAATGGGTCGTCATGAGGATATAGTACTCCTGCTAGGTCATTCTTAGAGAAACCAATGACCAATTTGTCTTTATTTACATTCCTCGGGAGATCATCTTCAGCTAGATTTATTTGCTGAATGTACCAGTAAGCTTGAGCTTCATTGAGGTAAGCTTTCCTTTCTGCAGTAAGATCTTCACCTCCTGCATCTCCACCTATAATAACATTACATTCAAATGATCCAAAATGGATTGACAATACCTCACATTATGGCTGTCTTGGTTTTTTAGGAAGGTCGGGATCATCCTCTGGATCGTCCTCATGGTCTCTCTTCTTGTCTTCATTTGCTCGATGAGGAGATCTAGACCTTTGCCTTGCTCAGTCGTTAGCTTTTCCACTATTTCGGCGATCAACATACTTAGCTAGTTTTCCTTGCCTGGGGAGTGCTTCAATTTCATTCTATAAAGTTATGCAATTTTTGGTCATGTGACCATGATCTTTATGGAACTCGCAATATTTGGACTTATTCCTCTTGTCAGGATCTGCTTTCATTTTTTCTGTCCAGTTCAGCTCCTTGCTATTCTTGATCTCTTCCGGAATATGATTTATATCTACCTTTAAAGGAGTATAATTTCCAATTTTTTTCAACTGTTCCAATGTTTGCTTTGCTTTTGATTGCCTGTTGCCATCATTATGCTTCTGCTCCTTCTTTTCAGTCCTATCAGCCTCGACCTTAGCCTCCTTATTGTCTATATTCTTCTTCGCAACCATAGCTTCTTCTGCATTCATGATTTTGGCTGCTTTTTCCATCAATTCAGCCATAGTTCTAGGCAGATCTTTGGCTAAAGTGTAGTACAATTTATCTGGTAACATTCCACTCATCAGAGCAGTAATTGATATTTTCTCCTCGTAATCAATTACTTCGAGTTTCTCGTTATTGAAACGAGTAATATAATCCCTGGTGCTTTCACCTGCCTTTTGTCTGACACTCAATAAGTGTGCTACTCATTTGACTGGTTTTGCTCCAAATCAGAAGTTCCCAATAAAGAGCTCTGCTAGTTGAAAGAAAGTCATGATCTTTCCCCGAGGATTGTATCAGATTTGGGCTGATCCGGTAAGAGTTCCTGAAAATGCCCTGCATCTCATCTCATCTCATCTGGAACTGTATAGATATCGGCAGCAGCTTGGTATTATTCTATATGAAGGATAGGGTCAGTTTTTCCATCATACTTAGGCGTCACCATAGGAGCTTTGAATTTTGATGGTGTGGGAAAATCCAAAATTGCCTGTACGAATGGTGTTCCTCGGACAAAAGTTCTTTGCAGAGGATTCTTGACCTTAGCTATTTCCCCTAACATGTCTTCCAACCTCTGAATAGAGCCCTTCCATGCATCATTTCCCTCATTGGGCCTATTTCTTCAAGCATTTGATCGCGTTGAAATAGCCTCTTGGGATCTTTCATTATAAGCAGTTGGTCGTGATTGGGCAGAGCCTTCCCTTAGATCGGATGGTCGTGGAGAGTTCCTCGATGCAATCCTAAGATGGCTTATATTCCTCCTAGGTCCCAAACGATCAAAAGGAGAGACTCTACTCAACTTTTCAAGAGCAATGGTTCTTTCCGGAGATATAGTGACGTTTTGTTGAGTGTCTGTAGCTCGTACTGATGAGGTTCGACCAGGTTGATAAGAAGGATCGTTAGATCTCTCAATACGATATGAATCGATGCGTCTGAATCGAGATTCCTCTGGGAATAACATTCGCCTAGTTCGCAAAGAAGGTAGGCGGGTATTTCTTTGGATACTTCTATGTCCTAACTGGGCCGGCACTCCACCTGGACAGTTTGTATGAGTTATCGCATGATTTCTTGCATAGCCGTCTGGCCCTGGGCCAAATTAGCCATTATACCAGCCAGAGCTTGGACATTTGGGGGAGTAGATGGATTTGGAGGGATTCCAGCATTTCGATTACTGGATTCCGGATTATTAGCCATTAATGATGTATTATTTTGGTGAAAAACGATGAGTACAGTCGTTTCCCACAGACGGGTGTTGATGTAAAAAATTAGATTATCTCTAACTAATCAATCACAGATAAAATATTTTTAAAGTGGTTCAGCCTTGTAAGAATGGCCTACGTCCACTGTTTTTGTTATTGCTGACTGTTTGCTTGGAATTCTTGATAATAGATTTATCAAAAAATTTTGAGTCCCCTTTTAATGAGGAGGTTACAATGTATTTATAGCCTTGAGGTTGTACATGTGAAAGTACAATGCGTTATTATCTAGTAGACATATACATCTGTATGATAATAATGAGCATTTAATGTACAGTCATCTTTTTTATTCTCCTGATTTGAGTGCTTTGTACGCTAAGTAGCTCGGGTCGCTTAAGTTGCTCGGACCGCCTAAGTAGCTCGGCACGCTTGAGTACCTCGGGGCCCATGAGTTGCTCGTGGCCTATGAATAGCCCGAAATGTATGAGTTGCTCGGTGGTAGTGAGCTGATCGGTAGAAATATTTGTAATTGCCATGTTGGTTGACATGTGTCTTCAGATGATGGGTCCACGTCAGCAGATTAAATTTGATATCAACAGCGGGTTTTGGCTGAGAGAGGTGCAGTTCTTGGGCAAAAATGTGTCCGAGCGGGGGATATCCGTGGACCCAGGGAAAGTTTCTGCCATGATGGAGTGGGGCAGCCCACTACACCCACCGAGGTGCGCAACTTTTTAGGACTGGCCATGTACTACGATCGATTCATCCAAGGGTTCTCTAAGATAGCCTGGACCTTAACGAATTTGATGAGGAAGGGGGTACCATTGTTTGGGATGAGGAGTGCCAGCAGTCATTTGAGGAGCTGAAGACTAGATTGACTAAGACACCAGTTTTGGCGTTGCCTCGGGCCGGGTTGATTACAGAGTCTATACAGATGCGTCCCTAAGGGGACTTTTCGGGGTTTTGATGTAGAAAGAGAGGCCGATAGCTTATGCTTCTCGAAATCTTAAGCCTCACGAGGAACATTACCCCACCCACGACTTGGAGATAGCAGTTGTGGTTTTTGCCTTGCGAGTGTGGAGACACTATCTCCTGGGAGAGAAATTTTAGCTTTTCACAGACCATAAAATCCTGCAGTGCTTGTTCACACAACGGGAGTTGAACATGCAACAAAGGAGGTGGCAAGAGTTTGTGAAAGATGATAAGTTCGACATTCAGTACCACCCGGGGAAGGCGAATGTCATGGAGGAAGGGTTGAGCCGCAAGATGTTTATGGAGTTAACGGCAGTGTGGAAGGCGAAGTGGAAGTCACTTCGTGGGGATGATGACTTAACCCGAGCATTTATAGCAGTTCTCACCATCACCCCTGAGATCATTATTCGGGTGGTGAAGGCACAGATGGGAGATCCGTTTTGCCAGGAGAGAGTGAGACAGATGCTAGCCGAGAGGTGGAGCACTTTTCCATTGGGTCGAATCGTGGTTTGAGATTTCAGATGAGGAGTTAAGGTGAGCCGTCATGTTAGAGGCTCAATATTCAATTTTTACGATACATCCCGGAGGGGATAAGATGTACCATGACATGCATCGTCAGTACTGGTGGGACAGGATAAAAATGGATATAGCTGAGTTTATATCCAGGTGTTCTACTTGTCAGCTAGTGAAGGTGGATCACCAGTGTCCTGCAGATAATTTACAGTGTTGGAGATCCCGATGTGGAAATGGGAAATCATCTCCATGGAATTCATTACGGGGCTACCTACTTCGCAGAGGGTGCATGATTCGATATGGGTGATTGTCGACAGATTGACAAAGGTGGCTTGTTTCTAACCGGTCCAGACATATTTCAGCTCCGATTAGTACACCAGACTCTTCCTTGCAGAGATTGTTAAGATTCATGGGTTACTTCTCAATATAGTATCAGACAGAGACAGGACGCTTGTGTCCCACTTTTGGAGGATCTTTCAGCAGGTCTTTGGGGTAGAGTTGAGACTGAGCACATCATATCATCCTCAGACCGATGGGTAGACGGAGAGAGTGAACCTGATGCTGGAGGACATGTTGCGGATGTGCATTTTGGATTTTAAGGGGAGCTGGGAGCAGTATTTACCTATGGTAGAGTTTGGCTACAACCACAACTACTAGTTCACGATAGGGATGGCACCGTTTGAGGCACTCTATGGGAGACCTTATCGTTAACCCTCATGATGGTTAGAGGTGGGGGAGAATAAATTACTTGGGCCAGACTTCATTCAGGACGACCTCAGAGAAGGTAGAGATGATTCAGGCTAGGATACGGATTACCCAGGACAGGCAAAGAACTATTTGGATGCATACCGGAGACACTTAGACTTCGATGTTAGAGACCAGGTGTTGATTAAAGTGTCTTCCACAAATGGGGTGATGAGATTTAGGAAGAAAGGGAAGTTAGCTCCCCGATACGTGGGACCATTCCCTATTCTGGAGAGGATTGGGCCCGTAGCATACCGATTGGAATTACTGGATCACTTATAGCGGATGCACGATGCTTTTCATATATCTTTACTACAAATATTCCTTAGAGATGAGGTAGCTTACTAGCACATTGACATCGATGAGATTTAAATCCAGTCAGATGATACTTACGAGGAGAGATCGGTAGCCATTCTGGACTAACGGGAGCGCCGACTTTGATCCAAGGTTGTTCTTTAGTTCGGGTGCAGTGGTGTAGGCCCCTTTTTCTATGCGGAATGTGTTTTTAAGCACGACAAAACAATTTTCTTTATATGAAAAAAAAATTCCAATTTTTTAATTCGCATTAAGTTGTGAACAACTTAACCAAATTTTATCTTGATTAATCCTAAATATGCATCTAGTGATTAAAGAAAATAAAGTAAGGAAAATAATGCTCACAGATCCGGATGTACGAGGAAACCACTAAGGGAAAAAATCTCAGATGGCCCAAGCCAAATAATCACTATGATATGGAATTATAAGGAACAGACAAAAGTCTTAATCAACGACTCAATCACCACGAGACTTGATGCTCTTTTGATCTTTAACCACTCCTCCACAGTTCCCACGCAAAAAGTCCTTCTTCCACGATGCTCGTCCACAGCACACCCATCCACGTATGTCTCAGTGTCCACCAATATGGCTTATAACGTCTACGGTGTTGAACACGACTTTTCCGCTTCTCCACCGCAAAAACCCAACAAATTTCTATGTAAAACAAACTCCGAATGGTGCTAAAAAGGATCACTATAACATATAATAATGAAAACTCGAATCTTTAAAACTCTAAGGATGTTTCGGACTTAGAAAAGCTTAGAAAACTTTGTGCAGAAAACGTACCGGTTTGTAAACTGTTTTTCAGACTGCACGCTTGACAAAATTTTAAGAAAACACGCCTTAAATAATTTTCTTAAGTTGGCGTCTCCCCGAACGACATAGGCATGTCGCTCGAACGACATCCCCATATCGCTCGAGCGACTGCTATGGTCATTTGAACAACAGTACGCATGTGTTTGATTTTAACACAACTCTAAACCATCTTTATCTCAGAATAAACGAAGTTTAATCCTTTTAAAACTCTTTAAAAATATATTTTAAAAACATTTCTTTAATAAAATAACATCCTTAAACATTTTTAAAATAAATTCCGAGTCCCATTAAAATTACGCATTCATACCTGAGTGATTTCGTAACACAATTTAACTTGAAAATAAAATATGCACCATAAAATCGGCATGATAAATCTTTGAAGCTTTGCGGTAACGTCTTCAATAAACTTCAATACGTCATAGTCTGTGTGGGATTGTGACAATAAAGATACGATCTATGACTCAAACGTGTTTTGTTCCGGTAATAAGTCAAATAAACATATAACGGACTCAATTGAAAATTTTGTTTTTACAAATCTCCCCCTTTGACTATTTAGAGATAAAACCAACAGTGACATGCCTAAGTCGGTCCGTTAAGTCGTATGACACCTAAGTCCCATCCCATAATAAAAAATCTCGAACAAGACTAGTAAATGATAGTCTGGCAAGCATGAACTATCTTAGTGTGATGTAGTCTTAAAATCTCAAATCTCTTGAGTATACCTATACTCATGGAACTGACAAATACCCAATGAAGTATGGAGGAACAAATGATATAAACCAATATATAAAAATAAACCAAAATCATTTATTATACGATCAAAACATGATATCAAATTGTAAACAACATCTAAATCAGGATACCAATACCAATTTGTGCAAACTTATTAAGACACCAAAAAATAAGCATGAATGCATATGATATCAATGTGGAATATAACAAAATCTATGTGCTCTAGACAAACAAACTCTCCCCCTACATCACATACATCATATGCATTTTCTGCACAAAGTTTTCTAAGGTTTTCTAAGTCTAAAACATCCTTAGAGTTTAAAAGATCTGAGTTTTCATTAAAATTACGCATTCATACTTGAGTGATCTCGGAACGCAATTTTATTTGAAGACAAAATCGGAACCATAAAATCGGCATAAAATAGGCATTTAACAACTCTATCATCATATATATAGTTTGTGTGGGATCGTGGCAATAAAAATACGACCTATAACTCAAACGTATTTTGTTCCAGGAATAAGTCAAATAAACATACAATAGACTCAATTGGAAATTTTGTCCTTATAAATCTCCCCCTTTGACTATTCTGGGATAAAACCAACAGTGAAATGCCTAAGCCGTACCGTCAAGACGTATGACACCAAAATACCATCCCATAAAATCCAAAATCAAAAATACAGGACAAGACTAGTAAATGATGGTCCATTAAGCTTGAACTGTCTGAATGTGATGTGGTCTTGAAATTTCGAATCTCTTAAGTATACCTACACACATGGAACCGACAAATACCCAGTGAAGTATTGAGGAACAAATGATATAAACCAATATGTAAAAACAAACCAAAATCATTTATTATGTGAGCAAAATATGATATCAATTTGTAAACAACGTTAAAAATCAGGATACCAATACCACTTTGTGCAAACTTATTAAGATACTAAAAAATAAGTATGAACGCATATGATATGAACGTGTAATGCAATAAAATCTATGTGCTCTCAACAAACAAACTCTCCCCCTACATCACATACATCACTCGCCCTTTTGGTCTCGAATAGACAATCCGATGAAAATATATCTAGCATGAGATAATCAATGAAGTGTATTTAGATAAACATGAAACAACCAGGTAATAATGATCAAAAGATGTCAAATCCATAACTAGAAAACAATAATCACACAACATGAATCAACAATCTAATCAAGTGTGACTAAACGACCACAATGCAGTAAAAGATGTAATCAATATGAATTTGCATATAAATTGTCCAGAAGCAACCCATCAATACCAAAAGTATTATAATATGAACTAGGGTATTAAAACAGAAGAAAAATCCCTTAGCATGTCGTTCGAACTAGACAGCCTTATCAGTCAAACAACATAGGCTTATCGCTTGAAGTCTTCGTGTGAGATCAATATCTCGCTCGAATGAGAAAACCAAAAAATCAGGTTCAGTTCTGAAATAAAGCAGTTTCATCCAATGAAGAAATTTCCTGAAACAACTAACTGAAAGTAGCAGAAAATTGAAAAACAATAGCAAAATAGAAAGCTAACAAATAAAACAATGTGAGTTACATATTAACATAGTATCGATGTGCTCAAACGTGAACATGAAATGTATGGGCGTGAACTACAACAAATTAATCAAAATTCCAACAGATCGAAATAATCAAGAAGCTCTAATTAATAGCCATAAATCATTAAACTTTATTTTAGCCATTTGTGACAATTAAAGTGTGAGCTAATTGAATTAAACAATCAAACATGCACACAAATCTGGACTTTTGATGATTCTACAAGCAATAGCGTCATGATACGATTTTTCAAAATTAGGATTCGTGGTTCAAACCCATTTAAATTTTCTCCAGCCAAGCTCCCTCATATATATATAAAGTTCATTTGAGGTTTCTATCATTATCAACTTAGAGAAAATCCTATTGGCCCTATTTTTGGTATTTTTTTCTTTTTATTGCCTTGATTTTCTTTTGGAATTTTGTAAATAGTGGCTTTCATGATGAGTCAATTTTGCACTCTCGCAGCCATTTCTCTTGAACACCCATCTTATTTTCAATATTCAATCCTCACGGTAAATGGTTCTTACATACACACCTCCTCCTTAAGTCTACTTACGTGTAGATGTAAAAATTGAGATAAGAACATCTCACCAAACTCAAATATCCATGAGATGTCAAACATTCATATTAACTCGTTCAAGTGAGAAAAGATGGCATACATACAAAGTCGAATCAAAATGCATATCAACTTCGAAACAACCCCATAATACGGTGGTTAAGATCATTTTAAGCATTAATCATTAGACCAAATGTCCTAGCCATATGGATAATGGAAGGTAGGGGGTCCAAGCACACCAATATGCCACATCAATCATGTAAACTCACGGCACAAAAATAGACCAAAAATATTTTTGGTTTCTTAACATATTTTGACTCAAATAAAAGAAAAATCTTTTTGTATTTTTTAAAACATAATATGAAAAAAATATAATACAAAATAATACACATGTCATAACACTAGCAAGATATAAATCATGATGCAAAGACTAGCGTATGACAAACATGGCAACACAATCATCCTTTTGATTTAGCATGGGAAGAATAAAGTGCAACCAAATGGGAGCCATGAAGTTTAAGTCCTAAAGCCTCTAAGTCCTATTTCCTAACCCAAGTAGATGTGAAATTATGCATGGGGGTTTGGGGAACCGAAACAACGGTATTCCTTAACTTCATAGGAGCATTCCTAAGGTCATAGCAAAAACGTCTAAGGTGACCTTTCCTACCGCAATGTGTGCAAGTGTAAAGACGAATGGAATGATTACGAAAAGTTCGACCTCTCTTAATGTTCCTAATAGGCTATCTCACACAGTTGGTATTGGCTATGGGCATGGGAACAACTCTATCATCATAGCCTATACCAAACCTATAACCTTTGACTTGGACGATGCCTAATATCTTATCCAACTTTTCTGACCTAGCTTCTAAGTTAAACTTCACCTTACTCGAGTCTTTTAACTTCTCGTCTAACTCACAAATCCTAGATTCAAGCACACGCATAGACTCCTCAAACTCTAGAATATCCCTTTTCAAAGTCTCTATCAAACCATGAAGACCATCTCTCTCTCTTTCTCCATATATTCTAATTTTTCCCTAAGCATCATTTCCCATGCCCTAAGATCCTCAATCAAAACATCGTTATTTTCTATGACACGCTCATTCAAACTAGCTTGCAATTTAGAGTTTTTCCTTTTCACTTTTATCGCCTCAACATACAATTCATTAAAGGCAACTTGCAACTCTCAATTCATTAAAGGCAATTTGTAACTCTTTCACATCAACCTCCTCTTCTTCACTCTCTTCACCCTCACTCACTTGGGATTCAACAGCCTCGAAAGTGTCATCCATATAAGAATATTCGTGGGAATATTTATCGTCATCTCTCACATGACATGCCAAGAAAGCAACAAACTTTCTCTCATTGGGGGA
The DNA here is from genome assembly GCA_949130495.1 of Sambucus nigra. NCBI lineage: Eukaryota > Viridiplantae > Streptophyta > Magnoliopsida > Dipsacales > Adoxaceae > Sambucus > Sambucus nigra. The sequence goes on along the minus strand of OX422210.1, from coordinate 77,523,491 downwards.
ACTCTCTCCCTCTTTCGGATCACTATCACTTAAGGAGGCACTATAGGATATCAGTCTTGCCCTCTTTCTTAAGTCTAGTAGGACACTAGAAAACTTTGTGACCATACCCCTCACAACCCAAAACACCTATCCGACTTAACCCTATTAAATTTATCACTCTTATCCTTAGGGGTGGACTCTACCTTGTTGTTCTTGAACTTCTCAAACTTTTTGGCATCTTACGATTGCTTTTGAAATTTAAGAAACTTTTTGAACTTCTTTGCCAACAAGGCATCATCCTCAAAATCGAAATCGAAATCATCATCCAAAACTTTAGTCTCCTCCTTCCGGGATTTCAAAGAAATGCCCTTTTCTTTCTTTGGCACTTGCTTTGAAGTAAACATATCGAGTTCATAGGTTTGTAAGTCACCTACAATCTCTTCTAGTTTTGTTGATTCAAGCATACCTACGGAGTTTAAAACGGTCACTTTTGCATCAAACCTACTCGACAAAGATATCAAAATCTTCTTTATCATGCGGTTGTCAGGAATCTTCTCTCCTAAGTTGAATGACGAATTAACAATATTGGACAACCTAGCGTAAAAATCCTCAAACGACTCACTCTCTAACATCTTAATCGTCTCAAACTATGTAGTGAGATTTTGTATCTTAGATGCCCTAACCGTTTTAGTGCCCTCGTGAGTAAGAGCAAGTGTATCCCAAGCCTCTTTTGAATTTTCACAAGTCATGATTCTATTATACTCTTCTGGTGTGACATGTGAGTAAATAACATGCACACCCTTAGAGTTGTAAAGTGCAATCCTATGTTCAGCCTCGGTCCATGACTCTACAGATTTTAAACTAGTGACCTCACCCTCTTGTGTGACTGGTGGTGACAACCCTCTTCAACCTCTAACCATACACGTTCATCAATGGATTTTAAAGCTTCTCATTCACATTTTTCAATAAGCATAATTTGTGTCATAAAAAATAGGAGTACGAAAACTTTCAAAACCACCAAAATTCATCCTGAAAAATACAAGGCATCAACACAATAAAAATATGTTTCTAGTTTTGATACCAATTTTTAGGCCCCTTTTTCTATGCGGAATGTGTTTTTAAGGATGACAAAATAATTTTCTTTTTATGAGAAAACCTTTTCCAATTTTTAATTCGTACCAAGTTGTTAAATAATTTTAACTTAACCAAATTTCATCTTGATTAATCCTAAACATGCATCTAATGATTAAAGCAAATAAAGTAAGGAAAAGAATGCTCACAATGCCAGATGTACAATGAAACCACTAAGGGAAAAAACCTCGGACGGCCCAAGCTAGACAATCACTATGATGTCGAATTACAAGGAATAGACACAAGTCTTACTCAACGACTCGATCCCCATAAGACTTGATGTTCTTCTAATCTTTAACCACCCCTCCACAGTGCCCACGCAGAAAGTCCTTCTTCCACGATGCTCATCCACAACACATACGTCCACGTATGTCTCGGTGTCCACCGATATGGCTTGTAGCATCTACAATGTTGAAGACGGATCTTTCGCTTCTCCACCGCAAAAACTCAGGAAAGTTCTATGTGGAACAAACTCCGAATGGTTCCAAAAAAGATCACTATAGTATATAGTAATGAAAACTCGAATCTTTGAAACTCTAAGGATGTTTTAGACTTAGAAAACCTTAGAAAACTTTGTATCAAAAATGTACCGATTTGTAAAGTGTTTTTCAGACTGCACACTTGACGAAATTCTAAGAAACACGCCTTAAATAATTTTCTTAATTCGGCATCTCTCTCAAATGACATAGGCATGTCACTCGAACGACATCCCCAAGCCGCTCGAATGACTGCTATGGTCGTTTGAACGACAGTACGCGTGTTTGATTTTAACACAACTCTAAACCATCTTTATCTCAAAATAAACGAAGTGTAATCCTTTTAAAACTCTTTAAAAAATATTTTAAAAACATTTTTTAATAAAATAATATCATTAAATATTTTTAAAATAAATTTCGAGTCCCATTAAAATTACGCATTCATACCTGAGTGATCTCGGAACGCAATTTGACTTGAAGACGAAATATGCATTATTAAATCGGCATGATAAATCTTTGAAGCTTTGCCACAACGTCTTCAATACGTCATAGTCTGTATGAGATCGTGACAATAAAAATACGACATATAACTCAAACGTCTTTTGTTCCGGGAATAAGTCAAATAAACATACAATGGACTCAATTGTAAATTTTCTCCTTTCAAGTGGGGACACCATCAGGAGGACTAGTCGACTTGGGAGAGGGAGGATGATATGCGCACAGAGTATCCCGAACTCTTCTAGCTAGGTATGTATTTTCCTTGATTTTGAGGATGGAATCCCGTTATTAGGGGGGAAGAATGTAATACCCCGTATTTTTCTTCTAAAATAAATAATGAAATAATATTTTATTGAAATAAATAAATAATTGCGAAAATTATACCTAATTAAATTTTTAGTTAAAAATTGCACAGTTGAAATTTGTTATTTGGTTATATTTGTGTGTGACAAATTTTTATGTGTGTGGTTATAGCATTCACATGTAATGTAGAAAAATACATAATTAATGTGTGACACAAATTAAAAGCACCCAATATTGACGTAAATAATTAGGAACATATTTCGGGACACATATGGGATCCTTCAGATGTTTAAGACCTTTAAAAATAGTCCCGTGTCAATAGTATATAGATTGGGAAACTTTTGGGCTAATTGAGTTATGGATTCAGGTCCGTTTGGGGGTCCAAAAGTTGGGTTTTATTCCCAACTCGGGATTAATCAATTATTAGTGTTTAAGTGGGGGTAAGCCACTCCCCCCACTATCATTATAGAAAACCTAAAAACAACATCTAACGTTAGAGAATAGGAGAAGGGCCAAAAGAGAAGAAAAGGGCAAGACACCAAGGGAAAATCAAGGGGATTTCAAGGGACTTTTCCTCCACAAATTTTTAAGGCAAGAATTCTCTTGCTTAATTTATGTTTTCAATATATTTCTTGATGCATCGTAATTGCCCCTTAAGTTTATAGGATTTAGGTTTGAATATGATTGATTTGAGGATGAACAATGCATGTAGAGGACTAAATTTAGTGTAGAATTTGTTCCGAAAATTTAGGTATCGTAAATCTGAAAACTGATGGTAGAATCTGTAGGGTATTCATAGTTAAATATGGGATATTTTGACTAATTGATGTAGAAATGTCAATGTTAATTAATGGACTGAAATCTTAATGTGAATCCCCTAATGAATGCCTCTTATTGTGAAATAAATTTGGTTGGAATTCAGAGGATATAAATCGTTAAAATGGCTCACAGGTATAAGTTTTGTTAAAGTTGAATATGTCCATTATAAATATGAATTCTGGGTTTTTCGTACGCTTTTAAGTTTGGAAATCCGGATCTGGGAAGAACTGAACTTGAGAAAAGACGTGGGGAATAAGACATCAGGTCGCTCAAATGACGTCGTGGGCCATTCGAACAACATGCCATGTCGTGCGAACAAGCCCACTCTCGTTTGAGCGACGTGATGAGGTTTTAGGCCACTTCGTCCCTTTTATGCTTGGGGTCTGGGATTGAGTTTTTCTTACAGAAATGGATTTGGCTTACTGAAATAGAATTGTCTTACTTAAATTGGAGTAAAAGAGAGAATTTATAGAGGAAAATTTTAACAATAATGAGATGCCCATATTTAATTGATAAGAATTATAATTAACTAGATGGCTAAGTAATTATTTTATGGAATAGGATTAATAATTTATTAGATTGTAAATTATTAATAAATAAAAATATTGTGGACTTTAGTTGGGCTTTTTTATGGTAATTATGGAGCAATTACCTATACATATTATATGAGATAATAATATGTACTACTATGTATTTGTGTGGACATACCAGTTGGGATTTTTATGGTAATTATGGAGCAATTACCTATACATATTATATGAGATAATAATATGTACTACTATGTATTTGTGTGGACATACCAATGTTTGTGGACTGTCCTATTGGCTCGGGGATTCGCGCATTCGGATCGAGTACCACACGTCGGCACAGGTGGGCTTGACGTTGTGTAGGTCATATATGTACTACGTAGAGGTGCCATCTATGAGAGGTGGGTGTTGTCACTGACCCATCCTATGTCACCGCTAGGTATGGACCGTGAACATGTATCCTACGTAGGGTCCGCCCCCAATTTATCACACTTAGATGAGGAGTGAGGTGTTAAACGCATGTAAGTGACAAAGGGGGAATATTTATTTTTCATCGACTGTATTATTGCATCATAAAATAATTAAGTTAATTCTTGCACACCTCGAGTTCTGACCCAAATTTAAATGCCCCCACCCCTCCCGGGTGCTCCTAGACAGGAATAGTTGGATTGTGTCATGGTAGTCTTGCAGTTTCACTTGCTCTCTAGACTTCAGATCATTCGATTCTAGTGTAGGTGCTTTTCCTGCCATAGCTATTTATTTATTTGTAATATTTGTAAGGGCATAAACCCGATACTTCTTTATTTTATGTTGGTTGAGATTTTGATTACACTGGTTGGATTTAATATTTTATTTTTGTTGGTTTTGATCTATTTAATTATTGTGGATATATTTGTGACAATTCAATTATGGACCTTAGATAATAATTATTTTATATTCTCATTTCTGCTAAGAATGGTATTAATTGACAAGCAAGCCCAAGCTTCGGCGTATCCTGTCTAGCCAGCCTTTACGTGAGAAAATAGGGGTTGTTACAGCTAACACAATTAAAAAGTATGAGTACGAAAGATATATACAAGTGTGTGAGAAACTAGAATGTTTGATGCATTTATCACGTTTAAGTAATACTATGCAATAATTTAAACTCGTTATTCCCAATCTTATAATCAAATTAAATCGACTCTCGTTGCATTTAATTCGAAAATAACATAGTTACGTACGCACTAAAATTTAACGTTTCCAAATTTAGACGGCTAAAATCCTTATTCCCTTAAAAGTTAACTTTTAAATTTCAAAGTATAGTCTTTAAGCATGGATTAACAAAAAAATCGAGTGCAAGCATAATCCATTAAAAAGTACTCACATTTAAAAATAAAATATGATTTTTTTCCAAACAAAATCGAAGGTTTAAAACACACTCTCATGTCGTTTTAAATGAATACCGAATTTTTAAAACCTTTATGACATATGAGTAACAAATTAAGCTAGCATGATAAATTTTACCTAGTCCTAGTAAAGAAATTAAGACAGCATAATTGAAGACATAATAAAATTGCAAGAATGAATACTAATTTTCATTAATAAAACAAACTTACAAATGTTGTGTCTCACAAATAAATTTGATAAAATTCCTCCCACAAAGATACAATTCTTGGCCCTCATATATAAATAAAACTCTCAAAATAAAACTATCAAAAATTATCCTCATGTGTCTCTCTACAGTCTCTCCGAAATAATGAGACAAAGGGTCTTTTTATAGGCTTAGGAATGAGGTATTAGGATTTTGATGGAACTCTTCCCGATTGGTCGAAACGTGTTGAAACTTATCATTCCACCTCTTTAATATTTAGATCAAGATAAGGACCAAATCCCTCCCCCCACTCGAAGAGTCTTAGATTTCTTTGTTGAACACGCATGCCAAATTTCGTACAAATCCGAGAATAAAAATTCCCGACGCGTAAAAATCACTTTTTTCGAATGACTGTAAAAATCAGCTTTTTCGCACCTTTTTCGAGTTGATTATTAATTTGCACCAAATTCCATCATTATCTGTAAAATTTTCACTAGGCAACTTTTTTTACAAATTAGCACAAGAATATTATAAAATTATCGAAGTGCCCATTGTTTACCGTAAATTGCCATTTTCAATCAAAATTCAATCATTCTTGCATTTTTTTTCCTTTTTAATAAAATGATCCTAAGAACTTATTAAATAAAATAAAATGGGACTAACAAAGTATAAACTTAGGTATAAAATATACAAAATAATGCACTTATCAGTCACGCAAGCCACAAGAAGTTCCTTGGAATAAAATGTTTCTATACAACAAATAATTTTTATGCAAGTGACAAACCTAAAGGTTTCCTCTTTAAAAGTTCCTCTTTAACACACATGTGAATAACAATAGAAAAAATTACTACACTTCTTCTATTACAAACCAATCACATAATTGAGAAAAAAAACTGTCTCCCTTGCAAAAAGCTTATATTGTGCTTTGCGTATGAACCCATGAAAACAACAAATTACACATATCTCCACCAAACCAAAGCTTAACAAAACTAGGGTTTTAAAAATATATCCCCTCACAATTGCTCCATATACATCAAACCTCATGCAATAATTATATAACCTCAATTATTACAACCATATCGAATTTAATGGAGATATAAAAAATATGAATTAAACATCCCATAAAATCATGCACATTAAATAAATTATAAGACCAAGATGGAGGGCTAAATACCAGGGTACTACCAAACCATGTTAGTACTGGATATATACAACCATGCATACATTCACCAATATACACAAACTAGGGTTTTTCAAGGTAGGAAACATGGACCTTTTCAAAACATGATCAATCTAACATAGGGTTATGACACTAATTATGGAAAAAACAACTTAGGATTGAAATTTAAAACTTGGAAAAATTTCAGCCCTAAGATCTTTGACTAATTATGCATTTAAAAGAAATCAAGAACTAGGTTTAAATATTAAACCTAGGGTGTCAAGATTACAATACCATAGAGAATCATGTTGTGATTCGTATGAGGAGAAACATGTTAATGATGGTGTAGATATTGCTACCCTTCAATGTCTCCAAAAAACTTATTAGAAAGTTCTGAACATCTCGAATCTTATAGCATATGTTACCCCAAAGTAAGTCTTATGTGTGTGCACTATTGGAGATCACATCATGGTGAAATATTAGAGAATTGACATTCTCGTTCCTCACCCCTTCAACAAAACATGAATAGTGTTTTTGCTATCCCTATCTAACCCTCCATAATAGAACATTAACCTAAAACCCTAACTTACACTAATATAAATAGGTGTATTCCATGGGCTATAAATAAATTAGGTTTTTAGAGAGTTTCGGGCCTACTACGTGGGTAATGGGCTATACTAGGACCCCAAGACAAATTATTAAATAGGTTTCCAATAAATACTTTAAAATTACAATTAGAATTACAATTACAATTACTGCAAACATTTCATTTCTTAATTTAATCGATACTAACTCTGTTAAATAATCATAATTGCAATCCAACTTAATTATCTCTAAATCACTCTTAATAAATTTATCTTATTCGCAAAGTCTATTATAGTGCATAGTATGATTCTACTTGTTAAGTTGTCGATACCTGCTAGTCAAATCAATTTACTGTTAATCGATTTTAACCAACCTCTAATTAATTCAATGATTCTAAGACATAACTTATTTGCTACTCCACCATGATTATAAAATAATTCACTAACCGAGTTTTACTAGTGGAAACAAAACATATATGCGTATCAAGGGGGTATCACAATCCAAGATATCTCATGGACATAAATTTCCTTCAAATTATGATTTGAAACCCACTCATACAATAATTTTCCAACTAGTAGGGATCATTTGATTCCATCTAAAATCAAATTGTACCTACAGTAATCAAAGCAATAATTATGTAAGCATTTTAATCCTATTTCTCGAGATTAAGAATCTATTCACCATTTGCAAGTGGTGTGATATTAATTAAGTCTCATCATGACAACCCTTAGATTTAAAATCTCATAAGTGGTTATATTAAATACATTCCTGAATGTAGAAGTCATAATCCTTTTATGAACTATAGCACAAGTTCTCGAACCATCACACAAGTTTTCACAGTTTGAGATAAATAATTAGGATTTTACTGCAACTTTTCTGATAGGATGCAACTCCCTATCTAGGTTGTGGACTATTAAATTGTACTAAAATTGGTATTTCGATCTCCCCGCTATCAGGATGAACCTAACTCAACGAAATTCTTAGTAAATACAATTCATTGACATGTTTGCAATATATTTAAAGAATAAATATAAGGTAGTCTCATAATCAAGATTCTTATTTCAAAATGAACTAACACTTATTTAATTAAAAAGGAAACGTCATACATGGTTTTAAGATTAAAACCCCAACAATATGTGGGTTTTTAGGAGAAATCAGTAATACCCCGTATTTTTATAGCTTTTAAATTATGGGATTAATTAAATTTAATTGAGATAAATTAATTTAATTTTAATCCGGAATGTTGCTTTAAATATTTACTAGCATGACGAGAGTTAGTAATTATTGGAAATTTGATATTTGTTGAATATTACTGGATGGGTATAGTAATATATGAGATTTTTTGTTATAATATTGTCACGTGTGAATAAAATGACAATTTTGGAAATTTAAGTCGGGACGCGCCTGTGTCGTGTCGGGACTAAATGTGAATTAATAAAAGTGAATATTTTATAAGTTGTTTGGATGGTCGTTTTGAGTGCGTCAACGCGTCCGAAAGGGTCGAGATAGTCAGAAAAGTGTACCCGGGAGTTTAGTTTGGGTCTCGGGGCGTTTTTAGGCCTAATTAGTAACTCGGGAGGGCATTTTGGTCATTTTACATTTTTGGGTAATTAAAACCACGAAAATTAGAGGAGTTATATCAGATACCTAGGTTACCTTCTAGGGTTAGAAACTCTAAACACAAGTGACGGCCATAGGAGAGGAAGGAGAGAGCTCTCAAGGCAAATTCAAGGCCAAAAACTCAACGGTTTGCACCGCCGCCACCACCAACGCGTAGATCGCGAGACGGGGAACACAACCATACCGAATTCGGCACCAAACCAGACCTCTGAAAATACCAGGCAAGTGTTTATCTTTCTTATTTCGTTGATGCATCTTTCATTAGTTTAGGAGTAATTAAGATGAGTTTTAATGGAAGAAAACCCGATTTATGATAGGAAAATCCATGTAGTATTGGTCTAAATGATAATTCTGGAGACCCTTGCCATGTAGAGGAATTTAAACCACGAAATTATGATGTGTGTAAGAAGAGAATTCTGGAAATAATTGTTAGAACCATGTTTAAGAGAATTTTAGGGTTCTTGAGATTTTGTATGAAATTGGGGCTGTTAATCCATGATTAAATGACAGAAATCCACATGCTTTACGTTGAAAATACCTATTATGATGATATAGGGTTAGTAGTATCAATTATGGGTCGATTGGGATTAGAAAAGATGGAATTTGTTGATGTTAGTAGAGGAAACCCGTAACTGCAATTCTGCAGTTTTCGCAGACCTGTTTGATCGATCGATCGAGCCCAGAGCTTCGATCGACCCCTCCTGGCAGACTCCTATTTCCCTTATTAAATGAGTTAAATTCAATTTATTGTGAGAAAATTCTTGGGCATCCTTAATGAAATGTTTTGGGAGATAGGGGAGACCAGTAGGACCTGTGAATAGATTTTGGGACCCTCGATGTCGGGCAAGGATTGTATTTTGGGATAACTACATAAGGGCCGATAAATTTATGATTTAAAGAGAGAGAGACACGTAAGAGAGTTACTTTAGGACAAATGTGTATACCTACTGAATTTTATACTTGGGAGGATAGAATCCATGAGCGTTATGTAGTAAGTGGAAAAGTTCCTCAAATTAAAGTAAGATGTGAATGGTTATACGTGATAACTATATAATGAGAAATAAATGCAAAAGTCGTAATTATGGGAATTGAGAATTTACCCATTATTGATATGGTAATATGAGTATAGTTATATGATTGTGTATGCATATACTATCTATGTGTGAAAATCATGCCCACGCTACTTGCTATCCCTGAGGTTTCCGCGCTGGGACAGTCTTATCTCGATGGGACCTTTATGGGGGATATTGACTTGTACCCTAGAAGATAGATATCCTTGGTACAGGCTATCGGAATGATAGTTCAGACGGTCCTAAGAGATGCGGGTATGTGCTTTCCTCTTAGAGACTTGGAATCTATGCTTCGCCTCATTTTGTTTATGTATAGGTATCCTTGGTACAGGCTATCGCAGTGATAGTTCAGACGGTCCTAAGGGACTTGGAACCTATAGTTTGTGTATGTGTTAATACAATTCGAGAGTGATTCTGAATTTGTATTCCCCTTAATGTGAGTGATATGGGGTTTGGATAGTAGAGTATGACCACACCATAGTTATTATGTGGGGTGCTGTTTGGATATATATATATTTTCGAGTAGTTAATATATATATATGAAATTCTGAAATCTGGAACTGCCTACTGTGATTTGATATGTAGGACATGGTTGATGGCTCAAATTGTAAATAATTATTTTGAGAAAGTATAATATGAAATTGGAAAACTTTATTGATTAATAAAGTCCAAATGAGAACTTTGGTTACTAATTGAAATATTCTTTCCAAATAATGGAATCGTTAAATTTTGAATCTTACGAGTAATCTAAGATAAGTTAAATCATTGGGAAGAGTGGTGCGATAAATGTTAAGACAAACCGTTGGGAAGGTTAGTGCGATAGGTGTGCACATTAGAAGAGAGGTGAGAATTTCTCAAGAGAGTGTCGCACTAATATGTTGTTGCATTGGCCTGTATCAATTTAAATACTTGCTAAACGTATTTTAAATCAAACACACTATCGGGTTCTAACCCGTTTCCTTTTCTCTCTCTCTCTTGTATATATATGTATGTATTACAGGTGCCCAGCCACGGGGGCGTCTTGCTTAGGATCTCTTGGAAGGAACGCGCTGCAGCTTAGGTGGGAGTTGCAGGTCTCTTGATTAGACGACTTCGTTCATTCGGATCCACTCTTAGTACTTTCATCTAGTTGGGCATGTGTAGATCTTTCCATTATTCCGTTGTTATTGGACATTTGTATTTCAGTTATTTCCAGTACTGTTATTATGGGATTCATTCAGTTTGGATGTGTGACTTTAGATTTCGTATGTTGACATTCGATTGACGAATGTATTAAATTAATTGGATTATGTTGCAGAATTTAAATGTGGTGTGATTTCTTACTTATTGAATGTTGTTAATAAAATAAATGATTTTTCTTTAAATAATTAATTGGAAAGTATGTATGAAAATGGTTTTGACACTTAGCTTAATTAATTAGGGTGTTAAATTGGAAAAAAATTATTTTTCGACAGTGATGCTAAGAATGAACCAACTGTTCACCTTGATTTTAATTTAATAAAGGAGTGATCGCCCGGTATTTAATTAGGCGGGGTGTCACAAAATCTAGGAGAGGATGCGACATGGATTCGCCGGTTTACCATGATTTTCTTGCTTTTCCTTCTGGGCCAAACCATTTATTCCTCTTACCATGACGCTATTCACGAGGGTGTGATATTCTCCCTCAGATATTTTAGATGCATTCGTTAATACGATTGGTGTAGCTCCGCCTTGAGTTGCTATTCTCTAACATGAGTGTTATGTCTAGGTAGGTGACCAAGAGCCTAGTGGGTTGTGTAGTAATCTGGGAGGTATGTTTTTGATTTATTGTTTTATTTCATTTGTGTCTTCCTTTATTATGCCACTGATATCTCTTCACGTTTTCCTTTATGCAAATATGGGCCTTCGAGGTCTTCGGGTTATATAGATATTCTTTGAGAGAGGTAGAGGAGGGTAGTTGGTCTCGTTAGAGTCGATGGAGGCAGGCTAATTTCCGGTCAAGAGATTATACGTATTATCATAGGGAAATACATACTCATTTGAGCAAATTGATTAAGGAAACAATATGCACTATTTTATGTCTTTTGTCGTGCTTCAAACATACCCTTCTTGATTTTTCTTTTTTCATTAACCTTTTGTATTGGATGTCACCTTATTCCCTTGGGTTATGTCCCATGAGCATTGGTCTGGGGACATGACTGTTACTCAAACCACTATGTGTCTGCTACTTTGTACTGATAGACTTGTGCCTTTAACTTAGGGGAGAGGGTTGTTCATTAATGGGCGCATCATGCGAGGTTGGATCATCTGGTGGCTCCACCTTTGGGGATGAGGGATCCACGTAAGCTTTCTCTTGATGATTTAGCGGCATATACCTTAGGCGTTCTGGTGGTGAGCGCCCATTTTGATTATACAGTTCCCTACTCCGTGTTCATTATAGAGAGGTTGGTTCTAGCTACTATGATGGTCGGGGAGGGCCAGAGTTTGAGGGAGGCTCCTCCTGCTACAACTTTGGTCCCACCTTATGAGGGTCATTCCGTTGAGGCTATTGCAACATCTAGCCAGTCTTCGGCTCCGCCTTTAGTGGTACGGGTACTCGACTTATCATTGCAATACACCGCACCAAGTTTTGGGGGGAAATTAATTAAACCAAAAGATAAAAATTAAAAGTATGGGTGGTGAAGTGAACTAATTGTCAAAAATAATTTAGGGCTAGGTTATAGAAAAAATAATTAAACCAAAAGCCCAAAAATGATGCGTTTAAAAAAGAAGTTTCTTAATGCATGAAATTGCAATAAACGACAACTAAATTGGTTGGTTGGTAGTCAAATACCCCTATAATGAAAGGATGTTAAAAGTGAAGTTCAAAAGTCAATTAACATGGGTTTAGACTAAATAACGTGAAAAAAATACAAGTCAAACCCAAAATAATCATATTATTAAGAGTGCTGATAAAGGCACCTTTTAAAACTAGTGTGTGCACCACTTTAAAGACATATCTCGTACAGTGATGAAGAAAAAAAAAGGTGCATATACTAATTTTTAATTTAGAGTCATTTGTTGTTTGAAATCGAGTAATTCTCATTTTTAAGGGGTTATGATTCACTAGTTTTTTAAGTTTGAAACTGGCGGAATCTGCCAATTGACTCCTTTAACCATTAGTTAGAAAAATCATCAACTAATGGTAAAAATTATCTACTAACAATTTTCATAAATTTTAAATCTGAATTAATCTTTACTACTTAAAAAGAGCATAACTCTTAAGAAGAGCCATTTTTACGTTATTACCCTTTTTTATTGATATAATCCCATTTTACCCTCATTCATCACTCTCTGTCATAATCACCCAACCTCCCTATCTTCTCTCTCCGCTATCTATAGCATGATCTTCCACCTCCTCCAACTCTCAATGGACTTTCAGCCATGAAACCCTCTCATCTTCCTTTCCCTCTCAACCACCTCCGTGAATAGTTGAAAAAGGTTTTATCTCTATCTCTCTCTCTCTCTCTCTCACACACACACACACACCGCTTATGTTTTTAGGTGGTGATTAGTATTGAAATTTTTCATCCCAAAAGGTTCAGAACTCGATTTCAATTTTCCATTCAATTTTTTCTGAATTCTATTCTATTATCCATTCTTTTTATTTGACGAAAACATTTATGTTTTCAGAGACCATCCATAATTTTATGTCTTCTGCAATTTTCTTTTAATGCGAATCAGGTTTTTAAGTTCTGCTAGGTATGTTTATTGTTATATAAGACTTTTTAGCTTGATTTTTTTTTGTATTGGTTGGCGTTTTCAGAGACCATCCATAATTTTGTTTCTTATGCAATTTTCTTTTAATGCGAATCCGGTTTTTAAGTTCTACTAGGTATGTTTATTGTTATATATGGTTTTCTAGCTTGATTTTTTTCGTATTGGTAAGAAAATGATTGTGACGCCCCGCTTAATAAAATACCGGGTGATCAGTCCTATACCAAATTAAACAGGAATCTCATCCGGTTCATTCTTAGCATCACTATCGAAAAACTTTTTAATTACTAATCACCTAGTCTTAAATTAAGCTGATGTCAAATTTTATCTTATGAATTAAATCAAACTTAACCAACATACTAGGAAACCAAATTAACTATTACAAGAAAGAAATTAAACATGCCACAAAATTAGTACAAGTGTTTGTCGAGCAACATCGACTACAGGCAATCCACAAAGTGCAAGAATACTGATACATTCCACGACTAAATATGAAAGTACAAACTCAATAATACAACTGAAAAATCCTCTATATAAAGATAGAATGAGAAAAGCGTCTAAACAAAGAACCCGCAGCAATCCACATAAGCTGCAGTTGCACATCCTGTAGGAAGGAATAAGACTGGCGCCCCTATCGTAGGACACCTAAAAGGTTTTTGAAAATATTTTATAGCAAGGGTTAGAACCCAAAACATTTGAAAATATTTAGCAAGTGTACTTAAATGCACGAAATTAAAATGCAAATGCTCTTCACATCAGTGCCGCACACTCCCTTGAGTACACCTCACCCCTCAACTTATATGCACACCTACCTAAACTATAAATGACCCATCTAACTAACCCTCTGTAGCTAGTCTTTTCTCATATATCTCACTATTTCCCACTATCCCAACTCGAGTGAGTATCGTATACATTTTATGGGTTATTAATCACATTAACCTATTTAAATCATTTTCTATTTGATGTCATATAACATTCTCACGAGTTATATCCTTTATATCATTCACATCATGTATACAAGTTATAAGTTATATTTCACACTAACTTATTGACATCCATATCCAACTTGATACCATATAACCATTTTACAAGTTATATTATTTATACATTTCACACTATGTATATATATAAACTCCCGTATATAATTCTGCACTATATATACGTATCATAACTCAACATTCATACTAACTTATTTAAGTTATTTCTCATTTAATTCCATATAACCGTTTCATAAGTTATATCATTTATACATTTCACACCATGTATATTCCCGTATATAATTATGCACTATATATACATATAACTATATCTCAACAGTCACACACATGTCGGATATAAAATGCTATCACCGAAAGCATAGGAGGCAGCCATAGTTCTAGCCGAAAGTATCCGCTCCATACCATAACGGTTCCACCCCTATAAGTCACAGACATTACGGCCTGGGGAATATACTAACCCTGCATTCGCTAGCCAGGAGGTTCACCCACATTCCGTAACCTCCTATAATAGCATTAATAGTGGTATGGTTTTACTATATATATTATTCACACACATATATATAAATCATATATGTACTACGCATCGACATATATATAGGAATTTAGGCTAATGGAGTATTATGCCCATACTCAAGCCTAAAACATTTGAGTATACGGTCCAATTTCATTTTAATTAATTGCAGATTAATTAATTCCCATTATCGTGGCGTAACCCCTTTCAAGTATACCCGGACTTTCAATCTCTCTGTCCGAAATTCAATATTTTGAATTCAATGTTCAATTTCATCCAATTAAGTTTTCTCCACTTAATTAACAAGGTTTCAATCACTCAATCATAAACCTTAATCTCTCCAATTTAATTAATCCAAGGATGATTAGTCACACCTATCAATCTAGGCAATCTCCAACAGAACAACAACAAAAAAATATTTCTTAAAATTTGCCCCACGAATCTGCCCAGATTGTTAAAATGCCGTTTTGGGGCATTTTGGAGCCGTTTTTGGAGAAAACGTGTCAGAGAACAAAAGTTAAAAAACGCCATTTTCTACAGGGTAAAGCAGACAGAATCGCCATTAGAGTAATAAATACCTCAATTCTGTATAGATCTCTTCATCAAAACATCTCAAGAATTATCCTAAATCCATTCTTTTGTTATCACAAATCTAGTCCTAACAATTTCATCAATTCTCAAAACCCCTACAGATTTATAACTCTCATTAAAAGGAAATCCCAATTTACTCAAGAACAAATCTTAGAATTCAATTGGATTCCACCTCTTTTAATATGAAAACATAGATGTAATTTAATAAACACAATTTAAACCACTTGCCTTAAAAATGAAGATCTAGGGCTTGAATGAAGGTGTTGAATTGGAATTGAAGCCATCTCTCCAAGATCCCCAAGTTCCTCTTCTCTTTGGTTCTCCCTTAGCTTTTTCCCTCTTTAGTCTTCTAATGTGATTTAATGATGCATACCCCTTACCCATTTGGGGTTAAAAACCTTACTCACGTTTTTGGGCCAATGGGCCTTATAAAAAGGGTCCATACTCTGCATGTAGAGCTCACATATGTCTAATTAGGACCCAATATATGCATATAACCACTCTTTTTGTACTATTTCGACCCTAACAGACTCAACCGCGTGCTCAAAATCACCATCCGAAATAAATTTCTAAAATTAAATCTCACTCGTTAATTTATTTAAATATATTCACTTTTAAATATTCTCATTAATTAATTCTCATTAATTTACAACACAAATGAATTACTAATTGTTGAATTAATTAATTAGAAATAATAACCCAAAAAGTTCGAGGTGTTACAATGATCAAACTGTTATTGGAATGAATCTTCAATATGGTAGAGCATCTTATTTTGCCATTTGGTTCGTTTGTAAGCTCAAAGTAAGGATTGTGTTTGTTATTATTTCCTTCTTGGTATGGTTCTATATGGTTATGTTAATAATAAGATTATTTTAATTTTTTACGAAAATGGGTTATTTTTCTAGACCCAACCTATATTGTGCTAATTAAAAATTAGGGATAATTACCTTTTCATTTGTTTGTTTTTTTACATATTCAGTGTTAGCACTTGGAACAATTGGGGTAAAAATCTTTCGACAAGTCGAATGTCAATCTGATACTTAGGGAGAAGGGCCTCAGATGTAGGTATGGATTCATGATTGTATTTTATTTTTATTATGTTTATTCATTCAACAACCCCATAGGTTATATTTTTAACCCTTGAATATCATGTTATAATTAACAAGAAATATCTAACACATAACATTTTAGTAGATCAACTACCTTGAGGAGAACCACAATCCAAGTACTAATTTTATGGGTATGTTGTTTGTTCCCCTCGCCATATATAGATTATAAAAAAATGCATCTTTTTTTTTTGTCATTATATGTATGGCATGTTATTGACAATGGTCGTAGATTAATTCAGACTTTTCTTTTTAAAATTTACTTTTGGTTCTATAATGGGTTCTTTTAAATTTGTACGTATAAGTGTATATATTTAACATGTGTTAAAATCCTCTATTCGAATGAAATGTATCTAAAATTTTAGAATTCTTAGCAACTCATATTCTTTTTAGTGCAGAGGTTAATGATTATACTAGTTTAGGCATTTTTTTGCTCATGTTAGGCATTATCCTATTTACATGTTAATTTATTTTGTTATTTTATATGTGCTCTATTATTGACATTTTTCTTAAATTTATAACCTTAAACAATATTTTCAAAGCATTTCTTCTCTTTACCTTCCTATTTTAATATTTAAATTAATAAAGAATTAAGATAAAGGTCACGTTCCTTCTTATATTTGGATTTTTAGGACAATATTTTTCAAGTTTATAAATCTAGTCCCTGTGATATAATATCATTTATTTGTGCGGCCCTTTAGAGTTAGGAGTTCATCTTTTTTATCTGCACCAGCGACACCATTTTTCATGGTGTTTTTAGTACATGGACTAAATTTATAAAATTATTTGGAGTGAATATTTTTATGCACTTTAAGAATTATAAAGACTTTATCCCAAAATCCCCTTAAATTAAATATTCGAATTCAATCACACGTGCAACGCACTTGGACATGCAATTAATACAAAAATTATGAATTAAACTGACCCTAAATTTTAAGATGTCCATCGACCTTAATTAATTGCTTCACGTGTAATAAAACGTGCTACCTATGTCAAAAATGATCTCTACCACTAACTCACCTGACATTTGCAGACCTCAAATCTATTCCCGGTTGAGAAGGAAACAGGATGAGCCGGTTATCGTCTCTGTGTGTGTGTACGTGTGTATAATAAATATATTCACATGCACCACCAAAATTAACATCATCAGGTGTAAATTCTTCTTTTTTTAGCAGACGAGCACCTCTGTTTATGTTAATAAGGTTCGATTTCTATACCCAAATTGTGGTGTATCTCTTATGTTATTTATGTATGAATCTGATTTTATCTTCCTTTAAAATGCATTTAATGTCAAAACTGGAATCTTGATGAATGGTATTGAGTCCTAATCTAAGGTTTTACAACCAACAAACAAACCAAACCTGGGTTTGACAATGCAATGAATTTAAAACTGTTTGCAACGCCCATTGTTAAGCTTTTCGTTATCTTTCAAATATGGGTTTTACCAAAATTGTTTAGTTTATATAAATTGCAAAATTAGCCTTGTAGTTTAGGATCATTTTCATTTTTGGACGTGATGTTGCCAAAGTTCCGATGTTAACCTGATGTTTAAAAATTCGTGCAATTATAGCCCTTATTCCATTCACTCACAAACATGTGATGGAGGGCTAAAATTACACGAATTTCGAAACATCAAGATTAACATTGTAACTTTTGGAGCGTCCGGTCAAAAATTGAAAATGACACCAACCCTTAGTGATAATTTTGCATTTTAAACTTTTAGTTTTAAGGTTAGACATGTGAGTAGTTGAATACAGGCCAAGTGTCAATTTATTTGTTTTGGTAGGAACAAGAGGGAAGGGTGGTGATATTCTCATCCCAAAATAATCTACATAACACCATAAAACACAAAAATGATACATTTACCATCAACCATCACAAATTTACCCTTTTAATTTTGTTAAAAAGTCTATTATACCCTTCTTCTCTAAAAGCTCAAACCCTCAAAAAAAAAACTTCCTTCTCCTTCTCCAAATGCTCAAACCCTCCAAAAAAAACTTCAAAACCCTCCTTCTCCAAGGCTCAAACCCTTCTTCAAGGCTCAAACTTGAAAACGCTCCTTCTCCAAAGGATGCTTAGATTGGACTCATTGTATTTAGTTTAGAGAAGAAGCCATAGGAAAGTTTAAAAAAAAAAATTGTTAAGACTTCCTACAGTAACCCGTAACCGTAGACGATGGTATACCACGGCTTACGTTGGTTATGGTCCCTCACGGTTTAAATTGGTCGTATAATATGGTTTATCACGGCTTGACTTGATCGTATAATATGGTATATCACGACTTACCTTGGCCGTGCAAATGAATGTCACGGTGTGGGTTAGTCGTAATCTTTTGACCACGGTTTGAGTTGGCCGTGGTTTTCATCCGAGGTTTAAGTTGGTCGTGGCTTTCATCAAGCTCATTATTAATTTCATGATTTTGAGTGGGTTATGGTTTTCATTCCAGTGATCAGTTCCTTATTTATTTCATGATTTTAGTGGGTCGTGATTTTCAATCCAGTGATCTCAAGTTCCTTTTTATAAATTTGTTGTGATATTCCCACCTCTATGACCTTAGGCACGTTATTTATCATATAATCCTTTATTTTTTAAATAATGCAACAATGTTTAGTAATAAAACATACATAACAATTAGATTGTAAATTTGGTAATAAAACATTCTTCAACCACATTGTACAAATATTCTTCAATCATATTTATTAACAACCACAATATTTAGTCTTGGGTTTATATAATGGAGTTTGAAATTGTGGTGTTGAGTTTTTTTGGTGTTAGTGAGATGTATAATTGATTTTGGTGGTATTTTGAAGTAAGTGGAGTTATGGAGATTATTTTGGGTTAGGAATATCACCACCCTTATTTTAGTGATATTCCCACCCCAAAATAATCTCTGTAACACCACAAAATACAAAGATAATATTTTTACCATCACACACCACAAATTTTCCCTTTTAATTTTGTTAAAATGTTTATTATACCCTCCTTCTCCAAAGGCTCAAACCCTCCAAAAAAAACTTAATTCTCCTTCTCCAAAGGCTCAAACCCACCAAAAAAAACTTCAAAACCCTCCTTCTCCAAGGGTCCTAGTGGGTCGTGGTTTTCAATCCAGTGATCCCAAGTTCCTTTGGGCACGTTGTTTATCATATAATCCTTTATTTTTTAAATAATGCAACAATCATATTTATAAACAATCACATTTTTTTAACAAACAATCAATCACATTGTACAAACAATCACATTTATTAATAACCGCAATATTTACCACACTGTTGTGTAATAAAATATACAAGCAATCACAATATCTTCCGTGAAGTTGTAAGGGCACATCTTGTGTTAGGGTCCGTTTCGTCCTTCTCCTTTCGTGGTAGGTGAGTTGGTTTCCTATAGCTACGTCTGTAATAATATTTTTCTTACACTGTGTCAATTATTAGCAATCTATAATTTCCCTTTATAAAACTATCTTGTCATATATTAATAAATTTATTTATTAATTTTGCTTGTCCTAAGGATGATCCTGCTCACTTAATGGAATTTAGGACCCGATCCTATGCTGAGTCGTAATAAAGACGAATGTTCTATTGCGCTTTATACTACATCTCCATTCCTCTATATTGTGGTCTTACCCCCCACTGCTAGATTCATTTTTAGAAGCATCTCACTCAAAATAGTATTGGGCCCTAAATGCAGCTAAGTGAGGAAGATCTTCCAAAGGACAAGCAAAATTAATAAATAAATTTATTAATATTTGACAGATTAGTATTATAAAGAGAATTTTAGATAACTAATAATTGACACGCTAGTGTAAAAAAAAATTAACGTTTAGATATTGAGCGAGTATATCTAGCAAACCTCGTTACCTAGCACCTAATTACTGATGTACTCACAGATGCAGTCACATGTGGTCTACCAATTCCCCATTTAATGGATCTGTAATAAAATATGGGAATAAGAATTTAAAATAAGAATAATCGTCCGAAGTTAACAAATTAAACTGGGAAGGTAAACACGGCCGCCCCAAGCCGTGAGTTCTTCCAATCAACGGTCTAGTTAGGCCGTGAGTTGTTAAAAATTACGACCAATCCAAACCGTGACTTAGTAACAATCACGGCCAATCCAAACCGTGAGTTGTTGAAAATCACGACTAGCTTAGGCCGTTGATATGGAAACTTTGTTGGTCTATTGCAAACTCGAATATGAGTGTCACGGCTGAACTTGGCCGTGGAAACCCATCACCTACGGTTACGGGTGACAATGAGGAATCCAGTTGGTTTGATTTTGTACATTAACTTACGGTTTGGTTATGGAGTTATGGATTAGACATGTATAAAAAAACACAGGTATATAGATTAAACATGTATAAATACCAAGTTTATAATTTAAACATCTATAAATATACAAGGATATAGATTTGAAATACATACCTGCGTATTTTGTGGGTTATGGAGTGAGGATCAGGGTGAAGTTATGGAGTTATGGAGTTATGGATTGGTTTTGGAGTTGGGGTTTGCAGTGTTAGTAGTAGAGAGAGAGAGGGGTGAAAAATGATGTATTTTTTAATTTTGGGTTTATATAATGGAGTTTGAAATTGTGGTGTTGAGTTTTTTTTGTGTTAGTGAGATGTATATTTGATTTTGGTGGTGTTTTGAAGTAAGTGGTGTTATGGAGATTATTTTGGGGTGGAAATATCACCACCCAAGAGGGAAATGCTGAAAATGGTTTATTCTCTTTTAAGCATTTTGCATCCCTTTTCTTCATGAGGTTTGAAAAAAGCAATAGAAACTCATATTAAGAGACTAACATGTACCCAGAAAAATATTTGGACAAATATGAACTCATAAATATGGTTGAGAATGTTGATTTTTGGAACTTGCCCCCCAAAGCCATGTCATTAGGCCTATCGGAACAGCATTTTTGTTGTTTTACATTTAATAAATAAGGAAATTTGAGTATTATATATTAAGAGATAGGCTCTGGTGCGGGATTAAGTTTGAGAGAGGAGTATGCGGATTTTTGTTTTTTATATATTTGATTTTTTTTTGTAGTATGTTTAAATATTTCAGGGGGGTCATAAAAAAAATCAACTCAAAATGATGTTTTTTACTATCTAAAAAAAATGGTTCAATATTTGACAGCTTTTATGGATCTCGTGAAATGTTTAAACACACAAAAAAAATTCATTTTAGCGGACCCATAAAAAAGTCAACTCGAAACGATTTTTTTTGCTATTTAAAAAAATGGGTCAATATTTGACAGCTTTTATGGATCCCTGAAATGTTTAACCACACCACAACTAAATAAATATTTTTTGGATTAAAAAAGAAATCTTGCATACTCCTACCTCAAACTTATCCCACATCAGAAATTTCTTAAATATATATATATATATATGTAGAGAGAGGTTCAAAAGTGAATCAAAATAATGAACATTTTAATGAACCTAATAAGATATTAAAAAATTACTCAATTAATTTTAATTCCTTGTTGTAATTGGTCTGCGCCAGCGGCAACGGAGACGCGTGGTTTTTAACATATACACACCCACCTTACCCCCCCCCCCCCCCCCAAACAGCTACGAATTCAAGCCCTCTTTCTCCTTTAAACTTCCTTCAAAGATGTGCTGCTATTTACGGAGATTGCCTATCTGTTGTGTACGAGGCTGCCACCTACATGTGATCGGATACCCACTATCTATGCCTCAGGGTTAGGCCTGTCAATGGATCGGATTTTATCCGAATCCGATCCGTTTAAGCGGATATGGATCATGCCTAAAATCCGATTATCCGATTACCCGATTATCCGTTTATTAAATGGAGCGGATTTGGATTCATATGCTCCGATCCGTTAATAATCCGATCCGATTAATATTTTTAATATACATATATAAATTATATATAATATATTTTTCATTAATATATATTGTATTTAATAAAATTGTATATACATCTTTTACATATTTATTATAATAGTTCTCTATTTCATTATCTATTTTTTTGGAACATTTGCAAAATAAATTTATGAAATAAGAGTTGAAAATAAAAATGTTGCAAATCAAGTTTAAGATAAATGGATAATCGGATAATCGGATCCGATCCGAATCCGTTTAATATTAACGGATATGGATTTGGATTTGCCTGATCCGATCCGATTAATAAACGGATCAGATCCGAATCCGTTTAACATAAACGGATATGGATTTGGATTTGCCTGATCCGGTCCGAATCCGATCCGTTTACAGTCCTACTCAGGGTAGCTTCATCCATTTCCAATCTTGGCATAGGAAGAGGCCACGTGGTCTCCGTTATTGCCCCAAACGTCTCGGCATAGGAGCAGGTATGGGGTATGGCTCTGGTGGTTTGGGTTTTGAACCAGGTAAGAGCTTGTGGATCAGACCAGGTCGCCGGCGATGGGGATGGTTGGATAGGAGAGGAAGGTCGCCAGATTGAGGCTGTAGTTTCAGGTTTGGGTGGAGATTTAAGGCGGGTTTAATCCGGCCGGAGTCGTGGCAGCCGAGTTTTAGCTCCGGGGGCAGGTCTGAGGTCGGGCTATGGCTGCCATGGTGTTTGAGTTGTATGGGTTGGGGGGGTGTTACGGTGGAAATAGGGTCGAAATGGGTTGTGTCGCACGTGTGTCCATTGTCGCTTGTGCGGACCAATTACAACAAGGAATTAAGGGTTATTTTTTAATGTCTTATTAGGTTCATTAAAATATTCATTATTTTGCTTCACTTGTGAACCTCTCTCTATATGTATATGTATATATATAGGATGGTGCAGAAGTATTTTAGATACTTTTCTTGCAAAACATATGCCAGATTAGTGTTAACAATTTTCCAAAAACTTCGTCACACTAGAACAGATGGAAATACTCAAGTTTTGGAGAATCGGTGTTTCCGTTGATAATGTATATTTTGTTTCGGAATTGGAATTGTATTTGGTAAAGGCAGAAAAGAGTGTGCTTAGGCCCATAATATATTGATGATGAATTTGTCAATGAATTGATGTTCGTGTTCGATCCGTTGCTTATATATGCTGATTTACCAAGTGAAACTCTTCCAATGAAGGCTGGAAAGGCCCATCCCAAATATTCATATTGATGGAAAATTATATGTATCTGGCCGTTTCCCGTATATTGGTAGGGATATACGTTCTCCACTTTTGGAGTGTTACGAGCCTGACAAAAAACTGCGGGTTTCTACAAAAACACCTCCCAACCTAGGAAACCCTAACACCCCTCCTGAATTGCAGTGGTTAACTTCTATGTTTCATAATGTTTATGTGATGGGCTGGATATTATATATCAGGAGTTTCGTAACCAAAACCTTTTACTCATACAACATTGGTGAGAGAAAATGGGAGAACGATAGCTCGATTGAAGAGTAGTATCGATCAGCTACGGTAACCTTTTACTTTGAATTGCTCAACCGTGGCATTGCACAGCGCAAATGAAAAGAAGACGAGGGATTCGTCGCTAGGGTCTCCTTTCCCTTTGGCTAGGTGTTAGACAAGTGATTGCATATACAAAGGATGAGGGGTTAGTTGCTTTCCCAACGATTTTCATTCTCGTGATGGGTGGTCTCTTCCGATCTGTCACCATACATTGCACTCATTGAATAGTAGGATTCGTCTCTCGCGTGCCATTGAAGGGGTGTACTATGACAACCCGCGCAACCCATTTGCATTTTTTCGCAAATTGGGTGTTGACAAATTCATTCTTTCAAATGATTTTGGTTTCTTTCAATTTGTAATTTTTCTATTGGAGTGGCTGTCGAGTCGTTTCGATGAAGGGTTCTTGGAAATGGAGCTACTGAATTATTATCTATTAGTATTTGACCAACGCCTTTCAGAGTTCTTCCTATTTGATTTATAAGAAATTGTCACATTGATAATGTTTTTGGTCTAGGAGCATCCTAGAAGGCCTGATGCAACACTTACTTTACTTGATGACAGAAGCTATAAAAAGCAACAATCTGATGGGTGTGAGAATCTTCTGCTTAAGTCTGGTTTATTGATTTTGGCTTTTATGAAGAGAAAAATTAAACGCTTACATTTTTTATTTTAGTTTTTATTTTTCTTTGGCTCTTGTTCTTGTGACTTGTCTCAATTTCGTATTTGGTTCGAAGCGTAGTATGATTATTTTGCTTATCACGTTTGGACTAAATGTAGTTCTTTTCTCCCTCATCTTTGCTTGCCGTAGTCTTATCATGCACGCCACCATAATATCATAACCAATTATCCTGTTTGGACACCATCATCTTTGTTCCCACCAGCAACCATTGTTGGCCTCACCATAAATTGCACCAGCTTAAATCATTCCGGCCACATTCGTGTTCTTGATTTCTAATCTCCCCTTCGGACTCACGATCCCCAAAACCTCTTGCAGCTCTCAATCAGATTTTTTCAATTCATTTGTTACTGAATAATTCTCATTGAGAGGCATATTCTATTTACAGAAAGAAGATGGGGAAACTGTCTGAAGTGGGATTTGAACCCTGTCCACCCCTATGGAGGGTGGGTAATCATACCATATGACTATCTGAGCTAGAGCTTGTTGATAGCTTCTCCATCAGATCACATCATCCTTCTTTCATCGAGCATTTTGCCAAAATTCTCGTAACATCACTACTAGCCAATATTATGATCAAACCAGAGCAACATTGCTCATCCTCTAGTAACTTAACCATCAATTTCAACTCCAGTTAGTACACTCATTGCCATGGTCTTCTCTTTGTCTCACATTGAGTTGTCGCCGAAATCTGTTGCAACTGACGCTGAGAGAAGAACGAAGTTAAAGTTGCTGAAAGAATTGAAGAAAGTAAAAAAATGGAAAAGAAGACAGCTGCAATCAACAAGGAAACAATTGAAAGAGAGGAAAACTTGATTGATGTTCTTGTTTCTTAGCAACTGAAACAAGTCTTCGATGGGCAAAACAACACCATTTCGACCTCCTCATTCTCAAAAAATTTAAATAAAAGAACATTTTCTTGGTGTTGTGCTAGTTCATCCCCAAAGACAACCAATTTGAATCAACCTAGAGAGTTTGTCTCGAGCGATACACGCCGATGCTAGTGGGTCTTACATTCTATTTAAAGGAGACAAAGAGTTATCTACAAGCAACCCTAATTGGCAAAAGTACCTAAATAGACCCAGAGGGATGATTACTAAAATAAAGCTAATTTTTAATTATTTATCACATCAAAATTTCAAAAAATAAAATAAACATATTCGAAGTAAAGCTTCGTCTTCAATACATCACTTTGTTTGGATCTTAGAGTTTGTGCATTAACCCACCCGTATATTATGCATTATTTTGTTGCATGCAACCAGGTAACTCTAATTATTGCTCATGTAGAGGTAACTCTAAATACTGCATTATCTTTGGGGTAAAGTAAGAAAAATAAAGAACTTTTTTAGGGAGGGGGTTGGGGGGGGCCAAAAAGGAGATTTTTATTCATGATAATAAATTTTGTTCTTAATACATGCCGCCACCACTATATTACACAACCCATTTCTTTAACCTAACATCAATTTGTTCTAATGTTTTCCGAGATATTAATTTTGAATTTTAATGTAGTAACGAAATTGTAGGTAGGTTGAGATATGACGGTAAAACCAACAGTTGCCTTGAGGGCTATACTCGTAGGGGGTGTAGCTGCATTTGCAAAAGCTGCTGGCGCAATGAAAGCTGCTGGCAGTGTTAAAGTGGGTGCAGCAGCTGCCGCCATGACAGCCGCAGCAAGTGCTGCTATGTCCAGTACCAAACAAGATCCAAAAGATGATGCTTCCAAGTAGATTTAAAAGCTAGTGAGTGTATATTATCATTATTTGTACCAAAACGCGTGGTTCTTAGTTAAAAAGCAAAATAATAGAACAAAAATTGTTGTCCCAAGTAACCCCAATGCAAACAGGAAACATGAGTTTTTAATGTGATGCACTGATGATTACAGTAAACAAATGATATTAGCTTAGTTATATTAGTGCTTTTAGTATCACTTGCGATTTTAGAGTTCACAGACTTGTAAGTATCTTCTATTGAGTTAGAATGAAGAATTTCTGATGTTTATAAATCTTATGACAACGAGACACTCTGCAGGGCCCGAGTGTTGTTTTTGTGTAAAATTTTCCAGCTCAAACCTGCATTGATGTGACATACATTAGAATTTGAGGTACTTCACAATCTTCTGATTGTTGCCTTGACAACACAAAAAACGAAGTTATATATCGTATCAAGGTAAACCTGGAAGTTGCCTTCTTTCAACAGTGAAGAGTTAAAATGACATTGATCTGCAGACGAGCAAATGAATTCAAAATGAATCTATTTAAAATTGTCTCAAGCAGCCAATGCAGATTGACGCTAATTGGCCCATGACAAGATTTCATCAAGCTACGCAGTGTGTGGGTCAGCTTTGCCGAAAGTTGCCTTACCCTCACATTCAAATATCGTTCTAGTGATACAAAAGCTTTAACATTTACACCAGCAATACAAAGGAGAGTGGACATTTAATGAAGACCCGCATTATTTAGTGGTGCAACATAGGGCTGTAACGAGTCAAGCTATCCAAGTTTAATTGAGGCTTGTTGAAATGGCTTCATGAAATAAATGAACTAATACTAAAACTAAGGTTGTAGTTTTATAAACCAAGCTAAATATATATTGAATGCCTGAGAGATTTGGCTGTTAAAGGTGAGTTCTTAATGCCTGGAACCGTACTTTTGAAAGTTCTGTCAATTTGCATAGTAAAGTAACAAAGATTAATCTTTTAGAATCACGGTATTAAAACAACTGCCATTTAAATTAAGCTCAAATGATTTGTATCTTAACACAATACATCAAAATGAATGACAATATTTCTCAACACAACACACTACCCCCACCCCCCTTCCCCTTATTTTTTGGATTGTTCTTCTGATTCCAGTTTCTCCTTCACTGTTGTATGTCCCTCAAACTTTTAATGTATAAATCCATGATGAAGAAAGTGCGTACGGATGACAGTATGATGTTGAAGTTCAAGCTAAGCAGCTGGGTCATCATAATTTTTCGCATATTCTCAATCGTCAACGAGAAAAGGTCAAACCTAATGCACTTTTGAACTTCTTGGAACATGTGAACTCCGGCTGGTCAACTGAGCTCACCACAAGCTCAGGGTTTGGAGATTCTAACTCGAGTATCACCTATAACAATTTAAAGGAAACATCATCATCATCAACCAAGAAAGTCTAGTTTTGTAAAAGTTTATCAATAATAATTGGAGAAGATATACAGAACACAATAGTATTGTTTAAGAGCAATCCATGTTAATGGTATTTATGGATCACGTGTAGGTGTGAATATTAACAAATTATCCACAACGCTTCCTTCTTGAACAAACCCATTACTCATGGTTAGTCGATGATTAAATATTGGGTTATATAAATTTACTCCCTAAGATAATTGCATAATTAAACTTAACCAGTGGCATGTAACAAATAATGCATACAGTACAAGTGGGTTGATGTAGTGCGCACGGGGGTTGGGGGTGGTCTAATTTCCCAACTTCTTGGGGGTGAGTCTAATCATGCAATCTTCTCAGGGACCAAAGTAAAAAAACGAAATATAAAATGAAGTTTAATATATTTTAAATCCTTGATTTTCTATAAACATGGTTTAAAAAGATTGCTTATAAATTAATCCAGAAAAATTGAAATAATATATTGTAGAAAATATGTACTGTGTATACACAGCGCGGTATGATTTTTTTTCTTCCTGTTATTTCTATTTTTATTTTTTAAATTTATATTCTTATTATAGAGATGATATTGTAAATAAAAATGATGGTGTATAACATTGTATATGCGTGTATATATATCGTTTAGCATATCATACCACAACATTTTCCCCATGCCGAAGAATTGGAGCAGGTACATACAGGTTGCACTGTGGTCCAAATGACTGCAAAAAAGAGCAAACCAACTCGGAAAAACACGCCTAAACTCTCAACCACACATCCAATGTCATAATTATAAACAACATATCAAACTGCAAGCATTAGTTTACCGGCCAAAATCTTCCTATATTAAATCCGTTGACGAAAGCAATCCCTTTGCCCCAGCCTTTAAATGATATGTACGTGTCTTTGATATTGTCAATGGAAAAACGACCAGCATAGAAAGCTGGTTCTTTTGAAAGGAACTCTGCAAAGAAAATATATGGTGATTAATTCACTGTTGTCTCTATTAACCTTAAAGCTCACCACTGAATAAGATATGCTATATGTAAATCAGTTCCTTCTACTTAGTAAGGAATTAGGACATACTCAATTGTTTTTTCATTTTTTTGCGGGCAGATAATCTAAGGAAGAACGAGTGTGTGTCCTGAAACATGGGATTGATAATCTGGACTTGATTTAGTTCGTGGAAAGGCACCGGCTGCATTTTCCACTTATGCAGAGGTTTTCCATCTAAATAAACAGGAGACAAAATACCCTGTAAACCAAAACAATAAACAGCTAATTATCTACCACTTCTACAGATAAAGCATACTCGTAGGCACATATAAGAGAGACTGGGATGTATAATTACATAACTATATAGATAGAAAAATACAGCATTTTTGTATTATATATATATATATATATATATATATATATATAAGATAGGTGATGTTGATGCCAAAATATATGTATGATATTCACCTTTTTATGCATGATATTTCATGCCTTCCATGGGTGCATGAAATATCATGCTAAAAGGTAAAATATCATACATATTAAATCTATACTATTATATATACTATACTACTGTTATACTATTATTTTTTAAATACATGCTATTAAATTATTTTTTTAATTAAATTATTTTTTAATATTTTAAAAAATATATTTATTTTTTTAAATTTTTTTTTTTCGTTTTTTTTAAAAGACGGGTAATTATGGATTGGGTTTTATTATGGGGGCAAATTTATCGCCGTGCCCTCGGCACGAGCATCCGCTAGTGTATTACTGTTCAACTAAAAATAATTTTACATATATATATATATATATATATATACATTTTACATGGATCCCCCTTTATTTTATCTCATAACATACGTGAATGTGGGTGATACTTATTGTTAAGCATATATCACATAACATATATATTTGATGAGTGTGGAGAGTTGTAATTATTACGTAAACATAACATATACGTGAATCTTTGTCTGTCAAAATAATGTTTGGTTTAGGTGGGAGAAGATTGTGGAAACACTTCTGAACTTTTCATATATAATGCTTAATATGAGTAAGTACTACTGTTCAACTAAAAAACAAGTCGTTTTTCTTATCAGCATTCATTATTTCATGTTGTATGGTTTCAACTAAAAAACAAGTCGTTTTTTTTATCAGCATTCATTGTTTCATGTTGTATGGTAAACATAAGCATTATTTATGTGCACAAACATACGTATATTATATGCGTATAATATGAGTATTTACTAACAATACAAAACATATGTGGTTGGGTAGGTTCAACGAGTGGTATGTGGTCGAGCCCTGTTCTCCCTAATCCCATATAATTTATAACACTGCTTGTCTCCAGCTTAATTATTTTAGGATTCGTTTGGTTCGAGATTTGGAAAGGAAATGGGAATTCATAATTCCAAGTTCCTGAAATCTTGAATTCCTTTCCATTGTTTGGTTCAAGCAGGAATTCTTTTTTCCCGGCATCTGAATTTATTTTTCCAAATTAGGAATAAATAACATGTAACGAAAATACCATTCTACAAGATTTGATCGTGTGCGCGTGAGTGTGTGGTTGTGTGTGTGTGTAAGTGTATGTGTGTGAGATAGAGATAGCGTGTGTGTGTGTGTATATGTGTATTTATATGTGTGATAGTGTGTGTGAGAGAGAGAGAGAGAGTGTGTGTGTGTATGTGTGTATTTATATGTGTGATAGTGTGTGTGTATGTGTGTGTGATAGAGACAGAGGGAGAGAGAGAGAGAAAGAGTGTGTGTGTGTGTGTGTGTGAGAGAGAGAGAGAGAGAGAGAGAGTGTGGTTGTGTGTGTGTGTGTGTGTGTGATAGAGGGAGAGGGAGAGGGGGAGAGGAAGAGGGAGAGAGAGAGAGAGAGTGTATATGTGTATGTGTGTGTGAGAGAGATAGAGAGAGCATGTGTGTGAGTGAGAGAGAAAGAGAGTGTGTATGTATGTGTGAGAGAGAGTGTGTGTGAGAGAGAGAGAGTGTATGTGTATATGAGAGAGAGAGAGAGAGAGAGAGAGAGAGAGACAGAGTACGTATGAGTAAGGTAATATGTCCGGGAATATAGGATTACCTCCATTTTAGAGGGGAAAGGAGAACTCCAATTTTGTAGGAATTCTAAGTTCCACCTTAAATCTCCAACCAAACATTATAATTCTAAATGAGGGGAATTCTAAATTCCAGAAATCCTAAATTCCCTTTCCAAACCTCGAACCAAACGAGCCTTTAGGAAATCACAAAGTTCAAGAAAGATTGATAAACAGTTCATTTTTATGAGGAGGTGGTTTTAAAAGCGTAGAAAATAAGACGAGTAGTTAGGCGAGATGTTCTCCTCCTTTTCTAGTTTGCACAAAAGTCAATGAATTGGGGCGGGGTAAGAAGTATTTTACATGGAAATTGAGAAAAGATGGAGGATGGCTCACATTTGGGACTTCTTGTTCCCGTAATATATGTATATATATATATATATATATATATATATATACACACACACACAGTACTGCTCTTGTGCGGACCAATCCGCATTTTAAGAGTGCGGACCGGACATGTGTCACCTGGCGGTGAGCCAAAAAATTATCGACTAAATTATAGGCACACTCTCTCTCTTTTCTCTTTTCTTGGCTCACCGTCAGGAGACACATGTCGGTCTGCACTTTTAAAATGTGGACTGATCCGCACACGGACAGTATTGTATATATCCACATCCATATGATGTAATGGTTTTTGCAAAAATATCTTAACTTTGGTATGTATGACATTTTTACTTTTTATGTATGATGTTTTTGACATTTCATGCCCATGCATAAAATGTCATGCTACATTTTTTTTTCTTTAATAAATAAATATATATAATTATATATATATATATATGATTATTAAATTTTAAATTTAAATATTTTTAACTATTTTTTTCTTTTTTTTATAAAGGTGTTTTTTTTTTAAAAGGCAAGTTATTATGGGCTGAATTTTATCACGGGGGCAAATTTATCGCCGTGCGCTCGGCACGGGCATCCGCTAGTGTGTGTGTGTGTGTGTGTGTGTGTGTGTATATATATATATATATCATGTTTCTTAAATTGGTGTTTTTATTCTCACGCAACTTTTTTTTACACTGCTATAAAGTTTTTAAAATATAATAAAAACAGAAAACCCTCTTAAAATAGTAAAACAAAATTATGCAGGGTTGATTATTTTTACAGGGTCTCTAATCATTCTATAAATACCCTGTAAAAAAAGAATCAGCCCAAAGTAATTTTTTGTATTTTAAAAAAACCGGTCATATATGTGTGAGCTTAAGAATTGATATATATTGACCAATTTTTTTCGAATAGTAAAACAAAAATTTGGGCTGTTTTTTTTTATAGGATATCTATGGATACCCTGTAAAAAAAAATCAGCTCAATTTTTTGTTTACTATTTAAAAAAATGGATCTCAATAGGATGAATATCTGCCCACATTGCATCAATGTGGATAAGTACATATTTGGAGATGGAAAAAATTGCTTATTACCCTTATTTTTAAGGAATTCATTAACTTCGTGTTGTAACACTTATATTCAAACATTACTTGGGACCACTATTAGTCGAGCATTTTATGTATAAAGCACACAAACAGATTGCTTTCAGCTTAAAAAATTTACCTTCCTGTCAAAAATATATTTCCCATAATTCACCCGACCCATGTTTTCAACCTGCAAGAATTGGAGAAGGATTCAACAAAAGTTAAATGACATACAATCTTCAGAAGTAGCAAATAATAATCTCAGCAATCAAGCCTGCATCTAGAGATGATATCACTGTAGTTTGGAATTATTCCCATTTAGAGTTTTATATATTTATTTTATCGTTTAATATCAGATCGAGGAGTTCATCAGGCCCAAAGTTGTCCTTATTGTATTAACAATTTCTATATACAATGGGGTAACAATGTAAATAACTTAATAATATTCATCCCCAATTAGCTGAGCATTCCTTTATTCACAAAAGTCAGGATATTTGTTTGATATGTAAAAGAGAGAGAATCCCTACCAAAATTAATAACCTAATGGTAGAAACACAATTAATATTGGGGAGCACAATGGGCTTATTTGACCATCTCTCAAATGTGCCGACATATGTTGGTCTTTCTCCATTATCTTTTGAAGGGCACGAAACAAATACTTGAGCTCTGTCATGCACCTGCAATAAATATTGTTAATCAGCCAGATTATATATAGAAATAATACATTTATAAAAGAGGGACTTACCTTTGGTATGGAGAGAATGCTTCCATTTCCTTTATTCATATATTCAGATACATATAACAAAAATCCAAACATCTGAAAATTAATAATAGCATATCATTCAGCCAAGTAAAGCATATGGAAGAATCATAAAAAAATGAACTATTCAAGCTAAAAATACTATGACAAGAATATACCTGGCCTGCAGCTTCCATTGAAATGGGGTTTTCAGATTCAATGATGTTGGGGCCTTTAATTTCAAGTGTGTCGAACAAAAATGAAGTTCTGTGTAACTGAATATGTCCATATCCTATCTTTTCATTATCAGGAGGAATTGAAGGGAGAGATGCTGCAGTATATCGACCTATAACCCTTCGCAGCTCTGAAAGCAGTACCATATATTAATAAAACGACCAACATGAGAACAAGGAAGAATTTGAGGAATTAGCCTCTTCAACAGATCTCGTGAAAATGTTGGCAATATATTAGGTATAGCAGTTTAGATACCCATTACAACTGCATGGAGAAATGGAAGTAGATGGTCAATATATCTTAACCACTCCTTTAACTAAACATAGATTTATAAAAACAACAGTTAAAATCATGCCATTTGAAAAGTTTATATTGTAATACCCCGTATTTTTATGCTATATTAATTTGGGGATTTATTAAATTTAATGTGAGTTATTAATTTAATATAAATCCGAAAATTAATCACTTTATAATTATTAACGTGATGTGAGTTAGTAATTATGGGAAACTTGTTGAATATAACTAATGAGTAGAGTAATATATAATATTGGTTCTATTAAATGTCAAGAGTGAATAAAATGACAAGTTTGGAAATTTGAGTCGGGACGCGCCCGTGTCGCGTCGGGAGTAGATATTGATTAATAAAAGTGAATAAATTATAAGTTGCTCGTATGGTCTTTTTGAGTGCGCCAAAGTGTCCGGAAGGGTCGAGATAGTCAGAAAAGTATACCCGGGGGTTTAGTTTGGGTCTCGGGGCATTTTTAGACCTATTTAGCACTCCGGGAGGGCATTTTGGACATTTTACATTTTTGGGTAATTAAACCCACGAAATTTCAAGGGTTATATCAGATGTCTAAGGTTGCCTTCTAGGGTTAACACAACCAAAGACAAGTGACAGCCATAGGAGAGGGAAGGAGAAAGCTTTCCAAGCAATCCAAGGCCAAAAAGTCACCCGATTGCACCACCACCAATGCGTAGATCGCGCGACGGGGAACGCAACCACACCAAAATCGTCCACAAATCAGAATTCTGAAATTTCCAGGCAAGTATTTATCTTGCTTATTTTCGTTAATGCATCGTTCATGTTAGTCTAGGGTGATTAGGATGAGTTTGGTAGAAGAAAATCCATGTTGGAGATAGGAAATTGCGTGTAGAAATTATATAAATGGAAATCTGGAAATCCCCCTGCATATGTAGAGGTTAAACCACGAATTTATGATGTTTTAGAAGAAGAAAATTCTGGAAAAGATTGATTAGAACAAGGTTAAAGAAATTCTAGGGTTCTTGAGATTAATATGAGTTTTTGGCCTATTAATCCATGGTTGTTGATGAAAATTTGCATGCTTTACGTAGAAGATGTATAAAATGGGTTTATACTGTTAGTAGTACAAATTTCTGGGTGATTGGGAATGAAAAATCTGGATTTGGATGAGGTTGTATGATAGAACCCGTAACTGGCTTCCTGCAGAATTCGCCATACCTGCTTGATCGATCGATCGAGCCAAGAGCTTCGATCGATCGATTCGATCGATCGAGCCCCTGCCATCGATCGATCGACCCCTTCTGGCAGACTCACATTTCCCTTTTAAAATAGTTAAATTCAAATTAAATGAGTAGAAATATTTGGGCATCCTTACTAAAATAATTTGGAAGGTAAAGGAGACCAGTAGGACTTATTAATAATTATGAGACCTTTAATGTAAGACGAGATGTACATTTTAGGGATATTTATCTATAAGAGACGAGAAAATTTTGCATTAAAGGGAGAGACGCGTAAAATAGTTACGTTGGAAACATAGATGAGTACCTACTGAATTCTACACTTGGGAGGATAGAGTCCATGAGTGTTACGTAGTGAGTTGGAATAATCCCTCAAATTAAAGTAAGAGACGAACCACTATAAGCGATAATTAAATAATGAGAAATAAGGATAAATGTTATACTTATGGGTTATGAGATGAATCTAAATTGATATGATAAAAGTAGTATATTTATATGACTGTGTGTATGCATATATTATATACATGTGAAAATCATGCCCGCGCTACTTGCTATCTCTGAGGTTACCGCGCTGGGACAGTCTTATCTCGATGGGACCTTTATGGGGGATATTGACTCGTACCCTAGAAGATAGATATCCTTGGTATCGATGGTCAGACGTTCCTAAGAGACGTGAGGGTATGTACTGACCTCTTAGAGACTTGGAATCTATGCTTCGCCTCAATATTGTTTGTGTATGTGTTAATACAGTTCGAGAGTGATTCCGAACTTGTATTTCCCTTAGTACGAGTGATACGGGGATTGGATAGCAGAGTATGCCCGCACCATAATTTTATGTGGGGTGCTGTTAGAATATATATATATTATACGAGTATTTAATATATATATTAAATTCTGAAATTTGGAATTTCATACTGTGCTTATGGTAAGTAAGAAATGAATCTTGACTTCAATTTGGAAATACTTGTTTTGAAAAGTATAATGGGACACTGGAAACTTTATTAGTAAATAAGGTTTAAATGAGAATTTTGTGATCAAATGAAATTATCCTCTTAAACAATTATATTGTTCGGTTTTAAATCTTACGAGTAACCTAAGATAAGTTAAACCATTGGGAAGATTAGTGCGATATAAGATAAGATAATCCGTTGGGGAGATTAGTGCGATAGACGTGCACATTAGAAGAGAGGTGAGAATTTCTCAAGAGAGTGCCGCACTAATATGTTGTTGCATTGGCCTGTAAACATTTTAAATACTTGCTAAACAAATTTTAAATCATTTACACTATCGGGCTCTGACTCGTTTCTTTTTCCTTTCTCTCTTGTATATATATGTATATATTACAGGGGCCCAGCCACAGGGGAGTCTTGCATAGGATCCTTTGGAAGGAACGCGCTGCAGCTTAGGTGGGAGTTGCAGGCCTCTTGCTTAGACGACTTCATTTATTTGATTCCACTCCTAGCATATTTATTCAGTTGGGCATGTGTCGCCCATTTCCATTATCCAGTTGTTTTATTGGACATTGTGATTCATTTATTTCTAGTATTGTCACTTTGGGATTTATTACTGTCTGGATGTTTTACTTTAAGTTTTAAATGTTGGGATTTAGTTGTTGAATGTTTAAATTATTTGGATTATATGTTCCAGGATAATTGTGGTGTGATTCTTTAATATTGAATTATGAAAAGTTTTAAATCATTGGTTATAAATAGAATTTGGAAAGTAATGTCTAAAATGGTTTTGACACTTAGCTTAATTAATTAGGGTGTTTAATTTGGAAAAGTTATTTTTTCGACAATGATGCTAAGAATGAACCAACTGTTCACCTTGATTTTAATTTAATAAAGGAGTGATCGCCCGGTATTTAATTAGGCGGGGTGTCACATATATGTACCTAGCTTAAAACCCATTCAGGCCTAGTAAACCTCTCTAACTCGAAACTATATGCATAAATGATCTTCCAAAGACAACTACACAAGTGATGTGATTAGACCATAACAGAGAGAAAAGAAACCTAGTTTGGCACCCTTTGACTTCAAGAATACCATAACAGAGAAAAAAGAAAAGGATTTCACTTTACTCGCTTGGGACTTTTAGGCGCTCAAATATAAGTGAAACGGGAACAAAATAAGTCCGTGATTTGCTAAAATTGATGTGGGAGCATAGGGACATGAGTGCCCCTTTTGTCATTCTTTTATATTAGCCTTTTTACCCTTTCTGTAGCTTTAGTATAAATAGCCCAAAGGCTTTCATTTGTATCACTTTTGACATTTTGATAATGAGAGATTAGAGAGAGAAATTGAGACCCATTCAATAATTCCTTTATTTGTTGTTGTTGTTGTTGTTGTTGTTGTTGTTGTGTAGCTTAGCATTTCTTTACGCTTTCGCACCGTATTTTCGATCAAATTGAGAGCCAGATTGGCTCTTGGGTTGAAGATGATTATAGAAGATTGGGAATCGGATTGGCTTCACCCAAATGAGAGGCGACATCCCCTCAAACAGGCCACCGAAACCCTAATCCTAAGCATACCTAAACCTAAACCCTTATGGCCCTCGCTACTACTGGAATCCACCCCGAAACCACCAGAAGACCTCCCAGATCGTGCCTGCCCTGGCCGCCCCTTCCAAACGGCGGCACTGCCTAACACACCGGAACCCGCCTCTACTGTCGACAATACCCAGACAGGGGCCTATCGGCCTTTGCCGCCACCGACCGAGCCCTTCCCTGCTCTTACCATGCCCAAACAGCATTATTCTCTGGCCAAGACCCCTACAAAGCTCCCTCCAACTACATTTTAGTTCCAAGGAACCCTAATTTCTAACCCCCTCCAAAACTCTAAGTCAAACCCTTTCCCCTCCAATCAAATCTCTTGTCAAAACCCAAAAAACCCCAAACCAACGTGCGAAGAATCAAATCCCCAACCCCAACCTATCTACAAAGGGTGCCCCTCATTAGGCATCCTACCTATTCCATCTCATGTACCCATATCTTCCGCCCAATCTATTTGCCGGCGTCGAGCCTCCTTTTTCCATACCCAAGCAGGGCTTGCAGATAAAACTACCGCCTATATGCACACCGTCATGATAACGACCACAGTGGATCCCCAATCACCCCCCCTCCTAGTGATTAGACGTGGATCCACACGAGTATTTTCTTTACTCGGTGTACCACGAGAGGGAGGCCATATATAGTGATTATCGACGACGGAGCTAGTGATAATTTGGTGGTGCAAAAAATGGTGGATAAATTGAAGCTTCCCACGAAGTCATTGATCACACCGTGTTGTATTGGATGGTTGGGTAGTGGGATTACACTTAACCCTAGCCTACAGTGTCGAGTAGCCTTTTCTATTGGAGACTACCATGATGAGATTTTGTGCACTGTGGTGGACATGCGGGTGCGCCACTTACTTTTGAGGAGACCATGACAGTTTGATCATCGTAGTATGCATGATGGTTCCCCCATCCCATGCGACTCTTCCTGATGACACGACCCTCCGCCCTAGTCGTCTCGCACGAGGAGTAAGCCACAGAGGTCGTGGAGAGGGGGTTATGCTATATCCTGATCAGTTCCATTACCACCCCAGAGGCATCCGTTCCCTCACGCAGCCAGAACTTGTTGAATTCTTATGCCGACATGTGTACACCCCCAGATGACCTTCCTCCTCTTCGGAATATAAAGCATGCTATAGATTTTGTCCCGGGATGCAACTTCCCAACCTTCCCCATTACCGCGCGTCACTCGCGGAACATGCGGAGTTACAGAGACAGGTCACGGAGCTATGTGACAAGGGCTATATTCGGGAGAGCATGTCTCCTTGTGCAGTACCCGCCATATTAACGCCAAAGAAGGATGGGAGTTGGCGTGTGTATGTTGATAGCCGAGCTATTAATAAATCACCGTGAAATACAGGTTCCTTATCCCCAGATTAGAGGATATGCTAGACCAACTCCATAGTGCAAGGATTTTCTCCAAGCTAGACTTGAAGAGCGGCTACCACCAAATTCGCATGAAACCGGGGGATTAATGGAAGACTGCTTTTAAGATGAAGGATGGACTATATGAGTGGACAGTGATGCCTTTCGATCTCTCCAATGCCCCATTCACCTTTATGAGAGTGATGAAACATATCTTGTCCCCTTTGTTGGGCAAATTTGAGGTAGTTTACTTTGATGATATTTTGATTTACAACTGATCAGAGGAGGAGCACCTTGATCATGTGGCCTGGGTATTGGAGGTCTTACGAGCCGAGCACTTCCTCACGTTGAAGAAGTGCACATTTATGGTGCCATCGGTGACTTTCTTGGGGTATGTGGTTTTCGGCGAGGATGTCAGAGTAGATGACACCAAGGTTCAGTCGATAGTGGATTGGCCCCCACCCACATTGATGTCTCAAGTCCGTAGCTTTCATGACCTAATAGGATTTTATCGGCGCTTTGTAGCCGGATTCAGCACTGTTATGGCATCGATCACGGATTTGATGAGTACTTCTTCGAGCGTCGAGTTTCGGTGGGCTGCAAAGGCCGATAGAGCCTTCACGCGCGTCAAGAAGTTGATGACAACAGCGCCTATTTTAGCACTGCCTGATGTCGATCAGTTATTTGAGTTATCTTGCGATACTTGCAAGACGAGAGTGGGTGTTGTTCTGAGCCAAAATGGGAAACCAGTCGCTTTCTTTAGTCAGAAGCTGACAAAAGCCGCACTCAATTATTCGACATATAACCTCGAATTCTATGTGGTTGTAAAGGCAATGAAGTTTTGGTTATCCTATCTCCTTCATAAGGAGTTCGTCATCAAGTCAAATCACAAGGCCTTGCGTTTCCTCCATAGTCAGCAGCGTGTTAGTGACAGGCACGCCAAATGGACAGCTTACCTCCAGCGCTACACATTTCATTTGCAGTACAAGCCGAGAAAGGAGAATCAGGTGACGGATGCCCTTAGCAGGAAGGCGCATGCATTAATGACTCTTAGGAGTTAAGTGTTTGGGTTTGATGAGGTCCCAGATCTTTATCCGATGAATGTAAAATTTGAGCCGATCTTTGCAGCTTCGCAGTAGGGCAATGGTGCTTCGGGTGAGTATTTATTGCAGGATGGGTTTTTACATCGAGGGACAACATTATGTATTGCATCTTCTTCTTTGCGGGAGAAGATCATTTCAGAGATTCACGACGGAGGATTGTAGGGCTATTTGGGACAGGCGCGTACCCACGTGATGCTGAGGGATCAATTTTACTGGCCGACGATGCGGAGATATGCCAACGCCTTCATTCGGCATCGCTACACTTTCCAGACGGCCAAGGATCAACACACCAGTGCGGGTCTGTATACTCCATTACCGATCCTTAAGAGACCATGGCAGGAGGTGTCGATGGACTTTTTCGTTGGGGTGCCCCGTAATTCTGGTGGCCATGATTCCATCCTGGTAGTGTGGATAGGTTCTCCAAGACGTCGCACTTCATCCTTTATACGCGCACGACGGATGCTCCCTATGTTGCTTCATTATATTTCCGTGAGATTGTCCGTTTACACGGAGTTCCACATAGCATCACCTCCGACAGGGATGTACGATTTACGGGATATTTTTGGCGTACATTGTGGCGGCTTCTGTGGATAGAGTTGCAGTTCTCGACCGCTTTTCACCCCAGACGGATGGGCAGACTGAGGTGATCAACCGGAGTGTGGGTGACCTATTAAGGTGTTTGTCTTCGGAGCATCCCCTTAGGTGGGATATAGTGACAGCCCAGGCCGAGTTCGCCTTCAACAATGCGGCGTCAATCGTTTTACCGGCCTTTCTCCATTCCAGATTGTATTAAGACAGTCACTTACTATGCCCATAGATCTTACCGAGCTTCCCCCGACAGTGCCTATATGGCCCTCAGCTGAGGAGTTTGCTGCTCGCCTTACTTCCATCCACGCTGATGTCTGTGCTTGGCTACAGACCAATTATGCCTCTTATAATAAGGCTGCCGATGAGCACCGTCGCTTGGTCTCCTTCCATTCGGGCGATTTAGTCATGGTATACCTCCAGAAGGCGCATGGGCAGGGCAAGGGAAACAAGCTCCTTATGCGTCGATTTTGGCCATTTTTCGATTGTCCGAGTTTGTGAGCCGAATGCCTACGAAGTTGGTCTTTCTGCTAAGTTTCGCATGCACCGCACGTTCAACGTGGCGGAT
Organism: Sambucus nigra; assembly: GCA_949130495.1. Lineage (NCBI taxonomy): Eukaryota > Viridiplantae > Streptophyta > Magnoliopsida > Dipsacales > Adoxaceae > Sambucus > Sambucus nigra. The sequence continues at coordinate 77,482,456 of OX422210.1, read as the reverse complement.
CTTTCTCCATTTCGAGGCACCCATGCCCCGCCCATTCCCATTCCTATGGCCACAGACCACCCAGTTTGCTCCCATGTCGACCGCATTGAGGGCATTCTAGACTCCGAGCTTATATCATCATGATCGGGAGATTAAAAGAGTTACTTAGTCCATTGGGTTGGTCGTCCCGAGGCCGAGGACTCGTGGATTATAGAGGCCACCGCACGGCATATCGACCATGACTTCTATCAGCAGTATATGGAGTCTTCTCGGGGGGGGAGGGGAGAAGGATGCAGGAGCATTGGGACATGAGTGTCCTTTTTGTCATTCTTTTCGTTTAGCCTGTTTACCCTTTTTGTAGCTTTAGTATAAATAGCCCAAAGCATAGTTGTCAAATCGCGAATCGTATCGTGAATCGTTTATCCCCCGAATCGCGAATTGTGAATCGAATCGGTCGAATCGGAACCAAATGATAAAAACGTAGTAAAATATACGCAAATAGGATTTAACACTATAGAATTGGTAATTAAGCGTAATATGACAAAAAAACTAATCGTAGCACATGATAATATACCAAAATATATCACAAAAATTAACCGTAGCACATGTTCTCATTCATTTTAAGCTTAAAAATGTAAAAAACAAAAATAAATCATAAAACACCCTACATATTAATTTATAACATCCTACATATTAATTTAAAACAAAAAAATAAATACCAAGGTTAATTTAAAACAGTAAAACTGTAAAACAAATACTTCCAAAAATTTTAAAGAGCCTACTTACTAAGATTAACAATATTAATTTAAAACAGCCTACAAAATTAAAATAAAATCAATTTAAAACAGTAAACCATAATAATTTAAAACAATAAAACAAATACTAAGATTAACTATAAAATAATATTACTTTAAAATAGTCTTCATATTAATTTAAAGCAACAAAAAAATATACCTTCAAAGATTTTATAACAAATACAAAAGTTTTATTAAAAAAAAAAAAGCAAAAGATGGAAGACACTCAGCTAAGAGAATAGACAAGAAAAGTTAGCTATAATAACCGAGCCAAGAGGACATGATTTTATCTAAAACTCAGCATCTTAACGGTATCATTTGTTGTTTGCTCCTTTTTTTATTTGTTTTATTAAAACACACGTATGGTTATAAGGTAAAAAAAAAAGTGAATCAGACCCAAATCGGAAGATTCGAATCGCGAATCGCCGATTCAGTCTGATTCTTTAGACAATTGCGATTCTCAACTCGATTCGAATCGTTTTATGTGTGAATCGAATCGAATCGTACGATTCGAATCGCGAATCGTACGATTTGACAACTATGGCCCAAAGGCTTTCATTTGTATCACTTTTGACATTTTATAATGAGAGCTTAGAGAGAAGTTGAGACCTATTTGTGAATTCCTTTATTTGTTGTTGTTGTTGTGTAGCTTAACATTTCTTTACACTTCCGCACCGTATTTTACACCAAAAACACTAAGCATTTAATACTAGACATAACATCCTACATGTTTCAGATCAAAATAACTTTTCTTTTGCTTTAAATTTTTGTTACCCTAGTTGTCTTCATATCACCTAAAAAATATTTAACCCATGCTAGCCCACGCCACAACCAAGCCACTAAAACTCCCAAATTGGTCGAATCAAATGAATGGTTGCTTCGTTTGCAAGTCCTACAATGATGATGATGATTGATAGGTTCAGGTATGTGTTCAGCGGTAATGGGTTTGATTTAAGGTTAGGGTTGTGATTTCAGGTTTGGATTGTTGACAACAATGGTTAAAAATTTCTTTAAATATAACGTTAACATATAAGGGTTGTGAAGAGTAATTTGGTGGTTTTATTTATAATTAAACTAAGTTTTTAATTTGGTGGTTTTAGTGAGTGGCACTTTAATGGAATGTGGATAGTTTCAAAAGATAGGGGAGCGAGCATGCTTAATTTTGCATTATAAATAGTCTTATAGAGGGGTAGGTAAACAAAAATAGTAATTAGATGCCACTTCTGTCATTGATATTTCACCATCTAATAGTTACTTTCTATTATATTCCAGTCTTTCCTTCTCAACTCACAAACAAAGTAAAGATTGCCACTTCCTCTTCTCTCCTGAACTACCAAACAAAGCGGAAAAAAAAACACTTCATTGAATTTCTTTCACAGAATTTTCTACAATTATTTAAAATGCTCAGCACCATGCATATTAATTTCTAATTGTTTTGCCCCCATTCCAAACACTTGTAGATACTTAAGCAGCAGCTGCAGCATGATGTTGTTATATGCGTATGATTCGAAGAATTTACAACGACCATCATCTTGTAATACCCCGTATTTTTGGGAATTAATTAAATAATTATTTAATTATAGATTAATATTTCCTCGGGTGAATTAACAGGTAATTTATTGGATTTGGATAATTAACCGGAATTTAAATTGAGAATTTTAAATAATTTATGGACGACTCGTAAATTAAATTAACTCGGTTGTAATTAATTTGATGTTTTGGATTGGTGTGTTGGACGGGACTCTAAGGGTGTATAAAGGCCCCAAATGGTATTTTTAATGTTGCAAATTGAATCTCAGGGGTGGGTACACCTTTCGGCCATGATTTAAGAGTATTCGATTAGTGGTTTGGGCTTATTTCGGGATCCAAATATGGGCGCATAGTAAACCTGCGAGTTTAAGATTTTAAATTGATTAATAACACTCATTAAACATCATAACATAGCATCAAGAGTCGAGTTTTGGGAGAAGAGGAAGAAGACTTAAGAAGAATCAACCTTCATTTAAGGCAAGAAATACTATCTTTGTATCATATTAGTGTAATCTATTTATGATTTCATCCCTTCGTATGAACTAATTGTGCATGTTATTAGGGTTTAAAATCTGATTTTGAATTGTATAATATGCTCTCTAAACACGTTTAATGTATATTCGAATTGACTAATCGATTATAACCATGTTTAAATTACAACGAATGACTAACTTAAGGTTAAATGACTTATATTATGAGAAACCATTGATTTATATGAGTGGGGCCATTGTATGTTGTCAATATGATTGGTTGTATCATTTGAATGATTGATTGATGCGTAATCACTTGTTTAATAAAACAATTGATGTTAATCGCATGTTAATTTGGCTCAATTCAATGAAGACGATGAAAGTAGAGACAGTAGAGTTAGACTGTCAAGGTATGAATTTGATACCCTAATTATGTTGGAATCATGTTAATTTTTGTTAACAAAAATTGTTATATATATATTAATCCAGCTCCAGAATTATGGTGAGGTTTGGTTTTTGGTTGGGTTTTGTGATTTGGTTTCTTTTGGGATAGCTAGTTGGGCGTATATATATATATAAACTCAACTCAACAAAGCCTTTTCCTAATTATTTGGGTCGGCTACATGAATTCTATTTTTTCCTTCCACTCTTCTCAACGTAATATCTGCGGTTAAACCACGTGATATCATGTCCTTTATTACAATATACCAACAAGTCAATTTAGGCCTACCTTTACCCCTTGTGTTACCATCAATACTAACTAAATCACTATTCCTTATGAGGGCATCCATTGCTCTACGCTTGATATGTCCAAACCATCTAAGTCGATTTCTCTCAATTTATTTTTCATAGGCGCTACTTTTACCGTTTCACGAATTTGTTCATTGCTAATTTTATTCTTTCAAATTTTACTACAAATCCATCTTAGTATTTGCATCTTCGCCACTCGTTTTCTTCTGCAAATTTTGTTTTTTAGTTGCCCAATGGTGGATCTAATAACCATCCAATAAAATTCTTCCTTTAACTTCAAAGGTATACGCCAATCACACAATATGCCGATAGCATCCACTTAATTCAAAGTGCTTTAATCATATGAGTAACATCACCACTAATATCTCCATCTTTTTGGATAATTGAGCCTAAATAACGAAAATGATCATTTCTAGGTATCTCTTGACCCTCCAACTTTACCACATCCCCGCTTGTCCTCCTATTACTACTAAAATTGCACTCCACATATTATGTTTTAGTCCTACTTATTTTAAACCTCTTGTTTAATATCTCCCATAATTTCAATTTAGCATTACTTCCCGTCTTAGTCTCATCCAATAAAACAGTATCATCCGCAAATAATATACACCACTGCAACTCATCTTGTGTTTGTCTAGTCAAGTCAAGTCATCCATAACAAGAGTAAAAAGAGACAATGACTTAGTGCTAAGCCTTGGTGCAGACCTACAATAATTTGAGAATCCACTTTTTTGTTCGGTGATGTTCTTACTATAGTCACGGTCCCATAATACATATCCTTGATCACATCAATATATATATGTATGCACTTTGATATTATATGGGAGTACACATACACACACACACACACATATCTAAGTGTATAAATACCAGGCTATAGGATTAGTCGTGGTTATACATATAAGAGCTCGTATACATACTATGAAGCACGGACTCGACACATGATATAGGATATGACACGACTCGATATACACATTACGCGATCTTTCCAAAATGTAGGATACGACACTCTAGGATACGCATAATAAATATATTTTTAAATATATATTAGTAAAATAAAACATAATTTGTTCAGTAGAATTCTTAAATATAATATAATTAATTTGAAATTCGATAAAATCAAATATAATAACAATATAAAATTGAAACAAGAAATAGATAAAATTCACTAAAATTGGAAATAGAATGAATATGGTTTGCAAAAGTTGGGGTTTGTTTGAAACTTTTGTGTTTAGATTGATCTTTCGTGAATAAATATGACCTCTTCTTTTTATTTTTATATTTACAATCAATGTTTTAAGTTATTAAATATTTGACCGCATTTAAATTTTTTAAAATAATAAAAAACTGCCCAGCGTGTCAAAAAAAGGTGTCCCCAGCATGTCCTATGTCCGACACGTGTCAAACAAGATTTGCTGCCTTTGGGAGAGTGTCCGTGCTTCTTAGTATATATATGTGGATATTTAGTCCGGTTGTGAGGACAATATATGAATATTAAATACCTGTGTTGGGACTGTGGGTGGTTTAACATTTCGTATTGTATACATTGGTATAATTATTGGTATACGCGTATGGTATACTTGTGATTTGACTATAGCCATAAGCTTAATTTGGAAATACATTGATAAACGTAATTAATGGAGGTGTAGGTAACTAGTGAAAATGTTAAAATACACCAAAATGGGTTAATCATAATGAGTAAATAATGGTTAACAATTTGTGATTACGGTATATCCTTCGTGATGGATTTATTCAGATTAGTGACACTCTTTATATGGTTTACATATGGGCCTGAGTTGAGATATCGCTCGACAGTTGGACAATTGTGTTTAGCCTATATGTTTGTATAATAAACATTATGAGTTGGGTGATTACTCTTTGTTGGGTCAATCGAGGATGATTGATTTTGCTAAGCCAACGAAATGCCTATATACTAGATCGGATATATATGTATTGGATTCGAGAAAAGAATCCATGTTGGATCGGTCCAGGATGGTTGATTTCGCTTGGCCGAGCGATATCCAATATGGATTCTTTACTCGAATCCAATTCATGTATACCCATTCGAGTAAACAGGGAGGTTCCTTGTTTGGATTTCGTTTGCGAGACATCCCACGCATGTAGTCTAATTCGATCGGGAGTTTAGGAGCTTTGGGTATGGGATCCTCGGGACTTTCCTTGTGATGGATATTTGGTTTGTGTGGGTATTACTGTGATATGTGGAGTCTTGGGCTAACAGGTCTTACTAACCGAGTAGGCTAAGTAGTAGTGTATCGGGGGTTCCTTGTTTGGATTTAGCATGCGCGACGTCCCAAGCATGAAACTTGATAAGGGTCGGGAGTTGAGATACAATTGGGCACTTTATTTCGTACGTTACTTATGTGGATTGTTAGCGTTAGTATATTATGGTATGGACTGGGTACGGTTAGTTTAATAGATGAGGGTTGACCAGAGGTGAGGTATATTTTGCATGAGTGACGGCGAGTGACGACATGCGGCGTAAATGGGTCACGTTTGATAATGTTCAACAACATAATATTTCTTGCAACATTAAGGCGCTGACCCAAATCTATAAAACCTTTTTCCCCTAGGTATTATTATTAGTATTATTATTGTTATACATGATTAGGATCAGTCAGAGTTGCAATGCAATTGGGAGATCCATTTCATCATCCTTAGTGTAGGAGTTGATTTCATTTCAGTTGACCTTCTATTAGCTACTTGTATTCAAGAGTTCCTTTACATTCAGTTGGAGATTTTTGTATTTTGGAAACTCATATTAGTGGATTCAATTTTATTGGAGATTATTTTATTCAGCTCAGCTATTCTGTTCATTATTGTGTCGTGGATAGTCTTTATTTATTGTCATTTTTATTTACGTTAATGCTGAAAATGATAAAAATTGACTAGCACGCCCTATCTTCGGCGTTTCAGCTTGATAAACTGCACGTGGAAAATAGGGGGTGTTACATATCTTTATACAAAAGAATATATCATAACAAGTGAAGAAACCAAATAAATATCATTCTACAAAATTTAGCATGGGAAATACAAGTGCAAGACCTAATAGTATACCTTTGAACTTAGCATTGCCCACATCACCTGATTCTCTAATAGGTGCATCCTAGAATAATGAGAGTTGGTTTGATTAATGATGATGACCAATAATTTTTACAGGTAGGATGAAATCCCTAAGAAATTGTGAAAAAATGTTAATTCTTCCTTACATAATCATAAGATGTAAGATCAGGCTGGTAGTCAGACTCATCTGAACCTGTATTTGCACCATTAAAGAATCCAAAGTTTGTTCCACCATGTGCCATCTAGAAATTACAGAATTATGCATCAAGACAGTTAGGCAAATATTCACTTGCAAGCAGAAAAACTCTTACTTTTAGCCCCATTTGGTTCAAGGCAAAATGTTTCACTTGGGTGAAAAAGTAAAATGGTAAAAAGCCTTCACCTACTTAAACTCGTAAATATTAGATTATGTAAAATTTTAAAAAAATATTCTACACGATATGTGGTTTGGACAAAGATAATGAACACCACCAGATAATCTAAAAATACTTTTCGTTCCTTCATTTTCACCAAGGTAAAAAATATTTCGCCCTAAACAACGCTCGGCCTTAAGAACATACATAAAGCACAGCAGATCCGTTCCTCGACAAGATTTTTTCCAGGGCATTTGCTGTAAAAATTGCATCTGTCTTCGCAATATTTTCTCCCCAATGTGTAAGCCAGCCAGTATAAAACTCTCTGAAACAGTAAAGAACATAAACATCCATATAGAAAAATGATGAACATATGAACAATAAAAAGTCCAAATTAAATACTGACGCAGAAAGTGGGGGTGATTTCCCTGGAGCGTTGAACTCTTTTTGCAACTCAAATACCGGCCATGGATCATCTCCAGTTGAGAAGTCAACAGCTAGAAATCAACAGTCCAGATACAAAACTTACTAGTGCAGTCAATAAAATATGCTCACATGAACAAGTACAATGAATAATGTATAAGCTGCTATCCAAGGGTACACTTTCACTATATCTCCTACAAATGTCTTACACTTCGTGTAAATAGGACTAGAAAAATGTATTTGGAAACACGTAAAAGCTATTACACATAATCTCTTTGAAATAAATTTCATATTGCCTTTTTCAGTATTATAAGGGACAAGGTGGTATAAATGATAATAATTTTTGGGTTGATACATGCTGTATTACTCCAATTAAGAACGTGGTCACCATTGACTACCATGAGCACTAAAAGCATCTCTAGGTTCCTTATAATGGATGTTTGTTTGCTTTTTGTTGTTCTTCCATCAGTTATTTGCCTTTTTAATGCTTAGATAATAGTATCATTACACAGACAATAATACACGTACGTGTTTGCATTTGCACTTATTTTTTCAAGATTCTTGCTTAATCCCTATCAATTCACACTCTTAGTCACTGAGGTTGCAACACATGAAGGCTCAAAGAGCAGGTGGTACAACTGGGTAAAAGGTCTTCCATCCTAAAAGAAGTTTGTTGTTTTTTCTCTTTTTTCCAGAGTTCATATGACACAACTAAAGTATCTCAGTTATTTCATAGCATGCAACCGGTCCAATATATAACCAAAAAGACCCATTATCATTTCACGAATACTCTCATGTAGGAATTCTAATATGAAATTGAACTTTATCAAAATGTTACTAACATTTTTCAGAAAGAGGAGAGGGGAACTGGAGCGAGGGATTTTGACAGCTGCTGTGTTACTGCATTTGCATTCGAACGTAAAGGTGGCCAACCCAAATGTTCTTATAAGAATATGGGAGAAGCCGGGTCTGACAAAAAAGAAGATGACCAAGCTTAATGCGCAATGGTTGAGAAGGGCTTAAAAGGACATCCAATAATTAACGAGAATAATTTAAGAGAAACCGTGTAGCTGAATTCTTGGCTGTCCTGCCAGAACAACCCAATGTGATTTCCCATACTCCAAATTGTCAATATAACTGATCATATTGGTCACTGTATCTGCTGTAAACCAAGTGGAAATTACACACAGTACGAAAAAATAATAGAGTTTTCTCTCTACTCATACTCATCATGCATTCATAGTAATTGGTTGTGCCCCTAAATGAGAGAATACGATGGGTTATTTTGTGCGTCTCTCAACGGTAGCTACCCAAATTAAACCAATTTCCAATTGAAAGGAATGTTTTCTTTCTAATCCAAATTCGGGCAAAAGTTAAAATCCTATCGTTTTAGTGACAAAATGTGATTTACAAAATTGATTCACTTGCTAACATTTGTTCATTTAGCATATAAATGGATCAGAATGCGGAAAAGTAATTTGAACACTTGCAACGAGGATTTTTACGAGGAAACCCTTGTAAAAATAAAGGTTTATACAAATGCAGAAATGGCTTAGAAACCTAAACCTCTCATAGACTCAATAATGCACAACCTCCACAATTCATTTTTTCCACCTTATAGTAGCAAGAGCAAGCATGGATCGCATCCAACCATTCGCCATGTCTCAACGTGTCAATCTCGTTGATAATGTGGCGTTTCAACCTCTTCACAAGTTTTTTTTTACACTTGAAGATGAACGTTGCCCTAAGTACAATGAAACCAAGGGTAGCCAATGAATTAACACCTAGAATATGTTAGAATATCATAAGGATTGATGGTGTAGAAAATGTTTGAGTTCACTCCAAAATCTCACAAAAGTGTATAAGTTTCAAAAGAGGAAAACACTCGAGAACATAGTGAAGCTTGAGTTTGAAGAAGAAATAAAATCTTCCAACGCTTTCTCTCAAAATGTTGTGTAGAGATTTTACACAAAGAAGGTTTTGCTCTCTCAAGAAATCTAATTTCTTTTTACCTCGATAAAATTAATTTGCAAAACTCAAAACCTCAACTTGTTTGTGGAGAGAAAAAGCACATAAATAGCTAATTCAAATTTGTAGATACAAGTTGTCATAAGCCCCAAGTGCCCTAAGTGATTCTAGTCCAAACAAATAAGGAATACATCCAAAAGATATGGCTGCAAAGAGAATCTACATGTTGTTTTACTATGCACTCCCGCCAAAAAAATCACAAAAATCAATTTTTGCAGAGCGCACGCTGGAGCTTCGTTGGAGCGAAGGTCGCAATAGCTTACAGAAAATACACAAGGCAAAAAACCTGAGGTCGCAAACAACGAACAAACCACTCGCTAGAGAGATGGGCCGAAGGTAAGTCGCGCCAAATGTCAATGTTTGCCAAGTTTTGCACAAAGGGGGATGCGGTCAGCGAAGCTAGTTTCAACCTATGAACCAAGTAAATTCTAAACATACTTAAAAGATGGATTTTCAACATAAATTTTATATAAAAAAAATATATTGCATCATGTATATATCAGCCACAAAAACTACAAAGTTAACTATAAAAAATCTTTCGATTCAAGAAAACATTTAACCATGGGGTGAATCCATGTCCTCTAGTAAATATTTAGCCATAGGGTAATGGCATGAATGATTTCAAGATGAGTTGATGAAGCTTTTCAGAGACCTCTTGGATAAAACTCAAAACGAGTTTTGGCCACGGAATAAGACAACCTAACAATCTTGTGTGTACAGTGTATACATATACTCTTACAATATGTATATGTATATGTATATGTATAGGAACTAATACTTGGTGCTTAAGCTAACGATGATGTCAAATCAAGAATATTCTTTGAGCAACAATAAACAATGCTCACCATCTTGGCTCAAGTATGTGCATGTGCATGTCCTAGCACACATCATTCGCGCTTAGGTATAAGAAAGCTCAGCCGCAAGCTTTAGGTGAACATTGCCAAAACCCGTGCCAAATGAATAAATATTTAGAAGATCTCAGGATTTTTAACTTTTCCCCAAAAAAACTGTCTTCAACTTTTTGGGGCCCAATAATTTGCATCATTTTTAAATTTGAGAGTGACTCAAATCCTTCTAGCCAAATAAAATCAGCTCCATGTTGCAACGGACCTAACCAAGCAAGTTCCAAACACATTTAACAAACTTTCACTAATGAATATGGCCATTTCCCTCTCAAACCTTGGCCAAAAGGGCTTTGAATATAATCAGGCCCAATAGCGCCTTTGGACCCGTTACCCATCACAACCAACTCAAATCCAATCCTGTATAATTGTTCAAGACTAAAGTTACGTTGGGCCAATAGCACACCGAGCCAATACATTTTTTACAACCAGAAAATCCATTTCACAACCAAACACTTTCCAAGAATCTTGTTACAACAGCCAAATATAAACTTAGTCGTATTATAACCATTAACGCCAAAAACCCCATTCTTCATTCCCAAGTTCCTAGTTGCCACCGCCAGCTCTTCGTACTTCAACTCCATGCCGTCACCTGAACCGCAAAAGAAAGACCTTCCTGGAAGGAATAATGGCGATGGCTCCCCTGCTTCTGGTGAGTTTCATGCTCGATGTCTCTCTCTCTTCTCTCTGCTTAATGTTCTTTTGTATGCGATCATCAACAAACAGCTGATATTTCCAAATTCCAATACCTCTTAATCTCAAGCCGTCATCTGTACCATCGACCTCGTCACCATCATAGAAAGTTTTTCCTGTGCCTTCGTCGATCTCGGCCAGCTCTCTCCCTTTGATTTGACGCCAGCATGGGTGATTTCGAGGGACGAAACAACCCTCACTTTTTCAGCGACGATCTCAGACAGATCTCAATGGTTTAATGTGGCGAGCCCTCGAACACTTGACGACATTGGGATGCCTAACATAGGGGGTGGTCAATGTTGAGGTTTGAGCGGTTGTTTTGATGCTTGAAACGGTAACAGAGGCCAAAGAACTCATCAAAGGGGCTGTAACGACAGAGTTCACCACCATCCTCTTACGCCAAACCTTCGCCGTCACTCACTTCATCACCACACTCATCCTCCTCCCCAAACGACGTTGAGTTGGATGAACCATAAGAGTACAATAATGGTCAGAGTGGGGCAGTGAAGAACCCTTGAATCTGTAGCAGCTCATTCGTTGCATTGGGGCCGAATTGAATTGAGACCTCACAACTTTTCAACAGAGATTTGATTGATTTTTCTAGTTTCGATTACAATTCCTTGCATTGGAACATTTATTGGCTAACCCACTCTTGTCAGCCAATTGGTTGTTTTGAGTTGTATCCGTAACTCGAGGACCCCCCACACAAATTAGTATGATAACTCCAATAACGAACATCACTCACATACAAATTTGATGTAAATGCACCAGAAATTGCACATACGCACATGATGAAGATATTAAGGTTTTCATCTCAACTCATTCCCATTCATTCATAGTAATTAGTTGTGCCCCATACAAGAGAATACAATAGTATCTATAGGACCCTAATATTGGGGTCAAGCATGTCATGGATTTGGTCATCTAAGCCATGACATCATTATTTAAAGGTAGTATATTCGTAGAGAATATTTTTCTATGCGTATGATAATAAAATTATAAAAATGACAATTAACAACGTTCTTCATTTTGGCTCAAGTTCGCGCGTTTGCCACATTACCGCACACATCAGTATCAAACATGTTTTTGAAAAATATGAAGACAGGTACAGAAACGCCATGCAAAACCAATGTTACCAGATACTCTCCCTCTCCCCCCTGAGTATAGGGATGGCAATTTCCCCAGACCTATCATGCTTCTGCCCCGTCCTGCCCCTAACCGTGTGGGTTCGGGTTTGAAACAATCAACCCGATCAGGTTCGGGGTGGGTTCAAGTTTAAATGTAAAAAGACCCGTCCTGCCCCGGTCAGACATGTTTTAGCAAACATATATGTATATCTACATTTACTAAGAAATACCTCTGGATAAATATATTTATGTCATATCTTCTCCATTACTAATCACAAAAGTTTGTAATAACAGTGGTACGCTTATGCATTATATTATAAAAAGGTCGTACCCAGTGCATAAAGCTCCCGTTTAACTGCAAGGACTGGGAGAGGCGGATGTCGGCTGACCTTACCCCTATCTACGGAGAGGCTGCTCCCATGTCTCGAACCTGAGACCAACCATAGCTTGGGCAAGGGCACTTGCCATTGCACCAAGGTGGATATATAAAAATCTGAATTCCTCAAATTACGCAGCTTAAATAAGTGGGTAGGGCGGAAAAGAACAGGTTCAGATTCCATATATATCATTGTGGGATGAGCTCGGGTTTTATATATTAAAACCCTTTTCGATTTTCGGTCAGAGCGAGTCTGGTGGTTTTCTTACTGTGTTGGATTTGGGTTTTACAAAAAAATACCTTGTTTGCCATCCCTACCTTGTATAGCCATGGAATAACCTTGAGCATCAAATAACATAAAAAGAAAATGACGAAATTACCTAATGCTAATATTGTTAAATCTATAAATAAAATAATTCTCTCTCTTAGTAGTTAGTCCAAAAGGGCCCACCATGCATATGCACCATTTCCCCCGCCTTTGAAAAGGTTCAAGGTCAAGCTTAAGCTGCTGATTAAACATGTCCAAGCGAAATAAATAAATATCTTGACTAATACATATATTCAATTGAATAATATATATATATATATATGTGTGTGTGTGTGTGTGTGTGTGTGCGTGCGCGCGCGCACGCGTGTAGATGAAGTGTATATATATATATGCTCAATCAAGCATAACACATATATCGTTGAATTTATGTTATTTTAGTATTTTTCCCTTTGTATTGTGCCCTCCGTATTTTGGGCCTCGGTTGTGTACTCTTAGTTTTGTACTCTAGAGAACCTTCTAAAATTGTAATACTTTTAGTATAAATACAATTATCGAGCTCCCAATTGGGTAAGCCTTCACAAAAATCTTACGTACAAATACTTCATTGGACAAAAGAAGAGAGAGAACGAGAAAGAGAAAGAGTTGAAGATAATAAAAGATAGAGAGAGGGGCGAAGAGAAGAATGAAAGGAAAGAGAGAGAGAATAAGACTTCTATAAGGTGAGAGACCACTAAACCCAGAGGCTTAAGCACTGAGGCTGTTTTTAAACAACTCGAGGTGACGCGAGCCTCGAGGCATAAATCTTAAGAGCTTTTCTAAACATTGAGGTAACCTTACCACACACCAAACTGATCCACATTCCTAATAACATTGATCCAAACAAGCCCACCGTAAGCACTGTAATAAAATACATTTCCAGCGTTCTAAAAGGCGCGCCTAGGCGGACGCCTTATTCTAGGTGCACTTTTTTTTTGGAAAAAAACGCTTTGGTGAAACGATATCGCCTTTTAAAAACTTATTTTTACAAACAGGACCAATATCTCCTCCAAAACAATCAAAAGACAAACATCATCCCAAACCTCTTTGTCTATCTTTCAAAAAAAGCCTAACATTGTCGACCGATTTCCGACCAAAAGTCTATCTGTTTCATTTGAAAGGTGAAAAACACATTTCTTATATTGAATCATTTTGTATTGATTATTGATTATCGATTATTGAATGATTATTGATATTGATTATTGAATGATGAAAAATACAATTTGTATATTGCTTATTAAATGTTGAGAAATACATTTTGTATACTAATTATGGAGCATGCATATGATATTTTCAAATTCAAGGTATGTATTATTTTATTATATTACTAGCCTTAGAATAATATAAATAATAAAAAAAAAAAAGGGAAAACGCGCCTAGGCTCCTAAGGCTTGAGGCTTGACTTCTACGCCTCAACCGCGCCTCGCGCCTTTTAAAACCTTGTACATTTCAAACTATATGTACTCGACTGAATAGACATTTATACTGTTATCACGAAACCCTAAAAAAATACTGTTGTAAGAAATACTACAAATTTGAAACCCTAAAAAAATTGTTGTATAGCAATGTTTACCTGAAAACACAGCATCTCCGGTAATTGTTCCTTTTTGAAGATTCTCCCTTGCACCTCCATCTGTAGTATACCTGAAAACAATCAATATTAGGTCAATAAAAAGAATAGTAATAAATGAAAACCAAAATATTCCAAATGACTGGCTGATCAATTTAAATACAGGAACAACCTTTGCATAGATTATAGAGAACAAAACAATTACAATAAAATAAAAAATAGAGAAAGAATTGTATTATCTCATTGGCATACACTAGTATGTATGATGCATCATAACAAAGACTAGAGGAAAAAAAAAAATTGGCATTTACAAGTGATCTGTATTATGCATCATAGAATCTACTTCCGTTGCACTTAACCATTATAAACTCATGTATGTGTGTATCAGACGTGTTTGAAGAAGTGCCTCTTTAATGAATTTAAAGGCTATCTGGATTTTCCTCCACATAAAGCCTCTTTAATGAATCTGAACATTCGTCCATGCAAGTATATGTAATCAAGAAAAATCACTTTTAAGAGACGTAATCCTTAATACAATTCAAACTTTATTAATTTGTGATTGTTGCTTAGATTGTAATAACTCAAGCAATTCTTAACACGATTCGATAGGTTGAGATGTCTTCACATAAACTAAATATTAAAGAGGCGTTAAGTATATAAGGATTAAAGATTCCTAATTAATAAATTGTTCCAAATGAGTTGCTTTTTTTAAGAATTTATTTAAATTAATATTTATACAAAAATCATAGCAGATAGTATTACAAGTTTGTGTTGGGTTAGGTGTTAGTGGTTGTCGCTGATTGGACAGCCAAGCGGTGGTAGATTTAGGTAGAGTCTTCTAGATTTGCTTGTTTTTAGAGAATTGTTCTTTGTGGGCCGGATAGTTTTGTTGTTTGTTAGTTTGGTCCAGTTTGAGTTGTTTTGCGTTTGGGCCAATGTGCCTTATCTGGCAGCTTGTTGCCTTGGTTTTGAGCTTGTGTTTATTGTAGTTGGGAATCATTGTGTTGAGGCTGGTTTTGCAGGCCTTTGGTCTGGAACCCCCCTTTGTTTTTTCTTTTGGGCTTTGCCCTTGCTAATTAAATCACATTTCAGCACAAAAAAAAAGTATTACAAGTTTGTTTCTATAAGCCTATATATTAAAGTAAATTTATTACATAGAATACTTGGGTTTGATGAGAATATTACTTCTCAGAAACCACTCAATGAAAATATAATTTAACATGAGGGCAAATATATTGAAAACATGAAAGATATTATGTATGTATATATTTTTTCGTACACCGGTCAATAATCAATTTCGATGACGTATATATAACCATTGCCTATAAATGAACTCAATAAAGGTGCATTCAACCAAATGCACTAGTATGAAAAAATATTTTAAAAGTAACTAAAAATTAATAGAAGAAACATCTCCATGTTTCATTTACTTTTTGATTTAATCTTTAAAAGAAATCATATCACAAATTAAAGTATCCAATAAAAAATTAAATTTATGTTGAATTAACATATTCTAAAAAACATACCTACACACACATATAGGGCCATTACCTGGTGTAATGCTACTAAAGCTAGGATTGTATAGAGTTTCATTTCGGGTTTGAGTCTGAGTTTATTATTCACTAAAAGAGTGGGAGATGTAAACATTCTTACGTCATATTGAGTAAATACAATATACACTCAGTTTAATATGATTTAAACAAATCTTTCGACATCACCAATTAGTTGGTATTCCAGTGTATATAACTTACATCAAAGGATATACTTGTCCATCTATAAAAAGGGAAAAACACCTTATTGTAATACGCTTGAGTTTATCCATGCTTTTTATATATAGTAGATATAGATATCCGACAAATCTCCTTTTTTTTTCCTCTCTCCTTGCTACACCCTTCGCATTGTTTTTAGTCTCTTTCGCTTCTTTCATTTTCTTTAGTGGGGAAGAGAAACCCTATTTCATTTTCTCTAATGAGTGAGAGAAATCTTTCATTAGGACTTCTCATGCTTTGACTTTGGAGACCTATGGAATGGAGAGAAATTGTTATGTAACGAGTAAAAGGAAGGGGGGCGGAGCCTCTCTCTCTCACAGTGCACGAGGCTCCCGCCACTGCGAAGTACTGAGGGGGTTATCCTTAGGTTATTAGATTTAATTAATTAGTCTCTTATTTATCTCTTAGTCATTTAGTAGACATAGGCCTTTAGCCCTCATTTGTAATCATTTAATTATTAATGAGTTTAAAGTTATTTTATAGGAGCTCTATGTGGTCATTCTGCCCGTGGAGTCGGTTGATGTCATCGGATCGGGTTTGGAAGTTGAAAAGGAGCCTCCAAAATAAAGTCCCGATGCTTTGATATTATTGTTTTCAACATATATTTGAGGAAGTTGGGGAAGCCTTTCTATGGAGATTCCTTGAATATTCGGTTGGGGTTGATCTCGTAACCTATGTAGCACTGATACTTCAAAAATAGCAAAAATAGAGTATCGGATACGGTTATTATATTTTCCCGATACGGCTTTGCACGTATCCGATACTTTAAATCTGTATTCGTTGACCAAATCATCAATTTTGACCTTCGAATACGGCTTGGATACGTCCTGATACTATACATCAAGGATACGAATGGGATCATATTGTAATTTTCTGAAATAAAAATTGGGCTTAGTTAAAATCCTAAATAACCAGAAAATCCATTCAATAACTTACGATGACAGAGAGTAAAAAAAGAGCTCCATAAGAACTAGGGTTTGTAAAGACCATCTCCACAAATCGCTCTCGTCTATTTCTCAATTTCTCTTCTTTATCTCTCGTCTCTCTTTCTCCCTCATCTATCACTCTCTCTCTAATCTCTCTCTGTGTAATTTTATGTATCTCTCGTCTCTCTCTCCAAACTTACAATACTTTTAACTATTCTCTCTCTCTCTCTCTCTCTCTCTCTCTGTGTGTTTCTATTTTGCTGCTTTTTTTATTGCAAATGAAAATTTTAAAATATTATATCACACACACAGTCTCTCTGTTCCTTTTATTTTTATATATATTCGAAGTTTGCTATTGAATGTTGATTTCAATTATATCACTCTATCTCTCCCTCCTTCTTTGTTCCTTTGTTTTTGTTTTATTATCATATACACGCACACGAGCACACACACACACATATATATGTGTGTGTGTGTATGTGTGTATATATATATATATAGCTATTCTCTTAAGCGGACTTCTTAAAGAACGGATTAACCTATGAAGCATGGACACGTAATACGTGTTTCGACACGCGATATGCGACACGTGATTGATCAAAAAATTAGGATACGACACACTATGATACGTATAATATAAAATATATATTTAAATATATATTAATGAATTAAAACAGATTTTCTCCATAAAATACATTATTAGAACATTCTTAACATGAAAATAAGAAAATTGGCGACACAAAACAAAATTCAAACACACTTCGACATTAAGAATCATAAATAAAGCACAATCACCATCACTTGAGTCAAAGCTTACTCGTGGCTTCCGGGAGAGTGTTCGTGCTTCATAGATGTCCGACACGTTGTCGGACACGACACGTTGGCTTCTGGGAGAGTGTCCGTGCTTCATAGGGATTAACGGACTTTTGTCCTTATCCTCACGTGGTTCCCGCGTGGTCCCAAAGACTTTTTTGTTATTTCCCTTAATGGTTCCCTCTTGTCTTATAGTAAAACCTTATTTTAAGACTATATAATTATTAAAATTATATTTTAGACCCAAAATTGGTATCAGACCTACAAGAGTTTTAGAATCCCTCCAAATTCCGACCCAATCCCACATTTGGTATCAGAGCCAAGACGCTCATTTTCTACTTATAGTAAAAAGGCTTTAATGCCCTTGGAATTTATTCCTCGCATTTACAAAGATATTTTTGGAACCAATTTAGACTACCAACCTATACCCATAACTGATTTAGACCCAGAAGGTTACTTAACCTCACACATAGACGGTTGTTCACACTCTCAACACATCCCAGCCAAACACGCAGATAGTAGACAAATTACTGCCAGTGCTATTAATAACATAATAGATCAAAATAAGTATATACTCCTTATTTTAAGACAGTTAATAAAAGACACTCAAACCCTAGTAAATTGAGGTAAAAAATATCTCTAAGAGAATACAAGAAATAGATAACAAAATCCCAATAGACTTAGTACAAGTACTACAAGAAATAAATCTTAAGACTAATCATATAGCAGTACTTAACAAAGACATTTTAGATATTAAAACTTTGACAAAAAATCAAGACAGTGAGCTAATTAAACTCACTAAAGAACAAGCTAAGTTTATTTCTAGATTAGACAATTATCTACCTAATGGAGATAGTTAGATCATACTGGAATGAGGTACCTTAGCAGATTTTTAACAAAGAATTTTAGAAAAGATAAATGATGATAGATTTTATTATAAGATAAATGAAAATGTGATTGCCAACGCTGCTAAAGCAACTAGACTCATATTGGAAAGATTAAATTTAATTTCTACATCTATAACAGCTACCCAATACTATAACAGTAGTTTTGTTAAAGAGTTACATTTAGATTTAAAAGCTAAGACAGAAGGATTAACCACCTTCTACACAGACTTTGTTAAATTCCAACAAAATTTAGCAAATTATCTTAATAATATGGAAAGCCATAACCTATCCAAAATGGATAGTATTATTAATGAACTTAGACTAGACATGGCCCAAGTAGAAGAAAAATACGAAGAAATTATAATGGGAATTAAGTTTATACATAATAAACCCTCCCAAGCAGAACTAGACTCTCCGTTTATTTTAACCCATTTAGATAAAATAGAAAAAGCTGTAGAAACCATAGAAGCTAGAATGACACACAAATCTGTGCAAAAACAAGAAAAAGAAGATGAGGTAAAAGACTATATTACTAAGGTTGCTAATTCTTTTATTAATACCCTTGCTAAACATAGTGAAGATATTAATAATAATACAAAAAAAGAGAATAAGACATTTAATGAAGAAATCCTTAGACAGATAAAAAGACAAAAAGATTATTCAGACTCTTTAGAAAGGATAAAAAAAAACTTGAACAAAAACAGGTAACTGCCTGTAAATTTAGAGAATCTCCTTACATAGGAACTAAGGAAGGGAAGGCCATAACTAGAAGAATAATAAATGATGGATTAGATAAGACTAGTAAGATAGTTAGCCCTATCCCAAATATTGGACATAGTAATTGTATGCTCCAAAAACTTAAAGATTTATCCTCCAATGTTAGAACATGGTGGAAGGAGAGAAATTTCACCAATCCGCTCCAATGGAAAGAATGGGGTGAAGTTGACTGGAAGATTGTTGAGAATTTCATTCATAATGGAACTTCCAGCCGTTGGATACGTAGACTTGTTTAAAGAAGGTACCACTCCCAAGACTCCTAATTATAATGTGACCTATCATTGTAGAAATCATGTGTCAGATAAGTCCTATACTGAGCTTCAAGTTTTCGACTCAGAATAGCTTAGATCTACAGGAACTGATAAAAAGTTACAATTCCTAACCGTTGGACTCTTTCAAGTAAGAATCCAAGGATTGCATAGACCTCAAAATAATATTAACATTTTATGTTGTTTAATAGATAAAAGATGGAAAGACTTTGAGAAAAGCCTTATTGGGATAGCCCAATTAGAAATGTCAGACAACATAGGATACTTTAATATCATTTCAGCATTTACAGTAACCGTAGACACAACCAAACATTTTAAGTTAATCTTATATGCTTGTGGCTATGAAGACTATATTATCCCTGACGCTAATATAAATATAGAATTCCAAAGTTATGTGAAATTCTCCCAATTTCCTTATGAAGGAATGCAATCGGGAATTCCTAGCGGTAGACTTAATGAAGAAATATTAGTTAGAACCAATAATTCAAACTACAATCATACTTACAGTATTATGAATACTGGACCTATGAAAGAAAAAGCTAAGACCCTTTGGCAATTGCCAGAATCTCAAGAAACTAAGACTATACAAAATAAACCTTTGTTTATTAATCAAGACGATGTCACTGGAAATGTTACTATCCAATTTGGCCCTCCTAACATTATCAATAAAAATATCCAGACTGAAGAAGTTAGATTTAGGAATATGGGAGAAGCCATAATCAGTGATCCTTCTGCAGGAGAATGTAGTAGTAAGACTAGTTCTAGTTTGCTAAGACAAGCCCGGTAATTAGACCTAGAAGATCATTTGAACAAAAAGACTTAGTTGGAGAAAAAGCTAGAATCCGAAACTTTGGACATAATCCCTCAGAATTGGACATGAAGACATTTAAAGAACATCTTAATAGAAGTCATTTTGTTAGGATCCAAGAAAGAGATAGATTTAATATGATAGCTCAAGACCGTATATTAAAATTAAAAGATTCTAAGAATACTAAAGAACTTCTTACAAACCTTAGACTAATAGAAGAAGGACAAGAAAGACTAATGCCAGCTACACAAGTAGAACCTAATAAACAAGAGATAGGAAGTAATAGTAGGCTAGAAGATGCTCCAAGACTTTTTGGTAAACCAATAGGAATAAATATTCTCATTTATTCGAACACTTTGGTTAAGACTAAATCTGATTATATAAAAGACTTTCCAACTAGTGACAAGAGTTTTAATCCTGTTAAGACCATGGCAAGTCAAGCCATAGATATACCTTAACTTAGACAACGTCCATCCAAGATAGGAAGAAAGCTTTAGACGAATGGTGTAATCAGATGAACATGTGCTTTGCATCTAATGAACAATGGGATGCAACTTCATGTAAGCAATACGCTGAGCAATCCATTAGAGGTATTGCAAAAGACTATTTAGATAGTTTAAGAAAGAATACAGATGAAGACTCCTTAGCTAAGATTGAGAAAAGGAAAGAGAGCCTAGAAGAAAGATCAATTCAAGAATATATTCAATTGTTTACATCAGAATTCATTGGAGCTGGCCATTTAGCTCAAATCAATGAACAAGACCTAGCAAAAACTAAGTTAGCGCTCCTTAGCATTTGGAAACTAGATAAGATCAATGAATATAGCAATAATTATGAGCAGCTATATTACCAAATTAAAGAATTTGGAGAGACCTTAAAAGATGAATACTTTAGAAAGATACCGGCTATAGGACAAATCCTAATTAATGAATATAAGAATTGGCCAGGAGTAGCTGGAGTTAGAATAACTCCCTTGGTGAAAGAATCAATTTTGCCAAAGATTATATCATATCTAAGAGACATGATATAACTCAAGGAAAGTTAATAGAAGAAACTTTCTAGCAGATCCCTCCAATCAAAGACGAAAGAAACATCGCTCCAATCCAATGGGGATGTGGAAGTGAATCTAAGAAATTCAAAAAGAAATTAGAATGGAAGCATAGGAAGTTTAAGATTAGACCTTTAGGATTTCCAAAGAAATATAGATTTAGACCATCTACTACCTTCAGAGAAAGGAACTCTAAGACTAAGAAAAATAGATTTAACCAAAGAAAATATTTTAAGAAAAACACTAGTAAGTATAAGAAGGTTCCTAATTATCGAAAAGAAAAAGAAGTAGCTCAATCTAAGACGGCCATCAAAGAATGTTGGACTTGCGGCAAAGAAGGACACTTTGCTAAAGACTGCCCTAATAAGAAAGATAAAGAAGGTATTAAGATTATTAATACAATATTAGACTATGCAGATCAAGAAGAATTAGATATCCTATATGCTATAGAAATATCAGACATAGAAGATGATGATAATACTAGCGTCTATAGTGCATACACAGACAGTGATTCAGAAGATTATAATAGTGATACTGATGAGTATGAAGACCCCCAAGATACTTTAGATTTATATACGATGCAAACTAATCAAAACGATTTAGATGATGAATATATAGACTTTGAAGAAGCTTGGTATAAATGTATATTAAGCCTCTTTTTAAAGAAAGACAGTTAATATTCCTGAGTTACTAACATATATACCTAGATGTTACTTTGATGAAAAACATTATTGCACATTTGAAATGAAATGTAGCAAGAAAGACTTTAGAAGTGTAGAATGCTTTGAGACCATACAAACGGAATTATTTAAGGTTTGTGTCATTTGCCAATTACACTACCATGAAAACTGTTGGAGAATTAGATTTAGAGCAATCTATACTAGCCAGTATGACGCTCAAATAGACCTAGATATTAAAACATATTATCAAGATATTGATAGAAATATAGCTAAAAGATTGCAAGAAAATGAAGACTTAAAAAGAAAGGGAATTTCCTATGACTTAGAATACAACTGCTCTGAAAGTAGTACAGAAAACATAACATCCTTAGATTTTATAAATAAACCTCAAAAAGGAATATCTATTGTAGAAAAGAATACATGCTTGTTTTGTTGAGTTATTCATGCAACACAAAGACTATCCTAAAAAACTTTCAGCTTTTATAGATATAGGATGCTCTCAGCGTATTTGTAAGGCTAATGCCTTCCTTAAATAATATTTTCTAGATAGTAAGAAGGAGATACATGGTAAGATAGCTAATGGAGAACCATTTACCTTATACTTTCAGACCATTCCTATTTATTTTAAATTAGGAAATCAGACTAACAAAACTATAAATCATCAGTTTTGGATAATGGATCCTCGTCCTAGTTTCACAGGAAACATTATTTTAGGACAAGCCTTTATTAGTAAATATCATCCTTATACTCAGTATAACGATAAGATATTAATTAGTAATAAAGAGGAATTTAATATTAAATCTCCTCTAATAGATCACAAGACTGCCTTTGACCTTATGCAGGTCAAACCCAATTATAGACCCATAAAACATCAGAGTTCTTCAGCTGAGCATGGTGGGACC
Source organism: Sambucus nigra (assembly GCA_949130495.1). Taxonomy (NCBI): domain Eukaryota; kingdom Viridiplantae; phylum Streptophyta; class Magnoliopsida; order Dipsacales; family Adoxaceae; genus Sambucus; species Sambucus nigra. The sequence continues at coordinate 77,459,197 of OX422210.1, read as the reverse complement.
TAGACCTACAAACCGACAAGAAGCCCTGGAAACAAACAAACCCTTACAAAAGGAATGTAAGTGTCCAGATCAAAAGTGTTATAAGCAAATAGCGCTTATACAACAAGACATTTTAGAACACGCCCAGCGAACCTTATTACAAGTGCAAGCCATATCCAAACAGAAGAAAATGGATATAGAAGTAGAAAAAGAAAAGATTAGGCAATTAGCAAAGCCTACTTTAGGAGAAAATCCCATCGCTAAGTGGGATAAAGACCAAAGTTATTGTGAAATTATCCCTATTAACCCAGACGCAACTATTAATGGTGGAACCTATAAGAAAGGATATTCACAAGAAGACAAGGAAGAATTCAAAAAAGACATAGATGAAATGCTTAAGTTAGGCATTATTAGAGAAACTAAAAGTAGACATAATAGCCTCGCTATCTATGTTCAAAATGAATCTGAAAGAAAAAGAGGAAAAAGACGCATGGTTATAGATTATAGACAACTAAATAAGAATTGTGAATTTGATTCTTATAAGATACCAGACAAGAATAATTTAATCAGTTTAATTGAAGATAAAATTATATTCAGTAAGTTTGATTGAAAATCAGGCTTCTGGCAAATTAAGATGCATCCAGATAGTATTACTTGAACAACCTTTAGGGTGCCCCAAGGAAAATACGAATGGCTAGTAACGCCATTTGGATACTTGAATGCTCCTCAAGTATTCCAAAGAAGAATGGATAATATATTTAGACTTTATTCAGAATTTTGTCTTGTTTACATAGATGACATTCTTGTAGCTAGTAAGACTGAGATAGAGCATGTAGACCATCTTAAAAAGATTATTTTACAATTAGATAAGCATGGTATTATTATTTTCGAAAGGAAAATGCAATTATTTCAGACTAAAATAGATTTTGTGAGAATGCATATAAATAAAGGAAAAATATCTTTAGCATAACACATAACTAAAAAGATTCTTGAATTCCCAGACCAGCTTAAAGATAGAAAACAATTACAATCATTTTTTGGATTGCTTAATTGATCTGCAGACTTCATTAAAGGCCTAGCTTCAAAAAGACAAAGCTTAACTGCTGAATTAAAAGGAACAGACAAGACTAATCCTTTTTATTGGACTAAAGATGACTTCGAAATAATAAGTCAGATTAAAGAAGCAGTCACAAATATCACTTTACTTGAACTGACCAACGCTGAAGACTAATTTATAGTAGAAACAGAAGCATCTGATGAACAATGGGGAGAAGTATACTTTGCCATTGATCATCAGACAAAGAAAAAGAAACTTTGTAGATATAGTTCTGGAACCTTTACAGATCCAGAAACAAGATACATTGCCCATGAAAAAGAAGTTTTAGCCATAGTAAGGGCAATAGAAAAATATATGTTTTTTCTTAGACCTAAATATTTTACTAGGTATACTGACTCTTCTTATGCAGTAAAATTCAGAGATTTAAACCTGTCCAAATCAAGGACTAATAAACTTATTAGATGGCAACAATTGCTTAATGGTTATGATTTCTCTGTTATACATATTAAGGGAAGTAAAAATACCATTCCAGACATTATATCAAGAGAACCAATGTTTACTAACACTAACATGATTTCATGTTTTATGTTTTATGTTGCAAACAGAAGACTTAGACAGCATGAGTTCCTCTGGAACCAATAGGCTGAACAAAGAAGACATTGCAGACTATCTTAGACGCGTAAGACCAAATGCTGGTGTAACGCAAAGACAGACTCATATTCAAGACTCTCAAGAAAGAGCAATCCTATAGAACTTTGATGATATCTTAGTTCCTCCTGGAAAATCTAGACATGAGATTTTTTCTCAAAATAAACTCATTGGGAAAATGTATTTCCCTCAATATAGATCTGATCAAAGATATCCAGACTTGATCAAATTTAGACGAGAATTTTCAGATGATGAAAATACTCTTGTAGACGCTATATGGTGGAACGTAAAGAATAGACTATGAATAGAATTCAAACAGAATTTGGTAGCTATTGCCAAATTCATGAGAACTCAAAGACTTGCAGTTACCCAACTTAGTGCACCTGTTATTCCTAGACCGCAGACTTAGACTTATGCTCAGACTCTTGGAGAATTCTCCAAAACTAGACTTGCTGATAATTTTTGTTATCAGAAAGACTTTTAAGACTAAGATTGTTATACCTTTTGGTCATAATAATCTTCCAATATCAGAAGACTATCAGAAAGACGTTAATAACATCATTGAACATTTTAATATGTTATTATCCAAAATTAATGGAGATGGCTTAATATTTAGAGGTTTCTTCAAAGATGTTCTAAAAATTTATCTTTTTGGAAAGGCAGACATATCCCAGATCACCTTAGCAGACTATGGGTTCATTGGACTCATCCAGATAAAGACTGTGGAAGACTCTATTGCTCTTGAAAAAATTGTCCATGAGTATGTCAAGAAGGTAGAAGACTTCCTTCTCCTGTTTGTCAAGATCTACCAGATTGCTCTAAGTTCTTGCAGAGGAATGAGAGTGGAGGAGTTTAGACTTGTTAGATTTTCCAATTATTCATTTGAAGACATGGAGATTCTATCCGAAGACGAGACTAAAGACTTAGTTGTTAATAATTCCAAGCTCCAGATTGCCCAAGTTATGGAGACGATAGAAATCATAGAACTGTTAACAGGTGAAGACAGATAGTACACTGCATACCATAAAGAAGACCTCATTATCCAGGCTGATGAGCCATTTAATGGAAAACTCAAGAAAGAATCTAAGGAAATGGTGGAGATTGCTTTGCCAGCCAACCTTATAGTGGTAGGCCTCATTGATGAATTCTTCAACAATAATGCTCTACCAGACAAAGACAAAGACGAGGCAGAAGAAGACGAAGATAGAACAGAAAAGGGCCCCATCCTACTCAACGAATTATTAAAGACCGAAATCTCAATTATTTAGACTAATGATTCCCTTGCATTATGAAGATGAAGAAAGCTCAGACCTGCCCCATATGGGCCCCAGACAGCTTCTTTTCATAAAGAAGAGAGAGGCAGCCACAAAGACGTTAGGTTCGCAATTATCACAAGACGCGAAGACTGCTTTTGGAAAAGCAAAAACGTGAAGACTCAAAAGATGCCAAAGCTGTATACCTTTAATTATTGTATTTTGCTTTAATTATTGAATGTTTTCAACCAGATCACTTTTGGTAACCGGTTTCCAGTCATCTTGTAAGCTCCCTTGTGCTATAAAGGGACAGTTAAGGTTGTGTGTAAGATAGCGAGATTAGAAGTAAGAGAGTGTGTAAGCTTAGAGAGAATAATATGTACATGAGTGAGTAAATCTCTCATAATTAGGGGAGAGGGGAGAGGGGAGAGTTGTATTTACTTATACAATGCAATAAAAGTATGTTCTTTTCCAGAAATCTCTTATGTTGAGTTGTTATTTTTCAAATTATTGTTTCCAACTTTCTGTTCATAGAGAACTATTGTGTGGAACCTCTGGTGTAGCACACAAGGTGTTATACTGTTGAACGGCCGTTAGGTGTCGATTTGCCATGAGCCGTTAGCCAGGTGGGCGTTAGGGGTGAAGGCGTACAGGCGGAAAACGGGTACAACACCAAAATAGTGGATTGAGGTGTGACACATAAAGAGAGAGTTGCAGGAGGCCGAGACCGGAGAAGAATAGTAACAAGGCTGACGAGACGAAGGAAAGAAGATAAAGATATTGCATACCAGAATGAAGGTATAAATCGAACCAAACCCTTTAACTATTTTACATATTATTGTTTTAAAAGAAACTTGCATGAGCCTACAAATCACTACAGACTTTTTCGCATTTATTAACCAAATAAATCCAGACTTAACAAGAGAAATCCAAGAGTGGACTCTTACAGACCCAAAAGATAAAGAACTTATAGAATCTTCTTTAACATATGCAGGTAATACTTTTAAATATATAGACCAAGTTATTGAGTTATTAGTACGTAAGGTACCGAGAATAGAAATAATTAGAACAAGGATCCGTGATCTCTTTAAACAAAAGATAAGAACTGTAGAATTCGCAAAAGAACTCTCAAGACCGAAAAAATATCAAGAATACACTAGAATACTTGAAGATAGTATAGACGTATTAAAATATATTAGATGTAAAAGGTTAGCTGAAACAAGAACTATTTTAATTAGATCAGCAGAAATTCGTCCTCTTCTTAAAAACGTAGAGACACTGCCCCTAGAACATATCGTAGATTTTTGTAATCCTATGGCGATAATGATTTAGACGAATTTATAAATAACGATATAATTGATATTGTTAATCATATATATAAGATATATAAAGAAACTAGACTGATAAAACCTCAATACCGCATAAGGTATTTAAGACTAGAATATTTTCCATCAAAACCGCTTGCAATTTCCAGACTCCCTGGGGAAAATATTTATATTGATAATCCCCACTATTCCGAATTTCAGTACGATAGTGACGGAAGAAGTTGGAGAAGTAGCAGCTCTGAAACTTCTTTTAGACTCTCAGATTAATTTAGACGTTAAAAATAAGCTTAAGACTCTAGAAATTATTAGGGTGGAAATTTATATTTCTATAACATTAGAAAAAGACAAAGGCATAAAAAGACAAAGCGGTCCCCAACAGGTGGTCCAAAAGATAAAAGTGGTCCTAAATCATGTGGACGATATTAAGCCCGTCATTTAAGCCCGTTAAATTTGCCCGTCGGAGAGCCTGACCGATATATATATATATATATATAGTTATTATAAGTAAAAATTATATATTCATTAGAACCCACAACTCGGGTCGGGCGGGTGGGAAGCGGCGGCGCACACGTGTGGGTCTTTGCATATAAGAACTCCCCCCTTTACAAACTTGGGAAGCCCCATGAGGCTCCTTTATTATATATTTATATTGCAACTGAGGATTTTTCTATTATTATATCTGATGTGTTTTGTGATACGTAGCGCGTAGTTGTGCTCCCAGGAGCAGAGTATCTTTTATTTTGTATTTAAGTTTATGGTTATATTGTCATTTTCTTTTATTTTTAGTCTTTAATTGGTCTCCAAGCAGGTTTGAACCTAATTAGTCTTTTTTAGTAATTACTTATCCTTTAGTTTTTTGGGTCTTTATTTGGCTACCAAGTAATTTTTCTCTTATAAATAGGCTCTTGGCCTTCATATGTAATTACACTTGAATATTGAGAAAGAGAATATAGAGAGAGATAAACCCACTTTCTTAGTTTAGTTTTATTCATTGGTGGTGGTGGTGGTGGTGGTGGTGGTGGTGGTGGTGTGTAGTTAGTAGTTGTTGTGTAGTTATAATAATGCTTCCACATTCATAGATTCACATCAAATTGGGTAATCATAGCTACGTTTATTCTTGGTGTTCGTCGTGGTGCGTGAAGTGGGTATCGAGTTGTGGTTTCAACTTGGGCAACCCTTCAATCGTTAGATTGATAAATGTCCAAAAGAATCGAGTGGATGGAAACCCTAGATTCCATCACCCGATAATTAGGGAGGATACCAACCCTTTTAGCCTCCACCTTCCACCCTCCACCACCACCTTCCTCTACCTCGATCTCCTCCCGCCACATAACCGCCACTTCTCCAAAATGCAGCATCATCCTCTATCTTACCCCTAAATGAAACCCTAACCCTAACCACAAATCCACCCCCTCTAACTACCTTCCTGCCTTAATCACCTTTTCTAGACCACATGACCATCGCCCAGAAAACCCCACATGCTGCCACCCCTCCGCCGCCACCGAAGATTTCAACCTCCTCCGATCAACCTCAAAATTTACCAGTAGACTCGCCTTGGGCCGATCTATCAATGTCTCCAAAGGAGCGTCGCAAAAAAAGTACCGAAAAAGGGTCAAAAATGCAGACGACGACCCGCCTCCGGCGAAGTTGGCGCACAATTTTTGTCGCCCTTCTGTTATTTTTTTATGGCATTTCTCCCCCGAATCCATCATCCCCACAACTGGGCAAGTATACCCCCTTTAACCCCACCCCAAACCCTAGTTCCCCTTCCCCCTTTTCTTAGCCCTAATCTACCCCCACCTCCTTTTTACCCTATTTCATCCTTTTCCCGCTCATCTATGCCCAACCACAATCAAACCCGGTAAAAAATGGGCTTCCCTACTTTGACCCGATCCCCTACCCCCTATTTAACCTCAAATCCGGTCAAAATTGGTCTTATGGCCTAATTTGAACACAACTCCAGACTTCCATAAAAAATGCGTCCCACTTAAGATCCATTTTCGACTATTTGCCATTTTTGGAACTGGCTTTTCGGAATGTCGCCGCCTTCAGTCCGCTTATTTCGCCATTATACTCACAAAAGTGCGGTCGCCGGAGTTTCCGTCCGGTCAGATTCAAGGGTCCACCAAGCCAAGTTGCAACCATGTGCTCGTGGTGTAGAGAAGGCGAATATGGTCGTCACTTTTTGATTGCTCAAATTTCGTATGGAACATTGCCGGGATTTGGATATATTAAACCCATTATTGATGAAGTTCATACGCATGGGACTAATTAAAGTCTGGGCAGACCACTTTTGGTTGATTTCATGTGGCATTGATGAGTCACCCCTACACGCTCGAGGATGAGCTTTTCGAAGACGAGGAGAATGATGTGTTTTGTGATACGTAGCGCATGCCGGAAGAAGACCATATTTTATTTTGTATTTTAGTTTAGGGAAATATTGTCATTTTCTTTTATTTTTAGTCTTTAATTGCTCTCCAAGCATGTTTGGGACTAATTAATCATTTTTAGTTATTAATTGTCATTTTTAATCTTTTGGATCTTTACATGGCTACCAAGTAATTTTTCTCTTATAAATAGGCTTTTGGCCCTCATATGTAATTATACTTGAATATTGAGAAAGAAAATATAGAGAGAGAAACAAACCCAGTTTCTTAGTTTAATTTTACTTGATGGCGGTGGTGGTGGTGTTGTGTAGTTAGTAGTTATTGTGTATTTGTAATAATAACGCTTTCGCATTCATAGATTCACATCAATATCATTCCATCTCTCTTTGTTTCAGTATTTTTTTTGGTCAATGAATGTGTATAATTTCGTTCTTTACACATTGCTTATTTTGTTATGTGTTAGTGCTAATGCTGAAATTGCGATATCCAATAAAAGAATATATATACTTAACAAAACCTTTTTCTAATTATTTGGGATCCGCTACATGAATCCTATTTTTCCATTCCGCTTTGTTCAGTACAATATCTTCGATTAAACCACATGATATCATTTATGTTTTTACAATTATCCCACCAAGTCAATTTTGGCCTTGCGTTACCATTAATACTAACTAAATCACTATTCCTTACGAGGACATCCATTTATCTATGCTTGACGTATCCAAACCATCTAAACCGATTTTTTCTCAATTTATCTTATATAGGAGCTACTTTTATCGTTTCACAAATTTGTTCATTTTTAATTTTATTCTTTTGAGTTTTACCACAAATCCATCTTAGCATTCGCATCACTGCCATACTCATTTTCTTCATGTTATGTTTTTTGGTTGTCTAACACTTTGTCCAATATAACATGGCGGGTCTAATGGTCGTCCTATAAAATTTTCCCTTTAACTTCAAAGGTATGCGTCGATCACACAATACGTCGATAGTACTTCTCCACTCAATCCAACATACTTTAATCCTATGAGTAACATCATCACTAACATCTCCATATTTTGGAATAATCGAGCCTAAATCACGAAGATGATCATTTCAAAGTATCTTTTGACCTTCCAACTCCACCACATCTTTGTTTGTCCTCCTATTATTACTGAAATTTCACTTCACATATTTTGTTTTAGTTCTTATTTTAAATCTTGTTGTATTTAAAGTTTCTCTCCACAATTCCAATCTAGCATTAATCCCCATCTTAGTATCACTCACTAAAACAATATCATATACAAGTAGCAGACACCGCGACACCTGATCTTGTATTTGTTCAGTCAACTCATCCATAACAAGAGTGAAGAGATAAGGACTTAGTGCTAAAACTTAGTGCAGACCTATAGTAATTGCGAATTCACTACTTTTTTCGGTTTATGTTCTTACTATAGTCATGGTCCCATCTATCACATGCCTTCTCCAAATCTATAAAAACCATATGAAGATCTTTCTTTTTCTCCCTATATAAACATTATACACACACACACACACATACACGTGTATATATATATATTATTTATTGCCATAACCTTGTCATATCCAAACTCTATTTTTTCAGATTTGCCATATCGCCGCATCCAAATGTGTCCGAACACGTACCGCGTATCCTTATCCATGCAACATAGATGATAACTCATCACTATATAGCGGTCCGGTTTTTGACAATGCACCTACATTTGATGCTATAGAGTTGCCAGTGTCTCATGTCTATATGGATCCAGTTTGGGAGGAGTTAGTAAACCAGCATCTTGAGTTAGTGAACTGGCGCCTTGAGTTGATGACATTAAGTGCATGTGTTCCTACATTGCTACAACATGGGTTACCTTCTCAGATATGTGTGAGTTCAAGTCATACTGACAAGTTCTGTGGAGGAAGTCATCTTTCTCACCATTGGTATGGCTTCGCAATATCTTATGGTCATCTTTGTGCTTATTGGTGCAAAGATTGAGTTCAGGTGCAGACCCTTTTCATCACTATCTATGAACTAAAGATGAACAAAAAATAAATAACTGTGGTACAAATTCTGTAAAAAAATCATAAACATCTTCAGAACACAAAACAACTTACAAAATTACGTCATTTCCAAGGTGTCCTCGGGCTAATGTTACCAGATGATGCAGATAGGCTTTATCGTTTCCGTAGGAACCAAATTCATTTTCTATCTGTCATGATAATCTCCACTTAATAGAGCATCAATAAAGTTGAAATTTCTAAAAGAGCAGGTCATAAGATGTTCAACTACAAAAGTCAACAATATAAACCTTATCTATTGTGAAACATTGCTAGATTGAACCGAGTATCACTTCAGTTAATAACAACGGTTTGCAAATTAATCGTTTAACAATGTTAATATGCTTCAAATACTGCATATACTTACTTATATGAACCTTCACGGTAAATGATAATACTTTTGAGGGAAGATCGTTTTGGAAAATGACATTTTTCTACTAGTCCTCGCTAGAGGTATTTCCACATATTGTGCAAGATTTCCCAAACCGCTCCTTGATTGTGGATCGTTTTGGAAAATGTTATAGAAGGTGGGGTTTTCTGGGAAAAAAATGTTGTCGAAGGATCGACATGACGTTAGCCCATTATTAAATTCTTATAATTACACCATATGAAACCCAATGGAGAAAAGCCAACGATTAAATCACCTGGACCATGACTATAGGGCCACCATTGTTATAAAGAAGAGGAGTCACTTTTGGAAGTAGAATGCTCCACCATTTGTCAACCTGTAACAGTTGATGAAATAGATAAGTCAAACTTTAGCCACTCATAATTGAAGAAAACCAAAGCACAAGCAGTAAAATGTCTGGAAATATGTTTTTTTTAAGATCAAGTAAATTAAGCAACAAATGATAACAGGTTTTGCTAGAAACAACATAGACTATTCCGGGTCAACCTACAAGAATCATTAAGGGCCTAATAAAGCATATCCAGCATTTATTTTGGAAAACTGGGCTGACACCTTTTTAGGACAAAAGCACTAGAAGCCTGCAATTCCTACTCTATTTTTTGTAAGGTTGCTGATAAAGGCATCCCAAAAATGTCTTCTTAGCACCAAAGTACTGATTTTAAAACATAGTGTACAATGTTTTTTGTGCATTGTGTGGTGCTAGGAAGTCATTTTGGGGGGTCCCTTTATCAGCACCCTTATCTCCCATAAAAAATGGTTATTTAACTGAACACGTAGAATGACCCCGACCCCACCACCACCACCCCACCCCACCCTTCTTTCACACTATTATAGATTATTTAAGCTGCAGTCTAGAAGGAAAAGAAGAAAAACAAACTAAAAATCTTTTACACACCACATATATGCTAGATAGTCCTATTTTCTGTATATATATCGGAATATGTACCAAGTCAAGGAAAACAGGATCTGAAGATCTTAGTCTGACAGCTGGTTCTATGGCAAGTAGCCAAGCAGGGAAACCCCCCAAATCCCACTCTGCAAAAAAAGAGCTGTTCTCAACAGGAATCATTTAACATATATTTGTGCATACACGATACATAGCTATGATTAATAATTTAATACCCTGTGGTAGATATGCATTGATGTTGTGAAAAACATTAAAAAAAAGGGTATTAAAAAGATTTCGCCAAGAATCCTGCTAATTCTGAATCCAAGACGGGTATTTCACTCATTTACAAGTATCTATGACACATCAGTGAAGGTCTAAAAAACTAATACAAAGCGAAAATTGAAAACATAGACAACGATATGGACAAGAGCAATGTTTTTCCAAATCTAAATCATTAAATGGACTTTACAAACTGGAACAGCATAGCAAAATATGTTGCAGCTTTAGTAAATATAACCAATCTCTAAGAATGATGGTGATAACAAACACCATGTAATAAACCTGGATCAAGGGATTGGGATTCATGTTATTTTAGTATTTTTCCCATTGTATTGGGATCTCCTATTTTTTGGTCCTTAACTGTGTGCTCTTAGTTTTGTAGTCTATGAACCTTCTAGAATTGTATTATTTTTAGTATAAATACAAATTGGGCTCCCAATTGGGTAAGACATCACATCACATAAATCTTCTTAGTATCAGAGCCAAATAAAATCTCTCCACATATTTTTCTCCATAACCTAACCCTAATACTGTTCACTGCTAATATTCATCATCCGTTACTGTTCACCGATGTTCTAATTGGGTGTTTTTGGAGCCAATTTTTTTATTGTAGCATCTATTCTTATTTGTTTTAGGGTCAAACCCAATTCTAAACCCTTTTTGGGTATGTCCGTGTCCTTTATGAAGTAAGGAACGGTTGTTTTTTTGGGTGGGGTTGTCAGGTTCTTCGGCAGCATTCTTTTGGACATTTTGCCATGTTTTCGACCATTTGAGTGCTAGTTTATTAATATGCACACCTCCAACAAATTCTTGGTTGAGTTCTTGCTGTTTTTTAGTACAAATCTGCTCTTCAAGAATTTCTGATTGTTATTTGGTCAATTTTTTTGCACTTTTTGAGTTATTATGGGTGATTCGAGTATTAGCAAAAATGTTTTTACATTAGCAAAACGTGCCCCGATTCAATTGGCTACAAGTCTTCTCATGAATGAGTGCAATTTTACTTTCGAACTCCGTTTTGGTGATAGGGCGATGATTTGTCGTCATCACCCAGTGTCGAAACTAAAATTTGCTCAAATACGACTATTTAGTTCATCTAGCCAGAGGTGCTGATACCACATGTCCTCGTGCAGTTGGTTACTCCGCCAGTTGTCAATTCTTCTCTCGGTGTCAGTGCCACTATTACTTCAAATACCCCCTCCGCTTTTTATGTTTAGACTGCGAAGCCCTCTTGGATTCTGAATTTTGGAGCCATAATCAAATCACGAGAGAGTCATATCTTCTTTACTCACACACCGTTGCGTATTGCGAATTGCTTCCGTACACGTATCCATAGCAAGGGAGAAGTGTGTTCTCCTGATATTACTTTTTCCTCAATTTTGCATTGTCATAATTTTTCTTTTAATCTCTTATCTGTTAGTCAACTTCTCAAACATCTCAATTGCGCTGGTGTATTTTTTTCTACCTATTGTCTCTAGCAATATTTGAGTTTGAAGAGGATTATTGGCAACATCTATGAGCACGAACGGTCGTACTATTTTAGGGAGCCTCCACCACCACAACCTCCCACCTTTAGTCTCAATGCTTCCATCTTGTTGGATTCCATTTCTTATGATGTTTCCCTCCAGACCTTGTTCTTGTGGAATGCCCGCCTAGGGCATATCAATTCGAGTACTTATATTTATTATTCCATTCTCTTTTGAAAGCGTACAAGGACAACAAATTCTTATGTGAAGTATGTGAGCTCTCCAAGCATACTAGGACCAGTTATATTCCATATATGAGTCTTGCTATTAGAATATTTGATTTATTTCATTCTGATGTGTGGGAGCCATGCCCTCTTGCTGCCATTCTGCCTTTTCTAGTCACTATTATGTGACATTTACCGATGATTATTCTAGATGTACTTGGGTGTATCTTCTTAAATGGAAACCTGAAGTCCTCCCCTTATTTGCTCAATTTCTCAAAATAATTAAAACTCAATTTAAAACGGAATTTCGTAATATCCAGACTGATAATGGGCGTGAAATGATTATAATGAGTTTAGTTCTTAAACTCTAATAAAAAAAGGGATCTTGCATCAACTCACTTGCCTATATACCCCCGAACAAAATCGGGTTGCGAAACGTAAAAATATCACCTAATGAGAGTAGTTCGATGCTTGTTGAGTGGTATGAAGGTGCCCAAATTTTATTGGCATTTTGTTGTCCTTACCGCCGCTTTTATCATAAATCGTACCCCAGGCCGAGTTTTGGAATGGAAGGCCCTCTGCAGTGTCGTCAACCCGATAGCACTTTATTCCACATTCTTCCTCGTGTGTTTGGGTGTACTTGTTTTGTTCATCATAGTCCCTCTCGGACCAAACGTGGTGATAAAGATATTCCGTGCATTTTTGTCGGGTACTCCTCGATGTCGAAAGGGCTATGTAGCACGGACACGGGTGTCGTGTCCGACACGACACGGACACGCCGACACGGCAAATCTAAAAAAATCAGGACACGACACGGCGGGGACACGGTATTAAATAAATATTTTTTATAATTATTTTTATATATAAAAAATATGAAATATCACATTAATACTAATCTCATACTAAGAACAACATTAAACATATAAGCATTAAGAGTATTAAATCCATTCTACACATCAAACATCACAATGATACTAAATCCCATACTAATAATAACAATCAAAATGCATATGGCTAATGCAATTTATTGAACAAGAGATTAAAAAAAAAAGAATAAATAGGTGAGAAAAAGGAGAAAAAAAAAACATATGTTTCCTGCCCCTTTTTTTTAAAGTTATTATATATTTTTGTCAGCCGTGTCCCTTACGTGTCCCAGCCGTGTCCCTTGCGTGTCCCAACCGTGTCCAACTATTTTTAAATGCCTTTTAAGCCCGACACGCCACGTGGCGTGTCGAACACGTGTCCCAGCCGTGTCCCTTGCGCGTCCGTGTCCTTGGAGTGTCCGACACTCGTACGCGGCCTTCGGAGAAGTGTCCGTGCTTCATAGCTAAAGGGTATCGGTGCTATGATCCGGTATCAAAATACATGTGTAATTCTCTTGACATTACTTTTCACCAGTGTTCTAAAAAACGCCCCTAGGCGCGAGGCTTTTTAGATACGCCAAGTTTTGGCCCTTGGCGTGGTCAACGATGGTCAACGTTTTTTTGGGGTAAGGCGTGAAAAAACACACTTTTTTAGGGGGTAAGGCGTGAAAAAACGCGAGTTTTTTAGAAGTAACGCGTGAAAAAACGCAATTTTTTTATTTTTTTTTGTATTTAAAAAAAATAATATTTTAATTTACAAATATTTAGACATATTTTTAAGGTATGTACAATTTTAGTATTTTTAATAGCCTTGTCATAGTCAAAAAATATTAAAATATATTAAAAAAGGTCTAAACGCCTTTTTACGCCTAAGGCCCACCTAGGCTTCTAAGGCTTAAGGCTTGGCCTCCACGCCTCGGTCACGCCTCGCGTTTTTTAGAACATTGCTTTTCACGAGAACATCCCTTTCTATTGGGTGGGTACTTAGCGGGATCCTGATCCCCATCCCTCAAGGATATTATTGACTCACCTTCTCTAGAGGGCAAGGCTTTATCACTTTCCGGCCATATTCCTATATTTGAGGAGGATCCTGCTTCCGCACCTTGCGATCTCTCCTTACAAGTATACTCTCGTCGCCCTCGGACATCTCTTACACCTCCTTCTCCAGACGTGGGTATTCACTCCACTTTATCACCCCCTACTTCGGATTTTCATTATCGTTATCCTTCTCGTATTAGGCGTCCCCCTTCCTGCTACGATTTTGTTGGCAATTCTAATCATCTAATTTCCCAACATCTTTCTTATTATAGTCTTTCAGGTCCATATCAAGCTTTTCTGGACCATCTTGAGTCCATCTCCATTCCTCGTTCAATGGCTAAGGCTCTCTAAAATCCTAAATGGGTGGAGGCAATGGAAGTGAAGATGGATGCTTTGGACCAAAATGGTATACGGGAGCTTGTTTCTCTACTTCCAAAGGAGAAGGCCGTTGGATGTAAATGGGTTTTCAATGTGAAACATTTAGCCGATGGCTCTATTGATCACTATAAGGCACGGTTAGTGGCTAAGGGATTTACACATATTCCTGCGAAGAATTTTGGCAGTACATTTGCCACGATGGCCAAACTTACTTTTGTACGATTATTGATCTATCTTGCGACGTCTCATCCTTGGCCTCTATATCAGTTAGGCGTCAAGAATGCCTTTCTACGTGGGGATCTCTCGGAGACCATATATATGGACCCGCCTCCGGGTTTTCGGGCTGAGAGGGAGTATACCGGCAAAGTGTATCATCTCTGGAAGTCTCTTTATGGCCTTAAGCAATCACCCCGAGCATAGTTCAGCAGATTCAGTGAGATTGTTTTTTTAATGGGGTTTACACGCTGCCATTCCGATCATACGTGCCTTATGAGTCGTTAGCCCGATGGTAGACGCGTCATTTTGTTAGTTTATGTTGATAATAATATTATTACAGGTGATGATGTGGATGGGATTGTACGAGTAAAGATGAATTAGGAAGGTGTTTGATGTGAAGGAATTAGGTCCTCTCCGTTATTTTTCTGGGATTGAGGTGGCTCGCTCTAAACATGGGATCTCTTTATCCCAAGAATACTGCATGGAAGGACAAATGCTCAATCATAATAATAAACAAATAAATAAAAGTGTAGATGTCAGAAAATAGTACAACTTTCTAAGTTCTTAGAACCAAGTGTTGTGACTAACCTGCACATATGTAAGGCCCGGCTCGAAGCATAACCAGGAAATCCAGTTTCTGGCAGAGTTTTAAAAATGAAACTATATCTGCAATACCGTCAAATACCAGTTGGCCTGGCTTCGGTTCATGCAGATTCCAAGGAACATAAATTTGAATAGTATTCAGCCCCAATGCCTTTGCCCTCAACAACCTATCTTCCCAGTACTGCATTCATAAAATATGAACACCAAGTCGTATTATTAGCATATAACGAACAACAATCAAAGAAGTTGTAAGGACATAATTTGTTATATTTATGTTGGCCTTTATTTCATTGGTCAACACTCACGGTGTGTAGGTCTAAGTGTGTCTTACTACTCACTCAAGTCCCACTTCGTGCCACTGATTCATGAAAACATTGCATTATCATCAGAAGTTGGGGCTGTGAAATGGTAAGCATTAAAGCCTAGATTACCCATGCCTAAAAGTATTATATAATATTTTCAATATTGGTAACTTATAAGATTTTGTGAAAAATAGTTCTTAAAAGATGATTTTGGAGGTAAATAATAGGGATTTTTCATTCAGTGGTTTAAACGACACATCATTCAAACCACATTTGAAGTGGTTCAAATGATGGTATCCAAACCAGTTTCAGAGCTTCTAACGAACCCCACCAGCAGATATCGTTCAAATCTCGTGAGAAAGACTTTGCGTGTTGTTTAAATGAGTTTTAAAGTTGTTCAAATGCCCCGAGTAAAACTGACGACTTTTTGTTTGGTTAAACTACATCTCTTCTATCATATGGATACAAAACATTTAACTAAGTGGGTACTGAAAAACCGATAACCCAACGAACTGAACCGTGCCATAACCGGCGGTTTATTATTTAAAAACCAAATGACTTCAGATCCATTGGCAGTTGATAAAAATGAGGGTGGCCCAAACCGAACTGTGGTCCACAGTATGTTTAATTCCCTTTACTATTCTGCTCCAAATCAATTTCTCTCCTCACTTTTATCTCTCATATTAACCTGCAGTGCTGGTTCAAATGCACCAAACCATTCTTCTCTACTCTTCTCTCCACTTTTATCTTTCATTCTCACAAAAAAATATCTCTGCTACAAACCGTTCTTTTCTCCACTTTTACCTCTCTCTACTCTCCAATATACCTCACTTAACATACCAATAAGCATACCCATTTTTTTATAAAATAGTAAAAAAATGATTTTTTTTAACCAAACTCGGTATATATGATCTACATAGTTAGGAGATCATATACAAAAAATTCAACCCGGAAGTGGATAAGATGATGGCAAAAATTAGAACGGCCGAAAATTCGCATATATACCCACTTTTCATTTCACCCATCTCCGGGTTGAGTTTTTTAAGATGATCTCATTATGGAGATTGTGTATATAAAATTTGGTCAAAAAATATATATTTTTTACTATGTTAAGAAAATAGGTATATTCATAGGTATGTTGCTAGGAGGTATATTGGAGAGCCTAACTAATGTACATATATATATATATATATATATATATATTTGAAAGATTAATATCGGAGGCCATAATTGAAGTATCCAGCGGAATATTCAAAGGCTAGGATTCAAAAGTTCAACGATGGGAAGCTTTAAATTGAAAGTTGTAATCGGGTATGTGAATCAGATGTAGATAAAATGTAGATAGGCTTTATTGTTTAGTTTTGTTGATTGTAAATAATAAATGTAATGAAATGGGTTTAGTCCTCTTTAGGAAATTAGAGTAAGTGAGAGATATCTTGGTCTTTAAATGCTTTCCTAGTTAGAGTAGGATTACTACTGGTATAAATTGGTAATGATGTAATAGAAATCTCATTAATCTTTGGCTTATTAATAAATTTTCAGATTTGCTTGTGTTTTCTCTCTTCTGTGTATCCAATATTTGGTGTTTGCATCAAATTGGTACCAGAGCTTGGCAAATATCTTATGTGTGTGTGTTTTTTTTGTGTGTGTGTGGTGGTGGTGGTGGTGGGGGGGGGTGGGGGGGGGGGGGGGGGGGGGGGAGGGTCTCCCAATTGCACCTCCATCTATGGCTCCCAAGAAGAGAATTCCGAATAACGGTTCAGAAAATCATTTGACAATCCTAGAAGAAACCATGATTCAAATGATGGCTAATAAGACACTAATCTCGTCAAAATTAGAGGAATTTCCTCAAACCCTAGCTGTAATCTTGAACCCCAATTCTGAAATTCATTAAAAATCAGTCACAAGAACTCTAACTCCCCATCAATTTGACCATCTACAGTCCCAACAATAACCGCAACAGCCCCAACTGTGCCCAAACCCTGCAATTTCACCCAATTTCAAACTGAACCTCATAAAAGACCCCAAACCTTTACACCGATCACTTTTGTTGCCCATTTTAAACCACAGACCATGATTAACCCATCATAAACCCTTGGGATTCCAAACTCTATGGCAGCGATCACGGATCAGCCTCAATCCAGCCC
Source organism: Sambucus nigra (assembly GCA_949130495.1). Lineage (NCBI taxonomy): Eukaryota > Viridiplantae > Streptophyta > Magnoliopsida > Dipsacales > Adoxaceae > Sambucus > Sambucus nigra. Next base: position 77,441,682 of record OX422210.1, on the reverse strand, counting down.
CTGCAACCTCCGTCTAAGGTTTCGACCCTACCCAAAGTCCGCAACCCTAGATCACTCGTGCTTTACATTCGGCCACCCATCTCCACCACTCCTAGTCACGGTCAACCCTCACTAAACCCCTAATCCTTACCAAGACAAATTAAAACAGCTTCCGACTGAAACACCACCCCATCGCAAGGGGCCATTACCACAATCTAAGTACCCACCTCGCCGATTTCGCGGGGCACGCCACACCCCCCTCCAATGTTTGATGTGTATTTAGTGGAATGTCGGGCACCATTGAAGCTTCCCCGAGTACCAATTGACAATTGATTAACTCTCTCCGCTCCATCGATCCCAAATCAATTGGATCGGGACAAGGGTAATCACATTTGCAATTGGGTTCAACGTTCACCCACTCCGGTGGAACCCCAAGTTTTCATCAATCCTTCTGGTCTCCAAATTGAAAGAATTTGTGCTAAATTCGGTTCGGACAACCGGGGGCGCATCGTTCCGATTATAACCTCCTACAACCCCCCAACATCAATGACATGTTCTAGGATGCACCTCATTATTCGAACCCTAATGTAAACGCTTAAGTTCCATTTGAAAGTCGAAATTGTTTTACTTGTGGCAAGGACACCTAAAAAATGATTGTCCCGCTCGAATTCTCACCACTACATTTGTGGCCCATAATAAAGAAAATTTTCAGTAACCTCGTCCTCACCTTGGGGTTTGGAAACTATGTGCATTAGGGCCTTAGAAAAAGCCCAAAGATTATGAGGATGATGGGGATGAGGTTGCTTCACAAGATGAGAATCATTCAAGACTTGTATTAAAGCTCTATGAGAAAAAATGCAAGGAGATTTGCAGGTTGATATTCCTATTTTTAATGAAAATAATAGATGCAGATGCTTTTGTTGATTGGATGGATATAATGGAGAAAGTGTTTGATCTCAAGAGCTATTCAGGCTATAATGTGTCAAACTTGTAGCGACAAAGCTACAAGGCCTTGCGAAAGTATGCTGGAATGATCTCATCCGAGAAAGAATTGTCTTTGTTCAACCTTCAATTCGTACTTGGCCCGAACTGAAAGAAACCATGATGACTGAATTTTTTCCATCTTCATATGAGTGGGATCTTTTTGCCCAAATCCAAGCCTTGCGCCAGTTCTACTCTAGGGTGAGTGACTACACAAAGACGTTACGTTTATTGTGTACTCGGACCGGTCTGAGGGCGACCGAAGAGTAGAAAATTGGTCAGTATATCCACCGTTTGCAAGCACCGCTCGCTTTGAGAGAGATTCCAACATTCCAAAAGGCCGTTGAATATGCTATGCGAGTAGAATCTCATCTTCGCAATGGAAAGTCTCCTCTCACCATGGTTGTCACCCCCAAAACAAATGACAATTCAACCCCTCTCCTTTCAATAAAATGCTACGAATGCGGCCAATTCGGCCACAAGATGATGGATTGTCTTAAACGAAAGAAGTTGGTTTTGGTCACCACAGAGAACACTGGAGAGGATGTCGAAGAGCCATAAGAGATTTATTCAGCACTTGTCATTCAACTTGACCCAGACATCATAGGCACACACCTTTGAGTTCGAAGACAAACTCTTTCAAAGGAGGGGAGAATGATGTAGATAATAATGCTGATAGGCTTTATTGTTAAGTTTTGTTTATTGTTAATATTAAATGTAATAAAAGGGGTTCAGTCCTCTTTAGGAAATATTAGAGTAAGTGAAAGGTATCTTCGTTTGAGTCTTTTAAGGCTTTCCTAGTTCGAGTAGAATTACTACTATTATAAATAGGTAATGATCTAATAGAATTTCGTTACTCTTTGGCTTGTTAATAAATTTTTAGATTAGTTCTTATGTTTTCTCTCTTCTTTGGATCCACCTTCTATGATTACTTCTCCATTTTTGCGATTTTAATCTTTAGTGGTGTTGGTGTGCCATTTCTGCTTCAGATGGGGTTCATTGCAACTTAATCTATAATGAGGAAGTTTGCCATTTTTTCTTCAGTGCTTCTCCATCTTTGATTTTGGTTTTCCATTTCTTCTTCTGAGTACGTTTGTAAGATTTGCTCATCTAATCAAAATTTCATATAGTGATTATGTTAATTGTGACCGAAACCGACAACAATCGCATTCTCTGGTCCAATTGTTGTTTTTATTTTTGTTTCTGTATTTCTGATTTATCCACTAGGTCAGTCTGGTTAGTTCATTGCACCTAGTTTTAGTGGAGTAGCTATATTTCGATTCATCTGGTCTCAACATGCTAGGCCGAGGAAGTGTCCGATTTTCAAAATCCCCCTACCATCACTACAATTAAGGCTATTAATGCTATCTAGCTTTGTGAGGAAGATCCCCCACTAGATCATCATGACCCCCAACCGACAAAAAGTTAATGCCCTCTGACACTTTATTTCTCCACGGCTCAGTCTTTGGTTGTGAATTCGAGAAAAACAACCAAGTCGGTCCGGATAAAGAACAACCTCCCAAACCAAACAAATTGAAGAGTGCACATCCCTATTTTTCACCAAAATAATTAAAACGGTCTCCACCACATTTCAAAATTACAAGATCCAGAGTTATTTTAGTGTGATCCAACCGATGACATTGTGCTAAACAGAACGGAATGGAAAAATGAAAAATAGGATTCATGTAGCCAACCACAAGTAATTACGAAAAAACTTTCTTAAGTTGAGTTTACCGCTCCCCCTAAAAAATGGTATACAAACAACCTAAGGCCATATAATCAACAATTTCAGACCTACATAGCCTCGAAATTTGAATTAGGATCGAGGTACATGAGTTCAGAAGTGGGTTCAACTATCTGCACCCCACCCTTTTGAGTTTCTTTTTTGTAAAACTAGAGGGCATGTGATGGATGATTGCTCCCCTTAGCCACATAGGAAGAAACAAACCTCTTGTACCTTGTGGGCTAGCCTATGTGGATCTCCCCTTAGCCACATAAAACAACTCATGTACCTTGTGGGCTAGCCTGTGTGGATCACCCTATGCCTCAACGGTCGTAGTCTTTAGGTTTGGTTGAACCAAGGCAGTTATAGAGCAAGATCATTCCAGGCAGGTTTTGAGTATAATTGAGAAGAGCCTCCACGGAGATTTTCACAATGGACGTGCCAATCTTCGAAGGGCACATGCAACCAACGCTCTTGTTGACTGACTCGACACGATTGAGAAAGAATTCGAGTATAAGAGTATTTCAAGATGAAATGTGTAAAGTCAATGGCCATGAAATTGCCGGTGTCCACCCAAGGTATAGGAATGAGTTCACCAATGCGCAGAGAAGGTGAAGAGGCCAACTCAGTTTTAACCAAAGATGAAGAAACACATGAAGATGCCTTTGGGTGCCCCAGACATAGGGGGAGATCTCTTTACTAAAGTTCAAGGTCTCCGACAGGGTTTGACCACCGTGATAAATTATTCAAAGCGGTATAGTTGTTTGTACTGTAATAGGATGTGTGAGAGTGAGGAGCAGCTTACCAGGGGGCATTCACGGCCTAAAGACCCATATCCCCCATGAATTGGGCATGAGAGATATCCTAAGTATTCCCTCAAGGTCAAGGTACCTTTTGTTAGAGCTAACACTATTAATGGTCAAGCCAAGCCTACTGAGACTATGCCAGCTGCATGTTTCAGCTGCGGAGCTTCCGATCATTGGGTGATAGCAGGGACGAAGCAAGGATTTATTTTTATTTTTTTTGGGGGGGGCAAATATATATATATATATATATATATATATATATATATATATATATATATATATATATATATATATATATATATCAACAAAAAGTATACACTTTGTGAAAAACAAACCAAATCTTTATTAATAGGAATATCAAAACTTTATCAAAATTGCACTCGGCGTGCTCACGAAATCCATCCGTACTAAACTTTCTTCAGATTTACCTCTCATTGTATACCAAAAGAGAATTTGCATGATATTCATTCTCCATTTTGTTCCGAAGTTCAAATTTGATGTGATTCATAGCCAAAAATACATGTTCTGTAGTTGCAGTAGAAACTGAAAGAGTTAGAACAAGCCTGATCAACCTATCGATTAGTGGATATATTGTCAATTTTCTTGTTTTCACCAACCACTTAAATAAATCTGAAATAGTGGACAATACTTGAAATTCTGGATGTTGGACGACATCAGACTCGTAATGTTGCAACTGTACTGCAACTGAGAGTCTATAGTAATAATAAAAATATTGATACGATAGTGCTGATCTTGTTGGTGTCGTGCTCGGCCTCGTTTTTCAACATACAAAGCATTCATATATGGAACATCAACTGTATGCCTTTCACAAAAAGACTTCACCTTCACAATGAAAGTGTCAAATCCATCATCCCTTAACTTCTGGATAAGTTTCTTTGTGGTCTTCACCAAATGCATAGCATTCAAAATGTCTTGAGACTTCCATTGCAAAGCTTGAGAAAGCATATCAGTGATTTCCAAAAATTCTTTCATAAGATGCATAATGAACACAAACTCAAAAGAAATCATATAACTATAAGTTGTATCCGCATCTCCACTTTGCTTCCCATTCCCATCTTCGATGAGATTTAATAAAACTTGACAAGTTGCACTAAACATCTTTATCAAGCTAGATATAGATCTCAGGTGAGAACTCCATCGTGTATCTCCAGCCTTTTGTAAAGTACCAATTTGATTCATTCCTGTACCAGTCTCAAGTTCTTCAATAGAAACCAAATAAGCAATATCAGATGCATGAGCACTTTTCAGTTCATCATTACGTTTACAAGAAGAGCTCACAGTATTTATGATAAAACTTAATTTGGAAAAAAACTAATGAACGGGGATAACTCGTCTAGATGTTGGGCTAACTGCAAGCGATGGGCAAAACAATGAATATAATAAGCATACGAACATTTATTAGAAATTAAGGCTTGTAACCCATTCCATTCACCCCTCATATTACTGGCCCCATCATATCGTTGACCTCGAATTTTCTGAATGTCAAGATCATGACGAGAATGAAGGAAAAAAATCTCATTCTTTAAAGTTAATGCCCTCATGTCTGGAACATGTGCAATACTGAAAAAATGCACTCAAATGAAACCATATTTATCAACAAATCTCAAAACCATAGCCATTTGCTCCTTTTTCGACTGATCTCGAGCTTCATCAATAAGGATACAAAATTTGGCATCACCAATTTCCTCTCTAATCACCTTTCTAATTTTCAATCCGTAAACAAGTAAAATCTCTTTTTGGACTTGGGGTGATATATATTGGGCATTCTGAGGAGCCTTACCCAACAAAACATTTGCAATATCTTTATTATAATCTCCTAAAACATTTAGCATTTCATGGAAAATTACTACATATACTAGATTCCTTTCTTTCATCACGACCTCGTAAAGCCACACCTTGCAGTGTGAGATACCGAACCGAATCAATCGAGCCTCTGAGACATAACCAATTGCTTTCAATTTGTTCAGAAGTTTGTCGTTCGAAAACATTCCCAATATGTTGTGATTGATTCATTAGATCCTCACATGATTTTTCAGCAATCTTATGTGATGAATTCGGATCTTTCCCCGCATGATTTAAAAGTGCACACTTACCATCCTTTACTTTCTTCCACGTTCTAAATCCATCGTTGGAAAAGGTACTTTGTGAATGTTGCCCAACTTCATTGTTGAAAAGATAACAAGGTAGACATAACGCAACATCTTTTGAAGGAGAATACTCCAACCAAGATGGAAATATAATATACCACGATGCTTGAAATCGACGAGGATGTTTTTCAGTCCAGACAAAGGATATTCTAGAAGAATGCATTGATATGGACCGTGATTGATGTAAGTTAGTCGAATCTCATTTTATACATCAGGATGATAGCTCCATATTTCAGGTTCGGAATTTTTAATCTCAAACTCCATAGCTTCAATTCTTTGTGATTTTGTTGTACGTTGTTCAACAACTTCAGGTACCGAAGTTTGAACATTAAGCCCGGAAGAAAGTGGCGTGTTGGCCTCCTCACTTTCGACATGCTTCCTCTTAAAAAATGAGTCTATCGTACATGACTTTCCCATATGGTTTTATAACACAAAATTAGAAACAAATTAAATAATAACTGAAAAAGATTCAAATAAAAATTATTATATTTTTTAATTAATTGATTTTGACAAATATAATTAAACGTATTACTATAAATAGTTAAACAACAATCAATCAATATAATTGAACAATTAAGTAAATTATAAATAAAATCAACAATTACAGTTAAATATCAATCAATATTTGTATTAAATTATAATATACAAGTAGTTATGAAATTAAACTCGCAATTAGGTAGTCAGAATTAAATTTATAGTTCATATCATTCAATTCAATCAATAGATTAATTCAAGGGATACAGTTATTAATTTTTGTAATTTCACATACTCAACTCAACAAAGCCTTTTCCCAATTATTTGGGGTCGGCTACATGAATCCTATTTTTCCATTCCATTTTGTCCAGCGTAATATCTTCGGTTAAACCACGTGATATCATGTCCTTTTTTATAATATCCCACCAAGTCAATTTAGGCCTACCTCTACCCCTTGTGGCACTATCAATACTAACTAAATCACTCTTCCTTACGGGAGCATCCATTGGTCTACACTTGACGTGTCCAAACCATCCAAGTCGATTTTCTCTCAATCTATCTTCTATAGGAGCTACTTTTACCATTCCACGAATTTGTTCATTTTTAATTTTATCCTTTCGAGGTAATTTCACATACAACTATTAAAAAAATTCTAGAATGTAGTAATTAAATAAGTAACCTATGTGAGAGAGGGGAAAAAAACTTACAGATTGTAGGCTTTTTTTTACAGGAGGCGACAATTTCTTTTTATGCAATTGGTGTTTCTTTCTCAGTAAAGAAGAAGGTAAAAATATTTTCCAATAAATAAGAAATATTACGTTTGTTGTAGTTGTAGAATGATAGAATAGATAATTATTATTCCATATTTTTAGGCTTGAGAGGGCCAGCTGTCCAACTGCCTATCAACCTTCCTTTTACACTATACTAGGTCAATAATATACACCTAAACTAACGGAAAAATTCATATCTTTTTTTTTTTTTTTTTGTGTGTGTGTGGGGGGGGGGGGGGGGGGGGGGGGGGGATGGCCCCTATGTGGCTTCGTCATTGGGCGATAGAGTATGCAAAGAAGAACAAACGCAGTGTAACAATTTATTCTTGTTAAAAATGGCACTAAAGCCAAGATTCTTACTAGTCTATGGGGAAGGCCCAATGGTGAAGTGGGTGGTGTGCATGTTTACACCTAGAGAGCATTCACCATTGAGCTCGTGGTTAAGGAGAGGAGAGTGACGTAAATAAGGAATATATGATTCATTTTTAGTTTTGTCCTTGTATTAGTTTTTATCTTTTTTGGTGCTCCTTTAGGGCTTATTGGACTTCCTGTAAGAACTCATCTACTTATTTTGAAAATATTGGAGAGAGCTTTCACTTTGGTTGCTTTGTGATGTGTGTTGTTTTAGCATAGAGAGAATTGTATTCCTCAACTCTCGATATACAATATCATCTTTATACAGTGATATAATAAATACCCCTACGTCCCAAATTAAGCTTTTTTGGGACGTCCTAAATTACGAGTCTACTTTTCTTTTTTTAACCAAATTTTACGATCGTGAACAAACCTTCATCTTGGCTATTGACCATTGCTTAGGTCTATACTTTAAAACTGTCTTTTTATATAGGGATTTTTAATTTCGAACAAAGGTAGTAGGACATAAAAGCAATCATTTACACAACAGAATTATTAATTCGAGCCCACTGCCAAGAACAATTTTGCAATGCAATCTGCTGGCACCAAAATAAATAGGATTACGACAAAAAATACCTCCGGAAGAACTCGAAAGTAATGCAAGTCCCCACCAATAATTCGAAAAGGCTCACCATCTTTCCAGAACATGTCATCCGCAATCTCAAATTTTCGAGTATGAACCTAATTACGATCAAATAACTCATGTTATGCAAAATTTGGAATTTTCAATATAAAATACCGTCACACTCTCCAACATGCCTCATTAAACATACTTAAAGTCCCATCACTTTTTATGGAAGGTTCTCCCACCTCACACTCTATACCACACCTAGTTCTAGGCCCTAAGAAACCTTTTTCTAATTTTTTTTTTATTTTTCCCTTGAAAGTAACCTTCCAATCAAACCATGTTCAAAAAATTAGGTCAAAATACAATTTCTAGCTATCTTTAAAAAATTCAAAAAATTCTACTGGGGCAGACCTTTATAAATAAGGTGTTTTCAGCAACTTTTTGTTGGATTTTTAAAAAATAGCTAGAAATTGTAGTTTGACCTAAGGTTTTGAACATGTGTTGATTGAAAAGTCAACTCCATGGGTAAAATAAAAAAATTGAAAAAAAAAAATTTAGGGCCTAGAACTAGGTGTGATGTATGGTGATGTGGGAAGCAAGATGTATGTTTGACCGATTTTTTAAAAATAGCAAAAAAAGTTATTTTGAGCTGTTTTTTTATGTGATATTTAAACATTTCAAGGGACCTATATAAAAAAAATCGGGTCAAAATAATTTTTTTTGCTATTTTTAAAAAATCGATCAAACTTTCACAGCTTTTTAAGCACTTTAAAAGCTGTGAAAGTTTGACTGGTTTTTTAAAAATAACAAAAAAGGTTATTTTAAGCTGACTTTATATATATTCAGGCTCTCTAACATACTTCTTAGCAACATACCTATAAACATATCCATTTTTAAAAAATAGTAAAAAAATGTATTGATCTGCATACAAAGGAGATCATTTACAAAAAAAATATCAAAAAATTCAACCTGGAAGTGGATGAGAAGATGGAAAAAATTTGAATGGTAGAAAGTGCACATATATACTCACTTTTCATTTCACCCACTTTCGGGTTGAATTTTTTGTAAATGGTCTCCTTACTATGTAGATGTATGCCAAATTTAGTTGAAAAATACATTTTTTACTATTTTTTTAAAATGGATATGTTCATAGATATGTTAAGTGAGGTATGTTGGAGAGCCTGACTATATGTGTGTGTGTGTGTGTGTGTCTATATATGTATGTATGTATGTATGTAGCTTGGTGGAAATGATCTATATCCTCAAGCCATTAGTGGGTCAGACAATAATAAAAAATGCACACACACATACAGGGGCGGCTCAAGGAAACTGGGAGCCCTAGGCGAGGACTTAATATGAGGCCTCTAATAAAATTCTTAACAAAAATTTATTTTTCTTGCTTTTGATAAGCAAGATCACGAATTATATTTTTGTATTCAAAATTTGCTACAATATTTTTTATAATATTTTTATAAGGTGCAGAGTTAAAATGAAATAGTTAAAAAAATTCAAAGATTGAGAAAAGTAGAAAATAATACAAAATATAATGATCATTGTAATTAAACAAACAAACCTTGTGGAGAAAAGTCTTGAGAGTTGGAGTTATTAAATATTATATGTGCAGCGGAGCGGTTTTTTTTAGTAGGAACAAACTTTTTTTGTTGGAGCCGTATAGAATTAAGAAATGGAGAGGGAAAGGAGGGAAGAGGGTGAACCTTAAACTATGCTAGTTATTTTAATTAACTAGAGAGAGAGAGAGAGAGAGAGAGAGAGACACACACACACACACGCACTATATATACATGTGTATTTAATAGGGGCCCTCCACATTTTGAGGCCCTAGGCAGCCACCTCACCTGCCTAAGGGTGGAGCCGGCACTGCACACATATACAGTCAGGCTTTCCAATACCTAAAGAAAATACCAATTTCTAAAAATACTAAAAAATGAATTGTTTTTAACCAAAGACAGTATAGATGATCTACATAGTGAGGAGTCGTAGAAAAACTCAAACAATTAGTCAGGGGCGGATACAGGGGTGCAAGGGAGGCCTTGCCCCCCAAAACTTCAGAAAATTCCAAATTTTAACCTTAATAGTTTTTTAATTTTATGAAAAAAAATTATATTTTTATAGTTTTGGCCCCTAAAAAACTTGATATATATTGTGTGGCCCCCCCTTATTCACATTTCTAGATCCGCCACTGCAATTAGTGGATGAAATGAAATGGGGTGTATATGTGCATTTAAAACCATTCAAATTTTGAATATATTGATAAATTCTTTTGTAGATGATCTCCTCATCATCTATATCAAGTTTGGTTAAAAAATATAGTACTCTTAAAAAATGTTATGTTCCTTAGGTATATTTAATGAGGTATGTTGGGTATATATATATATACCTAAAACCTAAAGAATGTACTAATTTTTAAAAATATAAAAAAAAAAAATTTAACCAAACTTGGTGCGGATGATCTATATAGTGAGGAGATCATTCACAAAAAAATTCATCAAAAAACTCAACCATTTAGTGGGTGGTATTAAAGTTGGGTACATATGTGCAATTTCGATCGTTTCAACTTTTGATCATCATCTCACCCACATCCGGATTGAATGTTTTGTAGATGATCTCCTTAGTAAATTTATTTTTTTGTAGATGATCACCCACATTCGAATTAGTTATAAAAATTGTTTTTTTAGTATTTTTCAAAATTGGTATGTTCTTTGATATGTTTAGTAAGGTAATTATACGCGCACACACACACACATTTATATATAATTTGAATTTCAGCCAATAAATAATTGAATTTTTTGATTAAACACGTGGAGATCATATGCATTAACTTCAATAAAAATAAAAAGGGGTTTTATAAATTTAGGACCTATTGTAATATGTATTTTGGAAATAGGACAACAAACATTTTATTTATGGTTTTAGTCCCTATTTTTTAATAAAGCCGCTGGCACGGACCATGTTCATAAAACATCAACCAATCACAGCATGCCATGTGTCCCTTTAATTTGAAAATATGGACTAAAAATGGAAACGAAATATTTATTGTCCTATATCCATAATCAATATTATTTTAAGTCCTAAAATTACATAATCTAAAATAAAAATAAAAACTCATTTATATGTTGTTTAGTTATTTTTGTGTATGTGTGTGTTGTGAAATAATTGAGCACTAATGAGCATAAGAATGAAGTGATCAAGTGCTATATAAGCAATCAAAAAACATCAAGGCCGTATATAAATATAACGCAATTGTTGTACAACTGTTTATGAGCTTCAATAGAGTTTACTTACATGATTGGACTGGTGTGAACCAGAAGAAGGGAGAGGGGCGAATACGGGAGCAAAAGCGCATAAGGCTGTGAAAGAGATGAGAGAAATTATAAGTGTTGTGGTGCTCAGGGTCCTTTTTCTCGCCATTGCTCAACTATTTGGTGGAAGTATTTGGGGAGTTTTTATTCTAATCCACGTTTGGTGAGTTTTTTTTTTGGGGAAAAAATGCAATTTAAAAACTTATGGTCGTTTGGTTCTATATTCAGAAAACTCTATTTAAACATTGTTTTTAAATACAGTTTTAAATTCAATTTTTTATATTTATAATTATTAGTTCGTGTTTAATAAACTTGTGTTTAAATACAATTTTTTGACAATTTGACCAAATTGGTAAACAAGTATATTTATATTATATATAGAGAGAGAGTCGGGATCTCGAACATACCTCATTAAATATACCTATGAACATACCTATTTTTTAAAATAGTAAAAAAAATAATTTTGAGTTAATATTTTTTATATGGGTTCATGATATTTCAATGTGCCCCTGTAAAAATATTCAGTTCAAAATAATATTTTTTGTTATTTTTAAAAAATAGGTAAAAAATCTCATAGTTATATAGTGTGAAAACTGTCAGTTTTTTTACCTATTTTTTAAAAATAACAAAAAATATTATTTTCAGTTGATTTTTTTTTACAGGGGCGCATTGAAATATCATAAACCCATTAAAAAAATATCATCTCAAAATTATTTTTTTTACTATTTTAAAAAATAGGTATGTTGCTAGGAGGTATGTTGAAGAGCCTGACTATATATATAATGATATTGCATGTATAATTCACAATAAAATTATATATATACATAAATTAATAATATTTTTTTAATATATATGTACTATACGTATAATTTACATTATTTCATATATTAATAATGCATGTATAAAACTATATATAAGTATCATGTATTGTAATACCCCGTATTTTTATGGCCTTTAATTAAAAATTGGGATAAATTAATTGGAAATTAATCCGGATTTAAATGCTAGCGAGACGAGAGTTAGTATTTGATTATGATAACTACGTTGAATATTACTGAGCGAGTATAGTAATATATGATTTTGAATTTATTAAAATTATTGAAAATACGGCAGTTTCGGTAATTAAGTTGGGGTGCACGTGTCAGTCGCGTCAAGACTCAATTTAATGGATTTAAAAGTAAAATAATTTTATGTCATCCGTATGATCGTTTTGAGTGCGCCAACGTGTTCGAAAGGGTCGAGATAGTCAGAAAACACTAGTGGGGGGTTTAGTTTGGGTTTTGGGGCATTTTAGGCCTAACCGGCAACCCGGGAGGGCATTTTAGTCATTTTTATTATTTGAGGAATAGTGACCCACGAATTTTAAGTGAATTATATCAGCCAACACTTAGGATCCTTAGGATTTCCATCACCAAAAATCACAAACGGCCATTAGAGAAGAAGCGGAGGAAGTTACCAAAGGAGAACCACCACCTTTAGGTTTTTTGCACCACCGTCACCACCATCGGATAGATCGAGAAGAGAGAATTACTCCCATATCATCTTCTCCAAAGGATCGGAACTTCTATTTCCAGGAAAGTGATTTAACTCGCAATAATTCAGTGCGTACATCATCCATGTTAGTTTTGAATTGGAGAATAACCTTGAAAGATGATGAATGAATGGATTTGAAGAATTAAAATCTTAATCTTGGTAGGTTTTGCACGTAGTTTAACTCCTGGGAGTATAGCAGCCACGAAATTATGATCATGTGTAGAGAATTATGAATTTGTATTGATTTATATAATGTTCTTGAAGAAAATAGGAGAACTAGGGTTTTATGAAAAAATATATTATTTGATCCAAGAAATTGATTCCCTATTATGATTTGATGATTCTAAAACGTTGAAACTTATGTAGTTATGTTGGTATGATGTTAGGAGTAAATATTTGGGAGTTTGGGACATCATAGTAGAGGATTTGAGGGTTAAGTTTGATGAAACCCGTAGGCAAAATTATGCAGAATCGAAATACCTGTTGGATCAATCGATCGACCCATGAATGTCGCGGGATCGATCGATCGACTCCTCCTGATTTTTGTAGATTATTCCCCTTTAAGGTTTGACAAATCCCAAGCTTGTAAGAACTCTTAGGAGGTTTAATTAAATATTGCGGGACTTGGTTAAGGTCAATAGGGTTGTAGTTTATGCTAGAAAAATGTTACACCTTATGGGATTGAATGGGATACTTACGGGTGTTTATCGAGTGAGGTGCCGTTAGAAATTTTATAAATTGGGATTGAAATTTGGATGAATGATAACTTAAGGTTAGGACCAGTAGAAGAGGGACTTTGAATTACTAAAATAACCTTGGAGGTAAGGGGTGACTTAGTAACCTTTGAGATAGGTTTAAGCATTCGAATTTATACGACGAGAGAGTTGTCGCGCTACACGTATTACGTAGAATATCTGGGATGGCATTAAAATGTGTATGTGACTCGTAATATAGGATAGAGAGTACCTATATTAACGTTGATAAATATTTAGGTTGTGTGATTACCTAGTATATGGATGATTCTGTGTATGACATACCTACCATACTTACTATCACGGGAGGTTTGATTTTTGGAAGAGGACCATCTTATCTTTGTGTGCCTTCGGGGGGGGGGGGGGTTAGATTGGTACCTCAAGGACATTGGACTGTGAATGACTTATTTGTGAGTTGATAAGTCAGCTGACCATGGGAGCGTAGGTATGTGCGTGACCCATGGGTATGTGAACTATGTTCGCCTCCAATACGTATGAATATTATTGATACGGTTCTTGAGTGATTTGGAACTTGTAAATCCTTACGTGCGTAATGTATCAGGATTGATAGCAGAGTATGTGTGCACCGCAGGTTCCAGCCTTTTGGGGTTCCAGATTTGTATATATATTATGCTAGTGAATTATATATATATATACGTTTGAGTATTCCATTGTTGCTTAGTAGATATGAATAACTAAGATATTTAAATGGGTTAAAATATGAGAATTTATATAGCACATGAGATAAGTAATTTGATTAATATAAATGTGAGATAAAAGTATGACATATTTGGGTAATACGAGTAGACACTCTATATTAGAATGTGAAAACAAGAGTTAGTACGGACTAGTTAGGTAGTGGCATAACTAGGATGGGTTAAGGGTATACGTTAGGCGTGCACATTAGTTGAGGGGTGAGGAACTCAGGTGAGAGTACGTAACTAACATGTGTATTATATTTACAGTTTAATGCAATTAAACACTTGTTGTTTTGAAACTGTTTTCACCTCGGGCTCTGACCCGTTTTCCTCCAAATCTATTTTGTTTTGTAAAAACCTTTCAGGTGCCTAGGGACGCCAAGCATAGGAGTTCCATTTTGAAGACGTGATGTAGCTGCTGTGGAAGCTACAGGATATCGGTATTAGACGCCTCCATATTTATCCTTGGTTCCTTCAGAGTCATTCATGTCAGTTAGGGCATGTTGCCCATTCTTATTTAGAGATTGTAGATACAGACTTTCTTTATTACAAATGTTAGTTTATTTATTCAGACTCTTGTATTGGGATTTTATTTTACTCAGGTATTATTATTGGAATGTTTACTCCAGACTCAGTTTATTTTCTTTACGGTGGTTATTCATATGAGATTGTTTATGCGATTGATGGATGATGACTTAATTAATTGGTTAATTGTTAATTTAAATAAATAAAATTTGACATCTCTATTTTAAATATTAGGTGTCTAGTAAGCAACTAAATATTTTTGACAGTGATGCTAAGACTGAACCAACTAGATATTTTGTATTAATTTAATAAATGAGTAGCTACCCGATATTTAATTAGTTGGGGTGTCACAGGGGGTATCAAAGCATCGGGTTCTAGTGTCCTTTAGGATCTGTGCGGCGTATTATGCTTCCATCGTAACTTCCTTTGATATAGAGCCATATGTTTAGGATTGTTGATTTCTTTGGTGAGATTTCGTTCTCCTGCTATAATGTATATGTTAGTGAATCTTATTTGCATTCGGGTGTGTTCGTGTGTCGAATAATGCAGGATATTAGGCGAGGGCAGTTGGGCGGACAACAGAAGGTAAAGCTCAGTTGAGGTTATAGGGTATATTCAAGAATGATGACCATAGTTGAGGTCACCCTTATTATGGTACGAAAAGCCAGGACGGTAAAGACGACTTGGGCACAACATATGACTTTCAGGTACCGCTATAGTAGAAAGTGGAGTCAAATTAAACTCACCCAACAAGGTTGGATTGGGAGAGAGTCAGACGAAACATTGAAGAGAACCAGCAGTGGAAATTCTAGAAATGCGAAGATCGTGCGTGTTAGCCAACGAAGGTAAAATATCCAGAAACTTGGGCATATGTCGGAGTGTGGCTAACGGGAAGTGAAATTTGAGGTAAAAAATTTCTTGGCTCGTCGAAGCAAATTTATTATGGTAAGAGTCAACCACCACATTTAGAAGTGGAATGTTGTGTCAATGAAAGGATCTTAGGTACAGTCTAACCTCAAGTTCCTTCATCAGATGTTCAGGATAAGATGCGAGCGTTATTCTGAACTCACACAAGAGGGTCGGACATAAGTACCATTGTGAAAAGAAAATTAATTAATTAGCAAATCTTGCACTTGATGAATTAGATACATTGGAGAAGAGGATTTTAAAGTGGGAAATTAACTCATAAGAAGAATTTCTAGCACTTATGGAGAATGCTACTTGGACGGTCAATACAGATGGTAATAATGTCCCGTTTTGTCGATTTGGATGTTAACACTCCCTTGTGTGGGGAGATACAAGAATCAAAGAATTTAGTCAAAGAGTAAGACTGGGTGAAATGGTGTTAGTGAAGCACCACAAGGAGGAGACCCATTAGGGGTCCCATTTAAATTATTCGGATAGCTAAATTTTTACCGAACGATGGTTAATTCAGTAAAGTCTGTTGAAGTTAGTAGCATGTTCCTTAGGGCCAACAAAGCTAAGGAAACAACGGGGGTAGCCATCAGGATCGAGACTACTAAAGTTCGAGAGAAGGACAACCCTAATATGGTCAGTATGACCGAAAATAAGTGGATTGTGTGTAAAGGTATTTTGTGGAGAGTAAAACCCCATATGTAAAAAAAAAATTGAATCGAGTAAAGGGACAAGGGTATGGTGCCTAGTAAGGGCAATTGTTAATGTAATTTTCGGCTTTGGTTTGGACAGGCGTGTTATGTCCAGGAACCATTTGAGCAGCCAGGTCGATTACCAAGGTAGAAGTATGAGTTTTACCTTCAGAGGATGAGTCGTATTTTATGTGACATGAACGAGTTACTACATTTTATTATTGCTAGATTCGCATGCGAGACGAGTTTAGTGCGTATATCGACAACGTTATTATTATGTGAATATTTCCCCTGGTATAGCGGGGTTACCTTTAATGTTATCCGCGGAGGATGAATCGGTTTATCGATAATGGTATATACTTTATTGAGATTACTCGTTTTAGTGATGTGTTATACGAGTATGATATTATCCTGATTATGGTTTTATAGTGATGCTTAGACTGGTAGTGGGTGAATGTCGCAAGTCTATCGGGGTTACTACCTTAGTGTAGGATGTTTTGTTCTGGCAAGACCTCACCTACGAGAGGGTCGGGCTAGCGTTTATATATATATATATATATATATATATATATATATATATATACGGTATGTGGAGGGACTTTATTGATATGATTTGGAGTATATTAGGTTTACTGTTCAGCGAAAATATCTAGCTTGTTATTATGTTTAATGCTCAGGACTTGGTCATAGGAAGAGTGCATTATTATATCACTCCTATAGAGACGTGGGAGTTAAGACTGATAGTTATATATCCGAGGACAGGATTTCGAGAGTCCTGATTATATGTGCACGATGTTTATAGAATGTGACTACCACCAATGATAAATGACAGTGTCTTTCGGAGGAAGTTCCTTGTTTAAGTGTAATTGCGGAAGGAGGTGTAACTTTTGTGTCAAAAGACGGGAATATAGGGGTACATGTTATGGAATGAGGGCCTAACGGATTTCGATGACCGACAATTCTAGGTAGTAGTTAGGGGTGTGCACGGGTCGGTTCAGTTCGGTTTTGGACCGCAATTCAGACCGAACCGATCGGTTCGATTTTGGAAAAAATCAGACCGAAACCGAACCGACGATGAAAAAAACCGCCGGTTTCGGTTCGGTTCGGTTTCGGTTCGGTTTTAACCGATTTTCAGTTTTGGTCGGTTTTTTGTAGGTCGGTTTTCAGTTTTGGTCGGTTTTGGAGGTTGGTTAATGATTTTTGGATATAAAAATAAAAGATATTTAAGGGTTTTTTAATATATAATATTGATGTCGGTTCGGTTCGGTTCGAATCGGTTTTTTCTTTGTCTAAACCGACAATCGAACCGATATTGTCGGTTTTTTAAATCCTTAAACCGCAAACTGAACCGGGCTAAAAAAAACCGTTGGTTTCGGTTCGATTCGGGCCGGTTCGGTTCGGTTTTCGGTTCGGTTGGTTTTTTTGCACACCCCTAGTAGTAGTGTATCTTGCGAGACATCCCACGCATAAAACTTAGCGTCAGGTTAGAAGTAGGGAGATGTTTGGCCATTAGTCCATGAGTTCGGTACCTCGATCGTTATAGAGGTATGTAGTTATAACTGTAAGTTGAAAGTTAAATTACAATATAAGGCCAGTAGAGCCATTTGTGTGGTGAGGAAGTATTGAAAATTTTATTTTATCATGGGGGGTTGAAGGATGGAATGATGTTAAAGAGGATTTAGAATTTCAAATCCTGGGATGATTGAGAATGCCCAAGTGGTATAGCCACGTTGAGACTATAGGGGCAATAAAGAATTAGGCATATGTATGAAGCGTATATGATATTTAAATCATATGCACGGTTTATAGGATGTGTGAACACCTTGGTTTACTGATGTCAGAATCGTCGAAAAAAGAGACATGGAAATAGATGGGTGAAATATATGCTTGTGGGACTAATACAATAAAATGAAAGTGGTATAGTGGATTAAGCGTCGTGAGAGAAGGACGATAATCCATGTATTCATGTGCAATCAGAGCAACACGCACGAACTCGGTTGAAAGGCAGTGGGAAGCCATTTAAAAAGGGGGTATCCCTTGAGAAGACAAATATTTAACTATTATGGACAATTTGGACCAGAGTTCTACCCAGTTGAATGTTGAGAGTGACTTGCGTGTAAATAGAATTATGATGTCAATAAGGTATAAAGAGTCCAGAAGTGCACATCGTGGTGAAAAGTGCACGGGTCGAAACTTTTGGTATACGCCGAAGGAAGAAGAGGATTATTGAGTATCACTTAATGAGAGGAATTATAAATGAAAGTCAGTGTTGAGCGGGACATAGTAAGTAGTCTACACGTGCACCACTCATAGATAGAAATCGGTTGGAGTAAGATGATCAACCATAAATTTTGTTTCAAGCCGACGATTCTAGTAATGGAAAAGTCAAGTTGGTAAATTTCTTCGATGGGTTGCCAACCGCAAGATGAGTCAAGAGCTCCTTCGAATGTGTGGAACAAGATGACCAAACGGAAAGTAATTGTTATACCTTTGGGTGATTTACACTATTAGATAGTGTGACCCGATATTGTTCTGAACTGGGATGAGATCCTTGAACCCCACCTTCAATATGAAATTTCACGAAGTAGTGGGGATATCGTTTCGTTTTGAGCAGGTTGTATCACCTATAGCCCAAGGAGTAAACGCAAGGTAATTAACGATTGTGGAGCTGTATGAAAGTAATTTTGGACTCATTGCGATCATTTTATTTCCACAACGGGTATGACTAGTAAGTGAAGTATAATACGGTAATGGGGAGAGAATATTACCTAATGGTAGAGTTGTGTGAAAGCACCCGTACATATTTATCGTGGACAAGGTGCTTATTGAGGTTTTGTGTGGATAAACTTTATTATTTTTCTTCTGGATGTATAAAGGTGAGCGGATAATTAGAGTTTTGAATTAGTCAGGAGTTAGAGTCCGATGACTATAATGGGATAACCACAAACTGTCTTGGGTGGCATTTGCCTGTCGTAAAAGTTACACCACCGGGAATAGAGATTCGAAGAACGGATAAGAGTAGTCAGATTTTCATATGGTTTCTCCCGGGATGGGAGTTTTGTGCTTAGATAAACGCGGGAGTTGATACGAAGTGAGGTGAGGCTCCCAATAATATCGAGATAATGCGGCCAATGAGGTATAGGCTATTCTTATCCGAATGTTGTTTGGTAGGAGAACAAGGTGAGGTGCCGTTATTGAGGTGTGAACCTATAGTTGATAAGGTGTTGAGTGTGTTAAACAACCTTACTGTGAAGCGGGGGGACTATAGTGATTGAGCCTTACTTTGAAGTTAGTTTTGAGTACTAGAGGACACCTGTTTTCTACCAGGTATGCCATATTTTTTTCTGAATTTTGGGACGAAATTCTGTTATTATGGGGCAAATATGTAATACCCCGTATTTTTATGGCCTTTAAATATGTGATTAATTAAATAAAGTTGGGATAAATTAATTGGAAATTAATCCGGATTTAAATGCTAGCGAGATGAGAGTTAGTATTTGATTATGATAACTATGTTGAATATTAATGAGCGAATATAGTAATATATGATTTTGAATTTATTAAAATTATCGTGAGTTGAAAATACGGTAGTTTCGATAATTAAGTTGGGACGCACGTGTCTGTCGCATCAGGACTCAATTTAATGGATTTAAAAGTAAATTAATTTTATGTCATTCGTATGATCATTTTGAGTACGCCAACGTGTTCGGAAGGGTCGAGATAGTCAGAAAACACTAGTCAGGGGTTTAGTTTGGGTCCTGGAGCATTTTAGGCCTAACCGGCAGCCCGGGAGGACATTTTAGTCATTTTTATTATTTGAGGAATAGTGACCCACGAATTTTAAGTGAATTATATCCGCTAACACTTAGTATCCTTAGGGTTTCCATCACCAAAATTCACAAACGGACATTAGAGAAGAAGTGGAGGAAGTTACCAAAGGAGAACCACCACCTTTAGGCTTTTTGCACCACCGTCACCACCATCGGATATATCGAGAAGAGGGAATTACTCCCATATCATCTTCTCCAAAGGATCAAAACTTCTATTGCCAGGCAAGTGATTTAACTTGCAATAATTCAGTGCATACATCATCCATGTTAGTTTAGAATTGGAGAATAACCTTGAAAAATGATGAATGAATGGATTTGAAGAATTAAAATCTTAATCTTTGTAGGTTTTGCATGTACTTTAACTTCTGGGAGTATAGCAACCTTGAAATTATGATCCATGTGTAGAGAATTATGAATTTGTATTGATTTATATAATGTTCTTAAAGAAAATAGGAGAACTAGGGTTTTTATGAAAAGTATATTATTTGATCCAAGAAATTAATTCCCCAATATGATTTGATGATTCTAAAATGTTGGAACTTTTGTAGTTATGTTGGTATGATGTTACGAGTGGTATTTGGGATTTTGGGACATTATAATAGATGATTTGAGGGTTAAGTTTGATGAAACCCGTAGGCAAAATTATGTAGAATCGAAATACCTATTGGATCGATCGATCGACCCATGAATGTCTATCGATCGATCGACCCTTTCCCCTTGATCGATCGATCGACTCCTCCTTATTTTTGTAGATTATTTCCCTTTAAGGTTTGACGAATTCCAATCTTGTAAGAACTCTTAGGGGGTTTAATAGAATATTGTGGGACTTGGTTAAGGTCAGTAGGGTTGTAGTTTATGCCCGAAAAATGTTATACGTTATGGGATTGAATGGGATACTTACGGGTGTTTACCGAGTGAGGTACCGTTAGAAATTTTATAAATTGGGATTGAAATTTGGATGAATGATAACTTAAGGTTAGGACCAGTAGAAGAGGGACTTTGAATTACTGAAATAACCTTGGAGGCAAGGGGGTGATTTAGTAACCATTGAGATATGTTTATATATTCAGATTTATACGATGAGAGAGTTGTCGCACTACACGTATTACGTAGAATATCTGGGATGGCATTAAAATGTGCATGTGACTCGTAATATATGATAGAGAGTACCTATATTAATGTTGATAAATACTTAGGTTGTATGATTACCTAGTATGCGGATGATTCTGTGTATGCCATACCTACCATACTTGCTATCACGGGAGGTTTGATTTTTGGAAAAGGATCATCTTATCTTTGTGTGCCTTAGGGGGGGATTTAGATTGGTACCTCAAGGACATAGGACTGTGAATGACTTATTTGTGAGTCGATAAGTCACATGACCATGGGAGCGTAGGTATGTACGTGACCCATGGGTATGTGAACTATGTTCGCCTTCGATACGTGTGAATTGTATTGATACGGTTCTTGAGTGATTCGAAACTTGTAAATCCTTACATGCGTGATGTATAGGGATTGATAGCAGAGTATGTGTGCGCCGCAGGTTCCAGCCTTTTGGGGTGCCGAATTTGTATATATATTATGCTAGTGAATTGTATATATATACTTGTGATTATTCCATTATTGCTTAGTAGATAAGAATAACTAAGATATTTAAATGGGTTAAAAATGTGAGAATTTATATTGCACCTGAGATAAGTAATTTGATTAATGTAAATGTGAGATATAAGTATGACATATTTGGGTAATACGAGTAGACACTATATATTAGAATGTGAAAACAGGAGTTAGTACTAACTAGTTAGATAGTAGCATAACTAGAATGGGTTAAGGGAATACGTTAGGCGTGCACATTAGTTGAGGGGTGAGAAACTCATGTGAGAGTACGTAACTAACATGTATATTATATTTACTGTTTAATGCAATTAAACACTTGTTGTTTTTAAACTGTTTTCACCTTGGGCTCTGACCCGTTTTCCTCCAAATCTATTTTGTTTTGTAAAAACCTTTTAGGTGCCCAGCCACAGGGACGCCAAGCATAGGAGTTCCATTTTGAAGACGCGTTGTTGTTGCTATGGAAGCTACAGGATCTCGGTATTAGACACCTTCATATTTATCCTTGGTTCCTTCAGAGTCATTCATGTCAATTAGGGCATGTTGCCCATTCTTATTTAGAGATTGTAGATACAAAACTTCTTTATTACGGATGTTGATTTATTTATTCACACTCTTGTATTGGGATTTTATTTTACTCAAGTATTATTATTGGAGTGTTTACTCCAGACTCAGTTTATTTTCTTTATGTTAGTTATTCATATGAGATTGTTTACGCGATTGATGGATGGTGGTTTAATTCCTAGGTTAATTGTTAATTTAAATAAATAAAATTTGGCATCTCTATTTTAAATATTAGGTGGCTAGTAAGTCTCTAAATGTTTTCGACAGGGATGCTAAGAGTGAACCAGCCTGATATCTTGTATTAATTTAATAAATGAGTAGCTACCCGGTATTTAATTAGTCGGGTGTCACATGTATCTATTGATAATATTATTGAACATGTGAATCTTAGTATATTATATAATTTAGTAATATAAATACATGTAATTTTGTTTACATGTACATATATATTTTTTATTTATAAGAATTACACACATATTAATGTATTATGTGTGTATATTATATATTAAGGTACAAATGCATTTAAATATTAAGAATGGATAATTATGAGTTGAAAATAAAAAACAAAAGTTATAAAACACCCTTTTGCTGTTTTCTGAAAAATTTGATTAGAACACAAAAATATTATAATTCAGTGTTTAAAAACAGGTTGGCAAATGCAAATTTTTATCAGAATTGTATTTAAACACAAAAAATAGAATTATAATTGCAAACCAAACAAGCCCAATTTCATAAATGGCAAAATGAAATATCGTTGTTATTGGCAACGCCATTAATCTCACTACGGGCCGTTTGGTTTTGTGTTCAGAAAACTAGATTTAAATGTTGTTTTTAAATACAATATTAAAAATCAGTTTTTTGTATTTATAATTATTGATGCGCGTTTGATAAACTTGTTTTTAAATATTGTTTTTTGAAAATTTGACAAAATTGACAAACATGTATATTTATATTATACATATATGTGTGTGTGTGTATGTGTATATGTATATATATATATATATAACGTTCATACATACATGATACATATATAACTTTCATACATACATGATACATGAATATATACATACATACATACATACATACATACATACATACATACATACATACATACACGCATGCATACATATATCATAAACTATATACATGTACATTTAATATCATGTATTTTTATGTATATTTAACGAGGTATGTTGGGGAGTTGATATATATATATATATATATAACGTTCATACATACATGATACATATATAACTTTCATACATACATGATACATGAATACATACATACATACATACATACATACATACATACATACATACATACACGCATGCATACATACATCATAAACTATATACATGTACATTTAATATCATGTATTTTTATGTATATTTAATGAGGTATGTTGGGGAGTTGATATATATATATATATATATGTGTGTGTGTGTGTGTGTGTGTGTGTGTGTGTCTATATAATGATATTGCATGATTAATTCATAATAAAATTATATACATACATGATTTGATAATATTTTTTAATACATATGTACTATATGTATATTTTATATTATTCCATACATTAATAATACATGTATAAAACTCTATATTAGTATCATGTATCTATTGATAATATTAATTAACATATGGATCTTTGTATATTATATAATTTAATAATATAAATATACGTAATTTTGTGTACATGTACATATATATTCTTTATTTATAAGAATTACACACATATTAATGTATTATGTATGTATATTATATATTAAGGTATAAATGTATTAAAATATTAAGAATGTATAATTCTGAGTTGAAAAATAAAAAACAGAAGTTATAAAACACCCTTTTGCTGTTTTCTGAAAAACTTGATTATAACACAAAAATATTATAATTCAGTGTTTAAAAACAGACTGCCAAACACAAATTTTTATCAGAATTGTACTTAAACATAAAAACAGAATTATAGTAACAAACCAAAGAGGCCCTACAATGTCATTGACAAAGATATTCCATTTTTCTTTACTAATAATGCTCACGATGATAATTAAGAATCTATTGGCATTGAAATATTTTATAAAATCAAATAGGGACAATAAGACAGATAAAAAGGATTAAGAGTATTTTGGGAGATATAAAACATTAAAGTTCTAGGTATCTGATGAGCTAAGGTGAATGTGTTTCTTAAATATGATTTAATTCATAAAATATATCTTTAAGATATATGGAATCTAAATATAACTTAAGAGCACATTAAAAAGAGATTTGTTCAATGTTTTGAAAGGTTTAAAAGAAAGTAAGTTCACTTTAAAATAGGGGCGGAGGGAGGCGGGGGCCTCCATGATTTAAAAAAAAAATCATAATTTTGTAAGTCCAAAAACTTTTAGGGGTAAAAACTCATGTTTTAAAACCTCGGTTAACAAAAAGTAAATACCAATAGTTAAAAAACCAATTTTTTCTCTCAAACCTTTTAATTCATACCTCTCCTCTTATTTCAAATTGGAGCTTTCTTCCAAAACCTTCTTCTTCTTCTCAACATCCATATATGATACACATGCTCGCTCATTTAAAATTACAAGACAAAATAACACGGCATTTTATTCCATTCGGTAAGATTTTAGATTATTTAATTTTCTTTATATAAATATTACTCTACCTCATTAACTTTATTTTATGGTTTCATTCATTTTTAGGGTTTCAATTTTTATGTCAATCAAAATTTATTTCTTTTCCATTAGAGATATTCCTCCCATTTTGAGGGGTATGTCTTCTCTCTTTTCCTCTCTATTTATCTTGTCTTTTATTTAGTTTTAATATTGGGGTAAATTTTATGGTTGAATTTTAGGGGTAAATGGTTGAAATTTAGGGTAAAATGTTATAGTTTTACGCAATGAAAATCCAAAAATATTTTAATGTTTATTTTGTTAGAGATCGATAAATATATCATATATTTGTGTGTTAACAGTTAACTCGTAGAGAATTTTTTTAAAATAAAACTTGTGTCAACATCCACATCACCTATTGAGATAGATAGGAATGTAGCACATGAATCTATTTTGGAGGATATCCAAGATGATCCTGCATTACGAACTCCAATTTCTCGTGAAAATACTAAATTGGAGGAAAAAATTCGTAGAGCCTATTTACAGAGTCTTTGTCAGGAACGGGGTCATAATTTTCGATGTAAAACTATAAAAAAACAATTGAGGCATTTCAACCCCGCTTGGTTCAATGAATTCTCTCATTGGATAGAATATAGTGTTACCATTAATGTCACATATTGTTTATGTTTCTATATTTTCAAGCCAAATATGGGTGAGCAAGCAGATGCCTTTGTGGGTGAAGGGTTTTCAAATTGGACGAAAAAAGAAAGATTTAATGTTCATGTTGTAAGTCCTAGTAGTACTCGCAATCAAGATTCGAGAGCATGTCAAGATTTTGTGGACTAAAATCAACTCGCTAAGATAACTTTCTTCAAGCAATCACAAAAAACTAAAACTGATTACCGAACATGTCTAAGTGCGTCAATCAATTCTATTCGATTTATTTTACGCCGAGGACTTGCATTTCATGGTAGTGATGAATCGGAAGAGTCCAAAAATAGAGAGATCTTTCTCGAACTTATGATATTTTCTTGCAATCTAAATGCGTATATTATAGCCAATATAATGAAAAATGTCCCTTCAAACCTAAGATTGACATCACCGGATATTCAAAATGACAACGAGATTGTTGACTTTATTTGCAAAGATATAGGAGATTCATTTTTTGCAATTTTAATTGACGAGTCTCGTGATGTATTGGTAAAGGAGAAAATGGCCATTGTTTTACGATATGTAGATACGAGTGGGAAAGTCTTGGAACGCTTGATCGGTGTAGAACATGTTGGGGATACAACAACTTTGTCGCTTAAGTTGTTGATAGATAGTTTATTTGCAAGACTTGGTTTGAGTATTTCTAGACAACGTGGGCAAGGTTATGACGAGGCGAGTAATATGCGAGGAGAATTTAATAATCTCAAAACACTTATTTTGCAGGTAAATAAATGTGCTTTTTATGTTCATTATTTTCCTCACCAATTATCGTTGGCTCTTATTACGATGGCGAAGAAAGACGATGATATTATGACTCTTTTTACGTTGGTTTTAAATGTTGTTAATCTAGTTGAAACCTTGTGAAAACTTCATGTTATTCTTCAAGAGTAACAACTTGAAATGATTAGTAGTGCAATTGACAAATGTGAGATTCAAAGTGGGAAGGAAAAAACCAAAGTAACTCTCTATAACGTCCCAATGGCACTCATTAGGGATAACATATTGGCACTTTAGTTAGCCTGATTACCATGTTCTCCCCCGTAATTGATATTCTTGAAATTGTATAAGTGGATACAATCAAGCAAGAGCATAAATATAAGGAAAGGGTGGCTATGGATTCGATGCATACATTTAACTTTATTTTTAGTATGATTTTGATAAAAAAATGTGTTGGGATTTACAAATGAATTATCAAAGGCATTGCAAAGGAAATATGAAGAATGTGAATACCATGTTCTTAGTTCGGGTATGTACGCAATGACTACAAATGATGAGGGATGATGGATGGGACTTGTTATTTGATGAAGTTTCTTACTTTTGTGAGAAACATAAAATTGAAGTACTCAATATGAATGATGCATTCTTAGCCAAAAATCGATCACAACATAAATCGTCAAAAAAACTAACTTGCATCGTTATCGTGTTGAATTATTTTATGTGGTCATCAAGAGCTAAATGGTCGTTTCAGTAAGGTAAATTCCGAGTTACTTCTTTGTGTGTAATGCCTTTATCCCGAAGATGCATTCGCTGCCTTTAACAAGGAAAAATTCGTTTATCTTGCCCAATTATATCCAAATGAATTTTCAAGCTACAAACTCATTAAACTTGATATGCAACTTGGAACTTATATTCTTGGTATGAAAGCGAGTCCAATCTTTAAAGGATTGAATAAAATTTCTTCCCAGAAAAATGATCGAGATAAAGAAAAATGAGGTTTTCTTGTTGGTGTATTTGCTTGTGATCTTGGCATTGATTTTACCCGTAGAAACGACATATGTGTAGAGAGCATTTTTTGCTATGAATATCATAAAATTCATTGCGTAATAGGATCGAAGATTAATGGATGAATAATACTATGATTGTATATGTAGAAAAAAGATGTTTTTGATAACATAGATAGCGAGCTAGTCATTAACGTTTTCAAAAAATAAAAAGTCGTCGAGTACAATTGTAATTGCGACCGTCGCTAAAAAAATTCAATAGAATATTTAGTCTTTTTTGTGTTATGCTCATTATTTTTTGTGTTATAATTTTTTTAGCCCCCGCATCGAATAATTCCTGGCTACATCCCTGCTTCAAAACATTTTTAGATTTCATAAGTGTTTATACTTAAAGATATCTCAAAATTACATAGAAAAGATAGACAAGACTTAAAACTTGGATGAATACAAGATTCAAAAAGAAGTTTTTGTCAAAATATCTTTCTCGCGTTGAAAGTGATTCTTGTGGCAAAAAGATTTTGTCAACAAAAGAAATCGCAAAATCACATTTACACTCATTCTTTCAAAATGATGTCAAACCCACTTACATACATCAACAAGCTTGCAAGAGAAGTTAGGAAGGTATAAATACGTAAGTAGACTTACAAGGTGTACGAGAGGAAATATCTTTAGTTTTCGCAGGTACCATGAAATATGTGCAAGTATTTAACTCAAAAAGTGAATTTCGGCACTTGTAATACGTGTATCGCTACAAGGTCACTGCGAAAAGCTATCGCATCGTTGCTACGAACCTGAGGTGATCCAGGTCACACACTTATTCTAACTTTTTGAACATTACAAAAGACAACCGGATAGAGAGTGTCGCTGCTACGAGATTTCGCGTCGCTGCGGTAAACCTGCAGCGAGGATACAAGGCAAGCTAAAGACCAAAAAATCTCTGAACAATGGTGCGGTCATTTAGACATTATCACTGCAGCGAGTTGTCACATCGTTGCAGCAAAGGTCTCTCTGTGACAAACCTCAAAAGCCTTTATGAAATGAAAATTATAAGATTTTTCAAAAGTAGTTTTGCATTTCATAGATAAGTCCAAATATCCATATTAACATAAAAATACACAAAAAAAAGTATTTTCTTTAAGTCGACATGTGCGAGTAAAATGTGTATGAGTCTATATGCCCATTTACCTTCCTAATAGTGGTATAAAAAGATACGCATAAAGGTGAGGATGTCCGTTGAATGATTTGCTCGACGCTTTGCCGGAATGACCTCAAAAACAAGACTCAAAGTCTATTTGGTCAACAGAATAAGGCAATCTAATCCTATTAGGGCACATGAGTATAATGCATATGATTATGCGCGTGAAATGCATGCTCGTGTAAGGGCACGATCGTTGTTTTGGTTTCACCGTGATAATACAAACAAACCCAAGTTACGACTACACTTGGAGGCAAGCACAGCGGTAAGTCGGGTATCGAAAATCCACAGGGACGAGTTTCTAGAATTTATATGATTTAATACTCCTAAATAAAAGTGTAAAAGATAAATTACAAACTAAAAGAAAAAGGTGCATAAAAGGGAAATGTTAGTCTAGGCAAGTGTATTGAAACTAGACTAATAAAGCGAGTAAAACTATAGGTCGCGTCTAATATCCCTCACCTGAGTTAATTTGTATAAAATGGATACATGGATCGACGAGTTATTACGAATGCATCTCGTTTAGACAGTTAATTGAATCAAGGGTTGTCACGCCCCTAAATCCGCATAAAAGCCTAATAAAATTTTGGCGTCAACAAATACCCCGAAAATTGCGCACGCAAGGTCGTAAGAACGGGACATACATGATATGCCCCGTCAAATCTCCTAGGCGCAATAACTAGGACAACGCACCTGAAATAGACCCGTAAACACCATCACCAAAGCCAAGCAACGCGTCAACTCGAGTGAGTTCCATTAAAACACAACCTAATTTAAATTAACTAGAAAGCATATTAAAAACGCGGTAAAGGAAAGCGGTAAAGGAAAGCGGTAAATAAACGCAATAAATCGATACTAGAAAGCTATAATTGAAAGCATGTAAACTAATTATGAAAGCATGTAAATTAATCTAGAAAGCAAGAATAAAGGAAATGCAAGCTATATTAATGGAGAGGGAAGATAAAAGCACAATCTCACAATCCTAAATGTTGTCACACCATATGAGGAAGAAGAAAAGAGCTCTCAACTCCCAAACCCTAAGCTAAACTAACCTACAATCTATTATATCTCTTAATATCTGATTATTACAACAAAAATGCTTTATATAGTAAGTGGGAAAAGAAATAGAAAAGAAAAGAGAAAAGAAAATATAAGGCAAAATATCTCTTGGAAACAGGGGATCGATCGATCGATCCCCTGTGATCGATCGATCGATGTCCAAAATATCAGCCCACTGTCTCCCCGCGATTTCAGAAATGTGAAGGATCGATCGATCAAGCAGGGGTGAGCCAAGTTGCATGTTGTTTTGGCTTGTTTGCATTTCCCGTCCGCTAAAACTCCCGTAACTTCTTCATACGGACTCGGAATCACGCACCGTTCGCGGCCACGCGAAGTTTGCGAGGAGGGATAAAACTTCCGTGAAGATGTTGGGCCAGGTGCCTAAGCTGTGAATTGACTAAATTGCCCTTGAACGTGCGATCGCGTACGAAAATCGAGCAGAATGCGTCCGAACTTCACACTCAACATCCAAATACCTATAAAAGCTCAATTAACCCCTGCAAAACATGTTAACGTACAAATTCGAGGTTGTATGGTTAACGAGCATAAATATAGGGAATAAAATACCCGAGGGGGCTAAAATGCATAGGTTCGGAGGACGAAATACACAATATTTGCATATTATTACACCCCCTAACTTACACATTGCTAGTCCCTAGCAATGAAATAGGATGCAACAAGAACTACAAGCAAACCCAAAGCAGGATAAGTACAAAAGTATGGTATAAAAGCAAAAGGCCACTTTCATGGGCGATTCGATTGCATTTAGCGTATGCAATAAGTCGTTAAACCCCTAGGTCACCCTAGTGGACGAGTGCAGTCTCACGAGGGTTTTCAGGGATGATACCCACAAACATCACATGGTTTCCTCAAAATATGCCCAACCCAACATGCGACAAGCCCAAAAATAGCGAAAAGGATTTCATACGCATTATTAGCAAAGTGAATAAATTCAAACAAAAGTCCGAATCATTAACATTATAAAATGCACCTTATATAATTGAAACTTTAAAATGTGGGAGGGGGAGCGAGCACATGCAAAGTGTGATTTGGCAAAAAACTTATATAAACTGGATAAACGTTAAAGCAAGCATACATTCAATCCTCACGGGCATTACACTCATCAAGTGAATTCACTCGAAACAGGGAGGTAACACACGGAACATGGGGGCATAAAGAGTAAATGTAAATGGAAACTAGGCCGCACATATGTCACAAATGAAGAACGCTATATATAAAATGAAAAACTGTAATCTCAATGAAAGATACCGCTCATTAAAGGAGGCAAAATGTATTTTCAGAAATTATCAAAACTATTATAACTTTTGAATTACATCAACCTAAGATCATATAGGAATTTACTAGGGTTGTAATGTAGGTTAGGCTAGGGTACGAAACGAAGAATATGTATGTACGGATTCAAAGTGTTCGGAATGAAAACTCAGGATAATGGGAAAATGCGGGCAATATCAAATTTGGAAAACAAGTTCCAAAAAGGCATTAGATATATCATCGGGGAGAGCAATCAAAGCTTATTGAACTATATACACAATATTTACAACTTTCTCTTTCTTTTATTTTCTTCTTTTTCTCATTTTTTTCTTTTGTTTTCTTTTGCTTTTTGCTTTCACTTTTTCATCTCTTTTTTTTCACTTTTCTTTTCTTTACTTATCACACTCTCATATGCCTAAATTGCATCCGACATCACCACAACATCATTCAATCCCAAGCAACATTCCAAACAAAGGTATGGAAGGTGCATATATGGGATAAAACTCCAATTCGGAGTTGGTTATGGGAATTGGGTTATGAAAGGAAAGGCTATATTTTAGGCTCAAAGGGGTTAACAAGGGTAAACATATAAGGTGAGGTCAAGGCCAATATGGGTGATAATACAAAGAATGCCTAGTATCATTTCATAAAATTTACGCAATTCTCGAGTCAAAACAATAAATGAAAATCATGCTCAAGTAACACATTTCTTATATGAACTCAATTAATGAACGATCAAATGAAAGAATAGAGATATTACCAACGAATTCAACGTTTTCAATGAGAAAAGAATAGTGTATACACTCACAAACGACGAAAGGTACAAAGCTTACTCGGTGTAAGTATATACAATGCAACAAAAGATTACCGAGTTATAAAAGCTTAAACCAAATCAATATAACAATGAAAGTGCATGTGATCATGCGATTAAAGTTTAATTCATGAAGTTATTCATAATATCAATAATTGAGAATAAAGTCTAATAACTTCAAAAATCGAGAACATGCATCATTGGGTTGTCTATTGGATCGGGGCAATTATTGAAATTTATCATCGAAAACAAAGGCAAAATGCCCAATAAAGGAGAAAAAAAAAACTTTTTGAAAATTTCAATTTTTTTAAGAAAAGCATACTAAGTAACTAACATGTGAGCAAAAACATGGACTAAATAAAGAAATGGATAGAATATCCCACACCCCCTAACTTAAAACTTGACATTGTCCTCATTGTACATTAAGAACCAAATCAAAGAGAGGAAAATAACGATATTACCCAAAATTGGAGCGATCCCCATAAGAACAAGTCCAAAGAATCTACAAAACAAGTTAGTACCGAGCATAGCAAAAACAAATAACAAAAAGCTAACTAATTACATTAGACTAAATTAAAAAGGGAGGAAAAAATAAAAAGAAAGAAAGAATAAAAAGCTAACTATATACAACTTACTATTTAGGCTTCACACTAACTGTACACTAGAAGTCTAAATAGCTGAGGGTCCACCATAAGAACGATTTGACTTTGGAGGATAACCGGTGTACCCTCACTTACAAGCATGTCTTCCGAAAAATATGAATACCGTTTGCACAACGGAAGGCATGTGTAAGGCGGAAGAAATGAACCATCACCAATTAAAATTTTTGACGGGACGATAGGGGGTTTGGATTGAACGGGTGACAAAAACATGTGGGGGTCGATAAAAGCCGAAAATCCTCCCAATGATTTTGAAATTGGAATGGGAGGTGGCTCACACAAAGGCAAAGATGCGATCATGGAAGACGACTCGAGCAAGTACTCCTCATCGACGAAAAGGTTTAAAACATTAAAGTTTGAAACCGAATCATCGGGTACTTGTGACGGTGTGATAATAGAGAATGAAAATGGGGATGAAAGAAATTCAAACTCATGAGATGAATCATCATCGCATGAAGATTGAGTTTCGAAGGAAATAATATCATTTTCAATGAAATGTTCTTCTTTGGGGGCCAAAGAAGAAATCATTTCATTGCAAATAGATATTATGTCATTTTCATCCTCACTTTCAATATCTGTTACGCAATGGGCAAAGTCTAGAATGGTTTGTTCCAAAGTAGGTAAAAATACCTCATTTGGTTCAAAACATTCCTCGACTTCAAAAGTCTCAGAAGCAAAATCATCGTCGGACTCAAATAATAAATCCAATTCATGTTCCCACAAATGATTTTCTTCCCGATAACGATTTTCAATTTTCTCATTCTCATACATACGCAAGCCCTCACCGAATTTCATAGGTCGAGGTGCGGATGCATGAAAATGGGAACTTTGAAAATTACCATCGGACTTAAACAAAAATTCATTATTATAGGAATTTTGAAAACTATTGCAATTCGTTT
This sequence comes from Sambucus nigra, assembly GCA_949130495.1. Classification (NCBI taxonomy): domain Eukaryota; kingdom Viridiplantae; phylum Streptophyta; class Magnoliopsida; order Dipsacales; family Adoxaceae; genus Sambucus; species Sambucus nigra. The sequence goes on along the minus strand of OX422210.1, from coordinate 77,408,426 downwards.
CAAAATTCCTATTATAAAGAAGTAAAGGCCCGAAATCATTGTCATCATCATCAAAATTCCAATAACCCAAATTTTGACTTTCGTTATACTCGCCCAAAGTCATATTTTAATTTGAAATTCTTTGGGATTCTAAGTATTCACCGAAAGTCATAGGATTGCGAGAATTTTGAGAATTATAACAATGATTACTGAAAGAAATGGAATAAGACATGCTTACCCCAAAAATGGCTCGAAGTGGCGGATTCCACAAAGTAGGTGCGCACGGGAAAAATTCGAGCATTTCTATGTGCTCAAATGTGGAAGTCCTGCAAAAAGATTAGAAAATAATACAAATGGAAAGAAAATACTACGAACTAATAAATCAAATAAAGTCTAAAACAAACAAGTCCCCGACAACGATGCCATTTTTGATCGAGTGCGAAATGCGTGCTCGTGTAAGGTGCACGATCATTGTTTTGGTTTCACCGTGATAATACAAACAAACTTAAGTTACGGCTACACTTGCGAGGCAAGCACAACGGTAAGTCGGGTATCAAAAATCCACAGGGACGAGTTGCTAGAATTTATATGATTTAATACTTTGAAATAAAAGTGTAAAAGATAAATTACAAACTAAAAGAAAAAGGTGCATAAAAGGGAAATGTTAATCTAGGCGAGTGTATTGAAACTAGACTAACAAAGCGAGTAAAACTATAGGTTGCGTCGAATATCCCTCACCCGAGTTAATTTATATAAAATGGATACATGGGTCGACGAGTTATTACGAATGCATCTCGTTTCGACAGTTAATTGAATCAAGGGTTGTCACGCCCCTAAATCCTCATAAAAGCCTAATAAGATTTTGGCGTCAATAAATACCCCGAAAATTGTGCACGCAAGGTCGTAAGCACGGGACATACATGATATGCCCGATCAAATCTCCTAGGCACAATAACTAGGATAACGCACCCGAAATAGACCCGTATACAACATCACCAAAGCCAAGCAACGCGTCAACTCGAGTGAGTTTCATTAAAACACAACCTAATTTAAATTAACTAGAAAGCATATTAAAAATGCGATAAATGAAAGCGGTAAATAAACGCGATAAATCTATTCAAGAAAGCAATATATGAAAGTGTAATACCCCGTACTTTTGGCTATATTTATTTTTGGGATTAATTAATTAAATGTGAATTAATTGAGAATTAATCCGAATAAAATACTAGCGAGATGTGAGTTGGTATTTGACTATATTGAGCATATATGATGTTATATGAATATTGAATTATGAAATTTGTCGTGAGATTGATATACGACAATTTGATCATTTTATTGGGACGCGTGTGACAGTCGCGTCAGGATATAATTATTTTATTTATAAAAGTGAATTTAAATTCTATTAACCGTATGGTCGTTTTGAGTGCGCCAACGTGTCCGGAAGGGTCGAGATAGTCATAAAACACTAGCCGGGGGTGTAGTTTGGGTCCCGGGGTATTTTTAGGCCATACCGGCAATATAAAGGGTATTTTGGTAATTTCGTATTTTTAGGAATTAAAAATGACGAAAATTAGAGAAGTAAATCTGATGTGGGTTTGACCCACTAAGTCACTAACCAACCCATGTTAACCCAATAGGTTACGTAGGTTATTAGAATTAGGTTCTATTACTTTCCATAAGAAAAACCCTAGCCACCATAGCCATTGGAGAAAAGCTTTGAGAGAGAGAGAGGAGGAGAATTCTGCAGAAAAAGCTTCATCAAATCAACACCAAACTCAGAGACACTAGAGGCAAGTGGTTTAATATCGTTTAAATTCAGAGAATGCTCTTTCCATGTATAGGAATTTAATAAAATTGATTTGTTCTTGGTGAAATATGAAAACCCATGTATTTTAGAACTTAGAACTTGAAATCTTGAGGAGAATTGCATGTAGAATGGTAGGTAGATGATTATACCGATGATATTAGTGAATGGATGAAATTAAAACGGATTTATATTGGGTTATTTCATGATTTAAAATTTTAGGGTTCATATTCTTGAAAATTTGGGGAAAAATGTAGAAACTTGTGATTTAATGATGTTTAGGATGTATTAATTCCTTAAAAGATGTTAGTATATGACCTTAGCATGTTTTAGGATGATTGGAGAACTTAAAACATTGTTGGAACGAATTTTAGATGAGATTTGAGGAGTAAGAATTGATGAAAAACGAGATTGGAAATTCTGGGCTTGAAACTGGTCACTCGTTAGAAGGCCTCCCCAGGTCGTTCGAACGAGCTTGTTCGAACGAGCTTCTAACGAGTTGACCAGTCACTTCTAACGAGGGGAGACTTCGTTCGATACCTTCGTTCGAACGAACTGTATTTCGTTCGATACCTTCGTTCGAACGAGATGTCGTTAGAAGGTACAGTTCGTTCGAACGAACTGAAATCTCGTTCGAACAGCCTCGTTCGAACGAGACTTCTAACGAGTTGACAGTTTAGGCTTTTTTGTCCTGTTTTGATTTTGGGAGTCCCGTAATCTTGTTCGAGGATATAGATAACCTTCCTTTGATGATGTATTGGTAGATTTGGGACGTTTGGGTTATTTTGAGGAGTAAATTATTTACGAGCGATTTAAATTAAAGGGATAAGTGGGTTGAGACGTGAGTATCTACTACGACGTGAGAATAGATTATGGCGCGTATGATTATAAACCGGAATCGTATAAAGTGTGTAAATTATATATTGGTACTAGAATGAGAATAGTACTACAATTAAACTACGGGATTACTAAGATGTGTGTTTACTTGGTATTGGTATATGAATTGTGTGTATGACATACATACCATACTTGCTATCACGGGAGGTTTGCGTTCGCTTAGGGCCCTCTAATCCTTGTGTTGCCCAGATTTAGACTGGTTACCTTGATGAACGTAGGTCAGAGAAAGACTTATTGGGATATTAATAAGTCCGTTGATCGTGGGAGCGTAGGTATGTGCGTGACCCATGTGATGTGATTGTGTTCGCCTCCATTATTTGTGATGTTGTTATCTGTGAACTATTCCTGAGAGATTCGGAATATGTGATCCTTATGTACGTGATGTACCGGGATGGATAGCAGAGTATGTGTGCACCGCAACCTAGTCTCGGGGTGCTTATATTGTATATTTATGTGGTGGAAAATATACGCTTAATAAACTGGGAATTTTCATATGGTATTGTGTGTAACTATGGAATAACATAGAGGGCTAATCTATAACGAGTTGTATTACTTTTGTATAAGAACCTGAATTTACGTTATGTACCTACTTAACTGAGATCGTTAGAATGTTAATGGAACCGAGTAATAAGGGTAGGACCTATGACAGTCTAACTAGTTATGATGTCACTTAACTAGTGGTTTGTGTCGTTTTAGATGGGTACTTACGTTAGGAGTGCACAGTTAGACGAGAGGTGAGAATATCACGTGAGGGCACGTCCTAACATGTACTTTGCATTTAATGTTTTAAATGTTTTTAAAGCACTTGCAGGTTTTTAAAATATCTCCACATTCGGGCTCTGACCCGTTTGCTTTCAAATCTATTTTTTCTTGTAAAACCATTTTAGGTGCCCAGCCACAAGGACACCATGCATAGGATACTCATTCAGGTGACGAGCTGTAGCTGTTTGTGGAAGCTACAGGGAATTGATTTTAGACGCTTCTATCATTTGGATTCCGTATTCAGTATTCTATCAGTTGTAGGGCATGTTGCCCATTTCTATTAGAGACGTCTTTCCATTACAGTTTTTCAGACTTTGGCATGTATTGTTTCAGTATCCAGTTTAGTTATTTCAGTTGTGGTTTTGTAGTGAGGAGTTTTACTCCAGACTTTACTTACATTATGTGATGGTTATTCTATTTACTTCTTTATGGTGAATGATATTATTATTCTTAATTACACTTGTTGCATGTTAATCGGACTTAAATTAAAATTTGGCAACTTACTTTTTAAATACTAGGTGGTTAGTAATCATTAAAATGTTTTCGTCAGTGATGCTATTAACTGGACCAACTTGGCATTTTGAATTAATTTAATAAAGGAGTAGCTACCCGGTATTTAATTAGTCGGGGTGTCACAGAAAGCATGTACACTAATTATGAAAGCATGTAAATTAATCTAGAAAGCAAGAATAAAGGAAATGCAAGCTATATTAATGGAGAGGGAAGATAAACGTACAATCTTACAATCCTAATTGTTGTCACACCATATGAGGAAGAAGAAAAGAGCTCTAAACTCCCAAACCCTAAGCTAAATTAACCTAAAATCTATTTTATCTCTTAATATCTGATTATTATAACAAAAATGCTTTATATAGTAAGTGGGAAAAGAAATAGAAAAGAAAAGAGAAAAGAAAATATAAGGCAAAATATCTCCTGAAAATAGGGGATCGATCGATCGATCCCGTGTGATCAATCGATCGATGTCCAAAATATCAGCCCACTGTCTCCCCACGATTTCAGAAATGTGAAGGATCGATCGATCAAGCAGGGGTGAGCCAAGCTGCATGTTGTTTTGGCTTGTTTGCATTTCCCGTCTGCTAAAGCTCCCATAACTTCTTCATACGGACTCAGAATCGCGCACTGTTCACGGCCACACGAAGCTTGCGAGGAGGGATACAACTTTCATGAATATGTTGGGCCAGGTGCCCAAGCTGTGAATTGACTAAATTGCCCTTGAACGTGCGATCGCGTACGAAAATCAAGCGGAATGCGTCTGAACTTCACACTTAGCATCCAAATACCTATAAAAGCTCAATTAACCCCTGCAAAACATGTTAACGTAGAAATCCGAGGTTGTCTGGTTAACGAGCATAAATATAGGAAATAAGATACTCGAGGGGGATAAAATGCGTAAGTTCAGAGGATGAAATATGCAATATTTGTGTATTATTTGTATACTCTTACAATCTCCCCATTTGTCTATTTTGTTATATAATATTTAAAAAGAAGATTAAAAATATTATAGAGAAGTCTAGAAACCTATGACAAATACACACAACCCGGGCAAAGGTAAGGACATCCATATACTACTAATCCTCCATTTGTAGAAGATTTCTTATAAAGTCTTCCATTTGTTATCATGTCTTACAATCTAATATAAGACACATATATAGTTGTTAAGGACAATTAATATAAAATATATGATGAATATGATTTGAAATGATTCATCATTGTAAGGTGTGTACAAGTTCTAGAAATAATAATATCTTAATGCTAAAGGTAATGTTAAGACATGTAGAATATTTCTTGGATATATACTCCATGTTAATCTAGTTTATTAAAAAATAATTCAAGGTAAGTTCGTAATTAGAACTCCACTTAATCAAAACTTTCTCCCCCTTTTTGTCAAAGAATTGGCAAAGGTAAAGAAACATTAATTAAACAAGTGTGCCAAGAAGGATCATATTATGAGTCATTTCAATTAAACAAAGATAGAATATGCAATTCAAGTAGTCCAGTCCATATTTCACTAACAAAGATACTAAAATAACATAGTATAGCTAAAGCATGTAGCACCAATACGAGTCAAAGTGAACTGTGAGATAAATATAATGAAGCATATGTGCAAGTTAACAAGTATCAAACATGGTTAATAGTCAGCGAGATAAGAAAGTTGGAGTCAAGCCTAATTAATCAATTGCATGCAAATAAAAACACATAACATATAGTAAGCTAGGTATCATACAAATATAATCATGAGAGGCAAGTGATATAGACAAAACTCATATAAATGTAGTATAAAAGGGTAGTTTAGATTGGATGGAGGTGTAACCCCTTTTGAGGACAATAATGATACGTTGATCAGCAACACTATTGATACAAGACACGCAAACACAATTTAGTGAAGATAAACTCAGTTTGAACTCCCAAATCTATTGTGTATAGCTCAAAGGATAATAATGAACTCAGATGTAACTCATTTGGAAGGAGAGGGAAGTAAGCACCCTAGATGCACATTGGCAGGTATCCAAATTCCCCCAACCACCCTCAAGAACCTCTGTCAAGTATTAGAGTTTCGTAATAAATCACAATGGTGGGTGAGTAATCTCTCTGGTTTGTAATAAATCTCTCTCCGATGTATATTCTCTCTAGCAATAACTCCTGAACTCTTAAAAAGAACATCCTCTCCCAGTGGTAGTTGGGGTCCTTAAATAGCCCTCACACCACTCCCGAGGTAACTCAGTCATTAATAACCGTAAAAGACAGCCCTCACACTTTATGTTACAAACATTAAATACCTGATGCCCTAGTTAGCTCCACGTCATAAACATTAAATGTCAAGACATGCCATTTGCCTAACCACTATGTGTTAGGTGGCTATCGTCACAGAGGTGGCTCACCAACTGTATGACAGACCCAAATACCACGGTGGTTTACTCAAGTGTAAATTTGACATTGTCTAGATGGCTAGTGATAGAACTTACAATAGATGTGATATTAAGTAGAGGGTTATTTGGTCCTCAACTCAATGCCCGATGGAACTCAAGGCTGCTCCGCCCGGGGTTCCACGGTCAGGGTCTTTTAGTGTTTTACTAGGTGTATCTAAGATGGTCAGGACAAGAACCAACGGTGCCTCACTTTCCAATCCTCCAAACCAAGTCCCTCTAAAGTTCCCACGGCGAGGTCGTTCGATAGAGCATGAAAGCTCTCCCAGGCCCTGCCAAGCATGGTCTCTCGCGAATACCGTTCGACCTCACACTAAAAATCATTATACTCGTTACATCATTACAATATTTATAGCCCACGGTCAATATAAACAGAGATACAATGTGACTAAGTAACACAACAAGCTAAAGTATGAGTTGCCACGCTTGAGCTGCCATACTAAGCTGCCTCGATGCCTTAATCCCAAACACTGTTGTTAATGGGGGGAGGGGGGGGGTTATCTCTAATCTCAGGATTAACTTCAAGACCCCTCTACATGTAGAATGTCATACCAAAGATCTAGTGAAACGGGGTGGAAACGGTTACCTAGGAGTGGAAGAACTTTATTCAAACCTTCGTTTTTTCAAAATCTCTTGCTTAGTCTAACACTACAAACCCAAACCAAAAATATATGTATATATACTTAAAACATGTAATATGAGGTAGAACTGTGGAGTTCAACTCATATGAACATGAAATAGAGTAACTTACCCCTAAAGGAGTTAGAAAGTAACTCGGATAGGATAAACATTCCTAAACCCATAAAAGAATGTCACAAAATCCAAATCTAAAAACAAAATTAGAAGGTTCAACTTACTAAACATTGTCTAAAAGAGAAAATAGAGGAGAGCCATCCTTAAAGTATTCGAAAACATACAAAAATGGTGTAGGACCAGTTGAGTTTCGAAAAAGAGAGAGAAAAAGATATATGCGAAAGTGGCACTTTAAAATGCATTGTCACTACAACGATACTTATCGTTGGTCGTGACCTCCGCTGGAGCGATGATGAATGTCGTTGCGACGAAAAAACCTTCGTCGGCCGCGTGTTTGAGTAGAAAATTTGTCTACTCTTTCATATGAGTGTTCGACACAAAAGAACAACTTTCAAAAGATACCGAATGATCGATCTCACATGATTCACTTCTAATATGACTTAGACAAATATGATTTGAAGTATTTTCTTTTATGAATTATCATACTCAGGCTATACATGGTTATTCCAAGTACTCTAATGGGAGAATAAAGTAGCTAGTGATGAAATCATAGCATGTTTTCACGTCAATTTGTAAGAGTGTATAAGAGATAACACGTGTGAGAGAGAGAAAGTGTACAAAAATGATGATACGAGAAATCGGACTTACATCCTTCTCGACACCGTATCAAATGTAGAATAAAAGTAAAGTAAGCCATAAGGAAAAAAACACAAAATATAGAGTGGTTCGGCTATAAAAATGAGCCTACATCCACTGTGATTCACTATTCTCATTATATATAATGCATGATACAAATTCAAGGTGCCATTAGAGGCGTACAAGATAGAGAGGGTAAGAGAGTACATGAGATTAGTTAAATTGGCATCCCTAGATGTGCCATGTAAAGGTTGACCAGCACGATAGTGGCAGGGGGTGAGCCCCCAATATGGATATCTCTAGAGAGAGTGAGTTGAGAGTTGGGCAGGGCTTCGCCATGTATCTTCCTCCAAAATAGTGAGGTGAGAACTTCTATTTATAGAAGTCCTTTTATATGTAATCCTTTTAGATGTTGGACAACTATCAAGTTTGATATGAGAGTAGGGGCCACGACCTGTTTGAACCGAGGCAGGGACCAAGGCCTAGAGAGGTGTTGTGGCCTGTTTAAGCCCACGCAGCAGCGGTTGGATCAATGTGCATGGGCGCGGCCTGTCTGATCCCAAACAACGGCATGTTATTAATTATCCACGACCTTGGTGACTATAATGTGTATATTAATAAACCATTAAGCCGTAGAGCCAAGAGGTGACGAGTTGGGGTGCGTTTGTATTCTATGACTATACCGCGGCGTCTTGTTCATAGTTTTAATGTTGTGGCCACTGCAAGGCGACACTTCACCTTCCATTACCCTTCTATATAAATTGGATTTGACTGTGGCCTCACTACCCTACCAAACCTCTGAGAGCAAATTGAGGACCGACCTCTATCAGTTTATCTTTGAGTTTTCAAGTGATCTTTAGGTGGTAATATCAAGGCAGTGTGAGGTTGAGTTGAAGTGGTTCAATGCAGAACGACTATCGTGTGTCCATTATTTTCAATGATTTCCAGGTAATCATCTTTATCTAACTTCATTTTATGTGAATTCGATTTTATGCGATTGCTTGAATTTCTTTAATCTTCCATAATTTCTTACAATCTTATCCCAAATCTATGTGTAGTGTAGTTTTTATTTTCCCCAATTTTCTATAGAAAGTAGGGTTTATATTGGCTGAGTAATTGGGCTATGAAATGGGTTTTGGAATTTTCTTATATTTTTAGCACATAGCCACAAATTAAGACTAATAGTGGAAATTGATCGAGGTTAGGATTGGAATTTTTTCTTTTTCTGGGTTAAATTACCCCTTGTCCCCATTTGGGATTTTTATTTTGGCCAAAACCCTAGGGTTTTGGGTTTTCAATCTTTAAGAATTTGTAATCCAATTGTTTACCTGTTTGTGCCATTGGCCGCTGCTGGTAGTATGACTTATGCTATTTCCCTGCGGCCTCTTTTCAATCCTTGAGTAATCAAAACTCCATTGGTTGTAGTCTTTAGTTCTTAAGCTTGTTAGCTACGGCCTCACAATTACTTGATGTTGCAACTTGTCCCTTTTAATGGATGTAGTCTACATATTACCGCGTCCATTAATTTGGAGTTAGGAAATGGACAGTTGCCTTCGATTATTTCTTGATTTAATTGATTGTATATGCTATGGCCTCTAAGAGGCTTCCCTGATCATAATGGTTGTGGCACCTAACTACAGAGCTTTTCTATTTTTCAATTATTATTGTAGCTCTATGAGTTGGGACCCTTTAGAGTTTCTGAACGACTTATGGAGAAATAACTTCAGCATTCCTCCTCCTGAAATTACCTTGATAAAGCCTTTGAAGGCAATTAGGCATTGTCTACTCAAAGACTGCCCCAACTGCATCACAATTGATTATGACTCCGCATACTCCTATAATTGTAGGAACACTAGGGAGGTTACAGATATCATGAAGGAGGATACAAACTCCAGCAACAATCCTCCTGCCGAAGTGATGGCTGTTGCGGCTACTAGGAATTCAACTGTCCCATTTGAGGCTAGAAATATCCCAGTCGGGCGCTCCATCAGAACTGAGAAGGCTCCTGTGGCATTAAACATCCGTTTTATCATGGATGAAGAGTGGATCAATGATGTGGCTGCGTCATTTTAATTTCCACAAGGAGTCATTTGTACACCTCCTACTGCGGAACGAAGGCTATTTTTCGTAGTCCTCAATGAGGGGATCTGTTTTCCTTTAAACCCATATCTCCTGGGGCTACGGCTTCCAATTCCTGTTCCAGTTAGGAAATTTTTCAGTGCTATGAATTTAGCCCCAGCTCAACTAAACCCAAATGAGGGTCATTCTTGTCGCTTTAGTACTTTGGCAAAAGAAATTTGATGAGGATATTACTCTAGCGGAGTTCTTCCACTTCTACAGGCTAAAAGAGAACTTCGTGGACTTTCTATAGTATTATTACTTCACTCTGTGGGAATGGAGATGAATATATTTATACTAAGAGGTCTACAAGCGTTAAAATCTGGAAAGGCAAATTTTTTATGTTTCTGGGGAGAGTTGGGAAATCCATCTTGAAGAATTTGAGAAAGAGAGAACTTATAGGATGCCGTGGACATGGGGGCGTCCCTTCAAAGAAGATGATCACTTGATGCTTACCAATAATTTTATTTTTATTTTTTGCAGCCTGTTTTAATACTTGTGTACAGCTCTTGACACCCTTAATCTCAACAAAAACCAGAAAAAGAGAGTTGCTAACGCGACAGGCTTTAGTGATACTTAAAAGACATTTCTTATGCTGGTCACCTCCGTTTTAATTTTTTAGCAAGGCTATTTTACATTTAAGGTCCATCCGAGGAAAATGATTGCAGAAGGTAATTCTCCAGTGCTTTTTTGGTTCATATATTTTGCTACAACTTCTATTTTGGCTAATATATTATGCCGCAATTTCTATTTTTAACTTGACTTATTTAAACTTTTTCCTCGGGGGAGGAGATTGACCGCGAACTCATAGATGCCCAGTTTGATGCGATGGATGAGGATGCAATTATCCTCAACCAATCCTCCAAAAATAAGGGGAAGAAGAGGAAGAAGGTACCCAAAGGGACAACTCCTACGACTAAGCCCACTGTACATACTGGGGGTTAAAGCGACTAATCCCAATACTTATACCACAACCCCTGTCGTTGATGTCGCAACTGGGGAGAAGCAGAACGATGCTCCCATATATGGCGACATAGGATCTGAACTGGCCGTAGTAGGCATAACCTTTTCTGGTGAGGAATTTCAAGGTATACTTAGCCATATTCATGTTTCAACTGATTCTCCTTCGCGGAGAGTGATAACAGTTAACGCCAATCTGGCCACCCCCAAAGTAGGGCCCCTAGAGAGCTTGATGGTCATCTGCTGCCTCAATTAGGGCAGCTTGACCCCAAATCCCCATGGGATATAACTCCTAGGGCGATCTATAGGATGAGAAGGGTTGCAGACGCTATTGCCTTCCACCGTCTGGTGAAAGAGGATCATGAGGACTTAAAAGAATATGCCCTCCATAGTTTGCTGCGGGTAAATTCCTTCCCTTGTTTACTTTCTACTGATAATTACTTTGTGCTTGGACTAATTCACTTTTTTACAGGCCATGAAAGTTGTTATGTCTTAAAAGGCAAAATATGAAGGCTTGTTCAAACTTCATAATGCTATGGAGTCTGCATATCTGTCGGACCTTCAAGCTTCCACGACTTTTTCTTTCGAAGTTGGGAAGCAATCGCCTGCAGTGGATCTTGAAGCCTATAAAATGAATATTGATTTTCGAATCCAGAATGAAACTGAAGCCCAAAAAAATACAGAAGAAAATTTTAAGCAGGCTACAAATGCTTTAAAAGTTATTAAGGCAAAGGCCCTAGAAGCTGCTAGAAATACTGCAGCCTCCGACCAAAAGTTCAACCTTATCCAACAGAAATATAATGAGTTGGAGCAAGGTCATGTTGTTGTCCTTCAATAAAAAGATAAAGATCACGTTACATCTTAAACGAAGGGATAAGGATCATGCCGGAGTATTAGAGAGAGTTGGGAATGATGATGTGGCTGCCTACAAGACCTCCACGGACATCTTCACTACTAATAAAAGACCCTACCTTCGTGGATTTTAAGAACTTAGGCACAGGGTGGTGAAAAACATTACTAAAGCAAAGGACACTCTCTTTTCCTGGAATCTCACTGATGTTGAGTATTTGGATTGTGTCTGAGCTCAGGGTTGCTGTGGAGGAATGAGCGAAAATGTAGATGGAGGGTGCAATCGATGAAGTGGAAGAGATCGAGACTGTGGCTGATGATGGAGAAGATGAAGATGATGATGCAACCTCATAGTTCATTTTATAATTCATGTAACTTTTTATAATTTATACATTGAACTTCTTTCTGATACAAGGTTATGTCCACTTTGTTTAATCTTGTAATATTCATTGTACCCACTACGGCAGTGAACATTTGGCTTTTAATTATACAGGGTTGCGGCCATTATTTTCTTCTGTTTGCCATGTTTTATCTAATCTTTATATTTTCATGCATGTTATCTTTATCCGGCCCGCCTTTGGTGAATGCCACATTTTTCGCCACCTATAAACTTTTGAATTGACTGCAACTATATTTGTAAGGTTGCGATCACTTTTGTTTACGCTGCCTTTTATACTGTGCTGAATGCTTGAATGTTGAATGTGCATTTTCTTGTAATAGAACTTAGACATAGGGCTTGCACTCTACTGATAGGCTACAACTATGTAGTACTATATTAAAAATTGGTTGTGGCCATACGCTTCAAATTACTCAGTTCGAACTAGGATTAGAGATGTTGCTGCATTAATGTTGGCCCATTTTCTTCAATTAACTGTATCTTCCTTTGTCTTTCAATACTGTGATCCCAAATATTCGCTTGAACATTAGATATTGGCTGCAGCTCCTCATAGACTGCAACAATATTGATTTTTCCATGACTTTAGATGTTGGATGTAACAATACTTCTTTTATAGAAAATTTGATCTTTATGGATACAGATCTCCTTTGTTATGAACTGTTAGGTCGACACAGAATAATGAATGTTGTTGCATAAATATTGCAATTGTGGATAGAGGTATTTTCCTCTGTTGCAGGCCATTAAGTCTTGGCTCATTATAATAAAAATTATGGTGCTATAGAAGTGATGTAATGGTGCTTGTATGGGGGCTTGAAGATAATCTCCGGATTAGAGATAAGCCTCTCCAACTAATATAAGAGACTTTAAGGGAAGGAATCAACATGAAGACATCGAAACAGCTCAGCGAGGCAGCCCAGTGTGACAGCTTAGCGTGGCAGCCCAGCGAGGAGATTGTCCTGTACAGCTTACCCTTTACTTCCTGTTTGTTATTTAGTTAAGTTATTAACATTTATTGAAATGATGTAATGATTGCAATATTATTCGGTGTTAGGTCAAACGGTACTCGTGAGGAACTAGGCCTGACAAGGCCTGGGAGAGTTTACATACTCTACCGAATGACCTCACCGTGGGAACTTTAGAGGGACTTGATTTGGAAGATTGAGAAGTAAGGCAGCGTTAGGGCTTGTCCTAACCATTTTAGATACACTTGGTAAAACACCGAGTAACCTTTCACTATGGAAGCTTGTGCAGAGTAGCCTTGAGTTTTATCGTTTGTTGACCTTTGAGCCAAACAGTCACTTATCCACTATCACATCTACTTTATGTGATGTCACTAGACAGATAGTCACTGTCAAATCCAAACTCGAGTAAACCGTTGTGGTATTGGGGTTGTCAGACAGTTTGGTGAGCCACCTCTGTGGTGACAGTCTTCTGACGCACAGTGGTTGGGCAAGAAGAATGTCTTGGCATTTAATGTTTATGACGTAGAGCTGACTGGTCCATCGGGCATATAATGTTTGTAATGTAAAGTATGAGGGGGTATCCATTCATAGCTGTGAAGGACCAAGGCATATCGAGAGTGGTGTGGGGGCTATTTATTAGCCTCAACCACTTTTGAGAGACGAAGTTCTTTCTAGGGATTATCGCTAGAGAGAGATAAGAGATCAGAGAGAAGTTATTACAAACTAGAGTTCTTACTCACCCACCATTGTCATTTGTTATGAAGCTTTTAATAGTTAACCAAAGATCTGTCAGAGGTTGTTGATGTGTTGGCTGCCTGCTAAGGTGCATCTAGGGTGATTACTTCTCTCTCCCTTTGAATGAGTTACTTTTGAGTTCCTTTTATTATTATTTTGAGATATACACGAGATTATTGTGAGTTTAATCCGAGTGTTAATCATATATAATATTATGGGTTTACTTGTGTTCATTAAAGGATTTCTAGGTTGTCATTTATCACTATACTTATAGGGGTTACAGATCAACTAGTATTACCATACTCTCAGGCTGCAAAGGGGACTACCCTCTTACATTTGGCGACTCTGCTGGGGAGGTATTCTCCTAAAGATATGGCACAAGATAATGTTAATCGTATCATAGATTTTGACGCCATTCAGCATAATGAAGAATAAGCTGTGAGGGAGCTTGAGGCCGCCAATGATGGGGTTCCTCGCGTGGAGTAACCCCCAGTTCAAACGATAACAGGCATCCCAGGGATGACACAAGTTTCTACTAGTGTCAGGATGGTTCAGGAACAAATGGCTATTCTCATGGGCAAGTTCTTTGAGTTCTGGTAGACCCTAGCTGGTACAACGATTTTGGGTGGATTTGACCCCAGTTCCTTTGTAACACTAATGGCGGCTCCAATAGCCCTAACGACTTTATCTCCCATGGTAGTTGGCCCCATGAACACATTTCCCACCCTATCCCAACGGTGGGTATCCCAGGTGTGGCGGGTGTTCCACCCATGGTAAGTACACTAGGCATAGCGAGTATTCCACCAATGATCCCTTAACCTATCGCTTCGATGGTTTAGAAAATGCCTGCATCCGCCTTAAAATAAATGAGGAAGGAGATGTTGAGAATGATAGCAGTTTCCTCGCAATCAGCCAGCGAGGTAACATCGGTGTATGACGATTTTCATACTCCTTACCCTCAGGAATACAACGATGAACCTTACCCAAAGGACTATATCCCTCCCATCTTTGACAAATACACAGGAAAAAGGGGGAACCCGAAGGAGCACACCAAACATCTCATCGAGCATCTGGGGGCTCACTGCAACAACAAGAAGCTTAGGTTGAGGGAGTTTTCCAAATCCACAAACAATAAATCTTACACCTGGTACTCACACATGTCACCTAAAAGCGTCTCAACATGCGAAGAAATGCATGTGCTATTTGTCCAGAAGTTCTGTCTGGCGAAAGATGAGTTCACATTGACCCAACCAGGTAGGGAGAAGCAAGGGCCAGGGGAGAAAGTGGTGTCTTTTATTCAAAGGTTTAGGGAAATGTCTCTCGATGTAAGAGAAGAAGCCAAGGAGTCCAAACTGCTTCAGATCTGCATTGAAGGTTTGCTCTCAGAGTACATCTGCCATCTTATTAACGAAATGCACAAGGGAACTTTTGCGGCGTTCTTAAAGGCAGTAAGGAGTATATCATTGGTTGTTCGACCAAATCCTTTCGTGGTGCCTGTGATGTTTAGGCAGCCGATACAACTCGTTGTGACACGGGGCTAGCCCCCACGGGTGGGCTATACCGATGGGAGATAAGGGGCTAAGCAACCAAAGAAGGATAATAAAATAGAGTTGGGTAGAGGCAGGGAGGATCCACCCCCACTGCCCTGCACCATTGAAGAAGCGGTCAGCTGTTACAACATTATGGTCCAGGGTGGAATGGTGTACGAGTCTAAGGGCATTCCATCCGTTGAACCAGACGCTAAGAGGGCTAATCCCAAGTATTGCCAGATCTATCAGAAAGTGGGCATCCAACGATAACCTGTTTCTCACTCAGAAAGATCATAAGCAAGTACATGAAGATGGGGACTCTGCAAATCCCTTAAGAGAATGTAAACACCACCCCCTACCAGCACTTGGGGCCAACCTTGTAGTTGCTTTTGATGAGGAGGCTGAATGGGAAGCTAGGGAACTGTAGATTGAACGAGAAGAATTTGAATATGCGTTGGAAGACTGCACCAGGGGAGTGGCCAACGTAGTAATAGCTTATAATGAAGCTAGCGCTAGGGATATAGAAGACGTATACAACCTAGAAGGAGAGTAGATTGATCAAGGGATAGAATGCCAGGATGTTTCGCGGTCACCAAAGTTGTTATGGTTCTTCGATCAAGTGGGGATGCCAAAGTAGAGATGGTTAGAACACAAGCAATCTTGGATATTGCACGAAAGAACGCAATGCCATCGCTGAGGTGGAGAGGACCAATGGCCAGGTTGGTAAGGAAGTTTTTATCTGAAGTAATCTTAAGCGATGCCGACAGGGCTGTGAGGTTCCCCGTAGGCCTGTCAACGGATCGGATTTTATCCGAATCTGAATCCGATCCATTTACACAGATTTGGATCACGCCTGAAATCCGATTACTCGATTATCCAATTATCCGATTACCCGATTACCCGTTTATTAAATGGACCGGATTTTGATTCATATGATCCGATCCTTTAATAATCCGATCCGATTAATATATATCTATATATATAATATTTTTAATTAATATATATATTGTATTTAGAAATTTATTAATATTTTAAATGTATATTTTAATAGTTATTTATAATAGTCCTATATTAATATATATTGTATTTATTTATAAAAGTAATTTATATTATAATAGTTATTTAAATATATTTTTAGAAATATATATTATAATAGTTATTTATAATATATACTGTATTTTGAAATTTATCATAGTTATTTATAATATTATAATCGGATCGGATCGGATTAACGGATTCTTAACGGATTTGGATTTGGAATCCTTAGAGATAATCCGTCGGATAATCGGATCGGATCCGAATCCGTTTAACATAAACGAATTCTGATTTGGATTGGCCTGATTCGGTCCGAATTCGACCCGTTTACAGGCCTAGTTCCCCCATAACAGGCCCTCGTACATAAATGTCAGTGTTAATGGGGTGAGTTTTGTAAGAGCTTTGATGGATGGGGGAGCTTCGATAAACATCATGCCAATCAGTTCCTTCCAGGCGGTCAACATTCCTGAGGCAAGATTGATACTGATGCCTCTGGTAATTTATGGTTACGATAACCAATCATCCAAGTCAATTAGATACGTGAATGTTGGGATTGTGATGGGGAATCTTACTTCGCACATCAAATTCCATGTGATTGAGAGTGCTACTTCGTATCACCTTCTTATAGGAAGGGTGTGGATGCACAATCATGAACAAGTTCCCTCGACGTACCACCAATGTACGAAGTCCAACGTGAAAGGAATGAAATTGTTATACGTGCAATGAAGACCTTTGCCACCGAAGAAGCTCACCTAGTAAATGCAACTTTCTACATTGAGTTAGAAGAAGATTCCAGAGTCTTGACGAAAAGAATGGAGGGAGTAAGAGTTCCCTCTATTAGAGAACGATGGAACCTGTGAACGGTCAGAACAGTGACAAGGTAGGAAGAAAGGAAGCATCTGAGGAAGTTCACCATGCTGGCCCCAAGACCCTGAATATTTCGAAATAGCTCAGAGACAGAATGGGGCCCATGATGGATTCAATGGAGCACGAGGTCCAATGGCAGAGCATGTTGAGCAGGTTTTTCGAAAATAGACTAGCAGAAGTTTAGAAGGCCCAGGTTTTTCAGGCCTCCGCAAACTAGGTTGTTAATAAAGCCACCCATGGCTATGTATAAATATTTATCAAGTCATCCCTGTCTAGGTATTATGAGCCTTCATGGCTAATTGAAGCATCCCAAAAGCTAAGAATGGGTATTATGAGCCCCCATGGCTAATTGAAGCATCTCGAAAGCTAAGAATGGGATGGGTATTATGAGCCCCCATGGCTAATTGAAGCATCCCAAAAGCTAAAAATGGGTATTATGAGCCCCAAGGCTAATTGAATCATCCTAAATCTTCAAATTCTTTTAAAAAGTGAGGGATATTATATGCCAATTACGATTATCACATTTTCTCCTCAATAGACTCTTCCTCCCAAAATAAATAATCTTTCAAGATAATTGATCATTACGTTTCCTTTTAAAATCTGATAAGACAAAGATTTTTCACATGGTTATAAATGAGGAGATTAACGGTTGATATATGATTAAAACTATCACACACACACACACACACACACACACACACATACACACACACACAGATATCAACCGTTAATATATATATGTATATATGAAGTTTGTAAGGGAAATACAAAGCATGTGTGTAAACGCTACACTTTAGATTTAACAGAAAGTTGAAACTAAGGCAGAAATTAAGCACGCACCCTTTCAATCAATGGATACATCCCTCAAGCCTCCTTTAGGAACCATTGCAGCATCCCCTGCCTCATAATCCTTTTAACTTCATATTTCAATGTGAAGCAGTTGCTGGTGTTGTGGCTATGGTCCTATTGAAATTTGCACCATTTGGACCGATCTCTCTTGTGGGGAGGGGATTTCAACTTCTGCGGCCATTTCAGTAACTTATCTTCCTTGATGATTTTAAGGATGCCCTCTGCACTTCCAGTTAGTGCGATGTAGCATTGATAATCCTTCTCTGGCTTAGGCTCTTCTTGCTTCCTCTTCTGGGGAGCTTTGGTTGTGGCTTTGTCCTCTATAGCATCTAATGATGTGGCCTTCTACATTGAGGTAAAGTCTACAGAATCCAACATCAGAATCCTCTACGCCAGAAAGTTGACTTGGCCTTGGAGAGAGGCCTGGTTGTCATACAAGTGATT
Source organism: Sambucus nigra (assembly GCA_949130495.1). Lineage (NCBI taxonomy): Eukaryota > Viridiplantae > Streptophyta > Magnoliopsida > Dipsacales > Adoxaceae > Sambucus > Sambucus nigra. The sequence continues at coordinate 77,389,905 of OX422210.1, read as the reverse complement.
GGTGTAGTTCAATAGCTGGGTTATCTCTTCAGTCTGATGTGAACCTTATCCGGAGCTTCCTTCCATTGCTTATGAGGGTTAATATTTAAATATATATATATTCTGAGATCAATTGAACAATGGTGAGAAATAAAAAGATGCAGAAAGGGAACTAAGTTTAATATCAAGAATGCACTCTTTGATAATCTGTAAATTTACACTGCTGTGGCCACGACCTGAAGTACATATGTAAGTACTATCGTGGCCTTATCGAGAGGATTTCCCAATATTTGAGTGTGAGAACACTTCGTAATAAGTCCCTTTTCCCAGGTGAACTGTAGAAGCTATGTAGACCAACTGCCATAGGGGGGCTGCGGCATTCAGGCAATTAAACTGCCAGGCCGCATCCTACCTGAGGCAGTGAAGGGTGTGACCCTAAAATTGGTCCCAAAATATGAGATTAGATCATAGAAAATGTACAGAATATGCCTATTAGGGGTCTACCAAGGGCAAAATGTCCTTTAGGTGCAAACAATGGCACGAATATGGTTGTAAACCCTAGATCATGGGTGCAAAAAGCAGAGAATGGGTAGATAAAAATCTTCTCTAGTTACCCACCTTCACGAGGCTATCGCTTTTTGTTCTTTTCAACACTATCTGGGTAAGGTAACATCAATGGGGGATAGAAAATAGAGCTAAGGACATAAAAATGAAGACGAATAAACAGATCTGAAAATAAACAAATCCCCTTTCAAGATTCTATGCACAAAAATCTGAGTCTCACAACCCAAATTTCACCCGTGAGATAGTGACTAGAGGGCCCTCATGGACGAAATAAGGTGTAAGGAATCTTAAAATGTAAAAAGGAAACCATATTTAATACGTCGGTTCCCATAAACGACGCCAAAAAGGATGATACGAGAAATCGTACTTACATCCTTCTCGACACCATATCAAATGTAGAAAATAAGTAAAGCAAGCCATAAGGAAAAAATACAAAATATAGAGTATTTCGACTATAAAAATGATCCCACATCCACTGTGATTCACTACCCTCATTATATGTAATGTATGATATAAATTTAAGGTGTCATTAGAGGCATACAAGATATAAAGGGTAAGAGAGTACATGAGATTAGTTAAACTGGCAGCCCTAGATATGCCCTATAAAGGTTGACCAGCGTGGCAGCGGTAGGGGGTGAGCCCCCAATATGGAGATCTCTAGAGAGAGAGAGTGAGATGAGAGTTGGGCAGGGCTTCGCCAGGTATCTTCCTCCCAAATAGTGAGGTGAGGACTTCTATTTATAGAAGTTCAAAAGGTAATGTCACGTGCCCGGAGCACGTGACATATGGATAAGTTGTACGAATATGTAATCCTTTTAGAAGCGGACAACTGTCAAGTCTGATATAAGAGTAGGGGCGGCTGCCTGTTTAAACTCAGGCAGTGACCAAGGCCCGAAGATAGGCTTGTCAATGGGTCGGGTATGGACCCGAACCTAACTCGGACCCGATTCGTATAATAGGGTCTGAGCATATTTTTTTAAACCCGAGACCCGAAGACCTGCTTATTACACGAGTAGGGTCCGGATCTTATACAAAACTCGGACGTGAAGACCCGACCAACCTTGTACATTATTATTTTTTAAATATATATACTATAAATTTATGTATATTTATAAATATATCTTATCAATATAACATGTAAGTATTATATATAAATATATATATTTATGTATATAATAAATATAAGTAATATATGTTTTATTTATACTAATCATATATTATAATACATTACAAAGTATTTTAATCTAAGATTAAAAAATAAAGAAGGGGGATAAAATAAAAATAAATATAAAATAAATGTATATATCTGGCCAGACCCGGATCCGAAGACTCGTTTCGTATCCGGATCTGGATCAAATATTGTAGACCCGATGAAGACCCAGACCCAGACCCGAACCTGATTAAGTACCTATTAAACTGATATGGATCTCCCTAGATCTGACCCGGTTCCGACCCATTGACAGGCTTACCTGGAGAGGTACTGCGGCCTGTTTGAGCCCAGGCATCAGCGGCTGAATTAGTACGCGCGGTCGCGACCTATCTAATCCCAGACAGCGACTTATTATTAATTATCCGTGGCCTTGGTGACTATAATGTGCATATCACGTGTGAGAGAGAAAGTATACAAAAATGAATGTTTGTTCGATGAAATCAAAACAAATATCAAAAGGGAACTTTTACTTGGGAATTTCAAAATATAAATGTTTTTTAATGAAAAAGTCTCATTTTCCTTGAAAATTAAAATCTTCAACTTACACTTGTCTCTTACTAAAATAAGCGATTTATGGTTAAAGCCTTTGTTTCACATCCTTAAGATGGATTAAATTTTTTAGATGGATATGATTCTTTAAAATATCACTTTTTATAATAAATTTTGTATCTGGTGACTTTCATGCATTCATTGCTATAATGGAATATTATTTCCAATTTCAAAAGTAGTCTTGTCTAATCAAGGTTGTATCCCTAACCACATCATCTCTCATGATTTTGGAATATATCATTTTAAACTCCATCCATGAAGATACAAAGGCAACAATGACACCCTTTTTCAATTCATATACATTTTGTAAATTTGAAAAAAGCATTACTCAAAAGTGTTTTGTTATTTAGTTCATAAAATAATGCTCAAAATGTAGTGCAGTGTAAGTCAAGTTATGACATATGCTCAATATAAATTAAGCTCAACGAATTATATATTTTTTAAATCTTTTGAATTATAATTGTAAGTTCATAGCCATAAACATAACCAATACACAAACATCATGTGCAAACAAGTCAAATAGATTAGTCTTAGAATTTTAGTAAGGTGACCTATAATCACATAATTACAAAAAGTATTTAGTAACAATTTATGCAAATAAAGCATAAAAATGGCAAAAATAATCTAAGTATCAAGATAAGCTTTCTAATAAGTCCTAAGCCCATAGTGAAACCTTCTAACAAGTAGAAGTCGAGGTGATCAATAAGTGATCTGGTCTAGTTTTCAAATCTACCAAGTTTAAATGATCCTTCCTAATTGATATTCGTTTCCCATGAGGTGGATTGGGGGTAGGTTGGATCTTAGGCCTATTTGAAATTCTTTTACCCCTTCTCTTACGAATATGCCTAATATGTTCATATTGCTTTCCCATGGTGTTAATATACCAAAGCCAAACTTCAACAAGTATTATGAAAGTGCAAGGTTGATTTAAGCAAATAATAATATTCTCTCAAATTCCATTTCCTATTATAATGATCACATTTATATAAGCATGAGGATGAAGATGAGGCACATGATGAGATGTCCTGGGAGAAACTTTATTAAAATGTTGAGTCTTCTTTAACATAAAATACAAATCCTTATGATGACCCCTTTTATTGCAATAAGATTAAACAAAGTCCTTTTTTTTTACATTTAAGCAAGTGATTTTTGTTAATACAAATGTGAGGGATAATAGTCTTCCCTTTAAAATGATTGACAACTAGTTTCCATTTTTTTGAAAATTTTGGGAACACTTATAAAGAGTATTGTCTCATTTGATGACGAAGGTTTAACAAAGATTGTCTCTCCTCTAAGATTGTCTCGTTTGCTATAATCTAACTATTCTTGAAGTTGTTCAATAGTTTTTAAAAGATTAACATTGTATTCTTCAAAATTTTGATATTCCTTTTTCAAATTGTTCAATGAGGTGGTCAAATCATCTCTTTCCCTTGTTAGCTTGGACACACATTCATCCCCTTCTTTATAGGCCTCCTTTCGGTCTTTTAACTTATCAAGAAAGTCCACCGGATCACTAAAGTTAATATCAATGGCTTTAAGATTAGAAAAAAAAGGAATAACTACGGGTTTCTAAGGCTTGAAAGAAAATATTTTCTTCTTTTACAAAAAGGTGCTCATTGAAAATTTTTGTTTTCTCATTGTCAGGGGTTTTAATTTTCTCTAATAAAATTTCCCTTTTAAGGAGCAATCGTGATAATGAGTGATTTTCATTCTTCTTAACAACATTTCTCTTTTTAGCATGTTTATTTTTTGTATAGAACTTGTTGTAAAAAGTTTGGATAACATCTTTATCACTATCACCATTTTGACCGCTAACACAAGCCTTTTCAAAGTTAGGAGTAGATTGATTCATAAAATTGGACGGAGTTACAGGTCCCGTAAAAACATGGCAATTAGACGTGTCAATTAAATTAAGAATACCATTCCACCCGTTAAAGTCCATTCCACACAAATTAGAAACCTATAAAAGTGAGGTCTAGCTCTAATACCAGCTGAGAGTGCGTGTGCTCGAAACTGAGATGGACGAAATATGACCAATTTATATATCTTGTCAAAATGTGACAACGTTTTCTTTAAAAGTTCAAGTTGGGATATCAAACACAATCCTAAGGTTTATGTGATAAATTATTTACCAAATAGATTACACCAAGTGTTATCTTCAATATTAGGTGATTTAATCTACGTGAGAAATAAGTAAACAATTTAGCACAACACTCTGACACCCCGCCTAATTAAATACCGGGCGATCACTCCTTTATTAAATTAAATCAAGGTGAACAGTTTGGTTCATTCTTAGCATCACTGTCGTAAAAATAAACTTTCCAATTTAACACCCTAAATAATTAAGCTAAGTGTCAAAACCATATTTAAACATTACTTTCCAAATTTTTTATTTAAAGAAAATGATTTATTTATTTATTAACAACATTTCAACAATTAAGAATCACACCACAATAAACCTGGAACACAATCCAATTAATTTAAAACATTCGTCAATCGAATGTCAACATGCGAAATATAAAGTAACACAATTCAAACTGAAGAAATCCCATAGTGACAATACTAGAAATAACGGGAAATACAAATGTCCCAATAACAATGAAATAATGGAAAGGGCGACACATGCCCAATAAATGAGAATGCTAGAAGTGGAGACAATAAAGGAAGCAGTCTACGCAAGTGACCTGCAACTCCCACCTAAGCTGCAGCTCGTTCCTTTCAAGGGATCCTAAGCAAGACGCCCCTGTGGCTGGGCACCTGAAATATATACATATATATACAAGAGAGAGAGAGAGAGAGAGAGAGAAAAACGGGTCAGAGCCCGAAAGTGTGTTTGATTTAAAATACGTTTAGCAAGTATTTAAATTGATACAGGCCAATGCAACAACATATTAGAGCGACACTCTCTTGAGAAATTCTCACCTCTCTTCTAATATGCACGCCTATCGTACTAACCTTCCCAACCTTTTATCTTATCATTTATCGCACTAATCTTCCCAATGATTTAACTTATCTTAGATTACTCGTAAGATTCAACATTTAACGATTCCCTTTCGAAAAGGGTATTTCAATTAGTAACCAAAGTTCTCCATTTTAACTTTATAAAATCAATAAAGTTTTCCAGTGTCATATTATACTTTCTCAAAACAAGTATTTATTATTTGAGTCATCAACCATATCCTACTTATCAAATCACAGTAGGCAGTTTCAATTTCCAAATCTCATATATATATTAACTACTCGTATAATATATATAAAATAACAGCACCCCAAATAAAACTATGGTGCGTGCATACTTCTACTATCCAAACCCCATACCACTCATATCAAGGGGAATACAAATTCGGAATCACTCTCGAACTGTATTAACACATACACAAACAATATCGAGGCGAAGCATAGATTCCAAGTCTCTAAGAGGATGGCACATACTCGCGTCTCTTAGGACCGCCTGAACTATCAATTCGATAGCCTGTACCAAGGATATCTATCTTCTAGGGTACAAGTCAATATCCCCCATAAAGGTCCCATCGAGATAAGACTGTCCCAGGGCGGTAACCTCAAGGATAGCAAGTAGCGCGGTATGTTTTTCACATGTATATAATATATGTACACACAATCATATAAATATACCACTTTTATCATATTAATATAGGTTCCTCTCGTCACCCATAATTACAACATTTATCCTTAATTTCACATTATTAATATTACGTATAAGGTTTCATCTCTAACCTTAGCTCGAAGGGTTTTCTCACTTATTACGTGACACTCGTGGACTCTATCCTTCTAAGTAGAAAATTCAGTAGGTATATCTCTATTCACTATCGTAGCTATTTGCCGTAATCTCTCACTTGAAATACGTAGTTTCATCGTTCATTATATAATTATCCCAAAAGCAAAATTATCGTCTTATAATAGAGTTCCCAACACTTATCCATATGTCCTACTGGTCTTTCCTATCTCCCAAAACATTTTATTAAGAATACCCAAGAATTATTTCACAATAAATTTAATTTAACTAATTAAACAAGGGAAATAGGAGTCTGCCAGGAGGGGTCGATCGATCGAGGTCTGGGACTCGATCGATCGAAGCTTTATGCTCGATCGATCGATCAAGCAGGTATTTTGAATTCTGCAGAATTGCAGTTACGGGTTCTACCAATTTTCTTCATCCAAATACATGTTTTCCAACCCCAAACGTCCAAGAATTCTACTACTAACATTATAACAATATACGAGATGTTTCTAACGTAAGGCATGTACATATTCATCATTTAAACATGGAATTTCCACCCAAAATTACATCTAATTATCAAGAACCCTAGAATTTTCTTAAACAGTTTTCTAACAAATCTTTCTCTAGAATTTCTTTCTTAATATCATCAAAATTTCGTGGTTAAAGTCCTCTACATGGCAAGGTTTCCAGAATCATCATATAAACCAATACTACATGGATTTTCCTCACACAAATTGGGTTTTCTTCCACATTTTTCGTCCCTAATCATTCCTAAACTAATATGGAAATTGCACCAACGAAAATAGCAAGATAAACACTTGCCTGGGATTTTCGACGTTCTGATTTGCAGATGTTTCTGGTGTGGTTGCGTAGCCCGTTGCGCGATCTACGCGGTGTTGGTGGTTGTGGTGCAAACGGATGACTTTTGGGGCCTTGGATTGCCTTGGAGCTTTCTTCTTCCCTCTCCTATGGCCGTCACTTGTGTTTAGAGTTTCTAAACCTAGATGAAAATCCAGATATCTGATATAACCCTTGGTATTTTCGTGGGTTTAATTACCCAAAATGGTGAAATGTCCAAAACGCCCTCCCGGGGTACCAATTAGGCCTAAAAACGCCCCGAGACCCAAACTACACCCCCGGGTACACTTTTCTGACTATCTCGACCCTTCCGGACGTGTTGCCGCACTCAAAACGACCATACGGGAAACTTATAAAATATTCACTTTTTATTTATCAAAATTTAGACCCGACGCGACACGAGCACGTTCCGACTTAAATTTCCGAAATTGTCATTTAACTCACTCATGACATTCAATATAACCAATATAATATATTACTTTGCTCATTAGTAATATTCAACAAATTTCCCATAATTACTAACTCTCGTCACGTTAATAATTATAACATAATTAATTTCTGGATTTTTATTAAATAATTAACTCACATTAAATTCAATAAATCCCCAAATTAATATAGCATAAAAATACGGGGTATTACATACTTCCCCCCTAATAACGAAATTTCATCCCGAAATTCCGAAAATAAGGCATACCTGGTAAAAACAACTCTGGATATCTCTCGCGTATATCTGCCTCGCGCTCCCAAGTGGATTCCTCCACATTATGATGCTCCCACTGGACCCGCACAAGTAGAACTATCTTCGACCTCAATCTCCTCTCACTATAGTCTAGGATAGCCCCCGGTCTCTCCTCGTAAGAGCTATCAGGCTGTAAGTCGATCTCATCTATCGCAATGTGAGTATGGGCCATATCATCCCGAAGATATCGTCTCAACGACGAGATGTGGAATACATCGTGGATGCGATGTAAATGTTCTGGCAGTCCCAACCTGTATGCAACCGACCCAATCCTCTCGATGATGGGAAATGGTCCCACGTACCTCGGATCCAACTTCCCCTTCTTCCCTAACCTCATCACATCCTTCATAGGAGATACACGCAATAACACTTGGTCCCCCACACTAAACTCCCGGAAGAACCGTTTCGCATCGGCGTAGCTCTTTTGCCTGTCCTGGGCTACCCGAATGCGACTCCTGATCATCTCAATCCTCGCGGAGGTCTCCTGAATCACCTCTGGTCCTTGCAACTTGTTATCTCCCACTTCGAGCCAACAAGCTGGGGAACGACAAGGCCTGCCATACAAAGCCTCAAATGGGGCCGTGCCAATCGTGAACTGATAAGAGTTATTATAGGCAAACTCTACCAGTGGAAGATGTGGCTCCCAACCTCCTCTAAAATTGAGAACACACATGCGTAGCATATCTTCTAACATCTGATTAGTACGCTCTGTTTGTCCATCTGTCTGTGGGTGGTAAGCTGAACTCAACCTCAACTCAGTACCCATAGCCTCCTGAAAGCTTTCCCAAAAACGTGACACGAAAATCTTGTCTCTATCTGACACAATATTCAGGGGAACCCCGTGTAATCTGACAATCTCAGCGATGAACAACTGAGCATACTGACCCGTGGTGTAATCTGTCCGCACCGGCAGAAAATGAGCCACCTTGGTCAAACGGTCTACAATCACCCAGATAGAATCGTGGCCCCGCTGTGATGTAGGCAACCATGTAATAAAATCCATGGAAATACTCTCCCACTTCCACGCTGGTACTTCCATTGGCTGAAGCAATCCTGACGGTTTCTGATGGTCCACCTTTACCAGCTGACAGGTAGAACACTTGGACACGAACTCAGTAATGTCCTTCTTCATCCCACTCCACCAGTATTGTCGCCTCATATCCTGGTACATCTTATCGCCTCCCGGATGTACTGCAAATCGGGACCCATGAGAATGAGTCATCACTGCATGACGTAATTTTGCTCCTTCTGGAACCATCAATCTCCCATTAAACCGCAAACCTCCATCAGAACTAACAGAATAGGACTAAGCACCCTCGGCTAGAAGTCGCACAATCTGCTCCTGGCAAAACGGGTCTGTGATCTGTGCCTGTATCACCCTCGTAACAATCTCGGGTGTGACTGACATCACGGATATGAAAGAACGTGCTACTGCGTCCTGGTGACCCAACTCCTTCCACTTTGATTTCCAGACGTCTGCTACTTCGTCTACCGGTCTACGACTCAACGCATCAGCAACTACGTTGGCCTTTCCCGGATGATACTGTATGTCGAACTGGTAGTCCTTCACAAACTCTAGCCATCTGCGTTGACGCATATTCAGCTCTCGCTGAGTGAACAGGTACTGCAACGACTTGTGGTCTGTGAACAAACGGAATTTCTCTCCCAACAAATAGTGCCTCCATATCCTCAATGCAAAGACGACCGCTGCTAACTCCAGGTCGTGGGTGGGGTAATTCTTCTCATGTGGATTAAGCTTGCGGGATGCAAAAGCTATAGCCTTCTCTTCCTGCTGAAGTACTCCCCCAAGTCCCCGTAAGGACGCATCGATGTAAACCAGGTACTCCACACCCGGCTTCGGTAACGCAAGGACTGGCGCTGAAGTAAGCTTGTCTTTCAGCTCGTCGAAAGCCAACTGATAAGCGTCATCCCAAACATATGGTACCCTCTTGCAAGTCAGATTCGTCAATGGACCCGCTATTTTGGAGAATCCCCAAATGAATCTCCTGTAGTATCCGGCTAATCCCAAGAAACTACGCACTTACGTCGGTATCGTGGGCTGTCCCCATTCCCTCACCGCTGATACTTTACTCGGGTCAACTGCTATCCCCTGCTCAGAAATAACATGCCCCAAGAACTGTACCTCTCGCAACCAGAATCCGCACTTCTCGTACTTAGCATACAACTGATGCTCTCGTAGAGTCTGAAGAACCTGCCTCAAGTGCTCGGCATGCTCCTCCTCGGAGTGTGAATATATCAAAATGTCATCTATGAAAATGATGACAAACTGATCCAAGAACTCTCTGAATACTCGGTTCATCAAGTCCATGAAAATGGCTGGAGCATTTGTGAGTCCGAACGGCATCACCCTGAACTCATAGGACCCATATCTCGTCAAGAAGGCAGTCTTTGAAACATCCTGCTCTCTAATACGTAACTGATGGTACCCCGACCTCAGATCTATCTTCAAAAATAAAGTTGCTCCCCTCAACTGGTCGAACAAGTCATCGATTCGAGGCAACGGATACTTATTCCGTATCGTGACCTTGTTGAGCTCCCGGTAGTCCACACACAATCTCAGTGAACCGTCTCTCTTCTTCATAAACAGAACTGGAGCGCCCCAAGGTGAGGTACTCCTACGAATGAAGCCCTGACCTAACAGCTGCTCTATATGATCTCGTAGCTCTCGCATCTCTGCCGGAGCCATACGGTACGGTGCGCGTGCTATAGGTCTCGTATCTGGCAATAAATCTATAACAAAGTCTATCTCACGACTGGGGGGTAGGCCTGGTATTTCCTGAAACACATCAGAATACTCCCTGACAACTGGGATCGAATCTAAGGGAATCATAACCTCCTTAGAGGTATCCTCCTCTATGTAATACAAATGAGCGGTCGAGCCTCCCTCTAGGCGAGGCATCGCCACTACAAACATCTCTTGCCTCAGAATGGCAAAAACAATGCTCCCACCGAAGCAATCAATCATGGCTCTATAAGCTGCGAGCCAATCCATACCAATAATCACATCATGCTCGTGCATGTCTAAGACTAACATGTCAGCAGGTAATACCAAGCTACCAATCTCTACCCCCACTCCCCGGCATATAAAGAAAATAAGGGACCCACTCCCCAGTGGTGAGTCTACACACGTCACGGTGCTTTTTGCTGTGGCTAACAACCCTAAGGCCTTCGCAAAATGCATAGCTATAAAATAATGTGTTACCCCCGTATCAAACAAAACCCGACCCATAGTACCATGGATAGAAAACATACCCTCAATCGCGGGTGGTGCTTGTGGAGCTGCTGCCTGGTGGACGTTATAGACACGTCCATACTGTAACTGCCCCTGCTGCACTGGAGCTGCTGGAATGGCTGGTAGGGCTAGAACCTGGGCTGGAGCTGGGAGGGCAGGTGGAAAAAGTGGTCTCTGTGGCTCATTACGGGCTCCCTGCTGCTGTGGGGCCGTATCACCCTCTGGGCAATCCTGACGCCTATGGCCATGTTTAACGCACCCAAAACATAAGCCTTTGAAGTTTCCTCCACTCTGTCCCTGCTGACCACGGCCCTGCTGGCCGTTACCTCCCCGCCATTGGCCCTGTTGGCCCTGATTAGCACGCTGCTGGTCCTGTTGGCCCTGCTGCTGTCGGTGTTGGCCCTGCTGATTAGGCTGGCCCTGATGGCCTTGCCTAAAACCCCCGAATCTCTGCCTAGAATCACCTGAACGGAATCGCTTAGCAGGGTCCCCTTGATGGGAACTCTGCTCGTGCTGACGAGTCTGTCCTTGAGATGGTGCCCCACTGGCACTATTACTCCCGGCCCTGCCCTGCTGGCTGGACTCTCCTGCTTTCTTGCTTCCTTGAAGATGGAAGCGGTGATCCTGGCAATGTAGTAACGCTGCATTGAGTACATCAGTGAAAGTACTCAGGGATAAATTCCCGATAAGGTGCTGACGGATCCTCCAAGCTAACCCGTTGAGAAACAGCAAAATCTTCTTGCTCTCAGTAGGTGCCTCATCTGGCACAATAGTGAGAAGTCTCGTGAACTCCTCCTCATACTCTGCTACGGTAAGACTCTCCTGCTTCAGATTCAGTAATCTCCGCCTCATCTGCGGTCAAACCACTCCCAAAATGACTGAATAGGGATCGTGTCCCTCTCCTCCAATGTGGTAGTGGACTCCCACCACTGCAATGCGGCCCCCACCATCTTAAAGGAAGCCAATAACTGCTTCTGCATGTCGGTGCACTCATACATACGGAGATGCCGCTGGATTTCTTTCTTCCATTGGCTAACGGTAACAATATCGGAGCTACCAGAGAACTCAGGGGGATGCGCTTTCTGAAAAGCATCCCGAACCCTCTCCCGTGCAGATGGAGGCTGTGCTGGTACTCGCGCCGCTGCCTGAACCTGGAGGTGGAGCCTGCTGAACCACCGCTAGTGCGGCATTCACCGCCTGAGCAACAATGGCGACTACTTTAATTGCAGTCATCGTGCCTTGAGCCGGAACTGCTGGCTGTTCGGCCTGGGCACGCCTATCCTTCGGAGCACGTCTCGGAGGCATCTGAAACGTGAAGAAGTTTATTAGTCTACACTTATTATCAAATCTCAAATAGCTGAAGACTTAAACGTAAAACAAGAGTACAACAATCCTAAAAATAGGGCTCTATAGCAATAACGTTAAGCTGAAAGCGAAAATAAGCCGTACAGATCCTATGGACACTAGAACTTGATGCTTTGATACCACCTGTGACACCCCGCTTAATTAAATACCGGGCGATCACTCCTTTATTAAATTAAATCAAGGTGAACAATTTGGTTCATTCTTAGCATCACTTTCGTAAAAATAAACTTTCCAATTTAACACCCTAAATAATTAAGCTAAGTGTCAAAACCATATTTAAACATTACTTTCCAAATTTTTTATTTAAAGAAAATGATTTATTTATTTATTAACAACATTTCAACAATTAAGAATCACACCATAATAAACCTGGAACACAATCCAATTAATTTAAAACATTCGTCAATCGAATGTCAACATGCGAAATATAAAGTAACACAATTCAAACTGAAGAAATCCCATAGTGACAATACTAGAAATAACGGGAAATACAAATGCCCCAATAACAATGAAATAATGGAAAGGGCGACACATGCCCAATAAATGAGAATGATAGAAGTGGAGACAATAAAGGAAGCCGTCTACGCAAGTGACCTGCAACTCCCACCTAAGCTGCAGCTCGTTCCTTTCAAGGGATCCTAAGCAAGACGCCCCTGTGGCTGGGCACCTGAAATATATACATATATATACAAGAGAGAGCGAGAGAGAGAGAGAGAGAGAGAAATGGGTCCGAGCCCGAAAGTGTGTTTGATTTAAAATACGTTTAACAAGTATTTAAATTGATACAGGCCAATGCAACAACATATTAGAGCGACACTCTCTTGAGAAATTCTCACCTCTCTTCTAATGTGCACGCCTATCGTACTAACCTTCCCAACCTTTTATCTTATCATTTATCGCACTAATCTTCCCAATGATTTAACTTATCTTAGATTACTCGTAAGATTCAACATTTAACGATTCCCTTTCGAAAAAGGTATTTCAATTAGTAACCAAAGTTCTCCATTTTAACTTTATAAAATCAATAAAGTTTTCCAGTGTCATATTATACTTTCTCAAAACAAGTATTTATTATTTGAGTCATCAACCATATCCTACTTATCAAATCACAGTAGGCAGTTTCAATTTCCTAATCTCATATATATATTAACTACTCGTATAATATATATAAAATAACAGCACCCCAAATAAAACTATGGTGCGTGCATACTTCTACTATCCAAACCCCATACCACTCATATCAAGGGGAATACAAATTCGGAATCACTCTCGAACTGTATTAACACATACACAAACAATATCGAGGTGAAGCATAGATTCCAAGTCTCTACGAGGATGGCACATACTCGCGTCTCTTAGGAACGTCTGAACTATCAATTCGATAGCCTGTACCAAGGATATCTATCTTCTAGGGTACAAGTCAATATCCCCCATAAAGGTCCCATCGAGATAAGACTGTCCCAGGGCGGTAACCTCAAGGATAGCAAGTAGCGCGGTATGTTTTTCACATGTATATAATATATGTACACACAATCATATAAATATACCACTTTTATCATATTAATATAGGTTCCTCTCGTCACCCATAATTACAACATTTATCCTTAATTTCACATTATTAATATTACGTATAAGGTTTCATCTCTAACCTTAGCTCGAAGGGTTTTCTCACTTATTATGTGACACTCGTGGACTCTATCCTTCTAAGTAGAAAATTCAGTAGGTATATCTCTATTCACTATCGTAGCTATTTACCGTAATCTCTCACTTAAAATACGTAGTTTCATCGTTCATTATATAATTATCCCAAAAGAAAAATTCTCGTCTTATAATAGAGTTCCCAACACTTATCCATATGTCCTACTGGTCTTTCCTATCTCCCAAAACATTTTATTAAGAATACCCTAGAATTATTTCACGATAAATTTAATTTAACTAATTAAACAAGGGAAATAGGAGTCTGCCAGGAGGGGTCGATCGATCGAGGTCTGGGACTCGATCGATCGAAGCTCCATGCTCGATCGATCGATCAAGCAGGTATTTTATTTCTGCAGAATTGCAGTTACGGGTTCTACCAATTTTATTCATTCAAATACATGTTTTCCAACCCCAAACGTCCAAGAATTCTACTACTAACATTATAACAATATACGAGATGTTTCTAACGTAAGGTATGTACATATTCATCATTTAAACATGGAATTTCCACCCAAAATTACATCTAATTATCAAGAACCCTAGAATTTTCTTAAACAGTTTTCTAACAAATCTTTCTCCAGAATTTCTTTCTTAATATCACCAAAATTTCGTGGTTAAAGTCCTCTACATGGCAAGGTTTCCAGAATCATCATATAAACCAATACTACATGGATTTTCCTAACACAAATTAGGTTTTCTTCCACATTTTTCATCCCTAATCATTCCTAAACTAATATGGAAATTGCACCAACGAAAATAACAAGATAAACACTTGCCTGGGATTTTCGACGTTCTGATTTGCAGATGTTTTTGGTGTGGTTGCGTAGCCCGTTGCGCGATCTACGCGATGGTGGTGGTTGTAGTGCAAACGGATGACTTTTGGGGCCTTGGATTGCCTTGGAGCTTTCTTCTTCCCTCTCCTATGGCCGTCACTTGTGTTTAGAGTTTCTCAACCTAGATGACAATCCAGATATCTGATATAACCCTTGGTATTTTCGTGGGTTTAATTACCCAAAAAGGTGAAATGTCCAAAACGCCCTCCCTGGGTACCAATTAGGCCTAAAAACGCCCTGAGACCCAAACTACACCCCCGGGTACACTTTTCTGACTATCTCGACCCTTCCGGACGCGTTGGCGCACTCAAAATGACCATACGGGAAACTTATAAAATATTCACTTTTTATTTATCAAAATTTAGTCCCGACGCGACACGAGCACGTTCCGACTTAAATTTTCGAAATTGTCATTTAACTCACTCATGACATTCAATATAACCAATATAATATATTACTTTGCTCATTAGTAATATTCAACAAATTTCCCATAATTACTAACTCTCGTCACGTTAATAATTATAACATAATTAATTTCCGAATTTTTATTAAATAATTAACTCACATTAAATTCAATAAATCCCCAAATTAATATAGCATAAAAATACGGGGTATTACATACTTCCCCCCTATTAACGGAATTTCGTCCCGAAATTCCGAAAATAAGGCATACCTGGTAAAAACAACTCTGGATATCTCTCGCGTATATCTGTCTCGCGCTCCCAAGTGGATTCCTCCACATTATGATGCTCCCACTGGACCCGCACAAGTGGATCTATCTTCGACCTCAATCTCCTCTCACTATAGTCTAGGATAGCCACCGGTCTCTCCTCGTAAGAGCTATCAGGCTGTAAGTCTTTCTCATCTATCACAATGTGAGTATGGGCCATATCATCCCGAAGATATCGTCTCAACGACGAGATGTGGAATACATCGTGGATGCGATGTAAATGTTCTGGCAGTCCCAACCTGTATGCAACCGGCCCAATCCTCTCGATGATGGGAAATGATCCCACGTACCTCGGAGCCAACTTCCCCTTCTTCCCGAACCTCATCACTCCCTTCATAGGAGATACACGCAATAACACTTGGTCCCCCACACTAAACTCCCGAAAGAACCGTTTCGCATCGGCGTAGCTCTTTTGCCTGTCCTGGGCTACCCGAATGCGACTCCTGATCATCTCAATCCTCGCGGAGGTCTCCTGAATCACCTCTGGTCCTAGAAACTTGTTATCCCCCACTTCGAGCCAACAAGCTGGGGAACGACAAGGCCTGCCATACAAAGCCTCAAATGGGGCCGTGCCAATCGTGAACTGATAAGAGTTATTATAGGCAAACTCTACCAGTGGAAGATGTGGCTCCCAACCTCCTCCAAAATCGAGAACACACATGCGTAGCATATCTTCTAACATCTGATTAGTACGCTCTGTCTGTCCATCTGTCTGTGGGTGGTAAGCTGAACTCAACCTCAACTCAGTACCCATAGCCTCCTGAAAGCTTTCCCAAAAACGTGACACGAAAATCTTGTCTCTATCTGACACAATATTCAGGGGAACCCCGTGTAATCTGACAATCTCAGCGATGAACAACTGAGCATACTGACCCGTGGTGTAATCTGTCCGCACCGGCAGAAAATGAGCCACCTTGGTCAAACGGTCTACAATCACCCAGATAGAATCGTGGCTCCGCTGTGATGTAGGCAACCCTGTAATCAAATCCATGGAAATACTCTCCCACTTCCACGCTGGTACTTCCAATGGCTGAAGCAATCCTGACGGTTTTTGATGGTCCACCTTTACCAGCTGACAGGTAGAACACTTGGACACGAACTCAGCAATGTCCTTCTTCATCCCACTCCACCAGTATTGTCGCCTCATATCCTAGTACATCTTATCGCCTCCCGGATGTACTGCAAATCGGGACCCATGAGAATGAGTCATCACTGCATGACGTAATTTTGCTCCTTCTGGAACCACCAATCTCTCATTAAACCGCAAACCTCCATCAGAACTAACAGAATAGGACTCATCACCCTCGGCTAGAAGTCGTACAATCTCCTCATGGCAAAACGGGTCTGTGGTCTGTGCCTGTATCACCCTCGTAACAATCTCGGGTGTGACTGACATCACAGATATGAAAGAACGTGCTACTGCGTCCTGGTGACCCAACTCCTTCCACTTTACTTTCCAGACGTCTGCTACTTCGTCTACCGGTCTACGACTCAACACATCAGCAACTACGTTGGCCTTTCCCGGATGATATTGTATGTCGAACTGGTAGTCCTTCACAAACTCTAGCCATCTGCGCTGACGCATATTCAGCTCTCGCTGAGTGAACAGGTAATGCAATGACTTGTGGTCTGTGAACAAACGGAATTTCTCTCCCCACAAATAGTGCTTCCATATCCTCAATGCAAAGACGACCGCTGCTAACTCCAGGTCGTGGGTGGGGTAATTCTTCTCATGCGGATTAAGCTTGCGGGAGGCAAAAGCTATAGCCTTCTCTTCCTGCTGAAGTACTCCGCCAAGTCCCCGTAAGGATGCATCGATGTAAACCAGGTACTCCACACCCGGCTTCGGTAACGCAAGGACTGGCGCTGAAGTAAGCTTGTCTTTCAGCTCGTCGAAAGCCAACTGACAAGCGTCATCCAAAAACATATGGTACCCCCTTGCGAGTCAGATTCATCAATGGACCCGCTATTTTGGAGAATCCCTGAATGAATCTCCTGTAGTATCCGGCTAATCCCAAGAAACTACGCACTTCCGTCGGTGTCGTGGGCTGTCCCCACTCCCTCACCGCTGATACTTTACTCGGGTCAACTGCTATCCCCTGCTCAGAAATAACATGCCTCAAGAACTGTACCTCTCACAACCAGAATCCGCACTTCTCGTACTTAGCATACAACTGATGCTCTCGTAGAGTCTGAAGAACCTGCCTCAAGTGCTCGGCATGCTCCTCCTCGGAGTGTGAATATATCAAAATGTCATCTATGAAAATGATGACAAACTGATCCAAGAACTCTCTGAATACTCGGTTCATCAAGTCCATGAAAACGGCTGGAGCATTTGTGAGTCCGAACGGCATCACCCTGAACTCATAGGACCCATATCTCGTCAAGAAGGTAGTCTTTGAAACATCCTGCTATCTAATACGTAACTGATGGTACCCCGACCTCAGATCTATCTTCGAAAAGAAAGTTGCTCCCCTCAACTGGTCGAACATGGCATCGATTCGAGGCAACGGATACTTATTCCGTATCGTGACCTTGTTTAGCTCCCGGTAGTCCACACACAATCTCAGTGAACCGTCTCTCTTCTTCATAAACAGAACTGGAGCGCCCCAAGGTGAGGTACTCCTACGAATGAAGCCCTGACCTAACAGCTGCTCTATCTGATCTCGTAGCTCTCGCATCTCTGCCGGAGCCATACGGTACGGTGCGCGTGCTATAGGTCTCGTATCTGGTAATAAATCTATAACAAAGTCTATCTCACGACTGGGGGGTAGGCCTGGTATATCTTGAAACACATCAGAATACTCCCTGACAACTGGGATCGAATCTAAGGGAATCATAACCTCCTTAGAGGTATCCTCCTCTATGTAATACAAATGAGCGGTCGAGCCTCCCTCTGGGCGAGGCATCGCCACTACAAACATCTCTTGCCCCGGAATGGCAAAAATAATGCTCCCACCGATGCAATCAATCATGGCTTTATAAGCTGCGAGCCAATCCATACCAATTATCACATCATGCTCGTTCATGTCTAGGACTAACATGTCTGCAGGTAATACCAAGCTACCAATCTCTACCCCCACTCCCCGGCATATAAAGAAAATAAGGGACCCACTCCCCAGTGGTGAGTCTACACACGTCACGGTGCTTTCTGCTGTGGCTAACAACCCTAAGACCTTCGTACAATGCGTAGCTATAAAACAATGTGTTGCCCCCGTATCAAACAAAACCCGACCCATAGTACCATGGATAGGAAATATACCCTCAATCGCGGGTGGTGCCTGTGGAGCTGCTGCCCGGTGGACGTTATAGACACGTCCATACTGTAACTGCCCCTGCTGCACTGGAGCTGCTGGAATGGCTGGTAGGGCTGGCACCTGGGCTGGAGATGGGAGGGCAGGTGGAAAAAGTGGTCTCTGTGGCTCATTACGGGCTCCCTGCTGCTGTGGGGCCCTATCGCCCTCTGGGCAATCCTGACGCCTATGGCCATGTTTACCGCACCCAAAACATCGGCCTTTGAAGTTTCCTCCCCTCTGTCCCTGCTGACCACAGCCCTGCTGGCCGTTACCTCCCCGCTATTGGCCCTGTTGGCCCTGATTAGCACGTTGCTGGTCCTGCTGGCCCTGCTGCTGTCGGTGTTGGCCCTGCTGGCCCTGCTGATTAGGCTGGCCCTGATGGCCTTGCCTAAAACCCCTGAATCCCTGCCTAGAATCACCTGAACGGAATCGTTTAGCAGGGTCCCCCTGATGGGAACTCTGCTCGTGCTGACGAGTCTGTCCTTGAGATGGTGCCCCACTGGCACTATTACCCCCGGCCCTGACCTGCTGGCTGGACTCTCCTGCTTTCTTGCTTCCCTGAAGATGGAAGCGGTGATCCTGGCAATGTAGTAACGCTGCATTGAGTACATCAGTGAAAGTACTCAGGGATAAATTCCCAATAAGGTGCTGACGGATCCTCCAAGCTAACCCGTCGACAAACAGCAAAATCTTCTTGCTCTCAGTAGGTGCCTCATCTGGCACAATGGTGAGAAGTCTCGTGAACTCCTCCTCATACTCTGCTACGGTAAGACTCTCCTGCTTCAGATTCAGTAATCTCCGCCTCATCTCAGTCTGCACGGCGGGTGGAAAATACTTGCGGTCAAACCGCTCCCAAAATGACTGAATAGGGATCGTGTCCCTCTCCTCCAATGTGGTAGTGGACTCCCACCACTGCAATGCGGCCCCCACCAGCTTAAAGGAAGCCAATAACTGCTTCTGCACGTCGGTGCACTCATACATACGGAGATGCCGCTGGATGTATTTCTTCCATTGGCTAACGGTAACAATATCGGAGCTACCAGAGAATTCAGGGGGATGCGCTTTCTGAAAAGCATCCCGAACCCTCTCTCATGCTGATGGAAGCTGTGCTGGTACTGGCACCACTGCCTGAACCTGGGGTGGAGCCTGCTGAACCACCGCTAGTGAGGCATTCACCGCCTGAGCAACAATGGCGGCTACTTTATTTTCATTCATCGTGCCTTGAGCCGGAACTGCTGGCTGTTCGGCCTGGGCACGCCTATCCTTCGGAGCACGTCTCGGAGGCATCTGAAACGTGAAGAAGTTTATTAGTCTACAGTTATTATCAAATCTAAAATAGCAGAAGACTTAAACGTAAAACAAGAGTACAACAATCCTAAAAATAGGTCTCTATAGCAATAACGTTAAGCTGAAAGCGAAAACAAGCCGTACAGATCCTATGGACACTAGAACTTGATGGTCTGATACCACCTGTGACACCCTGCCTAATTAAATACCGGGCGATCACTCATTTATTAAATTAAATCAAGGTGAACAGTTTGGTTCATTCTTAGCATCACTGTCGTAAAAATAAACTTTCCAATTTAACACCCTAAATAATTAAGCTAAGTGTCAAAACCATATTTAAACATTACTTTCCAAATTTTTTATTTAAAGAAAATGATTTATTTATTTATTAACAACATTTCAACAATTAAGAATCACACCATAATAAACCTGGAACACAATCCAATTAATTTAAAACATTCGTCAATCGAATGTCAACATGCGAAATATAAAGTAACACAATTCAAACTGAATAAATCCCATAGTGACAATACTAGAAATAACGGAAAATACAAATGTCCCAATAACAATGAAATAATGGAAAGGGCGACACATGCCCAATAAATGAGAATGCTAGAAGTGGAGACAATAAAGGAAGCCGTCTACGCAAGTGACCTGCAACTCCCACCTAAGCTGCAGCTCGTTCCTTTCAAGGGATCCTAAGCAAGACGCCCCTGTGGCTGGGCACCTGAAATATATACATATATATACAAGAGAGAGAGAGAGAGAGAGAAACGGGTCAGAGCCCGGAAGTGTGTTTGATTTAAAATACGTTTAGCAAGTATTTAAATTGATACAGGCCAATGCAACAACATATTAGAGCGACACTCTCTTGAGAAATTCTCACCTCTCTTCTAATGTGCACGCCTATCGTACTAACCTTCCCAACCTTTTATCTTATCATTTATCGCACTAATCTTCCCAATGATTTAACTTATCTTAGATTACTCGTAAGATTCAACATTTAGCGATTCCCTTTCGAAAAGGGTATTTCAATTAGTAACCAAAGTTCTCCATTTTAACTTTATAAAATCAATAAAGTTTTCCAGTGTCATATTATACTTTCTCAAAACAAGTATTTATTATTTGAGTCATCAACCATATCCTACTTATCAAATCACAGTAGGCAGTTTCAATTTCCAAATCTCATATATATATTAACTACTCGTATAATATATATAAAATAACAGCACCCCAAGTAAAACTATGGTGCGTGCATACTTCTACTATCCAAACCCCATACCACTCATATCAAGGGGAATACAAATTCGGAATCACTCTCGAACTGTATTAACACATACACAAACAATATCGAGGCGAAGCATAGATTCCAAGTCTCTAAGAGGATGGCACATACTCGCGTCTCTTAGGACCGTCTGAACTATCAATTCGATAGCCTGTACCAAGGATATCTATCTTCTAGGGTACAAGTCAATATCCCCCATAAAGGTCCCATCGAGATAAGACTGTCCCAGGGCGGTAACCTCAAGGATAGCAAGTAGCGCTGTATGTTTTTCACATGTATATAATATATGTACACACAATCATATAAATATACCACTTTTATCATATTAATATAGGTTCCTCTCGTCACCCATAATTACAACATTTATCCTTAATTTCACATTATTAATATTACGTATAAGGTTTCATCTCTAACCTTAGCTCGAAGGGTTTTCTCACTTATTACGTGACACTCGTGGACTCTATCCTTCTAAGTAGAAAATTCAGTAGGTATATCTCTATTCACTATCGTAGCTATTTGCCGTAATCTCTCACTTGAAATACGTAGTTTCATCGTTCATTATATAATTATCCCAAAAGAAAAATTCTCGTCTTATAATAGAGTTCCCAACACTTATCCATATGTCCTACTGGTCTTTCCTATCTCCCAAAACATTTTATTAAGAATACCCAAGAATTATTTCACGATAAATTTAATTTATCTAATTAAACAAGGGAAATAGGAGTCTGCCAGGAGGGGTCGATCGATCGAGGTCTGGTACTCGATCGATCGAACCTTCGATCGATCGAAGCTCTATGCTCGATCGATCGATCAAGCAGGTATTTTTATTTCTGCAGAATTGCAGTTACGGGTATACCAATTTTCTTCATTCAAATACATGTTTTCCAACCCCAAACGTCCAAGAATTCTACTACTAACATTATAACAATATACCAGATGTTTCTAACGTAAGGTATGTACATATTCATCATTTAAACATGGAATTTTCACCCAAAATTACATCTAATTATCAAGAACCCTAGAATTTTCTTAAACAGTTTTCTAACAAATCTTTCTCCAGAATTTCTTTCTTAATATCATCAAAATTTCTTTCTAACAAAGTCTTCTACATGGCAAGGTTTCCAGAATCATCATATAAACCAATACTACATGGATTTTCCTAACACAAATTGGGTTTTCTTCCACATTTTCAATCCCTAATCATTCCTAAACTAATATGGAAATTGCACCAACGAAAATATCAAGATAAACACTTGCCTGGGATTTTCGACGTTCTGATTTGCAGATGTTTTTGGTGTGGTTGCGTAGCCCGTTGCGCGATCTATGCGGTGGTGGTGGTTGTGGTGCAAACGGATGACTTTTGGGGCCTTGGATTGCCTTGGAGCTTTCTTCTTCCCTATCCTATGGCCGTCACTTGTGTTTAGAGTTTCTAAACCTAGATGACAATCCAGATATCTGATATAACCCTTGGTATTTTCGTGGGTTTAATTACCCAAAAAGGTGAAATGTCCAAAACGCCCTCCCGGGGTACCAATTAGGCTTAAAAACGCCCTGAGACCCAAACTACACCCCCGGGTACACTTTTCTGACTATCTCGACCCTTCCGGACGCATTGGCGCACTCAAAACGACCATACGGGAAACTTATAAAATATTCACTTTTTATTTATCAAAATTTAGTCCCGACGCGACACGAGCACGTTCCGACTTAAATTTCCGAAATTGTCATTTAACTCACTCATGACATTCAATATAACCAATATAATATATTACTTTGCTCATTAGTAATATTCAACAAATTTCCCATAATTACTAACTCTCGTCACGTTAATAATTATAACATAATTAATTTCTGGATTTTTATTAAATAATTAACTCACATTAAATTCAATAAATCCCCAAATTAATATAGCATAAAAATAAGGGGTATTACAAACACAAAGGCATACTAGGAAAAATCCACAACGGGAAAAAACCTCGAGTCGATAAAACAACAACTGTACTATGGTAGAGTTTTACAACTAGAAAAAATAGACTTATAATCCTCACGACGCATAGTTGACTAAATAATCTTTCCCATAATATCCTCTGCATAAAGCGCCAATAGATGGAGTATGCTACACAATCGCGATAAATTTCGGTCCACAACCGATGTCGTAAAGTCCTTGTGCCAAATCAATCTTCTTCAAAGTATAATCAACTTCTTTGTTTTGAGTTTGAAGAGAACTATGTGTTCAATCACTTAGAAAAAGGTGACAAGCCTCATTGGAGTGTGGTTCACTTTCTAGGTGTGTGATGACCTAAGGTGAAAGTGTCTCCTAAAATATGGCTTAACTCACAAAACATATCTGTGAGATATCTGAAATCTAAAAATAACTCGAGATAAATGTAGAAATAGAGTTGTTCAAGGTTTGTAAAAGGTTTAGAATCAAACAAGTTCACTTCATTTTTTTGTTTTAGATTTCACAAATGTTTAAACTTAAAAGATATCTAAAAAATATATAGAAGAGAAAAACAAAACTTAAAACTTGGATGAATACAAGTTTCAAAAATAAGTTTTTATCAAAAGCTTTTCTCTCCGTGAATATAATTCTTATTTTAAGAATGATTTAGCATAAAGAGTTTAACCACAAAAGAAATCATAAAATAACACTTACTCTATCTCTTTCAATATGAAGTCCAACCCACTTACATATAGCACCAATATTTCAAGAGGATCTAGGAAGGTACAAGTAGGTAAGTATACTTACAGGGTGTAAGAGAGAGAAGATATGGAAGGATATTTAGTTTATGCGCGTACCAAGAAAGACGTACAAGTATCTAACTCAAAAAGTGACTTTCGACGCTTGTCATACGTGTGTCGACGTAAGGTTGCTACAACGTGCTATCTCATCACTGCGACGAACCTGAGGCGATCAAGGTCGGGCATGTATTTAAACTTTTTGAAAGAGGTAAAAGACAACTAGTGAGACAGTGTCGTTGTAGTGAGATTCTGCGTCGTTGTGGAAAACCTGTAGCGAGGATACAAGGCAAGCTAAAGACCAAAAAATATATGATCAAAGTCATAGTCAACGAGACTCTGTCGCTGCAGCGAATTGTCATATCGTTGCGGCGAAAGTTTCATGCGACAGACCTCAACAGTCTTTATGAAATGCAAATATTACGATTTTTTAAAAGTATAGTTAAATCCAAAGATTCATATTAACACATAAACACACAAATACAAAATATATTCTTTAATACTACATGTGTCATTAAAATATGTATGAGTCTACGTGTCCATTTACCTTTTCAAATAGTGGTATAAGAGGATATGCATGAAGATGAGGATGCTTGTTGAATGATTCGCAGGACGCTTTGACGAAATGAACTCAAGGACAAGACTTAAAGTATATTTGGTCAACGGAGTAAGACAATCTAGTCCTATTAGGGTACATAAGAAGAATTCATACTCTTACAAAAACCATTCTTATGATAATCAAATATCAGAAAATCATCCATTATATTACCTCTATTAGTGTCCATTATCTTTTATTTTGTGAAATTTTATTTGGTAAAGGGAGAAAAGAGTCTGCCTAGGACCCATAATATATTGATGTTGAATTTCTACATTGTAAAAATATGTCAATGAATTGGTGTTTGTCTTCAATCCATTGCTTATATTTATTTATTTTCCAAGTGGAATTTCTCCAATGAAGGCTATAAAGGCCCATCGTAAATATTCATATTGATGGAAAATATATGTCTCTGGTTGTTGCCCGTATATCGGTAGGGATATATGTTCTCCACTTTTGGAGTGTTACGGTCCTGGCAAAAAACTGTGGGATTCTATAAAAATGCATCCTAACCTCGAAAACTCTAACACCCATCATGAATTGTAGTGGTTAATTTTATGTTTTTGAATGTTTACGTGATGGTCTTGATATATATCATAAAGTTTCATTACGAAAACGTTTAACTCATACAACACCAGTGAGAGAATATGGGAAAATAATAACTCGAGTGAAGAGTAACATCGATCAACTATGATGCCATTTTGCTTTAAATTGATCAAGAGTTGCATTACTCAATGCAAATGAAAAGAAGACAAGGGTGTAGCAACCTGTCACACCCCGCGTAATTCTGGAGTCGACCTCCACCAAAACTAAGCCAGGCATGACCAAATAAAATACCATTCTCAGCATGATACAAATATGAGACATATAAAATTAATCCATAATATAAATGATTGAATCAACCCCAAATGATAATGACAACAGGGTGATAAAAGATCCATCACATGCTAAAACTTCAAATGAATCCAATCTCCAATAATAATTTAATTAAAAACTGAATAATAATCAACTGTGAATAATCCAACTGAAATCCTCTAACAACTTTGCAACCGAATGTCCCCAAAAAAACCCAAATGAAGTCTCATAATGAATTACGATTGAAAGGAAAGTCTAACTAAATAAAGCAATAAAATGAATAAACTCTAGCTGCACCTCCAAACGAGAAACTCCGATAATCTTGTGCAGCCTCTCCAAAACTTATCTTGAAAAAGTTAGTCAACGCACGAGGTCAGATCCCCGAGCATGAATATACACTGCTCCCCTTAAATAGGATCCGTGAACCCAAACACTAGCATTATGCACAAAAAATATCATAATGAAGTATTTTAATTAGACGAGTAATTTAAACGCGGGAAAGATAAATTACTAACTACCCTCAAAGATTCTTATACAAATCACACCAATATATTTTAATTATCGCACTACCTCAAAGTATTAATTGAATTCAATTAATCGAAAGTTATCATTTATCTCAATTTTATTTTCCATTACGGTACTTCCGCGATAAATTCTACACCACCCGTAATTCCCCTCGCCATATCCATCCAACTCGTTTTAACTATCAGCCCTGCACGTTATGCACGAGGTTCCATACACGATACGTCTTCATAGCTAGCCAACCCGTTTAAACTGTCAGCCCTACACGTTATTCAGATATCACACACCCACACGTCGCAATAGCCAGCCAACTCGTTTAAACTGTCAGTCATGAACGTTATTAACGACGCCAATGTATTTTAATACTCGTTTTATTATCTTAGGTATTAAATTCTCAATTTTCTCAATTTCACAATTTATAAATTTTCCCCACCCTTATTATCGATGTGAGATCCCCAAAATACCCCTTAGTCCCATACTTAAGGGTCCCCAAGTTATCAATACGTCCTACCCTATGTATAAGACAAATTTTATCTCGACCTAGTCACGTACCTAGACTAGTGTAACGGCGATAAAATACCGAAAATCAGCTCACCCCCGATATGATATAATTGTGATAATCTACCCTCACTAGTCCCATACCTGGAAGGCGTAAATCATCAAAAGGCCAGCCCATTAGTCCTATACCTAGAAGGCATATGTGAC
The DNA here is from genome assembly GCA_949130495.1 of Sambucus nigra. Lineage (NCBI taxonomy): Eukaryota > Viridiplantae > Streptophyta > Magnoliopsida > Dipsacales > Adoxaceae > Sambucus > Sambucus nigra. The sequence goes on along the minus strand of OX422210.1, from coordinate 77,363,104 downwards.
ACCCCGCTTAATTAAACATCGGGTGATCAGACCTTTATTAAATTAAAACAGGTTTCTCAAATGGTTCATTCTTAGCATCACTGTCGAAAACTTTTTTAATTACTAATCCCCTAAGTAAAATTAGACCGGTGCCAAATTTTATCTTTCTTAAAACAGATAAATCAACCATGCGGAACAAAGTACAAATAATCATGTACTATAATTCAAACAACAAAGTAAAAGTACAATAGAACCAAAGTATTACCGAATAAACCATCGGCAAAAAATCCCAAACAACAATAGAATAACCACTAGTCTGAAACTAACATCTGAGACTAATACCGGACCACAAGTCCATACATAGAAGAGTGTGAGATCCTTTACTAGATCTGAATGAGAGATATCGTCTAGTCAAAATCCTGTAAGCATCCACTGTGCTACAGCTCCGAGTCTCTGGAATGGAATCATCATACATGGCGTCCCTGTGGCTGGACACCTAAAAGGTTTTGAAAATATTTTATAGCAAGAGTTAGTACTCAAAACATTTTGAAAATATTTAACAAGCGTTTATCAAAATATAAAATGCGGTTATTGATTACACATGTTAGGTTCTCGTACACTCTCTTGAGTTAACTCACCCCTCATCTTTTGTGCACACCCAACGTTCTACACTTAGTTTGTCTAGCCATACCTCCCAAGCTAACTAAAACAAAAGTAGTCAACTGAACTTATCTGTACCCAAGTTCCAGTACCGCCCATACAGTACAATCGTTTCACTAACATCTCGCGTATGTTAATTAATTCTCAAGTAACATTTCATCTATGTTATTTTCCAAGACTTCTCATTTAGTTTCACTACTAAAATTACTACAATTCTCACAATTGTTGACTTCCCACTTGTGTAATTAAGTTTCGCTACTTGAATTACCAAATAGATTTTCTCTATCTAAAGGTGCATTTTGTAATTAAGTTTCACTACTTAACTTACCAATTCAGTATGTATCTTTAAATACATAATATACATCAATCTACTAATACACAGAAGTAGAATATCATCAAGTATATATTTCACACACAATATATACTAAATATCAGTCATTACTATTTTGCCCTTTTTATACACGTAAAGGGCTCTTGGTTCGGAATGGTTCATCGACCCCAAGTAAGAATTGGTTCGGAATGATACATCGACCCCAATTATTTATATACACACGTAAATGATTATTGGTTCGGAATGATACATCGACCCCAAGTGAGAATTGGTTCGGAATTATCCATCGACCCGAACTATTTTAAAAAAATATATATATACTCATATTCTGGTTCAGGACTCTTTCATCGCGACACCAGTTCAAGGTTTGGTTCGACATTTCTCATCGACCCCAAACATATAATAACTTTATGTTAGTTCGGAATGTCTCATCGACCCTGACACAATTAATTTAGGTACGAATCTCTCGACCTAAAAGATCACATAATTCAGTAGGTACACGCACGACCAATTAATTATATACGTACGTAATATTTTAATCTCATATATCTACCGTACAATATTCGCTTTACGATTAATCTCATTAATCGCATTTATTTGAGTATTCACATAACTCTAAGGGTCCTAGTTACCCCTTACATATAATTTCAGTAGTTATTGCTTACCCTACTGGTCTATTACTTAAATTGAATTTACTTCGCCCCGTAACACAATTTCCGAAGTCCCCGATACTCTACTAAATTGGATTATTCTCCTCGGTCCGTAATTCAAGCCCTACTCCCAATGGCCTTATCGGACCTCAGTAATATACCTATTGGTCTTATTCTCACTCCCATATAAGTATAACGTAAATCCTAGGATACTCATTCATTCCCGAAAATCAACGAAGGATTAAACACAAAAATTTTGGGAAACAGCTTGCGTCGATCGATCGACGGCTGGGTTCGATCGATCGACATAGTCGATCGATCGATAGTTCGAGATCGATCGATCGATCGATCGAATAGGGACAGACGCAGTTTGTTTTCTTCGTTAAGATTTTTCCTCCATTAACAAATCTTCAAACTCAGTTATAGTCCACCAAACTTTGACCCAATGATCCTAACATATTTTCACATATACTAGGACAATTTCTAACGTGTCAAATACCTCAAAACTCCAATTCCTTTAAAGAAATAGTGAATTAAACCCAGAATTTCTTGAAACCCTAGTTATGGTGTTCTTCCCATATTATCATTCAAAATCCAGATTTTAATCCGAAAAATCATCAAGTCTAATCTGAATCTTAATCCTCTACATAAGGTAAATTATTCTACATGCGATTCCTATCCCAACATGTATAAATATCATCTTTCTCCGATCAAGATAATGATTTAAACAAAACTATTCAAAAACCCTACACATGGGTATTATAACTTTATAATTTTTGCAATAAACAACTTGCCTTATGATCAGTAGGGTCTGATTTCGTGGTTGTTGTTGATGATTGATGATCTTCATCCTTTAATCCTTCTTCCTCAACAAGTTGATAGTGAAAATCTCCTTTGAATCCTTCCCAATTCTCCCTTTTGCGTTGAGAATGGTTTCTCTCTTATCTCTAATGGCTATGGTGTGTTTTCATGGGTTTTCTAACCCTAACCCCTCTATCATACGGCTGATATAAAGCTCTCAATTTCGTAGGTCTCCATACCCTCTCATGTTAAAAGACCAAAATTCCCCCGAACGGTCTCGGTTTAGTCCAAAATTACCCCGGGACTCAACTAGTACCCCCGGATATACTATTTTGACCCTTCCGGACTCATCGGTGACCTCTAAATTATCATTTGAGTCACTTTACAAATATTACTCGTTCTCACCCCAACACGGTCTACACGCGTTAAGTAACTATTTAACACTCGCACTAAGTAAATATAATGAGGCAATATAAATCGGTAACTATCTCCCGATTGATATTCCAAAATTACAATTTTTAATAAATCCCATTAAATTACTCCTCCTACGTAATTTAAATTAAGCTGTATTTTCTCATTTAATTCTCCAATTTAATTAAATAAAATATTCAGAAATAGGGGGTATTAGATAAATAAGACCAATAGGTATATTACTGAGGTCCGATAAGGCCATTGGGAGTAGGGCTTGGATTACGGACTGAGGAGAATAATCCGGTTTAGTAGAGTATCGGGGACTTCAGAAATTGAGTTACGGGGCGAAGTAAATTCAATTTAAGTAATAGACTAGTAGGGTAAGTAATAACTACTGAAATTATATGTAAGGGGTAACTAGGACCCTTAGAGTTATGTGAATACTCAATAAATGCGATTAATGAGATAAATCGTAAAGCAAATATTGTACGGTAGATATATGAGATTAAAATATTACGTACGTATATAATTAATTGGTCGTGCGTGTACCTACTGAATTATGTGATCTTTTAGGTCGAGAGATTTGTACCTAAATTAATTATGTTAGGGTCGATGAGACATTCCGAACTAACATAAAGTTATTATATGTTTGGGGTCGATGAGAAATGCCGAACCAAACCTTGAACTGGTGTCGCGATGAAAGAGTCCTGAACCAGAATATGTGTATATATATATTTTTAAAAAATAGTTGGGGTCGATGGATAATTCCAAACCAACTCTCACTTGGGGTCGATGTATCATTCCGAACCAATAATCATTTACGTGTGTATATAAATAATTGGGGTCGATGTATCATTCCGAACCAATTTTTACTTGGGGTCGATGAATCATTCCGAACCAAGAGCCCTTTACGTGTATAAAAAGGGCAAAATAGTAATGACTGATATTTAGTATATATTGTGTGGGAAATATATACTTGATGATATTCTACTTCTGTGTATTAGTAGATTGATATATATTATGTATTTAAAGATACATACTGAATTGGTAAGTTAAGTAGTGAAACTTAATTACGAAATGCACCTTTAGATAGAGAAAATCTATTTGGTAATTCAAGTAGCGAAACTTAATTACACAAGTGGGAAGTCAACAATTGTGAGAATTGTAGTAATTTTAGTAGTGAAACTAAATGAGAAATCTTGGAAAATAACATAGATGAAATGTTACTTGAGAATTAATTAACATACGCGAGATGTTAGTGAAACGATTGTACTGTATGGGCGATACTGGAACTTGGGTACAGATAAGTTCAGTTGGCTACTTTGGTTTTAGTTAGCTTGGGAGGTATGGCTAGACAAACTAAGTGTAGAACGTTAGGTGTGCATAAAAGATGAGGGGTGAGTTAACTCAAGAGAGTGTACGAGAACCTAACATGTTAATCAATAACCGCATTTTATATTGTGATAAACGCTTGTTAAATATTTTCAAAATGTTTTGAGTACTAACTCTTGCTATAAAATATTTTCAAAACCTTTTAGGTGTCCAGTCACAGGGACGCCATGTATGATGATTCCATTCCAGAGACTCGGAGCTGTAGCACAGTGGATGCTTATAGGATTTTGACTAGACGATATCTCTCATTCAGATCTAGTACAGGATCTCACACTCTTCTATGTATGGACTTGTGGTCCGGTATTAGTCTCAGATGTTAGTTTCAGACTAGTGGTTATTCTATTGTTGTTTGGGATTTTTTGCCGATGGTTTATTCGGTAATACTTTGGTTCTGTTGTACTTTTACTTTGTTGTTTGAATTATAGTACATGATTATTTGTACTTTGTTCCGCATGGTTGATTTATCTGTTTTAAGAAAGATAAAATTTGGCACCGGTCTAATTTTACTTAGGGGATTAGTAATTAAAAAAGTTTTCGACAGTGATGCTAAGAATGAACCATTTGAGAAACCTGTTTTAATTTAATAAAGGTCTGATCACCCGATGTTTAATTAGGCGGGGTGTCACAGATGGTATCAGAGCATCAGGTTCTAGTGTCCATAGGATCTGTACGGCTTACTACGTTTTTAGCGTATCATTTTATTGGTATAGAGCCCTATCTTAGGATTGTTGTACTCCCCTATTTACGTAATTATGATCTCCTGCTATTTAGTAGATGTAGTGTTACATATATGAGTTCGATTGGGCATGGTACGTCAAACATGGCGGTAGAACCAGCATTGGCGTTGGAAGGATTGCAGGAGGGAGGAGCTCAGCATGAAGCCTGGAGTGTTCAAAGATGGAAATCATAGGAGAGATGACTGTTGTTGAGGTCACTCCTACTGTGAAATGGAAGTAGATGCTACAAGGGTTGTTGAGGCATAACAGGCATTTTCCAAGTGTCGTGACGGCAAAGGGGGATGCTAATCTAGACCCGCCCAATGTAGTGATAGTGGGAGGGAGTCTGCAGAAATTTTTGATGAGAATGAGCCGTAAATTGTGATAAAACGGTGACTATGCATGGTAACCAATGGAAGTAGAATGTACAGAGGTTTTGGCATTTAGGGATAGAGTAGAAATACCCAGAAGTGAAAATTTGAGTAAATTTTTGAGGCAACGTGGCGGGGATACCAATCACCGCATCCGGACCGAGGGTCCGTATACAAATAGAGAGACCTTACGTATAGTATAACCGCAAAGTTCTCTAATGTTGATTCAGAAGCGAAGAGAATGGAAATACCTAAACCCCTCACGTAAAAGCCTGGTAGAGGCCAATCGTGAGAGAGAAATTATCCATTGAAGTGAACTTATACCGATGAGATATGTATAAGGGAAGAAGAGCCCTTGCGAGAAGGGACTCTCGAGTTGTAGTTCGCAATTTTAGTAAAACTCTTCTTGGACGAATTTTGTATATGAAGGCAGTATGGTACTTCTTACAAGGTTGGGGTAAATGCTCCTAGGGGGCGAAGTTAAGAGAGTTTAAAGATTTAGTCAAAGAGTAAGACTGAATGTAATGGGGCTGGTGCAAACCATAAGTGGAAACCCACTAGAGGATTTAATGATTTGATTCTAAGTCGGGACTGTTAAGACCTATAGTGCGTTCCTCTTGGTCAGCAGAACTAAGGGAACTAGGATGATAGTGCTCAGAATCGAGGCTACCAAGTCCGAGAGGAGGGATACCCCAAACCGGTCAGTGTGGCCTGGAATAAGGGGATTTTTGTAAAGACGTCTAGTGTGGTTTGTAGGGCCACGCGTTTTATTTTAGCTTGAAGTTATTTGAGGAAATAATAACTCTGATAAGTTTTGCATTCCGGAGAGGACAAGCGTGTTATGTCCGAAAACCATCTGAACCACCAGAGCGATGGATAAGGAAGTATATGGGTTTTAGCCTCGAGTGAATGGGGTATGTGACGATACCTCACCTGAAAGAGGGTCGAGTTGTCATTATTCATCAATAGGTGAGAGACTTTAGAGATTATGAACGTCTCATAATAATTGATTCCGGTGTGTAGGAACCTAAATGATGTGAGTCAACGTATGTCGTATGACTGCTGAGCGGAGAGATCGAGCTCGATGTTGTAATTAGTGCTAAGGACTTAGTGATAGTATAAGCGCAGTGCCACTTGACTCCTTTAGAAATATTGGAGTATATTTGCACATATTGTCGAGGAATGGAATTTGAGTATCTTGACTATGTGTTATTACGATAATGCTCAGTAAGAATTCATGGGGAGAAGTCCCTTGTTTAAGTTCGGTTGGGAAAGGGAATACGACTGAATTTTTATGCACGTCAGGAGAAGAGACATTGTTAGATGCTAGGGAATCAGTGGAGCCGGTAGTATTGTGGAGAAACACTGAAAGGCTTACCTCACCACGAAGGGATAAGTGGGACTTTGTGGGCAAGGATTTGATTTTTGGTCTATAGGGTATTGAGAATACCCACAAGATTGTAGTCACGTCGTGTAGACTAGGCTGGAGTTGAAGAAAAGCATGTTACGGGTGCGACATTTGCAATGTTTTTGCAAATGTGCACGGAGAAAAGGGTGTATGGGCGCCCTAGTCAATTGGATTCCTTAGACATCCGAGATAAAGGGATGCGGAAAATTTTTGTACGACGGTGGGGAAGTTAGGAAACAAGTCGTATCGATGAAATGGGTTGAACGTCATGGGAGATAAACGATGATCCAAGATTATATGTGTTGAGAGATCCAGCACACCCTATGGGATGAAAGTCGGTGGGAAACCGTTCAAAGGTTATCTCTTGATATGGGAGACCTAACTGTGGTGAAGAAGTAGCGCAAGGTGCTACTTGACTGAGTGTTGTGAGTGACTTACGTGTTACTAAAATGTTGATTCTTATAAAGTAACCAACCCCAAAAAGTGCGCCAATTGCGAAGAGTGCACGGATTGTAAAGTATAATAAACCCGGAGAGAAAGGTAAATAGAGTACCACTTAAGGAAAGATGACGTAAGTGGGAAGCGATGTTGAGGAGAGACATAGTGAGATTGTCTCCAGATACACCTCTAGTTAATAGAGCGAGATAGTCTCGAAATGAGCAACCGGAATGTGTTAGTGAACCCACATTTCCAAAGATGGAATGAGGAGACAGACTTATAAATTATTGATGGGTTGTGAACATCATAATTAAGCCAACATTTCTTTGGGGGTAGAGAAATGGGGTGACCGGGATGGATTAGTATGTAGTTGAAAAGGTAGAGTGCACGGTGCCGCTCTACATGATTGTGAATCAGGATGAAATCCTAAAATTCCACCCTGTGAGAGATGGTCAGGAAGGAATAGAGATAAAGTTTTATTTTGAGTACATTGTGTTACCTACGACTCAATGTTAGTGAGAAAGAATGATGATACTCCCTTATGATAGTGGAATTTTGGAGAAGCCCACTGATCAATTCATAGGTTGAATGTATGCCTATAAGAGCATATTTATAGGTAGAGTGAGTGCCTATATGGACTGTACATGAGGATTAGGTTCATGGGTACCGATTACGAACAATACATGTACTTTGAGGTGTGGTTCGAGGAGACATTTCGAACTTTTAGTCCTTAACGCGTGATATGAGGACATTCTATTGGAGTGTGACACTTTAGGGTATATGAAATGTGAAATATATGGCTCACAAATTGTCTACTCATGTGCGATGAGTAAATATACATATATTGGTGATCGAGATGTGATTCCGAGACAAGTAATTAATCACTATTGGTGATCGAGATGGAATTCCGAGCCAATAACCCCAAAAGTGTTATAGAAGGGGGGTGATTATAAAATAAGTGTTGATAGTATATGTTATGTGTACGATATATATACCTATTGATTTTTCCTACTTATGTGCGATAGTCAGTGTGCTTAATCTCTGTATTGGGGTCGATGATGTTCCAAACCAATACATGAGGGATCGATTTGGGGTCGATGATTTTTCGAACCAAATCGATGATAAATATTGGTATCGACGGAAGGTTTGAACCGACATGTGCATTACATTTACCTTGGGGTCGAGGGATTCCCGAACCAATGTAAATGATAGGATTATTGGGGCCGATGATTTTTGCCGGACCAATTTTCCTTAAAGTATATATTGTATGTGAAATATATACCTTATAATATTCTACTTATGAGTGATAGTAGACACTTAGATGTTATATAGAGATATACATCAAATGGGTAAATTAAGTAGGGAGAAACTTAATTTCAAGAATTAACATTGGATTGGGAAAATCTATGAGAAATTAAGTAGTGAGACTTAATTATGATATATGCGGCATGGGTAACATGCGATAAGAATTTATAATGAAGCAAGGCATGTACTTGGGGCGACCGTTAGGATGTTATGATTTGGTATTGGGTATTAGAGGATGCAAATATATTTAAGGTCCTTAGCCTTAATACCAGCCTTATCCTAATTTCGAGGACGAAATTCCTTTGCAAGGGGGGAAGTATGTAATACCCCGTATTTCTGAATATTTTATTTAATTAAATTGGAGAATTAAATGAGAAAATACAGCTTAATTTAAATTACGTAGGAGGAGTAATTTAATGGGATTTATTAAAAATTATAATTTTGGAATATCAATCGGGAGATAGTTACCGATTTATATTGCCTCATTATATTTACTTAGTGCGAGTGTTAAATAGTTACTTAACGCGTGTAGACCGTGTTGGGGTGAGAACGAGTAATATTTGTTAAGTGACTCAAATGATAATTTAGAGGTCACCGATGAGTCCGGAAGGGTCAAAATAGTATACCCGGGGGTACTAGTTGAGTCCCGGGGTAATTTTGGACTAAACCGAGACCGTTCGGGGGCGTTTTGGTCTTTTAACATGAGAGGGTATGGAGACCTATGAAATTGAGAGCTTTATATCAGCCGTATGATAGAGGGGTTAGGGTTAGAAAACCCATGAAAACACACCATAGCCATTAGAGATAAGAGAGAAACCATTCTCAACGCAAAAGGGAGAATTGGGAAGGATTCAAAGGAGATTTTCACTATCAACTTGTTGAGGAAGAAGGATTGAAGGATGAAGATCATCAATCATCAGCAAAAACCACGAAATCAGACCCTACTGATCATAAGGCAAGTTGTTTATTGCAAAAATTATAAAGTTATAATACCCATGTGTAGGGTTTTTGAATAGTTTTGTTTAAATCATTATCTTGATCGGAGAAAGATGATATTTATACATGTTGGGATAGGAATCGCATGTAGAATAATTTACCTTATGTAGAGGATTAAGATTCAGATTAGACTTGATGATTTTTCGGATTAAAATCTGGATTTTGAATGATAATATGGGAAGAACACCATAACTAGGGTTTCAAGAAATTCTGGGTTTAATTCACTATTTCTTTAAAGGAATTGGAGTTTTGAGGTATTTGACACGTTAGAAATTGTCCTAGTATATGTGAAAATATGTTAGGATCATTGGGTCTAAGTTTGGTGGACTATAATGGAGTTTGAAGATTTTTTAATGGAGGAAAAATCTTAATGAAGAAGACAAACTGCGTCTGTCCCTGTTCGATCGATCGATCGATCTCGAGCTATCGATCGATCGACTATGTCGATCGATCGAACCCAGCCGTCGATCGATCGACGCAAGTTGTTTTCCAAAATTTTTGTGTTTAATCCTTCATTGATTTTCGGGAATGAATGAGTATCCTAGGATTTACATTATACTTATATGGGAGTGAGAATAAGACCAATAGGTATATTACTGAGGTCCGATAAGGCCATTGGGAGTAGGGCTTGGATTACGGACCGAGGAGAATAATCCGATTTAGTAGAGTATCGGGGACTTCGGAAATTGAGTTATGGGGCGAAGTAAATTCAATTTAAGTAATAGACCAGTAGGGTAAGCAATAACTACTGAAATTATATGTAAGGGGTAACTAGGACCCTTAGAGTTATGTGAATACTCAAATAAATGCGATTAATGAGATAAATCGTAAAGCGAATATTGTATGGTAGATATATGAGATTAAAATATTACGTACGTATATAATTAATTGGTCGTGCGTGTACCTACTGAATTATGTGATCTTTTAGGTCGAGAGATTTGTACCTAAATTAATTATGTTAGGGTCGATGAGACATTCCGAACTAACATAAAGTTATTATATATTTGGGGTCGATGAGAAATGCCGAACCAAACCTTGAACTGGTGTCGCGATGAAAGAGTCCTGAACCAGAATATGTGTATATATATATTTTTAAAAAATAGTTGGGTTCGATGGATAATTCCGAACCAACTCTCACTTGGGGTCGATGTATCATTCCGAACCAATAATCATTTACGTGTGTATATAAATAATTGGGGTCGATGTATCATTCCGAACCAATTCTTACTTGGGGTCGATGAATCATTCCGAACCAAGAGCCCTTTACGTGTATAAAAAGGGCAAAATTGTAATGACTGATATTTAGTATATATTGTGTGTGAAATATATACTTGATGATATTATACTTCTGTGTATTAGTAGATTGATATATATTATGTATTTAAAGATACATACTGAATTGGTAAGTTAAGTAGTGAAACTTAATTACGAAATGCACCTTTAGATAGAGAAAATCTATTTGGTAATTCAAGTAGCGAAACTTAATTACACAAGTGGGAAGTCAACAATTGTGAGAATTGTAGTAATTTTAGTAGTGAAACTAAATGAGAAGTCTTGGAAAATAACATAGATGAAATGTTACTTGAGAATTAATTAACATACGCGAGATGTTAGTGAAACGATTGTACTGTATGGGCGGTACTGGAACTTGGGTACAGATAAGTTCAGTTGACTACTTTGGTTTTAGTTAGCTTGGGAGGAATGGCTAGACAAACTAAGTGTAGAACGTTAGGTGTGCACAAAAGATGAGGGGTGAGTTAACTCAAGAGAGTGTACGAGAACCTAACATGTGTAATCAATAACCGCATTTTATATTTTGATAAACGCTTGTTAAATATTTTCAAAATGTTTTGAGTACTAACTCTTGCTATAAAATATTTTCAAAACCTTTTAGGTGTCCAGCCACAGGGACGCCATGTATGATGATTCCATTCCAGAGACTCGGAGCTGTAGCACAGTGGATGCTTACAGGATTTTGACTAGACGATATCTCTCATTCAGATCTAGTACAGGATCTCATACTCTTCTATGTATGGACTTGTGGTCCAGTATTAGTCTCAGATGTTAGTTTCAGACTAGTGGTTATTCTATTGTTGTTTGGGATTTTTTGCCGATGGTTTATTCGGTAATACTTTGGTTCTGTTGTACTTTTACTTTGTTATTTGAATTATAGTACATGATTATTTGTACTTTGTTCCGCATGGTTGATTTATCTGTTTTAAGAAAGATAAAATTTGGCACCGGTCTAATTTTACTTAGGGGATTAGTAATTAAAAAAGTTTTTGACAGTGATGCTAAGAATGAACCATTTGAGAAACCTGTTTTAATTTAATAAAGGCCTGATCACCCGATGTTTAATTAGGCGGGGTGTCACAGCATCCTAAAATATAGGGAGAGCATAAATACCCAACACCCCGTCGTCACAATGGCAATTTAATAATACCAATAAGTCACACAAACAAGCATAATTAATAAATGTACCAAACTACGCATGATAGTCCAATTCAATTAAATCTTAATTTAATTTTCACATCGGCATAAACACCCAATTAATCCTATTTAATTATTTTAAGTTAAATACATCGAGATTTCATCATTAATATATCATAATTCTAATTTCATTATCTCAACACGAATTACATGAGTTATATGCCCCCAAATTCATTGAAATCAAAACTAAGGTTTTTCTACATGCAACCTAAACCAAAAAAATCCAAAATCCACTCATAAATCCTACGTACCCAAGGGTTATGAATATTATTCATATTGAAATATTTTATAAAAACAATCCCAAGAATTGTTATCATTATTCCTAATTAAGTCACTAATCTCTTTTAAGAAAAAAACATGATCAAGGGTTTAGGCGACACTTAAAACGCATAATACTAAAGGAAAGGAATAGAGTATTCATGCTTGTGATTTAGATGAAGAAGATCTTAGTTGACAGTTGGACTCCTCTAAAAAAATTAGCAAAGAGACGTTCTTGAACAATCTTGAGAAAATTCGGTTTAAAGCTTCAAAACTTGGATTGAAAATAGCTCTCCAATGGAGTTAAGGCTTTGAGGGAGGAAGAAGATATAAAAGAGGAGATTGACTCTCTTAGGGCTTAGAAGAAAGTGTTTTTAAAAGTCCTAAACCCGTCACTTTGTTTATATACCAAAAATAAATTGAGTTCTAATCAAATACAAACACAAGAAAAATTATTACGGACGATCGGATCGTTAGAATGGCTTGAAATTTTAATACGTTATAGCGAACGGTGAGACGAAGCTGCTGAGAAAAATTCAGCTCGATCGGATGGTTGAATTTTAGAAAATATTATTTGTTTCCTCCTTAGCTCGAATCCTCCCCCGATTTTTATACGAATAGTTGTAATTTTCGATTTTCAATCCCGATTTAAATTCCACTTGAAACCTTATTTTTTATATATATAAAAACTAACATCTTTACATTCCAAAATTAAATAGATCCCCAATTTTTTTTTGAAATCCGAGATAATTTAATTAAAATCGGTTTAAAAATCAGGGGTTGTTACATACTTTCCCTATAGCAAAGGAATTTCATCCTCGAAATTAGACGAAGCATAAACGTCAAACGTAAATCGCACAAAATAAAATAAGGCTCACATATGGCTACTTGTAGAATGCCACAATTGGACGCCCATACACCCAATCTTACCCCCACGAAATTCCATGATTCCAAAATACAGTATATATATACTCACACATATAAGTATCTAAAAAATAGTGAATACGTTCTGTGACACTCCACTAACCACGTAATCTATCCTGCTCTGCCTGAGGCTCATAAGGGTGTGACAACCTGTAACACCCTGCGTAATTCTGGTGTCGGCCGCCACAAAAACTAAGTCGGACGTGAGTAAATAAAATACCTTTCTTAGCATGATACAAATATGAGACATATAAAATTAATTCATAATATAAATGATTGAATCAAACCCAAATGATAATAACAACAGAGTGATAAAAGATCCATCACATGCTAAAACTTCGAATGAATCCAATCTCCAATAATGATATAATTAAAAACTGAATAATAATCAGCTGTGAATAATCCAACTAAAATCCTCTAACAACTTTGGAACCGAATGGCCCAACAAAAAACTCAAATGAAGTCTCATAATGAATTATGACTGAAAAGAAAGTCTAACTAAATAAAGTAATAAAATGAATAAACTCCAGTTGCACCTCCAAACGAGAAACTCCGATAATCCTATGCAGCCTCTCCAAAACTTATCTTGAAAAAGTTAGTTAACGCACGAGGTCAGAGCCCCAAGCATGAATACACACCACTCCCCTTAAATAGGATCCGTGAACCCAGACAGTAGCATTATACGCAAAAAATATCACAATGGAGTATTTTAATTAGACGAGTAATTTAAACGCGGGAAAGATAAATTACTAACTACCCCCCAGAGATTCTTATAAAAATCACACCAATATATTTTAATTATCCCACGACCCCAATGCATTAATTGAATTCAATTAACCCAAAGTTATCATTTATCTCAATTTTATTTTCCATTACGGTACTTCCACAATAAATTCTACACCACCCGCAATACCCCTCGCCATAGCCAACCAACCCGTTTTAACTGTCAGCCCTGCACGTTATGCACGAGGTTCCACACAGGACACGTCTTCATAGCCAACCAACCCATTTAAACTGTCAGCCCTACACGCTATTCAGACGTCACACACCCACGCGTCGCAATAGCCAGCTAATCCGTTTAAACTGTCGGACCTGCACGTTATTAAAGACGCCAATATATTTTAATACCCGTTTTATTATCTTAGGTATTAAATTCTCAATTTTCTCAATTTCACAATTTATAAATTTTCCCCACCCTTATTATCGATGTGAGATCCTCGAAATAAACCTTAGTCCCATGCCTAAGGGTACCCAAGTTATTAATACGTTCTACCCTACGTATAGGATGAATTTTTAGCATAAATTTCGACTTAGTCACGTACCTAGGCTAGTGTAACGTTGATAAAATACCGAAAATCAGCCCACCACCGATATGATATCATCGCGATAATCCACCCTCACTAGTCCCATACCTGGAAGGCATAAATCATCAAAAAGCCTACCCACTAGTCCTATACCTAGAAGGCATCCTAAAATATTGGGAGAGCAAAAATACCCAACAATCCATCGTCACAATGACAATTTAATAATACGAACAAGTCATACAAACAAGCATAATTAATCAATGTACTAAACTACGCATGATAATCCAATTCAATTAAATCTTAATTTAATTTTCACATCGGCATAAACACCCAATTAATCCCATTTAATTATTTTAAATTGAATTCACCAATATTTCATCATTAATACATCATAATTCCAATTTCATCATCTCAACACGAGTTACATGAGTTATACGCCCCCCAAATTCATTTAAATCAAAACTAAGGTTTTTCTACGTGAAACCTACACCAATAAAATCCAAAATTCACTCATAAATCATACGTACCCAAGGGTTATGAATATTATTCACATTGAAAGATTTTATAAAAACAATCCCAAAAATTGTTATCAGTATTCCTAATTAAGTCACTAATCTCTTTTAAGAAAAAACATGATCAAGGGTTTAGGCGACACTTAAAACGCATAATACTAAAGGAAATGAATAGAGTATTCATGCATGTGATTTAGATAAAGAGGATCTGAGTTGACAGTTGGATTCCTCTCAAAAAATTAGCAAAGAGAAGTTCTTGAACAATCTTGAGAAAACCCGGTTTAAAGCTTCAAAACTTGAATTGAAAATAGCTCTCCAATGGAGTTAAGGTTTTGAGGGAGGAAGATGATGTAAAAGAGGAGATTGTTGAACTTAGGGTTTAAAAGAAAGTGTTTTTAAAAGTCCTACACCCGTCATTTTGTTTATATACCAAAAAGAATTTGAGTCCTAATCAAATACAAACACTCGAAAAATTATTAAGGACGATCGAAGAGTCAAAATGGCTTGAAATTTTAGTATGTTTTAGCCAACGGTGAGACGGAGCTGCTGTGAAAAATTCAGCTCGATCGGATGGTCGAATTTTAGAAAACATTATTTTTATCCTCCTTAGCTCGAATCCTCCCCCGATTTTTATACGAAAAGTTGTAATTTCTAATTTTTAATCCCGATTTAAATTACACTTCAAACCTTATTTTTTTATATATAAAAACTAACATCTATACATAGCAAAGTATAATAGATCCCAAAATTATTTTTTTTCGAAATCCGAGATAATTTAATTAAAACCGGTTTAAAAATCAGGGGTTGTTACATACTTCCCCTATAGCAATGGAATTTCATCCTCGAAATTAGTCGAAGCATAAACGTCAAACCTAAATCGCGCAAAATAAAATAAGGCTCACATATGCCTACCCGTAGAATGCCACAATTGGGCGCCCATACACCCAATCTTACCCGCACGAAATCCTATTATTCAAAAATACAGTATATATACACCTACACATATAAGTATCTAGAAAATAGTGATTACGTACCATGACACTCCACTAGCCACGCAATCTATCCTGCTCTGCTTGAGGCTGAAGTAAATAGCACCTCCCATACTCGATTTGGTTTGGTGATGCAGTCACTCCTTGACCTCCTGATGCTATCGGTGCTGCTGGCGCCCCTTGAACACCTGACGCTGCTGATGCTAGTGGCTCTCCCTGAACACTTGTTGCGGTTAAGACTGGAGGTGTCAGTACTTGCTGCCCCCATACTCCTTGACATTGCTGCCCTAGTGCGCTTTGGCCTTATGGGCTCACTCTCTTTGAACATTGTGATGCCTTGTGTCATTTCTCCCCTCAAACAAAACATACACCCCTATAAGTTTCAAACTGTCCATTTGGTGCTTGCTCCCCCCACTGTCCTTGCTATTCCAGATTAGTCCTCTGTTTCTTCCATGATTGGTCATTATGACCCTTATTCTCACATTCATGTCCATTGAACTCCTATATCTTTCCAAGTTTCTTTTGATAATTAGTCTTATCTTGCCATAGTAACTGTATACACCCCATTCTAATACCCCATAACCTCTCCTTAGGTCCCTAACACCTCCCTTCATAATTGCAAACCTAAGTCGTACCCCGGGTATTGAACTAAAGGCCATCAAACACTCCCAGGCTCCGTTTGACCAAACTTAACTCTTTAGCTCGACCGAGACTGAATGAATCTTCAAAGGACACTAAATCCCCTTCCAATGGTCCATCCCGTGCACGATTCTGACTTACGATACGGACGAACGATCCGTTTTACTCCAAAAGGTCACCGAGCGCTTCCAGGCCCCGGTTGACCAAAGTCAACCCCCCAAACTGAGTCAAACTCTTTGGAATGTTGAATTACCTCTATTAGCCTTTCCAACGGTCCCGTGCGCAATTCTGACTTACCATGCGGACGAACGATCCGTTTGCGTCCGATGATTCCCTGTCCAAAGGACCGACGAATGCTTCCGAGCCACATTTGACCTAAAGTCAACTCTCGGACCCGGGAGCAGTCCAAAAGACTTTTGAAGGTCTTTGAAGTAACTTTCTAATGGTTCACCCCGTATGCAATTCGGATCAATAGTTTTTGCTCTACAACCGATTTCCCGAAAGAAGCTGAAAGAGACTGCCAAACTGCAGGTTCCAAACCCTGCCTATCGGCAGTGTGCCTAAACACACCTGCCGATTGGTAGGACCAGGCTATCTAGATCGTCAATGCCCTGGGCCTATAAAAAGGAGGGCCTGACCTCATTTCAAAGAAACACAAGATCTGAAACTGATCACTCTCAGCAAGCTCAGAAAACCCTTCTCGAAGTCAGCGTAATTTCCATATCTAAATCCGTTTTCAACCTTCACCCTTCATCACCTTTTCATCAAACTTGGTGAATTAAGTA
The DNA here is from genome assembly GCA_949130495.1 of Sambucus nigra. Taxonomy (NCBI): domain Eukaryota; kingdom Viridiplantae; phylum Streptophyta; class Magnoliopsida; order Dipsacales; family Adoxaceae; genus Sambucus; species Sambucus nigra. The sequence continues at coordinate 77,345,745 of OX422210.1, read as the reverse complement.
CCCTCCATCACCACCTAAGTTCAAGGGCCGCTCTCCAACATCCAAGATCAAGCTCAAGGTCTTCAAGAAGGTCCAACTTTCTCAACTCTCTCTTTAAATTCTCATAAATTCGCATTAATTTGTTTTATTACTTAGTCCTTCTATTCTCTCATCTCACATATTCTAATAAATTTTTTATTTAGTATTATTGCACATCTCTTATTTTTATATAAATAAAACCCAAAAAATAAGAAAAAGAGGGTTTTCTCATAAATTCCAAACGGGAGTTCTCGCACTTTTCTCACACTTTTCTCACAACTAAAATACGTTTTTACACACACACACACACACACACACACACACACATAAGAGAAGTCTCCGGTGGATTTATGGGATAAACCCCGCCCCTAGTTTTGCATATGAACTATGTGGACTTTGATACCTCTACAAGCTACGTAGGCGTCTCGGGGTAAAACCCGAGACTCGAGTCCTATTCCTACTTTTTTCTATCTTTTTATATTCTTTAAATTTAACTCTCTTAGATTCTATATGTTTATATATACACATATTTTTTCTTAGTGGCATATTATTCCACATGCGTTATCGTTCCATTATAACGATCAATGCTAGGATAATTTCGTATATCCTATTTTTTAATATTGCTTTTGGGAACATTCCTACGGATGACTCGATTTATCTCTTCCATGATACAAGTCGAGGATTCCTATCTCCACTATATATACACAGGCACACATATCACGGGGAAATAAAGGAAAATAGCAATAACTCGTGAGAGACCATAAGGGCTGAATGGGTGCCTAACACCTTCCCATTTCGTAACTTAGCCTCTGGACCCTTTTCGAATCATTTTAGTTTCGTATGTATCAGTATGTATTTGGATGCTGTCCTTCAGGATGGCTCCCTTTTTTTTTTGTCCGTTTTGAGTAAAATAGATCGGTGACTCCATCTCTCTACATTTTCACCTCATTGCCGACGCCGGCCAAAGCGCTCCCAAGAGGGATGCGCGGGACCAAGATCCTCTCGAGACGAAGGGGAGACCCCCCTCTTCTTCGTCTCTCCCATCGCGAGGATCGAAGGGGATGGCCACAGTGGCGACTCCGTTGGGGATACTTTTTATTTTGAGGGCTAGACTCTATTTACATGGGTGTTATATTTGTTTATATTTTCACCTGTTTTGCATGTTCCCCTTTTACTATAGTGTGTACCTCATGCTTATGCTTCTATTCATACACTTGTATAAAACTCTCCATGTACACTTCACATCACGTGCACCTAGGATCACATATATCCCCATGTTGCACGCATCACTCACCCATACTTGGTATACCATCGGTACTTGTACTTTGCTCCCTGTTGGGCATGATCAAGAAAGATACTCTCATAAGATACTAATAAGAGAATCATGCATGATTCACACGATATCACCAAAAAGCATTGTGATAGACCAAATTTTGTCCAGTAACTGGTGGGTCACTTCGTGATGGGCACTTGTCCGGTAGGGCGCAATTAGCTTAAGCGATAAGACTCTCACCTTCCATTGGTTAAGTACCTTTGACGTATATCGAATGGTTCCCCCATATCGTACCGCCTGACCGAAGTTATGACGGGAGGTATATCGGAGGGAACTCGTTCACGTACGCCGAGTATTTTGAATTCTCTCTCACATGTACCGTCTCCACGAGGTATATAGTAAGGCAATTCACGTACACTCAGGTAATCAAATGGCTTATCCACACGTACCAATTGCCCTAAAAAGTAAATACGTATATCGTGGAAGCCATGCCAAAGGGGAAACCCTTTTCGATTCACCCAATTAACTGCATCCCCGCATATAGGTGTCAAGCCTAGGACACACATGTTAGATTGCCAGTTTCAACTCGAAACTCTGTCAAAATTCCGGATCGGCCTGCCGCCCAAATTTTCGTGCATTTTTAAAATGGGACCCTGCCCGTGAGCCTGGTCACAAGTCCAGCCATAGCTTTCCATATGTTACAAACCCAACTTTTCTAGGCTCGAGTCCCGTCCGGCATTTCATTTTTGCATTTAGGACAATTTAATACAAGTGAGAACATAATAATTATAATAATCATGCTGAGACCCGTCTCCCAAATATTTCTCCTTCCTTTATCAAAAATCCAAAAACACTTCTCCCTTCTTTATTAAAAATTAAAAAATATTTCTCTTTTCTTTATAAAAAATCCAAAAATATTTTGTCTTTCAATCTAAAAAAGAAAAAATGTCAAAAATATTTTCATCTTTTTGTCAAAAAATAAATCCCATTTTACGCCTTCTCAGGTCGATCGCACGCCCTTGGCCTGGCTCCTTATTGGCTTCGGTCTTCAGTTAAATCACCCCGGAGCTCCGTCCATTCCCTTGCTACCTATTTTGAGTCCAGTATCCATCCGCTTTTCATGGAGAACATAGATCAAGTACCAGTTGCGCAGCTAAATCTGACGGAAGTTTTAGCTCAGCTCGTGTCCAAGATTGTCAAACTTCAGACTGAGGTTCGAGAGATGCAACGAAACCAGGTTCCTATTCCTCAAGAGCCTGATGCCCTATTCCCTCGCGCTATGGGTCCACCCGAGCCTATTTAGGTTCCAGAAGAGTATTATCATGCTCTACATGCCCCTCCTGCTAATGGGTCATCACCTGCCCAACTTCCTATGCCGAACCTTGCCCAGCATGGGGCTAACTTGCCTATAATCGTTGATCCGAAAGAGGAAGAATTAAAAAAGGTCAAAGAAGATCTCAAGATGCTGACTAAGAAGTTCGACCAATTCAGAATCTCTGTAAATTATATGGAATACACCCATATGTCTCCTTATCCTAAGGCAAGGTTACCCGAGAAGTTCAAGATGCCAAATATCGAGAAATTCGGAGGAAGTGGATCCCCGATTATTTATCTCCATAGTTATCATTGTTCTATGACTCTCCTAGGGGCTTCTGAAGAAGGGATGGCCGAATTATTTCAACAAACTTTAAAGGATAACGCCCTTCGATGGTTTTTATCTCTCGAGGAGTCCAGAATCCGTAGCTGGGAGGATGTAGCTCATGAATTCATATCGTAATACACAACGAAGAGCTTGAGGTCACCCGCCATGATTTAGAACTACTCAAACAGAACTCTGGGGAATCAGTCAATAACTTCATATCCCGATGGAGGGAAAAGGCATCCACTATGACCAATCAGCCATCTGAGGAAGAACAAGTCAACATAGTGAAGAAGAACTTCTTGCCCCATGTCCGAGGAACCATGAGAGGACAATACTATCCCCATTTTCGAGCTCTCAGAGAAGCAGGAGTAGAAATCGAGGAAGGTCTTGCTAAGATAAAGGTTGAACTAAAGAAAGTGTCTGGACAGTTCACCCCGAGAAAATATGGTAAACCTACCAGTGCTGCAGTCTCAACCATCAACAACATATCTCAACCAACCACCTCGTGGGCACCAAAAAGCCGCCATATCCCAGTCCAAAAGGAATACACCGAGATCCATGCTCCCCTCTCCAAAGTTTATCAAGCCCTATTAAGCTGAAACGTTATCAAACCCTTGGATCCCCGTCCATTACCCAATCCACTTCCAAGAAACTTCAAGGCAGATGCCCATTGCGCCTTTCACCAAACTTCTGGCCATACCAGCGACCAATGCTTTCACCTCCGAAACATAATCCAAGGTCTAATTTACCGGGGTACCATTTCCCCACCATCCAATCCTAAGCCAAACACTACTCACAACCCACTCCCAAATCATACCAATGCTATCTTCCTAGAAATGAACCCTGAATTTGATCCCTCAACTCAAATCACACCCATACACTCTCCCAAACCTCTCCAAACTTGCCCATATTTCCTCCTACACCCTATTAGCCTTGCTGATCAAGCACTGTCACTCATCACCAGAGCATGCATCGCTGTCCGTACCCATTCTGAAAATAAAAGTATGGAATTATCAGAAGTGTTAAACCAACTCCTAGAGTTCGGGATGAAATTTCCCTCACAGATGATCATTGATTGCCAGAAGTTCAGTACGCTGTTCTTAGAAGCATGAAAATGGGCCCCGAGAGTCAGACAGTTGGGTGGTATCGACCGATGAAACCTGCCTAAATGATGTTGTATCGACTGATGAAGCCAGCCTAAATGGGTGGTATCGACCGATGAAGACAGTTGTCCAGAATTATCCAGGCAAACCAACGATATTTACAGTATGACCGAGTTACTTGATACTCTGAAGCTACAAGGGCGCCTGGTCCCTCCACCCTTACTCATCCCCACAGAGTGGGAAGACCTGTATGAAGAAGCCATGAAGTTGTGGAATGCATTGACTTTACATGGAAAGACGAAATTGTTGCCACCGGATAGGGGGGGGGGGGGGAGGAGGAATTTGAAGCTTCAAATGGAGAATAAGCTTTTGAGAAAACTGGTCCGTTAGCCGACATGTGTGGGATGATATCATTTGAAGAAATCCTCAAAGAAATAAATAAGATGGCAGAACAACTCGAGATTAACGAAGAAACAGGGTTCATGTTCTTTCCTTCTTCAGTAAATCACATGACCAGATCAGGGAGGCATTACCAGATCCCAAACTTACCACCAGCCAATAACAAAGGGAAGGGCGTTGAAAACCTTTCTATGCTAGAAATGACCTTCGAGGAGAGCAAAATCCTCGATCAACTGAAGAAAACTCAAGCTAACATCACTCTATGGGGGATTTTCATGTCTTCCCAGCTACACAGAAATGCTTTGATCAATTTGCTCAGTGGACTCACTGTTCCTCCTTTTACTACACCAGAAGAAGCGGTAAATTTAGTCGGATCCTTGACCTCTACCCGAATGCTATCCTTTTCCGAAGAAGAAATCCCCATAATTGGGCCAAACCACAATCATGCACTCAACATCTCTGTCAAAGTTATGGGGAAGATCGCACTACTCTCTCTTATCGATAATGGATTCGCCTTGAATGTCTGCCCATTAAGAACCTTCAAATGCTTAGAGTGAAGGAAAATGACATCGCTCCAACCTCCGCTGATGTACGTGCCTACGATAATACCCATCGTGAGGTGATGGGATCCATAAAACTTGTAATAGGGTCTGGCCCTATAAACCCTGTCGTTGAATTCCAAATTATTGACATCCCAGCTTATTTTAACTTGTTACTCGGACAACCTTAACTCCACAGTATCAAGGGTGTGTCTTCCTAGCTCCATCAGAAATTGAAGTTCTTCGCCAATGGATGCGTTGTCACCATTTTGGGCAAAGATAATAATGCCGAGGGTGTAAGTACCCGCAATCCAATCCTTGAAATACAACACGGGACAAATGATATGCTCTTATCAGGATTCTGAGTTGAACCACTTTTACTCCCGGCAGGGGACGATTTCAAAGAAAGGGTTTGCCCAGAATACGACCCTCATTGAGCTGAAGAAAGCTTTCCCTCCTTATGGTTTGGGGTATCAACCATCAGAATAAGAGCTCCGAATGATCCGCCAGTCTCGACCAAAGAGAAGATTAGACTGCATCCAGACTATACCAGGTGACTCCTTGAATGGACGATTCATCAAAGAGGGCGAATACTTCCCTTTTTTTGTCTTTCCCAAACCATCGTATGACCATACTAACAAGAAGATAAAGCCTGGAATAGAGATCTTTTTCCAAGACAGCTACCTATAGGCCGAAAGTTCCCAACACCATATACAACCGCTCATCAGAGATACCGAAGATTTCGAGGGAAGTGACTCCGAGGATTCGTTTAACTTATAGACACTGGGGCTGATACTCTGCATGGTTCATTTAGGCACTACATAACTCGATCCATCCCACCTGATTAAAGCTGCTGATACACCTCTCCTCAACTGGCATACTACGTCAGTTCTACCTGTTGAAATCCCACCTAACCTCAATGTTTACCCCATTTCTTCTTCTGTTGTCTATCCTTGCTCAAATGTAATCGAGACCTCCTTTGATGAGGTTCTCAATGCTATTTTTCCTATAAATGAAATAAACGAAGATTTTGAGTACCTTGTTGTGCCTTACATTAATTGTTTAGATTCTAATCAAACTTTTGATGATGATGATGATGATTTTGAAAATGAACAATTCTTAATTGATCTAAATAAGGTTAATAACAAACAACATAACCGCGTTCAAGTTAATGAAGAAGAGACTGTTATGGTTAACCTCGATTCTAGTAGCCAACTGCGCAAGATTAGGATAGGGGCTACCCTCGACGAGCATGAGCGCGCACAACTCGAAGAATTATTAAATGAATTCGTGGATGTCTTCACATGGTCCTATGACGATATGCCCGATATTGATCCTGAAATTACTCAGCATGAGATCCCCACTATTCCAGATTACAAACCTGTTAAACAAAAGCTGAGAAATCTTCGCACCGAGTGGTCGCTCAAAGTCAAACAAGAGGTAGTCAAACAGCTGAACGTGGGTTTCATTTGTGTGATCGAATATCCCACATGGCTAGCCAACATAGTGCCTGTACCAAAATCAGGAGGAAAAGTTCGGATGTGTGTAGACTACCGGGACTTGAACAAAGCCTCTCTAAAGGATGATTACCCGCTACCCAATATTGACATGATCATGGATAATACAGCCAGTCATGCTCTCAAGTCATTCGTCGACGAGTTTACCGGATACAACCAAATCAAAATACAGCCAGATCACCAAGAAAAAACGACATTCATCACCCCATGGGGAACCTTTTGCTACACTGTTCTGCCATTTGGTCTCAAGAATGCTGGGGCTACCTACCAGAGGGCTTCCACAACCATCTTGCATGATCTGATTCATAAAGAAGTCGAGGTCTATATGGATGATATGATTATCAAATCCAAAACTAGAGAACATCATGTTCCCGCTCTCCGAAAGTTCTTCGAACGACTGCGATGATATCACATGAGACTCAATCCACAAAAATATGTCTTCGGTATTACAACAGGAAAACTCTTAGGATTCATGGTCAGCGAGAAGGGGATATAAGCAGATCCTGCCAAGCTAAAAGCCATACTTGAAATGCCACCGCCCCGAACGGAGAAAGAAGTCCATGGTTTCCTTGGAAAATTGCAATACATTAGATGGTTCATCAGCCAGCTAACCTCCATCTGCGAACCTATCTTCAAACTCCTCCAAAAAGATTCAACGAAAGTTTAAAATGAGGTTTGCCAAGAAGCTTTTGACCGAATCAAACAATACCTGACTCAACCTTTGGTACACATGCCACCACAGCCTGGTCTCCTCTTACTTTTATACCTAACCATAACCGACACTACAGCTGGGGATTGATAGCTCAATACCATGAAGATTCCCCTAAAGAAAGAGTCATCAATTACACTTATCGTAAATTGGTTGGGTACGAAGTCAACTACACTGCTTTGGAAAAATCACGCGTCGCGCTTATTTGGGTCACCCAAAAGTTGCGACACTACATGCTCGCCTTCCCCATTAAGCTTGTATCCCGAATGGATCCCATCAAGTACCTGGTTGAGAAACCCGCCTTATCCAGCCGAATGGATCGATGGTTGATTCTCTTAGACGAGTTTGATATCGTGTATGTCACACATAAAGCCATGAAAGGAAGAGCCATCTCTGGCTACCTCGCCGACTACCCCATGGAAGAAGCTGATGTTTGGGTATCTAAATTCCCAGATGAAAACATCCTCTACACTGCTCAAAATGACCTTCGATGGAAAATGTTCTTTGACTGCACGACCAATAAAAAGGGATATGGCATTGGGATACTTTTGATCGCCCCAGATGACTCCCACACTCCCATCGGCATCAAATTGGATTTCCCCTGCACCAACAACATGACTGAATACGACGCGTGTATGGTAGGCCCCAAAGTTGCTCTCAAGAAAGGTATTCAATGCCTAGATGTCTACAGGGATTCTGCCCTCACCATTGGTCAAGTGCTCAGAAAATGGAAAGTCAAGTATGAGAAACTCAAACCATTCCATACCAACCTAGAAGAACTATCCTCTCAATTACAAGACATCACCTTCTATTACCTACCCCGAGCAAAAAATAACCTAGCTGATGCCCTTGCTACCCTAGCCTCCATGGTCGACATGCCCGAAGGAATAACAATGGCCCTCTTCCTGGTCTAAAAGCAAGATAAACTAACCCATTGCTACCACATTGAGCTCATCACCAAAGAAGATCCCGAGCTAGCCAATTGCTAGTATTATGATATTTGGCACCTTCTCAGGCATGGTAGGTATCCCAAGGGTTCCAACAAGATAGACCGGGCAACCCTCCGAAGATTGGCTGCCCAATACATCATCTGTCACAAAGCACTGTTCAAGAGAAACTTCGATGGAACCCATCTACACTGCATCACAGGGGCTGACGTTGAAGAGGTAATGCAAAGAATCCACAGTGAGGAATGCGGACCCCACATGAACGGTCAAATGATTGCCAAGAAGATCATCCGACAAGGTTACTACTGGACCACCATGATTCAGTATTGCACCGCTTATGTTCGAAAATGCCTCAAATGCCAACAGGTCTCCAACCTTCAACACCTGCCTCCGCGAGAATTATATAACATGACTTCTCCCTGGCCGTTCTCCACCTAGGGCATCGACATCATAGGGAAAGTTACACCCAAGGCTTTCAACGGACATGAGTTAATTCTAGTTTCCATTGATTACTTCACCAAATGGGTCGAAGATGAGTCATACGCAGTCCTGGACGCCAAGAAAGTGGCCAAATTCATCAAGAAAAACATCATCTATCAATATGGGGTCCTGCACGAGCTAGTGTCAGATAACGGGTTGCATTTCGAGGTAGAAGTCATATAAGTGGTCAACGAGTATGGGATCCAGAGACACAAATCTTCTTCTCCCTACCGACCTCAAACCAATGGTGCAGTCAAAGCCGCCAATAAGAACCTCAAATCCATCTTTAGCAAGATGACAGAAAGCTATCGAGATTGCGCTGATCGAATTCCATACGGCCTCTGGGGCTACTGAACCTCAATCCGAACCTCTACTGGGGCTACCCCTTACTCTCTAGTCTATGACATGGAAGCAGTCCTACTCGTGGAGTTATAAATACCCTCGTTACACATCATGCTTGAAAGCAAGATCACTGAGGAGGACTGGCATCAAAGCTGCCTCGACGAGCTGTCACTCTTGGACGAAAGGAGACTGAAGTCATTGTATCACATAGAAGGGTACCATCGCCGCATAGCGCGTTCATTTAATATGAGAGTCAAGGACCACGGTGTTCGAGAAGGGGATTTATCCCTCAAAGAAATAATAGAGCCCATCTGGGACCCCAGAGGGAAATTCAAGCCCAATTGGAGCAACCCATACATTGTCAAGAAGATCTTGTCTGGCAGTGCCGCCATGATCATCGACTTAGATGGAGAAGACATGGCTCGTCCATTCAACCTGGACCGTCTCAAGAAATTTCACCCCTAGTCTGAAATCTCGGCACGCTACGACTCTTCTCATCCCCCTTCTATTCTAAAAAAAAAATAAAAAAATCTCTTCATTTCCCTCTACCCAGAACTACGTGGTCCTGATCCTCTACAAAAACCATTCTCAGAAAAAATTAAGACCTTTTAAGACCCCCAGAGGTACGTAGGCAGCTCATACATCTTACATGAGCACGACCTTTCTTTTTCACAAAAAAACTATTCTTTTCTTATCTCTGAGAACGACAGTTCATTCTAACATATATTTGAACAAAAGGATTATGCATGCCTTAGCGATCAGTCTAGATAATTCAAAATACAAAATTCATCAAAAGGCATGACTAGATGATCAAAAAATTATTTATTTCATTAATAAGAAATTACAGTGCAATTACATAAAGGAACGGATAACTCCCTTCCCCCTACCTTCCTAAAAAATCCAAATAAATTCCCAAACTTATTCCCCAGTACAAAATAAACTCCACCCAAAAGCCCTACCCACAGCTACCAGAGGAGCCATTTCCATCATCCTCATCTACGTTCGGGGGTCCCCAAGCTTCCCCTTCCCGATTGGAGTGGCGCAGACGCTCCATGGACCGATAACCTCAAACCAGCCTAAAAAAAACTACCACACCCCCTCCATGGTATCAGATAAGGAAAACCACTTTTATCCAGTATCCACCACCAACATCTTGATGACTACTTTTCTCCACAACCACTTCATATAATCCCCAGGGATGTGCCAAACTCCTAACAAACTGGGAGGGACAGGTCGACGGACGCTGACTCTCCCATAAAGAGCCAAGCCGCATGCGCAGACGCTTTGTTAAATCCTCTACCGGAAAGAAGTCTAGTGTCCGAGGTGGCACGATCTGCTTCCAGCCAAATTAGCGTAGAAGCCGTCAAGGGAAATAAAAAGAGGTCTGTTTGAGACTAACCAGTCGGACATACAAATATTCTCTCAGTTCCAGAATAGGAAGCAGCTGTCCTCACCAAGGCACTGGCCAGTACAGATTTAGAGCCCTATGATCCATGAACCAGTTCTCCCAGCTCTCAATATCCAAACCCACACTCATGAAATGGCGTGAAAATAAGTTGGGTACAATCGACAAAGGGTATTCCAGAGGAGTCACCAGGCGAAATCTTTCAGACAACCACATGAACAACATCACAGTACTACCCCTCAGAAAGTCAGAACGACCTTCTCACCAGGTATCTAAGCCATTCAAAGTCTTTGACAGTATCACCGCTATAGGATTGCGATGGTAGGACATCCATGAAGTAATATCTGTAAGTTGTGGGTCCACCAGCAGCTCCCTGATCACCAGCAACAATTTCAAAACCAAGCCCAGAACGATGGCTCCGACATATCCAGCATCACCAACCTCTTATAAATTCACGGACTATAACACCGCCGAAACGGAGATCATACCTCCAGCCACTAGTGATCTGGTCGCCGAGGATGAAATACAAAGAAGCCTGACCAACAAATCCTTAGGAGAACGGGAAAACTCAGGTAGAGCCGTAGCAACGCTGGGATTTATCCCCAGCATGGCAGAAAATTCCTCATAGGTAGGACAAATCTCATCCAACCCGAAGCAGAAGACATGATCCTCGGGATACCAAAACTCGACAATCGCCAGCGGCATATTCCACTCTATGGGCTGATTAGGCCATAAAGAAACTCGACGCATGTTGAAAGCATCATAGTCGATGTTATAGGAGCACATCGCCTCCAAGTCTCGAGGTAGTTGTCAAACTCAACACTACTAGGGAGAGACATCTCACAGAATAAGAAAGTCAGGATGTGAAGATGTGATGAAAACACTCCACCCTTACCCCTTTTTATACTTGAAAACCTTCCACAAAAGACATAACCTCTGCGAAAATCGAACCAAATCCTGCCCCACAAGGTACCAAAGGCCGAAGAGGGTACCAGTCAAAGCTTTGAATTGATGGGACTGTACTGATGTGCCGATAGGCACGACAAGGTGCTTACCGATCAGTAACCCCCTACTTTTGGAAATTTTCCTTTTTCCTCTATTGTCAAAATTTAGAAAACTCAAAATAAATTGATATTCTCAACAGAATTTCAAAAATCCCCTTTCCATCTTTATATAATTTATCATTATGAATAAAACTTTATTTCAAACTTCCAAAAATATTTTACGGTCTCAGCAGCAAAGTAAAAAGCGCATGTGCATGCATTCATTCATTCATCATTAACAAAAGATAATAAAAAAACTTCATTGCATTGCATAGATATGTTTCTGTGTTACATCATTTTTGCAGGAAAATAAAGAAAAGAAAAAAACAACGGGACTCAGCCCAAACCCACATTCTCTCTCTCTCTCTCTCTCACTTACCCTTTACCCTCTCTTTTCTAAGAGCTTCCACCCGCGCGATATGCTCTCTTTCCCCTGCGATGAGATGACACACCACCGCTACCTGAACCAGACTTCTCTCCTGATGAGGCAGATGGCACCAAGCAAGAAGGAGTAGGAATCACATCCCGAATATGGGCAGTCGCCGAAGATATCCAGTCCCTAATGTCCCTCAGCCAAGTGGTGGACACCCGGACTTACTGCAAGAAAAGGTAGAATCAGCATCAAGCAGAAAAGATCAAAAGAAACCAAAAGGCAGGAAAATAAAAGAGCAGAAAGATATACCAAAGGACGAAGAACCTCCTATGTCAAGCCCAACTCCTCCGGGCCCATCGCATGAGGACGATGTAACATAGGCACCATCCCTCCATCAGCCTGTCGGATGTTGTATGAAGGAGTATGCAACCGCATAAAAGGGACCTCCGAGGTCGCCATCGCCGCAGATATCGATGGACCTCCACCGCTGTGGGAGGACCCCACTGGCCGACTCGAACCGACATGGGGGAAGGGAAGTGTATCATATATGATGGGCGCCATCATACAGCTCGTCACAAAGTCCATATAATCATATGACACAACAGCAGGTAGGACTCGCCAATCATCGCCGTGATCCTCGCATCCTCTGGTAGAAGCCGCTCTCGTCTCATAGACACAGGGGGACTCACAGGTGGCACCACCACCTCCTCCTCAGCAATCTTTCGGACCACCCTCTCCCTGAGATACCAAGAGTGGTGAAACTCATTCTCTAGCAAGCGCTTCATCTGCGCATTCACCCCAGTCAATCATGTGTCCTAAACAGTTGTCCCCCAAGGGTAAAAGGTCACCTGAAAAATCCCTAGCAAAATATGAGGAAATATGGAATCAAAGCACCTAAAGGTCTTAGACTAAAGAAGAAAAAAAGTCTTACCCTATCACTGGTTAGACCATTTAAGACCTAATGCACCGCCTCCAGAGAGAGAGAGACATCCTCGACTGTCGATTGGCCTTTTGCCACCGATGCAATCGGCAAAAGTCCCCAACGGTCTCGTCCTTCAAAGCGATCAGCTCGGTATTACACCCAATCACCTCATAGAACTACGTTCGCATAAGGAAAATGCAAATGCATGAAAGGAAAATACGCAAATTAAAGAATACCTCAAGAAGATACGTGGCTCCAGTGAAAGTCTGCCGGTAGCACCGACTTAACGCATCAAGAGAAAAATAAAGGGTCGCCAAAGTTAGGCTCCCCCAATCATAGAGAGGGATGTTCGAAAACATCCTCAGCTATGGTAAAAACCATAAGTGGACAACGTCGTCGCTCGACGCCACCAGAAATCCCCCCAACACCAACAAAATAAACAACCGGGCCATCTGTCTCACCTGCAGCTCGTCCTCCATATCAATCACCCTGCCCAATAAAACATCCTTCAGCAGCGACAGACGGATGGAGTCCCCAGACACTATCCTCCCCACATCACCAAGCGCCGCTCGCACCGCCTCCGATCTCACCCGTAAAGATCGATCCACCTGTATCTACTCTCCATCGCAATCCAGGCCCAGCAGCTGCTGCACATTTATGGGAGTCACAGTCATCTCCCCGAAAATAAAGTGGAAGGTGTGGGTAGTGTCCCACCACCTCTCCCCCAGAGCACATAAGACCACCGTCGAACGAGGCGTCTCATCCAGCACAGACGCCAACCTCCCAAAGCCTGCTGGGGATACCACCCAATACACCACAGGTGGAAGATGCTCCAAGACATCCTTAATCCCCGTCATTCTGCGGGCACGCATAGTCGATAAAGAAACATCAGACTGTCAAAAGAAAAACCTTGTCAAAATCCAAGAAAAAAGGAAAACCACAAAAAAGGAATGCCAAAAGTCATTTTACTTACATAACCTCCAGGGTTCACCATCCTCAAAGAGAGATGACACGACGACTCCCGCAACAAAGTTCGCTCGTCCGCAATTGGCTCGAAAGCATCAAAAGAGTTCTCGCTACCCAAAGCAAGAGGCGCCCTGTCCCTCCACTCCACGTTTGCCCAGTCGTCAACAGCTAACCACTCCTTATGTACTGCAGTGCTCACAAAAGCGGCCATTTTTTGGATTGCAGAATGATAGAATGATTCACAGAAGAAAATTGCAGAAAGAGAGAAGGCAAGAAGCTGTGAAAAATGAAGGGAACTCACCCCTTTTTATAGGATGCCAAAGGTCATGCCGATCGGCATTGCACCCCCACCTACCAATTGGTACTGACCCTTTGCCTTCTCGAGGCAGCTCAAAAGTTCGTGCCACTGCCGAATGGCACCCTCCACACTATGCCGATCGGCACCCCCCTTAAAGTTTTGTACAAAAACTCTCAAAAAATACAAGAAAACCCTGAAAAATCCTCAAAAAATTCCTAAAAATCCCGAAAGGATTTTGAATATTTTCACCAAGAAAATTTTGCACTTCCTCAAGTGGAACCCCTATTTCCCCAGCGGAACTCTCAAAAGCCAAGTGAATCTCCCCGGTAACGTCCCCAGAGGACCTCCAAAATATCCAAAACTTCAGGATCATCTCCTATTCCCCAAAGGTCTCAAATTTCCCCAAGAAATACGTCTAAACCCTGGACCACCTAATCACTTCCCCATCATCAAATTGGCTGTTCCCCCGGTAATGTCTCCAAAAGACATGAGGATTTCCCCAGTAATTAGCTCCCCAGCTTGAATCAAAATCACGGGGTATTTTTCCCGACAGAGTTCCCCGAGAACATCTCAATTTAAGCCCGTAGAATTGGCTTTGACCCGCAGAATTGGTCATCTCAAACTTAAGCCCGCAGAATTGGTCATCCCAAACTTAAGCCCTGAGAATTGGCTTCGACCCACTGAATTGATCTTCTCAACTTAAGCCCTTAGAATTGTCTTCGACCCGCAGAATTAGTCATTTCAAACTTAAGCTCGCAGAATTGGCTTCGACCTGCAGAATTGGTCATTTCAAACTTAAGCCCACAGAATTTGCTTCAACTCGTAGAATTGGTCATTTTAAACTTAAGACCGCAGAATTGGTCATCTCACCCCTTAGCTTACAGAATTGGCTTCAACCCGCAGAATCGGTCACCCTCATCCCTAAGCCCGTAGAATTGGCTTTGACCCGCTGAATTGGTCATCTCAACTTACCCGCTGAATTGGCTTTGACCCACAAAATTGGTCATCTCAACTTAAGCCCTTGGAATTGGCTTCGACCCGTAGAATTGGTCATCTCAAATTAAGCCCTTAGAATTGGCTTCGACCCGCTAAATTGGGCATCTCAACTTAAGCCCTCAGAATTGGCTTCGACCCGCTGAATAGGTCACCCTCATCTTCAAGCCCACAGAATTGGCTTTGACCCACATAATTGATCATCTCAACTTAATCCCGTAGAATTGGCTTCGACCCGCAGAATTGGTCATTTCAAACTTAAGCCCGTAGAATTGGCTTCGACCCACAAAATTGGTCATTTCAAACTTAAGCCCACAGAATTGGCTTCGACCCGCAGAATGGGTCATCTCATCCCTAAGCTCGCAAAATTGGTCATTTCAAACTTAAGCCTGCAGAATTGGCTTCGACCCGCAGAATCGGTCACCCCCATCCCTAAGCCCGCAGAATTAGCTCCGACCCTCTGAATTGGTCATCTTAACTTATGCCCTCAGAATTGGCTTCGACCTGCAAAATTGGTTATCTCAACTTAGGCCCTCAGAATTGGCTTCGATCCGCTGAATTGGTCATCTCAACTTAAGCCCTCAGAATTAGCTTCGATCCGCTGAATTGGTCATCTCAACTTAAGCCCTCAGAATTGGCTTTGACTCGCTGAATCGGTTACCCTCATCTTTAAGCCCGCAGAATTAACTTCGACCCGCAGAATCGATCACCCTCATCTTTAAGTCCTTAAAATTAGCTTCGACCCGCAGAACCGATCATCCTCATCCTTAGGTCCTCAGAATCGACCTCGACCCTCTGATCATCCTCTTTCAAAGGCATTATGTGGTGTCTATTCGATGGCTATCGTTTGTTCCAAACTCACCCATAGAGGTGCTCTATAGACACCCCATTCTAATACCCCCTAACCTCTCCTTAGGTCCCTAGCGCCTCCCTTCATCATTTCAAACCTAAGCATACCTTGGGTACTGACCTGAAGGCTATCGGGCAGTCCCAGGCTCCGTTTGACCAAAAGTTAATCTCTTCATCTCTAATGAGGCTGAATGAAGGGAACTGAATCCCCTTTTCAGCGGTTCATCCCATGCGCAATTCTGACTTACGGTGCGGACAAAAGACCCATTTCCCTGGAAACTTAATCAGGAGGTCATCGAACGCTCCTAGGCTCCGTTTGACCAAAGTTAACTCTTCAGTTCGACCGAGACTAAATGAATCTTCGAAGGGCACTAAATCCCCTTTCCAACGGTCCATTTCGTGCACGATTCTGACTTTCGGTACAAACGAACGATCCGTTTTACTCCGAAAGGTCATCGAGCACTTCCAGACCCCGATTGACCAAAGTCAGGCCCCCAAACTGATTCAAACTCTTTGTAATGTCAAAGTAAATCTCCTAACCATTCCAACGATCTGCCCCGTACACAATACTAACTTACCATGCGGACGAACGATCCGTTTGCGTCCGACGATTCCCCGTCCAAAGGACCAACGAACGCTTCCGAGCCACATTTGATCCAAAGTCAGCTCCCGGATTTGGGAGAAGTCCAAATACTTTCGAAGGTCTCTGAAGTACCTTTCCAACGGTTTACCCTATGCACGATTCAGATTAACGGTTTGTGCTCTACGATCAATTTTCCGAAAGAAGCTGAAAGAGACTGCCAAATGGCAGGTTCCAAACCCTGCTTACCGGCAGTGTGCCTAAACCCACCTGCCGATTGGTAGGACCAGGGCTATCCCGATCGTCAATGCCCTGGGATTATAAAAAGGAGGGTCTGACCTCATTTTAAAGAAACACAAGATCTGAAACTGATCGCTCTCAGCAAGCTCAGAAAACCCCTCTCGAAGTCAGCGTAATTTCCATATCCAAATCCCTTTCCAACCTTCACCCTTCATCATCGTTTTCATCAAACTTGGTGAATTAAGTACCCTCCATCACCACCCAAGTGCAAGGGCTGCTCTCCAACATCCAAGATCAAGTTCAAGATCTTCAAGAAGGTCCAACTTTCTCAACTCTCTCTTTAAATTCTCCTAAATTCGTATTAATTTGTTTTATTACTTAGTACTTTTATTCTCTTATATCACATATTCTAATATACTTTTTATTTAGTATTATTGTACATCTCTTATTTTCGTATAAATAAAACCCAAAAAACAAGAAAAAGATGGTTTGCTCATAAATTCCAAACGGGAATTCTTACACTTTTCTCACAACTAAAACACCTTTTTACACACACACACACACACACACACACACACACACACACACACACACACATAAGAGCAGTCTTCGGTTGGATTTATGGTATAAACCCCACCCCTCATTTTGCATACGAACTACGTGGACTTTGAAGCCTCTATAAGCTACGTAGGCGTCTCAGGGTAAAACCCGAGACTCGAGTCCTATTCCTACTTTTTTCTATCTTTATATATTCTTTAAATTTAACTCTTTTAGATTCTATATGTTTATATATACATATATTTGTTCTTAGTGGCATATTATCCCGCATGCGTTATCGTTCCATTATAACGTTCAACGCTGGGATAATCGCGTATATCCTATTTTCTAATATTACTTTTGGGAACATTCCTACGGATGACTCGCTTTATCTCTTCCATGATAAAAGTCGATCATTCCTATCTCCACTACATATACACACGCACACATATCACGGGGAAATAAAGGAAAATAACAATAACCCATGAGAGACCGTAAGGGTGGAATGGGTGCCTAACACCTTCCCATTTCGTAACTTAGCCTCCGAACTCTTTTCGAATCATTTTGGTTTCGTATGTATCAGTATGCCTTTGGATGCTGTCCTTCGGGATGGCTCCCTTTTTTCTTTTGTCTGTTTTGAGTAAAATAGACTGGCGACTCCATCTCTCTACATTTTCACCTCATCACTGACGCCGGCCGAAGCGCTCGCGAGAGGGATGCGCGGGATCAAGATCCTCTCGAGACGAAGGGGAGACCCCCCCTTTTCTTTCTCTCTCCCACCGCGAGGATCGGAGGGGATGGCCATAGTAACATTGCGACATCCACCACCTGAGCATAGGTAGTGTACGCCGGATTCCCCAACACTATCTGACTAATCGTCCATGACAATCCTGTAATAAAACACTCCTTCTTCTTCCTCTCAGTATCCACCTCTTCAGGTACAAATATAGATAAATTAGTGAACTCCTGGTCATACTCGACAATCGACTTTGATCCTTGCTCCAAGTCTATAAATTCCCTCTTCTTTGCGCACCTAATGGCATATGAAAAATATTTGGTATTAAACTTTATCTGAAATTCTTCATAACTCAATTTATATCTCTCCTCTGATGTGGTGGCACTCTCCCACCATTGCAACGCATCCCCTGTCAGCTTAAACGTTGCTAACATCTGCTTCTGCACATCTGTGCAGTCCACCATCCTTAAGTGCCTCTCCATATCCCTCCGTCATTGATGCATTAATAAATTTTCATTCTTTAAGATATAAGCTATTTAAATTCCACATAAATATAATAAATACTGGACATGAATCAGCTACTGAAATAAATCAGACTGGATAAAACATTCAAGCTCAAAGTCTCAAACCAACAAACCATAAAATCCGCAAGTGAAACAGAAATAAACTACTAAAATAAACTAAATACAACCTCTAATTAAACGACTGAGAATGGGTGAAACATGCCATAAGAGAAATGTCTGAGTGGAACTGAAGAAAATGATAGAGGCGCCTAATGCAAGGACCTGCAACTCCCACAACTGCTGCAGCTTGCTAAATGATCCACGCGTCTAAGCCTGGTAACCCTCTGGCTGGGCACCTGATAAATAATATATATATAGCAAAAGAGAGAAGAATTGCAAGAAATGGGTCAGAGCTCGAGTTGTAAAAATATTTATTTTAGCAAGTATTTAAAACTGCAATAATGCAAGTATTATGTCCATGTTGGTTTCGAACTCTCACATGAGATTCTCACCTCTCCACTATTGTGCACGTCTAAGGTACGTCTATCCTAACCTAATTTTCCATAATATTTCCATCTAGGTCATAGACTTATACTTCTAAATATATCTCAAAGGAGTAACTTGTATCGCCCATACAATACGCTATTAAAATCATTTATCCCCAAAGCCACATTCCGTACCCACTATTCTAATAGTTAATCTTTTACTCACCAGATTTTATTTATCCATCAACATTACTATATCTACTAATTTCACATAGTAGAATTTATCCACAAGTACACACACACACACACACACACACACACACACACACACACACACACACACACACACACACACACACACATATATATATATATATATATATATATCCTGCACCCCTAGGTTAAGATCACTTGGCGCAATGAATACTCTGCCATCATGTCCCGGTGCATCAATCACTACATAAATGCCAACTGGTTCAATCTCTCACGAACCATAAATTCAAAACAAAATTATTGGAGGTGAGTATATTCCCCATCCAAATAGGTCACATACGTACGTACGCTCCCATTCAACCATCGAAACTATCCTACTTCTCAGATAGCACGTAACCAAGTTCATATACTCTGGGTACAAGTCAAATATCCCCTCATTGGGTCACAGGATAAGACTTTCCACTACACAAAAATCTCCTCTTGATAGCAAGCAGCGTAGGTATGCTATATACATAATAAATATAATCATATAATAAGCATTCCCACATCCCATTAAAATTCAAGGTATTCATCCAACTTTTACATGTATTTACCATAAGTAGTTTCCCTCAATACTACTTATAATATAGTTATTTCCGTTATTCCCTATCTCGAAATTTCCAAGGTTAATTCACCTTTCCAAATATTTAAGGTACCACTCTACAAATATTCCCTAGCAATTCTGCATTATGCTACAATCACTAAATGACAGTTCCTTATCTCAAAACAATTGCGTAAACCTAATTGGGAAAAAATTACAATTTTCTAAGTTTTGGACCTGTTGTTCGAACCAGGTCAGATGTCATTTGAACGACATCTCGCGAGATCCTTTCTCATTTGAACGAAGCTCAATCTCGTTCGAACGAGATTGAGCAGTATTCTTCCCAACCAGACCTGTTACGTTTTACACTCTTAAGGGTCTCGTTTTCCACCATTTTTAAGCCTAAAACCTCTAAAACAATCAGCCCTAACACCAATCATTTAATTCCAATTAACTACCTAACATCTATATATGATTTCCAACAATATATCATCATTAAATCATTACTAATCACCATCAAAAGTCGAAATCCCCAATTATAAATGTCAAGAACCCTAGCTATAAAATTTACATGCAAAACTCTAAATTAAACCCAGATTCAATCCGACAATTATCATAATTTCAAGGACATAAACATATCTACATAAGGTAATCAAACTTTATTCAAATCAGACCCAATTTATAACTAATTCTCCCAAATGTTTCACCAAATTTAATCTTTATAACAAAGGGAATTCACCCAGTCTAACATAAACACAATTATTGCTAAGGAAAGCAAGTAATAAACACTTACCTCAAATTGTTGTTCTGATCCGTTGATGAAATTGGTATGGGCTTTCTCCTCGTCTTCCGATCTACGGAAAGATGGTTACGGTGGAGGAAGATGATGGGTTTTGCACCAATAATGCTTATGGGTTCTCTCTTCTCTTTTCCGCGGTTCTCTCTTTCTCTCTCATTGGTTTGGAACTGACAGACTCCCCTCTTACCCACGTACACTTTATTTTATTTTCCTAATTTTCCTCCATTTTATTTCCTCAAAAATTCAAATAACAAAAATACCTTTATAGGGTGCCGGTTAGGCCTAGAAATACTCCGGAGTCAAAATAAAATACCCGAGTAGAGTTTTCTGACTATCTCGACCCTTCCGGACTCAATGGTGCACTCAAAATGATCATACTAGTTACTTAAAAAATAAATTATTCTTATATTCTATTTAATTAGTCCCGGTACGACTTACACGCGCGTCCCGACTTGAAATGCCAAACTGTCATATTTCATATTTCGACAATTTATAAAATTTTATAATTTCATATTACATATTCACACAGTAATATTCAATAAACCTCAACAATAAGTATTAGCCCTTGGCATGCTAGTTAATATTTATTTTATTCCGGAATAATTAAAAATTAAATTTCTCACCTAATTAATTTAATTAATCCAACAATAATACTTAATCCCACAATTATTTAATATAATAAAAATACGGGGTGTTAGTAAATAAAATACCATTCTTAGCATGAGACAGATATGAGACTTATAAAATTAATCCACAATATAAATGATTGAATCAATCCCAAATAATAATAACAACATAGTGATAAAAGATCCATCACATACTAAAACTTCGAATGAATCCAATCTCCAATAATGATTTAATTAAAAACTGAATAATAATCAACTGTGAATAATCCAACTGAAATCCTCTAACAACTTTGGAACCGAATGGCCCAATAAAAAACCCAAATGAAGTCTCATAAAGAATTACGACTGAAAAGAAAGTCTAACTAAATAAAACAATAAAATGAATAAACTCCAGCTTCACCTCCAAACGAGAAACTTCGATAATCCTATGCAGCCTCTCCAAAACTTATCCTGAAAAAGTTAGTCAACACACGAGGTCAGAGCCCCGAGCATGAAAACACACTACTCCCCTCAAATACGATCCGTGAACCCAGACAGTAGCATTATACACAATAAATATCACAATAGAGTATTTTAATTAGACGAGTAATTTATACGCGGGAAAGATAAATTACTAACTTCCCCCAAAGATTCTTATAAAAATCACACCAATATATTTTAATTATCCCACTACCCCAAAGTACTAATTGAATTCAATTAACCCAAAGTTATCATTTATCTCAATTTTACTATCCATTATGGTACTTCCACAATAAATTCTACACCACCCGCAATTTCCCTCGACATAGCCAGCTAACCCATTTAAATTGTTAGCCCTGCACGTTATGCACGAGGTTCACACATGACACATCTTCATAGCTAGCTAACCCGTTTAAACTGTCAGCCCTGCACGTGATTCAAACGTCACACACCCACATATCACAATAGCCAACCAACCCGTTTAAACTGTCGGTCTTGCACGTTATTAACGACGCCAATATATTTTAATACATGTTTTATTATCTTAGGTATTAAATTCTCAATTTTTTTAATTCCACAATTTACAAATTTCCCCCACCCTTATTGTCGATGTAAGATCCTTAAAATACCCCTTAGTCCCATACCTAAGGGTCCCCAAGTTATCAATACATCCTACCCTATGTATAAGATAAATTTTTATCTCGACTTAGTCACGTACCTAGACTAGTGTAACGACGGCAAAATACCGAAAATCAGCCCACCCCCGATATGATATAATCGCGATAATCTACCCTCACTAGTCCCATACCTAGAAGGCGTAAACCATCAAAGGCTTACCCACTAGTCCCATACCTAGAAGGCATCCTAAAATATTAGGAGAGCAAAAATACCTAACAACCCATCGTCACAATGGCAATTTAATAATACCAACAAGTCACACAAACAAGCATAACTGATCAATGTACCAAACTACGCATGATAGTCAAATTCAATTAAATCTTAATTTAATTTTCACATCATCATAAACACCCAATTAATCCCATTTGATTATTTTAAGTTAAATACACCGAGGTTTCATCTTTAATACATTATAATTTCAATTTCATTATCTCAACACAAATTACATGAGTTATACGCCCCCAAATTCATTTAAATCAAAACTAAGGTTTTTCTATATAAAACCAAGACCAATAAAATCCAAAATCCACTCATAAATCCTACGTATCCAAGGGTTATGAATATTATTCATATTGAAAGATTTTATAAAAACAGTCTAAAAAATTGTTATCATTATTCCTAATTAAGTCACTAATCTCTTTTAAGAAAAAACATGATGAAGAGTTTAGGCGATACTTAAAATGCATAATACTAAAGGAAAGGAATAGAGTATTCATGCTTGTGATTTAGATGAAGAAGATCTGAGTTGACAGTTGGATTCCTATCGAAAAATTAGCAAAGAGACGTTCTTGAACAATCTTGAGAAAACCCGGTTTAAAGCATCAAAACTTGGATTGAAAATATCTCTCAACTGGAATTAAGGTTTTGAGGGAGGAAGAAGATGTAAAAGAGGAGATTGCTGCTCTTAGGGTTTAGAAGAAAGTGTTTTTAAAAGTCCTAAACCCGTCACTTTATTTATATACCAAAAAGAATTTGAGTCTTAATCAAATACAAACACTCAAAAAATTATTACGGACAATCGGACCGTCATAATGGCTTGAAAATTTAGTATGTTGAAGAGAACGGCGAGACAGAGCTGTCGTTTTAAATTTAACTCGATTGGACGGTCGAATATTAAAAAATATTATTTTTATCCTCCTTAGCTCGAATCCTCCCCCGATTTTTATACGAAAAGTCATAATCTCCAATTTTTAATCCCGATTTAAATTCCACTTAAAACCTTGTTTTATATATATATATATAAACTAACATCTTTACATACCAAAATTAAATAGATCCCAATTTTTTTTGAAATCCAAGATAATTTAATTGAGATTGGTTTAAAAATCACGGGTTGTTACACAACCCCCCCATTGCCAATCCTCTATTAAAATATAATATGAATCTTAGTATGGATCATCCTCAGCATCACTGTCGCAATAATAATATAACATAAATAATAGAAATACTCCATACAACCACAATAAGTGACAAAACATCATGCATAAAATACTAATTAACATTCACAATGTAACTGAACATTGAAATACAAGTCTAAATAATATAAAAGTTTGTAGTTGGATAAAGTCTATCATTCATGTGCAACACACTCAACAATAAATGGGAAATAAGTGATCCTATCTAGAGCAGAAATAAATGAAATGTCTAATCAAGGATCCACAGCTAGGGGTGCCCATAGGCCCGAGGCCCGCCAAGCTCTCCCGAAAAAAATAGGGTTTGGGTAAGGTAAATAGGCCCGCGAAGCATGCTTGACAAAATTTATAGGCCCGACATTTTTTCTGAGCGGGCTTGGGTATGTATTCTTAGGCCCACTTAAGCCCAGTCAGACTCGAAGCCCGAGAATTATATATATATATATATATATATTATTCAACATGTCGTCGGTAAATGTTTTCCTTTCGTTGCCAATTCTACCCAGAAAGTAGTATATTAGAAGCCCTTAACTATGAAATTTGTACATTGAAGAACTATTTTCTACGAAATTTAATTCTAGAATATTGCTTCTTAATTATTAATTTTTCTGTAATAAAAATCCATAAAATAACTATATATATATATATTAGTAGTTTAGTTTTTATTCCTTTAAGGTTAAATGTTATAAAAATCTATAAATGGGGAACATTTAAAAATATCAATTTAGGCTTTAGTTACTCTTTGTCTTAAGAATACATTCTAAATAAATTTGCTGCACAATGAAATAGGTCATAAATTTTCCCAAAAATAAAATTTAGGTAAATTCTTTTTTTGTTCGAGCCAGGGTAAGAAGATTTCGAATTTGGATGGGGGATTACACAATGAGACCTGACTCGGGCCTGGGTGGGCTTAGGATAACTCAAATTTTAATGGCCCGACCCGAGCCCGCCCAGCCCATGATCACCCCTATCCACAATTACCATTGATAAAAACGGATATATCCTTATTATACCGGCTGCTGCTGCTGTGCACTTGGGGTGTAAAAAGGAAAACAAGGAAAAACAGGAATATGCGGGTCAGAGCCCGTAGAGTAAAGTATTTTCACAAGTAAATAATTCTTTTAAATCGTTTAAAACGTAGTGTATTACTTTCAAGATTAAATGTTTGCACTCACTTGAGATAAACCTCACCTCTTAACTACAGTGTGCACCTAATGTGTTCATATTATTTATCCTAATTAAAATACTCGGTCTAACTAGGATACACAATTGCTATTTAAGCCCAACTCTGCCAATACTCTCTATTAGCTATGTTTAACTACCTTCACTAGGTATTCATTTAAAACAGTCTTTTAGCGGCGCAATTGTTATAATTAAATAATCACATGATAAACATATATAACTACGCCTGTGCTATAAATAGATATTAACACAGTACCACATAAGTATATATATATATATATATATATATATATATATATATTTCTAGAGCTTGGACCTTGCGGATACATTCCTCGTGTGCTATCCGGCTCCAGGCATCACGCCCCACATCGAGCCACTGGGTCGAAAATCTTGCTACCAATCCCAAACAAAAACACAAGCAATGGAGGCGGTCATAGACATACGCCTTGGGGTCGCGATCATACCACATTGCACCCAACCGAACTCAAACCAACACCGTTCCTCACACACGGATAGTGTCCATGCAATAATACTTTGACCTAGGGAATCAATCCAACACCTGTTGATCAACGTCAATGTGGACTGGCCACTACGCACAACCTCTTCTGATTACACTATCGAATAGGTATGTTTACTAAATAATTAATATACACACATTCATATATATATACGTACCTCCATTATGTATATATAATAACTATCGAATCCGTATGCATATCCCACCATGCAATGTTCGTCCAAATCCCAAAGTTCATCCTAACTTCTTGATTTATTTACTTAACTAGTTCCTTATCTGAACACCTAGTTAATTATTAAATTTTCACTAATAATTTGCGACACAAATCCATTTTTAATAAATTATCTACTCACTTGGTAACCTCCCACATACTCTCTCGAGTTCATAAAAATTTTCGGAACATTTCTCCGATCTAAAACCATGGGCCATTCGAACAGAACACCCATCTCGTTTGAACGAAAATCGGTACCTCGTTCGAATGAAAACCATTCTCGTTCAAATGAAAAATAATATCTCGTTCGAATGAAAATCCGTACCTCGTTCAAACGGGATCTGAACGAGGTTCGAACGAGATTCCAGAGAACGCACCCGAAGCCCTTTTTCTTAGGTGGGATTCATCCTAACCTCCCAACTTTGTTTCTAGGGTTCTTTATAACCATACGCTCAGATTTTTAGTTCATAGATCATCCATATAACCCAATCCCATCAATATATATATATAAATCTAACATGGAAATGATTTAAGATTCAAGATTTAAAACTCTTATGTCAAGTTAATCATCAAGATCTTATCTTCCTTCTAAGTTCATTCTCCTCTTACATTAAAACCCGAATTTTTATCAATATAATCTACCCAATGTGTTGATTCATTTAAGATAATGTAATCTTTATCAATTAATTCCTTTATTAATCACCAATTTAAGTTTTTCATAATCAAGCCCCCAATTTCTAATATAATTCAAGAAAGTAATTAACTACAATTTGAAATGCAATATAAAGTAAGTATTTACTTGCCTTAAGGGATTAAAAATCCGAAGTTATTTAATCCGGGTTAAATCTTCTCTTCAAGATCCTTCCTCCTTCCTCCTTGATTCTTTTCTCTTATATAGGGTTCTTTCCTCTTAACCTCTAGTTTGGAAAGTAAAAGGCGAGTTGTCATTCACCTTACCCAAACCCGAATAAGCCTTCCCAAAACTTAAATCCCGTTTTTCTCTTTAATTAATAATATAAAATGACCTTATTGCCCTTATATGCTCCCTTTTATGTCTAAAAAGCCCCTGGAACCTAAACACAACACCCAAGTACCTATTTTGAACTATTTTGACCCTTTCCGGATCACCGGTGCACTTGAAAAGGTCATATGAGTCACTCAACTTCAATTATGCTAATTTTATATTTACCGGGTCCGGCACGTGTGTACCTTACGCGTCTCCCATAAATTATATTGTTCCGTTGATGCAACGTCCTATCGATCCATCACCAATTTGGCCATTATTAACACTCATACGCGACATATAATAAATCATATAACTATTTACTTATCATGCACAAGTAAATAATAGTTACAATAAATATTAATCATTTATCTCGCTAATTAATATTTACTAAATTCCAATTTAATTTTCTCCCAATTAAATTAAAATAATCAATTTATACTAAAAGTACGAGGTATTACAGAGGGGTTAGTTGATAAGGAGCCCTTTCACGTTGCCTAGGTGTAGTACAAGTGATTGCATATACAAAGGATAAGGAGTTAAGTGCTTACCTCAAAGATTTTTATTCTTGTGATGTGTTATCTCTTCGGATCCGTGACTAAATATTTCATTTAGGGTGTGTTTGATTGACATGGAAATTTTTTCCATGGAAAATAGTTGTTTTGACTCATATTTTGCCTTTATATTATCTTGATTGAGAATACTTTATATAAGAAAAACACTCGTTCACGTAACAAGTGCTCCATATCAAACCTCATTTTTAGTGGAAAATATTTCTTATCTATCCACCAAAAAATTGATTTCTATGTAAAATAGAATAAGTAAGATAAAAAACTCATATATTTTTCCACTTATTTTCTAACTTCTCATCCAAATGAACTATTTTTCATGCATTTTCCATATTTTCAATCAAACGCAACCTTAGTAAATAGTAGGATTCACCTCTTGTCTGCCATTGAAGGGGTGCACTATGACGACCAACACACCTCATTTGCATTTTTCACGAGTTAGGTGCTCACAAATTCATTCTTGTTTCAAACGATTTTGGTTTCATCGAATTTGAATTTTTTCACTTGGAGAGGGTGAATAAGAGTCATTTTGATGAAAGGTTCTCGGTCGGGGAGCTACTACATCATCATCTGTTTGAATTTGACCAATGCTTTTCGGATTTCTCAGACATTGGGAATGTTATTGGTCTACGAATGAGGAAATAAATGATTAAGTGAGAACTTGATTAGTGTTAGCAACCAAATTAAGTTGTCCCCTACTTGCAAAACAACACAATTATCAACCTCATCATTCTCAACAAATATAAATGAAAGAACAATTTCTTGGTGTTGTGTTAGTCCCGCCACAAAGACAACTAAATTGAATCAACCTCAAGAGTTTTTGTCTCTAGTGATGCACATCGATGCTAAAGGGTAGGCTGGTAAACAGATAGAATTTAGACCGGATCAGGCAAATCCAAATCCTATCCATCTATGCTAAACAGATTTGGATCCAGTTCGATTATTCAATGGATTATCTGTTAGGGTTTCGAATCCGATTTGTTAAAAACTCGTTTATCCGATCCGATTAGTTTTATTTATTTATTTATTTTTATAATAATTTTCATTAAAAAACATAATGATATGTCAAAAAATATACTTTTGACCACTTGATTTGCAACATTTTGATTTTCAACTCTTACTTCATAAATTTATTTTGCAAATGTTCCAAAAAAACAGCTAATGAAATAAATAACCATAAACAAATATTCTAGATAAAAGTCCAACATTTATTCTTAGATAAAAGTTCAACATTCAAAATCAAACTAACACCAAGATAGAAATCCAACATGGATGTCCAACATTCAAATATTAAACACAATATCACAAATAACACCAAGATAGAAGTCTAACATTCAAAATCCAAAAATTACAAACATCACTTAGATCAAAGTTGAAAATCAAACTACAAAACCACATCTTCACTTCAACTTTCTCCTTCAAATACACCCTGAAAAACAAAAGAAAATAATAAACATTTATTCTTTAAACGTAAATACAAATATTGTAAGATAGCATATGTTGAAAAACAAAAGAAAATAATGAACTTACTTGGTGATTATCTTCTTCAATGCTACCGCTGAAACAAACCTTATGATTCTTGAACAACTGAAACAAATATTATAAAGATTTAGATATTTGAAGAGAAGAAAAAACATAAAAATAATGACAAATTAAATAACTACTTGACTTTTTTCGTGATGCTACTCAATCCGCAGTGGTAACTAAAGCTTCAACAATCACGGGAAGCAAAAATGCACGTGTCTCATCAATAACTTTATTTCCAATAGTAAAGGCAGACTCGGAGGCAACCGTAGTTGCCGTGACAACTAAAATGTTATGTGAAATTTGTGCGAAGGTAGGAAGCTTACCATTACTCATTTGCCACTACGATAAAATGTTAAAATTTTCTTTCTTTGGTAAACGGGTTCTTTCAAGTAATGATATACCTCAGTTTTTTGAAAAGCATGAACATTGGCGGATTGATTATACCAAGTTCCAAAATTCGCATCTTAATCATTCACACTATAACCCCCGTGTGAGATGTACTACTCCTAATTCCATCATCAACCACATCTCGAGCCCCCATTGAATCCACACCAAAATAATTATTGCCCCCATACTCTAAATACAAATCCATAAAAGCATTATGCACTCTCTCCACATAACAACTAGCACGGACACCATAGATTTTATTATAATATAACTCATGATACGCCATCTTACACCTCGGATAAAGCACAATGGAAATAGCTAACAGTAAACTACATTCATCCCAATATTTTTCAGACTTTTCCGTCATTAGAATAAACATCAAACGAAGGCACTCGTACTCACTTTCCTCTAAAATCATCAACATCAATTGAATTTTACAAACATAAAAAAGAATACATTAGAAGTTAAAAAATTTGTACCACCAAAATGGCGTGTAGCATCAAAGAATTTTTTCAAACAACCACAAACCAAATTTGCCACACCCCACTCCTTTTCGGATGGACAATGTTTGTAATTTTAATCAATTTGTGCCATGGTAAAAGCTTCTTGCAAATCTAAAGCCGTTTCAAGCATTAAGTACGTGGAGTTCCAACGATTAGGTACATCCATATGAACTTATTTTTTACTCTTTATCTTGCTTTGATTGCATGCAACGTCAAATTTTTGTTTCCCATATAGTGACTTGTGCAAATATCTAATAGTGTCTCTAATGCTAAGAATACGACCCCCAATCACTTTCAACCCATCTTGAACAATCAAGTTAAGAATAAGGGCACTACAACGAACATGATACAAATCACCACCCGAACAAAGTAAAGATATATTATGCAACCAACTTCTTAAGTGCCTAACCATTATATCATTAGCCCCCACATTATCCACCACTATTAAAAATTACTTTTTGTCCAAATTCCAATCCAAAATGAACTTAAATAATGTTATGCTATCATGTGGGCCATTTATCATCAATGTAATGCGCCGCCAAACAACAATAGGCAATGTTTTGATGGTCGAAAGTCCATAAATCCGTAGTCAATGTTATTTTAGATGACTGACTTTCCAAAACAGTGAAAGTTTAATCCTTTCTTCTCCATGCAACTCTATAACATCAGACCTAATGGTGTTTCTTGACACTAACTTTAATTCAGGGTTCAGGCCATTACAAAACTTCTCAAAAAATTCATGTTCCACCATATTAAAGGCATGTAATACCCCGTACTTTTATGGATATTTAAATTACATAAGTAAGTGTAATTTATTAATTTAAAATTTAAAGTGTTGGATTATTATTGATGTGTGCTATATTTACATACAGGTTTATATCAGGTCACGGTTGGGCAAAGCGACAAGGAGTAATATTTTATTCGGAGAAGTACGTGTGAAGTTGTACTGGATTTAAAAAGGTGATTTTTTGATAAGTGACTTGGATGGGAATTTCGAGTGCACGATTGGTCTCATAAGGGTAAAGATAGTCAAAATAGAGTACCCGGGGGGGGGGGGGGGGTAGTGTTTGGGTTCTGGAGACTTTTTGGACTAGTAGGGACTCGCAATTGTGTATACGAGTCAACTTTGGGTTTAGTAAGAGGAGAACCCTTATTTCTCTCTTAAAAAGGAACGGGAGAAAGAGAGAAAGAAAAGAAAGAAAGAAAATAATGGAACAAAAGTGAGGAGAAAGAAAAGGAAGGAGAAAAAAAGGAGCTCGTGCCAACTCCGGCGGATTCCCGACATGAGGTCGTCGGATTTATCCAACCAAGCAAGTTTTTAACTTGCTTCAATTCTTGTAGTGTGTTTATAAATCCATATTATAGTTGGTGTGAAAAACTATATGATTTTGGGTTTGGGATTCTTTGATCAAAAATGGTATTTTGGGAAAGATTTTATATAATTTTGATGAGATAATGATCCTACATGAAATCTAAGTTAAAATCCATGTTAATGGTGTAAATTTTGGTGAGAAATTAAAAGAGTTGGTAAATTCAAGAATTAGGGTTTAATTCTTATTAATTGATGAATCTCGTGAAATTAATTGTTGTTAGGGGTGTGCACGAACCCGAATAGACCGAAAAAACAGAACCAGACCGAACACGCTTTTGTAATTTTTTTAAATTTGGTTTTAATTCGGTCAAAAAATATATAGGACTACATAATTCAGGTGGATTTCGATTTTGGATCGTAAAAAATGATTTTTGACCGGACCGGACCACTTTCATTATATACACACACACACACACACACACACACACACACACACACACATATATATTTTAACTTAATACTAACAACTCACGCACGCTCACCTACAATGGGTGACACGTGCATGATCAGCCTCTTACCTAACCCTAACATAACATGACATCTCTTCTTCTCTCTCTATATACAGTCGACCGACATTAATAACACCAACCCTAAACATCTCCTCTCCTATCTCTTACCACCCCCTGTCACGATCTTCGGTCCAGACCCGACGGCCTAAACCCCCAACCCGCATGGCCTAAGTTCCACTGAACCAATCTTAAGGACAAGTAAGTTATTTTTATTTTCATCCAAATCAAAATGCGTTCTTTGTAAATGTTGAGACATGTTCTTTCTTTGAATTTAATTTTGGT
This sequence comes from Sambucus nigra, assembly GCA_949130495.1. NCBI lineage: Eukaryota > Viridiplantae > Streptophyta > Magnoliopsida > Dipsacales > Adoxaceae > Sambucus > Sambucus nigra. Next base: position 77,314,017 of record OX422210.1, on the reverse strand, counting down.
TTAATATACTGTGCATTTACCATAGCTTAAAGCATGAAGGCTTATGATAAAATAATAGAGTTGAGGAAGTAAGAGGCTTGTTCGATTTCCATGTGAAGTTAGTTTGTTTTTTTATCTTGCCAAACAATAGCTGATGGGATTTTGGCACATATATATTTGCAAGTATCATTAGAAAAATTAAATGGCACACAGAGAATGGTTTCTTAGTTATTTTTTGAATTGAATACCTACTTGAAATTTACTTTTAACTTATTAACAATTTGAATTATAAGATGGAATTTAAAGCTTTAGCAGTACAACTGGGTTTTTATAGGATGCTCCTGCGAAATTGTAAATCTTTTTTTCTAAAGGTCGTCATATAATATGTATATAGACTATTTATTCAGTTAACATTATGTGTTTCAAATTGAATAGGTTATTGTGATGAAATTACAAGATTTTCCATCCCGTGTGACCTAAGATCCACTGAACCAGTCTTAAGGACAAGTAAGTTATTTTTATTTTCATCCATATCAAAATATGTTCCTTGTAAATGTTGAGATATGTTCTTTCTTTAAATTTACCTGTTGCTCAACTCAAACACACTGAATGGATCATTGGAGTTTCCTAAAAAACAATTTCAGTTTTGAAACTTTACAAAGCACAAACCCTTATGTAGTGTAGATGATTTATGCTAACTTTAACCTCACACGAACCTTATTTATTTGGTTGCCACTACAATTTTGCTCTATTTTTCGCATCCCAAAAACATCCATCTATTTAAATTTTTTCATATCATATTTTTAAGAAAGTGTTGTTAAATTTATATTAGTTACTAAATATTCTAGAAAAATTATTGCTAGTTTAATTACTTTAAAATACTATATTTTTTTTACTGTTTTTTAAACATAAAAGTGATGTTTTTATGAAAAATGTGTTATTTTTTATATTAATTATTTATGGATGGAATAAGACCGAGACTAAACCCGAGCCACTTGAAAACCGAATAGGAATGAGATCGATTATTTCGGTCCGATCTTGGTCCATAATTTTCTAGGACCGATGAGTGCGGTCCAATCCTAAAAATAGCTCAAAATGGGATCGAACCGGATCGCGAACACCCCTAATTGTTGTGTTGGGTATATTCAAGTGAGTAGATGTCATCAATGGTGTTGGGTGATGTTAGAATCTATAGAAATTGTGTTGGATGCGTTTTAGGATGAATTTTTAGGTGTTGAAGAAGATGAACTCCCAAACTGATTAGATAGTCGGATCGGTTCATTTTTCTGGCTACCGAATCGGTTCATTTTTGGGCACCGAATCGATTCATTTCTGTTACCGGATCGATTCATTTTTGGTCGGATCGGTTCATTTTTGGGATATTGAGTCGGTTCATTTTTAACAATAAGATTTGGAGAGATTTTTCTTGGACTAAAAGGATGGGAGAAGAATTCCTTTTGAGTGATGATTATTAAGGGATACTAGAAGGAGTAGTAGGACTTCTATATGACTAGATGAGTAGAATATGACCCTTGAGATTAGTGGGAATAAATCCGGAGTATAGACCTAAGGAGTGTTTAGAGATGAACGAACCTAGGTAAAATGTTTCGACTGGTCTAGATTTATATATTTATGCGTATTACACACACACACACACACACACACACACACACATATATATATATATATATATATATATATATATATATATATATATATATATATATATATATATATATATATATATATATATATATATATTGTAGAATGCGAGCTGAACGTAAATAACTAAAATTTGGGAGGAATTATTGTGTCGAGTATATCATAAGAAAGTGGTATTAGGGGTGTTCGCGGTCCGGTCCGGTTCGGTTTTGAGTGCTTTTTTGGAGTCGGTCCTCTTAAAAAATGGACCGAGATCGAACCGATAATGTCGGTTAACCGACCCTATTCGGTTCGGTTTTTTACAGGGTCGGTCCGGTTTAGTTTTTCGGTCCTAACATTAATAAATTATGTCCCAAAATTTATGGCAGCAACAAAAGTTATCAAAATTTATAGGAGCAACAAAATTATTATGTCCCAAAATATATAGCAACAAGATATTGGTTGTTCCAAACAAACAGTTATTGGTAATCGATTTGACACTAATTGTTTATAACAACAACCAAGTTTACATTGATTGTTTATAACAACACTAATTGTTTATAATAGCACTTATTGTTTATACTTTATAATGGCACTGATTGTTTATAACAACAAGATATTGGTCCTTACACTCATTGTTTATAACAATAACACAAGTTTACACTGATTGTTTATAGCAGCAACCAAACAAAATTAGTTGTTTACAAAAGTAAAACACATCAGATGAAAGCAAAAAGAGGGAATACCTGATTCATGAGGAACTGATGACGACAACAGGCGGAGAGGGGCTGCGATTTGGGGGGGGGGGGTTGTTTACGGATGGCCCTGTTTATGGAGGGGGACGGCGATTCGTGAGAGAGACTGCGATTAATTTTTGGAGTGCAAAACAAATGAGAGGCTTACCGAAAATACAAATCAAGTTATAACAAAAAATAATCAAGTTTCCATACACGCATTAATCTCAGAAACAAAAAAAAAGGAAACCCGATCATACCTAACTTGACGACCTGAGATAAGAGTCAGCAGTAGCGGATGGGGTGGGAATGGATGGGGCAGCAACACCGCCTAGGAGAGAGGGTGGCACATCAGCGGCTTGAGAGTTTAGTGAGAGAGGGAGAGTTTTTGATTTGTTTTGGTTTTGTGTGAGAAAGAAGAAAGAACGGAAGAGAGAGAATGAGATGAAATGGAAGGGTTTAGATACTTTAGGCATAACATGCACACACAAAACACTAAATAAAATATTATATATATATATATATACTGTCGTTCCGGGTCGGTCCAGACCGACCCTATAAACTCAAAACCCGAGGACCGGACCGACTCAGTCGGTTTTAAAAAAAAAAAATCGGGAACGAACCGATTAATAAAAAAATCGATAAAAATAAGGCGGTTCGACTCGGCTCGATTTGGTCCATCGGTTCGGTCGATTTTTTAAACACCCCTAAGTGGTATAGACAGGGATAGCCTGATCTGTTGAAATATAAATAGATAAATAGTTACGAATGTCGATGTTTCGACAATGTTAGGTAGTAGTGTATCGGGGGGTTCCTTGTTTAGATTTCGCTTTGCGAGACACCCCACGCATGAAACTTAGCGTAATGGATTTCGTTGTTTTGCATTGTTCGGTAGGTTCTTGTTTAAATGTGATTGCAGGGGGAGTTATAGCTCTTACGTCAAGAGACAAGAATTTAGGGGTACATGTTATGGACTAGGGGCTTAACGGATTTGCATGACTGATGATATTAGGTGGTAGAGTATCGAGGCGGGGGGGGGGGTCCTTATTTGGATTTCTCTTTGCGAGACGTCCCAACCACAAAACCTAGCACAACATTGGAAGTGGGGAGATGTTTGGCCATTTGTCGATGAGTTTGGTACCTCGGTCATCATTCTTGTATGCAGTTTTATCTGTGAGCTGAAAGTTATATTATGATTAGAGGCTAATAAAGCCGGTAGTGCTAGGGTAAAGCATTGGAGTTTTTACCACGAGTTGAAAAGTGGGATAAGGCAGAGAAGGATTAAATGTCGATTTACGGGGTGATTGAAAATACCCAAATATCGTAGTCACAAGGAGACTACGAGAGTAAAATGTGTTGCGGGTATAGGGTTATGATGTGATTTTAAATATATGTGTGCATGATTGATATATATTTGAGATTATAGGCTAATTCCAAGTGAGATAGGCATGATAGACGAATATATATATATATATATATATATATATATATATATATATATATATATATATATCAAGGTTCTAAAAAACGCGGGGCGTGATCGAGGCGTGGAGGCCAAGCCTTAAGCCTTAGAAGCCTAGGCGGGCCTTAGGCGTAAAAAGGCGTGAAAAGGCATTTAGGCCTTTTTAATATATTTTAATATTTTTTAACCATAATAATGCTATTAAAATACTAAAATTGTACATATCATAAAATTATGTCTGAATATTTGCAAATTAAAATACTATTTGATTATTTTGGATGAGATAATGGTCTGGTTTGTAAAAAAATCTTTAAAAGGCGATATCGTTACACTAAAGCATTGTTGCTTTTAGAGAAAAACTGCGCCTTAAGGGTTTTACCAAGCATAAGGCATCAAAAGCTTAAGGCGGAGCGTTTCTCCCAAGCCTCAAGCCTAGGCGATTTTTTTTAACAGTGATATATATATATATATATACACGGGTATAAAGACAATATATATATGATATGATTATGAATATATCTATGTGTGAATGATATATTTATGTGAAGCATACCCCTCTAGTTCTATCATGGGAGGTTGCTTGATGTGGGTGAATCCCCTGGCTTGAGGAGCAGGGTGAGTATAGTCCCATGTCATAGTCGTCCAGATATTGTATAGTGTGATTTTTATCACGGGTGAGACGTGGTGGGTATGTTTCGTTCTCATTTTCGGTGAGAAACTATGACTGCTTCCCATATGTTGTGATTTGATTTTTACCAAGTCGGTGTGAGAGTCCGACTGCTGGTACCCAGGATGATAATGTGGGTGATTCCCTGGAAGATGATAGCAGTCTAGAGACTGCATCCGCTAAGTTATAGCTCAGAGGGATGGTTATTTTACTTATACAGTGTGTGATATATAAGTATTGATATACTTGATATGTATAGTGTATATATATATATATATATATATATATATATATATATATATATATATATATATTGTTGATGTAAAATATTAGATTATCTCTAATTAATCAATCACAGATAAATAAAGTAATAAGACAAAGGATTTTTAAAGTGGTTCAGCCTGAAGAAAATGGCCTACATCCACTATTTTTGTATTGCTGACTGTTTATTTGGAATCTCGATAATAGGTTTACCAAGAGATCCAAAGTCCCCTTCTTATGAGGAAATTACAATGTATTTATAGCCTTGAGGCTGTACATATGAAAGGATAATGCACTGTTATCCAGTAGACATATACATCTGTATGATAATAATGTGCATTTAATGCGTAGCTGTCTTTTCATTCTGATGCTCTGCACGTTAAGTAGCTTGGACCGCTTGAGTTGCTCGGTACGCTTAAGTTGCTCGGTACGCTTAAGTTTCTCGTCTAAAGTATTTATATTTGCCACGTAGGTTGACACATATCTTCAAGTGATTGGTCCACGTCAGCAGACTAAATTTGGTATCAACAGAAGCCCCCAATATTTCACAGTTGAGGTTGATGGAGAGTGTGGAACATTTTTCTTGAAAACTGTTTGGATTACTGGTCTTCTTGGATTTTAGGAAAATTTTCAATATATATAATTCCTTTTTGAGCGCATAATATCAAGCTTCATAAATATTTTGAATTTTCACGATCACCTCGATATTTATGCCTTTTGCTTCTTTTAGCCGCCGAAAATGCAAATGTCCTTCCTTGTAATCATTGTTTTTCTCTATTCCCGAGGTAAAGTATTTAAGTGCGACAGAAATCCTATCGCTTTTCACTTTTCAAATCTGTATCTCTGAACCCTTCATCTTCTCTCTATCTTGTGCCTTCGTTCTTTCCATCGTTCATTGACACCTGATCTCTATTTCCTCTGTAAGATTTTATTCCTTCTTTTTTATTTTCTTTATTCACCATGGTTTATCTTGTTGAATCGTTAGACAAATTTCGATCTGATTCAATCCCTTCGTGGGTTATTTTGGAAGAACTTTCTTATCCTTGTGATTTACTTTCTTTAGCAAAGGGACATTGGTACCCAAGTCTTTTTGTAGCTGAGTATGGTTTTTCTTTCCCGCCAAATCCCCTGTGTTTGGAGTTTTGCCAATATTTCGATATTGTACCTGCAAGAGTAGCTTCAAATACATGGAGGGTAGTTAATGGCGTACATATGTTGAATCAACTTCATGGAACTCGTTTGGGAATTCCAAAAATTATGTATAGCTATAGATGGGTCATTAGCGACAATACTTTCTATTCAGAGCGTTAGTTGTCAATCTTTTCGATGCCAATAGGGATTATTTTGATCATGGGGTTGTGATGAAAAATTGGCAACACCCTCCATTAAGTGGCGATGACGTGTACCAAGGTCCCAGGTGTCCTCTTTATGGAAATGGGATAGGTTGTTTTTATTTTTGAAATCTTGTTTTCTTTGTATTTAATGAAATGCATCACTAACATTTGATTTTGTTTGTTACTGTTTATAGTAAAAGAAAACCTCCAAAAGAAATCGAGGTTAATATAAAGCATTTAAAACTTATCTGGAGCTTGCATCAATCTATTGCTGGGGAGCATATTAGATCTGCTTCTTATTTGTTGTAATATAAAAGCTACACCTCATCTTTCATTTCTCGTCCTCGTCCTGTGGTGGTTGATCTTGACCAGGTACCGACCTCTGAAGCCAGTGTGGAAGGTTCTTCCTCTGACTTGAGTATTCCTATTACTGATTTAATGAAGAAGAGCAAAGCTCCTGCCTTTTTTGACAAGTCTGCCTTTGCCACCGATGAGGCAAAGAAGAGTAAACAAGATATCCCAGATGAAGGGACAAAGAATATAAATGTACCTCCTTCCATTGCTGCCACAGAAACTATCAAGAAGCCCCCTATGCCTCCGAGTAAGACTGTTATCATCTCCCCAATAGAGACAACATCTTTAATTGAAAATGCTCCTGCTCCTCTGAGGATATTAAAAAGAAGATCTTCTGAGAGACATGTTGAACCTATCTCTCAACCTTCAAATGTTCAAGGTAGTGTTCCAGCTCTTGTTCCTCCGAGCTCTGCTGTGGGCTTGGTAAGATCCTGGACTGTCCCAGAGGTTCAAAACATTAAAGATACTTTTTCTCGTGAGATAATTACTACTCTGGCTTCTCAACACATTGCATTAGTAAGTATTGTTAGCCTGAGTCCTTTATTTTCTAATACTATGTTCATATATTGACTTAAAGTTCTTTCTTTTTTTCAGCTTGTGACGTGTTTTAATAGCACTTTGAAGAAGGATGAAGCTATTAGGGCTTCAAGATCCTCGGGTGGAGTAGAAGAAGATTTTGCTGGATTAAACCAGTCTTTGATAGAATCTCGTCAGAAGTACGAGGAGGACAAAGATGCTTGGGAGAAGCAATTCAAGTCTGTTGAAGCCAACAGAGATCAAGCTGTGGCTGCCTCCAAAGAGTCGGAGAAGAAATTAAAAGAAGCTGAACAAGATAAAGAGGAGCTTATGATCAAACTTAAATCTTCTGAGGAAAATGTTGCTAGGATTCAAGATGTTGAGCAGCATAAAACAGAGGTGGAAGAAAAATTGAAGTCTATCGAAGAGCTCCTTAGGGAAAGGACCTCCTCGGAGAGGGTAAAAAGGAAAGATGCAGTTAAAAAATCCTTCAGCTCTGGTTGGGACAAGGGTTGGAATAAGGGCCTGGCTGTCATGTATTCTCAAATGGAGTATGCCGGTGTCAAATATTTTAGGGATGGATGGGTAGCAGCCTTGAAGGAGTTGAAGGTTGCCGAGAATTCTGAGTTATTCCAGCAGCATACTCGTGGCCCTCCTCCCTCTCCTAGAGAAGAAGAAGAAGATGAGAAGCTTCAGATGAGTCTTCCTTGATGATAGGAGAGCAAGTCCCTGTTATTCAAATTTACGATCAAGTACAACCAACTAGCACATCTTTCGAGCAACTACCATCGCTCTCCGAGCAACCAAATCCTTCATCCAAACCGTCTGAATAAGTCATAGGAAATAAAGATAAGGTGTAAAGTTGTTTGGGTCTTTTGTTTTGTTATTTTCTTGAATGTAACCTTGAACTATGTTCTGCTTTATCATGATAAATAAAATTTGAAATTCTATTGTTTGTCTTGAATTTCTCTCTTGCTCTGTTCGCACCATTTGTTGATTTTGTTTTTCATTTTGTCTTTGCTAGTTTGTGGCCAGGATGGAACTTTTATCAGCTCATGATTCAGAGTTGATGAAGAAATGCAATGACTATTTCAAAGCTGGCCATACAGATTTTATTGAGGCTCAAATCATTGATATTCTTGGACCAGATGCCTCTGAACGAGTAATTGATGCTTATCAATAGCTGAAGTGCTTGCTCGATCGTGCGGTTGCCAACAATGTGGCCTATTATGAAATGATTGAAGATCTTAAGGAACGATCGAGGAACTCCAACAGCAGTACAAAGAATCTGCTACACTTCTGTATCAAGGCTATGAGAAAAAGTACCAACAATTGAGTGCTGACAAGGGATATGACAAGTTCATTTCTACTCATGAGAAGAAGGAGAGTGTTCTAAAGCTTGAAATTAAAGAGCATAGACATATCACCAAGTTATTGGAATAAGAGAACATTGCTTTACAGGAGGAAATAAAACAACTCAAATCTGTTGCCTCTTCCTCGGGAGCCTTGGTCCCCATTAATGATGAAGGTTTTTCCTTCTTAGAGGTAGAAAATGCTAACTTACGAGATGAGTTTGAAACTTTGAAATGAGCTGGACCCTCTACATCTACTCGTGGTAGAGCAAGATCTTCTCGTGGATGAGTAAGTGCTGGTCGGGTCACCATTAAAGAAGTGAGAACTCAATCGGCTTTAGAGAATCAATCCGTTCAGTTGATGGCGAAGAACCAAGCCTTAGCAGAAATGTCTAAGAAGATTCTTAACTTCACCGAGCATCTCTCTAATCAAAGTTCTGCTCTGGAAAGTAAAGAAATCCTGGTGAAGAAACTCCACGAGCAACTTGAGAGGTTAACTTATCAATGTCATAAACAGCCTAGGGAATTTTGGATGGCTGGGTATAATGAAGCTCTATATCATCTTGTTGCTTGTTTGCAGCAATCGAATAATGAGGGGTATAAGCAGAGATGGTTGAACGCTATGTGTGTGCTAAAATTGGAGCAAGGACACTACTTATGGGATTATTATGAGCCTGGAGTGCTCGATTTGCCTGTGCCTCCTTTTAAGCTTGATATTAGTTGAATTCCTGCTCGTACAATTCCTCGATGCCTGATTTCTTAGTATCTCGGTGATTACATTCTTCATGCAAACTTTGAGATAGCTCGTCCAGAACATTTTCTTGATCGACCATCCATAATGAATGTCAGAATGCTGCGAGATCTAAACTTTATACATTCCCCTTATGCGTTAGATGATCCTCTAGCTGGGGTAGAACCTGTTTCAAAAGCTTAGGGTAAGAAACCCATAGAATAGGATATGTTTATGTAATGAATCAAAATTCATATCATATGTAATATAATTGATTTTAATGAAGAGATTTTTAGTCTTTGACAATTTCATTTTTCTAAATAATTTGTAGAATGTCCTTGTTTATTGGTTTGTTGGTTGGTGAATAAGTATATATATATACCATACTTATCCCATTTGTTATTTGATTATAGTGACTTGTCACTCTTTGGGCCTAAGCAATGGAATGATTTTCATCCCATGTTCCTGCTTAGTTGTAGTAATCTCGTATGGATTACCTGGTTGCCTAGACAGTGGATGCCCCGGGAGGTCGTCCAACTTCTTGCCTAGTTTGGTACCAACCAACCGGAGTTGGTGGATATTGATTTACTGACCAACCGGAGTTGGTGGTAATGAGTTACCGACCAACCGGAGTTGGTGGTATTGAGTTACCGACCAACCGAAGTTGGTGGTATTAAATTATCGACCAACCGGAGTTGGTGGTATTTGAGTTCCCGACCAACCGGAGTTGGTGGTATTGAGTTCCCGACCAACCGAAGTTGGTGGTAATTGAGTTGCAGACCAATTGAAGTTGGTGGTATTGAGTTTTCGACCAACCGGAGTTGGTGGTAATTGAATTGCCGACCAAACGGAGTTGGGGGTATTGAGTTCCCGACCAACTTGAGTTGGTGGCAATTGAATTGCCGACCAATCGAGTTAGTGGCAATTGAATTGCCGACCAACCGGAGTTGGTGGTATTGAATTTCCGACCAACCTAATTTGGTGGTATTGAGTTAGTGACCAACCGAAGTTGGTGGTATTGAATTGCCGACCAACCGGAGTTGGTGATGTGTTGCTCTGAATTTGGGTTTGTGTAGTGTGTAGCACTAATATTCCAAAAAAATTCAACAAAATAAGAAACATCACTTTATTCATATTGAAAGAACTGTGTTACATAGGAATTTTATCTATTGATAATACTTGCGCAGATGCTCTGCATTCCATGCATTCTTGAACTCTTCTCCTTCCAAAGTTTTAATTATGTATGTCCCTGGACGAACAACTTTTGTTACTCTGTAAGGTCCATGCCAGTTGGCTTCCAGTTTGTTAAGCTTTTGGATTACTTTCTTCAGCACATAATCCCCTTCTTTTAAGTCACACTTCTTCACTATTTTGTTGTAAAACTAAGCTGTTCGTTGTTGATATGCTGCATTCCTGATTGCTGCTTCTTCCCTGACTTCTTAGAGCATGTCTAGGTCTAATCTTCTCATTAAGTCACTTATAGTAGAGTTGATGTTAAGCACCCTATGTGTTGGTAGCCCCAATTCAGCAGGTATGACAGCCTCACTCCCAAATGTCAACATGTATGGAGACTCCCCAATTGTTGTTCGTGGTGTAGTGCGATAAGCCCACAACACAGAGTGTAGCTCGTTGATCCGATTTCCCTTTGCATCATCCATCCATTTTTTCAAACCATTCAATAGGGTTATGTTCGTCACTTCAGTTTGCCCATTGCTCTAGGGATGGCCTAGTGCATAGTGGATCTTCAGTACATTGGATTGATGACAATATGCAGCAAACTCCTCGTTGTCAAACTGGGTTCCATGGTCAGTAATGAATGCATGTGGGAGACCATATCTGCAAATAATATTCTTCCAAATAAATTAATAGACTTTGTCGTATGTCATATCAATGAGAGGTTCAGCTTCCACCCATTTAGTAAAATAATTCACAGCAACCACGAGGTATTTGAATCTTCCCCTGGTCGTTGGAAGTGGTCCGACCAAGTCTATCCCCCACATGGAGAATGGCCAAGGGGACGTTATGGCTATTAAAAATGCTTGGGGAGTTCTTCGGATGGAAGAGAAACGTTGGCACTTATCACACTTCTTAGTGTAAGCTGTGCAATCAGCTCTCATCGTTGGCCAATAATACCCCTGTGTTGTGATCCTTTGTAAAAGTGTCCGACCTGCTACATGGGCTCCACATGACCCTTCGTGAACCTCTTCGATCAAGTCTTTAACTTCGGAGGGATGGACACATCTTTGTAATCCTGCTATAACTCCTCTACTGTACAAAATACCACTGTCAATACATAACGAGCAGCTTTAAACTTTAGTTTCTTAGCTGCGAGTTTATCAGGTGGTAGAATCCCTTCTTCGATATAGGCCCTGATAAGATCCATCCAGGAAGGTCCTAGTCAAGGACAATGAAATTCATCATTAAATATTCGTCTATACTCCGACCAACCAGGACTTCTATTGGGATTGTTCTTCGTAGCTCGGTGCGTGTGGTTGATGCTAACCGAGCTAGGGCGTCTGCTCGTACATTCTCCAATGTCGGTATTATAATCAACTGAACTGTAGTAAAACTCAATACAACCTCCATTACTTTTACATGATACTTGACCATTAATTCTCCCTTTGCTGCATACACCCCCAGAATTTGATTTGCAATTAACTGTGAATCACTAAATAAAATGACCTGCCCTGCCTTCATAGTTTTGGTCGGACTTAGACCCACGATCATAGCTTCATATTCAGCCTTATTATTAGAAGACTTAAATTGAAAGCGTAGAGCATACTTCATATAATTCTCATCCAGACTGTTTAAAATAATTCCTGCTCCATTGCCTGTAGTGCACGAAGATCCATCCACATACAGATTCCATACAGGTACTTCATTATCAAACTCTTGGTCAGACAGAGCTCCTCGGTGGAATATCTGATGCTTCCTTTTGTCTTCCCCCAACACTTCTCACTGCTCGTTGATTATCTTCTCTTGATCGTCCACGGATGGAGGTTGGTCGGGGGTTAAATTTGATGATCCCGTAACATCCATGGGTTGGTTTGTATTAAACTCCTGTTCTTCGGAGGTATCATATTGAGTAAACTCTGCGATAAAATTCGCTACTGCTTTCCCCTTAAGTGATGATATAGGCTCATAAACTATATCACATTCACCAAGTTCTACTGCCCAGTACATCAATCTTCCTGATTTCTCTGGTTTATGTAGAGCCTGTCTCAATGTCATGTCAGTATACACCACTATAGTATGGGATTGGAAGTATGGCCTCATCCTTCTGTTTGCTTCGATTAGTGCCAGTGCCAACTTTTCCAACCTTGGATATCTGATCTCTGCTCCTCGGAAAGCCTTGCTGGTGTAATAGATTGGTTTTTGGATTCTGTCCTCCACTCTTATCAACGCCGAACTAACTGCATTCTCTGAAACTGCCCGATACAAGTATAATCTTTCTCCCATCACTGGTGTAGATAACAATGGAGGTGTCCCCAGATATTTCTTCAATTCTTGAAAGGCCTCCTCGCATTCCTCATTCCACTCAAAAGTTTTTCGGAGTGTTTTGAAGAATGGGAGACATCTGTCTGTTGCTCGTGACACAAATCTGTTGAGTGCTGCGGCTCGCCCTGTGAGACTTTGCACTTCCTTCTTCATAATTGGAGATCGCAGCTCCAATAGAGCTTTGATCTTTTCAGGGTTCTCCTTGATACCTTGTTGGTTAACAATATATCCGAGAAACATGCCTTCTCGTACTCCGAATATGCATTTGGTGGGATTCAACTTCATTTGATATTTCTCTAGTTGATCAAAGGTATGACCTAGGTCAATTAGATGATCAACAACTCTCTTTCTCTTCGTCAGCATATTACCAACATAAACCTCCATGTTATGACTGATTTGCTCTGCAAACACCTTATTCATCAACCGCTGATATATCGCACCTATATTTTTAAGTCCAAAAGGCATAACATTATAATAGTAATAAGTTCCCCTTGGGGTGATAAAAGAGGTACTTTCCCTGTCTTCAGGTTTCATTTTAATCTGATTGTAACCAGAATAAGCATCCATGAAACTCAAAAATTCATGCCCCGAGGTAGTATCCACCAGTTGATCGATTCGAGGCAAAGGAAAATGATCCTTTAGACATGCCTTATTAAGATCAGTGAAGTCTACACACATCCTCTACTTGTTATTTTTCTTCTTTACCATCACCACATTTTCTAGCCAATCAGGATATTTGACATCCTCAATAAAAGAGGCTTTTTGCAGTTTCTCTACTTCTTCCTGTATAGCTTGGTTCTTTTCAGGGCTGAACACTCTTCTTCGCTGCTTCACTGGCTTGATTTCCTTATTCACTTTGAGCACAGGAAATTCGGGTCTATCCCTAGCATGTCTTCATGACTCCATGCAAAAGTCTATTTTCTGCATCTTAGAAATGCTATCAGTTCCTATTTTATTGATACATCCAATGACGCACCAATTTGGGTTGTTCGTTCTGGGTGCTCGTCGTCCAGAAGGATACTTTCGGTAGCTTCCATGACTTGGCCCTTCACGAGCTAAGACTCATCTCTAGGGTCGAATGTTTCAATCTCTGCATCTTCTATTTTATCCACTTGATAAGTAGTAGTCTTTTTCCTGGATTCTTCGCATTCCTCCTATTCGATAGATGAATAGTAGCATTCCCGAGCTACTTTCTGATCGCCTTTCACCACTCCTACTCTAAAGTTGGTTGGGAATTTTAAACATTGATGCACAGTAGATGGTATTGCTTCGAACTTCTTCAAACCTACCCTTCCCATGATGATATTGTAAGCTGATTGGACATTTTTATCCATTACGAAAAAGCGTACTCTTTCTGTTCGATAAGAAGGTCATGTACCGATAAGCATATACAACTTGATCGTCCCAAGTGGAAAAACCTTTTCGCCAGTAAAACCGAGGAGGGGCCTATGATAGGTCTCCAACTGGGCTAACTTCAAATTCAAACTGTTGAAGCATGGGTAGAACATAATGTTTGCAGAGCTACCATTGTCCACCAGCACCCGTGAAATCACCACTTCCTTCATTCTCATCTTGATCACCAATGGGTCATCATGAGGATATAGTACACCTGCCAAGTCATTCTTAGAGAATCCGATGACCAGTTTGTCCTTATTCACCTTCCTCGGGTGATCATCTTCAGCCAAATTTATTCAGTGTATGTACGAGCAAGCTTGAGCCTCATTGAGGTAAGCTTCCCTCTCTGCTGTAAGATCTCCACCTCCTGCATCTCCACCTGTAATCACATTACATTCAAATGATCCAAAATGGATTGAAAATACCTCACGCTTTGGCTGTCTTGGTCTTTTAGGTAGGACGGGATCATCTTCTGAATCATCTTCGTGATCTCTCTTCTTGTCTTCTTTTGCTCAACGAGGAGATTTAGATCTTTACCTTCCTCGGTTATTGGTCTTTCCATCATTTTGGCGATCCACATACTTAGCCAATTTTCCTCTCCGAATGAGTGCTTCAATTTTATTCTGGAGAGCTATGCAACGCTTGGTCGTATGACCATGGTCTTTGTGGAATTCGCAATATTTGGACTTATCCCTTTTGTCAGGATCTGCCTTCATTTTCCCTGCCCAGGCTAACTCTTCGCTGTTCTTGATCTCCTCCAAAATGTGATTTATATCTACCTTCAAGGGAGTATAATTTCTAAATTTCCTCATCTGCTCCGGTGCTTGCTTTCCTTTTGATGGCCTGTTGCCACCATTATTCTTCTGATCCTTCTTCTCGGTTTTACCAGCTTCAACCTTGGTCTCCTTAGTGTCTGTATTCTTCTTCACAACCATGGCTTCCTCAGCGTTCATGATTTTGGTTGCCTTTGCCATCAGTTCTGCCATGATCCTAGGCGAATCTTTGGCCAAAGTGTAGTAAACTTATGTGGCAATAACCCACTCATCAGAGCAGTAATTGCTGTTTTCTCCTCGTAATCAATTACCTCAAGCTTCTCGTTATTAAAACGAGTAATGTAGTCCCTAGTACTTTCTTCTGGCTTATGTTTAACATTCAGCAAGTGTGCTACTCGTTATGACTGGTTTCGCTCCAAAATAGAAATTCCCTATAAAGATCTCTACCAGTTGAAAGAAAGTCACAATCTTCCCCCGAGGAAGGTTGTTGTACCATATCTGGGCTGACCCAGTGAGAGTTCCTGAAAACACCCCACATCTCATCCTATCTGGAACCGCATAGATATCGATAGCAGCTTGGTATTGTTCTATATGAAGGACAGGGTCAATTTTTCCATCGTATTTAGGCGTCACCATAGGAGCTTTGAACTTTGATGGTGTGGGAAAATCCACAATTGCTTGTACGAATGGTGTTCCTTGGATAAAAGTTCTTTATAGAGGATTCTTGGCCTTAGCCATTTCCCCTAATCTGTCCTCCAACCTTTGAATAGAGCCTTTTCATGCTTCGTTTCCTTCCTCGGGCCTGTTTGTTCGAGCAACTGATCGTGTTGAGTTTTCCTCTTGGGACCTTTCATTACGAGTTGCTGGTCGTGATTGAGCAGAGCCTTCCCTTAGGTCGGATAGCCGTTGAGAGTTCCTCGATGCAATCCTAGGAGGACTTCTATTCCTCCTAGGGCCCAATCGATCAAAAGGGGATACTCTACTCAACCTTTCTATAGCACTAGTCCTTTCTGGGGTGAGAGTGACATTTCGATGGGAATCAGTAGCTCGTACTGATGAAGTTTGGCCTGGTTGATACGATGGATCACTGGATCTTTTAGTACGATATGACCCGATACGTCTGGATTGAGAGACCTACGGGGATAGCGTTCATCTTGTTCTTAAGGATGGCAGATGGGTATTTCTCTGAACACTTCTTTGTCCAGATTGGGCCGACACTCCACCTTGAATAATTTGTATAAGTTGAAGCATGGTTTCTTGGATGACCGTTTGCCCTTGGGCTAAATTAGCCATTATGGTTGCCAGATCTTGAACATTTGGGGGAGTAGAAAGGTTTGGAGGGACCCTAGTGTTTCGATAACTGGATTCCGAATTACTAGCCATAAATGGTGAATTGTTTTGGTGAAAAATGATAAGTACAGTCGTTTCCCACAGACGGCGCCAATCTGTTGATGTAAAAAATTATATTATCTCCAATTAATCAATCACAGATAAATAAAGTAATAAGACAAAGGATTTTTAAAGTGGTTCAGCCTGAAGAAAATAGCTTACATCCACTGTTTTTGTATTGCTGACTGTTTATTTGGAATCTCGATAATAGGTTTACCAAGAGATCCAAAGTCCCCTTCTTATGAGGAAGTTACAATGTATTTATAGCCTTGAGGCTGTACATATGAAAGGATAATGCCCTGTTATCCAGTAGACGTATACATCTGTATGATAATAATGTGCATTTAATGCGTAGCTGTCTTTTCATTCTGATGCTCTGCACGTTAAGTAGCTCGGGCCGCTTGAGTTGCTTGGTACGCTTAAGTTGCTCGTCTAAAGTATTTGTATTTGACACGTAATTTGACACGTGTCTTCAAGTGATTGGTCCACGTCAGCAGACTAAATTTGGTATCTATCTATATATATATATATATATATATATATATATATATATATATATATATTATGGGCTAAAATAAGGAAAGAAGGGTGGGTTAATTTCTGGACTATCCGGGAATATGAAATCCGGAATAAAATATATATGATATATGTATATAAGGTAGTATATTATATACGAGTTTGATAACACCAAGTTAAGACTAGTGAAATAGCTAGAGAAAGTTATATTATATGGACGATTTATAAGTGAGAATTACAGTGTAAGCTCGAGTGTGAGCTTAGGAGATTACAAACGCGGGTTGTGGAGATAGCGTATAGGATTTTGAATTTTGGCGAGATACTAGCTAGGCTAGGTAGCGTAACTAGGATGGTTAAGATACATGCTATAGGTGCGCACTGTTAGATGAGAGGTGAGGGTCATCTCATGTGAGTGCGACACCAGTTTAAATATGTAGAATAACACATTTAAATATTAAAGTATGTTAAGCACTTGCTAAAATATTTTTCAAAACCCGGGCTCTGACCCGTATCTATTTTTCTTTTCTTCCCCATTTTGTTATTGTTGATTGCTCTGGTGAGATTTCGTTCTCCTTCTATAGTGTATATATTTAGTGAATCTTATTTGCGTTCGGGTGTGTTTGTCTGCCTAACAACAAATGGATGACCGGCGAAGGCCGTGGGGAGGCAGGGCTCAGTTAAAGTTGAAGAATATTTTGGGGACGATGACCGTAGTCGAGGTCACCCCTAATGTTTCTTAGGAAGATGGGGTTGTAACGACTACTAGGGTGTAATATATATTTTCAAGTACCGCTATAGTAGAAAGTGGTGCCAAACTAGACTCACCCAGCATAGTCAAAATGGGAAAGAGTGATATGGGTCTTTGAAGAGGACCACCCGCTGTAATTTTAGAAAAGGCGGAGATTGTGTGTGTTAGCCAATGGAAGTTAGACATCCAACGGCTTTGGCATATGGTGGAGTGTGGAATACCTGGAAGTGAAAATTGGGGTAAAATTTTTCTTAGCTCGTGGGAGCAGAGTTGTAATGGTGAGACTAGATCACTACATTTGAAAAGAGAGTCCTTAAGTATGGTTTGGCCGCAAGTTCCTTCATCTTTCGTTCAGAAGAATATGTGAAGGTAATTCTGAACTTATTGCAGGAGGGATGGATGGAGACCTTGTCTAGCGAATTTTGTACCCGACGAGGTAGGTACAATTGAGAAAAGAGTCCTTAAGTGGGTGATAGACTCACGAGAAGAGTTATAAAAATTATGGGAGTTTCTGCTTGAACGATTGATGTAGATGGCGACTATGTCGTGTTATGTTCGGGAACCATGTGAGAAGCCAGGGTGATTGGCAAGTTGGAAATGTGAGTTTAATTCTCAAGTGAATGATGTATGCTTTATGTGACATGACCGAGTCACAGTATTTTGATTAACGCTAGATTCGCGTGTGAGACGAGTTTAGTGGTTATATAGATAACATTATTATCTTTGGTTTCATTCGCAGGGGAGCAAGTGTAGGCAGCAGGAATGTGTTTTATTGCGATTACTCATTTTAGTGATGTGTTATACGAGTATGATATTATCCTGGATATGGCTTTATGGAAATTATTAGAACGATAGTGGGCAGTTAATGCAAGGCTATTGGGGTTGCTGCTCTAGGACCGAATGTGTCGTTTTGGTGATGCCTCACTTGCGAGAGGGTCGAGCTCGCATTTGGATTATATTATTATAGAGACTACAGAGAGTATAGTTGTCTCGAGATAGTTCATACCGGTATGTAGGGACTTTATTAATATGATTCGAGGTATAATAGATCCACTGTTGAGCGGAGAGATTTAACTCGTTATTACGTTTAGCGCTCAGGATTTGGTGATAGGAAGAGCGCGCTGTCATATTACTCCTTTAGAGACATGGTAGATGAGATTTATATCTAAAGTTCATTGATGTTTTGCCAACATGAGGATAAGGTCATGACTTCCTTTGAATGTGTGGAACAAATTGACCAAGATGAAGAAATTATTATTCTTATAGGGTGAGTGACCGGTGCAAGGTGCCGTCTAATATGGTTATACGTTAGGATGAGATCCATGAGCCCCACCTCTGATAGGGATTTTCGAGAAGCAGTGGGGATAATGTTTTGTTTTGGGAAAGTCGTGTCACTTATGACCCGATGAGTATACGGGAGGTGATTGACGACTAGTAAAGTGGTATGAATGAGATTCTGGAGTCACTGCGATTAGTTTACTTTCGCAACTGACCTAAATTGTTATTGAAGAAAAGCATAGTACGGTAGAGTTATGTGTAGCCACTCGTACCTGTTTGTTGTGGACAAGGTTCTTATTAAGGTTTTATGTGGGAAAACACTAGCCATTCTCCCTCTAGTTTGATAAAGGTGAGTGGATAAGTAGATTTTTGGGATCGGACAAGAGTTACAGTCCGTTGATAAAAGTGGAGAAACCACAACTATTTTGAGTGGCTTTTGACTGTCGTAAAAGTTACCTCGCCATGAGCCGAGATTTGAATGATTGACATGAGTGGTCAAATGTTTTTATGAATTTCTCTCAGGATGGGATATTTATGTTAGTATTTGACACGGGAAGCTTGCACTTAGTGATGTACGACTTTCCAATAATATTAAGGCAACATAACCAGTGATTTATAGGCTCATTTTATTCGGATGTCATTGGTAGAAGAACAATGTATAATGTGCTGTTATTGAGTTGTGACCTTATGACTAGTGAAGTATATTAGTATGAAGAAAGTTGAATAAGCTTGCTGTGAAGCTGGGGCAATAGTGATTGAGCCTCACCTTGAGATTGATTTCGAGTACTGAGGGATGTGGTGTTGTAAGATCCTCAGTTTAGTAGCGGTTATATCTGAATTTCGGAGACAAAATTCTTTTCTAAGGGGGGAGTAGATAATATCCCGTACTTTTATGGATATTCAAATTACATAAGTAAGTATGATTTATTCATTTAAAAATTTAAAGTGTTGGATTATTATTGATGTGTGCTATATTTAATTACATGTTTATATCAGCTCGCAGTTGGGCAAAGCGACAAGGAGTAATATTTTATTCGGAGAAGTACGTGTGAAGTCTTACTGGATTTAAAAAGGTGAATAAGTGACTCGGATAGAAATTTCGAGTGCACGGTTGGTCTCAGAAGGGTTAAGATATCAGAATAGAGTACCTGGGGGTAGTGTTTGGGTTATGGGGACTTTTTGGACTAGTAGGGACTCGCAATTGTGTATACAAGTCAACTTTGGTTTTAGTAAGAGGAGAACCCTTATTTCTCTCTTAAAAAGAAATGGGAGAAAGAGAGAAAGAAAAGAAAGAAAGAAAGAAAAGAAAGGAAGAAAAATGAGGAGAAAGAAAAGGGAGGAGAAAAAGAGGAGCTCGGGCCAACTCCGACGGATTCCGGCATGAGGTCGTCGGATTTATCCAACCAAGCAAGTGTTTAACTTGCTTTAATTTTTGTAGTGTGATTATAAATCCATATTATAGTTGGTGTGAAAAACTATATGATTTTGGGTTTGGGATTCTTGGATAAAAAATGGGATTTTGGGAAAGATTTTATATAATTTTGACGAGATAATAATCCTACATGAAATCTAAGTTAAAATCCATGTTAATGGTCTAAATTATGGTGAGAAATTGAAAGAGTTGGTAAATTCAAGAATTAGGATTTAATTCTTAGAATTTGATGAATCCCATGAAATTAATTGTTGTGTTGGGTATATTCAAGTGAATAGATGTCATTAATTGTGTTGGGTGAATTTTTAGGAGTTGAAGAAGATGAACTCCCGAAATGATCAGATAGCCGAATCGGTTAATTTTTTTGGCCACCGAATTGGTTCGTTTTTGGGCAGATCGGTTCATTTTTGGGATACCGAATCGATTCGCTTTAGCAATTAAATTTTGAGAGAGTTTTCTTGGACTAAAAGGATGGAAGAAGAATTCCTTTTGAGAGATGATTATTAAGGGATTCTAGAAAGAGTAGTATGACTTCTATATGACTAGATGAGTAGAATATGACCCTTGAGATTAGTGGGAATAAATCCGGAGTATAGACCTAAGGAGTGTTTGGAGACGAACGACCCTCGATAAAATGTTTCGACGGGTCTAGATATATATATTTATGAGTATTATATATATATATATATCGATGATGTATCAGTGACTCCTAATGTGTGAATAGGATGATAGTAGAATGCGAGCTAGACGTAAATAGCTAAAATTCGAGAGGAATTAATGTGTCGAGTGTACCATAAGCAAGTGGTATAGGCAGGTATAGCTTCATCTGTTGATATATATAGATAGATAGATACTTACGAATGTCGATGTTCCGACAATTCCAGGTAGTAGTGTATCGGGGGGTTCCTTGTTTAGATTTCGCTTTGCGAGACACCCCACGTATGAAACTTAGCGTAACGGATTTTGATGTTCCGGCCTTGTTCGGTAGGTTCTTGTTTAATTGTGATTACATGAGGAGTTATGGATCTTACGTCAAGAGACGGGAATTTAGGGGTACATGTTATGGACTAGGTTCCTGACGGATTTGCATGACCGACAATGTTAGGTGGTAATGTATCGGGGGGGTTCCTTGTTTAGATTTCTCTTTGAGAGACCTCCCACGCACGAAACCTAGTGCAACGTTGGAAGTGGGGAGATGTTTGTCCATTTGTCCATGAGTTTGGTACCTCGGTCATCATTCTTTTATGCAGTTCTATCTGTGAGCTAAAAGTTATATTACGATTTAAGGCTAGTAAAGCCACTAGTGCTAGGGTAAAGCATTGAAGTTTTTACCACGAGTTGAAAAGTGGGACAGGGAAGAGAAAGATTAAATGTCAATTCATAGGATGATTGAAAATACACAAATGTCGTAGTCACAAGGAGATTATGAGAGTAAAATGTGTTGCGAGTTTAGGGTTATGATGTGATTTTAAATATATCTGTGCATGATTGATATATATATATATTTGAGATTATAGGCTAATACCAAGTGAGATAGGCATGATAGGCAGATATATATATATATAGGTATAGAGACAATATATATATGATGTGATTATAAATATTTCTATGTGTGAATGATATATTTATGTGAAGCATACCCCTCTAGTGCTATCATGAGGGGTTGCGCGATGTGGGTGAATCCCCTGGCTTGAGGAACAGGGTGAGTATAGCCCCAAGTCATAGTCTTCCAGATATTGTATAATGTGATTTTTATCTGGGGTGAGAAGCGGTGGGTATGTTTCGTTCTCATTTTCGGTGAGGCACTATGACCGCTTCCCATACGTTGTGATTTGGTTTTTACCAAGTCGGTGTGAGAGTCCGACTGCTGGTACCCAGGATGCTAATGTGTGTGATTCCCTGGAAGATGATAGCATTCTAGAGACTGCATCCACTAAGTTATAGCTATGAGGGATGGTTATTTTACTTATATAGTGTGTGATATATAAGTATTGATATACTTGATGTGCATAGCATATATATATATATATATATATATGGGCTAAAATAAGGAAAGAAATGTGAGTTAATTTCTGAACTATTCGGGAGTATAAAATTCGGAATAAAATATATGTGATATATGTATATAAGGTGAGTATATTATATACGAGTTTGATAACACCAAGTTAAGACTAGTGAAAGAACTAGAGAAAATTATTTTATATGGACCGAGAGATTTATAAGTTAGAATTATAGTGTAAGCTCGGGTGTAAGCTTAGGAGATTACAAACGCGGGTTGTGGAGATAGCGTATGGAATTTTGAATTTTGGCGAGATACTAGCTAGGATGGGTAGTGTAACTAGGATGGTTAAAATACATGCGATAGGTGCGCACTGTTAGATGAGAGGTGAGGGTCATCTCATGTGAGTGCGACACCAGTTTAATTATGGAGAATAACATATTTAAATATTAAAGTATGTTAAGCACTTGCTAAAATATTTTTCAAAACCCAGGCTCTGACCCGTATCTCTTTTTCTTTTCTTCCCCATTTTGTTATAATTTTTAAGTGTCCAGACACAGGGACGCCTGGATGAAATTCTTTCGAGTCAAACATTGCTGCCACAGTTGTGGATGTTGGCAGGAAATTGTATAGACGCTTCTATCCTTGTGATCTAGATAGGACGTACTGTAAGTTATATTCAGGCATATTTCCCAACTGTTGTCTTTTATTTTACTTCGCGCATTTTCCTTTATGCCTATTCGATATGGTTGTATTTATGTTTTACCGAGAGTTATTGGTTATTTATTTATCCATTCTATTTGTTGTTTATTTTCCCGTGTGAATGGATTTACTTGTGCGTTTAAGTTAATAAGATTAGAAAGCTTAAAATTTAACGCTAGGCCTATTAGGTTATTAGAAATTAATTTATTTTCGACAGTGATGCTGAGAATGAACCACATGAGATTCCTGTTTCATTTGATATAGGACTAATCACCCGGTATTTTATTGGGTGGGGTGTCACAAGGCATAATTGTGTTTCATTATCATTAAAGCAAGGTCCCTCCTAATTTTTTTCCGATCAAACTTAAAGGTGTCAATATTAATGGTGTCATCCGCAATCTTTTTAGAGGCATTTATTATTTGTTAAGAAATGTCATTTTGAGGACCCGTACACCTAGTTATATAGGAACTCAGGTGACTAGTACCTTTATTATCCCCAATAAATATTTTTTTGCAATGACTACATTTGACCTTGTTTTCATCTTTAGCATCTTTAAATTGATCAAAAACAGTTCATACCGATGATGTTCGTCGCTTAGTCCTCTTTGATGGTCCTTGCTCATCAACGTGCTAGCTATCAATGTCGATAATATCATTTCCATGACCGCCACTTGCATTGCTTGAATTTTGACAAGGATCCAATGAAGACATACCTACCAAACAAAAAAGTAAATAACATTTATTTGATAATAAAATAGAACATTATAAACTGAACAGAACATCAATCTGTATAAACTACTATTCAAATAAAAAACTGAGAAAAACAAACAGTTTGGTTCCATTTTGAAATTTGTTTGTGCTTTAATCAATAGATACAAAAAGGCCAAAACAATCTTCCCCACTTACGTTCGTAACTTAACCAATCTCCTAAGCTCTACAACACAACCCGATTCCTCAAACAAACATTGAAGCCTTTGTGCAGTAAATTTCCAAGAAAAGGGCACAATTTCAACATGCATAGCTAACCCACTACCCACCCAAATATTTAACCAACTTTGATTTATCCACAACCACAACAAATTTTTTACCACAATCTGAGAAAAAATTTGATTCAACCACAACAATACCATTAATGTATAGAAAAAAACAAAATTACATACCTGTTTAGGTGCGGCGCCAGGTGAGACGGGTGAGAGTGGTGTGGTGTCAGATGAGTGTGAGGCGATGTCAGGTGAGTGCTCTTGAGTTGGGCGTCGCCGAGTAAGAGAGGAGGAGAGGAGGGAGTTTGGGTATGTGAGTGAGGCACCATGTGAGAGTTTCAGGAGAGGGGGGATTCGAGAGATTTAGAATTAGGTTTAGGTTTAGCCGTGTGTGTTTTTCTTTTTCCTTTTATATGAGGGAGATTTTTTTTATATAATATTATAACTATTATAATATATCTTTAAAATATTAGTAAATACAATATATATTAATTAAAAATATTATATATATATATATATATATTAAAAATATTAATCGGATCGGTTTATTAACGGATCGGAGTATATGAATCCAAATCCGCTCCATTTAATAAATGGGTAATTGAATTTTAGGCATGATCCATATCCACTTAAATGGATCGGATTCGGATAAAATCCAATACATTGGCAGGTTTACTGATGGGTCTTAACATCATATTCACATGAGAGAACTCTTCAAAAAAGCCTAACTGACAAAATTACCTTGACATCCCTAAATGGATGACTACAAAATAAAGCTAATTTTTCCTAATTATTCATCACATTAACAAATTGTATACAAAGTAAAGTTAGTTTTCAAATATCGAATCGATGCGGTTGCAATGGACTACGCAAGTATACATGACTATTTAGCTTGTCAGAAATCTTACTTACTTTCCCTCTCATAATTTTTCCTTAATTGGCAAACATTTGTATCCGCGTTGGTGATCTTGCATATTTCGCTTCTCTGACATCTTACTTTCCCCCCTCATCTTTTTGCCAAAATCCATTCCATAGGGGTAAAGTCTCATATTGTGTGTTGGTCAAAGTGACAATAGTCATATTGAACCCTCAAATATGTTCAAAGATCTCGAAATGATCTTCCAATTACAGTGATAATTCGCATGAGTGTTGATTTTGTGTAAAATTTTCCAGCTCAAAACCTCATTGATATAATATAGACATAACGAGTTTAGGCAAACAATCGTCTAATTTTTGGCTTGACGAAAGTTATGTTCTTTTTCAGTGAAGAGTTGAAATGACAAATTCACCCGCGTCCAAGCAAACGGACTCAATGAATATAGTTAAAATTGTCTCAAGTTGCTATAAGGAAAAAATTTCCAATTGAGTCCATTTGTATGTAATTGACTTATTCCCGGAACAAAACTTGTTGAGTCATAGATAGATTTTATATTATCACGATTCCCATAAAGTCTATGACGTGTTTAGAAGATGTAGCGAGAAAGTTTCAAAGATTATATCATGCCGAGTTTTATTAGTGCACGCTTCACGTCTTCAATCAGATTGCATTTCGAATATCTCTCACGTATGAACGCATTATGTTTATGGAGTTCGAAAAGAGTTTTAAAGGATGGAAACTTTATTTAAAAGGTTTAAAATGATTTTAAAATGCTTTATCTTCGTTTATCCTGAGATTATCTGAGTTTAAAGCCGTATGAAACCACAACTTTGGTTTTAGTGTTTCAAATGACATGTGATGTTGTTAGAATGACATGTCATTGTCGTTAGAACGACATGTCGACTAATGTTTTTTATTTAAAGAATTTTTCTCTCAGAATTTCGTGGGTGTGCAGAACCAGAATTACAGTTTAAGAGTTTCATTTTTCTACACAAAAGTTTTCTAAGATTTTCAAAGATTAAAACCATCCTTAGAGTTTAAAAGATCCTAGATTTCATATACAATTGCTATATAGATCTTGTTTGTATCATCTGGGGTTTGTTGGATTTGCGGTGAAGAAACAGAGGAATCCGTGTTCCGAATCATAGACGACTGCCAAGCTGCATCGGTGGACCCCGAGGCACTCGTGGATGCGTGTGTTGTGGACGAGTATTGTGGAAGGATTTTTGCATGGGCACTGTGGAGGAGTGATTAAAGAGAACAAGAGCGTCAAGGCTTGTGGGGATCGAGTCGTTGTGTAAGCCTGTCTGTCTTCCTTTGTAAATTCGTATCATAATGATTGTCTGGCTTGGGTTGTCTGGGGTTTTTTCCCTTTGTGGTTTCCTCGTACATCCGGCGTTGTGAATTTCTTTATTTCACTTGCTTTAATCACCTAGATGGATGTTTAGGATTAAACAAGATAAAATTGGACTTAATTGAAATTGGTTTACAAATTTTGTGCGTGTTAAAATTGAAAAAAGTTTTTGTAAGAAATATTGTTTTGACATCCTTAAAGCACATTTGAAAAAAAAGGGCCTACAAATTGGTATAAGAGCTAGAAATATTTTTTTTTGTGTGTTGATCCCTTGTGCTTTTAAGGATTAATTTCAAAAATTTTGAAAGTTTTAAGGCTCTTGTTTTTTGTGTCGCAAATTATGCTTATTGGAAAATGCGAATGAGAATTGATAAACATGTGTGGTTAGCGATCGAAAAGGGTTGGACACCACCGGTCACACGAGAGGGAGAGGCCACTAATTTGAAACCTGTTGAGTCATGGATAGAAGCTGAATATAGACTTGCACTTTACAATTCCAAAGGTCTTCACCTTATTTCCTCACATGTCACACCGAAAGAGTATAATAGGATCATGATGTGTGAAGTTTCAAAAGAGGCTTGGGATATTCTTGCACTTACTCACGAGGGCACTAGTATGATTAGGGCGTCTAAACTTCAAAACCTCACTACACAATTTGAGACAATTAAGATGTTAGAGAGTGAGTCCACTACAAAAAAAAATGCTTTTTACTACGATGCTTCAACCGTCTAAAAAAGTCCTCTAGCCGTCTCAAAATCCTTTTGTGATGCCATTTGAGATGGCAAAGGAGCATAGTATTAGACCCCCGTTTTAAAAGCTTTTTGAGACGACAAATGCTGTCTCAAAAAGTTATTTTGAGACGGGAAATACGCCGTCTCAAAAGGTCCTTACTTACATGACCCTTTTGAGATGGCAAAAAATTCGTCTTTTAAAGTGTTTTTTAGAGACACCAACATACATCCCCAAAGAGTTTTTTGAGACGATAACTTAACCGTCTCAAAAAGTCCCCGTTTATGAAACCCTTTTGAGACGACAAAGAAGCCGTCTTTAATAATTTTGGCACCAAAATTAAAATTTTATTTATTCCTTAATATACTCTATATAATTATAAACAAAACCTCTTAAAAACAATATGACATATTTTGCATCCCATTTCAACATATAATTTTCCATTCAATTATAATTAAAGTTCATACAAAGAAAAAATACACAATTTAAACATTGTGTCCAACATATATCTCTCTATACAATTTCACTCATCTCGTTAGAAAAAATACATAAAAAAACATCTATCCCTAACATAAAATGATGTACACAAAGTAAACTCACAATCTTCAAGCATATGACCTCCAACAAAACGACTCAAATATCTTGCCTTGTCCACAAAGGGTTTTCACCTGCAATAAATTTATTAAGTGTCAGTTACCTTAAACAAAGAAGTAATTTTTTTTAATAGTTCCTATAGATGACAATCTTTAAAAACCTTATCAAATTTGTATATCTTTGTATTATTTTCTTTAAAAATACTTAATATTTTTAAAAAAATTCGGCAGAGTCTCCTTTATTTATTCATAAAAATCAACCTGTTTAAACATAAAAATTAACTCAAAAACGACAGAAATAACCACAATTTTCTAAACAACTAA
This sequence comes from Sambucus nigra, assembly GCA_949130495.1. Taxonomy (NCBI): domain Eukaryota; kingdom Viridiplantae; phylum Streptophyta; class Magnoliopsida; order Dipsacales; family Adoxaceae; genus Sambucus; species Sambucus nigra. The sequence goes on along the minus strand of OX422210.1, from coordinate 77,286,400 downwards.
TATAAATAAATATACACATTACGATTCCTTTTACCATTGGACAACATAATGATCAAAATTTAACTTGAATATGTCTCACCCCTGCTTGTGGTTGAGAGCAAGACTAAAGAGGACATAAGCGACAATGTCTTTGTTCGAGAGAATAGATGCAAAATCTCCAACGATAAAAGGCTCAAGTATAAGTATAACAAGTCCTCGTGGGATAGTAAACTTCCCGCAACAAATGGGATACAAAACGCAATTATCCATGGTTCTGAAAAAATCAAAAAATATTAACTTGGTTCAAATACTTGGACAATACATGTTTAAAACCCAATAAAAAACCAACTCTAAAACAATATACTTATAATAATAAAACAACCACAAAAAGAGTAATGAAATGCCCCAAAACCGATTTACGAAGTAATAAAGCAACTAAGCCTACCCACCATTCCGAGTACCAGCTAAATCAAATCAATGTGCAATACACCATGTAACATCGTATCACCATCATCATCAACATGCCAACTAGTTCTTTTCGCAATATCCAAAATATAATTATAGTACCTCCACCAGGACAAAATGCAATATATGGATTCCAACAAAAAATAAAAATGCAACAAAAATACTTCGATCAATGTCTGATTAATTACTTCTAGTCAAACTGAGGATCATAGTTTCTGTTATATGCGGCAGCAGAGTCTAATGCCAAGATATTATATATTAACATCAAGAGGTAAGCAATTATGAGATATTTCCCACAAGATTATATATCACATTTTGGGAATATGAGGATCCTAGATAATCCTATGGATATTTGAGGAAGGAAAATGAGATTTGCAAATGTCATATGGCGAGGATAAGGTGAAATCACCTGTAACCTCTAGTGTAAGGCCCTAAAGCATGATTAGGAAGGTTAATTAGATGATTAATTATAATTTACGAGTTATAAGTTATAAATTGATTATGTGTGTTAAACATGTTAATTATCATGTTTAGGGGATGCATGCTTATGTGATATATGTCTTGTTTACATTAGGTGCTAATTGAGCTTATTGTCGGGGATAACATGTTTAGAGCATATAATTAGTTATGTGGTTAAATGAATCATAAATTATGTTTTTAATGCATGGTTATTTTTATAAAAGTAAGCTAGGTTATGGGTGCGAAATTGGCAATGTTTGGTCGCCAAAAGTGAAAGTTTTGAGATTTCCGGTAAATTGCTACTTTCCTGTTCGAGCCCAAATTAGGGGTATTAGTTTTATGATTTTGGGAAAACACAAAATATGAAAGTTGTAGATGTTTAAGTTATATACTCATAGACACAAAGAGGGAGTAAATTGGGGCCCGTGATAGTAGTAATGGTGATTTTACCAAGGTGGGACAAATGTGTCATTAATGGAATTGCCTAATTCGACCTTTCATCCAACCAATCACGTGTTACCACTACCCCTATTTCTATTGGACAACTATACAACGTATTTCTGATTATAAATGAGAGTTATGTCTTCTTCCTCATAAGAAATAACAAGTTTTGCCTAAAGAGAGAGAAAGAGAAGAAAGTTAAGGAAGAAATCTTTGGAAAATTTCTACAAATCGAGGAATCCTCGTAAGGTAATTTCTTCTTTATTAAAGTTGGTCACATGGATGAGTTATACACTTGGCATATTTTTATTTTTGATTTGGATAAATATTTTAATGATACCCATATTGCCTAAGTTTATTAAAATAAGTATGGGTTAAGAACATAAGTTAGAACTAAAGCTAGGATCGTAAATGCATACTTTAAAGTCCTAAATTTACATCATTTTTCGTAAAGCATTTTAATTTAGAAAATTCATGCTTATGATGTATATATCTGCTAAAACATGTTTATTATATGTTTCCAAGAATTACACCCAAGGTCGAGGTTATGTATGCTTAAAAATGTTAAGTTATGCCTTAATGTTCTATTTTGACCTAGTTATGCTAAAAATGGCATAAATCATGGAATACTTATTGGAATTGAGTTATTAAATCTGGAGAGTACAATATACTCATACATGTATAACATATCCAAAAATTGTGTAAAAATACCAAGTAATGAACCTTTGGTGATATTTTGAAGTTTTAGTTTAAAATCTGCCCTAAAGGAGAAAGAATGCATACTAGGTGTTTGACGTTTTGCTCGACATAGAAAATGAGCCCTAAAAATTATGAAACATTAATTTTGTATTATTGAATGTGTTTACTGATATTGGGTGGAATATCATGGAAAGTTATGTTGTATAAAAATTATGAGAATTCCAGGAAGTTGAAGTTGTGTTGTTATTTTTTTGAGAAAGGATTTGGAAAAGGTTGTAATAAAATGGGCATAACTTTGTCTAGAAAATTCGTAAGTTAATGCCGTAAATTGTGTTAGAACCCTAATTAATTGGGTGTTATAGAAATATGAAGTGTCATATTTAATTACTCCTTAGTTATTTCTGATAGACCAAATGATGTGATGTATTACTGGGTTTGATGTTAATCGGTGTATTCAAATACTAACGACATTGACTTGTTAGGTGGGGAAGCAGCTAACACTACCATACCAAGGAAGTAGTTTGGTATTAATCTTAGCACCAAATACAAGGTGAGTGACCTGTCCTATGGAGTTCACTGCCAAGTTAGGACCTTAAAATGGGGGAGTGACGGATATCTAGTTTGGTTTGAATATCAAGATTCCTTTTGTGTAATTATTAAACTAAGGATCTTGGTTATGTAAAGTTATGTAGTACTTATAAGTTATAAGTAAAGGAAGTTATGTTTTCATCTACACATACCTTTGAAAAAAAAATCTTATGCTATTTTCCTTAGAGATTTGAATTAAAGCATTGTTTAAGACAATTTATCTCTAATTAAAAGTATGAGTTTAACTTTATTAAGTCGGGGCACGACAACTTGGTATCAGAGCGTTGTTATAAGGTTCTGGACAGGGTGTGAGGGTCTAGATCGGCAGTGGACACTAGAAAGTGAGTTTGCTATGCGTATGGATTTTGTCTAACAATGTTAATATTAAACTGTTGTTATTATATTTTGTTTAAGTTAATTATATTGCAGTGAGTGATGGATCCACACAAGCCGCATGATAGAGTAGAGGGTGAGACATCCTATGTACCTAATAGTCAGCAAGGACATATACATATTGAAGTGGACGAACCAGAGGTGCAACAACAACCTATTGATGATGTGGGAAGAATATTACTTGTTGTGGAGCAATTAATGGAACAAGAAAGAGGTGGAGAACATGGTGGGAATATGGATAAATTGCATGAGAGATTCATGAAGTTAAATCCGCCAGTATTTACTGGGACTACTGATCCGTTAGTGGCAGAGGGGTGGATTAGAAAGATGGAAACAATATTCAAGGTGATGGAAGTGCGAGATGAACAAAAGGTTTTGTTATCAACCTTTAGGTTAGAGGATGATACAAAGTTATGGTGGGATGCAATAGAAAGGTTACTTACTACAATGGGGGGAGTGGTGCCAATAAATCCTCCAAAATTTTCATGGGAGACGTTTGTAAAGGTGTTCTTTGAAAAATATTTTCCAAGGCTTTATAGGAAAGAGAAAGAGGAAGAATTTATCACGTTGAAATAGGGGAACCGACAGTGGAAGAGTATGAAGCTTTACTTATATCCTTATCTAGATTTGCACTTGACTTGGTGAGGACGGAAGAAAGTAAATGTGATCGGTTTCAAACTGAGCTGAGTGTCGATATAAAAAGCATGGTTGCTAATATGAAGATCACAGATTATGTGGACTTAGTTGATAGGGCCATGGTGTCAGAAAAGTCAATGAAAGAAATACAAGCTGAACACTCGAAGAAAGCTAGACATGATGTTATAAGATCATATGGATGGGAGACGGGAACCTCGACTCAGAGTGTAGCATGAGGAGTACCTAAGGGCCAAGAATTTAAAAATAATACAAGTGCACGTGGAAGATTTTAAGCTCGAGGTGGAAGGACTGGGATGAATCGGTCAAAAAATGCACATGTGTTGGTGCCGAGGGCCATATTTTGTTATAGATGTGGTGGTCATAGGCACATGTCTCGGGAGTGTACAATAGCTGAGACGACACCTTTGTGTTTCCATTGTCATCAACTAGGGCACTTACGAAAGACTTGTCCAATGGTGGGAGCTAAAACATCAGTTGGGAGTGTGGCAGTAGGAGGTAGGAGTTCTACACAGAATGTACCCAGTGGAGGTAGAGGAGGTATATCGTAAATTCAAGGCCAAGGCAGAGTGTTTGCACTGACGCAACAAGATGCACAAGCTATTCCTAGCGTAGTGACATGTACACTTCCTATTGGTGACAAAGATGCTTATGTGTTGATAGATCCTGGTTTTACACATTCTTTTGTGTCTTTGCATTATCTGTTTCATCTTAATAAACCATTATCATCATTAGATTCTGGTTTAGCTATTGTTACTCCAGTGGGGGGGGGGGGGGGTTGGTTTTTATTGAGAGGGTATATAGGGAGTGTGTTGTGCGAGTGGGTGAAAAAGAATTTCTAATTGACTTGTTACCTCTCGTTATGCGTGACTTTGATGTGATACTGGGTATGAATTGGTTGGCCTCATATCATGTTTATTTAGATTGCTTTAGAAAGGAGGTAGTGTTTCGATTATCGGGTGAACCTGAATTTAAATTTGTTAGGGAACGAAATGTCACTCCAACATGTTTGATTTCTGCTACAAAATCTTATGAATTTTTAAGGAAAGGGTGTCAGGGTTATCTTGCCCATGTGGTGGACATACGACAAGAGGCTAGAAAACTATCAGATATACCATTAGTTAATGAATTTGCAGATGTCTTCCCAGAAGAACTCCCAAGGTTAGAACCAGACCGTGAGGTAGAATTTGCAATTGAGTTGGTACCAGGCATTGCATCGATATCTATTGCACCATATCGCATGGCACCTTCAGAATTAAAAGAGCTAAAAAAATAGTTGCAAGATTTGTTAGATCGTGGTTTTATAAGGCCTAGTGTATCACCGTGGGGAGCCCCAGTATTGTTTGTGAAAAAGAAAGATGGAACCATGAGACTATTCATCGATTATCGTCAATTGAATAAGGTGACTATCCGTAACAAATACCCATTACCCTGAATTGATGACTTGTTCGATCAGTTGCAAGGAGCCAAAGTGTTTTCCAAGATCGATCTCAGATCCGGATATCATCAATTAAAAGTAAGAGACAGTGATATTTATAAAACTGCTTTTCGTTCCAGGTATGGACATTATGAATTTCTTGTCATGCCATTTGGGTTAACAAATGCACCGGTTGTATTAATGGATTTGATGAACCGTATATTTCACCCATACGTGGATTCTTTTGTTATTGTCTTCATTGATGATATTTTGATATATTCTCGTAGTAGGGATCAACATGAACACCACATGCGTATTATTTTACAGACCTTGCGAGAGAAGCAATTGTATGCTAAATTTTCTAAATGTGCATTTTGGCTAGACAGGGTAGTATTTTTGGGGCATGTTATTTCGACTGATGGTATTTGTGTTGATCCCAAGAAGGTAGAAGCAGTAACGAATTGGGAAAGACCAACTAGTGTGATAGAGGTACGTAGCTTTTTGGGATTGGAGGGCTATTACAGGAGGTTTATACCGGGATTTTCTTCTATTGCATTGCCATTGACTATGCTTACCAGAAAGGAGAACAAGTTTGTGTGGAGTGCTGATTGTGGTAAAAGCTTTGAAAATTTAAAGGGTAAGTTGACATCAGCTCCGGTATTAACTATCCCAACAGGTACAGAAGGTTTAGTTATTTATAGCGATGCTTCGTATCAAGGACTTGAATCTGTATTAATGCAGCATGGAAAGGTAATTGCTTTTTCTTCTCGACAGTTAAAGATACATGAACGCAACTACCCTACACATGACCTTGAGTTAGCTGCAATAGTTTTTTCATTAAAGATCTAGAGACATTACTTATATGGTGTTAGTTGTGAAATTTTTACTGACCATCAAAGATTAAAATATTTGTTTACTCAAAAAGACTTGAACTTGAGGCAAAGAAGGTGGATGGAACTTATAAAAGATTATGATTGCACGATACATCACCATCTAGGTAAAGCTAATGCTGTTGTCGATGCTTCGAGTAGAAAATCTCTAGGCATAGTATCTTGTATTTATTGTATTCGAGTTGACCTGCTGAGAGAGTTAACTTTAATGGGGGTGGAATTAACTTTGAAGAGTCTTACGGAATAGTAGCACATTTAAATGTTAGACCCGCGTTAATAGACTGGATAAAACAAGCACTGGCAGGAGATACATAATTGGAGAAAGTTAGAGATAATATGAAAAAGGGTAAAGCAAATGAATTTTCTACTCGAGATGATGACATTGTTATATACGGTAATTGTTTGTGTGTACCTAATGTGCCTAATTTAAGAAGAACAATTTTAGAGGAAGCGCATTGTTCTTTATAAACTATGCATCCAGGGAGCACGAAACTGTATAGAGATTTGCAACAATGTTATTGGTGGCCGAGAATGAAACACGACATTGCAGATTTTGTTGCTAGATGTCTAGTTTTCCAACAGGTGAAGGTGGAGCATCAGAAGCCAAGTGGTTTACTACAACCCTTACCTATTCCAGAGTGGAAATGGGAACATATTACTACAGATTTTCTTATAGGTTTACCAAAATCATCCCGAGGGTTTGATTCTATTTGGGTTATCGTTGATAGGTTGACTAAGTCTGCACATTTTCTTCCTGTTAAAGCTACTTACTCCATGGATAGATATGAAAAAATATATGTGGATGAGATTATTAGATTGCATGGTGCACCTGTTTCTATTATTTCTAATCGAGACCCTAAGTTTACTTCTCACTTTTGGCCCAGTTTACAACAAGCTTTGGGGACTAAATTGAAATTTAGTACAACTTTTCATCCTCAGACTGATGGGCAGTCAGAAAGAACGATTCAAACACTTGAAGACATGTTACGATTTTGTGTATTGGAGTTCAAGGGCAGTTGGAATGAACACTTTCCACTAATAGAGTTTGCTTATAACAATAACTATCATTCGAGTATTGAGATGGCTCCTTATGAAGCTTTGTATGGGAGAAAATGCAGAACTCCAGTGTGTTGGAATGAAGTGGGAGAACAAAAACTACTTGGGCCAGAAATTGTACAACAGACTACTGAAAAGATAAATCTTATTCATAATCACTTGAAAGTGGCGCAAAGTAGAAAGGAAAGTTATGTAGACAACGGAAGGAAATAATTGAAATTTGAGAAAGGTGATCGAGTATTCCTACGTGTTTCTCCTTGGAGAGGGGTTATGAGGTTCGGGAAGAAGGGAAAGTTAAGTTCCACGTACATTGGCCCTTATGAGATAGTGAAACGGGTTGGAGCTGTAGCTTATAAATTGGCGTTACCACCAGAATTGTCTCGGATACATGATGTTTTTCATCTATCCATGTTATATGTTCCTGATCCTTCACATGTGTTTATCTCACAACCGATAGAGTTTCAAGATGACTTAACCTATGTGGAGGAACCAATTGCTATTGTAGATCGAAAGGAGCAAGTGTTACGTAGTAAAACCATTTCACTAGTTAAGGTGATGTGGAGAAGTCATAATGTGGAGTATGCCACCTGGGAAGGGGAGGATAACATGAAGAAGCAATATCCTCATTTTTTTGGTAAGTTTCTTATGCGTTAAATTTCGAGGACGAAATTTTTATAAGAGGGATAGAATTGTAAGGCCCTAAAGCATGATTAGGAAGGTTAATTATATGATTAATTATAAGTTACGAGTTATAAGTTATAAATTGATTATGTGTGTTAAACATGTTAATTATCATGTTTAGGGGATGCATGCTTATGTGATATATGTGTTGTTTACATTAGGTGCAAATTGAGCTTATTGTCGGGCATAACATTTTTATAGCATATAATTAGTTATGTGGTAAAATGAATAATAAATTATGTTTTTAATGCATGGTTATGTTTATAAAAGTAAGCTAGGGTGTTGGTGCGAAATTAGCAATGTTTGGTTGCCAAATTTGAAAGTTTTGAGATTTCCGGTAAATTGCTACTTTCCTGTTCGAGCCCAAATTAGGTGTACTAGTTTTATGATTTTGGGAAAACACAAAATATGAAAGTTGTAGATGTTTAAGTTATCTACTCATAGACACAAAGAGGGAGTAAATCGGGGACCGTGATAGTACTAATGGTGATTTACCAAGGTGGGACAAATTTGTCATTAATGGAATTGTCTAATTCGACCTTTCATCCAACCAATCACGTGTTACCACTACCCCTATTGCTATTGGACCACTATACAACGTATTTCTGATTATAAATGAGAGGTACGTCTTCTTCCTCATAAGAAATAACAAGTTTTTCCTAAAGAGAGAGAAAGAGAAGAAAGTTAAGGAAGAAATCTTTGGAAAATTTCTATAAATCGAGGAATCCTCGTAAGGTAATTTCTTCTTTATTAAAGTTGGTCACATGGATGAGTTCTACACTAGGCATATTTTTATTTTTGATTTGGATAAATATTTTAATGATACCCATATTGCCTAAGTTTATTAAAATGAGTATTGTTACACCCCGCCTAATTAAATACCGGGCGATCTCTCCTTTATTAAATTAAATCAAGGTGAACAGTTGGTTCATTCTCAGCATCACTGTCGATAAAAATAAACTTTTCCAATTTAACACCCTAATTAATTAAGCTAAGTGTTAAAACCATTTTCATACATAACTTTACAAATTTTATTTAAAGAAAAATTATTTATTTATTTTATTAACAACATTCAAAAAGTAATAATCACACCACATCAATTCTGCAACATAATCCAAATAATTTAAAACATTCGTCAATCGAATGTCAACATACGAAATCTAAGGTCACACATCCAAATTGAATAAATCCCATAGTAACAGTACTGGAAATAACTGAAATACAAATGTTCAATAACAACGGAATAATGGAAAGAGCTACACATGCCCAACTAAATGAAAGTACTAAGAGTGGATCCGAATGAACGAAGTCGTCTAATCACGAGACCTGCAACTCCCACCTAAGCTGCAACGCGTTCCTTCCAAGGGATCCTAAGCAAGACGCCCCTGTGGCTGGGCACCTGTGATACATACATATATATACAAGAGAGAGAGAGAGAAAAAGAAACGGGTCAGAGCCCGATAGTGTGTATGATTTAAAAATTCGTTTAGAAAGTATTTAAATTGATACAGGCCAATGCAACAACATATTAGTGCGACACTCTCTTGAGAAAATTCTCACCTCTCTTCTAATGTGCACACCTATCGCACTAACCTTCCCAACGGTTTATCCTATCATTTCATCACTAACCTTCCCAACATTTTAGCTTATCTTAAATTACTCGTAAGATTTCAAAACCGAACAATATCATTGTTTAAAAAGATACTTCCCATTTAGTAGCACAACTCTCGTTTTAGCTTCAATAATTTATAAAGTTTCCCAGTGTCATATTATACTTTTCAACCAAGTATTTACAATTTTAGTCATCAACTATGTCCTACTTACCAAATCACAGTAGGCGGTTCCAAATCTCATAATTTCGTATATATATTAACTACTCGCGTAATATATATATATATAACGGCACCCCAAATAAAACTATGGTGCAGGCATACTCTGCTATCCAATCCCCGTATCTCTCACACTAAGGGATATACAAGTTCGGAATCACTCTCGAACTGTAATAACATATATACACAAACAAGATTGATGCGAAGCATAGATTCCAAGTCTCTAAGAGGTCAGTACATACCCTCACGTCTCTTAGGACCGTCTGAACTATCATTCCGATAGCCTGTACCAAGGATATCTATCTCCTAGGGTACGACTCAATATCCCCCATAAGACAACACAGGATAAGATCGTCCCAGCACGGTAACCTCAGGGATAGCAAGTAGCGCGGACATGGTTTTCACACGTATATAATATATGCATACACAACCATATAAATATACCACTTGTTATCATATCAATATAGGTTTCTCTCATCACCCGTAATTACAATATTTATCCTTACTTTTCACATTAAGTATTCCTTATAAGGGTTCGTCGCTAACCTTAACTCGAAGGGTTTCTCCAACCCATTACGTGACACTCGTGGACCCTATCCTCCCAAGTATAAAATTCAGTAGGTGTCATTATTAAGTTCCAACGTAATTCTCTTACGCGCCTCACCCTTTATTACATAAATTTACTAACCCTAAAGTAAATATCCCATGAATACCATTCTCGTCGAATATTAAAGATCCCAACATTTATTCATATGACCTACTGGTCCTCCATGTCTCCCAAATCATTTTATTAAGAATGCCCAAGAATTATATCACGACAATTTGAATTTAACTCATTTAAAAAAGGGAAATAGGAGTTTGACAGGAGGGGTCGATCGATCGAGGTTTGGGGCTCGATCGATCGAACCTTCGATCGATCGATCGATCAAGCAGGTATTGCAATTTCTACAGAATTGCAGTTACGGGTTCTAACTCCTATTCTCATCCAATTTCAAGTTTTACATTCCCAAACGTCCAAAATCTTGTCCTACTAACATCCTAACATGATATGATACACATCCTACGTAAATCATGTCAATTTACGTCACTAAATATGGGTTAATCATGCCGAAATTCATTTAAGACTCAAGAACCCTAAAAATCTCTAAATCATGGTTCAAATCTGTTTTACCCCAGAATTTCTTTCTTAATTACACCAAAATTTCGTGGATTATTCTTTTACATCACAAAAGATTTCCAGAATAAGGTTTAAGTCTTTACTACATGCAAATTCCTATCACAATTTGGGTTTTCTTCCATATATTTCATCCCTAATCATTCCTAAATTAATATGGAAATTGAACCAACGAAATAAGCAAGTTAAACACTTGCCTGGGATTTTTGATATTCTGATTTGCAGATGTTTTTGGTATGGTGGCGTAGCTCGTCGCGCGATCTACGCGTTGGTGGTGGTGGCGGTGCAAACGGATGACTTTTGGGGCCTTGGATTGCCTTGGAAGCTTTCTTCTCCCTCTCCTATGGCCGTCACTTGTGTTTGAGTTTTCTAACCCTAGCTGACTAACCTAAATGGCTGATATAAGTTTCTGATTTTCGTGGGTTTAATTACCCATAAATGTGAAATGTCCAAAATGCCCTCCCGGGGTACCACTTAGGCCTAAAAATGCCCCGAGACCCAAACTAAACCCCCGGGTACACTTTTCTGGCTATCTTGACCCTTCCGGACGCGTTGGCGCACTCAAAACGACCATACGAACGACTTATAAAATATTCACTTTTATTTATCAATAATTAGTCCCGACGCGACATGATCACGTCCCGACTTAGATTTCCGAGATTGTCATTTAATTCACTCATGACATTCAATATAACCAATATTACATATTACTTTGCTCATTAGTAATATTCAACAAATTTCCCATAATTACTAACTCTCGTCACGTTAATAATTATAACATAATTAATTTCTGGATTTTTATTAAATAATTAACTCACATTAAATTTAATAAATCCCCAAATTAATATAGCATAAAAATACGGGGTATTACAAGTATGGGTTAAGAACATAAGTTAGAACTAGAGCTAGGATCGTAAATGAATACTTTAAAGTCCTAAATTTACATAATTTTTCGTAAAGCATTTTAATTTAGAAAATTCATGCTTATGATGTATATTTATGCTAAAACATGTTTATTATATGTTTCCATGAATTATACCCAAGGTCGAGGTTATGTATGCTTAAAAATGTTAAGTTATGCCTTAATGTTCTATTTTGACCTAGTTATGCTAAAAATGACATAAATCATGGAATACTTATTGGAATTGAGTTATTCAAGTTTGAGAGTACAATACACTCATACATGTATAACATATCCGAAAATTGTGTAAAAATACCAAGTAATGAGCCTTTGGTGGTAGTTTGAAGTTTTAGTTTAAAATCTGCCCTAAAGGAGCAATAATGCATACTAGGTGTTTGACGTTTTGCTCGACATAGAAAATGAGCCCTAAGAATTATGAAACATTAATTTTGTATTATTGAATGTGTTTACTGATATTGGGTTGAATATCATGGAAAGTTATGTTGTATAAAAATTATGAGAATTCCAGGAAGTTGAAGTTGTGTTGTTGTTTTTCTTGAGAAACGATTTGGAAAAGGTTGTAATAAAATGGGCATAACTTTGTCTAGCAAATTCGTAATTTAATGCCGTAAATTGTGTTAGAACCCTAATTAATTGGGTGTTATAGAAATATGAAGTGTCATATTTAATTACTCCTTAGTTATTTCTGATTGCCAAATGATGTGATGTATTACTGGGTTTGATGTTAATCGGGTGGGGAAGCAGCTAACACTACCATACCAAGGAAGTAGTTTGGTATTAATCTTAGCACCAAATACAAGGTGAGTGACCTGTCCTATGAAATATAGATGCTTATATGTTCATATGAAAATGTGTAGTTAATCACATGTGTTAAAATACTTATGGGAGTGATGTTGTATTTTTGAAACATATGCATATGATTAAAAATGTTAAGCGATATTATACAATGATATGGACTAGTGAGTCCTTTGTCTAATGTTAAGGACCGTGGTTGTCCTATGGTATGTGGTGGTCCTGTTAATTCAACTTAAAGGTTTGTGTACTCGGGCATAATAAAGGGATATGGTGGTCCCCAATAACTGTGGTGGGTTAATTGGACTGTGGTGGGTCAAGGATTGCGAGAGTTTCACAATTCATGTTATGTTATAGCATTAGAACAAAATAAAAATGGTTATTAAAATTTGTTATATTTGTGGTATGTGGTCATTCACTAAGCCTTTGTAGCTTACACTCCTATAATGTTTTGTTTTAGGTATGCTTATAATTTGGAGTTCACTGCCAAGTTACGACCTTAAAATGGGGAAGTGACGGATATCTAGTTTGGTTTGAATATCAAGATTCCTTTTGTGTAATTATTAAACTAAGGATCTTGGTTATGTAAATTTATGTAGTACTTATAAGTTATAAGTAAAGGCAGTTATGTTTTCATCTACACATACCTTTGGAAAAAAAAATCTTATGCTATTTTCCTTAGAGATTTAAATTAAAGCATTGTTTAAGACAATTTATCTCTAATTAAAAGGATGAGTTTAACTTAATTAAGTCAGGGAATGACAACTTGGTATCAGAGCGTGGTTATTACGTTCTGGACAGGGTGTGAGGGTCTAGATTGGCAATGGACACTAGAAAGTGAGTTCGCTATGCGTCTGGATTTTGACTAACAATGTTTATATTAAACTGCTGTTATTATATTTTATTTAAGTTAATTATATTACAGTGAGTGATGGATCCACACGAGCCGCATGATAGAGCATAGGGTGGGGCATCCTATGTACCTAATAGTCAGCAAGGACGTAGGCATATTGAAGTGGATGAACTAGAGGTGCAACAACAACCCATTGATGATGTGGGAAGAATATTACGTATTGTGGCGCAATTAATGGAACAAGCAAAAGGTGGAGAACATGGTGGGGATAGTGATAAATTACATGAGAGGTTCATGAAGTTAAATCCGCCAGCATTTACTGGGACTACTGATCCGTTAGTGGTAGAGGGGTGGATTAGAAAGATGAAAACAATATTCAAGGTGACGGAAGTGCGAAATGAACAAAAGGTTTTGTTAGCAACCTTTAGGTTAGAGGATGATGCAAGGCTATGGTGGGATGCAACAGAAAGGTTACTTACTACAATGGGGGGAGTGCTGCCAATAAATCCTCCTCAATTTTCATAGGAAAGGTTTGTAATGGTGTTCTTTGAAAAATATTTTCCAAGTCTTTATAGGAAAGAGAAATAGGAAGAATTTATCACGTTGAAACAGGGAAACCGAACAGTGGCAGAGTATGAAGCTTTATTTATATCCTTATCTAGATTTGCACCTGACTTGGTGAGGAAGGAAGAAAGTAAATGTGATCGGTTTCAAACCGGGCTGAGTGTAGATATAAAAATCATGGTTGCTAATATGAAGATCACAGATTATGTGGACTTGGTTGATAGGGCCATGGTGTCAGAAAAGTCAATGAAAGAAATACAAGTTGAAAACTCGAAAAAAGCAAGACATGATGTTATAAGATCATATGGATGGGAGACGGGAACCTCAACTCAGAGTGTAGCACGAGGAGTACCTAAGGGCCAAGAATTTAAAAATAATACAAGTGCACGTGGAAGATTTCAAGCTCGAGGTGGAAGGACTTGGATGAATCGGTCAGAAAATGCACCTGTTTTGGTGCCGAGGGCCATATTTTGTTATAGATGTGGTGGTCAAGGGAACATGTCTCGGGAGTGTACAATAGCTGAGACGACACCTTTGTGTTTCCATTGTCATCAATCAGGGCACTTACGAAAGAATTTTCCAACGGTGGGAGCTACACCATCAGTTCGGAGTGTGGCAGTAGGAGGTAGGAGTTCTACACAGAATGTACCAAGGGGAGGTAGAGGAGGTATATCGCAAAGTCAAGGCCAAGGCAGAGTGTTTGCGCCGCCACAACAAGATGCACAAGCTATGCCTAACGTAGTGACAGGTAGACTTCCTATTGGTGATAAAGATGCTTATGTGTTGATAGATCCTGGTTCTACACATTCTTTTGTGTCTTTGCATTATCTGTTGCATCTTAATAAACCATTATCATCATTAGATTCTGGTTTAGCTATTGTTACTCCAGTGGGGGGGGGGGGGGGTTGGTTTTTATTGAGAGGGTATATAGGGAGTGTGCGGTGCGAGTGGATGAAAAAGAATTACTAGTTGACTTGTTACCTCTCGATATGCGTGACGTTGATGTGATACTGGGTATGGATTGGTTGGCCTCTTATCATGTTTATTTATATTACTTTATAAAGGAGGTAGTGTTTCGATTACCGGGTGAACTTGAATTTAAATTTGTTGGGGAACGAAATGTCACTCCAACATGTTTGATTTCTGCTACAAAATCTTATGAATTGTTAAGGAAAGGGTGTCAGGGTTATCTTGCCCATGTGGTGGACATACCACAAGAGGCTAGAAAACTATCAGATATACCAGTAGTTAATGAGTTTGCAGATGTCTTCCCAGAAGAACTCCCAGGGTTAGCACCAGACCGTGAGGTAGAATTTGCGATTTAGTTGGTACCAGGCACCGTACCGATATCTACTGCACCATATCGCATGGCACCTGCAGAGTTAAAAGAGCTAAAAATACAGTTGCAAGATTTGTTAGATCGTGGTTTTATAAGGCCTAGTGTATCACCATGGGGAGCCCCGGTATTGTTTGTGAAAAAGAAAGATGGAACCATGAGACTATGCATCAATTATCGTCAATTGAATAAGGTGACTATCCGTAACAAATACCCACTACCCCGAATTGATGACTTGTTCGATCAGTTGCAAGCCAAAGTGTTTTCCACGATCGATCTCAGATCCGGATATCATCAATTAAAAGTAAGAGACTGTGATATTTATAAAACTGCTTTTCGTTCCAGGTATGGACATTATAAATTTCTTATCATGCCATTTGGGTTAACAAATGCACCGGCTGTATTCATGGATTTGATGAACCGCATATTTCACCATACGTGGATTCTTTTGTTATTGTCTTCATTGATGATATTTTGATATATTCTCGTAGTAGGGATGAGCATGAACACCACATGCGTATTATTTTACAGACCTTGCGAGAGAAGCAGTTGTATGCTAAATTTTCTAAATGTGAATTTTGGCTAGACAGGGTAGTATTTTTGGGGCATGCTATTTCGGCTGATGGTATTTGTGTTGATCCCAAGAAGGTAGAAGCAGTAATGAATTAGGAAAGACCAACTAGTGTGACAGAGGTACGTAGCTTTTTGGGATTCGCGGGCTATTACAGGAGGTTTATACCGGGGGTTTCTTTTGTTGAATTGCCATTGACTAAGCTTACCAGAAAGGAGAACAAGTTTGTGTGGAGTGGTGATTGTGATAAAAGCTTTGAAAATTTAAAGGGTAAGTTAACATCAGCTCCAGTATTAACTATCCCAACAGTTACAGAAGGTTTAGTTATTTATAGTGATGCTTCGTATCAAGGACTTAGATGTGTATTAATGCAGCATGGAAAGGTAATTGCTTTTGCTTCTCGACAATTAAAGATACATGAACGCAACTACCCTACACATGATCTTGAGTTAGCTGCAGTAGTTTTTGCATTAAATATCTTGAGACATTACTTATATGGTGTTAGTTGTGAAATTTTTACTGACCATCAAAGCTTAAAATACTTGTTTACTAAAAAAGACTTGAACTTGAGGCAAAGAAGGTGGATGGAACTTATAAAAGATTATGATTTCACGATACATCACCATCCAGGTAAAGCTAATGTTGTTGCCGATGCTTTGAGTAGAAAATCTCTAGGCATAGTATCTTGTATTTATTGTATTCGAGTTGACCTGCTGAGAGAGTTGCCTTTAATGGGGTGGAATTAACTTTGAATGAGTCTTACGGAATAGTAGCACATTTAAATGTTAGACACACGTTGATAGACTGGATAAAACAAGCACATGCAGGAGATACCGAATTATAGAAAGTTAGAGATAATATGAAAAAGGGTAAAGCAAATGAATTTTCTACTCGAGATGATGACATTGTTATGTACGGTAACCGTTTGTGTGTACCTAATGTGCCTAATTTAAGAAGATTTTTTTTAGAGGAAGCGTATTGTTCTTTATATGCTATGCATCCAGGGAGCAAGAAACTATATAGAGATTTGAAACAATGTTATTGGTGGCCGGAAATGAAACACGACATTGTAGATTTTGTTTCTAGATGTCTAGTTTTCCAACAGGTGAAGGTGGAGAATCAGAAGCCAAATGGTTTACTACAGCCCTTACATATTCCTGAGTGGAAATGGGAACATATTACTACAAATTTTCTTGTAGGTTTACCAAAATCATCCCGAGGGTTTGATTCTATTTGGGTTATCGTTGATAGGTTTACTAAGTCTGCACCTTTTCTTTCTGTCAAAGCTACTTACTCCATGGATAGATATGCAAAAATATATGTGGATGAGATTATTAGATTGCATGGTGCACCTATTTTTATTATTTTCGGTCGAGATCCTAAGTTTACTTCTCACTTTTGGCCCAGTTTACAACAACCTTTGGGGACTAAATTGAAATTTAGTACAGCTTTTCATCCTCAGACTGATGAGCAGTCAGAAAGAACGATTCAAACACTTGAAGACATGTTACGAATTTGTGTATTGGATTTCAAGGGCAGTTGGGATGAACACTTTCCACTAATAGAGTTTTCTTATAATAATAGCTATCATTCGAGTATTGAGATGGCTCCTTATGAAGCTTTGTATGGGAGAAAATGCAGAACTCCAGTGTGTAGGACTGAAGTGGGAGAACGAAAACTACTTGGGCCATAAATTGTACAGCAGATGACGCGACTAAGAATTTGTCTCAAAAGTGCGTTTTACTCTAGGCTCAAGTGCAAGCCTGTCGCTCAAGTAATAACCCGGTAAGTCGGGATCGTATCCACAGGGATCGAGATTGCCAAATAGTAATAAGAAAAATTATTAAATCTTGAAATGATTTCTTAAAAGAAACAAAAAGATGATTAATGATTGGGAAAATTTCTAGTGAAATAAAAATTTACTTAAGAAAAACAAACTGAAAATTGCAAAAAAAAATTAGATCTGACAAATGGGAGAAAATAGGGTAGGGTACAATCCCTCAATCCTTAACAAATTACCGTATAGAATACTAAAATTGTAAATTAAAATTATTGACTAGATTCGATCTTTATAAATTCTAAGCATTACATATATGAGGGATCTAGCCCGCATCATATGAAATCAAAGATAGATATAAAGCGGTGAATGATAAATTATACTGGCAAAGCGTTCTTAAACATCTCAAGTACCTAGGGCAAGAGAGATTAAAAGATTGACAATGTTTGTATGAGTTTCTTTCACGATTCAATCAATATTTTAATTTAACCTCTATTTTCTACATAAATAATTTGCCTTGGATTGAGTTCATGTACCCCAACCCTTGGGAATTTAGCTACTCATGAATTGGTTCAAGAATAATTCACATATAAAATTATGGATCTATAAGACATTGTAAATAATTTGCAAATAATAAAACTAGAGAATGGAAAGATTTTACTTGAATTCAGCAACAAAAACGGAATTGGAATTCAGAATGTCTTAAAAACTAGGGTTCATGAAAACTCTTGAAGGAATATAAAATTTTCTCTCAAAATCTAACCCTAAAATTCAACCTCTAATTCTCTCTAGAACTCTCTACCTAGCAACTCTTTAGCAACTCCCCTCCAAATGATGTAG
Organism: Sambucus nigra; assembly: GCA_949130495.1. NCBI lineage: Eukaryota > Viridiplantae > Streptophyta > Magnoliopsida > Dipsacales > Adoxaceae > Sambucus > Sambucus nigra. The sequence continues at coordinate 77,268,020 of OX422210.1, read as the reverse complement.
GGCATGGGCTTTTATAGCACAAAGAATCGAAATTGACAGCTCAATTTACTTGTGACACAAGTTTCACCATCTAGCACGCCAAAAATCTGCATAATTAATGCCAGGATTTCACATGATCGGACCGGTCCGGATTAACCTCGGATCGATCCGATATCCACCGGATCGGTTCTTCTATTTCTACCGGATCGGTACGGTCCTAGTCGGATCGGTTCTTTTTCCATTTCCATCGGTTTGCTATCCATCCGAGGTATACTGGACTTGGTCAATTCGGATCGGTCCGATTTTCTTCTACTTTGACTTTTTCCTTGCAACTTTGACTAGCCATATCTTCTGATCTAGAACTCCGATTTGGGTGCCGTTTCTTCCTATGCTCTTGTGAACTCATGCTCTTCAACTTCACTTTTGGTGTCGCCTTCTATTTTTGAGTGGAACTTTACTCTTTTGCCCTTTGACTTTTCTTCTGATTTTCTTCTTTTCCTTTCTTGCATTCCATTCCTGAAAACTTCATCACAATTACACAAAAACTAGGGAATATTGTTAAAAACAGACAATAGAGTGATATGGACTAAAAATGATTCAATTACCTTGCTCGAGATATTAAAATCACCAAATTAAGGGGCTAAATTCAGAAGAATTTAAGCTTGGTCAGCAGACAACTGAAAAGATAAATTTTATTCATAATCATTTAAAAGTTGCGCAAAGTAGACAGAAAAGTTATGAAGACAATCGAAGGAAAGAATTAAAATTTGAGGAAGGTGATCGAGTATTCCTACGTGTTTCTCCTTGGAGAGGAGTTATGAGGTTCGGGAAGAAGGGAAAGTTAAGTCCCAGGTACATTGGCCCTTATGAGATAGTGAAACGGGTTGGAGCTGTAGCTTATAAATTGGCGTTACCACCAGAATTGTCTCGGATACATGATGTTTTTCATATATCCATGTTACGTAAGTATGTGCATGATCCATCACATGTGTTTATCTCACAACCGATAGAGCTTCAAGATAAACTAAACCTACGTAGAGGAACCAATTGTTATTGTAGATCGAAAGGAGAAAGTGTTACGTAGTAAAACCATTTCACTAGTTAAGGTGATGTGGAGAAGTCATAATGTGGAGTATGACACCTGGGAAGGGGAGGATAACATGAAGAAGCAATATCCTAATTGGTTTGCTAAGTTTCTTATGCGTTAAATTTCGAGGACGAAATTTTTATAAGAGGGGTAGAATTGTAAGGCCCTAAAACATGAATAGGAAGGTTAATTACATGATTAATTATAAGTTACGAGTTATAAGTTATAAATTGATTATGTGTGTTAAACATGTTAATTATCATGTTTAGGGGATGCATGCTTATGTGATATATGTGTTGTTTACATTAGGTGCTAATTGAGCTTATTGTCGGGCATAACATGTTTAGAGCATATAATTAGTTATGTGGTTAAATGCATCATAAATTATGTTTTTAATGCATGGTTATGTTTATAAAAGTAAGCTAGGGTGTTGGTACGAAATTGGCAATGTTTGGTCGCCAAATGTGAAAGTTTTGAGATTTCCGGTAAATTGCTACTTTCCTGTTCGAGCCCAAATTAGGTGTACTAGTTTTATAATTTTGGGAAAACACAAAATATGAAAGTTGTAGATGTTTAAGTTATATACTCATAGACACAAAGAGGGAGTAAATCGTGGCCCGTGATAGTAGTAATGGTGATTTTACCAAGGTGAGACAAATGTGTCATTAATAGAATTGTCTAATTCGACCTTTCATCCAACCAATTACGTGTTACCATTACCCCTATTGATATTGGACCACTATACAACGTATTTCTGATTATAAATGAGAGGTATGTCTTCTTCCTCATAAGAAATAACAAGTTTTGCCTAAAGAGAGAGAAAGAGAAGAAAGTTAAGGAAGAAATCTTTGGAAAATTTCTATAAATCGAGGAATCCTCGTAAGGTAATTTCTTCTTTTTTAAAATTGGTCACATGGATGAGTTCTACACTTGGCATATTTTTATTTTTGATTTGGATAAATATTTTAATGATACCCATATTGCCGAAGTTTATTAAAATAAGTATGGGTTAAGAACATAAGTTAGAACTAGAGCTAGGATCGTAAATGCATACTTTGAAGTCCTAAATTTACATCATTTTTCGTAAAGCATTTTAATTTAGAAAATTCATGCTTATGATGTATATTTATGCTAAAACATGTTTATTATATGTTTCCATGAATTATACCCAAGGTTGAGGTTATGTATGCTTAAAAATGTTAAGTTATGCCTTAATGTTCTATTTTGACCTAGTTATGCTAAAAATGGCATAAATCATGGAATACTTATTGGAATAGAGTTATTCAAGTTGGAGAGTACAATATACTCATAAATTTATAGCATAGCCGAAAATTGTGTAAAAATACCAAGTAATGAACCTTTGGTGATAGTTTGAAGTTTTAGTTTAAAATCTGCCCTAAAGGAGCAAGAATGCATACAAGGTGTTTGACGTTTTGCTTGACATAGAAAATGAGCCCTAAAAATTATGAAACATTAATTTTGTATTATTGAATGTGTTTACTGATATTGGGGGGAATATCATGGAAAGTTATGTTGTATAAAAATTATGAGAATTCCAGGAAGTTGAGGTTATGTTGTTGTTTTTCTTGAGAAACGATTTGGAAAAGGTTGTAATAAAATGGGCATAACTTTGTCTAGCAAATTCGTAATTTAATGCCATAAATTTTGTTAGAACCCTAATTAATTGGGTGTTATATAAATGTTAAGTGTCATATTTAATTCCTCCTTAGTTATTTCTGATTGACCAAATGATGTGATGTATTACTGGGTTTGATGTTAATCGGTGTATTCAAATACTAACGACATTGACTTGTTAGGTGGGGAAGCAGCTAATACTATCATACCAAGGAAGTAGTTTGGTATTAATCTTATCACCAAATCCAAGGTGAGTGACCTGTCCTATGAAATATAGATGCTTATATGTTCATATGGAAATGTGTAGTTAAGTACGTGTTAAAATACTTATGGGAGTGATGTTGTATTTTTGAAACATATGCATATGATTACAATTGTTAAGCGATGTTATACAATGATATGGACTAGTGAGTCCTTTGTCTAATGTTAAGGACTGTGGTGGGTCCTACGGGATGTGGGGGTCCTGTTAATCCAACTTAAAGGTTTGTGTACTCGGGCCTAATAAAGGGATGTGGTGGTCCCCAATAACTGTGGTGGGTTAGTTGGACTGTGGCGGGTCCAGGCTTGCGAGAGTTTCACAATTCCTGTTGGGTTATAGCATTAGAGCAAAATAAAAATAGTTATTAAAATTGGTTATATGTGTGGTATGTGGTCATTCACTAAGCCTTTATAGCTTACACTCCTATAATATTTTGTTTCAGGTATGCTTATAATTTGGAGTTCACTGTCAGGTTAGGACCTTAAAATGGGGGAGTGAGGTTTGAATATCATGATTCCTTTTGTGTAATTATTAAACTAAGGATCTTGGTTATGTAAAGTTATCTAGTTTGGTTTCATCTACACATACCTTTGAAAAAAAATCTTATGCTATTTTCCTTAGAGATTTAAATTAAAGCATTGTTTAAGACAATTTATCTCTAATTAAAAGGATGAGTTTAGCTTAATTAAGTCGGGGAATGACAACTAGAGTCCAGTACCACTTATAACCGTGATTGATCATATTATCTTAGCATAGATCTTTCACTATCACCAAGTTTCTCCAAGTTTGAGAACCTCCTATAGAATGCATACCACTGTTCTTGTATCCGTTGGACATATAAGAGGCCCAAATAGAGATGTTAAATGACATTTTCCAAAAAAAGCTTCATGAAGGAAGCTTTTGATATGCTGGAAAAATTCACAAGACCTAGGCCTCCTTCATTGATATCTCTTCTAATGAGGTACCACCTTTCCCACTGATGTTTTCAACCTCCATCTTCATTTACTCCCCAAAAGAATTTTTTGAGAATTCTATGAGTGGAGTTGATAGGTGCCTTGGGAGGGGCTAAAGATGCCAGCAAGTATGATGGAATTGAGGAAAGAACATGCTCGAGGAAGATCAACTTGCCTCCAAAAGAAAGAAATTTTGATTTCCAACCTACAATTCTAGATCTCAAGGCTTTAATGAGCCTATCATAGAAAGAAATTTTCTTCATTCCTTTAAAAAGAGGACATCCTAAGTATGATAGGGGCAACTCCTTAAATTTAAAGCCTCACAAACCTTCCACTTTGGACCTGAAAGGAGGGTTGCATTTAGTATCAACTGTATAACTTCTCTTCAATGTGTTAATCTTCTTACGTGATAAATAATAATAGGAAAGAAGGAATTTTCTTAAATTCAAAAGGATGCTTTTTTCACCTCTGTAAAAGGAAATTAAATCATTTGCAAAAGTAAGGTGAGATATCAAGTTTGGTTTGAACATCTCTTGAGCTAAAAAGAACATTCTCTTGGATATACCTGCCTTTGATAAAGCCACTTTGGTTTGCAGGGATCGGCGTTGGCAGCACTTTAGAGAGCCTTGAGGAGAGGATCTTTGTAATAACGTTGAAGGAGAAGTTGCAATGACTTATAGGTCTTAAATCCCCAAATGTCTCTGGAACCTTCACTTTAGGAATAACCATTATATTTATACTTGTCCAGCTTTAAGGGAGATAAAAACCTGCAAAGAAAGAGTTAATAACAACAATTAAATCATGTTTGATCAATTCCCACTAAGTCTTATAGAAGAAGCCCCTAAATCCATATGGCCCTAGAGCAGCTTCATTATTGAGATCATTTATAGTAGTAAGAATTTCCTTATTCAGTAGATCTCTTTATTCTTTTGATCTTGCATTAATTCAGCTATACCTTTGTTCAAAGATGATCTATTATATTTATTACCGTGTAATTCATAATTAAACTCCAATTGAAGAATCTCATCTTCTAGGTTTCTAACTGATTGAGATGGTTATGATTCGATCTGCCTTAGAAAATAGGGAGCCCAAGATAGGTATTAGAGGAGAATCCTTCACGAATGCAAAGAATATTTATCATAGAGTGTTTTCCGGGTATAGATCCTTTGTCTAAAAAGAATTTGAATTTAGATTTGTTTGTAACCTGACCATAGTTGATAACTGACCAACTAAGGTTAACCTTTCCATCATGAACTAGGTCACCAATAGATAACTGACCAACTAAGACCAATTTCTCAACTGTAAAAGAGAAGTATGTATTATGAGATTTCTTGAAACCACAATGGTCAGAATGTAGAAGCAGTTGTCCCATTGCAAACCATCAATACAAAGACTTGAACACAAAAGGATGGTAAGGAAGAAAAATTGAATACGTTAACGGGTCGAGCCGCGCGAATGCAGGCCCCTGCTATCACAAATTATAGGAGGTTATAAATCCTTAAGGCTATCACTTAAAGCCTTACAGGAGGTTATAAATCATTGCTATTCAACAATAAGTGAAGTGTTAGGATTCTCACCCCCTCGCTTTGAGCCTTACAGGAGGTTATAAATCATTGCCCTGCAACAATGAACTAAATATCTTCACAAGGTATTTAAAATGAAAACATAATTTTGCAACTTTTCCCTTATTGACACTCCTCGTCCATTGCCACAAATTATTCCAGGAGCGTTGGTCCATCCAAATTGTTAAAAAATTCAGCTTTAATACTTATGTGATTGACTTTCCAAAAGACATGGGAATTAGTAAGGCCTTATGTGTCGATAATCTCACCTGCTATACATTTTGATGATACAATCAATGAAGGTGTTATTGTTCTTCTCCACAACATGCTCACTTGATGGATGAAATCGAAGATGACGTTCATTAATTAGTTTCAACTAGAGGAGGGTTATCAAACGTATCTATGAAATGGGAAGGATGCCCATTAACGCATTGTACAAGGATTACTGATAATGAATTTCAATGTTTGTATGAGAAATTCCATGCTTTTAACTCGCCGGGATCGAGTTTCTTTAGCCCAGGGAGATGATGGAGGAGATAAGTGGCAGCACCCTTTATGGAGTTTACAGTAGGAAGGGAGACTTTAAGCCCATGTTGATTTGGCATATGTTAGATGATGTTGGCCTATGTTGAGGCCTTCCATTGGTGGGCTTAATCAGGATGGATAAGTTATAGGGTTTTTGGCCTTTACAAGAGTATTTTTATGCTTCTATCATGATAGAGAAGTCTAGAAGTTAGTACATAAAAGGTCCCTTGAGAATTTGTATATTTCTTAGTCAATAATGTTGGTTCATTGAACGTATATGATTCATGTATCTAGGAATCAATAGAGTATATCACGTATAGGATTCATGTGATAGCTCGGGACCGTTTGTTACGGATCTCTCTAAAAGAATTTCGAAACCGCTTGATTCTGAACATGCGGAACGTTTGGCAGCACATATGGCGGTCTCTTTTACCGCAAGGATCAATCATGCGCATCTTATAAAATGAAGATTGGGCTGCAAATGGAACTATTATAGATGCAGTAAAAAATTCCTAGGATGGTCCAACGTGCTACATTTCCTGTGTTAGGAGGAGAGGCAATGTGCTAGCTCATTGGCTGATACGTTTTAACAAGACGGAGTCATATATATATGTGTTACACTATTCAAACTTTGGGGGATTGCGCCCTAATTTTTTTCCCAGCACGGACTTGATCAAAAGGTAAAAAAAATGTTGGATTTTAGCCTAATTACCCTCTTTAAGAGGGTTGACCTCAGTTCGCTCAAATATTAGAATGTGTTTGGGGTTGTATGTTTCAAATTTACATGGACTACTTCTCATTTGAATAAATGATCTCTAGTATGTATTTCTCGTTAGGATTAGGAAAAGTTCCTATTTTTACTAAGGAGCAAACATTAGATTACTAATTTGTGGTTTCAAATGTTGTGCATACACTTGTTTGGGCCTCCTCGTTACTATCCTATTATTTATGCAGTTATTATTATTTTAGGGTCATTTATTATTATTATTATTATTGTTCATAACATTGGATTGGCCCCTATTTTGAATGGATACAATCAATGATGATACAATAAATTAAGTGAGATATATCTATTAAACAAGGAATTATAACAAGGAGTAAGAGTAAGAGATCTTGAAATTCATTACTTGATTTGTAATATATTGTTGGAATTTGATCTTTAATTTCATACTAGATTAATAGATGGATAGAATTATAGTTAGGGAGAAAACAAAAAGGCTGAGATTCGAAATCGGATTTGTGGAGTGCATGATACTGACTCCAGTTCTGAAGAGTCGGCCATAATTGCTTTCATCAGTGGCAGAGGGAGTAGAGTTGTCCATAAATTTGAATTGTTCTCCCCATTTCAATAGAGTAGAAGTATTGAGGTTTATGACTTATTTTCGCGATTTAGTATACATACTCCATCAGTGTGTTTATAAAAGTTATGGGTTATAAGTGTTTGTAGTATATATAGATACTTCACTATTTGATGGGCTGTGTGGTTACAAATTGTGATATCTTTCTATAGATTTAAAATTGATAGGTAGTAAGGTATGAATAATTATAAATTAGTAAGAGTACAAGGACCTTTCATTTCATTTTCGTAAGAGTAATGTTGATGTCGTAGTCAGCTGATGTGACATAGCACATCATGAAAAGATGCTGAAGGCACAAGGTATTTTGCAAGACGTGCAGTGTACCAGAAGCTCTGTGCTAGCATAACCCCTCAGCCCAACTTCTTCATGTTGTATGTCTAAGGCCTCTGATTCGGTGGTTCACATTCTAACACGAACCTGAAGAACTCTACTGTTTAAATTTGTTGTCGAGGAAGCAATAGGGGAGGTAAGGTATCCCCTCATTTGGATTTTAAGGTGCCTTGGGGAGACTTTTTACCTCATTTACTTGTATAAATTACTAAGGAGGTTTTTCCATCTTCCAGAAAAGGCACACCTAATTAGATAAGAAATTGATCATTGTATTATTGAAGATACGGTCGGACACCACCACATTTACACTTCCCATTGTGTACATGCATTATTATTAATGTGTACAGAAATTGATCATTGTTAATTCGTTCATGTATTGGTTTTGGCGATCGGATATGAGGCCACCACGAAATGTGTACATGCATTATTATTTTAACTAGTTGGTCCATTATTCGTCATGAATGGCCATAGAAACATCCAACCAGTGTGGCTTACAATATTGAGGGATATAGTCTTTATAAATAATATAACAAATGTAGTGCCATACTACCACAGATGTATACATAACTAGACATTGTAGTCCTCTTAGATTCTATTATTAATTAGGTCCATAGTTCACATTGATGTTTTAAGTAACATTTAATAAAAAAAATTCTAATTTGTGGTCGTAAAGAATTGTCACAATCGCAATGCACAATCCCAACCTAGATTTCCTTATGATTTGAAAATAGTCACTCTCACGGGTAAACAACCCGGTGCTAGTTTAAATCAACCATCTAATATGAGCGTAACCATAATAGAGGAAGTTCGGATGGCATTGTGCTGCTTTCAGAAAAATTCCAGATACCGGTGCAGCCCCTACTGCTACTGATTTAAAGGGAAACGAGACACTAGAACTTCAACTTCTGCTGTTTCAGGAATACCATTATATAAAAAATGTTTTTGAGACAGTTCCTTTCATAAAAAATGTTTTATGTTTTTTTAGTTTTATTGCTAATACATCAATATCAATAAACTAATTGGTGCTTAAAATAGAACAAAATTTGGATTTAAAAAAAAAAGAAGAAGACCACCAGTTAATTAACCTCAAGATTTCTGCAGCGGCAGACCCCTCCTATGCTCTTCGTCATAGATTACAATGGAGCACCCGAGTATGTTTGATCATGGATTACAATATATCATGGATTACAGCGGAGCACCCGAGCTGGAGCACACAAATATAAAACATACTATATCATGGATTACAAGTTAGCGGAATCGGCAACAAATACATAATGTAATGGTTTAATGCAACCCCTGTCATGGATTCGAGGCTAGAGCCGCGCATGTTATGTATTAGAGGCTAGAGCAGTGGGTTAGATGCCACTCACCCCCTTAGATTTCCATGTATCGAATGGCCTACTGACGGGCCAGTTTCCAGTGGTGATCCCCCATCATCTCAGACTTCCATAGTCAGGGCCTCACTAGGAATTATGTCAATCCTTCGTCAATGGGGTACTATTGTGCTCACCTCCTTCGAATCTCATTTAGAGGAGCGAGTTAGAACAATGGGGGTGGATCCAATGAGGATTCGTCAGTACACTCAGTGCTTTATTATTTTTGCACTCGAGCAAACCATTTACTCTTCTCATGTGGAGGTGATGCATGATGACTTTATTTTTACTCTATGCTATCTTAACTTCATTCACCAGTCTGACTAGTGTGGCTCAGCATTGAGATTTTTTATGCTAGTATGAACGGACTTTCGAGAAGTAGGCATAAGGATCATATTAGTTACTTTGTTTCCAGGGAGGTATATCCTTTTCCTCAGTCTTCTTTTAAAATCAACTCTTTCTTTAATGCATTTACTGATGTTTTCTTTTCATTCCTTTATGAAGTTATTGGCTCTCGAGGTATTTGGTATCTACTAGGATTTCTTGTTATTATAAGAGGAGGATAACTGGCCTCGCCAGGGGAAATGGCGTATGGACAATAGGGGTGAAGTATTCATGGTGCATTTCCATGGATGGATTCGCACCTTCCTGAGCAATTGACTGCTGATAGGTTATGTTTCTTTATTTGTCTTCTCTTGTTTTGACACTCTTCTTTCCCTTTTGTCTTTTCATCATACTGGTTAGGTAATTAGGTTGTATTGAGATTCGTCCCTTAGTTGCCTTTCTCGGCTGAGATAATTACCCGATAGAACCTCCTTTTGAGATGGGGGCACCTCATCTGCTGGTACAGGATGATTTTAAGGCTTACATAAGGAGGATAGAGGTGGGAGCGTCCCAATTTGATCACGTTGTCCTATACATTGAGTTAATTATTGCGCGACTATTGAAAGTGGTCCTTTATTCTAGAGAGGTCCATAGTTCAAGGGAGGATCCCCTGCTGCTACTTTAGTCCGTTCTTTCAAGGGACCTACTACAGGAGTTGTAGTTACTTTATTCCCCCCTTTTGAGGGACCCACTACAGGTACTTCAGATCGTTTTAAATCTCCACCTTTAGTTATTTAGGTTCCCAGCTTATACACTCATCACACTAGGGATGATGGTGTGGAGTTCCTCCTTCCCACACTCATCTCATGATATTGGAGTAGATTTCTTAGTCGATGGGTGCCTATCTAGCCTACCTGCATCGGTCGATGAGTACTTTGGGTGAGGGGAACTATATCATTGAGTATGCCTTAAGCTCCTTCCTTTTAGATAAGTAGATGTGCCCAAGTCAGAGCAACAGACAAAGGGAGTGCACTAATCATACGGAATCTACTTTTCCAGTGTTTCCATGGGGCAGTCCTGTAATCTAGGAGGGTGCAGCGTCACGAATGCCTATTTCACATTCTGATTTCCAGGATGACAAGGTCCATTCGACTTCTATTGGCCCCTGGGATTAGACTTGTGTATTTTGGTATTTTCTATAGTTTCTTGCATTTTATATTTGTTTTTGAGGTCGGGGTTTGTCCCTTAATCCTTTTATTATGTATAAAAACATGTTTATTTATGAAATAAATTCTTATTTCATTTGTTTTTTTAATGATTTCATGCTAATGATGAGGATGATATACAATGATTCATGGAGAATTTTTTATTAAAGACTAAAATGGAAAAAAAAATATTTTTACATTTTTTTTCATTAGTTGCAATTACCATTCTTGTAGTGGGTCACATCAGAGGGCTTTGAATCAATAGGTCTTCCAGGATTAGGTTAAATATTTTGATTTTTATTGGATAACTGATTGGTCTAGGGAAGGATCAATCAGTCAAGTTCCTCGTTATATAAATTGGAAGCTTTTCTAGCTTTAGAGGCTCACACTTCCTTCATCTTTTATCTTATAATTATTGAGTATTGGAGGTTGCTTACATCTCTTTCCTCGAAATGGTCCTCCTTAATTCTGATTACTAAGCTTCCTTAAGTTATTAGGTAGAAAAATGAATTCATATCTTATATGGTTATGAGGGAGACTGGTGTTTGTTGCCTTTTTGAATTGACTCTTCCTCGATCTGAGGAAGTATACAAGCTTACTATTTCCTTTGATAATATCAGGATGAGTAATGGCTCCCAGGACATGAGTATATTAGAGATGAAGTGGATGGTTCCGATTCTTTTGACAGTGCTGGTAATAACTTACCTTGATTAGCTTTGTGAAACTTTTATTTTGTTTGATGATGATGAATATGTATGATGTAATGAAATCATTATACTATTTTAATAAAAAAATGAGTCCCCTCCAGGCCTCAAACCTTTCTTTGTTATCCTATCGACTTTGCGGTCAGTTCTTAGGAATCTAGAAACGAGATGAGAAAAATAGAAATATTTTTACTCCCCTTAAGGGGTCAATTTGGTTTTGGGATCGCACCCTGAGGGGTTACCTATGTACCTCCATAGTAAGAATGGATTGTTTTGATTATTTTGATAATTTTTTTTGATTTTATGGAGGATTATGTCATACTTAGTTCTTGTTTGATGTTAAAGAGTCATTCACATGTAGTACTTCGTAAGGGTAATCTAGATTGGTTAACTTGCCCAATTATATTCCATCGATGTCGACTAATGTCCACCTTATCCCTAGGGAACAAATAGGACGCTCTTAATAATTAGGCTCTGCATGCTAATCCATGCATCCCAACTTACTCCCAGTGACACTATCACCTGTACAAGGGAATAAGTAGCTTGTTTCCCCTTGATCAATCACATAAGTACATCACGACCCCATGATATGATCCTATGACCCAATGACATGAGTCGTACCAAGTACATATTGAGATGTATGCCCCACATGCATCTATTGGCAATAATGGATGGGGGATACAAGTGTCAGTTAGCATCCCCTAACTAATTAAGAATTTTAGATGTATGACGTGTACACTAAGGGTCCTCTGTGGCAGTTTAACTCATAAATATATGATTTGGTTGGGAAGAACATGTCAAAAGGGCGACGAATATGGGATAACAAGAAAAATTGTAGGAATTATTCCAGTTGTTATGGTGAAACATTTGGATTAGATAGTGTACGACGCAATTCTTGTGCCCCACATACTTTGTAAGGTATTCAATGATCAAGGTATGAGCTTCGGGTACTGCGATTGCATTATGTTATGTTTCCTTAAGCTAATTTTACCTTATACAGTCCGCCCCTTTGGGGAAGAGGTGTGTTGTTAATTTAATAGTACAATCATTACTTGATCCAGCTTTAGGACTTCTACAAAATGAATTCTTTCGTACGACCAAATATTTACTAGCATTATATTCAAAAATCAAATTAGTTCCTTATCCATAGGTTTAGTCTATAAATGCGATGCTTTCTTGATTCAGCTGACCCGTATTTGCAACACGTACTACTTTGGGCCATGCTACTTCATCATTGTTTTCAATTTTCACCCCTAAAAGTTCAGTTTAAACCCCAAACAATTATAAACAGTCAATAATTCTAACTTGAATGGCATAAAAAACATGTAGAGTACATGAATTAATTAACACAAACATCAATAATTCTTACTATAATTCACACAAACTAGTAAACAAATATTCTCGTAGATTAATCTAAACGCTATACTACAACAACCAATTGACAATCCATCTTTTCAATTGGCTCACCCTCAACCTCCTATCACCACTACAAATCAATCCAGTACAAAAATGAATGAAATAAGTAACATCATTAAATGATAATTTATGAAAAGAGTGCATACATACCACATGCAATAGTACACCCATCACTGGTGGCGCTAGCTTCATTAGCATTGCACTTTATACCTAATTCAAACAAAACACATTAATAAACACAAGATCTAAGTAACAAAAAAATAATTATAATTATAAACACTCACGAAGATCCATAATATGATTCTTAAAAATAGCACAGTTGTCCACAACGATATGTGCATCAGACAATCAAAGTTCAATTACTCAATTAACTACAAACATATGATCCAAGTATTTTGTGCAAATTGAAGTTAGGGTTAGGTATTATAATGGACCCCAAGTCTACAGAGAAACATCATTCCACTTCTTGATTTCGAAATGCTTTGATTTCTAGGAAGAAGGGCATTTGCAACAAATTGGGGTAATTTTAACAAAACATTTCTCGCAAAATATGCATCACGGGAGAGTTTCTTTTACACTTTTATACACGGAAAATAATGTTTCCTATAAGGTCCCTAAACTTGGATAGGGGAAAGGCCATTAAAATTGTTAATGTACGAGCATAAATTAACACATTGGATGACCTAACCCTTGTTGATAAAAAGGATTTTATTTACAAACATTCCAAAATCTACTGGATGGCCTAGACCTTGTTGATAAAAAGGACTTTATTTACAAAAAAAATCCAAAATTAATACTTTATTCATGGCATGGTCACTGGGATATCTAGACTCAAACATTACAACCATGAGTTAACTATGAAACCAAAATTTGAAATACCCAATATTTTATGATTTTCTAAAATCCCATTATGAATAAGTTCACATATAAGTCAGTACTTTAATAAATGAATTGATATCTACAAATCCAACCCTTTTGGGAAAATGAATTGGCATTAATTCAATCAAATAGTTTAACATAACCTACTAAATCTAACTCTTTATTAAGAAATTTGAAATTTCTATGTGATCTTTTTAGTTTTAAGCAGGTCATATAAATGGATGGGGATTTGGAATTTCAAGAAAGTCAAAAACTAGAACATTTAAATAAAATCATTTTACGCTATACTTAATGATACTAAATAAAACATATTCGTAAACGTTAAGGGCAAAAAAAATAGAAATCCATATGCCATATTTCCAAGTATAAACTGACCTTTGGCTCATGTGTTTTATACCTCATAGTGAAGGTGGTCAAGTTGGGTTCTTATGATACAATGCAGAAAAAATTACTATTCTATTATTATAAGTAATTTGTACTATAACAAAAACTCCAACTATCCCAATAATTAACCAATTACATCAACAAGACATCAAATTTCTTTTATATTACCTTTACTTTCATTTTAATAGCACCCAAACAAGGAAATTGACAATCAATATAAAACAAAACTAATTTGATGTCTTCAACCATAAAATCTCACCTTAATAATTTCCAATTACACTTAACCCCAATTTTTGAAACCCTGAGTAGCTAGAAACCTACACCACCATAATCTCACCATAACCAAGAGAAAAGTGAACATGACTTACCAGCAGTGAGCACAGGGGGGAAATCTAGGGTGAGCGCTCAACAGGAAGGGTAGAACTCTAGGGCAAGCGACGCGACGGTGGAAGGGTAGAACTCTAGGGCAAGCGACGCTGGTAGAGAGCGAGGCAGATGCGATGGTGGTAGAGAGCAAGGCTGATGAGTTTTTGTCCGAGTAGAGAAACAAAATGCTTTTGCTTTACATTTTCTTTTTTGTTTTCTTGGTATGAAATTTCATTTCTATGCAGGCGGGAGTTAAAATTGTTAAGGTGGGAAACTAAATTATTTCAGCCGTCTCTTAAGGCTGACTATTTGAGACGACTCTTAATATGTTGTCTCATTAACCTCACTTTATAAGACTGTTGCGTTTACCCGTCTAAAATAATATTAGTTTTTGAGAAGTCTTTTTTTACCCGTCTCAAAATGTATGCTTTAGGGACTAAAATTTAAGCCGTCTCAAAAGCCTCCGTAGTAAAAAGTAATTTTTTTTGTAGTGGTTTTTGATGAGTTTTAGGCTAGATTGTCCAACATAGTCAACTCGTCATTTAATTTGGGAGAGAAAATACACGATAACCGAGTCATAAAGGAAATCTTAAGGTCGTTGCCTAGTAGATTTGATTCCAAAGTGACCATTTTAAACTCCTTGGGTATGCTTGAATCAACGAAACTAGAAGAGCTTGTAGGTGACTTAAAAACTTATGATCTTGACATGTATACCTTCAAGCAAGTGCTAAAGAAAGAAAAGGGCATTGATTTGAAAGCCCAGAAGAAGGAGATTAACGTTTCGATTTCGATTTCGATTTTGAGGATGTAGCCTTGTTGGCAAAGAAGTTCAAAAAGTTTCTTAAGTTTCAAAAGCCATAGAAAGATGCCAAAATACTTGAGAAATCCAAGAACAACAAGGTCGATCCCGCCCCTAAGAATAAAAGTTAGAATGTTAAAAGGGATGAGTCAGATAGGTGTTTTGGTTGTGAGAGTTATGGTCACAAGGTAGCGGAGTGTCCCGCTAGACTTAAGAAGGAGGGTAAGAAACCGATAGCATATAATGTCACCTTAAGTGATAGTGAACCGAAAGAGGGAAAGAGTTCCCCCATTGAGCGTAACTGTGTAGCGATCATGTCATGTCATGTGAGCGACGACGATAAATCTTCTCATGTGAATGACACTTCTGAGGCCGTTGAGTGTGAATCCCAAGTGAGTGAGGGTGAAGCTAGTGAGGAAGAGGAGATTGATGTGGGAGAGTTGTAAGTTGCCTTTAATAATTTTTATAAGGAAGTGGTAAAGGTGAAAAAGGCAAACTTGAAGTTGCAAGCTAGGTTGAATGAGCATGCCGTAGAAAATAATGATGTTTTGATTGAGGATCTTAAGGCACGAGAGAATACTCTTAGGGAGAAACTAGAATACGTTGAGAAAGAGAGAGATAGTGTCCGTGGTTTGATGGAGGCTTTAAATAAATAGGTTCTAGAGTTTGAGGAGTCTAGGTGTTTGCTTGAGTCTAGGATTAGTGAGCTTGAGGAGAGATTGAGAGACGCAAGTAAGATGAAGTTTGATTTGGAGGCAAGGTCGAAAAAATTGGATAGGATGTTAGGCACAATCCAAATCAAGGGAGATAGGTTTAGTATAGGCTACGATGATCGTGTTGTTTCCATTCCCAAAGACAATAACAATCGTGTGAGAGAGCCGACTAGGAACGCTAGGATAGGTCCACATTTAGGTCACATTCCTCGTCGTGTTTACACTTAATCTCATTGTTTAAGGAAGGGTCACCTTAGGCGTTTATGTTATGAGGTTAGGAATGCTCCTAGGAATTTTAGGAATAAGGCGTTTCGGTTCTCAAAACCCCATGTGTCATTTCACACCTACTTGGGTTAAGAAATCGGACTTACAGGCTTTAGGAATTAAACTTCATGGTTATTGTTTGGTTGTACTTGATTCTTCCCATGCTAAATCTAAAGGATGATTGTGTTGTCGTGTTTGTTATACGCTAATCTTTGCTTCATGATTTATATATTGCTAATGTTATGACATGTGTATCTCTTTGTATTATAATTTTCATTTATTGAGTCTTATTTGAAAAATACAAAAAGATTTTTGGTTTCTTATATTTTAAAAAAATACAAAAGATTTTACATTTTGAGTAAAAAATATGTTTAGAAAAACACAAAAAAGATTTTCGATTTTCTTTTGTGTCGTGAGTTTTTCATGTTTAATGTGGCATATTGGTGTGCTTGGACCCCCATCACTTCATTATCCATGCGGCTAGGACATTTGGTCATAATTGTTGATGCGTTGAATGATCTTAACCATTGTCTTAATGAGGTTGTTTCGAAGTTGATATGCATTTGGATTCGACTTTGTATATATGCCGTTTTTACACACATGCACGAGTTTATATGAATGTTTGACATCTCATGCATATTTGAGTTTGTTGAGATGTTCTTATCTCAATTTTGTCATCTATGTGTAATAAGACTTAGGCAGAGGTGTGCATGTAAGAACCATTTATCGCAAGGATTGATATTGCTTCAATTGAAAAAATGATGAGTGTTCACGAGCAAGGGCTGCGAGAGTGCAATTAACTTCTCGCGAAAGCCACCGTTTAAAAGAGCCGAAGAAAAAATTAAGGCAATAAAAAGAATCATATGCCAAAATATGGCCAATAGGATTTCTCTAAGTTGAGAAAAGTAGAATCCTCAAAAGAGCTTGAAAAAGAAAATATATATTTGATGGTATTTGGATGGAAATTTAAACGGGTTTGCACCACGAATCCTTAATGTTTAAAATCGTATCATGACGCTATTGTTTGTAGAATCGTCAAAATTTCGAATTTGTGTGCATGGTGAATGTTTAATTCATTAAGCTCAATATATTAACTGTCACATATGGCTAAAACTAAGTTTGATGACATTTAGCTATCAATTAGAGCTTCTTGATCGTTTCGATGTGTTCATGTTATGATTCATTTGTTATAGTTCACGCATATTCACTCCATACTCATGTTTGAGCACATTGATACTATGTTAGCATGAAACTCACATTGTTTTGTTTGTTTTATTTTTCAGTTTTGAGTCTGTTTTGCTATTATTTCGTATCTGCAGTACTTGCTTTCATGAAATTTTTTCATTGGGCAAAACTTTAACATTTTTGGGACTAGAATACAGAGTTTCTTGAAGTCGTTCAAACGACTACTGGACTTTGTTCGAATGACGTGCTCATTCGAAGTCTGCTTCTCGCAACACGTTTTTTGAGGCATCGATTTTATCAGATATGATCGTTAGGATGGTCGTCAGAAGGTCGTTAGATAGATGTATCAAACGACATCACACTATTTTAGGTCGTTTGATGCACACTTCAAACGACATGCTATGTTGTTCAAATGACATGGCTTAGTCGTTCGAACGACCTGCCTTGAGCCCTTATTCTATTTGAGTACCTACTTCGTATATATGATTATATCATTCTGTTTTGGTATTCCGGGTTCATTTGGACAGTTTGCAAGTAGTTGATATTGATTATTCATGTGTTGATTCTGATGCTGCATTGATTCGTTTAGTCACATCTTTGCTTAGATTGATGATTTCATTCATTATGACTGTTTGCTAGCTACGATTTGGTACTTTGTGATTATTTGTAGCTAGCATTTCCATGTTTATCTAGATATGCTTTATTGATTATTTCATTCTAGATATGGTGATGTTTGTTTATCTTTTTCATTTATTGTCTATTCGAGACAAAAGGAGGAAGAGATGTATGTGATATAGGGTGAGTTTATGTTTATCTTTTTGGCTTTACATATTGGTATCCTGTTTTTTTATCGTACATTCATATTTTATTGATATCATACTGTATTGCGAACTTTGTTTTGCTCGCATGTTTAACAAATGATTTGTTTTTCATATTGGTATTTTTATATCATTTGTTCCTCCATACTTCACTGAGTATTTGTCTATTTCATGTGTGTAATTATTCTTCAGCAAGTCAAGATTTCTAGACTACATCACATTCAGACAGCTCATGCTTGCCAGACCTTCATATACTAGTCTTGTCATGTACTTTTTGATTTTTGATTTTATGGGATGGAATTTAGATGCCATACGGCTTGACAGACCGACTTAGGCATTTCACTGTTTAGGTTTTGTCCCAAAATAGTCAAATGGAGAGATTTGTAAAGACAAAATTTTCAATTGAGTCCATTTGTATGTAACTAACCTATTCCCGAAACAAAACTTGTTCTAGTTACAGATAGATTTTATATTGTCACGATTCCCATAAAGCCTATGATGTGTTTAGACGACGTAGCAGCAAAGCTTCAAAGATTGTATCATGTCGAGTTTTATTGGTGCACGTTTCACATCTTCAATCAGATTGCATTCTGAATATCTCTCAAGTATGAACGCATTATTTGGTGCACGTTTCACGTCTTCAATCAGATTGCATTCTAGATATCTCTCAAGTATGAACGTATTATGTTTATGGAGTGCGAAAAGAGTTTTAAAGGATGAAAACTTTGTTTAAAATGATTTTAAAATGCTTTATCTTCGTTTATTATGAGCTTATCTGAGTTTAGCGTCGTATGGAACCACAACTTTGGTTTTAATGGTTCGAACGACATGTCATTGTCGTTAAAACGACATGCCGACTTAAGTTTTTTATTTAAAGATTTTTTTCTCTCAGAATTTCGTGGGTGTGCAGAACCAAAATTACTGTTTAACAGTGATAGGCCCCAAGTGTGACCTCGGCCTAGAGACACCAACCTCGGCCGAGGAGATGGCCGAGATATTGATCGACCCTGGATAAGCCATGGGCCCACGATATCAGCCCTCGGCCTTAGTAAGGTCGGCCCAGGCCGACACTATCACCTACATTTCCAATGGAAACTACGCGCATCACGGGCATCAACAGCATTCTCATATACCTGGGTATGGCAACCTCGGCCGAGTGTAGGCCGAGGTGACAAGAAGCCTTGGTAATCTTCAACATGGAATCAGTCCAACCTCGGCTGGGGCCGACCCCAGCATAATGTCTCGGCTGAGATCAGGCCGAGACTCCCTATGGCACATCTCGGATTGAACGAATATCAAGCCTTTACAGCTCGGCCTCTCCCAGGCCGAGGTCATGCACCAATATGGTGGCCGAGCATCTGTTGACATTTGGATAAGGACACATGGGCACAAATCAGTTGTAACAAGATTATTCTCCACACGTGGGGAGAATATTTCATCATCATTCCTTACATGTGACAGTGACAGGTGGCTTCCCCCTATTGGTGAGGCTAACACACATATGCATATTACATGCATGGGGGTACATTAAACCCCCTAAGTACTGTATATATAGAGGTCATCCTCTACCTTGCAAAGGGACCATATATTCAACCCTAGCTAAAACTCTGTCTAGATATACAGTATAGAGAGAAAGTTTGAGTGATTGTATCCATGGCCGTTAGTGCCTTGTTGCAGTGAGGTTATTCACACACACACACAGTGGACGTAGGCCAATTTAGGCTGAACCACTTATATCCTGGTGCTATCTCCCCTCTTCTCCTCATCTCATTCTCTTACCTTTTACATAACTATGCTGCCATTGATGTTCTTAGATTGGGCTTGAAAACACCTTATCTGGTGGTGCTAATTTCAGCATCATCATTTTGGCGCCGTCTGTGGGAACGAGAAGCTATCTCTTCCTCTTTTTCTGCTTAACCTCACCGGAGACTCTGGTGGTGAACCAGGCCTCCCCCTAGAGCGGAGTTGTTTCACCATTGAAAGAGGTCCTATGAGGTACTAAGCTCATCTGCTAATCAAGCTCTATAGTGTTAACATATGGCACCAGACTTACCACCGCCTCTTCCGCCGCCCGTAGGTGGAGGGCCTAGTTCCAGTCAGGCTCCCCCCCAGTCTGAAATGGCGGAGGTAGCAGCGGCATTGAAATATTTAGCGGCAACACAACAAGCCATGAAGGAGCAATTTGCTCAGCTCAGTCAAACTATGATGAGGCCACCTGGAGTCTCACCGGACATGATCACTACGGTGGCAGTTCAGCCTCATCCTGACGCCAGGGGACCACCCCAGGCGCCAATGAAGGACCAGCATGCACCCCAGCGGAGAAGGGACGTTGCTGACCCTAGGCGCTTGCGCCTGGGGAGGCAGGGAAACCCTTGCCCAGAGGACAGGTATGATGACCTAGAAGCTGAAGAAGCCCCAGAAGACTGCTGGGAGCCGTATGAGGTGTCAAATAACACTATACGACCTCTTAGGCAGAGTCAAGGATGTGTCGGCCGAAGAGGCCCAACAAAGAGGGTCGGCCTTTGAAAGGTTGAGCAGAGGGTCGGCCTTCGAGAGACTGGGCCCGGTGAATGACCTAAGACAGAGGCTGTCGAGGTCAAGGAGCGCAGCAGGCTCTCAGAGAGGGAATAGGCAGGGTCGGCCAGACCAAGGCCGACCCTGTGAAAGAAGAGGCAGGGAACAGGAAGAGGTCAACAGCCAACGTGTCGCGGTTGGGGAACCCTCTGTCCATCGCAGGGAGGTGGCAGGGGATAACCTCGGCCAAGTTGATGACAGAAGACCCTGGAATGATTCTATCCAACGCCTTGAGGAGAAGATAGGAGATCTCATTAAAAGCAGGGACCCATTACAAAGGGGTTACTCAGAGGGCTCCCCATTTGTGGCTAGGATAGTGGGGTTCCCAACCCCAGCCAAGTTCAAGACTCCTACAGTGACTCCCAAGTATGATGGCAGCACTAACCCTGTACACCATATCGAGATGTACCAGTCGGCAGCAGACATTTACTCGATACCCGATGAGATGAAGTGTAGGGCCTTCTCAGGGACCTTGACAAGGGCAGCGCACAGTTGGTTCACCTCCCTTCCGAAGAACTCAATTTAGAACTTCAAAGGCTTGGCTGAGCAGGCCAAAGATGAGAGCCTAAGAGACTACATAGTAAGATTCAACAAAGAGAAATTGGAGGTGGAAGATTATGAAGAGAGCATAGCCATGACCGCCCTTATAGGAGGCCTCCAGAAGGGGAAGCTATTGTGGAAACTGGCGGAAGACTCCCCTAGGTCTATGGCGGAGCTGCTGGCAACCGCAGGGAAAGTGATTAATGCAGAAGAGGCAATGGCCGCCAAGTGTGAGGAGGAGAACCGCGGTGGCACGGGAAAGTCCCAAGGTAAGAAAGAGGGGAAGAAGAGGTCAAGAGATGACAAGTTCGCTCATTACACTCCTCTGACTGTGAGCTGTGAGCACATCCTTAATGAGATTAAGACTGACCGGACTCTGAGGTGGCCAGAGAAACTGAAGGCCCTGCCACATAAGAGGAACAAAAACCTATGGTGCGAGTTCCATCAGGATCATGGTCATGTCACAGATAGATGCTTCGCTTTAAAGGATGAGATTGAGAAGATGCTGAAATCTGGAAAGCTGAGGAAGTATGTGGATGGTAAGGCTCCAAAGGGTGGAAGAGATGACCCTAAGAAAAGAAGAAATGACAGATGCCGTGGCAATGTCCCGGCCAGAAGGGACGATGATTCAGAAGGAGATGATGAAGACGACCCGGATCTTCCGCCAAAGGATGACAACACCCCGGTGAAGAGGGTCGGTATGATCTCCTTTGGTGTTAGCACCATATGTGGGGGATTTTTAGGAGGTGGTTCTGAGGTAGCCGACAGGAAGGCTCATGTAGCAGAGGCCAAGTCATTGGCCAAGCTCGAAGTTGTGAATCTAACGTCTTCTGATGCAGTGCAGAAGAGGAAGAAGGAAGACATGGACACCCTCGTAGTGGGGTTCTACAGACTCGACTTCAAGGGTATCTTAGCCCCCCATGATGACCCTTTGGTCATAACAATAAGGGTGCATGGGTGCGAGGTACGGAGGATCCTCATAGACGGGGGAAGCTCAGCAGACGTGATGTTCTGGCCTTGCTTCAAGAGCCTGGGTCTTAGCAGGGCAAGGCTGGTGCCCTATCATCACCCATTGATAGGCTTCAGTGGCGAAAAGGTCCACCCATTGGGCATGTATGAGATGGATGTACGGATGGGGGATGAGTGGCCTAGGAGGCTGACCAAGAAGATAAACTTTTTCGTTATGGACGAAAACGTCTTCTCGGCCTACAACCTCATCATAGGTAGGGTGGCCCTTAAAGAGTTTGAAGTTGTGCTGTCGACGATCCATCATATGCTAAAATTCCCGACTCCTTATGGAGTAGGGGAAGTGCAAGGGGATCAGACCACGGTGCGAGAGTGTTACTTCAACTCGGCCGAAGAGAGAGAAGCCCATAAGAGAGTAACAACCACTTACAACATTGACACTCTTGACCCAAGAGACGAAACAAAATTGAAGAAGGGTGAGGCAGTGAAAGAGGTAGAATCCATCGTCCTCAATGAGGACGAGCTGGAAAAAACCGCCCAGGTCGGTAAGGCCCTAGAGCCAGGAATCAAGGAAGAGATGATAAACTTCCTCAGGAGGAGACAGAGTGTCTTCGCATGGAGTCACGCAGACATGCCTGGCATCGACCCTGAGGTCATGAGCCACAAGCTCAACGTGGACAGAGATGCCAAACCAATCAAGCAGAGACGAAGAGTCTACTCCAGGGAGAAGTACGACGTCATCCGGGAAGAGGTAAAAAAGTTGGAAGAGGCCGAGTTCATAAGAGAGGTTACCTATCCGGAGTGGCTCTCAAATGCAGTCATCGTGCCTAAGGCCAATGGGAAGTGGCGAATGTGTGTAGATTTCACTGACCTGGACAGGTCTTTCCCGAAAGACAGCTATCCCTTACCTAGGATAGACCAGATGGTGGATGCAACGGCAGGGCACGAGCTCATGAGCTTCATGGACGCTTATTCAGGCTATAACCAAATCTTCATGGATGCTGAAGACTCTGAGAATACAGCCTTCATTACTGACAAAGGGACGTACTGCTACAAGGTGATGCCCTTCGGTCTGAAAAATGCGGGGGCAACGTATCAACGTCTTGTCAATAAGATATTCGAAGAGCAAATAGGTAAGACCATGGAGGTATATGTAGACGATATGCTAACGAAGAGCCTGAAAGCATGTACTCACGTAGCGGACCTTGAGAAGACCTTCGATGTCATGGACTCGTACAGAATGAAACTCAACCCAGCAAAGTGTGTCTTCGGAGTAGGAGCTGGGAAGTTCCTGGGATTCATCGTTAATCAGAGGGGGATTGAAGCGAACCCTGAGAAAATCAAGGCATTACTCGACATGAAGACTCCTAGGAGTATCAAGGATGTCCAGAGACTCACGGGAAGAGTGGCTGCCCTTAACAGGTTTGTTTTAGGGCAACTGACAAGTGTCTTCCATTCTTTAAAGTTCTAAGAAAGGCCTTCCAATGGGACGAAGAGTGTGAAAAAGCCTTCAACCAACTCAAGTCCTACTTAGGGTCTCCCTTGTTGCTGTCTCGGCCCATCACGGGGGAAAGGTTGTTTGTGTATCTGGCAGTCTCTGAATCAGCCATCAGCGCGGCCATCATACGGGAAGAGGATGGGGTCCAGAGGCCTGTGTACTTCAACAGTAAGGCCCTTCAAGGGTCTGAACAAAATTATCCCCGAATGGAGAAGTTGGCTTATGCCCTAATACATGCCTCAAGGAAAATAAAGCCTTACTTCCAAGCTCACTCCATGGTAGTCCTCACTGACTCCCCACTAAGGCAGGTTCTGCACAAACCTGAGAAGTCCGGAAGATTGATGACCTGGGCCATCGAACTAGGAGAATATGATCTTACCTACCAGCCTAGGACAGCCATCAAGGGGCAGGCCCTCGCAGACTTTGTCGCAGAATTCACCTGGGAAGAGGCCGGTAGAAGTTTGGAAGAGGCCGAGACAGAGAAATGCTTAGATGACGGCAAAGAGACGAACCGTAGTGTCTTCCGAGATTCGAAAGAGACGGCACCAAACGTCTTTCGAGATCGGGAAGAGGTCATCTCAGGCAAAACCCGGAGTGGAATAGAAGAGAACGAAGAGGATCGATACCTCTTCAAGAAGGGGATTTTGAGAGAAGGGGTCTTCTCATCAGATACACACGTCTGGAGCCTCTTCATTGATGGCTCTTCCTATGACAGTGGAAGCGGGGCGGGACTAATACTCTCGGCTCCAGATGGCGCCAACATTGAATATGCCTTGAGATTCAACTTCCAGGCCTCAAGCAACGAGTCCGAGTACGAGGCCATGATAGCAGGTCTCTTATTGGCAACAACTCTTCGAGTAAAGCGACTCCTACTCCATAGTGACTCAAGGTTGGTTGTCAATCAAGTATTGGGGGTATACGAGGCCAAAGACGAAAGGATGGCTAAGTACTTAAAGAAGGTAAGAAGGTTGTTAGAATATTTTGAAGAAGCAAAACTGAAGAGAGTGCCTCGACTGAGCAACAATCACGCTGATGCATTGGCAAGGTTGGCCTCAGCAGTAAAGACAGATATGGGAAGGACCATTCCAATCGAGGTCTTAGGAAAGGCAACCATCGAGGAGGACGAGGTATGTATCCCTTGTCACAATGTGAACCTAGGGGACTCATGGATCGACCCGCTCGTCAGATACCTAAGAGAGGGAGAGCTGCCTGAGTCCAAGCTAGAAAAGATAAAGTTGAGATACAGGGCTGCCAAGTTCTCAATGATAGGAGACGTCTTGTATAAAAAGGGGTTTCTATTGCCTCTCCTCAGATGTGTGCATCCCATGGAAGTACCCCGGGTCTTACAGGAGGTTCATGAGGGTTCTTGCTCTAGCCACATAGGGGGAAGGCCCTTAGCCAAGAGGATCATCACTCAGGGATACTGGTGGCCTACCTTGTCTAAGGACGCTGCAGACTATGTGAAGAGGTGCGACAAATGTCAAAGGTTCGCCACTATCCCTCATCAACCCCATCAGCCTATGACGTCAATCTCTTCTCCATGGCTATTTGCGGTATGGGGAATTGACTTAGTAGGACCTTTGCCAAGAGCTGTCAACAACTATAGATTCTTGATAGTTGCCATTGACTACTTTTCAAAGTGGGTGGAGGCAGAACCAATGATAACAATTACAGAGAAGAAGACCTTCCAGTTCATTTCGAGGAACATCATATGCAGATATGGCCTCCCAAACACTCTCATCTCGAATAATGGGATCCAGTTCAAGAACTCCTCCTTAGAAAAGTATTGCCTAAGAGTGGGGATTAAACAGTTCTTCTCATCTCCTGGTCGACCTCAGGCAAATGGCCAGACCGAGGTCACGAACAGAACCATCTTGGACGGAATCAAGAAGAGGTTAGAAGATGCGAAGGGGAGATGGACAGAAGAGGTCTACGCTGTGTTATGGGCCTACAAAACCACGACAAGGACACCAACAGGAGAAACCCCATTCATGCTGGCACATGGCTTAGAGATCGTCATACCAACGGAAGTAGGACTACCAACTCATCGAATTCAGACCTACGACCCAGACAGTTAAGGGGGAAGAGAGGAGGATAGACCTGGATCTTATCGAAGAAAGAAGAGAAGACGCAGAGGTCAGAAAAGCAGCCTACCAGCAGCGGGCAGCGAAATTTTACAACCAAAGGGTGAAGTCAAGACCCATTGCAGTGGGAGACCTAGTGCTAAAGAAGACCCTACAAAAGGCAAATAAGCTACACCCAAACTAGCATGGCCCCTACAAAGTAACAGAAGAGGTTGTGCCTGGAACTTACAGGCTAGAAAACCTAGAAGGAGAACCTTTCACTAACCCATGGAATGCTGACCACTTAAAGAGATATTACATATGATGTTGCGTATAATTTTATGTAAATGTACCATCTTATTGAGAAGAGGTTATTAATAAAAAGATCAGTTCCTATGACAGCTCTTATTCCATTTTTACATCAGAAATTATGAGGATAACATCTTAGGTGATGACCTCAGACCTTCACAACATCACTCGGTGGTGACGAAGTCTGAGCTCAGACACCTTAGTTAGATGACCTCAGACTCTTAACATCATTAATTTGGTGAAATTAAGTATGAGGATAACATCTTAGGTGATGACCTCAGACCTTCATAACATCACTCGGTGGTGAAGAGGTATGAGCTCAGACACCTTAGTTAGATGACCTCAGACCCTTAACATCATTAATTTGGTGAAATTAAGTATGAGGATAACATCTTAGGTGATGACATCAGACCTTCATAACATCACTCGGTGGTGACGAAGTCTGAGCTCAGACGCCTTAGTTAGAGGACCTCAGACTCTTAACATCATTAATTTGGTGAAATTAAGTATGAGGATAACATCTTAGGTGATGACCTCAGACCTTCATAACATCACTCGGTGGTGAAGAGGTATGAGCTCAGACACCTTAGTTAGATGACCTCAGACCCTTAACATCATTAATTTGGTGAAATTAAGTATGAGGATAACATCTTAGGTGATGACCTCAGACCTTCATAACATCACTCGGTGGTGACGAAGTCTGAGCTCAGACGCCTTAGTTAGATGACCTTAGACTCTTAACATCATTAATTTGGTGAGATTAATTATGAGGATAACATCTTAGGTGATGACCTCAGACCTTCATAACATCACTCGGTGGTGACGAAGTCTGAGCTCAGACACCTTAGTTAGATGACCTCAGACTCTTAACATCATTAATTTGGTGAGATTAATTATGAGGATAACATCTTAGGTGATGACCTCAGACCTTCATAACATCACTCGGTGGTGACGAAGTCTGAGCTCAGACACCTTAGTTAGATGACCTCAGACTCTTAACATCATTAATTTGGTGAAATTAAGTATGAGGATAACATCTTAGGTGATGACCTCAGACCTTCATAACATCACTCGGTGGTGAAGAGGTATGAGCTCAAACGCCTTAGTTAGATGACCTCAGACCCTTAACATCATTAATTTGGTGAAATTAAGTATGAGGATAACATCTTAGGTGATGACCTCAGACCTTCATAACATCACTCGGTGGTGACGAAGTCTGAGCTCAGACACCTTAGTTAGATGACCTCAGACTCTTAACATCATTAATTTGGTGAAATTAAGTATGAGGATAACATCTTAGGTGATGAACTCAGACCTTCATAACATCACTCGGTGGTGAAGAGGTATGAGCTCAGACACCTTAATTAGATGACCTCAGACCCTTAACATCATTAATTTGGTGAAATTAAATATGAGGATAACATCTTAGGTGATGACCTCAGACCTTCATAACATCACTCGGTGGTGATGAAGTCTGAGCTCAGACACCTTAGTAGATGACCTCAGACTCTTAACATCATTAATTTGGTGAGATTAATTATGAGGATAACGTCTTAGGTGACGACCTTAGACCTTCATAACATCACTCAGTGGTGACGAGGTCTGAGCTCAGACACCTTAGTAGATGACCTCAGACCCTTAACATCATTAATTTGGTGAAGTTGGTTATGAGAATAGCATCTTAGGTAATGACCTCAGAGCCTAATAATAATTCAGTGGTGAAGATGTCTGAGGTTAGAATTATTGACTGAGTATAAACAAGACATCACTACAACAAAATAATAGAAGAGATAACATGGCATTCAATAAAGGGAAGAGATCATATAGCATTCAGAGGTTGAAATACAAAGAAGTAACAAATATTCCTTGAATACAAAGTACCATGGTGTTACAAGTTACGAGTTACGAGTTACAAGTTACAAGTTACAAATCCTAAAGGTTTGGGGGGGGGGGGGGGGAACATTAACAGCCTCGGCCTGATTGGCTTGATCAGCATTAGTCACCTCGGCCACGTCATCAGTATGGTCTGCCCCTCCGACCTCGGTCCCTCCCAGAGTTGCAGTCTCAGCAGGAGCAGCAGCCTCGTCCTCCACCTCTTGAAGCGCCTGAGCAAACTGAGGGTCAGCAAAGCCGAGACCCACAAAGTCAGAGGCCTTTAGAGTACCGACCTCCCTTTCTCTGACTTCAGCCCATTTGGTAGTGGCCTTGATACCTCTTTCAAGATATTCAAAGCCAAAACCCATGAATTCGTCCGAGGCTTTGTAGTCAAAAATTATTTTGGCCGAGGCATCTTCGAGGGCAGCCTTGACAGCCGAGCTGACCTTCTGCTGCAGAACGTCATCTTTGGGCTTCAGGGCTTTGGCATGATCTTTGACGAGCAGAGAAATGTCTTTCTCCAATCCCTTAACCTTACTTTCAGAGTTCTGCATCTCTGATTTCAGACGATCGACCTCAGCATTTAGGGCGCTCTGAACCTTCTCGGCCTCTTGCCCCTTCTGGATGAGGGGCAATTTCCTCAGAGTCCAGTTCGATAGATGGTGCATAGCAGCCACTCCCTGCACATTTAAGGAAGAGGTTAAGCTGGAGAAAAGTCAGATGTTGCACTTATAAAATTTTGACGAGAGATCAAGACGTACCTGAACGGCTCTGTGAAGGCCGAACTTAACCAGTAATTGTGTATCCAGAGACTTGAAAAAGTGCTTGTCAGCCTCGGTCATTGCAGAGCCGATGGCGTCAAGGGCCTGCAGACTATGGCCGACAATGCTGTCAGATAACTTCAGCTGATCCAGGCGGGCCGACAGGGCGTCGGCCGAGGATATTGGAATTGCAGCATCAGAGGCCTTCTACTGTCTCAAGGTCGGCCTCTGATCCTCAGAGGCAGGGGCTTCTGGGGCCCTCTTCTTTGAGGCCTGAGATTTGGATGTAGAGGGAGCTAGAGGAGGAGCGTTCAGACCGGCTTTTTTGGCAAGTCTCGCTAAGCTCGGTGCAGCCATCTCCCACAGTTCGTCTGGAATGCCTTGTGGTCGCTCTGCAAAAGTTAAAAGATATGGGTTAGAGATCAGATATGAATGAGTTCAGAGGTTAAACTTAAAAGAAAAATCCTTACCAAAGTCAACAAGGGGACTTCCACCTAGGCCCGTCCCCGAGAGATAATGGGGGGTCAGCAAATGTTCGAACTTAACAAAAAGACCATGTGCCCCTTGGTCTTACAAAGCTTTCACCTTCTGGATATTCTGAGGACTTAGACCAGGGTCGGCCCTGGCAGACATGGTGACCTTACCCCATTTGAGGGGTATCCTCGGCTTAAGTGTGGAAGAGGGAACGCATGGGCCAAATTCCCATGGTCCAGAGGCGAAAAAATAGCGGGGCTTCCAATTATGGTTTGAGGTCTGAGTCACCTGGAGCATTTTCTTCTCAGGCCTCCGAGCCACAAAATGATAGTAGCTCGGATGGTTTTTGGCCGAGGTTGGGACATAACAACCAACGAAGACCTGAACTGGGAGGTCAGAGTGGTGGACTGCCCTCCATAAGATAATGGCCCCTATGATGACTCTCCAGGCGTTGGGGGACA
The DNA here is from genome assembly GCA_949130495.1 of Sambucus nigra. Taxonomy (NCBI): domain Eukaryota; kingdom Viridiplantae; phylum Streptophyta; class Magnoliopsida; order Dipsacales; family Adoxaceae; genus Sambucus; species Sambucus nigra. The sequence continues at coordinate 77,238,381 of OX422210.1, read as the reverse complement.
GTTGTGAGGGGGCCAAGTTGATATAAGAGAGAATGGATTTGATGATGGGATGAATGGGTAGGCGAAACCCTAACTTAAACATCTGCTCGTACAGGAAGATTTCTCCATCTCGGCCGTGATAGGCCCTCTCTTCCTTCAGAGGTCTCCTTAATTTTATGGAGGGACTAATGGAGTATAAATATCTAAAGCACAGAAGATCCACCTCAATTACCGTGCTCTCGATCTCGGCCGCCTCAGAGACGTCGACATCGCTTTCAACATCTTCATCATCATCAAGCTCAACGTCGGCCGGAGCAGATGTAGATGGGTTACTAGCGAATCTCTGAGCGAACTCTGCCCCTGTGACGGCCGACAGGGGGATGGCGTCAAGAATGGGTGGCACAACCACACTCGGCTCAACAATTTCAACCTCTGAAGAAGAGGCTGAGGTGCTTGAGCCATTATGGGATGAGGCTCGGCTGGAGACCTCGGCCTGATCAGGGGCCTGACCAGGCTGAGGTGTGAAATCCATGGCTTCCTGAAATGAGTCCACAGACATAGGGTCTGAGGTGGAAGACTCAGACTCAGACAACGGTATGGGGTCGACAAGGATCTCTGTCTGATAGAAGAACTCAGGGGGGTCAGGTTATACCACCTTGAGAGGTGGGGGAAAGATAGGTCTAATAGGAAATTCTTGCAATCTACGAGCCTCCTCTTGGGCCCTTTCTATTTGCCTAATCTTTTCTAGGGTCTTCTCTCTAAGAGAGGGGAAATCCTCAAGAAGCTGGTATAAAGGTCTGAGCATCAGAGGACGACCCTAAACTTGGGAATAACTCCTAGAACTACAAACAGGATTGACTTGTAAAATAAAGGAGTCTAAAGATCAAACCAAGAAATTCAAAGCAAACACAGTTCGCCTGAAATAATGGTGCTCGCCGGAAAACTTAGAAATTCGCCGAAAAATGCAAACCGAAAGCGAAAAACAAAGGAAATGGAAGGAAGAAAATACCTAGAAGTGAAACAATGAAGGCAAATGAAGAAAGCTCGCAAAAAAAAACCAACAAATGCCTCTGCAGTAGAGCGTTGATTAGAGAAGCTTTAGAGAGAGAAATGGCAAGAACAAATCGTGCACAGGAGAGAAGAAGTGAAGACGAAGGAGGGAAAAGGGTTTTGAAACCCTTAAATACATGGGCGCGTTTCCCAAGGCCCATCATTGCCTTGGGAGCCCCAAAGGGCGGCTGACAGCACACGCCTACCAAGTGAGCATGCTCCAACATTGGACAAGTGTCAAGCAAGTACTGGTTCGTAAGAAGACAGGCCTCGGATGCGTACTAATTCCCTAATCACCTTCCCTCATATGTGACTAGGGGCTGGGGGTGATTGATATGCCCCAAGTGTGACCTCGGCCTAGAGACACCAACCTCGGCCGAGGAGATGGCTGAGATATTGATCGACCCTGGATAAGCCATGGGCCCACGATATCAGCCCTCGGCCTTAGTAAGGTCGGCCCAGGCCGACACTATCACCTACATTTCAAATGGACACTACGTGCATCACGGGCATCAACAGCATTCTCATATACCTGGGTATGGCAACCTCGGCCGAGTGTAGGCCGAGGTGACAAGAAGCCTTGGTAATCTTCAACATGGAATCAGTCCAACCTCGGCTGGGGCCGACCCCAGCATAATGTCTCGGCTGAGATCAGGCCGAGACTCCCTATGGCACATCTCGGATTGAACGAATATCAAGCCTTTACAGCTCGGCCTCTCCCAGGCCGAGGTCATGCACCAATATGGCGGCCGAGCATCTGTTGACATTTGGATAAGGACACATGGACACAAATCAGTTGTAACAAGATTATTCTCCACACGTGGGGAGAATATTTCATCATCATTCCTTAAATGTGACAGTGACAGGTGGCTTCCCCCTATTGGTGAGGCTAACACACATATGCATATTACATGCATGGGGGTACATTACACCCCTAAGTACTGTATATATAGAGGTCATCCTCTACCTTGCAAAGGGACCATATATTCAACCCTAGCTAAAACTCTGTCTAGATATACAGTATAGAGAGAAAGTTTGAGTGATTGTATCCATGGCCGTTAGTGCCTTGTTGCAGTGAGGTTATTCACACACACACACACACACAGTGGACGTAGGCCAATTTAGGCTGATCCACTTATATCCTGGTGCTCTCTCCCCTCTTCTCCTCATCTCATTCTCTTACCTTTTACATAACTATGCTGCCATTGATGTTCTTAGATTGGGCTTGAAAACACCTTATCTAGTGGTGCTAATATCAGCATCATCAAACAGTTTCGTTTTTCTGCACAAAAATTTTCTAAGGCTTTCAAATATTAAAACCATCCTTAAAGTTTAAAAGATCTGAGCTTTCATATACAATTGTTATAGAGATCTTGTTTACACCATCTGAGGTTTGTTCATCACTTTGAACATTTTTTCGTTGGGTTTGTGGTGAAGAAACATAGGAGTTCGTGTTCCGAATCATAGACGGTTGTCAAGTTACATTGGTGGACACCGAGACACTCGTGGACGAGTATCGTGGAAGGATTTCTGCATGAGCACAGTGGAGAAGCGATTAAAGAGAAGAAGAGCGTCAAGGCTTATGAGGATCGAGTCGTTGTGTAAGTCCATCTATCTTCCTTTGTAAACCCGTATCACAGTGATTGTCTAGCTTGAACCATCCGAGGTCCTTTGTAATTTCCTCGTACATCCGGCATTGTAAACTTGTTTATTTTACTTGGTTTAATCACCTAGATGGTTGTCTAGGATTAAACAAGATAAAATTGGACTTAATTGAAATTAGTTCACAAATTTGGTGCGTATTAAAATTGAAAAAAGTTTTAGCAAGAAAAATTATTTTGACATCCTTAAAGCACATTTGAAAAAAAAGGGCTTACAACTACCAATGCAAATTGAGGCAAATTGGCCCGAGACAAATTTTCATCGAGTTACGCAGTATGTGAGTCCACATTGCCGCTATTAAGCATTTCCTCACCCTCACAATTAAATGTCATTTTAAAGATGCAAACACTTTAAGATAATATAAGCAATACAAAGGATAGTGACATTTAATAAAGATTCTCGATTGTTTAATTGTGCAATGCAACATAGGGTTGAACAATCCAAGCTATTCGAGTTTTAAGATATCACTTCATGAAATAAACAAACTAATATTAAAATACGGTTATGATTGTATGAACCTAGCCACACAACAACAATATTTATGCAGTAAAAAAGTATTGAATGCCTTACAGATCTGGTTGTTGGAGTGTAGTTCTGAATGGCTGGGGTAACAAAGATTAATCTTTTAAAATCAGGACACCTTAACAAATGCCATTTAAATCAAGCTCAAATGATTTGTATTTTATCACAATACATAAAAATGAATGTCAATATTGTTCAACACAAAACACACTCTCTCTCTTCATATCCTCCCCCCCCCCCCCCCCCAACACACACACACACAAAAAAAAAAAGGTCCCCCTCGTCTTGTAATGTATAAATCCACAACGAAGAAAGTATAGCATACAGATGACAATAGGATTTTAAATATCAAGCTATGCAGTTGGATCATCATACTTTTCGCATATTCTCAAGTGTCAACAGGAAGGTCAAAGCTGATACACTTTTGAACTTCTTGTACCACACGTGAAGTCCGGCTGGTCAACTGAGCTCACCAAAAGCTCAGGGTTTGGAGATTCTAACTCGAGTATAACCTATAAAGATTTTAAAGAAAATATCATTATCCTATGTGAAAGTCTAGTTTTGTGAAGTTCGTCCATATTAATAGCAGAAGATAAACAAAACACAAATAGTGTTGTTTAAGAGCAATCCATGTTAATGTTACTTGTGCATTACATGTAGCTTCGCAATTCAGTCCCCTAGCCAATAAGATTTTTCCACTATAGTCCACTAACAAACTTTTTGGCACTCCATCCATAATTTATACGCTATATGTTATCCTATACAAACCTGACACATATACATTTTGTGAAATCAGTCCTTGAGCCAACACAGGGCCGGCATATAAAAGCAACACAGTACGGCTGACTTTATTTTTAAATCTTTCATCATGTCCTAAACCCTCCCTCCCCCGCGGGGGCAAAAAAAGGAAAGAAAAAAATGTACGAGGGAGCAATGCCAAATTTTCCATTTATTTAGGGGAAGGGGTAAATTTTATTAAGACCCCTTCGGCTGTTTTGATAAAAATCCAGCCCCCCACCCCCTTAACAAAATGCCATGGAGTTCTCACGAGTTTTAACAAATTATTCAGAAACCTCCCTTATAAGAATAAAAACGTTAGTCATGGTTACTCAACAATTAAATATTAAATGATGTGTAATATAATTGAATGTCCTGATTTGCTATAAACATGGATAAAATTGATGGTGTATAACAATAATTCAGGAAAAAAAAGATATGCTTCAGAAGAAAAAAAAAAGTAGATATAATATTGTAGAAAATTTCTAATGTATACACACCAAGACATGCATGTGTATATTTTTTTCTATGAATTACCTCTATTATTTAGAAACATTCTCGCTCAAAAGAGGTAATATTGTGGATAAATATGACACCTTATAACCTTGTATGTATATAGCATGTAGCATATCATACCACAACATTTTCCCCATGCCGGAGGATTGGAGCAGGTACATAAAGGTTGCACTGTGGTCCAAATGACTGCAAAAAAGAACCAAACAATTCGTACAAACTTGCCTAAACTCTCAACCACACATCCAATATCATAATTATAAACAGCATATTGAAGTGCAAGCATTAGTTTACCGGCCAAAATCTTCCTATATTAAATCCATTGACAAAAGCAATCCCTTTGCCCCAGCCTTTGAATGATATGTACGTGTCTTTTATATTGTCAATGGAAAAACGACCAGCATAGAAAGCTGGTTCTTTTGAAAGGAACACTGCTAAGAAAATAAATGGTGATTAATTCATGTTGTTTCTATTACCTCGAGAATAAGATATGCTATATGTAAATCAGTTCCTTCTACTTAGTAAGGAATTAGGACATACTCAAATGTTTTTTCATTTTTTTGCGGGCAGCTAATCTAAGGAAGAATGAAGAAGTGTCCTGAAGCACGGGATTGATATTTTGGACTTCAATTAGTTCGTGGAAAGGCACCGATTGCATTTTCCACTTTAGCAGAGGAATTCCATCTAAATAAACAGGAGACAATATACCCTGTAAACCAAAACAATAAACAGCTAATTATCTACCACTTCTACAAATAAAGCATACTTGTACGCACATATAAGAGAGACTATACTCATTGTGTGATTACATAACTATGTACATAGAAAAATACAACATTTTTGAATTGTGTGTCTATATATATATATATATATATATATATATATATCCATATAATAAAGGAGCATGGTTTTTGAAAATTTTGCCAAAATATCTTCACTTTTTTTATACATGACATTTTTCTCTTTCATGCACATACATGAAATGTCATGCTAAAAGTTATTTTTTTTCTTTTTTTTTGTGTTATATATATACTATATATAAATACTATTATACTATTATAAATACATGTAAATTTATATTTTTTTATTAAATATTTTTCCCATTTTTTAAAACTATTTTTTAAATATTTTTTAAATATTTTTTTTCTTTTTTTAATTTATATTTTTTATTTTTTCTCAATTTTTTTTTATTTTCTCTCAATTTTTTTTTTATCACGGGGGCAAATTTATCGCCGTGCCCTCGGGCACGGGCATCCACTAGTATATATATATATATCAAGGTTCTAAAAAACGCGGGGCGTGATCGAGGCGTGGAGGTCAAGCCTTAAGCCTTAGAAGCCTAGGCGGGTTTAAGCGTGAAACGGCGTTTAGACCTTCTTAATATATTTTAATATTTTTAAACCATAACAAGACTATTAAAATACTAAATTTGTACATATCATAAAAATATGTCTGAATATATGAAAATTAAAATACTATTTGATTATTTTGGATGAGATAATGGTCTGATTACTTAAAAAATTCTTTAAACGAAGATATCGTTTCACTAAAGCATTGTTTTTAGAAAAAAGTGCACATTAAGGATTTTACTAAGAATAAGGCGTAAAAAACTTAAGGCGAGGCGTTTCGCCCAAGCCTAGGCGGATTTTTTAGAACAGTGATATATATATATATATATATATATATATATATATATATATATATATATATATAGAGAGAGAGAGAGAGAGAGAGAGAGGGAGGCTATAGTACATCATGCTCTATACATCACACATGCATCACACCTAATTCTAGGCGCTAAATTTTTTTTTTTCAAAATTTATATTTTTTCCTTGAAATTAACCTTCCAATCAACCCATATGCAAAAAATTAGGTCAAAATACATTTTTTAGCTATTTTTAAAAAATTCACAAAAAACTGCTAAAAATATCTATTTTATAAGGATCTGCGCCAGCAGTTTTTTGTGGATTTTTAAAAAATAGCTACAAAATGTATTTTGACCTAATTTTTTGCATATGGATTATTTGGAAGATTAATTTCAAGGGGAAAATATAAATTTTGAAAAAAAAAGTTTTTTAGAGCCTAGAATTAGGTGTGATGCACGGGTGATGTATAAAGCATGATGTACTATAGCCTGCCTCTCTCTATATATATATGAAAAGATCATATTCATGAAGTTTCATAAAAAAATTCAATCAAAAAGTGGGTGAGATGATCTTCAAAATTTCAACCGCCGAAAATGCATATTTATACCATTTTTTGCATATCACCTCATCTCACCAACTTTTTGATTCAATTTTTTGATGAAAAAAATTGGAGATGATCTTCTCACTGTGGAGATCATATATCTATGAAGTTTCATAAAAGAAATCCATTTTTTACTATTTAAAAAAAATTGTATATATCGGAGTTTGCACCATAAGGAGTCCTCCCTGCATATATATATACATATATAAGCCGGATCTAGTGCGGATTACTTAAGGACCAACTTGCTGTGGACCAATTTTTCTTAAAATAGTAAAAAAAATTATTTTGAGGTATTTGAACATTTCATTCTACGACCAAAATCATATCAAAATGAGTTTTTTTTACTATTTTAAAAAAATCGATCAAAATATGTCACTAAGCAGCTTAAATCTGGCATATTTTGACTGATTTTTTTTATATAGTAAAAATTATCATTTTGAAACTTTTTTTAAATACCCCATAAAAAAATCAACTCAAAATATTTTTTTTTACTATTTTAAAAAATTGGTCCTCACCAAGTCCGCAAGGATTGGTCAGCACCTGATCCTTCCCCAATATATATATACATATTACATAGATTCTCCTTATTTTATCTCATAACATACATGAATCTTGGTGATACTTATTGTTAAGCATACATCACAAAACATGTGAATTTGACGAGTGTGAAGAGTTGTAGTTTTTACGACGACATCAACGTCTTTCCTGTCAAAATAATGTTTGGATTAGGTGGGAGAAGGTTGTGGAAATATTTCTAAACTTTCAAATATAATACTTAAAATATTTAATATGTGAACTACTGTTCAACTAAAAAACAAGTCTTTTATTAACATTTATTGTTTCATATTGAATGGTAAACATGTGCATTTTTTATTTGCACAAGCATATGTATATTATATGGGAGAATTCTCACCTACATCATGCTTTATACATCATCCATACATCACACTCAGTTGTAGGCATTAAAAAAAAAATTCAAAATTTTTTTTCCCTTGAAATTTACATTTGAATAAACCCATGTTCAAAAAATTAGGCAAAAATACATTTTGTAGCTATTTTTAAAAAATCCATAAAAACTGCTCAAAATACCTTATTTATAAGGGTCTGCGCCAGCAGTTTTTTGTTGATTTTTTAAAAATAGCTACAAAATGTATTTTGACCTAATTTTTTGAATATGGGTTGAAAAAACGTTTTTTAGGGCCTAGAACTAGATGTGATGTATGGTGTGATGTATACATCATGATGTAGGTGAGCCTTCCTCATATTATATGCGTATAATATGAGTATTTACCAACAATACAAAACATATTTGGTTGGGTGGGTTCAAAGAGTGGTAGTGGTGGAGCCCTTTTCTCCCTAATCCCATATAATTATAACATCGGTCGTCTCCGGAACAATTCTTTTAGGGCGTCTTTAATCACAAAGGTCTAGAAAGATTGAGAAACAATTCATTTTTATGAAGTCCTAAAAGTGTAGAGAAAATAAGACAAGTGGCTAGGGGAGATATTCTCCTGCTTTTTGAATTTGCACAAAATTCAATTATTTAGGGGTGGGTAAGAAGTATTTTACACTGCCGGTCCCAAGCCCGGATAAAGGAGGAGGGTTGCGTTAGGTAGCTGACAGCCAACGTAAAACTTTGTCAAGATACTTATGAACATGAATCCTATGAATATACGTGCTAATGCTAGGGCATTCCCCTTAAGCGATGCGTTGCGCCTGCCACCGGGTGTCTCGAAAAATAGGCAAGGGGCGTTGCGCCTGCCACCGGGTGTCTCGAAAAATAGGCAAGGGGCGTCGCATCGGCGCCCGGATGCGACGATAAATACACAAGGGTTTCTACAACAAGTTGGACGTGTGCGGGTAAAGAAGCTAGTCCAGGATACTAGACTTAGGTTGGCGACTTGGAACATAGGGACTATGACAAGAAAAGGGATGGAGTAGGTAGATACCATGATAAGAAGAAAAGTTAACATAGCTTGTTTACAAGAAACTAAATGGGTCGGTGAGAACGCTAGAGAAATAGAAAATACAGGATTTAAATTTTATTACACAGGAAAATATAGAAATAAGAACGGAGTTGGAATAATAGTAAATAAGAACTTTAAGGATGATATCGTAACCGTTATTAGGAAAGGTGCTTATACTTGTAAAATTGGTTTTAGGTGAAAATATAATTAATATTGTTTGTGCTTATGCACCTCAAGTAGGATTAGATGAGCACACAAAAGTATAATTTTGGAAACAAATGGATGAACTGATTCAAGAAATACCCGTAAGTGAGAAAATCTATATAGGGGGAGATTTTAATGACCATGTAGGAGAAGATCGTGTAGGATATGAGATACTGCATGGAGGATATGGTTTTGGAGATAGGAACGATGGGGAAGAGTCTATCTTAGATTTTGCGATGGCTTATGATTTTGTACTAGTGAATACATGTTTTAAAAAGAGGCTTGAACACTTAATAACTTATAAAAGTGGAACGCATAAGAGCCAAATAGATTTTTTCATTACTAGAAAAGGAGATCGATTAACGTGTAAAGATTGTAAGGTTATCCCGGGAGAGAGCTTAACCTCACAACATGGGATAATGGTGTTGGATATAAAATATTAAAAATCAATCACGAGTGCGAAAAGTAAAGATTAACCCACGAACTAGGTGGTGAAACTTAAAAGGAGAGAAATTAGAACTATTTAAAGATAAATTATTAAATGAAGCAACATGGAATATTGAAGAAGAGACTAACATAATGTGAAATAAGATGGCCACATGCATTAGGAGAATATCAAAAGAAATTCTTGGAGAATCAAAAGGCAAGGGGCCACAGTCTAAAGAAACTTGGTGGTGGAATGAAGAAAGTACAAAATATAGTAAAAATAAAAAAGGAGTGCTTTAAAACATGGCAAACAAATAGAAATGAAGAAAATTTTGAGAAATATAAATGGGCAAAAAAGGAAGTTAAGAAAGTGGTAAGAGATGCTAAGTTAAAAGCGTATGATGATCTTTATACAAAATTAGGTACACAAGAAAGGGAAAAAAGTATTTACAAGCTTGCTAAACTTAGGGATAGGAAAACAAAAGATTTTAACAACGTTAAGTGAATTATAAGTAATGATTCAAGAGTCCTAGTCAAAGATGATGAAATTATGGAAAGATGAAAAAATTACTTTGAGAGGTTATTAAATGGAGATAATGGGAGTAGATTAGATATAGAGGAACTTAGAAGACTTGAGAAAATATATTTTTCCGCAGAATTAGGACAACAGAGGTTAGGATTGCTCTAAAAAAGATGAAAACAGGGAAGGCTTTAGAACCAGATGGTATCCCTATTGAGGTTTGGAAGTGCTTAGGGGAGGATGGAGTATCATGGCTTACAAAATTATTCAATAGAATTTTAATGACTAATAGGATGCCCGATGAATGGAGAAAAAGTGTTTTAGTACCTATTTATAAAAATAAAGGGGACATACAAAGTTGTTCAAATTATCGTGGTATGAAGTTAATGAGTCATACAATGAAACTTTGGGAGAGAGTGATTGAATATAGATTGAGATTAAAGACAACAATATCTGAGAATCAATTTGGGTTTATGCTTGGGAGGTCAACAATGGAAGCAATCTATTTATTGAGGAGATTAATGGAGAGGTATAGGGAGAAAAAGAAGGTCTTCATATGATTTTTATAGATTTGGAGAAGGCGTATGATAGGATACCTAGAGATATAATATGGTGGGTTCTACATAAAAGAGGAGTGACTCGCAGATATATTGATGTGATAAAGGATATGTATGATGGTGCGATGACTACAGTAAGAACATCAACCGGAGAAAGTAGTGAATTTTCAATTACGGTAGGTCTACACCAAGGTTCAGCATTAAGTCCTTATCTCTTTGCTCTTGTTATAGATGAGTTGACTGGACAAATACAAGATGATGTGCCATAGTGTATGCTATTTGCAGATGATATTATTTTAGTGGATGAGATTAAGACGGGGATTAATGCTAGGTTGGAATTGTGGAGAGAAACTTTAGAAAGAAGAGGATTTAAAATAAGCAAAACTAAAACAGAATATGTGGAGTGCAATTTTAGTAGTAATAGGAGGACAAATGGAGATGTGGTGAAATTGGAGGGTCAAGAGATACCTAGAAATGATCATTTTCGTTATTTAGGATCGATTATCCAAACAGATGGAGATATTAGTGATGATGTTACTCATAGAATTAGAGCAGGTTGGGTTAAGTGGAGAAGTGCTAACGGCATTTTGACTGATAGGCGGTATACCTTTGAAGTTAAAAGGTAAATTTTATAGGACGACCATTAGACCCGCCATGTCAGTGGCGAAGCTATAGGTTGACAGGGGGGGTCATGGTCCCCTCCAAAGTTTTAAAACCCAGCAAAAAAAATACTGATTTTTCTTTATAAAGCCCACAACTTCATAAGCCCACAACCATACCAAAAAATAAGCCTTTTACACTTATCTCTAACCTAACAAACCAAAACATACTCACAGCAGCGAAGACATACTCACACAGCAGGAGCAGCCGTCACTCATCACCATCTCAGGTATCCTTTTCTCCTTTTTTATAAGTATTAATTAGGGACTCATTCTGATTACTATATTAATACTAATAGGGATTGATTTAGTATTAATTCTTCCATTAATATTAGTATTAATTTTCTTATGCTTAAAGAAAAAATAGGGATTGATTTTATTAAGGACGGATATTAAAAAATTATTACCCATATTAATTTTTATTGTTATTAATTATTAGGGTCCCTAATTTAGGGTCTGATTTTACTATTATTAGTATTAATATTTTATATGCTATTGGAGTGTTCAATGATTATGCTTATTATATGATAATTAGATTTTTTTTTGGGGGGGGGGGGGGGGGGGGGGGGGGGAATGACAAATTTCAATTGTTTTATTTTTGTGTTGTAGAAATATGGGAAAATCAAAGACACTTGATTCATTTTTCAAGAGAAAACATGCCGAAGTCAAAATGTCGAGGAGTCTCTAGTTTCCCCTGATGCTAATGTTCAAAATTCGGTACGTGAAACACTTGTTCACCGAACTTTAAAATCACCAAGAATTGAAGTTGAGGGGATTGATATTTGATAATTTAGAGCGTGATCCGGGAAAACGTATCGAAATATGGAGGTATCCCGATAAGCTACTTAATGAAGTTCGACGAGCATACATTAACTTTGGTCCATATCGATGCATTGTTTCGAACTACCCTTTATCTGTACAAGAAAAACATCCTCGTCGTTTTCAAGCATCATAGTTTAACATATTTCCGTCTTGGTTAAGAGTATTCCCCAACAAAAGATGCGGCATTTTGTTTACCTTGTTATCTCTTTAACAAGGAAGGGGCGCATCATGGGCAATATACTTTTTCAAGGGATGGGTTTAATACTTGGAAGAAAGTAAGGAATGGGAAGAAATGTGCATTTTTAAATCATGTAGGGAAAGATCCTAATTCATTACACAAAATTGCTCAATAATCATGTGATGATTTAATGAATCAATTACAACATATTGATAAAGTTTTCAAGAAACAAACTTCTGAACAAATTGCAAACAATCGGTTACGACTCAAAACCTCGATTACATCGGTTCGTTATCTTACACTCCAAGATTTGCCCTTAAGAGCTCATGATGAGAGTAAAGATTCTATCAATCGTGGTAATTTTCTTGAATTGATTAAGGTTTTGGCCGATAATAATAAAGATGTTGCAAATGTTGTGTTGGAAAAGGCTCCTCAAAATGCCTCATATATCTCTTCCGATGTCCAAAAAGAGATCTTATGTGTTTATGCAATGAAAATTAGAAAGGTCATATGTGAGGAAATTGGTGATTCAAAGTTTTGTATTCTTGTTGATGAATCTCGAGATATTGCAAAAAAGGAGCAAATGGCCATTGTTTTGAGATTTGTTGACAAAAATGGTCTTGTTCAGGAGCGCTTTTTTGGTGTTGTACATGTATCTGATACTAAGGCATTAACTCTAAAAAATGAGATTTTTTCCATGCTTTCTCGTTATGATCTTGGAAAACAAAATATTCGAGGCCAAGGGTATGACGGGGCAAGTAATATGCGAGGTGAATGGAAAGGCCTACAAGCCTTAGTTGGAAAAGATTGTCCATATGCATACTATGTCCATTGTTTTGCTCATCGTTTACAATTGGCATTAGTTGCAACATCTCGAAAAGTTGGTCATGTACATCAATTTTTTTCAAAATTGAGTTTCATTATTAATATGGTGGGGGCTTCTTGTAAACGTAACGATGAATTGAAAGTTGCACATGCCTCTGATATTGCTTATTTGATTTCCATAGAAGAGCTTGAGACTGGTACAGGACTGAATCAAGTAGGTAATTTACAAAAGGCTGGAGAAACACGATGGAGTTCTCACGTGAGATCTCTTTCTAGCTTGATAAAGATGTTTAGTGCTACTTGTCAAGTTTTATTAAACATCATTGATGATGGAGGTGGGGAACAAAGTGGAGATACCGATACAGCTTATAGTTTTTTGACTACTTTCGAGTTCGTATTCATCTTGCATCTTATGAAAGACATTTTTGAAATCACCGATATGCTTTCCCAAGCGTTGCAAAGAAAATCTCAAGATATTCTAAATGCAATGCAACTTGTGAAAACCACAAAGACACTGATTCAGAAGTTAAGAGATGATGGGTGTGACACTTTAATTGAGAAGGTGAAGTCTTTTTGTGAAAGACGTGCAATTAAGGTACCAGATATGAATGCTTTATATCTTGATAGACGAGGCCGAGCTCGTCATCAACAAGATAATTTTACAATTACTGAGCATTATCGGATTGACATATTTAATGCTACAATTGATTCTCAATTGCATGAGCTAAATTACAGATTTAGTGATCATACGATGAGGCTACTTGTTCTTAGCTCTTCATTAGATCCTCAAAATGGGCATACTACTTTTAATGTTGATGATATCTGCAAGTTTGTTGATGAGTTTTATCCCGAAGACTTCAGTGCGCATGAAAGAGATGACTTAAAAATGCAATTGAAGCATTATGAGGTTGATGTTCTCCAACATTCGGAATTTCAAAAGCTAAACACTCTTTCCGATATATGCCAGTGGTTGGTGAAAACAAGAAAGTCAATTTTTTATCCACTAATTATTAGATTGTGATTAGGCTTGTCTTAACTCTTCCGGTATCAACTGCAACTACCAAACGTGCATTTTCAGCAATGAGTCATGTCAAATCCGAGCTTCGTAACAAGATGGATAATGATTATCTTACAAATTCTCTTATTATCTACATTGAAAAAGACATTGCGACACAGTTTAGTGCGGAATCAATCATAGATGGATTTCGGGATTTGAAAGAACGTCGTGTGCAATTTTGATGCATCTCTTTATATTTTTGCTAGTATTTTTGAATTATATTCCAACAATTAGTTTATAATGTCATACCTCTATTTTGGTAATAATTGTATCTTGATGTGGTGCAATTATTATATTTTGATGGTGAATATATATGATATTATTGGGAAAAAAATGCTTACGGTTGATATTTTGTATGTGGTGCAATTATTATATTGTTGGTAAAAAATATTGCATAAAATGTAAATAACCCTAAAAAAAAAATTCTCGGGGCTCCCGCCGAACCCCCTGTTTCGCCCCTACGCCATGTTAAATGGGACAGAGTGTTGGACAACCAAGAAACAAAAGGTGCAGAAAATGAGTGTGACGGAGATGTGAATGCTAAAATGGATTTGTGGTAAAACTCGAAAGGATAAAATTAAAAATGAACAAATTCGTGAAACGGTAAAAGTAGCTCCTATAGAAGATAAATTGAGAGAAAATCGACTTAGATGGTTTGGACACGTCAAGCGTAGACCAATGGATGCTCCTGTAAGGAAAAGAGATTTAGTTAATACTGATGGTAACACAAGGGGTAGAGGTAGGCCTAAATTGACTTGGTGGGATATTATAAAAAAGGACATGATGACATGTGGTTTAACCGAAGATATTGCACTGGACAGAATGGAATGGAAAAATAGGATTCATGTAGCCGACCCCAAATAATTAGAAAAAGGCTTTGTTGAGTTGAGTAAAAAATTACTTTGGCTGATGTTTTTTACAGGGTATCCGAATATTCTATGGATACCCTGTAAAAGAACTAAGCCCAATATATATATATATATATATTTTGGACCACCTTTTGGGGACCGCTTTGTCTTTTTATGCCTTTGTCTTTTTCTAATGTTATAGGAATAGAAATTTCTACTCCAATAATTTCTAGAGTCTTAAGCTTATTTTTAACGTCTAAATTAATTTGGGAGTCTAAGAGAAGTTTTAGAACTGCTACTTCTCCGACTTCTTCCGTCACTATCGTACTGAAACTCGAAATAGTGGGGACTATCTATGTAAACATTTTTCTCAGGGAGTCTGGAAATTGCAAGCGGTTTTGATGAAAAATATTCTAGTCTTAAATACCTTATGCGGTATTGAGGTTTATCAGTCTAGTTTCTTTATATATCTGATTACCAATATTAATTATATCGTTATTTATAAATTCGTCTAAATCATTATCACCACAAATGACAAAAATCTACGATATGTTCTAGGGGTAGCTGTCTCTATGTTTTTAAGAAGATGACGGATTCCTCCTAATCTAATTAAAATAGTTCTTGTTTCAGCTAACCTTTTACGTCTAATATATTTTAATACGTCTATACAATCTTCAAGTATTCTAGTGTATTCTTGATATTTTTCCGGTCTTGAAAGTTCTTCTGCGAACTCTACAGTTCTTATCTTTTGTTTAAAGAGATCACGGATCCCTGTTCTAATTAATTTTATTTCAGGTACCTCACGTACTAACCACTCAATAACCTGGTCTATATATTTAAAAGTACCACCTGCGTATGTTAAAGAAGATTCTATAAGTTCTTTATCTTTAGGGTCTGTAAGAGTCCACTCTTGGATTTCTCTTGTTAAGTCTGGATTTGTTTGATTAACAAATGCCAAAAAGTCTTCAGTGATTTGTAGGCTCATGCGAGTATGATAAGATTTTAACAATATAATGTGAAATAGCTAGGGGTTTGGTTCGAGTTTATAACTTCCTTACAATCTGCAATATCTTTATCTTCTTTCCTTCGTCTCTTCAGCTTTGTTACTATTCTCCGGTCTCGGCCTCCTGCAACTCTCTCTTTATGTGTTACACATCAATCCACTATTTTGGCGTTGGACCCATTTTCTGCCTGTACCACGCCTGTTCAACAGTATAACACCTACGTGCTACACCAGAGGTTCTACACAATAGTCCTCTATGAATAGAAAGTTGGAGACAATTGAAGAATAATAACAACCCAACATAAGAGATTTTGTAAAGGAAAATAACTTTTATTGCATTGCATAAGTAAATACAACTCTCACCATTCCCCTAACTATATGGGGTTTACTCACTCAAGTACATGTTACTCTCTCTAAGCTTACTCACTCTTTCTAACTTCTTATACTCGATTCCTCTCTTACAAACTGGACGCTCCCTTTTATAATCACAAGGACACTACATTTAACTAACAATCGGAGGCTAAAGGCTAATCGGTTTAAAGAAATTCAATTATTAAAGTCTTTGATAGAAAGCATCTTTGTCTTTTACCAATAATTTTGGCAGGAGGAGCTGTCTAATGGCCCATGTGGGGCAGGTCTTCGTCGTCTTGTGATTGCAACGAATCTTTTGCTTTATAGAAAGCAGTCTAAATAATTGAGTATTCAGTCTTTGATAATTCGCTGAGTAGGGTGGGACCCTTCTTTGTCCCATTTTCGTCTTCTTTTGCCCTATCTTTGTCTTCGTCTGGTAGAGCATTATTGTTGAAGAATTCATCAATGAGGCCTACCACTCTAAGGCTAGCTGGCAAAGCTGTCTCTACCATGTCCTTGGATTCTTTCTTGAGCCTTCCATTGAATGGCTCATCAGCTTGGATAATGAGGTCTTCTTTATGGTATGCAGTGTACCATCTGTCTTCACTTGTTAACAGCTCCATGATTTCTATCGTCTCTATAGCTTGGGCAATCTGGAGTTTGGACTTTTTAACAATTTAGTCTCGTCTTCGAATAGAATCTCAACGTCTTCAAATGAATAATTGGAAAATCTAATGAGTCTAAATCCTTCAACTCTCATTCCTCTACAGGAACTTGGAGCAATCTGGTAGATCCTGGAAAACAGGGGAAGAAAGTCTTCTACCTTCTTTACATACTCATGGACTATTTTTCCAAGAGCAATAGAGTCTTCTACAGTCTTTATCTGGACGAGTCCAATGAACCCATAGTCTGTTAAGGTTATCTGGGCTATATCTGCTTTTCCAAAAAGATAAATTTTTGGAATGCCTTTGAGTAAACCTCTAATCATTAAGGCATCTCCATTAGTCTAGGATAATAACATATTGAAATGTTCAATAATGCTATTAACTTCATTCTGACAGTCTCCTAAAATTGAAAGATTATTATGACCAAATGGTATAACAATCTTAGTCATAAAGGTCTTTTTCTGATAACAAAAATTATCAACTGGTCTAATTTTGGAGGATTCTCCAAGAGTCTGGGCATACGTGTGAGTTTGAGGCCTGGGAGTAGCAATACCACTAAGTTGAATAATTGCAAGTCTTTGTGTTCTCATGAATCTGGAAACGGCTTCCATATTCTGCTTGAATTCTACCCATAGTCTATTCTTTACATTCCACCATATAGCGTCTATAAGAGTATTTTCATTTTCTGAAAATTCTCGTCTAAATTTGATCAAGTCTAGATATCTTTGATCAAGTCTATATTGGGGGAAATACATCTTTCCAATTAGTTTATTTTGAGAAACAATCTCATGTCTAGATTTTCCAGGACGAACTAAGATATTAACAAAGTTCTCTAGGATTGGTCTTTCTTGAGAGTTTTGAATATGAGTCTGTCTTTGCGTTATACTAGCATTTGGTCTTACGCGTCTAAGATAGTCTGCAATTTCTTCTTTGTTCAGTTTATTTGTTCCAGAGGAACTCATAATGTCTAGGTCTTCTGTTTGCAACATAAAACATGATATCATATTAGTGTTAGCAAACATTGGTTCTCTTGATATAATGTCTGGAATGGTATTTTTACTTCCCTTAATATGTATAACAGAGAAGTCATAACCATTAAGCAATTGTTGTCATCTAATAAGTCTATTAGTCCTTGATTTGGACAAGTCTAAGTCTCTGAATTTTACCGCATAAGAAGAGTCGGTATAAAGTATAAATAGTAAAATGTTTAGGTATAAGAAAAATCATATATTTTTCTAATGCCCTTACTATAGCTAAAACTTCTTTTCATGGACAGTGTATCTTGTTTCTAGATCAGTAAAGGTTCCAGAACTATATCTACAAAGTTTTTTCTTTTTTGTGTGATGATCAATGGCAAAATATACTGCTCCCCATTGATTATTAGATGCATCTATTTCTACTATAAATTGGTCTTCAGCATTCCGCAGTTCAAGTAAAGGGATAGTTTTGACTGCTTCTTTAATCTGTCTTATAACTTCCAAATCATCTTTAGTCCAATAAAAAGGGTTAGTCTTGTCTGTTCCTTTTAATTTGGAAGCTAGGCTTTGTCTTTTGAAGCAAGGTCTTTAATAAAGCCTGCAGTACAATTAAGCAATCCTAAAAATGATTGTAATTGTTTTCTATCTTTGAGTTGGTCTGGAAACTCAAGAATCTTTTTGGTTATGTGTTCAGCTAAGGATATTTTTCCCTTATTAATATGCATTCCCACAAAATCTATTTCAGTGTGAAACAATTGCATTTTCTTTTCAGAAATAATAATACCATATTTATCTAATTCTAAAATAATCTTTTTGAGATGATCTACATGCTCTATCTCAGTCTTACAAGCTACAAGAATGTCATCTATGTAAACAAGACAAAATTCTGAATATGGTCTCAAGATATTATCCATTCTTCTTTGGATTACTTGAGAAGCATTCAAGTATCCAAATGGCATTACTAGCCATTCATATTTTTCTTGGGGCACACTAAAAGATGTCCAAGTAATACTGTCTGGGTGCATCTTAATTTGCCAGAAGCTTGATTTGCAATCAAACTTGTTGAATATAATTCTGTCTTCAATCAAATTGATTAGATTATTCTTATCTGGTATCTTATAAGAATCAAATTCACAATTCTTATTTAGTTGTATAATCTATAACCATACATTTTTTTCCTCTTTTTCGTTCAGATTCATTTTGAACGTAGAAGGCAAGGCTATTATGTCTACTTTTACTTTCTCTAATAATGCCTAGCTTAAGCATTTTATCTATGTCTTTTTTAAATTCTTCTCTGTCTTCTTGTGAATATCCTTTCTTATAGGTTCCACCATTAATAGTGGCATTTGGGTTAATAGGAATAATTTCAATAGCTTTGATCTTTATCCCACTTAGCAATGGAATTTTCTCCTAAAGTAGGCTCTGCTAATTGCCTAATCTTTTCCTTTTCTACTTCTATATCCATTTTCTTATGTTCGGATATGGCTTGATCTAAAATGTCTTATTGTATAAGCGCTATTTGCTTATAATACTTTTGGTTTGGACACTTACATTCCTTTTGTAAGGGTTTGGTTATTTCTAAGACTTCTTGTTGGTTTGTAGGTCTAGGTCCACCATGCTCAGCTGAAGAACTCTGATATTTTATTGGTCTATAATTGGGTTTGACTTGCATAAGGTCAAAGGCAGTCTTGTGATCTATTAGAGGGGCTTTAATATTAAATTCCTCTTTATCACTAATTAATATCATGTCATTATACTGAATATAAGGATGCTATTTACTAATAAAGTCTTGTTCTAAAATAATATTTTCTGTGAAACTAGGACGAGGATCCATTATCCAAAATCGATGATTAACTGTTTTGTTGGTCTGATTTCCTAATTTAAAATAAATAGGAATAGTTTGAAAATATAAGGTAAATGGTTCTCCATTAGCTACCTTACCATAGATCTCTTGATTATTGTCTAGAAAATAATCTTCAGGGAAGGCATTAGCCTTGCAAATACTCTGAGAGCATCTTGTATCTATAAAAGCTGAAAGTCTTTTAGGATAATCTTTATGTTGTATGAATAATTCTACAAAACAAGCATGTGGTTTATACGAAATTCCTAAATTACTTTTTTCTAAATAGATATTCCTTTCTAAGGCTTATCTATAAAATCTAATGGTGTTAGGTCTTCTGTACTACTATCAGAGCAGTATTCTCCTAAATCATTGGAAATTCTCTTTAGGCTATATTTCTATTAATGTCTTGATAATATGTTTTAATATCTTGGTTTATTTAAGCATCATACTGGCTAGTGTAAATTGCTCTAAATCTAGTTCTCCAACAATTTTCATGGTACTGTAATTGACAAATAACACAAACCATAAATAATTTTGTTTGTATAGTCGCGAAGCATTTTACACATCTAAAGTCTTTCTTGCTACATTTCATTTCAAATGTGCAATAATGTTTTTCATTAAAGTAACATCTAGGTATATATGTTAGTAACTCAGGATTACTAACTGTCCATCTTTTCTTTAAAAAGGGGTTTAATATACATTTATACCAAGCTTCTTCAAAGTCTATATATTTATCATCTTGTTTATCTTGATTAGTTTGCATCATGTATAAGTCTAAAGTATCTTGGGAGTCTTCATACTCATCAATGTCACTATTATAATCTTCTGAATCACTGTCTGTGTATGCACTATAGATACTAGTATTATCATCATTTTCGATGTCTAATATTTCTATAGTATACAGATTGTCTAATTCTTTTTGATATGCAAAGTCTAATATTGTATTAATAATCTTAATATTTTCTTTATCTTTTTTGTTAGGACAGTCTTTAGCAAAGTGTCCTTTGCCACAAGTCCAACATTCTTTGGTGGCAGTCTTAGATTGAGCTACATCTTTTTTTTTCCTATAATTAGGAACCTTCTTATATTTACTGGTATTCTTCTTAAAGTATCATCTTTGGTTCAATCTATTTTTCTTGTTCTTAGAGTTCATTTCTCTAAAGGTAGTAGAGGGTCTGAATCTATATTTCTTTGAAAATCCGAAAGGTCTAGCCTTAAACTTCCTTTGTTTCCATTCTAATTTCTTTTTAAATTTCTTAGATTCATTACCACATCCCCATTAGATTGGAACAATGTCTCTTTCGTCTTTAATTGGAGGAATATGTTTGAAAGTCCCTTTTATTAACTTTCCTTGAGTTATATCTCGTCTTTTATATATGATATAGTCTTTGGCAAAATTGATTCTTTCACCAAGGGAGTTATTCTCAACTCTAGCTACTCTTGGCCAATTCCTATATTCATTAATTAGAATTTGTCCAATCGCTGGTATCTTTCTAAAATATTCATCTTTTAAGGTCTCTCCAAATTCTTTAATTTGGTAATATAGTTGTTCATAATTATTGTTGTATTCATTGATTTTATCTAGTTTGCAAATGCTAAGGAGAGCTAACTTAGTTTTTGCCAAGTCTTGTTTATTGATATGAGCTAGATGTCCAACTCCAATGAATTCTGAGGTGAATAATTGAATATATTCATCAATTGATCTTTCTTCTATGTTTTTTTTTTATTTTCTCAATCTTGGCTAAGGATTCTTCATCTGTAGCTTTTCTTAAACTATCCAAATAATCTTTTGCAATACCTTTAATGGATTGCTCAGCGTATTATTTACATGAACTTGCATCCCATTGTTCATTAGATGCAAAACACATGTTCATCTGATTACACCATTCATCTAAGGCATTCTTCCTATCTTGGACATCGTCTAAGTTAAGGTATATCCCAACTGGGTTTATGGCTTGACTTGCCAGAGTCTTAACAGGAGTAAAACTCTTGTCACTAGTTGGAAAGTCTTTTATATAATCAGGTTTGGTCTTTACTACAGTGCTTGAGTATATAGGAATATTTATTCCTATTGGTTTACTAAAAAGTCTAGGAGCATCATCTAGCCTACTACTACTTCCTATCTCTTGTTTATTAGGACCTACTTGTGTAGCTGGCATTAATCTTTCTTCTCCTTCTTCTATTAGTCTTAGGTTTCTATGAAGTTCTTTAGTATTTGTAGATTCTTTTAATTTTAATACATGATCTTGGGCTATCATGTTGAATCTATCTCTTTCTTGGATCCTTCTGTTAAGATGTTCTTTAAATGTCTTCATGTCCAAAGTTTTGGATTCGAGCTTTTTCTCTAACTAAGTCTTTTTGTTCAAATGATCTTCTAGGTCTAATTACTGGAGCTTGTCTTAGTAAACTAGAGCTAGTCTTAATACTACATTCTCCTTCTGAAGGATCATTGATTATGGCTTCTCCCATATTCCTAAATCTAGCTTCTTCAGTCTGGATATTCTTATTGATAATCTTAGGAGGACCAAACTAGATAGTAACATTCCTAGTGACATCATCTTGATTTATAAACAAAGGTTTATTCTATATAGTCTTAGTTTCTTGAAATTCTGGCAAGTGCCAAAGAGTCTTAGTTTTTTCTTTCATAGGTCCAGTATTCCTAATACTGTAAGTATGATTGTAATCTGAATTATTAGTTCTAACTAATATTTCTTCATTAAGTCTACTGCTAGAAATTCCCGATTGCATTCTTTCATAAGGTAATTGCGAAAATTTCACATAGCTTTGGAATTTTATGTTTATATTAGCATCGGGGATAATATAGTCTTCATAGCCACTAGCATATAAGATCAACCTAAAATGTTTGGTTGTGTCTACGGTTACTGTAAATGCCGGAATGACATTAAAGTATCTTATATTGTTTGACATTTCTAATTAGGCTATCCCAATAATGCTTTTCTCAAAATCCTTCCATCTTTTATCTATTAAACAACATAATATGTTAATATCATTTTGAGGTCTATGTAATCCCTTCTTGCTTGGAAGAGCCCAAAAGTTAGGAACTGGAACTTCCTATCAGTTCCTCTTGCTCTTAACCATTCTGAGTCGAAAACTTGAAGCTCAGTATAGGACTTATCTAACACATGATTTCTACAATGATAAGTCATGTTGCAATTAGGAGTCTTAGGAGTGGCTCCTTCTTTAAACAAGACTATGTATCTAACTGCTAGAAGTTGTCCATTATGAATGGAATATTCAACAATCTTCCAGTCAACTTCACCCCATTCCTTCCATTTGAGAGGATTGGTGAAATTTTTCTCCTTCCACCATGTTTAAACATTGGAGGATGGATCTTTAAGTCTTTGGAGCATAAAATTACTCTGTCCAATATTTGGGATAGAGATCCATCATTTATGACTCTTCTAGTTATGGTCTTTCCTTCCTTAGTCTCTATGTAAGGAGATTCTCTAAATTTATAGGTGGTTACCTGTTTTTGTTCAAGTCTTTTTTTAATTCTTTCTAAAGAATTTGAATAATCTTTTTGTCTTTTCATCTGGTTAAGAATTTCTTCTTTAAAGGTCTTATTCTCATTTCTTGCATTATTGTTACTATCTTCATTATGTTTAGCAAGAGTATTAACAAGAGAATTAACAATCTTATTAATATTAGGGGTGGGCACGGTCCCGTCCGGTCCGGGTTTTGCCTATTTTTTGGACCGGACCGAATATTCGGTCCTCAATTTTTTTGGACCGAGACCGGACCGATTAATTTGGTTAACCTACTAATTCGGTCCAGGCTTTTTTCGGTCCGGTCCGGGGTAAAATTCGGTCCTGACCCTATTTTATATATATGTACATTTTATGAATGTTTTTATCTATTTGTCTCACTAATATATATACAAAAAAATAATACTCGAAACTCCAAGTGATATTTATAAGGATTTTTTTAACCCAAATAAAAAAATGTCTATACATATATAAAATGTTCCAAATTAAATTCCTAAGTTATATACATTAATTCAAAAACTATATATAAGAAACACCATAACATTATTTTTATTATATATATATGGGAATCGGTCCGGTCCGGTCCAAATCGATCTTTTAATATAGTGGACCGCGGACCGGACCGGTTTAATCGGTTTTTAGTTTTTGTGAACCGATTTTTGGACCGGTTTCAAAATAGCCTAAATTTTCGGGTCGGTCCGGTTCGGTCCAATCGGTCCATTCGGGTCGGTCTTTTTTTTGTCCACCCCTAATTAATATAGTCTTTTACCCCATCATCTTTTTCTTGTCATTGCACAGATTTTTGTGCTATTCTAGCTTCTATAGTTTATACAGTTTTTCTATTTTATCTAAACGTGTTAAAATAAATGGAGAGTCTAATTCTGCTTGGAAAGGTTTATTATAAATGACCTTAATTCCCTGTATAATTTCTTCATATTTTTCTTTTGCTTGTGCCATATTTAGTCTAAGTTCATTAACAATATTATCCATTTTGGATAATTTATAGCTTTCTATATTGTTAAGATAATTTACTAAATTTTGTTGAAATTTAACAAAGTCTGTATAGAAGGTGGTTAATCCTTTTGTCTTAGCCTTTAAATCTAATTGGAAGTCTTTAACAAAGCTACTATTATAGTCATGAGTAGTTGCTATTGATGTAAAGATTAAATGTAATCTCTCAAGTATTAAGTCATGATGTTTTAGCAGCATTAGAAATCTCATTTTCATTTATCTTATAATAAAATCTATCATCATTTATCTTTTCTAGAATTCTTTGGTAAAAATCTGCTAAGGTCTGAATGGAGAGGTATCTAGGTACCTCATTCCAGTCTGATCTAACTATTTCCATTAGGTAGATAATTGTCTAATCTAGGAATAAGCTTAGCTTGTTCTTTGGTGAGTTTAATTAACTCACTATCTTGATTTTTTGTCAAAGTTTTAATTTCTAAAATGTCTTTGTTAAGAACTTCTATATGATTAGTCTTAATATTTATTTCTTGTAATACTTGTACAAGGTCTATAGGGATTTGGCTATCTATTTCTTGTATTCTTTTAGAGATATTTTTTATCTCTATTTCTAGGGTTTGAGTGTCTTTTATTAATTGTCTTAAAATAAGGAGTATACACTTATTTTGATCTATTATGTTATTAATAGCACTGGCAGTAACTTGTCTACTATCTGCGTGTTTGGCTGGGATGTGTTCAGTGTGTGAACAACCCGTCTATGTGAGAGGTTAAACAACCTTCTGGGTCTAAATCAGTTATGGGTATAGGTTGGTAATCTGGGTTAGTTCCAAAAATATTTTTGTACAAATCCCAAGAGCATTAAAGTCTTTTTAATATAAGTCGAAAAGGAGCGTCTTGGCTCTGATACCAACAGTGGGATTGGGTCAGAATTTGGCGGG
This sequence comes from Sambucus nigra, assembly GCA_949130495.1. Lineage (NCBI taxonomy): Eukaryota > Viridiplantae > Streptophyta > Magnoliopsida > Dipsacales > Adoxaceae > Sambucus > Sambucus nigra. The sequence continues at coordinate 77,213,319 of OX422210.1, read as the reverse complement.
ATTCTAAATCTCTTATAGGTCTGATACCAATTTTGGGTCTAAATTATAATTCTAGTAATTATATAGTCTTAAAATAAGGTTTTACCGTAAGACAAGAGGGGACCATTAAGGAAAATAACAAAAAAGTCTTTGGGACCACGAGTTTCTTTAAGGAGTCCGCTTAAGAGAATCTCTCTCTCTCTCTCTCTCTCTCTCTCTCTCTATATATATATATATATATATATATTTACTATTTTAAAAAATTAATCTCAATAGAATGAACATCTGCCCACATTGCATCGATGTGGATAAAATAATCCTTTGGATATATATTTGGAGATGGATATAACTGCTTTTTACCCTTATTCTTATGCAACACATAACTTTATATTGTAACACTTATATCCAAACAGTACTTGAGACCACTATTAGTCGAGCATTTAATGTATAAAGCACACAAACAAATGGCTTTCAGTTTAGAAAATTTTACCTTCCTGTCAAAAATATAATTCCCATGATTCACACGACCCATGTTTTCAACCTGCAAGAATTGGAGAAGGATTCAACAAAAGTTAAATGACATACAATCATCAGAAGTACCAAATAATAATCTCGGGAATCAAACCAGCAACTAGAGTTTTGTAGTTCATCTTCTTTAATAAATATCACTTTAGTTGGGAATTATTCCCATTTAGAGTTCTTTATTTTATTTTATCTTTTAATGTTAGATCAAGGATTTCTAAAGCGCCAAAGTTGTCCTTAATGTATTAAAAATACCTATATGCAATGTAAATAACTCAATACTCCCATCGTCCCAAATTAAGAGTCCTATTTCATTTTTTGCACAGATTAAAGTACACTCGATCAATGGCCATGGATCAACCCTTGAACACTATCGTTTGGTCTGTTGATCGTGTTCAGAAAGGGAAAGTGGACTCTTAATTTGGGACAACCCAAAAAAGAATAGTGGACACTTAATTTGGGATGGACGGAGTAATATCCATGGCCAATAATCTGAGTATTCTTTTATACATAAAAGTCAGGTATTTTGTTTGATAGTAAAGGAGAGAGAATCCCTACCAAAATTAACAACCTAACGGTAGAAACACATTTAATATTGGGGAGCCCAATGCGCTTATTTGACCATCTCTCTATTGTGCCCATATATGTTTTTCTTTCTCCATTATCTTTTGAAGGGCATGAAACGAACACTTGAGCTCTGTCATGCACCTGCGATAAATATTGTTAATCAGCCAGATTATATATAGAAATAATAAATTTATAAAAGAGGAACTTACCTTTGGTATGGAGAGAATGCTTCCATTTCCTTTATAAATGTATTCAGATACATATAACAAAAATCCAAACATCTGAACATTAATAATAGCATATCGTTAGCCAAGTAAAGCGTATGGAGGAACGATAAAAAATGAGCTCTTCAAGCTAGAATAGCATGACTACAATGTACCTGGCCTGCAGCTTCCATTGAAATGGGGTTTTCAGATTCAATGATGTTGGGGCCTTTAATTTCAAGCGTGTCAAACAAAAATGAAGTTCTTTGTAACTGAATATGTCCATATCCTATCCTTTCATTATCAGGAGGAATTGAAGGGAGAGATGCTGCAGTATATCGACCTATAACCCTCCGCAGCTCTGAAAGCAGTAACGTATATTAATAGAAAGACCAACTTGTTAAGACACCTAATGAGAACAAGAAAGAATTTGAGGAATTAACGTCATCAACAGATCTTGTGAAAATGTTGGCAATATATTAGGTATAGCAGTTTGGATACCCATTACTACTGCATGGAGAAATGGAAGTAGATGGTCAATATACCATAAGCACTCCTTTAACTAAACATAGATTTATAAAACAACAGCTACAATCATGCCAATTGAAAAGTATATATGGACCCAAGTTTAAAACCGATTCAGGCCTAGTTAACCTCTGTAACTCATAATTATATGCATAAATGATTTTCCACAGACGACTACACAAGTGATGTGATGAGAGACCTAATTTGGCACCCTTGACTTTGACAACATATTTAAAATAACAGAGAGAAACAACGAGAAGGGTTTCACTTTTACTTGCTTGGGACTTTTATGCGCACAAATATAAGTGGAATGGGAACGAAATAAGCCTCTGATTTGTTAAAATACTAAGCACTTATTACTAGACATAGCCTCCTATACGTGTTGGTTCAAAATACCTTTACTTTTGCTTTAAAAAAAACTTTTAACCTAGTTGTCTTCATTTAACCTGAAAAGACATTAAACCTATCCTAGCCCACACCACAAGCACAGCCACTAAAACTCCCAAATTGGACGAATCAAATGAATAGTTGCTTCAATTGCAAGTTCGATGATGATGATGATGATGATGATGATGATGATGACCAGGTATGGGTTCAGCGGCGATAGGTTTGATTTAGGATTAGGGTTGTGATTTCGGGTTTGGATTGTTGGCAAGAATGGTTAAAAATTCCTTTAAATATAAAGTTGAAATAGAAGGGTGGTGAAGAGTAATTTGGTGGTTTTATTTACAATTAAACTAGGCGTATTTATGTCCGATAAGTGCAATAGGGGAAAAGCCCAACAATTAGTGAGTAATAATAATAATAATAATAATAATAATAATAATAATAATAATAATAATAATAATAACAATAATAATAATAATTATTATTATTATTACTATTATTATTATTAGATGCCACTTTAGTCATTGGTATCTTACCATGTAATAGTTACTTTCTATTATATTCCTGTCTTTCCTTCTCAACTCACAAACAAAGTAAAGATTGCCACTTTCTCTTCTCTCCTGAACTACCAAACAAAAAGGAAAGAAAAGCAACTTCACTTAATTTCTTTTCACAGGATTTGCTACAAGTATATGAAATGCTCAATGCCATGTGTATTAATTTCTAATTGTTTCGCCCCCATTCCAAACACTCGTTGATACTTGAGCAGCAGCAGCATGTCGTTATATGTGTACTTAAGTCTATTAGGATTCGAAAAATTTACAATGACCATCATCTTTATACAAAAGAAAATATCATAACAAATGAAGAAACCAAAAAAAATATCACTCTACACAATTTAGCATGTGAAATACACATGTAAGACCTAATAGTATACCTTTGAACTTAGCATTGTCCACATCACCTGATTCTCTAATAGGTGCATCCTAGAATAACGAGAGTCAGTTTGATTAAAGACAATGACCAATAACTTTTACAGGTAGGAAGAATTCCCAAAAAAATTGTGAATTTATGTTAGTTCTTCCTTACATAATCATAAGATGTAATATCAGGCTGGTAGTCAGACTCATTTGAACCTGTATTTGCACCATTATAGAATCCGAAGTTTGTTCCACCATGTGCCATCTAGAAATTAAAAAATTATGCATCAAGCCAGTAAGGCAAATATTCATTTACAAGCAGAAAAACTCAATACTTTTAGGCCCCATTTGGTTCAAGGCAAAATGTCTCACTTTGGTGAAGAAGTAAAATGGTAAAAAGCATTTTCACCTACCTAAAGTCAAAACTATTAGTTCATGTAGAATTTTAAATAATTTTACACGCAATCACTATGTGATTTGGACAAAAGATATTGAACACCACCAAATAATCTAAAATACTTTTCATTCCTTTATTTTCACCTAGGTAAAAAATATTTCACCACCAACCACACAGAGCCTTAAGAACATACATAAAGCACAGCAGAACCATTCCTTGACAAGATTTTTTCCAGGGCATTTGCTGTAAAAATTGCATCTGTCTTCCCAATATTATCTCCCCAATGTGTAAACCAACCAGTATAAAACTCTCTGAAACAGTAAAGAACATAAATATCAATATATAAATGATGAACATATGAACAATAAAAAGTCAAAATTAAATACTGACGCAGAAAGTGGGGGCGATTTCCCTGGAGCATTGAACTCCTTTTGCAACTCAAATATCGGCCATGGATCATTTGCAGTTGGGAAGTCAACAGCTAGAAATAAAAAGTCCAGATACAAAACTTACTAGTGCAGTCAATAAAATATGCTCACATGAACAAATACAATGAATAATGTATAGGCTGCACCAATTTATTGATTCAAGGGTAAACTTTCACTATATCTCCTACAAATATGTCTTACACTTTGTGTAAATAAGACTAGAAAAATGTATTTCGAAACATGTAAAAGCTATTATACATAATCTCTTTAAATTGAACTTCACATTGCCCTTTTCAGTATTTTAAGGGACAAGGTGGTATAAACGATAATAATTTTTAGGGTTCATACATGCTGTATTACTCCAATTAATAACATGATCATCATTGACTACCATGAGTACTAAGAGCATCTCTAGGTTCCAGATAATTGATGTTTGTTTGCCTTTTGGTGTTCTTTCATCAGTTTTTGCCTATTAAATGCATAGATAATAGCATCATTACACATGCACCTGCACAAAATACACAGATTTGACACACGTACGTGTTTGCATTTGCACAGTATTTTTTTTCAAGATTCTCCCTTAATCCCTATCAATTCACACTCTTAGTCACTGAGGTTGCAACACATGCACGCTCTAACAGCAGGGTGGCACAATTGCATAAAAGGTTTCACATCCTAAAAGAAGTTTATTGCCATAAGCACTTTTTTTTTCTCTCTTCTCCAGAGTTCATATGACACAACTAAAGTATCTTAATTATTTAATAGCACGCAATCAGCCCAATATTTAATCAAAAATACCTATTATCATTTCGCAAATACTCTCATGTATAAATTCTAATATGAAATTGGCCTTATCGAAATGTTACTAATATTTTTCAGAAAGAGAAGAGGGGAATTGGAGCGAGAGATTTTGACAGTTGCTGTGTCACTGCATTTGCATTCGAACGTAAAGGTGGCATACCCAAATGTTCTTATAAGAATATCGGGTCTGACAAAAAAGAAGATGACCAAGCTTAATGCTCAATGACTGAGAGAAAGGGTTTAAAAGGACAAGGTATAATTAATTAGAATAATTGAAGACACACCATTTAGCTGAATTCTTGGATGTCCTGCCAGACAAACCCAATAGGATTTCCCATACCCCAAATTGTCAAGATAACTGGTCATATTGGTCATTGTATCTGTTGTAAACCAAACCGAAATTACACACATACGAAGAAATAATAGAGCTCTCTCTACTCTTACTCATCATGCATTCTTAGTAATTATTTGTTCCCCTAAATGAGAGAATACGATTGTATATAAGAGTGTGCGCCTCTCAACGGTAACTACCCAAATTAAAATTATTTCCAATTAAAAGGAATGTTTTCTTTCTAATCCAAATTCGGGAAAAAGTTAATCCTATCGCCTAAGTGACAAAACGTGATATACAAAAATGATTCTCTTGTCAACATATGTTCATTAAGCATATAAATAAATCAGAATGCGGAAAAGTAATTTATACACTTGCGACGAGAATGATTTCAATATGAGTTGATAAAGTTTTTTAACCATGGGGTAATGGCATGAATGATTTCAATATGAGTTGATAAAGTTTTTCAAAAACCTCTCGGACAAGACTCAAAGTGAGTTTTGGCAACGGAATATGACAACCTAACAATCTTGTAAGCATAATTCGTATACATACTCTTACGGAATATATAGAAACTGATACTTGGTGCTTAAGCTAACGATGATGTCATGGGTAATGTCATGTACTTTGTGACCCAACTCATGAAACAATGTTCTTCATCCTTGGCTCAAGTCTGCGCATGTGCACGTCCTCGCACACATCATTCTCCCTTAGGAATAAGAAAGCTCGGAGACAAACTATAGGGGAATATTGTTGAAACCCGTGCCAAATGAATGAAGATTTAGAATATTTCGGGATTTTTAACTTTTCCCCAAATATTTTGCCTTCAACTTTTTGAGGCCGACCCAATAATTTGCATCATTTTAAAATTTGAGAGAGACCCAAATCCTTCTAGCCCACTAAAATCAGCTCCATGTTGCAACGGGCCTGGCCAAGCATGTTCCAAACACATTCAACAAACATTCACTGATGAATATGGCCCCTTCACTCTCAAAACCTTGGCCAAAGGCTTTGAATATAATCAAGTCCAATAGCGTCTTTGGACCCGTTACCCACCACAACCAACTCAAATCCAATCCTATATAATTGCCAAAGGCTAAAGTTGTGTTGGGCCAATAGCACACCGAGCCATTACAATTTTCCACAACCAACAAATCTATTTCACAACCAAACACTTTCCAGGAATCTTGTTACAACAACCAAACATACACTTGGTTGTATTATAACCATTAACACCAAACACACCATTCTTCATTCCCAAGTCCCTAGTCTCCACCACCAGCTCTTTATACTTCAACTCCACGCTGTCACCTAAACCGCAATAGACCTTGCTGGAAGGAATGACGGCGACAGCGGCTCTGGCGAGTTTCATGCTGGATGTCTCCTCTTCTCTCTGCTTAATGTTCTTCTGTATGCAATCGTCGACAAGCGGCTAATATTTTCCAAAGTCGAATACCTCTTAATCTCGAGGCGGCATCCACCATTGACCTCGTCACCATCATAGAAAGTTTTTTCTGTACCTGGGTTGATCTCGGCCAGGTCTCTCCCTTTGTTTTGACGCCAGCATGGGTAATTTCGAGGGACGGAATGACCCTCATTCTGTGCGCTTTTTCGGCGTCAAAATCAGATAGATCTCTGAGGTTTGAGCAGTTGTTTTGACGCTTGAAATGCAAACGAGGCCAAGGAACTAATCAAAGGGGCTGTAACGACGGAGTTCACCACCATCCTCTTCCGCCAAACCTTCATTGTCACTCACGTCATCACCATACTCATCCTCCTCCCCAAACGACGTTGAATTGGGAGAACCATAAGAGGACAATAGTGGTCGGTGTGGGGCAGTGAAGAACCCTTGAATCTGTAGCAGCTCATTCATTGCATTGGGCCTGAATTAAATTGAGACCTCACAACTTTTCTGATGCAGGAGCATAGGCATTTAGTCGTCTTTTTAGCATTTATCATTTATTTTCCTTTTTCAGCCCCTTAGTATAAATAGCTAAGGAGGCCCTCACTGTATCACTTTTGACCTTTTGATATTGAGAGACTCAGGGGCAGATGGACATAGAGCCCAAGGAGGGCGGTGGCCCCTACATATAGGATTTTTTGGTAAAACTTCAAACTTCAAGGATACCTCTAATTATTTACAAAACTGAGGGTGTAAAAAAGATTGTAATTAATTAAAATAATAAACATAAAAACATGGTCTGCTATCTCTTTGTAGTTGTAGTTGTTTGGGCATTATAAAGCTATAATTTGTAGCTGTAGTTGTTTGGGCATTAAAATAATAAACATAAAAACAAGGTCTACTATAATTTGTAGTTGTTTGGGCATTATAAAGCTATAATTTGTATAAAACCTGAAATAATCCAAAAAAAAATTGCGTCGGGGGCTCCCGCCCCCGAACCCCCAGCACCACTCGAAACTTTCGCCCCAATTGAACAAAAATCCTGGAGAGACTAGAGAGAGAAATAAGAGAACTCCCATGATTTTCATTGTAGTTGTTGTTGTCGTCCTTGTGTAGTGTAGTGTAATTAACTTCTCATCTTTTACGCTTCCGCACCCATTCCTACATCAAAATTGGTATCAGAGCGAGGTTTGTTCTTGGATCGATCATTATTATTGAAGATTGGGATTCAAATTGGGTTCATCCAAATGAATGTCGCCCGAACCCTAATACCATACCTAAAACCCTAGAATCTCCTGTGATTGTTCTAACCCAACCAAAAACTGTCGGAAATCAGCCCACCCACCATGGGCGGCTTTCCCCTTGCCAGGACAGCCTACCCGATCCTCCAAAACACCATACCGCAAACCCAGATCAACCAGAACAGTATGGAACCACCCCTGAGGCAGCCCCCTCCTTCGATCGACCACCGATGGGTAGACACAAGGGGCCGGCGACCTCTGTGAACCCTCCATACCAGCCCGAAACCCTAGGGGCTGCTGCGGTAACTTAAGGACAAAAAAAAAACGACGGAACCAAACCCAAGACCTTCGAGATGCCTCCCACAATCATCCACGACCCTAATTGAACCCCAATTTTGAAATTAATCCCAAGAATGATCCCAATTCAAACCCTAACCAATCCTCCCCTTACAAATTCAAGTCCAAACTATCTTTACCCTCTAAAAACCCTAATTCCGTATACAAGGGGTGCGCATCTTTGGGAATCCTACCCATCCCACCCGACATACCCTTAGCCACCGCACAATCCATTTGCCGACAACGTGACTCTCTTTGTCACTCTCAAGCAAGGCTCGCCGATGTCTCTACGACCTATACTCGTACCGTTATGATTACTACTATAGTGGATACTCAGTCACCTCCTCCTAGCGACGACGTGTGGATTCGAACGAGCATTTTTTTTACTCGTTGCACCGCGAAGGGTAGATTGTGCACAATAATCATAGACTGGGGAGCTAGTGACAATTTGATTGCACAAGAGATGGTGCACAAACTAAAGCTTCCCACGGAGCTATAGGCTACACCGTGCCGTATTAGGTGGTTGGGTAGCGGAGCCACACTTGCCCCGAGCCGTCAGTGTCGAGTGAATTTTTCCATTGGGGACTATCGTGATGAGGTTCTTTGCACCGTGGTTGACATGAGGGTATGCCACTTGCTTTTGGGGAGGCCATGGCAATTTGACCATAGTAGTATACATGATGGACGAGCCAACACCTACTCTTTTACACATAGTGGGTAGCACTTTCTTCTTCGCCCCATGTGACCGTTTCCGATGATTCGACCTTCAGCCCTACTTATTTCGCATGAGGAGTTAGCCGCCGAGACTGCGGAGGCAGGGGTGTGTTATGCTCTTATTAGCCCCATCACCGCTCCGGAGGCATCCGTTCCACCGTGTGTTCAATGTTTATTGGATTCTTTCAGTGATTTGTGCACTTCGCCAGACGAGCTTCCTCCCCTTCGGGACATATAACATGCGATTGACTTCATCCCAGGGGCGCAGCTCCCCAACCTTCCCCACTATCGCATGTCCCCCACAGAGCATGCAGAGCTACAACGGCAGATCACCGAGTTGTGTGACAGGATATACACGGGGTCTTATCGACGTTTCATAGCAGGGTTCAGCACAATCATGACTCCACTCACAGATTTGATGGGCACTTCGTCGATAACTGAGTTCAGATGGACCGAGGAGGCTGATCATGCCTTCACACGTATCAAGGGGCTAATGACGACTGCTCCTATCCTTTCCTTACCAGACCTTGACCAATTGTTTGCGTTGTCTTGCAATGCCTGCAAGACAGTGGTGTCTTGAGTCAGAATGGGAAGCTCATTGCATTTTTTAGTTAGAAATTGTTGGGAGCGGCCCTACACTACTCTACTTATGACTTGGAGTTCTACGCGGTTGTGAAAGCCGTGAAGTTTTGGGCACCCTATCTCCTCCATAAGGAGTTTGTGATCAAATCGGACTATGAGGCCCTGCAATTCCTCCATAGCCAGCGGCGTGTTAGTGATTGACACGCCAAGTGGACAGCTTACCTTCAGCATTATACCTTCCATCTTCAGTACAGGCCTGAGAGGGAGAACATAGTAGCAGATGCACTTAGCCAAAGTGCTCATGCATTAGTGAGCTTGCGAAGTCAGGCTTTTGGGTTCGATGAGATCTGCGACCTCTACCCAACCGACTTGGAGTTTGGGCCTATTTATGCCGCTTGCTAGCAGGGTCATGGCGCATCAGGTGAGTACTTACTACATGATGGATTTTTGCACCAGGGGACAGCTTTGTGTATTCCTTCTTCTTCATTGCGAGAAAAGATCATTTCTGAGGTTCATAGAGGAGGTTTAGCAGGTCACGTGGGGCAGGCGCACACCCATGCTTTGTTACGAGACCGATTTTATTGGCCCACAATAAGACAGGACGCCAATGCGTTCATTCATCGTTATACTTGTCAGACGGCCAAGGGTCAACACTCCAATGCGGGATTGTACACTCTCCTGCCAATACCTGAGCGCCCATGGTAGAACGTTTCAATCGATTTCATTGTCGGCCTTCCCCGTACTTCCAGTGGACATGATTCTATTCTGTTGGTCATTGATCAATTCTCCAAGATGTCGCATTTCATTCCATGTTCTCGCACGACTGACGTTTCTCATGTAGCGACCTTATACTTCCGCGAGATTGTCCGATTGCATGGCGTCCCCCGTAGCATTATTTCCGATCGAGATGTCCGCTTTATAGGACATTTTTGGCGGACATTATGGCGCTTATTACGGTCGGATCTTCAGTTTTCCACTGCATTTCACCCCCAGACAGACGGAGGTCGTCAACAGGAGTGTGGGAGATCTTTTGCGTTGTTTGACGTCTGAGCACCCCCGTAGGTGGGATCTGGTGATTGCTCAAGCCGAGTTTGCTTTCAACAACGTCGTTAACCGCTCTACCGACTTATCTCCTTTCCAGATTGTGTTGGGCCAGTCTCGCGCTATGCCTATTGACCTTATCGAGCTCCCACCGACTGTTCCTACATGCACTTTCGCTGAGGAGTTTGCAGACCATTTGACTTCCGTCCAAGCAGATGTCCGTTCTCGCCTTCAGACCATTTACGCTTCTTACAAAGAGGCGGCGGATGCGCATCGCCGTTTCATTTCCTTCCAGCCCGGTGACTTGGTCATGGTGTACCTTCAGAAACAACGACGTGTCGGCAAAGGCAACAAGCTTCTTATGCGCCGTTTTTGGCCGTTGTTCGTGCTTGTGGGCCGAATGCATATGAGGTCGACCTTCCTCCAGAGTTTCGAATGCATCGTACCTTTAATGTGATAGGTCTTTCTCCTTTTCGGGGTACCCATCCTCCTCCCGTTCCTCTTCCATCTTCACCGGCTCAGCCAGTCCGCTCTCATGTTGATCGTATCGAGGGCATACTTGACTCCGCTTTTGTCCCCTCCGCCTCGGGAGATTACACACGCTATTTGGTCCGTTGGGTTGGCCGCCCTGCAACCGAGGACTCTTGGATTACTGAGGCGACATTGCAGCATGTTGATCCCATTTTCTCTCGGCAGTATTCTACATATATGGATTCCTCTCAGGGGGGAGAATGATGCAGGAGCATAGGCATTTAGTCGCCTTTATAGCATTTATCATTTATTTTCCTTTTTTAGCCCCTTAGTATAAATAGCTAAGGAGGCCCTCATTGTATCACTTATGACCTTTTGATATTGAGAGACTAGAGAGAGAAATAAGAGAACTCCCATGATATTCATTGTAGTTGTTGTTGTTGTGAAGTCTAATTAACTTCTTATCTTTTACGCTTCCGCACCCATTTCTACATCATTTTCAACAGAAATTTGATTGATTTTTCTAGTTTCAATTACAATTCCCGCCACTTTTGGAACATTTATTGGCCAACCCACTCTTGTCAGCCAATCAGTTGTTTTGAGTTGTAGCCATAACTCAAGGAACATACACACAAAATACTATGATAATTCCAATAGCGAACATCACTCACATACCTATTTGATGTAAATGCATCAGAAATTGCACGTACACACACGACAAAGATATTAAGGGTTTTCTCTCAACTCATTCTCATTAGTTCATAGTAATTAGTTGTGTCCCATACAAGAGAATACAATAGTATCGATTCCCTAGTTTTGGGGTCACGCATGTCATGCACTTAGTCATCTAAGCCTTAACATCACTATTTTAAGATAGAAATATTCTTAGACAATATTTTTTTACACTTGTGATAATAAAATTATAAGAATGAAAATTTACAATGTTCTCCATCCATCGCTCAAATTCGTGCGTGTGCTGCGCTACTTCCAAACATGTTTTCCAAAAATATGAAAAACAGGTACAAAAAAGCCATCCAAAAGCAATGTTACCAGATGCACTTCCCCCCCCCCGGGGGATGGAAATTTCACCCGAGCAGTCATGTTTCTGCCCTGTCTCGCCCCTAACGGTGTTGGTTCGGGTTTGAAACAATCACCCCGGTCGCAGGTTTAAATGTAAAAAAACCCGCCCTGCCAGGTTAGACATGTTTTAGCAAAAATATGTATGTAAATTTACATTTACTAAGAAATACCTCACGTTAAATACGTTGAAGTTATACCTTCTACATTACTAATCATAGAAGTTTGTAATCATGGTGGTGTGCTTATGCATTATTTTAGATATATAAAAATCTAAGTTCCTTAAATTACGTAGCTTTAATAAGTGGGTCAGGCGGAAAAGAGCGGGTTCGGATTCCATACATATCATTTTGGGATGTGCTCAGGTTTTAGATATAAAAACTTTTTTTCCGGTTCGGAACAAGGCGAGCCTGGTGGTTTTCTTAACGCGCTGGGGTCGGGTTTTACAAAAAAAAAAACATTTGCCATCCCTACCTTGTATAGCAATGGAATAACTTAGGGCACCAAGTAGCCTAAGAAAAAGACAAAATTACCTAATAATAATATGTTAAATTAATAAATTAAAATACAATTAAAATAATTCTCTCTCTTAGTTGTTAGTCCAAAGGGGCCCACCATGCGTATGCACCATTTTCCCTGCCTTTGAAAAGGCTCGGCATCAAGTTTAAGATGTTGATTAAACATGTCCATGCCAGATAAATATATATATATATTCAATTGAATAATATATCTATTTGTGCGCGCGTGTCAATGAAGTATAAATGTGCTCAATAAAACATAATATATGTACAAATACTTAATTGGACAAAAGACGAAAGAGAGTTGAAGAGAATGAATGAGCAAGAGAGTGGTGGAGAGAAGAATGAAAGGAAAGAGAGGAAGAGAATAAGATTTCTATAAGGTGAGAGACCAATAAACCCTGAGGCTTAAACATTGAGGCTGTTTTTTAACACCTCGAGGTGAGGGGAGCCTCGAGGCATAAACCTTAAGAGCTTTCCTAAACATTGAGGTACCCTTACCACACACCAAAGTGATCCACATTCCAGATAACATTGATCCAAACAAGTCCACCAAAATACATTTCAAACTATATGTACTCGACTGAATAGACATTTATACTGTTATCATGAAACCCTACAAAATACTACAAATTTGAAACCTTAAAAAACACTGTTGTGAGAAATACCACGAATTTGATATACACGTCCAGTGTCTACGCAAATAAAATTCTCTCCATTTTTTAGATTCAATATTAAGTTAATAGCAATCTTTACCTGAAAACACAGCCTCTCCGGTAATTGTTCCTTTCTGAAGTTTCTCCCTTGTACCTCCATTTGTAGTATACCTGAAAACAATCAATATTAGGTCAATTAAAAAATTGGTGGCTGATCAATTTAGGTGCAAGAACAACATTTGCATGGATCATGCAGAACAAAAACAATTATGTTCCATTTGACAGTCAAGTGAGAAAATGGCTTGGATGGAAAAAAAATTCCACAGCAAATTTTGCAATGGCAAATCCTATAATTTTCCGTGTGTGTGTTTGATAACATTAATTTTCCGGTCGGAAAATCCTATTTTTCTGATTATTGTTATTTAGAGATTAAGATAAGACAAGAAAAAATGTTTTTAAGTGTTTTATATGGCAAGGGACATAATGGAAGGGTCTCATATTAGGGGGAAAAAAACAAATTGATATAAAAAAATCTGGCATAAAAATAATAAAAAGAAGGATTTGATATTTAAAAAAATATAAAAAGGTCGTACCCAGTGCACAAGGCTCCCGCTTAACTGCAGAGTTTGGGATAGGCGGATTGTAAGGACACAAATTTCCAATTGAGTCCTTGTATTGTGTTGGCTCAATTCCGAACAAAAACATTTATTCATAGGATAGTATGTAAATGTAATATTCTCAAGCCTATGAAGTGTTTGTTGAAGACGTAGCGGCAAAGAGTATAAAGCTTCATCAAATATGCCGGTTTGCGTGCCTCATTTCTACGTCATCAATCATAGTTCCATGCTCCCAAGGTATGAATGCAATTATATATATATAGGAGCTTGGAACAAGTTTATTGGGTGTTAGGTTTAATAAAAACTGTGTTTTACTTTCAGAAAAATTTAATTAGAACTTTAAAATAAAGTATATAAAGTTTCTGGGCCAAAATCCAATTTTATAAAAATTCCGGAAGTCGTTCGAAACGTCGTTCGAACGAGTTATTCGTTCGAACCAGGTTTCGTTCTAACGAGTTTGCCAACGAGTCTAAACTGGTCCGTCGTTCGAAATGTCGTTCGAACGAGATTGTTCGTTCTAACGAGGTTTCTAACGAGATTCTAACGAAGTCCATACTGGTGCGTCGTTAGAAGTCTCGTTCGAACGAAATGTCGTTCGAACGAACTGCTAGGCGGGAACAGTTTTTGGCAGTTTTTAACCCACTTTCCCACTTGTTTCTTAACTGATTTTTTCAGACTTTATGAAGGACGGGAATCACATTTTCCAACTTAACTTTTCCATCCTAGTTTATCTCTTAGAGAGAGTTTGAGAGCAAAAATTGTTTAGGAAAATGTTCATGTTTTGAGTGAGATTTTTAGAGAAAATATTTGATCACTCTAGTGTTGTACACCCATATTGTTTATCCAAGTTCTTATATACATATCAAATTGCTTGGAGTTTTGGCACCGGTTTATCTCTACCGAATTCAAGAAGAGAAGTTTTGGTTTGCTTCTACATCCATTAAAGAAGAAGAAGACTTTTTTTGTTGCGACTCTACCCACTTGGAGAAAGGCTCCTTGCTTGGGTGACGGTGACCATAGAAAGCCCTATTGGTGGATTCCGAGACCTAGGTGGTGTTCCGAGGTTATCCGCTAGGAAGAGGTGTCTACAAGAAGAAGCGTCGAGGCTTGAGAGGGATCGAGTCAGTCGGTGTAAGTCTATCTGTCTTGTAATTGTAATTCCGTATCTAGTGGATTTGTGGCTAGGGCCGTCCGAGGTTGTTTCCCGTCTTGGGTTTTTCCTCGTACATCGCGGCGTAGTGTGATTGGTTTATTTTATCTTGCATAATAACGTAGAACGCATGCTTAGCATAATTCAAGATAAAATTCAGTTTAAATCATCACACTCATTTAATTTGGGACTTAATTAAATATTAGCCTTTGTTTATTTGTGTGAACCATCTTACGCTTCCGCATCGAGTTTGTTTTTTTATACAAAAGGAAATTGTTAGCTTTTTCAAATTGGTATCAGAGCCAAAATCGATAAATTATTTCGTTAAGATTCTTTAAATTTTTGGCTAAAATGGATTTTTCCCCATTTTCAAAATTTCCTATTTTCGATGGTTCAAACTACGCGTATTGGAAAGCGCGTATGAGATCGGCACTAAAATCTATCGACGAAAGAGTTTGGATGTCTGTTGTTAACGGGTGGTCCCCACCAACTTATCTAGTTGAAAATGAACGTGTTATCAAACCCGCCGATAGATGGACTGAAAATGAGTTTAAACTTGCTAATTTCAATTCCCGTGGTTTAAATGCCTTATTTAGCACTGTCACACCGGATGAATTCCGTCGTATTATGACGTGTGAAACCGCTAAAGAAGCTTGGGATATTTTACAATTAACTCATGAAGGAACTAGTGTCGTTAAAGCTTCAAAACTCCAAAACCTCACCACTCAATTTGAAACTATCAAAATGAATGAAAAAGAAACTTTTGATGAATTTTATGCTAGACTTTCCGATATTGTTAATTCATCGTTTAACTTGGGAGAGAAAATACCTGACGACCGTGTTGTAAAGAAAATTTTAAGGTCCCTACCCGATAGATTTATTCCAAAGGTGACCGTTTTAAATTCTTTACCCACTTTAGCCTCTACGAAATTAGAAGAGCTTGTAGGTGATTTACAAACCTATGAACTGGATATGTTTCCCTCTAAAAATGAAAAGAAAATCGAAAAGGGCGTTGCTTTAAAAGCCCGAAAAGAGGTTAAACAAGTAGTAGAGAGCGATAGTGATAGTGACTCGGAAGACATGGCTTTATTTGCTCGCAAATTTAGAAAATTTCTTAAAATTAACAAAGATAGATTTAAAAATGATTTTAAGAAATTTGAATCTTCTAAACATGACAAGAACGAGAAGATTCCTAAAGCCGAAAAGATCCCTAAACCTAGTAATGAAAATTTAGATAGGGACGAGTCTAATAAGTGTTTTGGTTGTGAAGGTTATGGCCATAGGGCTTATGAGTGCCCCACTAAACTAAGGAAAGAGGGTAAGCGACCCATTTCATATAATGCGACCTTTAGTGATAGTGATAAGGAAGAGAAGCCCGATTCCCCCACTAAGAAAAATTTTGTGGCTTTTATGGCTAGTCATGTGAGTGATAGTGAGAACTCATCGATTGATGAAACGATAGCACATGCCACTTCCAAGGTCATTATACATGATTCTCTTGTTTTTGATGATAGTGAGAGTGAAGAAGAAAGAGAGAGTGAAAATGAAGAAGAGGTTAATGTGAGTGAACTTCAAAATGCTTTTCAAGAGCTTTATAAAGAATCTATTAAATTAAAAAGAGCTAATTTGAAGTTAGAAGCTAGTTTAAGAGAAAGTGTCAAGGTCGTTGATGAAAGTGCTTTAATAGAAGACCTTAGAACACGTGAAAGGACTCTTCAAGAAAAGCTTGAATATGTAGAAGGCGAAAGAGATAGCCTTAAGGGTTTAATGGAATCCTTGAAAAAGGAGCTTCTTGCTTTTGAAGAGCGAAATGTTTTACTAGAATCTAACATTTTAGAATTGGAAAATAAATTAAAAGATTCTAGTAATGTCAAATTTGATTTGGAGTGTCGTTCGGAAAAACTAGATAAAATGTTAGGAACGGTCCAAATTAAAAATGACACTTGTGGTTTAGGCTTCAATACTTGTAATGAATCTACTCATAAAGCCAAGACCAATGTTTTAGGAGAATCTACTAGGAATGCATTTAAAGATCACTCCTTAAGTAAATCTTTTCGACATGTTTTTGCTTGTACACATTGTGGTCGAAAAGGTCATCTTAGGAAATTTTGTTTTGATCTTAAACGAATTCCTAGAAAATCCCATAGTAAAGTAACCACGGTAGTCAACGTTCCAACACCCCAAGATAGTCCTTCTTCATTAATTTGGGTTAGGAAATCCGACTTAGTTGCCTTGCAAAGTAGGGTTTTTGATTCTCATTTACTTTCACATGCTTCCTCCCTTGCTAAATCTAAAGGATGAATGTGTTAGTGTCTGCATACTTTAGCGTTTGTGCTTCATGCTATATTCACATGCTAAATGTATGCTTGTTTAGTCATTTTCTAGTCATTGCCTTATTTCATATCACATGCTAGAATTATGATGTTTGTTTATCTTTTGTATTATATTTCTTTCATCTTGTTTGCATTAAATGAAAAATACAAAAAGATTTTTGTTTATCATTTGGATTTTATCGCTTGGTAATTTAAGCTTATTGAAAAATTCAAATGATTTTTGTTTATCCTTTTGAGTATATATATTTATTTTTGGTGAAAAATGTTAAAAACTCAAAAAGATTTTTTATGTGTGTATTTTAGTTTGACACACTTTATGTGGCATATATTTGTGTTTGAATCCTATCATTTACACTCCCACGTGGCTAGAACTTTTGGTTTAGATTGTCCATCCTTAAAATGTTCTTTACCATATTTTATGGAGTAGTTGGATTTTGTATTGTTTAAATGGATTCTATTTTTATATGCCTCTTTTCACACATGCACGAGCTCTTTTGAAATCTTAATGTCACATGTTATAGTTGAGCTTTTTGAGGTGTTCTCCTACCAATCTAGTCATCTGCATATCTATGACCTAGGAGGACTAGTGCATGTCAAAATCCGTTGCATGTGAGATTTGTGTGAAAATGAAAACATGATAAATAAAATGTGCACGGGGAAGGGCTCCGAAAGGATGAATTAAATCCTTTGCGATAGTAAGCCACCGTTTAATGGATCTAAAAGAAATACGTGATCCAAAGGCCTAAAAACAGAATATTTGGCATTAAAAAGAATACAATTGGCAAGGCCTATGTTTGTTTGATATATTCATTCAACAACAAAAGAATATATATGCTTATTGAGGGAGAATTGGATGGTATATCAACGGTTTGCACAATGTCCGTTTATCCTAGTTGTCTTTAATGTCATGACTCTATTTGGTTAGTAGAATCATCATCATACTAGGCTTGTATGCATTGTGTCTGTTTGTTCATTGAGTTCAATCTTCATATTGTCACATGAGGTTATATTTAAATGTGATAAAGTTTGCAATCAAATGAGAACTCCGTGAATGTTTATTAAGTGTTTGGGTCTAAATTTAATTGTTGCTAGTTCACACCCCAACACTTCCATTTTCATATGACACATTTTTGCCATACGAGTGTGCAAACTTATTGTATTTTGTGTCATGTGTGTGTTTATATCTATATATATATGCATGTACTTCATTGGTATATTTCTAGTTTATATATATATGATATTTGCTTGTCTTTGCCTTACTTTTATTGCCCATGTGCTTTAATGTCTTAACACTTTAAGCTTCAACATGCTTTTATGTTTATTAGTTCTTTATCCTTTGCCTATTCCTGAACAAAAAGGGGGAGAATGATGATAGGGGGAGAAATGGTATCTAATCCTATTATTATCGTATCCAAGTTTGGGGGAGATTTATCTTAGGGGGAGACGTCTTTCTAAGTAGGTCATGTGTTTGATAAAGGGGAGAACTAATTTAGGGGGAGTAATTAATTAATTGCATTTAATACTTTGATATTCCCTTTAATTAATTGCATTTAATACTTTGATATTCCCTATGCATTTGATGAGTTTGCTTAAGTGTGCAGGTTTTCTTCTAAAGCGGCATTGTTTAAACGGCAAAGCATTTGATCCTTGGGTTGAGTCAAGTTTGGGTGGGTTATGTTTTGAGTCTAGTGAGCTTGACGGCCCTTTAGGATTTTTGTTTGGTTTTTGTCCCGGAATAGCCAAAGGGGGAGATTTGTAAGGACACAAATTTCCAATTGAGTCTTTGTATTGTGTTGGCTCAATTCCGAACAAAAACATTTATTCATACGATAGTATGTAAATGTAATATTCTCAAGCCTATGAAGTGTTTGTTGAAGACGTAGCGGCAAAGAGTATAAAGCTTCATCAAATATGCCGGTTTGCGTGCCTCATTTCTACGTCATCAATCATAGTTCCATGCTCCCAAGGTATGAATGCAATTATATATATATAGGAGCTTGGAACAAGTTTATTGGGTGTTAGGTTTAATAAAAACTGTGTTTTACTTTCAGAAAAATTTAATTAGAACTTTAAAATAAAGTATATAAAGTTTCTGGGCCAAAATCCAATTTTATAAAAATTCCGGAAGTCGTTCGAAACGTCGTTCGAACGAGTTTTTCGTTCGAACCAGGTTTCGTTCTAACGAGTTTGCCAACGAGTCTAAACTGGTCCGTCGTTCGAAATGTCGTTCGAACGAGATTGTTCGTTCTAACGAGGTTTCTAACGAGATTCTAACGAAGTCCATACTGGTGCGTCGTTAGAAGTCTCGTTCGAACGAAATGTCGTTCGAACGAACTGCTAGGCGGGAACAGTTTTTGGCAGTTTTTAACCCACTTTCCCACTTGTTTCTTAACTGATTTTTTCAGACTTTATGAAGGACGGGAATCACATTTTCCAACTTAACTTTTCCATCCTAGTTTATCTCTTAGAGAGAGTTTGAGAGCAAAAATTGTTTAGGAAAATGTTCATGTTTTGAGTGAGATTTTTAGAGAAAATATTTGATCACTCTAGTGTTGTACACCCATATTGTTTATCCAAGTTCTTATATACATATCAAATTGCTTGGAGTTTTGGCACCGGTTTATCTCTACCGAATTCAAGAAGAGAAGTTTTGGTTTGCTTCTACATCCATTAAAGAAGAAGAAGACTTTTTTTGTTGCGACTCTACCCACTTGGAGAAAGGCTCCTTGCTTGGGTGACGGTGACCATAGAAAGCCCTATTGGTGGATTCCGAGACCTAGGTGGTGTTCCGAGGTTATCCGCTAGGAAGAGGTGTCTACAAGAAGAAGCGTCGAGGCTTGAGAGGGATCGAGTCAGTCGGTGTAAGTCTATCTGTCTTGTAATTGTAATTCCGTATCTAGTGGATTTGTGGCTAGGGCCGTCCGAGGTTGTTTCCCGTCTTGGGTTTTTCCTCGTACATCGCGGCGTAGTGTGATTGGTTTATTTTATCTTGCATAATAACGTAGAACGCATGCTTAGCATAATTCAAGATAAAATTCAGTTTAAATCATCACACTCATTTAATTTGGGACTTAATTAAATATTAGCCTTTGTTTATTTGTGTGAACCATCTTACGCTTCCGCATCGAGTTTGTTTTTTTATACAAAAGGAAATTGTTAGCTTTTTCAAATTGGTATCAGAGCCAAAATCGATAAATTATTTCGTTAAGATTCTTTAAATTTTTGGCTAAAATGGATTTTTCCCCATTTTCAAAATTTCCTATTTTCGATGGTTCAAACTACGCGTATTGGAAAGCGCGTATGAGATCGGCACTAAAATCTATCGACGAAAGAGTTTGGATGTCTGTTGTTAACGGGTGGTCCCCACCAACTTATCTAGTTGAAAATGAACGTGTTATCAAACCCGCCGATAGATAGACTGAAAATGAGTTTAAACTTGCTAATTTCAATTCCCGTGGTTTAAATGCCTTATTTAGCACTGTCACACCGGATGAATTCCGTCGTATTATGACGTGTGAAACCGCTAAAGAAGCTTGGGATATTTTACAATTAACTCATGAAGGAACTAGTGTCGTTAAAGCTTCAAAACTCCAAAACCTCACCACTCAATTTGAAACTATCAAAATGAATGAAAAAGAAACTTTTGATGAATTTTATGCTAGACTTTCCGATATTGTTAATTCATCGTTTAACTTGGGAGAGAAAATACCTGACGACCGTGTTGTAAAGAAAATTTTAAGGTCCCTACCCGATAGATTTATTCCAAAGGTGACCGTTTTAAATTCTTTACCCACTTTAGCCTCTACGAAATTAGAAGAGCTTGTAGGTGATTTACAAACCTATGAACTGGATATGTTTCCCTCTAAAAATGAAAAGAAAATCGAAAAGGGCGTTGCTTTAAAAGCCCGAAAAGAGGTTAAACAAGTAGTAGAGAGCGATAGTGATAGTGACTCGGAAGACATGGCTTTATTTGCTCGCAAATTTAGAAAATTTCTTAAAATTAACAAAGATAGATTTAAAAATGATTTTAAGAAATTTGAATCTTCTAAACATGACAAGAACGAGAAGATTCCTAAAGCCGAAAAGATCCCTAAACCTAGTAATGAAAATTTAGATAGGGACGAGTCTAATAAGTGTTTTGGT
Organism: Sambucus nigra; assembly: GCA_949130495.1. NCBI lineage: Eukaryota > Viridiplantae > Streptophyta > Magnoliopsida > Dipsacales > Adoxaceae > Sambucus > Sambucus nigra. Next base: position 77,191,978 of record OX422210.1, on the reverse strand, counting down.
TGTGAAGGTTATGGCCATAGGGCTTATGAGTGCCCCACTAAACTAAGGAAAGAGGGTAAGCGACCCATTTCATATAATGCGACCTTTAGTGATAGTGATAAGGAAGAGAAGCCCGATTCCCCCACTAAGAAAAATTTTGTGGCTTTTATGGCTAGTCATGTGAGTGATAGTGAGAACTCATCGATTGATGAAACGATAGCACATGCCACTTCCAAGGTCATTATACATGATTCTCTTGTTTTTGATGATAGTGAGAGTGAAGAAGAAAGAGAGAGTGAAAATGAAGAAGAGGTTAATGTGAGTGAACTTCAAAATGCTTTTCAAGAGCTTTATAAAGAATCTATTAAATTAAAAAGAGCTAATTTGAAGTTAGAAGCTAGTTTAAGAGAAAGTGTCAAGGTCGTTGATGAAAGTGCTTTAATAGAAGACCTTAGAACACGTGAAAGGACTCTTCAAGAAAAGCTTGAATATGTAGAAGGCGAAAGAGATAGCCTTAAGGGTTTAATGGAATCCTTGAAAAAGGAGCTTCTTGCTTTTGAAGAGCGAAATGTTTTACTAGAATCTAACATTTTAGAATTGGAAAATAAATTAAAAGATTCTAGTAATGTCAAATTTGATTTGGAGTGTCGTTCGGAAAAACTAGATAAAATGTTAGGAACGGTCCAAATTAAAAATGACACTTGTGGTTTAGGCTTCAATACTTGTAATGAATCTACTCATAAAGCCAAGACCAATGTTTTAGGAGAATCTACTAGGAATGCATTTAAAGATCACTCCTTAAGTAAATCTTTTCGACATGTTTTTGCTTGTACACATTGTGGTCGAAAAGGTCATCTTAGGAAATTTTGTTTTGATCTTAAACGAATTCCTAGAAAATCCCATAGTAAAGTAACCACGGTAGTCAACGTTCCAACACCCCAAGATAGTCCTTCTTCATTAATTTGGGTTAGGAAATCCGACTTAGTTGCCTTGCAAAGTAGGGTTTTTGATTCTCATTTACTTTCACATGCTTCCTCCCTTGCTAAATCTAAAGGATGAATGTGTTAGTGTCTGCATACTTTAGCGTTTGTGCTTCATGCTATATTCACATGCTAAATGTATGCTTGTTTAGTCATTTTCTAGTCATTGCCTTATTTCATATCACATGCTAGAATTATGATGTTTGTTTATCTTTTGTATTATATTTCTTTCATCTTGTTTGCATTAAATGAAAAATACAAAAAGATTTTTGTTTATCATTTGGATTTTATCGCTTGGTAATTTAAGCTTATTGAAAAATTCAAATGATTTTTGTTTATCCTTTTGAGTATATATATTTATTTTTGGTGAAAAATGTTAAAAACTCAAAAAGATTTTTTATGTGTGTATTTTAGTTTGACACACTTTATGTGGCATATATTTGTGTTTGAATCCTATCATTTACACTCCCACGTGGCTAGAACTTTTGGTTTAGATTGTCCATCCTTAAAATGTTCTTTACCATATTTTATGGAGTAGTTGGATTTTGTATTGTTTAAATGGATTCTATTTTTATATGCCTCTTTTCACACATGCACGGGCTCTTTTGAAATCTTAATGTCACATGTTATAGTTGAGCTTTTTGAGGTGTTCTCCTACCAATCTAGTCATCTGCATATCTATGACCTAGGAGGACTAGTGCATGTCAAAATCCGTTGCATGTGAGATTTGTGTGAAAATGAAAACATGATAAATAAAATGTGCACGGGGAAGGGCTCCGAAAGGATGAATTAAATCCTTTGCGATAGTAAGCCACCGTTTAATGGATCTAAAAGAAATACGTGATCCAAAGGCCTAAAAACAGAATATTTGGCATTAAAAAGAATACAATTGGCAAGGCCTATGTTTGTTTGATATATTCATTCAACAACAAAAGAATATATATGCTTATTGAGGGAGAATTGGATGGTATATCAACGGTTTGCACAATGTCCGTTTATCCTAGTTGTCTTTAATGTCATGACTCTATTTGGTTAGTAGAATCATCATCATACTAGGCTTGTATGCATTGTGTCTGTTTGTTCATTGAGTTCAATCTTCATATTGTCACATGAGGTTATATTTAAATGTGATAAAGTTTGCAATCAAATGAGAACTCCGTGAATGTTTATTAAGTGTTTGGGTCTAAATTTAATTGTTGCTAGTTCACACCCCAACACTTCCATTTTCATATGACACATTTTTGCCATACGAGTGTGCAAACTTATTGTATTTTGTGTCATGTGTGTGTTTATATCTATATATATATGCATGTACTTCATTGGTATATTTCTAGTTTATATATATATGATATTTGCTTGTCTTTGCCTTACTTTTATTGCCCATGTGCTTTAATGTCTTAACACTTTAAGCTTCAACATGCTTTTATGTTTATTAGTTCTTTATCCTTTGCCTATTCCTGAACAAAAAGGGGGAGAATGATGATAGGGGGAGAAATGGTATCTAATCCTATTATTATCGTATCCAAGTTTGGGGGAGATTTATCTTAGGGGGAGACGTCTTTCTAAGTAGGTCATGTGTTTGATAAAGGGGAGAACTAATTTAGGGGGAGTAATTAATTAATTGCATTTAATACTTTGATATTCCCTTTAATTAATTGCATTTAATACTTTGATATTCCCTATGCATTTGATGAGTTTGCTTAAGTGTGCAGGTTTTCTTCTAAAGCGGCATTGTTTAAACGGCAAAGCATTTGATCCTTGGGTTGAGTCAAGTTTGGGTGGGTTATGTTTTGAGTCTAGTGAGCTTGACGGCCCTTTAGGATTTTTGTTTGGTTTTTGTCCCGGAATAGCCAAAGGGGGAGATTTGTAAGGACACAAATTTCCAATTGAGTCTTTGTATTGTGTTGGCTCAATTCCGAACAAAAACATTTATTCATACGATAGTATGTAAATGTAATATTCTCAAGCCTATGAAGTGTTTGTTGAAGACGTAGCGGCAAAGAGTATAAAGCTTCATCAAATATGCCGGTTTGCGTGCCTCATTTCTACGTCATCAATCATAGTTCCATGCTCCCAAGGTATGAATGCAATTATATATATATAGGAGCTTGGAACAAGTTTATTGGGTGTTAGGTTTAATAAAAACTGTGTTTTACTTTCAGAAAAATTTAATTAGAACTTTAAAATAAAGTATATAAAGTTTCTGGGCCAAAATCCAATTTTATAAAAATTCCGGAAGTCGTTCGAAACGTCGTTCGAACGAGTTTTTCGTTCGAACCAGGTTTCGTTCTAACGAGTTTGCCAACGAGTCTAAACTGGTCCGTCGTTCGAAATGTCGTTCGAACGAGATTGTTCGTTCTAACGAGGTTTCTAACGAGATTCTAACGAAGTCCATACTGGTGCGTCGTTAGAAGTCTCGTTCGAACGAGAGTTCGTTCGAACGAAATGTCGTTCGAACGAACTGCTAGGCGGGAACAGTTTTTGGCAGTTTTTAACCCACTTTCCCACTTGTTTCTTAACTGATTTTTTCAGACTTTATGAAGGACGGGAATCACATTTTCCAACTTAACTTTTCCATCCTAGTTTATCTCTTAGAGAGAGTTTGAGAGCAAAAATTGTTTAGGAAAATGTTCATGTTTTGAGTGAGATTTTTAGAGAAAATATTTGATCACTCTAGTGTTGTACACCCATATTGTTTATCCAAGTTCTTATATACATATCAAATTGCTTGGAGTTTTGGCACCGGTTTATCTCTACCGAATTCAAGAAGAGAAGTTTTGGTTTGCTTCTACATCCATTAAAGAAGAAGAAGACTTTTTTTGTTGCGACTCTACCCACTTGGAGAAAGGCTCCTTGCTTGGGTGACGGTGACCATAGAAAGCCCTATTGGTGGATTCCGAGACCTAGGTGGTGTTCCGAGGTTATCCGCTAGGAAGAGGTGTCTACAAGAAGAAGCGTCGAGGCTTGAGAGGGATCGAGTCAGTCGGTGTAAGTTTATCTGTCTTGTAATTGTAATTCCGTATCTAGTGGATTTGTGGCTAGGGCCGTCCGAGGTTGTTTCCCGTCTTGGGTTTTTCCTCGTACATCGCGGCGTAGTGTGATTGGTTTATTTTATCTTGCATAATAACGTAGAACGCATGCTTAGCATAATTCAAGATAAAATTCAGTTTAAATCATCACACTCATTTAATTTGGGACTTAATTAAATATTAGCCTTTGTTTATTTGTGTGAACCATCTTACGCTTCCGCATCGAGTTTGTTTTTTTATACAAAAGGAAATTGTTAGCTTTTTCAAATTGGTATCAGAGCCAAAATCGATAAATTATTTCGTTAAGATTCTTTAAATTTTTGGCTAAAATGGATTTTTCCCCATTTTCAAAATTTCCTATTTTCGATGGTTCAAACTACGCGTATTGGAAAGCGCGTATGAGATCGGCACTAAAATCTATCGACGAAAGAGTTTGGATGTCTGTTGTTAACGGGTGGTCCCCACCAACTTATCTAGTTGAAAATGAACGTGTTATCAAACCCGCCGATAGATGGACTGAAAATGAGTTTAAACTTGCTAATTTCAATTCCCGTGGTTTAAATGCCTTATTTAGCACTGTCACACCGGATGAATTCCGTCGTATTATGACGTGTGAAACCGCTAAAGAAGCTTGGGATATTTTACAATTAACTCATGAAGGAACTAGTGTCGTTAAAGCTTCAAAGCTCCAAAACCTCACCACTCAATTTGAAACTATCAAAATGAATGAAAAAGAAACTTTTGATGAATTTTATGCTAGACTTTCCGATATTGTTAATTCATCGTTTAACTTGGGAGAGAAAATACCTGACGACCGTGTTGTAAAGAAAATTTTAAGGTCCCTACCCAATAGATTTATTCCAAAGGTGACCGTTTTAAATTCTTTACCCACTTTAGCCTCTACGAAATTAGAAGAGCTTGTAGGTGATTTACAAACCTATGAACTGGATATGTTTCCCTCTAAAAATGAAAAGAAAATCGAAAAGGGCGTTGCTTTAAAAGCCCGAAAAGAGGTTAAACAAGTAGTAGAGAGCGATAGTGATAGTGACTCGGAAGACATGGCTTTATTTGCTCGCAAATTTAGAAAATTTCTTAAAATTAACAAAGATAGATTTAAAAATGATTTTAAGAAATTTGAATCTTCTAAACATGACAAGAACGAGAAGATTCCTAAAGCCGAAAAGATCCCTAAACCTAGTAATGAAAATTTAGATAGGGACGAGTCTAATAAGTGTTTTGGTTGTGAAGGTTATGGCCATAGGGCTTATGAGTGCCCCACTAAACTAAGGAAAGAGGGTAAGCGACCCATTTCATATAATGCGACCTTTAGTGATAGTGATAAGGAAGAGAAGCCCGATTCCCCCACTAAGAAAAATTTTGTGGCTTTTATGGCTAGTCATGTGAGTGATAGTGAGAACTCATCGATTGATGAAACGATAGCACATGCCACTTCCAAGGTCATTATACATGATTCTCTTGTTTTTGATGATAGTGAGAGTGAAGAAGAAAGAGAGAGTGAAAATGAAGAAGAGGTTAATGTGAGTGAACTTCAAAATGCTTTTCAAGAGCTTTATAAAGAATCTATTAAATTAAAAAGAGCTAATTTGAAGTTAGAAGCTAGTTTAAGAGAAAGTGTCAAGGTCGTTGATGAAAGTGCTTTAATAGAAGACCTTAGAACACGTGAAAGGACTCTTCAAGAAAAGCTTGAATATGTAGAAGGCGAAAGAGATAGCCTTAAGGGTTTAATGGAATCCTTGAAAAAGGAGCTTCTTGCTTTTGAAGAGCGAAATGTTTTACTAGAATCTAACATTTTAGAATTGGAAAATAAATTAAAAGATTCTAGTAATGTCAAATTTGATTTGGAGTGTCGTTCGGAAAAACTAGATAAAATGTTAGGAACGGTCCAAATTAAAAATGACACTTGTGGTTTAGGCTTCAATACTTGTAATGAATCTACTCATAAAGCCAAGACCAATGTTTTAGGAGAATCTACTAGGAATGCATTTAAAGATCACTCCTTAAGTAAATCTTTTCGACATGTTTTTGCTTGTACACATTGTGGTCGAAAAGGTCATCTTAGGAAATTTTGTTTTGATCTTAAACGAATTCCTAGAAAATCCCATAGTAAAGTAACCACGGTAGTCAACGTTCCAACACCCCAAGATAGTCCTTCTTCATTAATTTGGGTTAGGAAATCCGACTTAGTTGCCTTGCAAAGTAGGGTTTTTGATTCTCATTTACTTTCACATGCTTCCTCCCTTGCTAAATCTAAAGGATGAATGTGTTAGTGTCTGCATACTTTAGCGTTTGTGCTTCATGCTATATTCACATGCTAAATGTATGCTTGTTTAGTCATTTTCTAGTCATTGCCTTATTTCATATCACATGCTAGAATTATGATGTTTGTTTATCTTTTGTATTATATTTCTTTCATCTTGTTTGCATTAAATGAAAAATACAAAAAGATTTTTGTTTATCATTTGGATTTTATCGCTTGGTAATTTAAGCTTATTGAAAAATTCAAATGATTTTTGTTTATCCTTTTGAGTATATATATTTATTTTTGGTGAAAAATGTTAAAAACTCAAAAAGATTTTTTATGTGTGTATTTTAGTTTGACACACTTTATGTGGCATATATTTGTGTTTGAATCCTATCATTTACACTCCCACGTGGCTAGAACTTTTGGTTTAGATTGTCCATCCTTAAAATGTTCTTTACCATATTTTATGGAGTAGTTGGATTTTGTATTGTTTAAATGGATTCTATTTTTATATGCCTCTTTTCACACATGCACGGGCTCTTTTGAAATCTTAATGTCACATGTTATAGTTGAGCTTTTTGAGGTGTTCTCCTACCAATCTAGTCATCTGCATATCTATGACCTAGGAGGACTAGTGCATGTCAAAATCCGTTGCATGTGAGATTTGTGTGAAAATGAAAACATGATAAATAAAATGTGCACGGGGAAGGGCTCCGAAAGGATGAATTAAATCCTTTGCGATAGTAAGCCACCGTTTAATGGATCTAAAAGAAATACGTGATCCAAAGGCCTAAAAACAGAATATTTGGCATTAAAAAGAATACAATTGGCAAGGCCTATGTTTGTTTGATATATTCATTCAACAACAAAAGAATATATATGCTTATTGAGGGAGAATTGGATGGTATATCAACGGTTTGCACAATGTCCGTTTATCCTAGTTGTCTTTAATGTCATGACTCTATTTGGTTAGTAGAATCATCATCATACTAGGCTTGTATGCATTGTGTCTGTTTGTTCATTGAGTTCAATCTTCATATTGTCACATGAGGTTATATTTAAATGTGATAAAGTTTGCAATCAAATGAGAACTCCGTGAATGTTTATTAAGTGTTTGGGTCTAAATTTAATTGTTGCTAGTTCACACCCCAACACTTCCATTTTCATATGACACATTTTTGCCATACGAGTGTGCAAACTTATTGTATTTTGTGTCATGTGTGTGTTTATATCTATATATATATGCATGTACTTCATTGGTATATTTCTAGTTTATATATATATGATATTTGCTTGTCTTTGCCTTACTTTTATTGCCCATGTGCTTTAATGTCTTAACACTTTAAGCTTCAACATGCTTTTATGTTTATTAGTTCTTTATCCTTTGCCTATTCCTGAACAAAAAGGGGGAGAATGATGATAGGGGGAGAAATGGTATCTAATCCTATTATTATCGTATCCAAGTTTGGGGGAGATTTATCTTAGGGGGAGACGTCTTTCTAAGTAGGTCATGTGTTTGATAAAGGGGAGAACTAATTTAGGGGGAGTAATTAATTAATTGCATTTAATACTTTGATATTCCCTTTAATTAATTGCATTTAATACTTTGATATTCCCTATGCATTTGATGAGTTTGCTTAAGTGTGCAGGTTTTCTTCTAAAGCGGCATTGTTTAAACGGCAAAGCATTTGATCCTTGGGTTGAGTCAAGTTTGGGTGGGTTATGTTTTGAGTCTAGTGAGCTTGACGGCCCTTTAGGATTTTTGTTTGGTTTTTGTCCCGGAATAGCCAAAGGGGGAGATTTGTAAGGACACAAATTTCCAATTGAGTCTTTGTATTGTGTTGGCTCAATTCCGAACAAAAACATTTATTCATACGATAGTATGTAAATGTAATATTCTCAAGCCTATGAAGTGTTTGTTGAAGACGTAGCGGCAAAGAGTATAAAGCTTCATCAAATATGCCGGTTTGCGTGCCTCATTTCTACGTCATCAATCATAGTTCCATGCTCCCAAGGTATGAATGCAATTATATATATATAGGAGCTTGGAACAAGTTTATTGGGTGTTAGGTTTAATAAAAACTGTGTTTTACTTTCAGAAAAATTTAATTAGAACTTTAAAATAAAGTATATAAAGTTTCTGGGCCAAAATCCAATTTTATAAAAATTCCGGAAGTCGTTCGAAACGTCGTTCGAACGAGTTTTTCGTTCGAACCAGGTTTCGTTCTAACGAGTTTGCCAACGAGTCTAAACTGGTCCGTCGTTCGAAATGTCGTTCGAACGAGATTGTTCGTTCTAACGAGGTTTCTAACGAGATTCTAACGAAGTCCATACTGGTGCGTCGTTAGAAGTCTCGTTCGAACGAGAGTTCGTTCGAACGAAATGTCGTTCGAACGAACTGCTAGGCGGGAACAGTTTTTGGCAGTTTTTAACCCACTTTCCCACTTGTTTCTTAACTGATTTTTTCAGACTTTATGAAGGACGGGAATCACATTTTCCAACTTAACTTTTCCATCCTAGTTTATCTCTTAGAGAGAGTTTGAGAGCAAAAATTGTTTAGGAAAATGTTCATGTTTTGAGTGAGATTTTTAGAGAAAATATTTGATCACTCTAGTGTTGTACACCCATATTGTTTATCCAAGTTCTTATATACATATCAAATTGCTTGGAGTTTTGGCACCGGTTTATCTCTACCGAATTCAAGAAGAGAAGTTTTGGTTTGCTTCTACATCCATTAAAGAAGAAGAAGACTTTTTTTGTTGCGACTCTACCCACTTGGAGAAAGGCTCCTTGCTTGGGTGACGGTGACCATAGAAAGCCCTATTGGTGGATTCCGAGACCTAGGTGGTGTTCCGAGGTTATCCGCTAGGAAGAGGTGTCTACAAGAAGAAGCGTCGAGGCTTGAGAGGGATCGAGTCAGTCGGTGTAAGTTTATCTGTCTTGTAATTGTAATTCCGTATCTAGTGGATTTGTGGCTAGGGCCGTCCGAGGTTGTTTCCCGTCTTGGGTTTTTCCTCGTACATCGCGGCGTAGTGTGATTGGTTTATTTTATCTTGCATAATAACGTAGAACGCATGCTTAGCATAATTCAAGATAAAATTCAGTTTAAATCATCACACTCATTTAATTTGGGACTTAATTAAATATTAGCCTTTGTTTATTTGTGTGAACCATCTTACGCTTCCGCATCGAGTTTGTTTTTTTATACAAAAGGAAATTGTTAGCTTTTTCAAATTGGTATCAGAGCCAAAATCGATAAATTATTTCGTTAAGATTCTTTAAATTTTTGGCTAAAATGGATTTTTCCCCATTTTCAAAATTTCCTATTTTCGATGGTTCAAACTACGCGTATTGGAAAGCGCGTATGAGATCGGCACTAAAATCTATCGACGAAAGAGTTTGGATGTCTGTTGTTAACGGGTGGTCCCCACCAACTTATCTAGTTGAAAATGAACGTGTTATCAAACCCGCCGATAGATGGACTGAAAATGAGTTTAAACTTGCTAATTTCAATTCCCGTGGTTTAAATGCCTTATTTAGCACTGTCACACCGGATGAATTCCGTCGTATTATGACGTGTGAAACCGCTAAAGAAGCTTGGGATATTTTACAATTAACTCATGAAGGAACTAGTGTCGTTAAAGCTTCAAAGCTCCAAAACCTCACCACTCAATTTGAAACTATCAAAATGAATGAAAAAGAAACTTTTGATGAATTTTATGCTAGACTTTCCGATATTGTTAATTCATCGTTTAACTTGGGAGAGAAAATACCTGACGACCGTGTTGTAAAGAAAATTTTAAGGTCCCTACCCAATAGATTTATTCCAAAGGTGACCGTTTTAAATTCTTTACCCACTTTAGCCTCTACGAAATTAGAAGAGCTTGTAGGTGATTTACAAACCTATGAACTGGATATGTTTCCCTCTAAAAATGAAAAGAAAATCGAAAAGGGCGTTGCTTTAAAAGCCCGAAAAGAGGTTAAACAAGTAGTAGAGAGCGATAGTGATAGTGACTCGGAAGACATGGCTTTATTTGCTCGCAAATTTAGAAAATTTCTTAAAATTAACAAAGATAGATTTAAAAATGATTTTAAGAAATTTGAATCTTCTAAACATGACAAGAACGAGAAGATTCCTAAAGCCGAAAAGATCCCTAAACCTAGTAATGAAAATTTAGATAGGGACGAGTCTAATAAGTGTTTTGGTTGTGAAGGTTATGGCCATAGGGCTTATGAGTGCCCCACTAAACTAAGGAAAGAGGGTAAGCGACCCATTTCATATAATGCGACCTTTAGTGATAGTGATAAGGAAGAGAAGCCCGATTCCCCCACTAAGAAAAATTTTGTGGCTTTTATGGCTAGTCATGTGAGTGATAGTGAGAACTCATCGATTGATGAAACGATAGCACATGCCACTTCCAAGGTCATTATACATGATTCTCTTGTTTTTGATGATAGTGAGAGTGAAGAAGAAAGAGAGAGTGAAAATGAAGAAGAGGTTAATGTGAGTGAACTTCAAAATGCTTTTCAAGAGCTTTATAAAGAATCTATTAAATTAAAAAGAGCTAATTTGAAGTTAGAAGCTAGTTTAAGAGAAAGTGTCAAGGTCGTTGATGAAAGTGCTTTAATAGAAGACCTTAGAACACGTGAAAGGACTCTTCAAGAAAAGCTTGAATATGTAGAAGGCGAAAGAGATAGCCTTAAGGGTTTAATGGAATCCTTGAAAAAGGAGCTTCTTGCTTTTGAAGAGCGAAATGTTTTACTAGAATCTAACATTTTAGAATTGGAAAATAAATTAAAAGATTCTAGTAATGTCAAATTTGATTTGGAGTGTCGTTCGGAAAAACTAGATAAAATGTTAGGAACGGTCCAAATTAAAAATGACACTTGTGGTTTAGGCTTCAATACTTGTAATGAATCTACTCATAAAGCCAAGACCAATGTTTTAGGAGAATCTACTAGGAATGCATTTAAAGATCACTCCTTAAGTAAATCTTTTCGACATGTTTTTGCTTGTACACATTGTGGTCGAAAAGGTCATCTTAGGAAATTTTGTTTTGATCTTAAACGAATTCCTAGAAAATCCCATAGTAAAGTAACCACGGTAGTCAACGTTCCAACACCCCAAGATAGTCCTTCTTCATTAATTTGGGTTAGGAAATCCGACTTAGTTGCCTTGCAAAGTAGGGTTTTTGATTCTCATTTACTTTCACATGCTTCCTCCCTTGCTAAATCTAAAGGATGAATGTGTTAGTGTCTGCATACTTTAGCGTTTGTGCTTCATGCTATATTCACATGCTAAATGTATGCTTGTTTAGTCATTTTCTAGTCATTGCCTTATTTCATATCACATGCTAGAATTATGATGTTTGTTTATCTTTTGTATTATATTTCTTTCATCTTGTTTGCATTAAATGAAAAATACAAAAAGATTTTTGTTTATCATTTGGATTTTATCGCTTGGTAATTTAAGCTTATTGAAAAATTCAAATGATTTTTGTTTATCCTTTTGAGTATATATATTTATTTTTGGTGAAAAATGTTAAAAACTCAAAAAGATTTTTTATGTGTGTATTTTAGTTTGACACACTTTATGTGGCATATATTTGTGTTTGAATCCTATCATTTACACTCCCACGTGGCTAGAACTTTTGGTTTAGATTGTCCATCCTTAAAATGTTCTTTACCATATTTTATGGAGTAGTTGGATTTTGTATTGTTTAAATGGATTCTATTTTTATATGCCTCTTTTCACACATGCACGAGCTCTTTTGAAATCTTAATGTCACATGTTATAGTTGAGCTTTTTGAGGTGTTCTCCTACCAATCTAGTCATCTGCATATCTATGACCTAGGAGGACTAGTGCATGTCAAAATCCGTTGCATGTGAGATTTGTGTGAAAATGAAAACATGATAAATAAAATGTGCACGGGGAAGGGCTCCGAAAGGATGAATTAAATCCTTTGCGATAGTAAGCCACCGTTTAATGGATCTAAAAGAAATACGTGATCCAAAGGCCTAAAAACAGAATATTTGGCATTAAAAAGAATACAATTGGCAAGGCCTATGTTTGTTTGATATATTCATTCAACAACAAAAGAATATATATGCTTATTGAGGGAGAATTGGATGGTATATCAACGGTTTGCACAATGTCCGTTTATCCTAGTTGTCTTTAATGTCATGACTCTATTTGGTTAGTAGAATCATCATCATACTAGGCTTGTATGCATTGTGTCTGTTTGTTCATTGAGTTCAATCTTCATATTGTCACATGAGGTTATATTTAAATGTGATAAAGTTTGCAATCAAATGAGAACTCCGTGAATGTTTATTAAGTGTTTGGGTCTAAATTTAATTGTTGCTAGTTCACACCCCAACACTTCCATTTTCATATGACACATTTTTGCCATACGAGTGTGCAAACTTATTGTATTTTGTGTCATGTGTGTGTTTATATCTATATATATATGCATGTACTTCATTGGTATATTTCTAGTTTATATATATATGATATTTGCTTGTCTTTGCCTTACTTTTATTGCCCATGTGCTTTAATGTCTTAACACTTTAAGCTTCAACATGCTTTTATGTTTATTAGTTCTTTATCCTTTGCCTATTCCTGAACAAAAAGGGGGAGAATGATGATAGGGGGAGAAATGGTATCTAATCCTATTATTATCGTATCCAAGTTTGGGGGAGATTTATCTTAGGGGGAGACGTCTTTCTAAGTAGGTCATGTGTTTGATAAAGGGGAGAACTAATTTAGGGGGAGTAATTAATTAATTGCATTTAATACTTTGATATTCCCTTTAATTAATTGCATTTAATACTTTGATATTCCCTATGCATTTGATGAGTTTGCTTAAGTGTGCAGGTTTTCTTCTAAAGCGGCATTGTTTAAACGGCAAAGCATTTGATCCTTGGGTTGAGTCAAGTTTGGGTGGGTTATGTTTTGAGTCTAGTGAGCTTGACGGCCCTTTAGGATTTTTGTTTGGTTTTTGTCCCGGAATAGCCAAAGGGGGAGATTTGTAAGGACACAAATTTCTAATTGAGTCTTTGTATTGTGTTGGCTCAATTCCGAACAAAAACATTTATTCATACGATAGTATGTAAATGTAATATTCTCAAGCCTATGAAGTGTTTGTTGAAGACGTAGCGGCAAAGAGTATAAAGCTTCATCAAATATGCCGGTTTGCGTGCCTCATTTCTACGTCATCAATCATAGTTCCATGCTCCCAAGGTATGAATGCAATTATATATATATAGGAGCTTGGAACAAGTTTATTGGGTGTTAGGTTTAATAAAAACTGTGTTTTACTTTCAGAAAAATTTAATTAGAACTTTAAAATAAAGTATATAAAGTTTCTGGGCCAAAATCCAATTTTATAAAAATTCCGGAAGTCGTTCGAAACGTCGTTCGAACGAGTTTTTCGTTCGAACCAGGTTTCGTTCTAACGAGTTTGCCAACGAGTCTAAACTGGTCCGTATTTCTAACGAGATTCTAACGAAGTCCATACTGGTGCGTCGTTAGAAGTCTCGTTCGAACGAGAGTTCGTTCGAACGAAATGTCGTTCGAACGAACTGCTAGGCGGGAACAGTTTTTGGCAGTTTTTAACCCACTTTCCCACTTGTTTCTTAACTGATTTTTTCAGACTTTATGAAGGACGGGAATCACATTTTCCAACTTAACTTTTCCATCCTAGTTTATCTCTTAGAGAGAGTTTGAGAGCAAAAATTGTTTAGGAAAATGTTCATGTTTTGAGTGAGATTTTTAGAGAAAATATTTGATCACTCTAGTGTTGTACACCCATATTGTTTATCCAAGTTCTTATATACATATCAAATTGCTTGGAGTTTTGGCACCGGTTTATCTCTACCGAATTCAAGAAGAGAAGTTTTGGTTTGCTTCTACATCCATTAAAGAAGAAGAAGACTTTTTTTGTTGCGATTCTACCCACTTGGAGAAAGGCTCCTTGCTTGGGTGACGGTGACCATAGAAAGCCCTATTGGTGGATTCCGAGACCTAGGTGGTGTTCCGAGGTTATCCGCTAGGAAGAGGTGTCTACAAGAAGAAGCGTCGAGGCTTGAGAGGGATCGAGTCAGTCGGTGTAAGTCTATCTGTCTTGTAATTGTAATTCCGTATCTAGTGGATTTGTGGCTAGGGCCGTCCGAGGTTGTTTCCCGTCTTGGGTTTTTCCTCGTACATCGCGGCGTAGTGTGATTGGTTTATTTTATCTTGCATAATAACGTAGAACGCATGCTTAGCATAATTCAAGATAAAATTCAGTTTAAATCATCACACTCATTTAATTTGGGACTAAATTAAATATTAGCCTTTGTTTATTTGTGTGAACCATCTTACGCTTCCGCATCGAGTTTGTTTTTTTATACAAAAGGAAATTGTTAGCTTTTTCACGGATGTTGGCGAGCTTTACCCCCATATATGGAGAGGTTGATAATTAAAAATTATGATATGAAAAAAGATCTGATATAAAGGAGAATATGAAATTAAAAAAAGTTTTGATATTAAAAAAAAAAATCTGATATAAAGAAGAAAATGATATAAAATGTTTTGATATATATATATATATATATATATATTAAAAAAAAAACTGATATAAAGTATACGATATTAAAAAATCTGATGTAAAAAAATTCTAAAATAAAAAAAAAAATTGACATAAAAACTAAACATTTGATTTAAACAAAATAAAGGGAAAAAAATATTATAACATAAACAAAGTGGGCAAATCTTGGGTGGTAAAATTTACTTTGGGTTTAAACAAGGAAATTTTTTCCAGAAAAAGATGGAAAAGCATGGCAAATGGCATGTTGCATGGAAAAAATTTCCATGGCAAATTGTGCATATTAAACGCATATGAAAGTTTGCAAAAATTTCATTTGTCATGGAAAATTATGCCTATCAAATGGACCCTCAAAAGAAAAAAAGAATTGAATCATAGTTCGTTCAATCTCATTGGCATATACTAATAATATGTATGATTCATCATGACAAATACTTGAAGTACAAAAGAAAATAAATTTCATTGGCATATACTTGTGATCCGTATGATGCATCATAGAATCTACTTCCGTTGCACTTAACCATTACGAACACGCACGTGTGCGGTTTTAGAAATGCCTCTTTAATGAATTTAAAGGCTATCTGGATGTTCCTCCACATAACGCTTCTTTAATAAATCTGGACGTCCGCGCAAGTATTGTAAGACCCCGTGATTTTGAGTAATTTATTTTGGCGGTTAAATCGCATGCGTGACGTAATTTAATACAAATGGAAAATAATATGAAATTAGTAAATATTAATTTGTAAGAATAAGATTAATATATATGTGGTAATTTACTAGCGAGTTTAAGTAAATTTAATTAAGTCAATTGAAGTACGTCGTATGTGAGTGGAAACGGCGGGTTATTTTTGGGTTGAGACAGGATAATTATGTTTAGTGACTCGGATAGTGATTTTGAATGCATGGTTGATCCGGAATAGGTGAAAATAATCAGAATTGAGGACTCAGAGGTAGTAATTGGGTTCTGGGGGCTTTTTTTATTAGCCCGGGCTCACGTAGGGGTATTTAGGTTATTTTAATGTGAGCTAATAACCTAATTTCGGGATTTTGAATTAAAATTTATAAGGATTAGAGATGTGATGCAGCCATAACATTTATTCTAAACCCTAAGAGAGAAGGGCGAGAGGAGGAAGAAGAGAAATCAAAGGAGAAAGATAGAAGAGGCTAATTTGGGAGGAAATTCAAGGATTCTAACATTAAATTAACAGAGACGAGAGAGAGATCAAACCCCACGAATATTCAAAGGCAAGTAAGTAACTTGCTTTAAATTAAATTGAGGTGACTTATGTTCATATCATGGTAGGTGTAGAACAAAACCATATTTGGGTGAGGGTTTGCATGTAAATAGGGTTTTGGGTGAAATAAATTATATAAATAGCGGTGTAAATTGATGTATGATGTTATTGAACGAATTCCATCTCATAAAGATAAGATCTCTTGATAGAGATTTATAGGTTTGATCATAGGTAATTGGGTTGTTGAATTGAAATTATGTTATATTGAGGTGTTCATAATTGAGACTCACAAGTATGGATTAATTTGATGATTGATGACTAAATCCTTTGAATTAAGATAATTGATAGGTGCTAAAACCATATAAAAGATGTCCCTTTATGATTTATATTGATTGGGTAGTGTAGAAAAATGATTTAGAGGGTGATTGGGACTGAAATTGGGGAAGAACATAGGTTGGAATTCACCACAATCAAAACTGCGTCATTTTGACTGACAGAGCGAACCGGTTCGCCCCCTGGTCGAACCGGTTCGGTTTACCTACTTGTCCAATATATGAAATTGTAGATCTTTTTGTTACAATCGAGTGGGCGCCGACCTCGTATTTTTCTGATTTTTTTTAATTAGTAATGAATTTTATACGGAAGGGTGCACGAGACAAAAATCGTTAGTTGCTAATCTAGGGATGGATTTTATCTTAGGCGTAATTATGATACAAATGATTACAAAACCTTGAGGATATTTTCCCTTAGTTAATATGAATTCGTAGTTTATGATATTGAGGTTAAGTTAATGATTTTTAATACTTGGATCGATAGATCGATCATTTCTGTCGATCGATCGATGGAAGCTGAATGAAGGAAAATTCTTCGTGGGTTGTTGGGGACGTCGATTTTCAGCAGGTCCAAGATTGGTTTATTAAGAGTGCTTTAAAAGATTTATATTGCCTAGGGCGAGCGGGTAATTAAAGTTGAATTAGAAATCGTGAGAGCTAACTAACGAGAAAGTTTAAATATCGAATTGATGAGTTAAATTCGGGAATAAATCTACTGACCAGTTGGGTTAAGTCCGAATGTTTTATCAGAGTGATGTTACTTGATAAACTTGAATGATTATACGACGAGCTGGTTGGATAAGTCCGAGCATCTTAGAGGGATGACGTTATTGTATTTTAATTAATGGACGAGAATTAAATTAATTAAGAGTCGGGAGATAGACTCGAGATTTGTAGGCTGGTGCTTTGAGTGATATGCGCGGGTTAGCCGGAGTTTGTGATTTAATTTATGTATACGGGTATAGAGACAGTATATATATATGATTATGAATAATATTTGTGTATATGATATTTATATGAAACATACCTATTCTAGCCGTTATGCTATCAGGGAGGTTGCGCGCCGTGGGAGGTCACTCCAGTGAATCCTAGCAAAAAGTACCGTTCCTAGGGTCATAGGTGTTGTGCATGCCCGTGTGATGTAGGATTGGAGTACCGTGGAATAATATGGTGTGGTTATGATCACGGACTTAAAGCCATGACCGCCTCCAATGCTCGTTAGTGATTTCGGGTCTGGTGGTGAGATTTCGGCGTAGTTGCCCAGAATGTGGTGGACATTCCTGGAGCACGATAGCATGCTAGTGAGCTAGCTTTCCGAATGTGGAGTACATTCAGAAACTCGGTTGCATATATTAAGAGTGATATATATGTATATAGTGTCTTGGTGTGACATGTCTTATAAATGTACATAGTAGTGAAATAAATTATATACAGGCTTAATACGTCAATGATGAACGGAATAAATAACTGGAGTAAAGTTATAAATTGATTAACGGTTTAATAAGCTAATGAGAGATATAGCTAATTAAGAAATGAAAGTTAGACAATACTCGAGTCAGGGTAGTGTGCTAGTGAGATTTGCAAATAAGACTAGTTAGGCAGGGTAATGTAACTAGGTGGGTTATGATGTAGGCGCTAGGTGTGCACAATAGTTGAGAGGTGAGGGGTAATCTCATGAGTGCGCGACACCGGCTAAAATATGGAAAGTTTAACTGTAGATTTATTTACTGCATCTTAATTACTTGCTAAATGTTTTAAAAAGGTTTTGGGTTCTGACCCGTTTCATATCTATTTTCAAAACTTTTAGGTGCCCAACCACAAGGACGTCAAGGATAATTGTTCTTTCCAGGTACACGTAGCTACAGCTGATGAGGAAGCTTGCAGGAATTCTAAGTAGCCGATTTCATTCTCGATATTCTAGATTAGGTTCTCTATTCTACTATTGTTGGGCATGTCGCCCCTTTTATTCAGACTTTTCTAAGTTGGATTTATTGTATTGGATTCTTACCCCATGGTTTATTTGGGAACCTTAATTATTTATCTCATCTTTAGACTTTATCTGGTGTTTCATTTATATTGTCACTGTGTATAGACTTATTGTGTATTGTTTAATCTTTTAATATGTTAATGAAAGATAAAATTTGACACTGCTTATTAAAGTAATTAGGTGGTTAGTAAATAAATTATGTTTCGACAGTGATGCTAAGAATGAGCCATATGAGACCCGTTTTATTCTAGTAGAGGGCTGGTCACCCATTATTTTAATAAGCGGGGTGCCATAGATGGTATCAGAGCATCAGGTTCTAGTGTCCTTAGGATCTGTGCAGCTTTTTATGTTTCAACGTAGCGTTCTTTGATATAGAGCCATATTGCAGTATTGTTGCATTCCTCCTTACGTACGCGTACTTACGTTCTTCTGCTGATTATTTTGTATTTGACTGTGAGCTTATACAAACTTCAATCTCATTTAAGATGTCGCCAAAGAGAACCTGTCGGACGAGAGTAAACGCTGAGAAGGTAGGTGGGAATGGTGCCAATGGGGCACAACAGCAATAGGATCGAGATTCCCGACAGGGGATTCAGCTAAGAGATTTATATTAGTGATATCACGGTAGTATCGACCTATATTCGACTGAGATGATATATCGACAACTCACTTTTTTGATTTCCAATATTGCTACACCTTCACATGGTTTTTAGTCCCTTTCGCCTCTTTCATTTTCTTTAGTGAAGAAGAGAGAGCCTATTTCATTTTCTCTAATGAGTGAAAGAAAGCTTTATCAGGACTTCTCATGCTTCGACTTCTGTCATATTTGGGGTAGAGAGCAATCGTGATGTGAATAAAAGGAGAGGGAAGGGCAACCCACCCAACTAGAGCTAGAGGGGGGAGAGAGATTTATCTCTTTTTATCCTTTTTTCTTTTTGCTTTTATCTTTAGTTATCGTTCGTTTATTAGATTTAATTACTTAGTCGCTTATCTATCTCTTAGTCGTTTAGTCGATTTAGGCATTTATCCCTCATTTCTAATCATTCAATTATTAATGAGAGTTTAATGTCGTTTTGCAGGAGCTCGGTGTGGCCATTCTGTTGGCGATGAATTCCAAAAGCCTCGAAACACATGCTTGTCGGTTGTCCGAAATACAACCCAAGACCTTTTTCCCTCAAGCTACTAAATCAACTTAGTAATAGAATTATGAAATGAAATAAGCATATAACCACCACACAATTTAGTGACACAAGTATTTAATGTGGTTCACCAAAATTGGCTACGTCCGCAAGAGGGAAGGAGAGGTTTCACTATAGGAGAATATGTATTACACACTCAATCATTCATTTGAACAATATTGTAGGAACCCTAACAAAAGAAACTCACAAAATGATCTTGTTTCTTGCACTCACTTACAACTAAAATGCCTTAGTTGTAAACCTCTCTCTAACTGTTGTCTCACTTGATTTTTAGCAAGTCTTTTAACAATTAAATGCCTTCCTCATTTAGGGTGCCAGAGAGAGGATTAAAGGTCCAAACAAATCCTTGGTCGGATGGTGGTGGAGCTCTTAATGAGGTTGTTGGTGGTGGAGCTCTTAATGGGGCATTAGAGAAAATGGAGCATTTCTAAAATATGGGGTTGCCACTTTCAATGGCTGCCACATGCAAAACTCAGTCGGATTCCAACATTCTGCACGCAGAGTCGGTTGATTTCATTAGATCGGGTTCGGAAATCGAAAAAGAGCCCCATAAATTAAATTCCTGGGGCTTTGATATTATTGATTTTCTTCATATATTTGAGAAAGTTTGGGAGCCCTTTCATATGGAGATTCCTTCAATATTCTTTTGGGGTTGATTTCGTATGCAATGAAAACTCGCCACTATATGAGGGTCCCTTGGTTTTTTACGATGCACCTGCATTTGATGCTGTAGAGTTGCCAGTTTCTTGTCTATAGGGATCCACTTCGGGAGGAGTTTGAGTCCCGTGTTGAGTTAGTGGACGACATTTCGAGTTGAAGAAATTAGGTGCATGTGTTCCTATGATAACCCGGATTTTTAGAAAAATAATTGAATTATTAATCACAATTTTATGCATACGCAATGATGTGTGATTAAATTAATTGCATAAAAATCAAGTGTTAAAATTGTAAAGTAGGTGGAAAAGAATTTCTCAATATGTTTTAATTAAAGAGTTTAAGAGGAAATAAGAGTGCATGAGAAGTTTGGAGTTAGAAATTGAAGTTTAGAACCTTGGTTGGAGCATTTAAGGGATTTTCGAGCTGGGAGAGAAACAACCGTGACCGCGGCTTGTAATGTGCGCACCCGCTGCGACCGCGGCTAAGGATGGCGTAGCCGCGGGCGTCAGCGGGAAGGAAGGGCTGAGGGCCAGTGTCGTCTCGTTTTTATTGGTTGAATGGCGTGTGTTGTCTCCCCTCCATTGGTTTAGAATCTAGACCTTATCCTTTTGCCCCTTAAAACTACAAATCCGACCAAGAAAGGCTTTATCCCCTCTCCTCTTATATTGTCGCACGTATGAAACCCCCTTCTTCCACTCATAAGAAACCCACTTTCCCTAATGCTTATGACACCACATTTCCACCTATTTGCTCTCATTTTCTTCCATGATCAAAGGAGTAAACCCTTGTCATCATACCCTCATACACTATTGTTTTAAAAGCAAGAGAACACATTTGTATACTTTGGGTAGAGTTTTGGAAGTTTGGAATTTTAAATGGAGCTTTTGTTGACATAAACTATCTTGGGATCTTGGTATTCCCTTTAAGGCCACCTTTGGAGGTGGGGGCTACCCTACTTCTTCAACATCTTTCCTTGCATGTTTGGAGTCTATAGGTGGGGAAATTTTTCTAGTCTTATATGCTGATAAATTAGTATATGCATTTTAGTATACATAATGATTAATATAATGTTCATACATGCTACCTATGATATTTCCCATTACTAGTCCATGTGGAAAATATATAAAATGAAGTGAAATGCCTAGTATTCAAGGCATTCGAATTTTCAGAATATAAGAAATGGTTTTGTCAAAGAACGTGTGTTACAAATGTTAATATTTCGTATACACGAGGATAGTCAAGCACACTTTTTGGGCAAAACAATGTTTTAAAGAGGTATATTTTCATAAAATTATAGTTACGATATTTTCAGAATGAATTTCACGTTTAATGTGGTTAAACTCAAGTATAGTCTAAGAGTTTATAAATGTTGTTTAACATTTAAGAAATGTTGGGTAAAAATGCTAAGTCTTAAAGATGAGTAATGTATATGGTAATGGGTTTAAACCATAAAAAAATATGATTTTATGGCATGAGTTGCTTACATTGTCAAATAGCTTTTTATGACATTGTTCTTACATTGTCAAATAGTCTTTTTATGACATTGTTGATGTAAAAAACTGGACTTAATCCAATTTTATAATCACAGATTAAATATATAATTGCAATGCTAAATAAAAGAGAGACAAGATTTTTAAAGTGGTTCGGCTATGTAAGAAAGCCTAGATCCACTGTTATAGTATTGATTTCCGAGGTTACAGAAAGCTAGGTACTCTTGTCAATGAGAATAGCCTAGAATTCGTTCTACCTTGCTCTTGATGAAACAATGTATTTATAATGACCTGAAGATTAAGGGTTGGAATATTAAGGGATGGAATACTTTTATACATTTAAACATTTACACCCGTACATAATGAATGTGACGATTGGTTGTATGAACCACATGTGGTAAAACCCTTGGTATGGGGACTCTTCATTGGTATTAATGGTCAGCATTCTTTATGTTGGTCGGCATGCCTGCCGAACTACTATCTGCTATTAGAATTTTGGCCACGTAAGAGGACAAGTGTTTTCTTCTGATTGGTCCACGTAGGTGGATAATTTTTGGTATCAACAGAAGCCCCCAATGCTCTATGCTTGATGCTTGCGTGAAAGTATAGAACATTCAATTCTGGAAGTAGCTTGGAGTATTTTCATGGTGCCTGGTCGGTAGCCGACCTCCCACACACATAAAATTTTACCGGTCATGTTTGAAAATGGCATTTTTGTGACTAATTTGAATTTTAGCGAACCGCCAAAGGGTAAATGGGTCAGTGTTCTAAACGGCGCGCATATGCATCGCAAATGCGCGCATATGCGTGATGCTTTTTAGAAACGCAACGCATTAGGGGTATGCTTGGGAAAATGCGGGGTCAACGATTTTTAAGGCGGTCAACGGGTGCAATGCGCGCATAGGCACGCAATGCATTTTTTGAAGAGCAGTACTACGTCATTTTACATTTGTTTAAAAAAAAATTATCATTTTTCTTCTCGAGAAAACACGGATATTAAAAAAACGTGTACCCCGTCAAAAAATTAAAAAACAAAAGAGTCGATCTCTATTTTTAATAAACAAAAGCCCCGATCAAAAAATCAAACTCAAACAAATCATTAACAAGCCAAAAAACGTTTTAGGAAAACCTAGAACAAAAACACCTCCGGTCGATCTCTGCTTAAGCTACCGTCGATCTCTGCTTTTAGAAACAAACCCCTTCGGCCGATCTCTGCTTTTGCCCGAAAACAAGTAAGTTTCTGATTTCTTTCTTTTTATTTCTTATTTTACATCTTATTTCTGCTTTTACATTGTAATTTTTCGAATCACCAAGAAAACTTATTTTAGATCTTATTTCTTTCTTATTTCTTATTTATGCTTATATTTCTGCTTTTATTATTTTACAAGCCTGAGTATAACTAAAAAAATATGAAAAATAGGCAAAACGCCTTTTCATGCATATGCTTCGCATAGGCGCGCTGTAATACCCCGTATTTTTATGCTATATTAATTTGGGAATTTATTAAATTTAATGTGAATTAATTATTGAAAATAAATTCAGAAATTAATTATGTTATAATTATTAACGTGATGAGAGTTAGTAATTATGGAAAATTTGTTGAATATTACTAATGAGCAAAGTAATATATAATATTGGTTATATTAAATGTCAAGAGTGAATAAAATGACAATTTTGGAAATTTAAGTCGGGACGCGCCCGTGTCGCGTCGGGACTAAATATTTATGAATAAAAGTGAATATATTATAAGTTGTTCGTATGGTCGTTTTGAGTGCGCCAAAGTGTCCGGAAGGATCGAGATAGTCAGAAAAGTGTACCCGGGGGTTTAGTTTGGGCCTCGGGACGTTTTTAGGCTTAATTAGTACCCCGGGAGGGCATTTTGGACATTTCGCATTTTTGGGTAATTAAACCCACGACATTTCAAGGGGTATATCAGATGTCTAAGGTTGTCTCCTAGGGTTAAAACAACCAAAGACAAGTGATGGCCATAGGAGAGGGAAGGAGAGAGCTCTCAAAGCAATTCAAGGCCCAAAATCCATCCGTTTGCACCGCCACCACCACCACCACCAACGCATAGATCGCGCGACGGGGAACGCAACCACATCAAATTCGTCATCAAACCAGAACTCTGAAAATCCCAAGCAAGTGTCTATCTTGCTTATTTTCGTTAATGCATCACTCAGGTTAGTCTAGGGATGATTAGGATGAAATTTATGGAAGAAAACCCAAATTTGAGATAGGAATTCGGATGTAGTAATGATTTGAATGAAAATTTGGAAACCCCTTCACATGTAGAGGACTAAACCACGAAATTATGATGTTTTAGAAGAAGAAAATTCTGGAAAAGATTGATTAGAACCATGTTAAAGAGATTCTAGGGTTCTTGAGATTTTTATGAAGTTTTTGCCTATAAATCCATGATTAGTGAGGGAAATTTACATGCTTTACGTAGAAGATACATAAAATGAGATTATAATGTTAGTAGTACAAATTTCTGGGCGATTGGGAATGAAAAGTGTGGATTTGGAGGAGGTTATGTGAAAGAACCCGTAACTGATTAACTGCAGAATTCGCCATACCTGTTTGATCGATCGATCGAGCCAAGAGCTTCGATCGATCGAAGGTTCGATCGATCGAACCCCAGACCTCGATCGATTAACCCCTTCTGGCAGACTCATATTTCCCCTTTTTAAATTAGTTGAATTCAATTTTATGAGAAATAATTCTTGGACACCCTTATTAAAATGTTTTGAGAGATAAAGAAGACCAGTAGGACATATGAATAATTTTGGGGCCTTTAATGTAAGACGAGAGTGGTATTTTTGGGATACTTACATATAAGGGACGATGAACTATGTATTAAAGGGAGAGACACGTAAGATAGTTATGTTGGAACATAAATGAATATCTACTGAATTTTTCACTGGGGAGGATAGAGTCCATGAGTATTACGTAGTAAGTTGGAAAAATCCCTCGAATTTAAGGTTAGAGACGAACCGTTATGCGTGATAACTAATAATGGGAAAAATCAGGATAAATGTCGTGATTACGGGTTATGGGATGAACCTAAATTGATATGATAAAAGTAGTATATTTATATGACTGTGTGTATGCATATATTATATACATGTGAAAATCATTCCCGCGCTACTTGCTATCCCTGAGGTTACCGCGCTGGGACAGTCTTATCTCGATGGGACCTTTATGGGGGATATTGACTCGTACCCTAGAAGATAGATATCCTTGGTACAGGCTATCTGATCGATAGTCAGACGGTCCTAAGAGACGTGAGGGTATGTACTGACCTCTTAGAGACTTGGAATCTATGCTTCGCCTCAATATTGTTTGTGTATGTGTTAATACAGTTCGAGAGTGATTCCGAACTTGGATTTCCCTTAGTACGAGTGATACGGGGATTGGATAGCAGAGTATTCCCGCACCATAATTCTTATGTGGGGTGCTGTTAGAATATATATATTATACGAGCATTTAATATATATATGAAATTCTGAAATTTGGAACTGCCTACTGTGTTATGGTAAGTAGGGCATGTATGATGACTCAAACTGGAAATACTTGTTTTGGAAAGTATAATATGACACTGGGAAACTTTATTAATAAATAAAGTTAAAATGAGAGCTTTGTTACTAAATGAGATTTTCCTTTTAAACAATCATATTGTTCAGATTTAAATCTTACGAGTAACCTAAGATAAGTTAAACCATTGGGAAGTTTAGTGCGATATAAGGTAAGATAATCCGTTGGGAAGGTTAGTACGATAGGCGTGCACATTAGAAGAGAGGTGAGAATTTCTCAAGAGAGTGTCGCACTAATATGTTGTTGCATTGGCCTGTAAACATTTTAAATACTTGCTAAACGAATTTTAAATCATTTACACTATCGGGCTCTGACCCGTTTCTATTTCTCTCTCTTGTATATTTATGTACATATTACAGGTGCCCAGCCACAGGGGCGTCTTGCATAGGATCCCTTGGAAGGAACGTGCTGCAATTTAGGTGGGAGTTGCAGGCCTCTTGCTTAAACGACTTCATTTTATTGATTCCACTCCTAGCATATTCATTAGTTGGGCATGTGTCGCCCGTTTCCATTATTCAGTTGTTTTATTGGACATTGTGATTCAGTTATTCCTAGTATTGTCACTTTGGGATTTCTTATTGTCTGCATGTTTTACTTTAAGTTCTTAATGTTGGGATTTAGTTGTTGAATGTTTAAATTATATGGATTATATGTTCCAGGATTATTGTGGTGTGATTCTTTAATACTGAATTGTTGTAAATAATTAAATCTTTGTTTTAAAATAAAATTTGGAAAGTAATGTTTAAAAAGGGTTTTGACACTTAGCTTAATTTATTAGGGTGTTTAAATTGGAAAAAAATATTTTTTCGACAGTGATGCTAAGAATGAACCAACTGTTCACCTTGATTTTAATTTAATAAAGGAGTGATCGCCGGTATTTAATTAGGCGGGGTGTCACAGGTGGTATCAGAGCATCAGGTTCTAGTGTCCATAGGATCTGTACGGCTTATTTCGCTTTCAGCTTAACATTTTTGCTATAGAGCCCTATTTTAGGATTGTTGTATTCCTGTTTTTACGTTTACGTCTTCAGCTATTTGAGATTTGATAATAACTGTAGACTAATGAATTTTTCACGTTTCAGATGCCTCCGAGACGTGCACCAAAGGATAGGCGTGCCCAAGCCGAGCAGCCAGCAGCTCCGGCACAGGGTACTATGAATGCTAATGAGGTAGCCGCTATTGTTGCTCAGGTGGTGAATGTCGCGCTAGCGGTGGTTCAGCAGGCTCCACCCCAGATTTAGGCAATGGCGCCAGTATCTGCACAGCTTCCATCTGCATGGGAGCGGGTTAGGGATGCCTTTCAGAAGGCGCATCCCCCTGAGTTCTCTGGTAGTTCAGATATCATCATCGTCAGCTAACGGAAGAAAGACATCCAGCGGCATCTTAATATGTATGAGTGCACAGACGTGCAGAAACAGTTGTTGGCTTCCTTTAAGCTGGTGGGGGCCGCTTTGCAATGGTGGGAGTCCACCACCACCTTGGAGGAGAGGGACACGATCCCGATTCAGTCATTTTGGGAGCGGTTTGACCGCAAGTACTTTCCACCCGCCGTGCAGGCTGAGATGAGGCGGAAACTACTGAACTTGAAACAAGAGAATTCTACCGTTGCCGAGTATGAGGAGGAGTTCACGAGACTTCTCACTATAGTGCCAGATGAGGCACCCACCGAGGGCAAGAAGATAATGCTGTTTGTGGACAGGTTAGCATGGAGGATACGTCAGCACCTTATAGGGAATCTATCTCTGAGTACTTTCACTGATGTACTCAATGCTGCTTTACTACATTGCCAGGATCACCGCTTCCATCTGCAGGGAAGCAAGAGAGCAGGAGAGTCCGGCCAGCAGGGCGAGACCGGGGGTAGTGGTGCTAGTGGAGCACCGACATCTCAAGGACAGACTCGTCAGCACGAGCAGAGTTCCCATCAGGGGGACCCTGCTAAGCGATTCCGTTCAGGTGATTCCAGACAGGGATTTGGGGGTTATAGGCAGGGTCAGCAGGGCCAGCAAGGCCAACATCGACAGCAACAGGGTCAGCAGCAGGGCCAACCGGACCAACAGCGTTTTTATCAGGGCCAGTGGCGGGGTGGTAACGGCCAACAGGGCCGTGGTCAGCAGGGTCAGAGGGGAGGTAACTTCAGAGGCCGATGTTTTGGGTGCGGTAAGCATGGCCATAGGCGCCAGAATTGTCCAGAGGGAGAGAGGGCCCCACAGCAGCAGGGTGCCCGTAATGAGCCACAGAGGCCACTTTTTCCGGCTGCCCTCCCAGCACCAGCCCAGGTGCCAGCCCTACCAGCCGTTCCAGCAGCTCCAGTGCAGCAGGGGCAGTTACAGTATGGTCGTGTCTATAACGTCCACCAGGCAGCAGCTCCACAGGCACCACCCGCGATTGAGGGTATGTTTCCTATCCATGTACTATGGGTCGAGTTTTGTTTGATACTGGGGAGACGCATTGTTTTATAGCTACGCATTTTGCGAAGGGCTTAGGGTTGTTAGCCACAGCAGAGAGTACTGTGACGTGTGTAGACTCACCACTGGGGAATGGTTCGCTTATTTTCTTCATATGCCGGGGTGTGGGGGTAGAGATTGGTAGCTTGGTATTACCTGCAGACATGTTAGTCTTAGATATGCATGAGCATGAAGTTATTATCGGTATGGATTGGCTCGCAGCTTACAGAACCATGATTGATTGTTTCGGTGGGAGTATTGTCTTTGCTATTCCGGGGCAAGAGATGTTTGTAGTGGCTATGCCTCGCCCAGAGGGAGGTTTGACCGCTCATTTGTATTACATAGAGGAGGATACCTCTAAGGAGGTTGTGATTCCCTTAGACTCGATTCCAGTTGTTCGTGAGTATTCCGATGTATTTCAGGAGATACCAGGCCTACCCCCCAGTCGAGAGATAGACTTTGTCATAGACTTATTACCAGATACTAGACCTATAGCACGCGCTCCATACCGTATGGGTCCGGCGGAGATGCGAGAGTTACGAGATCAGATAGAGCAGCTGTTAGGTCAGGGCTTCATTCGCAGGAGTACCTCACCTTGGGGCGCTCCAGTCTTGTTTGTGAAGAAGAGAGATGGTTCACTGAGGCTATGTGTGGACTACCGTGAGTTGAGCAAGGTCACGATACGGAATAAGTATCCGTTGCCTCGAATCGATGATCTGTTCGACCAGCTGAGGGTAGCAAATTTCTTTTCGAAAATAGATCTGAGGTCGGGGTACCATCAGCTACGTATTAGGGAGCAGGATGTTTCAAAGACTGCTTTCTTGACGAGATATGGGTCCTATGAGTTCAGGGTGATGCCATTTGGCCTCACAAATGCTCCATCCGTGTTCATGGACTTAATGAACCGAGTGTTCAGAGAGTTCTTGGATCAGTTTGTCATCGTCTTCATAGATGACATTTTAATATATTCACACTCCGAGGAGGAGCATGCCGAGCACTTGAGACAGGTTCTTCAGACTCTACGAGAGCATCAGTTGTATGCTAAGTACGAGAAGTGCGGATTCTGGTTGCGAGAAGAACAGTTCTTGGGGCATGTTGTTTCTGAGCAGGGGATAGCAGTTGACCCGAGTAAAGTGTCAACGGTGAGGGAGTGGGGACAGCCCACGACACCGACGGAAGTGCGTAGTTTCTTGGGGTTAGCCGGATACTACAGGAGATTCATTCGGAGATTCTCCAAAATAGCGGGTCCATTGACGAACCTGACTCGCAAAGGGGTACCATATGTTTGGGATGATGCTTGTCAATTGGCTTTCGTCGAGCTGAAAGACAAGCTTACTTCAGCGCCAGTCCTTGCTTTACCGAAGCCGGGTGTGGAGTACCTGGTTTACACCGATGCCTCTTTACGGGGACTTGGGGGAGTACTTCAGCAGGAGGAGAAGGCTACATCTTTTGCCTCCCGTAAGCGTAAGCCGCATGAGAAGAATTACCCCACCCACGACCTGGAGTTAGCAGCGGTCGTTTTTGCATTGAGGATATGGAGGCACTATTTATTGGGGGAGAAATTTCGTTTGTTCACAGACCACAAGTCACTGCAGTACCTGTTCACTCAGCGAGAGCTGAATATGCATCAGCGCAGATGGTTAGAGTTTGTGAAAGACTATCAGTTCGATATACAGTACCATCCGGGGAAGGCCAACGTAGTTGCTGATGCGTTGAGCCGTAGACTGGTAGACGAGGTGGCGGACGTCTGGAAAGCAAAGTGGAAGGAGTTAGGCCACCAGGACGCAGTAGCCCGTTCCTTCATATCTGTTATGACAGTGACACCCGAGATTGTTACGAGGGTGATACAGGCACAGACCGCAGACCCGTTTTGCCAGGAGCAGATTATACGACTTTTAGCTGAGGATGCTGAGTCCTATTCTGTTAGTTCCGATGGGGGTTTGAGGTTTAATGGGAGATTGGTGGTTCCAGAAGGAGCAGAATTGCGTCATGCGGTGACGACCCAGTCTCATGGGTCCCGATTTGCGATACATCCTGGAGGAGATAAGATGTACCAGGATATGAGGCGGCAATATTGGTGGAGTGGGATGAAGAAGGACATCGCTGAGTTCGTGTCCAAGTGTTCTACCTGCCAGCTGGTAAAGGTGGATCATCAGAAACCGTCAGGGTTGCTTCAGCCATTGGAAGTACCCGCGTGGAAGTGGGAGAGTATTTCCATGGATTTTATTACAGGATTGCCTACATCACAGCGGGGCCACGACTCTATCTAGGTGATTGTAGACCGTTTGACCAAGGTGGCTCATTTTCTGCCGGTGCAAGCAGACTATACCACGGGTCAGTATGCTCAGTTGTTCATTGCTGAGATTGTCAGATTACATGGGGTGCCCCTGAATATTGTGTCAGACAGAGACAAGATTTTCGTGTCACGTTTCTGGGAGAGCTTTCAGGAGGCTATGGGTACTGAGTTGAGGTTGAGTTCAGCTTATCACCCACATACAGATGGACAAACAGAGCGTACTAATCAGATGTTGGAGGATATGCTACGCATGTGTGTTCTTGATTTTGGAGGAGGTTGGGAGCCACACCTTCCACTGGTAAAGTTTGCTTATAATAACTCTTATCAGTTCACGATTGGCATGGCCCCATTTGAGGCTTTGTATGGCAGGCCTTGTCGTTCCCCAACTTGTTGGCTCGAGGTGGGGGATAACAAGTTGCTAGGACCAGAGGTGATTCAGGAAACCTCCGCGAGGATTGAGATGATCAGGAGTCGCATTCGAGTAGCCCAGGACAGGCAGAAGAGCTACGCCGATGCAAAACGGTTCTTCCGGGAGTTTGATGTGGGGGACCAAGTGTTACTACGTGTATCTCCTATGAAAGGAGTGATGAGGTTCAGGAAGAAAGGAAAATTGGCCCCGAGGTACGTGGGACCATTTCCCATTATCGAGAGGATTGGGCCGGTAGCATACAGATTGGGACTGCCAGAGCATTTACATCGCATTCACGATGTATTCCACATCTCGTCGTTGAGACGATATCATCGGGATGATATGGCCCATACTCACATCGCGATAGATGAGATAGACTTACAGCCTGACAGCTCTTACGAGGAGAGACCGGTGGCTATCCTAGACCATAGCGAGAGGAGATTGAGGTCGAAAATAGTTCCACTTGTACGGGTCCAGTGGGAACATCATAATGTGGAGGAATCCACTTGGGAGCGCGAGGCAGACATGCGCGAGAGATACCCAGATTTATTTTTACCAGGTATGCCTTATATTTCGAATTTCGGGACGAAATTCCGTTATTAGGGGGGATGTATGTAATACCCCGTATTTTTATGCTATATTAATTTGGGGATTTATTAAATTTACTGTGTATTAATTATTTAATATAAATCCAGAAATTAATTATGTTATAATTATTAACGTGATGAGAGTTAGTAATTATGGAAAATTTGTTGAATATTACTAATGAGCAAAGTAATATATAATATTGGTTATATTAAATGTCACGAGTGAATAAAATGACAATTTTGGAAATCTAAGTCGGGACGCACCCGTGTCGCGTCAGGACTAAATATTTATGAATAAAAGTGAATATATGATAAGTTGCTCGTATGGTGGTTTTGAGTGCGCCAAAGTGTCCGGAAGGGTCGAGATAGTCAGAAAAGTGTACCCGGGAGTTTAGTTTGGGTCTCGGGGCGTTATTAGGCTTAATTAGTACCCCGGGAGGGCATTTTGGACATTTCGCATTTTTGGGTAATTAAACCCACGAAATTTCAAGGGGTCTATCAGATGTCTAAGGTTGTCTCCTAGGGTTAAAACAACCAAAGACAAGTGACGGCCATAGGAGAGGGAAGGAGAGAGCTTTCAAAGCAATTCAAGGCCCAAAATCCATCCGTTTGCACCGCCACCACCACCAACGCGTAGATCGCGCGACGGGGAACGCAACCACACCAAATTCGTCATCAAACCAGAACTCTGAAAATCCCAGGCAAGTGTTTATCTTGCTTATTTTTGTTAATGCATCACTCATGTTAGTCTAGGGATGATTAGGATGAAATTTATGGAAGAAAACCCAAATTTGAGATAGGAAATCGCATGTAGTAATGATTTGAATGAAAATCTGGAAACCCCTTCACATGTAGAGGACTAAACCACGAAATTATGATGTTTTAGAAGAAGAAAATTCTGGAAAAGATTGATTAGAACCATGTTAAAGAGATTCTAGGGTTCTTGAGATTTTTATGAAGTTTTTGCCTATAAATCCATGATTAGTGAGGGAAATTTACATGCTTTACGTAGAAGATATATAAAATGAGATTATAATGTTAGTAGTACAAATTTCTGGACGATTGGGAATGAAAAGTGTGGATTTGGAGGAGGTTATGTGAAAGAACCCGTAACTGATTTACTGCAGAAATCGCCATACCTATTTGATCGATCGATCGAGCCCCAGACCTCGATCGATCGACCCCTTCTGGCAGACTCATATTTCCCCTTTTTAAATTAGTTGAATTCAATTTTATGAGAAATAATTCTTGGACACCCTTATTAAAATGTTTTGAGAGATAAAGAAGACCAGTAGGACATATGAATAATTTTAGGGCCTTTAATGTAAGACGAGAGTGGTATTTTTGGGATACTTACATATAAGGGACGATGAAACTATGTATTAAAGGGAGAGACACGTAAGATAGTTACGTTGGAACATAAATGAATATCAACTGAATTTTTCACTGGAGAGGATAGAGTCCATGAGTATTACGTAGTAAATTGGAAAAATCCCTCGAATTTAAGGTTAGAGACAAACCGTTATGCGTGATAACTAATAATGGGGAAAATCAGGATAAATGTCGTGATTACGGGTTATGGGATGAACCTAAATTGATATGATAAAAGTAGTATATTTATATGACTGTGTGTATGCATATATTATATACATGTGAAAATCATTCCCGCGCTACTTGCTATCCCTGAGGTTACCGCGCTGGAACAGTCTTATCTCGATGGGACCTTTATGGGGGATATTGACTCGTACCCTAGAAGATAGATATCCTTGGTACAGGCTATCTGATCGATAGTCAGACGGTCCTAAGAGACGTGAGGGTATGTACTGACCTCTTAGAGACTTGGAATCTATGCTTCGCCTCAATATTGTTTGTGTATGTGTTAATACAGTTCGAGAGTGATTCCGAACTTGGATTTCCCTTAGTACGAGTGATACGGGGATTGGATAGCAGAGTATTCCCGCACCATAATTCTTATGTGGGGTGATGTTAGAATATATATATTATACGAGCATTTAATATATATATGAAATTCTGAAATTTGGAACTGCCTACTGTGTTATGGTAAGTAGGACATGTATGATGACTCAAATTGGAAATACTTGTTTTGGAAAGTATAATATGACACTAGGAAACTTTATTAATAAATAAAGTTAAAATGAGAGCTTGGTTACTAAATGAGATTTTCCTTTTAAACAATCATATTGTTCAGATTTAAATCTTACGAGTAACCTAAGATAAGTTAAACCATTGGGAAGTTTAGTGCGATATAAGGTAAGATAATCCGTTGGGAAGGTTAGTACGATAGGCGTGCACATTAGAAAAGAGGTGAAAATTTCTCAAGAGAGTGCCGCACTAATATGTTGTTGCATTAGCCTGTAAACATTTTTAATACTTGCTAAACGAATTTTAAATCATTTACACTATCGGGCTCTGACCCGTTTCTATTTCTCTCTCTCTTGTATATTTATGTATATATTACAGGTGCCCAGCCACAGGGGCGTCTTACATAGGATCCCTTGGAAGGAACGTGCAGCTTAGGTGGGAGTTGCAGGCCTCTTGCTTAGACGACTTCATTTTATTGATTCCACTCCTAGCATATTCATTTAGTTGGGCATGTGTCGCCGTTTCCATTATTCAGTTGTTTTACTGGAAATTGTGATTCAGTTATTCCTAGTATTGTCACTTTGGGATTTCTTATTGTCTGGATGTTTTACTTTAAGTTCTTAATGTTGGGATTTAGTTGTTGAATGTTTAAATTATTTGGATTATATGTTCCAGGATTATAGTGGTGTGATTCTTTAATACTGAATTGTTGTAAATAATTAAATCTTTGTTTTAAAATAAAATTTGGAAAGTAATGTTTAAAAATGGTTTTGACACTTAGCTTAATTTATTAGGGTGTTTAAATTGGAAAAAAATATTTTTTCGACAGTGATGCTAAGAATGAACCAACTGTTCATCTTGATTTTAATTTAATAAAGGAGTGATCGCCCAGTATTTAATTAGGCGGGGTGTCACACGCGCCTATGCTCCTAATGCTTGATGCTTGACCTCCACGCATCGATCACGCATCGCGCCTTTTAGAACATTGAAATGGGTATTTTACACCTTCTGTATCGCGAAGCCGTTGGAATGTCAATCGTCGGTACGCTTAATCATTACTTTCGCTGTTGATAAGGTCCCATCTGCTGTTGGCTCGTTTGTAGCCTTTAGTCCTAGCTTGGCTAGAAAGTTGGTCAAGGCTGGTACCCTCCCAGACCATAAAGTTGCTGCTGCTTCCCTGTCCCGATCAAAACTATCGGAGGGGGCTACTCAAAGTTTAGCATTGGTAAGTTTTCATATTTTGAAGTTGGCCGGATATTGTTCATGTCTTCCTTGATTTATAATGACTTGGTTCTTTTCTTGCAGCCAAATGTTGGAGAAGGACGATCGGTTACGTTCTTCTTCGGGAGAAGCAGAGGAGGCCTTTGAGGGTCTTAGGAAATCCCTTGAGGAGTCCAGACGTGCTTTGGGGACACAACTAAAAATTTGGGAGGAGAAGATTGGGGCTGCCGAAAAAGCACGGCAAATAGCTGATGATCCTCTGTCTGTGGCTACCTTGGCTTCTGCTCAAGCTGAGCGCAGGGCAAAGGCTGCTGAAGAGAATGTAGTCAAACTGTCTGCTGACCTTTCTGCTGAGAAGACCAAGTGAAAGAAAACCAGAAAGGATTCCTTCAACAAGGGCTGGGATAAGGCCATCTCTGCTACTTCTGCTCAAATAGCGTATGCTACGAAGAAATTCTTCAAGGAAGGTTAGTCGGCAGCTTTGAGGGAAGTTCGTACCGGTGAAGACTCAGAGCTATTTCTGAAAACTATGAAGAAATCTAAACCTGCACAATCTTCCAGACAACAAAGAACGAGTCGACCAACTGTTGAGGAGGCTAGGACCAAGAAAGCCTTAGCCGATCAGGCTGCCCAACTGAAAGCAAAGAATCAGGCTATTGTTGACTTGTCTACAAAGCTGGAAGCTAAAGACAAAGCTCTTGCCGACCAGTCCACACAATTGAAGGTGAAGGACAGTGTTTTGAAAAAACTTAACATCAAGTTGAAAGGTTGACCTTTCAATTTCACAAACAACCGAGAGAGGTGTGGATAGAAGGTTGCAATGAAGCTTTAGGTCAGGTAGATAATCACCTTGCTCAGTCCCATCGTGAAGGCTATAAATGGGGTTGGACTAATTGTCTGACTTTGTTGAAGCATGATCGTAATAGCCAGCTGTGGTATTGGAAGGAGCCTGGTCTTTTAAATTGTGATAATCCCCCCTTCAAGTTGGACACTTCATGGATCCCTGTTGATGCTAATCTCCTATGCTTTATCACTAAATACTTAGGGGACGATGGTTTACATGATGTTCACGAGATTGTTCGTTCTCCTCACCAGATCAATGTACCGAGCAGCAGCAACAGAAGAATGTTAAAGGGATTTTAACTCAATTAATTATCCCTATACTTTGGATGATCCTCCTGCTGGAATGGAAAGAGTACAACCATCTCAGCCGACCTCCAAAGCTGAAGGAAAACGTTCTGTTGAATAATTCTCATGTATTATGTTATTTATTTGAATGTAATACAGTTTTTATGAATGAAAATCCATATGTTTGTGTTGTTAACTTATGATTATTTTAATCAATCAGTCAACTTGTGATTGTAATGCCATTGATTCTACTAATGCACTTAGATATATTAATCCAAATTTAACATTAGTTATCAGTGGTGACCAAGTGTATGAGGAATATATGTTTGTATCCCGGTATTTTAGGAATATTTACATGCCTTCCTGCATTTAACTTAGTCAGGTAAAACTTGTTTGTAACTTTTTTAGTTGTATACGAAGTTTTACACTTTTTGTTCTTGACTTGTTTATACGAAATCATACATGAAGTGAATAACTTCTTGTTCGTGATTCGTTTTTACAAAGTCATACATGAAGTAAATTGTTCTTACCAACTAAGCATTTTAGGATTGTGTTCCTTTAACTTAATCGGATAAGACTTCTTGCTCGTGACTTGTTTACACAAAGCCATACATGAAGTAATATTTACTTCTTGTTCGTGACTTGTTTACACGAAGTCATACAGGAAGTTTGCATTTGCGCGAGCAATAATTGCGCTTCAAGTTGTTGACTTCATCATGATCGGCAAGAGACATTCGGACTTGTTGTTAGAGACATTCGGACTTGTTGTTTTTGTTTGTTTTTATGTGATGATATATCGCCATAAAAAAACGAAAAAATTGAAGGGACTGAAATCAATATTTTATTGAAATTTGACTCATAAAATCAAAAGAAATACAACAGTAACAATCCCTTGAATCATTGATAATACTTTCGGAGATGCTCGGCATTCCAGTGATTTTTGAATTCTTCTCCTTCTAAAGTCTCAATTCGAAAAGTTCCAGGTCGGATAACAGCGGAAATGCGATATGGGCCATGCCAATTAGCCTCAAGCTTGTTGCTCTTCCGTATCACCTTCTTAAGAACATAATCAACCTCTTTAAGGTTGGTCGGCTTAACCCTTATATTATAGAAGCGAGCAATTATGTGTTGGTATGCAGCATTTCTCAGGGCAGCATCTTCTCGGACTTCCTCCAACATGTCTAGATCTAGTCGGCGCATCAAGTCACTAGTTGGGGAATCAAAGTTCAGTACCCTGTGGGTTAGTAGGCCTATCTCGGCTGGTACCATGGCTTCAGTCCCAAATGCAACCATGTAAGATGTCTCTCCAGTTGCTGTTCTCAGCGTTATTCTGTAAGCCCAAAGAACAGAATGTAACTCGTTAATCCAATTGCCCTTTGCAGCGTCAAGTCTTTTCTTCAACCCATTGAGCAAATACCTATCTGTTACTTTTGTTTAACCGTTACTTTGAGGATGGCTTGGTGCAGAATGAAGCTTCAGGATCTTGGACTGGACACAGTACGCTTCAAATTCATCGTTATCGAATTGAGTTCCATAATCCGTAATGAAGGTATGTGGTAGCCCATATCTACATATGATATTCTTCCAAATGAACCGATACACCTTCTCATAAGGCATGTCTACCAATGGTTCTGCCTCCACCCATTTGATGAAGTAATCAACAACGACCAAATATTTGAACCTGCCCTTGGTGGTCGGCAGCGAGTCGACCAAGTCAATTCCCCAAATAGCGAATGGCCAAGGTGAAGTTATGGGTGTGAGAGCGGCATTGGGCATTTTATGGATTGCAGAGAACTTCTGGCATTTGCCACACTTTCTTGCAAAGGCGGAACAATCTGCCCTCATAGTCGACCAGTAGTATCCCTGAGTGTTGATTCGTTGGAGCACTGACCGACTAGCGGAATGAGCTCCACAGGAACCTTCGCGCACTTCTTTGATCAAATCTTCCACCTCAATTGGATGAACATAGCGTAACAAGGAGATCGTCAATCCCCTTTTGTACAAAACTCCTTTGTCTAACACATATCTTGCTGCTTTATATCAGAGCTTCTTGGCTTCTTTGGGATTAAGTGGCAGGATGCCATCCTTGATAGAGGCTTTAATTGGGTTCATCCAGGAAGGTCCCAAATCTACGACAATGTAATTAACCATCAAGTCCTCATCAATGCTCCGATTATCTAGGATCTCTATTGGCATGGTACGCCTAAGTTCAATTTTGGTTGCTAAAGTCAGCCGAGCAAGTGCATCTGCTCGGGCGTTGGCTATTCTGGGAATCCTGTGCATTTGCACGGCTGAGAGCTTGGAAATAACTTCCCTGGTTTTGGCGAAGTATCTGGTCATCAACTCCCCCTTGACTCTATATAGCTGAAGCACTTGGTTGACCACTAACTTTGAATCACTGTGCGCCATTACTTGCTCGCCTAATGAATGGACCAAATCTAGTCCAACTATTAAAGCTTCATATTCTGCCTCGTTGTTTGAGGATTTAAATTGAAACCTAAGTGCATATTCAACATCAATGTCATCAGGAGTATTGAGTATTATACCTGCTCCGCTTCCGGTTGCACATAAAGAACCATCAACATATAAATTCCACAACAGGTTATCATCCTTGAAGTTTCTTCAACAGAATTCCATGATGGAATATTTTCTTGCTCTCCTCGGCATATCTCTGGGCCAGTTCCCGAGTCAGGTTGATCGGCAATGATTTCAGCTTGCTTTTCAGCTGCACTATCTTCTTTACAAGTTTGCTCGTCAAGCATGTTTTGCTGGTCGAGAACCTCTGGATAGGTGAATTCGGCGATAAAATTTGTCAAAGCTTGGCCTTTTAATGAAGACCGTGGTTCATAGACAATGTCATATTCTCCCAGCTCCACTGCCAGTACATCAATCTCCCTGACTTCTCAGGCATGTGGAGTACTTGCTAAAGAGGCAGATCAGTATACACAATTATAGTATGTGCTTGGAAATAAGGTTTCATACGCCTAGAAGCCTCAATAAGTGCTAAAGCCTATTTTTCTAAGCGTAGATACCTTATCTCGGCTCCCCTGAATGCTTTGCTGGTGTAATAAATTGGTCTTTGGGTCCCATTGTCCAGTCTAACCAAAGCCGAGCTAATCGCAGAGTCAGAAACAACTAGGTACAAGTATAATTTCTCTCCTAAGATTAGTCGGGATAACAAAGGAGGTGATCCCAAATACTTTTTTAATTCCTGCAACGCTTCTTCACATTCTGCATTCCACTCAAAAGTCTTTCTTAACACCTTGAAAAACGGTAATCACTTATCTGTTGCTCGGAAAACAAATATGTTTAAAATTGCTACTCTACCGGTGAACCTTTGCACAATCTTTCTTGCAAGTCGGCGACTCCATTTCAATTAAAGCTTTTATCTTTGCTGAATAAGTTTCAATTCCCCTTGGAACATTCCTTCCTGTACCCCGAACACACACTTAGTCGGGTTCAGCCTCATCCGATGCTTTTCCAACTAATCAAACGTCTGACTGAGATCGTTGATATGATCTGAGGCTTTCTTACTTTTTGTTAACATATCATCCACATAAACCTCATGTTCTTGCCTATCTGCTCTTCAAAGATCTTGTTCACCAACCTTTAATACGTTGCTCTTGCATTTTTTAGCCCAAAGGGCAACATTGAAGCAATAAGTTCCTCGGTTGGGGATGATAGTTGTACTTTCCCTGTCTTCAAGTTTCATTTTTATCTGGTTGTACCCAGAATGGGCATCCATGAAACTTAAAAGCTCATGTCCCGACGTAGCGTCCACCAATTGATCAATTCTAGGCAAGGGGAAATGGTCTTTTTGACAAGCTTTATTTAAATCAGTGAAATCCACGCACATGCTCCATTTATCATTCTTCTTCTTGGCCCTTACACCATTGGCCAACCAGGCTGGATACTTCACATCTTCAATAAAACGGGTTTTTTGAAGTTTCTCAACCCCTTCTTGGATAGCTTGATTCTTCTCGGGACTGAAAACTCTTCGTCTCTACTTGATCGGCTTGGAATCCTTATTGGTATTGAGCCCATGACAAAGGAAGTTGGGATCAATCCCAGGCATATCCTTATGGCTCCAAGAAAATACATTTCTCCGTTGTCTCAGAAACAAAATCAACTCCTGTTTAAGGATTGGATCCAGTGTTGAACCGATCTGTGTAATTCTTTCTGGTTTGTCATCGTCCAGGATAATATTTCAGTAGCTTCCACAATCTGTCCCTTGACTAATTCTGTCTCATCTCGTGGATCTAAAGTTTCAACTTTAGATTCACTGTTGGGCTCAGTAATATCTGATGATGCCAGAATCAGCACCACCAGATAAGGTGTTTTCAAGCTCAATTTAAGAACAGCAATGGCAGCACAGTTATGTAAATGGTAAAGAATGAGATGAGAAGGGGAGAGTACACCTGGATATAAGTGGTTCAGCCTAAATTGGCCTACGTCCACTGTGTGTGTGTGAATAATCTCACTGCAATAAGGCACTAATGGCCATGGATACAATCTCTCAAGCCTTATCTCTCTACTGTGTATCTAGACAGAGTTTCAACTAGGGTTCAATATCTGGGATCCTTTTGCAAGGTAGAGGATGACCTCTATATATAGTACCTAGGGGGTGTAATGTACCCCCCATGCATGCAATGAGCATGTGTGTGGTTACTTCACCAATGTGGGACTGCCATCTGTCACTGTCACAGGTAGAGAATGATGATGCAATATTCTTCCCCACGTGTGGGGAATAATCTTGTTATAACTGATTTGTGTCCACGTGTCCTTATCCAAATGTCAGCAGGTGCTCGGCTATCGCGTCTGGGGTATGACCTCGGCCTTGGTGAGGCCGAGGCTGGTGAGTCTTAATACCTGTTCAGTCCGAGGATTCCATGGAGGTCTCGGCCTAATCCTGGCCGAGACAATGGGCAAGGTCGGCCTGAGACGAGGTTGCTGGTGACTTCCTGCAGGCTCGGCCTATATATGACCGAGGTTGCCATTTCAAGGCATATGCGAGTGTTGTTAATCCTTATGATGTCTCTTGGAGAGGCTCGTGGTAGTGTCGGCCTGGGCCGACCTTGATATGGCCGAGGGGTGATATCGCGTGCCCAAGACTCGTCCAACGTCTGCCATGATCTCGACCGAGGTTGGTGTCTCTAGGCCGAGGTTACACTTGGGGCATATCAATCACCCCCCAGCCCTTAGTCATATGTGAGAGCAAGTGACTAGGGGATTACTACACCTCCGAGGCCTGTCTGTTCCAAGCCAATACTAGCTTGACACTTGTCCAATGCTAGAACATGCTTGCTTGGTGGGCGTGTGCTGTCAGCCGCCCTTTGGGGCTCCCAAGGCAATGATGGGCCTTGGGAGTTGTGCCCGAGTATATAAGGGTTTTGAACCCTTCTTTCCCTCTTTCTTCTTCATTTCTTCCATTTCTGCCGTTTCGTTCCAGCAGCTCTCTCTCTCTCTAGAAAGATCTTGGTTCAAGGCTTTTGGGTGGTGATTTCTCGCGTCTTCTCCTCTCTTCCTTACCATTTCATCCTCAGGTAAGGTCTACCATACTTTTTCCTTCATTTTACCTGCAAGCACCCTTATTTTCGTACTTTTCGACGACTTTCTTAGTTTTCCGGCGACACCACCATAGTTTCAGGCGAGATTTTCTTGCCAAATTTAAGTAGTTTGATCTTTAAATTCCTTTGCTCTATCAGCAAGTCTTGTTTGTAATTTCTAGAGTTTAGGAAATCCCTAAGTGTAGTGTCGTCCTCTGATGCTCAGACCCTTATATCAGCTTCTTGAGGAGTTCCCCTCTCTTAGAGAGAGACTTTAGAAAAAATTAGGCAAATAGAAAGAGCACAGGAGGAGGCTCGTAGATCCCAAGAGTTTCCCATTAGACCCATATTTCCACCACCTCTGAAGGTGATATTTCCTGACCCCCCGGAGAACTTCTATCAGACAGGGGTTCCTGCTGATCCCATACCTATGTATGAGTCTGAATCTTCTACCTCAGACCCCATGTCTGTGGATTCCTTTGAAGAGGCCATGGACTTCACACCTAGGCCTGATCAGGCCCCTGATCAGGCCGAGGTCTCCAGCCGAGCCTCGTCCCATAATCACTCAAGCACCTCAGGGTCTTCCTCAGAGGTTGAGATTCTTGAGTCGAGTGTGGCCATACCACCACCAATTGACGCCATCCCTATGTCGGTTGTCACCGGGGCAGAGTTTGCTCAAAGGTTTCCGAGTTACCCATCAACATCTGCTCCGGCCGACGTTGAGTTGGATGATGATGATGAGGTTGAGAGCGATGTCGACGTCTCTGAGGCGGCCGAGATCGAGAGTACTATTACTGAGGTAGACCTTCTCTGCTTCAGATACCTGTATTCTATCAGCCCCTCAATAAAACTTAGGAGGCCTCTGAGGGAAGAGAGGGCTTATCATGGCCGAGACGGGGAGATCTGCTTGTACGAGCAGATGTTCAAGTTGGGGTTCCGTCTGCCCATTCACCCCATAATCAAATCCATCCTTTCTTACATTAATTTGGCCCCCTCCCAACTCTCTCCTAATGCCTGGAGAATCCTAATAGGGGCCATAGTGTTATGGAAGGCTGTCCACCACTCAGACCTTCCAGTTCAAGTCTTTGTAGGTTGTTACGTCCCTTTCTCGGCCAAAAATCATCCGAGCTACTACCATTTTGTAGCTCGGAGGCCTGAGAAGAAATTGCTTCAGGTGACCCAGACTTCCAACCATAACTGGAAGCCTCGGTACTTCTTTGCCTCAGGGCCATGAGAGTTTGGCCCATGTGTTCCCTCGTCCAATCTGGAGCAGAGGATGCCCCTGAGATGGGGTAAGGTCACCATGTCTGCCAGGGCCGACCCTGGACTAAGTCTACAAAATCTCCAGAAGGTGAAAGCCCTTCAAGAGCAGGGGGTACATGGGCTATTCGTCAGGTTCGAACACTTGATGACTCCTCACTTCCTCTCTGGGACAGGTCTGGGTGAAAGTCCCCTTGCCGAGCTTGGTAAGCATTTTTGTTTTTGAAGTTTAACCTCTGAGTTTATTCATATCTGATTATCTAACTCAGGTCTACTAATTTTTTGCAGAGCGACCAAGGGATATTCCAGACGAGCTTTGGGAGATGGCTGCACCGAGCTTGACAAGACTTGCCAAAAAAGCAGGTCTTAACGCTCCTCCCCCAGCTCCCTCGGCCTCTAAGCCCCCAGCCAAAAAGAAGAGGGCTCCCGAAGATCATGCCCCTGGGGATCAGAGGCCGAGGAAGAAGACTACTGAAGTTGCCATCCCTATCTCTTCAGCTGACATCCTGTCGGCTCGGCTGGATCAGTTGAAGTTAACTGATAGTGTAGTCGACCACAGCATGCAGGCCCTGGATGCCATCGGCTCTGTAATGACCGAGGCTGACAAACGCTTCTACAGCGCTATGGGCACCCCATTGCTGGTTGAGTTCGGCCTTCACAGAGCCGTTCAGGTATAATTTGATCCTTCATTAAAAATTCTTCTAAGTGTAACATATGATTCTTCTTCAGCTTACTTATGATCACTAAACATGCAGGGTTTGACCGCTATGCACCATTTATCAAACTGGACTCTGAGGAAGTTGCCTCTCATCCAAAAGGGGTAAGAGGCCGAGAAAGTTCAGAGTACTCTGAACGCAGAGATAGAGCGCCTCAAGTCTGAGCTGAAGGGCTCTGAGGAGAAGGTGAAGGGGTTGGAGAGGAAAATCTCCCAGCTTGGCAAGGATCATGCTGCTGCATTAAAGGCTAAGGACGACGTTCTGCAGCAAAAGGTCAACTCAGCTGTCAGGGCCGCCATTGAGGACGCCTCTGAGAAGATCATTGCTGACTACAAATCCTCTGATGAGTTCATGGGGTTTGGCTTTGAATACCTTGAAAGAGGTATCAAAGCCACTACTAAATGGGCTGACATCAGAGAGAGAGAGGCCGGCACTTTGAAGGCCTCTGATTTCGTGGGTCTTGGCTTTGCTGATCCACAATTTGCCCAAGCCCTTTAAGAGGTTGAGGAAGAGGCTGCCGCTCCTGCAGAGACTGCTACATTAGAGGTCACCGAGGTTGGAGGGGCAGACCCATGTGATGATGCGGCCGAGGTCTCTAACCAAGCCGAGGGTGTCAACGTTCCCCCCTTAGACTCTTAGGATATTTTGATCATTGTTTGTAACTTAACTGCGTTGTGGAACTTTTGTCTGTAATCATTGAACATATAATTTCTGAATTTATATATCAACCTCTGATGAGGACCATCTTCCCTTTCTTTTCATTGAATGTCATGTGATGCTTTTCATTCTTAGCTCCATTGTTATGGTGTCTGCTAAAAATTAATTTGTAATATGAGCTTTAACCTCTGAAGTCCTCTTTCTAAGCTTGTCTTTTTGTAATGGCCTTGTTTAAACTCAAATAATGGTCCTGAGCTCAGACCTTGTCACCAATGGATGGTGTTATGAAGGTCTGAGGTCATTACCTAAGAGGTTATCCTCATAATGAATCTCACCAAATTAATGATGTTAAGTGTCTGAGGTCATCTCATTATGGTGTCTGACCTCGGACCTTGTCACCAAATTATGATGTTATAAGGGTCTGAGGTCATCACCTAAGACGTTATCCCCATAATAAATCTTCACCAAATTAATGATGTTAAGAGTCTGAGGTCATCTCATTATGGTGTCTGACCTCAGACCTCGTCACCACTGAATGGTGTTATGAGGGTCTGAGGTCATCACCTAAGACGTTATCCCCATAATAAATCTTCACCAAATTAATGATGTTAAGGGTCTGAGGTCATCTCATTATGGTGTCTGACCTCAGACCTCGTCACCACTGAATGGTGTTATGAGGGTCTGAGGTCATCACCTAAGACGTTATCCCCATAATAAATCTCACCAAATTAATGATGTTAAGAGTCTGAGGTCATCTCATTATGGTGTCTGACCTCAGACCTCGTCACCACTGAATGGTGTTATGAGGGTCTGAGGTCATCACCTAAGGCGTTATCCCCATAATAAATCTTCACCAAATTAATGATGTTAAGGGTCTGAGGTCATCACTTAAGATGTTATCCCCATAATTAATGTTCATCAAATTAATGATGTTAAGGGTCTGAGGTCATCTCATTATGGTGTCTGATCTCAGACCTTGTCACCAAATTATGATGTTATAAGGATCTGAGGTCATCACCTAAGATGTTATCCCCATAATAAATCTCTGATCTAAGAATGAAGCAAGAACTGTCATGGGAACTGATCTTTATTAATAACCTCTTCACAATAAGATGGTACATTTACATAAAACTCTATGCAACATCATATGTAATATCTCTTGAGGTGGTCAGCATTCCGTGGGTTAGTGAAAGGTTCTCCTTCTAGGTTTTCTAGCCTGTAAGTGCCAGGCACAACCTCTTCTGTTACTTTG
Organism: Sambucus nigra; assembly: GCA_949130495.1. Taxonomy (NCBI): domain Eukaryota; kingdom Viridiplantae; phylum Streptophyta; class Magnoliopsida; order Dipsacales; family Adoxaceae; genus Sambucus; species Sambucus nigra. The sequence goes on along the minus strand of OX422210.1, from coordinate 77,147,023 downwards.
TAGGGGCCATGCCAGTTTGGGTGAAGCTTATTTGATTTCTGTAGGGTCTTCTTTAGCACTAGGTCTCCCACTGCAATGGGTCTTGACTTCACCCTCTGGTTGTAGAATTTCGCTGCCCTCTGCTGGTAGGCTGCTTTTTTGACCTCTGCGTCCTCTCTTCTTTCTTCGATAAGATCTAGGTCTAGCCTCCTCTCTTCCCCATTGCTGTCAGGGTCGTAGGTCTGAATCCGATGAGTTGGGAGTCCTACTTCCGTTGGTATGACGGCCTCTGAGCCATGTGCCAGCATGAACGGGGTTTCTCCTGTTGGTGTCCTTGCCGTGGTTCTGTAGGCCCATAACACAGCGTAGACCTCTTCAGTCCATCTTCCCTTCGCATCTTCTAACCTCTTCTTGATTCCGTCCAAGATAGTTCTGTTTGTGACCTCGGTTTGACCATTTGCCTGAGGTCGACCAGGAGATGAGAAGAACTGCTTAATCCCTACTCTTAGGCAATACTTTTCCAAGGAGTTCTTGAACTGGGTCCCATTATCCGAGATGAGGGTGTTTGGGAGACCATATCTGCATATGATATTCCTCCAAATGAACTGGAAGGTCTTCTGCTCTGTGATTGTTATCATCGGCTCTGCCTCCACCCACTTTGAGAAGTAGTCAATGGCAACTATCAAGAATCTATAGTTGTTGACAGCTCTTGGCAGAGGTCCTACTAAGTCAATTCCCCATACCGCAAATGGCCATGGAGAAGAGATAGATGTCATAGGCTGATGGGGTTAATGAGGGATAGTGGCGAACCTTTGACATTTGTCGCACCTCTTCACATAGTCTGCAGCGTCCTTGGACAAGGTAGGCCACCAGTATCCCTGAGTGATGATCCTCTTGACCAAGGGCCTTCCCCCTATGTGGCTAGAGCAAGAACTCTCATGAACCTCCTGTAAGACCCGGGGAACTTCCATGGGATGCACACATCTGAGGAGAGGCAATAGAAACCCCTTTTTGTACAAGACGTCTCCTACCATTGAAAACTTGGCAGCCCTATATCTCAACTTTCTCCTTTCTAGCTTGGACTCAGGCAGCTCTCCCTCTCTTAGGTATCTGACGAGCGGGTCGATCCATGAGTCTCCTAGGTTCAAATTGTGACAAGGGTTACATACCTCGTCCTCCTCGATGGTTGCCTTTCCTAAGACCTCGATCTGAATGGTCCTTCACATATCTGTCTTCATTGCCGAGGCCAGCCTTGCCAATGCATCAGCGTGATTTTTACTTAGTCGAGGCACTCTCTTCAGTTTTGCTTCCTCAAAATATTCTAACAACCTTCTTACCCTCTTTAAGTACTTGGCCATCCTTTCGTCTTTGGCCTCGTATATCCCCAGTACTTGATTGACAACCAACCTTGTGTCGCTATGGAGTAGGAGTCGCTTTACGCGAAGAGTTGTTGTCAATAAGAGACCTGCTATCATGGCCTCATATTCGGACTCGTTGTTTGAGGCCTGGAAGTTGAATCTCAAGGCGTATTCAATGTTGGCGCCATCTGGAGCCGAGAGTATTAGCCCCGCACCGCTTCCACTATCGCAGGAGGAACCATCAACGAAGAGGCTCCAAACGTCTGTATCTGATGAGAAGACCCCTTCTGTCATAACTCCTTGCTTGAAGAGGTATCGATCCTCTTCGTTCTCTTCTATTCTGCTCCGGGTTTTGCCTGAGATGACCTCTTCCCGATCTCGGAAGACGTTTGGTGCTGTCTCTTCCGAATTTCGGAAGACACTACGGTTTGTCTCTTCGCCGTCCTCTAGGCCTTTCTCTGTCTCGGCCTCTTCCCAGGTGAATTCTGCGACAAAGTCCGCGAGGGCCTGCCCCTTGATGGCTGTCCTAGGCTGGTAGGTAAGATCATATTCTCCTAGTTCGATGGCCCACGTCATCAATCTCCCGGACTTCTCAGGTTTATGCAGAACCTGTCTTAGTGGGGAGTCAGTGAGGACTACCATGGAGTGAGCTTGGAAGTAAGGCTTCATTTTTCTTGAGGCATGTACTAGGGCATAAGCCAACTTCTCCATACGGGGATAATTTTGTTCAGACCCTTGAAGGGCCTTACTGTTGAAGTACACAGGCCTTTGGATCCCATCCTCTTCCCGTATGATGGCCGCGCTGATGGCTGATTCAGAGACTGCCAGATACACAAACAACCTTTCTCCTGCGATGGGCCGAGACAGCAATAAGGGAGACCCTAAGTAGGACTTGAGTTGGTTGAAGGCTTTTTCACACTCTTCGTCCCATTGGAAGGCCTTTCTTAGAACTTTAAAGAATGGAAGACACTTGTCCGTTGCCCTAGAAACAAACCTGTTAAGGGCAGTCACTCTTCCCGTGAGTCTTTGGACATCCTTGATACTCCTAGGAGTCTTCATGTCGAGTAATGCCTTGATTTTCTCAGGGTTCGCTTCAATTCCCCTCTGGTTAACGATGAATCCCAGGAACTTCCCAGCTCCTACTCCGAAGACACACTTTGCTGGGTTGAGTTTCATTCTGTACGAGTCCATAACATCGAAGGTCTTCTCAAGGTCCGCTATGTGAGTACAAGCTTTCAAGCTCTTCTTTAGCATATCGTCTACATACACCTCCATGGTCTTACCTATTTGCTCTTCGAACATCTTATTGACAAGACGTTGATACGTTGCCCCTGCATTTTTCAGACCGAAGGGCATCACTTTGTAGCAGTATGTCCCTTTGTCAGTAATGAAGGCTGTCTTCTCAGAGTCTTCAGCATCCATGAAGATTTGGTTATAGCCTGAATACGCGTCCATGAAACTCATGAGCTCGTGTCCCGCCGTCGCGTCCACCATCTGATCTATCCGAGGTAAGGGATAACTGTCTTTTGGACAATATCTGTTCAGGTCAGTGAAATCCACACATTCTCCACTTCCCATTGGCCTTAGGCACGATGACTGCATTTGAGAGCCACTCCGGATAGGTAACCTCTCTTATGAACTCGGCCTCTTCCAACTTTTTGACCTCCTCTCGGATGACGTCGTATTTCTCCCTGGAGTAGACTCTTCGTCTCTGCTTGATCGGCTTGGCATCTCTTGTCACGTTGAGCTTGTGGCTCATCACCTCAGGGTCGATGCCAGGCATGTCTGCGTGACTCCATGCGAAGACACTCTGTCTCCTCCTGAGGAAGTTTATCAGCTCTTCCTTGGTTCCAGGCTCTAGGGCCTTACCGACCTGGACGGTTTTTTCCGGCTCGTCCTCATTGAGGACGATGGATTCTACCTCTTCCGCGGCCTCTCCCTTCTTCAACTTTGTTTCATCTCTTGGGTCAAGAGTGTCAATGCTATAAGTGGTGGTTGCCCTCTTATGGGCTTCTCTCTCTTCGGCCGAGTTGAAATAACACTCTCGCGCCGTGGTCTGGTCCCCTTGCACTTCCCCTACCCCATATGGGGTCGGGAATTTTAGCATCTGGTGGACCGTCGACGGCACAGCTTCAAACTCTTTAAGGGCCACCCTTCCTATGATGAGGTTGTAGGCCGAAAAAACGTTCTCGTCCATAACGAAAAAGTTTATCTTCTTGGTCAGCCTCTTAAGCCACTCATCACCCATCCGTACGTCCATCTCATACATGCCCAAGGGGTGGACCTTTTCGCCACTGAAGCCTATCAATGGGTGATGATAGGGCACCAGCCTTGCTCTGCTAAGACCTAGGCTCTTGAAGCAGGGCCAGAACATCACGTCTGCTGAGCTCCCCCCGTCTATGAGGATCCTTCGTACCTCGCACCCATGCACCCTTGTTGTTATGACCAATGGGTCATCATGGGGGGCTAAGATACCCTTGAAGTCGAGTCTGGAGAACCCCACTACGAGGGTGTCCATGTCTACCTTCTTCCTCTTCTGCACTGTGTCGGAAGACGTTAGATTCACAACTTCAAGCTTGGCCACTGACCTGGCCTCTGCTACATGAGCCTTCCTATCAGCTACTTCAGAGCCACCTCCTGCAAATCCCCCACATATGGTGTTAACACCAAAGGAGATCGTACCGACCCTCTTCACCGGGGTGTTGTCATCTTTTGGCGGAAGATCCGGGTCGTCTTCGTCATCTCCTTCTGAATCATCGTCTCTTCTGGCCGGGACATTGCCACGGCATCTGTCATTTCTTCTTTTCTTAGGGTCATCTCTTCCACCTTTTGGAGCCTTACCATCCACATACTTCCTCAGCTTTCCAGATTTCAACATCTTCTCAATTTCATCCTTTAAAGCGAAGCATCTATCTGTGATGTGACCATGATCTTGGTGGAATTCACACCATAGGTCTTTGTTCCTCTTATGTGGTGGGGCTTTCAGCTTCTCTGGCCATCTCAAAGCCCTGTCATTCTTGATCACGTTGAGGATGTGCTCACAGCTCACAGTAAGAGGAGTATAGTGAGCGAACTTGTCATCACCCGATCTCTTCTTCCCATCTTTCTTGCTTTGGGACTTTCCATTGCCACCGCGGTTCTCATCCTCATACTTGGCGGCCATTGCCTCTTCCGCATTCATTACTTTCCCTGCGGTTGCCAGCAGCTCCGCCATAGACCTAGGGGGGTCTTCCGCCAGTTTCCACAATAGCTTCCCCTTCTGGAGGCCTCCTATAAGGGCGGTCATGGCTATGTTCTCTTCATAATCTTCCACCTCCAATTTCTCCTTGTTGAATCTTGCTATGTAGTCTCTTAGGCTCTCACCCTTGGCCTGCTTGACATACAGCAGGTGGGTAGTCTTCTTTTGAGGCCTTAACCCAAAGCATAAGTTGTGGATGAATCGCTCGGCCAAGCCTTTGAAGTTTTCAATTGAGTTCTTCGGAAGGGAGGTGAACCAACTGTGTGCAGCCCCTGTTAAGGTCCCAAAGAAGGCTCTACACTTCATCTCATCGGGTATCGAGTAGATATCTGCTACCGACTGGTACATCTCGATGTGATGTACAGGGTTAGTGCTGCCATCATACTTGGGAGACACTGTAGGAGGCTTGAACTTGGCTGGGGTTGGGAACCCTACTATCCTAGCCACAAATGGGGAGCCCTCTGAGTAACCCCTTTGTAATGGGTCCCTGCTTTTAATGAGGTCTCCTATCTTCTCCTCAAGGCGTTGGATAGAATCATTCCATGATCTTCTGTCATCAACTTGGCCGAGGTTATCCCCTGCCACCTCCCTGCGATGGACCGAGGGTTCCCCTGCCACGACACGTTGGTTGTTGACCTCTTCCTGTTCCCTGCCTCTTCTTTCACAGTGTCGGCCTTGGTCTGGCCGACCCTGCTTGTTCCCTCTATGAGAGCCTGCTGCGCTCCTTGATCTCGACAGTCTCTGTGTTAGGTCATTCATCGGGCCCAGTCTCTCGAAGGCCGACCCTCTGCTCAACCTATCAAAGGCCGACCCTCTTTGTTGGGCCTCTTCACCTTTTCGGCCGACACAACCTTGACTTTGCCTAAGAGGCCGTACAGTGTTATTTGACACCTCATACGGCTCCCAGCAGTCTTCTGGGGCTTCTTCCGCTTCTAGATCATCATACTTGTCCTCTGGGCAAGGGTTTCCTTGCCTCCCCAGGCACAAGCGCCTAGGGTCAGCAACGTCCCTTCTCCGCTGGGGTGCAGGCTGATCCTTCATTGGTGCCTGGGGTGGTCCCCTGGCGTCAGGATGAGGCTGAACAGCCGCCGGAGTGATCATATCCGGTGAGACTCCAGGTGGCCTCATCATAGTTTGGCTGAGCTGTGCAAATTGCTCCTGCATAGCTTGTTGCGTTGCAGCTAAAGATCTCAAGGCTGCTGCTACCTCCGCCATTTCGGACTGGGGGGCGCCTGACTGGAACTTGGCCCTCCACCCCCGGGCGGCGGAAGAGGCGATGGTAAGTCTGGTGCCATATGTTAACACTATAGAGCTTGAGTAGCAGATTAGCTTAGTACCTCACAGGACCTCTTTCAATGGTGAAACAGCTCCGCGTTAGGGGGAGGCCTAGTTCACCACCAGAGTCTCCGATGAGATTAAGCAGAAAAAGAGGAAGAGATAGCTTCTATCTTCCCACAGACGGCGCCAAAAATGATGATGCCAGAATCAGCACCACCAGATAAGGTGTTTTCAAGCTCAATCTAAGAACAGCAATGGCAGCACAGTTATGTAAATGGTAAGAGAATGAGATGAGAAGGGGAGAGTACACCTGGATATAAGTGGTTCAGCCTAAATTGGCCTACGTCCACTGTGTGTGTGTGAATAATCTCACTGCAATAAGGCACTAATGGCCATGGATACAATCTCTCAAGCTTTCTCTCTCTACTGTGTATCTAGATAGAGTTTCAGCTAGGGTTCAATATCTGGGATCCTTTTGCAAGGTAGAGGATGACCTCTATATATAGTACCTAGGGGGTGTAATGTACCCCCCATGCATGCAATGAGCATGTGTGTGGTTACCTCACCAATGTGGGAGTGCCATCTGTCACTGTCACATGTAGAGAATGATGATGCAATATTCTTCCCCACGTGTGGGGAATAATCTTGTTATAACTGATTTGTGTCCACGTGTCCTTATCCAAATGTCAGCAGGTGCTCGGCTATCGCGTCTGGGGTATGACCTCGGCCTTGGTGAGGCCGAGGCTGGTGAGTCTTAATACTTGTTCAGTCCGAGGATTCCATGGAGGTCTCGGCCTAATCCTGGCCGAGACAATGGGCAAGGTCGGCCTGAGACGAGGTTGCTGGTGACTTCCTGCAGGCTCGGCCTATATATGGCCGAGGTTGCCATTTCAAGGCATATGCGAGTGCTGTTGATCCTTATGATGTCCCTTGGAGAGGCTCGTGGTAGTGTCGGCCTGGGCCGACCTTGATATGGCCGTGGGGTGATATCGCGTGCCCAAGACTCGTCCAACGTCTGCCATGGTCTCGGCCGAGGTTGGTGTCACTAGGCCGAGGTTGGTGTCTCTAGGCCGAGGTTACACTTGGGGCATATCAATATCCACCTGACAGGTGGTAGTCTTCTTCTTCAATTCGATCAAATCCTCTTGCTCGGCTGAGGAGTAGTAACATTCTCTAGCTACCTTTCGATCGCCCTTAATGACACCTAAACCAAAGTGAGTTGGAAACTTCAAGCATTAATGAACTGTTGATGGTACAGCTTCAAATGACGAGGATCACGTTATAGGCAAATTGAACATTTTTATCCATCACAAAGAAGCGTATTTTCTCCGTACGACTTGTCTGCCAAGTGCCGAATAACACTTCTAGCTTGACTGTCCCAAGAGGCTAAACTTTTTCGCTAGAAAATCCAATTAATGGCCTATGGTTGGCTGAGCGTCAAATCCAAACTCTGAAAGAAAGGGTAAACATAATATCTGCCGAGCTTCCATTATCAATCAAAATTCTAGCGATGACAGTATCCTGGATCCTGAATTTGACAACCAATGGGACGTCATGGGGATAAAGCACCCGAGGGAGATCATTCTTTGAAAAGTCGATCACCAGTTTGTCTTTGTTGAGCTTCCTAGGTCGATCATCTTCGTTTAGATTAATTCTCTGGATATAAGAGTAAGCTTGGATTTCATTCAAGTAAGCTTTTCTTTCAGCATTGTGATCTCCTCCTCCTGCATCGCCACCTGTTTTGACATGATAATCAAATGAACCAAAACTGATCATAGTCACCTCACGTTCTGGCTGCTTGGGCTTCTTCGGAAGATCGGGATCATCCTCATAATCATCTTCATGGTTTCTCTTCCTGTCATCTCTGGGCTTGCATGGTGAATTTAATCTTCTTCTAGCTTCTCTGCTTTCACGTCGATCAACAAATTTATTAAGTTTTCCTCGGCGGATGAGAGAGAATCTCATTTTCCAAAGCGATGCAGTTATCTGTTGTATGGCCGAGATCCTTCTAGAATTCACAATATTTAGATCTGTCCCTCTTATTAGGAAATGCTTTCAGGCCATCGCAGATCCTTATTGTTTTTAATCTCCTCAAGGATATGGTGAATGCTAACACTCAATGGAGTGTAGGTTCCATATATTTTGAGCTTATCATCTTTTTTCGGCTTCGGCTCCTTCTTATCTTTCTTCTCAGTCTTTGTGGCTGGACTCTGCTTTGCAGCCATTGCTTCCTCGACATTCATTATTTTTTCCGCCTTAGCTATGAGCTCGATAATGGTTTTAGGAGGATCTTTGGTCAGAGTATAGTACAGTTTCTCGAGAAGCAACCCACTCATGAGAGCATTGATGGTTGTTTTTTCCCCCGTAATCTACCACTTCCAATTTCTCATTATTGAAACGAGTGATGTACTCTCTGGTTGTTTCCCCTACCTGCTGCCTTACACTCAAGAGATGGGCTACTCTCTTTACTGGCTTGGTCCCGAAACAGAAATTGTTAATAAATAGCTCGGCAAGCTGATTAAAGTTGGTAATTTGTCCTCGGGGAAAGTTATTATACCATATCTGAGCAAAACCTGTAATGGTGCTTGAGAACGCTCTACATCTCATCTCATCGGGGACCGAATAAATGTCAGCGGCAGTTTGATATTGTTCAATGTGCAGAACTGGATTAGTTTTCCCAACATATTTGGGGGTAACCACAGGAGCTTCAAACTTGGATGGAGTAGGAAAATCCACAATTGCTTGAATAACAAGGGATCCTTCAACAAAACTTCATTGTAAAAGATTCTTTACTTTCACCATCTCTCTTAGTTGATCTTCCAATCGCTGAATTGATCCTTTCCATGAAGAATCGCCACATCAAATTTATGCAAAACAGCTCGGCTGCTCCGACTATGTGTATGTGCTGAACTTTCTTCCTGAGAAGTCTGCTCGGCGCATACAGATCGTCGAATGCTTGATCTTGATCTGATCGTGGCTTCACGCTGGTCGACTGAATGTTGGGTGTCCCTGGATACTGCTCTAGGAGGGTTTCTGTTTGCTCGGGATCCCAATCGATCGAAAGGCGAAGCTCGGCTCAATCTTTGCAATACGCTTGACCATTCAGTAGAGAAAGAATAGTTATCATAAGACTCTGAGGCTCTGATTGAGGAACTGATTACTAGATGATAAGTCCTATCCTGAGATGATCTGGAATAGCTGCGTTGGCTATGCTTAGGAGGTGGAGGTGGAGGTGGCATTTCTCTTTGTGATGATGGAACTGCTTGCTGTCTAGATAGGGTTGGAGATCTTGCTTGTAACGACTGAGCCAATTGTCTCATTGTTTCCTGCATAGCATCTTGACCTCTGGCAATACGGGCTAGGATCCCATTTAGGTCGGCTGCTGTAAGCGGAGCAGATGGATCAGGCGGGTTGCCTTCGTTTCTGGCACGGGGCTCTAGATCATTCATTTTTCCTTGAATAAAATTGAGAACAATGATTAAACGCATGTTCCCACATACAGCGCCAATCTATCGATGTAAAAAACTGGACTTGATTCAATTTTATAATCATAGAGATAATATATATAATTGCAATGCTAAATCAAAGAGAGACATACGATTTTTAAATTGGTTCAGCTATGTAAGAAAGCCTACATCCACTGTTATAGTATTGATTTCAGAGGTTATAGAAAGCTAGGTACTCTTGTCAATGAGAATAGCCTAAAATCCGTTCTATCTTGCCCTTGACGAAGGGGATATAATGTATCTATAATGACCCGAAGATTAAGGGTTGGATTATTAAGGGATGGAATGCATTTATATATTTAAGCATTTACACCCGTACATAATGAATGTGACGATTGGTTGTATGAACGTGTGGTAAAACCCTTGGTATGGTGACTCTTCATTGGTATTAATGGTCGGCATTCTTCATGTTGGTCGGCACTCTTTATGTTGGTCGCTACTATCTGCTGATTAGAATTTTGACCACGTAGGAGGACAAGTGTTCACTTCTGATTGGTCCACGTAGGTGGATAATTTTTTGTATCAACAGACAAATTACGAAATGGTCCCTAAAGTAATAATAATTATGATTTTTACCTCGAAAGTATAAATTTCACATAAAAAAACTTTTAGTTATGCATGTTTTGAAGTGAACGCTAGAATTAGTAAATGGTTCTTTACCTTGATTTTGGTAAATGTTATAAAGTGGATTAAACTTGGAAAGTACGAAGAAAACTTTAAGTCTTCTGCTAATGAACAAAGTATAATGACTTTTTTGTAAGAATGCGTTCATAGCGAGTAACTATTGTGATAAAAGACATGACAAGGTGAAAATCACCTTCAATCTTATTGGCCTTTAGGCCGGGTATAAACTATAAAGCCTAAAAAGGGAACTTACATTTAATGAAAACGGCGTAAGCTGGATAGTTTGCTAAAAAGGCAGTTTGACTGCAAAGAAATGAATTTAATGAAAGTGAAAGAGTTACCACAAAGGAATAACCGAGATAAACTTAAGAAGGGCCCGAAGCTTTAGGGTGCGCTTTAGCTTAGACCCCAAACCACTACTAAAAGAAGCAATGGCTGCAATACTTATGGCAGGCGGTGAGAGCTCGTAAACATAAATGGGGTACGATGAACTCCAAGATATAGTGATAATTAAAAAAAAGAAAATAAATTTGGTAAATTCAAGAAAAATGAGAATTGGTTAATTAAATAATTACAAAAGTTGTATTCTGGGTTTTAAACAACGTGGTGCATAAATAATGATTGTCATGTAATAAAAGTAAATTGGCGAACCCCAAAATGAAATGAAATGAAGGACTTAGTATGTGAAAATTAAAGGAATAATAAGATGGCTACTGAGAAAAAACCAGATTAAACACGGAATGTGTGGGTAATTTGACGCGTTCCAAAAAGGATAAAAAGGGTAAAGATTTGACACGTTATGTATGAATAACACCTTTCAAATACCGGGTGCGTGTGTCGAAATGAATTTTTAAGAAACACTGGGCGTGTGTTAATTCAAGTATAAATGGATAATTTTAAAAGTAAACCGGACGATTTAATGATAGTCCAAGAATATGATTTTTCTAATTAACTGAGCGAGTTAATGGGTTAAAGGACATTTTAGAACAAAATGACAATTGAGGAAGATAAGGGTTAATGGTAATTAATTGGATTTAAGGCAATGTTTCTGAAATAAAATATGATTAATTCATATAGTAATCGCGAGTAAGAATTGGATAGAATTATACTGATTATAGTATTTCATTCATTTATTTCTGCCACTCGTTTTTGTACTGCATTTTGTTAGGGAACCCCACTAAGCATTGGCTCACCCCATTCCCTTTGTTACAACAGATTAATCGAAATTCTATCTTTTGTGAGCGTTTTACAGGTAAATGATGTCTTATTCTTACGTTTGTTGCTCTGATTACTTGCCTAATGGGTTCCACACTTGTCATTATTATGATTATATATTCTGAAAACAGAATTGCATGCTTAGTTGGTAAAGTAATTAAAACGGACTAGAAACATTACTTAGGTTGCTTCACAGCATTTCACACTTAATGCAGCCAGACTAGACCGGACCGGGTTGACATACGGGTAACCCCAAATCCCGGGTTGGGGTGTTACAGTTGCTACACTGCTAAGATACGGGTCACATTCTCGGATGTGTACGAGTTCAAGTCCTTCTACTGGCAAGTTCTGTAGATAAAGTCATTTTTCTCACCATTGGTTTGGCTTCAAAATATCTTGTGGGCATCTTTGTACTAATGGGTGTAAAGGATGAGTTAGGGGACGCACCCCTTTCATCATTTCAAGCTCAGAGGACGAGCTTTTTTGAAGAAGGGAAGGTGATATGATGAGTAGGGGGGAGGCCGCCACTGGAGCTGAAGGAGAGAGAGATTTATCAGTGTGACAAAGGACTCCTGGCGTATAAAGGAGTATCGCCAGGTAAGCAAACCTAAGGCGCCAGTCTTCGTCCACCAAGTCGCAACCTCCTATAAGCTGCGAAGACACGCACAATGATGTGGCTAGACCATGGAGATCCCATCCTACACACGATCACCACTATCTATGAACTAAAGACGAACCAAAAAATAGTTAATAGTGGTACAAATTCTGTAAAAAAAAATCATTAACATTTTCAGAACACATAAAACAACTTACAAAATTAAGTCATTTCCAAGGTGTCCTCGGGCTAATGTTGCAAGATGATGCAGATAGGCTTTATCATCTCCATTGGAACCAAATTCATTTTCTATCTGTCATGATAAGATGTTCAACTACAAAAGTCAACTCAATATAAACCTTATCTATTGTGAAACATTGCTAGATTTGAGTTAATAACAATAGTTTGCAAAATAATAGTTTAACAACAGGTAATATAGTTCAAATAATGCATATACTTGTATGGATCTTCTTGGTAACTCTTAACACTTTTAAGGGAACATCATTTTGGCAAATGACACTTTTCTGCAAGTGGTCCTCGGTAACGTTTTAAAAAATGTTTTAGGAGGGGTATTTTGGAAAAAAATGTTGTAAAAGGATTTATATGATGTTAGCTCATTATCAAATTCTTATACATATGAAACCCAATGGAGAAAAGCCAATGGTTAACTCACCTGGACCATGATTATAGGGCCCCCATTGTTATAAAGAAGAGGAGTCACTTTTGGAAGTAGAATTCCCCACCATTTGTCAACCTGTAACAGTTGATGAAATAGATAAGTCAAACTTTATCCATTCATAATTGAAGGAAACTGAGGCACAAGCAGTAAATATATGGAAATATGTTTTTTTAAGATATAATAAATTAATTAACAGGTTTGCAAGAAACATCACAGACTATTCCGGGTCAACCTACAAGAATCTTTAGGGACATAATAAAGCATATCCAGCATTTATTTTGGAAAACTGGGCTGACACCTTACTAGGACGAAAGCACTGAGGCCTGCGATTCCTACTTTATTTTTTTTTAATTACGATCTGTACTTAACTTTCCACGTGATCTCTTGATCCTTTTCTTAACCTCCCATACAAAAATAGATATCTAATTGAAATTCAACTATCAATAAACATGTAGAATGACCCCCCCACCCCCACCCACCCTCACACTATTATAGATTATTTAAGCTGCAGTCTAGAAAGAAAAGAAGAAAACAAATTGAAAATCTTATGCACGCCACATATATGCCAGATAGTCCAATATTCTGAAAAATATATATCAGAATACGTACCAAGTCAAGGAAAACAGGATCTGATGATCTTAGTCTGACAGCTGGTTCTATGGCAAGTAGCCAAGCAGGGAAACCCCCCAAATCCCATTCTGCAAAAGAGAGCTGTACTCAACAACAATCATCTCAAATAAATGTTTGCAGACACGAGATATGGCTATGATTAATAATTTAATACCTTATGGTAGATTTGCACTGATGTTATGAAAAACAAAAAAAATGTATTCAAAAGAAATTCACCAAGAATCCTGCTATAATTCTGAATCAAAGGCAGGTATTTCACTCATTTAGAAGTATCTGTGACACATCAGCACAGGTCTAAAAAGCTAATAGAGTATATTGAAAAGAAAAAAAAAATGACATGGATAAGAGCAATGCTTTTCCAAATCTATATCATTAAATGGACTTTACAAACTGGAATAGCATAGCAAACTTTGTTGCAGTTTTTGTAAATATAGTCAATCTTTAAGAATGGTGGTGACAACAACACCGTGTAATAAAGCTGGATCAAGAGGTAGGGCAGTACTATTAAGATTAGATTCCGGATAATATGGACAATGTGCAAGAGATTTATCAGAAAATATTTAGCACTAAAAGGTTTGGAAAGGGAGGGTGAGGACATCTCTGTGTGTACGGAGAGAGGTGGGGGGGAACAATGTTAAAATATCTGGAGGTGAAAGGAATTTTTATTGGGGAGGGGGAGGGGTAGGGGTGGGGGTGCTAAGATAGAGGAACAAAGTCAAAGTATTAAGGAATTTTATAGTCAAGAAAGTTTCTTGATTTTATTGCAAAACAAATACAGCATTGAACTCAAACTACTGTTATTCAACATTTATAGTCGAGAAAGTTCCTTGATTTTATTGCAAAAAAATGCAGTATTGCACTCAAACTTCTGTTATTCAACATACGACTTTATTTATAACAAATGAGCATCGAGTTTGTTAATAATCTATCCAGCTGCGAAGAAGCACCAAGGTCCAGATATATCCAAATATACAATTTAGGAATGGGACAAGCATCATTTGGCTGATTCTAGGAGTCAAGACTGAGGCTGCATTGAGTTCAACCAAGAACAAATGCTCAGTCATATAAAATAAATAAATAAAAAGTGTAGATGTCAAATAATAGTACAAGGTTCTAAGATCTTAGAACAACGTGTTGTGACTAACCTGCACATATATAAGGTCCGGCTCGAAGCATAACCAGGAAATCCAGCTTCTGGCAGAGTTCTAAAAATGAAACTATATCTGCCATACCCTCAAATACCAGTTGGCCTGGCTTTGGTTCATGGAGATTCCAAGGAACATAAGTTTGAATAGTATTCAACCCCAACGCCTTTGCCCTCAATAGCCTATCTTCCCAGTACTGCACTCATAAAATACGAACAACAAGTCATATTAATAGCAGATAACAAACAACAATCGAAGTTGTAAGAACATAATTTGTTATAGTTATGTTGGCTTTATTTCATTGGTCAAAAGCCATGGTGTGTAGGTCTAGGTGTGTCTTATTACTCACAAAAGTCCCACTCGGTGCCGCTGATTCATCATGACGTTGCATTACATCCGAAGTTGGGGTTGCGAAATGGTAAGCATCAATGCCTAGATTACCCATGCTTAAAAGTATTGTACAATATTTTTTATATTGGTAAGTTATAAGGTTTTGTGAAATATAGTTCTTTTTAAAAGATGGTTTTGAAAGGTAAAAAATTTGGATTTTTCATTCAGCGGTTCATATGTTGTCGTTTAAACGAGTTTCAAAGCTTCTAACGAACCCGGCCAGCAGATACCGTTCAAAGCTCGTGAGAACGATTCTGCATGTCGTTTAAATGAGTTTTAAATTCGTTTGAATGATTTGCGTAAAATTGACAACTTTTAGTTTGGTTAAACTACATCTGTTTTAGCAAATGGATACAAAACATTTAACTAGGGGGTACGGAAAAACCGATAACATGACAAACCAAGCCAAGCCGAACCGGGCCGAAACTGGTGGTTTATAATGACTAGTTCGGCCGGCAGTTTATTATTTCAAAAACCAACTATTTTCGGATTATTTGGCAGTTTTAAGATAAATAAAATGAGGTGGCCCAAACCAAACAGAGGTCCACATTATGCTTATATCCCTTTACTACTCCGCTCCCAAACAATTCTCTCTCGACAATTATCTCTCATATTAACCTGCAAATTATGTTTCTAACTAATGGGTTGTCGTTTTGTAATAAGCTTTAGTATGTTTTAAATGTACGGTGTCGTTTGAGGTGATAGAAGTAGAAACAGTTGAGTAGTTCAACAGTTATTAGTTAGTTTCATTTGTAACAACCTGTAACAGATTGTAATCGAGCATAGGAGCTCAAGTCTGTATTCTGATTCATTCATTCAATACATTCAATTCTTGGTTTTGCAAGATTACTTCTCTCAAATTCTTCAATTATGCCCTAATTTCTCAAATTAGTCAGAACATGGTATCACAACTGTTCGACACCTGGATTGCATTAGAGAGGATGGCGGATGGCACATGGTACAAGGAGCTGCAAGAAACTATCAGGGAACAAGATGAGAAAATCCAAGGAGTTCACAAAATTACGATGCAATAACAAGCTGGAATGAAACAGATGGAGATGAACATGAAGCTGTTCCATGAGAATGTTGGAACTTTGTTATCAAAACAGTTGAAATCAAACAACAAGCACGGGGAAGGTGATAGCACATCTACCTCACCACACGGATCCCAAGAAACAACCACTGTTCAAGGAGATAAGAGTTCATCAAGGAGCAAATCGTCCAATGAGGATTTTATAAACCCAGAAAAATGACCCAAATTTGACTTCCCCAAGTTTGATGGTACAAGCCCTAAAATCTGGATGAGGAAATGTAGGAAGTTCTTTTCATAGCATTCTATGACTGAGAGACAGAAGGTTCACTATGCTTCCCTGTACCTAGAAGACATTTGGCTTCAAGACTTCCAAGAAGGCAAGGAGGAATTCGATTGATATACATCCATCAATGCATTGTACCCCAAATTCAACACAGGTCCCATGAAAATCTGGTAGCAGAATTTCACAAACTCCAACAAGTGAGGTATCAAGAAAAGTTCGAAGAACTGAATTCTCAAATTTCACAACATGGACTAAAGGAGGAGTATCTGGTGCAGAGTTTCTTAGGAGGGCTGAGAGAAGAAATTAAGAATGGAGTACAGATGTTCAATCCATCCTCATTACAACAAGCCATCAGCCTAGCAAATCTACAAGAAGCCACAATAGAAGCTGTAAGAGAAGCAAGGAGACACTCAAGATGGTCAAATTCACACCTGCAACCATGGAGGGGAACAATAACAACAAATCTTGGCTAGTAAACAAGAGTGAGAACAACATCGGAGTCAACATGACAACCAAAACCTCTAGTGTACCTGTGAAAAATATATCTTATGCTGAAATGAAGGAGAGAAGGGCCTTTGTTACTATTGTGATAAGGTATTCAAGCCTCAGCACACCTGTAAAGAGAGAAAAATATTTGTTATTAAAGCTGAAGAAGAAGGGATTATGGAGATACAAGAGCTAGACCGTTGCCCTGAAGAGGAACTGGGACTCCAAGAAGCTATAGAAATATCAATTAATGCCCTATCTGAATCAGTTTCTCACAACTCCATACGGATTAAGGGTTTCATTAAGAAAAAGCCTATCACGTTGCTGATTGATACAGGTAGTGCCCACTATTTTATTAACCCTGAAACTGCTCAACAAAGTGGGAATACTATCGAACAGGCCACCTTACCGAGTGTGACAGTTGCTGATGGGAGTAAATTGTACAGCAATGCAAGATCCCCTAAATTCCAGTGGACAATGCAGGAACAAATATTTACAGCAGATCTGAGGTTGCTAGACATTGGAAGGTGTGATATGATACTGTATGAAAGAATACAACCCTATTCTCTTTGATTTTGAAACTCCAAAAATAACCTTCAAGAGGAATGGTAAGAAGGTTGTGCTAAGAGGAGTCACTGAGGAGGCTAGACTACAATTATTGAATGGGAATTCATTCAAGAAGCTTCTCAAGAAGACAACTCATGAGCTAATTGGACAACTCTTTTCAATAAAGGCAGAAGAGAAGGAATCAACACATGAGGTATCTCTTTCATTTCCTATACAACAATTATTAACTCAATTTTTGGATGTCTTTGCTGAACCTAAATAACTTTCCCCCAAAAGAAGCCATGATCACCAAATAACCCTAAAAGAAGGAACAACTCCCACCAACCAGCGAGGCCCTATAGAGTACCCCATTTCCAAAAGAATGATATTGAAAAACTAGTACAGGAAATGCTAGATTCAGGTCTAATTCAACCAGGCCACAGTCTCTATGCATCACCCATCTTACATGTAAAGAAAAGAGATCGCAGTTGGAGATTTTGTGTTGACTATAGAAAGTTGAATGAATCCAGCTCTTAGATGAACTATATGGTGCCAAAGTATTTTCCAAGCTAGACCTAAAAGCTGGATACCGCCAGATTTGAATGAGAAAAGAAGATATTAAGAAAACTGCTTTTAGAACTCATTGTGGGCATTATAAGTTCAGGGAAATGCCCTTTGGGCTCACCAATGCACACCTACCACCTTTCAAGGGTTCATGAATGAAGTATTTAGGCCTTTTCTGAGAACCTTTATGTTAGTGTTCTTTGATGATACACTGGTGTTTAGCAAGAATTTGAAGGATCATCAAAAGCACCCTCATCTGGTCTGGTCCTACAAACTCTTAAGGGAACATATTTTGTTTGCCAAGATGAGCAAATGTTCCATTGCTCAATCCACAGTGGAATACCTGGTACACATCATCAGTGAAGGGGTGTTAACTGACCCTAACAAGGTGGAAGATATGAAGAACTAGGCCAAAACCACTTGCACCGAAGGGTCTGAGGGGTTTTCTAGGCCTAATAGGATTCTATAGCTTGTATATACATGGTTATGGTAGCATTGCAAGACCATTAACAAATCTGTTGAAAAAGGTTTCTTTTCAGTGGTGTGAAGAAGCTGAACAAGCATACCTCAAACTTGAAGAAGCATTAGGGACAGCACCAGTGTTAGCTTTACCTAACTTCCAACAGCCATTCATCATGGAAACAAATGTAAGCAGTAAGGGTATTGGGGGCAATTCTCATGCAAAATGGCAGGCCAATGGCCTTTCTTAGCAAAGCATTAGGACCTAAGAATATGGGTCTCTGAGTATATGAGAAGGAGATGCCAGCTATCATGCTAGCCATTACAGAGTGGAAGGATTATACCCTGGGTCATGACTTCATCATACACACTGATCATCAAAGTTTGAAGTTTTTTAATGATCAAAGAGTCACCACTCTTCTACAACATAAATGGCTTACCAAAATGCTGGGGCTAGATTCTGAAATTAAATACAAGAAGGGGACAGATAACACAGTAGCTGGTGCCCTCTCAAGTAGAGAAGAATTTGAAGGCCATCTAAACTCTATTTCTGAAGTACATCCATTGTGGAACCAGGAAGTGATTACAAGCCATGAGAATGACAAACAAGATTTCTAACCTGAGGTCCACAACAGTGCCTCTAAAGATTACCAACTAGTGCAACGGATGCTTAAGAGGGGGAATAGAATTGTAGTAGGACAATCAGGGTCACTCATATCCAAATTAGTACAAACTATACACTGCTCAAATGTTGGGGGCCACTGTGACACCCCGCCTAATTAACCCCGGGTGATCAGTCCTAAATTTAATTAGAACAGGTTTCTCAGTTGGTTCATTCTTAGCATCACTGTCGCCTTTTTAATTACAAACCACCTAAGTGAGAAAATTAGACCGGTGCCAAATTTTATCTTACTTTACTTCAAAGAAAGTAGTCATGCGGAAACATAATAATTTAAACAATCACAATTAACTAAAATCAACCATTCACATCTAAATAAACTGACCGAATAAACCATCGGCTCAAATTCAACAAATGTAAAGACAGATAATAATAAATCTCAACAAGTCTGATATAAATACTAAATAAAGTTGTGAGCGACATGCTCGAGTAACTGATAGGAATTTCTACACTAGAAATGAAAAGAATGAGGCGCCTATCAAACTCCCGCAACATCCACATATGCTGTAGCAACGAATCTTTGGAATGAGTCAAGTCTGGCATCCCCGTGGCTGGACACCTAAAAGGTTTTTAAAATAATTCTAGCAAAGGTTAGAACCCAAAATATTTGGAAAATATTTAGCAAATGATTAACTTGCAGTAATAAATATGTATGCATGCTCTTCATATTTTAGTTAGTGTCGCATTCTCTTGAGGATATCCTCACCCCTCCTCTAATATGTGCACTATTAACGCCTTAATTAATTTTCCTAGTTATTTATCCCATAACTAGATAACCGATATAATCCCTTGCAACCACCCTACTCTAACCGAGTATGCAATAATTATGATTTCTAAGTTATTATCAACATTAACTTAATTAATCATTCCCCTTCTTAAATTCATATAACTTTCACACACGTTATACATATAATACAATTCACAGCCTGTATTAATTTACTCGTATATAATTATTTATCCCATTATATACGTATAGTCATATTACAACGATCACACATATGTTGAAATAATAATTAATAATGAACATCCTCCCGAGTAATAACTCACCGGATGCATATTCTCTAAAGTGTTATCCCACTAGGTGTATTCACATAACCTAGTTACCCCAAGTCAAAATCGTTCACTAACTTGGTTAATAACATAAATATTGGAGGCGGTCATATTCCTTCCCTGAAAGTGAGATGCCCCTCACCCATATAATGGACGCTATGACCTGGGGATATACTCGCCCTACTCCTCAAGCTAGGGGATTCATCCTCTACGCGCAACCTCCCCTGATAGCACTAGAGTATATATAATAATAATATCTAGCCACTGATATTAATGCACACACCATATATATATATTATCGCACACCGTATATATATATATAGAAATAAAATACCCCGGCTATACCGTGTACTAAGTCCGTAACACAAGCCTATACAAATTATCACGAGTTTATGGTCCAACCCTGATTATTAATTCATTTGCACGTTAATTAATTAAATTACTTTTGGTGTCGCCCAACCAATATATTCGGACTCGCTCTCGTGGCCCGAAATAAAATAATACCCGAGTCTAAATCCCCGGCTCCAAATTAATTAGCTTTCTATCTAAATTAATTTAACACCTTGGTATCGCTCAACCAATATACTCGGACTCGCCTTTCTCGATCCGTATTGAATTATTTTAGAATATTTTTTCCCCAAAATTTACCATAACGTGTCACACATAAATTCCCCCCAACCCCAATTACTTTCCTTTATATTTGTTAGGAATTAATGTTCCATACTTATTTCTCACAAACTAATGTATGGGGGAGAATTTTTAATTAACTAACTTCCCTTACATACTAAAACTGGCGGACCTGTCAAAAATCCCGAACCATCGATCGATCGATCCCAGCCATCGATCGAACAGGTCTTCTTCTTCTCCGCAAGCCTATTTCTCCATGGACGAAAACCTTAAAATCCCAACTCCTTCTACAGCCTAACCCAAGTCCTCCCATCAATATAACACCCCCAGAACATCATAAGGAACCTCCATAAAGTCCCCAAACCCCGTTTAATTTCCGTTCTCTACTGTTTCTCTAAATTGGGGAAAAACCCGAGTTATTCGTTAATCAGTCTCAACACCAAATTACCATCTCAATTTCATTCATAATTCGTATAGGTTTATCACAACTAAGGTAAATATATGTTCAGAATCATGTAACACCATAAATTCCTACACCAATTCTCATCTTGTGTTCAAATTACAAAAACCCCATTTTGGTACCCGTTTATTCCCAAAACGAATTTTAGGTATTCACATCACACAAATATGAACTGAAAACATAAATAAATGGTACAGCAAGTTAACTACTTGCCTTATGGTTTCGTAGGGTCTGATCCGGAGTTGTGATTCTCAAGGTTGATGATGAAATCCCCCCTTTGGCTCTTTCCTTTATCTCCCAAATTGGTCCCCAGTTCTCCCACTATGTGTTTTCCACTCTCCAATCAGTCGTTCCCCTTTTCCTTTTAATTAAGTAATTAGGCTTAATTCCGTTTTTAGCCTAATGGGCCAAGCCCAAGTGACCCAAATACCCCCGTGTGGACCCGGCTATGCCTAAAAACGTCTCGTTTACTACCTCCGGGTACACTTTTTCGACTATCTCGGCCCCATCCGGACTCAACTGTGCACTCAGAATTGACATCCGAATAAATTTATAAAAATTCTTATCTCACACCCAAATTAGTCTATACCGACTCCCGACTGAGATAAATGTCGCCCCCTCACTAATATACGTTATGACGTAAATAGATTATTACTATTCACTTAGTAATTAAATTTCCTTAAATATTAAACATTCACTCTCCAATTAACATTTACATAAATATTACCATAATTAATTCAATTAAAATTACGACACACAAGTAATTTAAAATTTTCCGAATTAATTAAATATTAAATGCATAAAATTACCGGGTGTTACATATGTAACACCCCGCCCGCCCGGGGAGAGCGAACGGAGCGCTAATGTGATAAAATAAATCCAAATCCACAAGTGACAAGGTATAGAGCATCTAAATAAACCCACAATAATATAAATCCACTAATCTCAATCTCTTCAAATTAAATACCAAATCTCTCGAATTACATACAACAACTAACTCGAAAATAAAATACAAATCTCCAAAGCTCTATACATCGAAATAATATAAATCTTTCCCAAACAATCCTCGCTAAAATCAATCTCTTTTTATAACTATCCTAACATGGACAATATACGAACTTAAATTGCAAATATCAAACACTTGCCTCTAATGAAGATCTGATCCTTTGGAGTTGAATAACACAGGTGGTGATGGTGGTGGTGACCTTTGACCTTTAGTTCTCCTCCTTCCCAAGCAAACTTCTTTTTCTTTCCAAGCAACCTTCCACTCTCTCTAAGAAGATGACTTTTAAATTTTGTGTAGAAGAGATGAAATGAACCTACATACACTAATCTCCAAATACTTATAATAAGACAAAACCCGAAATCACTATTCATCCCCCTTGTAAAAATAACCAAAATGCCCTTTTGGGTTGTCTTTTCATTTCCAAATGACCCGAGACTCAAAATTAACATCCAAATAGAATTTTCTGACTATTTCGAACCTTCCGGACGCAACGACGCAGTCGAAATGACTATAAGGTCGATAGAAAATAAATTTCCTTTTTAATTTAATAAATTAGTCCCGACACGTCCCATACCGCGTCTGACTAAAAATTCAAATTACCGAATTTATATCATACCGTCATATCAATGACATCACATTCATATATTACCTAAATATCTTTAAGTAATATTCAGAATCATCCATTTTAATCTCCACAATTCGGATAAAACCCAAATGAATTAATTTATAATAAGATCCAATTAATCCATTAATTTAAAATATAACCCATTTTAAAAGTCATTAAAATTACGGGGTATTACAACATACTCCCCCCCCCCTTACAAAGGAATTTCGTCCCCGAAATTAGGTCGTACCTGTGGTGAATAGCTCTGGATATTGTTACCGCATATCCTCCTCCCGCTCTCATGTAGACTCGTCAACGTTGTGATGACCCCACTGTACTCTAACTAGTGGAACAACCTTGGATCGTAACTTGCGCTCACTACGATCCAGAATAGCCACCGGTCTCTCCTCATACGAGATGTCTGGCTGTAAATCAATTTCCTCGAGTGGAATGTGCCAGAAGACTCTCTCGCTCCTTCGATATTTCTTCAGCGATGCCACATGGAACACCTCATGTATCCGCTGAAGATGCTCTGGCAATCCCAGTCTATATGCTACCGGTTCCACCCTCTCAATAATAGGGAAGGGTTCCACGTACCTCGGTGCTAATTTACCCTTCTTGCCGAACCTCATCACCCCTTTCATAGGGGACACCCGGACTAATACCTGATCCCCAACCTCTAACTCCACATGTCTCCGCGAAGCATCAGCATAACTCTTCTGCCTATCCTGAGTTATCTGAATCCGTCCTCGAATCAGCTATATCTTGGCAGACGTCTCCTGGACAATCTCCGGCGCCAATAACTTGTTGTCCCCCACCTCTAACCAACAGGTGGGTGAACGACAAAGTCTCCCGTACAGTGCCTCGAACGGTGCCATGCCAATCGTGAATTGATAAGAGTTATACGCGAACTCTACCAAAGGAAGATATTTCTCCCATCCTCCCCCAAAGTCTAAAATGCACATTCTGAGCATGTCTTCAAGCATCTGATTGACCCTCTCAGTCTGTCCGTCGGTCTGTGGGTGATAGGTTGTACTCAAACGTAACTCTGTGCCCATGGCCTCCTTAAAGCTCTGCCAAAAATGGGCCACAAAAATCTTGTCTCTATCAGACACAATATTTACCGGTACCCCGTGCAGCTTAACAATCTCCGCTATGAATAGCTGCACGTAGCGCATCGTCTCAAAGTCTATGCGAACCGACAGGAAGTGGGCCACCTTAGTCAACCGATCCACAATGACCCATATGGAGTCGTGACCCCTCTGCGATGTAGATAACCCTGTAATGAAGTCCATGGAGATGCTCTCCCACTTCCACACGGGAATCTCTAGTGGCTGTAGCATCCCTGGAGGTATCTGATGGTCAACTTTCACGAGCTGACACGTGGTACATTTCGAGACAAACTCTGCTATGTCCCATTTCATTCCTGCCCTGTCTCCTCATATCCTGGTACATTTTATCCCCGCCGGGATGTACCGCAAATCTCGAACCATGGGACTCTGTCATAACAGGGTGCCTCAACTCCTCATCCTCTGGCACAATTAACCTCCCATTTAGGCGTAGGCCTCCTTCCGAGCTGATCGAGTAACCCTCCACTCCCTCAGCTAATAGCTGGCGCACCCGCACCCTATCCTGGCAGATCTGGTCCTCCGCCTGAGCCCTCACAACTCGCATAATGATCTACGGTGTGATGGATAAAGCTGACATGCAGGCCTTGGCTACATCATCCTCATATCGAAGCTCTCTCCACTTCGCTTTCCAGACTTCTGATATTTCCCCAATCGGTCTCCGGCTCAATACGTCTGCCACCACATTAGCCTTACAAGGATGATACTGAATATCAAACTGGTAGTCTTTCACAAATTCTAGCCACCGCCTCTGCCTCATATTCAGATCCTTCTGTGTGAAGAGATACTGAAGTGACTTGTGATCCGTGAATAGGGTGAACTGCTCTCCCAACAGATAATGTCTCCATATCCTCAAGGCAAAAACGACCGCTGCTAGCTCTAGGTCGTGAGTGGGGTAATTCCTCTCGTGGGGCTTTAGCTTTCTGGACGCATAAGCTATAGCCCTTTCCTCCTGCTGAAGCACACCCCCAAGTCCCTGTAAGGATGCGTCGGTGTAAACCCGATACTCTAGTCCTCCCCTCAACAAAGCAAGTACGGGTGCAGATGTCAACTTGTCCTTTAGCTCGTCGAAAGCTAATTGACAATGATCACTCCAAATAAAAGGCACCCCTTTCCGAGTCAGATTCGTCAAAGCGCCTGCAATTTTTGAGAACCCCTTAATGAATCGTCTGTAATAACCTGCCAGTCCCAGGAAGCTACACACCTCGGCTGGTGTCGTGGGCTGCCCCCACTCCCTCACCGCCAATACCTTACTCGAATCCACCGCAATACCCCGGTCTAACACCACATGACCAAGAAACTGTACCTCCCGTAGCCAAAATCCACACTTCCCGAACTTGGCATAAAGCTGGTGATCCCGCAGCGTCTGTAGAACCATACGCATATGCTCTACGTGCTCCCCCTCAGTGCGCGAGTAAATCAGGATGTCATCAATGAACACGATGACAAACTGACTCCCTGAAAACCCTGTTCATGAGATCCATGAACACTGTTGGCGCATTGGTGAGCTCGAATGGCATCACCCTGAACTCGTAAGATCCATACCGCGACAGGAAAACGGTCTTAGGAACATCTTCCTCTCGGATACGCAGCTAATGATACCCTGACCTCAAATCGATCTTGGAGAAATAAGGCGCCCCTCTCAATTGGTCAAATAAATCATCAATCCTAGGCAACGAATACTTATTCCGTATCGTCACCTTGTTTAGCTCCCTATAGTCTACGCACAACCGAAGTGAACCATCCTGCTTCTTCACAAACAACACCGGTGCACCCCACGGCGATGTACTCCGCCGAATGAATCCCTGAGCCAGGAGCTGCTGAATCTGCTCTCTCAGCTCACGCATCTCTGAAGGGGCCATACGGTAAGGTGCTCGAGCAATCGGTCTCGTCCCCGATGCTAAATCGATTACAAACTCGATTTCCCTGTTGGGTGGCAACCCTGGTATTTCCCGGAACACATCCTCGAAGTCCCTCACTACCGGAATCGAATCCAACGAAACTACCACCTCCTGTGAGGTCTCCTCCTCGATATAATACATGTGGGTGTGCGACCCTCCCTCAGGTAGAGGCATTGCTATTAGGAACATCTCCTATCCCGAAATGGAGAACACGATTGTCCTCTCGTAACAATCTACAGTCGCCCGATAACCTGCCAACCAGTCCATACCTAGGATGACATCATACCCCTTCATATCTAACACTAAGAGGTCCGCCGCTAAACTAAGCCTTCCAATCAAAATGTCCACCCCGACAAATCGAGTGAATCAATGACCCGCTGCCTACTGGCGACTCTACACACATACGAAGTCTACATGTGGTCTCTAGTAACCCGGCCCGTTTAGCAAATTTAGATTTAATGAATGAATGAGATGCTCCTGTATCAAAAAGTATCCTACCCTCATGACCATGGATGAGAAACATACCCTCAACCGCTGGCGGCACCTGCTGTGCTGGAGGATTGGGAACATCCCGGACGTTATACACACGCCCGTAGTGCATTTTCCCCTGCTGCTGTGGGGCTGGTGGAGCCGGTGCTGCTGGTGGCATCTGTCCCTGCTGCCCCTGTTGGGCACCCTGTTGTTGGCCTCTGCCCCTCTGCGAGCACTCCCTCTTGAAGTGTCCTGTCTGGCCGCAGACAAAACAGCGTCTCTGACCGTCCCCCTGTCGTTGGCCCTAACGTGGCTGGCCTTGCTGGCCTCCCCCATTGTTCCTTTGGCCCTGACGGCCCTGAGGAACCTGTTGCTGCTGATTTGGGCCCGGCTGACCCTACCTAAATCCTTGTCCTTCTGATCGGAACCCACCAGGCCTAAATTTCTTAGCCTGATTCCCTTGCTGACTGCTAGCCTGCTGCTGAGTACCACTTGTGTCACCAACAACAACTGCCTTGCCCTGCTGGCTCGGCTCCCCTACCTATACGTCACCAATGCCGAATTACCAATCAAGTGTTGCCTGATCCTCCAGGCCAGGCCATCCATGAACCTCGACTTCTTTCGTTCCTCGTCGCTCACCTCATTTGGCACAAAGTTCGCCAAACGGGTGAACTCCTCCTCATAATCCGCCACTGAACGGTCACCCTGAGCTAACTCACTAAACTTCTTCCTCATTTCTGCCTCTACCACCGGTGGAAAGTATTTGCGGTCAAACCGCACCCAGAACTCGGATATCGCCATCAAATCTCTCTCCTCAGCGGTGGTAACTGACTCCCACCACCGTAAGGCTGCCCCCGACAGACGGAAGGTAGCAAGCATCTGTTTCTGCACATCGGTACACTCCAGCATGCGCAGGTGTCACTGAATATTTTTCTTGCAATCACAAGCCTCTACTACATCGGTGCTACCCCGGAACTCTGGTGGGTGACCCTTCTGAAAGGTCTCCCTAACTCACTGCCAAGAAGGTGGTCCTACTGGAGCCTGAACTGCCGGTGCCACTGGAGGAGGTGCCTGGGGCTGTGGGAAATGAGCTACCATAGCTCGCATTGCTGTCTCAACTGCCTGGGCCACTTATCACTGCCACCAGAGTAGTGGAGATCAACTCGGGTGGGGGTGGGGGTGGCGGTACCTGTGGCTCCTGATGAGCCTCCCTGAACTCATCCCTTGCCTCAGCCCTCTCCGCTCTCTGTCTCTTCGGTGGCATCTGAAAAATAAATCGAATCGTATAAGTACACAATTTATACAAAAATCTAATAGCAGAAATACGATATCTCAAAAGCGAAAAATGAATCAACAGTCCTAATAATAGGGCTCTATAACAACCGAACGCTACGCTGAAACGTAGTAAGCCGCACAGATCCTAAGGACACTAGAACCTGATGCTCTGATACCATCTATGACACCCCGCCTAATTAACCCCGGGTGATCAGCCCTAAATTAAATTAGAACAGGTTTCTTAGCATCACTGTCGCCTTTTTAATTACTAACCACAGCCCTAAATTAAATTAGAACAGGTTTCTTAGCATCACTGTCGCCTTTTTAATTACTAACCACCTAAGTGAGAAAATTAGACTAGTGCCAAATTTCATCTTACACTACTTCAAAGAAAATACTCATGCGGAAACATAATAATTTAAACAATCACAAATAACAGAAATCAACCATTCACGTCTAGATATGCTGCAGCAACGAATCCCTGGAATGAGTCAAGTCTGGCATCCCTGTGGCTGGACACCTAAAAGGTTTTTAAAATATTTCTAGCAAAGGTTAGAACCCAAAACATTTGGAAAATATTTAGCAAATGATTAACTTGCAGTAATAAATATGTATGCATGCTCTTCATATTTTAGTTAGTGTCGCACTCCCTTGAGGATATCCTCACCCCTCCTCTAATATGTGCACTACTAACACCTTAATTAATTTGCCTAGTTATTTATCCCATAACTAGATAACCGATATAACCCCTTGCAACCACCCTACTCTAACCGAGTATGCAATAATTATGATTTCTAAGTTATTATCAACATTGACTTAATTAATCATTCCCCTTCTTAAATTCATATAACTTTCACACCCGTCATACATATAATACAATTCACAACCCGTATTAATTTATTCGTATATAATTATTTATCCCATTATATACGAATATTCATATTACAACAATCACACATATGTTGAAATAATAATTAATAATGAACATCCTCCCGAGTAATAATTCACCGGATGCATATTCTCTAAAGTGCTATCCCACTAGGTGTATTCACATAACCTAGTTACCCCAAGTCAGAATCGCTCACTAACTTGGTTAATAACATAAATATTGGAGGCGGTCATATTCCTTCCCTGAAAGTGAGATGCCCCTCACCCATATAATGGACGCTATGACCTGGGGATATACTCGCCCTACTCCTCAAGCTAGGGGATTCACCCTCTACGCGCAACCTCCCCTAATAGCACTAGAGTATATATAATAATAATATCTAGCCATTGATATTAATGCACACACCGTACATTTATATTATCGCACACCGTATATATATATATATATATATATATATATATAAATAAAATACCCCGACTATACCGTGTACTAAGTCCGTAACACAAGCCTATACAAATTATCACGAGTTTATGGTCCAACCCTGATTATTAATTCATTTGCACGTTAATTAATTAAATTACTTTTGGTGTCGCCCAACCAATATATTCGGACTCGCTCTCGTGGCCCGAAATAAAATAATACCCGAGTCTAAATCCCCGACTCCAAATTAATTAACTTTCAATCTAAATTAATTTAACACCTTGGTATCGCTCAACCAATATACCCGGACTCACCTACTCGATCCGTATTGAATTATTTTAGAATATTTTTCCCCCAAAATTTACCATAGCGTGTCACACATAAATTCCTACCAACCCCAATTACTTTCCTTTATATTTGTTAGAAATTAATGTTCCATACTTATTTCTCACTAACTAATGTATGGGGGAGAATTTTTAATTAAATTCCCTTATATACTAAAACTGGCGGACCTGTCAAAAATTCCGGACCATCGATCGATCGATCGAACAGGTCTTCTTCTTCTCCGCAAGCCTGTTTCTCCATGGACGAAAACCTTAAAATCCCAACTCCTTCTACAGCCTAACCCAACTCCTCTCATCAATATAACACCCCCAGAACATCATAATGAACCCCCATAAAGTCCCGAAACCCTGTTTAATTTCCGTTCTCTACTGTTTCTCTAAATTGGGGAAAAACCGAGTTATTCGTTAATCATTCTCAACACCATATTACCATCTCAATTTCATTCATAATTCGTCAAGGTTTATCACAACTAAGGTAAATATCTGTTCAGAATCATGTAACACCATAAATTCCTACACCAATTCTCATCTTGTGTTCAAATTATAAAAACCCCATTTTTGTATCCGTTTATTCCCAAAACGAATTTTAGGTATTCACATCACACAAATATGAATTGAAAACATAAATAAATGTTACGGCAAGTTAACCACTTGCCTTATGGTTTCGTTGGGTCTGATCCGGAGTTGTGATTCTCAAGGTTGATGATGAAAAACCCCCTTTGGCTCTTTCCTTTATCCCCCAAATTAGTTCCCAGTGCCTTTAACTGCTCCTTAGGATCTTCTCTCCCACTATGTGTTTTCTACTCTCCAATCAGCCGTTCCCCTTTTCCTTTTAATTAAGTAATTAGGCTTAATCCCGTTTTTAGCCTAATGGGCCAAGTCCAAGTGATCCAAATACCCCCGTGTGGGACCGGCTTTGCCTAAAAACGTCCCGTGACCCGTTTACTACCCCCGGGTACACTTTTTCGACTATCTCGGCCCATCCGGACTCAAACGTGCACTCAGAATTGAGATCCTAATAAATTTATAAAAATTCTTATCTCACACTCAAATTAGTCTAAATCGACTCCCGGCTGAGATAAATAAATGTCGCCCCGTCACTAATACACGTTATGACGTAAATTGATTATTACTATTCACTTAGTAATTAAATTTCCTTAAATATTAACGTATT
The DNA here is from genome assembly GCA_949130495.1 of Sambucus nigra. NCBI lineage: Eukaryota > Viridiplantae > Streptophyta > Magnoliopsida > Dipsacales > Adoxaceae > Sambucus > Sambucus nigra. Next base: position 77,116,988 of record OX422210.1, on the reverse strand, counting down.
TTTTGTGGGCTACTCAGTGTGGATATCATTATGCCTCAACAATCGTATTTTTTAGGTTTGGTTGAACTGTTTATGGAGCATGAATTTTTCAAGCAGGTTTTGAGGTTGCTTAAGAAGATCCTCCACGGAGAGATTCAAGGTGGACTAGCTAATCTTCGATGGCATCCATGGGCACATGGATGCCAACAAGTCAGAAAGAGTTCAAGTGTAAAGAGTATTTTAAAATGAAATGTGCCATAAAATTGCAAGTGGTGACCAAGGAATAGTAATGAGTACACTCAAAACTAGGGCGGGAATATGGTTAAGATGGGAAGAAACCGCCCGCTATCCGCCCAAAAAACACTGGTTGGGTTCCATCATTTGGTCCCTCCTTCGAAATGGGTTTAGTGATCTGATATGCCGGTTCGAGGTGGTTTATTGGCGAGGAATAAGCGGGTCCTCCCCCCCCCCACACACACACACAATGATTTCTCAGCCTCTCTATGTGCAAAAATTGATTTCAAACAAAAAATATGGCTAAGATGAAGGCGATTTTGGGTTAGTTCCATAAAGGTGAGTATTATCTACAACATTTATGAATTCATGCTTCATGAAGTTAGGGTTCTTGTTGGTGATAAATGATTACATGGAATTTCAGCTTTGTTTTTATTGCAAATGGAATTTTCTGTTCATGGAAATTTCGACCCACACATACACGTATGAAACCAAGTAGTTTAACAGGGGAAAGAGAAGGGTTGATCTGAACCGACCCGGTTTAAACCCAATCCTAATCCGAAATGCCACATGTTGTAACCCGTTTCTGAACCGCCCAAAGATAACTCGAGCTGTTTCCGACACGTCCACATCCGCCCATAACAATCCATTTGTGAAATCTACTCAAAAGCGAGCGAAGGTTATAAAGAGGCCAACTCAGTTTTGGCCAAAGATGAAGAAACAAGTGAAGATGCTTTCTTGTGCCCCCAGACATACGAGATATCTATTTAGTAGAGTTCAAGGTCTCCGGCAAGGTTTGAATGACAGTATGTTCAAAGCAGTTACATTTCTTTTATACTATAGTCAGGTTGCGTGAGAGTGAGGATCAGTATACCAAGGGATATTCACGACCTATAGACCCGTATCCACCATGAAGCGGGTACGAAAGATATCCCCATGTGGAAGGCTGTTGAGTATTCCCTCAGGGTCAAGACTCAAGATGCATATTTGTTAGATCCACCACCACTACGTGCCAAGCTAAGCCTATTGAGACTATGCCTGTTGCATTCAAGTCTTTCAGATGCAGAACTTCCCGTCATCGACCCGAAGAAGAACAAATGCATTGCAACAATTTGTTCATGTCACAAATGGCACTAAAGCCAAGGTTCGTACTCCAAGGGAGGCCCAATGTGATACTCTGGTGAAGTGCGTGGTGCATGTTTACACCAAGATGGAAAGCATTCCCCTTTGAGCTCGTGGTTAAGGAGAGGAGTGAAAACTTGAAAAGGTCTCTATTTATAATCGATGGTTATAGAAGTCTAATATACATGTATGGAAACTAGGTAATGGAAGATCACACAAATTAGGTCCAAAATCTAAGAAGCTATACAAGGAAGGAGGTTTATTCAACTCCTATAATAGTGTAATAACAAGCTGAGATTTCCACACAATATCTTGGCAAAACTAACTCCATAAATCGTGGTAAATCAAATCTCAACACTCCCCCTCAAGTTGGAGCATGAATATCGAGGATATTCAACTTTTTTATTAATCTCTTAAAGACGTTTCCTCCTAAAGCCTTTGTGAAGACATCGACCAGCTGAAGAGAAGGAACAAACTTGGTAATAATTTGACCTGCCTGGATTTTTTCTCTCACAACATGGCAATCAAGCTCGATGTGTTTTGTACGCTCATGATATACAGAATTTGCATCAATATGGAATGTTGCTTGATTATCGCAGAACAACGTGATTGGCTTCAAATGAACCGGCAAATCATTGAACAAATATCTAAGCCAAGTAAGTTCACATGTTGCAGCAACCATGGACCTATACTTAGCTTCAGCAGATGATCTGGAGACTGTTTTTTGTTTTCTTGTCTTCCAAGAGATTAGAGAGTCTCCAAGAAATACACAGTAACCTGATATAGATCTTCTTATCATAGGACAATTTGCCCAATTTGAATCACAATAAGCTCTTAGTTGTAGAAAACTATTTGAAGAAAATAGTAAACCAAACCCTGGATTGTTCTTAATGTATCTCATAACACGGAGAGCCGCATCCCAATGAGGCTTCCTTGATGCGTGTATAAATTGACTTAAAATGTTGACAGAGTACATAATATCCGATCTAGTAATTGTAAAATAGATTAATCGACCTACTAGCCTTCTGTACTGTGAAGCATTAATTATCAATTCACCTTAGTAATTTGTAAGCCTCGGATTTTGTTCCATGGGAAGTCAACAGGTTGAGCTCAAAGGAATCCAACATCATCAAGAATTTCAAGTGTGTATTTTCGCTAAGATATGACAATCCCCGCCTTTGATCTTGCCACTTCTAAACCAAGAAAATACTTGAGATTACCAAGGTCTTTTATGTGAAACTGGTTATGAAGAAAGAGCTTGAGATCTTGAATAGCCTTGTCATTGTTTCCAGTGATGGATCATATCATCTACGTAAATAAGAACCATGGTTAGAGTTGAACCTTTTTCTTTCACAAAAAGAGTGGTCTGAGTGTGACTGAGTGTGACTGATAGAAACCAACCCTTTTAATGGCTTCTGAAAACTTAGAGAACCAATTTTTGGGAGCTTGTTTGAGTCTATAAAGGGAATTATGAAGTCAACATACAAGCTTCTGTGACACCCCGCCTAATTAAATACCGGGCGATCACTCCTTTATTAAATTAAATCAAGGTTAACAGTTGGTTCATTCTCAGCATCACTGTCGATAAAAATAAATTTTCCAATTTAACACCCTAAATAATTAAGCTAAGTGTCAAAAACATTTTTCATATAAACTTCCAAATTTTAATTAAAAGAAAAAGATTTATTTATATAAAACAACATTTCTACAATTAAGAATCACACCACGATAAACCAAATAATATAATACATTCGTCAATTGAATGCCAACATATGAAAACTAAAATCACAAGTCCATACGGAATAAATCCCAAAGAAACAATACTGGAAATGACTGAAATATAAATGTCCCAACAACAAATAAAATGATGAAAAGGGGCGACACGTGCCCAATAAATGAGAGTAATAGGAGTGGAGTCAATAACAGAAGCCGTCTACTCAAGTGACCTGCAACTCCCACCTAAGCTGCAGCTCGTTCTTCTCAAGGAATCCTAAGCAAGACGCCCCTGTGGCTGGGCACCTGAAAATATACATATATATATACAAGAGAGAGAGAGAGAGAAAAAGAAACGGGTCAGAGCCCGAAAGTGTGTTTGATTTTAAAATACGTTTAGCAAGTATTTAAAATGATACAGGCCAATGCAATAACATATTAGTATGTCACTCTCTTGAGAAAATACTCACCTCTCTTCTAATGTGCACACCTATCGCACTAACCTTCCCCACGGTTTCTTAACATTTAACGCACTAGTCTTTCTAAAAGATTTAACTTCGATTTCTCGCAAGATTTATAATTCACGACTCCATTTTAAAAGAATGTTCCAAACAGTAATCAAAGTCCTCCATTTTAACTTTATATAAATCAATAAAGTTTTACAGTGACATTTTATACTTTTTTCAAAACAAGTATTTAATAATTTGAGTCAACAACCATGTCCTACTTATCAAATCTCAGTAGACAGTTTCAAATATCATAATCTCATATATATATATTAACTACTCGTATAATATATATATAACAGCACCCCGAATAAAACTATGGTGCGTGCATACTCTACTATCCAAAGCCCCATATCACTCATATTAAGGGGAATACATTCGGAATCACTCTCGAATTGTATTAACAGAAATACACAAACAATTGAGGCGAAGCATAGATTCCAAGTCTCTAAGAGGATGGCACATACCGGCGTCTCTTAGGACCGTCTGAACTATCACATCGATAGCCTGTACCAAGGATATCTATCTCTTAGGGTACAAGTCAATATCCCCCATAAAGGTCCCATCGAGATAAGACTTGTCCCAGCGCGGAAACCTCAGGGATAGTAAGTAGCGTGGGTATGATTTTCACATGCATATAATATATGTACACACAATCATATAAATATACCACTTTATCATATTAATATAGGTTCTTCTCATCACCCATAATTATACCATAAATCCTTAATTTCACAGTTATAGAATTTCGTATAAGGTTTTATTCCTAACCTTAACTCGAAGGGTTTTCTCACTTATTACCTAACACTCATGGGCTACATCCTCACAAATCTGAATTTCAGTAAGTGTCTTTATTAGATTCCAACGTAACTTTCTTACGCACCTCACCCTTTAAATTCATAAGTCCACTAACCTAAAGTAAGTATCCCATAAATACCATTTTCGTTGAAGATTAAAGCTTCTAACATTTATCCATATACCCTACTGGTCCTCAATGTCTCCCAATTCATTTTATTTAGAATGCCCAAAGATAATTTCACGATAACTTACGTTAACTAATTTAAACAAGGGAAATGGGAGTCTGCCAGGAGGGGTCGATCGATCGAAGCTTGGGGCTCGATCGATCGAACCTTCGATCGATCGATGCTCTATGTTCGATCGATCGATCAAGCAGGTCTGGGTAAAAATTCTGCTGAATTGCAGTTACGGGATTCATCAAAATTCTTCATCAATATCCATATTTTCCAACACTAATCGACCCAAAAAGTTTACTACTATCATACTAACATAATTCCAGATGTTTTTAACGTTCAGCATGCGTGTATACATCATTAATCATGGTTAAACAATCCAAAATCTCATCTAAACATCAAGAACCCTAAAGTTTTCATAACTATCATCCAATTCAGTTTTTTCTCCAGAATTTCTTCCTCATATAACATCAAAATTCGTGGGTAATACATCTATAACATCAAGAGTTTCCAGCATAAGGTTTTAATATTCTCTACATGCAATTTCCTATCAAAATTTGGGGTTTTCTTACATGGATTGCATTCCTAATTAATCCTAAACTAATATGAACATTGCACTAACGAAATACGCAAGTTAAACACTTGCCTGGGATTTTCAGAAGTCTGATTTCCTGTGGATTATGGTGTGGTTGCGTTCTCCTCCTCGCGATCTACGCGTTTGTGGTGACGGCGGTGCAAACGGAGGTGTTTTGGCCTTGAATCTCCTAGAAAGGTCTCTCCTCTCTTCTCCAATGGCCGTCCTAGGGTTCTGTATGTTCTAACCCTAAATGGCTAACCTAACCAGCTGATAAAGGCTGCTAAAATTCGTGGGTTTAATTACCCTATTTTGGAAAAAGACCAAAATGCCCTCTCGGGTCACTAATTAGGCCTAAAAACACCCCGAGACCCAAACTAAACCCCCGGGTACACTTTTCCGACTATCTCGACCCTTCCGGACGCGTTGGCGCACTCAAAACGACCATACGAACAACTTATAAAATATTTACTTTTTAATTAACACAATTGGTCCCGACGTGACACGGGCACGTCCCGACTTAAATTTCCGAAATAGTCATTTAATTCACTTATGACATTCAATATAACCAATATAATATATTACTATGCTCATTAGTAATATTCAACAAGTTTCCCATAATTACTAACTCTAGTCACGTTAATAATTATAACATAATTAATTTCCGGATTTTTTATTAAATAACAGTCACATTAAATTTAATAAATCCCCAAATTAAATATAGCATAAAAATACGGGGTATTACAGCTTCTCCCTCTGTCGACAAAGTCCAGGTGGTGGAACCATGTACACTTCCTCAATCAAATCACCATGAAGGAAGGCGTTATTGACATCGATTTGAAAGAGTGGCCAATTTCGAACAACTGCTAAGCTAATACAAGTAGACAATGCACGACGGTTAACTTAGCAACCGGAGCAAAAGTCTCATAATACTTTAAGCCTTCTTTTTGAGTAAATCCCTTGGCTACCGAGCGAGCTTTGTAATGTTCTACAGTGCCATCTGATTGATGCTTTATTCGAAACACCCATTTGCAGCCTATGGGACAATGACCGGAAGGTAACGGAACTAGTGACCATGTCTTTTGGTTTGCAAGCGCAGTGAGCTCATTCTTCATTGCTTCACACCATTTTGGATCATTTATTGCCACGGGAGTGCGAGAAATTGTGTTAACAAACAACTTATGGGAAGGAGATAACGACTGATAGGAAATAAAATTTGTTAACTGATATTTGGTACGTGGTCGAGAAGAGGATGACTTACTTGTAGTCGTCGACGAAGACAATGTACCAGTTTGGCCACAATGAAAGTCACGGAGAAGGACAGGGGATTGTCGAGGTCGATCACTCCAACGAAGAATAGGGGCATATGTGTTTAACCATAGAGAAGAAGGAGACAATGGCGAGGAAGATGATGTAGTTGACGAGGAAGGAGGGGTTGTGTGTGGTGATGAAGATGAGATGTCAGGAGAAGATGAAAGTAAAGGAGAAGACGTCTCTGTTGAGGAAGCAGAGGAAGATGGTACGATGGAAAGTTGTGTATCATAAGAGTGGGAATACTGTTGGCAGAAGGGGTGAAGATGAAGAATTAGATAGAGGAGGGATCAAAAAAGGGAATGTATTTTCATGAAAAACAACATCGCGGCTAGAGAAGAACCGGCGGGTGGTAAGATCATAAATTCTATAGGACTTTTGACCAGAAGGGTGTCCTACGAAAATGCATCGACGAGCTCCTTGTGAAAATTTGGCCAAAGATTGCAAGTTTGTGGCATAACAAAGGCAGCCAAAGCTCGTAGGTGTGTGCATGTGGGAGGTTTGCCATATAAGAATTCATATGGTGATTTGTGGTTCAAAACTGGAGTTGGCAGTCAATTTATAGGATAAGTGGCAGTGAGTAAGCTTTCACCCCAGAATTGTAATGGTAAATTGGCTTGAAATCTTAAGGCACGACAAGCGTTGAGAAGGTGTCGATGTCTTCGTTCTACAACACCATTTTGTTGAGGTGTGGATGTGCATGAACTTTGAAACAAGATGCCAAGAGGGGAGAATAATGGTTTTAAAGAAGTGATCCCTAGACCATTGTCACTCCGTACACATTTAACTTGACAATTAAATTGAGTGTTAACAAATGTGATGAACATTTTTAACAAGCCTTGAGTTTCAGATTTGAATTTCATAAGAAAAATCCAAGTAAAACGGGTGTAATCATCAACAATAGTCAAAAAATAATGTGCTCTGGTGTGTATTGCAATTCTCTGTGGACCCCAAATGTCAGTGTATAAGATCAAAAGAATGAGTACTTTGAATTGAGCTTGAAGGAAAAGACAATCTAGTTTGTTTTGCCAAAGGACAAACATCACATGAATGTTGAGAATCATAAACATAAAATGGAATTGTTTTTGACAAAAATTGAGAAGGTAACTTGGATCGATGACCCAGTCATTTATGTCAAGTAGTTGCTGATGGTAAAGAAACTTGATACGAGGTTGGTGAACGTGAATGCAACTCTGATTGTGGCATAAGATAGTACAGCCCCTTACTCTGCTTCCCCAGGCCAATCATCCTCTTCGTAGTAAGGTCCTCGCCTGCCATACACAAAAAGTAGGGAAGAAGTGAATGGAAGTGAGGGCAGATCTAAGTTGACTGACAGAGAGAAGATTCACATGAAAGGAGGGTGCAAAAAGAACATCATCAACATGCAGTTTGTGTGAAATATGTGCAGAACCAATACTTGTGATTTTTGCATAAGAACCGATTGGTAAGATGACTTGAGTAAACATAAGAACAATGGCATTATTGGTGATTAAAGTAGCTATATGGTTTGTAGCACCACTATCAAAGATCCAATTTAGAGACTTGAAATCTTGGAATGATGATGATGAACAAAATAGAAAACTGAGGATTTATCGTTTCGAAGGAAAGCTTTTATTTGTTAGAACTCTTTGGGAGTGAATTGGAGGGATCAGAGGTTTGAATGGCCTTAGTGACTGCATGAGATGACTCAACTCCGTTTTGATTTGCAGAAAACTTTCGAGCTCAATTTGGAGGTTGAACATCCTTGCCATGAAGCTTGTGTCCAAGAGGGAAGCCAATCAAATAGAAGCATCTTTACACTGTATGTGTAGTTCCATCAGAGTAGGTGTGCACTGAAGTTGTTTCTTAGGCCGTTGTGTCCTTGATGAGCCCGATCCTGATTCCTTGAAGTTTGATGAAGATTTGGCATGAACTTTGTAACAGCCCGTATTTTTTGGAATATTTTGAATTACACGTGCGCTCGTAATTTAATTAATTTGAGAAAAATAGTGAATTGAATAAATGTTAATTAGCAGATATTTGATTAATAATTGTGTGCTATTATATTTATTTGTGTGATAAATAAATGAAAACGTATTATTTTATGTTATGTCGTAAGTGGGTAAAACGACGGGTTGACGATCTCATTCGGGACGCGCGCGTGGGGTCGTGTCGGGAATGAGATAGGAAATTGATGATTGGTGACTCAGATGGTAATTTTGAGTGCGCGGATGATCTGGGATGGGTCGAGATAGTCAAAATTAGGTACCCGGGGGTTGTAATTGGGTTACGGGGACTTTTTAGGCTAAACAGGATCCGTATGGAAGTATTCGGGTCATTTTAATATTAGCATTTAACCTAATTTCTGGTTTAGGGGGGATATTTAAGGATGTTAGATGAGGGAAGCAGCCATTCCATCATTCTAAATATACCTAGGCTTGGGAGAGAGGCAAAAAGAGAAGGGAAACTCAAGAGAGAAATCAAGAAGGCAACCCGGGGAGGAAATTGGGGCAAGTTTCAGGCTAGAATTCTTGTGCAAGAAATATCTACAAAGAAAGAATTCAGACTCTACGATAATCCAAGGCAAGTGTTTAAACTTGCTTTGATACTTTATGCATATGCATGTTTTAATTCATATTATAGTTGGTGGGACAAATGTGAATTTTGGGTAGGATTCACATGACAAATATCGAATTTTGGGGTATAAATCTATGGAAATTAAATTGATTTATATCTCACATGAAATCTCAGTTTGATGCATAAATAAAAGGTGAAATCTTAAGAGAAATCTAAGATTGAATCATGTTATAAAGATGTGTTCTTCAATGATAAAATTGGAGACTTGATTAGAATTAAGATGTAAATTAATTCTGGAAAATTGATGTTGGATCCCATGTTTTGGATGGTAATTGGATCAATTGATATGTGAAAATATGTATATTAATGATTAAGAATGTTAGGGTGATAATATTCAGGGTATGGATGAAGAATGGAACTCATATGGGATGAAAATTTGGTGATAAACTCGCAACAAACATAGCAGCCCCGCCGAGGCTAACGCCCAGGGGTGAACCAGTTCGCCTGCCCTATTTGGCCAAGGCTTGTTGTTTAATTATTGCGTTAATCGGTTTGAGGTCCGGATTATTTTGGGATGTCCGTAAATGAAAGTAGGACTTCTGGAAAATATTTAAAAACATTATTTTACCTTGGGATAGTCGGGATAAATCCGGAGTGTGGAATTATGGGTGTTGAAACCGAACGATACTCGGAAAATAAATTAACAGATTCGGTTGGAAATTTGGTTAGAATTGGAATATGGGCTGGTTGGGAATGGCTTAGTGTCCAGAATAAATATTATATGTGTGAATTTATTTAAGGTATTACTTATATATTCGAGAATCAGGATTAGACTCGGGGATTATGGGCTAGTGCGACGAGTGACACAGGCACGATTAGCCGCCTTTTATTGTATATATACACGGGTATAGAGACAGTATATATATAATTATGAATATATCTGTGTGATTGATATATGTGAAACATACCTACTCTAGGAATACTATCGGTGGAGATTGCACGTAGTGAGCGGTTCACCCTGACGTTGACCAGCAGGTGTAGGATCGATTCCCCAGGTCATATGTCGCACGACCACTGTATGTGAACTTTGAGTTTAGTGGGGTAATGTGGTATGGTTATAACCCACGGATGTATGACTATGACCGCCTCCGGTTTTACATGCGATTTGGGTTCGGTAGCGAGATTCCAACCCGGTGGTCCAGGTTGAGGTATATGATATCAATGGAGCCTGATAGCATGCTAGAGAATTGCATCCGCGAGGTAATGCTCTGGGGATTGCGGTTATACGTACGATATTTATATATATATGTATGTGTACGAGATGTGACATGAATATATGTATAGAAGTGTGATAAATATATGTGGGTGAATAAAATAAATATGTGAATATTGAATTAATAATTAGTGTGAAGTTACTTGTATCCGTTAATGATGAGAACTAAAATGATTTAGCATATGTGATGGCTAAATAAAAATTAAAGCAAAGAATAAATATATGTGCGACAGTTGGGTTAGAAGGTTAAAGTATGGGGCTAAGGCAATGTTGGCACTAGTTAGGCAGGGTCGCATAACTAGGGTGTTTAAATTATGTGTTAGGTGCGCACTATAGATGAGGGGTGAAGATTATCTCATGGGAATGCGACACCAGTTTAAATATGAAAGATTGCCTTGCATATTTATTAATGTATTTTGAACACTTGCAAAATATTTTCAAAAGGTTTTGGGCTCCGACCCGTATCAAAAAATATTTTCAAAACTTTTCGATGCCCAGCAACGGGGACGTCAGACGTGATCATTCCTTCCAAGTCAGACGGTAGCTATGGATGCTTGCAGGGATTGTATTAGTCGCTTCTATCTTTGAGTTTTAGATAGGACTTCATTCAATTGTTATTCCGACATGCCGCCCGTGGTCAGATATTCATTCGGTCTTTATTTATTCAGTTCGATGGATAATTGTATTGGATTTAAACCGAGTGTTTATTCGGTCATTTGAATTATTATATTTATTCAGTATTCAGTTATTACTGTGGTGAATAGTTTATTGATTTATTGGAATGGTTTGTATTTGTAAATGGAAGTTTTATCTTGGCAATTTAATGAGTTTAAAATTTGACACCGGGCTTATTAGGTTATTAGTAATTAATTTGACTTTCGATGGTGATGCTAGGAATGAACCAGCTCAGATTCCTGTTTTATTTTAGTAAAAGGCTGGCTACCCGTTATTTTAATAGGCGGAGCATCACAAACTTGTTCAGTAATCTTGTGTTCAACTAGTCCTCTTTGTTTTTCTTCCTCACAGAGAAGAGAAGAGAGTATGCTTTCTTCACAGTTGGTAAAGGGTGCTCCACAAGTGCACGGAACAACTAAGGTGCACATTTTCAACTCATCCCATAGTGTTTTTATCTTAGTGTAGTAAGTGAAGATGGAATCATGATTTTTCTTTAACTCCACAATAGAACGTTGAATTTAATAGTGATGAAAAAAATCACCTTGTGAGAAACGTTCTTGCAGGTCCAACCAAATTTCTTTAGGAGTTTCCACATAGAGGACACTATTAGCAAGCTCTTGATTTAAGGAGTTAAGAATCCGAGAGAGGACCGTATCATTGCATCGTTGCCACGGTGAATATTTAGCATCATATTCATTCAATTGGTGTAGGTATAGTCCTTTTGATGAATCCCAATTTGTTTTTGGCAATGAGACTCGCCAACATGGAACGTCTCCACATAGCATAGTTGGTTCCATCTGAAATTTTTGGTACAAGAACCATACTTGGATGACTTGGATAAAAAGAGGATCAAATGGATCGATAATGGAGAGAGATATAGTTCAATCGGCAGTTTTATTTGTGTTAGGAGTGTTTTGGATGATACTTGTTAAATCAGTATCCTTCATAGAAAAATTGCAGAAGCTTGGTAGAAGCGATAGGATTAACGCTCTGATACCATGAAAACTTGAAAGGGATGAAAATATGTATTTATGTCTCTATTTATAGTCGATGGTTACAGAAGTCTTATATACATGAATGGAAACTAGGTAATGGAAGATCACCCAAATTTGATCCAAAATCTACGAAGCTATACAAGAAAGGAGGTTATTCAGCTCCTATAACAGTGGGATAACAAGCTGAGATTTTCACACAATATCTTGGCAAAACTAACTTCAAAAAACGTGGTAAATCAAATCTGATGTAAATATGGAATTTATGATTTATTTGTAATTTTTGTCCTTGTCTTAGTTTTTATATGATGCAAACACCGTAAATTGGATCCAAAGAATAGACAAAACACAAATACAAATCTGAAAATTTATTAACAAGCCAAAGATATCTATCTTCCCAAATGGATGGATGAGTACATTTATAGGTATTGGAAGAGGCTTCTAGAAGCTGCTAGATAAGTATGAGTTGTGATGAGGTGTCATCCATGACAACACTAATGGAAATTTTTTGAAGCTATTATCCTAACGATAATATCTAAACACTAAAATAGAACAAGTGTGACAAAAGACAAAAGAAAGAAAAACTACAAATATACCCATTTTATTATTTACATCACACTTCCCCCCATATCTACATCATTCTCCCCTCCTTTGAAAGTGTTAATCCGTCAACTTTGAAATGACGAATTGGAGCAGTCCAGATCACGAACAATTCTAGCCAAAATTATGCCCAACCATGCCACACGAACCAATGTTTTAAGAAGCACGCTATTGCAAACGCAATAGCGCGGTGTTGCATTTTGCGGGCCAAAAAAGTAACATTGCGGTTATTATTGTCAATTTAGAATGCTAATTGTTTTATAAATTTTTGTTTAAAATGTTATTATATTATAATTTTCTGTTTAAACTTTTACTTATTTTACAAATTTCAGATTAAAATGTTATTTATTTTATTATTTTCAGCTTTGAATGTTACTTATTTTTCAGAATTCTTTTTAAAATGTTGTTATTATTATTATTATTATTATTTATAATTTTCAATTTAAAATTTAACTTTTTTAAAAAAAATATAAAAAAATCAGTTTCAAATGTAGGTCTCTTTTATCGATTTCAGTTTGAAATGTTCTTCCTTACAAATTTCATTTAAAATGTTATTTATTTCTTTATTCATATTTTTATATGTTTTTCTAATTAAAAAACTGTAATGCACAAATTGCTTACGCGATGCGCGACGCAACTTTGGAGCCAAAACGCGACACCCTGCGCGACCGCGATTTAAAACATTTACACAAAGACATTGGAAAATAGTTTTTTTCTTTCTTAATGAGGGCTCAAAATAATTTTTTTCAATTTTTTGGATCCCAAATAAAATATTTTCCAATTCCTTAAAATTTGGAGGTGGCCCAATGTCTTCAAGCCAATGGAAATCTATTTTGGGGGAAATTAAAGTTCAAACCAAATGGCTTATTAAGAATTTGGGTTCAAATAAAAGAAGTTTCTGTTGGACTTCGTAATGCTCCTTCTCCTTCAGCTTCGTCGATGATTTTCTCGGCTATAGACTCTCGTCTCCTCTCCGTATCAACTACGATCAACTCATTCGACAACTCAAGGTCCCCTTCGAACTCGTCTTTGATATCACAGCCTTGGTTGTTGAAGTCAACGAAAGTGAACATTCTAGTGGTCAAATCGGAGAGGGTTATGGAGCGTGACCACTGTTGTTCATCACCTCGTCGCTTAAACGGAAACTTTTTTAGGGATCAAGTGACAAAAGCAATGTGATGTCGAAATTCATCTTCTTCTTCATCTAAAACTTCACCATCTTCAGATTCATCATTCTCCATGTGTTCGAAGACAGGGGAGGGGTAAGTTAAGTGTTGCGAGCAACGATCGGGCATGGTCGGGGAATTGGGATTTGTACCGGATAAGATTTCGGCAACATTTAGGGGTTGCAACGGTGAAATCAGTGGTGGCCATCGGTATGGAACAATGATCATAACGAAAACTTGCAATAGGCCCTCATCGTATGGTAATTGGGTGGCAGGTTTGGTTGGCCCGCAACGAATCACTCGGTGTGATCATTGCAATAGCGACTCCAAACTCATGGAATAGTGTCTAGCTTACGCAACAAATCTTCATTAGATTGAGCCGTGTGAATCTTCTTCCATTGACCCATCAATGGTGATGTAATGGGAACCCACACCCACACACATAAGATGGTTACAAAGCTTTGATACCAATTTGGCGTAAATACCAAAAATTAGATCCAAAGAAGAGACAAAACACAAGTACAAATCTAAAAATTTATTAACAAGCCAAAGATAATTATCTTCCCAAATAGGGGGATGAGTACATTAACAGACATTAGAAGTTGTCATGAGATGTGAACCATGACAACACTAATGGAACCTTCTAAAAGCTTTTTTCCTAACTATAATATCTGCGCACTAAAATATAACAAATGTGACAAAAGACAAAAGAAAGGAAAACTACAAATATACCCATTTTATTATGTGTCATTTTGACTTGACCTCCAAATTTTAATGCATAATTTGACTTAACCCCTCGTTCATATAACCCATTGACTTTTCCCCCAGCATAGAGGGTTAAGTCTAATTTGGCATTCTAAATATGGGGCAAAGCCAAATAAATCCTTAAACTTGACCCCTATTTTTATACAATACTTTGAGATAACCCCCTCGACCAGGGGGTTATTTCGAAGAAATTAGGAAAGTGGAGGTTAAGTCAAATATCACATTAGAAAGTGAGGGTTAAGTAAAAAAAGCCTTTTTATTATTTGCCTCACACTTCCCCCTATCCACATCATTATATTTTTTTGGTGCTCTTTAGGGCTTATTAGACTTGCCGTAGTATCTCCTTATTTACTTATTTTGAAAATATTGGAGAGAGCTTTCACTTTAGTTGCTTTGTGACACAATTGACTCGACATATGAAATACTCCATATGTCCCAAATTAAGCTTTTGGGGGACATCCCAGATTAAGAGTCCACTTTTTTTTTTACCAAATTTCACTATCGTGAACGAGCCTTGATCTTGGCCATCGATTGAAAGTATACTTACAACCGTCTTTTAATATATGGCAAGTTAATTTCGAACGAAAGGGAGTAGGACATAAGAGCAATCAGTTACACAACATAATTATTAAAGTATGCCCACTGCGAACAACAATATTGCAATCCAATTGGTTGGCAAAAAAAAGGATTAGGAAAAAAAATACCTCCGGAAGAATTCGAAAGTAATGCAAGTCCCCACCAATAATTTGAAAAGGCTCACCATCTTTCCAAAACATGTCATCCGCAATCTCAAAGCTTCGAGTATGAACCTAGTTACAATCAAACAACTCATGTTATGCAAAACTTGAAATTTTCTACATAAAGAATTGCATATATAAACCGTCTCACTCTCCAACGTGCCTCATTAAACATACCTAAAGTACACTCACTTTTTGGGAGTAAATGAATGATTTATGTGTATATATATATATATATATATATGTGTGAGTGTGTGTGTGTGTGTGTATATATATATATATATATATATATATATAAGCGGAAATGATCTACATCCTCGTGTTCTCCATCAAATATCTTTAAAAAGTTCAAACATTTAGTGGGTCAGACAATAATAAAAAGCGTGCATACACACACACACGCACGCATATATACCTATATTTAAACATATTAAAAAATTGAATTTCTTTAACCAAACATAGTGAGGAGTCATCTATAAAATCCAAACATTGAGTGGATGAAATAAAAAAGGGGTGTATATGTGCATTTCAGACCATTCAATATCTCCTCATAATCTAATCAAATTTGGTTTTCAAAAATTGGTTTTTTGACTGTGTCTCCTAAGATAATGCCAGACATAATACCCCTCTTTTCAAATAATTAGATTTAACCCCCCGCATGCATAAGGTACAAGGGTTGATGCACAAGCGGGGGTAATTCTAACTGTTTAAAAAGCGGGAGTTAGTCTAATTATGGCATTATCCCAACAGGCAAAGTAAAAAAAAATAGTATTTTAAAAAATCATTATGTTCCTTAGGTATGTTTAATGAAGTAATCCCTCCGTCCCAAATTAATAGTCGTTTTCCTTTTTTGGATATAATTCACGGAGACCAAATTCCATGATAATGAACAGGGCTTGATCCTAGTCATTGATTGAGTGAATCTTTAAAAAAACATTATTTTCAAATAGCGACTATTATTTTGGGACGGAAGAAGTATATTGAAAAGCAATATATACAGAGCCCAATCAGGTGCGAATCTAAATAATGGGTTTACCACCTCAAAACAACATAGCACGGTTAAATTACAAGAAAACCCACACTTCATCTCTAAACACCCCAAAACTACGTTGTTTTGAGGTGGTCGTTAGTAAATCCGTTATTTTTGTCCGCACCTGATCAATTACGTATGTGTGTATATATATAAAGAGAGAAAGAGAGTCAGGCTCATGTGCATACCCAAACTTGTGTACCAAGTCTACACACCAATTTTTTTGACATAGTAAACATATTATTTTTTAGTTGAATTTTTTTTTGTGTGTATTTAAACATTTCAAGGAACCAACATAAAAAAAAACTCAGAAAAACTTGTTTTGGTATTTTAAAAAAATTGGTCAAACTTTCACAGCTTTTAAAACACTTTAAAAGCCGCGAAAGTTTGATCAACTTTTTCCAAATACCAAAAAAAGTTTTTTAAGCTGATTTTTTTTATATGGGTCCCTTGAAATGTTTAAATATCACATAAAATTTTAAAAAAATTGGTTTGCGCCAGTAAGTATGCAAACTTGGTATGCACAAGAGCCCCCTCTCTCTCTCTCTCTCTCTCTATATATATATATATATATAGAGAGAGAGAGAGAGAGAGAGTTAGGCTCTTCAACATACCTCATTAAACATACCTACGAACATACCTATATATACACACACATATAACTTGAATTTCAGACACAAAATAATTGAATTCTTTGATAAAACTTGTGTAGATCATCTGTACTAATTTCATTATAAAAAAAACACGCATTTATACTTTCTTTAGGTATTTGTACTTGTGTTCGTGTGTGTGTGTGATATTCAAGTGATCAAGTGCTATTTAAGCAAACAAGAAACATCAATTGTTCTAGAACTATTTAGCAATTAAATTTGGAAGCTTAATTTAATTTAGTCGTTGTATCCAGTGACGGTAGAGAGAAATTACTTACATGATTGGAGTGAGATGACACAGCCAAACCGCAAAAGGCTATGAGGGAAATTATAAGTGTTGTGGTTCTCAGGGTTCGTTTTCTCGCCATTGCTCAACTACTTGAAAATATCATGGGACTTTTTATACTCATCCACGTTTTGTGAGTTTTATTTTTCGAAAATATGTAATTTAATAATGAGTAATTTACAATTAAGGCAGTTTTGATTCACAAATTTGCCATTACAAATGTTAAATCAGTGAGCAAATATGTCATTTGTCTATTTTTTTTATCTATTTAATAATAAAATTTGTTTACAACCTATTTGTTTATGTACAACAACTCTAATGCATGAAAAGTGGACAAATTTTGCTTTGTTATTTGGGAAGAATTATTTACCAAACAATTTGTCACTTCTTACAAGTGTTTTTTTTATATTTTAATGCTAAAATATTTTTAAAACTATTTTACAAATTGTTTTAAATAAAAAATAGTTTTATAAAAAATGATTTTAAAAAATGTTAAAAAACTGTTTTAAAATTAATTTAAAAACTGTTTAAAAAAATATTTTTTAAAACTGTTTTATTAAAAAAACGATTTTAAAACTGTTTAAAACACTATTTTAAAATATTTAAAAACTATTTTTAATAATTAAGAAAATTGTTTCGAATATTGTAAAAATTGTTTTATAAAAATGTTGTAAAAAACTGCTTTAAAAATTATTTAAAAACTGTTTTAATAATGTTTTATAAAAATTGTTTATAAAATGTTTAAAAAAACTGTTTTAAAAAATTGTTATAAATAATAAAAAAAATACTGTTTTATAAAAAATGTTACAAAAATGTTTTTAAAATATTTTCAAACTGTTAAAAAATTGTTTTAAAAACAATTTTAAAACGGATTTAAAACAATGATTTATAAAACTGTTTTATTAAAAACTTGTTTTAAAACTATTAAAAACACTATTTTAAAAGGTTTAAAATTTGTTTAGAATAATTTAAAAACTATTTCGAATATTGTAAAAATTATTTTAAAAAATCGTTTTATCAAAAAAAATTAAAAAAACTGTTTTAGAAATGTTTGAAAAATTGTTTAAAAACTTTTTATAAAATATTTAAATAAACTAATTGGATTTACTTTAATTTCGCATGAAAAATTTTGCCATCTCCACTTTTGCCCACTTTTGAATCAAACAGACAGTTAGAGCTCTTGATAACAATTTTTAAACACTTAAAAATAATTTACAATTAGGTCCGCTTTTTATCTCACTAGCGTGGACTTCTACAAGAAGAGAATTAGTGAACCTAAGTGTTTAAAATTTGTCTTCCGTTTGGTTCGTGGTGAAATACTTTTCACCGTGTTAAAAGTACAAGATGAATTATTAACTTGGTGATTTTGTTTTCACCATCTCCGTTTGGACGGTCGAGTTTTCACTAGGTGAAAATTTTACCTTTTTCACCATTTGTTGTTTGGATGGTCAAGATGAATATGGTTAAAAAATAAAATGATCATATTGCCTCCATATTTCAAAAACACACAAAAATAGTTATATTTAAGTATTTGATCACACAAGTGTCAATGGGCATTAAAAAATATTCATTTACCTCAAACTGAAATTTGACACAACCCCCCCCCCCACACACACACACATAACTAGTCATATTTGGCTATGCAAGACAAATAAGCATAAAAAGTTAAAAAAAACAATCTCAACTAAAAAAAATAGCCATAATTAAAAAAGAAAACAGTCCTAATTAAAAAAAAGTTTTCAACAATGAAAAAAGCTGTCAATTGTAAAAAACAATCCCAATTAAAAAAAAAAGTCCCAACTATAAAAACAATAGTCCACAATTAAAAAAAAATAGTTCTCAATGTTGATACCAAATTTAATATGCTGACATGGACCAATCATATGAAGACACGTGACTATCTACATGGCAACAACAAGCACTTCCGAGATGATCACACGCTCCGAGGAACCATGTTACTCCGAGGAATTCATACGCTCCGAGGAACAGACCTCTCCGAGGAACTCTTTAGCACCGAGAAGCTCAAGCGGTCCGAGCAACTCAGGCGGTCCGAGCTGCACCTCGAAGCAGGATACCAACAGTTTAACTGCTCATTAAATGCTTATCATTCAGACGCACACGCAAAAAGGGCATTAAATGTATTATCCTTTCATATGTATACCATTTAATGTATTACCCTTTCACATTACAGCCTCAGGGCTATAAATACATTGTACAATCCTCATTGTAAGGGGACCCGAATCCATACCGAAAATTCTTGATAGAGCTTATAATCGAGAATTCTCAAACACTCAGCAATAAAACAACAGTGGACGTAGGCCATTCTTATAAGGCTGAACCACTTTAAAATCTTTTGTCTCATTTATTTATCTATGATTGAATTATTAGAGTGATCTAATTTTTTACGTCAACAGATTGGCGCCGTCTGTGGGAAACGATTGATAATATCGTTTTTCATCAAAAATAATCCATTACCAATGGCTGATATTCCTGAATCCAGCAATCGAAATGCTGGAACCCCTCCAAATCCATCTGCTCCACCAATTATTCCAGATCTGACTGGAATAATGGCAAATCTGGCTCAGGGCCAGACCGTCATGCAAGAAACAATGCGACAACTCATCCAAACCCCTCCATGGCGGTGCATCGGCCCATTTCGGACCACGAAGCATTCAAAGAAATACCCGTGCGCCTTCTTCGCGTACTAGGCGTACTAATTCATATCGCAATGAAGAATCTGAAGATTTTTTATCAACTTGGACGAAATTCGTCAGTGCGAGCCACAGATACTGAACAACCAGCGCATTGGAAAGATTAAGTAGGGTTTCTCCTTTCGACCGATTAGGCCCTAGGAGGAACAAAAGTCATCTTAATGCAGCGTCGAGGAGCTTTCGACGACCATCAGATTTAAGGGAAGGATCTGCCCAGTCGTGAGCAGCTGCTCGTCAAGATAGATCCTATGACCGACCAGCTGCTCGTCAAGATAAATCCCAGGAAGCCACTTCAACGCGATCAGTTGCTCGAACCAATAGGCCCGAGAAAGGAAATGATACATGGAAATGATCTATTCAGAGGCTGGAGGATAGATTATGGGAAATGGCTAAGGCCAAGAACCCTCTACAACGAAACTTTGTTCGAGGAACACCTTTTGTCCAGGACATTGTTAATTTTCCAACACCATCAAAGTTCAAAGCACCTGTTGTGACTCCCAAGTATGATGGGAAGACTGACCCTGTCCTTCATATAGAACAATACCAAGCTGCAGCCGACATCTATGTTATCCCAGATGAGATGAGATGCAGAGCATTCTCGGGAACACTTACCGGATCTGCTCAAATATGGTATAATAATCTTCCTCAGGGTAAGATTTCAACTTTTCTTCAACTGGCCGAATTATTCATTGGGAATTTCTGCTTTGGATCAAAGCCAGTTAAACGAGTAGCACATTTGTTAAGTGTTAGACAAAAAGCTGGTGAGAGTACCAGAGATTATATAACTCGTTTTAATAACGAGAAACTCGAAGTCATTGATTATGAGGAGAAGACAACGATTACTGCTTTGATGAGTGGACTACTGCCAAACAAGTTGTACTACACTTTGGCCAAAGATCCACCTCGAACCATGTCGGACCTGATGGGAAAAACGTCCAAGATTATAAATGCCGAGGAGGCTATGTCTGCGAAGAAGAATATGGACGCCAAAGAAACCAAGGTGGAAGGTGATAAAGCTAAGAAGAAAGAACATAAGAACAATGGTGGTGACAAACAATCCAAAAATAGGTCGTCACGGGAGGTCTTGAGGAAATTTGATAATTTCACACCTTTGAAGGCAAATATCAACCACGTCCTGGAAGAAATTAATAACAGCGAGGAGTTAAACTGGCCAAAGAAAATGAAGGCAGACCCTGACACGAGGAATAGGGAAAAATATTGCGAGTTCCACAAGGATCATGGCCATATGACCAAAAATTGCATAGCTCTTCAGAATGAGATTGAAACACTCATCCGACGAGGAAAGCTAGCAAAGTATGTTGATCGGGGAGGCGAAAGAAGAAACAACGACCGAACTAGAGAGAGGTCTAGATCTCCTCGTCGAGCAGAGGAGAACAAGAAGAGAAACCATGAAGTTGATCCAGAGGATAACCCCGATCTTTCCAAGAAACCAAGGCAGCCAGAACGAGAGGTATTTTTAATACGCTTTGGGTCATTTGATTGTAATGTTATTACAGGAGGAGATGCAGGAGGAGGAGACCTTACTGCAGAAAGAAAAGCTTACCTTGGTGAGGCTCAAGCTTGCTCGTACATTCAGCGAATAAATCTAGTTGAGGAAGATCGCCCGAGAAAGGTGAACAAGGAGAAATTGGTCATCGGTTTTTCAAAAAATGATCTTGCAGGTGTTTTATATCCTCACGATGATCCACTGGTGATCAAGATGAGAATGAAGGAGGTAATGATTTCAAGAGTGCTGGTCGACAATGGTAGCTCGACAGACATTATGTTCTACTCGTGTTTCGATAATTTAAATCTAAAGTTATCTCAACTGGAGCCTTACCACGGACCCCTCATCGATTTTGCTGGCGAGAAAGTATTTCCACTTGGGACGATCAAGTTGGATATATTCATTGGTACGTGGCCTGCTTGTCGGACAGAAAGAATACGTTTCTTCGTGATGGATAAGAATGTCCAATCATCATACAATATCATCATGGGAAGAGTAGGATTAAAGAAGTTCGAGGTTGTACCATCTACAGTGCATCAGTGCCTAAAATTTCCAACAAACTTTGGAGTAGGAGTTGTGAAAGGTGATCAGAAAGTAGCTCGGGAATGCTATTATTCATCCGCCGAGCAAGAAGAACTGGAAGAATCAAAGAAAAAGACTACTACCTATCAAGTGGATGAAGGTGCGGAAATTAAAACATTGGATCCTCGAGATGAGTCGCAACTCGTGAAGGGTCAAGTGGTGGAAGCTACTGAAAACATCATTCTGGATTACGAGCACCCTGAGCGAACTACTCAAATAGGTTCATCATTGGAGGCCTCATTAAAACAGGAATTGATAACTTTCCTTAGAAGCAGAAGACAAAATTTTGCGTGGAGTCATGAAGATATGCCTGGGATAGACCCAAACTTCTTATGTCACGAGCTCAATGTGAATAACGAGATCAAGCCTGTGAACCAGAGAAGAAGAGTATTCAGTCCCGAGAAGAATCAAGCTATATAGGAGGAAGTCGAGAAGCTCCAGAAAGCTTGTTTCATTGAAGATGTTAAATATCCAGATTGGTTAGCTAATGTGGTGATGGTAAAGAAGAAGAACAACAAGTGGAGGATGTGTGTAGACTTCACCGACCTCAACAAAGAATGCCCAAAGGATCACTTTCCATTGCCCCGAATTGATCAACTGGTGGGTGCTACCTCGGGACATGAGTTACTGAGCTTTATGGATGCTTATTCTGGTTACAATCAGATCAAAATGAAACCTGAGGATAGGGAGAGTACTTCTTTCATTACCCATAGGGGAACTTATTGTTATAATGTTATGCCTTTTGGTTTGAAAAATACAGGTGCGACATATCAGAGGCTGATGAACAAGGTCTTTGCTGAACAAATCAGTGATAATATGGAAGTCTATGTTGACGATATGCTGACAAAAAGCAAGAAAGCTGCTGATCATCTAGTTGATTTAGATCGGACTTTTGATCAACTGGATAAATATCAAATGAAGTTGAATCCGACGAAGTGCATATTCGGAGTATGAGAAGGTATGTTCCTCGGGTACATCGTCAATCAACGAGGCATTGAAGCAAATCCTGAAAAGATCAAAGCTCTATTAGGGCTACGATCTCCAACGACAAAGAAGGAAGTACAGAGTCTCACAGGACGAGTAGCGGCACTCAACAGATTTGTGTCACGAGCAACTGATAGATGTCTCCCATTCTTCAAGACACTCAAAAAGACTTTTGAGTGGAATGATGAATGTGAGAAGGCTTTTCAAAACTTGAAGAAATACTTGGGAGCACCTCCACTGTTGTCCAGGCCGGTGATGGGAGAAAAATTGTATTTGTACCTTGCAGTGCCCGAGAATGCAGTTAGCTCGGCGTTGATCAGAGTGGAGAATGGAGTACAAAAGCCAATTTATTACACAAGTAAGGCCTTCCGAGGAGCAGAGATCAGATATGTAAGGCTGGAGAAATTGGCACTGGGGCTGATTGAGGCGAGTAAGAGAATGAGGCCATACTTCCAGGCTCATACTATAGTAGTATATACCGATGTGCTATTGAGACAAGCCCTTCATAAGCCAGAAAAATCAGGAAGATTGATGTACTGGGCAATAGAGCTCGGTGAATATGATATAATTTATGAACCCAGATCATCATTAAAAGGGTAGGCTGTAGCAAATTTTATAGCGGAGTTCACCTATCCTGATACCGTCAAGGAGAAAAATTTGCTCGCTGATCAACCTGTGGATGTTACAGGATCAACAAACATAAGCTCAGACCAATTTCGATTGGTAAAAGAGCGTGTGGATGTTACAGGATGTGACGCAGAGATAGTTGTGAGGACTCCGGACGAGGAACAAGAGTTGCTCGCTGATCAACCTGTGGATGTTATACGATCAACAAACACTAGCTCAGACCAACTCCAGTTGGTAAAAGGGCAAGTGGATGTTACGGGATCATTGAATTCGAGCTCAGACCAACTCCGGTTGGTAAAAGGGCAAGAAGAAATGATCGACGAGGAGCAAGAAAAATCCGAGGAGGAAAGGAAGCAACAAATATTTCACCGAGGAACTCTGACTGATCAGAAATTTGAAGACGAGTTACCCATATGGAGGCTATATGTAGATAGCTCATCTTGCACTGCAGGATGTGGCGCGGGGATAGTTTTGAGCACTCCGGATGAGGTCGATATGGAATACGCCTTGCGTTTCCAATTCAAATCCTCCAACAATGAGGCTGAGTATGAGGCCATGATTGCAGGGCTTAATTTGGCAAAAATTATGGAGGCGCAGCAGGTTGTGATCTTCAGTGACTCTCAATTGATCGTAAACCAAATTATGGGAGTATATGCAGTTAGAGGAGAATTAATGATCAGATATCATGCAAAGGCAAAGGAGCTGGTGTCAGAATTTGCCGCTATTCAGCTGGTCAGAATACCAAAAATGGAGAATGCGAAAGCAGACGCCCTAGCTCGACTAGCATCAGCTACTCGCACCGAGCTACGACGAACAGTCCCAATTGAAGTGTTAGCTGGTCGGAGCATAGATGAAGATCTGACGATGAACTTTATCACCCGTGATTTAGGACCATCTTGGATGGATCCCATCAGGGCGTATATCGAGGAGGGAGAATTACCAATTGACAAGCTCGCGGCTAAAAAATTGAAGTTTAAAGCTGCTCGGTACGTATTAACTAATGGTATTTTGTATAGGCGAGGAATTATGGCAGGTTTGCAGAGGTGTGTACATCCCTCAGATTGTGAAAGAATTGATTGAAGAGATCCATAAAGGGTCTTGTGGAGCACATGTAGCAGGTCGGACACTTTTACAAAGGGTGATGACGCAAGGATACTACTGGCCGACGATGAGGGCTGATTATATAGCCTACGCCAAGAAGTGTGACAAGTGCCAGCGTTTTTCCTCCATCCGAAGAACTCCACAAGAATTGTTGACACCCATAACTTCCCCTTGTCCATTTGCCATGTGGGGAATTGATTTGGTTGGGCCACTGCCAACGACCCGAGGAAGGTTCAAATACCTCGTCATCGCAGTGGACTATTTTACTAAGTGGGTAGAAGCTGAGCCGCTCATTAACATGACGTACGGGAAGGTGTACCAATTTGTTTGGAAGAACATCATTTGTCGATATGGTCTCCCTCATGCCTTCATCACAGACCATGGAACACAATTTGATAACGAGGAGTTTGCCGCCTATTGTCATCAATCAAATATTTTGAAGGTCCACTCAGCACCAGGCCATCCTCAAAGCAATGGACAAACTGAAGTGACAAACAGAACGCTGCTAAATGGCTTGAAGAAAAGATTGGATGATGCAAAAGCAAACTGGATCAACGAGTTACAATCAGTACTTTGGGCTTACCGAACTACTCCTCGAGTAGCAACTGGAGAATCACCATACATGCTAGCGTTTGGAAGTGAAGCTGTCATACCTGCCGAGTTGGGCCTCCCAACACATAGGGTACTGAATTTCAATTCCCCTATCAGTGACTTAATGAGAAGATTGGATTTAGACATGCTCGAGGAAGTTAGAGAAGAAGCAGCCATTAGAAATGCTGCTTACCAGCAGTGAACAACTTTGTTCTACAACAAAAGGGTGAAGAAGTGCGACCTGAAAGAAGGAGACTATGTGCTGAAGAAAGTAATTCAAAAGCACAATAAGCTGGAAGCAAACTGGCATGGACCATACCGAGTTACAGAAGTTGTTCGACCAGGAACTTATCGAATAACAACTTTAGAAGGCGAGGAGTTTAAGAATGCATGGAACGCAGAACATCTGCGCAAGTATTATCAGTGATGTATATGTAACACAGTTCCATCAGTATGAATAAAATGAAGATATTCTGCCAAAGTCTCTCATTTTTATTGCGAATTTTTTGGGGAATACTAGTGCTACACACTACTCGGCAAAGCTCAGACTGCTCAGCAAAATATTCCTAAAAATGCCAACTTCGGTTGTTTAGGAAATAAAATATTCCTAAAAAGGCCAACTTCGGTTGGTTAGGAAATAAAATATTCCTAAAAATGCCAACCTCGGTTGGTTAGGAAACAAAATATTCCTAAAAATGCCAACTTCGGTTGGTTAGGAAACAAAATATTCCTAACAATGCCAGCCTGTTTGGCTAGGAAACAAAATATTCCTAAAAATGGCAACCTGTTTGGCTAGGAAACAAAATATTCTCGCAAATGCCAACTTATGTTGGTCGGGAGGTACATATATTCTCGAAAATGCCAACTTATGTTGGTCGGGAGGTAAGATTATTCCAGAGAGTGCAAAAGTTGCTAACTATGACTGGTCGGGGATAAAAATCCACCAACTGTAGTTGGTCGATAAAGAAAATTTACCGACCTTGGTTGGTCGAAAACATTTTATGGGTAAAATTATTTCAAAAAGACTAACTATGGCTGGTCGGGGATAAAAACCCACTAACTGTAATTGGTCGACATGGAGAATCTAACAACCTTGGTTGGTTGGAAACATTTTAAACATTTTTTATACTCGTGACTTTATTATTAAGTGATCGAGCAATATTATTGAAACTTGAAATTTTTTAACTATTACTAAGTTGGTCGACAAACAACACAATATTGTTATCTTTTTAACAGATATACATAAATGTAAAGTGCTTGATATTTACAAGACAACGGCAATTAAGATTTGCAAATAAAAATGAAAGTCTTTCATTGAATTCAAAATAAATTACATTGATAATAAAATGAAAAGTACATTGATATTGAAATGTATACTAACTATTACATCAAAAATTCCTATTCTACTGGCCTCTTCCCCTCTGCTTTTGACACAGGTTCCTCGCCAGCAGGCGGATCATTTAAAGACAGAGGAGAATTGATGAAGTTGAGATCCTTCAACATCCTGACATTCACCACGGATGGTCGATCTAAGAGATGCTCGGGACGAGATACCTCGATTTGAGAATGTAAATTGTAGTCACAGAGATACTTTGAAATTAATCTCCGAGGAATGGCTCTAACAGGGATCCAACCCATATCCAAATTGTATGGAGGCACAGGTAGGTCGAGTAGCCCGGGATCATAATAGTCCCACAGATAATGACCTTGTTCGAGCTTTAACACACCTAAGGCATTCAGCCAGCCTTGCTTATAGCCCTCATTGTTGGCATTCTGGATACGATCGTCCAAGTGGTATAGTGCTTCGTTGTATCCAGCCATCCAGAACTCCCTGGGCTGTTTGTGGAACTGATATGTTAGCCTCTCCATCTGCTCGTGGAGATTCTTGATGAAAAGCTCCTTATTCTCCAAGACTGACTTCTACGCAGAGAGCTGTTTTTCCAGGTCCCTAATCTTCTTTGACATATCAGACAACGCTTGGTTCTTCGCCATTAATTGGAAAGCCTGGTTCTCTAAGGCAGACTGAGTCCTCTGTTCCTCGACAAGAACTCGAGCTGCTCTTGCTCGACCACGAGAAGATGTAGAGGGGCCAGAGCTCTTCAAAGTCTCCAACTCGTCCCTCAACTTGGCGTTCTCAACCTCTAAGAACGAATATCCCTCTTCGGTCACTGGGATCAAGGCACTAGAAGTGGAAGCTGCAGACTTCAATTGTGACTTGCAGGTTGTTGTTTTCCTTTTCCAGCAACACAGCAATCTGTCTGCATTCCTCGACCTCACCTCTCAAGGTTCTCTCCCTTACATCATATCCAGCAAAAAGCTTCTCATAGCCCTTGTCGACAATGATCTGCTGGTACTTCTTCTCGTACCCCTCATGCAACAAGGCAGTGGATTCTTTGTATTGAAGCTGAAGGTCTTCGAGGGTGTTTTGAAGATCCTCGATCATTTCATAATAGGCAACGTTATTGGCTACAGCCCGATCAAGCAGATATTGATATGCTTCCACTGCCTGTTCTGAAGCTTCCTGGCCGAGGATGTCGACAACTTGTGTTGCACTCAGGTCTGTGTGACCAGCCTTGAAGTATTCATTACATTGTCGCAGCAACTTTGTATCATGGGCAGATAGCAGTTCCATCCTGGCCAGAAACTAGCAGAGAAAAAAAAAGAGCAATCATCAATAAGAAGAATAAGCAGAGTATGAATAGAAAATAGACAACAGTATGCAAAAAGTTCAAGTTTTATTAGATCATAGTTTAGAGTTACATATTCTGGGTTACATTTGATAAAGAGAAACAAAATAAAGAGAAACCCGAACAATACTACACCTTCTCCTTATCTCCCAAAACCTTCTCGGGAGGCTGGGATGAAGAGGTAGGCTGCTCGGAGGGAAGGGATAGTTGCTCGGGGAGAGTAGGCAGTTGCTCGGAGGAAGAAATGATTTACTGATTTTCCTCGGCAGTAGGCGGGATGGCTAGGGCATGATCTCCCATCACCATCGAAGACTCTTCGGAGGTAGCTTCGTCCTCTTCTAAGTCTTCTGGAGTTGGAGGGGGACCAGGGATATGTCTCTGGAAGAGCTCAGAACACTCGTCGACCTTCATCTCCTGAAGGGCAGCAACCCATCCATCCCTAAAGTATTTGAGACTGCCATAGTCCACTTGCGACACCATGGCAGCCAACCCCTTGTTCCACCCTTTGTCCCAGCCAGAGCTGAAGGACTTCTTCACAGCCATCTTCCTCTTCAACTTCTCCGAGGAGAGATTCTCGGACACCAGGTTCTCAACAGTCTTCAACTTATTTTCTACCTCTTCCTTCTGCCGACCTACTTCCTGAAGTTTAGCCAACTCCTCCTCGGTAGCTTTGAGTTTATCTTCAAACTCTTCAGCAGTTTTGAGCTTCTCCTCGAGCTCCTTATTTGCCTTCTCCAGGGCATTTATTCTCTTCTCCAACTCCTTAGAGGCATCAACAGCCCGAGCTTTTTCTTGCTCGGTGGAGGTAAGCTTCTTCTCCGAGATAGCTTTGTCATCAGCATATTTATGGCGAGAATCTTCCAGAGACTTGGTAGCTTCTTCCAGAGCTCCCTCCACACTAGACGAGGAGCATGAAGCCTTAATCGCTTCATCCTTCTTCAGGATTATATTGAAGCAGCTCATCAACTGTGAATAGAAAAAGAAAACAAGTTAGAGACTGAAATAATAAAGGAAATATGAAAAGTTCAAAGTAAGAAGACTTACAAAAGCAAGGTGACGAGCAGCTAGCGAGGTAACCATATCCCGAGTAAGGTTTTCTTCAGTACCTTGGACCTCGGGAATGATCCAGGATTTTACCGAGCTCATGGCAGAGCTCGGGGGAACAAAAGTTGGAATCCCAGTTCCAGCAACTGGGGGCTGAGTGATGGTATCAGCCAAATTGACCGAGGAGCTCTTCTTCAGCCTCCTCGGGGGAACAGGTACAGATTCAACCAAGGAAGAACCCTTGGTTGGTGATATTACAATCACCTCTCCAGGAGCAGCAGACCTGCTCGGAGCCACTGCGGGCTTCTCGGCAACCTTCACAACTGCAGCAGCTGAGGAAGGTGCATCATTCTTCTTCGTCCCCTCCCTTGGGACATCAATCATACTCCTTTTTGCCTCCCCAGAACCGGAGGCAGTTTTCTCAAATAGGGTAGGAGGTCTTCTCTTCTTCATCCTTTCACTTAAAGGAATATGGAATTCAGGCGATGAGCTGGTGGAAGCTGGTACTGGCTCTGATTCACTTATCACTGGACGAGCAGTAAAAGAAGTGGTGTAGCTCTTGTACTGTAGCAGATACGAAGCTGATCTAATGTGCTCATCGGCAACACTTTGATGCAGACTCCAGATAAGTTTCAAATGCCTTATATTGACATCTGCATCTTTTGGGCACTTTCTCTTGCTATCAACTGCAAATAAATAAACATTGTTATCAGTGGCACATTTTATCAAACACAAAAGAAACATGATTTCAAAATAAATAAAATAAAATAAAAATAACCTATCCCATTGCCATAAGGAGGGCATCTGGGACCCTGGTAAACCTCATCTCCAGCTAATGGATGGTGTTGCCAATTTTTTATGACAACCCCGTGTTCAAAATAATCCCTATTGGCATCAGGGAGATTGACTACTAAGGCTCTATTTAAAAATCTAGTTTTTAAATAAAAAATATTATCATTAACTGCCCATCTATAGCAGTACATGATTTCTGGAATTCCTATACGAGTTCCATGCATTTGATTTAATCTATGCACCCCATTAACTATTCTCCATGTGTTAGTGGCTATTCGTGCAGAAACAACGTCAAAGTACTGACAGAATTCCAGACACAAGGGATTTGGTGGAAAAGAAAATCCACACTCAGCAAAAAAGAGACTGGGGAACCAATGTCCCTCAGCCAAATTGAAATAATCAGAAGGCTCAGAAAGCTCTTCCAAGACAACCCAAGAGGGAATGGAAAAATCAGATCGAAATTTGTCAAGAGATTCAACAGGGTAAACCATGGTGATTAAAGGAAATGAAGAAGAAGGAAGAAGACCTTACAGAAAAAGAGTGGATCTGATGACAACGGACGATGGAAGAGATGAACGCACAAGAGAGTAGAAGACAATGAAAAACTCGAAGATACAAATTTGAAAAGTAGAAGACGATGGGAGTATCTGTGAAGTTTAAATACCTTGCCTTGGGAAATGGTGAAGTAATGATTACAAAAAAGGATGATTACGTTACCGACGGCTAAAAAGACGAAAAGTGACGTGGGAATCGAAGCACGCAGAAAAGTCCAACAAAGCATGATTCTACGAATTGGGAAGGAGAAATAAATACAAGGGAAAAGCTCCTAAAATCAGGAAGACTATTTAAAGCTACCATATTCCGAGAAAGAATGTTTCATACTCCTCAAATTTCGAACTATGAAACATTGGGGGCTTCTGTTGAGACCAAATATAATCTGCTGACATGGACCAATCATATGAAGATATGTGGCTATCTACATGGCAACAACAAGCACTTTCGAGATGATCACACGCTCCGAGGAACCATGTTACTCCGAGGAATTCATACGCTCCGAGGAACAGACCTCTCCGAGGAACTCTTTAGCACCGAGAAGCTCAAGCGGTCCGAG
Source organism: Sambucus nigra (assembly GCA_949130495.1). Classification (NCBI taxonomy): domain Eukaryota; kingdom Viridiplantae; phylum Streptophyta; class Magnoliopsida; order Dipsacales; family Adoxaceae; genus Sambucus; species Sambucus nigra. The sequence goes on along the minus strand of OX422210.1, from coordinate 77,086,111 downwards.
CAACTCAGGCGGTCCGAGCTGCACCTCGAAGCAGGATACCAACAGTTTAACTGCTCATTAAATGCTTATCATTCAGACGCACACGTAAAAAGGGCATTAAATGTATTATCCTTTCATATGTATACCATTTAATGTATTGCCCTTTCACATTACAGCCTCAGGGCTATAAATACATTATACAATCCTCATTGTAAGGGGACCCGAATCCATACCGAAAATTCTTGATAGAGCTTATAATCGAGAATTCCCAAACACTCAGCAATAAAACAACAGTGGACGTAGGCCATTCTTATAAGGCTGAACCACTTTAAAATCTTTTGTCTCATTTATTTATCTGTGATTGAATTATTAGAGTGATCTAATTTTTTACGTCAACAGATTGGGGGCTTCTGTTGATACCAAATTTTATCTGCTGACATGGACCAATCATATGAAGACACGTGGCTATCTACATGGCAACAACAAGCACTTTCGAGATGATCACACGCTCCGAGGAACCATGTTACTCCGAGGAATATATACGCTCCGAGGAACAGACCTCTCCGAGGAACTCTTTAGCACCGAGAAGCTCAAGCGGTCCGATCTGCACCTCGAAGCAGGATACCAACAGTTTAACTGCTCATTAAATGCTTATAATTCAGACGCACACGTAAAAAGGGCATTAAATGTATTATCCTTTCATATGTATACCATTTAATGTATTACCCTTTCACATTACAGCCTCAAGGCTATAAATACATTGTATAATCCTCATTGTAAGGGGACCCGAATCCATACCGGAAATTCTTGATAGAGCTTATAATCGAGAATTCCCAAACACTCAGCAATAAAACAACAGTGGACGTTGGCCATTCTTATAAGGCTGAACCACTTTAAAATCTTTTGTCTCATTTATTTATCTGTGATTGAATTATTAAAGTGATCTAATTTTTTACGTAAACACTCAATAATGAAAAAACAGTTCCAATTAAAAAAAAAAAAATTCAACATTGAAAAAAACAGCCCCAATTTAACAAAAAAAACACAGTCCCAATAAAAAAAAGAGTCTCAACTATGAAAAAAAGAGTCCCAATTAAAAGAATTTTAAAAAAAAATAGTCCCAACTATTAAAAAACAGTTCCGAACTATGAAACTGTCTCAATTAGTAAAAAAAATTCAAACACAATACCTTTCACCAAACAAATATTCATTTATTTATCTAATTTTTTAATTTTTTTAAATTTAATTATTTTTTCTTTTTTTTATAGGAATAAATATTTTCACACCCTCCATGTCTTCCCCCACACCCTTTGGATAATAAATTACAATTGTGCCCTTAGATTTATAAAATCTAAATGTCCAATTTTTTCGCCTCCAACTAAAATAAATACATTTGATAAAAAACAAAATTTCAGTTTTCAATAAAAAAAAGTTTTTTTTATAAATAAAAAAAACTATTTATAAAACGTAAAATCTTATCCATTTTTTTTTATTAAAAAATTGTATATATAACGTAAAATTTGTTTTTCTTACGAAACTGTTTTCTTCAAAAAGAGTTTTAATTTTGGTTAAAAACTGTTTTTTTGTACTATTTTAAAAATAATCTTTTAACTATTTTAAAAAAATACGGTCCGCGACAGCAGTATGTATAGCTGGTCCGACCACCTATACATATCGTTGGTGCGAATTTTTTTTGTAATATGTTGGTCTGTGCCAATGTTATGTATAGGTGGTCGGACTGCCTCTACATATAGCTGACGCAGGCTATTTTTTTATATAGTAAAAAGATTATTTTTTAAATAGTAAAAGAAACAGTTTTTAACTGGAAAAATAAATAACAAAACAGTTTTTTTAAATAAATAAAAGAAACAGTTTTCAACTAGAAATGGTAAAAAGAATGTCCATTTTTTTAAAATAAATAACGAAATAGTTTTTTTATTAACGTCTATTTAAATAAAAAAATAATAAGTTTTTTAAATGAAAATATAACTTTATAATTTTTATATTTTCAGAATATTAAAATTTTAATTTTCAAGAATATTAGGATTTTTATTTTCAAATTATTATGTTTTTATTTTTTTTCATAATACTATGTTTTTTTTTAAAGTAATAGATTTTTAGGCAAAAGATTATATTTGTTCAATCAAATCATATATGCATAGAGGGTCTTTTAGTGTAGGGGTGGCAATTCGGATTAGTCGTGTCATTTTCGGGTCGCGTTGATTTTTATTTGAGCATAAGTTTTGGGTAATCTTAAATCTATATAAGCTAATCGTGTCAATTTCGAGTCATTTCGGGTTATTACCATAAACGAGTTATCGTGTCAAAAATTGCCAGCCCTATTTTAGTGTTTAAATATTGAAAATGGTGTGGGGGAAGACATAGAAGGCGTAGGAATAACTATTTCATTTTTTATTTATTTTTTGTTTATTTTTTAATTTTTTAATTTTTTTTAATTTTTAATTTTTTTATTTTTTTAAATTAAAAATGAAATTAAAAATAAATAATTTTTTTAAAAAAATGAATATTTAATGATCGTGTTAATTGAGAGGGAGAAATGAATGTGTGATAGCTGTAAGTACAAATAAGAAAGGTCAGTCTCGTAATAAGATGAATTCTACTGTTTTCACCTGTTAAATTATTCACTTTACCCATGGTTCAAAATGGTTAAAGTTTTACCTCACTTTTCACCATATTCATTTTATTTCACCATGTTAAATGTCCAACCAAACACATATTTTACCTAGGTGAATTATTTTTTAACACGGTAAAAAACATTCCACCACGAACCAAACGGACCCTTACTGTTTAAAATTTGTTTGTGAGGGACCTAAGAGTACTTTCTCCTTTAATAATTTTGTACTCTAGAATCTATTTTAAAAAAGGAATGTGCATATTTTGAGAGTCAAGATTGTAAGTATGAGTGTCGTGCAAAACTATATTTCTACTATTTTGAGTTACTTAATGTGTGCCTTTAAAATACATATTATCACGATCCTTTTAAAAAATACGAACTTTGGCATGTCAACGCCACAACATAGTTATGTAATTGATGAAATACTGTCATTATGTTAAAAACTTACAGGTTGTTAGTAGTTAAGAAATCTTCTTGTACCACCTACGAAGTTACCTAATTATGTTGTTGGTGACGTAATGTTTTCATTCAAGCAAATCCTTAAACTTATTTTGGGAGGTCAAAATTTAGGGACAAGGTGGGTGGAAGCTCTTGAGATGATTTTTTTTAGGATTATTGATAGTTTTGTGAGATGTTTTAGCATTAAAAATATATTAATTGATTGATAATTACTTATTCAAGTTGTAATATAAGAATTAATCATTCAAGTTATAATGTCAATATATGTTATAATGCTACAGTTGGCATCAATACAATTAATTTAAAGAGTAAATAAACTAAATATGGAGTTCACAAACAAAAGTTAATAATAATGATTAAATATTGGGTAAATGAAGCTTGGAAATTATAAATTAGGGCACAAACTAAAATTGAGAAATAATCAAGGATAAAAGAAATGGGATAGCAAACTATGTAGAGTGCATAAAAATAAATAATATGTATTTAATGTAGAGAGAGAGTGATACCTCAACTTTAATAGGGCTTGGAATGGAAAGTCTCCATAGGCACCAAGAGAGAGTGAAAGGAAGGGAGGGAGTTTTGGCTTTTCAAAACTATCGGCTCAGTATGTGGGGTTTGAGAAAATAATAAAAGGTTTTGTGGACTTTACTCTAGGAATGTATATGGGCCTCCTAAAATAAAATAAATGGGATGAGGGCTCTATTTTTTGGATCGGTGTGATTTGTTGGGTTAAAAACAATGAACATGTCTTATTGGGGGGGGGGGGGCATAAGGTAAGAAACTATATATGTTTTTACTGTTAGGACTATATACAACCTACCAAAAAAATCCAAACTTTAGGGGAGCACCCACACCCCGCACGCGCAGCCACGACTTTACCCCTGGTTTCAGTTTTCTCACTTTTTTCTCTAATAATGTCAAGGATAATAATTAAGAACTCATTGGCCTTAAAATATCTTATTGAATGAAAGAGGCACGAGAAAACAAATAAAGAGGATTACAAGTCACAAAACAAGTTATTTGGGAGTCATAAAACATTGTGTAGACTTTATTGTGGGTTGGTATGAGAATGAAAATGTATATATTTGGTATTATATAAAAATTGTCTAAATTATATGTCAAAGCATCGAGTCATTATGTCATTGAAGGTACATAGGCTTGAATCGATGTGAGTTGATTGACTAGAGTGAGGCTCGTTCATTTGGACTACATGGACTTTTTGGAGTTTGAAGATATACCCAAGCTCCTCTATAACACAAAACTTATGTTGTCGCTTTGAAGATGTATCCTTTTGATAGTTTTGTGATTGAACATTTTGGCTACACGAACTTGCACGTTTTTCAAAATGTATTTTATAGAAAGGCTGAATAGGTGAATGTAGGAAATATATGGTTTTATATGTGCTTAAGTTTGAAGTCTATTTTCCCTTTGGCTTCAAACCGTTCGCGCGGTCCATTCTGGAATCGTGTGCACAACTCCGTATGCACATTTAGGATTCGATTCGTCTGCACGGCAATGCACATTTCAGCCTACTAGCTAAAATCGTGCGCATGACAAAAGTCAACCGTGCGCACGATAGAGCAGAATTTTTCAAAAATCCTATAAATAGGTTGATTTCCCTCTTTTCAAAATATCTTAATTCCTCATTAGTCTAAAGCACTTTTGAGAGTATTTTTGAGGTTAAGAGCTTTTACTTTGCCTCTCTATTTTCAAATTCATGTGTTCCCTCAAAATTGTGAGAAAACTTAGATCGACACTTGATTTATGACTTTAAGAGAAAATTGAGAGTGATTTGATTCAGATCCACATTAGCCAAGTTCAATTCAAATTATTCATTACTCTAATTAGAGATCTAATACTCCTAGATCTAAACTTTGAGATGTTTTATTCTATTGGAGAGATTAGAGCATCGTATTATTCCAATAAGGAGAATGTACTTTTTCGTATACTTTATGGAGCTTAAGGTGGATTTATTGTTTCAATGGGGGAAAGTCCAAAGTTTATAGGTAACTACATATGAATGCATGAGTGAGAGGTCTGGCGAATTGTCACATTCAAAAACCTTGACATGGCAAACTTGTCACGGGTTAAAATTGTGATAAGTTTTGGGGTGATAAACTACTTTGTCACGGTCAAAGTTCGTGACACAATTTTTACTTGTCACGGACTTTGATCGTGACAAGTCCGTCACAAGAAAAAACTTATCACGGACTTTGACCGTGACATATCCGTGACAATTGTTAACTTGTTACGGATATGTTACGGTCAAAGTATGTGACAAGTTTTTTCTTGTCACGGTCAAAGTTAATAACAAAACTGGGTAGCATTTAAAAAAAACTGCTGGACAGTTATGGCCACTGCCAATGCCCAACAATCTATTTTAACCTGTTACAATAATATATATATATATATATATATATATCAACCGATTCATTCATTCATAAGATCTAAAGCTATACAACATTCATTCAATCATTATAGCAAACAATAGGAATTGAGACAACCCTCAATAGTACTAATGCCACACTGTTCGTGTTCGTGTTATTTCAACTTATCAATTGAAATTATTAAAAAAAGTGTCCATTCGCAAGTGTTCGTGCTATTTCAATTTATCAATTGAAATAACACTTAACATTGCATCAGCCAGTATGTACCCAGAGAACATTAAGAGACGACAACAAAACTTCCCCCCAAAGTAACAAGTGTAAGCCATTATGAACATTATTATATAGAAACTATGTTGTCCTAAATTGTCCAAACGAGGCAATTCGAGAGATCTCATTACAGGGGTAATGACTCTCGAACGGGTCTAAAGGGCTATTGAATGCGCACGCATAAGAACTAGAAGGCTAGTATCTATGCACACTATCTGTAACTTAAGAGGCTTATTACTACATATAATTTAACATTATAGACTTTATTTGGTAATTGGCGGTGACGTCGAAATATGCATTGTTTGATGATTCAAATTTACAATTAATTAGATTTTACCCGCGTGATACAATAATACGGTGGGAAACAATCTTACACTCAAAAAGTATATACTTTTTAAATGAATAACATTACATACACGGGAGTTAGAACCGTATATACTTTTTGAGTGTATGATTGTTTCCCACCGTATTATTATATCATATGGGTAAAATCTAATTTATTATAAATTTGAATCATCAATGCATGTTTCCGGCATTACCATCAATTACCAAATAAAGTCTATAGTAATGATTTATACATAGTTGTAAATGCAGAAAACTAGAATAGATCTAATCATTTTATCACAGATAAATAAGTAAATAAAAGAGACAAGTAAGATTTTTTAAGTGGTTTGGCTTATTGGAAAAGCCTACGTCCACTGTCTTGTATTGCCTGTTTATCACTTGGATTGTGTTTCAGTCCCTTTTGTCGTAGGGATTACAATGTATTTATAACCCTCTAGAGGGATCAAGAGTCGGAATATTAAAGGATGGAATGCCTTTATAAATTAGGCATTTACATCAGTATATATTGTTTATAATGTATATGACTATTGGCGCTTTACTAATCATGTTGGTCGGTCTTCCTGTTGCTGGTCAGGCTTCTTAAACGGTTGGTCGGCATTCAGATTGTTGGTCGGCATTCTTGGACTTGGTCGGGGATTTATGCCTTACTGACTATGACTGGTGCCATATTAGATAACACATATTTATTTATGATTGGTCCACATAAGAGGGTGATTTTTAGTATCAATAGAAACCCCAGTATTTCATGATTGATGCTTTTGCGAAAGTACAAAACAAGCAGTTCTAACAGTTGCTCGGGCAACCTTTCTGACACTTGGTCAGCTCCCGACTTCCCACACTTGTAAAATTATCAACTTGGTTGATAACGTATAACACGGATGGCATTTTTACAATTACCCATAATTATAACGAATCATTTTGGGGGGAAATACGCCTTTTTTAGCTTAACCGCCAAAATTTCAATCGTCGTTTCCCTTTAATCATTACTTTCACCGATTTTTGAGGTAATCTATAAAGGTGGTGAAATCTCGGTTGTCTTCTACCTCAAACTTTTTGGTTTGGGCTGCTATTTCTTGAGCTTTTCGTGCAATCGCTCTTTATATCCTTTAGTTCTTGCTGAATCCTTAAGTCTTTGTAAGAATCCTCTCTCTTTCTCCTTTTATTCATCTTCAATTATGGTTTATTTAGTAGTTTCTCTAGATTAATTTAGGAACGAATGGAATATTACTTCACGGGTGGATTTGGAGCTCCCTAGTTCATCTATAGATCTTTTTTCTTTATCTGAGGGTCATTGGCTCCCTTCTCGTTTCATTGCTGAATATGGGTTTACTTTTCCCCTAAACCCCTTTTGTCTTGAGTTTTGTCAATATTTTGACATTGTACCTGCTAGAGTAGCCCACAGCACTTGGAGAGTTATAAATGGGGTTTATAGATTGAATCAGGTCCATGGGAACCATATAGACATCCTAGAGACTATGTTTTGCTATAAATGGGTCACCAATGATAACACTTAATATTAAAAAATTAGGGTTGTAAATAGGGATTTAGTAGTCAACCTCCAAGACTCCAACATAGACTATTTTGATCATGGAGTGATTGCCAAGAATTGGCAATATGCACCCATGACAGGGGATACAGTATACCAGGGGCCCAAATGCCCTCAATATGTCCATGGGATAGGTTGCAACACTATTGTATAACTTTTCTTGATAATTTTATTGGTTACAATACTAACTGTATTTGTTTTCTCTTGATTGCAGTTGATCTAAAGAGAAAGTGTCCCAAAGAAAGCGATACCAATCTTACTGAGCTGAAGTTTCTTTGGGTTATTCACCAGAAAATTGGTGATGAACACATTAGGTCAGCATCATATGTGTTGGAGTATAAAAACTCCATTTCTTCCTTTATTCCTCACCCAACTTTTGTTGCTCTCTCCTTAGTGATTGAGCTTGACCAAGACCGAACCTCCACTTCTTCTGCCCCTGTATCTAGTAGTGGCAAAGCTACTACAGGCCCCTCATCTTTAATTAGCTCAGATTTACCTCTTGCCACTACCATGGTGAAGAGAAAGTTCCCCAATATTATGGGAGATATTACTACTGGTTGGGAAGAAACCCCCAACTAAGATAAATGATGAAGCCCCACTCAAGCATTTAAAAAAGGGTCTTCCTTCCAGGCTGGCTGAAGGAACTATTTCTAGTGCCGACCAATGAGACTTGGTTGATTTGTCTGATACTGGCTCTCTAGTGGCTTTTAGCCCTGGTTTGGCTAGGTAATTAATAAAGTCTGGTACTCTTCCAAACCATAGGGGTGTTGCTTCTGTAATGCCCCGCTCTCAAATCTCTGAAAGGGCCGCTCAAAGCCTTGCTTTGATAAAAGTTGTTATTTTCTCTCTTTTATTCATACGCTTTGTAATTCTTGTACTGACTTACTCTCATTCCTTCTTGCAGTTCCTGGTTGATTTCAATCAGATGTTAGAGAAGGATGACATCCTTTGTTCTTCTTCAAATGAAGTGGAAGAGGCATTTAAATGCCCGAATAAATCTTTTCTTGAGTCCCAACAAGCACAGGCAAACGAGTAGAAGAAATGGGACACCAAAATAAAGACTGTTGATAATAAGGCTGTAGTTGCTCGGGGGTAGGCTGTCAAGCTACAAAAAAATTTAACCGCTGAGAAGGCCAATAAGTCTACGTTCAATAAAGATTGGGAGAATGCTATCAGTGATGCCTCTGCTCAGATTGAGTTTACGAAGAAGAAATGTTTCAAGGATGATTGGTTAGCAGCACTCACGGAGGTCATCACACCCCAGGACTCTAAGTTGTTCCTCAAGCATGATCCCGGTTCTCCTCCCAACTTGGATGAGGAGATTGACAATGATGGAGGATTAGAGTATTTTACTCTTGTCTCGGACTCTATCGATCAATAACAAGAAGCACCAGTTGGGTATTCACTCCCCCTTCTTCTGAGCAAGTCACTCCACCTATCTATGCCCCTTCCTGATCTGAAGCCACTTCTGATAGAAAAACGATGTAGATTTGCTTCGCGAGCCGCTTTTGTTTTTATCTTTATTTTTACTTTCTACTTTATATCAATGTACTTGTAACTTAATTTCCATTAATGAAGATGGAGATTTCTTTGCACTTGTCTTTCTCTATTTCAAATTTTATATTATGTTATTGATTGGAGATTTTTCTTACTTATAGTTCATGGCTAAACTGGATCAATTCTCCTCCACTGACTCCGATCTGCTCAGAAGATGTAATGATCCCTTCAAGACTTGTCATATGACTTTGTTCGAGGAAGATCTATATAATTTTCTCGGGGCTGATGTCTCAGATCAAGCTAAAGAAGCTTACCTATACTTGAAGTGTCTTCTTTATCGGGTAGTGGCCAATAATATTGCATATTTTGAAATGATAGAAGAGCTTTAAGAAGATCACAAGGAGATTAAAGCTCTTTTTCACGCCGACTATGAATAAAAGTACAAAGCTCTGAGTAAAGGTTGGAGTTTTGAGCAGAAGTTGGAAAAGCGTGCATCTTTCTTCAGGAGGCAGGAATTTCTACTTAATCGTTAAATAGAGGAGGCTAGGGCCATTGCCAAGCTATTTAAAGAGGATAATAACAGTTTGAGTGGTGAATTGAACTCATTAAAGGCGTCTTTTACTACTAATGTTACTGATGGTGATGGGGTTTCCTTTTTGGAGACTGAAAATGCCAAACTAAGGGAAGTATTAGAAGCACTGAAGAAAACTAAGCCTACTTCTTCCTCCCGAACAAAAGTTAAACCTGGATGAGCTACTACAGATGAGGCTAGGACCCAGCAAACACTTGCTAACTAGGCTACATAATTAAAAGCAAAGAATTTCTCCATTGCTGATATGTCTAAGAAAATCCAGACTCAAGCTGAGAAACATACTACTCAGTCTTCACAATTACAAACTAAAGATGGAGTATTGAAGAAATTGCATCATTAGGTTGAGAGATTGACTTTTCAATTTCATAAACAACATAGGGAATTTTGGATGAAGAGATATAACGAGGCTCTTGGTCATTTTGATGAACGATTTAAGCAAGACCAATGTAAAGGTTACAAGTGGGGCTGGACCAACTGCTTGATAGTTATGAAGGTGGAGCATAACAGTATACTTTAGAACGGGTATGATCCTAGTTTACTGGATTGTCAAGATCTCCCCTTCAAACTGGACGTTAGTTGGATCCATGTCAATACTATTCCTCAATGCTTAATTTTAAAATACTTAGGGGATTATGGTCTTCATGACGAGTTACAGATCGTTTGTACTCCTTATCTGCAAGAGGCCCTGAGCAGCAGTAATAGAAGGATGCTTCAAGACTTCAATTTTATCAACTCCCCTCACACATTAAATGACCCTCCAGCGAGCATGGAATCAACACCGAGATCCTCTAAAGCAGAGAGGAAGCGTCCCTTAGAGTAGCTTTGTTCCTGTAATTCAGTTATAAGTGATATCATGTAATGATCAATTAAATGAATGAAATTTTTTATTAACTTATCTTATCAATCTTTAGATGTGAATGGCTTCTTTGCTTCATTAGTTTTATTGATACACTTAGACTTTTACCCAAGTTTAGTACCAATTACCAATGAGATTATCATCATAGGTTCTACTAGTATACTTAGATTAAAATCCAAGTTTGATACTAGTTACCCATATATTTCCATAGGTTCTACTAATACACCTAAATTTTTAAGTTTTGCATTAGTTACCAGTGGTGACTAGGCGTATGTGGAATATATGTCTACATTCCTTTTTAATAATCTTCACAACGTTCTTCCATCATTTTGTATAGTTGGATAAATTTTATTGTTTTACCCTTAACTGCACTCACCAAGTTTCTTGAGGACTTGAGATCCTGTCTTACTTGGGTTTTTATTTGCTGTCGATTAACTTTTGCTTGTGCTGACCAACTTTTGAACTGTACTAATCAATCAACTATGTGGTTACTATTCTGAACTCTAACCAACTATGTGGTTGTTGTTTCGAAGGACCATTATTTTTGAACAACTTTTGAAAGTTTTTTTGACCAAGTATAACAACTTTTGGAGAAAGTGTATCAAGTGTGTAGTGCATAGCACTAGTAATCCTAAAAAATCAAAAAAATGGAGGAAATCACTATTTATTGATACGAAAATACCATGATTACTATTTGTGTTATTACATTACTGGTAGAACTTTCTAAGATGTTCAGCATGCCAAGGATTTTTGAAATTTCCCCCCTCTAAAGTCTCAATTTTGTAGGTACCTGGTCGTACAACTGCTGAAATACGATATGCCCATGCCAATTGACTTCAAGTTTATTGTTCTCCTGGATTACCTTCTTGAGCACATAATCTCCTTCCTTCAAGTTAGTCTGCTTCATCCTTTTGTTATAAAAATGTGATGTCCTCTGCTGATAAGCAACATTTCTCAAGGCTACATCTTCGCGTACTTCCTCCAGCATATCCAAATCTAATCTTCACATCAAACCACTAACATGAGAATTAAATTTTAACACTCTATGAGTGGGCAGCCCCAATTCAGTTAGTTCACTGCTTCAATTCCAAATGCCAATATGTATGGGGATTCTCCTGTAGCAGTCCTCAGAGTTGTTCGGTATGCCCACATAATGGAGTGTAGTTCATTAATCCAGTTCCCCTTGGCATTGTCAAGTCTTTTCTTCAGTCCATTTAGTAGAATCCTATTTTTTACTTTGGTTTTCCCATTACTTTAAACATGACCTGAAGCAGAATAAAGCTTTTGAATGTTTGACTGGGCACAATAGGCAGCAAACTCCTCGTTGTCGAATTGTGTGCCATGGTCTGTAATGAAAGCATAAGGCAGACCATATCTATAAATAATGTTTTCCAGATGAACTGGTAAACTTTCTCATAGGGCATGTCTATCAATGGTTCTGCTTCGACCCATCTAGTGAAATAGTCCACAACTACAACCAAGTATTTAAATCTTCCTAGGGTGGTCGATAGTGGCCCGACCAAGTCTATCCCCCATATAGCAAATGACCAAGGTGAAGTAATTGTAGTTAGAGAAGCTTCTGGGGTTCTACGAATGATGGAATACCTTTGGCACTTGTCACATTTCCTAGCAAAGGCCGTGCAATCTGCTCTCATAGTTGGCCAGTAATATCCCCGTGCATTAATTCGTCCCAATAATAATTTTCCCACTATATGAGCTCTATAAGACCCTTCATTAACTTCTTCCATCAAGTATTGAACCTTTATTGGGTGAACACAGCGTTGCAGGCTAGCTGTCAATCCTCTTCTGTATAGTACCCATTTGTCCAGTACATATCTTGCTGCTTTATACTTCAATTTTTTGGCCTCGATTGGAACTGCTAACAAGACTCCTTCTTCAATATAAGCTCTGATGGGATCCATCCAAGATGGACCCATGTCCACGATGATAAAATCAATCATCAGATCTTCATCAATACTCCTGTTAACTAGATTTTTAATGGGAATAGTTATTCGGAGCTCAATTCTAGTTACTGACACCAATCGAGCAAGTGCGTCAGCTCACGCGTTCTCCATTCTTGGAATTCTACTCATCCGAACAACTGGTAAATTTGTTATACCTTCCAATACTTTCGATAAGTATCTCGTTATTAGCTCTCCATTGGCTCCTTACAAACTCAGTATTTGATTCACCACCAATTGAGAATCACTGTGCGCCATAACTTGCTCGGCGTTCAGCGATTGAGCTAGACTTATGCCCGCAATGAGAGCTTCATACTCTACTTCATTATTTAAGGCCTGAAACTCGAATCGTAGAGCATATTCAATATTTATCCCATAAGGAGTTTTAGTATTATATCTGCTCCACTTTCGGTTGCGCAAGAGGATCCATCAACATACAAGTTCCATACTGGGAGATTGTTATCAAATGCTTGGTCTGTCAAAAGTCCATGATGGAACATTTTGCTCCCTATTTCCTCATACTTACTAGACATCTCTTGTGCTCTAATGGAAGATTCTGGTAGGTCGACAATGATTTCTCATGATTCTCCTGATCCTCCCTCTGTTGCGATAGCCTTAGTTAGACTATCCCTTCCTATATTTTGCTCTGCCTGAATTCCCTGTTGCTCGGGAACCTATTAATACGTGAATTAGATAATGAAATCTGCTAACTCTAACTTCTCCAGGCGTGGATATCTAATTTTTGCTCCTCAAAAGGCTTTGTTCGTGTAGCAAACTGATTTTTGAACTCCATTTTCTTCTCGGATCAAGGCGGAACTTACAGCTGACTCACAGACAACTAAGTACAAATAAAAAATTTCTCCCAAAATTAGTCGGGAGAGCAGTGAGGGTGATCCCAAATACTGTTTCAACTCCAAAAAATCCTTTTCACATTCGTCGTTCCATTCAAAGCTTTTTCTAAGCACTTTGAAGAATGGCAAGAACCTGTCAGTAGCTCGGGACATAAATTCGTTCAAGGTTGCTACTCGTCCAGTTAGCCTTTGTACCTCCTTTTTACAAGTAGGGGAATGCATTTCAACCAAAACCTTTATTTTGTCTAGATTTGCTTCAATTTCCCTCTTGTTGACTATATACTTGGGGAACATTCCTTCCTGCATACCAAATACACACTTGGTCAGATTTAATTTCACCTAATGCTTCTCCAGTTGGTCAAAAGTTTGGTTGAGCTCGATAATGCGATCGGACACTTTTTTTCTCTTCGTCAGTATGTCATCTACGTATACTTCCATATTCTTGCCTATTTTCTCCTCAAAGACTTTATTCACCAATCTATGGTAAGTAGCACTTGCATTTTTCAAACCAAATGGCATAACACTATAGCAATAAGTTCCTCGGGAACTAATAAAAGAAATGATTTCCCTATCTTCAGGATTCATCTTAATCTGGTTATAACCAGAATAAGAATCCATGAAACTTAGCAGCTCATGTCCCGATATATCATCAACGAGTTTATCAATTCGTGGCAAAGGAAAATGGACCATTGGGCACGCCTTGTTTAGGTCCGTGAAATCCATATATATTCTCCACTTATTATTTCTCTTCTTGACCATAACGACGTTGGCCAACCAATCTGGGTATTTCACATCATCAATGAATGAAGCTTTCTGAACCTTCTCAACTTCCTCCTGAATAGCTTGGTTTTTCTCGGGGCTGAACACCCTAGGCCTTTGCTTAACAGGCTTGGCGTATTTACTAACATTGAGCTCATGGCAGAGAAAGTTAAGTTCAATCCCAGGCATATCTTCGTGACTCCATGCAAACACCTATTTTCTTTGCTTTAAGAAAGTCATTAGCTCCTATTTAAGAACATGATCCATTATTGTTCCTATTTGAGTAGTCCTCTCTGGTTTATCATCATCTAACACAATGCTCTCTGTTGCTTCCACTATTTGGCCTTTCACTAATTATGTTTCTTCTCTTGGATTTAAGGTTTCAACCTCAGATTTGCTATTACGTTAGAGGTGTCCACTTGATAAGTGGTGGTTTTTCTCTTTATCTCTGTCAGATCTTCTTGCTCGACAGATGAGTATTAGCATTCTCGATCTACTTTTGGGGCACCTTTTACCATGCCTACCCCAAAGTTGGTCAAAAACTTCAAACATTGATGGACTATAGATGACATGGCTATGGAATTCTTCAATCCTACTCTTCCCATGATCATATTATAGACATAATGAACATTTTTGTCCATTACAAAGAAACGTATCTTCTCTTTTTGACTTGCTGTCCATGTACTGATCAACGCCTCTAATTTGATTATCCCAAGAGGAAATACCTTTTTTCCAAAAAAAACTATTAGATTCCTGTGATAAGGTTCCAATTGGTTGAGCTTCAAGTTCAGACTATCAAAGCAGGGGTAAAACATAATATATGCCAAGCTGCCGTTATCAACCAACACTCTTTTGACTTTGATTACTAAAGTATCATCATGGGGGTATAACATCCCTGAGAGGTCATTTTTAGAAAAACCAATCACCAGCTTGTCTTTGTTAACCTTCCTTGGTCGATCTTGCTCGACTAGGTTAATCCTTTGGATATAGGAACAAGATTGAGCCTCATTAAGGTAAGCTTTCCTTTCAGCAGTATGATTCCCTCCTCCTACATCTCCACCTGCAATCATTTGACAATCAAAAGATCCAAATCTGAGTTTGAATACATCGCATTCAGGTTGTCTAGGCTTTGTAACACCCCGCCCGCCCAGGGAGAGCGAACGGAGTGCAAATGCGATAAAATAAATCCAAATCCACAAGTGACAAGGTATAGAGCATCTAAATAAACCCACAATAATATAAATCCAATAATCTCAATCTCTTCATTTACAACAAGTCTCTCGAATTAAAATTACAACTATCTAACTCGAATAAAAATACAAATCTCCAAAGCTCTATACATCAAAATAATACAAATCTCTCCCAAACAATCATCGCTAAAATCAATCTCCATAGCCCCCCAAAATCCGCGCTAACCTGCCACTAAAAGAAAATATGGGTAAGTACACAATACGACAGGAAAGATGCTCAAAAATATATGTTAGCGATGAATAAAACGTAACAACACGAGTACGAATATTCAAATCAAAATGCAAATCTCAAAGCATTTCTCAACAACACTTTAACCGGGTCACCAGGCCTCACCACATCCGCATATGCTTTATCAAGCCATAGCCCGGGAAACAGGAATTTTGGTGGGTGCCCAACATCCGTGCCATATTAAAATCTCATGACAACGTGCTCATCAACAATATAATGATACCACATGAATCAAAATAATTTCAACAATTATTTTCCAGATTTCAATGAATTTATCAGTTCAAATATGAGTTCAATTAACAAGAATTCAAAGAGAATGACACTCGCGAGATTTAAGGAGCATATTGTGTAAAACCCCATACCTCAAACCATGATGAAAAACCAACGATCACATCCTCAAGATCAACACAAAATATCTACAAAAGCTCCTCCAAGAACCTCCAACAAAATAGCCTCAAGAACACCTCTAATCTAATGTTGGAACTCACAAATCTCAAGGGCCATTGTGTATATAAAAAGAAGAGAAATATAAAATATATTTGCTGTCATTTGTGCCAAAAGTATAAGGGTTGCCCACGACTTCCTTTTATAATGCAAAGAAATGAAGAGTTGGAATCCAAAAGACTCCTTTAAATAAGGCAAAGAAATGAAGAGTTGGAAGTCAAAACAACTCTTGAAAATTACTTAATGTTCGCCGACTTAGAATTCCAAGAGTTAAAAACCTTTAAAAATCATTTTAAAATCCGTTTTAACTCCGTTTTCAAAACCATTTGAAATTCCCGCCTTTAAAAATAATAACCAACATATTTGAGCAATAAAAACAATTTTATCAAAAAACTTTATTTTCCTCCATTTTCTAGAAATTAATTAAAAAAACTCAAAATTACGCGGGTTGTTACACTTCCTCACTAACAATGGAATTTCGCCCTCGAAATTCGCCGAATGCCTAACTCTCAAAAATCAGGCTAACAATCTCCAAAATAATCTCGTCTCCAAAAATAAATTCCTCACATCTAATCTCGAAACCTATCACGAATATCACTTAAAATTTTCTATCTCCAAAAATTGCTAACCACGCAATGAACCCAAAACCCAAGCCCCGAGGGTTGCCATATACCTAAGCTCTGATACCATTGGTAACACCCCGCCCGCTCGGGGAGAGCGAACGGAGCGCTAATGCGATAAAATAAATCCAAATCCACAAGTGACAAGGTATAGAGCATCTAAATAAACCCACAATAATATAAATCCAATAATCTCAATCTCTTCATTTACAACAAGTCTCTCGAATTAAAATTACAACTATCTAACTTTAATAAAAATACAAATCTCCAAAGCTCTATACATCAAAATAATACAAATATCTCCCAAAAAATCATCGCTAAAATCAATCTCCATAGCCCCCCAAAATCCGCGCTAACCTGCCACTAAAAGAAAATATGGGTAAGTACACAATACGACAGGAAAGATGCTCAAAAATATATGTTAGCGATGAATAAAACGTAACAACACGAGTACGAATATTCAAATCGAAATGCAAATCTCAAAGCATTTCTCAACAACACTTTAACCGGGTCACCAGGCCTCACCACATCCGCATATGCTTTATCAAGCCATAGCCCGGGAAACATGAATTTTGGCGGGTGCCCAACATCCGTGCCATATTAAAATCTCATGACAACGTGCTCATCAACAATATAATGATACCACATGAATCAAAATAATTTCAACAATTATTTTCCAGATTTCAATGAATTTATCAATTCAAATATGAGTTCAATTAACAAGAATTCAAAGAGAATGACACTCGCGAGATTTAAGGAGCATATTGTGTAAAACCCCATACCTCAAACCATGATGAGAAACCAACGATCACATCCTTAAGATCAACACAAAAGATCTACAAAAGCTCCTCCAAGAACCTCCAACAAAATAGCCTCAAGAACACCTCTAATCTAAGGTTGGAACTCACAAATCTCAAGGGCTATTGTGTATATAAAAAGAAGAGAAATATTAAATATATTTGCTGCCAAAATTTGTGCCAAAAGTATAAGGGTTGCCCACGACTTCCTTTTATAATGCAAAGAAATGAAGAGTTGGAATCCAAAAGACTCCTTTAAATAAGGCAAAGAAATGAAGAGTTGGAAGTCAAAACAACTCTTGAAAATTACTTAATGTTCGCCGACTTAGAATTCCAAGAGTTAAAAACATTTAAAAATTATTTTAAAATCTGTTTTAACTCCGTTTTCAAAACCATTTGAAATTCTCGCCTTTAAAAATAATAACCAACATATTTGAGCAATAAAAATAATTTTATCAAAAAACTTTATTTTCCTCCATTTTCTAGAAATTAATTAAAAAAACTCAAAATTACGCGGGTTGTTACACTTCCTCACTAACAATGGAATTTCTCCCTCGAAATTCTCCGAATGCCTAACTCTCAAAAATCAGGCTAACAATCTCCAAAATAATCTCGTCTCCAAAAATAAATTCCTCACATCTAATCTCGAAACCTATCACGAATATCACTTAAAATTTTCTATCTCCAAAAATTGCTAACCACGCAATGAACCCAAAACCCAAGCCCCGAGGGTTGCCATATACCTAAGCTCTGATACCATTGGTAACACCCCGCCCGCCCGGGGAGAGCGAACGGAGCGCTAATGCGATAAAATAAATCCAAATCCACAAGTGACAAGGTATAGAGCATCTAAATAAACCCACAATAATATAAATCCAATAATCTCAATCTCTTCATTTACAACAAGTCTCTCGAATTAAAATTACAACTATCTAACTTGAATAAAAATACAAATCTCCAAAGCTCTATATATCAAAATAATACAAATCTCTCCCAAACAATCATCGCTAAAATCAATCTCCATAGCTCCCCAAAATCCGCGCTAACCTTCCACTAAAAGAAAATATGGGGAAGTACACAATACGACAGGAAAGATGCTCAAAAATATATGTTAGCGATGAATAAAACGTAACAACACGAGTACGAATATTCAAATCAAAATACAAATCTCAAAGCATTTCTCAACAATACTTTAACCGGGTCACCAGGACTCACCACATCCGCATATGCTTTATCAAGCCATAGCCCGGGAAACATAAATTTTGGCGGGTGCCCAACATCCGTGCCATATTAAAATCTCATGACAACGTGCTCATCAACAATATAATGATACCACATGAATCAAAATAATTTCAACAATTATTTTCCATATTTCAATGAATTTATCAATTCAAATATGAGTTCAATTAACAAGAATTCAAAAAGAATGACACTCGCGAGATTTAAGGAGCATATTGTGTAAAACCCCATACCTCAAACCATGATGAGAAACCAACGATCACATCCTCAAGATCAACACAAAAGATCTACAAAAGCTCCTCCAAGAACCTCCAACAAAATAGCCTCAAGAACACCTCTAATCTAAGGTTGGAACTCACAAATCTCAAGGGCTATTGTGTATATAAAAAGAAGAGAAATATAAAATATATTTGCTGCCAAAATTTGTGCCAAAAGTATAAGGGTTGCCCACGACTTCCTTTTATAATGCAAAGAAATGAAGAGTTGGAATCCAAAAGACTCCTTTAAATAAGGCAAAGAAATGAAGAGTTGGAAGTCAAAACAACTCTTGAAAATTACTTAATGTTCGCCGACTTAGAATTCCAAGAGTTAAAAACATTTAAAAATTATTTTAAAATCTGTTTTAACTCCGTTTTCAAAACCATTTGAAATTCTCGCCTTTAAAAATAATAACCAAAATATTTGAGCAATAAAAATAATTTTATCAAAAAACTTTATTTTCCTCCATTTTCTAGAAATTAATTAAAAAAACCCAAAATTACGCGGGTTGTTACAGGCTTCTTGGGCAGGTCGGGATCATCCACTTGATCATCTTCATGAGTTCTCTTTTTCTCATCTCTGGGCTTGCATGGAGAATTTGACCTTTATCGAGCTCCACCATTGTTCTGCCAATCAACAAACCTGTTTAGCTTTCCTCTTCGGATGAGTGCTTCAATTTTATTCTGAAGAGCAATGTAGTAATCTGTCGTATGCCCGTGATCCCTATGAAATTTATAGTAATTGGACCTATCTCTCTTAGTAGAAGGTGTTCTTAGATTTTCAAGCCAACACACATCCTTGATGTGCTTTATCTCCTCCAAAATATGGTGGATTCCCATTGTTAAGGGAGTGTAATTATTATACCTTTTGAGCCGGTCCATATTCCCTTTTTGCTTTGATTCCCTGTGCTCCTTAGGAACTTTGTGTTCTTTTTTATTCGTTTTACTTTTAACCTTTACCTCTGAGTTTTGTTTGGCTTCCATTGCCACCTTGGCGTTCATGATTTTAGCTGCCTTTGCCATCAACTCTGTCATCATTTTCGAAGGATCTTTAGCAAGTGTGTAGTAGAGCTTCTTAGGGAGTAACCCACTCATGAGGGCAGTAATGGCTATTTTTTCTTCATAATCAATTACTTCTAACTTCTCATTATTGAAACGAGTCATGTAATCTTGGGTACTCTCTCCCACCTTTTTGCCTTACACTGAGAAAATGAGATACTCATTTCACTGGTTTATCTCCAAAACAGAAGTTACCAATTAATGGCTCGACAAATTGATTGAGACTAGAAATTTTCCCTCGAGGAAGATTATTATACCAGATCTGAGTAGGTCCTGTAATTGTCCTTGAGAATGCCTTGCATCTCATTTCGTCGGGGACGACATAGATACCAATTGTTGCTTGATACTGCTCTATATGAAGGACAAAATCAATTTTCCCATTATATTTTGGAGTAACTACAGGAGCTTTAAACTTTAAAGGTGTGGTAAAATCCACAGTAGCTTGTACAAAAGGAGATCCCTTCACAAAGCTTCTCTGCAAGGGGTTCTTTATTCTTATCCATTTCTCCCTATCTATCTTCTAATCATTGGATTGAACCGTTTCATGCATTGTTACCAGTGTCAGATCTGTGTGTTACAACTCTTTTATTCTGATTAAATATTTGTGTTGAACTCTCCTCCTGTGAATGCAGCTCGGCATGAGTAGTTCGTCGGGTGTCTGATCTAAACTAGACTGAGCCCTCACGTTGATTGGTTTGTTATTGAGTATTTCTCGATAATGCCCTGGGAACATTTCTATTCCCCCTAGGTCCTAAACGATCAAAGGGAGATGCTCGACTTAGCTTTTCTAAGGCACTCAATCTTTTAGGAGTAAAAGGCTGATCGTCATAGGACTCCGATGTTCTAAGTGAAGAACTTACTCCGGGCGATAAGAAGTATCTCTAGTAGTCCTGTAATGGCTATGTATACTGCTTTTTGGAGGCGGTGGCGGCATATTTCCACGAGAAGATAAGAAAGGTCACCTGGCTTGCAGGGTTTGCGCTAATTACCTCGTGGTATCTTGCAAAGCCTCTTGTCCTCTGGTGAGACTAGCTAAGATTCCAGTCAAATCATTGTTAGTTGGTGGAGCAGAAGGAACAGGCGGGATGCTATCATTCCCGGTACTTGACTTAGGAATATCAGTCATGCTTGGTAAATGAGTGAGTGAAAACGTTTAGAAACACGTTCCCACAGACGACGAATCTGTTGATGCAAAAAAACTAGAATAGATCTAATTATTTGATCACAGATAAATAAGTAAATAAAATACACAAATAAGATTTTTAAAGCGTCCACTATCTTCTATTGCCTGTTTGTCACTTGGATTGTGTTCCAGTCCCTTTTGCTGTAGGAATTAAAATGTATTTATAGCCCTCTAGGGGGATCAAGAGTCGGAATGTTAAAGGATGGAATGCCTTTATAAATTAGTCATTTACATCAGTACATATTGTTCATAATGTATATGACTGTTGGCGCTTTGCTAACCATGTAGGTCAGGATTCTTAAACGATTGGTCGGAATTCAGATTGTTGGTTGGGGATTTATGCCTTGTTGTCTATGACTGATGCCATATTAGATAACACATGCTTATTTATGATTGGTCCGCGTAAGAGGGTGATTTTAGTATCAACAATAGTTATGTTTCATTTATGTCTTATTTATATTTCCACATGACATGTCACTATGCGGTAGCATCCCAGCCCTAAATGTTAGAAATGCCTAGTGCCGATCAACTCAATGGCCATCTAAATGTTCAAATTCACCAGTCAACGTCATTTTAAGAATCGTAAATAATAATTCAAATATTAATGCGAAACTTTGTCCATATAACTATACTTGAAAGAAGACAAAAAGGTTTCAACAAAATATTCAACAAATTTCAACATTTAAACTTATAAGTCCAAGCCACTATTTTTTAGCATGTAATTGATTTTCATATTTTCAACATATTAAACATGATCAACATAATTTCAGCAAAAGAATGTGATACATCCAAATTTCATTTCATTTCATTTCATTTAATATCAACTAAGATAAAAATGCCTTTTTAGCTACACGCATGTGATACATCTATATTTCATTTAAAATATTCATGAGTTACACAAGGATAAGCCATTTTAGCTTTATTATTACTCACTAATTATTTCCAAATGCATGCACTTAATTTTCCCTACATTATATATATATATATATACACACACACCTTGAAGAAGATGAAAAATCAAGAGATTGAAATCGGCAGTGATGGTGGTGGCATAAGATCGCCTGAAATCGCACAAATGAAACAAAACCCACAAATGCAACAAAATCCACAAATGCAAACTGAAAAATCGTCTGAAATCGCAACAAAAAAAACCACATCAACTGTTAAAAACATGGATCCAAAAAAATTCAAATCCCAAAGTGATAATTAATCATTTATGTTATGTAGAACGCTATACATTTTGGTATACTTTTAGAATTAGAACCTAATCTATATTAAAACACGCGTTTAGACCCATCAGAACGTGGGGGCTATTAGAACAAACCCATTAGAACGTTCTACATTTTCTTAGCCCTACACGTGGGGGGCTATTAATAATTAGCTTGGGTGGGGTTTGTTCTGACGGGTTGTGCCAAATTTGCCTTAGAGAGGTTTGGGTATTTTAGGTTTGTAATTTATTGTATATTACCCAACAATATGGATTAATAAAAAAATTCATTCATGACTAAGTATATGTCAGCTAGTGTTTGTCCGCGTCGATAGCACGGTTAAAAATTTATTCACACAATTTGTCACATAATTTATTCATGTGTAGGGCTAAGAAAAAACCCCATACACACACGCACACACACACGCACACACACACACACACACACACACACACACACACACACACACTCTCATGATAAAACACGCGCTACTCATCTCAAAATACTAAATCCACAAACAAAACATAATTTGGGAATCAAGGATATAGATTAGGTTCTAAAAGTATACCAAAATGTAGAACGTTCTACATAACTTGTCTTAGCCCTACACGCGCTCAAACAAGCTAATTACTAATATCCCCCCACGTGTAAGGCTAAGAAAATATTGAGATGAGTAGCGCATGGGGGCTATTAGTAATTAGCTTGTGTGGGGTTTGTTTTGATGGGTTGTGCCGAATTTGCCTTAGAGAGGTTTGGGCATTTTAGATTTTGTAATTTATTGTATATTACCCAACAATATGGATCAATAAAAAAATTCATTCATGACTAAGTATATGTCAGCTAGTGTTTGTCTGTGCAGATAGCACAGTTAAAAATTTATTCACACAATTTGTCGGCTATTGTTTGTCACAAAATTTATCCACACAATTTGTCATATTCAGCCCAAATAGATCGGCCATAAGAGAGTCATGAATAAATAGACACTTTAATTATCCAAATCAAAATAATTTTACGAATTAATATTATCCAAATCGAAATAATTTTACAGATTGATTTTATTAGACAAATTTTTTTTTACAAATTAATATATGTCAATATCCAAACAAATATGTCAATAACCAAACAAATATATGACAAAAAAGGGGGCAAACAATTAAAAATAAAAAAATATCCCTGAAGTAGTGGTGGCCCTTTTTTGTGATAAGCGACAGTGGTGGCGGTGGCGTAGGGTGGGCATGGTTGAGTGTCACGACCCTGACCCAAAATTAGTAGTAGGGAACGAGTGTCAATGCGATAAATATTCGTGATTTAATTATTTCCTTAAATAAATGTAGCGAAAATACAATCACATGGTTATGAATCGTAAAATACTGAAGGTAAAGGAATTACGTCATCAGAGCTTTCTAAAGGAAAATTCATTTATATTAAAAGTAACGATGAATTACAATTTAAGACAAAATTTAAAAACTTATTACAAGAGAGCCAAATATGCTCTAAATGATAAAACAAACATAATAACAAAAAGAGCTCTAAAAGCTAAATCTTCAACATAGTCCTTGTATGTTCTCTCCATGAGTCTACTTATTTATTGAAAAATGGTTATTTATACAACATCAACTAAGAGCCGAATGAGATTCAATCTCCAGACATTCCAGAGTTTTTCAAAAAATTGATACCTATTCAATTTAGAACAGAAGGCATGTATATTGAGACAGGAATTTGCAGTAATATATATATAAAGTAATTGACAGTAAATATTTCCAGAATAAACAGTTCAGAACAAAACAGATACAACAATTGAGCAATATTTCAATTATTTAATTTTATTTTGATGGCCATGTACCCTATAATACCCAAATAAACAGATAGTGTTACCAAATGCTTCCACCCGGTAATAACACAGACAGAAAATCATGATCTCTGGAACAACGCCTTATTTAGGGCAAACCAGCGATAAACCAGCTGAAAAGGTACCACCCAAATATTTTCACCCGGTAGTCAAGGCCAACATAGTAAGAGAGTTTCCATAGGCCTAATCATTAATTTCAGAATTCAAATCAGATGTATATATTGAGAGATATACACATATAACAAACGACGTAATCATCGGTATCAGACGTATTTTGAGGATAAAACATTTCACAAAATCGATATAGTTTGAATAATATCATATAAACAAAATACAAAAATAATGTCACTGAGTATTCACCTAGAACAAAAGTTTGAAGTGACAGATACCGAGTCTTGGATCACTCGTTAATTCTTAAGACGAAACTTCTTCTTAAACTTTCCCGCAACTTCTCTCACTATTTATCTATGATCTTTTGAATGAATTTAGTGTAATAACTGATCCTAAGGCCTCTATTTATAATTTCCCAAAGTTATCAGGGTGATGACACATATCCTGATGACTAAGCGTTCATTTTGGTGAGACGACATTAGCATATCACGTAACGGGGCTGTTTTGTAGCCTTAATTCACCAGATGGTGACACGTGTTTCAACTTTCTCTAATTTCATGACATGTGTTTTGTCCCTTCCTTTAAAGATGACACGTGTACGGTGGAGGTGTCAAAACCAAGAATGAGGTGTCAAGCACGAGGTGTAAGGTTATTAAGGGTATAAGGGTCATTTTACATGTGAAGGGTATTTTAGTAATTTTACACCATACATTTTCAATATTTCTTAGAGGTCCTTGAAAATATTTTATTAACAAAATGGTCCTTTTTTATATTTTCATTTTAGTCCCCGAAACTTTCTTTATTTAAAATCAAGTTCCTAAAGTTTCATAAAATTTTATTTTCTACCCCAAAACTTATCATTTAGCTTAGGATATGCTATAAGACTTTGGTTTAATCTATTTTGATGAAGAAAGAGGTTATTTCAAAGTGTTTAAGTCGGCCAAACTAGACTCCCCTTCCAACCAATCAAAATATAACACATGGTGTGGTAATAAGACAAAATACGACTTAAAGGATGAACATATTTGCTCTTATTTCGTAATTTCAGCATAACTTCTTGCTAGGACCTCCATTTAACACACCGTTTATTTTGTTACAAACCTAATTCATATATCTAAAACTTTTTAGTTTTTACCTACATAAATTATTATATTATAGTGGTCAAAACTAGTCTCTAATATGAACATTCCTACCGAAAACTTTAAAATTTCATGTTTGTGACTTATTTGATATTTCATGATTTATGAAGGGAGGATTAGACTAAAAATAATAAATTAACATTATCCATATCACATATGAAATAATACAACATTTAAAACTATATATGAACATATAAAAGTGGGGTCATTACATCCTGCCCTCCTTATAAAAAGTTTGCCCTCCAAACTTTACTTACATTAATTTTCAAACAGGTATGGATATCGCTCCTTTATTTCATCTTCCCGCTCCCCTGTTGCTTCTTAAATGTAATGATTGCGCCATAATACTTTGACCAGTAGAATTACCTTGGTTCGTAATATTTGATCTTTATGGTCCAAAATTTCTACTAGATGCTCAATGTAGGTAAAATCTTCTCTAATTTGAAGAGGTTTATGACTTAAGATATGTGTTCGATCTGGGATGTATTTATTCAGCATTGACATATGAAACACATTATGCACACTATAGAGTTCAGGGGGTAAGGTTATTCTATACACAATAGCTCCTATCATTTCAAGGATTTTAAAAGGTCCTATGTATCTTGGACTCAATTTCCCTTTCTTCCCAAATCGGATTACTCCCTTTGTTGGTGATGCTCTCAAGAGCACATAATATCCTCTTTGGAATTCCAACTGTCGGTGGTGATTATCGACAAAAATCTTTTGACAGCTTTGAGCGATTTGAAGTCGGTCTTGTATCAATTTTTCCTTCCCTATTATGATCTGAATTAATTCTGGTCCCAATAATTTTCTTTCTCCAACTTCTACCCAACATAAAGGGGAACAACACCTTCTACCATAGAGGGCCTCATACAGAGCCATTTGAATACTTTCTTGATAACTATTATTATATGCAAATTCTACTAATTGTAAATGATCATCCCAATTCCCCTTCATATCAAGTACATATGCCCTAAGAATATCCTCTAAGGTTTGAATGGTTCTCTCAGTTTGTTCCTCTGTTTGAGGATGAAAAGGAGTGCTAAAATTCAATTGTGTTCCCATGGCTTCTTATAGGATTTTCCAAAAGCGAGACATAAATCTAGGGTCACGATCAGAAACAATTGAAACTGGGGTTTCGTTTAGCCTAATAATTTCTCGCACGTACAACTTAGCTAACCTTTCTAAAGAATGGGTAATCTTAATGGAAAGAAAATGAGCAAATTTAGTTAACCTATCAATAATTACCCAAATAGAATCATTGCCATTTGAACTCCTTGGTAAAACCGTCACAAAGTCCATAGTAATATGTTCCCATTTTCACTCAGGGATAGGTAAGGGTTGTAGTAATTGTGATGGTTTCTAATGTTCAGCTTTTACTTATTGACAAACCAAACACTGAGATACAAATTCGGCTATCTCCCTTTTCATGTTATTCCACTAAAACACGTCTCGAAGATCCCTATACATTTTTGTACATTCATGACGAAATGTGAATCTTGAGTAATAACTTTCCTTTAAAATTTGCCTCTTTAGTTGGCCATCACATGCCACACACACTCTATTTCCTAACCTTAATATATCACCTCTTATCCCAAATTCATTCATATTCCCTTCAATAACTTCTTCTCTAATCTTCTTCAGTTGTGGGTTATTTACTTGTGCAATTTTGATCCTTTCCATAGCCATAGGTTGTACTTGTAAGTTTGCGATTATTCCTCCTTTACTATAAATACGGACATCTATTTCCATACTTATTACATCCTTCAACAGAGCTTCCTTACTTGTAATAAGACATGCTAAATTTAGTGTAGACTTCCTACTTAAAGCATCAGCTACTATATTTGCTTTCCCTGGGTGATAATGAATATTTAAATCATAATCCTTTATTAATTCCAACCACCTTCTTTGTCTCATTTCCAACTCTTTCTGAGTAAAGATATATTTTAAACTCTTACGATCGGTATAAATCTCACATGTCTCATCATATAAATAATGTCTCCAAATCTTAAGAGAAAAAATTATTGCTGCTAATTCTAGGTCATGGGTTGGATAATTTTGTTCACGTGGCTTTAACTGTCTTGAGGCATAAACTACTACGTTTCCATTTTGAATTAACAGACATCCCAAACCATTTTTACAAGCGTCACTATAAATCATAAATCCCCCTGTCCCAGAAGGAATAATTAAAATTGGGGCAGTTACTAATCGATTCTTAAGTTCTCGAAAACTATTCTCAACTTCCTCAGACCATTCATATTTCACCTTCTTTTGGGTTAATCTAGATAGAGGTTTGGAAATACTAGAAAATTCTTCAACAAATCTTCGATAATAACCTGCTAATCCGAGAAAACTATGAATCTCCATTACATTAGTTGGTCTAGGCCATCCTAGTATAGCCTCGATCTTTTGAGGGTCAACCGACACTCCCTCCATGGAAATGACCTGTCCAAGAAAAGAGACGTTAGGCAACCAAAACTCACACTTCTTTAATTTCGCATATAATTTCTCCTTCCTAAGTATTTGTAACACCATCTCTAAATGCTTTTCGTGTTCTCCAATACTTTCGGAATAAATAAGGATATCATCAATGAAAATAATCACACACGGATCCAAATATTTTCTAAACACCCTATTCATCATATCCATAAAAGTGGATATAGCATTAGTTAGTCCAAATAGCATCACAAGAAATTCATAGTGACCGTATCTAGTATGAAAAGCTAATTTTAAAATATCATCTTCCTTAATCTTCAATTGGTGATAGCCTGACCTAAGATCAATCTTTGAAAATACTTGCGCACCTTGAAGTTGGTCAAACAGATCATCTATACAAGTTAAGGGGTATTTATTCTTAATGGTTACCTCGTTTAATTCACGATAATCTATACATAACCTCATTGTCCCATCTTTTTTTTAACAAATAACACTGGAGCACACCAAGGGGATACACTTGGTCTAATAAAACCCTTGTCTAACAGATCTTGTAATTAAACTTTTAATTCCCTTAATTCTAAAGGTGCCATACGATAAGGTGGTTTCGAGATTGGTATAGTTCTAAGAATAAGGTCAATCATAAACTCTGTTTCTCTACTAGGAGGAAGACTGGGTAAATCATCTGGAAAAGCATTTAGAAAATGTTTAGCTATAGTAATATCTTCTAAACTAGGCTCTTTTGTTTGCAAATCAATAACACTTACACCCTTCTTAAGACAACTACAAGCTTGTATTGCAAAGATAATACGCATAGGAGATAGGAGGCCGATTCCTTCAAAACTGAATTTTGGTTGGTGAGGAATTTGTAAAGCAACTCTCTTCTCAAAACATTATACCTTAGCATGATACGATGCTAACTAATTCATCCCCAAAATGACTTTAAAGTCTCTTATGTCTAAAACTATCAAATCTGGGAATAGTTTATGACTACTAACATCTATAGGGCAAGACTTATATACTAATGTTCCCGTTAATAACTCATCTGAATGAGTAGAAACGTGTATGCTATGATTCAAGGGTTCAAGCATATTAGGAAAGCGGTTAACAAAACGCATAGACACAAATGAATGGGTAGAACCAGGATCTATTAAAACTTAAAAAGGTTGTGCACATATAAAAAGTGTACCTGACACTACTGCGTTAGAAGCTTGGGTATCAGAAAGTGAAAAAACTCTACCCTGACTGCCTTAGTCCTTCTTTTCTCCTAAAGGATGTATCAGAATCCTTGCTGGGGTTGGGCAATCTTTTATCTGATGTCCTTTCTGTCCACATCCAAAATAAGCTCCCGTATCCTTGTAATAAAGTCGTCCTCCATGCAACTTCCCACATCGTTGACATATTTTATTATTAAACTGTTTTTTATCACTAGCTCCCCCCACATTGGATGTACTACTAAAATTATTTCTATTATTTGGGTTCTTCCCTATTTGTTCACCAAAATTCCTCTCACTGTCTTTAATTCATTTGTACTTATCACCACCCCTTTCGGCTATCGTAGCCTTAACAACAACGTCACTATATGATGTCAACTTTAGGATAGAAATTCGACTACGAATACTCAAACTTAACCCACATTCAAATTTCTTGGCTTTTAAAACATCATTTATCACAATATAAGGTGGAAAACGGGATAAATCAGTAAACTTTGCCTCGTATTGACTAACCGTCATGTTCCCTTGAACTAGACTCATGAACTCAGCTGTCATTTCGTCTTTCACTGTTTTAGGGAAATATTTCTCATAAAATATCACTAAAGAAGTCATTCCAACCTACGTAAGTATTCCTTTCCTCGTGTATTCTCTTAGTCATTCTCCACCAATGTTCGGTTTCACCTTCTAACATAAACATTGCAAATGAAACCCTTTGTTCATCGGTACACTTAAGAACATCGAGCATCTTTTCCATGTACATCACTCAACTTTCTACTTTAGTGGGGTTAGGAGTACCTTTAAAATAAGGCGGTTTCAACTTCTTGAAGTGTTCAATAGTATAACTAGTTCGTTCAGGATTCCTTGGTGCTCCATTATTCACTTGATGCTCCACAATCATTGTTAGACTCTCAATCGCCTTGTATGCACCTTTCAGTCCTTCCTTATTCGAATCACTAGTTCCCACAGTTGATCTTGTCCTCGTGATTTTCTACAGCCATG
Source organism: Sambucus nigra (assembly GCA_949130495.1). NCBI lineage: Eukaryota > Viridiplantae > Streptophyta > Magnoliopsida > Dipsacales > Adoxaceae > Sambucus > Sambucus nigra. Next base: position 77,055,946 of record OX422210.1, on the reverse strand, counting down.
GCCAATCGTAAGATGTATTATACTATATCAAGATTCCAAATTAAGAGATCAATAATATAACACATATGGATGGTTAGCTTATAAGTCGAATATTTAATATTATCCCTTTTACGTTCAAAATCGATGTTCAGTAGTCTACGAGTTCATAACATATGCTCTGATACAACCTCTGTCACGACCCCGACCCAAAATTAGTAGTAAGGAATGAGTGTATTGAGATGCCACCAAGGCGACAAATATTCTTGATTTAATTATTTCCTTAAATAAATGCAGTGAAAATACAATCACATGGTTATGAATCGTAAAATACTGAAGGTAAAGTAATTACGTCATCAAAGCTTTCTAAAGGAAACTTCATTTATATTAAAGTAACGATGAATTATAAATTAAGACAAAATTTAAAAACTTATTACAAGAGAGCCATACATGCTCTAAATGATAAAACAAACATAATAACAAAAGGAGCTCTAAACGATAAATATTCAACATAGTCCTTGTATGCTCTCTCCACGAGTCTACTTATTTCCTAAAAAATGGTTTTTTATATAACATCAGCTAAGAGCATAATGAGATTCAATCTCCAGACATTTTAGGGTTTTTCAGAAAATTGATACCTATTCAATTTAGAACAGAAGGCATGTATATAGAGACAGGAATTTGCAGTAATATATATAAAGTAATTAACAGTAAATATTTTCAGAATAAACAGTTCAGAACATAACAGATAAAATAATTGAGCAATATGTCAATTATTTAATTTTATTTTGAATGCCATGTACACTATAATACCCAGGTAAACAGATAGTGTTACGAAATATTTCCACCCGGCAACAACACAGACAGAAAATCATGATCTCTGGAACAACGCCTTATTTAGGGCACACCAGCGATAAACCAGCTGGGAAGGTACAACCCAAATATTTCCATCCGGTAGTCAAGGCCAGCATAGTAAAAGAGTTTTCATAGACTGAATCAATAATTTCAGAATTCAAATCAGATGTATATATCGAGAGATAAACACATATAACAAACGACAGAATCATCGGTATCAAATGTATTTTTAGGATAAAGCATTTCAAAAAATAGATATAGTTTGCATAATATCATATAATCAAAATACGAAAGGAATGTCATAGAGTACTCACCTAGAACATAAGTTCGAAGTGACAGATACCGAGTCTTGAATCACTCGTTAATTCTTAAGTCAAAACTTTTTCTTAAACTTTTCTGCACTTTCTCTCACTATTTATCTCTGATCTTTTGAATGAATTTCTTGTAATAACTGATCCTAAGGCCTCTATTTATAATTTCCCAAAGTTATCTGGGTGACGACACGTGTTCCGATGACTAAGCGTTCATTTTGGTGAGTCGGCATTAACATGTCGCGTAATGGGCCTATCTTGCAGTCTTAATTGACTAGATGGTGACACGTATTTCAACTTTCTCTAATTGCATGACATGTGTTTTGTCCCTTCCTTTAAAGCCGACACAAGTATGGTGGAGGTGTCAAAACCAAGAACGAGGTGTCAAGCAAAAGGTGTAAAGTTATCAAGGGTATAAGGGTCATTTTACACATGAAGGGTATTTTAGTAATTTTACACCATACATTTTCAATATATCTTAGAGGTCCTTGAAAATATTTTATTTACAAAATGATCCTTTTTTATATTTTTATTTTAGTCCCTGAAACTTTCTTTATTTAAAATCAAGTTCCTAAAGTTTCCTAAAATTTTATTTTCTACCCCAAAACTTATCATTTAGCTTAGGATATGCTATAAGACTTTGATTTAATCCATTTTGATGAAGAAGGAGGTTATTTCAAAGTGTTTAAGTCGGCCAAAACAGACTCCCCTTCCAACCAATCAAAATATAACACATGGTGTGGTAATAAGATAAAATACGACTTAAAGGATGAATAGATTTGCCCTTATTTCATAATTTCGGTATAAATTCTTGCTCGGACTTCCATTTAACACACCGTTTATTGTGTTACAAACCTAATTCATATATCTACAACTTTTTAGTTTTTACCTAAAGTCAATTGTTATATTATAATGGTCAAAACAAGTCTCTAATATGAACATTCCTATCGAAAACTTTAAAATTTTATGTTTGTAACTAATTTAATATTTCATGATTTATGAAGGGAGGATTAAACTAAAAATAATAAATTAATATTATCCATATCACATATGAAATAATACAACATTTAAAACTATATATGAACATATAAAAGTGGGGTCATTACACTGAGAGGGAGAGGGAGTGGAGCGGAGTGGAGTGAAGTGGAGGAAAGGGAGAGGAAGATCACCTGAGAGGGGAGGAGGGAGAGAGAGGTCGCCTGAGAAATCGTCAAAAAAGAGAGAGATTATTTGTAAGAGAAGAGGTTAAAGGGAACGATGTCGATTAGGGTTTTATTTGTTTTAAAGTTTTCACGGACGTATAATGATCAATAGCCGTGACAACAATCTTATGTTGTCATGATCATTGACTGTGATACTAAACGCGTGTTTTTTTTATCACAATTTTTTACCGTGACAATGCTGGCTAGGTGAAGAGTGACACTTTTTGTATTTTGGTGTAGTGGGTACTTTCTTTCAGTGTATAAAACTCTTTTCAAGTTGAATACGAAATTGGAGTACGTCAAGATTTTTTTACCCCTAGGTGGGGCTTTTTCGCATAAATCTGTCTTATAAATTACATGTATGTGTTGAATGTTGTTTTGATTACTTACATCATATACTACACTTAGATCTCACATAGATTTAGAGTAATTCATCAAAAGTGAATGTCGGTTGTTTATTCTAATGAATTGTTCTATACTTGCCTAACTTTTCGTCCAAGCTTTGCATCACTTCACATAGTTATAACATGTGTTGACTCAATTAAAATTAGAAGCAAAATTGATATTGTCTAAAAATTGGTCATATCTTGCAATCAAACCTATTCACTCCCCCACCAGGTTTGTTTAGAGTTCAACGCTTGTTTGATTACACACATAATGGGAGAATGTATTGTGTTCATTTGTATTAGTTTATATGATTGGTTACTCATGTGTCAAAATATTGAGCCTTGCAACAATCAAACTTGGCGCTTGATTTTGTATAAATGTCATATATAAAAGTGACCTCAATCCTATTTGATTGCCCTTTACACTTTATCTGATGTTAATGGTTTATAAGATATTTCGAAGCTTCCGACTATGGGCTTACTTTGATATACTTTTGGTTGGCTGGTGAATTTGGGCATCTTGGCTTTGTACACATGCATTCTTTATACTTGGTGCTTTGAGTAAATTTCATAAATATTTTCATAAACGTGTAAAGTTATTCGAATTTGTGATACCCCGCCTAATCTAATACCGGGTGATCAATCCTTTATCAAAATTAAAGAGGAACCCCATACGATTTCGTTCTTAGCATCATTATCACAACAAATAATATAAATATAAAACAACATAAACATACACCAAACGAAATGACATGATAAGTGATAAGCATTAATATAAATAACGTGAATCGAATAAACCATCGGTTACAACAAATAATAATTCAACGTAACAAATATTGAGAAATAATAAATATTCGACATAAAGGAAATGCCATATCCAACTATCGGCAACACGCCCAAAAGGAAATATTAAAACTGAAACTGAATTTAGATAGAAATGAATTGAAGTGGCTACAATCAATCTTGGAGCATCCACAACTATACCACGCCACTGCATGACTGAGAGACTAGCCATGTTGTCCATATTGTTTCACACCCCGAATTTTGAAAATAAAATATATTTGCCAATGGATCAAAGCCTGAAAAACATTTGAAAATATTTTACAAGTATTTAAATGTTTTAAATAAAAACATGCAGTGTATTTCCTTCATCATTAACTTACCAGTCATACTCACATGAGATTATTCTTCACTTTTCATCCACACTACGTACCCAACGCATTTATTTATTATCTTAATTATACTACCCAGTCTAACTATGACAATAACCGCTAACATAACCCATCCTGCTAATAGTCACAACTATCTAATACATACACACACACACACACACACACACACACACACACACACTACCCTCACTAGGTATATCATCATAAATAATTACATAGCTACACACGTGTTATAATAGATATACACACAGTAACTCGTACACACACACACAAATATATATATATATATATATATACGTATATATCGCATCCCCAGAGCATGGACCTCACGGATGCATCCCTAGTGTGGTATCGGGCTCCAGGTATACCAAGTGCCACAACTTGGCCACCGGGTCGGAATCTCACCACTGAACCCAAATGTAAACACAAACAATGGAGGCAGTCATAAACATACGTCCAGGGGTCGCAACCATACCACATCGCATAACCGATCTCCGAACCAACACCTATAATCACACATGGATAGTGTCCATACAATAGTACTATGACCTGGGGAATCAATCCAATATCTGTTGGTCAACGCCATAGTGGACTGCCCACTAGGCGCAACCTCCAAATAATAGCATTACCGAGTAAGTATGTTCAAAATAAATACACAAGCAATCACACACAAACACACGCACACACACGTATACACACACACACACACACACACACACACATACACACACACACACATAAAGTACTGACTACGTACGGAAATCCCACAGCGTATTAGTCTACCAATTACAAAGTCTAAACTGACTTTCGAATTTCCAATTAAGTGTTCACTCACTTGTAGCTTTATTCGTCTCACTCGAACCCGTCTAATCGTTGTCCTAAAACAAGCACCAACCCCTGAGAATGTTCCCTGGTAATCCCAACCTACGTCAGAAGCCTATACGCCCATTTATCAAACACTAACGGGTCAAAACAATGCGCAACAAAAATTGGGACAATCCAGCAAACTGAACCATATCGGTGGTAGGCCGATCCAGTTCGATCAGCCAATCGATTCGCTCCCCTACGGAATCGCTTCAGTTTGCTGGGATGCCCTTCATCTTCAACCTTGGGTTTTCACCACCTAAACCTTTAATGGAGGTCTCAAGCCGCCCAAAATTAGAAAATAAGATGCCACGTCAATATATAATCCTTCTAAAAGTATTTTAACACCTAATTAATCCCAAATCCAACATCAAATCTCAAGGATTCCTAATCATTTATCTATTTATTCAACTTAGAACTACTTAATCTTTGAAATTCATTGATCAAACACCCTATCAATGTTCTTCATATTCATATACATATTCCTATAATTATATTATGAATTTCTCACTTATTAGTTATCAATCATGATCATAGGTTAAACAAAAACTGATTCCTTTCAATGAATTCCCAAAATTTCATCTTTTAATTCCCAAATTAGTTACTAACTAATTATGAACATAATCAACCGCAGAAAATTGCAAATCTAAAGGAAGTAAACACTTGCCTTATTGGATTAAAATATGAAGTCTCGACACGTAAAGATGAATTGATTTCAAGAGATGTTATTCCTTTCTTCTCCAAGGTTTCCTTCTTTCTTTTCTTCTCCTTTCTCTTCTCATTGATCTTTCCCTTAATCTCCAATAAGAAGAGGCTAGAATGAGACTGTCATCCACCCTACGTAGCCTTAAATACTTCTTAATCACACTATAATCTCGAAAACCTAACTATAACCCTTGAGAAGCTATTTTGAACTATTCGACCCATTTTGGATCATTGATGCACTCCAAAGGTCATCCGAATCATCGAACTAAAAATATTCCACCATATCATTAATCGGGCCTGTCACATGCGTACAATACGCATCACCCTAAAACTATTTAAATTCGCCATTCTAACTTTCTAACGATATAATATAATAATTCGTCGCTTTTCACTCATTAAACAATAATATAATAATTCACATCTTTATTTACTGATGACACACAAGTAAATAATAATAATCATAAATATTAATCCTAAACTCGCTAATTAATATTTATCGAAACCATTTTAATTTTCCCAATTAAATTAATATTTAAAAGAACACGTGAGAATAAACTACTCACAAAAGTACGAGATATTATATTCTCCCCCCTAATAATGGAATTTCGTCCTTGAAATTCGAATGTACCTGTCACAAAGAGCTCTAGATGCTCCGTATGTTATCCTCATGTTCCCAAGTTGATTCGGCGACATTGTGATGCCCCCACTGCGCAGGTTCTAATGATACCACCTTTGATCGAAGCTTTCGCTCACTACGATCTAAAATGGCAACAAGTCTCTCCTCGTAAGTAATGTTCGGCTGTAAGCCTATCTCCTCCAATGTTATATGTTGGTAAGCCAAGTAATCCATGAGATACCTCCTCAATGACAACACGTAGAACACATCGTGAATTCATCGCAAATGCTCCGGTAAGGCAAGCTTATACGTAATAGGCCCTACCCTCTCAATAACAGGAAAAGGCACCACATACCTACGTGCCAACTTACCCTTCTTCCTAAATTGCATCACTCCCTTCATGGGAGATACCCTCAACAATACCTAATCACCCACATTAAACTCAAAGAATCTTTGGTTCACATCGACGTAACTCTTTTGACGGTCCTCAGCTTCCCGAATACGACTTATGATTAACTCAATCTTCGCCGATGTATCCTGTAAGTGAAAATACTTTAGCTTAGGCTTTTAATTTTTATTTATTTACACTTTCACATATTTGGTGTATCCCATTACAAACCTTCACGTACCGACATGTCAAACCGAACTCCAACATCTCTAAGTTCAAAACTCCTCTACATCATATGAATGTATAAAACTTTTAGGAGTTCATAATTATTCATATTTATATTTGGGATGTGTTTTTTAGAAAAACTAATGCTGGATTTTCAAATATTTAAAAATATATTTTTTGCCTCATTCAAACGAGTTTGGAGCTCGTTCGACTGAAATTGCCATTTCATTTGAAGGACGTTGGATATTTACTTCGAACGAACATCTAACGAGGTTGCACTACTTCATAGAGAATTCTCGTTAGAAGCTCATTAGATTCATACATCGAACGACTTGCCTTTGTCGTTTGAACAAACTTCTATTCTCGTTCGAATGAACTGATATTCTCATTTGAACGGCCCTTATTATCATTGAAATGAGCCGTCGCCTCGAAATTTGGGTCCGACCTATAAAACCTGTTTCAAAAAGATTTTTGAAAAAACATTTCCTGCATATTTGTTGCAAAAAATTTCACCCTTTATGTTTCTAAAACACTTTTTGATTCACAACTTTACATCCCCAAACATTTTGTGAATCCTTCTGAAACCTTAGAAGTTTATGTATCTTACATACACCTTATGAAGAGGATTCTCTATGGATGATTTTGTGACCCGAGTGATCACTGCTGAAGAAGAAAGAAGGTTGATCGGTGGATAGCGAGGATAGACAACTGCCCGTGGATGACTCTAGACTGAGCCATTTTATTTAGAAGGTTTTGAAGGCACCGAGCATTATACTTAGTCGGTCTAAGTAGTTTGTAAGTCGATAGTCTTGTAAAACATTCTAAAGTGCTGAATATAGATTTTGCCACGTAAAGGGATTTTTCCTCATCTATATATGTTTCCATATTTCGTTTGATACCTGCAATTATATATTTAGAACACATATTTGCATGCACACCTAATTTAATCAAAGCTTAAAATTTGACTAAACTTGGATTTGCGTGTGTTGGGATTTAAATTAAAAAAAATACAAAAATAGAATTTTTGTATTGTAATCATCCTTGCGGGGCGTGTTCACTACGCGCTTACAAGTGGTATCAGAGTATCTACTCTTATAAGTGGTATCAGAGCATCTTCCGCCAAAAAAATTTTGATATCAATTTAAAAAAAAAAAAATTGATCTTTAAAAAGCCAAAATTTAATGGATAATTTTTATAATCGAATGCCCATTTTTTTATGGTTCTAACTATGCATATTGGAAAGCTAGGATGAGGCATGCCTTAAAAGCTATTGATAAACGTGTTTAGTTGGTTTGTGAAAGAGGGCAGTGAGTGTTGCCAATGTCATCTGTCCTAGACTTATTTTTTCATGGACTCGTGATGAATTTAAATAGAGTACTTACAACTCTCGCTGCTTAAGTGCTATTTCTGAAGCCATAACCCCTGGCGAGTTCCGCCGCATCATGACATCCACCACGTCTAAAGAAGCTTGGGATACCTTCCAGCTCACTCACGAGGGAACCAACGCTGTAAAGGCATCTAAGCTATAAATTTTGACCACCCAATTTGAGACCATTACCATGATAGAGTCCGAGTCTTTCGATGAGTTTTATACACATTTTGCGGACATAGTTAATTCTAGTTTTAATTTGGGTGAGAAGAAACCCGAGACGAGAGTTGTTAAGAATATTTTGAGGTCGCTCCCTGCCTGCTTTATTCCTAAGGTCATGGTGCTAAATTTCGTTAGGAATACTGGATACTTTTAGGTTAGAAGAACTTGTAGGAGATCTTCAAACCTATGAGATTGTTATGTTTCCTAAAACTATTAAACCAAAGGATATGGGGATTCCTTTAAATACTCGAACTAGGATAAAGAAGAAAGAGAAAGTTTGTGAGTCTGAATTTGAAGTTGATTTTGATTTTGATAACTTGGCCCTATTTGCCAAAATTTTCAAAAAGTTTATTAAACTTTTAAAAGAAAATTTCTCCAAAGAAAAGATTTTTGAAAAAAATAAGAATGAGGGCACGAGCAGGGGCGAGAAAGAGGAAGAGATAAGGTTTTATGAGTGAGAGGGTAAAGGGCACAAGGCACATGAGTGCCCCACTATGCTTAAGATAAATGGCAAGAAAATTGTGAATACAACCACTCTTAGCGATAGTGATGTCGAATCGGTTGATTCAAGGGAAGAATCACAGCATGAACCATACGTTACGTTCATGGCTAGTCATGTTAGCACTTTGAGTTTGTCCCATGCCGATGAGGATATATTTAAACGTGAAAGTATCGATGATGTTTTGAGCCATTTTGGAGAGAGTCAGGAATAGAATTTGAGTGAGGAAGAAGGTGTACTCCAAAATGCATTTAGTGATCTTTACACCGAGACCTTGAAAATGAAAAGGCTACATAAAGATTTTTCTCTTAGTGTTTTAGATTTGAGGAAGGAGGTTAAAGTTTTGATAAAGTGTGAGGCATCGGTGAGTCAACTCGAGAAGGTGAAAATTTCTTTATGTGAGCAGCTAATTGTTTTAAGGAGGAAAAATACCGTTTTGACCAACACCGTGGCTAGTCTTACGGGAGATGATCAATCTTCATTGGAGACACATCTAAGAAGGTTGAAAAGATGCTCCTTGGTTCGACATTAGGTAACGTCGATATGTAAGGAATAAGTTATGACGGTGCATTCACTTCCCATGCTGCACTCAAGTCGGTTCCCGAGTTTGTGATGGATCCTTATGGCCCTTAACCTAACCCACGTAGGAGAGCTCGTCTTTGACATTTTGAGAAAGGTAGACCCTAGCCCATTTATGTTTGTAACCATTGCAAACAAAAAGATCACCTTAAAGAGTATTGTTTTAAGCTAGGGAGAGTGTCTTATAGGTACGTTCCCCGGTATGCTCGCACACGAGTTTCCGCACGCACTCTTACACATGTTACTCCACATGCTCGCGCACATCACTTGAGAGATTTTAAGATTTTTTGAGAGCAAGTAGAGTATTTAGTCAAGACTTAACAAAATTTGATGGAATAATTTATTAGGATGTCATGTCCTTTTGAGAACTCCTCCGATCCTAATGATAGAGTTTGCGACTTGTTTCTAGAATAGGGTGATTTTCATGCTCATTTCTTATATCCCTGTTACCAGTGTGTACTATCAATGTATTTATCTTTTTCATTTTTGATATATTTTTTGAAAAATCCAAAAAGAGTTTTTTTTTTCTTGAAATTTTTTTGAAAAATACAAAAATATTTTCGTTTTTTAAGAAAAAAGGTGAAAAAATGAAAAAGATTTTATTTTAATAATTTTTTAAAAAAAGACAAAAAGAGTTTTGTAGTTTTCGTCACCATATATGGATGAAATTTAAGATGTTTGAATCAAACATTCATTCCATATCCACGTGACTATTTTATAGTGTTTTGAGACATGACATCATTTCATTTATGTGCTTAATAATGTGTTGAATCGTTAAGTTGTGATTTGATGATTACTTGGTACATGTTTGATTCCTTATCTCATTTAATGCACACGTGCATGAGCTTATTTAAATATTACACTTGCATGTTGCGGTGACAATTACATTCAACACGAGTAAATGAGAAAAGCGCAATCACTCAAATAAATAAAAGAAGATAATGAATGCCAATCATACAACATAGTATGTACGTGGTTCAGCAAGAATGCCTACGTCCACGGTGGTGCAGTCAGTATTATTTCTATATACTCCGGGGAGTGTTTTTCAGAGAATACAAATCGTGTCCTTTGCCTCAGGCTTAGGATTTATTATATATTGCTTGTTCTCGGGGAGTGGGGGTATTGGACTCCCCCATGTCCATCTTTTGTTCCTAGAATATCTCCATGCGAGATTCTAGGAGTAGATTAAGTCGTATCTGAATTTAGAAAGATGTGAGGGCTCCAATCTTTGGGACGCTTCTGTTGGGCTACTCGTCTGGGCCTGTTGATGGCAAATTCAGGTACCCACAATTTCTCTAAAGTTGTTGGGCCACAATTTGGGCTCAATAAATTTAAATGATTTGTCATAATGGCTCTCTTATAAATTGTGTAACTCTTCCCAAGATTAGATTTCTTTACTTGATTTCGGTGGCAGCTTGCTTCGGGTCTCGTGCGATATGATTAGAAATATTTAAAAGGTCACTTGGAGCGGCATTTTCATACTGTCGTTTCAAACTTCATATTTTCTCACCTTCTTCAAGATCTTGCTGTTGCGCTCTCTTCTCCAGGTCTTTGTTTACTTTGCTTTCAGTTCTCTTCGTCATCTGGGCTTGTGATCTTGGATCGTCCAAGCCAATCCTTCATCCCGTAAGTTCCCTTTGCTCTATTTCTATATTTTTTCTATTGAGATTTCCTCGTATTAGTAGTTAGGGTTTACAAATGACAAAGATAGGTAATAGGTGTATGCCCGAGTTTAGGAAGTTCTATAATATCCCAGACTGGGTAGATATTGAGTGCGCCTCTCTCTCTAAAAATGTCAGAGAGATAGAGGACGCTCATTGGATTCATATCGTCTTGCTGTCCCTAGGGGGCCTTACTTTCCCTCCGAGCAATTTGTTTTTACATTTCTTTGGTTACTTCAACATTGTTCCTGCACAATGTTTGCCAAATGTTTGGAAGATAGTTAATGGGGTCCATAGAATAAACCAACTCTATGGAACCAATTTAGGGCTTGCCAAAATTTGCTTTTGTTATTCCTTTTCTCGAACTAGTTCTGGCCTTCTTTACCTCAAGGCCAAGAGTCCTGATAGGGTATTGGTAGTAAACCTACCTGATTCCCATAAGGATTACTGGCAAGAGGTTTTTTTTGCTAGAAATTGGCAGTTTTCTCCCCATACTGAGGGGTCGAGGTTTGATAGATTCACAGTCCCCTTTCATGGGGAGGAATGCATAGGTAATCTTAATTTTTGCTCTGCCCTTTTGACCTTCTTGTTAATGTATGATCTCTCTGATATTATTCTCTCTTCTTTTCAGCGAGGACCAAGAATTTGGAACCTTCTCTTAGTGAGGTTCGCACAGCCGAGCTGATCAAAGCTTGGAACATCAGAGAACCTTTAGCTAATGATGAACATCCTCGATCAGCTGTGTTTCTTCTGAAGTATAAGAATATTGGGTCTAGTTTCATCGCACGACCTGTAGACAGTATCCCCGAGCTTGATATCACTGAATAAACTGCTACAGATCCTATTCATTTGGACGAGGGAGAGAGCTACTCTGGTGAGGGTAGCGAGGGTGATAATAGGGGTGCTGCTGAAAGTGACTCCAATAAGATAAGTTCCAATGGTGAAGGGTCCTCCAGTTCGGAAGAGGCTTCAGAAGCTCGAGAGTCCTCCAGTGGGTCAAGTAGTTCCAGCGAGGAAGAAATGGTTCCTCTCAGAAGAAATCTGATCAGGGATGATGATGATAAGGATGATGTGCTCCTCTCGAGGAGGTCCAAGAAGCAAAAGTCTGTTAGTGGAGAAGTTGCCACGGACTCTCATCCTTCTGCCAATGAGCAGGAGAAGAAGAGGAGAGAGGAAGAACATTTGAGAGAGAGAGAGAAAGAAAGAAGAGGAGAGGAAGAAGGCTGAAGAGAAAAAGAAGGTGGAGGAGTGGAAGAGAGCTGAGAGGGAAAAGGAGAGAGAAGAGGAGAGAAGGAGGGTGGAAGCGAGGATGAAGGCTGGGTAAGCTTTAGTGCCCGTGTCCGCGTTGCCCGAGGGGGCCTCGATCGCCGCCTCTTCCCAACTGGCTCCTGTGCTGCTCGAGAGAGAAGTTTTACCCACTGATCGACAGAGGGCAATAGGGACGGACCAGTTATCCCTGCAAGCGAGCCAGAGGCTAGCCTTGGTAAGTTCATTTCTGTTCTTCAATATTTGTAATATTTTGTTCAATACTTTCTTCTAATGCTCCCTTTTTGCTTGTAGTTTATGACCGAATTCGCTGTTCTCTACCGTACTCGCGATGAGCTAGTGAGTAGAAATGCGGATTTAGAGAAGAAAAATATTGATCTGAAAGGGAAGGGCGCCGAGCTGGAGGCGAGTCTAAAAGCTGCTAGCGAGGCCCAAAAGTCCTACGATCTTTCCCTTGCTGAAGCCAACAGGCCGAAGGAAGGAGTTGAAAGAGTTGAGGCAGTCCTACGACCTAGTCTACATGAGCAAGCTGGCCATAGTCGAGGAAAATAAGGTGCTGGTAGAGAAACTAAAAAAGATGGAGTCCAAGGCAACCCCCGCTAAGGAAAGTTCATACAATTTCGGGTGGGCTGCTGTATATGAGGACACTGACGCTTAGATAGGCTACATTTGTCGTCTGAACTTTAAGAAGGGCTGGAACAAGGATCTTCTGGCTGCTGGGGTAGATGTTGATTCACTCTTATTTGATGAGCATGATCCAGGCTCCAAGCCTGTTGTAGACGAAGCTCCTGCCCCAAGCGTTGAAGGTATCTCTCCTACCTCCCAGACTATTCATGTTGATGCTCCTCCTGCTCGTGGAACAACAGTTGTTCCTTCTGAGGGAGATGCTCCTACTACTGCTAATAAGGGAAAGCATCCACTTCCTCCGAATAAGCTGAGGTTGCTAGCTAGTCTGCTCTTAGGGCTTCTCTGTATTTTTGCTTTACTTGTTTTTAACAAACCGATGTAATTGTACCTTTTTATTTTAATGAAATAAAAGTTCCTTCTTTTCTGGGCATTGATTCTTCTGCTTTTTACTGCTTGTATGGCTTGTAGTTGATTGATGTAGACGAGTATATACCTGCCACCTCTCAACTAGGAAGGATCCTTAGACCCAACGCGAGCACCCAAGTTCGTCACGCCTTCGTTAGGATCTGCAAGTCTCTTATGTCGAGAAATAAAAGCTTTAAGGACCAGTCTGAACTCGTCGCCAAACTGAAGGACAGACTTCAGGAGATGGAAGAAGTTGGTGCCTCAGTCTAAGAAGAAGTGAACATTTTGAGAGCTAAGCTCCTAGATGCCACTAAAATCAATCAAGTCGGATAAATTCTTTAGCAAGAGAACGAGACTCTGAGGAGGGAGGTGTCGCGACTCAGGGAGCATGCACCGGGCCTAACACCTCGTGTTCTATGAGGTTCCTCATTATTGGATGTTCCACGAGCTGGCATAGAACCGAGCGATGCTCCTCTAATCTTATGAGGTTCTACCTCATTGGCTGCTCTGCGAGCTGGTCCAGATGCAGGGATACAGCTAGGGAGATTTAAGAGCTTCGAGAAGACGTCTGTCGAGCATACGTGATTGCTGCTGGGCTTCAAAGGGATGTCACACGGCTGAGGTATCTGTTCAAGAAGGAACCTCGACGAGTGTGGGCTAATGGGTACTACCAAGCTTGGACAGATGCTCTGACGAGGCTGACAGAGTTTGAAGAGCTCGCCTTTATTAGGGGATGGTTGAGTGCCCTCAGGGAGTTGCAAGTCCCAAAGAACTCAGTACTCTGGTACCGTCGCGAGATCTCTCCTTCAACTTTGAGGCCTAATCCTTTCAGGAGGGACGAACAATGGATCCCCATCGATGCTATCCCCAGGTAGCTGTTAGAGACAAATGCGAATGAAGTCAAGGAGGAATTTATTCCTCACCTGGACGATGACCGAAGAACACAAATGGCCGATTACCTTATTCAGAGGCCTCAGCCTCATTAAGATTTCACCAGGTGCAACTCATTATATATGTAATGAAGTAATGTAATATCGATGTTCTGGGCGATCTTGTCAACTAAACTCGTGTTGTATATTCTCATTGTAAATGTGATGAAGTAATATAATATCTATTCTTTGGGCGATCTTGCCTACTAAACATGTGTTGTATATTTTTGACTTCATTTATTTCTCACTTAACTATCTTGGGCCCTTCGTGGCCGACTAGATTGGTTTTATTGAGTGATTGTCCTCCCAGTCCAGTATGCTTATAAGATACCATTATGCCCTACTTTACCTTTTAGGTCGTGTCGTCACACTCCCTTAGGCCTAAGTATGGCAATGGCGAGGACACACCTGGTGTTGGATGCTCCATCCGATCAGGCTTTTTGAGCCAAACATTGTTTGGCGACCAATTCGATTTGGCCGAACTGCCTAAGGGTCCCTGTAGGTCTTTATATATTACCAAGGTCAATGCTAAGAGGTTGTTCATGTTTCATAACGAAGACCTGAGGAGGGTGATTCCCTGCTTTTGCATACTTAGTAATATGCCTATCACTTAGAAAAGGTGTGCAAGTTATAAAGTTCATAATACAAAATTAACACTTCAAGATGTCATACTTAAGAATGTCATTGCCAAACCATCTTTTATTAATCACAAGTAATAAAACTGAGTTGCCAGTTCAAAAATGCGATAAAAGATGAATGAAAAAATTAGAAGTAGAATTTCTTCAAATTGGCTGCGTTCCAAGCTCGGGGTATCTCTCTGCCCTCCGGCATTTCTAAGTCGTAGGCTCCTTATAGGTCATCCCTTGTTACCTTGAATAGTCCCTCCCTGTTTGGACCCAACTTGCCATCTGATGGTTTTACTGCGCTGTCATGGTGGGTAGACCGGCTTCCAAGGGGATGATTGCTTCCATTCTATACATTAGTGAGAATGGGGTTTTCCTAGTTGCTCGCCGTGGGGTGGTGCGGTAGGCCCACAAAATATGTGGTAGCTCACTTACCCATGCGCCTTTGGCTCGCTCTAGTCATTTTTTCAGCCCATCTATTACTGTCTTGTTGGAGGTCTTAGCTTGACCGTTACTCTAAGGGTAGGCCATCGAGCTGAAATAGTGTCTGATCCCGTATTCTTTGCAGAAGTTTTGGAAAGGGCCACTCTCGAACTGTGTTCTGTTATCGGTGATGATTATTCTAGGGATTCTAAAACGGGTGATTATATTCTTCCATATGAACCTCACCATATCTACGTTCCGGATATTTGCCAGTGGTTCTGCCTCGATCCATTTGGTGAAGTAATCTGTTGCGACCAACAGATATTTGCGGTTGCCGGTGGCGGTAGGAAGAGGGCCTACGATGTCCATCCCCCATTGAGCGAAAGGCCATGGTCTGGTAAGAGATCTTAGGTCGCTGGCAGGTTGGTGGACCATAGGAGCATGTAGTTGACATTTCTCACATTTGCGAGCATATACTGCATAATCTTTTTGCATATATGGCCACTAATAGCCTTCTTTTATTGTTTGGAAGGCTAGTGACCTTCCTCCAATATGGCTTCCGCAGATTCCCTCGTGAAGCTCGTATCGAACTATCTCGACGTCCTTCAGGTGAACACATTGAAGGTAAGGCCCGATAAATGATCTCTTTTATAGCTTACCCTCAGGAGATAAGTGAAAGCGAGCAACTTTGACTCTTATCTGATGAGTGGCCTTCTTATCGTTCGAGAGTGCACCATCTTTTAAATAGTCCTTTAAAGTGTCTATCTAACTGGGCGCAAACTCAATCTGAAGCATATGTTCCAAGTTTGGTCGCTCGTCGTTCTGGTTGATGCTCAAACTGGCGACGAAGTCGATGGAGATCGTTCTTTTTAAGTTGGAATCGATTGCAGAACTTAGGTCTGCCAGGGCATCGGCGTGGCTGTTCTGTCCTCTGGGAAATTATTGTACATTGAATTCCTCAAAGCTGGACATTATCTTCTTCGCCAAGGCGAGGTAGGCTACCATCCTTTCATCTCTTACGTTAAAGTCCCCATTTATCTAGTTGGAGACTAACTGTGAGTCAATGAAAGCCTGCAGCTGCTTTGCCCCTAGCGCCTGTGCCTTCTGTAGGCCAGCTATTAAAGCTTCGTATTCTGCTTCGTTGTTGGAGGCTTCAAATCCAAGACTGATCCCTTACTCGAGGATTGTGTCTTTTGGAGTAACAAGCACAATGCCTACTCCTGCCCCCTTTGAGTTGGAGGCTCCATCGACAAACAGTTGCCAGATTCCTGTTGATGGGTGAAGCTGGTCGCAAGGCTGTTCGCTTGTGAATTTTGTGATGAAATCGGTAAGGACCTGCCCTTTGATTGCATTCCTGGGCTGAAATTAGATATCGAATCATCCGAGCTCGACTGACCACTTGGACAATCTGCCAGACAGATCTGCTTTCCGCAGGACTGCTTTAAGGGGGTGTGATGTAAGAACGATGATAGTGTGAGCTTCGAAGTAGTGATTAAGCTTCCTCGAAGCTATTACTAATGCAAAGGCAAGCTTTTCTAGTGGTAGGTACCACTGCTCGACGTTCAATAAGGTTTTCCTCGCATAGTAAACTGGATGCTGGGTTCCTACTGTCTCGCAAACTAGTGCAGAGCTGACGGCGTGGCTAGAGACGGCGAGGTATAAGTAAAGGGGATCATTTTCTTGAGGTATAACGAGCAGGGGCGGTGAGATAAGGTAAGCCTTGAGCCCTTCCAATGCTTGCGAGCAATCTTGATTCCATTTTACTGTCTTGCTTCCTCTTAAGAGCTAGAATAATGGCTTGCACTTTTTAGAGGACTTTAAGATGAAACGATTCAAAGCAGCGAGCATGCCCGTGAGTTTCTGTACGTCTCTTATTATGCGAGGGGGCTGTACCCTGTTAATCACATCGATCTGGTCTGGGTTGGCCTCAATGCCTCTCTTGCTCACCAAATAACTGAAAATTTTTCTTGACTGGACACCTAAAGAACATTTGCTCGCGTTGAGTTTCATTCGGTATTTCCTAAGGATGTCAAAGGTATTTGATAGATCTGAGAGATGGTCCTCTTTACGCTTACTCTTGACGAACATATCGTCGATGTAGACCTCCATGGTTTCTCCCATTTGATCTTTGAACATCTTGGTGACTAGCCTCTGATAAGTTGCTCCTGCATTCTTGAGCCTAAAGGGCATAACTTTATAGCAGTATAATTCGACAGTAGTGATGAACGCTGTCTTGTCTTAGTCTGGTGCATGCAGAAGGATCTGATGATACCCCGAATATGCATCCAGAAAACTCATTCTCTTGTGAGCTGCTGTGGCGTCCACCAATTGGTCGATCTTTGCGAGAGGGAAACTGTCCTTAGGGCATGGCTTATTAAGGTCAGTGAAGTCAATGCAGACTCTCCATTTCTCATTGCTCTTTGGAACTACTACTAGGTTGGATAACCATTTAGGGAATTGAACTTCCCATATGGATCCTGCATCCAACAGCTTTTCTACTTCTTTCTCTATGGCTTTAGCCTTCTCTGGCGCGATTCGCCGTGCTTTTTGCGTGATAGGTCTATAAGTGGGGTCGACGTGTAATCGATGGCAAACCACACTGGGATTAATGCCAGGCAGCTCGTATGGTTCTCACGTAAAGACGTCGAGGCTGCTTCTCACTAGCACCACCAGTTCTTTCTTCTCTTGATCTGTAAGAGAAGTCCCAATCAAGAAACTCCTGTCTTTCTTGCTTCCATCGGATGGTATCTCCTCTAGGTTTTCAATGACCCGCTCAGAGGGGAGGAGCCGGGTCTCCTCCACTCCGGGCCTTCCATACTTTAATTGCTATTTTGAAGGTATCAAACCTTCTTGCTCCTCGACTTTCTCTTTGGCCTTCTCGACCTTCTTCTCTATTTTTGGGCTGATGGCTGCTATGAAGCACCTTCTCGCCATCACCCGATCCTCGTGAATCTCCATTGCTCCTCTCTCAGTCACGTACTTGAGTTTTTAATGGTAGGTCTAGGGGACTGCCTTTATTGCGTGCAGCCACCCTCTGCCGAGGATAGCTTGATATGGCATGTCGATGTTGACCACCAGAAATTCGATCATCTTGGAGATGCTTCCCGCCCTTACATGCAATATGATCTTCCCCAGTGTAATAGTCACTTTTTCGGCGAAGCCAACTAAAGGGACAGTGGCTTCTTTCAGGTCGTCGGTGACGCTTAGTTTTAACTTTTTGAAGAGGTCGAGTTACATTACCTCGGACAAGCTTTCTTGGTCAAAGAGTAACTTGTCGACGTCATAATTGGTTATCCTGAGTGTAATGATAAAGGCGTCGTGATGTGGGGTTCTTACCCCCACCATATCTTCATCTGCGAACACGATATTTTTGATATAATCGACATCATCTGCTCGCCATCGCTTGCCCGATTGTGTCTTCACTGGATCAATCTAAAAAGCTTGCATCACTGCAGTAAGCTTTTTCACCTCCATCCGAGTTGAATTCCTTTGAATTTGCTTCATATCAGATGCCCCATAGATAACTACAAATTCATGGCCAACATCGTCATCGAGTACGTTATCGAGTCTTATTTCTCCATTGGCAGCGATTTTCTCTGCCTTCTTCTCCACAAACTAGTTCAGATGCCCAGTCTGGGCCAATTCTTCGAGGTGGGACTTAAGAGCTTTGCAATGCTCAGTCTTATATCCTCCCTCCTTGTGAAAAGCATATCTCAGCGCGTTGTTTCTCTTCGAGGGATCTCCTCCCATCTTCCTGGGTCACTTAATAAATGGCTCATCTTCAATCTTCGCATGGATCTTGTAGATTGGTTCTTTGAAGACAGTGTTCACTGCCTGAAATGCTTTTGAGGCGTCATTCTTACCTCCGTTCTTGGGGCCATTCTTGCCCCCATTCTTGCCTCCTTTCTTTTGGTTTTCAATCTTGTCATTGCCCTTGGTAGCGAGATTAGTTTGACCGTTTTACCCTGTACTGAGGCGAGTCACATCCTCCACTTTGGCATATTTCTTGATGCGGGCCATCAGGTCATATCTGGTTGTGGCCTCCTTCTTTGTCAGGGATTGGTGCAGAAGGCAAGAGATGGGTAGGACGATCTTGAAATAGGACACTGCCACCTATTTCGAGCAGTCCTCGACCTCGTTGAACAGCTCCCAGTACCTCTTCACGTAGTCCCGAAGGCTCTCTTGAGGCGTTTTCTTCATTGTTAATAAGGCATCCATCCTCTTCGGGTGAGAGCTACTGGTAATGAAGCGAGTCATAAAGATCTCAACCAGGGACTCAAAACTCCTGATGGACCTGTGAGGGAGCCTTTCGAACCACTTCTGGGCCACATCGTGCAGGCTCGACGGGAAAATCCGACACATTAGTGCATTCTGGTGGTTCCAGAGAGTCATGGCCAGCCTATACTGCCTAACGTGATCAATAGGGTCAGTTTTTCCGTTATAGATCTTGAATCTCGAAATAGCAAATTTCTTGGGGGCTTCCTCTTCTTCTATTTCCCTTGAAAAAGGGTATTTCATGTGGGTCTTGAGAGCTCGTCTAGAAAGCTCCCTGGTTGATCTAGCACCTCAATGAGCTGGGTGCTGTTCCATTTCCTTTCGGACTAAATTTCGTATATCCTCATCACCTCGAGCTGGGCTCCTGTAACGATGAACTGGTCGATGTTGTTCGAGCAAGTCATTATTCGACTCGTGTTCCTCAAATCTCTAGGATCCGCATCTTGAGCTCCTTCCTCGGCTGCAAGACTTGCTCGCCTGAGGGCTAGGAGTGCGGTAGGGACGTTGCCTGGTGTTGCGATGCAGTTATTTCTCCATCCTCTCCAATTTTCTTTTGAGGTGAGCATTCTTAGCCTCTTGCTTGCGAGCGGACTCCCTTTGCTCTTGGAGCCTTGCCTCATAGGCGTCAATCAATCTGGAGATTTGTGTGGACCTCTTCGGTCCCTGCCTCTCCTCTGAGGCTGGCCTCTCCAGGAGAGCCCTCTGATCTGAACGCCGAACTTCAGATCTGATCCTTTGAGGGGCAGGCTGTTCTTGGATATCCCCTGCCTGAGGGGGGTTGCTACTGTGATCGGACATTCTAGCTTCTTGGTTGGTGAGGGCTTTCTTAAAGGAAGATAAACGGTTCCCATAGACGGCGTCAATTGTGGTGACAATTATATTCAACATGAGTAAATGAGAAAAGTGCAATCACTCAAACAAATAAAAGAAGCTAATGAATGCCAATCACACAACACAGTATGTACGTGGTTCAGCAAGAATGCCTACGTCCACGGTGGTGCAGTCAGTATTATTTCTATATACTCCGGGGAGTGTTTTTCAGAGAATACAAATTGTGTCCTTTGCCCTAGGCTTAGGGTTTATTATATACATACTTGTTCTCGGGGAGTGGGGGTGTTGGACTCCCCCATGTCCATCTTCTATTCCTAGAATATTTCCATGCGAGATTCTAGGAGTAGACTAAGTCGTATCTAAATTTAGAAAGATGCGAGGGCTCCAAACTTTGGGCCACTTCTGTTGGGCTACTCGTCTGGGCCTGTTGATGGAAAATTCAGGTACCCACACCTGTCACTTGTCCATGATAGCATTTTCATCTCAATTTTGTTATAAAGCGAACCAAATGTAAAAGCGAGATAAAAAGTTGTGCATGTAAGAACCATTGTTCGGATTTAAATCATTTTTTTAAAAAATTTGTTAAATATTAAGCAATGAAAAGGGGATCCGAAAGATAAAATTCTTTCCATTAGAAGCCACCATTTACAATGAAAATAGCATAGAAATATTAGAGGCGTATAAAAACAGAGGTGCCGGCCCAATTTTTAATCATTGATGCTTCGCTACACATGGGCATTAATTTCTTCAAAGATTATTGAATGTATTCTTAGTTATGTGAGACTTTGAGGGAGTTAAGTTTAAGATCAATGGCACAAACTACATAAATCTCGAAAAACATTTATTATTTTGGGTGGTCATTGGTGCGGAAATCTTTTACGTTCTTGATTTGTTGATTAGGTTAAGTTAATTTCACATGAGTTCACAAGGTAGACTTTGAGATGCACATGTGTTATGATTATCTATGTTGATTAACCTATGGAATATATTCACACCCTACATTCTGCATTCATGATTCGGGTATTTTTGTGTTAATTCATGGTGTGTTGTATTTGTAAAATCTTTTACTTGAAAAAATTTGAAATATTTTCTAGTTGGTGAAGCCTTTGAGATTATCATTACATGTGCGCTATATCCATATCTTTGTGATGATATCTTACTTGTTATCTGTTATGCTTTACACTTCATGTTTAGATTCTACTCCTTTGTCTATTTCGTATAAAAAGGGGAAGAATAAATTAAGGGGGAAATTCGATTTGATGATGAGCTTGATTTATGGGGAAGAACGCATTATGTTTTATTTTCTATTTCAAACTCTATGCATCGTGGGAATTTTCTTTGCTTCATGTGTGTAGGTATCTAAAAGGAAGAACATATTACACCGGATAAAGTCAAAGTTGCCAAAGGGAAGAATAAGATGAGTTTGAAGACAAAGTTTCACTATGTCGTTCCATTTCTAGGGTTTGGGAGGATGTTAAGATTTTTTGTCATAGAGGGGTAATTATTATAATTTGAATTTCGGTTAGTTTTGTACCGGAATAGCCAGGGGGGAGATTTGTAAGAGTAAATATTTTAGATTAGGCTTTTTTTTGTACTTATTTGCACTTTGACATATTTGGCATACCCTGTTACAAATCGTCACGCACGACACGTTGAACCGAACTCCAACATCTCCAAGTTCAAGACTCATCTACGTGTTATGAAGATATAAAACTTTTAGGAGTTCATAATTATTCATATTAATATTTGGGATGCGTTTTTTGGAAAAACCGAGGCTGTATTTTTAAATCTTAAAAAAAAATTAGCCTCGTTCAAACGAGTTTGGAGCTCTTTCGAACGAAATTTCCATTTCGTTTGAAGGTCATTAGATATTTACTTTGAACGAACATCTAACGAGGTTGCACTACTTCATAGAGAATTTTCGTTAGAAGCTCGTTAGATGTATACATCGAACGACGGGCCTTTGTCGTTTGAATGAACTTCTGGTCTCGTTCGAACAAACCGGCATTCTCGTTCGAATGAACCTTATTTTCATTCGAACGTGTCGCCGCCTTAAATTTTGAACCAAACCTATAGAAAACTGTTTCGAAAAGATTTTTGATAAGAATTTTGAAAAAAAAGTTTCCTGCATATCTGTTGAAAAAGTTTTCACCTTTTTTGTTTCTAAAACACTTTTTGATTCACAACTTTACATCCCCAAATATTTTGTGAATCCTTTTGAAACCTCAGAATATCTTGCATTAAGAGAAATTTCTACGACTGATTTTGTGGCTCGAGTGATCACAACTGAAGAAGAAAAAAGGCTGACTGGTGGATACAGAGGGTGGACGACTCTGGACTGAGCTATTTTCTTTAGAAGGTTTTGGAGACAGTGCACATTATAATTAGTCAGTCTAGGTAGTATGGAAGTCGATATTATTGTAAAATATTCTAAAGTGCTGAATATAGGTTTTGCCTTGTAAAGGGATTTTTTCTCATCTCTGTGTGTTTGCATGTTTGGTTTGATACTTGCAATTATATTTTTAGAACATATATTTGCATGCACGCCTAATTTAATCCAAGTTTAAAATTGGACTAAAATGGGATTTGTGTTTGTTGTGATTTAAATTGAAAAAGTGTAAAAATATAATTTTTTTATTGTAACCATCCTTATCGGGCTTGTTCACTATGCGCTTACAAGTGGTATCAGAGTATCCACTCTTACATATCCTGAATCACGTTTAGACTGAGAAGCTTGTTGTCCCCCACCTCTAACTAAAATGAGGGCGAACGATAAGGTTTCCCATGCAAATCCTCGAAAGGTGCCATACCAATAAGAAATTGGTATGAGTTATTACACACGAACTCCACCAACGATAAGTACTGCTCCCAACTACCCTTAAAATCTAAAGTATATATCCTCAACATATCCTCCAGCATCTGTTCACCCTCTCCATCTGCCCATCGGTTTTTGGGTGATACGTCATGATCAAACGCAACTCCGTCCCCATCGCCTCCTAAAAACTCTCCCATAAGTGGGGCACACATATTTTATCCCGATTTGAAATAATGTTAAGAACTCCCCGTGCAGTCTCATTATATCTACAATGAAAAGTTGGGCATACTACCCTATCATGTAATCCACCCGAACATGTAAGAAATGAGTTACCTTAATCAAACGGTCCATAATGACCCAGATGGAATCATGACATCTCTGATACGTCAGTAACCATGTGATAAAATCATGAATATACTCTCCCATTTCCACATCAAAATCTCCAACTAGGGATGTAAAATGAACAAAGCTACTCGATCTCGGATCGTGTTCGTTCGAAAAAAAGCTCGTTCGAGACTAGCTCGTAAAATAAATGAGCCAAGATTGAACAAAAATTTAAGCTCATTGTCTTATTAAGCTCGGCTCGGATTCGGCTCGATCTTCGATATCCATATTAAACTAGTGTAAAATAACCAAGCCACTCGAGTTCGGCTCGTATTCGCTTGCTTAGAAGCTCGTTCGAGCTTGGATCGTAGGATAAATGAACCGAGCTTGAACATACTTTTAGGCTCGTTTACATTTACAAACCAAGCTTGAGCAATCTTAAGCTCGGCTTGGCTCGCCTCATTTTCACCCCTATCTCCAACGGCTGCAAACCCTCGCTGGTCTCTAATGATTAAACTTCACCATCTAATAAGTTATTCACATGAAGACAAACTCTTCTATGTCCCGCTTTATATTAGCCCACCGATACTGCCTCCTCATATACTAGTACATCTTATCCCCTCCTAGATGAACTGAGAATCATGACCCATGCGACTCCTCCGTAATTACGTGCCATAGTTCCTCGTAGTCTAAAACAATCAACCTCCCTTTAAAGCGTAAGTCACCTTTAGAAAATGACTGAGTAGGACTCCGCCCCGTTTACCAATAACCGTCACACCTTCTCCTGATAAGAAGGACCCACTATTTGTGCCTTTACAACCCTCAAAATGATCTCAAGTGTGACATTCATCACTTCCATATAAACTCAGACTACCTCCTCCTCCTGAAGAAGCTCGTCCCACTTAGCTTACTAAATTGCTTCCAACTGCTCTGTAGGCATACGACTAAATTCATCTGCTACCGCTTTAGCCTTTCTTGGATGATACTGAATATCGAACTGGCAATCCTTTATGAACTCAAGCCATCTATGTTGCCTCATATTCATCTCATTCTGCGTGAAAAGATACTGCAGTGACTTGCGGTCCATGAATAACCGAAACTTCTCCCCCAATAAGTAGTGCCTCCAAATCCTCAAAACAAAAATGACTGCCTGACCGGGCGGAAAAAGTGTGCGCGTGTAAAGTGCACAATCGTCGTGTGTTTCGCCGCCGCGATACAAAAGATAAAACCTAAGCTACTACTACACTTGACAAGCAAGTAGAGCGGTAAGTCGGGTATCGAGAATCCACAGGGAGTTATTGAATTTTAGATGTTAATTGTTTAATTACTTCAGGAATAAATGTGTAAAAGATGATAGGTTGGAAATGGTGACAAAAGAAAAGAATAAGTTAACGCTAAATTAAAGGAAAGCGAGGATCGGGATCGCATCCTACCATACGGATCGAAACAACTACTAACTAGAGTTAAGGCTCGAAAGCAATTTAATCGAACATATCCAATTAAGCATAAACATCACACAAGAAGGAATTTAAGCCAAAGTTGCGAGATTAAACATTTAATGGAAAATGGTCGCACGCAGATTAAATTCGGATTGTCGCTATAAACACTAAAGTTGCGTGACAAATAAAGTTAAACGCATAGTAATCCAACTTTAATACACGCGGTTTCAATTAAACGCGATTTTGCACGAAACCTAGTTTTCGGAGCTCGGGGCCCGAAAATGGCGGAAATGAAATCCCGACCCTATTTATCTAAGGGTGCATGGTGAGTTAAACTAGATTATGTTAATTAAACTAGGAAAGCAAGAATTAAAGCAAGTAAACTAGTTAGAAAGCATGGAAACTAAATTACAAGGCAAGAAAAGATGAAGAACAAACTATATTAATGGAGAGGAAGTGAATAGTTCAATCTTACAAAACCACATGGGTTGTCAATCCAAGAAGAAGAGAAAATGAACTCTCCAAACCAAACCCTAACTAAAACTATCTAAATCAGAATATGTGAGTCTCTCTTTTATTACAACAAAAACTATCTTATATAGTAAGTTGGAATAAAAGAAAAGAAGAAAGAAAAGAAAGAAAATATCTGCAGGGGAAAAACAGGGGATCGATCGATCGACCCCTGTGGTCGATCGATCGACATTGTAATTCGTAGCAAAAATAATAAGGCTCGATCGATCGACCCTCAAACTCGATCGATCGATCAAGCAGGGGCAGCCTGTAATTTTCCCTGCATTGGCATACAATCCATCGTCGCTCAAATCGCCGTAACTATGTCATACGGACTCGGAATCTCGCACCGTTCACGGCCACGCGAAGCTAGCGAGGAGAGATACAACTTTCGTGTAGATGTCGGGCCAGGTGCCCAAACTGTGAAATGACCGGATTGCCCTTGCGCGTGCGATAGTGTACGGAAATCGCGCGGAATGCGTCCGGATCCCATACTAAGCATCCAAATACCTACAAAAGCTCAATTAACCACTGCAAAACATGTTAACATAGAAATCCGAGATTGTCTGGTTAACGAGCATAAATATAGGGATTAAGATACCCGAGGGGGCTAATAACGTGTAGGTTAACGGGTGAAATACGCAATATTTACGCCGTATCACTGCCTCTAACTCAAAATAATGAATGGGATAGTTCTTCTTATAGGGCTTAAGTTTACGAGATTCAAAATCTACATCACACTCCTCCTACTATAGAACACTCCCAAGTCCCTGTACGGACGCATCAATAAAAAAATCTACTCCACTCCTACCTTAGGTGTTGTGAGCACTGGTTTTAAAGTTAACTTGTCCTTTAGCTCATCAAAAGCTAACTGACAGTGGTCATCCAATACAAAAGGTACTCCCTTACAAGTCAAATTAGTCAAGGGACCCACAATCTTAAAAAATCCTCTGATAAATCGGCAGTAGTAACCTGTTATCCCTAGAAAACTGCGAACCTTCATTGGTGTCGTGTGATGGCACCACTCCCTCACCATTGTCACCTTATCGGGTCCACAAAATCCCCCTCTCGAAGACTATATGACCCAAGAAATGCACCTCACAATCCACACTTCTCGAACTTATTATATGACTAATGGTCTTGCAAAGTTTAAAAACAATGCACAAATGCTTTGCGTGCTCTCCTTATGTCCGAGAATAAACCAAGATGTCTTATATGAAGACAATGATAAACTTATCTAGGAAATCCCAAAATAATCGGTTCATGAGATCCATGTAAACTGTTGGTACGTTGGTTAGTCCAAACGAAATAACCCTGAGCTCATAAGACCGGCATCTCATCAAAAATGCAGTATGAGGAACATCCTACTACCTGATACGTAACTGACGGTATTATGATCACAAATAAATCTTTGAGAAGTAGGCTCGTTCTCTTTAGCGATCGAACAAGTCATCGATATGCAATAATGGATACTTATTCAACTCCCGATAGTTGATACACAACCTTAATGATCCATATTTCCTTTTCACATACACTATTGGGCACCCCATGGTGATATACTCCTATGAATAAAACCCTGCCTCAAAATCTAGTGAATCTGATCTCTCAACTCGTAATTGGCCTAGTCCCCGGTGCTAAGTTGATCACAAAATTAATCTCCTGACTCGACGGTAGTGTCGGTATCTCCATAAACACATTCGCAGAGTTCTTAACCACAGTAATCAAATCTATCAAGATAATATCCTTCGAAGTCTCCATCTCAATATACTACAAATGCGTGCTTGACCCTCCCTCGAGACAAGGCATTGCCAAAAGAAACATATTCCGCCCTGGAATAACAAACACAATAGTCCTACTATAACAATCCACCATCGCTTCATACGTTGTTAATAAGTCAATAACCAATGTAACATCATACTTGTACATCTCCAAAATGAGAAAATCCATTACCCAACATAAGCTCCCTATGTCCACACCCAATCCCCTGCAGATGGAACGGATGAGAGTCCCGCAACCCAATGGTGAATCTACGATTATAATAATATTTGATGATGTATCCACTAAACTCATCTCTTGCATGAATCTATTGCTAATAAAAGAGCATGACGCTCCCATGTCAAATAATACCCACCCA
Organism: Sambucus nigra; assembly: GCA_949130495.1. Lineage (NCBI taxonomy): Eukaryota > Viridiplantae > Streptophyta > Magnoliopsida > Dipsacales > Adoxaceae > Sambucus > Sambucus nigra. The sequence goes on along the minus strand of OX422210.1, from coordinate 77,028,315 downwards.
TGTGCCCATGGATATGAAACATACCCTCAACTGCTGGCAGTGATTGTGGTAAAATTGGCTTACGGACGTCATAGACACGCTCAAACTGTAACTGCTCCTACCGAGGCAATGCTGCTGGAACTGCTAGTGGGGCTGGTAGCTACGGTTATTGTTGACCCTACTGGGCATCCTACTGTTGACCCCTAATCCTATTTTGGAATATTCAATGCATTTGGACCTCCTCCCAATATACGAAACACCTCCCCATAAATTCTATCAGCCCTTGGCCTTACTGGCCGTGATGAGGCTGCCCTTGTCCTGACTATAATATCCACGGCCTTGGTGGCCTCTAATCTGGTTCTCCTGGATCTTCTGGACCTGAGGAGCACGCTGAAGGCTCTGATGTCCCTGCCTATACCCACCATCTCCTGGTCTGATCCTCTTAGCCGAGTCCCCCTGCTAACAACTGCCCTACTACTGCGGTGCCTTGCTAGCACCGCTGCCCCCAGTCTTGACCTGCTGGCTCGATTCTTTTATCCTCTTTGCTCCTCTCAGATGGAAGCGATGATCCTTCTAGTGTAACAATGTGGCTTTAATGACATCAACGTAAGTCTCCAACACTAGGTTCCCCAATAAATGCTGACATATCCTCTAAGTGAGTCCATCCATAAACTTTAAAATCCTCTTCTCATCAGTGTTCACCTCATTTGGCATAAAGTTATCCAGGCGAGTGAACTCATCCTTTTACTTGGCCACTGTCTGACTCTTTTATGTGAGATCCATAAATTCCCTCCTCATCTCTATCTACATAGCTGACGAAAAGAACTTGTGATCAAAATGCACCCAGAACTCCTAAATCATTATAACATCTCTCTCCTCTGGAGTGGTGACTAACTCACACCACTGCAGAGCTGCCCCAACTTGCTTAAAAGTAACTAGTACATGGTTTTGAGTGTCATTACACTCAAGCATATGAAGATACCTCTGGATGTCCTTCTTCTATTGGCTCGTTCCAACTACCTTTACACTGGCCTAAATCTCCGGGGATATCCCTTTTAGAAGGCTTCCCTAACTCGCTCCCACACGAATGACAACGTGTGAGTCTGCACTGGTATGGCCAGTGGTGGTTGTGGATGCGCCTAGGGAAGATGCAGTGCCATGGTTATCATAGCAGTGCTATAATGACTGCGACCTCAGTTGCCTATGGCTCCGACTGAGCCTCCCTCTCTGCAGACCTCCTTGCTGCATGAGCTGGTCTCCCTCTCCTGGTGTTTATCATCTAAAACCAAACCGAAATTACATGAGATTCCACTTAAATATATAATAGTATCAAAAGAATGAAAATGCGCAATATGAAACAACGGTCCTAAACATAGGGCTCTATATCAAAGAAACACAATGCTGATAACGTAGTAAGTTCGCACAGATCCTATAGACACTGGAAATTAATGCTCTGATACCAACTATGACACCCCACCTAATCTCATACCGAGTGATCATTCCTTTATTAAAATTAAACACGAATCCAATATGATTTCATTCTTAACATCATTGTCTCAACAAATAACACAAATATAAGATAACATAAACATACACCAAATGAAATAACAGGATAATTAAAAAGCATAAATATAAATAACGTAAACCGAATAAACCATTGGTTACCACAAATAATAATCAAATATAACAAATACTGAGAAATAATAAATATCCTACATAAAGGAAATCTCATATCCAACTATGAGCAACACGCCCAAACGGAAATACTGAAACTGAAATTGAATCCTATCTAGATAGAAATGAACTGAAGCGGCTACAATCAATCTTGCAGCATCTACAATTACTGCATGCGACTGCATGGATGAGAGACTAACCATGTTGTCCCTGCTGCTGCACACACCTGAGGTTTTGAAAATAAAATTATATTTGCCAGCGGGTCAAAATCCGAAAAACATTTAAAAATATTTTGTAAGTATTTAAATGCTTTAAATAAAAACATGCAATGTTTTACCTTCATAATTAACTTACCCGTCACACTCACATGAGATTATTCTTCACCTCTCATCTACAGTGCGCACCTGATGCATTCATTTTATTATCCTAATTACGCTACTCCGCCTAACTAGGACAATAACCTTTAACATAACCCATCCCGCTACTAGTCACTATTAGCTAATATATATACTACCCTCACAAGGTATATCATCATAGATAATTACATAGCTACACACGTGCTATAAATAGATATACAAATAGTATCTAATATACACATACATATATATCACTTGCTATATATGTATATACCGCATCCCCAGAGCATGGACCTTGCGGATGCATCACTCGTGTGCTATCAGGCTTTAGGTATATCACGTACCACAACTAGGCTACCGTGTCGGAATCTCACCACCGAACCCAAATGTAAATCCAAACAATAGAGGCAACCATAAACATGCATTCGGGGGTCGTAACCATAACACATCGCACCCATTCAGTTCCAAACCAACACCTATCCTCACACATGGATAGTGGCCATACAATACTACTATGACCTGATGAATCAATCCAACACCTGTTGGTCAATGCCAAGGTGGACTACCCACTATGCAGAACCTTCTAATGATAGCACTACCGAGTAGGTATGTTCAAAATAAATATAGAAGTAATCACATAAATATAAGTAATCCCACAGTACGTACATATATAAAGTACTGACTATGTACAAAAATCCCACAGCATACTAGTCTACTAATACCAAAGTCCGAACCGACTTCCCGATTTCCAAATTAAGTGTTAATTCACTTGTAGCTTGATTTGTCTTACTAGAATTCGTTTAACCGTTGGCCTAAAACATGCACCAACCCCTGAGAATTTTCCTCGGTAATTCGAACCTACCCCGAAAGCCCATACGCCTATTTATCAAACACTAATGGGTCAAAACAACGCCCTACAAAAATTGGGATTGGCCAGATAATTGATCCAGTTCGCTAGTAAATAGAACCGGTTCAGTCAGCGAACCAATTCAATTTATTGGGATACGCTTCCTCTTTAACCTCGGGTTTTCACAACTTAAAACCCTTAAATGGATGTCCCAAGCCATCCAAAACTATAAATTAAGATCCCACATCAATATATAATCCTTCCAAAAGTATTTTAGCACCGACTTAATCCCGAATCCAACATCAAATCTCAAGGATTCCACATCATTTATTTAATTCATTCAACTCATAATTATTCAATTCTTAAAATTCATTGATCTAACACCCTATCAATGTTCTTATTGTTCATATACATATTCCTAAAATTATATTACAAATTTCTCACTTATAAGTTATCAATCATGATCATAGGTTAAACACAAACCAATTCCTTTCAATTAATTCCCCAAATTTCTTTTTTTTAATTCCCACATTATTTACTAATTAACCGTGAACGTAATTAACCACAGGAAATTACAAATCTATAGCAAGTAAACAGTTGCCTTAATGGATTAAAATTCGAAGTCTCGACACGTAGAGATGAATTGATTTTCGGAGATGTTCTTCCTTTCTTCTCCAACGTTTCCTTATCTCTTTTCTTCTCTTTTCTCTTCTCTTTGATCTCTCCCTTATTCTTCAATAAGCAAAGGCTAGAATGAGTCATCCATCAACCCCACTTAATGTTAAATACTTCTTAATCATACCCTCATCTTGGTTTTAGGTATAGCCCTAAGGGCAAAAAGACAACCATACCCCCATACAGGACATACTAAGTCTAAAACGCCACTAGAACCCAATTTTTTTATCCTCAGGTACCTATTATGGACTATTTCGTCCCATTATGGATCACCGGTGTACTTAAAAAGGTCATCGAGGTCACCGAGCTAAAAACATTCCACGGTTTCATTAACCGAGTTCGGCACGTGGGTACAGTACGCGTCTCCCTTAAACTATTTAAATCTATTATTATAACTTTCTAACGTTATAATATAATAATTATTCAATTTTCACTCATTAAGCGATAATATAATAATTCACTAATCATTGGCAAGTAAATAATAATAGTAAAAAATATTAATCCTAAACTCACTAATTAATATTTATCGAACCCAATTTAATTTTCCCAATTAAATTAATAGTAAAAGCACATGTAGGAATAAAACACTCACAAAAGTAAGAAGTATTAAAAACGTTTAAATTAGCTCTTATAACCTTAAACAGTGTTGAAAATTAGACCACTTTGCACAAGCATGTGCAATAGACTAATTTTTAATTTGGTGCACGATTTTAATTAGCATGGGCCGATGGACATATGGATTAGTCTTGCCCAATGAGATCTCAACCGTGCGCATAAGGGGAACTCATCACCGCGTGCACGGTTCCCATTTTTCAACCAACCTATAAATATTTATGTTATCTCGTTTTTTCTTAAAACAACTGGAGTGGTAAATTTTGTAAGAGTTTTGTATACACATGTGCCCTTACTTGCAAGATTGTCTTATTTTGGCTTCTAAAACACATTTTTTTGTGTACGTCCTTGATGTTCTATAGGAAAGCTTCTTTAAAGTTCAAGATCTTGAAGCCATGTCTTTTTCATCCCCAGAATCATATGATCAAATTTAAAATGAAGGTAAATTGACATAGAGGACTGATCGTTTTAAATTGTTAAAAAAGAAAATTGATTAAATATTATGTCAAAAATATTTTGTGTGTTTTTACCGTTACCAAGTGCCGTAATCATTTTATTAATAAAAATATATGTTTTAGAAGACATATATGTAATGTCCTAAGAAGTTATCTGGCGTGAATATTACTCTTCATCGACTGTGAGACCACTAAGACTACCTTGGAAAATCTTTGGTTATGTTTGTGACTTCCTTCACCGAGATTTCACGAATGAAAAGCATGACTTCACTTTTTCAAACTCCTTGTCGTTTGTTATGCCAAAAATATTGATCTCAGATAAAAACTCTAGCATCATCTATAACCTTGGATCTCTGATCCGTCTCGACCCCAAAGACTTTTGTCTTATTCGTGATGTCGCGATGAGAGTCATATTAAAAGATTTTCTTGTTACATAATTTCTCTTTTGTGTTTTTTTCTCATATAGGATCCTTTTTTTTCACACCGACTTTAACTCATGTTTAGGATATAGATAGGGTTAAAGGATTTTTTAAACGATCGAGGTTAAAGGTTTGAGAGAATGTGAACTAGTCGGGGTAAGCCAAGGTGGATGACCTGTCGGTGTTTATTTTGGGTGGCGGTGTAAAGACTATATATATATATCATGGTATCGATGCTTCCTAAGTTACTAGTCACTGCATCTTTCTCGATAGGCGTTATACAATCGTTTTGATATTTGTTAAGCTTTTTGAGGTATTTTAAGTATCTTTGGTCTATAGTGTCTCATTAATTGGCATGCATTTAATTCATTTAGAATGTTCAATTCAACACACACATTACACAATGTTAAGTACTTAGAATCACTACTCATCATGCCATCAAAGGGAGGAAATACAACTTTAGAGAGCTCAGATAAGTCCGACTCTTTGGGGGTACAGGGAGACTTGGTTTTAAACAAGGTTAGACATAAGAAGTTATCGATTATTTAAATGGGGCGGTCTCAGTGGTGAGTAGTTAGGATATTTGTAGGTGGCCTTATCGACGGGACCCCATTGAAGATGGGGTAAGAGGGATGCAGTACTTTTTTTCAAACCCATTATCATTTGGAATGATTGTAAATATTATTCTCAAAATTTGATAGTAATGTAAGAATACTCTTTTTTAAATCTAGGCATATATGCCTTTGTTAGTTGAATGGAGGCTTTATTGTTTTGACACACGGGGTGTATTTTGAGAATTTTAAACAAGGTGAGAAGGATGTGTGTGAGGTGGGTTTAGACCCATGAAGTCTCTGAGCAGAGTTTTGCAAAGTGAAAGAAAAAAAATTGAGGTTATTTGAATTACTAATTCAAACTTGAAAGAAATGTCACCCTACTAGCGGGTGTGGACACCCAAATTTGCAATCAGGACGTGAGTCATAACAAGGGGCTCAAAGCCAGTAAGAATAAAACTTTTAGGGGCCAAAAATACAAATACCTATAAAAAGGATAAAAACATCGGGGGGGGGGGGGGAATTAAACGAATGGTTAAAGGCCCCCATCCACCCTTTAACCGAATTGTTAAAGGCGTTACCTTTAACCGAACGATAAAATATCTTACGGTAATGATTGCAGAATATCTATAATCTCACCCTTTCTCCCTCACCTCCTATTCATGATACACGTTCAAGTCCTTCAAACGAATAGTTAAAGGACCCCAATTGGCGTCCCTATAAAAGGAGGGCCCCGCCCACATTCAAAAGCGCCCCCAAACCCAACATTGATTCTTAACATCATTTAGATTTTAAAGTCTGTTTTTTAACCTAATACTTTTGTTTATTGAGCTGAAATGAGATACACATATGTTAAATAACTTCTGATCAAATGCCACGACTAAACACAACATGAAAATATACTTTATGTTCTCATGAAAGTTTCAGTGAGCCGAGTCATTCTGAAACTTCGCTAAAGCCAAAGTCTGAAATCAGACTACTCTCACCGCTTTTCAAAGCGAATAAAGCCTGTCGCTATGGCAGCATCCCCAAATATATGTTTTATTGCAAATACTTATCAAGCATTAGACTTTGATTAACGTGTTTTTAACATGTGAATATATCAATCCAACTTATAACAGAGATGTTATATTAAGGACTAGGCTCCATAAATATCGTAATATAATATATTGTACACCCGATATCCTGTCACCTACACCCGTAAATATTTTTCGTTTGTTGGAACTATGTTGGCTTTGATGCCGAGTCCTCTTGGGTATATGGACGCTATATCGAACCAAACTCGTGAATCCCATGCCTTATAATATGTCTTTTGACGTATTATCTATTTGGGATGCCTCCATCTCTAGTCTAAATATGGAGTAACCATCTTCAGGCATATGACACCTTTGGTATTTTAGTAAGAACGATAAGGGATACATAAATCTTTATCGTTGGCTTGTGGTCCACTCCATCCTAATACATACACCCCCTCATTTTACACCTCCAAACTAACCCTAGGGTCAACACCTTCCCTTTAGTGATCGTCCAACAATCATACCATAATATTTCTATATTGGATATCTTCAAGTCCACTCTCATTCTGAACCCCCGTCGAAGCTACCTTTTTTCCTAAAGATAGTTTTCCCCATTTCTATCCAAGTCCTCACAATTGCACACACATCACATTTGAATATGTATAGAACTTAACTATATAGGCTTTGATCTCGTGAATTCACGGTACATAGGTGCAATAGTGAGTCCTTATCATGAGTACCAGCCTCCACAAGATACTCCTTAATAGGTTGTTAAAACATATATGCATACATCTTTCACATTACCTTTCGATCCTTCCTAACTTCGAACGAGATATCAAACTATCTCAAACCGCGACTTCTTGCGCATACACACATATACCTTTAATGGTCACCCATTACCCAGATCGAGCTTTCTCGCACATTTATATATATATTAACGGCCACTCGTTATCCCAAATACACACTCGCACACAAGCGCCCTTGTATACCCACACCAATACCTCTCACTAATACCTTTTTTTATACCTAAGAATTTATCTAAGTTTTAAGGAATTCTCAAACTAAGGTCTCTAAAAATGTTTTAAAATAAACTAAAAAGTAATAACATAATGTAAAAGAGCGATAATGAGCATATAATTAAGTAAGCATAAAGAACAAGTGGGGTGCCTAATACCTTCCCCACTAGTAAACTGGTTCCCAAATCCTATGACAAAAATCTCTGGACCAATCGCAAACCTAAATCTGCCTTAGGATTAGCCTAAAAAGGACAACTCTAACCTCTTTGTTTGTTTTGATATAAAACAAACCGGTGACTCTGAACAATCGATAACCCCTCGCATATAATACACCTAGGCCCAAGCCTTAAACCAAGGGCGAGTGATAAATATTGAATATTGTGTCTAACATTTTCAAGGGGCAAATAATTGAACCAATGAATTGATAATCCAGCCTAGGGGGAGAGACGGATTGAGAGACAACCATTCCTACATTCCTGTGCCAATCTCCCCCCGAGCACATCACCGCTTGGGTCCCGTAACGCTACAATGGCGACTCTGCTATGGATAAATCAAGAGAAGCGAACTATCCTTTATATTATTCTTATTATTTCTCCCATGCATGATTATTTTATGCAAATTTTAGAATTGTTTAGCGGCCTAAGTTCTAGAGTCCCTCGAAATGTAGAATTGTGCTTAGGTCCCCATGTACAATATTGTACACCCATTCAAATGTATAGGTACGCGTGAAAAACCTCACAATAAAACAAACATAAAAGTATATAATAATAAAGATTACCTATTTGCATCACGCACTCCATAATCTTGATTTTCATGTTGTTTAAACTCTATACCATCAAGGCCAAAAATGGTCAGCCGATAGGCTAGTCGCCAATGACTGTCATCACTCTTTTATCGTATCCATTTTCTATATTGTGTAACTTCTCTGTTAATCCCATAGTCTCAGTGATAGGGAACGTTTGAAGTTTTTTTTAGTACTGGGGTATATCGAATAGGCTTTCATAGCTACTTAGTACTAAAGTAAAATGGCTTCACATGTACATTAAAGGTTGTTCAGTGTAAGCAACCCGATATATCATGATCCATAATAATGAAAAGCTATCCACTGATCACTAAGTCACATCGACTTTTGTAACACCTCGTGTGTTCGAGGACATAGAAAGTTAAATTTTTGGGGTGAAATAAATTTATTTAATTGGAGTCTCGGATGAAAATTTAGAGGGTGCGGTTGATCCGGGATGGGTCGAGATAGTCAAATTGACTATCCGAAAGTTGTATATGGGTTCCGGAGTATTTTGAACCTAGTTTGACTCATATATGAGTAAACGAGTCATTTAAAGTGTGTATTATCATTTAAAGTTGGGAGTTATTAGAGATAAGGGTTATTTAAGCTTGAAAGAGTTAGGCTGATCTCATTTTTGTGAGAAAACCCTAGAGATAAAAAGAGAAACCATCGTGAGAGAAGAGAAAGAAGAGAAAAGAGGAGAAAAGCTTGAAAGCATTGGATTTTTGGCCCAAATCCATGATTTCGAAGAAGATTCAGACTCTACAACCTTGAGGCAAGTGATTAAACTTGCTAAATAATTGTGTGTATGAGTTATCTCATAATATGGTTGGTGATTTAGTTTACTTTGAGCTTATATGGGAAAACCCAATAATTTGTTGAGTAGATCTTTCATTTAGTGATATATATATATATATATATATATATATATATATATATATATATATATATATATATATATGGGTTTGATGAGAAAATTAGTTGGGATAATATGTATGTGGGTTTTGTTAATATAAATGATAGTTCAGTTCCTATTTTTGGGTGATTTATGGTGTTAAGATTTGGTGGGAGAAAGGGGGTTTGATTGAAATGAAGAACAATCTCGTAGGATTAAAATTATTCAGAACCGGATCGGTTCATTTTTATTAGGCACCATATCGGTCCGGTCATTAAAGAGTTTCTGTCGAATTTTAGGAACCGAACCGGCTCGTTTTTAGGACTCTCGGTCCGGTTCGGTCACTGTATTTTGTCAGCTGTTGTTTTACCACTTTTTAATTCGTTTCATTACTTAGGGACCCTCTATTAAAGTGTAGTAAACATAATTAAAAGATGTTTTGAGGGTTCATATTAGGATATGAAAGAGAGGCCACTTTGGGGGATATAATAGGGGTATATGTAAGCGTAAATTATGTTGTTTTCTTTTACAAAATTCTCCAAGGAACGAGGATTCTTTTGAGGATGGTTACAGGTTATTATGGAGATATATTTAGAAGTTTAACATATCTAATTCTTTCGTAAATTCTCCGAGTAGTAGGAATTTACTTAACGCCAAATATGGACTAGATGAGAGAGGTAGTGCGTCCTTAACGTTAATTAAATTGGGTGACTATTTATATCATTGGTGTGATGGATTAATAAGTTTTAAGTGAGGGATTGAATAATGAGATAAATTGGGAAGGTATGCAAGAGTGCATCGGTTAGTATAATGAGAGTTATATACTTATGGCCGGATTCCTTACTTTTTACATGCCTACGTGATATATATATATGACGAGTATCAATATACCTTGTGTGATGGTTTGTAAATATGATGTGATCTAATGTATATATCTGGTGCGTATGATATATATTTATGTGAAACATACCCCTCTAGTGCTATCAAGGGAAGTTGCGCGATGTGGGTGAATCCCCCCGGCTTGAGGAGAAGGGAGAGTATAGTCCTTAGGTCATAGCGTCCATTATTTATATTGTTTTTTTTATTAGGGGTGAGATGTGGTGGGTATGTTTCCTTCTCATTTCCGATGAGGAACTATGGCCGCTTCCCATTCGTTACGATTAGGTTCTTACCAAGTTCGGTGTGAGCTAGTCCGACTATTCGTAACCGAGGGACATGTGAGCGACTCCTTAGAAGTTTATAGCATTGTAGAGACTATTAAAGTACATATATTATGTGTGCTATGTATGTGTACTTGCTAGAGATTGATGAATCTTGTATTATAAGTGCGAGTAATATTACAAGCTTTATAGATAATGTGTGATATCTTAATATTATAACTAGAGTAGTTATAAAGATGTGTATTATGTTATGTTCTTTCTAGCATGAGAGTGGACGACTATAATCTTATGCCAATAGACGGGAAGTAAGGGGTGCGTACTATGGCCATGGGCCTAACGGATTTCCACGACCGACAATGTTAGATAGTAGTGTATCAGGGCGGTTTCTTATTTGGATTTCGCTTTGCGAGACGTCCCACGCATGAAACTTAGTGCTATGTTGGGTGTGGGGAGATGCTTGGTCCTAAGTTCTTTGGTTTATGTAAAATAGTGGGTGAATATTTCTAGCATTAATGATGATGTGTGATATCTTATGCTAATAACTTGTGAAATTAATGATGAGAAACTGAGAATTTATAATGGAGATATTTATGTATAAGTTTGGGCGTAAACTTAGGAGGAGATAAAAGAAGTGGATAAATGGTTATATTTTAGATGTAGTGAGCCACGCTAAAGAGGATTATGCGTAGATTAAGACGATATATCCCTAGAATGTATCGGGTAGGTTATTGAAGTTCATATGCATACGTTAGGTTCGCGCTATAGATGAGGGGTGAGGTTGAGTCCCATGAGAGAGTGCGACACCACTTAAATTATGATTTTGTGCATTCATAATTATTATGCATTTTAATTCACTTGCTAAAATTATTTTCAAACATCAGGCTCTGACCTGTTTATATCTTTTCTCTTGCTATACATATATTGTTATTTTAGGCGTCCCTTTGCAAGGATGCCAATGATGCCTATTCTATCGAGGGTCCTTGGAGCTATAGCAGATGCGAAATGTTACAGGATTTTGTTATAGCCGATTCTTATTCTTGTAAATATAAATTAGAATCCATTTTATATATCGATTTATTGTACTCAGGGGTTGTATATTTGTAGCTCTTTTATGTTCTTATTTTTGATGTTGTATTGTCTGTGACCCGACATCATATTCGGGTATATCTTTTATTGTACTCGTGTATACATGGTCATGTTTTTAGTCGTTATACATATTGGTTTGTAGTTCTTTGTATGTTGATATAAATTTTTTTGGCATCCGTTTATTTTATTATTGGGTGGTTAGTTAGATTTTAGTCTGTGCGACAGTGATGCTGAGGTTGATCCACTTGCGATTCCTATTTTATCTTAGTATAGGGCTGACCACCCCTTATTAATTTAAGGGGGGTGTCACAGGTGGTATTAGAGCATCGGGTTCTAGTGTCTTAGGATTTGTGCGGGTTTTTTACGTTCTTCAATGAGCTTTCTTCACATAGAGCCCTACTATTAGGACTGTTGTGCTCATATTGCATTTACGATCTTTTGCGATGCAAAATTATTTGAACTCTATGCTAATACAGTTTGTACTCATTTCAGATGATGCGTAGAAAATATTATCTTGCTAAAGAAAATGTTAAGGCTAGGAATGCGGAACCACAATTGCCTCAGGGGATGATAACTGCAGTCGAGGTCGCTAATATTGTGGCTCAAGCAGTCAATGCAGCTATAACCACTACTTTTGATCCTTATCAGGATCATCGTCCTCAGCCAGCGAGGGGTAATGGGCTTAGAGATTCAGGTCAGTCTAGTAAGTCAGGAGAAAGGGGTACATGTGGATCTCAATCGTCTCAGCAGCGTAGTAGAAGTCTGAGGAAGTGAGATTTTCGCCTAGGGGAGGTAGTTAAGAGACAACATTCAGGAAACTTTAGGCATAATTTTTAAGGTCAACAGCAATACCAAAATGTTCTTCGGGACCAAATAGGCTGAGGGAACGACGGGGGAGGCTAACAGCCGCGGTCGTCAGGACCATAAATCGGGAACATTTTTAGGGCGATGTTATCAGTGTAGGGAGGTTGGTTATATGAAGATGGAGTGCCCACATTTGAACATGGCACAGGCACCGGGGGTTCAATAGGCTCAACGAGCACCTTTACCACCTCCTCTACCTGTTCCAGTTATCTCGCCTTCACAGGAACTGATGTTATATGGACGAGATTACCATATTCAAAATGCGATGTTATCGCGAGTGCCACAACCTCCATTAGCTTATTCTGGTACGTTTCTTATCTTTGGATTTATGGTTTGGGTATTATTATTTGTTTCGTGAGCGTTTGATTTACCCATAGATGTTTGTTTCGCTCGTACGGTGTGATTTTTTAATTAGTTAAATTAAATGTGTGGTTGGTTGTATAACCATATTATTTGTAGTACCAATGGGTAGCAGGCCTCGTTGGAGTCGAGTGCGTGAGAGCCGGTATGTATTCTAGATGTTTGCGTTGCTTGTGAGTGGTCTACTTTCTAGAGTTATGAGAGTAGGCTGGTTGTTTTCTACGTCTGTCGGGATGAAGATCATGTGAAATTTTAGAATATATATATTCACCATTGTGTAGAGGATCTTTCTCAGCTTGGGAGCGTAGCATGCAAGATCGTTATCTCTATAATTCGTGAGTGGAATGAGTTTATCGAGTGGTTGGCCGTTATAACGAGAATGTATATTTATCATTACCTTGAGGAGGGTAAGTGTGCCACTTTAATGGTATCTTTTGGGAGAATAAATTGTTTTGAGATGTTCTAGTAGATTTATGATTTTTTCGGAGTGAAAGTGTTGATCCATGTTGAGGAATTATGGTGAGACTATCGTTTTATGGTTTGTCAAGATGCATGAAATTGCCATATCCCAGTTGTGAACGGGTCTATCTTCTGGTGATATTTTATGATGATATAATGGGTTTTTACTGAGAAGATTCGGGGTTTAGTGGGTTCATTGTTGAGCAAAGAGTTTTAGATCCGGGTCATGTGCGTGCAGAGAACTTAATGTTGGTAAGAACATAGGATGGATTGTTGCCTTGTGTCTTGGGAATATTATTTAAATTGTGTGTGTCTGTATTGATAAAATTATTTTCTATGTGATTTTTTATATTAGGCCTATGGCGATACATAAGTTGTTTTAAAAAAAAATATTTTTAAAACTTTAGTCCTGGCCTGACCGATCTCCATCCCCGACAGACCTACACAGTAGTGTTTTGGGAGGGTTCCTTGTTTGGATTTCGCTTACGAGACCTCCCCCTCATGGAAGTAGTGAATGTCGGGAATTGAGAAAGGTTAGATCTTCGGACATTTTCGAAATTATTATTTTTAGTATGTTATATGGATTAATTTGGTTGGAGTTAGCATATCCTTGTGGCATTATGGGACTAAGATTAGTTCTTGGGTGGGTGCCTTGGTTATTTAAAGCATATAATTGTATAGGAGAGTGGAAGTTAAGTTACAATTTAAGGCTAGTGGATTCGGGTAATGATTGTGCAGTGGAGCATGGTTATAGGGTGTATGGGCGCTTTGGTTGTATATTGTTTTGATGAATTCACTATTAGAGAGTGGTAATTATCGGTGTAGTAAGCAGGGAGGTACATTGAATGTTGAATTAATGGACTTATCCGAATTTCAGGGACAAAATTCTTTATAAGGAGGGGATATTGTAACACCCCATGTGTTCGAGGACATGGGAAGTTAAATTTTTGGGGTGAAATAAATTTATTTTAATTGGAGTCTTGGATGAAAATTTAGAGTGCACGGTTGATCCAGGATGGGTCGAGACAGTTAAAATGACTGTCCGAAAGTTGTATTTGAGTTTCGGAGTATTTTGGACCTACTTTGACCCGTATATGAGTAAACGAGTCATTTAAAGTGTGTATTGTCATTTAAAGTTGGGAGTTATTAGAGATAAGGCTCATTTAAGCTTGGAAGAGTTAGGTTTATCTCATTTTTGTGATAAAACCTTAGAGAGAAAGAGAGAAACCATGGCGAGAGAGGAGAAAGAAGAGAAAAGCTTGGAAGCTTTGGATTTCGACTCAAATTCGTGATTTCGAGGAAGATTCAGACTCTAAAACCTTGAGGCAAGTGATTAAACTTGCTAAATAATTGTTTGTGTGAGTTATCTCATAATTTGGTTGGTGATTTAGTTTACTTTGAGCTTATATGGGAAAACCATATAATTTGTTGAGTAAATATTTCATTTAGTGATATATATATATATATATATATATATATATATATATATATATGGGTTTGATGAGAAAATTAGTTGGGATAATATGTATGTGGGTTTTGTCGATAGAAATCATAGTTGAGTTCCTATTTTTGGGTGATTTATGGTGTTAAGATTTAGTGGGAGAAGGGGGTTTGATTGAGATGAAGAACAATCTCGTAGGATTAAAATTGTTCAGAACTAGACCGGTTCATTTTTAATATGCACCGGATCGGTTCGGTCATTAAAGATCTTCTGTCGAATTTTAGGAACCGGACTGGTTCATTTTTAGGATCCTCGGTCCGATCCAGTCACTGTATTTTTCCAGCTATTGTTTTACCCCTTTTTAATTGGTTTCATTACTTAGGGACCCTCTATTATAATGTATTAAACACGTTTACAAGATGTTTTGAGGGTTCAAAATAGGATATGAAAGAGAGGCCATTTGGGGGGCTATAATAGGGGTATATGTAAAAGTAAATTGTGTTGTTTTCTTTTAGAAAATCCTCCAAGGAACGAGGATTATTTTGAGGATGGTTACGGGTTATTATGGAGATATATTTGGGAGTTTAACATATCTATTTCTTTCGTAAATTCTCCAAGTAGTAGGAATTTACTTAACGCCAAATATGGACTAGATGATAGAGGTTGTGCGTCCTTTATGTTAATTAAATTGGGTGACTATTTATATCATAGGTGTGATGGATTAGTAAGTTTTAAGTGATGGATTGAATAATGAAATAAATTGGGAAGTTATACGAGAGTACATCGGTTAGTATAATGAGACTTATATATGTATGGCCGGATTCCTTACTTTTTACATGTCGACGTGAGATAGTATGTATTTATATATACATATTGTAATACTCCGTATTTTTATGGCTTTTGAAATTGGGGGATTTATTAAATTTAAATTGAGATATTAATTTAATATTAATCCGGAAATTTATTTTTATATTTACTAACATGATGTGAGTTAGTAATTATTGGAAATTTTTTGAATATTACTAGACGAGTAAAGTAATATATGAGATTTATTTTATTAAAATTGTCACGAGTGAATAAAATGGCAATTATGGAAATTTAAGTCGGGACGCGCCTGTGTCGTGTCAGGACTAAATTATTATTATATAAAATGAATAAATTATAAGTTGCTCGTATGGTCATTTTGAGTGCGCCAAAGTGTCCGAAAGGATCGAGATAGTCAGAAAAGTGTACCCGGGGGTTTAGTTTGGGTCCCGGGGCATTTTCAGGCCTAATTGACATCCCGAGAGGGTATTTTAGGCATTTTATATTTTTGGGGAATTAAACCCACGAATTTCCTAAGGATATATCAGCCTTTAGGAGTTGTCTTCTAGGGTTAACAAACACAAAATCAAAGGACGACCATTAGAGAAGAAGTTGGCAAGTTTTTCAAGAAATTCAAGGCCAAAGACTCAACCCTTTTCACCGCCACCACCACCAAAATGTAGATCGCGGAACGAGGAGCACAACCATACCATTTCATCCACGAAATCAGAATCTTGAATTTCAGGCAAGTATCTATCTTGCTTTATTTTTGGTTAATGCCTCACACATGTTAGTTTAGGATTGTCAAGATCATGATTTATGAAAGAAATTGTTAATTTGGAGACTTTAAATCGTATGTTTAAAGAGATTTAATATATTCTGGATATACCCATCACATGTAGAGGATTACCCACGAATTACTATGAGTTTAGAATCAAGAAATCTGGGAGATAATTAGAGGAATGGATAATTCTTTCAAAATTAGGGTTCTTGAAGATTATGTCAATTTTACCCCATTAATTCGACATCGTTGATTTTTTTATACATGTTTCACGTAGAAAATCTTGTATATATGTATATAGAACTTGTAGTATCGTTATTTGAGATTTTTAGACTTGTAAATGACATTTTTGGAGAAATTGAAAGATGAAACCCGTAGGTTTAATTTGCAGTTTCTAGGCAAGAACTACTTGATCGATCGATCGACTGATCGATCCATCGACCCCTTTTCTTCGATCGATCGACCCCTCCTGGAAAACTGCATATTTATCATTCGTTAGTTTAATCCGATTAAGATGTATGGGAACCCTTGATTGTTGTTGTTGGAATATAATGGGATATAGAGATGACCAGTAGGGCCTAGGTAGACCCCGTTGAGTAACATTTTAGTGTAGGGTGAGATTTTGCGTTAACGAGGAATGATTCATGTGTATAAGAAATCATTCGTATATTTAATAAAAAGATTGGGACTCGTAAGGGAGTTCGACTGGAACGTAAGTGAGTGAATGTCCACTGAAATTATACTTAGAATACTTCGAGAGAGGAGAAGTGAGTATAAAGTGAATAATAAATGAGAATACAAATGACGAGTCCGTTATACGAAATAATCGAGTAAAATGTGTAATAACGGATAATCATAATTATGGGTCGTGAGCGCACCTAATTTAGAAATGTGGATGTGTGTGTATATATATATATATATGATCGCGTGATTGTGCATATATTATATCTGTATAAAAATCATGCTCGCGCTACTTGCTATCACGCGGGTTTCCGCTCCGGAACGGTCTTATCTCGATGGGACCTTTATGGGGGATATTTACTCGTACCCTAGAACATAGGATTCCTTGGTACAGGCTATTTGATTGATAGTCAGGCGGTCCTAAGAGACGAGAGGGTATGTGCTGACCTCTTAGTTACTTGGAACTATGCTTCGCCTCCATTTGTATGTGTTTTATGTTAATGCAGTCCGAGAGTGATTTCGAACTAGCATTTCCCTTAATATGTGGACTTGATAGAAGAGTATGCCAGCACCATAGATTTTATGTGGGGTGCATATAGTATATATATATATATATATATATATATATATTATATGAGTGATTGGTATATATATACTTATATATGGAAACCTTGCACCATAGATTTTATGTGGGGTGCCGTTAGTATATATATTATGCGTGTAACTAATATATATACGGATATCTATATGAGAGCTTTCTACTATGCGTAATAGTAGTTAAGTAATGTATAAATTTTCAGCTTTACTATAAGTATTCAGAAACTTTATGACGGTACGGGGTTATTCTAAATAACGTAATAAATCCTAAAGAG
This sequence comes from Sambucus nigra, assembly GCA_949130495.1. Lineage (NCBI taxonomy): Eukaryota > Viridiplantae > Streptophyta > Magnoliopsida > Dipsacales > Adoxaceae > Sambucus > Sambucus nigra. The sequence goes on along the minus strand of OX422210.1, from coordinate 77,010,528 downwards.
ATTGATTTTCTAAAGTGAATATCATAACCTTATTTTCAAGTGATAAAACCTTATGGATAGTAAGTTAGAGAGACTTATGAGATTCATTAGTATGGTAGGCGTGCACACTAGGAGAGAGGTGAGAATTCTCAAGAGAGTGTCGCATACTAACATGATTGTTGCATTAGCAGGTAAGCATTTTAAATACTTGCTAAACTATTTTTAAACTGTTTTACAATCGGGCTCTGACCCATTTTCTGTTATCTCTTATCTCTTGTATATATATATGTATGTATGTATATATTACAGGTGCCCAGCCACAGGGGCGTCATGCATAGATTCTTTGGATCGGACGCGCTGTAGCTTATGTGGGAGTTGCAGGCCTTTGTTTTAAATGACCTCTTCATTGATTCGGTTCTTGTTATAGTTCTTCATAGATAGGGCATGTGTCGCCCATTTCCCATTCAGTGTAGGTTTGTCAGAGATGTATGTTTTATTTTCAGCATTCGGTACTCTTTGGGTATTAACTTTTGTCAGGATGATTTCATTTGTAGTTTAAATTTGGTTTGGTTAATCTAGATGGATTAATTCTTTTGTATTGATTGCTATCCGTAGAACTTATGTGATTCTTAAACTGTTGGATATTTAAAAGGTTGTCAAATTGGAATTTAATAAGAATGGAAATAAAGTTTTAAATTATTTTGACACTTAGCTTAATTAATCAGGGTGTTTAAATTGGGAATTTTATTTTTGCAACAGTGATGCTAAGAATGAACCAACTGTTCACCTAGTTTTTAATTTAATAAAGGATTGATCGCCCGGTATTTAATTAGGCGGGGTGTCACAGGTGGTATCAGAGCATCAGGTTCTAGTGTGTTTAGGATCTGTGCGGCTTATTATGCTTATAGCTTTACTTTGTTTGATATAGAGCCCTATGCTTAGGACTGTTGTTTTCTATGGTGAGATTCCGTTCTCCTGCTATAACGTGTGTACCTTAGTGAATCTTAATTGCGTTCGGTCGTGTTCAAATATTTAAATATGGAAGGCAAGGGCCCTTGGGCGGACAACATGAGGCAAGGCTTAGTTGAGGTTGTACAGCATATTCGAGAATGATGACCGTAGTTAAGGTTACCCCTATTATGGCACGGGAAGCCAGGACTGTAAAGGAGGCTAGGGCGCCACTTATGATTTCCAAATGTTTCTATAGTCGAAAGAGGTGCAAGAGTAAACTCACCCCAATGTGGAATGACTGGGAAAAGTCAGACGAAGCATTGTAGAGAACTGTTAGTGGAAATTCTAGAAATGCAAAAAATTGTGCGCGTTGGACCAAGGAGGTAAAGTATCCAAAGGCTCGGACATAGGACGGAGTGTGACTAACTGAAAGTGAAAATTTGGAGACAAATTTTCTTGGCTTGTCGGAACAAGGTTATCGTGATGGGAGTTAGCCACTACTTTTAGAGGTGGAATGTTATGCCTATAGGAAAATCTTAGGTACAGTTTGACCGCAAGTTCCTTCATCCGGTGTTCAGGATAAGATGTGAATGTTGTTCTAAACTCATCACAGGAGGACCTGACAGAGGTCTATTTTTGAATATGAATCTAAACCGTTAGCGAATCTTGTATCGAAAGATGTAGATACAAAGGGAGGAAAGAACTCCAAGTAGGAGATCGACTCGAAATAATAGTTGATAACACTTAAAAAGGGAATTCTGCTGGACGGTCGATTCAGAGGTTGACAATGTCATACTTCGTCAATGAAGATGATAATGCTTCTTAGTGTGGGAAGATAAAAGAATCAAAGAATTTAGTCAAGAATAAGACGAGATACAACGGTGGTAGTGTAACACCACAAGGGGGTGTGGATACACATCAGGGGACCCATTTAAATGATTCGAATAGTTGAATTCTTACCAAAGCGATGGCAAATTCAGTAAGGACTATTGTAGCCAGTAGCATGTTCTTTAGGGCCAACAAGGCTAAGGGAGCCACGGGGGATAGACAACATGTATTGAGCCTACCAAATTCCGAGAGAAGGACAATCCTAATCTGGTTGGTATGACAGGTAATAAGTGGATTATGTGTAGAGGTATTTTGTGGAGAGTGAAATCACACGCGTTGATGTTTTCCCGAGGTGAGTAAAGGTATAGGAGTATGGTGCCTAGTAAAAGGCAACGATTAAAGTAGTTTTGTGTTGGTTGGGCAGACGTGTTACGTTCGGGGACCATTTGTGCAATCAAGACGATTGGCAAGGTAGAAGTATAAGTTTTATCCTCAGAGGATGAGGCGTGTTTTTATGACACGAGCGAGTCATTATATTTTGTTCCTTGCTAGATTAGCATGTGAGACGAGCTTAATGCGTAAAATTACAAACGATATTATTATGTGAATATTTTTCCCTAGTGTAGCGGGATTTTCCTTATTGCTATCCGCGGAGGATGAATGAGTATATTAATAGTGTTATATACTTTATTGAGGTCACTCGTTTTAGTGATGTGATATACGAATATAATATGGTATTGATTACAACTTTATAAAAATGGTCAGTATGATAGTGGGCAGTTATTGCAAGGCTATCAGAGTGGTTGCATTAGTGCAATATGTTTTGTTCTGGCGAGGCCTCACCTGCGAGAGGGTCAGACTCACACTTATATTATCTATTTTAGAGACTTCGGAGGGAATAGTGGGCTCATGATATTCGATGCCGATGCGTGTAAGGACTTTGTTGTTATGATTCAATATGTATTAGGTTCACTGTTGAGCAAAAATATTTAACTCATTATGATGTTTAGTACCCAAGAATTGGTGATAGGAAGAGCGGATTGATATCTCTATCCTTTAAGGATGTGAGAGTTAAGAGTTGGACCCATATGTTTGGGGACAGGATTTCGAGAACCCCGAGTGTATGTATTCGAGGTTTATGGAGTGAGATTACCACAATTTTTTTTATGATTGTACAATTGGCAAAATATTCGTTGTTAAGTATAATTACGGGAAGAGATGTAACTTTTCTGTCAAGAGACAGAATAAAGGGGTACATGCTATGGACAAAGAGCCTAACGGATTTCGATAACCGACAATGCTAGGTAGTAGTGTATCGGGGGGCTTCCTTGTTTGGATTTCGATTTGCGAGACATCCCACGCATGAAACTTAGCGTAAGGTTGAAAATAGGGAGATGTTTGGTCATTAGTCCATGAGTTCAGTACCTAGGTCGTAATAGGAGCAAATAATTATATCTGTAGGTTGGTTGTTGAAATATGATTTAACGCCAGTGGTGCCAATTGCGTGGTAAGAAAGCATTGAAAGTTTTATTTTACCACCACGAGTTGAGGGGTGGAACGACGATAAGGAGGATTTAGAATTTTGATTTCTAGGGTGAGTGAGAGTACCCAAATGTTACAATCACGTTATGAGCACTAAGAAAATAAATAATTGGTTATTAGGTGTGAAGCGTATGTGATGCTTACGCTAAGTATGCACAGTTTATAGGGTGTGTAGACATCCTGGTTAGTTGATGTTAAAAAAAAAAAATCATCCGAGTTGAAGGGACGTGGGAATAGACGTGTGGAATATATGTTTGTGGGACTAACATAATGAGGTGGAAGTGGTAGAGTGTATTAAGCGTCGCATGAGGGATGATAATCCATATTATACGTGTGCGATTAGAGTAGCACACCCGAATTTGGGTGGAAGACTGTGGGAAGCCATTTGAAAGGAGTATTCCTTGAGAAGGGTAGAATTTAATTATTATGGAGGACACTCGGAGTGGAGTTATAATTAGTCGAATGTGAGAACGAATTGCGCATACAAAGAGTGATGATGTTAGTATGATATAAAAAGTCCAGAAGTGCACATTATGGAAAAAAGTACACGGGTCGGAACTTTCAGCAATACGCCAAGGAAAGAAAAAGAGTATTAAGTGTCACTTAATGTGAGACATTTCAAGTAAAATTCGACGTTGAGCGGGACATAGTGAGTAGTCTCTGCATGCACCACTCATAGATAGAGATCGGTTAGAATATGGGGATCAACTAGAGAATTTTTGTGGTTATCAATAATTCCTGTAACGGAAGAGGGCGGTAAAGTCGGTAAAGTCCTTGGATGGGTTTCCACCTTCAAGGTAAGATCAAGGGTTCATCCGAACATGTGGAGTAAGTCGGCCAAAAAGGAAGTGATTGATATTCCTTTGGGGTGATTTACAATATTAACGAGTGTGCCCCAGTCTTCCTTTGAAAGGAAGGGATCGCGCCGGTACGTGGTCCTACACGGTATTATTTTCTGGATCAGGATGAAATTTGTGAATCCCACCTTCAATATGGGATTTCAGGAAACAACGGGGATAACGATTCGTTTTGAGTATGAGGTATCACCCCTAGCCGAGGAGTAGGCTCACGATGATTACCGAGTAGTGGAGCCGCGTGAAGATGATTTTAGAATCTTGGTGATCATTTCGTTTCCACAACAATTATAGCTAACAAGTGGAGCAATACGGTAATTGGGGGAGGATATTACCTAATGGTAGAGTTCCGTGGAAGTACTCGTACCTGTTTATCGTGAACGAGGTGCTTATTGAACTTTTGGTGTGGAAAAATCTTAACTATTCTCCCTCTGCATATGTTTAGAGGTGAGCGGATAATCAGAATTTTGGATCGATCGAGAATAATCTGATGACTATGGTGGAATTCCACGACTGTTTTAGGCGAACAAGAGTGGTCAAATGTTTGTATGGTTTCTCTCAGAATGGGAGTTTTGTGTTTAGATAAATCCGAGTAGTTGTCATGTAGTGAGGTGCGACCTCCCAATGATATTAAAATAATGGGAATGAATAGTGTATATGCGTGTCTTATGCGAATGTTGTCGGATAGGAGCACAATGTGAAGTATCTTTAATGAAGGGTGTTAAACAAGCTTGCTGTGAGACGGGGGATATAGTGATTGAGCGCCTTACTATGTGGATAGGTTGCGTACTATTAAGGTATTCAAAATGTGTTTTACCAGGTAGGCCTTATTTTCCGAATTTGGGGACGAAATTCCGTTATTAGGGGGGAAGTATGTAATACCCCGTATTTTTATGGCTTTTGAAATTGGGGGATTTATTAAATTTAAATTGAGATATTAATTTAATATTAATCCGGAAATTTATTTTTATATTTACTAACATGATGTGAGTTAGTAATTATTGGAAATTTTTTGAATATTACTAGACGAGTAAAGTAATATATGAGATTTATTTTATTAAAATTGTCACGAGTGAATAAAATGGCAATTATGGAAATTTAAGTCGGGACGCGCCTGTGTCGTGTCAGGACTAAATTATTATTATATAAAATGAATAAATTATAAGTTGCTCGTATGGTCATTTTGAGTGCGCCAAAGTGTCCGAAAGGATCGAGATAGTCAGAAAAGTGTACCCGGGGGTTAGTTTGGGTCCCGGGGCATTTTCAGGCCTAATTGACATCCCGAGAGGGTATTTTAGGCATTTTATATTTTTGGGGAATTAAACCCACGAATTTCCTAAGGATATATCAGCCTTTAGGAGTTGTCTTCTAGGGTTAACAAACACAAAATCAAAGGACGGCCAATAGAGAAGAAGTTGGCAAGTTTTTCAAGAAATTCAAGGCCAAAGACTCAACCCTTTTCACCGCCACCACCACCACCACCAAAACGTAGATCGCGGAACGAGGAGCACAACCATACCATTTCATCCACGAAATCAGAATCTTGAATTTTAGGCAAGTATCTATCTTGCTTTATTTTTGGTTAATGCCTCACCCATGTTTGTTTAGGATTGCCAAGATCATGATTTATGAAAGAAATTGTTAATTTGGAGACTTTAAATCGTATGTTTAGAGAGATTTAATATATTTTGGATATACCCATCACAGGTAGAGGATTACCCACGAATTACTATGAGTTTAGAATCAAGAAATTTGGGAGGTAATTAGAGGAATGGATAATTCTTTCAAAATTAGGGTTCCTGAAGATTATGTCAATTTTACCCCATTAATTCGATATCGTTGATGTTTTTATACATGTTTCACGTAGAAAATCTTGTATATATCTATATAGAACTTGTAGTATCGTTATTTGAGATTTTTAGACTTGTAAATGACATTTTTGGAGAAATTGAAAGATGAAACCCGTAGGTTTAATTTGCAGTTTCTGGGCAAGAACTGCTTGATCGATCGATCGAGCCCAGAGCATCTATCGATCGACTGATCGATCCATCGACCCCTTTTCTTCGATCGATCGACCCCTCTTGGAAAACTGCATATTTCTCATTCGTTAGTTTAATCCGATTAAGATGTATGGGAACCCTTGATTGTTGTTGTTGGAATATAATGAGATATAGAGATGACCAGTAGGGCCTGGGTAGATCCCGTTGAGTAACATTTTAGTGTAGGATGAGATTTTGGGTTAACGAGGAATGATTCAGGTGTATAAGAAATCATGCGTATATTTAATAAAAAGATTGGGACTCGTAAGGGAGTTTGACCGGAACGTAAGTGAGTGAATGTCCACTGAAATTATACTTAGAATACTTCGAGAGAGGAGAAGTGAGTATAAAGTGAATAATAAATGAGAATACAAATGACGAGTCCGTTATACGAAATAATCGAGTAAAATGTGTAATAACGGATAATCATAATTATGGGTCGTGAGCGCACCTAATTTAGATATATATATATATATATATATGATCGTGTGATTGTGCATATATTATATCTGTATAAAAATCATGCTCGGGCTACTTGCTATCACGGGGGTTTCCGCGCCGGGACGGTCTTATCTCGATGGGACCTTTATGGGGGATATTTACTCGTACCCTAGAACATAGGATTCCTTGGTACAAGCTATCTGATTAATAGTCAGGCAGTCCTAAGAGACATGAGGATATGTGCTGACCTCTTAGTTACTTGGAACTATGCTTCGCCTCCATTTGTATGTGTTTTATGTTAATGCAGTTCGAGAGTGATTTCGAACTATCATTTTCCTAAATATGTGGACTTGATAGCAGAGTATGCCAGCACCATAGATTTTATGTGGGGTGCAGATAGTATATATATATATATATATATATATTCTATGAGTGATTGGTATATATATACTTATATATGGAAACCTTGCACCATAGATTTTATGTGGGGTGCCGTTAGTATATATATTATGCGTGTAACTAATATATATACGTATATCTATATGAGAACTTTCTACTGTGCGTAATAGTAGTTAAGTAATGTATAAATTTTCAACTTCACTATAAGTAATCGGAAATTTTATGACGGTACGGGGTTATTATAAATAGCGTAATAAATCCTACAAAGATTGATTTTCTAAAGTGAATATCATAACCTTATTTTCAAGTGATAAAACCTTATGGAGAATAAGTTAGAGAGACTTATGAGATTCATTAGTACGGTAGGTGTGCACACTAGGAGAGAGGTGAGAATTCTCAAGAGAGTGTCGCATACTAACATGGTTGTGTGACACCCCGCCTAATTAAATACCTGGCGATCACTCCTTTATTAAATTAAATCAAGGTTAACAGTTGGTTCATTCTCAACATCACTGTCGATAAAAATAAATTTTCCAATTTAACACCCTAAATAATTAAGTTAAGTGTCAAAAACATTTTTCATACAAACTTTCCAAATTTTAATTAGAGAAAAGATTTATCTATTTAAAACAACATTTCTACAATTAAGAATCACACCAAGATGAACTAAATAATAACATACATTCGTCAATCGAATGTCAACATAATAAAACTAAAATCACAAGTCCATACTGAAATAAATCCCAAAGAACAATACTGGAAATGACTGAAATATAAATGTCCCAACAACAAATGAGATGATAAAAATGGCGACACGTGCCCAATAAATGAGAGTACTAAGAGTGGAGTCAATAACAGAAGCCGTCTACTCAAGTGACCTGCAACTCCCACTTAAGCTGCAGCTCGTTCTTCTCAAGAGATCCTAAGCAAGACGCCCCTGTGGCTGGGCACCTGAAAATAAATATATATATATATATATATACAAGAGAGAGAGAGAAAAAGAAACGGGTCAGAGCCCGAAAGTGTGTTTGATTTTAAAATATGTTAAGCAAGTATTTAAATTGATACAGGCCAATGCAACAACATATTAGTGCGTCTCTCTCTTGAGAAATACTCACCTCTCTTCTAATGTGCACACCTATCGCACTAACCTTCCCAACGGTTTGTTTTAGCATCTAACCTACTAGTATTTCTAACAGCTTTAACTTAACTTAAATTACTCGTAAGATTTATAATACACGATATCCACTTTAAAAGGGGTGTTCCAACAAGTAGCCCAAAATTCTCTATTTTTAACTTCATAAAAATAATAAAGTTCCCGTGACATTTTATACTTTCTTAAAACAAGTATTTAATAATTTGAGTCAACAATCATGTTCTACTTATCAAATCTCAGTAGACCGTTTCAAATATCATAATATCATATATATATATATATATATATATATATATATATATAACAGCACCCCGAATAAAACTATGGTGCGTGCATACTTCCACTATCCAAAGCCCCATATCACTCATTTTAAGGGGAATACATTCGGAATCACTCTCGAATTGTATTAACATAAATACACAAACAATACAGAGGCGAAACATAGATTCCAAGTCTCTAAGAGGGTGGCACATACCGGCGTCTCTTAGGACCGTCTGAACTATCACATCGATAGCCTGTACCAAGGACATCTATCTTCTAGGGTACAAGTCAATATCCCCCATAAAGGTCCCATCGAGATAAGACTTGTCCCAGCGCGGAAACCTCAGGGATAGCAAGTAGCGTGGGTATGATTTTCACATGCATAATATATGTACACACAATCATATATATATACCACTTTATCGAATTAGTATAGGTTCTTCTCATCACCCGTAATTATACCCTTTATCCTTAATTACTCAGTTATGGAATTACATATAAGGTTTTATTCCTAACCTTAACTCGAAGGGTTTTCTCACTTATTACCTAACACTCATGGATTACATCCTCAAAATTCTGAAATTCAGTAAGTGACTTTATTAGATTCCAACGTAACTCTCTTACGTACCTCACCCTTTAAATTCATAAATCTACCACCCTAAAGTAAATATCCCATAAATACTATTTTCGTTGAAGATTAAAGGTACTAACATTTATCCATATACCCTACTGATCCTCGATGTCTCCCAATTCATTTTATTTAGAATGCCCAAAGATAATTTCACGATAACTTACGTTAAATAATTAAACAAGGGAAATAGGAGTCTGCTAGGAGGGGTCGATCGATCGAAGCTTGGGGCTCGATCGATCGAACCTTCGATCGATCGATGATCTATGTTCGATCGATCGATCAAGCAGGTCTGGGTAAAAATTCTGCAGAATTGCAGTTACGGGATTCATCAAAATTCTTCATCAATAACCATATTTTCCAACACTAATCGACCCAAAAAGTCTACTACTAACATACTAACATAATTCCAGATGTTTTTAACATTCAGAATGCGTGTATACATCATTAATTATGGTTAAACAATCAAAAATCTCATCTAAACATCAAGAACCCTAAGGTTTTCATAACTATTATCCAATTCAGTTTTCTCCAGAATTTCTTCCTCATATAACATCAAAATTCATGGGTAATACATCTATAACATCAAGAGTTTCCAGCATAAGGTTTTATTATTCTCTACATGCAATTTCCTATCAAAATTTGGGGTTTTCTTACATGGATTACATTCCTAATTAATCCTAAACTAATATGAACATTGCACTAACAAAATACGCAAGTTAAACACTTGCCTGGGATTTTCAGAAGTCTGATTTCCTGTGGATTATGGTGTGGTTGCGTTCTCCTCCTCGCGATCTACGCGTTGGTGGTGACGGCGGTTCAAACGGAGGTGTTTTGGCCTTGAATCTCCTAGAAAGGTCTCTTCTCTCTTCTCCAATGGCCGTCCTAGGGTTCTGTATGTTCTAACCCTAAATGGCTAACCTAACCAGCTGATAAAGGCTGCTAAAATTCGTGGGTTTAATTACCCTATTTTGGAAAAAGACCAAAATGCCCTCCCGGGTCACTAATTAGGCCTAAAAACACCCCGAGACCCGAACCAAATCCCCGGGTACACTTTTCTGAATATCTCAACCCTTTCGGACGCGTCGGCGCACTCAAAACGACCATACAGACAACTTATAAAATATTCACTTTTTATTTAACACAATTAGTCCCGACGTGACACGGGCACGTCCCGACTTAAATTTCCGAAATAGTCATTTAATTCACTTATGACATTCAATATAACCAATATAATATATTACTATGCTCATTAGTAATATTCAACAAGTTTCCCATAATTACCAACTCTAGTCACGTTATTAATTATAACATAATTAATTTCCGAATTTTTATTAAATAACAGTCACATTAAATTTAATAAATCCTCAAATTAAATATAGCATAAAAATACGGGGTATTACATACTTCCCCCCTAATAACGGAATTTTGTCCCGAAATTCGGAAAATAAGGCATACCTGGTAAAAACAACTCTGGATATCTCTCACGCCTATCTGCCTCACGCTCCCAAGTGGATTCCTCCACATTATGATGCTCCCACTGAACTCGCACAAGTGGAACTATTTTCGACCTCAATCTCCTCTCACTATAGTCTAGAATAGCCACTGGTCTCTCCTCGTAAGAGCTATCAGACTGTAAATCTATCTCATCTATCGCAATGTGAGTATAGGCCATATCATCCCGAAGATATCGTCTTAACGACGAGATGTGGAATACATCGTGGATGCGATGTAAATGTTCTGGCAATCCCAACCTGTATGAAGCCGGCCCGATCCTCTCGATGATGGGAAATGGTCCCACATACCTCGGGGCCAATTTCCCTTTCTTCCCGAACCTCATCACTCCCTTCATAGGAGATACACGCAATAACACTTGATCTCCCACATTAAATTCCCGGAAGAACCGTTTCGCATCGGCGTAGCTCTTCTGCCTGTCCTGGGCTACCCGAATATGACTCCTGATTATCTCAATCCTTGCGGAGGTCTCCTGAATCACTTCTGGTCCTAGCAACTTGTTGTCCCCCACCTCGAGCCAACAAGTTGGAGAACGACAAGGCCTGCCATACAAAGCCTCAAATGGGGCCATACCAATCGTAAACTGATAAGAGTTATTATAAGCAAACTCTACCAGTGGAAGATGTGGTTCCCAACCTCCTCCGAAATCGAGAACACACATGCATAGCATATCCTCTAACATCTGATTAGTACGCTCTGTCTGTCCATCTGTCTGTGGGTGGTAAGCTGAACTCAACCTCAACTCGGTACCCATAGCCTCCTGAAAACTTTCCCAGAAACGTGACACAAAAATCTTGTCTCTATCTGACACAATATTCAGGGGCACCCCGTGTAATCTGACAATCTCAACAATGAACAATTGAGCATACTGACCCGTAGTATAATCTGTCCGCACTGGCAGAAAATGAGCCACTTTGGTCAAACGGTCTACAATCACCCAGATAGAATCGTGGCCCCGCTGTGATGTAGGAAACCCTGTAATGAAATCCATGGAAATACTCTCCCACTTCCACGCGGGTACTTCCAATGGCTGAAGCAATCCTGACGATTTCTGGTGGTCCACCTTCACCAGCTGGCAGGTAGAACACTTGGACACAAACTCGGCGATGTCCTTCTTCATCCCACTCCACCAGTATTGACGCCTCATGTCCTGGTACATTTTATCACCTCCCGGATGTACTGTAAATCGGGACCCGTGAGAATGAGTCATCACTTCATGACGTAATTCCGCTCCTTCTGGAACCACTAATCTCCCATTAAACCGTAAACCTCCATCGGAACTAACAGAATAGGACTCAGCACCCTCGGCTAGAAGTCGCACAATCTGTTCCTGGCAAAACGGGTCTGTGGTCTGTGCCTGTATCACCCTCGTAATAATCTCGGGTGTGACTGACATCACGGATATGACGGAACGTGCCACTGCGTCCTGGTGACCCAATTCCTTCCACTTTTCCTTCCAGACGTCCGCTACATCGTCTACCGGTCTACGGCTCAACGCATCAGCAACTACGTTGGCTTTCCCCGGATGATACTGTATATCGAACTGGTAGTCCTTCACAAACTCTAACCACCTGCGCTGATGCATATTCAGCTCTCGCTGAGTGAACAGGTACTGCAGTGACTTATGGTCTGTGAACAAACGGAATTTCTCGCCCAATAAGTAGTGCCTCCAAATTCTCAATGCAAAGACGACCGCTGCTAACTCCAGGTCGTGGGTGGGGTAATTCTTCTCATGCGGCTTAAGCTTGCGGGAAGCAAAAGCTATAGCCTTCTCTTCCTGTTGAAGTACTCCCCCAAGTCCCCGTAAGGACGCATAGGTATAAACCAGGTACTCCACACCCGGTTTCGGTAAGGCAAGGACTGGTGCTGAAGTAAGCTTGTCTTTCAGCTCGTCGAAAGCCAGCTGACAAGCATCGTCCCAAACATATGGTACCCCTTTGCGAGTCAGATTCGTCAATGGACCCGCTATTTTGGAGAATCCCCGAATGAATCTCCTGTACTATCCGGCTAATCCCAAGAAACTACGCACTTCTGTCGGTGTCGTGGGCTGTCCCCACTCCCTCACCGCTGATACTGTGCTCGGATCAACTGCAATCCCCTGTTCAGAAACTACATGGCCCAAGAACTGTACTTCTCGCAGCCAGAATCCACACTTCTCGTACTTAGCATACAACTGATGCTCTCGTAGAGTCTGAAGGACCTGCCTCAAGTGCTCGGCATGCTCCTCCTCGGAGTGTGAATATATCAAGATATCATCTATGAAGACGATGACGAACTGATCCAAGAACTCTCTGAATACTCGGTTCATCAAGTCCATGAAAATGGTTGGGGCATTTGTGAGTCCGAACGGCATCACCCTGAACTCATAGGACCCATATCTCGACAAGAAAGCAGTCTTTGAAACATCCTGCTCTCTAATACGTAACTGATGGTACCCCGACCTCAGATCTATCTTCGAAAAGAAAGTTGCTCCCCTCAACTGGTCGAACAGATCATCGATTCGAGGTAACGGATACTTATTCCGTATCGTGACCTTGTTCAATTCACGATAGTCCACACACAATCTTAGTGAACCATCTCTTTTCTTCACAAACAAGACTGGAGCGCCCCAAGGTGAGGTACTCCTACGGATGAAGCCCTGACCTAACAGCTGCTCTATCTGATCTCGTAGCTCTCGCATCTCTGCCGGAGCCATACGGTACGGTGCGCATGCTATAGGTCTCGTATCTGGCAGTAAATCTATAACAAAGTCTATCTCACGACTGGGCGGTAGGCCTGGTATCTCCTGAAACACATCGGAATACTCCCTGACAACAGGGATCAAATCTAAGGGAATAACAACCTCCTTAGAGGTATCCTCCTCTATGTAGTACAAATGAGCGGTCGAACCTCCCTCTGGGCGAGGCATCGCCACTACAAACATCTCTTGCCCCGGAATGGCAAAAATAATGCTCCCACCGAAGCAATCAATCATGGCTCTATAAGCTGCGAGCCAGTCCATACCGATAATCACATCATGCTCGTGCATGTCTAAGACTAACATGTCAGCAGGTAATACCAAGCTACCAATCTCTACCCTCACTCCCCGACATATAAAGAATATAAGTGACCCACTCCCCAGTGGTGAGTCGACACACGTCACGGTGCTCTCTACTGTGGCTAGCAATCCTAAGGACTTCGCAAAATGCGTAGCTATAAAACAATGCGTTGCCCCCGTATCAAATAATACCCGACCCATAGTACCATAGATAGGAAACATACCCTCAATCGCGGGTGGTGCCTGTGGAGCTGCTGCCTGGTGGACGTTATAGACATGTCCATACTGCAATTGCCCCTGCTGCACTGGAGCTGCTGGAATGGCTGGTAGGGATGGCACCTGGGCTGGAGCTGGGAGGGCAGGTGGAAAGAGTGGTCTCTGCGGCTCATTACGGGCTCCCTGCTGCTGTGGGGCCCTATCGCCCTCTGGGCAATCCTGGCGCTTATGGCCATGTTTACCGCACCCAAAGCATCTGCCTTTGAAGTTACCGCCCCTCTGACCCTGCTGTCCACGGCCCTGCTGGCCGTTACCTCCACGCCACTAGCCCTGTTGGCCCTGATGTGCACGCTGTTGGCCTTGCTGGCCCTGCTGTTGTCCTTGCGGTCGGTGTTGGCCTTGCTGATTAGGCTGGCCCTGATGGCCCTGCCTAAAACCCCCGAATCCCTGCCTAGAATCACCTGAACGGAATCGCTTAGCAGGTTCCCCCTGATGGGAACTCTGCTCGTGCTGATGAGTCTGTCCATGAGTTGGTGCCCCACCGGCACTATTACCCCCGGTCCTGCCCTGCTGGCTGGACTCTCCTACTCTCTTGCTTCCCTTAAGATGGAAGCGGTGATCCTAACAATGTAGTAACGCTGCATTGAGTACGTCAGTGAAAGTACTCAGGGATAGATTCCCAATAAGGTGCTGACGGATCCTCCAAGCTAACCCGTCGACAAACAGCAAAATCTTCTTGCTCTCAGTGGGTGCCTCATCCGGCACAATAGTGAGAAGTCTCGTGAACTCCTCCTCATACTCAGCTACATAAGGTTCTCCTGCTTCAGATTTAGTAATTTCTGCCTCATCTCAGTCTGCACTGCGGGTGGAAAATACTTGCGGTCAAACCGCTCCCAGAATAACTGAATAGGGATCGTGTCCCTCTCCTCCAGAGTAGTAGTGGACTCCCACCACTGTAATGCGGCTCCCACCAGCTTAAAGGAGGCCAATAACTGCTTTTGCATGTCAGTGAACTCATACATACGGAGGTGCCATTGGATGTCTTTCTTCCATTGGCTGACTGTAACAATATCGGAGCTACCAGAAAACTCAGGGGGATGCGCTTTCTGAAAAGCATCCCGAACCCTCTCCCATGCGGATGGAAGCTGTGCTGGTATTGGCGCCACTGCCTGAACCTGGGGTGGAGCCTGTTGAATCACTGCTATTGCGGCATTCACCGCCTGAGCAACAATGGCGGCTACTTCGTTCGCATTCATTGTGCCTGGTGCCGGAGCTGCTGGCTGCTCGGCTTGGGCACGCCTATATTTCGGAGCACGTCTCGGAGGCATCTGAAACGTGAACAAGTTTATTAGTCTACAGTTATTATTATATCTCAAATAGCTGAAGACTTAAACGTAAAAGCAAGAATACAACAATCCTAAAAATAAGGCTCTATAGCAATAACGTTAAGCTGAAAGAGAAATAAGCCGTACAGATCCTATGGACACTAGAACCTGATGCTCTGATACCACCTGTGACACCCCGCCTAATTAAATACCGGGCGATCACTCCTTTATTAAATTAAATCAAGGTTAATAGTTGGTTCATTCTCAGCATCACTGTCGATAAAAATAAATTTTCCAATTTAACACCCTAAATAATTAAGTTAAGTGTCAAAAACATTTTTCATACAAACTTTCCAAATTTTAATTAGAGAAAAGATTTATCTATTTAAAACAACATTTCTACAATTAAGAATCACACCAAGATGAACTAAATAATAACATACATTCGTCAATCGAATGTCAACATAACAAAACTAAAATCACAAGTCCATACTGAAATAAATCCCAAAGAACAATACTGGAAATGACTGAAATATAAATGTCCCAACAACAAATGAGATGATAAAAATGGCGACACGTGCCCAATAAATGAGAGTACTAAGAGTGGAGTCAATAACAGAAGCCGTCTACTCAAGTGACCTATAACTCCCACCTAAGCTGCAGCTCGTTCTTCTCAAGAGATCCTAAGCAATACGCCCCTGTGGCTGGGCACCTGAAAATAAATATATATATATATACAAGAGAGAGAGAGAAAAAGAAACGGGTCAGAGCCCGAAAGTGTGTTTGATTTTAAAATACGTTAAGCAAGTATTTAAATTGATACAGGCCAATGCAACAACATATTAGTGCGTCTCTCTCTTGAGAAATACTCACCTCTCTTCTAATGTTCACACCTATCGCACTAACCTTCCCAACGGTTTGTTTTAGCATCTAACCTACTAGTATTTCTAACAGCTTTAACTTAACTTAAATTACTCGTAAGATTTATAATACACGATATCCACTTTAAAAGGGGTGTTCCAACAAGTAGCCCAAAATTCTCTATTTTTAACTTCATAAAAATAATAAAGTTCCCGTGACATTTTATACTTTCTTAAAACAAGTATTTAATAATTTGAGTCAACAATCATGTTCTACTTATCAAATCTCAGTAGACCGTTTCAAATATCATAATCTCATATATATATATTAATTACTCGTATAATATATATATATATAACAGCACCCCGAATAAAACTATGGTGCGTGCACACTTCCACTATCCAAAGCCCCATATCACTCATTTTAAGGGGAATACATTCGGAATCACTCTCGAATTGTATTAACATAAATACACAAACAATAATGAGGCGAAGCATAGATTCCAAGTCTCTAAGAGGGTGGCACATACCGGCGTCTCTTAGGACCGTCTGAACTATCACATCGATAGCATGTATCAAGGACATCTATCTTCTAGGGTACAAGTCAATATCCCCCATAAAGGTCCCATCGAGATAAGACTTGTCCCAGCGCGGAAACCTCCGGGATAGTAAGTAGCGTGGGTATGATTTTCACATGCATAATATATGTACACACAATCATATAAATATACCACTTTATCGAATTAGTATAGGTTCTTCTCATCACCCGTAATTATACCCTTTATCCTTAATTACTCAGTTATGGAATTACATATAAGGTTTTATTCCTAACCTTAACTCGAAGGGTTTTCTCACTTATTACCTAACACTCATGGATTACATCCTCAAAATTCTGAAATTCAGTAAGTGACTTTATTAGATTCCAACGTAACTCTCTTACATACCTCACCCTTTAAATTCATAAATCTACCACCCTAAAGTAAATATCCCATAAATACTATTTTCGTTGAAGATTAAAGGTACTAACATTTATCCATATACCCTACTGATCCTCGATGTCTCCCAATTCATTTTATTTAGAATGCCCAAAGATAATTTCACGATAACTTACGTTAAATAATTAAACAAGGGAAATAGGAGTCTGCCAGGAGGGGTCGATCGATCGAAGCTTGGGGCTCGATCGATCGAACCTTCGATCGATCGATGATCTATGTTCGATCGATCGATCAAGCAGGTCTGGGTAAAAATTCTGCAGAATTGCAGTTACGGGATTCATCAAAATTCTTCATCAATAACCATATTTTCCAACACTAATCGACCCAAAAAGTCTACTACTAACATACTAACATAATTCCAGATGTTTTTAACGTTCAGAATGCGTGTATACATCATTAATTATGGTTAAACAATCCAAAATCTCATCTAAACATCAAGAACCCTAAGGTTTTCATAACTATTATCCAATTCAGTTTTCTCCAGAATTTCTTCCTCATATAACATCAAAATTCGTGGGTAATACATCTATAACATCAAGAGTTTCCAGCATAAGGTTTTAATATTCTCTACATGCAATTTCCTATCAAAATTTGGGGTTTTCTTACATGGATTACATTCCTAATTAATCCTAAACTAATATGAACATTGCACTAACGAAATACGCAAGTTAAACACTTGCCTGGGATTTTCAGAAGTCTGATTTCCTGTGGATTATGGTGTGGTTGCGTTCTCCTCCTCGCGATCTACGCGTTGGTGGTGACGGCGGTGCAAACGGAGGTGTTTTGGCCTTGAATCTCCTAGAAAGGTCTCTCCTCTCTTCTCCAATGGCCGTACTAGGGTTCTGTATGTTCTAAACCTAAATGGCTAACCTAACCAGCTGATAAAGGCTGCTAAAATTCGTGGGTTTAATTACCCTATTTTGGAAAAAGACCAAAATGCCCTCCCGGGTCACTAATTAGGCCTAAAAACACCCCGAGACCCGAACCAAACCCCCGGGTACACTTTTCTGACTATCTCAACCCTTTCGGACGTGTCGGCGCACTCAAAACGACCATATGGACAACTTATAAAATATTCACTTTTTATTTAACACAATTAGTCCCGACGTGACACGGGCACGTCCCGACTTAAATTTATGAAATAGTCATTTAATTCACTTATGACATTCAATATAACCAATATAATATATTACTATGCTCATTAGTAATATTCAACAAGTTTCCCATAATTACTAACTCTAGTCACGTTATTAATTATAACATAATTAATTTCCGGATTTTTATTAAATAACAGTCACATTAAATTTAATAAATCCTCAAATTAAATATAGCATAAAAATACGGGGTATTACAGGTTGTTGCATTAGCAGGTAAGCATTTTAAATACTTGCTAAATTATTTTTAAACTGTTTTACAATCAGGCTCTGACCCGTTTTATGTTATCTCTTCTCTCTTGTGTATATATATATATATATATGTATATATTACAGGTGCCCAGCCACAGGGGCGTCATGCATAGATTCTTTGGATCGGACGCGCTGTAGATTATGTGGGAGTTGCAGGCCTTTGTTTTAGACGACCTCTTCATTGATTCCGATTTTGTTATAGTTCTTCATAGATAGGGAATGTGTCGCCCATTTCCCATTCTGTGTAGATTTGTCAGAGATGTATGTTTATTTATTTTCAGCATTCGGTACTCTTTGGGTATTAACTCTTGTTAGGATGATTTCATTTGTAGCTTAAATTTGGTTTGGTTATTCTAGATGGATTAATTCTTTTGTATTAATTGCTATCCATAGAACTTATGTGATTCTTAAACTGTTGGATATTTAAAAGGTTGTCAAATTGGAATTTAATAAAAATGGAAATAAAGTTTTAAATTGTTTTGACACTTAGCTTAATTAATCAGGGTGTTTAAATTGGGAATTTTATTTTTGCGACAGTGTTGCTAAGAATAAACCAACTGTTCACCTTGATTTTAATTTAATAAAGGATTGATCGCCTGGTATTTAATTAGGCGGGGTATCACACATATATGGCGAATATGAATATACCATGTGTGATGGTTTGTATATATGATGTGATCGAATGTATATATCTGTCGTGTATGATATATATTTATGTGAAGCATACCCCTCTAATTCTATCAAGGGATGTTGCGTGATGTGAGTGAATCCCCCTGGCTTGAGGAGCAGGGAGAGTATAGTCCTCAGGTCATAGCGCCCATTATTTATATTGTGTGATTTTTATTAGGGGTGAGATGTGGTGGGTGTGTTTCGTTCTCATTTCTGATGAGGAACTATGGCCACTTCCCATTCGTTACGATTAGGTTCTTACCAAGTTCGGTGTGATCTAGTCCGACTATTGGTAACCCAGGGACATGTGAGCGACTCCTTGGAAGTTGATAGCATTGTAGAGACTATTAGAGTACATATATTATGTGTGATATGTATGTGTAATTCTAGAGTGGACGAGTATACTCTTATGCCAATATACAGGAAATAAGGGGTGCGTACTATGGACTGAGGGCCTAACGGATTTTCACGACCGACAATGTTAGATAGTAGTGTATCGGGGGGGTTCCTTATTGGGATTTCGCTTTGCGAGACATCCCACGCATGAAACTTAGCGCTATATTGGGTGTGGGGAGATGTTTGGTCCTAAGTTCTTTACTTTATGTAAAATAGTGGGTGAATATTTCTAGCATTAATGATGATATGTGATATCTTATGCTAATAAATTGTGAAATTAATAATGAGAAACTGAGAATATACAATGGAGATATTTATGTATAAGTTTGGGCGTAAACTTAGGAGGAGATAGATGAAGTGGATAAATGATTATATTTTAGATATAGTGAGCCACGCTAAAGAGGGTTATGCGTAGATTAAGATGATTTATCCCTAGAATGTATCGGGTAGCTTATTGAGGTTCATATGCATACGTGAGGTGCGCGCTATAGATGAGGGGTAAGGTTGAGTCTCATGAGTGAGTGCGATACCACTTTAATTATGATATTGTTCATTGATAATTATTATGCATTTGACTTCATTTGCTAAAATTATTTTCAAACCTAGAGCTCTGACCCGTTTATATCTTTTCTCTTGCTTTACATATATTGTTATTTTAGGTGTCCCTCCGCAAGGACGCCAATGATGCCTATTCTATCCAGGGTCCTTGGAGCTGTAGTAGATGAGGATTACAGGATTATGTTGTTGCCGCTTCCTATTCTTGTAAATCTAGATTACAATCCATTTTTTATATCGTTTATGTGTACTCATGGGTTGTATATTTGTAGCTCTATTATGTTCTTATCTTGGATGTTGTATTGTCTGTGACCCGACAACATATTCAGGTATATCTTTTATTGTACTCGTGCATACATTGTCATGTTTTGTAGTCGTTATATATATTGGTTTGTAGTCATTATATATATATATTATGCGTAGATTAAGATAATCTATCCCTAGAATGTATCGGGTAGCTTATTAAGGTTCATATGCATATGTGAGGTGCGCTCTATAGATGAGGGGTAAGGTTGAGTCCCATGAGAGAGTGCGACACCACTTTAATTATGCTATTGTGCATTCCTAATTATTATGCATTTTACTTCATTTGCTAAAATTATGTTCAAACCTCGAGCTCTGACCCATTTATATCTTTTCTATTGCTTTACATATATTGTTATTTTAGGTGTCTCTCCGCAAGGACGCCAATGATGCCTATTCTATCTAGGGTCCTTGGAGCTGTAGCAGATGAGGAATGTTACATGATTATGTTTTAGCCGCTTCCTATTCTTGTAAATCTAGATTACAATCCATTTTTTATATCGGTTATATGTACTCAGGGGTTGTATATTTGTAGCACTTTTATGTTTTTATCTTGGATGTTGTATTGCCTGTGACCCAACAACATATTTAGGTATATATTTTGTTGTACTCGTGCATACATTGTCATGTTTTGTAGTTGTTATATATATTGGTTTGTAGTTCTATGTATGTTGATTTAAAACTTTTTTGCATCCGTTTACTTTATTACTAGGTTGTTAGTTAGATTTTAATCTGTGCGGCAGTGATGCTGAGGATGATCCACTTGAGATTTCTGTTTTATCTCAGTATAGGTCTGGCCACCCGTTATTAATTTAAGCGGGGTGTCACAACTTTTTGCATATAGAGAAAAAAACTCTAGGTACAAATCTTGTTGCACAAAAAGAACAGATACCTATGGGCCAATCATTTTGAAAAAAAATTCAATAAAAATTTCAAACGGTCGGAGGTGTAATACCCCGTACTTTTGGGAGTATTTTATTTTCATGTGTATATTGATTTATTAATTTAATTAGAAAATTAAATTGATTTTAAATAAATATTAATTAACAAGTTCAGGATTAATATTTATGATTAAAATTATTACTTGCGTGCAATAAGTAAATAACGATGATTTTTTTTTATATTGTCATCTAATGAGTAAAAAGTGACGGATTATTATATTATGTTGTTAAAGAGTAGAACAACGAATTTAAATAGTTCGAGGACAACACGTACTCTACGCACATGTCGAGCCCGGTTAATGATATGTTGGAACATTTTTAGTTCGGTGACTCGGATAACCTTTTTGAGTGCACTAGTGATCCGAAATGGATCGAAATAGTCTAAAATAGGTCCCCGAAGTTTATAGTTGGATACCGTGGGCTTTTTAGACATATCATAGCCTATATGGGGATGTGATCATATTTTTACCCTTAGGGCTAAACCTAAATATGAAATTACGGTTTAATTAAGAGGTATTTAAGGTTAAATGGGGTGGATGACAACCTCATTTTAGCCTCTGCTTAGTGGGAATTAAGGGGCAGATCAAAGAGAAGAGAAAAAAGAAGAAAATAGAGAAAGAATTCTTAGAGAAGAGAGGGAAGACTATCTCCGAAAATCGATTCATCTCTACGGATCGAGCTTTGGATTTTGTTCGGCCTGCCAACGAACTCGTTCGGTTTTCTGGCATGTCCTAATTTTTATTGCGCATTATTTTGACTCGTTAGGGTTGGATAAATGGGCGTATGGGTATCCGGGGTTGATTGGGGTTTCCTTGTAACACTATTAGGGGTTGGTGTGTGTGTTAGTCCAAATAATAGATGGGTTCGCGTGAGACGAATCGAATTTTAAATGAGTAAACAATTACATTAAAAATCATGAAGTCGGTTTGGAATTTAAGATTGGTAGACTAGTACGCTGTGGGATTTTCGTACGTAATCGGTACTCTTTATATATATATATGTGTGTGTGTGTGTGTGTGTGTGTGTGTGTTTGTGTTGTGATTATTGTCTATTTATGTGAACATACCTAGTCGGTAGTGCTGTTGTTAGGATGTTGCGCATAGTGGACCGTCCTGTAACACCCGCCCCCATGGTTTTGATCGTACCCATGTAATTTAGTGACTTGATGTGACCCAATTGGGCTTTAGATTTTGTGATATGGATAATGGGTAAAATTTGAGTAATATCGTGGCCTTTGTGTAATTAACATGGGATTGAATGGCCTAAAAATTATATAAGAAAAAGTTTTGGGTCGTTCGAAAGAAATGTTGGGTTGCTCGAACAAATGCTTCAAATGAAGATCGAATAAAAAACACGTGTTCTATTTTTCAACCTCATTAGATTCTCGTTGGAACCCTGTTTGAACGAGACACGATGTCGCTCAAACGAGGTCTAGTCTTGTAGAAAATCTGAAAAATCTGTAGAATTTTTGTGCTGTCACAATGAGAACCCTTGGATTATTTAAGTTGTTAAGCTCTCAGTGGAGAAGATCAAATCAGGGGGGGACTTTTGGGGGACCTTTGGGTAATAGTTTTTAACTTTATATTCTACCACATTTAAGCCTATAACCCGCCCCCCCAACACACACCACATGTTAGGCAAAGATATAATTTAGGGAGATGTTGTTGAGGTTTTTTGGAGAAGAAATGAAGAAGAATAAAGGAGCTTAACAGGTTTTTTTGCTTGGAGACTTCAAGGAGATAAGCTTAGTGGAGCTAGACAACCTTTTTAAGGCCACATTAGGAGGTGGGATGTTTCCATCTTCTTCTACTTTCATCCATCCATTTTTAGGGCTTCTTTGAGGTGGAAAAAACTCTACTCTTGTCAAAGTTTAAGATTTCTCTATTTTACAATATATAAGTTAAATATGATAGAGTTCATAAAAGTATAATATTTGCATGATTGGGTAGTCATTTCTCATTATTTATGCAAAAATGATTTTTACAAATGGTTCCAAGGTTTTGAGAAAATGATATATTTTTAAGAAAACTTAGTGTTAAACATTTTATAAAATAATATTTATCTTCTTGAGATATTTTATGAACAAACTCTTGAAATTTTCTTATAAAAATGGGATTTTTATGTAGCTAGGCATTTATTCAAGTTTGAAGAACAAAAATGTCTTCAAGTCTTGAAAAGAATGTTTTTTGCAAGTACTATGAAGTTTCTTGAATGAATCACGTGTTAACCTCATTTTCTTGGATTTTTGGACTTGAAATCCCTCTTCCCATGTATATAAACTTGTAGTATTTGGCAATGAGCATATGAACGAGCTTAGTAGAGGTTTTAATGAGTTTTAACATGAAATAAAGAAAATAGAAATTTCATCCCTTAAAGTGTGTTAATAAATGTGGAAAATGTGATAAGTATATGTTTTCAAGACTACATGTGTTAATAAAGGAAAATGGTTATTTTCTTATAAAGTAGTCTTCAAAATGCCAAATTATTTCTTTGATAAAGGAAGTAATGAGATAAAGATATTTCCAACTTGAGAAGTGTGTTACTCAAAAGTTTTAAAGAAGTGTTAATGAGTTAAAAGCATTTAAGAAGTTAATGTGTAACTTTACAATATTTTTGGTAGTTCACGAGATTTTGGCTTTGGTCGGTAAAAGTTGAATAATGTGGATATTTGCAAAAAAATTTAAACACATTGAAACGGGACTCGTATGTGACTGAGAATAATTAAGAAGGGTATGGGTCCCTAGGGTGAGAGATCCAGATTCATTGGCCAGAGCATATGATGGCGCCACCGACGATGTGGAGCCCGTTAAATTACGCAGTATTGGGGCATTCTGAACAAAAGACAATGAGAAAGGTGAAACATGATAAAGAAATTAGTTGTGTTAAGAAAATGAGGAAAACAACTCTTCTGAAATGAAATTGATAAATGCTCCTGTTTTGGTAATTTGGATAAGAAATATGAAAATGACTAAGTCCAAGTAAAGCGTGAGTTATTGTCACAAGTGAAGTGATTAATGGGTAATCAAGAGACCCAAGATGGGTTTTAACCCATAATTAACACAAGTTTACATTATGAAGGATTTTCAAAAGGAAAATAAATATTTTCTAATATGGGATTTGCGCGTGTTGAAAGGTGGTGTTCAAGAAAAATACTAAAGTAGATTTGGCGTGAGTAAAAGGGAAATTCGGTAAATGAAGTATTTCTCCTAAACAAATGGTATTTTGTTTAAGTATTTAATCGGGTGTGTTAAATTGGAATAATGATGCTAAGTTAAGTAATAAGGGGCAAGCAGGGTCGTTTTGTAAGATTAATGAGATTTAATAAAGTCAAGTAATGCTTTGAAATAATAACAGATTCATGCATTAGTGTGTGTGTGTATGTGTTATTGCATGTGCACGTACATGGTACGAATAGAGTCTCTTTTCTGTCATTCGATTCTATATTGCATTGTTGTATTTCTAACTGGGCATTTGACTCATTCCCTTCCTTTGTTATGACAGGTTGTACGCGATTCTGCACTTTGAGAGCGTTCTACATTTAATTGTTCTTTTTATTTTACGTTAATAGATATTTATTATTGGATTTCGTGTATGCTTCCCAGGGTTCCCAAACGTATCTTGATATAAATTGGAATCACATATTAAGCAAGTGAAATGTTAATTAAATAAAACTGGACTAGCTATATTATTTAGGTTGTCTCATTGCACTTCACACCTAACGTTCGGGGCAGAACGAGTTAACCCAAGGGTAACCCATAAATTCGTGTAGGGGCATTACAAGTCCACCCTTGTATTGACCAACAGGTATTGGATTGATTCATCAGGTCATAGTATTGTTGCATGGCCACTATCCATGTGTGAGGATATGTATTGATTTGGATACCGGTTCAGAGCAATGCGTTAGGTTGCGACCCCGAACACATATTTATGACCACCTCCATTATTTGTGTTCACATTTTGGGTTCGGTGGTGAGATTACGACCCGGTGGTCCAGTTGTGGTACTTGGTATACCTGGAGCCCGATAGCACCCGAGGGATACTTCCGTGAGGTCCTGTTATGGGGATGCGGTATATACGTATATAACAACTGATATATATATGAGATAATGTGTGAATATCTATTTATAATATCTGTGTAGCTATGTAATTATTGATGATAAAATACCTAGTGAAGGTAGTACTTATAAACTAATGGTGACTATTATCGGGATGAGCTATGTTAGTGGTTATTATCCTAGTTAGACTGGGTAGTATGATTATGATAATAAAATAAATACGTTAGATGCGCACTGTAGATGAGAGGTGAGGAAAAATCTCATGTGAGTTTGACTGGAAAGTTATTATGAAGGTGAGGCATTTCACTTTTACATTTAAAGCGTTGGAATACTTGAAAATATTTTTCAAATGTTTTTCAGTCTTTGAACCGCTAGCAAATATATTTTTTCAAAACCCCAGTTATCCAACAACAGGGACAATAGGGTTAGTGTCTTCATCATGTCGTTGCGTGCAATAACTGTGGATGCTGCGAGATTTGACTGTAGACACCTCAGTTCATTCTATCCGAAAAGGATTTAATATTTCCTTTTGGACGTGTTTCCCGTAGATAGATAGGACTTTACTTTTGATTAAGATATTTCCTATTACTTCTCAATAGAATGTTTACATTGATATTATTTCTAGTAACCGATGGTTTATTCGGTTTATATTATTTGTGATTATTAACTTATCAGTTTCGTTGTCATTTTATTTGGTGTATGTTTATGTTAGTTATTTTCATATATTTGTTACGAAAGTGATGCTAAGAATGAAATTATAATCATTCCCGTTTAATTTCAATAAAGGCTTGATCAACCGGTATTATTATAGGCGGGGTGTGACATGAGGCTAGTCCAAATCCCTTAGATTTCAGGCGAAATGTCTTCCCCTTGTATTTGGAAGATAAACATTATGAATTTGCAAGTCATCACCAAAGTAGAATTCCTTTATGTTGTCTTTCCCTATTCACATTTTATTTTAAGGAAATAATAGAACATGGTCTAATAGTTCCTTGATTTTCATATAAAAATGAGAGCTCACCCTCGTTCAAAATTCAGTAATACTTTGTTTATTTCTATCCCTTTTAAAGATACTTCCAAGAAAATACAAAAAAATAAATATCGTCCATTAATAATTAAAGACAGATAAAAGAATTGCATCAGAAAAAGTCACACATATGTGAGTCCTTCTCCCCCTTCGTATTGTCCTTCTGTCAAACCTCCTATCTACAAAATCCTGAATAAAAGTACCCCAATGTTTTATGCAATTATTATTAATAGTAGAGAATTCACACTAGGTTCTTACCCTGGAAACCCTAGTCCGTTCTCTGTGAAATCGTCTAGTTTTCATTGGTGAGCACCCCACAGTTTAGTCCATCTGTAATGGATCAGGTTTTGAGGCAACTTGAGAACATCACCACTTACCATAATACCATGCAGTTCGAAATCAGAGCACTAGACCAAGCCCGAGTCTACCTACAAGAGGACACTACTTCAATCAGAATTGGAGAGAACATACTCCCTTCCTTATCCCCAACACTGGTAGGATCCTCATGCACCAGTTCCAACACCGACTCCCCTGCTAATGTTGTCTCCCTCACTTTAGGGTTTTGTTTTTCCCACATGGTTACTTTAATCCATACCATTAGTACCCCGAGTGACCACACATCGCCTCCCAGGTCCCCCCACGATTTGAGTTTGTAGCTTCTCCCTCAGTCGATGAGGTTGTACCCCTCCCCCCCAACCAAACCAGGAGATAATGCAAGTCCAATCTAAATTGCATCTCCTTCAGTAAGCCATCAATAAGATGCAAACCATATATGAACTTACAAACATAAAAAAGATGTCTCTTTATTCCGAAGCCCAATTACCAGAAAAATTCAAGATTTCTATCTTCAATACATATACAGGTTTGGGCTCCCCATCCACCCATTTATCTAATTACCAACTTGAGACGCAAGTCCTAAATGTATACCTAGGAGTCGTAGAGAGTATGTTCTCCTCCACTCTGTCCAAGGAGCCCTGACTTGGTATAAGGGTCCAAAACGTGAGGAAAATGCCAAAACTTGGGATGATCTATGTCATGATTTTATTAAGAAAATTCAAATACGATGAGGAACTTGATGTCACACATAAGTATTTAGAAATGTTGAAGCAAGAAGGGGGAGAGACAGTTGGAACTTTTGTCACTCGCCGGAGAGAGAAAGCTGACCAGATGGTCAATCATCCCTTGAAAAACTATTAGTTTAAGTTCGTAATAAAAAACTCTAGAAAGAAGTGTAGAGTGATCTTGGTCTCACTAGATATTGGCCTCACCAGGATCCCAAATTTCAAAGCCCTCAACCGTATAGGATGTAAAAGCGAGGAAAGTTTGAACTCCAAAGCTACAAAATCTACAGAGGAAACCCGTCGATCTGTAAATTAGTTCTCTACCCATAGGAACTCACTTGGAGCTTCCATATCTCACATTAATACTCTCATGGTCAGCTAACAACTGGAACCACTCCAGGTTACCAACACGTCACAAGCCAAGGTAGTCACCATCGCACCTTTTCAACCTGGACCCCTTTTAAAAAATTATCAAGTTATGCCTCCTCCGAAAGAGTTCTAGGCCTGACCAACACACTTGACAAATCTATAATTCCCTTTTAGTTGGGTCTTCACTGCCTTGAAGTTAGATTATCGACTAAAACCTCTCAACCTTATACCACCCTTGCCATCCCAGACATGAACTGGTAAGGTGAATCACATTATGAATTCCACCATGGACATGGTCACATCACGAATCGAATCACATTGCGAGTTCCACCAGGGACATAATCGCATCACGGATAATTATTGGGCCTTGAGGTATGACATTTACTACCTCACTGACGTCAAGAGTCTCATCCCACCAAAGAGAAATGTTAAAAACAACATCCTTATCATATCATCCCAATCTCTGCACTAATGGATTATTAGGCACTCCCTATCCAAACACCGACCCATCCTACCGATAATCCCCATTCATCACAAACTAAGGATGAAGACACACTCGCACTTCCAAACAACCACCTCTTTGGGCATGCCATCGCCTGCCCTGAAGTTCATTATTGAGACTAAGCCCATCATTGACCATAGGATATTCTTCATCATGGCCATAGACTTCCCGCAAACCAACCACTATAGCCCGAGCTTGCTCTTAGTCACGAAGTTTATTCTCTAAAAGAAGCCAGGGATTTTAAATCATTTCTTAAAGGAAATAAACTAATCGATTGAGTAGGAATATATGTACGATGAAGCCCTCCAAGTAACTGAGCATATCACCTCCGAAATACCAATCCAATCCACCGAATGGGGAGGATCAATCTCGAAGGCACATATATTTTCCTTTACAAATCTAGGAACCAACAGTGGTAACCACTCGCCCATTACTTCGAACACATTCTTGATTAACTCTTCGAAAAATAGTTGGAGAGCCATGTCGGCCAGTCTCCAGATAAAAGAACTTATAATTAGGACACCCTGATATCCTATCCCCTAATACATATGAGTGAAAAGGACAAATATGTCAACTTTCTAACTAATTTGGGGTGACAGTTCACTCCACCAAACTTGACTAGTAAAGTGAAAAGTCCTCCCGAATAAGCTATCATACTCCCTCCTCAAAATAATAAAATTCAGGAGAAACTCCATCGGATATCAGTTAACATCACCATCTAGGAGCTACTAGCTACATCTCGAGAACACCGAGCATCACCCTTGTGTCCGCTATCTCAAGCTTTCATACGACAAGAATTGACTCCAACCGAGATGTCAACTATCATTGGAATTGTTACCATGCACCATTACACTAACTTCTTTGATGAGGATTTCCCCATACAAGGCCATAATCACTAGTTTGCGTTATAAATCACGGCTGAGGCCTGCAGATAAATGTTTCCCCTAGTACAATGGCCATTAGGTCCTATGATAACACTCATAGAGAGATCCCATAAGCCATTACCCTCACTCTCATAGTGGGGCCTATAAATATGATGTTGAGTCTCGGGTACTCAGTGTCCCAGCCAGTTTTAATCTCTTGCTTGGGAGGGTTTTGATACACCCCATGAGGGCATTACTCACATTATTACGTATGAAAGTCGGGTTCTCATTTGATAAGGAGGTTATCATGATCCAAAGGGATGATGACTAGGCCACAGTTGCTAACACTAGCATTATTCTCCTCTTGGATACCCATCACAATAGTAACGACATCTACCTCAGCGGATTTTGAGTCGTCCCACTTGCTCACATAATAGAGGAAGAAATAATAATTCACAATGTAGCATCTTGAATCATCCATAAAATTGGGTATATACTAAGATTCAGACTTGCATGGAATGAGCAAGGAACCCTCAAAGCCGTCACAACTATGAAAAACAAAGGAAAGATCGGCCTTGGGTATACCCCTAATAATAAAGTTATAACGTTCGGTATTAAAGATCCTCATCAAGGGTGGAATGGTCATTTTCTTCTCCGAGGAGAATGTTTTTCATATCACGGACTCATGGAACCATGGTGGGATTGATAAAATAAATCCTTAAAACTTGGGATGGATATCCTCTACGAGGAAAGACTGTATGTGGATTATGGAAAAATCCACAAGGTCATCTGGAATGGGATTAACGTATCATAGGTTATTGAGGAGGTAAACAAATTCTCCTATTTAGAACTGGAATGGATGCTACCGAACTATTTATTAATGAGGTTTCCCTAACAACTATGCTGGGGTCTTTAAACTTGATCCCCACATAATGCTTCAACGACCGGTATGCCGCCTTCACCATCCACAATATCATAACTAAGAAGAGAAGATTAGTCAGTATACTTAAATTTAATCTATACCTCTGTATACCAGATTCACTAAGCTTATTATCTGATACACCGCCTTCAATCGAGCCTTAGAATGTGACTTGTCATCTCCTATGGGAATACCAGCGGAACGAAGAGTGCCACAATCACTTACTACAAGACCTCTCCAAGGCACTCCCCTACTCTGGCCCCGTAATAGACCTGACGGGGATCTTATTACAAACTCTAAGGGGAAAATAACCTAGCTAGATGAAAACTTCATGCCCTAGCCTTCAGTCTGCACCAAGGTTTTATAGCACCTAAAGACCACTTCGAAGGTACCCTGATAAAATTCGGCTCACCTCATCACCAATATCAGGGGACTAACGGTACTTAATAATTGGTACACTATCAAATGCATCCCGATGCCCCTCATTCGGAGGTCCTTTGAGTCTTTCCTATGAAGAAATGAGTCCCCTCCTTATCCCCTCACCTAATTTATCCCTCTATAAAAAAGGCTTTTTTGCTATTCTCAATAATTTCCTTTATCCCTTTTATAGCATAACAAAAAGTGATTTATAGTATTTACCAGCATGTATTTCATGTGATGATTATGAATCTAGTGATGGATTAGAACTCACACCTAATAATGTTGAATCTGTGGATCTAAAATACTTAAAGCACTTACAAAAACTTGACCAAAATTAAAATTTACTTATGTGTCCCAATGAGGACAACATGATAAACATAAACTAAGGCACTCCTCAAAACCCCAAACAGTTACAAATAAAGTCATCCCTAGATGAGAACGAATAAAAGGAGCTCATGAATCTTCTTGCCAATATCATAGATGTATTTGATTGGTCTTATGCGGATATTTTCGGAATCCACCCAACCATTGTTATGCATAAGATATCCACTCTCCTTGATGCAAAACCCATAAAATAGAGACTCTATAAACTAGTACTCGAATAGTCCTTGAAAGTTCAGGAAGCAGTAGAGAAACAACTCAGCATGAGGTTCATCCGACTAGTAGAATATCCCACTTGGCTAGTGAACATCGTACATGTATCTAAAACCAATGACAAAGTTTGAATGTGCATAAATTATAAAGATCTCAATTGAGAATATCCAAAGGATTATTTCCCTCTACCCCATGTTAACTTATTAGTAGATATCATGGACAATAATGTTCTGAAGTCCTTCATAGATGGATTCGTAAGCTATAACCAGATAAAAATACAACCCAATCACCAGGAGAAGACCAGATTCATCAACCTACGAGGAACATACTATTATACAATTATGCCTTTTGGTTTTAAAAATGTCAATGCAACTTACTAAAGAACTACACAACTGCATACATAAAAATTGAAGTCTACACGAATGATATGATCATTAAATCCGAAGAATGCGAAGGGCACGTTTTGATACTCTGGAAATTCTTTCAATGATTATGCCTCTTCAAAATAAGTCTAAATCCTCAAAAGCGTGTCTTCGGAGTCATTAAGGGGAATGTACTCAGATTCATTATCAGCAAAGATGGAATCAAAGTAGACCCTGCCAAGGTCAAAGCCATACGAGAGATGCCATCGGCTAGAATGAACAAGGAGGTCAGAGGGTTTCTAGGTTAAATATAATTCATAAGTCGATTCATCGACCAACTTACCACCATTTGCGACCCCATCTTCCAAATACTAAAGAAAGACTTGCCCAAATAGTGGAATGCTTAATTCAAGGACATATTCAAGAAGATACAGGAGCACCTCACTCACCCAACTGTATTAGTACCTCCCTAACCAGGACAACCTCTCCTGCTCTATATGACCATAAATGACAAGGTTGTCAGAGCCATCTTAGCCCAACACATAGAGAGTTACTCAAAGGATTAATCAATCTATTATGTCAGTAAAAAACTAGTATCCCATGAGCTTAAATACACATCCTTGAAAAAGGTTTGTGTATCTCTCGTGTCGATCAATCGTAAACTACGTCCTGATCATTGTATCCGAATGGATAAATGGCTATTGATGTTGTCCGAATTCGAAATAAACTACATCATATAGAAATCCACCGAAGGACGATCCATCTCTGACCTTTTTATAAGGCATCCCCTATTAGATGAGGGAAAAGAAAATGAGGTAGAATTCCATATGAAGACCTCTTCTCCCAAAATAATAGAGAAACTTGGGAACTCTACTTAGACGGGGACTTCAATAAAAGTGGATTCTACATTGAAATAGTCACAATATATCCAACTCATAACGAATCCCCACGACTATCAAACTTACTTATGAATGCACTGACAACATGATCGAATATGAGGCTTGCATCACGGATCTCAAGATTGCACCTGAAATGGGAATCAATAAAAACCTATGGAGATTCCAGCTTAGTTAGCTAGATATTAGGCAAATGGAGAATCCAAGATAATAAATTGTGACCTTACCTTCACTATTTATAAGAGGTAGCTTCACGATTTGATCATCTCAAATTTAACTTCCTCCCGAGGACTAAGAATAACTTTACAGGCACACTGTCCACCCTGACCTCAATAATAAACATGCCATAAGGAACCACATAAATCATGTTTATCGTGACTAACCGGAGTACCCCTTCTTACTGATTTGAGATTGATGGCATTAAGGAAACAACCAGAGTGCCCCATTTTTTTAGACTTTTCTTTTGAATAAAAGTATTATTCATCTTTTATTGGCGTGTAGTTTGTTGTGTTTTCATCCAAAATAGGCGGAAAAACATTCCTTTCTTTATTTGTAACATAGCGGGATATCTTTGACGTAGCTTTGGAATTGGAATGTGGTCCTTTTAGCTAATATATGGCATCATTTGCAAAGATCCCTTTGTGAGTCCATTTGTTTAATGCATTTTATTCCAGGTTGTAGGGTTTTTAAAGTTATTTTTGGTGATTATCTTTGGGAAAAGAAGTATGGGGCGTGGCATTTTTTTATTGGTTTCTTGTGACAGGTTCTTTCATGGTTTTTTCATAGCTTCAACCTTTGTGTATCGTTACATAAGGATAACTCTACGCAGTTCCAAAATGCCCTGGGTCACCATTTTATTACATGATGTTCAATTTATTTAGACCGTATCCTTAGGAGCGAGGGGACAATGACTATAAATAGGGTTTTCCCGTAAAAGTTTTTTTTTTGTGTTTGTTTAGATCGGGTCCGAAATGATATCTCGGTTACCTACATATCTCTGATTCAAAGATAACGACATATCTATATTTGAATGTCCGTGGTAATAATATAATAAAGAATAAAGTCTACATAGTTCTATCGAATGAAAAAAATTAGGCACTCGAAGTTTTTAGTTGATTTCAAATGAGTGGTTAATGACTTAAGTGGGAATTTCGAAGTAGGGTGAGGAATGTGTTTGGGTTTATGTAGTTTTCCCTTCCTGTTACGAATAATTATTTTTGTATTAAATCAGTTTTTTCCTTTTCACCACAATCAGTTTCAAGGAAAGAATTTATTAAATCGTTTGAGATTGAAAGGTTGAGAAAATGTGACTCCAATCAACTAAGGTAGCTTCCCCGCCCGTGTTTATTTTGGTGATGAGGCAAGGTCCTCCCTAGTTCGGTGTAAATTTTCCTCCAGAAGTGAGGGAAGGTTTAAGATTTTCCTTTAGGACTAGGTCCCCTTATTTTATGTTTCATTTCTTGACCCTGTTATTAAATGTCAGGGTGATATTTTATTGGTATCCCCGATTGTGATAAGATACCTTTAATCTCATTTCATCGAATATATCTAGTTCATCATAGCGGGCTTGGACCCAGTCAATTTCGACCACTTGACTTTTGAGCATGACCCTTAATGAGGATATCTCGAGTTCTATGGGTAGGACTTCCTCCATGCCATAAACTTGTAACACCCCGCCCGCCCGGGGAGAGCGAACGGAGCGCTAATGCGATAAAATAAATCTAAATCCACAATACACAAGGTATAGAGCATCTAAATCCCACAACAACAAGAGAGGAAACCACTAATCTCAAATCTCTTCAAATTCAATACAACAAAGTCTCTCGAATATAAAATACAACATCTAACTCGAAATAAAATAAATCTCAATGCTCTATACATAAAAAATAATACAATTCTTCTCTCTCGAATATTCTTCCCAAAATAATCTTCTCTAAAATCAAACTCCATAGCTCCCCAAAATCCGCGCTAACCTGCCACTAAAAGAAAATATGGGGAAGTACACAATACGACAGGAACGATGCTCAATAAATATATTAACGATGAATAAAGAGTAACAACACGAGTACGAATAATCAAATAAAATGCAAATCTTAAATAATTTATCAATATAATTTCTCAACAACACATCAATGGGTAACCAGGCCTCACCCCATTCGCATATGCTTTATCAAGTCATAGCCCCGGAATAGGTATTTTGGCGGGTACTCAACATCCGTGCCATATTAAAATCTCATGACAACGTGCTCATCAACAATATAATGATACCAAATGAATCAAAATAATTTCAACAATTATTTTCCAGATTTCAATGAATTTATCAATTCAAATATGAGTTCAATTAACAAGAATTCAAAGAGAATGACACTCGTGAGATTTAAGGAGCATATTGTGTAAAACCCCATACCTCAAGCCATGATGAGAAACACACGATCACATCCTCAAGATCAACACAAAAGATCTACAAAAGCTCCTCCAAGAACCTCCAACAAAATAGCCCCAAGAACACCTCTAATCTAAGGTTGGAACTCACAAATATCAAGGGCCAATGTGTATATAAAAAGAAGAGGAAAATAAAATATATTTGCTGTCAAAATTTGTGCCAAAAGTATGTTAAAAGGGTTGCCCACGACTTCCTTTTATAATGCAAAGAAATGAAGAGTTGGAATCCAAAAGACTCCTTTAAATAAGGCAAAGAAATGAAGAGTTGGAAGTCAAAACAACTCCAAGAGTTAAAAACATTTAAAAATTATTTTAAAATTCGTATTAACTCCGTTTTCGAAACCGTTTGAAATTATCGCCTTTAAAAATAATAATGAACATATTTGAGCAATAAAAATAATTTTATCAAAAACTTTATTTTCCTCCATTTTCCAGAAATTAATTAAAATAGCCCAAAATTACGCGGATTGTTACAAAACTAGTGAGTAAGGGGTGGCCCCTATCGAGTTTCTCTCTATTGTGTGGTAACCCCATATGACATATGTGAGTTTGTTTGACTACTCTCTATAGGTCTCTGTCATCTTGTGGATGATGTTTTTTGGTATTTTTATTAGCAAAGTCGATTTCTCCATTGGCTTGAGGTCTGGTTGGGTAAGACTTATATCGAGTGATCTCGTACTCATATAATAGGTTAAATAACTCTTTCTCAAAGTGAGAACCATCGTCTGATACTAACTCATGGGGTACACCAAAGTGGTAGATGATATTTAGATGTATGAACTTGGCTAACTTTTTGACATTATGAACCGATTAAGATTTATCTTTGACCCATGTAGTGACGTAATCTATGGCTACTAAGATGAATTCATGCTCGATGGAGGCCTTATGAGTCACTTTCCCTATGACGTCTATCTCCCGGGGAGGTACATGTTGTCCTGGACCATAAAGTTAGCATTTGAGGCATTTCTTGATGTAATATATAAAATCTTTCTACATGGTAGTTCAATATTATGTTTATTGAATTATTTTTATAGAGAGGGTGTGCCCACTTATGTGTGGGACACATTCATCGCTATGGAATTTCTTTATTGTCTCAGGGGTATTGTCTTATATTATGCACCACAAGTGGACAATGTCAAACCCCTTTCTGTAGAATTAGCCCTCGTATATGTT
Source organism: Sambucus nigra (assembly GCA_949130495.1). NCBI lineage: Eukaryota > Viridiplantae > Streptophyta > Magnoliopsida > Dipsacales > Adoxaceae > Sambucus > Sambucus nigra. Next base: position 76,974,549 of record OX422210.1, on the reverse strand, counting down.
GAATTGGGACGCCAATAATCTTAAGGTGAATCAATCAGCTGGAGAGGAGGGAAATGGTTCTTGTCTAATAATTTCCATATATCGTAGTACCAGACTACGGGTCCTATTATCATTTCTTAAATATTATCCATCTCAATGCTGTAGGAAGAGGTGCTTTGGCTAGATATGATGAAGGTGATTTTTGTGGTTCCTTCTCGCTAATTTACCATTGATGTTAGGGTGGTGAGTGTATTTAAAAATTTATTTTTAGCCCTCGTAAGAAGTCTAAACTTGAGACGCTCGAATCGTGAAGCCACCTCTTCTATGTAATCGTGGTAAGGTTGTAGTATATCACCTCAGATCCTTTATTTTCGTAGTGTCTGAATGATAACTAGCTTGATTATTCGTAGTCTTTCAGTTTAGTGATTCCCATTTTTAGTGTGATTTTGAGACCCGCAATGTAAGCCTCGTATCCAGTCGTGTTGCTAGTGCCCTTATATTTGAGTTTAATAGCGACGAGGAGTCGATGTGAATCAGGGGATATTAGGAGCATTTTGATGCCTAACCCTCTTTTGTTGAAATCCCCGTCATAGTATTGTTAACAAATTTATCTATCGTCTAAGGTTAAAAGGTCCTCGTTCGGGAATTCTTCATCATTCTCTTCTTCCCCATCTGACAAAGGCTATCCCACAATAAGGTCTGAGATAACCCACCCTTTGGTGGATTACTGTGGTACATAAATGGTTTTGAATTCGGACAACATCAATATCCATTTGTCCATTCGACTAGAGATAGCGGGTTTCTTGAACATGTATTCTAAGGGATCCATCCTGGAGATAAGTCGTATACTGAAGGACGTCATGTAATGTCAGAGTTTATGGGTAATCCACACTAGAGATAGAAAACATTTTCCAAGGTGGTATACTTGAGATCCTAGGATACTAACATCTTGATGACATAGTAGATGGCGTATTTCTTTTAAAAACTTTCTATTTATTGGGCCAGTATGGCTCTATCCGTCATGTCGGTCATCGTCATATAGAGTAATAAAGGTTGTTCGGGTTGGGGAGAAACTAATATGGGTAGGTGAGTGAGATATTCATGTATTTTTATCAAATACTATTTGGCATTGAGAATTCCACTATTTGTGTAAGTACTTTTTGAGTATTTATAATATGGGTTCACATATGGTGGTAAGCTGGCTGATGAACCGACTTATGAACTAGATCCGGCCTAAGAACCCCCTGACTTTTTTTTCCATTTTTGGGGTAGTATTTCTTGTATGACCTTGACCTTTGTAGGGCCTAATTTGATTCCTTCTTTATTGATAATGAATCCAAATACTTTTCCTTTGGTAACGCTAAAGACACATTTATGATGATTTAGCCTTATTTTGAAAAAAACAACCTTTAAAACAATTATTAGAGTGATGAAATGTGTCCATCGAGGCTTTTAGATTTTATGATCATGTTATACACATAAACTTCCATTTCCTTATGTATGAGGTCATGAAGGATGCGTCTTGTTGCTCTCTGGTAAGTTGCATCGATATTTTTGAGACCGAATGTCATAATCGTGTAACAGTACATTCCCCATGGGGTGTTAAACCATGCATTTTCTTATTGGTTGGGATGCATTTTTATCCGATTCTAGTAAGAAATTCCATTCACAAAGGATTTGAATGCGTTATTGGTCGTGCTGTCCACCCGTAGGTCTATTTGTGGTAGAAGGAAATCATCCTTAGGGTAGGCTCATTTGAGATCTCTATAATCCATGCGCATCTGTACTTTCCAATTAGCATTTGGCACGGGCACAATATTGGCTAACCACTTCGGGTATTCTACCACTCAGATAAATTCGACGTTAAGTTATTTCACTACTTTTTTTTTACATTTTAAGGACCATTTGGGTATCATCTTACAAAGCCTATATTTGATAGTCTTTGCATCAAGGAGAGTCGGTATCTCGTGCATAACGATAGTTGGGTCAATTCTGGGCATATCGGTGTAATACCAAGCAAATACATCCATAAAATTGGCTAGGAGGTTAATGAACTATGTTTATTCATTTTCACTAAGGGAGGACCTTATTTTGTAGCTGTCTAGGGTTTTTGAGAGTGCCCAAGTTTATGGTTATTGTGTCATCTTCATTGGGAGACATATGTCTATCATGACTTTAGTCAAGTTTTTACAAATGTTTTAAGTATTTTAAATCCATAGAGTTATTATTATTAGGTGTGAGGTTTAATCCATAGTTTAATTCATAATTATCATACGCAACAGACGCAGGCAAATACTTGAAATCAAAATTTATTATGCCATCGAAGTGAGGCATGGCAACATTGATAATAGTTGAGAAGTTTTCCTTATAAAGGGATACATTAGGAGAGGGGATGGGGGGACTCGGTGTTTAAAAGGACAATATAAAAAGGCTTCTGGAGGATGGGCTTCGTTATGCATCTGACAGAGGTCCAGTTATTCAGTATAACTGCCCTTGTGATGTTTGTTATGAGATGGGTCAAATTTTAACAGAGGACCCTTGGAGTGGTCTATGATCGTTCTTGAATCTGGGCATGAACTGTCAGTTGGGGTAGGCGGTGTTCATTGATCCAGGTTTTCTTTCCCTTGGGGGATTCAATAACATTATTAATTAGGTCCATCAAGAGTTCGATGTATGGGAGGTCCTTAGAGAGGGCTCGCAGTAAGTGCTTATTATTTTCTTCATTTTAATAATAGTTCCAAGAGGTCGTATCATGAGATTTAGAAGAAGGCAGTGTGTCAGATAGTGGGCTTATCGGATCCGATATGTGGAGGTAAAGATTGAGCTTATGGATGATGACTAATCACCCTCTCTCTATTTCGTTACCGAGAGGGGCAAGTATAATATACCGATTGTGGAAGCATTTTACAAGACTTAAGTCTGAGGATCATGGAAATTAATGCAGTATCATTGGGAATCAAGGCAAGTAGCCCATATTCTGGCTCTAGACGGGGGATTTTTCTATCTTCCTCTATGACCCACAAGATGTTGAGTTCGTTTTACTAGACCTCATGGATTTTCCCATAATCCATGTATAGCCCTTGCTCATAAAGGATGTCCATTTCGTATTATAAGTATTTCTTTGATTCATCCTAATAAGGTTCTAGGAGGTTGTGATAAGGAAAGTCTTCCCATTAAAGATGAAACTTACCATTCCACCCATGATGGGGTTTTTTGGGACTGGGGTTTCAGGATTTGACAATAGGAGTGTAGTCGAAACTGACTTTTTCATTGTGTTATATGGTTGCAATGACTTTAAGGGTTCCTTATTGATTCTTTCCCTGTCTGAATCCAAGAATGTACTCCATCATGGGAATGATTTAGGTGACTACTTCATGAATAACCAACTCCTCCCCCCCTCATATGGGCAAGCGAGATGACTCAGAATCTGCTGAGGCATATGTCGCTACTATCATGATGGGTATCCAAGAGCGGTATAATACTGGTATTGGCGACTATGGCCCAACCATTGTTTCCTTAAATTGTAATGACCTTTATGTCAAACGGGAACCTAACTCTCATGTGCAATGATGATGGTTGTGCGCCCATAGGACATATTCATACTCTTCCCAATAGGAGGTTGAAGCTATACGGGACATCGAGTACTTAAAACTCTACATCACATTTGATGGGCCCTACTATAAGTGTGAGAGTGATGGGACCTGGTAACGCTCGATGAGTATTTTCATAGGCCTTGATGCTCATAAAAGATATCGTAAACATGGAGGTGATGTATCCCAGACCGATGGCAATGAAAAGGGGCATACATTGATGGTGGACCCGTTGTCTATCAGCATTAAGGGAACTATTTATCTGTAGGATTTGGTGGTAATGTGTAGGATGAACCGATGGTTATGGCCTTGCATGTGTAGATCCTCATTAGATAATTTGATGTACTATTATATGTTAATAGACCTAATAGTGGGTGACATCTTAACCAGAGCTAGATCTTGAGGCACAAAAGCATGAGATAATTGAAGGATGAGGGTGGCTCGGTGTTCTCGGGATGTAGCCAATAATTCCCAAATGGTAATATTAGTTGATTTCTGACGGATTTATTCCTGGATCTTATTATTTTCTTTGAAAAGGGGAATGACAAATCTCTTCGAGGGACCTTTCTTCTTATCCGTGGAAAGTATGATTCAGTCCGTGACTCTAGTTCATCCTTTTCTAGGTAGAGTAAGAGGCCCGTTAAGGACATGGTATCAAAGCTAGGCAGTGTTAGATCCGAGATCATCACCTTGGCCTAATAGAGGCTAAGGGGCTATTTTGGGTTAATGGGGTCTTTTTTTTTAGTTTGGGATAGGGTTCAGGATATGGTATCATTTATCCAACATACTATCGTGTCGGAATCAAGGGTAAAAGTTAGGACTTTGGCTACCGTGATAAAGAATTACTCGTCCTTCTGGTCTGGTGTATTAGACAGTGATTCTGTAGATATGGACGATCTTGACCAAATCTATTTATTCGAGGCAATCTTCTAGAGGTTTTTGTCAATGGAAAAGAGTTCAGATATTTTTAAGCTTACCTCCCTTATTCTGCTTACTGCTTCGTAGCGAATGTCCCCATAATAGTACCAATAATTTTTGCATATTTAGCTCCCCAAGGTGAGATTCCCTTTACAAACCTAGTAATGTCTAGCACCGATACTATATACCGAAGGCTGTCAAATGTCCCTTGTAGATGTTCGTGAAGAGAGGGGTTGATCAACTTTGTCCTTAAGATATATGAATATCTTTTGGTGGGGGGACCTTTTAATGGGATATGTCCTTCACTGGTTATTTTATCTTGTAGTCCGATGACTCCAACGACGTGGGCCACATTTAGATACGTGCTTCCATAGCTAAGACCCATTTTAGTATCGTGATTTACCCATGGTGATATACCGAGTACGAAGAAATCAAATTCTAGATGTAAAATGCGTAGTTCTAGCTCATTAGAGGGATGTATTGGATATTCTCAGGGGTGAGATGACTTCAGTTGGATCAGGATTGGCCTTTATAGATCCATAAATAGTGTCTTATATCTCTATCAGTAAATCACCCCATCCAGTGGGTCGGATGTTTCATTATATGTTAACATTGGGATGTCAGATTTCCACCTTACTGTTGATGAATTATAGGGGTGGCCCTTAATATAAAAGATTTGGCTATAAATTGTTCGTAGTGTAGACTCTTATTTTCATGCGGTTGGATTAGTGTTTGTGCTGTTTGAGATGGTCGAGTTCTTCTACGATGTCCTTGTATCCAATCCAAAATTTGTAATCTCAGGTGGTAGGAGCTTTAAAATATGTAGGTAATTTCTCGTGGAGGCCTAGTCCTTTTGGTAAGGAATGATCCCAATGTGTTATCATTTCCCAAATTTGGGTGTTGTGCACAAACTTAACCCCGGGTTCCAAAGATGTGTTCCCCTCAGTGATTAAGAGGTGGTTAGAGCAATTTGTAATTATTTTCTACAAGAGGTGAGTGTAGTAGATGTGTCTGGGTTTTGGGACCGAGGATTATGATGTAAATTCCAAATTGATGGGATGGTGTATACCTTAGTGGGGGAGTTGTTTGGATTTTTGATCGATTAGCTGATAGGGGTCGATGTTGCCTTTGATATCTGCTTGGATTATATAAATGGAGGTAAGATGGAGAACTTGTGGTTTGCCACTTTCGAAAGGGGTCGAGTGGGAATTCCCCGTTGTCTGTTATATTGAGCGTGGAACAGTATTTGGGTATCCACGAACCGTTGATTTTCTCACAGTTTATTCCACTTACCTCTTGGGAAACTCGATTGAGGAACATATTATATTAGGCTGAAGTTAACTCTCAATTTTCCCTCCTATGCAACATCTCTACGAGCGACGTGGTACATAACTCTTAATTCCTCTTCATGCAACTGCTGGTGACCAACTCAGATCATCTTTCCTAAGATGTCTATCATATTCTCTCATCTGTACAGGAGGGCTAGGGTATTAAGGTCTATGGACCAAGGTTCTTTCTTCTGGTGACTTGTGGATCTGGTGCTTCCACTGTTCTTTGAAGAACCGGTGGAATATAAGTTTGAGGTAACGGGTAAGAGGGTGCCGCTGTTTGTATTAAAGTATATGAGGGAAAATAAATGTACCTCCGATGTAGATCTGGTCCATCCGATAGATTAAATTGGTATAACCAAGGTAATACAGTCCTTTATTTGAAGGGATTAGTTATACATTTCCTCCCATTCGATTGGGTGGACTAAACTCTCTATATATAAGGTGTTAGTAGCTCTGGTTCTTTTGAGAGCATGAACTTTGTGATAAGGAGAAAGTTAGATCTGTAGTGATTGATTTATAGGGAGTGTATGGACATGATGAAGAAGGTCATATGGTCGATGTTGGGTTTAGTCTCAGCGATAACTTTTATGACGGGTGATGGGGTACCCAGAGGGATTGTTATTTGTAAGGGGGAGTGTGTTATCCTTCTCGAGTTATGATGAATGGGGAATATCAGAGTGGATGGGTCAGTGTTTGGTGGAGGTTATCTGATATGGCGTTAGTACATGGGTTGGGAGGAAAGAGAAGGGATTATTTTTTACATTGGGCGTTAGTGGGTTCAATTTCCCAACATCTACAAGGTCTTGGATTGCATACCTAAGTGCCTGACATTTATCGGTGATGTGTACGACTCCTTGATGGAACTCGCAGTGAATTTCGACTTTCCAATTTTTGTCAAGGCTGATAGGCAATGGATTGGGGATGAGTGGTTTGAGGATACCATCTAGTTTTAATGCGGTGAATACCTGACTAAAAGAGGCTTGTATATCTGTGAGGTGTCTTTGTTGGGTTTGGGTCTCTTTGGGAGGGGGAATGGCTTAATATTTTCTTCGGGGGTACCCCTAATTGGTGGAGACCATAACCTAAGAAGTGTTAGGTGTAGGGTATAGACTGACTACCATGGCAGTGATATGGGATGTAAAATCTCTAAATGAGCTCTTTTTGGTAGAAAACTGATTAGTTGGCCGACAATACTCTTCAGCAGACTTGGTTGCTTTGGTGGTCAAACTCTCTTAAATTTTGCACCCCATGTGGTTCATAATTTTGAAGTCAGGAATCCAGGTCAGCCCAAGTTTTCTTTGTACTTCCTTTCAGATATTATTGTTCACGATCACAATCTAATAATTTTCCTAGGGACAGTTAATCATTTGACTGACATTTTCTCTCCCTCAGGTGACGAATGTACCAACTGCCTCTCATTCTTCATGTTTTAGCATTTTTAGGTCCTTACAGGTGATGCCAAATTCTTTATTATATTTTCACGATTTGATAAAAGCATGACACACGACGTCTCGGATTTTTTGTGTTTCCCTCAGGCTTCAAACCCATATACTATATAAGGGACACTCCGAACATAGTGGAGGAGAACATACTTTCTAGTAACCTTGAGTTTATATTCTGTACTTGCATTTGGAGATGGTAGTTGGACAAATGCGCCGAGGGGGAGCCCAATCCTTTATACATTTTAAAAATAGGCATCTTAGATTTATTCGACAGTCGGGCTTCGGGATAAAAGGGGTATCTTCTTGATGTTGGTTAACTCATCAGAGTTTTACATTTTGTCGATGGCTTTTTGGAGAAGATGTAACTCAGTTTGAAAAAGGTTATTTCCTGATTTGGCGGAGGAGGAGGAACAATCTTGTCGACTGGTAGAGGATCTACTGATTCAGGTCATGGGGCCCCAAACATACTGGTTGAGAATACTTAGGGTACTAACGATATGGTTCGAAGTAACCACGAGGGGAAAACAACACTTGAAAGTGAGGAGAGCTGATATTAATAAGGGGAGCCGATGCTGGCATTAGTGTAGGTGACATGAGAATTTTTCGATACCATCTTAACAGTTGGTTAATGTGGGATACCAATGTTTGGGATTACGGTAAGAAGTATGTTATATCCAATCTTGGGTGTAGCAGTGGCCTCTGGTGGGTGGACCTATGCTCGGACTAGTTCTCGAATCTTTAATTTCATGGTGTTGTAATACCCCGTATTTTTGTTGATTTTAATAATTAGGAGATTAATTATTATTGTGGGATTAACTAAATTAAATGTGAGAAATTAATTATTAATTAATCCAGTTTAAAATAAATACTAACCAGCGTGCCAAGAGTTAATACTTATTGTTGAAAATTATTGAATATTACTGTGTGAGTAAGCAATATGGGATATTGATATATTTGTCGTGAGTGAGAAATACGACGGTTTGGTAAATTAAGTAGGGACGCACGTGTGAGTCGTGTCAGACTAATTTAATGGTTTAAAAAGGAAATTATTTGTAAGTAACTCGTATGGGTATTTCGAGTGCGTTAATGAGTCCGGAAGGGTCGAGATAGTCAGAAAACTCTACCCGGGTGTTTTATTTGGATTCCGGTGTAATTTAGGCCAAATCGACACCCTGGAGGGGTAGTTTGGTCTTTTGAGATTTTGGAAAATTAAAATGGACGAAAATTGGGAAATTAAAATGTAAGGTACATGGGTTAGATGGATGTTGTCAGTTTCTAAACCTAAGAGAGAGAGAGAGAGAGAGAGAGAGAGAGAGAGAGAGAGAGAGAGAGAGAGAGAACTAAAGAGGAAGAAGAAGAGCTCCATAGGTGTTCTTGGTGCAAAACTCAAGTTCTCACACCAACAATCCCACTAACGTGTAGATCGAGATGAGAGGATCACCCCAATACCAATTTCATTGAAGGAATATGAAGTTCTCCACAAAACAAGTGTTTATCTTTCTAAATTTTATGAATATATTACCCATGTTAGACTAGGTTGTTAAAACATCCAAGAAATAATGAATTTGATGATTAAATTGATTTCAAATGATGAATTTGGGTAGGAAATTCATGTAGATTGAGAAACCCTATTTAGAGATATAAATTATGGGATTTATGCATGATTAAATACGAATTTAATTTGGGTTTAGATTAGACATCAATGGTGATTATAGAAATCTAGGGCTCTTAACGATTTCTTGAATTAATGCATCCATACTTGAGATTTAATGAAATTTTGATGTTAAACCATGTTCAAAGACATCCTATTACATGTAGAAATGATTTAGGATGAGTGGTTTTCTATCGGGTGAAATTAAACATGCATTGGGTGGTAAAAATGGAAGAAAAACACAGAAATTCAAAGGTAGGGGACAATCTGGGTCAAGGTTGTTCAAACGACCTGGGGAACTGGAATGTCATTCGAACAATCTCGTTCGAACGAGAATGCCAATGATGTTACTGACGAGAATTCAGAGATTAGTTCGTTCGAACGACCTCATTCGAATGAGAATTCTAACGAGAATTCAGAGTCCATTTTTCGTTCGAAGTTTCTTTCGAATGACATTACTGGGACTTCTAGCAAGATTTTAGATTTTCAAAGTTTTCCTCCGATAAGTAGGATCCTTACTAGTTTAATTCCTAAAGAGAGAATAAACTTAGAGGGATAATATGCGGAGAGTAGTAAAGGGGATTATACCACATATTTAATGAAAATAATTAGGTTGAGTGTATACTTAAGGTTCACGTTAGGTTGTGCGAATACCTAAGACTATGATAGGTTGTGTGTATACCTATGGATTGCTTATTATGTGTATGGCATACCTACGCTGCTTGCTATCGGGTGGATGTTGCGTGCTTGGGCGGTCTTATCCCGAGGGGCCTTCGGGGGAACTTTAGATTCGTACTATAGAATATAGAACCTTGGACACGTGCTGTCCGAGATATGATAGTTCGACGGTTTAATGGGAACGTAGGTATGTGCGTGACCCATTGGGCTAGGGACTATGTTCACCTCCAATATGTGTTATTGTATTTTTGATGGTTCGTGGGAGATTATCTGAACCCTTATCCCTATTCAATGCGAGATGTACCAGGATACAATAGCAGTGTATGCATTGAGCCAAGAGGTCTTAACCTAGGGGTGCGGGGTTTGTATATATATATGTATAGTGATGATATTGAATATATATATACTTGAGAATAATTCTACTATGCGAATTAGTAGATATGGTAATAATGATAAGTAAATTAATCTTAATGAGTAAAAGATTAACTACATGAATGGTGAAAATGTAAATCAGCTATTTAGCGATAAACCATGTTAATAAAGTATTATATGGGCGATACAGGTGTACCTCGGGTGAACGTAAGTAGTGATAATGCAGCCTCGAACTAGTTAGGCTGGGTAGCATAGCTAGTATGGGTTAGAAGATGCGTTAGGTGTGCAGATTAGTTGAGAGGTGAGCATTTAAAGCGAGAGCACGAATTTCTAACATGTATATAATATGTGCTAAATTGCATTTATGCACTTGCTATTTTAAAACTATTTTTACTCGGGTTCTGACCCGTTTCTTGCACATCATATCTCCTGTCTATATATATGTATTATAACAGGTGCCCATCCACAGGGACACCAGATCTAGACTCTTGGACTATTTGATGACCTGCAGCAATTATGGAAGCTGTAGGTCTTTGAGAATAGACACATCTATCATTTCTTTCAGTATATTCAGACTTTCTATTAAGGGCATATGTCTCCATTTCCAGACTATGCTTATTCCGAGAGATTTTAGTATTTTTCATCAGTACTTCAGTTTCAGTTGAACTTGGTATTTTATGTTGGTGATTGTAGACATTTTAACTGGGGCGTTCATACCAATATTTAATATACTGTCGTTTAGTTCAGTGGATGGTATTTGATTATTAGCGTTGTTCATTTAGTTAATGAAGTGGGTTAATTAATAAACGAGACTGAATGGGTGTGTTATGACTAAATGTTTTGACATTAGGTTGATTAAATATTAGGTAATTAATTGAATTAAGATTTTTCGACAGTGATGCTAAGAGTGAACCAACCGAACATTCTGTTTTAATTTAGTAAAGGGCTAATCACTAGATATTTAATTGGGCGGGGTGTCTTAGGTGGTATCAGAGCATCAGGTTTTAGAGTCTTTCAGGATATGTACGGCTTATTATGTTTCAAGCTTAGTGTTCTTTGATATAGAGCCCTATTTTAGGACTGTTGATTTCTTGATTATATGACTATGTCTTCAGCTATTCGAGATTTGTTGATAACTATAGACTAATAAAAATAATTCTGATTTCAGATGCCTCCTCGACGTGCACCACGGGCCAAAAATGCCCAGCCAGAGCCGTCGCCAGCTAAGGCTCAGGGGACAATGAATGTAGCCGAGGTTTTCGCCATAGTCGCACAGGGGGTGAATGCAGCTTTAGCGGTGGTGCAACAGGCCCCAACCCAGGCTTAGGCAGTGGCTCCAGCACCAGAACACGTGTTCCCTTCTGCTTGGGAGCGTGTTAGGGAGGCCTTTAAGAAGGCGCATCCCCCGGAGTTTCTAGGGAGTTCCGACGTGATTACTGCGAGCTAGTGGAAGAAGGACATCCAGAGACACCTTCGCATGTATGAGTGCACAGATGTTCAGAGGTAGTTACTGTCTACCTTGAAGCTGGTTGGAGCAACTTTACAGTGGTAAGAGTCCACTACTACCTTGGAGGAGAGAGATATTATGACTATTTAGAGTTTTTGGGTGCGGTTTGATCGTAAGTATTTTCCCTCTGCCATTCATACGGAGATGATGCATAAATTACTGGACCTCACCTAGGAGGGGAAGACCGTTGCTGAATATGAAGAGGAATTCACTAGATTGACTAACCTGGTGCCAGATGAGGTACCTACTGAAGCGAAGAGGATCCAGATGTTTATGGATGGCTTGACTTGGAGGATACGACAACACCTACTAGGTAACCTTTCCCTACAGTCCTACACAAATGTACTTAATGCAACTCTACTATACTGTCAGGACCACCACATCTATGCTAAGGGAAGCAAGCGAGGAGGAGAGTCCAGCTAGCAGGGCAGGACTGGGGGAGTTAGTGCCAGTGGGGCACCAACCAAACAGAGTCAGCAGAGGCAGGGTTCCCATCAGGGGGATTCTGTAAAGAGGTTGAGATAAAGTGGATTTAGGCTTGGGCAAGGCGGTTTCAGGCATGGGCAGCAGGTCCAGTAGGGTTAGTAGCAGTAGGGCTAAGGGAGAGGTGGCAACGACCAGCAAGGCCGAGGCCAATAGGAGCAGAGGGGAAGAAACTTTATAGGCAGATGTTTTTATTACGGTGAGATTGGACACAAGAAGCAGGATTTCCTCAACAAGGGCAAGATTCCCCAGTAGCAGGGTGCTTGCCAGGAGCCCCAGAGACCTATCTCTCCTGTCGCCCTCCCAGCAGCATCACTAGTCCTAGCTTTGCCTGCCATTCCAGTAGCCTCGATTAAAAAGGAATAGTTATAGTACGGGCGTGCCTACAACATCCATCAGGCAACAGTTCCACAGGCACCTCCCGCAGTTGAGGGTACATTGTCCATCCATGGTACTATGGGTCATATTTCATTTGACACGGGGGTATCACACTCACTTGTAGCCACTAGCTTTGCACGATCCGTAGGGTTGTTAGACACGACATAGAGCACAGTGACTTGCATAGACTCATCGTTGGGTAGTAGGTCTTTAATTTTCTTTATATGTCGGGGGCTTAGTATAGAGATTGTGAGTCTTATTTTGCCCGTTGATATGCTCATATTAGAAATGTCTGAGTACGACGCCATTATTGGCATGGATTGACTTGCCACTTATAAAGCCATGATTGACTGCTTCAGCAGGAGTATTATATTTGCTATCCCGGGCTAGGAGATATTCATCGTGGTGATGCCTTGCCCCGAGGGAGGATCGTCCACCCACTTGTATTATATAGAGGAGGAGACCTCTACAGGAGTAGTAATTTCACTTGGCTCGATTCGGGTTGTTTGTGAGTTCGCTGATGTATTTTAAGACATACTGGGGTTACCACTGAGTAAGAAAATATAGTTTGTGATAGACTTAGCACCGGGCACTCGTCCTATTTCACATGCACCGTACCATATGGCTTCGGTAGAGATGAGGGATTTACGAGACCAAACAGAGCAGTTATTAGGGCAGGGTTTCATCCGTAGGATTACTTCACCTTGGGGTGCTCCGGTTCTGTTTGTGAAGAAGAGGGATGGATCCTTACAACTATGTGTTGATTACTGGGAGCTGAATAAAGTCACGATATGGAATAAATATTCGTTACCTCGCATCGATGACTTATTTGACCAAATGAGAGGAGCAACCTACTTCCCAAAGATAGACTTGAGATTCGGCTATTATCAGTTATGTATCAGAGAGTAGGATGTGTCAAAAACTGCTTTTCTGACGAGGTATGGATCCTACGACTTTCGGGTTATGCCATTCGGGCTAACCAACGCACTGGTAGTGTTTATGGACTTGATGAATAGGGTGTTCAGAGAGTTCCTTGATCAGTTTGTGATTATCTTCATAAATGACATACTGATTTATTCCCGTACCGAGGAGGAGCATGCCGATCACTTACGTATGGTTTTACAGACTCTATGGGAGAATGAGCTATATGCCAAACTGGAGAAATGTGAATTCTGGCAACGGGAGGTGCAATTTTTGGGACAAATCGTATCTGAGAGGGGTATATCAGTGGACCCTAGCAAAATATCAGCAGTGAGGAAGTGGGGACAACCAAGACACCGACGGAGGTACAGAGTTTTCTGGGTTTAGCAGGTTATTATAAATGGTTCATTCGGGCGTTCTTGAAGATTGCGGTTTCGAAGACGAATCTGGCTCGTAAGGGCATGCCGTTTATGTGGGATGATGAGTGTCAGTTGGCTTTTGATGAGCTGAAGGAGAAGCTGACTTAAGCACCGGTACTAGTACTTCCTAGGGCAGGTGTGGAGTACCTTATGTATACTGATGTGTCGTTACAGGGGCTTGGTGGAGTATTACAACAGGAGGCTTAGGCTATAGCTTATGCTTCCCTCAAATTGAAGCTTCATGAGAGGAATTACCCCACCCATGACTTGGAGTTAGCATCAGTCGTATTTGCGCTTCGGATATGGAGGCATTAGTTGTTAGGAGAGAAATTTTTCCCATTCACATACCACAAGTCACTACAGTACTTGTTCACGCAGAAGGAACTGAAAATGCTTCAGCGCAGGTAGCTTGAGTTTTTGAAGGACTACCAGTTTGAGATACAGTACCACCTGGGGAAGGCTAACATATTTACCGATGCATTGAGCCGTAGGCTAGTAGGTGGGGTGGCCGAGGTGAGGAAGGCGAAATGGAAAGAGTTGGGACATCAGGATGCAGTGGGCCGATCGTTCATGTTTGTTATGACTTTTACACCCTGGATAATGATGAAGGTGGTTCACGCCCAGTCAACATATCCATTTTATCAGGAGAGGAGTAGACACCTGTTAGCTGGAGGAGCAGAGTCCTACTCAGTGAGTTCCAAGGGAGGCTTATGCTTCAACGGTAGACTGAGTGTTCCAGAGGGGGAGGACCTGTGACATGCAATAATGACGGAGTCACATGGGTCCCGATTTTTGATACATCCCAGTGGGGAAAGATGTACCAGGATATGAGGCGATAGTATTAGTGGAGTGGTATGAAGAGAGACATTGCAGAGTTCGTCTCCAAGTGTTCCACCTATTAACTGGTAAAGGTGGACCATCAAGAACTGTCGGGTTGCTTCAGCCTCTAAAGATTCTTATGTGGAAATGGGAAAGCATTTCCATGGATTTCATTACAGGGTTGTCGACTACTCAGAGAGGTCACGATTCTATATGGGTTATTATAAATCTGCTGATGAAGGTAGCTCACTTCTTGGCAGTCCGGACCGACTACACTATGGAACAGTATGCCCACTTATTTATTGTCGATATAGTGAGGTTATATGGGGTGCCCCTCGATATTGTGTCCGACAAAGACAAAATTTTTGTGTTACACTTCTGGGAGAGTTTTCAGGAGGCTATGGGTACTGAGTTATGATTGAGTACGACGTACCACCCGCAAACAGATGGGAAGATGGAGCGCACTAATCAGATGCTGAAGGATATGTTGTGCATGTGTGTCCTTGATTTTGGAGGAGGTTGGGAGCAGTACCTTCCACTGGTGGAGTTTTCCTATAATAACTCCTACTAGTTTACTATTGGCATGGTCCCATTTGAGGCGCTATACGATAGGCCTTGTCGTTCTCCTACTTGTTGGTTGGAGGTGGGGGACAACAAGTTACTCGGGTCGGAGGTGATTCAGGATATGTTGGCCAGGCTTGCGATGATACGGAGTCGCATATGGGTAGCCCAGGATAGATATAAAATCTACACCGATGCTAAGAGGTTCTTCAGGGAGTTTTCAGTGGGGGACCAAGTGCTACTGCGAGTGTCTTCTATGAAAGGAGTAATGAGTTTCGAGAAGAAAGGGAAATTGGCTCCGAGATACGCAGGACCATTTTCTATTATTAAGAGGATCTGAGTGGTGGCATACAAACTTGGGTTGCCGGAACACTTGCACTGTATTCATGATGTGTTTCACATTTCGTCACTGAGACGGTATCTCCGAGATGAATTGGCTCACACTCACGTCGTGATAGAGGAGATAGACTTGCAGTCAGACAGTTCTTATGAGGAGAGACCAGTGGCTATTCTAGACCATAATGAGAGGAGAATGAGGTCCAAAGTAGTTCCACTTGTGCGGGTCCAGTGGGAACATCACAATTTAGAGGAGTCTACTTGGGAGCGAGATGCGAATATGTGTGAGAAGTATCCAGACCTATTCATGCCAGGTATACCTTATTTTCTGAATTTTGGGACGAAATTCCGTTATTAAGGGGGAAGTATGTAATACCCCGTAATTTTATTGATTTTAATAATTAGGAGATTAATTATTACTGTGGGATTAATTAAATTAAATGTGAGAAATTAATTATTAATTAATCTCGTTTAAAATAAATATTAACTAGCGTGCCAAGGGTCAATACTTATTATTAAAAATTATTGAATATTACTGTGTGAGTAAGTAATTTGGGATATTGATATATTTGTCGTGGGTGAGAAATACGACGGTTTGGTAAATTAAGTCGAGACGCGCGTGTGAGTCATGTCGAACTAATTTAATGATTCAAAAAGGAAATTATTTGTAGGTAACTCTTATGGGTGTTTCGAGTGCGTCAATTAGTTCGAAAGGGTTGGGATAGTCACAAAAATCTAGTCGGGTGTTTTATTTGGATTTCGGGGCAATTTAGGCCAAATCGACACCCCAAAGGGGTATCTTGGGCTTTTGAGATTTTGGGAAATTAAAATGGACGAAAATTGGGAAATTAAAACGAAAGGTACGTGGGTTAGATGGAGGTTATCTGTTTCTAAACCTGAGAGAGAGAGAGAGAGAGAGAGAGAGAGAGAGAGAGAGAGAGAGAACTAAAGAGGAAAAATAAGAGCTCCATAGGTGTTCTTGGAGCAAAACTCAAGCTCTCACACCAACAATCCCACTAATGTGTAAATCGCGAGGAGAGGATCACCCCAATACCAGTTTCATTGAATGAATCAGAAGTTCTCCATAAGGCAAGTGTTTATCTTGCTAAATTTTGTGCATATATTACCCATGTTAGACTAGGTTGTTGAATCATCCATGAGATAATGAATTTTATGATTAAATTGATTTCAAATGATGAATTTGGGTAGGAATTTCATGTAGATTGAGAAACCCTATTTAGATATATAAATTATGGGATTTATGCATGATTAAATACGAATTTAATTTGGGTTTAGATTAGACATTAATGGTGATTATAGAAATCTAGGGCTTTTAAGGATTTCTTGAATTAATGCATCCATACTTGAAATTTAATGAAATTTTGATGTTAAACCATGTGTAAAGACATCCTATTAGGTATAGAAATGATTTAGGATGAGTGGTTTTGTGTTGGGTGAAATTACACTTGCATTGGGTGGTCAAAAATGGAAGAAAAATGCAGAAATTCAAAGGTATGGGACAATCTGGGTTAAGGTCATTCGAAGGACCCGGGGAACTAGAATGTCATTCGAACGAGATTACCAACGATGTTACTAACGAGAATTCAAAGATTAGTTCATTCGATTTAGGTTCGAACAACCTCGTTTGAATGACCTTGTTCGAACGAGAATTCTAACGAGAGTTCTAACGGGAATTTTGAGTCCATTTTCGTTCGAAGTTTCGTTCAAATGACATTACTCAGACTTCTAACGAGATTTCAGATTTTCAAAGTTTTCCTCGGACAAGCAGGATCCTTACTAGTTTAATTTCGAGAGAGGGAATAAACATAAAGGGCTAATATGCGGTGAGTAGTAGAGGGGATTATATCACGTGTTTAATGAAAAGAATTTGGTTGGGTGTATACCTAAGGTTCACGTTAATATGTAAATAATACATAAATACGCGTGATATGTCTGACGCGCATAATATACCTCAGTCGCATAAATACATGGACTTTTATCAATATTAATCATCTCTAATCTCATTTAATAATTTAATGAGAGGCTTATCATTAAGCCCCTCCTACAGGTTGTGTGAATACCTAAGACTATAATAGGTTGTCTGTATACCTATGGATTGATTATTATGTGTATGGCATACCTACGCTGCTAACTATTGGGTGGAGGTTACGCGCTTGGGCGGTCTTATCCTGAGGAGCCTTCGGGGATGACTTTAGATTTTTACCATAGAACATAGAACCTTAGATACGTGCTATCCGAGATATGATAGTTCGACGGTTTAATGGGAACCTAGGTATTTGTGTGACCCATTGGGCTAGGGGCTATGTTCACCTCCATTACGTTTTATTGTATTTTTTATGGTTCGTGGGAGATTATCTGAACCCTTATCCCTATTCAGTGCGAGATGTACCGGGATACGATAACAGAGTATGCATTGGGCCAAGAGGTCTTAACCTAGGGGTGTAGGATTTATATATATATATAATGATAGACCATGTTAATAACGTATTGTACGGGCGATATAGGTGTACTTCAGGTGAACATAAGTAGTGATAATATGGCCTCGAACTAGTTAGGCTGGGTAGCATAGCTAGTATGGGTTAGAAAGTGCATTAGGCGTGCACATTAGCTGAGAGGTGAGCATCTCAAGTGAGAGCACGAATTTCTAACAGGTATATAATATGTGCTAAATTGCATTTATGCACTTACTATTTTAAAACTATTTTTACTCTGGTTCTGACCCGTTTCTTTCACATCTTCTCTCCTGTCTATATATATGTATTTAACAGGTGCCCAGCCACACGAACACTAGATCTTGACTCTTGGACTATTTGACGAGCTGCAGCGATTGTGGAAGCTGTAGGTCTTTGAGATTAGACGCATCTATCATTTCTTTCAGTATATTCAGACTTTCTATTTGGGGCATATGTCTCCATTCCCAGACTATGATTATTTCGAGAGATTTGTGTATTTTTCATCAGTACTTCAGTTTCAGTTGAACTTGGTATTTTATGTTGGAGATTGTAGACCTTTTAACTGGGACGTTCATCCCAGTATTTAATATTCTGTTATTTAGTTCAGTGGATAATATTTGATTATTTGTGTAGTTCATTTAGTTAATGAAGCGAGTTAATTAATAAACGAAACTTAATGGGTGTGTTATGAGTAAGTGCTTTGACACTAGCTTGATTAAATATTAGGTAATTAATTGAATTAAGATTTTTCGACTGTGATGCTTAGAATGAACCAACCGAACATTATGTTTTAATTTAATAAAGGACTGATCACCCAATATTTAAATGGGCGGGGTGTCTCAGGTGTTTAGAGAAGCGGTGATATTCTTCAAAGTTGTTGTGAGTGGGGAGCTCACTGATGAAGACTAATCGAAAGATCGCATGGAGTGCGAACGTAGGTTTCTACAGTAAGAGCTTAGTGTGAATTTTTGCGGGTGATGATAGCTGCAAAAAAGGGGGCACCTTCATTTAGGATTTTTCAGATAAAAGGGCTGACAGAAGGACGATACATAAGGGGAGAAGGACTCATATATGTATGACTTATTTGATGCAATTCTTTTATATTTTTTAACCGTATATGGACGATGTTTTATTTTTGGTATTATTATTTGGTAGTATCTTCTAAGGGGAAGAACTGAGAAGAGTCCCTTTGGATTTAGGTGAACTAGGGTGAGCTATCGACTTATACGGGAAGAGCGAGGAAGCAATAGATTGTGGTCTATTGTTTTCTGAAAAATAAAATGTGGGTGGAGGAATCCAACATAAGGGATTTACGCTTTGGCAATAACTTGTGGATTCATACTATTTTATCTTCCATAAAAAAAGAGGTAAGACATTCAACCTGGAATCTAAGAGGTTTTAGACCAGTCTCTGCTCGTCTAATAATTTATGAATTTTTTTGTCAAAGTGAGTGGCTCACAAGTATTTTTTCTTTTTGTTCAATAAGATGTGTAACTAGAGTTTTTCTCTATATGAAAAAAATATGACACGACTTAGTGATTGGTGGATCGCTTTCCTTTACCATGGATAACGGTATACTTGATGACTCGGACTAAACAACCTTTAAGGTACGTGTGAAACCACTATATCATGGTATTGAATATCTATGGAAACCTGTTCGATATACCCCACTACTGGACAAACTTCAAATGATCCCTATCAACGAGACTTTGTGATCGGGAGAGAGGCTGCCCGATATACCAGACACGTGGGAAAAAATAAGGATAGTCATTTTTTACCAGCCCTTTCGATTGACTTCTTTTAGCTTAATGGGTTTATGGTTTAAACAATAAGAAAATCAAGACTATGTAACGCATGATGCAAATAAGTAATATTCATTTTTACATACTTTCATGTTGGTTTTATCGCGAGGTCCTTCGCATGCCCTTATATGTTTGGATGAATGCACAATGTTGTACGTGGGGACTAAAACACGTATCTACGTTTCAAGGGACTCTAAAACCAAGGCCTCTAAACAATTCTAGAATATGCGTAAAGTTATACGATATTAAGTATATAGAAAGGAATCATAAGGATACTTGGGTTCACTTGATGTTATCCCCAGCGGTGTCGCCACTTTGGTGTTATCGGCCCCAAGATGTGATGCGATCGAGGAGGATACATGATGTGATTGTAGCATGTGTGCATAAGGGAGACTTGGTGCACTGGTCAACATGCAAGTGTTAGCTAGCGTGATGATCTTTGCGGGGATGCAAGATTGCTTGTCTCTCGATCCACCTTCTCCCTCTGAGGCCGGGTTCAGTTATGATTATTAACCCTAGAAGTTTTTTGATACCATATCCAGATTTTTTTTGCACGCCCCTTTTTATGCCCAAGCCTAATTATTCGTGCCAGGGGTTATTAGTTGTTCAGAGTCGCCAGTTAATTTTATATAAAAATAAATAAAAATGGATTGGATTAGCCCTTTTGGGCTAATACTAAGGCAGGTTGAGGCCTACAAATAATACAAAGATTCTTGGTGTGGGTTGGTGAACCGAATTACAAGTGGGAAAAGTATTAGGCACTCCACTTGTTCTTTATGCTTCCTTATCTATATACTTGTTATCATATTTTATATTTAAGATTACTTTTAGTTTATTTTAGAACATGTTGGGAGACCTTAGTTTGAGAATCCCTCAAAACGTAGATATATGCTTAAGGTATAAAAATGTTTTTTCTTAAAGGTGTGGTAATGTCATTAAATATATAGGAGTACACAAGAGTGCTTATGTGTAAATATGTGTTCAAATAATGGGTGGATATCAATATGTATGTATACGAATGCGAGACCAATCAACTTGTATAACGGGAGGCCACTTGACATGTATGTATGCATGGTAAGTCACGGATTAAGATAGTTAGATATCTCAATCGAGATATAAGAGAATTATGGGAGATGGAAGCATATATGTGGCGACAATACATCCAGATACATATTATTGAGTCTTATGATCATGAGACGGACTCGGTATTGTGCCCACGTACCCGTGTGGCCATGAGATCAAAGCCTACATACTTCAGTTGTTAAATTGAGATGCATGGATATGTTTCAACGTGGTGTGTGTGCAAGTGTGAGGACTTGGATTGATAAGGGATAAGCTATCTGTGATCCAGGAGGTTTATTCTAGCGGGGTTGATAATGGGAGTGGACTCAAAGTCTCTGACAATGATATTCATCTCAGTCGGGTGATCACTAACACAAAAGTCTTCTTGAATCACCGGGTTAATTTATATGCGTAATGTAAAGGATGTTAGACATCCGTCACTGCCTATGGGTCGAGTGATGAATGGGAGGGGTTGTTTTTAGAATTAGAATGGACCAGAAGTCACCTAAAGTTATTTATGTATGCCTTATCAAAATGTCTAAAATCCCAGAGGTTTCATAAAGCCTCGGGGCTGATTCGAAGTGATAGAGATGATAACTTCGTATGAGGAAGGGGATTTGAACTACAGATGGAGGCATCCCTAAGAGATAATACGCTACGAGACATATTATAAAGATTGGGATCATGAGTGCATCTCAGTATTGCGCCTGCGTACCTAAGACGTTTTGGGATCAAATCCAATGTAGTAATAACTAACAAAGCATATTTACGTGTGGAGGAGAGGGATAACGGATATACAATACACAAGATTATGTATTTATGGAGCCTAATCTTTATATAGAATTTTCTTTATGAGTTGGAGCGCATATTCTCATATTAAAATACGTAATTGAAAATAGGTGTTTGGTTAAGTTTTCTAGGAAAATATAGATTTTTGGGTGCCACTGTTGAGACCGAAATGTTTTCTCATAGAAGCAGTGAAGAGTATTCCAATTTTAGACCTTAGTTTTAGTAAAATTTTAGATTAACTTGATTCACGAACACCTTACTGAGGACTGAGTCGTACTAGATTTGATTAACATTTATTTAACATATGGGTATGTTGTCTAGTTCTACAGACAGAGGTGCTAGGTAAAAACCGTGATTAAAACATAAACGTTGTAAAATGCATACCCAATCCCATAATGGGGGCCGGGCAAAGAGATTTAGATAAATCCGTATAGTTTTATGTAACAATTTTTTATATATGATATTGACTCGATTTTTTTTACAGAGTTTCTTTACCCTTGTAGGGAAAGCCAAATGTTTCCACGGGGAGTGTCCCCTATGAGGTGGCACCATTTGGGTAGAGCTTTGTTTGCAAGAGCTGACTTTTGCTGGGTGTGGGGAGAGGTTTGACTCTATTTGTTGAAGGAAATGATTTTTCATGAAGTCGAGACTTCGCTCCAGATTTATGACGAACTCGAGATTTTTAGAAACTTGGGGTTGGAGAAAGTTAGAAAACTGAATCAGTGTTGGGTTTGGTGATGAAAATTCAATGTTCTGAATTTTTTAGAAAACATGATAAGATCATCATGATGAATTTCAGAATCGTTGTCAGAAACATTTTCTTTTTTTGATTTAGCATTTAATGATATTACTTCCTTTTTCCATTTGGTTTTGGGGAATATGTCTAATTTGTAAGTTTGGAGATCACCTCCAAGATCTTCTAGCCTAATTGTCTCTAAAATTCCTAAAGAGTTAAGGATGATAACCTTCGCACTAAAACGAGACGAGAGAAACCTCAAAATTTTCTTAACAACTCTCACTTTCAAAATTTTCTCACCCAAATTAAAACACGAATTCACAATATAAGATATACGAGCATAATATTCATAAAATGTATCATATTCAAGTAAGCATATTATCTAGGTTTTGAAGCTTAGAAGATTTAACAACATTGGTACCCTTGTGTGCGAGATGAACATTATCCCAAGCTTCTTTAAACGTGGAACATATCATGCTGTATAGAAATTCTTTGGATGTGCAACACATTAACATTTAAACATCAAGAGTTGAAATTACTCAATCTAAAATCATCCTCAGTCCCATATGCAATTGTCATGAGATTAATAACATTTCCATTAGTCACAATGGGAGGACTTCACCCCTTTCAATATTAAGCCAAATGTGCTCGTCGATTGATTTTAGAGATGATCTCATTCGAGCTTTCTAATAGGCATAATTTTTGCAATCAAATAAAGGTCTCCCACTGTACGAATTCTCCTTATAACCACCAATATTCATTTAAATAGCTTGTAGAAAGAAACTGCGATACTAATTTATAAAGGGACAGTCATGTTATATGTAGAAATTATAGATTAGGTCACACACAATACGAATTAAATTAAGTCTAATTTTATCTTAATTAATTAGGTGAACCTAAACATGCAAGGTATTGAATCTAAATTGAAATAAACAAACCAGAAGAAAAGATATGAGGACAAAATCCCTTTCGATAAAAACCTCTTATTTTTCAACACAGTTATAACTAGGATTTACAAAATGACACGAATATACTTATAGATTTAAACATCACTAAGTACTGCATTTATGTCTTTCTTCCTTATTATTGATAGAAATCAATGTAGATCCAACAACACCACACAAAGCAAGCTTCGCTTGCCTTAGTGTCCACCTATCATCCTTAGAAAACTCCTTTTTTATCTGCTGCAGTGAAGAATTAAATCCACATGGATTATAACTTTTGATACGTTCTTAAAGATTTGATAAAGTGATCACAAAACATCCAAGGGGTTTGGATTTGTAAAAATAAAGTGTTTGATCAAAAAATGATATCTAAAAATCTTGATAGAAATTTCAAGTTTGTATCTCTATACATAGGGAGAAAAATCTCCAAGAGATATAATTGAAAGATTGCATTGAGATATAATTTAAAGATTGCATTTGAAATCAGGTAAATTTTTTTTTCTAGCTCGTTCGAACGAGGTATATCTTGTTCGAACGAAGAACATGATCTCGTTCAAATGAAGCATATGATCTCGTTCGAACGAAGCACCTGATTTCGTTTAAACCACTTTTAAAGACTTATCCAATGAGATTCCAGAGCGGGCCAAAAGTCGCCAAAATTGACCTCGTTTGAAGTTCGTTCGAAGCTATTCTAACGAGGTACATGCACTCATTCGAATGACATCCAATGTCATTCTAATGACTTTGCAAATTTTCAAAAATAATATTGGAAAAATGTTTTCTGTTTTCAAACACTTTTAAAATACCCTTAGTAAATTAATTACATAAAATCAACCTCATGTACCTTCTCCATATGATTGTAATGACGACCTCAACTCTTTGATCTTCGATTGTTGCATTCAATCACTAACTTATCTTCACTTGAAGCTCTTGATAATATATATGATGGAGAAGAGGTGTAACAGAATATGACAGACTTAAAAACATAATGAGAAATTATAAATCTTTCTCTTACAGATATCGAAACTTATGAATTAGACATTTTCCTCGATTTTCAAAAGAAAAAGGAAAGATGAACATGTTTAAAAGCTAATTTTAAAAAAGGAGCTTTCTGACTCCGATCTGAAAGTAATCAAGATGATCTTGCCCTATTTGCTAAAAAAAATCAAAATTTAACTCAAATTCAAAAATAAAAATTCTTCGAAATTGGAAATTAGAAGTTTTGAGAAAAATAAAGATTTCAAAGTAATGATCAAAAGAAAGGTAGAGCTGAGTTTCATAAAAAAGATGATAAACGTAAAGCCATGAGTGTCTCACTAGGCTTAACAGATTTGACAAACGCAAATCCACCTATAATGCCACTCTAAGTGATAGTGATGTTGAGTCAGTATATTCTGAGGATGAATCACCGCATGGATGTAACTTCACTACGTTCATGGTTAGTCACGTTAGCACTTCAAGTATGTCACATGACGATGGGTACACTTCTAAACCTGATAGCCTCAATAATGTGTCAAACCATTCTAGAGAGTTTGATGGTGATGATTTGAGTGAGGGAGAATGTAGTCTCCAATCCTCATATTCCGAACTTTACACCGAGTCATTAAAAACCAAAAGTAAAAATAAAAATTTAACTCTTAGGGTGTTGTCTTTAGAAAGGAAGTTGAAAGTTTTGAGAGAGTGTGAGGCCTCAGTGACTCAAATCGAGAAATTGAGAGTCTTTTTAACTGAGCATCTTATTTTGATAGGTAGGGAAAGGACCGTTTTGAGCAACAAAGTGGCTAGTCTTACGGAAGATCTTCAAGCATCATCGGAGACTCATGAAAAAATTAAAGCCCACATTTTCCAACTCGAGAAATATATCAAATGTGAACGGGAGGCCAAGGTCACTTTAGAGGATACATCTAAGAAGGTTGGAAATATGTTTTTTTGGTCCCGCTTTAAGTTTTAAAGAGAATTAAGACATAGGTTACGATGGTGCATCCACTTCCAATACTGCACCTGGATCGCTTACTAAGCTCATGATATATCCTTATAGGCCTCCACCTAACCCACAAAGGGGAACTCGTCCTAGACGTTGTAACCAAAATCTACCCAAAAAATATGTGTTTATACCCATTGTAAACAAAAGAAGTTACCTTAGAGAGTTTTGTTTCAAGCTAGGTGGTGAGTGCATTATTTTGTATATTGTATACCTAAATTTATACTTTGCTAGGCCTATTTTATTTCATTTAATAAGTTCTTAGGGACATTTTGTTAAGTAAAGAAAAAAAAAATCAAGAATGATTGAATTCAGATTTAAAATGATAATTTTAAAGGCAAAAAGGGCATTTCAATAGTTTAACAATTTTTTGAGCTAATTTGAGAAAAAAAGTTGTCTGGGGAAAATTTTGCTGGTAATGATGGAGTTTGGAGAAAATTAACTATCAACTGGAGAAAAGCATGAAGAATCTGATTTTTATGGTCGTTCGAAAAAGGTTCTTATCGAAAAATGTATGAAATTTTTATTCTCCGAATTGGACTAAATTTAGTAAACGTGTTCTACAAGAAAAAATAAGTGTCCTCGGGTGAGGGAAAATTGAGTACCTTATTTCAATCCAAAGAACAAAGGAGGTGGAGTGTTCGGTTCCAACACTATTATTTGGGTGACTCCAAAACACTTTTTGACCAATCAAAGGGAGTTTCATCCCAAACCAAATACCTCACTTCTTGGTCTATAGAGAGGACCTTTAGGCTCACCACCCTTGGGCTCACCATTTCATGTAGACTTTTTTGAAGAAAATTTTGAGAGAGTTTATTATAATTTGAGGGATAATAATTGTACTTTTGTGGGGATGATTTTGTCAAGATTAGTTACAAGGAACAATTAAGTTGTAAGTTTGATTCATTAACGAAATTTCTTGTTCTTGCTTGTAAACTTATTATGTTGTTCATTTTGCTATCGTAAATTCTCTACCAGGACTAGGTGAAATTTATCCTACTTGATTAGTATTATGTAATTAGTTTAATTTTGTTCTCATTCCCGACATATTTTAAATGCTTTAAAAATTCGATATTCACTTAAAACGACATGATATAGTGTTTTAAACATTTTAAAGTGATTGCTAATTCATATTTTAAGAATCAAAGTGCATAATTTTTTATGGGTTATGCTCACATTGAATTGTTTGATATCTCATGCTTAAATACAACGTTAAGACTCAAAATTGATAATTTATATTTTAATTTTTGGTGTGAGTTCTTTTTGATGGGTTATGCTTGCACTTGATTGTTTTGATAGCCCATGCTTAAAGACTCCATTTAAAACTTAAAATTGATATTTTTAAGGGAGTAGAGATTTTAACCGTCTAAACTAGAGACGTTAAATTGTTTGTGAACCTAAATATTTTTTTTGAATTACACGTAACGAGAGTCGGTTTAATTTGAATTATAAAATCGAAAATAACGAAATGAGATTAATGCTTAATATTAGTTAAAATTGATAAATGGATCCGAAATCCTAGTTTCTTCCATAATTAGTTAAATACTATTGGTTTCTCCCATTAATTGCTTTTATTTTAGTTTTAGATTATAATTCTCATATTTAAACTGTATCGTCTAGTTGGAAAGTCATTCATTTAAAAAACTGATCAAATCTTTGTGGGTTCGACCCATGCTTGCAGAAGTTATACTATAATAATCCGTGCACTTGCGATAATTTTTAATTTGACAATAAGTTTTTGGCGTTGTTGTCAGGATTTTTGTATTAATTTTTCAAGTTATAGACTTTCGGACCAATTTTACTTTACTTGATCATAAAAACCCTTAAAACCTCAAAAAAATTAATAAAAAAAGTATATATATATATTTATATATTTTAAAAATTTTCATATTTCGATTTTTATAAGTAGTCCCTATGAAAACGAAAAAAAATTATATATTCAAAAAATATGAAAATTCAAAAAATTGTTTTATTTCCAGTAGTATTTTTCTAACTTTCAGAATGTAAAAAAATTGTTTCATAAGTGTGCTTGTTTTTTTTTTTTGTATATCGTGTTAACTATACAGCTAGCGCTCGTGTCATGTTGTTTTTATTTCTATTTTTTTGTGTCGCACTTTATGCTTGGTATAGTTAGTTTGTATTATTTTTCGGTAGCACATAAAAAAATTAAGAAAGGAAAAAAAAGAGGCAAAAAAGAGACAAAAAACTAAAAAGCAAGTAACGGTGTTCGAACGTGAAGGACATGTGTGCAATCTTGTCACGAGCACAAGTAACTCTTGAATACGATTGGAACGTAGGCGACATTTCTCCTTAATCGACATCAACTTAAACTTTGTCCCGAGGTAAATAAGTGATAAAAAAAGGTCCACGCCGGAGGTATGCTTCGCGTGCTCCTTACGTGATTTTGTTTTTGCATATTTTTAAATGGTACATTGTATTAATTTGAATTAAGGGCAAAACCCACTTACAAGATGAGGTGATGATTTCATCAACCTTCCTTGGACCAAAAATCATGAAATTAACTGAGAATTGGCATAACCCGAGCTATCACTTTTAATTTAAAATTAATTAGATACTGTCCCTAGGATATGACATTGCTCGTAGGATAACTCTTAACGAGACTAAAATTAAAAGCCACTCCAATGAGAACTTATCAAATCGATTATGTTTTACCTTGTCTAGGATTTTTTTATTTTTAATGTGTCTTCATATCGACCGCCTACCTGGAAGTAAAATCAAGATTTGAGGAGATAACCGTAGTTGGTCGTCGTTTAAATCCACCCTTATCAAAGAATAAGAGCTGTCTAATTGGGGCGATTATTTCGAAGACCCGTGTTTTTATCGATTAATCTCGAAAAAACTAGACTTTAAAATTAAATTTTCCGTCACCTAAATTAGATAAATCAAATTGCTCTGTGTTAGTTTACGTGGTTTTGAGTTAATTTTAATTGCTTTTTCATTATAAAAAAGGATAAAAAATCAAAATAATATATATATATATATATATATATATATATATATATATATATTCATGAGTAGTAAACTACAATGGGTGATATTCATATTATTATCCACTCGTCTTTTTCATATTATTATCTAGTCGTCTTTTTCATATTCCTCTATTCATATCACTATCTGCCAACCAAAGTGAATCAATTGGGAAGAGGTAAACAAACATTATAATAATGATATTGCTAAAATTAGTCATGAATTAAATGGGAATAATTATTTTTGTAAGGAGAAAATAGACAATATTAACACAAGTAACACTTGTGATGATTTGAATGTTGATTTTTGTCAAGATTTTTCTTATAATTTAATTGAGAAAAATGCTACTTCATCTTATATGTGAATTTTTTTATTCAAGGATTCGTTATTTGATTATAGTGATACTTCTAGAAATTATGATGGTTCTCCCAATTATGATGAATAAAGTGTATCCCAATTGGATACATCTTCTCATACTTTTAGAAAAGTCTCACATTTAGGATTGGAGAATGTATTCTCGATTTTACGTGACTATTTTAGAAAAAAATAATAGAAAATATTTGGATCCTTATTGTGTTTTGTTACCCCCATCTGATGCATTGACATATGATTTATGTGATTTAGAATTCTTTATTATAGATGATGCCGATGATAACCATTATTACTGTGAATTTAAATATATGATTTGTGTTGTGCGGGCATACTCTCAGGTTTATGATGTTTTTGTAGTTAGCGCTATAAGGTTTATTATTTGGAATGATTAACAAGTATTTCAATTATTAATTTATGGCAACGGTGATAATTTTCACTACTCTGTTTATTATTATTTTTTTCTTAGATTTTTTAAATATTTTATAAGTTGTTTTATATTTTTTTATAGTTAACATATTTTTGTTAAGTTTGGATGTTCGTAGCAAAATTGGAGGTCACAGGTAATATCTTCTTTTACCTCTTTACTTGAGCATACATTGAGGACAAAGTAAAATTTAGGTTTGGGAGGTAAGGATGGTATTTTAAAAAATAATTGATTTTTTTTTAAAAATCAGATAAAATTAAAAAAATCCAAAAATATATTCAATATAATTAAGTTTTGAAATGATTTCTTAATATAGAATCAATTCACGCATCTCTCAAATTATGAAATTTTTATACACAAGCCAAATAATATGGCCAGAAATGGATATTGAGATGAAAGTTAATATGCTTAACGAATAACTGTGGAGATTTTGACCTAGTGAGATATTGTGCCATTCATTATTTTCGAGAAATTTAATCAATCCCGAGTTAAAATAACTCAAAATTTCCTTCAGTGATTAATTCGTTGATGATCTCAAATTCTTTGTTTTGTTCGATTACTAAAAACAAATGTTAAAATGTTTGGAAACAGCATTTTATTCGATTACTCGAATTCAAATTAGTGGCCCTATCTCTAGGATTGCTTGCCATCTCGGCTGGTCTTTTGAAATACAACTTGTCTCTGATATGCGAAATCATCTTGTAAATAGGCTCTTTAAAAAGAATCTCCGCTGCTTGGAAACTGCTTTTGTTGGTCTGTGGCTTGGATCACCCCTTACCAGTGTCATTCCATGACCTTTTCTTCAATAGAGTAAACTGGTTTTCTCCATTGGAGGCCTTTTTTGTGTCATTCTTCTTTGACTGGTTAGACTCTGGTTGGACGAAACCTTTATATTGTTGAGTATGTCCTTTATCTTTGTGTATTTTTCAATATGTTCCATAAAATTGTCCATAGTGGATGCCGATTTCTTTGTCAGGGGTTGATAAAGGTCGTCCGATCTGGCGAGACCAAACTTGATGGATGATATGTTTAGTTGTTCGTTGTAGTCGCCTAGTAGCGCTCTGCATACTTCCTGAGGGGCTATCCTTTATTCCTTTTAAGATTAATCAACGAGTCAACCTCCTTAACTGCTTTGCTATTTGTGATTAAGCGAGCTATAAATTATTTGGCTAACTCTCTAAACGAGGAGATTGATCTGGGAGATAGCTTCTCAAACTACTTTAATATGATATCTCCTAGGGTTGATGGAAAAACTTGGCACGTGAGGGCATCACGATGACTCCAAAAAGACATCGCTTACCGATAATGTACGATATGATGAGCATGATTAGCTTTCTCATAATAAGTCGTGATTTTTTGAAACAAATAACTTTTTTGGAGGATCTGAGGTCTCTATCTCCACGGTGAAGGGTGAGGCAAATCCATGCCCCAATACTTTTCTAACAAGGTATTTTGGAGTTCACGTCAAATTTGGGTTCAGCCTTCCTTCCAACATCTTGTTAATGAATCTACATAGTTCTCCACTCCTAACTTTATTCAGTGTCACTCTGTGGCGAGCCAATCTGCTACTATGTTCAAACCCGGTTGTTCGAACTGGAGGACGATTGTGGCTAATGAAATTACGATCCGAAGAGTGATGTATATGCAGTGGACTATAGTGCAATGTGCGAGAGATCCTTGATGCGATGCATAATGTGTGTGCTATATGCCTTGATAGCGAGAGTTTTTCTCAATCAATGCTCTGATACCACTTGTTGGAACACGAGGCCCCCAAATTTAAATGCTTTTACTTCACAAAAAAGTAATTTCCTTTTTAAATATATGCGGAAGCGTGAGATAGTTCAATTAAATAACAAATTTTAATTATTTCTTTTAAATTAAAATTAAACCAAGTGAAATTAGATTAAACACACACACAATTTAAGTTTCACTTAAACCAATTTAATTTAACCCGAGTCCTAGAAATTTTCCTAAGTCATATTTTCAATATTAACAAATTAGGCCAAACCAATTTTATAAAATTAAGTGACGACTTGAATTAAATTAACATAAACATTACCCAAATTAATTTAGCACCAAATTAAACAAGTAGTGATTTTAAACCAATTTATCTTTTTACCTAAGCATGCGTTCTAGGTGAGTTTTGCAAAAGATCGAATAAACAATGAATCACTACGCCGCAATGTACGAGGAAAAACCCACAACGGGAAAAAACCTCAGATGGCCCTAGCCTCAAATCCACTACGTACGGTTTTACAAATACAAGATAGTAAGACTTACAACACTCGACTTGACTCCGTCCAAGCCCCGACGCTTCTTCTTGTATCCACCTCTTCCTAGCGAATAACCACAGAGCTCCATCGCAGTCTCGAAATCCACCGATCGGACTTTTTCGGTCATCATCACCCGAACAAGGAGCCCTTCTCCAAGTGGGTATGATAATGCAAACTTCTTCTTCTTTGTCGGATTTAGAAGCAAACCCAAACTTCTCTTCAAACGGTAGAGATACAAACCGGTTGTCAAAACCCCAAGCAATGTATATATATATAAATGAACTTGGATAAACAAACTATGGGTGTAAAACAAGTGTTTAAAAGATTTTTCTTGAAAAACAACAACACTTAAACTTGAACTTTTTTTTTTGGGAATTTTGCTCTCAAACTCTCTCTTGGAGGTTGTAGGATATGAAAAAGTTTATTAAAAAAAGTTGGTTCCCGCACATATTAAGTTTTGTCAAAAGATAGCGGGGTAAAGTAGTGGGAAACATGGAAAAACTGCTCAAAACTGCCAATTAAACTATTTCCGCCAAAACTCGTTCGAACGAGATTTTCATTCGAACAAAGTCTCGTTCGAACGAGCCTTCTAACGAAGTTCCAGTGTGAACTCGTTAGAAATCTCGTTGGAAATCTCGTTCGAACATCATTCTCGTTCGAACGACACTTTGAACGACATTCCAGTGGCCAAAGTGGGAACTCATTGACAAACTCGTTCGAATGACATTCTCGTTCGAACGACAAACTCGTTCGAACGAACTTCCAGAAAGCTGAAATTTTAATTTTTAGCCCAGAAACTTTATATACTTTATTTTAAAGTTTTAATAAAATCTTTCTGAAAATAAATAACAGTTTAAAAATGAAGTACACCCAATGAAAAATGTTCCAAGCTCCTATATATATATTTACAATGCATTCATACCTTAGGAGCAATGGAACCTTGTTGATGACGTAGAAACGAGGCACTACAAACACGGCATTTGATGAAGCTTTATGAACTTGGCTGCTACGTCTTCAACTTTAGAATGTCATAAGCTTGAAGGATGGTCAATAACTCTATCCTATGACATAAACGTTTTTGTCCGTAATTGAACCAAAACTATAAAGGACTCAATTGGAAATTTGTGTCCTTACATGCCTACCTATGACTCAAGTGCAAGCTAATCGCATAAGTAATACCCGGTAAGTCAGGTCGAATCTTCAGGGAATAAGTCGTATAACAACCGATGAATGTAAGGTTAGCTTTAAAGATCTCGGTATCGACTCAAGAAAGAAAGAAAAGGTGATTTTTTTTTCTTTTCAAGGAAATTCTATTTATTTAAGCAACTTGAAACTAAGTAAGAGTAATTTAAACTAAGAAAAAGCAAGAATTTGAAAATTTTGGGTTTGAAAACTTTTGGGAAAAATGGAATTAGGATCTAATCCCCCGAACTGTAGGAAATATTCGTTAAATATAAAATTCTCACAAACTATTTAATTAATTGAAAAGAAAAACATAAACGAATTCAAAGAAATAAACACGTGTGGGTGTTAATCCGTACAATATTTAGTTAACAAATTAATTAATGCGAATGATAGAATTACCGACACATATACTGTATTCTCATACACTCCGGTTGCCTTCGATGGAAGGATTTAAGAGATTTACGATATTAGTCCAGATAAAAATATCAAACTCTAAGAATTAATCATACAATTATTTTGAATTTTATATTTAACATAAAAAACCTAAGTTGGGTTCATATTCCCCAACTCACGATGAGTTTAGCCAGTCATGGAATAAATATCTACGCAATTAATAATTTTAATACGAGCAATCATGATTGAAATAACAAGAAATATGAGATGAAATAATATTACCAAGTTAGAGAAAACAATTAGCATGCAAGAGGAGCCACATCAATCGAAGAAAATCGGAAAAAGATTAGGTCTTGATTGAATTGATGATGAAAGATGTATCCAATTAGTTCTTGATCACATGTTTCCTAATATGACTCTCATTAGGTTAATTAGACTCCTATTGGCTATAAATATGTGCCAAAATTCGTCCAAAGTAGTTTAGATAGACTCAAATTACTTTAGCAAAAATCTAGGAAGAGATAAAAATACCTACCTAGGATCGAACCCATAGCTGAATTGAATCCATGATCGAATCCACAAGGGCAAACAAGTTTATTGACCAAATCGGTTTGATCAGGTTCTCTACCTAACTTTTCCTTCTTTGTCATTTCTTCTTATTTGTAGTTTTTCCCTTGAAATTCTTCTTAACTTTGAATGGTCGTAACTTCTTCATCGTAGTTCGGATTGAGGTTCCGTTTCTTCCAGTATTCTTGTAACTTCATTCTCTTCAATTCTACTAGCTCTTTCTCTAAGTTTTGGCTAATAATTTTTCAATTTTCCCTTGACTTTCCTTTCATGCTATTCTTTCACTTTTTGACTTTTCTCTTCCATCCACTTGCATGATTTTCTGTAAAATGTAAGAGAATGCGTAAAACATAAAATATTCACCAAAAAGGTTAGTAGCACAAATATGAAATAAATCTGGGCTAAATGAAATGTTCGAGAGTGTAAAAATACCGAAATTGAGGGAATAAATATTGAATATTTATGTCTAATCAAATCTCTCAACTTAAAACGTTGTTAATCCCGAGCAATGTAAAACAATGCGGATTAGAGTATAAGAAAACTTCTAAATAACTAAGATATAATACCATTTTTGGGGGTAAGTGATTACGTTTAGCATATGTAACAAGCCGTTAAACCCCTAGGTTACCCTAATAGGACGAGTGGTGTATCATGAGGGTTTGAAGTGAATTAACCCACAAAATTTGTTTTGTACCACAAGTACAACTCAAAGAAAGTATAAAAAAATTAAAAACCGTACAACTTAAATTTCATAAAAATAATCATAACAAATTTTTATTCGATAAATCTCAATTCATAATGTGTGTGTGCGAAGTCAAAAATTAACCGCTAAATTCCACCGATTGATCATTACATTACTTGTCGAAAATTTGCTTTGATTCAATTTCTCGGAGATGCTCTCACAAACGAATCACTTGGATTGTGGACTTTTCTCTCGATGTGCGTAAAATTAAGAGTAAATATAATTGGACACGAGTTCAAGCACATAAATTGATAGACGGATTTTTTATGGTGAATACGATCTCATGAACGAAATATGATCATTGAAAAACGGAAAAACAACATTTTTTATTTGCATCGTTTGTCTCTTTACCATCCTTTAGTATTTTTAGCTTTCTGCTCGGTAATTGACTTCATTATTTGGACTCGGTTGGAACTTTTTTAGGATTTTGCTCATTTTTCTCCTTTTCTTTTCTTTTTCCTTCTATTTTTCATATTTTTTTCACATTTTGTTTCTATGTTTTTTCGATCATTTTTTTTAATTTCTACCCCTTTTTATATACCATTTGCACTTAATTTATGATTTTTTCGATTTTCACAACTCTGGGCTAATTTTGGTTTTTCGGATTAACAAACGAAGAGGGATATCATTTTTAGGTTCAAGTTGGATTTCAAAAGGATATTTTCATGAGTTTTTATGGATAATATTTTTGGGTGAACAAACGGTGGCCTAACTTCATATGTCCGAATTACTAATAACATTACCATATGCGTCTCAAGATTTATTTTTATTTTTGAGAGATTTGTAGCTTGTTTTCAAAATAATATTTCCACTCGTTTTTCATAATCGATCAAACAAAGATTTAGAGATAAACGACGAAATTTTTTTCACTGAAATAACTTTAGAGTTATTTTAAATCGGACTGATTTAATTACTCTGGAATAAGGATAGGCTTAAAAAATCTCATCGGGTTAAAATCTCCACATTTATTCGTATAAGTCAATAATTTTTGCTCAATTTTCATTTTTAATGAATTTTGGCTTAGTGCAATGGGTTCTTACAAATTGAAACTTTTAAAAAAAATTTAGAGATATTTTTGAGGATTTTAAATTCTTATTTTTTATTTATTTTGAAGATAAATATTTTAGACTTTTTTGAAAATTTTCAATTTTTTGGGCATTTTAAAATTTGTGAAGTTTAAAAGACGCACTTGTACCTCCCCAACTTAGAGTTTTGCATTGTCTTCAATGAAAATGACTAAAACCTGAATAAGACAAGAAAGATTGCGAAATATAAAACAAACAAAATTCAAAATGCAAATAGACAATAATAAACTCAAACACCATTTCATTAACAAGATATAGAATGATTACATAGTTTCTTTGAAACATACATCCATAAAAAATGTACACATCCACAAGAGCTAATAAGAGGGGCTAAGCGCTTCTGAGTCATGAACATAGGAGTTTCGGTAGTAGTCAGGCAATTGGGATCTCGGGTCCATGTTAATTCGGTATAAATGGACTTGGAGCCGCATCATTATCCGATGTCCCTTCGATAGTCGGCACGATCTTCCCGGTACTAAAAAATGAACCCGTGAAGAGAGGCATCAAGTTGGTTTATCCGACTCTTAATGACCGCCGTGTTGTAGGCGTGTTCATCAAAGTCTCCCTCAAAATTTGGGTCGACTGTATCGTCGTCTCCTTGGACGCCCTCATGAAAGTCCTGCCCTTCCTCACTTTATTCGTTGCTCTCCTCGACTTCTTCCTCATCGTCACTTTCCTCCCCTATTTTAACATCTTCTAGAATGGGCTCGGTTGGAGGTGGATCATTTCGGGTTTGGGTGTTGCTTCGACCAATATAGGTGCATTTATGGGCTTGGGCTCACATGCTTGGTGGCCCCATGGAAGGATACTCGCTTTCAATGCATAGTGAGGTAATGAAGCGGGCGTATGGAAAGGAAGTTTTACCAGTTCCATCATAAGACGCAGAAGTAATCTCATCAAAATTAATATATGCAAGGATTATTTTAGCCTCCATATTGAACAAAAAGTAGAGGAAAGTCTCGTACCCCAAACGGATGGACGAATCATTCTTTGTGGGGAGGATGGTACCACACGTGATTAAGTTAGCCAAACGGGCGCGAGTCGAGAGTTTCCCAGAGGGAAATGTCTCGCGGGTCCATAGAGTGTCAGGGGCCCATCGGTTAGAGAGTTGGATATGCGAGAGGACCAGACCCCGATATGGGTATGTGTAGCGATCGAAATATACGAACCCCACCGTCCGCATATTGCGCTTGGTTATTTAGAGTGTGAGTGGGAACGTTTTTCCATCAACGTAGGACTCATAATGGCCTTTGGACGTGCAGACTAGGGACTCGTACAATTATCGGACGATGCCCTCATAAGCGGGGTCCGAGTCATTGAACAACCATGTTTTCCACCCGAAGCGAGAAAATAGGGAGGTAACGTCCCCGAGAAATTGATTCCAAATGATTTTGCACTCGGTGAACACGGTGTGTTGGTGGATAAAATACTCATCACACCAATTGCATTCTTGGACGTAACGAAATGTTTGTTGAAATTTGTTGTCTTCTTCCACTTCGACGGAATCATACGTCTTGACATATGTTTTGGGAGCCATGGGGAGGTATGGAAATTTAGGGGAAGAACTTGAAGATAATTATAGGAGAAAAGATAAGGTTTAAGGTGTTAGGAGAAATAGTGGAAGGGTGGGGTATTTATAGGTTAGGGGGGTGTGTGAAAGGGTGGGAGATAAAAGGGTTTTAGGTGGGAAATGGAGGGATATTGAAAAATAGAAGGTTTTGGAGTTGGGGGAATTTTTTTGGTTGTATTTTTGTATATATAGGGAAAGGGAATAAATTTGAAGGGTGAGAAGGTGAAAAGGTTGGATGAAAGTGAGAAAATTATGTGTTGGCAGCCCAGGGGAGCAAGCCGGTTTGCCTTGGGGACCGAGCCGATTCGATTAGCAAACACTTTTCCCCTAGGACTGAACCGGGTCAGTTAAAGTTGTTGTCAACCGCCATTTTCCCCATTTTTCTCCTTTCTCTCGGGCACGGGGTTTTGGGTTCCTACAAATCTCACCAAGTTCAACAAAAAATCACCATAATTGACCGGAAACACTCAATCTCAACGTGCGCTCTTGTTTTTCTATCTCATGATGGGTCTCGACAAAACGAAAATAGTTATACTCTTGAGAAAATGGACTCAACTCACTCCTAAACACTCTACGCACTCACACGGCTAAAAAATACAATAAAAACTCACCCCATATGCATCGGGGGTGTGACAAACTCTCTTCGAAAACTTACTCATCCCCGTATACGGGACCTGACAATAAAATTGTCTCAACTTCCCCAATGCACGCCTCTAGATACGACTTTAGGCATTGTCCATTCACCTTAAACATGATCCTATCCTTAGGATCCTCTGCTTATATCGTACTATGTGGGAATACTTCCTTCACAACGAACGGTTCGGACCATCACGATCATAACTTTTCAGGAAACAAATGTAGATGAGAGTTGTGAAGGAGAACTTTTTGACCTGAATGAAACTTTTTGCGATTTATACTATGATCATGTGTAAGATTTATTCATTCTTTTGGCAATGTAGATACTCTCATACGCATCGTTGCACATTTCTTCTAATTTATTCAATTGAAGTTTTCGAGTTTCACCGACTTTATCTTGGTTTAAGTTCAACCTCTTAATCGCCTAATACGTCTTGTGCTCTAACTCAACAGGGAGATGGCAAGGCTCACCATACACAAAGAAAAATGGGGACATCCCAAGTTTTTTTTATGCAGTCCGATAAGCTCATAGCACATTAATTAATCGGTTAGAACAAGCCCGATAATTAGGATCAACAGGCTTTTTTAGAATATTTTTAATTTTTCGAGTTTCTAACTCGGCTTGCCCATTCGTTTGCGGGAATAAGTTGTCCCAACCTTATGGATGACTCCATACTTTCTCATTAACTTCTCAAATGGCCTATTGTAAAAAATGAGTGCCGTTGTCACTAATGATGGCTTTCGGAGCATCGAAACAAGAAATAATGTGTTCATGAATGAACTTTTCCACCACTTTACTGTTATTTGTCTGTGAAGCTATTTCCTCTACCCACTTAGACACATAGTCTATGGCGACAACAATTTATTAAAAATTAAAAGAAGAAGGGAAAGGTACCAGGATGTCGATACCCCAACTGTCGAACATCTCAATGGTGAGAATAGGGGTTAATGGCATCATATCACGTCTAGTAATATCTCCCATCTTTTGGCACCTATCGCAAGATCGACAATACACGTTCACATCCTGAAAGATATTGGGCCAATAGATATCGCATTAAAGAATCTTTGTGGCCATCTTTTTTGTAGAAAAATGGCCTCCACACGCTTTTGAATGACAAACCGAATTACCCTTTGAATCTCATCATTCGACACACATTTCTGGATTATTTGGTGCACACAATACTTAAATAAATAAGGATCGTAGTAGAAAAACATGAGCGGCCATGCGAAGAACTTCCTCTTCTCTTGTCGAGGCCAATCGAAGGGAATTGCCACCAGGACTAAATAGTTCACAATGTCCACAAACCAAGGAAGAGAATAAGTAGTAAAAATTTTCTCATCCAAAAATTACTCATTTATGGTTACGGTATCTTGTGGCACATTAGACGAGAGCCTAAATAAGTGATCGGCTATGACATTCGCTATTGCTTACCTTTAATGGAAAGATCGAACTCTTGGAGTAGCAAGGCCCACCTAATGAGGCGTGGATTTGTATCCTTCTTGTAAAGGATACATTTAAGTACCACGTGGTCGGTAAAGCACGTGATAAGTGACCTGATAAGATATGAACGGAACTTGTCGAAGGCAAACACTAATGTTGTCAACTCTTTCTCCATGGTGGAGTAGTTCAATTGAGGTTTCGTTAATGTCCGGTTAACATAGTATATGACATGGGAAGTTTTATCTCTCTTTTTCCCTAAAACAACCCCTACCGCGTAGTCACTCGCATCACATATTAGCTCGTATGGAAGGGCCAGAGTTTGCATAATGGGAGCGAAGATGAGGCTGATTTTTAATTTCTCAAAGACCTCTTGGCACACTTCACTCCACTTAAATGAGGCATCCTTCACGAGTAAGTTACTTAAGGGATCAATGGAGCTAAAATCCTTAATAAACCTATGATAAAACCCTGTGTGTCCCAAAAATGAGCGCACATCTTTTAGTGACTTGGGTGGGGGAAGTTCGACAAATATGTCAAATTTGCTCTATCAACTTCTTTCCCCTTAGATGACACTATGTGGCCTAGAACTACTCCTTTGGTAACCATAAAATGGCTTTTCTCCTAATGTAGTATCAAGTTCTTTTCCACACATTAGGAAAGCATCTTCTCGATATTAACGAGACAATGGTAAAAAAAGTGGCTGAAGACGCTAAAATCATCCCTGAACACCTCAAGGCCTCTCTCAACCATGTCTCTAAAGAGACTAAGCATTGAACTTTGAAAGGTTGGGATCGCATTACAAAATCCAAAATGACATTCTTTTGTAGGTAAAAGTTCCAAAGGGACATGTGAAAGTAGTCTTCTCTTGGTCTAGTATATCTATCTCTATTTGGTTATACCAGGAATAACCATCTAAAAAATAGTAAAATGGGTGGGTGAAGACTCTCTCAAGCATTTGGTCCATGAAAGACAAGGGGAAATGGTATTTTCTAGTGCCGAAATTGAGTTTTCGATAATTAATGCAAATGCGCCACCCAGTGGTGGTATGTTTTGAATTAAGTTCTCCCTTTGCGTTCTCAACCAAGGTCATTCTCGACTTCTTGGGAGAGACTTGAATTGGACTCACCCATTTACTATAAAATATAGGATAAATGATGCCCGCATCCAATAACTTAATGATCTTCGTCCTTACAACGTCATTCATAATCGGGATCAAATGTCTTTGTATCTCCTTAGAGGATTTCACGTCTTCCTATAAGTGGATTTTGTGGGTACAAATTAAGGGACTTATATCTTTCATATCCTTAATGGACCAACCAAAAGCACCTTTGTGCTTCCTCAAAATAGTCATAAGATTCCTTTCTAGCTCTTAACTTAGGCTAGAGGAGAAAACAACCATATATGTCTTATTCTCTCCCAAATAAGCATATTTAACATTGGAAGGAAGTTTCTTCAATACGAGTTTTGGAAATTTAAAGTCGGAGGGATCGTGTATGAGTCCCTCGATGGTAGTTACTCGAATTGAGAGACCCAACTAACGTCTATCACATTCTCTTCACTCTCTCCCTCATCTAATAACTCTCTCGTCCTACTCACCTCTCGGTTGAACTCAGAGTAATCTCACTCTCACTCGCTGTCACTACACCTACCTCAAGTGGATTCCTATTATGATTACCCTTAAAGTGTTCATGTACTACTTCCTCGATGAGATCCGTTTCGGGTAAATCATACTCATCACCCATTTTCTTGGTGATGTTGAAGATATTCATTTTAAGTAGGGCTGCGTTTTTTTTTTCCGAATATTTCGATTTTTTCGATATCTGATATGATATTTTCCAATTTTGGAAAGTATATAAGGTTTTCGATTTTCGATTTTTGATTTTTTCGAAAAAAATCGGATCGAAAATTGGAAATAATTCTGAATTTCTGAATTTCCGATCCGATTTTTTCGAAACTATGCTGATTTGATTTTTTCGAATTATTTTCGATTTTTTCCAAAATATTTTCGATTTCCAATTTTTCTATTTTTTTAAACATTCTCATGTGTCCCACATCGGCTAGGAGAGAAAGAGACGCCCAAAAAAGTCCTCTATAAAAGGAGAATATTCCTCTATCCTCTACACAAATGAAAAAAATGGTTAAATCCTTACATATTTACATGTTGGGTTAAATATTTTTTTCGATTTCTTTAAAATGAGAATTTCGAGTAATCGAAAATCCTATATTAATTTTTTTGAGATTTTGGAATATCCAAAATTTCTGAATTTTTAGTATATGTTTTGAATTTTCGAATTTTTTCGATTTTTTCGAATTCGGAAACTTTTCTGATTTTTCAAAAAAATTGGATAGGAAATTGGAACAAATATTTTATTTTCAAAAAAATTGGAATTTTTTCCGAAAGGTCATTTTCCGATCCGATCCGGCCGAAATACAACCCTAATTTTAAGTGTCATATTACCGAACGTGATTTACATTTTCCCATTACCTGTGTTAATCATCGCGTTAGCCATGGCTAAGAAAGGGCGGCTAAAAATTACGGGAACATGATGACTCAATGGGGAGGAGGGATCCGTATCCCAAATGACAAAATCTATCGGGAAGTAGAATGTGTCAACTTAGATGATCATGTCCTCAATAATCCCATGGTGTACCTTCACAGAACGATCCGCAAGTTGGAGAGTACTTTTGGTGGGCTTAAAATCCCCCAAAGTAAGCTTCCTATAGATGGAATACGGTGGAATATTGTCACTCGCCCCTAAATATAATAAATCTCTCTCGATTTTATTCTTTCCAATAATGCAATAAATGGTGGGGGCACCTGGATCTTTATACTTGGGTGGGAGGTCACTCAATAGTACCGAACTCTCATTTTGTGCTAAGAAAACCTTCTTCTTGACCTTAATTTACGTTTCATCGTGATCAAGTCCTTTAAGAACTTAGCATAAGCAGGAATTTAATTTATAACCTCAAAAAATGTAGGTTTAGGTTAACTTGCCTTAAAACTTCTAGAATGTCATCACAGGAGGCCCTTTTTGGAGGAGTGACCAACCATTGAGGGGATGGTGCGGCTATAGGGGGTTTCATTACAACCTCAGGCCTAACCGTGCCTTCTTTTTACTCTCTTGCAAAGGTAAATCTTCGACCTCTCGTGTTCCAGGACAAACCTCATTATCTTTTTGCACTTTATGTGGTGGAGGTGATAAGTCAATAAGTCTTTCACTACGTAGAGTGGTTACCACTTTGCATTAATCTTAATTTTCATTGGGAGTAGAGCTCACACATTTTTTTACCTTAAGGTGGTCGTTGGACTTGGGAAAGAAACTTTCTCGTATCCTGGACACTTAAAGAGGTGTATACACCCCATCCTAGGACCCCCCCTAAGAACCTCCTTAGGTCCCTAACATTCACTTATTCACTATAAACCCTAGGTCATACTCCAAGTACCGATTTAGAGTCCACTGGGCACTCTTGGGACCTATTTGCCTTTGATAAACTATCTCGCTTGAGCTAAAGCTAAATGAATCTTTGAAATGCTATAAATCCTCTCTCCAGCGGTCCACCCCATGCATGAATTAACCTTACAATTCAGACGAATGATTCGTTTTACTCTAAAAACTGATTTAAAGGCCATCGGGCGGTCCTGGACTCCGTTTGACTTCGATGAAATTTATCGCCTGAGCAAAAGCTTAATTAATCTTTAAAGGACTCTGAATACCCTTTTCAATGGTCCATCCCATGCGTGAATCGATCTTACGATTTAGACAAATGATCCATTTTACTCTAAAAACTGATATGGAGGCTACCAGGCGCTCCCGGTTCCCGTTTGACTCCGGTTAACTCTCTAGTTTGAGAAAAATATCAATGAATCCTTGAAATAATCACAATCTCCTTTTCAACGGTCCACCCCATGCCCAAATTAGGCTTACAGTTTGAACGAACGATCTATTTTACTGTAAAGACTGATCTAGAGGCCAACGGGCGCTCCCAGGGCTCATTTGCCTCACTCAACTCTCTGAACCCAATGAAGCTAAATGAAATATTGAAGGTCACTGAATACCCTTTATAAAAGCCCATTTTGTGCATAAATTGGCCTTATGGTACGGATAAATGATCCTTTTTCCCTTGAGGATTTTCCGTTTAAAGACCAACGACGCTTCTAGGCCTCATTTGACCTTGGTCAACTCCCGAAATCGGGAGTGGCTCATTGATTCTTAAATGGATCTTAATTCTCTTTCCAATGGTCTACCCAGTACATGATTCTAACTTATGGATTGCGTTTTACAACCATTTTTCTAAAAAATGAGTCCCAAACTACTGAATGGCACCCTCAGGACCCTATTTATTGGTAGTGTGCCCAAGGAGCTATGTCGATAGGCTAGTCTATGACCATGATGATTGGCGCCTACCTTGGCCCAATAAATCAAGTCCATGAACTCACTTTAAAAGACACCTTTGAACATCCTTGTCAGTAATTCAGAGAACATTCTCTCGAATTCAGAGTAGTTCCCTTCCTAAAAAGCCTATTTACCACATTCCATTCCATTCCATCACTTTATTACTTCATTTAGTAAATCCCCTCCATCTCTTCATACCAATTTTATCCCATTGCAATATCAGCATATCTACACTTAAGATCAACATCAAGTATTCATAAGGATGTCCAATTCTCCATCATGTTCTCTAAATTCCCTTATTTGAAAAAAAGGGGAATTATCCCCCTGAATTTATTGATAAATTAAAATAAAATGAGTTTACATGAATGAATGATGACTTTATAAGGTAGTCACCTATACAAGAAAATCAAGAAAAAAACACTAAGAATATCTAAAGTTGGGAAAATCCCAAGCATTCATGTTAAGAAGACCTTTCAATTATCTTGGAAAGACATTTAGGGGGCTTGATTTAATTTGAATTTGAGAAGAACAACCATAAATAGCAAGCACATCTTCACATTTGTTTCCTTCCCTCAGAATATGACAAAACTTCACATTGAACTTTTGAGTCTTATCTTTAATCTTGGAAATAATGGGCACTATACTCCATGGGCACGTCAATTGATCATTCAACACTTGAATTACAGTGAGTGAATATGATTCTACCAGTATGACTTCATTCAATCTTGTTTCATACATCTCAATACCTTTTAAGATAGTCAGGGCATCACCAAGAACATGAGATTCATGACTAAATAATAACCATAAACTTTTAGGCATTTCCCTGCTACATTTCTAAGAACGCTTCCTCCTGCCATTAAACCTGGATTTCCTTTACAACAAACCTTTACATTCCCTTTTAGGGGTATCCATTTAACCAATCCAATGGCCTTTATCTGCTGCTACTGATGCATTATTGAAGGAAGAGACTTGAATAAATCAATACCTATATGCAAATTGATAAGAGAGTGGATTTCATATATGGTTCTAGATGACTACATACTCACTTCTTCAAATTTCCATTTATTTATAGCTTTCTATATACCCCAGTTAATGAAGGTTGGAATTACTTTAGGAATTTTCCCCCATTGAGAATTCGAATTGGATGACCAACAGATAATCAATCTCCCTCTGATTGTGGAATTTATATTGAGAATCCCATAGAGATTATCAAAGTGGTTCCAAACAGATATAGCAAAGTCATTACTATCGAACAGGTGTTCTGCAGATTCTATCTATGGACTAGAGTAGCAACCACATTTAGAAGAACATCTCACTCCAATTCCATGTATAGCTTTATGTACTAGTAAATAGTCTTTTAGGAGCCTTAAGAGAAAAAGGATATTTTGATAGGAATTTTCTTATTCCATATGAACACACTAGTCCAAGAAGAACTTTTATATTGTCTCGCAATATTTCAAGATGAGTTAAAAGAAAAAACACCTTCAGAATTTGGAATCCATATCAATTTATCCTTATGCTTACTTCCCATCACCTCTACTTTAGAGAAAGTGGCAATTGCATTTTGAGGCATCAGTCGGT
Organism: Sambucus nigra; assembly: GCA_949130495.1. Taxonomy (NCBI): domain Eukaryota; kingdom Viridiplantae; phylum Streptophyta; class Magnoliopsida; order Dipsacales; family Adoxaceae; genus Sambucus; species Sambucus nigra. Next base: position 76,929,725 of record OX422210.1, on the reverse strand, counting down.
TAATTTTAGTGTAGTCCAAATCACTTGTAATTTGAAGAAAATATGATATTTTGATTATTTTGGGAATGCTAGATGAATCAAAGTTACTGTCTCCTGTCGAGTTCTACCATTTCACATTAGTGTCTCGTCTTCCTATAATCCATTTATTGTTGATCTCTGTCAAGTCCTTGGATAATACCATTATTCTCCATACATGAGATCCTCTAAATTCTCTTATTTTAGTATTACTTGCTCTTTTTATACTTTAGCACTTTATTTCATTACATGAGATACATTAATCTCAAACCTTTATTAGTAATATTTGCACATACTCTATTTTCATAAAAAATCCAAAACAAGAAAAATAGGGGTTATCTATAAATTCCAAGGTTCTAAAAAACTCGGGGCGTGATCGAGACGTGGAGGCCAAGCCTTAAGCCTTAGAAGCCTAGGCGGGCCTTAGGCGTGAAAAGGTGTTTAGGCCTTCTTAATATATTTTAATACTTTTTAACCATAACAAGGCTATTAAAATATGAAAATTGTACATATCATAAAAATATGTGTGAATATTTGCAAATTAAAATACTATTTGATTATTTTGGATAAGATAATGGTCCGATTTGTAAAAAAATTCTTTAAAACCAGACATCGTTTCACTAAAGCGTTGTTATTTTTAGGAAAAAGTTCACCTTAAGAGTTTTACCAAGAATAAGGCGTAAAAAGCTTTTCTCCCAAGCCTCAAGCCTAAGCGGGTTTTTTAGAACAGGGATAAATTCTAAAAGAGGGATTCCCATCTCACACTCTCACTTTCAAAGCATATTTCTCTCTACACACGCATAAGATATATCCCCCCGTTTGGATATATGTATTAACCCCTATCCTATGTTTTCTTCGAACTACGTGGACTTTGATTCCCTATGGGTTACGTAGGCGTCTTAGGTTAATCCCGAGATTCGATTCCTCCTTTATGCATGTTTATATGTTTCCCTATTGTCATATATATATATATATATATATTCTTAATGAATGTCATATACTTGCATGATTGTGTTTCGTTCGATATATACATTCGTTCTTCCATAACGACTTGTGATTCGGCAAACGCTCATATTATATTTTGAATTATTATTTTTGAGAACACTCCAGAGGATGAATTCACTTCATCCTTTTCTATGACATGAGTTGAATGATTCCATTCTTCATCTATATTATGCACATAACCACACAATTTATGGAGTCTAACAGGAGAAGATTAACACATGACCGTGAGAGACTGAAAAGGCGGGATAGATGCCTAACATCTTCCCATTCCATAACTTAGTCCTTGAATCTTTAAACTACTTGGTTTCGCAAGCATCAATATTGTCCTTGATGTCGTTCTCTTAAGGCGGTGGCATTTCGTTTGCCTCTTTTATGCAAAAATAGGCTGACGACTCTATCTCTACACATTATCCCACTTTGACGATGACCGAGCGCCCCGAGAAAGGGCACAACCCCGTGCACGAGATGGAGGGAATCTGAAAAGGGAGGCCCCTGAATGGCCACAATGGCGATTCCGTTGGGTATGACTTTTAAGAGGACTAGACTTTATTTCTGTATGTGTGTTATTCTTTTCTGTATATGTGCGTATGCATCTACCTATATGTTCCCTTTTCTCATCTATCTATTTTTTGTATATCTACCTAGTGTATATATCACTTTTCACTCGCTTATACACTTCACACACTTGTGTATAATCTCCATGTACACTCCACACACATAAACTTGTATAGAGTTTCACTTTTACTCACATGATCCACACACCACTTAGATTATATATGCTTAGGCTTTACTAGCACACACCCACACTTCACACACTTGTATATATCTACATGCTGACTTACATATATCACACACCACTTAGTTGATCCATGTATAGGCTCACTACCCCACACACTCTCTTGTAAATATTCACCCGTCACTCACTCACATGTATACATCCCCATGATTTCCTGTCATCATACTTGAAATAGTCTTCATGCTCCATGCTAGATTTACATTTCATGATACTTGTATATACTCTCCCATTAGTGTAGTATTCCCCTTACCCATCATGCAAATAAAAATACTCTCTCTTCATAATATACTAATTAAGACTCATGCATTTTTGCACACTACATCACTAAGAGCATGGCAATATTGATCAAAATTTTATCCTGTATTGGGGGGGGGGGGGGGGGGGGGTCACTTTGTGATGGGTGATGGTCCCGCGGGCCGTAATTGGCATAAGTGATATGACTCTCACCTTCCATTGGCCTCGTACCTTCGACGTATATCGAACAACTTCCCTCGCATCGTTTGGCTTGATCGAACACACGAAGTGAGGTATATAGTTGAAAAATCTTTTATTTATGTAGAGTATTTCGATTTTTCTCTCACATGTACCATCCCCATGAGGTATATTGTTAGGAAATTCACGTACACTCAGGTATATCAAATGGCTTGTCCAAGCGTACCGATGAATTATTTTCTTTATAGGCAAGAGGTATTTCATGGAAGTCATGCTAAATGGGGGAAACATTTCACTAGCCCAATAAGTGCATAAACCTCATATAGGCATCAAACCTAGGACATTCGTATTTTGTTGGCCGGTTACCAAGAGAAGCTCTGCCAAAATTCTGGGTAGGCATACCGCCCGAATTTTCGCATTATTTCACCTTTTTACAAAATAAATCCCTGTCTGTGAGCCTAAAAACAAGTCAAATCGTGTCTTATATATTTTCATACCCTATTTTCACAAGAACGGGTCCTGTCCGACATTTTTCTTGCATTCAGGCAAACCTAATACAAGTTAAAACCTAATGATACTAATAATAATAATCATGCTGAGATTCCTCTCCTTTTTCCCTAACTAAAATGCCAAAAACATTTTTATCCTCCTTCTAAATACTAAAAACTTTCTCCCTCTTTCCTTCAAAAATAAATTCAAACCGTTTTCCATCTCAGGTTGATCGCATACTCGATTTTGGACTGGCTCCCTAGTGGCTTCAGTCTTCCATCAAACCATCCCAAAGCTCCGCCACTTCTTCCGCTACTTTGCTCGAGTTTGGAATATACCTTCATGAGCTCTTCAGCACCGAATGTTTAGCCAGATCTAATGGCTATTTTAGCCCAATTCTGTGCTAAGATTGAAACCTTTAAATCCATGTCCAAGAAATGAGGCGACACCGGGACCAAATTCTTGAAGAACTCGAGGTCCTCTTCCCTCATGCTATGGGTCCGCCCGTTCCCGGGCCTGTTTGGGTACCAAAATAGTATCAGCATGCTCCGCGTGCCCCAGTTTCCCACCCAGCCAGAGACTAATCTGCCAGTACTCGTGGGTCCCAAAGAGGAGGAAATCAACAAGGTCAAGGAAGACCCCAAACTACTGTTAAATAAGTTTTACCAAGTCAAGATATTTGGGAACTACTTGGACTATACCCATATGTCTCCTCAAGATGCTAGACATAAAGAAGTTTAGGCAAAATGGACCCCTAATTGTGAAACTTCAAAGCTATCACTGAGCCATGACCCTCATTGGTACCTCCGAAGAGATAGGGGCCAAATGTTTCAGCAGACCTTGAAATAAAGCACCCTCCGATGGTTTCTATCCTTCGAAGATTCCAGGATTCGTAGTCGGGAGGATGTTACTCGGGAATTCACATCTTAGTAAAAGTTTAATGATGAGATAGAGGTTAAGCACCGAGATCTAGAGATTATTAAGCATAAACCCTATGGAAACAATCAGTAGCTTCATAAGATAGTGGAGAGAGAAAACTGCCACTATAACCAATAGACCCTTCGAGGAGGAACAAGTTAGCATTGTGAAGAAGAAATTCTTTCCTCATATCCGAGCATCTATGGGAGGATAATACTACCCACACTTTCGATCCCTTAGAGAGGCTGGTGTAGAAATTGAGGAAGGTGTCACCAAAGTGGAATCTGAGCCAAAGAAAAGGAGTGGATAGTTCACTCCCTGAAAGTATGAGAAGCCTGCCAGTACTAGAGTCCCAACCATCAACAACATTTCATAAACTACTACCTCTTGAGCACAAAAAAGTAGTCCTAATCCTGCCATAATAGAATACACTGAGCTCCATGCTCCCCTATTTAAAGCCTACCAATCCATGAGACAAAATCTCATAAAACCCTTGGACCGTCATCCATTACCAAATGCACTCCTTAAAAACGTTAAACCCAATGCTCGTTGTGATTTCCACTATTCTGCAGGTTATACCACTAACTAATGCTTCCACTATGCTCCAAGGTCTAATTGACCGGGTATCATTGCATCACTAGCTAATCTTAAACCTAATACCACTCATAACCTACTTCTTGCAGATAAAAATGCCACCTTTCTAGAAAGTGATCCAGAATTTGACCCATTTACTCAAATCCTGCCCAACAAAACACTTATTATCCCTACAGTCTCACCTAAACCTCTCAAGGTTTGAAAATCTTTTCTACTACACCCCACATGCTTCACTAAACAAGCATTGTCACTCCTTATAAGTGCATGCGTTTCCATCTGTACTCAATCTGGAGGGGGGAGGGGGGAGTCATGGAATTACCGATTGTGTTGGACCAACTCCTAGAATTTGGGTTGAAATTTCCCACCTAAATACCTTTCGATTGTCAAAAGTTTAACAACTTATTCATGGAAGCCCAAAAGCGGGCTCAGAAGTCAGACAAATGGGTAGTACCTGTTGAAAAAATTAGTCTAAATGATATGGTACAAACTATGGGTGATATGTTCCAATAGACAAGTGAAATATGTAGCATCTCTGAGTTGCTCACCACATTAAATCTTTAGGGACGGTTGGTCCCTTCGCTCATGCACTTTCTCGTTGAGTGGGAAGATTTATACGATGAAGCCATTGAGGTGGTCAAATGTATTGATTACTCTTGGCAAGAGGATATGGCCGCCATCGGATGGGGGGAGAATTTTGACAGCTCAGAGGATGAACCAATTCAGGAAAAAGTTAGTCTAGTAGCCAGCCTGTGTGGAATGATATCATTTGAAGATTTATTGGCGAAATCAATAGGGTGTCCATTCAGATCGAGGCAGATGAAGCCACGGGGTTCTTATTCTTTCCCGCTTCTGTGAACCACATGACCAGGTCAGGGAGACACTACAAATATCCGAATCCTTAGTCACCAGGGTAGATAAAGGAAAAGGAGTTGCTGAATGATTTCCTATTCCAGAAATGACCGTTGAAGAGAGCGAAGTTGTCGATCAACTCAAGAAAACCCAAACCAATATCACCCTATGGGGACTTTTTTATTTCCTCTCAGTTGTACTGAAATTCCTTGATATAACTCCTCACGGGACCCATAATCCCTCCTTCCACTACGCTCGAAGTAGACATAAATATGGTTAGATCCCTAACCTCTTCTAATCTCCTCTATTTTTCTGAAGAAGAGATACCAAAGTTTGGCCCTGATCACAATTACGACCTCAATATCTCTATCGAAGTCTTGGTAAAGACATTTCCACTATCACTTGTCGACAACGGATCTACTCTCAATGTCTGTCCGCTCAGAACCTTCAATTATTTAGGATTGAAAGTTAGTGATGTCACTCCCACCTGTGCCGCCATGGTTGCTTATGAAAATACTCGTTGAGAAGTAATGGAGTCTATAAAACTCACACTAGGGGCTAGCCCTGTTAATCCTATCACTGAGTTTTAAGTTATCGATATACCTACTTGAACCTACTCCTTGGTCATCCATGGATCCATACCATTCGAGGAGTATCCTCTTCCCTTCATCAAAAACTGAAGTTCTTTGCCAAAGGTCAGTTTATCACCACTTTGGGGGATGATGACAACACAAATAGTGCCAACACTAGAAACCCAGTATTGGAAATTCGTCATGGGACCAATGACATGCTTTTCTTTGATTTAAGAATTGATCCGCTCCCCCTCCCAATAGAGGACAACTTCAAAGATCGAGTCTATCCAGAATATAACCCTCATGGTAATGTCAATGTGATTAAGATGTTAAAGAGCATGCATTTCATGCCTGGAATGAGGCTAGGTCAACACCAACAAGGAATTCTTAAGCCCATAATACTGAAAGAAGCCTATCCCCTATATGGCCTGGGTTTCCAACCTTCACTGAATGAACTAAAAGCGCTTCGCCGATCGAGGCCGAAAAGAATCTTGGAAGATGAAAAGACTGTTCTAAGAGACTCTTTGAATGAAGGATTGTCAAAGAGGGTGAACACTTCCCCTTCTATGGATTCCCTGAACCGTGATACGACCATGTTGATAAGAAAATAAAACCAGGGATAGAAATATTCTTTCAAGACATTAAATCTTAGGCTAAAGACTACAAACATGAAGTGAAACCTATTACAAAGATAATCCTGACAATTACAGGGACTCTAGAAAAGTGATTTAGAAGACTCATTGGACCTATAGACACTGGGCTGAGTCTCTGCATGATCAGCTCAGATGCCGTGCCGTCGAACCCATTTGATCAAATCAAAGCAGCTATATGCCTCTCCTCAACTGGAATGCAATATCGGTCCAACCTGCTCAGATTCAACCCAACTATGATGTTTACCCTATTCAAATCTATTCACAAGTTCCTATTTTTCCTTTTCCTGATATGAATGTAATCGAGACCTCTTTCAATGAGGTTCTCAATGCCGTTTTTCCCAAAAATGAAATAAACGAGGATTTTGAGTATCTTGCTGTGCCTTACATTAATTATGTTGATTATAATAAAACCTTTAATGATGATGACTTTGTCAATAAATAATTCTTAACTAATCTTAATAAGAAGAATCACAAACAAGATCACCGCGTAAAAACTAATAATAATGAGATGGTTATTATTAATCTCGGTTCTAGTAGCCACCAGTGCGAGATTAGGATAGGGTCCACCCTTAACGAGCATGAGCGTGCGTAATTTGAGGAACTACTAAAAGAATTCATGGACATATTCACATGGTCCTACGACGACATGCTCGGTATTGACCCAAAAATAGCACAGCATAAGATATCAACAATCCCCAAATACAAGCCAGTCAAACAAAAGCTAAGGAAACTTTGTAACGAATGGTCGCTAAAGGTTAAAGAGGAAGTGGTCAAGAAATTGAACACGAGTTTCATTCGCATAACCGAATATCCTACATGACTCGCCAACATTGTCCCCGTGCCAAAGTCAGGAGGAAAAGTCCACATGTGCATCGACTACCGAGATTTGAATAAAGCAACCCCAAAGGGCGATTATCCGTTACCCAACATCTGCCTAGCCCTTAAGTCATTTATCGATAGATTCACCGCATATAACTAGATCAAGATTCACCCTGATCATCACGAGAAAACAACCTTCATCACCCCTTGGGGAACCTTTTGCTATACTGTCCTGCCATTCGGACTCAAAAATGTCGGGGCTACCTACCAAAGGGATACCATAACCATCCTTCACGACCTTATTCACAATGAGGTCTAAGTCTATATAGACGACATGATCATTAAGTATAAGACTCAGGTTGGTCATATTCCTTCCCTTCGAAAGTACTTTGAGCAACTACAATAATACCAAATGCAGTAACCCACAAGAATGTGTTTTCGGCATCACGAAAGGAAAAATCTTAGGATTCAAGTTCAGTGAGAAGGGAATTGAAGCAGAACATACCAAACTGAAGGCCATACTTGAGATGCCACCACCACATATGGAGAAAGAAGTACGAGGATTCCTGGGTAAACTACAGTACATCAGTCGGTTCATCATTCAACTGACCTCCAACTGTAAACCCATTTTAAACTTCTTCGAAAGGATTCAACTAAAGTTTGAAACAAAGCATATCAAAAAGCTTTGACCAAATCAATAGATACCTCACCTGACCTCTGGTTCTTATGCCTCCACAGCCAGGTCTACTACTCCTTTTATACATAACCGAAATGGATACCACATTAAGGGCTTTACTAGCTCAATAAATTGAAGAATCTAGCAAGGAAAGAGCCATCAATTATGCCAGTAAGAAATTGGCCGAATACGAAGTCAACTGCATTGCTTTAGAGAAAGCATATGACTCCCTGGTCTTGGTTATGCAGAAGTTAAGGCACTACACGATTTCCTTTGCCATTAGACTAGTATCCTGAATGGATCCCATCAAATACTTGTTAGATAAGCCCACTTTGTCAAGTCGAATGGCCCGTTGGTTGATGTTATTAGCCAAATTTGATATTGTGTAGGTGACACAAAAAGCTATCAAAGGTAGAGCCATCTCTGACTACCTTACTGATTACCCTATTGAAGGAATCGATATTTGGGTCTCTGAAATCCCGGATGAAGACATATTTTGCACTTCCCAGGAAGACCTTAGATGGAAGATGTTCTTTGATGGTGCCGCTAAGAAGAAAGCATACGACATTGGGATACTTCTGATCACCCATGATGACTCTCACCCCCATTGCCATCGAATTAGATTCCCTTGCACCAATAACATGACTGAATATGAGGCATGCACTGTAGTCCTCAAAATCACCCTCGAGAAATCTTCTCCCTACCGACCCCAAACAAATGGTGCTGTCAAAGCTACCAATAAGAGCCTCAAAACCATCATCAACAAGATAACCCAGAGTTGCATAGATTGGGCCAATCAGATATTATACACCCTTTGAGGCTACTAGACTTCAATCATAGCACCTACTTGGGCTACCCCTTATTCTTTGGTGTATGGCATGGAAGCAGTATTACCTGTTAAGCTAGAAATACCATCCGTCTGTGTCATGCTCGAAAGAAGGGTTACAAAGAAGACTAGCATCAGAGCCACTTTGATGGTTTATCACTCTTGGATGAAAATAGACTCAAAGTTATATAACATATACATCGGTATCATCGTCGGATAATGCGACTATTTAATCGAAGAGTCAAGGGCCGTGGTGTTCTGGAAGGGGACCTTTATCTTGAGGAGATCATATAACCCATCAGGGACCCCATAGGGAAGTTCAAATAGAATTGGAGTTCCCCCTACATTATGAAGAAACTTCTGTCAGGCGGAGCCACCATGCTCACAGACCTCGACGAAAAACAAATGGCACGTCCAGTCAAGCTGGACTGTTTGAAGAAATTTTATCCTTAGATTGAAATCTCGACGTGCTACAACTATTCTAATCCCCTTTCTATTCTAAAAAAAGTATCTCCATTACCTCCTACCCAGAACTACACGGGACCTGATCCTCTCAAAAAACATTTCTTTTCAGAATGAAATTTATGAAAATTTTTAAAAACTCGAGGGGTATGTAGGCAGCCCATACGCCATACATGGGCACGGTTCCCTTCTTTTTCATAAAATGCTATTCTTTTCTAATCTTCGAGAACGGCGGTCCATCTTATCATTTACATGAAAAAAGGATTATGTATGCCTTAACAATTTGTATAGATAATACAAAATGCAAAGCTCCTAAAGAGACACAACAAAATATGATCAAAATTATTTTTATTTCTGATAAAGAAATACAACCGTTACATGAAAAATCAGTGAAGGGAGCTAAACATACCACCCCCTTTTCACTAACCAAAACCATATTAAAACAAAATTAACCCTACCAGCTTCACAAAAATTATCCCTAACCCCACAGAAAAATACAAATCCCTACAAATAATTCCTAGAATACAAATTAACCCAACTTTAGAAAATGTTACCCTAGCTTCACTTATGATGCCTCAACTACCAAACGACCCCGCTTCATTATCATTCCATGCCCTCGGAGGTCCCCAAGCCTCCTTGTAATGACCCCATTTTCTTATGCCAATATATAATTGTCTTCTTTCAATTTCGTCACACTTACTATCTAATAATGATATATTATTACATATATGATATTCCGAGTTCTTAATATGACATATCCCATTTTTAAATTTGAAGAATCAACGGTAAAATGGGTCAGATTGAGATTTTATGGCACATCCTAAGCTAAGTGATAGGTTTTGGGGTAGAAAATGTAATTTTATGAAACTTTAGGGACTTGGTTTTAATAAAGAAAGTTTTAGGGACCAAAATGAAAAATAAAAAGGGGCCTTTTCGTAAATAAAATATTTTCAGGGACCTATAAGAAATATTGAAAATATATGGTGTGAAATTACCAAAATGCCCCTCAGGTTCGAAATGACCCTTATACCCTTAATACCTTTCCACCTTGTGCTCGACACCTCGTGCTTGGTTTTGACACCTCCACCGTACACGTGTCGTCATTAGAGGAGAAGCCAAAACACGTGTCATCGTTAGAGGAGAAGCTAAAACACGTGTCGCAGTCCAGTGAAATAAGACTGTAAGATGCCTCCGTTACGCGACACGTCAACGCTGACTCCCATTGTAAAAGCTTGGTCAGTATGGACACGTGTCAATGCCGTGATATCTTTGGAAAACTATAAATAGGGCCTTTGGGGATCATTTGAAACTCACACCAATTCCTTGAGAATTATAGAAAGAAATAGTGAGAGAAAGTGTGAGAAAGTTTAAGAAGAAGTTCTTACGGATATTCATCTTAAGGTAATCTTAATGTTATAATGCATCTTTATAGTTTTAATTTATTGTTTTATAGCTTTACTTAGTAGTTATGCTGGTAAAATACAATAAAGAATTCACTAATCAAAACTTAAAATTTAGAACAAATCCAAGTTGATTTTATAAACTTGTTTGAAATTATACGCTATTAAAAATGATTCTTTTTAAAGAAATTGCTCGTTATTATGGAATCCCATTTAAGTAATTCCAAAGTCAGGCCCGGTGAAGTTCTGTCTAGATGAGATGGTATTTAAGTGGTGCCCCTGTGACCCTCCATCTCTACTGGGAATGAATTCGGAAATGTTCTGTCTAGATGAGATGGTATTTAAGTGGTGCCCCTGTGACCCTCCATCTCTACTAGGAACCGACTGACGAGGAAAGACTATGAATTGAAAACTAAACATTCCCAACTAGAACTTCAAAACTAAACATTCCCTAGTAAAGTTTGAAGACAACACAATCCCTAGTAGAACCACAAGTGCACCTGAACCCCCAAGATAATTTAAATTTCCATAGGAGAGCTATTCCTCGCACTACAAATTTAGGTCTTCATAATTTATATTTGCCCTCAGAATTGGTTGTCATAACTTAAGGTCCTTAGAATTGACCTCTGCTAGCAAAATTGGCCATTCCATCTTTAGTTCCTAAGATTTGACCTTTGTCCTCAGAATTGGTCATCCCAACTTTAGGTCTTTAGAATTGACCTCGACCCGCAGAATTGGTCGTCCCAACTTTAGGTCCTCAGAATTGACCTCGACCCACATAATTGGTCGTTGCAACTCAAAGTCCTCTGAACTGACCTCGACCCTCAAAATTGGTGGTCACAACTTAAGGTCCTCAGAATTGATCTCGTCCCTCAAAATTAAATTAACCTCTACTCGTAGAATTGGTCATCTTCAGAATTGAACTCGGCCCTCAGAATTAGTCGTCCTAACTTCAAGTCCTCAGAATTGACCTTAATTTACACCCAACTTCAGGTCCTCAGAATTGACCTCGGCTCGCAGAATTGGTCGTCACAACTTTAGGTCCTCAAAATGGACCTCGACCCATAAAATTGGTCGTCACAACTTTAGGTCCTCAGAATTAACCTCGAATCGCAGAATTAGTAATCTTCAGAATTGACCTCGACCCTCAGAATCGATCATCTCTGGCATAATCCAAGCTCCTCAAAATTGACCTCAACCTGCAAAATTGGTCGTCTTTAGAATTAACCTCGACCCATAAAATTGGTCACCCTAGCCCATTTGAATCAACCTTAACACCTCCTTGACCCACTGAATTGATCATCCTCATCCCTTTCACTCCTCAGAATTGGCCTCCATCAGCTAAATCAGTTATCCTCAACCCCTTAGTTCCTCAGAATTAACCTCAACCCGCTGAATCGGTTATCCTTATTCTCTTAGGTCCTCAGAACTAACCTCAGCCCTCTGAATTGGTCATCATCATCCTCTAGGCCCGTAGAATTGATCTAAAATCCTCCTCCCCAATGTCAATATGGTGTTTATTAGTCGACGACTTTCACTTGTTCGAGGGTCTCTCTGTAGAAACCCCATCCTAGGACCCCTAAGCATCTACTTAAGTCCCTAATACTCACTTGTTCACCATAAACCTTAGGTCATACTTCGAGTACTGATCTAGAGGCCATCGAGCACTCTCGGGTCTTGTTTGTTTTCAGTCAACTCTCTCACTTAAGTGAAAGCTCAATGAATCTTCAAAAGGATATGAATCCCCTTTCCAAAGGTCAGACTTGTGTGCAAATTGGCCTTACGATTTGGATGAATGATCCGTTTTACTCTAAAACTAATCTACAGACCACCAGGTACTCCCGAGCCCCGTTTGACTCCTGTAAACTTTATTGCCTAAGAGAAATCTTAATGAATCTTTTAAGGGTTTTGAATCCCCTTTCCAACGATCCACCACATGCACAAATTGGCCTTATGTTTCGAACGAACGATCCGTTTTACACCAAAAACTGATCTGAAGGCCACTGAGCACTATAAAGCCCCATTTGACTCCAGTCAACTGTCCAGCTTATGCAAAATCTCAATGAATCTTTTAAGATTCTTAATATCCTTTCCAATGGTCTATCCCGTGCACAAATCAGCCTTACGATTCGAATGAATAATTCATTGTACTTTAAAGACCGATCTAGAGGCCACCGGACATTCTCGAGCCCCGTTTGACCTCGATCAACTCTCCAAATCGAACGAAGCTGAACAAAATCTTAAAGGGCACTGTATAACCTTTACAATGGTCCATCCCATGCACAAATCGGCCTATCGATACGGATGAACGATCCGTTTCCCCCTGAGGATTACTTGTTATGAGACTAATAAGAACTGTCGGGCTTCGTTCGACCTTGGTCAACTCCTAGACTTGGGAGTAGCTCAATGGATTCTTAAAGGGTTCTAAATACCCTTTCCAATGGTCCACCCCACATGCAATTCTCACTTTCGGATTATATTTTACGATCATTTTTTCGAAAAACCTCTCCTAGATTGTAGAATGGAACCATTAGGACCCTCACTATCGGTAGTGTGCATGAGGAGCTATGCCAAAAGGCAAGTCTAGGATCATTCCTATTAGCACCCTCCTTGGACCTATAAATAAAGGCCATGACCTGACTTTGAAATACACCTTTGAACATCCCTCTCCGCAATTCAGAGAACATTATCTCGAATTCAGAGCTATTCCCTTCCTAAAAAATATATTTCCCACATTCCATTCCATCACTTTCTTACTTCATTTAGTAAATCCCCTCCATATCTTCCTATCACTTTCATTCCATTGCAAGATCATCATATCTACACTCAAGATCAATATCAAGTATTCAGAAGGAGGCCCAATTTTCCATCCTGTTCTTTAAATTCTCTTATTTTAGTAGTAATTGCTTTATATCTACTGTAGAACTTTATTTCATTACATCACATACATTAATCTCAAATCTTTATTAGTAGTTTTTCACACTCTATTTTTATAAAAAACCTAAAACAAGAAAAATAGGGTTTATCTATAAATTCCAAAAGAGGAATTCTCATCTCACACTCACTTTCAAAGCGTATTTCTCTCTATACACACACATAAGAGAAATCCCCCGTTTGGATTTATGGATTAAACCCCACCCTATGTTATCGTTGAACTACGTGGACTTTGATGCCCCATGGGCTACGTAGGCGTCTTGGGTTAACCTCGAGATTTGAGCCTCCTTTATGCATGTTTATATGTTTCCCTCTTATAATATATATATATATACTAGTGGATGCCCGTGCCCGAGGGCACGGCGATAAATTTGCTCGCGTGATAAAACTCAGCGCATAATAACTCGCATTTTTTAAAAAAAAAAACTTTAAAAATATATATATATATATATATATATATATATATATATATATATATATATATTAATTAAAAAAATAATAAAATAATAATGTATGCATGCATACATGCATGTGTATGCATGCAAGCATGCAACACATAAAATGTCATACATGTTTATTATGCATGAGTTACTATTCATAACACCATTGTCCCATATTATATATATTAAAATATTTAAAAAAAATATATATATTTTTTAATATTTTAATTAAAAAAATAATAAAATAATAATGTATGCATGCATACATGCATGTGTATGCATGCAAGCATGCAACACATAAAATGTCATACATGTTTATCATGCATGAGTTACTATTCATAACACCATTGTCCCATATATATATATACTAGGGTGTACCCGTGCCGATGGCACGGTTACAATTCCAACTTGATGTGCTTGTGGCAAGTCAGTTTTTAAAAATGTTTACATATTAGCAAAACTATATAAGTTACTTTCAAACTCTAAACCACTAAAGCATCCTAGCAAAAACCCCCCCAACCCGGGGACAAAATTACAATATAGAAAAGCATATTGCTTGCAAATGTTTAAACAAATATATAAAAGTTATTTGGGAGCCAAAAAATAAGCTACTTTGAAACTCTAAACCATTAAAGCATCCTAGCAAAACTATAAGATAATTGAAGTCCAACATTTGCTAGCAAAAAAGCTACTGAAAGATATAACTAACATTGCAAACTCCACATACCTCACTCAGGGAGAGAATTAAGATATACCATATATTTAATGACCCAGATGGATAGGCATCAATCTGTAGGAGATATAAAATCAATTAGTATGTACAACATTAAGGCCTTTCCATTGAGAAATCATATGTATCCACGAAGTACAAAAGGTAATACTATCCTATCTCCATTAACTGTGCTATGAAGATAGTTGGCTGCAAATATCACATAGGTATGGTACCCATGTTGCTACTTGGTAGGTTTACTCTCATTAACCCAATGGTCACATTATATAATGGAGGTGGTATTGAAAAGTTTTTACATTGCCATTACCAATCAATCTAGCTTTATACTCTCCCTTGTACAGTACTAAACCCTCTATACTTGTTTAGAGAAAATCTTTATTTAGTCTGTAATTTTTTACTTTGTGCATCTAGTGCAATCTACAAAAACAGTAGAAGTCTTGGATGATAAAATAAATGAAAAGAGAAATTACATCAAAAAGATCTTCAGAAATTAACACCACCAATCTCAACAATACAACATTTGATCAAATGAACAAAGTGTGGATTTAGGTATTGTGAGAGATAGTACATGTCTATCCTCATTTTCAATGGCATGAGGATTATATTCTTTATCCATTTGGTTGAGAAGACGCAGCCAATAATTAAACTGTGAATTTAATTCGTTCCCAAAAGACATTCGTTTTCTTCTTTTTTTCCTTCAAGACCTCTATTGTTCCGTTCTAGCCAAATAAATTAAAGAACAGCAAGGACTGCACCTCTCCAAAGCCAACCTAATTTCGAAGAATCCCCCAAGCCTTTCCATTACCAGAGCAGGATGCCAATTGGTTTTGGAGGCTATGCCATGGTAGAAAAAACAGATTACAAAATATAGATCTGGACAACCATGGTAGAAAACAAATTACACAACAGTCCTCGCCGGAGTCAACATTAAATATGCACCTAGATATTCATGGATCTAAAAACAAATCCTTCAAACAAATATGCACAGATTTATTCTTACTATTAAAAAGATGATCTTGAGCGCAGTTCAAAAATAAAAAAATAGGAGAGGGAAAGTGAGAAAGCAAGAGAGAGAGAGAGAGAGGAACGCGCAGATCTTGTTACGAAGTGGTATAAATCTGAACATGGAGCCAAAGCTACTGCAACAGATCTTCCCCTGTAATAAAGTCAAAACTAAAACGCAAAATGAGGATGCCATTCAATGCATTGAGAAAACTGTTATTAAAAGTATTGAGAGAAATACCATTCAACATAATAAGAACCGAGTAACTGAGTCAGAAATCAGAAAGCTAAGAACTGAGTAAGACATATGCATAATTGGCACAAACCCATTAAACATAGATTCTGAGCCACAGTTTTTTTTTGGATACACTATTTTTTTCTTTAATTATATAACATAGATTCCTCAATCATATTATATAATTAAAGAAGAAAAAAAAGAGTTTTGTTTTTTACCCTTCCAGCCTGACCTAGGCGCCTTACCAAATTGTTCTGTCGTCATGATTTTAACGGGTGTGATATAATTCTCTTTGTGGTCGACGTCTCATACAATCAACTAATAAATTCTCTCTCTCGTCCGGTGCCAAACAAAGCCGCCTGAGCCCTAAACTGGTCACTAAACCACGTTATGTACTTGTAAGATAGTGGTAGTGATCCCATTCCTTTCTGTTTCATACAGTCATCATAATATGTTGCAACCAGGTCAATAACAACAAAAATATAATAAAAACTTCAAGCTAAAGTTCAAACCCAGCAATACCCGAACCCGACAATAAATAAAGGTCAAACTAAAAACCACAAACAATAAAAACTCGGCAATACCCAAACTCCAAACTTATCCTAAAGTCTGAATAAAAAAAACGCACCTATAGACGCAGAGAAGCGAATGGATCTTCAACATATTCTTCTTGATTTATCTACTAAAAAAATAATCGGATCTGCAACACAAACGAAAAGATTACAATAAAAGAAATCATCAGATGGGAGGAATTTTAGAAACCAAAAAATCAGAAAATGAAAACTCAAAAACATAGGTTTAAAAATTATCAGATCTCGGTGTTTCCTCTCAAAATTAAATTTGTGCACCTTGCGATCGAGAGATATCCATTAATCCTCCTTCTTGAATGCCTTGCGTTCTAGCAGATCCATTAATCCTCAGGATCGAAGGAGTAATACGCATCATCAATCATCCAGCCATATATAACTTTAAAGGCTAACTTACATCTGCAACCAGAGAGAGAGAGAGAGTTGGGGGGGGGTAATGGATCTCAAGATTCTAGAGAGAGAGGGGCTTGAGATAACTTACATCTGCAACCACAACTTTGATTTTCAGCCTTAGCTCCACATCGATGTTAATGTTGTAGTAAGTTGATCATTTTTGTTTTCCACAGATCTGAGTCAACATACCCAAAAGAATACTACGAACAAACTGGAAGAACAAACAGCGTTCACGTGGCCAGCCACAGCCTAGAGAACACAGCTTGGGATCAGCATCTCCTTAATGGGGGGACATCCGGTTGGGGTCGGCATCTACAGGGTTTTGAGGTTTGGGATGTTGGGGTCGGCTGTTGGGTCGGTGATGTTGTCTTATGGAGGGAAATTCGGTTGGGGATGCTATCTTGTGGTCAATGTTATTCAGATTAGGTTTGGGGTTAACGTGGGTCTTTTTGAGTTGTTGGCCGGAGCTAGGAGAGAGGGGAGATTTCGTCCTACCCGCATTTCTTTCTTTTGGTTTCAAAGGGATTTGGAGAGTGGAGTGAGGGGAGAGAATGTGTAAAATGACATTGAGTAATGTGTTTTCTCGAGCCTTGTGCTCTAGCATCATGAATAGTAGTGTGACACTTTTAGGCAAGCCAATCAATCATACGTGTATGTGTGTGTCTCAATCGTTAGTTCATCATCCTGAACCCTACAAAGATTCAATCTCAACCGTCAGTTGATAAAGACCAAATTTTTGAACTTTCAATCTCAATCGTTAGTTGGGGAAGACAAAAATCCCCTCCTCCTTTATTATTTATATATATATATATATATATTCTTAATGAATGTCATATACTTGCATGCTAGTGTTTCGTCCGATATATACATTTGTTCTTCCATAACGACTTGTAATTCGGCAAACACTCATATTATATTTTGAAGTATTATTTTCAGGAACACTCCTAAGGATGAATTCACTCCGTCCTTTTCCATGGCGAGAGTTGAATGATTCCACTATTCATCTATATTATGCACATAAGCACACACTTCACGGAGTCTAATAGGAGAAGATTAACACATGCCCTTATTAGATGAAAGGGAGGAATGGGTGCTTTACACCTTTTTATTCCGTAACTTAGTCCTCAGACCTTTGAACAACTTAGTTTCGCAAGCATCAATATTATCCTTGATGCTGTTCTCTTGTTGCGGTGACATTTCTTTTGTCTGTTTGTGCAAAATAGGCCGGTGACTCTATCTCTACACATTATCCCACATTTACAATGATCGAGCATCCCAAGAAAGGGAAAAACCCTGTGCACGCGCTGTAGGGAGTTCAGAAAGGGAGGCCCCAGAATGTCCAAAATAGGATTGGAACTTATAAAGGGACGCTTTTAGGTCGACAACATTTTGAGCATTTTGGGCATTTATCGCTGACGGAGTTTCCATAAATTTGGAAAGACTGTCTTTGAGACTATCCCGTTATGGGATCACATAAGGAGGCACTTTTATTAGTTGCACTTATTGGAAATGTGGGAGTGGTGGCGGTTGTTGGTCAACTTGTTGATTTGGGTTCATCACCGCTTTCGGTTGCCCATAATTAAAATCGAGATGGTTCGTACAAGAAGGTTTAAAATAATTCCCGTGAAGGGCATTAAAATTCCTTTTATAAGCTCCCACCACTTCAACTTGCTCTTGAAGCACAATTTTATAGGTGGGTATAGTTGGACATTCCTTTGTTAAATATCCCTACTCACAAACTGCACAAATCTCCTCCTTTAAAGCTCAAGATTGGCTGAATGTATCTCTCCTCCTAGCTTGGACCATGTCTTTTAGCCACTTGGTTAAGTGATTAATTTAGAGCTTCAACTTGCCTTCCTTATCCAAGGGGTAGAGTCCGGACGCAGAAGGAGATGTGGACGTGATTCTAGCTTTGGGTTGGGTGTTCGAATCCGATAAGTCTCAAGATTGATTAGTCTCAGTGACATACTTAAATCGGGCCTCCGTATCGTCTACATCTAACCCGAAGAACTCGCCCAAACATATTGTTTCAACGAGTTGTTTTGAGCTTAGACTAAGCTGATAATGGAAGTACGAGATGAGTCTTCACTTCTCAAAAGCGTGATGTGGGAACATGTTGACTAACTCGGTGAACATCTCCCAAAATTTATCAAAGGGCTCATTATCGTTTTTCTTAAAAGTCTGTATTTGAACCAGAATAGAGTTGATCGTGTGAGTAGGAAAGGACTTTTGGAGAAATTTAGCCTTCATGTCTCTCCACGTACTGATATAGTTCGGTGCTAAAGTCCAAAGCCAACTCTTGGCATTGCCCTTAAGTTAAAAAGGAAAAATATTGAGACGTACGGTGTCTCGGGTGCAATCTTAATCACTAAATGTTTTTCACACCTCTTCAAACTATCTTATATGGAGATAAGGCATCTCCGACTCTATACCATGAAAATCAGGGAGAATTTGAATTATCCCGTTCCTAAAGTGGAATTTCCCAGCATTATACGGGAATATAATGCATCCCAGAGCGATGATTCGCTTCGAGTATAAGAGGTCTCTTATAGGGTGGTACGACATCACTCCCTCTCCCGTTTCGAAACTAGCGTTATCTGGCATCGCACTCACACTTAAAGAATCACTATCCTCATCGAATTTCCTAAACATTCGATTCATGGTGTGACACTTAATGTAGGAGTTGGTACCTAAAAATTTGGAGTGTTTGGAGTTTTATTACTAGAATGAGGGCATTATACTATTGGCTTGAATTTGGATTGGGCTGAGTATTTTGCATTTAGGGACTTGAGAGAATACTTTCATTTTCCTGATTTTTTTGGATATTTTGGATATTATGGATATTTTTGTTATTTTTGGATTTTTTGACTTTTTAAGAATTAGAGTCAAATTTAGATCAATTTGACTTAATCTGCAGTCTAGCTAATTCCCCGACAACGGTGCCAAAAACTAGACGCGACGCAGAATATGTGTACCTACTACTCAAGTGCAAGTCGATCGCTCAAGTAAAAACCGATAAGTCGGGGTCAAATCCTCAGGGAATAGGTCATAAAATGATCGACGAATGTAAGGTTGGCTTCTAAGATCTAGGTATTGACTCAAGAAAGAAATAATAGGTGATTTTTTGCTTTTCGAGAAATTTCTATTTATCTAAGCAAGAGTAATTTAAACTAAGAAAAAGCAAGAACTTGAAATTTTTGGGTTTGAAAACTTTTGGGAAAAATGGAGTTGAGAGCCAATCCCCCGAACCACAAGAAATCTCCACTAAATATAAAATTCTCAAAAACTATTTAATTAATTGAAAAGAAAAATATAAACTAATTCGAAGCACTAAACATGTGTGGGTGTTAATCCGCACAATATTTAGTTAGCAAATTAATTAATGCGAATGATAGAATTACCGACACATATATTGCATTCTCAAATACTCTGGTAGCCTTCGACAGACGGAGTAAAGAGATCTACAAGATTAGTCTCGATAAAAATATCAAACTCTAAGAATTAATCATAAAATTATTTTTGAATTTTATATTTAACATAAAAAAACCTAGGTTGGGTTCATATTCCCCAGTTCACTCTGAGTTTAGCTAGACATGGAATAAATCTCTACACAATTAATCATTGTAGTGCGAGCAATCATAATTGAAATAACAAGAAAGATGAGATGAAATAATATCACCAATTTGGATAAAACAATTATCATGAAAGGGAAATCACACTAATGGAAGAAAACCAGAAAAAAGATTGGATCTTGATTGAATTGATGATGAAAGATGTAAAAATTGTTTTCCAATTAGTTCTTTATCATATATTGCCTATTATGACTCTCATTAGGATAATTAGTCTCCTATTGGCTATAAACATATGCCAAAATTCATCCAAATTAGTTTAGATATACTCAAATTACTCTAGTAAAAATATGAGAAGAGATAAAAATTCCCGCCTGAGACCGAACCCATAACCAAACCCACGAGGGAAAATCGATTCGCTGACCAAACCGGTTCGATCAGGTTCTCTGCCTAAATTTGCGATTTTCTTCTATTTGCATATGTCCCCGAAATTCTTCTTAATTTTGAATGATCTTAACTTTTTCACTATAGCTAAAATTTAGGTGTCGTTTCTTACAGTATTCTCATGACTTCAAGCTCTTTAACTTTTCTATGGATCCTACTCCGGGTTATGGTTAGAAAATTATTTATTTGCCCTTGACTTTCCTTTCTTGCTATTTTTTCACCGTTTTGACTTTTCTCTTCCATCCACTTGCACAATTTACCTGTAAACAATTAGAGAAGTATAAAAAAATATGAAATACTCATAAAAAAGATTAGTAGCACAAATATGAGATAAATCCGGGCTAAATGTAATGTTCGAGATCATAAAGATACAAAAATTAAGGGCATTAATACTCCTAAAACTGGATGCCCTACTAGTATAAACGGACTTGTTGTTCCTTAGGGAATGGATTCCCCTCCTTCTACGTCATTCAAGAATGTGAGAACTGGAACTTCCATCTTCCGAATACCTAGCCAGTTGCCTCCTTAAACGAGCAATATCTTCATCATGACGGTGCGACATTTCTTCATAAATACTGACTAATTTGGTAGCTTCTCTCCCCGGGGGTCGTTAACACAAACAAATAGAACCATACCTTTTGGGAGAATTCCCCTTGACCTAAATCTCCTGGGTGGTGGTGGTGGTGGGGGGGGGGGGGGGGGGGGAGGTTCTAGAAAGAGTTTTCTCCCTCCTGACAACTCATACCTCATATTAGATACGAGTTATAACTTGCGAATTATGAATTTAGTTAGCATTTATATTTGTTTTAGGCTAGATGTTTTTATAGTGGTGAGAGTTCAGGATTTTTCTATAGACCATGCCAAATTATAGGGATATCAAACCCAAAATAAAATTAATATTATAGTTTAGCCCTAGAAATATGAATGACGTAAACAAAAGACAATATGTACGTGGTTCGACAAATCATCCTACTTATATCCATGGGAAGGGATGGATAGATGTTTATTTCTTGGAAGAGCAAAGGACTATTTGAGCGCTAGGGTGGCTAGCTGTAAGTCTAAATCTTCGTGAGAAGAATACAAATCAATACCCTCATATTGGGTGAGGTCGCCCTTATTAATAAGTACAAGGTTCTTAAGAATCTAGATCTATTTACTTTGAGTTTATCCTTAGGTGATAGATTTGTGTTACAATTAATCATCCATGATGCTTGAAGATCTTCCTACATTCTAACTTAGCTCCCCTTAACTATTTGGCTGACTACGCTCGCTGTTCCCTGAGAGCCACGTGTGTGCCCACATGGGATAATCGGCTACTTTCCCTCCAATAATGAAGTAATTAACTCGTGGAAATCAATATTGTCAACTAATGAACAGTGAGACACATTTATACTATGGGAGTTATTTACAATTATACACTGTGGATTTATTATTTATTCACATAACTGTTTTTGGGTTGTGTAGCTTTATTAGCTTACGGTGACCTAACCATCATTGTTGAACTCACATTTCAGGTGTTCGTGATCGTCCCACTTAGAATTTTTATTTCGGATCATCAAGTATTCATTTAAGTCTCACCATTAGTTCTAACATGTATGTCTCAATTCTTCAAAGATAGTTTATTTATATTTTGTTATGAGATATGCGAGAGTTATTATATCAGTTCTTGGGCATGTACTTAGTTTCAACAGTAGTTTGGATTATTGATTACTTATGGTGGCATATACCCATGTAGATTTCTCTTTAAGAATTTGGTATTTGGTATTTATAGTTGATATTGATTTTGGTTTATATATTAGTTGGTGGTTGATGATGCTAGAAATAACACCACCCTTCAAGGTGTTTGTAAGCTTAAATTAGTGATGACAATGGTTGCACAGGATAATATATATATGTATGTAGAAGGAGATGAGGAGAAGAGGATGAACACTTCAATGTAAGTGGTTAAGCCAATCTGGCCTACATCCACTGTGAGTGTGTGTGAGTAATATCACTGAATGAAGGCACTAATGGCCATGGATACAATCTCTCAAGCTTTCTCTCTTTACTGTGTAAAATAAAAGAGTTTCAGCTAGGGTTGTAATTTTGAATCCTTCTCAAGGTAGGAGAAGACAAGTATATATAGTGTTTGGGGGGTGTAATGTACCCCCCCCCCCCCCATGCATGCAATGAGCATGTGTGTGTTGATCTAGCCAATCTGAAGAAGACATCTGTCACTGTCACATGTAGAGAATGATGATGAAATATTCCCCCACGTGAGGGGATTGATTCGGTTATAACTGATTTTTTCCATGTGTTCCTATCCTTGCATATGCTTATAAATGCTCGGCCCTGTCCCTGACTGGTGTAACCTCGACCTGGTAGAGTACGAGGCTGGTGAAGTCTGACTGTTGCCCTATCCGAGGTTAGTCATGAAAATATCGACTAGGTAGGCCAACCGAGGTAAGACAGGAGGAGTTAAAACGTCGGCCTGGGCCGGGGTTAGGCAAGTTTAGTTGAAACGTCGTCCTGGGCCGATGATAGCGATGAAGGGTGGTTGAACCCATCAGTCCTTACTGGCCTCGGCTGATTCCTAACCGAGGTTAATATGAGAGGTAGATATGGTGTTGACTGTGGACGACCTGAAGGATAGCTGACCCCATGAGTTATGAGGCCCTCGGCTGATGCCTGATGGTGGTGCACTAGTAACGTCGGCCGTATCCGACCTTATATTGGACGAGATCGCTGGTCATCAGTCTTGAGCCCTTGTTACCTCGGTCGTCCTGCTAGCCGAGGTTGGTGCCTTCGAGCTGTCAGGTACACTTTGGGCATATCAATCACCCCTAGCCCTTAGTTACCTATGTGAATAAGTGACTAAGGGGTATGTATGTCCGAGGTTGCTTTCCTTTTATGTGCCAAGGGTTCATTGACAAGTGTCAACTGTTAAAGTGGGCTGCGTGCCTGACAAGCGTAATGATGATAATTGTCCTTTGGGCTCCCAAGGAAATAATGGGCCTTGGGATGCGTGTAACCTTATTTAAGGGTTTAAAACCCTTTTTTCTCTCTTTCTTCTCCACTTCTTTATCTTCCCGCCTTTGATTTTCTCTGCAACTTTCTCTCTCTACGAAAGCTTAGCTGTGCATCTCAAGGGTCTTCTCATTTCCAATCGTATTCTACTTCACTAAGGTTTTTATCAGTATCGTCTTCCTCTTTTCAACACATTTTCAGCCTTTAATTCTAGTTTCTTCACTTTTCGGTGGAATTTTGGGTTTTTCGACCACTGTTTGCATTTTTTGGTGACCCTTATTCTTGTTATTCTGGGTTATTTCTAGTTTACAACTCAGTTTGATCTTTAGTTAAGTTGAGTCAAGTTATTTGTCTTTGGCTTAGTGTCCCAAGTGTAAGGTCGTCCTCCTATGCTCAGACCTCTTTATCAACTCTTAGAAGAATTCCCTTCTCTTAGAGAGAAGAGTTTAGAAAATATTAGGCAAATAGAACGAGCCCAAGAGGAAGCTCATAGGGCTGAGGCCTTTCCCTTTAGACCTATATTTCCCCCGCCTCTGAAGGTGGTATACCCTGAACCAGCCGAGATTGCCGAGTCATCAGAGGATCCAATTGAACCCTCTCCCATGTCTGAGTTTGAGTCATACACCTCAGACCCCAGGTCTATAGATTCATTCCAAGAGGCAATGGATTTCTCCATTAGGCAAGATCAGGCCCCTGATCAGGCCGAGGTTGAAAGTCCTGCCTCATCCCACAATGATTCCAGTACCTCATGGACCTCTTCTGATGTTGAAGTTAGGGGGCCGAGTGTGGCTGTCCCACCGCCTATTGATGCTATTCCTTTATCGTCCGCCACAGGGGCTGAGTTCGCTTAGTGGTTCCCTGAGGGTGTTCCTACGCCTGCCCAGGTTGACGTCACCAGGGATGAGGACGATGGTCATCAGAGTGGCATTGACATCTTGAAGGCAGCCGAGATAGAGAGCATTGTCAATGAGTTCAACCTCTTAGCCTTTAGGCACCTTTATTCTATAGGACCTTCTATCAAACTTAGGAGACCTCTGAGGGATGAGAGGGCCTTTGGTGGCCGGGATGGGGAAATTTTCTTATATGAACAGATGTTTAAGTTAGGATTTCGTCTCCCCATCCATCTAATAATTAAGGCCATATTAACCTATCCCCTTCCTAATTATCCCCCAATGCTTGGAGGGTAATGATTGGATCCATCATCCAATGGAGGGCAGTCCATCACTCAGACCTTCCTGTCAGGGTCTTCACAGGGTGCTACGTGCCATACTTTGCTAGAAATCATCCGAACTATTACCACTTCCTAGCTAGGAAGTCTGATAAGAAGATGTTGCTGGTTACCTAAACCTCAAATCATAATTGGAAACTACGATACTTCTTTGTCTCTGGGGCATGGGAATTTGGTACTTGTGTCCCCTCTTCATCTCTAGAGCCGAGGACCCCTCTGAGGTGGGGAGCACTGTCACTGACTGCCAAAGCCGACCCTGGATTAAGGTAGGACAAACTACAAAAGGTCAAAGACCTTCAAGATCAGGGGGAGCTTGGTTATCTAGTCAAGTACGAGCATCTAATAATCCCCTACTACCTCTCTGAGACTGGCCTGGGGGGAAGTCCTTTAGCCGAGCTTAGTAAGTGTTTATTTTTCTAAGTTGTACCTCTGATATTTAATGTCTTTAATTTACTAACTCAGATATATTTTTTGCAGAACACCCCGAAGGTATATCAGACGACCTGTAGGAGACGTCTGCTCCAAGCCTGATCAAGTTGGTGAAGAAAGCTAGGCTCAATGCACCTCCTCCTCCCCAACCAAAGCAGAACGTCGGCACTTTAAAAAAGAGGAAATCCTCCACCACTGCCCCCGAGGATCAGAGGCAAAGCAAAGCCTAAAAGAGTGATCGTGCCATCCCCATCTCGTCCGATGATGCACAGGCTGCTCGTCTGGAGAAGTTGAAGATCAGAAATAGCCTAATTGGTCATGGTCTGAAGGCGATGGATGCTACCGGCTCTGCAATGACCGACGCAGATAAGCATTTTCTTCGCTCTATTGATACCCCTCTGCTGGCCGAGTTTTGCCTTCATAGGTCTATCCAGGTATAGATTTTAACTTTTTTAGCATAAGTGTAACCTCGTCCTTAAATTGGGCTGTCTTGGTCTCATATATTTGACTTTGTGTCGCAGGGTATCCTATCCATCCACCTGTTTGTTGACTGGACACTAAGGAAGCTGCCCCTGATTGAAAAGGGAAGAGAGACCCAAAAGGTGGAGGCTACTCTAAATGCTGAAGTGGAACGTATGAAGGCAGCCTTGGCTGAATCTGAGAGTAAAGTAAAGCATAGGGACAAGGACATTTCTAAGCTCCAGAAGGATCATACCTCTACCCTGAAGGCCAAGGACGACGTTCTTCAATAAAAGGTCGATGCTGTAGTGAAAGCTGCGCTTGAGGACGCCTCTGAGAAGATCTTGGCCGACTACAAGGTCTCTGACGAATTTATAAGCTTCGGCTTTGAATACCTTAAAAGAGGTGTTAAAGCTACTAGTAAATGGGCGGCCATCAAAGAAAAGGAGTCAGGGAGTTTGACAGCCTCAGACTTCATTGGTCTCGACTACGGTAACCCTCAGTTTTCTTAGGCCTTATAAGAGGTTGAGGAGGAAGCTGTTGCTCCTGCAGAGACTGCCCATCTAGAAGCTACAGAGACTGAGGATGTCAACCCTCAAGATGAAGGGGTAGAGGTTACCAACATCGGCCAAAATTGTGGGGCCGAGGTCACCAACTCTGTGGTTGTAGACACGTAGACCATAATTTGTGAAGCTTTTTAGTCAGAGACTTTGTTTCTCATATGTAACTTCATAACTTCTGATAACATTCTCTTGCACATTTTGATTTGTAATTCTTAACTTCATGTTATATCATCCTCTTCAGGGGATTTTGCTTCTTTTGATGAATGTTCTTTGAATGGTTTTATATGTCATGCAATGGTGTGTATTAAGGCCTGAAGCCTCAATATAATAGTGTCTTCATCATTAAACTATGATGTTACCCTTGTAATTTATCACCAAATTCATGGTTATAAGGTCCAAGGTCATCCAAATATGATGTTTATCCTCAGACCTTGTCACCAAAATGTTTTAAGGTTCGAGGTCATCAAACTAAGATGTTACACTAAAAAAATTCACCAAATTAATGATGTTTAAGGTCTGAGGTCATCTAACTATGATGTTTCACCTCAGACCTTGTCACCAAATTATGACGTTTTAAGGTCTGAGGTCATCAAACTAAGATGTTATCCTCATAAATTAACACCAAATTAATGATGTTTAAGATATGAGGTCAACCAAATATGATGTTTCACCTTAGACCTTATCACCAAATTATGATGTTTTAAGGTATGAGGTCATCAATCTAAGATGTTATCCTCATAAATTCTCACCAAAGTAATGATGTTTAAGGACTGAGGTCATTCAAATATGATGTTTCACCTCAGAACTTGTCACCAAATTATGATGTTTTAAGGTCTGAGGTCATCAAACTAAGATGTTATCCTCATAATTTCTCACCAAATTAATAATGTTTAAGGCATGAGGTCATCCAAATATGATGTTTCACCTCAGACCCTCACCAAATTAATGAT
Source organism: Sambucus nigra (assembly GCA_949130495.1). Classification (NCBI taxonomy): domain Eukaryota; kingdom Viridiplantae; phylum Streptophyta; class Magnoliopsida; order Dipsacales; family Adoxaceae; genus Sambucus; species Sambucus nigra. The sequence goes on along the minus strand of OX422210.1, from coordinate 76,902,250 downwards.
GTTTAAGGTCCGAGGTCATCCAACTATGATGTTTCACCTCAGACCTTATCACCAAATTATGACGTTTAAGGTCTGAGGTCATCAAACTAAGATGTTATCCTCATAAATTCTCACCAAATTAATAATGTTTAAGGTCCGAGGTCATCCAAATATGATGTTTCACCTCTGACATTGTCACTAAATTATGATGTTTTAAGGTCCGAGGTCATCAAACTAAGATGTTATCCTCATAAATTCTCATCAAATTAATGATGTTTAAGGTCTGAGGTCATCCAAATATGATGTTTCACCTCAGACCCTATCACCAAATTATGATGTTATCCTCATAAATTCTCACCAAATTAATGATGTTTAAGGTCCGAGGTCATCCAAATATGATGTTTCACCTTAGACATTGTCACCAAATTATGATGTTTTAAGGTCTGAGGTTATCAAACTAAGATGTTATCCTCATAAATTCTCACCAAATTAATGATGTTTAAGGTCTGAGGTCATCCAAATATGATGTTTCACCTCAGACACTGTCACCAAATTATGATGTTTAAGGTCTGGGGTCATCAAACTAAGATATTACCCTCATAAATTTCACCAAATTAATGATGTTTAAGGTCCAAGGTCATCCAAATATGATGTTTCACCTCAGACCCTGTCACCAAATTATGATGTTTAAGGTCTGAGGTCGTCAAACTAAGATGTTATCCTTATAATTTCTCACCAAATTAATGATGTTTAAGGTCTGAGGTCATCAAACTAAGATGTTATCCTCATAAATTCTCACCAAATTAATGATCTTTAAGGTCCGAGGTCATCCAAATATGATGTTTTACCTCAGACCCTATCACCAAATTATGATGTTTAAGGTCTGTGGTCATCAAACTAAGATGTTACCCTCATAAATTTCACTAAATTAATGATGTTTAAGGTCTGAGGTCATCCAAATATGATGTTTCACCTCGGACCGTGTCACCAAATTATGATGTTTAAGGTCTGAGGTCATCCAAATATAATGTTTTACCTCAGACCCTGTCACCAAATTATGATGTTTTAAGGTCTAACATCATCAAACTAAGATGTTACCCTAATAAATTTATCATACAAGCAATTCAAATAAGGCATTAACATATGAACTGCTCTTCTCATTAATATTCTCTTCATGGCATGATACATTACAATCATCATATGTTGTACTTCTTCAGGTGATCAGCATTCCATGGATTGTATTTTCTAGTCGGTAGGTACCGGGTACAACCTCATCGATAACTTCGTAGGGACCATGCCAATTAGGGTGAAGCTTATTTATCTTCTGCAACGTCTTCTTCAGCACCAGGTCTCCTACTGCTATATGTATTTATTTTACCCTTTGGCTGTATAACTTTGATGTTCTCTGCTGGTAGGCTGCCTGTCTGATCTCAACGTCTTCCCTTCTCTCCTTGATCAAATCTAGGTCAAGCCTTCTCTCTTCCCCATTCTTCTTGGGATCATAAGCCTAGACTCTATGAGTGGGGAGTCCTACTTCTGCAGGTATGACAGCTTTTGAGCCATGCGCTAACATAAATGGGGTCTCCCCCGTTAGTGTCCTTGTCGTTGTTCTGTAGGCCCATAATACTGCATAAACCTCTTCCGTCAATCTCCCCTTGGCCTCTTCCAACCTCTTCTTAATCCCGTTGAGGATTATTCGGTACGTGACTTCAGTCTGCCCATTTGCTTGGGGTCAGCCCGGAGAAGAGAAAAATTGCTTGATCCCAACTCTCTCGTAATATTTCTCCAGGGAATAATTCTTGAACTGGGTTCCATTTTTCTGAGATGAGGGTGTTCGGAATACTATGCCTGCATATGATGCTCTTCTAGATAAACTGGAAGGTCTTCTACTCCGTAATCGTGATCATCAGCTCATCCTCTACCCACTTGGAGAAGTAATTAATTGCTACTATCAGAAATAGGTATTTATTCACAACCCTTGGTAATGGTCCCACCAAGTCAATTCCCCATACTGAAAATGGCCAAGGGGAACTAATCGATGTCATCGGTTGATGAGGGGTAGTGGATAATCTCTGGCACTTATCACACCTCTTCACGTAGGCTGCGACATCCTTAGCCAAGGTCAACCACCAGTATCCCTGCGTAATTATCCTCTTAGCTAAAGGTATTCATCCTATCTGACTGGAGCAAAAACCCTCGTGTATATCCTGTAAGATGAGGGGACCTCTGTGGGATGGACACATCTGAGGAGAGGCAGCAGAAATCCTTTCTTATATAGGACATCTCCTATTATTGAGAACTTTGTAGCTCTGTACCTCAATTTCCTCCTCTCTAGATTTGATTCCGGCAACTCTCCCTCTCTGATATATCTGATGAGGGGGTCCATCCATGAGTCTCCTTTAAGTTGAGGCAAGAGCTGGAAACCTCTTCTTCCTCAATGGTCGGTTTGAGCAGGATCTCAACTGGTACTGTCCTTTTGATGCCTGTCCTTTAATAGCCACCCTGGGTTGATAAATAAGGTCATACTCTCTCAACTCGATGGCCCAGGTCATCAATCTGCCTGATTTCTCAGGCCTATGGTGGACTTGCCTTAGTGGGGAGTCAGTGAGGATGACCATAAAGTGGGCTTAAAAATAGGGTTTCATCTTCCTGGAGGCGTGTATCAAAGCATAGGCCAACTTATCCATCCGGGGATAGTTCTGTTCAGACCCTTGAAGGGCCTTAATATTGAAGTATACATGCCTTTGTACCCCAACGTCTTCCCGTACTATGGCTGTGCTTATAGCTGACTCTAAGGCTGCTAGGTAAACATACAACTTTTCCCCCATGATAGGCCGGGATAAAAGCAGGGGGATCCGAGGTAGGACTTGAGCTACTTAAAGGCCTTATCACACTTTTCGTCCCACTCGAAGGCCTTTCTAAGCACTTTGAAAAATGGAAGACACTTGTCCGTGGCTCTAGAAACAAATCTGATGAGTGCGGCTACTCTTTTGGTGAGCCTCTGAACGTCTTTTATACTTCTCGGTGTCTTCATGTCAAGCAAAGCCTTGATCTTTTCGGGGTTAAACTCTATCCCCCTCTGGTTGATGATGAATCCAAGAAACTTTCCATCTCCTACTCTGAAGACACACATGGCGGGATTGAGCGTCATCCTGTATGAGTCTATGGTGTCAAAAGTTCTTTCCAAGTCTGCTACATGGGTGCAGGCCTTTAAGCTCTTAGTTAACATATCATCTACATACACCTCCATGGTCTTGCCAATTTGATCTTCAAACATCTTATTTACAAGACGTTGATACGTGGCCCCTGCATTCAAGCCGAAGGGTATGACCTTATAGCAACAGGTCCCCTTGTCTGTGATGAATGCTGTCTTCTTTGAGTTTTCAGCATCCATAAAGATCTGATTGTAGCCTGAATACGCATCCATGAAGCTCATGAGTTCGTGCCCTGCCATGAAATCTACCATATGATTAATATGAGGTAAGGGATAGCTGTCTTTCGGGCAAGAATTGTTCAGGTCGGTGAAGTCTATGCAGATCCTCCATTTTCCATTGGCTTTAGACACAATAATGGCGTTTAATAACCACTCTGGATATATGACCTCCCTGATGAATTCTGCCTCTTTTAACTTTCGGACCTCTTCCTTGACGACATCATACTTTTACCTAGAGTAAACTCTTCGTCTTTGTTTGATTGGCTTAGCATCTTCTGCAACGTTAAGTTTGTGGCACACAACCTCCGGGTCGATGCCAAGCATGTCTGCGTGGCTCCAAGCGAAGACATTCTGCCTCTTCTTCAAAAATCTTATCAGCTCTTCTTTGATCTCTGGTTTTAAGGCTTGCCGATTTGGACATTTTTTTTCGATTCGTCCTCATTGAGGAAGATGGATTCTACCTCTTCCACGGCCTCTCCTTTCTTCAACTTTGTTTCATCCATAGGATCAAGTGTATCAATGTTATATGTGGTTGTTTCCCTCTTATGGGCCTTTCTCTCTTTCGCCGAGTTGAAGTAACATTCTTGTGCTGTAGTCTGGTCGCCCTGCACTTCCCCTACCCCATAGGGGGTTGGGAATTTTAGCATTTAGTGGACCGTCAATGGCACGGCCTCAAACTCCTTAAGGGCTACTCTTCTTATGATGAGATTATAGGTCGAAAAGACATTTTCATCCATAATAAAAAAATTGATCTTCCGGGTCAATCTCTTAGGCCACTCGTCTTCCATTCATACATCCATTTCATACATGCCCAAGGGATGGACCTTTTCATCGCTGAAGCCCATCAAGCCCACCACGGTGTTATCTAGCACCTGAAGAAAAACTTTATAGGAGATCTTTTAACGGTACCTAACTCCAAAGCATGCATCCAAGTGACGCCGACCAAGTTCTGAACGAACTTCACAATGGAATTTATGAGTCATGCTGGAGGGAGGTCTCTGGATTTTTTAGCAATCAAAGAATGATTTTGGTGGCTGTATATGCCAAAAGATGCGACCTTCGACGTCAAGCAATGTAAAAAATTCCATAAGTTCTCTCCAATGCTCCATCAGCCGAACAACAACTTAACGTCATAGACTAGTCCACAACCGTTCGCCCAATGGGGGATTGATATCATAAGTCCACTCCCAATAACACCAAGGAATCGCAATTACCTCTTGGTCGGCATAGACTACTTCATGAAGTGGATTGAAGAAGAACCATTGGAAAATATCAGGGACACTAACATGATCAGGTTCATCTGGAGGACCATCGTGACATGTTTTGGCGTACCTAGGGAGATCAACACGAATAACGACACATAGTTAAAAAGTGGGCCATTCCAAGTATTCTGTGATAACCATAATATCAAGCATCACTTTGGCTATGTGGCCTATCCTTAGATAATGGGAAAGCTGAGGATTTCGAAAAAATAATGCTCGATGATATGAAGAAAACATTATAAAAGGTTAAAGGAGCTTAGGTGGAGAAGCTTCCTCATATCCTATAGGTATATCATACTATGCCCAAAAGACCTACTTGGAAAATTCCCTTCGCTCTAACCTATGCGATGAAAGATGTTATTCCTTTGGAAGCTAGTTTACCAACCATGAGAACCATCATTATCAAGCATAGATTGAATGAGGAAGTCATGAGGATTGAGCTTGATCTAGCTGATAAGCGAAGGGAATGAGCTATGATAACGCTGGCCTCTTATCAACAACAGCTAGCTAGGCAATACAACAAGGGCGTGAATTTAAGAAATTACAGGTCGACGACTACGTCCTCAGAAAAGTCCTCAATAGTGCTAAAAAACCTTCGAATGGCAAGTTGGGGCCAAACTGGGAGGGACCGTTCAAAATCATCAGACATGATCTGTAAGGATCATACCATTTTGAAACAATGGAGGGGAGGGAGACACCAAAGCCATGGATTACATCTAACCTAAAGAAGTTTTACTTTTAAAATTTGCTCTCGTTTAATTTTTAGCTTAAGTTATTTTCATGATAGTTATTTTTCACAATTTTAATTCTAAAACTTACGTTTCTTGCAGTTTGTTCTATTTATTATAATAAAGTACAAGTCTGAATGGTTCATTTAATAATTTATCATTGTTCTAAAGTAGCAGGCTTACAATTTGTTTAATGATCAAACACTGATCACTATGACCTTAGTTTCATTACAATCAAAACTTAAGTTTCACGGTCTTCATCATAAAAACACGAAAACCTCACGAATTGCCCAGGTAAGTAATAGACCTGCAGGATATCCCTAGGCACTAAGTGAACCCAACCTTGGTTGGATGAAAATACTGAATGGGTGGATTGATCTAACACCAGGTGCATTTTTGCCAGAGTCTATTCTAGGCCTAAGTTAGTGTGACGACACAACCTAAAAGGTAAAACAAGATGATAAACACATGCTTGGCATAACGGAATGGCAAAATACAAAATGTGAAATTATACAAACACCATGTTATTACATAAATTTATAATACGCATTAAAAATCATTTATAGTATTGAAAGAACACAACAATGCAATGACTGCTCCAAGGCTTTCTCATAAGATCCTAGTGTATCCATATACCCTAGCTTGGGTCACCAATCGTGACGAATCATATCAAGAACCATTCATCTTCACGAGATGAAAGTAACATGAGAACCTATTATCCTTTGGGAAGTCAAACGCTGGACTTCCCTCCTTTCATCCTTGACGATTATGAACTACTCCGATCGACGAATGCCAAATGCCTTTGTCAATGCCGACCTTGTCTATCTCTTTAGTCAACATAACATCGTGACCAACCTAACACACCTAGGTTACTATACATTTTATCATACAATGATCTTATCCCAAACGTCTCCTTGGATAATGGCCAACTAAGCAAAACACTCATCTTATTATAACCTCCAATGATGCAAGGTTGTCACTGTGCCTATCTCCAAATTCTATCCAAACTGAATTTATGTGGTGGCTACACTAGTCACCATTAGCACTAAAAGGATATTAAGTACCATACAGGCATACACCTCCTAATCCATACAAGTCTGGTAAGACATACTAAGAGCTAATCATTCCCTTACTGGGGATATTCCAACTTATACTATCGATACATACCCTAATCATACTTCGATATTCCATCTGAGTTGATATTCGCAAGACCTCAATCATGATATCATTAATCTAAGTCTCCAATGAATTTCCTAGTATTCGTCAAAATTAGGTTCGACACTTTCCACACTAGTCATCTTATGACCATCGAGCATCTTGTCCAATCATGACACGAATCTCTAGTTACCCTTAGAAGGCCACCTCACCTATTCGTACTAAATTTGATGACATCACCAAGGACTACACGATTAGACTCCTTTGGACTTGACCAATAACTTGATATCTTCACATGAACCTCAATACAACCATCACTAGAACACTAACACTTCATAATACTGAACTTAGCTGTCTCCTTAAGGACACTACGCCTATCCCAACATAATTTATCACCACAGGCCTGACAAGATTTCATCACATAAGGCCCTATCATAGTAGGTACACTCTACTAATTTCCTAATATCCATACCACATCTATTAAGAACTCACAAGGACTCTACACATGGCGAACTACATTCATTGAACATCTCGTGGTGCCACGATAATCCGATTCCTATTCCCAAGAATGCCACATGCAATAAGTCGCGAGGAGGCTCCAAGGACTTGCATTTAAACAACTAATTCCATATACTATGTATTAACTGAAAGCTGACACTATTAAGGATTCTTGCAGGATATAAGACGTCGTGTACAACCTAAAAAACCTCTAAGTCCACACTACCAATGTCGCACGAGATCCTATTCCTCAAATGTCGCATCATATTCTTTAAAACCACATTATTGAAGACTACGTAGGGTTCACTCCTATGTCACTTCAACTCCTCATCATTACACATGTGACACGCTTACCACTAATGACCACCAAGGCACTCACCTATAATGATAGTATCTTATCAGATAAGGCCAAAGTACACATCCTCAAGTAATGATCAACATGGGTTTACATACCTACTGAATTGTCAAATGCTTATGACATGATACTAATCCAAGGATTAAGTTCGCCTAAAATCATCATCATTATTAGCTACCCGTAGGTACCTAATTAAGGTACCTAATGCGTCCTTATCCCAAAATTAATACCGATTATACATGACACTCTAGTCACCTAATCTCCACAGTTGACTTTACAAAACTCATGTATCTATTTCAATGGATGTTATTTAACTTTATTAACATCTTAAAATTCATATAACATCATCAAGGGCTGACACAAAGGTACCTCACACTAGAGAACACGGTGTCATCACTAATGGCTGATGCAGACACTCAAAATTTACTAACATGTCTACGTCAGAAGCACCGTGAATGATTACTGGAAACTAACTAACTTGGCCACTTGCCAATAAAATTCCCGTCATGCTAATCTCCTTGACTCTATCATCGAGAACATGAAAACCATCATCTTTTTAGCGTGATCGACCCAAAACCAACTCCGACATCAAAGATCCACTATCTATCTTATAACATCACTCCCAAAATGAATCATGAACCTAAAGCTCTGATATCATTTGTAACGCCCCGACTCAGATTTATGGGTTACTTGTGGGTCAAATCGGTCCAACCTGAATGTTATATGTGAAGTGCAATGAGATAGCCTAGACAATGTTTCTAGTCCAGTTTTATTTAACCTTTAACTTATTTAGCATGTAATTCAGATTCATATCAAGCTACATGTGGGATCTGTGGGAAGCGTCCCCAGAGTTCGAGCATTCAGAGATACTAACGCAAAATAAAAATGATACTTACCTGTACAATGCTCTCAAAGTACGAAACTACACACAACATGCCGTAACAAAGAAGAGAGAATGAGTCGAATGTCCAGTGAAAAATACAACAATACAATATAGAGTCGAACGACAGAAAAGAGACTCTAATACCTACATGCACATGCAATTACCATATACACACACACACACACACACACACACATTAATGCATGAAACCATTTTTATTCCAAAAATGTTACTTGTTCTGAATAAATCGCATAATCCTGTGAAGAGGCCCTTTGTGCTTAACTTACCAATTTTTTCAATTTAACGCACCAGTTAAATACTTAAACAAATACTATTTGTTTAGAGAGAATAATTATTTTTATTGAAATCATTCATTTACTCACTCCAAATTTACCGTAGTATTTTCCTTGAAAATATCCCTTCCACACACGCACACACCGTATTAGAAAATACTTAATTTTCATTGAAAGGCTTCTACAAACACACACTTGTGGTAATTATACCTCCTTAGGTTGCTTAAATATCCATTTAATCACTTCACTTTACCATTCTTTCACTTTACATTGAGATTAGCTAATTTCTCATATTACTTGTCCACATTATCTTTCAACCGCAACATTTATCAATTTCATTTCAAGTTATGTTGTCTTTTCATATATTCACAACACAACCCATTGTTTTTACCATATTCTATTATCTTTTTCTCGAAATCCTCGAAATAATTGTGTACTTAACGGGCTGCACGCCGGCTACGCTACTATATGCTCTGACCAGTGTTTCGGGTCTTTCATCCTAAGGCTCTGAGCCCTTCTTAATTATTTTTTGGTCTCATCCGAGTCCATATTAATGTGCTTTAACATTTTTCAATTGTCCACATTATTTCACTTTTACCGACTGAAGCCAAAACTGGGGGATTTTATCCCACCTCATGTGACCCTTTGAAAATCACCATTTCTTGCCCTTTAGACACTTGCGTTGGTTTCATCCTCCAAACCACTTACATTTAGAACCATTTTGTGTTACACCTTTTTAAAAAAAATTTATTTCATAAAAATATTCCACATTACATAAAATTACCACTTTACCTATTTGTTTCCAAACTTGCCTTTTCCTCCATTTTTACAAGTGTTATTTCCCAAAAATATTATTAAGTTACGCATACTAACTTTTTAAATATTTTTAACTCATTAACACTTTGGATTAACATTAATTGCCAGATAATCAACAGTTCAGATATTCATTGAATGCTCATATTCTTGACGCGCACGCTGCATTAAATGTATTACCCTTTCATACGTATGTCATTTAATGTATCGAACCTTTCATGAACAGCCTCAAGGCTATAAATACCTTGTATCAAACCCATTGAAGGGGACGGGAATTTCTTGAGAGAACTTGTAATCAAGAATTCCACAAACACTCAGCAATAACATAACAGTGGACGTAGGCTTTATTCCTAGCCGAACCACTTTAAAAATCTTTGTCTTATTTATTTATCTGTGATTAAATAATTAGAGCGATCTAGTTTTTTACATTAACAGATTGGCGCCGTCTGTGGGAAACGACTGTTGCAGTCGTTTTTCACCAAAAATCATTTGTTATCAATGGCAGATAATCCCGAATCCAGTAATCGAAATGCTGGAAATACTGGAAATCTTCCAAATCCATCTGCACCTCTAGATCTGGCTGGAATTATGACAAATCTGGCTCAAGGACAAACCGCCATGCAAGAATCTGTGAGGCAACTCATTCAAACTCTTCAAGGCGGTGCACCTACCTATTCAGGGTATAGGAGTAATCGTGGACAATCACAATCCAGACGTACTGGGTCATATCGCAATGGGGAGTCTACTGATTCTACGTATCAACCTGGGCGAACATCATCGATACGGGCTACGGATACAGATCAACGTATCACACTCTCTCCGGAAAGAACCAACGCTTTGGAAAGATTAAGCAGGGCGTCTCCTTTCAGTCGATTAGGACCAAGGAGGAATATGAGTCCACCTAGAGCTCCGTCGAAAAGTTTTCGGCCACCATCAGGTTTGAGAGAAGGATCAGCACAATCACGACCAGCTACTCGTCGAGATAAATCTCAAGAAGCTACGTCAGAACACTCAGTTGCTCGGACTAAGCGGCCTGAGGAAGGAAATGAAGCATGGAAAGGTTCCATTCAGCGGTTGGAGGATAGACTGGGCGAAATGGCTAAAGCAAGAAACCCCTTACAGAGAATTTTTGTTCAAGGGACACCTTTTGTGCAAGCCATTGTGGATTTTCCTACACCATCGAAATTCAAAGCACCAGTAGTGACCCCTAAGTACGACGGAAAGACAGATCCTGTACTTCATATAGAACAATACCAAGCTGCTGCTGACATCTATGCCGTACCCGACGAGATGAGGTGTAGGGCATTCTCGGGAACTCTTACCGGATCTGCACAGATATGGTATAATAATCTTCCTCGGGGTAAGATTTCAACTTTTATTCAATTAGCCGAGTTGTTCATTGGCAATTTTTGCTTTGGGGCGAAGCCGGTAAAACGAGTAGCACACTTGTTAAGTGTTAGACAAAAATCAGGTGAAAGTACTAGAGATTACATAACTCGTTTTAATAACGAGAAGTTGGAAGTCGTAGATTATGAAGAAAAGACAGCGATCACTGCTTTGATGAGTGGTTTGCTGCCTAATAAGATGTACTATACTTTGGCCAAAGATCCCCCTAAAACTATGTCGGAGTTAATGGTTAAAGCGGCCAAAATCATGAATGTCGAGGAGGCTATGGCTGCGAAGAAGAATATGGATAAAGAAATAAAGGTGGAGGTTGACAAGTCTAAGAAAAAAGATCAGAAAGGTAATGGTGATGACAAGCATTCCAGGAATAACAGGATGGCCTTGGAAGTCCTAAAGAAGTATGATAATTATACTCCATTGAAAATGGGTATTAATCATGTTTTGGAAGAAATCAGGAATAGCGAGGAAATCAAGTGGCCAGAGAAACTGAAGACAAATCCCGATCTGAGGAATAAGGCCAAATATTGCGAGTTTCACAAAGATCATGGCCATATGACAAAAAATTGCATAGCCCTTCAGAACGAGATTGAAACACTCATCCGAAGAGGAAAATTGTCAAAATATGTAGATCGCAGGGGTGAGAGGAAGAATGATGATAGAACTAGAGAAAGATCTAGATCTCCTCGTCGTACAGAGGAGAAAAAGAAGAGGGACCATGAAGATGATCCAGATGATGACCCCGATCTTCCCAAGAAGCCAAGGCAGCCTGAACGAGAGGTATTTTCCATACGTTTTGGGTCATTTGATTGTAATGTCATTACAGGAGGAGATGCAGGAGGAGGAGACCTTACTGCAGAAAGAAAAGCTTACCTCGGAGAGGCTCAAGCTTGTTCATATATTCAGCGAATAAATCTAGCCGAGGATGATCGTCCGAGGAAGGTAAACAAAGAGAAGTTAGTGATTGGTTTTTCAAAAAATGACCTGGCAGGTGTTCTTTACCCTCATGATGATCCTTTGGTGATCAAAATGAGGATGAAGGATGTGGTCATTTCAAGGGTGTTAGTAGACAATGGTAGTTCGGCAGACATCATATACTATTCATGCTTCGATAGCTTGAATTTAAAATTATCTCAATTGGAACCTTATCACAGACCCCTTCTGGGTTTTGCTAGCGAGAAAGTTTTTCCACTTGGGACGATCAAGTTGGATATACTCATCGGAACTTGGCCTGCTTGTCGAACAGAAAGAATACGCTTCTTTGTGATGGATAAGAATGTGCAGTCAGCCTATAACATCATCATGGGAAGAGTTGGATTGAAGAAGTTCGAGGCTGTTCCATCTACAGTACATCAGTGTTTGAAATTCCCAACGAATTTTGGAGTCGGAATTATGAAAGGTGATCAAAAAGTAGCTCGGGAATGCTATTATTCGTCTGCCGAGCAAGAGGAACTTGAAGAATCAAGGAAAAAGACTACTACTTACCAAGTGGAGAAAGGTACAGAAATTGAAACTCTTGACCCTAGAGATGAATCTCAACTCGTGAAAGGGCAGGTGGTGGAATCTACAGAAAATGTTATTCTGGACGACGAGCATCCTGAACGAGTATCCCAGATAGGATCGTCGTTGGATGTTTCAATAAAGCAGGAGTTGATAACTTTCTTGAGAGACAGGAAGAATACTTTTGCTTGGAGTCATGAAGACATGCCAGGAATAGATCCAAACTTCTTATGTCATGAGCTCAATGTGAATAAGGAGATCAAGCCTGTGAAGCAGAGAAGAAGAGTGTTTAGTCCCGAGAAGAACCAGGCCATACAAGAGGAGGTCGAGAAACTCCAGAAAGCCCAATTCATTGAAGATGTGAAATATCCAGATTGGTTGGCAAATGTGGTGATGGTAAAGAAGAAAAACAACAAATGGAGAATGTGTGTTGATTTCACCGATCTTAACAAGGCATGCCCAAAAGATCATTTTCCATTGCCCAGAATTGATCAACTGGTGGATGCTACCTCGGGACATGAGCTACTCAGCTTTATGGACGCATATTCTGGCTACAATCAGATCAAAATGAAGCCTGAAGACAGGGAAAGTACTTCTTTTATTACCCTAAGGGGAACTTATTATTATAATGTTATGCCTTTTGGTTTAAAAAATGCAGGTGCAACATATCAGCGGCTGATGAACAAGGTTTTTGCCGAACAAATCAGCTGCAATATGGAAGTCTATGTCGACGACATGCTCACCAAAAGCAAGAGAGCTACTGATCATCTAGTTGACTTAGGCCAGACCTTTGATCAACTGGATAAATACCAAATGAAGCTCAACCCGACGAAGTGTACCTTTGGAGTACGAGAGGGAATGTTTCTCGGATACATCGTCAATCAACGAGGTATTGAGGCAAATCCAGAAAAGATCAAAGCTCTTTTAGGGCTGCGATCCCCAACGACGAGGAAAGAAGTACAGAGTCTTACCGGACGAGTTGCAGCGCTCAACAGATTTGTATCCCGAGCAACTGATAAATGCCTCCCGTTCTTCAAAACACTGCGAAAAAGTTTTGAGTGGACTGATGAATGTGAGAAGGCTTTTCAAGATTTGAAGAAGTATTTGGGAGCCCCACCATTGTTGTCTAGGCCAATAACTGAAGAGAAGCTGTACTTGTATTTGGCAGTATCAGAGAATGCAGTTAGCTCGGCGTTGATCAGATTGGAGAATGGAGTCCAAAAGCCAATTTATTACACAAGTAAAGCTTTCCGAGGTGCAGAAATCAGATACCCAAAGCTAGAAAAATTGGCACTAGCACTAATCGAAGCAAGTAGAAGAATGAGGCCATACTTCCAGGCCCATACCATCATAGTGTATACCGACATGCCATTAAGATAAGCTCTTCACAAGCCAGAAAAATCAGGAAGATTGATGTACTGGGCGATAGAGCTCGGTGAATATGATATTGTGTACGAACCCAGATCATCATTAAAGGGGCAAGCTGTAGCAGATTTTATAGCGGAATTCACATACCCTGATACCCCCGAGGAACAAAAGGTACTTGCTGACCTACCTGTGGATGATACAGGATCAACAGACACAGATCCAGACCAACCAAGGTTGGTAAAAGGACTTGTGGATGTGGAAAAATCATCATATTCAAACCCAGAACAACTCCGATTGGTAGAAGGGCGCGAATAAATGACCGACGAGGAACGAAGGATACCCGGGGATGATGAAACAAAACAGCAGATATTTCACCGAGGAACTCTGACGGACAAGAAATTTGAAGACGAAGTACCAACATGGAAATTATATGTAGATGGATCATCGTGCACAGCTGGTTGTGGAGCAGGAATTGTTTTAAACACCCCAGATGATATTGACATGGAGTATGCCTTGAGATTCCAATTCAAATCCTCCAATAATGAGGCTGAGTATGAGGCTATGATAGCAGGTTTTCATTTGGCGAAAGTTATGGAGGCACGACAAATAATTGTTTTTAGTGATTCTCAATTAATTGTGAATCAAATGATGGGAGTATATGCAGTTAAGGGAGAATTAATGGTGAAGTACCATGCAAAGGCGATGGAGTTATTGGCAGAATTTGATGCCATTCAATTGGTGAGAATACCAAGGATGGAGAATGCTAGAGCAGATGCATTGGCCCGATTAGCATCAGCTACGCGCACCGAGACGCGAAGGACAATACCAATTGAAGTACTGGAAAGTCGGAGCATAGAAGAAGACCTGATGGTGAAAATTATTACCCTTGATTTAGGACCATCTTGGATGGATTCTATCAGGGCATACATTGAAGAAGGAGTGCTACCGGAGGATAAGCTCACTGCCAAAAAGCTGAAGTATAAAGCTGCTCGGTATGTACTAACTAATGGTGTTTTGTATAGACGAGGAATTATGGCAGGTTTACAGAGATGTGTGCATCCATCATAAGTCAAAAATTTGATTGAAGAAATTCATGAAAGATCATGTGGAGCTCATGTAGCAGGTCGGACTCTTCTGCAAAGGGTGATGACACAAGGATATTACTGGCCGACAATGAGGGCTGATTGTATAGCATATGCTAAGAAGTGCGACAAGTGCCAATGTTTTTCCTCCATCCGACGAACGCCACAAGCATTGCTAACACCAATAACTTCCCCTTGGCCATTTGCCATGTGGGGAATTGATTTGGTTGGACCACTGCCGACCACCCGAGGAAGATTCAAGTACCTCGTCGTTGTAGTGGATTATTTTACTAAGTGGGTAGAGGCTGAACCACTAATTGATATGACGTACGAGAAGGTATATCAGTTCATTTGGAAGAATATCATTTGTCGATATGGTCTCCCACATGCTTTTATCACAGACCATGGAACACAATTCGATAATGAAGAATTTGCTGCCTACTGTCATCAGTCGAACATTTTGAAGTTTCATTCAGCACCAGGCCATCCCCAAAGCAATGGACAGACTGAGGTGACGAACAGAACATTATTAAATGGATTGAAGAAGAGGCTAAGTGAGGCCAAAGCAAATTGGATTAATGAGCTACAGTCAGTTTTGTGGGCTTACCGAACAACTCCCCGAGCAGCAACTGGAGAATCACCATACATGCTGGCATTTGGAAGTGAGGCTGTAATACCTGCCGAGTTAGGCCTACCGACACACAGGGTGTTGAATTTCAACTCTCCGATCAGTGATTTGATGATAAGATTGGATTTGAATATGCTCGAGGAGGTTAGAGAAGAGGCAGCTATTAGGAATGCCGCTTATCAACAACGAACAGCTTTGTTTTACAACAAAAGGGTGAAGAAATGCGATCTAAAAGAAGGAGATTATGTACTGAAGAAAGTCATTCAGAAGCAAAATAAGTTGGAAGCAAACTGGCATGGACCTTACCGAGTTACAGAGGTTGTTCGTCCAGGAACTTACAGAATAGCAACTCTAGAAGGAGAAGAATTTAAGAATGCGTGGAATGCTGAACACCTACGCAAGTATTATCAGTAATGTAAAATGTAAAGCTTTTCCTTCAGTATGAATAAAACGAGGATGTTTCACCATTTTCTTTCTGTTGAAAGTTTTTCGGGGAATACTAGTGTAATACACTATAAAAAAGTGCTCTAAGGAGCCAAAAAGTGCTATAAGTAGCCAAAAAAGTGCTCTAAGGAGACAAAAAGTGCTATAAGTAGCCAAAAGTGCTCTAAGGAGCCAACCTCCTTTGGTTAGGAGGACAGCTCTAAGGAGCCAAAAAAGTGCTCTAAGGAGCCAAAAAGTGCTATAAGTAGACAAAAGTGCTCTAAGGAGCCAACCTCCTTTGGTTAGGAGGACAGCTCTAAGGAGCCAAAAAAGTGCTCTAAGGAGCCAAAAAGTGCTATAAGTAGCCAAAAGTGCTCTAAGGAGCCAACCTCCTTTGGTTAGGAGGACAGCTCTAAGGAGCCAAAAAAATATTCCTTTGGTTAAGAGGCGTACACCAGCATGATCAATTACGGTTGGTAAGATAAAAACATACTCTCATATTACAACTTATGTTGGTCGGGAGGTAAGATTATTACAAAAGTTCTTTGAAGAACAAAATATTCAAAAATACACCAAGTATAGTTGGTCGGGGATAAAAACCCAATAACTGTAGTTGGTCGACGAGGACAAATTATTGATCTTAGTTGGTCGGACGCATTTTTATATTCGAAATTGAACCAAGTATAGCTGGTCGGGGATAAAAACCCATCAACTGTAGTTGGTCGACAAACATTATTTACCCACCTTGGTTGGTTGGAAACAGTTTGAACAATTTATATTCATTACTTTATTATTAAGTGATTGATCAACCTTGATACTTGTAAATCTTTATTATTAAGATTGGTTGATGAACAACACAATATTGTTATCTTTTTAACAAATACATAGATACATATGCATAAATATAAAGGTGTTTGATAAACACAAGACAATAACAAAATTGGCAAACAGAAAATGAAAGTCTTTTCATTAAAAATCTAGAATAAATTACAAGTTACATAAATGTACTAACTGTTACATTGAAAACCTATTCTATTGGTTTCTTTCCTTTATTTTTTGAAACAGGCTCCTCGCCAGCAGGAGGATCCTCTAGACAAAGAGGAGAATTAATGAAATTAACATCCCTGAGCATTCTGACATTCATCACAGAAGGTGTATCCAAGAGATGCTCAGGACGAGACAATTCAACCTGAGAATGAAGGCTATAATCGCCAAGGTACTTCGAAATCAAGCTACGAGGAATGGAACGAGCTGGGATCCATGCCATGTCCAATTTGAAAGGTGGTGCAGGCAGATCTAATAATGATGGAGCATGATAATCCCATAAATAATGCCCTTGCTCCAATTTTAACACACCCAGTGCGTTCAACCATCCTTGCTTATAACCCTCATTGTTGGCATGTTCAATACGAGCATCCAGGTGAACAAGGGCTTCATTGTATCCTGCCATCCAGAATTCCCTTGGCTGTTTATGGAATTGGAAGGTTAATCTATCCAATTGTTCATGAAGGCTTTTGGCAAAAAGATCCTTATTATGCAGAGCAGATTTCGTCGCTGTAAGTTGATCTTCCAAGGATAGATTCTTCTTGGACATTTCTGATAGGGCCCGATCTTTGACGTTTAACTGGAATGCTTGAGTTTCCAAAGTAGATTGGGTACGAGCCTCTTCAACATTGCGACTGAGAACTCTTGATCGGCTCTGAGAAGCAACTGGAGAACTTTGCTCCTCGACAGTTCTTCCTCGCCCCCGAGAACCTCTACCTCGTCCCCAAGAAGTTTCAGAAAAAGCAGACCTTCTTAAGTCATCCAGTTCTTGCCTTAACTTGGCATTTACGAGAAACCTTCATTAGTAACTGGTACTAATGCAGTGGAAGATGAGGCAGCAGATTCATATTGAGCCAACTTTTTCTGCAGATTATTATTTTCCTGTTCCAGGATCTCGGCAATCTGCCTACAAGCTTCAACTTCACCTTTTAGGGTTCTCTCCCTAATGTCGTACCCAGCAATGATCTTCTTATGGCCTGTTTCTGAAGAGAGCTGCTGGTATCTATTTTCATAATCCTTATGCAACGAAGCCATTGATTCGTTGTGTTGATTTTGAAGATCCTTTATGGAACCATGAAGCTCTTCAATCAAGTCATAGTAAGCGACATTGTTGGCCACTGCTCGGTCGAGTAAAGCTTTCAAGTACTGATAAGCTTCAATTGCCTGCTCTGAGGCACCAGGGCCAAGAATATCAGCAATTTCTGATGTACTAAGGAATGTATGACCAGCCTTATAGTATTGGTGACATTGCTGCATCAGCTCGGTATCATGTGAAGAGATCAATTCCATTCTAGCAACAAAGTAAGGACGAGAAAAAGACAACAATCAACAAATATAAATCATCAACAACAGAGATGAGCAAAGATGTATTTTATTAGATCATCAAAAGGTTACATTGTTCGATTACAAGAATTAAAAAAAAAATGATACCGAACAACTTCACACCTTTTCCTTGTCCCCCAAGACTTTCTCGGGAGGCTGGGACGAGGAGCTCGGTTGCTCGGTGATGTCAACGGGTTGATCAGTAGGAATCTTCTCGGCAGGAGCAGGCATAGAGGAAACGTCATCGACTACAGAGGGTTGAGAAGTAGAGACTGGGTCACCCATAGCCATAGAAGACTCATCTGAGGCAGGCTCATATTCTTCTTCTTCCACAATTGGTGGAGGAGGACCAGGGAGATGTTGTTGGAATAACTCAGAATCATCTTGGACCTTCAACTCTTGCAGGGCAGCTACCCAGCCATCATGGAAGTATTTCAACTTCCCATACTGGACCTGGGATGTCATTGCAGCTATCCCTCTCTCCCATCCTTTCTCCCAACCAACACTGAAATGTTTCTTGATTGCGACCTTTCTTCTCAACTTCTCCGAGGAGAGCTTCACCTCCAATTCATCTTTCTTGACCTTGATATCTCGCAGGGTAGATAACTCTTCCTCTGCCTTTTTCAACTGGCCATCATATTCCTGATGTTTAATCTCAAAACCTTTTACTTTCTCCTCCAAATTCTTGGAGGTTTCAGCCATTTTCACCTTCTCAGCTTCAGCCACAGCTAATTTCTTCTCCCAAACAGTTTTTTCGTCAACATACTGTTGACGAGATTCCTTTAAGGACTGGGTCAAACCCAACAGAGCATCCTCTACACCTGACGAGGAGCTTGAAGCTTTAATAGCTTCATCCTTCTTCACAATATTATTAAAACAGTTCATCAACTGAAAGATGGGAAAAATAGCAAAGTCAATACAAAATGCAAGCTTTCAGAGAAAGAAAGAAAAACCAGAAGTATGAGAAATTTACCGAAGCAAGGTGACGAGCAGCTAAGGATGTCAGCATATCCCTAGGAATTCTTTCATCAATACCATGGACCTCGGGTACGACCGAGCTCATTACAGAACTTGGAAGAATGATGTTTGGAACATCAGTACCACCAGCAGGTAGAGAGGCGGCAGTTTCAGCCGGAGCAACCGAGGATGATTTCCTCAATCTCCTCAACGGGAGTTCAGAACCTTCAACCAAAGAAGTCTTGGTCGGAGAAATTGTAATTACATCAACAGGAGCATTTTTCTTGCTCGGAACCACTGGGGGCTTCTCGGTAGCCTTGGAAGACCCAACATCCACTTTCTTAGTCCTCTCTGGGACATCAACTTTGTTTTTCTTAGCCCCAGCAGCAGAAGTAACATCATCAAAGAGAGCAGGAGGAGCTCTTTTCTTACCCATCCTTTGACTTAAAGGAAGATGAGAATCTGAAGATGAACCTTCTGGAGTTGAAGCTGGTTCAACAGGACGAGCAGTATAAGAGGTTGTGTAACTCTTATACTGTAGCAGATATGAGGCAGACCTGATGTGTTTGTCTGCAATATTCTTGTGCAAACCCCAGATAAGTTTCAGATGCTTGATATTAACTTCTGATTCTTTTGGAGTTCTTCTTTTGCTATCAACTGCAAATAAATACATATTGAGATATCAGTCATACATTTTGTCAAACATGATGAAAGCATAATTTCATAAGTAAAATAAAATGAAAAATAAACCTATCCCATTGCCATATGGGGGACATCTGGGACCATTGTATACTTCATTTCCAGCTAAAGGGGCATATTGCCAATTTTTTATAACCAACCCATGTTCAAAATAATCTCTATTTGAGTCAGGGAGGTTAACTACAAGAGCCCTATTCAAAAACCTAGTTTTTAAATAATAAATATTATTTAGAGTGGCCCACTTATAGCAATACATAATCTCAGGGATCCCAATACGAGTCCCATGAGTTAGATTTAATTTGTGTACCCCATTAATAATTCTCCATGAATTGGGGGCTATTTTTGCAGGGACAAGATCGAAATACTGACAAAACTCAAGACACAATGGATTTGGTGGAAAGGAAAAACCACATTCAGCGATAAAAAGGCTGGGGAACCAATGTCCCTCAGGCAATCGGAAGTAATCTAAAGGCTCAGAAAGAATCTCTAGATTTACCCATGAAGGAATGGAAAAATCAGAACGAAATTTTTCAACAGATTCCACAATATAAACCATATTGAATAAAAGAGATACAGAAGAAAGGAAGAAGATCTTACAGGAAGAAAGGAGGAATGTTGACGACGAATGAAAACAAGGATGAACGCACAAGAGAGAAGGAGAGAATAGATTGCTTGAATGCAGAAAATTGGAAAACGTAGAAGACGGTATGATTACCCAAGAAGTTTAAATACTTTGCATTGGGAAGCTGCGAAAGAAATGATTACCAAAAAGAAACTACTGAACTTCCGGCGGCGAAAAGGACAAAAACTGCACGGAGATCGAAGCGCTTATAAAAAATTCAAAAAAGGGCGGAAGCTGCAAAATGAGAAGGAAATTTGAACACGATGTTCCTGAAATCCAGGAAAAGTCATTTAATATTGCCATATACCGAGAAAGAATGTTCCATACTCCTCAAAGTTCGAAATATGAAGCATTGGGGGCTTCTGTTGATACCAAAATTAATATGCTGATGTGGACGAATAATACGCAGACACGTGTCAATCTACGTGGCACGATAGCAGCGAGGAAGTTCATTTCCCGACCAACCATGCTTCTTTCCGAGCAACGAGGATACACCGAGGAACTATATCACACCGAGAAACTCCAATGCACCGAGGTACTCTGACGCACCGAGATACTCTAGTTCTCCGAGGAACTCCTGATCAGCGAGCAGCTATGGCGGTCCGAGCTGCACCTCGGTCGTATCATTAATTGCCAGATAATCAACAGTTCAGATATTCATTGAATGCTCATATTCTTGACGCGCACGCTGCATTAAATGTATTACCCTTTCATACGTATGTCATTTAATGTATCGAACCTTTCATGAACAGCCTCAAGGCTATAAATACCTTGTATCAAACCCATTGAAGGGGACGGGAATTTCTTGAGAGAACTTGTAATCAAGAATTCCACAAACACTCAGCAATAACATAACAGTGGACGTAGGCTTTATTCCTAGCCGAACCACTTTAAAAATCTTTGTCTTATTTATTTATCTGTGATAAAATAATTAGAGCGATCTAGTTTTTTACATTAACACTCGTTATTTAATTACTTTCTTTATCAAAAAACTCATTTGACATTTTTAAGACTACTTTATAAGGAAAGTACCACTTTTTCTTATCATCACATATAGTCTTGAAAACATATACTTATCATATTTTTCACACTTATTAACATACTTTATGGGATGCAATTTCTATTTTCTTTATTTCAGGCTAAAACTCATTAAAACCTTCACTAAACCTGTTTATATACTTATCATCAAATACTACAAGTTTATACACATGGAAAGAGGGATTTTAAGTCCAAAAATACAAAATAGTGAGTTTAACACATGATTTATTCCAAAATTTTATAATACTTACAAAATGTGCCCTTTCAAGATTAAAGGACATTTTGTTCTTCAAACTTAAATAAATGTCTAATTTCATCAAAAATTCCATTTTTCTAAGAAAACTTCAAAACTTTGTTCACAAAATATCTCAACAAGATAAATATTATTTCTAATATTTTATTCCATAAAATGTTTAAATGCCAAGTTTTCTTGAAATAAATTATTTTACCCAAAACTCTTGAAATCATTTGTAAATCGTTTGACACAAAATCATAAGAAAAAATCTTCTTAACTCATAAATACATTCCACCCTTACAAACTCTAACTACAAGACCAATACCATGCAAAATAGAGTTTTTAAGCTAAAGAATATAGTTTTACCACCTCAAAGAAGCACCAACAATGGTAGGATAAAGAAGATGGTTATGACAACGTCCCACCTCCTAAGGTGGCCTCAAGGAGGTTGCCTAGCTCTGCAAAAGTGTGCTCCATGAAATGTCTAAGAAAAACCTTCTTCTTCTTCTTCTTCTTCTTCTTCTTCTTCTTCTTCTTCTTTAAAAATCACCACAACATCTACATAAAATTACACCTTTCTCAAACGTGTGGTGCATATGGGTTTTATAAGGTTAAATATGGAAGAAAATAGTTAATCTATGGTGGTTTTGGGTGGAGGAATGGTGGTGGAGGGTGGAAGAGCTCCAAGATCTAGATAAAGACCAAATATGATTGGTATGCCCAAATGGACCCAAACCCAGTTTAAGTACCCCTAAAAATTAAGGGTTAAATCCCAAAAATGACCCTAAACTCAACCCTTTATTCATTGGTCCATTAAACATTTAACCAATTCTTTGATTTGAGCCGCTGAGAACTTGACACGTCATCTAATCCGATGACCCACACCGCGATAACACGTTAAAATGTGCAGAAAAAAATCTAATTCCCATCTGGTCATTCAAACGACTTTGGACCTCGTTCAAATGAGATCCCCTCTCGTTCGAATGAGGGTCTTAATGAGAGTTCTAACGAGGGTAAAACATAGGCTATAAATGGGTCAAACACCAGCTTATTCAAATAGAAAGCCTCCCCTTATTTGAACGACAATGCACCTCGTTCAAATGAGGGCGTTCCAAAGAGATTCCAGAGAACGACGAAAACCATTCAGGCCCTTGTTGTTAGATAGTCGTTAAAATGTAATTTAAACGATAGACCCTTCCTTATTTGAATGACTTGGCCACTTATTCGAACGACGACCACGATTTTACATATCGATTTTTAAGCCATCAAATCTAGTTTGATCGCACCATGGCCACTACATTACCTAAATTTGACCTATGATCCATCTTACTAAGTCTAAAGCCCAAATGGGTCATACCAAGTCACCAAATAACAAGGGTATGGTTAAAAATGCGGGGGCACGTGTTACATTTACTGAAGCGAAATTAAGATATATTCGCATAACAACCGTATGACATGCCTGGGATCGACCCTGAAGTCACGTGACATAAACTTTACATTGATCCCAGTATCCACAAATCACATAAAAGGCCTGTCAAACTGTCCCATAAAAAGATAAGGTAGTTGAAACAGAGATTGAAAAACTTCTGGATGTAGGGTCCATCAGAGAAGTTCAATTCCCTAAATGGATCTCAAAACTGGTGGTAGTATAAAAGAGTAACAATAATTGGAGTGTGTGTATGGCTTCACCGATCTCAACAAGGCCTGCCCCAAAGATAGTTTCCCTTTACCCAAGTTCGATCAGTTGGTTGACACTACAACCATCCATGAGCAAATGATTTTTCTGGATGTGAACTCATAGTATAATCAAATCCCTTTGTTCGGCCCTGACCAAAACAAAAATTCATTTATAACCACTTTGGGCTTATATTATTACAAGGCTGTGCCTTTTGACCTTAAAAATGCAGGAGCCACTTACCAAATATTAGTTATAAGGATTTCAAGAAATAATTAGGAGATTGATGGAGGTATACATTGATGACATACTCATCAAAATCAAGATCAAAGATGGCCACCTGAAGGACTTAACGGGGACTTTTAAGGTCCTTATGCACTACCGAATGATGCTCAGTGTGGTAAAATTATCCTTTGGGGTTCAGTATGGAAAGTTCTTAGGGTATTTAGTCAGTAAGAGGGGTATTGAGGCCAACCCTGACTAAATAGTTGCGATCAATAACGTTCAGCCCCCAAAGATGGTGCGCAAGATCCAAAAGTTAATCGGGATGTTGTTAAACTTTAATGGTTTCATCTTAAAGTCTTCTAAATGATGTTGACCATTTTTTCAGCTGTCGAAGAAGGAAAAAAGCCATACATGGAACGAGGAACGGTCAATAGACCTTGAGGAAATTAAGTCCCACTTGAGCAAACCTCCCATGCTGTCTATTCTAGATCCAGAAGACCCTCTTTATATCTACCTGATAGTTTTTAGCCATGCAACCAGTTCAGCCTTGATGTGCGAGGAGGGGGGATATCATTACCCTATTTACTACATCAGCAAATCAATCCTCGACATCGAGGAGAACTACCTCCCACTTTAAAAATTGGTGTATTCATTGGTTGTCACATTACGCAAATTAAAACATTACCTCAAAGCCCACTCAATCATAGTTATCATTTTATTTCTCCTCAAAGTCGTACTTCGAAAGGCTGATCTATCTGGGCGGATGTCCAAATAGTTGGTTGAGCTTGGAAAATTTGATATACACTATCAACCATGAACGACGATTAAGGGTCAGGTATTGGCATATTTCATTGCTGAATTAATGGGAGAAGAGGAACCCAATAACCAAGATGTAGCCAATTAGTTGCAAAGCCAGGAAATTGACCAGTCCAAAAAGTGGACATTTTGTATGGACGACGCATCCAACTCCAAGAGGGAAGGAGTGGGAATTGTGCTTATTTCCTCAGAGAATGCCATGATCGAGCAGGGAATCAGACTTAACTTTGAATCTTTTAACAACAAAGCTGAGTATGATGCCCTCATTGCCGGATTGCGAAATGCTTATTCACCGGCTACAATACATCTTGATATATATTGGGATTCAAAGTCAGTATCCAGTCAAGTCATAGGGAATTTTAATGCGAGGGATGAACAAATGGTGGCATACCTCTAGATCGCCTAAGATTTGATGGCCAAATTCAAGAAAGTCCACACTCAACAGTTCCCCTAGGGGAATAACAGCCACGATAATGCATTAGTAGCCTTATGATCAATAGTAGACTTTGATCTTAGAAGAACCATGAAGTAGAATTCCTCGGCAAACCAAATATCATAAAGTAAATTGCCACCGAGAAAATTCTTGCTATACAAAAAAGTCCCACCTGGATGGACTCAATAATTACTTACTTATAAATTGACATCCTGCCATTGGATAAGAAATTGACCAAATCCTGATGATTGTCGAAGGGAGGCGTTGCTGAGGCGATCATTCGTTGAGATGAGCTCTGCTGAGGCCGAGGCTCTTAAAACAGGTCCAGAACATTACATTTGCTGAGCTTCCTCCATCTACGAGGATTCTATGTACCTCACATCCATGCACTCTTGTTGTAATTACCAAAGGGTCATCATGCGGAGCTAAGATACCTTTGAATTCGAGTCAGGAGAATCCAACTATAAGAGTATCCATGTCTACCTTCTTCCTTTTTCTGCTTACCCTCTAAAGACGCCAGATTCACAACCTCCACTTTGGTCACTGCCTTAGCCTCTGCTAAATGAGATTTACGATCGGCTACTTCAGAGCCACCCCCTGCTAGTCCCCTTATATGGTGTTGACATCGAAGGAGATCATTCCAACCTTCTTCACAGGGGCATTGTCATCCTTTGGTGGGAGGTCTGGATCGTCCTCGTCATCACCATCGGAGTCCTCATCTCTTCTCGCTGGGGTGTCATCTCGACATCTGTCACTTCTCTTCTTTTTAGGGTCATCTCTTCCACTCTTGGGAGCCTTACCATTGACATACTTCCTCGACTTTTCAAACTTTAACATCTTCTCGATTTCATCCCTCAAAGAGAAGCACTTGTCTGTCACATGGACGTGGTCTTGGTGGAACTCGCACCAAAGGTTCTTGTTCCTCTTATGCGAAAGGGCCTTCAACTTCTTTGACCATCTCACAGAACGGTTATTCTTGATATAGTTGAGGATGTGTTCGCAGCTCATAGTTAGAGGAGTATAATGTGTAAATTTGTCATCTGCAGACCTCTTTTTTCCATCTTTCTTTCTTTGGAACTTCCCGATGCCATTTTCGTTCTTATCCTCATACTTTACGGCCATGGCCTCTTCAGCGTTCATGACCTTCCCTACAGTTGACAATAGCTCTACCATGGACTTGGGAGGGTCTTCAACAAGATTCCATAACAACTTTCCCTTCTGGAGTCCCCCAATGAGGGATGTCATGGATATACTCTCTTCGTAATCTTCAACCTCTAATTTTCTTTGTTGAATCTAGCAATGTAGTCTCTTAGACTCTTATTTTTTTCTTGCTTGACATACAGTAGATGAGTGGTCTTCTTTTGAGATCTTACGATAAAACATAAATTGTGAATGAAACGTTCAGCCAAGCTCTTAAAGTTCTCAATTGAGTTCTTCGGAAGAGAGGTAAACCAGATGTATGCAGTTCCTGTCAAAGTCCCGAAGAAGGCCCAAATAAATGTCCGCCGCAGACTGGTACATCTCAATATGATGCACCGGGTTAGTACTAGCATCATACTTAGGAGACATCGTAGGTGGCTTGAATTTGCCAGGGATTGGGAAGTTCACTATCTTTGCCATGAATGGGGAGCCCTCTTAAAACCCTCTTTGTAGCGGGTCGCGGCTTTTGATGAGGTCCCTTCTCTTGTCTTCAAAGCGTTGAATGGAGTCATTCCATTGCTTTGCAACGTCGTTGTAACACCCCGCCCGCCCGAGGGGAGCGAACGGAGCGCTACTATCGATAAGACTATACTAATCCACAATATAAACAAGGTATAGAGCATCTAATTCCCAAACAACAAAAGTGAACTACTAATCCCAAATCTCTTCAAAATACAAATACAACAATTCTCTCGAAATAAAAATACAACATCTAACTTGAAAAATAAATACAAATATCCAATGCTCTATACATCAAAATAAATACAATCTTCCCAACTTGTATTAAAAATCTTCCCAAAATAATCCTCGCTATAATCAATCTCCATAGCGCCCCAAAATCCGCGCTAACCTGCCACTAAAAGAAAATATGGGAAAGTACACAATACGACAGGAAAGATGCTCAACAAATATTAGCGGTGAATAATACGTAACAATACGAATAAGAATATTCAAATCAAAGTGAATCTCATAAGCAATTATATCAATATAATTTCTCAATAACACATTAACCGGATCACCAGGCCTCACCACCATACCGCGCCTATGCATTTTTTTAGCATATACGAAAAAAGGAATATTGGCCGGTGCCCAACCTCAGTGCCATATTAAAATCTCATGACAACATGCTCAACACCAATTATAATACCACATGAATCGAAATCAGATTCCAACAAATATTTTTAGATTTCCAAAAGAATTTAACAATTCAAAATATGAGTTCAATTAAAAAGAATTCAACGGAATAAACACTCGCGAGATTTAGGAGCATATTGTGTAAAACCCCGTACCTTAAAATCATCATATGAATCATCACATAATTTGAGTCTCAAAATCTAAACACACCATCACGTTCCTCTCACAAAAAAAAATCAAATCTCGTTCTAGCCCAAACTCGAGAAAACACCAAATAAGTCTTCTAATCTAAGGTTGAAATCTTGAATAAGTTTGGGGCTATGGTTTGTATATGAAAGAGAGTAATTTTGGAGAGGTCTTCTGGTTGAAAAGTTTGAGAAAAAATGATTTGAAAAGCCAAGCCACGAATTAGTTGATATATAAAGGATTAAGAGTTTGATTAAGAAAAGAGTTCTAATCAGATACAAACACTAAAAAATTTATTCCGGACGATCGGACTGTTGGAATTGGATGAAATTTTACAGAGAATTAGCTGAAGACAAGAGGAAGCTACAAAAAAAATTCAGCTCGATCGGACCGTTCAATATTTTTAAATATTTTTTTTGCTAGAGAGTTTTATGTTTTGAGGACTCTTCTATATAATAAAAATTCAATTAAAACTCCATTTTAATTCCAATTCCAATTTCGTTTGAAATTACCGCCTTTAAAAATAATAATCAACATATTTGAGAAAAAAAATAATTTCATCTCAAAATTTAATTTTCCTCTTAATTTAAAAAATTCTCCAAAAATTATGCGGGTTGTTACAGTCATATTGGACGAGGTTGTCCTCATCCACCTCCAAGGGGTGGACTGAGGGTTCCCCAGCCGCTGCACGATGGCGGCTGTTGACCTCCTCTTGATCCCTGTCTCGGCCTTACTAGTGTCGACCATGCTAGGGTCGGCTATGATGAGGCCAATGTTCCCCATCTTCCCTTTGTGACCCTGTTATACTTCTTGATCTTGATAACCTCTGCCTCAGGTCATTTATCAGGCCTAACCTTTCAAAGGCCGACCCTCTCCTCAAGCGATCAAAAGCTGATCCCCTTTGTTGGGCACCCTCATCTCTTCTGCCCCCACAACCTCTGCTTAGCTAGATAGGACGTACCGTGTTATTCAAAACCTCATATGGCTCCCAGCAGTCTTCCGGAGAATCTTCTACCTCCATGTCATCATACCTATCCTCTGGGCAAGGGTGTCCTTGCCTCCCTAGGCATAAATGCCTAGGGTCAGCAACGTCCCTCCTCCGATGAGGAGTAGGTTGGTCTTTTCGCGATGCCTGGAGTGGTCCCTGGCTTGATGGGGTTGAACAGCTGCCGGAGTAATCATCTCCGGTGAGACCCCTGGTGGCCTCATTATATTTTGACTGAGATGGGCAAATTGATCCTTCATCGTTTGCTGCGTTGTAGCCAAGGACTTCAATGCTGCCGCCACCTCAACCATTTCGGACTGCTGCGGCGCCTGATTGGAACTAGGTCCTCCAACACCAGACGACGGAGAAGGTGGTGGCAACTCCGATGCCATGTGTAAAAACTGAAGTGCTTATTAAAAAAATGAGCTTAATACCTTAAGGGACCTCTTTCAATGGTGAAACAGCTCCACGCAAGGGGTGAGGCTTGGTTCACCACCAGAGTCTCCAGTGAGGTTAAGCGAAAAAATAGGAAGAGACAGCTTCTCTTCTCACAGACGACGCCAAAATGATGATGCTAAAAATAGTACCACCATTCAAGGTGTTTGTAAGCTCAAATTAGTGATGACAATGGCAGCACAGGAGAATATATATATATATGTATGTAGAAGGAGATGAGGAGAAGATGATGAACACTTGAATGTAAGTGGTTCAGTCTCTCAAGCTTTCTCTCTCTACTGTGTAAAATGACAGAGGTTTAGCTAGGGTTGTAATTTTAGATCCTTCTCAAGGTAGGAAATGACAAGTATATATAGTGTTTTGGGGGTGTAATGTACCCCCCATGCATGAAATGAGCATGTGTGTGTTGATCTAGCCAATCTGATGAAGACATCTGTCACTGTCACATGTAGAGAATGATGATGAAATATTCCCCCATGTAAAGGGATTGATTCAGTCACAACTGATTTTGTCCACGTGTTCCTATCCTTGCATATGCTTATAAATGCTCAGCCCTATCCCTGACTGGTGCAATCTCGGACTGGAAGAGTACGAGGTTGGTGAAGTCTGACTGTTGTCCTATCTGAGGTTAGTCATGATAATCTCGTCTAGGTAGGACAGCCGAGGTAAGACAAGAGGAGTTGAAACGTCGGCCTGGGCTGGGGTTAGGTAAGTATAGTTGAAATTTCGGCTTGGGCCGATGATAGCGATAAAGGGTGGTTGAACCCATGAGTCCTTGCTAGCCTCAGCTGATTCCCAGCCGAGGTTGATGTGAGAGGTTGATATGGTGTCGGCTGTGCACGACCTGAAGGATAGCTAACCCCATGAGTTATGAGGACCTCGGCTGATGCCTGATGGCGTGCACTAGTAACGTCGATTGTAGCCGACCTTATGTTGGACGAGATCGCTGGTCATCAGTCTTGAGCCCTTGTTACTTCGGCCGTCCTGCTGGCCGGGGTTGGTGTCTCCGAGCTGTCAGGTACACTTTGGGCATATCAGTGGTGATTCATTCTTATCATTATGTCTTTGGGATTTATCTTATCGTACTCCAATTATATATCTTTATCTACAGTTTTCTTTCATGTTAAGCATGATATTTAAATTGAATTGATAAATTGTATAGTTTAATAAGTAGACTTAATCAGCCTAATTATTAAAATATAGAGGAGGGCACATAGTCAAGTGAGAAGGCTCATGAGCTAGCTCAAACAAAGGATAAAGAAAGCGAGAAAGCTATTTCAAGCAGTTAAATGGGGCGGCGAGAAAACTTCTCAAAGGAGCTGTTGGTGGAACCTTTTTATTTTCATTTGTACTGATTTAAGATATGTATTTGTAAGATGTATTGTAATTTTATGGGATTTATTGTAATATGTGGGTGCGGTTAATCGATATCCGCGAGGGATGAAGTTTGGCAGGGCTTGGGAGAGCTTTCATTCCCTATCGAACAACGTCACTGTGGGAACCTGTAAGGGAACTGGTTTGGAGGACAAAGAAGCAAGGAAAAGTGAAGACATGACTTAACCATTCTATACACACCAGGTAAA
The DNA here is from genome assembly GCA_949130495.1 of Sambucus nigra. Lineage (NCBI taxonomy): Eukaryota > Viridiplantae > Streptophyta > Magnoliopsida > Dipsacales > Adoxaceae > Sambucus > Sambucus nigra. The sequence goes on along the minus strand of OX422210.1, from coordinate 76,871,838 downwards.
ACACCGAGGGAGCATAACTCGAGAAAGCATAATCAGAGCAATCGTGAGTCTCATAACCTATTGGGTTTAGTGATAAAAAGTCCTTTACCAAAAGTAACATTTATCTGAAGTGATGTCATCTAAAACCTACCCAATATCCAATCCAAAATTGAGTAAAACGTGGTGGTTTGGGGGTTTGTCTATTAGTTTGGTAGATTACCACTGTTGTGACACCTGCTTGCCACATAATTGATCACAAAAGCTGTCTTGTTGGCATTTAATACCAATAACATAGGGGCATCTTGACACATCTTTAGATTAAATGCTAGTGATATAAAGGTGAGAGGGTTTGCCTTTTGCATTGATTGAGCCTGAGATTACTCGAGTGGAGACTAAATATATAGATAGCTTAAATACTTAGTGTGTGTGTGTGTGTGTGAGAGAGAGAGAGAGAGAGAGAGAGAGAGAGAGAGAGAGAGGGAGTTATTGTGAAATTAGAGCATTTATCCCTTACCATTAATACACTTCATTTGAGAATTTCCTCTAAGAACCAAGCATTAATTAGACCTTTGTGTTTGAGCTGACTGCTTGCAGTGTATCTAAGGGTGATTTCTTCTCTCCCCCTCTAACTAGTTGTTTCAAAGGTTCATTTACTATTGATCATTGAGTTATACACGAGTGTTTTGTGAGCTTATATCAAATCATTTTGTTATATTTCACCTGGGTTCATCTCATCATTGTTGATAATATCTTATTAGTGACTTAGTATCATTTTAATAGGGGTTACACCTCCGTTTGTATTCAAGCACCACATCATCAAGAGGACTTTAATATTACATTTGGTAACTCCGATGGGGAGGTATTATTTTATTCAAATGGCTTAGGCCAAAGTTACCTCTGTTATAAGATTTGATGAGATCCAGTAGAGGTAGGGACAAGAAGCTAGGGAACACGAGGCCCCTAGAGGTGGTGTGCCTCGGGTGAAGGTTCCCCAAGTTCTAACTATCAAAGAAGCTTCCAGGTGATGCATGCTTCCATGAGCGCCGTGATGGGGTTAACTCAGCTGCACCATCTGATGGGGAAGTTCATAGATTTTTTACAGATGCCAGCAGTCGTGATGACTTTCCGGGTAACCATGGACCCCGGTTCATTCGTTTCTCCAGTGGTGCCTCCTGCAGTTCCTTCGAGCGGAGTTCCTCCGACAGTCATTTCTACCACTGCATATATCGTGGGAACACCTAGTGCAACTGAAGCTACACATGTGGTTGTTTGACCAAATATTACAGTAATAAGGGAAGTGGCCTCACATTCTTTAACGGTTGAAGAAATAGAAAAGGAAATATTTAAGGTGATGGAAGCTTCTTCGCAGACGACCATCGAGATTGCTTAAATATATGATGACTTTTGTCCTCCTTACTCGAAGAAGTTCAATAATGAGCCATACCCCAAGGATTACATTCCCCCTATATTTAAGAAGTATAATAGGAAAGTGGAGGATATGAAGGAACACATTAAGAGATTTATGGAGCACTTAGAAGCGCACTGTAATAGTAAAAATTTACGGTTGGGGGAGTTTTCTAAATCCTTCATAGATAAAACTTACACGTGGTACTCACACTTAGCTCCAAGGAGTGTGGCTGCTTGGGAGGACATGCACGTACTATTTCTTTAAATATTCCTTTTGACTGAAGATGATTTCACTCTGATCTAGTTTGCAGAGGAAAAATAACGGCCGGGGGAAGAGGTAGTGGCATATATACGGAGGTTTAAAGAAAGGTCTCACAATGTGAGAGAGGAGGCCAAGGAATCTAAGTTGCTTTAACTTTATGCAGAGGGTTTGCTCCCTGAATATATTTTCCATTTTATAAACAAAACACGTGAAGGCACATTTACGACCTTCTTAAAATTAACGCAAAACATCTCATTGGTTGTTCGCCTAAATCCCATCATGATACCACTGATGTTTAGACCACAAACTGGTGCTGAAAGAGGGTAGGATCCACAGGCGTGTTATGCTGATGGAGGAGCTGAAGCTAGGAGAGGGCTGAGGAAAGTTAATAATAGTAAGTTTGGAATAAATAGAGAAGATCCCCTATAGTTACCATGCACAGTTGGGGAGCCCATTAGTTGTTATAATACCGTGCTTCGTGGAAGGGCAGTCTACGTGCCCAAAGATCGTCCCCAAAATGAACCAGGACTAGAAGTGCAAGCTTATCCCAAGTATTTCCATGTACATTAGCGTATTTGCTACTTAACCATCTCATGTTTTATGTTGATGAGGATTATTAACAAGAATTTATTAGTTAAAACGCTATAAATACCTCTGTAAAATGCCAATAACAACCAATTACTAGCCCTGGAGCAAATATGGTAATAGATTATGATGAGGAGATTGAGGATCGTATGAGGGATTTGAGAAGATAAAGAGAGGAGTTTGAAGTACCTTTAGAAGATCGCACGGTTGGGATGGAAAACGTAGTTGATGCCTATGATGAAGTAAGTGCTAAGGATAAGGATGAAGTGTACAATATGGAAGGCTATGTTGTGGAACCCAACTTAGAGTACCAAGCTGTGTCACAGCCCTCCAAGTTCGTGTGGTTCTTCGGCCAAGTGGGGATGCCTCAGGAAAGCAGACTAGAAATTACTCAGGCAATATAGGATGTTGCGAAGAAGAAAGTAGTTGTCTCGCTAAAATGGAAGGGTCCATTGGCCAGGCTAGTAAGGAAGTTTATGTCCGAGATTACTTTATCGAATTTTGATAAAGCAGTAAGTATACCCAGAACTGACTGTTGTACATCACGGTAAGTGTGAATGTGGTAAGCTTTGATAGAGCTTTGATGGATGGGGGTGCCTCCATAAATTTCATGCATATTAGCTCTTTTTATGAAGTTAATATCTCTAAGGCAAGGTTGATACCAATGACATTGGAATTTATGGTGATGATAACTAATCTCGAAGTCCATTGGTTATGTGAATATTGGGATTATAATGGGGAATCTCACATCACACAAAAAATTCCATGTTATATAGAGTGCCATTTCGTACCACCTTTTAATAGGAAGGGCGTGGATGCGTAACCTTGGCTTGGTTACCTCTACATATCACCGATATGCCAAGTCTAGCCTCAAGGGAACAAAGATAGTTATTCGAGAAATTAGGAAGCCGTTTGCCCAAGAGGAGGCTCACTTAGTGGATATTGCATTTTACACCCAACTGATAAAGGATGCATGCATTCTAACACATCATATAGAAGGAGTTAGGGTCCCCTAAATAAAAGAAAGCTTGGGTCCAGTGAGCAAACATTTTAAAGCACGGGAAAATACAAGTCAAAGAGTTGAGGAGGCACATAACCCCATTACTAAACCTCAAACTATCTCCAAACAGCTAAGAGATAGAATGAGGCCAAGGATTAACCCAATAGAATATGAGGTAAGGTGCCATAGTGTCCTTAAATAATTTTTTGAAGAAAGTTTAGAGGAAGTTGGCAAGGACCGAAAGAGGAAAGAAGTTACCTCGCTTGACTGCCAGTGTAATAAGGTATAACTAGAAGATAAAAGAATGGTATATCGCCTCTAACGGTGTGCGCAGGAATCCAAATAAGCTCAAGATAGGCTGACCTAGAATATGAATGTTTCCAAGTGGATAATTAGGGGAAATGCCTTGTTATTGATAATTCCAGAATTCATAAATTTGTTGAGGATGTTGAAGATGAACTACAGTGTATGACCGATCGCCTAAAGTCGCAGGTGCAAGAGTTAGAGAAAATTAACTTAGTTGAGGCTGAAGAAGATCAAAGGCTAATTTTCATTTCGAAGGACCTGGATGCTTAGAAGAAACAGGGTCTGATTGAGCTTATTTGGGTGGAGGGGTTAGACCATGAGGTGAGTTGCTGTAAATTGAATGTTATGCCTTCAGCTATAATAGTAAAGCAGGAAACCTGAATGTACAAGCCAGAGTTAGATCTCAAGATTAAGGAGGAGGTGCAATGGTTATTGGAAGCTGGGTTCATTAGTCAAATACAACATCCAATTTGGCTATCCAATATTATGCCAGTGGGGAATAAGGGTAAAAATCAAATACGCATTTGCATTAATTTTAGGGACCTCAATAGAGCTTGCCCGAAGGATAAGTTCCCTCTACCTTCCATCGATATCTTGATAGATTCAACGGCAGGCCATGAGATGTACTACTTTATGGATGGATATATGGGCTATAACCAGATCAAGATGGATCCAATTGATGTAGAGAAGACAACATTCAGGACTTCATTGGAGAATTTTATTTATAGTGTCATGCCGTTTTGGTTGAAGAATGTTGGGGAAACTTATCAAAGAACAATGATGTTCATTTTCCACTATTTACTTTCATGATATTTTGGAGTTCTATGTGGATGACCTGGTTATCAAGTCAAGAAAGGAGGAATATCACTTGGTTGACCTCAGAAGGGTTTTCAACAGATGTAGGAAGTATAAATTGAAGATAAACTGACTTAAATGTACCTTTGTTGTAAGAGTGGGAAGTTTTTAGGTTTTGTGGTGGATCGCCAACGAGTGCAGATGGACCAAGACAAATAGAATGCTATTCTTGACATGACTTACCCAAGAAGAGAGAAGGAGCTCAAGAGATTCCTCGGGAAGGTCTCCTATTGAGAAGATTTGTGTTAGGGTCAATCGATATCACTCATCCTCTGATGGACCTGCTGCGCAAGACCACAAAATTTAAAGGGGAGGGACCTTACCAGGAAGATTTTTCCAAGCTCAAGAAGTTACTCAATTCCCTACAAACTATGATCCTTCCAAGGGATGGAGTACCTTTATAGCTATACCTTACCTCCACTACGAGGTCTATCGATGCTTTGTCGGTATAGGAGATTGATGAAAAAGGGAAGTCTATCTACTATCTAAGTAGAATCATTCATTGTCCAGAAGCAAGGTACATTAGCATTGAAAGGCATTGCTCGACTTTAGTGTTTGTTGCTAAAAAATCAAGACATTATATGCTATCTTTTACTATTCACATCGTGACAAGATGTGATCCCATCAAGTTTTTGTTAGCATGAACAATTTTTTTTAGGAGGGCAGAAGGTGGTTCCTTATTCTCTCATAGTATGATTTGAAGTGTGCAGTTTCTCGAGCAATCAAGAGTCAAGCTTATGCATAACTATTGGAAATTTTCCCATCAGGGATATTTGAGCCACCATATGAGAGCATTCTAGCTGATAACTTACAGGCCAAGTTCTTAGAGGCTAACCTTGAGGAGTGGATTATAGAGTTTGATGGTTCATCAGACCAAGAAAAAGGGGGAGCAGGAGTTATCCTTTCAAAAGGAAAATAGGAAAATTTTCCTATCTTTCAAGTTAGATTTCTTTTGCTCTAATAATGAGGCAGAATATGAGGTTTTGGTGATGGGATTTCTATAAGCTCTTCGAAGAGGCATCCGTTTTCTCTGTATCAAAGGAGATTACAATCTGGTGGTTAAGTAAGTGAATGGGGAGTACACGTTGAAGCATCAAAACTTGGAACCTTATAGTATAATCATTACAAGGTTGATCATCCAATTCCATCACTTTAAAGTATAAAGGCATCCTAGAACGATGAACAGGCACGCTGATACATATGCCACCATTACTCAAAAAATGGCCATGAATGAAAAATCAATAATTGTGGTGATCTAACAAAGATCTTTTCCTTCGGTTGTGCTAGCAATTTTGCCAATGAAAGATGACTCATAAGGGAAGGGTGAAGTTAGGAGGTGCGAGTGAAGAAAATAACACAATGAAACATTCTACGAAAACAATTACAAATGACAGAAAGTAAATAAAATCAGAAGCACGACAACAATTTACGAGGTTGGAAAACTTTCCTACATCCACGGATATGTTACTCGTTCTTATTAAGTGTCTCTAAAAATCTCAAGTTTCAATCCCTTTGCCCCGGGCTAGGGTTTAGAATTTATAGATCTTGTTTCCTAGAGGTTGAGTTGTATAAGAAACTCAATTATTCACTTTGGATATATCATGAACTGCCTAAATATCTCTTTCGAGATTATTGGAGGTTTATTTGAGTATATCCCTGAGTATTATATTGTATGCGTACTGGTTGATCATTAGATTTGGGTTGAGAAATCCCTTGAGCAGCTTGGGCCTATTCGGCTACTTTCATTAATTATAAAAAATGGGTCCCCACAATTGCCCCTAAAATTTTTGGTCTATTATGAGTTTTGGACTAATAATTTTTAATTACACTAGTGGCCTTTTGTCTAAAATAGCATCTTGGTAGATTTGGTGAAGCTGGTGAGGGTACGCTCGTCATGAGCCAAACACCATGGCATACTTGTAATTTGTTTAAATAAATGAGGGTGATGTTGTTTGACCAGACATTTGAACCGCCAAAAATCATTTGGTAGATCGTGTGTGATCATTATCATCGAGCTTCAAACCGGAGATACAGTTCTTTCTCGTCAATCAAGTTCATTGCACCTTCTTCCTTATTTCCTAAGCTTTGCAATGTTCGTTGTCTATAATGTCTTCTCTTCCTTTAGAGCGTCGCCATTTTTTATAAGTTTAGCTCACTTCCTATGTTTTCCTCTTCTTCGCAATTTTCTACGACTGTATCTAGGTTTCTCGTGTGCTTATGGAAAATCTTGATAATAAATCAATAAAGGAATTTTACAATATTCCAGGTTGGGTAGAAATCAACTGTGCCCCTTACCTAGAAATGTGCATGACGTTGAGGGGGGGGGGGGGGGGGAACTGGATCCATACCCTCATGCTAACCCAAGGGGTTTGACCTTTCCTCCAAACCCTATCTTTCTTACCTTTTTAGATATTTTCGGTAGTACCTGCTCAATGCTCCCCAAATGTGTGGAAAATAGTAAATGGGGTCCATAGAATTAACACCCTGTATTACACAAGGTCGAGTCTTGCTAAAATCTGTACTTTTATGTATGGTCAAGAACAAGTGAAGATATTATTTCCTTGAAGACCAGGAAGGCTGATCGAGTCCCGGTGGTAAATCTTCCAGACTCGCACAAGGATTACCGAGGCAAAGGCTTTATTGCCAGAAATTGGCAATGTCGTCCTGTTCGCGCGAGCGAGAAACAAAGAGGCCAAGTAATTTTTTACTATAGGGAGGAGCGCATAGGTCGCTACTTACTTTTTTTATTATTTGTTGCTTCATTTGGTCTTTATTTTCTTCTTCTTTTGGTCTTTTGATAACTTTTCTTTCTTCTTTTATTTTGCAGCTCATGTAAAGAATCTGGAGCCCAATATTAGTGAAATCAATGTTGATGGGCTTCTAAAGGCTTGGAACATAAAAGAGAGGCTACCTAACGGCGAGCATCCCAGGTTAGCAGCTTATCTGCTGGAGTCTAAAATACTACAATCAACTTTATTACCCACCTTATCGATAAGGTTCCTGATTTGAGAGCTCCTGAGGTTTGTCCTTCTGAGCCAGTTATTATTGAAGAGGAAAGCTCAAAAAAAGAGTAAGAAAGTGAAGGGGGGGGGGGGGGGGGGGGGAGAGGTAGGAGTAGAAGAACAAGAAGAGGAAAAAGACATGGCCCCTCTAATTAAGAGGAGAAAGTCGAGGCTCCCTGAAGATGATGACCATATGGTCTTGTCTGATAGGATCCCATCTTTGAAGATATTTGCAACTGATTCCCCTAAGGACAATGGCTCTAGCCCATCTGATAAGGGGAAGGAGAAAGAGAAAGATAAATAGAAAGAGAAGAAAAGAGGGGAAGATGGGGAAGAGAGAGGGGGGAGAGAGAGAAGAGGAAAAGATGAAAGAGTAGGAGATAGTGGAAGCTAAGAGGAGGCTCGTCTTGTAGTCCTTGGGGTGCCTCCTTTACCTAGTTTTAAGGGGGTTAGTGTGGGTAACTCACCCTATTTTGACCCTGACCATTTGAAAAGTTCAGTTCTCGCTACTTATCGTGAGCGTTCTTCTAGGCTAGGACCATCCCAACTCGCCCTCAAGACTGCACAAGGGATGGCTCTGGTAAGTGTTTCCGCCTGTTTGTTTTCCTTTACTCTCCATATTCATGTTTTGATTTTACCGCTCTTTTGGACAACCAAGATGATAGCTTTAGGAGGAAACAAGAACTAAAATATTCTCTGGAAGCCGAGAAGAAAAACTTTGTCGATGCTCGCCAAAAGTGGAAGCGTGAGAAGAAAGAAATGTCCGACGCCTATGATGCTCTTGGGGCTACTCAGAAGGTGGTGGTTACTGAGAAGATTAAGCGGGTAGAGGCCAATAAGGCCTTATCCGAAAATGTTGCTAAGATGGAGGGTGATCTTCCTCAAGAAAAAGACGCGAGCTACCTCTAGGGCTTTTACAAATCTTATAATGATAAAGAGTGCCAACTGGCTTACGGGTGCAAAGTTTCCTTCAAAAAGGGATGTGACCAGGGTTTGAAGGATGCTCGAACTACTACCGACTCTGAGCTCTTTAACCTTCACTCTCCTGGTCCTGACCCTTTTATGGAAGATGAATAAGATGGCGACCAAACTGCTGGTAATATAGAGATCATTCCTGCCAAGGCCGACGAAGATGCTGGTACTGACAAAGAGCAACATGTGGTTGACAAAGGGAAGGCCATAGTTGATGGAGATCAGGTGAAGGACTAGGGCTTGTAGAGTAGGATTTTACCTTTTCCTATACAATCTTTACCTTTCCAGTTTGAAATTATTTTTTGAGAACTTAAAGTATCTGCCTATGGCCACCTTTTTTTATGGAAATGAAATTTCATCTTTTTTTGCATGTGTTTGCCTGAATCTCCATGTACTAATATTCTTGTTTTTGGTTCAGTATGCATCCTTTATAGTCTGCTGATTTAGATCGCTATATATCTCTCAACTCTCAACTAGGGAGAATTTTTGAACCTAACATCAACTTAAAGGCTCGCAAAGCCTTTGTAAAATCTACAGGTCCTTAAGATCAAGGAATGGGCGGTACAAGAATAAGACCAAGGTAATTGAAAAACTGAAAGACGATCTTCAGGAAATGGAGGAGATAGGCGCCTTCGTATAAGAGGAAATAAATTCCTTGAGGTCCCAACTTTTAGAGATGACTAAGGTCGACCAAGTGGGTAAAGTCCTTCAGTTCGAGAATGATGCTTTGAGGAATAATGTCGCTATCTTGAAGTCTTTTGTGGATATGCTTAAAGATAATGTCAAGAAACCGAGATATGAATTCAAGATGGGACCCCAAGAAGTATGGAAAGAGGGATACAATGCTGGTTGGGAAAATGCCCCTGCGAAACATAAGGAGGCAAAAGATGTTTCCTTTGCTCAGGGATGGATAAGTGCCCTCAAGGAGGTGAAGACTACAAAGGACTGCAAACTGTGGTATAAATACTAAACTGAGTGCCCTACCTACTGCCATAACCCCATCTCAAAATATGACGAGTGGATCCCGGTTGATGCCATTCCCTCCTAACTTTTGGATCATGACCTTGATGAAGATGTAGAAGAGTTAGCCCCAAAACTAGATAATGGCCAGAGACCGATTGTAGCAGAGTATCTTGCTTACCGTCCTGGGCCACTTTAGGTATTTTTGTATTTATTTTTGGTCTGTGATGTAATTGTAGCCTTATATTTCAACAAATAATTTTCTTATGTTTTGATCATATGCTGATTAAACATGTGTTAATTTTGTCTGTTCGATGATTACTTAGTATCTTTATTGACGAAAACAAGACTGGTTGACCAATCTTAGGCCTTAGATGAGGTTATACTTCCCAAACTAGGAATGTTCAAACACATAAATTTTATCTGAAATATCCTTCCCATTTTGGTCCTAGTTTGTCGTCTAATGGTTTTACAGCACTATCGAGGAATTCCCTCAAGATATAGTCCCCTATTAAAAACTTCCTTGGATTGACCCTCTTTTTGTACTACTTATCTAGTTGCTGTTAGTAGGAAGCTAACTTGATTAAAGCCAGTTCTCATCGCTCATCTTCTAGGTCAAGATAAATGCTTCATCATTGAGACTTTGGTTGACCAGAGAGGCTGTCGTAGTAGGGAGACCTCCTTCCATAGGGATGACAAACTTCATTCCATAATTGAGTGCAAAGGGTGTTTCCCCAGTTGGTTTCCTAGGTGTGGTGTGATAAGCCCATATAACATGAGAGATTTCATCCACCCAGACACCTTTGGCTCTTTCTAACTTCTTATTCAGTCCATTGATGGTTTTGTTAGAAGCCTCTATTTGTCCATTGCTTTAGAGATATGCCACAGAGGTGAAGTGGAGCTTGATGTTGTGCTCATCATAAAAAGCTTGAAAGAAACCACTTTTAAATTATTTACCGTTATCAATGATGATATCCCTTGCTAACCCAAAGTGAGTTATGATATTCCTCCATATGAACCTTGTCATGTCAGAATCTCGAATGTTTGCTAATGGTTCTGCCTTTACCCATTTGGTGAAGTAATCCGTGGCGACCAATAGATACGTGTGATTTTCAGATGTAGTAGGTAGTGGTCCTATGATGTCTAGTCCCCATTAAGCGAAAGGCCATGGACTAGTGAGTGATTTTAGGTTATAGGCGGGTTGGTGAACCATACGTGAGTGATTTTGGCACTTTTCACACTTGTGAACATAGGCACCAAAGTCCTTTTGCATGTGAGGCCACTAATATCCTTCTTTGATTGTGCAAAAGGCTAATGATCTTCCACTTGCATGACTCCCACAGATGCCCTTATGGAGATCACTAAGTATTTTTTCGACATCTCTTAGGTGAACGCATTGGAGGTAAGGGCCTATAAATGATTTCTTGTAAAGCTTTCTTTCAGGGTTGAGGTAGAAACGAGCAACCTTCACCCTAATTTGATGGGCTGACCTCCCGTCATCTGGTATTATATCACTTCGTAGATAATTGATGATGTGATCCATCCAACTTGGGGCCTTATCTATGAGGAGGACTTGCTCAGCTACGACTACCTGGTCGATATAAGGCTGCACGAGGAACTCTATATCCTTAGGTTAAAGTCAATAATTGAGCTAAATACTGCTAAAGCGTCAGCGTGACTATTCTGTCCTTGATGGAACTATTGAGTTTCCACCTTTTTAAAGTCTGCCATGAGTCCTCTTACCACATTGAGGTACGCTGCCATTCGATCATCTTTGGCATTGAAGTCCTCACTTTCCTGCTTGGAGACTAGTTTGGAATCACTGAATACGTCAAGGCGGTTTGCCCCCAGTAGTTTATCTTTTTGCAAATAGACGATCAGTGCTTCGTACTCAACTTCATTGTTGGAGGCCTCAAATCCCAATGTAATTCCTTAATCAATTACAGTGTCTTCAGGGGGTATGAAAAAAATCCCTACTCTTACCCCCTTGGAATTTGAGGCTCCATCAACATACAAGGTCCAATCTCTGGATTGTTCTTCTTGTGCCATTGACTGCTCACTATTCAGTTGGTCTACTGGATGATCTCATGTGAACTCAGCAATGAAATTTGCTAAGATCTGTCCTTTGATTGCTATTATGGGATGGAAGTGGCTATGAAATCTCCCAAATTTGACCGACCACTTTAAAAGTCATTGTTAACGCAAAAATTCTCCATCTACGAGGACCAATCCGAAAATGACACATGTCATCCTACGTGGCAATATTCGACACCCGAGGAGAGTACGTCGGCATCCGAGGAGAGTTGGTCGATACCCGAGGAGTATTAGTCGGCACCCGAGGAGAGTTGGTCAGTACCTGAGGAAAATTAGTTGGCACCCGGGGAGTATTAGTCGACACCCGAGGAGAGTTGGTCGGCACCCGAGGAGAGTTAGTCGGCACTCGAGGAGAGTTGGTCGGCATACCAACCAGGAAGATCAAAGGATAACTATGCATTTAATGCGCATTAATGAAGATGGCAGCGCATTTAATGAGCTTTAATGTACATTTATATTGTATTAATAGATGACAACATATAGCATACCAAGCAATTCAACAATTAGATTCGTTGAATGTAGACATAAATATCTACATACAATGAATCTCTTTATCTCCCATCACTATAAATACATGTATCCCCTTAGCCAAAAGGGAGAGAGAGGGGGAGATCCGGGAGAATCGAGAGACACCATACACAAGATCCACACCTTTTTCTCTCTCTACATCACATTGTACTATTGTAAACCCCTGGGAATAAAATAACAGTGGACGTAGGCTTTATTCATAGCCGAACCACTTTAAAAATCTTTGTCTCTAATGTACTTGATTGGATTTCTTTCATCTATTTATCTGTGATCATAAAAATGGGATTCGGTCCAATTTTTTGCATCAACAGATTGGCGCCGTCTGTGGGAACGTGTTACAAGCATTGTTCTCTATCAAAAGCTAAGTTTTTTATTTTCTCTATGTATAATCAATTATATATTATACGTACATCTTTTGATTCAATCATGATTTTTATGTTTATATACATAAATTAATTGTCCAATTTTTATCTGGAAAATATTGCATATCATGATTTTAAAATCATAACTGTTAGATTAATTCTTATTTAGAAATCTGAAAAATAATGGATTTCATAAATCACAACTTTTTGCTTGATTCTCAAGTTTCAATTTTATATCATGGAATAATTGTTTTAAATGATTATATATACCAATGTATATGACGGTGGTAAGATTTGGTAATTTTCATTATAAATTTTGTAAGATCTTTGATGTCTATTCAAATTCCCATCATATTTTTAATAAGAGAATGTGAAAAGGTTAAAGACAATAAAAAGTTTTCTCATGGAAATCATGACCCAGATCTATTTTCTCTCTCTTCAAGTTTGAGTCTCTTTGCATTCATTTTTATGAACTATATACTTAATTTGGTTCATCTTCCATCTATGTCAATAAAGTCTCATTGACTGATTTTTTATATAAATTTGGTAATAACTTCGATCCTTCAACATATTTTTATCTCTCCAAATAGGGAATAGGAAAGGATCAATATAAAAAATAATTTTCTCTCACCTGAAAAACCATTACCCACCTCTTGTAAAAAATAAAAATAAAATATAACAATCATGACCATATCAAGACTCTGGGCATAAATTTGATATGTTGGCCCCTAGTTCATCACATCACATGGTTTCTTTATCGGAATCACATGATATAGTGGATTAGATAATTATTCATTTAATTAACATTCTTAATGCTTAAATTTTACATCAAATGTTATTTTTCTGATCTAAGGATTCGAGATATTCTGGTCATCCATCCATATTGTTGGTCGGCATCATCTTGGGCCATCTTTTATTAAAGGGAAGATTAACCAGACCATTTTTGTTTGTCGAAGAAAAGATGTGAAGATCCATCAGCAACGTTGAAATAATTTTATCCAACTACGAGGTATCTTATTGTTGGTCAGAGACTCTTATTGTAGCTCGATGGAACCAATTGCAGGTCGACGATCATCTACTTCTTGATCGGCGACATCTCAGTCTTGTTCGGAAGGTTCAATTTACTGGTCGGCAACTATCCAACCATCCACTTTTTGCTCGGTGACATCTAATGTTGTTCGGTGCTGTCAATGCACCATTTTTGTTGATCAGAGAAATTGCTCAGTTGGTCGGGGACCATTTGCTTCTTCGTCGGCACCATATATTCTATAACTTGAGATATACTTAAATGTTGGTTAGCAACATCCATGCCGCTTGTCGGCAGCAGTAGAATCTTGGGGGATTAAAAAATGCGAAGCACCCTAGATATTTCTTTAAACACGAGTTCAGCTTGGGGACAAACAGGGGGCTTAAGTTCTTTTTAACTTGTGATCATCCCAAAAATATTTTTAAAACCAAGTGATAAATAATTTTCAAACAACAACTTATACCTGATTAGTTGTTGGAGATTAAATAACTTTACAAAAAACTCTACGTCTTATTTATGGCGCATATCTAATAATAATTTGTCCATCTCACACACATTTGGCATAAAACATATTATTTCATATTTTGAAATTTTTATTACCTTATGCTGATACACATCACATATTGTTTGGCTGAATAATTATTCTCATGACAATAATTATTTGATCTAGTCTCGACAGGTGCTCGGGCAGCTTATTAAGATTTCATAGGGACGATATTAAATCCCGACGAAAGCTCAGCCACAATCTTAAACCTCTGAAAACTATTATTGCTCAACATCAGGCAGTTTTACCTCGACATATCAGCCAACATATATTATTTCATTTTTTGAAATTAATATTTTTATTTCTCAAGCATATACATATAATATATTGATTGGATGAGTAAATTATTCTCATGACTAATCAATTCAGCCTACACATGTGGTAGAGCAAATTATTAATTTTTACAGGTACAAGATTCAACGCCGACGAATGTTCGAAAACAATCTGGAAACTATTATCATTTCACTCGGAGATGTCGGCTCAAGCACAAATTATTCTATATCCGTTCGGATTCATATTTTATATTTATCTCAGCATGGAGCTCGAAAAATTTCTTCTCTCTATATATATTCAGCTCCGAGGAAAAGCTACAACAGTTATTATATTTCACCTCCAACGGATAGTTGGTCGGGGTAATTCTTATTTATATTCAGGCCCAGATATCGGCTCAAGCACAAATTATAATATATATCCCTTGGGATTCATATTCTATATTCATCTCAACATGGAACTCAGCGAGATACTTATTATCATATTCAGCTCCGAGGAGAACTATACCATTTATTATATGTCATCCCCAACGGATAGTTGGTCGGGGTAATTCTTATTTATATGCAGGCCCAACAAAGTTCTCGGCCATATTCTTATGTTCTCGAAAATATTATTCTTATTCGGCATTATGCAATTGTGCCTCGACAAGATACTTATTCAGCTTTGAGGAGAATTACAACATTCGTTGTATTTCACCCCCAACGGATAGTTGGTCGGATAATTCTTATTTATATTCAGGCCTAACAACGTTCTCGGCCATATTCTTATGTTCTAGAAGATCTTATTCTTGTTCGGCATTATATAATTCTACCTCGACAGATCAATGAGGCACTTTATTATTTTTAATTATTCTTTATATCTATTTGGATGCATATTCTATTCTTATTTCAGCAATGAGGTCTCCAACATATATATTATCTTATTCCCAACAATCTGTTGGTCAGCTCCAAGGATGTCTCCAGCATTTATTATATCTTATTCCCAACAATCTGTTGGTTAGCTCCAAGGATGTCTCCAGCATATATTATATCTTATTCCCAACAATCTGTTGGTCAGCTCCTAGGAGATCTCCAACATTTGTTATATCTTATTCCCAATAATCTGTTGGTCAGCTCCGAGGAAGTCTCTATCATTTATTATCAAAAATGTATTCCTAAAAATGCCAACTTATGTTGGTTAGGAAGTAAATGTATTCCTTCGGAAGTAAAACTTGTATTCCTCCGGGAAGTAAAGCTACTTGTATTCCTCCGGGAAGTAAAGCTACTTGTATTCCTCCGGGAAGTAAAGCTACTTGTATTCCTCCAGGAAGTAAAACTTGTATTCCTCCGGGAAGTAAAGCTACTTGTATTCCTCCGGGAAGTAAAGCTACTTGTATTCCTCCGGGAAGTAAAACTTGTATTCCTCCAGGAAGTAAAACTTGTATTCCTCCGTGAAGTAAAACTATGTATTCCTACGGGAAGTAAAACTCTGTATTCCTACGGGAAGTAAAACTATGTATTCCTCGGGAGGTAAAATTATTCCAGAAAGTGTCAAAGTTGCTCGTTAAGAAAAAATCCACCAACTCAGGTTGGTCGGAAATAAGAAGCTATCAACTACAGTTGGTCGAAAACAAAGTATGAGTATGTGAAAGCGATCAAGCAAAAAGCATTCAAAGTTCACATTCCACACTTGGGGGCTTCTATTACAGATATATTTGTTCATTTGGCGTCACATTCTTATAACATCATGCAGTCGAGCATCAAGTTCAACTCCACAAACTCACACGGTCGGGGCCCCGACCAATTATTATTCAGAAGTTGTTTTTCTTGCTCAGGAATTATTTTTGATATTGAAGTTCAGGAGGTATATTAAAGTTCAGGAGGCTATTGAAGTTCAGGAGGTATATTCAGAAGTTCAGGAGGTGCATTCAGAAGTTCAGGAGGCATATTCAGAAGTTATTATGCACATGCTATTGAAGTTCAGAAGTCAAAATCAGCATCTACAGCACTGAGATCTTTGCTACTACTGTCTCGACCAACATTGAAGAAGAAGTTGTATGAAAATGTTTCGAAGTCCACCACTAGCTTGGTACTAATCAGATTGAAGAGTTGGGTTCAAAAGCTAGTATGTTACTCGACAAAGTATTCAGAGGATCATAAATCAGAAGAATCAAGCACGTGAAGTTAGCACTTAGTTGCTCGGCACAGGAGGCAGTTGGTCGACTAGCAAACCAATCAACATACTTGAAGATTATGACAAGCTACAAGCTGCATACTATGGCATGGCTGCATCCAAATTCCCAGGGGTGATACATAGCACACGGAGTTCCTCAAAAGAAAGATTAGCAACCATCGATCAGCCTGCATCATATGTCGTCCAGGAGATAATGCACTTTATGTTGAACAAATCAAGAAGGTAGATCAAGAATTTCACGAGCACCGAGCAACACTGCAGAATAAATACTCCATCCTTTCAAGTAAACCATCAAGCATGGAGCATTGGGGGCTTCTGTTAACGCAAAAATTCTCCATCTACGAGGACCAATAAAAAAAGGACACATGTCATCCTATGTGGCAATATTCGACACCCGAGGAGAGTTGGTCGGCATCCGAGGAGAGTTGGTCGGCACCCGAGGAGTATTAGTCGGCACCCGAGAAGAGTTGGTCAGTACCCGAGGAAAATTAGTTGGCACCCGAGGAGAGTTGGTCGGCACCCGAGGAGAGTTAGTCGGCACTCGAGGAGAGTTGGTCGGCATACCAACCAGGAAGATCAAAGGATAACTATGCATTTAATGTTCATTAATGAAGATGGCAGCGCATTTAATGAGCTTTAATGTACATTTATATTGTATTAATAGATGACAACATATAGCATACCAAGCAATTCAACAATTAGATTCGTTGAATGTAGACATAAATATCTACATACAATGAATCTCTTTATCTCCCATCACTATAAATACATGTATCCCCTTAGCCAAAAGGGAGAGAGAGGGGGAGATCCGGGAGAATCGAGAGACACCATACACAAGATCCACACCTTTTTCTCTCTCTACATCACATTGTGCTATTGTAAACCCCTGGGAATAAAATAACAGTGGACGTAGGCTTTATTCATAGCCGAACCACTTTAAAAATCTTTGTCTCTCATGTACTTAATTGGATTGGTTTCATCTATTTATCTGTGATCATAAAAATGGGATTCGGTCCAGTTTTTTGCATCAACAGTCATCCCGAGAGTTCGGCCTTTCGTAAAACAACCTTGAGTGGGTAAGAGGTGATTATGATTATGGAGTGGGCTTCGAATTAATTCTTCAACTTCCTTGAAGCGACCGCCAGTGCATAGGTGATCTTTCCAGAGGCAAGTACCATTGTTTAGCGTTTAAAAGTGTCTTACTGGTATAGTAAACTAGGTGTTGTCCCCCCTTCTTTTCACATACTTCCAGGTAAAGATACAGTAGGTCTTCATTATTTATAATTATTAGTAGTGGCAGCTTTCTAAGGTAGGACTTGATCTCTTTTAGAGCTCGTGAATAGTCATCGTCCTATATGAGGCATTTTCCCTTCTTTAGAAGTTAGAAGAATGGTAGGCAACATTCTGAAGACTTGTATATGAAGCGATTGAGCGTCACGAGCATCCCAATAAGCTTCTGAACATCTTTCAATGTCTCAGGAGGCTGTACTCTGGTGATAGCATCAATTTGGTCTGGGTTTACCTCGATTCCCCTCTTACTTACTAGATAACCTAAGAATTTTTCTAACTGGACACCGAATGAACACTTACTTGCATTAAGCTTCAGCTAATACTTCTTGAGGATCTTAAAGGTTATTGCTAAATGTGAAAGTTGATCGGCCTTGTCCTTGCTGTTAACAAGAATATTGTCGATGTATACTTCCATCATTTCTCCCATATGTTTATTGACCATCTTAGTTACCAATCTTTGGTAAGTTTCCCTTACGTTCTCGAGGCCAAATGGTATGACTTTATAACAATATAACCTGATTAAGGTTATAAAGGAGGTCTTATTCTAATTGGGCCCGTATAAGGGATCTGGTGATTGCTTGAGTAAGCATCTAGGAAGCTCATCCTTTCATGTGTTGCTGTGGCATCAATTAACTGATCTAACTTCGGGAGAGGGAAGCTATCCTTGGGATATGACCTATTGAGGTCAGTGAAATCGATACAAAACCTCTAACTACCATTACTTTTGGGTACCACTACTGGCTTGGATAACCATGCAGGATATTGAAGCTTCCTGATGGATCCTACATCCAATAGATTCCCTACTTCTTTGTCCACTACCTTAGCCTTCTCAAGGGATGTTCGATGAGCCTTTTGAGTGATGGACTTGAAGGTGGGATCGATGCACTAGCGATGGCAAGCCACACCCAAGTCAATCCCTGGTAACTCGTAAGGCTCCCAAGAAAAATAATTTATGTTGCTTTTGAGAAGCGACATTAACTCCCTTTTCTCTTGATCGGTGAGAGCATCTCCGATAAAAAATTTCCTCTCTGTCAAGTTATCATCGTCTACAACTTCCTCCAAGCTTTCTTTCACCCTATCGGCGGGGTGGATCCTGGTTTCTTCCACCCCAGGTCGACCATACCATAGTTTCTATTTGGAGAGAGAAACCCCCTTATGGGCTTTCTCCTGGGCATTCTCTGATTCCTTATTCTTTTATTTCTTTGGATGGATATTGGCAATAAAGCACTTTCTGGTCGTGGCCTGGTCACCACGAATATCGACCACTCTTTGATTTGTAATGCAGTTCATCTTTTGATGATATGTGGATGGTACGACCTTCATGGCGTGGAGATAAACTCTACCTAAAATAGCATGGTATGGGGACTCAATGGACAGAACTAAAAGCTCAATTAGCTTTGAGATGTTTCCTTTCCTGATCGACAAGATTATCTTCCCTAACGACATCATGATCTTTCTTGCAAAACCGATAAGTAGAATATTGGATTTTTTTAGGTTAGGGACATTTAGTTTCAGTTTATTGAACAGTTCAAGGTATATCACTTCGGACAAAATCCCTTGGTCCACAAGCAGTTTGTTAACATCCCAATTAACAATTCTAAGTGTGATCACCAACGTATCATGATGTGGGGTCCTTACACCAACCAAGTCTTCTTCGATGAACACGATGTGCTTGGTGTAGTCAACGTCCTCTGGTCGACTACTCTTACCTTCTTGAGATTTAACAAGGTCAATTTAAAAATCTTCCATCACGACAGTCACCTTTTTGAGTTCCATTTGAACGACGTTCCTGGATCTGCTTAAGGTTTGACGCCCCATGGATTACTACAAATTCATCTCATGTATCATCGTCGAGGACATTATCTGACTTTTGGTCTCCATTGGCTGCGACCTTCTCCATTTTCTTCTCAATATACTCACTGAGGTGTCCTGCCTAAACTAGTTCTTCCAAGTGTAACTTCGGATATTTGTAATTATTAATTCGGTGATCGCACTCCTTACGGAAGGCGCATCTCTGTGCGTTATTCCTTTTAGTTGTGTCGTCGCCCATATTATTGGGCCATTTGATGAAAGGTTCATCTTTGATCCTACTGAGAATCTTGTAAATGAGTTCCTTGATGATTGTGTTAATAACCAGGATCACTTTCGAGGGGTCAGCCTTGTTTCCATTCTTGGGGCTATTCTTGCCCCCACTCTTGTTTCCCTTCATCTAGGTATCGTTCCTTCTTTGTTCCATTATTATCCTTTGCTCGATCGTTGTCTCCCCCACTAGGATGAACCACATCTTCCACCTTGGCATACTTCTTTATACGAGCCATAAGATCATCGATCGTGATGGCCTCCTTCTTAGTGAAGGATTGGTGTAGCAAAGATGTGGTCGACAAGTCAATTTTAAAAGATGGTACAGAAACCTGATCCGAGAAATCCTGGATCTCATTAAAAACTTCCCAATATCTTTTGGTGTAGTCTCGAAGGTTCTCCCGTGGCTTCTTCTATATTATGAGCAGTGCATCCATCCACTTGGGAGGAGCTTCTAGTTACGAATCGCATTGTGAAAGTCTCTGTCAGTGCTAAAACATTCCTAATCGACTTGTGAGGAAGCCTTTTAAACCACTTTTATGCTACATCATGTAGGCTAAAAGGGAATATCCTGCACATAAATGCGTTATTGTGGCTCCATAAGGTCATTGCTTGCCAATATTGTCTAACATGGTCTATACGTTTTATTTTCCCATCATTTAAGCCTAGGGACAACGAATTTTTTTGAGGGCTCCTCTTGCTCGATTGCCATTGAAAAAGGGGACCTTATCTGAGTATTGAGGGATTTTCTAGCTAGTTCTATGGTGGATCTAGCTCCTCGGTGAGATAGATGTTGGTCCATCTCTTTACGGTCCAGAACCCTTAAATCTTCATTTTGTAGATCATTGCTCCTGTGGCATCTCTCCTGCTGGCCATGCTCTGATCATGCTTGCTCTGGCCTATCACGTTCAGTTCTCTCCTAGTTATACATGGATATCCTTCCTGGGCTGTGAGTGTTGCTTGCCTGAGGTCTAGGAGTCCCCGCATGGTGTTTTCTAGGGGCCCTTTGGAGGTCTCTTTCCATTCTTTCGAGTCGCCTCCTCAGGCGAGTGTTTTTTTCTACTTGGAGGCGCGCAACCTCCTCTTATTCATGTAGTCCAACATCATAAGCATAGACCAAAATAGAAATTTGGGTAGACCTAGGTGCCCTTAGATTTATTTAGAGGGTTTCCTGTCCTAGCGAAACCTGGGGTTTATATGCTGGCGAATATCAGACCTAACCCTAGGAGGAACTGGAGCTTCTTGGACGTCACCGACTTGGGGGATGTTGCTACTGTGGTGAGACATTATGGGCCTTCTGGTAATGAATTATTTCGTATGAATACAAGTCGTTTCCTATAGATGGTGCTAATTATAAGTGCAAAAAATATCACAATGATAGATTCTGCGAAAACAATCACAAATCGCAGAAAGTAAATGAAATCACATGCACGACAACAATTTTCGTGGTTCGAAAACTTGCCTACGTCCACGGACAGGTTACTCATTCTTATTATATGTCTCTCAAAATCTCAAGTTTTAATCCCTTTGCCCCGGGCCAGGGTTTATAATTTTTTATCTTATTTCCTAGAGGTTGAGTTATATAAGGAACTCAAATAATTAGATATGTCATGAACCGCCCGAATATCTCTTCTGATATTCTCGGAGGTTGATTTAAGTATATACCTGAGTATTCGATTGTATGCGTACTGGTTGATCAATAGATTTGGGACGAGAAGACCCTTAATCAACTTACTCCTGTTCAACTACTTTCATTGATCATAAAAAATAGGTCCCCTTAGGCGATAACTTGAGTTTGAATAAGGAAAGATGGACCTCAGAGAGTTAGCCCAGTATTTCATCAGCCAAGGGAATTTATAATTTAGAAATGTTAGGGGATGGTTGATGAGGTGTATCAGTCTAGAGGAAATAGAGCAATTGTTGAGGAAAATCAATAAAATTTATTGCAAGACTATTGAGATCCCTCTATGCCGACGGGTCAAATAGAGGGGTATTTTTGGCCTACAATGAGGCAGTACACAATAATGATGCAAAGAGAATGTCCCATCTGTCAAATTTTCTTCCATGTAACCGAGAGAAACTTTGTAGAGGTCTCAAACAGATTAAATGCAACCTTATATTAGTTTTATCAAAGATATAGTTGATCCTATAAAGAAGATTGATTCCATATGGATTAGAAATAGGGCGACACATTTACGTTCAAGAGGAGCATCTCTATTGTAAAGGATATTTCAACTGACCTTTGAGGTACATCATAAGGGAGAAGGCAAGGAAAGTCCTCAAGCAAGCCCGTGATCTAGATCACATTGGGGGAGACAAACTATACAATCAACATATGACTTTGGGCTATTATTAGCTAACCATAGAGAAAAATTCAACTAAGTGTGTTATGAAGTGCAAGGCAAGCCAACTATATGAAAATATAATTCATGCTCCTTTGGTAGACCTTCATTATCTAGCAACTCCTTATCCATTCTGCACTTGGGCGTTTGACTTGATAGGGGAAATTAACATTTAATCAAGGGGAAAAATATGGATACTTGTGGCCATAGAGTATTTCAGAAAATGGGTAGAGGCAATACCATTGAAAAGAGAAACAACAGGCGTGGTGGCAGAGTTCATTGGATAGTACATAATTAGTCAATCTAGCATTCATAAGGTTATTTTGTCTGATAATGGAACTCCATTTATCAACGAAGAGGTGACTTTTCTCATAGATAAATACTCAATCATACACCACACCTCAATAGTGGCCTACTCAAAATGTAATGGTTAAGCTGAAGCAACGAACAAGACCTTGGTCAACATCTTGGCCAAGATGACGGACGATTTTTCAGGAGCGTGGGATGATGAAATTCTAGTAGTATTATGGGCTTATCGAATGACTAAAAGAAAGACAACTGGCTATACACCTTCATCTATATATGCCTTGCGAAGCATCATGCTCCTTTAGGACATGCATATTCAGCTGGAATCATCAGATGAGCACAGAGATAACATGAAGCAACACTTTTAAATGTACATGAAGCAACTTTCTAGGGCGTATGATAATTTTGTGAGGGCAAAAAAGTTCGTGGAAGGGGATTAGTGATCAAATCAAATATTAGGCACATCAGAGGACCCCGATTGTCCAGGTTTATAGCCAATTAGGAAGGATAATTTACAGTCAAGGAAGTACGTAACTCAGGCTACTGCTCAATCTCCAAGATAAAAGATGTGACAACCCGCCTAATTAACCCCGGGTGATCAGCCCTAAATTAAATTAGAACAGGTTTCTCAGTTGGTTCATTCTTAGCATCACTGTCACCTTTTTAATTACTAACCACCTAAGTGAGAAAAATTAGACTGGTGCCAAGTTTTATCTTCCATTAATTTAATGAAACACTCATGCGAAAACAAAATAATTTAAACACTCACAATTAACTGAAATCCACCATTCACATCTAAATAGCTAACCGAATTAACCATCATCTCAAATCCAACAAAAGTAAAGACAATTAATAAATCTCAACAAGTCTGACATAAGTACTGAATAAAACAGTGAGTCACATGCTCGAGTAACTGATAGGAAATTTTTACACTAGAAATGAAAAGAACGAAGCACTTATCAAACTCCCGCAACATCCACATGTGTTGCATCAACGGATCCCTGGAATCAGTCAAGTCTGGTGTCCCTGTGGCTGGATATCTAAAAGGTTTTTAAAAGTTTTTATAGCAAGGGTTAGTACCCAAAACATTTGGAAAATATTTAGCAAATGATTAACTTGAAGTAATAAATATGTATGCATGCTCTTCATATTTTAGTTAGTGTCGCACTCCCTTGAGGACCTCCTCACCCCTCCTCTACTGTGCACTGTTAACGCCTTAATTAATTTCCCTAGTCATTTATCACATAACTAGATAACCGATATAACCCCTGTCAACTGTAATACCCCATATTTTCTGCGTTATTTATTTCTGGGGATTAATTGAATTAAATGTTTATTAATTGGAAATTAATCCGGATAATAATATTAACGAGATGTGAGTTAGTATTTTATTATAATGTGCATACTTGGCATTATATGAATATTAGTAATATTGAAATTGTCACGTGTTTGATATATGGCAATTTGGGAATTTTATTTTACACGTGTGACCGCCACGTCATGGTATCTTATTAATTTAAAAAGTGAATTTTAGTTCCATTGACCGTATGGTCGTTTTGAGTGCGCCAACGCGTCCGGAAGGGTCGAGATAGTCAGAAAACACTAGCCGGAAGTTTAGTTTGGGTCCCGGGATATTTGTGGGCCATACCGGCATCTTAAGGGGTAATTTGGTAATTTGTATTTTTGGGAATTAAAAAGTGACGAAAATGGAATTAATAAGCTGACTATTTCCTTAACCCACTTAACCCACTAACCCCACTATATGTCATTATGGGCTACGGGAGAAGTTGATATAGCAATTCAACTCCCACAAACCATTTCACACCTCTATTCTCCATTATCTTCAACCTTGGGAAAAGCTTGAGAGAGAGAGAGAGAAGGGAACCTTGAGAAGAACTTGAGAGAAAGAGAGAAGGGAAGAATTCTGCAGAAAAGAGAGAGAAGGAACAACTTTGTCACAAAGATTCTACACCAAATTCTGAGATAATTAAGGCAAGTGATTTAAACTCTTTTAATTCAAGATATGTTTCCATGTTTAGGAATTTTCGAAATTGATTTTTGGAGATAAATTAGACCCATGAATTGAAAGATAAAAGCCATGATTTATGTAGGATTTGCATGTAGTATATTCTGGACGAAATTATATGTTGAAAACAGAACCTTGATGATTAAAAAGGTAGAATTAGAAGAACTTAATGATGTTCTTGAATGGAAGAAATCTGGGAATTATTTTGATGTAGTTTTAATCCAAAGTAAGCCTTTAAATGATGAATTATGGGATTTAGAATGTTATTACTGATATAGGATGATAGTATAACGTTATAGTGACCTTATCTTGAAGTTTCATGCTTAAAAATGGTGAATTGGGACGAAACTGTAACTGCAAAACGAAGCAGTCCGTAACAGACCTGTGTAATCGATCGATCAACATTCATCAGTCGATCGATCGACCATAATCGATCGATCGAAGGTCAAGGTCGATCGATCGACCCTCCCAGAATAAATAAAGTTTTCCTTAATTGAATTTTAATGATGATAACCCTTGGATAATATTATTGGAGACATTGTGATTGCCCTAAATTTTAAGGAAGACCAGTAGGCATGATTTTGAGATTGGACATTAATTGGAACTTAATTTGAGGAGTTATTCTAAATTAATGAAATTCGTTATGTGAGATAATATTTGGGTTAATAGTACAAATTTGAATAATTTGATGAAATAAGGTTTGGGGCAGAAGTAAGGACCTTAGGTATAAGCGATGTTATATGAGGGAATTATGGGAACTTAATAGTCTATTCGAGACAGGTTTTAAGTTTAAGATATTACGACGTGAGACGTGTCGACTATTTAATTTATATATTGTCGGATACTTGAAATATATGAATTGGGAATAATGGTATAATGATGTAGAGAATACCCTTATTAATATTGAAATATCTAAGATGTGTGAATGCTTAGTATATAATCTTATGTGTATGACATACCTACCATACTTGCTATCACGGAGGTTACGTTCGCTTAGGACCTTCTTATCCTTGTGTTGCCCGGATTTAGATTGGTGCCTAGAGGACATAGTTCAAGAGAATGACTTATTTGTGAGTTAATAAGCCAGCTGACTATGGAGCGTAGGTATGTACGTGACCATGGATATGATTGAATTATGTTCGCCTCCATTTATGTGTGTGGTGTTGATTCCAACAATTCCTGAGAGATTCGGAATTTGTAATCCTTATGTACGTGATGTACCGGGATGGATAACAGAGTATGTGTGCACCGCAGCTTAGCCTTTGGGTGCTTGTATTGTATATTTATGATGTGAAAAATATACGGTTAATCGAGAAGGAATTTATTATAATAAATTGTGAGTATAATTATGGTAATGTTTTGAAAGATAAAAAGAGATCTTTTATCAAATAAATGGTTTGGTTAATAATTGGGAACTTGGGAATTAAAGTAGAACTCTCTATTTAATTGTTAATGATGGAACTTATAACGTGAACCGAGTAGCAGTGTTAGAAACTCTTTAGATAGTTATGAGATAACATACGAATGGGTACAGGAACGTTAGGAGTGCACAGTAAGATGAGAGGTGAGTTTATCATGTGAGAGCACGTCCTAACATGTACTTTGCATATACTGTTTTAAATGTTTTTAAAGCACTTGCAGGTTTTTAAAATATACACATTCGGGCTCTGACCCGTTTGCTTTCAAATCTACTTTTTGTAAAACCATTTTAGGTGCCCAGCCACAAGGACACCATGCATAGGATTCTTACTCAGATGACGAGCTGTAGCTGCTTGTGGAAGCTACAGGGACTTGCTTTTAGACGCTTATATCATTTGGATTCCTTGTTCATTTTTCCTCAGTTGTAGGGCATGTTGCCCAGATTCTATTAGATACATTTCCATTTCAGTTTTCAGACTTTGGCATGTATTCATTTCAGTATTTAGTATTTCAGTATTTACTTCAGTTGTGGGATTATGTTATGAGGAGTTTTTCCTCCAGTTTATTTATATCATGTGACGATTATTCTATTTACTTCATTATGGTGAATGGTGTTATTATTATTCTTGTCACTTGTTGCATGTTAATCAGTTTCTAATTAAAATTTGGCAACTTACTTTTTAAATACTAGGTGGTTAGTAATAATAAAAAAAGAAAAAAAAAATGTTTTCGATAGTGATGCTATTAACTGAGCCAACTTGGCATTTTGAATTAATTAATAAAGGAGTAGCTACCCGGTATTTAATTAGTCGGGGTGTCACAGGTGGTATCAGAGCATCAAGTTCTAGTGTCCTTTAGGATCTGAATGGCTTATTATGTTTTCCGCTGAGCTTTCTTTGGTATAGAGCCCTATATTTTAGGACTGTTGTATTCTTTGTTTATGCTACGCTCTTCAGCTATTTTAAAGTTTATAACTGCGAACTTATAGACTTTATTCTTATTTCAGAATGCCTCCACGACGTGCACCACGAGTTCCCAGGAATGCAGCGCCAGAACCACAACCCGCACCGGTTCAGGGCATGATGAACGCCGCTGAGGTTGCAGCTATTGTAGCCCAAGCGGTAAATGCCGCCATTGCCGTTGTTCAGCAGGCACCGCCTCAGGCGCCGGTTGCCGCGCCAGTTCAGGCAACTTCATTTTCGTCTGCTTGGGAGCGTGTACGTGACGCTTTTCAGAAAGCGCATCCGCCAGAGTTTGCAGGCAGCTCAGATGTAGTAGTCTCGAGCCAATGGAGGAAGGATATACAGCGGCACTTAAGGATGTATGAGTGCTCAGATGTTCAGAAGTAGGTGCTAGCTACATTTAAGCTAGTTGGATCTGCATTGCAGTGGTGGGAGTCTATTACCACCGTAGAGGAGAGGGATACCCTCACTATTCATGAGTTCTGGGTGCGGTTTGACCGCAAGTACTTTCCGTCAGCAGTTCACACGGAAATGAGGAGGAGATTGATGAGTCTAAGGCAGGAGGGCAAGACAGTGGCCGAGTATGAGGCCGAGTTCACTAATCTATTAAATATCGTTCCTGATGAGATACCGTCAGAGAAGAAGAAGATTGAGAAATTTACCGACGGGTTGACATGGAGGATCCGTCAGCATCTGTTAGGGAACCTTTCGTTGGCCACGTATTCTGATGTGGTTAACGTTGCATTGTTATATTGCCAGGACCACCGTTTTCACATGGCCGAGGGCAAGAGGTCGGGAGAGTCTAGCCATCAGGGCAGGAATGGAGGACACGGTGCCGGTGGGGCACAATCTGTTCAGGGACAAAGACAGTTTGAGCAGGGTTCCCAGCAGGGGGATCAAAAGAGGTTCCGTTCAGGAGGTTTCAGGAACGGTCAGGGAGGATTCCGAAATGGCCAGCAGGGTCATAACGGTCATCAGGGCCAGCAGGGTCAAAATGGCCAACATCAGCAGTTTCAGCAGGGCCAGCAGGGCCAAGGGAGAAATGGTAACGGCCACCAGGGCCGGGGACAGCAAGGGCAGAGGGGAGGGAACTTCCTGGGGAAATGTTTCATTTGTGGTAAGATTGGCCACAAACGTCAGGAGTGTCCTGATAAGGGCCGGGCCCCACAGCAGCAGCAGCAGGGTGCTCGACAGGAGCCACAGAGGCCACTCTTTCCACCAGCCCTTCCAGCTCCAGCTCAGATTATTCCACAAGTTCCTGTGCAGCAGGGGCAGCTACAGTCTGGACGTGTCTACAACGTCCACCAGGCTGCAGTTCCACAGGCACCGCCCGCGATTGAGGGTACGTTTCTTATCCATGGCACTATGGGTCGGGTGTTATTTGTTACGGGTGCTACACATTGTTTTATAGCTACACACTTCGCAAAGGCGTTAGGATTGTTAGCCACAGCGGAGAGCACAGTTATGTGTGTCGACTCACCTTTGGGGAATGGGTCACTTATATTCTTTATATGTTGGGGAGTGGGGGTAGAGATTGGTGGTTTGGTATTACCTGCGGACATGTTGGTACTAGATATGCATGTTCACGATGTTATTATCGGTATGGACTGGCTCGCTGATCATAGAGCCATGATTGATTGCTTTGGTGGGAGCATTGTTTTTGCCATTCCGGGGCAAGAGATGTTTGTTGTGGCGATGCCTCGCCCAGAGGGAGGCTCGACCGCGCATTTATATTACATTGAGGAGGATACCTCTAAGGAGGTTGTGATTCCTTTAGAGTCGATTCCCGTTGTCAGGGAGTATTCTGATGTGTTTCAGGAGATACCAGGCCTACCCCCCAGTCGAGAGATAGATTTCGTTATAGACTTGTTACCCGATACGAGACCTATAGCACGAGCACCGTACCGTATGGCTCCAGCTGAGATGAGGGAGTTACGGGATCAGATTGAGCAGTTGTTGGGTCAGGGGTTTATTCGGAGGAGTACTTCACCTTGGGGTGCCCCTGTGTTGTTCGTGAAGAAGAGGGATGGTTCACTGAGGTTGTGTGTGGACTACCGGGAGTTAAACAAGGTCACGATATCGGAACAAGTATCCGTTGCCTCGAATCGATGACCTATTTGACCAATTGAGAGGAGCTTCTTACTTCTCAAAGATTGATTTGCGATCTGGATACCATCAGTTGCGTATCAGGGAGGAGGACGTCTCGAAGACTGCGTTCTTATCGAGATATGGTTCCTACGAGTTTCGGGTTATGCCATTTGGGTTGACCAACGCTCCAGCAGCATTTATGGACTTGATGAATAGGGTGTTCAGGGATTACCTAGACCAGTTTGTCATTGTCTTCATCGATGATATTTTGGTTTACTCTCAGACAGAGGAGGAGCATGCCGAGCACTTGAGACTAGTTTTACAGACACTGCGCCAGAATGAGTTGTATGCAAAATATGAGAAGTGTGGGTTTTGGCTGAAGGAGGTGCAGTTTCTGGGTCATATTATTTCCGACCGGGGAATATCGGTTGATCCAGGGAAGGTATCCGCGGTGAGGGAGTGGGGACAGCCCACGACACCGACAGAGATCCGTAGTTTCTTGGGCCTAGCAGGTTACTACAGGAGGTTTATTCGGGGTTTCTCCACGATAGCGGGTCCCATGACACACCTAACCCGTAAAGGTGTGCCATTCATTTGGAGTGATGCCTGTCAGTTGGCATTTGATGAGTTGAAGGACAAGTTAACCTCAGCACCTGTGTTAGCATTGCCGAGACCGGGAGTTGAGTACCTTGTTTACATCGATGCGTCCTTACAAGGACTTGGAGGTGTACTGCAGCAGGAGAGTCAGGCCATAGCTTATGCTTCCCGTAAGCTTAAGCCTCACGAGAAGAATTACCCTACCCATGACTTGGAGTTAGCGGCAGTGGTATTTGCCCTTCGTATTTGGAGACATTACCTGTTGGGGGAGAAATTTCGATTGTTCACGGACCACAAGTCCCTTCAGTACCTATTCACGCAGAAGGAGTTGAATATGAGGCAACGGAGGTGGCTTGAATTCGTGAAGGATTATCAGTTCGATATCCAGTATCACCCGGGGAAGGCTAACGTGGTGGCAGACGCGTTGAGTCGTAGACCGGTAGATGAGGTGGCAGATGTGTGGAAGGCCAAGTGGAAAGAATTGGGACACCAGGATGCAGTGGCCCGATCATTCATGTCTGTGATGACTGTTACACCGCAGATTGTCACGAAGGTGGTGAAGGCACAGGCAAATGACTCGTTCTGTCCGGAGCAGATAGTTCGATTATTAGCAGAGGGAGCTGAATCCTATACCGTTAGCTCAGACGGGGGATTACGCTTCAATGGGAGATTGGTGGTTCCGGAAGGGGAGGAATTGCGGCATGAGGTGATGGCAGAGTCGCACGGCTCACGATTCGCGGTACATCTCGGAGGGGACAAAATGTACCAAGACATGAGACGTCAGTATTGGTGGAGCGGGATGAAGAGAGATATTGCCGAGTTTGTCTCAAAATGCGCCACTTGTCAGCTCGTAAAAGTGGATCATCAGAGACTGACAGGACTGCTACAGCCATTAGAGGTCCCGATGTGGATGTGGGAGAGCATCTCTATGGACTTTATCACGGGGTTGCCTACATCGCAGAGAGGGCACGACTCCATTTGGGTGATTGTGGACAGGTTGTCGAAGGTCGCTCATTTTCTACCCGTCAGGACAGATTACACTGCGGGACAGTATGCCCAGCTCTTTATTTCAGAGATAGTGAGACTTCACGGGGTTCCCTTAAATATCGTGTCTGACCGAGACAAGGTATTTGTTTCACGGTTTTGGGAAAGTTTTCAGCAGGCCATGGGCACGGAATTGCGGTTAAGTACGGCGTATCACCCGCAGACCGATGGGCAGACCGAGCGCACAAATCAGATGTTGGAGGACATGCTACGTATGTGCACCATTGACTTTGAGGGTGGATGGGAGCAGTATCTTCCACTGGTGGAGTTTGCTTACAACAACTCCTATCAGTTCACCATTGGCATGGCTCCATTTGAGGCATTGTACGGTAGACCATGTCGTTCCCCAGCATGTTGGTTGGAGGTGGGGGACAACAAACTACTTGGGCCGGAGGTGATTCAGGATACTTCGGCAAGGATAGAATTGATTCGGAGTCGCATCCGGGTGGCTCAGGACAGGCAGAAGAGTTATGCTGATGCGAAGAGATTTTTCAGGGAGTTCCAAGTGGGGGATCAGGTTTTGCTCAGAGTATCTCCTATGAAGGGGATTATGCGTTTCGGGAAGAAAGGGAAGTTGGCACCGAGATATGTGGGACCATTTCCTATTATTGAGCGGATCGGACCAGTTGCGTATAGACTTGGGTTACCGGAGCATTTACATCGGATTCACGATGTGTTTCATATTTCCTCGCTTAGGAAATACCTTAGAGATGATTTGGCTCATTCTCTCATTTCTGTAGAGGACATTGATCTCCAGCCGGACAGCTCCTACGAGGAGGGGCCGATAGCTATTTTGGACCAAAGTGAGCGGAAACTGCGGTCAAAGATAGTTCCGTTAGTGCGTGTTCAGTGGCGACATCATAATGTCGAGGAGTCCACATGGGAGCGCGAGGATGAGATGCGCGAACGTTATCCAGAGTTATTCTTACCAGGTACTTTCTAGTTCCGAATTTCGGGACGAAATTCAGTTATTAAGGGGGAAGTATGTAATACCCCGTATTTTCTGCGTTATTTATTTCTGGGGATTAATTGAATTAAATGTTTATTAATTGGAAATTAATCCGGATAATAATATTAACGAGATGTGAGTTAGTATTTTATTATAATGTGCATACTTGGCATTATATGAATATTAGTAATATTGAAATTGTCACGTGTTTGATATATGGCAATTTGGGAATTTTATTTTACGCGTGTGACCGCCACGTCATGGTATCTTATTAATTTAAAAAGTGAATTTTAGTTCCATTGACCGTATGGTCGTTTTGAGTGCGCCAACGCGTCCGGAAGGGTCGAGATAGTCAGAAAACACTAGCCGGAAGTTTAGTTTGGGTCCCGGGATATTTGTGGGCCATACCGGCATCTTAAGGGGTAATTTGGTAATTTGTATTTTTGGGAATTAAAAAGTGACGAAAATGGAATTAATAAGCTGACTATTTCCTTAACCCACTTAACCCACTAACCCCACTATATGTCATTATGGGCTACGGGAGAAGTTGATATAGCAATTCAACTCCCACAAACCATTTCACACCTCTATTCTCCATTATCTTCAACCTTGGGAAAAGCTTGAGAGAGAGAGAGAGAAGGGAACCTTGAGAAGAACTTGAGAGAAAGAGAGAAGGGAAGAATTCTGCAGAAAAGAGAGAGAAGGAACAACTTTGTCACAAAGATTCTACACCAAATTCTGAGATAATTAAGGCAAGTGATTTAAACTCTTTTAATTCAAGATATGTTTCCATGTTTAGGAATTTTCGAAATTGATTTTTGGAGATAAATTAGACCCATGAATTGAAAGATAAAAGCCATGATTTATGTAGGATTTGCATGTAGTATATTCTGGACGAAATTATATGTTGAAAACAGAACCTTGATGATTAAAAAGGTAGAATTAGAAGAACTTAATGATGTTCTTGAATGGAAGAAATCTGGGAATTATTTTGATGTAGTTTTAATCCAAAGTAAGCCTTTAAATGATGAATTATGGGATTTAGAATGTTATTACTGATATAGGATGATAGTATAACGTTATAGTGACCTTATCTTGAAGTTTCATGCTTAAAAATGGTGAATTGGGACGAAACTGTAACTGCAAAACGAAGCAGTCCGTAACAGACCTGTGTAATCGATCGATCAACATTCATCAGTCGATCGATCGACCATAATCGATCGATCGAAGGTCAAGGTCGATCGATCGACCCTCCCAGAATAAATAAAGTTTTCCTTAATTGAATTTTAATGATGATAACCCTTGGATAATATTATTGGAGACATTGTGATTGCCCTAAATTTTAAGGAAGACCAGTAGGCATGATTTTGAGATTGGACATTAATTGGAACTTAATTTGAGGAGTTATTCTAAATTAATGAAATTCGTTATGTGAGATAATATTTGGGTTAATAGTACAAATTTGAATAATTTGATGAAATAAGGTTTGGGGCAGAAGTAAGGACCTTAGGTATAAGCGATGTTATATGAGGGAATTATGGGAACTTAATAGTCTATTCGAGACAGGTTTTAAGTTTAAGATATTACGACGTGAGACGTGTCGACTATTTAATTTATATATTGTCGGATACTTGAAATATATGAATTGGGAATAATGGTATAATGATGTAGAGAATACCCTTATTAATATTGAAATATCTAAGATGTGTGAATGCTTAGTATATAATCTTATGTGTATGACATACCTACCATACTTGCTATCACGGAGGTTACGTTCGCTTAGGACCTTCTTATCCTTGTGTTGCCCGGATTTAGATTGGTGCCTAGAGGACATAGTTCAAGAGAATGACTTATTTGTGAGTTAATAAGCCAGCTGACTATGGAGCGTAGGTATGTACGTGACCATGGATATGATTGAATTATGTTCGCCTCCATTTATGTGTGTGGTGTTGATTCCAACAATTCCTGAGAGATTCGGAATTTGTAATCCTTATGTACGTGATGTACCGGGATGGATAACAGAGTATGTGTGCACCGCAGCTTAGCCTTTGGGTGCTTGTATTGTATATTTATGATGTGAAAAATATACGGTTAATCGAGAAGGAATTTATTATAATAAATTGTGAGTATAATTATGGTAATGTTTTGAAAGATAAAAAGAGATCTTTTATCAAATAAATGGTTTGGTTAATAATTGGGAACTTGGGAATTAAAGTAGAACTCTCTATTTAATTGTTAATGATGGAACTTATAACGTGAACCGAGTAGCAGTGTTAGAAACTCTTTAGATAGTTATGAGATAACATACGAATGGGTACAGGAACGTTAGGAGTGCACAGTAAGATGAGAGGTGAGTTTATCATGTGAGAGCACGTCCTAACATGTACTTTGCATATACTGTTTTAAATGTTTTTAAAGCACTTGCAGGTTTTTAAAATATACACATTCGGGCTCTGACCCGTTTGCTTTCAAATCTACTTTTTGTAAAACCATTTTAGGTGCCCAGCCACAAGGACACCATGCATAGGATTCTTACTCAGATGACGAGCTGTAGCTGCTTGTGGAAGCTACAGGGACTTGCTTTTAGACGCTTATATCATTTGGATTCCTTGTTCATTTTTCCTCAGTTGTAGGGCATGTTGCCCAGATTCTATTAGATACATTTCCATTTCAGTTTTCAGACTTTGGCATGTATTCATTTCAGTATTTAGTATTTCAGTATTTACTTCAGTTGTGGGATTATGTTATGAGGAGTTTTTCCTCCAGTTTATTTATATCATGTGACGATTATTCTATTTACTTCATTATGGTGAATGGTGTTATTATTATTCTTGTCACTTGTTGCATGTTAATCAGTTTCTAATTAAAATTTGGCAACTTACTTTTTAAATACTAGGTGGTTAGTAATAATAAAAAAAGAAAAAAAAAATGTTTTCGATAGTGATGCTATTAACTGAGCCAACTTGGCATTTTGAATTAATTAATAAAGGAGTAGCTACCCGGTATTTAATTAGTCGAAGTGTCACATCAACCACCCTACTCTAACCGAGTATGCCAAAATTATGATTTCTAAGTTATTGTCATCATTAACTTAATTAATCATTTCCCTTTTTATATTCATATAACTTTCACATCCACTATATATAATACAATTTACAGCATGTACTAATTTCCCTGTATATAATTATTTAGCTCATTATATACGTATAGTCATATTACAACATTCACATATATGTTGAAATAATAATTAATAATGGATATCCTCCTAAGTAATAATTCACTGGATGTATATTCTCTAAAGTACTATCCCACTAGGTGTATTCACATAACCTAGTTACCCCAAGTAAGAATTGCTCACTAACTTGGTATAATAACATAATTATAGGAGGCACTCATATTCCATCCCTGAAAGTGAGATGCCCCTCACCCATATAATGGATGCTATGACCTGGGGATATACTCGCCCTACCCCTCAAGATAGGGGATTCACCCTCTACGCGCAACCTCCCCTCATAGCACTAGAGTATATATAATAATAATATCTAGCTACTGATATTACTGCACACACCATATATATATACTATCGCACACCGTATATATATATATAAATATAACACCCCGGCTATACCGTGTACTAAGTCCGTAACACAAACCTATACAAATTATCATGAGTTTATGGCCCAACTCTGATTATTAATTAATTGCACATTAATTAATTAAATTACTTTTGGTGTCGCTCCAACCAATATATTCGGACTCGCTCTCGTGGCCCGAAATAAAATAATACCCGAGTCCCAATCCCCGACTTTAAATTAATTAGTTTTCAATCTGAATTAATTTAAGTCCTTGGTATCCCTACCAATATACCCGAACTCGCCCGCTCGATCCGTATTTAATTATTTTGGAATATTCTTCCCAAAATTTCCATAACGTGTCACACATCAATTCCTCCCAACCCCAATTACTCTCCTTCATTTTTGTTAGGAATTAATGTTCCATACTTATTTCTCATTAACTAAAGTATGGGGGAGAATTTCTAATTAATTTTCATTATATATTAAAACTGGCGTCACTGTCAAAAATCCCCGACCATCGTTTGATCGATCCCAGCCATCGATCGATCGATCGAATAGGTCTTTGTCTTCTCCGAGTCCCTATTTCAGCCATGTACGAAAAATTTAAATTTCCAAAACCTTCTACAGTCCAACCCAAGCCTTCTCATCAATATAACAAGTCAAGGACACCATAGGGAACCCCTTTAAAGTCCCCAAATCCCGTTTAATTTACGTTCTCTACTGTTTTTCTAAATTGGAAAAAGGCCGAGTTATTCATAAATCAGTCACAACACCAAATTATCAACTCAATTTCATTCCTAATTTGTCTGGGTTTATCACAACTAAGGCAAATATCTGTTCAGAATCATGTTACACCATAAATTCCTACACCAATTCTCATCTTGTGTTCCAATTATAAAAACCCCATTTTTTGTACCCATTTATCCCCAAAACGAATTTTAGATTTTCACATCACATAAATATGAATTGAAAACATAATTAAATAATACAGCAAGTTAACCACTCGCCTTATGATTTCGTAGGGTCTGATATGGAGTTGTGATTCTCAAGGCTGAAGATGAAATCCCCTCTTTTGGCTCTTTCCTTTGTCCCCCAAAATTGCCTTTAACTGCTTCTTAGGGTTTTTTCTTCCACTAAGTGTTTTCTAATCTCCAATCAGCCCTTCTTCTTTTCCTTTTAATTAACTAACTAGGCTTAATCCCCTTTTTTGCCTAATGGACCAAGCCCAAGTGACCCAAATACCCCCGTGTGGGCCTGGCTATGCCTAAAAATATCCCGTGACCCGTTTACTACCCCCTGGTACACTTTTTCGACTATCTCGACCCATTCGAACTCAACCGTACACTCAAATTGGCCTCTAAATTTATTTATAAAAATCCTTATCTCACACCCAAATTAGTCTATATCGACTCCCGGCTGAGATAACTAAATGCTCCGTCACTAATACCCGTAATGACGTAAATGATTTATTGCTATTCACTTAGAAATTTAAATTTCCCTAAATATTAACCATTTACTCTCCGATTAACATTTAAAGAAATATTATCATAATTAATTTAATTAAATTACGACACACAAGTAATTCAAAATTTTCCGAATTAATTAAATATTAAATGCACAAAAATACGGGGTGTTGCATACTCCCCCCTAACAAAGGAATTTCGTCCTCGAAATTAGATCGTACCTGTGGTGAATATCTCTGGATATTGTTCCCACATATTCTCCTCCTGCTCCCAGGTAGACTCGTCAACGTTGTGATGACCCCACTGTACTCTAACTAGTGGAACAACCTTGGATCGTAATGTACGCTCACTACGGTCCAGAATATCCACCGGTCGCTCCTCATACAAGATGTGTGGTTGTAAATCAATTTCCTCGAGTGGAATATGCCAGAAGTGCCTCTCGCTCCTTCGATATTTCTTCAGCGATGCCACATGGAATACGTCGTGTATCCGCTGAAAATGCTCTGAAAATCCCAGTCTATATGCTACTGGTCCCGCCCTCTCAATAATAGGGAAAGTTCCCACGTAACTCGGTGCTAATTTACACTTATTGCCGAACCTCATCACCCCTTTCATAGGGGACACCCGGACTAATACCTGATCCCCAACCTCTAACTCGACATGTCTCCGTGAAGCAACGACATAGCTCTTTTGCCTATCTTGAGCTATCTGAATCTGCCCTCGGATCAACTCTATCATGGCAGACGTCTCCTGGATAATCTTCGACCCCAATAGCTTGATGTCCCCCACCTCTAACCGATAAGCGGGTGAATGACAAGGTCTCCCGTACAGTGCCTAGAATGGTGCCATGCCGATCGTGAATTGGTAAGAGTTGTTATTTAAGCACCTTATACTCATGACTCACTTGAGTCTACATTGTATAAGTGCTCATCTAGTTTGGAAATATAGACAAAATTGAGTCCCTTCCCTAGGATACCAAAGAGGCTCCGACACTACACTACACTACAATACATTCCTCTTGTTTGATTGATCAAAGGTATACTTACAAACACTCACACACATTAGGACTGCATACATCGTTCATTTTTTGCATTAAATTGTTTGTGTGTGTTGTGTGTGTTAATTTCCCTTAAAACATTTTTTAATAATTTTTTGGTAATTTCTAATGATTTTAAAACAATTTTTTCTTAAATAAAATTGGAATTAAAAGGTTTTGGGGTGATTTTGTAAATACTGGTTTTATGGTTTTATGCCTAAAAGTTCACTTGGATAGAAACCAAAAGCGCTTGAGACTGTAAGGGTGTCTATGTAATTAGTTTGAGAGGTGCGTTTGTGGTCCTTTATTTGCCCTACACCTGTCGCACTCCTATTGGTTGGTTGTGTGTTTGTTTTAAGAGACAGAACCAGTGTTTATTATCAGCCCTTGGATTGAGTTTATCAACGCTCTGTATGCGTCCTTTTCCCAATCCCTGTGAACCTCTATCCTCTAATCAGAAGCAACTTAACTCACCGCTTATCTTAAACCGTTGGATGGAAGTCAATATGGAAAGACTTAATCTCATCCATTGATTTTGTGCCCCCTTCTCGATCCTTCTCAGCCCTATATTTAAATAGGCTATCCCACAGCCTTTGAGAAGATTTTGCCACTTCGTTTAATCCAAGTGAGAAGAGAGAAGAGAGAGAAGAGATAAAAGAGAGAGAGAAATCACATAGTTAGAAACCCTAACCCTAAATCGTTTCAAACACCTTATCAAACCCAAACCCTCTTTCCAAAAACTAGTTTATACCAAACACCAACCTTGTGTGTTTGAGAGTTTTTATGTGTTGGTTTGAAAGTTGTTTCTTGATGTAACCTCTTCGTTTTAAGATCTTATGTCCAACTTAAACATTAGGTTAAATATGTATTTATGTTTCATAGAAATCATAAATCTAGTCTTTTTATGTTATATTACACCTAGATCTGCATTCTTAGTTTCTCGCCTTGAGAAATCTTTTGTTGATTATTTTCTATAATTGTTTTCATCTTCAAAATCAAAAAAATCATTTTCTATTTCTAGTTCTTTTGAAACAAGACCTTTGACCTAGTTGGAATCTCACTTGGCGATTTTCAATTTCAAAACCCTGAAATTTATTAAGATCTTGAAACGTCTTCTAAGCAAGATATCCGTGGATTCTGAGTTCTTTTTAAAGGTCAAATAAGGTTTAAGTTTCCTAAGAAAAGACAAACTGAAAATCACAGCATATAGATCTGATTTGTAATTTGTTAGGACTATTTGTAAAATAAGCATAAGTGTATGGATGCATGTGTTAGAGCATCATCACAAACACTTACACACTACAGCGCTGAAAGTGTTGGTAATAAGATCTTTAAACAAGAGTCGACGTAAAGACTGGAAAAAAGTGGAAGTTAGCAAACTAGGAGAACCACATCAGCAATCAGAACTGCGGAAAAGTTAGAAGGACACCAGTGGGTACATTCCTAAACTTGTATAAGACTGATTTATGTGAATGTGTGTTATATAGTTTGTAACTGATATATTTTTTTTAGTGAATTTTCCTTTTTATTCCATAGAGAGAGTCGTGGATGTTTCCTCAGTTGGGTGAGGTTTTACCACGTTAAAAATATCTTGTCATTAATCTTTCTACATCTCCTCATCTCATTCTTACTGGTGTGTTGATTTAAACTGCAACTGTTTTGTTTTTCAAAACTTGTTAACAAATCTTGAACTGATCTCGTGCATATTTTATTAAACACATCTTGTGATTAAAGCTGGTTTGGTTTAAAAAAAAGAGTTTCCTCAAAAAATAGTTCGGAGTTACTTAAATAGTTTAATCCTATATTAAACGGCTTTAGTAACAGTTTTTCAATTAGTATCAAAGATTTGAAAATCTTTTTAAAAGATCTTGTGTTTCTGAAATTGTTTTCTTAAAATTAAAACAATGGACGAGAAAAATGAAAGATTTGGCAACTTGACCAGACGCCCTTTCTTTGATGGAAACAACTTTTATTACTGGAAGGTAAAAATGGTTTCTTTCATACAAGGAACATTGGGAGATGATGTCTGGGATATTGTTGAAAATGGATACACTTATCCTACTAAACCAGCCACTGAAGGAAGTAATGAGAGGATTAAGAAAGCATTAAGTGAATTCACTCAAGAAGAGAAGCAAACTTCTCGAAACAATAACAAAGGCAATAATGCCATCTTTATTTCCATAAATAAACATGAGTTCAAAAGGATATCATCTTGTGCCACTTCTAAGGAAGTTTGGATACACTTATTACTGCACATGAAGGCGAAACTAGAGTTAAGGCTGCTAAAACTCAAATGCTTGTCCAACAGTATAACTCCCTAATTATGTCAGATTCTGAATCCTTTGATGACTTTTACATGAAATTGACTGACATTGTGACCACACTTCATGCTAATGGGATAACATATAACAAACATGAAATTGTATCTAAAATTCTAAGATCATTGCCACAGAAATTTGATAACAAAAGACATGCTATTGAGGAAATGTGTGATAAAAATCTCACTCCTGAATTACTCAGTAGTAAACTACGAACTATGGAAATGGAATTAGAATTTAAGAAACAAATGACCCAGTCCCATAGGAAACAAACTAGTTCCAACTTAAGTTTTTCCTCTAAGTTGATGAAACCTGAGTTTACTCCTC
Organism: Sambucus nigra; assembly: GCA_949130495.1. NCBI lineage: Eukaryota > Viridiplantae > Streptophyta > Magnoliopsida > Dipsacales > Adoxaceae > Sambucus > Sambucus nigra. Next base: position 76,831,692 of record OX422210.1, on the reverse strand, counting down.
CTACTGATGATTCTGATGAGGAATGTGATATAGACAGTTTGGATAATCAAATTTCCTTGATGTCAAAATAATTTAAGAAAATTGTCAAATTTAGAAATAAAATGGCAAACAGATAAGGCACGCCAAATTATCCAACTCAGTCCAACTACAAACCTCATGAGAAAGGCCAAGACAAACATCACAAGGATATGAAACCCAATAAAGACTTAAAAAACATTGAATGTTTTAGATGTGGAAAACTAGGACACATAGCACAAGACTTTAGAGTGAAACTGAACACTGCTAATAAACATACTAGGGCTAACATTTGCAAAACATGGGATGAATCAAGTGATTCTGAAAATGAGAAACCTGAATCTTCTGATGGTTTTGATCCTTGCACGTCTTTCTTTGCTAAGATAATCTACAATGATGATATGCCTATGTATGACAATGATGATAATAGCTCTACTTCTGTTGTTATAAATCATACTGCTACTAGTTTAGATGCTTTAATTTATGAGAATATTGCTAGTTCTACCACGGGGCGTGTGAGTAAAAGGGAATGCGATAATGACAATGTCAATGGGTGCGTGAGTTTAAGAATTGAATCCTTAGGGGTCACTTCACACACTACACTTAGTGACTCAGACACTGAAGAACTCCCTGACATTCACACACTTTATGTGAAAACTCTCAAGAAAAGCACTAGACTAGAGAAGATAGTGAAAGATCTCACTAAGAAATTAAAAGACTTAAGTCGGATGGTTAAACTTAACGCTGAAGAGTATACTACCCAATGTCTAACTCATGAAAGTGAAGTCAAAAGTTTTGATAAAAAATTGAAGAATTTAATGAAAGAAAATGAAACTCTGGAGAAAAAAATATAAAAGGACATTATTAGAATTGGAACAATCTAAAGAGAAGACAACAACAGTTTTCAAAAAATTTGCAAAATTTAAAAATAATTCAAATTGTTTTGATGGATTTGTTGCTGATTCAAAAACCAATTCTGATGATCGAACTGCAATAGGGTTTTGCCACAACTTAAAGACTCAAACTAAAAATTTTGAAACAATTAAGTTTGTGTCAGGAGGCAAAAGACCTATAGAAACTTGTCCAGATTTTCATTCTTTGAAAAATGAGTTTGATGAAAAATAATCAAAGTTTGATATTGGGGAATCAAGTTACTCTAAGTGTGAAAGTCCACCTAAGGCTAAATATGTCTGCCCCCATATTAGGAAAAGTGATTCTGCCTTTCAAACTGTACTGCCTAGAAATAAGGTTCAACCCTAAAATTTTATGAAGCCTATGTTTAGAGACTTTCCTAAGGAGATACCATCTTCGAGCAATCTATATTGTTCTTATTGTGACTTATATGGTCATTCCTTTGAAGGTTGCTAAACTAGACGCTTACTCAAACCTGTCTACAGTACTCCTGTGTACCAAAACTTTAACTATTCTAGGAGAAGCCGTAACAATTATGTTCTTCCTAAACAACCAGACAAAAAGTCTAACTATAAAAAGAGAAAGACCAAACCTAAAATATCATTTCCAAGAAGGATTACTAGACACTTGCCTAAGCCAAATGCTCATGTTGATCATAAAATTCAACCTCATACGCAAAACATCTTTCAACAGAAATATAATGCTCGTAAATTTTATCAAATGAGAGCAAATAAGTGCAAAATGAAAACAAGAGTTGTTTGGGTTAGCAAAGATGATCTATTACCCCAGATGAAGTGTAATATTGTGATTACTGCTTTAAAAGCTGAACACACTCCCTCTGGTTGGTATTTAGATTCTGGATGTTCAAAACACATGACTGGGGATGATACCAAACTTTTAAACAAAACCAGGTTTACTAGAGGAAAAGTTATTTTTGGTGATGGTGTATCATCTCAAGTCATTGGTAAAGGAACACTCCAAGAAGAAGGATTACCTTTACTTGAAAATGTTCTTCTAGTAAAAGGTCTTAAGGCTAATCTACTTAGTATCTCGTAATTTTGTGACTAAAATCATACTGTCACCTTTTCAAAGAATAATTGCAAAATTTTAAATGAAAAAGGTGAGTGCATAATTACAGGACTTGGGACTCCGGATAATTGTTATACTGTCCAGAATAGTACTGAAGTCTGTAACATTGCCAGAATGGATGACAATGAGATATGGCATAATCGAATGGGTCATATAAATTACGAAAACCTTAGTAGACTGTCTTCTTAAGAAATAGTTAGAGGTATTCCTAAGATCAAACCTATTTCTAATATTGTCTATGGATCATGTCACGAAGGAAAAATTATTAAGGCCCCTAATAAGGAAGTCAAAGATATCCTTACCTCTAAGCCCTTGAAGCTCATACATATGGACCTAATGGGTCCTTCTCGAACTGTTAGTCTCTGTGGACACAATTACATTCTTGTTATGGTTGATGACTTCACCAGATTTACTTGGGTAGCTTTCTTAAAACAAAAGTCTGACACCTTCCAAACTTTTTTGAAGATTTTACTTCGAATTGAAAATGAGAAAGACACTCAAGTAAATAGAATTCGTACTGATAGAGGTGGAGAATTCTTAGATTCAGGTGTTATAGAGTATTGTGACTATAATGGTTACAAATATGAATTTAGTGCTCCTAAGACACCTCAAAAAAATGGTATTGCTGAGAGAAAGAATCGTACCCTTCAAGAGATGGCACGTGTTATGATTCATGCCAAAACTTTACCTAAGTATTTTTGGGTAGAATATATTCGTACTGCGTGTCACATTATCAATAGGGTCTATCTTAGAAAGAATTCTAAACAAACTCCTTACGAACTTTGGTATGGGAAGAAGCTCAATCTTAAATATCTTAGAACTTTTGGTACTATGTGTTATGTCTGCAAAGACAAATAACACTTTTCCAAATTTGAGACTCATGGAGATAAAGCTATATTTCTAGGATATTCTCCTAACAGTAGAGCATACCGTGTCTATAATCTTTGCACTAAGACCTTAATGGAATCCATAAACGTTATTGTAAGTGACACTACTATAGAGAGTAAGACTGGATAACCAACTATTGTGGAAGAGTCTGAAAATATTTTAGAAAATGACTCTCCAGAAATAGACGATTCTTTACCAATTGAGACACTTGAAGTACCCAACTGGGTTTCTAAAGAACATCCCATAAATAACGTTGTTGGTAACCCTAGTGAGCCTGTGCGTATAAGATCTCAATTAAGAAACTATGCTCATTATACATGTTTTGTTTCCCTTGTGGAACCAAAGAATGTAAATGATGCATTGAATTATCCTCATTGGATTTCTACAATGCGGGAAGAACCTCTTCAATTTGTCATTCATAATGTTTGGTATTTTGTACCTAGGCCTGATCACAAAAAGGTTATTGGCACACGTTGGATATTTAAAAATAATTCTGATGAAAGTGGAATAGTCATTAGAAACAAAGCCAGATTAGTTGCTCAAGGATACTCTCAAATTGAAGGAATATATTTTAACGAGACTTTTGCTCCTGTTACTCGCTTTGAATCTGTTCGTCTTCTCTTTGACATAGCTTGCTACTTACATTTTACGCTTTACCAAATGGATGTCAAATCTTCCTTCCTTAATGGAATATTAACCGAGGAGACCTATGTAGAACAACCAAAAGGGTTCATTGACCCTAAATATCCCAATCACGTCTTTCATCTTAAAAAGGCTTTGTATGGCCTAAAACAAGCGCCAAGAGCCTGTAATGAGCGCCTTTCCAATTTTCTCTTAGACAAATGTTTTAAGAGAGGTGTAAATGATCAAAACCCTTTTTGTCAAACGTTTTGACAAACATATCATTATAGATCAAGTTTATGTTGTCGATATCATCTTTGGATCAACTTCCCCCTCTGAAGTTAAATCTTTTTCTGAAATTATGCATATAGAATTTCAAAGGTCTCTTATGGGGGAGTTACAATTTTTCTTGGGTTTTCAAGTCAAACAAAATTCATAAGGATTATTTATTTTGTAATCAAAATACGCTCTAGAGATCGTTAAAAAATTCGGCCTTGAAAGTGCTAAAGATGCCAAAACTCCCATGAGTACTATGGTCAAACTGTCTAAGGATGAAACTGGAAAGTCTGTAGATCCAACTTTATATCGTAGTATGATAGGAACCTTATTATACCTTACTGCCTCGCGTCCTGATATTATGTACGCTATTTGCGTGTGTGCCCGTTATCAAAACAACCTTAAAGAGAGCCATTTAGTTTTTGTTAAAATAATTAAAAAATACATTAAAGGCACTATAAATTTAGGACTGTGGTACACCAATGATACTCCTAGCACTATAATAGGATACACTAATGCCGATTGGGCAGGGTGTACTGATGGTAGTAAGAGCACATCAGGAGCATGTTACTATATTGGTAATAACTTGGTAGGTTGGCGTAGTAAGAAACAAAACTGCACTTCTTTATCAACAGCTGAATCTGAATACATAGCCGCTGGAAGCTGCTGCGCCCAATTACTTTAGCTTAAGGAAATGCTAAGTGATTATGGTATTAAACAGGAACAATTACATCTCTATTGTGATAATCAAAAGCGATCAATATCTCTAAAAATCCTGTTCAACACTCGCGAACTAAACACAAAAAATAGGCATCACTTTATACGCGAATTAGTTGAGACTAAGGAATTAGAAATCAATTATCTTCTTACTGATTTGCAACTCGCAGATATGTTTACCAAACCTTAGGATTACACTAGGTTTATTTCTTTGCGTAAATCGATCGGAATGGTTTGTGCTGATTAAACTCTTTGGCTTACATATTTTTCTATTTGTCCATTTGAGACAAAATGGGGGAGAAATTTGAGTCTTATGAGAGTTCATTTATTTTGTGCATATTCTAAAAAGATTGATCTTAGTGATTATTTCCAGGATTCTATACAGTTATTCTCAATAGATGTAATAGGGTATTGAATTGTAATTAGTTGAGTTATGTAATTTTCTTTTCTTGGAAATGGGTAAATAGAATTTTTGTATAGGAATAGGTTTTTCCTTTTCGACTTGTTGCCATACGAGTCCAAGTTGACTCAAAGGAGATTTTGTGTCATATTTCCAAAGGGGGAGATTGAAGCACCTTATACTCTTGACTCACTTGAGTCTACATTGTATAAGTTCTTATCTAGTTTGGAAATAGAAACAAAATTGAGTCCTTTCCTTAGGATACCAAAGAGCCTCAGACACTACAATACAATACATTCCTCTTGATTGATTGATCAAAGGTATACTTACAAACACTCACACACATTAGGACTGCATACATCGTTCATTTTTTGCATTAAATTGTTTGTGTGTGTTGTGTGTGTTAATTTCCCTTAAAACATTTTTTAATAATTTTTTGGTAATTTCTAATGATTTTAAAACAATTTTTTCTTAAATAAAATTGGAATTAAAAGGTTTTGGGGTGATTTTGTAAATACTGGTTTTATGGTTTTATGCCTGAAAGTTCACTTGGGTAGAAACCAAAAGCGCTTGAGACTGTAAGGGTGTCTATGTAATTAGTTTGAGAGGTGCGTTTGTGGTCCTTTATTTGCCCTACACCTGTCGCACTCCTATTGGTTGGTTGTGTGTTTGTTTTAAGAGACAAAACCAGTGTTTATTATCAGCCCTTGGATTGAGTTTATCAACGCTCTGTATGCGTCCTTTTCCCAATCCCTGTGAACCTCTATCCTCTAATCAGAAGCAACTTAACTCACCGCTTATCTTAAACCGTTGGATGGAAGTCAATATGGAAAGACTTAATCTCATCCATTGATTTTGTGCCCCCTTCTCGATCCTTCTCAGCCCTATATTTAAATAGGCTATCCCACAGCCTTTGAGAAGATTTTGCCACTTCGTTTAATCCAAGTGAGAAGAGAGAAGAGAGAGAAGAGAGAAAAGAGAGAGAGAAATCACATAGTTAGAAACCCTAACCCTAAATTGTTTCAAACACCTTATCAAACCCTAACCCTCTTTCCAAAAACTAGTTTATACCAAACACCAACCTTGTGTGTTTGAGAGTTTTTATGTGTTGGTTTGAAAGTTGTTTCTTGATGTAACCTCTTCGTTTTAAGATCTTATGTCCAACTTAAACATTAGGTTAGATATGTATTTATGTTTCATAGAAATCATAAATCTAGTCTTTTTATGTTATATTACACCTAGATCTGCATTCTTAGTTTCTCGCCTTGAGAAATCTTTTGTTGATTATTTTCTATAATTGTTTTCATCTTCAAAATCAAAAAAATCATTTTCTATTTCTCGTTCTTTTGAAACAAGACCTTTGACCTAGTTGGAATCTCACTTGGCGATTTTCAATTTCAAAAATTATTTTCAAAACCCTAAAATTGATTAAGATCTTAAAATGTCTTCTGAGCAAGATAGCTGTGGATTCTGGGTTCTTTTTAAAGGTCAAATAAGGTTTAAGTTTCCTAAGAAAAGACAAACTGAAAATCACAGCATATATATCTGATTTGTAATTTGTCAGGACTGTTTGTAAAAATACGCGTGAGTGTGTGCATGCATGTATTAGAGCGCCATCACAAACACTTACACACAACAACACTGAAAGTGTTGGTAATAAGATGTTTAAACAAGAGTCGACGTAATGACTGGAACAAAGTGGAAGTTAGCAAACTGGGAGAACCACATCAGCAATTAGAACTGCAAAAAATTTAGAAGGACACCAGTGGGTACATTCCTAAACTTGTATAGGACTAATTTGTGTGAATGTGTATTATATAGTTTGTAACTGATATATTTTGTTTTAGTGGATTTTTCCTTTTACTCGGTAGAGGGAGTCATGGATGTTTCCTCAGTTGGGTGAGCTTTTACCATGTTAAAAATGTCTTATCATTAATCTTTCTACATCTCCTTATCTCATTCTTGCTGGTGTACTAATTTAAACTATTTCTATTTTGTTTTTCAAAACTTGTTAACCAATCTTGAACTGATCTCATGCATATTTTATTAAACACATCTTGTGATTAAAACTGATTTGGCTTAAAGAAAAGAGTTTCCTCAAAAAACAGTTCGGAGTTACTTAAATAGTTTAATCATGTATTAAACGGCTTTGGTAACTGTTTTTTAGTTATACGTGAACTCTACCAAAGGAAGCTATCTCTCTCATACTCCCCCAAAGTCTAAAATTCACATCCTGAGCATGTCTTCCAGCATCTGATTGACACTCTCAGTCTGCCCGTCGGTCTATGGGTGATAGGTTGTACTCAAACATAACTCTATGCCCATGGCCTCCTGAAAGCTCTGCCAAAAATGGGCCACAAAATATTTGTCTCTGTCAGACACAATATTTATCGTCACCCCGTACATCTTAACAATCTCTACTCTGAATAGCTATGCATAACGCATTGTCTCAAAGTCTGTGCGAACCGGCAGGAAGTAGGCCACCTTGGTCAACCGATCCACAATTATCTATATGGAATCGTGACCTCTCTGCAATGCAGGTAACCCTGTAATGAAGTCCATGGAGATGCTCTCCCACTTCCACATGGGAATCTCTAGTGGTTGTATCATCCCTGATGGTCTCTGATGGTCAAATTTCACGAGCTGACATGTGGCACATTTCGAGACAAACTCTGCTATGTCCCGTTTTATTCCTGCCCACCAATACTGCCTCCTCATATCCTAGTACTTTTTATCCCCATCGGGATGTACCAAAAATCTCGAACCATTGGACTCTGTCATAACAGCGTGCCTCAACTCCTCATCCTCTAGCACAATTAACCTCCCATTTAGGCATAGGCCTCCGTTCGAGCTGATTGAGTAACCTTTCGCTCCCTCAGCTAACAGCTGGCGTACCCTATCCTGGAAGATCTGGTCCTCCGCCTGAGCCCTCACCACTCGCATAATGATCTCCACAGGGATGGATAAAGCTGACATGCAGGCCCTGGATACATCATCCTCATATCGAAGCTCTTTCCACTTCGCTTTCCAGACCTTTGATATTTCCCCAGTTGGTCTCCCGCTCAATGCGTCTGCCATTACATTAGCCTTACCAGGATGATACTGAATATCAAACTGGTAGTCTTTCACGAATTCTAGCCATTACCTCCGCCTCATATTAAGATCCTTCTGTGTGAAGAGATACTGAAGTGACTTGTGATTCGTAAATAAGGTGAACTGTTCCCCCAGTAGATAGTGTCTCCATATCCTCAAGGCAAAAAAGACCAGTGCTAGCTCTAGGTCGTGAGTGGGGTAATTCCTCTCGTGGGGCTTTAGCTTTCTGGACGCATAATCTATGGCCCTCTCCTCCTGTTGGAGCACACCCCCAAGTCCCTGTAAGGATGCGTCGGTGTAAACTCGATACTCTAGTCCTCCCCTCGGCAAAGCAAGTACTAGTGCAGATGTCAACTTGTCCTTTAGCTCGTCGAAAGCTAATTGACAATGGTCACTCCAAATAAACGGCACCACTTTCCGAGTCAGATTCGTCGAAGGGCCCACAATCTTTGAGAACCCCTTAATGAACCATCTGTAATAGCCTGCCAATCCCAGAAAACTGCGCACCTCGGTCGGTGTCGTGGGTTGTCCCCACTCCCTCACCGCCAACACCTTACTGGGATCCACCGTAATACCCCAGTCTGACACCACATGACCAAGAAACTGTACCTTCCGTAGCCAAAATCCACTCTTCCCAAATTCGGCATAAATCTGGTGATCCCGCAGCATCTGTAGAACCATACTCAAATGCTTTGCGTGCTCCTCCTCGGTGCGCGAGTAGATCAGGATGTCATCAATGAACACGATGACAAACTGTTCGAGATACTCCTTAAAAACCCTGTTCATGAGGTCCATGAACACTGCTGGCGCATTGGTGAGCCCGAATGGCATCACCCTGAACTCGTAAGATCCATACCACTACAATAAAGAGGTCTTAGGAATATCCTCCTCTCGAATACGCAGTTGGTGATACCCTGACCTCAAGTCGATCTTGGAGAAGTAAGACGCCCCTCTCAATTGGTCAAATAAATCGTCAATCCTAGGAAACGAATACTTATTCCGTATCGTCACCTTGTTCAACTCCCTATAGTCCACGCACAATCGAAGTGAACCGTCCCGCTTCTTGACAAATAACACCGGTGCACCCCACGATGATGTACTCCGCCGAATGAAACCCAGACACAGGATCTGCTGAATCTTCTCTCTTAACTCACGTATCTCTGAAGGAGCCATATGGTAAGGTGCTCGAGAAATAGGCCTCATCCCCGGTGCTAAATCGATTACAAACTCGATTTCCTTATTGGGTGGCAACCCTGGTATTTCCTAGAACACATCCTCGAAGTCCCTCACTACCGAAATCGAATCCAACGGAACCACCACCTCCTGTGATGTCTCCTCCTCGATATAATACAAGTGTGTGCGCGACCCTCTCTCAGGTAGAGTCATCGCTATTAGGAACATTTCCTGTCTCGGAATGGAGAACACGATTGTGCTTTCGTAACAATTTAAAGTCGCTCGATAAACTACTAACCAGTCCATACCTAGGGTGACATCATAGAGGTTCGCCGCTAAACTAAGACTCCCAATCAAAATGTCTACACCCTGATAAATCAAGTGAATCCATGCCCCGCTGCCTACTGGTGACTCTACACACATACGAAGACTACCCGCAGTCTCTAGTAACTCGGTCCGTTTAGAAAATTTAGATTTAATGAATGAATGAGATGCTCTCGTATAAAAAAATATACTACCCTCATAATCATGAATGAGAAACATACCCTCAATTGCTGGCGGCGCCTGCTGTACTGGAGGATTGGGAACATCCCGGATGTTATACACACGCCCGTAGTGCTTTTGCCCATGTTGCTGTGGGGCTGGTGGAGTCGGTGCTGGTGGCGGCATCTGACCCTACTACCCCTGTTGGGCACCCTGCTGTTGGCCTTTGCCCCTCTGCGGGCACTCCTTCTTGAAGTGTCCTGTCTAGCCACAAACAAAGCAACGTCTCTAACTGTCCCCCTGTTGTTGGCCCTGACGTGGCTGACCCTACTGACCTCCCCCATAGTTCCCTTGGCCCTGAGGGCCTTGAGGAACCTGTTGTTGCTGATTTGGGCCCGATTGACCCTGCCTGAATCCCTGTCCTCCCGGTCGGAACCCACCAGGCCTAAATTTCTTAGCCTAGTTCCCTTGCTGACTGCTAGTCTGTTGCTGAATACCACTTGTGTCACCACCAATGACTGCCTTGCCCTGCTGACTCAGCTCCCTTACCCTCTTTCTCCCCTTCGCATGGGATCGATGATCCTGGCAATGTACAAGGGCGGCATTAACGACATCTGTATATGTCACTAACGCCGGATTACCAATCAAGTGCTACCTGATCCTCCAGGCCAGGCCATCCATGAACTTTGACTTCTTTCGCTCCTCGTCACTCACCTCATTTGGCACAAAGTTCACCAAATGGGTGAACTCTTCCTCATAATCTTCCACTGAACGATCACCCTGTACTAATTAGCTGAACTTCTTCCTTATTTCAGCCTCTACCGCTAGTGGGGAGTATTTGCGGTCAAACTGCACCCAGAACTCGGATATCGTCATCAGATCCCTCTCCTCAGCGGTGGTAACTGACTCCCACCACCGTAAGGCTGCCCCCGACAGACGGAAGGTAGCAAGCATCTGTTTTTGTATATCGGTACACTCCAGTATGCGCATATGGCGCTGAATATTCTTCTTCCAATCACAAGCCTCTACTACATCGGTACTACCCCGAAACTCGAGTGGGTGACCCTTCTGAAAGGTCTCCCTAACCCGCTGCCAAGACGGCGGCTCCACTGGAGCCTGAACTGCTGGTGCTACTGGAGGTGGTTCCTGGGGCTGAGGAAAATGGGCTGCCATAGCCCTCATTACTGTCTCAACTCCCTAGGCCACTATCACTTCCACCTGAGTAGTGGAGATTAACTCGGGAGGGGGTGGGGGTGGTGGTACCTGTGGATCCTGATGAGCCTCCCTGAGCTCATCCCTAGCCTCAGCCCTCTTCGCTCTCTATCTCTTCGGTGGCATCTGAAAATAGATCGAATCGTATAAGTACACAATTTATACAAAAAATCTAACAGTAGAAAAACGATAATCTCAAAAGCGAAAAGTGAATCTACAGTCCTAATAATAGGGCTCTATAACAACCGAACGCTACACTGAAACGTAGCAAGCCGCACAGGTCCTAAGGACACTAAAACCTGATGCTCTGATACCATCTGTGACACCCCGCCTAATTAACCCCGGGTGATCAGTCCTAAATTAAATTAGAACAGGTTTCTCAGTTGGTTCATTCTTAGCATCACTGTCGCCTTTTTAATTACTAACCACCTAAATGAGAAAAATTAGACTGGTGCCAAGTTTTATCTTCCATTAATTTAATGAAATACCTGTGCGGAAACTAAATAATTTACACATTCACAATTAACAGAAATCCACCATTCACATCTAAATAGCTGACCGAATAAACCATCGGTTCAAATCCAACAAAAGTAAAGACAAGTAATAAATCTCAACAAGTCTGACATAATTACTGAATAAAACAGTGAGCGGCATGCTCGAGTAACTGATAGGAAATTTCTACACTAGAAATGAAAAGAACGAAGCGCCTATCAAACTCCCGAAACATCCACATGTGCTGCATCAACGGATCCCTGGAATGAGTCAAGTCTGGCATCCCTGTGGCTGGACACCTAAAAGGTTTTTAAAAGTTTTTATAGCAAGGGTTAGTACCCAAAACATTTGGAAAACATTTAGCAAATGATTAACTTGCAGTAATAAATATGTATGCATGCTCTTCATATTTTAGTAAGTGCTGCACTCCCTCGAGGACCTCCTCACCCCTCCTCTACTGTGCACTATTAACGCCTTAATTAATTTCCCTAGTCATTTATCCCATAACTAGATAACCGATATAACCCCTGTCAACCACCCTACTCTAACCGAGTATGCCAAAATTATGATTTCTAAGTTATTGTCATCATTAACTTAATTAATCATTTCCCTTTTTATATTCATATAACTTTCACATCCACTATATATAATACAATTTACAGCATGTACTAATTTACATGTATATAATTATTTAGCTCATTATATACGTATAATCATATTACAACATTCACACATATGTTGAAATAATAATTAATAATGGATATCCTCCTAAGTCATAACTCACCGGATGTATATTCTCTAAAGTACTATCCCACTAGGTGTATTCACATAACCTAGTTACCCCAAGTCAGAATTGCTCACTAACTTGGTATAATAACATAATTATAGGAGGCACTCATATTCCACCCCTGAAAGTGAGATGCCCCTCACCCATATAATGGATGCTATGACCTGGGGATATACTCGCCCTACTCCTCAAGATAGGGGATTCACCCTCTACGCGCAACCTCCCCTCATAGCACTAGAGTATATATAATAATAATATCTAGCTACTGATATTAATGCACACACCATATATATATACTATCGCACACCGTATATATAAAAATAAAACACCCCGGCTATACCGTGTAATAAGTTCGTAACACAAGCCTATACAAATTATCATGAGTTTATGGCCCAACTCTGATTATTAATTAATTGCACATTAATTAATTAAATTACTTTTGGTGTCGCTCCAACCAATATATTCGGACTCGCTCTCGTGGCCCGAAATAAAATAATACCCGAATCCCAATCCCCGACTCCAAATTAATTAGTTTTCAATCTGAACTAATTTAAGTCCTTGGTATCCCTACTAATATACCCGAACTCGCCCGCTCGATCCGTATTTAATTATTTTGGAATATTCTTCCCAAAATTTCCCTAACGTGTCACACATCAATTCCTCCCAACCCCAATTACTCTCCTTCATTTTTGTTAGGAATTAATGTTCCATACTTATTTCTCATTAACTAAAGTATGGGGGAGAATTTCTAATTAATTTTCATTATATATTAAAACTGGCGTCACTGTCAAAAATCCCCGACCATCGTTTGATCGATCCCAGCCATCGATCGATCGATCGAATAGGTCTTTGTCTTCTCCGAGTCCCTATTTCAGCCATGTACGAAAAATTTAAATTTCCAAAACCTTCTACAGTCCAACCCAAGCCTTCTCATCAATATAACAAGTCAAGGACACCATAGGGAACCCCTTTAAAGTCCCCAAATCCCGTTTAATTTACGTTCTCTACTGTTTTTCTAAATTGGAAAAAGGCCGAGTTATTCATAAATCAGTCACAACACCAAATTATCAACTCAATTTCATTCCTAATTTGTCTGGGTTTATCACAACTAAGGCAAATATCTGTTCAGAATCATGTTACACCATAAATTCCTACACCAATTCTCATCTTGTGTTCCAATTATAAAAACCCCATTTTTTGTACCCATTTATCCCCAAAACGAATTTTAGATTTTCACATCACATAAATATGAATTGAAAACATAATTAAATAATACAGCAAGTTAACCACTCGCCTTATGATTTCGTAGGGTCTGATATGGAGTTGTGATTCTCAAGGTTGAAGATGAAATCCCCTCTTTTAGCTCTTTCCTTTGTCCCCCCAAATTGCCTTTAACTAGTTCTTAGGGTTTTCTCTCCCACTAAGTGTTTTCTAATCTCCAATCAGCCGTTTCCCTTTTCCTTTTAATTAAGTAACTAGGCTTAATACCATTTTTTTCCTAATGGGTTAAGCCCAAGTGACCCAAATACCCCCGTGTGGTCCCGATATGCCTAAAAAGTTTTGTGACCCGTTTACTACCCCCGGGTACACTTTTTCGACTATCTCGGCCCATACGGACTCAGCCGTACACTCAGAATTGGAATCCGAATTAATTTATAAAAATCCTTATCTCACACCCAAATTAGTCTATACCGACTCCCGGCTGAGATAACTATATGCCCCGTCACTAATACCCGTAATGAAGTAAATGATTTATTACTATTCACTTAGTAATTTAAATTTCCCTAAATATTAACCATTTACTCTCCGATAAACATTTAAATAAATATTATCACTTAATTCAATTAAATTACGACACACAAGTAATTCAAAATTTTCCGAATTAATTAAATATTAAATGCACAAAAATACGGGGTGTTGCAGAAGAAGATAAGCCTTTCAAGATTAACAACAAATGGTTGAAGATTTATCATGTTTAGAGTTGACTAGTTTATTTTTGAGATTAAACTTCATTTTGTCTTCAGGTTTAGATATAATATCTTGAAAGATGTTTTAGATTGTAAGAGAACCATCATGTAAAATGCCATTTCATAATTGCATTGGAATTTAATTATTGAAAGTAAGTAAAAGAGTAAAAAAGTATGCGCACTTGAGAATGCCAAAATATCACTTCTTATATGTATCAAGTTACTACTGCCCAAAAATACAGAAAAAATAAAACAAGTCCTAGCCTATGAGAAACCACAAGTCTGGTGAGGTAAAGCCCCTCGGCAGCATAAAGGCATCTTGAATACAAGCCTGCTGAGCCTCCATGGAAGCTTTGAGCCGGGTTTGAACTTGGGACCTTTTCACTAGCACTGCCTCATGATCACACAAAGATTTGGCTAGGTATTCTTCAATTGCACTGACCTTATGGTTAAGTTCTTCACCCAAAGGATCAAGCTCCCTAAGCCTTACCTCTTCAGCGTGTTGGGCCTTTATGCTCATGTGATATAAATCACTTTGATCCTCTAGGTGAGCATCCTTTAAGAGTTTTAAGTGGTTGATGATCCAAATGAAGTTAAACCCATCCTTAAAACAGTTCTCTCAAATTACTCAGATGCTGGTTGATCGTGACTTTATCCAAGTTGCTAGTTGGAGTGTTCATAATTTTTGCCATGATGGTTGCCATACTTTGGAGTCTATACCCTATGATGAAATGGTTGGATCTTATGCACTCCACCACAAAGGTCTATGGGTGGTGATGAATAATTTATTCAATGACTGTGCAGTGTCAACCTTAGATGAAAGGAGAATGCTGAAGCACTTGTAGACAGCAATCTGGAGGTTCAATGCTGGGGGGAGGGACCTCATAATCAGATTGGCTATCAGCAAGGGCATTGGTCGTGGAACCACGATCGCTATCGCTGGAGGACTCAACTTGAGTAAGAAATTATTGATATGGCATGGTGGCTTGGGAGGGAGAAGATTGAAGTAAACCAAGTGTTGCAACGGGTTCCCTCAAAGCCTGTAAAGAGAAAACAACACCCTTTAAATGTGATGATTTGAGTTAAAAAAATTTGTAGAAAATATTTTTGCTAAGTTACCAAGAATGTGTGAGATTTGAGTTAAAAAAATCTTAGATCATTGGTTTTACTCTTATAATGACATTGGGATCTCTTAGTCTGATATTACAATATCTTGGACTTTTATTCCATAATTTTAGTGGGTTTTCAAAAAAATTATCATTTAATATAGTATAAAGCCAATGATTTTCTTCAAGGGCTTTGATAAAAGGAGTTATATACCCTTTCTTAGTAGGGCGAAACTCTCTTTCGCACTTATATTTATGTTGTTGTAGTAAAGGGATTTTTACTACATCTTTGTTGAGGGTTAAATTTATAGTTCCCTCATCAATATTTATAGGCAAATATTCTGAGATAAAATTGTTGCCTAAAATAAAATTTCCATGCATTTCTGGAAAGTATAAGATTTTTGGAATAATGAATTTCTTTTCATTAAACCATATAGCCACTTTTTTAGCTTTTAAATCAATGAAATTTTGTGTCCCATTGATGCCTGTTACAGCAATAGGGTTTTTCATTTTTATCCATTTTTCAGGAGGTAAAGCATTAGGTCTACAAGAACATATAGTTGCTCCTGTATCAATTAATGTGCTAAGACTATATGGTTTATAGCTTGCAAAATTGAAGTAACCTAATACATAAGTATATCTTCTCTTTCCATGGCTTGGTGAGAAGATTATTTCTTCTTTTCCTAATTGGAAATGATAAATTTGACTGGATTTTATATTATCTTCTTTTAGATAATTTGTTCCAGGTAATATTGGTACTTGTATATTTTTCATAGCAATAGGGGGTTTACTATTACTACTTTCGCCTTTTAAAAGGTTTTTTCCTTTTAATTTTTCCCAATCATTGTCAGGAAAATTCTTTTGCCAATTTTCTGAATGTTTATTTTTAAAATAGACATTATTACCAGATACCTGTAATTCAACACTGTTTTGTTGTTTTTCAGGAGGTGGTTCTGTTATTTGGGGTAGTATCCATTGTTTTGGGACTTCCAAATCTCTCCAGTTGATTAATCTGGGCTGTATTTCCGAATCAAATGGTCGAGGTTCAAATATTTCTATAATATTTCTATCCACATTTTGTGTATTTGTATGTGGTAGAGTTGTCAATTCATGAATTGTTTTCCAATGTATTGACATATTTCGTGAGGTATCTTTCATTCCTATTCCTTTGGTTTGGATTTTTATAATGACAGATTCCTCAATGTTTGGATCATCAATAGATATGAAGAAATTTGGTTTTATGTTAAACCAAATAACTCCATTTACCAAATTGGATTGGACTCCTCCAATTATGGCATTCATAGGATTACTGAATCTTTTGTCTAAGACCAGTATAGCTACGGGTGTATCCATACCTTGTCTAAACAGGGCAGTAATACAGATTTGAATAAACCCGATATGTATATATTTAATATTTGGGTGTTTCTTCTTCCATCTTTTGATCTTTTTTAAATCAAAAAGTGTTTAGTCTCCTCTTTTAGATCTAAATTTGTAACCGTTTCGAGTTGACTAATTTTTTGATCAACTTTGTTTAAGTTGAATTCAATACAATCTAATTTTTTCTCTACATAATTTTGATTAACGACTTGATGTCTTTCAGTTCGTTTAACCCAACTAAAAACTATATCAGTTAAACTATTTAACGTAGTACTAATTTTACTAATATCATTTTCAGATTTTTTATCTATATGTAAACTATGATTATACATAGACTCATCTTTTTGTAACCATGGTGCTAAACATTGTAGATTAATATTATTATTACTTTGTTCATCTTTTCGAGATTCCATTGGTACCTAAGACCTCCTATTATATGTTATTTCAGGTGCCTAAAACCAGTTTTCCTAACGCCTAATGCTTAACTAGAGTAGCTTTTTGGCGAATGGAAATATGGGCTTTGAAATAATAATAGGGATATGGGTTTTATGAAAACTTTAAAGATTTTCAAAATAATATAATAATATCTTTATATTTAAATCACCGTGATTTTTTACTCTTTTTTTTTTACAAGGACAGTCGTAACTTGATTATAATATGGAGATTATAACTGCATATACCAAATAACATAGTTATTTATATAAAACTAGGATTAAACGATATTTCATACAACAATTATTACGACACTTAGTTCCAAAAACTTTATATTTTACTCTAAAATTTTCTCCAGAAACATAAGTTCTGTGATGGAGTATAATAGTCTCTACTTTAACATTCATACTAGCATAATAATATAAACATAGTTATAATGCTAACATTCATACTAGCATAATAAGTCACAAAGCAGGTGCGAGATTTAAGATAAAAAAATCTTAGAAAATATTTTTGCTAAGTCACCAAGCAGGTGTGAGATTTATGTTAAAACCTTGTCAAACATTTTGTTAAGTCAACAAGAAGGTGTGAGATTTATTTATTTTCTTTGTACAAATATATTTCCAAATATCTTAAAAGAAGCTGAAATATACCTCAAGAGCTTGATCACGGGCAGTAGGGGCTGGGGGAGTGTTAACGTCCCTAGCTTTATCGGTAGGACCTTGCCTAAAAGGAGATATTTCTTAGGATAATAAGGGATTTTATGTTTCCATGGGCACGAGAGGTAGGTTAGACAGAGACTCCGCTAACAAAGCACCCATATCAAAATGTGAAGGGCCATCTTCCTATGATGGTAGAGGAACCTCAGGTTCAGAAATGGTGGGACCACCCTGGGAGAGATATATCAATAAGAAGAAAATAGCTAAATGTTAATATGGGATAATTCAAGAAATTAAATTTGGCAAGTTAAGGATTTTACCTCTTCAAAGGTATTTTGTGGAAGCCAACCCATGATTGGCCTCATAAGGAGAAAAAAGGGCAAATATTTGGTGAGTGCTCTACCAATGGTCACAACATCCACCTGAAAGGAAAATATATCCAACAATTAGCTTTCAATAAAACATCTTGAGGAAACATACGTTGAAAGTCATGGAAAGAAGTAAGTTACCTATGGTGGATTAGAAGGAGAAACCACAACCAAATGTAGAATGTCGAGGGTTGGGGAGTCAAAAATAGGATGGCGAGCTTCCTCTAGCATCATTAAAGCTCCATCAACACTGGCCATGAGAAACAGTCTCTTCTTTCAATGAAAGACAATAAGCTACTACCTTAATCACACGGTTGGAGGAAAGATGATGGAGTTGGTTCGCGAATTAATTCTTCTATAATTGGGCTTGGAGAGTTCCTTGGGTATGGGGGTGAATAACCAGGAGAGTGAAGTCCCTAAAGATCAAATAAGAAAATAATATGCTAAGTGTAAAAAAAAGATCCAAAGGAAGGAACAATACTTATACAAATCACAAAAAGAATTACCTCTTAGACTGGAGAAATTAGTGGCATGGGAAACACTTGCGTTAGAGCTATTGAAGAATCTTATTAAAGAGGGATATCGTATAGAACTATGGGTTTAGAGGAATCTAGGGTTGGAGGAAATGCACTTTAGCTTGGAGGGATCACAACACGATCCTTAGTAACACACTTCCTCAATGTTTTAGTGCCCAAACGCACTTTTTTTTTTTATTGGGAGGGGGAACCAGAGGAGGGTCACTCCTTAGAAGGATCAACATTTGAGATTTCCCCCTATGGAACCTATGAGGTAGCAAAAGGAGGAATTAGGGACAACACAGGAGCATTGGGAAGAGGTTGGCTGAAGGTGCGCAGTACCCTGTCAGCTCTGAAAGGTATTTTTTAGCCAATACAACCTCCATGAGGCGAGCGATCATAGGATGAATCCCAGATAATTCCGTGGCACTCTTCTGCAAATTGGATTTTGTTGGTTTGGATTTCATGGGATTATATTCTTTGGGGCTGGTTTGGAAACTCGTTCATTAGACGAGCCAACTATAGGAGTAGCAGGCCACTTTGCAGCAGTGGGGACAACAACTTTCTTCTTCCTTTTCTGAGGCATATCACTAATTGAGAAAAGGGGAGGTGACTCCTTTGGGGGAATCTTCGGACTGGTGCTTAAGGGAAACTCAACTCCCATCATAAAGTTGTTCTTAAGTCCCAATTCATTGACAGGAAACTTGTTTACTGTGGGGGGGGGGGGTAGATTAGTGGGGTCTTGAGACAGTCACTGAACTATTTGAACTAATAACCAAAACTTACTAATCCAGTTGAAATAAACATCCCCTTTTCTACGTTAGTTAGGAATGGTGAGTTTACCACCGATCTCCTCCTAAAGTACTGCAGCAGTTATTATTGTAAAGTTCGAGCAAGCTTGATAAAAGGGTTTTGGGGAATTATTTATTTGGTAAATAAAGGAAGGAAGACCTTGGTTGTGCCCAAATTGACAGGCACAACGATTGGGGTTGGACGTCTTAGTGGAAACTTCCCAGTAAGTGAACGAGGGAAGATGATCAGGTGTTAAAAGAAACACAACTGCCAAACCAGGATTCTCTGCGATTAGCTCTTCAACGATCGTTCCAAAACTGAAATTAGGCTCAGTGAAAAATGACAAAGTGTGAGCTTTTGTTTCCCCATCGTAAGGCCTCTAGACGAAAGATGAGTATATATCAAGGAAATGGAGTATATCTTTCATACTATTCTTCTTATTCTAATAAAGCAACCGATGGGGCCTTATGGCAGAGGGAACAAGGGAAACCTCCAAAGGGGAAATGTCAGAGAATCTCATATAAAGGAAACCAGTTAATAGAATTGTGTTGGCAAAGTTTGAAATGTTATACCTACCCAGAGAATGATCCATGTCTAGATCGGTCATATTTAACCATGTGTAGAGAGACCCTAATATAATGGAAATAAGAGGATGACTAAATCTATGAGAAAAACTCACAGAGATGTTGATCAGGTCACTTCGTGGTTGGTCACTGGGCTTTCCCAAAAGAAGAAAGTGAGAAAGGACGCAAATAATATAAGCAGCTAATTAGGAATGAGAGTATTTACTTTCACCATAAGTGACCTCAGGTTTTGTACTTTAGGTTTGCTCTGCTGGGGTAAGCGTAGGGGGAACATATAAGTAATGGTTAATAAGTTGGGTGAAAGTGGCCATGTTCGAGTCCCCAACACAGTCACAACAAATCTTATCCAAGGTTTCTCAAGAAGAAATTTCATCGGTATCTAGAGCCTCATCATTAAAAGTGGAAGATCCAGTGGGATCAAGTCCTAGTAGTTCACAGACGTCTTCTAAAATTATTATGAATTCACCCTAAGCATCAACAAAGGTATAAGACACTGTATTCCAACGAGAAACGAGCAGTTGGAGAAAAAGATTGTGTTTGGATAAGGTGAAATATCCAAATCAGAAAGCATGATCAAGACCTACTTTCTTGAGGATGGTGGGATAAGTGGCCTGGATGTAGTTGGACCATGAAGGATACCCATCTGGCCGACCTTCAGGCCCCTCGAAGTCAATGTATGAATAGGGGAAGTTCCCATGACCCAATAGAAATACAAAGTTCCTTTTGGGGCCAAGTAGCCCCAAGCTTCCCTATCCCCAGGTTCATCACCTAAAGTAAGGGCATCATTCTTAACATTCAATTGGACAGAAAAGGCCGTGCATTCACCCTTGAAATTTTCTCCATTTCCAAAATTGGGAGCACGACGGTAGGACTGGAGTTGTAATTGATGGGCCATCATCTCAGCCGGTAGGTGATTAGGCATAAATATTTCATAATTATCCCATTAATTTTGATACTTTTACGGTCTCGTATAGTGTATTTAGATTCATTTTATTCCATATTTATGATACTAACCTTTTTGGCAAATATTTTGTGTTTTGTGTATTTCTCTTTTGTTTTACAGGTATGTCGTGCAAGTGGATGCGAGAGAAAAACCTAAATGGCGAAGGAATTAAAAGAAAGTAAAGAAAAGGGCATATTCGCAATTTTCCAACCAAAACTCGGAGGAGGAGCCAACTGAAAAGTCTAAGATTTTGAAGTCATGAGCATGCTTGAAGAAACAACACCCAAATCCGAACGGTGAAGAATTTATACACGTTTGAAGTTAGGATAAAAATCGAGGGGAGAAATTGAAAATATAAAGAAATCATCCAAAATAAAGAAACTTAGGTAGTCCCAAAGGCCAAACCGGTTCAGGCCTGGGGAAAACCGATTTGCCTGGGCGAATCGGTTTGGGTACTAGGGCGAAGTGGTTTGGGTCACCTGATATGAAAATTTTATTTTTGCCCTACCTTTTAGCCCAAAAAGTTTTATGTTTTGAGGATTCTTCTAAACAACTTAGAACTTATGTAAACATCTATTATTATTCTTTTAGACTAGTTTTTCATTCATTAGAAATCTAGGTAAGGAGAAGAACATCAAGGAGCAATTGTGTTACTTTTCATGCATGCAATTTCAATAAATAGTTAATTATTTCAGGTTTTCTTTCAAAGCTTGGTTTGTGCATATTCTATCTCTTTTACTCCTTTGGTAATATTATTTACATGATTTATTTTTATTATACAATCATCATGCCTTCATACAACGTCATTAATGCATGCGTAATTAATTTCAACATGTTTGACTAAATTATTAGAGGGTCAGGATATGTGAACCCAACATAGGTAGATGATTTGGATATAAAATTGGATATAATTGTATGTATGATTAGTAGGTTCGATATTTTGTCGAGAATACTATTGCGAGTCTCTTAACTCCATTTGTCGTAGGCAACCAGAGTGTTTGAGAATATAATACATGTGTCGGCAATCTTGTCATTCACGTTAAATTAATTATTGACTAAATATTGTGCGGAGTAAAATTCTCATATATTTAGTGCTTTGAAAATCTTTATTTTTTTATCTAATTACATATATAATTATTGAAAATTTTATATCTAATAAAAATACCGACGGTTTGGGGCATTGGATCCCAGCTAAACTTTTCTCAAATAGTTTTCAAAAATTAAAAATTCCAGTTTTTACTTTCTTTTAATTGATATTGCACTGGCTAGATAGGTCGATTTAGTTAAGTAGAAATTCTCACAAAAAAATCATCACCTTTCTTGTGTTCTCTCGAGAGTTGATAACTAGGTTTTAGAAGCATACCTTGTAGTTGTCGTCATAGTGATTCGTCCTATTCCCTGCGGATTTGATCCTGACTTACCGGAATTATTACTTGAGTGACCGACTTGCACTTGAGGTGTAGATACACGCATTGCACACACATTTTGTGTTGCGTGTCAAGTTTTTAGTGTCGTTGCCGGAGAACTATGTAGACACAGTATGTTAGGTCTAATTAATCTAAGAATTTGACTATAATTCTTAGAAAGCTAAAAATATTTCATAAATCCCAAAAAAAATAAAAAAAATAAAAAGATCCAAAATATCCTAAAAAATCAAAAAAATAAAAATAAAAATATTCTCTCGAGCCTTAAATGCAAAATGCTCATCCCAATCCAAATCCAAATCCTCTTACGGTACATGAAAATCCTATAAATGAACTCATTCCTGCTTGCCCTCACACTCTAAACTCCCTAATTTTTTTATACCACGTTCTATATCGTGTAGTCACACCACGAGTCATACGTCTAGGAACTACGGTGAGAAAAATGATTCTATAAGTGTAAGTGCGATGTCTGATCACGCTAGTTTCAAAACGGGTAAGGGAGTGTTGTCGTATCGCCTCATAAGAGAACTCTTATACCCCGAGAGAACCATCTCTTCGAGATGCATTATATTCCTGTATAATGCGGGACTATTCCACTTTAGGAATGGGATGATTCAGATTCTCCCAACATTTCATAGCATGGAATCAGAGAAGCCTTATCTGCACATTAGAGAGTTCGAGGAGGCGTGCAAGACATTTAACGATTAAGCTTGCACCTAAGACGTAGTGCATCTCAAGCTTTTCCTATTTTTACTTAAAGACAAGCCCAAGATAATACGATAGCTACGTGAAGAGACATGCAGGGTAAAGTTCTCTAAGAGTTCTGTCCCATACATATTACGAACTCTATTCTGGATCAAATTCAGACTTTGAAGAAAAATGATAATGAGCCTTTTGAGAAGTGTTGGGAGAGGTTCAATGAGTTAGTTAACATGATCACATCATGGGTTTGAGAAGTGGAGACTCATATCTTACTTTCATTATGGGCTTAGCCTAGTCTCAAAACAACTCGTTAAAACCATGTATCTAAGAGAGCTCTTCGGGTTAGAAGCTGACGATTCAGAGGCCCATTTTAAGTATGCCACCGAGACTACTCAAGCCTGAGAAACATCGGATCTAAAAACCCAACCTAAATCTAGAATCACGTCTATAACGTCTTCTGCATCCAGACTCTATCACTTGGACAAGGAAGCCGAGTTGAAGCTCCAAATTAATCAATTAGACAAGCGGCTAGAAGACGTGGTCTAAGCTAGGGAGAGATATATATTCATCCCATATCGAGCCTCACCGGAGGAGAGTTGCGTGATTTATGAGATGGGACATAGTACGAAGAAATGTCCGATTATACCCGCCTACAAAGTTATGCTACAAGAGCAAGTTGACGCGGTAGGAGACTATAAGAGTAATTTTAACGCCCTCAGGATAATTCTTTCAATCCCTCTTGGCGAAACCATCCAAGTTTTAGTTACGGGCAACCGAATGCAGTGATGAACCTGAATCCACACATTTCCCAATAACTGTCACCACTCTCACCTTACCAATAAGTGTCGCCCATGCAAGCGCCTCCTCCCACGACTTATGTGATTCCAAAGAGGAAGAGTCTCGATTTCACTCTTGATAAATTCATGCAAACTCATTCAGTAATAAATGCCCAAAATGCCTAAATTTTTTTGATTTAAAGGCATCGCTTTCTAAGTTGAAATCTTCCCTAAGTGTCCAAGAGAAGGGCAAGTTTTCTACGCATGGCCAAAAACCTCCCCAAGGTAAGAATTGTGTTTTATTTACCCCTCATGAAAGTAAATAGCCATATCAAGCGGAAACCACGATACGTAGTGGGAGAGTTGTTGACTTGTCACCTCCCCCACACGATGTGCAAGATTACAAGGAGGTTTTGCTCGGCATATAAGAGTCCGAAGATGCCCCCTTGGAAGAGAGTGACAAAGACAACAATTAGGCTTGAGGTGGTAGTGAAACCCCCTATAACTGTACTTTACCCTCAATGATCAGTCCCTCCTCCTAAAGGGGTTTCTCATGATGACATTCTGGAAGTGCTCAAGCAAGTGAAGCTTAACTTACCTTTCCTTGAAGCTATCAAGAAAATTTCTGCATATACAAAGTTTCTAAATGACTTGTTCATGGTGAAATGTAAATTAAAGGTATAGAAGAATGTGTTCTTAGCACAAAATGTGAGTTTGGTACAGAGAGACCTACCACCCAAGTATAAAGATCTGGGTGCACCTACCATCCAAAATGTGAGAATATAATCGAGAAAGCTTTACTAGATTTGGGGGAGAGTGTCAACATTCCTCTATCTATAGGAAACTTGATTTGGGAGATCTTAAGCCCACCAAAATTACTCTCCAACTCGTGGTTCGTTCTGTGAAGGTACCTTGAGGGATGGTTGAGGACGTGATCGTTCAAGTTAACACTTTCTACTTTTTGGTAGATTTTAGCATTTGGGACATGGAGCTCTCCTCTCCTTCTAGTCATCATGTTCCCGTTATTCTTAGCCGCCCATTACTAGCCATAGCTAATGCATTTATTAATACACGTAATGGGAAAATGCAACTCACGTTTAGGAATATGACACTTGAAATTAATATCTTCAACATCACTAAGCAAATGTGTGATAAAGATGAGTTACACGAGTCGGAGCTTATAAAGAAGGTAGTACACGAACACTTTGAGGGTAATCACGTTAGGGATCAACTTAAGACATGTATAGAGACCATGAGTGAGAGATAGAGAGAGAGTGTGTACAGCGATTTTAATCGAGAGGTGAGGGATATGAGATATTTATTGGATGATGGTGTGAGTGAAGAGGACGTGAGAGGTGTTAGTTGGGTCTCCCGATTCAAGGAATTACCACCAAGGGAATTATTCACGGTTCCCTCCGATGTTAAATTTCCAAAACTCAAATTGAAGAATCTTACTTCCAATGTCAAATATGCTTATTTGGGAGAGGATGAGACATATCCCATTGTTGTCTCCTCGAGCCTAAATGAAGAGCAAAAAAGGAAGTCTATGTACATTTTGGGGAAGAATAAAGGTGATTTTGGTTGGTCTATCACGGATTTGAAAGGTATAAGTCCCTTGATTTTTACCCATAAAATCCACCTAGAGGAGGACGCGAAGCCATCTAGGGATATGCAACGACGTTTGAAACCGACCATTAAGGACGTCATAAGAACGAAAATCATAACTTTATTGAATGTGCGCATCATCTATCCTATCTCGAATAGTATACGGGTGAGTCCTATTCAAGTTGTCCCAAAGAAGTTGGGAATGACTGCGGTCGAGAATGCAAATGAACAACTTATTCCAAAATGTACCACCACTAGGTGGCGCGTTTGCATTGACTACCGAAAGTTCAATGCCGACACTAAAAAATACCACTTCTCTTTGCTGTTTATGGACCCAATTCTTGAGAAAGTCATGGGCCACCCATTTTACTCTTTTTAGAAGGTTATTGAGGGTATAACCAAATTGAGGTGGATGGGTTAGATCAAGATAAGTCTACGTTCACATTCCCATTTGGTACGTTTGCTAGTAAATGTATGCCATTTGGATTATGTAATGCACCCGCGACCTTTTAAAGGTGCATTCTTTGTCTATTTAACAACATGGTTAAAGGGGCTTGAAGTGTTCATGGACAATTTTAATGCCTTTGACCCCTCTTTTGACCATTGCCACACTAATCTAGAAAAGTTTCTTGCCTGTGTGTGGAAAAGAATTTGGTACTAAATTGAGAGAATGGACATTTTATGGTTACCGAAGGAGTAGTTCTTGACCACATCGTGTCATCTGAGGGGATAGAGGTCGATAGGGTGAAAATTGACGTTATTGTCTAATTTCCCCCACCGAAGTAACTAAAGGACGTGTGCTCTTTCTTGGGCCATGCTGAGTTTTATTGTAGGTTTATTAAGTATTTTAACGCCCTCACTAGGCCTTTAATTAACCTACTCGTGAAGGATGCCCCCTTTAAGTGGAGTGAATCATTCCAAGAAGATTTTGAAAAATTAAAAAGCATACTAATCTCCTCTCCCATCATGCGAGCTCCAGATTGGACCCTTCCATTTGAGCTTATGTGTGATACGAGTGATTATGTGGTAGGGGATGTTTTAGGGAAATAGAGAGATGATAAATCCCACGTCATATACTATACTAACCGGACCTCGATTGAATTACTCCACCACAGAGAAAAAGTTGCTAGAGGTAGTGTTCGCCCTCAACAAATTCTGTTCATATCTTATCGAGTCACCCATAACGTGCTTTACCGACCATGCGGATCTCAAATATCTCCTTTCCAAGAAGGATATCAAGCAATGACTCATTAGGTGAATCTTTTAATCTTGTCATTAAAGACAAGAGTGGAGTATATAATGTCATTATCGATCATTTATCTATGCTCTCGTCTGATGTACCTAAAGATCCCATACCCATAGACAAATAATTATCGGATGAGCAATTATTTTCCACTTCCTATCTTCCGTACTTTGATAATATTATGAGCTACTCAGTTCCGTGGGTTGTCCCCTCCGATTGGACACCACAAAAGAAGAGGAAGTTCTTTACTTGGTCGCACATGCTTCTCTATGACAATCCCTATTTGTTTAAATATTGCACCGAAAAAATAATCCGGAGGTGTGTGCTAGATGATGAGATCCCGAGTATCATCTGATTTTATTAGTCCAAAGCAAGTGGAGGTCACTTTTCCATAAAAATGACGGCCTCAAATATTCTTCAATGCGATCTCTATTAGCCCACTATCTTGTGGGATTTTAATGTTTATTGAAAATATTACAATAGGTGCCAAAGGATGGAGGCCATTACTCGACACGATATGATGTCGTTGACCCCTATTCTTGTAATTGAGATATTTGACTATCGAGGCATTGACTTGATAGGACCTTTCCCTCCCTCTTTTGGTTTCTTGTTCATCATTGTCGGGGTAGACTATGTGTCTAAATGGGTAGAGGCCATATCTACTAGGATGAATGATAGTAAAGTGGCGATAATGTTCATCCACGAAGAAATACTTTCTAATTTTGGTGCACCGAAAGTCGTCATTAGTGATAACGACACACATTTTTATAATATGCCATTTAAAAAGTTAATGAGGAAGTATGGCATCATCCACAAAGTTGGGACGACTTAACACCCACAAATGAATGAGTAAGCCGACTTAGAAAATTAAGAGATCAAGCACATCCTAAAAAAGACCGTTGATCCCAACCGGAGGGATTGGTCTAATAGATTACTCGATGCTTTATGGGATTACCAAAATGCCTACAAGAACCCCCTCAGAATTTCCCTCTCCCGCTTTGTGTATGGCAAGCCTTTCTATCTTCCCATTGCGCTCGAGCACAAAGCATCTTGGGCCATTAAGAGGTTGAACTATAATCTCGATAAAGCTGGTGAAGTGCACAAACTTCAATTGCATAAGTTAGAAGAACTACCGAATGATGCGTATGAAAGCAACCGCATTGCTAATGAACGGATGAAACTAGCACACGAGAGAAATATCAGTTGAAAAGAGTTTCACCCAGGCCAAAAAGTGCTTATATACAACTCCTCCATCCAACTGCGCCACGACACTTATCTATATTATTTCCTAGATGAGCAAGCCTGCATTAGCCTACTGCACATCTATCTTGAAGAGATCACTATCACCGTGTTCGACAAGCACGGTATAATATCTCTTCCATATTCCCAATTTATTTTCTCACTTTGCTGAGATGATCATGTCACCGAAGGGGGGTCCTACATCTGAGAGCCAAAGCCCATAAACGCATCTTCCATTGGGCGAAGCAAAAGTCAAATGCGGAATGTGCAACCTCCTCTACCTATTTTTGAAGATGTCGAAATAGAGGATGGCGATGGAGATGGCGATGAAAAAAGTGACGAATAAGTTCAAATTAGGGGGAACACTACAAGGATCAAGAGGAGGCCGACCTAAATTACGAGGCATAGTTTGATGAGCATGCGTATAATACAAAGACCATTAATAGCCGTATTGACCAATTAGAGACTTGACTCAACGGGTTCATTATTGAGTACCGCGTGGATCGCGAGGTGGATCATCGAGAATATAGGCATGACATGAGCATGACGATGCGCCTTCAAGTGGACATGTACCGCTTGAACATGGGTCCGAATGCACAATTTTTGAAATAGTTCTATGACCCATATACCCGCGACCTCAATGCGTAATCATCTATCTCTTGTTGAATGCAATGTTATTTGAGTTTATTCTTGTCTAATTGCATTTTAATAATTGCCTTTTCATTTTCACACTATTCTTTCTTATTTATATTTTAGTTATTTTGCTTGATGACAATGCAAAAGTCAAAGTTAGGGGTACACATGCCTTTTTAAACTTCACATATTTTAAAATGCCCAAAAAATTTGAAAATTGTCAAAATTAAAAAAAAAAGTAGAAATTTTCAAAAAATTCCCCCAAAAAAGTCAATTGTTTTTTTTTTCAAAATAAATAAAAAGTAGAACTTAAAATTCTTCAAAAAAGTCTCTAATTTTTTGTTTGAAGTCTCAATTTTTAAAGATCCAATGCACTAAGCTGAAATTGAAAAAAAAAATGGAAACTGAGCGAAGATTGACGACGTAACGAATAAGTGTGGATATTTTTTTAACCCGGTGAGATTTTTAAGCCTATCACTTTTTTCGAGAAATTAAATCAATCTGAGCTAAAGATTAACTCAAAGTTCTTTTCAGTGATTACAAATTCATTAATGATCTTTAAATAATTATTTAATTGGTTACGAAAAATGAGTGAAATATTATTTTGAAAGCGCGCTAAAAATGTCTCGTAATTAAAATTAATCTCGAGACGCTTATGGTAACATAATTAGTAATTCGGATAAATGAAGTTAGGCCATCGTTTGTTACCCAAAATATATTAGCCATAAAAAGTCATAAAAAATTCATCCTTTTTGCAAGCTAATTTGAGCCTAATAATTTATACCCTTTTCGTTTGATTGACCGACAAACCCAATTGGCCCAGAGTTGTGAAAAAAAAAATCATTGATTTAGTCCGTCTTATATACACAATGGGCAGAAAAAAATAGAAAAATGCTCAAACAAAAAGAAAAAAATGAAAAAAAATAGAAAAATGAGAAAATATGAAACATAGAAGGAACAAGAAAAGAAAAAAGAATGAGCAAAAGCTCAAAAAAGTGCCAACGGATATCGTAAGAAAAATTTTCAACTCAAAAATTCCCAAACATTACCCTTTTTAACCAAAACACCTTTACCCAAAAAAAGCCCTAACCAAGTCCGAATAACAAAATTAATTACCATGTGGAGAGCTAAAACATGAAAAGATAACAAAGAGACAACACAGTACGAATAAAGAATGGTGTTTTTTCATTTTCTAATGACCGTGTTCCGTTATGAGATCTTTTAACCTAAAAATTTTTGCCTTTCAATTTGTATGCGTGAAATAGTGTTCCATTAGATTTAATTTTAATACCATGCATATTGAGAGAAAATAGCCACATTTCAAGTGATTCATTTGTGAATGCCTTCTGTGAGAAATTAAATCAAAGAGAATTTTCAAAAAGTAACATAATGATCAATCGGTGGAAGTTAGCGGTTTAATTTATGACTTCGCGCGCGCGCGCACACACTATGAAATGAAATTTATCGAATAAAATTTTGAAGTGACTATTTTCTAAAATTTAAATTGTACGTTTTTAATTAATTTGGTATTTTCTTTTAGTCGAAAAATGAATTTTGTGGATAAATTCAATGCAAACCTTCACGAGACACCACTCGTCCTACTAGGGTAACCAAGGGGTTTGACGGCTGGTTGCATGCATTGAATGTAATCGCTTGTCCTCGAAAGAGGGATTCTATCACATTATTTGTTTAGAAGTACCTTTAAAATCATACTTTTATTCTTTTACGTTGCTCGTGACGAGCAACGTTCTATGTTAGGGGTTGGATTAGGCATAAATATTTCATATTTAACCCCTTAATTTCCGTACTTTTATAGTCCCGTGCAATGTATTTAGACTGGTTTTATTCCATATTTATACTATTAACCTTTTTGGTGAGTATTTCATGTCTTGTTTATTTCTCTTTTGTTTTATAGGTATTTCGTGCAAGTGGATGCGAGAGGAAAACCGAAATGGATAAAGAATAAAACATATGGAAAGACAAGGGCATATTCATGATTTTTTATCCCAAACTCGAAGAAGGAGCCAATGAAAGTCAAATATTTCAAAGTAATAAATATGATGGAAGAAACGACACCCCAATCTGAGCTACGGCGAATAAGTTACGCGCGTTTGAAGTTGGTTTAAAAATCAAGGGGCTAAGGTGAAAATATGAAAAAATCGTCCAAAACAAGGAAACTTAGGCAGTCCCAAAGGACGAACTGGTTTAGACCTGGGGTGAACCAATTCCCCTGGGCGAATTCATCTGGGTACCAGGGCGAACCGGTTCAGGTCCCCTGATGCAAATTTTTTATTTTTTAGCCTACTTTTTATCCCAAAGAGTTTTATGTTTTGAGGATTCTTCTAAATGACTTGGGACTTATTTAAACATCTATTAGGAGACATTTAGACTAGTTTTTCATTCATTATAAGGCTAGTAAAGGAGAGGAACATCAAGGAGCAATTGTGTTACTTTTCATACATGTAATTTCAATTAAGAGCTAATTATTTTTTATTTTCTTTCAAAGCTTGGTTTGTGCATGTTCTTTCTCTTTGACATCTCTGGTAATATTATTTATATGTTTTATTTTTATTATTCAATCATCATGTTTTCATGCAACTTCATTAAAGCATGCATAGTAAATTTCAATATGTCTGCCTAAATTATTAGAGGGTCGGGATATGTGAACCCAACCTAGGTAGATGAGTTGGATATAAAATCGGATATAACTGTATATATAATTAGTAGGATTGATATTTTGTCGAGACTACTATTATAGGTCGTCTAATTCCATTTTTCGTTGGCAACCGGAGTATTTGAGAATATAATAAACGTGTCGGCAATCTTGTCATTCATGTCTAATTATTTATTGACTAAATATTGTGCGAAGTAAAATTATCATATATTTAGTGCTTTGAAAAATTTGATGTTTTATTCTAAATACTTATATAATTATAGAAAATTTATATCTAATGAAAATACCATTAGTTCGAGGGATTGGATTTAGACTCCACTTTTCTTAAATAGTTTTCAAAAATATTTTTTTCCAATTTTTACTTTATTTTAATTAAAATTGCACTGGCTAGAGAGCTCACAAAAGAAAATCATCACCTTTTTTATCTTCTCTCGAGAGTCTATACCTAGGTTTTAGAAGCCTAACTTGTATTTATCAACACGATATTCGTCCTATTCCCTAACGATTTGACCCCGACTTACCAGGATTATTATTTAAGTGATCGATTTGCACTTGAGTTGTAGATACATGCACTGTACACACATTTTGCATCGCATCACTAGGGATTTGATGGAAGCTTGGCCGAAATTCTCTAGTTGATGACTAGAGGAGGCTATGAGTGAGTTTGAAAGGTGTTGATGGAGGATAACATGAAAAAAGCACCACAAAGAGGAAATGAAGAGAGAGAGGAAGTGGGGATGGAGTTTCACGGAGGTGAGAAAAGGGTTTGGAGTACAGAAATAATGTTTCTCTCTCTAAAAAAATTCAAGCTCTGATCGTTAATGAAAGAAAAGGTGAGGATGTAAAGGAGAAGGTGAATGAGAAAATGTTTAAGTGTAAAGGGATATAACCATTTGAAAATATAAGATTGACGTTTGGATTTCTCACACGTGGGAATTTTAAAAGGCATGATGACGTTTGGAGAAACAAGGTTGGCATAATTAACCCTAACTTACCACATGGCACTTCAACGGAACATATGTCAGATGACTGGACGCCAGCATTAATTGATGGTACGTGCAAAAAATAGAGGAAAACTTCATAGCAAAGAAAGGTTTTTGCATTTTTTTTATGTAATTAGGCATTTAAAATTCAAAATTCACTAAGTTCCCTCTTCTGAAGCTTACTCGGGCCGTACCTATGAATGGACGCACATGAGAAGGTTTGACATAATGGAGGTTTGCCAGTTTGAGATGTTTTGTGCTGACATATTTGTCCACGAAAAAAATCTCTACACGAAGGGGCAAATATAGGGGGAGATTACAAATAAAGTTATAATTAGAGATAATCCCCCCCCCCCCCCCCCCAATTAAAGGAAGGGACAAAGTCAAGTGAGCACTCTCATGAGCTAGATCGAATAAAGGATGAAGAAAGCATGTAAGCTGTTTTAAGAAGGATCAGGGGCAACGAGTAAGCTTCCTAAAGGATTTATTCGTGGAATCTTTATATTTTCTTTTATACTTATTTCAGTTATGAATTTATAAGACAAATTGTATTTATGAGATGTATTGTATTATGTGGGTGAGGTTAATCGGTATCCGAGAGGGACCAAGTCTGGCAGGGCTTGGGAGAGATTTCATGCTCAATCGAACAACCTCGCCGTGGGAACTAAGTTGGAGTATTGATAAGTAAGGCAATATTAAGACGTGACTTAACCACTCTAGACACATCAAGTAAAACACCGAGGGAGCATAACTCGAGAGAGCATAATCAGAGCAACCATGAGTCTCATTACCCATTGGGTTTAGCGCCAAACAATTTGTTACCAAAAGTAACATTTTTTAAGTGACGTCACGTATGAGATAACCAATGTCCAATCCAAACTTGAGTAAACCATGGTGGTTTTGGGGTTGTCAGTTAGTTTGATAGATTACCACTGTTGTGACAGTCGCCTGATACATAATTAATCACAAAAGCTGTCTTGTTGGCATTTAATGCTAATGACGTAGGGGAATGCTGACACATCTTTACATTAAATGCTAGTGACATAAACGTACGAGGGTTAGCCTTTTTCATTGATTGAGACTGAGATTAATTGAGTGGGGACTAACTATATAGATAGACCAATCAATCTATGCAGGAGACAAAGAGAGATTCATTATCATTATTATCATTAGAATATCAGAGATAGAGAGTTATTGTGAAACAAGAGCATTTATCACCCACCATTAACACACTTTGTTTAAGATTTTACACTAATAACCAAACATTTATTGAGTTGTGACCTTGGTGTTTAAGATACCTAGACCTTGGTGTTTGAACTGGTGTTTGAGCTGCCTAGACCTTGGTGTTTGAGCTGCCTGCCTGCAGTGTATCTAAGGGTACTTGCTTCCCTCTCCCTCTAGCTAGCTATTTCAAAGGTCCATTTACTGCTAATCATTGAGTTATACACAAGTTTTATATGATCTTATATCAAAGAATTTGGTTCTATATCACCTGAATTCATCTCATCATTGTTGATAATATCTTGTTTAGTAACTTATTGCCATTTTAATAGAAGTTACACCTTCGTTTGTATTCAAGCACACCAACATCAAAATGACTCCCCTCTTACAGACTTAATCAACCCAATTATTAAAATATACATGGTGTCACACCTAGGGATGACCTAAGGTCTCGAACACCAATAATCAATAATTAAGGAGTCCTGCCAAAGTCTGGAGGAAGTCTTACCTGGGTGGATGCAACAAAAATAAAATAAATCATCTAAATAAAACATAATATATTCTTGTTACATTTTTAATGCAAAAGTATCAATTAGGTCATAAAATTATATTATTTTAATAATTCCCTTTCAATTAGTAACACAATTAATCCATTTGATCTTTCTTGTGACATGGTAGACCAAATGTAAGGTTTTATCATCTTTAGCTTTTAAAAGATTCTTTCAGTCGATTCACCGATAATGGATATAGTTAAAATTATTCTACAAATAATCCAAGCATTTCGAAAACAATAACTTTTTCTTCGGTTGAACACCTAATTTGATATTTTTGACATCTTTTAGCAATGTTCTTTTCAAATTTGCAATTCTAAAAGCAATTCATTTGCATAAATTTCACAACTCTTATTAGTTATAAAGAAAGAAAATTTAAAGTGGTAAATAAGAATAATAAAACATGATTTGCAACTTACAATTAAGTTAAGATAAACCTCTAAGTAAATACCCCAAATTGAAAGTTGCAAAGTATATACACCAAAGTAAACAAATAAATCATTAGTTACATAATTTTAATCAATTGATTTTACTGAAAAAATAACATAAACAGGTCAAATAAATAATGACTAGACTCACAAGATTAACTCCCAAATGGTTGAGTCCCTAATTTTTTACTTGAAATGAAAACTCCATCTTGAAACCCGTAAGTTGAAATCAAATTAATGATTCACTTATTGAGTAATGAGAGAGAGTGACACACACACACACACACACACACACACACACACACACACACACACATATATATATATATATATATATATATATATATATATATATATATATATATATATATATAGAGAGAGAGAGAGAGAGAGAGGTTAAAAAGGGTTAAGAGAAAATGGGTGAAAGAAGAAAGAGGGCAAATAATTTTGTTTTTTAGGGAGGG
This sequence comes from Sambucus nigra, assembly GCA_949130495.1. Lineage (NCBI taxonomy): Eukaryota > Viridiplantae > Streptophyta > Magnoliopsida > Dipsacales > Adoxaceae > Sambucus > Sambucus nigra. Next base: position 76,796,848 of record OX422210.1, on the reverse strand, counting down.
TAATGGTGGGTGAAGTTGGTAAATGAAAGGGATGTAAGGTTTTGAGTTATGTTTAGAGAGAGAGAGAGAGAGAGAGAGAGAGAGAGAGATAGAGGGATTTATTTTTTATTTTTTAGGGAGGGTAATGGTGGGTGAAGTGGGTGAATGAAAGGGATGTAAGGTATTGAGTTATGTTTATATTGGGGCATTTAATATTTCGGCTTATTTTAAGTGGTCCTTTTATTGTAAGTTGATCTACTTGTTTATTTATTTTGGAGTTTGTTTTACGTGAGCCAAGTTTTCTTTATTTTGGGATTTGTTTTAAATGTACCAAGTATTTTGAGTCCCATTTTAAGTGGTTAAAATAATTGTTTTGTACCTAATTTTTTATACCTATTTGTTTTTGAATTTAGGGGCCCAAGTTATTTTGGAGCCCTAGGCGGTGACCTAATTCACCTATAGCCAGGAACGATCCTGTTCTCATGAGTTAGGTTATGTTGCTAAGTGACATATTTTATCTTGATCTATTTTGATCTAATGACATTCAAATTTAGGTTGACTTGTTTTAAAGTGGACAATTAATATATCCACAAGATCTAGTATTAGTTGTGGTAGGTAAATTACTATAAGTAATTTATGACTTCTAAGCCCCATAAAATTGACATTGGTATCATGTTCATAGTGTATGAGGCCCCCCAGTGAGGACATAAATCTTTGGATGAGCTAAAAATGTAGAAAATAAAGTGAAAACTTGGTTGCGGCTTCTAAAACGAACTAAAAATGATCATAGCTTATCTTACATATTGGCATATGAACCAATTTTATATCCTTATGGGACCAACAAAATTTCCTCGAACGACTAACGCCTCTTCCTAGAACATTTAATCAGATTTCCAAAAAAACCAACACATCAATCTTCTATGAATAGGGCAAATTGATGATTAATGTATGGATGCTGAATAGGATGAGTAAAATTACATGGCAAAGCGAAAACTACTAGATTAAGCCATTGATCTCCAATATTATCTGGGTTGTTATCTGAGTTGTGGGAAAGGATAACAACATCATAAGTATAAGCGATGAGGTTTGGACTCATTCATAGGATAGATATAAAGGTGTGGTGCATAAATGTAATTGTTATAAAAGCTAAGAAAACTAAGAATATGAAGTTTGAATCTCAAATCTGAACTCGGAATCTAAAATCTAAAATCTGGACCTGACAAAAAATGTTTGATTTTATGTCTGAATGAACCTCTGAATGAATGAATTTAAACTTATTCAGACTTTAGAGGTACATTAATCCCTTAATCATTCAGAGGCAAAAATAGTCATTAGCCTCTTACTCGTTTAAAAAATAAACACTATTTTGTACCTCTTAAGTCTAAATGGTTCAGATTCAGATTTAAGAGGAAAAAACAAACACCACCTTAGTCTCCACAATAATGTTGAGATCGAGGTCTGTATTATAACCATGGAATAGGGACATCATATATCCATATAATGATGAAAAGCCCATCCAAAGACACTAACAAAGAAAGTAAAAAACATTAGAAGTTCTCAAATAATAAAGTGAACTATTAGATCTATCCATAAAACCCTATAAGTAAAGAAATGTCGAGGCCTCATTGGTGCGAGATATAGGCATCACAGATAAAAAAATAACATGAGGGGAAAAATTTACAAAACATACTTGTTTCCCACATAAGACTCCAATTTGTTAAATTTGAAACTTGGCCCATAAGATGATGTCATCTCATCTTATCTAAATATCCATAAATAACTATTTAACTAACCACAAAAGTTAAAGAGGGAAGGGGGAAAAGGGTTAGATTACCACCAATATTTATCTAGTTCCATTATAAATTAAGCCTACATCCATGGTTAAGGCATATTTCCATTAGAATATGAATTTGAGTACAATGAGAGGCCAAAATAGGCTTGGAAATATTAAAATCTGCTTAGACTAAGGCTTTACAATGCTATAATAGTTGTATATTGAGGCTCTATAAACGAGTACGTCTGAAGTAGGTTGGACAATATATATATATATATATATATATATATATATATATATATAAAGTTTGGTAGGGCTTCACTTAGGGTAATAAGATGCCCCCGCTTAAGTCGTTATGGCTCTAATTTATTGGAGTCGGATGAGGTCTTATGCGACCCAAGTGATCTAATACATGGTCTTAAAAACTTCTCAATGATGTTTGAATATGTTAGACTAGTCCATTTGGCATACATTTTGATGATGTAGGGTCACAGCCTAAAGTGCATTGAGATAAATGTTAAACTATTTCCTAGGGATACAACCCTATAAGGCCAATTAATCTAGTATTCAAAACTGATAAATATATTGGTCGAGGCCTTTGGTTAGTGTTAATGTCTAAAATTGGTTGACATTTTATCTTATATAGGAATTACCAATTTTGTAACCATAGATAAACAGTTAGGCAATGTAAATGAAAAGAATAAAAAACAACGAAGATTTTTCAAGTGGTGCAACTTAGGGAAAGCCTGCGTCCGTTGTTATTGTATTACTATTGCGGGTAGTTAAATACAATTCTGGGTAGTCTTGATAGTACGCAAGAGACTTGTTCCTTAAGCTAAGGGAAATAAGATATTTATAATGGTCCCAAAAACTAAGGGATGGAATACCTTTATATATCCGAGCATTTACACTCGTACATATTAAATGACACTATTGATCTTCTAAGATGCGTTTGGAATATCTCTTGATATTTCCCATGTGAAAGACCTTTCTGCAACACCCCGCTTAAAATAATAACGGGTGGCCAACCCTATACTAAAATAATCAGGAATCTCAAGTGGATTATTCTCAGCATCTACTGATGATTCTAAAATAATCATGGCTAACTACCCATTACACAAAAAAGGGTGCAAAAAAAACAAATTTTAATTTACATTACTAATAAAACAAACTATGCAACAACAACCAACAACATAACGATTCAATAAGATAAGAGACACACACATGCTGAAATAACAATACTAGAGTACAATAAAATCTACAAAATGAAATACCCGAATAAGCTGTCGAGTCACAGACAATACAACAGTCTGAGAAGAGAAATATAAAAGAAGTACTACAACTACATCACTTGGGTGTAAACCCGATATACAAACTGAATCCTAATCTAGATACACAAAAGATAGGAATCGACCATATTAAAATACTGTAACAGCCCGCTACTGCCACAACTCCACGAATAGACTGGATGGATAACATCAATGGCATCCTTACGGAGGAACACCTAAAAGAATACAATATATACATGGCAAGAGAAAATATAAACGGGTCAGAGCCAGAGGTGTGAAAACATTTTTAGCAAGTGCATTAAAATGCATAATAATTATAAATGCATTATGACATGATTAAAGTAGAGTCGCACTCTCCATAAAATTCAACTCACCTCTCAACTAAAGCGCGCAACTAAACGTATGCACATGATCTCCAAATAATTTCCCAAAACTAACAAGGGAAATAATATAACCTACACCCAAAATTTATACTAAATTAAAAATTCCATCTAAATCATAACCCTCAACTTCCAATATCTCCAATCTAAACTATTCGTCAACTTACTATCCTATAAATTATACATAAACATCTTCTTCTACTAGAATTTCTCATATTCTAATTATTGACATAAATATATATAAATATAAATATGAGTTATTAGCATCTAAATGCTAAGGACTAAACTTCTCCCAATTCTGAATATTGCATTGCGTTTCGTGCGTGGGACGTCTCGCAAGCGAAATCCAAACAAGGAACCCCCCGATACACTACTCATTGGCAGTATTGATTGTCGAGATTCATTATGACCTCAATGCATGACGCATATAACCCCAAATTCTAATATACTATAAATAATATATTATTCTCAATTCTCAACAGTGCACGACGTTTCGTGCGTGGGACGTCTCGCAAGCGAAATCCAAACAAGGAACCTCCCGATACACTACTCCTTGACACTGTCGATTTTCGAGATATACTAATATAAATATGAGTACTAAGGACTAACTTCTCCCCACTCCCAACATGGCACTGCGTTTCATGCGTGGGACGTCTCACAAGCGAAATCCAAATAAGGAACCCCCCGATATACTACTCCTTGGCAATGTTGGACATTGAGGTCCATTAGGCCCTCGATACCCATCGTAATATATATACTCATATAATTACATACGCTTCATTTTTACATTAATATATTCATCACAATATAAGTCCGGATAAAATCTCCCCGAATGAGATTCAATCATTCTTCTTATATCTATTTACTCTAGAGATAAATATATGATATCTCATAATCATATACAATTAATATACTATTCACACATGTATAATAATAACCATCCCAACGAGCTATAACTCGAGGATGCGGGTTCTCAATACTATCATCTACCAGGGAATCACTCACATATCATCCTGGGTACCAATCGTCGGAATCTCACACCGCCTTGGTAAAAATCAAATCACAACATACGGGAAGCGGTCATAGTTCCTCCCCAAAAATGAGACGAAACATACCCACCATGTCTCACCCCTAATAAGAATTACACAATAATAATGGACGCTGTGACCTGGGGACTATATGCTCCCTGCTCCTCAAGCCAGGGGCCTCACCCACATCACGCAACTTCCCATGATAGCATAGAGGGGGTATGCTTCACACACACACACACACACACACACACACACACACACATATATATATATATATATATATATATATATATATATATATATATATATATATATATCACACTATATAAGTATACATACTCTTATTACGCTCTTAGGTGTATATGAAATAATTTCATGTATTAGTATATTTTACTCTCGATATACTATTCGTCAATAACTCACATAACTTCCCCACTTTGTATACACGATACTATTTCTCACTTGAAATTCTCACATCACTTCTATTTGTATGAATCATCTCCCAATTCAATTCACGTTGAGGATATTATCTATATCCTTATGCACATCGATCAACATTTATTATTCCCAATTCATATCATGGTTCAATCAATCATATGAACCTTTAAAGTTAACACATTTGGGATTTAATTCAAAGATTCATTATCACTAAGCGCATCCCAACTCTCTCCTATAAATCCATAATTATCTCCCAATTAAAATCTCAATAATAGTGGGCTTCCCCACTAGTCCGTACGATACTCTCTAATCGGTTTTCTCTCAAAATAAGTGCATATGACCGCATAAATTTATCATAAGGGAAACTCCCTAAAAGAATCCAAAACACAGTTATCATAAGTCATATAGAGATGCCCAATCGATAACCTCAAACGAAACGGGATGAAACTCACCCTAGAACAACATCCCAAAATTGCCCTAATTCCGAATCGATTCGGGCCCAATCCGAATCGATTCGGCCCAGTGAATCGATTCGGCCCAGTGAATCGATTTGGCCTCTAAGGCGAATCGATTCGGGTCAAAAGACCTGGGCAACTGTCTTAGGCCGAATCAATTCGGCTTTGGGTCTGAATTGATTCGGTCACTCAGACCTATCAAGCTGGAACATTCCGAATCGATTCGGGTTGGGGGCCAAATCGATTCGGCCTGTTCAGTGGTTGCGAAAATGGCAATTTTTCTCCAAAAGCCAAAATTCCAAAAATCATATTTATCATCTTCTCTCCATTTCTATTCAACCCAAACATATATATAACATCAAAATTCATTATATAACTCAACCCAACAAATTTTATACCCTCGAATCCATGTATACACCTCAAATGCAAGATTTACCCAAAAATCTAGGTTTTGACATTTTAAACCCAAAATCCATAAATTTATCCACAAATCATGAAATAAATTATACACAATAATTATTTAGCAAGTTTAATCACTTGCCTCAAGGTTGTATAGGTTGGATTGCCCTCGAAATCACAAAATTGGCCGGAATCTCTGAGATTTTCTCCTCTTTCTCTTCTTCTTTTCTTCCTCTCTCTTTTTCTCGCTTTCTTTCTATTTTTCTTAAGTGAGAATGGCTTCTCACGTAGGCTTTTAACCTTATCTCCAAAATACACAACTTTAAATGATAATACACACTTTAAATGACTCGGTAACTTTAATTCGAGCCAAACGAACTTAAAATATTTAAGAACCCAAATAATACCCAAGTACAGTCATTTCGACTATCTCGACCCTTCTGGAATCAACCGCACCCTCAGAATTGTCATTCGAATCACTTTCTAACATCTTCTAATTTTGACTTCAAATGCCAATTTAATTATTCTCGAATTAAATTAATATTTATTTCTCCCAAAAAATAAATAAAATATTGTCCCAAAATTTCGTAGTATTACAGACTTCCCCACTTACAAGAATTTCTCCCTCGAAATTAAGCTAAAACTAATGCTCCAAAGCTCAACTAATTTCTACTACACATTTCCTCACGATCACGATACCTACTCCTCCCACTTTTCACGACGAATTTTATTAATTTTGTAAAACCAATTCTAACAACTAGGGCGCCCATACACCATTTATTAGAGCTCTACTCGTATAAACATAATTAGGCTTCACTTGCCTCAATAGTAAAATAACACAAAATATATTAAATTATACTAACATATTAATAATATAACAATTTTGAAAGGTCCAAAGATTTAACTCCTCTCAATTCTCGACATTCACTACTTTCATGGAGGGGAGGTCTCGCAAGCGAAATCCAAACAAGGAACCCTCCCAATACACTATTATGTAGCGACGTCGGGTATTGAGAGTTAGTTAGATCGGGACTAGAGTTTTAAAAAAAATCTTGTGAAAATCATTTTTGATATTGCCCAAAGGCCTATAAATTTTTTTTTTTGAAAACGGTTTATGTCTTTCGACATTTAAATAAAATACTTTATGCCTAAGACACAAGGTTTTAATAATTATCATACTCATAATAATATATAGTTCTCAAAATTAACATAATTTTGAGCTAAAATCTCTTGCTCAACAATAATCCACTAAATTCTGAATCTCTTATATCATAATAAAATATTGCCATACACTAGGCTCTTCCATAGCTGGAATATATCACATATATATAAGTTTAGCACGACTATAAAACAAATAACTTTATCATTACTAGTCAACACATTTCAACAATTCTCACATTCACAACAAAATCATTGCTCTCTATTAGAACATCACAAGGTAATCTATTCTCTCAATAGATAATAATATAAGAGCCTTACTTGCTCAATATTCCCTTCCGGGTCATTCCATACATAATAGGGTTATAGCACTACCCTCTCATAACCATCTTACATACGATACTTCCAAAGCCTCATATAGCATAATCCTATTCACACAGTATAATAACTTACATCATACCTATCTAGTCTGATTGCCTCTCTTCATTAATGGGTTCCCACTCAAAGTCCCCCGACCTAAAATGACCTCGAATCTGTTGTAAAAGTTTCACATCCAAAACTTCCTCAAAACATGGTCCTCTACCTCGTTTAGGACAATCTCTCTCCCTATGGACAAATTCTTTAGAAAAGAAACATCTACCCGCAAATCCTCTCTACCCATCTTGAGGAACAAAACGCTGTTGCGACCCTTTATAATCCGACTTATATCCACCGGCATTACTGACATTCCCTTCACCAGACCTACTTGATGAACCCGAATCTCTAAATTTCTTACCCCCTTGCGAACGAAGACGATATTCATGACACTGGGTTCCCTAATAAATGAGGCCGAATTTGCCAATTTAAGACTCGCATGAACTTTGATATATGCTTCTCTTTTATATTTACCTCATCAGGTACTAAATTCGCCAATCGAGTAGATTCTTCTTCATACTCGGCCACCGTTCTATTACCTTGAAACACATCCATCAATTTCCTCCTCATTTCCTTCTGAATCGCGGAAGGAAAATACCTTCGGTCAAAGAGTTCCCAAAAATCTGTTATGGGTAATGTATCTCTCTGTTCCGATGTGGTGACTGACTCCCACCAATGGAGAGTTGCACCTTCAACTTAAAGGTGGCTAGAAATTGCTTCTGCACCTCGCTACATTTAACCATAAGAAGGTGCCTCTATATACTATTCTTCCATCGACTTGCAGCCATCGCATCAAATCGCCTTGAAAACTATGGAGGATGTGCCTTCCTAAAATCTTCCCGTACTCTTTCCCACAAAGACGGTCCTGGTTGGGCTTGGGCTGCTTGAACTACAGGTTGATGCACTATTGCAGAAATGGCAGCACTTACTGTTTGTGCCACAATACTGGCAACTTCATCTCTAGTCATAGTCCTTTGAGGCCATTGGTGTTCCACACTCTCAGCCCCTTTATGTGCACTGCTTGGATGACCTCTCTTCGGTGGCATCTGAAACCAAAACAAGTGTATCGGAATGCCTTTCAATTGTTTTCTCGTCGCAGAAGGAAATATGGACGTGTGAACACAACAGTCCTAATAATAGGGATCTACTTCAAGAACGCTTACGGAAGATCATAGTAAACCCACACAGATCCTAAAGACACTAGAACCTGATGCTCTGATACCACCTGTGACACCCCGCTTAAAATAATAACGGGTGGCTTGCCCTATTCTAAAATAATCAGGAATCTCAAGTGGATCATTCTCAGCATCTATTGATGATTCTAAAATAAACACGGCTAACTACCCATTACTACAAAAAGAGGGTGCCAAAGAAAATTTAATTTAATTTACATTACTAATAAAACAAACTATGCAACAACAACCAACAACATAACGATTCAATAATATACGAGACACACATATGCTAAAATAGTAATACTAGAGTACAATAAAATCTACAAAATGAAATACTCGAATAAGCTGTCGGGTCACAAACAATACAACAGTCTGAGAAGAGAAATATAAAAGAAGTACTACAACTACATCACTTGGGTCTAAACCCGATATACAAACTGAATCCTAATCTAGATACACAAAAGATAGGAATCGACTACATTAAAATACCGCAACAGCTCGCTAATGCCACAGCTCCATGAATTCACTGGATGGATAACATCAATGGCATCCTTATGGAGGAACACCTAAAAGAAGACAATATATACATGGTAAGAGAAAATATAAACGGGTCAGATCCCGAGGTGTGAAAACATTTTTAACAAGCGCATTAAAATGCATAATAATTATAAATGCATTATGACATGATTAAAATGGAGTCGCACTCTCCAGAAAATTCAACTCACCTCTCAACTAAAGCGCGCAACTAAACGTATGCACAGATCTCCAAATAATTGCCCAAAACTATCTAGGTCAATAATCTAACCTACACCCAAAATTTATACTCAATTAAAAATTCCATCTAAATCATAACCCTCAACTTCCGATATCACCAATCTCAAATATTCGTCAACTTACTAACCTATAAATTATAAATAAACACCTTCTCTTACTAGAATTTCTCATATTATAGTTATTGACATAAATAAATATATATATATATATATATATATATATAAATATAAGTTATTAGCATCTAATGCTAAGAACAAAACTTTTCCCAATTCTCAATACTGCAATGCGCTTCGTGCGTGGGACGTCTCGCAAGCGAAATCCAAACAAGGAACCCCCCGATACACTACTCCTTGGAAGTATTGATTGTCGAGATTCATTATGCCCTTAATGCATGATGCATATAACCCCAAATTATTATATACTATAAATATTATAATATTCTCAATTATCAACAATGCACAACATTTCGTGCGTGGGACGTCTCGCAAGAAAAATCCAAACAAGGAACCCCCCAATACACTACTCCTTGGCACTGTCGATTGCCGAGATATACTAATATAAATATGAGTATTAAGGAATAACTTCTCCCCACTCCCAACATTGCACTGTGTTTCGTGCGTGGGACGTCTCGCAAGGGAAATCCAAACAAGGAACCCCCCCGATACACTACTCCTTGGCAATGTTGGTCATTGAGGTCCATTATGCCCTCGATACCCATCGTAATATATATATATATATATATATACGCTTAATTTTTACATTAATATATTCATCACATTATAAGTCTGGATAAAATCTCCCGGAATGAGATTCAATCAATCTTCTTATATCTCTTTACTCTAGAGATAAATATATGATATCTCATAATCATATACAATTAATATACTATTCACACAAGTATAATAATAACCATCCCAACGAGCTATAACTCGAGGATGCAAGTTCTTAATGCTATCATCTACCAGGAAATCACTCACATATCATCCTGGGTACCAACGGTCGGAATCTTACTCCGCCTTGGTAAAAACTAAATCACAATGTACGGGAAGCGGTCATAGTTCCTCCCCGTAAATGAGACAAAACATACCCACCACGTCTCACCCCAAATAAGAATCACACAATAATGATGGACGCTATGACCTGGGGACTATACGCTCCCTGCTCCTCAAGCCAGGGGCCTCACCCACATCGCGTAACTTCCCATGATAGCATAGAGGGGGTATGCTTCATATATATATATATATATATATATATATATATATATATATATATATATATATATATATATATCATTCACACTAGATATACATACATCATCACATCATATAAATGTATACCATCACACATGATATATATATATCACACTATATAAGTATACATACTATTATTACGCTCTTAGGCGTAAATGAAATAATTTCATGTATTAGTATATTTTACTCTCGATATACTATTCGTCAATAACTCACATAACTTCCCCACTTTGTATGCACGATATTATTTCTCACTTGAAATTCTCACATCAATTCTATTTTATGAATAATCTCCCAATTCAATTCACGTTGAACGATATTCTCTATATCCTTATGCACATCGAACAACATTTATTATTCCCAATTCATATCATGGTTCAATCAATCTTATGAACCTTTAAAGTTAGCACATTTGGGATTTAATTCAAAGATTCATTATCACTAAGCGCATCCCAACTCTCTCCTATAAATCCATAATTATCTCCTACTTAAAATCTCAATAATAGTGGGCTTCCCCACTAGTCGGTACAATACTCTCTAATCGGTATTCTCTCAAAATAAGTCTATATGACCCCATAAATTTATCATAAGGGAAACTCCTTAAAAGTCTCCAAAACACACTTCTCATAAGTCATATACAGATTCCCAATCGATAACCTCAAACGAAACGGGATGAAACTCACCATAGGAAAACATCACCAAAACTTCCCTGTTTCCGAATCGATTCGATCGAGCGAATCGATTCGACCGAGCGAATCTATTCGGCCTCTAAGGCGAATCGATTGGGGTCAAAAGACCTGGGCAACTGTCTCAGGCCGAATCGGTTCGGCTTTGTGTCTGAATTGATTTGGACACTCAGACCTGTCAAGCTGGAACATTCCGAATCGATTCGGGTTGGGCGCCGAATAGATTCGGCCTATTCAGAGGCTACGAAAATGGCAATTTTTCTCCAAAAGCCAAAATTCCAAAAATCATATTTATCATATTCTCTCCATTTCTCTTCAACCCAAACATATATATAACATAAAAATTCATTATATAACTCAACCCAACAAATTTTATACCCTCAAATCCTTGTATACACCTCAAATGCAAGATTTACCCAAAAATCTAGGTTTTGACATTTTAAACCCAAAATCCATAAATTTATCCACAAATCATGAAATAAATGATGCACAACAATTATTTAGCAAGTTTAATCACTTGCCTCAAGGTTGTAGAGGTTGGATCTCCCTCGAAATCACGGATTGGCCGGAATCTCCAAGATTTTCTCCTCTTTCTCTTCTTCTTTTCTTCCTCTCTTTTTCTCTCTCTTTCTTTCTCTTTTTCTTACGTGAGAATGGCTTCTCATATAGGCTTTTAAGCCTTATCTCCAAAATACACAACTTTAAATGACAATACACACTTTAAATGACTCGGTAACTTTAATTCGAGCCAAACGAACTTAAAATATTTCGGAACCCAAATAAGCCCCAAGTACAGTCATTTCGACTATCTCGACCCTTATGGAATCAACCGCACCCTCAGAATCGTCATTCGAATCACTTTCTAACATCTTTAAATTTTGACTTCAAATGCCAATTTAATTATCCTCCAATTAAATTAATATTTATTTTTCCCAAAAAATAAATAAAATATTATCCCAAAATTTCGGGGTATTACACTTTCCTCTTCCTCATGGTTCATTTTCTTAAGCTATTCGGTGTGACACCCTGCCTAATTAAATACCGGGTGATCAGTCCTTTAATAATTAAATCAGAATATATAGTTGGTTCAAATTATGCATCACTGTCGAAAAATATATTATTAAAACTAACCACCTAATATTTAAAAAGGTTGATGTCGAAATTTTATCTTTTCAATTAATTATAAAACCATTTAAGACAAATAAATAAAAATTCACCATTTAATCCAATCACATAAGAAATGAAATACTAACATAATAAAAGGGGTTGGAGAAAACACTTCCAGTCTAAAGTCAAATACAATAGTCCAATTAAATAAATCCAACAACTGAAGGGTAAATAACTAAGTTCATAAACTCAGAATAACTGAATAGAAAAGGGCAACAGGCCCTAACTGATGAAATAGTTCAAAGGAAGTCATTGAGAGTCATGGAGGCGTCTACTACCAATGCCCTGTAGCTTCCATAACAACTACACCTCGTTGAATAAGTGAATCTCCTATGCCTGGTGTCCCTGTGGCTGGGAACCTGAAAATGTTTTGACAAGAAAAGAGTTTTTGCAGAAAATGGGTCAGAGCCCGAGTTGAAAACAGTTTAAAAATCAGCAAGTGCTTAAGATGATTTATTAGCACATATATTTATCATGTTAAATTATCTAACTCACTTGGGAATGCTCACCTCTCATCAGTGTGCACGCCTAGAGAATATTCAAATCCTACTCATTATATTCCTATACTACTAGTTCTTCCTATCTTGTAACCCATCATAGTCCGATACAGTCCCCGATTATTTCCCTCACAATGTATAATACATATAATTAATCCCACTATAGCATAAATAGACATTTTCAGTTTAATACAATTAAGTGTTCGCTACTTAATTCATTTCGAATTTCATTATAAATTTTACCTACTAAATTCACACAGAAGATATCAACACAAGTATATCATATATTCACTCTATATATATATATATATATATATATATATTGCACCCCGAGACACAGTTGTGGTGCCTTCATACTCTGCTATCATGTCCTATTGCATTGCTCATTTTCATAAAGGACTAAAGGTTTAGTCTCTTACGAACCATCAAAATAAAGACCATATATTGGAGGCGAACATAGTCTCAAATCGATGGGCTACGCACATACCTACGCACCCATATGACCGTCATCACTATCATTCTCATAGATAAACCGTACCTAGGTTATGTGCTCTATTGATACCAATTAATATCCCACCCCAGGCTCCTCAAGGAATGATTGTCCACAACGCGCAACCTCCACTCGATAGCAAGCAGCGTAGGTACGTTATACACATAATAGTTTATTCAACAAGCATACACACAGCTTAAAATATGTACAATAAGTATTCTCGCAACCCAATTCCTCAAGTTTATAGATAGTATCATCGTCTCTACTATTTTTATTATTACCAAACTTTGACTTATCTCGCTAATATATACCTTTTCTCTAAGGCTCGATTACCCCACTATATACCAATGAATAGTCTCTCTTTCAACTCATTACTAACCAAGAATTTAAGTCATTCGATGATAGTGTAGGTTAATTTCTCTCGCTTGGACCAACCTAGAAAGGTTATAACTTATCCGGGAAAAAAATAAGTGTTCTGAAATCTTGTTAGAAGTCCAGGATTCTCGTTCGAACGAGGTCGTTTGAATGAGGTCGTTCGAACAAACTTCTCACTTTGAACGAACTCAAAAATCTCGTTAGAAGTCTCGTTGGAATTCTCATCCGAACGAGGTCGTTCGAACGACCTGGGCAGGTCTTCGAACGAGAATTTTGAGACTACCCCCGTTCTTCCAAACTTCGTTTTTCCAATCCTTCCTCATCCAAATTTTCGTTTAAATTCATCCCAACTCCCAATAAATGATTCTAAAACCTTCCTAGTCATAACAGGGTACTTTCTAACATAATTTAAATGACAAATCTTTACACAATCATAGGGAATTTAAACTAATACCTCAGATCTCTAAAAGTCCCTTAAAATTAACCCACCATGAACAATCATTCAAAACCCCCAATTATTTCATGATTGTAACATAGAATTTCTAGATTTATCATTCCTACAATAGGGTTATTCATCTATATGCAAACCTATCTTCAAATTTCACAATTTAATGGCGATTCGGTCTCAAATTCATCGCATCATTGGTTATCTCATAAACTAGGTTAACACGAATCATATATGCTCAGAATTTTCGCAAGATAAACAATTTCCTTTTCATGATCCTCTAAATTGTTGAACGAAATTGGTATGTAGGTGCTCCTCTCTTCGCGATTTACGCGTTGGTGTGATTTTCGGTGGAAGAACTTGAATCTTTGGCCCAAATCACCTATATGTTCTTCTCCTTTTTTGGTTCTCTCCTTCTCTCTCACGTAAGTTAGGAACTGATAACTTCTTCTAACCCATTTACAACCCTTATTTAATTCCTAATTTTCGTCCATTATAATTCCCAAAAATTCCAAGAGACCAAAATACCCCTCTGGGGTGTCGTTTTGGGCTAAAATGCCCCGGAATCCAAATGAAACATCCGAGTAGTGTTTTCTGATTATTTTTACCCTTCTGGACACACCGGCGTGCTCAAAATGGCTATACGAGTTACTAAAAAATGAATTATCCTTTTTAGCTCAATAAAGTAATACTGACACGACTCACATGCGCGTCTTAACTATCGACCAAAATAATATTCTCATATTCATATATTACTTTACTCGCTAAGTAATATTCCACATAATTATTTCTGATAAATACTAACTCTCGTCACGCTACTAATTATTGCAATTAAATTTGGATTAATTATAAATTAAATTTTCTCCCTTTAAATTAATTAATCCAAATTCCATAATTAAAATAAAATTCCACGAAAATACGGGGTATTACAGTCGATCAGTTTCCCGACCAAGTATGAATGAAGTGCTGAGATGTATACTTATGATGATAGGTGTCCCAATATTATAGGTTCACGTGGCATGAATAATTTAACCCACAAAAATGCCCCCAATGCTCTGTGCTTGATGTTTTGTTGAAAGGATGAAGGATTAGCTCGAAAAGGTTATTTGACACTCTAGTATGATGGAGATCGACAACCAAACTCCTGGACTTGTAAATTTTTCACCAGTACATCAAGAAATTTCATTTTTGTGAATAATTTCAAAAATAGCAAACTGCCAAAGTGTACACTGGTGTTTTCGTGCCTTTGGGAACCATGCGGCCGTCAAGAGTTCAATTATTGGTTCAGTTAATCATTACTTTTCAACTTTTGAGGTCAATCCATAAAAGGATGAAACTTTCCCCCCATTTCTTCTCACCTCTAACCTTTCCACTTAAGGAATTTTTGTTTCTTCGAGCTTTTCCTTTGTTGTTCCTTCCTTGTTGTTCTGTAGGAAATCCTATAAGATTTCTTTATTTTATATCTCATTCTCTTATTTAATTTATATAATGGTGTGCATTTTGGATGAAGAGTCCTTAGCAAAATTTAGGGAGCGGTGAAAAATCCCTAATTGGGTATCTTTAGAACTGGTGGAAGTTCCTGTGGATTTATTGACGCTAGATAAGGGCCATTGGATCCCCACTTTATTTATTGCGAAGTGTAAAATAACTCTCTATAAATAACCCTTTCCTTGAATTCTGTCAGTATTTTGACGTGGTCCCTGCTAGAGTACCCCCAACACTTGGAGGGTAATAAACGGGGTCCATCGTTTAAATGAACGTCATGGAACCCACATTGGGATTCCTGAACTGATAGGGAATAATACTTATCTGAAGACTAGGTAGGGCAATTGGTAGTTGATAGTTAATATACCTGATTCAAACAAAGATTATTGGGATTGCGGAGTAGTGGTAAAGAACTGACCGTATGCCCCCTTCCTGAGGGGGGTAAAACAGACTTGTCCCAAATGCCCCTAGGAAGGGTGTGGCATAGGTTGGTTTAATACCTAGAATTTTATTTTTATTTAATGCCTACTAAATGTTTAATGATATGCCGACTAACCACTCCTATTTTATTTTTGCAAAGGAAAGTAAAAAGAGGCGTCCAAAGGAGGGTGAGGTGAAGTTTGACGAATTGAAGTTCCTGTGGTAAATTCACCAAAGAATAGGGAAAGAGAACCCCAAAACAACTTCTGTCTTGTTGGAGTATAAAAAATCCATTACATCTTTTGTGGCCCGACCAATTGAAGTTGTTTCCCAAGATTCTATCAACTTGAACGAGGAACCTGTTTCCACATCTTCTGCCGCTGAGTCTTTTATAGCAAACAAGGAATTTCCACTAGGATATATATCCTCCTCCTTTGAATCTTTTGATATTAATACTATATAGACTTCCTCTATTGCTGAGATGGAAGAGTTACCAACCCATTGGATGTTTTGTCTCCTCATAGATCCAAAAATATTATCACTGTCGATAAGAGACATATGGTCCTTAACATTGAGGAGGAAAAAACTACTGAGCCTCTGTTCAAGAGATTGAAGAGAGGACTATCTGCCCGATAAGAAATGGTCTAAAAATCTTTGTTGACCAAGCTGCAGCTAAAAATGCCTATGTGGCATTGAACCCTGGGCTTGCTAGGGGACTAATTGGTGCTGGAGTTCTTTCGCCAGATATGTCGGCAGGTGCACCTTATCCAGAATCCATTTATCGGAGAGGACAAATTAAAATTTGGCTTTGGTAAGTTCTTAACCCTTTCTGTGCTTTCCACAATTTTCTTTTAAGTATATACGATAATAAATTTATTGTTATTATCTTGTTCTGAAGTTTTTAGTCGACTATGACCAATTATTAATTAAAGATGACCAAATGAGGTCATCGTCAGCTGATGTGGAAGAGGACTTTGAAGGATTAAAGAAATGTTTGAAGGATTTTGAAGAGTCTCATGAGAGGGATCAAAAGTAGTGGAAAGAGAAGTTGAAGCAGGATGAATATAGAGCAACCATAATAGAGGACAAAGTAAAGACTACCAAAGACAAAGTGAAGGCTGTCAAGGACAAGGAAATTAGCTCGGTTGGGGAGGCAACTACTAAAATGAATAAGTTTTTGGATCTAAAGGCCCACTATAAAAAAGACAAGGAAGATGCCTTCAATAGGGGCTAGGATAAGGCCGTTACTGCTGCTGCTATCCAGATTGAGTATAGAAAGAATTTTCCATTCAAGGACGGATGGACTTCTGCTTTAAAAGTGGTAAGCACCTCATCTAAATCTGACTTTTTTCAAAGGCATGATCCTAGTTCCCCTCCTAACTTGAATGAGGAGATTGATGATGAAAAGGGGACATGTGAATCCTCCCTAGCACCTATAACTTGTAATGAATCCATCCTCCTAAAGATAAAAACAAAGGAAACCTATAAGGTGTAAATTTCTTCCAGTTTGATGATCCGTTCTTGTGTATTTTTTCATTGATGCTTGTTTTTATTTTTTTTATTTTGTCTTTGTAATGGAACAATAATTGATAACACATCTTTTGGCGATGAATGGAAAGTTTATTTTAATCAACTTGTTATCTTATACCTGTAATTGTGACTATTCACTTTGATTGTTCGGACTTATTATTTTGATGATGTTACTTTTCAGTTAACTGCTAGAAAAAATACAATTATCTCTGTTGAGATTGACTTGTTAAGACTTAGCAATAGCTTGTTTAGATCTAGCTATGTAAATCTGACTGAGAGTGAATTAGAGGGATTGCTCGGCAGAGATGCATCCGACCAAGTAAAGAAAGCCTATTTCATTTGCATTATCTCTTTGATAGAGCTCTGGCGAATAATATTCCATACTACAAGATAATTTAGCAACTTCAAGATGATCATAACCTTGTTCACGAATTCATACATTTTTACTATGAAGCTAAATATGAGGCATTGAATGCAGGTTGGGATTTTGATAAGAAACTGCAAGACATCATGTTTACATTCCGAAAGAAGGAATTCTTGTTAAACAAGGAGGTGGAAAGTTCTCGAGATGTTTATACCCTTATTGAAAAAGAGAATAACAATTTAAGGAATGAGTTATAGAGCTTGAAAAAGTCAACCAAGGTTGAGTCGAGCGAAGTGTTTCCTTTTTGGAGCTTAAAAATGCCAAACTATTGGAGGAACTAGAAAATTTAAAAAATAGAAAAACCAAATCCAACTAGTCTTCTAGACAGGTGGTTATTGCTCGGTCAACTGAGGATGAAGAAAGAACTAATAAAACCTTAGCTGACTAGGCACTTTTGATAAAGGATAAAGATATAACCATTAAAAATCTCCAAGACCAAGTGGACCGACTGACTTTTTATTCACATAAGTAACCCAAAGTTGTCTCGATGGATGGTTATGATGAGGCCATAACTCATATGGTAGATCACCTAGAGAAATCTCGTCGAGGAGGGTACAGGTGGGGATGGTTGAACATACTAACACTGTTAAAGGTCACTAAAAAAAGTGAGTTGTAACATTGGCATGATCCAGGTATATTAGATTATCCTTTCCCCTATTCACAATTGATGCTGTGTGGATCCCGACTGATTCCATTACCCAGAGATTAGTGAGAAAATACCGAGAGGATTATGGTCTTCATGGTCAAAATACTTACATTCGTCCCCCTCACTTGTTGGATCGGTCGAGCTCCAGTAGGCATAATAGTTTGAGAGACTTTAGGACGACAACTTTGACCAGTACTCTTAATGTTCCTCCTACTGGAATGGACAAGGCTGAGGGAAAACGTCCCATTGAATAAGTTTATTTTTCTTGTTTGTTTATGATTGTATGTCTATCTTTTTATAGAAGTTTGATGAATAAAAATACCATTTTTTTCATACATGTCTATGTATTTTAGTCAGTGATTCATAATTAACCTCTTTGATTAGTATATTGGCTACGCAACTAACTAACCTGCTTAATCGATCTGTGCCTAATCAAGTTAGGAACTTGAGTTATTCGGCCTTAGGTTATACTAATGCACTTAGGTAGAACGTTTTTATGGCTAAGTGTTTACATTAGTTTCCATGGGCGACCAATTGTATTGAGAATGTAGGCTTTTCCTGAATTTAGCTTGATCAAGTATAACTCCTTGTTTTTTTACTTTAAGTCATCCATGAAGTTTTAGGGACTTCTTGTTTATGACTTGTCAAAGACGAAGTCATACATGAAGTCTAAACATTTTTTTTTTGAAGTTGGATAAGTTTATTGGTTTGTTGGGGGGGGGGGGGGGTATCATCATCGTACTCCGAAAAAAAGAAATACAAAAGTAAACATAATTTGTAGGAAATCACAACTTTATTAATCTGGAAGAAACGATTACATCAAATACATAATAAAATTACTGATAATATTTACTAAGGTGGTCAGTGTTCCATGGATTCTTAAATTCTTCCCCTACAAGTGTTTCCACGGGATAAGTTCCTGGTGGGACGACTGCCGAGATGTGATGAGGACCGTGATAGTTTTCTTCCAACTTTTTTCCCTTCAGGATGACCTTCTTAAGGACATAGTCTCCTTCTTTCAAGTTAGTCGGCTTGACCCTCTTATTTTAGAATCTAATAATTTTTTGTTGGTAAGTAGCCATTCGAAATGCAACATCTTCCCCGACTTCCTTAATCAGGTCTAAATCCAACCTCCTCATGAGATTACTTTTAAAGGAATAAAAGTTCAACATCCTATGAGTCAGCAACCCTATCTCAGCTGGTACCATTTCCTTAGTTCTAAAGGCAAGCATGTAAGTATTTTCACCATTGGCTATACTCGGTGTAGTTCTATATGCCAGATAACATTGTGTAGCTCATTTATCCAATTTCTCTTAGCATCATCTAACCTCTTTTTCAACCCATCAAGTATAGTTTTTTTGTTGACTTCTGTTTGGCCATTACAATGTTGGTGTCCAAGGGCAGAGTGAAGTTTCTGGATCTTAAACTGAATACATTACTCTTTAAGTTACTATTGTCGAACTGCGTGCCATGATCAGTGATGAGGGCATATGGCATTCCATACCTGCATATGATATGTTTTCATATGAACTATAAAACTCTTTCATAAGGCATTTCAACCAACGGTTCAGGCCATTTGATGAAATAATCCACTGCCACTACTAAGTATTTGGACCTTCCTTTGGTTCTGGGTAATGGGCCGACCAAATCAATTCCCCAAATAGTAAAAGGCCAAGGGGAAATAAGTAGAGTTAAGGCAACCCCAGGTCTTCTGTGAATGGAGGAAAACTTTTGATATTTATCACAATTCTTTATAAAGGAAATGCAATTTTCTCTCATAGTCGGCCAATAATATTCCTGCATAAATATCCTTCGCACTAATGATCGACCGAATGAATGAGCCTAACAGGAACCTGAACGTACCTTTTTTATCAAGTCTGGTACCTCCACTGGGTGAACATAGCGAAGTAATAAAACAGTGTATCCCCTTTTGTATAGGACTCCTCACTTTAACACATAAGTGACTGCCTTGAACCTTAACTTCCTGGCTTTTTTTGGGTCAGTAATTAATATACCTTTGCCAATGTAGCTTCTGATAGTATCCATTCATAAGGGTCCTAAATCTGTCACGATAAATATGACCATAGCCTCCACATCTACACTTCTGTGTGCAAGCATTTCTATAAGGAAAGTTCTCTTGAGTTCTTTCTTGGTCGCTGAGGCTAGTCGAGCAAGTTCATCTGCTCGGGCATTCTTTATCCTTGGTATTCTCACCATTTTGCCTGCAACAAACTTGGATATGACTTTCATAGTTTTGGACAAATACTTAATCTCGATATCTCCTTTGACTGTATTTGAAGAACTTGGTTAACAATGAGCTGAGAATCATTATGTGCCATAACCTAGTAGGCTCTCAATGATAAGGTTAAATCCAAGCCCGTGATTAATGATTCATACTCTTCTTCATTATTGGAGGCTGAGAATTAAAAACGAAGGGCATATTCCATAGCAATGTCATTCGGAGTATTGATAATAAGACCTTCTGCACTGCCAGTAGCGCATGAGGATCCATCCATATACAATTTCCAAACTGGAACATCATCATTGAAGCTCTTCTCAGATAGTACACATTACAGGAATATTTCTTGCATTGCTCATTGTACCTTTGAGACATCTTTTGGGCAACTGTTGTTTCAGGTTGGTCGGTGATCTTTTCAATTTGCTTTGGAGCGAATATTTCTTCCAGGGAAGTATGCTCGACAAGAAAACTTTAGGTGGTCATCGCTTCTGGATACGTGAATTCAACAATGAAATCTGTTACGGCCTTCCCCGTTAGCGCTGTCCTTAGCTTATAAAGGATTTCATATTCTCCCAGTTTTAATTCCCAAGACATCAATCTCCCTAATTTCTCTGGTTTGTGAAGTGTCTGACATAGAGGTAAATTTGTATAAACTATAATGGTGTGTGCTTGAAAGTATGACTTCATCCTCCTTGAAGCTTTAATAAGAGCAATGGCTAGCTTTTCCAGGCGAGGATATGTGATTTTGTCTCATCTGAATGCTTTGCTAGTGTAAAACATTGGATTTTGAACTCCATATTCCAACTTGATTAACTCCGAGCTAACAAAAAATTCTGAAATATCCAAATATATATACAATTTCTCTCTCGAAATTGGCCTGGAGAGCAGTGGGGGAGATCCAGGTAATTCTTCAAATCCTAAAAGGAATTTTCACATTCTTCATTCGATTCGAAAGTTTTTCTGAGTACTTTAAAGAATGTTAGGCATTTATCAATATCTTGGGATACAAATCAGTTGAGCGCGGCCATTCTTCCTACTAATTTCTATATATCCTTCTTCCATGTGGGAGACAGCATCTCAATCAGTTCCTTGATTTTATTTAGGTTGGCTTTAATGCCTATCTGATTCATTATGAAGCCTACGAACATTCTTTCTTATACGTGAACACACACTTGGTTGGGTTGAGCTTCATTTGATGTTTTTCTAGTTGATCAAACGTTCGACTCAGTCTTTGATGTGGTCTGTAGATACCTTGCTCTCGGTAATCATGTTGTCCACATGTACTTCCATGTTCTTCCCGATCTGTTCTTCAAACTTTGTTTACTAGCCTTTGGTATACTACTCTAGCGTTTTTAGGCCCAAAAGGCATAATATTGTAGAAATAATTACCTCCGCTAGTGATGAAATATGTGCTTTCTTTATCCTCTAGATCACTTTATAACCAAATTAGGCGTCCATAAAGCTTAGCAACTTGTCTCCTGCTATTGTATCTATCTATTGATTAATTCTTGGTAAAGGAAACTGATCTTTTAGACATTCTTTATTGAGGTCGGTGAAATTTTTTCACATTTTCCATTTGTTATTCTTTAATTTGACCATTACTACATTGACCAACTAATTAGGGTACTTGACGCCCTCAATGAAATGAGCTTTCTGCAATTTGTCTACTTTTTTTTTGATAGCCTTATTTTTCTCGGGACTAAATACTCTATGTTTCTTCTTGATTGGCTTAACATCTTTATTAATATTGAGTTCATGGCATATGAAGTTAGGGCTAATTCCTATTATATTCTCATGGATCCAGGTAAACACATTTTTTTGCTCTCTAAGGAATGCAATTAATTCCTATTTGAAGGATGGTGTTAGGCTTGAACCAATATGTGGGGTTCTCTCTGGATTTTCATCGTCTAATACGATAGTTTTTGTGGCTTCCAAGACTTGCCCTTTGACTAAATGAGATTTTTCACTGGGATCTAAAGTTTCGATTTGGTAAGTGGTGGTGCTCTTCTGAACTTCTTACTGGTCAGCAGAAGTATAATAGCATTCTCTAGCCTACAACCGATTGCCTTTTACCACGCTAACTCCATAGTGAGTGGGGGACTTCATACACTGATGAACTGTGGATGACATTACTTTGAAATTCTTCAATCCCACTCTGCCGTGGATCATATTATAGGCTGAGGGAACATTCTTATCCAGCACGAAGAAGATAATCTTGTTGATTCTACATGATGGCTAAGTGTCGATAGAGACTTCTAATTTGACAGTTCCCAAAGGATAAACCTTTTATCCAGATAAGCCGATTAGAGGCCAATGATAGGGTTCAATTTTGCTATCTCGTAACCCTAGACTGTGAAAGTAGTTGTAAAACATTACATCAGCTGCACTGCCATTGTCCATCAGAATTCTTGCTATCCTGGCATGATGCACTTAGCAGGTAATGACAAGAGGGTCATCATGAGGGTAAAGAGCTCTAGATAAGTCATTATTGGAAAAGTCGATGACCAGCTCATGGGTGATCAATCCTTTACCAAAATAATCAGGAATCTCATTTGGTTCATTCTTAGCATCACTGTCGAAAACTTTTTAATTACTAACCACCTATATTAAATTAAGTCGATGCCAAATTTTATCTTTCAATTATATAAAAACATGCGGAAATTAAAATAAATAAACCAAACTATCCGCACAATAATAGTTTGAATAATCACCCGACAGATATATGTATAAATGAGACCAAATAAAACATCGATTCCCAAAATGAATCCAGATACAAATCTGAAATAATAACACTGAATCTGAATAAAGCCTAATAAATAAACTGAATAAATAAATAGTCTGAAGGGGCACCACGCCCTAGTGAAATAATGAAGAATCTCATATCTATAAATGAATGAACAGGAGCGTCTAAAGCAACTCCTGCAAGCCTCCACAAGTGCTGTTGCTACTACGTATCCCTAGATATAATCATCAAGCTTGGCGTCCCTGTGGCTAGACACCTAAAAGGTTTTGAAAATATTTTTTACACGGGTCAGAGCTCAAGAAAAATAGTTTGAAAATATTTTTCAAGTGTTTAAATCACAGTTCGATCACTTATTAAATACACATGTTAGTTTCCATGTACACTCCCTATAGATCTTCACCTCTCAACTAATGTGTACGCCTAATGTACCCTATCAATCTATGCTACCCATACCAACTAGATATTGTATCTAAATAACCTCAATAAGTCTAGTTCACTCGTATTACCCATATGACACACTACCCCAGTCTCAATAATCAATTTTTACCCACGTATTATTATTGAGTCAATTAATTAAGTTTCTCTACTTAAATTCTTTTAAATATACGCAATCTATCAATTCTACAATCACACATAAGTAGATATATCACACTTATATATATTTAACACTTATATCATATATATAACTACAACATCCTCGGAATGGCCCCTCGTGATACTGGCATACTCTGGTATCAAGTCCATGTACCTCTCATACTAAATCAAGGACTATTGGTTCGTAATGTCTCCTCGAGCCCAAAATCAATCAACACACACACACACACACACACACTTGAGGCGGACAAGGTTATATGCCTTTGGGATACACACATACCTAACGTACCCAAATGACACATATGTCCCACTAATACACAACACATAGTGAGCCGCCCTAAGTTTCATGTTCTGGGGGACAAATTCAGACCTCATTTGAATCGTCAAGGTGGGATCGCCCTCTGCGCGAAAACCTCCTGATCGTAAGTAGCGTAGGTATGTTCACACAAGTAATCAAATCACAACCATAGGTATTCACACAACTTATATATGAATATTATTTAATATGTATACACATAACCCATCATAATAACCTGTGCGTAATATATAACTCAAGAATAATAAACGTACTAATTATAACCTCTTTTCATATAATTTCGAGAACCACTCGCTACCCGAAGGTTCCTAGTTACCCCTAAACTGATATCAGTAGTTAATACATCTATATCCTACTGGTCTTTATCTTAGACTACAATTTACCCTTCCCATAACGCGATTTATAGATTTTCAATACGTGACACATGCGGTGGGCTCTCGTCGGTCTAAGTCTACAACCTTACGCTCATTCAGACTAAGCCGACCTCAACTAAGTATCTACAGACCTTCCATGAGTCCTTATATAGTTAAAATACCATTACTATGATTTTGGGTAAATCGGGGGAAAGAAAACCTAGGAATTAAAACAAGTCCCCAATTTCAGCAGCCATCGATCGATCGAATAATTTGGTCGATCGATCGAACCTGGGTTGACAGCTTCGTCCTTGTTGTGTTTTTCTCACTGTTCAACACCTCAAATCCTCATAGATCTTTCCCGACTCCCAACTAACATAAATAAACATCATACATATGGGGGGAAGATTTTTAACGTAAATCATGCATCAAATGCATACAAATGTTGTCCAATATCTAGTAAGAACTCCATATTCACAAAAACCCTAGTTTTAGTGTTTCTCATGAATGATCATTTTTTTCCCAGATTTCTCCCACTTTAGTTATCACAAATAATCTGATTTCATGTCCTCTACATATGTGGATTCATTATGCATGCAATCCTACCCAGAATTATCGATTTTAATAATCAATCTCCCAAGAACATTATCAATTTTCACTAAATCAATAACCCTACACTAGATAGGTATTACAAATCATAAATTCATGCAAGATAAACACTTGACTTATTGAGTAGGTCTGATTTCGTTTTGTGTTATGTGATGAAGATTCCTTCCTTGCTTCTGATCACGATTTCGATAACAAATGTGGATGAATTCACATGTTTCACTACCAAAATCTCCTTTCTTCCCCTCCAATGACGTCTCCTCACTTCTCCTTTGATTATTAGGGTTTGAGATATGTTATGCTACTGCCCCAGATGACTAACCTTAAAATCTCGAGATTAGGCTAACGGGCCAAGCCCAAATGACCCAAACATTCCCGTGCGGGCTCGTTTATGACTAAAAAGGCCCCAAAACCCAATTACAACCCCCGGGTATACTATTCCGACTATCTTGACCCATTCGGAATCAATCGTGACCTCAAAATTTCCATCCAAGTCATTTTACAATAAATTCCTATCTCGACCCTAATTAGTCTACACGCGACTCCCGATTGGGATATAATGTTCCCACGTCGCTATCACTCGCCAGGACATAGATTTTTATTAACTATTCACTTAGTAGTCTTATTCCACAAATATTAATTTTCCTCTCTCTCGATTAATATTTTAAATCAATACATAATATTTAATTCTATTAAATTACATTGCATATTCAATTTAATATTAACTGAATTAATTCAATTTTAAATACTCAGAAATACGGGGTGTCGCATCAGGGTCACCTTCAGAATCATCATCTAGACATATTTTCCCATCTTCTTTATTTTTGTAAGGGGATTCTGACCTTCTTCTCATGTCCTGGCCTTTAGTCCAGCCAATAAAATTGGTCAACTTTCCTTGGCGAATAAGAAATTCAATTTCATTTTTCAAGGCAATGCAGTTATCGGTGGTATATCCATGGTCTTTATGAAAGTCATAGTACTTAGACTTATCTCTACGATTGGACAAAAATTTCCGTTTCCCAGGACGCTTCTAGTCCTTACTGACCCTAATTTCCTCTAAAATGTGGTGCACACCTATAGTAAGAGGGGTATATTCCTCATACTTTTTAGTCTTCTCAGCTTTCTTATCTTTTTATTCCTTCTTATCAGAATTCTTCCGGCCCTCAGATTTTATCCTAGGGGTTTGCTTAGTGAACATAGCTTCTTCAACGTTCATGATCTCACCAACTTTTTCCATTAATTCAGTCATGGTTTTTGGAGGTTACTTTGCCAATGCATATTATAGCCTTTTAGGGAGCGGAGCAGATTGCCCATTAAAACTGTGATAGCCATTTTTTCTTCATAATCGATAACTTTTAGTTTCTCATTATTAAAACTAGTGATTTATTTTCGGGTGGTTTCTTCTGTTCGTTGGCAGACACTGGGTAAATGGGCTACTCTCTTGATTGGCTTTGCTCCAAAGAAAAAAATTACCGATGAATAGTTTGACAAGCTGATGAAAATTAGAAATTTGTCCTTGGGGTAAATTGTTATACCATATCTGATCTGGATCAGTGATTGTACTTGAAAAAGATATGCACCTCATCTCGTTAGGAGCATCATAAATATCCACAACGACCTGGTATTGTTCAATATGAAGGAAAGGATCATTTTTACCATCATACTTATGTTTGAATTTGGACGGTGTGGGGTAATCCAAAATGGCCTGGATAAAAGGATATCCTTTCACAAAAATCCTCTGCAAAGGATTCTTGGTCTTAGCCATTTCTCCTAAATGGTCTTCCAATCTATGTATTGATCCCTTCCAAGAGTTCTCTTCTGGTTTGGATTTGGTTGAGGCGGCTTTAGTGTCCTTACTATGCGATTATGATGATCTCTCTTCTTGAGCAGTCTGCTCGACATGCACATATCCTATGATGATAACTCTGTACCCAACTGACCCTTCCCTATGATCGCGAGATCTAATCGATTCCCTGTGATGTCCTCGGGTTCCTCGGGGACCCAAGCGATTAAAAGTAGAAGATTTCCTCAATTGCTCCAACACGCTTAGCGCCTCAGAGGTAAAAGATTGAATATCATAGTAATCAGTTGATCTAATGGATAATATTTATCTTAGATGATAAGATCGATCATGGGAGGACCTATAATGACTACTTATATCATTTCTCGGAGGAGGAGGTGGCATCTACCGCTGGGATGGTGAGGTGGGATACTTATCTTGCAACGTTTAAGTCAACTGCCTAATTGATTGCATTGCTTCTTATCCTTTAACAAGATTGGGTAAGATTCCTTGAAGATCTGCTACATTAGGAGGGGTAAATGGATCTAGAGTGTTTCCTACTGTCGCAAGGCTTCCCTTAAGAATAGTCGTCATCCCTTAGAAAATTCCCAAAGTGAACAAGTGAGTAAATGGGTAGAGAATGATGACAAGCAATCTTTCCCATAGACGGAGCCAATCTGTTGATGTCCAATATTGGATAAGATTTTATCTTAGCTAGGAATTACAAATTTTGTAACCATAGATAATTAGTTAAGCAAAGTAAATGAAAAGAATAAAAGATAACAAATATTTTTAAAGTGGTTCAGCTTAGGGAAAGTCGGCGTCCACTGTTATGGTATTATTATTGAGGGTAGTTACATAGAATTCTGGGTAGGCTTACTAGTACGCAATAAACTTGTTTCTCGAGCTAAGGGAAATAAGATATTTATAATGGTCCCGAAAACCAAGGGATGGAATACATTTATGTATCCATACATTTACACCGGTACATATTGAATGAGACTATTGATCTTCTAATACGCGTATGGAATGTCTGTTGATATTTCCCATGTGAATGACCTTTTCTCGTTCTCATATTTGATCTTTTTAAGCTGGTAGGAGTCTACGCCGACCAAGTATTAATGAAGCGCTGAGATGTATACTTATAACGAAACGTGTCCCAATATCATAGGTCCATGTGGTATAAATATTTTAACCCACAACATCGGCTTGGCCTCGAGCTTTTATATATAGGTTGATGCCTTCATTGTGTACTTTGGCAAATCAAAAGTATTTTCAAGAGGAAAGATTTTGTATGATGAAAAAAACAATCGATATATGACATAACTTATTCTCTTTAATGATCGTGAGATGAAAATATGACCTCAAAATATGATGATACCTATCTTCAAGATTATAACAATCAAATAACCAAGCACCTCACGGGAATCATCTAAAGAATATTTAGATCAGGGGTGATCAAATAATCTAATTAAGTCCTTTAAGTATTAACCTTGACAAAAGAAGAAGCTAACAAAAGACAAGGATGATCCTTAAAGTTCATTCCTAGAGAATCACATCCATTGAGTAAGATCCATTAATTATAACATGAAGTAAAGCTTTTGATCATCATATCTAAACCAGAAGAAGCACCATATGTTCCATACAGTCTAAAGAAATAATCAGACTCTTAAAAACTTCCTATAGTTTTGAAAGTCTTTAGAAATTATTGTAATGATGTAAATGAACAAGTATAACCTTGCACTTGCTCAACCTAACTAACGAAAACCTTCTCAAAAGCCATAACAAATCCAAAATTGTCATAACACCATACCATGCACTTTAAGTCGACTTCAAATAACTTTAAGTCAACTTAAACTACGTAAATTGATCTTCCTCAAAACTTGATTAAAAAAAGTAAAGACTTTGCGAAAACCAACTTTCGGCCTAGGACTTTAAGTCGACTCAAAGTTCCTGGGTGGCCAAAAATCTAACGACCAATTTTTAAATTTTTAATTCTAAAAGTTCCATAAATTACCATACTGCCCTTAAACGATTAATTTTCAAAATGCCATATAAAAGGACCCTTTGGGTTCTTTCTTCAAACACAAAAGATTACTATAACACCTCCTTTGATCAAAGGTTCATTTCCAAGCATATGCCCCTTTACTTGAGATTTCTAGAGATAAACTACAACGTAAACCAATTTCTAAGTGAGACTTTCAAACCCAAAACTCCATTAAATAAAAGATTCACCCAGAACCCTTTTGATCTTAAAGCTTCCTCCTCAATACCTATTTAAATAAATATATAAAAACCCGATACTATTGTGTGCTAAAGATCCAATCCAATACCCATTTGAGAAATATAATTGTGATTACTTGTTTGTTTATATTTCTAAAGAGAGGAAGTAAAGCCATTTCATCTTTGTTTATAGTTAAGCAACTTTTCTTTATGTTTTGGTTACGTATCTTATTACTTTTGCTTACAATTGAACTTCATTGTATCTTCACGAATGGTAGTGTCGTAGTTGCGGGGAGTCAAGGCATGATAAGACTATCGACACTTTTATGTACCACTTGGGCAAGGGAGGGTATAGTTCCCTTATTGATTTCGATTTGCAAGGAGTTATAATTCCTTGTGAGGTTTTGGTTATGACTTAGTAAACTGAGATAGTGAAGTTTCTCGATTACCATTTCGAGTGTGGATATAGGCAAGGTCGAACCACATTAAAACCTTGATTTGCAAGAATTCTTTAAACTATCTCTTTTAAATACTAATTCTTGTTGTTGATTGATCAGTGCATTATTTTTTATATTTCATACCCGAATTGTACATTGTTAGACCCATTTTATTTTGTTTTATAATTTCTTAGGACCATTTTGTTAAAGAAAGAAAAAAAATGAAAGATGATTGAATTTGGATTCAAATGATAATTTTAAAGTCAAAAGGTGCATTTCAATAAAAAAAATCTTGAGCTAATTTGTGAAAAGAGTTAACTAGTGAAAATTTTACAGGGGATGATGGAATTTAGAGAAAATTAAAGATCAAGTGGAGAAAATCGCAAAAAGAAACTGATTTTTACGGTCGTTCAAAAATAGTTGTACTTTCGAAATCGAAAATAAAGTCAAAAATTTTTATTCTCCGAATTGGAGGAAATTCAACAAGAGTGTTCGGCAAGGAAAAATAAGAGTCCTTGGGTGGGGAGAAAATTGAGAACCTTATTTTAATCCAAAGATCAAACAAGGTGGAGTGTTAGGTTATAAGAGTTAAAGAGAATTTCACCCCAAACCAAATACTTCACCTCTTGGCCTATAAAAAGGACCCCTAGGCTCACTATTTCATACACAATATTTGAGAGAAAATTTTATGACAGTTTATTATTAATTAAGGATCAAGAAGTATACTATAGTGAAGAGGATTTCATCAAGATTCATTGTATACAAGACACAATTATTTGTAAGTTTGAATCGTTAATGAAAATTCTTATTCATTCTTGCAAACTTATTATATCTAAGGTTATGTTAGCATAAATTCTCCACAAGGACTAAGTAAAATTTATCATGCTTGACTAGTATTATGTAGTTAGTTTAATTTCGTGTTCATTATCGATATATTTTAAATGCTTTAAAAATTCGGTATTGACTTAAAATGGCACGAGGGTGCAGTTTAACCCTTTAGAATTATTTAATAATTCATATTTTAGGAATTAAAGTGTGTAATTTTGTATGGGTTATGCTTATATTAAATTGTTTGATATCTCGTGCTTAAATACAATGTTAAGACTTAAAAATTGATATTTCATATTTTAATTTTTGGTGTGAGTACTTTTTGATGGGTTACTCGATTGTTTTGATAGTCCATACCTAAAGACTAAATTTAAAACTTAAAAGTGACATTTTTAAAGGAATAGAGATTTCAATTGTCTAAATTAGATACTTTAAATTTTATGTGAACTTGAATGTTTTATTTTCCGAATTAAACACCTCTAGAGTCGGTATAATTTGAGTTATAAAATCGAGAATGACGAAAATAAGTTAATGCATAATGTCAGTTAAAATTGATAAATGGATCCGAAATCTTAATTTCACCCATAATTAGTTACATATTCTTGATTGCTCCCATTAATTTCTTTTATTTCAGTTTTAGATTATAGTTCTCATCTTTACATCGTACCGTTTAGTTGAAAAGTCATTGATTCATAAAATTGATCAAATCTATTTCAGTTCGACCTGTACTTACATAAGCTATACCGTTAGACCGTGCACTTACGGTAATTTTATAGTTTGACAACATTGATTAATTTCTTATACTGTGACACCCCGCCTAATTAAATACCGGGTGATCAGTCATTTATTAAATTATAATCAAGGTGAACGGTCGGTTCATTCTTAGCATCATTGTCGTAAAAATAACTTTTCCAAATTTAAACACCCTAAATAATTGAGCTAAGTGTCAAAACCATTTTAGACATTACTTTCCAATTTTATTTTATAAACCAACATTTAAAACTTTACATAATTCATAGTTAAAGAATCAACCAACAAATATACTGGAATAAATAAATCCAATTAATTAAGCATCCAACTAAGTAATTCCCACAGTTAAAACTTAAAGGAAAACATCCTGACAGTAATAAACCCAAAAGTACAAATGCTGGAAATAAATAAATCACAATATCCAAAAAAACAACTGAATGATGGAAAAGGGCGACACATGCCCAACTGGATAAAATAAATGCTAGGAGTGGAATCAAGAAAATGAGGTCGTCTAAGCAAGAGGCCTGCAACTCCCACCTAAGATGCAGCGCGTTCCTTCCAAAGGATCCTATGCAAGACGCCCCCTGTGGCTGGGCACCTGTAATATATACATATATACAAGAGAGGAAAGAAAATGGAAACGGGTCAGAGCCCGATTGTAAAAACAGTTTAAAATTTGTTTAGCAAGTATTTAAAATGTTTACTGGCCAATGCAATAACATATTAGTGCGACACTCCCTTGAGAATTTCTCACCTCTCTTATAATGTGCACGCCTATCGCACTAACCTTCCCAACGGTTTAACTTATCTGATCTTAGGTTGTTCGTAAGATTTAAACTGACAAATTCAATTATTTAAGAAGTTAATGTCATTAAACAATAAAGTTCTCATTTAAACTATATTTACTAATAAAGTTTCTCAGTAACATATTATACTTTTCAAACACTTATTCCCAAATTGAAATAGTTATTCCATTCTTACTTACCATAGACACAACATTTAGTTACCACATTCCAGATTTAAATATATATATGAAATACTCGCATAATATATATATTCTAACAACACCCTACATAATAATATGATGAGGGCATACTCTGCTACCCAGTCCCCGTATCACTCGTACTAAGGGAAATACAAGTTCAGAATCACTCTTGAACTGTATTGAAACAAAACACAAACAATATTGAGGCGAAGCATAGTTTCCAAGTCTCTAAGAGGTCTGCACATTCCCTAACGTCTCTTAGGACCGTCTGACTATCGATCCGATAGCCTGTACTAAAGGATTTCAATCTTCTAGGGTACGAGTCAATATCTCCCATAAAGGTCCCATCGAGATAAGACTGTCCCAGCGCGGTAACCTCTGGGATAACAAGTAGCGCGGGCATGATTTTTACACGTATATGCATAAACACAATCATATAAATATGCTACTATTACCATATCAAGTTTAGGTACATAGTCACGACCCATAATTATGATATTTGTCCTTATTACTCGTTATTTAGTTATCACGTATAACGTTTGCCTCTTATCTTAATTTATGGAATTATCCCAACTTATCAAGTGACATTCGTGGGTTTCTATCCTCCCAAGTGTAATTTCAGTAGGTACTCATTTATTTTCCAACGTAACTACCTTACGCGTCTCCCCCTTTAATACATAGTTCCATCGTCCCTTATGTGAAAACATCCTCGAAAAATGTAAATCTCGTCTTACATTAAAGGTTTCATATTTTTAATAAGTCCTACTGGTCTTCTTTATCTCCCAAAATATTTTAATATGGATGTCCAAAGATTATTACTCATTTAAATTGAATTCAACTATTTGGAAGGGGAAATATGAGTCTTCTAGGAGGGGTCGATTGATTGATGGCAGGAGCTCGATCGATCGATGCGTCGATCGATCGATACTCCTGGTTCGATCGATCGATCAAATAGGTATGGCGAATCTGCAGAATACCAATTACGGGTTCTATCATCCAACATCATCAAAATCCAAATTCTTCACTCCCAAACTCCCAAAAATTTATACTACAAACATTCTAAACTGATATTAGCAATATTCTACGTAAAGCATGCGAGTTTTCATCAAGATTCATGGATTAAAAAGGGCCAAAACTTATATAATTCTCATGAACCCTAGAAATTTCTTTAACTTAGTTCTTCTTATTCTTTTCCCGTAATTTCTACTTCTAAACTAATATAAATTTGTGGTTCAATCTCTACATGTGAAAGGGATTTCCAGATTATTGTTTATATCACTACAACATGCGATTTCTAATCACCAACAAGGGTTTTCTTTCATAAAAACTCATCCTAATCAACCCTAGACTAATATGAATGAAGCATTAACGAAATTAAGCAAGATAAATACTTGCCTGGGAATTTTGTTACTAATTTGTGGATGAAATCGATGTGGTGATGATCCTCGTTACGCGATCTATTGTTTGGCGGCGACGGCGGCGCAAACGGAGGAGTTATTGGCCTAGAACTCTTGGGCAAGCTCTCTCTTTCCTTATCCAATGGCCGTCACTTGTTTTTTGGTTGTGTTAACCCTAGAAGACAACCCTAAGCATCTGATATAACCTTACAATTTTCGTGGGTTTTCCGACCTAAAAATGTAAAATGTCCAAAACACCCTCCCGGGGTGTTAATTAGGCCTAAAAATGCCCCGAGACCCAAACTAAAACTCCGGGAAAATTTTATTGACTATCTCGACCCTTCCGGACAGTTTGGTACACTCGAAATGACCATACGGATGATTTATAATTTATTCACTTTTATTAATCAACATTTAGTCCCGACACGACACGGGCGCGTCCCGACTTAAATTTCCAAAATTGTCATTTTATTCACTCGTGACATTTAATAGAACCAATATTATATATTGCTTTGCTCATTTATAATATTCAACAAGTTTCCAATGATTAGTAACTCTCTTCACGTTAGTAATTATAAAAATAATTAATTTCTGAATTTATATTAAATTAATAACTCACCTTAAATTTAATAAATCCCCCAATTTTAAAAGCCATAAAAATACGGGGTATTACATACTTCCCCCCTAATAACGGAATTTTGTCCCGAAATTCAAAAAATAAGGCTTACCTGGTAAAACATATCTTGGTTACCTTAACAGTACGCAACCTATCCACATAGTAAGGCATTTACTATCAATAGCCCCCGCCTCGCAGCAAGCTTGTTTAACACTTCATTAAAGATACTTCATATTGTGCTCCTATACGATAACATTTGCATAAGACACGTATATACACGATTTATTTCCATTATGTCAATGTCATTGGGGGGTCGCACCTCACTACATGAAAACTACTCGGATTTATCTAAACCCAAAACTCCCATTCTGGGAGAAACCATACGAACATCTGACCACACTTGTTCGCCCCAAACAGTCGTGGACTTCCACCCTAGTCATCGTGGTTATTCTCGACCGATACAAAATTCTGGTTATCCGCTTACCTCTAAACCTACACAGAGGGAGAATAGTTAAGGTTTTTCCCACACCAAAACTTCAATAAGCACCTCGTTCACGACAAACAGGTACGAGTGATTCCACGTAACTCTACCATTAGGTAATATCCTTCCCTAATTACCGTACTTCTCCACTTGTTAGCTATAACCATTGTGGAAACGAAATGATCACAAGGATTCTAAAATCACATTCACGCGGCTCCACTTCTCGTTAATCACCGTGCGCCTGCTCCTCGGCTATGGGTGATACCTCCTACTCAAAGGATATGTCATTTCTGCTATTTCCTGAAATCCCATATTGAAGGTGGTATCCACAAATTTCATCCTGATTCAGAAAACAATTATGTGTAGGACCACGCACCGGCGCGATCCCTTCCTTTCAAAGGAAGACTGGGGCACACTAGTTAACATTGTAAATCACACCAAAGGGATGTCAATCATTCCCTTCTTGGGCGACTTACTCCACATGTTCGGATAAACCCTTGATCTTACCTTGAAGATGGCAACCCATCCAAGGACTTTTGCCGACTTTACCACCCTCTTTCGTCACAGGAATAGTTGATAACCACAAATTTCTCTAGTTGATCCCCTTATTCCAACCGATTTTTATCTATGAGTGGTGCATGGAGAGACTACTCACTATGTCCCTCTCAACATTGAATTTCTTTGAAATGTCTCACATTGAGTGACATCTAATACTCCCCTTCCTTACGTGGTGTATATCGCAAGTTCCGACCCGTGCATTTTTCTCTATGATGCGCACTTCTGGATCTTTTATACCATACTAACATTATCACTCTTTGTATGCTCAACTCACTCTCAACATTTGACTAATTACAACTCCGTCCTGAGTGTTCTCCATATAGTTAAATTCTACCCTTCTCAAGGGATACCCCTTTGCAAACGGCTTCCCACGGCCTTCCCACCAGACTCGGTATGTTACTCTGATTGCACACGTATATATGGATTTATCATCTTTCACATGGTGGTTAATCAACTTTATCACTTCCACTTCGTTATGTTATTCCCACAGATATATATTCCACACCTCTATTCGCACGTCCCTTCAACTCGGACGATCTTTATTTTCCAGGATGTCTACACACCCTACAAACCGTGCATACTAGCGTAAGCATCACATATGCTTCACACCTAATAACCAATTCCTTATTTTCCTAGTGCTTACAATGTGATTGTAATACTCGGGTACTCTCACTTACCCTAGAAGTCGAAATTCTAAATCCTCCTTATCATCGTTCTACCCCTCAACTCGTGGTGGTAAAACAAAACTTTTAATGCTTTCTTGCAACACAACTGGCTCCACTGGCCTTACATCATAATTCAACTACCAACTTACAGATATAATTATTTTCTCCTATTATGACCGAGGTACTGAACTCATGGACTAATGAACAAACATCTCCCTATTTCCAACCCTTCGCTAAGTTTCATGCGTGGGATGTCTCGCAAAGCGAAATCCAAACAAGGAACCCCCCCGATACACTACTACCTAGCATTGTCGGTTATCGAAATTCGTCAGGCCCTCCGTCCATAGTATGTACTCTATTTTCCCATTTCTTGGCAGAAAATTTCATCTCCTCCCGGAATTACACTTAACAAAGAACATTTCGCCAATTACACCATCGTACAGTATTAGTGGTGATTGCATTCCATAAACCTTGAATACATACAATATGGTTTCTCGAAATCCCTTTCCCCAATCATAGGGGTATAAATCTTAACTCCCACATCTCTAAAGGATAGATATAAGAATGCACTCTTTCTATCACCAAGTCCTGAGCGCTAAACATAATACTGAGTTACGTCTTTTCGCTCAACCGTAAACCCGATACATACTGAATCATAACAAGAAAGTCCCTACACACCGTTATCGAACATCTCGAGCTCACTATCGAAGTCTCTAGGATATATAATATATAAGTGCGAGTCCAACCCTCTTGCAGGTGAGGCCTCGCCAGAACAGGACGCGCTGCACTAATGCAACCACTCCGATAGCCTTGCAATAACTTCCTACTATCATACTGGCCATTTCTATAAAGTTGTAATCAATACCATATTATACTCGTATATCACATCACTAAAACGAGTAACCTTAATAAAGTATATAACACTATACTCTTTCATCCTCCGCGGTTAGCACCAAGGAAAATCCCGCTACACTAGGGGAAAATATTCACATGATAATTCCGTTTATAGTTATATGCATTAAACTCATCTCACATGTTAATCTAGCAATGAAAAAAATATAATGATTCGCTCGTGTCACATAAAAAAAGCCTTATCCTCTAAGGATAAAACTTATACTTCTACCTTTCCATTCGTATTTGCAAATCTTTCCTCTAGGCGAGGCATTGCCACCAAACACCTTTCCTACCCCGAAATGGCGGCGACAATACTCGTACCGAAACTCTAGCATGCCAATAACGACCTTATACTCATGCATATCTAACATCAGTATTGATCATGGTTAAAAAAAATGAAGTTATCAATTCTCTATATCTACACCTCTTCAAATAAGGAAAAATCAAAGATTCTTTCCCCCAAATGGTGAGTCTACGCATGACACCTTACTCGTTGTCGTGACTAATATCCCTAAGGCTCATGAAAAAATGAATAGCCACAAAATAGTGCGACGCCCCGGTATCAATTAAAACTCAACTCATAACACCCAGTTTAAGCAACGTACCTCGTATCTCGGTTGGGGCCTGAGGTGCTGCTATCTGGTGGACGTTACATACACGTCCATACTGTAATTGCCTCTGCTAAACTAAGGCTGCTGGAATAGCTGGTGGGGCTAAATTCTGTGGTTTATTACTGGCACCCTTCTGCCATGGGGCCCCATTCCTCTCTGGGCAATCCTGACGCCTATGGCCATTCTTGCCACATTGGAAGCACTTCCCTCGAAACTGTCTCACTTCACTATGTTGTTGACTAGTCTCGCTTTTTCCTTGGTCTTGCTGGCCTTGATAAGAAATTAGCGAAAAAACGATGTCAGGCTGAGGACAATCCCTCCACTTGTGACCCGATTGTACACATTTATAGCAGAGTTCCCAAATTCCTAGCTGGTCGGGTTGTAGTTTCTCCCCAGTCTGATTCGGACAAGATTGTCGTTTATGAACATTCCTTCCACATTTGAAACACCTCTTTGTGACTTCATTTTGACCCCAACCTTGTTGGCCCTGACACTTTTGGCCCTTTACATAAATTTTGTTACCTCTGGAACTGTCTCGGTCTTGAGTGGTTTGTTGTCGCAATTCCGGTGCCTTCGCACAATTGTCAACTTTAGTCACATGAATTTGATCAACCTCTCTAGGTCTTTTGCCTCCTCTAAGCTACATGATGCGTTCGTGGTCCTGTAAGACTGCAGTGGTAACTGCTTGTGCCACAATGCCCGCAAATTCGGCGATTGGTACCCTTTTCGGAGACACCTAAGGTGTGAGTTACCCTTGCTCATTAACTTCCCCAATGGCCTTATCTTGTTCGTCCTGACGGTCCATCTGAAAATTAAAAAAAAAATAATCTGAATAAGTTCAACATTCACCTCGACAAATCGCAGAAGTACGGATTTCCAACGCATAAAGATGAATACATCATTCCTAATGTTAGGGCTCTAAATCAAAGATGCTAACTTGGAAACGAGATAAGGCGTACAGATCCTAAAGGACACTAGAACCTGATGCTCTGATACCACTTATGACACCCCGCCTAATTAAATACCGGGTGATCAGTCCTTTATTAAATTATAATCAAGGTGAACGGTCGGTTCATTCTTAGCAACACTGTCATAAAAATAACTTTTCCAAATTTAAACACCCTAAATAATTAAGCTAAGTGTCAAAACCATTTTAGACATTACTTTCCAAATTTTATTTTATAAACCAACATTTAAAACTTTACATAATTTATAGTTAAAGAATCAACCAACAAATATACTTGAACAAACAATCCAATTAATTAAACATCCAACTAAGTAATTCCCATAGTTAAAACTTAAAGGAAAACATCCTGACAGTAATAAACCTTAAAGTACAAATGCTGGAAATAAATAAATCACAATATCCAATAAAATAACGGAATGATGGAAAAGGGCGACACATGCCCAACTGGATAAAATAAATTCTAGGAGTGGAATCAAGAAAATGAGGTAGTCTAAGCAAGAGGCCTGCAACTCCCACCTAAGCTGCAACGCGTTCCTTCCAAGGGATCCTATGCAATACGCCCCTGTGGCTGGGCACCTGTAATATATACATATATACAAGAGAGGAAAGAAAATGGAAACGGGTCAGAGCCCGATTGTAAAAACAATTTAAAATTTGTTTAGCAAGTATTTAAAATGTTTACTGGTCAATGCAACAACATATTAGCGCGGCACTCCCTTGAGAATTTCTCACCTCTCTTCTAATGTGCACGCCTATCGCACTAACCTTCCCAACGGTTTAACTTATCTGATCTTAGGTTGTTCGTAAGATTTAGACTGACAAATTCAATTGTTTAAGAGGTTAATTTCATTAAACAACAAAGTTCTCATTTAAACTATATTAACTAATAAAGTTTCTCAGTAACATATTATACTTTTCAAACACTTATTCCCAAATTGAAATAGTTATTCCATTCTTACTTACCATAGACACAACAGGTAGTTCCCACATTCTAGATTTAAATATATTTATAAATACTCGTATAATATATATATTCTAATAGAACCCCACAAAATAATTATGGTGTGGGCATACTCTGCTATGCAGTCCCCGTATTACTCGTACTAAGGGAAATAAAAGTTCGGAATCACTCTCGAACTGTATTGAAACAAAACACAAACAATATTGAGGCGAAGCATAGTTTCCAAGTCTCTAAGAGATCAGCACATGCCCTCACGTCTCTTAGGACCGTCTGACTATCGATCCGATAGCCTGTACCAAAGGATTTCAATCTTCTAGGGTACGAGTCAATATCCCCCATAAAGGTCCCATCGAGATAAGACTGTCCCAGCGCGGTAACCTCAGCGATAGCAAGTAGCGCGGGCATAATTTTTACACGTATATGCATAAACACAGTTATATAAATATACTACTATGACCATATCAAATTTAGGTACATAGTCACGACCCATAATTATGATATTTGTCCTTATTACTCGTTATTTAGTTATCACGTATAACGTTTGCCTCTTATCTGAAGTTATGGAATTATCCCAACTTATCAAGTGACATTCGTGGGTTTCTATCCTCCCAAGTGTAATTTCAGTAAGTACTCATTTATTTTCCAACGTAACTACCTTACGCGTCTCCCCCTTTAATGCATAGTTCCATCGTGCCTTATGTGCAAACATCCCCAAAAAATGTAAATCCCGTCTTACATTAAAGGTTTCATATTTTTAATAAGTCCTACTGGTCTTCTTTATCTCCCAAAATATTTTAATAAGGATGTCCAAAGATTATTACTCATTTAAATTGAATTCAACTATTTGGAAGGGGAAATATGAGTCTGCCAGGAGGGGTCGATCGATCGATGGCAGGAGCTCGATCGATGCGTCGATCGATCGATACTCCTGGTTCGATCGATCGATCAAACAGGTATGGCGAATCTGCAGAATACCAGTTACGGGTTCTATCACCCAACATCATCAAAATCCAAATTCTTCACTCCCAAACTCCCAGAAATTTATACTACAAACATTCTAAACCGAGATTAGCAATATTCTATGTAAAGCATGCGAGTTTTCATCAAGATTCATGGATTAAAAAAGTGAACCCTAGAAATTTCTTTAACTTAGTTCTTCTTATTATTTTCCTAGAATTTATACTTATAAACCAAGATAAATTCGTGGTTCAACCTCTACATGTGAAAGGGATTTCCAGATTATTGTTTATATCACTATAACATGCGATTTCTAATCACCAACATGGGTTTTCTTTCATAAAAACTCATCCTAATCAACCCTAGACTAATATGAATGAAGCATTAACGAAATTAAGCAAGATAAATACTTGCCTGGGAATTTTGTTTCTGATTTGTAGATGAAATCGATGTGGTGATGATCCTTGTTACGCGATCTATCGTTTGGCGGCGACGGCGGCGCAAACGGAGGAGTTCTTGACCTAGAACTCTTGGGCAAGCTCTCTCTTTCCTTCTCCAATGGCCATCACTTGTTTTTTGGTTGTGTTAACCCTAGAAGACAACCCTAAGCATCTGATATAACCTTACAATTTTCGTGGGTTTTCCGGCTTAAAAATGTAAAATGTCCAAAACACCCTCCCGGGGTGTTAATTAGGCCTAAAAATGCCCCGAGACCCAAACAAAACCCCCGGGTACATTATTTTGACTATCTCGACCCTTCCGGACACTTTGGTGCACTCGAAATGACCATACGGGTGATTTATAATTTATTCACTTTTATTAATCAACATTTAGTTCCGACACGACACGGGCGCGTCCCGACTTAAATTTCTAAAATTGTCATTTTATTCACTCGTGACATTTAATAGAATCAATATTATACATTACTTTGCTCATTAGTAATATTAAACAAGTTTCCAATGATTACTAACTCTCGTCACGTTAGTAATTAAAAAAATAATTAATTTCCGAATTTATATTAAATTAATAACTCACCTTAAATTTAATAAATCCCCCAATTTTAAAAGCCATAAAAATAGGGGGTATTACATACTTCCCCCCTAATAACGGAATTTCATCCCGAAATTCGGAAAATAAGGCTTACCTGGTAAAACATATCTTGGCTACCTTAATAGTACGCAACCTATCCACATAGTAAGGCATTTACTATCAATAGCCCCCGCCTCGCAGCAAGCTTGTTTAACACTCTTCATTAAAGATACTTCACATTGTGATCCTATACGACAACATTTGCATAAGACACGCATATACACTATTTATTTCCATTATGTCAATGTCATTGGGAGGTCGCAACTCACTACATGACAACTACTCGGATTTATCTAAACCCAAAACTCCCATTCTGGGAGAAACCATACGAACATCTGACCACACTTGTTCGCCCCAAAAAGTCGTGGACTTCCACCCTAGTCATTGTGGTTATTCTCGACTGATACAAAATTCTGGTTAGCCGCTTACCTCTAAACCTACGCAGAGGGAGAATAGTTAAGGTTTTTCCCACACCAAAACTTCAATAAGCACCTCGTTCGCGACAAACAGGTACGAGTGATTCCACGTAACTCTACCATTAGGTAATATCCTCCCCCAATTACCGTACTGCTCCACTTGTTAGCTATAACTGTTGTGGAAATGAAATGATCACCAGGATTCTAAAATTACCTTCACGTGACTCCACTACTCGTTAATCACCGTGCGCCTGCTCCTCGGCTATGGGTGATACCTCCTACTGAAATGAAACGTCATTTCCGCTGTTTCCTGAAATCCCATATTGAGGGTGGGATCCACAAATTTCATCCTGATTCAGAAAACAATTCTGTGTACGACCACGCACCGGCGCGATCCCTTCCTTTCAAAGGAAGACTGGGGCACACAAGTTAACATTGTAAATCACCCCAAAGGGATGTCAATCATTCCCTTCTTGGGCAACTTACTTGTCACACCCCGCCTATTTCTGGTGTCGGCCGCCACCAAAACTAAGCCGGGCGTGAGTAAATAAAATACCATCCTTAGCATGTGACATTTATGAGACATCAAATTTCATTCCTCAATATAATTTATTTTAATTAAACCCAAATATGAAATGACATTCAACCGATAAAGCTCCAAAATGCGATTAAATCCATCACATAATCTCGCAACATCTCAATAATGAAATAAATCAATCCAACTGAAACTTAAAACAACTTTGGAACCAAAAAGGCCCAATAAATCCAAAATAGTCTCATAAATAAAACGACTGAATGGAAAGAGAAAATACAACTACTAAAGCAGTAACATAAATCCAGTTGCACCTCCAAAAGATCTCCAATGAATCCTATGAAGCAACTCCCAAAAATCCTGAAAAAGATTAGTCAACGCATGTGTCAGAGCCAAAGCCCCGAGCATGTAAACCGGCTACTCTCCTCAAATAGGGTTCTTGAACCCAGACAATAGTGCTATATATATCGACTATAACAATAGAATCTTTTAATTACGAGATTAATAATCACCATAAATAGATTCACAATTACCCGCAAGGTTTTCATAAAAGCCACACCAATATGATTTTAATTAACCCACCTTCCCACAATGTTAAATTTAATTGATTTAACCGTGAAGAATATTACCAATACCCGTCCCCTTGTCAAGTCCGCCGTCTGGTCCGTTTTTATCCTGCGACCCTCGCGATATGACAAGGTTCCACACACGTACCCGTCCCCTTGTCAAGTCCGCCGTCTGGTCCGTTTTTATCCTGCGACCCTCGCAATATGACAAGGTTCCACACACGACACGACATAACTCGTCCTCTGACCCGTTCAAACTGTCGGCCCTAGACACATTATGTCGCCAATAAATTTTTAATATCCGTTTTAGTCCCGCGATATTAAATTCCACATTCCTTATTTTCGTTAATTACGTTAACTTCCCCCACCCTTAAAAGCGATGTGAAAATCCTCAAAATAACCTTTAGTCCCAACTAAGGGTTCCCAAAACACAATATCGTCCTATCCTAAGCAAAGAATGATTACAAAATTTCACTCCACCTAGATATCAATCCTAGGCTATCACAACAAAGCTATAATATAGAAAATCAACCCTCACCCCAAATTATATAACCCGCATAGACTTACACTAACTAGTCCCATACCTAATTAGCATAAATCATAATTAAGTCCCACTTACTAGTCCCATACCTAACAAGTGTACTATAACAAGGGTGAAAACCAATTATCTACCATACCCAACCTTTCCGAAATATTAACATATTTCCATAAAGTAACACAATTCCCAATTATAACAACATTCATAAGAACATTAAATTCCAATTTAAATAATTTAATTTAAAAAGTGGAAATCAAAGACACCTAAATATTATGATTTTCAAAATAATCGCTACATGGAAGTCCTATCATGATCCTTATTTTCCAACACAAGAAATTAAATTAAACTAGGGTTTTCACATGAAATATCAAAATTTACTTTTAAAAGGGCTACTCTACATGCACATGCCCATAGCAAAATCGACTACACCGACACAACCCA
The DNA here is from genome assembly GCA_949130495.1 of Sambucus nigra. Classification (NCBI taxonomy): domain Eukaryota; kingdom Viridiplantae; phylum Streptophyta; class Magnoliopsida; order Dipsacales; family Adoxaceae; genus Sambucus; species Sambucus nigra. The sequence goes on along the minus strand of OX422210.1, from coordinate 76,752,624 downwards.
AAGAATACACAGTTATAAGTATTCGGTATCATTAATTTTTTTTGTGTAAAACAACCCCGAAATTTATCTCTTCAATCTTTATATTCATATCTTATTTTAGAAAACATGAGTTTAATGGAGGCTACAATCAAGACACATAACACTAAAGGAAAAGAATAGGGTCAACATGCCTGAATAAAATTTGGTTTAGAAATCTGATCTTGAATGTGTATTCCTCTAAAAATTTTGACAAAGATTTGTTCTTGACGCGTCTTGAGAAAATCCGGTTAATCTTGACAAAACTTGAGTTGAAAGTTATGTAGAATGGGGCAAGGGTTTTAAGGTTGAAGAAGATGAAGAAGATGAGAGGATTCTGATTTTTGAGAAGGCTAAAATGTGTTTTAAAAGATCTAAACTCGTCACTTTATGTTTATATACCAAAAAGAATTAGAGTCATAATCAAATACAAATACTTGAAAAAATCATTACAGACGATCGGACCGTTAGAATCGCTTGAAATTTTAGTGTGTTGTAGCGAACGGCGAGACAGGACTGCTGACAAAAATTCAGCTTGATCGGACAGTTAGTTTTCAAAAAATATTATTTTTACAAGAAAGTTTTATGTTTTGAGGACTCTTAGAGAGTTTTATATTTTGAGGACTCTTCTAAATAATAAAAATTCAATTAAAACTCCATTTTAATTCCAATTCCAATTCCGTTTGAAAATTCATTTGTCAAATATAAAAACTAACACTTTAAATTATAAAATTTATAAAATCCAAAATTTCATTTTTCTCCGATTTCCAAAATTAATTTAAAAATTCCCATTTAAAAATTCGGGTTGTTACATACTTCCCCACTAGCAAAGAATTTCGTCCTCGAAATTATACGAAGCATACACATAAACACTTAAATCTCGCAAAAAAAGAAAATAAGGCTCACATATGCCTACCCGTAGAAGGCCATAATTGGGCGCCCATACACCCAATTCTACGCGCACCTATCCCACGAGCAACAAAATAATATATATTGCCTATATACATACACATAACTATGAAAATAATGGCCCTCCGTCCATAGTATGTACTCTATTTTCCCATTTCTTGGCAAAAAATTTCATCTCCTCCCGAAATTACACTTAACAAAGAACATTTCGCCAATTACACCATCGTACAGTATTAGTGGTGATTGCATTCCATAAACTGGAATACATATAATCGGGGTTTTCAAAATCCCTTTCCCCATTCATAGGGGTATAAATATTAACTCCCACATCTCTAAAGGATAGATATAACAATGCACTCTTTCTATCACCAAGTCCTGAGCGCTAAACATAATACTGAGTTACGCCTTTTCGCTCAACCGTAAACCCAATACATATGGAATCATAATAACAAAGTCCCTACACACCGGTATCGAACATCTAGAGATCACTATCGAAGTCTCTAGGATATATAATATATAAGTGCGAGTCCAACCCTCTTGCAAGTGAGGCCTCGCCAGAACAGGACACGCTGCACTAATGCGACCACTCCGATAGCCTTGTAATAACTGCCTACTATCGTACTGGCCATTTCTATAAAGTTGTAATCAATACCATATTATACTCGTATATCACATCACTAAAACAAGTAACCTCAATAACGTATATAACACTATTAATATACTCTTTCATCCTTCGCGGTTAGCACTAAGGAAAATCTGGCTACACTAGGGAAAACTATTCACATGATAATACCGTGTATAGTTATATGCATTAAACTCGTCTCACATGTTAATCTAGCAATGAACAAAATATAATGACTCGCTCGTGTCACATAAAACACGCCTCATCCTCTAAGGATAAAACTTATACTTCTACCTTTCCATTCGTATTAGCAAATCTTTCCTCTGGGTGAGGCATTGCCGCCAAACACCTTTCCTACCCCGAAATGGCGGGGACAATAGTCGTATCGAAACTCTAGCATGCCAATACTCATGCATATCTAACATCAGTATTGATCATGGTTAAAAAAAATGAAGTTATCAATTCTCTATATCTGCACCTCTTCAAATAAGGAAAAATCAAAGATTCTTTCCCCCAAATGGTGAGTCTACGCATGACACCTTACGCGTTGTCTTGACTAATAGCCCTAAGGCTCACAAAAAAATGAATATCCACAAAACAGTGCGACGCCCCGGTATCAATTAAAACTCAACTCATAACACCCAGTATAAGGAACGCACCTCGTATCTTGGTTGGGGCCTGAGGTGCTGCTATCTGGTGGACGTTACATACACGTCAATACTATAATTGCCTCTGCTGAACTAAGGCTGCTGGAATAGATGGTGGGGATAAATTCAGTGGTTTATTACTGGCGCCCTTCTGCCGTGGGGCCCCATTCCTCTCTGGGTAATCCTGATGCCTATGGCCATTCTTGCCACATTGGCAGCACTTCCCTCGAAACTGTCTCACTTCACTACGTTGTTGACTAGTCTCGCTTTTTCCTTGGTCTTGCGGACCTTGATAAGAAATTTGCGGAAAAACGATGTCAGGTTGAGGACAATCCCCCCACTTGTGACCCGATTGTACACATTTATAGCAGAGTTCCAAAATTCCTCGCTGGTCGGGTTGTAGTTTCTCCCAAGTCTGATTCGGACAAGATTGACATTTATGACCATTCCTTCCACATTTGAAACACCTCTTTGTGACTTCATTTTTACCCCAACCTTTTTGGACCTGACACTTTTGGCCCTTTACATAAATTTTGTTACCTCTGGAACTGTCTCGGTCTTGAGTGGTTTGTTGTCGCCATTTCAATGTCTTCGCACAATTGTCAACTTTAGTCACATGAATTTGATCAACCTCTCTAGGTCTTTTGCCTCCTCTAAGCTGCATGCTGCGTTCGTGGTCCTGTAAGACTGCAGTGGTAATTGCTTGTGCCACAATGCCTGCAAATTCGGCGATTGGTACCCTTTTCGGAGACACCTGAGGTGTGAGTTATCCTTGCTCATTAACTTCCCCAATGGCCTTATCTTGTTCGTCCTGACGGGCCATCTGAAAATTAAAAAAAAATAATCTAAATAAGTTCAACATTCACCTCGACAAATCGCAGAAGCACGGATTTCCAACGCATAAAGATGAATACAACATTCCTATTGTTAGGCTCTAAATCAAAGATGCTAAGCTGGAAACGAGATAAGCCGTATAGATCCTAAAGGACACTAGAACCTGATGCTCTGATACCACCTGTGACACCACGCCTAATTAAATACCGGGTGATCAGTTCTTTATTAAATTATAGTCAAGGTGAATGGTCGGTTCATTCTTAGCATCACCGTCGTAAAAATAACTTTTCCAAATTTAAACACCCTAAATAATTAAGCTAAGTGTCAAAACCATTTTAGACATTACTTTCCAAATTTTATTTTATAAACCAACATTTAAAACTTTACATAATTCATAGTTAAAGAATCAACCAACAAATATACTGGAACAAACAATCCAATTAATTAAACATCCAACTAAGTAATTCCCACAGTTAAAACTTAAAGGAAAACATCCTGATAGTAATAAACCTTAAAGTACAAATGCTGGAAATAAATAAATCACAATATCCAATAAAATAACTGAATGATGGAAAAGGGCGACACATGCCCAACTGGATAAAATAAATTCTAGGAGTGGAATCAAGAAAATGAGGTAGTCTAAGCAAGAGGCCTGCAACTCCCACCTAAGCTGCAACGCGTTCCTTCCAAGGGATCCTATGCAATACGCCCCTGTGGCTGGGCACCTGTAATATATACATATATACAAGAGAGGAAAGAAAATGGAAACGGGTCAGAGCCCGATTGTAAAAACAATTTAAAATTTGTTTAGCAAGTATTTAAAATGTTTACTGGTCAATGCAACAACATATTAGCGCGGCACTCCCTTGAGAATTTCTCACCTCTCTTCTAATGTGCACGCCTATCGCACTAACCTTCCCAACGGTTTAACTTATCTGATCTTAGGTTGTTCGTAAGATTTAGACTGACAAATTCAATTGTTTAAGAGGTTAATTTCATTAAACAACAAAGTTCTCATTTAAACTATATTAACTAATAAAGTTTCTCAGTAACATATTATACTTTTCAAACACTTATTCCCAAATTGAAATAGTTATTCCATTCTTACTTACCATAGACACAACAGGTAGTTCCCACATTCTAGATTTAAATATATTTATAAATACTCGTATAATATATATATTCTAATAGAACCCCACAAAATAATTATGGTGTGGGCATACTCTGCTATCCAGTCCCCGTATCACTCATACTAAGGGAAATACAAGTTCGAAATCACTCTCAAACTGTATTGAAACAAAACACAAACAATATTGAGGCGAAGCATAGTTTCCAAGTCTCTAAGAGGTCAGCACATGCCCTCACGTCTCTTAGGACCGTCTAATTATCGATCCGATAGCCTGTACCAAAGGATTTCTATCTTCTAGGGTACGAGTCAATATCCCCCATAAAGCTCCCATCGAGATAAAACTGTCCCAGAGTGGTAACCTCAGGGATAGCAAGTAGCGCGGGCATGTTTTTTACACGTATATGTATAAACACAGTCATATAAATGTACTACTATTACCATATCAAGTTTAGGTACATAGTCACGACCCATAATTATGATATTTGTCCTTATTACTCATTATTTAGTTATCACGTATAACGTTTGCCTCTTATCTTAATTTATGGAATTATCCCAACTTATCAAGTGACATTCGTGGGTTTCTATCCTCCCAAGTGTAATTTCAGTACGTACTCATTTATTTTCCAACGTAACTACCTTACGCGTCTCCCCCTTTAATACATAGTTCCATCGTCCCTTATGTGTAAACATCCCCGAAAAATGTAAATCTCTTCTTACATTAAAGGTTTCATATTTTTAATAAGTCCTACCGGTCTTATTTATCTCCCAAAATATTTTAATAAGGATGTCCAAAGATTATTACTCATTTAAATTGAATTCAACTATTTGGAAGGGGAAATATGAGTCTTCTAGGAGGGGTCGATCGATTGATGGCAGGAGCTCGATCGATCGATGCGTCGATCGATCGATACTCCTGGTTTGATCGATCGATCAAACAGGTATGTCAAATCTGCAGAATACCAGTTACGGGTTCTATCATCCAACATCATCAAAATCCAAATTCTTCACTCCCAAACTCCCAGAAATTTATAGTACAAACATTCTAAACCGATATTAGCAATATTCTACGTAAAGCATGCGAGTTTTCATCAAGATTCATGGATTAAAAAGGGACAAAACTTATATAATTCTCATGAACCCTAGAAATTTCTTTAACTTAGTTCTTCTTATTCTTTTCCCAAAATTTCTACTTCTAAACCAATATAAATTTGTGGTTCAACCTCTACATGTTAAAGGGATTTCCAGATTATTGTTTATATCACTACAACATGCGATTTCTAATCACCAACATGGGTTTTCTTTCATAAAAACTCATCCTAATCAATCCTAGACTAATATGAATGAAGCATTAACGAAATTAAACAAGATAAATACTTGCCTGGGAATTTTGTTTCTGATTTGTGGAGATGATCCTCATTACGCGATCTATCGTTTGGCGGCGACGACGGCGCAAACGGAGGAGTTCTTGAGCTAGAACTCTTGGGCAAGCTCTCTCTTTCCTTCTCCAATGGCCGTCACTTTTTTTTTTATTGTGTTAACCCTATAAGACAACCCTAAGCATATGATATAACCTTACAATTTTCATGGGTTTTCCGGCTTCAAAATGTAAAATGTCAAAAACGCCCTCCCGGGGTGTTAATTAGGCCTAAAAATGCTCCGAGACCCAAACTAAACCCCCAGGTATATTATTTTGACTATCTCGGCCCTTCCGAACACTTTGGAGCACTCTAAATGACCATACAGGTGATTTATAATTTATTCACTTTTATTAATCAATATTTAGTCCCGACACGACACGGGCGCGTCCCGACTTAAATTTCCAAAATTGTCATTTTATTCACTCGTGACATTTAATAGAACCAATATTATATATTAATTTGCTCATTAATAATATTCAACAAGTTTCCACTGATTACTAACTCTCGTCACGTTAGTAATTATAAAAATAATTAATTTTCGAATTTATGTTAAATTAATAACTCACCTTAAATTTAATAAATCCCCCAATTTTAAAAGCCATAAAAATACGGGGTATTATATATACATGAATTGATTTATTATATAGCAATTAATCTCCATAGAAAGTTTTGAAATTGCCATTAATTTAATAAACCCCTAGTTCACCCTCATTCTTGGGTATATTTCTGGACCAACATTTTTATTTTCTTAGTCTTTGTTGTCTAAATGTTAATGTTGCTATGTCTTACGCATGTGTGCCATATAGGCATATCCTATTAGGGGTATTCAGATATTTGTATCATTAATTTTTAAAGGTCAAATTTTTTGAGTTGTTACACGTCGATTAGTGTATTTTTTTTATGAAAGCTCATCTGGTGCATACCTGCGATAATTTTAAGTAGTTCTTATATCAGCAAATGTATATTAATAGATAAAGATTTTTCATTAATTTGTATCCACAATATTATATCACTTTTGAATTTATTATTTTCCACTTTAAATACTAAATTGCAGTCGCGATGCTATAAGACAAATATTCGCGGTAAAAAATTGCGCGCAACTTTACTAGTTGACTATTAATACTAATTTTAAATTTTAAATTAGTCGAATTCTTTTCAATTCATTTTTTTTTACACTTGATGTGTCTTTTGCTCACTAAACCGTTGTCTAAACCCCCTTTTCAACTTTAACACTTGTTCAATTAGAATACTAGGAAATGGTGTTGTGTGTGATTTCTCATTCAACATGTGTGATTATCATTCCAAGTATTCTAACATGAGTATAAGTGTGTGAATGTGAAGGATATTTGTGCAATCTTACCAAGAGTGCAAAGAACTCTTGGGGATGACTGAAACGTAGGCGACGTTTTCCCCTAATGGACGTCAAATTAACTTCGACCCGGTATAACCAAGTGACCATAAAAAGTCCATACCAGAGGTAAGTTTTGTATGCTCACACGTGGTTTAATTTCACATCTAATTCAGCACGTTGCATCATCTAACGTAAGGAAAAAAAACAATTGTAAGAAAATATAAGAATTTATTCACCCTTCCTTATCCTGAAAATCACTTATTTAATCGAGCATTTGCATAACCCTATTTATCACTTTTAATTTAAAATTAATTAGACATTGATCCTAGAGTATCACATAGCTCGTACGAAAATTCTTAACGAGTATAAAATTAGAAGTTATTTCAATGTGAACTTGTCAAATCGGTTTCGCTTTACCTTGTCTAAGATTGGTGGTTTTTAATGTGTATTCCTAACGACTACCTACCTTGAGGTAAAATCAAGATTTGAGGCGATAACCGTAGTTGGTCATCCTTTAAATCCTCCTTTGTCAAAGATTAGGAGATTAATTTGGAGACTCGTGTTGTCCTCGAATAATCTCGAGAAAGCTAGATTTTAAAATTGAATTTTTCATCACCTAAATTAGATAAATCAAGTTTCTTTGTGTTAGTTTAGGTGTATTTGAGTCAATTTTAATTGCATTTGTTTTCAAAAAAATAAAAAAAATAATAATAAATAATTAAAAAAAGTATACATATAAATACGTTGTAAATTATGATGGGTGATCCTCATAATGTTATCTCGTCATCCTTTTCATATTTCTATATTGATCCATTGGATGTGTGGCTACAAAATACTAAAGATTCAATTGACTACATATTTCAATTTGATTGAGATAGCGCAGTAATATATTTTAAAGAAATTAAAGAATGTGTGGATGAGAGTCCAACCCCTTTAATCACTATTTTCCCAACAAAGTGTATCAATTGGAAGTAAACAAATGCTACAATAATGATATTTCTGAATGTAATCCTGAATTAAATGGGGATAATCAATTTTGTGAGGAAAAAATGGACAATATTGACATAAGCAATACTTGTGATGATTTGGATGTTGATTTTCATCAATATTTGTCTTATAATTTAATTGAGAAAAATGCTACTTTGTCTTATATGTGAAAAAATTTATTTGAGGATGTGTCATTCGATTTTAGTGATACTTCTAGTAATTATGACGATCCTCCCAATTTTGATGAAGAAATTGTGACCCATTTGATACATCTTCTCATGCTGTTATAAAAGTCTCATATTTAGGAATGGAGAATGCATCTCCGATTTTACATGATTATTTTAGAAAAAATGGATAGTATATAGTTGGATCCTTATTGCGATTTGTTACCCCAATGTGACGTGTGTGATTTAGAATTATTTATTATTTTTGATGTTGGTAATCACGAATATGACCATGAATTTAAATATATGATTTGTGTTGTACGGTCATACTATCATGTATATGATGCTTTTGTACTTAGTGCTATAAGGTTTATTATATGCAATGACCCACAACTATTTCAATTATTGATTTATGATGATGATGGTAATTGTCATGGATTTATATATTAATAGTTTTTTTTTCTTTCTTGTTTTTAAGGATATTGTTTTTTAGTTTTTTTTTTCATAGTTAACATGTATTTGTTAAGTTTGGATAGTGGTAGTAAAAGTGAAAGTTCACAGGTAATATATTCTTTTCACTTCTCTACTTCATTTGCTTTGCCCATATTTTAACTTTAGCATACATTAAGGACAATGTAAAATTTAGGTTTAGGGGTAGATACGGTATTTTTTAAGAGAAAAAAAATAAAAATTAGAAAAGTTTCAAAAATACACAAATATTTTCAATATAATTAAGTTTTGAAACAATTTATTAATATCTAACTAATTCACGAGCCTCTCAACTTATGAAAATTTTAAAAATTAGCCATATAATAGGATTAAAAATTTATTTTGAGGTGAAAGTTAACATTCTTAACCAATAAATGTGGAGATTTTAACCCGGTGAGATTTTCGTACCATTCATCGTTTCTGAAAGAATTAAATCAGTCTAAGTTAAAAAAAACTCAAACTTTCCTTCAATGTTATATTCGTTGATGATCTCAATTTTTTTATTTTATTCAATTACTGGAAATACCAAGCAAAAATGTGAATCTTAATCACTAAAAGTCTTAGTAAGTCGACTTAAGACAAATTGACTCAACGAAACTTGAGAAATAAGATTAGACCATCGTTTGAAAGATCAACATTAAGCCTGACTCTAACATTTTTATATTATTCTGTTTGCAAGCCCATTTGAGTAAAAAAGAAAGATAAATCTTTTTTTTAATTAAAAATTCAAATTCTTATCCAACTCCAACTGAGAGTTAAAAGTCAATGAAAATAAGTCATACATGTTTTCTGAGAATACTAGGGTAAAATTACGTTAGGAAAAAAGCCAAAAGAATAGGAGGTTAAAAGAATGACGTGTGGAAAGAAAAGAATGAAAAGAAAGGATGGAAAGAAAGAATGAGAACATGAAATGAAAAGAAAAATAAAAATAAAGTAGAGGTTGGAAAAAGTGTCTAAAAGTAAAAACACCGAAAACCACTGTATTCTTAGAAAAGTTTTGAACTCCAAAATCATTCTTTCTAGTTAAAACTCAAGCCTACAATACAACCAAAGAAAGTCCTAATCGATCTCCAATAAAGTTAGTTAAAGTGTGTAGAGAAAATTAATAAGATCTATGGTGCAATTCAAAGTTTTCAAAGTAATCGGTTTTTCTGCTCATGAGATCATATTCATCCAGTATAAAAAGTGCGCATTGATCATGTATATGTGAAATTTGCTCATATAAATTTACTCTTTTATTCGCATATACTGAGAGAAATTAACCGATTTTTTAGCGTTCAATTGAGAGTGTATCCCATGAAAATTTTAAGTCAAAACAAACTTTCGGATAAGAAACGTGACAATCAAATCTTTTAAAATGGACGATTATATTGGCTACGCACACACACATGGTAAGTTGAGGTTTAGAATTATATTTATAAAGTTTGAATTTAAGACCTGATTATATTACTTTTGCATCTTTTGTATTGAGTCAAGTTTTTAAATTTTGTGGGTATATTCACTGCAAGACATCACGAGACAAAACTCATCAACTAGGAAAACCTAGGGTTTAATGGCTTCTTGTACATGCCAAGTGCAATCATAATGCCTACGAATGTGAGTTAGATTTTAAATTTTATTTTTGCTTGAGGAGTAGCAAAATTTAGGTTTGAGTGTATTTGATCAGAGCATTATTTTATATATTTTATACCAAAATTTATTCTTTGTTAGACCCATTTTATTTTGTTTAAAAAGTTCATATGACCATTTAAAAAAAATGTGAGACTAATTGAATTCAGATTCAAAATGATAATTTTAAAGCCAAAAGGTGCATTTCAGTAATTTTATAATTTTCTTAAGCTAATTTGTGAAAAAAGTTGTGTAGTAAATTTTTTGCAAGAAATGATGAAATTTGGAGCAAATTGAAGATCAACCGTAGAAAAGCACGAAAAAGATGAATTTAATGGTCGTTCAAAAATAGCTACTTTTATACTTTCGAAATCGAAAATAAAGTTGAAATTTTTTATTCTCCGGATTAAATAAAATTCAGCAAGCATGTTCGGCAAGAAAAAATAAGAGTCCATGGGTACGAAAAAATTGAGTATCTTAGGTGAAGAGTTCAGTTCCAAAAATTACATAGAGTTTCACCCTAAGCCAATACCTTCTCTCTTGGCCTATAAAAAGAACCCTTGGGCTCGTCATTTTACATACAATTTTTTAAAGCAAATTTTGAGAGATTTTATCATTATCTGAGGATCAGGAATTGTACTTTTGTGGGGATGGTTTATCAAGATTCATTGTATAAATGATACAATTATTTGTAAATTTGAATTATTAATGAAAATTCTTATTCATTCTTGCAATCTTATTATGTTTACGATCATGTTAGCATAAATTCTCTACTCGGACGAGGTGAAATTTATCATGCTTGATTAGTATAATGTAGTTACTTTAATTTCGTGTTCATTCCCGATATGTTTTAAATGCTTTAAAATTTTGGTATTCACTTAAAACGATACGAGAGTGTGTTTTAGACCTTCGACTTTGTTTGTTAATTCATGTTTTATGAATTAAAGTGTGTAATTTTTTATGGTTATACTTACATTAAATTGTTTGATATCTCATGCTTAAATACAACGTTAAGACTTAAAAATTGATAATTCATATTTTAATTTTTGGTGTGAGTACTTTTTGATGGGTTATGCTTACACTCGATTGTTTAGATAGTCCATGCTTAGAGACTATATAAAACTTAAAATTGATAAAGGGAATAGAGATTTCATCCGTCTAAATTAGAGACGCAAAATTTTGTGTGAACTTCAATGTTTTATTTTCCGAATTGGACGCATTTAGAATCGGTTTAATTTCCATTTTTAAATTGAAAATGATGAAATTAAATTAATGCGTAATATTAGTTAAAATTGATAAATGGAACTGAAATCCTAGTTTCTCCCATAATTAGTGACATATTCTCGGTTCCTCCCATTAATTGATTTTATTTTAGTTTTAGATTGTAGTTATTATCTTTATATCGTGTCGTCTAGTTGGAATGTCATTGATTTATAAAATTGATCAAATCTCTGTGGGTTCGACCTGCACTTTTGTAAGTTATACTATAATAGCCCGTGCACTTGCGATAATTTTATAATTTGACAGCATTGATTAATTTCTTATACTTGAATTGATTTATTATATTGCAAATAATCTCTGTAGGAAGTTAATTTTTTTTTTTAAATTGCCATTAATTTTATAAAAACCCAGTTCACCCCCGCTCTTGGATATATATTCGGACTAATATGCTTAGCTTCTTAGTCTTTGTTGTCATCTAAATGTTAATGTTGATATTTCTACCACGTGTGTGACACATAGGCATATCTAAAATATGGTATATTAGGGTATTTAGATATTTGTATCGTTAGTTTTTTAAATTTGAATCTTTTGAGTTGTTACACATCGATTAGTGTAGTTTTTTTGGGGGGGGAGGGAAACTCATCTTGTGCATCCCTATAACAATTTTAAATTGTTATTATATCGGTAAATGTATATGAACGGACAAAGCTTTTCATTAATTTGTATCTGCAATATTATATCATTTTTGAATTTATTATTTGTCACTTTACATACTAAATTGCAGTCGTGATGCTATGAGCCTATTATTCGCGGTAAAAAATAACTCGTAACTTTTCTAGTTGACTAGTAACACTAATTTAAAATTTTAAATTAGTTGAATCTTTTCAATTCATTTTTTTACAATTGATGTGTCTTTTGCTCACTAACCATTATCTAAATCCCCTTTTCAACTTTGACACTTGTTCAATTACAATATAAGGAAATGTTGTTATGTGTCATCGCTCATTCTACACATGTGATTATCTTTCCAAGTATTTTAGAACGAGTATCAATAAGAACTCAATGTTAACACGCAAGGGTGGAGCTAGGATTTGTCGGAGGGGTAGTCTAATATTATGACAGTCTCCTAGTAAATTGGTCCTATGCCTAGTTCAAGATGAAATACTTAAAGAGATTTAAAGGAGATGAAAATAGAGATAAACGAAATATCTTTTTCATACATTAAACTGATAAGTGAACATATATAAATATACAATGGAGTTTTAAAAAGTTAGTAACAACACTGAATGAAAAATAAAAGGCAGCAACCATGAGTTCTAAGAAATAAGGAGAATTTGAATATTTATGTTGCAAATGATCAACAACTTTGAATGAGTAAACCCACGTGTAATTTGACCTGTTCAAGCAGTTTAATAGGTAAGATAATTTTGAGAAATAATGTCCTTAATACTCCCCCGCAAGTGAAGGTGGGTTAAGGAACATAAAGCAAGCTTGTCGCGAAGAAACAAAAATTGTTGAGTTGATAAAGGTTTGGTTATAAATGCGATCGAGCCGATTGAGAAGGTCTCCACTATCACCAAAAACCTTGAGGATAAAAAAATCCATCGATTTTCGCCATGATAGACGCAAGGGCGCGATACGCAGCTTCATAAGAAAAAGATCGTAATGAGCTTGATCAAAATTGATTCAGAGACTTAATTATTAGTATTGACTGGACCGACACCCGTAATGGGACTATTGGACAATAATTATCTTAATCACAATGGATTGAGAGGCTCATTTTCTTCTTGGTCTTGATCACGATGGATTTGGGGGCCATTGTGTTGCTAAATAAAAGCATTTCCGCACAAAGTCTTTTGTTTTTTCTTCTTTCTGGGAAACTATATTGGCAGCAAACTAAATTTGTTGATATTACATCTCCAATCTATTAGGTTGGAAAACACTCCCGCTAGCAGGTTCCTTTTTTATTATTATTTTTTTTAATTTTTAAAAGACCTTACAACACATTAGAGTTGAATACACAAATGATGACTTTTTTCAAAAGCTTTTGCCCGCTGCACAGTTCTTCAAAATCTGAAATAGGCATAACCTAGTAAGTGTTTGGAGACTTTCAAAATAGTGAAACGCTCTTTTGGCTGAGGTTGATCTAGTCTTGGAATCTTTCATTTAATAGGCTACTTTATCACTCCCCTTCAAGTGGAAGTGCAACGAAGACAGAAGCACACTAAGCGAGGATTATAAAAGAAGAAGAAGGTATCTTCACAAAACCATCCGGCTTGGGAACAGATTGACGTGAACCACCCCATCAGCGGCAATTGCAGGGAAACAAACCCACCTCCTTCATGTTTTATATAGGGGTGACAATTCGTGTTTTTAGGTCGTGCTTCGGGCAGACACGACATGAATTTGTGTTTTTTTAGTTGACACGAACACGACCCAAATAGAATACGATACAACATGAGACAACACGAATAACACGATTTCTTAAATTTTACACTAAATTAAACATAAATAGACACAATAATCTGAATAAAAATACGATTAGCATGAAAAGACAAGATAACACGACTAACACGGCTTATAATTTTGATACGAATATGACACAACATGACTTCATATTAAAAAATACGAGCACGAACACGACAAGCTGTGTTAATTTTGGATCAATTTCGTGTCGTGTCGTGTCGTGTTATTATGATGTGTATAAAATTTCCACTCCCAATTTTATACCCGACGAACCATAGTAATAAATAGTGACTAAAGCCGCCGAAGAAACGGTATATCGTTGTGAACAACGAGGATCGAGATTACTCTCTAGAGCTTTAGTGCTCTGATACCATAAAGAGATTTAAAGGAGATGAAAAGAGAGAAGTCTTCGTAATTTTTTCATCTTTTCCTACCAAACTGAAAATATACTCTCTCTAAGTTTGCTCTCTTTGAAAAAGCTCGTGACCCTCTTGCATTCATTCAAGGTGGCCATCCTAACCCCAACTAAGTTACAATGGAGAAGGACAAGGTGGGGATACCCCTACCACCTTCTTCACACGACCACTCCATAGAAGAGGTTGATCAACTTATTCGAAGCAAGAAAAAACAAAAAATTTACCACACAAGCTACGAGGACATGGAGTTAGAGAACCAGGTATCTACTCCAAGAATCATAAGTAATACACACAGACCTCTACCTGAGACTAGGGAGGCCCAAAACAATGAAAATGTTGATGCAGAAGAAAACGAAACCGCTACTAGAGTTACAACGGATTCAAATCTAGAGGATATAAGCGTTAACAAGGAAAATTCTCACAAGATGATGTCCTATAAGGATGTGGTGAGTAACAAAACCAACAATGACATATATTTTGATAATGATAACTACATGTGGTCAGATGAAGAGTTAGTTATTGCGTTGGAAGGATGTTACCAAATGAATATAGATCTCAACGTGAGTCCAGTGGAAGAAGAAGAGGATCCCCTCTGCCCAGTTATCTCCATTCATCCAAAGCAAGTTGAAAAGTTAAGAAGAAAATGGAATGATAGTGTTATAGTAAGCCTCTTAGGGAAAGCCATTGGCTTCAAAGCCTTATGCGCTAGGGCCCCAACTCTTTGGAACCTACAGGGAGACTATGAGGTGGTGGATTTAGAGGAAGGCCACTTTTTATTAAAATTTATAGTGAAAGAAGACTATATTAACGTGTTGACAGGAGGCCCTTGGATCATAAATAACCATTACCTCATTATTACAAAATGGGTTCCTAACTTCAATCCTGTGGAGTCAAATAGAGTTACTAATGCTTTATGGGTAAGATTGCCAAGGCTCCCTATTGAATGGTTTGATGAAAGGATTCTATTCCAAATTGGAAGCAAACTTGGAAGACCAATAAAGACGGACTACAACTCAGCATCATCCTCTAGAAGTAAATATGCAAGAATATGTATTGAGGTGGACCTCTCCAAGCCTCTAATTCCCTGATATAAATTGGATGGAAGAAAATATAGGGAGGAGTATGAGTTCCTCCCCTAGATTTTCTTTAAGTGTGGAAAAATTGGGCATAAAACTGAGTATTTTCCCCTCCATACGCCCCAACAACAGCGTATCCCATCGTCGAAAAGTTCAAACCAAAAAAAAATAATGGGGTTACTTAGCCACCGATCGCCAATAATGGCTATTTTACTTCTAATATCAATAAGGGCATACAGGTAAATATGACCGCTGATGTGGACAAAGGAAAGGACCACTTTGGACTTTGGATGCTAGTTCAAATAAATCAAAGGCGCCCGTATCAGAAACCCAGTTCCAATGGACCCAAGGCTGCCTAAGGAAATAACTCCAATCGATTTTCTGCTCTTGACAGTAGCAGGTACGAGAAAGGATACGCGACTAGAGGAAAAACTAATGGGAGAGGACATACGAGTACCAATAGGCCGATGAAGAGTAATCCTTCTAAGACGAATGGGGTTGTAAGTACACCAATACCAAAAATTATAGGAGGTATAATGTCAGTCAAAGCTGCAGGAACAGATATCAGCAAGATTTCAAAGGCTTCAGTTTGTGAAGGGGCGGTTAGGACTAATCATCAAGGCGGAAAAAAAATTTCAATTAATATAAGGTCAACATCCACTCAGGCTTGGACAACCATTGGGCAATTAACCTCTCAGATGGACATCCCTATGGTCACTATGAATAAAGCTGTTGATTTAAGTAGTGGTCAGTCTACTGGGCGGGTGTGTAGTCTGATTATAAATGAAAATGAAAGCCCTCATAGTTTCTCGGTACCTGATAATATTTCAAGAAGACTAAAGGGCTCCTCCCCTAGTACAAATACCATGCACGGTTTTATAGAAAAACACCATAATTTATCCTAGAACATCAGCAGTCAATTGCTACCAAAATGTTCTAATGGAGTTACCGTTCAATGTAGCAGTGTTGGGAAATGTCCAGACTAAGAACGTGCTCTTACCAGCAGAAGAGACAGTAGTGATCCTATAGAACAGGATAGTGGAGGCCTTATCTCTCAAATCCAGTAGGAGTGTATCGCAAGTCCAACTGTTGGCATCCAAAGTAATGCCACTGGATGGAGTAGAGAACTCGTGGACCACGTGATTGGTGGCAACCAAGAACACCTAGAATATATTAATGAAGATGGTGGTGTATCGCCAATGGCCGAGTAAAGTTACTATCCAAATTACAATTCCTTTCCCATCAATGGTTGCTATTATTTGAAACTGTTGAGTGGCGAACAAACCCATATTTAAACCTAGACTAAAAGAGCTAATGAATACCTATACCCCGATATTGTGATCGTGCTCAAAACTCATATCCCTATCATTAGTGTGGTGGATTATTTTAACAGTCTAAGCCTCACGGATTAATGTGTTTCTGATCCCCTTGGCCAGTCGGGGGGGGGGGGGATTTGGGTGATGTGGAACCTACTCACAATCTAGCTACAACCTCTGGCCATATCCCGTCAGGCCATTTATGTCTTGGTTAAAAGCCACAGTTGAGGAGTGGTTATTCTCAAAAATCTATGCTAGCCCTCTCCCGCGTCTTAGAAGACCACTCTGGGAGAACTTGTTAGATGTTGCGCAGTGCATGGATATCCCATGGTTAGTCGCGGGCAATTTTAATGATCATATGGATGTTTCGAAAAAAAAGTCTTACTCAAAATATGTGGCTACAGCAAAATGATCTAGATTCCTCGATAACATAAACAAATGCAACCTGTCTGATTTGGTATGCAATGGGCCCAGACTTACCTCGACCAACAGTCGTGAGGGTTTCAAAAATACTATGATCCGGATAGATAGGTGCTTAGACAATAATGATTGGAGAATTAGGTACTCGAACGCTACTGTCGAAAACGTGCTAAGGACAGCGTCTGATCATTGCCTAATGGTTCTCCTATTTGAAGCTATTAACACTAACTTGAAATCTCCTAAACCCTTTAGATTCCTCTCTTGCTGGTTTGATAGGATAGGCTTTAAGGAATTAGTTAAAAGTAATTGGAATAACCACTCCAGCCTTGAAGACAATATCCACAAGTGTACTAATACTATTAAAGCTTGGAATAAAAATGTTCTTAGTAATATCTTTCATAATAAAAAATGGGTCCTAAATCATCTTAAGGGAATCCAAAAAGCTCAGGAAATTTTTTTCTCTCACAATCTTGACATTCTTGAAAAAAATCTCCGCTTTGAGTTTAACGATATTCTAATGCATGAGGAAAAATTTTGGCATAAAAAATCTAGGATTCAGTGGATTAGTGTGGGAGATAGGAATACAAAAAATTTTCATACTTCTACCATTATTAGAAAGAAGAAAAAAAGAATTGACCGTCTCATGATAAATGGGGACTAGACTCAGGACACTACCATCCTTACACCTATATAAATGCCTATTTCAAAAACCTATTCCATGCTAAGTTTTCCTATGATATTAATAGTCAAATGAGTTTTCCTATATAATAGAGTTTTCCTATGAATGATTAATCCCACTTTAAATTTGAGAGTATGGATAACTTTAGCCTTACTTTCCCCCTCATGATGGATGAACTTAGACGTGCCACCTTTAGCATGAAAGCGAGTAAAGCCCCGGGCCCTGATGGGATCCAACCTATGTTCTACCAACAATTTTGGAGTAACATAAAAGACAATCTTTTCAACTCTATTAACAAGTGTTGGTGTTAGAATGGCTACCCGTCCATTATGAATAATAGTTACGTGACCTTGATCCCTAAGTTAGAGAATCCTGAAAACATAAGTCAATTCCGCCCTATCACCCTATGTAATGTCTCTTATAAAATCCTTGCTAAAGTAATAGTAAATAGATTGAGACCCATCCTTTATCGGATCATCGACCCATGCCAGGCTAGTTTCCTCCCGGGTAGGCAGACTTCCGATAACATCATTATTACCCAGGAAATTATTCATACCCTTATGAAGAAAAAGGGAAAAGTTAGTGGTGTTATTCTAAAAATTGACCTTAAAAAAGCTTATGACAAAGTTAGCTAGGACTATCTCGAGGAAATTTAAATTGGTTTAATGTGGACAATGGCATTAAAAATTTGATCATGAGTTGTGTGAAAAATACCTCCACCGCTATCTTGTGGAATGTCTCCCCGCTACCCAGTTTTACCCCTACTAGGGGTCTTAGACAGGGTGACCCACTTTCCCCATATTTGTTTGTGATGTGTATGGAATACCTTTTAGCTATTATCTCTGACAAAGTGGGAAAAGGCAAATGGAAAGGCATCAAAACTTCCCCAAATGGCCCTTATATATCACACCTTTTCTTTGCGCATAATCTCATCCGTTTTCTAACACATCTACTAGCTCATGCGAGATTATTTTGGACATGCTTGATGAGTTTTGCCACATTTCAGGACAGAGAGTTAGTTACTCCAAGTTAAAAAAGTTTGTCTCGCCAAATATCCCTAGGTCCAAAGCAGTTGATCTTAGTAACACTTTTGGGATGGGCCTCACTGATAATCTAGGGACCTACTTGGGTGTTAACCTTATTCACGGAAGATTCAATAGTGCTTACCTTAAAAATGTCGTGGAAAAAGTGCAAAAGAAGCTTGCTGGATGGAAAACCAAACTGTTATCTTTTGCGGGTAGAACCACCCTTATCCAATCTGTTACGTCTATGATCCCCACATATAATATGCAAACCGCTCTTTTCCCCAAGAAGACTTGTGATGACCTTGATCGGCTCAATAATAACTTTCTATGGGGAAGTAACGATAGTAATAAAAAGATACATCTGGTCAGTTGGGATAAAGTTTGTAGGTCTAAAGGCAATGGGGGTTGGGTATTAGAAATGCCCACGACAGTAATAAAGCTATGATCGCCAAACTAGGTTGGAATATCATGAATAATAGTGGCTCCTTACGGACCAATGTCATAACTAAAAAGTATAAAATTGATACTAACCCTAGACTGTGGTGTAAGAAAACCAACACCTCCCACATTTGGTGTAACATTTTTAAATGTAAGGATGTCCTCATTGAGAACACCAAATGGAATGTAGGTAAGTGTAATAAAATCAACATCATGAAATATTGGTGGTATGGTGGCGCACCTCTTGCTTCTAAGGTTGGGCAAACCCCCATGTATGAATAAAATGTTAGCACACTCTTAATCGATGACGGGGTTTGGGACCTTAATAGGATTAGGCGGGGGTTCAATGAAGCTATTATTAAATACGCCACTCCCTAAAAAGGGGGTTAGGGAGGACACACCGTCGTGGCATCCTAAGTGAAAAGGTAAGTTCTCTATACACTCTTGCTATAGTAAAATCTCGTTGACCCCCCTTGGAATGGATGGAAGAACATTTGGAAACTTGGAATCCCGCCAAAGTTGAAACATTTTATGTAAGGACATATTTTCATAGGTCCATTATCAATTTGTTATGTCATATACCGCTACACCGCCGAAGAGCAGTCAAGAGACATCTACATTAAAGACAGATTTGAATTACTCAAGTTCTTCTTCATTCAAGATTCCGCGAAGTTTACTTTGGTAAGGTTATGTTTTTAATACCTTAACTTTTCACTTAGGGCTTTTAGGATATTTTTATAAAATATTTTCTAAGTGTTTGAGCGGACTTTTTCGTCAAAAATTGAGAATGAGTACTTTTTCTAACTGTTGAAGTGGATATTAAAATATTTTTTTTTCGAAACTGTCATTCAAACGACATTTGTACGTCGTTCAAATGACAAGCAATGTCTCGCGATGTCGTTCAAATGACATCGCTGTCTCGTTCGCGCGACATGTAATCTCGTTCGAACGAGATCTATTTTCGAGGCTGTGCGATTTTTTATAAAATCTCATTCTGTGGTTTCATTTTATTTAAGAAGTCCCAGCGTTTTACGTAACAGAAAAACTGCAAAAGCTGAATTCTTTTGACTTCTTCCTTTTAGGGTTTAATCCCTTTTTGTTTTCAATTCATAAAAATCCCATATGATTTAGTGATTTGTTTTGGTTTTCAAGAACACTTTGGTTTTGTTCATCTTTCGTGGAGTGCGTCTCTACACCGTATGGCTGCGTGTCATTGAGAATCTTACTGCGTGAAGATTCTTTTCTGAAGATTGGGCTGCGAGTCCTTGGATGGTGTTGCGTGTATTCTCTTGCTGAGTTCAAGACTGCGAGTCTTTGTGGGTTGGTTGCGCGTTGATCCATTGCAGATTTCTTTATGTAATTGTAAGTTACGATTTATGAATTCATAGTGAAATAAAGGTTTTTCCCGAAAGGTTTTTTTTCCTGAAATCTGTGTCTCAGCATATTTATTGTGTCACATGCTTTATATTTATTTATGCATTGACACACGCACTTTAGATGCTTGTTTAGAGGTTGAATTAAAAAATGTTTGATTAGAAACTTGCGAGTTAGTTTAAATCGGTATCACGCGCTTTACAAATTGGTATCAGAGCGGGTTACGCTAATTTATCGCGTGATCCTGATTTTTCAAGGATTTTTTTTATACAATTTGACTTCTCACGTCGTCAAATTGGTATCAGAGCAGGTTGCACTAATTTATCGTGTAATCCTATTTTCCGCAAAATCGTGTGATATTGATTTTTTTTGAAAAATCAGTTTTGTGAAAAATCGCATTTTTTCAATGGAACGTTCATTTAATAAGGTCCCTATTTTTTATGGAAATAATTATGCCTATTGGAAAGCTCGCATGAAATCTTGTTTAAAAGCTATTGACGAGCGTGTTTGGTTGCTTTGTGAAAATGGGTGGACTCCTCCCACGGTCACCGTTGATAATATCACATCTTTAAAACTCGTGTCGGCCTGAACTGAAGATGATTATAAAATGTCTAATTTTAATTCCCGTCGTCTGAGTGCTATTTCTGGAGCTATCACTCCCGACGCGTTCCATCGAATTATGACATGCACCACGTCTAAAGAGGCATGGGATGTTTTGAAATTGACACATGAGGGTACGAATGCTGTTAAAGAATCAAAGTTACAAAATTTGGCCACCTAATTTGAGACTATCACCATGTCTGAGTGTGAGTGTTTTGATAATTTATATGCACATTTGTCGGACATTGTTGACACATGTTTTAATTTGGGTGAGGTGATTGATAACACGCGTGTCGTTAAAAAAATTTTGAGATCTCTCCCTAAACGCTTTATTCCTAAAGTCACTGTTTTGAACTCTTTGGGAAATTTGAAATCACTTAAGTTGGAAGAACTTGTAGGAGATCTTCAAACCTATGAGATTGACATGTTTCCCAAACCATTAAGGCTAAGGATAATGGCATTGCTTTAAAGACTCGTTGTAAGAAAAAGAAAGAAAAAGTTTGTGATTCCAATTCTGAGGGAGACTTTGATTTTAATGATATGGCCTTGTTTGCGAAAAATTTTAAAAAATTTCTCAAGATGAACAAAAATAATTCTTCCAATAAAAAGAGATTTTTTGAGAAAAATAAAAAGAAAGGAAAGGCCAAAGAAAGCGGTGAGAGGGAAAAAGAGAATGACTCAGATAAGGAGTGTGAGGAAGATTTGGAGAATGTGACTTGTTTTGAATGTGGGGGTAAGGGGCATAAGTCGTTTGAGTTTCCTACATGTCTTAGAAATAAAGGGCAGAAAGTAGCCATGCCTTCCACACTTAGTGATAGTGAGGGAGATGAGGGAGATAAGTCCGATAAAAGTTTAGCATATGGGATGGTTGTCACTTTTTCTAGTCGTGTGAGCACACCCACTTTGTCTAACGAGAGTGCACACGAGAGCAATGATAGTGATTTGTGTTCTTCAAGTGAGGGAGAAAGCGAGAGTGAGAGTGGAGATGAAAGTGAGCTCTAAATTTTTTTTAGAGATTTGTACACCGAGACCTTAAAAACAAAGAAGTATAATAGAGATTTAGGTCGTCGGGTTTTAGATTTGGAGAGAGAGAAGGAGGTTTTAAGAAAGGAGAAGTGTGATTTGATCAACACGTTGTCTAGTTTGACAACACGTGTATCCCAACTCGAGAGTGATCTCGAACGTGCCAGGGAGGTCAAAGTCAATTTTGAGAATGCACCTAAGAAGGTTGAAAATGTGATTCTTAAGGGTAAAGGTGAGGATTTAGGAATAAGTCATGACGGTGCTTCTACTTCCCAATTAGCACCCGAGTCGGTTCCCACTTTAGTGTTAGATTCACGTGAGTCTCACCTTAACCCACCTAGGCATCCCACTCCTATTAAGAGAGCGCATCCTAGAGTTTTTGAGATAGGTGTTCCTAGGCCTATTTATGTTTGTTGACATTGCAAACGGAGAGGTCACCCTAAGAAATTTTGTTTTAAGTTAGGTTATGTGTCACGTTTTTCTTCTACACGTGTTTCTGACACACATGATACTTTACTTGCTCCCTGAGACTACATGAGAGAGTTTGCACATTTAAGTGAGCAAGTTAAGTTTTTGGTCAAAACTTCACAAGATTTGATGGAGGTTTTTCATAAGTTGGCACCACCTTTGAAAAACCCCACCGTACCTAACGATTGAGGTTTGACTTATTTACTAGTATAGGATATTTTTCATGATGTCATTATTTGCCTATTGCTAGTATGCATCATTTTTGTATAAATTTTTGCGTTTAAAAGTTTTTGAAAAATACAAAAAGATTTTATTTTGATAATATTTTTAAAAATTCCAAAAAGATTTTTGTTTTTTTGTTTGCACCGTTTATTGATGAACACTTAAGATGACCAAGTCACAACATCATTCTATTTTTCATGTGACTATTTGATAGTGTTTTGAGACAATAGGTCAATTCATCCTTGTGCTTTATAATGTTTGGAGTCATTAAGATGTAATTAAGTGTTACTTCCTACATGTTTAACTCATGATTTCCTTTATTGCACACGTGTACGGATTTTTTTAATTATTGTGCTTGTCTTATCACATGTTGGTTGTGTGTTTTCACTTCAATCCAGTCCTTAAAATGAACCAAGCGCGATAAAACTTGGTAAGAAAGATGTGCATGTAAGAACCGTTTTGTGAGTTTGTGTGCTTTATTTAAAAACGGTGAAGGGCTACGAAAGATTTTTTTTTATCCTTTGCGATTAAGCAGCCGTTTAAATTGGACCTAGAAAATTGAGGAATTTTATTATCTGGGGTCCAAAGATGTTTAAAAGAGCCCGAAAAAATTTAAAGGCAATAAAAAGAAATTTATGCCAAATATGGACTATTTAGGTTTTTGCACCAATTATCCAAAGTTTGAGAATTTAGTTTACCACCTCTAAAAGAAAATATATATGAGGGAGTTTGGTTGGAGAGTTTATAACGGGTTTGCACGTCCTTGAAAATCTTGAAAAAGCGCTAAATAGTTTTGGACGTTATTGGTGTGGAAATCATTTGACTTTGATTTGTTGATTTATATAAGACGATGTCATCTAAATTTAACAATTTTTTACACCTAAGGATACTTTTGATGTTCATTCGTTAGGAGTACACGTATTCATCGTGCACATATGATTGATTGAGTTTATTTACCTATCGAATGTGTTCACACCCATACATTCCATTTCCTTGACTTGGTTGTTTTAGTTTAAATCCATGGTGTGATTTTTAGTATCCTATTTTTGTATAAAAAATTAAAAAATCAAAACTTGTCTGTAAATTTTTTTTTGAGACATACCTTTGCATGCATGTAGCTTGATCCATATTTGCTCTGCATTTTATCGTGACACTCCCAGTTTTGATTTTTTCTTCTTATCTATCTATTTGGGGACATCATAAAAAGGGGGAGAAAGGATTATCATGTTATGGGGGAGTTTTTGCATCATGGGGGAGATTTGATTATTAATGCTTTATTCTTATATCATTTCAAACTCGATGTGTCACGAAGGTTTTTGCTTTTCCTCATGTGTGTAGGTACGAAGATTGAATATCATGATGTTTCACACCCTGATGAGAAATGTTTTGAGAGATGACGAAGATTTTTGAAGAACTATTTGAGAACTTGCAAATTTATTCATGGGAGGGTAGATTTGTATAGGCATTTTGTTTTTTGATAATTCATTTTTTTTATGTATGTACCGGCATGGACATAGGGGAAGATTTGTAAGGATATATTTTCATAGGTCCGTTATCAATTAGTTATGCCATATACCTATACACCGTCGAAGAGCATTAAAGAGATATCTACATCAAAGACAGATCCGAATTACTCAAGTTCTTCTTCATTCAAGACTCCGCGAAGTTTACTTTGGTAAGGTTATGTTTTTGATACCTTAACTTTTCACTTAGAGCTTTTGGAATATTTTTATAAAATATTTTCTAAGTGTTGGAGTGGACTTTTTCGTCAAAAATTGAGAATGATTATTTTTTTCTAAGTGTTGAAGCGGATATTAAAATATTTTTTTTATCAAAATTGTCGTTCAAACGACATATATCCGTCGTTCAAACAACGTGCAGTGTCGCGCGATGTCATTCAAACAACATCGTTGTCTCGTTCGTGCGACATGTAATCTCGTTCGAACGAGCTCAATTTTTAAGGCGGCGCTATTTTCTATAAAATCTCATTCTGTGTCTTCGTTTTGTTTAAGAAGTCCCAGCGTTTTACAGAACATAAAAACTGCGAAAGCAGAATTATTTTGACTTCTTCCTTTTAGGGTTTAATCCCTTTTTGTTTTCAATTCACAAAAATCCCATATGCTTTAGTCAATTGTTTTGGTTTTCAAGAACACTTTGCTTTTTTTCATCTTTCGTGGAGTGCGTCTCTACACCGTATGGCGGCGTGTTATTGAGAATCTTACTGCGTGAAGATTCTTTGCTGAAGATTAGGCTGCGAGTCCTTGAAGGGTGTTTCGTGTATTCTCTTGCTGAGTTCAAGACTGTGAGTCTTTGTGGGTTGGCTGCGCGTTGATCCATTGCAGATTTTTCTATATAATTGTAAGTTGCGATTTATGAATTCATAGTGAAATAAAGGTTTTTCCCGAAAGAGTTTTTTCCTGAAATCCGTGTCTCAGCATATTTTTTGTGTCGCATGCTTTATATTTATTTATGGGTTGACACAAGCACTTTAGATGCTTGTTTAGGGGATGAATTAAATAAGGTTTGATTGAAAACTTGCGAGTTAGTTTAAATCAGTATCACACGCTTTACATTTTCTTTGGACCCTTCTCCATGCTAAATTGATCACTAATGCTCATATGGAGATATGGGGATTTTCCACGGATAATACCTTCCCCAGATGCTCTTGTAGGGAAGATCTCAACCACCTCTTCAAGGATTACTTTTTTTTTTACCCAAGTTTGGTAAAACCTTAACTCCCTACTCACTCACTCCCAAGGTATGTTCTCTGATTTTAACTCCTGGGTGACTGCAAATATTTGGTATAATGTGGACAAGCTCTATTATGTTACTTTCATCTCTTTCCTTTGGTGTATTTAAAAAACCCGTAATAAACTTGTCTTTGAAAATGTTAACATTCCCCCTTCTACGGTTAATAAACTTATCTATGATCTTAATGGAGATATATTTGCTTCTCATAATAAGGTTATCAATCATGAAGGGGAAAACTCTTGTACGTCCACTAAAACTAGTGATTGTGTTTCAGGTACTCACATCATCCAGATAGATGGGAGCTTCGACATCAATAGCTGGATGGGCCCTTTTGGAGGTGTCGTGCGGGATGAGGCTGGGAGATGGATTGTTGGATTCATTGGTCGTATTCAGGGAACGACAAGTCCGCTTAGAGATGAACTGAAAGGTATTTTCCATGGCCTGAATATTGCCTCTAAAGAAAATTGGAAAGGCGACTGCCTCATAACTGACTGTCTCGAAGTCGCCCAGCACTTGGAGTCGGAGGTCAAAGGGAATCACCCACTCGTAAATATCATTGAAGACTATTCTGAGCTCGTCAACTGTCTC
The DNA here is from genome assembly GCA_949130495.1 of Sambucus nigra. Classification (NCBI taxonomy): domain Eukaryota; kingdom Viridiplantae; phylum Streptophyta; class Magnoliopsida; order Dipsacales; family Adoxaceae; genus Sambucus; species Sambucus nigra. The sequence continues at coordinate 76,726,368 of OX422210.1, read as the reverse complement.
AAAGCCAAGGTCATCCATATTTCGAGAGAAAAGAATACCCTTACGGATTGCTTGGTCAAAATTACAAAAGGTTTTCAGGAGATTTATTTGGAGTATGAGTGATGATGCTGAAATCTAGCACCACCAGGTAAGTGATGATGAGCTCAAACAGTAACAACAATGGCAACCATAGAGATGTATGTGTGTAAGTGTATAGAAGGGGATGAGTATAAGAGGAATAAGACAATGATGTATAGTGGTTCAACCAATTAGGCCTACATCCACTATGAGTGTGTGATCCATTAAGTATGGGCACTAATGGCCTTGGATAGAATGCACATAAGCTCCCTCTCTCTCTACTGTGTGTGAAAGCAGAATTTTAGCTAGGGTTATAATTATCGATCCCCTTACAGGGTTGTAGGTGACAAGTATATATAGGTCTTGGGGGGTGTAGTGTACCCCCCAAGCATGCATGGTGCATGTGAGTTACAATCTAGCCAATCCCCCATTGACACCTGGAGGTGTTACCTGTGCTTAATGATGACATAATATTCCTTCACGTGAGGGGGTGATATTATTATAACGATCTTCCACGTGTCATATGAGCCCCACGCGCACTGTTCCACGCGTCTCCTAAATCACGCGCTGTGATGGTGTCACCCTCGACCTATGATATGAGGCCGAGGGCAAAGTTCTTGCTGGTAGTGAGCCTGGTCTAATGGAGGCCTCATACTGTTGTACCCTCGTAGGGTCGACCGGACCATGATGATGGGTCGGCCTCCTGAAGGGTCGGCCCCTTGAAGGGTCGTCTGGGCCTGATGAGGGTCCGCCCCTTGACGGGTCATCAGAGCCTGATGAGTGGTCGGCCCCTTAATGGGTCATCTGGGCCTGATGAGGGGTCGTCTGATATTATTTGACAGATCATCTTGGCCTCGTACAGGTGGAGGACACCCTCGACCTGTCTGAGGATATATATGGGTATATCAATCACCCCCCAGCCCTTAGCCATCGATGTTGTTGAGATGGTTGAGGGATAGTGTTGCTTTTGAGATGAGTGTGTGATCAGTTTGGTAAGTGACACCTGTCAGGATGATGTAACACCTAGGCAGATATCCCCTGTCGTTCCAGTTTCCCAGGCTTAGCGGCTGCACACTTGGCCTGGGACTTTGTGCCCTAATGATGCCCTCCTCGTGGGCCATGTTTGGCCTTGGTTAGTGGGCCCACTCATTAGCAAGTTATTTAAACAATTTTTTGAAGTTTATTCCCCTTCTTCTTCTTCGCGCCTGAACTCTTTCTCTCTAGCCTCTCACCAGCTCCATTGCCATTTCTGCAACTTCATCATTTCGAGCTTTGGCAGTCTCGCTTGTTCTTTATCAGGTAATCCCTCTGCCCTAGTGCCCTCTTTATATTCCATTGCTTTTTACACTTCGACTGTTTTAGGACTGTAGGGTTGGATTTTTCTTTGGTTGATTCATAACTTTCCGGCGTTCTTCTCCGGCAATTTTTTCTTGAGTGTTCATGATTAAAACCCTTGCTTTCCTTAGTTTCAACCCAAAAGTCCAGCCTGGTCAACTGCAAACTTATTTGTAATTAGCTTTAGCCAAATTCTTTTAAGTGTAGGGTCTTCCCCTTAATGCTTAGGAGGCTTTATGATTTAGCTGAGGAGTTCCCATCCCTATGAGAGAAGTTCTTCGTGGAGATTAGACGAATAGAGGAAGAGGAGGAGAGAACACGAAGGGCCGACCCTAATTGGGTACAACCTATTTTTCCCATTCCATTAGCCACTATCGTACCCCCTGAATTCTGCGGGTCGTCTGGTCGTCCAGTTCAGAGTCAATCGTGCGAGGGTGAAATGGATCAGAGAGCATCGCTATCGTCAGGTGCTGGCCCTTCTGGGAGGGGGGAGACATCCAGTCTCAGCTTTGGCCGAGGTCATAACACCTTCTGAGGCTGTCCCTGTAACAAAGTTGTCCCCACTTGCATTTCAAGTAGCCTATCCCAATAGTCCCCCAGTGGTTGGGGGATCTGGGGACGAGAGAGATGAGGACGACAGTGAGGGCTCCTCTGAGGGTGATGATAGTCAAGTTGACACTTTAACTGCTTCGACTTACGTATCGTCGGTCAAAGACCGTAATATCTTAGTATGGAGGCATATCTTTGGCATACAACCCAACATAAGTATGAGGGTCCCCACTGAATTAGAGAGAGTCTTCGAGGGTGACGAGGGAGAGATCGCTGTTTCTGAGCAGATGTTAAGGGTCGGTGTTAGGTTACCTCTACACCCTTCTGTAGTTAACATCTTGTCTGCCCTTGGGGTTTCCCCTTCTCAGCTTCCCCCCCAACTCATGGAGGACTATTCTTAGCTACATCTCGCTTTGGAAGAATTCATTTACCGATGAGCCCTTGGCCGATGTATTCCTTGCATGTTACAACATCACCTCATCGTCTAAACAGCCTGGGTACTTCCATTTGGGGACCAGGAAGTCTGACAAAAAGCTTCTCTATGTGGCTCAGACTTCCAATCATGATTTGAAGAAAAGGTTTTCTTTATCTCTGGGGACAGGGAATTCCCCGTCGAGGGCGATCCCATGGAAGATGGTTCGAGGGTACCCAGGGTATGGTCTAATCCCTCAATAAAAGCGCGCTCAGACCCTGGACTTAGATTGGAGGAGAGGGTCATCGTTGATTATCTGAGAGAGCGAGGGAAAGAGGGCGGACTTGCAAAATTTAAAGATTTGATGACCCCTCGATTTCTTAAAGAAGCTGGTCTGAGGGTCGGCCCCTTGACATAACTATGTGAGTAGTTTTTTTACTCAATCTTTGATTTTTTTCCAAGTGTTTTATCTTTGTCTCTGTATATTTCTGATGTGTCGTCTCCTTTTCAGGTCGTCCAGAAAATATCTCTGACCAACTTTGGGAAATGACTGCGCCAAGTTTGTTGTCTGGTCTCTGCAAGAAGAAAGGCAAAGAGCCTCAGTAGGCTTCGAGGAAGTCAAAGGACGTGGGGCCGACGCACATTGAGTCGACCGCTGATAGTCATAAAAGGAAAGAGCCAGAAGTCCCTGTTGACCCTCGGCCGAATTTTAGGACGAGGGCAAGGGTGGAGGCATCTGAGGGGACCGATTCCTCTCCAGTATGGGGGCCTATTTGTCTCAGAACTTAACATTCATGAAGGCTGAACCATCTTCTCTCATTGCCAACCTGAGGGCAGCCAAGGGCTCAATGTTTTCTGCTCCCTCGATCGCGGACTATGACTTCTTGTCAAAGATGCCCCCGGCTAAGGTTTATGATTATGGTTTGCACACTTTAGCCCAAGTACCTCTCTTTTTACTCTTTTTGATTTTCCATCATTTCATGAACTGTTCCATTGACCCATCTTAACATGTGTTCCCTCCCGCAGTCTGTATGTGCCTTTACCTCGGCCACTAAGTGGATGGCTGAAAATCAATAAAAATTTCATGACACCGAGAGAGCTATCCAATACGAGGCTGAGCTGCAGACCGAGCTGGAGACTATAAAGGTCGAGTTAGAGAGTGCGAGGACCAAACATGCGAGGGTCCTGGACGAACTGATGAAGCAGCAAGATGCTGACTTGAAGGCAAAGGACACCCTAATCAAAGAAAAGGATGGGGCCTTAACCAACCAGGGGGCTCAATTTAAAGCTAAGCTTGAAGGGGCTGTAAAGAAGGTCGAGACCGACGCTGTGGAGGCTTACAAACTCTCGGACGAGTTTCAAGGCTTCGGTCTTGAATACTTGGAGAGGGGGATCAGGACGGCCTGACGGTGGGTCATTCTTAAGTTTGCTGACGTTGTCTCTTCAGTCCGCCCCTCTCTTGAGGCGGTTCAGTTGGACGACCCCCTAATTACTGAGGCCTTGGCCCATGTGGAGTCCCAAGTGCACGTCGAGGGTACCGGAACGTCTGAGGGTCGGCCTGTCTTGGTCATAGAAGAATCTCCTATCGATGTTGATGTCTTGCCCACCGATGCCACTCGGTAGGGTGGTTGTCTGTAGCCAATACCCTCTTCATGTACCCCATTTTTGTACTTTACTTTTGTTGGAAAAACATAACATTTTTAATATAATGACTCTTGTTATCTTCTATGCTTGTCTCTTGTATGCCTTATCTTGTGATGTTTTAAATTAAGAATCTCACCAACTCCCCCCTCGTCTTTCTTGAGGGTAAATGGGGGGTCATCCCCACCATTTTCCCTCATCATAGCTGAGGGTGGTTTCCTACCAACCTCAATGATGTTTTAAATTTCAAATCCCCCTCGTCTTTCTAGAGGGTAAATGAGGGGTCGCCCCCCCCCCCCATTTTCCCTCATCATAGCCGAGGGTGGTTTCCCACCAACTTAATGATGTATTAAATTTCAAGTCCCCCCTCGTCTTTCTTGAGGGTAAATGAGGGGTCGTCCCCACCATTTTCCCTCATCATAGCCGAGGGTGGTTTCCCATCAACTTAATGATGTTTTGAATTTAAAGTCCCCCTCGTCTTTCTTGAGGGTAAATGAGGGGTCGTCCCCACCATTTGCCCTCATCATAGCCGAGGGTGGTTTCCCACCAATTTTAATGATGTATTAAATTTCAAGTCCCCCCTCATCTTTCTTGAGGGTAAATGAGGGGTCGTCCCCACCATTTGCCCTCATCATAGTCGAGGGTGGTTTCCCACCAACTTAATGATGTTTTATAATTCAAGTCCCCCCTCATCTTTCTTGACGATAAATGGGGTGTCGTCCCCACCAATTACCCTCATCATAGCCGAGGGTGGTTTCCCACCAACTTAATGATGTTTTAAATTTCAAGTTCCCCCTCGTCTTTCTTGAGGGTAAATGAGTGGTCGTCCCCCCCATTTACCCTCATCATAGCCGAGGGTGGTTTCCCACCAATTTAATGATGTTTTAAATTTCAAGTCCCCCCTCGTCTTTCTTGAGGGTAAATGAGGGATCCTCCCCAACATTTTCCCTCATCATACCCGAGGGTGGTTTCCGACCAATTAATGATGTTCTACAATTAAAGTCCCCCCTCATCTTTCTTAAGGGTAAATGGGGTGTCGTCCCCACCAATTACCCTCATCATAGCCGATGGTGGTTTCCCACCAACTTAATGATGTTTTAAATTTCAAGTCCCCCCTCGTCTTTCTTGAGGGTAAATGAGGGGTCTGTGACACCCCGCCTAATTAACTACCGGGCGATCACTCATTTATTAAATTAAAATCAAGGTGAACAGTTGGTTCATTCTTAGCATCACTGTCGTAAAAATACTTTTCCAATTTAAACACCCTAAATAATTAAGCTAAGTGTCAAAACTATTTAAAACCTTATTCTCATTTTATTAAATCCGGTTATAAAACCTTAAACCATTAACATCTAAAGAGTCACACATTAAGAATAAAAATAGAATTGAGCATACACGAATTTAATCATCAATAATAAATCCCAACATTTACAACACTAAAGGAAAACATCCCGACAGTAATAAATCCCGAAATAAAGGTACTGAAAGTAAAAATTTCAATCTCTGACAATACCAACAAAATAATATAAAGAGGGCGACACATGCCCCTGCTGGATAAAACTGAACTAGGAGTAGAATCAAATGGATGAAGTCGTCTAAACAACAGGCCTGTAACTCCCACCTAAGCTGCAGCATGTTCCTTCCAAAGGATCCTAAGTAAGACGCCCCTGTGGCTGGGCACCTGTAATACATACATATATATACAAGAGAGAAAAGGAAATAGAAACGGGTCAGAGCCCGATAGTTTATATGATTTAAAAATTCGTTTAGCAAGTATTTAAATTGATTACAGGCTAATGCAATAACATATTAGTGAGACACTCTCTTGAGAAATTCTCACCTCTCTTCTAATGTGAACACCTATCGCACTAACCTTCCCAATGGTCTATCTCGTCATATACCACACTATCTTTCCCCAATGATTTAACTTATCTTAGGTTATTCGCAGGATTTACAAGTGAACAACACAAGCATTTAATACGTAAGATTTCAATTTCTAACCAAGGTTCTCATTTTAACTTTATTAATCAATAAAGTTTTCCAGTGTCATATTATACTTTCTCAAAACAATTATTTATAATTTGAGTCATCAACCATGTCCTACATATCAAATCACAGTAGGCAGTTCCAGATTTCAGAATTTCATATATATATTAACTACTCGTATAATATATATATCATAATAGCACCCCACATAAAAACTATGGTGCGGGCATACTCTGCTATCCAATCCCCGTATCAATCGTACTAAAGGGAATACAAGTTCGGAATCACTCTCGAACTGTATAAATACATACACAAACAATATTGAGGCAAAGCATAGTTTCCAAGTCCAAGAGGTCAGTACATACCCTCACGTCTCTTAGGACCGTGACTACCGATTCGATAGCCTGTACCTAGGATTCCTATCTTCTAGGGTACGAGTCAATATCCCCCATAAGGCACACAAGATAAGATCGTCCCAGCGCGGTAACCTCAGGGATAGCAAGTAGCGCGGGCATGATTTTCACAGGTATATAATATATGCATACACAATCATATAAATATACCACTTTTATTATATCAATTTAGGTTTATCCAAACACCCACATTCACAAAATTTATCCTTATTTTCCCATTATTATTTATCAAGTATAATTGTTTGTTTCTAACTTTAATTCGAAGGTTTTTCCAACTTACTACGTGATTGGAAATAAATATTTTATATTTATTCCCCTAATTTCAGTGCATTTGTGAACCCGAGTGATGTAACCTATATGGATTTGACGCACATTTATGCTACTAATCTTCTTTGGCAAGTATTTCGTGTTTCGTGGTTCTCTTATTGGTTTTACAGGTTAATTATGCAAGCAGCGCAAAAGAGAAAGCGTGACAATGAAAGAAAAGCTAAGAAGGCAAGTTCAAGGGCATTTTGGTAATTCTACAGCCAGATCCCGAAGGAGGAGTCAACTGGAAAGTTGAAGAGCTCGGAACAACGAGAACACTGGAATAAACAGCACCCAAATCCGAGCTACGGTTGATGAGTTATGACCCGTTGAAGTTGAAGAAAATTCCAAGGAAGAAAGGAAAGAAAACAAGAAAAAAATTCTGAGTGTTGAATGGAAGAAAAAGCACCCCAGACCAGCAAACATTCGCGAACCCAGGGGCGAACCGGTTTGGGGGGCGAACCGGTTCGGGGTACATGCGAACCGGTTCGAGGGGCCTGATGCGCGAATTTGCCTCCTTTATTCTGATTGGCTCTAAGGTTTCCTTCTTATACAACATCAAAATTTCGTGGTTTAATACTCTACATCACAAAAGGTTTCCAGAATATCATTAAGTCATCACTACATGCAATTTCCTATCTCAAATTGGGTTTTTCTTCCCTACAATTCATCCTAATCATTCCTAAACCAATATGAAAGATGCATCAACGAAATAAGAAAGATAAACACTTGCCTGGAATTTTTAGAAATCTGGTTCGTTGTTGAATTTGGTGTGATTGCGTTCCCCGTCTCGCGATCTATGCATTGGCGGTGGCGGCGGTGTAAACGGATGAGTTTTGAGCCTTGGAATGCCTTGAGAGCTCTCTCCTCTCCTCTCCAATGGCCGTTCTAGTGTTTTGAGTTATCTAACCCTGGGAGATAACCTAAACATCTGATATAACCCCTTTAATTTTCGTGGGTTTAATTACCCAAAAATACAAAATGACTAAAATGCCCTCCCGGGGTACTAATTAGGCCTAAAAACGCCCCGAGACCCAAATCAAACCCCCGGGTATACTTTTCTGACTATCTCGACCCTTTCGGACGCGTTGGCGCACTCAAAACGACCATACGGATAACTTATAAAATATTCACTTTTATTAATCCACATTTAGTCCCGACACGACACAGGCGCGTCCCGACTTAAATTTCCACAATTGTCATTTTATTCACACGTGACAATATTATAAAAATAAATCTCATATATTACTATACTCATCCAGTAATATGCAACAAATAATATATTCCCAATAATTACTAACTCTTGTCACGCTAATAAATATTTAAAACAACATTTCGGATTAAAATTAAATTAATTTATCTCAATTAAATTTAATAAATGCTTAAATTTAAAAGCCATGTAAATACGGGGTATTACATACTTCCCCCCTAATAACGGAATTTCGTCCCGAAATTCGGAAAATAAGGCCTACCAGGTAGCACAATTCTGGATATCCTTGTTAGTACGCAAACTATCTACATAGTACGGCGCTCAATCACTATAGCTTTTTCCTCACAGCAACATTGTTTTACATTCTCATTGGAGACACTTCACATTGCACTCCCAACTGACAACATTTGAATAGGTTACGTCTATACGTTATAAATTCCATTATCTCACTATCATTAGGAGGCCGCACCTCACTACATGACAACTACTCGGATTTATTCATACACAAAATTCCCATTCTGAGAAGATCATACGAACATTTGACCACTCTTGACTGCCTAAAACAGTCGTGGAATTCCACCATAGTTATCGGATATTTTTTCGACCGATCCAAAAATTCTGATTATCTACTCTCCTCTAAACATACGGAAGAAGAATAGTCGAGGTTCTTCCATAACAAAACCTTAATAAGTACCTCGTACGCGACAAACAGGTACGAGTGCTTCTACAGAGCATTCTTGAAATCATCGTACCAAGATTCCAAAATCTCCTTCACGTGGCTCCACTAATCTTTAATCACCATGCGCTTATTCCCTGGCTAAGGGTGATACATCCTACTCTAAATGAAATCTTATCTCCGCTGGTTCCTGAAATCCCATATCAAAGGTGGGATTCACCAATCTCATCCTGATTCAGAAATTTATACTGCGCCGGACCATGCACTGGCGCGATCCTTCCTTTCAAAGGAAGTCTGGGGCATACTAGTTAATATTGTAAGCCAGCCCAAAGGAATATCAATCGCTTCCTTCTCGGCGACTTAATTCACATGTTCGGGATAAATCCTTGATCTTGTTTTCAGGATGGCAACCCATCCAAGAACTTTACCGACTTTACCAACCTCTTCCAATTTCAGGAATTTTCGATAAACACAAAATTCTTTGGTTGATTCTCCTCTTTCAACCAAAACTTACCTATGGGCAGTGCATGTAGAGACTACTCACCATGTCTCGCTAAACATCGATTCTTCCCTTGAAATGTCTCACATTAAGTGACACGTAATACTCCCCTTCCTTCCTTGGAGTATGCCGAAAGTTCCGACCGGTGCTCTTCTCTCCACGAAGCGCATTTTTGGATCTCTTATACTATACTAACATCATTACTCTTTGTATGCGCAAGTCGCTCTCACACTTGACTAATAACAACTCCGCTCCGGGTGTACTTCATAACAATTAAATTCTACTCTATTCAAGGAATACCAATTCTTGAATGGCTTCCCACAGCCTTCCAATCAAGTTAGGGCGTGCTATTCTAATTGCACACTTATGTATGGATTATCGCCCCTCATGTGACGTTTAATCCACTCTATCACTTCCACTTCGTTATACTAGTCCCACAAACATATATTTCACACGTCTATTACCACGTCCCTTCGACTCAGACTATTTTAACTGTAGTTAACCAAGATGCCCACATTTTTGCAACACTCCGACCGCCCTGGGAGAGCGAACGGCGTGCTACTCATCTGTAGGACTAACTAAATTCAATGGAATAGAAGGAATAGGGCATTCAAATTCCATGACAATAAAAGAGGAATAATAATTCTCAACCTTCCTCAGATAAGTACAACAATTTTCCCAAATAGGTACAACAACCAAAATAAATCACTAACGCTCTATTCATCAAAATAATTAAAGGTCATCTCTTTTGTATAATATAAAGTTCTTTCCAGATAATCCATGCTAAAAATCATTCCAACTCTTTATTCACCTTGTGTTCTGTACGCGGTTATGACATTTGGGTACTCTCAATCACCCTAGAAATCAAAATTCTTAAATTCCCCTTATCATCGTTCCACCCCTCAACTCGTGGGGATAACTTTCAATGCTTTCCTACCAAAAATATCCGGCTCCAATGACCTTAAAACAAAATTCAACTTCCAACTTACATACATATTACTTGATCCCATTTCGACCAGGGTACCGAACTCATGGAATAGTGACCAAACGTCTCCCTATTTCCAACCTTACGCTAAGTTTCATGCGTGGGATGTCTCGCAAAGAGAAATCCAAACAAGGAACCCCCCCGATACACTACTACCTAGCATTGTCGGTTATTGAAATCCGTTAGGTCCTCCATCCATAGTATATACCCCTTTATTCCGTCCCTTGACAAAAAAGTTACAATTTCTCCCGTAATTATGCTTAACAAAGAACGTTTCACCAATTTCACTATCGTCCCGTATTGGTTGATGGTAATTACATTCTATAAACCTCGGATACATACGATCGAAATTCTCTAAATTTCCTTTTTCTAACATTAGGGGTATAACTCTTAACTCCCACATCTCTTAAGGATAAATATAACACTGCACTCTTCCTATCACTAAGTCCGGAGTGCTAAACATAATACCGAGTCAAGTCTTTTCGCTCAAAGGTAAATCCCGGTACATACTGAATCATACTGACAAAGTCTATACATACATTGGTATCGAATATCTCAAGCCCACTATCTCCTCCGAAGTCTCTAGGATAGATAATATAAGTGAGAGTCCAACCTTCTTACAGGTAAAGCCTCGCCAAAACAAAACGTGTTGCACTAATGTAACTACTCCGATAGCCTTACAATAAATGCCCACTATCATACTACCCATTTCTATAACATTTTAACAAAGATAATATCATACTCGTGTATCGCATCACTACAACGAGTAACCTCAATAAAGTATAAAACACTGTTAATATATTTATTCATCCCCCGCGGATAGCACCAAAGAAAAATCCCGCTATACTAAGGAAAAATATTCACATAATGGTAACATTTATAATGATATGCATTAAACTCGTCTCACATGCTAATCTAGAAATGAACAAAATATGGTGACTCGCTCGTGTCACATAAACACGCCGCATCCTCTAAGGATACAACTTATACTTTCATCCTGGCAATCGTCTTGACTGCACAAATGGTTTTCGGACGTAACACGTCTGCCCAAACCAAAAAAAAATTATTTTTAATCGTCGTCCTTTACTAGGCACCGTATTCTTGTCCCTTTTTCTCACTTTGGAACATATTATCGCGAGCAATTTCACTCCGCACCAAAATACCTCAACACATAATCCACTTATCACCTGTCCTACTAACCAGGTTAGGATTGTCCTTCTCTCGGACTTTAGTAGACTCGATTCCTTTTAGCCATCCCGGTTGTTCCCTTAGCTTTTTAGGCCATAAAGATCATGTTACTATCTATAATAGTACTTACTGAATTTACCATCACTTGGTAAGAATTTAACTATTTGAAGCATTTAAATGGTTTTCCTGATGTGGATCCACATCCTTTTGTGGTGCTATACCACCACCGTTGTATTTAGTCTTATTCTCGACTAAATTCTTCGATTCCTCTAACTTCCCCCACAAAGAAGCGTTATCATCTATATTGACAAAATATGACATTGTCAACCTCTGAATCGGTCGTCCATCAGAATTTCCTCCTCGAGTATTACCAACTATTATTACAAGTTGGTCTCCCACTTGGAGTCGTTTCCTCCACTAGTATCTACCTCTTTCGATACAAAATTTGCTAACGATTAGGATTCATATCCACAATTGGACTTCTGTCATGCCCTCCTGCGATGAGTTCAGAACCACGTTTGCTTCTCATCCTGAATAGTTGAGGAAGGAACATACGGTCAACACTGTACCTAAGGTTCTCCTATAGGCATAGCATTCCACTTCTAAAATTGGTGGTTGACTCCAACCATTATAATTTCGTCCCGAAAGCCAAGAAAATTTTCTCTAAATTTTCACTTTCAGTTTGCCACACTCCGTCCTATATTTAAGCCTTTGGATACTTTACCTCCTTTGGTAAACACATACAATTTTCACGTTTCTAAAATTTCCCAATGACAGTCTCTACACGTTTTTGTAATACGTTGGGTAAGTTTACCCTCGCACTTCATTTGACTATAACAGCATTTGAAAATCATTGTGGCACCTTAGTTGCCTTTCTAGTCGTGGCTTCTCGTGCCATAATGGAGGTGACCTCGACTACGGTCATCATCCTCGGATATATTTCATAATCTCAACTGACCCCTGCCTCCTGATGTACGCTTAACGGTCCTCTTCTGACATCCGTCATCGCTCGGTACACGCACACATCCGAACGAAATTAGAATTCACTAGTGTATACACATTATAGCAGGAGAATGAAATATCATCAAAGGAATCGACAATCCTAAACATAGGGCTCTATAACAAACAAAGCAACACTGAAAGCATAATAAGCCGTACAGATCCTAAGGACACTAGAACCTGATGCTCTGATACCACCTGTGACACCCCGCCTAATTAAATACCGGGCGATCACTCCTTTATTAAATTAAAATCAAGGTGAACAGTTGGTTCATTCTTAGCATCACTGTCGTAAAAATACTTTTCCAATTTAAACACCCTAAATAATTAAGCTAAGTGTCAAAACCATTTAAAACCTTATTCTCATTTTATTAAATCTGGTTATAAAACCTTAAACCATTAACATCTAAAGAGTCACACATTAAGAATAAAAACAGAATTGAACATACACGAATTTAATCATCAATAATAAATCCCAACATTTACAACACTAAAGGAAAACATCCGGACAGTAATAAATCCCGAAATAAAGGTACTGAAAGTAAAAATTTCAATCTCTGACAATACCAACAAAATAATAGAAAGACGGCGACACATGCCCCTGCTGGATAAAACTGAACTAGGAGTAGAATCAAATGGATGAAGTCGTCTAAACAACAGGCCTGCAACTCCCACCTAAGCTGCAGCACGTTCCTTCCAAAGGATCCTAAGTAAGACGCCCATGTGGCTGGGCACCTGTAATACATACATATATATACAAGAGAGAAAAGGAAATAGAAAAGGGTTAGAGCCCGATAGTTTATATGATTTAAAAATTCGTTAAGCAAGTATTTAAATTGATTACAGGCTAATGCAACAACATATTAGTGCGACACTCTCTTGAGAAATTCTCACCTCTCTTCTAATGTGCACACCTATCGCACTAACCTTCCCAATGGTCTATCTCGTCATATACCACCCTATCTTTCCCCAATGATTTAACTTATCTTAGGTTATTCGCAGGATTTACAACTGAACAACACAAGTATTTAAAACGTAAGATTTCAATTTGTAACCAAGGTTCTCCGTTTAACTTTATTAATAAATAAAGTTTTCCAGTGTCATATTATACTTTCTCAAAACAATTATTTATAATTTGAGTCATCAACCATGTCCTACATATCAAATCACAGTAGGCAGTTCCAGATTTTTGAATTTCATATATATATTAACTACTCGTATAATATATATATCATAACAGCACCCCACATAAAAACTATGGTGCGGGCCTACTCTGCTATCCAATCCCCGTATCAATCGTACTAAAGGGAATACAAGTTCGGAATCACTCTCGAACTGTATAAATACATACACAAACAATATTGAGGCGAAGCATAGTTTCCAAGTCCAAGAGGTCAGTACATACCCTCACGTCTCTTAGGACCGTGACTACCGATTCGATAGCCTGTACCTAGGATTCCTATCTTCTAGGGTACGAGTCAATATCCCCCATAAGGCACACGAGATAAGATCGTCCCAGCGTGGTAACCTCAGGGATAGCAAGTAGCGCGGGCATGATTTTCACAGGTATATAATATATGCATACACAATCATATAAATATACCACTTTTATTATATCAATTTAGGTTTATCCAATAACCCACATTCACAACATTTATCCCTATTTTTCCATTATTATTTATCAAGTATAATGGTTTGTCTAACTTTAATTCGAAGGGTTTTTCCAACTTACTACGTGATTGGACATAAATATTGTATATTTATTCCCCTGATTTCAGTGCATTTGTGAACCCGAGTGATGTAACCTATATGGATTTGACGCACATTTATGCTACTAATCTTCTTTGGCAAGTATTTCGTGTTTCGTGCTTCTCTTATTGGTTTTACAGGTTAATTATGCAAGCAGCGCAAAAGAGAAAGCATGACAATGAAAGAAAAGCTAAGAAGGCAAGTTCAAGGGAATTTTGATAATTCTGCAGCCAGATCCCGAAGGAGAAGTCAACTGGAAAGTTGAAGAGCTCCGAACAACGAGAACACTCGAAGAAACGACACCCAAATCCGAGCTACGGTTGATGAGTTATGACCCGTTGAAGTTGAAGAAAAATCCAAGGAAGAAAGGAAAGAAAACAAAAAAAAAATTCTAAGTGTTAAATGGAAGAAAAAGCACCCCAGACCAGCAAACATTCGCGAACTCAGGGGCGAACCGGTTCGGGGTACATGCGAACCGGTTCGAGGGGCCTGATGCGCGATTTTGCCTCCTTTATTCTGATTGGCTCTAAGGTTTCCTTCTTATACAACATCAAAATTTCGTGGTTTTATCCTCTACATCACAAAAGGTTTCCAGAATATCATTAAGTCATCACTACATGCAATTTCCTATCTCAAATTGGGTTTTTCTTCCATAAAATTCATCCTAATCATTTCTAAACCAATATGAAAGATGCATCAACGAAATAAGAAAGATAAACACTTGCCTGGGATTTTTAGAAATCTGGTTTGGTGTTGATTTTGGTGTGGTTGCGTTCCCCGCCTCGCGATCTACGCGTTGGCGGTGGCGGCGGTGTAAACGGATGAGTTTGGGGCCTTGGAATGCCTTGAGAGCTCTCTCCTCTCCTCTCCAATGGCCGTTCTAGTGTTTTGAGTTATCTAAACCTAGGAGATAACCTAAACATCTGATATAACCCCTTTAATTTTCGTGGGTTTAATTACCCAAAAATACAAAATGACTAAAATGCCCTCCCGGGGTACTAATTAGGCCTAAAAACGCCCCGAGACCCAAATCAAACCCCCGGGTATACTTTTCTAACTACCTCGACCCTTTCGGACGCGTTGGCGCACTCAAAATGACCATACGAACAACCTATAAAATATTCACTTTTATTAATTCACATTTAGTCCCGACACGACACAGGCGCGTCCCAACTTAAATTTCCACAATTGTCATTTTATTCACACGTGACAATATTATAAAAATAAATCTCATATATTACTATACTCATCCAGTAATATGCAACAAATAATATATTCTCAATAATTACTAACTCTTGTCACGCTAGTAAATATTTAAAACAACATTTCGGACTAAAATTAAATTAATTTATCTCAATTAAATTTAATAAATCCTTAAATTTAAAAGCCATGAAAATACGGGGTATTACAGGGTCGTCCCCACCATTTGCCCTCATCATACTTGAGGGTGATTTCCCACCAACTTAATGATGTTTTAAATTTCAAGTCCCCCCTCGTCTTTCTTGAGGGTAAATGGGGTGTTGTCCCCACCAATTACCCTCATCATAGCCGAGGGTGGTTTCCCACCAACTTAATGATGTTTTAAATTTCAAGTCCCCCCTCGTCTTTCTTGAGGGTAAATGAGTGGTCGTCCCCCCCATTTTCCCTCATCATAGCCGAGGGTGGTTTCCCACCAACTTAATGATGTATTAAATTTCAAGTCCCCCCTCGTCTTTCTTGAGGGTAAACGAGGGGTCATCCCCACCATTTGCCCTCATCATAGCCGAGGGTGGTTTCCCACCAACTTAATGATGTTTTAAATTTGAAGTCCCCCCTCGTCTTTCTTGAGGGTAAATGAGGGGTCGTCCCCACCAGTTTTCCCCATCATATCCGAGGGTGGTTTCCCAAGAATGACCCCAATCATGCTAGAACTGACAAACACAAGATGGGGGGCCAATATGATATTTCTCATTAACATTCCAAGTGTTCTGTTGGAGCAACACCCATTACAATTGTGGTCCGATAGGACATTACAACACTACTGATAGTATTTCTTTAAATGATCTGCGTTCCAGGGGTTGTAAAAGGGTTCCCCTTCTAGGTTTTCTAGCCTATAGGTCCCAGGGACAACTTCATCAATGACCCTATACGGGCCATGCCAATTTGGGTGAAGTTTATTAGGCTTTTGCCAAGTCTTTTTGAGGACTAATTCCCCTACTGCGATTGGTCTTTGTCTCACCCTCTAGTTATAGAACCTCGCAGTCCTCTATTGGTAAGCGGCTTGACTTATCTCGGCGTCTTCCCTCCTTTCTTCGATCAGGTCCAAGTCAAGTCTCCTCTCTTCCGCATTTCTCTAGGGGTCATACATTTGGACTCTATGGGTAGGAAACCCGATCTCGGTGGGGATGACGGCTTCTGAGCCATACGCCATCATGAATGGGGTTTCCTCGATGGGTGTCGTTGTCGTCGTCCTGTAGGCCCACAGTACACCGTACAACTCCTCGACCCATCTTCCTTTTGCCTCCTCAAGTTTCTTCCTGATCCCCTCTAGGATTTTCCTATTTGTAACTTCCGTTTGCCCATTGGCTTGAGGTCGGCCTGGGGATGAGAAGAATTGTTTGATACTCACCCTTTCACAGTACTTCTCTAGAGATGTATTCTTGAATTGAGTCCCGTTATCCGAAATGAGGATGTTGGGGAGACCATATCTGCATATAATATTTTTCTAGATAAACTGGAAGGTCTTCTGCTCGGTGATCGTTACCATCGGCTCCGCCTCTACCCATTTTGAAAAATAGTCAATTGCTACGATGAGGAACCGGTAGTTATTGACAGCCCTAGGCAAGGGTCCTACCAAGTCGATCCCCCACACTGCAAATGGCCATGGGGATGTAATGAAGGTAAGAGGCTGATGGGGCTGGTGAGGGATGGTGGCAAATCTTTGACATTTATCACACTTTTTTACATATGCCGTGGCTTCTTTCCCCAAGGTCGGCGACCAGTACCCCTGGGTTACTACCCTCTTCTCCAAAGACCTGCCCCTAATGTGGCTTGAACATGACCCCTCGTGCACATCATGCAAGATGTGTGGGACTTCAGACGGGTGCACACACCTAAGTAATGGGAGCAAGAACCCATTTTTGTACATAGTGTCTCCGATGACAGTGAATTTTGCAGCTCTATATCTCAGTTTTTTCTTTTCTTATTTTATTTCTGGCATCTCCCCCTCTTTAATGTATTTGATTTGAGGATTCATCCACGAAGCTTCCCTGATGATATTTAAGCAAGAGCCAAGTGTTCCCTCTTCTTCATTGATCGTTGGCCGAAGCAAAATTTCTACTGGGACTGTCCTCCTAATATCTGTCCTAGTTGCTGAGGCCAGCCTAGTAAGTGAATCAGCCCGGCTATTGTCAAGCCTAGGTATCCTCTTCAACTTTATTTCTCTAAAGCTCTTTAATAGTGACTTTACCCTTTCAAGATATTTGGCCATTCTCTGATCCTTAGCCTCGTAGGCTCCTAGTATCTGATTCACCACTAGTCTCGAATCACTATGGACCAAGAACTGGTAGATACTAAGAGACTTAACCAAGGAGAGGCCCCCTATCAGAGCCTCATACTCAGACTCGTTGTTGGATGCTTTGAAATTAAACCTTAGGGCTTACTCGATGTCTGTACCGTCTGGTGCTGAACTATTAATCCAGCCCCACTTCCGCTTTTGCAAGAGGACCCGTAAACGAATAAGCTCCACACTGTCTTTTCCTCCGAGAAATTTCCCTTAGTGAGGGACCCCTATCTAAAGAGATATCTTCTCTCTTCGTTTTCGGCCATTTTTTCTCTAGCTGTGCTTGTCTCCGCCTTTTCTGCGGGTGAGTCAACAACTCTACCTTACAGTGTATCTCTCTCTTTGAGGATCTCATCTTTAGCCTCATCATCTTCCCAAGTAAATTCAGCCATAAAATCTGCTAATGCTTGCCCCTTAATGGCCGTCCTTGGTTGATATACAATGTCAAACTTTTCCAACTCTATAGCCCAGGCCATTAGCCTCCCCGATTTTTTTGGCTTGTGAGAGACCTGCCTAAGAGGAGAGTCAGTGAGGATGACCATTGTATGGGACTGTAAGTACGGCTTCTTCTTTCTTGATGCATGGATCAAGGCATAGGCTAACTTCTCCATCTTTGGGTATCTTTGACAACAGCAAGGGAGACCCTAAGTATGTCTTTAGCTCCTTAAAAGCCTCATCACACTCTTCACTCCATTCAAAAACCTTTTTAAGAATTTTGAAGAATGGTAAGCACCTGTCTGTAGCTCTGGACACAAACCTATTCAAAGTAGCCACTCGCCCTGTGAGCCTTTGAACGTCTTTGATGGTCTGTGGGGTCTTCATTTCTATGAGGTCCCTTATCTTTTTAGGATTGGCGTCGATGCCTCTTTGGTTGATAATGAACCCCAAGAACTTCCCTGCTCCGACCCCGAAGACACATTTGTCCTGGTTGAGCTTCATTTGGTACTTGTCCATTGTGTTAAAGGTCCTCTCGAGGTCGGCCACATGATCCTCGGCCTTTAAACTTTTGGTCAGCATGTCATCTACATAAACTTCCATAGACTTCCCAATTTGGTCTTGAAACATTTTATTCATAAGGGGCTGATACGGTGCCCCCACATTTTTTAGGCCAAAGGGCATGACCCTATAACAGTGTGTCCCCTTATCGGTAATTATAATTGTTTTCTCTGAGTCTTCAGGGTTCATGAAGATCTGGTTGTACCCTGAATAGGCATCCATGAAGCTCATGAGCTCATGTCCTGCGGTAGCGTCTACCATCTGATCAATCCGGGGGAGAGGGAAGCTGTCTTTGGGACAATGCTCATTCAGGTCTGTGAAGTCTACACACATCCTCCACTTCCCATTGGCTTTTGGGACAATGACTGCATTAGACAACCATTCGGGATAGATGACCTCTCTAATAAACTCTGCATCTTCTAGCTTCTTAACCTCATCCCTAATGACCTCATACTTCTCTCGAGAATAAATTCTCCTCTTCTACTTCACTGGCTTTGCACCCTCTACCACGTTGAGCTTGTGCCTCATAATTTTGGGGTCGATCCCCGGCATATCTGCGTGACTCCATGAAAAGACACTATGTATTCTCCTTAGCAACTTGATGAGGTCTTCTTTTATGTCTATCTTCAGAGCTTTGCCGACTTGGACGGTTTTTTTCGGCTCATCCTCATTGAGGATGATGGATTCTACCTCTTCCGCGGCTTCTCCTTTCTTGAATTTTTTCTCATCCCTGGGGTCAAGGGTGTCAATATTGTAAGTGGCGGTTGCCTTCTTGTGTGCCTCTCTTTCTTCGGCGGAGTTAAAATAATATTTCCGCTCTATCGTCTGGTCTCCCTGGACTTCCCCTACCCCGTAAGGGGTTGGAAATTTAATCATCTGATGGACCTTAGACGGCACAGCTTCAAACCCCTTCAGGGCTACTCGCCCCAGTATATTGTTGTAGGCCGAGAAGACATGTTCATCCATCACAAAGAAGCTGACCTTCTTGGTAAGCCATCTCGACCACTCGTCTCCCATCCTAACGTCGTCCTCATACACTCCAAGGGGATGAACCTTTTCCCCACTGAACCCAATCAATGGGTGATGGTATGCGACGAGTCTAGCACGGCTGAGACCTAAGGCTTTGAAGCACGGCCAAAACATAGCTATCCCCATCTACCAAGATCCTCGGCACCTCGCATCCGTGCACCCTGGTAGTGATGACGAGGGGGCATCAAGTGGGGCTAAGAGGCCTTTGAAGTCCATTCTTGAGAACCCCACTATCAGAGTATCCATATCGGCCTTCTTCCTATTTTTCGACTTTGCCTCAACAGAGGTTGAGTGCACAGCCTTTGTCGCTGCCTTGGCTTCAGCTACATGGGCCTTCCTGTCGGCGACCTCTGACCCTCCTCCTGCTAGACCCCCGAAAATCATTCCCATACCGAGCGAGATCATATTAAGTCTCTTGACAGGGCCGTGGCCGTCTCTTGGAGGGAGGTCAGGGTTGTCCTCATCATCAGAAGGGTCGTCCCCTCTTTTTGGAGGACCTTCTCTACATGCATCGCCTCGCTTCTTTCTGGGGTCATCCCATCGGCACCTCTTGAAGGCACCCTTGTCAACGTACTTCCTAAGCTTCCCTTCTTTTAGCATCTTCTCGATTTCATCTTTCATAGCAAAACACTTATCGGTGATATGGCCATGGTCTTGGTGAAATTCACACCACAGATTCTTGTTCCTTTTATGGGGGGGCTGCCCTTAGCTTCTCAGGCCACTTCAAGGACTGACCACTTTTTATTTCATTGAGAATATGCTCGTAGCTGACCGTCAGAGGGGTGTAATCAACGAACTTATCGTCTGTAGACCTCTTCTTCCCCTCTTTGTTCTTCTTATGGTACTTACCCCCACTATTGCCTCCTTTTTCATCTTCGTATTTTGCGGCCATCGTCTCTTCGGTGTTCATCGCCTTTCTTGCTGTCGATAACAATTCATCCATTGTCCTTGGAGGGTCTTCAGCAAGCTTCCATAATAGCTTCCTCTTCTGGAGTCCTCCAATGAGAGCGGTCATGGCTATGCTCTCCTCATAGTCTTTAACCTCTAATTTTTCTTTGTTGAATCTGGATATGTAGCCTCTTAAGCTCTCATTCTTCCCCTGCTTAACATAGAACATGTGTGTGGTTTCTTATGTGGCCTCACCCCAAAGCAAAAGTTATGGATAAACCGGTCTGCCAATTGCTTAAAGGTTTCAATGGAGTTTTTTGGAAGAGACATGTGCCTGACATGTGCAACCCCAGTTAGAGTGCCAGAAAAGGCACGACACCTCATCTCATCTGAGATAGAGTATATGTCTACCACCGATTGATACATCTCAATATGATGGATAGGGTTTGTACTCCCGTCATATCTTGGGGTGACCACAGGTGGATTAAACTTGGATGGCATTGGGAAGTTGACTATCTTCGCCACAAAGGGTGAGCTTATGGAGTATCCTCTCTGAAGAGGGTCCCGGCTCTTCAGAATATCACCAATTTTATCCTCCAGTCGCTGGATCGAGTCATTCCAGGGCCTCGTAGAGTCGGCTTGGCCAAGGTTATCCCCCGCCGCCTCTTTGAGGTGGACGAAGGGTTCTGCGGCAACAGGCCTGTGTTGGTTATTTACTTCCCCTTGACCGTCGTCCCATCCTTGGGGTCGGTCCCTGTGGGGTTGGCCATCTGGTGCCTCCCTTCTGGACCTTGCAGCACTCCTTGATCTGGACAATTTTTCCCGCAGGTCATTTACTGGGCCGACCCCCTGCTCAGATGATCAAAAGCAGAGCCCCTCGGACGATCGTCAGGATTTTGCCTTCCACACTTCCCTCTGCTCTCCTGGAGAGGTCTCACAGTATTGTTGGAGACCTCATATGGCTCCCAACATTCTATGGGGGACTCCTCCCCCTCCAGATCATCATACCTGTCCTCAGGGCAAGGGTTTCCTTGCCTCCCCAGGTGTAAATGCTGGGGGTCAGCAACATCCCTCCGTCGCTATGGAGGTGGCAAGTCTTTGCGTGGCGCCTGGGGTGGTTCCCTGGTCTCATGCTTCCCTAGAGTTGCTGCCGAAGTAATCATCTCAGGTGAGACCCCTGGTGGTCTTAGTATGTTTTGGCTTAGAGCTATAAAATGCTCCTGTATGATCCGTTGGCTTGCTGCCAGAGACTTCAAAGCGGCCGCCACATCAGCCATCTCAGACTGAGGTGGTGGTTGACTGGAACTCGGTCCTACTCCACTATCCGGTGGAGGAAGAGGTGGTGGTGGCATCTCCGGTGCTATGTGTTTGAGCTATAGAGAGCTGAATGACCAAAAGACTGAAGAGATTGGAATCCCGAATGGGTCTCTTTCAATGGTAAAACAACTCCACAAAGGGGGAGATCTGGTTCACCACTAGAGTGCCCGGTGAGGTCAAGCTGTATAAAGGAAGAGATGTTTTCACGTTCCCACAGACGGCACCAAATTGATGATGATGAAATCTAGCACCACCAGGTAAGTGATGATGAGCTCAAATAGTAATAACAATGGCAACTATAGAGATGTATGTGTGTAAGTGTATAGAAGGGGATGAGTATAAGAGGAATAAGACAATGATGTATAGTGGTTCAACCAATTAGGCCTATATCCACTGTGAGTGTGTGATCCACTAAGTATGGGCACTAATGGCCTTGGATACAATGCACATAAGCTCCATCTCTCTCTACTGTGTGTACAAGCAGAATTTTAGCTAGGGTTACAATTATCGATCCCCTTGCAGGGTTGTAGGTGACAAGTATATATAGGTCTTAGGGGGTGTAGTGTACCCCCCAAGCATGCATGGTACATGTGAGTTATAATCTAGCCAATCCCCCATTGACACCTGGAGGTGCCACCTGTGCTCAATGATGACATAATATTCCCTCACGTGAGGGGGTGATATTGTTATAACGGTCTTTCACGTGCCATATGAGCCCCATGCGCACTGTTCCACGCGTCTCCCAAATCACGCGTTGTGATGGTGTCACCCTCGGCCTATGATATGAGGCAGAGGGCAAAGTTCCTGCTGGCAGTGAGCCTGGCCTAATGCAGGCCTCGTACTATCGTACCCTCGTAGGGTCGTCCGGACCATGATGAGGGGTCGGCCTCCTGAAGGGTCGTCCGGGCCTGATGAGGGGTCGTTCCCTTGAAGGGTCGTCTGGGCCTGATGAGGGGTTGTCCCCTTGAAGGGTCATCTGGACCTGATGAGGGGTCGGCTGATATTGGTTGACAGATCATCTTGGCCTCGTCCAGGTGGAGGACGCTCTCGGCCTGGCCGAGGGTATATATGGAGATATCTTGGCTTCTCATAATAAGGTTATCAATCATGAAGGGGAAAACTCTTGTACGTCCATTAAAACTAGTGATTGTGTTTCAGGTACTCACATCATCCAGACAGATGGGAGCTTTGACATCAATAGCGGGATGGGCGCTTTTGGAGGTGTTGTGCGGGATGAGGCTGGGAGATGGATTGTTAGATTCATTGGTCGTATTCAGGGAACGACAAGTCCACTTAGAGCTGAATTGAAAGGTATTTTCCATGGCCTGAACATTGCCTCCAGGGAAAATTGGAAAGGCGTCTGCCTCATAACTGACTGTCTCGAAGCCGCCCAGCACTTGGAGTCGGAGGACAAAGGGAATCACCCACTCGTAAATATCATTGAAGATTGTTCTTAGCTCGTCAGCTGTCTCAAAGCCAAGGTCATCCATATTTCGAGAGAAAAGAATACCCTTGCGGATTGCATGGCCAAAATTGTAAAAGACTTTCAGGAGATTTATTTGGAGTATGAGCATACCCCGGAGTGGCTCCTCACGATGCTTGATAGTGCTGGTTTTGATAACTCCATGACCTAGTTTTTGTCTTATGGATTGTTTGTCTTTTTATTTCCATCTTTGTAACAAAAAAAAAAGAAAAGAGAGAAAAACAGAATATGTTTTTCATACATTAAACTGATGAGTGAATAGAAATAAATATACAATGGAGTTTGACAAAGTCAGTAACAACACTGAACGCAAAATAAAAGTCAGCAACCATGAGTTGAAGAAATACAAAGAATTTGAATATTTTTGTTGCAAATGATCAACAACTTTGAATGAACAAGCCTACATGTAATTTGACTTGCTCAAGCAGTTTAACTTGTAGGATTATTCGAAAAATAATGTCCTTAATAATACTTTGCCATGTGATACAATCAAATGATTTAAAATAATTGTATCACTTCATTTTTTACGACTTAAAATATCTTATCCTTAACCAAATGGATTCTTAAGTGAATGAATATAACTTACTAAATTTTGTGGATTTTTAATTTATACGCGCCTATTGTATCTTTGACCCTTTTTACTATTACGAGTACTATCTCTATTATTATTGTACGTATGTTGTGAAAAGCTATATCAAATTAAAATTATTAGTGCGATTAGAGTATAAAACCCCATATATATTGGACTTGCTTTACACACTGAGTTGAGCAATGTTTGAGCAGAATCTCTTGTTTTCGCAAAGTTTTCCCTCCACTTTCTCTAAGTCAATGAAAAGACTGGGCCCAACTGCCAACGCACCACTTACAAAGTTAGCCCATACATCCACATTGACCTAACAGAGACAAGCTTCTCTTTCCCATAATTTTTACTTCTGTAAAGTTTTAGCGTAGCTACTTTATTTCATGATAGGCTAATTATACTTCAACCTAGACCACTTGCATTTAATTACTAAAATCAATCACTTCCCGTTGGAACCCAAAATCAACTTGAAACGAAAAGTTATCACATCCAAGTTATTGTACACTTAATTTGATTGAAAATTCTCTTGTCACATTACAATCTCAAGATATGCTATGATTAAATAATTTTTATGAGCTGGCACTTATCACTTCGAGATAGATTAGAAAGGACATTTGCTGGATGAACTGGTGATTTGATTTGATTTCAGGAGGGAAAGCTTCTTTATTTAAATTTTCAAATTATATTTAATAAATTCAAATAAAATCAGCAATGGCCTACTTGCAATTCATGTTCACTTTATCATTTTTCCCTTTCAATTCAGTCTAAATGCGTGTATCTGATTAATTTTACATTGTTGCACTGATGTTTATTTTTCTAAAACCTCTTTTCCAAATTTTAGTGAAAATACAATATCTTTAATTTAGAATATATTTTGAATATACTAAAAAGTTGTGTCAGCATTATTTGATATTTTGAATAATATTTAGTGAAACCTTAAACACCAATCAAATCTCCACACTTACCGTGTCACTCTAAATGTTTCAAATCATATATGGATCTATAATTATTCCGCTCTTATTATAACAAAAAAAATGTGGATTTTTTTGTAAAACAAAATAAACATGCACTGTCTATACTATTGGATTGGTGTAAAGGACAGACAGCCTTATGGGCATCAACTGATCCTTCCTTGGGATTGAATCCCACTTGCACCCACATAAGGGTTCAAACAGCATCTCTTCCTTTTTGTTTTACAAATAAACAAACAGCATGTCTAACCATGCTAACTTGCAAAACTATGCACACTCTCGAATCTCTCAACATACAGAATCCTATGCTTTTCTAACTCCAACCACCGTATATCCCCTCAACTTTACAACATTAATATTTATCACACACACAGACATCCTTTTAGGGATGGATATCGGCGTCTCCCAAATATAGAATATGTTTTAATTTACAGTAACTTTGATTTTTTTATTACTATAGGAATTGATCCCCTCAAAAGTTTCGAAACAAATGAACTCACCCTCTCTATAGAAATATAAATTTACTACCGAAGTTGAATTTTAGTTGTCATTTTTAGCTAAACTTGAATCATTAGGCACAAGTATATGTATTTATAAACTTATTTGCAAATATTGTATTTATCATATTAATTAAAGAAACAGTTATTGTTCACCCACCCCACACTTGTGTTATAAATGTTACTAGAGCTGTTAATTACAAAAACAGTTTTTTGCAAATATTGTATCCCTAAGTTGTATTCCTAGAGCTGTTCATTAACATTTATATCCCTGACTTTAAAATTTGTACCCACACTCTCATTTGAATTACGTATGAGACACAATTTCAGTGAGATCGTTAATTGAAGAATTCATTTTGAATTAGATCCAATCAGTGTATTAACTAAATTTTGTTTATAATATGATACTAGTAAATATAAATTACCTACGTGTACAAATAATATGTGAGATCCACGTTACATCTTTATTGTGTCAATTTTGAGCATTAATGCTCTCAAATGATACAAGATTTTCCCTAAAACACTAGCTGATTCCAGTGAGTCAGAAGCATTTATAAATAAGATACTTAGGCCTCTCGTGAAACTGACCCCAACTTTAAATATCCCAAAAAGTCAATTAAATAAACCGGAATGTCACTTTCATAAGAATAGATTGATCACTTATAAAGTCTATAATGTCTGTAACAGTGTAACTTCCAAGATCATGCAATCAACATTGGAGGAGGGAGTGTTATTGGTTAAAAAAAGGTGGTCCAACTATTTTTCACAATCAATACCAAAATGTTCAGATAAAAAATGAAAATATCTCAATAATGACAAGCTAACATATCAACATGACACTTAAAAACTAGGGTTTCTTCTTACTACTCAAAGCAACATTTGACTTTCCCAAAATATCAAAATAATATTAAAGATAAAGAACATTTAACACATCTAGCCATAGACCATGCTGGTGTATTAGGGTTTCAACAGCTCTATCCTTTGGAATATGAAACCATTTAAAAGAAAGAAAAAAAAGATAACAAAAGATGAACAAAACTAGACATGTAGAAACAACAGCTTACAACCAACCTAACCTTGCCATGTTTTGTGGGTTTGATGTGAATTCTCTTGAGAATTATTCATGCAATGGTCAAAACCAGCTATGGAGAGAATGTCACTATGAGATAGAGCCCTTAAGCCCAGAAAATCTCTTGTCATACCCTCATTGTTCCCATTATTACCCTTTTCACCCTCTTTCTTTATATCCAATAAGCCACTAAAAGTATCTTCATCAAAGGTTGACACATGACCAAACCCATTTCCAGAGGAGAGAGAATTCATCATTTCTTGAAGGAAAGAAGGGTGTGAAACTGCATCTGATGATGACACGTGTCCTGCAAGGCCAGAAAGAAGTGCAGCTTTATTCCCAAATGAGGCCAAATTTGCTTGGACAAACATTTCTTCCCGTGAGGACAAATTTGGGCCAAACCCAGTTGTATTATTCCCAGAATTAGCAGACACGTGAGTTTGGTGGGGGCCCACAATGGTTGGTGGGCTCATGGTTGAGCCCATTTGAGCTGCTTTTTGCAGCAATGCAGTAGCAGACATGTGAGAAGAGCCTGTCGTTGTTGGATGGTAGAGAGGAATTGTGGGTCCCATTCTAGTGTTAGGATTAGGATTAGGGGTAGGGTTTTGTGTAAAATCTTGATTTAAGATTGATGATGAGGTGAGATGATGATTAATTAGGGGCGGTGGGTAAATTAGCCAGGGTGGAATATTAGGGCTTGGGTTGAAATTTTGTTCTTTTTTCATGGGAAATGCATGGGGATTTTGATGGGTGTTAGTAAAATGAGGATTGAAGTTGATATGAGGTGATGAAGATCCAGCTTGAGAGGAATGGAGTGGGTTTACAGTATTGGACCTTGAGCTCTCTTCAGCTAGAGCATCACAGAAGGCTCTGTGAGTGATGAAACTATCCCTCCTAATACCATAAAACAAATGATACATTAAAAGAACATTAAAGAAAATTAACCATCGTAAAAGTAGTAAATAATGCGATAAGAAAAGTTGTTCGAACGCAACACCAATCAAAACACGTCACAAGTGCGATATTTAACGTTTTATCTCTTTAATGGTAAACATGTGGGACGCATGCTAGACATTTGTCGCACCCGTACGCGTCTTAGCTAGTGTTGAGTAGGAAGGCATAATGAATTGGGAAGGCTAAGGTGGTGTTTGTTTTGAGGTAAAATCAATACTAAAGGGTGTTACTATGTTTAAGTATTTATTTTTAACTTTTTAACATTTAACAAGATTAAAATTGAGCATTTAACATTAGAATAACTACTTTCAAATTTCTTCTAGTCTTCCCCATATATTTTTAATGTTAAATAACACTCGTATAGCTAGATTAAGAAATAAAATAATAATATTGTAAAATCATCAAAATAACATATATCCAAGAGTCAAAAATTTATTTAATTCAAATAAACAATATACAATATATTCATATAGACAAAAATAAACCAAATTTCCAGTATTCATATGGTAATAAAAACAAACAAAACAAAACTAAAGCATATACTCCACTCTCTATGACCTAATGTCATTAATATTTTCCATAATTAATATATATCAAACTGATACTGGGGAAAAAAAAGAAAAATACTTGCTCTACATTTTCTTTTTCTGTGTTAAAATTTTATTTTCTCGCTTTGTAATCCCAAATTCCCAACAACCTCTAAACAAAACAAGGAAAAAAAGAAAAAAAAAAAAAAGAAAGCCACCCATGATCCCATCCAAGTTTTTAAAGAGATAATTGGAAATACTAAAGAGAAATGCTTTGTGCCTTAATAACCTCGTCATGGTCCTAAAGACTTTCCTAAAATGATTCTATAATCAACAGGGTTTGTTACCTAGAGAAAAGGGTACCACAGTCGCATCTGTACTCTCTAGTGCCACATGTCTTGGAGTGAGCTTTCCAGTCTGATTGAACTGCATATTTTTTTGAGCATTTTTCGCATTTCCACTTTTTCTCCCCATGTTTTCTGCAAAAATGCTTTTTGATCCCCGTGAGATCCCCAAGTGCCCTGGCTGGGTCATGGTGCACACAACTTTGTTCTGGGCAGACATAAACTTTCTTTCTTATTTCTTTGCTTGTTCTTTGTTTGAGTTTCCATGGCAAATTGTGTCCTCTTCTGTGAAGTTGAAGATTTTGATCTCTTTGAAACCCTTTGTTGCAAATTTCACATAAAAATCTGTTGGTGGCCATTAGAGATTTGGGTGACATTGCTATTACTTCTGCATCTGGGTCTGATCCAAAAAAAAAAGGAGAGAGAAACAATCAATTGCTTTACAACATAGTTGGGAAAAACGAAAAAAAGGGGTAATGATAATAATTTTTTGATATTTTGAGTTGGACCCGATGCTGTTCACTATTATTTGATTTCCCCCCTGTATTATAGAAACTTTGCGACTCAGCTGCTGGGTTTTAATTATGGGTCAAAATTCAAGGGCTGAGAGTAGATGAAGATGGTGCAAACTGAAATTATAGTGTAAAACATATCAAACAAACTAAAATTTTCTAAAAAGGAAAATCCAAAGGCTGAGATGTGGGCTACAAAGTGGATATATGGTACACAGAAAAAACAATCAAAATCCAAATGATACAAAAAGAAAAAGAAAAATAGAGAAATTTTGCGTTTACGTTATGGTTCGAGTTTACACACTCAAATTAAGGTACAAAACAAAGGACAATCAAAATCCAAATGATAAAAAGAAATAGAGAGATTTTGAATTGACATTATACTTTGCCTTCACACCCTTAATTTAAAAAAAAAAAAATGTGTTTCCATCCCCTCATTGAATATCAGCAGTTGAATTTTATCTATCAGCCAACTTCTAATGGGTCAGACATGGGGTGGAAACTCAAATTACGTTACAACACAAGAACAATCAAAACCCAAAAACTAAAAAAATAGAGAAGTTTTAAATTTACATTCTACTTTTAATTTACATCCTTTTGAAACTTAAGTTGCAAACTCAAATTATAATACAAAACGCACTATGTAAACTAAAATTCTCGAAAATATTAATTAATCAATTAATGAAAAAAAAATCAACAAATATTTCAAATCAACCTGGATTGCCTGGTAGATTTCTCTTCTTCTTAAGGGGTTGAGTTTGATTTTGAGGAGCACTAGCAAAGTATTGTTGCCCATAATTACTTCCATTTTCAGCTCTATTCCCAGAAGAAACACTTGTTTCAACTGACGCAGAAGTTAAATTGGACATGTTATCCTCCCCAGCCGGCTGTTGTTTCATTATCACCCCTTTATCCTTCTTCTTCTTCTTCTTCTTCTTCTTCTTCTTCTTCTTCTTCTTCTTCTTCTTCTTCTTCTTCTTCTTCTTCTTCTTCTTCTTCTTCTTCTTCTTCTTCTTCTATATGTGTAACATGAAGGTGAGATCTTAACTTTTATAAGTGAGAAGTATATGAGATAGATCCAAAGACTTAACCTAAACTTAGAAAAAGGTTAAAAAAGTTGGTGAAAACTAGACAAAAAAGAGAGAATCAAGTGGCGAGTTTTGGGTTCTTAACTGGTTTTAGGTTTTGTTTGAACCTCTTAACTCTGAACTGCCTTCTTCTTTTCTTGGCCTCACCCTAACAAACAATGTTTTTTTCTCTCCAAACAAATAAAAGAAAACAAAAAAGAGAGAGAAAGAGAAGAGAGAGACTAAAACTGAACTAGATACTCCACCCATAATATGTTCTTCATGTTTATATCACTTGGTTGCCACAAATAAGAAAATCCAATAATAAGAAAATAATATATGAAGAAATAAACTAGAGATACATAGATGTGGATGAGAAGGGATCCCAAGGGGTAAGACCACAACCCTAGGGCTAACTCTGACGTGCACTTTCTGTCTTTTCTTTTGTTCTGTTCTCAACCCAGGGAAAAAATAGAAAGAAAAGGAAAAAAGCACTGTTATCTTTATTGTAGTTGCTTTGAAGAAAGTTTAATTTATGTAAACACTTTTGCTTATAAAGTAAGTGAAGAAAGCACTGGTTTAAAAAGAGAGTTGGATTTGCACATTTTACATCATGGGTAAGTAGTCTAGGGAACCTTTAATCTTTCTATATTTACAAGTGAAATGATGGACTCATTGATTAAATCCTAACACGAATGATCATGTTTAAATCGGTCTACTCTTTCTCTACCTCAAAAGTGAATTCTAAAGCTAAAAACAAATATTAACTACTTATAAATTATTTAATTTTTCAAGCTTTTATAAGTACATACATTTTACAAATAAATCTAATGGCTGAGCACCTTATTATAGTTGGTTGCGTGAATAAATAAAATTGATTAATTAAAGGTTTATTACGAATCGGGGTATGCTGACGTAGTCGGGTAATAAATTAATTTATTATATATATATATATATATATATATATATATTCACACACACATATAGTATTGCTTTTGTGCAGATCAGTCCGCATTTTAATAATGCGGACCGGATATGTGTCACGTGGCAGGGAGGTCAGAAAAGAGAGAGAGTGTGCCTATAATTTAGCCAATATTTTTTAGGCTCACTGCCAAGTGACACATATCCGATCCGCACTTTTAAAATGCGGACTGGTCCGCATAAGAGCATTATGCGGACTGGTCCGCATATATATATATATATATGCATTTTGATGGATGACAAATCTTGTCTTTTTTCGATGATAAACAATGTGCTAGTTAACTTTAGTTGGAAAGATAAAAAAAAATGGATTGACATCTTTTTTAATTTCCGCCATAAATAAAAAGATGAGAAAAGTTCTCCTCACATATTATATACATATTAGTTGTCGGTATATAAGGTTTTGTGAATATATTAAAAACCCTATGCTTTTTAAATTTTAGTGTGCAAGCTTTAAAATATCAGTTTCTGTTTTAAAATGTCTTCAACAAAATATATTCGGCGCAAGGACAATAGATTAAAATGCAAAAAAGGTAAAATTTTCACTAATGTATTTTTGCATTAAAAAGCTACTAACACTATTTCATTTGCAGCTTCGAATTAAATATGGTCAAAACTAACCTCATGTACTTTAATGATTCCTTGGCATAATTGTGATATTACATGCTACCAGTAAATTAACGTAATCTAATTGGATTTACAAAATTATGAACCACTAGAAATTAATTCGCTTGAAATAAAAGAACTACACTTCTCAAGTTTCATGAAACCAATTTCAATTTGATTAAAAATTCTTAAAGGGGTGAATAAAAGCTGCTAGAAACATTAAGCAATATACAAGGAAGCACGTAAATAAAAAGTAAAGAATCATAAAAGTTCAGAGACCTACGGGTCAACAAGAATAGCGCAAAACATAATTAAATGCGTTATTCTATGTCTACAATGTACTCATCATAACATATAATAAAATGTAGTAGACAATTATTTTAATTTTGGCAGTATCTTGTCTTATTCTGGAATTATTTACGTTTTAGATGGGATATTTGCTCAACCCAAGTCTCAACATGCTCTCCCAGCTCATCTTGTTTGTTTAAAATAGCCAAAATCTTTTTGGAATATAATTAAGTAATAGGAAAGTTTCCATGTACGTGATGATACATATGAGCAGGATTATTTAATTTCCTCCACCACCTCAATGGTTTTTTTTTTTCTTTTCTTGCGAAATGTAAATTTATTAATTAAGCACCCAAAGAACAACTAGCCAAACCGCCCGAAGGATTGGGATCCTAGATTTGTAAAATAACTCTAGAGCGTAGGGTTGTATAAATCAGAGCCCTCCATTGAAATATAGAAGGTTGTGATTAAATTACACCATGCAAGAGTTTTAAAAAACATCAATACTTAAAATTTATTTATATAGTTTTTGATTTAATCTTTGTCATTGGCGTTCAAATCAATGGTTACGATGGTCACTCTACTTCTAGATTTACACCACAACTCTAGAGGAGCCGGATCCATAGAGAAGACAGTGTGAGTATTGTGTAGTTCATATATAAGGTTTGGTCTTATTTTTGTTTTTTATATGTTGGCACGTTTAGGACTCCTTGGGCTAGTGTGAGTATAGGAGCTGTGTGGATTCGCCCGTTTGTCTTTGGGATCCGTCTCCACTAGAGCTCTCTACACCCCAACCAAACCCTCACGGGTTAAGCAAAGAGGTATAGCTTAGCCACGAGAGTACCCTTCAAAAGGTAATAGAACTTAAATCAATTTTAGCTTTTCCTTCGATGGACCAAACTAGAACTTCACACCCTTCTTTGCAGTTGGAGCTGATTAGATATGGTTCAGATGACTTCATTCTTCAATGAAACTCTCAAAATAAAATCTAATCAAGGATCTGTATTGAACTTGTACAAATCCAGAGGAGCAACACCTCAATGTTGTGTTGGATTAATTCCAATATTAATTGAGTTTAATTTTTAGTTGTTAATATTTTATTATATTATTTGTGTTTTATTTTAAACATAGTTTGGGTTTTAATTTAGAAAGTAGAAACATGAGCAAATGGGTGTGAAAGATATGGGGAATGCTCAAAATCCCATATTGTCCCACATTGGAAGAATACTACAAAAGGTAGTGGTATATCAACTAAAGGACAACTAAGATTCTTAGTTGACAAGTCAAATAAGAGGCTATGATCCTACGCATCGCGGTGGTGCTTAAGCACCACCAATCGCGACACGCGTAAGCGCGTAAGCGCGTAAGCGCGACACGCGGCGCGCGAAAGGGCGATTGGGCGACTTAGGGCGCATTGCGCGCTTTGACGCGCACTTGGCACTTAAACGGCTTGATCTAAACCGTTAGATGAACTCGTAGCGTTTCGTGTAGGGGATGTCCATTCGCTTACGATGGGACGCCTAATCTGAACCGTTAGATCGTAGCTGTTCCAAACAGGCACGATCCAACGGTTGCTGAGTCACCCCATGAAGAGCTGTGACTGTTGAAGAACAGTCACAGAAATGGCTATAAAAAGAGTTCCAGACCTCTGTTTTGAACACCGAAAATTGCTAGTTTCTCCTCTCTCCGTCCTCTATACTTTGGCATTATCAACTTACAAATTCAGAGTGTTCTCGGGTTTGATCAAACAGTACATAGTTTGAATCAAACAACTGTTCATACTGCATTGTATCCTGAAGGCAGGTTCTACAAAACCCATTGTGTACTCGCGGTTCTGGTTCTGTCTCAACCGGATTGGGAGAAATTTTGCCTAAAAGAAAGCGTTCCAAGAACGTGCCTTGCAGAAATTAATTATTATATTTCGTTCTTTCCATAAGAAATTTCCAACAGTTTTAGGCAAAAAATTTTATATTCTTATTACTCCACTCAAATGGAAGGAACTGTGGCACAATCTATCCAAGTCATGACTCAAGACTTAATTCGACTCGACCGTTTTGATGGCGGAAATTTCACCCGTTGGCAAGAGAAAGTTATGTTCTTCCTCACATCACTAAAACTTGCATACATTCTAGATGATAACCTTGAACAAATTCCCGAGCCCACACCCGAAGACACCGAAGGAATAAAGCAAAAACGTGTGAAGAGGAAAGAAGACGAATTTATGTGTCGAGGACACATCCTCAATGCTTTGTCTCAAACTGTTTATAGCGCTCATAGAATGATTCCGACGACAAAGGAATTATGGAAGGCTTTGGAGATAAAGTATCAAAACGAGGAAGCGAGCAATCGTAAGTTTCTAATTTCAAACTATATGAATTTTAGAATGAATAATGATAAATCTGTCGTTGCACAAGCCCATGAACTCCAACAAATTGTTGGTGACCTTAAAGCCGCTGGTATTAATCTTCAAGATGAATTTCAAGTAGGGGTGATTGTTTCAAAACTTCCATCCTCTTGGAATGGCTTTAAGAAGAAAATTAATCATGATGAAAAGACTTATACTGTGGAATCCCTTCTTCGTCACCTTCGTATTGAAGATGATACTCGTATTCGAGAAAAGAAGGATGAACAAAGTGAGGGTCATTCAAAAGCTAATATGGTTGAGGATCAAAAATCCAAGATTACCAAAGACTCAAAATTTAAAGCAAAGAATGATTCCAAATTCAAGAACCAAGGTGCAAATAAGAAAAAGAAGGGAAAATGTTTCTTCTGTGACAAACCGGGCCATTATTCTCGAGAATGTCGTCTTAAAAAGAAGGCATTTAAAGAAAAACAAGGGTCGAAGGAAACCAACAATGTTGAAGATCTTATTGCTACTGTTTGCGAAGCAAATTCAATTGATAATGAAAGTGGATGGTGGCTGGATACCGGCGCAACGGTCCACATATGCAAAGACCGCTCTTCATTCAAAACATATCAAGAAATTGATGGAAAAGAAGTGAAGATGGCAAATAATCTTCGCGCAAATGTAGTTGGAAAAGGCACAGTGGAATTGAAGCTAACCTCTGGAAAGACACTTACTCTAATTGATGTACTTCATGTACCTGATATGTGTAAAAATCTTGTGTCTGGGGACCTTCTCAATAAGAGAGGTTTCAAACTAGTGTATGAGTCTGATAAGTTTGTATTGTCTAAGAATGGCCAATTTATTGGCAAAGGGTACTCTTGTAACGGCATGATTAAAATTAATGTTATCAATGATATTAGTTCTGCTTATATGGTTGAGTCTATTTCTTTATGGCATAGTAGATTAGGTCATGTGAATTATAGAAGTATAAAAAATATGACTAATCTCGGCTTAATCTCGGATTGTAAATTTGATAACCTTTCTAAATGTGAAATTTGTGCTCAATCGAAGATAACTAGAAAGTCGTTCAAATCTGTTGAGAGGAAATCCGAAATGCTTGATCTTATTCATAGTGATGTATGTGATATGAAGAGTAATATGACTCGTGGTGGAAATAAATATTTCTTAACTTTCATTGATGATTACTCTAAGTATGCATATACATATTTACTTAAAAGTAAAGATGAAGTTTTCGAGAAATTCCTAATTTTTAAAGCGGAAGTTGAAACTCAACAAAATCGAAAAATTAAAGTCCTACGATCCGATAGGGGTGGTGAATATTACCCGAGTGAGTTTATACAATTTTGTAATACTCATGGGATAATCCATCAAGTTACGGCGCCATATACGCCACAACAAAATGGAACGGCGGAAAGGAAAAATAGGACTTTAGTTGAAATGATAAATTCAATGTTAATCAGTTCTGGTTTACCTTTGTCGATGTGGGGAGAAGCGGTTTTATCCGCATGTTATATTTTAAATAGAGTTCCATTGAAAAACAAGGATATTACACCATATGAATTATGGTTTAATCGCAAGCCTAATCTTAGACGTCTTAAAGTTTGGGGATGTCTTGCTTATGTAAGAAAACCCGAACCTAAAAGACCTAAACTAGGAAATAGGACTTACAAATGTGTTTTTATTGGATACTCTAGTAACAGTACGACTTATAGATTTTTAAACCTTGAAACTCAAGAAATCATTGAGTCGGTAGATGTGCAATTTTTTGAACATCTAACAAAGTTTAGTACTTTGAATCAAGTTTTAGAAAATAATAGTTCGACTGTTGACTCCTCAAATTTAGAAGAAAATTCACAACCTATATCTTCTTCAGAAACAACGAATGACGTTGAACCACGAAGGAGTAAAAGACAAAGAACTGAAAAAACATTTGGGCCTGACTTTGTTATTTATTTAGTTGAAGGGGATTTAAATGAGACTAAGAACAAAACTAAATTTGTTCTTAATGTAGAAGATGAACCGACCACATTTCATGAAGCGGTAACATCTAGGGATGCTGTCTTTTGGAAAGAAGCAATAAATGATGAAATGAACTCAATTTTGTCAAATCAAACTTGGGTTATTTCCGATCTTCCACCCGGGTCTAAACCTATTGGGTGCAAATGGATATTTAAAAGAAAATTAAATCCGGATGGTTCTATAAATAAATTTAAGGCAAGACTAGTTGCTAAAGGCTATAAGCAAAAATATGGAATTGATTACTTTGATACATATGCTCCTGTTGCTCGAATCACTTCCATTAGGATATTAATATCTCTTGCTTCTATTCACAATTTAGTTATTCATAAAATGGATGTTAAAACTGCATTTTTAAATGGTGATTTAGAAGAAGAGATTTATATGGAACAACCCGAAGGGTTTGTATTGCCTGGCCAAGAAAAGAAAGTGTGTAAATTGGTCAAATCTCTTTATGGCCTTAAACAAGCTCCTATGCAATGGCATGAGAAGTTTAATAATATTGTTATATCCCATGGATATAAAGTTAATGATGCCGACAAATGTATATATAGTAAATTTGAAAATGGTGTTGGTGTTATTATATGCTTATATGTGGATGACATGTTAATATTTGGGTCTAATCTCAAATATGTTGAAGAAACC
Organism: Sambucus nigra; assembly: GCA_949130495.1. NCBI lineage: Eukaryota > Viridiplantae > Streptophyta > Magnoliopsida > Dipsacales > Adoxaceae > Sambucus > Sambucus nigra. Next base: position 76,689,684 of record OX422210.1, on the reverse strand, counting down.
AAAAGGTTTCTTTCATCAAAATTTGATATGAAAGATCTTGGAGAAGCTGATGTGATTTTAGGAATCAAAATTGTGAGAAAGGATAATTCTTTAGCGTTATCTCAATCTCATTATATAGAAAAAGTTCTTAAAAGATATAATCATTTTGAACTTAAGCCAGCTGCTACACCTGTGGATCCTAGCATCAAATTAATGAAAAATACTGGGCGTGCTATGGACCAACTTAAATATGCTAGTATTATTGGGAGTCTAATGTATGCCATGCATTGCACTAGACCAGACATTGCTTATGCAGTGAGTGTATTGTGTAGATTTACAAGTAATCCAGGACAAGAGCACTGGAATGCAATTTCTAGGGTGCTTAGATATCTGAAGAGGACTTTGGATTATGGCTTACATTATGTAGGATATCCATCTGTTTTAGAAGGATATAGTGATTCAAGTTGGAATAATCTTGAATCAAAATCAAAGTCAACTACTGGTTGGATTTTTACGCTAGGAGGAGCAGCTATCTCTTGGGGATCCAAGAAACAAACATGTGTATCAGATTCAACAATGCAATCTGAATTTATAGCCCTAGCAGATGCATGTAAAGAAGCAGAATGGCTTAGAAATGTGTTGTATGATATTCCTTTATGGAAAAAGCCATCACCTTCTATTATGATAAGTTGTGATAACCAAGCCACAATTTATAAAGTTTCGAACAAAACTTACAACGGAAAATCTAGACACATTAGTCTAAGACATCAAATTATAAGAAAATTACTCAAGGAAGGAGTAATTACAGTCGACTATATTAAAACGAACAAGAATTTAGCAGATCCTCTGACTAAAGGTCTTGTAAGAGAGATGATATATATCACCTCAAAAGGAATGGGACTAAGGTCTATTAAATAACACAACTATATTTAATGGGAACCCAACTCATATCTTGAAAATATAGATAGAGTTCAATGTGGTACAAACAAGTTAAATTATAGTTATGGAACACTAGGAATTTATACAAAAAGTTCCATTCCTATATGCCTAGTGTTGGTTTTCTGCATGTTAGAGGATGAAGTTCACTTCTTAATAAATCATATAAGTGTGACTCGCAGAATCACTAAAGTTGATTTACCTATTCGAGTGTCGAAAGTGTGGCCGCTTTCTATGAAATCAAGACCGATCCTAAAGCGCTCGTGAAATCAGGATTAGCACAAGGCCATAAAAGTGCATGCTAGAAGAACACTTATAAACTCAGAAATCGGTATGTGTGATAGTTCCGGCTAGTCTCAAAAGGTCCTTGGTTCAAGATACGTTCACCACAGCACCTTGATGAAGCTTTGAATTATTTTCACTATATGGAAGTTCAAGTCCGAAAGACACTTCTCATTTATGTACTAGATTTTAGCGATAATGCCAAAAGTTATTTATTGTCTTTTTTGCTTCGCTCTTGTGTATATTGAAATTGGTGGGAGAATGTTGGATTAATTCCAATATTAATTGAGTTTAATTTTTAGTTGTTAATATTTTATTATATTATTTGTGTTTTATTTTAAACATAGTTTGGGTTTTAATTTAGAAAGTAGAAACATGAGCAAATGGGTGTGAAAGATATGGGGAATGCTCAAAATCCCATATTGTCCCACATTGGAAGAATACTACAAAAGGTAGTGGTATATCAACTAAAGGACAACTAAGATTCTTAGTTGACAAGTCAAATAAGAGGCTATGATCCTACGCATCGCGGTGGTGCTTAAGCACCACCAATCGCGACACGCGTAAGCGCGTAAGCGCGACACGCGGCGCGCGAAAGGGCGATTGGGCGACTTAGGGCGCATTGCGCGCTTTGACGCGCACTTGGCACTTCGCACGTGCGCATCGTCGCTTGGAGCGTGGGAGCCTAAAGTTTTGACGAGGTAAAACAGATCAACGGTTGTGATTAAACGATCCGATCAAAGGGTTTAAAATCCGAAACGGCTTGATCTAAACCGTTAGATGAACTCGTAGCGTTTCGTGTAGGGGATGTCCATTCGCTTACGATGGGACGCCTAATCTGAACCGTTAGATCGTAGCTGTTCCAAACAGGCACGATCCAACGGTTGCTGAGTCACCCCATGAAGAGCTGTGACTGTTGAAGAACAGTCACAGAAATGGCTATAAAAAGAGTTCCAGACCTCTGTTTTGAACACCGAAAATTGCTAGTTTCTCCTCTCTCCGTCCTCTATACTTTGGCATTATCAACTTACAAATTCAGAGTGTTCTCGGGTTTGATCAAACAGTACATAGTTTGAATCAAACAACTGTTCATACTGCATTGTATCCTGAAGGCAGGTTCTACAAAACCCATTGTGTACTCGCGGTTCTGGTTCTGTCTCAACCGGATTGGGAGAAATTTTGCCTAAAAGAAAGCGTTCCAAGAACGTGCCTTGCAGAAATTAATTATTATATTTCGTTCTTTCCATAAGAAATTTCCAACATGTTGTTGATATGACATAGAGCATCCAACTAGGCTCACATGTGGCACAACACGTCAATATCTCGTGTAAAGTAGGCAACATATTTGAAAGAAGGAGTTCTAAATGGACATACATAATTAATAGCCACGACCTCCTTACCTCACTAATTTAGCCTCAGCCAATATGGAGTCTAAGACCATCTTTTGACAGTAAGTACGAGGTCGGAGCTTAGACTAAGGGGTCGCGACCTAAAAACAATAGTTTTGTGGAGACCGTCTCAATTATTAATTACTGCCTTGTTATTTCTTTATTCTTCCCATGTGCACTACCACGTATGGATTCGCTTTTCTATAGCGAAGAGCTTCACTGCACCATGGGGGTTCGTGAGTTGGGGACATGGAAATGGTTTTGGGACACTTGTGGACTAAAATAGGCCACCAGTAACTGAGTTCGTTGCAGCAAACGAACCTAGTTTTGCAAAATACTGTTTTTAAGTGAGGGTTATTTTGAGCATTTCTCCCTAGGGCTCCCTTGTATAAATTGAAACTTTTAGGTCATTAAACCTAAGTTTAAGAGACTTTATTGTTCATAATTTATTTCTTATATAAATTGGTAATAGAGATTTGTATTAGAGGGTCTTCCTTTTGCATGCATCCAAGGTGTTTGACGAAACTCGTAAGTGAGAGTTTGGTCCTCGTTCAATTTTTTCTTGTTTAAGACTCATTTTGAAGATTACAGAATGACTACATCTTAGGTCGCAAAGGTGTCAACTGTGAAGTTTGAATTGAAAAATTTGATGGTAAAACCATTAATTTTCGTATGTGGCACTGTAAAATGACAGATATTCTAATCCAATGAGGTTTTCATACGGCATTTAAGGGCACTAAGACTAAACTTACGGATATGTCGAAAGATGATGGGAAGGAATACAACATGAAATCGTGTAGCACTATTTGGTTATATCTCACACAAAATGTGGAGTAATTTGTGATGTAGGAGGAATTAAGGGGAAAATATGGAAGACATTGGAATAAAAATATATGACGAAAAACATATGGAATTGTCTCTATCTCAAGAAAAACTTATTCCGATTTGACTATATTGAAGGTATGACAATATTTGAATATCTTGATGAGTTTAATAAAATTATCTCCAATTTATTAAGTTTAGAAGTTTATATTGGTGATGAAAATAAAGTTTTGTTAATTCTAAATTCATGTATGGATTCATATGAGCATCTGAGTACCATGTTGCTATATGATAATGACAAACTGAACATGATGTGTTTTTGGCATTCTTGGGAAGTGAAAAGATGATGATGAAGAAGAAGAAGAAGAAGAAGAAGAAGAAGAAGAAGAAGAAGAAGAAGAAGAAGAAGAATAGTGATTCTTAGTCTGATCTGTTGGTTATGTGGAGTAGGACTGAGGATAAAAGGCAGGTTGAAAAAGGATGTTCTTGGTCAAAATATCAGACTAAGGGTTTGGTAAACGTTATATGTTACAAGTTAAAGAAGAAGGGGAATTTGAAGAAGAGTTGCGTAAACTAAAGGAAATAAATGGTAAGAAATTGAAGATGGATTCCACCAGCTCTATAGAAGGCGATGAATTCGGGAGCGCATTGATAGTTTCTTCATGGGAAAGCTTTTAAAATGAGTGGAATCTTGACTTGGGGTGCTCTTACCGCATATCCCCTCATAGAGATATATTCCATACCTTTAAGGAGGTGGATGGAGGAAACATAGTTATGGTAATGACCATGTCTATAAGTAACAGAGTATTAACATAATTAAATTTAAGATGCATGATGGACTAAGTAGGATTCTCACAGATGTTCACTATGTTCCCAAACTGAAGAAAAAGTTTATTTCTTTGGGTTCTTTATAGTCCAATGTGTTCAAAATTGTACTCAAGGAGGAATGCTAAAAGTTTCCTTAGGTGACTTGGTGGAGATGAAAGGAAAGAAAGGGGTAAAATTTTATTTTCTTTAATGGATCACAGTATCATGTCATGCCTCAATTATTTATGAGAAAAAAGGCGAAGACAAACTCTACTAAGATATAGTATATGTGTTTGGGATATGCCGATGATAAGGCTATGAAGTTGTTAAGAAAACAAGGGTTGTTAAAGTGTGAAAAAAGTTGCAAGTTGGGATTTTGTGAGCATTATATGCTTGGGAAGAAAACGTGGGTAAATTTTGGCATAAAAATTCATTGCACAAATGGCATACTTAATTACGTTCACATGGATATTTGGTCCATTCTAGAAAACTATATCTAGGAGGTAGTTACATTATAGCCTTAATGGATGGCTACTCTTGACGAACTTGGTTTTATCTAATGAAACACAAGAGTGTGGTCCTTTGGGTAATTTTTTAAGAGCAAGAAGACAGTGGATAATCAAATTGATAAGAAGATCATGGTGCTTAGGTAAGATAATTGCACTGAGTACCGATATGATCCATACTTGAAGTGTTGTCAAGATGAGGGTATTGTTAATAATTTTAAGGTCTGAAAAATGCCACAACATAATGGAATATTGGAGAGGATGGACTGAACCTTACTTGAAAAGGTGATTAATATGCCGTCCAATGCGAGCTTGCTAAATAATTTTAGGCAGAGGCTTTATCCTATGATTGTTTCATTATTAATCGCTTCCCATTTACTGCTATTTACTATAAGACTGTTATGCATGCTTGGCCAGGTGCACATCCTATTATGAGATGGTGCATGTATTTGGGTTCCCGTATGATTTTCATGTTAGTTAGGGGAATATTGATCCTAGAGAATGAAAAATAACTTTTATGGGTTTAAGTAGGGGTGTAAATTGTAAGGACACATTTTCAAATTCATTATGATGGACATTTAAATTTGTATTATTAGCTTTATTTCGTCGAAAAATTATTTGAGTCATAGGTTAGGGTGTTTATGTTTGTACCCTCAAGCTATGCAAATTTAAGACATAACATAACTCTCATAAAGCGACATCAAACTCGTGCCGTGTGTAAGGAAAAATTTCATATCGAGTCAATTTGTAAAGTATATTGGCTTTATTTTGTTTGGACAAAACTATTTGAGTCATATGATAGGATTCAATTTATTATTGTCCTCCAAGCCTATGATTCACATTGAAGACCATAGCTTCCAAGTAAAGTGGCGATCACATCATTTCGATTTCGTGGTGAGTTTCATTTTTAACATCCATGTGATTTTAAGAGGTGTGAATGCATATTATGTTTGATCACTGGATACGTTTTGGGTGTTTAGTCTTTAAATCGTTTATTTAGGCTATTTTTGAAATCGAATTTTCAAATAAAAATATTTTGATGTTTTAAATACGTTCAACAAGTCTTCCTTTTTTATATACATAAGTCTGGTCTCGTCTGGACGAGACCCACTATAACAACGTGTCCCCTCATAGATCATCTCGAATTCGTTAAATACTAGACTTATCACCCATTAGACCATGCTCAACAGTCTCGACCTCCGAGACCACCTCATTCAGTGACTATCATCATCAATTATTAACCATACTACTGATTTTATAAATGGAAGAAACCTAGTGGCGACCGAACTGTGTCTGTCTTAGATAGTTGCAAGAAGCCGAGACCTCATCATCAGTTGTGCTCACCAGAAATAGAGTTAGTCTTATCTCGACTCCATGCTTGAGTATTAGTACTTCAGTAGTCTCGTCCAGTTGAGACTCCCCACCTCAGACATAGGATACGCGCGTGGAACAAGTGACAAGGGCATTGTTAGCACACGTGACCAAGACCCTGATGGCATATCAACCCCCACGTAATGGGAATATTTAGCCATCATGAATTACACACATTATTGCACAGTTGTCACACTCTCATTGGTTACTTGATCTTATTGACACAGGTTACATGATATGGGGTGATACTATACACCCCCTAATGCTAAAAAAGGAACTCATCATCTTCTTTTACAGAGATCGATCATTTTATCTAAATCTACTACATTGTATTGTGTGATAGAGAGTGCAGGAATGCTTATAATCTTATTAATGGCTTCCAGCCTCATTATCTAATGAAACCTATTCTCTATTTGCACAGTAAATGTAGGCCAAGGACGAACCACTTAAATCTGTGTCTCTTCCTCATTTCTCATCTTCTATACTTGTTATTTCACTTATTATATTGTTGCTTCATTTCACCATTGTCATATAAACCTAGAGACTACGATGAATCACCATTGCCTCTGGTGGTCCCCCATTACCGGGGCTAAATAACCATTGAAAGATCTTGTGTTGTTTCATTAATTCAACTTGTTTATGGGTTTCTTCCTTTATTTTTACTTTTCTTTTCTGCTTGGTTGATTCTCACTAGAGATGGCCACTGATCTACTTTGTAACGTTGGAGCTGGCTCCGGTCAACCGTCTCAACACTCAAAAATGGAAAACATGGCGGCGACGCTGAGGTCCCTTGTGGCTAGCCAACAGAAAATGCAGCAGTAACTCTTAGCCTTCATCAAGGACATAATGAGTAGGATTCCTGATAATCCTACTTTGAATCTTATAACTCTAGCCTCCAGGGAGTCAGAAGATTTAGTAATAGGGGGCCTCCTTTATCTCCAAGAAAGGAGGTTTAGCATCACCTAAGGCGGATAAACGTCATCGATCAAAGGTATCTTTACCTTATAAAACAAGTTCAAGAATGACTGTATGACCTGGCCTGTGATGAGGAAGGATACTGGGAACGGTATGAAACTTCAAATACCTCTTATCAGTTCGGAGGCACTCTATCCCCAACATACCAAGGAAAAAGTGTTCAGTATACTCCCTAGAATCGTTTGAAAGGCTTGACATTTGACAGACTAAGCAGAGGGTCATCTTTTAATCGTCTCGGCACAAAGGGTGGGGTCAGACGAGACTATTATTCCTGTAGCGTGGGTGGCACGTGTTCCACTAGGCAAAATGATGAGGATAGGGAGAGACGAGAGTAAAAAAGGGAGGATCACGGAGAAGTTAACAGTAGAAAGAGACCTATCAGCAGAGAACCAGTTCCTGAGGAATTTATAGTAGAAGGAGATGAAAATAATGTAGTACGAGAGTAAAAGACCTGGAATAGTTCAATTTAGAGGCTTGAAGACAAAATCGGATCTCTGATTAAAAGTCGAGACCCTGTACACAAGGGATATATAGAGGGATCTCCATTTCTATCGAGGATTTTCAGCTGTCCTACTCCCGCAAAATTCAAAACGCTGAGTGTGCCACCCATATATGATGGGAGCGCAAACCCCGTTCATCATATTGAGATGTATCAGTCGGCTATCGATATTTATTTAACACCCGATAAAATGAGAAGCAGAGATTTCTCCATCCCTCTTACAAGAGCGACACATGTATAGTATATCGTTTTGCTGAGACGATCCATAGAGAATTTCAAATAACTCGCAAAAAAATTCATCCACAACTTTTGTTTTGTCATGAAGCCAACAAATCGTGTGACTCGTCTGTTAAATTTTAAACATGGGAAGAATGAACCTCTAAGGGATTACATCTCTCGTTTTATTAAGGAAAAGTTAGAGGTAAAAGATTATGACGAGAGTATTACGATGATAGCCCTCATCAATGAGCTTCAGGAAGGAAACTCCTATGGAACCTCTTTAGGAATCCTCCAAAGTCCATGAAAGAACTTCTAGCAATAGTCGAAAGAATCATGAATGTGGATGAGGCCATGACGGCCAAGAGAGGTGATATGAATGATGCGTGTAACAAAAAATCGGATGAAAACAAAGACAAGGAAGGGATAAAGAGGACGAATGATGATAAGTTTTCAAAGAACACCCCACTAATTGTAAGCCCAAATTTAATATTGAACGAAATAAAAGAAAATAGGGAGCCTAGATGGCCTAAAAATTTGAAGTTTGAACCTCATAAGAGAGACAAAAGTAAGTGGTGTGAGTTCCATCAATACCGTGGCCATACGATCGATCGTTGCTTTGCCCTCAAAGATGAGGTAGATAAACTGTTAAAATAGGGTTAGCTTAAAAAGTATGTGGATAAGAGTGGGGGAGGAGGTGAGAGTAGGAAGAGGTTTAAATTAATAAAAGATAATAAATCGAGAAAATAAGTTCAAGAAAATATGATCGAAGGAGATTTCGATGATAGCGACGAAGACGACTCTGATCTTCCGACAAAACTCCCAGAGGTAAAAGGTAATTTGTACATAATTTCCCTTTATGTTAAAATGATTTGTGGTGGATTAGCAGGTGAAGGTACTGAGCCGGACAGTAGGAAGGCCTACATAGTTAAGGTAAATACAACACCAAAGAGAGTCGAGGAAGCCAAACCAGGTAAGCTCAAGAAAGTTGACATGGATAGCCTAGTGGTAGGATTCTTAAATCTTGACTTCAAGGGAATTTTGGCCCCACATGATGACCCCTTATTCATCAGCATGCGATTTCATGACTATAACGTAGCTCGTATTCTGGTTGACGGAGGGAGCTCGACGAACGTCATGTTTAGGGACTGTTTTAAAGGTTTGAAGTTGAGCAAGAAGGGACTAGTTCCATATCATTAGCCTTTGATTGGATTCAGTGGGGAGAAAGTACACCCACTCGAGGTCTACGAGATGGATGTGTGTATAAGAACCTGGTCGAGATGCCTGACCAAGAAAGTCAGTTTCTTTATGATGGATGGACATGTCTTTTCAGCCTATAACATTATTTTGGGGAGAGTAACACTCAAAGAGTTTAAAGTTGTGCCTTCCACCGTACATGAGATGATGAAATTCCTGACTCCTTATGGACTAAGTGAAGTCCAAGGTGATTAGGAGGAGGCCCACGAGTGTTACTTCACCTTGGAAGAAGAGAGGGAAACCCATAAAAGGAAGATAATTTCCTATAGTATTGATACCCTTGACCCAAGGGATTAAAGGAAACTCAATAGGGGAGAGCCCATTGAGGAGGTAGAATCCATTATCCTCAATGAGGACGAACTGAGAAAAAAAAATGCCCAAATCGACTCATATTTAAGACAAAAAATAAAGGAGGAATTAATCAAGTTGTTGAGAATGACAGAGTATATTTGCCTGGAGTCATAGAGATATGCCGGTAATTGACCCTAAAATTATTTTCCATCAGCCCAATATAGATGAAAAGGTTGAACCAGTGAAGTAGAGGTGACACACCTTTGAAAGAGATCGGCATGATGTAATTCAAGACGAGGTAAATAATTTACAAACCACAAACTGCATCAGAGAAGTCCAATCCCCAAAATGGCTCTCTAATGTTGTCTTCGTGCCGTAGGAAAATGAAAAATGGAGAATGTGTGTAGATTTTATGGACTTTAAGAAAGCCTACCCAAATAATAGCTTCCCATTACCCCCAAATTGATCAGATGGTGGATGCGACAGCAAGCCATGAACTCATGATCTTTATGGATACTTACTTTAGTTATAATAAAATTTTAATGAACGCTGATGACGCTGAGAATACTTCCATTATTACAGATAAAGGAACCTACAGCTACAAGGTTATGCCTTTTGGATTGAAGAATGCAGGGGCAACCTACCATAATTTGGTCAATAAAATGTTCAAAGACCAAATGAGGAAGACAATGGAGGTATATGTTGACGACATGGTTACGAAAAGTCTAAAGGCCGAAACCCAGGTAGCCAATCTCGAGGAAACTTTTGATACAATGGATGAAATATAAAATGAAATTAAATTCCATAAAGTGTGTGTTCAGGGTTAGTGTGGGAAAATTACTTGTTTTTTATCAATCAAAGGGATATTGAATCCAATCTCACCAAAATCAAAGCACTGATTGATACGAAGATAGGGAGAACAATCAAAGATGTCCAAAGGCTAACTGGACGAGTGGTTGCCCTGGACCATTTTGTCTACAGAGCAACAAACAAATGCTTACAATTTTTTAAAATCCTAAGGAAAGCTTTTGCTTGAGATGAAGAATATGAATAGGCATTTCAAGAATTAAAGGCTTATCTACGCTCTCCGATACTCCTCTCATAACCTATTTAACGAGAAAAACTATATTTGTATCTAGATGTCTCGAACTCGGCCATCAGCGCTACCATTGTTCGAGACGATGATGGGATTCAGAAGCCTATCTTCAACAAAAAAAGCTCTACAGGGGAAGAGTTGAACTACCTAAAAATGGAAAAGCTTGTGTACGCCCTAATTCATGCTTCAAGAAAGATGAAGTCCTACTTCGAAATGCATATGATGGTGGTATTGAATGACACTCAACTCCGACAAGTCATTCAAAAATCTGAGAAATCAGGTAGTTTAATATCCTGGTCGGTGGAATTAGGTGAGTTTGATTTACCAGCCGATATGTGCATTTAAGTGGCAAGCATCAACAAACTTTGTAGAAAAATTCACATGGAACACCAAAAGTGATTTAGAAGCGACAGAAACGATCGAAGTTCCACCTGCAGTTCAAAAGGATGCTATAGTCGAGCGAGCATGAGCTGACAAAATAAAGTGTGAAATAGAAAAAGACTTCCTGGTCAAGAAAGAAATGTTGGACAAGGGTCCCTTTGCAAAAAGAAGGTTCGTTTGGAGTCTATTTATCGATGGTTCATCCTATGAGAGTGTTAGTCGGGCAAGTTTAATACTATCAGCCGCTGATGGAACCGACATGGAGTATGCTTTACGGTTCAATTTTAAAACATCAAATAATGAGTCGGAGTGCGAAGCTCTACTAGTAGGACTTTCCCTAGCCAAAGCACTTAATGTCGTCCAGATGATTGCTCACAGTGACTCCCAACTTATTGTCAACCAGGTACTAGGAATCTGCGAGGCTAAAGATGAAAAAATGGCAAAGTATCTTTCTAGAGTGAGGAAAATGTTACTAAATTTTAATGAAGTTAAGATGAGAAGAATTCTACGATTAGATACTGGAAGATTTTACACATCGGTAAGATTTTCATCAGCCACTAGAACGGAGATTAGACGATCTATGCCTGTTGAATTTTTACTCAAGCTGAGCAGTGAAGCTGAAGAGATTGGCATGAGTCACTATCTGAACTTAAAATTGGGAGAGTCATAGATGGATCCGATCATTGATTACATTAGACATGGAAAATTTTCTGAAGCTAAACCCTAAAGAAGAAAGATTAGATATCGTTCAGCTAAATTCACATTATAGGTGATGTGCTTTATAAGATAGGTTTTTTACTTCCACTTGTTCAGTGTGTTCATCTCATGGACAAAGATTATGTTCTCCGAGATTTACATGATGGGTCATGTGCGAGTTATATAGGTGGACTATCTTTGGCCAAAAGGATAGTCACTCAGGGGTATTTTTGGCAGACTCAGTAGAAAATGTTTATAAATGTGATAAATGCTAATGTTTTGCTAGCATCCCTCATCAGCTTCATCAAACCACTCTCATGTGTCTCAGTCCCTTGGCCATTTACAATGTGGGGGATAGACCTAATAGGCCCTTTACCTAGAGTGAAAGGTAATTATAAGTTCCTTATTATCTCGATTGATTACTTTTCCAAATGGGTGGAAGCTGAGGCTACGATAACTTAAGTGGTGAAGACCAAGTAAATCATTTAAGAATGGTTCGTATAGAACATCATTTAATCATGGGTAATAATTTAAAACTCCCTCTTGGAAGTATGAGATTAACCCGAGAGTCTTGGCTCCAAAATCTCACTCCAGAAATACAGAGAGGAGGGAGATCCCCTTAACATCATTCAGAAGGTAAAGGTTAAATAAAATCATTTAAGCACGAGTGATGTAGTATATCATTTAATTATGGTGAACAGTTTAAAACACTCTCTAGGTAGTACGAGAGTGACCAAGGAGTCTCGGCTCCATAAAGTCATCCCAGAAACAACGAGGGGTGGGAAATCCATTGAAATAATTTTCTTAACATGGATTCTTTAGTGACATGAGATCAAACTTCAGACATGGAAACTTGCAATGCAAATAAATAATTCAGACACTACACTTGGTTTTTGAAATCGGAAATAATTACATTATATTCATCCCAAACACAAAAAAATTAAAGCATAAGTAGAAAAATTATTACAGATATAATTGTAATTGTTCAGATGTTCAAAAATATGGGTTACAAATGTAGGGGACACAAGACCCCATACGGTCGCCCATAAAATATCTTAGCCTAATTTCCATAATTATCGACTCTGTATCAATAGGCACATTGGGGTTATAATTTTGAGTGGAAGAATTACCCTCTTTATTGCCAACCCTATTTATAGCCTCTCGTTCAATAATAGTAGTCTTGGCCCCAGAAATACCCATCTCAGCTTCGGCTTGCACCTGGTTAAGAGCTTAAACACTGTATGGGTCAACAGAGCTAAATGAAATGGGGATTTTAGCTAGTTGAGGATCACTGGTCACCACTTCAGGGTATTGGTTGGATACTCGATGACAAACAATCTTTGCGCCTTTCTCCACGTATTATGTGGCATTTTTCAAAAACTCCTCTGACTCTTTAAAATCGAAAGGGATTTTTCGTCTTTTGCCTTTAATTTCTTGGCCTCATCGTTAGTCTGGTTCTTTAGATGCTATTCAAGCTGGTCAATATTTGCAAGGATATTAGTCTTCATCGTTCACATCATTTTTATATGGCGTGTTCTATATTCTCGGGCCTTGGTGTTATAGTCGACCTTGATATTTACAAGTTGCTCTTTTAGACTGTTGGATTCAAACTTTACATTCTCGACTACCTTCACTTTTTTATCAGCATCCATTTCTCATGGCTGGATGTTTTGAAGGGCTATGATAGACTGAAATATAAGAAGACGAGTCATTATAGATGACAAAAAACTTTTAAAAAAGTTCATGTACATCAACAAGAACAAAATATTAACCTGAATAGCCTTGTGGTGTGCAAAATTAAAGACCCGAGAGGGGTCTCAAGAATAAAAATAATGAATGTCACAGTCTGGGACAATCGTAGTAATAGCCTCTTGTGCCCTCAATTGGCTCTAGAGAAGAGAGTCAGTAGCACACCTAGTTAGGCCAGATGGGCAACTACCACATTATTGTCTTAGATGGGGATAATGGGGCCGGTGGCTTGCCTCTGAGGAGCATCTTTCTTTTTCTTTTGATGGGGAGGGTTGGACGAAGTGCTCTCAGGTATATCTTTCCTTTTCTTAGACCCCTCAGTAGTTGTAGATTTCTACCGAAGTTGTGTCGACGTGACATATTTGCCCTGCAGATGGGCTAAAGTGTTGTCCGTCATTGTAGCAGCGATCTCCCAAACATGATCAGTAGTACCTTCTAGATGATCTCCAAAAAATAATAGATAAATTAATGACAGCCTATGCAAAATCAGACAATAGTAATGTTATAGTTTTAAAAGAAATTCTTATGAAGTTAAATTAAGGGTTCCACCCCCAGCCTAGTGATTTCAAGCGGTTCAGGGTTCATCAAGTCCTCAAAAATAATAAGGCCTCCCTTATTGCCTTTGTTGCATAGTTGATCTATATTTTTCCTTATCTCAATTCTCAGACTAAGATTCATTTTGGATGATAATAAAACTCTTCCCATTACCTAGGGACCCTAAGCTCGTCGATAGCAGATGACACACTACTATTAAACTCCCAGTCCCCATAAATGAATAATTAATGGGACTTCCAATAATGGTTGGAAGTTTGGTTAGTGTGGATGTGTTTTTGTTCTGAGCGTTGAGACACAAAGTGATTGTAGCAGGGTGCAGCTTTCGTTGTGGATACTTTGTAGTAGGCACAAAAAACATTAACTTAGATGTCTTCCTCGTAGCCAATCTTATAAAGCTGAGCATGACATTCAGTGTAAGTTGAGCAGGAGATAGGCCGATTGAGGTAAGACTGGCTCGGATGGACGAGTAAATAGGTAGGCGAAAGTCGACCTTGAAAATCTATTTGTAGACGACCACCTCTCACTCAACCATGCTATTAAAGGCATGCTCGTCCTCTGAAGGAACCCTCATTTTGATAAAAGACTTGACACCATACATGCGTCTCTAAATAATGAGGTCGATCTCATGAATATGTCTGGGAATAGATGAGGCTACACTTGTGTCCAAAATATATTCATCTTATTCTTCCTTTTCCTCCTCAACAATAGGAGTTTTGCCTCAAGATCATGACTTTTAAAAAAGACCTCGATCATGGCCGAGATAGGAATTGACATTGGGTATGTCAACAATCACTTTAACCTCTGGCTCATCATTAGAGATATCGTAGACCATAGGCTAAGGGTCCCCCTGTTGGCGAGCAGAAGTTGTGACATGGCCATGATTACTGGACTCAGTTGTATCTCCCTCATCAAGAAGATTGGTGGTAACCCTCATGTACAATTCAAATGAGTCGGACCTATATTTCTCTCGTCGTCTATGAGGTTTTGGAATATAAGAAGGGTTGTAGACCTTGGAAGAGGGAGACGACAAGGAGGTCTTGCAAGAGTAAAGTGACATTGTATGACTGCTAATTGAAATTACAACTCTAGACTCAGCTAAAGTTGGGTATGTAAGGAGTGGATGAAGAAATACTACATACAGTGGGTTGAGAGGAAGTAGAGTCTCGACTTTAGCTTTTTTGCCTACCCTCGGCCTTGGCCCTATGAATGTCTTACCAAATATGCTCTCGGAGAAGGGGAAATTATTCTCCTAATTCCAATAGTTTACGGTACGTGAAAAAAATGAAATTTGACAACTGTTGACTAAATATCAAAATAGAAAACTTGAAAGGTTCTTAAAATGAACTAATGAAAGAATAGCTTCGGTGACACTTAATCTGAGAACTCACCGAAAAATTTAACCAAGGCCCAAAAACCCCTAAGCCCGTCAAATCTCCACCCCAAAATGGTACCTAATCTATAATTCTTCCCAAAACCACATTAATCCTAACATAATACCAACTGGAATGATGTCCTAAAAAGTTACAGGGCATTAAAAATGATAAACAATGCTAAAATTCTAACAAAGTTATTAAAAATCAAAAGTGATGGAAAAGAGTGGTACCTGGGGAGAAGAAGATGTAGGAAACAAAGAGAACAGGGGGGAAATCGCTAAAAAAGAAAGGATGTAGAGAGGGGGCAATAAGCGATGGTTTGAAGAAGAAAAATGGTAGAAGAAATAGAGAATAAGGATAAAGGTTGGTTTTTACACTGTCTAACGTGCATGTAAAAACCCATGAGTTAATGATTATGATGCGACATTCGATGTGACATGCTACAGTGCAGCCACTTGGGTCGCACGATAACCCATATGCTAAACGATAAGTGTTAACCTTGTGGTAATGAAATGACACATCTGAAAGTCGCTATTCCTCCCTAATAAGTGAGATATGCTCTAATATTGATGGATTGAGGGGATATTTGACCGCTTAGTCTATGATGAACTTACACCTCAGCCTCCCATTAACATTGAAGACTAAGGTCTAGGGGTGATTGGTACCTATGTAAAAATCATTCAAATATCAATTATGAAATTTGCATAACTTACAAAGCGGCACACAATTCTCAATACAACTCATCATTCGGGAACAATACCCTAAACGTTACTTACAGCCGTTATTCTTGGACAACACGCCATTTCACATAATGGCTGACAGGTGTCAATTTAAGATCTCCCTCAGTGTACCAGACCTGACCTATAAAAGGATGTCTCCTCTACTTATCTCCAGAAGATACCTTATCCCTCAACCTACCATTCAAATTGAATACTAAGGGCTAGGGGTGATTGATATACCAAATATAGCCCCATCTCTGAGTAAGAGACCCCTCAGCCTAGGCCGACCTTCACGAATCCGTTAGGACCAAGGAATTAAGAATGGACCATGGAATCAATCTGAGTTTACTCATCCTTGGCCAAGGGGCCCGTACAAGAGTCTGTGGCCTCATCTCAAAAGACCACTTATCATATGCCAGTGCCCATATGGCTTCGTATGCTTATCTTGACCATGCCCGGGATAACAACGATGTGAAGAGACAACTCAGCCTGCCAAGTTTCATTCTACTAATGGATTTATCTTAAAGTCTCAGCCTCGACCTAGACCAGATAGTCGATAATAGACAGCTTACAGGGCACGTGGATTGGGGAGTGCATATAAGAGTGCACGTAGATTATAGATCCCACGTGGACCAAAATCGTTATAGCAACATCTCCCTCACAGGTGAAGGAATATTTGATCATCATGACCTATATATGATAGAGATAACTGGATCCTTATCATTGGCTATGAACATTCTATGTGTGTTTATTACATGCTTGGGGGTACACTATACCCCCAAGGCACTATAAATACTTGTCTTCTATATCACTGTAAGGGATCACAAATTATAAACCCTACTAAAACTCTGTTAAACTTATAGGTTAGAGAGAGAGAGATAGAGATCTTGAATGCTTATATCCCAATGCCATTAGAGCCCAAATTTAGTGGATTTCACACACTCACACAATGGACATAAGCCATTCATAGGCTGAACCACTTATATTTGGTACATTCTTCTACTTTTCCTCATCTCTTTTTGTCTACTTATTTATATCTATTATACTCATCTAATTTTGAGCTTCCATACACATTGACTTGGTGATACCATTTCTAGTATCATCGGGCACCATACGAGGCATTATACGGATAACCATATTTTTCGACTAGTTTTGGGGTAGGATCAGAGGAACATCGAATATTTGCGCCAGACATTATTAAGGATACTTCTAAAAAGTGATGCTTATTTGGGAAAGAATGTAGATAGCCCAGTATGATCAGAAAAGTTATGAGGATAAGCGAATGAGTAAATTAGAGTTTGTAGTGGGGGATCAAGTGTTGTTAAGAGTATCTCCAACTAATTGGGTGGTTAGATTGGACGAAAGGGGAAGTTAGCCCCCCAAAATATATTCCCCTTCATGATTATTAAGAGAGTGGTTCTAGTGGCATATCATATAGCATTACTCGATCATTTTCTGAAGGTATATGAAATTTTCATGTATTCATGTTGGGGAAATTCTTAAGGCACGAGGATGAGTATCAACGCATAGATCTAGATAGGTTGGAGTTACAACATGATATTAGTTATGAAGAGATCCCCCAGAGTATCCTTAATCGTAGAGAGAAGATCCTAATATTGAAATACATTCCTCTAGTGAGAGTTTAGCAGGGACATCATAGTGAGGAAGATTCCACCTAGGAGCGCGAGGACGATATACGGGCGAGGTTTTCAGAGTTATTCTATCTAGCTATATTCCAAATTTAGAGGAAAAAATTCCTTGAATAAGGAGTGAGGAATGTAAGTAATTACGTGTGCTTGAGTTACATGTAATGTCACAAGTTACTTATAAACATATAAATAATTTTTTAAATAAAGAAACCGTAAAACCTAAATAAATATTTTGAATATGATTCAAGTAAATTATGACTAATTTGGATAATATTTAGCATATTTGTTATTTACCCTCATTAGTTATAGGGATGATGGATCATGAGGGTTAAGAGTATTTAAAATGATGGTTTATTTGACTTAAAATATGAATGGGAGACTTTAAAACTAGTTAAGGGGCATTTTGGGTTAGCTACTTAAGAACCCAAATTAGGCCCAAGCCCAATAAGATCTTCAAGAGTTAGTGTTGAACCATTAGGAAGCTCGTTTAACACAAAACACAAATTAGGTTTCTAAGGACTTGGGGAGAAGAAGTCTAAAAGGGAAGATAGAGGATTCTGAAGATTGGAGCCCTAGTTCTACACCAATTTGGAGGCAAGTTCAATTTAAATTCTTGTATAGTAGAACTTGTTGTATATTATTCCTATTTATTTGAATCAAAACCTTAACCAAGTGATTAGTATTTGATTTATCTGAATTTAATTAAGTAATTTCATAATTAACCCAATTAGAAATTAATTAGGATTAATTTTGCATCACTTTGATTTAATCTTTTAAAAAAATGATATGTTTTGATTATATCTTGAATAGGTTCTGATTTGTTGACACATTCAATTTAGAACCCTAGGATCTTATATATGTTATGTAGTGAATTGAAATCAAATTGTTGATAATTGGAATATTAGTGTTCTTAAGAGAAAAAATGGGCTTCAATTGAGTTCATGAACTTTGAATACGATTTTGATGATATAATTGTGTTCCAATCATTTTTATATGTGGTTACATTGTTCATATGTTACGTGAATCATATATAAAGGTTTTTTTGTCTTTAATGGAGGTTTGAATTGAGTTTTGTTGAGTCGGAGAAGACAACCCCATAGGGGAAATTTCAATACACTAAAGCATGCAATCGATCGACCATATCCCCACGGTCGACCAATGCCATTAGTTATTTGGAAATTTCTTCTTTTTTTTAATTTAAAAAGTTAGTGTTTAGCGGTTTGTTTTTTGGATGACTTCTGACCTAAATTTATATATGACATATTTATTATGGGAATTGGATGACTTTAATTTAAGGTAATGGATAGATTTCTTAATTACTTTTAAATGGAACTAAATAGTAGGCACTCAAATTTCATGGTTAATATGGTTGTTAATTATTGTGTTCTTTATGTGACGCATACCATGCATGAGTATTCGTGTCGAATGTACTGAGGAGGGATTGAATTAAAAGGGACACATACGACTCAGGTCGCTATGGTCTGTTGGTTAGTAGACGATACGCCTTAGTCAATTTTTACCCTTGGGTCACACGTCTAGGTACTCGTGTCCGAGATGGATTATGGGGAAATTTCCTTTATATAGCCTTGGGTATGGTATGCAATATGATTGATGGGTAGATGTGGTTATTTACCCCTTGCCTTGATGAGGTCTTAGGTTTGGGATGACCTAAGACTATACTTAGTACGCGCGAGTGATCCCTAAAGGCATTAGAGATATGCCTTTGTTGCTTAACTTACTATGTGTCCTTAAACTCTAAGATTATTTTAATTTCTTTATAAACATTTGGATTTGATTAGCATAATGTTATCTCCAATTTCAAATGTTATTTTTAGATCTGTAGATTACAACTTAAACATGGGGTCACATGGGATTTGGTATCTTAGATGAGCATAGTATTAGGATTGCCAGGTGGTGTAAATTTGTAAGATGTTAAAAATCTAGAGGCAGATGCATAGCTATGACTTATTTCAACTTCATTTATGCTTTTATTCTCTTTAAACTTGTTATTAACATTCTGGATCTAACATTTCAGGATCAAGGTTGTTGGTCCCATAACCTTGATCGATAGTATTGCTTTCATTCATCCTTCTGTTATATATCTACTTTAGGATGTAGGTGTTACTGGACTATGTGCTAGTTCTATTTAGTTCATTTACTTTTTGTTACTGTAGAGAAAGATACATATTTATATTCATACATTTTGTATAGCCTATAGTTAGTTGTTTTGGAATGTAGATTTGATTCATATGGATGGTGTAAGAGCATACTTTGCTCATAATTTAGTATGAGTACTATTTTTTGCATATCCCTCTACCGTTTGATTCGAGTAGACATGATGTCCGATGATCTAACATCTCCAATGTGCAAGCATATCCACTCTATGAAGGTATAATACTATTTATTTTAAATTATTCCTTGAATTTAATTTGGAATGTTTATTTTTATTAAAAGTAAAAACATAATTTTTATTTGAAAATCGAGGCAGTTTTTCTTTATTTAAAAGTTTTCAAAATGCGCCTATCCTGTTTAAACTAGATTGGAATTTCATTCTAATGAGATCTTAGTTTCGATCAAAGACTCGTTTGAAGTTTACTTTGATCGAATATATAACGAGTGGTACTGTTTTAGGTCATTTGAACGAGATCCACTCTCGTTAGAACGAATAACTATTCTCATTCAAACGAGATTCAAAATTTGTTCGAACGAAGCCGCGATCTTGAAATTTGTGTTCGCCTTATAAATACATGTTCCGTGTTTATTTTCATCAAGACTATTGCCAGAACTATTTTTGCACACCTTTAGAAAATATTTTCAATCTTTTGAGTTTGAAAAACTTTTTAATTCACAAATTACATCCCCAGTATATATTTGAGTGAATCAAGTTTAAACCTTATAGTTTGTATCCTTTCATACATAACCTTTGTGGACAAAGTATCTCTGTGGCTGACTTGTGAAACCCAAGGGGATAATTGCTAAAGAGGGATGACTGAAGTTCTTGAGAGTATCATAGTATATTCATTTATAAAACTTGTAAGTTGCGGTTTGTAAATTTTATAAAGTGAATAAAAGGTTTTACCTTGAGGGGATTTTTTTCCTAAAACTCTATTTTCCTGAATGTCTTCTTGATTTACATTTTGAATCACATAGTTGCATGTTCTGGGGCTACTCAGATTAAAATTTGGTGTGGGTTGTCATCTTAATTTAATAAGTTAAATTCCATTAAATAATTGTGCACTCTTAAATTGTTATTAGAGCAGGTTTCACCAAATTATCGCGATATCCTGATTTTTCGCAAAAAAATTTGTGAAACTAATGTTTTTTTTTAAATTGATTTTAAATATCACAAATTTTCTAATGAAGAACTTATATAATAGGATTCCATTTCTTGATGGATCTAACTATGCCTATTAGAAGTTCCGAATGAGATCCACTTTAAAATCCATATATGAAAGGTTTTGTTTAGTATGTGAAAGAAGGTGAACTCCTCCCATTATCACGGTTGATAATGTTGTTGGCCCTAAACCTGTCTCTTCCTGGACTAATGATGAGTTTAAGTGGAGTACCTTCAACTACCGTGGCCTTAATGCTATTTTTAAAACCATCACCATTGATGATCTTCGACGCATCATGATGTGCACTACATTTAAGGAAGCATGGGATATCCTTCATATGACACATGAGGGTACCAATGCTGAAAAGGCATCTAAACTTTAAAATTTGACCATCCAATTTGAGACCATCATCATGCTAGAGTCCAAGAGTTTTGATGAAATTTATGCTTGGTTGTTGGACATCATAAACACTAGTTTTAATTTGGGTGAGAAAATTCCTGAGACTAGGGTCGTTAAAAAGATATTAATATCAATCCCTTACCAATTTATTCCCAAGGCTATAGTTCTTAACTCTTTAGGGATTTTAGACACTCTTAGGTTAGAAGAACTTGTAGGAGACCTTCAAACTTATGAGATAGATATGTTCCCTAAAAACATTAAATTTAAGGATATATGGGTAGCTTTAAAGACTCAATATAAGAAGAAAAAATAGGAGAGAGTTTGTGAGTCTGAATATGAGGATGATTTTAATGTTGATGACTTGGCCTTGTTTACGAATTTTTTTAAAAGTTTCTCAAATTTTCCAAAAATAATTCTTCCAATCAAAAGATTTTTTAGAAAAATGAAAATAAAGACGAGGTCAAGGATAGCGGTGTGAAAGAGGAAGAGATAAGGTGTTTTGAGTACGAAGTAAAAGGGCACAATCCATATGAGTGTCCCACTATGCAACAGAGAAAGGGCAAGGAGACTGCAAATAACGCCACTCTTAGCGATAATGTCATCGAGTCGATTGATTTAGGGGGAGAATCAACGCATGTGCCATGCGTTGCATTCATCGTTAGTCACATTAGCATGTCTAATTTGTCCCACGACGATGAGGAAACATATAAACGTGAGAGCCTCAATGATGTTTCGAGCCATTCTAGTGAGAGTGAGGATGAGATTGCATGTGAGGAAGAAGGGGATCCTGTGACACCCCGCCTAATTAATCCCAGGTGATCAGTCCTAAATCAAGTTAGAACAAGTTTCTCAGTTGGTCCATTCATAGCATCACTGTCGTCTTTTTAATTACTAACCACCTAAAATAAGACTGGCGCCAATTTTTATCTTTTAATTAAGTAAATGAAACTCATGCGGAACATACAATAGTACACAATCACAGTTAACTGAAATAACCATCCACAAATAAAATACCTAACCGAATAAACCATCGGTTCAAATATCCAATGCAAGTAAAGACAGGAAGACAATCTCAACAAGTAAAATACTAATAAATGAACTGTGAGCGACATGCTTAAATAACTACTAGAGAGTCTCTACACGAATGAAAGAAGGAGGCGTCTATCAAAAACCCGCAGCATCCACATGTGCTGCAGTAACAGATACCTGGAATAGAGTCAAGCCTGGCGTCTCTGTGGCTAGACACCTAAAAGGTTTTTAAATTTTTTTATAGCAAGGGTGTACCCAAAAACATTTGAAAACATTTAACACATGATTAACTTGCAATAATAAATAAATATGCATGCTCTTCATATTTTAGTTAGTGCCGCACTCTCTTGAGGACTTCCTTACCCCTCCTCTAATGTGCACTACTAACGCTTCCATTTACTTTACCTAGGTCCTATGCTCCTGACCCAATACTTATGTTAACCCTTACAATCAACCTACTCTAACCGAGTATGCCTTAAATCATGATTTTTAAGTTATCATAAACGTCAACTTAATTAAATCATTACCCTTTTTAATTTCATATAACACTCACACATGTTATGCACATAATACATTTCACACTATGTATTAAGTATCCCATATATAATTATTTACCTAATTATATATTTAATCATATTGCAGTATTCACAACCATCCTTGAAACAACATTTAATACTAATATCCCACCGAGTAAAAATACTCACATAATATAATTTCTCTAAAGTGCTATCCCACTAGGTATATTCACATAACCTAGTTACCCAAATCAGAATCGCTCACTAATTTGGTTACACATACGATTGGAGGCGGTCATATTCCTTCCCTGAAAGTGAGATGCCCCTCACCCCATATAACGAACGCTATGACCTGGGAATATACTCGCCCTACTCCTCAAGCTAGGGGATTCATCCACTATATGCAACCTCCCCCTATAGCACTAGAGTATATAATAATAGTATTCAATCTCTGATATTAATGCACACACACTATATATATATATACTATCAAACACCGCATATATATATATATATATATATATATATATATATATATATATATATATATATATATATATATATATATATATATGTATATGTATAAATATAAAATGTCCTGGCTACACCATGTACTAAATCCGTAACACAAGCCTATTTAATTTATTAAGAGTTTTTGGTCCAACCCTAATTATTAATTAATTTGCACATTAATTAATTTAGTCACCTTTGGTGTCGCCTCCACCATAAATTTGGAATTACTCTCGTAGCCCGAAATAACCTCACCCGAGTCTAAATTCCCGACTCCCGACTCCCGAATTTATAATCATGATGTGTCGCCCAAAAACTCCCTCAAATTCTAATTAACTTTACTCACGAATAATTAGATTTAACTCATGTATTAATTTCTCAATAATTAATTACATAAAGGTTATTATATAAATTCCCTCATATATACATAACTGGGCGAATCTGCCAAATTCTGTCGACCCTAGACCTTCGATCGATCGATCGAGCAGGTTTTCGTCTTCTTAGCGAAGACAGAATCAGCCATGGGAGAAATTTCTCAAACCCTAGTTTCTTCTACCAGTAACCTCAAGCCTTCTTAACCTCAATACATGTTAGAAAACTTATTAGGAACCTCCAAAATGTCCACCAACATTATTAATTCGTCCATTAACTACAATTTCTAAATTTGGGAAAAAATTCATCTTTAACCCTTAACCCATTTACACCCCAAATTTCCTTCACCAAATTCGTTTCTAATTATCCAGATATCATCCTACCAGATATGTATCAATTTATAACATCAGATTTTACATGAATCCTCATTCAAATTCTTAAATCAGATT
Source organism: Sambucus nigra (assembly GCA_949130495.1). Lineage (NCBI taxonomy): Eukaryota > Viridiplantae > Streptophyta > Magnoliopsida > Dipsacales > Adoxaceae > Sambucus > Sambucus nigra. The sequence goes on along the minus strand of OX422210.1, from coordinate 76,665,528 downwards.
ATTATTTTCCACAACCTCATGTTTATGCCATGAATACCCAAAATGAATTTTAATCAGTCACATCACATGAATATGAATTGAAAAACATATTCAATACTATTGCAAGTTATCCACTTGCCTTAGGTTTCGTAGTGTCTGATTTGGAGATGAATTCCAAGGTTGAAGATGATCCTTGTTGGCTCTCTAGTGATCCCAAAATTGCCTTTAACTGCTATTAGGGTTCCTTAATACCCTTATCCTTTTTCTAAACTCCCTATAGCCATTTCCTTTTTTCTTCTAATTTAATAATTAACCTAAATCCCTTTTTTGCCTAATGGGCCAAGCCCAAGTGACCCAAATGGCCCCGTGTGGGCCCGACTATGTCTAAAAACGTCCCGTGACCTGTTTACTACCCCCGGGTACACTTTTCCGACTATCTCGACCCATTCGGACTCAACCGTACACTTAGAATTAGCATCCGAATTAATTTATAAAAGTACTTATCCCCCACCCCTTTAGTCTATACCGATTCCCGATTGAGATAAGTGCATACCGTGTCATTAATACTCGAAATGACTTAAATAATTAATTACTATTCGCTTAGTAAATAATTTCCCCTAAACATTAACCATTTATTCCTCGATTAATATTTGAATATATTTTGCCATAATTAATTCATTTTAAATTACGACACACTAGTAATTTAGAATTCCCGAATTAATTAAATATTTAGTGAACCAAAAATACGGGGTGTTACATACTCCCCCCCTTACAAAGGAATTTCGCCCTCGAAATTAGGTCATACATGTGATGAAAAGTTTTGGGTGTTGTTCCCGCATATCCTCCTCCCGCTCCCAGGTAGACTCGTCAACGTTGTGATGACCCCACTGTACTCTAACTAATGGAACAACCTTGAATCGTAACTTTCGCTCGCTACGGTCTAGAATAGCTACCGGTCTCTCCTCATATGAGATGTCTGGCTGTAAATCAATTTCCTCGAGTGGAATGTGCCAGAAGGCCCTCTCGCTCCTGCGATATTTCTTCAGCAATGCCACATGGAACACGTCATGTATCCGCTGAAGATGCTCCGGTAATCCCACCCTGTAGGCTACAGGCCCCACCCTCTAGATAATAGGGAAAGGTCCCACGTACCTCGGTGCTAACTTACCCTTCTTGCCGAACCTCATCACCCCTTTCATAGGGGACACCTGGACCAATACCTGATCCCCAACCTCTAACTCCACATGTCTCCGTGAAGCATCCACGTAACTTTTCTGCCTATCTTGAGCTATCCGGATCCTCCCTCGGATCAGCTCTATCTTGGCAGATGTCTCCTGAACAATTTTTGGCCCCAGTAGTTTGTTATCCCCCACCTCTAACCAACAAGTGGGTGAATGACAAGGTCTCTCGTATAGTGCTTCAAATGGTGCCATACCGATCGTGAATTGGTAAGAGTTGTTATACGCAAACTCTACCAGAGGAAGATATTTCTCCCAACCTCCTCCAAAGTCTAATATACACATTCTGGGCATATCTTCCAGCATCTGATTGACTTTCTCAGTCTGTCCGTCAGTCTGTGGGTGATAAGCTGTACTCAAACGCAGCTCCGATGCTCCCCCACTTCCACACGGGAATTTCCAGTGGCTGTAGCATTCCTGATGATCTCTGATGGTCAACTTTCACAAGTTGACACGTGGCACATTTCGAAACAAACTCTGCTATGTCCCGTTTCATTCCTGCCCACCAATACTGTCTCCTCATATCCTGATACATCTTATCCCCACCGGAATGTACCGCGAATCTCGACCCATGAGACTCTGTCATAACAGCGTGCCTTAACTCCTCATCCTCTGGAACAATCAACCTCCCATTAAGGCGTAAGCCTCCCTCCGAGATGATCGTGTAACCCTCTACTCCCTCAGCTAGCAACTGGCTCACCCTATCCCGAAAAGTCTGATCCTCTGCCTAAGCCCTCACAACCTGCATAATTATCTCAGGTGTGATGGACAATGCTGACATACATGCCCTGGCTACATCATCCTCATATCGAAGTTCTCTCCACTTCGCTTTCCAGACTTCTGATATTTCCCCCGTCGGTCTCCGACTTAATGCATCTGCTACCACATTAGCCTTACCAGGATGATACTGAATATCAAACTGGTAGTCCTTCATGAATTCTAGACATCGCCTCTGTCTCATATTCAGATCCTTCTGAGTGAAGAGATACTGAAGTCATTTGTGATCCGTGAATAACGTGAACTGCTCCCCCAGAAGATAATGTCTCCATATCCTCAAAGCAAAAATGACCGCTACTAACTCTAGGTCGTGAGTGGGGTAATTTCTCTCGTGGGGCTTTAGCTTCCTGGACGCATAAGCTATAGCCCTTTCCTCCTGCTGAAGCACACCCCCAAGTCCCTGTAAGGATGAGTCAGTGTAAACCTGATACTCTAATCCCCCTTTAGGTAATGCAAGTACGGGTGCAGATGTCAACTTGTCCTTTAACTCGTCGAAAGCTAATTGACAATGCTCATTCCAAGTGAAAGGTACCCATTTTCGGATCAGATTCGTCAAAGGACCCGCAATCTTTGAGAATCCTTTGATGAACCGCCTATAATAACCGTCCAATCCTAGAAAACTGTGCACTTCAGTCGGTGTCGTGGGCTGTCCCCACTCCCTCACCGCCGATACTTTACTCGGATCCACCGCAATACCCCGGTTTGACACCACGTGACCAAGAAAGTGAACCTCCCATAGCCAAAATCCACACTTACCGAATTTGGCATAGAGTTGGTGATCTCGTAATGTCTGTAACACTATACACAGGTGCTCTGCATGCTCTTCCTCGGTGCACGAGTAGATCAGGATGTCATCAATGAACATGGTAACAAACTGATCGAGAAACTCCCTGAAAACTCTGTTCATGAGGTCCATGAACACTGCTGGCGCATTGGTGAGTCCGAATGGCATCACCCTGAACTCGTAAGATCCATACCGTGACAGGAAAGCGGTCTTAGGAACATCCTCCTCTCGGATACCTAGTTGATGATACCCTGACCTCAAGTCGACCTTAGAGAAGTAGGACGCCCCTCTCAACTGGTCAACTAGGTCATCAATCCTAGGCAACAGATACTTATTCCGTATCGTGGCCCTATTCAGCTCTCTATAGTCCACGCATAACCGTAGTGAGCCATCTCGCTTTTTCACAAACAACACCGGTGCACCCCACGGCGATGTACTTCGTCGGATGAAACCCTGCCCCAGAAGCTGCTGAATCTGCTCCCTCAACTCACGCATCTCTGAGGGGGCCATACGGTATGGGTCCTGAGCAATTGGCCTCGTCCCTAGGGCTAAATCGATTACAAATTCGATTTCCCTTCTAAGTGACAACCTTGGTATCTCCTGAAACACATCCTCAAAGTCTCTCACCACTGGGATTGAGTCCAACGGAATAGCCACCTCCTATGAAGTTTCCTCCTCAATGTAATACAAGTGTGTGCGTGACCCTCCCTCGGGGAGTGGCATTGCTATCAAGAACATCTCCTGCCCTGGAATGGAGAACACGATGGTCCTTTCTTAGCAATCCACCGTCACCCGATAACCTTCCAACCAATCCATACCCAAGATGACATTGTATCCCTCCATATCTAACACCAAGTCTGCTTCTAAACTAAGTCTTCCAATACAAATGTCCACACCCCGACAAATCGACTGGATCATAGCCCCGCTGCCTACCGACGACTCTACACACATCCGAAGACTACCCGCGGTCTCTAGTAGTCCAACCCGTTTAGCAAAATTATTTTTAATGAATGAATGTGATGCTCCCGTAACGAAAAGAATACTACCCTCATAACCATGAATGAGAAACATACCCTCAACTGCTGGCGGTGCTTACTGCGTTGGAGGATTGGGAACATTTTGGACGTTATACACGCATCCGTAGTGCATCTGTCCCTGTTGCGGTGGAGTGGGTGCTGCTGCTGCTCCTGGTGGCATCTGCTCCCGTTGCCCCTGTTGGGCCTCTTGCTTTTGACCTTTGCCCCTCTGTGGGCACTCCCTCTTGAAATGTCCTGGCTGGCCACAAACAAAACAACGTCTCTGACTATCCCCCTATCGTTGGCCCTATTGGCCCTGGCGTGGCTGGCCTTGGCCCTGTTGGCCTCCCCCATTATTCCCTTGGCCCTGACGGCCCTGCGTAACCTGTTGCTACTGATTTGGGCCCAGATGTCCCTGCCTGAACCCTTGTCCTCCCGGTCGGAACCCACCAAGCATAAACTTCTTAGCCCGATTCCCTTGCTGACTGCCCGTCTGCTGCTGAGCACCACTTGTGTCACCACTAGTAACTGCCTTTCCCTATTGGCTCGGCTCCCCCGTTCTCTTGTTTCCCTTCATATGGAAGCGACGATCCTGGCAGTGTATAAGTGCGACGTTAACGACATCTGTATACGTCACTAATGCCGAATTCCCAATCAAATGTTGCCTGATCCACCAGGCTAAACCGTCCATAAACCTCAATTCTTCCGTTCCTCATCCGTCACCTCATTTGGAACAAAGTTTGCTAAACGGGTGAACTCTTCCTCATAGTCTGCCACTGATTGGTCACCTTGTACTAAATCACTGAATTTCTTTCTCATCTCAGCCTCTACTGCTGGTGGAAAGTATTTGCAGTCAAACCGCACCCATAACTCTGCTATCGGCATCAAGTCTCGCTCCTCGGTGGTGGTAACTGACTCCCACCAGTGTAAGGCTGCCCCCGACAGACGAAAGGTAACAAGCATTTGCTTCTGTACCTCGGTACACTCCAGCATGCGCTGATGGTGCTGAATGTTCTTCTTCCAGTCACAAGCCTCTACTACATCTGTGCTACCCCAAAACTCAGGTGGGTGAACCTTTTGGAAGTTCTCCCTAACTCTCTGCCAAGATGGTGGCCCCACTGGATCCTGAACTGTTAGTGCCACTGGAGGCAGTGCCTGGGGCTGTGGAAAGTGAGCTGCCATAGCTCGCATTGCTGTCTCGATCGCCTGGGCCACTATCACTGCCACCTGAGTAGTGGAAATCAACTCGGGTGGGGGTGGTGGTGGCAGTACCTGTGGCTCCTGGTGAGCTTCCCTGACCTCATCCCTAGCCTCAGCCCTCTCCGCTCTTAGTCTCCTCGGTGGCATTTGAAATAGACTAAATCGCATACGTACACAGTTTACACACAAAAAAAAATATTCACAACAGAAGTACGATATCTCACAAGCGGAAAATGAATCAACAGTCCTAATAATAGGGCTCTATAACAACCGAGTGCTACGCTGAAACGTAGAAAGCCGAACAGATCCTAAGGACACTAGAACCTGATGCTCTGATACCATCTGTGACACCCCACCTAATTAATCTCGGGTGATCAGTCCTAAATCAAGTTAGAAGAGGTTTCTCAGTTGGTCCATTCTTAGCATCACTGTCGTCTTTTTAATTACTAACCACCTAAGTGAGAAAATAAGATTGGCGTCAATTTTTATCTTTTAACTAATTAAATGAAACTCATGGGGAATATAAAATAGTACACAATCACAGTTAACTGAAATAACCATCCACAAATAAAATACCTAACCGAATAAACCATCGGTCCAAATATCCAATACAAGTAAATATAGGAAGACAATCTCAACAAGTCAAATACTAATAAATGAACTGTGAGCGACATGCTCGAATAACTACTAGAGAGTCTCTACACGAAAAGGAGGCGTCTATCAAAAACCCCGTAACATCCACATGTACTGCAGCAACGGATACCTGAAATAGAGTCAAGCCTGGCGTCTCTGTGGCTAGACACCTAAAAGGTTTTTAAATTTTTTTATAGCAAGGGTTAGTACCCAAAAACATTTGAAAACATTTAACAAATGATTAACTTGTAGTAATAAATAAATATGCATGCTCTTCATATTTTAGTTAGTGTCGCACTCTCTTGAGGACTTCCTTACCCCTCCTCTAATGTGCACTACTAACGCTTCAATTTACTTTACCTAGGTCCTACGCTCCTGACCTAATACTTATGTTAACCCTTACAATTAGCCTACTCTAACCGAGTATGCCTTAAATCATGATTTTTAAGTTATTATAAACGTCAACTTAATTAAATCATTACCCTTTTTAATTTCATATAACACTCACACATGTTATGAACATAATACATTTCACACTATGTATTAAGTATCCCATATATAATTATTTACCTAATTATATATTTAATCATATTGCAGTATTCACAACCATCCTTGAAACAACATTTAATACTAATATCCCACCGAGTAAAAATACTCACATAATATAATTTCTCTAAAGTGCTATCCCACTAGGTATATTCACATAACCTAGTTACCCAAATCAGAATCGCTCACTAATTTGGTTACACATACGATTGGAGGCGGTCATATTCCTTCCCTGAAAGTGAGATGCCCCTCACCCCATATAACGAACGCTATGACCTGGGAATATACTCGCCATACTCCTCAAGCTAGGGGATTCATCCACTATATGCAACCTCCCCCTATAGCACTAGAGTATATAATAATAGTATTCAATCTCTGATATTAATGCACACACACTATATATATATATATATATATATACACTATCACACACTATATATATATATAAATATAAAATGTCCCGGCTACACCATGTACTAAATTCCTAACTGATACGACGCAAATATTGCGTATTTCACCCGTTAACGTACGCGTTATTAGCCCCCTCGAGTATTTTAATCCCTATACTTATGCTCGTTAACCAGACAACCTCGTATTTCTATGTATACATGCTTTGCAGGGGTTAATTGAGCTTTTGTAGGTATTTGGATGCTTAGTATGAAGTTCGGACGCTTTTCGGAAAAGTTTCGTCAACTTTTGCAGCTTCAAGGGCATTTTAGTAATTCCAGCATTCGGGTTTGAATCCCGAGCTCTTCACGGAAGTTGAAGCCCTCTGATTTCTCTTCGTGTGGCATCCGACGGTGCATGATTCCGAGTTGTATCGAAAGAGTTATGACATTTTTAGGATGGTTTTTACTTCAAATTCACACTCAAGGTCACATTCAAGGGCATTTTAGTCATTTCAGAATTTTGGTTTTTGGACCAATGTCTTCTTGGATGTTGTATCCCTCTGAGTTATCTTTGCGTAGCCTCTGACCGTGCCTAATACTGAGCTATAACGAAGAAATGGCGGCATTTTCTGTAAAACAGGACAAAACTGCAGATTTCATACCTATAGGTACCGAATCGATTCGGACACCCCAAATCGATTCGCCCGAATCGATTCAGACACCCCAAATCGATTCAGTTTGGAGCAGTGTGATCATATCCCTTTGATCAAATCGATTCGAACACCCCAAATCGATTCGGTCCTGCAGATATTTATTTTTCTTCTTGTTTATTTACAAGTTTGCCATGGGATATTTTGTGTATAAATACTCTCTTCTCTCATTTTTGAGAGGGATATCCATATCTTCATTTTGTCTTAGATTTTAGGATTTGTAAACTTGGGAGATTTGCCCTACTCCTCTTTTGTACTCTTTGTTTTGTAAGTTGTACCTTAACCTTTTCTTCCTTAATATAGTTATTTTAGTTGTTTTCCTTGCTTTCTTTCCATTTTCCATGCCTAGATAAGTTTATTTATTGTTATTTATTGCTTTTATAGTGTAATATTAGTGTAAATTAGTTTATTTCCATGATTTGTCTATAGATAAATAGGTTCGGGATTGTGTTTCGCCATTTACGGGTTTGGACCTCCAAAGTTAGGTTTTGTGTAAAATTGCATTTAATTGAAACCTCGCGTATTAAAATTGGATTATTATGCGTTTAACTTTATTCGTCATGCACATTTAGTGTTTATAGCAATATTCCGAATTTAATTCGCGTGTGACCATTTTCCGTTAACTGTTTAATCTCACAACTTTGGATTGAATTACTTATTGTGTGATGTTTATACTTAATTGAAAATGCTCGATTAAATTGCTTAGGATCCGAAATTCTAATTAGTAGTTGTTTAGCTCGTGAATGTGTGTATGCGATCCCGATCCTCGCTTTCCTTTAATTTAGCATTAACTTCTCTTTTCTTTTTCCACCATTCCCAACCATCACCTTTTCTTTTATTAATTTTACACTTTTATTCTTGAAGTTTTAAAGTAATTAAAATCTAAAATTTAATCACTCCCTGTGGATTTCTTACGATACCCGACTTACCGCTGTGCTTGCCTCGCAAGTGTAGTCGTAGTTTAGGTTTTGTATTGAGTAAGCGAAACGAAAACAACGATTAGCGTTTTGACGCGACGCTACTTTTCGCGCTCGATCAGTAACACAAGCATATTTAATTTATTAAGAGTTTATGGTCCAACCCTAATTATTAATTAATTTAGTCACCTTTGGTGTCGCCCCCACTGTTGATACCAAATTTAGTCTGCTGACATGGATCAATAAAGTGAAGACACGTGGCAGTCTACGTGGAAACAACAAACACTTCCGAGGAACTCGCACGCTCCGAGGAACCATACTACAACGAGGAACACTGATTCCCCGAGGAACTCATACGCTCCGAGGAACAAGAACTATCCGAGGAACTCTTGGGCACCGAGAAGCTTAGGCGGTCCGAGCAACTCAGGCGGTCCGAGCTGCACCTCGAACAAAGCATTAATAGCAGGATAACCAACAGTTTGACTGTTCATTAAATGCTTATCATTCAGACGCATACGCTTAAGGAGCATTGGATGAATCACCCTTTCATATGTACATCATTTAATGTATTACCCTTTCACATTACAGCCCCAGGGCTATAACTACATTGTACAATCCTCATTGTAAGGGGACCGAAATTTCTTGAGATAAATTGTAATCGAGAATTCCTATACAATCAGCAATAACATAACAGTGGACGTAGGCCATTCTTATAAGGCTGAACCACTTTAAAAATTCTTTGTCTCATTTATTTATCTGTGATTGAATAATTAGATATGATCTAATTTTTTACATCAACAGATTGGCGCCGTCTGTGGGAAACGACTGGTAATATCGTTTTCCATAAAAAAGAATCCATCACAAATGGCTGATATTCCAGAATCAAGCAATCGAAACGCTGGAAGCCCTCCAAATCCATCTGCTCCGCCAAATATTCCAGATCTGGCTAGAATAATGATAAATCTGGCTCAGGGCCAGACCGTCATGCAAGAAACTATGCGTCAACTAATACAAACCCTCCATGGCGGTGCATCAACCCATTCAAGACCACGAATTATTCAAAGAAATACCTGTGCATATTCTTCGCGTACTAGGCATACCAATTCATATCGCAATGAGGAGTCTGAAGATATTTCTTATCAACCTGGATGAACTTCGTCAGTGCGAGCCACAGATACTGAACAACGTATCACTCTCTCCCCAGAAAGGACCAGTGCACTAGAAAGATTAAGCAGAGTATCTCCTTTCGATCGATTAGGTCCTAGGAGGAGAAAAAGTCCTCCTAGATCCCCATCGAGGAGTTTTCGATGACCATCAAACTTCAGAGAAGGATCTGCCCAGTCGCGACCAACTGCTTATCAAGATAAATCCCAGGAAGCCACCTCAACGCGATCAGCTGATTGAACCAACAGGCCCGAGGAAGGGAATGATGCATGGAAAGGCTCTATTCAAAGGCTGGAGGATAGATTGGGGGAAATGGTTAAAGCTAAGAACCCTCTACAACGAACCTTTGTTCGAGGAACACCTTTTGTCCAGGCCATTGTGGATTTTCCAACACCATCAAAATTCAAAGCACCTGTTGTGACCCCCAAATATGATGGAAAGACTGACCTTGTCCTTCATATAGAACAATACCAAGTTGTAGCCGACATCTATGCTATCCCAGATGAGATGAGATGCAGGACATTCTCGGGAACTCTTATCGGATCTAATCAAATATGGTATAATAATCTTCCTCGGGGTAAGATTTCAAACTTTCTTCAACTAGCTGAGATATTCATTGGGAATTTCTATTTTGGGGCAAAGCCAGTTAAACGAGTAGCACATTTGTTAAGTGTTAGACAAAAAACTGGTGAGAGTACCAGAGATTATATAACTCGTTTTAATAACGAGAAACTTGAAGTCATTGATTATGAGGAGAAGACAGCGATTACTGCTTTGATGAGTGGACTACTGCCCAACAAGTTGTACTACACTTTGGCCAAAGATCCACCTAGAACCATGTCAGAACTGATGGGAAAAGCGTCCAAGATTATGAATGCCGAGGAGGCTATGGCTGCGAAGAAGAATATGGATGCCAAAGAAACCAAGGTGGAAGGCGATAAAGCTAAGAAGAAAGAGCATAAGAACAATGGTAATGACAAATATTCAAAAACCAGGTCGGTATGGGACGTGATAAAGAAATATGATAATTATACTCCTTTGAAGAAGGATATCAACCATGTTCTAGAGGAAATCAAGAACAAGGAGGAACTAAACTGGACAGAGAAAATAAAGGCAGACCCTGACAAGAGGAATAAGGCGAAGTATTGCGAGTTTCATAAAGATCATGGCCATATGACCAAAAACTGCATAGCTCTTCAGAATGAGATTGAAACACTCATCAGACGAGGAAAGCTATCAAAGTATGTTGATCATGGAAACAAAAGAAGAAACAATGACCGAACAAGAGAGAGGTCTAGATCTCCTCGTCGAGTAGAGGAGAACAAGAAGAGAAACCATGAAGTTGATCCCGATCTTCCAAAGAGACCAAGGCAGCCAGAACGTGAGGTATTTTCAATACGCTTTGGGTCATTTGACTGTAATGTTATTACAAGTGGAGATGCAGGAGGAGGAGACCTTACTGCAGAGAGAAAAGCTTACCTCTGTGAGGCTCAAGCTTACTCGTACATTCAACGAATAAATCTCGCTGAGGAGGATCGCTCGATAAAGGTGAAAAAAGAGAAGTTGGTTATTGGGTTCTCAAAGAATGACCTTGAAGGTGTTCTATATCCTCACGATGACCCGTTGGTGATCAAGATGAGACTGAAGGAGGTAATGATTTCAAGAGTATTGGTAGATAATGGTAGCTCGACAGACATCATGTTTTACTCGTGCTTCGATAGTTTAAATCTAAAACTATCTCAACTGGAGCCTTATCATAGACCCCTCCTCGGTTTTGCTGGCGAGAAAGTATTTCCACTTGGGACGATCAAGTTGGATATATTCATTGGCACGTGGCCTACTTGTCGAAAAGAAAGAATACGTTTCTTTGTGATGGATAAGAATGTTCAATCATCATACAATATCATCATAGGAAGAGTAGGATTGAAGAAGTTCGAGGCTGTACCATCTACAGTGCATCAATGCCTAAAGTTTCCAATAAATTTTGGAGTAGGAGTTGTTAAAGGTGATCAGAAAGTAGCTCGGGAATGCTATTATTCATCCACCGAGCAAGAGGAATTGGAGGAATCAAGGAAAAAGACTACTACTTATCAAGTGGAAGAAGGGGCAGAAATTGAAACATTGGATCCTAGAGATGAGTCTGTAAGGACACAAATTTCTAATTGAGTCCATATGTAGTTTTGGCTCAATTCCGGGCAAAAACATTTATTCATAGGATAGTATTTATTTGTAATATTCTCAAGCCTATGAAGTATGTATTGAAGACGTAGCGGCAAAGAATTTAAAGTTTCATCAAAATGACGATTTGCGTGCCTCGTTTCTACGTCATCATCTAAGGTTCCATGCTCCCAAGGTATGAATGTAATTATATTTATATAGGAGCTTGGAACAATATTTATTGGGTGTTAGGTTTAATAAAATAAGTTTATAAAAGTTTCTGGGCCAAAATCGAATTTTACAAACATTCTGGTCGTTCGTTAGAAATGTCGTTCGAACGAGTTTTTTTCGTTCGAACCAGGTTTCGTTCGAACGAGTTTTTCGTTCGAACCAGGTTTCGTTCGAACGAGTTTTGCCAACGACCCTAACTGGTCAGTCGTTCGATATGTCATTCGAACGAAATTTCTCGTTCTAACGAGGTATCTAACGAGGTTCTAACGAGCCCAGGCTCGTCGCTCGTTAGAAGTCTCGTTCGAACGAGAATCAAGTTCGTTCGAACGAGATTCCAGCGGGAACAGTTTTTTGGCGGTTTTATCCAGTTTTTCCCCACTTCTCCACTTGGTTTTCAACCAACTTTTTTCATTCATTATTATGTGCGGGAAACACATTTTCCAAGATAACTTTTCCATCCTAATACATCTCCTACAGAGAGTTTGAGAGATTATATTAAAAAGGGAAAATGTTCATGTTTGAGTGTTCTTCAACTTAAAGAAAAATCTTTAAACACTTAGTTTACACCCATTGTTGTTTATTCCAAGTTCATATATATCTATCATCTTGCTTGGAGTTTTGGCACCGGTTTATCTCTACCGAATTCAAGAAGAGAAGTTTTGGTTTGCTTCTACATCCATCAAAGAAGAATTTTTTTTTTGTTGAAGATTCTACCCACTTGGAGAAAGGCTCCATGCTTGGGTGACGGTGACCCTATAAAGTCCCATCGGTGGATTCCGAGACCGCGGTGGTGTTCCGAGGTTGTCCGCTAGGAAGAGGTTTCTACGAGAAGGAGCGTCGAGGCTTGAGAGGGATCGAGTCAGTTGTTGTAAGTCTATCTGTCTTGTAATTGTAATTCCATATCTAGTGGACTTGTGGCTAGGTCCGTCCGAGGTTGTTTCCCGTCTTGGGTTTTTCCTCGTACATCTCGGCGTAGTGTGATATTGTTTATTTTATCTTGCATCATAATTTAGAACGCATGCTTAGAATAAATTCAAGATAAAATTTGGTTTAATTATCACACTCATTTAATTTGGGACTAAATTAAATATTGGGTAAATTTGGTTTATTCAAGTCATTTGCTAAAATTGGTTTCGCCTAACTTTGGATAATTGAAAATTATGACTTAGACAAATTCTAGGACTTGGATTAATTGGTTTTGAAGAAATTAAAATTCTGCCTTGTTTATTTGTTGAACCATCACTTATATACGCTTCCGCATCATTCATTGAGTTTTATACAAAAAGGAAATTACTATACTTTGCACTTTCAAATTGGTATCAGAGCCAAAAATGATAAATTATTTCGTTAAGATTTTTTTATTTTTGGCTAAAATGGATTTTTCCCCATTTTCAAAATTTCCTATTTTCGATGGTTCAAACTACGCGTATTGGAAAGCGCGAATGAGATCGGCACTAAAATCTATCGACGAGAGAGTTTGAATGTCTGTTGTTACCGGGTACTCCCCACCAACTTACTTAGTTGAAAATGAACGTGTTATCAAACCTGCCGATAGATGGACTGAAAATGAGTTTAAACTTGCTAACTTTAATTCCCGAGGTTTAAATGCCTTATTTAGCGCTGTCGCACCGGATGAATTCCGACGTATTATGACGTGTGAAACCGCTAAAGAAGCTTGGGATATTTTACAATTAACTCATGAAGGAACTAGTGTCGTTAAAGCTTCAAAACTCCAAAACCTCACCACTCAATTTGAAACTATCAAAATGGATGAAAAAGAAACTTTTGATAAATTTTATTCTAGACTTTCTGATATTGTTAATTCATCCTTTAACTTGGGAGAGAAAATACCTGACGACCGTGTTGTAAAGAAAATTTTGAGGTCCCTACCCGATAGATTTATTCCTAAAGTGACCGTTTTAAATTCTTTACCCACTTTAGCCTCTACGAAATTAGAAGAGCTTGTAGGTGATTTACAAACCTATGAACTAGATATGTTTCCCTCTAAAACTGAAAAGAAAATTGAAAAGGGTGTTGCTTTAAAAGCCCGAAAAGAGGTCAAACAAGTAGTAGAGAGCGATAGTGAAAGTGACTCGAAAGATATGGCTTTGTTTGCTCGCAAATTTAGAAAATTTCTTAAATTTAACAAAGATAAATTTAAAAATGATTTTAAGAAATTTTATACTTCTAAACATGATAAAAGCGAGAAGATTTCTAAAGACGAGAGGATCCCTAAACCTAGTAATGACAATTTAGATAGGGACGAGTCTAACAAGTGTTTTGGTTGTGAAGGTTATGGCCATAGGGCTTATGAATGCCCCACTAAACTAAGGAAAGAGGGTAAATGACCCACTGCATATAATGCAACCCTTAGTGATAGTGATAAGGAAGAAAAGCCCGATTCCCCCACTAAGAAAATTTTTGTGGCTTTTATGGCTAGTCATGTGAGTGATAATGAGAACTCATCGATTGATGACACGATAGCACATGCCACTTCCAAGGTCATTGTTCATGATTCCCTTGTTTTTAATGATAGTGAGAGTGGAGAAGAAAGAGAGAGTGAAAATGAAGAAGAGGTTGATGTGAGTGAACTTCAAAATGCTTTTCATGAATTATATAAAGAATCTATTAATTTGAAAAGAACTAATTTGAAGTTAGAAGCTTGTTTAAGAAAAAGTGTCAAGGTCGTTGATGATAGTGCCGTAATAGAAGACCTTAGGACACGTGTGAGGACTCTTCAAGAGAAGCTTGATTATGTAGAAGGTGAAATAAATAGCCTTAGGAGTTTAATGGAATCCTTGAAAAAGGAGCTTCGTGTTTTTGAAGAGCGTAATTTTTTACTAGAATCTAACATTTTAGAATTGGAAAATAAATTAAAAGATTCTAGTATTGTCAAATTTGATTTGGAATGTCGTTCGGAAAAACTTGATAAAATGTTAGGAACGATCCAAATTAAAAATGACACTTGTGGTTTAGGCTTCAATACTTGTAATGAATTTACTCATAATGCCCAAACCAATATTTCAGGAGAATCTACTAGGAATGCATTTAATGATCACTCCTTAGGCAAATCTTTTCGACATGTTCTTACTTGTACACTTTGTGGTCGAAAAGGTCATCTTAGGAAATATTGTTTTGATCTTAAACGAATTCCTAGAAAATCCCATAGTAAAGTAACCACGATAGTTAAAGCTCCTACACCCCAAGATAGTCATTCTTCATTAATTTGGGTTAGGAAATCCGACTTGGTTGCCTTACAAAATAGGGATTTTGATTCTCATTTACTTACACATGCTTCCTCCCTTGCTAAATCTAAAGGATGAATGTGTTAGTGTTTGCATACTTTAGCGTTTATACTTTATGCTATATTCACATGCTAAATGTATGCTTGTTTAGTCATTTTCTAGTCATAGCCTTATTTCATATCCCATGCTAGAAATCATGACTTGTTTATCTTTTTGTATTACATTTTGTGTTTGAATTAATTGAAAAATATAAAAAGATTTTTGTTTATCATTTGTGTTTTATTTATTTCATTTAAGCTTAATGAAAAATACAAATGATTTTTGTTTGTCCTTTTGAGTAAATATTTATTGTTGATTAAAAATGTTAAAAACTCAAAAAGATTTTGTTTTGTGTGTATTTTTGTTTGACACACTTTATGTGGCATATATTTGTGTTTGAATCCCATCATTTACGCTCCCACGTGGCTAGAACTTTTGGTTTAGATTTTCAATCCTTAAAATGTTCTTTACCATGTTTTATATGGAGTAGTTGGATTTTGTATTGATTAAATGGATTCTATTTTCATATGCCTCTTTTCACACATGCACGAGCTCTTTTGAAATCTTAATGTCACATGTTATATTTGAGCTTTTTGAGGTGTTCTCCTATCAATCTAGTCATCTACATATCTATGACCTAGGATGACTAGTGCATGTCAAATTTCGTTGCATGTGAGATTTGTGTGAAAAATGAAAACATGATAAATTAATATATGCACGGGGAAGGGCTCCGAAAGGATGAATTAAATCCTTTGCGATAGTAAGCCACCGTTTATTGGATCTAAAAGAAATACGTGATCCAAAGGCCTAAAAACAGAATATTTGGCATTAAAAAGAAAACAACTGCCAAGGCCTATGTTTGCTTGATATATTCATTCAAAAATAAAAGAATATATATGATTATTGAGGGAGATTTGGATGGTATATCAACGGTTTGCACAATGTCCGTTTATCCTAGTTGTCTTTAATGTCATGACTCTATTTGGTTTGTAGAATCATCATCATGCTAGGCTTGTATGCATTGTGTATGTTTGTTCATTAAGTTCAATATATATTGTCACATGAGGTTATATTTCAATGTGATGAAGTTTACAATCAAATGAGAACTCCGTGAACGTTTATTAAGTGTTTGGGTCTAAATTTAATTGTTGCTAGTTCACTCCCCTACACTTCCGTTTCCATATGACACATTTTTGCCATACGAGTGTGCAAACTTATTGTATTTTGTGTTATATGTGTGTTTATATCTATATATATATGCAAGTGCTTCTTTAATATATTTTTAGTTCATATATATATGATATTTGTTTGTCTTTGCCTTGCTTTTAATTGCCCATATGCTTTCATTTCTTAACACTTTAAGCTTCAATGTGTTTATTAGTTCTTTATCCTTTGCCTATTCCTGAACAAAAAGGGGGAGAATGATGATAGGGGGAGAAATGGTATCTAATCCTATTATTATCGTATCTTCATTTGGGGGAGATTTATCTTAGGGGGAGACGTCTTTCTAAGTAGGTCATGTGTTTGATAAAGGGGAGAATTAATTTAGGGGGAATAATTTAATTAATTGCATTTTATATTTTGATATTCCCTATGCATTTGATGAGTTTGCTTAATTGTACAGGTATTCTACTAAAGCAGCATTGTTTAATGGCAAAGCGTTTGATCCTTGGGTTGAGTCAAGATTGGGCGGGTTATGTTTTGAGTCTAGTAGAGCTTGATGGCCCTTTAGGATTTTGTTTGTTTGGTTTTTGTCCCGGAATAGCCAAAGGGGGAGATTTGTAAGGACACAAATTTCCAATTTAGTCCATATGTAGTTTTGGCTCAATTCCGGACAAAAACATTTATTCAAAGGATAGTATTTATTTGTAATATTCTCAAGCCTATGAAGTATGTATTGAAGACGTAGCGGCAAAGAATTTAAAGTTTCATCAAAATTCCGGTTTGCGTGCCTCATTTCTACGTCATCATCTAAGGTTCCATGCTCCCAAGGTATGAATGTAATTATATTTATATAGGAGCTTCGAACAATATTTATTGGGTGTTAGGTTTAATAAAATAAGTTTATAAAATTTTCTGGTCCAAAATCGAATTTTACAAACATTCTGGTCGTTTGTTAGAAATGTCGTTCGAACGAGTTTTTTTCGTTCGAACCAGGTTTCGTTCAAACGAGTTTGGCCAACGACCCTAACTGGTCAGTCGTTCGAACGAATTTTCTCGTTCTAACGAGGTATCTAACGAGGTTCTAACGAGCCCAGCCTGGTCGCTCGTTAGAAGTCTCGTTCGAACGAGAATCAAGTTCGTTTGAACGAGATTCCAGCGGGAACAGTTTTTTGGCAGTTTTATGCAGTTTTTCCCCACTTCTCCACTTGGTTTTCAACCAACTTTTTTCATACATTATTATGTGCGGGAAACACATTTTCCAAGATAACTTTTCCATCCTAATACATCTCCTAGAGAGAGTTTGAGAGATTATATTAAAAAGGGAAAATGTTCATGTTTTAGTGTTCTTCAACTTAAAGAAAAATCTTTAAACACTTAGTGTACACCCATTGTTGTTTATTCCAAGTTCATATATATCTATCATCTTGCTTGGAGTTTTGGCACCGGTTTATCTCTACCGAATTCAAGAAGAGAAGTTTTGGTTTGCTTCTACATCCATCAAAGAAGAATTTTTTTTTTTGTTGAAGATTCTACCCACTTGGAGAAAGGCTCCATGCTTGGGTGACGGTGACCCTATAAAGTCCCATCGGTGGATTCCGAGACCGCGGTGGTGTTCCGAGGTTGTCCACTAGGAAGAGGTTTCTACGAGAAGGAGCGTCGAGGCTTGAGAGGGATCGAGTCAGTTGTTGTAAGTCTATCTGTCTTGTAATTGTAATTCCATATCTAGTGGACTTGTGGCTAGGGCCGTCCGAGGTTGTTTCCCGTCTTGGGTTTTTCCTCGTACATCTCGGCGTAGTGTGATATTATTTATTTTATCTTGCATCATAATTTAGAACGCATGCTTAGAATAAATTCAAGATAAAATTTGGTTTAATTATCACACTCATTTAATTTGGGACTAAATTAAATATTGGGTAAATTTGGTTTATTCAAGTCATTTGCTAAAATTGGTTTCGCCTAACTTTGGATAATTGAAAATTATGACTTAGGCAAATTCTAGGACTTGGATTAATTGGTTTTGAAGAAATTAAAATTCTGCCTTGTTTATTTGTTGAACCATCACTTATATACGCTTCCGCATCATTCATTGAGTTTTATACAAAAAGGAAATTACTATACTTTGCACTTTCAGAGTCGCAACTCGTGAAGGGTCAATTGGTGGAAGCTACTGAAAACATCATTCTGGACGACGAGCACCCTGAACGAACTACTCAAGTAGGTTCGTCGTTGGAAGCCTCACTAAAGCAGGAATTGATAACTTTCCTTAGAAGCAGAAAGCAAACTTTTGCGTGGAGTCATGAAGATATGCCAGGGATAGATCCAAATTTCTTATGTCACGAACTCAATGTGAATAAGGAAATCAAGCCAGTGAAGCAGAGAAGAAGAGTGTTCATCCCCGAGAAGAATCAAGCTATACAGGAGGAAGTCGAGAAGCTCCAGAAAGCTTGCTTCATTGAAGATGTTAAATATCCAGACTGGTTAGCCAATGTGGTGATGGTAAAGAAGAAGAACAAAAAATGGAGGATGTATGTAAACTTCACCGACCTCAACAAATCATGTCCAAAGGATCACTCCATTGCCCCGAATTGATCAACTAGTCGATGCTACCTCGGGACACGAGCTGCTGAGCTTCATGGATGCTTATTCTGGATACAATCAGATTAAAATGAAACCTGAAGACAGGGAGAGTACTTCTTTCATTACCCCTAGGGGAACTTATTGTTATAATGTTATGCCTTTTGGTTTGAAAAATGCAAGTGCGACATATCAGAGGCTGATGAACAAAGTCTTTGCTGAACAAATCAGTTGCAATAGGGAAGTATATGTTGACGATATGATGGCGAAGAGAAAAAAAGTTGCTGATCATCTAGTTGACTTAAGTCAGACTTTTGATCAACTAGATAAATATCAAATGAAGCTGAACCCGATGAAGTGCATATTTGGAGTACGAGAAGGCATGTTTCTCGGATACATTGTCAACCAACGAGGCATTGAAGCAAATACTGAAAAGATCAAAGCTCTATTAGGGCTGCGATCTCCGACGACAAAGAAAGAGGTGCAAAGTCTTACAAGACGAGTAACAACACTCAACAGATTTGTATCACGAGCAACTGATCGATGCCTCCCATTCTTCAAGACACTCCGAAAGACTTTGGAGTGGAATGATGAATGTGAGAATGCTTTTCAAGACTTGAAGAAATACTTGGGAGCACCTCCACTATTATCCAGGCCAGTGATGGGAGAAAAATTGTACTTGTACCTAGCAGTATCGGAGAATGCAGTTAGCTCGGCGTTGATAAGAGTGGAGAATGGAGTACAAAAACTAATCTATTACACAAGTAAGACCTTCCGAGGAGCAGAGATCAGATATCCAAGCCTGGAAAAGTTAGCACTGGTGCTGATTGAGGCGAGTAGAAGAATGAGGCCATACTTCCAGGCTCATACTATAGTCGTATATACTGATATGCCGTTGAGACAAGCCCTTCATAAACCAGAAAAATCAGGGAGATTGATGTGCTGGGCAATAGAGCTCGATGAATATGATATAGTCTATGAACCCAGATCATCGCTTAAAGGGCAAGCTGTAGCGGATTTTATAGCAGAGTTCACCTATCCTGATACCCTCGAGGAGCAAAAGTTACTCACTGATCAACCTATGGATGTTACAGGATCAACAAACACAAGCTCAGACCAACTCCGGTTGGTAAAAGGGCAAGTGGATGTTACAGGATCATCAAATTCGAGCTCAAACCAACTCCGATTGGTAAAAGGGAAAGAAAAGATGGTCGATGAAGAGCGAGAAATATCAGGCGAAGATGAAAGGAAGCAACAAATATTTCGCCGAGGAACTCTGTCAGATCAGAAGTTTGAAGACGAGTTACTTATATGGGGGTTATATGTAGATGGCTCATCTTGCACAACAGGCAGTGGGGCAGGGATAGTTTTGAGCACTCCAGACGAGGTCGATATGGAGTACGCCCTACGTTTCCAATTCAAAGCTTCCAATAATGAAGCTGAGTATGAGGCCATGATTGCTGGTCTTAATTTGGCGAATATTATGGAGGCGCAGCAAATTATTGTCTTTAGTGATTCTCAATTAATTGTAAATCAAATGTTGGGAATATATGCAGCCAAAGGAGAATTAATGATCAAATACCATGCAAAGGTGATGGAGTTGGTATCAGAATTTGCTGCAATTCAGCTGGTCAGAATACCAAGAATGGAGAATGCAAGAGCAGATGCCTTAGCTCGATTAGCATCAGCTACTCGTACCGAGCTACGAAGAACAATCCAAATGAAGTTTTGGTTGGTCGGAGTATAGATGAAGATTTGGCAATGAACTTTATCACCCTTGATTTAGGACCATCTTGGATGGATCCCATCAGGGCATATATTGAGGAGGGAGAATTACCAATTGACAAGCTCACAGCCAAGAAATTGAAGTTTAAAGTTGCTCGGTATGTATTAACTAATGGTATTTTATATAGACGGGGAATTATGTCAAGTTTGCAGAGATGTGTACATCCCTCTGAGGTGAAAAAATTGATTGAAGAGATCCATGAAGGTTCATGTGGAGCCCATGTAGCAGGTCAGACGCTTTTGCAAAGGATGATGACGCAGGGATATTACTGGCTGACGATGAGGGCTGATTGTGTAGCCTATGACAAGAAATGTGATAAGTGCCAGCGCTTTTCCTCCATCCGAAGAACTCCACAGGCATTGTTGACACCCATCACTTCCCCTTGGCCATTTTCCATATGGGGAATAGATTTGGTTGGACCACTGCCAACAACTAGAGGAAGGTTCAAATACCTCGTCATCGCAGTGGATTATTTTACTAAGTGGGTGGAAGCTGAACCTCTCAATGATATGACGTACAAGAAGGTGTACCAATTTATTTGGAAGAACATCATTTGTCGATATGGCCTTCCTCATGCTTTCATCACAGACCATGGAACACAATTTGATAACGAGGAGTTCGCTGCCTATTGTCATCAATCAAATGTGTTGAAGATCCACTCAGCACCAGGCCATCCTCAAAGCAATGGACAAACTGAAGTGACAAATATAACACTGCTGAATGGCTTGAAGAAAAGACTGGACGATGCGAAAGAAAATTGGATCAACGAGTTACAGTCAGTACTGTGGGCTTACCGAACTACTCCCCGAGTAGCAACTGGAGAATCACCATATATGCTGGCGTTTGGAAGTGAAGCTGTTATACCTGCCGAGTTGGGCCTCCCAACACACAGGGTAATGAATTTCAATTCCCCTGTCAGTGACTTAATGAGAAGATTGGATTTAGACATGCTCGAGGAAGTTAGAGAAGAAGCAGCCATCAGAAATGCTGCATACCAACAACGAACAACTCTATTCTACAATAAGAGGGTGAAGAAGTGCGACCTGAAAGAAGGAGACTATGTGCTGAAGAAAGTAATTCAAAAGCACAATAAGCTGGAGGCAAACTGGCATGGACCATACCGAGTTATAGAAATTGTTCGACCAGGAACTTACCGAATAGCAACTCTAGAAGGGGAGGAGTTTAAGAATGCATGGAACGCAGAGCACCTGTGCTAGTATTATCAGTGATGAATAAAATGAAGATATTCTGCCAAATTCTTTCTTTTTATTGAAAGTTTTTCGGGGAATACTAGTGCTACACACTACTCGGCAAAGCTCATGCTACTCAAATTTATTCTCGAAAACGCCAACTAAGGTTGGTCGAGAAACCTATATTCCTCCGGGAAGTAAAGCTACCTATATTCCTCCGGGAAGTAAAGCTACCAATATTCCTCCGGGAAGTAAAGCTACCAATATTCCTCCGGGAAGTAAAGCTACTTGTATTCCTCCGGGAAGTAAAATTTGTATTCCTAAGGGAAATAAAACTATATGTTTCTCGGGAAATAAAAGTATTCCTAAAAATGCCAACTTATGTCGGTTAGGAAGTAAATATATTCTCGAAAATGACAACTTGAGTTGGTCGGGAGGTAAAATTATTTCAAAAAGACTAACTATGGCTGGTCGGGGATAGAAACCCACCAACTGTAGTTGGTCGACAAGGAAAATTTACCGACCTTGGTTGGTCGAAAACATTTAAGAGAAAAATCTACCAACTATGGCTGGTTGGGGATAAAAACCCACTAACTGTAGTTGGTCGACAAATAAAATTTAAAGTGATCGAGCAACATTTTTGATACTCATAACTTTTTAATTATTACTAAGTTGGTCGAGAAACAAAATATTATTTTTGCCAAATGACTACCACAAGTTCAAACTACTCGACAATAAGTTGATCGACAAACTGCACAATATTGTTATCTTTTTATCAGATACACATGCACAAATATAAAGTGTTTTACAAGACAATAGCAGTTAAAATTGCGAACAAAAATGAAAGTCTTTCATTAAATCAAAGAATAGATTACATTGATAATGAAATGAAAGTTACATTGATGTTAAAATGTATACTAACTATTACATCAAAATTCCTACTCTACTGGTCTTTTCCCCTCTGCTTTTGACACAGGTTCCTCGCCAGCAGCGGATCATTTAAATCCATGGGAGAATTTATGAAGTTGAGATCCTTTAACATCCTGATATTCATCACGGATGGTCGATCTAAGAGGTGCTCGGGATGAGATACTTCAACACTTGAATGGAGATTGTAGTCATCGAGATATTTTGAAATCAAGCATCGAGGAATGGCTCATGCAGGGATCCAACTCATATCCAGTTTGAATGGAGGCACGGGTAGGTCAAGCAGCCCAGGATCGTGGTAGTCCCACAGGTAATGACCCTGTTCGAGTTGCAGCACACCTAAGGCATTCAACCAGCCTTGTTTGTAGCCCTCATTGTTGGCATTCTGGATACGATCGTCCAAGTGGTAAAGAGCCTCCTTGTATCCAGCCATCCAGAACTCCCTGGGTTGTTTGTGGAATTGATATGTCAGTTTTTCCAGCTGCTCGTGGAGATTCTTGATGAAGAGTTCCTTATTCTCCAAGACTGACTTCTGCGCAGAGAGCTGTTCTTCCAGGTCCCTGATATTCTTTGACATTTCAGCCAATGCCTGGTTCTTCGCCATCAGCTGAAAGGCCTGGTTTTCTAAAGCAGACTGAGTCCGCTGTTCCTCGACAGGAATTCAAGGAGCTCTTGCTCATCCTCGAGGAGCTCTTGATCGACCACGAGAAGATGTAGAGGGACCAAACCTCTTCAAGGGTTCCAACTCATCCCTCAAGTTGGCGTTCTCGACCTCTAAGAATGATAATCCCTCATCAGTCACTGGGATCAAGGCATTTGAAGTGGAAGCTGCAGATTTCAACTGAGACAACTCTTTCTGCAGGTTGTTATTTTCTTTCTCTAATAGTTCAACTATCTGTCTGCACTCCTCGACTTCGCCCCTAAGAGTTCTATCCCTCACCTCGTAGCCAGTAAAATTCTTCTCGTACCCCTTGTCAGCATTGAGTTGCTGATACTTCTTCTCATACCCCTCATGCAAAAGGGCAGTGGATTCTTTGTATTATTGCTGAAGTTCTTCGAGGGTTCCTTAGAGATCCTCGATCATGTCGTAATAAGCCACATTATTGTCCACTGCTCGATCAAGTAGACACTTCAGATATTGGTATGCTTCAATTTCTTATTCAGAAGCTTCTTGGCCGAGGATGTCGACGACCTATGCTGCACTCAGATCTGTGTGACCAGCCTTAAAATAATCATTGCATTGCCTCAGCAGCACAGTATCATGAGCAGATAATAATTCCATCCTGGACAGAAACTAGCAGAGGAAGAAAAGCAATAATCAATAAGAATCAAGACAGAGTATGAAGAAGAGACAACAGTATGAATAAACACAAGTTCAAGTTTTATTATATCATGAAGATCAGAAGTACAAGGTTCAGAGTTACATATTCATGATTACAATTGACAAAAGAAAAATATAAAGAGAAACCCGAACAACTCTACACCTTTTCCCTATCTCCCAAAACCTTATCGGGAGGCTGGGACGAGGAAGTAGGTTGCTCGGAGGGAATAGAAAGCTGCTCGGGGAGCGCCAGCAGTTGCTCGGAAGAAGTAATGATTTGCTGAGGTTCCTCGTTAGCAGGCTGGATGGCTGGGGGATGATCTCCCCTTACCATAGAAGACTCTTCGGAGGCAGCTTCGTCCTCTTCTAAGTCTTTAGGAGTTGGAGGAGGACTAGGGATGTGTCGCTGAAAGAGTTCGGAATTTTCATCCACTTTCATCTCCTGAAGAACAGCGACCCATCCATCCCTAAAGTACTTGAGGCTGCCATAGTCCACTTGCGACACCATGGCAACCAATCCCTTGTTCCACCCCTTGTCCCAGCCAACGCTGAAGGACTTCTTCACAACCATTTTCCTCTTCAACTTCTCTGAGGAAAGCTTCTCAGACAGCAGGTTATCAGCAGCTTTTAATTTATTCTCGACCTCCTCCTTTTGACGACTTACTTCCTGAAGTCGACTTAACTCCTCCTCAGCAACCTTGAGTTCATTTTCAAACTCCTCAGCATTCTTGAGCTTCCCTTCAAGCTCTTTATTTTTCCCCTCCAAGTCCTTCATTCTCTTCTCCAATTCCTTAGAGACCTCAACATCCTGAACTTTTTCCTGCTCGGTGGAGGCAAGCTTGTTCTCCCAGATTGCCTTGTCAGTAGCATATTTCTGGCGAGAATCTTCCAAAGACTTCGTCAGGCCCGCCAGAGCTTCCTCCACACCAAATGAGGAGCTTGAAGTTTTAATTGCTTCATCCTTCTTCAGAATTATATTGAAGCAGCTCGTCAACTGTGAAAATAAAATGAAAGCAAGTCAGAAACAAAAATGACAAGGGAAATATGAAAATTTAAAGTAATAAGACTTACAGAAGCAATATGGCGAGCAGCTAACGAAGTGACCATGTCCCGAGTAAGGTTTTCTTCAGTACCTTGGACCTCGGGAATGATCCAAGACTTTACCAAGCTCATGGCAGAGCTCTGAGGAACAAAAGTTAGAATACCGGTTCCAGTAACTAGGGGCTGAGTGATGGTGTCAGCCAAATTGACCGAGGAGCTCTTCTTCAGCTTCCTCGAGGGAACAGGGATTGATTCAACCAAGGAGGAGCCCTTGGTCGGTGATATGACAATCACCTCGCCTGGAGCAGCACCCTTGCTCAGGGTCACTGGAAGCTTCTCGGTAACCTTCACAACAGCAGCCGAGGAAGGTGCATCAACTTTCTTTGTCCCTTCTGGGACATCAATCTTACTTCTTTTAGCCTTTCCAGCACTAAAGGTTGGCTTCTCGAAGAGGGTGGGAGGTCTTCTCTTCTTCATCCTTTCACTTAAAGGAACGTGTGACTCAGGCAAAGAGCTGGTAGAAGCTGGTACTGGCTCTGCGTCGCTTATTACTGGACGAGCAGTAAAAGAGGTGGTGTAGCTCTTGTACTGCAGCAGATATGAGGCTGAACTAATGTGCTCGTCGGCAACATTCTGATGCAGACTTCAGATAAGTTTCAAATGTCTTATATTTACTCCTGCTTCCTTTGGACACTTTCTTTTGTTGTCAACTGCAAATAAATAAGCATCACAATATCAATGGTACATTTTGTCAAACACAGAGGAAGCGTAATTTCAAAATAAATAAAATGAAATAAAAATAACCTATCCCATTGCCATAGGGAGGGCATCTAGGACCCTAATAAACTTCATCTCCAGATAAAGGAGCATGTTACCAATTTTTTATGACAACCCCATGCTCCAAATAATCCCTATTAGCATCCGGGAGATTGACTACTAAGGCCCTATTCAAAAATCTAGTTTTTAAATAAAAGGTGTTATCACCAACTGCCCATCTATAACAAAACATTATTTCTGGAATTCCTATGCGAGTTCCATGGATTTGATTTAATCTATGAACACCATTAATTATTCTCCATGTGTTGGGGGCTATTCTTGCAGGAACAACGTCAAAATATTGACAAAATTCCAGATAAAAGGGATTGGGTGGAAAAGAAAATCCACACTCAGCAATAAAGAGACTAGGGAACCAATGTCCCTCAGCCAAACGGAAATAATCAGAAGGCTCAGAAAGCTCTTCCAGAACAACCCAAGAGGGAATAGAAAAATCAGAGCGAAACTTATCAAGATATTCAAAAGGGTAAACCATGATGAATAAAAGAAATGAAGAAGAAGGAAGAAAATCTTACAGAAAAAGAGTGGATCTGATGACAATGAACGATGGAAGAGATGAATACACAGGAGAGAAAGAGATGATGGAAAACTCGAAAATACAAATTTGAAAAGGTAGAAGACGATGGGGGTGTCTGTGAAGTTTAAATACCTTACCTTGGGAAATGCTAAAGTAATGATTACAAAAAGAAACAATTACGCTACCGGCGGCTAAAGGAATAAAAAGGGCGCGGCAATCGAAGCGAGAAGAAACGATTACGCTACCGGCGGCTAAAAGGACAAAAAGTTCGCAGAGATCGAGGCGGTTATGAAAATTCAAAAAAGCCTGATTCTACGAATTTGGAAAGAGAAATAAATACAAGGGAAACACTCCTAAAATTCAGGAGGATTATTTAAAGCTATCATGTTCCGAGAAAGAATGTTCCACACTCCTCAAATTTTGAACTATGAAACATTGGGGGTTTCTGTTGATACCAAATTTAGTCTGCTGACATGGATCAATAAAGTGAAGACACGTGGCAGTCTACGTGGCAACAACAAATACTTCCGAGGAACTCACACGCTCCAAGGAACCATACTACAACGAGGAACACTGATTCCCCGAGGAACTCATACGCTCCGAGGAAAAAGAACTCTCCGAGGAACTTTTGAGCACCGAGAAGCTTAGGCGATCCGAGCTGCACCTCGAACAAAGCATTAATGGCAGGATAACCAACAGTTTGACTGTTCATTAAATGCTTATCATTCAGACGCATACGCTTAAGGAGCATTGAATGTATCACCCTTTTATATGTACATCATTTAATGTATTACCCTTTCACATTACAGCCCCAGGGCTATAAATACATTGTACAATCCTCATTGTAAGGGGACCAGAATTTCTTGGGATAACTTGTAATCTAGAATTCCCATACAATCAGCAATAACATAACAGTGGACGTAGGCCATTTTTATAAGGTTGAACTACTTTAAAAATTCTTTGTCTCATTTATTTATCTGTGATTGAATAATTAGATATGATCTAATTTTTTACATCAATACCCACCATAAATTTGGACTTACTCTCGTAGCCCGAAATAACCTCACCCGAGTCTAAATTCCCGACTCCCGAATTTATAATCATAACGTGTCACCCAAAAACTCCCTCAAATTCTAATTAACTTTACTCACAATTAATTAGATTTAACTCATACATTAATTTCTCAATAATTAATTGCATAAAGGTTATTATATAAATTCCCTCATATATACATAAATGGGCGAATCTGCCAAATTCTGCCAACCTTCGATCGATCGACCCCAGACCTTCGATCGATCGATCGAGCAGGTTTTCGTCTTCTTCGCGAAGACAGAATCAGCCATGGGCGAAATTTCTCAAACCCTAGTTTCTTCTACCAGTAACCTCAAGCCCTCTTAACCTCAATACATGTTAGAAAACTTAGTAGGAACCTCCAGAATGTCCACCAACATTATTAATTTGTCCATTAACTACAATTTTTAAATTTGGGGAAAAAATTCATCTTTAACCCTTAACCCATTTACACCCCAAATTTCCTTCACCAAATTCGTTTCTAATTATCCATATATAATCCTACCAGATATGTATCAATTTATAACATCAAATTTTACATGAATCCTCATTCAAATTCGTAAATCAGATTATTAATTTCCACAAGCTCATGTTTATGCCATGAATACCCAAAATGAATTTTAATCAGTCACATCACATGAATATGAATTGAAAAATAGATTCAATACTATTGCAAGTTATCCACTTGCCTTAGGTTTCATAGTGTCTGATTTGGAGATGAATTCCAAGGTTGAAGATGATCCTTGTTGGCTCTCTAGTGATCCCAAAATTGCCTTTAACTACTATTAGGGTTCCTTAATACCCTTAACCTTTTTCTAAACTCCCTTCAGCCATTTCCTTATTTTTTCTAATTTAATAATTAACCTAAATCCCGTTTTTTGTCTAATGGGCCAAGCCCAAGTGACCCAAATGCCCCCGTGTGGGCCCGACTATGTCTAAAAACGCACCGTGACCCGTTTACTACCCCCGGGTACACTTTTCTGACTATCTCGATCCATTCGGACTCAACCGTACACTCAGAATTGGCATCCGAATTAATTTATAAAAGTACTTATCCCCCACCCCTTTAGTCTATACCGATTCCCGGTTGAGATAAGTGCATACCCTGTCATTAATACTCGAAATGACTTAAATAATTAATTACTATTCGCTTAGTAAATAATTTCCCCTAAACATTAACCATTTATTCCTCGATTAATATTTGAATATATTTTGCCATAATTAATTCATTTTAAATTACAACACACTAGTAATTTAGAATTCCCGAATTAATTAAATATTTAGTGCACCAAAAATACGGGGTGTTACAGATCCCAAAAAAGATTTTAGCGATTTGTAGACTGAGATGTCGAAAATAAAAAAGTTGAAAAAAGATCTGTCTCTTAGGGTGTTAGATTTGGAGAGAGAGGTGAAATTTTTAAGGTTGTGTAAAGTGTTGACAAGTCAACTCGAGAAGGTGAATTTATCTTTGAGTGAGCAGTTGATCATCTTAGGTCGGGAAAAGAGTGATTTGACCAACACTGTGGCTATTCTTACGGGAGAGCTTCAATTTTCATTGGAGAATTATGAGAAAATTTAAGCTCGTATATCCCAACTCGAGAGAGATCTCGAACGTGCCTGGGAGGTCAATGTCACATTAGAGGACACATCTAAGAAGGTTAGAAAGATGCTCCTCGATCTCTCTTTGGATAATGTTGAGCGGTTAAGAATAGGTTACGACGGTGCGTCCACATCCCATGTTGCACCCGAACAAGTTCTTGAGCTTGTGTTAGAACTATATTAACCTTGACCTAACCCACCTAGGCATCTGAATCCACGTAGAAGAGTTCGTCCTAGATGTTTTAAGAGAATTTAACCCAAGACCGTGTGTGTTTGTTCCCATTGCAAGAAAAAAGGTCACCTTAGTAAATTTTTCTTTGAGTTAGGGAGAGTGTCTCATAGGTATCTTCCACGATATGCTACTACACGTGTTCTCGCACGCACTCCCACACTTGTTACTCCACATGACCTTGCACATCACATGAGAGATTTTGAGAGTTTTCGAGAGCAAGTATAATATTTAGTCAAGACTTCATAAGAATTGTTGGATGTTTTTCATTGGATGTCATCGCCTTTGAAGAACTCCTTCGGGCCTAATGATTGAGGTTAAGACTTGTTTTTAGCATATGATGCTTTTCATGTTCATATTTTACATGCCTATTGCTAGATTGTACTATTATTGTACTTATATTTTTCATTTTGATATAGCTTCAAAATATACAAAAAGTGCTTTGTTTTTCTTGAAATTTTTTGGAAAATACAAAAATATTTTCGACTTCTTTTTAAGAAAAAGTGAAAAAGACAAAGATTTTATTTTTGACAAAATTTTTGAAAAATCCAAAAAGAGTTTTGTATTTTTTTACACCATATGTGGATGAACATTAAATGTGTCCAAGTCACCATGCATTCCATATCCGAGTGACTATTTTGTAATGTTTTGAGATGTGACAACATTTCATTTTTGTGATTTATAATGTGTGGAGTCATTAAGATGTGATATGATGACTAGTTACTATATGTTTGACTCATTGTCACCTTTAATGCACATGAGCACGAACTTATTAGAGTATTTCACTTACCGTTCACGTGTCGATTGTAGTGTTTTCATATCAATCTTGCTTTTAAACGAACCAAATGTGAAAAATGAGATATAAAAGTTGTGCTTGTAAAAACCATCGCCCGGATCGAAAAAATAGAAAATCATTTATCCAGTCAATTTTGTTATATATTAAGCAGTGGAATCAGGCTGCAAAAGATAAGTTGGCATTACATGAATAGCTACCATTGGTAAAAAAGATCCTAAAAGATTAAAGGCATATAAAAATAAAAGATAGTGCTAGGACAATTTCAAAGAACATTGATGCTTCACTACATATGAGCATTGATTTCATCAAAAAGATTTAAGCAAAAAAAAAATCAATATGTGAGTTTTGAGGGAGTTAAGTCAAAGATCAATGGGTTTGAACATCCCAAAAAAATCTCGTAAAGCATTACATTGTTTTGGGCATTATTGGTGTCAAAACCACTCATAATCTTGATTGGTTGAATAGGTTAAGTCGATTTCACTTGAGTTTACCATTGTTACACCTAAGGTAGACTTTGAGATCTTGCATTAGTGGTGTCTAATTCCTTCGTGCACATATGTTATTTTTGTCTACATTGATTAACCTATAGAATGTGTTCACACCCCAACATTTTGTTTTCATGATTAAGTTATTTTTATGTTTCTCCATGGTGTGTTATTTTTGTAAATTTTTTACTTAAAAAAATTGGAAAAATCAAAAATAGTTTGTGGTGTATTTTGAGACTATCATTGCATAATTATCCATTCATATCTTGTTGTGATGATATTTTTTCGCGCTTGGTGATATTCCCTACTTTTCATGATTAGTTTATACCTCATGTTTATTTTGGACAAAATAAAAGGGGGAGAATAAAATGCAGGGGAGTTTGATGTATGGGGAAGATTTTAGCTTTATGAATTTTATTTGATATATGTCAAACTCGATGCATCGTGGGGTATCTGCTTTGTTTTATGTGTGTTGGTGTTTTTGGACGATCATGTTTGGATTATACTAGATGAAGACAAAGTGACCAAGAGAAGACAAAGAAAAAATGAATATTTGAAGACGTTATTTTGAAGACAACTCTATCTTGTACCTATCCATTTTACGGTTTAGGAGGGTATTAGGATATTGTCTTAAGGGATTTATTTGTAATTTGGATTTTAATTTTATGTTTTTACCGAAATAGATAAAAAAATGGATATTTGTAGGAGCATAATTTTCTCATAGCTTAGGCTAAGTATATTTTTTGGCATATCTCGCTACGTTTGATTTGAGATGACATGATGTCTGATGATCCAACATCTCCAACATTCAAGCATATCCAATTTATGAAGGTATAATGCTATTTAGTTTAAATTTATGCTTATTTTTATTAAAACTGGAAACATGATTTTTTTTTTTTGTAAATTGAGGTAGTTTTTCTTTCTTTAAAAACTTTCAAAATGCACGTATCTCGTTCAAATGAGATTGGATTCTCGTTCTAACGAGATCCTAGTTTCGTTCGAAGTCTCGTTTAAAGTCTACTTCGATCGAACATCAAACTAGGGCATATTATTTTAGGTCGTTTGAAGGTCGTTTGAATTTTCATTCAAACGAGATAGCTTGGTCATTTGAACGAGGTCCATTATTGTTAGAATGAACTGCTATTCTCGTTCAAAAAAGATTTAAAAGTCATTCGAATGAAGCCTCCACCTCAAAATTTATGTTCACCTTCTAAATACCTGTTTCATGTTTGTTTTCATTAAGACTTTTGCCAGAACTATTTCTCCATATGCCTTTAGCAAAAGTTTTCTACCTTTTGAGTTTGAAAACCCTTTTTGATTCATAAATTACATCCCTAGAATATATTTGAGTGAATCTAGTTTAAACCCTATAGTTTGTATCCTTGCATATACAACTTTTTGTGGAGAAGGCATCTATATGACTAACTTGTGAAACCCGAGGGGATCACGGCTGAAGACGGAGCACTAAGGTTGCAAGGATCATTGCTGAAAGAAGGTTGCGGTCTTGTGGTTCTTGAGAGGATCATAGTATATAGATTTATAAAATTTGTAAGTTACGATTTGTAAATTTTATAAAGTGAATAAAAGGTTTTGCCCTGAGTTTTTTTTCCTTAAACTCTATTTTGATTGCATGCCTTCTTGATTTACGTTTTGAATCACATAGTTTCATGTTCTAGGGCTAATCGTATTTAACTTTTGTGGGGGTTTTCATCTAAATTTAATAAGTTAATGCCATTAGATAATTGCGCACTCTCATATGGTATCAGACTTCTGGAATATCTTGCGTTAAGGATATCCAATTTTTATTTCACTTTATTTATTTTCTTGCATGCTTAGAGTGGTACTCATTTGTTTAGACTCACATGTTATTTAATTTAGAACTGTTCATTCTATTTTTAAACATTACAGGGTGTCACACATGGATGGTCTCCTCTTATGGAAGTTGGTTTGCCTAAGTCATATCCCCTTTGGACAAAGGATGAAAAATATGCCTCGATACTTAATTCCAAAGGTGTAAATGCTATTTTTTGTGGACACGACTGAGGAATTTAGGCGTATAATAACCTAAAAAAGTTCTTTGGATATTTTAAAAACTATGCATGAGGGTACGCATACTGTATGGGTGTCTAAGTTAAAAAAATCTGACAACTAAGTTTGAGGTGAATAAAATGGAAGAAAGTAAGTCATTTGATGAATGTTATGCTAAATTATCGGATATTATAAATTCCTGATTTAACCTAGGTGAACTTATCCCTGAGCCTAGAGTTAATGGAAAATTTTAAGTTATTTACCCTAAAGATTTAATGCTATGGTTATGGTTCTAGGTTCTCTTGTTGGTGTTAATAATTTTGAAATTCAAGAACTTATAGGTGATCTCCAAACCAATAAGATGAACTTGTGTCCCCCAAAGAAAAAAAGAAAAGAGTTTAGCTTTGAAAACCCATAAGTTGGACGTGTCGGATTTTAATAGTGAGGGTGAGTTAGAACCCAAAACTCTTGCTAGGTTTGCTAGAAAATTCACACAATTTCTTAAACTTGAGATTAAAACAATTCATATAAGAAATCTAAGAACTTTAATAATGACCTCAATAAGAAAAAGAGAGATAACCCAAAGAAAGTGGATGATCAGGACAAGTGTTTTGAATGACATGGAGTTAGGGATTGTGTTTTTTAGTGTCCCACTAAACTAAGAAGCGAAGGTAAAAAGCCCAAAGTATACAATGCAACCCTTAGTGATTGTGATTCAAAAGAGGAAACTAATTCTCCCGTGTAGCATAACTATACCCCTTTCATTACTAGTTTTGTGAACCTAAATGAAAAATCTTATGTTGATGAAGATGATCATGGTTTTGAGGTTCGGTTTATTGAGTTTGTGGTTTGTGATGAAGAGGAGGTGAGGAGTTTAGTGATGAGGAGGAGATTGATCTTCAAGTTTCCTTTTGTGAGTTGTATACTAAATCTTTAAAATTGAAAAGGATAACTTGAAACTAGAGGCTAAGTTAAAACAGAGTGCGTTAGAAAATAATGATAAATTAATGAAGGATTTAAGGGAATGTGAGAAGACTCTTAGGGATAAGATCACTTACATTCATGGAGACCGAGATAACCTTCTAGGAATGGTTGAAAATATAAATTAGGAGTCCCTAAAATTTGAGGAGTCAAAATTTTTTCTTGAGTCTAGAATTTTGAAATTAGATAATGAATTAGAAGACTCAAGTTTTGTCGAATTTAATTTGAAATCTAGGTCAGAAAAATTGGATAAAATATTAGGAACTATACAAATTAATAATGACAAGATCGATCTAGGATATAATGGTCCTAACGCATTCACTCCTAAAGCCAAGACCATTTTTTCTAGAGGATTAACTGTCGCCAAGGACATTTCCAAAGTTCAATCCAGGGGTAACCTTTCCAAAAATTATATGCGCACACATTGTGGTAGGAAAGTCACCTTAAAAGTTTTTTTTTTTGACCTTAAGACGGCTCATAGGAAGTCTAAATCTCGTGTGAATAAGGTTCCCAAGACCCAAAGTTATAAATTTCCTTCTATTTAGTTAAGGAAATCTGATTTTAAGGAACTAAAATTTAAACTTATTGATTCTCATATGCTTTCACATGATGCTTCACATTTTATATCTTATAAGTGATTGTTGTTGCATGTTTATTATACACTAGTCCTCTTCTACATGATAATTTATAGATCTAGTGTTATGATGTTGTACCTTTTTTTATTTTTGAGTTTTCTTTGTGTTGAGTTTAACATTTTTCTTTTTATTTGTATAGTTTGTTTTACACATTTTGAGTGGCATATTAGCGTGTTTGAATTCCATTCATTCCATGTGGTTAAGGCATTTGAGTATGATTTAAATTGTTCTTTATTATGGAGTTGTTCTTATTTGGTTTTTCTATATGAGCTTATATAAATATATACCTCCGCACACACTTCACGAACTCGTTTGGTATTCGATATCTATTGTTACATATGCTACGTAAGGTATTCTCTTATCAATCTTCTAAAATACATATCTTCATATCTAAGGTATCTGTGCATGTAAGAACCATTACGTGTGAGAATGTTCTTAAGTTTAAAAATAAAAGTGCATAATAGAAAGGTCTATGAAGAGAGTAAAACTCCTTTGAATGTTAGACCACCATTGGAAAGAGCCTTAAAAATATAAATATGTTAAGGCCAATTTTATTTTGTGACTATCAAAATTTAATATCTTCAAAAGAGAAATAATTGTATATTTATATCTTTGAGGGTGTTATAAGCTAAATAACAAAGGGCTTTGCACAAGTTTATTCTAGTTCATCCTTAATGTTTGAGACTATTGATTTTATAATCATTAATATTTTATAGGCTTTTGTACAATTAAACCGTTTTTTCTGTTTGAGCTCACTTTATTTGTTTAATACCCCACATGTTTATGATATTAAATAATTGTGGGATTTATTATTATTGTTGGATTAATTAAATGAAAAAGGTCGAGAAATTTAATTGTTAATTAATTCGAATTAAAAATAATTATTAACTAGCGTGCCAAGGGTTAATACTTATTGATGGAAATCATTGACTATTACTGTGGGTATACGTAATATGGAATTGTATAATTTTTATAATTTGTCGGAGTGTGAAATACAACAGTTTGGTATTTTAAGTCAGGACGCGTGTGAGAGTCGTGTCAAGACTAATTGTATGGAATAAAAAGATAAATTATTTTTGTATAACTTGTATGGTAATTTTGAGTGCGCCATTGAGTCCAGAAGGGTCGAGATAGTCAGAAAACTCTACCCGAGTATTTTATTTAGACTCCGGGTAATTTTAGGCTTAACCGACACCCCGTAGGGGTATTTTTGTCCTTTGGAATTTTGGAGTAATAATATGGACAAAAATTGGGAAATAAAATATAGATGTACATGGGTTAGTGGGGAGTTATCAACTCTAAACCTACGTGAGAGAAAAGAGAAAGGCACAGATGAAGGAAGAAGAAGCAATTGGTGTTCTTGGTGCCTAACTCAAGAACACATATCAAAATTTATACTAAGGTGTAGATCGCAGGACGAGGAACACACTCATACCCATATCAACAGAAAATCAGACCGTCGAAATTAAGGCAAGTGTTTATTACTTGCGATTCATAGCAATTAATATGTTCATATTAGTGTAGGTAGATTATATTCACTTTTGATTTTTAGGTTTTGATGAAATTGGACATTAAAGGTTATGAATTGAAATCTCAAAAAAGGATTAGGATAAATCCCTCATGTAGATAGTTTAGAAATCCAAAATTTTTGAGTAATTTTAATGGACGAATTTGAATTGGAGTTCATGTTTAAAAATTTGATGAACTAGGGTTTTGAATTGTTAAATTGGGGATTTTGGAAATTATAATTATTTTATGATGAATTAATGGTTCAAAGTTAAGGGAAATCATTTATATATGTTGGAACATTAATTATGATTGATGTTTTGGTGTTGGGGGTTGAGAAATTTAGACGTTTTAGGATTGAAATTTTGGGGAAGACGAAGTATGAAAAGTAAAACATAACTGGCCTGGCCAAAGTAGAAAAAGCCCCATCTCGTTCGAACGAGAAGTCAAAGTCATTCAAACGACCTACTAACTTGTTCGAATGACAGGTCCCAAAAATCCTAAAAATTCCATTTCTCCCCAGATCATGCTACCTAGTTAATTATGTTTAGGGATACTACCATTTACCAATATTAACTTAGTGCAGAATTATTTGGGAAATAATCCTAGAATGAAACCTTACGTATTGAATAGGTGAAATAACCTTGGGAAATTTGAGAGTGATAATAATCGAGTAAATTGCGTAAGTAGTAAGGAGAAATATACTACGTGAAGAAATATAAATATGGGTTGGATGAATACCTAAATTGTTGTAAGGCTTCGGGAATGTCTATTATTATATGTTATCATTATTGTGTGTATAGAATACTTACGCTGCTTGCTATCGAGCGGAGGTTTCGTTCAGTGGACAATCTTATCCTGGGTGACCCGATGGGGGGATATTTGACTTGTACCCAGAGCATATGAACTTAGATACGTGCTATCTGTTATGTAGGATTGTTTCGATTGTTGAATGGGAGCGTAGGTATGTGCGTGACCCATTTAGCTGGTGAGTATGCTCGCCTATAATATTTGTTTTATGAGATTTACGGTTCGTGAGAGACGCCGAACCAATTATCCTTTATGCAGCGAGTGATGCACCGGGACACGATAGCAGAGTATGCATTGCGCCAAGTGGTCCTAACCAAGGGGCACATGTTATAATATATATATACACACACACACTTGTGAATGAATGATTCTAATGTGTGAAATTAGAAAATTTATAAGTATGGGTAAGTAAAGTAATTCTAGTGGATAAAAGACTTCCTATCAAAATAGTGAATACAAAATGGGTAACTGGCATAAAAGAATATTATTAGCGTATTTTATGGGAGATAAGGATTACTCCCTTGAGATATATTTAGAAGTTCACGTCAATAACCTAGTTGGGAATATTATAGAGGACTAGGTTGGGGTAGACATACTCTACGTGTGCACATTAGTAGAGGGGTGAGAATCTCAGGCGAGAGTTCGGAAGTAACATGAACATAATAATTGCATTAATGCTATTTTAAATACTTGCTAAAACAAATATTTTTACAAATCGGGCTCTGACCCGTTTCTTGCTATTTCTCTTCTCTTTGCTATATATATTAGACCAGGTGTCCAGCCACAGGGTCACTACCAGACTTAGGCGCGTGGATCATCCGACGAACTGCAACTGTTGTGGAAGCTGATATTAGACGCTTCTATCTTTTCATTCAGTTCTTAGTTCAGACATTTCAGTTAGGGCATGTGTCGCTCATTTCTAGCTTAATTATTTCGGAGATTGTATTTTTCTTATTTGTTTTTCTTTTCCTATTGGATTGAGTATTATGATTATATTGGTTTTAGACTTTGAACTGGAATGTTTTATCCAGTATCATATATGTCAGTATTTGATTCATGCACAGTATTTATTCTTGTGGAATGGGAGTGGCTTATATATTAAAGAATGGAATTTATTAATGAATTAATTGGGTATAATTAATTTGGAAATTTTTTTGACACTGAACTTAATTAACTATTAGGTGATTAATAATGAAAATTGTTTTTCCAAAGTGATGCTAAGAATGAACCAACTAGACACTTTGATTTTAATTTAATAAAGGACTAATCACCCGATATTTAATTAGACGGGGTGTCACCGGTGGTATCAGAGCATCA
The DNA here is from genome assembly GCA_949130495.1 of Sambucus nigra. NCBI lineage: Eukaryota > Viridiplantae > Streptophyta > Magnoliopsida > Dipsacales > Adoxaceae > Sambucus > Sambucus nigra. Next base: position 76,627,692 of record OX422210.1, on the reverse strand, counting down.
GGTTCTAGTGTCCTTTAGGATTTGTACTTCTTAACATGTTTTTCGCTTAGCGTTCTTTGATATAGGGCCCTATCTTTAGGATTGTTGTACTCGTATTTATACGTTTACATCTTCAGCTATTTGAGATTTAATAATAATCATGGACTAATAAGTACCTTCCCATTTCAGATGCCTCCAAGACGAGCCCCGAGAAACACGAATGCCCAGCCAGAGCAGCCAGCAACTCAGGCTCAGGGAATAATTAACGTACCAGACATTGACGTCATTATTGCTTCGATGGTAAATGCATCTTTATCGGTGGTGCAGTAGGCCCCACCCTAGGTACAGGCTATGGCACCAGTTCCGTTTCAATTTTCCACTACATGGGAGAGGGCCAGGGATGCTTTCCAAAGGGCACATCCCCTAGAGTTCTTGGGCGATTCTGACATCATCATAGCGAGCTAATGGAAGAAAGATATCTAGAGGCATCTTTGTATGTACGAGCGCACCGACGTTCAGAGGCAGTTACGGGCTTCCTATAAGCTAGCGGGGGGAGCTTTGCAGTGGTAGGAATCCACTACCACCTTGGAGGAGAGGGATAATATGTCTATTCAAAGTTTTTGGGAGAGGTTTGATTGCAAATACTTTCCCTCTGTCATGCAGACAGAGATGAGGCGGAGACTGTTGAATATGAAGTAGGAGGGTATGACAGTGGCAAAATATGAGGAGGAATTCACGAGGCTGCTTACTATAGTGCCAGATGAGGCACCCATGGAAGAGAAGAAAATTCTAATGTTCATGGATGGATTGAACTGGAGAATTTGTCCGCATCTTAAAGGTAATCTGTCATTGGGTACTTTCACTGATGTACTCAACGCTACCCTATTACATTACCAGGACCATCGCTTCCATCAGTAGGGGAGAAAACGAGCAGGGGAATCCATCCAGTAGTGCCGGACAAGAGGCAGTAGTGCCGGTAGGGCACCATCAAATCAGGGGCATATCTGTCAAGGTGAGCAGAGTTTCCACCAGAGGGACGCTGCTAAGAGATTTTGATCTGGTGATTCTAGCCAGGGATATGTGGGTTATAGGCAGGTCCAGTCCAGTCAGCAAGGCCAACCACGCTATTAGCAGGGCTAGAAGTAGGGCCAACAGTGGCATGAGCAGGGCCAGTGGAGGGGCGTCAATGGCCAGTAGGGCCTAGGCTAACCGGGGTAGGGGAGAGGTAAATTTAGTGGCATGTGCTTTTCTTGTGGCAAGACTGGCCATAGGAAGCAGGATTACCCCGACAAGGGAAGGTTTCCCTAGCAGCAGGGAGCCCAGTAGGATCCCCAAAGACCCATATTTCCCGTAGCCCTACCAGCACCAGCGTAGGCCCTAACTTTTCCAACACCCCCGATTTAACAAGGACAGTTACAATATGGATGTGTTTATAACGTCCACCAGGCAGCACCCCAGCAGGTACCACCCGCAGTTGAATTAAGTTTCCTATCCATGGTACTATGGGATGCATTTTATTTGACATGGGTGATTCACACTATTTTATTTCTACTAGTTTTGCACGGGCCACCGAGTTGTTGGCCACAGCAGAGAGTACAATGACTAGTGCAGACTCACCATTGGGTAGTGGGTCTTTGATTTTCTTTATATGCCGGGGGGTAAGTATAGATATTGGGGGTTTGATTTTACCTGCGAATATGTTAGTCCTAGATATGCACAAGCATAATGACATCATTGGCATGGATTGGCTTGCAAATTATAGAGACATGATATATTGTTTCAATAGGACTATTATTTTTGCGATACCGGGCCAGGAGATGTTTTTGGTGGCGATGCCTCGTCCTGAAGGAAGATTGTCCTCCCACTTGTATTATATAGATGAGGAGACCTCTAAGGAGGTGGTGATTCCTCTTGACTCGATTCCTATTGTTCGATAGTTTTTCGACGTGTTTCAGGAGATATCAGGACTATCTCCTAGCCGAGAGATAGAGTTCGTTATAGATTTAATGCCGGTCACTTGGCCGATAGACTGTGCACCGTACCGTATGGCTCCAGCTAAGATGAAAGAGTTACAAGATTAGATTGAGCGGCTATTGGGACAGGGCTTCATCCGTATGAGTACCTCGTTTTGGGGTGCTCCCATTCTATTTGCGAAGAATAGGGATGGCTCGTTAAGGTTGTGTGTGGAATACCGAGAGTTGAACAAAGTCATGATACGGAATAAGTATCTGTTTCCCTGAATTGATGATTTGTTCGACCAGTTGAGAGGTACTGCCTTCTTCTCAGAGAAAGATTTGAGGTCAGGATACCATCAACTACGGATTAGGGAGCAGTACGCATCAAAGACTGCGTTCTTGATGAGGTATGGGTCCTATGAGTTTAAAGTCATGCCATTTGGGCTGAAAAATGCTTCAGTCGTATTCATGGACCTAATGAATCGAGTGTTCAAAGAGTTCTTAGATCAGTTTGTCATTATCTTCATTGATGACATCCTGATTTATTCCCTGACTGAGGAGGGGCATGCCGAGCATTTGAGATGAGTTCTTCAGACCCTACGAGAGCATCAATTGTATGCCAAGTATGAAAAGTGCAGTTTTTGGTTATAAGAAGTCCAGTTTCTGGGGCACGTTGTGTCAGAATTGGGGATATTAGTGGACCCGAGCAAGGTGTCGGCAGTGAGGGAGTGGGAACAGCCCACGACATCGATGGAGGTGCATAGCTTTTTGGGGTTAGCATGATATTATAGGTGATTCATTAAGGGGTTCTCGAAGATTGCGGTCCCATTTGACAAATTTGACTCGTAAAGGGGTGAAATTCATTTGGGATGATGCTTGTTAGTTGGCTATCGACGAACTGAAGGATAAGTTGACTTCAGCGCTCGTTCTTACCTTACCCAGAATAGGAGTAGAGTACTTGGTATATACTTATGCTTCTCTACAGGGACTTGGTGGAGTACTTCAGCGGGAGGAACATGCTATAGCTTATGCCTCCCGTAAGCTCAAGCCTTACGAAAGGAATTACCCCACCCACGACTTAGAGTTAGCAGAGGTCGGGTTTGCCCTACGTATTTGGAAACAATACTTGTTGGGCGAGAAATTTTTCCTATTCACAGACCACAAGTCACTGCAATACTTGTTCACTCAGCGGGAGTTGAACATGCGTCAGCACAGGTGGCTGGAGTTTGTGAAAGATTACCAGTTCGAGATATAGTACCACCTAGGGAAGGCCAACGTAGTTGCTAATGCGTTGAGTCATAGGCCAGTAGATGAGGTGGCAAAAGTGTGGAAGGCGAAGTGGAAAGAATTAGGACATCAGGAGGCAGTGGCCCGATCCTTTATGTCCGTTATGATGGTCACTCCAGAGATTGTTACAAGTGTGATTCAGGCCCAGGCTGCTGATTTTTTTTTTTTAGGATCAAATTATACGGCTTCCAGCGGAGGGCACAGAGTCCTACTCAGTGAGCTCAGCTGGGGGACTACGGTTTAATAGGAGATTAGTGGTCCCGGAAGGAGAGGATTTATATCATGCAGTGATGACACAGTCTCATAGATCCAAATTTGCGATACATCCTGGAGGGGATAAAATGTACCTGGATATGAGGCGACAGTACTGGTGGAGTGGTATAAAGAAGGACATTGCGGAGTTTGTGTCCAAGTGTGCCTCCTATTAGCTGGTAAAGGTGGACCACAAGAGGCCGCCAGGGTTACTTCAACCACTGGAGATACCCACGTGGAAATGAGAGAGAATTTCCATAGATTTCATCACTGGGCTGCCTACTTCATAGCGGGGTCACGATTCTATATGGATGGTGGTAGATCGATTGACCAAGGTAGCTCATTTTCTTTCGGTTCGGATGGATTACACTATGGGACAGTATGCCCGAATATTTATTACCGAGATAGTGAGATTGCATGGGGTACCCTTGAACATCGTGTCTGATAGAGACAATACTTTTATAACACCCTTCTGGGAGATTTTTCAGGAGGCTTTAGGTACTGAACTACGGTTGAGTATGACTTATCACCCATAGACAGATGGGCAGACTGAGTGTACTAATCAGATGTTGGAGGACATGCTGCGCATGTGTATCCTTGACTTTAGAATGAGTTGGGAGTCGTATCTTCCACTAATGGAGTTCGATTATAATAACTCCTATCAGTTTACGATCGGTAAGGCCTCGTTTGAGGCGTTGTACGGAAAACCTTATCGTTCTCCTACTTGTTGTCTAGAGGTGGGCGTCAATCAGGTTTGAGATGATCAGGAACGCTATTCGGGTAGCTCAGGACAGGCAGAAAAGCTACGCCAACTCAAAGAGGTCTTTAGGGAATTCAACATGGGGGATCAAGTATTGCTGCGGGTGTCTCATATGAAAGGGATGATGAGGTTCAAGAAAAGGGGGCAATTGGCTCCGAGAAACGTAGGACCATTTCCCATTATCGAGAGGATCGGGCTGGTGGCATACAAAATTAGGTTGTCGGAGCACTTGCACCATATTTACGATGTGTTTCACATCTCATCATTGAGGCAGTTTCTTAGGGATGAGTTGTCCCACACCCACATTGGGATTGAGGATATTGATTTACAGTATGACAGTTCATATCAGGAGAGGCCTGTGGCTATCCTAGACCGTAGCGAGAGAAAACTGAGGTCAATGGTAGTTCCACTGGTGAGGGTTCAGTGGGAGAATCATAGCGTAGAGGAGTCTATATGGGAGTGAGAGGAGGATATGAGCGAGAAATATCCAGACTTATTCCTACTAGGTGTGGTTTACTTTTCGAATTTCGGGGTGAAATTCCTTTATTAGGGGGGAAGTATGTAATACCCCGCATTTTTATGATATTAAATAATTATGGGATTTATTATTATTGCTGGATTAATTAAATTAAAAAGGTCGAGAAATTTAATTATTAATTAATCCGAATTTAAAATAATTATTAACTAGCGTGCCAAGGGTTAATACTTATTGATGGAAATCATTGATTATTACTAAGGGTATACGTAATATGGAATTGTATAATTTTTATAACTTATCGGAGTGCAACATATGACAGTTTGCTATTTTAAGTCAGAACGCGCGTGTGAGTCGTGTCAGGAATAATTTTATGGAATATTGGGTATACGTAATATGGAATTGTATAATTTTTATAACTTGTCGGAGTGCGAAATATGGCAGTTTGGTATTTTGAGTCAGAACGCGCATGCGAATTGTGTCGGGACTAATTGTATGGAATGAAAAGAGAAATTATTTTTATATAACTTATATGGTAATTTTGAGTGCGCCATTGAGTCCGGAAGGGTCGAGATAGTCAGAAAACTCTACCCAGGTATTTTATTTGGACTCCGGGTAATTTTAGGACTAACCGGCACCCCGTAGGGGTATTTTTGTCCTTTGAAATTTTGGAGTAATAATATGGACGAAAATTGGGAAATAAAAGATAGATGTATATGGTTTAATGGACAGTTATCAGCTCTAAACTTACGTGAAAGAAAATAGAAAAGCACAGAGGAAGGAAGAATAAGCAATTGGTGTTCTTGGTGCCTATCTCAAGAACACACACTAAAAATTATACCTAAGTGTAGATCACGAGACGAGAAACATACTCATACCCATATCAACATCAAATCAGATCGTTGAAATTAAGGCAAGAGTTTATTACTCGCGATTCATAGCAATAAATATGTTCATATTAGTGTAGGTAGATTATATTAACTTTTGATTTCTAGGTTTTGATAAAATTGGAGATTAAAGGGCATGAATTGAAATCTGAAAAACGGATTAGGATAAATCCCTCATGTAGATAGTTTATAAATCCCAAATTGTTGGTTAATTATAATGAACGAATCTGAATTGGAGTTCATGTTTAGAAATTTGATGAACTAGGGTTTTGAATTGTAAAATTGGGGATTTTGGAAATTATAATTGTTTTATGATGAATTAATGGTTTTTAAGTTAAGGGAAATCATTTATATATGTTAGAATATTAATTAGGATTGATGTTTTGGTGTTGGGGTTGAGAAATTTTGACGTTTTAGGACTGAAATTTTGGGGAAGACGAAGTATGAACAGTAAAACATAACAGGTTTAGCCAAAGTAGAAAAAGACCCCGTCTCATTAGAATGAGAAGTCAGATTCATTCAAACGACCTACTAACTCGTTCGAACGACACGTCCGAAAAAGCCCAGAAATTCCATTTTTACTCAGATCATGCTACCCAGTTAATTATGTTAGGGATATTGCCATTTTCCAATATTAACTTAGTGCATAATTATTTGGGAAATAATCCTAGAATGAACCCTTAAGTATTGAATAGGTGAAATAACCTTGGGAAATTCTAGAGTGTGAATAATCGAGTAAATTGCGTAAGTAATAAAGAGAAATATACTACGTGAAGCAATATAAATACGGGTTGAGTGAATACCTAAATTGTTGCAAGGCTTCGGGAATTACTACTATTATATGTTATCATTATTGTGTGTATAGCATATTTACGCTGCTTGCTATCGAGCAGAGGTTTCGTGCAGTAGACAGTCTTATCCTGGGTGACCCGATGGGGAGATATTTGACTTGTACCTAGAGCATATGAACTTGGATACGTGCTATCTGTTTTGTAGGATCGTTTCGACGGTTGAATGGGAGTGTAGGTATGTGCCTGACCCATTTAGCCGATGAGTATGCTCTTCTCCAATAGTTATGTTATGAGATTCACGGTTCGTGAGAGATGCCGAACCAATTGTCCTTTATGCAACGAGTGATGCACCGGGACACGATAGCAGAGTATGCATTGCACCAAGTGGTCCTAACCAAGGGGCGCAGGTTATATATATATATATATATATACTTGATAATGAATGATTCTAATGTGTGAAATTAGAAAATGTATAACTATGGATAAGTAAAGTAATTCCAGTGGATAAAAGACTTCCTATCAATATAGTGAATACAAAATGGGTAACATGCATAAAAGAATATTATTAGCGTATTGTATGGGTGATACGGATTACTCCCTTAAGATATATTTAGGAGTTCATGTCAATAACCTAGTTGGGAATATTATAGAGGACTAGGTTGGGGTAGACATACGCTAGGTGTGCACATTAGTAGAGGGGTGATAATCTCAGGAGAGAGTTCGAAACTAATATGCACATAATAATCGTATTAATGCAGTTTTAAATACTTGCTAAAATAAATATTTTTACAAATCCGGCTCTGACCCATTTTTTTCTATTTCTCTTCTCGTTGCTATATATATTAGACCAGGTGTCCTGCCACAGGGTCACCACCAGACTTAGGCGTGTGAATCATTCGATGAGATGCAACTGTTGTGGAAGCTATAGGTTATTGATATTAGACGCTTCTATCTTTTCATTAAGTTCTTAGTTCAGACATTTTAGTTAGGGCATGCGTCGCTTGTTTCCAGCTTAATTGTTTTGGAGATTGTATTTTTCTTATTTGTTTTTCTTTTCCTGTTGGATTAAGTATTATGATTCTATTGGTTTTAGACTTTGAACTGGAATATTTTATCCTGTCTCATTTATGTCAGTATTTGATTCATGCTCAGTATTTATTCTTGTGGAATGGGAATGACCTATATATTAAAGCATTGAATTTATTGATGGATTAATTGGGTATTGTGGTGACAATTATTATGCAACACAAATAGATAAGAGAAAACGCAATCACCAAGCTAGAATAAGGAATGCAAAATGCCAATCACACAACAAAGGATGTACTTGGTTAAGAAAATAGGTGCCTACGTCCACGGTGGTGCAGTCAGTGTTATTTTGATATACTCCGAGGAGTGATTACAGAGAATACGATGTGTCCTTTGCCCCGAACCTAGGGTTTATTATATACATGTTCATTCTAGTAAGTGGGGGTGTTGGACTCCCCCATGTTTTCCATCTCTTCCTAGAACCTCTCTTAATGGGAACATGGGAGGAGACTGAATCATAATCGATTAAGATATGGAGGGTCTGGACTTTAGGCCGCCACAATTGGGCTACTCGTCCAGGCCCATCATTCTGATTTCGGGTACCAACAATTGCCCCTAAGCTTGTTGGGCCATGCTTTGGATTCAATAAATTTAAATGATTTGTCATAATGGCTCCTTCGTACATCGTGCAACTCTTCCCAAAGTTTAAGGACTGATTATGGCAGCACCCGCTTCGTGGTCTGTGCACTATGATTTGTAACACTTAAAGGTTTTATTAAGAGCATTCGTCGTTTCAAGCTTCCCAGTACTCTCCCATTTTATGTGAGCTTTATCGCTTCACGTTCCCTTCTCTCAGTCTCCATTCTTATTGCTTTCTTGTCATTTAGGCTCGTGATTCTTCATCGTTCGAGTCAAGCTTTTATCTTGTAAGTCTCTTGTGCCTTCTCTTTGTATTTTCTCTTTGAATTTGTAGTTTTCTAGGGTTTCCCAATGGCAAAGATCGGTAATAGGTCAGCGTCTGAGTTTAGGAAGTTCTATAATATCTTGGAGTGGGTAGAGATTGAGTGTGCCTCTCCCCCTAGAAATGTTAGAGAGAGAAAAGGTGCCCATTGGATCCATGTCTTGTTGCTTTCCCAAGGGGGGACTTACTTTTCCTCCCAACAATCTGTTCTTGCACTTCTTTAGTTATTTTAATATTGTTCCTGCATAGTGTTCGCCCAATGTGTGGAAGATAATTAATGGTGTTCATAGAATAAATCAGTTATATGGTACCAAGTTAGGGCTCGCCGAGGTCTACTTTTGCTATTCTTTCTCTTGAACTAGTTATGGTGTTCTCTATCTCAAGGCCAGGAGTCCTGACAGGGTATTGGTAGTAAACCTACCTGATTCCCATAAGGACTATTGGCAAGAGGGCTTTCTTGCTAGAAATTGGCAGTTTTCTCCCCAGTTTGAGAGGTCGAGATCTGATAGGTTCTCAGTTCTCTTTTATGGGGAAGAATACATAGGTAGACTTTGCTTTATCCATTCAATTTCTTTATTAATTTGTGATCTTTCTGACTTTTCCTATTTTTTTTCAGCGAGTTCGAAGAGCTTGGAACCTGCTCTCAGCGAGGTTCGTCTTTCTGAGTTGATCAAGGCCTGGAATATCAGGGAACCTTTAGCTGACGGAGAGCATCCCCGATCTGCTACTTTCCTGCTCGAGTACAAAAACATCGGTTCCATCTTTATAGCGAGGCCGATAGACAGTATCCCTAAATTTGACACCTCTGAAGAGACTGCTACTGATCCTATCCAGTTGGACGAGGAGGAGAGAAGTTCTGAGAGTGATATCGTAGGTGGTATCAAAGGAAATTTTGGTGAGGGGATCTCCAGTGGTGGTAGCTCTTCTGATTCGGAGGGAGTTTTTGAAGCTCGAGATTCTTCGAGCACGTCCAACAGTTCAAGCGAGGAGATGGTTCCTCCCAGGAAAAACTTGATCTGGGATGATGATGACAATGATCACGTGCTCCTCGCTCAGAGGTCAAAGAAGAAGAAATCCAGTACCGGGGCTATATCTATTGGCTATCGGTCTTCTGCTCAGGAGCAGGAGAGGAAGAGGAAAGAGGAGAACAATTGAGAGAGAGAGAGAGAGAGAAAAAAAAGAAGAGGAGAGAAAGAAGGCGAAGGAGAAGAAGAGGATGGAGGAGAAGAAAAGAATAGAGAAAGAGAAATAGGAGGAGAGGAGAAAGATGGAATCGAGGATGAAGGTTGGGTAGGCCTTGGTTCCTGTGTCCGCACTGCCCGAGGAGGCCTCAGTTGCTATATCTCCTCAACTGGCCCCTGCACTGCTCGAGAGGGCAGTTCTTCCTGTAGATCGCCAAAGGGCGTTGGGGTCTGATCAATTGGCCCTACAAGCTAGTCAGAGGCTATCTTTGGTAAGATCGTATCCTTTTTCTAATGCTTTAATAAATTTCACCACTTTCTTCTTCTGATGTCTTCTTCTTTTTACAGTTTGTGACTGACTTCGCCGTGCTCTATCGTTCTCGCGATGAGTTGGTGAAGATAAATGGCGAGCTGGAGCAATAAAATGATGCCTTGAGGTTGAGGGGTACAGAGCTCGAGGCTAGTTTCAAAGACGTTGATGCTGCTCGGATATCATCCGATCTGGCTATTGCTAATGACAATCGGGAGAGGGATGCAACAGTTACAGAATTAAACGAGCTATAACAAGCCTACGACCTGGTTTGATCGAGCAAGCTGGCTATCGTGGAAGAGAACAGAGTGCTATCCGAGGAGCTGAAGAAAAAGGAGTCTGAGGTAATCACTGCCAGGGAAGACTCATATAATTCTAGTTGGGCTACTACATACAAGGATGCTGAGGTTCACACAGGCTACATTAGTCGTCCGAATTTCAAGAAGGGATGGAACAAGGCCCTCTTAGCTGCCAGAGTGGATGTTGCATCTCCTCTGTTCGATGAGCACGACCCAGGGCCGAGGCCAGTTGTGGATGAAGTCCCTTCCCCAGCTATCAAAGGTGCTGACCCTGTCTCCCAGACAATTTCTGCTGACATTCACCCTGTTGTGGCAACAGAGGTTATCCCTACTGAGAGGGGTGCTCCTGCTGATTCTGATAAAGGGAAGCAGTCATCGACTTCTGGGCAGCCTAAGGTTGCTAGTTAATTTTTACTTCTAGGACTACCTTGTATCTTTGCTTTTTCTATTTGTAATTTTTTCTTTTTGCTGCTCGATGTACTTTGACCCTTATTAATGAAGTGAAAAAAGTTTCTCATTCCCTTAGTGTGCTGAATGAATCTGTCTTTTCTTGCTATTTTATGCCTTGTAGTTGATTGATGCAGAAAAGTATATTCCTTCCACATCGCAATTGGGCAGGACTCTTGGTCCCAATGCAAGTCCTCAGGCTCGCCAAGCCTTTGTTAAGCTTTGCAAATATCTTAGATCAAGGAATTAGAAGTATAAGGATCAGTCTGAGCTTGTGGTCAAGCTGAAGGATAGGCTTCAAGAGATGAAAGAAGTTGGTGCTTCAGTCCAAAAGGAGGTGAATACATTAAGAGTGAAGCTTCTAGATGCTTTCGAGATCAACCAGGTTGGGGAGGTTCTTCAGCAGGAGAACGAATCTTTGAGGAGAGAGGTCTGGTGACTTAGGGAGCATGCTCCGAGCACTGCTCCTGCAGTATTATGAGGTTCCTCCTCATCGTGAGCTAGAACTGGTCCGGGCGATGTTCCTCTTGTGCTGCAAGGCCCTACTCCTCCAACCGTTTCGCGAGCTGGCAAGAACACCAGGGGTTCAACTAGGGAAATGGAAGAGCTTCGTGGTGATGTTCAGCGAGCGTTTGTGATTGTTGTTGAGCTCCAGAGGGTTGTCACTCGGTTTAGGCACTTGTTTAAGAAAGGACCTTGACGAGTACGGGCCGATGGTTACAATCAGGGTTGGCTAGATGCTCCAACAAGGCTGGTAGAGTTTGAAGGGCTCGCCTTCATCAGGGGGTGGTTGAGTGCCTTAAGGGAGCCGCAAGTCCCGAGGAACTCAATGCTCTGGTACCGTCATGAGATTTCTCCTTCCACCCTGATGCCTAACCCCTTCTGAAGAGATAATCAATGGATCCCCATCGACGCATCCCTTGGCAGTTATTGGAGTCAGATGCGAATGAAGTTGAGGAGGAGCCATCTGCTCATCCTGATGACGGTCGGAGAGCCCAAGTGGCTGATTACCTTGCTCAGAGGCCTCATCCTCATTAAGATTTTGCCAGTAGTAACTTTGTATATTTTATATTAAGGAGATGTAATGTGAATGTTTTGGGCGAGCTCGCCGACTAAACATATATTGCAATTGTTGTAAATATGATGAATTAATATAAAATTTATGTTTTGGGCGAATTTGCCGACTAAATAAGTTGTATTATATTTTTCTCATCTTTGTTCAATAATCATGAGCCTCTCTTGGCTGACTAGATTTGCATGTTTGCATTATCAAGTAAGTGTCCTTCCAGTCCAGTATGCCAACGAGATACCATTCTGCCCCACTTTACCTTTTAGGTTGTGTCATCACACTCCCTTAGGCCTAAATATGGCAATTGGCGAGGACACACCTGGTGTTGGATGTTTTATCCGATCAGGATTTTATTCAACTAACATTGTTTGGTGACCAATTTTGACTTGGCCATATTGCCTAAGGATCTCCTGTAGGGCTTCATATATTATCAGGGGCAATGCTAAGAGAGGTCTTTCGTGTTTCATAACGAAAACCTGAGGAGGGTTATTTTTCTGCTGTGATGTAATGATCAGTGTGCCTCTCACTTGGAAAGGGTGTGTGAGTTGTAGAGTCTAAATACTACTAGTTAACTGACACGTCGTAGAATGCAACTACTAAACAACTTTGATTAATGAGTTTCAGTCTCATAAGTACCATGCAAAGGAAGAATCTAAAAATATAATTTCTTGAGATTGGCTGCATTCCATGCTCGGGGTATATCTCTGCCTTCCAGCGTTTCCAAGTGATAAGCTCCTTGCAAGTCATTTCTTGTTATCTTAAATGGTCCCTCCTAGTTGGGCCCTAACTTGTCATCTGATGGTCTTACTCCGCTATCCAGGACTTTCATTAGGACGTAGTCCCCAACTTGGAATGCCCTTGGATTGACCTCCTTGTTATAATGCCTTGCGAGCTGTTGCTGATAGCTCGCTAATTTTACTAGGGCCATCTCTCGGCGCTCGTCGTCTAGGTCGAGCTCAGTGAGCAATGATGCATCGTTATCACCCTGGTCGACAAGGCTAGACCTCATCGTTGGCAAGCCTACTTCTAATGGGATGACTGCTTCCATTCCATATGTCAGCGAAAATGGGGTTTCCCCCGTTGCTCGTTGTGGAATGGTTCGGTAGGCCCATAGAATATGTGGTAATTCATTTACCCATGCGCCTTTGGCTTGCTCTAATCATTTTTTTAATCCATCGATGACTGTCTTGTTGGAAGCCTCGGTTTGGCCATTGCTCTGAGGATAGGCCACCGAGCTAAAATGGTGTCTGATTCCATGCTCGTCGTAAAAACTCAGAAAGGATCCACTCTCGAACTGCGTTCCATTGTCAGTGATGATGGTTCTGGGGATGCCAAAATGGGTGATTATATTTCTCCATATGAACCTTATCTGCATCTCTAATGTTAGCTAGGGGTTCCATCTCGATCCATTTGGTGAAGTAGTCAGTTACGACCAACAGATATTTGTTATTGTCGGTGGCGGTAGGAAGTGGTCCTACAATGTCTATTCCCCATTGGGCGAATGGCCATGGTCCGGACAGTGATTTTAGGTCACTAGCAGGTTGGTGGACCATGGGAGCGTGAAGTTGGCATTTCAGGCACTTGCAGACATACATCGCAGAGTCCCTTTACATATATGGCCACCAATAGCCTTCCTTTATTTCTCAAAAAGCTAGAGATCTTCCGTCAATATGGCTTCCATAGATTCCTTCATGAAGCTCATGTAGAACTTGCTCGACATTCCTTGGGTGAACGCATTAAAGGTAGGGGCCGAAAAAGGATCTCTTGTATAGGTTACCCTCCGAAGATAAGTGAAAGCGAGCAGCTTTGACTCTTATCTGGTGGGTGATCTTCTTGTCATCTAGGAGCGTGCCATCCTTCAAATAGTTCTTTAAAGGGTCCATCCAGCTGGGAGCTGATCCTACCTGGAGCACCTGTTCCACACCGGACGTCTTGCTATTACGGTTAATGCTTGGATGAGCGAGGAAATCGATGGGGATTGTTCTTTTTAAGTCGGAATCGACTTCTAAACTCAGGGCTGCTAGGGTGTCAGCGTGGCTGTTCTGCCCTCTGGGAAATTACTGGACATTGATCTCTTCGAAGCTCGCCATTAGTCTTTTCACTAAGGCGAGGTACGTTGCCATTCTTTCATCTTTGGTATTGTAATCTCCACTTATCTGATTGGAGAATAATTGAGAATCGCCGAACTCCTGTAAATACTTTGCTCCCAAAGTGTGCGCCTTCTAGAGGCCGACTATTAAGGCTTCGTATTCTGCTTCATTGTTGGAGGCTGCAAATCCGAGCCTGATTCCTTGTTCAAGGATTGTATCCTCTGGAGTGATGAGGACAATGCCTACACTTGCCCCATTTGAGTTGGACGCTCCATCAATGAACAATTTCCAAGTTTCCTTCGTCGCTTCGTTCCCCTTTTGTCTCCTGCTTGAGGTTGGTTGGGAGGTTGCTCGCCTGTGAATTCTTCTATATAATCAGCAAGGATCTTCCCCTTGATTGCGTTCCTTGGTTGAATTTGGATGTCAAATCGTCCGAGCTCGACTGACCATTTAGACAGTCTGCTCGACAAATCCGCCTTCCTTAGGATTGATCTAAGGGGGTGTGATGTAAAGACGATTATAGTGTGGGCTTCGAAATAGTGCTTTAGCTTCCTCGAAGCCACTACTACTGCAAAGGCGAGCTTCTCCAGTGGTAGGTATATTTACTCGGCGTCTAGTAGGGTTTTACTCGCATAATAAATGGGGTATTGTATCCCTGCGATTTAGCACACTAATGCGGAACTGACAGTGTGGCTGGAAACAGAGAGGTATAAGTACAAAGAATCTATTTGTTGTGGAATGACGAGCAAAGGTGGGGAGATAAGATAAGCCTTGAGCTCATCCAATGCCTGCGAACAATCTGGGTTCCATTCTACTGTCTTATTTCCCTTTAAAAGATAGAAGAAGGGCTTACACTTCTCGGAGGACTTAGAGATAAAGCGGTTTAAGGCGGCGAGCATACCGGTGAGTTTTTGTACGTCCCGGATTGTTTGAGGAGGTTGTACCCTATTTATTGCATCGATCTGGTCTGGGTTAGCCTCGATGCCTCTCTTACTGACCAAGTACCTAAGAAATTTTCCTGACTGGACACTGAAAGAACACTTGCTCGCATTAAGTTTCATTTGGTACTTCCTAAGGATTTTAAAGGTGCTTGATAGGTCTGATAGGTGGTCTTCTTTCTTCTTGCTGTTAACGAGCATGTCATCGATGTAGACCTCCATGGTTTCTCCCATCTGGTCCTTGAACATCTTGGTGACTAGCCGCTGGTAGGTTGCCCCTGCATTTTTTAGCCCGAAGGGCATTACCTTATAGTAGTATAACCCAACTGTGGTGATGAATGTTATTTTGTCTTTGTATAGGGTATACAGAGGGATCTGATGATACCCTGAGTATGCGTCCAGAAAACTCATTCTCTCGTGAGCTGCAGTGGCGTATACTAGTTGATCAATATTTGGGAGGGGGAAACAGTCTTTAGGGCACACTCTGTTGAGTTCAGTGAAGTCGATGCAAACTTTCCACTTCCCGTTGCCTTTTGGAACTACTACTGGGTTGGATAACCACTTGGGGTATTGTACTTCCCGTATGGATCCTGCATCCAACAGTTTTTTAACTTCTTTTTCCACGACTTTTGCCTTCTCGGGTGAAGTTCGCCATGCCTTCTGCGCGATTGGTT
Source organism: Sambucus nigra (assembly GCA_949130495.1). NCBI lineage: Eukaryota > Viridiplantae > Streptophyta > Magnoliopsida > Dipsacales > Adoxaceae > Sambucus > Sambucus nigra. The sequence continues at coordinate 76,612,311 of OX422210.1, read as the reverse complement.
TGAAGGTGGGATCGACGTGTAGTTGATGACAAACCATACTAGGATCAATTCCGGACAGCTCGTATGGTTCCCATGCGAAGACATTTTTTTGTTCCTTAGCAAGGCTGTCAATTCCTTATTCTCTTGATCTGTGAGAGAAGCTCCAATTAAGAAAATATTGCTATCATCGCTATCTCCATCTGCGACTTCCTCTAGGTCCTCGACAACCCATTCGAAGGTTAGGAGCCTAGTCTCCTCTACTCTGGGTCTTTCGTATTTTAATTGCTATTTCGAAGGTATCAGACCTTCTTGTTCTTTAATTCTTTCGCTGGACTTGTTGGCCTTCTTTTTTAGTTTTGGGCAGATGGCCGTTATAAAGCATCTTCTTGCCATTGCTTGATCGCCACGGATCTCCATTACTCCTCGCTCGGTCACATACTTGAGCTTCTGGTGGTAGGTCGAGGAAACTTCGTTCATTGCATATAGCCATCCTCGGCCGAGGATAGCCTGGAATGGCGAGTCAATGTTGACCACTAGAAATTTGATCATTTTAGAAACATTTCATACCCTTACTTGCAGCACGATCTTTCCCAAGGGCATAGTTATCTTTCCAGCGAAGCCGACCAAAGGGACAATAGCTTCCTTTAGGTCGGCGATGCTTAATTTCAATTTTCTGAATAGGTCGAGATACATCACCTCGGATGAGCTTCCTTGGTCGACGAGAAATTTGTCGACATCATAGTTCGCTATTCTTAGAGTAATGATCAAAGCATCGTGATGTGGGGTTCTCACTCCCACCAGATCTTTATCTGTAAACACGATATTCTTACTATAGTCGATGTCATCTACTCACCGATGCTTTCCTAACTGTGTTTTCGCTGGATGAATCTGAAAAACTTGCATCACTGTTGTAAGCTTTTTTTCCTCCATGCGAGCTGAATTACCCTGAATCTGTTTCGCATCGGATGCCCCATGAATTACTGCGAATTCATGGCCGGCATCGTCTTCGAGTATGTTGTCAGGCCTTGCTACTCTATGGGCAGTAACTTTCTCTTCCTTTTTCTCCACGAATTCGTTCAGGTGCTCGGACTGGGCCAGCTCTTCGAGGTGGGACTTAAGAGCTTTGCAATGCTCAATCTTATATCCTCCCTCTTTGAGAAAAGCGCATCTCAGCGCATTGTTCCTCTTCGAGGGATCTCCTCCCATCTTCCTGGTCCACTTGATGAATGGCTCGTCTTTGATTTTTGCGAGAATTTTATAAATTGGTTCTTTGAAGACGGTGTTGACCGCCTGAAATGCTTTCGACAAATCATTATTGCCTATGTTTTTGGAGCCACTGTTTCCCCCATTCTTTCCTCCTTTCTTCTGGTTCTCAATCTTGTCACTACCATTGGCAGTGAGCTTAATTCGACCGTTTTCCCCTGTGCTGAGGCGGGTCATATCTTCCACCTTGGCATACTTCTCGATGCGGGCCATTAGGTCGTCGATGGTCATGGCCTCTTTCTTCATCAGGGATTGGTACAGAAGGGAAGATCTGGGTAGCCCAATTTTGAAAGAGGCCACTGCCACTTGCTCTGAACAGTCCTCGACCTCGTTGAATAATTCCCAGTACCTCTTCGCGTAGTCTCGGAGGGTCTCTTGGGGAGTCTTTTTCATTATCAGCAGAGCATCCATCCTTTTGGGATGGGAGCTGCTAGTAATGAATCGGGTCGTAAAGAGCTCGACCAGGGATTTGAAACTCCTGATGGACCGGTGGGGGAGCCTTTCGAACCATTTATGTGCCACATCATGCAGGCTCGAGGGGAAAATTTGGCACATTAGTGCGTCTCGATGGTTCTAGAGGGTCATGGCATGCTGGTACTGTCTGACGTGATCAATGGGATCAGTCTTAAGGTCATAAATTTTGAACCTTGGAATAGCAAACTTCTTGGGGGCTTCTTCTTCTTCGATTTCCCTCGAGAAAGGTGATTTCATCTGAGTTTTGAGAGCTCGCCTAGCGAGTTCTCGGGTCGATCTGGTACCGTGATGGGCAGGGTGTTGGCCCATCTCCCTTCGGACCAGACTTCGTATGTTCTCGTTGCTGCGATTTGGGCTTCTGTGACTACGATCTAGTCGCAGTTGCTTGAGCAGGTCATCCTCTGACTCGTTTCCCTCAGTTCTCTGGGATCCGTGCCTGGGGCTCCTTGCTCGGCTGCGAGACTTGCTCGCCTGAGGGCTAGGAGTGTGGTACAGACGTTTCTTGGTACTACGATGGAGCTCTCTCTCCATTATTTCCAATCTTCTTTTGAGGCGAGTGTTCTCAGCCTCGTGCCTGCGAGAAGACTCCCTCTGCTTTTGGAGCCTCGCCTCGTATGCATCAATCAGTCTGGATATCTGCGTGGATCTCGCTGGTCCTTGGCTTTCTTTTGAGGCTGGCCTTTCTGGGTGAGCCCTCTGATCTGAACGCCGAAGTTCAGACCTAATCCTGCGAGGAGCATGAGATTCTTGAATATCTTTTGCCTCGGGAGCATTACTACTGTGACCAGACATTTCGAACTCCTTTTTTGGTGTGGGCTTTCTCAGGGAAGATAAACGTTCCCACAGACGGCGCCAATTGTGGTGACAATTATTATGCAACACAAATAGATAAGAGAAAACGCAATCACCAAGCTAGAATAAGGAATGCAAAATGCCAATCACACAACAAAGGATGTACGTGGTTCAATAAAGAGGTGCCTACGTCCATGGTGGTGCAGTCAGTGTTATTTTGATATACTCCGGGGAGTGATTACAGAGAATACGATGTGTCCTTTGCCCCAAACCTAGGGTTTATTATATACATGTTCACTCTTGTAAGTGGGGTAGTTGGACTCCACCACGTTTTCCATCTCTTCCTATAACCTCTCTTAATGGGAACATGGGAGGAGACTGAATCATAATCGGTTAAGATATGGAGGGTCTAGACTTTGGGCCGCCATAATTGGGCTACTCGTCCAGGCCCATCATTCTGATTTCGGGTACCCACAGGTATAATTAATTTGGAAAATATTTTGACACTTAGCTTAATTAATTATTAGGTTATTAATAATGAAAATTATTTTTTGATAGTGATGCTAAGAATGAACCAACCGGACACTTTGGTTTTAATTTAATAAAGGACTGATCACGGGTATTTAATTAGGCGGAGTGTCGAAATTTGTCACTTGAGTATAAATCTATGTTTGATTATCAAGACTATCAAATTCGAACTCCTTAGACTATTCTTGTGTTTCGGGAATATTTCATTTTCTTTTAGTTCACACCCCTTCACTCGATGCCACATGTTTTAGATACACATTTATGCCATACATGTATGGAAAACTTATTTTGTGCGGAAACTTCCATGTTTATATTCTTGTGTGTAATGTCTCATAATTATTTTGATATGTATATGTGGTTATTGTGGCCATCCCCGATCCCCGTCGCGAAGGGAGGAAAGGATCCTTCGGGTCCCGCGCGTCCCCTCTCGAGAGAGCACTTCGATCGGCGTCGATTTATGAGGTGTGAAGATGTAGAGAGATTTAGAGTCGCCAGTCTATTTTACTCAAATTAGACAAAAGAAAAAGGGAAGCCACCCCGAAGGATGGCATCCGAAGACATACTGGTGCTTGCGAAACCAAATGATTCGAGAAGGGTTCGGAGGCTTAGTTAAGAAATGGAAAGGTGTTAGGCACCCATTCCGCCCTTTCGGTTTCTCATGGATATTTTCTATTTTCCTTTATATTTCCCCCCGTGATATGTGTGCATGTGTATATATAGAATGGAGGTAAGAATCGTCGACTTGTATCATAGAAAAGACAAAGCGAGTCATCCGTAGTAATGTGAGATTAGTGTAGAAAATAAGATTTACGTGATTACCCCTACGTTGACCGTCATAAAGGAACGATAACGCATATGGAATAATACGTTACTAAGAACAAGTATATAGAATATAATGGAAAATGAGATAAAGAGAAGATAGAAAATAAGAGAAAAAGTGAGAAAAGGACTCGAGTTTTGGGTTTTACTCCGAGACACCAATGTAGCCTATAAAGGCATCAAAGTTCACGTAGTTCACATATAAACGAGGGGTGGGGTTTAACCCATAAATCCAAATGGAGAAATCTCTTATTTGTAAGTGTGTGTGTAGAAAAAAGTGTTTTAGTTGCGAGAAAAGTGTGGAAAAGGTGTTAGAATCCCTACTTGGAATTTATGAGCAAAGCCTCTTTTTCTTATTTTTTGGGTTTTTTATTTATATGAAAATAGGAGATGTGCAATACTACTAGATAAAAAGTATGTTAGGATATGTGAACTAAGATGATAAAAGTGCTTAAGTAATAAAACAAGTTATTGCAAATTTAAGAAGAGAAAGGTGAGAGAGATGGACCTTCTTGGAGACTTTGAGCTTGATCTTAAATGTTGAAAGGCAGCCCTTGCACTTGAATGATGATGGAGAGTGGTTAATTCATCAAGTTTGATGAAAGGGATGATGAAAAGTGGAAGTGAAAAAGGGATTTGAAAGTTGAAATCACGCTGCCTTCGAGAGAGGTTTCTGGGGGTTTGCTGAGAGTGATTTGCCTCTGATCTGAGATCCCTTGAAAATGAGGCCAAGGCCTCCTTTCATAGCTCCAGGGGACTGTCGATCAGCTTAGAGCCCTTCCTGCCTGCCGGCAGGAAGGTGCCGATAGGCAGATTCTGGGACCTGCCGTTTGGTAGTGTGTTTCAGGCTTTTTCGGAAAATTATCCGTCGAGGGCAAACCATTGGTCAGAATCGTGGATACGGTATACCGTTGGAAAGGTATTTCAGATACCTTCAAAAGTCCTTTGGATCTCTCCCGAGTTTGGGAGTTAACTTTGGGTCAAATGTGGCTCGAAATCATTTGTCGGTCCGTTGGACGAGGAATCGTTCGGACGCAAATGGATCGTTTGTCCACATGGTAAGTCCGAATCACGAACGGGATGAACCATTAGAATTTTTTGGAGGTGTACTTCGACATTCTAAAGAGTTTGACCCAGTTTGGGGAGTTGACTTTGGTCAATCGGGCCCGAGAAGCATTCGGTGACCTCTCAGAGTCAAACGGATTGTTCGTCCGCATGGTAAGTCAGAATCGTGCACGGGATGGATCGTTGGAAAGGGTATTAAGTGCCCTTCGAAGATTCATTCAACCTTGATCGAGCTGAAGAGTTTGACTTTTGGGTCAAACTGAGCCGGGGAGTGCCCGATGGCTTTTAAGTCAGTACTCGGGACGTGACCAGGGTTCAGTGATGAGTGGAGGTACTAGGGACATAAGGAGAGTTATGGGGTAACGGAATGAGGTGTCTACAAAGCCCCTCGATGGGTGAATTTAGAGCAAATGATTGCCGTCGATTAGACACGCATGATGCTTCTGAGAGAGTGTGACCGATTCAGAGGGTCGAGGTCGATTCTGAGGACTTAAGGAAGCCAGGATGACCAATTCAGAGGGTCGAGGTCGATTCTGAGGACCTAAGAGTGATGACGATTGAGGACCGACGTCAATTCTGACCTAACTCAGGTAACGATCCAAGACCGGGGCCTATTCTGACCCAAGAGTGGTGACGACCGAGGACCGAGGTCAATTCTGACCTAACTCAGGTGACGATCCAAGATCGGGGCCAATTCTGACCCAAGAGTGGCGAGGACCGATAACTGAGGTCAATTCTGACCTAATTGAGGTGATGATCCAAGACCGGGGCCAATTCGGACCTAAGAGTGGTGACGACCGAGGACCGAGATCAATTCTGACCTAACTCAGGTGACGATCCAAGAGCGGGGCCAATTCTGACCCAAGAGTGGTGACGACCGAGGACCGAGGCCAATTCTAACCTAACTCAGGTGACAATCCAAGACCGAGGTAAATTCTGACCCAAGACTGGTGACGACCGAGGACCGAGGTCAATTCTGACCTAACTCAGGTGTCGATCCAAGACCGGGGCCAATTCTGACCCAAGAGTGATTGCATTTCCTTTGGGAAAAGAAAAAGGGTTCCACTGGGGAATAAGAATTGGATTTTAGGTTCCGCTGAGGAATAAGAATTGGATTTTAGGTTCCGCTGGGGAATAAGAATTGGATTTTAGGTTCTGCTGGGGAACGATGAATGAGCTGGGGAAGATTTGGATCGTCCTTTGGGAGAGATCGCCTGGGGCGAGTGATTCTTCTGAATTTTGCTGGGAAAAATACCATGAGATATTGTTTCGCATCGGGTAGCCGATGGCTGGGGAGGCCTTTTGCCTTTGATTTGAGCGGGGGAGCTGATCGTTGGTGAGATAACCGGTTTGAGGTCGTAAACTCTACTAAGGAGGTGATTAGGGGGTCTGGGCGCATCGCTCGAGAGGTCATTTGCTTGGATTTTGAGGATTTCGCTAGGGAAAAAGAGGTTTCGCCTGAAGAAATGCGAAAATTTTCTTGATGAAAAAGTTCAAAATCCATCCTGGGATTTTTGGGGATTTTCCGGCGTTTTTTCGAGGCATTTTGGCATTTTTGGGAATTTATGTACTAAATTTTAAGGGGGGTGCCGGCCGGCATAGACTGAGGGGTGCCATTCGGCAGTGGCACAGACTTTTGGACTGCCTCGGGAAGGTGAGGAGTTAGTGCCGATCGATATGTCAGGGGGAGGTTTCATGGTCGCGTCGAGCGGCGACGTCGTCCATTTGTGGTTTCTGCCATACTTGAGGATGTTTTCCAACATCCCTTTCTATGATTGGGGGAGTCTGACCTTGGCGACCCTTTACTCTTCTCTGGATGCATTCAGCCGGTGCTGCCGACAGACTTTTACTGGAGCCACTTATCTCCTTGAGGTATTCTTTATTTTGCGCATTTTCATTTCAAGCATTCGCATTTTCCTTTCATGTGTTCACATTTTCCTTATGCGTCTCTTTTTGCTTGTGAATTTAGATGTGGTTTTATAAGGTGATTGGGTGCAACACCCCGCTAATTGCTTTGAAGGATGACCGACTGTACTGATGACGTAAGGCCAACTGGCAGTCGAAGGGATCTCTTTCCCTGGAGGCGGTGTGTCAGGTCTTGAATGACCTGACTAGTGGTCGTGTAAGGTCTTTTCCTTTTCAGTCTTGGTTTTTTCACCTTTTGATCTTGTATCGACTCATGCTTGTCTTGTGGATTTTCAGGTGACCTTTTATCCTTAGGGGACAGCTATTCAAGACACAGGGATGACTGGGGTGAACGCGTAGATGAGGCGCTTGTTGGCGCATGAGTTAGGCCATTCCTGGTACCTCGGGGAGAGGGTGATTCGTCAGATTGCTGAGGAGGAGGTGGTGGTGCCACCCGCGCAACCTCCTATGTCTATGAGGCGGGAACGACAACTGTTGGAGGATGAGAGGATCACGACGATGATCAGTAAGTCCTATGCTTTGTATACTGATACGGCCATGCTATATGATTATATGGACTTTGTGACGAGCTGGTTGATGGCGCCCAGCATTCATGATGTCTTGCCCTTCCCTCCTACTGGTTCGAGTCGGGAGGTGGGGTCTTCCCACAGTGGTGGTGGTCCGTCGGCACCTGCGGCAGCGGTGACATCGGAGGTCCCTTTCGTTCGCCTGCACACTCCTTCGTACAATATCGGGTGGGCTGATGGAGGGATAGTTCCGATGTTGTACCGTCCCCTTGCGATGGATCCGGAGGAGCTGGGTTCGACAGAGGAGGTCCTTCGTCCTGCGATAAACCTTTCGGTCCTTTTCCTCTTTTTGATTACTTTTGCTTGATACTGATTCTGCCTTTTCCTTGCAGCAAATTCGGGTGTCGACCACTTGGCTGAGAGACATCAAGGATTGGATATCATTGGCGACTGCCCACATTCGGGATGCTGTCCCTGTTCCGTCTTGCTTGGTGCCGTCAGCCTCGTCCGGGGAAGACTCTGGCTCGGGTAGTGGGGGCGTGTCGTCTCTCCGTAGGGGGAAGAGAGCGCGTCGCAGGGGTGGAAGCTCTTGAGAGAGAGAGAGAGAGAGAGAGAGAGAGAGAGAGAGAAAATATGGGTTCGGGCTAAGTCCCGTTGTTTTCGTCTTTTTCTTTCTATTTCCTGCAAGATGATGTAACACAGAAAACAAATATATGCAATGCAATGTAATTTTTTTTTACTATTATCTTTTATTTATGATGAATGAATGCATGCACATGCGCTTTTTACTTTGCTGCTGAGACCGTAAAAAGGAATGTTTTTGGAATTTTTGAAGGAAAGTCTTTATTAAAAAGGGGGATTATATAAGAAGAAAAGGGATTCTTGAAATTCTATTGAGAATATCAATTTATTCGAGTTTTTTTGTCAAAAGAGGAAAAAGGGAAATTTCCAAAAATAGGGTGGTTACCGATCGGCAAGCACCCTGACCTGCCTATCGGTAGTTCAGTCCAGTCCTATCAATTGAAAGTTTTGAATGGTACCCTCTTCAGCCTTTGGTACCTTGTGGGGTAGGATTCCCTCCGATTTCTGCAGGGATTATGTCTTTTGTGAGAGTTCTAAAGTATAAAAAGGGGTGAGGGTGGAGTATTTACATCACACCTTTGCATCCTTATCCACTTGCCTACTATTTCTTTGCCCTACAAGATGGCTCTCCCTAGTAGCACCGAGTTTGTCAACTACCTCGAAGCCTTGGAAACTATGTGCTCTTATAATGTCGACTATGATGCTTTTAACATGCGTCGAGTCTCCTTGTGGCGTAATCGACCTTTTGAGTGGAATATGCTAATGGCGGCAGTATAATTTTGGTACCCCGAAGACCACGTATTCCGCTTTGGGTTGAAAGAAGTTTGTCCTACCTACGAGGAATTTTTCGCCATACTAGGTGTGAATCCTAGTGTTGCTGTGGCTTTACCCGAATTTTCCCGCTCTCCTAGGGATTTGTTGGCTGGGCTTCTTCATATCTCGCCCTTGGCGGCCAGGTCATTGGTTTCTAGAGGAATGATCTCCCTCCCGGCGGTGTTGCAATCCGTGCTTTTGCCGGAAGTAGGTGATGCTGGCTATGCTGGAGCCGTTGTTCTGGGTCTGGTCTTAAAATTTCTGTTGGTGACCGGGTAGGTGCGAGTGGACCCACAACTTGCAGCCATTACTTCATGGATGTCAAATCGTCGCAATCTTGCGGCGGTAATATTGGAAAAGACTCTGAACGGCCTGGATGCCTGGAGAGAAGGTCGTTCTGACTTTTTGAGGGGTAGACCTGTGATGCTGTTCATGTGGTTATCTGAAAGATTCCGCTTGTCAACTCCTCCAGAATATCCTTTGTCAGTTGTACCCAACTTCTTTTCACGCTACTTCCTCCGCATTGGCATGTATGTTGAGAACTGGGAGAATTGGATTGTGGAGCATGGGGCTTGCGGGGTGTATTGGTCAGTGCCTTGGTGGGGGCAGTTGCAGCCAGTTCTGGAGCTAGGAGAGTATTCATATGTGCGGCTGATTGGTCTCAGACAATCCTGTTTTTATTTCCTTTGGCGGCTTTTGCACCAATTCGGTTGGGCGCAATTTGTGCCCCCTCGAACCTTAAACTTCTTTCCAGTAGAGGATTTGACTGAGCGTCTGCGTCTGTTGCTTGGGTCTCTGTGGGAAAATCGGCATCTGTCGACCCGTCCCTCTCAGTCTGTCGGGAAGGTTTGTCATGTCCCCAAAGATTATATGAGAGGGTTGTGGAGGAAAGTAGTCAACAAGATGTTGGCAGTAGAGACTGGTCAAAGATGGTTTGTTTTATCTGACTCCATGGAAGGGGGTGTTGTGGTCTTTTCGAAGATGGTTAAGGCTCATCGATCCATGGAATGTTTGCAGCACTCCATTCAGGCAAGAGAAACTTGGGGTCCTCAGGATGTAGATGATGAGGGTGCAGGCTCTTCTGGTAGCTGTGGGTAGGACTCCTGGGGAGTTTATGTAACAGACCTGGGGGATTTTATCTGGTTTTTATGGTAGTGGGGGGAAGGGAGTTATCCGTTCCTTTTTCTTATATAATCTGTACTATAATTTCTTATTAATGAAATAAATAAGTTTCTGATCATCCAGATGTGCCTTTCGATGAATTTTGTGTTTTGAATTATCTATACCGATTGCTAAGGCCTACATAATCCTTTTGTTCAAGTAGATGTTTAGAATGAACTATCGTTCTCGGAGATAAGAAAATAATATTTTTTTGTGAAAAAGAAGGGGCCATGCTCATGTGGGATGTATGAGCTGTATACGTACCTTTTTTTTAAAGTTTTAAAATAGTTTAATGTAGAGGATCAGACCCACGTAGTTCTGGGTAGAGGGAAATGAAAAGTTTTTTTTTTAGAATAGAAGGGGGATGAGAAGAGTCGTAGTGCGCCGAGATTTTGAACTAGGGGTAGAATTTCTTAAGACGGTCCAGATTGACTGGACGAGCCATCTCTTCCCCATCCAGGTCAGCGAGCATGGCGGCACCGCCGGATAAGATCTTCTTCGCAATGTAGGGGCCACTCCAATTAGGCTTGAATTTTCCTCTGGGGTCCCATATGGGATCTATTATCTCCTTGAGGGATAAATCCCTCTCCTGGACACCACAGTCCTTCACTCTTTTATTGAATGAACGCGCTATTCGGCAATGGTATCCCTGTATGTGATAAAGAGCTTTTAATCTTCTTTCATCCAGAAGGGCTAGCTCATCAAGACGACCTTGGCACCAGTCTTCTTCACAAACCTTGCTTTCGAGCATGACGCGTAGCGAGGGTATTTCTAGCTCCATAGGTAGAAATGCCTCCATGCCGTAGACCAAGGAGTAAGGGGTAGCCCCAGTAGAGGTTTAGATTGAGGTTTGATTGCCCCAGATGGCGTATGGGATCCGATCGGCCCAGTCTCTACAACTTTCGGTCATCTTGCTGATGATGGATTTGAGGTTTTTATTGGCGGCTTCCACTGCACCATTGGTCTGATGTCGGTAGGGAGAAGATTTGTGTCTCTGAATTCCATACTCGTTGACAACTTCTGTGACTTCTGTCTCGAAGTGCAAACCGTTATCTGACACTAGCTCGTGCGGGACTCCATATCGACGGATGATATTTTTCTTGATGAATTTGGCAACCTTCTTGGCATTTAGTATTGCGAATGACTCAGCTTCGACCCATTTGGTGAAGTAATCGATGGCAACCAGGATGAACTCATGCCCGTTTGATGCTTTTGGCGTAACCTTCCCTATGATGTCGATACCCCAGGTGGAGAACGACCAGGGAGAAGTCATGTTGTATAATTTTGTGGAGGCAAGTGTTGAAGATTGGAGAACTGTTGGCATTTAGGGCATCTCCGAACATAGGCGGTGCAATCCTGGGCCATGGTCATCAAGAAGTAGCCCTGTCGGATGATCTTCTTGGCAAGCATGTGACCGTTCATGTGGGGCCCGCATTCCCCGCTGTGGATTTTCTGCATTATCTTTTCAATGTCAGCCCCTGCGATACAGTGCAAATGAGTTCCATTGAAATTCCTCTTGAGTAGTGCTTTGTGACAGATGATGTACTGAGCGGCCAGCCTTCGGAGGGTAGCTCGGTCGTTCTTGTTGGAACCCTTGGGAAACCTACCATACCTGAGGAGGCACCATATACCATAGTACCAGCAATCGGCTAGTCCGGGGTCTTCTGTGGAGACAAGATTAATATGGTAACAATGGGTCGGTTTGTCCTGCTTCTGAACTAGGAAGGGGTTCATTGTTATTCCCTCGGGCATGTTGATCATGGAGGCCAAAGTGGCGAGAGCATCGACTAGGTTATTCTTTGCTCGGGGCAGGTAATGGAAGGTGATATCTCGAAATTGGGAGGCTAACTCTTCTAATTGGGCATGAAAGGGTTGGAGCTTTTCATCCTTGACCTTCCACTTTCTGAGCACTTGATCGATGATGAGGGCAGAATCCCCATATACATCAAGGTATTGAATACCTTTCTTGAGAGAGACCTTGAGGCCCACTGTGCATGCCTCGTATTCTGTCATATTTTTGGTGCAAGGGAAATCCAATTTTATGGCGATGGGAGTGTGGGAGTCATCTGGGGAGACCAGAAGTATCCCAATGCCATATCCCTTTTTGTTGGCAGCGCCATCAAAGAACATTTTCCATCGAAGGCAGTCTTGAGCGGTGCAGAGGACATTTTCATTTGGGAATTTGGAGATCCAGACATCTGTTTCTTCTATAGGGTAGTCAGCGAGGTAGTCAGAGATGGCTTTTCCTTTAACGGCTTTCTGTGTGACGTACACGATATCGAACTCGGTTAGGAGCATCAACCATCGGGCCATTCGACTGGATAAGGCGGGTTTTTTGAGCATGTACTTGATGGGATCCATTCGGTATACAAACTTAATGGGGAAGGCGAGCATGTAGTGTCGCAACTTCTGGGTGACCCAGACAAGCGCGATGCATGCTTTTTCTAAAGCAGTGTAGTTGACCTCGTACCTGGCCTATTTACGACTGGCATAATAAACGGTTGTTTCTTTGCGGGAGTCTTCAAGGTATTGGGCTAGCAAAGCCCCATCTGCAGTGTCGGTTATGGTTAGGTATAGGAGCAAAAGGAGACCAGGATGTGGTGGCATGAGAACTGAAGGTTGGGTCAGATATTATTTGATTTGGTCAAAAGCTTCTTGGCAGGCCTCATTCCAAACCTTGGTTGAATCCTTTCGGAGGAGCTTGAAGATTGGTTCGCAGATGGAGGTTAGATGGCTGATGAACCGACTGATATATTGTAATTTCCCAAGAAAACCTCGGACTTCTTTCTCTGTTTGGGGTGGTGGCATCTCAAGTATGTCCTTCAGCTTGGCGGGATCTGCTTCTATCCCCTTTTCACTGACCATGAATCCTAAGAGTTTTCCCTTTGTAATGCCGAAGATGCATTTATGTGGATTAAGTCGCATCTGATACTGTCGTAGTCGTTCGAAGAACTTTCGTAGAGCAGGAGCATGACCTTCTCTAGTTTTGGACTTGATAATCATATCATCCACGTAAACCTCAACCTCTTTGTGAATCAGGTCATGCAGGATGGTTGTGGCAGCCCTTTGGTAGGTATCCCCAGCATTCTTGAGACCAAGTGTTATAACGGTGTAGCAAAAGGTTCCCCATGGGGTGATGAATGCGGTTTTCTCTTGGTGGTCGGGATGCATCTAGATTTGGTTGTATCCGATAAACTCATTGACGAATGACTTGAGAGAATGACTGGCTGTGTTGTCCACGATCATGTCAATATTGGGTAGCGGATAATCGTCATTCGGAGAGGCTTTGTTTAAATCTCGATAATCCACACACATTCGAACCTTTCCTCCTGATTTCGGTATAGGTACAATATTGGCTAGCCATGTGGGATATTCGATCACTCGAATGAAACCCACGTTTAACTGTTTGATCACCTCTTCTTTGACCTTAAGCGACCATTCGGTGCGGAGCTTTCTCAATTTTTGTTTAACTGGCTTGGAATCTGGGAGAGTGGGGATCTCATACTGAGCTATTTGGGGATCAATACCGGGCATGTCGTTGTAGGACCATGCGAAGAGATCCACGAACTCCTTTAGCAATTCTTCAAGTTGTGCGCGCTCATGCTAGTCAATGGTAGCCCCTATCCTAATCTTGCGCAGTTGGCTACTAGAACTGAGATTGATAACAATAGTCTCTTCTTCATTAACTTGAACGCGGTTATGTTATTTGTTATTAACCTTATTTAAATCAGTTAAGAATTCTTCATTTGCAAAATCATCATCATCATAAGTTTGATTAGAATCTAAACAATTAATGTAAGGCATAGCAAGATACTCAAAATCTTCGTTTATTTCATTGATAGGAAAAACAGCATTGAGAACCTCATCAAAAGAGGTCTCGATTACATTTGAGCAAGGATGGACAACAGTAGAAGAAACATGGTAAACATTGGGGTTAGGGGAGATTTCAAGAGGTAGAATTGGCGTAGCATGCCAGTTGAGGATAAGTGTATCACACTTTTCTCACAACTAAAACACTTTTCCAAACTTTTCTCATAAATCCAAAAACGTTTCTCCCTTCTTTATTAAAAATCCAAAAATATTTCTCCCTACTTTATCAAAAATCCAAAAATAGTTTCTTCCCTTTTTTCTCAAAAATAAATCTTATCCTACGCCATCTCAGGTCGATCGCACGCCCTTGGCCTGACTCCTTATTGGCTTCGGTCTTCAGTCAAATCGCCTCGGAGTTTTATCCGCTCCTCTACTACTTCTTCCGAATCCGAAATCCATCCATTTTCCATGGAGAATGCAGATCAACCACCAGTTATACAACTGGATCTGCCGACAGTCCTAGCTCAGCTCGTGGCCAAGATTGACAACCTCCAAGCTGAGGTCCGAGAAATGTAACGAAACCAAGTTCTTATGCCTCAAGAGCTCGAGGCCCTGTTCCCTCATGCTATGGGTCCACCCGAGCCCATTTGGGTCCCAGCGGAATATCAGCACGCTCCACGTGCCCCTCCAGCTAATGGGCCGCCGCCTGCCCAGCTTTTAATGCCAAACATTGCCCAGCTTGTGGCTAACCTTCCTGTGGTCGCTGATCCAAAGGAGGAGGAGTTGAACAAAGTTAAAGAAAATCTTAAGATGCTCACTAAGAAGTTCGACCAGATCCGAATCTCTGGGAATTACATGGACTACACCCATATGTCTCCTTATCTTAAAGCAAGGTTACCCGAGAAGTTCAAGATGCCAAACATCGAGAAATTCGGAGGGAGTGGCCCCCCATATCTGCCTATCCCCCTTTCTCACATGTATATCCCATGCTTATGCTTATATTCACACACTTGTAGAAAATTCTCCATGTACACTTCACACCGCGTGCACCTAGGATCACATATATATCCACATGTTGCACGCATCACCCATCCATGCTTGGTGTACCTTTTGGGGTGCTTGTACATTGGCTCCCTGTTTGGCATAATCAAGAAAGGCATTATCATCATAAGATACTAATAAGAAAATATATGCAAAAAAATAAGACTGTTCTGTTTTATATTTGGTTCTGCACACCTTGAATTTCTTAGAGAAAAATGCCTTAAATAAAAAAGTTAAGTCAGTGCGTCATTCGAACGAGATCAGCATGGCATTTGAATGATATGGCCATGTCATTTGATCCTCCAAACTTAAAGGGAAGAATCTATATGACTCTAAACAATGTTTATCTCAAAATAAATGATGTTAAAACCTTTTGAAACCAATTTTGACATTTTAAAATTATCTTTGAATAAACTATCATCCTTAAAATATTTTTCGAGTCCCATAAACATTATGCATTCATACCTGAGAGTATCTTGGAATGAAATTTGAATGAAGACATTAAATGTGCACCTATAAAACTCGGCATGATATATCTTTGAAGCTTGGATGCAATGTCTTCTAAACAACATGTCATGGACTATGTGGGAATCTTGACAAGTACTTCAAAAATAAGTCAATTACATATACAAAGGGACACACATGGAAATTTGCAATTACAAATATCACACATTGACTATTTCGGGACAAACTAAAACGTTGAATGCTAAGTCAGGCCGTCAAGCTGTATGAAACCTAAATCCCATACCGTAAAACCAAAAATTATAAATATAGGACAAGGATTAGTATATGAAGGACTGGCAGCACGAAACGTCTGAATGTGATGTAGAAAAATCTCGAATCTCTGAAGCATACCGACACACATGAAATAGACAAATACCTAGTGAAGTATAGAGGAACAAATGATATAAACATTAAGATACCAATGAGTAAATCAAACCATTTGTTAAAGATGCGAGCAAATCAACAGGATACCAATATGTGCAAGACAATATGACATCAATATATAAGCATATAATCATACGTGCTCATTATTAAAACTCCCCCTACATCACATACCATCTCTTCCCCTTTTTGTTTCAAATACTCAGTCAGTAAAAAAGATAATCAAATAATGCCATATCTAGAAATGAGAATAATCATATGAAGCATATCTAGAAAAACATGGGTATATAGCCAGCTAAAATAATCAAAAAGTATCAAACTCGTAGCTAGCAAACAGTCACATAAACATAATATTCAATATTAGGAATGACGTGACTAACAAAGCCTATGAAGTGAAATAATCAAGCATGAATAATCAATATCAGCTGCATATAAATTGTCTAAACGAACCCAACAGTACCAAAAAGATCAAAATCAGAATGCATATAAAGCAGGTACTGAAACAAAAGAAATATTAATAATCCCCTTCAGGTCGTTCGAATGACAATGCACTGTCATTTGAAGGGCATATGCAAGTCGTTTGAACCATGATAAAATCAACCTGAAATAGTATAAGGTCGCGCACTGTTCCTTTCTAATGACTTTAAAAATGACCCTTCTCGCGACCAAGCCTGACACATTTAATGCCTTGATATTTATCTCGCAAGATCCATACTTCGAACGACTTCGGTATATCATTGGAACGACACCCAAAAGTTATTTGAACGACTTCAACAAATTTTTAATTCTAGATCCAAAAATACATAACTTTTATCCAGTGGAAAAGTTAGCTCAAAACATGTACTAGAAATACGAAACAATAGCAAAACAGACTCAAAACAGCAAATATCAAAGTTAAAAAAATATGAGTTACATGCTAAAATAGTATCAGTGTGCCAAAACATGGATATGAAGTGAATGGGCGTGAATTACAACGAATGAATCACAACTTAGACACATTGAAATGATTAAGAAGCTCTAATTAATAGCCAAATTTCATCAAACTTAGTTTTAGCCATATGCGATAATTAAAATATTAAGGTAAATGAACAAAACAGACATCCTGCACACAAATCCGGAATTTTGACGATTTTACAAACAATAGCGTCATGACAAGAATTTTCAATATTAGGATTCGTGGTGCAAACCTATTTATATATCCATCCGAACTCCCTCAAATATTCTTATTTTTCTTTTGAATGAACATATCAAACTAAACTCATTGGCCCATTTTGTCATATTATTCTTTTTAAAGGCCATAATTTTTTATCAAACTCTTTTAAACGGTAGCTTTCACGATGACATCATTATTCTCTCGCATCCCTTTCTCATGAACACTAAATATTTTTTCAATAACACAATATCAATCCTCACGGCAAAACGGTTATTCCATGCACACCTCCTCCTAGGTCTAATTACGCATATATGACAAAATTGAGAGGAAAATATCTCACCAAACTCAAATATGCATGAGAAGTTAAACATTCATGTAAGTTCATGCATGTGTGTAATGGCATATATACAAAGTCGAATCAAAATGCATATCAACTTCGAAACAACCCCATTAGGCAATGGTTAAGATCATTCAACGCATCAACAATTATGACCATATGTCCTAAACATATGGATAATTAAATGACGGGGGGTTCGAGCACACTAATATGCCCCATCAAACATGTAAACTCACGACACAAAAATAAACTGAATTTTTTTTTGTGTTTTTCAAAATATTTTTTTTACTAAAAAAAATAAAATCTTTTTGTATTTTCAAAAATTTAATCAAAACAAAAACTTTTTGTATTTTTTAATATGACTCAAATAAATGAAAAATATAATACAAAGAGATACACATGTCATAACACTAGTAAAATATATAACATGAAGCAAAGACTAGCGTATGCCAAACATGGCAACACAATCATCCTTTCGATTTAGCATGGGAAGAATCAAGTGTAACCAAACAAGAACCATGAAGTTTAATTCCTAAAGCCTCTATGTTCGATTTCCAAACCCAAGTAGGTGTGTAACAATGCATGGGGGTTTTGGGAACCTAAACGACTTTATTCCTAAACTTCTTAGGAGCATTTTTAAGGTCATAACAATAACGACTAAGGTGACCCCCCCTACCATAGTGAATACAAGCACGATGAGGAATGTGACCTAAATGTGGACCTCTCCTAATGTTCCTAGTTGACCTTCTCACACGATGAGTATTAGCTTTGGGAATGGGAGCAACGCGATCATCGAAAGCTATACCACACCTATCATCTTTGATTTGGACGATGCCTAAAATCCTATCCAAGTTTTTCGACCTTGCCTCCAAATTAAACTTCACCTTACTAGAGCCTCTCAATCTCTCCTCTAACTCACTAATCCTAGACTCAAGCAAACGCCTAGACTCCTCAAACTCTAGAGTCTCCTTCTTCATAGCATCCATAAAAACCCAAAGACTATCTCTCTCACCCTCGACTTACTCTAGTGTCTCTCGAAGAGTCATCTTCCGTGCCCTAAGATCCTCAATCAACGCATCATTATTTACTACGGCACACTCACTCAACCTAGCTTGTAACTTTAAGTTTGCCTTTTTCATCTTTATCGCTTTCTTATACAACTCATTAAAGGCAAATTGCAACTCTCCCATATCAATATCCTCTTCCTATCTAGCTTCACCCTCAATTACTTGGGATTCACACCCAATGGCCTCGGAAGTGTCATTTGTGACACCCCGCCTAATAAAATATTGGGTGATCAGTCCTATACCAAATTAAAACAGGAATCCCAGTTGGTTCATCCTTAGAATCAATATCGAAAACCTTTTTAAGACTTACTAACCACTTAGTATTCCAAAAGCTGGTGCCAATTTTTATCTTATTAATTAAACTAAATAGTACATGCGGAAATAAATATAATCCATCCCACAACTGAATTAAATCAACTGAATAAATAATGACTACATGCCGAATAAACCATCGACCACCAAAGTGAAAAATCCAATACAAACATCCAACACCTGAATAAATACATCTGAAAACTGAACTCAAAGTCTGGGCGACAAGCCCTAAATAAAACTGAAACTGATAAATGATTCCTACTCTAGGAATGAATGAACGATGCATCTAATCCAAACTCTTGCTAGCATCCACATATGCCGCAGCTCTGTGTCCCTGAAATAGAATATCAATCCTAGTGTCCCTGTGGATGGACACCTAAAAGGTTTTGAAAATAGTTTTATAGAAAGTTAGAACCCAAAACATTTTGAAAATATTTAGCAAGTGAATTAACTACAATAATTTAAAATGCATGAATTCACTTCATATATAAGTTAGTGTCACACTCTCTTGAGGACATTCTTACCCCTCCACTATTGTGCACACCTAACGGTTACCTTAACCCCACCTAGTTGTACTATCCCGTCCAACTAGTCCTGGTATAATCTCCCCTTGCCATACCACTCTAGCCCGAGTATAAAAATTCCTGGATTAATAATTTATCTCACCGATTAACAAAATTAATTTCCTTTAAATTATAATCATATAACTGTGTCCCAAGTTATATAAGACAATTACATCACACACTGTATTATTACCCGCATATAATATTAAATACCATTATACATGCACCTTTACAAAAATATCCACATATATATCGTACGTATATCCATCCCTTCGAGTATACCCTCTTCGGATGATTTCCTCTAAAGTGCTATTTCACTAGTTGTGCTCACATAACCTAGTTACCCAAGTTAGAATCGCTCAACAACCTGGCCCGAAACGTAAACGAAGTGGAGGCGGTCATATTCCTTCCCTGAAAGTGAGATAAGCCCCTCACCCATATACCGGACGCTATGACCTGGGGATATACTCACCCTACTCCTTAAGCTAGGGGATTCACCCACATCGCACAACCTCCCTTAATAGCACTAGAGTATATAAATTAAATAAATATCTAGTCACTGACATTTAATAGCACACACAATACACACACACACACACACACACACACACACATATATATATATATATATATACACTATCACTACACCGTATAAATATAATATAAACCACGACTTTATCGTGTACTCAAAATCCCGTAACACTAGCCTTTAATTTCCTGAGTATGTGGCCCGACTCAACTTAATTAATTTTCTCACTTTTTAATTCACGCGTCAATTAATATAATATTTTCCCGAGTCTATGGTCCGACTCTTAAATAAATACTTTGCACATTGATTTATATAATATTTACCCAAGTATCTGATTCGACTCTAATTTAATTAATTTATACATTAATTAAATTATACAAATCCGAGTCTATGATCCGACTCTAATTAAACTAATTTACATATTTATTTCTTATAACCAATCTGAGTCTATGGTCCGAATCTAATTTAATTAATTTACACATTAATTAATTTAACACTTGGTGTCACCCAACCATTATATCCGGACTTGCTCACTTGGCGCGTACCATCCTTAATACCTAATTCTATATTTTGCCCCATAACTAATTTATTACACCTACATTCCTTTAATAATGTAGTGCCACTCAACTACAATAATTGAATATTTTTGCCTCTGCCCGAATCTACTACTAAAATCTATTTTCCAAAATTCATCCATTTTGTGGCATACAAATGGCATCCTCCTAAACCAAATTATATTTCCCCTATAATTATTAGGAGCAAGGTTCCATATTTAATTTTCATATATTAAATATATGGAAAAAAATCTAATCCAAAATTCTAACCCGTATAAATTTTCTAAGCCAAACTGTCGAAATCCTTGAAGGGTCGATCGATCGACCGCAGGCGTCGATCGATCGATCAAGCAGGTGGTCATCTTCTCCGAGGTTATGTTTTCCTCCATTAACGAATTTCCAAGATTTTAAGTCTTTAATTTTCTAGTCTTAATTTATCATTGCATCATATATTCACATCCAAAACAGATCATGATCATCCTCTAACCACATTAACATAATCAATTTCTAGGAAATCTCATCCATTCCAAAAATGGGTTTTTACCTTATCATCAAATTCATTAACCCAAAAATTGATTTAACAGTCCCAATAAATTCATCTCCAATACTGGTATTCTATTATAGTTCTAATTCCAATTAACACTAAATGCTTCCATAATATCAATTGAACTATTAAATCACACAACATGTTCAATTTCATAAAAATCCAATTTCATGCCATAACCCACCCAAAACGGATTTCGATTTACACCCACCATAATATGAATTGATTATCATCAATTTAAGAGTCACAAAATTTAACCGTTTGCCTGGAATGGTTAGTAGAGTCTGATCTGTTGGTGTAGTTAAGGTGTTGATGACGTACACTCACTTTTGTCTCTCGATTTGGCTCCAAAAGATCCCCAATTGGCTTCTTGATTTGTTTCCCAAAATTTCCTCTCAAGCCTAGGTTTAGAGTTGTGTTACTATCGTTTTAACACTTCTCCGATTAGGTTAAAAATCCCAAATCCCGTTTTAGGCCATACGGGCCTAATTAAAATGGCCCAAATCACCCTGTGTGGGCCTGGCTATGCCCGAAAATGCCCCGAGACCCGATTACTACCCCCGAGTACTTTTTTTTTACTATCTCGACCCACCCGGACTCAACCGCGCACTCAGAATTTTCATTCGAAATACTTTATAACATTCTCCAATTTTGACCACAAAATACGACACTCATTAATTCGAACAATTTAACTTAAAGTCGTCAAATATAAATAAATTCTTCCCACTCAAATAAATTCTCTAAATCATAAATTTAAGTTTCTCCAATTTAAATATTTCTATTTCTCCCAAAAATAATTAAACTTTAAATCCTCAAAATCACGGGATGTTACATACTTTCCCCCTTACAAAGGAATTTCGTCCTCAAAATTAAGATAAGCCTAGTGATCCAAGCTTCAAATATATTCTCTAGTCATGTGCCTCTAAGCTCACTATATTTATCTCTCCCACTTCTGACTATAAATTACACAAATATGCATTTTAATTAACTAGGGCGCCCATACACCCTGTACCCGTGCTTGACCGCACAAAACTTGCCTTAATTAACTCGGGTGCCCATACACCCTATTCCCGTACTTTACAGCACGAAAGTTACCCGACTATGCTAGCCGTGACCCGTAATATAACTTCAAACCTGTAGTCATATCACACACACACACATATATATATATATAATGGTCGGGGTACACAACCCATGTACTAATGATTAAACATCTCCTCACTTCCAACGTTGCGCTAAGTTTCATGCGTTGGACGTCTTGCAAAGCGAAATCCAAACAAGGAACCCCCCAATAAACTACTACCTAACATTGTCGATCGTTGAGATCCGTTAGACCTTCAGTCCATAGTACGTACCCCCAAATTCTTATCCCTTAACACAAAATTACATACGCCTACCCTTATGCTACAAAAGATAACATAAAATACCGCGTCCTTACTATCACTAGTTCTTGCGCGAAATAAACCTCGAGCTATCTCTCCTTGCTTGAAAATAAATCTAACCACCCTGATTCACTTTAGTAAACACCCCTACTTACCGGGATAAAATGTGAGAACACAAGACCTCACTATGTGTCTATCACACCACACAATGCAACATATATACACACATATATAGAGGCTAGACGCCCTCTCAGGTGATACCTAGTACCAATCACACCCTGGTGTCGCAAACACCAAAACTTACATCCACTATTTACAATAGTTCAAATCCATCGCTATCTAGCCGATATAAATTTTTTTTACCCTACTTCCGTAATTCTCGAAAGTAGTAACCTCTCGCATAATACCAAATCCCATCTCTGTGCATACCCCCACTCTCTCGTGGTTAACACTAAAGAAATCCACTATCCCACAGAAATATATATGTAATATGGCTGCTATAGCCAGTGCAACCACTAAATTCGACTTACCCGCGAACTCTAGTGAAAATAATTCTTATTTTGTGACACCCTTACTGTCACCCAAAACGTACCCCATGCCCATAGGATAAAAAGATAATTACCTCCATACTCTAACTATAATGGCTGATCCTCGGGTTCTGGAGTAACTTCCTCCTGCCTGAACGCAGCCATGATTTATTGTAGTGGCTGCACATCCAGGACGTCATCCTGTAGTTGACCCCTTCCTCGCTGAGGACAATCTCTCTTCACATGTACCGCTTCCCCATAAATGAAACACCTCCAAATAAATTCACCCTGTCACTAATCCCTTCCTTTCTGGACTTGTCGAAAGTCCTGGCTATCCTATCGATAGCCTCCAGACCTAAATCGCTTGGTCTGATTCCCCTGTTGGGAATCTTGCCCCTGATGTCCCCTATCTTCTACTGGGATACCCCACTAGTACTGTTCCCTCCACCTTTATCCCACTGACTGGATTCCCCTCCCCTCTTGCTTTGGGAGTGCTGCATTTACGACGTCCGTATAAGCTACTAATGCGGGATTACCAATCAAATGTTGCATGATCCTCCAGATTAACCCATCCATGAACTTTAACTTCTTTATTTCTTCATCACGTATCTCATCCGGCATAAAATTTGCCAAACAAGTGAATTCTTCCTCGTAGTCGGCCACTGAATGGTCCCCCTGAGTCACCTCTCTGATTTTCTCCTCTTTTTGGTCTCAACCGCTGGTGGGAAATACTCGCGGTCAAACCGCACCCAAAACTCGGCAATAGTTAATGTATCCCTTTCCTCAACTGTGGTGATCGACTCCCACCACTGTAGAGTTGCTTCCACTAACCTAAAAGTGGCTAGCATTTGCTTCTGTACCTCGTTGCAGTCTACGAAACGTAGGTGGTGCTGGATCTCTTTCTTCCACTGACACGCTAGCACCACATCTGAACCCCCTCGAAACTCTGGTCGGTGGCCCTTTTGAAAGACCTCTCGTACTTGCTGCCTCTCCGACTTCCCGGGGTGGGCCTGAACATCCGGTACCACTAATGCCTGTGGATGATCTCATGGAAAGTACCTTGCCATTACGATTATCGTCGCTTGAACTGCGTGTGGTACTAATTCACTTATCTGCGCAGCTAAAATCATCTCTTGCAGTTGCTGCGGTAACTCTGGCTCCTGATGAGCCTCCCTAGTCTCATCTCCCCCTGCTTCCCTAGCTGCACTCTCTCTCTTGGACGACATCTGAAATGAGAATCGAAATGTATGAGTTCACACTCAAATATAAAATAATTGACAAAAGAACGTAAATGCGCATACGTATGAGAAAACAACAATCCTATGATAAGGCTCTACATCAAAGGATGCTAAGCTGAAACATGAAAAGACGCACAGATCCTAAGGACACTAGAACCTGATGCTCTTATATCATCTGTGACACCCCACCTAATAAAATACCGAGTGATCAGTCCTATACCAAATTAAAACAGGAATCCCAGTTGGATCATCCTTAGCATCATTGTAGAAAACCTTTTTAAGACTTACTAACCACCTAATATTCCAAAAGCTGGTGCCAATTTTTATCTTATTAATTAAACTAAACAGTACATGCGAAAATAAATATAATCCATTCACACAACTGAATTAAATCAACTGAATAAATAATGACTACATGCCGAATAAACCATCGGCCACCAAAGTGAAAAATCCAATACAAACATCCAGCACCTGAATAAATACATCTAAAAACCGAACTCAAAGTCTGGGCGACAAGCCCTAAATAAAACTAAAATTGATAAATGATTCCTACTCTAGGAATGAATGAGCGATGCGTCTAATCCAAACTCCTGCTAGCATCCACATATGTCATAGCTTCGCGTCCCTAGAATAGAATATCAATCTTGGTATCCTTGTGGCTGGACACCTAAAATATTTTGAAAATAGTTTTATAGCAAGGGTTAGAACCCAAAATATTTTGAAAATATTTAGCAAGTGAATTAACTACAGCAATTTGAAATGCATGAATTCACTTCATATATAAGTTAGTGTCGCACTCTCTTGAGGACATTCTTACCCCTCCTCTATTGTGCACACCTAAAGGTTAGCTTAACCCCACCTAGTTGTACTACCCCATCCAACTAGTCCTGGTATAATCTCCCCTTGACATACCACTCTATCCCGAGTATAAGAATTACTGGATTAATAATTTATCTAACCGATTAACAAAATTAATTTCTTTTAAATTATAATCATATAACTGTGTCCCAAGTTATATAAGACAATTACATCACACACTGTATTATTACCCGCATATAATATTGAATACCATTATACATGCACCTTTACTAAAATATCCACATATATATCATACGTATATCCATCCCTTCGAGTATACCCTCTCCGGATGATTACCTATAAAGTGATATTTCACTAGGTGTGCTCACATAACCTAGTTACCCAAGATAGAATCGCTCACCAACCTAGCCTGAAACATAAATGAAGTGGAGGCGGTCATATTCCTTCCTTGAAAGTGAGATAAGCTCCTCACCCATATACCGGATGCTATGACATGGTGATATACTCGCCCTACTCCTCAAGCTAGGGGATTCACCCACATCGCGCAACCTCCCTTGATAGCACTAGAGTATATAAATTAAATAAATATCTAATCACTGACATTTAATAGCACACACAATATATACACACACATATATATATACATACTATCACTACACCGTATATATATAATATAAACCCCTTTTTATCGTGTACTCAAAATCCCGTAACACTAGCCTGTAATTTCCTGAGTCTGTGGCCCGACTCAACTTAATTAATTTTCTCACTTATTAATTCACACGTCAATTAATATAATATTTTCCCGAGTCTATGGTCTAACTCTTATATAAATATTTTGCACATTGATTTATGTAATATTTACCAGAGTCTCTGATTCGACTCTAATTTAATTAATCTACATATTAATTAATTAATTAATACAAATCTGAGTATATGGTCCGACTCTAATTAAATTAATTTATACATTTATTTCATATTTCCAGTCTGATTCCATGGTCCGACTCTAATTCAGTTAATTTACACATTAATTAATTTAACACTTGGTGTCACCCAACCATTATAGCCGAAGTCGCTCACTTGGCTCGTACCATTGTTAATACCCGACTCTATATTTTGCCCCATAACTAATTTATTAATCCTCAATTCGTTTAATAATGTAGTGCCACTTAACTACAATACCCGAATATGTTTCCCTCGGCCCGAATATACTACTAAAATCTATTTCCTAAAATTCATCCATTTTGTGGCATACAAATGTCATCCTCCTAACCCAATTATATTTCCCCTCTAATTTTTAGGAGGAAGGTTCCATATTTAATTTTCATCTATTAAATATATGGAAAAAAATCTAATCCATATAAATTTTCCAAGCCAAACTGTCAAAATTCCTGAAGGGTCGATCGATCGACTCTAGGCGTCGATCGATCGATCGAGCAGGTGGTCATCTTCTCCAAGGTTCTGTTTTCCTCCATTAACGAATTTCCCAGCTTTTAAGTCTTTAATTTCCCACTCTTAATTTATCATTGCATCATATATCCACATCTAATACAGATCATGATCATCCTCTAACCACATTAACATAATCAATTTCTAGGAAATATCTTTCATTCCAAAAATGAGTTTTTACCTTATCATCAAATTCATTAACCCAAAAATTGATTTCACAGTCCCAATAAATTCGTCTCCAATACTGGTATTCTATTATAGTCCTAATTCCAATTAACACTAAATGCTTCCATAATATCTATTGAACTATTAAATCACACAACATGTTCAATTTCATAAAAACCCAATTTCATGCCATAACCCACCCAAAATGGATTTCTATTTACACCCACCATAATATGAATTGATTATCATCAATTTAAGAGTCACAATAGTTAACCACTTGCCTGGAATGATTCCTAGACTCTGATGCGTTGGTGTAGTTAAGGTGTTGATGACGAACACTCACTTTTGTCCCTCGATTTGGCTCCAAAAGATCCCCAATTGGCTTCTTGATTTGTTTTCCCAAATTTCCTCTCAACCCTAGGTTGAGAGTTGTGTTACTGTCGTTTCAACACTTCTCCAATTAGGTTAAAAATCCCAAATCCCGTTTTAGGTCATACGGGCCTAATTAAAACGGCCCAAATCACCCCGTGTGGGCCTGGCTATGCCCAAAAATGCCCCGAGACCCGATTACTACCCCCGAGTACTCTTTTTTGACTATCTCGACCCATTCGGACTCAGTCGCGCACTCAGAATTATCATTCGAAATACTTTATAACATTCTCCAATTTTGACCACAAAATGCAACACCCATTAATTCGAACAATTTAACTTAAAGTCGCCAAATATAAATAAATTCTTCCCACTCAAATAAATTCTCTAAATCATAAACTTAAGTTTCTCCAATTTAAATATTTCTATATCTCCCAAAAATAATTAAATTTTTAATCCTCAAAATTACGGGGTGTTACATCATTCACATGAGAATATTTATGAGAAGATTTATCGTCGGAGCTCATATGACATGCCACGAACACTACAAAGTTATGCTCGATAGGGGAACTCTCTCCCTCTTCCGGTTCACTATCACTTAAGGAGTCATTTGATGCAATCAGTTTCTTGCCCTCCTTCTTAAGTCTAGTGGGACACTCCACTACCTTATGGCCGTAACTCTCACAACCAAAACACCTAACTCATCCTTCTTAACATTCTCACTTTTGTTCTTAGGTATGTGATCGGCCTTGTTGTCCTCGTATTTCTCAATATTTTTGGCATCTTTCGATTGATTTTAGAACTTAAGAAACTTTTTGAACTTCTTTGCCAATAAGGATACATCCCCAATATCGGAGTTGGAATCGTCATCTGAAACTTTAGTCTCCTCCTTCCGAGCATTCAAAGCAATGCCCTTTTTCTTTCTTTGGCACTTTCTTGGAGGTAAACATATCAAGCACATAAGTTTGTAAGTCACCTATAAGCTCTTCTTGTTTCGTCGATTCAAGTATACCCAAGGAGTTTAAAACGGCCACTTTGGGATCAAATCTACTAGGCAACGACCTTAAGATTTTATTTGTGACTCTATTTTCGAGTATTTTCTCTCCCAAGTTAAACGACGAGTTGACAATGGTGGACAATCTAGTGTAAAACTCATCAAACGTCTCACTTTCTAACATTTTAATCGTCTCGAACTGGGTGGTGAGGTTTTGAAGTTTAGACGCCCTAATCGTACTAGTGCCCTCGTGAGTAAGTGTAAGAGTATCCCAAGCCTCTTTTGAGGTTCCACACATCATGATATGATCATACTCTTTCGGTGTGAGAGATGAGGAAATAACGTGTAAACCAGAATTATACAATGCAAGTCTATGTTCAACTTCAGTCCATAACGGGTTTTCATGTTGTGGCCTCTCCCTCTCTCGTGACTGGTGGTGGCCACCCTTTTTTATCGCTAACCACACACGCTCATCAATTGATTTTAACGCACTTTCCATTCGCATTTTTGAATAAGCATAATTTGTTCCATAAAAAATAGGAGTTCTAAAACCATCATAATGTCCAGAATTCATCCTTAAAAACACATGGGATCACACATACTAAAAAGTGTTTCTAGATCTGATACCAATTTGTAGATGCCCATAAGTGTGCTTAAGGACGACAAAACAATTTTTCTTTTCGATTTTTTCCCCAAGTGAAATACGCACCAAGTTTGTGAACTAATTTCAATTAAGTTTAACTTTATATTTTATAATCCTAAACATGGATCTAGGTAATTAAAGAAAGTTAAATAAATCAAGTCCACAAAAGTAATGTCGGATGTACGAGGAAACCACTAAGGAAAAAAACCTCAGATGTTCCAAGATGGACAATCACTATAATACGATATTACAAAGGAAGACAAACAGACTTACACAATAACTCAATCCGCACAAGCCTTCAAACTCTTCTTGTCTTTAACTTCTCCTCCACAGTTCCAAGTAGAAATCCTTCCATGATACTCTTCCACAGTACACGTGTCCACCGATGCAACTTTGCCTACCGTCTACGATTAGGAACACGACCTTTACCGTTTATTCATAACAAAACTCAAATGAAATAACTTGTTCAATATGGATGAACAACCCAATGGTGCAAACAAGATCTCTATAGCATATGTATGAAATCTTGGACCTTTTTAAACACTAAGGATGGTTTTAGTGTTTGAAAACCTTACAAAACATGTGCAGAAAAATGAGACTATTTTGTTCTATATTTTGGTTCTGCACACCTCAAATTTCTGAAAGAAAAATGCCTTAAATAAAAAAGTTATGTCGACGCATAGTTCAAATGAGATCAGCATGTCGTTTAAATGATATGGTCATGTCGTTTGAACGACATATCCAAGTCATTTGAACGACAATGAAATGTCGTTTGAATGACATCAAATGTCGTTTGATCCTCCAAACTTAAAGGGACGATTCTACACGACTCTAAACATGTTTATCTCAAAATAAACGAAGTTAAAACCTTTTAAAATTAATTTTGACATTTTAAAATTATATTTGAATAAAATATCATCCTTAAAACATTTTTTGAGTCCCATAAATAATATGCGTTCATACCAGAGATTATCTCGGAATGCAATTTGAATAAAGACGTGAAACGTGCACCAATAAAAACTCGGCATGATGTATCTTTAAAGCTTGGCCGTAACGTCTTCTAAACAGCATATGTCACAGACTATGTGGGAATCGTGACATGTACAAAATCTATCTATAACTTAAACAAGTTTTGTTTAGAAATAAGTCCATTACATATACAAATTGACACACATGGAAAATTTCCCTCACAAACTACCACTTTTCGATTCAATACCATCCAGGGAAAGTGAATGTGGTAGTACATGCATTGAGTAGGAGATCGAATTTTACATTCGTGGATTTATAGGAAGAGCATGAGGATGATTTATCTAATATTTATGCAGCATGTGGGTTTTTTAGATGGCTTTATGGCAGTTGTGACCATTACGCCAACTATGGTAACACAGGTGCTATAGGTCCAGGCTTCCGCTTCCTTTTATCAAAAGAAGGTAAGAGAGATTTTATCAGGAGGGTTTCCCTCCTTTTCGATCATTTCATGGGGCGGATTAAGATTTTAGTATTGGTTTATTATGCCATGGGGGCTTGAGTTGAGGAGGGAACTGTTAGCCGAAGAAGACGGCTCATGGTGCATCCAAGAGGGGATAAGATCGTATTAGTGGACTGGGACGAAGATACACATTACAGAGTTTTTATCTTGGTGTGCTATGTGTCTGATTGTAAAGGTGTATCACCAGAGACCAATGAAGGAAATACAACCTTTTGAAATTGCCAAGTGGAAGTGGGAGACCAACTCTATGGATTTTATAGTGGGATTTTCATTGTGACAATGGAATCATGATTTCATTTGGGCCATCGTCGCTAGATTGACGAAGGTGTTTCGTTTATTTCCATACGGACTGGCTATACTATAGAGTAGTATGTCAGATTGTTCATATTAGAGATTATAGGACTTCATTGGGTACAACATGATTGCGTTTGAAAGTGACAGTGCATTTTTATCTTGGTTATGGACTGGTTTTTAGGATGCTATGGGGGTACAACTGAATTTGAGTACGAAATTACACCCTCAGCCCAATGTCTAGACTGAGCAAAGTAAACCAGAGACTAAAGGATATGCTTCATGCATGTGTCTTGGATCTTAGAGGGAGTTGGGTCCATCACTAATCACTCATGGAGTTTGCGTATAATAATAGTCATTAGCAGACTATTGGTATGGCACCCTATAAGGCATTGTATGGGTGACCATGTCATTCTCCTAGCTTTTAACTAGAGTTGGGGGATTAAAGGATGTTTGGTCTGAATATTGTAAGGTACACATCCGAGAAGTTGGCACTAATTCGATCATGGATTAAGATTGTTCAGGATCGAAAAAAGAACTACGCCGATAAGAGGAAGCGAGTGCTAGTGTTTTAGGTGGGGGATTGAATTCTATTGCAGGTATACCCAATGAAAGGATTTGTCATATTTGGATCCAATGTGAATTTATCTCCCCTCTACATCGGTTTCTTTGGGGTATTGGATAAGGTGGGAACAATGGAATATCGATTGGACTTAACCTAACACCTTCAGTGAGTACACGTTGTGTTCCACGTGTCGATGTTGAGGAAGTTTCTGAGGGACCAGGACTAATATTAGCCTACTGACCTCAACAGTATTGAGTTGTAGTTCTATGCGAGTTATGAGGAGCGACAACAACGTATCCTTGACTATAGAGAGAAGAATCTATAATCAAAAGTCATACCATTAGTTAGAATATAGTGGGGACACAATAGCGAGACTGAGTCTACATGAGAGAGAGAGGGCAACACACAAGCAAGATATCCAGAGTTATTTTAGTTAGGTGTCAAATTTGAATTTCAAGGGAAAAAATCCATGTTCTTGGGGGGGAAGAATGTAATATCCCGTAATTTTCCTGTATTATTTAAATTATTGAAATTGTTAAATTTATATATTTTGTGCTTATTGTGACATATGATTTCACTATTTATCTTTTATGTGTGTTTATAATTCGAAATTGAAATCGGACTTAATACACGATAATTCATTAATTAAATATTTGGAAGTGATTGTGCAGTATGGGCGACTAGGGTATAGTCAGCTATTTGGTATCGAGGGTTTTCGTATTTGGATTATCCCCACGGTGTCGAGTTCCACTGATTGTGAAGTAGCTTCTTATAATGTCTTGTCGTTGTATATAAATAAATAATTTAGTAGTTTTTTGGGGACTCGTACCGATTAGAATATTAGTTTGTTTAGTATTATATTTCGGCTTAACTTTTCAAGAATGGTAAATGTCCGGTTATGAATCAAAATGATGGGTTTTAAGTAATCTGGATTATTTAACGGTTTGGGTTATGTTTTGGGCCAGTTGAGGTGTATTTGGGCTCATTAGGTTGAGGCGCATATAGGGACAAAAATTATTTTCGGGATTAACACTCTTAGAGATTCATTAAGATACTATATTATGGAGAAACCCTAAGGTTAGAGAGAAGATAAATATTGGAGAGAAGAGGAGTTAGAGATTTTGAGCTTCGAATTCTTCCCTTTGAATTGAGGCAAGTTCACTTAGTGTTGGATTATAAGTGTTTTTTTGTTATAGTGTAGCTATTCATTGGAATTTATACATAATTGTATTGTAATATGATTTTAATAATCAACTAACTAATTTTTTCCTTAAGTTAATGTGAGAAATTAAGTTAATTTTCCTGTTAATTATATAATCTGATTTGAGTAAAATTATTTATGAATATGAGATAGATTGCTATAAATGTTATAATGATGTTATAGACTGATAATCCATCAAAATACCCTTCATAATTGAACAAGTTGATAACTTTCTGAACTCAGTTTATTAAAAGATATAAGGCTATGATTCTTAGATTGAATTTGAAGTTAATCCATCCAATTCATGTTAAAATTATGTGAAAACTGTAGGTATGGGTTAAGATTAATTTTAGACCAATTATAGCTAAAGAAGAATGGTTTTGGAGATATTTAGAGGGTTCGAAATTGGATTTGGTCTTAATGATGGTGGAATTAGGCATTGGAAAAGATGAATCTGGGTTCATTTTGTTTGAATGAGATTTGTATCTCGTTTGAATGAGATTGAGTAGCTTGTTCAAACGAGTGTTAGACTCGTTTTAACGAGTTAAGTATTTTCACTCGAACGACTTTAGTATAACGTTTAAACTACCTAAAGATTCTCCTTATAAAAAGACATTGAAATTCATTTGAATGATTTTCGCACTATTTTATAGACTTTAGTCTTAATTAGATGAGTTAATTAATTAGACTTTGTAGCCTTTGTGTGATTACATTACTATTCTAGTGTATTATATGATACATACCATTCGTGAATGCTCGTGGGATGCTTACTAGAAGGGATATTCTTTATGGGTTGTGTATAATTTTGACCGCATTGGCACCCCAATGACACACACGAGCTCTACCTTTGCTTATTTTACCCTGGACACTATGTGCTTCAAGTACCTACTATATCCTTAGGGGATTAATTGGGGGATCCTTTCATATAACATGAGGTATGGGGAAATATGATTAGTATGAAGGCGTTGTGATTATCCCTTATTGATGATGTGAGTTTATATGTGTGGGACAACAAATAATTTTGCGTAGTACACATGAGAGATTCCTGGAGACGGTAGGTATAGGCATTTATTGTGTGTGGGCTCAAGCAAAGCCCATTTGTTATGTACGTGGTTGAAATTATACTTATGTGGATATTAGACATAGATATTGTTTTTCCATATATGTTCATATACTTTAGATATATAAATTGAGATTATTATATAAACTTTACTTATATTCACTTAGGACGAATAATATGTAATCATGGGGTTCACTTGGGTTTGGGAGTTAGACGCATGGGATATGTAGGATTATTTTGGGTTGAGATAACTTAAAAGAAATTAAAAAATGTTATGAAGATTACTAGTTATATTATATCCCAAACTTAGTAATAATCTTAAGTTTCATAAACTTGATGTTAATGTTGTTGTTGAATTCTCTTTTCAGGAGCTATACTGCTGATGCAGCCGGACCCCTGATTCTATCTTGCATTTCTCCGTTGATGCTGTTATTAGATGTAGATGTCGAGCCTATGAGCTCACTCTCTATTCATATTTATATTTCAGTCGTGCCAATTATTATGCTAGTTAGTTATCATTTTACTCAACATGTTAAATTTATGTTTGAGATAGTAGTAATTTTAGTGTTAGATTTTATTATTGTGATGTTATGGTATCAGAGGTTTATGTTGGTTTACTATTATGCTTGTATTAGGTTATTTACCTTATGTAGGTAGTTTATTTTTTTGGCATGCTCATAATGATATCCCATTGTTTAGACTCCTACAGTTTTATTTTCAACCTGATCAGTCTAGCTTAGATTTTATTGGGTGTTGCACATTCGAACGAGAAGGGGTACTTTGTCCGAATGAGACTGATTGGCATCAAATCGTGTACCACACCCCTGACTATTGATGCAGGGCAATGTGTTTTGATCACACATTCAGGATGGTTGATAAGTCACGAATATTTTATAGTAGTTCCTTATATTCTAATGCATTCTAACACAATTTTATCCATCATTTCCTACTTTAATTGTCATATATTGGTTAACCTTTATTTTCTATATATATATGTGTGTGTGTGTGTGTGTGTGTGTGTGTGTGTGTGTGTGTGTGTGTTTGTGTGTGTGTGTGCTTTGCCAGGTTAATTTGTGCTTTCATAGGTATTAGAATGCTTAGCGGAGCAATTGATTCTCATTGTTTGAGAATTGACTCTCTCTATGTTCAAGCTACAGGTCTTCAGAAGAATTTGTGAAGGGAATCGATTATCACTTTTTGAAAATCGATTATCAGACTTTTCCCATCTCTCTGTTTTTTACTGAATTTTGTCAAGGGAATCGATTCTGACATTTTTCAGAATCGATTTTCACCCCTAGAATCTAGATATTTCGAGATATTTTCATTTTTTTTCTTTTGTTTAATTGTTTACTATATATATGTAAGTTGGAAATGTTAGTTTTTTATCTAGATTTTATTCATTTTTTAGGGTTCGAGAAGACTTTTGGAGCTTCCCATTATCTCTCTTAGGGTTTTACATTTCTTTGATGTGTAAGCTAATATTCACCTTCTTCTTCCATAATTAAAGCTTTCTTTTGTTATTTCTTGTTATGTTAATTAGTTTTCTTTCATATTTATTGCCTATTTATTTCTTTCCTTTAACTACATGTCATTTAATATGTTTGTAGCTAAATTAGATTAGGTTGAGAATGATTAAACTCACCTTGGATTAAATGGTTGCTTTTATTTGGTGATAGGTTAGACTAGTTTAAATGGATTAGGTTGTTCTTGATTTTGTTCCTAGGAGATTTACCAGTGTATATCGTCTATGCCTATATTTATGATCTTGCGTGTGTAATCTCGAGGATATCTGTTGACGCCAAAATAAATTAATCTTATATAAGAATTTAGGTGGTGACAACTCTAGATTTTATTAATTGTGAAAACGAGATTTAATCTTGAAAACCTTGTCTTCTCATGTAACCATTTATACAAGTTAACCTAAGGTGAGGGATATTATTCTCAATCTATAATTTTTACTTCCTTTTATTAATCCTAGTTTCAATTCATGCCAATATTAATATTTAGTTAAAACCACTATCTTTTACACTTTTATTCAAAAGAAATTAATCAATTAATGCCTATCATTCATTCCCTATGGATTTGATGCTCGGACTAGCCGTTGTACTCCCTTAAGAGTGTAGTTAAAGTTTAGTGTGGGAACCAATAACAATGACAGACATATTTACACAGGTGCTTAATTATTTCTTATCAATCAATGGTCACCGCCTCATGACTAGAGATGAGGATTGACTCCATCCAACAAGAAAGTTTGGGTATGGAACTAGTTGATGGTGTTACTATGTAGTTATATCTCCGTTATTATCTTTGTGTTTGTTTAAGTCCGTTAGGTGAGGAACTCCTACAAATTTCCTGATGGAAGCATGAGAGGATCCCCAAAGGTAGTTTCCTTCGTGTGATTTGTTTGAAAATTATAAAACAGATATTTTTGCTAAGTGACGAAAAATTAATTAAAAATAAACCCTATGACACATTTATATATTGTTACTATTAGATTGTTTATATCCTATGTTATGAGTGTCATTGTTGGGTTTGGTATTTGGGTTGTATTCTTACACGTGTAGTTAGTTATATCCCTATCGCATATTATTCTGTTGGTAATCATTAATTTGTCAACTGATAGATATTTTTAGTATCACTTATGCCTTGGGTTGGGACAAGCATTAGTATTTCACTTATGATGAGGGGTGAGGTATTTATTGCATGTGAGTGTCGATGGGTTGGCATGGTTATTGTAAATGATCCACATGATTATTGATGTTGATATTGAAGATTTTTCTTGCAACTTTAGGGATCTGACCTAAATCATATAAAATAATTTTTCAGGCACTCATGGACAGGATCCACATGGCTGAGTAGATTGAGATGTGCAGCCCCATTTTCTTTTTAGTTTCCCTTCAAGTTGATTCTTAACATAGATTGCTATTTATTTCAGTACTTCACTTTAGTCAATTTATTTATTTCAGAGATTGTATGGACCATGAGTCCTAGTTATTTTCGTTCAGTTGGTTTATATTGGAGTTATGACTATTTCAGTTTAATTGTTCGATGATTGAGTATTTATTCTAGTTTTTATTTATTGTTTAGTTATTGTATGTTATGGGTGAATTTCAATTCACTTAAAGTTATTTTTATTTTGTATGTTGATGCTGACGATGATATCGATTGTCTAACGTGCCTTATCTTCTGCATATTAGAATAGCCGACTAGTGCAAGGAAATAGGGGTTTTTTACAACGATATCTAAATATCCCTAAATCAATATAACGAAAGAGACTAGGAAACGCAAAAAATTAGATAAATATGGAAAAATAAGTGGATATGAAACTAAACTCCCCAACGGAGGCAAGTCAGGGTGAGACGATGGTCGAAGAAGAGGGCATCCTCGGTATGAGAAAAATTTAAGAAGCAGAAAATAAAAAGTTGTAATTTTTCGTAGATGACACCAAATTATTGATGCAGAATATTGAAAATGCTATAATTTTTTAGTCCGTCTAAGCTAATGATTATGAGCAAATTAATCTTGGTCATAATCTCCTTATGTACCTTTTATATTAGAAATTATTGAATACTTTTTGGCACTGTTCTTTTTTTCTACTTTATTTAGACCTTATTAGCCTTCAATACCTAAAATTTCTCTCATTGACTTTACATATTTTCTTAATGTACTTAGATGTCATTCTTATTCAATTGAGTTTTAGGTCCCATCGGCTTTTGAAGAATCCCTAAGATGACCAGTACTTATTTTTTTAGTAGAGCGTTTGTGAGCCTAGTTACAAATTTTTCTATGAGTTTGAATTCTTCTTGATTTAGTTTCTCTAGGTAGGGTACGACTTGATCAAAGGCCCTTTGAATAAGTCTCCTTGTTCTTAAACAATGATTTTTATATTTTTTTTTTCATTTACCACTTTTTCTAATTACCCCTCAAAAGACTACTTACCTATATATATATATATATATATATATATATATATATATATATATATATATATATATATATATTGTGTGTGTGTGTGTGTGTCTATATATAACATTCCCAATCCATTTATCCAAACTCTTGTCATGGCAGAGTATTTTTACACATATCTAGGCTAGGCTAACCTTTTTATTTTTCTATAAGGTCCACCCAAGTATTAGTGATATGGATGTGACCATGGGGAAGTATTAACAATATTCCTTTTTTTCATAAAGGAAATTTAACTATTAAAGGGAATTCCATTGGTATAATCATCTGGTGTGGTGATGAGTAATGTCTTCATGTCATGAGAAAAAGAATTTCAATCCTATTACCTCATCTTTGTTATATATAAGACCCCTTATCTTGGGACCTATCGCCTAATTTTTCTATGAACTTTGTCCATTACGATTTTAAACATTAGTCATCTTTTTCAGATGAATAGTCACTGGGGCCTTGGACAGAGGAAGAAGTATTGAACTCCTGTATAAGAATATTTCAATATGGATGTCCGATCTACTCCTAGAAGTACTTATGGCCTTCAATTAGCTGATGTATAATTGATAAGATCATAAAAACATCATTAGTTTTTAATTTGTGTCCTGAATGAGGTCTATAACCCTAGCAATAAATATTCCCCAAGAACATAATAGGGTTGTAGAGGGAAGAACAAAGTTATCCATTATAGGGAGGAGATATGTAAAAGCTATAAGATCTAAGAAATGTTTGGAGCCAAAATTGAGTAGCAACAAGATTTAAAATAAATCTACAGCTTTTTATTCCCAACTAGTGGGAAAATTATGACTCTATACGAGGCAAACAAGAGTGAAATAAAGAAAAATAATAAAAGGTTATGGAACTATGATCCAAACTAATGACGTTGATGGATGACTATGAAAATAAACCTAATATATCTTAATATTATATAATTTTTTTTAATGAAAGTCAAGAATTTAACACCTCTTTCATTAGAAAATTGTAGACATAATCCCAATACTTTTATGTAATACCTCATCCCTGCTATGAACACAGCATAGCGGTGTGGGGTATGGTTACGGGAGAGGGAATTAGCACCATAAAACGCGTATTTGCCTCGATATATAGCTTTTGACATCGCAAACGGACGTTTGACCTACAAGATAAACATTTAAGCACATAAGACCCAAATTGCCGAGAATTATCAACTAAAGTACGTCTATTCGGGGTATAAATTGTACAGTTTTGGGTGCATATCAATTAAGTAGAAGATGATATTACAAAACTATGTATAGTATAATGTATCTAACCTTAGACCCCTTCCCATAGGGATAACACGTTATGGTCAAACAAAATTCATGGAAGAGGGCATCCTCAATCTAAATAGTATTTTGGGAAGTAACAATAGAAAACTATTATTTTTCACCTTCAACCTATGGTTAAACTATTTGTGAGGATACCAACTCAATCTTATGATTCATGCAGGCCCAAGATCCAAGATTCGAAATAGCCTAGAGAGATAACAAGAGAAATACAATATAAATGAAAAGTAATGATAAAGTAAAAGATAAATCAAATACAATAATAAGAACATGACAAGATTTACATGGTTCACCAATTCGGCTTCGTCCACGGATGATGTTTTCCGATTGTTTATCAAATCAACAATCATTACGACTCTCACAAGCCTTACAACCCACTCAATGTGTATGAACGATCAAAAGAAATAAATAATGAAAAATAAAAACTCTTAAACTTAGGCTTAACGACTTAAAACTTTATATTTATACAAGGGATTCCTAGGGAGGCAAATGCCCAAAGTAACCCTCATTTAAAGACATTATTTTGCAAAAAAGATCCCATTCACTATAGTGAACTCAACCCTTCATTGGTCACGTGTTTTAGTCCATAAATGGCTCTAAATATTGTCCATGTACATGACCTATGACCCCCACCCCCAATCAGTTGCAGTGAATTCAATCCTTAGTTGGTAGCGCATATGGGAAAAACAAAGTAATAACACGGGACTAGTGAATATAGGAGCCAATCTTCATAATATTTCACTTTGCAGAAGAATTTCACAACCCTTATGCACCATCTCAATCATCAAGAAACACCACCCCGAATCAACTTTGAAGGGCCTCGACATTTTAGAATAATGATTAAGTTTAAACAATGCTCAACTTGACCGTTGGAACCATCTTTGTCAACACATCGGGCATATTATATTTGGTGTCAATTTTCTTCAAAACAATAACGTCCTCATTTATAACCTCTGATATTAAATGAAATTGGATATCGATATGCTTGGTCCACCCATGGTGAACTTGGTTCTTGTCTAAGTGCATAGCACTTTGGATAACACAATGCAGATCCACACAATCTTGTATAATTCTAAATTTACGAATAAGACCCTAAAGCCATAAGTCCTCCTTAACGGCTCTCGTTGCTGCCATATACTCAGCCTTCATAATAAAAAAATGTAATAATGGCCTATAACACAGAACTCCAGCTTACCGAACCGTAATATATTATAAAAATATACCATATAGTAGATGAACGCTTGTCTAAATCACGAATCAACATGCCCATGCACATGTGACTTCTTCACCCATTGGTAAATAAGTTCCACATCAAGTGGTTGGCTGCCCATAGATATTGCAAAATTTTCTATGTCGCATTCCATATTCTTTGCTCTGATTTCCATATACCTGCTCATAATGATCACTTCTTGATATATATATATATATATATATATATATATATATATATATATATATATATATATATATATATATATATATGTCCGAGCATATGCCATGACATACATTAAGCTACCCATCACACTTGCATATGAAACATGAGAAATGAACTCCACCTTATCCTTCGTGCTCGGAGAAATCGTAGCTAAAAGTCTAAAGTGTGGAACCAAGGTCATAAGCTTTGCATCTTATATCTCGAAACGTTCCACCACCTTCTCTAGGTATTGCTAATGTGCGAGTATCAAGATTCCCTTATTCCTTTATCTCATAATCTCATTGCCAATAATCTTTTTAGCTTTACCCAAGTCCTGTATTTCAAGCTCTTAGTTCAATTTAACCTTCATCTTGTAAATTTTCACCATTCTCGAATGAGAAATGAGCATGTCATCAACATACACAAGTAAATAATGTAATGACCATCTTTGAGCCACTTGAAATAAAAATAAACACAATGATGAAAATCACTCTATATGAATTTTTGGCCTACTATGAATGTGTGAAATCCGTTGTACCACTTTCAACGCAATTTCTTCAAACCATATAAAGGTTTTCATAATTTTCACATATAATTTTCATTTAAAACAATCTTTATTCCCTACAGTTGAGACATATAAATCTCCTCCTCTAGCATGAACCCACTTGCAATCGATAGACCTCTTTTCCTTAAGAAACTTCACAACTTCATCTCACGTTACGTAGATGGACCATCACCATAAACTAACGATGCATATGCAATCGAGTCATCATCGAACACATATCTCCTTGTCTCTTTTTGAACGATTGGTTCTCTTGCGCTCGCCATAGGTTGTTGATCTTATTGTTGTTGACTAGG
Source organism: Sambucus nigra (assembly GCA_949130495.1). Classification (NCBI taxonomy): domain Eukaryota; kingdom Viridiplantae; phylum Streptophyta; class Magnoliopsida; order Dipsacales; family Adoxaceae; genus Sambucus; species Sambucus nigra. Next base: position 76,571,895 of record OX422210.1, on the reverse strand, counting down.
TCCCTTATCCACGACCTACACCTCTTCGTTTAAAGACTCAGTTGGAGTAGTCACATCCACTTACACTTTTTCACTCTCATTATCAATGGGAGATTCTTATTTCTCTACCTTTGGCATCTTGAGCACAAACGCCTCATCAAAAGTTGCATCCCTATTGACCACCATCTTATTAACTTTTGGGAACCATAACTTTTTCCCTTTATTAGAAAAACAAACACAATTATTCTATAGGAATTAACTTTATTTAACCAAAACTAGCAAAACTAAATTTTACTGTTAAACAAATTAATTAACCAAGATAATTAATTATACCAAATTTTAATTAAATACAATTTACATGAGCATTTGTAAATTATTCTCAAATTTTATCTTGCCTAATATAATTCTATGTAGACATGAAAGAGTAAAATAATTGAACCAAATAAATAAGCACACAATGTCACAATGTACGAGGAAACCCGGTGGGAAAAATGTCGAACAACCTAGTCTATAAAATCCACTATGATATAATATTTATATAAGAATTACATATTGTCTTACTCACTGACTCAACACCCGTCAAGTGTAATGAAATCTTAGCTTCTTGGACCTTCTTCATAGTCACCTTAAGAATCCACCAACATCTCACAACGTAGTCAACTGCATACCGGTATCCACCGATCTTGACCAGCCACCACGAATCATAACACGAAGTCCACCGCGCAAAAAAGTACACAAACTTGAATGAGTAAACGAACTCGAGGGTTTCAAACATGAGATCTCTAAACAAACATATTATATTGATTCTTGCATCTCACAAACTAGTAAACTGTGTGATAAAGAGGCTTAGTTTTTCTCTCTGATAAAAAATTTTCAGGCATAAACGAAACTGACACAAAGCTAGACATTTTATGTTGGAAAATTGTGAAAAACTACTACATGAAAAATGAGGCACATTTCGCAATCTTGTTCGAACGAAAAAGGATTCTCAATCGATTGACATTGCATACCTCATTCGAACGACATGCTTAAAGCCTAGTAGAACAACCTTAGTGCTTATTTCTAATTGAAATATGAAAAATTGAACAGTAAGGTCTCATTTGATCCTCCTAAGACAAAAGGCCCATCTCGTTCGAACTAGGATGCAAACCTATTCGAACCAGATATGCTTTATCGTTATAACAAAATTTCCAGTTCGTTGAAATGACTTCAAACTAAAATAACGGATTTTCCTATAAAAATAATTCTGAAAATAGACTCAATAAAAACTAAAAGAACCCAATTGATATCCAGGGATCAACATTGTGAACTTTTATACAATTTCGAAATTCCAATGATGAAAATGAAAGCATGGCACGAGTTTAATGTGGCTTTGTGAGAGTTGCTTCATGTCTTCAATTTACAAAGGTTTGAAGGTATAAAAATAAACACCCTAACCTATGACTGAAATAGTTTTGTCCAATAGAATAAATGAAATGATAAAAATTTAAATGTCTTTATTCAATGTATTATAAACTTTTCCTTAAAAATCTCCCCCTTTTGCTATTCTGGGACAAAAGGAAAAACAAAAGGTGAGGTCGTCAAGAACTAGTGCCCAATATCCAAACCCCAAAAGGAAAAAGACACAACAAACAGTTGACCAACACTAACTTTTGAGAAGCTTTGCACTTGTGAAACTTTGACACAATAAATCTTAAACCTTCACACTTAACACACCTTTGAAATGCGTCGGGAATATAAATCGTATAACATAATTGGACAAAATAATCCCCACATATGAAAACCCTCCCCATTAATATTAACTTCTCCCCTTTTGTTTAGGAATAAGTAAAAGGAAAAGAGTGAACATAGTATGAAAAAGTATGAAACATGACAACACAAAAATAAATAATCCATAAGAATAATTAATTAAGAACACAGATTAAATGCATGAAAAGACTCAAATAATAACTGTAGACACCTCATTCCGTTACCCCCTAACTCTCCTTAGGTCCCTAGTACCTCCACTCATCACTGAACCCTAGTCACGTCCCGAGTACTGACCTAAAAGCCATCGGGAACTCCCCGGCTCAGTTAGACCCAAAAGTCAAACTATTCAGCTCGACCGAGGCTGAATGAATCTTCAAAGGGCAGTGAATACCATTTCCAACGGTCCATCCCGTGCGCAATTCTAACTTACCATGCGGACGAACGATTCGTTTGACTCCGAGAGGTCACCGAATGCTTCTCGAGCCTGGTTGACCAAAGTCAACTCCCCAAACTGGGCCAAACTCTTTGGAATGTCTAAGTAAACCTCCTAACCTTTCTAACGTTCCATCCCATGCGCGATTCGAACTTACCATGCGGACGAACGATCCATTTGCGTCCGAATGATTCCCCGTCCAGCGGACCGACAAACGCTTTCGAGCCACATTTGACCCAAAGTTAACTCCCAAACTTGGGAGCGTTCCAAAGGACTTTAGAAGGTCTCTGAAATACCTTTCCAACGGTATGCCCCGTGCCCGATTCTGACCAATGGTTGGCCCTCGACAGCTAATTTTCCGAAAAAGCCTGAAACACACTGCCAAATGGCAGGTCCCAGAACCTACCTATCGGCACCTTCCTGCCGGCAGTCAAGAAGGTATCTAAGCCGATTGGCAGTCCCCTGGAGCTATAAAAGGAGTCCTTGGCCTAATTTGCAAGGGAGCTCAAATCAGAGGTAAATCACTCTCAACAAACCCCCAGAAACCTCTCTCGAAGGCAGCGCGATTTCAACTTTCAAATCCCTTTTTCACTTCCACTTTTCATCATCCCTTTCATCAAACTTGATGAATTAACCACTCTCCATCATCATCCAAGTGTAAGGGCTGCCTTTCAACATTTAAGATAAAGCTCAAAGTCTCCAAGAAGGTCCATCTCTCTCACCTTTCTCTTCTTAAATTTGCAATAACTTGTTTTATTACTTAAGCACTTTTATCATCTTAGTTCACATATCCTAACATATTTTTTATCTAGTAGTATTGCACATCTCCTATTTTCATATAAATAAAAAATCCAAAAAACAAGAAAAAGAGGGTTTGCTCATAAATTCCAAGTAGGGATTCTCACACCTTTTCCACATCTTTCTCACAACTAAAACACTTTTTCTACACACACACTTACAAATAAGAGATTTCTCCATTTGGATTTATGGGTTAAACCCCACCCCTCGTTTATATGCGAACTACGTGGACTTTGATGCCTTTATAGGCTACGTAGGCGTCTCGGGGTAAAACCCGAAACTCGAGTCGTTTTCTCACTTTTTCTCTTATTTTCTATCTTCTCTTTATCTCATTTTCCATTATATTCTATATACTTGTTCTTAGTAATGTATTATTCCATATGCGTTTTCGTTCCTTTATAACGGTCAACGTAGGGGTAATCACGTAAATCGTATTTTCTACACTAATCTCACATTCCTACGGATGACTCGCTTTGTCTTTTCTATGATACAAGTCGAGGATTCCTACCTCCATTCTATATATACACATGCACACATATCACGGGGGGAAATATAAAGGAAAATAGCAAATATCCATGAGAAACCGAAAGGGCGGAATGGGTGCCTAACACCTTCCCATTTCGTAACTAAGCCTCCGAACCCTTCTCGAATCATTTGGTTTTGCACGCACCAGTATGTCTTTGGATGCCATCCTTTGGGGTGGCTTCTCTTTTTCTTTTGTCTATTTTGAGTAAAATAGATTGGCGACTCTAAATCTTTCTACATCTTCACACCTCACAAATCGACACCGGCCGAAGCGCTTTCCCGAGAGGGGACGCGCGGGACCCGAAGGATCCCTTCCTCCCTCCGCGGTGGGGATCGTGGATGGCCACAGTGGCGACTCTGCTAAGGACTTTTTTATTATATTTTGAGGGCTTGATTCTATTTACATGGATGATATATCTGTTTATGTTTCCCCCCCCCCCCTATCTGCCTATCCCCCTTTTTCACATGTATATCCCATGCCTATGCTTATATTCACACACTTGTAGAAAATTCGCCATGTACACTTCACACCACGTGCACCTAGGATCACATGTATATCCCCATGTTCCACGCATCATCCATCCATGCTTGGTGTAACTTTTGGGGTACTTGTACATTGGCTCCCTGTTTGGCATAATCAAGAAAGGCATTATCATCATAAGATACTAATAAGAGAATCATGCATAATTCACACTATATCACCAAAGAGCATTGATATTTACCAAATTTTACCCGGTAACTGGAAGGTCACTTCGTGATGGACGCTGGTCCGGCAGGTCACAGTTAACCTAAGCGATATGACTCTCACCTTCCATTGGCCAAGTACCTTCGACGTATATCGAACGGTTCCCCCGCATAGTACCGCTTGACTGAAGTCATGACGGGAGGTATATCGCAGGGAATTCGTTCACGTACGCCGAGTATATTGAATTCTCTCTCACACGTACCGTCCCCACGAGGTATATGGTGAGGTAATTCAAGTACACTCAGGTATATCAAATGGCTTGTCCACACGTACCGATTGCCCGCAAGAGCAAGACGTATATCGTGGAAGTCACTCCAAAGGGGGGAACCCATGCCGATTCACCCAACCAACTGCATACCCGCATATAGGTGTCAAACCTAGGACACACACTTTAGATTGCCGGTTTCAACCCGAAACTCGGTCAAAATTTCAAGTCGACCTGCCGCCCAATTTTAACACATTTTTTAAAACGGGACCCTGTCCGCGAGCCTGGTTACAAGTCCAAACCGTAGCTTTGCATATATTAAAAACCCCACTTTTCCAGTCTCAGGTCCCATCCGGCATTGCATTTAGGAGAATTAAATACAAGCGAGAAGATAATAATCATAATAATCATGCTGAGTTCCGTATCCAAAAACATTTCTCCCTTCTTTATTAAAAATCCAAAAACATTTCTCCCTTCTTTATTAAAAATCCAAAAATATTTCTCCCTTCTTTATCAAAAATCCAAATATAGTTTCTTCCCTTTTTTCTCAAAAATAAATCTTATCCTACGCCTTCTCAGGTCGATCGCATGCCCTTGGCCTGGTTCCTTATTGGCTTCGGTCTTTAGTCAAATCACCTCGGAGTTTTATCCGCTCCTTTACTACTTCTTCCGAATATGGAATCCATCCACGTTCCATGGAGAATGCGGATCAAGCACCGATCATACAACCAGATTTGCCGACAGTCCTAGCTCAGCTCGTGGCTAAGATTGACAACCTCTAAGCTGAGGTCCAAGAAATGCAACGAAACCAAGTTCCTATGCCTCAAGATCCTGAGGCCCTGTTCCCTCGTGCTATGGGTCCACCCGAGCCCATCTGGGTCCCGGAGGAATATCCGCACGCTCCACATGCCCCTCCGACTAATGGGCCGCCACCTGCCCAACTTCCAATTCCAAACATTGCCCAGCCTGCGGCTAACCTTCCTGTGGTCGCTGATCCAAATGAGGAGGAGTTGAACAAAGTCAAAGAAGATCTTAAGGCTCACTAAGAAGTTCGACCAGGTCCGAATCTCTGGTAATTACATGGACTACACCCATATGTCTCCTTATCCTAAAGCAAGGTTACCCGAGAAGTTCAAGATGCCAAACATCAAGAAATTCGGAGGGAGTGGTCCCCCAATTGTTCATCTTCGCAGTTATCATCATTCCATGACTCTACTTGGGGCTTCCGAAGAGGTAATGGCCCAACTGTTTCAGCAAACTTTGAAGGACAGTGCTCTCCGAAGGTTTTTATCTGTTGAGGAATCCAAAATTCGTAGCTGTGAGGATGTAGCCCGAGAATTCATGTCGCAGTACAAATACAATGAAGAGCTCGAGGTCACCCGCCGTGATTAAGAACTGCGAAAATAAAAATCTGGAGAATCTGTCAGTAACTTTATAGCCCGATGGAGGGAAAAAGTATCTACCATGACCAATCGGCCGTCTGAGGAAGAACAAGTCAACATAGTGAAGAAGAATTTCTTTCCCCATGTCCGAGCAACCATGGGAGGACAATACTACCCCCACTTTCGAGATCTCAGAGAAGCAGGAGTAGAAATCGAGGAAAGTCTTGCCTAAATAGAAGTTGAACCGAAGAAGGTGACCGGACAGTTCACCCCTAGAAAGTATGACAAGTTTGCCAATGCTACAGTCTCAACCATCAACAATATCTCTCAACCAACCACATCATGGGCACCAGAAAGCCTCCATGCCCCCGTCCAAAGGGAATACACTGAGCTTCATGCTCCCCTCTCCAAAGTTTACCAAGCCCTGTTAAGCTGAAACCTTATAAAACCCTTGGATCCCCGTCCGTTACCAAACCCACTCCCAAGAAACTTCAAGACCGATGCTCATTGTGCCTTTCACTAAACAGCTGGCCATACAACCAACCAATGCTTTCACCTTCGGAACATAATCCAAGATGTCATCGATCGGGGTACCATCGCCCCACCAGCCAATCCTAAACCAAACACTACTCATAACCCACTCCCAAATCACACCAATGCCATCTTCTTGGAAGAAAACCTGAATTTTGATCCATTAACTCAAATCACACCCCTATACCCTCCTAAACCTCTTCAAATTTGCCCATATTTCCTCCTACACCCTACTAGCCCCGTTGATCAGGCACTGTCACTTCTTACCAGAGCGTGCATCACTGTCCGGACCTGTTCTGAAAGTGGAAGCATGGAATTGTCAGAAGTATTGAATCAACTCCTAGAGTTCGAGCTGAAATTGGCCTCACAGATGATTATCGATTATCAGGGGTTCAGTGCGCTATTTTTGGAAGCGCGGAAATGGGTCCGAGAATCAGATAGGTGGGTGGTACCAACCGACGAAGTCAGCTTAGATGATGTTGTCCAGATCATGGCGAAAGCATTCAGGCAAACCAACAACATTTGGAGTATCACCGAGTTACTTGACACTTTGAAGCTACACGAGCGCCTGATACCTTCACCCTTACACATCCCCACAGAATGGGAAGACTTATATGAGGAAGCCGTTGAAGTTGTGGAATGCATTGATTTAACGAGGGAAATAGAATTATTGCCACCGGATGGTGGGAAGAATTCAAAGTTTCAAGTGAAGAATAAGTTTCAGGAGGAAATGGCCCAGTAGATGACATATGTGGGATGATATCATTTGAAGAACTCCTCGGAGAAATAGATAGGGTGGAAGAACAACCTGAGATTGACGAGGAAACTGGATTTAAGTTTTTCCCTTCTTAAGTAAATCACATGACCAGATCTGGGAGACATTATCAAATTCCAAACTCACTACCAGCAAATGACAAGGGGAAGGGCGTTGAAGACCTTCCTATGCCAGAAATGACCCTCGAGGAGAGCAAGATCCTCGATCAACTGAAGAAAACTCAAGCTAACATCACTCTATGGGGGCTTTTCATGTCTTCCCAGCAGCACAGAAATACTTTAATCAAGTTGCTCATAGGACCCATAGTTCCTCCTTATACCACACCAGAAGAAGCGATGAATTTGGTCGGGTCCTTGACCTCCACCCGAATGCTGTCATTTTCTGAAGAGGAAATCCCAAAAATTAGGGCGAATCACAATCATGCACTCAATATATCCATCGAAGTTATGGGGAAGGTGGTACCGCTTTTGCTCGTTGATAACGGATCCGCTTTGAATGTCTGCCCACTGAGAACCTTGAAATGTCTAGGCTTAAAAGAAAGTGACCTCGCTCCAACCTCCGCTGCCATGCGCGTCTACGATAATACCCGTCGGGAGGTAATGGGATCCATAAAACTTTCAATAAGGGTTGGACCTATAAACCCTGTCGTTGAATTCCAAGTCATTGATATCCCAACCTGTTTCAACCTGTTGCTCGGACGACCCTGACTCCACAGTATAAAGGGTGTCTCTTCCTCTTTCCATCCGAAATTGAAGTTCTTCGCCGATAGGCGAGTCATCACCATCTTGGGTGACAACAATAATGCTGAGGGTGCAGGCACCAGCAGTCCGATCCTCGAGATACAGCATGGGTCAAATGATATGCTCCTATCAGGATTTCGAGTTGAGCCACCTCTAATCCCGGCAGGGGACGATTTCAAAGAAAGAGTTTGTCCAGAATACGACCCTCATGGCAATGTCAATATGATTCATATGTTCAGAAACATGCACTTCATGCCCGGACTAGGGTAGGACAAAGACAACAAGGGATACTGTAGCCCATCGAACTGAAGATAGCTTTCCCTTCTTGCGACTTGGGATATCAACCATCAGAACAAGAGCTCAGAATGATCCGCCAGTCTCAATCAAAGAAAGGGTTAGATTGCGTTCAAACTATCTCGGGAGATTATTTAAATGGACGATTCATTAAAGAGGGTGAACACTTCCCCTTTTGCAGCTTTCCAGAACCGTGGTATGACGACACAGATAAGAAAATGAAGCCTGGAATGGAGATCTTCTTCCAAGATAGCTACCCATTGGCATAAAGTTTCCCACACCGCGTACAATCGCTCATAAAAAATATCGAAGAGACTGAGGAAAGTGACTCCGAAGATTCCTTCAACCTATAAATATTGGGGCTGGCACTCTCCATGGTTCACTCAGGCACTGCATCACTGGACCCTTCTCATATGATCAAAGTTGCTGATACACCTATCCTCAACTGGCATGATACGCCATTTCTACCTCTTGAAATCTACCCTAACCCCAATGTTTACCCTGTTTCTTCTACTATTGTCCATCCTTGCTCAAATGTAATCGAGACCTCTTTTGATGAGGTTCTCAATGCTGTTTTTCCTATCAATGAAATAAACGAAGATTTTGAATATCTTGCTGTGCCTTACATTAATTGTTTAGATTATAATCAAACTTTGGATGATGATGATTTTGCAAATAAACAATTCTTAACTGATTTAAATAAGGTTAATAACAAACAACATAACCGCGTTCAAGTTAATGAAGAAGAGACCGTTGTTATCAATCTCGATTCTAGTAGCCATCTACGCGAGATTAGGATAGGGGCCACCCTTGACGAGCATGAGCACGCATAACTCGAAGAATTGCTAAAGGAGTTCGTGGATGTCTTCGCATGGTCCTATGACGACATGCCCGGTATTGATCCCCAAATAGCTTAGCATGAGATCCCCACTCTCCCATATTCCAAGCTAGTTAAATAAAAATCGAGAAAGCTCCGCACCGAATGGTCGCTTATGGTCAAAGAAGAGGTGATCAAACAGTTAAATGTGGGTTTCATTCGAGTGATCGAATATCCCACATGGCTAGCCAATATTGCACCTGTATCGAAATCAGGAGGAAAGGTTCGAATGTGTGTTGATTACCGAGATTTAAACAAAGCCTCTACGAAGGATGATTATTCGCTACCCAACATCGATATGATCGTGGACAACACAGCCAGTCATGCTCTAAAGTCATTCATCGATGAGTTTGCTGGATACAATCAAATCAAGATGCACCCCTACCACCAAGAGAAAACTGCATTCATCTCCCCATGGGGAACCTTTTGCTACACCGTTATGCCATTCGGTCTCAAGAATGCTGGGGCTACCTACCAAAGGGCTTCCGTAACCATCCTGCATGACCTGATTCACAAAGAGGTTGAGGTTTACGTGGATGATATGATTATCAAGTCCAAAACTAGAGTAGGTCATGATCTTGCTCTATGAAATTTCTTCGAACGACTACGACTGTATCAGATGCGACTTAATCCACCGAAATGCATCTTCGACGTTACAAAGGGAAAACTCTTAGGATTCATGGTCAGTGAGAAGGGGATAGAAATAGATCCCGCCAAGCTGAAGGCCATACTTGAGATGCCACAACCCCAAACAGAGAAAGAAGTCAGAGGTTTTCTTGGGAAATTACAATATATCAACTGGTTCATCAGCCAACTAACCTCCATCTGCGAACCAATCTTCAAGCTCCTCCGAAAGGATTCAACCAAGGTTTGGAACGAGGCCTGACAAGAAGCTTTTGACCGAATCAAATAATATCTGACCCAACCTCCAGTTCTCATGCCACCACAGCCTGGTCTCCCTTGGCTCCTATACCTAACCATAACCGACACTTTAGCTGGGGCTTTGTTTGCCCAATACCTTGATGACTCCCACAAAGAAAGAGCCGTCTATTATGCCAGTCACAAATTGGCCAGGTACGAGGTCAACTACACTACTTTAGAAAAAGCATACGTCGCGATTGTCTGGGTCACCCAAAAGTTACGACACTACATGCTCGCCTTCCCCATTAAGCTTGTATCGCAAATGGATCCCATCAAGTACCTGCTCAAAAAACCCGCCTTGTCCAGCCGAATGGCCCGATGGTTGATGCTCCTAACCTAGTCTGATATCATGTACGTCACACAGAAAGCCGTTAAAGGAAGAGCCATCTCTGACTACCTCACTGACTACCCTATAGAAGAAACAGATGTCTGGATCTCTGAATTCCCAGATGAAAATGTCCTCTGCACCACTCAAGACTGCCTCCGATGGAAAATGTTCTTCGATGGCGCTGCCAACAAAAAGGGATATGGCATTGGGATAATCCTGGTTGCCCCAGATGACTCCCACACTCCTATCGCCATAAAATTGGATTTATCTTGCACCAATAACATGACATAATACGAGGCATGCACAGTGGGCCTCAAGGTCGCTCTAAAGAAAAGTATTCATAACCTTGATGTATTTGGGGATTCTGCCCTCATCATCGATCAAGTGCTCAGAAAGTGGAAAGTCAAGGACGAAAAGCTCTTACCCTTTCATGCCCAATTAGAAGAGTTAGCCTCCCAATTCTGAGATATCACCTTCCATTACCCGCCCCGAGCAAAGAACAACCTAGTCGTTGCTCTCGCCACTTTGGCCTCCATGATCGACATGTCTGAGGGAATAATAATGACCTCCTTCCTAGTTCAGAAGCAGGACAAACCAACCCATTGTTACCATATTAATCTTGTCTCCACAGAAGACCCTGAACTAGCCGATTGCTGGTACTATGATATATGGTGCCTCCTCAGGTACGATAGGTATCCCAAGGGTTCCAACAAGAACGACTGAGCTACCCTTCGAAGGCTAGCCGCCTAGTACATCATCTTTCATAAAGCACTACTCAAGAGGAATTTCGATGGAACTCATTTGCACTGAATCGCAGGGGCTTACATTGAAAAGATAATGCAGAAAATCCACAGCGGGGAATGCGGGCCCCACATGAACGGTCACATGCTTGCCAAGAAGATCATCCGACAGGGCTACTAGTGGTCCACTATGGCCCCGGATTGCACCGCCTATGTTCGGAGATGCCCTAAATGCCAACAGTTCTCCAACCTTCAACACTTGCCTCCGCGGGAATTATACAACATGACTTCTCCCTGGCCATTCTCCACCTGGGGTATCGACATCATAGGGAAGGTTACGCCAAAAGCGTCAAACGGGCATGAGTTCGTCCTGGTTGCCATCGATTACTTCACCAAATGGGTCGAAGCTGAGTCATACGCAGTACTAAATGCCAAGAAGGTCGCCAAATTCATCAAGAAAAATATCATCTGCCGATATGGAGTCCCGCACGAGATAGTGTCAGATAACGGTTTGCACTTCGAGACAAAAGTCATAGAAGTTATCAACGAGTACGGGATTCAAAGACACAAATCTTCTCCCTACCGACATCAGACCAATGGTGCAGTGGAAGCCGCCAATAAAAACCTCAATGCCATCATCAGCAAAATGACCGAAAGTTATAGAGACTAGGCCGATCGGATCCCATACGCCCTCTGGGGAAATCAAACCTCAATCTGAACCTCTACTGGGGCTACCCCTTACTCCTTGGTCTACGGCATGGAGGCATTCCTACCTGTGGAGCTAGAAATACCCTCGCTACGCGTCACACTCGAAAGCAAGGTTTGTGAAGAAGACTGGTGCCAAGGTCGTCTTGATGAGCTAGCCCTTCTGGATGAAAGAAGATTAAAAGCTCTTTATCACATACAGGGATACCATCGTCGAATAACGCGTTCATTCAACAAAAGAGTCAAGGACCATGGTATCCAGGAGGGGAATTTAGCCCTCAAGGAGATAATAGAACCCATCTGGGACCCCAGAGGAAAATTCAAGCCCAATTGGAGTGGCCCCTACATTATGAAGAAGATCTTGTCTGGCGGTGCCGCCATGCTCACTGACCTGGATGGGGAAGAGATGGCTCGTCCAGTCAATCTGGACCGTCTCAAGAAATTTTACCCCTAGTCCGAAATCTGGGCGCGCTACGACTCTTCTCATCCCCATTCTATTCTAAAAAAAACTCTTCATTTCCCTCTACCCAGAACTACGTGGGCCTGATCCCCTACATAAAACTATTTTAAAACTTTTCAAAAAAAAACCCTGAGGTACGTAGGCAGCTCATACATCCCACATGAGCACGACCTCTTCTTTTTCACAAAAATATATTCTTTGCTTATCTCCGAGAACGACAGTTCATTCTAAACATCTACTTGAACAAAAGGATTATGTATGCCTTAACGATTGGTATAGATAATTCAAAACACAAAATTCATCGAAAGGCACAGCTGGATGATCAGAAACTTGTTTATTTAATTAATAAGAAATTACAGTAAAGATTATATAAGAAAAAGGAACGGATAACTCCCTTCCCCCTACTACCATAAAAACCAAATAAAATCCCCCACGTTTGTTACATAAATAAACTCCCCAGGAGTCCTACCCACAGCTACCAGAAGAGCCTGCACCCTCATCATCTACATCCTGAGGACCCTAAGTTTCTCCTGACTGAATGGAGTGTCGCAAGCATTCCATGGATCGATGAGCCTTAACAATCTTCGAAAAGACCACAACACCCCCTTCCATGGAGTCAGATAAAATAAACCATCTTTGACCAGTCTCTACTGCCAACATCTTGTTGACTACTTTCCTCCATAACCACCTCATATAATCTTTGGGGACATGGCAAACCTTCCCTGCAGACTGAAAGGGACGGGTTGATGGACGCCGATTTTCCCACGAAGACCCAAGCAACAGACGCAGATGCTCAGTCAAATCCTCTACTGGAAAGAATTTTAAGGTCCGAGGGGGCACGACATGCGCCCAGCCGAATTGGCGCAAAAGTCGCCAAGGAAAATAAAAAGAGGTCTGTCTGAGACCAACCAGCCGCACATATGAATACTCTCCTAGCTCCAGAGCAAGCTGCAACTATCCCCACCAAGGCACTGTCCAATACATCCCACAAGCCCCATGCTCCACAGGCCAATTCTCCCAGTTCTCAACATACAGGCCAATGCGGATGAAGTAGCGTGAAAAGAGTTGGGTACAGCCGACAAAGGATATTCTGAAGGAGTTGACAAGCAGAATCTTTCAGACAACCACATGAACAGCATCACAGGGCTACCCCTCAAAAAGTCAGAACGACCTTCTCTCCAGACATCCAGGCCATTCAGAGTCTCCGCTAATATTACCGCCGCAGGATTGTGATGATATGACATCCATGAAGTAATGGCTGCAAGTTGTGCGTCCACTCGCACCTCCCCGGTCACCAACAATAATTTTGAGACCAGACCCAGAACAACGGCTCCAGCATATCCAGCATCACCTACCTCCCGCAAATGCACGGACTGCAACACCGTCGGGAGGGAGATCATTCCTCCAGAAACCAATGACCTGGCCGCCGAGGGCGATATATGAAGAAGCCCGACCAACAAATCCCTAGGAGAGCGTGAAAATTTGGGTAAAGCCATAGCAACACTGGGATTCACACCTAGTATGGCAGAAAATTCCTCGTAGGTAGGACAAACTTCTTCCAACCCAAAGCGGAATACGTGGTCTTGGGATACCAAAATTATACCGCCGTTGTCAGCGTATTCCACTCAAAAGGCCAATTGCGCCACAAGGAGACTCGGCGCATGTTGAAAGCATCATAGTCGACATTATAAGAGCACATAGCTTCCAAGGCTTCGAGGTAGTTGACAAACTCGGTGCTACCAGGGAGAGCCATCTTATAGGGCAAAGAAATAGTAGGCAGGTGGATAAGGATGCAAAGGTGTGATGAAAACACTCCACCCTCACCCCCTTTTATAATTGAGAACTCTCACAAAAGACATATTCCCGGCAGAAATCGAAGGGAATCGTACCCCACAAGGTACTAAAGGCTGAAGAGGGTACCATTCAAAGCTTTCAATTGATGGGACTAGACTGAACTTCCGATAGGCAGGCCAGGGTGCTTGCCGATGGGCAACCCCCCATTTTTGGAAATTTCCTCCTTTTCTTTTTTTTGTCAAATCAGAAAACTCCATAAAAATAAATTGATATTCTCAAAAGAATTTCAAGAATACTGTTTTCTCCTTATGGGATTCCCCGTTTTAAATAAAACAGCTTTCCTTTGAAAAATTCCAAAAATACTCCTGTTTTACGGTCTCAGTAGCAAATTAAAAAGCGCATGTGCATGCATTCATTCATCATTAAAATAAAAGATAGCCAAAAAATTGCATTGCATTGCATATATCTGTTTTCTATGTTACATCATCTTGCAGGAAATAGAAAGAAAAAGCCAAAAAACAATGGGACTCAGCCCGAACCCACACTCTATCTCTCCCTTTATCTCTCTCTCTCTCTCAAGAGCATCCACCCCTGCGACGCGCTCTCTTCCCCCTATGGAGAGACGACGCACCCCACTACCTGAGCCATAGACTTCCCCAGATGAGGATGATGGCACCAAGTAAGAAGGAACAGGGACAGCATCCCGAATGTGGGCAATAGCCTATGATATCCAATCCATGATGTCTCTCAGCCAAGTGGTCGACACCCGAATTTGCTCAAAGGAAAAGGCAGAATCAGTATCAAGCAAAAGAAATCAAAAAGAGGAAAAGAACCGAAAGGTTTATTACAGGACGAAGCACCTCCCCTATCAAACCCAGCTCCTCCGGATCCATCGCACGGGGACGGTGCAACATCAGCACTATCCCTCCATCATCCCGCCGAATGTTATACGAAGGAGTGTGCAGCCGAACGAAAGGGACCTCCAATGTCGCCGCCACCACAGGTGCCGAGGGACCACCACCACTGTGGGAAGATCCCACCGCCCGACTCGAACCAGCAGGAGGGAAAGGCAAGGCATCATGAATGTTGGGCGCCATCAACTAGCTCGTCACAAAGTCCATATAGTCATACGGAGCAGCCGTATCAGTATACAAAGCATAGGACTCTTCGATCATCACCGCGATCCCCTCATCCTCCAACAGCTATTGCTCCCGCCTCATAGATATAGGAGGCTGCGCAGGTGGCACCACCACCTCCTCCTCAGCGATCTGGCGAATCACCCTCTCCCCAAGGTACCGGGAATGGTCTAACTCATGCGCCAACAAGCGCCTCATCTGCGCGTTCACCCCAGTCATCCCCGTGTCCTAAATAGCTGTCCCCCAAGGATAAAAGGTCACCTGAAAATACCTAAGCAGGCATGAGTCGATACAAGATCAGAAGGTGCAAAAACCCAGACTGAAAAGGAAAAGACCTTAACCGACCACTGGTCAGGTCATTCAAGACCTGACGCACCGCCTCCAGGGAAAGATATCCCTTCGATTGCTGGTTGGCCTTACGCCATCAGTACAGTCAGCAGAAGTCCCCAACCGTGTCATCCTTCAAAGCAATCAGCGGGGTGCACCCAATCACCTCATAGAACTACGTCTGAATTCATAAGCAAAAAGAGACGCATAAGGAAAATGTGAACGCATGAAAGGAAAATGCGAATGCATGAAATGAAAATGCGCAAAATAAAGAATACCTCAAGGAGATACGTGGCTCTAGTAAAAGTATGTCGGCAGCACCGGCTGAATGCATCCAGAGAAGAGTAAAGGGTCGCCAAGGTCAGACTCCCCCAATCATAGAAAGGGATGTTCCAAAACATCCTCAAGTATGGAAGAAACCACAAATGGACGACATCGCCTCTCGAAGCCACCATGAAACCTCCCAATACCAACAAGATGAATAACTAGGCCATCTGCCTCACTTGCAGCCCGTCCTCCACACTAACCACCCTGCTCAGCACAATATCCTTCAGTAGGGACAGCCGGATGGAATCTCCAGAAACTATCCTCCTCACATCACCAAGTGTCGCATGCACCGCCTCCGGCCTCACCCGCAAGGAGCGATCCACCTCTATTTGCTCCCCGTCACAATCCAACCCCAACAGTTGTTGCACATCTATGGGAGTCACCGTCATCTCCCCGAAGCCAAAATGAAAGGTGTGGGTAGTGTCCCACCACCTCTCCCCCAAGGCACACAAAACTGCCGTCGAACGAGGCGTCTCATCCAGTGCAGCCACCAACCTCCCAAAACCCGCTGACGATACCATCCAGCACACCATGGGTGGAAGATGCTCCCAAACATCCTTAAGCCCCGTCGTCCTACAGGCACGCATATTCTTCAAAGAAATATCCAACTGGCAAAAGGAAAAATTCAGTCAAAGGTCAAGAAAAAGGAAAAATCGCCCAAAAGGAAAGGAATGCCAAAGGTCAAGTTACTTACATAACCGCCGGGAATCACTCTCGAAGAGCAATGACGCGACGGCTCCCGCAGCAAGGTCTGCTCATCCGCAACCAGCTCGAATGCATCAAAGGCATTCTCATTCCCCAAAGCAGGGGGCACCCTGTCCCTCTAATCCACATTCGCCCAGTCATCAACGGTCAACCACTCTCGGTGGACAGCGGTGCTCACAAAGGCAGCCATATCTTAAAAATCGGAACGTTAGAACAATTCGCAGAGAGAAATCGCAGAAAGAGAGAAGGCAAGAAGCTATGAAAAATGTCTCCTCACCTTCCCGAGGCAGCGCCATGCCGATCGGCACTGTCTCCTCACCTTCCCGAGGTAGCCCAAAAGTCCGTGCCACTGCCGAAGGGCACCCCTCAGTCTATGCCCCCCCCCCCCCCCCTTAAAGTTTCGTACATAAAATCCCAAAAAATGCTAGAAAGCCTCGAAAAATCCCCGAAAAACCCCCAAAACCCCAGGATGGATTTTGAACATTTTCATCAAGAAAATTTTCGCATTTTCTTCAGGCGAAACCTCTTTTTTTCTAGCGGAACCCTCAAAATCCAAGAAAATGACCTCTTGAGCAATGAGCTTGGACCCCCTAATCACTTCCTCAGCAGGGTTTACGACCTCAAATCGGTTATCTCCCCAACGATCAGCTCTTCCGCTCAAATCAAAGGCAAAAGGCCTCCCCAGCCATCGGCTACCCGATGCGAAACAATATCTCATTGTATTTTTCCCAATAGAATTCAGAAGAATCACTCGCCCCAGGCGATCTCTCCCAAAGGACGATCCAAATATTCCCCAGCTCATTCTTATTCCTCAGCGGAACCTCAAACCCAATTCTTATTCCCCAGCGGAACCTCAAATCCAATTCTTATTCCCCAGTGGAACCCTTTTTCTTTTCCCAAAGGAAATGCAATCACTCTTGGGTCAGAATTGGCCCCGGTCTTGGATCGTCATCTGAGTTAGGTCAGAATTGACCTCGATCCTCGGTCGTCACCACTCTTGGGTTAGAATTGGCCCCAATCTTGGATCGTCACCTAAGTTAGGTCAGAATTGACCTCGATCATCGGTCGTTACCACTCTTGGGTCAGAATTGGCCCCGGTCTTGGATCGTCACCTGGTTTAGATCAGAATTGGCCTCGGTCCTCGGTCATCACCACTCTTAGGTCAGAATTGGCCCCGGTCTTGGATCATCACCTGAGTTAGGTCCGAATTGACCTCGGTCCTCGATCGTCACCACTCTTGGGTCAGAATTGGCCCCAATCTTAGATTGTCACCTGAGTTAGGTTAAAATTGACCTCGGTCCTCGGTCGTCACCACTCCTGGGTCAGAATTGGCCCCGGTCTTGGATCGTCACCCGAGCTAGGTCAGAATTGGCCTCGGTCCTTCGTCGTCACCACTCTTGGGTCAGAATTGGCCCCGTTCTTAGATCGTCACCTGAGTTAGGTTAGAATTGACCTCGGCCCTCGGTCGTCACCACTCTTGGGTCAGAATTGGCCCCGGTCTTGGATCATCACCTGAGTTAGGTCAGAATTGACTTCGGTCCTCGATCGTCACCACTCTTGGGTCAGAATTGGCCCCGGTCTTTGATTGTCACCTGAGTTAGGTCAGAATTGACCTCAGTCCTCGGTCATCACCACTCTTGGGTCAGAATTGGCCCCGATCTTGGATCGTCACCTAAGTTAGGTCAGAATTGACCTCGTTCCTCTTTCGTCACCACTCTTGGGTCAGAATTGGCCCCTGTCTTAAATCATCATATGAGTTAGGTCAAAATTGACCTCGGTCCTCGGTCGTCACCATTCTTGGGTCATAATTGGCCCCGGTCTTGGATCGTCACCTGAGTTAGGTCAGAATTGACCTCGATCCTTTATCGTCACCACTCTTAGGTCCTCAGAATTGACCTCGACCCTCTAAATTGGTCATCCTCACTTCCTTAAGTCCTCAGAATCGACCTCGACCCTCTGAATCGGTCACACTCTCTCAGAAGCATCATACGGTGTTTAATCGACGGCTATCATTTGTTACAAACTCACCCATCGAGGGGCTCTGTAGACACCTCATTCCATTACCCCTAACTCTCCTTAGGTCCCTTGTACCTCCACTAATCACTGTAAACCCTGGTCAGGTCTTGAGTACTGACCTAAAAGCCATCGGGCACTCCCCGGCTTAGTTTGACCTAAAAGTCAAACTCTTCATCTTGATCGAGACTCAATGAATCTTCGAAGGGCACTGAATACCCTTTACAACGGTCTACCCCGTGCGCGATTCTGACTCACCATGCGGACGAATGATCCGTTTGCGTCCGAAACCCTACCTGGAGGCCACTGGGCGCTTCCAGGCTCTATTTGACCCAAGTCAACTCTTCAGCTTGATCGAGGATGAATGAATCTTTGAAGGGCACTGAATACCCTTTCTAACGGTCCATCCCGTGCTCGATTCTGACTTACCATGCAGACGAACGATCCGTTTGACTCTGAGAGGTCACTGAATGCTTCTCGATCCCGTTTGACCAAAGTCAACTCCCCAAACTGGGCCAAACTCTTTGGAATGTCTAAGTACACCTATTAACCTTTCTAACGGTCCATCCCATGCACGATTCGAACTTACCATGCGGACGAACGATCCATTTGCGTCCGAATGATTCCCCGTCCAGCGGACCGACAAATGCTTTCGAGCCACATTTGACCCAAAGTTAACTCCCGAACTTGGGATCGTTCCAAAGGACTTTCGAAGGCCTCTGAAATAAATTTCCAACGGTATGCCCCGTGCCCGATTCTTACCAATGGTTTGCCCTCGACGGCTAATTTTCCGAAAAATCCTGAAACACACTGCCAAACGGCAGGTCCTAGAACCTGCCTATCGGCACCTTCCTGTCGACAGGCAGGAAGGGCTCTAAGACGATCGGTAGTCCCCTGGAGCTATAAAATGAGGCCTTGGCCTCATTTGCAAGGGAGCTCAGATCAGAGGAAAAATCACTCTCAGCAAACCCCCAGAAACTTCTCTCGAAGGCAGCGTGATTTCAACTTTCAAATCCCTTTTTCACTTCCACTTTTCATCATCCCTTTAATCAAATTTGATGAATTAACCACTCTCCATCATCATCCAAAGGTAAGGGCTGCCTTTCAACATTTAAGATCAAGCTCAAAGTCTCCAAGAAGGTCCATCTCTCTCACCTTTCTCTTCTTAAATTTTCAATAACTTGTTTCATTACTTAAGCACTTTTATCATCTTAGTTCACATATCCTAACATACTTTTTATCTAATAGTATTGCACATCTCCTATTTCCATATAAATAAAAAACCCAAAAAACAAGAAAAAGAGGGTTTGCTCATAAATTACAAGAAGGGATTCTCACACCTTTTCCACACTTTTCTCACAACTAAAACACTCTTTCTACACACACACACACTTACAAATAAAGATTTCTCCATTTGGATTTATGGGTTAAACCCCACCCCTCGTTTATATGCGAACTACGTGGACTTTGATGCCTTTATGGGCTACGTAGGCGTCTCGGGGTAAAACCCGAAACTCGAGTCCTTTACTCACTTTTTATCTTATTTTCTATCTTCTCTTTATCTATTTTTCCATTATATTCTATATACTTGTTCTTAGTAACGTATTATTCCATATGTGCTATCGTTCCTTTATAACGGTCAACGTAAGGGTAATCACGTAAATCTTATTTTCTACACTAATCTCACATTCCTACGGACGACTCGCTTTGTCTTTTCTATGATACAAGTCGAGGATTACTACCTCCAATCTATATATACACATGCACACATATCACGGGGGGAAATATAAAGGAAAATAGAAAATATCCATGAGAAACCGAAAGGGCGGAATGGGTGCCTAACACCTTCCCATTTGGTAACTAAGCCTCCGAACCCTTCTCGAATCATTTGGTTTCGCACGCACCAGTATGTCTTCGGATGCCATCCTTCGGGGTGGCTTCCCCTTTTTCTTTTATCTATTTTGAGTAAAATAGACTCAAGACTCTAAATCTCTTTACATCTTCACACCTCACAAATCGACGCCGGCCGAAGCGCTCTCTTGAGAGGGGACGCGCGGGACCCGAAGGATCCCTTCCTCCCTCAACTGCGGGGATTGGGGATGGCCACACTACCCTATGGCAATGTAAGTATAGGCGCGATGATAAGCTTCTCCTTGAGCTAGTCAAATGCAATCCGGTAATCTACGCTCTAAACAAATAGCACCCCCTTTTGGGTGAGGTGAATCAGTGGCCCGACAATCTTTGAGAATCCTCTAATGAATCTTTTGTTGTACCTAGTCAAACTCAAGAAAATCCTTGCCTTTGTAGGCATTATGGGTTATTTCATATTTACCACTACAGATACCTTGCTAGAATCCACTGGAATCCCAGCCTCATATACGACATGGACCAAGAAGTGTACCTCTCGGAAACAAAACCCATACTTAGAGAACTTAACATACAACTTATGTTCCTGGAGTGTCTGAAAAACTAACCATAATGCTCTGCATGCTAGAATCCACCGGAATCCTAGCCTCATATACGACATGGACCAAGAAGTGTACCTCTCGGAAACAAAACCCACACTTAGAGAACTTAACATATAGCTTATGTTCCTGGAGTGTCTGAAAAACTAACCATAATGCTCTGCATGCTCCTCTTTCGATTGAGAATACACTAAGATGCCATCAATAACCATAATGGCAAACTAATCTAGAAATGGCCGAAACACCTGATTCATTAGATCCCTGAATACTATTGGCATGTTGGTCATCCCAAATAGCATGACTTAGAACTCATACAACCCATAATGTATCAAAAAAATTTCAGTGGAAATCCCTCTTCTTGAATACGTAACTTTTGATACTTTAAGTGCAAGTCAATCTTCTAGAAGAATGATACACCGCTCAATTGATGAAACATATCATTGATAAATGGCAATGAATACTTATTTCGGATTGTTACCTTGTTCACTTCTTGATAATACACACATAATCGGAGGGAACTATACTTCTTATTAATAAATAATTATGGACGTCATGAATATGTAATCCTTCCTATGAATCCCCAGCTCACTAATTGCTAAATTTTCTCTCGCAACTCTAATAGAGCCATCCAATATGGTGCCCTCGCAATGGTCCTGGTGTTCAATGCCAAATTTATACAGAGTATACCTCTCAAGTTAGTTGTAACCTTGGTACATCATCAAATACATCTATGAACTACTAGATAATTGATGTCGAATCTGACAATATAATGATCTCCTTAGACGAAGTTGCATGTAAGTAGTACAAGTGTGTGATAGACCCTCCCTCGATTCCGGGCATGGCAACTAAGAATATCTCATGCCCGGTAATAGAAAATGTGATATCCTTCCCACTTCATTCAATTTTTTCTTGATAATAACGTAACCAATCCATATCCAATATGACATATTATGCAGACATATCTAAAAGTAGTTACTCGATGGAAAAACACAATTGGCTGATCTCAACTTCTAGGTCTCTACAAACCTGGCGTAAAGGAGCACCCCTATCCATAACGGTATCCACATACAAAGACAGATTTGTATCTATCTTTACTATTACTAACGTAGATGCAATTGTGTAAATATAGAATGAGTGTGATACACCTATATAAAAAAGAACTCATGCATAACTACTATATACATAAAACGTACACTCAATCGCCTAAGGTTGTGTGGGCTGATCCGCCAAGTAAACATTAAAAAATCATTCGTAATGAATTTTTGGGAAACCTTGGTCCTGATCCCTAGGTGGAGGCAATGTTGGGTACGCAGGTTGTGGTGGCAGTTTCTAGTACTACAGTGGGGCTAGAAGAGCCTGTTGCTTCCCAGATGCAGATGGCCCTCACCGTTTCCCCTAGGGGATATATGTAATGAGGGGCCATATTACCACAAGTATAACATGGCCCTTTGATTGGGAGATCCTAATGACGTCCTTGTTGTCCCTACCCCCTTTGCCCCTAATGGCCCTCATACTACTACCCTTGGCTTGGGTGGCCTTGGCCCTGGCAGCCCTGTAGGCATTGGTCCTCTCCTCTAAATTTCTTAGGGATTTTTTCCCCTGTATCTTCACTCTCTGGTGATGTAATCCTCTCTGTCCTCGGGATGACTCGTCAGTCTTAACTATTTTTGGTCGTTGACCGGCTCCTAACTTCTCCTTTTTTAGTTCCTTCTCTATCTAAAAATCTTGGCGGTCCTAGCAGTGAAGAAGAACAATAATCACTGCCTGTGTATATGTAGTGAAAGTCGGGTTGTCAATTAACACCTACTTGAACCTCCACATCAAGCCTCGAATAAATCGGTCTATCTTCTTAACCTCTAAACTCTC
The DNA here is from genome assembly GCA_949130495.1 of Sambucus nigra. Taxonomy (NCBI): domain Eukaryota; kingdom Viridiplantae; phylum Streptophyta; class Magnoliopsida; order Dipsacales; family Adoxaceae; genus Sambucus; species Sambucus nigra. The sequence continues at coordinate 76,549,075 of OX422210.1, read as the reverse complement.
AATGTTCGAGATAAAGTTTACAAGATATGAAAACTCTCTCTCATACTCCACAATTATGCGGTCATTTTACTTTAGCTGATCAAATTTTTCTCTTAAAGCAGTCTGTTGTGTCGTAGGGAAATACTTCCCATCAAATTTCACATAAACTTAGATATGGTCAGCTGCGATCGATCCTTCTCAGTGTTGATGGACTCCCACCACTATAGGGCATCTCCCATTAGCCTGAAGCAGGATAACATTTGTCTCTGGGTAACAATGTACTCTACCAGATGTGGGTGCCATTAGATGTCATGCCTCCGCTATAGTGAAATGATAAGGTCTGTGGATACCGAGAACTCTGGTGGGTGCTTTTTCTTAAAGGCACTACTAGATAACTCCTAAAAAGATGCCATATACTGGGCGTGTACAAGTGCGACCACAAGTGGTGGCGATGGTGGCTCCTCTTGGCACATGGCTAGCATTTTCGATGCTATTGTCTGTGTGATGATCATAGACAGGTGAGTCAATGCTATAGATGTCTCCTTCCACTACTGAGGTACCGCTATATTTGGCTTGGCTCTAGAGGTCAGTCGTGGTCGTGTTACATATTGGTGTGTGTTCACCATCTCAAATATAGGAAATAAAAAAGCATAAGTAAAGATATGAAAATGGAGTACAAAAATCTAAAGGATAATCTTTAAAGTATCAAAGAATGTTAGGCGAAAAAACAATGAATGCACTTTAGATCCTTAGGACACTAGAACCTAGAATATTCTAATACTAACTATGACACCCCATAAAATCTATGCTAAATTGATTAGGTCTAAAATAAATAATTCAAGAGTATAAACAGTTGGATATCATTCTAAGCATGATGAAAAAATAAACTAGATACATCGAGTAAATAACTGAATGCAACCATAAGAGTAAACCGACATAGACCTCTGATACTATAACATCACAGGTAATAAAATTTAACACTGAAAGTACTATTGTCTCAAACATAAATCCAAACCAATGAGTAAAATGATAACTAACATAATGTCTGACACGACTAAAATATAAATAGGAATAGAGAGTGAGCTCATAAGCTCGACACCTACATCCTATAAGAGCAGTAATAGAGAGATTAAAGATAAAATGAGGGTTGAGGCAGCACCAGCAAGCTAGTTCATTAAATGAAAATTCAATAAAAACTTTAACAACAAGTTTACGAAGAGGTTAGCTGATAATATATTGATTTGGGCTACAATATAACTACGCATCTTCCTCATGTGTTTTAATTGCTTTTAAGTTATCCTAACTCGAAATAATCATAAATATCACAAGCGCCTAACTCTCAAACCGAAGTGAACCTTATGATTACATATTAATCATATAAATTGAATATAAGTAAAGGTTCCATAATCATATCAATCTATATATCTCAAGTATATGAATACACATGAAAAGGCAGTCTCTATGTTTAATTTTCATATAAGTATGATATTAACCACGTACATAACAAATCGGCTACACTCAAGCCCGCACACCATGATTATAAGGTTCTCTGGGCCCAAATTAGAATGATAAAAAACACATATTCGGCCCTCTGTATCACTCTAGTATCCGTTCCAAATGGTAGTATATCATAACTCACGTAATATCACACAACGTAAAATAAAATATATTCATATTTATTTTATGTGTAACTCCATATAATCCAAACTCATATAATTAATTTACTAATTAATTAAATGTAACATGCGATTCAAATAAATCATATAACATGAAAATTTAATCATAATAAAAATATGCATTTTTATTATTACCATTTCACTTAAGTAATAATTAACTCCAATTTATTAATTTATTCTCATAATTAATAAATATTAAATAGTTAGCTAAAAATACGGGATATTACGTTCTTTTACCTTAATAAAGGAATTTAGTCGTAGGAATTTGATACGTATCTGAGTAGAATAGTTTTGGATATTTTTCTTGCTTTTCATCCTCCTTCTCCCATGTAGAATCTTCCTCATTATAAGATCTCCACTGGACACACACTAAGGGGATCACCTTGGAATGAAGAGTATCCCACCTACAATCCAATATTGCAATCGACTTCTCCTTGTAACTCATGTTGGGAGGAAGCTCTATCTCATCAAGATCAATGTGCTGAAATTCATAAGTGTCTTTAAGGAACCTTCATAACGTCAAGACGTGAAATACATGATGAACCTATTGCAAGATGATCCAACAAGGCTAAACGATATGCCACTAGTCTAATATGATCAATGATAGTGAATAGGCCCACATACCGCGAGGCAATTTACATTATTCCTAAATTTCATCAATACCTTAGTGGGAGATACCCTAAGTAGAACCGGGTCTTTAACAATAAAATCTAGGTGCCTCATCCCTGCATCTATGTGATGCTTCTATTTATTCTGGGTAGTCAAAATCCTATCTCTGATAAGTTTCACATTCTCTGAGGTGTCCTGAAGAAACTCGGGTTTGAGAAGCTTGTTCTCCCCAACCTCTTTTTAATAAGTGGTTGAATGACAAGGTATCCTATGCAAGGCCTCAAGTGGCATCATGCAAATTTTAAACTGATAATTGTTGTTGTAAGCAAACTCCACTAGTGGTAAATATTTTTCCTAATTTCCCTCAAAATCTAAATTGCGTATCCGCAATATGTCCTCCAATATCTAATTCACACAACCTGTCTGTCCATCCGTCTGTGGATGATATGAAGTACTCAACCTCAAATCTATTCACAATGCCTATTGGAAACTCCTCTAAAGGTGGGACACAAATGCCTTGTCCCTATCTGATATGATGTTAAGTGGTACACCATGCAACTTCACAATCACTGCAAGGATGAGCTCGACGTACTGCTCCAGTGTAAAATTTGTCTGAATTGGTAAAAAATGATTCGCCTTAGTCAAATGGTCCAAGATCACCCAGATGGAATTGTGCCCCTCTTTGATGTAGGCAACCCATAATGAAGTCCATGAAAATGCTCTCCCATTTACACACCAAAATATCAAGTGGATGTATAACACCGGATGGAATCTCGTGATCCACCTTCATAATATAACAAGTAGCACCCTTGAACACAAACAATATAATGTCCTTCTTCATGGCTGTCCACCAATAATAGTGCTTTATATACTGGTACATCTTATCCCCACAACAATGTACAATAAAATGCAACTTATGTGCCTCAATCATCACTTCTTACTGAAACTCCTCATACTCAAAATCCACTTCTGCTATGGAATCATAAATCCCCATCAGATCTAATCAAATAAAACTCTTCTCCATCATTTAACAAGTGTCTAACCTTGTCCGAATATGAAGGATCCCCTACTTGTGTCCTCGCAACATTAATAATAATCTCGAGTGTGATGGTGAGTGTAAGAGCACCATTATGCTCCAAATTTCCATAGGATTATATTATCTTATCCCCTTCAAAAATACCTTGTGTCATAGTCTAAGTTGTCCCAAAATCTTTACATTCAGGACAATAATATCGAACTTCTTTATCTTCATTCGAAAAGTTACCTTATGCCATAACCAATGAGATTGTCACTTTGGGATAAAGGTAAAGGATTTAGAATGACTTAGTTTAACCATCATTGTTTTTAACATAACTTAAATTGGATATTCCTAAATAGGAAATTGTGTTAAAACTTGTGTGTGAGTTGGTCTAGAGATTTTGAACAAATATACTATGCAATACAGTCTTCTTATAAAAAAGCTATGTTAATAGAAATTGTATTCTTATGTGTTTATTTTAAGTATGAGATAATTGAAGTATGAGTGTTCTGAGTTGTGAACGAACATACTTAGAGTGTTTGCAAAATTCATTCAAACTTTTGGATGGAAAATACTGGTTCAAAATCTCTGTACAAAGTCGTGTCTACCTCGAAGCCGATTCCCTAAAATGAAGAGCTTCTTCACGACAGTGAAGGTTCTTTGTTCGGGTTTCTGTCCAAGAACAAAATCTATGTCTTCTTATGTTACCTAGAATCATCGAAAGCTCTTAATAGAGAATCATTTCCTTGCTTCAGTGAAAACTTTAGATCTGGAACAAAACGACAATCTTTCTTAAAGGTTGCCTCCATATCTTTTGTTGTGGTCAAGAAGTAATCTATTTTTACGGGAAAAATAATGACTTAGAGTCCACAAGTTTGAAAATTCCTATTTAATTCATCTTCTTTTCCATAATAAAATAAGGTTCTAAAGGAATTAGAAAGATTTTCGTTGTTTTATCAAGTTAAACAAATAAGAATTTCTTAGAGAAGAACCATTATTTTTAGTATTGAGATATCCATTGTTATCGCTCTACTTTAAAGTTATTTGAAGTTTAATTTATTCTTCTTAGGACTTGAACAAAATATTTTGTAAAATTTGTTCTTGAGAGACTTTCAATAATTTTTATATCTAAAAAATACTTCGTCAGTTTATTTTGATTAGCCAAACTCTTTTGAAACTTACCTCAGCCTTTATTATTCTCACATCTTAGGAATCTAGATATACATTGGTGGTTCTTACTTTTTCCAATGGAATAAATTTTTTCTTCAACTTTAAAGAAGATTTGAAGATTTTGGACAAATGAAACATTATCAACGAAAGTTGACACTTGTAACATGAGGATTAGTTGGAGAATAATCTCTGAATGGTCTTCAAACTAGATAGTGGAAAAAGTGTCTTGTGGAGGTTGTGCATTATTGAATCTAGGAGAGGTTTAAGTTTGAAATTCATTTCGTCATTTCATAAATATTTACCAACATAATGGTAGGTGTCAGTTTGCTCAAGGTTTTCCCCTCATATTAATCCTCATCTCTAGTGCATAATTTACTATTCCACATTTTGATTTATCTTATGTGCTTCATGGACATAGATTATTAATTTAAATCAACTTGTAAATCATGTTTTTATCACTTATATTCTAGGATTAACTTTTTCCCAAATTTAGATTGAAAACAAACATTACTTTCATTTCGGTAATAACTTTTAATCTGGGTAGTTGCTAAGTACAGGCACACTCCTTTAATTGGTATTAGAAATAAACAACATTTTATTAGATATAATCACCTAGAGGTAGATATTGTGATTGTATAAATGGCTTTTGGGTTTAAGATTTTTGAGGATTTGCATAATAGTACGTCGAATACTTCTTATACCAGACTTCATTCCCATTCCACCTTTATATGTCGTCCTTCACTTGAAAATGAATTTGAATCTAGTGAGGATGATAGTGAAGATATTAGTTTCTTGTATCTTAAGTCATAGTATAATAAATTGTATGAATAGTCTTTGAAACTTTTTAAAGAGAATACTTTATTTTCCTTCAAACTCGAAGAATATAAAAAGGAGAAGAACTATTTACAACTTAAAGCATCTATAATTGATCAAATTTAAGTTGATCATGATTGCGTATTTATCTCTTTTGTTTTGATGTGGTTGTGATTATTTTCTTACCATGATATATATATATATATATATATTGTTCCCATAATCTATGTTGACTAACTACATTGCTCTGATTATTTCAAGTTAAAAAGGGGAGAAACATCTAAGATAATGAGTAACTTTTGTTGATTGGGGAAACACTTTTGATATGTATTACAAAATAGGGATAATTTATTTCAAGTTAAGCGGGAGTATAATGATTGGGTTCATATCGATGTGATTTAGGTGGGGTTTATAGTTCATATTTCCCATGTTCATTCATATTGTTATTTTTTTATGGAGAATTCCAAAGTAGTGGGTATGTCTTATCATTTTGTCATAGCTGTGTGATATCTATGTGTTGTTCACTTGTCTTCTAGGTAGTGGCTTGATGGATTCAAAATTTACCCAAATTTGAATTCGACTTATCGTATATGTTAATCTTTTAGGCTTATATGATGTTCTGGATTCCATACAATCTATATTGTCTTATATGTGTATTGTATAATGTCTTAACTTGGATTTTGGTTTTTGTTTTCATGGAATACCCAAAGGGAGAGATTGACAATGCATTGTTATCCATTTATTTTATAGTTGGCTATCTCTTAAGTAAGAAGTTTGAGTCTTGCATAATCAATATCATCACTTGATTTATATAGATGTTGTAGGTGGGTAACTTGATCCTATTTAACTTGACTTTCACATCGTTCGACAACAACATATTTGATACATCTACTTTTCTTCCCACCTGATACGATTTTGATATCCTTCACGGTTGTTATTAATTGACATTTAACCTTCGCACACACGTATGCTTTTCAAAAAATCTTTATGGACTTAAGAGAATTGTAAAAAACTTTATAAAATGTAATTTTTTTAATGTTTAGGGTATTTTCTTTATTAAAATCCTTAGCACAATATAAATTTACCCAACTTTAGGTACCATATGCGACCGTAACTCTTCGATTTAGTCACCATTTTGGACCATGACCCCCAAAATGGTCACCCTAAAAATTATCACAGTCCAAGACCGTAACTGAAGTATTTTTTTTACGGTCCAATAATGTGATAATTTCCTTTATTTGGTGTAGTGGTACATTCGTGCATACTGAGGTTGTTTACAATTGTGTGCACGACCCTTAATGAAATCTTGGTAAGATTCACGTGGCGCATCCCTAGCTAATGAGATTTGGACTGCTCGTACAAAGCTAATACAACCCCGTGCGCATGGCAACCCATAATTTCAAAATGCTTATAAATTTATTTTTTGTCTCCAAAATTGAGAACTCGAATTACTGAATTTCTCTTGAAATTTCACTTATCCTTCCAAACTTAAGTGAATTTACTAGATCCATACTTTATTTATGTTTATAAAGGTATTTTCATATTGAATTGCTTTATAAAAACACAAAACCATATATTCAACTTCAATGTAGATTAAAATTTATATTAGAATCAAATCAAAATTTAGATCTATTAATTTAAGCAAGTCCTCGAAGGAATTCGCTCATTGTGCGATGATTAGGAGGAAAATGGCCTTCCCCATTATTTTTATTGGGCTCGAAGCGCTTTTTCAATCAATGGGGGAAAATGTTGATGTGCATAGGTAATTACTTGTAAAGAAGACAAGTGATAGGTATCTTCCTACATATTGTAATATTATTTTTTTCAAGTTTAATGATATATATATATATACCCATCTCAGGTTTTTCCCCTAGGTGGGTTTTTTCCTTATAGATTTGTTATCGTCGGATTGATTTGTTAATTCTCTTTTAGTTCAAATCACACCCTTTCACCTAGATCATGGGTTATTCTTTAATTTGGTAGGTAAATATAAGTTAAAAGTTTTTAATCTTGTTAATTCGTAATTAACTGAAGAAGATCTAACCTTGTGTGTCTGAGTGATAATTCAATCATTTTAAATATGTTTATAAAGATATAGAATCATATTCACAGTTGATCAATTTTAGCTTATCGGATTAAATTGATTTTCTACCTTATTTTTTAAAATCTAGTGTTTTGGATTTTTAATTCACTAGAATTGCTCTAAATTGTTACTATATCCTATTCACCCTCTGGGATATCAGATATACTCATATGGAACCTAAGCCTCACCACGAAATTGAGAATTTTTTTTTTGTCTTATCCTCGAGGTGATCGAAAAGCTTTATCAAGATGACCAAATCACTCATGTCATCCCCTTAAACATACCACTTTCAAACAATGCATATTGGACTGAGGGACATAGATTCACGTTATGGTTAAAATGATTTACAAAATTGAAAATTCTTTTGAAATTTAACCTTGTGGATTTTGAATTTGAAAATACGATGTGCAATATACTTTCCATATAAAACTTGTTTAAAGACGCACACTGCATATTTAAAAGACTTGTTGATAGATTGAATAAAAATTCTTCTTTGGAATGTAACCTTTGTGCACTCTATGGAAATTTTATCTTTAGTGGCAACTCACTTGTTAATTTTCAAATTTAACGAAGGCTTATTTCGCTTCAATGAAAGATTTCATCGTTGATCACGAAGTCATCAATGGCCATCCATGAAAACTCTAGACATATTTATGACTAACCTTGGTGACTGTTCACCATAATTTATATCCTCCTCTCTTTAGCAACCTCTTTCAAAGCAGACTAACGAAGCTTCGTAAAGTTGTTCAAAATGATATCTTATGATAATTTGTTAGGAAGTGGCGCCATATCTCACATTGTGGGATTTTGAATTTGTTATTTGGCTTATTATCAGTTGATTGCATAATACACTGCATTTGTCCACCCTAGTGTTTCCCACCAAGCTATATAATTTGTGTACAAGACACTATTCCATAATATGAAAGGAAGGAAATTTATTTTCCATCCATGCTTAACATATCATATAATTTAAGGAAAAAAATAGTATTCTTCACTATGTGTTATTTAGACTCTTTTTTCCATAATTGGAAAATCTTTTTGAAGAGTTCTTTATTCTTTAATGAAGTCTTAAATAAACTATTTTAAAAACTATTTATTATTAAGTAATGTTTTATTTCTTTTGAGTTTGAAAAACACTTTATGAGTTTAGTGATCAAACAATTTCACCAACACTTTTCAACCTTTAGATATCCTCACACATACTAGTGTAGTTTATGTTATTTCTCTTTGTTTAATGTTCATGTAAAATAATTTATCTCCAAATAATACAATATTATTTTTGGTTGAATTTGAAGACATTGGTTATGGAACTAAATCAATCATGGCTGTGCAGTATTATCAAAATGTTGGTATATTCCCAAGTCGAAAGATAAGGTGTGAAAGAGTGTTAAACGAAGTTATGAAGAGGTACATGTTGTAGTTGTTATTTGTCAGTCTCCACCTTCATAAATTTTTTTTTCAAATCAGATTCAAGTTTTTATCATTAGTGGTGTTTTCCCCATATATCTAGTGTTGTGATAATTTTTTTCATATTAAGAATCACTCTTCTCAACTAAGAAGATAGAAAGGGTTTGATTATAAACTTGCTAAAAATCTTTTGACATAGATTTTTAGGATTATTTTTTTCTTTAAAAATGAGAAAAAAACATCTTTTAATTTGGTAAGTAATTTTATTTAGGGAGATGCCATCAACATAATTCACTCTCAACTACTATCAGAGATGGATTCTTTAATTTTACTCTTAATCCCCTTGCGTATATCCTTTTTAACGCATGATGGATGGTGGTACATATATAAGGACAAATTTTAAATTGAGTCAATTTGTTAGTATTGGCTTAATTCCAGACAAAACCATTTGAGTCATAAGATAGAAGTTTGTGTCCTTTCATACATATGACATTTAAGTTGAAGAAGAAGCATCCAAGTTTAACGAAATCACATCTTCATACCTTGTGTCATCATCAACTTTTCAAGAATTATTAAGGTATGAATTCATATGTGATATTCAGACTTGGATATATTTGTTGGGTGTCTTTTATCTTGTTAGCATATTTTAAAATGTCTTTTCATATTTTCTCAGAAAAATAAGTTTTCTGTAAAGTCATTCGATAGGTCGTTCGAACGAGATCCCCAGGTTGTTCGAACGAGCTCTCAAACGAGATGTTTTTTTGGTTCACTGATTTCTTGTTTGATATGTCGTTCAAATGAGTCTATTTTTTCATTCGAATGGATAGTTTTGTGCTAAAATGGATAGTTTTCTGGCAGTTTTCCCCTTTACTCCCCCTACTTTTTCCCTACTTTTTAGTAATGCGGGAGTTACTTTTTTTGCATAGAATTTTCCAATCTTTAGAGAGAAAAAAAAACACCTTTCCAAAAGTCTTTTAGTTTTTGTTGATCCTTAATGAATTAATTTCCAAAACAAAAACATGTTTACACCCAATTGTTTGTGTAATACCCGCACTTTTTATTTTCGGCTTATTTATATGTCAATGTATCATTAATGAAAATTCTACATTGCATGTCGCACATGGGAATTTATTTATACTAATATGATTTATTTAAGAACTTTGCTAAAGTTTTACGCAATTTGAACAAGAAACAAATGACGCTCGGACACGATTAGTAGCATACAACACTTTTCGATGGTATGCGACACTACGAAAACATAAGTTTGTACGAATTATTTAAGAGAATTAATAAGTTAAAAAATAATTTGACCATATATTAAACATCATAAAAATACATATAACATTGCCATGGGGTAAAAAAATTAAGAAATAAATAAAATTCATTTCGTTAAAAAATGAAAGTGAAACTTTTCAGAAAAATGTAATATTTAATTTTGAACAACTTTTCCTTCTTCGACGTCTTAAAAGAAATCGCTTAGACCTAATTTTAGGCAAATTTATGTCTAAATTATCGTAAAAATTATTTTAGGTGATTTGGTTGACTCGTTTAATGGGTGGTTGGGTTTTGCATTTCCAAACTTGGGTAAAACGTGTTTCACTTATATTTTCAAGCCTAGGAGACTTATGAGTCAAAAATTTGAAAAAGGAAGCTTAAATATTGATATAAATAAGGGTTGGGGATTCATTAACCTAGTAAACCAAATAAACTTAAAATCCTCCATCCTCTTCCTCTTTCTTATATCCTCAAGAGCAAAAATACTTCTAAAATTCGTAGCTCACCCTTATACCCATATTCTATCTCCTCAAACTCCATTAACGACGCTCAAAATTACATTAAAATATCACACAAGGGGTGGGGTAACTTAGTGTGGCTTAAAAGCTTAATTTTTGGAGAATAGGAGTGGAGTTTATGAGTAATTTAGGAAGACTTGGAATTTTCCTCTCCGAAGTTATCTCCTCTTCATAAATTAAGTAGGGTTTTTCTCTTCCTAAATCCATATTTTTAAAATCTTAAAACACCCATGTTGATGAAAGATGATTTCTTGTTAAAAATATTTAGTTCTTGTATTTTCTATTATGCAACCCCGTATTTTTTATGTGTTAAAATGAACAAGATTTGTATTTTAAATTTCATTATATCATGCTTGTATAAATGAATGATTAGAATATGAAAATCGTTAAAAAATGTGGTAATCATATACTACTTGAATATTAATGTGTAGGATGCATATACATGGATTTCTTATATAGAAATCCTCATTTCAGGTAAATATACTCGAACAAATTTAGACATGATATACGGTATGTTTCGAAATGAAATATACAGATTTCATCATATTTTGAAAGAATGATAAATTTCAGCCCCTACATTGATGTTGTTAAAAAGTAAAGATAATGGCTTAAAAAGGTATAGAAATCCCACTTAAAACCTTATACTTGAACTCTATATTAAAATGGTTATTTTATAATTAAACGAGTAAAATAATATAGAAAAATAGTTAGAAAATATAATGTCATGATTTTCACTTTAAAACCCATTAAAATGATGAAAAATTGGGGTAAGAATGATGTAGTTAACCCATTTGAACTTTGTATTATAAAGTCTATATTAAAATGGTGATTTTAAAGAATTAATAAATGTTAGAATGGGTAAAATATTATAGAAAAACAGAAAGTTACTAAAGATATTTTTTCGCTTGAAAACCCATTTAAAGGATACACTTTGGTGTAAAAATGGCATAATGGCAATTTTGGTAATTATGTGAAAAACTAGTGGAAGATAATGTTTTTTTACTTTAGAATGCTCGTAAAACCATTTTTAAGGTACTATAAATGTGTTAGTGCATTAATGAATAAATAAAGCAAATGATGATTGGATATAAGTGTTCAAAGTATGGTGTTAAGATTAGTTGGCCTTCTTGGCTACTTTAAAAGTAAGGCAAACAATGAGTAAAGATGTAAGACCGAAAGATTAGTGTGAGTACATGGAATAATGAGAATACTTGTAAGAATGTGAATATTTGGAAGAATGTGAATATACGAAAAGATAATGATATTCAGATGTTGCCGGAAAGAATAATTATGGAGGGCATGACGTACCTAAAGGAAAAAGACCCCAAACAACCTGGCCGGTGTAGAATATGTGTGCTCAATACCGACGACGAAAGGCCGTGAAATCGGGGATATTGGCAAATTCCAAAGTAGTAAAAGTATTATTCATAAAAGATTGGGAAAATGAATGGATTAATGAATTTTAATAAATGGAACTTATTAATATTATGATGACAACATGGTTGGATTAATAAGTTAAGTCTCTGGCACGAGACATGAAAATGCTTAAGTGTGAGTTGGGCACATAGCTCGGGTGCATTGCATGTAGTTGCATTAACATTTAATGAAATGAAAGTTATTTTACAAAATACCAAAGTACATTGTATATGTATAGTATTTTGTTTATCAAATTATTGCTTAGTATTTCCCACCCTACTGGGCATTCGCTCACCCCCTTACTTTTCCCACCCCAATAACTTCACTTGGTGGCATTGGAAAGGATCTCGGTAAGGATGTTGAGGGTGCGACTCAACGTTAGATGCCCTGTTGGCCTTTCCTTAATATGTTTAAGATTTATATTTGTAGTACTTTAATTAATATATTGGAACTCTATTGTGGGATTCAGACTATTGTGTTGTCTTACTCATTGAACTGCATTTCCATAGATTATTTATGGTAGTAAATGTTTTTTCGTGAACAAATTCGTAAGTTGGTTGTATTATGCATGTTAAATGTTTATTCTACTTAAATTAAAATTTGACAAATGAACAATATGTCCTTAAATCAAATAAATAAATATTTTCTGAAATAATAAAGTAAACATTCCCCCCTCGCCTTTAACACTTCAATTCGGATTTAGGTTATTCCAACGGTAATCTAAATTCGGGTCAGGACGTTACTACTTGGTGTCAGAGCATTAGGATCCACGTGTGCGACAAAGTGATAACACAACTTCCTTATTTATGTTCCCTTGAATAAACTAGTATATTAAATTACATGTTCTTATAAGGTGAAACTAGGAGTAACAATGTCTCTTCTAGGAACAACGAGCTTCAACACATGGAAGGGTCGTGCGTCAGTTAGCTGGCACTCTCTCATAGCGAGAGAGATGTGATCGTAGTGGGACTGTAGAAAGTACTATTATAGCTTCTATGCTGAAGGATTTTCGATGATTGAACCCTGTAACTTTCAGTTGTACCAAAGGAACATCTCATTCACTTATATCTAGTTCCTTAGCTTTCTGTTTGGGGTTAGAGGTAGTTGAGTTTAGCCCACCGATAATTGTGGGATTGCCCATAGGTGGCATTATTTTCATTAGCAAAGTCTGTCTAAATTGTGTAATCATAACTGGATAATATATTCCGGAGTAATATTAATGGATATGGATGGCTTTGAAGTTATCCTCGATTTGGATTAGCTGTCTAGTTGATGCCACTATTGAGTGCCATCGACACAGTGTGTCAATATCTCTTCTAGATAGGTCTTGTTATCGCTTTGGCAGTGAGCAGGGCATAAATTATCCTTGCAAATTCTCTTCTACTTATGATCATAAACATTTCTTTGGATGGTTAAGTAGGACTGTGGTGCAATACGACCCCATACGTGTGATTGCAGATTATCCTATTGTGAAAATTATACTATTATCACCTTTGAGCGGGCCAGACTTGTCATGGTCATTAACTGTGACAAGTACAGTTGTCACAGACTTGACATGGTCAAAGACCTTGACAGTTCCATGACAACTATTTTAACTAAAACCTTAGACGCCTCTTTGTTTCCCACCGATTCCTTTCCCTCCACTTTCTCTCTCTCGCGCGCGACTCTCTCTCTCTCTCTCTCTCTCCCTCTCTCTCTCTCTCTACGTTTTCAAGTGAATTCTCTCTCTCTCTCTCCCCCTTTTGTGTGTGTATGCATGTATGTGTTTGTGTGTAGGTCTGCATGTATGTGTGTGTGCGCGCGTGGGTCTACGTGCGTGTGTTGGGGGGGTGGTAGGGGGTCTATGGGTGTGGGTGGGTGGGGCAGTCGGCATGGGTGTGTGTAGGGGCGAGTGGGGGTGTGATGCATGTGTAGGGGTGTGTTTGTGGGGGCATGGGGGAGGGGCAGTGTGCGCACATGGGTGCACATGGGAGGGGGGACGGGGGGAGGGTCTATGTGTGTTCGGGTAGTGTGTAAATTGAAATTGGTTTAAATTGAATTGAAATTAAAATTCGTATGTATTGGTTTTGGTATAAATTGAAATTGAATTACATTGGTATTGGTATTGATATTGTTATAAATTGGTATAAACTGAAATTGAATTTGAATTGATATTGATATTGGTTTATATTGGTATATATTGAAGCTGAATTTGAATTGGTATTGATATTGGTATAAAATGATATAAATTGGTATAAATTGAAATCGAATTTGAATTGGTATTGGTATAAATTTAAGTTGGTATAACTTGATATTGAACTGGCATAAATTGAAATTGAAATTAAAATTAAAATTGATATTGTATGTATTGAAATTGGTATAAGTTTTAGGTCTTATGTGTACTTTAAATTAAATGAAACCTACTTTAAATTACATAGTTAAATTAAATCTCTCGAATTGTGATAAGACATAATTAAATGAAACATACTTTAAATTACATATAGTGTGAATAGATATTAGCCTTCTAGTTCTTATGCGTACACATTCAATAGCCCTTAGAATAATTCGAGAGTTATTACCCTAGAAATGATATCTCTCGAAGTGTCCTGTTTGGACAGTTTGGGAATGCATAGTTTCTGTATAATAATATTCTTAGTTGAAAGAGTTGGCGCTTGCGTTCAATTAAGAAATAATACAATAACTGCCATTTTTAACCCAAATTAACCCTAAGCATGCAACTAGGTGTGATTGAAACAATATGAAATCATGCACAAGATATTCAACACACAAAGTTAAGGAAAAATCCCCCACAGGGGCAAAACCATTTGTATATCACTATAATTTGTAAAAGACGGTTTACAATCGGATTACAATGAAATACAGTTTGACTAAGAATTACCCTCGGGTATCGGATTCTGTAGTCGCGGCTGGAAGAAACCCTTTCCAGTAGGGCTGGCGGCGGGAACTATCCCTGTCCAGTAGGGCTGCAATGAAGAGGAAGAAGCGGTCCACTTCATAAAGGGTTGAACATCAATGGTGTTCTTGGGTTACCAAAAGTCACTCACAAATGTATGGAATTTGTGTGAATCAAGGGTATGAATCAATGGACTCAAATACCATGAAGACTTATGAGTTATGGAACTCAGAAAATCATGTGTAAGTCTTAAGAAAAACAACTCCCCGATCGTGGTATAAATAAGAATTCATTTGCCCTAAAAATCTGCACACGATCTGTTCGTGGTTATCCAGGGCGGACCGGTCCGGGCCTTAGGCGGATCGGTCCGATGGCGGACCGGTTCTTTTATTTTGAGGTTGATTCAGTTCGCATTCGGTCCGGGGCTCACTAGTCTTAAACGAGCAAGGCGGATCGGTCCGGGTCTCAGCGGATCGGTCCGGCTAGGCGGATCGGTTCGTTTTAATATCAGGCGGACCGGTCCGGCTGTCTGAATTTCTGAATTCTTCCTTTCTTTTGATCTTCGGATTTTGTTGATGACGATGTGATCTTTTCAACTATCATTCTTGTAACGACGTATGACATATCATATACATAATGATGGACAAATTGTCCTTACAAATCTCCCCCTATGTCTATGCTGGAACAAACATAAAAAATCCGAATTATCAAGTATGAAACAATGCCTATACAAATCTACCCTTCCATGAACCCAAAACTGAAAGAGGTACAAATGACTAAGGCTGCATCGTTTGTTCTTCGAATCTTCAGAAATCTCACCGCTTTTCTCATCAGGGTGTGAATCATGGGATTATCAAGGATGTACCTACACACATGAGACAAAGCAAATACCAAGTGACGTATCGAGTTTGAAATGAGATAAACATAAGCACATAAGCATATATATCCATTTAAGATGATATTCTCAGAATTTCAAAATTCCCCCATAATCAGATAATTCATTCTCCCCCTTTTTATGATGTCCCCAAATAGACAAATGAGAGAAATAAATCAAGCAATCAAGTACCGGGGTGACACAACGCATAAAATCACACCATGAAGGAACATAAAATAACCAAGTCGGTGATAGCGTAAAAGAATGGGTGTGATCAAAATTCGATAGGAAAATCAAAGCATACAAACATGACATATGTGCACGATGAGTATTGGATATTCCTAACAAATGAACTCAAATGCTTCCTTTGGTGTAAAAGAATGGAAATATACGACATTGACTATATCAAATCTACAAATCAAAGCTCAAAGTGATTTCTACACCAATAACGTCCAAAATGATTTTCATACTTTTTCAGGACTTTCAAGGAAGTGAAAACCCGTTTTTCAATCTCCAACCAAACTCCCTCAGATTTATATTTTGAATAGAGGTATACTAAATTCTCAAACTTTGGAGAATTGATGGTGAAAACCTAAATGGCCCATATATGGCATGTATTGCTTTTTATTGCCTTTTCAATTTTTTCGGGCTCTTTTAACCTCTTTGGACCTCGGATAATAAAATTCCTCAATTTTTTAGGTCCAATTTAACGGTGGCTTAGTATTCGCAAAGGTAAAATGAACCTTTCGCAGCCCTTCCCCGTTTTTAAAGAAATCACACAAACTCACAAAACGGTTTTTACATGCAATCCAATCTTGTCAAGTTTTATCGCATATTGTACATTGTATAGACAGAATTGAGATAGAAACACTCAAGCCAATATGTGATAGACAAGTGCAATAATCAAATATAGTCGTGCATGTGTGCATTAAAGGATATATGAGTCAAACATGTAGGAAGATATTACTAATTACATCTCAAGGACACCAATCAATGTTAAGCTCATGGATGAAATGATGTAGCATCTCAAATCTCTATCAAACAGTCACATGAATATATGGAATGAAGTTGTGACTTGGCTATCTTAAATGCTCATCCATAAAAGGCAAATATCTTTTTGGTCTTTTTCAAAAATTTTATCAAAATAAAATCTTTTTGTATTTTTCTAAGAATAATAAAAAATACATAAAAGCTGTACAACAAAGAATAGTACATATAAATAGACTAGCAATAGGAAGCATATGATATGATCATGAAGAAGCATACTATTCTAGACATAGACCAACCCCACAGTCAACTGTGCAAATCCCCAAAGACTTCCTAAGACTCTCAAATCTAAGGGCATCTAAAGGTTTCGTGAAAATATCGGCTAACTGACGGTCGGTAGGAACAAAACTCAGGGTTACGACCTTCTCCTCAACTAACTGACGTATAAAGTGCTCGCGTAACCTAGTGTGCTTTGTGCGTAAATGTTGGACAGGATTGCGGGATATGTGTATCGCGCTCGTGTTATCACAGGAAATGGTCATGGTGTCCTGTGAAATCCCATAATCCTCCAACATTTGCTTCATCCACATGAGTTGCGTGCAACAACTCCCGACGGCGATGTACTCCGCCTCCGTAGTGGACAAAGAGATGGAGTTTTGCTTCTTGCTCAACCAAGAGACAAGAGCAGAACCAAAGTAGAAACATCCACCAGAAGTGCTCCTACAACCATCTACGTCCCCTGCCCAATCGGTATCCGAATAGGCGGACAAACGGTCATCGGTATCAAAGGAATACCAAATACCGTATGAGAGAGTCCCACTCACGTATTTGATAATACGTTTTAGAGCGAGTAAGTGTGACTCTTTAGGAGACGCCTGATAACGCGCACAGACTCCAACACTAAAGGCAATGTCGGGATGACTAGCAGTCAAGTAGAGAAGACTGCCTATAATACTCCGATACAAGGTTTGCTCTACGTCCTTGCCTGAAGTGCCCTTACTAAGCTTGGTAGTGGTACTCATAGGAGTACGAGCATGCTTAGCGGAGTCTAAACCAAATTTCTTCACTAGGTCTCTAGCATACTTGGATTGAGAGATAAACATCCCATCCTCTAGCTGACGAACCTGGAGACTAAGGAAGAATGTAAGCTCACCAACCATGCTCATCTCAAACTCACTTTTCATCTCCTCCTCAAAGTGGTGAGCATGCTGGGAGCATGTGGATCCAAAGACTATGTCGTCCACATAGACTTGGGCAACCAAGATAGCACTGTCATCTCTCCTGATGAACAACGTCATATCAAGTCCCCCTCTCTTGAAGCCACGGGCTAAGAGATAGGAATTAAGCCTCTCGTACCAAGCACGGGGTGCTTGCTTCAAACCATACAAGGCTTTCCTCAGATAGTAGACGTGATCAGGGTGCTTAGGCTCTTCAAACCCTTTTGGTTGTTCCACATAAACCTCTTCCTGTAGAATGCCATTCAGAAAGGCACTCTTGACATCCATCTGATATACTTTGAAGTGCAGATGACATGCGATGGCGAGTAGTAAACGGACGGACTCAAGCCTCGCAGCGGGAGCAAATGTCTCCCCAAAGTCTACACCCTCTATCTGTGTGTAGCCTTGAGCGACCAACCTAGCCTTATTTCTGATTATGGTACCATTTTCATCCATTTTATTCTTGAAAATCCACCGGGTACCAATAACATTAGTATCACTAGGTCGGGGGACAAGATCCCAGACATTGTTCTTCTTAAACTGAAGCAACTCATCCTGCATAGCAGATATCCAGTGTTCATCTTTGAGTGCTTCTTTGTGATTCTTGGGCTCGACTTTGGACGTGTAGCAATGATGACTAACAACGTTCTCTAGTTGAGCACGAGTCTTGACCCCTAGAGTGGGATCGCCAACAACGGCTGAAGGATCATGACTCTTGCGAACCCAAGCAGGTGTGTCCCCTAACACAGGAGTAGGGTCCACAGAGTGTGGGAGAGGAACAGGTAAATCACTGTCAGAACAATCCTCATCCTCACACTGAAGGTTGGGATCAATAACCGTCGGAGGTTCGTCATCTTGCACAGTGACGTTTATTGATTCCATAACCTTAGAGCTCTTTAGGTTAAAAACCCGGTACGCTCTACTGTTCGATGAATATCCTAGAAATATTCCCTCGTCGCTCCGGGAGTCAAACTTTCCTAATTGCTCTCTATCCCGCAGGATGTAGCATTTACTCCCCAAAACACGGAAATATGCTAGGTTGGGCTTCTTGCCAGTCCACAACTCATAAGGAGTGTGAAGTGTGTGTGGACGCAGATACACCCTATTCACCGTATGGCATGCAGTAGACACTGCCTCTGCCCAAAATCTCCTAGAAACTTTACGACCTAGAAGCATAGATCTAGCCATCTCTTGGATCGTTCTATTCTTTCTCTCAACAATCCAATTTTGCGGAGGAGTTATCACAGCAGAAAACTCATGTTTGATCCCAAGGCTATCACAGTACAGATCCACCTTTTCTTCCTTAAATTCAGTGCCGTTGTCACTACGTATTCTGTTAATAGTGACTCCGTGTTGATTTTGCAGGACACGGAACTTGGTCGTTAGGAATTCTACAGCATCGGATTTCTCTCTCAGAAAACCTACAATGGAGTACCTGGAGAAATCGTCCACCATCACGAGAATGTATCTCTTACCACCTAGACTCTCCGTGCGAGTAGGACCCATAAGATCCATGTGAATCAACTCAAGAACACGGGAAGTGGTAATGGAATTCAACTTCCTATGAGGGCTACGGATTTGTTTTCCCAACTGACAGGGTCCACAAATCATGGAAGTTGACTTTCCAAGTGATGGTAAGCCACGTACTAGGTCCTTTTTGACTAATCGAGATAAGTCTCTAACGTTCACATGACCTAGACGTTGATGCCACATATCCATAGCAGTGATCGTGGCGCTGTTGCAGACAAGTGAGGATTTGGGCTCAGTCTCATAACAGTTATCTTCTGTCCTCACCCCTTGCACTAAAAGTTTACCGGCTTGATTATAGACCTTACAAGCTTTCCGGTCAAACTTCACTGCAAAGTCATCATCGCACAGCTGGCTGATGCTAAGAAGGTTTGCTTTCAAACCTTTGACGTACAGTACGTTCTCTAGCTTTGGAAATCCTGGTAACTCTACTGTACCTCGTCCAACTATGCTAGATTTGCTAACATCTCCAAAGGTGACTTTCCCATCATTATAATCCTCAAGATGGGTAAAATATGAGGCATCACCTGTCATGTGTCTGGAGCAACCACTGTCAAAATACCACTGTGAGGTATTATGGGCTTTGAGAGCGACATGGACAACAAGGGCCTTTTTCTCTTTCTTAGGAACCCAAGAGTAGGTACCTTTTTGTATTCCCTTGTTGTTGTTGGTTTTAGCTGGAATGCGGGGCGCATTAATTGATGATAAGGTGATCCGTCGGAATTCCTCCATCAAACTGTGTGATGTGGCGGTTAGGAACTCAACACGCTCTCTCAGACTGGCAAACTCATCAATCTGAAGTGGTGGAGCAAACGTACGTCGTATCCGACCCAACTTATAGCAAACATCCCTAAGGTGTCCATTTCTTTTGCAATGGGAGCAAAAGGGCACAGTATTTGGAGGACCTTGGTTTGCTTTTCTTGGTCGAACTCTCCTTCTTGGTTTTTTATGACGGCCATAAGGAGTCGTAGTGAACTCAGGAATTGGTCCGGGTGCAATTTGGGATGTGGAGGCACCATCAAAACCTATTCCTTGCCTGTCACCAAAACCTAAAGCGGGACCGAGGAGCATCTTTCCCATCTTTCCAGATCTGTCCTCGATTTGTACCTTGACTTTCCTAGCTCTCTCAAGGTCATGAGTAAGCTGGGCAACAAGGGCTTCAAGTTTCTTCCGAGTCTCCAGGGAGGAATGGAGCTCACTCGTAAGACTATCCACTTGTTTAGTCAAGTCCGCTTTCTCTTTCTCAAAACTGCTCTCTCTCTCTTTAAGCAAATTCTCTTTACTAACCCAGGCAGACTCTCTCTCTCTCATGGCGGTGCAGGTGGATGACTCTCTCTCTCTCGTTTCTCCTAACTCCTCTTCTAACGCGGTGATCCTAAGCACTAGGGCTTTGTTACGCCTTTTAGTTTTAAATGATTCATTATACAACTCAGCGTACGCGCGTTGAAGGTTACTCTCGTCCTCACTACCTTCCTCCTCTCCCTCACTCTCTTCGCTCTCGCTGTCGAGGTGTCCCTATGAAGTAGCAATCTCATCGTCGTGAGATGCACTAGGAGTACTTACATGACTAGCCATGAATGCGGTGAAGTTACGCTCATGCGGTGACTCATCTCCCGAGTCCACCGTCTCGACCTCACTGTCGTCACTAAGGGTAGCATTTAGGACAGCTTTACCCATTTTCCTATTCAGACGAGTGACACACTCAAACGCTCTGTGTCCCTTACCGTCGCACTCAAAACACCTCTCACTGTCTTTAGGGGGTTCTTTGAAATCTTTCTTTTCAAACTTATTTTTCTGAAAATTCTTTTTATCTTTGAAATTCCCATTTTTCTTAAATTTCAGAATTTTCTTGAAGTTTTTAGCAAATAATGCCAAATCATCTAGGTCAAACTCACATTCAGAATCAGAATTTTCTATCTTTCTAGATGACTCGACTCTCTTTCTTGCCGACCCCTCACTTTTTCTCTCTTGGGCTTTAAGGGCAATTCCCTTATCTTTTGACTTGGCAGATTTAGGAAACATGTCTATTTCATAAGTTTGTAAATCTCCTACCAGTTCTTCCAATTTTAGAGTATTTAAATTACCCAAGGAATTTAGCACAGTGACTTTAGGTATAAAATGCTTAGGAAGGGAACGGAGAATCTTTTTAACAACTCTTGCATTTGGAATATGTTCACCAAGATTATAGCTAGTATTAACAATGTCAGAAAGCCTAGCATAAAATTCATCAAAATATTCATTTTCATGCATGGTGATGGTTTCAAATTGAGTTGTTAAATTTTGCAATTTTGACTCTTTAACAGCATTCGTTCCTTCATGGGTAAGCTGCAAAATATCCCATGCTTCTTTTGACGTGGTGCACGTCATTATGCGTTTGAACTCATCAGGAGTGACAGACCCAGAAATAGCACTTAGACCCTTAGAGTTAAAAGATGACCATTTAAATTCATCATCAGTCCAAGTGATGTCAGGTTTCAAGTTGGTCACATTATCAACAGTCACGGTTGGAGGAGTCCACCCTCGTTCAACCAAAATCCAGACACGTTCGTCAATGGCTTTTAAAGCCGACCTCATACGGGCTTTCCAATAGGCATAATTCGACCCGTCAAAAATAGGCATTTTATAATATGACTTCTCCATTTCAACACGCTCTTTTCAAAAATCAATTTATTCAGAAAATTGATATCTTAGAAAAATTTTGCGGAAAAAGGAATACGCGATAGATTAGCGTAACCTGCTCTGATACCAATTTGAAAGAGTTGGCGCTTGCGTTCAATTAAGAAATAATACAATAACTGCCATTTTTAACCCAAATTAACCCTAAGCATGCAACTAGGTGTGATTGAAACAATATGAAATCATGCACAAGATATTCAACACACAAAGTTAAGGAAAAATCCCCCACAGGGGCAAAACCATTTGTATATCACTATAATTTGTAAAAGACGGTTTACAATCGGATTACAATGAAATACAGTTTGACTAAGAATTACCCTCGGGTATCAGATTCTGTAGTCGCGGCTGGAAGAAACCCTTTCCAGTAGGGCTGGCGGCTGGAACTATCCCTGTCCAGTAGGGCTGCAATGAAGAGGAAGAAGCGGTCCACTTCACAAAGGGTTGAACATCAATGGTGTTCTTGGGTTACCAAAAGTGACTCACAAATGTATGGAATTTGTGTGAATCAAGGGTATGAATCAATGGACTCAAATACCATGAAGACTTATGAGTTATGGAACTCAGAAAATCATGTGTAAGTCTTAAGAAAACCAACTCCCCTATCGTGGTATAAATAAGAATTCATTTGCCCTAAAAATCTGCACACGATCTGTTCGTGGTTATCCAGGGCGGACCGGTCCGGGCCTTAGGCAGATCGGTCCGATGGCGGACCGGTTCTTTTATTTTGAGGCTGATTCAGTTCGCATTCGGTCCGGGGCTCACTGGTCTTAAACGAGCAAGGCGGATCGGTCCGGGTCTCAGCGGATCGGTCCGGCTAGGCGGATCGGTTCGTTTTAATATCAGGCGGACCGGTCCGGCTGTCTGAATTTATGAATTCTTCCTTTCTTTTGATCTTCGGATTTTGTTGATGACGATGTGATCTTTTCAACTATCATTCTTGTAACGGCGTATGACATATCATATACATAATGATGGACAAATTGTCCTTACATTAGTAGCTTAAACTTGCTAATTTTCGAGGAAGTTTTGCAGTTGTATCTTAATTTTCTCTGGATACATACTAGATGATGCCATGTTAGGTGTTATTTCAATTGATAAATTGAAATAACTGATATGGAAAATATAGGCCCCTGTCGCAGAACCTTGAGATATATGCACAAAAGTTGTGTTGTCGTGGCCCCTACCTTTGAGCCTATAGGGTGTGGCCTTACATACTATAGGGTGTGGCCCCGGTCTATCCTCTTAGCTGGACACATCCCTCTCCATTCATAGCAACAATACAACACCTACACCTCTTATAAATAGAGGTCCACACCTCGACAATTGGGGACCGGATCCAAGATCATTTCTTATACTGATTCACAGTCTAGATACACTACACTGGTGGAGGTCTTACCAAACACTCTACATCCCTCTGTTCATCTTGGGGGCTATTCATCATCATCACGATCATCTCTCCGACACTCCTGAAACCGTCATAGACATGTATTCTCTTCTCTCATATACATTCTACACCTATTAAGGCATTGTAAACCTATACTACAACACATAATGAGAATGGGGCAACAAAGTGGACGTAAGCTCATTTTAATAGATGAACTACTCTATATCTTGTGTTTTGTCTCTCTTTACTAGCTCTATTTTCTTATTATGAACTTTACATTTGACTTGCTAATATAAGAATGACAAGTGGACGATTTCTCGTATAATCAATATGGCACTATCTGTGGGAAATGAGGTATTTCAATCTTGTTTGTCTATGTTGTTGGTTCTTAAACACCTTATTTTATTCATGGGGATCATTTGGATCATTATCTCATGGTTGAATTTTTGGTTAGTGAACTCGTATTTTGTACACACACCCTCAAAAGGGTATCGTATATATTCAGATCTGTCTATAGGTCCCCCTTTTATGACCTTAGATCTATTTTTTACATACCCTTATGATGTTATCTCACCAAGATAACACTGAAAAGTGCAAAAGGCAATAGCCTCACAAAGGTGGGTAGCTAAGGATGATATCTATTTGCTCGTTTGTTACTTTCTCAGCCTATGATCTAGGGCTTCCCACTATGATTGTGCCATTATTGTGCACCAAGAGGCTGTTCTGCCCTAGATAGACCCTAGAAGGCATGTTCTCGACGTGTTTCGTGTGAAAAACTCAGATTCTGGGTTCTAATTCTGGGATTGCTCCATTCTGCCGAAGATGGGATGCCACCTAGTAGCTTATCTTCCTTTTTTTCGCAACCCCTACTAGAGCAGTTGGTTTACATTAGCTTCAAAGCATCGGGGAATGGACTCAAGTGGCCTCAAGTTCAACCTTGGTGAGTTCCACTTACGGACAGTGGCAGTGCACATATGTGCCTCACTGGTCGCGGCCTCAACCGTAAAACCCATGTAAAATTAACGCTGCATACCATCTTAACACTTGGTTCATCCTATATTTTGTGATTACTCACTTTTGCTAGTTTTGTCTCAGATTATATTTTTTCACAGATTAACAAAGTATAAATGGAATGAGACTTCATTCAAAATGCATAAATGAAAGGTGAGATTGCTCAGTTGTATAACTGCATCAATCATTTGTATGACAGTCACGCCTCACTTCACACTCATGTCAAATTCTTGACCCAAAGGGTTCTTATGCTAGAGGCCGCGACGCCCAAAGTTGATTGTCAAGCAATAGTGGTCGCAGCCACAGAAGCAATTGTCCCAGAGGACGCAACCCTAGACCAAAAGAGTCAGAAGAGAAAGGTTGAAAAAGCAGAATCTTTGAAGTCTACACTCCACTGATTTACGAGATTGAAGAGGTGTTGGAATTATCAAAGAAAATAAATTATTTTGCTGGCTAAAAAAATTGAACTCCCCTCCTCATAAGAGGGACATAACCGTATATTGCAGCTTCCATAGGAACCATGGGCATAGCACTGGAAAATGTTTTGTGATGAAAGATGAGATTGAAAGGCTTGTGAGGCAGGGAATGTTGCAGCAATTACTAAAAAATTCTTAGAGGATGCACCCTTTACCAAACAGACCACATTCTTAACCCCACCTTAGTCTATATTTCTGTTAAATCTGAAGTGTTGATTTTACACACAAGCGTTGTATTTCTTTACAAACTTAACATATATGTATATATATATATATATATATATATATATATATATATATATATATGAAATTAGGCTTTCTTTGTATTGTCCTAACAAAATCATACATATATATGAAGAACAAATTTAGTCATGTTTTATCTCTTGACTTCCCATTTATAGAAATTATATCAATGACCTTCGTCTTGAACAGATTTCAAGGGAAAGATGGCAGTTATCTCGAAAGACTATTTATTTCAAGAATGATCTAATGTTTCAAAAATGACAACCTTATTTAGGTTACAATGCCACTCATGGTGCAAGGACATATTCTTATATTCATAAGGCCAACCATCCTTCTTTATATGGTATTATAATCTTCAAGGGCTCAAATTTCCCCCACAGCTTTCGGGATGTGTACATTAGCCTGGGGAGGCTTAAAAATGTCCCGTACATTAACTTGGGGAAGCTTTATAATATCTAGCTTGGGGAGGCCTAATAATAACCCACAGGGGCCGAAGACTTAATTGTCTACAGATAATCCTATATTTGAAAGGGTCGAAGACTTAACTATCTACGAATAATCCTATATTTGAAGGGGTCGAAGACTTAATTATCTGCGGATAATCCTATATTTGAAGGGGACAGAAACTTAATTATCTGCGAATAATCCTATTATAGTCTGGGATGGCTTTATACATATCCAAATATATCTTGGGGAAGCTTTAAAATACCTAGCCCGGAGAGGCCTGATAATAACCCAATCAAAGCGACTAAAGGAAGCTATAAATCCACGAAATGCAACTGAAGCATTATAAATCTACACATTTGGAAGATGAAGAAGAAAAAATGGTAACTACCTGAATTGTTCAAATTCCGTGACATGACTTCAAACCAACCACAACCTCTGAATTCCAACCAAGAATTAGAAAATTAGTAGAAGTTAACTGAGGCAAAGTAAGTTAAGCCACATCCCCAAAGCCATTTTTTTGTCACCGCGGCTTGGGGGATGACAACCACAATATATGGGGTGGAAATTTTGAAAAATCCAAGGAAAAATAAACAGTCTGCAACCTATTTGGAGGAAACATTTACAAGCATTCATTCAAAAATCAAAGCAGACAACATAGAAGTAAGCAAAGGAGAAATTAAACAATTAGATTAAAGGCTGTAGACTTGGCAAAAGTTTGTAAAATGATATGTTAAGATAAGTACAAGCAAATGGCCGAAGCCTAAATAAAGTGTTTAAAGGCCACAGCCCATTCCACATTACAAAAAGGAGAAATTTTTAAGTTTAAGATGCAGCATCGTCCTCAACATATCCGTCCTGACCTTCTATAGCCGTATCAGTCTCCTCGTCATCTGTCGTTGCATCCTCTAGAAGCTTTCTTGCTCTCTCCTCTGCCGTAGCCCTCATCTTAGCCACGCAGGCACTGTGCTCCGCATTACCAACACTCCAGGACATAACCTGATCCTTATCATTTGGGAAATTTTTTGCCACACTGTATCTTAGTTCTTGATAGCCATGGATGTATTCCTTGTTGTTGGTAAGGAAAAAATCTCTCGACTTCTTGTAGTCTGCTATAACAACATTGTGGCCTGCTTGCGAGCCACGAAGTGAGAATCCTCCATCTGATTAACAGCTGCGGCGTGATCTGTCTCCTGTTGACTATATTTTTCTTGAAGCTCCTTCAGCTAAGACTTAAGACTGGAGGCATGTAGGGAGGCTTCTGCATCCTTATTCTGTTCAGCCTGGAGAGACTCCGCCGTCGTTGCCAGCTTTGCCTCAACATCATTTTTGTCCTTGACAGCAGCATCGAGGTTCATTTGTGCTGCTTGAAGTGCCACGGCAGCAGACGCTTTGCCAGCCTCAAATAAAGAATTCATGGCATTCTCCAGGTCAGTGGCATACACCCTCTCCGTGGCCTCCTTCATCTTGTAGAGACCTTCATAGTTGAGCTTCTGAGACACCACAACGTTCATGGCCTGAAAAGATAATTAATGTTAGAAGTAAAACATGAAGTATAAAAAGAAAGTATTAAAAATGCAAATTTGCACTTACCTTCAACAGGCTGTGGATAGCATATTCCTTAAGATGCTCATGGTCCTCCTCCACTAAGCGGTCCAGGTCCATGCTGTTAGGAACCATCCTATCTTGTGGACTGCCCTGGCAGTTATGTCCAAGGATGACTGAGGATCTAGTCTCAGTAATTGGGGCCACGGACGTCCATCTAGGCCAACACTAGCATGACTTTGAGAAGGTGCCAGGTTGGCATTAATAGCCATTATTCTTGGAAAAGGGGGGTGAATCTGAAGTATTGGTTTGGGAGGTTCTGCGGCTATGCCGCGGCTCAGACCCAGAAGGCATTAAGCCTGCCGTGACCAGATGACTGCCGATGTCATCATCAAATTGGCCTTCAGGCCTTTCTTGAGGATAAACTCCTCAACCTGAATTGTGGGCACAACAAGAGTCGTTTGGTCGCCCATAGTGGGTGCGACAGGCATAGTGGGTGCGGCAGGACGCTTGGACTTGGCCATTTTCCTCTTCTTCTGTTTAGCTACGTTATTAATTAGAACAACTACTGTCACGACATATTTTTTTGGGGAAGGAGACGTTAAGTATGTCCCGATATACCGCAGTCCTTTAGTTTATTGGCAAAAAGCCGCGACTACTAGCCTAAGGCTAAACCCTAAAGGCAAAAGGGTATTTATCATACAAGTATTGACAAGAGGCCGCAGCCAAGTAACACAAGAATATGCTACCTGCCACGATCAAACTCCTAAACAGTGAGACAACAAAGATGTCCTATTTTAAAGATCAAAGACCTAGAATTTGAAAGGTTTTGCTCAAGAATGGAATGGTACATTTTCAACCTATGAGACTCTAAAGCCAGTAAATTTGATCCTACGCAAGTACAAAGAATTCAAAAGCACAAAAAACCTAAGTCTAAGTCATCAAAGTTTCATTTATTGAGCCAACATGGGTATTAACACTTCATTTCATCAATTGAAGAGTTATATCCACATTTTAGTTATCTATTATGATCGAGTCAAATCAATGGGATCAAATGATTGTATTTTAACATGAATATTAGCAGTATTAATTCAATTCAAATTTAGATATTTAATATGATTCAACAAAAAAAGTGGATTCGTATGGTTCATTTATAAACAGAACATTCAAGATGAAAAATCAGTCAAAAAAGTATTCAAAAAGCTGAACTAAAGAAGTTTTGATTCAATTCGGAAGTTACCTAGAGACCAACGATAAAGGAAAACTAGTTGCTCAGCTTTGAACCACCAGTTGTTCATCCTTAAACCAGTTGAACAATCACCTCAAGATCGTCGGAAAGCTCAAAGGAAGAAATTGCAAGACTTTGCTCTATGGATTTGGAAACGTAGTGAAGGCCATGCCAGTTACCATTTATATAAGAGGCCACGGGAAGATTAAGAATCGCTTTTGAATTGTTGCCGCAGCTTGAGAAGAGAAGACTTGACTACTCAGCTGCAACCCTAATCGCTATCTCTTGGCACTACGAATTGGGGGCTTATTGATATGGCAAATATAGGCCCCTACCGCAGAACCTTGAGGCATATTCAGGAAAGTTGTGTTTTCATGGCCCCTACCTTTGCGCCTATAGGGTGCGGCCTTACATACTATATAATTCGGCCCTAGTCTGTCCTCTTATCTTGTTGCATCCCTCTCCATTCATAGCAACAATACATCACCTACACTTCCTATAAATATAGGTCCACACCTCGAGAATAAGTGACCGGATCCAAGCTCATTTATTATACCGATTCACAGTCCAGAGACACTACACTAGTGGAGGTCTTACCAAACACTCTACACCCGTCGGTACAGCTTGGGGGCTATTCGTCGGCATCACGATCATCTATTCAGCACTCCCAGAACCATCATAGACATGTATTCTCTTCTTTCATCTACATTATATGCCTATTACGGCATTGTAAACCTGCACTACAACACACATACTGAGAATGGGGCAACAAAGTGTACGTAGGTTAATTTTAATAGCCTAACCACTCTCTCTCTCTCTCTCTCTCTCTCTCTCTCTCTCTCTCTTTACTAGCTCTATCCGCTTATTATGACATTTTCATTCGTCTTGCTGATACGATAACAATAAGTGGATGATTTCTCGTATAAACAATAACACTCCACTTGCAAATCTATGTCGTGTACTTTGAGAACTATAGGGATATGCTACATAATTTTCCTCATATTAAAACAATATGAATGAGTTGTTAAGTATATTACAGAAATATGCAATGTTGAATGGGATAGGATCACTCTCCCTTTAAGTGAGATGGAGGAAATAGGAATTAATATTACAAATTGAATTTTAATTTCAATTTCAAATTAAAATTAAATTTGAATTTGTAACATTTCTAGGTGATTGTTTATAACGGTTCTGTAACATTTATAACTAATTTAAATTACATATAGTGTGCATAGAAACTAACCTTCTAGTTCTTATGCGTACACATTAAATAGGTGATTGTTTATACTAATGGAAACTAATTGTTCACACTTTTGTTTATACTAATCCATGAATATACGCTTCTTACCCATAATAGGTGATTGTTTGTAGTAGCTGTGATGGGATATCCTAAATACAAAGAATGGATGGGTGAGACAAATTGATTAAGGGATGTGTTTCACAGAGGTGCTAATGAATTTGTAAAATACGCAAAGAGATGTCATAGTGATGAAGAGTTTTCGTGTCCGTGTGCTAGGTGTAAGACTGATAAGGTGTTTGAGTGGAAAACAACCGAACTACATTTAATAATATGGGGTATGCAAGATAGTTACCAATTTTAGGTTGTACCCCAAACAACTTTCACAACAACCTTCAACAAGTAGGATAGATGTATAAGGGGAGGATGACAATGTAGATAATAATATGCTAGAGTATTTAGTTGATGACGCGTACGGAGTTCATGAAGTGTAAGAGAATAAGGTCACTGGCAATGTACAAGGTTCATGTTCTTATAAAGATACCGGGATAAACCTTGATGATGACTACCAAAGTTTAAAATTTAAGGCGACCCATCCGTTATACTCTGGTTGGTTAATATAGTTTGGAGACCCAATATGATTTGTTTGGCAATAACGTGATAATAATTTTAAATTAGGTGAAAGGCTTGCTACCCAAGCAGAATACTCTTCCAAACAACTATACTATGAAAAAAGTTTGAAAGGTTTAAAAATGAAGTATAAATTCATTCATACTTGTGTGTATGACTGCATACTATACCAAAAAGAGTATGAAAACCTCGATTGGTGTCCAGTATGCGATGAACCTAGATATGTCCAATCTACTAGCAAGGAAGGCACAAGCTCAAAAGTTCCTCAAAAGTGTTAAAATATGACGTAAACCACCCGTCAAAAAGATTCTAAAAATATCTAACACACTTTTAGAGAGAGAAATACTCTTGTCTATTTCAAAATTCAAGTCTACCTCAAATAAGGCTTACAAGTGGGTATTTAAAGGGAATGAGTAACTTAAGCTCCAAGCTAAGACACTAATTACAAAAATTACATTACTACTCCTTACCTCTAAATAACAAAGCAAAAGAAAGAAAAATACAATAACAAAATAAAAGAAAATATAAAAGAAAATAAAATGACTAAAAATCCCTAGAATAGGGATCCAATTCCATCACTCTCCCCGGCTTCGAGAAGCTCGTCCTCGAGTGGAGGAGATGAATGGTAAGAAATCAACGCAACCATCAAGGAGATCTTCACTAGGAAGAAGAGTCATCCTCGAAAATGTCCCTTGTACCAGCTTGCAGTAAATCCTAGGAGAATAGGAACATAACACAAACACGGCTAACCACTAAAATCGCTACACGAGATTCCCGTGATGAACCTCCTTAATCGTACGCCGCGAAAAATTTCCTTCGAGCGCCGATTAAAAGCTACCACGAATGGGTCCACATATCCACCACTAAAAACATCACCTCCAATGTCCAAATCAACCCCGAGAGAGATAACCTCCGATCCAACCTCATCAAAATATCATCCCATGAACAAAATTTGGAAAGAAATCGCTCAAATCAAATATTTTTGACTCGCGAAAGTGCGTGTGAGTCACCCAACCATCCTCGACAAAAATGTCAGAAAAATTCCCAATACTCAATCCAATTTCGTCATTTCTATCTTTCTTACACTCAACCGGCTTGGGAGGAGATTTGTTATCGTTGATTTCACCCGATTGGGTGAGTGAGGTGGAGTAATGACTGGGTGGAGCAACCAATCTTGGACTTGCCGCCAATGATCTTGAATTGAGCCTCAAGAGTTAATCGGGGCGAACTCGTAATTTTGTTGATGATTGGGTTTTGAAAAATGGGTGGTTGGTTGGGGGATTTGGGGTGGTGTTGGAGTAATTTTGTAGGGTAGGAGGCTAGGGTTTGTAAATTGTGGATTGAGTTGTAAAATGGTAGGTTAAACCTTAGAAGTAGGTTATCTTGGATCTTAAATGGAGGGTTTACGGAATAGATTTGGATTTGGGGGGAAATTAGGGTTCATGATTTTGGTTTTCACGTTGCTGGGTTTGGTGTAGAGGGTGGGGTAGGGCAGGGGTTGTGCGTACGAATTTCTAGGGTTAGCATTTTGGAAGTGGGTATAGATTTGTTGTTGTGATTGTACCCACTCTTTTGTTCATTTTTAAATCTCCTCTTTTAGTTATTTGGATTTCTTCGGAGCCATTGAAGAGTAGTGCATGAATTTGATACAAAATACACCAATACACTAACACCAACATGGAGCTTCACCCGCTCTGATACCAATTTGACATAAACCACCCGTGAAAAGGCTCCTAAAAATATCTATCACACTTTTAGAGAGTGAAATAATCTTGTCTATTTCAAAATTCAAGTCTACCTCAAATGATTCTTACAAGAGGGTATTTAAAGGAAATGAGTAGCTTAGGCTCCAAGCTAAGGCACTAATTACAAAAATGCCATTACTACTCCGTACCTCTAAATAAAAAAAGCAAAAGAAAGAAAAATACAATAACAAAAGAAAAGAAAAGAAAATGACTAAAAATCCCTAGAATAGGGATTCATTTCCATCAAAATATATTCCCATTAGGCCTAGATTAAAGCAATTTTTTTCAGTATCATGGATTGACGAGGCAATGACTTAGCATGCTAGAGCAGAAGTAGGGGATAATCTGATGCATCATCTTATTGATTCTACTGCTTGGAAGAGGATGAGTTTTAAGTATCCCGATTTTGCTCAATAACAGCATAACATTCGTTTGGAAATATTAACAGATGGTTTCAATCCATTTGTAAATCTAAGTGCCAATTAGAGTGTATGTCCAGTGATCCTATCCCCATTTAACCTCCCTCCATCATAGTGTATGAGACCTGAATTTTCGATGATGTCTTTATTGATATCTGTGCCAAAAGAACCAAGTGAAGACATCAATGTCTACCTGTCTCCTTTGGTAGAAAAAACAAATGAGTTGTGGGAAGAGGGTTTGCAAGAATTTGACTCTTTTAGAAAAGAAGAGTTTATGCTGAAAGCTATGTTGATGTGAGAAATTTATGATTTTCCAGCTTCTGGGATATTATTCGGTTGTGTAGTACATGGTTATTTGGGGTGCCCTATTTATGGAGAGGAGACTGAATCTCTTCGTCTCCATGCTAGCTCAAAAAATGTATAC
This sequence comes from Sambucus nigra, assembly GCA_949130495.1. NCBI lineage: Eukaryota > Viridiplantae > Streptophyta > Magnoliopsida > Dipsacales > Adoxaceae > Sambucus > Sambucus nigra. The sequence continues at coordinate 76,516,151 of OX422210.1, read as the reverse complement.
CATTGACATGGGAGGTTTTTATCCCCCGCTCATAGTTTTAGATTTGAGAAAGGTTCCAATTTTTTATTGGGGCTGAGTTGAACATAGGCTATTGTCGACAAAACTTTCAGGTTAAGAAATTAAAAGTAAATGTTGTCATTGTGGTCTTAATATGCCAGGTAAGGATCCTAAATTTAATAGTGTTAATCATAGGAAGATCCTAACTGGTAATGAAACTGAGACAAAAAAGGCATGGTCTAGGAGGTAAATTTTATTTGACTTTGCATATTGGAAGAATAACTCGGTGCGCCATGTGCTGGATGTGATGCACGCAGAGAAGAACATAGTTGAACATATTGTGGGCACATACCTTGGGGGAGTCATTAAAAGGATGGAGAAAATGGATAAAAAGACCATAAATAGTTGAAACTTAAGACACAACTATGGTTGAAAGAAGATAGTAGGGGAAGGACAATAATTCACCTTGGTGTGTTTATTTTGACGAGTGAGGAAAGGAAGGTCCTTTAAGACACAATATATAATTTGAAGGTTTAATCTAATTTTTCTTCCAACTTGCAAAGGATTGTGAAATATGCTACCCATGATTTACATAAGTGTAAGTTCCATGATTGGCATGTGATCATACAATTGGTTCCTCTATTGTTTAAGCAATGTTTCTCCAAGCACACGGATTTGTGAGGGCTATTATGGAAATTACCTGCTTCTTACTTTTATGTGAGAAGGTAGTGAATCAAGATCACATAGTGGCCATAAAATTTGTGGTGACTGAAGCGATTTGTGTGTTGGAGAAGTACTTTCCCCCATCATTCTTTGACATAAGTGTTTATTTGTTGGTAAAACTATGCGACGAGGCACTTCTTTGCGGCCCAGTAAGAAATCGGTGGATGTATTCATTTGAAAGATTGATGAAAGTTTTCAAAGATTACGTTAAGAATACATGATACATTGAAGGATCAATTGTTGAGGAATACATCACCGTGGAGTCATCAATCTACACTCGGGAATATATGCCTGACTCGACTAGCGTTGATGACATTGATGAGTTCGTCGATGAGGGTGGTCATGTGATGGGCAAACGAGTGAAATTAACGAGTTTGAAACATGGAAAAGTAGCTCGTTATCTATATGAAGATGTCGAAGAATGGAAAAAGTAAGTTTACATTAATTTAACTTTTACATTATTTTAATTTTTATATATGATTAATTTTCTAATACGTTCATCACGATCTATGCAGAAAATATGAAGCATGTGAGAACAATAAAAGACAAAATAATGTCAGAATCATACAACAAATTTAGGTTGTGGTTGTCACACGAGGTAATTATAATGAAAATGGATGTAATTAAATGTCAAGTTAAAAGAAAGCTTTACAACTAACCTAATTAATTTATCTATATTCTCGGCTCTTAAAGATGGGTGATATGACATCAAGGCTTGCTCGTCTAGCCATTGGACCCTTGTTCATGGCATAAGAATATAAAAATTATCGATTGAACAGTTATGTATTCGGTGTAAGGGTATACGAGGAAAATACAAATGTATAGAATTCGGGTTCTGGCATAAGATACAAGGATCTTACTTTCTTTCGAGGAAGCATGAAAGATAAAAATGTTGTTGAAGTTAAAATGACTTACTATGGGGTAATTCAAAATATATTTGAATTGTACTATGTAAGATTCAAAGAGATTGTATTTTACTATGATTGGGTAAGTGTTGAGGATAAAAATGCTTGTAAAATTTATCCTGGCACCAATTTGGCCATGGTTGTCTTGTCCAAGTTGAAGTGAAACGAACATGTGAGCAATGAGCCATTGGTTTGTGATTTTCAAAAGATCAAGCAAGTGTTTTACTCAGAGTATATCAACAACGAGCCATGGTCAATCTCCCTACAAGCGCCAAAGTGTCTAAGCAGTAGTGTGGATGACTTGGCTGCTCCTACCAAATATTAATCCATTTTTTTATGATAACCCGAATTTGAAACAATTTTTAGAATTGTAATAAGTATTCCAATTATTTGTAATGTCCAGTGGTTTAATGCTTGATCAGTTTAATGCTTGTCATAACTAGTGGGTGTAATCTTCTAGTGCTTTGTTATTATCAGATTTGAATCAAAATTGGTTTTATGGTTAGTGAATATGTTAATTAGTTTTTTGATCAATTTAAACATTAATTCAAAGTACATGACACAGGGATGTGTGTTCGAGGGGGGGAGGGGGGAGTGTGCGTGGGTATTGGGTATTGGTATAAATTAAAATTGATATAAATTGGTATTGATATTGGTATAAATTGAAATTGAAATTGATATCATAAGTATTGATATTGATGTAAGTTTTAGTTCTTATGCGTACTTTAAATTAAATGAAACATACTTTAAATTACATAATTAAATGAAATCTCTCGAATTTGTTATTATCGAATTTGTGCATTAATTCAAAGTCCATCTACATGTTTGTACTAATAATAACAATTTTTGCAGAAGATGTCTTCATCTCAACACGGTAGCGGAGGCAACGAGGGCTCCTCGGCCAGTAGGCCCAAAAAATGGGGAAAATTGGGGTCCGTCGTCGAGAATAAGATGACATTATTGACCAGATAACCAGAGTTGCTAAAGCCAATCGTTGGCCCGGGGTACACTGATTGGAGGGCCGTGACTAATGAGCTCAAGATTGGCATTTGGGGGGCACTACATGTAGTGTATTTATTTTTATAATTAAATTTATATTTATATTTATAATCAACTAACACTTACTTTCTTTTTGGTTCGTATTTGTTTGATAGAAAAAATTCGGTATTCCCCCACATGTTCGCGACTCCACGTTGGAACAGTTGGGGGATCAATATAAGATGTGGAAGAAGAATATGCGGGCACGGTACTTTGGGAAGACCCGGGCTTCCATTCTGAGAGTATGTGGCAGCGTCCCCTCGACGGAGCCAATCTCATTGGCACAGTGACAAAAGTTTGTCGACAATGAGATTGATGAGAGGCAATTGGCACTACTATGAGCGGACGTCTTACGCCGAGGTGGAGCATAAGATGGTAAGTTTTTATTTTTCTTTAATTTTAGTTTTATGTTATTCTTATTTAGCATTACTTTGCGTTACTTACTAATTCTGCATTATTTTATTTCAGGATACGGGGAGTGGCCTTGGGGGTAGGTCACATAAGCTCGATCCCTATGTGGCAATTCGTGCGAATATGGGCAAGGACAAGGACGTGTCCCCGAGCATCGTAGTCACGATTGTAAGTTATAAATGTTTATTTTTTTTAATTACGATATAAATTTTTTATTTACTTAATTAACTACTCATGTACTTTTTGTCGTTTGAGGAAAAGCTTAAGGAAGTGCATGAGTCGCAGTTTGATGCCAACAAAGCATCTTTGGCTACGGACGCACTCAACCAAGTACTCAGAATGGATCTCGAGGGGAGGGATAGGGGGTGAGCTCGCGGGTGGGGATGTTAAGGATCATCGTAATGGAGATGAACAACACTGGGTTGGCATATCAGGTGGATAGCCATGACGATAAGCTATCAAGGTTGGAGGGAACGGTTCTAGATATATACGCCTGCATGAATCGTCAATTGGGCAAGGGGAATGAGAAGGATACTGGGAAGGGGAAGGGGAAGGAGAAGGAGAAGGATAAGGATAAGGAGGTAGAGGTAGAGGTAGACGATAATGTCACTGCTTCATCATCGATGCGCATGAACTCGCTGCCATATGAGTCATTTCCCATCTTGACTCCCGTCGAGCTGCCTATGTCAACAATAGATTGGAAGAGCATGTTTCTACTCGACATATATTATGGGGAATGGATTTTGGGGGGTTAAGGGACCCAGCCTTCTTCACAGGTATGGTGGTTCATCGACGTCCCCATTAAGACATAGAGGCAAAGGTGCTCGTCACGCATGTGGTGTGCAGAAAGGATAACTCACTTTTATGGTTGCGCGAACAATGAGGCGTTAAGCGAATTGAGGGGTGTGTCAATGCATATATCATGTGGCCTTCCTTCCTCCTCACACCTGCTCTAAACTCTATGCCATGACATTATTTCTATCTATTTTATATGGATATTGGATTATATTTGTATTTTTTTATTTTGAAGATGTTGGTTTGGATATGGACGTTTGTATTTCTATTTTATTTGGATATGGATTATATATGCCATGATTTGGTACATTATTTATATTTTCTTTGGATATATGTTGTTTGGACAGTTACAATTTTGCTATAACAGGTACAAATATACTGCTGAGCAGTGGCAGTGGGCATACTGCCTAGCATTTTTTTTTAAATTCTGCGCAGAATTGTCACGGTCAAAGACCGTAACAAGTTTGACTTGTCATGATTTTAGACCTTGACAAGTCGATAATTTTGGTGTAGTGGATGTATTTACAGATGATCTTCTAGGATTACCCTAGAGTCGAGAGATTGACTTTCCTATTGATATTCATCAGGGTGTTTCACCTATTTCCATCTCTCCTCATCGGATGGCCACGACAAAGTCTTGAGAATTAAAGTTCTAGTTGGATGTTTAGCAAGGGTTTTATATACCCTAGTGTGTCCCATTGGGGAGCACCAATCCTTTTTGCAAAGAAGAAGGACAACACTCTCTGACTCTGCATTGATTATCGTAGCTAAACAGGGTGACTGTGACAAAAATTCCTACGCTTAGAATCAACGATTTATTTGATTAGTTATGGGGAGCGGGAAGGATCTCTAACATTGATCTCCGATCTTGGTATCACCAATTGCAAGTTAGGAATGAAAATATTCCTAAGACATATTTTCAAACGAGGTATGGACATTATGAGTTTTTGGTCATGCCTTTCAGATTGATTAATTCTCTAATTGCATTCATGGACCTCATCAATTATATTTACTGACCATACTTGGACAGATTTGTGGTGGTCTTTATTTATGATATTCTGGTATATTCGGCTTTCGATGTTGATCACGAGGAGGATTTGCGTACTATACTTAAGGTACTCAGGGAGAAACAGTTGCATGTAAAGTTTAGCAAATGTGAATTCTGGGTGGATGACATCAAATTTCTTGGTCATGTAGTGTCCGGTGCGGGCATTTCCATTGATTCGTTCAAGGTTGTAGTCATCCTTGGATGGGAAAGACCGAATACAGTCACAGAGATTTGAAGTTTTCTTAGCTTGACTGGATACTATAGGAGATTCATTCAGGATTTGTCTCGAGTTGCATTGCCCATTACTCGGTTGAAGAAGAAAAATGTTCATTTTGTGTGGTAAAATTGGTTTGAAGATGCCTTCCAAAAGTTAAAGTTTAGGCTTACCTCAGCACCTATTCTTGTTCTTCCCAAGAGTGGAAAAGGGTATGCAATGTACTATGATGCCTCTAGATCTTGTCTTGGTGCAGTTCTTATGTAGGTGGTTCAGGTGGTTGCTAATGCTTCTCGAATACGTAAGACGCATAAGAGGAACTACCCCACTCATGATCTTGAGTTAACTTCTATGGTGTTTTCTTTTAAGAGTCTGAGGTATTACTTATATGTAAAGAGGTTTGAGGTATTCATAGATCATAAGAGTTTTCGATACATCTTCACTGAGCGATATCTTAACCTTTGGCACCAGAGGTGGATCGAGCTTCTAGAAGACTATGACTTCACTTTAGAGTACCAACTGGGAAAGGCCAATGTTGTGGATGATTCCCTTAGTAAGAAGTCATATCCTGACTTAGTAGCGATGAAATGCTATCATGGAAAGATGTATGCCAAACTTCAGCGTTATGACTTGCATGTTCATCGGAGTAATGATAGGACCTATTTATGGGGTGTGATGATTATACCAGTCATTCATCAGAAGGTCTTGGATGCTCAGTTATGTGATGATGAGATCATGATTTTATGAAACCACATTCAGTGCGGTGAGGAATTCGATACTCTCACAGTTGATCAGGTGGTGTTCGACATAAGGGTAGGTTGATTGTCCTAGCGATTGAGGAGCTTCAAGCTGAGATTTTGATAGAATTTCATCATTCTCGATTAAGTATACATTCAGGAGATACTAAGATCTATAGGGGCCTCTGTAGAGTTTTTTGGTGGTCGGGGATGAAGATAAATGTGGCTTTGTTTCTGACAAGGTGTTACACGTGCCAACAACTAAAGGCCAAACACAAAAAGCCAGCTAGATTGTTGCAACAACTTCATATTGTCAAGTGGAAGTGGGAGCATATCATAATGGATTTTGTTACAACTTTGCCTAGATTTGAGTGAGTTCACAATGCTATTTGGGTTGTAGTAGACCATCTCACTAAGTCAGCACACTTTTTACCGATTAGAGTCACGGATAGCATAGTAAAATTGGCTAGACTTTACAATCAGAAGATTATTGGACTACATGGTGTTCCACTCACTATTATTTTTGATAAGGATCCTCGGTTCGTCTCTCGATTTTGGAGGAAGGTTCATGAGGAATGGAGTACTAATCTGAAATTTAATATGGTTTGAGCGTACTATTCAGATTTTGCAGGATTTTCTGCGAGCGTGTAGTTTAGAATTTTGGGGTAGTTGGGATGAGAACTTGCCTATTGTAGAATTCTCTTACAATAGCAGTTATCAGTCGAGCATCGAGATGTTCACCTTTGAGGCATTATATGGTAGACCATACTGTTCCTCAGTATGTTGGGGTGAGGTTTTCAAGAAGGATCTCACAAGTTTCAATATGATCAGGGAGATGACTGAGAAGGTTGAGTTGATTAGACACAGACTTTTTATGGCCCAAATTAGGCAAAAGAACTATGATAATAATCGTCGTATACCTCTAAAGTTCCAAGTAGGTGACCATATTACTGAAAGTTAGGGCCCGAACTGATAGCAAGAGGTTTGTTCATAAGGTCAAGCTCGCCCCTCGATATATTGGTACATGTGAGATATTGGAGCGGATTGGGGAAGTCGCTTATCGTTTGGCAATGCCTCCTCAGTTAACTCACGTTCATGTTGTGTTACATGTTTCTACATTGAAGAGGTATCCACACAATCCTAGATATGTGATCAACTGGAAAAATATCGAGTTGCAGGAGGTAGCTACATTCCTAATATGGCTTTTATCTATATTGGATTGTGAGGATATGGTACTGCGTAACAAGGTTATCCCTTTGGTGAAAGTCCTTTGGGAATCACAGGGTGTTGAAGGCGCTACTTGGGAGCAAGAAGCTGATATGCGGGATAAATATCCATAGTTTTTTGGGTGACTTAGGATTTATTTCGAGGACGAAATTTCCTAAGGAGGGGAGAATGTAATACCCTCACTTTTATTACGTACTTGTATTTCGGCTTATTTATATGTCAAAGTGTCATTAATGAAAATTCTATGTTCCATGTCTCGCATGTGAATTTATTTATGCCAATATGATTTATTAAAGCACTTTGATAAAGTTTTATGAAATTCGAACAAGAAACGAATGAAGCATGGACACGAGTAGTAGACTACAAAACTTTTCGACGGTATGCGATACTGCGAACACATAACTTTGTACGAATTTTATAAGATAACTCGTAAGTTAAAAAATAATTTGACCGAATAGTTAAAATCATAAAAAAAAACATATGAATTGCCACGGGGTAAAAAAATTAATAAAAAAACAAAAAGATATATAAAATTATTTAAAAAAATTATTTACGTAAAAAACATGCAAGTGCTCAAAAAACTTGAAAATTTTCATAAAAATATAAAATTTAATTTTGAACAACTTTCACTTATTTGACGTCTTCAAAAACAATCGTTAGAATCCCATTTTAAGCAGATTTTCTGTCTAAATTATAGTAAAAATATTTTAGGTGGTCTGGTTGGCTCATTTAATAGGTAGTTGGATTTTGTATTTTCCTAACTTTGGTGAAACGTGTTCTACTTATATTTTCAAGCCTAAGAGACTTAAATGAGTCAAAATATTGAGAAAGGAAACCTAAAAATTGTTATAAATAAGGGTGGGGAGATTCATGAACCTAATAAACCAAATAAACATAAATCCTCCATCATTTTCCTCTCTCTTATATCCTCAAGAGAAAAAATACTTCTAAAATTCATAGTTCACCCTTATACCCATATTGTCTCTCCTAAAACTCCATTAAATGATCTCAAAACTACACTAAAATATCACATAAGGGGTGGTGCAACTAGGTGTGGTTTAAAAGCTTGATTTTGGGAGCATAGGAGTGGACTTTAGGAGCAATCTAGGAGGACTTGAATTTTTCTTCTCCAAAGTTTTCTCCTCTTCATAAATCAAGTATTGCTTTCCTCTTCCTGAATTCATGTTTTCAAAAGCTTAAAACACCTATGTTGATGAAAGATTATTTCTTGTTAAAAATTGATAGTTCTTGTATTTTCTATTATACGAACTTATATTTTTTTATGTGTTAAAATGAACTAGCTTTGTTGATCAAATTTCATAATATCATGCTTGTATATATTCATGATTCAAACAAGATTTTTTTTAAAACAAATGTTATAATCATATACTACTTGAATATGAATATGTAAGATGCATAAACATGGATTTCTGAGGTGAAAATCCTCATTTCATATGAATATGATTGAAATGAAATAGATAGATTTCATCATTTTTTGAAAGAATGATAAATTTCAGCCCTTAATTTGATGTTGTTAAAAAGTAAAGATAATGGCTTAAAATGGTATAGAAAACACACTTAAAACCTTATATTTGAACTCTAAATTAAAATGGCAATCTTAATGATTACATTTATGATTAAATGAGTAAAATAATATAGAAAAATAATTAGTAAATATAATGTCATGATTTCCACTTGAAAACCCGTTAAAACGATGAAAAATTAGTGTAAGAATGATGTAGAAAACCCATTTGAACTTTTTATAATAAAGTCTATATCAATTAATAAATGTTATAATGGGTAAAATATTATATAAAAACAAAAAGTTACTAAAGATATTTTTCTCTTGAAAATCCTTTTAAAGGATGCACTTTGGTGTAAAAATGGCATAATGACAGTTTTGGTAATTATGTAAAAAACTAGTGGAAGATAATGTTTCTTTACTTTAAAATGATAGTAAAACCATTTTCAAGGTACTAGAAATGTGTTAGTGCATTAATAAATAAGTAAAGTAAATTATGTTTGGATATAAGTGTTCAAAGTATGGTGTTATTATTAGTTGGCCTCCTCGGCTATTTTAAAAGTAAGGCAAATAATGAAGTAAAGAAGTAACAACGAAAGATTAATGCGAGTACTAGGAATAATGAGTAAATTGTAAGAATGTGAATATTTGAAAGAATGTGAATGTAAGAAAAGATAATGATATTCGAATGTTGTCAGAAAGAAAAATTAAGGAGGGCATGACGTCCCTAAAGGTGAAAGACCCCAAACAACCTGGTTGGTGTAGCATATGTGTGCTCGATACCGACGATAAAAGTCCGTGAAATCAGGGATGTTGGCAAATTTTCATGAAAGATTGGGAAAATTAATGGATTAATGAATTTGAATAAATGGAACTTATTACTATAATGTTGACAACATAGTTGGATTAATAAGTTAAGTCTTTGGCACAAGACAAGAAACTGCTTAAGTGTGAGTTGGTCACATAGCTCGGGTGCATTGCATGTAGTTGCATTAACATTTAATAAAATGGAAATTGTTTTAGAAAATATAAAAAGACATTGTATATGTATTGTTTGAACACGAGGACCCCCAATTTTAACTTCTTTCTTTTTAATCCAAGCGAATTTCCAAACACGTGCGGAATATGATGGTTACTAACAAAATTTAATTTTTCAAAATTTATTTAATTTTCTTTTCTTTAAAAGATGAAAAATTAATTTAAAACAAATTTTAATTTCTTAAAACAAATTAAAATTAAACACTACAAAGTGAATTAAAGTAAACACACACACACACCCACTATAAATTCACTCAAACCAAATTAATTTAATTATCAAGTTAAACAAGGTGAGTAAGAACTTTAACCAATTAATTAGTGATAACATGAATTAAATTAACTTAAACTTTACCCAAACTTTAATTAGAACCAAATTATACTTTAGTGTGATAAAATCCAATTTTATCTTGAATTACCTAAGCATGCATTCTAAGGTGATTTTGCAAGATAAGGAGAAATAAATTACGCCACGCCGCGATGTACGAGTAAGACCCAAAATGGAAAAAACCTCGGACAACCCCTAGCCTTAAGTTCACTAAGTACGGAATTTTACAAATACAAGACACGTGACTTACACAACTCGACTCGACTCCCTTCATGCCCCTGACGTGTCTTCTTGTACCAACCTCTGCTTAGCCGACAATCTCGGACTCCTCCAATATAGATTTTGGACAAACGTTAACCCGCAACCGAAGCCTTTCTCTGAGTGGGAATGCCACAGCAACAAACAAGTCTTCTTCTTTAAGGGTTGTAGAAGTAAGCCTAAATAACTCTACAAACGGTAGAGTGGACACCGGTGCCAAACAAACTCCAAGAAAGATATATATATATATATATATATATATATATATATATATATATATAGAGAGAGAGAGAGAGAGAGAGAGAGAGAGAGAGAGAGATGAAGAACTTGGAATCTAAAACTAAACAATGGGTGTATGTGTTTTAGAAGATCATTTCTTGACAAAAATTGAAACACACAAACTTGAACTTTTGTTGGTAGAATTTTTCTCTCAAAGGCTTTGGAAATTTCAAAAATGTTACACCAAAAAGTTGGTTCCCGCACATCATTAAATCTGACAAAAAGTAGTGGGGAAAAAGTAGTGGTAATATGGGAAAAACTACCAAAAAAGTGTTCCCGCCAAAATTCGTTCGAAAGATTTTTTCATTCGAACGACTTTTTCGTTCGATAAGTCAGTGGAAAAAATGCTAAAGTCATTAGAAGCCTCATTCGAACGACTTTATAGAAAATAAAAACTTCATTTTAAGCCCCAAAACTTTTATGAAAAGTTCTAAAATAATATTTTCTGAGCAAACTAAAGTCGTTAAAACTATTTAACAAATACACCCAATTAAAATATCCAAGGTTCTATATACATAATTGCATCCGTACCTTTTGGAGACCTTGTAACAATGTGATGTTGATGATGTATAAACGAGGCACTGAAACACGGCGCTTTGATATCTTCACTTTGAAATACTGGCCGCTACATCTTCAACTTAAACTTCATACATCAGAGGCTTGGAGGATACTCATGAATACTATCCTATGACTCAAATATTTTTGTTCGAAATTTTTTTGTTTGGAATTGAGCTAACACTACATTAAGATTCAATTAGAAATTTATGTCCTTACAAATCTCCCTCTTTGGCTATTCCGGGAAAAAAACCAAAACCAAATCCTAAAGGGCCGTCAAGCTCAACTAGACTAAAAAAACATCCCACCCAAAATAAAAAAATACAAGCATGATTCGAAACCCAAGGATGACTATCTTTTTCGATGAAACTCAAAACCCAAGTATGGCTATCTTTGCCGATGAAAGTTGTCGTTAAAATAATTCCTGCATACTTAAGAAAAACATTAAATGCATAGGAAATATCAAAATATTAAATGCAATTAAAATAAACACTCCCTGCACACTTAAGAAAAATATTAAAGGCATGAGGAATATCAGAATATTAAATGCAATTAAAATAAATACTCCCCTTTAAATTAATTCTCCCCCCCCCCCCCTTTATTGAATATGATCAACCTAAGAAGATGGCACTCTCCCCCTACGATAGATCTCCTAAACTAAAGGCCTAGAAACTACTTCTCCCACTTTTTTCAAGAATAGACAAAGGATAAAGAATTAATTAATTATTCATATCTCCCTCAATTTAACTAAGAACCAATTTTTCCTTTTAAAAATGACGTAAGGGATATAAGGATGCGAAAATAAGTAAAGCATAATGGTGCATGAAGTGATAAGAACATGAATGAACATGGGAAACAAAAATATAACTAATCCATACGAAAATTAAAGGATACCAACTATTATGTAACAAACAAAATGATATCAATTTGAAAAATAAGAAACTAAGTATGAGATATCAAACCAAAATTTTGCAACAAGTTAGATACCAATTATGAATTAAAGCATAGGTGAACTAGCTATAATGGCAAAGACTCAAAACAAACAAAATATCATATAGATGTATACACAATAGATACAAAATAAGCATAAGTACACAAATATAGATATAAACACACAAATGACACAAAATAAAATAACGTGAGTTTTCCACACTGTTATAGCATAAATGTGTTATATGGAAGCACAAGTGAAGGGGTGTGAACAAGATACCAATGAATTAAAACAAATCACTTAAACATATTCACGGAGTTCACATTTGATTGCAAAACTTTATTAACTAGATTTAGCCTTATGTGACAGGATAAAGTGAACCCATGAACAAATAAGCACAATGCATACAAGCCTAGAATATTGATGATTCTACAAACCAATAGAGTCATGAAAATGATTACACAACTAGGATAAATGGACATTGTGCAAAACCGTTGATATATCATCCAAACGCCCTCAAAACATGCATATAATGTTTTTGAAAGAATATATCTAAACTAAATAGGCCTTGGCTAAATATTTTTCTTTTAATGCCATATTATTTTATCCCTTTGGCCACGTATTTCTTTTAGGTCCACTGCAAACGGTGGCTTACTCGCAAAGGATAATATTTCCTTTCGAAGCCCTTCCCCATGCACATTCATATGTACCATTTTTATATCTCACACAAATCTTACGTGCAACGAATTGTACCATGCACTAGTCCTCCTAGGTCACATAATATGTAGATGAGTAGATTGGTAGGAGAACACCTCACAAAGTTCAAGTATACATGTGAAGTTAAAATTCAAAAGATCTTGTGAATGTGTGTGAAAAAGGCATATAAAAGCGAATCCATTAAACAAGTCAAACTTGAACTACTCCACGTAAGCATGATAAAGAACATTTTAAGGATTAAAATTTTTGCCAAAAGTTCTAGCCACATGGTAGCGGTATGAGGATTCAAACATAAACATATACCACAAAATGTGTGTCAAACTAAAATACACACAAAATAGAATCTTTTTGAGTTTTTGAAATTTTTTAACCAAACACAAAAATATTTACTTAAAAGACAAACAAAAATCATTTGTATTTTTCATTAAGCCTAAATAACTCATAAGATAAAACAAAAATGATAAACAAAAATCTTTTTTTATTTTTCCTTTAATGCAAACTAAAATGAAAGAACTATAATACAAAAGATAAACAAAAATCATAATTCTAGAATGAGATATGTGATAAATCAATGAGTAGAACTTGATAAACATTCATACAACTAGCAAGTATATATGATATAAAGCACAAAAAGCTGAAGTATGCAAACAACTAACACATTCAACCTTTAGATTTATCAAGGGAGGTATCGTTTGAAAGTAAATGAGAATAAAAAATCCTATTTTGTAAAGCAACCAAGTCATATTTCCTAGCCCAAACTAACGAAGAGTGACAATCTCAGAGTTTGGGGATCTTAGTTACCTCGGTTACCTTACCTTTGGATTTCTTAGAAATTCTTTTAAGATCAAAACAAAATTTCCTCAGATGACCCTTTCGACCATAGTGTGAGCAAGTAAAGACACGTCAAAAAGTAGTACCTAAGGATTGACCTCTCTAAGCTTTCCTAGGTGATTCTCTCAAAATATTGGTTTTGGCTTTATGAGTAAACTCATTACAAGTATCAAAGCCTAAACCACAAGTGTCATTTTTTACTTGGACGGTACCAAAAATTTTATCTAATTTAGCAGACCTACAATCCAAATCAAGTTTGACTTTACTAGAGTCTTTTAATTTATCTTCTAATTCCAAAATTTTAGACTCTAATAAAATATTTTTCTTTTCAAACACAAGAAGCTCCTTTTTCAAGGATTCCATTAAACCCTTAAGGCTATCTGTCTCGTCTTATATATTCAAGCTTCTCTCGAAGAGCTCTCTCACGTGTCCTACGTTCATCAACTAACGCACTCTCATCAACGACCTTGACACATTCCCTTAAACTAGCTTCTAACTTCAAATTAACTCTTTTTAACTTAATTGGTTCTTTATATAAGTCTCTAAAAGCAATTTGAAGTTCACTCTCTTTATCATCTTCATCACTTTAACTCTCTTTCCCTCTTCTCCACTCTCACTACCATCATCTTTTTTAGCTTGACAAACAAAGGCCTTGAAAGCTTCATGTTTTAAAGCGTCATCGCCGGACAATATCTCACACTCACTAACATGACTAGCCATGAACGCAGTAAAGTTGCGCTCAATGGGGGAATAGGGTCCCTCTTCCTTATCACTATCACTAAGGGTTGCATTGTATGAAATATGTTGCTTACCCTCTCTCCTTAGTTTAGTGGTGCACTCAAAATCCCTATGGCAATACCCTTCACAACCATAACATCTATTCGACTCATCCCTATTAAGATCTTCATTATGATTTTTAGGGAGTTTTTCGTCTTTGTCTTACTTTGATTTATCAAATTTCTTAAAATACTTTTTAATATTATCTTTATTAAATTTAAGAAATTTTCTAAATTTTCTAGCGAACATAGCCATCTCATCGAAATCGATGTCACTCCCATCATCCGAAACTACCTTTACCTCCTTTTGGGCTTTCAAAGCGGCACCTTTATAAAAAAAATTATTTTTGGAGGGAAACATGTCTAGTTCATAGGTTTGTAAATCAACTATGAGTTCTTCTAGTTTCGTAGAGGATAATGTTGGTAAAGAATATAACACAGACACTTTTAGGATAAACCTATTGGCTAAGGACCTTAAAATTTTCTTAACCACTCGGTCGTCGGGTATTTTCTCTCCTGAATTAAATGATGAATTTACTATATCGGAAAGTCTAGCATAAAATTAATAATGTTTCTTTTTCATTCATTTTGATGGTTTCAAATTGAGTGGTGAGGTTTTAGAGTTTATAATCTTTTACAACACTTTTTCCTTCATGAGTGAGTTGTTAAATATCCCAAGCCTCCTTAGCAGTTTCACACATCATGATACATCGGAATTCATCCGGTGTGACCACGCTAAATAAGGTATTTAAACCCCGGGAGTTAAAATTTGTAAGTTTTAATTCATTCTCACTCCATCTCTCGACGGGTTTGGGTACATGAACATTTTCAACTAACATAGTCGGTGAGGACCACCCATTAACAACCAAAAGCCAAACCCTCTCATCTATCGCCCTAAGTGCCGAACGCATACGTGTTTTCCAATATACGTAATTAGAACCATTAAAAAATAGGAAATTTAGAAAATTGATAAAAATTTATTTTTAACCAAAAATATTAAAAGGACCTAAGTACAGTAAATTAGTACTTCTAGCTCTGTACCACTTGATGGAACACGAGGACCCCCAATTTTAACT
Organism: Sambucus nigra; assembly: GCA_949130495.1. Taxonomy (NCBI): domain Eukaryota; kingdom Viridiplantae; phylum Streptophyta; class Magnoliopsida; order Dipsacales; family Adoxaceae; genus Sambucus; species Sambucus nigra. The sequence goes on along the minus strand of OX422210.1, from coordinate 76,500,748 downwards.
TATTTCTTTTTAATCCAAAAGAATTGCCTAACACGTGCAGAATATGATGGTTACTAACAAAATTTAATTTTCCAAAATTTATTCAATTTTCTTTTCTTTAAAAGATGAAAAATTAAATTAAACACAAATTTTAATTTCTTAAAATAAATTAAAATTAAACACGACAAAGTGAATTAAAGTAAACACACACAAACACACGATAAATTCACTCAAACCAAATTAATTTAATTATCAAGTTAAACAAGGTGAGAAAGAATTTTAACCAATTAATTTAGTGATAACTTGAATTAAATTAACTTAAACTTTACCCAAACTTTAATTAGTACCAAATTATACTTTACTGTGATAAAAATCAATTTTATCTTGAATTACCTAAGCATGCATTCTAAGGAGATTTTGCAAGATAAGGAGATATAAATCACACTACGCCATGATGTACGAGAAAAATCCAAATCGGGAAAAACGTCGGACGACCCCTAGCCTTAAGTCCACTAAGTACAGAATTTTATAAATACAATATAGATGACTTACACAGCTCGACTCGACACCCTTTAAGCCCCTGACGCGTCTTCTTGTACCCATCTCTGCTTAGCCAACAATCCCAGACTCCACCGGAACCTTGGACTCCTCCAATATAGTTTTTGGACACTCATCAACCCGCACCCGAAGCCTTTCTAAAAGTGGGAATTCCGCAGCAAAAAACAAGTCTTCCTCTTTAAAACAACTCTTCAAACGATAGAGTATATCCCAGTGCCAAACAAACTGATCGAGTGGAAAAATCGAGCGTCTGTGTAATATGCTAATCGTTGTTATCGGCTTCTGACCACAATATAAAAAAAACTAAACTTTAACTACACTCTTATGGAGTATAGCGACGAGTTTGGGTATCGAATCCACAGGGAATGTTTGATAGATTTTAATTGATTTATTACTTCAAAAATAAAGTATAAAAGATGATGATGGTGTGAGAAAGGACAAAGGGGAAAAATAAAGAAGTTAACTAAAATTAATTGGAAAATCAATGTATAGACACAATCCCCTAACTCCTAGTATGTTTACCGAGTATAAGACTAGTTATGAATTAGATAATTGATTAAATCCAGTCTTTATTAATCCTAAGCATTCCATATTTGAGGGATCATATCCCTCACCATATGAAATCAAAGGTAAGAACAAAGTGGTGTCATTTATAGCTATACTCGTATCGCACTCTAAAGCATACCGGTTACCAAGGGCAAACGAGATCAAAAGTCCTACGACGATTGTGATCACCACACAACACGATTCAATCATTTATTTAATTCAGGGAAATAATTTTACACACATGCAAACCACGTCGGGTTGGATCCATGCATCTTTAACCTTTAAAAACTTGGCCTAACATGGTGAAATTAGTGAAAACTACGTTATCTACGTTGCATGAACTCATAATTGCATGGAAAGAGAGATTAAACATGAGAAATAATAATAAAAGTGTTAGAAATAAAGGTTACAAAGATTAAAGAACAAGACCATGCAAGAAGAAATCAAAAGTTGAAGAAAACCTGGAAAAGCTTTTGAATTAAAGGTGCAAAATATGTAAATTCTTCTCCTGGATGTTCCTACTTATTCTGCAGCTTTTACATGAATGAAATCTAAATAAAAAGAGTCCTAATGACTAAATATATAGGCTAGAGGTCGTTTAGAAGAGTCCTCCAAACATAAAACTCTTTTGGCTAAAAGATAAGGACAAAATAAAAATCTTGTATCTGGCAATTTGTCACACTTAGAAAGCGTGACTAATTTTGTAACTTATTTTGAGCGAGATTAAATGCGGTCTGGATCCTTTTAAAATAAAAGGTCTGGATCGCCCTTAAAATTTATGCATAGATTTTCTTCTTGACTTTTCTCATCTTCAAAAGTTCATAACCTCTTTACCGTAGCTCTGATTGAGGAGTCATTTTTTCCAGTGTTCTTGTAATTGAAGGCTCTTTAACTTTTCAATTGGCCCCACCTCCAAAATAAGGCTGAAAATTATTAAAATGCCCTTCAACTCCCTGTTTCTTGGTTTCTTTCACTATTTTGAGTTCTCTTTCGCACTAATTTGCATGAAATACCTGTAAAACACATAAGAGATACACAAAATATGAAATAATTTCCAAAAGGGTTAGTAGAATAACTATGAGACAAATCCAAGATATTTACACCGCACGGGATCATAAAAATACCAAAATTAAGAGGATAAATGTGAAGAATTTATGCCTAATCAAACCCCCCTAACATAAAACTTTGCACGTCCCGAACAATGTAAAATCATAAGAGTATGAGTTAAGGAATCTTTTAAAAATTTGTTGGGATAGAATACCTTTTTTGCGGGCAAGCGATTGCATCTAGCGTATGCAATAAGCCTTTAAACCTAGAGGTTACCCTAGTAGGACGATTTGTGTCTCGTGAGGGTTTGCAGCGAATATACCCACAAAATTCATTTTTGACCCAAGAAAACTCAAAATATCTAAAAATTGGACAATTTAAACTCCCCAAAAAAATAGTCACCTTAAAGTCATATTCACTAGTCTCAAGTCATAGTATGTGTGTGTGTGTGCGCGAAACCGAAAATTTAAACGTTAATTTCCACCGATTGATCATTACGTTACTTTTTGAAAATTCATTTTGATTTAAATGCTCACCAGCAACGGCGCTAAAAACTTTACGTGACCACAAATGTGTTTTAGTGTGTGTGTTATCTAGTCTCAAGTGCAATCCTGTCGCTCAAGTAATAATCCCGATAAGTCAGGGTCGAATCCTCAGGGAAATAGGACGATGAAATCGTGACGATGATGGAAGGAACGAGAATCCTAAATTGACTCTAAAAATGAAACAAAAAAGAAAAGATGATGAATTTTGGGTTGGATGTCTGCTAGCTCAGAGGAGAAAGAAAATCTAACTACTGAACATGCGATTAACTAATGAAATTCTTTTTAAACTACTTGTGAAATTATGCTTTAACTGAAAAGTTTGAAAGTGAGAACAAAACGAGTTAGGATACACTCCTTCAACCCTAGTTCATTTACTAATGTCAAAACCAAATTTTGAATTAAAATAATTGAGAAAACCCAGTCTTTGTTAATCCAAAGCATTCCATATATGAGGGATTGTAGCCCGCACCATATGAAATCAAAGGCAAGAAAAAATGGTGTCGTTGTAGCTACACGCGCATTGCACTCTTAAGCATCCCTGTTACCTAGGGAAAACGGGATCAAAAGCCCTACAATGGTTTTGATCACCACACAACACTATTTAATCAATTATTTAATTCGAAATTAAATTTTATGCATTTTTAAAGAACACCGGGTTGGATTCATGCATCCCAACCCTTAGAAAATTAGTTGGACATGATTAAAGAGGAGAAAAACATAGTTACTGAGAAATAAAACATCAAATCTAAAGAAAATAGAGGAAAAGAGAAAGTGCATAATCAAACCAGCAATCAAACTAACTAGCTATTGAAGAATTAAATGAAGAACATTATTTGTATTAAAGAAAATCAAAGTGCAATCCTTACAGCAACGCTCTTTATTGAAATATAGGATTTTTTACTACAAAAACCCTCTACTTCGAATTAGCTAACCTAAAAAAATTGAACTCCTATTATTATGTAACAAACTAGAATAAATAACTCCTAAATTAACAAGAGTTTGACCCCATAAAAACTTTGAGAAAAAGAATAAAAATTGAAGAAAATCCAAGGCGGTCTGGACCGATCGGAGGAGGAGGTCTGGATCTCCCCTTGTTTCGAGACAGTGTTCCTCAGAATTTAAGGCAGTCCAGATACTTTTCTGGAAAAAGGTCTGGATCGCCCCTAGGGGTGGTAAACGGACGGATAAGGATCGGATACCATGTTTTCCATAGCAGTATCCTCTATCTGAATGTACTATCCGTATCCGTATCCGTATCCGTATCCTCCCGAATAGTTAAAACAACTATCCATATTCGTATCCGTTCGGATACCTCGAATTCGGATAATATCCGTATCCGTTTACATTATTTAGCCATCGCAAAAAATAACTATTAAAATGTCCAATCCAATCCAAATAAATATATAACAAAATTACTGTCTCCTAACATCAACAATTATGGATTCCATAATAATAGTATCATTCCATAATGGTAATATGGATTAAAGCTTTACAACCATATAAGCTTAAAGCTATGAAAAAAAATAATAGTCGCATTCCTTGACAGTAGAAATAAATATGCACCTTTTAGATTAAATCAAATTTATTGAGAATGATAACCTCGTGGACCTTTTGTCTTCAAAATATACTAATATTGTTATTTTAATAAGTAAAATTTTTATTTTGTATATAATATACATGTTGTGAACTCCAGTTCTCATCACAATCAAAACCATCTTTTTACATTTTTGTTTCTCTCTTACATTCTATTATGTTTCTATCTTACATTCTTTTCTATTTCTCTCGTACATTTATTTATAATTAAGGAAACTAAAGAACAACTATCTGAGGGTTTCTTTGCTCTTGTTTTGTACGAAAGAGAAATGAAATGAAGTTAGTTAGTTTTTTTTAGTGGAGTATATGTTCTTTAGTGGGTGTATGTTGTGTGTGATAGGGTGTATTGTAATTTAGTGTAACTCCATGATAATAAACCCAATAAAATAATAATACATGACATTTTATAATATACCCAATAAAATAATAAGTTTAGGGTGTTTTTGTTTTGAGTGGAGTATGTGTTTATTTTGTTTTAGGGAATAAAAGATTAAGTTTGTTTTAATATTATTTTATTAGTAATACTAATACTAATATTATTAGTAATATTTTAAACATATGTTTGACAGATACGAATATTCGGTAAAACGGATATCCGATAAAATGGATACTCCGCATCGGATACGGATTATCCATGTCGGATACTAGTACTATCCATATCCTTATCCGTTTTCTCAGATATTATTATAGAGTATCCATATTCGTATCCGTTTCCATATTTTCGGCTAAATATCTGCAAATTCGGATGCGGATTTTCCAATATCCATTTATAGCCCTAATCACCCCCTATTTTGGGACAAAACTTTTCGTTTGAGGCGTTCTAGATCCTTTTCCAATAAAAGGTCTGGACCGGGTATCTTTTTCATCCAGGGGTCTTTTCCTTGCTTCCTTCTCAACTTCAAATCTTCGTAACTTGATCACCAGAGCTCGGATTGAATTTCCATTTCTTCCAAAGTTCTTGAAATTAAATTATCTTCAACTTTCTAGTTGGCTTCAACTCCGGACGATGGCTACAAATTTATGAAATTACCCTTTGACTTTCCTTCTTTGACTTTGCTCATTGCTTTTCTAGTTTCTTTCTTCCTTAATGCTTCAAATACCTGCAAAACATAGGAGAAATACACGAAACTAGATGTACTTGTTAGAGGGGGTTAGTGTAAAGGAAACACGATAATTACACTCATTTTACATTGTTCGAGATGGTAAAAGTATCTAAATTAAAGGGCTAAATTCGGAATAATTTGAGCCTAATCAAACCCCCCTAACTTAGAACTTTGCGCGTCCTGAGCAATGTAAGAGAATATAACTATGGGTAAACTCTTAAAAATTTTATTTTATTGAATATATTACCACTTTTGCGGGCAAGCGATTGTATTGAGCGTATACAACAAGTTTTAAACCCCTAGGACACCCTAGTAGGATGAGCTGTGTCTCGTGAGGGATTGCAGTGAATATACCCACAAAATTCGACTCAAAGAAAACTCAAAATAATAAAAAAAATATATAATTCAATTTTTTTTCAGAAAATAGTCATCATCAACTCACATTTAAGAGTCTTAAATCACAGTGTGTGTGTGAAGCTAGAAATTTAACCTCGAAGTTCCACTGATTGACCCTTACGTTACTTATTCGAAAATTCGTTTTGATTCAAATTCTCACGGAGTTCTCTCACAAACGAATCTCGTGGAAGTGTGGTTATTTCTCATGGTGTGCGTGATATAAAGAGTTATTGCATTGGAACCAAGTTCACGCACACAAATAAAAAGACGAAATTCTTTGGTAAATGGATCTCATCATCGGATTACGATTATAGGGAAACGGGAACATCGTCGCTAATTCACACCTTTAATAACTTTTATTATCTTTTTGTGTTTTAGCTCTCCACGTAGTAACCAATTTCGCAATTTGGATTTGGTTAGGACTTTTTCGGGTTTTAAGTTGTAATGGGTATAAGGAAATGGGTTTGAGAAATTTTGAATTGGAAAATATTCTTAAGATGTCCATTAGTGCTTTTTCGGGCTTTTGCTCATTTTTTTTCTTATTTTTCTATTTTTTCCCTGTTTTTCATGCTTTTCTTTTCTTGCTATTTTTGTTGAGCTTTTCGGACTTAAATTTTGACTTTTCCAAATTTCTCAATTCCGGGCCAATTGGGTGTTTTCGGGTTATCAAACGAAAGAAAATTTTTTAGTCGGCTCAAAATGGGTTGCAAAAAGGGGTACTTTTTCATGACTTTTTCTGGCCAACATTTTTGGGTGACAAACGAGGGCCTACTTAATTGTTCAAATTACTAATTGCGTTACCATATGCATTTCGAGATTGTTTTAGGTTTAGAGACATCTCAGTGTATTTTTCGAGGCAACATCACACACTGTTCCCTTAACCGATCAAAACAAGGGTATTGAGATCGCGATGACTTTTTAGACGTTGATCTAGAACTTTGAGTTAACCATTAACTCGGATTGATTTATAAACTCACAAAAAAAAGGATAGGCTCGAATCTCACCGGGTTGGTTAATTTCCACATTTATTTGTTAAATCGTCCATGTTCGCTCAATTTCCATCTTTAGCCAATTTCGACTTTGTGTACTATGTTTTTTTTACGATTTAAGACTTCAAATATAATAAAGGTGATATTTTTGGAAAATTTATATTCCAATTTTTATTTATTTTGAAGAAAAAATATTTGTGCTTTTTCAACATTTATCAATTTTTATTTTTGGAAAATTTTTGAATTTTTTTTTGGAAATTTTCCAAAAAACATATGTGGAACGAACATGTGATCAAATCAATGAATCTACATAATAAATGGGACAAATATTCCACACCCCTAACTTAAATGTTGCGCCGTCCTCAATGCGAATCAAGAACACAACAGTAAGAGAGGAAAAGAAAGATATTACCCAAATGGAGTGATCCCCGTTAAGTACGAATCCATTGAATCTACAAAACAAGTTAGAACCAAACATAGCAAAAAGAATAACAAAAACTTTAACTAATGACACTAGACTACAATAAAAAAAAGGAAAAGAAAAAGAAAAAAAACCTAATTATGTACAACCTACGATTTTAACTTCTAATGACTCATACAATAGAAGTCAAAAAAATTGAGGGTCCACCCAAAATACAATTTGACTTTGAGGGACAATTGATGTACCCTCAAAATTTTCTTTTATGCCTCCCAAAAATAAGAATTCCGTTTAAACAACAGAAGGCATGTGTAACCCGAAAAAAATGGATCATAACTAATTAAAAATATCAGAAAGATAATGAGGGATTTGGATAAACAGGGGACAAGTACCATTGGGATCCAAGAAAAATAGTTACCCCTCCTAAAGAATTTTCACGTAGTATAGGAAGATGGGTACACAAAAATGAAGATTTCATCTTAGAGAACAATTTAAGAAAAGGGTCCTTATCCTCAAAATCTTCTCAACCAAAATTTTCAATTGGATCTGGTGGAGTGACACGTCTAAGTGTATGGCCCATAAGATGAAGCATCTCAAAATAACATTCCCATGCAAGAATCAGATCAACGTCCTCAAGACATTCATCCAGTTCTTGTGATGGATTTAATGGTTTGATAATAGTGGGGACACATGGAGACAAATGATCTTCAACCTCAGTAGATTTTGGAATATTTATAAGAGGTTTAAATTCAAAAGAACTTGGATCACTCTCAATGATTTAGTCCTTAAAAGTGTTAGGTGAAGAGCAAGTCTCGCCCTCCTTTAAGATTTTCAGATAAGCATCAATCTTCTTACTAGTTGCTTTAATTTTTAACTCTGTAGCAGCAAGGTCATCAAATTTCTTTTTGCTAATAAGCAAGAGTTCTTCCAAAGTAGGCTTCTTTGGTTCTAGCACCTCGGATTCTTCATTTGGTTGAAAGCATTCTTCAACTTCAAAAATATGGAAAGAAAAATCCTCACTGGGTTCAACTAATGCATCCAACTCCTGCTCCCCGATTATTTTCCTGATACTCTTTTTCAAGTCTTTTGTCTTCAAGCCTTTTATTTTGATAAATTTGGATCGCCTTAGCACCGGTCTTGTATTTATGATACTTATTTTTAGTGATATTGATCCAATGTTCATAAATCTTGAGCCCATCCTCCCCACTATTATCATAACAATTAAAGCCACCAAAAGAGTTAAAGTAAGACATTTCAAATTAGGCAATTCAAAAACGTGACACCCATATTTTTGGATTTTTTTTTCAAATTTGGGATTAACCAACCTAACCTAAAGTCTACCTAATTCCCCGACAACGGTGCCATTTTGATCGAGTGGAAAAATCTAGCGTCCGTATAATACGCTAATCGTTGTTATCGACTTCAGACCACAATGGAAAAAAAATCTAAACTTTAACTACACTCTTATGGAGTATAGCGACTAGTCTGGGTATTGAATCCACAGGGAATGTTCGATAGATTTTAATTGATTTATTACTTCAAAAATAAAGTGTAAAAGATGATGGTGGTGTGAGAAAGGAAAAAAGGGAAAAATAAAGAAGTTAACTAAAACTAATTGGAAAATTAATGTAGGGACACAATCCCCCAACTCCTTGTATGTTTACCGGGTATAAGACTAGTTATGAATTAGATAATTGATTAAATACAGTCTTTATTAATCCTAAGCATTCCATATATGAGGGATCATACCCCGTACCATATGAAATCAAAGGCAAGAAGAACCAATTATGCAACACGATTCATCTAAGATTTTAATTCAAAAGTTTATTTCCATATTGATGAATTAGATTGAGTGGGGTTCTTGCATCCCAACCTTTACAAACCTAGCCTAACATGGTGAAATTAGTGAAAACTACGTTATCTATGTTGCATGAACTCATAATTACGTGGAAAGAGAGATTAAAAATGAGAAATAGTAATAAAAGCGATGGAAATAAAGGTTACCAAGATTGAAGAAGAAGACCATGCAAGAAGAAATCAAAGGTTGAAGAAAAACTGTAAAAGCTCTTGAATTAAAGGTGCAAAATATGTAAATTCTTCTCCTAAATATTCCTAGTTATTATGGAGATTTTACATGAATGAAATCAAAATAAAAAGAGTCCTAATGACTAAATATATCGGCTAGAGGTCGTTTATAAGAGTCCTCCAAACATAAAACTCTTTTGGCTAAAAGATAAGGACAAAATAAAAATCCCGTATCTGGAAATTTGTCACACTTAGAAAGCGTGACTAATTTTGTAAAGGATTTTGAGCAAGATTAAATGCGGTCTGGATCCTTTTCAAATAAAAGGTCCGGATCGCCCTTAAAATTTATGCAGAGATTTTCTTCTTGACTTTTCTCATCTTTAAAAGTTCATAACTTCTTCACCGTAGATCCGATTGAGGTGTTGTTTTTTCCAGTGTTCTTTTAATTGAAAGATATTCAACTTTTTAGTTGGCCCCACATCCAGAATAAGGATGAAAAATTACAAAAATTCCCTTCAACTGCCCATTTCTTGGTTTGTTTCACTATTTTTAGTTCTCTTTCGCACTAATTTGCATGAAATACCTGTAAAACACATAAGAGATACACAAAATATGAAATACTTGCCAAAAATGGTTAGTATCATAAATATGAGATAAATCCAAGCTATTTACACCGCCCAGGATCATAAAAATAACGAAATTAAGGAGATAAATGTGAAGAATTTATGCCTAATCACAAACTCCAAGCAAGATATGTATATATATATAGATCAAGAACTTGGAATCTAAAACTAAACAATGGGTGTATGTGTTTTAGAAGATCACTTCTTGACAAAAATTGAAACACACAAACTTGAACTTTTGTTGGTAGAATTTTGCTCTCAAAGGCTTTGGAAATTTCACAAAAGTTACAACAAAAAGTTGGTTCCCTCACATCATTAAATCTGGAAAAAAGTACTGGGGAAAAAGTAGTGAGAAAATGGGAAAAACTACCAAAAAACTGTTCCCACTAAATTTCGTTCGAACGACATTTTCGTTCGAACGACTTTTTAGAAAATAAGAACTTCATTTTAAGCCCCAAAACTTTTATGAAAAGTTCTAAAATAATATTTTCTGAGGAAACTAAAGTCGTTAAAACTATTTAAAAAATACACCCACTTAAAATATCTAAGGTTCTTTATACATAATTTCATTCATACCTTTTGGAGACCTTCGAACAATGTGATGTTGATGACGTATAAACAAAGCACTGGAACACACGCTTTGATATCTTCACTTTGAAATACTGGCCGCTATGTATTCAACTTAAAATTCAAACATTACAGGCTTGGAGAATACTCATGAATACTATCATATGACTCAAATGTTTTTGTCCGTAATTGAGCCAACACTACATTAAGGCTCAACTGGAAATTTGTGTCCTTACATGTGTATTATTTTGTTTATCAAATTATTTCTTAGTATTTCCCACCCTACTAGGAATTCACTCACCCCATTACTTTTCCCACCCCAGGAACTTCACTTGCTGACACTGAAAAAGGATCTAGGTAAGGATGCTGAGGGTGCGACTCGACGTTAGATGCTCTATTGGTCATTCCTTAATATGTTTAATAGTTATATTTGTACTACTTTAATTAATATGTTGGAACTCTATTATGGGATTTGGACTATTGTGTTGTCTTACTCATTGAACTGTATTTCGATAGATTAATTGTGGTACTAAATGTTTTTTCATGAAAAAATTCATAAGTTGGGGTTATTATGCATGTTAAACATTTATTCTACTGCAATTGAAATTTGACAAATGAATATTATGTCCTTAAATCAATTAAATGAATATTTATCTTATATAATAAATTAAACTTTTCCCCCCTCCCCTTTAACACCTCAATTCGGATTTGGGTTATTCCAACGGTAATCTAATTTCGGGTCGACACGTTACAACTTGGTATCAGAGAATTAGGATTCACATGTGCGATGGAGTGATAACACAACTTCCTTATTTATGTTTCCTTGAATAAACTAGTATATTAAATTACATGTTCATATAGTCTGCAGCTAGGCGTAACAATGCCGCTTCTGGGAATCGCGAGCTTTAACGCATGGAAAGGGTCGTGCGTCAGTTAGATGACACTCTCTCACAGCGAGAGAGGAGTAATCGTAGCGGTGTTATAGAAAGTACTAATGCAGCTTCTATGCTGAAGGATTTCGGTGATTGAACCCTTTAACTTTTAATTGTAACAAAGGAACATCTCATTCACTTATATCTACGTCATTAGCTTTCTGTTTGGGGTTAGAGGTAGTTGAGTTTAGCCCACCCATACTTGTTGGGTTGCCCATAGGTGGCATTATTGTCCTTAGAAAAGTCTATCAAAATTGTGTAATCATATCTGGAGACTATATTCCAGAGTACGATCTTATATTAATGGATACGGATGGCTTTGTATTTATCCTCGATATGGATTTTCTGTCCAGCTTTGATGCCACTATCGAGTGCCATCGACATAATGTGTCAATATCTCTTCCAAATGGCTACCGTTATCTCTTTGGTGGCGAGAAGTGCATAAATTATCCTTGAAAATTCTCTTCTATTTAAGATCAGAAACATTTCTTTGAATTGTTAAGTAGCATTGTGGCACAAGAAGACCATGTACGTGTGATTGCAGATTATCCTATTATGTGGTATTTTCCCAATCACTACACCCAAAAGGAAAAATTGTCACCTTTGAGCGGGCAAGACTTGTCACGGTCATTGACTGTGATAAAAAAATATGCATTTTTTATCACGGTCAATGATCATGACAAGTCCGTGATAAGTATAGTCGTCACGGACTTATCATGGTCAAAGACCTTGACATGTCCGTGACAACTATTTTCACTAAACCCCTAAACGCCTCTTTTTTCCCACTATTTCCTTTCCCTCCATTTTCTCTCCCTCACGCGCGACTTATCTCTCTCTCTCTCTCTCTCTACATTTTCAGGTGAGTTTTTTTCTTTCTCTATCTCTCTCTTTGTTTTTCGTGTATATGTATGTGTGTGTGTGCATGGGTCTGCGTGTGTGTGTGGGTGGTGGGGAGGGGCAGTGTGCGGTGGGGTGGTCTGTGTGTGTTCGGGGTGTGTGTAAATTGAAATTGGTATAAATTGATTTAAAATTGAAATTCATATGTATTGGTATTGGTATGAATTGAAATTGAATTGGTATTGATATTGATATTGGTTTAAATTGGCATAAACTGAAAATGAATTTGAATGGGTATTGATATTGGTATAAAATGATATAAATTGGTATAAATTGAAATTGAATTTGAATTGGTATTGGTATTGATATTAGTATAAATTAAAATTGATATAAATTGGTATTGGTATAAATTCAAATTGATATCGTACATATTGAAATTGGTATAAGTTTTAGTTCTTATGCTATTTTAAATTAAATGAAACATACTTTAAATTAAATAATTCAAGGAAATTTCTCAAATTGTGATAAGACATAACTAAATGAAACATACCTTAAATTACATATAGTGCGCATAGATACTATCCTTATAGTTCTTATGCATACGCAATCAATAGCCGTTAGACCTATTCGAGAGTCATTACCCCTATAATGAGATCTCTCGAATTGTTTCGTTTGGAAAGTTTGGGATTGCTTAGCTTTTCTATAATAATATTCTTAATGGCTTAAACTTGTTACTTTGGGGGGAAGTTTTGTAGTCATATACTAATGTTCTTTGGATACATACTAGATGATGCGATGTTAAGTGTTATTTCAATTGATAAATTGAAATAACACTCACATTTGTGAATCTATGTCTTGTACTTGGAGAACTATGGGGATATGCTACTGAATTTTCCTCAAATTGGAACAATGTGTATGATCAGTTAAGTATATTACATAAATATGCGGTCTTAAATGGGATAGAACCACTCACCCTTTAGAGGAGATGCAGGAAATAGGAGTTTATATTATAAATTGAATTAGAATTTCCATTTCAAATTAAAATTGAATTAGAATTTGTAACATTTATAAGTGATTGTTTATAACGGTTTTGTAACATTTATAACTAATTTAAATTAATTATAGTGTGCATAGAAACTAGCCCTCTAGTTCTTGTGCGTATGCATTCAATAGGTGATTGTTTATACTAGTGGGAACTAAATGGTCACACTTTTGTTTATACTAATCCAAGAATATACGCTTCTTACCATAATAGGTGATTATTTGTAGCAACTGTGATGGGATATCCTAAATACAAAGAGTGGATGGGTGAGACGAATAGATTAGGGGATGTGTTTCGTAGAGGTGATAATGAATTTGTGAAATACGCAAAGAGATGTCAAAATGATGAAAATTTTCCGTGTCCGTGTGCTAGGTGAAAGACCCCAAATAACCTGGTCGGTGTAGCATATGTGTGCTCGATACCGACGATGAAAGGTCATGAAATTGGGGATGTTGACAAAATTCCAAAGTAGCATTCCTCAAATATTGGGAAAATGAATTGGTTAATTAATTTGAACAAATGGAACTTATTAATATTATGATGACAACATAGTTGGATTAATAAGTTAAGTCCTTCGAATGAGACATGAAAATTCTTAAGTGTGAGTTGGGCACATAGCTTGGGAGCATTGCATATAGTTGTATTAACATTTAATGAAATTGAAACTGTTTTACAAAATATCGAAAGACATTGTATATGTATAGTATTTTTTTATCAAATTATTGCTTAGTATTTTCCACCCTACTGGGCATTTGCTCCCCCCTTTACTTTTCCCACCCCAGGAACTTCACTTGGTGACACTGGAAAGGATCTCGGTAAGGATGATGAGGGTGCGTATCAGAGCGAGTTACACTAATTTATCACGTTATCCTTATTTTAAAAGGATTTTTTATTGATACCAATTCTTTTAAATTGGTATGAGAGCGGGAAGACTAATTTAATGTATTAGGTCCTATAAATTTGAATATGGAAAATTTTTCATTTTTGAGGTTTCATTTTTTTAATGGTTCCAACTATGCGTATTGGAAATCGCGTATGAGGTCATCACTTATATCATTTGATGACCGGGTTTGGCAATCGATTGTTTGAGGGTGGTCCCTGCCAACGTGTCTAGTAGGATAAGTTTGTGTTCCTAAACTCGTAAAAAGATGGAGTGAGGATGAGCTTAAGTTACCAAACTGCAATTCTCGATTTTTAAATGCTATTTTTAGTTCGGGCACACCAGAGGAGTTCCGCCGGATTATGACATGGGAAACGTCGAAGGAGGCATGGAACATAATCCAACTCACCTATGAAGGTATAAGTGCCGTTAAGGCTTCTAAACTCTAAAATATCACCCCTCAATTTGTAACCATTAAAATGAATGAGAGTGAGTCTTTTGATGGGTTCTTAGAATACGATTAGTATCAAGTGAGGTGTAACCCATTATTAAGACCGTGATCCATGCTAAAGGCTATATTTAATGATGAAAATAAATGAGAGTAAGATGGAATTACACGAGATATCTTTACACCATAAATGCACCGTGAGCACAATAAATATGAGGAACCAATAGGTAACTTGGTCAGACGGAGAAAGATCAAGCACTCTAGTCACAATAAAGGCAAGGCGTAATATTTAAACCAAGTTAATACCCATTAGTGCTGGCATTAATGGAAGGAAAGGGAATATTCAAACAATCAATGTTCTCACATAAGCTCTCTTATATAGGGAAGATCCAACAACCATTCTAGGTTTAAATTCCCATCTTTATGAACTGTTGTGTTAATCTATACTAAGGCAAGGTTATTTGAGTAACCCTGTCGATGTATGATGTAATTTGACCGGTATCAAGTGCCATGGTAATGTCTCATTAATTTTAAAGATATGGCATTAAATGTTGGTGATATTATATTTTGGCGGGAAATAACCTGACCAATGAAGAGAGTAGTGGCATTAACGGGTATATGACGTGGAAACTCGAAGTTTTACTTTAGAATGACTATGAAGTTAAGCTTGGTTAACTAGGATTTCGATCCTAAGGATACAACTCACTTGAGTGCTGTTATTTTGAGTCCCTAAATGCCAGGTGTTATGATGTCATAAAGTAAGTGAATAGTGACCCGCACCAGATGTGTGGTCACATCAAGAAAAGGGGATGGTGTACAAAGTTGAAGTTTCTCGAACATTAAGTGCATTCTTTATTAGCTGGGAATTATCTCCAGGAAATATATCTGAGGTTGGGGTCCTTCGAGTAGGTTCCCCCCGAGTATGTGATGACTAAAGTGGCTCGAGGTGGAAGCAGCTCGAGCACCTATTTTTGCTAGATGCTTTTTTCCTAAGTATGCCAAGAGGGTTGGCTATCATTTTTCTAATGTTGCCTTGTTCCCAATCCTCCAAACTAAATCCATTTGAGGTTCCCAATAGAAGGTCGTTCGATAGAGCATGCAAGCTCTCCCATGCCCTGCCAGACATGGTCCCTCGAGGGTAACGAACATCCTCGCCCATATTACAATGAAATTATTTAATAAGTAAAATAAAAGATCATATATATCATGTTTCTTATTACAACCATCGTTACTCGAATAACCTTGGTCTTCATAAAGAGTGCTTTGAGAAGTCTCTATGGAGGTCCTTCGTGAGGAGGTCTTTCGAGGGATCTTTGTCTCCATTCTTTTATTAGTCTTTTGCTAAATACATAATCATCTTAGCTAATGAACCTTTAGTGAAGACTCCCCCTACATTTGCCCCTGCGTAGAGATATTTGTTTACTTCGTGAAAAAATATCTGGACAAAATATTCAATCAGATCTTCGAAGTATCTGCAAAAAATATTGATTAATTTCAATAGAAAATCTTATCATAAAAAATGTTTGTCTGTCATTAATTTTACTTGTGATTTATTCTTATTTCAAACCTCTTGGGGCTCCATCTAGTGGGGCCCTTTAGAAATGGAACGCCATGATTGCCTTAGAAGTGTGTTTTATCTAGGAGTTGATATGATTTTGTTTAAAATTTCTCCCAAAACTGATTCATCTCCCCAGACTGGATATATTTGTGTTTGTCATTATTGCTTTGGGAGCTTCACATTTAATGTGAGTGATGCTTGCTTCTACCTCTTACACGTGGAGGTCAAGGGTTTGCGCGTGTTTCTCAATCAGGGTCCTCCATGCGTCGCCTCTATTTTGCCATTATTAGCTCTTCTGGTTTTGTGCCCCTGCATGCATTCAGTCCATACAGGGTACTTCAAACATTGCCACTTGTTTATGAATCGTCACTGTTGATTCGTCCTTTATACTATTCTTACCCCTATAAAAGGGCACACTCAGTCATTCCAACTCTTTATCGTTCTATTTCTTTTCCATCTGTGTTTTTCTTGAGAGAGAGAGAGAGAGATTATAATCCCCTTCTTTTCGTTTCCTCTGAAACTAAACTCTTCTTCTCTTCTATATTCATGAGCCATGTTATTAAGAGGACTCCATCATCCAGGGGTGTGTCCTCTGGTAGTCTTGCCCATCAAAACTAATGGGCCCGTTATCGCTATCCACCCTACTTTAGTGAGCCTAATCATTTTTGGGTCGTTGTTGAGCATTTTTCTTGGATGCTTAAACCAGTAAAATAGGCGAACTTGTTGATGACTGAAACTGACAATGCTGACGACTTCGTTTATATCCTCACATCGATGGTGACTCACTTTAGTATTGAGCATGGAGATTATCCCTACTCTAAAGTGGAGTTTAAATCTACTAGAGGTGTTTGTGAGGGTTTAGGCGCTTGGTCCGACAATATTCATGGCAAGTACGCCACGAAGATAGCCCTGGTGGGTCTATCATCAACTTATTGGCTGGGTAATCTCATGTTTGCCAAGAATAACCCCACTCTTCAAACCCTTGTCTACAGGTGGAGCCGCAGAGCACACATTTTTGTAGGATCTTGGGGTGAATTTACGATCACTCTTGAGGATGTTTGGGAACTTCTGGGGTTAGATGATGTTGGGTTTGAGCCGTTCAATGAGAAGATACTTTATATTGCAAAGTTGGCCACTCGGTCAGAGTTGGAGGTTGTACTGAAAGATTGTATAGTCACTTATAATAAGTGTACCTACTCGAAAGTTATTCATTATTTCTTCTATATTGAGGATAAGGCGAGCGTCAAGGCTCTTGAAGCTGTGAAGAAGAACCCGAAGGGGAAGCATGTTGTGGAGATCCCTCCCACTGGAAATGGTTATGGTTCCAACGTCGAGATGGCGGGTTATATTTGAGTCATCCTTTCTAAGATTTTCCTTCCTAGAAAGCCCCATGATTGCCCTAGAAAGGACTTAATAAATATGGTTGTTCGAATGGCTCATGGCGTCAAACATCCTTTGGCCACCATGACTTTGGGGTCTTTGTACACCTGGCTTAATCGGGTTTAGCCAGACTTCACTCGTACTACTGGCCACTTTGATGTCTCCAATTATGCAAACCACATTCTTTTGACAACCTTTCTTTATGCCCACTTCCTTGGATTTGCTCCAACCGGTAATTATCCCTCAGACCATTTTGTCAAGGTACCTCGTGTGTATTGTTGGAATCATAAGCTTTTTAAAAGGCCTTTTCACTCCTTAATTGATAATGTTAAGAAGTTTGTTTGTCGGTCGTACGTGGGTGTTAACCGGTTTTTTACAAAATTTTCTTTACTGAGGAAGCTCGACCCATTGTTCCCATCGAGGAATCATCAACAAATAATTTTCCTTCGAGCAATGTTCCTCTGATCCTTTTCCCCTCATACTTGCCATCTTATACCGAGTGGCCATCCTTCTACTAGAGGTATTGTCCTAATCGAGTAGTGATGCAATTTGGATATGAATAAGGTGCCCCCATGCTCAGTCATTTTACTCGTGGGAAGCCAACCAATTTTTCTTTTTCCACGAGAATTTTCTGACTTCAACCGTTGTTAAAATTTATGCTAATTACACTGCCGACCCTGTCATCCCCAATAAAGATGCTCGAGGGGGGATATCGACCATGTAACTATCCGTGTTTTGAATGCATCAGCTAGGTAGGCTTGAGACCAATGTCCTTAAAGAACCCCATTACCTTGCTGTGGAGAGATTATTCTCCATCGAGATAGGATTGAGGAATTATACTACTGCGAGTTCTAAGGTCCCCTTTAGCATAAAAAATTATTTCGTTCCTACCGATCTGCCACCTTTGGCCCCTCAGGATGATGCCGTTGCGAAGAAGAAGAAGAAAGGCTCTCGACCCTTGAGCCTAATTGAATAGGTGGGTGTTTCCCGTGATTCTTCGAGAGTGGATGAAGAGGAGGACATTCCTCATGCTTCTTCTACTAGGGTAGCTATGAGGGCCATTAGGAAGGACCCAAAGAAGAAATCCAAGATTACTCACGAGGCTTCTCCATTATTGATTCCTGACCCCAAGTTAACTCAGTAGGTTAGCCAGATATTCAAGTAGCTTCAATAGACTTGGGAAAATTTTTGGGTGGAAGATAGGGCCTTTATGTCAGCCCAGATGGTTGCTTGAGTTTTTTTATGCACCCCTAGCTACCGAAGGTATTAGGAAACGTAGCAGGTCTTCGATTGGGTTGACAAGTTCTGTTAACAGTGTTTTGGAGGAAAGTGATGAGGAACAATTTGAAGAGGATGGAGTTGACGATAAGGAGGTAGAAGGTGATGAAGGAGAGGAAGAGGAAGACCCCTCTTATTCGAAGGCATAGACTTTGTAAGATGGTTTCTTTTTCAAAGCCTACTTCGCCTCCCCATGACTACGAAGTTTTGGAAGATGTCCCTAAAGAAGAGGTATAGCCCAATTTCTTTTCCTTTTACTTGTAACTTCCACCATTTCTTCTTTTAATATATACTCATGTTTTGTATCTTCAGGTTAGTGCGCAAGGTGATTCCTAAGAGGATGTTGGAGAAGGTTATAGATTTGAGGACCCTCTGTAGGACTTGGAGACGAATAAATCTTTGTCTCCTTCTCGGGGTGGTATCCCCAAGGATGCAACTGGCCCACTCTTTAAAAGGTAACCATGAATTTCTCCCTAGAGGCAGTTGACAGACTTGATACTGCTCAATCCAATAGTGGATATTCTCACGACTCTAATTTCTTATGTAATCAGACTACCCTCGAGGAACGTCCCCAAGAAGAGGGTGTTACTGAATCTTTTGGATTGAAGTTCCCCGTGATTATACCCCCTGTGACGGTAGCCTTCTCTTTTTCTTTCTAAGTTCCATATTTTATGTTGAAAAACTTGTCATCTTGCACATTGTTGGTCTTCACAGGTAAGTATCTCCGAGAAAACTGCCCCATTGGCACCTCCTCTCTCGAATGACTAGATCCTAGTTACTCTTTTTGGGTCGTCTATCCTCCATCTAGAGGGAGGCAAATCTGTTGCTGCTGGCTATGCAGGAGTTGGGCAAGAAGTATTTGTTGAGGTTTTGGGTGCTACTGTTGTTCTCTTATAGCAGTGTCCTTTGTTGGCTCTAGGAGGTTCTCACGAGGAAGAAGATGTGGTGCATATGGCCACCAGGAAGTTCACCGATGTCCCTTAGCCTGAAGTATGATATCCCTCCCTTTTGGGCAGTAACTCCTGCATTAAATGTTATTAGAATTTTCTAATAAATAGGACTTTAAATCGGCCATGAGCGAGGGTTAGGGGCGCCAAGTAATATTGGACTTTGAATCTCCCATAAGCGAGGGTCGGGCGCGCCAAGTAATATTGGACTTTAATCTCCCATAACCGAGGGTTAGGCGGGCCTAGTAATGTAGGACTTTATGTAATACCCCTTAACTTTATGACTTTAAAATTGAGAATAATTAAAAGTTAATGGGCCAAATTATTGTTGGATTAATTGGAATTAATTAATTAATTAATTCGAATTAATCCGGATTTAATATTACTGTTGATAAGAGTAATATTTTATTGAATATTACTTAGTTGTATATAAGTAATATGTGAATATGATAATTATGAATATTTTTTTGAGATACATGTACGACAATTATAAAACTTAAGTCGGGATGCGCTTATGAGTCGTGTCGGGACTAAAGTTGGATAATAAAATATAAATTAACTCAATATCATTCGAATTATTATTTTGAGTGCACCGTTGAGTCCGGAAGGGTCGAAATAGGCAGAAAAGTATACCCCGGTGTTTGATTTGGGTCTCGGGTCAATTGGAAGATGAAAGGACACCCCGAAGGATCATTTTCATCATCTGGCTTGGGAGATGAATAGTATCCACATTTTTTGTCTTTTATCTATCCTTGGAGACTTGTTAAATAAGTGGGTTTACACTCTACGTAAGGTTCACTTCATCTATTTTTATTTGTGATTTCTTTGAAAGAAAGTGAAGAGACTTTGAGAGAA
Organism: Sambucus nigra; assembly: GCA_949130495.1. Lineage (NCBI taxonomy): Eukaryota > Viridiplantae > Streptophyta > Magnoliopsida > Dipsacales > Adoxaceae > Sambucus > Sambucus nigra. The sequence continues at coordinate 76,480,202 of OX422210.1, read as the reverse complement.
AAGAAAAGCCACCTTGTGGAGAGGAAGAGTTGCCTTGAAGAAGAAGAGTCATGTTGGGCAATAAAAGGGGACAACCACCACAAACCACCATCTCTACACCTTGCACCATTGCCAAAAATTCATCAAAAATTCTTCGAAAAGTCGCCGAAAAAAGGAAAGAGGAGGTTCTAACATTATCTTCTACAAAGGTTCAGACCTACACTAAGAGGCAAGTGATTCTTTGTATTTCAGTGTTTATAATATCCATGTTAGAATAGGATTTTCTTTGGGATTTTGAAATTATGAATTTGGGATTAAAATGATTGATAAATATTGTTTAATTGATATGCAAATTCATGTAGTTGATTATTCACATGTAGAGGTTATGAACGTGATAAACTTGCTAGGATGAACATGTTAAAAAAAATATATATGTTTATGGAGAAAATGGAAAATGATGATAGGTATTGCATGTAGATGAATCCTATTCATGATTGAATATGAAATTTGATGATTTGGAGAAGGAATCATAATTCTAAATTCTGGGATTTTAAGGTGTATAAAAATGGAGAATTTAGATAAATGAAATTTTGAGGGTTAATTGGGTTTGATGTTAACTCTCATATAAACTTGGTGATTTATTTGTTTTTCCTTGTATTATAATTACCCATAATAAAGTATAAATGATGTTGAGATATTTGGGATTCGTTAGAATATATTTCATGTGAGTTTAGGTGAAAGAAAATGGATAAGACGCATGAAAAATTGTTGGAAAAGGGACGAACATTGTATGGTAATTTTATGATTGTTTTAAGAAGAAATTGGCAGTGTACTTTCAAGTTATTGTATAAAATCACGTTCTGCACAACTTTGCAGTTTTAAGTTTTCTCAAAACCGAAGCAGAAAAGCTTCAAATTGTAATTTTATATTTATGGGCAGAATGTACCTTTATTGAAAAAAAAGATTTGGAAAATGGTAATTTAGCCCCTAGTGAGATTTTATTAATTTTGGTAAATTAACAAGGAGTAAGGGACTTGGGTTAATGTTGGAAAATTATTTGGATTTGAGGATTAAAATTATGTGAGAGATATCTACATAATTATATTACGATTTAGAGAAGAATAATTGTTATATTAAGTACGATTAATATTGATGATATATTTATGGGTACTTGGGTCGGATAAAATATTATGTGAGTGATAACTACATAATAAAATATACGATCATAATAGTGATTAACAAGTACGGGTGGTATTCGATAAATACAACGGGTAATTGGGATATGATGAATTCCTAATATGATATAGGTCGTGTGAGTACCTAATACTAAATAGGTAGATGATAATGCTTTTTTTTATAGATGATTATATGTATGTCATACCCACCTTACTTGCTATCGGGGGAGGTCCGCACGTGAAGGCAGTCACATTCTGATGAGCCTATATGCGGGATCTTTGACTTGTCGCTCGAGAACAAAGTACTTAGGTCGATTACCATTAGGGAGAACAATGGTATAGAACGGTCATTTGGGTGCGTAGGTATGTGCGTAGCCCAAAGGCTTAGGACTATGTTTACCTCCATTAATTTTTGATTTGATATTTGTGGTTCGAGAGATTTGTACCGAACCTATAGTCCCCTATAAAGTGACGAGATGTATTAGGGCATAATAGCAGAGTAATGCAGCACCGCAGTTGTGTCACGTGGTGCAGTATTGTATATATATAATAGAGTGAATGTATATATATATATACATATGATGATATATGTGTGTGACTAAAGTAGAATTGAAAGATAATGATATCTAGAATTAATTAAGTATGAGAACACTCAATTGAATTGAATTAAGAAGGGAATTATCCATGTTGAATCAAAATGGATACATATGATATTATTACATATATTGCGAGAGTAATACGTGGTAATTAATTGGCCTATGGTTAGTGGATACACTGGGATGAACTATTTAGCATGAGTCTTTAACTAGTATGGTTTAGAGGTACGATAGGCGTGCACTCTAGATGAGAGGTGAGAATTTGAAGAGAGCTAACATCTATATAATAACTGCTGAATCTAGCATTTATTCACTTGCTATTTTTTAAATTGTTTTCACTTTCGGGCTCTGACCCGTTTACTTGCACATTTTCTTTTCTTTCTTTTATCCTCTCTATTTATACATATATATATTAGGTGCCCAGCCACAGGGACGCCATCCATAGAGGATTGGGATTATTGACGTTGCTATGGATGCTATGGAGTTGTGGACATTCTTTAGATGCTTTCATATTCTTTATTCATACTCTGTAGTAGTTGACCTTTCATATTAGAGCATGTCGCTCAAGAGGATTTTAGCATTTCCATTCTGTCAGTCAGATGATGTACTTTTGTTGGTTTTCGATACATTTGGTTTGATTGAATATTGAATTAAGACTTTTAAACTGGAGAGTTATAATCCAGTTTCTTTTTTTTCAGTGGTTATGATATTCAGTTATTGTTCATTATTCATTATTATGGATGGATATATTATTAAACTGTTTAAATTGTTAAAAGTGGAATTTAACTAAAATTGGAAAAACAAATTCAACACCTGCTTAGTTGGATATTAGGTAGTAAAAAAAATGTTTTTCGACAGTGATGCTAAGAATGAACCATTTGTTTATTCTGTTTTAATTGGTTATATGACTGATCACCCGATATTTAATTAAGTGGATTGTTACATTTTAATCTTCCACAACAGGCTGGCCTAGTAATGTAGGACTTTGATCTCCCATAATTGAGGGTCAGGCGGGCCTAGTAATATAGGACTTTAAAATCCCATAACCGAGGGTCAGGCGGGTCTAGTAATGTACGACTTTAATCTTTAATAACCAAGGTTCAGGTGGGCCTAGTTATATAGGAATTTAATCTCCCATAATCGAGGGTCAGGCTGGCCTAGTAATGTAGGACATTAATTTCTCGTAAAGAGTTTGTATATTTCTCTGACTTGATAACTTCTTGTGTTTCAGGTTGAACTTGAGCAGTTAGCTGCTCGTGAGGTGGATATTGAAGGTGTCACGTATGAGGTTACATAAGTAAGGACGATAGCTGAGTTGGATATAATGAGTGAAGCTCCCATTTTGCAAACACAACTGTTGGCCCCAACTATTGGTGAAGTACCCCCAATAGGTGTTTTCGAGTTGCAGGAAGGTTATAGTTATTCCAACACCCGATGCCCTTCTGCTAGTGATAGTGCTTTCAGTGTACATCCTCCTGAGGCATCTCTCGAGGAAATTATGAGACAAACCATGCATGATTTCCCCAATACACTGACTGTTGTTCCTTGAGAGTTGATAGAGAAGCTCTTAGATCGATTTCTATATATTTTGCTCCTCGCAGCATCCAACCACTACCTGTGATGATGGATTGTAGATTGCTCAGCCTTACACTATTTTAGGCGAGGTCCTCAGCACCCCTATAGAATCCTTAAGTTCTGATGACATTAAGGTTTTATTAGGGAAGATCAATATTCGTATTAGCGATGGGTTTTTGTTGTCTTGGTTGGTTGAACTCTTACCTGACTTCAACAAAATTGATTTACCTGCTCTTTTTGTTCGGTTGCAAGACTCCCATCGTTCGCAGGTAGCCATTTCTGAGGAGTTGGTGAGTTTATAAGTTGAATTAGTTACATCTAAGCAAGAGATTGAGGCTTCTCATGAGGCCACTATCAAAGCAAAAGCAATGCTAGGTGACGTTCAATAAAGAATAAAGCACCATCAGAAGGATCTGGTTGATTTGGCTTTCGACCAGAGTAATCTCGAGCAGATTCTGCCCCAACATCATCACCGTCTTCTAATCTTAGCTAACTCGTGGTTCATAATGGATACCCCTACCAACTAGCTGCTCTTCCTAATTTCCCCATATTTTGTATTTTTTTATTACCTTGGAACAGTTGTTGAATGTAACACAGTAATTCTATCATATTCAAATATTTTATTCTGCATTTGGTTCCCCTCCTTTTCTATTTTGACTAAATGTTGAATGAGATGACACATCCATACAATATACACTACATTATGCACGGAGAAAATAAATTGGACCATAGTTTTCGAAATAAAGATGTCGTTACACTTCCATGAAAAGTTGATAACCCGATATTGTGGGGAATATTCTCCCAAAAAAGTACCAACAAAACGTAACCCAAACAAATCAGTGTGTTGGAAGCAAACTAATAAATACGTTTAGACATAGTAAATTTTGAGCCATTTATTGTTCAATTTGAAAGTGACATAGTCCTCCACCTTTGATACTTCGCAGTAGCCTGAATCATGAGACGTTCGAAAAATATAAGGCCTTCCCAGTTTACTTCAAACTTAGGTAAATAAAGTCCCCTGATGTGTCTCGTGCAAGATTTTAGGACTCAGCCCCCTCTTTGAACTTCTTTAGCCTCACAAGCTGGTAGTAAGATCTGGACAACTATTTTCGGTACATCTCAAAGTTTCTTGTCGCATTGTCTTTATGTTCTTCTAGTGCCTCAAGCTATACATGGCGACTGTGGGGAAGCATGTCACTTCTTAAGTTATATCGAGTAGAGGGTACTTCGACCTCTACCGGTAAAACAACTTTGGCACCAAAGACCAAAGAGAGAGGAGTATACCCCGTGGGCTTCCTCTTAGTTGTTCGGTAGGACCATAGCACTTCGGGTATCTTATCATCCCATGTTTCTAGAAAGTCTTATAGCATTTTGACAGGATGTTCACCAGAGTCTTATTGGTTATCGCTATTTTCCCATTGCACTTTGGGTACGCAACGATTGACTTGTGATGAATAATGGAGTACTTGTCTATGAGTAATGTTACTTGACTATTTACAAAGGGAGTACCATTGTCTAAGAGAAAGACCTTCGAGATAACAAAATGGCAGATGATGTACTCCTTCATAAATCAAGCAACTACCCCCATTAAGGCTTTATTAAATGGTATGGTTTCCACACATTTGGTGAAACATTCAGTAGTAACAAGTATCCAAATCTTTCCATTCTAGGAAGGATTTATTGCCCCTACTAGGTAAAATGTCCATGTGTGGAATGGGAAAGAGGTGGAGAGAGAATAGATATCCACAGAAGGAGCATGAATCATATTCCCGTGTAACTGGAAGGCCTTGCACTTACGAACAAACTCCATAGAGTCCTTTTCCATCGTAGGCCAATAGTATCCCAAAGTTATAAGTTGGACATAAAGTTTGGCCCTCTAATGTGACCCGGCTCGTGGGCCTGCTTCAGTACTTCTTCGACTTCTCCTCCCTTAATTCATCTCAAAGGCCTATCATGATAACCTCTTTGGTGAAACTTCCCTTCTTGGGCATAATATCTAGGTACTCTCCTCTTTAGTCTCGTGGCATCATCTTTGTCTTCCGGCATCACTCTATCTACCAGCATGTCCATGTACGGTTGCCTCCAATCTTGAGGATAATCGATGAAGTTTCACTCTGTCGCTTGGTAAAATAATTGACATTTCCTACAGTCCCTCTGTATTATCGCAACATCCTGTCATATTGAAGGCCAAAAATAAATTGCTCTTTGGACCCTTCTATACAAAGGGATATCGATATTTCACAATTATCTTCACGAACTTCTACCAGTCTTCTCTTGGCCTCTTCTAGATCCACACATCTTAATAGACAACCCCTTTTATTTTTATAGTACAAGTTGCTCCTAGAAACAAAATACTGCATGAGGTCAACTAAACTCAGCGATCCTACACTTGTTTCTATATGCTTCCTTATTTCACCTCTCCAATCATTATTATTGTCGATGGGTAATATTTTAAGAATTATTGAAGGAGCTTTCCTCTTGGTAATTCGAACCATTGTTGACTCCCCTTCCAAAGAAATATTTTGGTAAATTGTAGCATAAGCATCAACGTTCCAGTTCATCATTCGAGGGTGCCTCCTGATCTTTATCACTTCAAATTTCCCTAACAACCTTTGTATTATTATTCGGTAGGGCAATAAACTCATGTGCTTCAGAGAAAATTCGTTTGTCACTTGCTTAACCACCAGGTTTAAGTCCCCGTTTATTATGAGCACTTGAATGTCCCTTCTAAGAGATCCGATTAGTCCTGGGACTATTGCCTCATACTCAATTTCATTGTTTGAGCATCTAAAGTCCAACTTAAAGGATAGTCGAACTCCTTCCCCATTCTTTCTCAAAATCACACCATCTCCTCCCTTATTTTTGGCCGAAGAGCAATCAAATTCCATGCTCCATTCGTCTAGGCTGTCTTTTAAAAAATTAGCCTGAAGATCATCACCTAGAAGTTCTTCCACTAGTGGATCAAATATTCCAGAAGGAAAAATGGCTAAGAGATCTGCGTAAGCTTGGCTTTTGATAACTCGAGGAACTATGCATTTGAGGTCATACTCCAAGAGGATTAGAAACCATCTGGCTTCCCTAGTTGTTAGTACAGTTCTAAAAATGAAAAACATTATAGGATCACATTTGGTTACAATGTCAATTGTGAATGACAACAAATAGTGCCTAAGTTTGTATTCAATGAATGCAAGGGCTAAACAACGCCTCTCGATGCTCGTATATCTGGACTTTATCCCACGTATAATCTGACGCAAGTGTTAAACATGTTTCCTTATACCATCCATCTCTCCGGCTAACAATGCCCCAATAGATCGTTCGATAGATGTAAGATATAAATGGAAAGGAATATCTGCCTTCAGAAGATCATCATTTGGGGGGATGTGAGGAGCATTATCAGCTTGTCCATGGAATCTTGGTGCATCTTCTCCCACGCGAAGTTATACCCTTTACGTAATAACTCCATTAGGGGGTGGGTCACCTCGATAAGTTCGGGCACAAACCATCTCAAGTAGGAGACCTTTCCTAGGAAGCTCTTCAACTCCCTCATGGATTTTGGGCTTGGCATGTCAAGGATACCTCGCTACTTGTTGAGATCCATCTGTACTCCTTGCATCTTTACCACAAACCCAAGGAACTTCCCATTTGTCACCTCGAATGCACATTTGAGGGGATTCATTTTTAGTTCGTATTTCCACATTAGGTGAACACTCTCCTTAGATCTTCGAGGTGAGTAACCTCCTTCCTGGATTTAATAACCAGATTATCGACATAAAATTCCATAATTTTGTGGAACAGGTCATGAAATATGGCCATCATGGTCCTCTTATAAAAGTCTCCCGTATTTTTCAGATCGAAAGGTATGACTGTGTACATGATGTTGCCTAAAGGTGTTTGAAAAATAGTCTTCTCAGCATCAGCCAGATCCTTCTTGATCTGGTTATACCCTACACAACCATCCTTGAAGTTGTACATCTTGTGCCACCTAGTTGCTTTTATCAATATTTCTAGGGAGGGCAATGGAAACCCATCTTTTAGGCATGCACAGTTCAGGTCCCGAAAGTCTACGCAGATCCTGATCTGGCTTTTATATATTTTCCCGTACTGGCATAATGCTAGACAGCCAAATGTGATGTTGAATAGGGACTATGAAATCGGCTGTAAGCCGTCTTTAGACTTTTTCCTTGATCTTTAAGTCCAATTCTACATTATATGTTCGAGTAGCTTACTTAACTGGTATGGTTGAGGGCAGAACATTCATCTTGGGGAAGCTCACCTCCTTATTAACTCAGGGCATCTTGGTGTACTTCCATGCAAATACATCTTTAAACTCTCATAGTAGCTCAATTAAACCTTCTCACGATGCCCCTTTGAGGTCTTTTGAGATAAAAATAGGGTTAGGATCACCACCTTCCTTTGCCAGGTCTATTTTTCTAACTCTTGTATTTTAGGCATGGGTCTGTCTTTGATGCATTCGAACTCTTCTTCTACTTCTTCTATAAATTCTTGGATGCTCGAGTTGTCGATCACCAAACATTTTCCTTGGTTGTCCACTAAGAATTCATAGACCGGGTCAACCTCATCATCCAAGCCTTAGGTTGCCCACTCACACCTTCATAACTAGTAAATAATTCTATTGCTAGGTAAAACTACTCTTTTGTACTACCGGGATTTTTTTTCCTTATAAGACCTTTTGCATCCATTTTCTTCCAAGTCCCTCGTAGAATTTCTACTGAGCACACTCTGACGCTGGACCTGGTGTTCAGTAAGATCGATACATGGAGTCAGTTGATCGCGTAACTACCTCGATAAACTAGGAAGACTCACTATCTCCTGCTCGTGTTCTTCTTCATAATTACCACTGGCCGAGCCGGTGCGTGCACTCTTTCTCAACTGCTTGGGATCTTGGTGCCTCCAGTGTACCTTCTAACCACCATCAACAAGGTAAGCCTCCTATTTTGTGAATGGCTTCTTGGATGCTCGAATCACCACCTTATTACCTTTCACATTTGCTTTGGCACATTGGTGATAGGTAAATGGCACCAACCTGTGGTTGTGCATCAATACTTTTCCCACTAGGAGTTGATACGATGGATCGCACTCCATAATGTGGAATTTTATGTGAGAAGTAATATTCCCTATCATAATTCCCACGTTAACATATTCCATAGATTTGGATGATTGGTTGTCGTACCTCGAGATTGACAAAGAATGCTGTATTAGTTTTATCTCAGATAGGATAGTTACATAAAGAGACCCAATGGGCATGATATTGATGAATGCCCCCCATTCAACAAAACACAATTAAAAACACAAGCATTCACAGTGTTTATAACATAAATAGTCCTATTGTGAAGATACCTGATCAATCTATTAGACTCCGAGAACATAACCTCAGAGAGGTACCTCCTTACAAGCTTGGTCATGGTCCCCTTCCACTTCAAGTGCAGAGCCATATTCTTCTTGGCAATCTTTAAGATGGTTCACGTGACTTCCAATCGTGAGTGCTCGGGGAGCCCAACATGGTCAAAGAACCAACCAAACTTCTACGAGTGGGCTACTGTTGTACATTCAATCTAAGGGTTAGTCTGATCCTTCTCAAGTTCATATACTTCTTCTACATCTCTATAGACAACCTCATCAAAGGTTATCACAACATTCACTACCTCTATAGAGCAGGCCTCCATTTGTCTACTCAAGCTCTCGATTGGTTTTTCTTCATCTTCGGATTCCTCTTCTTCATCTGACTCATCTTCCAACTACAACTGAGCCAATTCAGGGGTACATTCTTCCAGACATTATTTAAAGTGTTCTTTGAGGATCCATTGTTCCCTCATTAATTGCTCGATTTCTACATCAAAGGCGCTAGCCATGTGTTCCCTGTGAGGTGGTAGAGGGTTATCATTCACATTGCCTTTGGTAAGTTCAATATCACATTTCTTCATGTGATGGTCTATTAACCTTCTTAGTGAAAAACATACCCTATTTGGGTGGTTCACTCTGTTGTGGATTTTATAAATGTTTGGTTTTTCCTTATCCTCTCGATACGCTCGAGTCGTACTGCCATTGATTGGTCTGCAAAATTTATTGCGAACCATGAGGTCATGAAGGTTTATTACCTGCTCCATCGTGTGGCAGATCAGGAGGGTCCTCTTTGCCTTCGAACCTCCATTTGTTGACCCTATTTCTTCTTCCTCAACCACTAATTCCTTCCCCTCTTCCTCCATCATTTAGGTAGTTTACCCTCGGGGATACTCCCCTCACTGAGCTAGGTGATGGCCTTAGCAAAAAGCTTGTGATGGCAGGTGGGGGTCGTGTGGTTTTACAACTAGATAAATATTCCTTGGTACTTTAAAAAATACAGTAAATATTCCTTCCTATATCTCATTGACTAGGTGATAAATAAACTTGGGCAGTAGCCATTCAGCACAAACTTGTAAGAGTCTATCTTCTCGTGTTTCCTCTCTCACATCTAGAGAATGTTCACAAAATCTTCTAATGTAAGCAACAACATCCTCTCCCAACTTTTGTTTCTCGCTAGTCAGTTGCGTAAGTGTAAACTCATCTTCAGCCAAATTTTTTTTTTTTTGCACAAACAACACGTGAAATTCCTCCCAAGAGGCCACTCTACCTAGATCCAAGTGGGAATACCAAGTATAAGCCTTTTTCGTTAGGGATTTTAAGAACTCCCTACGATTTAGCTTTTTGTCATTATAGTAAGCCCCTAGGTTTTCGATGAATATTTTCACACATTCCTAGGGATTAGTACCTTGTCCCATGTATTTCTCAAAGATGGATCGAATATACCCTACTAGGTAGGTCTCATTATTATACTCCTTTAAGTACGGAAACTGAGGAACTGTCTCCTCCAGCTTTAGACACTGCTATGAACTTTAAGAGTTCCTTATTCATTTCCACCATGTTAGAGGGTGACGAGTTGGCCGGTGGCGGTATCACAGCGATGGGAGTTATTGGTACAGCCGGTGCACCTACTGATCCAATGCCTGGTACAGTTGTTCCAATATCCAAGGTTAGGTAATCGTTGGTGGAGCGATGTGGGAAACATTATTGATAGTGGAAAATCCTCCCATAATAGATGGAGTTGCTATTCCTTCTAGCGGTGTCTGGAAGAAGTTTAGTCCTCTGGTAACTCCCAACATCGCCTGGGCCTCGGGGGTTTTGATGAACTCTACAAACTAACCAATGAACCCCATCATTTGCATTGGGTTTATTCGTGTTAACATGCCGGCCATCTTTGTCGCACCAGTAGTGGTTGAGCTAGGTTCCATTTGTGCTACAATTTCTCCTTCAGGTAATATACTGAGCTCTGCCTCCTCCTCACGCTGTATAGAAGGAAAATCAATGGTCATGGAAATGTCATCCTCTGCAATCTTTTCAAAAGAGAATACCTCCCTAGCGGACTCGCCAAATGTAAGAGGTGGGTTCTTGGAATACAATTAGTATCAAGTGACGCGTAACCCCTTATCAAGACTGTGATCAATGCTCAAGACTATGTGTAATGATGACAATAAATAAGAATAAGATAAAATAGTATTCAACACTCAAGATGGTATTAAACGATATCTCTTTACACCATAAATGCACAGTGAGCACAATAAATAAGTGGAACCAATAGGTAACTTGATCGGAGGGAGAAAGAGCAAGCACTCGTATCACAATAAAGGCAATGTATGGACTTTAGCCCCAGTTGATACCCATTAATGGAAGTAAAAGGAATATTCAAAAAATAAATGTCGATACAAAAGCTCTCGTGTATGGAGAAGAACCATTAGCCATTCTAGGTTTGAATTCCCGTCCTTGTGAACTACTGTGTTGATCTATTTATACTAAGGCAAGGTTATTCGAGTAACCCTATCTATGTATGATATGATTTGACTGGTATTAAGTTCTAGGGTAATGTCTCATTAATGTCGAAGATATGGAATTAAATGCCTGAGATATTGTATTTTGGCAGGAAACAACCCTACCAATGAAGAGCATAGTGACATTAATGGGGATATGATGTGGCAGATCAAAGTTTTACTTTAGAATGGCTATGAAGTTAGACTTGATTAACTAGGCCCACCATCCTAAGGATAAATCTCACTTAAGTTCTATTATTTTGAGTCCTGAAATGTCAAGTGTTATGATGTCATAAAGTAAGTGAATAGTGACCCCCACTAGACATGTGGTCACACCAAGCAAAGGAGATAGTATATGAAGTTGAAGTTTCTCGGTCGGAAGTATCTCCAGCATTAAGTGTGTTGTTTGTTGGCTGGAAATTATATCCAGACAATATATTTGAGGTTAGGGTCACTTTCCCCGAGTATGTGATGAATGAAGTGGCCTGAGGTGGAAGCAGCTCGAGCACCTACTTATTCCAGATGAAGTTTTGCCTAAGTATGCCAAGAGGGTTGGCTATTGCTTTCCCAACATTTCCTTGCTCCCAATCCTCCAAACTAGATCCCTACGAGGTTCCCTAAGATGAGTTCGTTTGATAGATCATCAGAGATCTCCCATGCCCTACCAGGTATGGTCCCTCGAGGGTGCCAAACATCCTCACAAATATTATATAGGAATTGTTTACTAAGTAAAATACAAGATCATATATATCGTGTTTCTTATTACAGCCTTCGTTACTCGAATAACCTTGGTCTTCATAAAGAGTTCTTCGAGAAGTCTCTGTGGAGGGCCATAGTGGGCTTTTTCTTCATTCATTTGTTTGTCTTTTTCTAAAAACAAAATCATCTCGGATAATCAACCTTTAATTAAGACTCACCCTACACTCCAACTCACCCACGAAGGTTCAAGTGCCGTTAAGGCCTTTAAACTCCAAAATCTCACCATTCAATTTATATCCATTAAAATAAACGAGAGTGAGTCTTTTGATGAAATATATGCTAGATTGTCCAATATTGTGAAGTCGCCTTTTAATTTGGGAGAGAAGATACATGACAAATGTATCATAAAGAAAATTTTGAGGTCATTACCTAATAGGTTTAATCCTAAAGTGACTGTTTCAAATTCTTTATGTACTTTAAACTTTATGAAACTTGAAGATCTTGTAGGTGACTTACAACCTATGAACTTGACATGTTTACCTCCAAGGATATGAAGAAAAAAGATAAGGTCATTGTTGATACCAAATTTAGTCTGCTGACGTGGACCATTCACTTGAAGACACGTGTCAACCTTCACGGTAATTACAAACACTTTCAACGAACAACATACTGTCACCGAGATACTCAAGCCCCCCGAGTAACTCAATCATACCGAGCAGCTTAGGCGCCCCGAGAATCTTAAGGCTCCTAGCAGCTTAAGCGTACCGAGTAACTCAGGCGGTCCGAGCAACTCAACGTACAGAGCATCCAAATCAGGAGAATAAAAAAGATGACTGCGCATTAAATGCTCATTATTATCGTACAGATGTATATGTGTACTAGATAACAACGCATTGTCCTTTCACATGAACAGCCTCAAGGCTATAAATACATTGTAACGTCCTAATTAGAAGGGGACTCTGGATCTCTTGGTAAACCATTTATCGAGATTTATAGTCAAACAGTCAGTAATACAAAAATAGTGGATGTAGGCCATTCTTATAAGGCTGAACCACTTTAAAAATCTTGTCTTATTTATTTTATCTATGATTGATAAATTAGAGATAATCTAATTTTTACATCAACAGATTGGCGCCGTTTGTGGGAAACGACTGTAATTAACGTTTTTCACTAAAATAATTCATCATCAATGGCCGATAATCCAGAATCCAGTAATCAAAATTATAGGATCCCTCCAAATCCATCTACTCCCCCAAATGTTCAAGATTTGGCTGGTATAATGGCTAATCTGGCCCAAGGCTAGACGACCATGCAAGAAACCATGCGACAACTTATACAAATTGTTCAAGGCAGAGTGCCGGCTCAATCAGGACAACGAAGTGTTCAAAGAAATACCCGTTTACCCTCTTCGTGAACTAGGTAAACGCTATTCCTAGAGGAATCTCGATCCAGACGCACCGACTCATATCGTACATAGAGATCTAATGATCCTTCTTATCAGCCTGGTCAGACTTCCTCAGTACGAGCTACAAACTCTCAATAAAACGTCACTTTATCTCTAAAAAGGACTAGTGCTCTTGAAAGGTTGAGTAGAGTCTCTCCTTTTGATCATTTAGTCCCTAGGAGGAATAGAAGTCCCCCTAGGATTGTTTCGAGGAACTCTCAACGACCATCCGATCTAAGGGAATGCTCTGCCCAATCACGACCAACTTCTCGTAATGAAAGATCCCAAGAGGCAAATTCAACGTTATCAGTTGCTCGAACCAATAGGCCCGAGGAGAGAAACGATGCATAGAAGGGCTCTATTCAGAGGTTGGAAGACATATTAGGGTAAATGGCTAAGGCCAAGAATCCTCTACAAAGAACTTTTGTCCAAGGGACACCATTTGTACAGGCAATTGTGGATTTTCCCACACCATCAAAATTCAAAGCTCCTATGGTGACGCCTAAATATGATGGAAAAACTGACCATGTCCTTCATATAGAACAATACCAAGTTGCTACCGATATCTATGCAGTTCCAGATAAGATGAGATGCAAGTCATTTTCAGGAACTCTTATCGGATCTGCTCAGATATGGTACAATAACCTTCATCGGGGGAAAATTGCGACTTTCTTTCAACTAGCAGAACTCTTTATTGGGAATTTCTATTTTGGAGAAAAACCAGTCAAACAAGTAGCACACTTACTGAGTGTTACATCACTCATTTTAATAACGAGAAACTTGAAGTAACTAATTACGAGGAGATACCAGCAATTACTGCTCTGATGAGTGGACTGTTGCCAGATAAATTGTACTACACTTTACCTAAAGATCCGCCTAGGACCATGGCTGAATTGATGGCAAAAGAAGTCAAAATCATGATTGTTGAGGAAGCTATGGCTGGGAAGAAGAATACAGACACTAAGGAGACCAAGGTCGAGGTCGACAAGACTGAGGAGAAGGATCAGAAGAATAATGGGGGCAACAAACAGTCAAAAGCAAAGCAAGCACTGGAACAGTTGAAGAAATTTGGAAATTATACTCCTTTGAAGGTAGATATAAACCACATTCTGGAAGAGATCAAGAACAGTGAGGAGCTAAACTGGCCAGAAAAAATGAAGGCAGATCCTGATAAGAGAAATAAGTCCAAGTATTGCGAGTTCCATAAAGACCATGGCCACACGACCAAAAATTGCATAGCTCTCCATAATGAGATTGAAGCACTCATTAGACGAGGAAAACTGACTAAGTATGTTGATCGTCAAAATGGTGGGAAGACCAGCGACCGAAGAAGGCAAATGTCTAGGTCTCCTCATCGAGCAAAAGAAGACAAAAAGAGAAGTCACGAAGAGGATCTAGAAAATGACCAAGATGACCTCGATCTCCCCAAAAGACAAAGGCAACCAAAACGTGAGGTATTTTCAATCCATTACGGATCATTTGAATGTAATGTTATTACAGGTGGAGATGCAGGAGGTGGATATCTGACTGCAGAAATAAAAGTTTACCTCAATGAGGCTCAAGCTTGCTCGTACATTCAGCAAATAAATCTGGCTGAAGATGATCGCCTGAGGAAGGTGAATAAAGACAAACTGGTCATTGGTTTCTCTAAGAACGACCTAGCAGGAGTATTATATCCTCATGATGACCCATTGATGATCAATATGAGGATGAAGGAAGTGGTGATCTCACGAGTACTGGTGGATAATGGTAGCTCAGCAGATATCATGTTCTATCCATGCTTTGATAGCTTGAATCTGAAGCTAGCCCAATTGGAGCCATATCAAGGCTCTATTGGAGCTGCGATCTCCAACCACAAAGAAGGAAGTGTAAAGCCTCACAGGGCAAGTTGCAACACTTAATAGATTTGTGTCACGAGCAACAGACAGATGTCTCCCATTCTTCAAAACACTCCAAAAAACTTTTGAGTGGAATGATGAATGAGAGGAGGCCTTTCAAGAGTTAAAGAAGTGTCTGGGGACACTTCCATTATTATCTAGACTAGTGATGGGAGAAATACTATACTTGTACCAGGCAGTTTCAAAAAATACAGTGAGCTCGGCGTTGATAAGAGTGGAAGACGGAGTACAAAAACCAGTCTATTACACTAGCAAAGATTTCCGAGGAGCAGAAATCAGATATCCAAGACTAGAGAAGTTGGCGCTAGCACTGATTGAAGCAAGTAGAAGGATGAGGCCATACTTCCAAGCCCATACTATAGTGGTGTACACTAATATGCCATTAAGATAAGATCAACATAAATCAGAAAAATCAGGAAGATTGATGTACTCGGCAGTAGAACTTGGTGAATATGATATAATTTATGAGCCCAGATCATCGCTTAAAGGGGAGGCAGTAGCGAATTTTATCGCAGAATTTACTTAGGAGGTTTCATCTGACGAGCAAGAGTTGAATACAGACCAACCTGTGGATGTTACACGATCATCTAATTTAAACCCCGACCAACTTACGTCGGTGGTCGAGCAGCGAAAAGTACTGGAGGAGGACAAAAGGAAGCATCAAATATTCCACCGAGGAACTCTGTCTGACCAAGAGTTTGATATTGAAGTACCTATGTGGAATCTGTATGTAGATTGATCTTCGTGCTCTACAGGAAGTGGAGGAGGGATTATTTTAAACAATCCAGATGGGATTGATGTGGAATATGCTATGCGCTTTCAATTTAAGGCTTCTAATAATGAGGCCGAATATGAAGCAATGATCATGGGTCTAAGCCTGGTCAAAACCATGAAGACAGAGCAACTCGTTATGTTCAGTGACTCCCAGTTAATCGTAAATTAAATTCTGGGGGTGTACGAAGTGAAAGGAGAATTAATGGTCAGGTATCATGCAAAAGCGATAGAGGTTGTATCAAGTTTTACTACAATTCAGTTGATTAGAATACCAAGATTAGAGAATGCAAGAGCAGACGCCCTAGCTCAATTAGCATCAGCCAAACGCACCGAGCTACGAAGAATAATCCCAATAGAAATCCTGGCTGGTCGAAGCATCGATAAATATCTGACGATAAACTTCATCGCCCTTGACTTGGGACCATCTTGGATGGACCCCATAAGGGCCTATATTGAAGAGGGGTTTTACCAACTGATAAACTCGCAGCCAAGAAACTAAAGTTTAAAGTTTCTCATTATTTATTGACCAATGGCATTTTATATAGACGAGGAATTATAGTAGGGCTACAAAGATGTGTCCACCCCTCCAAAGTGAAAGATTTGATCGAAGAGGTTCATGAAGGGTCTTGTGGAGCCCATGTGGCAGGTCAGACGCTTTTGTAAATAATAACAACGCATGGGTATTACTGGTCGACGATGAGAGCTGATTGTGTAGCTTATGCCAAGAAGTGTGATAAATGTCAACGCTTCTCTTCTATTCGAAGAACTCCCCAAGCATTGTTAACACCCATCGCGTCTCCTTGGCCATTCGCGATGTGGGGGATAGACTTAGTTGGGCCACTTCTAACGACCAGGGGAAGATTTAAATACCTCGTGGTTGCTGTGGATTATTTTACCAAATGGGTGGAAGCTGAGCCTCTCATTGATATGACATACGACAAAGTCTATCAATTTATTTGGAAGAATATTATTTGCAGATATGGTCTGCCACATGCATTCATTACTAACCATGGAACCCAGTTTGACAACGAGGAGTTTGCAGCGTATTGTCATCAATCCAATGTACTGAAGATCCATTTTGCACCAGGCCATCCCCAAAGAAATAGGCAAACTCTGGTGACAAACAGAACGCTGATAAAGGGTTTGAAGAAACGACTAGATGATGCGAAAGGAAATTGGATTAACGAGCTACATTCTGTGTTATGGGCTTATCGTACCAAACCACGAACAGCAACTGGAGAGTCTCCATACATGCTGGCATTTGGGAGTGAAGCTGTCATACCTGCTGAATTGGGTTTACCCACGCATAAGGTGCTTAATTTCAAGTCCCTTATCAGTGATTTGATGAGAAGATTAGACCTGGATATGCTCGAAGAAGTTAGGGAAGAAGCAACAATCAGGAATGCAGCATATCAACAACAAACAACTTTGTTCTATAACAAAAGAGTGAAGAAGTGTGATTTGAAGGAAGGGGATTACGTGTTGAAGAAAGTGATCCAAAAGAATAACAAACTGGAACCCAACTGACATGGACCCTACAGAGTAACAGAAGTTGTTCGTCCAGGGACATACAGGATTAAAACCTTGGAAGGAGAAGAATTCAAGAATGCATGGAATGCAAAGCATCTGCGTAAATATTATCAGTAATTGAAATTCCTATGTAATACGATTTCTTCATTATGAATGGAGTGATGTTTCACCCAGTTTCTATCTTTGATGAAATTTTTCGGAATATTAGTGCTACACACTACACACTACACATAACATCAATTATCACCAACTCCGGTTGGTCAGAAATCAATTACCACCAACTCCGGTTGGTCGGGAAATCAATTACCACCAACTCCGATTGGTCAGCAAACCAACTCCGATTGGTCGGGAAATCAATTACCACCAACTCCGGTTGGTCGGGAATCAATTGCCACCAACTCCGATTGGTCGGCAAATCAATTACCACCAACTCCGATTGGTCGGGAATCAATTACCACCAAATTCGGTTGGTCGGCAAATCAACTACCACTAACTCTGGTTGGTCGGTAATCAATTACCACCAACTTCGATTGGTCGGCAAATCAATTACCACCAACTCCAGTTGGTCGAGAATCAATTACCACCAACTCCGGTTGGTCGGCAAATCATCTACCACCAACTCTGGTTGATCGGGAATCAATTACCACCAACTTCGATTGGTCGGAAAATCAATTACCACCGACTCTGGTTGGTCGAGAATAAATTACCACCAACTCCGGTTGGTCGACAAATCCATTACCACCAACTCCGGTTGGTCGAAAATCAATTACTACCAACTCCGGTTGGTCGGGAATCAATTACCACCAACTCCGGTTGGTCGGCAAATCAAATACCACCAACTCCGGTTGGTCAGGAACTAATTACCACCAACTCCGGTTGGTCGAAAAATCAATTACAATCAACTCCAGTTGGTTAGTACCAAACTAAGCAGGAACATGGGATGCAAATCATTCCACTACTTAGGCCCAAAGAGTGACAAGTCACTATAATAACACTATAAATAGGACAAGTTACATTATCCAAAAACAAAACAGAATGTACATATATTCACAAACAAACAAACAAGGACATTCTACAAATTATTTAGAAGAAAATAAAATGGAAGAAGACTAAAAATTTCTTCATTCAAATCAAGTAGAATTACATATGATGTGAAAAATATACTTCATTACAGAAAAAACCCTATTCTATTGGTTTTTCCCCTTCTGCCTTTGAAACAGGTTCTACCCCAGCAGGAGGGTCATCTAATGCATAAGGGGAATTTATAAAATTTAGATCTCGCAGCATTCGAAAATTCATCACAGAGGGCCGATCAAGCAAGTGCTATGGGCGAGATATCTCAGAGTTTGCATGAAGACTGTAATCGCCGAGATACTTGGAGATCAAGAATTGAGGAATTGCCCGAGCAGGAATCCAACTGATGTCAAGCTTAAAAGGAGGCATGAGCAAATCGAGCACTCCGGGGTAATAATAATCCCATAAGTAGTGGACTTGCTCTAAGTTTAGCAGAAACAGTGCATTCAACCACCCTTGCTTGTACCCCTCGTTATTTGACTGCTAGATCCGAGCATCAAGATGGTAAAGGGTTTCATTATACCCAGCCATCCAAAATTCTCTTGGTTGTTTATGGAACTGATAAGTTAACCTCTCCAGCTACTCGTGGAGACTCTTCGCCAGAATTTCCTTGTTTTCTAAAGCAGAACTCAGGGAAGAGAGTTGGAGGAAAGAGAGCTGGTCAGTAAAATTCAGAATTTTCTTGGATATTTCTGCCAAAGCTTGATTCTTCGCCATCAACTGAAATGCCTGATTCTCCAAGGCCGATTGAGTTCTCGCTTATTCAATAGAAACTTTCCCAGCCCTTGCTCGGCCAGGAGAAGAAGATCTTGCTCGTCCACGAGTAGATGTGGAGGGTCCAACTTTTTTTAAAGTTTCTAACTCATCTCGTAAGTTGGCATTTTCTACCTCCAAGAATGAAAAACCTTCATCATTAACAGGGAACAAGGCTCCCGAAGAAGATGCAGCAGATCTAAATTGTTTTATCTCTTCTTGCACGACAATGTTCTCTTGCTCCAACAACTTAGCAATATGCCTGTGCTCTTCAACTTTAAGCTTCAAAACACTCTCTTTCTTCTCATGAGTAGAGATGAATTTGCCATACCCTTTGTTAGCGCTCAATTGTTGATATTTTTTCTTGTATCCTTGGTGCAAAAGGGTAGAAGATTCTTTATATTGTTGTTGAAGTTCCTCGATAGTTCCTTGGAGATCTTCAATCATCTCGTAGTAGGCCACATTGTTGGCAATAACACGATCGAGCAAGCACTTTAAGTATTGATAAGCTTCAACTGCTCGTTCAGAAGCATCTGAACCAAGGATATCGATTATTTGAGCCTCATTAAGATCTGCATGACCAGTTTTAAAATAATCATTGTATTTCTTCATCAATTCTGTGTCATGAGCTGATAAGAGCTCCATCCTGGACATAAACTAACAAATAGAAGAAATAAACCGAATCAATAATGATGCAGATAGGACAAGTAGAAGAGAAAGTCAAGACGAACAACCAAAGTTCGAATTTTTATTCATCATAAGAAGAGATACATGGTCCAAGGTTACATTCAAGAAAGCAACAAAATAAAAAAGCCCAAACAACTTTACACCTTCTCTTTGTTTCCTATGACTTCCTCAGAAGGTTTGAAGGAAGTGACTGGTTGCTCGGAGGATAAGGGTAGTTGTTCGGCAGAAGTGGTGGTTGGCTGGAGTTGCTCGGAGCAAGGTTGAACAACAGGGACCTGACCTTCAATCATCATAGAATATTCATCTGAGGTAGCTTCATCCTCTTCTTCTTCTCCAGGAGAGGGAGGAGGGCCATGAGTGTGCTGCTAGTATAACTCGGAATTCTCAGCAACTTTCATCTCCTGCAAGGCTGCAACCGATCCATCCCTAAAATATTTGAGGCTGGCATACTCCATTTGAGAAGACATGGCAGCTAGGCCCTTGTTCCAGCCTTTTTCCCAACCAGCACTGAATGATTTTTTAATTTCTTTTTGCCTTCTCCGAGGAGGTACTTTCCCTAAGGAGCTCCTCGACAGCCTTCAACTTCTCTTCCACCTCCGTTTTCTGTCACTCGACATCTTGAAGTTTAACAACTTCCTCTTCAGCAGACTTGAGCTTAACTTCAAGATCTTTGTTGCTCTGTTCAAATTTTTTGTTGCTTAGTTCAAACTCCTTCAACTTCTTATCCAATTTATTGGAGGCATTTACTGCTTGATTTTTGTCCAGCTCAATGGACTTGAGTTGCTTCTCCCAAGAAACTTTATCTTCCTCGTACTTTTGATGAGAGTCTTTTAAAGATTGGGTCAGCCCAACAAAAGCTTACTTTACTCCTCCCGAGGAGCTTGAATCCTTGATAGCTTCATCCTTCTTCAAAATGCTGTTGAAACACGTCACCAGCTGAAAAAAGAAATCACTTAAAGTCAATACATGAACATAGTATTAAAAAATAAAGGGGAGAGATAAAGATACTTATTGAGGCAATGTGTTGAGCAGCCAGGGTAGTTATTCTCTCATGAGAAATAGTATCTTCAATGCCTTGGACTTCTGGGATAGTCCAGGATTTTACCAAGCCCATAGTAGAGCTCGAGGGAACAAAAGTTGGAACACTACCTTCAACATTTAAAGGTTGAGAGATAGGTTCATCAGGTCTCTCATAAGAGCTCTTCTTTAACCTCCTCAGAGGAGTAGGAACATTTTTAACTAAAGATGTTGTCTTTATTGGTGATATGACAATAACCTCACTCGGAGGAGAGATAGCGACAGTCTTACTCGGAGCCACAAGGGGCTTCTCGCCAGCCTTCTTGGAAGCAGCAGGAGGGGGTACATGAGTAGTTTTGGTCCCTTCTTCTGGGACATATTGTTTACTTTTCTTTGCCTCCACAGTGGCAGAGGCAGATTTGTCAAAAAAGGCAGGGGCTCTTCTCTTCTTCATCAGATCATTGATAGGAATACTCGACTCAGAGGAAGAACCTTCCATACTAGTCTCGGAGGCTGGCACTTGGTCAATATTAACTATCACTGGACGAGGACGAGTAGTGAAAGATAAAGTATAACTTTTTTACTGCAACAAGTAAGAAGCATATCTAATATGCTCCTCAGCAACAGATTGATGCAAATTCCAGATAAGTTTCAAATGCTTTAAATTAACATCAGCCTCTTTTGGAGGTTTTCTTTTATAGTCAACTGTAACAAACAAAAACAAATATCAGTGATGCATTTTATCAAACCTAAAGAAAACAAGATTTTAAAAAATAAAAACAACCTATCCCATTGCCATAAGGTGGATACCTGGGACCTTGGTATACATTATCTCCATTTAATGGAGGGCGTTGCCAATTTTTCATCACCACTCCATGGTCAAAGTAATCCCTATTAGCATCAGGAAGATTGACAACTAACGCTCTATTCAAAAACCTAGTTTTTAAATAGAAAGTATTATCGCTGATAACCCATCTATAGCAATACATAATCTCTGGAATCCCTAAATGGGTTCCATGAAGTTAATTTAACCTGTGTATGCCATTAACTATCCTCCATGTATTTGGAGCTATTCTTGCAGGCACAACATCAAAATATTGGCAAAACTCCAAACACAGGGGATTTGGCGGGAAAGAAAATCCACATTCGACTACAAAAAGACTGGGGAACCAATGTCCCTCAGCCAAAGAAAAATAATCAGAAGGTTCAGAAAGTTCTTCCAAAATCACCCACGAAGGGATTGAAAATTCAGACCGAAATTCGTCAAGCGATTCAACAAGGTAAACCATGATGAACAAAGTAAATAAAAGATAAGAAAGAAAATCTTACAGAAAAAGAGAGATCAGTTGGCAACGAACGATGGAAAGAAAGAGGCACAAGATAGAAAGAAAACGAAGAGTTCAAAGATACAAATTTGAAAAGTGAAAGACGATAGGATTTCTGCCGCGCTTAAATACTTTACCTCGGGAATAGAGAAAGGCAATGATTACAAGGGATGACGTTTGCGTCTCCGGCGGCTAAAAGAAGAAAAGGGGCACAAATATCGAAGCGATCATGAAAATTCAAAATATTTATGAGGCCTGATACTATGCGTTTAAAGAGGAGTTATATACAATGAACATTTTCCTAAAAACCAATAATCTGAGCAGTTTTCGAGCAGAATATTCCACACTTTTCTTCAACCTCAAAGTGTGAAATACTGGGGACTTCTATTGATACCAAATTTAGTCTGCTGATGTGGACCATTCACTTGAAGACACGTGTCAACCATCGCGGCAATTACAAACACTTTCAACAAACAATATACTGTCATCGAGTTACTCAAGCGCCCCGAGAAACTCAATCATACCGAGCAGCTTAGGCGCCCCGAGGAGCTTAAGGCTCCGAGCAACTTAAGCATACTGAGTAAATCGGGCGATCCGAGGAACTCAACGTACAGAGCATCCAAATCAGGAGAATCAAAAAGACAACTGCGCATTAAATATTCATTATTATCGTACAGATGTATATGTCTAATAGATACCAGCGCATTGTCCTTTCACATGAACAAACTCAAGGCTATAAATACATTATAACCTCCTCATTACAAGGGGACTCTGGATCTCTTGGTAAACCATTTATCGAGATTTCCAGTCAAACATTCAGCAATACAAAAATAGTGGATGTAGAGCATTCTTATAAGGATGAACCACTTTAAAAATCTTTTGTCTTATTTATTTTATCTGTGATTGATAAATTAGAGATAATATATTTTTTTACATCAACAGTCATAGCTTTGAAAGCCCTAAAGGCGAAAACATCGGTTTTGAATGATGAGTCTGACATCGACTCGGATGATATGGCTTTGTTTGCTAAGAAGTTTAGAAAATTTCTTAAGTTTAATAAAGAGAAACTTAAAAATGATTACAAGAAGTTTGAGAGGTCTAAGTATAATAAAGTAAAAAAAATCCTAAAAATTATAATGATGATCTCTAGAGCGAAGAGTCAAATAAATGTTTTGATTGGGAGAGTTATGGCCATAGGGCAACCGAATGTGCCACTAAACTAAGGAAGGAGGGCAAGAAATTGATTTCATATAATGTCACCCTTAGTGGTAGTGAACCGGAAGAGGGACCCAATTCCTCCATTGATCACAACTTCACCACGTTCATGGCTAGTCATGTGAGTATTGATAACGAATCTTCCCATGAAGTTATTTCTTTGCAGGACACTTCCAAGGCCATTGTTTGTGAATCCCATGTGTTTGATTGTACAGAGAGTGGATAAGAGAGTGACAATAAAGAGGAGGAGAAGGAGAGTGAACTCCAAGTTTCCTTCCATGATTTGTACACGGAATCGTTGAAATTGAAAAAGGCAAACTTGAAGTTGAAAGCTAAAATGAGAGAGCGTGTCGTAGGTAGTGATGAAAGTGTTTTCATTGAAGATCTTAGGGAACGTGAGAGAACTCTTTGAGAGAAGAGAGATTATGTTAAAGGTGAGAGAGATAGTCTTCGAGGTTTAATGGGGGATATGAAGAAAGGGATTCTTGAGTTTAAAGAGATTAAGAGTTTTACTTAAGTATAGAATAGTGGAGCTTGAAAAGAGATTAAGAGATTCGAGTCGTGTGAAGTTTGATTGGGAGTCTAGGTCCAAAAAATTGGATAAGATATTAGGCGCTCCCCAAATAAAAAATGATGAGTTTGGTATTGACTTCGATACTCAAAATGCTTCCGCTAGTAAAGTCGAAACCATGATTTTAAGAATATTGAAGAGTGCGCATTTGTTCAAATTAAGAAATTATTTAATTAAACTCAATTTTTTAATTAAATCCTAAAACATGCATCTAGGTGTGATTGAAATCAATATGATCATGCAAGAATATTCAATCACAAACAAAACACAAAAATGAGGAAAAATACCCCAAAGGGGAAAAACCTTTTTATTTTCACTATAATTTGTAAGAAACGGTTACACGGATTACAATGAAAATAAGAGTGACATACGAAATACCCTTAGGCATCAGTTTTGATGTCGTCAACTGGAATCTCCCATAAGAACTCCAGGTGGGCAGCAATGAAAAAGAGAACGGCTTCTCCACAAATTACTCTAAATGAGTAAAAACGATCCTCTTGAAGGTTTAAAGATTAACATACATAGATGGGAATGTTTATGTGAATAAAGAAAGTATAAAACCTTAAAAGTTGAAGTCTGTTTTCTGGGCTGTTAAATGCAGAAATCGTGTGCGAAAAATACTTGAAAAACGTGTAGAAAGTGACTAGATATTTATACGAAAATCGAGGCGGCGACATCATTCGAACGAGATAAGCATGTCGCTCGAACGAAAGGCAGGTGTCGCTCGAACGAGATCGCGCGATATGCCTATCTCGTGCGAATGACAGTGCTATGTCCTTTGTTCGAGCTCGTCGAACGAGGCACTCCTCTTCTACACTTAGAAAAATTTATACTTTTGATAAAAATAAATGAGACTTCGAAAAAAACATTTCTTGAAAAATTCCCATATATTTATGCAAATATAAACAACTCCAATAAATCATTTTACCAGTAATAAAAATTGGAGTAGCGGGAATGGATGAGAAGCACGTCGCATGAAGCATGATGAATGTGTGAAGAAGATGGATGCATGAATTCGGATCAAAGCCATCGAGGATGATCGTGTTGACGTGTCGAATGAAGTGGCATCAGACATACAAACTATGATCTAAGGAAAACATAAAATTCTTAGATTCTACCCCACACATTTATAAAATTATGTCCTTACAAATCTTCCCCTATGTCTATGCCGGTACATATATGAAAAATCCGAATTATGCAATCTCCCTAAACCAAATGACATACAAGATAATATCCCCATTAAACCCTCAAACTGAGAATACTAAATGACATTTCTTCAATCAAACTTCAACATCTTCAAATCTTCAGCTCTTCAGAAAACTCCGAAAGCTTTTCTCATTAGGGTGTGCAATCCAATGATTATCAACTTTGTACCTACACACATGAGATAAAGTAGATACCCATGAACGCAACAGTTTGAAATATAATGATATGCGAAAATCAAAGATCAATTAAGCTTAAGCAAATCATTGATAAATCAACCAAACAATTCTCCCCCATAATTAATTCTCTCCCTTTTTATGATGTCCCCAAATAGACAGATATGAGAAGCATAAATATGGAAAGTGTCACGAGGTAAAAAAAAACTTCCTATTTTTTGAATTTTTTAAAATTTTTCACAAAAAATATACAACAAAGAATCACACCATGAAAGAATACAAAAAGAACCAAGTCGATGATAGCGTAAATGAAGGGGTGTGATCGAATTCGATAGGAAAATCAATGCACACAAACATGACATATGTGCACGATGAATATCGGATACTCCTAATAAATGAAATCAACATCTTACTTAGGTGTAAAAAGATGGGAATATGAGACATTGACTCAATCAAATCAGCAAATCGAAGCTCAAAGTGATTTCCACACCAATAACGTCCAAAATGATTTAATACTTTTTTAGGACTTTCAAGGAAGTGCAAACCCATTTAAATTCTCCAACCAAACTCCCTCGGATTTATATTTTGAATAGAGGTGATCTAAATTCTCAAACTTTGGATAATTGATGGTGAAACCTAATGGCCCATATTTGGCATGTATTGCTTTTTATTGCCTTTAAATTTTTTGGGGCTCTTTTAACCTCTTTGGACCCAGTATAATAAAATTTCTCAAATTTTTAGGTCCAATATAATGGTGGCTTAATCACAAAGGATAGATAATTACCTTTCGTAGCCCTTCACCGTTTTTAAAGTATCACACAATCTCACCCAAACATTTTTTTACATGCATTCCAATCTTGTCAAGTTTTATCGCATATGGTTCGTTGTATAGACAAAATTGAGATGGAAACACTCAAGACAATATGTGATAGACAAGTACAATAATCAAATAAAATCATGCATGTGTGCAATAAAGGAGATAAGGAGCCAAACATGTAGAAAGATATCACTAATCGCATCTCAAAGACTTCAAACAATGTAAAGTACATGGATGCAATGATGTAGGGTCTCAAATCACTATCAAACAGTCACATTGATAAATGGAATGAAATTTGTGACTTGGATATTTTAAATGCTCATCCATAAAAGGTGTAAACAAAATACAATTTTTTTTTGTGTGCTTTTCTTAAATTTTTATAAAAAGAAAATCTTTTTGGATTTTTTAAAAAAATAGAAA
This sequence comes from Sambucus nigra, assembly GCA_949130495.1. NCBI lineage: Eukaryota > Viridiplantae > Streptophyta > Magnoliopsida > Dipsacales > Adoxaceae > Sambucus > Sambucus nigra. The sequence continues at coordinate 76,453,415 of OX422210.1, read as the reverse complement.
AAGCAAAAAATAATAATACAAATGATACAAACTAGCAATAGAAATAATATGATATGAACATGACAATGCATATTATCCTAGACATGGACCAATCACTCAGTTAACTGTGCAAATCCCTAAAGACTTCCTAAGACTCTCAAATCTAAGGCCATCTAAAGGTTTTGTGAAAATATAGACTAACTGACGATCGGTGGGTACGAAACTCATGGATAAGACTTTCTCCTCAACTAACTGACGTATAAAGTGCTCGTGTATCCTGATGTGCTTTGTGCATGAATGCTGGACTGGATTACGAGATATGTGTATCACATTCGTGTTATCACAGGAAATGGTCATGGTGTCCTGTAAAATTCCATAATCCTCTAACATTTGCTTCATCCATAAGAATTGCGTGCAATAACTCTCGGCTGCGATGTACTCAGCCTCTGCAGTGGACGAAGAGATGGATTTTTGCTTCTTGCTCAGCCAAGAGACAAGAGCGTAATTAAAGTAGAAACACACACCAGAAGTTCTCCTACAACCATCTATATCCCCGAACCAATCGGCATCCGAATAGGAGGACAAACGATCATCGGTATCAAAGAAATACCAAATACCGTAGGAGAGAGTCCCATTCACGTATTTGATAATATGTTTTAGAGCGAGTAAGTGTGACTCTTTCGGGGACACCTGATATCGCACACAAACTCCAACACTAAAGGCTATGTCAGGACGACTAGTAGTCAAATAAAGAAGACTACCTATCATACTCCGATGCAAGGTTTGCTCTACGTCCTTTCCTCGAGTGTCCTTACTAATCTTGATAGAAGTACTCATAGGTGTACGTTCATGCTTAGCGGAGTCTAAACCAAATTTCTTCACTAGGTCTCTAACATACTTGGATTGGGAGATGAACATCCCATCCTCTAGCTTACGAACCTGGAGACCAAGGAAGAAAGTAAGCTCACCTACCATGCTCATCTCAAACTCACTTTTCATCTCCTACTCAAATTAGTGAGCATGCTGGGAGCACGTGGATCCCAAGACTATGTCATCCACATAGACCTGGGCAACAAAAATAGCACTATCATCTCTCCTGACGAACAATATCATATCAACTCCCCCTCTCTTAAAGTCACGGGCTAAGAGATAGAAAGTAAGACTCTCGTACCAAGCACGGGGTGCTTGGTTCAAACCATACAAGGCTTTACTCAGATAGTAGACATGCTCTGGGTGCTTAGGGTCTTCAAACACTTTTTTTTGTTCCACGTAAACCTCCTCCTGTAGAATGCCATTTAGAAAGGCACTCATGACATCCATTTGATATAACTTAAAGCTCAGATGACATGCGATGGCGAGTAGTAAGCGAACGGACTCATGCCTCACAACAGGAGCAAATGTTTCCCCAAAGTCTACACCCTCTATCTGTGTATAGCCTTGAGCGACCAACCTAGCCTTGTTTCTGATTATGGTACCATTTTCATCAATTTTATTCTCGAAAATCCACCTGTTACCTATCATATTAGTCTCACTAGGTCGGGGGATAAGTTCCCAGACATTGTTCTTTTAAACTGAAGCAACTCACCTTGCATGGCAGATATCCAGTGTTCATCCTTGAGTGCTTCTTTGTGATTCTTAAGCTCGACTGTGGACGTGTAGCAAAAAGGACTAACAACGTTCTCTAGCTGAGCACAAGTCTTGACCCCTAAGGTGGGATCACCTATAATGGAGGTAGGGTCATGACTTTTGCGAACCCAAGCAGGTGTGTCCCCTAACACAGGAGTAGGGTACACAGGGTGTGGGTGAGGAACAGTAAATCGCTACCAGAAAAGTCCTCATCCTCACACTGAAGGATAGGATCAATAAACGTCGAAGGTTAGTCATCTTACACGGTAACGTTTATTGACTCCAAAACCTTAGAGCTCTTTAGGTTAAAAACCCGTTACGCTCTACTATTTTATGAATATCCTAGCAATATTTCCTCATCGCTCTGGGAATCAAACTTTTCTAATTTCTCTCTATCCCGTAGGATATAGCATTTACTCCCAAAGACATGGAAATATGCAAGGTTGGGTTTCTTGCCTGTCCACAATTCATAAGTCGTCTTAAGTGTGTGTGGACGCAGATAAACCCTATTCACCGTGTGTCATGCAGTAGACACTGCCTCTGCCCAAAATCTCCTGGCAACTTTATGACCTAGAAGCATAGATCTAGCCATTTCCTGAATCATCCTGTTCTTTCTCTCAACAATCCCATTTTGCTGAGGAGTCTTCACTGCAGAAAACTCATATCTGGTTGTGAAATCATAGAATCCATGGTTCAAGGTAAAAAATTTGTCTTTACTATTAATCAAGACTATTTTGACAATCATAATACCAGATATAAACCATAATGTTACATCGTGTAAGAAAATAGTTTTGTCATGAATCCAGTATGTTTAATATTCATGCAATCACAAAATCGTAAATTCTTTATAACTATAATCAATAATAACCTTTGTCAATTTCAATTGATTGGAATAAGATGACTTGAATGCTTCTGTTAAAGCTTCCTTTGAATCCCTTCTTGAATAGTCCATAATTACTTTCTTATGTGCCCGGAATATTTGTGAGAAAATACGAATAATGAGAATTTTAGATTTTCTCTCCCTCCTTAGAAACAGTGTATTATGAGATGACTCTAGATGGTGTAGAGGTCTCTATTTATAAGGGGAAGAGGGCCGAAATCCTAGTGGAGGCAGGACTCTTATCAAGTCTCCCACTAATGACACTAACCATCATGTGACTAATGGATAAGATTTACCCAATCTTTTAATATCTGTATTTATCACATTCCTAATTAATTATCTGACATTTACAAAGACCACATAAATGGGAAATTCAGAATTTAATACAATTGAAATTAAATAATAAATTTCGACACTTAACATTAATCTCCAACAGTCTCCCACTTGGTCTTAATAATTCGTATAATTAGATTAGGTCTCATAAGGTGCACAATCATTGATAAATTTAGTTTGCTAAATCAAATAATTCACGGATGCAAGTCATGGATGTTTCATGCTATTCAAGAGCATGGTTTTTTCCATGTACCACAACACCAATGTTTCATTCAACTAAGCCTTTAATATTGGGTATCATAATGGCCTCATAATGTCCTTTTGAATAAGGACTATTTCTGTCAACAATAATTCATAATTATATGCATGCATTCACAAAAGACAAAAATAATAGAAATCAGAATCACTTTTATTTAATTCAAGTAATAGTGTCAAATAACTAAGCCAAAATCGCAATATTAATATAACTAATCGAGACCCATCTCTTTGACATGTTCCACAAAGGTCTTCGGAGAGGATCTGCTATGTTATCACGCGTACTAATGTGATCAATTGACACTCTTTATTTCTGAACTTCTTCTTTAATTGATAGGTATTTATGAAGTGGAACATTAATGGGATTGCAACTTTTCATGCTAAATGTTTCTAAAACTTTGTTAATGTAAGCTTTCTAAGACAATCCCAACGTTCCTCTTGATTTATCCTGAGATATTTCTATCCCGATCACGAAGGATGCCTCACCTAAATATTTCATTTCAATGTTTTTAGAAAGGTACTTCTTGGTTTCACTTAATAAACCAAGATCACTGCTGGCGATAAGTAAGTCATCAATATATAATACTAAAAATACAAACTTACTCCCACTGATCTTCAGGTATATACACCGATCAACAGTGTTTTTCTTAAACCCAAAGGATGTAATGGTATCGAGGAACTTAATGAATCATTGACGAGAAGCTTGCTTTCGACCATATATTGACTTCTTTTACGTCCATTTGGTGCAACTCCAAATCATAATGAGACACCAAAGCTAATATGATTCTTAATGAGTCCTTCTTGGAAATTGGAGAAGAAGGTCTCATTATAATTAATGCCTTCTCGTTGATTAAAATCATTGGCGAAAGGTCTAGCTTTATGTCGTTCGATATTGCCTTTTGAGTCAAGTTTGGTCTTAAAGATCCACTTGCACCCAACTCGTTTTTCTCCTTCTGGAAATTTGACCAACTCCCAAACTTTGTTGTCATTCATAAATTTTATTTCTTCATTCATGACGTTAATCCATTTATCGGAATCATCACTATTTATAGCTTTTTCATAAGAAACTGGATCGTTAATATTCCCTATGTTAAATTCGATCTCTTGAAGGTATACCACATAATCATCCGGAATTTCCGATCTCCTTTCTCTTTGAGATCTTCATAATGGCACTTCCTGTGGTGCTTCAAAAGTTTCATCGGTTATAGTCTTATTATGTGGTTGTTCAGTTGGTTGATCATTCACTTGTTGTTCATTGTTATTGATTGGGTCAATGACCAGTTCAACAACTACATTAGGAACAACAGGTATGTTATGAACTCTGGGTATAGGAATTTGTACCCTGACTTCTCGAATGATTACCTACCTTTCTTTTATGCTCCCTGATAAGCACTCAAAAGTGTACATTTTATACCCCGAATAGACGTATTTTAGTTGTTAATTCTCGGTAATTTGGGTCTTATGCGCTTTATTGTCTATTTTGCAGGTCCAATGCACGTTGCGGTCTCCAAACGCCTATTTCGAGGCAATTGTGCGGATTATGGAGCTAATTACTCTTGTCCCGTACCCTAGCCTACCCTAAACCTGTCACGAACCGTGTGTGTTTAGTTTGTCCCATTTTATTTTATTTGTGTCATTTTATTTTTAGGATTTATTTTATTATTTTATTCTATTGAGTCATGTATATATTTTTAGGATTTTTATATTTTAATTTTTAACGCATCATGTATTATTTTTTATATTTTATTTTATTTTCTTAGTTTTTAGTTAGTTTATTATTATTTCATTTTGTTTTTATTTGTTAGTTTTTATTTTAGTCGTGTGTAGTTTTTTTTAGAGTTTGTATAGTGTGTCGTGCCATTTTTATTTTAGTTGATTTTTATTTTTTTTAGTTTAGTTAAAAAAAATTATATTTATATTTTTTTATGGATTTTTCAAGGGATTAATAATTAATTAACTATACTAATTTTTAAAGTACTAACTAACATGTAAAAGCTAATTTAAGAAAAGTGAGATAAACAAAATTGTACTAATAAGTAAACTAACAAAATTGGACTCATGAGGGCTTCAAAATTTCATCCCATAAATGGGAGATTAGCCCTCAATAATATCATCCAAAAAATATGAGATAAACAAATGAAGCATGAGATGGTTAAAATAAAAGTAATAAGAGAGGAATAGATCAAATCCATTTAAGCCTTGAATTGAAATGAAACTCCAATTACATCAACAATCTCTCAATTAGAATCCATCACTCATGTATTTATTGAATCTAGAATAAAAATAAAAAATAAAAAGGATAGTGGATGAATTCATAATGGATAATTAAATAATAAAAGAGATTTGCTAAAAATGCAAATCCTAACATTATAAAATTGTACATTAGAACTCATCCAAAGAAATAAATTCTATATCATTACTTTATATTGAGATAATTGCTAAAAATGCAAAATCTCAACATAAAGAAATGGGTTAGAATTTACCTCCCATAAGGGATGAATTCAACTACATCAATCTATTTTGAAATAATTACTAAAAATGCAAAAATTCATTATAGAAGGGCGGGGTTGAATTTATCCTAGAGATAAATTTCACTACACACCTCTATATTGAGATATTTGCTAAAAATGCAAATACTCAACATAGAGGGATGGAGAGAATTTTATCACACAAAGCTTAAAAACTAATTTGGAGATCTTTTTTTCAAATGGTTTTCATCTCTTTAAATAGGAGATGCATGGCACACATGGGGCTAAGGGGTATTTTTGAGAATTGGCTTGAGTCATGGAAATGGTGAGAGGAGCATGAGGTGAGCACATGTGCATGGCAAAGGTGTGAGGTAATAAAATTTGAATTGTGTGCACATGAGGATAGTTGGGGTTTTATTTAGAAAAGTGGACAAAAGTTAGTTGAGAGTAAAATAGGAATTGTGGATATATGGATTAAAACGCATTTGGACAAGTGGGAATTTTGGCTTTGGTTTGTTAACAGGGGTAAAATCGATTTTGGCTTGGAAGGAGAGAAATGGGTTTGGAAGTGTTCGTGTAAGGGTTGGATATGGGTTGGCACGGGTTGGTGGGTAAATGGTTTAGAGGGACCAGGAGGGTTTGGGTGTCAGATCTGCAGGATCGGGTTGCGTGGGTCTGCAGTTGGCGGGGCAGCGAGTTCGGCTGGAGGTGCGCCGGGGATGGCCGGTGATTCTCGGGTAGGCCGCCAGAGCAGGAGGTGAGTTTCTCGGGTTTGGACGCAGGTGGTTCACATAGGGGTTAGAGGTGAGGTGTATGGTGTTAGGGTGTGTGTGAGATGAGGGTTGTTTGTGTGTGTGTTAGTGTTCGGGTGTGAAGGGTTGTGTGTGTGTTTAACTTATGACCGATACAAAAGATAAAATAAAATAAAATAATACAAAATAAAAATTTAACTAAACTAAAAAAATAAAAATCTACTAAAATAAAAATGACACGACACACTATACAAACTCTAAAAAAAACTGCACAAGACTAAAATAAAAACCAACAAATAAAAACAAAATGAAATAATAATAATAATAATAATAAACTAACTAAAAACTAAGAAAATATAAAAACTAATACACGACGCGCTAAAAATAAAATATAAAAATCCTAAAAATATATACATGACTCGATAAAATAAAATAATAAAATAAATCCTAAAAATAAAATGACACAAATAAAATAAAATGGGACAAACTAAACACACACGATTCGGGATAGGTTTAGGTAGGTTTAGGGTAGGTTAGGGTACGGGACAAGGGTAATTAGCTCCATAATCCGCATAATTGCCTTGAAATGCGCGTTTGGACACCGCAACGTGCATTCGACCTACAAAATAGACAATAAAGCGCATAAGACCCAAATTGTCGAGAATTAACAACTAAAATACGTCTATTCGGGGTATAAAATGTACACTTTTGGGTACTTATCACCCCCCCCCCCCCCCAAACAGAGCGTTGTTAGTCCTCGAACAATAAGATACAGAGAAAGCGAAAGATAAGAAACTAAAAGTGTACCACTTTTGCGGGCACTTGCGACTGCACTTAGCATGTCCAACAAGCCTTTAAACCTATAGGTTGCCCTACAGGAAGAGTTGAGTCTCGTGAGGGTTTGTAGGGAATATACCAACAAAATTGTTATTTTCAAAGATTTATTGAAAGGCAGTCAATCTTTTATTAGGCATAGAATAATCGCACAATCCATCACATGAGATATATGTTGGAAAACACAAGCTAGAATTGCATAAAAAGTTAGTTATGTGAATACTCAAAGCACATCCTTACTAGAACTCAACGTCTGTAGTGTAAATAAGTCAAAAAGGGTCGAGTATCACAAGAGTAATTCCTAGATTTCCTTGTCGAAATCAACGCTTCAACTTCAAATCTCACTAGGTATAACTCTCTCAAACGAACTCTCGAGATTAGGGTAAGTGTATTGCTCTTGTGTATGAGGCGGTGAGTAAATGTAAGCAAGTTCAACGTCTCATACACACATAAAAAATAACGTACATTTAGAAAGAAAAGTGATCTCATGAAAGAATGCTAATCACTATAGTGAGAACGTCGAGTTATTCACCACGTTGACTATCATTTGCCCGAACACCTGGGGGAAATAATGATGTTTATGGGTGAGGGGGAAATGAAATGGGATATGTGGGATGAGGCGAGGTAGGATAGGATGGAATGATGATATGATGGGTGGATGGTGGATATTTGAGAAGAGTGTATTAAACTTTGACGAACAAATGTCTTTATTTCTTGACTCCAACTTTCTCTTTTTCTTCTTTTCCAAATATTCATCAATGTATGAGATAAATCTGCTAAAAATACAAATAACCCCAACATAGATTTGTATTTGATTTTTCTCCATCTGAATTGACTTTGGGAGAGATATTCGCTAAAACTGCAAACACTCTCTATGAAAGATCTTCTCCTTTTTTACTTTCTTTTTTTTTTCTATTTTTTTTCTTTTCCAAATACGCATCAATGTCTGAGATAAATCTGCTAAAAATACAAATAACCCCAACATGGACTTGTATTTAATTTTTCTCCATCTGAATCGAACTTTGGGGAGAGATATTTGCTAAAAATGCAAACACTCTCTTTGACGGATCTTCTCCTTTTACTTTCAACACTCTTCACTTTTTCAACATGGTGGGTGGAAAATGGAATTGATATGGAAATGGGTGGTATGATATATGGTGATGATATGAAAAATGGAAGGTGTATGGATGTATGATAAAATGGAATTTGGTTGGTGCATGGGTAAAAGTATGGTGATCGGGACAACTTTAAGACACGTGTTTCTTACAACTCGAAAGTGATGTCGTTCTCAGTGATCAAGCCAAAAATTTCATGAAGAATAATGAGATCATACAACGATTTAAAGTGCGGACCCAAATGAAGTTGAATCAACTCGTGACTCGGAGATTGCGTAAAACACTCTAAAAGGCGAAAGACACAAATCGCACAATCTAAAGTCTCCACTAGTGATCCTTAAGGTTCTCTTGAGAATTGTAATACTCTTCAACTCTAAACCATAGTGGCGTGATAAGTGCGCAACTTTTTGCTGAGTCTAGAAATTCATAATGCAACATGTCTTATTATGTATTATATAAGCTATTTAGAAAAAATATTCTCTAGCTTGATTCCTGGGCTTAAAAGGATGGATGATTGAAAATTTACATCAATAAATGACATGAAAGAAACTGCATGAAATTTTAAAAAATCAGGTTTAAAAATCAAAAAAATTCAAAAGAGGTACGATTTTGATAAATTTCCCCACCCCCAAACAAAAAGGAACATCGTCCTCGATGTTAAGTAAAATGATTTTTAAAATTGGGAGCAAAAGGTAGGAAAGATATTAGCAAAATCAACCGTTAATGAAGTGGACAGATGTATGCGATAAGAACTTGAAGAAAAATTAAGATAAAAAAATTTGGACAAGTCTAAAAACATAATATAGTATTGGGTGGTGGCGGCGGTTGAGTTGGACACAACTCGCTATGGACAGGACTATATGGAGGATACTCAAATGAAGTGTATGGAGTGGGGCCAAGTTCATCATACACGAAAGGATCTCCTTCGTGATGGACAATTGGTTGATAATCCCTTGAAAAATCCATAAAAAAATATAAATAGAAAAAAAAACACAAAAAGAAATAAAATTGCAATTGAGTTTGTCTCTAGATTACCCCCTTGATGTGGATTGATACCCTTACTTATCTCTACACTTGAATTTGTTATATATTTGTAGGTATTTGAGGATTTTGATTAGAGGACCTTCAAGAAAAAATAAGAAAACTACACACAAAAAGCATTTCTATCACTTCCACTTACTTCACATTCTTCAATGAATTTAGCATTTTCCGTTTCTATGATTCTAGTTGTATGATTTGGATAGTAGAATCTATATCCCTTCGACTTTTCTGGATACCTGATGAAATGACATGATAATGTCCTAGGATCCAATTTCTTTTCATGAGGGTTATAGATTCAAGCTTTCGCTGGGCAGCCCCACACACGTAAATACCTTAAATCGGGTTTCCATCCTTTCCAAAGTTCAAAAGGGATTTTTGAAACTGACTTACTAGGAACCCTATTTAAGATGTGTACAACGGTCTTTAATGCATGTGCAATTGGGTTCTAGTTATCATACTTCTAACCATTTCTATAAGGGTACGATTACGCCTTTCAGCTACACCATTCAGCCAAGGTGATCCTGGCATTGTGTATTGGGCGCCAATACTTAATTTTTCAAGGAGTTTAGCAAATGGGCCAGGGTGTTGCCCTAATTCATCATATCTACCATAATATTCACCACCTCACCAGACCTAATAATTTTCACCTTTTTGCCTAGTTGCCTCTCAACCTCATTAATGTATATTTTAACGACGTTCACAGACTGAGATTTATCATGCAATATGTACAAAATGCAATAACGTGAATACATATGTTTGTATGTATTATTTCATGTAGTTGGGTGCATCTTGTGGCTCATTTCTTTGTATGTTTGGTCTGTTTTCCTTTAATACAGTCCACACATACATCATAATTGGCCCGATCCAGATTATGGAGTATTCTATCTTTAATGAGACTTTCAATTCTCGGCCTGGATATGTGCCCTAATCTTTTATACCATAAGTAAGAAGATTTTTCATCATTAAGTGTACGTTTCGTACCAACATTAGGATGCAGGGTCACAAGGGTTTCAGAAAAATTATTTTCAAGATTCAATTGGTATAAACCATCTAATAAAAATTCAGAACCAACATTATTAGAATTTTTAATCAAATCAAAACCATTGTACTTAATTTCAATCGCAAAACCGTCTAAAGCAAGTTTGCAAATATAAATTAAATTTCTAGAAACTGTGGGAACATAAAAAGTTTCTTGCAAATCTAAACTAAATTCAGTGCTTAAAATAAGGCGAAGGACTCCAATAGCTTCTATTTTAGCCTTCGCTTTATTGCCCATGTAGAGAAAATGCTCATTTGGATTTATTTTGAGGATCGAAATGAATCCCTGCATCGAATTAGAAACATGGCCCATAGAACCATAATCAATCCACCAAGTGTTAGAAGGAGCGTTAATAAGGTCTGATTCGAAACAAACATAAATAAAAGGCTTACCCTTTTTCTCGAACCAGGTCTTTCGTTTATGACAATCCCTCTGGAAATGACCCTTCTTTTTACAGAAGTGACACTTGTCGTTCTTTTCCTTCTTCACGGCAGGAGTTGATGGTTCAGCTTGATGAGACGGCCCAAGACCTTTCTTAATTCCCTTGCCGAACTTCTTCTTAAAACCAGCTCCTTTGACTGTAAGATTTGTCACCTTTCCCTTAGTCACATGGCCATTATGTTGCTTAAGCCTTCCTTCCTCTTGTACCAACATGCTTTGCAAATCATTTACATTCCACTTATCTTTTATAGTGTTGTAATTGATTTGGAAAGGCCCATACTCGGGAGGTATGGAGTTTAGGACGAATTGGACAAGAAAAGACTCATCCACTGTCATGCCCAAAACTCTAAGTCTAGCAGCCAGATTGGTCATCTCTATAATGTGCTCATTCACGGTTCGAGTACCATCGAACCTCATAGTGGTCAGGTCAGCCATCAGTTTCCCAGCAATAGATTTATCAGCAGTGCGAAAGCGTTCCTTAATGTTGTTCAAATACTCTTTCGCTTTCGTAGTTTCAGGTAGGGAGGTCTTAATGTTAGCATCAATGCACATTCGCATAAACATAAGGGTCAGCCTATTGGATCGAGACCATGCTTCATGAACAACAATTTCATCCTCGCTACTGGCATCAGTAATAGCAGCAGGTTCATCACACATAATTGCCATGTCCAGGTCAAGAACCCCTAAGCTGAACTCAATTTGCTCATTCCATTTAGAAAAATTAGTTCCATCAAATTTGGAATAGGACTGAGCTTGCGAATACAGGTTAAGGGTAACTGCAATTAATAACAATGTTCACAAATTAAATTTTCACACACAACAAAAATTGCAAGGGTCGAATATTGAATTGTTGACTAAAATTTTTGGCATATTTCATTTACAATCTCAATATCACGGAATCTGTGTTAATCATCACATAATGTTCAGATTGTAAAGATATACTACCCTATAATTCATTTATCATGATCCCATAATTTTGACATATGTGTTTGTTGCCTAAACATTTAATACCATGATTAGTGGACTTAATGTCAACTATTCTGTTTTCATAAAACTAGTTCTAATGTTGTTCAATTCAGATATTAGCATGTGTTGCGCCTCAATCCAATTTTATAACTGACATTAGAATAAACCTTTAATGAATGTAAGTGTATTATTTGTACATGCAGTCTCAGCCTGTGTTTGGCCTTTGACTTAACTTAAATGAATAATTGCTTACATGTCTCAACTTAAATATAGTTAATCATACATTAAATATTAACTATAATATGTAATCTACAAGTAATTACAAAGATACTAATAGCAACTTGAATGCGTCAAAAACAGAATTGCCCAGGTATAGTAAAAACACATAATACATGAATTTTGTCAAAAATGGCAAAAATGAGTTTTCACCATAGAATCGAAGTAAAACATGCCAGAAAACCAAAACTTCTTGCGGAACGTTAATATCAATTTTTTGTAAAGAGTTATAAGCCCCGAGATTATTTACTAAAATGACAAAAACGGGGTTTTGAGGGTCTTAACGGACTCGGATCCCCAAAAAACACATGACATCACGGCCAAAGGTGGTGAAATTTGATCGTTGGCCCGTTTGCAGTCAACCTACCAAGTTTCAAGTCAACCGGGCACCAAAAATTTCGAAAAATACTATTCACTGCGCCAAAAAAAATTCTTCTGAAATCTGTTTTGCGTCAAATCACAGTTTTCACTTAATTAATCTTAAAAACAAATTCTTTTTCTTATCATGATCAATAAAAGTATTTTTCAGAACGCTTACATAACTTGAAATAATAAAATCATGTTAACGGCATATTAGGGTTCTTATAACATGAGAGTGTTTTCATAAGATTAAGGACTGTATGCAACAATTTCGTTCTTAATATCATACATAACAAAATTCGAATTACAGATTCCGATTACCAGATTGCTCAAAAATTCTAGATTTCCAGATTTTTTAAAAAAATAAAATTTCCAGATTTATTAAAGGAAAAAATTCCAAATTTTCCGATTTATTAGAAAAGAAAAAATCCAGATTTCCAGATGCAAAAAATCAAAGATCGGAATTGTTATAAAGAAATTTTCATTAAAGGAAAACATGAGATTATAAACCGAAAGCTCTAATACCACATGTTAATCAAGACTGTTTTGACAATTATAATACCAGATATAAACCATAATGTTACACCGTGTAAAAAAACAGTTTTGTCATGAATCCACAATCGAGGATGTTTAATCTTTATGAAATCACAAAATCGTAAATTCTTTATAACTATGATCAATACTAACCTTTGTGCACTACAATTGATTGGAATAAGGTGACTTGAATGCTTCTGTCAAAGCTTCCTTTGAACCCCTTCTTGAACGGCCCAGAATTAGTTTCTTATGTGCCCGAAATATTTGTGAGAAAATACGACTAATGAGAATTTCGGATTTTCTCTCACTCTTTATTAAAAGTGTGCTATGAGATAACTCTAGATGGTGTAGAAGTCTCTATTTATAAGGGGAAGAGGGCCGAAATCCTAGTGAAGGTGGGACCCTTTTCAAATCTCTCACTAATGTCACTAACTATCATGTGACTAACGGATAAGATTTACCCAATCTTTTAATATCTTTATTTATCACATTCTTAATTAATTATCTGACATTTACAAAGATCACATAAATAAAAAATTCAAAATTTAATACAATTAAAATTAAATAATTAATTTCGACACTTAACATTAATTTCTAACATTTACAGGTAAGATAACCACCCAAAGCTTCCATCTTCCTACAGTTAAGGATAGTGATTATGAGTACGAACAAGTTTTTTCGTAACCTTTGAATGGCGAAGTAATTGATTTATTGGGTGATGACCATTTTCGTAAAAGGATTGGATGGAATTGGCTCCAAGCCTACTTAGATAAGGACCTTTATATTCTGCATATGGTGGTGTCTTCTCATATCTTTCCCACTTTTCACTCGAGTGATTTTTCTCATGCTTAGGAGATTTGCTTGCATGTTATTGGTAAGGGTCTTTGTACGGATTTGAATGTTCAAAATTTTAAGCTCATTAAATATCACGTCGGGACCCAGTTGAGGTCCTTGACCTTAGATCACCTAGTTGTTTGCATTCTTATAGAATAGGGATCTTCATACGTTTGGATGAATTTGAGGAAAAATATGAGCCCGCCATCCTCATTGATTTATATCGTATAAATGTTTCCTAGTTATGCCAAAACACTAGTAGTTATGTACCTCCTCATTTTGTTCCACCTAGTGATCCTCGTGTTCGTCGCTCAATTATCGAACCTGATATGTTCACTTTCTTCAACTCAGTTGGATGACGTTGTCTTCCAGATAATTAATTTTTTATGCAACATCAATTTACATTCCCTTGATTACTTTATTCAGTTTGTTTCTAATATGGGTGTGGATATGCATTTCTCAGCAAGTGATTAATGTTCTTTGGTCACCCTCTTTAGGGAATGCATTATTAGACTCCATTAAATTCGATATAACCAAGCCTCTTGGCGCAGTGGTATAAGGCTGTCACTGGAACACTGTTTGGGGGTGGATTGACTTTGGTTCCCAGTTCGATCACTGACAGTGTCAAAATAATGCTTGGCCAGCGAAAGTCACGAACCACGAGCGAGGATTAGTCGAGGTCCCGTAAGCTGACCCGGACACCTCGTGGTATGAAAAATACCTAACCAAAAAAAAAAAATAATAAATTCGATACATCATATAAAAATCGAGTCATGTGTATGTGATCAACGTGAGAAGAGAGAGACTAAGAATTGAGATATTTTGTTGCTTTCTTTATTTTTTGGAATTTTGCTTGAGTTAGAAATAGGCTTTGTATTTTTCTTATTATTATGTAATCCTAAAATCTATATTTGGATGTGCTTATATCATTTCAATACATTCATTTATATATCATTTGGATTTGGTATAGTTTGAGACTATTTGTGTAGTATGTGTTGTGTTTAATTAAGGTTAGTTATATCATAGGATGATTTATCTTATTTACACCATGTGCTCATTTAACGAATGATTATCTCTTATTATTGTGGTTTGATTAGCACATATACTCTATAATCTTTTGCTTTATATCAATTATTGCCTATTTATGTTATTTGTCTCATCCATTATAATAAGGGAGTTGTTTGTAGATAGAGGATGTGTATTAAATTTTTGGAATGTATTGGGTAGTTTTCTATTTATTACCCTTAGCGGGAGAGTGTCTGTATGCACTACGCTAAACATCGAAAATTGTCATGGTTTGGGACCGTGACAAACGGCTTTGGTCATGGTCTTGGACCATGACCATTTCAAGGGTGACTATTTTAGGGTTATAGTCCAAAATCATGACCAAAACGAGAGTCACGGTCGACTTTCGTAACACTAATGTTAGGTATAAGGTCATGGTTCATAACCATGATCCCTTGTTACAGTCATGAACTGTGACCAAAACCCTAACCACATTTCAATGGTTAAGGCCATGAACCATCACCCCTGCTGTGAAAATAAGTCCTATGGTCACGATATTTGACCGCGACCACGTACTGTGAACTTTGATGGCGATTACGGTCTTGAACTGTAACCTCCTATTGTGACCACAATTCCTATGGTTATGGTTCCCGACCATGACCAGATTTTAACCCCTTCAAATTTTGCCACGGATATGGTCACGGTTTTAGACCATGACAATTAATTAATTTATTTAAAAAAACAAATTTGATTTATTTGCTTAAACAATTCATGTACATATTTTCAAACCTGTATACAATTTCATTATAGAACTAACTAATACATCAATAAAAAAATAATAATAATATAAAAAATATTAAGCCATTAAACTTAATTACATGAATCCAACCTAATAATATTAAAATCCTCAAGGTGTTCTTCGTTGCAATTTTATACAAATAGTTTTGATGAATGTTTACATATTGTCATATCTATAAGACTCATCTTCCCACTCATATGTTTTCACTATTTCTATATTATGTGTTGGTATTTTGATGTATTTACTAGTGAGACAGGAAAACATGTGCACGAGATGTTTGAAAGATATTTTGATTGTTTTCTCATTTTGTTATATTTATTATATATCTTTTATGACCTTGGAAATTCAAATCGTGTCTCAAACACTCTTTGATTCTTATCGTCGAAATCTCCAAAAAGGTTCATCAACATGACGAGGAACACTAATAACATGAAAAAAAAATCTTTCTTAAATTAAATAATCTTTTTAAAGTAAACCTTTTGGATTTGATTTTCAAATATGATGCGAAATATACTTTATATTTAAACCTAATGTTTGAAAATGCATATTGCGCATTTAGAAGACTTGTTCATTGTAATAAAAAGTATATTTTAACACTAGGGTTGATCACGTCCTACTACTAAAATATAATGTAAGAAAAACTTTTCGAATCGAATCAATTTGTAAGTATTGGCTTTATTCCTTGTTTGAGTCATATATTAGGACTTGAGTTGTGTGTCCTTCAAGCCTGTGGTGTGTGATTGAAGACTTTGCGACAAAACTAAAGTGACACCAAGGTCATATTAGATTGCGTGTCGAGTTTTTTCTTCAACATCTGAGTGATCTCAATGAAGGTATGAATGCATATTAGTGTTTGCTCCCTAAATACGTTTAGGTGTTATTTTACAAAAGTTGTTTGAGGCCTTTTCGTAAAAAAAATTGAAAGAAAAATATTTTTTTGATTTTAGCTCGTTCGAATGAGTTTAAGTTTGAATGAGATGTGAATGTCATTATAATAACCTTCAAACGAACATCAGACGATATTTTTTAGTTGGACATAGGTATATTTGTTCGAAATTAGCATGTTCGTTCGAATAAGGTTTTTGTTTGTTTGAACGAGATAAGGTTTTCATTCAAATGAACTTATATTTTCATTCAAACGAATTGCCTCGAAAAATGAGATACCTTAAAATTTTTGTTTTCTATGGACACTCAGGTTCGGCATCAAATTTCTCAGAGGTCTTTTAAAAAAATAATTTTTCAAGATAAATCTTGTGCCTCCCAAACCCTAGTTTACACCCAAATTTGAGATCAAGGAATCCTACATCTATGTGTATGTTTAAGATCACTTATGTGTTGCACCATACATGTTTCGTCTTCATACGGTGAGCATTTCGAGCAGTGAAAGCCGTTTTTATGTTGAGCAGTGGATGTACTGGTCACGTGATAAATAAAATCGGTCGGATACCGGGACATGGGAAAGCGCTTGCATTGTGTGACAGTTAGAAGGTGTCCAATAGTGTCTACGAAAAAGATTACAAGGAATGAGAAAGCGCATCAAGACTTGAAGGCATTAAGTCTATGAGTATGTTTAAGATGTTCTTGTAAATATATTTCTATCATAGTGAACTTATATGCGTGGGCCATCCGAGATTTTTTTATTGTGAGTTTTTCTCGTACATCACCATGTTCTGGTTCGCTTATTTGATTCTTGCTTATGCTCACCTAGATGCATGCGTAGGACAATACTCGAATTGATAAAACTGTTTCACATAACACATGTCATTATAACAACGTTCAAACTAACATCAAATGAGGTGGTGTTTTTGTACAAACCCTAGGGGTACTAGCTTTTTTATATTGAAATCAGAGCGGGTTACACTAACTTAGATATCAATGTCATTATAACAACGTTCAAACTAACATCAAATGAGGTATTTCTATTGAATTGAGGTATATTCGTTTGATGTTGGTTTGAACGAGATCAGCATGTTCATTTGAATGAGTTTTTTTTGTTCAAATGAGATAAGGTTTTCGCTTAAACAAACTTTATGTTTTCATTTGAACAAGGTTCCTCAAAAAATGCACTTCCTCAAAATTCATATTTTTAATAATTACCCAGTTCTGACATCAATTTTCTCAAAGGTTATTTGCAAAAATGATTTTCCAAGGTAGATCTTATGCTTCCCAAACCCTAGTTTATATCCAAGTTTGAGATCCAAGAATCCTACATTTATGTCTATGTTTGAAATCTCTTCCGTGTTGCACCATATTTGTTTGCTCTTTATACTGTGAGTGTTTTGAGCAGTGATGACTGTGTTTATATTGAGAGGCGACTGGACTAATAAAGAAATAAGTAAGATCGGTGGGATATCGAGACGTGAGAATGCACCTGCATTGTGTGGTTGTTAGAAGACATTCAATAATGACTGCAAAGAAGGTTACACGAAATAAGGAAGTGCATCAATGCTTGAAGGTGTCGACTCTGTGAGTAAGTCTAAGTTATTCATGTAAATTGAACTATATCGTAGTGGACTTGTGTGGCTAGTCCGTTCGAGGTTTTTTTCGTCATGGGTTTTTCTCGTACATTATCGTGTTGTGGTTTACTTGTTTTATTCTTGCTTATTCTCACCTAGATGCATGCTTAGTACAAGATTAAATTGGAAAATATTTTTTACACAACACTTCTGGTTTTAAAAGGTGTAAAGTTTATTAAAATTGTGAAAAATTAAATATTGGCGGTGTTTCCATACAAACCCTAGGGACACAAGCTTTATCATATATAACTTGTCAAAACAATTTAAATAGCATTTGTAGCATTTACAGAATAAAAAGAAATAATATAATAATATATAGATACAATATGATAAATCTCAAGTATAATATCAGCACAAAATCAATGATATAAGTGAATATCTCAACAACCACCCTAACTGTGACAACCCGAATATAATTATGATTAATTATACTTAAATCATGCCTAGCTTATGTGATATGATTAGTGTGTTATTAATACATGTGATGTTAATTTATTATGTTTAGTCTAATCCTACCTTCAAAAAGCATGAAATGTCGAATTAGTTACAAATACAAAATTTTGAAGGTTTCGGTAGGAATGTTCATGTTTAAGGCTAGTTTTGACCTTTATGACATAACAATTGACTTGAGGTGAAAACTACATAGTTGTAGACAAGTGAGTTATGGTTGTAACACAACAAACGGTGTGTGAAACGGAGGTTCGAGTGAGAATTTATCCCAAAATTACGAAACAAGGGCAAAGTAGTCCATCCGTTAAGTAGTATTTTGTCTTAATATGGCAACAAATGTTTTATTCTCATTGGTTGGGAAGGGTGGTGGCTTTGGCCGACCTTAAACCCTTACAATTACCTCTTTATTCAGCCAAAATGCAGCGATGAGAGATTTTAAGCTTAAGGAAAGAGAGTTTTGAAGTTTAGGAAGAAAGTGTGAGGAGAAAATTGAAGAAAATTCATAGAAAATTACGAAAAAGCCCCTAAGGAAGGGAAGAAGAGCTGATTGAACAAGTACTGGATAAAGGCAAGGGCAAATCCAGTTAAACTGCCAAGGTGAGTGTACTTATGATTTGTTTCATATATAAATATGAATATAGCTCTAAGAGCGGATTTGTTTGAATACTTCGGTATTCAGGATTTGTTTGGATATTAAAATATCCAGGATTTGTTTGGGTCTCATGATCCAGGATTGGTTTGAATACTTCGGTATTCAGGATTTGTTTGGATATTCAAATATCCAGGATTTGTTATTGCCAACGGGCAGAATTATTTGGATCTTATGATCCATGATTTGTTATTGCCAATGGGCAGGATTGTTCGGATTTTATATCTATATATTCGATATAGAATTGTTATTCTATTGCAGGGAAGGAGTACCTCACTAAGCGTAATGCTTACGGTTTATATTTTAACAATTTCAGGTTCACACGCTGCCAGCTAGGATACCATATGACGGGTAACTTTGAGAGTTGCACCGTTGGAGAGAGATGGGATTTAAAAATTGGATTTTATCGTCGTCAAACTGAAGATTTTAATATACTCACACATTGTATATATTGATTTAGCTTGGATTGAGTTGATCATAGTTAATCAGAATATTGTATGTCCACTTAATTATAACTCTGATGATGATTTTTGTATGGTATAAGAATAATATTGTGTTCATTATACATAGTATGTAGGAAAATATTGATAAGTGAATCATATTTCCAATGGGATCAAGATTATGATCTAGTTATTCCAATAATAAATGATTAGTTGGGAATTTGGGTTTGGGGTGTGACAATTAGTGGTATCAGAGCGTGGTTATAAATTCTGGACGTGTGTGACGGTTAGATGGCAGTATTGAGTTGATTTGATATTTATGAATTATTTATGTACTAACCAATAGTTTAGTATTATAAACTGTTTATATTGGTTGTCAGAACTTTGTTGTATTACAGATTATTCCATATGGAACCTGGGAATGGACAACCTAGAGAAGAGGGAGTAGCTTCTCGTACAGATAATGCTGAAGTGGAGCAAAGTGTTGCTGGGAGGGCTAGAGAGCAAGAACAGCCTACAGAAAAGCAAATAATGGCACAAGCAATGATGAGGATGGCAGAGCAACAAGAAAGAAATATGGCGCAAATGGCAGAACAGCAGGCTAGATATCTAGAATCAAAGATTGTGGCCAGGATTGAGAAAGAGGCAAGGAAGGAAATGAAGGATTCCATGCATGAGAAGTTTTTGAAGTTGAATCCTCCAGAATATTCAGGGTCAGTTGAACCTACAGAAGCTGAGATGTGGGTCAGGGATCTAGAAACTATATTTGCAGTTATGAAGGTTCCAGATAACCAGAAAGTGAATCTAGCCGTGTTTAAGCTGAAAGGAGAGGCGAAGTATTGGTGGGAAGCTAGCAACCATTTGGTGCCAAGGATGGAAGGTACTGATGTCATTACTTGGGCTGAATTTATTAAAGCTTTGTATGTTAAGTATTTCCCTAAGGTCTATAGGAGGGAGAAGCTGAGGGAGTTTATAAATTTAACCCAAGGGAACATGTCTGTGAGGGAGTATGATGCTAAATTTACTGCTTTGTCTAGATTTGCTACTAAGTATGTGCAGGAGGAAGAAGATAAATGTAGTAAATTTCAAGATGGACTGATTTGGCCTATTCAAAATAGAGTGGCCACTTATGAGTTATAAGATTATGCTTCTCTGGTAAACAAAGCCACGATAGCAGAAAGGCAAATGAACCAAGGGGTGGCAAGTAGAGAGAGTTTTAAAAAGAGTAGATTCGACGCATCTCACTTTAAGGAAGGTAAGGGTGGAAGTGTTAAGATGGAACCTCATAAATTTCAGAGAGGTGGTGGAGATAGTGGTAGAGGTCTGGGGAGATTTGGCAGAGATACTAGGGGTGGAGAATCTTCTAGTTTGGTTAGGAGGTCAGGAAAGGGTGAGGCACCGACAAGAGTTGTTACATGTTTCTTTTGTAAAGAGGAAGGGCATTATAAATCTGAGTGTCCTAAGCTTAAGGAATTGGAATGCTACCATTGTCATCAAGTGGGGCATATTAAGAAGAATTGTCCGCAATTGGCAGAGACTCCAGCAGCACATAGTGAAGTAGCAAGCAGAATGTTATCTCTGGGCAGTGCAGTGAAAAGTATGGGCAGAGGACAAGCTAGTAGTTCCAGGCCAGGTGGACGAGTTTTTACAATGAAAGAAGCTCAGATTACTCCAGATGTGGTGACAGGTACACTTTCTGTTACTGATAGAAGTGCTTATGTTTTGATTGATCCTGGTTCCACGCATTCTTTTGTGTCCTATGCTTTTGCTGTATACCTGAATAGACCATGTACTCGTTTAGATGTGGGGTTGGGTATTTATATGCCTATGGGGGAAATGGTTGTAGCTGAATATGCTTTTCGTGATTGTGTTTTGACTGTGGGGGCTAGAGATACAGTTATAGATCTACTTCCATTGGATATTTCTGATTTTGATATAATTCTGGGAATGGATTGGTTATCTAAATATCATGCATCTATGGATTGTTTCTGTAAGGAAGTTGTTTTTAATATGCCTGGTGAGCCTGAATTTAAATTTGTGGGGGAAAGGAAAATTGTTCCCAGTTGCATTATTTCTTCTATTCAGACGAGGAAATTATTGAGTAAGGGTTGTGAGGGTTTTATTGCATATGTTCTTGACACTAGGAAGGGGGCTTTACAATTAGTCGATGTCCCTATTGTACGGGATTTTCCTGAAGTGTTTCCTAGTGAGTTGCCAGGGTTACCTCCAGAAAGAGAAGTTGAATTTAGTATTGAATTAGCACCAGGGACAACCCCTATTTCTATGGCACCGTATAGAATGGCACCTGCTGAGTTGAAAGAACTCAAGATTCAGTTGCAAGATTTAATTGATAGGGGGTTCATACAGCCTAGTGTATCTCCATGGGGTGCGCCAGTTTTATTTGTGAAGAAGAAAGATGGTACCATGCATTTGTGTATTGATTATAGGCAACTGAATAAAGATACAATTAAGAACAAATACCCTTTACCTCGTATAGATGATTTGTTTGATCAGTTACAGGGTGCTAAAGTGTTTTCAAAAATAGACTTACGATCGGGTTATCATCAGTTGAGGGTCAAGGAGAGTGATATTTCTAAAACTGCTTTTCGTACTCGGTATGGTCATTTTGAATTTCTGGTGATGCCTTTTGGGGTGACTAATGCTCCAGCTGTATTTATGGATCTTATGAACCGGGTACTTCATCCTTTTGTTGATTCATTTGTGATAGTTTTTATTGATGATATTCTGATTTATTCACATGATATGGTTGAACATGAAAAGCATCTCACAACTATTTTGAATCTGTTGAAAGATAACAAGTTGTATGCCAAGTTTAGCAAGTGTGAATTTTGGCTATCACAAGTTGTATTTTTAGGCCATGTTGTTTCGGGAAATGGTATATGTGTTGATCCTAAAAAGGTAGAGGCTATTGTAAAATGGGAGAGGCCCAATAATGTGACTGAGGTGAGGAGTTTTCTGGGTTTAGCTGGGTATTATAGAAGGTTTATTAAGGGATTTTCTTCGATTGCCTTACCAATGACTAAACTAACCCGGAAAGATGTTAAGTTTGAATGGAATTCTGATTGCGAAAATAGTTTTGATGAATTGAAAAAGAGGTTGGTAACTGCACCTGTTCTTACTATTCCGCATGGTGGAGATGGTTTTGTTGTTTATACCGATGCTTCACACCAGGGGTTGGGTTGTGTTTTTATGCAGCATGGTAGAGTTATTGCTTATGCTTCTAGGCAGTTGCGTACACATGAACGTAATTATCCTACACATGATTTGGAACTTGCTGCTATTGTGTTTGCTTTGAAATTATGGCGTCATTATCTATATGGTGAGGTATGTGAAATTTTTACTGACCATCAAAGCCTTAAGTATTTATTTACTCAGAAGGAGTTGAATTTGAGGCAGAGGCGGTGGATGGAGTTAATTAAAGATTATGATTGTACAATTCACTACCACCCAGGAAAGGCAAATGTAGTTGCAGATGCTTTGAGTAGAAAGGCTTCAGGCAGGTTATCTTGTATTCGATGTGCTAGAGTTGCTCATATTATGGAGTTGAGATTGATGGGAGTAGAATTGCAACTAGTGGATGGGGATAGATTCTTTGCTCATGTAAGCGTGAGGCCTTTATTAGCTACCCGTATTTGTGATTTGCAAAGTCAAGATCCTTTCCTTGAGAAGAAACGACAAGATCTCCGAGATGGTAAGTCTGAAGATTTTTATATTGTGAATGATGGCACTTTATTATATAAGCAGCGGTTGTGTGTGCCTAATGTGTGTGGATTGAAAGAGGAAATTTTAGATGAGGCTCATAATTCCATTTATACTATGCATCCTGGCAGTACTAAAATGTATAGGGATTTAAAGGAGCATTATTGGTGGAATAATATGAAGAAGGAAATAGCTGATTTTGTTGCTAGATGCCTTATATGTCAACAAGTGAAAGTGGAGCATCAGAAACCTACTGGTCTGCTTCAGCCATTGCCGATACCGGAATGGAAATGGGATCATGTAACGATGGATTTTGTGGTTGGGCTTCCTCGATCTCAGAAGGGGTCAGATTCGATTTGGGTAGTGGTGGATAGATTGACAAAGTCCGCTCACTTTCTAGCAGTCAAGACTACGTATACAGTTGATAGGTATGCTAGATTGTATGTTAATGAAATTATTCGGTTGCATGGAGCACCAGTATCTATTGTTTCAGATAGAGACCCTACTTTTACATCCAGATTTTGGGATAGCTTGCAGTATGCTATGGGTACTAACTTGAAGTTTAGTACGGCTTTTCATCCCCAGACAGATGGGCAGTCTGAAAGGACAATACAGATTTTGGAAGATATGCTTAGAGCTTGTGTGCTTGATTTCAAAGGTAATTGGGATGAATATTTGCCTTTGATAGAATTTGCATATAACAATAGTTTTCAGTCTACTATTGGTATGGCTCCATATGAAGCATTGTACGGTAGACGATGTCGTACACCAATATGTTGGGGTGAAGTTGGTGAAAGGAAGATAGAGGGTCCAGAATTGATTGAAGTCACCATTGAAAAAGTGAAGATTATTCAAGATAGAATGAGAACAGCTCAAAGCAGACAGAAAAGTTATGCGGATAAACGACGAAAAGATTTGGAATTCCAGAAAGGGGATTATGTGTTTCTTCGAATATCGCCATGGAAAGGAGTTATGAGGTTTGGAAAGAAAGGGAAATTAAGTCCACGCTACATTGGACCTTATGAAATCCTTGAGAAAGTCGGGATGGTTGCCTACAAGTTAGCGTTACCACCAGAATTATCTCGGTTACATGATGTTTTCCATGTTTCTATGTTAAGAAAGTATGTAGCAGACCCTTCACATGTATTGGTAGAACAACCTATTGAGTTGAAGGAAGATTTGAACTACGTGGAAGAACCGCTTGCTATCGTCGATAGGAAAGAACAAATATTGAGGTCAAAGGTGATCCCACTTGTGAAAGTTGTGTGGAGAAGGCATTCCATGGAAGAAGCTACATGGGAGAGTGAGGATAGCATGAAAATGTGTTATCCGTATTTGTTTGATTCGGACAACCAAGGTATGTCAATTTCGAGGACGAAATTTCCTAACAGGGGGAGAATTGTGACAACCCGAATATAATTATGATTAATTATACTTAAATCATGCCTAGCTTATGTGATATGATTAGTGTGTTATTAATACATGTGATGTTAATTTATTATGTTTAGTCTAATCCTACCTTCAAAAAGCATGAAATGTCGAATTAGTTACAAATACAAAATTTTGAAGGTTTCGGTAGGAATGTTCATGTTTAAGGCTAGTTTTGACCTTTATGACATAACAATTGACTTGAGGTGAAAACTACATAGTTGTAGACAAGTGAGTTATGGTTGTAACACAACAAACGGTGTGTGAAACGGAGGTTCGAGTGAGAATTTATCCCAAAATTACGAAACAAGGGCAAAGTAGTCCATCCGTTAAGTAGTATTTTGTCTTAATATGGCAACAAATGTTTTATTCTCATTGGTTGGGAAGGGTGGTGGCTTTGGCCGACCTTAAACCCTTACAATTACCTCTTTATTCAGCCAAAATGCAGCGATGAGAGATTTTAAGCTTAAGGAAAGAGAGTTTTGAAGTTTAGGAAGAAAGTGTGAGGAGAAAATTGAAGAAAATTCATAGAAAATTACGAAAAAGCCCCTAAGGAAGGGAAGAAGAGCTGATTGAACAAGTACTGGATAAAGGCAAGGGCAAATCCAGTTAAACTGCCAAGGTGAGTGTACTTATGATTTGTTTCATATATAAATATGAATATAGCTCTAAGAGCGGATTTGTTTGAATACTTCGGTATTCAGGATTTGTTTGGATATTAAAATATCCAGGATTTGTTTGGGTCTCATGATCCAGGATTGGTTTGAATACTTCGGTATTCAGGATTTGTTTGGATATTCAAATATCCAGGATTTGTTATTGCCAACGGGCAGAATTATTTGGATCTTATGATCCATGATTTGTTATTGCCAATGGGCAGGATTGTTCGGATTTTATATCTATATATTCGATATAGAATTGTTATTCTATTGCAGGGAAGGAGTACCTCACTAAGCGTAATGCTTACGGTTTATATTTTAACAATTTCAGGTTCACACGCTGCCAGCTAGGATACCATATGACGGGTAGCTTTGAGAGTTGCACCGTTGGAGAGAGATGGGATTTAAAAATTGGATTTTATCGTTGTCACACTGAAGATTTTAATATACTCACACATTGTATATATTGATTTAGCTTGGATTGAGTTGATCATAGTTAATCAGAATATTGTATGTCCACTTAATTATAACTCTGATGATGATTTTTGTATGGTATAAGAATAATATTGTGTTCATTATACATAGTATGTAGGAAAATATTGATAAGTGAATCATATTTCCAATGGGATCAAGATTATGATCTAGTTATTCCAATAATAAATGATTAGTTGGGAATTTGGGTTTGGGGTGTGACACTAACTAGTCTCAAACTACAAATCTCTCTCAACTAAAAATACGGACACCAACTGAAAATAAATATACATGCCAACCAGCATCATTGCCATCCATGCTAATTGAAAACCCAATGTACCTAACTTATACAACTGAAAGTAAAATAGTTGACCATGGAGATAAACTTACATCTGATCCCCTGGGAGGGATAACTAAAGTAGAGGTCAGAGATAGTCAGTTCTAGATAGAAACGAGGATAATTGTGGGGTCTAGCCCAAAATGTTTCGACGATAATAGATGAGTTAGAGTGCACTAAGTTGCCAAATCCACGCAACTCAAAAGAAGTTATATATATATATATATATATATATATATATATATATATATATAATGGTAAGTCCATAGGTTATCTAACATGCTATTATAACCATGCGTGTAAAATGGGACCTCAAAATTAATTTTAATTAAATCATCAATTTTTATAATTAATTAATCTCTTGAATGATTAAACCGTAACCTCTATGTGCCCTTTCTTCTTGTCCATTTCAATAACATGCGGTATGCATAAATAAATCTCATCTCACAAACCAATCGTCACCATTCTCTAACATGGGTTGAAAAAATACGCTTGACACACAAATAAATCCTCCTTTGAATACAGATCCGTCATTCTTTAGCGTCATCGGTAGGGGAACATATATAAAACCATGCTCCATCCTGTTAAAACTAAATACTATCATGGGCACGTTATAAATAAGGATATCCTCTCTCAGAAAAAAAAACCCTTATAATCATCTTGAATCGCTAATTTCAATTAATCATTATCATTATTTTCAAAATATCGTTACACATTCCCCATTTAATTCATCACTTAGATTATAATGTCATTGTATTCAATCTACCCCACCCATCATACAACATCAAATTAACCTTTATTTTACAATTTAAATTATCTAATATAACATAAGTGACTTATCAATATACATATATGAATATAACTAACATGGGAGTTTCTTAATAACTAAGATTTGCATTTAAACGAAATAACTTATTTCGACTATTTCTGTCACACCCTGATTTCTAGAGGCGCGAATGTTATCTTAAAACAATACTAAATAACAATTAAGGCATCCATATTGTGATAATTAATAATTTATAAAAGATAAATTGTCTTACACTGTAGTTTAAAAGCTTATTCTTCTATGATTTCTCTGCATATCTCAAATTACTGCAATATAATTCCTCATTATTTGTCATTGCGTATTGGTACCTGCGCAAAATAACTGGAAGTAAACAAAATAAGAAAAATTGATGAATAGGCTCTATAAGTTCTTTAACAAGTATAACTATAAAGAGAGTTTGGAATGTATATGGAATTCAGTGTTAATAAAATGAAACAGAAGCAAATATTTTTTCATAATAACCCTTAAATAAAATCAAGGAGAAAAAATTTATAATCCCATACTTACCAGCTCATTAACGGTCATATCAAGAAAGTTGAACTGATAATCTCAAACTTAACAGTTCACTAAGGTTTATACAAAGATAAATTTAGGGTAGTAGTAAATTTAATGGAAAAATGGTTCCTAGTAACAACGTTATAGATCACATAAGAAAGTCAAGGATCTTTGAACTGATAATCCCATACTTACCAGCTCACTGAGGGGTATAGAAATAAGTAAGCCATCACTAAAACTAAAAAATAATAATAGTCCATCCTAAACCATTGGAGAAAAGTAACCGGCTAGGCATACAATTAAAATGGCACTCATACGTATGTAGAAATAACCATGGCTCTGAATCATATGAGACCATTAGGCCAAGGAAGGTTCCGTAAGATAAAATGTCAGTCTACTCCTTAGTTAATATTGATACTCATAAAGTAGTTTCATAAAAGTGAAGGGGTAACTGAATCAATAAGGAACATGATACCAGTTCTTAGGTGAGAAAGGTTAAAGTTGATCCATAGTTAAATTCAAAAATCGATGACAAATTCAAATTTTGATGATATGTAACAAAATATGTAGTATGGCAGTATAGTAACATGAACACACCAAGAGTAATAGGAGTTATCACATAGTGATATCAATAGCAGTATGTTAAATATGCAAAGTTTACTATTGAAAATTTAGAAGAAAAAAAACTATCGGTGTTTTACGAGATTCACGTTGTCATCTTTCATGGTTGCATTCCAGTTCCGTAGTCATTTGTTCTTGAGGGTTTAAATAATATGGGTTATGTTGGGATTTTGGAAAGAATGGTTTGGGGTTTATGATATCTTGCGTCATTCGGTAAATACGAACAAAACTTATTTTATGACAATATGTAATATATGAATTTCGTATATAATGCTAAACTATTGTCTCTAGTTTACGGGTCAAAATAGTAGAAACTTATTACTTTAATCGATAATGATAATGGTACGAGTCCAAATTTATATAGACGGTTTGAAACGTAATATGTTCGAAATGGTTGGAGAAATCGGGCTATAATTAGTTTTATTTGTAAATTTTGACTCGTGCAATTTCAGTAATTACACTACTGAATAACAATTCTCTTTTGTTGGTGAAAATGAATAAATAACAAGTATCTTAGTATTTTGAATAATAAGAGTTTTCTGAAAAATGTTCTTTAGATGGAATCAAATGATTCGATTGGACTGAATAACCATTTTATTAAAATACCAAATCTATCAAATATATAAGTGTAACTAATTTTAAACAAACTCTACGGTTTGATACGAGCGAAAAAATGGTTTACCGGTGATGTTCCAATATACGAGTTAAAAGATATTAAATTTCCACGTTATTCTAAAATCAGTTGTTTTAACTAAATCGTATATTTGATTCAAAATATTACTTTTGATCCGACAAAAGTTGATATTTATAGTTTTCTTATATTACTTGAATGTATTAATACGATAATTTATTATTCTTGCCACAAAATAAAATTAGAAAAAGTCAAAAATCCCCCCTCCTTATTTAGACAATAATCCAGTGGTCATGACACTTTTAAAATTAGCCAACACAACAAAATAAACCGTCCAACACCTTCATAATTACAATATTACTAATTATGACTCGTGATATAGTCTCGGGTTATAACGCTAACATAAGATCTTTGGTAGAAAATATACTATTATTCGTACGTGTTCGGGGACTCGTGTTTACGATAATTTATACGTAAATGATAAATATGGGGTACTCAAAATAACACCCAAAATACCCAACTGATTTCTCCTAATTCAAATACCCAATTGAAATTACAACACTCAAAATCAATCTCGAGTCGTAACTGATTCGTGATGAATTTCAACCAAAAATAATCTAACGAAACTTATTTGGAACTGATGATTCTCGGGGTACACACACAGACACACATATATATATATAAAAGCTTAGAGCTTCTCTCCATGGCAGCAACGAGAGAGAAGAAAAAATGAAATAGAAAGAGGGATAATAAATTTACCGTTCCGGTGTGGAGGACGTGAAGAAAAGAAGGGGGACTGGAGGTGGGTTTGGTCGGTGGTGGAGGAGAGGTAAGGGGAAGAGGGATTTTGTTAGATGTTTAAAGGCGTTCATGGGTGTGTGGGCATAAGAGCTGAGGTTTTTCTTTTGAGTTTTCTCAGAGAGAGAGAGAAGATAATGAACCATTTCATTGGTTTTGAAATGAAAAGAGGTGTGATTTTTGTTAGGGGTACAAGCCTCTATTTATAGGATTCCTAAGCAGCAAAGTCAGGATGCAGTCAGCTTGGATACTTATTCAACTGAGTATCTTTAGTACTCAATTATAATTTTTTTCGAGTCTAATATTTATATTTCTTAAAATTTCATCCAACTATAAATTAGTATTGGAGCGTGTAGGACACATTACTGTGTTATTTTCACATTGATAGTAATTTCGAATTACAGTAATTTATACACACTTTAATTTGAATAACAATTTAAAACAATCCATTTTAATCTCGTTCTAATATCTGTTTATATGAAAAACAATTATTTTGAATAAGAGAATAAATGTGTCGACCCTATTTTTATGTTACAGGACATACGTACAGGTTGCAAGCGTCGTGAAAACTATTAAAGGTACATATAAGGTCATTTTGACACATAAATAATTCAATTTAAATAAAAATAAAACTGTAGGTATTACAATTTCTAAAGCCCCCACTGCTACCCTTATTTAGAATCCATACTAAGGGCGTCTCATAAATGAAATCCAGATAAGCAAACTCCCAATAAACTTTTGTCTAGATAAGTTATTTATCGATACAATAAAATTAGTTATAAAAAGTTAAGGTGATTTATTGAAGTTTGACAAACTGAATATCAACTTCCAAGTCAACAACAACAATAACGACCAACCATGTAAATTAACACTATGTCCCCACACTACTTTTAAGTCAACTATTTACAATTACAATCCCAATTTGAATTTCCAACGAATTCATCATGTAAAAATGAATTCTAAGAGAATAGCTATCTAGAAATTTTTGGATAATTACAAATTTTGATTCTACATATGAAATTGAAAGTCAATTGTTAATTATCTTGCATTGTAGTACATCTGTTAGATATTTATTTATAAAAGTACCACTTATAAAGCTAGGAGTACAACCCTATATATTATTAACTAATTATAAAAAAAATATAATTTTACTTATAGTTTAGTCATAAGGCCTCTAATCATTATTCAAAACCCTAATATGAAACTAATATCAATTAGCCCATATACATCAATTATTAATTCGATTAAACCTTAATAAAATCCTAATTCATGTATATACCACTACAATTTTATTAAATAATGGAAAACTATATGAGGGATTATAAAACCTAAGGGATTTTACTCAATTTTATGCCTAAGAATTAGGTTCATGTGAAATTAACATTTATATATAGAAAATGAGGAGAGTAGATTAGTAACATGCCTAAAAAATTTCAAACGTGAGGCTAAATTTGAATAGTTAAACCCCTTTGAAAAAAAAACTTGAAATCTATTTGGAAACCTTATTGAACTAGCTTGAATCTCATTTGAATTCTTTCTTATGGTTGTATTGATAAAACATTTAATTTGATAATGTATTTGGTTTGCTTGGGGAAAGGTTTATGTAGAAAGCATAATTTCTTAGAGAGGGAAGGTGTATAATGAGAGAGATAATGTGAAGAGTATGTGGTTTTCATGTAAAATAAATTATAAAAATAACTCAAATAGTTTCTCTCGCAACCAGGCCAGGTCTAAGATCATGATGAGGAGGAATTCACGTCCAAGAAAAATCTAGGATTTTGATTCCTCCATTAATAGACTTATAAGTTTTACTTCTACTAGTAAACCTGATAAGTGAATTATTTTATTATTTGGTTGAGTATCAACTAAGTTATGTATGATAATTAAAGAATTTATAAGAATTTGGTTGAAATTGATTAGGGACGAATAAATTTGACCATGTGAGTATTATACGCTTTATGTGGGTACTTATTTTATGTATCATATCATGGATGCAAATAAGACCTCATTATTCTGAATATTTTTGAGATAATTGAGTTCGAGTATGGCCTTTATTATTTACTGGAATTAATAATTATTTAATTAAAAAGTAATATATTACGGCGATGTAATCTGTGATTTCCACGCATTTATTTGAAAGTCATTTTAAGTATTTAATCGTGGATCCCTAGTATAGTCCATTTACCCAAATAATAGGGTTTTAAGTAATATATATTGGCATAAGTTAGGGTTTTAAGCTATATATTCATTATTGAGGGTTAAAAAGGGAGTGTAAAAGTATTATTCACGTTTTTATGAAGAAGTGTTGAGAGAGAAAACTATATCTCACTTAAAACCTAAAGTATTCATGTCCAATAATGCTTACACACATAATCTTCTTAGGGAGGATCATATACTAGAAGGTTTGAGGCTTTTGGCATAATCTATCAAGGTTTTGGAGGAAAAGAAAAGGGCCATCGCTTCATCCTCTTCAAAGTCTATTTCTCCTCATTAGGATCACCAAAAAGATCCACTAAGATTTTGTGATTCGAAACCCTAGGTTTATGCTTTAAACGTATTCTTAATTTTACTTTGTATTACATGATCAATCAAAGTTTTTGAGCTCAAAATATTTTTTGCGTATATCGATCCCCCATAAATCTTTGGGTGTCCCTGATGTTATACTAGGAGTTAAACATGCTAGAACATCTGGTAGATTAATGTTATCCCATTCACATTACATTGATAAATATACTTGACAAATTCAAGAAGTATAATATGAATCTAATGAAAATTGGATACTTGATAAATATACTAAACAAAGGTATAGTGATGACGATTGGATATTAGACTCTAATGACTTAAAATCCACAAGTGGATATGACTTTACCCTTGGAGGTGAATATGTTTCTTGTAAATCCTTAAAGTAAATGTACATTGCGAGATCCACAATGGAATCTGAATTAATTACTTTGGATAAAGTTGGGGAGGAAGTAAAATGGCTTCATAATTTCTTAGAGGATATTCTAAATTGGGTAAGGCATGTGATGACTATATGTCAGCACTTTGATTGATAATCATCGATTATAAGGGAATAGAATACCAAGTATAATAACAATTCTCAACGTATATTCGTCAGAGACATGACACCATAAGAAAATTTCTCTCAAATGTAATTGTTTCCATTCGCTATGTCAAGTCAAAAGATAACATTGCAAATTTTCTGACAGAAGGTTTAGTTTGAGATCAAGTGGAAAGGTAATCAAGAGTAATGGGCTTAAATCCTTACTTAACGTTGAATCATCTTAATGACAACCACTCTAGTTGACTGGAGATCCTAAGATATAGGTTCAAATGAACAATCAAACTGTGCTTATGACTCGGTAAGAACTGAGGACATATTTTACTCCCAACTATTTATATGATAAGACACTTCACATCTTCTGCGAGAATTAGGATAAGTTAAGATTTTAAGGATTTTTATACCTTAGCGTGTTCAAGTTTTTTATTCCAAGATACTCTTCATAGAATTCACTTATGCGAGTGTGAAGGGATTACTTTTATGAGATTTTAGAAGGTTGAATTCTCTAAAAGAATCATGAAACGAGTAGGTGTTCAAGGACAAAATGAACACAAACATGAGAACTAACTATGTCCAAAGGGGAACTATGTGACTTCTATTGTCTTAGTTTATACGAAAAGATGACTATATAAGGCACCTTTCCCACTAATTATCCAAGTAAACTAAATACATTTTCACTAGGGAAAGTTTGAAGTCTCTGACTACTTATCCTAGTCCAGTTACTCTTCAACTTCACTCAAATAAGTTTCTTATTTTCTTTACATGTGAAAAGCTAATTTTTCATTCACATGGGTGGATTGCCAAAAATGGCTTATTAAAAAACAAATATTGGAAAACTTTGTGCCCAAATTTGAGTGGGATACACATTTCGAATTTAGTAGGACCACACATAAGTACATTTTCCTATTCGAGGAGAACAATATGGTATATTCACATGTCAAAATCATTAACTATTGAATGAGAAGATACCTTTAAAGGTACCCACTTGTGTTGATAGAACAAAGGAAGCATGGTGCCGAGTTAATATACCCCTATATGGGTACTCGTAGGTTATGCCAAAGGTAACCCCACTTTATGGAGGGGGACTTAGGTGCATGTACGTTTGACCCACAAGCCCGTGCACGCCGTCATAAATCTATTCTGACTAGGCTCGATCAGGCTCGGGCCTAGGCTTGGACTTCATTGAGTAATTAACTTTTTCAACCAAAATCATTTAAAGTTTATAGTTCTGATTTTTTCAGCCCATAAAACAATTGAGTTTGAGTGTTTATTAAATTCTCTTGGTTAATTTGTAAAATGTGTTTAGTTATATTTTAATGGGCTTTTGAGTTTCATTGAAAATATAGATAATAATGTCATGTTTATTCGTGATTTTTTAATAGTTGTGTATGTTCATTGAAAAATCACACTAAACGGACATTATGACTGTTTCAATGGATATGAACAAGTTTATAAAATGGCCTTAGGTTTGCCATAATTTCTTAAATTCTTGTTGTGTCCATCCCCGATCCTCGCGGAGGGAGGGATGAAGAAGAGGTCATCTTTATGTCGAGAGGATCTTGGTCCCACGCATCCCTCGCGGGAGCGCTTTGGCCGGCATCGGTGATGAGGTAAAAAAATGTAGAGAGATGGAGTCGCTAGTCTATTTTACTCAAAACAGGCAAAAGAAAAGGGAGCCATCCCGAAGGACAACATCCAAAGACATACTGATACATACAAAATCAAAATGATTTGAAAAGGGTTCGGAGGCTAAGTTACGAAATGGGAAGGTATTAGGCACCCATTCTGCCCTTACAGTCTCTCATGGATTGTTGCTATTTTCCTTTATTTTCCCGTGACATGTGAGCATGTGGTGGAGATAGGAATATCTGACTTGTATCATGGAAGAGATAAAGCAAGTCATCCGTAGGAATGTTCCTAAAAGTAATATTAGAAAATAGGATATACGCGATTATCCTAGCGTTGATCGTTATAATGGGACGATAACGCATAAGGAATAATACGCCACTAACAACAAATATATGTGCACACATATATATATATATATATATATATATATATATATATATATAATCTAAGAGAGTTAAGTTTAAATAATAAAGAAAGAAAAGAAAATGCAAGAAAAGTAGGAATAGGACTCGAATCTCGGGTTTTACCCCGAGACGCCTACATAACCTATGGAGGCATAAAAGTCCACGTAGTTCGTATGCAAAATGAGGGGGTGGGATTTATCCCATAAATCCAACCGGGGACTTCTCTTATATGTGTGTGTTTGTAAAAAAAATATTTTTGTTGTGAGAAAAGTGTGAGAAAAGAATGAGAATTCCCGTTTGGAATTTATGAGCAAACCCTCTTTTTCTTGTTTTTTTTTTTTGGGGGGGGGGGGGGGGTTGTTTATATGAAAATAAGAGATGTGCAATAATATTAAATAAAAAGTATATTAGGATATGTGAGATGGATAGAATAAAAGTGCTAAGTAATAAAATAAATTAATGCGAATTTAGGAGAATTTGAAGGGAGAGTTGAGAAAATTGGACCTTCTTGAAGATCTTGAGCTTGATCTTGAATGTTAGAGAGCGACCCTTACACTTGAATGATGATGAAGGGTAGTTAATTCACCAAGTTTGATGAAAAATATGATGAAAAGTGAGGGTTGGAAAGGGATTTGGATGTGGAAATCACACTGACTTCGAGAGGGGTTTTTTGAGCTCGCTCAGAGTGATGGATTTCAGATCTTCTCCCCCTTTTGCCATGAGGTCAGGCCCTCCTTTTTATAGGCCCAAGTCATTGACGATCGGTACAGTCCTAATCCTACCAATCGACAGGTGTTTTTAGGCACACTGCCGATAGGCAGAATTTAGAACCTGCCATTTGGCAGTCTCATTCAGGTTCCTTTGGAAGATCGATCGTAAAATGCAAACCATTGATATGAATCGCGCATGGGATAAACTGATGGAAAGGTACTTCAGATACCTTAGAAAGTACTTGGACGGCTCCCGAGTTTGGGAGTTTGCTTTGGTAAAATGTGGATTGAAAGCGTTCATCAGTCCTTTGGACGGGGAATCGTCAGACGCAAACGAATCGTTGTTCGGCATGGTAAGTCGGAATCGATCACGGGGCGGATCAATGGAAAGGTTAGGAGATGTACTTCAACATTCCAAATAGTTTGACTCATTTTGGGAAGTTGACTTCTATTAACTGGGGCCTGGAAGCGTTCGATGACCTTTCAGAGTAAAATGGATCGTTCGTCCGCACCGTAAGTCAGAATTGGGCCCAAAGAGGACCGTTGGAAAGGAATTTCAGCGCCTTTTGAAGATTCATTCAGCCTTAGTCGAGTTGAATAGTTTTCTTTGGTCAAACGGAGCATAAGAACATACGGTGGCCTCCTGATCATGTTTCAGGTTAAAACGGGTCATTCGTCGGCACCCTAAGTCAGAATCGCGCACGGGACGAACCATTAGAAAGGGATTTTTTAGCGTCCTTTGGAAATTTATTCAGTATCGGTCGAGATGAAGTGTTTAATTTTTGGTTAAATGGAGCTTGGGAGTGCCCGATGGCCTTTAGGTCAGTACCCGGGGTATGACTTAGGTTTGTAGTGATAAAGGGAGGTGCTAGGGACCTAAGGAGAGTTTAGGGTGTACTAGAATGGGGTGTCTACAGAATCCCTTGACGGGTGAGTTTTGAACAAACGATAGCCATTGAATATACACCTCATGATGCCTTTGAAAGAGCATGACCAATTTAGAGGGTCGAGGCCGATTTTGAGGACCTAAGGATGAGGATGACCGGTTCTGAGGGTTGAGGTCGATTCTAAGGGCTTGAAGATGAGGGTGACCGATTCTGCGGGTCGAAGACAATTATGAGGGCTTGAAGATGAGGGTGACTAATTTTGCGGGTCAAAGCCAATTCTGAGGGCTTGAAGATGAGGGTAACCGATTCTGCTGGTCGAAACAAATTCTAAGGGCTTGAAGATGAGAGTGACCGATTATGCGGGTCGAAGACAATTCTGAGGGCTTAAATTGATATGACCAATTCTGCGGGTCGAAGCCAATTCTGAGGGCTTAAATTAAAATGACCAATTCTGTGGGTCGAAGCCAATTCTGAGGTCTTAAATTGAGATGACCAATTCTGCGGGTCGAAGCCAATTCCTAGGTCTTAAGTTGAAATGACCAATTCTGCGGGTCGAAGCCAATTCTGAGGGCTTAAGTTGAGATGACCAATTCTGCGGGTCGAAGCCAATTCTGAGGGCTTAAAGATGAGGGTGACCGATTCTACGGTTCAAAGCCATTTCTGGGGGCTTGAAGATGAGAGTGACCGATTCTGCGGGTAGAAGAAAATTCTGAGGGATTGAAGATGAGGGTGACCGATTCTGCGAGTCGAAGCCAATTTTGAGGGCTTAAATTGAGATGACCAATTCTGCTGGTCGAAGACAATTCTGAGGGATTAAATTGAGATGACCAATTCTCAGGGCTT
Source organism: Sambucus nigra (assembly GCA_949130495.1). Lineage (NCBI taxonomy): Eukaryota > Viridiplantae > Streptophyta > Magnoliopsida > Dipsacales > Adoxaceae > Sambucus > Sambucus nigra. Next base: position 76,416,303 of record OX422210.1, on the reverse strand, counting down.
AAATTGAGATGACCAATTCTGCGGGTCGAAGACAATTCTGAGGGATTAAGTTGAGATAACAAATTCTGCGGGTCGAAGCTAATTTTGAGGGCTTAAATTATGATGACCAATTCTGAGGGTCAAAGCCAATTCTGAGGGATTAAGTTGAGATGACCAATTCTGCGAGTCGAAACCAATTCTGAGGGATTAAATTGAGATGACCAATTCTGCGGGTCGAAGACAATTCTGAGGGTTTAAGTTGAGATGACCAATTCTGCGAGTTGAAGCCAATTCTGAGGGCTTAAATTGTAATGACCAATTTTGCAGGTCGAAGCCAATTCTGAGGGATTAAAATGAGATGACCAATTCGGCGGGTCGAAGCCAATTCTGAGGGCTTAAGTTGAGATGACCTATTCTGCAGGTCGAAGCCAATTTTGAGGGCTTAAGTTCAGATATTCTCGGGGAACTCTGTCGGGGAAATTACCTCGTGATTTTGATTTGAGCTGGGGAGCCGATCGTTGGGGAAATCCTCGTATCGTTTTGTGACTTTACGGAGGAATAGCCAATCTGATGCTATAAATTCCACTGGGGAAGTGATTAGGTGGTCCAGGGTTTGGATGTATTGCTCGGGGAAATTTGAGACCTTTGGGGAATAGGAGATGATCCTAAAGTTGGGATGCTTTAAGGGTCCTCCGGGGACATTGCCGGGAGGAAATTCACTTGGCTTTCGAGAGTTACACTAGGTAAATAGGGGTTCCGCTTGAGGTAGTGCGAAATTTTCATGGTGACAATGTTCTAAATCCTCTCTTGGATTTTTAGGAATATTCTGAGGATTTTTCAGGGTTTTCTGGTATTTTCTGCGAGTTTCTGTACTAAAACTTAAGGGGGATTTCTGGTGGCATCGAGCGGCGATGTTGTCCACTTATGGTTTTTGCCCTACTTGAGGATGTTTTCGAACATCCCTCTCTATGATTGGGGGAGCCTGACTTTAGTGACCCTTTATTTTTCCCCGGATGCATTTAGCCGGTGCTGCCGAAAGACTTTTACTAGAGCCACGTATCTTCTTGAGGTATCCTTTAGTTTGTGCATTTTCTTTTCATGCATTTGCATTTTTCTCGTGCGTCTCTTTTTGATTGGAGATTCTTGTCTTTGGCAGACGTCGTTCTATGAGGTGATTGGGTAATACCCAGCTGATTTCTTTGAAGGACGAGATTGTTGGGGGCTTTTGTCGGTTGTATCGCTGGCGGAAGGTCAATCGATAGTCGAGGAAGTCTCTTTCTCTAGAGGTGGTGCGTCAGGTGTTGAATGGACTAACCAGTGATAGGGTAAGACTTTTTTCTTCTTCAGTCCTGGTCTTTGTGTGCTCTGATTTAGTATTGGCTTATATCTGCTGGGGATTTTTCAGGTGACCTTTTACACTTGGGGGATGGCTGTTCAGGACACGGGGTCGACTAGAATGAATGATCATATGAGGCATTTGCTGGCACATGAGTTTGGCCACTCTTGGTATCTCGAAGAGAGGGTGGTCCGACAGATTACTGAGGAGGAAGTGGTGGTGCGACCTGTGAGCCCCCTATATCTATGAGGCGGGAGCGGCTGTTGCCAGAGGATGCGAGGATCGTTGCGATGATTAGCGAGTCCTATCTGTTATACACCGATACGATTGTACCGTATGATTATATGAACTTCGTGATGAGTTGGATGATGGCGCCCAGCATATATGATGCACTGCCCTTCCCTCCTGCGAGTTCGAGCCGGTCAGTGGGGTCGTCCCACAGCAGTGGCGGTCCGTCGACATCTGCAGCGGAGGTGACTTCGGAGATCTCCTTTGTGCGGTTGCATACCCCTTCATACAACATTCTACGGGCTGATGGAGGGATGGTGCCTATGTTGCATCGTCCTCATGCGATGGACCCGGAGGAGTTGGGCTTGACAGAGGAGGTTTTTCGTCCTTTTGTATATCTTTCTGTTCTTCTCTTTTTGTTTCTTTTTTATCTTCTTTGCATGATACTGATTCTGCCTTTCCTTACAGCAAGTTCAGGTGTCCACCACTTGGCTGAGGGAGATTAGGGACTGGATATCTTCGGCAACTGCCCATATTCGGGACACTTGGGCATCGATCGATCGATGCCTTGAGAAAACGTGGGCTGAAGTTGTTTTGAATTTTGTGTAGGATTAGGACTCCTAATCACTATATAACCTTGTTAATCCGTAGGGAGACTTCTCATGATCACTTTTTCTCAAGTTTTTCTCCAGAGAACACTTCCAAATATTTTTCCTCTTACTCATAATCATCAACCTTCTTCATAATCAAGTTTTGTCACAAGTTTTGGGAGGCTTAATTGGGGCTTAATCAAGATTGATTCAAGAACACTTCTTTGATAATTTTTCGAGAGGAATCCAGATTTCTAATTGAATTTTCAACATGATCTTCACAGGCATGAATATTCTATTCTTTTCCTTTATTATTATGCGTTTTAAGTGTCGCCTAAACAATTAATTACATATTTTCTTAAAAATAATTAGTAACTTAATTAGGAAAGTGGACACTAATTATGGGACTATTTTTATAAAAAAAAATTATCTGAATAATAGTCATAACCCTTTGGGTACGTAGGATTCGTGAGTGATTTTGGATTTTATTGGTGTAGGTTGCATGTAGAAAAATCCTAGTTTTAAAATAAATGGATTTGGGGGCGTATAACTTATGTAATTTTTTTTGAAACAATGAAATTAGAAGTTTGATGTTTTAAAATATAAAATAGCGGTATATTTAATTTAAATAATTAAATGAGATTTATTGGAGGTTTATGACGAGGTGATAATTAAATTAAGATTAAATTGAATTGGACTATTATGCGTAGTTTTATATGTTGATTAATTATGCTTGTTTGTGTGACATTTTGGTATTATTATATGGCCTTTGTGACGACGGGTTGTTGGTTAATTTTACTCTCCCTATACTTTAGGATGTCTTCTAGGTATGGGACTAGTGGGTAGGCCTTTTAATGATTTATGCCTTCTGGTTATGGTATTAGTGAGGGTAGATTATCGCGTTTTTATCATCTTGGGGGTGGGCTGATTTTTCGTACTTTTTCATCGTGATGCTAGCCTAGGCATGAGACTAGGTCGAAGTTTAGGATAGAAATTCTTTCTATACATAGGGTAGGACGTAATAACAACTTGGGGACCCTTAGTTATGGTACTAAGGGGTATTTTGAGGATCTCACATCGATTAAAAGGGTGGGGTGATTATAAATTGAGAAATTGAGAATTAATGCCTAAAATAAAAATGAGTATTAAAATTTGTGGAGACATAATGTGTCGGGGCCGACAGTTTAAACGAATCAGAGGGCGATTTATGTCGTGTCGTGTGTGGAACCTTGTCATGTGTCGGGGTCGACAGTTTAAACGGGTGACAGGGCGATTGACAAGGGGAAGTGTGACACTTTAATAAAAAGTGAGAACAATAATTAAAAAAAATGGTTAATTTAATAAATTAACATCGTGGGACTAGGGAATTTTAAAATCATATTGGTGTGCCTTTTAAATGGGGATTCCTATGAGTAGTTAGTAATTTATATTTATCGCGTTTAATTATCCCGTCTAATTTAAAATATTCTATTGTGATATTTATTGCGTATAATGCTAATGTCTGGATTCAAGGATCCTATTTGAGGGGAGTAGTGTGTATTCTTGCTCGCGGCTTGTGTTCTGACCCATGCGTTGACTATTTTTTTTAGGATTAGAATTGGAGAAGCTGCATAAGTTTATCGGAGTTATCATTTGGAGGCGCAGCTGGAGTTATTTATTTTATGGAATAGTTTAGTTAGACTTTATTTTCCAGTCGTATTTAATTATGATACTTCATTGGAGTTTTATTGGTCCATTCGGTTCCAAAGTTGTTTAAAGAATTTATGTTGGATTATTCAGATCTTTATTATTCAGTTTATTTAATTGTTTTTGGAGATTGGATTTATTTGGAGTTAGCATATGATGGATCTTTTATCGCTTAGTGGTTTATGATCATTTGAGATTGATTGAATTATTTATCTTACGGACTGATTATTTATGTCTCATATCTGTTTCACGCTATGAATGTTATTTATTTAGTTCACACCCGACGTAGTTCGGCGGCAGTGGCTGGCCACCCCGTCTGTCGGATTTTGCGGGGTGTGACAACGATGTGCTCTTATAACGTCGACTACGATGCTTTCAACATGCGTCGAGTCTCTTTATGGCGTAATCGGCCCATAGAGTGGAACATGCTAATGGCGACGGTACAATTTTGGTACCCCGAAAACCATGTATTTCGCTTTGTCTTGGAAGAAGTCTATCCGACTTATGAAGAATTTTCTTCCGTATTGGGAGTAAATCCTATTTTGGCGACTGCTATGACTGAGTTTTCCTGATCTCCTCGAGAGCTGTTGGTTGGACTTATCTGTGTCTCGCCATCGGTGGGTAGATCCTTGGTTACTGAAGGAATGAATTCTCTTCCGGCGGTGCTGCGGTCTGTGCATTTGCAAGAGGTTGGTCATGATGGATATGCCGGAGCCGTCGTTCTAGGCTTAGTTTCAAAATTACTGTTGGTGACTGGGGAACTACTGGTGGACCCATAACTTGTAGCCATCACTTCGTGGATGTCATACCGTCACAATCCTGCGGCGGTGATACTGGCGAAGACTTTGAATGGCCTAGATGCCTGGCGAGAAGGTCGTTCTGACTTTTTGAAGGGTAGCCCTATGATGTTGTTCATGTGGTTGTCTGAAAGACTTCGTCTAGTGACTCCTCCGGAATACCCTTTGTCGGTTGTACACAATATTTTTTTGTTCTATTTCAACAGTGTTGGCCTGGATATCGAGAGCTGGGAGAATTGGTTTGTGGAGCATGGGCTCTAAATCTGCGCTAGTCTGTGCCTTGGTGGGGACAGTTGCTACCTATTCTGGAGACGGGGGAATACTCGTATGTCCGACTGGTTGGTCTCAAACAGACCTCTTTCTATTTCCCTTGGCATCTTTTACACCAGTTTAGCTGGCAGAAGGTCGTTCCACCTCGGACACTAGATTTATTTTCGGTAGAAAATCTGACAGAGCATATGCACATTCGGCTTGGCTCTTTGTGGGAGAGTCGGCGTCCATCGACCCATCCCTCTCAGTCTGTTGGGAGAGTTTGGCACATCCCCGGGGATTATATGAAGTGGTTGTGGAGAAGAGTGGTCAGCAAGATATTGGTAGTGGAGACTGGACAAAGGTGTCTTGTCCTATCCGATACCATGGAGGGATGTGTTGTAGTTTTTCTTAGGCTGGTTCGAGCTTATCGATCCATAGAGCGTCTGTGACACTATTCAGGTAGGGGAAGCATGGGGACTCCGGGATGTTGATGATGATGATGGAGTGGGCTCCTCTAATAGCTGTGGGTAGGTACTCTTGGGGAGTTTATTTTGTAATGGGGAATAAGTTTGAGAATTTACTTGGCTTTTAGGGGGAAGGGAGTTATCCATTCCCTTTCTTATGTAATTGCACTGTAGCTTATTATTAGTGAAATAAACAAGTTTTTGATCATCCAACTATGCCTTTTGATGAATTTTGTATTTTTGAATTATCTATACCGATCGCTAAGGCATGCATAATCCTTTTGTTCAAATATATGTTAGAATGAACAGTCGTTCATGAAGATAAGAAAAGAATAGATTTTTATGAAAAAGAAAGGGTCATGATCATGTAAGATGTATGAGCTGCCTACGTACCTCTGGGTTTTTTTTGAAAGGTTTTAATTTTTTTGAAAATGGTTTTTGCAGAGGATCAGGCCCACGTAGTTCTGGGTATAGGGAAATGAAGAGATTTTTGTTTTTAGAATAGAAGGGAGATGAGAAGAGTCGTAGTGCGCCGAGATTTCGAACTAGGGGTAAAATTTCTTGAGACATTCCAAGTTGACTTATTGAGCCATCTCTTCTCCATCTAGGTCGGTGAGTATGGCGGCACCGCCGGACAAGATTTTCTTCACAATGTATGGGCCGCTTCAATTGGGCTTGAATTTCCCTTTGGGGTCCCCGATAGGCTCTACTATTTCTTTGAGGGCTAATTCCCCTTCTCGGACACTGCAGTCCTTGACTCTCTTATTAAATGAACGCGCTATTCGGCGATGGTACCCTTGTATGTGATACAATGCTTTTAGTTTCCTTTCGTCTAAGAGTGACATCTCGTCGAGATGGCTTTGATGCCAGTCCTCCTCACTGACTTGGCTTTCGAGCATGACACGAAGTGAAAGGATTTCTAGCTCTACGGGTAGGACTGCTTCCATACCGTAGACTAGAGAGTAAGGGGCAGCCCTAGTAGAGGTTCAAATTGAGGTTCGGTATCCCCAGAGGGCTTAAGGAATTTGGTCGGTCCAATCTCGATAGCTTTCAGTCATCTTACCGATGATGGCTTTGAGGGTTTTATTGGTAGATTCGACTGCACCTTTGGTCTGAGGTCGGTAGGGAGAAGATTTATGTCTCTGAATCCCATACTCGTTGACCATTTCTGTGACTTCTACCTCGAAGTGTAACACGTTATTTGACACTAGGTCCTACGGGACCCCATATCAGTAGATGATGTTTCTCTTGATGAATTTGGCCACTTTCTTGGTGTTCAGGACTGCGTATGACTCAGCTTCGACATATTTGGTGAAGTAATCAATGGAAACTAGGATGAACTCATGCCCGTTGGAAGCCTTGGGTGTAACCTTCCCTATGATGTCGATGCCCCAGGTGGAGAACGGCCTGGGAGAAGTCATGTTGTACAATTCTCGCGGAGGCAGGTATTGAAGGTTGGAAAATTATTAGGATTTGAGGCATCTCCGGACATAGGCAGTGCAATCCTGAATCATGGTGGTCTAGTAGTAGCCTTGTCAGATGATGTTCTTGGCAAGCATGTAACCGTGCATGTGGGCCCGCATTCCCCACTGTGGATTTTTTGCATTACCTCTTTAATGCCAGCCCCTGCGATGCAGTGTAGATGGGTTCCATCGAAGTTTTTCTTGAACAGTATTTTATGGAAGATGATGTATTAGGCATCCAGTCTTTGAAGGGTTGTCCGATCTTTCTTATTGGAACTCTCAGGATACCTAGCATGCTTGAGGAGGTGCCAGATATCATAGTACCAATAATTAGATAGATCGGGATCTTCTTTGGTGATGAGCTCAATGTAGTAGAAATGGGTTGGTTTATCTTGCTTTTGAACTAGAAAGGGAGCCATTGTTATTCCTTCGGGCATGTTGACCATGGAGGCTAGGGTAACAAGGGCATAGGCTAGGTTATTCTTTGTTCGAGGTGGGTAATGGAAGGTGATGTCTTGGAATTGGGAGGCTAGTTCTTCTAAGTGGTCATGGAAGGGTTGGAGTTTCTCATCCTTGACTTTCCATTTTCTGAGCACTTGACCGATGATGAGGGCGAAATCCCCATAGACATCTAGGCATTGAATACCTTTCTTGAGAGCAACTTTAAGGCCTACAGTACACACTTCTTATTCAGTCATGTTATTGGTGCAGGGAAAATCCAACTTGATGGCGATGGGAGTGTGGGAGTCATCTAGGCCGATCAGAAGTATCCCAATGCCATATCCCTTTTTGTTTGCAGCGCCATCAAAGAATATTTGCCATCGAAGGTTGTCTTGATCGGTGTAGAGGATGTTTTCATCTAGGAATTCGGATATACAGTCACCATCTTCTTTCATGGGGTAGTCAACGAGGTAGTCAGAGATAGCTCTTCCTTTCATGGCTTTCTTTATGATATTCATGATATCAAACTCGGCTAGGAGCATAAACCAACGAGCCATTCAGCTGGATAAAGCGGGTTTTTCAAGTAGGTACTTGATGGGGTCCATTCGAGATACAAGTTTGATGGGGAAGGCGAGCATGTAGTGTCGTAACTTTTGGGTGACCCAGACAAGCGCGACACATGCCTTTTCCAAAGCAGTGTAGTTGACTTCATACCCAGCCAATTTGCGACAGGAGTAATAGATGGCTCTTTCTTTGTGGTAATCTTCAAGGTATTGAGCTAGAAAATCCCCAACTGTAGTGTCGATTATGGTTAGGTATAGAAGCAAGGGGAGGCCAGGATGTGGTGGCATGAGTACCGGAGGTTGGGGCATATATTATTTGATTAGGTCAAAAGCTTCTTGGCAAGCCTCATTCCAGACTTTGGTTGAATCCTTTTGGAGGAGTTTGAAAATCGATTCACAGATGGAGGTTAGCTGGCTGATGAACCGACTGATGTATTGTAATTTTCCGAGGAAACCATGGACTTCTTTTTTCGTTCGGGGATGTGGCATCTCACGTATGGATTTTAACTTAGCTGGATCTTCTTCTATCCCTTTCTCACTGACCATGAATCCCACGAGTTTTCCTTTTGTAACTTCGAAGACACATTTCTATGGATTGAGTCTCATCTGATACCGTCGCAGTCATTCGAAGAACTTTAGGAGGGCGGGAACATGACCTTTTCTAGTTTTGGATTTGATAATCATATCATCCACATAGACCTCAACTTCTTTATGAATCATATCATGAAGGATGATTGTGGGAGCCCGCTGGTAGGTAGCCCCATTATTCTTGAGACCAAATGGCATAACACTGTAGAAAAAGGTTCCCCATAGGGTGATGAACACGGTCTTTTCTTAGTGATCTGGGTGAATTTTGATTTGGTTGTGTCCGATAAAATCTACCAACGAATGACTTAAGAGCATGACTGGTTGTGTTGTCCAGATCATGTTGATATTGGGTAGCGGGTAATCATCCTTGGGAGAGGCTTTGTTCAAGTCTCGGTAGTTTACATACATCCGAACTTTTCCTCCTGACTTCGGCACAGGAACTATGTTGGCTAGCCATGTGGAATATTCGATCACACGAATGAAACCCACGTTCAACTATTTGACCACCTCTTCTTTGAATTTGAGCGATAATTCGGTACGGAGCATTCTCAGCTTTTGTTTAGCTGGCTTATAATCTGGGAGAGTGGGGATCTCATGCTGAGCTATTTTGCGATCATTGACGGGCATATCATTATAGGACCATGCGAAGACGTCCATGAATTCTTTCAGTAATTCTTCGAGTTGTGCATGCTCGTGCTCGTCAAGGATATCCCCTATCCTAATCTCGCATGGTTGGCTACTAGAACCGAGGTTAACAATAATAGTTTCTTCTTCATTAACTTGAACGCGATTATGTTGTTTGTTATTAACCTTATTTAGATCAGTTAAGAATTGTTCATTTGCAAAATCATCATCATCAAAAGTTTGATTACAATCCAAATAGTTAATGTAAGGCACAACAAGATACTAAAAATCTTAATTTATTTCATTGATAGGAAAAATAACATTGAGAACCTCTTTAAAGGAGGTATCGATTACATTAGAGCAAGGATAGACAATAGAAGAATAGATGGGGTAAACATTAGGGTTAGGTGGGATTTCAACAGGTAGAACCGACGCAGCATGCCAGTTGAGGAGAGGTGTATCAGCACCTTTAATCGTGTGGGATGGATCCAGTGATGTAGTGCTTGAATGAACCATACAGAGTGTCAGCCCCAGTGTCTGTAAGTTGTAGGAATCTTCAGAGTCACTTCCCTCAGAATCTTCGATATCTCTGATGAGCGGTTGTACATGGTGTTGGGAACTTTTGACCCATGGGTAGTTGTTTTGGAAAAACATATCCATTCCAGGCTTCATTTTCTTGTCTGTATGGTTATACCATGGTTCTAGAAAGCCACAAAAGGGGAATTATTTTCCCTCTTTGATGAATCGTCCATTCAAGGAGTCACCTGGGATAGTCTGGATGAAGTCTAGTCTTCTCTTTGGTCGAGATTGGCGGATTATTCTGAGCTCTTGTTCTGATGGTTGATACCCCAAACCACAAGGAGGGAAAGCCTTTTTCATCACAATGGGCTCAAGTATGCCTTGTTGTCTTTACCCTAGCCCCAGTCCGGGCATAAAGTGCATATTTCTGAACATCTGAATCACATTGACGTTGCCATGAGGGTTGTATTTCGGGAAAACCCTTTCTCTGAAACTTTCCCCTACTGGGATTAAAAGTGTCTCAACTCGAAATCCTGATAGGACCATATCATTTGACCTGTGCTCAATCTCAAGGATTGGATTGCTGGTACTTGTAACCTCGGTATTATCGTCGTTTCCCAAAATAGTGATGATTCGTCCGTCGACGAAGAACTTTATTTCTGATGGAGGGAGGAAGACACACCCTTGATATCGTGGAGCCAAGTTCGTCCAAGCAATAGGTTGAAACAAGTTGGGATGTCAATAACTTGGAATTCAACGACAGGGTTTATAGGTCCAGCCCCTATTACAATTTTTATGGATCCCATCACCTCCAGATGGGTATTATCGTAGGCACGTACAGCAGTGGAGGTTGGAGCGAGGTCACTTTGCTTCAGTCCTAAGCATTTGAAGGTTCTTAATGGGCAGACATTGAAGGTGGATCCATTATCGATAAGTGATAGTGGTACGATCTTCCCCATAACTTCGACGGAGATGTTGAGTGCGTGATTATGGTTTGGCCCAATTCTGGAGATTTCTTCTTCGAAAAAGGATAGAATTCGATTAGAGGTTAAGGATCTAACTAAATTTATCGCCTCTTCTGGTGTGGTAGAAGGAGGAACTGTGGGTCTAGTGAGCAACTTGATCAAGGGATTTCTGTACAGCTGGAAAAACATGAAAAGCCCCCATAGAGTGATGTTAGCCTGAGTTTTCATCAGTTAATCGAGGATCTTGCTTTCCTCGAGGGTCATTTCTGGCATAGGAAGGTTCTCAATGCCCTTCCCTTTATCATTGGCTGGTAGTGAGCTTAGGATCTGGTAATGCCTCCCTGATCTGTTATGTGATTTACTAAAGAAGGGAAGAACATGAACCCTATTTCCTTATCAATCTCGGGTTGTTCTGCCACTTTATTTATTACTCCGAGGAGTTCTTTAAATGATATCATCCCATATATGTCGGTTACATGGACAGTTTTATCGAAAGCTTGCTCTTCATTCGAATCTTTAAATTCATCCCCCTATTCGATGGCAATAATTTTATCTTTCCATGTAAAGTCAATGCATTCCACAACTTCAATGGCTTGTTTGTGCAGGTCCTCCCATTCTACGAGGAGATGTAAGGTTGAAGGGAACAGACACCCTTGTAGCTTCATAGTATCAAGTAATTCAGTCATACTGCAAATATTATTGGTTTGCCTGAATAATTATACCATGATCAAGACAATGTCATCTAGGCTGACTTCATCGATTGGTACCACCCAACTGTCTAACCCTCAGGCCCATTTTCATGCTTCTAAGAATATAATACTGAACCTCTGGCAATTAATGATCATCTGTGAGGGTAATTTCAGTCCAAACTCTAGGAGTTGGTTTAACACTTCTGATAATTCCATACTTCCATTTTTAGAACGAGTACGGACAGCGATGCATGCTCTGGTGAGGAGTGACACTGCCTGATCAACAAGGCTAACAGGGTGCAGGAGGAAATATGGGCAAGCTTGGAGAGGTTCAGGAGAGTGTATGGGTGTGATTTGAGTTGAGGGATCAAATTATGGGTTCTCTTCTAGGAAGATGGCATTGGCATAATTTGGGAGTGGGTTGTGGGTAGTGTTTGTCTTAGGATTGGCTGGTGGGGCAATGGTACCCCGCTCAATTAGACCTTGGATTATGTCTCGAAGGTGAAAGCATTGGTCGGTGGTATGGCCAGCAGTTTGGTGAAAGGCGCAATGGGCATCTGCCTTGAAGTTTCTTGGGAGTGGATTTGGTAATAGACAGGGATCCAAGGGTTTAATAAGGTTTCGGCTTAACAAGGCTTGATAAAATTTAGAAAGGGGAGCATGGAGCTCGGTGTATTCCTTTCAGACTGGGACAAGGCGGTTTTCTGGTGCCCACGAGGTGGTTAGTTGAGAGATGTTATTGATGTTTGAGACTGCAGCACTGATAGGTTTGTCATAATTTCTGGGGGTGAACTGTCCGGACACTTTCTTTGGTTCAACTTCTGTTTTAGCAAGACCTTCCTCGATTTCTACTCCTGCTTCTCTGAGAGCTCGAAAGTGAGGATAGTATTATCCTCCCATTATTGCTCGGACATGGGTAAGAAGTTCTTCTTCACGATGTTGACTTGTTTTTCCTCGGATGGCCGATTGGTCATGGTGGCTGCTTTTTCCCTCCATCGGGCTATGAAGTTACTAACTGATTCCCAAGAGATCTGTTTAAGCAGCTCTAAATAACGGCGGGTGACCTCAAGCTCTTCGTTGTATTTATACTGCGACATGAATTCTCAAGCTACATCCTCTTAACTACGGATTCTGGACTCCTCGAGAGACAAAAACCATCGGAGGGCGCTATCTTTCAAAGTTTACTGAAATAATTGGGCCATCACTTCTTCGGAATCCCCTAGGAGGGTCATAGAACGGTGATGATTGTGAAGATGAATAATCGGGGGTCAACTTCCTCTGAATTTCTTGGTATTTAGCATCTTAAACTTCTCGAATAACCTTGCCTTAGGATAAGGAGACATGTGGGTGTAGTCCATGTAATTCCCAGAGATTCTGACTTGGTCGAACTTCTTAGTTAGCATCTTGAGATCTTCTTTGACCTTGTTCAACTCTTCCTCTTTAGGATCAATGATCATAGGCAAGTTAGCCCCAGGCTGGGCAAGGTTTGACATAGGAAGCTGGGCAGGCTGTGGCCCATTAATAGGAGGGCCACGTGGAGCGTGCTGATACTCTTAGGGAACCTAGGTGGGCTAAGGTGGACCCATAGCATGAGGGAATAGGGCCTCGGTCTATTGAGGAACAGGAACCTAGTTTCGTTGCATCTCCTAGACCTCAGTCTGGAGGTTGTAAATCTTGGACACAAGCTGAGCCAAGACTGCCATCAGATCTGGATGAACAACTAGTACTTGATATGTGTTCTTCATGTAAAGCCTATGGATTCTGAACTTAGAAGAAGTAGCAGGGGAATGGACTGAACTCCGGGGTGATTTGACTGAAGACTGAAGACAATAAGGAGCCAGACCAAGGGTATGCCATCGACCTGAGAAGGCGTAAAATGGGATTTATTTTTGACAAAAAAGGATGAAAATATTTTTGACATTTTTTCTTTTTGAGATTGAAAGACAAAATATTTTTTGATTTTTGATAAAGAAATGAGAAATATTTCTGGATTTTTTATAAAGAGAAGAGAAATATTTTGGATTTTTGATAAAGAAGGGAGAAATATTTTTGGGAGACGGGTTTTGTTGACACCCCATTCTATTACCCCCTAACTCTCCTTAGGTCCTTAGTTACTCCCTTCATCACCGTAAACCCAGGTCATGTCCCGAGTACTGACCTGAAGGCCATCGGGCACTCCCCGGCTCAATTTGACCCAAAAGTCAAACTCTTCATCTCGACTGAGACTGAATGAATCTTCAAAGGGAACCGAATACCCTTTCCAATGGTCCATCCCGTGCGCGATTCTGACTTACCATGCGGACGAACGATCCATTTGCGTCTGAAACCTGACCTAGAGGCCACCGAGCACCTCCGAGCTCTATTTGACCTATGTTAACTCTTCAGCTCGATCGAGGCTGAATGAATCTTCAAAGTTCACCAAATACACTTTCCAACGGTCCGTCCAGTGCACGATTCTGACTTTCCATGCGGACGAACGATCCGTTTGATTCCGAGAGGTCACTGAATGCTTCCCGGGCTCGGTTGACCAAAGTCAACTTTCCAAACTAGGTCAAACTCTTTGGAATGTCAGAGTACATATCCTAACCTTTCCAATAGTCCACCCCATGCTCGATTCGGACTTACCATGCGGACGAACGATCCATTTGTGTCCGAACGATTCCCCGTCCAATGGATCGACGAATACTTCCGAGCCATATTTGACCCAAAGTTAACTCCCGGACCCGGGAGCGGTCCAAAGGACTTTCGAAGGTCTCTGAATTACCTTTCCAACGGAATGCCCCGTGCATGATTCGGACCAACGGTTTGCCCTCGGTGGCTGATTTTTCGAAAAAACTTAAAGCGCACTGCCAAATGGCAGGTTCCAAACTGCCGATAGGCAGGAACATGTCTATGCTGATCGGCACTTACCTGGGCCTATAAAAGGAGGCCTTCACCTCATTTTCAAGGAGAGCCCAGATCTGATTAAATATCTCTGAACGAATCCCAGAAACCTCTCTCGAAGGCAACGTGATTTCAACATCCAAATCCCCTTTTGACTTCCACTTTTCATCATCCTTTTCATCAAACTTAGTGAAATATCCACTCTCCATCATCATCCAAGTGCAAGGGCTGCTCTCCAACATTCAAGATCAAGCTCAAGATCTTCAAGAAGGTCCAACTTTCTCAAATTCTATTTTAAATTCTCTTAAATTCTCAATAACTTGTCTTCGTATTTAGCACTTTTATTATCTCATCTCACATATCCTAATATACTTTTTATTTAGTATTATTGCACATCTCCTATGTTCATATAAATAAAAACCAAAAAATAAGAAAAAGAGGGTTTGCTCATAAATTCCAAGTAGGGATTCTCACACTTTTTCCACACTTTTCTCACAATCTAAAACCCTTTTTCTACACACACACACACTCACAAATAAGAGATTCCCCATTTGGATTTATGGGATAAACTCACCCCTCATTTTGTACGCGAACTACGTGGACTTTGATGCCTTTATAGTCTACGTAGGCGTCTCGGGGTAAAATCCGAGACTCGAGTCCTTTTTCCCACTTTTTCTCTCATCTTCCTATCTACTCTAATCCTCTTATATTCTATATACTTGCCCTTAATAACGTATTGCTCCATATGCGTTATCGTTCCATTATAACGGTTAACGTAGGGGTAATCACGTAAATCTCATTTTTCTAATACTATTCTTATATCTTCCTACGGACGACTCGCTTTATCTTTTTCATGATACAAGTCGAGGATTCCTACCTCCATTCTATACATATACACATGCACACATATCACAGGGGGGAACAAAAGGAAAATAACAAACATTCATGAGAGATCGAAAGGGCGGAATGGGTGCCTAACACCTTCCCATTTCGTAACTAAGCCTCCGAACCCTTCTCGAATCGTCTTGGTTTCGCATGCACTAATATGTCTTTGGATGCCATCCTTCGGGGTGGCTTCCCCTTTTTCTTTCGTCTGTTTTGAGTAAAATAGAGTGGAGACTCTGAATCTCTCTACATTTCTACATTTTTACACCACAAACGACGCCGATCGAAGCGCTTCCGAGAGGGACGCGCGGGACCCAAAGGATCCTTTCCTCCACGCTGCCCGCCCGCGGTGAGGATCGGGGATGGACACAGTGGCGACTCTACTGGGGACATGTGTTTTCGTTTGTGGCCTTGACTCTATTTACATGAATGCTATATTTGCTTATGTTTCCCCCCATATTTGCATGTTCCCCTTTCTCATATGTATCCCATGTTTATGCTTATGTTCACACACTTGTAGAAATTTCTCCATGTACACCTCACACCACGTGCACCTAGGATCACATGTATATCCCCATGTTGCACGCATCACCCATCCATACTTGGTGTACCTTTTGGGGTACTTGTACTTTGCTCCCTGTCTGGCATAATCAAGAAGAGGCATTCTCATCATAAGATACCAATAAGAGAATCATGCATGATTCACAAGACATCACCAAAGAGCATTGATATTGACCAAATTTTATCCAGTAACTGGAGGATCACTTCGTGATGGGCGTCCGACAGGTCGCAGTTAGCCTAAGCGATATGACTCTCACCTTCCATTGGCCAAGTACCTTCGACGTATATCGAATGGTTCCCCCGCATCGTACCACTTGACCGAAGTCATGACGGGAGGTATATCGCAGGGAATTCATTCACGTACGTCGAGTATATCGAATTCGCTCTCACACGTACTGTTCCCACGAGGTATATGGTAAGGCAATTCACGTACACTCAGGTATATCAAATGGCTTATCCACACGTACCGATTGCTCACAAAAGCAAGACGTATATCGTGGAAGTCACGCCAAAGGGGGGAACCCATGAAGATTCACCCAACCAACTGCATACCTGTATATAGGTGTCAAACATAGGACACACACTTTAGATTGCCGATTTCAACCCGAAACTCTGCTGAAATTCTGGGTCAATCTGTTCCCCAATTTTAGAGCATTTTTAAAATGGGACCCTATCCGTGAGCCTGGTTACAAGTCCAAAACATAGCTTTGCATATATTAAGACCCCCACTTTTCCAGGTTCGGGTCCTGTCTGACATTGCATTTAAGAGAATTAAATACAAGTGAAAACATAATAATCATAATAATCATGTTGAGTTCTGTCTCTAAAAACATTTTTTCCCTCTTTATCAAAAATCCAAAAACATTTCTCCCTTCTTTATCGAAAATCCAAAAATAATTCTTTCTTTTTTAAAAAAATCTCATCCTACGCCTTCTCAGGTCGATCGCAAGCCCTTGGCCTGGCTTCCTATTGGCTTTGGTCTTCAGTCAAATCACCCCGGAGTTTCATCCGTTCTTCTACTACTTCTTTCGAGTCCAGAATCCATCCATCTTCCATGGAAAATACAGATCAAGCACCAGTCATACAGCCGGATCTGACGACAGTTCTAGCTCAGCTCGTGTCCAAGATTGACAACCTACAAACTGAGGTTTGAGAGATGCAACGAAACCAATTTCCTATTCCTCAAGAGCCTGAGAACCTATTCCCTCGTGCTATGGGTCCACCTGAGCCTGTCTGGGTTCCGGAAGAATATCATCACGCTCCACGTGCCCCTTCTGCCAATGGGTCGCCGCGTGCCCAGCTTCCAATGCCAAACATTTCCCAGCCTATGGCTAACCTACCTGTGGTCATTGATCCAAAGGAGGAGGAGTTGAATAAAGTCAAAGAGGACCTCAATATGCTCACCAAGAAGTTTGACCAAGTCAGGATCTCTGGGAATTACATGGACTATACCCACGTGTCTCCTTATCCTAAAGCGAGGTTACTCGAGAAGTTCAAGATGCCAAATATCGAGAAGTTCGGAGGGAGTGGACCCCCAATTGTTCATTTTGGCAGTTATCATCATTCCATGACTCTATTAGGGTTTTCCGAAGAAGTGATGGCCCAATTGTTTTAGCAAACTTTGAAGGATAGTGCCCTTCGATGGTTTTTATCTATTGAGGAATCCAGAATCCGTAGTTGGGAGGATGTAGCCCGAGAACTCGTGTCACAGTACAAATACAACTAAGAGCTTAAGGTCACCCATCGTGATTTATAGCTGCTCAAACAGAATCCAAGAGAATCAGTCAGTAACTTTAAAACTCAGTGGAGAGAGCGAGCAGCTACCATAACCAATCGGCCATCTGAAGAAGAACAGGTCAACATAGTGAAGAAAAACTTCTTGCCCCATGTTCGAACGATGATGGGAGGACAATACTATCCCCACTTTCGAGCTCTCAGAGAGGCTAGATTGGATATCGAGGAGAGCCTCATTAAAACAAAGGTTGAACCAAAGAAGGTGTCCGGACAGTTCACACCTAGAAAGTATGACAAGCCTGCCAGTGCTACCGTTTTGACCATCAACAACATCTCTCAACCAACCACATCATGGGAACCAGAAAGACGCCCTGCCCCCATCCGAAAGGAATACACTGAGCTCCATTCTCCCCTCTCTAAAGTTTACCAAGCCCTGTTAAGTTGAAACCTCAGCAAATCCTTGGATCCACGTCCATTGCCAAACCCACTCCCAAGAAACTTCAAGACCGATGCTCATTGCGCCTTCCACCAAACTGCCGGCCATACCACCAACCAATGCTTTCACCTTCGGAACATAATCCAATATCTCATTGACAGGGGTACCATCGCCCCACCAACCAATCCTAAGATAAACACTACTCACGGCCCACTCCCAAATCACACTAATGCCATCTTCTTGGAAGAAAACCCAGATTTCGATCCCTCAACTCAAATCACACCCATATACTCTCCTAAACCTCTTCAAACTTGCCCATATTTCCTCCTACACCCTACTAGCCTCGCAGATCAGGCACTGTCACTCCTTACCAGAGCATGCATCGCTATCCGTACCCGTTCTGAAAATAGAAGTATGGAATTGTCAGAGGTGTTAAACCAACTCCTAGAGTTCGGGCTAAAATTGCCCTCACAGATGGTCATCAATTGCTAGAAGTTCAGCACACTGTTCTTGGAGGCACGAAAGTGGGCCCGAGATTCAGATAAGTGGATGGTACCAATCGACGAAGTTAGCCTAGATGATGTTGTCCAGACTATGGCAGAATTATTCGAGAAAACCAACAGCATTTGCAGTATCACTAGGTTACTTGACACTTTGAAGCTGCAAGGGTGCTTGGTCCCTTCAATCACACATATCCCCAAGAAATGGGAGAACCTGTATGAAGAAGCCATTGAAGTTGTGGAATGCATCGACTTTATAGGGAAAGACAGAATTGCTACCACCGGATGGGGGAAGAATTCAAAGACTCGAGTGAAGAACAAGCTTCAGGAAGAACTGGCCCAGTAGCCGACATATTTGGGATGATCTCATTTGAAAAACTCCTCGGAGAAATAAGTAGGGTGGCAAAACAACCTGAGATTGATGAGGAAATGGGATTCATGTTCTTCCCTTCTTCAGTAAATCACATGACCAGATCAGGGAGACATTACCGGGCTCCAAGCTCACTACCAGCAAATGACAAAGGGAAGGGCGTTGAAAACCTTCCTATGCTAGAGATGACCATCGAGGAGAGAAAGATCCTCGATCAACTGAAGAAAACCCAAGCTAACATCACTCTATGGGGGCTTTTCATGTCTTCCCAGCTGCACAGAAATGCTTTAATCAAACTGCTCACTGGACCCATAGTTCCTCCATTTACCACACCAGAAGAAGCGATAAATCTGGTCGGATCCTTAACCTCTACCCGAATGCTATCATTCTCTGAAGAATAAATCCCTAGAATTGGGCCGAATCACAATCATGCACTCAATATCTCCGTTGAAGTTATGGGAAAGGCCGTGCCACTCTCTCTTGTCGATAATAGATCCGCCTTGAATGTTTGCCCATTGAGAACCTTTAAGTGTTTAGGCCTAAAAGAAAGCGACCTCGCTCCAACCTCCACCGTTGTGCGTGCCTACGATAATACCCATCGTGAGGTGATGGGATCCATAAAACTTGTAATAGGGGTTGGCCCTATAAACCCCATCGTTGAATTCCAAGTCATAGACATCCCAGCCTGTTTCAACATGTTGCTCGGACGCCTCTGGCTCCACGGTATCAAGGGTGTGTCTTCCTTACTCCATCAAAAATTGAAGTTCTTCGCCGACAGGCGAGTCATCACCATTTTGGGCGACAACGAAAATGTCGAAGGGGAAAGCACCATCAGTCCAATTATTGAGATATAACATGGGTCAAATGATATGCTCCTATCAGGATTCCGAGTCGAGCCACTCCTACTCCCGACAGGGGACGATTTCAAAAAAAGGGTTTGTCCAGAATATGACCCTCATGGCAATGTTAATGTGATTCAGATGTTCAGAAACATGCACTTCATGCCCGGACTGGGGCTAGGGCAAAGGCAGCAAGGGATACTTGAGCCCATCGAACTGAAGAAAGCTTTCCCTCCTTGCGGGCTTAGGGTATAAACCATCAAAATAAGAGCTCAGAATGATCCGTCAATCTCGACAAAAGAGAAGATTAGACTGCAGCCGAACTATCTCAGGAGACTCCTTAAATGGACGATTCATCAAAGAAGGTGAGGACTTCCCCTTTTGCGATTTTCCAAAACTATGGTATGACCACACAGATAAGAAGATGAGGCTGGGAATGGAGATCTTTTTCCAAGATAGCTACTCATGGGCCGAAAGTTTCTAACACTGCGTACAATCTCTCATTAAAGATACCGAAGAGACTGAGGAAGGCGATTCCGAAGATTCCTTCAACTTACAGACACTAGGGCTGGCACTCTGCATAGTTCATTCAGGCACTACATCAATGGACCCATCTCGTTTGATTAAAGCTGCTGATATACCTCTCCTCAACTAGCATGATGTGCCAGTTCTACCTCGTGAAATCTCCCTTGACCCCAATGTTTACCCTATTTCTTCTTCTGTTGTCTATCCTTGCTCAAATGTAATCGAGACCTCCTTCGATGAGGTTCTCAATGCTGTTTTTCCTATCAACGAAATAAATGAAGATTTTGAGAATCTTGTTGTGCCTTACATTAACTGCTTGAATTCTAATCGAACTTTTGATGATGATGATTTTGCAAATGAACAATTCTTAACTGATCTAAATAAGGTTAATAATAAACAACATAACCGCGTTCAAGTTAATGAAGAAGAGACTGTTGTTATTAATCTCGGTTCTAGTAGCCAACTGCGCGAGATTAGGATAGGGGCCACCCTTGACGAGCATGAGCGTGCATAACTCAAAGAATTATTGAAAGAGTTCGTAGATGTCTTCTCATGGTCCTATGATGATATTCCCGGAATTGATCCTGAAATAGCTCAACACGAGATCCCCACTCTCCTAGATTACAAGCCGGTTAAACAAAAGTTAAGAAAGCTTCGCACCGAATGGTCGCTCAAGGTCAAAGAAGAGGTGGTCAAACAGTTAAACGTGGGTTTCATTCGGGTGATCGAATATCCCACATGGCTAGCCAACATTGTACATGTACCGAAATCCGGAGGGAAGGTTCAAATGTGTGTAGATTACCGAGATTTAAACAAAGCTTCTCCAAAGGATGATTATCCGCTACCCAATATCGACATGATCGTGGACAACACAGCCAGTTATGCTCTCAAGTCTTTTGTCGACAGGTTTGCTGGATATAACCAAATCAAGATGCACCCCGACCACCAAGAAAAAACCGCATTCATTACCCCATGGGGAACCTTTTGCTACACCGTTATGCCATTCGGTCTCAAGAATGCTGGGGCTACCTACCAAAGGGCTGCCACAACCATCCTACACGATCTGATTCACAAAGAGGTAGAGGTCAATATGGATGATATGATTATCAAGTCCAAAACTAGAGAGGGTCATGTTCCTGATCTCGGGGAAGTTCCTCGAACGACTGCAACGGTATCTGATGCGACTTAATCCATAAAAGTGTGTCTTCGGCGTTACAAAGGGAAAACTCTTGGGATTCATGGTCAGCGAAAAGGGGATAGAAGTAGATCCTGCAAAGCTTAAGGCCATACTTGAGATGACATCGCCCCGAACAGAGAAAGAAGTCTGAGGTTTTCTTGGAAAATTGCAATATATCAGCCGGTTGATCAGCCAGCTAACCTCCATCTACGAACCGATCTTCAAGCTCCTTCGAAAGGATTCAACCAAGGTTTGGAATGAGGCCTGCCAAGAAGCTTTTGACCGAATCAAACAATACCTAACCCAACCTCCAGTGCTCATGCCACCACTGTATAGTCTCCCTTTGCTCCTATACCTAACCATAACCGACACTGCCGCTGGGGCTTTGCTAGCCCAATATCTTGAAGACACCCGCATAGAAAGAGCCATATATTACGCCAGTCAAAAATTGGGTGTCGCACTTGTCTGGGTCACACAAAAGTTACGACACTACATGCTCTCCTTCCCCATCAAACTTATATCCCGAATGGATCCCATCAAATAACTGCTTGAGAAACCCGCCTTATCCAGTCGAATGGCCCGATGGTTGATGCTTCTAATCGAGTTCGATATCGTGTACGTCACACAAAAAGTTGTTAAAGGAAGAGCCATCTCTGACTACCTCATCGATTATCTCATAGACGAAGCGGATGTTCGAATTTACGAATTCCCAGATAAAAATATCTTTTGCACCATTCAAGACCGCCTTCGATGGAAGATGTTCTTTGATGGCGCTACCAACAAAAAGGGATATGGCATTGGGATACTCCTGATCGGCCCAGATGACTCCCACACTCCCATCGCCATAAAATTGGATTTCTCTTGCACCAACAACATGACGGAATACGAGGCATGCACAGTGGGCCTCAAAGTTTCTCTCAAGAAAGGTATTCAATACCTTGATGTCTACGGGGATTCTGCCCTTATCATCGGTCAAGTGCTCAGAAAGTGGAAAGTCAAGGACGAAAAGCTCCAACCTTTTCATTCCCAATTAGAAGAGTTAGCCTCCCAATTCCGAGATATCACCTTCCATTACCTACCTCGAGCAAAGAATAACCTAGCCGATGCTCTCGCCACCTTGGCCTCCATGGTCGACATGCCCGAAGAAATAACAATGACCCCCTTCCTGATTCAAAAGTAAGACAAATCGACCCATTGCTACCATATTAAGCTTGTCTCCACTGAAGATCCCGAACTAGCTGATTACTGTTACTATGATATCTAGTGCCTCCTTAAACATGGTAGGTATCCCGAGGGTTCCAACAGGAAAGATCGAACAACCCTTCGAAGACTGGCCGCCCAGTACATCATATGTCATAAAGCTCTACTCAAGAGGAACTTCGATGGAACCCATCTACACTGCATCGTAGGGGCTGAGATTGAGAAAATAATGCAAAAAATCCACAGTGAGAAATGCGGACCCCACATGAATGGTCACATGCTCGCCAAGAAGATCGTTCGACAGGGCTACTACTAGACCACCATGATCCAGGATTGCACCGCCTATGTTTGGAGGTGCCTCAAATGCCAACAATTCTCTAATCTTCAACACTTGCCTCCTCGAGAATTATACAACATGACCTCTCCTTGGCCGTTCTCCACCTGGGGTATCGACATCATAGGGAAGGTTACACCAAAGTCTTAAAATGGACATGAGTTTATCCTGGTTGCCATCGATTATTTCACCAAATGGGTCGAGGCTGAGTCATACGCTGTATTGAATGCCAAGAAAGTGGTAAAATTCCTCAAGAAAAATATCATCTGTCGATATGGGGTCCTGAACGAGTTGGTATCAGATAACGGGTTGCATTTTGAAGCAAAAGTCACAGAAGTAGTCAACGAGTATGGGATTCAGAGACACAAATCTTCTCCCTACCGACCTCAGACCAATGGTGCATTTGAAGCCGCCAATAAAAACCTCAAAGCCATCATCAGCAAGATGACCAAAAGTTATAGGGATTGGGCCGACCGGATCTCGTACGCCCTCTGGGGCTATTGAACCTCAATCCGAACCTCTACTGGGGCTAACCCTTACTCCCTGGTCTATGGCATGTAAGCAATCCTACCTGTGGAGCTGGAAATACCCTCGCTACGCGTCATGCTCGAAGGCAAGGTTAGCGAAGAAGGCTGGTGCCAAAGCCGTCTTGATGAGCTATCCCTCCTAGATGAAAGAAGATTAAAAGCTCTTTACCACATACAGGGGTACCATCACCGAATAGCGCGATCATTCAATAAAAAAGTCAAGGACCACGGTGTCCGGGAGGGGGATTTAGGCCTTAAGGAGATAGTAGAACCCATCTGGGACCCCAGAGGGAAATTCAAGCCTAATTGGAGAAGCCCCTACATTATGAAGAAAATCTTATCCGACGGTGCCGCCATGCTTACTGACATAGATGGGGAGGAGATGGCTCGTCTAGTCAATCTGTACCGTCTCAAGAAATTCTACCCCTAGTCTGAAATCTCGGCACGCTACGACTCTTCTCATCCACCTGCTATTCTTAAAAAAAACACTTCATTTTCCTCTACCCAAAACTATGTGGAACTGATCCTCTACAAAAACTATTTTAAAATATTTTCAAAAAACGCCAGAGGTACGTAGGTAACTCATGCACCTCATATGAGTGCGACCCCTTTCTTTTTCACATAATACTATTCTTTTCTTACCTCCGAGAACGGCGGTTCATTCTAAAATTATTTGAACAAAAGGATTATGTATGCCTTAGCGATCAGTATAGATAATTCAAAATACAAAACTCATCAAAAGGCACAGCTGGGTGATCAGAAACTTGTTTATTTCATTAATAAGAAATTACAGTACAGATTACATAAGAAAAGGAACAGATAACCCCCTTCCTCACTACCATAAAAAAGCCAAATAAAATCCCCACCTGCATTCCCTATTACATAAATAAACTCTCCAAGAGTTCTACCCACAGCTACCAGAGGAGCCTTCACCCTCATCATCTACATCCTGAGGACCCAAGTTTATCCTTCCTGAATAGAGTGCCGTAAACATTCCATGGATCGATGAGCCTTAACCATCTTCGAAAAAACCACAACGCCCCCTTCCATGGAGTCAGATAAAACAAACCATCTTTGTCCAGTCTCCACTGCCAACATCTTGCTGACTACTTTCCTCCACAACCACTTCATATAATCTTTGGGGACGTGGCAAACCTTCCCGACAGACTGAGAGGGACGGGTCGAGGAACGCCGATTTTCCCACAAAGACCCAAGCAACAGATGCAGGCGCTCAGTCAAATCCTCTACCGGAAAGAAATTTGAGATCCGAGGTGGCACGACCTGCGCCCAGCCGAATTGGTGCAAAAGCCGCCAAGGGAAATAAAAAGAGGTCTGTCTGAGACCAACCAGCCGCACATATGAATACTCTCCTAGCTCCAGAACAGGCTGCAACTGTCCCCACCAAGGCACTGACCAATACAGATCACAAGCCCCATGCTCCACAAGCCAATTCTCCCAGTTCTCAACATGCAAGCCAATGCGGATGAAGTAGCGCGAAAAAAAGTTAGGTACGACCGACAAGGGATATTCCGGAGGAGTCAAAAAGCGAAATATTTTAGACAACCACATGAACAGCATTACAGGGCTACCCCTCAAAAAGTCAGAACGGTCTTCTCTCCAAGCATTCAGGCCATTCAGAGTCTCCGCCAATATCATCGTCGCGGGTTTGCGACGGTATGACTCCATGAAGTAATGGCTGCAAGTTGTGGGTCCACATGCAATTCCCTAGTCACCAGTAATAATTTTGAAACCAGACCCAGAACAACGGCTCCGGCGTAGCCAGCATCACCTACTTCCCGTAAATGCACGAACTACAGCACCGCCGGGAGGGAGATCATTCATCCAGCTACCAATGATATAGCCGCCGAAGGCGAAATATAAAGAAGCCCGACCAACAAATCCCTAGGAGAACAGAAAAACTCGGGTAAAGCCACAGCAACACTGGGATTTACACCCAGTATGGAAGAAAATTCCTCATAGGTAGGACAAACTTCTTCCAACCCAAAGCGGAATACATGGTCTTTGGGGTACCAAAATTGTACCGCCGCCATCAGCATATTCCACTCAATAGGCCGATTGCGCCACAAGGAGACTCGACACATGTTGAAAGCATCGTAGTCGACATTATAAGAGCACATAGCTTCCAAGTCTTCGAGGTAGTTGTCAAACTCGGTGCTACCAGGGAGAGCCATCTTGCAAGGCTAAGAGATGGTGGTCAAGTAGGTAAGAATGCAAAGGTGTGATGACAACACTCCATCCTTACCCCTTTTTATACTTGAAGATCCTCACAAGAGACACAATACCTGCAAAAATTGGAGGGAACCCTACCCCACAAGGTACCAAAGGCTGAAAAGGGTACCATTCAAAGCTTTGAATTGATGGGACTAGACTGAACTGCCAATAGGCAGGTCAAGGTGCTTGCCGATCGACAACCCCCCATTTTTTTGAAATTTCCCTCTTTTCCTCTTTTGTCAAATCAGAAAACTCAATAAAAATACATTGATATTCTCAACAGAAGTTCAAAATCCCTTAAATTCTCCCTTTTTAATCAAAAAACTTTACTTCAAAAAATTCCAAAAATATTTCCTTTTTACGGTCTCAGCAGCAAAGTAAAAGCGCATATGCATACATTCATCATTAAATAAAAGATAATAAAAAAAACTCCATTGCATTTCATATATCTGTTTTCTGTGTTACATCATCTTTGTAGGAAATAAAAAGAAAATGCAAAAATAACGGGACTCAGTCCGAACCCATATTCTTTCTCTCTCTCTCTCTCTCTCTCAAGAGCTTTCACCCCTGCAGCGTGCTCTCTTCCCCCTACGGCGAGACGATGCGCCACCACTACCCTTGCCCGAGTCCTCTTCGGACGAAGCATACGGCACCAAGCAAGAAGGAACGGGAACCGCATCCTGAATATGGGAAGTCACAGAAGATATCCAGTCTCGAATGTCCCTCAGCCAAGTGGTCGACACCCGGACTTACTGACAGAAAAGGTGAAATCAGTATCAAAGTAGAAATAACCAAAACAGAAAAGAAAGTAAGAGAAGAACAGAAAGGTATACCGCAGGTCGAAGGACCTCCTCTGTCAAACCCAACTCCTTCGGATCCATCACATGAGGACGGTGCAACATAGGCACCATCCTTCCATCAGCCCACCGAATGTTGTATGAAGGGGTATGCAGTCGTATAAAAGGGACCTCCGAGGTCGCCGCCGCCGCAGATGCCGACGGACCACCACTGTGGGAAGATCCCACCGCCCGACTCGAAATCACCAAAGGAAAGGGCAGCGCATCATATATGCTGGGCGCCATCAACCAGCTCGTCACAAAATCCATATAATCATACGGCGCAGCTGTATCGGTGTATAACAAGTAGGATTCGTCGATCATCGCCGCGATCCTCTCATCTTCCAACATCAGTCGCTCCCGCCTCATAGACGTAGGAGGCTGCACAGGTGGCACCACCACCTCCTCCTCAGAAATCTGACCAACCACCCTCTCCCTAAGGTACCAGGAATGGCCAAACTCATGCGCCAGCAAATGCCTCATCCGCGTGTTCACCTCGGTCGCCCCCGCATCCTGAATGGCTGTCCCCCACGGGTAAAAGGTCACCTGAAAATCTTCGAGCAAGCATAAATCAATACAAGACCAGAAGTAACTAAAACCAAGACTGAAATGGAAAGAGTCTTACCCTACCACTGGTAAGGTCATTCAAGACCTGACGCATCAAAGGAGTTCTCACTCCCCAAAGCAAGAGGCGCCCTAGCCCTCCACTCCACATTCGCCCAATCATCAATGATCAACCACTCCCAGTGGACTGCAGTGCTCACGAAAGCGGCCATTTCTTGAAGTTCGGAATGATAGAACGATTTGCAGAAGAATCGCAGAGAGAGAGAGAAAGCAAAAGAAGCTGTGAAAAAATGAGGAGATTCACCCCCTTTATATAGGATGCCAAGCGCCATGTCGATCGGCAACTCCCCCTACCATACTGATCGGCATTGACCCCTTGCCTTCCCGAGGTAGCCCAAAAGTCTGTGCCGCTGCCGAATGGCACCCTTCATACTATGCCGACCGGCACCCCCCCTAAATTTCGTACAAAAATTCCGAGAAAATACCAGAAAACCTCGAAAAATCCTCGAAAAATTCCCAAAAATCCCAGGAGGGATTTATTGCCTCTTTGCCAAGAAAATTTTGCATTCCCCCAAACAGAACCCCTCTTCCCCAGTGGAATCCTCTAAAACCAAGTGAAAACTCCTCCCGGCAAAGATCTGGAGGATCCCTAAGGATCACCTGATCACTTCCCCAGCAGAATTCTCTTACAGCACCCAAAATAGGTTATTCCCCCCTGCGAGGTCTCCTAAAAGCTTCCCCAGCTATCACCTCTCCAGCTCAGATCAAAATCATATAGATCTTTCTCCAGCAAAATCAAAATCCAATCTTTATCCACTATTGGGTCAGAATTGGCCCCGGTCTTGGATCGTCACCTGAGTTAGGTCAGAATTGACCTCGGTCTTCGTTCATCACCACTCTTGGGTCAGAATTAGCCCCGGTCTTGGATCGTCACCTGAGTTAGGTCAGAATTGACCTCGGTCCTCGGTCGTCACCACTCTTGGGTCAGAATTAGCCCCGGTCTTGGATCGTCACCTGAATTAGGTCAGAATTGACCTCAATCCTCGGTCGTCACCACTCTTGTGTCAGAATTGGCCCCGATCTTGGATCGTCACCTGAGTTAGGTCAGAATTGACCTCGATCCTCGGTCTTCGCCACTCTTGGGTTAAAATTGGCCCCGATTTTGGATCGTCACCTGAGTTAGGTCAGAATTAACCTCGGTCCTCGGTCGTCACCACTCTTGGGTCAGAATTGGCCCTGGTCTTGGATCGTCACCTAAGTTAGGTCAGAATTGATCTCGGTCCTCGGCCCTCACCACTCTTAGGTCAGAATTGGCCCCGGTCTTGGATCGTCACCTGAGTTAGGTCAGAATTGACCTCGGCCCTCGGTCGTCACCACTCTTGGGCCAGAATTCGCCCCAATCTTGGATTGTCACTTGAGTTAGGTCAAAATTGACCTTGGTCCTCGATCGTCACCACTCTTAGGTCAGAATTGCCCTCGATTATTATATCTTTACCCTAAGCCCGCAGAATTGACTTTGACCCGCATAATTGGTCATCCTCATCATTTAAACCCGCAAATTTGGCTTTGACCCGCAGAATTGGTCACCCTCCCCAACACAACTTCAGGTCCTCAGAATCGACCTAAACCTCCGATCGTCATTCATCCCCAACACACTCCTTAGGTCCGCAGAATTGGCCTCGACCCTCTGAATCGATCATACTCCCTCAAAAGCATCATGTGGTGTCTATTAGACGGTCATCATTTATTCCAAACTCGCCCATCGAGGGGATCTATAGACAGCCCATTCTGTTACCCCTAACTCTCCTTAGGTCCTTAGTACCTCCCTTCATCACCGTAAACCCAGGTCATGTCCCGAGTACTGACCTGGAGGCCATCGGGCACTCCTCGACTCAGTTTAACCTAAAAGTCAAACTCTTCGTCTTAACTGAGACTGAATTAATCTTCAAAGGGCACCGAATACCCTTTCCAACGGTCCATCCCGTGTGCTATTCCGACTTACCATGCGGACGAACGATCCGTTTGTGTCTAAAACCTGACCTAGAGGCCACCGGGAGCTCCCGGGCTCTATTTGACCTATGTAAACTCTTCATCTAGACTGAGGCTGAATTAAGCTTCAAAGGGCATCGAATACCCTTTCCAACAGTCCGTCCCGTGCGCGATTCAGACTTTCCATGCGGACGAACGATCTGTTTGACTCCGGGAGGTCACCGAATGCTTCCCGGGCCCAGTTGACCAAAGTCAACTCTCCAAACTGGGTCAAACTCTTTATAATGTCTAAGTACATCTCCTAACCTTTCCAACGGTCCGCCCCATGCACGATTCGGACTTACCATGCGGGCGAACGATCCGTTTGCGTCCGAACGATTCCCCGTCTAATGGACCGACGAATGTTTCCGAGCCACATTTGACCCAAAGTCAAGTCTCAAACCCGGGAGCAGTCCAAAGGTCTTTCGAAGGTCTCTGAATTACCTTTCCAACGGTATGCCCCGTGCATGATTCTGACCAACGGTTTGTCCTCGGAGGCCGATTTTCCGAAAAATCCTGAAGCGCACTACCAAATGGAAGGTTCCAGACCCTACCTATCGGCACCTGCCGATAGGCAGGAACATGTATGGATGGGTGATGCGTGCAACATGTGTATATATGTGATCCTAGGTGCACATGGTGTGAAGTGTACATGGAGAATCTTCTACAAGTGTGTGAGTAGAATCACAAGCATGAGGTATACATGAAAAGGGGAACATGCAAAGTAGGGGAGTATATAAGAAAATAAAACACCCATGTAAATAGAGTCTATCCCTAAAAAAAATCCCCAGCAGAGTCGCCACTGTGGCCATCCCCGATCCTCGCGGCGGGAGGGATGAAGAAGAGGGTATCTTCATGTCGAGAGGATCTTGGTCCCGTGCATCCCTCTTGGGAACGCATCGGCTAGCGTCGGTGATGGGGTAAAAAAACATAGAGAGATTGAGTTGCCAATCTATTTTACTCAAAACAAACAAAAGAAAAGGGAGCCATCCCGAAGGATAACATCCAAAGACATACTGATACATACGAAACCAAAATGATTCGAAAAGGGTCCGGAGGCTAAGCTATGAAATGGAAAGGTGTTAGGCACCCATTCCGCCCTTGCGGTCTCTTATGTATTGTTGTTATTTTCCTTTATTTCCCTGTGATATGTGTGCTTGTGTATATGTAGTGGAGATAGGAATCATCGACTTGTATCATGGAAGAGATAAAGCGAGTCATCCGTAGGAATGTTCCTAAAAGTAATATTAGAAAATAGGATATACGCGATTATCCTAGCGTTGATCGTTATAATGAGACGATAACGCATATGGAATAATATGCCATTAAGAACAAATATATATATATATATATATATATATATATAGAGAGAGAGAGAGAGAGAGAGAATCTAAGAGAGTTAAGTTTAAAGAATATAGAAAGAAAAGAAAATGAGAGAAAAGTAGGAATAGAACTCGAGTCTCGGGTTTTACCCCGAGACGCCTACGTAGCCTATGGAGGCATCAAAGTCCACGTAGTTCGTATGCAAAATGAGGGGGTGGGATTTATCCCATAAATACAACCGGAGACTTCTCTTATATGTGTGTGTTTGTAAAAAAAAGGTGTTTTAGTTATGAGAAAAGTGTGAGAAAAGAATAAGAATTCCCGTTTGGAATTTATGACCAAACTCTTTTTTTTTTGGGTTTTATTAATATGAAAATAAGAGATGTGCAATAATACTAAATAAAAAGTATATTAGGATATGTGATATGGAGAGAATAAAAGTGCTAAGTAATAAAACAAATAAATGCGAATTTAGGAGAATTTGAAGAGAGAGTTGAGAAAATTGGACCTTCTTGAAGATCTTGAGCTTGATCTTGAATGTTGGAGAGCGACCCTTACACTTGGATGATGATCAAGGGTAGTTGATTCACCAAGTTTGATGAAAAATATGATGAAAAGTGAGGGTTGGAAAGGGATTTGGATGTGGAAATCACGCTGACTTCGAGAGGGGTTTTCTGAGCTCGTTGAGAGTGATGGATTTCAGATCTTCTCCCCCTTTTGCAATGAGGTCAGACCCTCCTTTTTATAGGCCCAGGGCATTGCCGATCGGCATAGTCTTGGTCCTACCAATCGGCAGGTGTTTTTAGACACACTGTCGATAGGCCGTGTTTGGAACCTCCCGTTTGGCAATCTCTTTCAGGTTCCTTCGGAACATCGGTCGTAAAATGCGAAACGTTGATCTGAATCGCGCACGGGGTGAACCACTGGAAAGATACTTTAGAGACCTTTGAAAGTCCCCGGACTTCTCCCGGGTCTGGGAGTTGACTTTGGGTCAAATGTGGCTCGGAAGAATTCGTCGGTTCTTTGGACGGGGAATCATCGGACACAAACAGATCGTTCGTCCGTATGGTAAGTCAGAATCGCGCACGGGGTGGGTCGTTGGATAGGTTAGGAGATGTACTTCGACATTCCAAAGAGTTTGACTCGGTTTGGGAAGTTGACTTCGGTCAACCGGGGCCTGAAAGCATTCGGTGACCTTTTAGAGTAAAACGGATCGTTCGTCCGCACGGTAAGTCAGAATTGGGCTCGGAGCGGACTGTTGGAAAGGGGTTTAAGCTCCTTTTGAAGATTCATTCAGTCTTGGTCAAGTCGAAGAGTTTTCTTTGGTCAAACGGAGACTGAGAGCGTCCGGTGGCCTCCTGATCAAGTTTTGGGGAAAAACGGGTCGTTCGTCCGCACCGTAAGTCAGAATCGCACACGGGACGAACCATTGGAAAGGGGTTTCAACTCCCTTTAGAAATTCATCCAGTCTCAGTCGAGCTGAAGAGTTTGATTTTTGGTCAAACGGAGCTTGAGAGTGCCTGATGGCCTCTAGGTCAGTACTCGGGCTATGACTTAGGTTTGTAGTGATGAAGGGACGTGTTAGGGACCGAAGGAGAGTTTAGGGGGTACTAGAATGGGGTGTCTACATCTTCCATTTTGTTCCCCCATATTTTTGAGTTTGAGTGCTCACATCCTTGCCTTCGTCGGTTCCTGTGACGACTACAATGTTGTTGCCTTAAGAACAAAAAAATCATTCTATCCTAGAAGGCAATTGCTCACAATATTGAGTGTCATAAAGGAAGAAAAATTGTATTAAGTACACAACATGAATTCGTTGAGCTCAGATTATATTCTATATAAAACTTAAACGTTACAAAAAATTACAAGTTTTATATTACTGTTTATATATTTTGTTATATACACACACACACACACACACACACACACACACATTTTAGAATACATAGATTTGTATGTATAAATAATTGTCGTCTCGAAATAATTGTATGTAACAAATTAACAATTCTTTTAGACACAAACAAATTTTTATTTGTCCAAAAATTCTTCTCCACAACTTATCTTTAAGAGATTGACATTTCTTAAACTACATATATCCACCCAAAAAATACAACTTAACCATCCATTCACAAAGGCCATTATGCAAAATTTCAATCTAAAATAATAATTTTACTATGGAAGGACCAAACCCATAAAACAAGTGTAGGACCTATCATAAAACGAAAAGCAATGGGCCTCATGCACCACATAAGACTATTTATAATCTCCATAATTTTTTCTTTAATGAATTTGTACAATCCAACTTTCTATGATAAATATAGAAGTGATATGACAACAATAAGTGTCCACAATGTGAAAGATTAACAGGTTCAGAGAGATATTTCCACAATGTGGAAACGCGTAGAATCCTAGACATCAAAATAAAAAAATATCTCAATGTAGCTATGAATGTATCTATAGAAAGGAATTATGAATGTGTATTTCTTTCTAGTTATGATATAATTTAAGGTATAAAAATATTTTTTTGCATCAGAGAATATTTATATAGATAACTGCATTTTTTACCACATAAAATTTATTTTGTCTTTTAACGAATTTACATAAGAAAAGAATGCACTTTTATATTACAGATTGTTAGAATATTTATATAAGTAATGAATGCGGATCCTTATATATGTTCTATATCGAGCTTAATCCCAATTAGTAAATTCACTGGGATTTCACTAATAACAGTCATATGAAAAGCAGTAGTTGTACGAAGAAAGAAAAAGAAAAAGAAAAAATAAGACTAGGTCCACACGCATATCATTTTGAGATCGATAGGGCCTACCACGCTCAATTAATTATTTCTGGCCCTATACTTTGTTTTTTGGATCTTCTTAGAAGAACAGTCCCATACCCGTTTATAATAAACATATATGTATATAAAATGCCAAAATTTATTGGCCATGACTAGGTGAGAATTAACATTATTCTTTTTATATACTTGTGATTCAAGTATATTTCCGGTTACAGGTACCCCGGGTTTTACATAATGCAATTTACATATTAATTTTAGGAGGGTTAATAAATTGGATCTTACACAAATAAAAATAACGTAATAAACATGATCATCTTAATTGTAGATATGGAATGATAATTTTTTACGATGTGAAATTATTGAATTATAGTTAATCATTTCTTTATACGAATTCAAGATCGACATGACCCATAATTATGAATAGTAAACTGTCCGGATTAATAGCAAACAGTAGTAACCTTTAATAAAACACAAATAAATCTCTTCAATTAATATTGTACGAACTCAACATTGAATAATACTTATATCTTAAGCTGTTATTGTATAAATTTAACAATAACTTAGTGGTGGATGTATGGGGGATGCTTAATTGAGAGAATGGGATTTTAATCTTAATCATACTTAAACGTGACACGATTAATAAATATGTTGAGTTATTGTTAAATTTTTTTAGATAATTAAATGATTCAAAATCAACTAATACTTTACGAAATAAAAACAAATGACAGGATCAATCTTACCCCGAGACGACACTCATCACGCGATTTACCACCTCTCAATGTGAATGAGGAGACACTAGGGACTTTATGCATGTTTATTCTTTTCTTTTTTTCAAAAAAAATCTGACATTGCCACCTAATGCTTTAGGTTATGTTGTCGTAATTCACTATATTGCTACAAATTCAATTAATTACGAACGGAGAAAATACTCGCATACGACACTCGTGAGAACTTTCAACCCATTTCACTGTAAAGTAACATGATTTAAGTTACATTGAAGTAGTTTTTAGGGTGTAAATTAGAAATTTTATTCTATTTTGTAGCTTAAATTTAAAAATACGCATTTATTAATTAGAAAGGCTCTAAAAATATGTGATGCATGTTGTCAATTATTATTTGTGAATGGTATTATTAGGCATTATATTCTAATTGTACTTTAGAATTTGAACAATTTTTCTGGTTCAAAGCTTAGTCTAAACTAAGAGTGTAGCGATGTGAAGATTGTTTTTAGACTAAAAGATAGTCTATATAAGATTTCAAAAGAAAAAAAAAAGATACCCTAAATAAACCAGTCTGAAAATTAATGCAACGTGGTAAAAACTTTCTCAAATGCCTGAAATTTATTAAAGGACGATTAGAAAGTAGATAGAAAATAACTTTTATGTAAGGTCCCTTCATGGTAACCCGAGTTGAAAAATAAGTATCTTAATTGCATTTCCTATTATTTAAACCTTATAATTGATAAAATGATCTACCAAAAGTGGTTCTAATAAATATTTTTAAAATTTTTTTGGACCGACATAAATACTAGATCTAATAAACTTTTATAATTTTTCAAAACTGATATGCACGAGACATTTTGTCTATGCTTAACTGGGTGTACAATAAGGCATTATATTATTATATAAGTGGGTAGTGCTTATGTCGGCTATTATATGAAAATATATATGGATGTACATTATTAGTTTGTTAGAGTATCCAGAACGGTGGATGCTCTTATCAGTTAACTTTACAAATTCAAATGCTACACTTGCTTTTCATGGGTCAAAGTCTGTATAGTGGTGGTAGATTGATGATCGCAGAATTAATAAGTGAGATAGTTATTTCAAACTATATTAGTTCGCAAGAATTTCTTATGAATTAATATAATTCGTAGGAACTTATATATACCCTAAAAATTTATTATTTGTAGTTGTTACGAACTTTATTTATCCGTATTAATTCTTACGAACAAATGAAATTTGTAGGAACTTCTCCGAACAAAAGACGTTCATAGGAATGTTTTAGTGAATTTGTACCCATTCAGTAAATCTACAAATGTCGAACCTTTCCTACTGCAAATTTTGTACGCTTTCTCCCACCATTGTGAGCTGATCGATTTGCAAACTTACTAATTTCTTTGTCCATTTACTCCACCACTACAGATACTCTTAAACTCATGGATATGGTGTGTTGATCCAAAATATTTTGCCAAACTACTAAAAGAATTAACAGTGACTTTGGATAGTAATTTTGTAGTCATATAATTCTTTCATTTCAAATTAAGAGTTTATTATTCTCTTTTAAATTTATTCATATTAATAGTTTACTTTAATTTTTTGAACATAATTAATGAATCAAATTTCATGATATCAAACAAGTACTCAACTTGATTACTAATTTAATGTATTTTTAATCTATATATAAAAAATAATCTTAGTGTGGTCCGAATGAAGTATGAAAAATGTCATTCCGTGACACTAGACCCGGCAAATGGGTGGATTTGGGCGGATCTTCGATGGTTTGGATCAAATCTGGACGGGTTGTGTGCGGGTCGGATATCTGATGTGAATGGGTTTGGGCGGGTTGATCGGTAACCGTCTATTGAAAAAATATCACAACTCACTTGTGATGCCAAACAACTTCCTCTCTCTTTTTCCCCTCAACTCTCTTCCTCTCTCTTTTGGCAGAACTGTCATCAGCCAACAAAAAAATCCCAAAAAGTTTTGCTATTTTTGTTGCTTGAATTGGCGAAGGGGATAGGAACGAGAGAGAGGAGATGGTGGGTTGTGAATGAGAAGGGGTTCTTTAACGAGTAAAAAATGGGTAAGGTCTTAACCCGCTAATAAACTGAGCGGTTCATTTTCAAACCCCAACCTAAACCTTCTCAGATGCGATGGAAACCAACACGTATCATTTAAGGGTTGAATGCTTAGGCGGGTTTATCCCTACGTGACACTAACATATTAATGTATTTTGGTGAACTTTTTACGACTATTTTTAAAATATTAATACATCAGTGTCAAATCACCGATGCTACCTTAGCAGCCGCGCTAACGTGGAGCGACGACATTTTAATATAATTACTTTTAGAAAAAATAGTTGCAATTTTGAGTCGATATTAATAGTCTAGTCTAAAAATTATTTTAAGTTAATATTTTTCCTTTTAGAGAAAAAATATCTTAAACTAGACATTGTTATTATGACTTGAGGTGCACTCCTATATGCAGCTTTGTTTTGACACGCTTCCGGCTAACCTGATAGTCAATTTTGACAGTGAAAAAGTTGTCTCATGTGTAGAGTTTCATGTAAACTCGACAGTATGAAAGTTGCCATATTTGACTTATTTGCATGGATGGGAATTATGGTGTATGGTGTGTGCAATCTCTTTCAATACTGTCAGTTATATAGCCCCACCAGTCATTCCAGATTTCAAGGTAACTGTCTAAGATTCCAATTTAATATTTAAAGGAAAGTACTCTTAAGTCTATAATAAATAAATTTTAATTTTTAATTTTTTTATAAGTTTTAAATATTTAAATATATTAATATTTTTTTCATCAACATTCATATTAGTGACATAACAAGTGAATTTAATAATAAATTATCTTTAAATATTTAAAAATTATTATCAAGGGACCTAATTATAAATTGTTCTATATTAATTAAAGTTACGTACTTCAATAATTAAATATATATTTTTTAATTTGGATTTGTTGAGAATGATCTTCTTTGAAATATTAAAATACGTAATTAAATTGAATTTGAATTTTTAATGTATTAAATAATTATGTAAAATGCTCACTAAGATTTATTTTTAAAGTGAGTCAATAAATCCGGACTCTTTTTTATACTTTTGAAAAACTTAATTACAACTATATGTTATATAGAAAAAATTAGATAAATTTTAGGAGAAAATACTCTTATATTCCTCGTAAACAAATTTTAAACACTTAGGTTCATAATTATCTTCTTGTAAAAGTCCACGCTAGTGGTATAACAAGTGAACTTAATTGTAAATTGTTCTTAAATATTTAAAAATTATCAACAAGGGACCTAATTATTAATTGCCCTAAATTTTATATTAAATAGATTTTATAGAATTTGCACTTCAAATATTAGTGGTTATGTTTTAAGGACATACTATATTTATTTGTAAAAACAGTCCATAATTTTTATTATTCCTCGATACTCCCTCACTCCAGTTATTTGATGTTTTGTAGAAATGGTACGTATTTTCTTTCTTTTTAAGGACTAAAAGTAAAATGAACATATTGATGGTTTGGGTAATGAGAAATGTTATTGGATTAGATCGGGTTATTGATGGTTTGGGTAATGGAAAATGCTAATGTTAGGTCTTTGTTTGTGGGCTAATATATTTGCTTTGTGGGCTTGCATGCCTTTTTTTTGTGTGTGTGTGTGTGTGTTTGTGCATTTCTTGTTTTAGCCTTGGTCTTGTGTTTGGACTCATTGTATGTTCTCTGGGGTTTTGCCTTTTGGTAATATTATTCACATTTTACCCCCAAAAAATGAAAATATTACTTTTCCTATTTATGGAATGAAAAAAAATTAAGAAGTCTTAAATGCACAATGCCCCTAAAAATTATATGTAACACCCTGTAGTTTTGGGCCATTTATTTAAATCGTCGTAAATAAAAAGTGGGAGAAAATAATTTTTTTTCCAATTATAATTGTTTTAAATGTTGGTATTACTATTGAAAAAATGGAGTTTTTATCGAAATTGAAATCGGGGGTAAATCGAATTTTTAATTGTGTGTGTGTGTGTGTGTGTGTGTGTGAATGTATATATATATATATATATATATATGGGGCATCTTGGCACCTGTTCAGGACTAAGGGCGAATCGATTCGCCTCAGAGAGTGTTGACGAATTTGCCTAGTTTTTTTAAAGTATGGGTTACATTAAAACTCTTAAACTTTTTCATATTAAAACAACTCGGCGTTAGGCTTTTCTAAATACTTTTTTCATCAACTCTTAAACCAGAAGTCTCCCATATCTTTACCTCCTCTCATCTACAAAACTCTAGCCCCAAATCAAGATTCATTCCAAGTTTTGAAGACTCAAATCGTGTTTTCTCAAGATCGTGCAAGAACAAGTCCTCATAAATTTTTCGAGAGGAACGTGACCATCAATTCAGAATTCTCAAACGAGTTTTCAAAGGCATGGATTATTCCATTCTTTCTCTTTAGTATTACGCATCTTTAGAATCAGTTAAACATTTAATCTACATGGTTTTCTTAAAATAAACTAGAAACCTTAACTAGGGAAAGTGAAATATATATTGGGACTGTTTTTATGAAAAATCTTAATATGAATTAAGACTTATAACCCTTGTGTGCTTAGGATAGATGATGGATTTGCGCTAATAATTGTAGATTTGTATGATAGAAAAATCATAGTAGCCTTATACATTGAAAGTGACTTGTGAAAACATATAAAATTGTGTAAGTGTGATAAAAGAGAAATATCTATTGTGTTCACCATAAACTTGCATGATGTTGAAATTATATTAGTTGTATAAAATAAGTTGTTTAATTACGAAAATTTATTGAACATATGAAATTAGATTTATTGGTGATCTTATGAGAAATTGGTCAATTATTGATAAAATGCCTTATGCAACTTATTGATATAATTATATTTGTCACTGCGGGGACAACGGGATTTTGAGTTGTCATGTTCTCACCTCAATTTTAGGAGTAATTATTAAGTATGAGACTAGTAAGTATGTCTTAGTTGTGGTTAATACTTTATAGATATGGGATTAGTCAGTGTATATTCTTACGGAGGGGATATTCTGAGGTGTGGCGGATTTTTGTGTCGTTCCGTCTATTTGATAGCCTAGGTGCGAGACTAGAGGGTACTTGAGCGTAGAAATTTATCTTGTATGATACGGTAGGATATACTTTTATTTTTGAGACCTCTAGGTATGGGACTAGGGGTGGTTTTGAGGACTTACACTTGATAAAAATGGTGGGGCTAATAAAAGAATTGAGAAATTGAGAATTAATGCATAGGATAATAAACGGGTATTAAAATGTGTATGCGTCGACAATAAGTGCAGGACTGACAGTACTGGTTGGCTGGCTATTAGGATGTGGGTGGCGTCATCAATAAGTGCATGACTGATAGAATACGAGTTGGCTATTATGACATGTCGTGCGTGGGACCTCGTTAATAGGTACAGGGTTAAGGAAATTGAGCCCGCTGGCTATAGCGAGAAAAATTGTGTGTGGTAAAAAGTTTAGGCGGATCAAAATAAGTGTAGGACTAATAGGAAGGTCGATTGGCTATGACGGTGTCGCTATAATCATAATTTGATTAATTGAATTAAATGAAATTAATTGCTTAATATAATTAAATGTCAGAAAGATAATAATTGGACTTGTAGAATGGTGATCGGTTCATGTAGATAATTAATGGTAATTTATTTTACTCGCATCCTTAATATATATATATATATATATATATATATATATATATATATATATATATATGTGTTGACGCCACTAAAACTGTTATTTTATTCCCAGGGGTTTACAATAGCACCATAAGGTGTAGAGAGAGAAATGATGTGTATCTTGTGTATGGTGTTTCTAGGTTCTCCCGGATCTCCCCTCCTTTTGGCTAAGGGAATACATGTATTTATAGTGATGGGAGATAAAGAGATTCATTGTATGTAGACATTTATGTCTACATTCAACGAATCTAATTATTGAATTGCTTGGTATGCTATGTGTTGTCATCTATTAATACAGTATAAATGTACATTAAGGCTCATTAAATGCGTTGTCATCTTCATTAATGCACATTAAATGCATAGTCATCCTTTGATCTTCCTGGTTGGTATGCCGACCAACTCTCCTCGGGTGCCGACTAACTCTCCTCGGGTGCCGACCAACCAACTCTCCTCGGGTGCCGACTAATTCTCCTCGGGTATTGATCAACTCTCCTCGGGTGCCGACTAACACTCCTCGGGTGCCGACCAACTCTCCTCGGATGCCGACCAACTCTCCTGGGTGTCGAATATTGACACGTAGGATAATATGTGTCCTTTTCTGATTGGTCCTCGTAAATGGACAATTTTTGCGTTAACAGAAGCCCCCAATGCTCCATGCTTAATGGTTTACTTGAAAGGATGGAGTATTGATTCTGCAGTGTTGCTCGGTGCTCGTGAAATTCTTGATCTACCTTCTTGATTTGTTCAACATAAAGTGCATTATCTCCTAGATGACATATGATGCAGGCTGATCGATGGTTACTAATCTTTCTTTAGAGGAACTCCGTGTGCTATGTATCACCCCTGGGAATTTGGATGCAGCCGTGCCATAGTATGTAGCTTGTAGCTTGTCATAATCTTCAAGTATGTTGATTGGTTTGCTAGCTGACCAATTGCCTCATGTGTCGAGCAACTGAGTGTTAACTTTACGTGCTTGATTCTTCTGATTTATGATCCTCTGAATACTTTGTCGAGTAACATACTAGCTTTTTGTAACACCCCGCCCGCCCGGGGAGAGCGATCGGAGCGCTAATGCGATAAAATAAATCCAAATCCACAAGTGATAAGGTATAGAGCATCTAAATAAACCCACAATAATATAAATCCACTAATCTCAATCTCTTCAATTACAACAAGTCTCTCGAATTAAAATACAACATCTAACTCGAAAATAAAT
This sequence comes from Sambucus nigra, assembly GCA_949130495.1. Classification (NCBI taxonomy): domain Eukaryota; kingdom Viridiplantae; phylum Streptophyta; class Magnoliopsida; order Dipsacales; family Adoxaceae; genus Sambucus; species Sambucus nigra. Next base: position 76,375,688 of record OX422210.1, on the reverse strand, counting down.
ACAAATCTCCAAAGCTCTATACATCAAAATAATACAAATCTTTCCCAAACAATCCTCGCTAAATTCAATTTCCATAGCGCCCCAAAATCCGCGCTAACCTGCCACTAAAAGAAAATATGGGGAAGTACACAATACGACAGGAAAGATGCTCAATAAATATATTAACGATGAATAAAACGTAACAACACGAATACTAATATTCAAATCAAAATGAAAATCTCAAAGCATTTATCAATATAATTTCTCAACAACACTTTAACTCGGTCACTAGGCCTCACCACATCCGTATATGCTTTATCAAGACATAGCCCGAGAAACAGGAATTTTGGCGGGTGCCCAACATCCGTGCCATATTAAAAGCTCATGACAACGTGCTCATCAACAATATAATGATACAACATGAATCAAAATAATTTCAATAATTATTTTTCAGATTTCAATGAATTTATCAATTCAAATATAAATTCAATTAACAAGAATTCAAAGAGAATGACACTTGCGAGATTTAAGGAGCATATTGTGTAAAACCCCATACCTCAAACCATGATGAGAAACCAATGATCACATCCTCAAGATCAACACAAAAGATCTACAAAAGCTCCTCCAAGAACCTCCAGCAAAATAGCCCCAAGAACACCTCTAATCTAAGGTTAGAACTCACAAATCTCAAGGGCCAATGTATAATTAAAAAGAAGAGGAATATAAAATATATTTGCTGCCAAAATTTGTGCCAAAAGTAGGTTAAAAGGGTTGCCCACGACTCCCTTTTATAATGCAAAGAAATGAAGAGTTGGAATCCAAAAGACTCCTTTAAATAAGGCAAATAAATGAAGAGTTGGAAGTTAAAACAACTCCAAGAGTTAAAAACATTTAAAAATCATTTTAAAATCCGTTTTAACTCCATTTTCGAAAACGTTTGAAATTTTCGCCTTTAAAAATAATAACCAACATATTTGAGTAATAAAAATATTTTTTATCAAAAAAATTATTTTCCTCCATTTTCTAGAAATTAATTAAAATAGCCCAAAATTACGCGGGTTGTTACACTTCCCCACTAACAATGGAATTTCTCCCTTGAAATTCGTCGAATGCCTAACTCTCAAAATCAGGCCACTACGCTAACTCCAAAAAATAAATCACGTCTCCCAAAAATAAATTCCTCACATCTAATCTCGAAACTTATCACGAATATCACCTAAAATTTTCTATCTCCAAAAATTGCTAACCACGCAATGAACCCAAAACTCAAGCCACGAGGGTTTCCGTTTACCTAAGCTCTGATACCATTTGTAACACCCCGCCCGGGGAGAGCGAACGGAGCGCTAATTGTGACACCCCGACTAATTAAACACCGGGTAGCTACTCCTTTATAAAATTAATTCAAAATGCCAAGTTGGCTCAGTTAATAGCATCACTGTCGAAAACATTTTAAAGATTACTAACCACCTCGTATTTAAAAAGTAAGTGCCAAATTTTATTAAATCTGATTAACATGCAACAAAAGTAATGAAGAAATAAATAACACCATTCACCATACTGAAGTGAAATGAATAACCATCACAAAATGTAAATAAAACCTGGAGGAAAAACTCCTCAATACAAATCCCACAACTGATAAGTAAACTGAAATAAATAACTAAAACTGAATACTGAGCAATACATGCTAGAGTCTGAAAACTGAAATGTAAAAATGATGTCTCTAAATAGAAATGGGCAACATGCCCTACAACGGATAGATGGTGACTCTGGAATCCAAAAGATAGAAGCGTCTACATGCAAATCCCTGTAGCTTCCACAAGCAGCTACAGCTCGTCACCTGAATGAGTATCCTATGCTTGGTGTCCCTGTGGCTGGGCACCTAAAATGGTTTTACAAGAAAATATATTTGAAAGCAAATGGGTCAGAGCCCGAAAGTGGAAATCATTTTAAAAACCTGCAAGTGCTTTAAAAACATTTAAAACATTAAATGCAAAGTACATGTTAGGACGTGCACTCACATTAAATTCTCACCTCTCGACTAACTGTGCACTCCTAACGTAAGTACCCATCTATAACCACCCTTTCCACTAGCTGAGTGACAACGTAACTAGCTAGACTACCAAAGGTTCTACCCATTTTACTCGGTTCCAATTAACATAACAACGCTCGTAATTAAATAGAGGTTTAACGTAAACTCAGTTACTAAATATGCCATTGATATAATTATCAGTTAACTCGTTATATTCTCAAAACAATACCGTAATATTTTACAACATTAACATGAGGATTTATATAAATTTAATGTATATTATTCACATCATAAATATACGATACAAGCACCCCGCAATCTAAGCTATGGTGCACACATACTCTGCTATCCATCCCGGTACATCACGTACATAAGGATCACATATTCCGAATCTCTCAGGAATAGTTCAGATAACACAAATCACAAATAGTGGAGGCGAACACAGTCACCATCACATGGGTCACGTACATACCTACGCTCCCATGGTCAGCGGACTTATTAATATCACAATAAGTCTTTCTATGACCTATGTTCATCAAGGTACCAGTCTATATCCGCCCCGTAGGCACACAAGGATTAGAGGGTCCTAAGCGAACGAAACCTCCCGTGATAGCAAGTACGGTAGGTATGTCATACATACAATCCATATATCAATACTAAGTAAACACACATCTTAGTAATACCGTATTATATTCGTAGTACATATAGCACTCTCGTACTAATTATAATTATCACAACTTATCTCATTCCGGTTCATAATTATACGTGCCATAATTTATCCTCACATCGTAGTAGACACTCACGTCTCAACCCAAACGGTTCATTGGATATAACTCTAGTGTATGATTTACTCATCTCAATAACCCAAAAGTCCCAAATCAATCGCTATATCATCAAAGGGATGCTAACTCTACCCTTGAACCAGTTCCCGGAACTCCAAAAGTCAAAACAGTCCAAAAAGGAACAAACTGTCAGCTCGTTAGAAGTCTCGTTCGAACGAGGCTTCGAACGAGTTTGGACTGTCAGGTCGTTAGAAGTCTCGTTCGAACGAGACTGTTCGAACGAGATCCGAGTTCGTTCGAACGAACTGACCCTTCTAACGATATCTCGTTCGAACGAGATATCGAACGAAAACCCCCACTCGTTAATAACGACTGGTCAACTCGTTAGAAGCTCGTTCGAACGAGCTCGTTCGAACGACCTGGGGGCTGCTTCTAACGAGATGCCAGTTTCGGCCCAGAACTTCCCAAAAATCGTTTTTCACCATTTTTACTCCTCAAACCTCTTCTAAAATTCGTTCCCACAATATATTGAGTTCTCTAATCATCCTCAAACATGTTAAGGGGCTATACTAACATCATTAAAGGGTTTGATATCATCTAAACATCATTAAATCACAATTTCTACATTAATTCCCAATTTTCTTCAAGAACATAAACCCTAACTTTTTCTCATCATAAATTCCCAGATTTTAATTCGTTTATGCATCACCTAGATATGAAATCTTCGAAATTAAATCTCCCAACAATGTTTCTATATGCAAACCTATCCCAACATTCAATAATAACTTCAAATTTCATGGGTTTTCTTTTAATCTTTCAAGAACAATTAAGATTCTTCAATTTCTAACATGGAAAAGACATTCTTCGAATTTAAATGAAATAAAGTCACTTGCCTTGGTTTGATTTCTGAATTTGGTGTGGATTCGGTGTAGAATTTCTGCAGAATTCCTCTCTCTCTCTCCTTCTCCAAGTTTTCTTCTCCAAGAGGCTATGGTGGCTAGGGTTTGCTTTGAGGGAACTTATGAAAACCTAATTAATAAACCTCCGTAGCTTGTTGGGTTAATAAGGGTTGGTTAGGGTCAATCCTTATCAGATTACAACTCTCAATTTTCGTCACTTTTAATTACCCAAAAATACCAAATTACTAAAATACCCTTTATAGTGCCGGGATGGCCTAAAAATACCCCGGGACCCAAACTATACCCCCGGCTAGTGTTTTCTGACTATCTCGACCCTTCCGGACGCGTTGGCGCACTCAAAACGACCATACGGATTATAGATTTTAAATTCACTTTTAATATCAAAATATTATACCGTGACGCGGCGGTCCCACGCGTCTCAACAAAATTTCTAAAATGCCGTATATAAATCTCACGACAAATTTTATAATACCAAATACATATATAATCATATATGCACATAATCAAATACCAATTCGCATCTCATTAGTATTATTATTAACCCGGATTAATTTCCAATTAATACACATTTAATTAATTAATCCTCAAAAAAAATATAGTCAAAAGTACGGGGTATTACATACTCCCCCCCTAATAACTGAATTTCGTCCCGAAATTCGAAACTAGAAAGTACCTGCTAAAAATAGCTCTGGATAACGTTCGCGCATCTCATCCTCGCGCTCCCATGTGGACTCCTCGACATTGTGATGTCGCCACTGAACACGCACTAACGGGACTATCTTTGACCGCAGTTTCCTCTCGCTTCGGTCCAAAATAGCAATTGGCCCTTCCTCATAAGAGCTATCCGGCTGGAGATCGATGTCCTCCACAGCAATGTGAGAATGAGCCAAATCATCCCTAAGGTATTTCCTCAGCGAGGAAATATGGAACACGTCGTGAATCCGATGCAAATGCTCCGGTAACCCGAGTTTATACGCAACCGGTCCGATCCGCTCAATAATAGGAAACGGCCCCACATACCTCGGTGCCAACTTCCCCTTCTTCCCGAAACGCATAATCCCCTTCATAGGAGATACCCTGAGCAAAACCTGGTCCCCCACTTGGAACTCTCTGAAAAACCTCTTCGCATCAGCATAACTCTTCTGCCTGTCTTGAGCTACCCGAATGCGACTCCGAATCAACTCAATCCTTGCTGAAGTATCCTGAATCACTTCCGGTCCAAGTAGTTTGTTGTCCCCCACCTCCAACCAACATGCTGGGGAACGACAAGGCCTACCGTACAATGCCTCGAACGGAGCCATGCCAATCGTGAACTGATAGGAGTTGTTGTAAGAAAACTCCACCAGTGGGAGGTACTGCTCCCATCCACCCCCGAAGTCAATAATGCACATGCGTAGCATGTCCTCCAACATCTGGTTGGTGCGCTCTGTCTGCCCATCGGTCTGCGGATGATAAGCCGTACTCAACCGCAATTCTGTGCCCATGGCCTCCTGGAAACTCTCCCAAAACCTCGAAACAAATATCTTGTCTCTGTCAGACACGATATTCAGGGGCACACCGTGAAGTCTCACAATCTCTAAAATGAAGAGCTGGGCGTACTGTCCCGTAGTGTAGTCAGTCCTTACGGGTAAGAAGTGAGCGACCTTGGACAGCCTGTCCACAATTACCCATACGGAGTCATGACCCCTCTGCGACGTAGGCAACCCCGTGACAAAATCCATGGATATGCTCTCCCACATCCACACCGGAACCTCCAACGGCTGTAGCAATCCTGCTGGTCTCTGATGATCCACTTTTACAAGCTGACAAGTGGCGCATTTCGAGACAAACTCAGCGATATCTCTCTTCATACCGCTCCACCAATACTGCCGTCTCATGTCTTAGTACATTTTGTCCCCTCCGGGATGTACCGCGAACCGTGAGCCGTGTGACTCTGTCATCACATCGTGCCGCAATTCTTCCCCTTCCGTAACCACCAACCTCCCATTGAAGCGCAATCCCCCGTCTGAGCTAACGGTATAGGACTCGGCTCCCTCTGCTAGTAATCGAACTATCTGCTCCTGACAGAACGTGTCATTAGCCTGTGCTCGTACTACCTTTGTGACAATCTGCGGTGTAACGGTCATCACAGACATGAAAGATCGGGCCACTGCATCCTGGTGTCCCAATTCCTTCCACTTAGCTTTCCACACCTCTGCCACCTCATCTGCTGGCCTGCGGCTCAACGCGTCTGCTACCACGTTAGCCTTACCCGGGTGGTACTGGATGTCGAACTGGTAGTCTTTCACAAATTCAAGCCACCTACGCTGCCGCATATTCAATTCCTTCTGCGTGAACAGATACTGTAGTGACTTGTGGTCCGTGAACAACTGAAACTTCTCCCCCAAAAGATAGTGCCTCCAAATCCGTAAGGCAAATACTACTGCTGCCAACTCCAAATCATGCGTGGGGTAATTCTTCTCATGAGGCTTAAGCTTACGGGAAGCATAAGCTATGGCCTGTCTCTCCTGCTGCAAAACACCTCCAAGCCCTTGCAAGGACGCATCGGTGTAAACCAAATACTCAACTCGCGGTCTCGGCAATGCTAACACAGGTGCTGAGGTCAATTTGTCCTTCAACTCGTCGAATGCCAACTGACAGGCATCACTCCAGATATATGGCACACCCTTGCGAGTAAGATGTGTCAAAGGACCTGCTATCTCTGAGAAACCCCGAATAAACCTCCTGTAGTATCCTGCTAAACCCAAGAAACTACGAATCTCCGTTGGTGTCGTGGGCTGTCCCCACTCCCTCACCGCTGACACCTTCCCCGGATCGACAGATATTCCCTGGTCGAAAATAATGTGACCCAAGAACTGGACTTCCTTCAGCCAAAACCCGCACTTCTCATATTTTGCATACAGCTCGTTCTGACGAAGTGTCTGCAAAACCAGCCTCAAATGCTCGGCGTGCTCCTCCTCTGTCTGAGAGTAAACCAGAATGTCATCAATGAAGACAATGACAAACTGATCTAGGAAATCTCTGAACACCCTGTTCATCAAGTCCATAAACACTGCTGGAGCTTTGGTCAAGCCGAAAGGCATAACCCGAAACTCATAAGAACCATATCTCGACAAGAACGCAGTCTTCGAGACATCCTCCTCCCTGATACGCAACTGATGGTATCCCGACCTCAAGTCAATCTTCGAGAAGAAAGAAGCTCCTCTTAACTGGTCGAATAAGTCATCGATTCGAGGCAACGGATACTTATTCCATATCGTGACCTTATTCAACTCTCGGTAGTCCACACACAACCTCAGTGAACCGTCCCTCTTCTTAACAAAGAAGACTGGAGCGCCCCAAGGTGAGGTACTCCTACGAATAAAGCCCTGCCCTAACAGCTGCTCTATCTGATCCCGTAACTCTCGCATCTCAGCTGGAGCCATACGGTACGGTGCACGTGCTATAGGTCTCGTACCCGGTAGCAAATCAATAACGAAATCTATCTCTCGACTGGGTGGTAAGCCTGGTATCTCCTGAAACACATCTGAATACTCCCTGACAACCGAGATCGAATCTAAAGGAATAACAACCTCCTTAGAGATATCCTCCTCTATGTAATACAGATGAGCGGTCGATCCTCCCTCTGGGTGAGGCATCGCCACTATAAACATCTCTTGCCCCGGAATGGCAAAAACAATGCTCCCGCTGAAGCAATCAATCATGGCCCTATATGCTACGAGCCAATCCATACCGATGATCACATCATGAACATGCATGTCTAACACTAACATGTCTGCAGGCAATACCAAACCACCAACCTCTACCCCGACTCCCCGGCATATAAAGAAAATAAGTGACCCACTCCCCAATGGTGAGTCGACACACGTCATTGTGCTCTCTGCCGTAGCTAACAATCCTAAAGCTTTCGCGAAGTGTGTAGCTATAAAAGAATGTGTAGCACCCGTATCAAATAACACCCGACCCATAGTGCCATGGATAGGAAACGTACCCTCGATCGCGGGCGGTGCCTGTGGAACTGCAGCCTGGTGAACGTTGTAGACACGTCCATACTTTAGCTGCCCCTGTTGAGCTGGGACTGCTGGAATGGGTGGCAATGCTGCCATCTGTGGCGGTGCAGGAAGAGCGGCGGGAAACATAGGTCTCTGTGGCTCCTGACGAGCACCCTGCTGCTGCTGCTGTGGGACCCTGCCCTTATCAGGACAATCCTGCTTCTTATGGCCAGTCTTGCCACAAGTAAAGCACTTCCCTGGGAAGTTCCCTCCCCTCTGCCCCTGTTGTCCCCGGCCCTGGTGGCCGTTACCATTCCTCCCGTGGCCCTGCTGGCTCTGATGGAACTGCTGCCCATTCTGCCCCTGCTGGCCCTGATGGCCGTTTGGACCCTGATGGCCCTGGCGGAAACCTCCCTGTCCCTGCCTGTAGTTCCCTGACCGGAACCTCTTATTGTCCCCCTGCTGGGACCCCTGTTCATTCTGTCGCTGTCCCTGACCAGATTGTGCCCCGCTGGCACCATGTCCTCCAGTCCTGCCCTGATGGCTAGACTCCCCTGACCGCTTGCCCTCGGCCATATGAAAACGGTGGTCCTGGCAGTGTAGTAATGCAGCGTTAACCACATCAGAATACGTGGCCAACGATAGGTTCCCTAACAGATGCTGACGGATCCTCCAATTCAACCCGTCGGTGAACTTCTCTATTTTCTTCTTCTCCGTTGGAATCTCGTCTGGTACGATATTCAACAGGCTAGTGAACTCGGCCTCATATTCGGCCACTGTCTTGCCCTCCTGCTTCAACTCATCAGCTTCCTCCTCATCTCTGTATGAACTGCAGACGGAAAGTACTTGCGGTCGAACCACACCCAGAACTCCTGAATCGTGAGGGTATCCCTCTCCTCCGCGGTGGTAATGGACTCCCACCACTGCAGTGCAGATCCAACTAGCTTGAAAGTAGCTAGCACCTGCTTCTGAACGTCAGTGCACTCATGCATCCTCAAATGCCTCTGCATGTCCTTCCTCCATTGGCTCGAGATAACCACATCTGAGCTTCCAGCAAACTCTGGCGGATGCGCTTTCTGAAAAGCGTCACGTACACGCTCCCAAGCAGACGGGAATGCATTAACCTGTACTGGCGCAGCAACCGGCGCCTGAGGCGGTGCCTGCTGGATCACGGCAATCGCTGCATTTACCGCTTGGGCTACTATAGCAGCAACCTCAGCGGCGTTCAACATGCCCTGAACTGGAGCGGGCTGTGGTTCGGGCGTAGCATTCCTGGGAACTCGTCGTGCATGTCGTGGAGGCATCTGAAATAAGAACAAAGTTTATAAGTTCGCAGTTTATAACTTAATATAGCTGAAGAACGAAGCATACACAAAAGAGTACAACAGTCCTAAAATATAGGGCTCTATATCAAAGAAAACGTAGCGGAAACATAATAGCCGTACAGATCCTAAAGGACACTAGAACCTGATGCTCTGATACCACCTGTGACACCCCGACTAATTAAACACCTGGTAGCTACTCCTTTATAAAATTAATTCAAAATGCCAAGTTGGCTCAGTTAATAGCATCACTGTCGAAAACATTTTAAAGATTACTAACCACCTAGTATTTAAAAAGTAAGTGCCAAATTTTATTAAATCTGATTAACATGCAACAAAAGTAATGAAGAAATAAATAACACCATTCACCATACTGAAGTGAAATGAATAACCATCACAAAATGTGAATAAAACCTGGAGGAAAAACTCCTCAATACAAATCCCACAACTGATAAGTAAACTGAAATAAATAACTAAAACTGAATACTGAGCAATACATGCTAGAGTCTGAAAACTGAAATGTAAAAATGATGTCTCTAAATAGAAATGGGCAACATGCCCTACAACGGATAGATGGTGACTCTGGAATCCAAAAGATAGAAGCGTCTACATGCAAATCCCTGTAGCTTCCACAAGCAGCTACAGCTCGTCACCTGAATGAGTATCCTATGCTTGGTGTCCCTGTGGCTGGGCACCTAAAATGGTTTTACAAGAAAATATATTTGAAAGCAAATGGGTCAGAGCCCGAAAGTGGAAATCATTTTAAAAACCTGCAAGTGCTTTAAAAACATTTAAAACATTAAATGCAAAGTACATGTTAGGACGTGCACTCACATTAAATTCTCACCTCTCGACTAACTGTGCACTCCTAACGTAAGTACCCATCTATAACTACCCTTTCCACTAGCTGAGTGACAACGTAACTAGCTAGACTACCAAAGGTTCTACCCATTTTACTCGGTTCCAATTAACATAACAACGCTCGTAATTAAATAGAGGTTTAACGTAAACTCAGTTACTAAATATGCCATTGATATAATTATCAGTTAACTCGTTATATTCTCAAAACAATACCGTAATATTTTACAACATTAACATGAGGATTTATATAAATTTAATGTATATTATTCACATCATAAATATACGATACAAGCACCCCGCAATCTAAGCTATGGTGCACACATACTCTGCTATCCATCCCGGTACATCACGTACATAAGGATCACATATTCCGAATCTCTCAGGAATAGTTCAGATAACACAAATCACAAATAGTGGAGGCGAACACAGTCACCATCACATGGCTCACGTACATACCTACGCTCCCATGGTCAGCGGACTTATTAATATCACAATAAGTCTTTCTATGACCTATGTTCATCAAGGTACCAGTCTATATCCCCCCCGTAGGCACACAAGGATTAGAGGGTCCTAAGCGAACGAAACCTCCCGTGATAGCAAGTATGGTAGGTATGTCATACATACAATCCATATATCAATACTAAGTAAACACACATCTTAGTAATACCGTATTATATTCGTAGTACATATAGCACTCTCGTACTAATTATAATTATCACAACTTATCTCATTCCGGTTCATAATTATACGTGCCATAATTTATCCTCACATCGTAGTAGACACTCACGTCTCAACCCAAACGGTTCATTGGATATAACTCTATTGTATGATTTACTCATCTCAATAACCCAAAAGTCCCAAATCAATCGCTATATCATCAAAGGGATGCTAACTCTACCCTTGAACCAGTTTCCGGAACTCCAAAAGTCAAAACAGTCCAAAAAGGAACAAACTGTCAGCTCGTTAGAAGTCTCATTCGAACGAGTTTGGACTGTCAGGTCGTTAGAAGTCTCGTTCGAACGAGACTGTTCGAACGAGATCCCAGTTCGTTCGAACGAACTGACCCTTCTAACGATATCTCGTTCGAACGAGATATCGAACGAAAACCCCCACTCGTTAATAACGACTGGTCAACTCGTTAGAAGCTCGTTCGAACGAGCTCGTTCGAACGACCTGGGGGCTGCTTCTAACGAGATGCCAGTTTCGGCCCAGAACTTCCCAAAAATCATTTTTCACCATTTTTACTCCTCAAACCTCTTCTAAAATTCGTTCCCACAATATATTGAGTTCTCTAATCATCCTCAAACATGTTAAGGGGCTATACTAACATCATTAAAGGGTTTGATATCATCTAAACATCATTAAATCACAATTTCTACATTAATTCCCAATTTTCTTCAAGAACATAGACCCTAACTTTTTCTCATCATAAATTCCCAGATTTTAATTCGTTTATGCATCACCTAGATATGAAATCTTCGAAATTAAATCTCCCAACAATGTTTCTACATGCAAACCTATCCCAACATTCAATAATAACTTCAAATTTCATGGGTTTTCTTTTAATCTTTCAAGAACAATTAAGATTCTTCAATTTCTAACATGGAAAAGACATTCTTCGAATTTAAATGAAATAAAGTCACTTGCCTTGGTTTGATTTCTGAATTTGGTGTGGATTCGGTGTAGAATTTCTGCAGAATTCCTCTCTCTCTCTCCTTCTCCAAGCTTTCTTCTCCAAGAGGCTATGGTGGCTAGGGTTTGCTTTGAGGGAACTTATGAAAACCTAATTAATAAACCTCCGTAGCTTGTTGGGTTAATAAGGGTTGGTTAGGGTCAATCCTTATCAGATTACAACTCTCAATTTTCGTCACTTTTAATTACCCAAAAATACCAAATTACTAAAATACCCTTTATAGTGCCGGGATGGCCTAAAAATACCCCGGGACCCAAACTATACCCCCGGCTAGTGTTTTCTGACTATCTCGACCCTTCCGGACGCGTTGGCGCACTCAAAACGACCATACGGATTATAGATTTTAAATTCACTTTTAATATCAAAATATTATACCGTGACGCGGCGGTCCCACGCGTCTCAACAAAATTTCTAAAATGCCGTATATAAATCTCACGACAAATTTTATAATACCAAATACATATATAATCATATATGCACATAATCAAATACCAATTCGCATCTCATTAGTATTATTATTAACCCGGATTAATTTCCAATTAATACACATTTAATTAATTAATCCTCAAAATAAATATAGTCAAAAGTACGGGGTATTACACTAATGCGATAAAATAAATCCAAATCCACAAGTGATAAGGTATAGAGCATCTAAATAAACCCACAATAATATAAATTCACTAATCTCAATCTCTTCAATTACAACAAGTCTCTCGAATTAAAATATAACATCTAACTCGAAAATAAATACAAATCTCCAAAGCTCTATACATCAAAATAATACAAATCTTTCCCAAACAATCCTCGCTAAATTCAATCTCCATAGCGCCCCAAAATCCGCGCTAACCTGCCACTAAAAGAAAATATGGGGAAGTACACAATACGACAGGAAAGATGCTCAATAAATATATTAACGATGAATAAAACGTAACAACACGAATACGAATATTCAAATCAAAATGAAAATCTCAAAGCATTTATCAATATAATTTCTCAACAACACTTTAACTGGGTCACCAGGCCTCACCACATCCGTATATGTTTTATCAAGCCATAGCTCGAAAAACAGGAATTTTGACGGGTGCCCAACATTCGTGTCATATTAAAATCTCATGACAACGTGCTCATCAACAATATAATGATACAACATGAATCAAAATAATTTCAAAATTATTTTCCAGATTTCAATGAATTTATCAATTCAAATATGAGTTCAATTAACAAGAATTCAAAGAGAATGACACTCGCGAGATTTAAGGAGCATATTGTGTAAAACCCCATACCTCAAACCATGATGAGAAACCAATGATCACATCCTCAAGATCAACACAAAAGATCTACAAAAGCTCCTCCAAGAACCTCCAACAAAATAGCCCCAAGAACACCTCTAATCTAAGGTTGGAACTCACAAATCTTAAGGGCCAATGTATAATTAAAAAGAAGAGGAATATAAAATATATTTGCTGCCAAAATTTGTGCCAAAAGTAGGTTAAAAGGGTTGCCCACGACTCCCTTTTATAATGCAAAGAAATGAAGAGTTGGAATCCAAAAGACTCCTTTAAATAAGGCAAAGAAATGAAGAGTTGGAAGTTAAAACAACTCCAAGAGTTAAAAACATTTAAAAATCATTTTAAAATCCCTTTTAACTCCATTTTCGAAAACGTTTGAAATTCTCGCCTTTAAAAATAATAACCAACATATTTGAGTAATAAAAATATTTTTTATCAAAAAATTTATTTTCCTCCATTTTCTAGAAATTAATTAAAATAGCCCAAAATTACGCGGGTTGTTACACTTTTGAACCCAACTCTTCAATCTGATTAGTACCAAGCTAGTGGTGGACGTCGAAACATTTTCATACAACTTCTTCTTCAATGTTGGTCGGGACAGTAGTAGTAAAGATCTTAGTGCTGCAGATGCTGAATTTGACTTCTGAACTTCAATAGTATGTGCATAATAACTCCTGAATATGCCTCCTGAACTTCTGAATGCGCTTCCTGAACTTCTGAATACGCCTCCTGAACTTCAATATACCTCCTGAACTTCAATATTCCTCATGAACTTCAATATACCTCCTGAACTTCAATAGCCTCCTGAACTAATTCTCGAGCGAGAAAAATAACTTCTGAATGATAATTAGTCGGGGCCCCGACTATGTAAGTTTATGGAGTTGAATTTGGTGCTCGACTGTATGATGTTATGATAATGTGCCACCGAATGAACAACTTAATTTTTTAATAGAAGCCCCCAAGTGTGGAATGTGAACTTTGAAAGCTTTTTGCTTGATCGCTTTCACATACTCATAAAATGTTTTCGACCAACTGTAGTTGACAGCTTCTTATTTCCGACCAACCTGAGTTGGTGGATTTTTTCTCCCCAACCAACCTTAGTTGACACTTTTGGGAAATATTTTTTCTTCCCAACCAACCTTAGTTGGCATTTTTGGGAAATATTTTTTCTTCCCAACCAACCTTAGTTGGCATTTTTGAGAAATATTTTTTCTTCCTAACCAACCTTAGTTGGCATTTTTAGGAATAGTTTTTCTTCCTAACCAACCTTAGTTGGCATTTTTTAGGAATAGTTTTACTTCCTAACCAACCTTAGTTGACATTTTTGAGAAATATTTTTGATAATAAATGATGGAGACTTCCTCGGAGCTGACCAACAGATTGTTGGGAATAAGATATAATAAATGCTGGAGACCTCCTCGGAGCTGACCAACAGATTGTTGGTAATAAGATATAATAAATTATGGAGACCTCCTCGGAGCTGACCAACAGATTGTTGGGAATAAGATAATATAAATGTTGGAGACCTCCTTGGCGCTGATCAACAGATTGTTGGGAATAAAATATAATAAATGCTGGAGACCTCCTCAACAGATTGTTGGGAATAAGATATAATAAATGTAGGAGACTTCCTCGGAGCTGAATATATATAGAGAGAAGAAATTTTCCAAGCTCCATGCTGAGATAAATATAAAATATGCATAGACATAAACAATGATTTAGAATAATAAACTGTCTTGTTGATCTGTCGAGGTAAAATTGCATAATGCCGAATAAGGATAATATTTTCCACAATATAAGAATATGGCTGAGAACTTTGCTGAGCCTGAATATAAATAAGAATTACCCCGACCAACTATCCATTGGGGGTGAAATATAATAAATGTTGCAGATCTCTTTGGAGCTGAATATATATCTCGTCGAGCTCTATGCTGAGGTGAATATAGAATATGAATCCGAATGGATAAATAGAATAATTCGTGCCTAAGAAGATATCCGAGCAATAATACAATCAATAGTGCCTCATTGAGGTAAAGTTTCATAATGCCGAGCAATGATAATATTCTCTAGAAGTTTAAGATTATTTTCGAGCATTCGTCGACACCAAATCTTGTACCTGTAAAAATTAATAACTTGCCCTACCATATGTGTAGGCTGAATTGATTAGTCATGAGAATAGTTTAGTAATCTAATCAATATATATGATATGTATATGCTCGGGAAATAAAATATCAATTTCAAAATATGAAATAATATATGTCGGCTGATATGTCGAGGCAACATTGCCTGATGTCGAGCAATAATAGTTTCCAGAGGTTTACGATTGTGGATGAGCTTTCGTCGGGATTGAATCTCGTCCCTATGGAATTTTAATAAGCTGCCCGAGCCCCCAAGATTCTACTGCTGCCGACCAACATTTAAGGACGTCTCAGGATGTAGAATATATGGTGCCGACCAAGAAGCAAATGGTCCCCGACCAGTAGAGCGATTTCGCCGATCAATAAAAATGGTACATTGATATTGCCGACTAGCTGTTGGATGGTCACCGAACAACATTAGATGTCACCGACCAAGAAGTGGATGGTTGGATAGTTGCCAACCAGTAAATTGGACCCTTCGAACAAGACTGAGATGTCACCGATCAAGAAGTAGATGATCGTCGACCTGCAATTGGTTCCCTTGAGCTACAATATGAGTCTCTGACCAACAATAATATACCTCGTAATCGGATAAAATTATTTCAACGTTGCTGATGGATCTTCACATCTTATCTCCGACAAATAAAATGGTCTGTTTAAGCTTCCCTTTAATAAAAGATGGCCCAAGATGATGCCGACCAACAATATAGATGGCTGACCAGAATATCTCGAATCCTTAGATCAGAAAAATAACATTCGATGTAAAATTTAAGCATTAAGAATGTTAATTAAATGAATAATTATCTAATCCACTATATCGTGTGATTCCGATAAAGAAACCCCGTGGTGTGATGAACGAGGAGCCAACATTTCAAATTTATTCCCAAAGTCTTGATATGGTCATGATTGTTTAATTGATCCTTTTTTACAAGAGGTGGGTAATGGTTTTTCAAGTGAGAGAAAATTATTTTTTATATTGATCCCTTCCTATTCCCTATTTGGAGAGATAAAATTATGCTGAATGATCGACGTTATTACCAAAAATCCATAATCGAACTAATAAAACAATCTTTATCAGAATTAATAAATCGTAACAAATCAAAATTCTTAGATCTAAGAGATAACTAATAGAAATCATTAGATCTAAGAGAGAATATGATCAATATCCAAGAGGAAAAAGAATGGTTTTGAATTTTTACTCCCTTGTAGAAGATGTGAAATATGTGAATCAACATATGTAAAATCTTTTTCCTTGATGTAACTCATTACATAAACGTGTTTGCCCAGAACATTTTCAAGAAGAGCCATAGATGCTTAACGTTCATGATGAAAATTGTCTAACACTCGATATAAACACACAGACACACACACACACACACATACACATATATATATATTATTTTTTTATGAATCAAATTAATGAGAATTTTTAAAGCAGATCTGGGTCAGAATTGTGATTATCGAGAGAGAAATTATTCTTGATTTTAACTTTTCCCATTCTCTGATTAAAAATATGATGGGAATGTGAATAGACATCAAAGATCTTACAAAATTTATAATGAAAATTATCAAATCTTATTACCGTCATATATATTGGTATATGTAATCATTTAAAATATTAATTCCATGATATTAAATTGAAACTTGAGAATCAAGCAAAAATTTATGATTTATGAAATCCATTATTTTTCAGATTTCTAAATAAGAATTAATCTAACAGTTATGATTTTAAAATCATGATATGCAATATTTTGCAGATAAAAATTGGACAATTAATTTATGTATATAAACATAAAAATCATGATTGAATCAACAGATGTATGTATAATTGATTATACGTAGAGAAAATAAAAACTTAGCTTTTGATGGAGAACAATGCTTGTAGCACGTTCCCACAGACGGTGCCAATCTATTGAAGACAGAAAATGGCCACTGTCATTTTAGTGGCGTTAACAGCAGATAAATGATGAGGATGAGATTGAAGATGAAGATAAACATTCACATCAAACATATAAGAGATAAAGGTTTTTAAAGTGGTTCGGCTATGAATAAAGCCTACGTCCACTATTATTTTATTTCTAGGGGTTTACAATAGTACCATAAGGTGTAGAGAGAGAAATGATGTGTATCTTGTGTATGGTGTTTCTAGGTTCTCCCGGATCTCCCCTCCTTTTGGCTAAGGGAATACATGTATTTATAGTGACGGGAGATAGAGAGATTCATTGTATGTAGGCATTTATGTCTACATTCAACGAATCTAATTGTTGAATTGCTTGGTATGCTATGTGTTGTCATCTATTAATACAGTATAAATGTACATTAAGGCTCATTAAATGCGCTGTCATCTTCATTAATGCACATTAAATGCATAGTCATCCTTTGATCTTCCTAGTTGGTATGCCGACCAACTCTCCTCGGGTGCCGACTAACTCTCCTCGGGTGCCGACCAACCAACTCTCCTCGGGTGCCGACTAATTCTCCTCGGGTATTGACCAACTCTCCTCGAGTGCCGACTAACACTCCTCGGGTGCCGACCAACTCTCCTCGGATGCCGACCAACTCTCTGTAATACCCCGTATTTTCATGACTTTTAAATTTAAGGATTTATTAAATTTAATTGAGATAAATTAATTTAATTTTAATCCGGAATGTTGTTTTAAATATTTACTAGCGTGACGAGAGTTAGTAATTATTGGAAATTTATTTTTTGTTGAATGTTACTGGATGATTATAGTAATATATGAGATTTATTTTTATAATATTGTCATGTGTGAATAAAATGACAATTATGGAAATTTAAGTCAGGACGCGCCTGTGTCGTGTCGGGACTAAATGTGGATTAATAAAAAGTGAATATTTTATAAGTTGTTCATATGGCTGTTTTGAGTGCGCCAACGCGTCCGGAAAGGTCGATATAGTCAGAAAAGTGTACCCGGGGGTTTAGTTTGGGTCTCGGGGCGTTTTTAGGCCTAATTGGTACCCCGGGAGGGCATTTTGGACATTTCACATTTATGGGTAATTAAACCCACGAAAATCAGAAACCTATATCAGCCATTTAGGTTAGTCAACTAGGGTTAGAAGACTCAAACACAAGTGACGTCCATAGGAGAGGGAAGAAGAAAGCTTCCAAGGCAATCCAAGGCCCCAAAAGTCATCTGTTTGCACCGCAACCACTACCAACGCGTAGATCGCGCAACGGGCTACGCAACCACACCAAAAAACATCTGCAAATCAGAACGTCAAAAATCCCAGGCAAGTGTTTATCTTGCTATTTTCGTTGGTGCAATTTCCATATTAGTTTAGGAATGATTAGGGACGAAATATATAGAAGAAAACCCAAATTTTGATAGGAATTTGCATGTAGTAAAGACTTAAACCTTATTCTGGAATTCTTTTGTGATGTAGAAGAATAACCCACAAAATTTTGATGATGTATTAGAAGGAAATTCTGGTAAAAACAGATTAGAACCATGATTAAGAAAACTCTAGGGTTCTTGATGATTAGATAAGATTTTGGGTTGATTATCCATGTTTAATGATAGAAATACACATGCTTTACGTTGAAAACATCTGGTATAATGTTATAATGTTAGTAGTAGAATTTTTGGGACTTTTGGAGTTGAAAAATATGGATTTGGATGAAGATAGATGGTAGAACCCGTAACTGTAATTCTGTAGAAATCAAAATACCTGCTTGATCGATCGATCGAGCATAGAGCTTCGATCGATCGAGTCCCAGACCTCGATCGATCGACCCCTCCTGGAAGACTCCTATTTCCCTTGTTTAATTAGTTAAATTAAATTTATCGTGAAATAATTCTTGGGTATTCTTAATAAAATGTTTTGGGAGATAGGAAAGACCAGTAAGACATATGAATAAGTGTTGGAAACTTTATTATAAGACGAGAATTTTGCTTTTGGGATAATTATATAATGAACGATGAAACTACGTATTTCAAGTGAGAGATTACAGCGAATAGCTACGATAGTGAATAGAGGTATACCTACTGAATTTTCTACTTGGAAGGATAGAGTCCACGAGTGTCACGTAATAAGTGAGAAAACCCTTCGAGTTAAGGTTAGAGATGAAACCTTATACGTAATACTAATAATGTGAAATTTAGGATAAATTTTGTAATTATGGGTGACGAGAGGAACCTATATTAATATGATAAAAGTGGTGTATTTATATGATTGTGTGTACATATATTATATACATGTGAAAAACATACCGCGCTACTTGCTATCCTTGAGGTTACCGCGCTGGGACAGTCTTATCTCGATGGGACCTTTATGGGGGATATTGACTTGTACCCTAGAAGATAGATATCCTTCGTACATGCTATCGAATTGATAGTTCAGACGGTCCTAAGAGACGCGAGTATGTGCCATCCTCTTAGAGACTTGGAATCTATGCTTCACCTCGATATTGTTTGTGTATGTATTAATACAGTTCGAGAGTGATTCCGAATTTGTATTCCCCTTGATATGACTGTTATGGGATTTGGATAGTAGAAGTATGCACGCACCATAGTTTTATTTGGGGTGCTGTTATTTTATATATATTATAGAGTAGTTAATATATATATATATATATATATATATATATATATATATATATATATATATATATATATATATATATATATATATATATATATATATATATATATGAGATTAGGAAATTTGAAACTGCCTACTGTGATTTGATAAGTAGGACATGGTTGATGACTCAAATAGTAAATACTTGTTTTATGAAAGTATAATATGACACTGGGAAACTTTATAAATTAATAAAGCTAAAACGAGAGTTGTGCTGCTAATTGGAAGTATCCTTTTTAAACAATGATATTGTTCGGTTTTGAAATCTTATGAGTAAGTTAAGATAAGCTAAATTATTGGGAAGGTTAGTATGATAAAATGATAAGATAAACCGTTGGGAAGGTTAGTACGATAGGCGTGCACATTAGAAGAGAGGTGAGAATTTCTCAAGAGAGTGTCGCTCTAATATGTTGTTGCATTGGCCTGTATCAATTTAAATACTTGCTAAACAAATTTTAAATCATACACACTATCGGGCTCTGACCCATTTCTCTCTCTCTCTCTCTCTCTCTCTCTCTCTCTCTCTCTTGTATATATATATGTATGTATTACTGGTGCCCAGCCACAGGGGCGTCTTGCTTAGGATCTCTTGGAAGGAACGCGCTGCAGCTTAGGTGGGAGTTGCAGGCCTCTTGATTAGACGATTTCGTTCATTCGGATCCACTCGTAGTACTTTCATCTAGTTGGGCATGTGTAGCTCTTTCCATTATTCAGTTGTTATTGGACATTTGTATTTCAGTTATTTCCAGTATTGTTACTATGGGACTTATTCAGTTTGGATGTGTGACTTTAGATTTCGTATGTTGACATTCGATTGACGAATGTATTAAATTAATTGGATTATGTTGCAGAATTTAATGTGGTGTGATTCTTACTTATTGGATGTTGTTAATAAAATAAATAATTTTTCTTTAAATAAAAATTTGGAAGGTATGTATGAAAATGGTTTTGACACTTAGCTTAATTATTTAGGGTGTTTAAATTGGAAAAGTATTTTTACGACAGTGATGCTAAGAATGAACCAACTGTCCACCTTGATTTTAATTTAATAAAGGAGTGATCGCCCGGTATTTAATTAGGCGGGGTGTCACACTCTCCTGGGTGTCGAATATTGCCACGTAGGATGACATGTGTCCTTTTCTGATTGGTCCTCGTAGATGGAGAATTTTTTCGTTAACAATATATATATATATATATATATATATATATATATATATATATATATATATATATATATATATATATATATATATATATATATATATATATATATATTGTTTAATTAAAATATTTTATTGCGATGTTTTTCATGTATAATGCTACTTTCTGGGTTCACGGACCCTAATTGGGAAAAGTAGCTAGTATTCATGGGGTGAGCTTTGACCCATTATGTTAACTAATATTTCAGGTATAGCGCTGGAGTAGATGCATTGGAGTGATTGGAGATATTTTTGGAGATGCAACTGGAGATTTATTTTAAATGCTTTAATAGTCTAGATTCACTTTTCTTTTCCGTCGCATTTATTATGAGACTTTCATTATGAATTTGGTGGGCCAATTGGATCATTTCTTCGGAGTTTACATTTATTTGGAGTTGGATTTATTTTGGGAGACTTGCATGGTGATAGATTTACGGTTTCTGTCAAATATTTTCAATTGGATCATTTCTTTGGAGTTTACATTTATTTGGAGTTGGATTTATTTTGGGAGACTTGCATGGTGATAGATTTAATATGGCATGATTGGTTATAATTATTGGATAAATCTTATTATTATCTTATGGAAAGTTTTTTAAATGTCTCATATATCTGTCACGTGCTAAGAATGATAACTTATTTAGTGACGCCGACATAGTTTGACGACGGCGGATGGACACCTCGCTTGCTAAAATGCGCGACGTGTTACATTATTGTCTTAAATATAATTATTTTGTATATTTTTTGGGGATTTATTAATTTAGGAGTACATTTCATTTCACATATAGGAAAAATAATATTTTCATTTTATTTTTAATCCCTAAAAAATGGTGATCATTTCTACAAAGCATCAAATGGTTGTAGCACTTTATTAAGAAAAATAAAAATAGGGACTACTTTTATAAGATAATTTTGCTTGTCCTTAAAGCGTAACCACTAATTTTATTTTTTTAACAAGATATATCTTATGAGAAAGGAATTAGATACACAATATCCCTGAAAATGTAAGATTCCATTAACTTTTCATAAAAGTTATATGTTATTTAATCATTTTCTCACTCCATAGTAAAATCGAGGCTTTAGCCATCATAGTGGCATGTGCCTATGAGTAGTATAACATTGTTATGCTAAAGAGCCTGTCTAATTTTTTTTATTTAGTAATTAGCATCCACCAAAAATATCATTAATGAGGGCACAAACCTACGGGTTATAAATAATCAAACATGCAAGACAAAATGGTTGTGAAAAATAAAAGAAATATAGTCAAACACACCCACAAAGAAAATGGGATGTATGTGGTTCAAAAAATTACTTACATTTACGAAGGGTGAGATAGCTATTATTGGTGGATTAAAATTACAATTTGAAATAGGTAGTAGGCTCTCTCTTTCACATGCCCGTCCTAGGTGGAGCACTTGTTATTTTTACATTTACATATGAGAGGGCTCCTTACAAGGGACCCACCCCAAGCACTTATCAATTAGTTAATAAGATATATCATTGAATTTATCAAATGAATGTGCATATTATCTAGGGCGGTGGGGGTCATGCTGCTTGGACCCCACGAGGTGATACACCGCCCAAAATGTCCGAAAAAATTTTGATGTGTTTAACAACGTCAAGTTTTGATGTTATTTAATCACATGATTTTTTAAGAAGTATTTTTTTACTTCATTTAATGATTTATTATCTCATTTTCAAGTGATGTTTTCTCACTTCATTTAATAGAAAATAAAATAATTTATACCATTTATATATAAAAAAAGAATGACATTTTTATACTATAATATTTTTTCTTTAATAACAGTTTTTGTCTATAAAAATATTATAAAAATGTTTAAATGTTTTTTAAACTGTTTTTTTAAATAAAAAAGTTAAAAAATAATTTTCTATATAAACTATTAAAATGTTTTAAATATGTACAATTTTTTTTAAAAAGTTAAAAAACGTGTTTTTTAAAATTTTTTTTCATATATAAACATTTTTTTTATATATTAACAGTTTTTTTAAAGATAAAAACTGTAAAAATATATTTTAAATGTTTCTTTAAACTGATTTTTTTAAAATAAAATGTTAATATATATTTCTAATATATAAAAAAAGTTTTTTTAATGTTTTTTCGCCATTCAAAAAACTGTTTTTGTATAACAAAATAAAAATGCAAAAAAAATACTGTTTAATATGTTAATATATAAACACATTTTTATTTATATAAACACATTTTTTAATGTTTTAAATATGTGCTATTTTTTTTAAAAGTTAAAAAATGTATTTTGTTAAACAGTTTTTATATATAAATATTTTTTTTTGCACTTTTTTTTTGTTGTACAAAAACAGATTTTTGAATTTTTTTATATTTCTAATAAAAACATTAAAAAACTGTTTTTTATATATTAGAAATATAAAAACATTCAAAAAACTGTTTTTTCACAACAAAAAAAAATTGTTTTTTTGTTTAAGGAAAAAAATGGAAAAAAGACAGTTTTTTACAACTTTTATTTTCAGGAAAGATTAATAAAAAAAGTTATTCAAATTTTTTTTTGGTTTTTATTTAAAAACTGTTTTTTTACAACTTTATTTTTTAGTAAAGAATTAAAAAAAAGTTACTAAAAACTGTTTATATTTAAATAAAAGTGTAACAAAACGCGTTTTTTTAACTTTTTCAAAAAATAGTATATATTTAATACCATTTTAACAGTTTATATAGAAGGGATATTTTAACCTTTTTATAAATAAAAAAAAGTTTATATATTAACAGTTTATTTTAATGTCTTTTTAACAGCTTATATAGATGGGGATTTTTTTAACCTTTTTATAAATAAAAAACAGTTTATATATTAACATTTTATTTTTTTTAAAATCAGTTTAAAGAAGGATTTAAAATATAATTTTACAGCTTTTATATATAAAAAACTGTTTATATATATATATAAAAAAAACTGTTTATATATGAAAAACAGTTTAACAAACACGTTTTTTGACTTTTTAAAAAAATAGTACATATTTAAAACATTTTTCATAGCTTATATAGAAAATTATTTTTTAACTTTTTTATTTAAAAAAACAGTTTAAAAAACTTTTAAACATTTTTGTAATATTTTTATATACAAAAATTGCTATTAAAGAAAAAGTGTTATAGTATAAAGATCTCATTCTGTTTTTTTTATATATAAATGGTATAAATTATTTTATTCGTATTAAATGAAATGAGAGAATATTACTTGAAAATTAGATAATAAATTATTAAATAAAGTGAGAGAAGACTTCTTAAGAAATTATGTAATTAAACAATATCAAATCTTGATGCGGTTGATCACATCAACATTTTTTGGCCGCGAAAGCATCAGTTGGAAACCGTAATCAATGATGATTTTTTTAAACACGAGTTAATGTTTTTTTCCCACAATTCTGAACATAGTGTTTATATATTACCTAAACAACAACGTGAAGTGAATTGCAGAACCTTTTCTCTCTAGATATTTCCATTCTCTTCTTCATACAAGTTATGCAATATTTTACTCAATTTTACATTTGTTAACATATTTTTCTTGCAATCTTGCTGTAATAATGTTTTACAAAATTGACGCCTCCATTAAGGAGAGGTGGTATATCACGGATTGGGTTAACATTAAATTTCCCACAATTGGGATTACTTCTTATGAATGAAAAGACGTCTCTTATTTCTTATCCCAGATGATCATAGAGACGGGGATCACTTTCTCCCCAAACCCTATTTTTACATTTTTTTGAATACTTCTTCTAGGTAATGCCGATGCAGGTTATCCACAATGTGTGGCAGAGAATAAACAAAGTTTATTGTCTAGACCAGCTATACTAAACCAATTTGGGCCTTCCCGAGGTGAGGTACTGCTACCATTAGGTGCCGATGTCTGGAATATTTCTGTTACTTGAGGGACATGAAGGCTAAGCGCACTCTGAACCTAAATCTTTTTTATTCCAATGAGGGCTATTAGGATCATGGGTTCCTCATCAACAAGTATAAGCATTTGTCGATCCCCGAGAGAGGACTCCCTCATATCGGGCCTAGGTGCCCTATAATATGAATAATAATAGGTCAGATAAACCCTGTAGTTAACCATTTCCCCTTTATATGGTGTTTTCACTAATATGGTTTCATCTTTTTTTTTTTTTGATAATGTTGTTTCACAATTGAAGGCAAGAAAGAGAGAACCATATCCTAATGAAGTTCAGCAAGAAGAGGTGACCATATCCTAACGAAGTTAACTTTATTGATTTCAATTGAATTTGGTCGATCAAGTAAAGACTAAGAGAACAAATCATCCCAAATCAGTCGTTGTACTTCTCAACTATACTTCTTCCATAACATTGTTCATCACAAGACCAACATAGGTTTTTGAGTCACTTAGATAAAATTTATAGGTTTTTGAGTCATTAAATGTCAACACGGTTCAGGTCATCGATCCTCATCTCCCACTAATGGAATGGGTTCTAGAAGGGACATTCCCACTATGCTTAATAATTTAACTCAAGAACTATCATCCTCCTTACCAGTAGAGAGGAAAGAACAAGAGGGAAATTATTCCATTATAGAAGTGCAGGACTCTTCACAAAATAATAGTTAGAGGCCCCATGACTAAAAAAGGAACGATTCAACTCAAGGAAGAGAGTTCACCCTTTCTCAGAAAAAAGGAAGTGATGTAACTACAAAGGTCTTTGACATTACCGATAATGTCTCATTTTCTTCCTTTCCCAAGTTTTCTCCTAAGATCCTCAATGTTGCCTTCCTTCCTCATAACTAGGTTGTTGTAGTTGGTTTAGGCATCTGGAGCTCTACCACCATACAACGTAGGCCCTCTCTTTGGTAAACTAATGTTTGAAGAATTTTTTGATTTCCAACCTTGATTATGTTTTATAACTGTGTTTTTCTGCAATATCTTAGTTTATGTTGGATTTTATTGTGATAATGAATTGAGGGGACGATCAGACGAAGAATGGCTCTAAATTTGACAGGCTTTTGGGGTCCTTTAAAATTACCTTGACAAGATGAAGTTGAATTTGAATAATAGGATAAATATAAGACAACTAATAACGACCTGGCAAGGAGAATAAGTAGACCGAGATAGAGATGAAGTCGTTAGCTAAAAATCCCAAATTGGCCTTCGGAGGAAAACTCGAAGGATAAGAATAAATGTTAAGAAGTTTCCTTTTGCACATGCTTTCGATCAACTAGATTATGCCCATAAGTTTTCATAGAAAAAACGTTGAGATGTTTTTCTTCAATTGTCGAAGGTCTCTTCAACCTTCGGTTTGTTTGATAAGAATCATTGCATGGACCCTTCATCTACTTATCGAGGTTAAGGAGTTGCCAATAAAGAAATGGTGAATGATTTAACAAATGCCACCAAAATGAGCTACCTATTATTTTTTATGGACAACTTGTATCATTCTCCTTTCTTGTACTTTTCAATTGTTATTAACGAATTACATGGAATTATTTTTCTAATTGAAACTAAATAAATCAAAAATTATATCCCTACCCTTATGTTTTGTGAATATTGGCCTTGTGCCAAGTGTTGTATGTATTCATTTTTTCCTTTGTAACTGGTTGTTAAAATGTTATTTTTGATTTGTTCTCATCTTCAAGTCTTTTATTCCAATTACTTGGTGATGTCCTTGGTCGAGAAACTATAGGATGATCTAAATTTTATTTTGGGAAACGGTGGCTCCGACTTGGTTGGATTTGTATTTTTTTTTATCATTGGTTTACCTTTTCAAGGTCTTTACTCAGAGAATATTGATTATGCTTAAAGACTTAATGAATACCTCTCTGAAATCGATGACATAATGGTTGTGGGGTGTTTACTAGAATCTTAGAATCCGCCTCTTTGGTGAGAGTTGGAAAAAACTTCCATTGATTTAGGTGAAGCTTGGAAGATCGATTGAATAATGAATGAGACGTGATACCTAATAAGGTGAAAATTATTCAAGGGTCCTCTCCAAGTGTGGGTGGACAGTTATAATGAGTGTGATACCCATGAAAATCCATAAATAGATTGATCAGATCTACTATAAAAATCAAGGGAATAAAAAATTTAGGTAACATTCTTAGCATAAGAAATAAACAAGAATCGGAAGAATAAGGACAATATAATAAAATACTGAATCCACACAAAATCAACTCTAATACCAATCACCAACCAAATAACATAAATCGTATATGAATGTCAATAGACATATACAACCAAACTAAAAATAAAGGAGTACAACAAAACGATGAGATACACTTGCTCGACTCCTACAAACCTGAGAGTAGTGGGATGTTGCTAGAGATGCTCCTCCAATAATCTCTCATCTATAGGAGCTACGGCAACAGGGACCTGTAAAAATAGTTTTTAAGAGAAAATGTAACAGCAAGCCTATCTAGAATAGGATTATAATTGAATCGGGTCTACATCATAACTGCACATCTTCCTATCGTGTTTTAATATATTTTAAGTTATTAGTTACCAAACCCAACGACCTAAAAATATCATGCGATTCTAACACCTGAACCCATATGTCTCCTATGTGATTAGATATTTACATTTTCATTATTAAATATTTAGTTTCTCATCTTTAGGTTTGTCTCTTTCATTATAAAATATAATTTGTGTGGTAATCTCAAACCCGCGACACGTCAAACTAATTAACCAGTATACCAATAATAGGCTTATAACTCAAGTCTATACACATTTGACTATCTCATACCAATGATAGAATATACATATCTCTAGTATATATAATACACAAGTCCAAAATATATGTATATACGTGGGCATCCCTACTATAAGTCACATACATCATTATTACAACACATAAACCGGTACAACTATCTATGGTATCGCCACACAATAATCACACATTATAGGAGAAAGACTCTACCCACGTCTAACGTCTATACAAAGGTACAACCTCTGATTTGTACAAATAGATGAACATCCCTCACGCCCACAAATAACATATGCCTACTCTTATTTTCTTCTGGTATCTCTCGCACGTACTATGTATAGTATTAGGTTGTCCCAAACCTAAGACCTCAACGTAGTCAAGGGATAAATCACCACATCTACCCATCATTCAAAAATCTTACCATAAACACGACTTATGAAAAAATCTCACCGAAGACCCTCACTGTCGCAGGTCCCTAAACGTGTGATCCTAGGGTAAAAATGGAAGAGCTGGTCTACTCATCGGGATACCATCACGGTCCGCGTCGCACATGCCCCATCATATAATCCCTCCTAGTACGATACGTCTCGAGCACTCGCACATGGTGGGAATTGCACAAAAACACACAAGCAATTACAACCCTTACTAACAGGTTAAAGCATACACATACATAACCCTTATTAATGGGTTAAGGCAAAACACATATTCAAACTGACATTAACTCTATTAGGGCACACTAGAATCACTAGCATATAAAGGGATATCATATTTATAACCTTATATTCATCTCATTATATATTAATCCTAACCTCTCGGGTTTCCAATTTTAGGTGTAGTCTCACCCCACCCTATATCTAAAATGCTCCCAACTATAAAATTCACCTTAATTAGCCACAGTTAAAATTTCCTGAGGCATCATGTCTAGGTATAAATCAACACCTATATAAATCTATCACTTAAAGTTACTAGCCTTCGCTAAGGGGTTTTAACCATATTATGAGTCTCACCCAAAGGAGAAACGCTCCATAAATTAATCACGATGACTCTAATAATCTCGTCCAATAAGTCCAATCCTCTAACATTCACATTCCCAATCGACAAACTCATTCTACACTTGCTCCTAACTCATTCTACACTCGCTCCTTCCCTCGAGTGTCAAATCGCCCATTTACCCCCTTTAAATCAATGATTTTCACAAATATTTAAATATCCCAAAATCAATTTCCAACGATGCAAATCTTTATTTTATGAGTACATAAATACTATAGGCCAAGAAACCCTATCCTAGGCCTAAAATCCAAAATTTCAACCAATACCATAAAAGCCCCCACCTAGTCTGTACCTATTACCGTCGGTCCATTGAGGCCATGGGACCAGTCAATATAGTGGTTGTGGCCATTCGAATCGAATTTCCCGACGTGGAGTGGCCCTAAAATCGGGACGAGAGGGGAATAACTAGAGAAGTCTCTTTATCTTCCCACCACGTGCGTGTGGGTGATTTGAGGTTATAGGAATAATCTTTCCGTCACTTGCATTGGTATCTTTGTGGGCTTCCTCAAATATAAATCGATCATCGTCAAAAAGGAGCTAACACGAAGGAATGGAGTTACCAGCCTATTTTGCTCAAAACGGGCAAAATTAATGTATCCATCTCAAGAGAATGGTATCAAGGTCATACTAATGCATACAAAACCTAAAATATCAAGGGTCTGGGGACTATATTACTGAATAGGAAAGTGTTAGGCACCCATTTTGCCCTTTCGGTCTCTCGTGGACTATGTTAATATTCTCCTTTTCTCCAAAACCTTATGTGAGTGTACATATGTGTAATATGAAAAATGGGAGAAGGGAATCATTCGAATCACATCATGGGAAAGACAAAGAGGAATCATCCTATGGAGCGTACCCAAAAATGATATAAGAGTATAATGTAAGTGTGTAAAACATGTAAATGCGGTGTGTGATACAGATTTAAATTAATTCGCAAGTTTTCAAGTAAACCTTATTTAATCAGAGTCTATTTTTAAACCAAAGTGATTCAGCCCTTAAACATGCAACTATGTGTGTGCGTGTGTCAACCCATAAATAAGTAAAGCATGCGACACAAATTTCAGGAAAAATCCCCAAAGGGCAAAACCTTTTATTTCTAGAACTTTGAAGAATTCACAAGACCATTGACTTACATACAACCTGATTATCTCCCACAAGTGTAACACACGGTGTCTTCGTCAAACCTCCAAAGCAACGACTAGAAATCTGTAGTGGTTCACACACCGCTATACCACAAGGACCGTAACCCAAAAACCTCCATAGAGACTCCCTCCACAATAGCACGTAGCTCTCCGATTGTAGAGTTCTCCCCACAAAGAATAAACAACAAAAATGTATTTTTCAACACCAAAACAATTCACCAAAGCATATGGGAATTTTGTGAATTGAAAACAAAAAGGGATTAAACCCTAAAAGAAGAAGTCAAAAGGATTCTGCTATTTTGCAGTTTTCTGTCTTTCAAAACGCTGGGACTTCTTAAAGAAAACGAAACCATTTAATGAGTATTTATACAAAAATGTGCTGCCTCGATATTAGAGCTCGTTCGAACGAGATAAGCATGTCACTCAAACGAAGGACACGTGTCACTCAAACGAGATCGCGCGACATGCTTATCCCGTTCTAACGACAGTGTTATGTCTTTTGAACGACTGTTGCATCAAAAAAATATTATTTTAATGTCCACTCCAATACTTAGAAAAAATTCTCATTCTCAAATTTTGATGAAAAAGTCTACTGCAACACTTAGAAAATATTTTATAAAAATATCCCAAAAGCTCTAAGTGAAAAGTTAAGGTATTAAAAACATAACCTTACCAAAGAAAACTTCATGGAGACTTTTTGATGAAGAACTTGATATTCGGATTCGTCTTTGATGCTTGAATGTTCTTGAATGCTCTTCGACGGTGTAATGGTATATGATATACTAAATTGATAACGAACTTATAAAAATATGTCCTTATAAATCTCCCCCTATGTCTATGTCGGTACATACATAAAAACATCTGAATTATCAAATACCAAAATGCCTATACAAATCTACCCTCCCATGAATAAATTTTCTAGATCTCAAACTATTCTTCAAACATCTTCGTCAAATCTAAAAGCTTTTCTCATCAAAGTGTGCAACATAATAATCTTCAGTCTTTGTACCTACACACATGAGATAAAGCAAAAACCTTTGTGACCCATCGAGTTTGAAATGATATAAGAATAAATCATTAGTAAATCAAATCTCCCCTATGATGTGAAAACTCCCCCAAAACATGATAATTCTTTCTCCTCCTTTTTATGATGTCCCCAAATAGACAGATAAGAAGAAGCAATCAAAACATGGAGTGTCACGATAAAAATTCATAGCAAACATGGATAAAACTAGGTGAATGCAAAGGTATGTCTCAAAAACTTTCACAAACTATTTTTGGTTTTTCAAATTTTTTATACAAAAATAAGATACCAAAAATCACACCATGGATTTAAACTCAAACAACCAAGTCATGGAAACGGAAAGAATGGGCGTGAACATAAAATGTGTCCCCTAACTAGTATCCTTAGGTGTAAAAAATGTTGAATTTAGATTACATCGTCTTTTGCAAATCAACAAATCAAAGTCAAAGTGATTTCCACACAAATAACGTCCAAAACTATGTAACGCTTTTTCAAGAATTTCAAGGACGTGCAAACCCATTTTAATTCTCCATCCAAACTCCCTCATATATATTTTCTTTTTGAGGTGTATAAACTAAATTCTCAAACTTTGGAGAATTGGTGCAAAAATGTAATTGACCCATAATTGGCATGAATTTCCTTTTTATTGCCTTTAAATTTTTTCGGGCTGTTTTAAACCTCTTTGGACCCCGGATAATAAAATTTCTCAATTTTTTAGGTCCAATTTAAATGGAGGATTAATCGCAAAGGATAAATGATAATCTTTAGTAGCCCTTCACCATTTTCAAATAAAGCACATAAAACTTACAAACGGCTCTTACATGCACAACTTTCTTATCAAATTTTATTGCGCTTGGTTCGTTTTAAGGACAGGATTAAAGTGAAAACACCCAAACAACATGTGATAAGACAAGAACAATAATCAAACAAACTCGTGCACGTGTGCAATAAAGGAAATCATGAGTCAAACATGTAGGAAGTAACACTTAATTACATCTCAATGACTCCAAACATTATAAATCACAAAGATGATATGATATATTGTCTCAAAACACTATCAAATAGTCACATGAAAAAAATGAAATGATGTTGTGACTCGGTTATCCTAAGTGTCCATCCATAAAAGGTGTAAACAAAATATAAAACTCTTTTTGGATTTTATCAAAATAAAATCTTTTTGTATTTTTCAAAAGCAAAAATTTATACAAAAAGTACATGCCACAACGCTAGCAAACATAAATATCATGAAACAAAAACTAGCATATGATAAACATGTTAACACAATCATCTATATGATATGGCAAGAGAAGAATCATGTTGAAGCAAATGGGAATCAATTTGTCTAAAATCTAGTGCCTCTAAAAGTGATTTCCTAACCCAAATCGATGTGAAACGTCATGTGGGGGATTTAGGAACCAGGGTACACTAGACATAAACTTCCTAGGACTTTTTCCAAGATCAAAATAAAAACGCCTAAGGTGACCTTTCCTACCACCATATGAACATGTGTAAACGGGTGGAATGTTACCTAAAATATGGTATTTTCTAACGTCCTTGGGATTAATTGACCCTCAAAAACAAATAATGGTTTTGGCTCTAGTATTAGAAGCATGAGAACAAGATGATCCATTACCATCACTATCAAACCTACTCGAGTCTATCAAATCATTTTTTAACTTCAAAATTTTTTATTCAAGCAAAGAATTAGACTCTTTCAATTTAAGGGACGCCTTTTTCAAATTATCAACAATTCCTAAAAGGGTATCTCTCTCTCCCTTAATTAAACCAAACTTTTCCCTTAGAGTCTCTTCACGTGCCACAAACTCATTTATTAAAATATTTTTGTCTTCTTTGGCACAAACACAAACCATCGAATTTTTAAGGTCCTCTAATTCTTTTTATAAAAATAGGACCCTATCATCACTTTCCTTCTTGGACAATTTTAAAGCAACAAAGTCATGGTCCAAGGAAACAAGTTTCTCACGATAAAAATCTCTTTGACTTTGAACCGTTTGTAAAAGATCCATCGCGGATTTAAAACGAGAATTTTCTTTTTCTAAAAAATCAATTATTTTAGCAAACGTCAAATTCAAATGATTTATATCATCAAAACTCTGACTCGTGTCATCATAGAGGGGCATCTGATTACATAAGTGCTCCATCAGAAAAATTGCGATTTTTCAAAAAAGTGATTTAAAAAAAATCAATATCACACAAATTTTTGTAAAAAACAAAGATCACGCGATAAAGTAGCGTAACCCGCTCTGATACCAATTTGACGATGTGAGAAGTCAAATTGTATAAAAAAAAATAAATCCTTGAAAAATCAGGATCACGTGATAAATTAGCATAACCTGCTCTGATACCAATTTGTAAAACGTGTAAATGCAGTGTGTGATACCCATTTAAATTAATTCGCAAGTTTCCAAGTAAACCTTATTTAATCATAGTCTATTTTTAAACCAAAGTAATTCAACCCCTAAACATGCAACTATGTGTGTGCGTGTGTCAACCCATAAATAAGTAAAGCATGCGACACAAATTTCAGGAAAAATCCCCGAAGGGCAAAACTTTTTTTTCTAGAACTTTGAAGAATTTAAAAGACCATTGACTTACATACAACCTGACAATCGCTCACAAGTGTAACGCACGGTATCTTTATCAAACCTCTAAAGCAACAGCTAGAAATCTACAGTGATTCACGTGCAGCTATACCATAAGGACCGCAACCCAAAAACCTCCATAGAGACTCCCTCCACAATAGAACGTAGCTCTCCGGTTGTAGAGTTATCCCCACAAAGAATAAAAAACAAAAGTGTGTGTTTTCAACACCAAAATAATTCACCAAAGCATATGTGATTTTTATGAATTTAAAATAAAAAGGGTGATTCGTATCGAATATTGCATATTTCTGCCCTTTATCTTTATGCATTCTAGCACTTTTAAGGTCCTAAATGCCTATAATTATGCTCATTAACCAGAAAACCTTGGATTTGGATATATACATGCTTTACAGGGGTTATTTGTGCTTTTATAGGTATTGGAACGCTAAAAGTGAGGTTCGGTTGCATTTCGAAGAAGTTCCGTCGTTGAATGCTACTTCAAGGGCAATTTGGTCTTTTCAAACTCACTATTTTGTATGGAATGAAGTTACCAACATGTAGATCATCAAATTATCTTTCCGTGGCCACTAACCATGCGTCATTCTGAATCCGTATGTGGAAGTAATGCCCATTTCCGGAAGGTTTTGGTATTTTTTTCTACTTCAAAGGCATTTTGGTAATTTCATACTTCATAATTTGGAGGGTTTCAAAACCGAATCATGTAGAGAATTGAATTAGCTTCGTGTCGGTTCCGACCACGCCTCATTTCGATTCCGTATGAGGGAGTTATGGCCATTTCCGTGCAACGCGTCAAAATTGGTTCGGAGAGGAAAAGTGGGTTGTCTCCGGCCCAAGGCAAATTCCAAAAGTGCGGTAGACCGGTCCCATCAGATATGGACGAAAATTGACTTATTTTGGGTTTTTTGGCTTGGTTTTGTTGGGGGTTTATTTTGGGGTATAAATAGAATGTTGTAGGCTTTTCTTTGGATATATTTTTTCATTTTTAGGTTAGAAGAGGGGATTTGTTGGGTGGAGCTTCTCTCTCCTAGGGTTTGTACCATTTGGATTGTTGTAAGTACTATTCATCTTCTTCCTCATTTATTCAACTTGTTTTAGCTTGTTTCTTACTTTCTTAATTATTACATGCCTAGATAACTTGTTTTAGTATATTAATTTCTTGTTTGCTTAGTTAATTAGTTGTTAAAATTAGTTTTATTCATGTGTAGTGAGTAGATAACGGGTTGGGATTGCGTTTCCGTCATTAATGGGCGTTGAGCTTCGAAAGTTAGGTTTTTATGTGAAATTGCATTTAATTGAAACCTCGCGTATTAAATTTGAATTATTATGCGTTTAACTTTCTTTGTCACGCAACGTTAGTGTTTATAGCAGTAATCCGAATTGAAGATGCGTGTGACCATTTTCTGTTAAATGTTTAATCTCGCAACTTTGGGTTAAATTCCTTATTGTGTGATGTTTATACTTAATTTGAAATGATCGATTAAATGTTTTCGAGCCAAAATTCTAATTATTAGTTGTTTAGCCCATGGTGGGGACACGATCCCGACTCTCATTTTATTAATTCTTGTTTAGACTTAACTTCTTAATTTTTCCATTTTCTTTATTTCCAACCTATCACCTTTTACACTTTTATTTTAGGAGTGTTAAATCCTATAAATTCTAGAAACTCGTCTCTGTGGATTTTCGATACCTGACTTACCGATATACTTGTATCGCAAGTGCAGTCGTAATTTAGGTTTTTTTATTAAGGCGCTGAACAGAAAACAATGATTAGCATTTTGACGCGACGCTACTTTTTACCCTTAATCAAAATGGCGTCGTTGCCGGGGATGAGTTTGTTTTAGACTTTATTTGATTTAGTATTTCATAGTATTTTCTTTTTATTTGTATTATTTGCTAATATTTTGTAGGACTTTTACATTTGAGCCCTTAGAAACGCTCGAATATTTCCCGCGCGCACTTACTATGTGGAATTCGCCATTCGAGCCATTTTTGGGGGTAAGCATGTCTTATTCCAATTCTTTCGGTAATTATTATTATAATTCTCAAAATTCTAGGCCTATGACTTTCGGTGAATACTTAGCATCCCAAAGTAAAACAAATTCAAATATGACTTTCGACGAGTATAACGAAAGTCAAAATTTGGGTTATTGGAATTTTGATGATGATGATAATGATTTTGGGCCTTTACCTCCTTATAATAGGAATTTTGAAACGAATTCGAATAGTTTTCAAAATTCCTATAATAATGAGTTTTCGTTCAAGTCCGATGGTAATTTTCAAAGTTCCCATTTTTATGGATCCGCACCTCGACCCATGACATTTGGTGAGGGTTTGCGTATGTATGAAAATGAGAAACTTGAAACTCGTTATCGGGAAGAAAATCGTTTGTGGGAACATGAGTTGGATTTATTATTTGAGTCCGATGACGATTTTTCTTCCGAGACTTTCGAGGTCGATGAATGTTTTGAACCAAATGAGGTACTTGTGCGTACTTTGGAACAAGCCATTCTAGACTTTGCCCATTGCGTAATAGATATTGAAAGTGAGGATGAAAATGATGTAATATCTATTTGCAATGAAATGATTTCTTCCTTGCCCCCCAAAGAAGAACATTTCATTGAAAATGATATTATTTCCTTTGAAATTCCAACTTCATGCGATGATGATTCATCTCATGAATTTGAATTTCATTCATCCCAATTTTCATTCGCTATTATCCCACCGGAACAAGTACCCGATAATTCGTTTTCAAACTTTAATGTTTTAAATCCTATCGCCGATGAGGAGTACTCGCTCGAGTTTCCCTCCACGATCGCATATTTGCCTTGGTGTGCACCGCCTCCCATTCCAACTTCAAAGTCCTTAGGAGGATATTCGTCTTTTCTCGGTTCACACATGTTTTTGTTGGCCGTTCAATCCAAACCCCCCATCGTCCCTCCAAAACTTTTAATTGGCGATGGTTCATTTCTTTCGCCTTACACATGCCTTCCGTTTTTCAATCGGAATTCATATTTTT
Organism: Sambucus nigra; assembly: GCA_949130495.1. Taxonomy (NCBI): domain Eukaryota; kingdom Viridiplantae; phylum Streptophyta; class Magnoliopsida; order Dipsacales; family Adoxaceae; genus Sambucus; species Sambucus nigra. The sequence continues at coordinate 76,339,339 of OX422210.1, read as the reverse complement.
CGGAAGGCCTGCTTGTATGTGAGGGTACACCGTTTATCCTCCAAAGTCAAATCGTTTTTATGATGGACCCTCACCTATTTAGACTTCTAGTGTATAGTTAGTGTGGAGTCTAAATAGTAGGTTGTATGTAGTTAGACTTTTTATCATTTCTTTCTTTCCTTTTTAATTTAGTTTAGTGTAATTAGTTAACTTTTTATTATTTGTTTTTGCTATGCTCGGTACTAACTTGTTTTGTAGATTCTTTGGACTTGTTCTTATGGGGATCGCTCCACTTTTGGGTAATATCGCTCTTTTCCTTTCTTTGACTTGGTTCTTAATTTACATTGAGGACAATGTCAAGTTTTAAGTTAGGGGGTGTGGGATATTCTATCCATTTCTATTTTTAGTCCATGTTTTTGCTCACATGTTAGTTACTTAGTATGCGTTTCTTAGAAAAATTGAAAATTTCAAAAAGATTTGCTTTCTTTTTTCTCCTTTTTTAGGCATTTTGCCTTTGTTTCCGATGATAAATTTCAATAATTGCCCGATCCAATAGACAACCCAATGATGCATGTTCTCGATTTTAGAAGTTATTAGAATTTAGTCTCGATTATTGATATTGTGAATAACTTCATGAATTAAACTTTAATCCCATGAGCACATGCACTTTTATGGTTATATTGATTTGGTTTAAGATTTTTATAACTCGGTAATCTTTTGTTGCATTGTATATACTTACACCGAGTAAGCTTTGTACCTTTCGTCGTTTGTGAGTGTATACACTATTCTTTTCTCATTGAAAACGTTGAATTCGTTGGTAATCTCTCTATTCTTTCATTTGATCGTTCATTAATTGAGTTCACACTTGAATTGTGTTACTTGATCATGATTTTCATATATTATTTTGACTCGAGAATTGCATAAACTTTGTGAAATGATCATAGGCATTCTTTGTTGTATCACCCATATTAGCCTTGACCTCACCCTTATATGCTTACCCTCGTTAACCCCGTTGAGCCTAAATATAGCCTTTCGTTTCATAACCCCATTCCCATAACCAACTCTAAATTGGAGTTATATACCATACATACACTTTCCATATCTTTGTTTGGAATGTTACTTGGGATTGAATGTTGTTGTTATGATGTCGGTTGCAATTTAGTCATATGAGAGTTTGACAAGTAAAGAAAAGAAAGTAGTGAAAAAAGTGAAGAAAAAGAGAAAGCAAAAAATAAAATAAAACAAATGACAAAATGAGAAAAAGAAGAAAAGAAAAAGAAAGAGAAGTTTGTAAATGTTGTATATAGTTCAATAATCTTTGATTACTCTCCCCGATGATATATCTAATGCCTTTTTGGAAGTTATTTTCAAATTTTAATATTGCCCGCATTTTCCAATTATTCCGAGTTTTCATCCCGAACACTTTGAATCCGTATTACATCCTTTCATTTCGTACCTTAGCCTAACCTACATTATAACCCTATTAAAGTCCTATGTGATCTTAAGTTGATGTAATTCAAAAGTTGAAATAGTTGTGATAATCTGTGAAAATGCATTTCGCCTCCTTTAATGAGCGGTATCCTTTCATTGAGATTACATTTTTCATTTTATATATAGCGTTCTTCATCTGTGACATGTGTGCGGCCTAGTTTCCATTTACATTTACTCTTTCTGCCTGCATGTCTCGTGTGTTACCTCCCTATTTCGAGTGATTTTGCTTGATGAGTGTAATGCCCGTGAGGATTGAATATATGCTTGCGTTAATTTAGTATCTGATTTATTTAAGTTTTTTTCCAAATCACACTTTGCATGTGCTCGCTCCCCTCCCACATTTTAAGGTTTCAATTCTATGAGGTGGATTCTATAATGTTAATGATTCGAACTTTTGTGTGAATTCATTCACTTTGCTAATAATGCATATGAAATCTTTTTCTCTTTTTTTGGGCTTGTCGCACGTTGGTTTGGGCATATTTTGAGGAAACCATATGATGTTTGTGGGTACCATCCCTGAAAACCCCCACGAGACGACACTCGTCCGTTAGGGTAACCTAGGGGTTTAACTGCTTATTGCATATGCTAAATGCAATCGTGTTCCCTATGAAAGTGGCAATTATATTTCGATACATATATGCATTTTGTATTTCCTTCTGTGGACTGTTTTTTTTTGTTTCATCACTAGGGACTAGCAATGTTTAAGTTAGGGGGTGTGATTCGTATCAAATATTGCATATTTCTGCCCTTTATCTTTATGCATTCTAGCACTTTTACGGTCCTAAATGCCTATAATTATGCTCATTAACTAGAAAACCTTGAATTTGGATATATACATACTTTACAGGGGTTATTTGTGCTTTTGTAGGTATTGGAACGCTAAAAGTGAGGTTCGGTTGCATTTCGGAGAAGTTCTGTCGTTGAATGCTACTTCAAGGGCAATTTGTTCTTTTCAAACTCACTATTTTGTATGGAATGAAGTTACCAACATGTATATAATCAAATTATCTTTCCGTGGCCACTAACCGTGCGTCATTCTGAATCCGTATGTGGAAGTTATGCCCATTTCCGGAAGGTTTTGGTATTTTCTTCTACTTCAAGGGAATTTTGGTAATTTCATACTTCATAATTTGGAGGGTTTCAAAACCGAATCATGTAGATAATTGAATTAGCTTCGCGTCGGTTCTGACCACGCCTCATTTCGATTCCGTATGAGGGAGTTATGGCCATTTCCGTGCAATGCGTCAAAATTGCTTCGAAGAGGAAAAGTGGGTTGTCTCCAGCCCAAGGCAAATTCCAAAAGTACGGTCGACCGGTCCCAAAACAGAGGTCGACCGGTCCCATCATGTATGGACGAAAATTGACTTATTTTGGGTTTTTTGGCTTGCTTTTGTTGGGGTTTTATTTTGGGGTATAAATAGAATGTTGTAGGCTTTTCTTTGGATATATTTTTTCATTTTTAGGTTAGATGAGGAGATTTGTTGGGTGGAGCTTCTCTCTCCTAGGGTTTGTACCATTTGGATTGTTATAAGCACTATTTATCTTCTTCCTCATTTATTCAACTTGTTTTAGCTTTTTTCTTGCTTTCTTAATTATTACATGCCTAGATAACTTGTTTTAGTATATTAATTTCTTGTTTGCTTAGTTAATTAGTTGTTAAAATTAGCTTTATTCATGTGTAGTGAGTAGATAATGGGTTGGGATTGCATTTACGTCATTAATGGGCGTTGAGTTCCGAAAGTTAGGTTTTTGTGTAAAATTGCATTTAATTGAAACCTCGCGTATTAAAGTCGGATTATTATGCGTTTAACTTTCTTTGTCACGCAACGTTAGTGTTTATAGCAGTAATCCGAATCTAAGATGTGTGTGACCATTTTCTGTTAAATGTTTAATCTCGCAACTTTGGGTTAAATTCCTTATTGTGTGATGTTTATACTTAATTGAAAATGCTCGATTAAATGTTTTTGAACCAAAATTCTAATTATTAATTGTTTAGCCCATGGTGGGGACACGATCCCGACTCTTGTTTTATTAATTCTAGTTTAGACTTAACTTCTTAATTTTTTCCATTTCTTTATTTCCAACCTATCACCTTTTACACTTTTGTTTTAGGAGTGTTAAATCCTATAAATTCTAGCAACTCGTCTCTGTGGATTTTCGATACCCGGCTTACCGCTATACTTGTATCACAAGTGCAATCGTAATTTAGGTTTTTGTATTAAGGTGGTGAACAAAAAACAACGATTAGCGTTCTGATGCGACGCTACTTTTCACCCTTTAATCAAAGGGATTAAACCTTAAAAGAAGAAGTCAAAAGGATTATGCTATTTCGCAGTTTTCTGTCTTTCAAAACACTAGGACTTCTTAAAGAAAACGAAATCATTTAATGAGTATTTATAGAAAATGTGCCGCCTCGGTATTAGAGATCATTCGAATGAGATAAACATGTCGCTCGAACGAAGGACATGTGTCGCTCGAACGAGATCGCGCGACATGCTTATCTCGTTCGAACGACAGTGTTATGTCGTTTGAACGACTGTTGCGTCAAAAAAATATTATTTTAATGTCTGCTCTAATATTTAGAAAAAATACTCATTCTCAAATTATGACAAAAAAGCCTGCTCCAACACTTAGAAAATATTTTGTAAAAATATCTCAAAAACTCTAAGTGAAAAGTTAAGGTATAAAAAACATAAACTTACCAAAGAAAACTTCGTGGAGACTTTTTGATGAAGAACTTGATATTCGGATCCGTCTTTGACGCTTGAATGCTCTTCGACGTGTAGCGGTATATGACATACTAAATTGATAACAGACTTATAAAAATATGTCCTTACAAAGTGTCCATCGAATCGCATGCCGCTATAGAATAGCGAATGTGCATGTCGAGTGAAATACAAATATATAGGAGTTCGTGAACCACAAAATAAATACAGGCTAGTATAAAAGCACAACACAGAAAAGATTGGACTCGAATCCCAGGATTGGCCCGGGATGGAAATCAAAGTATGCGTAGTTCAATGTATCATTGGGGTGGGGTTTAACTCATAAACCCAAATTTAGGACTCCTCCTTGATATTTTTTAAGAAAGCATGCTCAAGTGTAAAAGTGTGAAAAATGAAGGAAATTTTACTTTTGAGTTTTACAAATAAACCCTCGTTTTGATCTTTTTGAATTTTTATGAAAATATGTTATGTGAATACTACTAATAAAAAAGGATATTTGTTAATGTGAGATAATGAAATAAGACTAAAAGACATCAAAAATGGTAATAAAGTGAGTAAATGATAGTAAATGGATAAACTAGAAAAATGTAGGAATATACCTCCTAAAACACTTTGCTCATGATTTTTGTAGGATAGTAGGTTAAGTTTAGGGTGATATATTGGTGGTGAAGTAGGGTGAGGTAAGTGGCCAAAAGTGGTATGAAAGTGAGGTAAGAGAAATGGCAGGAATGTTACAAAATTGGATTTTTTGGGAATAATGATGCTTTGATTTCGAGAGAATATATCTAGTTGCTGAAAAGGAGGTCCCCTAGGGGTGAGGTCTTGAGCCCCTTAAATATTGCCAAATTAGGGTTTGGGGGGGGGGGGGGGGGGTGCCAATTAGCATGGCTCCTAGCCTACCTATTGGCATAGTTCCTTCCTTGATGGCTAAGGAAAGTACACCCTCTTGATAGGCAAGGGATTTGAGGTGCCTATAAGCAATTCGAAATAATTTTTTTTGGAAAAATGAGCATAAAATGCAAACCATAACTTTGAATCATGCATGGATGGGATCTTAGAAAGGTGATTCATATCTCTTTAAGAATCCATTGAGACACTCTTAGGTTCATAATTGACCTAAGTCAAAGAGGCTCGAACGTACCCGATGGTCTCTAAACGGGGGATGTTTTCGGAGTACAAAGGGTTGTTCATACGAATTATGAGGCCAATTTGCGCATAGCATGGACCGTTAGAAAAGGCATTCATATCCCTATGAAATTTCATTGAGCTTTTCTTAGTTCGGATAATCAACCAAGATCAAATGGGCTCGGAATCACCCGTTAACCTTTTGAAGTACAAATGATCATTTGTGCAAACCATGAGGTAGATTTGCACACGGTATGGATCGTTGAAAAAAGATTCGAAGACCTACGAGGTTTCATTGAGCTTCATTCAGGTTGGAGAGTTGGCTGTACAAAAGTGCCCAATGACCTTTAGATAAGTTCTTAGAGTAAAATAGATCGTTCGTACGAACTATGAGGCCGATTTGCGCATGGTATGGACCATTGGAGAGGGGACTAAGAGACTATGAGGTTTCATTGTTAGAGAGTTGACTGGAGTGAAATGAAGCCCGAACGTCCCCGATGGTCTTCGAATAAGTTCCTAGAGTAAAAAAGGATCTTTCTGCGAAATGTGAGGCCGATTTGTTCACTGTATGGACCGTTAGAAAGGGGATTCAGAGTGTAAGAGGTTAGTTCTTGAAATAAAATTAGTATTTAATAAGGTGTAAGCCTTTATCAAGATGATGATTAATGTAGAAAGAACATTAAATAAATGGTAGCTATGAATCCGGAATAAATAGCCTTTAATATAAAAAAAGTCTATATTAAATGGAATTCTTATAGCATAAATTCTCTTGGAATATAATAAATGGAAGGGACCCCATAATCAACATGGTTAGAGGGAGAAAGAACAAGAACTGTAGCATAATAAAGGCAAGGTAGTAACCAGATGCACAATAAATGCCAATGCTGGTGAATAAATGGGGTCAAAGGAATAATCACTCAATAATGAACTCACTACAAACTCTCTTGTCTAGAGAAAACTTGGCAACAATTCTGGGATGTCAAAATTGTGATCCATTAGAAAGACATAACTGAAAGAATTTGTATGAGGGAAAGTTCACTCGAGTGACCTTGCTAGCATTAAATGCTTCTAACTGCATTTAATACTAAGAGTGTTGTGCAATAAATGCCAAACATAGTGCATTAAATGCATGAGATATGATATTTGGGATGAAACACTATATAGGCCATCAAAGGTCTCTTGGTATTAATTGGAATGTGATAAGTCCAGATAAAGGTTAATCCTATAACAACTAATAGGACAATTTTTTTTTAAATAAGCTTGCTATCCTAGGAATAAACACACTTGAGTGCTACTTTTCTCGAGGTCCTAAAATGTCAGAAGTCAAGAAGTCATGAAATCTAGTGAACAATGACATGTATGGGATGGGTTGTCTAATCAACCAAATGTGGTCTTTCGGATGATGAATGTTCGAGCAACCTGGAAATGCTTATGAGAGATAAAAAGCATGTCTTTAAATAACTGTTGGAATTGAGGTCCCACTAGAGAGGTCCCTCAGAAGATGGTATCTAGAGCCTCCATTTATTGTGCTTGTTTGAACAAAGATTTTCCCAAGTGTGCTAAAGAGGTTAGTATTGTTTCCCCAACGTTACCTTGTTCCCAATCCCCCAAACCAAATCACTACAAGGTTTTTAGAATGAGGTTGTTCAATATAGCATATGAGCTGGCCCATATCTTGCTAGACATGTTCCTTTGAAGGTACCGGTCAACCTCAGAATCATTGCAAAACAAGTCTAAATGTTTTAACATAAGGAAATAAATAAAAATACATTATAATTTCTATTACAAGATTTTTTTTATATCTCTCAATTGAGCTTAATGTTTTTAGGAGGTCCTTCAGGAAACCTCAATCCTAGTGGATGATCTTCCTCCGAATAACTTTCCCTATTGGAGATCCTTCGAGTGAACTCAGTCTTTTTTTTATCATCAATCCTTTGATTATATAAGATTATCCTGCTAATTAACCTGGGGATTAGACCTCCCTCTACACAGAGCCCTATAAGTTTTCATAGAGCTTCGCTCAAGTTGGAGAGTTTTCTAGAGTCAAATGGGGCCAAGAAATTCTCGATAGCTTTCAGATCAATTCTCGAAGTAAAAGTAATCTTTTTGTGTGAATCATGAGGACGATTTGTGCACGTTGTAGACTATTGTAAAGACGATTCAGAGGCATATGAGATTTCATTAAGCTTTGCATAGGTTGGAGACTTGACTAGAGTAAAATGAGGCCCAAAATTTCCCGATGGCCATGTTAGTGTAAGAATTAATATTTTCATGAATAAATGATTATTGGCTTCAGATTGGGGATTGAATTCATGTTATGGGTAGAAATCATGTTAGATATATTTCACTCATGTATGTAGCATGAATCTAATAATTTAGTAACATGAGAATGGGGAGAAATTTGGGTTTGTTGATGTTCTTGAACGAAGAAAGAATAATTTAGGGTTTGGGATTAAAGGGTGGGATTATTTCGATTTAGATGATTCCCCTTGATGTTTTAATGATTTGTTATGTTAGAAATTGTTTATACATGTTATTATAGGATCTAGTATATTTAGTTGGGATTTTGGTACTGTATTATGAAGGTTTAGAGAGGTAAAAATGGTGAAAAGCGTAACAATTAAACGAAGAAGATGAAATTGTCAGGTGTGAATCAATTCGCCCTGATGACCGAATCGATTCGGCAGGCAAATCGATTCGGGTTCTCTACAGAATCGATTTGGCTGCCCAGATTTGGGTAATTTCTTTATATTATTCCCTAAATCCACAATTAAATTACTGGAAGACTTTTGGGACACTATTAAACTTCAATGAGGGATGTAGTAAATTCCAGTAAGCATACGGTGGGGATGAGGTTTCGCCAATTGAGGATAATTAAAGCTAGGAATTATTGGCCATATTTTGATATCTAATGAATTCACAAGAATTAGAACAAGTCACGAAGAGCATGAGTGAACCTAAGACCAGACCAGTAGTAGAGAGATTTTATGACTAGTGAAATAGTTTAAGGGGTAATTGGAAACCTTCGAGTAGTGAAAAATACTCGGGAATATACGATGAGTATTATAATGGTAAATTGATAATACGTAGGATATTCGAGAGTTATATATTGCGTATGGGATATATTATAGGTTGCGTGTATATATATATATATATATATATCAAGGTTTCAAAAAATGCTAGGCGTGATCGAGGCGTGGAGGCCGAGCCTTAAGCCTTAGAATCCTAGGTTAGGCGTAAAAAGGCGTGAAGGCCTTCTTAATATATTTTAATATTTTTTAACCATAACAAGGCTATTAAAATACTAAAATTGTACATATCATAAAAATATGTATGAATATATGCATATTAAAATACTATTTGATTATTTTGGATGAGATAATGGTTCGATTAGTTAAAAAATTCTTTAAAAGGCAATATCATTTCACTAAAGCATTGTTGTTTTTAGAAAAAAGTGCGCCTTAAGGGTTTTACTAAGAATAAGGCGCAAAAAACTTAAGGTGGGATGTTTCCCTCAAGCCTTAATCGTAGGTGGGTTTCTTAGAACAGTGATATATATATATATAGTTTGTGTGAATACATATTGTGTGACTTCTTATGTCTGTGTACATACCCATGCTATGTGCTATCATAGGAGGTTTCGCATCGTGGACAATCTTATCTCAATGATCCCATTCCTCAGAACATAGAACTTAGGGTTAAGCATTACTTGTGTGTATGATGTGTGACCGGTCATTTAGGTGCGTTAGGTGTGTGTGTAGCTCAAAGGATTAAAACTATGTTTGCTTTCAAAATTTGAGAATGGTAAATTTATGGTTCAAGAGTGATTCCGAATCAAAAGTCCTTTACTTAGTACATGATGTACCAGGAGTCGATAGCAGAGTATGCACGCATTGTGGGTCCCCACCTAGTGATTCCTTATTCGTATATATTGACAGAAATGACTTTTTGGTGTATTTATCGTCATTGCTAGAAAAGCTCCTCTAATCAAAATCCTCAAATTACCTACAAAATATAACAAACTCAAGTGTAGAGGTAAGTAAGGGTATCAATCCACATCAAGGGGGTAAGCTAGAGACAAACTCAATTGTAGTTCAGTTTTTTTTTTCTTTTTGGGATTTTTGCTTTTCTATTTTTTTAGCTTTTTCAATATTAAAACAATTGGGGTGAGGATGTGAAATAACACTAAACTATATGGAAGATCAAATTACAAACAAAAAAGTGTCTAAAATGAAAAACAAAGTCTAATACTAAAATAAGTAATAAAATGAGGTAAATAAATGTGAGAACAATCAAGGAGTGGGATTACACCACAAATTTTAGCTATTCTGATTAATTAATTTAATTAATTGAATTCTCCCAAATTTATATCAAAATTACAAATCAACTCTCGTTGCAAATGTAATTTTAATAGTAACCTTTTAGAAAATTAAGTTTAATCCCCCACAACTCTAGAAAATATATCTGCACTCCTTTTAATTAATCACCCGCTAGGATCGATCGATTAAAATTTATGTAAATCTTAGAAAATAAAAATAGAGTTGAAATTCAAGTAATAATACCACACTTAAGAAACCCCTATCTCTAGTTCGAATCTAAAATGGGTAATTATAACTAGAATTTGGATTTTCTCTCGAAAATCATTTACCCTCTCTCAAGGCGTAAATTTAAGGGTGATGGATAAAAATTAACATTCAAAAGGAATTTTCAAGTAATCAAACTAATTAAATTAAAATAACATCAAATAAGGGTTCACTCCACCCCTTGAAAGGGGATTTAGCCTAACATGGTATGAAATTTGATAAATTAATAATCAAAGGTATAAAATAAATGAGAAGAGAAGAGAACAATCAAACCTAATCTCTTGAAGTGAAATTGAACTCTTATTTCCTTGAAATCAAGCACAATCCATCCAATATGAGCATCCAACAATAATCAATTCAATATAATACTCAATTGAATCTCTTATAAAATTTAACCTCACAAATATCTAACAAAAATAAAAATAATAAAATAAAACTATTTACAAAATGGTGTTTATCATAATTTATTTTCTACACTAAACTATCTCTCTCTAGAATTCTCTCTACAAATTGATCTTCTAAAGCTCCCTTCAAATTGAGTCTTCCATTCTTTAAATAGTAGGCATAGAGCATGGGGCTAAAAATGGCAGGATAAAGATGCAAGAGGTTATATAAGGTGTGGGTGAGGGTTAATTTAGGAAAATGCACAAATGTGCATGAGTTGTGTGAGGTAAGGAAGGTACATGGGTGAGGGAATTTGGGTGACAAAATCTGATATGGTTATGGGGTATTTTGGATATATGGGTTAAATGAGTTAGTTGGGGGTAGTTTGGTAAAATGGGTTTATTAAGACACATGGGCCTTTTATTTGGATTTGGTTTAATCTTTGTTGTTTGGGATAACAGGGGATAAATCATGTGGCTTATATGGTGAAATGGGTTAAGGCTTGGAAAGAAGGTAAATAAGTTTGGGTTCCTTGGGTTGAAATCGGGTTAATGGGCGTTGGATCGAGTTGGGAAGTCGAGGGATTGTGGTGGTTTGGACACGGGTTTCTGGGATGCTCGCGGGTTGATAACTTTCGGGTTTAAATGGGTTGCACAGGGGGCTGGTCGGCACCGAGGGAGGTCGGGTTAAGGGGTGACGTTCGGATCTTAGGCAGCGGGTAGGTGGCCGCCGGGTTTCGGAGTTGGAGTTTTGGGTTTCGTCGGGTTTGAGTTCGCCGACGAGGGTTAAGGCAGGAGGGATTAATGTAGGTGAGAGAAGTGAGTGTGAGGTTAGAGGGTTGTGTACTAGTTTTGAATCGGTTTTAGGCGATAATGGGTCCGGTTTCGCGTCGACCGGAGTAAGGTTGTAAGGAGGGGTTTAAGGATGGCTGGATTTTGTGGCTATGGATTTTGGAGTTTGGAGAGATGAGAGAGGGTGAGTTGTTGGGGGAAGAAGGGTGGTTTGATTAGGTGGGCGAGGGTATAGGAAATGTGTGTGGTTGGGGGTTTATTTTGTGTGTATGATAGTGTGTAGGTAAGTGGGTGTGAGGGGTTTTGTGTGTGTTTAACTTATGACCCCTAAAAAATATCTAACTAAAACTAATAAAACTAAAAATTAAATCCTAAAAATAAAAATAAAAATAAAAACTTAAATAAAATAAAATAAAATCTCAAGTCCCCCAAAAAATAAATTCCTAACATTTAAAAATTAAAACTAAATACCTACAAAAATGTAAATCCAAATAAAATTAAAAAAATAAATGAATTCCTAAAAAAAATTAATCCTAATTATTGACGCATCTATATACAATGAATGTAACTATTGGTGTTCAATACGTTGTATCTATATACAATTAATGTAACAAGGGTTCCATGACCGTTGGTGAGCCTTCTTCTAATGGATTTTGATCTTCTGGATGGTTTGTCTGCCTTGAGTTGGTTGGTATGCCGACCAACTCTCTTCGGGTGCCGACCAACTCTCTTCGGGTGCCGACCAAGTCTCCTCAGGTGTCGAGAAAGTATGAATATTTCCATGTAGGATGACAGGTGTCCCTATCTGACTGGTCCACATGTATGCATAATTTTTTGCATTAACAGAAGCACCCAATGCTCCATGCTTGATGGTTTATTGAAAGGATGGAGTATTTATTCTGCAGTGTTACTCGGTGCTTAAGCATAATGAGATTCTTGATTTGTTCTGTATACATTGGGATATATCATGGACGATAGATGATGCAGGTTGATCGATGGTTGCTTTAGAGCTAATCTTTCTTTTGAGGAACTCTGTTCGTCGAGCGACCGTGTCATAATCGTCAAGTATGTTGGTTGGTTGATTAGCCGACCAACTGCCTTCCGAGTCGACCAACTGAGTGCTGATTGTCCATGTTTTATTTTTCTGGTCTCTGCTCCTCTGAGTGCTTTATTGTTGTGGCATGTTAAATTTTGAACCCAATTCTTCAATATGATTATTGTCGAGCTAGTAAAATCCTTTGAAACATTTACATATAAGTACAACTTCTTCTTCAGTGTAGGCCGGGACAGCAGTAGTAAAGATCCCAGTGCTGTAGATGCTGAATCTGACTCCTGAAGTTCAATAACATATACATAATAACTCCTGAATATACCTCCCGAACTTCAATAGCAAAACTAACTCCTGAATATACCTCCTGAACTTCAACAACAAAACTAACTCCTGAGCAAAAATAACTCCTGAATGATGATTGGCGGGGGCCCCGACCATGTAAGTTTATGGAGTTAAATTTGATGCTCTACTGATACTGCATGATGTTATGAGAATGTGCCACTAAATGAACAATTAATTCAGTAGTAGAAGCCCCCAAGTGTGGAATTTGAGCTCTGAATGCTTTCTTGGCCTTAAAGTATGTTGGTCTTTCTAGAAAATATAAGGCTGAGGACATATTCCCTAAAATGACTTCCCAAGAACTTTGCATATTGGCATTTCCATATTGTCCTCATGTGACCATAGAAATAATTTGTCGACCAAGTAATTTTGGTTGAGTAAATCTGCTTTCAACACATAGTCCAATTAGAAATGTGCTGGCATTTCGATTAGGAATGTGTTGGCTTTCTAATTAATAATGTGATATATTCCAATTTGGAATCTAATTCAGATATGTGTCATTGATCAGCGCATGTGGAGCCCAGTTAGGCTTAGGAGACTGAATAGTAATGATGATGCCCGAGCATTTGTCAGGACTTGATAGAATGATCCAATAATAAAACTGATTGAGCATAATATAGAATTTGCATCGAATATCCATACTAATGAGAAATCCATATAGAAGCGTTGAGAAATCCAGATAAATAATAAGAGTGTTGATCATCTGTCGGGCTTAATAAGAAGTCCAGATAATGATAAGGAAGGGATCGATTGCTCCTGCATTGTTAGAGAATAATATATTTCCAGGGCATAAACAATAATATATAATCATGAAATTTATCTTATGTTAATCTCTGTATATGAATTGACGATTTGCTGATTTAATTTGTCTTAGTGTGCCTAGGCAATGGAATATTTATCTCATGCTCCTGCCTAGTTGTAGCGATCTTTTAATCACCCATAAGTGCCTAAGCGGTGGAATGATTTTCATCCCATGATCCTACTTAGTTGTAGTAATCTTACCAGGATTACCTTGTTGCCTAGACAATGGATGCCCCATGAGGTCACCCATCTTCTTGCTTAGTTTTAAATGCCCCTTGAGGTCACCTATAATCAACAGGCTTTGCCTTGTATGATTGTTATGCCAACATTATTGGTGCCGACTAACCTTTAGGTTGGCGATTGCTGATACCGACCAACTTTTAGCTGGTGGTTACTGATGCCGACCAAACTTAGTTGGTGGTTGTTGATGCCGACCAACCTTAGTTGGTTTGCTGAATATATATAGAGAAAAGAATTTTCCTGACCAACAGTCCATTGAAGATAATATCATAACTGATGTTGATTTCCTTGGAGCTGAATATATGATAGTAAATATTTTGTTGAGCTCCATGCTGAGATGAATATAAAATATGCATCCAAATAAATATAAAGAATGATTCAGAGTAATAATAAAGTGTCTCATTGATCTGCCGAGGCAAAATTGCATAATGCCGAACAAGAATAATATTTTCCAGAACATAAGAATATGGCTGAGTACGTTGTCGGGCCTGAATATATATAGGGATGACCCAGACCAATTGTCCGTTGGGGGTGAAATAAATGTTGCAGATTTCTTCGGAACTGAATATACATAATCAATAAATGTTTTACCGAGCTCCATGCTGAGATGAATATAGAATGGATATAGAGAATTATTCGTGCTTGAGCATAGATCAGAGTAATAATAAAATCAATAGTGCCTCGCTGAGGTAAAATTTCATAAATCCAAGAAATGACAATATTTTCCAGAAGTTTAAGATTGTTTCCGAGCATTCGTCGGCAATGAATCTTGTACCTGTGGAATTTAACAAGTTTCTTGAACATCTGTGGAAGCTAAAATAATTTAGTTATCCAATCAATATATGATATGTATTTTCTCGGGTAATAAAATATCAAAACATAAAATAATATGTTATGCCGTATGTCAATATGAGCAAATTTTTATTAGATATAAAAGATACGAGGCTTGATAATTTTAATTTTCAGTAAATGCTCAAATTTAAGTCTGGTAACAAATATTTCTAAGTTGTTTGTTCCGAATCCTTTAATTAGTAAACATTTTTAAAGATTTAAATATATTTAAGTCCCCCATATCAAATCTGAACCCAAAAATTTAGCCAACCAACACTCTGATGTGGTTCTCTTCTTTGCCGACTAATATTGGCACTGTGAGGTGTCGCCTGAGTTTTCCTCTTTGTACAATGGTCCCGACCACTAAGGGTGCAATTTTCAATGATAATGGGAAACGGGTTGGAGGCAATCGATCCTAGATCCCATTGTTTGTTTGCCAATGAGTATCAGTAGGTTCATCGATCTATGCAACGGTCAAGAAAGAGAAGTTTGACGATGTCTTCGACCAAGTATATGAGGTCGGGAAGCCCCCGACCTGTGAAATATTTTTGCCAACCTATTGTAAAGGCGCTACCAATCTAGTTTGTTCTTCGTACAAGAATTACCGACCAACATATAGGAGCTTCCGACCAATAAAATGACCTGTTGACCTAATAAACTTTGGTCGACCATTGATCTCGATCAAAACTATATTTCACCGTTCTGCAATAGGTTCTCTGCATAAAACTCTGGTGCCAGCAAAAGCAAAAAGAAGTTGATAAAGCTCCGATAATTTGATCCCATGCCGTTGACTAGTTAGAAGTGGTCGAAAACTCTCGTAAATCATGTTGCCGATCTTCAGTAGATTAATAACACTGGCAGCAATCCTACCGCCGACCAGCTTTGATAATCGTCGTCCTGTGCAATACCTGTTGCCAATCAAAAGATAGGAGTTATCGACTCGTTGCAAAGGAGTTACCAACCTGGTCTGGTGTAACAAATTGGGGATGCCGACCTCCGAAAATGTGTGGGACTGCATATAAATACCGACCGAGTATATAGAAGCTTCAATCTTTCTCAAGAGAACCTGGTATTTGACTTTATTGATGGGGGGAAATTTGGCCACCGATGTATCTGTTTGTTGCATATAAATAACTGCATGAGGGTTGAACCCATTTGGGTTGATGGATGAGAAGAGTTACTGGTTGAAGGTACTCGAAAGGACCATAAATAAATTCACTGTATTGAACCTTTCCTCTTTCAGAAGTTGAGAAGTCTTGACTAGTTTGAATTTTAGATGGGGCACTAATTTTGATGGTTTCATCGCACAATTTATTTGATTTTCCACCATTGTGGTCCTATTGTTGTTGTCGACTGGGTTTTCACCAAACCCAATAACTGGAGTATCAATATTCTCCATTAAAAGATATCTCAGAGAAAACCTGATTTATGATTGAATTTTGATGTTCCGTTCAACGAATTTTGGATAAATTTTCATTTCGATTCATAAATCTATTGTGAATAAAACAAACAGTGTCAGATATGCTTATAATGACACTATCAATAAGTTTATTGAAAGAAGACCTCTCCGGATGTTTACCAAATTATCCATTTTTATACATCTAGAATATTGGAATCAAAATATTTGGTGTAATCCAGAAATCACGTGTTTATCCTATTTTAAAGTATTTATGTAAGATTTATGGCCATGATATCCAATGTTTTGCAGATAAAAACTGATTCAACACTTATGAATATAAAATCACGATTGACTCTCAAGATGCATGAATAATATATAATAGATTATGAGAAAAGATAGAGAAAACTTAGCTTATGATGATGATATTCATCTCTTCAAATTAGAATGGAAAGAATTCTAGTATCGAATGCCCACAGACGACGCCAATCTGTTGAAGACAGAAAATGGCCTATGCCATTTTAGTGGCGTCAATAACAGATAAATGATGGGGGTGAGATTGAAGATGAAGATAAACATTCACACCAAACATATAAGAGACAAAAGGTTTTTAAAGTGGTTCGGCTATGAATAAAGCCTACGTCCACTGTTATTTTATTCCCAGGGGTTTACAATAACACAATATGGCGGAGAGAGAGAGAGAGAGGTGTGTATCTTGTATATCGTGTCTCTTACTTATTGTCCCTTTGGCTAAGAGAATGCATGTATTTATAGTGATGGGAGTCTAAGAGATGGAATGTATTTATACGTTCAGGCATTTACATTTATATTCAATGAATGTAACTATTGGTCTTCAATATATTGTATCCTATATACAATGATTGTAATAAGGGTTCCATGACCGTTGGTGAGCCTTCTTCTAATGGCAAAATCTTCTGGATGGTTTGTCTTCCTTGAGTTGGTTGGTATGCCGACCAACTCTCCTCGGGTGCCGACCAACTCTCTTCAGGTGTCGAGCAAGTATGAATATTTCCATGTAGGGTGAAAGGTGTTCCTATCTGACTGGTCCACGTGTATGCATAATTTTTAGCGTCAACACTAATAAAATAAAAACTAAAACCTAAAAATCAAAATAAAACATCATTTGTAAGGACATTTTTCACATGTCCGAAATGTTTCATTTATTTATGTCGTACGCCGCTACATTTGGCACGTCTCCTCACGATCTCACATGACGGCCTCTATCCGAATTCCGAGAATCAAGCATGCATTATCTCCACTAATATGTCCCACATCTGCCTCAATGACTTCACGTTCCAAGATTTTAGGGACTTAATGCAAGTGGTACGCAAGGGAAGTCAAAACAGTGAAAAAAAGGCACGATAGGAGAGTTCAAGGGCATTTTCGTAATTTCACATCCATAGTTCGGAGGTCTAGTCAACTAGAAAGTTGAATATCTCGCCGCAACGAAGATATTGGAAAAAACGGCACCTCAATCCGAGCTACGGTGAAGGAGTTATGACCTTTTGAAGATAGAGAAAATTCCTTAAAGAATGCTGTTTTTTTTGTACGCTGGATAGAATTTTAGAGTTTTAAGAACGTGGGACTCTTCATATTTTTTCCTATAAATACCAACTTCGGGGGAGTTGTTTTGCAAGACTTTAGGAGATGAATTTGAGAGTCCAAATACACCTAGTCTTCATACTCTTGAGTCCCAAGACTCATGTTTTGATTCACACATCATTGCCAAACCTTTGTGAATCCTTTAAGCAACCCAAGAACACAACTTTGGTTTGTTCAACCCTTGTGGAGGAGACCGTTCTTATTCTTCATTGCATCCCTACTGGAAAGGGATAATTCCAGCCGCGACTACAGAATCCGATACCCGAGGGTAATTCTTAGTCAACTTGTATTTTCATTGTAATCCGATTGTAAGCCGTTCTCTTACAAATTATAGTGAAAATAAATGGTTTTGCCCTTGAGGGGGATTTTTCCTTAATTGCATGTGTTTGAATGTTCTTGCATAGATTATCAATTTATTCAATCACATACTGGTGCATGTTTAGGGTTTGTTTGTGTTAAAAGGGTTTTATATATAACTCGATCATTTGAACGCGAGCACACACGTTTCTCAAATTGGTATCAGAGCAGGTTACGCTAATCTATCGCGTATTCCTTTTTTTGTTCCGCAAAATTTTTCTAAGATATCAATTTTCTGAAAAAATTGATTTTTGAAAAAGTGCGTGTTCAAATGGAGAAGTCATATTATAAAATGCCTATTTTTGACGGGACAAATTATGCTTATTGGAAAGCCCGTATGAGGTCGGCTTTAAAAGCCATTGATGAACGTGTATGGATTTTGGTTGAATGAGGGTGGACTCCTCCCACCGTGACTGTTGATAATGTGACCAACTTGAAACCTGACATTTCTTGGTCTAATGAAGAAATTAAATGGTCATCTTTTAATTCTAAGGGTCTAAGTGCTATTTCTGGGTCTGTCACACCTGATGAGTTCAAACGCATAATGACGTGTACCACGTCAAAAGAGGCATGGGATGTTTTACAACTCACCCATGAAGGAACTAATGCTGTGAAAGAGTCTAAGTTGCAAAACTTGACAACTCAATTTGAAACAATCACCATGCATGATTCTGAATGCTTTGATGAATTTTATGCTAGACTTTCTGACATTATGAATACTAGTTTTAATCTTGGTGAACAAATTCTGAATGCTAGAGTTGTTAAAAAGATTCTTCGTTCTTTACCTAAGCGTTTTATCCCTAAAGTCACTGTGCTAAATTCTATGGGTAATTTAAGTACGCTAAAATTGGAAGAACTTGTAGGAGATTTGCAAACTTATGAAATTGATATGTTCCCTAAAAATGCTAAATCTAAAGATAAGGGAATTGCTCTTAAAGCCCAAGAGAGAAGGAGTGAGGGGTCAGCTAGAAAGAGGGTAGAGTCATCTAGAAAGAGAGAGACTGGCACGTTAGATTCTGAGTGCGATTTTGACTTAGATGATTTAGCTCTTTTCGCAAAAAATTTCAGGAGGATTCTCAAATTTAAGAAAAATGGCAATTTTAAAGATAAAAAGAAATTTGAGAAAAATAAGTTTGAAAAGAAAAATGAAAAAGTTTCCAAAAATTCTTCTCTGAAAGAAAGTGAGAGATGTTTTGAGTGTGATGGTAGGGGTCATAGAGCTTTTGAGTGTGCCAATCGTCTGAATAGAGAGAAAGGGAAAGCTTTCCTTAATGCTACCCTTAGTGACGACAGTGAGGTCGAGACGGTGGATTCTGGAGATGAGTCACCGCATGAGTGTAACTTCACCGCATTCATGGCCAGCCAAGTGAGCACTCCTAGTTCTCCTCACGACGATGAGGATGATGCTTCACAGGGACACCACGACAGTGAGATCGATGTGAGTGAGGGGGAGGATGACACAAGTGAGAGCAAGAGTGATATACAACGCGCCTACGCTGAGTTATATTCTGAGTCTTTTAAAACTAAAAAGCGTAACAAAGCGTTAGTTCTTAAGATCACTTGCCTAGAGGAAGATTTAAGGAAAGCGAGAGAAAGAGAGTTCTCCACCTGCACCGCCCTGAGAGAGAGAGAATCTACCTGTGTCGAGAATGAGAATTTGTTTAGAGAGAGAGAGAGTACTCTAGAGAAAGAGAGAGGGGACTTGATCAAGTAAGTGGCTAGTCTTACGAGTCAGCTCCATTCCTCCGTGGAGACTCGGAAGAAACTTGAAGCCCTTGTTGCCCAGCTGACTCATGATCTTGAGAAAGCATGGGAAGTCAAGGTACAAATTGAGGACAGATCTGGGAAGATGGGAAAGATGCTCTTCGGCCCCGCTTTAGATTTTGGTGATCGTCAAGGAATTGGATATGATGGTGCCTCCACGTCCCAAATTGCACCTGGACCAGTTCCTGAGTTTACTACAACTCCTTATGGTCACCGTAAAAAACCTCGAAGGAGAGTTCGACCAAGAAAAGCAAACCAAGGTCCGCCTTTGACTGAGCTCTTTTGTACTTATTGCAAAACAAAAGGCCACCTTAAGGAAACTTGCTATAGCATGGGTCGGACACGACGTACTACTGCTCCACCACGACATACTGATGAGTTTTCTAGTCTGAGAGAGCGAGTTGAGTTCTTAGCTGCCACGACTCAGAGTTTGATGAAAGAATTCCGGCGGATGTCTTCGCCGTTAGTGAATGCTTCTTACATTCCAGCTAAAACCAACAAAGGCAAACAAAAGGTCATCTCTGCTTGGGTGCCTAAGAAAGATAAAAAGGCCTTTGTTGTTCATGTTGCTCTCAAAGCACATAATACCTCACAGTGGTATTTTGATAGTGGGTGCTCCAGACACATGACAGGTGATGCCTCATTTTTTACTACTCTGGAGGATTATCAAGATAGAAGAGTCACCTTTGGAGATGGGAGTAAGTCTAGCATTATAGGACGAGGTACTATCGAGTTACCTGGTTTTCCTAAGCTAGAAAATGTTTTGTACGTCAAAGGTTTGAAAGCAAACCTTCTCAGCATTAGCCAGCTGTGCGACACTAACTTTGCAGTAAAGTTTGACCGGGACGCGTGTAAAGTCTACAATCAAGCCGGTAAACTTTTGATGCAAGGGGTGAGGACCGAGGATAATTGCTATGGGACTGAGCCCACATCCTCACTTGTCTGCAACAGCGCCACGATCACTCCTATGGATCTGTGGCACCAACGTCTAGGTCACGAGAACGTTAGAGATCTCAATCGTTTATCTAAAAAGGACCTAGTACGTGGCTTACCATCTCTTAGAAAGTCAACTTCGACCGTTTGTGGACCCTGTCAGTTGGGAAAACAAATTCGTAGTCCTCATAGGAAGTTACATTCCATTACCACCTCTCGTGTTCTGGAGTTGATTCACATGGATCTTATGGGTCCCACTCGTACTGAGAGTCTAGGTGGTAAGAGGTAAATCCTCGTGATGGTAGATGATTTCTCCAGATACTCCATTGTAGGTTTTCTGAGAGAGAAATCCGATGCTGTAGATTTCTTAACGACCAAGTGCCGTGTCCTGCAAAATCAACACGGTGTCACTATTAACAGAATACGTAGTGACAACGGAACTGAATTCAAGGAAGCAAAGGTGTATTTGTACTGTGATAGCCTTGGGATCAAACATGAGTTTTCTCCTGTGAGAACTCCTCAGCAAAATGGAATTGTTGAGAGAAAGAATAGAACGATCCAAGAGATGGCTAGATCTATGCTTCTAGGTTGTAAAGTTTCTAGGAGATTTTGGGCAGAGGCAGTGTCTACTGCATGCCACACGGTGAATAGGGTGTATCTGCGTCCACACACACTTCACACTCCTTATGAGTTGTGGACTAGCAAGAAGCCCAACCTAGCATATTTTCGTGTCTTTGGGAGTAAATGCTACATCCTACGGGATAGAGAGCAATTAGGAAAGTTCGACTCCCGAAGCGACGAGGGAATATTTCTAGGATATTCATCGAATAGCAGAGCGTACCGGGTTTTTAACCTGAAGAGCTCTAAGATTATGGAATCAATAAACGTCACCGTGCAAGATGACGAACCTCCGACGGTTATTGATCCTAACCTTCAGTGTGAGGATGAGGATTGTTCTGACAGTGATTTACCTGTTCCTCTCTCACACTCTTTGGACCCTACTCCTGTGTTAGGGGACACACCTGCTTGGGTTCGCAAGAGTCATGACCCTTCTGCCATTATTGGTGATCCCACTCTAGGGGTCAAGACTCGTGCTCAGCTAGAGAACGTTGTTAGCCATCTTTGCTACACGTCCAAAGTCGAGCCCAAGAACCATAAAGAAGCACTCAAGGATGAATACTGGATATCTGCTATGCAGGATGAGTTGCTTCAGTTTAAAAAGAATGATGTCTGGGAACTTGTCCCCCGGCCTAGTGAGATTAATGTGATAGGTACCCGGTGGATTTTTAAGAACAAAATGGATGAAAATGGTACCATAATCCGAAATAAGGCTAGGTTGGTCCCTCAAGGCTACACACAGATAGAGGGTGTAGACTTTGGGGAGACATCTGCTCCTGTTGCGAGGCTTGAGTCCGTCGTCTTCTGCTCGCCATCGCATGTCATCTGCGCTTCAAGGTGTATCAGATGGATGTCAAGAGTGCCTTTTTGAATGGCATTCTACAGGAGGAGGTTTATGTGGAACAACCAAAAGGGTTTGAAGACCCTCAGCACCCTGAGCACGTCTACTATCTGAGGAAAGCCTTGTATGGTTTGAAGCAAGCACCCCGTGCTTGGTACGAGAGGATTACTTCCAATCTCTTAGCTCGTGGCTTCAAGAGAGGGGGAGTAGATATGACGTTGTTTGTCAGGAGAGATGACGGTGCTATTTTGGTTGCCCAGGTTTATGTGGATGACATAGTCTTTAGATCCACATGCTCCCAGCATGCTCACCACTTTGAGGAGGAGATGAAAAGTGAGTTTGAGATGAGCATGGTTGGTGAGCTTACATTCTTCCTTGGTCTCCAGGTTCGTCAGCTAGAGGATGGGATGTTCATCTCCCAATCCAAGTATGCTAGAGACCTAGTGAAGAAATTTGGTTTAGACTCCTCTAAGCATGCACGTACACCTATGAGTACCACTACCAAGCTTAGTAAGGACACTTCAGGCAAGGACGTAGAGCAAACCTTATATCGGAGTATGATAGGTAGTCTCCTCTACTTGACTGCCAGTCGTCCCGACATCACCTTTAGTGTTGGAGTCTGTGCGCGTTATCAGGCATCCCCAAAAGAGTCACATTTACTTGCTCTAAAACGTATTATTAAATACGTAAGTGGGACTCTCTCATACGGGATTTGGTATTCCTTTGATACCGATGACCGTCTGTCCGCCTACGCGGATGCCGATTGGGCTGGGGATGTAGATGGATGTAGGAGCACTTCTGGTGGGTGTTTCTATTTTGGTTCTGCTCTTGTCTCCTGGCTGAGCAAGAAGAAAAATTCCATCTCTTTGTCCACTGCGGAGGCTGAGTACATAGCCGCCGGGAGTTGTTGCACACAACTCTTGTGGATGAAGCAAATGCTGAAGGATTATGGGATATCACAGGACACCATGACCATTTCCTGTGATAACACGAGCGCGATACACATATCCCGCAATCCAGTTCATCATTCGCCCACAAAACACATCAGGATACGTGAGCACTTTATTCGTCAGTTAGTTGAAGAGAAAGTCGTATCCCTGAGTTTTGTTCCTACCGACCGTCAGTTAGCCGATATTTTCACGAAACCTTTAGATACCCTTAGATTTGAGAGTCTTAGGAAATATTTAGGGATTTGCACAGTTGACTGAGGGGTTGGTCTATGTCTAGAATAGGATGCTTCTTCATGTTCATATCATATGCTTCCTATTTCTAGTCTGTTTTATATGTACCATTACTTTGTTGTACAACTTTGTTTTATTCTTTTTGCTTTTTATATTTCTTTTGAAAAAAATACAAAAAGATTTTCCTTTAAGAAAAATTTTGAGAAAAGCACAAAAAGATTTTATTTTTCCAAATTTTTGAAAAAATCCAAAAAGATTTTTGTATTTTTCTTCTTTTATGGATGAGCATGTAAGATAGTCAAGTCACAACTTCATTCCATTTATCCATGTGACTGTTTGATAGAGATTTAAGAGGCTACATCATTTCATCCATGTGCTTTACATTGATTGGAGTCTTTGAGATGTAATTAGTGATATCTTCCTACATGTTTGACTCCTATATCCTTTATTGCACACATGCACGGCTATATTTGATTATTGCACTTGTCTATCTCATGTTGGCTTGCTTGTTTTCATCTCAATCCTGTCTATACAATGTACAATATGCGATAAAACTTGACAAGATTGGAATGCATGTAAAAACCGTTTTGGTGAGACTCTGTGTTTTTGTATAACGGGGAGGGGCTGCGAAAGGTAATCATCTATCCTTTGCGCAAAAGCCACCGTTAAAAAGGACCTAAAAAATGGAGGAATTTTAATATCCGAGGTCCAAAGAGGTTAAAAGAGCCCGAAAAAATTTAAAGGCAATAAAAAGCGATTCATGCCAAATATGGGCCACTTAGGTTTCACCATCAATTCTCCAAAGTTTGAGAATTTAGAATGCCTCTATTCAATACAATATCCGAGGGAGTTTGGTTAGAGAATCTAAACAGGTTTGCACTTCCTTGAAAGTCCTGAAAAAGCATAAAATCATTTTGGACGTTATTGGTGTGGAAATCATTTTGAGCTTTGATTTGTTGATTTGATTGAGTCAATATCTTATACTGTCACTCTTTTACACCAAAGGAAGCATTTGAGTTCATTCGTTAGGAATATCCAATATTCATCGTGCACATATGTCATGTTTGTATGCATTGATTTTCCTATCGAATTTGATCACACCACTTCATTTACGCTATCATTGACTTGGTTGCTTTCTGTTTATTCATGGTGTGTTTTTATCCTAGTGACACCCCTCACTTGCTTATTTGATTTATTTCTCTAATTTGTCCATTTGGGGACATCATAAAAAGGGGGAGAAAGAATTATCATATTATGGGAGAGTTTGAATTCTGGGGGAGTTTTTGAGATGTTGCTTATGTTTTTATCATATATTGATATCCATGTTATCTCATTTCAAACTCGATATGTCACGTGGTATTTGCTTTGTCTCATGTGTGTAGGTATGAAGATTGCAGATCTATATGTTGCACACCCGGATGAGAAAAGTTTTGAGATTCCTGAAGAATTAAAGAACAAACGATGAAGACTATTCATTTGTACCTTTTCCAGTTTTGGGTTCATGGGAGGGTAGATTTGTATAGGAAATTTCATATTTGATAATTCATATTTTTTATGTATGTACCGACATAGACATAGGGGGAGATTTGTCAGGACATTTTTCACATGTCCGAAATGTTTCATTTATTTATGTCGTACGCCGCTACATTTGGCACGTCTCCTCACGATCTCACATGACGGCCTCTATCCGAATTCCGAGAATCAAGCATGCATTATCTCCACGAATATGTCCCACATCTGCCTCAACGACTTCACGTTCCAAGATTTTAGGGACTTAATGCAAGTGGTACGCAAGGGAAGTCAAAACAGTGAAAAAAAGGCACGATAGGAGAGTTCAAGGGCATTTTCGTAATTTCACATCCATAGTTCGGAGGTCTGGTCAACTAGAAAGTTGAAGAGCTCGCCGCAACGAAGATACTGGAAAAAACGGCACCTCAATCCGAGCTACGGTTAAGGAGTTATGACCTTTTGAAGATAGAGAAAATTCCTTAAAGAATGCTGTTTTTTTTGTACGCTGGATAGAATTTTAGAGTTTTAAGAACGTGGGACTCTTCATATTTTTTCCTATAAATACCAACTTCGGAGGATTTGTTTTGCAAGATTTTAGGAGACGAATTTGAGAGTCCAAATACACCTAGTCTTCATATTCTTGAGTCCCAAGACTCATGTTTTGATTCACACATCATTGCCAAACCTTTGTGAATCCTTTAAGCAACCCAAGAACACAACTTTGGTTTGTTCAACCCTTGTGGAGGAGACCGTTCTTCTTCTTCATTGCAGCCCTACTGGAAAGGGATAATTCCAGCCGCAACTACAGAATCCGATACCCGAGGGTAATTCTTAGTCAACTTGTATTTTCATTGTAATCCGATTGTAAGCCGTTCTCTTACAAATTATAGTGAAAATAAATGGTTTTGCCCCTGAGGGGGATTTTTCCTTAATTGCATGTGTTTGAAGGTTCTTTCGTAGATTATCAATTTATTCAATCACATACTGCTGCATGTTTAGGGTTTGTTTGTGTTAAAAGGGTTTTATATATAACTCGATCATTTGAACGCGAGCACACACGTTTCTCATCATTAAATAAAAGGAAATAAAAAAATAAATCCTAAAAACGATTCAAACTAAAAATTAAAAATACAAAAAAAAATACGAAAGGGAACAAATCAAACAGACACGACTCGGGACAGAGTTTAGGCTAGGTTAGGGTAGGCTAGGGATACGGGATTGGTAATTAGCTCCATAATCCGAACAATTGCCTTGAAATACGCATTTGAACACCACAACGTGCATTCGACCTACAAAATAGACAATAAAGCGCATAAGACCCAAATTGCAGAGAATTAGCAACTAAAATATGTCTATTTGGGGTATAAAATGAACAGTTTTGGGTGCTTATCACACCACCCCCAAACAGAGTGTTACTAGTCCTCAAGCAATAAGATAGAGAGAAAGAGAAAGATAAGAAACTAAAAGTGTACCACTTTCGCGGGCACTTGCGATTGCACTTAGCATGTGCAACAAGCCTTTAAACCTATAGGTTTCCCTACAGGACGAGTTGTGTCTCGTGAGGGTTTGTAGAGAATATACCCACAAAAGTCTTATTTGTAAAAATTTATTGAAAGGCAGCCAGTCTCTTATTAGACGTAGAATAGTCGCACAATCCGTCATGAGAGAAATAATTTGAGAAACACAAGCTAGAATGTGTAAAAAGATTAAGCTAATTAAATATTCAAAGCACATCCTTCCTAGAGCTCAACGTGTGTAGTGTGAATCAGTCAAAACGGGTTGAGTATCACAAGAGTAATTCCTAGATTGCCTATTCGGAATCAACGCTTCAACTTCAAATCTGATGGATATATCTCTCTCAAACGATCTCTCGATATTAGGGTTAGTGTATCGCTCATGTGTGTGAGGAGGTGAGTAAATGTAAGCAAGTTCAAACGTCTCACACACATATAAAAAAGAACGAATAGTTAAAAATGATCTAATGAAAGAAATGCTAATCACTATAGTGAGAACGTCGAGTTATTCACCGCATTGACTATCATTTGCCCGAACACCGAGGGGAGAATATGTATGTATATGGGTGAGGGAGAAATGAAATGAGGTAAGATGGTATGAGGTATGATATGATAGAATGGTGAGTGATGGATGTGTGAAATGATGGATGCAAAATGGATGGATATGCAATAAGATTGAGAAGAGTGTATAGCACTTGAAGAACAAATGTCTTTATTACAAAAAGAACTAATTACAAAACTCTTTTTCTTTTCTTTATTTTTTTTTTGCGATTTTTCTTTTCTTTTTCTTCTATTTTTATGTTTATCTATTTTTTTTCTTTTTTGTGTTTTTGTTTTTGTTCTTGTACTCTCAACATGGAAGACATTTTACATTTGAAAAACACTCTTTTTCTCAATATGATGGATGATATATGAACGTGGTGGGGAATATGGTAAGGTAATGAGTGAAAGAAATGAGAACTGGTAGGTGTATGGATTAAAAATTGGTGATCGGGACAAATTTAAAGACACATGTTTCTTACAACTCGAAAGTGACGTCGTTCTCAGTGATCAAGCCAAAAATTTAGTGAAGAATAATGAGATCATGCAATAATTTAAGTGCGGACCCAAAAAAGTTGAATCAACTTGTGACTCAGAGATTGCGTAAAACACTCTGAAAGGGTGAAAGGCACAAATTTCACAAGCTAAAGTCACCACTAGTGATCCTTAAGGTTCTCTTTAGAATTGTGGTACTCCTCAACTCTAATCAGTATTGACGTGATAAATGCACAAATTTTGTTGAGTCTAGGAATTCATGGTGCAAAATGCCTTGTTGTGTATTACATAAGCTATTTATAAAACAATATTCTCTAGATTGATTCCTAAACTTGAAAAGATGGATGATAGAAAATTCACATCAATAAATGAGATGAAAGAAACTGCACTAAATTTTAAAAATCAGGTTTAAAAATCAAAATTTTCAAAAGAGGTACGATTTTGATAAAATTCCCCACCCCCAAACAAAAAGGAACATCGTCCTCGATGTTAAGTAAAATGATTTTTAAAATTGAGAGCATAAGATAGGAAAGAGTTTACCAGAACCAACCGCTAATGAAGTGAACAAATGTAGCCAAGAATAAACCTGAATAAGAATTGAGAAAAAAATGTGAACAAGTCTATAACATGGAAAGCATAGGGTGATGTGAAGCACCACCCCCAAACAGGACGAGACTAGTACAAGAAACGATGGGCTGCCTCCCGGTAGCACTAAGTTTAATATCTTCGGCCAGACCGAAGGGATCTCACCCTAAAGATAAGATCTATAAAAGAACGGGGCGGCATAAGAATTGGGTGATGAAAATCACCCCCAAAGAAGACTGAAGCGCCAGTCTTGTTGGAAACAGGCTAAAGTGGTCAATGCACTTGTATGGCAAAGTGCATCACACGATGAAAAGCATCGGTAGACCATGGGCGGGTGGGGATTAAGGTAAGGGTGAGGATGAATAAGCATCTGTCACGGGAATTATTGAGCCAAAAGGTTAGGGAAACTAGGGCCCTATAATAATGGTGCTCTAGTTAGTGAGGGAGGTAATATGGTTTGGTAAGTGGAATGGGATGGGCCTCATAAAAATCACATGACTGTTCTATGGATGGGCGATGATAATGGTTGCACCGTGACACACCAGGAAGCTATTAATGGGAAAAATTAACACGACAAAATAGTGGGGGGCATAAAATAACAAGCTCGGCGTCACAAAAGTGGGGAGTAACACCACAAATACTCTCATGGTTCGGGGATGGTTTCAGGTGAGGATCTAAAAATGTAGAGGGAAACATGAACTGTGTAAAATCAAGATCCAAACCAAGTGGTGGGGTGAAAAGGACAGTGGGTGGGTCGGGTGGGATAAATGGTGGATCGGGTGGGATAAATGGTGGAGGAAGATGATCCAACTCAAGCGTGGGAGACACTCACTCATTGGGAGGAGTAAAGGAATAATCACAAGGGAGTGTTGTTTTTAAAGAAGGAGATGTTAACTCTTCCGCAAGAGTAGCATCAGTGAATGTGGTTGGTGGGTAAGACGAGGCACTAATATCTAAGATAGAGGAATCACTAGAAATATCGGGCTCAAAGGGAGCCATGCATAGTGGGAAATCATCCATATCCGTACAGGTAAGAACTATCACACATTCTATGTCGGGAAAATGGTGAGCACTCGTAGCCGGAGCTAACCTAAACGATATGATCATGTTAGAGACATATGCAATTGAGGCATAAGGTAAAAGCTTGGGCATATTTTTAGATATCTTGGGAGTGTGAACTGTAATGATGGGTTCATGTGGACATGGTGGGATTGGATTAGGCTCACTATCGATGGATAAATCAACACAAGTGTCAACTTGAGTCCCTAACCATGGAATGGTCTCAACTTCGAGATTCTCGAGAGGATAGGGTTGGTCACACTCAAAATCTGTGTCACAAGAGGACACAATATCATCACACTCGGTTGCAACGATGGGTGGAGCCATGGGAATGTCCGACTCTCGCTCACATTCCAATTCATTTAGTCGTTCTTCAAGCCTTTGAAGAGATTGAGTTTGAATTTGAGTGGCTCTCTCTTGCTCGATGATAAGTTGTTACAAGAGGGTTTAGAGAGCGGAGGTCGATGTTGGTGGTGGTGGAGTGATGGGTGGTGGATATGGTTGAGGTGGACACAACTCGCTACGATCATGACTATATGGAGAATACTCAAATGAAGTGTGTGGAGTGGGGCCAAGTTCATCATACACAAAAGGATCGCTTTCGTGATGGACAAATGGTTGATATTCAGTTGGTGTAGAGTGAGGGAACTGATCATGAACGGGTGCACAAGGTTTTCATGAAGACTGTTGGAATGTGTGGGGATCCACAACATCGGGTTGGGATTCATATTGCTTGAAAGGGTAATCAGGCCTCCACAAATAGCTCAGGTACTCACATAACTCGGGATTAGGTATATCGGGATAATAGGCCGAGGTGGGTTCCGGAACATGTCATAAGGATACACATGTTCCATGGTGGATTCGGAAGGATATGACAAGTACGGACACTCGTGGGACATGTGATCGGCATAATAACAGTGGGCGAAAAACAAAGGATGAGACACGTCGACACTTGACACCAAGGGTGAGGGAAAATGAGGTGCGTGCATGGACGGGTCAAGAGTATCGACGGTACTCGTGGGAGAGGTGAGACCACTAAGGATATCATTAAGAGACGGCTCGGGATCACACTCACACGTGTCGCGTGACAGTGGAAAATTACCAAAGTAGTCTCGTAAAGGACGTTCTTCGGCCATGAGGAGAGAAATATTTTTTTGATTTTTCTAAAATGAAAGAAAGAAAATATTTTCGGGGTTTTGTGAAAAATAAAGGAAGAAAATATTTTTGGATTTTTCTAAAAATGAAAGAAAGAAAATATTTTTGGATTTTTGTTATAAAAATGAAAGAAAATATTTTTGGGCTATTTGTTTGTAAAAATAAAGGAAGAAAATATTTTTCTATTTTTTGGAAGAAAAGGTGGGGAAAAATATGGACTTGCTGAATGGACGAACTAATTAAAACCGACTACCAAAAAATGAATTGGACACACACGCAAGTTAAGGAGAATTCCTAACTAGCACATAGCCAATTTTTATCTTCAAAATTAGGTGAGAGGGTAGTCAAATTTTAATTAAGTCCGTGGACGATAAAAAATCATGGAATTATCTGAGTGATCGACTTTGCAAAATTTTCTCCTATTGGGATACCTAGTTGATTGATTTTAAATTTAGTGATGGCTAGGGTAGCACACAATGGTAAGCGAGTGAGTCGAGTGATGAAATCCCTTCTTGTGAGTGACCGGGTGTAGGTCTTAGTAATTTAATTCATCACACCATTCAAAAAAATAAATGCGAGAATAAAATCACACAAGAGCACACAAGAGCACAAAAGAATTGACTCGCTAACAGGAGAGGCGCGAGGGTATAAGAAATGTACATCCCACGATTTTTAGGCCGTGGGGTGCCAAAAAATTTGAGTCGACTGGGGGGAGATCACGCCAATCTCAGTCGGCCCCGGGAGTCCTACCGACCCAAGGTAGAGTGGATTCTAAATCCTCGCCTTTGGACGCCCTCTCTCTACCTTGTTCGGCTTCCCTATCACGCTTTCTTCAATTTTTACAATTTCTAAAATGAAAAATAAAATAAAGGTGTCTCTATGCACCGCAATACAAGCCAAGAATAGAACAATCCTAAATACAAGCCTTCTAAAATAAAGAAAAAATGGTACTAAAAATAACAAAGTGCGAAATATAAATGAACTACAATATGAAATCGGCTCCAAGTGCTTCACACTCCCAAGAATGGCAACGGCGCCATTTGATAAAAATGAAATTTCGGTGTGTTTCTCCCCGGCAACGGCGCCATTTGATAAAAAAAACTTTTCGAAATATTCATCGTTGCTGGAAAGTCCTCTAATCAAAATCCTCAATTACCTACAAAATATAATAATCTAAAGTGTAGAGGTAAGTAAGGATATCAATCCACATCAAGGGGGTAAAGCTAGAGATAAAGTCAATTGTAATTCACTTTTTATTTTCTTTTTGGGATTTTTTCTTTTCTATTTTTTTTTAGCTTTTTCAATATTAAAACAATTGGGGTGAGGATGTGAAATAACACTAAACTATATGGAAGATCAAATTACAAACTAAAAAGTGACTAAAATGAAAAACAAAGTCTAATACTAAAATAAGAGATAAAATGAGGTAAATAAATGTGAGAACAATCAAGGAGTGGGATTACACCACAAATTTGAGCTATTCTAACTAATTAATTTAATTAATTGAATTCTCCCAAATTAGTATCAGAATTACAAATCAACTCTCATTGAAAATATAATTTTAATAGTAACCTTTTAAAAAAATATGTTTATTCCCCCACAACTCTAGAAAATAGATATACACTCCTTTTAATTAATCACCCGCTAGAATCGATTGATTAAAATTTATGTAAATCTTAGAAAATAAAAATAGAGTTAAAATTCAAGTAATAATATCACACTTAAGAAACCCCTATCTCTAGTTCGAATCTAAAATGGGTAATTATAACTAGAATTTTAATTTTCTCTCGAAAATCATTTACCCTCTCTCAATGCGTAAATTTAAGGGTGAGGGATAAAAATTAACATTCAAAGGGAATTTTCAAGTAATCAAACTAATTAAATTAAAATAACATCAAATAAGGGTTCACCCCACCCCTTGAAAGGGGATTTAGCCTAACATGGTATGAAATTTGACAAATTAATAATCAAATGTATAAAATAAATGAGAAGAGAAGAGAATAGTCAAACCCAATCTCTTGAAGGGAAATTGAACTCTTATTTCCTTGAAATCAAGCACAATCCATCCAATATGAGCATCCAACAATAACCAATTCAATATAATACTCAATTGAATCTCTTACAAAATTTAACCTCACAAATATCTAACAAAAATACAAATAATAAAATAAAACTATTTACAAAATGGTGTTTATCCTAATTTATTTTCTACACTAAATTATCTCTCTCTAGAATTCTCTCTACAAATTGATCTTCTAAAGCTCCCTTCAAATTGGGTCTTCCATTCTTTAAATAGTAGGCATGGAGCATGGGGGTAAAAATGGGAGGATAAAGGTGCAAGAGGTTGTATAAGGTGTGGTTGAGGGTTAATTTAGGAAAATGCACAAATGTGCATGAGTTGTGTGAGGTAAGGAAGGTACATGGGTGAGGGAATTTGGGTGACAAAATCTGATATGGTTATGGGGTATTTTGGATATATGGGTTAAATGAGTTAGTTGGGGGTAGTTTGGTAAAATGGGTTTAATTAGACACATGGGCATTTTATTTGGCGTTGGTTTAGTCTTTTCTGTTTGGGTTAGCAGGAGATAAATCGTGCGGCTTATATGGTGAAATGGGTTAAGGCTTGGAAAGAAGGTAAATGAGTTTGGGTTCCTTGGGTTGAAATCGAGTTAATGGGTGTTGGATCGAGTTGGGAAGTCGAGGAACTGTGGTGGTTTGGACACGAATTTCTGGGCTGCTCGCTGGTCGATAGCTTTCGGGTTTAAATTGGTTGCACAAGGGGTTGGTCGGTGTCGAGGGAGATCGGGCTAAGGGGTGACGTTCGGATCTTAGGCAGCGGGTAGGTGGCCGCCGGGTTGGGGAGTTGGAGTTCCGAGTTTCGCCGGGTTTGAGTTCGCCGGCGAGGGTTGAGGCTGGAGGGATTAAGGTGGGTGAGAGAAGTGGGTGAGAGGTTGGAGGGTTGTGTATTGGTTTTGAACTGGGTTCAGGTGATAATGGGTCCGGTTTCACACCGACCGGAGTAAGGTTGTAAGGAGGGGTTTAAGGATGGTTTGATTTTGTGGCTATGGAGTTTGGAGAGAGGAGAGAGGTTGAGTTGTTGGGGAAGAAGGGTGGTTTGATTAGGTGGGTGAGGGTGTAGGAAATGTGTGTATGGTTGGGGGTTTATTTTGTGTGTATGATAATGTGTAGGTTAGTGGGTGTGAGGGTTTTTTAGTGTGTTTAACTTATGGTCCCTAAAAAATATCTAACTAAAAACAATAAAACTAAAAATTAAATCCTAAAAATAAAAATAAAAATAAAAACTTAAATAAAATAAAATAAAATAAAAACTCAAGTCCCATAAAAAAAATTCCTAAAACTTAAAAATTAAAACTAAATACCTACACTAATGTAAATCCACATAAAACTAAAAAAATAAATGAATTCCTAAAAAAAAATTAATCGTAATAAAATAAAAACTAAAGACTAAAAATCAAAATAAAACATCATTAAATAAAAAGAAATAAAAAATGAATCCTAAAAAAGATTTAAACTAAAAATTAAAAATATAAAAAAAATATGAAAGGGAACAGACCAAACATACACGACTCGGGACGGAGTTTAGGCTAGGTTAGGGTAGGCTAGGGATACGTGATTGGTAATTAGCTCCATAATCCACACAATTGCCTTGAAATAGGCATTTGAACCCATTAACATACATTCGACCAACAAAATAGACAATAAAGCGCATAAGACCCAAATTATCGAGAATTAACAACTAAAATACGTGTATTCGGGGTATAAGATGTACAGTTTTGGGTGCTTATCATATATGATGAGTGTGGTATATAAATATACGCGTGTGATTTATTCTATTGTGTGTTCATTAGTAGATAAGATACATAATGACATCTAAGTAACCTAAGTATTTGGAAACATAATACTTACTTGGTGATTTTTATCGTCTAAAGGGTTTGGAAGTTTGGTAATGTATTGTATTGGTAATACGGGTGGGCACAACGAGTTAGTATGAAATAAGAGATTTAGTTCAAACTATTTTGGTGGGGTAGCGTAACTAGGATGGTTTAGGAGAATACGTTAAGCGTGCACAGTAGTTAAGAGGTGAGTATCTCAAGTGAGGGAATGTGATGTTAACATGTATATAATATCTTCTATTATTACATTTTAAATACTTGTAAATATTTTTCAAATGTTCTTAGGCTCTAACCCATTTCAAATCTATTTTTGTAAAAACCTTTTAGGTGTCTAGCCACAAGGACGCCAAGCTTAGGAGTCCATTATCATTTGACGTACGCTGCTGCGGATGTTTCATGACCTCTACAGTAGACGCTTCCACTTTTATCAATTCATTTTCACCATTTAGTTATCTCTGTGGGGCATGTCTCCCATTTTTAGTCGATGGTTATTTCATAGCTACATCATCTCCATTTTATTTCCAGTTGTTGGAATTGGTTTTACTTCTGGACTATTGTATGTGGACTTCAGTCTGGAGTGTTTATCCTAGTCTCGTTTATTTAGTCAGTTATTTTAACATTTATTACGTTGTTTTCTAGAATGGTGAATGTGTTTAGTAATTTAAATTATTGCATGTAAAAAAGGATTAAAATTTTGACATTGGGCCATTAGGGTATCAATAACATAATTATATTTCGACTGTGATGCTAAGAATGAAATCATTAATGATTCATGTTTAACTTAATAATGGACTGATCACCCAATATTAGAATAGGCGGGATGTCGCAGATGGTATCAGAGCATTAGGTACTAGTGTCCTTAGGATCTGTACGAACTTGTCACGTTTCCCGCATAGCATTCATTATTATAGAGCCCTACTATTAGGATATTTATATTCATGATTACGCATTTACGTCTTCAACTATTTTGAGATAGACTGAATTCTGGACTTTTAGAAATTCTCTTTCATTTCAGATGCCCCCCCAAACGTGCACCCCAAGCCACCAGAGATGCACAGCCAAAGCCACAGTCAGCTTAGGCACAAGAGATTATGAACGCTACTGAGGTCACCACTATTGATTCACAGGCGGTTAACACAGGTTTGACCATATTTTCTTAGTAGGCACCATAGGTTCCACCTCAATCGCCGGTTGTGGCACCAAACCAGACACTCGTTTCCTTCTTCTAAGGAGCAAGTTAAATATGCCTTTCAAAAGGCTCATATTCTTGAGTTTCAGGGAAGATCAAATGTCTTTGTTTCTTGCCAATGGAAGTAGGACATCCAGCAGAATGTACAGATGTAAGAATGAACTAATACACAGATACATATACTAGCTACTTTTAAGCTAGTGGGGGTAGCCTTGCAGTGGTGGCAGCCTGTTACCGCTGCACAAGAGACGGATAATATGCCTATTCTGGAGTTCTGGGAGAGGTTCGATCGCAAGAACTTTCCATCCGCCATTTCGATTGAGATGAGGCGAAAGTTCTTATACATTTCCCATGAGGGAATGGCAGTGTATGAATATGAGGAGGACTTCCCTCAGTTTGCTAAAGTCGTACTAGATGAGGTGAGCACAGAGGATACGAGGATACAACTCTTTGTTGATGGTCTTAGTTGGAGAATCGGGCAATCCGTCTCTAAAGACATATATGGATGTTTTGAATGTCTCTTTACTACATTGTTAGGATCACCGCTTCCACATGAGAGGAAGCAAGAGCGTAGGAGAGTCCGACCAGCAGGGTAGGACAAGGGGTAGTAGTGTCAGTGGGGCATAACTAACTCACACTCAGATGAGATAGGGTGATCAGAGTTCTCATCAAAGGGATTCCATTAAGCTTTTTCGATCAGGTGATTTCAGGCAGGGGTAGGGTGAACTCAGGGATGGCCATTAGGGTCAGCAGGGCCAAGGGAGAGGTGGTAGCGACCAATAGGGCCGAGGCCAACAGTGCCAAAGAGAGGACAATTTCACTGGTTGATGTTTCATATGTGGCAAGAATGGCCACAAACGTCAGGATTGTCCTGATAAGGGTAGGGTTCCATGGCAGAAGGGCGCTCGTCAGTAGCCCTAGAGGCCTATTTTTTCTACCGCCCTTCTAGCACCGGGACTAGCACTACCTGTCGTACCAGTCATCCCAAAAGCCCCACCACAACAGGGGTAGTTATAGTACAAATATGTGTACAACGTCCACCAAGCTGCAGTTCCTGAATCACCCTATATCTTTGACTCACTTGAGTCTGCATTATATAGGAGCTCATCTAGTTTGGAAATAGTGACAAATTTGTGTCCATCTCTAGATGAACCAAAAAGCCTCAGAACTTTCAAAGCTTCATTGATATTCCTCTACAAGTTAATGAAGGTATACCACATAGACCACACTCTAGTACTGCATACATATAGTGTTTTATTCATGTAATGACTTTGTGTGAGTTAAATCCCCTTAATATGATTTTTAAATAATTTTTGGGATTTATTTAATATTTTTTTGAGAATTTTAAATGATTTTTGGAAATTAAAATTGGAACTTAATAAAGTTTTAGGGTTGATTTGTAAATATTTCTTATGACTTAAAACTGTCTTGGGTAGAATCCAAAAGCGATAGAAAGATTTATGGGTGAAACTAGAATTATTTGAAAACCATAAACATGCATTTGTGAGTTAATTTTGAGCCTACACGTGTTGCACACACAACGGTTCGATTTGTGTTTCCTATCACTCACATTCATGTGATTTATTTTAAACCATTAGATTGTCTTAATCTACGGTCTGCATGTGTTTGGAATCAATCCAAGTGAAGTGGTTTTAACCAATCAGAGTTGGCTATTGCACTACTTCTTGTGAACCCTTGGATTTACATTGTTTCAACTGCTTTTAATCTCATCCCTTGATTTAAGCCATCGTTCAAGATCCTTCAAGCCGTAGTATAAATAGATGCATTGGGTGAGTCAATTAGAGACTTTTGTGATTTCCTCGTTTGAGGGAAAAAAGAGAGAATAAAGAAAGATAAATACGTATTTCCATGGGGGTCGAGAAAAGGTAACCTAGGATGGAAAATTGGCTTATGCTCTGATTCACGCTTCAAGAAAGATAAAGACGTACTTTCAGGATCAAACAATGGTTGTCCTCAGGGATTCTCCACTTCGGCAGGTTATCCATAAGCTTGGGAAGTCCGAGAGACTGATGGATTGGGAAATAAAGCTAGGAGAATTTGATATCATCTATCAGCCTCGAGTGGCCATCAAAGGGAAGGCGTTAGTAGACTTCGTGGTCGAGTTCACCTGGGATGAGGCCGATGGTGAATGTTTTGAGACTGCAAATTATTCGCAGGGGAGAAGTGTCTGCCCTTCCCCGGATGAGGCCAGGACAAGCACAACTACGGGGAAAGTACATGAAAATGAAAATGAGGGATATTTCTTTAAACAAAGAATCCTAACAGAGGATAAATTATCTAAGGATGGTATAGTGTGAAACCCCTTCGTCGATGGGTCCTCTTAGGATAATAAAAGTGGCGCAAGACTGATTGTGTCGGCACCAGATGGCATAAATATTGAATATGCCTTGAGGTTTAATTTTAATGCCTCCAATAATGAGTTCGAATACAAAGCTCTAATAGTAGGCCTCTCTTTTGATCGAGCTCTGAATATGAGCCAACTCTTAGTTCATAATAATTCAAGATTGGTGGTGAATCAAATCCCAAGGGCGTATGAGGCAAAATATGACAGGATGGTCAAATATTCGGAGAGATTAAGGTTGGTATTAAAGAGTTTCAAAGAGTTTCAAAGAGGTTAAGCTAAAGAGGCTACCTCAACTGGACAATGACCGGGCAGATGCACTTACAAGACTAGCCTCAGCCATAAGAACGGAGATAAGAAGGACGGTGTTGGTAGAAATCTTGCATTGATCGACTATTGAGGAGGAGGACAACACTTTAGGGTCTTGTCTAAATTCAGACTTGGGAGCTTCATGGATGGATTCCCTCATCAAATACATTAAGGAAGGGGATTTTCCAGAGTCAAATACCAAGAGAAGGAAGTTGAGATATAAAGCTGCTAAGTTCTCCATCATAGGAGACACTTTATACAAGAAAGGGTTTTTACTTCCTCTCCTCAGGTGTGTCCATCCATCTAAGGTAGCGTATATCCTTAAGGACGTGAATGAAGGATCTTTCTCTAGCCATATCGTGGGTAGACATCTGGCCAAGAGGGTTATTACCCAGGGGTATTGGTGGGCGACCTTGGCCAAAGATGCTGTAGCGTACGTCAAGAAGTGTGACAAGTGCTAAAGGTTCACTACCATTCCTCACCAGCCTCATTAACCTCAAACCTCCATCACATATCCCTGGCCATTTACGATATGGGGAATTGATCTAGTAGGACCCTTGCCTAGAGTAGTTAACAATCATCATTACCTGATAGTGGCGATAAATTACTTTTCGAAGTGGGTAGAGGTCGGGCCGATGATTATGATTATAGAGTAAAACACCTTCCAGTTCATATGGAAAAATATCATCTGTAGATATGGCTTACCCAATAACCTAATTTCTGATAATACAACTCAATTCAAGAACGTCTCCCGAGAAAAGTGTTGTGAAAGGGTCGGCATCAAGCAATTCCTTTCCGCCCCTGGCCGACCTTAGGCTAATGGGAAAATGGAAGTGACAAATCGGATGATTCTTGATGGAATAAAGAAGAAGTTAGAAGATGCAAAAGGGAGATGGATCAAAGAAGTGTATGCTGTATTGCGGGCCTACAGAACAACAAAGAGGACTCCTATTGGGGAGACCCCATTTATGCTTGCATACGGCTCAGAGACAATTGTACCAACGGAGATAGGGTTCAAACCTATGACCCTGAATAGAACGGTGATAAGAGGATTCATGATTTGGATCTTATTGAAGAAATAAGAGAAGATGCTGAAGTTAGGCAAGTTGCCTATCAGTAGAGAACTGCAAGATTCTACAACAAGCGGGTCAAAGTATGTCCAATGAGAGTAGGGGACTTGGTACTGAAAAAGGCATTGTAAAAACCCAATAAACTTCATCCAACTTGGTTTGGACAGTACAAAGTGGTTGAAGAGGTTGTGCCCAGAACTTACGGATTGGAAAACCTGGAAGGAGAGCCATTCTCCAACCCATGGAATGCCGATCATCTAAAAAAATATTACCAATGAGATTATAGCTTTACTGTCTTATTTGCGTTCTATTTTAAAACATGTGTACGAAACTTAGAAGAATGAATATCAATGAAAATATCAGTGTTCCCTCACATGTTATTTATTTACTCTGATAACAGTTTGCATGAAAAAACTCATCTTAAACTATAAAACATCATTCGCGATGAAGTAAGCTTAAGTTGCCCTTGGTGGTATGACAACAAAGACGGGGTTAACCTCATGTATGGATTTCCAACAACACTGAAAAATGCCTATTGTTGTTAACCATCATTACTCCCTCGGCTGAGATGACAATTCATGGAAGGGACGACACTCCATACACTCTAAAAAAGACGAGGGAGGACTTGTGCCGAAAACACCATAATTTGGTGGGTGCAAATTATTAAAATCACTTAGGTTTGGTTGAATACTGTTAAACATCATTAACTTGGTGAACTCACTCTCTTAGCTGGGATGACAGTGCATGGATGGGACGACTCCCCATACACTCTCAAAACGACGAGGAAGGACTTATGACTAAAACACCATAATTTGATGGGTGCAAATTATTAAAATCACTTAGGTGTGGTTGATTAATGTTAAAAATCATTAACTTGTTGAACTCACACTCTTGACTGGGATGATAGTTCATGGACGGGATGACCCCCCCATACACTCTAAAAAAGATAAGGGAGGACTTATGCCTAAAACACCATAATTTAGTGGGTGAAAATTATTAAAATCACTTTGGTGTCATTGATTACTATTAAATATCATTAACTTAGTGAACTCACTCTCTCGATATGGATGACAATGCATGGACGGGATAATCCCCCATGCACTCTCAAAAGGACGAGGTAAGATTTATGCCTAAAACACCATAATTTGGTGGGTGAAAATTATTAAGATCATTTAGGTGTGGTTGATTACTGTTAAACATCATTAACTTGGTGAACTCACTCTCTCGGCTGGGATGACAGTGCATGGATGGGACGACCCCCCATACACTCTCAAAAAGATGAGGGAGGACTTATACCTAAAACGCCATGATTTAGTGGGTGCAAATTATGGAAATCACTTAGGTGTGGTTGATTACTATTAAGCATAATTAACTTGGTGAACCCACTCCCTCGACTGGGATGATAGTGCATTGAAGGGAAGACTCCCCATACACTCTAAAAAATATGAGGGAGGACTCGTGTCTAAAATTATTTAGTTGTGATTAGTATGTAATACTCAAACACTTGGGGGGAAAACAACATAAGTTAAAGACAAAATATTTCATTGAGTTAAAGAATTACAGTACAAAGAGAGTAATGTTCAAATGCTTAAAAAGTAAAAAGGGTACAAGAAAATGGGTATCGTCCATAAATGCCCACCCTACTGCGTTGGATTGGTGAAAATCAAAGCCTCAGTCCCATTACCAGCAGTCACAACAGGGAGCCCTTTAGTAAGGCCTCCCTCGGCCCCCATAGGGTCGGCAGACGTTCCCTCAACTTGAGCTATTGCCAAAGACTCAACATGTGATAGATCCTCATCCATCACAGGGTCCTCGAGGTTGGCAACTTCCAGGTATGGTCAGATGGAAGATACCATATCAGTAAACTTCAAGACAACCCATTGACAGTCCTTCTTGATCCCTCTATCCAAGTAATCCTGGCTAAAGCCTTGGAACTCGTCCGAGGTTTTGTATGCTTCAACAACATCAACCCCAACATTCTTTACTGCTATAACAAGGTTGAATTGAAATTTTATGGCTTGATGCTTTAAAGCTTCATCACTTTCTTTTATGATGCTGTACTTGGGCTTTAATTGGTCGTTGCGCTGAAGTGTGAGCTCGTCTATGGCCCACTTGTGGTCGGGCTTGAGATCCGCTTTGTGGACTTTAAGGTCGGCCTCGACTTGAATTGCTCTCTTGGACTCCCTGAACTTTTGTTGGTTTTCATCCATCAATTTCGTGGCTGAGGTCAAGGCACATACACACTGTAAGAAATGAAGAAAAAGTTAGATAAAAATCAAGTATTGACAAGTATATGACCAGAGGAACAGGGGCGATTCCTGTGTCAGGTGAGGAAGTCCGAAGTCGTATATCTTGGCTAGGGGCATCTTAGCTAAGAACTCATAATCAGCAGCCGAATGGGCTACAAATATGGCAGCCTTCGTAGCCCTGATGTTAGTAATCAAGGAAATGTGGTCGGCCTTAAGCTGTGACAGGTTGGACGACTAAAAGTCCCCCAAGGATGAAGATGATCCGACATCAGAACCTGACGTGTTTTCGCAGCATCAACCCTCGGCCTCATCACTGGGTCTGGATGAGTATCAACAGGGACCTCAGACCCCTTTCTCTTACATGTAGCCTCAGCAGCTGGCCCC
Organism: Sambucus nigra; assembly: GCA_949130495.1. Taxonomy (NCBI): domain Eukaryota; kingdom Viridiplantae; phylum Streptophyta; class Magnoliopsida; order Dipsacales; family Adoxaceae; genus Sambucus; species Sambucus nigra. The sequence continues at coordinate 76,297,951 of OX422210.1, read as the reverse complement.
CCAACGGCGGTCTTCTTGGTGTGGGGGGGGGGGGGCTTGTTCTTCTTCTTCTTCTTCTTCTTCTTCTTCTTCTTCTTCTTCTTCTTCTTCTTCTTCTTCTTCTTCTTCTTCTTCTTCTTCTTCTTCTTCTTCTTCTTCTTCTTCCCCAGGCCATCCAGCAGGATAGTGCTATCATCTGAAGTATTGGGAGGACGATCTGTAAGAAAGAGGATGACATGTTAGTAAAATTAATCTACAAGACGAGGGAAGTGATAATATGCAAATATTGCGTATTTCATCCGTTAACATATGCGTTATTAGCCCCCTCGGCTATCTTATTCCCTATATTTATGACCGTTAACCAAAAAACCTTGGATTTCTATGTTAACGTGCTTTGAAGGGGTTAATTGAGCTTTTATAGGTATTTGGATGCTAAGTATGAAGTTTGGACGCATTCCGGTGAAGTTTCGTACGCAATCGTACGTTCAAGGGAAATTCGGTCAATTCATAGTTTGGGAACCTGGCCTAACATCTTCATGGAAGTTGTATCCCTCCTCACAAGATTTGCGTGGCCGCGAATGGTGCTCTAATCCGATCCCTAACGAAGAAGTTACGACATTTCTAGCGGAAGAGAAAACCAAATACACCAAAATAGGAGGAAACTTGTAGCAGCTCTGCTTGATCGATCGATCGATCAAAAGGATCGATCGATCAATCCTTCTGATATTTTCTTTCGAGCTTAGATAGTGGGCTTATATCTGAACCATCTATCGATCGATTAAAGGAATCGATCGATCCCCTGTTTCGAGCTGATATTTTTGCCTTTTCTTTTTTTTTTCCTTTTCTTTTCTAATTTTATTCCACTTAGTATATAAACCATTTTTTTTTGTAAATATCATATATATCATATTTTAGATAGTTTTAGGTTAGGGTGTGGGGGTTTTGAGAGATCTTTCTTCTTCCTCATTTGGTTGACACCCATTTGTGTTGGTATGTTACACTTTTCTTCACCCCACTTCATTAATATAGTTGTTCTTATTTAATTCTTGCTTTGTAAATTAGTTTCATGCTTTGTTAATTAGTTTACTTGATTTATTTCTTTCTTTCCTAGTTCAATTAGTTATAATTTAATTTAATCATGATGTACCCTTAGATAAATAGGGTCGGGATTTCGTTCCGCCATTAACGGGCCCCAAGCTCCGAAAATTAGGTTTTGTGCAAAATTGCGTTTAATTGAACCCGCGCGTATTAAAGTCGGATTATTACGCGTTTAACTTTCTCTATCATGCAGCGTTAGTGTTTATAGCAATAATCCGAATTTAATCACCGTGCGACCAATTTTCGATTAAATGTTTATTCACGCAACTTTGGCTTAAATTCCTTATTGCGTGAAGTTTATGATTAATTGATAATTCTCGATTAAATTGCTCTCGAGCCGGAATTCTAATTAATAGTTGTTTTAATCCGTATGGTTGGATGCTATCCCGATCCTCATTTTTACTTTATTTATACTTAACTTCTCTCTTTTCTTTTATTTACAAGCACACATCACCTTTTACACTTTTATTCGTGAATTAATAAATCGATTACGAGCTATACTAACATTCCCCGTGGATTCTCAATACCCGACTTACCGCTATACTTGTATCGTAAGTGCAGTCATAACTTAGGTTTTTGTAGGCGAAATGAACTCAACGATTAGTGTTTTGACGTGACGCTACTTTTCGTCCTTAATCAAAATCGTGTCGTTGCTGGGGAACGAACCCGGGTCACCCGCGTGACAGGCGGGAATACTTACCACTATAATACAATCGTTCGCCCGCGAAAGTGGCCATATATTTTATTGGTTTCTTATCCCGTATTTGTTCCTATCTCTTGTTGTTGGTTTATTTGTAGTTCTTGTTGCATCTTATTTCATTACTAGGACTAGCAATGTGTAAGTTAGGGGGTGTGATAATACGCAAATATTGCGTATTTCATCCGTTAACATACGCGTTATTAGCCCCCTCGGGTATCTTATTCCCTATATTTATGCTCGTTAACCAAAAAACCTCGAATTTCTATGTTAACATTCTTTGCAAGGGTTAATTGAGCTTTTATAGGTACTTGGATGCTAAGTATGAAGTTTGCATGCATTCCGATGAAGTTTCATACGCAATCGCACGTTCAAGGGCAATTCAGTCAATTCACAGTTTGGGCACCTGGCTTAACATCCACATGGAAGTTGTATCCTTCCTTTACAGCTTCTTGTGGCCGCGAATGGTTCATGAATTCGAACCCTAACGAGGCAGTTATGGTATTTCTAGCGGAAGAAATATCCAAATACACCAAAATAGGAGGAAACTTGTAGCAGCCCTGCTTGATCGATCGATTGATTCTTCAGATATTTGCCTAAGATCTTAGACAGTGGGCTCATATCTGAACCATCGATCGATCGATCCCCTGTTTCCACCTGATATTTTTGCCTTTTCTTTTCTAATTTTATTCCACTTACTATATAAACAAATTTTGTTGTAAATATCATATATATCAGATTTTAGATAGTTTTAGGTTAGGGTTTGTGGGTTTTGAGAGATCTTTCTTCTTCCTCATTTGGTTGACACCCATTTGTGTTGGTAAGTTACACTTTTCTTCACCCCAATCCATTAATATAGTTGTTCTTGCTTTATTCTTGCTTTGTGAATTAGTTTTATGCTTTGTTAATTAGTTTACTTGATTTATTTCTTGCTTTCGTAGTTCAATTAGTTGTAATTTAGTTTAATATGATGTACCCTTAGATAAATAGGGTCGGGATTTCATTCCACCATTAACGGGTCCCGAGCTCCAAAAATTAGGTTTTGTGCAAAATTGCGTTTAATTCAACTCACGCGTATTAAAGTCGAATTATTACGCGTTTAACTTTCTCTCTCATGCAATGTTAGTGTTTATAGCGATAATTCGAATTTAATCCGCGTGCGAACAATTTTCGATTAAATGTTTATTCACGGAACTTTGGCTTAAATTCCTTATTGTGTGAAGTTTATGATTAATTGATAATGCTCGATTAAATTTCTCTCGAGCTGGAAGTCTAATTAATATTTTCTTCGAGTCGTATGGTTGGATGCTATCCTGATCCTTATTTTTACTTTTTTTAGACTTAACTTCCCTCTTTTCTTTTATTTACAAGCACACATCACCTTTTACACTTTTATTCCTGAATTAATAAATAGATTACGAGCTATACTAACATTCCCTGTGGATTCTCAATACCCGACTTACCGCTATACTAGTATCGCAAGTGTAGTTGTAACTTAGGTTTTTGTATTGAGTAGGAAAAATGAACTAAACGATTAGCGTTTTGAAGAGACGCTACTTTTCGCCCTTGATCATGAAGGCTTTAAAAAGAAAAAAATGTGTAACTCACATAGTTCCTCAAGCGGATCAACCCCTAAACCAGATTCTTTTAGGAGCTCAGGGGTCATCAGATCTTTGAATTTTGGAAAAGTACCCTCTACTACTTGCTCTCTTAAGTAGTCGACCACATCCATTTCAGCAAGGCTAAGGATAGGGTCTGATCTTACTGTCATAGAAGGATTGGACTAAGATTCGAGGGACCCTTAGCTCGTCCTCAGTCGGGAACTCCCACATATCGAAAATAAAGAAAAATCTCTCCTTCTGATAGTGGTTTGAAGTTTGGGTAACCTGTATGAGTTTCTTACTTTACTTCCTAGCACCGAGGTGGAAGTAGCTAGGTGAGGGAAAAAGCATACGAAGTGTCAACCTGATCCTCGACTTCCTCGTCCTCCTCGCCCTTGGCTTTATCACCCTTATCTTCAGCTTATATACCCCCGGTATCCCCTCAAACAGGAGGTTCCTCTCGGAAATTTACTTGAAATTCACTAGGAGACATAGCAATATAGGAATGATATTTGGGTGAAGTGTAGGCTCGTCTTAGCCAGGATGGATTGGACGATGAAAGAAGATGATCTTCAAGAAGAAGGTGATCTTCAATGGATTCTACCTTCATGCATCTCAAGCACTTTTGGAAAAGCTTCTGGGAGAACCTTCCCTAACTAGTAACAATAGAACTCAAACTATAGTCTACTCCCTGCAAGAAGATGATCTTCCCCACAATAATAGTAACTTTTCCCAAGAGAAACTCCTGAGAGTGATGGCTGTCAGGTGGAGTGAAGGAACAAATCACTTAACACTTAGAGAGAAAGAGCAGGGAGAGAAAACTTAGTGGTCTAGAGTGATTTTGACAGAGTAACGTTATGACTTGAGTTACGATTTTTTTAACCTTGCCCGGGGGTCCTATTTATACTTGGGCACTAGGGCTGAATTGGCACTTTTTGGGAGCCAAAACTGAGGGGGTTGGTGAGGGACAAGGTCTGCAATATACCTTTTGTCCCGACCTGCGTGCGACCTCCTGTCTCCTCTGATAGGTGCCACCTGGTGTTAATCGAAGTCAAAAGGCAAATGTGTCCGCGCTAGAGGACAAACTGTATGATTTGGTGAATAACATTTTAAAATGGAAACTTGTTGTATAAACTATGTAAACTTGAGGAGGGGGGGGGTCTAATACCACCTCCTATAAAATCTTTTTAAACTTGAGGAGAGAGGTCTTAAGGACCACATCCTCTAAAATCTTTTGTAATATTGAGGAGGGAGGTCTCAAGGACCACCTCCTCTAAAATCATTTTTCAAATTATTCATTTCTTGCGAGGAACACTTGGTTACTCACTTCAATTATTATTAAGTGCGGACTGTGTGAGGACTGGTGACTATTAGTGATTATTTAATAATGTTCTCTCAATCTTAAAGTGCTAAGTTTTTAAGCTTGCTCAACAAACCTTGTTCCTCAGTAGCCAAGCCAAAACTCCTAAGAGTCTCCATCTTGCCTACTTGAGCCCTGCCTGCTCAATTAGGTTACATGTACAAGAAAGTAACATGTCAGTACTTTTGTGTGAGTAATAAATATTGGGAAAGTGGTCACTCTAAGTGATCCTCCTCACCCACTGGTTTTATTCTGTGGGGAATTCTAATTTCTAGGGGCGAGCAGCCTCTTGTAGTGAGCTTCCTCATTGATCTGTGTTATCTGAGTTATTTGGGATGAGGGACCTTTTCTAATGAGCCTCCTCGCCCAAATTTCAAATTTTGAATTCTTGGGTACTTTGGGCTACGGAGCCCTTTCTGAGGTCCTCCTTGCCCAAACTCTAATTCTGTGAGTTTTAAGACTTTCGGGCGGGGAGCTTTTTCTCAGGATCCTCGCCCATTTTCATTTTTGTGATCAATTAAGGATTTTTGGGCAAGGAGCCCTTTTTGGGTCCCTTCTCTCCAATTTCCATTTCTGAGAGCTTTTGAGGATTTTGGGGCGAGGAGCCCTTTCTGGGGCCCTCCTCGCCCATTTCCATTTCTGTGAGTCTTTGAGGATCTTGAGGTGAGGAGCCCTTTCTGGGGCCCTCCTCTCACCCATTTCCATTTCAGTGAGCATTTAGTAAACTCGGGGCGAGGTTTCCTTTCTGGGGCCCTCCCCCCCATTTCCATTTATGTTAGCTTTTGAGGGTCTTGGGGCGAGGATCCCTTTCTAGGGACCTCATTGCCTAGGTTCTTGAGCTATCAAGTGTATAACCCTCTACATTAGTCACATCGTACAAAAATTTGTGTGTTGGTTATACCATAGGATTTTATACGCAATGATTCATTTCTGTCTTGGAATTCAAAACAACAATATTGCATTAATTAGGTCTGTCATTTTAGCCTACTTTTGGGATCTTGAGGTGAACGTGTCACTTGGGTAACACACATCTCATCATTGGGAGATATTAAGTCCCTTTTTTTATTGGCAGTCTGCGTGTGTAATAATAGGTATAAAAGGGCCTCTTTAAACTCTTCTTCCCTTTTTACCTTACCATTTGTTTTCCAACTTGAATTCTTTAGAGAGAAAAAAAGAGAAAATGGTTAAACTCCTCCATAGTCACTATCGTGTTTTCCTTGCTTTTACTCACTCAAATGTCTTTCTCATCTTCTCAAGACCCTATCTACGCTGCCACCGCCGCTACTAGTGATATTTCGATGGGTGCGATGCCCATTTCTATCACTATTTCCACCATCACGGCCACCGAAACCACCATCATCACATCAAAGGTTTTGGACTCTGCACCTTGTATTTTTCAAACTTCATTTGTTGAAGTTCCTTATTTAAGGGCCTCCTCGTCTTCCGCTACGAAGCTAACAGGAGTTTCTTCCCATATGGATACTTTTTTGAGGAGGGGTACCTCGCCTAAAGCTTCCTCACCCATGAATTTTTCTATGAGAAGGGGTTCCCTGTCTAGGGTTTCCTCTCTTATTAGAAGGTTTGCTACTATTGGGCCCTCCTCTCATTTAGATGTTTCTGCGAGGAAGGGCCCCTCATCTGTCAAGGCCATAATTGTCTCCTCGTATAGAGGAACCTTCGCCACTAGGCCCTCCTCACTTGAAGGGGTGTTTACCACCACTGGGACTTCCTCGTCTGTAGGCCTCCTCATTACCAGGGATACTTCTTCTTCCTCGCCTGTTGTTTATTCCAAGTCTCAAAGGGAATATCTTATCGCTCGTTAGAAAAGAGATTTTGGTCTTTATCGTTTGGCGCCCTACTTTGGTGGGGAGGACACTTTTATGACTTCTCTTGAAAATTTTGAGCAGGAGATTGTGGCCAAGATCAACGAGCGACCCCAAGTGGGTCTAGGTGAGTCTTCTGACCTTCCCATAGCTCTTCATGATTCATTACTAAGGGTGCGAGTTGTAATACCCTGTAGTTTTAATACATTATTAATTACTTGTGTGTGCGTTAAATTAAAATGATTTAATAGAGAAATCAAATTAATGCATAAGTAATTACGTATGTGAGAGAAATTAAATAATTTAATTGGGAAATTAAATTGACTTATGATAAACATTAATTAGAGTGATAATGTTTATGTTTACTAGCGTGAAGAGTAAATATGAACGTATGATTTTAAGTTATGTCATTAGTGAGTGATAGCGACTACTTTGGAATTTTGAGCACGGGACTTACGAGTCGGGTGTGAAAAGTATACTTTAGATAAGTGACTCAGATGGACATTTCGAGTGCACCAATGATTTCAAATGTGTCGAAATAATTGAGATTAAGTACCCGAAAGTTATATTTGTGTTCCGGGAGTTTTTAGACCCTTAGTGACTCGAAAAAGGGTATCGTGGTCATTTTACACCCTAGGTTTTGATTAAATCCAAAAATTACCCTTAAAATATAAATTGAAAGGGGTAGGGTTTAGTCTTATATTTTTTGTGTGTAAGATAGGTAGAGAGAAGAAGAAGAAGAAGAAGAAGGTTGCCATCTTCCTCATCAACACCTCCCTCCACAAAACAAAGGCAAGTTAATCTAGATTGTTAAATCTTGAATGTTTGATGAAAATTTGTGTGAACATGAGTTGAATCCCTAAATATTGAAATTTATGCAATGAAATTAATATGTAAATGATTTAGGATGCATCCAACTAGAAACAAATTGAACTCATACAAATCAAAAATTAAATAGGGGCGAGCATTGAAAGCTTATTTTGGGTCTGTTTTAAGCCGTAAATGTCTCTATGCGCGAATGTTCCTGTAGAAAATCACATTTTAAACAATTTTGTAGATTTAAGTTTCTTTAAAAATGGATCGAAAAAGCCTCAAATCTGCGTTTTACATTTCTGCACATAAAGTTATCGAAAATAGTGGCAAACATTATAGGTTTGTTTGGGGTCCGTTTTAAGAAGGAAATGGAAGTGTGCACTTGATTTCCTTTAGAAAATCATATTCTGAACAACTTTGTAGTTTTAAGTTTGTTCAAAAACGGATCGAAAAAGCCTCACATCTGCATTTTACATTTCTGGGCAGAAAGTTGTTAAAAGAAGAGTGCTAATGTTTTTCATTTTGTTAGTAAGATAATTGTGGTGTTATGCCTAATATTTTAACTTGATCATATACTTATGATTATTAGGGATATATAACCTTAAAATGATTTTGATGTTGAATTGGTAAATTAATGATGTAAATTATGTTATATCGTAAATAATGACTATTTTATAACTCAAGTAAGAGACTTGATACAATTGTTTATATAAATATGCGTGAAATTGTTTTACATGTATATTGTTGAGCATATGCTAGACTAGTCCTATGGTCAACGTAGGGACATGCTGAATGCGATTTGTTGTGATTGACCCGGTTAGGTTCCGCTCGAGTGTTGTGTCGTAGATAAACCGCCAGAACCGGACTCATTCTTGTAATGCGGGTCGGATAAGAAGACCTTGGAATGCCATGTGATTTAGGACTTAGTATGATTGTCCTTGCCACTAAATATTGGGTAATATTTGTGTGTAGGCCTATTGTTACGACTTATTCCCTCAGGTAACGATAGTGACCCGATATGATTTGTTGTGTGAGATATTATGCTTGTATCTTAATGTAATAACTCAAATTGATACACTTAATGTTATACTTGAAGGAGATATTTTGATACATTAAATACTGAAATAAGATTAATAATGATTAATCACGATGCGATATGAGACTATATGTTACTCGGGTTCAGGTTGGGTAGTCATGATATAGGAGCATTGGTTGGGTAATTGAACGATTTAATTACTGGAGTCAAGTTGTGTTGAGTATGCGTTCATCATACGTATAACTTATAACGGTGTAGATTTTCTTGCTGTTGACACCCGTTTCTATATCTCCTCTCCCCTCTCCCATATATATGTATTATATAGGTCCTCGCCCCATTGGATAGTAGACCGTGGAGCTGGATGACCTTGTATATATTTTTAGGATCCTGTAGTGGTAGACGTTGGTCCTTACCTTTTTTTGTAACTCTTCCTTAGACTGTGGTATCAGAGATTTTCCCATTTTTAGGGATTTGAGAGTGTTGAGAGGTTTACATTACACACTTTACCTAGTTTATTTTTGGACCCGTATGCTTGGACATTTTATACTCTGTACTGATATTACTTGTGGATCCTATAGTTGCTATGATGTGATTTTGTTACACGTATGGGAGTGTACATATTTACTTTACTGCATTTATTTAAATTATGTTTCTAATGCCAACATATTGACGCTCTGCTTTGCTTTAATATAATTGGGTGTAGCTAACCGAATTAGATATAAAAATAGGGTTGTCACAGTTGGTATTAGAGCACTCGGGTTTTAGAGCCTTTAGGGATCTGAGAGTGCCTGTTACTTTTTTTGCACATCGTTTCTTTGATACCTAGAGCCTTACAACTAGATTTTGTATTCAATGACTTTGACAAAAAATTTGAGCCACTGATCCAACACGGCCGACTGTGAGTGCCCGAGTGTATATGATGGGTTCCCTATTTGGATTTTGTTTGCGAGACGCTCTACGCACGAGGGTTTACTTTTATAGGGAGTTATGACTTTTGGCATGATATATATCCATTACTTAAATTATTGTACCCGATCACATGTGTGACACATTTTTTAAACTTTTCCTTCTAAGCTCACACTTTGTGTTTACTCTTTTCAGATGAGGAGACGCAACGGTAGACTTGCAGGAGCAGCAGGATAGCGGGGGACCGGGAGCAGCAACCCCCACCCACACAGGGGACAATAGGAGTTTTGTCCCAGTCCGACTTGACGTCCATAGCACAGGTTGCAGCTACAGTAATAGCAGTAGCATTTCTCGCGCAGCCAGTGCCAGCACAGGTACCCCCCGTTTTCATCACACCACCTATAGTGGCTCAGTTGGAGCCACAGGTGCCAGTAGTTATGCAGTCCACCTAGGCATCTGTTGTGAGTGGGTTTGAGAAGAGGCATCCACCTTCGTTCACTGGTGAAATTGGGTCCATTGGAGTCACTTCAGTGGAAGCGAGATACATGTAGACATTTAAGATTGGTTGACTGCACAGTGGTGCAAAAATAAATTTTAGCTACCTTTTATTTGACTAGGGAGGCGTTGTTCTGGTTAGAGTCCATTATTTCCACAACTCAGCAGGATGTTATGACTATTGCTGACTTTTGGGCTTGTTTCGAGTCAAAGTTTGTGCCTCCCGTACAGTGTGTGGATTTGAGGAAAAGGTTTGATACCCTAAAGTATACTGGTTCAATTTTTGAGTATGAGCAAGAGTTTACCTCATTGGTAGAGTTTGCTCCCGAGGTGCATGCAGATGATGTTTTGAAAAATCAGAGGTTTATTGAGGGGCTATCTTGGCCAATTTAGAGGTTCTTACTGGAGAATCCTTCGTTTGACAGTTACGAGGTAGCGCTGAATATAACATTACATCACTGCTATGATTGTTTTGAGCATGTGGTGGGCAAGAGAGGGGTGATAGGCTAGTAGAGTAGGACCCATGAAGTTGTAGTTACTGGCCAACAGGGCCCACAGGGGGCCAACAGTTAGGAGTCCATCTGGTCAAGCGATATAGAGGTCGTCACCATAGGCAGTAGGCCCAGGGCTAGCAGGGTCAAGACATTCAGTCTCAGTCAGTTCAGACCATTCCAAGTCAGGGTCAGTCGTAGCAGGGATAGGGCCAGAGAGGGTAGGGCCACCGGTGTCAGGGTGCAAGGGATCAACATCGGGCCAATCGACCCAACATCAGATCTTTAGTGTAGCTAGAACGAGATAGGGGTCCTATTGTATGCTTCCAGTGTGGCGTGACTGCATACATTAGGATGTATTGTCCCTGAGGATAGGCGCAGGGAGATAGAGCACAAAAGCAGCAGGTAATCCCACCACCACCACCACCACCACCATTTTTGGCAATTCTATTGGCACCAGCGACGCCAATTCAGCCATAGCTTTACAATGGGCTTGTATATGACGTTCAGCCTGTTCATCCGCAAGCGCGGCCACCTGGGATTCAGGGTACATTTTATGTCTACAGTTCTCATGTGAGAGTACTTTTTAACACTGGTGCATCACACTCGTTCTCCAGTTATGAGTTTGCTAGGTTGTCAGAATGATAGACATTGCGAAGGTGATAGTTGCCTATGTGAGTACACCTCTGAGTGGTACGAACCTTGGCCACATTTATATAGGGGTTGTGATCGAGATCGGGAGACTTCACTTCTCCGTTGACCTTATTTTGATTTACATTCATACCTATGATGTGATTATAGGGTTTGATTGGTTGTATTCATATCACGCCCATGTTGACTATCATGGGAGTGCGATCACATTTGTCATTCTTGGTTAGGATATGTACCTAATAGCATTGCCTAGTCTAGAGGGAAGAGCCATCACACATTTGTTTTATATCGAGGAGGATTCTCCTGATGAGGTGTCCATTTCTTTGGATACAATCCCTATATTGAGGTAGTTCGTGGACATCTTCGTTGAGGTTCTTGGTTTACCTCCAGCTCGTGAGATAGAGTTTTACATAGAGTTAACGATGGGCATGAGACCAATTTCTAGGGCCCCATATCGTATGGCACCCCTTGAGAAGAGGGAGATTAGGGAGCAGATTCAGCATTCGTTGGGCCAAGGTTTTATTCGTAGGAGTATCTCGTCTTGGGGAGCTCCAGTGCTCTTTGAGAAGAAAAAGGATGGTTCACTTCTATTATGCGTCGATTATCGAGTGTTAAACAAGGTGATGATTCAGAATAAGTACCCGTTACCTCGCATTGATGATATGTTCGATCAGTTGAGGAATGCTTCATTCTTTTTAAAGATTGATTTGTGTCCCAGTTATCATCACTTGAGGATTCGGGAGGAGGATGTCCCAAAGATAGCGTTCCTGACACGGTATGGTTCGTACGAGTTTCGGTTCTTTCCATTCGGTTTGACTAATGCGCCTGCAGTATTCATGGATTTGATGAACCATCTATTCAGGACATTCTTGGATCCGTTTATTATCGTGTTCATTGATGATATCCTGATCTATTCACGGTCCGAGGAGGATCATGCCGGACATTTGTGATTAGCTCTTAAGACCTTGAGGGAGCATCAGCTCTATGCTAAGCTCTCCAAGTGCGGCTTTTGGTTGCGCGAGGTGCAGTTTTTGGGCCACATTGTGACGGAGGATGGGATTACCATCGATCCTAGCAAGTTTCCTACTGTTGTTGAGTGGGGTAAGCCACTATACCGATGGAGATTTGGAGTTTTTTGGGTCTAGAGGGTTACTATCGGAGGTTTATTTAGGGCTTCTTGAAGATTGTGAGTCCTCATACCCATTTGACAAAGAAGGGTGTTTCTTTCGCCTTGAGTTCATAGTGTTAGGAGGCTTTCAACACGTTGAAGGAGAAGCTTAAGTGAACGCCAGTCCTTGATTTTCTAAAAGTTGGGGTTGAGTACCGTGCGTACACTGATGCATCATTACAAGGTTTAGGAATTGTTCTGATGTAGGAGGAGAGGCCAATTTCCTATATTTTAAGGAAATTGAGGCCTCATGAGGACCGTTACCCGACCCATGACTTAGAGTTGGCAGCGGTTGTTTTTACGCCGTATTCGTGGAGACACTACTTACCTGGGGAGAAGTTTACGTTGTTCACCGAACATAAGAGTCTCCAATACTTGTTCTCTCAGAGGAACTTGAACATGTGACAGAGTAGATGGGTGGAATATGTGAAGGACCACTAGTTTTCTATATAGAACCACCCGAGTAAGGCAAACGTGGTTGTTGATACTTTGAGGCGGAGGCCCGCAATGTCTTTATCCGCCTTAGATGTGGAGGAGAGTGTTGAATTTTCAGATGTTTGGAAAGCTCAGTGGAAGGATCTGGGTATCCTTGATGTTAGCAGAGCATTTATGCGGACTTTATCTATATCAGTTTATATGGTTGAGCGGGTTGTGAAGGCCCAATCTTCTAATGACTTTTATTAAGAGAATGTGTAGGCATTGATGACTAGGGGCATTCAGGGTTTCTCGATTAGTTCTGATAGGGGACTTCATTATCAGGGAGGAATTATTTTACCGAATGATGCCGAGTTACGGAAGGCCTTATTATCTGAGGCGCATGGATTTAGATTCACTGTTCACCCTATAGGTGATAAGATGTACCAGGATATGCACTATATGTATGGGTGGGTTAGGTTAAAGAATGATGTAGATGAGTTTTTCTCGAAGTGTACCAATTACTAGCTTGTAAAGGTGGAGCATCAGAGACCTGGAGGGGAGTTATAGCCGTTGTTCATTCCCGAGTGGAAATGGGAAAGCATCTCCATAGATTTCATTATTGGGTTACTGAGATCATAGCGCGATCACGATTCTATTTGGGTCATCATCGACAGACTGACAAAGGTGACCCATTTCCTTTCAGTGAGGACGGATTATATGGAAAAACAGTACGCCAGGATGTTTATTACGGAGATTGTGAAGTTGCATGGCGTACCGCATGACATTATGTCCAATCGTGGCAGTGCCTTCATCTCGCACTTTTGGGGTGGTCTTCAGGAGGTGATGGGAGTATAGTTGAGTTTGGGCAGCGCATTCAAACCTCCGTCTGATGGTCAGATGGAGGCGGTGAACCAGATTTTGGAGGACATGTTACGAGTTTGTGTGTTGGACTTCACGGGTGGTTAGGATATGCATTTGACACTGGTGGAGTTCGCATACAATAATAGTTATCAGCATAATATTGGCATGGCACCATACGAGGCTTTATACGACAAGCCTTGTCGATCTGCTACATGTTGGTTGGCGTTCGAAGAGCATCGGATGTTAGGTCTAGATATTGTTAGGGAGACCTCAGAGAAAGTTGACTAGATTCGTGCACGAATGAAGATTGCGCAGGATCGTCAGAAGACTTATTCTGACACAAGGCAGAGGAAGTTAGAGTTCTCCGTTGGGGACCAAGTGTTGTTGAGGGTCTCACCCATGAGAGGCGTTGTTCTCTTTGGTGCCAAAGAAAAGATTTTACCTTGATACATGGATCCGTTTACATTATTGGATAGGGTGGGACTGGTTGCTTACCGTTCAGACATACCTGACCATCTCCAACGGGTACACGATATTTTAATGTATCCATGATTATGAAGTTCTTACGTCCCGAGAACTCACACCAACACATAGATTTAGACGGGATTGAGCTACAGCTCGACGGGAGCTATGAAGAGAGGCCAATTAGGATCCTAGATCGTCGTGAGCAGTAGTTGAGGCCAAAAGTCATTCCTCTTGTTCATTATTTATAGAGTCATCATGATGTCGGAGGCCACTTGGGAGAGAGAGGATGACTTGCGAATTAGTAACCCATATCTTTTCACGGAAGGTACATGCGAAACTACCTTGTTAGACTTGAATTGAAATTAATTTGTTTTATTTTGGACTTAGAGGACGAAATTCCATTCATATAGGGGGAGAATGTAATACCCCGTAGTTTTAATGCATTATTAATTACTTGTGTGTGCGTGAAATTAAAATAATTTAATAGAGAAATTAAATTAATGCATAATTAATTACGTGTGTGTGAGAAATTAAATAATTTAATCGGGAAATTAGATTGACTGATGATAAATATTAATTAGAGTGATACTGTTTATCTACATATATTTTACTAGCATGAAGAGTAAATATGAACGTATGATTTTAAGTTATGCCGTTAGTGAGTGAGAGCGACTACTTTATGAATTTTGAGCCCGGGACTTAGGAGTCGGGTGCGAAAAATATATTTTAGATGAGTGACTCGAATGGCCACTTCGAGAGCACCAATGATTCCAAATGTGTCGAAATAGTTGAAATTAAGTACCTGGAAGTTATATTTGTGTTCCGGGAGTTTTTAGATCCTTAGTGACTCGAAAAAGGGTATCGTGGTCATTTTACACCCTAGGTTTTAATTAAATCTAAAAATTACACTTAAAATATAAATAGAAAGTAGTAGAGTTTAGTCTTCTCTTTTGCGTGTGCAAGAGAGTTGGAGAGAGGAAGAAGAAGAAGAAGAAGAAGAAGAAGAAGAAGAAGAAGAAGAAGAAGAAGAAGAAGAAAAGCAAGAAGAAGAAGGTTGCCATCTTCTTCATCAACACCTCCCTATACAAAATAAAGGCAAGTTAATCTAGATTGTTAAATCTTGAATGTTTGATGAAAAAGTGTATGAACATGAGTTGAATCCCTAAATCTTGAAATTGATGAGATGCAATTAATATGTAAATGATTTAGGATACATCCAACTAGAAACAAATTGAACTCATACAAATGCAAAATTAAAAAGGGGCGAGAATTTCAAGTTGATTTTGGGTTTGTTTTAAGCCTTAAATGCCTATGTGCACGTGAGTTCCTATAGAAAATCATATTTTGAACAACTTTGTAGTTTTAAGTTTCTTCAAAAACGAATAAAAAAAGTTTGAAATCTGCGTTTTACATATCTGCGCAGAAAGTTGTCGAAAACAGGGGTGAACATTATAGGTTAGTTTTGGGTCTGTTTTAAGTAGGAAATGGAAGTCTTCACTCATTTTCCTATAGAAAATAATATTTTAAACAACTTTGGAGTTATAAGTTTCTTCAAAAATGGATCAGAAAAGTCTCAAATCTGCATTTTACATTTCTGGGCAGAAAGTTAAAATAAAAATGCTAATATTTTTCATGTTGTTGATAAGATAATTGTGGTGTTGCGCCTAATATTTTAACTTGATTATATACTTATGATTATTAGGGATATATAACCTTGAAATGATTTTGATGTTGAATTGGTAAACTAATGATGTAAATTATGTTATATCGTAAATAATGACTATTGTATAACTCGAGTAAGAGACTTGATACGATTATTTATATAAATATGCGTGAAATTGTTTTACATGTTTATTTTCAAATATATGCTAGACTAGTCCTCCGATAGATCTAGGCACATGTTAAATGCGATTTGTTATGATTGATTCGGTTAGGTTCCGCTCGAGTGCCGTGTCGGAGATAAATCGTCGGACTCGTACACATGCATGTAATGCGGGTCGAATAGGAAGATCTTGGAACGCCATGTGATTTAGGACTTAGTATTATTTCCCTTTCCATAAAATATTGGGGAGTATTCAGGTGTAGGCCTATTTTTACGACTTGTCCCCCCGGGTAACGACATTGACCTGATGTGATTTGTTGTGTGAGATATTATGTTTGTATCTTAAAGTAATATCTCGAATTGATACACTTGATATTATACTTAAAGGAAATTCGATACGTTGAATCCTAAAATGAGATTAATAATAATTAATCACGATCCGATATGAGACTACACGTTACTCGGGTTTGGGTTGGGTATTCACGATATAGGAGCATTAGTTGGGTAATTGAATGACTTAATTACTTGAGTCAAGTTGTGATGAGTATGCGTTCATAATACGTACAACTTATAACTGTATAGATTTTCTTGCTATTGACACTCTTTCCATATCTCCTCTCCCCTTTCCCATATGAGGTATCTGACACTTATAACTGTATAGTCATCTGGGCAAGCTGTTTATACCTTCGTGAGATTATCTGACCTCCTTCACTTGCTCCTAGTTCACCCTCTGGCAGAAGCTGGTTCTGTTGATCCAGAACTGTGTGAGGGATGTTACTCATGAGACTATATACACAAAGATTCCCAACAATGATAGGTATTTGGATAAGAGAACCCAAAGGTCAGTGTGGCAACGGAGCACCATCCCTAAGGATCCTCTTGAGCAGCTCACTCCTATCTTCGTGAGGCCTTTACTCGATGAGTCTATTTATTCCAAATAGCCTGAGACTCAGCCTATTAGGCCAAGGTCAAAGAGTAAGCCAATAGTTGCTGCATCAAAGAGGAAGCATCCCGATGTGGATATTTCTAGTTTCATACCAACTACCATTACCCAAGTTACCACTATGCTTTCCCTTATTGTCGCTGCTACTCCTACTCCCCGCCCCCGGTGCTAGTAAGAACCAGGGAGAGTTGGAAGAAGAAGAAGAAGATCAGTACTGGGACCTCTGCTCCTTTTCCTGTTCTAGACCAGGGATCTGACACTAATAACCTTGGAGTATAAGAGACATATAAGACCATGTGGGAGGAAGGCTATGAGGCCTTTGAGATATCCACTAAGGGAGCTGGTGTTACTTCCATTCCTATCGATGAAGGTACTACAACCCATTCTCTTTTACTTTGCGAAGCTGACTTTTGGGGGGCCTTAATTGTTGGTTCCCCATCTCTATCATTTGAAGAGGAACTAGTCGATTATATAAGCACTCCCTCCTATAATGATGACCATTCTTCTTTGAACGAGATGAAAGTCGTTGAACCTTATGATGATCAGAACTTTTAAGCTTCTTCTTTGTTGCCAATTTTAGAGGAGTCTTTCGGTGAGTGTACCTTGATAGGGTACCCTTCTACCTCCGATCCTACCAATGGGAAGCTACTGTACGTGCAGACCGCTCGCACCACAGCTGTAAGTCTGTTTTCTTAAATTTCTATTACTATTTTATTCTCTATTTTCCTATACATAATTGAACTATGGTTTGTCTCTCTCTTCACGGTATTTGCAAGGTGTTTCCATTCCAGTGAGTGATCCTGCGCCTTCACTTCCTGCCCGGGAGCTTTTTGCTAGGGCTAGGAATTCTATGATGAAATCATCTTTGTTCTTATCAAATGAGTTTTTTTACTTTCCTCAACCCATTCATTACTTCCTTTATTGCTTCTCTATTCTCATTTTTTTAACTCTGGCAGCTATCTACTGTGTTTTGACATCAGTACGGACTTCTTTGATATCTTCCTTTTTAGTCCAAGTAAACATTAACTCACCTGAGTCTTTTATCTTTTACTTGCCACATTCTTAAAGTACATCTTTTGATGTCTTCTTTCTTTGTGCACGCAAGTGTCTATTTCTCTTAGCCACCTTTCCTCACCTCCCCCTTCCTCTGTGGTGAGAGGTTCCCTTTCTAGGCTACCTGAGGTACTTTTAACTTCTTTTGTTCATTTTCTTTTGCTACTTTGCCATATTATCTACATCCATAACTATATCATTTATGTGTATGCTTTTTTTTGTGTAGGGACCTTCTTCTAGCATCCCTTCTTTTATTGATGGGGAAGTACCGTCTTCAGGAGGCGCTGCTTTGGGTATATTGCCTCCAGGGAGAATTCCTATCTCCCGAGTTTCCGTGTTTATGGACTCTAGGCTTTATATCCTGCCTATACCCTCTAGGCCCATTTTTACCATTGCATCTAGAGAGCCTGTCATATTGGTTAGCTCCACCTCTCAGGTATTGTTTATTCTAGTTAGGCCTCATTTCTTACTTTTCTTTTTCATTTAAACTTCTGACAGTTTGTTTATAACTTAGGTCATCACTTCTACTACTGTTATCCCACCGATCGTCTTTCCCCTTCCTCTTTGGAGGGGTTTTGGGTACGGCTTCATGTGATTCTTTTGTCTTCTCCATCCCTGATTTTATGCTATTGGGATTCCATTTTCATGCTTTTTTTTATTTAATTCTAGTTAGTTGCCACTACCTCTTCTCCGCCTGCACCTTCGGTTCCCTTTCCAGTAGTCCTTGCCACATCTAGGGGAGCTCCTAAGATAGCGTCTACTCCAGCTAGCCTGTCCGAAGTCCCCTTGTTCAAGAGGCTTGTCCCTAGTTCCATGGGACCAGTCTCAGCGGTATGTTCAACTTTTGGAAACTTTACTTGTTATCTTGATTACACCTCTTGCTCATGCAACATATTATTTTTTTAACATATCTGTGGGTGTGGTCCTTTTCCTTGTGGGTCTTACATTTGAACTCTCAAGTGAGTAGTCTACCAGTATCTATGCATGAGGAGACATTAGCCATCCCTCCAGCTAGTTCTACTCTTGTTATATCTGTCGCAGAGTCGTTAGTAAGCATCTCGATGGGACGCTCGCAGGTAAATACTTGATCTGATGGATCTTTTGAGAATATATTTTCTATCTAAATACTTGTTGGCCTTTACTTGTTTTCCTATTTGCAGCCTAGCACAATGACTATTCCTTCGACTGCGGTTCAACTAGGGGGAACTACTATGAGTCAGGTATTATAATGGCATACCTTCCTCTGTCTTTATCCCCTTTTTTCTTCTTTCTTTTACTACACAAGTAGGCCCACCTTCACGTTCTTGTTTCCTTGTTTTTAGGTCAGGGAGGCAGTTGTCCCTAGTGCTATAGGACCTAATGTTATTGTTGTACTGCGCACTCCCCACGTATTAAATTGTCATACCTGAGTTCTTTCTGTATGTTTATGTTGGCACATTTCTCTTATGTTCCTCTTTTTTTTTCCAGGAAAAGAGGATGCTAACATTTGCATATTCTTTATTAGGCTGGTGCCCAAGGCCATGTGGTACTCCCTCGCCTTGGTGACAACATATTGACTCCGCTTGGCTTTAAGGTAGACTTTCACTGATCTTCATTTAAACTAGGATACGGATAACTGCTTCCTGCTATTTTTCTTCCCTATTACTTATCCCTTTCTACTTTTCATTGTGCAGGATCCAATTGATGAACCAGCTGAAGCTGCTGGGGAGGCTGACCAAGGTTTCGAGGCAACTGGAGATGCTAGCTCTGATAAGGATTCCTATGCACCACTATCTGAGCTTGAGTCTCATAATACAGCTAATGATGACATAGAGTTGGAGGCTCCTGGTGCTTTCATGAGCGCACTATGGCATTAAGAGTTTCCCTCCCTATTCTGCGCTCAGGAATGAGAATTATTGGAGCTGCTTTTGGAGCACCATCCTGAGACCTTCACCTCCCAAAGTGTCCTCAATATTAACAGCCTTACAGTCTTCAATCTAAAGGCCTTAGATATCCACCTGCATGAGTTCCTGTCTACCCCTCCCCCTGATGTGACTACTCGGAGTGTCTCACTGTTTCTCCAAGCTCTTCATGATCTTCAGCGCTTCTATCATTTCTAGCTGGATTGGCTTGAAGTTTTTGTTCGTAATTTTCTTGGTACCAACTTCAGGAAGATGATGAATCTTCATACTTCCCATCAGGCCGAGGACGCATGGATTCAGACTCAGATTCAGTTTCTATAGGGTGAGCTAGCCAAGATGGAGGTGGGTGATGCTGAGGATGAGGCTCGGATAACTAGGCTAGAGGAGTAGCTTTTTGATGAGGCTAGTCCTTCTTACGCATATTTTCACTCCCGCCAGAATTTGTTTTTCATATTATCTAGTGGGTAGTTAGTTTTTGCTGATTTCTAACACTTTGCTCATTTTCTTTTATCTCAACCTTGATGTCTTCCTACCATAGCCAGTGTTAATATCTCCTCTAGCTGTGTGGTATTTTCATTTTATCCGCGGGGTACTTTCATTTTGTCTGGGCAAGTAATCATTTTTTTAGAACTACCCCTTCTAACTATGGGGGTACTTGCATTTTATCTGGGCGAGTAACATTTATAGAACTGTCCCCTCTAACTGTAGAGGTACTTGCATTTTATATGGGCAAGTGACATTTTGTAACTATGAGGTACTTGCATTTTATATGGGAAAGCTATCATTTCTTATAATTGTCCCCTCTAACCATGTGGGTACTTGCATTTTATCTGGGCGTGTAACATTTTTAGAACTGTCCCCTCTAACTATGGGGTACTTGCATTTTATCGACAATCCCCTCTAACTGTGGGGTACTTGCATTTTATCTGGGCAAGTTATCATTTCTTAGAACTTTCCCCTCTAAATGTTGGGGTACTTGCATTTTATCTGGGCATGTAACATTTTTAGAACTATCCCCTCTAACTGTGGAAGTACTTGCATTTTATCCGGGAAAGTAACATTTTTAGAACCGTCCCCTCTAACTATTGGGTACTTGCATGTAACTCTTTTTAGAACTATCCCATCTAACTGTAGGGTACTTGCATTTTATCTGGGCAAGTAGCATTTTTTTTAGAAATTAGAGCAGGGGAATGTAAATCCCCTTTTCTCTATTCTTTATATGAGCTGGTGAAATAAGGATTTTTCTTTAAGATCAGAAGTTAAGGCTTGCTCTCAAAACGAAAAAGTTTGCTATGTATTTTTATAATCATGACTTGGAGGACGTCCTCCTGCTAGTCTGATGATAAAATTAAAATCATTTATCTCATATTTTTGGAGAGACATTTCTCAGTATACCTTTCTATCGGGATGGACGTACCCCCCCCCCCCCCCCCGGCCCAAGTGTAGTGACTAAAGTTCTCTCTATCTGGGAATCTCTTCTAGTTTAGCAGAGAGAATTAAAAACTATATATATATATATATATACAAATAGAAAACAAAATACACTAATTAAAATACACTAATTTTAGTTTAGCGGAGAGAATTAAAATACACTAATTAAAATGAAACATAAAAATAGAAAATAAAACCTAGAAAATTCTAAATAAGTCTAAAATAAAACTTAAAAATAAAATGACTCAAAGTACAAAAAATCTAAAAAAGTAATAAAAGTACAAACTCAACACACACATGGTTGATGTGGGTTTTGGCCAGGTTACGAGGTAGGTTAGGGTTACGAAATTGGGTATTTAATCATTTCTTGTTGCAATCTGCCTCAAAATAACACTTTTGAAACCGCAAATGCAAACAAGCATGCACAATAGATAATTACACACATAAGACCCATTTCGTCGAGAATTAGCAATTAAAATACGTCTATTTGGGGTATAAAATATACACTTTTTGGTGCTTATCAAAGGGTATAATGAAGCTTTGGGGCCTTTTGATGCTAGGTTTAAATCGGCCCAGAATGAAGGCTATAAATGGGGTTGGACCAATTGTTTGATTATGTTAAAAGTTGAAGAAAATAATTCTTTCTGGAAATGGTATGATCCTGGGTTGTTAGACCTTGAAGATTATCTTTTTAGACTGGATGTTAACTGGAATACTGCCAGTAAAATTCCCCAGGCCTTGATTTCTTAGTATCTGGGAGACTATGAGCTGCACGACGAGTTGTAAATCGTCCGACCTCATCATCTATTAGATCATCCAAGCAGCAGCAATAGGAGAATGCTTCACGACTTTAATTTTATCAATTCTCTTTATACTTTAGATGATCCTCCAGCTGGCATGGATCATGTTTCCAAGTTTGAGGGGAAATGCCCTTTAGAATAATGTTCTGTATTTCTTATTTGAACATAATTATATAATCCTTATTCAAATGAATTAAAATGCATTTGATTAGCTTATCTTATTGTTAATATCTGAATGTGACTGTGAATGACTTCTTCTTTTTGCATTAGTTCTATTGACACACTTAGATTAAAATCTGAATTTAGTATCAATTACCAATGAATATATAGGCTCTACTAGAATACTTAGATTAAAATCTAAATATGGAGCTTGTTACCCATGTGTCTCCAAAGATTTCACTAACACACCTAAATGCTTAGGTTTTTTGTATTAGTTACCAATGGTGTGACGAGGCGTATGTGGAATATTTGCCTACATTCCTTTTGAGGAATCTTTGCAACATTCTTCCTGTACTTTTCCCAGTAGGATAAAGATCTTGTTTTATCCTTATATTTGTTGACCGTCTTGGGGTCATAAAAACTTGTTTGGCGAGCAACTTATTGCTTATGCCGATCAAGTTTAGCCTATTTCGAGCAACTTATTGCTTATGCCGAGCAATATTTTGAAGTTTTTCTGACAACTTTTTGATTATTTACGATCAAGTATATAGTATATCAACAATGCATAGCACTAATACTCGCAATAAATTTTGAAAAACTAGAAATTATAGGAAAGATAATTTTATTGATACAAGAAATTGATATTTATCTGAGTAAACTTGATTATAATAATCTTAATATTTTCTAAGACGCTCAATGTGCTATGGGTTCTTGAATTCCTCCCCCTTCAAAGTCTCAATCATATAAGTTCCCGGTCGTATGATTGCTTAAATACAATAGAACCTATGTCAGTTGACTTCAAGCTTATTGTTTTTCTATAGCACCTTCATTAGCACATAGACAGGGTTTCGCCGCGGTGTGAAAGTCACCTACGCTCCGTTCGTTTTGAATTCAATTCACCCGAACTATATAAAAACCTAAATTACGACTGCACTTGCGATACAAGTGTAACGGTAAGTCAGGTATCGAAAATCCACAGAGACGAATTGCTAGAATTTATAGGATTTAATACTCCTAAATAAAAGTGTAAAAGATGATTATACACAAAAAGGGAAAAGATGCAAAAAAGGGGAATATTAATCTAGGCATGGGAAAATAAAGCTAGATTAACAAAGCGAGTAAAAACTATAGGTTGCGTCGAATATCCCTCATCCGAATTAATTATTATAAAATGGTTATATAGGTCGATGAGTTATTACACATGCGTCTCGTTTCGACAGTTAATTAAATCAAGGGTTGTCACACCCCTACATTCGCATAAAAGCCTAATACGATTTTGGCGTGAACAAATACTCCAGAAATTATGCACGGAAGGTCATAAGTATGGAGCATACATGATATGCCCCGTCAAATCCCCTAGGCGTAATAACTAGGAGAACGCACTCGAAATAGACCCGAAAATACCATCACCAAACCAAAGTAACATGTCAACCCGAAATGAGTTTAATCCGACATAACCTAGTCTAATTTAGCTAGAAGGCATATTAAATATGTGGTAAATAAACACGGTAAATCTACACTAGAAAGCAAGGAAAGAAAGCATCTAAACCTATTTACAAAGGCATGTAAATTAACTAGAAATCAATTAAAGAAAGGAAGACAACTATATTAAAATGGTAGGGAAGATGAATAGTTAACTTACAAACCCAAATGGGTGTCAAACAAAGTGAGGAAGAATAAGAACTCTCCAAACCCCCATACCCTAAGCTAAACTTACCTAAAATGAATTATATCTGAAAATGAAACCAAAATTGGTTTATATAGTAAGTTGGAAAAGAAATAAAGCAAAAAGAAAAGAAAAGGAAAAAGGAAACAAATATCTACTACTCACGGTCGACCAGTCGCAGGGGTGCAGTCGACCGTGCCTTCAAGTTGAAGCACACTGTGCCCTTTCCACAGCAAAACTCAAAACCGCCGTTGGCCGGGCCTCAAATAGCAGTCGACCGGTACTCTCTTTTTGGCAGCTATTTGGTCCATAAAGAGGGGAGGAAAAGTCCCTTACATAAATGACCATAACTTCATCGTTCGGACTCGAAATCGCGCACCATTTACAACCACGCAAAGCTTGCTCAACGAACTAAGTATCCATAGAGACGAAGATGAAATGTGAATTGACTAAAATTCCCTTGAAGTAGCGTCCGTCGACGGGACTTCTCCGAAATGCAACGGATCCTCACTTTTAGCGTTCCAATACCTACAAAAGCACAATTAACCCCTGTGAAGCATGTATATATCCAAATCCAAGTTTGTCTGGTTAATGAGCATAAATATAGGCATTAAGGATCATAAAAGTGCTAGAATACATAAAGATATACGACGGAAATATGTAGTATTTGATACGACCCGCTAACTTAGAGATCGCTAGTCCCTAGTGATGAAACAGACAAAAATAGTCCACAAAAGGTAGTATAAGACGTATATATGCATTTTAATATAAATGCCACTTTTGTAGGGAACACGATTGCATTTAGCATATGTAATAAGCTGTTAAACCCCTAAGTTACCCTAGTGGGCGAGTGTCTTCTCGTGAGGGTTTTTAGGGATGATACCCACAAACATCATATGGTTTCCTCAAAATAATCCCAAACCAACATACGATAAGCCCAACAACAACGAACAAGATTTCATACACATTATTAGCACAGTGAACGAATTCAAACAAAAGTCTGAAATCATTAACATCATAGAATGCACCCTATAAAATTGAAACCTTAAAATGTGGGAGGGGAGTGAGAACATGCAAAGTATGATTTGGCAAAAACTTATATAAACCGGATACTAAATAAAACATGCATACATTCAATCCTCACGGGCATTGCACTCATCAAGTGAATTCACTCAAAAAAGGGAGGTAACACACGGAATATGCGGGCATAAAGAGTAAATGTAAATGGAAACTAGGCTGCACACATGTCACAAATGAAGAACGCTATATATAAAATGAAAACTGTAATCTCAATGAAAGATACCGCCCATTAAAGGAGGTGAAATGCATATTCACAAATTATCAAAACTATTTAAACATTTGAATTACATCTACTTAAGATCACATAGGACTTTGATAGGGTTATAATGTAGGCTAAGCTAGGGTACGAAATGAAAGGAATGTATGTACGGATTCAAAGTGTTCGGAAATAAAAACTCAGGATAATGTGAAGAATGCGGGTAATATCAAAAATTGGAAAACAAGTTCCAAACAAGCATTAGATATAACAATTGGAGAGTAAGCAAAGCTTATTGAACTATATACATAATATTTACAACTTCTTTTTCTTTTCTTTTCTTCTTTTTCTCATTTTTCTCTTTTATTTCCTTTTTCTTTCTCTTTTTCATCTCTTTTTCACATCTCTTTTCTTTACTTTTCTCACTCTCATATGCCTAAATTGCAACCGCAACACAACAAAAACATTCAATCCCAAGTAGCATTCAAAACAAAGGTATGGAAAGTGTATGTATGGGTTAAAATTCCAATTTGGAGTTGGTTATGGGAATTTGGGTAATGAAATGAAAGTTTATAATTAGGCTCAAATGGGTTTATTAGGGAACACATTTAAGGTGAGTCAATGTCAATATGGGTGATATAACAAAGAATGCCTATGATCATTTCATAAAGTTTACGTAATTCTAGAGTCAAAATAAACTTTGTAAATCATGCTCAAGTAACACATTTCAAGAATGAACTCAATTAATGAACGATCAAATGAAAGAATAGAGAGATTACCAACGACTGTAACATTTTTAAAGAGGAAAGAATAGTGTATAACACTCATAAACGACGAAAGGTACAAAGCTTACTCGATGTAAGTATATAAAATGCAACAAAAGATTACCGAGTTATAAAAATCTTAAACCAAATCAATAAAATAAGAAAAACGCATGTGCTTATGGGATTAATGTTTAATTCATGAAGCTATTCATAATATCAATAATTAAGGACTAAAGTTTAATAACTTCTAAAAATGAGAACATGAATCATTGGGTTGTCTATTAGATCGGGAAATTATTGAAATTTATCATCTGAAACAAAGGCAAAATGCCAAAAAGGAGAAAAAAGAAAGAAAATCTTTTTGAATTTTTTGATGAAAAGCATACTAAGTAACTAACATGTGAGCAAAAAGATGGACTAAATAAAGAAATGGATAAAATATCCCACGCCCCCTAACTTAAAACCTGAGATTGTCCTCAATGTAAATTAATAACCAAGTTAAAGAGAGGAAAAGAGCGGTATTACCCAAAATTGGAGCGATCCCCATAAGAACATGTCCAAAGAATCTACAAAACAAGTTAGTACCGAGCATAGCAAAAAAAAATAATAAAAAGTTAACTAATTACACTAGACTAAATTAAAAAGGAAAGAAAAAATAAAGAAAGAAAGAATAAAAAACTAACTATATACAACCTACTATTTAGGCTTCACACTAATTGTAGACTAGAAGTCTAAATAGTTGAGGGTCCACCGTAAAAACAATTCGACTTTGGAGGATAACTGGTGTACCCTCACTCTCAAGCATGCCCTCGAAAAAATATGAATTTCGTTTGAACAACGGAAGGAATGTGTAGGGCAGAAGAAAGGAACCATCGTCAATTAAAAGTTTTGGAGGGACGATGGGGGATTTGGATTGAACGGGTGACAAAAATATGTGGGGATCGAGAAAAACATAATATCCTCCCAAGTATTTTGAAATTGGAATGGGTGCACATGAGGGCAAAGATTCCTTCATGGAAGGCGACTCGAGCAAGTACTCCTCATCGACGAAAAGGTTTAACACATTAAAGTTTGAAACCAATTCATCGAGTACTTGTGACGGTGTGATAACAGAGAATGAAAATGGGGAGGAAAGAAATTCAAACTCAAGAGATGCATCATCATCGCTTGAAGATTGAGTTTCGAAAGAAATAAGATCATTTTCAATGAAATGTTCTTCTAAGGGGGCCAAATAAGAAATCATTTCATTGAAAATGGATATTACTTCCATTTCAACCTCACTTTCAATATCTATTACGCAATGGGCCAAGTTAACAATGGTTTGTTCCAAAGTAGGCACAAAGTCCTCATTTGGTTCAAAACATTCTTCGACTTCAAAAGTATGGGAAGAAAAATTGTTGTCGGATTAAAATAATAAATCCAATTCATGTTTCCAACAACGATTTTCTTCCCGATAACAAGTTTCAATTTTCTCATTCTCAAGCATACGCAAGCCCTTGACAAAAGTCATAGGCCGAGGCGCAAATACTTAAAAATGGGAACTTTGAAAATTACCATCGGACTTAAACTGAAACTCACTATTATAAGAATTTTGAAAATTATTGCAATTCGTTTCAAAATTCCCATTATAAGGAATTAGAGGCCCTAAATCATTATCATCATCATCAAAATTTCAATAGCCTAAGTTTTAACTTTCGTTATACTTGCCCAAAGTCATATTTGAATTTGTAATTTTTTGAGAGTCTAAGTATTGACCGAAAGTCATAGGATTACGGGAATTTTATGAATTATAACAATGATTACTGAAAGAATTGGAATAAGATATGCTTACCACAAAGTAGATACGCGCAGAAAAAATTCAAGCGTTTCTTGGTGCTCAAATGTAGAAGTCCTGGAAAAAGGTTAGGCAAAAAAATACAAATAGAAAGGAAATATTACGATATACTAAATAAAATAAATTCTAAAACAAACTCATCCCCGACAACGGCGCCATTTGATAGACAAGGTTTCACCGCGGTGTGAGAGTCATCTGTGCGCCGGGCATTTTGAATTCGGCTCACCTGAACTATATAAAAACCTAAATTATGACTGTACTTGCGATACAAGTGTAGCGGTAATTCGGGTATCAAAAATCCACAGAGACGAGTTGCTAGAATTTATAGGATTTAATACTCCTAAATAAAAGTGTAAAAGATGATCATACACAAAAAGGAAAAAGATGCATAAAAGGGAAATATTAATCTAGGCCTAGAAAAATAAAGCTAGATTAAAAAAGAGAGTAAAAACTCTAGGTTGCGTCGAATATCTCTCATCCGAGTTAATTAGATAAAATGGTTTCATGGTTCGACGAGTTATTACAAATGCGTCTCGTTTCGACAGTTAATTAAATCAAGGGTTTTCACACCCCTAAATTCGCATAACAGCCTAATACGAACTTAGCATCAATAAATACCCCAAAAATTACGCACGCAAGGTCGTAAGTATGGAGCATACATGATAAGTCCCGTCAAATCCCTTAGGCGTAATAACTAGGACAACGTACTCGAAATAAACCTGTAAACACCATCACCAAAGCAAAGCAACATGTCAAACCGGAATGAGTTCAATCCGACACAACTTAAACTAATTTAGCTAGAAAGTAAATTAAAAATGAGGTAAATAAACACGGTAAATAAACGCGATAAATCTACACTAGAAAGCAAGGAAAGAAAGTATGTAGACCTAATTATGAAAGCATGTAAATTAACTACAAAGCAATTAAAGAAAGGAAGACAACTATATTAAAATGGTAGGGAAGATGAATAGTTAACTTACAAACCCAAATGGGTGTCAAACCAAGTGAGGAAGAAGAAGAACTCTCCAAACCCCCAAACCCTAAGTTAACCTAATCTAAAATGAATTATATCTGAAAATAAAGCCAAAATTGGTTTATATAGTAAGTTGGAAAAAAATAAAGGAAAAAGAAAAGAAAAGGAAAAAGGCAACAAATATCTGCTACTTGCAGTCGATCGGTTGCAGGGTCGCAGTCGACCGCGCCTTCTAGTTGAAGCACACTGTCCCCTTTCCATGGCTAATTTAAAAATCGTGGTAGACCGGGCCTCAAATCGCAGTCGACTAGTACTCTGTTTTTGGCAGCTATTTGTTCCATAAAGAGGGGAGGAAAGGTCCATTACGAAAATGACCGTAACTTCATCGTTCGGACTCGGAATCACGCACCGTTTACTGCCACGCAAAGCTTGCTCCATGAACTATGCATCTGTGGAATTTATATGATCCGAAGATAAAATGTGAATTGGCTAAAATGCCCTTAAAGTAGCATCCAGTGATGGGACTTCTCCGAAATGCAACGGATCCTTACTTTTAGTGTTCCAAAACCTACAAAAGCACAATTAACCCCTGCAAAGCATGTATATATCCAAATTCTAGGTTATCTAGTTAATGAGAATAAATATAGGCATTAAGGATCGTAAATGTGCTAGAATGCATAAAGATATATGGCGAAAATATGTAATATTTGATACGAATCAGTAAGCTGCATTTCTTAGAGCAGCATCTTCTCGCACTTCTTCTATCATCTCCAAATCCAATCTTCGCATGTGATCACTCATAGGAGAG
Organism: Sambucus nigra; assembly: GCA_949130495.1. Lineage (NCBI taxonomy): Eukaryota > Viridiplantae > Streptophyta > Magnoliopsida > Dipsacales > Adoxaceae > Sambucus > Sambucus nigra. The sequence continues at coordinate 76,268,660 of OX422210.1, read as the reverse complement.
TTAAAATTTAAAACTCAATGGAATGGAAGACCCAACTCAACAGTATGTCTGCTTCAGTTCCAAATGCTAACATATATGGGGATTCTTCAATTGCTGTCCTCGAGGTTGTTCGGTACGCCCATAAAATAGAATGTAGCTCTTTGATCTAGTTTTACTTTACATCATCAAGCCTTTTCTTTAATACCTTCAATAAAGTTATATTTGTAACTTCTGTTTTCCCCTGGCGCAGAATATAATTTTTGAATGTTGGATTGAGCACAATAAGATGCGAATTCTTCGTTATCAAACCGTGTTCCATGATCGGTGATGAAGGCATAAGGAAGAAAATGATGCTCTTACAAAAGAATTGGTAGACCTTCTCATAAGGCATGTCTATCAATGGATCTTCTTCAACCCACTTTGTAAAGTAATCCACTACAACAACCAAGTACTAGAATCTTTCTCAGGTGGTTGGCAATGGCCTGACCAAGTCTACTCCCCACATGGAAAATGGCCAAGGTGAAGTGAAGGGGAGAGAGAAGCCTATGGAATCTTGCAAATGCTGGAATACCTTTGGCATTTATCACACTTTTTAGCAAAAGCTACACAATATGCTCACATAGTTGACCAGTAATATCCTTGCATATTTATTCTCTGTAGAAGTGTTCTTCCTGCAATATGAGCTCCACAAGATCCTTCATGTACTTCTTGAATTAGGCCTGGAACCTCGGATGGGTGAACGCAGTGTTGTAAATTGAATGTCAATCCTCTCCAGTACAAAGCCCCTTTATCTAGCACATATCTGATAGCTTTATATTTTAACTTTTTAGCTTCCCCTATGTTTGCTGGCAAAGTTCCTTCTTTAATATATGCTCTGATGAGATCCATCCAAGATGTCCCCATGTCTTCAGCAATAAAATTGATCATCAAATCCTTATCAATACTCCTGTTGGCCAAAATCTTAACAGGAATAGTTCATCGGAGTTCAACTCTGGTTGCCGAAGCTAATAGAGCAAAAGCATCTGCTCGAGCATTTTCCACCCTTAGAATTCCATTCATCCGAACAACTAATAATTTTTCATATTACTTCCATTTCTTTGGATGATTATATGATTCTTAATTCGCCTTTACCTCCATACAGGCTTAAGATTTGATTTACTACCAACTTGGAATCATTATGTGCCACAACTTACTCGGCATTCAGTGCTTGGGCGAGACTTAAGCCCATAATGAGAGCTTCGTATTCTGCCTCATTATTCGAGGCTTGGAATTGAAATTGCAGGGTATATTCAATATCAATATTATCAGGAGTGTTAAGTATGATACCTACTCCCCTGCTAGTTGCACAAGATGATCCATCAACGCGCAAATTCCATATTGGGAGATCCTCAACAAATGCTTGGTCTGTCAACATTCCATAGTGGAATATTTTTCTCCCCGATTCGTCACCCTTCTTTGACATCTCCTTGATTTTTGAAGAGGAATCTAGTAGGTCGAAAATGGCTTTTGCTGGTAAATGTTCCTCTGGAGCTTGATTGTCAACAATTTTATTTTCTCTTGATCCTTGCTCGGATTGCTGGTTTTGTTGCTTAGGTACCTCGGGGTAAGTGAATTTATCTATGAAATTCTCTATTGCTTGGCCTTTTAGAGAAGACCTTGGTTCATAAATCATGTCATACTCCCCCAATTCCACTGCCCAATACATTGATTTGCGAGACTTCTCTGGCTTGTGTAAAGCCCGCCTTAGTGGCATATCAGTGTATACTACTATTGTATCGGCTTAAAAATAGGTCTTCACGCTTCTAGATGCTTTAATCAAAGTAGAGCTCACGATTGATTCAGAAATAACTAAATAAAAGTACAATTTTCCCATTTAATTGGTCGAGAAAGCAGTGGTGGTGACCTCAAATTCTTCTTTAATTCAAGAAAATCTTTCTCACATTCTTCATTCCACTCAAAACTCTTTCTGAGTCACTTATCAATAGCTCTGGACACAAACCTGTTCAGAGTTGCTACTCGCTCAGTTTGCCTTTGCACATTCTTCTTGCAAGTTGGAGATTGCATTTCAAGCAATGTTTTAATCTTATCGAGGTTTGCTTTAATTCCTCTCTGATTTACTATATACCCAAGGAACATTCCTTCTTGTACTCTAAAGAATCACTTGGTCGAATTTAATCTCATCTGATGCTTCTCAAGTTGATCAAAAGTCTGGCTGAGGTCAGCAGTATGGTCAAACGCTTTTTTGATCTTTGTAAGCATATTATCCACGTATACTTTTATATTTTTTCCTATTTTGTCCTCAAGGACCTTGTTCACCAGCTTTTGATATGTAACACCTTCATTTTTCAAACGAAAAGGCATAATATTATAATAGTAAATTCCTCGAGGAGTAATAAAAGTGGCTCTCTACCTAACTTCGGGCTTCATCCTGATCTGATTACAACCAGAGTAAGCATCCATAAAACTAAGTAACTTATGTATTGAGGTAGCACCCACGAGCTAATCTATTCAGGGCAAAGGAAATTGATCCATTAGGCATGCTTTTTTAAGATCTGTGAAGTCTGAACACATTCTCCATTTTTTATTTTTCTTCTTGACCATAACTACATTAGCCAACCACTATGGATATTTCACCTCGTCAATGAAGGCTTCTTTATAAAGCTTTTCAATTTTCTCTTTTATGGCTTGGTTCTTCTCGGGGTTGAATACTCTTCGTCTTTGCTTCACTGGCTTGATTTCTTTATTTACATTGAGATCACGACAAAGAAAATTAGGATCAATTCCTGACATATCTTCATGACTCCAGGAGAACACATGTTTTATCTATCTAAGGAAGCTCACTAGTTCCTATTTAAGAACAAGATCCAATATTGTTCAAACTTGAGTTGTGCGCTCGGGTTTATCATCATCTAACACAATGCTTTCTGTGGTCTCCACAATCTGACCATTTAACAGTTCAGTTTCCTCCCTTGGATCTAAGGTTTCAACTTCAGGATCTTCTTTAGGTTCTAAGGTATCTACTTGGTACGTGGTGGTTTTCCTCTTTGTTTCTTCCATCTCTTCTTGCTCGACAGATGAATATTAGCATTCTAGAGCTACTTTTTGATCACCTTTTATGACTCCTACACCAAAGTTAGTCGGGAACTTCAAGCATTGAGGAACAGTAGAAGACACTGCCCTTAACTTTTTAAACCCAACTATTCCCATAATTATATTGTATGCTAAATAGACATTTTTATCCATTACAAAGAAATAAATTTTCTTTGTTCGGATGGCTGGCCAGGTACCAATCATCACTTCCATCTTAATGTTTCCCAAAGGAAAAACTTTCTCACCTGCAAAACCTATTAGTGGTCGATGATAGGGTTCTAACTAGCTGAGCTTAAAGTTCAAGCAGTTGAAATAAGGATATAACATGATATCTGTTGAGCTGCTATTATCTATTAACACTCTAGAAATAATGATATCTTCCTTTTTTATTTTAATTACCAGAGGATCGTCATGGGGGTACAATATTCCTAATAAATCATTTTTAGAAAAGCCTATTACCATCTTGTCTTTATTAACCTTCCTTAGTTTTTCTTCCTCGGTAAGATCAATCCTTTGTACGTACGAGAAAGCTTGAGCCTCATTGAGGTATGATTTTTACTCTACTGTATGATCTCCCCCTCCTGCATCTCCATATGTAATCATTTTACAATCAAAAGAACCACAATTGAGGGTGAATACCTCACGCTGTGGTTGTAGGGGCTTTTTAAGCAAGTCGGGATAATCATCATGATCATCTTTATGAGACCTCTTCTTCTCTTCTTTAGGTCGACAGGGGGATTTTGATATGTGCCAAGCTTCTTTATTAATCTGTCGATTAACAAACTAGTTCAATTTTCCTCTTCGAATGAGATTTTCAATTTCATTTTGAAGAGCAATGCAACGATCCGTCGTGTGATTATAATCTATATGGAGCTCGTTGTATTTAGTTTTGTCCCTCTTGGTAGGTGAACTTCTTAGCTTATCAGGAAAATGCACATCTTTATTGTGTTTGATCTCCTCCAAGATATGATGAATGGCCATGGTTAGTGGAGTGTGGTTATCATACTTCTTGAGAGTTTCTATAATTCCTTTTTATTTTGACTCCCTCTGGTCCTTGGAATCTTTGTGATACTTTTGTCACTTTTGCTTTCAACTTTTACTCCTGAGCTCTTCTTGGCTGCCTTTGCTTCCTCAACATTCATGATTTTGGCTCCTTTGGCCATCAATTCTGCCATGGTTTTCGAAGGATCTTTAGCAAGTGTATAATAGAGTTTTTCAGGGAGCATTCCACTCATAAGGGTTGTTATAGCAATTTTTTCTTCATAACCCATGACTTCCACCTTCTCGTTGTTGAAACGAGTGATATAGTCCCTGGTTCTTTCATATTCCTTCTATCGTACACTGAGGAAATGTGCCACCTTTTTACAGGCTTGGCTCCAAAACAAAAGTTTCTAATAAATAGCTCGACTAACTGGTGGAAGCTAAAAATATGTCCATGAGGAAGGCTATTGTACCAGATTTGGGCAGATCCAGTAATTATTCCAGAAAATGCTCTACACCTCATTTCATCGAGAACTGCATAAATATCAGTTGCTTCTTGGTATTGTTCTATATGGAGGATTGGGTCAGTTTTCCCATCGTATTTGGGTGCAACTATTGGATCTTTAAACTTTGATGGAGTGGGGAAATCCACGATTGATTGCTCAAAGGGAGACCGTTTTACAAAGCTTCTTCGTAGTGGGTTTTTTGCCTTAGCCGTCTCTCCTAGACTGTCCTTTAAAATCTGAATATAACATTTCCAAGCATTGTTACCAGCATCAGACCTATGCATTGCTATTTTGTTATTTGCCAAACTCTCCTCTTGGAATTATTTCTCGGCTCGAGTAATACGTCGGGCATTAGATTAAGACTGGGCAGAGCCTTCCCTTCGATCAGATGGTCATCGAGTGTTTCCTGACATTTCCCTGGGAACATTTTCATTACCCATGGGTCCTGAAAGATCAAAGGGAGAAGCATGGTCTAGACTTTCTATAGTTCTTAGCCTTTCTAGAGAGTTTGATTGTGTATGGAAAGATTCTGAGGCCCTGGATAGTGAATTTGATCCTAGATAATAAGATGTGTCCCTTGTATTTCTGGACTGAGTTCGCCTGCAACCTCTTGGAGGTGGTGGTATCATATTTCCACATGCAGACAGAGAAGATGATCCATCTTGAAGGGTTTATGGTAGTTAGCTGATAGTGTCCTGTATAACTTCTTAGCCTCTTGCAAGACTGGTCAGAATTCTAGTTAATTCATTCGCCACTGGTGGGGCAGAAGGGACAGGTGGAACTCCATCATTCATGAGACTTGATTTAGGAATGTCATCCATTTGGGTGTTTGAATGAATGAGAACGATTAGAAATACGTTCCCACAGACGATGCCAATATATTGATGCAAAAAACTAGACAATCCTAATTAATTGATCACAGATAAAATAAAATAAAAGAGACAAATAATTTTTAAAGTGGTTTAGCTAGAAAAAAGAGCCTACGTCCACTGTTATGTATTGCCTTGGGCTTGTTCAATTACCTTTGGTTTCATTATTTTCTCATCTCCCATGGTTGCAGGGTTTACAATGTATTTATAGCCCTTTGAGGGTGTAACCGGGTTGGAATACTAAAGGATGGAATGCCTTTATAACGCAGGCATTTACATCTGTACAATGTCAATGTATACAACGGTTAACGATTTACTGTAACTGTTGGTCGGTCATTCTGGTGTTGGTCAAGCTTCTTTAATCTATTAGTCAACATTCCTTTAGTTGGTCGGTGACTCGTCCTTACCGACTTGTATTAATGCCTAAATGGATGGCACGTGTCCATACAAGATTGGTCCAAGCAGCAGGATAATTTTGGTATCAACAATGACTGAGTGAATAATAATGGTCCCCTTTCTAGTACAGAGGGAAAATGCACCCAACAATTGTACCACATCGAGATCATCATAGAGAAAGATGAAAACATGGTAGGGTTATGGTACTAACACATTTGGTGCCTTCTCAAACATGGTAGGTATCCCTGAGATGCGTCTAAGAAAGATAGTGCAACCCTTTACAAACTGGTTGCCCAATACATTATCTACAACAAAGCACTTTTCAAGAAAAAAATCGATAAAATCGATTTGCATTGCATAACAGGTAGGGCTATAAATTAGGCTGGGTGAGCCGAGCTTGGGGTAGCTCAGGCTCGGCCCGAACCCACTTACTCATGCTCAAGCCCGAGCTCGGCCCAAATTATTTTTTTTCCACCTAGCCCTGAACGCGGCTCATATATATTACGGGCTTCAGGCTCAATTTTGGGCAGACCCGATTTCAATTTTTTTGGTTAAAAAAGTTTGAATAATTATTTTTTTCTTGTATTTCCATCATGGACGAAATTACACATTAAAATCTAATTGATATTTCATGAAATAAAATATATAATTATGAAATACATTAAATTAAAACAAGGAAAATAAGAGTGAAAACCTACAAATGCCTATTAAATTTCATACATTCAGCAAAATTGGATCATTAACAAAGGCCTATTGTGACTTGAGAAATTATTAAATCAAATACACACAATGAGATTAACAATAAAATCACAAAATTGAAAATCACATGTAATCTAATTTATTATGACAAATGATTTTTTTTAAAGTAGTAAATGAAATAAAAGAGTGAAACCTAATTAAACAATGTTAACATAAATATGTTATATTATATAAATTATTTATTTATTTATTTGTAAATATGAAGTTCGAGCTTTGGGCCCAATTCGGGCTTGGCAAAGTTCGGCTCAAGCTCGACCGGAAATTCATTCGGGATTGAAATTTTAGCTCAGACTCGGCTCGGCTCAAACTCGAATAAAGCTCGGCCCAAAAATAGCGGGCCGAATGGGCGAGCTTCGGGCCTCGGGTGCTCAATTTATATGCCTAATAACATGGGTTGGAATTGAAGTAATGATGCTAGAAATCCACAGTGGGGAGTGCGGGCCCCACATGAACAATCACATGCTATTAATAAAATCATCCATCAAGGGTACTACTGGACCACCATGGTCCAAGACTGCACTACTTATGTTTGAAGATGCCTCAAATGATAATAATTTGACAACCTCAAACACTTACCTCCCCTAGAGTTATACAACATGACCTTTCCTTGACCCTTCTCTACCTAAGGCATAGATATCATAGGGAAAGTTACTACCAAAGATTTAAAAATTAATGAATTCATCATGGTTGTCATTGACTATTTCATTAAATGGGTCCAAGCTGAGTCATACGCAGTGAATGCGAAGAAGTGTCCATGTTTGTCAGAAAGAACATTATTTTTCGATATGGAGTTCCCTATGAGTTGATATCAGATGATGGACTTCACTTCAAGGATGAGGTCACTAAATTAGTCAATGAGTATGGAATTAAAAGACACAAGTCTTCTCCCTACCAACCTAAACTCATGACGCTATCGAAGCTGCCAACAATAGCCTTTAGACCATCGTCTGCAAGATGACTGAAAGCTGCAAAGACTAGGCCAAACGAATCCCATATTCCTTCTAAGGCTACTATACCTCCATTTAAAAACCCACTAAGGCTAACCCCTATACTCTAGGTTATGGCATGGAGGTTGTTCTTCCCGTCAAACTAGAAGTTCCCTTTCTATGATTTATAATCAAAAGCAAGGTCAGTAAGGAAGATTAATATCAGAGCCTCTACGATGAACTCCGCTCTTAGATGAAAAGATATTAAAAGCTCTATACCATATACAAGGGTACCATATCTGGATCACGCGATCTTTCAATAGGAAGGTTAAGGACTGCGGTATCCAAGAAGGATATCTTGCCCTCAAAGAATTTATAGAACTTGTTTGGTATCCAAGAGGAAAGTTTAAACCTAATTATAGTGGTCCCTAAATTGTGAACCTATGCTCACAGAACTTGAGAGAGAAGAAATTATGCATCCATTGAACCTGGACCATCTTAAAACATTCTACCCTTAATTCGAACTCTCATTGTGCTATAACTCTTCATATCCCCCTTCTATTCTAAAAAATATTTCATCATTTCCCCCCACCCAGAACTACAGACCTAATCCTCTCAATTCTCCCCTTTTCAAATAAAGCTCATAAAGTTTCAAAACCTATAGAGGTACGTAGGAAGGCCATGAAATACACATGGGCGTAGTCTTTTCTTTCTCACAAAATGCTATTATTTTCTTCTTTTGATAATAGGGTCTATCCCATTTAAATGAACAAAAGGATTATGTATGACTTAATGATTAGTATAGATAGTTCAAATACAAAATTCATCAAAGACACAATAAAATATGTCAAAACCACTTTTCTTTTATTATCAGGAATATGGCTATGACATGAAGTATTAGAGATGGGAGTCAAACAAACCACTCCCTTCCTAACCTTCATACATATAAAATTCCTGACCATAAGCTAGCTTCCCAAAAAGATCCAAAAACTTATCAAGAACCTACCCAAACAAATATTTCCATAAACATAAAACCTACAGTAGATTCTCAAAACCTTTCCCTCAACTACCTAATTGGCTCGCATCATCGCCATTACCTACCCCTGGAGCCCCCCAGGTATGCCTCTACTGATTATTACTACGAATGTGCTTCATGCGACGGCACGCCTTAATAAGATTTGATGAAAACATGACACCCTCTTTGAAGACATCGAGCATCATAATCCATCTTTACTAGTCTCCTCCACTAAAAACTTCTCAACCACCCATTTCCATAACCACTTCAAATAATCTTCAGATATAAACCCAACTTCTTTAACAGATTATGACGGATGGGTAGACGACTGGTGGAGCTAGCATAAAGGCCCCAAAATCACCCTCAAAGACTCGATCGTGTCCTCCATAAGAAAGAAGTTAGTTATGTGGAGAGGAACAAACTGCTCCCATATTACTTAGCGCAAAAGCTGTTAAAGAAATTAGAAGGAAGTCTGGTGAAAACTAACCAATCGCACATGTTGGTATTCCTCGAACTGTAAATGGGTTGCATGTCCCCCTACCATAGTACATATCAATGAAGTCATCAGTATCCGTGCCCTATAAGCCAATTAACACAGTTCTTCATTAACGGGCCAAAACTGAAGAAGGGATAAGAATAAAATTAGGAATGCCCGATAAAGGGTACTCAGAAAAAGCTGCCAGGGGCAGTCTCATAGAAAGACATATGAACAGCTTGACATGGCTCCCCTCGAAAGTAAGCCTGACCTTAATTCCATGCATATAAGACATTCAGAGTCTCCGCTAATACCACCCCAACAAGACTATATTGGTAGGAAGACCACAGTGTTACCGTGGCTACTTAAGGGTCAACCATCAGATCTCCTGTCACCAATAAAAGCTTAGCAGTCAAACATAGGGCCACAACACAAGGAGAACTATTATCAGTAAAATCCCTTTTATATATAAAATTCATAACTATCGGTAGGATGATATTTACTCCATGAACCAGCGGAGGAGTAGCTGAAGGGGAGATGTGAAGAAACTCCACCCAAGACACCCGCGGAAAATGGGATAAGTCATGTATAGCTGCCACTACACTGGAGCTGATACTTATCATCGTAGAGAACTCCACGTAAGTCGGACACACCTCATCTAAGATAAAGAAAAAAATGGTCTTTAGGGTACCGAAACTGTACAGCTACTTCCAAAAAGTTCCAGTCTATGGGATGATTATGCAACAAAGAGATCTAACACAAACCAAATGTTTTGTAGTTGATGTTATAAAGGCACATTGCCTCTAAACCTTCTAGGTAAGTAGAATAGGCCTCAAATATTGGAAGATCCATTAAATACAGCGACGAAGAAAAGTTGTAAAGAAGACAGAGTGGAATGTGGTGATGAAAACACTTCCAAAGCTCCCCTTTTATACAAAATAATTCCACAAAAAACAAATTATTCAAAACGCCACCAGTTTCCCTGCTCCAAAAGTTCCCAAGGTACGCAAAAAGTATAATTAAAGCCAAGGGAGTCGATAAGCAAGCTAAGGGGTATGTTGATTGACAAACCCCCTTTTTATGAAAAAAATCCATACTTCCTCTTTTACACATATCAATTCTAAAACAAACATTTTCTTTGAGAAAAAAATCAATCTTTGAGTTGTTCTTTTTGAAAAAATTCCTCATTTTCCCCTTTCTACAAAATTTTTGAATTAACATTTTTCTGAAAAATCAATCTTCGAGTCCTTTTTTCATTTTATCTTTATCTATGCAAATAATGAAAAACATTTAGAAGCAAATTAAAGAGTATATAGAATAAGTCACTAAACCAAGATTATATATATTGGAATCATTACATTTTTTTTACGTACGATCAATAAAAGAAAATAAAAGAAGAAAAAATGTACATCGGGACGTAGACCGAATCCCTCAAAACTTCTCTCAAAAACCACCTTCACAATCAATCACCTCGGCAAAATTGTTTTCCCCGATGACGAGTGGCGGACCCCCCCCTCCCAGAATCGAATCTCTCATCAGATGTGGTTGATAGTACCAAGAAAACACTGGCTGACTTCCTCACATAGGCTGAACATGAATGCCATCCAATCCCTTATATCCCTCAATCGGGTGGTCAATGTATGAACATTCTTCAAGAAAAAGGAACGAAAGCATCAAAATCAAGCAAGTTAGTAAAGAGAGAAGAGAGAAGGAAATGAAAAAAAAAATGATTATACCTCAGTCTTGAGGGCATTTTCAAAAAGATCCACCAACCCTTCCACCGTCACATGAGGGCATGAGGCACCGATAACACGGCCCCACTTCTCAATTGAAGATGATAAGAGGTAATGGGAATATAAAGAAGAAAAACCTCCCCCATTGCCATAGTCACACCTCCTTCAGAACTATGGACCGACATCATCGGTATGTTGGTGCCTCTGCATTAACTAATTGCAGGTGAAGTCATATTCTCCACATAATATATACACGACGACATCAACCAGCTACTAGCAATGTCTATATAGTCGTATCCCATCGTCACATTCATTTATTGCATATAGGGCTCCCCCTCGTTTATCATTTCCCTAGCCGCATCGGGCATTTCCTTCACCCTCCTCATGTACTCAGAGGCACCGACGGTGAAACCTCCAACTCTCCCTCCATAATCTATTTCACCTCCCTATTTCTAAGGTACCATAAATACCCAAACTCATGCGCCAATAACCTCCTCATCTTCTTATGCATGATCGTAACTCTTACTTCCCTCAAAGACAGATTTCGGGGATATAAGGTCAATTATCTCCCCAATAAAGAGTAAGTGATCTACCCAGAAGAAAATTTCTAAAAAATCAGAAAGATACAAGGATAAAAGGTCTAACATCGTTTCTCATAAGGGCTTTTAATGTTGTCCGCACATCCTTAAAGTAGAGGAATTGGTTCGAATGCCTGTTCGACTTCCTCCATCTGTACATCCTACAGAAGTCTCCCAGTGCTCACCTTCAAGGACATTAACCCCACATGGTGCCCTATCACCTTATAAAACCACGTCTGTAAAAGACAAACACCAAGAATCAAAAGAGAAAGCAAAAAGACTGCAAGAAGAAAGGGGGAAATTAAACTTAAAGATTACCTCCAATAGATACATGGGCCCTATAAACGTCTGTAGACTACATTAAATAAAAACATCCAAGGAAGCATAAAGGTATGCTAAGTTAAAGCTCCCCTACTCGAACTTATGGATGTCTGAAATGATTCTAAAAAATGGAAAAAACCACAGATGAATGACATCGCCGCTCATTGCCACCAAAAATCCCGCAAACAAAAGCAAAATGAATAAGCAAGTTGCCTATATCATATGTTTCCCATCAGTCTTATCATTCTTCATAGATATTAGAGTCTCCGTTAGCACAGATATACGGACAAAATCTCTCGACACAATTCTTATTATATCTCCCAAGGAATCCCGCATAGCCACCTCAGTAACCCATAGCGTCCGGTCTGTCACGATCTGCTGACCAGTGCACTCTAACCCTATCAGCTGCTGGAAATCCGAGGGAGTGATCGTAATCTCCCCACCCCCAAATGAAATGTATGGGTTGTGTACCATCACCTTTCACCCCAAGCACATAACACCGTCATAGAGCGCGACGTATCATCTAATGCCCACGCTATTATACCAAACCCGATAAACCCTACCATGCACCGTACTACCTCAGGAAGACGGTCCCAAACCTCCTTCATCCCAGTCATCCCCTGGACCAAATATTTTAATAAGTTATGTCAACCTGCGAAAAAATCAAGAAGAACCCTTCATTACCCCAAAGATAAAAAGAAAAAGTGGAAGATCAAAAGACAAATGCTTACATAGCCATTAGGGTTCTTCACCCTAGAAGAATGGTGCTGTGAAAGATCCCTCTTATCTTCCACCCACGCAAAATTATCTTAAGCATTCTCGTTGCCTAATGTCAACGGCATTGCAACCTACTATTCTAGCCCTCCTAATCGTCAACGGTCACCCATTCATTGATCTTGTTGACAAAAGTACCCGCCATTGAGATATTGCAAAGGAAATATACTCAAAAATGAATTTTAGAAAGAAATATCAAGATATTCAATCACTTGAAGTGTGGAAAATGAAGAGGGTTGCACCCTTTTTATAGGAGGCTAAGGGGTGTGCCAATCGGCAGTCCCCTGTTCCTGCCTATCGACAGTGACTTTTACCCTTCCCCAAGAAGCCCATGATTCCATGACCTATGCCGATAGGAACCTCGGCAAACCTTAATATCGACATTCCCCTAAAAATTTCATTACAAAAATTCCAAAAAAAATTTAAAAATTTCCTGAATATTTTTCAAAAATTCCTGGAAAATCCCTGCGAAGTCAAGAATGTCATTTGTCCGAGGAAAACCCTCTTTAGAGTACCAAATCAGTTACAAGCCCTCATTACATCCCCAACAGTAACATTATCACTCATTTTCATCGTAAACATACTCCACAATAGAATCAAAAACCCAAAATACTTATGGTTTCCCCGACAGAAACACTTAGTAAACAATATCATTATGTGTATAAAATTAACCTTAACCCTCTTAAACGATAATTTTAATATTAGGTCCTCCCAATTGACCTTGACCCTTTGAATTAGTCATATCAATTCTTTAGGTCCTCATAATCGACCCTGACCCACTGAATTAGTCATCTTAATTTTTAAGTCCTCATAATTGACTTCGACCCGCTAAATTATTCATTTCAATCTTTATGTCCTCAGAATCAACTCAATCCTCTAAATTGGTTATTTCAATTTTTAGGTTCGCATAATCGACTTTAACCCTCAGAATCACGCACTTTAATCTTTAGGTCCTCATAATCGACCTTGAACCTCTGAATCGATCACTTCAATCATTAGGTCTGTAGAATCGACCTCGACTTGTTGAATTGGTCATTTCAATCTTTAGGTTCGTAGAATTGACCTTGACCCGATGCATTGGCCATTTCAATCTATAGGCTCGCATAATCGACCTCGACCCTCCAAATCGATAACTTTAATCTTGAGGTCTACATAATTGACCTCGACCTACTGAATCGATCAGTTCACTCTATAGGTCCACATAATCGACCTCGACCCCCTAAATTTATCATCTTAGTCTTTAGGTTCGTAGAATAGACACCCCATACTAGTTCCCCCTAAGTACCTTCTCAGGTCCTTAACACTCCTCCCTCCGTAAACTCTAGGTCATACTCTAAGAACAAATATGGAGGCCATTAGGTACTCTAGGGCCTCATTTCACTCTGATCAAGTCTCCGAGTTGAGAAAATCTCAATAAAACACTGAAGGGCTTTAAATCCCCTTTTTAACAGTCCATACCATGAGCAAATTTGCCCCACGATCCGCACAAACAATGCTTTTTACTTTGAGAGTTGATATGGAGGCCACTAGGTCCTTTTGGTCCCCGTTTGACTCCAGTCAACTCTACGACATAAGTGAATCTCAATAAAACCTTTAATGTCTCTTAATACCCTTTCAAACGATCCATATCATGCTCAAATCGGCCGCACGGTCTGCAAGAACAACCATTTAACTTCGAAGGGCCACTGGGCATTTTTGGGTAGCATTTGACCTTAGTCAACTCTCTAATCCTAGCAAACCTCAATGAAATATTGGAGGCACTAAATTCTTTTTCCAGTGGTCCATTCCATGAACGAATTGTCCACGCATTTCGCACGAATGACCCCTTTTACTCCAAACCTCCCCCGTAAAGAGACCATCGGGTACTTTCAAGCCCCTTTGACTTTGTTCAACTCCTAAACCTGAGAGTGGCTTAATGAATTCTTTAAAGGATCTCCCTTTACAACAGTCCCATTAACTAATGATTCAAATTTATGATTCAAATTTTATATCCATTTTTTTCCAAAAAGTCCGTTCGAAATAGACTATGGCACCCCAAAAAACCTGCCTATCGCTCCTTGCCCAGCAAGCCAGGCATTATACTGATAGGCACTAGCGACCATGCCTGTAGGCACCCCCTAACCCTAGAATGTAACTATTTAAGGAGCCCATGTCCTCACTTCAAGGGGAACTCCTTTTAGCAATAAGAAAACATTATCTCTAAATCAGAGAACGATCATTCTAAAAAAACCCTATTTTCCAACATTCTCACCATTTGTCTTACCTCACTTTCCTACCACCTTTAGTCACCTACCTCACCCTACTTTATCACCCTTATTCCACTATAAAATAACCTTACATACCTCCCAAATTCAATAGTAGAAGTTGATGATACGAGAAATTGGCCATAAGACGTTCTCATACCAGCAGGTCAACAGTAAAGTGTGTGATAGTAAATAAAGAAAGTAAATAGAGAGAAAATAAGATTTAGAGTGGTTCAACCCCTAAAATGGGCCTACGTCCACTGTGTCACTCCATTCTCATTATATGCATTACATTGTATAATATAATCATGCCTAAAGAGGCATACAAGTATGAGAATAAAGGAGAGTACATGATGACTAATGATTTTGATGTGCCGAAGAGGTAGTTGCGATGTGGATGAGCAATTTCCGAGTTGTATATTAGTGAAGTGTAGAGAAAATTGGTGCTGTAGAATCTTCTCTGATTGTGTGGAATCGATCCCTCGATTTTTACATGCAGTCCTCTATTTATAGGAGATATGCTCGCATGCAATGAACACGTGGCGCACAAAGTTTAGAGCTGTGATGGAGAGGGATACGGCCCGTAAGGCAAGCAACGTATGCACTGCATCTTGTAACTGGCAAAAGGCAAAGGTGCCGCGCACTGGATGGGCGAGTCCGCGGCATGTTGATGGTGGCCGTACTCCTTGACAAGGGGGCCACGACCTGTATGAGGTAGGGTCGCACTCTAATTTCAGCAACGGTCGTGCCCTATGTTGATAAGTTCCGCAGCATATATCCTGTGCAGTGCAGGATGTCTTCCGCGGTAGGGGGCTATATTTGCACTATCAATAAGCCCCCAAGTCGTAGTGCAAAGAGAATTCGATTGGGGCTATGGCTTAGTTCAGTCTTCTTATGTGCCACGGTACTTCCAAGACGACAATTCATCATTCGCGCTCTCTTATATAAATTTTTTCTGTCCGTGGACCTCATTACGTTTCCAAAACTTTGAGAGCAAATCGAGAGCGAATTTCTGCATGTCCATCTTTTCCCATTTTTTTGGCAACCCTCTGAGGCTGTGCGTCGCGGTTCTAAGGTGGTGTGAGCTTGAGCATTGCTAATTTTTCTATTTCTAGGTAAATTTTCAACCATCCTTCTTTTAAATAACTTTCGTAGCTTGTAATCCCCTTTAAATACACAAACACATGGGCTTTTGCATTGCTTGATAGAAAGTTAGGGTTCCAATTGAATAGTCTACTATCACCCTAGAATCGAACACACATGAATGATAAAACAATCGTTATAATCGTTTGAATCAATCTTTGTATGCTGAACTGAACCCCTGATCCTTGAGATGCCATGAAACTCATATAACTGTTCTTATTGTTCATAAAAAAACTCGTTGTATTCTGTGAATTTGATCTTAAAACGATTAAACATTAGATACTTAACTATTTAAGATAGAGACCGCGACATGGTAGATTATCATTAATCTAGGGGTCCCTTGAACTGTTTTGGACCTTATCTGCGGCATAGAGTGGGTGATGTCCGCGCCCCCTTAAGTTCTGAGATTTATCCCCCGCGACACTTTGATGCATATCCACTTAATCTGCCGCGGCGATGGGGTCTTTTAGGGCTCTGAATCCCCACCCTTGTATTTTGAATAGTGTTCAAACTTTCAAGTACCAAATATACATCCATGATCAATAATTATAATTGTTACTAGAATTCCTTGAATCCACCTTTAGTAATTTTAGAGATGGCTATGGCAACAAATATCTAATTCCATTTGAGATCATTGTCGCGAAAGTGTAAGTTCCCTTAATCATATAGGAGATGGCTGCGGCCAATATAGTCAGAGGGTAATCCCTTAGGTTCAATGAATAGAGTTAGTAGTATTTTAGCCCATTAGTAACTACGTTAGGGAAATAATTCCCATCAAACAAATATTTACTATTCATATGAATAATCTTCCCACGGCTTCTTAAAGTCTTTTTTAAACCATACTGGCTGCGATGCCTAACTGCGAACTCTGCTTTTTAGGTACTGTTGCAGCCATATGAGCTTTTACCTAGACGAATTTCTGAGAGGCTTTTAGGTAACGCATTTTGGAACTTCTCCTACCGAACTGCCTTCCGTGCCTCCTCTGAGATCAATAGGGCCTTGCCAACTGAGGGATTGCCCTAACTGCGTGATACTAGACTCAGACTCCACAGACTCTTCTTGCAAGAAGGATTATGAGTCTACAATGGAGGAGGAAACCAATTCTAGTAATCATCCATTGGGCTTAGGAGATCATGCCGTGGGAGTTAGGGATACCCCAGCTGGTCCATCTGGGAGGGTTGAGAGACCCCTAGCTTCACTTGATATCCGTGGCATCATGACCCAAGACTGGGTTGACTAGGTGCATGAGGCCTTTGAATTTCTAAAAAATTTGATGTGCTCAGCACTTGCCGCGAACTAAAGACCTTGCACAGTTCTAGATGATGATGGAGTTTGCTTCCCACTTTATGCATTTATTTATGGGTTGCGGCTGCCTGTTCTTGTTCCTCTACGTCACATTTTCCAGACGATAAAATTGGCCCTAGCCCAGATAGATCCTAATAGTTGGAGGGCCATACTTATCGTGGTCGTTCTTTGGGACAACCAGTTCAAAAAGGACATTACTCCCATGGAGTTCTTTCATTTCTACCTCCCAAGAAAAACTGCGTGAAGTTCGCTGGGTACTACTACTTCTCTGTCCGCGGCAGGGACGGGACCCTATACTCTGGGAGACTGGCTAGTGTAAAGAACTAGAAGGGAAAGTACTTCTACATATCTAAAGAAGTTTAGGAGATTCACCCTGAGGAAAACGAGAGGGAGAGTTCGTATAGAATGCCGCGGTAATGGGGGTCTCCCTCTAAACTAGTTATTTGGATAATGTCCGCGTCCCTTCTTTCTTTGTAATTTTTCATTCTCTGTACTAACCTTTGAAATGTTTTCTGCAGTTCTTGACAACTTGCACTTGGGCAAGCGACAGGAAAAGAGAGTTGCTGAGGCCGCGACAGTTCCTGCTGAGCATAAGAGGTTCAACATACTTGTTACATCAGTACTTGTATTTGAAGCAGGTTTCTTTACAAGAAAGTCCATTCCAAAAGACATGGTCGCGGGAGGTAATAATCTAATTCATATTTATCCGTGGCATTTTATCTTTACTTCGAATATTCATTGTTCCTTTTCCCTTTTCAGGTGAGGAAGTTGACAGGGAATTTTTGGCCAAGCAGTTGGCGGAGATGGACGAGGACGTAGTCATTCTCAATAATATTGTGTGGAGAAGGAAGATAAATAGGTCCAAGGTCGAGGCACCTGTTGTGGCCCCTTCAAATGATCAGAACACTCCCGTTGTGACCTCAACTCATGCCGCGGAGAAGACTGACATTCCTATGACCCAACCATAAGCTGAGTTCGATGGTGATATCGGAGCCAACCTAGCCCCGACAGGTTTGTTATCAACTGATGATGCTCCCCTCAATGCAGCTTCTTCGCCATCGCCACCTATCATTACAGTAAATGCAAACCTGGCACCCCTTCAGTGCCGGGACGGAGTTGGTCCCGACGGTCTTCCGTGGCCTCAGTTGAGGAAACCCGACCCTGAGTCCTCATGGGACACTACCGCGAAGGCTGCGTGGAGGATGAAGAGGGCCCTTGATGCAGTGGACCTCGACAGGCTGGTGGGAGAAGACCACGATGACCTGGAGGACTGCGACCTCCATAGTCTTCTAAGGGTAAGTGCTTAGTGTTTTCTTCATTTTTCTTTTGCATTCATATATTGCTACTAACTTTTTAATTTCAGGCCGCGGATGTAATGGTGTCCCAGAAGAGGAAGTATGAGGCTCTCTACCAGTTGAAATAGGCCACGGATAGGGTGCACCCCACTGATTTAGAGGCCGCATGGACTTCGTCATTTGAAGATGGGAAAAAGTCTGCTGTTGTGGATCTTCAAGTAGCCCAAATGGACATGGCTGCTGCAAATAATGCAAGGGTAGAAGCGGAGGAAAATTTCAAACAAGCCACAGAATACCTCAAAGCCTCCCACGCTCAGACCGCGAAAGCTGCGCGGGTCGCGGAGATTTCAAATAATAAGCTCGTACTACTACAAAAGAAGTAAGAAGATCTGGAGGCCAAGTCCGCCCAAGATGCCCTAGAACATGCCGCGACACTAAAGAAGTTGGAGGCAGATCATGGCGATGCTCTTCAGCTGGCCATTGATCATACTGTGGAGTCATTCAAAGGCTCTAGGGACTTCTTCCTTATCAATAATAGGGCCTACCTTCGCGGCTACCAGGAGCTAAGGCATAGGATTATAAAGAACTTCCCTAAGACCAAGGAGAAGGTCCTTGCCTGGAGACTGAGTGATGCTGAACACCAAGAATGCATTGCTGTGCTAAAGGCCATGGAGGAGGAGAAACTTAGGCTCAGAGAGCAGCTGAGGCGGCGGTAGCGGATGAGGCAACTGAGACTGCCATGGAAGTAGAAGAGGGTGATAATCAAGATGATGCAGCTTCATGATTTTTTTTTTCATTTTTTGATCATTGATATAGGGCTGCGTCCCTTCTGCTACTTTACTTTTGTAGTGGCTGCGACCCATTTGCATATAATCTTAACTGAAAATATCAAGGTTGCGGCCACTTTTACACTCTCTATACTTGAGTAAATGTTTTAATACTTGCATGAACTTTCTTTTGCTGACCGAATATATAAATTAAGCTTTGAGATTTGCTTACTTGATTGAATGAGCCTTCTGTGGCACCAATATATAAATGTTGTGTAGATATGTAGCTGCGGCCACTCTTCTTCAATTTTTCAATTCCTTTTGTCTTTTTTGTAGAAGGCTTAGGATGTCGCTACGTTTTAGCCAAAACATCAAACTCTTTAGTATCTACGGCCACACTCATTGGGTTGCGACGCATTCGTACTCTATCTAGTATTGTGGATCATTGGGTCACTGATTGCTTCAATGCTTCAATGACCGTTTGAATACAACTTCTTTATATTTAAAAGGTCCGCGACGCCATAGCGTATATGTTTATTTCGCGTCTATGTCTATAATGGGACCTGCACACAAGATGTGGCCCTTTGCCCCTTGCACCAATGGTTGGAAGTGCTGCAGCTTGAATAGGGCCGCGGCCGTTTGATAAAGGCTGCCTTCATATTTGAAAGTGGTAGCTACATATTTAGGTTTTCACTCATGGGCTGCGGCACCTTTTAGCGTTTGAAACCCATCTTCTATAGTTTTATTTGTTTTTATCCCATAACAAATATGGAACATATAGAGTAGGCTATGTCTTTTCCCATGGCTTCCCCTTTAGTCGCTTTAACTGTTTGAAGCTTTTCGAAGGTCGTTTTTAATGGTTGCAACTGTATTAACATGACTATTGTAGATTTTTGGCCCCTTCATCTGAACATGAGCCTTTGTAGATATACGTGATACTTTCAAGCCTCCCCAGGCTGGGTTATGTTATTAAGTCACCCACAGCTAACATATAGGACATTTTCAAGCCTCCCCAGGCTGGGTTATGTTATTAAGCTACCCACAACTAACATATAGGATATTTTCAAGCATCCCCAGGCTGGGTTATGTTATTAAGACACCCACAGCTAACATATAGGATATTTTCAAGCCTCCTCAGGCTGGGTTATGTTATTAAGCCACCCACAACTAACATATAGGATATTTTCAAGCCTCATCAGGTTGGGTAATGTTATTAAGACACCCACAACTAACATATAGGATATTTTTAAGCCTCCTCAGGATGAGTTATGTTATTAAGCCACCCACAGCTAACATATAGGATATTTTCAAGCCTCCTCAGGCTGGGTTATGTTATTAAGCCACCCACAGCTAACATATAGGATATTTTTAAGCCTCCTCAGGATGGGTTATGTTATTAAGCCACCCACAGCAATGGATATATATAAAGCCATTCCTGGCTAGATATTACAAGTCTCTCGACTTAACGATGCATCTCGAAAGCCAAGAGCGGGCATTGGAAGCCCTTATGAGTGATGTTGCAGTCCAACCTGTATAACTGCTTCCAATTATCATCAACTTTTGGACAAGCTGGCGTCTTATCGAGCATCGTTGCCCATTTAGATATTATCATTCCCGATATAACATATTACTTCAGATCGGGATCAGTTTAAGATAAAAATGGTCTTTATAAGATAACATTTCATTGTAATGAGAATCAAAATATGACACTATAAAAGTGAACTTGATTTTATAACTATTCATATATATATATATATATATATATATATATATATATATATATATATATATATATATATATATATATATATGACTTTGTAAGGATAACACAAAGTTTAGTTTAAAACAACATAAGAGGAGTTGTCACTATAAAGTAGAGACATATGGCATAAAAGGGATAATCATGAAAAATGAGCATGTGGCAGGTGAGATAAGGCTGCATCCCCTAAACATCTTTGAGGAACCTCCGCAGCATCCCCTGCCCAATTAGCCTTTCAACTTCATCCTTCAGAGCATAGCATTGTTCAGTGTCATGGCCATGGTCCTGATGGAATCTGCACCACGTAGCTTTGTTCCTCTTGTGCGGTGGAGCTCTCAGCTTTTCGGTCCACTTCAACATCTTGTCTTCTTTGATGAACTCAAATATCTCTTCAATCGGGAAGGCCAATGAAGTGTAGGCCCCAGATTTCTTCTCTTCCCTCTCCATTATCCTTTTTTAGCACCTGCTGACTGATTCCGATGATGGATCCTCTTAGACTGCCGCGACAGTAAAGGCGGCATCAAAGGCTGTTGTAACTATGATCTTTGGTGCTGCACCCATATTGGGAGAGGCCGCGACCTCTAGAATTAGCACCCTCTGAGTCAAATAGTTGACCTGGGGCTGGAGTGAGGCATGACTATCGTAGAGGTGGTTGAGGTGATTGTATAGCTGCACAATCTCATCTTTAATTTATGCGATCTGGCTGGACTCTCTTTTTATTTTCTACTTTTGTTAGTCTTTTACTAATATATATAATCTGAGACAAAACTAGCAGAAGTGAGTAATCCCAGAAGTATGGGGTTAACCAAGTACGAGGTTCGGAGTCAGCTTTTGGGCTGCCACTACCCTGATGAGGTCGCAACCAGCAAAGCCCACAGGGGTATTACCGCAGCCATATAATGACACCTAGGAGGAGTTGACCACTTGAGTCCTTAATGCTTTGAACCTTCTGTAACACCTGCCCCCTGTAGGGGCTGCGACATGAAGGTATTTAAACTACCTGTCACATCCCTTGCTTGGCAGGGGGAGCAATCCCAAAGTCGAAACTCAGAAATTGAGTTTTTCTCCCGAAACTCATGGAGAGCGTACCTACTAGTGTCTATCCATGAGAAAATACCCTCTCGGTGCATAAAATGGCACAATTATAATGATAAACCCTAGATCATAGGCAAAGAACAACAAAAAGGGCGTAAACATAATTCTTCCCTAACCATTCATCTTTTGAGGGGTAAAGCCCATCATGCTTTTCATCACTATCTAGATGAAATGATATCACAGGGGCATGTAAGATAGATCCAAGGTCATAAAAGAGAGACAAAAACAGATCTGAATAAAAAAAATACCCCTTAAAGGGTGTAAATATAAAATAGAGCTCAATAACAAGGATCTACCCGTGAGATAATGATCCGTAGGATCCTCAGGGATCGAATAAGGCGTTTAAGAACTGAAATATATAGAGAAACAATATTGAAATATCTCTTTTCCACAGACGGCGCCAGACTGATGATACAAGAAATTGGCCATAAGACGTTCTCATACCAGCAGGTCAATAGTAAAGTGTGTAATAAGTAAATAAAGCAAGTAAATAGAGAGAAAATAAGATTTAGAGTGGTTCAGCCCCTAAAATGGGCCTACGTCCATTGTGTCGCTCCGTTCTCATTATATGTGTTACATTGTACAATATAATCATGCCTAAAGAGACGTACAAGTATGAGAATAAAGGAGAGTACATGATGACTGATGATTCCGATGTACCGGAGAGGTAGCTGCGATGTGGATGAGAAATTCTCGAGTTATATATTGCAAAAGTCTAGAGAAAATCGGTACTGTAGAATCTACTCCGGTCGTGTGGAATCGATCCCTCGTTTTTGAGGTGCATTACTCTATTTATAGGAGATATGCTCACATGCAATGAACACGTGATGCAAAAAGTCTATAGCTGTAATGGAGAGGGATGCGGCCTGTAAGGCAAGCAACGTAAGCGCCGTATCCTGTAAATGGCAAAATTCAAAGGTGTCGCGCACTGGACTGGGCAGGTCCGCGACATGTTGATGGTGGCCGCCCCCTTGACAAGGGGGGTCGTGCCCTGTATGAGGTAGGGTCGCACTTCAAGTTTAACAACGGTCGCACCCTATGTTGATGAGGGCCGCGGCATGTATCTTGTGCAGTTCAGGATGTCTGCCGTGGTAGGGTGCTATATTTGCGCTATCAGAAGTCTTCTAGGAAGTTATTCCTAATCCTTTTCAAGTTTGTTAATTTAATGTTATTTAATCACTTTATTCCCATTTTGTGATATTTTTTTGTTCTTATTTCAATATCTCACATCGACTAATATCCTTTTTTGTTATTAGCATTCACATAACCTACTTTGATAAAAAAAAACCAAAAAGATAAAAAAGAGGATTTACTTGTAAACTCCAAAAGTAAGATTTCCTCATTTTTTTACACTTTTACAATTGAGCACGCTTTCTTCAAAATCATTTAAAAAGGAGTATAAATTTTGATTTATGAGTTAAACCCCACCCCTACAATTTATCAAACTATATGGGCTTTGATACTTCTTGGAATATGTAGGCATCCCAGACCAATCCTGGGATTCGAATCCTTTCTTTCCATTATATGCTTTTATACTATATTATATCTATTTTGTGATTCACGAACTCCTATATATATTTGTCTCATGCCCAACATGCAAATTCGCTTTTTCGTAGTGACTCCTGATTTGGGGAACACTCACATCACATGTTTATGTTATTTTCGAGTAGAATCTGTTGGATGATTCTGCTCCATTTTTTTTATGAAGTGAGTCAGATGATTGCCTTCTCTCATTATTTACATTACAAACATGCACACACGTGACTCTTCGAAGAAAAGGAGAACACTAACATACCCTATGAGAGACATAAAGGGCGTAAT
The DNA here is from genome assembly GCA_949130495.1 of Sambucus nigra. NCBI lineage: Eukaryota > Viridiplantae > Streptophyta > Magnoliopsida > Dipsacales > Adoxaceae > Sambucus > Sambucus nigra. Next base: position 76,244,830 of record OX422210.1, on the reverse strand, counting down.
GGATGCCTAACACCTTTCCATTTCCTAATTTAGTCCCCGAAACCTCAATTCACTTTGTTTCATATGCATCAGTGACCTTGATGTCGTTCTACATTTTCTTTTGCCTATTTTGAGAAAAATAGGCGGTGACTTCACTACTTTGTGTTATTCCCTTTTGAGGATGGTTGATTTTATATCATAGGCAACCGACAAACATGCTAGCACGAGTGGAAGAAAGAGGATTCCCATATCCTCGAATAATTATCACCCACATGGCGGGGAAGAAAGGGAGACCTCTCCAATTTATCCCTCCCATCTCGATTTTGGGGTCAGCCATCGTCGGAGGAAATTAAGTCGGAGGGCCACATCAGTAATGTTCAGATATGGGGCAAAAAAAAATTCTTCACTATACTTACTTTCTCTTCTTGTGATGTCCTGTAGGTCATGATTTGAAGTTTGAACAAATGGTCCTAAAAACCCTAAACCTTGGTCCTTATACCTTTGATCCGTTTAAAAACCTGAGTTTTGAATAACTTTTTGCATTTGAAAATTCAGTCCCCCAGCAAATTCCCAAACATAAGTTTTTCTCTAAATATTTTCAAAAATAGGTTCGATGGGTGTTTTTCCAATGTTCATTTGGAGTTTTTGTGTAACTCTACGATTTTATGAGAAAAAAATTATGCGAGAAAATACCTTTGTATGGATTGATTATCGGTTTTAGCCTTCCGAAAGTGTGGGAGAAAATTTCAAAAATTCCTAACGGCCTTTATTGTGTCCTCAAACCTTTAATTAAGAATTTTGGTCCATGTAGGACTATGGACCGTAGTCTTTTAGGGTCCTAAGACCTTTAACTATTAGTCTTAAGCGCTGATTAAATTCCTTGTAACTTGAAGTCTCGGTCATGAGACCTTAGATTAAATCTAGAGCCAAGTTTGAAGTCCTTGCAACTCTTTATTTTGGGTCCTTAGACCTTAATTTAAGTTTTGAGCAAAGGTTGAAGTCCTTGCAACTCGGTTTGTGAGTCCTTAGACCTTAGATTTTAAAGCCGAGGATGAAGTTCCGGTAATTGTGAAATAATACTGATACTAAATACATTATAAGAAATAACAAGATTATTTTTGTTTCGTTTCAGCATGGGATACATCATTGTTAGAACGTTTTGAGATTTTCTACATTTTAGGGATGGGGGAGTTTATATCCTTATATATGTTTGAGGTAATAACATCCATGTATCGGAATTTTGGTCACCATATATGGGTTTTCCCATTTGGGTCATATCTTCCCCTCACTTGGAATCTTGGTTACAATATGACCTTCCTTATGATCAAGTCTCCAACCTTGAATTCTATGTAGCGGACTTTCATGTTGAAATAATGGTTGTCAGTTTCTTGTATGCTACCATTCGTATAAAGGCAACTTGTCTTCCTTCTTCCAACTCATCTAAAGACCTCTTAAGGTCCTAATCATTGGTTGTTGGTTCAAACTAGGTTATACTTTATATGGTTACTTCAAACTCTTTTGGGATTATTATTTAGGTGACCAATGCCAAGGATAATGGGGATTCTTATGTTAAAACACTAATTGTTGCATTATTAGCCAATAAAATCTTGGTAATTATTTAGCACGAAGCCTATTGGCATTTTTTTAATCTCTTATTCAAACTCTGGAAGATGGTTTTATTTCTCACATCGACTTTGGAATTGGCGTGAGGGTGACCTGGCGATAAGTAGTGAGTGTTTATGTCTTTGTCTAAGTAAAAGTCCCTGAAGACTGGGTTGTCAAAATATTTGTTGTTGTCAGAGATGATGGCCTTTGCAAACTAAATATAAAAATTATGTTCTTCTAAATAAGTTGGTAGTCTTCTTATCCATGATGGTGGATAAAGGTTTGGCTTCAACCCACTTGGTGAAGTAACCAATGGACATAATACCAAACTTATTTTAACCTATTCTTAGAGGAGGAGGTCCTACTAAATCCATCACATTAAGAAAAATGGCATGGACTTATCATCGGGGCCATATTATTAGCTGACTATTTTGGAAGAAAGCAAAACCTCTTACACTTGTCACAATGTTTCACTAGGTACTTAGCATCCTTCCCCAATGTTGTCAAGAAGTAACCCTGCTTTAAAACCTTATAGGATAAGGTCTTTGGGCTGGTGTGGGAACTGTAGACACCTTCATAGAGATCTTTGAGATTGTAAATGACTCATGATGGGTTCAGGCATCTCTGAGGTGTTGAACAATATCCATTCTTAAATAATATTGTAGTTTTTGGGTAGTACCTAGAATATGCACACTTAACTCTTCTGGCTTGGAGCTTATCCTTAGATAAAACACAATCTATGATGTATTATTTGATAAGAGTAGTTCAGTATGAGCTCTAATCAAGCTTTTATAGTTTTGATATGTAGATGTGTAATGATTTATTGGTACAAAGTGATAACTAGAACCTCTGGGTTAATTTTATCTAAAGAATCCACTCATGCCAGGTGGTCAGCTTCTGAATTCTCTACTCATGGAACCCTTCTGATGCTAAATATAGGGATCATATTGATGATATGTCATACAAGTGATATGTATCATTCCATTATATAACATTTGGCCTCGTAGACCTCAGTGACCTAGTTTACCACTAGTTAAGAGTCCCTAATGGCTTCTGCGTGTTGAGATTTTAAGTAGATGGCCAGGCCTAAGGCTGACACCAAGGCTTCATACATTTTTTCATTACTAGATGAGAAGAATAAGAAATATAGTACTTCCTTCAGGAATTGTCAAGTAAAGTCCAACCCCATTGCCCGAGCTATTTAAAGAGCCATCCACATATAATACCCTTGTGGGAAATCCAAGTTCTACTTCTTGTAACAAGGGTCATCTGGGACCTTTCAATGCTACTATAACTTTAGACCATGATCTTATGGGATCTTCTTCCACCTCATCTAAGTTGATAAACATTGTAATAAATTCGTTTAAGGCCTGACCTTTAACAGTACTTCGAGGTTGGTATCAGATGTCAAACTACCCCAACTCTAGAGACCACTTAATAAGTTTTCCAAAGGTGTAAGGCTTGTGGAGGACCTATCAAAGGGGTTGGTCAGTCATTACTATGATGAAGTGAAACCAGAAGTAATGCCTCATGCGCTTGGTTGAGATAATGCGGTAGAAGTGCAACTTCTCTATTCTTGGATATTTGCTTTCAACCCCCTGAAGGGCTCGGTTGACATAGTCATAAGGACATGATTTTATAAATGTTCGGGGTAGAATCGAGGATTTTTAAATTTTTCCTAGATCGCAGTTTGTATGTATGATACCGTTACATTCGGCACATCATAACAATCATCTACGATGATGTTTATCCGAATCCATGCATCCATCATCTTCACACGTGCATCAAGCTACGTACTTCCCAACCGTTTCCCACAACACCACGACGCACTATCAGTAAAATGATTAATTGGAGTTGTTTATATTTTCATAAATATTTGGAAATTTTTTAGAAAATATTTTTTAAAGTCTGAAATTATTTTTTATAAAATGCAGAATTTTTTCTAAGCTGAAACGGAATTTTTTTGGAAAGAATGCTCGTTCAAACGATATGTCGCTATCGTTCGAACGATATAGACATCTCTCGTGATGTCATTTGAACGACACGTGTCCTCGTTCGAACGACATCCAATGTCGTTCGAACGAAGCTGTCGACCTCGATTTTTGTGCCAAATGCGGTCACCACTTCTTAGTGGTCAAAACACCTTTGCAACATGCTGAGAAAAAATCGCCCCTTAATCTGCCTTCTTTTTATAAAAAAAGATTTTTTAGGCCATTTCCTTTCCTTATAAATGCACACTTAATTACCATTTATCATTTTCACATCATAAACCTTCAAGAGATTATTCTTACTCATTTTGGATTATTTTTTGGAGAAGCCGGTATCTTCTTCATTGCCGCCCATCTGGAATTCTCGTTGGAGATTCCAGCCGACGACATCAAAATCGACACCTACAGGTATTTTCGTATGTCACACCTATTTTCGTTATAATCCGTGTAACCGTTCTTTACAAATTATAGTAAAAATAATATGATTTTTCCCTGATATGTTGTGTCACATGCTATATTTATTTTATTTGCAAATCATCTAGATGCACGTTTTTAGGATTTAATTGAAAAAAACTGTGTTTAATTAAATAATTCCTTTATTTGAACAAAAGCACACTCTACAAATTGGTATCAGAACTAATTACACAATATACCGTGTAATTTTCTACAAAAATTTTTTGAGATATCAATTTTCTAAAAAAATTAATTTTTGAAAAGGGCGTGTTCAATGGAGAAATTATATAATAAAATGCTAGTTTTTTACAGAACAAACTATGCTTACTGGAAAGTCCGCATGAAGTCTGATTTAAAAACCATTGATGACTGTGTTTGGATTTTGGTTGAAAGAGGGTGGACACCTCCCTCCGTCACTGCTGATAACGTGGCTAATTTAAAATCTATGACTGAATGGACTGAAGATGAATTTAAATGGTCATCTTTTAATTCTAATAACTGATATTTCAGGATTCGTCACACCTGACGAGTTCCGACGTATTATGATGTGCACCATGTCAAAAGAGGCATGGGATGTTTTACAACTTACCCATGAAGGAACTAATGATGTGAAAGAGTCTAAACTGTAAAATTTAACAACTAAATTTGAAACTATCACCATGCTTGAGACTGAATGTTTTGATGAATTTTATGCTAGGTTATCTGATATTATTAACACTAGTTTTAATCTTGGTGAACACAGTCCTAATGCTAGAGTTGTTAAAAAGATTCTAAGATCACTTTCTAAGCATTTTATCCCTAAAGTCACTGTGCTAAATTCTATTGGTAATTTACATACGCTTAAATCGGAGGAACTTGTAGGAGACTTGCAAAGGTATGAAATTGATATGTTTCCTAAATCCTTCAAACCTAAAGATAAAGGTATTTCACTTAATGCCTAGGCTAGAAAAAGTGAGGGGTCGGCAAGAAAGAAAGTTGAGTCATCTAGAAAATGGGAGATAGAAATGTCATATTCTGAGTGTGATTTTGATTTAGGTGATTTTTCCCTGTTTGTTAAAAATTTCATGAAAATTCTCAAATTCAAGAAAAATGAAAATTTCAAAGATAAAAAGTTTTTTGAGAAAAATAAGAAAAATGAAAAAGGTTTTAAATAACCTCCTAAAGACGGTGAGAGATGCTATGAGTGCGACAGTAAGGGTCATAGAGCTTTTGAGTGTGCTACTAGGCTGAACAGACTTGCAAAAGAAAAGGGTAAAGTGGTCTTTAATGCTACCCTTAGTGACGACAGTGAGGTCAAGTCGATGGATTCTGGAGACGAGTCACCGCATTAATGCAACTTCACCGCTTTCATGTCTAGTCATACTTCTAGTGCTCCTCACGACATTGAGGATGCTACTTCACAGGGACTCCTCGACAGTGAGAATGATGTGAGTGAGGGGGAGGATTATGCAAGTGAGAGCGAGTGTAATCTTCAATGTGCCTACGCTGAGTTATATAATGAGTCATTTAAAACCAAAAAGCGTAACATTACGATTGTTCTTTGAGTCGTTCCTTTAAAGGAAGATTTAAAAGAAGCGAGCGAGAGAGAATCCTCTACCTGCACTACCTTGAGAGAAAGAGAGTTTGCCAGTGTTGAGAAAGAAAGTTTGTTTAAAGAGAGGGAGATACTATTTGGAGAGAGAGAGAGAGAGAGAGAGAGAGAGTGTCTTTGAGAAAGAGAAAGGGGACTTGACTAAACAAGTGGCTAGTCTTACGAGTGATCTCCATTCCTCCCTAGAGACTCGGAAGAAACTTGAAGCCCATGTTATCCAGCTTACTCATGATCTTGAGCGAGCACGGGAAGTCAAGGTTCAAATCGAGGACAGATCTGGAAAGATGCTCCTCGGCCCCTCTTTAGGTTTTTGCGATCGGAAGGGAATAGGTTTTGATGGTACCTCCATGACCCAAATTGAACCTGGACCTGTTCCTGAGTTTACTACGACTCCATATGGCCATCGTCAAATACCACAAAGAAGAGTTCGTCCAAAGATAGCAAACCCAGGTCCACCTAAGACTGTGTTCTTTTGTACGTTCTGTAAAAGAAAAGGCCACCTCAGGGAGTTTTTCTATATTTTGGGTTCGACACGACATACTACTGCTCCACCACATCATACTGATGATTTTTTCCAGTTTGAGAGAGCGTGTTGAGTTTTTAGCTGCGACATCACAGAGTTTAATGGAGGAATTTCGACGGATATATTTGACGTCAGTAAATGCTTATCGCATCCCGGCTAAAACCAACAATAATAACGGTAAACAAAAGTTTACCACGCCTTAGGTACCTAAGAAAAATGAAAAGGCCCTTATTGTTCATGTCGCTCTCAAAGAACATAATACCTCATAGTGGTATTTTTATAGTGGGTGCTCTAGACATATAACAGGTGATGTCTCAATCTCTACCTACCTGGAGGATTATCAGGATGGTAGAGTCACCTTTGGAGATGGAAGCAAGTCTAGCATTGTAGGACGAGGTACAATTGTGTTATCAAGATTTCCTAAGCTAGAGAATGTTTTGTACATTAAAGGTTTTAAGGCAAACCTTCTCAGCATTAGCCAATTGTTCGACGCTGACTTTGACGTAAAGTTTGACCGGGATGTGTGTAATGTCTATAATCAATCCGGTAAACTTTTAGTGCAAGGGGTGAGGACATAAGATAATTTCTATGGGACTGTGCCCACATCCTCAGTTGTCTGCAATTGTGCCACGATCACTCCTATGGATCTATGGCACCAACGTCTAGGTCACGTGAACGTAAGAGATTTGTCACGTTTAGCTAAAAAGAATCTAGTACGTGGCTTACCATCTCTTGGAAATCCAACTTCCATGGTTTGTGGACCCTGTCAGCTGAGAAAGCAAATTCGAAGTCCCCACAGGAAGTTGCATTCCATTACGACCTCCCGTGTGCTTGAGTTAATTCTGATGGATATTATGGGTCCTACTCGTATTGAGAGTCTGGTTGGTAAGAGGTATATTCTGGTGATGGTAGATGATTTTTCCAGATATTCGAGTGTTGGTTTTCTGAGAGAGAAATCCGATGTTGTAGAGTTTTTAACAGCCAAGTGTTGTGTCCTACAAAATCAACACGGAGTCACTATTAACAGGATACGTAGTTACAATAGCATAAAATTTAAGGAAGCAAAGGTACATCTTTACTGTGAGAGCCTAGGAATCAAACATGAGTTTTTTGCTGTGAAAACTCCTCAACAAAATGGGATTGTTGAGAGAAAAAATAGGATGATTCAAAAAATCGCAAGATCTATGCTTCTAGGTCGTAAGGTTACTAGGAGATTTTGGGAGAGGCAGTGTTTACTGCATGCCATACGGTGAATAGGGTCTACCTACGTCCACACACACTTAAGATGCCTTATGAATTGTGGACTCGCAAGAAACCCAACCTTACTTATTTTCGTATCTTTGGGAGTAAATGCTACATCCTACGAGATAAAGAGCAACTAGTAAAGTTTGACTCCTGGAGCAACGAGGGAATATTACTAAGATATTCATCAAATAGTATAGCTTACCGAGTTTTTAACCTGAAGAGATCTAAGATTATGGAGTCAATAAACATCACCGTGCAAGATGACGAACCTTTGGCATTTATTGATCCTAGCCTTTAGTGTGAGGATGAGGACTTTTCTTGTAGCGACTTACTTGTCTTTCACCCACACTCTGTGGATTCTACTCCTGTATTAGGGGACACACGTGCTTGGGTTCGCTAGAGTCATGATCCTTCTGCCATTGTTGGTGATCCCACTTTAGGGTCCAAGACGCGTGCTCAGCTAGAGCGTTGTTAGTCATTTTTGCTGCACGTCCACAGTCGATCCCAAGAACCACAAAGAAGCACTCAAGGATGAACACTGAATATCTTCCATGAAGGATGAGTTGCTTCAATTTAAAAAGAATAATGTCTGGGAACTTCTCCCCCGACCTAGTGAGACTAATGTGATAGGTACTAGGTGGATTTTCAAGAATAAAATGGATGAAAATGGTACCATAATTAGAAATAAGGCTAGGTTGGTCGCTCAAGGTTACATACAAATCGAGGGTGTAGACTTTGGGGAGACATTTACTCCTGTTGCGATACTTGAATCCGTCCGCTTACTACTCACCATCGCATGTCATCTGCGCTTCAAGTTATATCAGATGGATGTCAAAAGTGCCTTTCTAAATGGCATCCTATAGGAGGAGGTTTATGTGGTTCAACCAAAAGGGTTTGAAGACCCTACGCACCTGGAGCACGTCTACTATCTGAGGAAAGCCTTGTATGATTTGAAGCAAGCAATCTGTGCTTGGTACGAGAGGCTTACATCCTATCTCTTAGCCCGTGGCTTCAAGAGAGGGGGAGTTGATATGACGTTGTTCGTTAGGAGAGATGATGGTGCTATTTTCGTTGCCCAGGTCTATGTGGACGATATAGTCTTTGGATCCACATGCTCCCAGCATGCTCACCACTTTGAGGAGGAGATGAAAAGTGAGTTTGAAATGAGCATGGTAGGTGAGCTTACTTTCTTCCTTGGTCTCCAAGTTCATCAGCTAGAGGATGGGATTTTCATCTCCCAATCCAAGTATGCTAGGGACCTAGTGGAAAAAATTTAGTTTAGACTCCGCTAAGCATTTTGGTACACCTATGAGTACTTATATCAAACTTAGTAAGGAAACTTTAGGCAAGGACGTAAAGCAAACTTTGTATCGGAGTATAATAGGTAGTCTTATCTACGTGACTACAAGTCATCCCGATATAGCCTTCAGTGTTGGAGTCTGTGCACGATATCAGGCATCCCCGAAAGAGTGACACTTACTTTCTCTAAAATGTATTATCAAATACGTGAGTGGGACTCTCTCATATGGTATTTGGTATTCCTTTGATACCAATAACCATTTGTCCGCCTATTCGGATGCCGATTGGGCCGGGGATGTAGATGGTTGTAAGAGAACTTCTAGTGGGTATTTTTATTTTGGTTCTGCTCTTGTCTCCTGATTGAGTAAGAAGAAAAACTCCATCTCGTTATCCACTGCGGAGGCTGAGTACATCACCGCCGGGAGTTGTTGCACGCAACTCTTGTGGATGAAACAAATGCTGGAGGATTATGGGAATTCATAGAACACCATGACCATTTCCTGTGATAACACGAGCGTGATACACTTATCCCACAATCCAGTCCAGTATTCATGCACAAAGCACATCAGGATACGCATGCACTTTATACGATAGCTAGTGGAGCAGAAATTCGTATCCCTGAGTTACGTACCCACCGACCGTCAGTTAGCCGATATTTTCACGAAACCTTTAGATGCCCTTACAAAGTCGCCCCAAGGGCCCCGATTTTAAACTCTTTTAAAATGATATATTTCCTTGTTATGAAATAGATATGCGGAAGAGTAAAGGTGATGGTTCACAAAACAAACGAATTACCAGATTTTAATTTCTTAAAAAATTAAAATTAAACCGAAAGAAATTAACTTAAACACACACACAAATTTCAATTTCACTTAAACACCATTAATTCATCCAAGTCCTAGAATTTGCCCAAGTCATATTTTGCGATGTTATCAAGTTAGGCCAAACCAATTTTAACAATTAAATTAAATGACTTGAATTAATTAACTAAACATTATCCAATATTAATTAAGCACCAAATTAAATTAAGTGTGACAATTAAAACCAATTTTATCTTGAATTATCCTAAGGATTAGTTCTAAGTCATTAAGCAAGATATAATAAGTCAATCACACTACGCCGCGATGTACGAGGAAAAACCCAAGACGGGAAACAACCTCGGAGGACCCTAGCCTCAAATCCACTAAGTACGGAATTTACAATTACAAGACAAAAGACTTACTTCACACGACTCGACCCTCTCAATCCTTGACGCTTCTTCTTGCAAACACCTCCACTTAGCGAAGAACCCTGGAGCTCCACCGCGGTCTCGGAATCCACCGATCGGACTTTATGTGGTCACCGTCACCCGAACTAGGAGCCTTTCTCCAAGTGGGTAAATCACGAAAAAACTCTTCTTCTTTGTGGGATTTAGAAGCAAACCCAAACTTCTCTTCTTCAATGGTGGAGAGAAAATCGGTGCCAAAACTCCAAGCAAGATGTATATATATATGAACTTGGATAAACTAAACTATGGGTGTAAACTAAAGTCTATATTAATTTTCCCTTGAAAATTGACACTTTAAAACATTGAACTTTTCCTTAAAATAATTTTTCTCTCAAACACTCTCTAGAGGTTGGTAGGATGTGAAAAGTTGAGTTGGAAAAAGTTATTCCCGCACATAGATATTAAGCAAAAAGAAAGTGGGGTAAAAACAAGTGGGAAAGTGGGCAAAACTGCTAAAAACTGTCAAAAAACCCGTTCCCGCCAAGTCTCGTTCGAACGACATTTCGTTTGAACGACATTCTCATTCGAACGATTCTTCTAACGATGTTCCAGTATGAACTCGTTAGAAGCTTGTTAGAAATCTCGTTAAAACGACAAGTTCGTTCGAACGACATTTCGAACGAAGATCCAGTATCCCATAATGGGAAGTCGTTGGCAATCTCGTTCGAACGACTTGTGGTTCGAATGATAATTTTGTTTGAACGACACTTCGAACGAACTCACAGAATGCTAAAAAATTCTCTTTAAGCCCAGAAACTTTTATGTACTTTATATATAAGTTTTAATAAAAAACATTCTGAAAACAAAATACAGTTTTAAAAACATAACACCCAATATAAACCGTTCCAAGCTCCTATAGATATGTAATGCATTCATACCTTGGGAGCATGGAACCACTGTTGATGACGTTGATACGAGGCACATAAACCACAGAATGTTGATGAAAATTTATACACTTGGCCGCTACGTCTTCAACAAACACGTCATAGGCTTGAAAGATGATCAATATACTCTATCCTATGACTCAAACGTTTTTGTCCGGAATTGAGCTACAACTACAAATGACTCAATTGAAAATTTGTGTCCTTACACCTTAGATTCGAATGTCTTAGGAAGTCTTTAGGGATTTTCACAGTTGACTGAGGGGTTGGTCCGTCTATAGGATATGATGCTTTGATATTTTCATATAAAATGATTCCTGTTGCTAGATTATATCACGTGTATATATTTTTTTTAAAAAAATAGAAAAGAACAAAAAGGTTTTCTTTTTATAAAATTTTTAGAAAAAACAAAAAGATTTTCTTTTCATAAAAGTTTTAGAAAAGAACAAAAATATTTTCTTATTATAAAAAATTTAGAAATAACGAAAAGATTTATGTATTTTATTTACACCTTTTATGGATGTGCATTTAAGATAGCCAAGACACAATTTCAATCCATTTATTCATGTGACTATTTGATAGTGTTTCGAGACAATATATCATCTCATCCTTGTGCTTTATAATATTTGGAGTCATTAAGATGTAATTAAATGTTACTTCCTACATGTTTGAATCATGATTTCCTTTATTGCACACGTCCACAAATCTGTTTGATTATTGTGCTTATCTTATCACATGTTGGTTGGGTGTTTTCACTTCAATCCTGTCTGTAAAACGAACCAAGTGTGATAAAACTTGATAAGAAAGGCGTGCATGTAAAAACCGTTTGGTGAGATTGTGTGGGATTTTAAAAATAGGGAGGGGCTACTAAAGGTAATTATATATCCTTTGCACTAAAGCCACCGTCAAAACGGACCTAAAAAATTGAGGAATTTTATTATCCGGGGTCAAAAGAGGTTAAAAGAGCCCGCAAAAATTTAAAGGCAATAAAAAGCAATACATGCCAAATATGGGCCATTAGGTTTCACCATCAATTCTCTAAAGTTTGAGAATTTAGATCACCTCTATGAAAAATATACATCTGAGGGAGTTTGGTTGGAAAATTTAAACAGGTTTGCACGTCCTTGAAAATCTTAAAAAAGCGCTCAATCGTTTTGGACATTATTGGTGTGAAAATCACTTTGACTTTGATTTGATGATTTGTATAAGACGATGTTATCTAAATTCAATAATTTTACACCTAAGGATACTTTTGATGTTCATTCGTTAGGAGTACATGTATGCATCTTGAACATCTGACTGTTTGAGTTTATTTACCTATCGAACGTGTTCACACCCCTACATTTACGCTATCATCGACTTGGTTGTTTTTGTGTTCTTTCATGGTGTGATTCCTTGTTGTACACTTCGTGTAAAAATTTTGAAAAAAAGAAAAAAAATTCAAAAATAGAAGATTATTTAATTATTTGTTGTAAAAATTTTGAAATATTCAAAAATAGAAGATTCTTTACTTCTTTGTTATATATTTTGAGTAAAAATTGTGAAAAATTCAAAATAGAAGATTTGTTTGTGACATTTTCCATATTTATGCTTCTCATATTTGTCTATTTTGGGGACATCATAAAAAGGGGGAGAATGAATTATGGGGGAGAAAATCTTGTTGATTTATCTATGATTTTCTTAAGCTTCATTGATCATTGATCTTCGATTTTTGCATATCATTATATTTCAAACTGTTGCGTGTCACGGGTATTTGCTTTGTCTTATGTGTGTAGGTACAAAGTTGATATCTTTTGGATTGCACACCCTGATGAGAAAAGCTTTGGGAGTTTCTGGAATGTTGAAGTTTGATTGAAGACAGGTCATTTAGTATTCTCAGTTTGATGGTTTAATGGGGATATTATCTTATATGTCATTTGTTTTTGGGAGAATGCATAATTCATATTTTTTATGAATGTAGAGGCATAGACATAGGGGGAGATTTGTAAGGACATAATTTTATAAATGTCCGGGGTAGAATCGAGGATTTTTAAGTTTTTCCTAGATCACAGTTTGTATGTTTGATACCGTTATATTCGGCACGTCATCACGATCATCCATGACGACCTTTATCCGAATCCATGCATCCATCATCTTCACACGTGCATTATGCTACATGCTACGTACTGCTCAACCGTTTCCCACAACACCATGATGCACTATTAGTAAAATGATTAATTGGAGTTGTTTATATTTTCATAAATATTTGGAAATTTTTTAGAAAATATTTTTTAAAGTCTGAAATTATTTTTTATAAAATGCAGAATTTTTTCTAAGCTGAAACGGACTTTTTTTGGAAAGCATGCTGGTTCAAACGAGATGTCATTATCGTTCGAACGACATAGACATCTTGCGCGATGTCGTTCGAACGACACGTGTCCTCGTTCGAGCGATATTCAATGTCATTCGAACGATGCCGCCGACCTTTATTTCTGTGCCAAATGATGTCACCACTTCTTAGTGATCAAAACACCTGTGCAACATGCTGAGCAAAAACTGGCCCTTAATCTGCCATCTTTTTATAAAAATGTTTTTAGGCCATTTTCTTTCCTTATAAATGAACACTTAATTCCCATTTATCATTTGCACATCATAAACCTTCAAGAGATTATTCTTACTCATTTTGGAGTATTTTGTGGAGAAGCCGGTATCTTCTTCATTGCTGCCCATCTGAAATTCTTGCGAGAGATTCCAGTGGACGACCTCGGAACCGACACCTATGGGTATTTTCGTATGTCACACTTATTTTCATTAAAATCCGTGTAACCGTTCTTTACGAATTATAGTGAAAATAATATGGTTTTGCCCTGCGAGGATTTTTCCTGATATGTTGTGTCACATGCTATATTTATTTTATTTGATAAATCATCTAGATGCATGTTTTTAGGATTTAATTAAAAAATGTGTTTAATTAAATAATTCCTTTATTTGAACAAAAGCGCACTCTACAATAGTAAAATGGGTATTGAACCCAAACTCTTCTATGATGAGACCTATGCTAATCGTAGATGGCTAGGCAGTAAGATACATATATAAATCTTCCCTAACTATGGTTTGGGACAATAAAGGTGGGGGGCCTAAGTTCTCTCTTGAGGTTTTAGAAGGCCTCTTCATAATCAGGAGTCAATTTAAAGGCCTTTTTAGTACCCTCAAGAAGGGTAGTGAAAAAGAAGGTATTCTATGGAATGATTAGTATATTATGACAACCATACATAAATCCAATTTCACCAAATTTTTTCTTTTAATTAATTTAATGTGAATGCAAATATTTGGTTCAAAATAAATATGTCAAACCAAACAAGAAAGTACAAAAAGTATTAAGGAAAAATCCCTTTTTAGGGCAAAACCTTTTATTCAGTACTATAGAGAATTTGATAGACACAGTCGATTTACAAACTAATTCGAAGGACTATGTAAAATGCATACAGTCTTTAACTTTTCTATTGAATACGACCCAGTCCAGTTGCATCCACGCCAAGTGGTCTTCCCTCAGTATCGACCAATCAACCTTCTTCTTCGACTTGTAAAACCTCAGTTCCCGAAGTTAACAATAGAGATTGACTCTATAAGGGTATATTCAAGGTGTATGAAAACTAGGGTTTCATAAATGTACAAATCATATAAAGGGATGTATGATTTGGAAAACACATAGTGGTTTTGAAAAAAACAAATATGAGAACTTTTAGAACAGGTATTGAAAAATTGTATTCGCTAAATTTCTTAAGAAATTATTAACAAAACAAGTTTTTATGGAAAAATTAGGAATTTTGAGGCGGTAGGGCCGTTTAAAGGAAATAGGCATCGTTCGTACAAAAATAATAGTTTTGTCCAAACGATATATTCTTTCATTCTAATGAAACCAAATTTTCATTTCAATTTCCTTCTGATGAGCTTCTGACGAGAAATCACTATCAAGAAGGGATGTCTCATTTGAATGTCATTTGATGCTGGTTTAAATGAAACCATATATCTCGTTCGAACGAGACCCAATCTCGATTGAACGAGGCTAAAAAAATTCTTTTGAAATTCCTTTTTATAAAAAGACTCGATTTTAAATTAAAATATCTTAGTGTATGATTTATATTAATTCATGAATAAAAACAAGTTTTATACCTCCATAAAGTGTTGGTGACGAATCTAGAACGGTGTTTGGTCACTAATGTATCTTCAAATGAACTTGGAGATAATGCGGATGTTCGGTTTAAGATGACTATTATAACGGGATGCGCCAAAACAATAAAAAAATCCTAAGCTATGAGCAATTATTAAATAGTCCTCTTACAAATCTCCCCCTTTTGCTATTTTGGTACAAAACAAAATCAAAACAACATTACAATAAATACCTCTAAGACAATGATTCCTAATGTCCTCCAAACTCCAAAAACGAAATGACATATGAAAATTTTTCTTCAATTGAAACTTGTTCTCCCATGGGTTAGTTTTTTCTTCATCTTCTTTAGTCCATGAGATTCTCTTTAAATTGGAAGATACCTACACACATAAAACAAGAAATACCGTGATGCATATGAGTTTTAAAATAAAAATAAATCTCCCCCTCAATTTGTTCTCTCCCTTTTTGTCCGTAATAAACAAATGTTTAGAATCTAAGCATATATAATGAACATCACATGAAGAAGAAAATATATCATCACAAATATAATCGATAAAGTGCATGCAATGAAAATCTAAGAGGTATTCCAACTATTTTTGAATTTTTTTCAAAAAAATCAAGTACAAAAAGTACATATAGGTACAACAATACATAGTCACCATGGAATAACACTAAAATATCCGAATCGTGAAAATGGAATGTAATTATGTGAACATTTTCCATAGGCAAATCAATATAAACATTCATAACATATGTGCATGAACTCATAAGACACTTATAAGGAAATAACTCAAAGTCTACCTTAGGCGTAAAATAGTGAACTCAAATAAAATTGACTCAACTTAATCAATATGCCATGAATTTTAATGATTCTCACACCAACAATTCCAAACTATTAATGTTTTTCAAGAAAGTCCATTGTGCAACCCCATTGGTCTTCTACTTTATAACTCGCTCAAAATCTATCATATATAAAAATTCACTCTCATATATTTTGAAGAAATCATAATGATTTTTGTCCTCTAAAATAAAACCTTATAATATTTGTCCTCTAAAGTAACCTTGACCTCTCAGGCACGTTCGAGATTAATCTGGAGTTGGGATACATGGGATTCATGTTTCCCACGAGTCTTTAAAGACTAGCCATGGTGTTGTTCAAATAGGTCTGCTCCCTACCTACAACAATCAATTACTCACTTAAAGAAACTTTCACCTTCTCGAGTTGACTCACTGACACCTCACACTCACTCAAAACTTTCACCTCCTTTTCTAAATTCAACGCCCTCAGAGAAAAATGTTTGTTAAGCTTCTATTTTTTTGTGTTTCGATATAAAGATTGGGAAGGCCTTTGGAGTCCACCTTCTCCCTCACTCGCATTTGTAATACCCGTATATACTAACCAAGCTAAATAGTATCAACAACTACCTAAAATTTCCATTATCCCATTTATATGTTATACAAAACCAAAGACATTCGAATAAAGATGAAACTACATCATTAAATCTATAACTTTATTTAATTACCCAAGTACCCCTTGAAGTTTTAAGTTTAAAAAAAATACCCTTTGAACTTTTCAAACAAGTGTAACTTGACTTATACTTAACCCCTTGTATCAAATCAAACCTCTAGAGTTAAATATTTAGAATTTACAATTATAACCATTAAACTTCCATAAAATTACAAAAATGCCCCTGAAACATTAAAAACCCTATATTTAATACCAAATAAATATAAAAACTTCAAACCAAGGAGCAAAACTTAAAACCCGGCATTTACACATTAACCCCTTCCCACATCATCCTCTGCATGGGTAAAAGAAGTCAAAATCACATGGTTACACCAAGTAACCATGTTTAGTTCAAGTTTCCACGACGTTATCTTCTTAGAAAAAGGAAGAATACATCTCCTTTCTTCTCCAATGATCTCCCCTTACCTCATACTATAAATCCCCCATGATCAGATGCAATAAAATCAACTCATTGAGCCTGCCCAAAGTTAAAACATTTCCCTCTAATATGGTATTTTGTCATTTTATGTGTTAAACTATTTTTTTAATTCCAACGATTTTTGTGTTGTTCGTAGGTTCATATCAATCAAAACAATCAAACCTTTACATCCAAAATAACCTCTCTTCAAAGAAACCACAAAAGAATCCATTAAAGCATGAGGTTTAATGGTGGAATTTGATTCCTTGATTTTCAAATAGTTTCAAATCGAGGAATACGTTTCTTATGAACTTAGGAGCTCACATGAAATGATTGTTTTAAAAAATCATAACTTTCAAGCCTCGATTTCTGAAAAGTATTTTCTGCTTTAGAAAAATGAAAACTTTAAATTCTCCTTAACTAGACAACCTTGATCCTTCAAACCAAAAACAAATACTTTCTACGAATAGTAGAAACACAACCTTATTCGTAAAAACCCTCATTCATATTCAGTAAAGATTTGAAAGTTTGGTTAAAATTTCTGAAAAACACATAATTTGTAACTCGATGAAAATCCTGAACCTCAATCCATGAAACTTATATTTTTAAACTCCTTGTGAAAAATTAGGCTGGATTGGTTCAGGAATCATCTCAAATGGTTTAGAGAATCAGGATTTATTTATGATTTATTTTTTCAAGCCATAGGTCAACTGTCGAGAGGTTGAAGATGAACTTTTCAACTAAAAAACTTGACCAAGCGCGTGAGGGCGCGTGGCCAATCAAAATTTCCAGATTTTTTTTCTCAATATTTTTATTAATTTTTCTTATCAAAATTGTATAAGGTAAGGCAGGGTTTGATTGATCCTAGTTCAAGTTATCACAAATTAGGGTTTTAGGTTATAAATATTTTCCAATAATTACAAAGTGACCCCTCTTGACTTTTTCAAGGTGTGAATTTTAAACCCAGCTTTTTTCTACATGTACATTGTTAGATTTTAGTAAAAAAGTCTTCTACACCAAGTTTAAAATTTGAACCTAAGCCATAGAGTTTAAAGTCCCTGAAATATTTACAAATTAGGCCCCAAACTTTAATAAACACGGTTTTTTGAGTTATTTTCACTAAACTAGCATTACTACCATCCACACTAGCAGATAATCAAGTACCATCCCCTCTCGATCCCCTCTTCAATCATATTTAAGCTCGTTCGATACAATGTATAAGTAGATTTTACCTTTTTAATAGTAAAATTAGCGTACTTGTTTAAACAACTATTGATATCACAATGTGATGCCCTACTTGATTCCTAATATGGGTAGAAATTACCATACTAATATTTTATTATGTCTTTAATTACTTTTAATTATGATCAACCGGGTCAGTTTTTACCCTTCTCACCTAATAGCTAAAATCATGAAAATCATTATAATGATTGAATCAATTCATCCTACACGCCTATGCATATTATATATTTAAATAAGCATAAATATTAACCAAGTACAAAAAAAATTTACTTGGCCTAAGCATCAATTCATCCTACACATTAATTATGCGCCTACCCGGTTACTATTATTCAAAGGTTTTGAGTTCATTATAATTTGGTTATACTGATGACACTTCGCTTATTTCTATACCCATTTGTAATCTAGTAAGTATAGAATTATCATCTTAAATTCCTTGACTTTCTTATTAAAAATGTGTACCATGCTGTTGTACCAAATTGTAAATTCCATACACACTCCAAGTTTCTATGAACATATAATGTGTTATAAAATTGATAAGATCTTCTTAGCATAATTGTGCTATTTCCTTTTTTCTCCAAATGTTTCAAGAGAAAGAGGATAGTCCCCCCTTCATTTTTATGATATAGATGGTCCGCATGTTTGCATATTTAACTATATGGGTGGAGACTAGAGAAAATGGGGGCAAGGAGTGGCAGTTTTTGATTACCTACTTTATTTTTCTGTTTAAAAATAAAATGTAGTTCACCCATGTGGTGGTAGTACAATAAGTGTGCGACATTAATTATTGAATAAAGTTATGTTTTTTGGATTAACTTTAATTCATTACTTTGTTACAATCTTGTACATTCATAGAAAAAAAAGGTGTGACAAGTTGGTATCCGAGCGTGTTCTAAAAATAATAGTACATTGGGTTTGCCTCCTTTAAGGGGGAAATTTTCATAGCGTATTAGTTATTTTTCATTTTCATAACTTCTTTATCCATGCATAATATAAATTCATCTCCCAGCATGAATACATGGGATTCCCTGATGAAGAATGTCTTGACTCCAGCAGTGATATGAAACGGTTGGTCTTGACAAATCGTGTTTTCGGAGAAGCCCAAGTCTTAAGAAAAATGTGTGACTATGTAGATGATCCGATTATTTTATATGAGACAATTAATCTTGCTTTGGCTAATGCACAACCATATCCTCCACTTTATCCTGAAGCTACATTAAATGATGAACTCATCGAGATTTCCTTAGATCTAGTGATTCTATAGAGGATGACCCTTCAAAATTAGATAATTTCTCTATTTGTCTTGACACTGATCCTTTCGAGATAGATACCATAGTTCCCAATTAGGAAAACCCAAATAAAAATGTCTTTCCTAGTATAAAATAAGTGAATAAAGTAGTGTACAAAGTGTGCTAGACTATTAGCTTAGGAGGATGACTAACTTCAACTTAAGTAAAATTAAGCAATTGAGATTGTAACATACTACTTTAAACTACTTTGTATAATATATCTAAGGTTGTTTTATATCCTCTTTCAAGAAATGTTCTTATGCATTTGAAACTATTATATGATCGATTAGGATGGTAAGCACTAGAACTCTTTCTATCGAAACTCAAACTGAGCATATCCACACTGAAGGGGTTATGCGATGCCTTCAAGAACTAACATCTCTAGTTCAATATCAACATCTTCCAACCCAGTTCCATAAGAAATGTTAGATTGCACTCGTCGAATGAATGCTCTCAAATAATTTTTATGACAGCGACCCCCTCCATTTCTAGGAATGCCAGGTACCAGTGAAGCTATAAAAGTGGACGCGTATGATTGAAAAATATTTAATGGGGTAGGAATTATTTCCAATCTTTGAGTAGCCTTGGCATCCTACATGTTTGAAGGTGAAGTTGATTTCTTGTGGCAAGCCATAACCCAAAATCATAATATAACCACTTTGACCTGGGCATGATTTGAAGAAATCATCTTTAGAAACTACTTTCTCGAGACCAAAAGAGACCAGTTAACCGTAGATTTGTTAAGGTTACAACAAACAAGTTTATATGTGGCTCAGTATGAAGATAAATATACCGAATTATCTCATTATGCAACCAATTATGTTGACACTGAGATAAATAAATACAAACAGTTTGAGAGAGGTCTGCACCCATGAATTAAAACTTATGTCACCCCGTTACAGATTCGAGATTTTTACCAACTCATCAAAGTCTCGTTAATTATTGAAATAAATTCCCCGAGTTATATACGTTCCTCTACCTTATTCCTAGGAACAATCATGTTGTTAGAACTTTACCTCGATCCCTACCTCAACCTTATCCTAATTTGGGTGGGCAAGTTTATTCCCAAATCTATCATAGAAACACTTATCCTTTGATTCTCTCTAACAAATGTCAAAAAGTAGGATATATTCGCCCCCAGTGCCCTAAGTTAAACCCTCCTACAGTCTTTCATCAATCAGGATATCTGTTGAGAATTCAAGAAATCCGCCTTTTTCAAAATCAACATAGGCCAAGCCTTATTAGGAAACCTGACCCAGTTCCTCATCATGGAAGGAATTATGATATACTGCCTATATGAAATCCACACGACGTGATAGAAGGTACAATACTCTTTTATAATTTTCCCACTCATATTTTATTTGACTCTGGTTCAACACATTCGTTCATAATCCTTAAACTAGTGTAAGGACAAATTTCCAATCGAGTCAATTGGTAATGTTGGCTTAATTTTCGAGAAAATAATTTGAGTCATAGGATAGACGTTCATGTTGTATCCTTCTAAGCCTGTGATAAGTGTATGTTGAAGACGACGTGGCCAAGAAAAATTGAAGATATTATTGTCGATTTCAAATGACATGTTTCTCATCCTCAATATTGTTTCTTTTTCCAAGGTCTCCAAAAGGTATGAATGAACTTATATATATGTAGGATCTTGGAAATTTATTTGGGTGTTCTTTTTATATAAACGACTTTGTATTTTTCTCAGAAAATATTTTTAGAACTTTTGAAGAAGTTTAGGGCTTAAAATGAAAATTTTGGTTTTTTGAAAAGTCGTTCGAACGAACCTGGAATCTCGTTCGAACGAAATTCCCAGGTCGTTCGAACGAATTATTTATGATATCTTTTCTGTTTTCTCATTAGAAGTTTCGTTCGAACGAAAATTCCAACAAAAAATTCTTCTGAAATCTCGTTCGAATGACTTTGAAATGTCGTTTGAACAATTGTGTCAATTTTAGTGCAGTTTTGTTAGCTTTTGTCCCACTTGCCCACTACTCTTCCCACTTCTTTTTTCGGATTATCTAAGTGCGGGAACCATTTTTTATAACTTTTTCATTCCCTCCAATAGAGAAAAGAGAGAAAGATTCTTAAGAGAAAAAAGTTCATTTCATGTGTTAATGGCACGGTGATATATACACTAGGGTGTACCCTTGCTGATGGCACGGTGATAAATTTGCTCCCGACTATTTTTTATTATGGCACACTAATACTCGCAGATATGTTATTTTACACTTTTAGAAAGACTTAAAAATACTGATTAAAATTTTCTTATTTAATAACGACGTTGCACACCTTTTGTAAAATTCTCTAGCTACATGTTTTGTAACATTTCATGTCACACTTGCCCGTGCCGATTGCACGCTGAAAATGCTACTCCACTTACCAAGATGCCTCGACTCACTCAAAGCTCGTATCCGAGTAAAGGTATAACACGAAGTGGATGCACATTACATATATGCACTTGATAAATTATATACTTTTGCATTTTTTTGATTTAAATTATTTGATTGTTTGCCTAAATATTTTCTAAAAGTGAAATTAGATTATTTTTGTAAATCCAATTTTTAAAATAAAATTGATATAATTTTATTTAAAAATATATTCATATTTTTTAAATGAATTTTCAAAATTTAAAATGATTTTTTTAAAACACTGTTTTCTTTAAAAGTATCATTTCCTAGGGTCTATTGTATACACCCGCAACGACTGAATAGGCTTGTACATGTTAGGCTCTTTGATGTTGACCGAAGCTATAGCTATTAGTTAGTTCAATTTATTATCTGTTGTACCTTTTAGATCCATTATATATCCGTTTGGGAGTTTTCACTGTGAGGCACGTTATGGAGCTTTTAATTGAAAAGGCTCAAGTAAAAAAGTAAAATTTTTAAGTGTCACTACAATTACCAGTCCAAGCGTGTTTTAAATTACCATATCCAAATGGCCCAAGGTATTTTCAAAATAAAAATGTTCAATACAATTATAATACCTATGCCCAAAAGAAAATCAATGAAAATATGATTCTTCTAAAAAACTTTTAAAATCAATGAAAATATGTTGCAACTTACTAAAAAATGAAAATAATAAACGACAAATTTCAAAATTTCAAAAATACAACTTCATCCCTTATTCATTTCCACCCTTTACCCAATGGAATCAACCACCAAAAATAACCCCGAACCCAACTGAACTTCCATAGCCCCCCCAAAACCCATCTCACCAACCTCCGGTCACCAATCAGCCAACCACCCAACTCTGTCTAGAATTCCACAAAACTACCCATCTTTGTTTAAATAAAGAACACAGTTCCTTCATTCGAAAATACTAAAAAGTCCATATATATTTAATTTGATAACAAAACATAATAAAATAATAACTGCTCTCTCAATTGTATCATAAAAATTGGCATGCACAACAACTCTTGAAAGAACCAAACTTGATTGAATGCATAACCCAAAATGCTAGAGGTCACCCAAAGGAATACAGTCAACTCATTTAAAACTCAAATCAACAAATTTTTGGCAACAAATAAGTAATAGG
The DNA here is from genome assembly GCA_949130495.1 of Sambucus nigra. Taxonomy (NCBI): domain Eukaryota; kingdom Viridiplantae; phylum Streptophyta; class Magnoliopsida; order Dipsacales; family Adoxaceae; genus Sambucus; species Sambucus nigra. The sequence continues at coordinate 76,221,859 of OX422210.1, read as the reverse complement.
ATTTTTTTTCTTCTACAAGGACCCATTTTAGTCTCAACCAAAAATTAAAAAAAAAAAATATAGCATTAAAAAACAAACACATACAATACGCCAGGATATATGCAACACACCTTTAATCAGTAGTTTTTTGGCAAATAAAAGGTAATACTATTTAAAAAACATGAAACATACCTTTAAAAAAATATAACAAAACATACATCATTAAAATAAACAAACTCACTGGTTGCGCCGATACATGAAACAGATATTTAAAAAAATAATAAGAAAATAAAAGTAAAGTAAATATCATGATTTAAAAAAATGTTTTTATTTATTGAGAAAAACTGTTTTGTTAAATGTGCATAAAAAACATACAATTTGATTCCCCAAAAATTAACTGGACAACAATGGGTTGCATACACATTTGGTATACACACCACCTTATAGTTGTCTATTGGGTGACTTCCACACCTGAGAATATCGGCTCTAAAAAAGTAAAGGGTCGATTTGGAGTGTTTGGTATCTAAGAAAAAAGTAAAGTAGTTGATTTGGTTAACCTTTGTTGGAGAAAATGAAGGGTAGACAGTTTGAGTAGCCTGCGTTGCGTTGCCTGGGTTTGGCCGACGCCCGAGAAGGCTGCGTTATCGTCGAAATGATAAACGAACATGGGATGTGCTTGAGAAATAACCGTAAGAGTTACACGCCTGATCTTGTGTGAGGAGTGAAGAAGAAAGATTTTCTTGGGAAAGTAGTGAGGAATAAGAGGCTTGTTAGGCTCAACTTTTAAAGTTTGGGAATGGTGGTGTAAGAGGAAACAGGTAAGCGATATGGCATGAGGAGAGGCTTGAGGTATTCGAATGTCAGTCTCAAACAATGGGATGTTCCAATTCTTTCAACCGTAAGTGTTCACTTACGGCCATTAGATTCAACTCAGTCGTAAATGGGTGTGAATGGTAGATTTAATCTCAGCCATCACTTGATAAAGACCGAACCCCCGAGATGTAATCTGAACCAACAAAAAGTCCCTCCTCATTTAATATATATATATATATATATATATATATATATATATATATATTCTTGGAGAGTGTTTGGCACCGGGTTCTTGTCTAACCATCAAAAGAGATGGTTGGGGTTTTTTCTCCACCCCCAAAAGGAGATTGTTTTCGCTGCAATGTGCTCATATTGTGAAAGGCACCGTGTGTGGATTGATGGCGAAAGAGCCCCATCGGTGGATTTCGAGACTGTGGTGGAGTCCATAGTTGTCAACTATGCAGAGGTTGAAGAGCGAAGGAGGGTTAAGGCTTGGATGGAGTCAAGTTGTTATTGTAACTTTCTCTCATCATGTCTTTTGTAAAAATACCGTAATTAGTGGACTTCTAGGCAGCGTCGTTCGAGATTTTTTCCATTTGGGTTTTCCTTGTACATCATGGCGTAGTGTGGTTATTATTTACTTTATCTTGTAAATATATCACTTAGATGCGTGTTTGGTTAATCAAGATAAAATTGATTTAAATCACAATTATAATTTAATTTGGCAATAATTAATATTTGGGTAATGTCAATTTAATTTAATTCAAGTTGGAAAATTAATTTGGAAAAGTTGGTTTTTAATTTGTTTGACCTATATCTAACCATGAATTGATTTTTATTAGTCTATTTTTGGACTTGTGTTGAATTAACTTGAATTTAAAAGTAAAGTTAAAATTACTTTTTTTAGGTTAAGTTGAAATATTTGTTGAGTTAATTTTAATTTCAAAGAAATTAAAATTTGAATTTTATAATTGTTAAAATTTGAAAAGAAATTTTAATTTGGAATATAATTGAACCATCTCATATTTTTGAGTTTAAAATTTGGGTGCATCCTCCTCTCTCAAGTGGTATCAGAGCTAGGAGCGCTAAGTTATTGCGTTTAGGTCCTTTTGGGATTGATTTCAAAAATGAAAAATTCACTTTTTATAAAATTCTTTATTTTTTATGGTTCAAATTCCGCGTATTTGAAAGCGCAAATGAAATTGGCGCATAAGTCCTTGGATGAAAGGGTATAGAATTCTGTAGTTGATGGGTGGTCTCCACCTACATGTCTAGTTGAAAATTAGTGTGTACCTAAACCCATAGAGAGATGGAGTAAGAATGAACTAAAATTAGCAAATTTTAATTCCCATGGTTTGAATGCTTTTTTTAGTGCAGTCACATAGATGAATTTCGACATATCATGATGTTTGAAATTGCTAAAGCGACTTGGGATAGTTTACAACTCACCTATGAGGGAACTAGTGTCGTGAACGCTTCAAAACTCCAAAACCTCACCACTTAATTCGAAACCATTAAAATGCTTGAAAGTGAGACTTTTGATGAATTTTATGCTAAACTTTCTGATATTGTCAATTCATATTTTAAATTAGGAGAAAATATACCCGACAATCGTGTAGCAAAAAAAATTTGAGGTCCTTACCCAATAAGTTTATTCCAAAAGTGACCTTGTTAAATTCTATAACCACTTTAGCCTTAACGAAACTTGAAGAGTTCGAAGGTGACTTACAAACCTATGAACTTGACATGTTTACCTCCAAGGATGAGAAAAAAAAAGGTAAGGGCATCGATTTAAAAGCCCGAAAGGAGGAAAAACAAGTTTTAGACGATGAGGGGACATTGATTTCGATAAGATGGCTATGTTTGCTAAGAAGTTTAGAAAATATCTTAAGTTTAATAAAGACAATCTTAAAAAGGATTTTAAGAAATTTGACAAGTCTAAGTATGACAAAGCCAAGAAATTCCTTACAGAGTATAATGAAGATCTTAATAGGTATGAGTCGAATAGATGTTATGGTTGTAAGGGTTATGTCCATAGGGATAGAAAATGTCCCACTAAACTAAGGAGGGAGGGAAAGAAACCAATTTCATATAATACCACCCTTAGTGATAGTGATAACGAAGAGGGAATCGAATCCCCAATTGAGTGCAACATTACCGTGTTCATGGCAAGTCATGTAAGTGAAAGTGAGAAATCGACCAATGATGATTTCTTAACAGATGACACTTTCGAGATAATTGTTTGTGAATTCCAAAAATTTGATTTTATTGAGAGTGGAGAAGAAAGTGAGAGTGAGACTGAGGAGGAGGTTGATGAGAGTGAACTTTAAGTAGCTTTTCGAGAGTTGTATGATGAATCAATAAAATTAAAAGGGCTAATTTGAAGTTAGAAGCTAGTTTGAGAGAACGTGCCAAAGTTAATAATGAGAGTTCTTTAGTGGAAGACCTCAGAACACGTGAGAGAGCTCTTCGTGAGGAGCTTGAGTATATAGAAGGTGAGAGAGATATTTAATCGAGGCTATGAAGAAAGATCTTCTTGAGTTTGAATATAATAGGTGTTTTCTTGAGTCTTAAATTTTAGAGTTGGAAGAGAAATTGAAAGGTTCAAGTGGGGTCAAATTTGATTTGGAATCTAGGTCCGAAAAATTAGATAAAATTCTTAGAACCGTCTAAATTAAAAATGGCTTGTGTGGTATTCGGTTCGATACTCAAAACGATTCAACTAGGAAAGTCATAACCATAAGTTAATAAGAATCTACTGGACACACTTCCAAAGGTCAATACTTAGGTACTGCTTTTTGCAGGATCTTTAAATGTTCACATTGTGGTCGAAACGGTCATCTTAGAAATTTTTGTTTTGATCTTAAAAAGGGTCCTAGGAAATACAATGGTAGTGTTGATGAAAAAAACTAGACTAGGCCTAATTAATTAATCAGGGATAAAATAAGTAAAACAAACAAGACACAAGAAATTTTAAAGTGATTCGGCTCAATGGAATAGCCTACGTCCACTGTTCTGTATTGATTGCCTTGAGTTTTTTTCCGGTCCCTTGCAATGAGGGTGATACAATATATTTATAGCCCAAGAAGGGCCTTGATAGTTGTCATGTAAAAGGATGGAATGCCTTCATTCGTTAGGCATTTAATACATAAAAAGAATTAAATATATGCATGATGTCGCTTCAATGGCAATACAAGTTGTAAGACTGTTGTCGCTTTATTGGCAATAAAGGTGGTTGGTCGGGCTTCCTAGTTGGTCGGGCTTCCTTGTTAATCTAGATTTTGTACCAGGATGACTTCGATTTGTGCCACATTGGATGACACGCGCTGGCTTGTAATTGTTCCACCTAGGGTGGTAACTTTTGGTATCAACAGAAGCCCCCAATGTTTCATACTTGTAGCTGATGCAAAAGTGTAAAATATTATGATTTGAAAGTAACTTGGGCTGTTTGGTTGGCTGCAGACCTTCCAGACTTGTGAAATTTACCCACTTAATTGACAGTTTTTTTAGCGCGAATGGCAATTTTATTAATATTTTAAATTTTAGCAAACTTTTATGGGGTATCTTTGTCTTTTCCTTTATTATCAGTCGTAAACCCAAACATCGTTCGTTTTAATCATTACTTTTCCCAATTTTCAATGCGTCTTTTAAAAAGGGCGGTAAAAACTTCGATAATCTTTTTCCTCTTACTTTTCCCAAATCTTTTACCTCTTACTTCGCTTTAATCTGCTGCTGTGTTCTTTGCTTTTTCGTGCGATCGCATTCTTTTCTATCTCCAGTTCTTGTTGAATCCTTAAATTTTTATAACAATTTTTCTCCTCTTCTTCTTTGTTTTCTTCATCATGAATTATTTTGTCGAGTCACGCGATAAGTTCAGAATCGATTTTAATATTCCATCTTGGGTTGTATTAGAACATCCTAGTTTTCTTTCTAATTTTTTCTCCCTTGCTGAGGGTCATTGGTTCCCTTCTATCTTTATTGCTGAATGTGGTTTCACGTTTCCTCCCAATCCCTTATGTTTGGAGTTTTGTTAATATTTTGACATTGTACCTGTAAGAGTGGCTCCTAACACATGGAGAGTTGTAAAAATAGTTTATAGGTTAATTTAAATATATGGAACCCATCTGGGAATTCAAGAAATTATGTTTTGTTATAAATGGGTAATTAGTGATACCACCTTTTATTTAAAAACTAGGGTAGTTAGTAAAGCTTTAGTAGTTAATCTCTCTGATTATAATAGGGATTATTTTGATCATGAGGTAGTTGTAGAAAATTGGCAACATGACCCTTTAGTTGGGGGCGCTAAATATCAAGGACCTAGATGTCTACTATTTGGCAACGGAATAGGTTGTTTTATGTTTTAGTAAATTTACCATGTTTATGTTTGATAAAATGTCATACTGGATGTTATTTTATAAATAGAATTGCAGTTAAGAAAAAAAAGTGCCCCAAAGAGATTGAAGTAAATTTGAGAGAATTAAAGTTTACCTGCGGAGTTCATAAGGTAGTTGTTGAGGAGCACGTTAAGTCCGCCTCATATTTACTTCAATACAAAAAAATCGTTTCTTCCTTTATCATTAGACCTTCATCTCCTGCTCTGGTGATTGACCTTGATCAAGAGGTTGCTGCTGACTCAGACACTCCGTTGTCTGAAATTATGAAGAAGATGGAATTTACTGACCTTTACTGTGGTAGCACTTTTGGCTCCCAAGCATCCACTGAAAGAGATAAGAAGAAAATAGGGGATGTTATGAATCCCCTAGTTCCCAAAGACCCAACCCCCAAAGATGCAGCTCCCAAAGATGCTGACGTTCCTTCAAGAAGACTTAGGAGAGGGCTTACAGAGAAGTAGGTTGAATAGGTGATTGATCAGTTGTCCTTGGTTGAATTACCCTCTTCTGATGATGTCCCCCAGCAACTATTACTCCTAGTTTAGCTAGGAAGTTGATCAATTCCAGTACTCTTCCAGATCACAGGGGTGGATGCCATGCTCCCTCGATTGAGGGTTTCTAAATTAGCTGCTCAGAGTCTTGCATCAGTAAGTAGTTTCCATTTTCTTAGTTTAGTTATCCTTTATATTTATCATATACTCATTTTAATCTTCATCTTTTGCTTTTATTGGTACACTTCAATAATATGTTGGAGAAGGATGAGGCAATTAAGGCTTCTTCTTCAAATGAGGTGAAGAAAGCCTTGGTTGGTTTAAAGAAGTCTCTGATCGAATCTCAGTAGGCCTTAGAGACTGAGAATAATACTTAGGCAAAGAAACTGAAGACATCTAAGACTGCTCGATAAACGTCTAATGAGAATGCCCTTGAAACGGAGCGCAGGGCAAAGGAGACTGGGGGCCAGAAAGAGGAAGCTGAGCCCAAAAAAGAGGAAGATGATCGCAGGGCAGAGGAAGCTGAGCATAGGGAAACGGCTATTGAAGATCTTCTATCCTTTTCTAGAGCTAAGAGAAAGTCTTCTATGAAGGCCTCCTTTAGTGCTAGTTAGGACAAAGGCTGGAACAAAGCCATTTCTACTGCTTCTACTCAGATGGAATATGTAAAGCAAAAATATTTCATAGATGGTTGGGTTGCTTCCATTTAAGAGTTGAACAAAAATGAAGACTTTGAACTTTTTCACAGGTATATTCATGGTCCTCCTACAGTTATTGAGGATGAGGTTGAAGATGAAGGTGATTCTGAAGATTCTTCACTTGTGGTTGAACCTTCTGTCAAATAACCTAAAATAATTGCGTCTTCTCCTCCTCTGGTTAAACAAATTTAATGGCCCAAGTCTTTTGTCCCTTCTTCCGAGAAGGACAATAAGTTTGATAGGGAGAAGGTGTAAGTATGTTTGGCATTTGCCCTTTTTATTTCTTTCTCTTCATTTTTATTGTACTTGAACTTTTTGTCACAAATAAAAGAACCTTTTATTCCTTTTTATATCTTGTTTATTGTACTCATTCTCAATTCTTATTGTTGATTAGTGGTTATTTCTTCTTGATAGTTCATAGCGAAGATGGAATAATTATCTTCCCATGATACTGATCTACTGAGGAAGTGCAATGCCTTTTTTAAAGCTGGTCATACGGACTTATCTGAAAAAGAAATCACTCAGTTGCTCCGTGATGATGCATCAGAGTAGGTATAAGAATCCTACAAGTATTTGAAGTACTTACTTGATCAGGCGGTAGCAAATAATGTTGCCTACTATGAAATGATAGAAGAACTTCAAGAATAATATAAAGAATCCACTGCATTGTTACATCGGAGCTATGAGAAGAAATATCAAAGCTTATGTGTAGGTCGGGGTTTTAATAAATTTGTTTCTATTTACAAGAAAAAGGAATCTTTACTTAAGCCTGAAGTTGAAGAAACGAGGACTGTTTCCAAACTCCTAGAAGAGGAGAATAATAATTTGAGGGATGAAGTGAATCTTTTGAAGTCTGATTCTGGAGCTATTATTCCTACTACGGATGAAGGTTAATCCTTTTTAGAGGCTGAGAATGCAACATTGAGAGATGAATTGGAAGCCTTGAAAAAGATTTAGCCTTACTGAGGAACTACAAAAGAAATTAAGACTCTGCAGGCCCTTGCCAATCAAGTTGCACAGTTAAAAGCAAAATACCGAGCTATTATTGAGATATCTCAAAAGTTGTTAACCTTGATAGAATAATTATCCACACAATCTTCCCAATTAGAAGTTAAGGATGGAGTACTAAAAAAGCTGTAGTCACCGGTTGATAAATTAACCTTTCAATTCCACAAGCAGCCACAAGAAGTTTGGATGGATGGGTATAATGAAGCTTTGGGACATTTTGATGATAGACTTTGGCAGACTAAGAATGAGGCTTATAAATGGGGTTAGATGAATGCTTTAGCCATGATGAAAGTAGAAAGGAACAACTCTTTGTGGGATTGATGCGACCCAGGCTTGCTGGAGCTTGATAATCCTCCATTCAAGTTAGATATTAACTGGATTCCTGTTCAGCGTATTCCCCAATGCTTGATTTCTAAGTACTTGGGAGATTATGAGCTACATGATGAACTAGAGATCGTCTGTCCTCATCATCTACTTGATCATCCTAGTAGCAGTAATACCGGTATGCTTCAAGATTTTAACTTCATCAACTCTCATTTTACTTTGGATGATCCTCCAGTTGGCATGGATCCTATCTATAAAGCTAAAGGAAAACGTCCTGTAGAATAAGGATTTGTATTTTGTTTTTGCCTATTTAAACAACAATATGTAATCATTTTAATGACAAGTTTATTTTATGAATGGATCAACTTTTAGTTAATCTTTGCATATATGATTGTTCTCTTAGTCTTTGACTATGAGTGGATCAACTTTTAGTTAATCTTTTGTTTTTCACTGGTTCTATTGATATCCTTAGGCTTGTCCTAGGTATAAATTACCAATGTATCACCATGGTTCTACTAATATACCTAAAGTTTGTAGGTAATTGCATTAGTTACCTCGGTTCCACGGCGTGAGTGGAATGTTTGTCCATCTTTTAGTCCAGTTTAGATGAAAATTATTCATCTGGGTCTTTATTAACCAAGCATTTGGGACTTACAATTTTGCCTTGCATTTTTTTTACAACCAACTCTGTTTATGCCTTTACTGACGTCGACCAACTTTGTTGGTGGATGCCTTTATTAATGCCAACCAACTTTTTTGGTGGCCTTTATTGATACCGACCAACTTTGTTAGTGGCCTTCATTGATACCGACCAACTTTATTGGTGGCTTTGTTGATGCCGACTAACTTTATTCGTGGCCTTCATTGATGCTGACTATCTTTATTGGTGGCCTTCATTGATGCCGACCAACTTTACTAGTGGTTTTTGTTGATGCATAGTGTAGTGCATAGCACTAGTACTCCGAAAAAAATAACTATTTTAGGGAAATCACATTCTCATTAATATTGAAATGAACTTAATACAACATCATTACATCATTTATAGTATTTCCTCAAGTGTTTTGTATTCCATGGGTTCTTGAATTCTTCCCCCTCCAAAGTCTCAATTCTATATGTTCCTGGTCGAACAACTGCAGTAATACAATAAGGCCCATGCCAATTGCCTTTTGAGATTATTTCTCTTCTGAATCACTTTCTTCAAAACATAATCACTCTCTTTTAAGTTATTCGGCATGAATCTTTTGATGTAGAAACGTGCAGTTCTTTATTGATAGGTTGCATTCCTTAAATCTGCATCTTCATGGACTTCTTCCAGCATGTTCAAATCTAATCTTCTCATCAAATCACTGACTGGGGTATTGAAGTTAAGAACTCTATGCATAGGTAAACCTAGCTCGACAGGAATTATGGCTTCAGTACCAAATGCCAATAAGTAAGGATTTTCTCAAGTGGATATTCTGGAAGTTGTTCAGTAAGCCTACAAGACAGAATGCAGTTCATCGATCCAATTTTCTTTTGCATTTTCTATCCTTTTCTTCAGCCCATTCAGCAAAGTTCTATTAGTTACCTCTGTTTGGCCATCGCTTTGAGGATGGCTAGGAGCATAGTGGATCTTTTGGACGTTGGACTGGGCACAATAAGCATCAAATTCATCGTTGCCAAACTGTGTGCCATGATCAGTGATAAAGGCATAGGGTAAGCCATACGTGCATATGATACTCTTCCAAATAAACTAATAAACCATTTCATAGGACATATCGATCAATGGTTCAGCTTCCACCCATCTAGTAAAGTAATCAACAGCAACAACCAGGTATTTTAACCTTCCTCGGGTGGTCAGTAGAGGCCCGATCAAGTTAATTCCCCACACAACAAAGGGCTAAGGTGAAGTATTTGGTATTAGGATATCTTGTGGATCCTTGCGTATGCTAAAAAACCTTTGGCACTTATCACACTTCATGGAAAAATCTACACAATCTGCTCGCATAGTTGGCTAGTAGTACCCTTATGTATGGATTCTCTATAACAACGTTATTCCTGCTACATGGGCTCCACAGGACCTTTTATGGACATCTTCGATCAAATCCTTCAGTTCAACTGGATACACACACCATTATAGACTAGCAGTTAATCCTCTTCTATATAACACACCACCATCTAGCACATATCTTGCAGCTTTGTATTTCATCCTCTTAGCTTCAAGTAGATTAGCTGGAAGAATCCCATCTTCCACATTTGCTCTTATGGAATCTATCCAAGATGTCCCCATATCAACTGCAATAAAATTGGCCATCAGATCTTCGTCTATGATCCTATTAACAAGTATCTCAATAGAAATAGTTCTTTGTAGCTCAATTCTAGTTGCTGAAGCTAGCGGAGCAAGTGCATCTTCTCGGGCATTTTCTAATCTTAGAATTCAGATTATTTGGATAGCTAGCAAAGTGAAAATTATCTCCAACGCTTTGTTTAAGTATCCGGTCATTAGTTCTCCTTTAGCTGCATACAAGTTTAACACCTTGTATACAACTAACTATGAATCATTGTATAGCACAACTTGCTCGGCATTATGTGATTTATCTAGACTTAAACCAGCAATCACTACTTCATACTCTGCCTCATTATTGGAGGCTTGAAATTAGAATTATAGAGCGTACTCTATGTCTAGCTCATCTGGAGTATTGAGAATGATTCCATCTCCACATTCGATTGCACAAGATGACCCATCAACATACAGACTACATATAGGAATATCATTGTCAAATACTTGGTTTGTCAAAATCCCTTGATGGAAGATTTTATCCATCACCTCCTCATATTTCTTCTTCATCTCATGTACTCCGCTGAATGATTCTAGTTGATTGGTGGTAACTTTTTCTACAGTTTTCTTTGCTTGGAGTTGGTTGGGCACCTCTTTAGTAGGTTTTTTTTACTCCTGTATGTTGTTCAGTTAGAGTCCCTTATTGCTTGGGGACCTCTGGGTAAGTGAATTCTGCAATAAAATCATCCACAAGTTGGACTTTTAAAGCAGTCCTTGGTTCATATACAAGGTCATATTCCCTCAAATCCACATCCCAATACATCCATCTTCCATATTTCTTCGACTTATGCAAATTTTGCCTTGGTGGCATGTCAGTGTATACCACTATGGTGTGGGATTAAAAATATGGCTTCATTCGTCTACTAGCTTTAATTCAGTCTAGTGCTAATTTCTCCAATCTGGTATATCTCACTAATGCTCCTCGAAAAGCTTTTTTGGAGTAAGAAACTGGCTTTTGAACTCCATTTTCCTCCCTGATCAAGGCAGAGCTAACTACTTACTCAGATACAGCTAGATACAAATACAACTTTTTTCCCAACACTGGTCGGTAGAGTAGTGGTGGTGCTTCAAGGTACTTCTTCACTCCAGAAAGGCCTTTTCACATTAATCGTTCCAGTCAAAGGCTTTTTTGAGTACCTTGAAGAATGGAAAACACTTATCCGTTGCTCGGGACACAAACTTATTGAGTGCTACTACGCACCCAGTTAGCCTTTGAACATCCTTTTTACATGTCGGAGATCATATTTTTATCAAGGCTTTAATATTATCTAGATTAGCTTCAATGCCTCATTAATTTACTATACACGCGAGGAACATTACTTCATGCACTTCGAATACGCATTTGGTGGGGTTTAACTTCATCTAGTGCTTTTCCAATTCATCAAACGTCTGGCTGAGGTCGGTAATATGATCAGTAACTTTTTCTCTCTTAGTGAGCATATTATCAACATAGACCTCCATGTTTTTGCCTATATGATCCTCAAATACTTTGTTCACCAGTCTTTGATAAGTAACACCTATATTTTTTAGACCAAATGGCATAACATTATAGCAAAAGTTCCTCAGGGGTTAATAAAGGAAGTACTTTCTCTATCCACTGGATTCATTTTGATCTGGTTATAATCAAAATATGCATGCATGAAACTCAGCAGCTCATGTCCCGAAGTAGCATCCACTGGATGATGAATTCGTTGCTAAAGAAAGTGATCATTTGGGCATGCCTTGTTCAAGTCAGTAAAATCCGCACACATCCTCCATTTATTGTTTTTATTTTTTACCATAACTACGTTAGCCAACCTGTTCGGGGACTTCACATCTTTAATAAAGGAAGCTTTCTGAAGCTTCTCCACTTCTTCCTGTATAGCCTGGTTCTTCTCGGGGCTCTAAACTCTTCTTCAATGCTTCACGGGCTTAACCACCTTGTTAACATTAAGCTCGTGGCATTAGAAATTTGGGTCTATGCTGGGCATATCTTCATGGCTCCACGCAAACACATGCTTTCTTTGGCTCAAGAAAGTCACAAACTCTTGTTTAAGAACTGGTTATAATGATGCTCCTATTTGAGTTGTTCTTTTTAGTTTATCATCGTCTAGAATAATGATTTTTGTTTCTTCCATCACTTGGTCTTTTACAAGCTCAAATTCATCTCTTAGATCTAAGGTTTCAACCTCAAATTCGCTATTCGGCTCAGATATATCCACTTGATAAGTGGTTGTTTTCCTCTTTGTTTCCAACATGTCTTCTTCCTAGGCAGAGGAGTAGTAGCATTCCTGAGCTACTTTATGATATCCTTTCGCTACTCCAAAGTTGGTCGGGAACTTTAGGCATTGATGAACAGTAGAGAGTGGACCTTCGAATTTCTTTAGACCAAGTCTTCCCATAATCATGTTATAGGCAAAATGAACATTTTGTCCATTACAAAGAATCTCACTTTCTCTGTGCTACTCACCGACCATGTCCTGATCAACACATTTAGCTTGATAGTCCCCAATGGAAACACTTTCTCTCTATAGAATCCAATAAGTGGCATGTGATAAGGCTCCAGTTGACTGAGTTTTAAACCCAAACTCTCAAAACAGGGATAAAAGATGATGTCTGTAGAATTGTCGTTATCCACTAATGTTCTTGTTACCAATACTTCTTTCATCCTAACTCTGATCACTAAAGGATCATCATGAGGATACAACACACCAGATAAATCATTTTTGGAAAATACAATTACGAGCTTATCCTTACTAACCATTCTGGTCGGTCTTCCTCGATAAGGTTGATTAGCTGGATATAGGAACAAGCTTGAGCCTCATGGAGGTAAGATTTCATTTCAGCTGTATGATCTCCTCCTCCTTCATCTCCACCTGTAATCATATGGAAATCAAAGGATCTAAAACTAATTGTGAATACCTCGCATTTTGATTGTCTAGGATTCTTAAGAAGATCAGGATCATCTTTTAGATCCTCATCGTGGTTCCTCTTCTTATCTTCTCTGGGCTTAACTAATGATTTAGATATCTGTCGACCTCTACCTCCAGTTCTTTTACCAGGCTATCGATCAAAAAATTTGTCTAATTTTCCTCTTCGGATGCATGCTTCTATATCATTTTGAAGGGAAATAAACATCTTTGTGAAATTCATAATTCTAGGACTTATCCCTTTTATCAAAGGGTGATCTTAACTTTTTAGGCCAACTCAAATCGTTGTTGTGCTTGATTTCTTCCAAAATATGATGTATATCCTCCGTTAAGGGAGTGTAATTGGTAAATTTCTAGATCCGATCTAGGCTTTCTTTTGCTTTTGAATTCCTGCGTTAATTATGATTCTCGTGCTCCTTCTTATCTGACTTCCCTTCTGTCTTTACTTCCACCTTTGCTTCTGAATTCTTTTAGGCATCCATAGCCTCCTTGGCATTCATAATCTTCGCTGCTTTGGCCATCAATTCTGTCATCATCTTTGGGGGATCTTTAGCTAAAGCATAGTAAAGTTTTCCAGGGAGCAAACCACTCATAAGGGAAGTGATTGCAATCTTCTCTTCCTAATCAATGACTTTCAGTTTCTCTTTGTTGAAATGAATGATGCAATCCCTGGTACTTTCTCCCTCCTTTTGTCTTACACTGAATAAATGAGCTACTCGCTTCCCTGGTTTTTCTCCAAAGCAAAAATTACCAATGAACAGCTCGACGAGTTATTGGAAGAAAAAAATCTGTCCCCGAGGAAGACTATTGTACCAGATTTGAGCAAATACAGTGATTATTCTTGAAAATGCCAGCATCTCATTTCATGAGGAACATCATAGATATCAGCCGCTGCTTGGTATTTTTCTATATGTAAAACAGGATCAATCTTCCCATCTTGCTTGGGAGTGACCACAGGAGCTTTAAACTTGGTCGGCATAAGGAAATCTACGATGGTTTGCACAAAGGGGGATCCCTTAATAAAAATTCTTTTGAGGGGATTCTTGGCCTTGACCATTTCTCCCAATCTGTCTTTCAAATGCTGAATATAACCTTTCTAAGCATCACTGCGAGCACCAGATCTATGGGTGGAAGATTTTTTTTGCCGACCAACTAATCGTGTTGAGCTTTATTCTTTCGAACCTTCTTCTTACTGGACCTATTAGTTCATCGGGTGTTTAATCTGGATTGGGTTGACCCTTACTTCAAGTCACTTGGTCATCGATTATTTCTCGACGAAACTCGCAGGGCATTTCCCAAGGATCCCAATTGATCGAAAAGAGAGGTCATACTTAGCCTTTCTAAGGCACTCAATATTTCTGGGATGAGGGATTGTTCATCGGTGGAGTTAGTGATCCTAATATAAGAAGTTTCTCCAGGAAGGTATGAAGGATCCCTAGAAGTTCTGGAACGGCTATGCCCAATACTCCTTGTTTTTGGCTGTGGCATATTCCTTTGATTAATTTATGTCGGAACTCCATCTTGCAGAGTTTGAGACAATTGTCGTATAGTATTCTGCATAGCTTCTTGACTCTTGGCCAAGCTAGCCAAAATTCCTATTAAATCATTGTTATTTTGAGGGACCAAGGGAGTAGGAAGAATTGCCTCATTTTTGGTACTTGATTCTGGAATGTCATCCATGGATGATGAATGAGTGAAAACATTTAGCATATGTTCCCATAGACGGTGTCAACCTGTTGATGCGAAAAACTATACTAGGCCTAATTAATTGATCACAAATTAAATAAGTAAAACAAATAAAACATAAGTAATTTTAAAGTGGTTTGGCTCAATAGAATAGCCTACGTCCACTGTTCTGTATTGGTTGCCTTAAGTTATTTTTTTGGTCCCTTGCAATGAGGGTAATACAATGTATTTATAGCACAAGTGGGGCCTTAATAGTTGTCGTGTGAAAGGATGGAATGCCATCATTCGTTAGGAATTTACATCAATACATAATGAGAATTAAATATATGCATGTTGTCGCTTCATTGTCAATACAGGCTGTAAGACTGATGTCGCTTTGTTGGTCAGGCTTCCCTATTGGTCGGTTTTTTTTACTAGGCTCACTTAGACTTGTGCCACATTGGATGACACATGATGGCTTGTAATTGGTTCACGTAGGGTGGTAAATTTTGGTATCAACAGAGTGTCACACTTAACTTGTTTGGGCTAGGAGATCTGATTAAGTGGCTTTATAAGATATGATTTTTTATTCTCATTTGCTTTCTAGTGATACCTCCCTTGCTAAATTTAAAGGTTAAATGGGTTATCTCTGTTTACATACGCTAGTTTATGTGCATCATGATATATTCTTGCTAGTTGTATATTTGTTTATCATTTTCTAGTCTTTGCTTCATTATATAAGTATTGCTAGATTTATGACTTATTTATCTTTTGTATTTTAGTCTTTTTATTTTTTTGGTATTAAATGAAAATTACAAAAATATTTTTGTTTGTGTTTTGAGTTAATTTTTTTTGTGAGTTAAAAATTTGAAAATCTCAAAAAGATTTTTTTGTGTGTATTTTAATCTTACACATTTTGTGTGGCATATACTTGTGTTTGAATCCAATATCTTATCCGCGTCCATGTGGCTAGAACTTTTGGTTAAGATTTGTAATCCTTAAAGTGTTCTTTATCATTATTACATGGGGTAGTTTGATGTTGTGTTGCTTAATGGATTCTATATCTATATGCCTCGATTCACACATGTAGGAGCTCATTTGAAATTTAACTTCACGTTTATATTTAACCTAAGGGAGATGTTATCCTATCAATTTATACATCTACATGTTGTAATGATTATGGAGGATTTGTGCAAGTAATAACCGTTTCTAAGATTTAAAAAATAGAAAAATATACTTTTCGGTGTAGTTGTTTGTCAATGGAATCGGGCTACGAAAGACAAAATTTCTTTGCGTGAAATGCCACCATTGAATTTTAGCCTAAAAAATTATGGCATAAAAAAATTAGCCAAGGCCTTATTTGTTAAGTTGGTATGTTCATAAAGAAAAGAAAAAGAAAAAGTATATTATTGAGGAAGTTTGGTTGGATATATCAGCGGGTTTGCACAATGACTTTGTATCCTAGTTAAGCTATTTTGTCATGACTCTATTGGTTTGTAGAATCATCAAAATTCTAGGGTTGTGTGCATTGTGAATGTTTCTTCATTTAGTTCACTCTATATTGTCACATGAGGATATATTTAAGTTTGATAAAGTTTTTCAATCGAATGAGAACACCGTGAACATTCTTAGGTGATTGGGTCTAAATTCGTTTATTGCTAGTTAACACCCCTTCACTTCCGTTTACCATATATATTTAGACACATTTTTGACATACGAGTGTGGAAGGGTTAATGTATTTTGTTTCATGTGTGATGTTTATACCTATGTATATATGCATCTGCGTTATTGGTATCTTTGGTGTATATATATATGGTATTTCTTTATTTTTGAGTCTTTTTTGCGACTTTTTGTTTGATATTTCATGTTTATCGTAGTACATTTTAGTGGTATCTTTTTTCATCGAATCATAGTTTATATTTATTACTCTTTGTAAGGATTACTTGTACTTTATTGTTGCCCATATCCTTTAACACTCTTGTCTCTTTATACATCATTGCATGTTTAACTTATTTTTCCTTAGTTCATAACCCTTCTGTAGTCTTATGGTGGTGAAATGGTATTTGCCTTAATTAGGGGAGAAATAAGTGATTTTATAATTCTTTAGCCTTTGCGTATTCCTGAACAAAAAGGGGGAGAAATGGTATCTAATCCTTTGGATTTGGGGAGATCTAACTTAGGGGGAGACGTATTTCTTAGGTAGATCATTGTTAGATAAAGGGGTAAAATTAATTAAGGGGGAGTATCATTATTTTCTGCACTTTAATTTTCTATATTCCCCATGCATTTAATGTTGTGCTTAAGTGTGAAGAAATTCATCTTTAGCATCATTACTTAAAGCGGCAAAGCATTTCCTACGAGTCGAGTCAAGTGTCTGTATTTTTTTTTGGGTGGGATTGTGTCTAGAAATTCTTGACAGCCCTTAGGGTTTTTGATTTGGTTGTTTCCCGGAATATCCAAAGGAGGAGATTTGTAAGGATAAATTTTCAATGGAGTTAATTTGTAGTGTTGGCTTAATTCCCGACAAAACAATTTGAGTCATAGGATAGATGTTCATGTTGTATCTTCCAAGCCTATGTAAAGTGTATGTTAAAAACGATGCGGCCAAGTAAAATTGAAGATATCATTGCCGGTTTCAAGTGCCTTGTTTCTCGTCCTCAACATTGTTACTCTCAGAAAATATTTTTAGAACTTTTCATAAAAGTTTTGGGCTAAAAATGAAAATTATGGTTTTCTGAAAAGTCGTTTGAACGAACCCGGAATCTCGTTCGAACGAACTACTAACGAGATTTTTTCTATTTTCTCATTAGAATTTTGGTTCGAACGGAAATTCCAATGAAAAATTCTTCTGAAATCTCGTTCTTAAACACATCCTTAATCTCGTTTGAACGTGGTCGTTCAAAAGACTTTGATCAGTTTTTTGTGCAGTTTTTTCAGTTTTTGTCCCACTCACCCACTAATTTTCTCACTTCTTTTTCCTGATTATCTAAGTGCGGGAACCATTTTTTTATAACTTTTTCATTCCCTTCGAGAGGGAAAAGGGAGAAAGATTCTTAAGAGAAAAGGTTCATTTCATGTGTTAAGTTTTCAAGAACAAATTTCAACCAAAAACACATTTGTATATACCCAACAGGTTTCTAGTTGAAGTCCTACATATATATATATATATATATATATATATATATATATATATATATATATATATATATATATATATATATATATATAGAGAGAGAGAGAGAGAGAGAGAAAGAGAGAGAGAGAGAGAGAGGAAGGCTCACCTACTGCATCACACCATACATCACACCTAATTCTAGGCCCTAGAAAACGTTTTTTTCAAATTTTATATTTTTACCTTGAAATTAACCTTCCAATAAACCCATATACAAAAAATTAGGTCTAAATACATTTTGTAGCTATTTTTAAAAAATCCATAAAAAACTATTGGTGCAGACCCTTATAAATAAGGTATTTTAGTAGTTTTCTGTGGATTTTTTAAAAATAGCTACAAAATGTATTTTGGCCTAATTTTTTGCATATGGGTTGATTGGAAGGTTAATTTCAAGGGAAAAATATAAATTTTGAAAAAAAAAATTTTTAGGGCCTAGAATTAGGTGTGATGAACGGGTGATGTGTAGAGCATGATGTACTATAGCCTAGCTCTCTCTCTCTTTCTCTCTCTCTCTCTCTATATATATATATATAATAAGTTACAAAACTTATGTATGTCATAAGATACAACTATGACATCACAAGACATTTTTATTATGTACTTCCTATTTTGGCCTTGAAATTTTTGGATTCCCTCTCTTTTGATACACTCTAATTTATTTGCACCTTTCTTTAAAATTAAAAAAAAAAGAGGGTAAAATAGTATTGTACTCATTTGAGTCACACTTTTTAACCTCTTACTCGCTCATCTCACACATGACCCACTCTCTTATCGGTCTTTCCCTCTTACCCCATGTTTCTCCCCTACCCCATTCCACTCACTTCTTCCTTTTGGTCTGCAGGACAAGAAGCAGGCCACCACCATCTCTCACTGCCACCCAATCTCTCATTTATGCCCATAGGTATACTGTTTCTCCCTCTCAAAGGATTTATTCTCGCACACACTCTAAAATCGCTTACACCCTCAGGTAACCTAATCTCTCACTCACCTAATCTTTCATTTTCGCTACCACCCAATCTCTCACATATGCCTCAGGTAACCTAACATAGATCAGGTATATCATTTCCCCTCTTGCCTCCAAGAGTATTTTCCAAGGTAATGTTTTTATATCAGAGCCCTATTTATGTGTGAATCTATGTTTCGTATTATAAATATATTTTTATTTTCAGCTCTATGAGAAAACCTGTGGCCATCCCCCGATCCTCACCTGCCCAGGCGGGCGCGCGAAAGGAGAAAGGATCCTTCGGGTCCCGCGCATACCTCTCGAGAGTGCATCGGCCGGCGTCATCAGAGATGAGGTGTAAAGATGTAGAGAGATTCAGAGTCGCCAGTCAATTTTACTCAAAACATACAAAAGCAGAAGGGGAAGCCATCCTTAAGGATGGCATCCAAAGACATACTGGTGCATACGAAACCAAAATGATTCGAGAAGGGTTTGGGGGATTAGTTACGAAATGGGAAGGTGTTAGGCACCCATTCCACCCTTTCGGTATCTCATAGATATTTCCTATTTTCCTTTATATTTCCCCCGTGATATGTGTGCATGTGTATAAATATAATGGAGGTAAGAATCCTTGACTTTTATCATAGAAAAGATAAAGCGAGTCATCCGTAGGAAGATATAAGAATAGTATTAGAAAAATGAGATTTACGCGATTACCCTTATGTTGGTCGTTATAATGGAACGATAACGCATATGGAGTAATACGTTAGTAAGGGTAAGTATATAGAATATAAGAAGATTAGATTTAGAGAAAATATAAAATAAGAGAAAAAGTGAGAAAAGGACTCGAGTCTCGGGTTTTACCCCAAGATGCCTACGTAGCCTATAAAGGCATCAAAGTCCACATAGTTCGCATACAAAAAGAGGGGTGGGGCTTATCCCATAAATCCAAATGGGGTATCTCTTATTTATGAATGCGTGTGTGTGTAGAAAAAGTGTTTTAGTTGTGAGAAAAGTGTGAGAATCCCTATTTGAAATTTATGAGCAAACCCTCTTTTTCTTATCTTTTGGGTTTTTATTTATATGAAAGTAGGAGATGTGCAATAATACTAAATAAAAAGTATATTAGGATGTGTGAGATGAGATAATAAAAGTGCTATGTAATAAAAAAAAATTATTGAGAATTTAAGAGTGAGTTTGAGAAAGATGGACCTTCTTGGAGTTCTTGAGCTTGATCTTGAATGTTGGAGAGCAGCCCTTTACACTTGGATGATGATGGAGAGTGGCTAATTCACCAAGTTTGATGAAAAGGATGATGAAAAGTGGAAGTAGAAAAGGGATTTGGAAGTTGAAATCACGCGGCCTTCGAAAGAGGTTTCTAGGATTCGTTGAGAGTGAATTTTATCAGATCTGGGCTCCCCTTGAAAATGAGGTGAAGGCCTCCTTTTATAGGCTTAGGTCACTACCGATCGGCATAGACCTCATCCTGCCTATCGGCACCTGTCGATAGGCAGGGTCTGGAACTTGCCATTTGGTTGTGTATTTTAGGCCTTTTCTGGAAATCGGCTTTCGGGGGCAAACCGTTAGTCAGAATCGTGCATGGGGTAAACCGTTGGAAAGGTAATTCAGATACCTTAAAAAGTCCTTTGGACCTCTCCCGAGTTCATGAGTTGACTTTGGGTCAAATATGGCTCAGAAGCATTTGTCGGTCCATTGGACGAGGAATCGTTCGGACGCAAATGGATGGTTCGTCCGTATGGTTAGTCAAAATCGTCCATGGGGAAGACCATTGGAAAGGTTAGGATATCTACTTCAACATTCCAAAGTGTTTGACTTGGTTTGGGGAGTTGACTTTGGTCAATCAGGCTTTGGAAGCATTCCATGACCTCTCGGAGTCAAACGGATCGTTCCTCCGCGTGGTAAGTCAGAATTGTGCACGGGATGGACCGTTGGAAAGGGTATTTAGTGCCCTTTGAATATTAATGCAACCTCGGTTGAGCTAAAGAGTTAACTTAGGTCAAACAGAGCTCGGGAGCTCCCGATGGCCTCTAGGTTAGGTTTCGAACACAAACGGATCGTTCGTCCGCATGGTAAGTCGGAATCGCGCACGGGATAGACCATTGGTAAGGGTATTCAGTGACCTTTGAAGATTCATTCAGTCTCGATCGAGATGAAGATCTTAACTTTTTGGTCAAACTGAGTCGGGGAGTGCCCGATGGCCTCTAGGTCAGTACTCGAGACATGACCTGGGTTTGTGGTGATGAAGGGAGGTACTAGGGACCTAAGGAGAGTTAGGGGGGAATTGGATGGGGTGTCTATAGAGCCCCTTGACGGGTGAGGTTGGAACAAATGATGACCGTCGAATAGACACCACATGATGCTTTTGAGGGAGTATGATCGATTCAGAGGGTCGAGGTCGATTCTGAGGACCTGAGAAGTGTGCTAGGGATGGAATGACGATCCAAGGTTTAGGTCGATTCTAAGGACCTAAAGTGGTGTTGGGGGGTGACCAATTCTGCGGTTCAAAGCTGAATCTACTGGCTTAGGGTGAAGATCTAATAATCGAGGTCAATTTTGACCTAAGAGTGGTTACAACCGAGGACCGAGATCAATTCTGACCTAACTCAGGTGATGATCCAAGATCAAGATCAATTATGACCTAAGAGTGGTGACAACCGAGGACCGGGGTCAATTCTGACCCAACTCAGGTGACGATCCAAGACTGAGGTCAATTCTGACCTAAGAGTGGTGACGAACGAGGACCGGGGTCAATTATGACCCAACTCAGGTGACGATCCAAGACTTGGGTCAATTCTGACCTAAGAGTGGTGACGACCGAGGATCGGGGTCAATTCTGACCCAACTCAGGTGACGATCCAAGACTGAGGTCAATTCTAACCTAAGAGTGGTGACGACCGAGGACCGGATTCAATTCTAACCCAACACAGGTGAAGATCCAAGACTGAGGTCAATTCTGACCTAAGAGTGGTGACGACCGAGGATCGAGGTCAATTCTGAACTCAGGTGACGATCCAAGACCGGGGTTAATTCTGACCTCAGTGTGGTGACAACCGAGGACTGGGGTCAATTTTGACCAAACTCAGGTAACGATCCAAGACCGAGGTCAATTCTTACCTAAGAGTGGTGACGATCGAGGGTCGGGGTCAATTCTGACCCAACTCAGGTGACGATCTGAGACCGAGATCAATTCTGACCTAAAAGTGGTGACGACGGAGGATCGGGTTCAATTCTGACCGAACTCAGGTGACTATCCAAAACTGAGGTCAATTCTGACCTAAGAGTGGTGGCGACCGAGGACCGGGGTCAATTCTGACCCAAATCAGGTGACGATCTAAGACCGAGGTTAATTTTGACATAAGAATGATGACGATCGAGGACCGGGGTCAATTCTGACCCAACTCAGGTGACGATCTAAGACCGAGGTCAATTTTGACCTAAGAGTAAATGAAGATTGGATTTTGATTTCGCTGGAGAAAGTGCCTTGTGATTTTGATTTGAGGTGGGGAGCTGATAGCTGGGGAAACTTTTGTTTCTTTAGGGGACCTCGCGGGGGTGGGAACAACCTATTTTGGTGCTGTAAGAAACTCCGCTGGGGAAGTGATCAGGCGATCCTTAGATATCCTCTAGTGCTTTGCCGGGAGGAGATTCACTTGGTTTTTTGAGGGTTTCGCTGGGAAAGAGGGGTTCCGCTCGAGGGAATGTGAAGATTTCTTGATGAAAATGTTTCAAATCCTTCTTGGGATTTTTAGGAATTTTTTTGAGGATTTTTCGGGACTTTCTGGTATTTTCTGAGAATTTCTGTATGAAATTTAGGGGGGGTCGGTCGGCATAGCATGGAGGGTGCCATTCGGCAGTGGCATGGACTTTTGGGCTACCTCGGGAAGGTAAGGAGATAGTGCCGATCGGTATAGTGGGGGGAGGTCCTGGTCAGCATGGCGCTTGGCATCCTATATAATGGGGGCGAATCCCTTCATTTTTTTCACAGCTTCTTTTCTTTCCCTCTTTCTCCGATTTCTCTGTATATCGTTCTTGCCTTTTGATCTTTAAGAAATGGCCACTTTTGTGAGCACTGCAGTCCATCGAGAGTGGTTGACCGATGATGACTGGGCGAACGTGGAATGGAGGGCCAGGCCGCCTCTTGCTTTGGGAGTGAGAACTCCTTTGATGTGTTTTAGCCTCTTGCGGATGAGCGAACGTTGCTGTGGGAGCCATCGCATCATCGCTCTTCGAGAATGAGTCCCGACGGTTATGTAAGTCGCCCGACCTTTGGCATTCTTTTCTTTTTGGTGATTTTTCTTTGTTTCTTGACTTTTGATGAGAATTTTCCTTTTTGCCAGTCAGATATTTCTTTGAAGAACATGCACGCTCGCGAGGCAATGGGGCTCAGGGATGTCTGGGTGCATCTCCCACCTGTGGTGTGTTGGGTGGTATCATCAGCGTGTTTTGGGAGGTTGGCATCGGTGGTGGATGAGACGCATCGTTCGACGGCGGTCCTTTGCGCTTTGGGAGAGCGGTGGTGGGATAATACCCACACCTTCCATTTCAGCTTCTGGGAGATGACTGTGACTCCCATATATGTGCAGCAACAGCTGGGGTTGGATTGTGATGGAGAGAAGATAGAGGTGGATTGCTCTTATGGGTGAGACCGGAGGCAGTGAGTGCGACACTTGGTGTTGTAGGGAGTATTGTTTCTGAGGATTCTATCCGGCTGTCCCTACTGAAGGATGTTCTGCTGAGCAGGGTGATTGATGTGGAGGACGGGCTGCAAGTGAGGCAGATGGCCCGATTATTTATTCTGCTAGTATTGGGAGGTTTCATGGTGGAGTCGAGTGGTGACGTCATCCATTTGTGGTTTTTGCCGTACTTGAGGATGTTTTCGAACATCCCTTTCTATGATTGGGGGATTCTGACTTTGGTGACCCTTTACTCTTATCTGGATGCATTCAGTCGGTGCTACCGACAAACCTTTATTGGTGCCACATATCTGCTTGAGGTATTCTTCAGTTTCATATTTCCTTTCATGCATCCGCATTTTCCTTTCATGCATTCGATTTTTCGTTATGCGTCTCTTTTCGCTTTGTGAGTTTAGACGTAGTTTTATGAGGTGATTGGGTGTAATACCCTGCTGATCGCTTTGAAGGATAACACTGTTGGGGACTTCTGCCGATTGTATTGATGGCGTAAGGCCAATTGGCAGTCGAAGGGATCTCTCTCCCTGGAGGCGGTGCGTCAGGTCTTGAATGACCTGACCATTGGTAGGGTAAGACTCTTTCCATTTCAGTCTTGATTTTTGCACCTTCTGATCTTGTATTGATTTATGCCTACTTGGAGATTTTCAGGTGACCTTTTATCCCTGGGGGACAACCATTCAGGATGCGGGGGCGACCGAAGTGAATGCACGGATGAGGTATTTACTGGCGCATGAGTTCGACCATTCCTGGTACCTCGGGGAGCGGGTGGTTCGTCAGATTGTTGAGGAAGAGGTAGTGGTGCCACCTGCGCAGCCTCCTACGTCTATGAGGCGGGAGCGGCTGCTGTCGGAGGATGAGAGGATCATAGTTGCACCGTGTGACTATATGGACTTTGTGACAAGCTGGTTGATGGCGCCCAACATACATGATGCCCTGCCTTTCCCACCTGCGAGTTCGAGTTGGGCGGTGGGATCTTCCCACAGCGGCGGTGGTCCGTCGGCATCAGTGGTGGTGGTGACTTCAGAGGTTCCTTTTGTGCGATTTCATGCCCCTTTATACAACATTCAGCGGGCTGATGGAGGGATGGTGCCTATGTTGCACCGTCCTCATGCGATGGATCCAAAGGAGTTGGGTTTGACAGAGGAGGTCCTCCGACCTGTGGTATACCTTTCTGTTACACTATTTTTTTCTTTTCTATTTTGGTCATCTCTGCTTTGATAATGATTTTGCCTTTTTCTTCCAGCAAGTCTGAGTGTCGACCAGTTGGCTAAGGGACATCAGAGACTGGATATCTTCGGCGAGTGCCCATATTCGGGATGCGGTTCCTGTTCCTTCTTGCCTGGTGTCGTCTGCTTCGTCCGGAGAGGACTCGGGCTCAGGTAGTGGTGGTGCGTCGTCTCACCGTAGGGGGAAGAGATCACGTCGCAGGGGTGGACACTCTTGAGAGAGAGAGAATGTGGGTTCGGGCTGAGTCCTATTATTTTTGGCTTTTTTCTTTTTATTTCCTGCAAAAATGATGTAACACAAAAAACAGATATATGCAATGCAATGGAGTTTTTTTTATTATCTTTTATTAATGATGAATGAATGAATGAACATGCATTTTTTACTTTGCTGCTGAAACCGTAAAAAGGAATATTTTTGAAAGTTTTTTTATTAAAAAGGGGAAATTAAAGGGATTTTGAATTTCTGTTGAGAATATCAATTTATTTTTTTCTGATTTGACAAAAGAGGAAAAGAGGAAAATTTTAAAATGGCGGGGTTGCCGATCGACAAGCACCCTGACCTGCCTATCGGCAGTTCAGTCTAGTCCCATCAATTCAACGCTTTGAATGGTACCCCCTTCAGCCTTTGGTACCTTGTGGGGTAGGATTCCCTCCGATTTCTACTGGGATTATATCTCTTGTGAGGGTTTTCAAGTATAAAAAATGGGTAAGGGTGGAGTGTTTCCAACACACTTTTGCATTTTCACCTACTTGCCCCCCATCTCTTATCCTTGCAAGATAGCTCTCCCTGGTAGTATTGAGTTTACTAATTACCTTGAAGCCTTGGAAGCAATGTTCTCTTATCAAGGTTCTAAAAGGCGCGAGGCGTGGTCGAGGCATAGAGGTCAGGCCTCAATCCTTAGGAGCCTAGTTGTAAAAAGGCATTTTTCCTTTTTTTATTATTTTAATTATTCCAAGGCTAGTAATATAATAAAATAGTACATACCTTGAATTTTTAAAATATATCCACATGTTTGGTAGCCATCTTTGTCATATTCCTGCTCCATAACCAATATTTGTCAACTAATCCTTCATTTTTTTTTAAAAAGTGTACCTTAAGCCTTTTACCTAGAATAAGGCGTAGGCGATGCATTTCTCTCAAGACTCAAGCCTAGGAGGGCCTTTTAGAACAGAGGCTCTTATAATGTCGACTATGATGCTTTAAACATGCGCCGAGTCTCCCTGTGGAGCAATCGGCCTCTTGAGTGGAACGTGCTGATGGAGGCGGTATAATTTTGGTACCCCGAAGACCACGTATTTTTCTTTGGGTTGGATGAAGTTTATCCTACCTACGAGGAATTTTCTGCCATGCTGGGTGTAAATCCTAATGTTTCCACGGCTTTTCCTGAATTTTTCCGTTCTCCTAGGGATTTATTGACTGGGCTTCTTCGTGTTTCTCCTTCGGCAACCAGATCATTGGTTGTTGGAGGAAAGATCTCCCTCCTGACGGTGCTGCAATCTGTGCATTTATGGGAAGTAGGCGATGCTGGCAATGTTGGAGCCGTTGCTCTAGGTCTGGTTTCAAAATTATTGCTGGTGACTGGAGAACTGTAGGTGGACCTGTAACTTGCAGCCATTACTTCATGGATGTCTTATCATCATAATCATGCGGTGGTGATACTAACGGAGACCCTGAATGGCCTGGATGCCTGGAGAGAGGGTCGTTCTGACTTTTTGAGGGGTAGCCCCGTGATGCTATTTATGTGGTTGTCTGAGAGATTTCGCTTGGCGACCCCTCCATAATATCCCATATCGGTCGTACCGAACTTCTTTTCACGCTACTTCATTAGTGTTGGTCTGTATGTTGAGAACTGGGAGCATTAGTTTGTGGAGCATGGCGCTCGTGGTCTGTATTGGTCAGTGCCTTAGTGGGGGCAGTTGCAGCCCGTTCTAGAGCTAGGAGATTATTCATATGTGCGGCTGGTTGGTCTCAGGTAGACCTCCTTTTATTTCCCTTGGCGGCTTCTGCACCAATTTGGCTGGGCACAGGTCGTGCCACCTCGGGCCTCAAATTTTTTTTCGGTAGAAGATTTGACTGAGTGCCTGCATCTGTTCTTTGGATCTATGTGTGAAAATCAGCATCCGTCGACCCATCCCTCTCAGTCTGTCGGGAAAGTTAGGCATGTCCCCATAAATTATATGAAGTGGTTGTGGAGGAAAGTGGTCAGCAAGATGTTGGCCGTAGAGACTGAACAAAGATGGTTTGTTTTATCTAACACCATGGAAGGGGGGTGTTGTGGTCTTTTCGAAGATGGTTCGGGCTCATCGGTCCATGGAGTGTCTAGGGCACTCTATTCAGGCAGGGTAAACTTAGGGACCTTAGGATGCAGATGATGGGGGTGCAGGCCCCTCTGGTAGCTGTGGGTAGGACTCTTGGAGAGTTTATTTGTGTAATAGATACAGGGATTTTATTTAGCTTTTTATGGTAGTAGGGGGAAAGGAGTTATCCGTTCCTTTTCTTTTGTAATCCGTACTATAATTTCTTATTAATGAAAAAAACAAGTTTCTGATCATTTAGCTGTGCCTTTCGATGAGTTTTGTATTTTGAATTATCTATACTAATCGCTAAGGCATACATAATCCTTTTTTTCAAGTATTCTTTAGAATGAACCGCCATTCTCGGAGGTAAGAAAAGAATGGTATTTTTTTGAAAAAGAAAGGGCCGCACTCATGTGAGGTGTATGAGCTGCCTACGTACCTCTGGGATTTTTAAAAAGGTTTTTTTATCTGTTTAAAAATAGTTTTTGCAGAGGATCAGGCCCACGTAGTTCTGGGTAGAGAGAAATGAAGAGTTTTTTTTTGTTTTTTTAGAATAGAAGGGAGATGAGAAGAGTCATAGCGCGCCGAGACTTCGGACTAGGGGTAGAATTTCTTGAGACGGTTCAGATTGACTGGACGAGCCATCTCTTTCCCATCTAGGTCAGTGAGCATGGCGGCACCGCCGGATAAGATCTTCTTCACAATGTAGGGCCACTCCAATTAGGCTTG
This sequence comes from Sambucus nigra, assembly GCA_949130495.1. Classification (NCBI taxonomy): domain Eukaryota; kingdom Viridiplantae; phylum Streptophyta; class Magnoliopsida; order Dipsacales; family Adoxaceae; genus Sambucus; species Sambucus nigra. The sequence continues at coordinate 76,194,184 of OX422210.1, read as the reverse complement.
AATATCCCTCTGAGGTCCCAAATGGGTTATATTATCTCTTTGAGGGCTAAGTCCCCCTCTCGGACACCGCAATCTTTGACTCTCTTGTTGAATGATCTCGCTATTCGGCGATGGTACCCTTGTATGTGGTAAAGAGCTTTTAATATTCTTTCATCTAGGAGGGCTAGCTCATCAAGACGGCTTTGGCACCAGTATTCTTCGCTAACTTTATTTTCGAGCATGACACTTAGCGAGGGTTTTTCCAGCTCCACAAGTAGGACTGCTTCCATGACATAGACCAGGGAGTAAGGGGTAGCCCCAGTAGAGGTTCGGATTGAGGTTCGATAGCCCCAGAGGGCAAATCGAATTCGATCGGCCCAATCCCTACAACTTTCGGTCAACTTGCTGATGATAGCTTTGAGGTTCTTATTGGCAGCTTCAACTGCACCATTGGTCTGAGGTCGGTAGGGAGAAGATTTGTGTCTCTGAATCCCGTACTCGTTGACTACTTCTGTGACTTCTGATTTAAAATTCAACCCGTTATCTGACACTAGATCATGCGCGACCCCATATCGGCATATGATATTCTTCTTAAGGAATTTGGCAACTTTTTTGGCGCTCAACACCGCGTATGACTCAGCTTCGACCCATTTGGTGAATTAATCAATGGCGACTAGGATAAAATCATGTTCGTTTGAAGCCTTTGGTGTAACCTTCCCTATGATGTCGACATCCTAGGTGGAGAACGTCCAGGAAGAGGTCATGTTGTATAATTCTCGCGGAGGTAGGTGCTGAAGATTGGAGAATTATTGGCATTTGAGGCATCTACGGACATAGGCGATGCAATATTGGTTCATGGTGGTCCTATAGTATCCCTGTCGGATGATCTTCTTGGCAAGAATGTGACCATTCATGTGGGGTCCGCATTCCCTACTGTGGATTTTCTACATTATCTTCTCTATCTCAGCCCTTGCGATACAGTGTAGATGAGTTCCATCGAAGTTCCTTTTGAGTAGAGCTTTATAACAAATGATGTACATGGCAACCAGTCTTCGGAGGGTCATTCGGTCTTTCTTATTGGAACCCTCGAGATACCTACCATATTTGAGGATGCACCAGATATCATAGTACCAGCAATCAGCTAGTTCGGGATCTTCGGTGGAGACAAGCTCAATATGGTAGCAATGGGTCGGTTTGTCTTGATTTTGAACTAGGAAGGGGGCTATTATTATTCCCTTGGGTATGTCCACCATAGAGGCCAAGGTAGCGAGAGCATCGGCTAGGTTATTCTTTGCTCAGGGTAGGTAATGGAAGATGATATCTCGGAATTGGGAGGCTAACTTCTTCTAATTGGGCATGAAAGGGTTGGAGTTTTTCGTCCTTGACTTTCCACTTTCTGAGCACTTGACCGATGATGTCAAGGTATTGAATACCTTTCTTAAGAGCAAATTTGAGGCCTACTGTGCATGCCTCATATTCCGTCATGTTGTTGGTGCAAGGGAAATCCAATTTAATGGCGATGGGAGTGTGGGAGTCATCTGGGGCGATCATAAGTATCCCAATGCCATATCCCTTTTTGTTAGTAGCGCCGTCAAAGAACATTTTCCATCGAAGGTGGTCCTGAGCGGTGTAGAGGATGTTTTCATCTGGGAATTCGGAGATCCGAACATCTGCTTCTTCTACAGGGTAATCGATGAGGTAGTCAGAGATGACTCTTTCTTTAACAGCTTTCTGTGTGACGTACACGATATCGAACTCAGTTAAGAGCATCAACCATCGAGCCATTCGACTGGATAAGGAAAAATTCTTAAGCAGGTATTTGATGGGGTCCATTCGGGATACAAGTTTGATGGGGAAGGCGAGCATGTAGTGTCGTAACTTTTGGATGACCCAGACAAGTGCGACACACGCCTTCTCCAAAGCAGTTTAGTTGACCTCATACCCTACCAATTTGCGACTGGCGTAATAGATGGCTCTTTCTTTATTGGATTCCCTAAGGTATTAGGCTAGCAAAGCCCCAACGGTAGTGTCGGTTATGGTTAGGTACAGGAGCAAAGGGAGACCAGGCTGTGGTGGCATGCGCATTGGAGGTTGGGTCAGATATTATTTGATTCGATCAAGAGCTTCTTGGCAGGCCTCGTTCCAAACCTTGGTTGAATCATTTCGAAGGATCTTGAAGATCGGTTCACAGATGGAGGTTAGTTGGCTGATGAACTGGCTGATATATTACAGTTTCCTAAGAAAACCTCGGACTTCTTTCTCCGTTCGGGGTGGTGGAATCTCAAGTACAGCTTTCAGTTTTGCAGGATCTGCTTCTATCCCCTTTTCTCTGATCATAAATCCCAAGATTTTTCCATTTATAATGCCGAAGACACACTTCTGTGGATTGAGTCGCATCTGATACCATTGCAGTCATTCGAAGAACTTTCGAAGAGCAGGAACATGACCTTCTCTAGTTTTGGACTTGATAATCATATCATCCATATAAACCTCGACTTCTTTGTGAATCAGATTGTGCAGGATGGATGTGGAAGCCCTTTGGTAGGTAGCCCCAACATTCTTGAGACCAAATGGCATAACGGTGTAGCAAAAGGTTCCCCACGGGGTGATGAATGCGGTTTTTTCTTGGTGGTCGGGGTGCATCTTGATTTGGTTATATCCGACGAACCCATCGACGAATGACTTAACAGAATGACTGGCTGTGTTATCCACGATCATTCCCATATTGGGTAGCGGATAATTATCACTTGGAGCGCATTGTTTAAATCTCGATAGTCTACACACATTCGAACATTCGCCCTGATTTTCGGTACATGTACTATATTGGCTAGCCATGTGGGATATTCGATCGCACAAATGAAACCCACATTTAACTGTTTGACCACCTCTTCTTTGACCTTGAGCGACCATTCAGTGCGGAGCTTTCTCCATTTTTTTTAACCGGCTTGTATTCTAGGAGAGTGGGAATCTCGTGCTAAGCTATTTCAGGATCAATGCCGGGAATATCATCATAGGACCATGCGAAGACATCCACGAACTCCTTCAGTAATTCTTCAAGTTGTGGACGCTCAAGCTTGTCAAGGGTGGCCCCTATCCTAATCTCGCACAGTTGGCTACTAGAATCGAGATTAATTATAACAGTCTCTTCTTCATTAACTTGAACGCGGTTATGTTGTTTATTATTAACCTTATTTAGATCAGTTAAGAATTGTTCATTTGCAAAATCATCATCATCAAAAGTTTGATTAGAATCCAAGTAGTTAATGTAAGGCACAACAAGATACTCAAAATCTTCATTTATTTCATTGATTGGAAAAAAAGCATTGAGAACCTTATCAAAAGAGGTCTCGATTACATTTGAACAAGGATAGATGACAGAAGAAGAAATAGGGTAAACATTGGGGTTAAGGGATATTTCAAGAGTTAGAACTGGCGCAGCATGCCAGTTGAGGAGGGGTGTATTAGCAGCTTTAATGAGAGGGGATGGATTCATTGATGTAGTGCCTGAATAAACCAAGTAGAGTGTCAGCCCCAGTGTCTGTAAGTTGAAAGAATCTTCAAAATCACTTTCCTCAGTCTCCTTTCTATCTTTGATGAGTGGTTGTACGCGGTGTTGGAAAATTTTGGCCCATGGGTAGCTATCTTGGAAAAAGAACTCCATTCTAGGCTTCATCTTCTTGTCTGTGTGGTCATACCAGGGTTCTGGAAAATCGCAAAAGGGGAAATCTTCGCCTTCTTTGATGAATCATCCATTCAAGGAGTCTCTTGAGATAGTGGGAATGTAGTCTAATCTTCTATTTGGTTGAGACTGGTGGATCATTTTGATCTCTTGTTCTGATGGTTGATACCCCAAGACACAAGGAGGGAAAGCTTTCTTCAGTTTGATAGGCTCGAGTATCCCTTGCTTTCTTTGCCCTAGCCCCAGTCTGGGCATGAAGTGCATGTTTCTGAACATCTAAATCACATTGACATTGCCATGAGGGTCATATTCCGGATAAACCCTTTCTTTGAAACCATCCCCTGCCGGGAGGAGGAGTGTCTCAACTCGAAATCCTAATAGGAGCATATCATTTGACCCGTGCTGTATCTCAAGGATTGGACTGCTGGTGCTTGCACCCTCGATATTTTCGTTGTCGCTCAAAATGGTGATGACTCGCCCATCGAAGAAGAACTTCAATTTCTGATGGAGTGAGGAAGACACACCCTTGATATTGTGGAGCCAAGGTCATCCGAGCCACATGTTGAAACAAGATGTGATGTCTATGACCTGGAATTCAACGATAGGGTTTATAGGGCCAACCCCTATTACAAGTTTTGTGGATCCCATCACCTCACGATGGGTATTATCGTAGGAATGTACATCGGCAGAGGTTGGAGCGAGGTCGCTTTCTTTCAGGACTAAACACTTGAAGGTTCTCAGAGGGAAAACATTCAAGGCGAATCCGTTATCGACAAGGGAGAGTGGCACGACCTTCCCCATAACTTCGACGGAGATGTTGAGTGTATGATTGTGATTTGGCCAAATTCTGGGGATTTCTTCTTCAGAAAATGATAGCATTCGGGTAGAGGTTAAGGATCCGACCAGATTTATCGCTTCTTCTGGTGAGGTAGAGGGAGGAACTATAGGTCCAGTGAGCAATTTGATTAGAGCATTTCCGTGTAGCTGGGAAGACATGAAAAGTCTCCATAGAGTGATGTTAGCTTGAGTTTTCTTCAGTTGATTGAGGATCTTGCTCTCCTCAATGGTCATCTCTGGCATAGGAAATTTTTCAACGCCCCCTTGTCATTTATTGGTAGTGAGCTTGGAAACTGGTAATGTCTCCCTGATCTAGTCATGTGATTTACTGAAGAAGGAAAGAACATGGATCCCATTTCCTCGTCAATTTCAGGTTGTTCTTCCACCCTGTTTATTTCTCCGAGGAGTTCTTCAAATGATATCATCCCACATATGTTGGCTACTGGGACAGCTCTTCCTGAAGCTTGTTCTTCGCTCGAATCTTCGAATTATTCCCCCCATCTTGTGGCAACAATTCTATCTTTCCATGTAAAGTCAATGCCTTCCACAACTACAATGACTTCTTCATACAGGTCCTCCCATTCTGTGGAAATATGTGTGATTGAAGGGACCAAGTTCCCTTATAACTTCAAACTATCAAGTAACCCGGTGATACTACAAACGATGTTGGTTTGCTAGAATAATTCTGCCATAATCTGGACAACATCATCTAGGATGACTTCATCGATTGGTACAACCCACCTGTCTGAATCTCGAGCCCACTTTCGTGCTCCCAAGAATAGTGTGTTGAACCTTTGGCAATCGATGATCAATTGTGAGGGAATTTTCATCCCGAACTCTAGGAGTTGGTTTAACAGCTCTGAAAATTCCATACTTAAATTTTTAGAACGGGTACGAATAGCGATGCATGCTCTGGTAAGGAGTGACAGTGCCTAATCAGCAAGGCTAGTAGGGTGTAGGAGGAAATATGGGAAAATTTGAAGAGGTTTAGGAGAGTATATGGGTGTGATTTGAGTTGATGGATCGAAATCTTGGTTTTCTTCTAAGAAGATGGCATTGGTATGATTCGGAAGTGGATTGTGAGTAGTGTTTAGCTTAGGATTGGTTGGTGGGGCGATGGTACCCCGGTCAATGAGATCTTGGATTATGTTTCGGAGGTGAAAGCATTGGTCGGTGGTATGGCCAACAGTTTGGTGAAAGGCGCAATGAGCATAGGCCTTGAAGTTTCTTGTGAGTGGATTTGGCAATGGACGGGGATCCAAGGGTTTGATGAGGTTTGGGCCTAACAGGGCTTAGTAAAATTTGGAGAGAGGAGCATGGAGCTTAGTGTATTCCCTTTGGATGGGGGCAGGGTGGTTTCTGGTGCCCATGATGTGGTGGGTTGAGAGATATTATTGATGGTTATGACTATATCACTGGCAGGCTTGTCATACTTTGTAAAGGTTAACTGTCCGGACACCTTCCTTGGTTCAACATCTATTTTAACTAGGCTTTCCTCAATTTCTACTCCTGCCTCTCTGAGAGCTCGAAAGTGGGGATAGTATTATCCTCCCATCATCGCTCGGACATGGGGCAAGAAGTTCTTCTTCACTATGTTGACCTGTTCTTCCTCGGATGGCCGATTGGTCATGGTAGCTGCTTGCTCCCTCTACCGGGTTATGAAGTTACTGACTGATTCTCCTAGATTCTGTTTGAGCAGCTCTAAATCATGACTGTTGAACTCAAGCTCTTCATTGTATTTATATTGTGACATGAATTCTCGGGCTACATTCTCCCAGCTACGGATTCTGGATTCCTCAAGGGATAAAAACCATCGGAGGGCACTATCCTTCAAAGTTTGCTGAAATAATTGGGCCATCACTTCTTTAGAAGCCCCTAGTAGAGTCATGGAACGATGATAGCTGGGAAGATGAACAATCGGGGGTCCACTCCCTCCAAACTTCTCGATATTTGGCATTTGGAACTTCTCGGGTAACCTCGCTTTAGGATAAGAAGACATGTGGGTGTAGTCCATGTGATTCCCAGAGATCCTAACTTGGTCAAAATTCTTGGTGAGCATCTTAAGATCTTTTTTGACTTTAATCAACTCCTCCACTTTTGGATCAGCAACCATAGGCAGTTTAGCCACAGGCTGGGCAATATTTCACATCGGAAACTGGGTAGGCAGTGGCCCATTGGCAGGAGGGGCACACGGAGCATGCTGATATTCTTCGGGAACCTAGATAGTCTCGGGTGGACCCATTGCATGAGGTAATAGGGCCTCGGGCTCTTGAGGAATTGGAACCTGGTTTCTTTGCATCTCTCGGACCTCGGTTTGGAGGTTATTAATCTTGGACAAGAGCTGAGCTAGGACCGTCGTCAGATTCGGCTGTATGACCGGTGCTTCATCTATATTCACTATGGAAAATGAATGGATTTCGAACTTGGAAGAAATAGTAGAGGAACAGACGAAACTACGGGGTGATTTGACTGAAGACCGAAGCCAATAGGGAGCCAGGCCAAGGGCTTGCAATCGACCTGAGAAGGCGTAGAATGGGATTTATTTTTGAGAAAAAAGGAAGAAACTATTTTTGGATTTTTGATAAAGAATGGAGAAATGTTCTTGGATTTTTTTTTGATAAAGAAGAGAGAAATATTTTTGGAGACGGAACTCACCATGATTATTATGATTATTATGTTCTCAGTTGTATTTAATTCTCCTAAATGCAATGCCGAACAGGACCCGAGCCTAGAAAAGTAGGGTTTTTTAATATATGGAAAGCTACGGTTTGGACATGTAACTAGGCTCACGGACAGGGTCCCGTTTTAAAAATGTGCAAAAATTCAGGCGACAGATCGACCCGGAATTTTAGCAGAGTTTCGGGTTGAAATCGGCAATCTAAAGTGCGCGTCCTAGGTTTGACACATATATGCGGGTATGAAGTTAGTTGGGTGAATCGACATGGGTTCCTTCCTTTGGCGTGACTTCCACGATATACGTCTTGCTCTTGCGGGAAATCGGTACGTGTGGACAAGCCATTTGATATACCTGAGTGTACGTGAGTTACCTCACCATATACCTCGTGGGGACGGTATGTGTGAGAGAAATTTCGATATACTCGGTGTACATGAATGAATTCCCTGCGATATACCTCCCATCATGACTTTGATCAAGCGGTACGATACGGGGGAACCGTTCGATAAACATTAAAGGTACTTTGCCAATGGAAGGTGAGAGTCATATCGCTTAGGCTAACTGCGACCTGCCAGACCAGCGCCCATCGCAAAGTGACCCTCCAGTTACTGGGTAAAATTTAGTCAATAACAATGCTATTTGGTGATGTCGTGTGAATCATACATGATTCTCTTATTAGTATCTTATGATGAGAATGCCTTTCTTGATTATGCCAAACAGGGGGCAAAGTACGAGTATCCAAGGTACACCAAGTATGGATGGGTAATGCGTGCAACATGTGGATATATGTGATCCTAGGTGCACGTGGTGTGAAGTGTACATGGAGAATTTTCTACAAGTGTGTGAACATAATCATAAGCATGGGATACAGATAGAAAAAAGGCGGGAATATGCAGATATGTGGGGAAACATAAACAAATACAGCATCCATGAAAATAGAGTCAAGCCTTCAAAATATACACATATCCCCAGCGGAGTCGCCACTGTGGTCATCCCCCGATCCTCTCCTGCGCGGGCAGGCGGGCGAAAGGAGAAAGGAACCTTCGAGTCTCGCGCATCCCTCTCGGGAGCGTTTCGGCCAGCGTCATTTGAGATAAGGTGTAGATATGGAGAGAGATTCAGAGTCGCCAGTCTATTTTACTCAAAACAAATAAAAGAAAAAGGGGAAGCCATCCCGAAGGATGGCATCCAAAGACATACTGGTGCATGCGAAACCAAGATGATTCGAGAAGGGTTCGGAGGCTTAGTTACGAAATGGGAAGGTGTTAGGCACCCATTTCGCCCTTTCGGCCTCTTATGGATATTTGCTATTTTCCTTTATATTTCCCCCGTGATATGTGTGCATGTGTATATATATAATGGAGGTAGGAATCCTCGACTTGTATTATGGAAAAGATAAAGCGAGTCATCCATATGTGGCCAAGGGTGCCCCGCGCCTGGATGGGGCCAGGATGACCTCTCAGCCAATATCAGACGACCCTTCAAGGGGATGACCCCTTCATCAGTCCAGACGACCCTCCAAGGGGTCGACCCCTCATCAGGCCCAGATGACCCTCCAAGGGGCCGACCCCTCATCAGTCCCAGACGACCCTCTAAGGGGCCGAACCCTCATCAGGCCTAGACGACCCTTCATGGGGCTGACCCCTCATCAGGGTTCGGACGACCCTCCGAGGGTACGACAGTACGAGGCCAAGATTAGGCCAGACTCACTACTAGAAGGAACTTTCCCTCGGCCTCATATCATAGGCCTATGGTGACATCATCACAGCGCGTGGTTTGGGAGACGCGTGGAACAGTGAGGGTGTGGCTCATATGGCACATGGAAGACAGTTATAACAATATCACCACCTCACGTGAGGGAATATTATGTCATCATTAATCACATGTGGCATCTACAGGTGTCAGCAGGGGATTGGCTAGATCATCATTCACATGCACTATGCATACTTGGGGGGTACACTACACCCCCCAAGACCTATATATAATTTTCACCTATAACCCTACAAGGGAATAAAAAATTATAACCCTAGCAAAAACTCTACTTATACACATAGTAGAGAGAGAAAGTGAGTTTATGTGCATTGTGTCCAAGGCCATTAGTGCCCATACTTAGTGGATCACACACTCACAGTGGATGTAGGACTAATTGGCTAAACCACTATACATCATTGTCTTATTCCTCTTATAATCATCTCCTTCTACACACTTACACACTTATACATCTATGGCTGCCATGGTACTTACGGTTTGAGCTCATCATCACTTATCTGGTGGTGCTAGATTTTAGCATCATCAGTTTGGCGCCATCTGTTGGAATGAGAAGACATCTATTCCTTTGTATAGCTTGACCTCATTAGCCACTCTGTTGGTGAGCCAGTTCTTCCCTTGTGTGGAGATGTTTCACCATTGAAAAAGACCCATTAAGGTTCTCAAGTTCACCAGTCTTTTCTTCAGTTCAGCTCTTCATAGCTCAAACATATGGCACCGGAGATGCCACCCCCCACCACTTCGTCCACCAGATAGTGGAGTAGGACCCAGGTCCAATCGGCCACCACCTCAGTCTGAGATGGCTGATGTGGCGGAAGCCTTGAAGTCTCTGGAAGCAAGCCAGCGGATCATGCTGGAATAGTTCACAGCTCTAAGCCAGAACATACTAAGACCACCATGGGTCTCACCTGAGATGATCACTCCGACAGAGGCTCCAGGGTAGCATGAGGCTAGGGGACCATCCCAGGCACCCCGCAAAGACTTGCCACCCCCACAGCGGGGGAGGGATGTTGCTGAACCCCGGTGTCTACGCTTAGGGAGGCAAGGAAATACTTGCCCTGAGGACAGGTATGATGATCTGTAGGGGAGGAGGCCCCCATAGAATGCTGGGAGCCGTATGAGGTCTCCAACAATAAAGTGCGACCTTTACAAGAGAGCAGAGGGAAGTGTGGAAGGAAAAGTCCTGAAGATCGCCCGAGGGGCTCTGCTTTTGGTCGTTTGATCCGGGGGTCAGCCTTTGAGAGTCTCGACCCAGTAAATGACCTGCGGGAAAAATTGTCCAGATCAAGGAGTGCTGCAAGGTCCAGGAGGGAGGCAGTAGATGGCCGGCCCCAAGAGGACCAACCCCAAAGAAGGGACGATGGTCAAGGGGAAGTAAATAGCCGACACAGGCCACCCGCGGCAGAACCCTTCGTCCACCTCAAAGAGGCGGCAGGGGATAACATCGGCCAAGCCGACCCTACGAGGCCCTGAAATGACTCAATCTAGCGACTGGAGGATAAGATTGGCGATATTCAGAAAAGTCAGGACCCTTTTTAGAGAGGATACTCCATAGGCTCACCCTTTGTGGCGAAGATAGTCAACTTCCCTACCCCGTCAAAGTTTAAGCCACCTGTGGTCACCCCAAGATATGACGGGAGTACCAACCATGTACACCATATTGAGATGTACCAGTATTCAACAGGCATATACTATATCTCAGATGAGATGAGGTGTCGTGCCTTCTCTAGCACACTGACTAGGGATACACATGTCTGGTGTATGTATCTTCCAAAAACCTCTATTGAAAGCATTAAGCAGTTGGCAGACCGGTTCATCCACAACTTTTTCTTTGGGGTGAGGCCACAGAAGAAGACCACACACTTGCTCTATGTTAAGCAGGGGAAGAATGAGAGTCTAAGAGACTATATAGCCATATTCAATAAAGAAAAGTTAGAGGTGGAAGACTATGAGGAGATCATAGCCATGACCGACCTCATTGGAGGACTCCAGAAGGGAAAGCTATTATGGAAGCTTGTTGAAGACCCTTCGAGGACGATGGCTGAATTGCTGTCGACGGCAGGAGGGGTGATGAATGCCGAAGAGGCAATGGCCGTAAAACATGAAGATGAAAAAGGAGGCACTAGTGGGGGTAAATACCATAAGAAGAACAAATAGGGGAAGAAGAGGTCTACGAACGATAAGTTCGCTGATCACACCCCTCTAACAGTCAGCTGTGAACATATTCTCAATGAGATAAAGAGTAATCGATCCCGAAAGTGCCCTGAGAAGTTGAGGGCAGCCCCCAACAAGAGGAATAAAAACCTGTGATGTGAATTTCACCAAGACCATGGCCACGTGATAGAAAAATTCTTTGCTCTGAAAGATGAGATTAAAAAAATGTTAAACGAAGGAAAGCTAAGGAAGTACGTAGATAAGAGTGCCTTCAAGAGGGGCCGAGGGGACGACCCCAGAAAGAAGAGAGGTGATGCATATAGAGAAGGTCCTCCGAAAATAAGGGACGACCCTTCTGATGATGAGGACGACCCTGACCTCCCTCCAAGAGATGACCATGGACCTATCAAGAGACTTAATATGATCTTGCTCAATGTGGGAATGATCTCCGGGGGTCTAGTAGGAGGAGGGTCAGAGGTCGCACACAGGAAGGCCCATGTAGCCGAAGCTAAGGAAATGACGAAAGTTGTACACTCAACCTCTATTGAGACAAAGTCAGAAAAGAGAAATAAGGTCGAAATGGACACCTTGATAGTGGTATTCTCAAGAATGGACTTCAAAGGCCTCCTAGCCCCACATGATGACCCTCTCGTCATCACTACCAGGGTACACGGGTGCGAGGTGCCAAGGATCCTGGTCGACGGGGGTAGCTCTGCAGATGTGATGTTTTGGCCGTGCTTCAAAGCCTTAGGCCTTAGACGTACTAGACTTGTTCCATACCATCACCCATTGATTGGGTTCAGTGGGGAAAAGGTTCATCCCCTTGGAGTGTATGAGGTCGATGTCAGGATGGGGGAGGAGTGGCCAAGATGGCTTACTAAGAAGGTCAGCTTCTTCGTGATGGACGAATATATCTTCTCGACCTATAACATTATACTAGGGCGAGTAACCCTCAAGGGGTTCGAGGTTGTGCCATCTAAGGTTCATCAGATGATCAAATTCTCGACCCCTTAGGGGGTACAGGAAGTTCAGGCAGACCAGACGACAGCGCGAGAATGTTATTTTAACTCCGCTGAAGAAAGAGAGGCACACAAGAAGGCAACAACCACTTACAATATTGAAACCCTTGACCCCAGGGATGAGAAAAACTCAGGAAAGGAGAAGTCGGGAAGAGGTAGAATACATCATCCTCAATGAGGGTGAGCCAAAAAAAATGGTCCAAGTCATCAAAGCTCTGAAGATAGACATAAAAGAAGACCTCATCAAGCTGCTAAGGAGATGACTGAGTGTCTTTGCATGGAGTCACGCAGATATGCAGGGGATCGACCCCAAAATTATGAGCCACAAGCTCAACGTGGTAGAGGGTGCAAAGCCAGTGAGGCAGAAGAGGAGAATTTATTCCCGAGAGAAGTACGAGGTCAATAGGGATGAGGTTAAGAAGCTGGAAGATACAGAGTTTATCAGGGAGGTCATCTATCCCGAATGGATGTCCAATGCAGTCATTGTCCAAAAAGCCAACTGGAAATGGAGGATGTGTGTAGACTTCACAGACCTCAACAAGCATTGTCCCAAAGAAAGCTTCCCTCTTCCCTATAATCATCCGATGGTATATGCTACCGCAGGCCATGAGCTCATGAGCTTCATGAATGCCTATTTAGGGTACACCCAGATCTTTATAAACCCTGAAGACTCGGAGAAGACAACTTTCATTACCGACAAGGGGACATACTGTTATAGGGTCAAGCCCTTTGGCCTAAAAAATACGGGGGCAACGTATCAGCGCCTCGTAAATAAAATTTTTGAAGACCAAATTGGGAAGTCTATGGAGGTATATATAGATGGCATGCTGACCAAGAGTTTAAAAGCAGAGGATCATGTGGATAACCTCGAGAGGACCTTTAATACAATGGACAAGTACCAAATGAAGCTCAACCCGGCCAAGTGTGTCTTCGGGGTTGGAGCAGGGAAGTTCTTGGGGTTCATTGTCAACAAAATAGGCATCGAGGCCAACCCTGAAAAGATAAAGGCCCTTATAGAGATGAAGACCCCCAAGACCATTAAAGACGTTCAGAGGCTCACGGGGCGAGTGGCTTCTTTGAATAGGTTCATGTCCAGGGCCACAGATAAGTGGTTATCGTTCTTTAAAATTCTAAGAAAAGCCTTTGGGTGGAGCGAAGAGTGTGATGAGGCTTTCAAGGAGATAAAGGCATACTTAGGGTCTCCCTTGCTGTTGTCACGACCAGTTCAGGGTGAACGACTACATATGTACCTAGCCATCTCAGACTCAGCTATCAGCGCAGCCATTGTGAGAGAAGAGGGAGGAGTATAGAAGCCAGTGTATTTAAACAGTAAGACACTTTAGGGGGCATAGAAAAGATACCCAAGGATGGAGAAGTTAGCCTATGCCTTGATCCGTGCGTCAAGAAAGATGAAGCCATACTTCCAGTTCCATTCAATGGTCATCCTCACTGACTCTCCCCTTAGGCAGGTCCTACACAAGCCAGAATAATTAGGTAGGTTAATGGCATGGGCTATAGAGCTGGGGGAGTTTGACATTGTGTATCAACCTAGGACAGACATTAAGGGGAAAGAATTTGCAGATTTCATGATTGAATTTACTTGGGAAGTTGATGAAGCTGAAGATGAAAGCCTCGGTAAGATAGATACCTTTCAAGGCAGACTCACCGACACACCTGCAGATAAGGCTGAGGCAAGCACCGCTAGAGGGAAAGTGGACGAAAATGAAGAGGGAAAATATCTCTTTAGACAGGGGTCCCTCACCGAGGGAATTTTCTCAGAGGAGTAGGCTTTGTGGAGCCTCTTCGTTGATGGGTCCTCCTACGACAGTGGAAGTGGAGCTGGACTGATAATATCAACACCCGATGGCACAGACATTGAGTACGCCCTGAGGTTCAACTTCAAAGCCTCCAACAATGAGTCTGAATATGAGGCCTTGATAGCAGGGCTCTCCTTGTCCAAGTCTCTTAGTGTCGGCCAGATTTTGGTCCATAGTGATTCAAGGCTACTAGTGAATTAGATACCAGGGGCCTACGAAGCCAAGGACGAGCGAATGGCAAAATACCTTGAGAAAGTGAAATAACTGTTGAAGAGCTTCAGAGAAGTGAAATTGAAGAGGATACCTAGACTCAATAATGACCAAGCTGATGCACTTTCTAGGTTAGCCTCGCCAACTAGGACAAATATCAGAAGGATGGTCCCAGTGGAAATTTTGCTTCGACCAACTATTGAAGATGCTGAGGGAACACTTGACACTTACTTAAATGTTTCTAAGGAAGATTCATGGATGGACCCTCTGATCAGATACATTAAAGAGGGGGAGATGCTAGAAGCAAGGCAAGAGAGGAAGAAGTTAAGATACAGAGCTTCGAAATTCACTATCATCGGAGACACCTTGTACAAGAAGGGGTTTTTTCTCCCCTTACTTAGGTGTGTGTACCCTTCTGAATCCCACACATTTTGCAAGACGTGCACGAGGGGTCATATTCAATCCACATTTAAGGAAAATCTTTAGAGAAGAGGGTGGTAACCCAGGGGTACTGGTGGCCGACCTTGGGGAAAGATGCCATGACATATGTAAAAAAGTGTGATAAATGTCAAAGATTTGCCACCATCCATCACCAGCCCCATCAACCTCTTACCTCCATTACATCCCCATGGCCATTTGCAGTGTAGGGGATCGACCTAGTAGGCCCCTTGCCCAGGGCCATTAATAATTATCGATTCCTCATCGTGGCAATTGACTATTTTTCAAAATGGGTGGAGGCAGAGCCGATGGTCACGATTACCAAGAAGAAGACCTTCCAGTTCATCTGGAAAAATATTATATATAGATATGGTCTCCCCAACACCCTCATCTCAGATAACGGGACTCAATTAAAGAATACATCTCTAGAGAAGTATTATGAAAGGGTGAGTATCAAATAATTCTTCTCTACCCCAGGTCGACCTCAGGCCAATGGGCAAACGAAAGTTACAAGTAGGATAATCCTAGACGGGATCAAGAAGAGA
Organism: Sambucus nigra; assembly: GCA_949130495.1. Taxonomy (NCBI): domain Eukaryota; kingdom Viridiplantae; phylum Streptophyta; class Magnoliopsida; order Dipsacales; family Adoxaceae; genus Sambucus; species Sambucus nigra. The sequence goes on along the minus strand of OX422210.1, from coordinate 76,179,065 downwards.
CTTGAGGAGGCAAAAGGAAGATGGGTTGAGGAGTTATATGCTGTGCTGTGGTCTACAGGACGACGACAAAGACCTCTACCGGAGAACCCCCGTTCATGCTAGCTTATGGCTCAGAAGCCGTCATCCCAACCGAGATTGGGTTTCTTACTCACAGGGTCCAAATGTACGACCCCCAGAGAAATATGGAAGAAAGGAGACTTGACTTAGACCTAATTGAGGAAAGGAGGGAAGATGCCCAAATAAGGAAAGTCGCCTACCAGTAGAGGACTGCAAGGTTCTACAACCAGAGGGTGAGACAAAGGTAAATCGCAGTAGGGGACTTGGTCCTCAAAAAGACTTGGCAAAAGCCTAACAAGCTCCACCCAAATTGGCATGGCCCATATGAGGTCATCGATGAAGTGTTTCCTAAAACCTATAGACTAGAAAACCTAGAGGGGGAACCCTTTTCCAACCCCTGGAATGCAGACCATTTGAAGAAATACTATCAATAATTTCGTAAAGTCCTATCAGACCACAATTGTAATGAATGTGTTGCTCTAACAGAACACTTGGAATGCTAATGAGAATGTCACATTGATCCCTCATTGCGTGTTTGATTAATCCTAGTGTGATTAGGGTGATACTCGTTAGAACCACCCTCGACTATGATGAGGGTCAATGGTGGGGACCTCAAGAAAGACGAGGGGGACTTCAAAATTTAAAACATCATTAAGTTGGTGGAAACCACCCTCGGCTATGATGATGGTCAATGGTGGGGATGACCCCTCATTCACCCTTGAGAAATATGAGGGGGACTTGAAAATTAAAACATCATTTGTTTGGTGGTAACCACCCTCGGCTATGATGAGGGTCAATGGTGGGGACGACCCGTCATTCACCCTCATGAAAGACGAGGGGGGACTTAAAAAACCATTAGGTTGGTGAAAAACCACCCTTGGCTATGATGAGGGCAAATAGTGGGGATGACCCCTCATTTACCCTCAAGAAAGATGAGGGGGGACTTAATTGAAAAAACTATTAGGTTGGTGAAAAACTACCCTCGGCTATGATGTGGGTCAATGGTCGTCCCCACGACCCCTGATTCACCCTCAAGAAAGACGAGGGGGACTTGAAAAACCATTAGGCTGGTGAAAAACCACCCTCGGCTACGATGAGGGAAAATGGTGGGGACGACCCCTCATTCACCCTCAAGAAGGACGAGGGGGACTTGAAAAACCATTAAGTTGGTGAAAAACCACCTTCGGCTATGATGAGGGAAAATGGTGGGGACGACCCCTCATTTACCCCCAAGAAAGACGAGGGGGGACTTGGAATTTAAAAAACCATTAGGTTGGTGAAAAACCACCCTCGGCTATAATAAGGGCAAATGGTGGGGACGACCCCTCATTTACCCTCAAGAAATACGAGAGGGAACTTAATTGAAAAAACCATTAGGTTGGTGAAAAACTACCCTCGGCTATGATGAGGGTCAATGGGGGGATGACCCCTCATTCACCCTCAAGAAAGACGAGGGGGGACTTGAAAAACCATTAGGTTGGTGAGAAACCACCCTCGTCTATGATGAGGGTCAATGGTGGGGACGACGCCTCATTCACCCTCAAGAAAGATGAGGGAGGACTTGAAAAATCATTTGGTTGGTGGGAAACCACCCTCGGCTATAATGAGGGCAAATGGTGGGGACGATCCCTCATTTACCCTCAACAAAGATGAGGGGGAACTTCAAAATTCAAAACATCATTCAGTTGGTGAAAAACCACCCTCGTCTATAATGAGGGTAAATGGTGGGGACGACCCCTCATTTACCTTCAAGAAAGATGAGGGGGGACTTCAAAATTTAAAACATCATTCAGTTGGTGGGAAACTACCCTCGGCTATGATGGGGGTAAATGGTGGGGATGACCATCATTTACCCTCAAGAAAGACGAGGGAGGGGTTAGTGATATTGTTCATCTAAAAACATCACAATGCAAATCATACAAGAGACAAGTAAAGAAGACAGCAAGAGACATGATATTATAAACAAAGTGTTACAAAGGCTTGTTCAACAAAAATAGAGTACAAAAATATGTGATACATAACGAGGGTATTGGCTACAAACAGCCACCCTATTAAATGGCATCATAGGGCAAGGCCTCAACATCTACGGGAGATTCCTCTCTGACTAAGACAGACCGAGCCTCAGACGTGCCTGTGCCTTCTACATGTTGAGATTCCACTTGAGCTAAGGCTTCAGCAATGAGGGGATCATCTAGTTGAACTACCTTAAGAGAGGGGCGGACGAATGATACTACATCAGCGAACTTATGGACGACCGATCGACAGGCCGTCCTAATCCCCCTCTCTAAGTACACAAGAACGAAGCCTTGAAACTCGTCTGAGAGTTTATAGGCCTTCACATCATCGGCTTATGCTTTCTTCACTTCCTAGAATAGCTCAGTTTTGAATTGAGTCCCCAGTTTGATCAACGCTTCATCTTTCTCTTTAATAAGCAAGTCCTTGGCCTTCAGATCTGCATCATGCTGCATTGTCAGCTCATCCAGGACCCTTGCATATTTGGTCCTAGCACTCTCCAACTCAGCCCTTGTAGTCTCGAGCTCGGTCTGCAGGTCAGCCTCATGTTGAATGGCCCTATCGGCTTCATGAAATTTATGTTGGTTCTCAGCCATCCACTTGGTAGCAGACGTGAAGGCGCAAACAGACTGCACAGAAAAAGACACTTGTTAAGAGGCCGAGGAAATAATTGGTGAAAAATTCAAACCAAGGAGGTGAAATGAAAACAAATACCTGAGCCAGAGCGTGCAGACCATAGTCATACACGTTGGTCGGGGGCATCTTCGACAGTAAATCATAGTTGGCGGCTGAGGGGGCAGAGAATATAGAAGCTTTGGCCGCCCTCAGATTGGCAATCAGGGAAGACGGCTCAACCTCTAAAAATGCTAAGTTTTGGGACCAGAAGGATCCCATGCTGGAAGAGGAGACGATCCCCTCAGACGACTCCACCCTCGCCCTCGTCCTTGAATCTAACCGAGGGTCAGCAGGTACTTCTGGCTCTTTTCTTTTATGACTGTCAGCAGTCGGCTCAACAAGTGTTGGCCCAACGGCCTTTGTCTTCCTTGATGGCTGTTGAGGCTCCTTGCCTTTCTTATTGCATAGACCAGATAGTAAGCTCGAGGCAGTCATTTCCCAAAGATGGTCAGAGATACCTGCAGGACGACCTGAAAAGGAGACGACACGTCAGAAAAATACAGAGACAAAGATGAAACACTTGGAAAAAATGAAAGGTTGAACAAAAAATAATAACTCACATAGCTCTGTCAAGGGGCCGACCCTCAGACCAGCTTCTTTGAGGAATCGAGGGGTCATCAGATCTTCAAACTTTGCAAGCTCACCCTCTTTCCCTTGTTCTCTCAGATACTCGACTATGTCCTTTTCATCCAGACTAAGTCCGGGGTATGACCTAGCCTTCATAGAGGGGTTAGACCGTCTCCTTGGAACTCTTGGACCATCATCCAAAGGCTAAACCTCTATAACAAATTCCCATTCCCCAGATATGAAGAAAAATCTCTTCTTCTAGTCGTGGTTAGAGGTTTGTGCCACGTGGAGAAGTTTTTTATCAGACCTCCTTACCCCTAGATGATAGTACCCAGGCTGTTTGGACGAGGAAGTGATATTATAACAGGCCAAAAATACATCGACTGAAGGCTCGTCATTGAAGGTATTCTTCCATAAGGAGACATAGCCGAGGATCGTCCTCCAGGAGTTAGGAGGAAGTTGAGAGGGGGCAACGCCGAGGGCTGACAATATATTGACTATGGAAGGGTGCAGAGGGAGCCTAACACTGACCTTAAACATCTGTTCATATACTGCGATATCTCCCTCGTCACCCTCAAAGACTTTCTCAGACTCAGAGGGGACCCTTATACTTATGTTAATGGGCACACCAAATGTATGCCTCCACATCAGGAGGTCACGATCCCTGACGGTGGAAATGTAAGCCGAGGTGTGGGTGGTGTTAACTTGGTCAGTGTCTGAGTCCTCACCATCATCCTCGATCCACTCTCCCTTGGCCTCATCACCTATCGGAGGTCCACTAGGAAAGGCCATCTGGAAGGCATGAGGGGTTAAAGTGTTCACAGGAACAGCCTCGAAAGAGACCACTCCCTCGGCCTCTCGGCTTGGGCTAAGATCAGACGTCTTTCTCCTTCTAGAAGGCCCAGCGCTAGTTGGTGACGATGCTCTCTCATCCATCTCTCCTGAATAACTCTCGACTGGACGACAAGACCACCCACAAGACTCAGATGGTAATATTGTGGCTAATGCAATGGGAAAAATGGGTCGTACCCAATTAGGGCCGGCCCCTCGTCTTTTCTCATCCTCTTCCTCTACTCGTCTGATCTCTACAAAGAACTTCTCTCTCAGGGATGGGAACTCCTCAGCTAAATTGTAAAGCCTCCTAAGCATTAAGGGGAAGACCCTACACTTAAAAGAATTTGGCTAGCCCAAATTACAAAAAAGTTCGCAGTTGACTAAAATGGACTTTTGGATTGAAACTAAGGAAAGTAAGGGTTTTAAGCAAGAACACTCAAGAACAAGACGCCAGAGAAGAAGGATGGAAAATTATGAAACATCCAAAGAAAAATCCATCCCTAGAGGCCTAAAACAGTCCAAGTGTAAAAAACAATGGAATATAAAGAGGGAACTAGGGTAGAAGGATTACCTGATAAGTAACAAACGAGACCGTCGAAGCTCGAAACGATGAATTTGCAGAAATGGCAATGGAGCTGGTGAGAGAATAGAGACAGAGAGAGTTCAGGTGCGAAGAAGAAGAAGAGGAATAAACTTTAAAAAATTATGTAAATACCTTGTTAATGAGTGGGCCCATTAACCAAGGCATAACACAGCCCACGATGAGGGCATCATTAGGGCACAAAGTCCCAAGCAAAGTGTGCAGTCGTCATGCCTAGGAAATTGGAACGGCAATGGATATCTGCCTAGGTGTCATATCATCTTGACAGGTGTCACTCACCAACTCTCCATACACTCATCTCAAAAGCAACACTATCCCTCAGCCATCTCAACAACATTGAGGGTTAAAGGGCTGGGGGTGATTGATATACCCATATATACCCTCAGCCAGGCCGGGGGTGCCCCACGCCTGGATGGGGCTAGGATGACCTCTCAGCCAATATTAGACAACCCTTCAAGGGGCCGACCCCCTCATCAGTCCAGACGACCCTCCAAGGGGACGACCCCTCATCAGTCCCAGATGACCCTTTTAGGGGCCGACCCCTCATCACTCCCAGATGAACCTCCAAGGGGCCGACCCCTCATCAGTCCCAGACGACCCTCTAAGGGGCCAACCCCTCATCAGTCCCAAATAACCCTCCAAGGGGCCGACCCCTCATAGGCCTAGACGACCCTTCAAGGGGCCGACCCCTTATCAGTCCCAAACAACCCTCCAAGGGGATGACCCCTCATCAGGCCCAGATGACCCTTCAAGGGGATGACCCCTCATCAGGGTTCGGACGACCCTCCGATGGTACGACAGTACGAGGCCCAGATTAAGCCAGACTCACTACCAGAAGGAACTTTCCCTCGGCCTCATATCATAGGCTGAGGGTGATATCATCACAGCGCGGGGTTTGGAAGACGCGTGGAACAGTGAGCGTGAGGCTCATATGGCACGTGGAAGACCGTTATAACAATATCACCCCCTCATGTGAGGGAATATTATGTCATCATTAATCACAAGTGGCATCTACAGGTGTCAGCAGGGGATTGGCTAGATCATCATTCACATGCACCATGCATGCTTGGGGGGTACACTACACCCCCCCAAGACCTATATATACTTGTCACCTATAACCCTACAAGGGATAAAAAATTATAACCCTAGCAAAAACTCTGCTTATACACACAGTAGAGAGAGAAAGTGAGTTTATGTGCATTGTATCCAAGGCCATTAGTGCCTATACTTAGTTGATCACACACTCACATTAGATGTAGGCCTAATTGGCTGAACCACTATACATCATTGTCTTATTCCTCTTATACTCATCTCCTTCTACACACTTACACATCTATGGCTGTCATGGTACTTACAGTTTGAGCTCATCATCACTTATCTAGTGGTGCTAGATTTCAGCATCATCACGTAGGAAGATATAAGAATAGTATTAGAAAAATGAGATTTACGTGATTACCCCTATGTTGGTCGTCATAATGGAATAATAACGCATATGGAGTAATATGTCACTAAGGGTAAGTATATAGAATATAAGAAGATTAGATTTAGACAAAATAGAAAATAAGAGAAAAAGTGAGAAAAGGACTCGAGTCTCGAGTTTTACCCCGAGACGCCTACATAGCCTATAAAGGCATAAAAGTCCACTTAGTTCGCATACAATACGAGGGGTGGGGCTTATCCCATAAATCCAAATGGGAGATCTCTTATTTTTAATGTGTGCATGTGTAGAAAAAGTATTTTAGTTGTGAGAAAAGTGTGAGAATCCCTATTTGGAATTTATGAGCAAACACTCTTTTTCTTGTTTTTTGGATTTTTATTTATATGAAAGTAGGAGATGTAGAATAATACTAAATAAAAAGTATATTAGGATGTGTGATATGAGATAATAAAAGTGATAAGTAATAAAACAAATTATTGATAATTTAAGAGAATTTAAGAGTGAGTTTGAGAAAGATGGACCTTCTTGGAGTTCTTGAGCTTGATCTTGAATGTTGGAGAGCAGCCCTTTGCACTTTGATGATGATGGAGAGTGGCTAATTCACCAAGTTTGATGAAAAAGATGATGAAAATTGGAAGTAAAAAAAAGATTTAAAAGTTAAAATCACGTTGCCTTCGAAAGAGGTTTCTGGGATTCGTTGAGAGTGAATTTTATCAGATCTGGGCTCCCCTTGCAAATGAGGTGAAGGCCTAATTTTATAGGATCAGGTCACCACCGATCGGCATTGACCTCATCCTGCATATCGGCACCTGCTGATAGGCAGGGTTTGGAACCTGCCATTTGGCAGTGTGTTTTAGGCCTTTTCGAGAAATCGGCTGCCGGGGGCAAACCATTGATCAGAAGCGCACACGGGGTATACCATTGGAAAGGTAATTCAAATACCTTCGAAAGTAATTTGGACCTCTCCCAGGTTCGAGAGTTGACTTTGGGTCAAATATGGCTCGGAAGCGTTTGTCGATCCATTAGACGGGGAATCATTCAGACGCAAACGGATCGTTTGTCCGTATGGTCAGTCCAAATCATGCACAGGGTGAACCGTTGGAATAGTTAGGAGATGTACTTAGACATTCGGAAGAGTTTGACCCAGTTTGGGGAGTTGACTTGGGTCAACCGGGCCCTGGAAGCGTTTGGCGACCTCTCAGAGTCAAACGAATCGTTCGTCCGCATGGTAAGTCAGAATTGCACATGGGATGGACCATTGGAAAGGGTATTCAGTGCCCTTTAAAGATTCATTCAGCCTCGATTGATATGAAGAATTAATTTAGGTCAAATAGAGTCTGACAGCGCCCGGTGGCCTATGGGTCAGGTTTCGTACGCAAACGGATCGTTCGTCCGCATGGTCAGTTGGAATCGTGCACGAGATGGACTGTTGGAAAGGGTATTCAGTGCCCTCCGAAGATTCATTCAATCTCAGTCGAGATTAAGATTTTGACTTTTTGGTCAAACTGAGCCGGGGAGTGCCCGATGGCCTCTAGGTCAGTACTCGGGACATGACCTGGGTTTATGGTGATGAATGGAGGTACTAGTGACCTAAGGAGAGTTAGGTGGTAACAGAATGGGGTGTCTACAAAACCATTGTAATAAAAAATAAAACTCAAGGTGAGACACTAATCATTTGTGCAACGTAGGTCTCTCTCATCCATTTACTCAGATCAATATTTTTTAATGTGGGATTTACAAGTTTTTGTTATGTATATATTGCCCCTATTTGTTTCACTTATACATATCTCAAAGATCCCAATTCCTTTCAATCTTATTGGAGAAGTGTGTTTTTTCTTTAAATATTGAAAATTTTAGGTTTTTAATTATGTATGTCTTTCTTCAGATTTGTAACATCATATCTAAGAAGACCTGAATATGTATTCCAGGTTTATCTATAACTTCATTCTTATGGCTACGAAGTTTTTGTTAGCATTAAGCTCACTTTTGTAGTAGTTTAAATGTTTTTGTTCATTTTATGACATTTTCTTCTTGCTCCTTCCAGATTCAAAAAATTATCCTGGGATTGCGTATTTTGTATTGAGGAGGAGAAATGGGTTGCTTAAGACCTATTTTGTATAGGCAATTTGGTTTGTCTTGGGGGTTAAAGTTGTTGGATGTGGCTAAGACTATCCCACTGTGTTGTCTCAGCATAAGACATGTGTTTGTTTGTTTTTCTCTTTTTCGTTTTTATGCTCTGTTATCTAACTGTGTCGCCTCAGTCAAACATAATTTCTATTTTTTTTCTTACAAAAAGAATCTATATTTTGAGGTGTTAGTTCTTTGTGTCATGAACGTTTCTGGGGTGTTAATGATTTTTTATCATGAATATTTTGGGGTGGAAGAAGAAGTGGCAGAGGCGATTGTTGGCCGAATGGCTCTGCTGTTTAACGTCACTAATGGATGATCTGTCTGTTAGCGATACTATTTTTATTGTATTTCATCCCATTTTGTTTCATTTATAAAGTGTAAGGGCAATAGCTACCAAATCCATCTCGGATTGCCATGATGGGAAGGAGTTTTCCCAGAATTCTTGACAAGCTCTATTCGACAATATGTACTCCATTATTCTATTATAGAATGCATTTTCTTTTGGTTTAAATAAAACTTTGCGACAAGTAGCAAAAAAAGTTTAGTTTTTTTAACAATATGGTCCTAACTTTGTTGTTTTAGGAAATCATTGGGATCTGTTAGAAGTTATAGAATCTTCTTTTGGGATTTGATATTTTAAAATTTCCCCTAATAAAAACAAATAGACTATTGCTGATGAAATTGAACAGGTATTTTTTATTGGGGTTAAAGATATGGATTGTTGTCTGTTGAGACTCAGTTCCCCTACATGCACATAGCCCTTAGGATTCAATCAGATTTCACCTTGGACAAGGTATAAGACCAACCTTTAGACATTCTTGGTAATTATTGCCTTATGTATGCCATTAAGGGATGGATTAATGGTTGGTTCATGTCTTTTCGATAGTTATTTTACTTTTTCCAAAAAAAAATATTATTGGCCTAATTAACTCCATGCTTTAGCGACAACATTATATTATTTATTTGTTTCCTCTATTCAGTGATGCCCCCATTCTATTATTTCTCCGTTTCTTATAGATATTATCTATTAAAAGTATAGATAGTTGGAGGATATTTACAATTGTATTTTCAAATCCCATATTTATATTTATTTATGGTTAAAATGAGCAGTAATATAGAACTAATATATTTGTGTGTTATGAACTACAAAGAAGGGCTAAAGATGATCAATTGCCTGCCTACATTATCCTATATTTCCCACCTGATATCAAGATGCTGAAGATGATTAACTACCTGCTTACTACCAACCCATCCTACATTAGTAGTGAGATCAACTCTTAAAATTACTAGGCCCCAAAATTGTACTATCCTTACATTTGACTTGCCTTTTATGCTTATTTACTCTATTCTTGACTTTTACTACTCATTTATCAGTGCTCTATGTTCAAATAAGCAGTAATGCTCTATGTTTTTTTTATTGAAGTTACTCTAAGTTCTCTTTTTTTCTTTCATTACTTTACAAAATAAAAATGAGTTTTCTTACTACTTTGCATGACAATTGACAATTCTCTCTGTTTTTATTCTTTAATGTTATTGAAACATTTTATTGTAAGCTTTGTCCTATGACTTATCCATAATTGAAGACCATTTTCATCCTTACGGTAACCAATGCATAAATTTACCGCTCTTATGAATACTTTTATTGTTGGCAAGTCATGTAAAGATGAAAAGAACGAAAATCAAAATTGAAATCGAAATCAAATGGGAGAAATTGGAGAATCATCATAATCGTCGTTCTTTAGAAATTCTGGAGCAAGCCCAACCCTTTTTTCGAAAATAATAGGACCTTTGCAATATCGACCTTTCCAACCCAATTTTTTGCTCAGAGATGCCAATGCCGAGCCTAAAAATACAAGTTTCACCCTTTTTATGATCCGTATTGCCCTAGAACCCCACCTTCTGATAGAAATAATTCATCTTACTGAGCAAATTGCAGCCTTACCACCTGAAGAAAGCAAACAAATAGGCCCTTCTCTGAGAGTGTGAATAAGTCATCCCAAAATGCGGCCAATTTCGATAGAAGGCATGGACTCGGGTTCCACAGGAGGGCCAAGTGGTTGATCTGCCCATGCCAAGAAAAGAAGGCAATGAAGACAACGTTTGATATGAAGTTGGAGAAATTTGATACGACTGATAAAAATAAAGGTGGTCAAAGATGTCACGGCTTTTACAAACCTTGGTTTGAAGTAAGGCAAATAGATTGTTAAGAAAGCACCTGTTATACTAAAACAATGGATCACCCATGCTTTAATTTTTTATTTAATCTATCATTTTGTTCATTTTATTTAAGAATCATTTTGTTAAAAACAAATTACATTTACGTTATGATATATGATTATTGATGCATAATATACTTCACTTCAAAAATATGATTATTGTTTTTCCTTATTTTGTAGCAGCTTCAATAATAGCATATCCTTACTATATCATTATTTGGAACTGCTCGATTTTAAGCATCCATTTATTGTACCATTTCAGTTTATAGTGTTAACGATATTAGAGATTATATTCCATACCATCCCTGTATACTTGAGGTACGTATCCTGTAGCGAAAAGGTTGGTTACGGTGTGTGTTAGGCGTGGTACTTGTTGTAGATGCATCGAACATAACAACATAAAAACTTAATTTAGTTTGATTTCTTTAGTACTGATTATCAGTTCTTCTCCCCACTAATCTGCCTTTTTAGTAGAATAGATTTGTTTCAACATATTTTTTTAATTGTGTGTTTATTTTAGATCTTTGTGTATTCAATTTTACACCATTTCTTCATTGAATCTTCATGTTTGATTGAGATGTTATTGATTGGGTATTGGTGGTTATTCTCTTTGAGTCATGATGCATTCTGAAAGAAGATTATTAATGGTGTCTATTGTGACAATTTAACTGAATTACTGTAATTTAATAGGTGTTGATTTTTTTTTAATCTCAAGATTCATTTAATAGGTACTGTAATTTAAAGTAGTTGAATGAAAGTTTTGGTCTTACATCATGGAAGTAGTTGTTGAATATTTTAGAGGTGGAAAATACATTTGAGATGAGATATTTGTTATGTTTGTACATATTAATATTGATAATGATACGCTTTTGGGTGTTGAAAAATATAATTTTAACATCATGCTTTTGGATTTGTTTTGTGGTTGTGCTTGGAAGATAGGCCCATGAAATGCTTTCTATTGTTTCTATATGTAAAAGTTGAAATAAATATTCTATTTTCATTTTTACAATTTTGATAATAAATGAGAATGTGTATCATAAGGTCATCTTCTCCTTGAAACTTGGTGAATTTTTAGTGGGAAGGCCCCCATAAAAATGTATCTCTGCTGAAATGAGTAACATACATATAAATAACATTGAACAAATGATATTTTCATGTGTTAGAATTCATGATACACCATTTATTTTAATTTAAAAGTTGAAAATGATGAAACACCAACATGGTTTCAATCATATTGCCATGGAAACAAAATTTTCACCCATTAATACCATCTTATCTCATTGTTGGATTATTTTTTTCTTAAATAATGTGGCCAATCCTATAAATAACAAAAATTCTTCCCAATTTTTTTAAAAATTATTCACACTTATTCATGTTGTAAAAAATACATTTCTAATTCATTTACAAGATTGAATACTTTGAAAGCTTACACTTATGTTGTATAAAATATGTATTATTTATATTATACACGACTTTAGAAAAGGTTGTACTAAGTGGAAAAGCCTCTTGTACAACTCCAGGGTTTGTGTAAGGTGGATGTTGGTTGGCCTATTCCCCATATATGGAAAGACTGCTCCCATGTTTCGAACCTGAGGTCAAATGTAGCAATGGTGTGGGAATTTTCCATCACACTTATGTCCTGTCAATGAACTATACTTTAAAAAATTAGCATCGTTCGTATTAATTAAATTATTTATAATCGATTAAATAATTTTGAAAAAATATTTGTCCTTTAGAAAAATTGACCACGATTGATATTTTGAAAAATTACACTATAATACAAAACTTTTATGACTTGATCACACGATTCATACTCGGGAAAATTATCGTCGTGCCTTCAGGCACTCGCACGACAATTGAAATTATGACATTTTTTTTAAATTACACTTTGTTTTGTTGGGGAACAATTTTTTTTTGTTTTCAAATTATGTACTTTGGAAATTTTTACCGTTTTACGATTATCAACGTGCCTTCAGGCACGGGCATACCCTGGTGTGTGTGTGTGTGTGTGTGTGTGTGTGTGTGTGTGTGTGTATATATATATCTTTGCTTGGAGAGTTTTTGGCACCGGTCACTTCTCTACCCATCAAAGGAGATGGTTTGGGTTCCTTCTCCACCCCCAAAAGGAGATTGTTTTCGTTGCGACGTGCTCATATGGTGAAAGGTATCGTGTGTGGATTGACATTGACCGAATCCCATCGGTGGATTCTGAGACTATGTTGGGGTCCGTAGTTGTCAACTATAGGGAGGTTGAAGAGCGAGGGAGCATAAAGGATTGGACGGAGTCAATTCGTTGTTGTAAGTTTCTCTTGTCGTGTCTTTTGTAAAAATACCGTACTTAGTGGACTTGTAGGCAGGGCCGTCCGAGGTTTTTCTTATTTGAGTTTTCCTCGTATATCGCGGCGTAGTGTGTTTGTGATTTACTTTATCTTGTAAATATATTACTTAGATGCATATTAGGTTAATCAAGATAAAATTGGTTTAAATCACAGATATAGTTTAATTTGGTGCTAATTATTATTTGGGTAATGTTAGTTTAATTTAATTCAAGTTGGAAAATTAATTTGGGAAAATTGGTGTTTAATTTGTTTGGCCTATATTTAATCATGAATTAATTTTTGTTAGGCTGTTTTTGGACTTGTGTTGAATTAACTTGATTTTAAAAGTATAATTGGAATTAACTTTGTTTAGGTTACGTTGAAATATTTCTTGAGTTAATTTTAATTTCAAAGAAATTAAAATAAAAATTTTATAATTGCAAACTTTGAAAAGAAATTTTAATTTGGAATATAATTCAGATTTCTTAGTTTAAAATTTGGGGGCATCCGCCTCTCTCAACTAGCTAAAGTTTTAAAAAATTTCCCTACATCTTTAACTACTCCATTTTAAATTGAATTACCTACAGGTGAAATTAACACACCTACCCAAGGCTATAAAAAAAATATAGAATTCAGCTAGACTTAGGTAGGCTCTTTGTAAATCTAATGATTTTAGATATTTTTAGATTTGATATTATTATCGTAATGTATGTATTGTGAAAACATCACACTTATATCGATTGTCATCCAAAGAGAATATATTCCAAGACCAAGAAAATGGACCTTTTTTTATTCAAAGGATTGGTAATTCCGAACCTTTAACATCTCAAATTCTAAATTCCTCTTCTCCCTTAATTCTTAGAATTTTGAAACAATTCTAGGATGTTTTTCCAAAAGAATTTCCCTGTATACCTCCTTATCAAGAAATAGAATTTACCATTAATCTTTATCCAAACACTTCTCCAATTTCGATACCTCCGTGTCGAATGGATCCTTTAAAATTTCACGAACTTTGTCCTCAACTAGATGATCTTCTTGAAAAAGGTTTTATTTCCCTTAGTTAATCTCCTTGGGGAGCCTCTGTGTTATTCATAAAGAAGAATAATGGAAGCTTTAGATTATTCGTAGACCAGCGTAAGCTGAAATCGGTGAAAATTAAGAATAAATATCCTTTAACGAAAATTGGAGATTTATTCGATGAACTTAGAGGACTAAAAGTCTTTTCCAAAATAGATTTATGATTTAGTTACCATCAATTGTGAGTAAGAGAAGAAGATATTCCAAAACAAATTTACGTACATTTCAAATTTACCATCAAGTCTTTTGGTTTAACCAATGCTCCTCCCGTAACTTTTATGGATCTTATGCATAGAATCTTTAGTCCTTTTTTGACCAATTTGCTATCATATTCATTGACAATATCCTTGTTAATTCTCAAATTCATGTAGAACACGCTCAACACTTAGAAATTGTATTAAGAACTTTAAGAAATTGTAGATTTTATCGTAAGAAAAGCAAGTGTGACTTCTCAATAAAAGACACAAAATTCTTAAAACATGTGATTTCTGATAGTGGAATCAAAGTTAATCTAGCCATTAAAGAATGGAAGAACCCTACCAATGTCACCAAAATAAAGAGTTTTCTCGGATTACCAGGTAATTCTCTTCGCTTTGTAGAAGATTTCCCCGAATTGGTCTTGATACATCACGAATATTGCATTTTTCACCCGTTAATTTATGCATTTTTAGGCCCCTCGGGTATCGTAATTGCGATAATTATTCTCATTAATTATAAAACCTCCATTTTATGTGCTAACATGTTATTTGAGGAATTATTGAGTGTTTGTAGGTGTTACAATACTTACTGTGAAGTATTGTCGCCTTCCGGTAAAGTTTCGTTGGAGTACGCACGTTTAGGGGCATTTTGATAATTTCAAATTTTGGTATTTTTGACCAAAGTCTTCATGAAAGTTGTAGCTCTCGGGTCAAGCTTCGTATGACCATGAAAGATGCTCGAATCGGAGTCTGAACGAAAAATCCACGGGCCTTTAATCAAAGAAGAATTATAAGTTATTTAAATTAATATTTTATTAGTATTTTAAAAATCTATTTAATTCCTTATGTGTCGCTCTCTTCTCTTTTTGTATCAAGATCATAATTCATCCATGGGCGATTTTGGCCAAGCTCGGGTCTTGGTTTCGTACAAAATTAGAGCTTTTCGTCCGAAATTGGAGCTCGTATTTTGTTACGCGTATATCGAAATGGGTCTTGGGTTATCCAATTTTGCAAATGGGCCTTGGTTTTGGCCATTAATGGAGGTTGTGGATCTTGGTATTTTCATGGTGGAACTAGCAGGTCTTGGCATAAAACACCACAATAATAGCAACTTATGATTGTGGTTGGTCTCGGGTTAGCCGTGGGATTTTTGGCTTCGGTTTTGAGCATGAGTTAGTGGCCTTGGGCATATTTGATTTTAGTTCTCCTTGGGCACATTTGATTTTAGTTCTTTGTTTACACGCATGGTTGGTCCAAAACACAGTGGGTCTTGATAATTCCATGTTATTTACCATGGCAACTCTCAACATACATGCCTACTCGGCTTTGATCTCGATATGGAGTTTTGCCATTGACACGCGAGTTCCATACGAATTTGTCACGGAAATGGGTATTGTGGGTCTCGCCCATTGATGGCCATGGCAGCCTTATTTCGTTAGAGGAATTGGATGGCCAAGGGAAATTCACAAAGTATCAGGTGAGCATCTATTCGCACCTTTATGAATCGATTTGGTATATATGTAGTAAGCAGGTCTCCATTTTCGAATCATTCGATCCCTTGTTTTAGCCGATATTTTGCTGCTTTCTTTTTCTGTTTTCTTTTTCCTTTTTTTTATTTGTTTAGTTTTTGTAACTTTATATAAAAGGAGCCATTAGTTTATTTTTGGAGATATCTTTCATTTTCTTAGTTTTTAGGGTTTGTAACATTTTGGGGATTTTTATGCAGTGTTTTCTCTCTCCCTTTTTTATCTTGGATTCTTGTCCACCATTAATGTAAGCTTTGTTACTTCATCTTTCTTACTTTATTAATTACTTCTATGTCTAGATAATTGTTGATGCTTATTTATTTGTAGTTAATTATTTTTATTTGTTGTGTGCCTTAATTTAATTAGTTGTTTAATTAGTCTAATCATGTTGTGCGAGTAGTTAAATAGGGTTTGGATCGTGTGTCTGCCATTGATGGACGTTGAGCTCCGAAAATTAAGTTTTGTATAAAATCACATTTAATTGAAACCTCGCGCATTAAAATTGATTTATTATGCGTTTAACTTTCCTTGTCACGCAACGTTAGTGTTTATAGAGATAATCCTATTTTAATCCACGTGTGACCATTTTGAATTAAATGTTCTATCTCACAACTTTGAGTTAAATTTATTCTTGCGTGATTTTTTTTAACTAAAAATGCTTGGTTAAATATTTACAAACCTAAATTCTAATAATTAGTTGTTTAGCCCATGGCGGGCACGGGATCCGGACTCTCGTTTTATTTAATTGTTAATTAAAGTTAACTTATTGATTTTTCTTTTTTCACCATAACACCCCATCACCTTTTACACTTTTATTCTTGAAGTAATAAATCAATTACCAATCTAATTTACACTCCCTGTGGATTCGATCCCTACTTGCCGCTAAAGTTCCATTAGTGTACCAAGCTGTGGTATTTGTTCTGTATAGGGCGTAAACACCCAACAATGTGTTTTAAATTCAAAGTTATATGCCTCATCAACTCTCCCAATATTAAAGCTAACTAGGAAGGAAGTACCATTTTTACGGACTACTAAATGCGATCAAGAAAACCAAATATTAAAGGACAAATTAATTACCGCCCATGTCTTAACTATTTCTTCTAATGATGTAAGCTATGATGTATATGTCGATGCCACATTGCAATCCTTAGGTTGTTTTTTGATGTAAATTGGAAGAGTAGTGGAGTATAGATCATGACAACTAAAGTCCCATGAATTTAATTTCTCTATACATGATCTTGAGTTAGCTATCGTGGTATTTTCTTTAAAAATATGATGTTGTTACCTATATGGTGAAGAATTTCAAGTCTTTTCAAATCACAAAAGCTTAAAATACATCTTTACCCAAAAGGATTTGAATTTGAGACAACAATGTTGGATGGAATTTTGGAATATTATAGGTTTTAATTATACTAAAATTTGGAACGAGGTAATGTGGTAGCGAACGCTTTATGTCGTAACCCCTTTAGGAGACTTCAGATCTTAATCTCTCATGATATTGCTTCTACCATAAAGCAGTATGCTCTTCAACCAACCCCTCCTTTCTCAAAATTCTTCAACATAATTGCCTATCCAAAGCTGAGAAAGAAGATTCTAGCACAACACCCCACCCTAGAGATAGTGTTGTAATTGAACGGCAAGCCCAACATGGAACTCAAGACTTCTCCTATGATAAGGAAGCAAACTTATGATTTAGAAATAGAGTGCATGTGCTTGAGGAAGCATCCTTACAAGAAGAAGTATTACAAGAAGCCTATCCTTCCAAATTTATGATTCACCTCGAAAGTATCAAAATGTATCAAGCATTAAAGAAATAATATTGAAGGTCTAATACAAGGAATGACATTGAGAACCTTATAAAAAGATGTCTTACTTGTCTGTATGTAAAGATAAAACACCAGTATCCTAGTGGACTTCTCCACCCTTTACTAATTTCAGAATATGAATAGGATCATATCACCATGGATTTCTTTAGTGGACTACCTCGTACGTACAAAGGGTGTAACTCCATTTTGGTGATGATAGATCAACTCACCAAATCTACTCATTTTTTATGAGTTAAAACCATTGATTCTTCTCAGAATCTCAGAAAACTTTACATTAAAAAAATTATTCGATTACATGGAATTACCCTATCAATCGTATCAAACTGAGATTCTCATTTGCAAGATGATTTTGTTAAGCACTTCAAGTTGAAATGGGTACTGACTCGATTTAAGTTCCGCGTTTCATCCTTAAACAGATGGACAATCTGAACACATAATTTAAACTTTGTAAGATATGTTTCGAGATTGTACATTAGACATGCCCAACAATTGGAGTGAACATTTACCACTCATTGAGCTTTCATATAAAAATAATTACCAATCAAGTATCAAAGCCTCCCCATTCAATGACTTGTATGAAAGACCATGTCGATCACCCATATGTTGGACTGAATAGGGAAATAACAAGAAAATTGGTCTGAAAACATTCTAAGAAACTACCGAGAAGATCTAGCAAATCAGAGAGAGACTCGAGAGAGCCCAAGATTTCCAGAAGAGTTATGGAGACCATCATCGAAATCCACTAGAATTTTTAGTTTTTGACGGGGTAATTTTTATAAGTTTCTCCTCGAAATGAAATTTTACGATTCAAAAGGAAAGGGAAATTAACATCAAGGTATATTAGACCCTTCATTATTATCAAACGCATTGGATTTGCAGCCTATCAGTTACAATTACTAGTGGCGTTATCCAATATTCATAATGTATTCAATTTATCCCAGCAACGTCGATCTATTAAAAAACTAACCCATATTGTTACATGACAAAAAATTCCTTTTTAACCCAACCACGAGTTTAAAGAACGCCCCATTTAGATTTTAGACCGTCAAGTGACAATCCTAAAAAATAAATAAATTCCCCTAGTAAAAGTACTTTGGGGACATTAAAATCAGCAAGAAGCTACATGGGAGCCAGAACAAGCAATGAGAAAGAAATACCATGATATTTTTTAATGTAAAATTCGAGGACGAATTTTCTTTTTAGGTAGGTAAATTGTAATACCCGTAAATTTTAACCGAGCTAAATAGTATCAATAACTACATAAAATTCCAATTATCTCCTTTATATGTTATTCAAAACCAAAAACATTATAACAAAGATGAAACTACATCATTAAACCTATAACTTTAATTTATTACCCAAGTACCCCCTAAAGTTTTAAGCTTACAAAAATACCCCCTTGAACTTTTCAAATAAGTAAAACTTGGCTTATACTTAACCCTTAGACGCAAACTTTATATCAAATCAAACTTCTAAACATAAACTAATTAGAATGTACAGTTATAACCCTTGAACTTTCATGAAATTAACAAAATCCCCTTGAATTTTGGAAAAATCCTATATTTAATACCAAATAAATATAAAAACTTCGAACCAAGGACTAAAACTTAAAACCCAACATTTACACATTACCCTCCTCTTAGACAAGCCTCCACATGGGCAAAAGAAGTTATAATCACATGGTTGCACCATGTAACCATGTGTAGTTCAAGTTTTCACGACTTTATCTTCTTAAACAAAGGAAGAATTTACCTCATTTCTTCTCCAATGATCTCCCCTCATCTCATACCATAAATCCCCAATGATTAGAAGCAACAAAACCAACCCCTCATTTTATGTGTTAAACTTAATTTTTCAATTCCAATGGTTTTATGTGTTGTTGAAATTTCTTAGAATAGCGGAAACAAAACCACCCTCATAAAAACCTCTTCCATATTCAATAAAGCTTCAAAATGTTTTTCAATTTTTTTGAAAAACACAATATTTGTAACTTGATGTATACTAAACCTCAATCCATGAAACTTATATTTTTCAATTACTTATGAAAAATTAGGTTGGATTAGTTCCCAATATTTATAGCCCAATATTTATATTTTTTGATTTTTTCCCAATATTTATATTAAAATTTTCTTGTCAAAATATTGTAAGGCAAGGAAGTGTTTGGTCAATCCTAGTTCAAGTTATAGAGAAGTATAATTACAAACTAACCCCTTTTGACATTTTAAAGTTGTGAATTTTAAACCCAACTTTTTTCTACATGTACTTTGTTAGATTTTAGTCAAAAGGTCTTTTACACTAAGTTTAAAATTTGAACCTAATCCATAGAGTTTAAAGTCCCTAAAATATTTACAAATTAGGCCCTAAGCTTTAACAAACACAGTTGTTTTAGTTATTTTCACCAAACCAACATTATTATCAACCACATTAGCTTACAGAAGTATTTGTGTACAAATAATCAAGTACCATACCCTCTCGATCCCCTCTTCAATCATAATTACGCTCGTTCGATATTATGTATAAGTTGATTTTACATTTTTAATAGTAAAATTAGCGTACTTATTTAAACAACTATTGTTATCACTATGTTATAGCCCTACTTGATTCCTAATATGGGTAGAAATTACCAGAATAATATGTTATTATGTCTTTAGTTACTTTTAATTATGATCAATCGGATTAATTTTTACTCTTCTCACCTAGTAGCTGATATCATGAAAATCATTGTAATGATTTATTCTGTTTACCCTGCACCTCTGTGCATATTATTCATTGAAAGAAACATCAGTATTGACTAGGGAGTCAACTATCATGTTCTCCCATATAATTTTTCAACTTGGACAAATGTCTTATAAGTTTGAGGGGCTGAATTTTAGCTACATACGTATGAGTTCCACTTTAATTGTGTACCTAGTGGGTTACTTTTTCCCAACAATTTTGGGTTAATTATAATTTCGTTATACTGACGAAGTTTTGCTAATTTCTATACCCATTTGTAATTTGGTAAGTATGGGATTATCATCTTAAATTCCTTAACTTTCTTATTATAAAATTTGTACCATATTGTTTTACTAAACAATAAATTCGATACACACTCCACATTTCTATCAACATATAATTTGTTATAAAATTGGTAAGATTTGCTTAGCATATTTGGGCTAATTATTTTACAGTCTAGATGTTCTAGGAGAAAGTGGATAGTCCCACCTCCCTTTTTGTGATATACACGAGCCACATGTTTACATATTTAATTATGTGGATGGAGATTAAAGAAGATGGGAGAAAGTATTGGCGGTTTTTGATGACCTACTTTATTTTTCAGTTTAAAAATAAATGTAATTCACCCTTGTGGTGGTAGCACAATAAGTGTGCGACAGTACTTAATGAATAAAGTTTTGTTTTTTTATTTAACTTTAATTGTTACTTTCTTGTATATTCATATAAAAAATAGGGTGTGACACATTTTCTTCCTCGTTCTCACTCTCTTCAGAATGATTCAAAATATTATCGAGGCTTTCACGTTTAGAAATATACTCATTGGCATGGGACAAACTAGTAATGATAATGTGGCTTATCAAGAACGCACATAAACAGTCTTCATGTGGTGATTCATCCCCGAAATCCACTGAATCGAATTCACTAACGACAATAGTGTCCTTATATGCAACTTTCTTTCCCTATCTCTTAAGCCCAGTGGCACACTCATGGGCGTTGTGTCCCTTGCCGTCACACTCATATAATCTCACATCATCTTTCTCACAAACATTCTTTCCCTCATTCCTATATTTATTTTTCTCGAAAATTTTTCTTAAGAAGAACTTTCTTAGTTAAATTTGAGATTTTTTTTTATTTTTTTGCAAAAAGGGCTAAATCATCTAGCTCAAAATCAAAATCAAACTCGAACTCAGAATCATAAATTTTTTCTTTCTTCTTTATAGATTGGGCCTTCAAAGTCATCCATGTATCCTTTGTCTTAGGTTTAACAATTTTAGGAAACATTTCGATCTCATAAGTTTGAAGGTCTACTAAAAGTTATTCTAACCTAAGCATATCTAAAATTCCCAATGAATTCAAAACTGTGACTTTAGGGATAAAACGGACTGGCCAGGATATCAGTAATTTTCTCACCCAAATGAAAAGTAGAATTTGCTATGTCTGACACACATGTATAAAACTCATCAAAATACTCAGACTCTAGCATGGTAATAGTCTTAAACTGGATGGTGACATTTTGAATCATAAAAGTTTCACAGCATTTGTCCCCTCGTGAGTGAGCTGGAGGGTATCCCGAGCTTCCTTAGACATGATTCACGTCATGATGCAATGAAACTCGTCAAGGTTGACGACTACGTACTCCAATTTAAGTCATCCTTCATCTAAGTTGTGACGGGTTTAATACTTTCGACATTATCGATTATGACAATGGGTGATGTTCACCCTCTTTCACATACAAGCCAGACCCTTTGATATTTTGATTTTAATGACCCATTAAAAATAATAAGCCTATTATACAAATTATCCATAAAATCCAAATTTTTAAAGAAGCACACAAAAACTTAGTGTAACTAGCTCTAATACCAATTTGAGAAAGTGGGGATTCTATGGAATCATTCCTATATTAGGCCAACCGCACACAAATACAATTTTACTAAAATTCGTCTTTTAATTAATTTAGTGTGCATGCAAAGATGTGGTCCAAAATTATATATATTAAACCAATCAAGTAAGTATGCAAAGAAGTAATGAAAAAACCCTTTTCAGGAAATTGTATTCGATACTATAGAGAATTCGATCTACAGACTACTTAGAATGATTAAGTGTAACACATATCGTCTTCAATTCTTCTACAGAATATGAACTAGTCCAGTGCCATCAATAGGAAGCGATCTTCCCTTGTATGCACCGATTAACCTTCTTCTTGACTAGTAGAACCTTAGTTCCACAAGTCAGTAATAGAGATGGACTCTACAAGGGTTTATGCAAGGTGTATGGAAATTAGGATTCATAAACTCATAAATTATATAAATGGATGTATGATTTGGAAAAATATTACATAGTTTTAAAAAAAAATATGAGAACTTTTGGAACAAGTATTGAAAAAAAAATTCGCCAAAGTTCTTGAGAAATTCTGAAAAAACCAAGTTCTCATGGAAAAATCACGAATTTTGAGACGGTTGGCTCACTCGAATGAAATTAGATCTCGTTTGAACGAATAAAATAGTTTCATTCAAATGACATATTATTTTGTTCTAACAAAACCCACATTTCATTCGAACTGCCTTTTCACGAGCTTCGAACGAGAAATCTCTGTTAAGGTAAGGATATCTCGTTTGAATGTCATTTGATGTTGGTTCAAATTAAACCACACATCTCGTTCGAACGAGGCCCAATCTCATTTGAATGAGCCTAAAAATAAAATTCTTTTTATAAAAAGCCTCGATTTAAAATTCAAACATCCCAGAATATGATTTATATTAATTCATGAAAAACCATAAGTTTATACCTCCATAAAGTGTTGGTGACGAATCCAGAACAGTGCTCGGTCACTAACGGATCTTCGAATGAACCTGGAGACAAAGTAGATTTCCAGTTTGAGATGCCAATTTACAATGGGATACGCTAAAACTAACAAAAAGCCTAAGCTATAAGAAATTATAAAATATTGATCTTACAAGTAGGAACTTATCAGTTTTCTTTGAGACAAAATGGATGAGGACAATAACATTTTTTGCTAGAATTTAGACCTCCTTGACAATTCTTGGAGACTTCATATCCAACAGAGCTTGGATATTTTTTGGATTGGCCTCTATGCCTCGCCAAGTGACCATAAACCCAAGGAACTTGCCTCCCGCTACACAAAAGGAATATTTATTTGGGTTTAGAGTCATTTTGTTTATCTTAAGGACAATAAAGTTTTCCCTAAGGTTATGTACATGATTCTGAGCCTCTAGGATTTTGACTAGCACATCATCACCATAAATTTTCATAGACTTACTGATGAGTTCTTTAAAAATGGATTTCACCACCCTCTGATACATTGATCCTACATTCACTATACCAAAAGGCTAAATTGTCAGCTTTGGGTTGGCCAGACTTGTCACTGACTCGTTACGATTAAAGATCTTGACAGATCTGTGATAACTTTCTCAATAAAAAATCCCACCGTATCTTTTTTTCCCATCGTTTTCATTGCCCCCATTTTTCAATCTCTCTCTCTCTCTCTACATTTTCAGGTGAATTTTTTCTCTCCCTCTTTCCTTGGTATATGTTTGTGTGTGTGTGTGTGTATATATATATATATATATATATATATATATATATATATATATATATGTGTGTGTGTGTGTGTGTGTGTGTGTGCACGCAGGGATGTGTGTGCAGGGGAGTGGGGGGACAGGGGGAGGTGAAAAAATAAATTTGGGGATATTTTGGGGAGGTGAGAGAATAAGTTTGGTGAGAGCATAAATTTGCGTTTGGTTTTAGTGTAAGATATTTTAGTGTGTTGTTTTCAATTTGGGGATTAATATATGGAATGTCACATGTGCATGTATGATTATTCAAATAGTATTAATGTTGTTTATGGACTTTATATTTTTCCCAAAGTGTTACCATCCCCTTAGCTCCTTATGAAATGGACTGAAACATATGAAATGATCTAAACATTAATCACTTTTTTAATTTGTATACAATTTAATTTTATAGGACCTATTTCTCTAAATTGAAATAGATTAAGGGATGTGTTTCGTAGAGGTTCTAATGAATTTGTCAAATACGCAAAGAGATGTCAAGATGATAAAGAGTTTTCGTGTCTGTGTGCTAGGTGTAAGAATGGTAAGGTGTTTGAGTGGAAAACAGTTGAACTACATTTTTTAAGATGGGGTATGCAAGATAGTTATCGAATTTTTATTTTTCATGGGGAACCAAAAGTTTCTTTTGTCCCCAAGCACCTTTTTAACAACCCTCAACAAGTAGGAAAAATGTACAAGGGGAGGATGACAATGTATATTATAATATATTAGAGGATTTAGTTGAAGATGCATATGGAGTTCATAAAGTGGAAGATAATGGGGTCATTGACAATGTACATGGTTCAGGTGCTCATGAAGATATCGGGATAAACCTTGATGATGACTAACAAAGTTTAAAATTTAATATGAGCCAGCCGTTATACTCTAGTTGTGAGAAAGATCAAACAACTTTACATGCCATGGTTGGTTTGCATAGTTTGAAGACCCAGTATGGTTTGTTTGGCAGTATCGTGATAGGAATTTTGAATTAGGTGAAGAGCTTGATACCCAAGCAGAATACGCTTTCAAACAGCTATCCTACTATGAAGAATAGTTTGAAAGGTTTGATAATAAAGTATAAATTAATTCATGCTTGTGTGTGTGATTTCATACTATACCGAAAGGAGTATTAAAGTCTTGATCGGTGTCCGGTATACGATGAACAAAGATATGTCCAATCTACTGGCAAGGAAGGTACAAGCTCAAAAGTGCCTCAAAAAGTTTTTGAAATATTTTTCCCTTAGGCTAGTACCATGGATATCGGAGGCAATGACTTGGCATAATAGGGCAAAAGCAGGGAAAAATCTCATGCGTTATCCTATTGATTCTATAGGTTAGAAGAGGATAAATTTTGAGTATCCTGATTTTACTTGAGAACAACGTAATATTCGTTCGGCAATATAAACACATGGTTTTAATCCATTTGGAAATCTAAGCACCATTCGGAGTGTAGGGCCAGTGATCCTCGCCCCACTCAACCTCCTTCATTGACAATGTATGAGACCTGAATTTTTGATGTTGTCTTTGTTAATCCATGGGATAAAGGAACTAAGTGACGATATCTATGTCTACCTGGATCCTTTGATAGAATAATGAAAGGAGTTGTCCAAAGAGGGTGTGCAAACATTTGACTCTTTTATAAAAGAAGAGTTTACACTAAAAGCTATGTTGATGTGGGTAATTTATGATTTTTCAGCTTATGGGACATTATTCGGTTGTATTATATGGTTATTTGGTGTATCCTATTTGTGGAGAGGAGACTGAATCTCTTCATTTCCCCACTAGCTCAAAAAATGTATACCATTGCCATAGGAGTCTTTTAACCCCCCTCTCATGGTTTTAGATTTGAGAACGGTTTTATTTTTTTACCCTGTGGGGTTTAACATAGGCTACGGTCGAGAATACTTTCAGGCTCAGAAATTAAAAGTAAATATTCTGATTGTGGCCCTAATATTCCAGGTAAGAATCTTAAATTTAAGAATGTCAAGCATAAGATGACCCCAATTGCGAATGAAACTGAGACAAGAAAGGCATGGTCTAGGAGGTCAATTTTATTTGACTTGCCTTATTGGAAGAATAACTTGTTTCCCCATGTATTGGATGTCATGCACGTAGAGAAGAACATCGCTGAATATATTTCGAGCACATGCCTTAGGGGGAGTCATTCTAAGGATGGAGAAAATGCAAGAAAATACCTTAAAGTGTTGAAACTATAGCCCAACTATGGTTGAAAGAAAATAATTTGGGAATGACAATAATTTCCCTTGGTGCATTTACTTTGACGAGTGAGGAAAGGAAGGTTATTTTAGACGCAATATATAATTTGAAAGTTCCATCTAATTTCCCCTGGTGAGTTTACTTTAACGAGTGATAAATACTTTCCCCCATATTTCTTTGACATAAGTGTTCACTTGTCGGTACGCCTATGCGACAAGACACTTCTTTGCGGCCCAGTTAGATATCGATGGATGTATTCATTTAAAAGATTGATGAAAGTTTTCAAAGATTACATCAAGAATACATGATACATTGAAGGATCAATTGTAGAGGAATACATCACCGTGGAGTCATCAATCTACACTTAGGAATATATGCCTGACTCGACCAATGTGGATGACAATGACGAGTTCGTCGATGAGGGTGGTCATTTGATGGGAAAACGAGTGAAATTAATGAGTTTGCAACATGAAAAAATAGCTCGTTATCTATTTGACACACATGAAGATGTCAAAGAATGGAAAAAGTAAGTTTAAATTATTTTAACTTTTACATTATTTTAATTTTTACATGAGTAATTGTGTAATACATTTGTCACGATCTATGCAGAAAATATGAAGCCTCTGAGAATAATAAAAGGCAAAAAATAATGGCATAATCAGACAATGAATTTAAGTTGTGGTTGTTACACGAGGTATATATAATGAAAATAGTTGTTATTAAATGTTACATTACAAGAAAACTTTACAACTAATCTAATTAATTTATCTATATTCTCAGCTCTTAAAAACGGGTGACGCGGCATCAAGGCTTGCTCGTCTATCCACTAGATCCTTGTTCATTGCACAAGAGTACAAAAAGTATCGATTGAACGGTTAGGTATTCGGTGTAAGGGTATACGAGGAAAATGCAAATGTACAAAACTCAAGCATTTCATACAAAGCTCTTAATTTCTTTGGAGCGAGAGCGAACGATAAAACCTCGGTGAAGCTGAAATAACTTACTATTGTGTAATTCAAAATATATTTCAATTGGACTATGTAAACTTCAAAGAGGTTGTATTTTACTGTGATTTGGTAAGAGTTGAGGATAAAAATGCTTGTAAAGTTGATCCTGGTACCAATTTTATTATGGTTGACTTGTCCAAGTTGAAGAGCAATGAACACGTGAGCAATGAGCCGTTTGTTTGTGATTTTCAAAAGGTAAAGAAAGTGTTTTACCCAAAGTATATCAATAAGGAGTCGTGGTCAATCGTCCTTCTTGGGCCAAAGTTTCTAAACAGTAGTGTGGATAACTTAGCTACACCTAGACAATATCAATCCATTTTTTATGATAACCCGAATTTGAAACAATTTTTTGATTTGTAATAAGTATTGAAATTAGTTGTAATGATGAGTGGTTGTATTATTCTAGTGATTTATTATTATCGAGAATATCTAAAATTAAAGAAAAATAAAAACTTACTATCATGTGCTCCACCTCGGTGTAAGACGTCCGCCTGGAGTAGTGCACATCCAACTTTTTTTCCCGATTGTCCCTCCTCGATTGGCGAGATGCCAAATATCGCTCATTGGTGTCATTGTCGATAAATTTTGTCACTGTGCCAATGAGATCTTCTCCTTTGGGGGACGGCGTTACGTAGTCTCAGAATAGACTCCCCGATCTTTCCAAAGTATAGTGCCCGCAAATTATTCTTTCACGTCTTATATTAATCCCTCAATTCCTCCAACGTGGAGTCATGGAGATATGTGGGTAAGCCGAATTGTTCCTGTCAAGAAAATAGAAACCAAAAAAGAAAGTAAGTGTTGGTTGCTTATAAATATAAATATAAATACACTGCCTGTAGTGCCCCCCAAATGTTCAACTTGAGGTCAATAGGCATGACCCTCCAATGAGTGTACCCCGAGCCAACAATCGCCTTCAGCAACTCTAGCGCTCTAGCTAATAATTCTGTCTTATTCTCAATGATGGACCCAAATTTGCCCCATTTTGGGGGCCTATTAGCCGAGGATCGCTCATCGCCTCCGCTACTGGGCCCGGATGAAGTCATTTTCTGTAAATATTATTATTATTAGTACAAATATGTATATGGACTTTGAATTAATTCTCAAATCCGATAACAACAATACATACCAATACCAATATCAATATCAATTTCAATTTATAACAATACCAATACTAATTTCAATTTACACGCATGCACACACACTCTCGGGTCATGGACTTTGAATTAATGCTCAAATATGACAATAACAATACATACCAATAGCAATATCAATTTATATCAATTTCAATATGTACTAATACCAATAGCAAATTATAAAAATTTATACCAATACCAATTTCAATTTACATACACGCACACTGTCCCCTCCCCCCCATGCACACACTCCCGAGTCATGAACTTTTAATTAAAGCTTAAATTGATAAAAAATTATAATTAACATATTCATTTGGTTATTACAAACATTAAAATGATCAAGTACAAATGAATAAAAAAAACATTAAATTAGCATTACTTTGCGTTACTTACTAATTTTGTATTATTTTATTTCAGGACACGGAGGGTGGCCCCGGGGGTAGGGCACATAGGTTCGATGCCTATGTGGTAATTCAAACAAAAAAGGGAATGGACAATGAGGTGGTCCCGAGCGTCGTATCCACCATTGTAAGTTATAAATGTTTAATTTTCTAATTATGTTATAGTGTTTTTTATTTACTTAATTAACTAATCCTGTACTTTTTGTCTTTTTAGGCAAAGCATAAGGTAGTGCGTGAGTCACAATCTGATGCTGACAAAACATCTTTTCCTATGGACGTACTTAGCCAAGTGCTCGGGCCGGATCACAAGGGGAGGACTAGGGGGTGAGCTTTCATGTGGGAAAGTCTAGGATCATCATAATGGAGACGATCAACAGCGGGTTAGCACATAAGGTGGACACCCTTGACAACTATCGAGGTTAGATGCGAAGGCCCTAGATATGTACGCCTTCATGAAGTGTGATTTGGGTAAGGGAAAGGAGAAGTAGGTAGTGGTAGACGAGGATGAGGGTGAGGATGAGGATGTCACTACTTCATCGCTGATACGCACGGACTCAGCTCCATATAATGATCCATTTTCCATCGTGACCCCCGCCGAGCGGCCTATGTCGACAATCGGTTGGTCGTGCGTATTTTTACTCGACATATATTATGGGGAGATGATAGCGAGGGGGTTGAGGGATTAAATCTTCCTCCTTAGCATATTGGTTCATGGACTTCCCCTCCAAGACATTGAGGCAAGAGTGCACGTCATGCATGTAGGTGATGGAAAGGAGAACTCACTTTTGTGGTTGAACGAACAATGCGATGTTCAACATATTGCAGGGTGTCTCAATTCATATGTCATGTAGAGTTCCTTCTACCTCCAACTTGCTCCATCTTCATGACATCATTTCTATCTTTTTCAATGGATATTTGGATATTGGGTGGTTTTTTTATTTTTTTTATTTTGATACATGTTAGTTTGGATATGGATATTTGGATTTCTATTTCATTTGGATATGGATTATATATGCCATGATTTGATATATTATTTCTATCTTATTTAGATGTATGTTATTTAGACATGTACAATTTTGTTATAACAAGTACAAATACACTGTTGGGCAATGGCAGTGGCCATACTGCCCAATTTTTTTTTAATTATGCCTAGAATTATCACGGTTTTTTATCGTAACAATTTTTTAGGTTTTGTTACGATCTTATTATGGTCTTTGACCATGACAAATATTATCAAGGTCATAGACTGTGACAGGACCGTGAAAAGTCTAATGAACACTGACTTTGGCCGTGACAAGTCCGTGGTAAAGAAGTTATCATATCCAGACTTTTCACTGTCAAAGACCGTGATAAGTCTGCTATTTTGGTGTAGTGATTATTTATCCAGCTCATCTTGGATATTCTTTAGATTGACCTCTATGCCTAGACTAGTGACCATAAACCCAAGGAACTTGTCTCCTGCAACACCAAAGGAACATTTTTTAGGTTGAGTCATATAGTTCATCCTAAGGAAGACAAAGTTTTCCCTAAGGTTATGTACGTGATTATGAACCTCCAGCATTTCGAACAGCACGTCATTAATATATACCTCCATGGAGTTACTGAAGAGGTATTTAATAATGGAGTTTACCACCCTCTGATACGTTTCTCTTGCATTCTTTAGTCTTAAAAGAATAACTTAAGAACACTAAGTACCTTTGTTTGTCTTGAATGAGGTATTTTATTCATCTACGGTACCATTATGATCTAATTATATTCAAAGTAAGAATCTATGAAGGAGAGGAGCTCATGACCGGGAGTAGAGTCTACCAAGGTGTCAATCTGAGGTAAAGGTTAGGCGTCTTTAAGTCACATCTTATTGAGGTTAGTGAAATAAATGCACCTCCTTCACTTTTTATTCGTTTTAGGCACATTTACCATATTGGAGAGCCATTCTAGATACTTGATTTCTCTAATGAAGTTAAATGATAGGAGCTTGTTAACCTCCCCCATTTGTAGCGTTGTGCCTTTCTAGGCTAAATAATATTTTTTTTGTCAGACTAGTTTATTATTCAGTCCATGTTGAGTTGATGGACCATGATGTTAGGGTCCACCCGAATCATATCTCAGTCACTCTAGGCAAAGACATCTTTGTTCTCCCTCGAGAACTGAATGAGTTCCTCTCTGCGGAAGAGGCAAAGATCGATCCCAATCTAAACTTCATTAGTTGGATCCTCTACATCAATGCATACGATGATCAAAGCTTCATCTAGCTCTCCCCTTTGCTATTTCTTTTCATCTTGTATATCTAAGGTATCCATATTTAAAAAATCCATAACTAAGTTTTCTGCCTCTTTGGAAGAGTGAGGTAAAACAACATTAGTTGACATTTTGATGTAAATGGGACTTATCGTTCCCACAGACAATGACAAACTAATGGGAGATAAAATTATAAGTGCCTTTAGACCTATGGGTTCTCTCCTCTGGACCACAAACACGTAAGAGAAGAGAAGTGTCAAAGTCTAAGTCAATAACTTAAAGTGGTTTAGATCTCAGGAGGGGGTTCTACGTACATTGTCAAAGTTATTGCACTTGTTTATTATATGATAAATAAGTTGTCACAGTCTAAAAGACTTTTTGAGCTTTGTTTAAGAGAGTACGAGGTCTTGCATCCTTTATCAGCGATTATAAGGACCTTAAGAAGTAACTGGTTGATTTTTTTAAGGATTCCAAAGTAATGCTTTAGGATTTAATAAGATATACAAAGTGTTTGAGAAATGGAAATAACCCAAGTTACAAGTATACACTCTCAATAGTTGGTCGAGTGTGTGGAACCGAGAGTAAACACTTGTGAAGTGCTAAAAATCTTGGTTCCCTCTAAGTTGTATTGTTTAAACCTATCGTCATCCTTCAATTAGCACCTATTTATATGCATACTCTAGAAGAGATAATGAATGGACCATCACAACATGTCTCGAGTGACTATAAGGTCTGGCGTGTCAGTAAAGGGGATGGAGTGTTGGTGAAAGGTTTTTCAGGTGGAATGTGGGTAGTGGTGGAATTAAATGTTGATGGGAGAATTTAATGCGAGTGGAGATGGGTAGTGGTGGTAGGTGGAATAGTGTTTTGCTTTTTTCTTGCTCGATCGATTGGTCGTTGATGCTCTGCCAGAGGTCTGAGAGCTTGAATACTGCTATAAGATTGTCATAGGTTGTCCTTGAGGTGATACGCAATGATAAAATTTAGTTCTGAGGATTAGGCGACCCTGGGAGGTTATTCTTCTTTGGATTGAGGTCTTCCCCGAAGGCTAGATATGGCAGAACCATAGGTTTGTGGTCTATGAGATTGGTTAAGGCGGGCATGCTAGTGAGACTCACCCTTTTAGGAGGCAAAAATCGATTGGACTATGCTATAGCAATTGGGACCAATTTTGAATACGACAAAGGTCTGGGGATCTAGGTAGTGATCTTTTTTAGGTCATGGACTAGCCTTGGGACTTCTGATCTTGCATGAGCGTAGTAAGGGAGTCCAAGAGACTTTTGAATACCAAGTTCAATATAGGGTATTATCAAAAAGAATTATTGTTAAAGAATACAAGGGTTTATAGTGTAAAACCTCCGTGGATGAAATATCCCAATTGTAGTTACTAAACTAGGAACTAAAATCAACTAATAAAAATCAAGAAGTTTGCAAGTACAACAAATAAAAAAAGAAAATGGAGTTATGTCTCAAATGCGAGAAAAGTACTCTAGCTAGGCCTCCTTCTTGATCGCTTGTTATAGACACTTGAGCAACTCCTTCATCAAGTCGATTGCAATTCTTTCCTAGAAAAGAAAACCTTGGATTAGTGTTAAGTGAATATGTTCTAAGCTAACATGCAACTCACACACACTTAGATTTCATTTGTTTTTTCATCTAAATTTGAAGTCTGAATCTGAAATCTAAAGACTGAATCTGAAGTCTGAAATCTGAATCTGAAAAATATGTTTGTTTGCATGTCTGAAAATACCTCTGAATTAATGTATTTAAACGGATTCAGACTTCAAATTCAGATTTCAAATGTAACTCTACCTCTTAATCATTAAGAGCCAAATATAATCGCCAGCCTCTTGATAATTTAAAAAAACAAACACTTTTTGGTACCTCTTAGGTCTGAATGGTACAGATTCAGGCTTAAGAGGTAAAAAAAATAACACCTTACATTTACAACCAATCCTAATAAGTTACAACTATATCTAAATGAATGGATTAATACAACCAATACTAACGAATTGCAGTGGATATATAAGCATAAAGATATCAAACCTATAACATGTATTTTATACTCTCATAAACTACCGAAATATGAGGATATGGAAATCAGATATATAGATTAAATAAAAAAAATTTAGATCTCATGAAAACAAAAATAATTTTTGACAAAAACTAAGTTTTAAAATAAGATTTTAAACCTTTCAAAAGGTTTAGAATCTTTTTATGCAAGAGGTTCAAATCAATACATACACATACATAAAAACTGGATTTCAAGTTATGATAACTAGAGACCGACTAGATTAAAAAGTTTGAAGGTAAAAAGTGAGATCAAGTACAAATATGTTTAAAATATATACATGCAAAGCTTTACAAAACATTTTTACACAAAAATTCATATAGATTTTAAACCGTAGACATTAAACTATAGGTGATTAGGTTGTTTTCTCGGGAAAGTAACAACCAGAAACACTCCTTTCTTCTCTCTTTTTCTTCGCTTTCTGAGAAAACCCTAATCTCAGCGTCTCTCTTATCCTCACTCTTCTCCCTTTTCTCTCACTAAAAATTGACTAAAAGACCTCAGCAATTGAGAGTTAAACATTTTACATAGATGGTTGTTAATGACTTTAGATACTGGTGAAATTTATTTAAAGGTTGTGATTTATTTAACCTACACCATTATGATCTAACAAATCTCATTACTGTAATACCCCGTACTTTTGGCTATATTTATTTTTGGGATTAATTAATTAAATGTAAATTAATTGGGAATTAATACGGGTAAAATACTAGCGAGTTGTGAGTTGGTATTTGACTATATTGAGTAAATATGATGTTATATGAATATTGAATTATGAATTTGTCGTGAGATTGATATACGGCAATTTGGTCATTTTATTGAGACGCGGGTGATAGATGCGTCAGCATATAAATATTTTGATTATAAAAGTGAATTTAAATTCTTTAAACCGTATGGTCGTTTTGAGTGCGCCAACGCGTCCGGAAGGGTCGAGATAGTCAGAAAACACTAGCCGGGGGTGTAGTTCGGGTCCCGGGGTATTTTTAGGCCATACCGGCAATATAAAGGGTATTTTGGTAATTTCGTATTTTTAGGAATTAAAAATGACGAAAATTAGAGAAGTAAATCTGATTGGGAATAGACCCACTAAACCCACTAACCAACCCTTAAGGACCCAATAAGCTACGGGAGTTATCAAATTAGGTTTCCAACTTTCCCAAAGAAAACCCTAGCCACCATAGCCACTTTGGAGAAGAAGCTTGGAGAAAGAGAGAGAGAGGAAATTCTGCAAAAAGAGAGAGGAAATCACCATCAAAATCAGAGATCGAAACAAGGCAAGTGATTTAAATTACATTCTTTATGCGGTGAATGCTTCTTCCATGTTAGAAATCTTAATAATCATTCTTATTTAAGAGATAAAGGAAAACCCATGAAATTGGAAGATATTAGTTTAATTTTGGTTATAGGTTTGCATGTAGAAACGTTATTGGAAGATTGAATTCAGAGATTTCATATTTATGTGATGTAACAACGGATTAAATTCTGGGAATTGATGATGAGAAAAATCTAGGGTTTATGTTCTTGAACAAAATTGGGGAAAAATGTAGAAACTTGTGATTTAATGATGTTTAGGATGTATTAATTCCTTAAAAGATGTTAGTATATGAACTTAGCATGTTTTAGGATGATTAGAGAACTTAAAACATTGTTGGAACGAATTTTAGAGGAGATTTGAGGAGTAAGAATTGATGAAAAACGTAACTAAGAAATTCTGGGCCGAAACTGGTCCCTCGTTAGAAGACCTCCCCAGGTCGTTCGAACGAGCTTCTAACGAGTTGACCAGTCGCTTCTAACGAGGGGAGACTTCGTTCGATACCTTCGTTCGAACGAACTGTATTTCGTTCGATACATTCGTTCGAACGAGATGTCGTTAGAAGGTACAGTTCATTCGAACGAACTGGAATCTCGTTCGAACAGCCTCGTTCGAATGAGACTTCTAAGGAGTTGGCAGTTTAGGCCTTTTTGTCCTATTTTGATTTTGGGAGTCCCGTAAACTTGTTCGAGGGTAGAGATAACATTCCATTGATGATGTATTGATAGATTTGGGACTTTTGGGTTATTATGAGGAGTAAATTATATACGAGTGATTTAAATCAATGGACCGTTTGGGTTGAGACTTGAGTGTCTACTACGACGTGAGAATAAATTATGGCGCGTATGATTATAAACCGGAATCGTATAAAGTGTATAAATTATATATTGGTACTAGAATGAGAATAGTACTACAATTAAACTACGGGATTACTAAGACGTGTGTTTACTTAGTATTGGTATATGAATTGTGTGTATGACATACCTACCATACTTGCTATCATGGGAGGTTTGCGTTCGCTTAGGGACCTCTAATCCTTGTGTTGCCCGGATTTAGACTGGTTACCTTGATGAACATAGGTCATAGAAAGGCTTATTGGGATATTAATAAGTCCGCTGATCGTGGGAGCGTAGGTATGTGCGTGACCCATGTGATGTGACTGTGTTCGCCTCCATTATTTGTGATGTTGTTATTTGTGAACTATTCCTGAGAGATTCGGAATATGTAATCCTTATGTACGTGATGTACCGGGATGGATAGCAGAGTATGTGTGCACCACAGCTTAGTTCTCGGGGTGCTTGTATTGTATATTTATGATGTAAATAATATACACTTAATTAATGGGAACCTTCATGTAAATGTTGTGAATATAATTACGGTATTGTTTCGAGAAAAACATAACGGATTAGCTGATAGTGAAATATATTGCATATTGAGCCTCTGAGTTTATGTTAAACCCCTATTTAATTACGAGCGTTATAATGTTAATAGAACTGAGTAATAAGGGTAGGACCTACGACAGTCTAGCTAGATATGAGGTCACTTAGCTAGTAGTTTGTGTCGTTGTAGATGGGTACTTACGTTAGGAGTGCACAGTTAGACGAGAGGTGAGAATATCATGTGAGTGCACGTCCTAACATGTACTTTGCATTTAATGTTTTAAATGTTTTTAAAGCACTTGCAGGTTTTTAAAATATCTCCACATTGGGGCTCTGACCCGTTTGCTTTCAAATCTATTTTTTCTCGTAAAACCATTTTAGGTGCCCAGCCACAAGGACACCATGCATAGGATACTCATTCAGGTGACGAGCTGTAGCTGTTTGTGGAAGCTACAGGGATTTGCTTTTAGACGCTTCTATCATTTGGATTCCCGATTCAGTATTTATCAGTTGTAGGGCATGTTGCCCATTTCTTTTAGAGACATCTTTCCATTTCAGTTTTCAGACTTGGTCATGTATTGATTTAGTATTCAGTATTTTCATTGCTTATTTCAGTGTGGGATTTGTAGTGAGGAGTTTTCCTCCAGACTTTATTTACATTATGTGATGGTTATTCTATTTACTTTGTTATGGTGAATGGTGTTATTATTCTTCATTACACTTGTTGCATGTTAATCAGACTTAAATTAAAATTTGGCAACTTACTTTTTAAATACTATGTGGTTAGTAATCATTAAAATGTTTTCGACAGTGATGCTATTAACTGGACCAACTTGGCATTTTGAATTAATTTAATAAAGGAGTAGCTACCCGGTATTTAATTAGTCGGTGTGTCACAGTTGGTATCCGAGCATCAGGTTCTAGTGTCCTTTAGGATCTGACGGCTTATTATGTTTCCACTAAGTTTCTTTGATATAGAGCCCTATATTTTAGGACTGTTGTACTCTTTTTGTGTATGCTACGTTCTTCAGCTATATTAAGTTTATAGCCTGCGAACTTATAAACTTCATTATTATTTCAGATGCCTCCACGACGTTCACGACGAGTTCCCAGGGATGCAACGCCCGAACCCCAACCCGCTCCAGTTCAGGGCATGATGAACGTCGCTGAGGTTGCAGCTATAGTAGCCCAAGCGGTAAATGCCGCTATTGCCGTAGTCCAGC
Organism: Sambucus nigra; assembly: GCA_949130495.1. Taxonomy (NCBI): domain Eukaryota; kingdom Viridiplantae; phylum Streptophyta; class Magnoliopsida; order Dipsacales; family Adoxaceae; genus Sambucus; species Sambucus nigra. Next base: position 76,142,325 of record OX422210.1, on the reverse strand, counting down.
AGGCACCACCTCAGGCGTCAGTTGCCGCACCAGTACAGGCAAATGCATTCCCGTCTGCTTGGGAGCGTGTACGTGACGCTTTTCAGAAAGCGCATCCGCCAGAGTTTGCAGGTAGCTCAGATGTGGTAGTCTCGAGCCAGTGGAGAAAGGATATGCAGAGGCACTTAAGGATGTATGAGTGCACGGATGTTCAGAAGCAGGTGCTAGCTACTTTCAAGCTAGTTGGATCTGCACTGCAATGGTGGGAGTCTATTACCACCATGGAGGAGAGGGATACTCTCACTATTCAGGACTTCTGGGTGCGGTTTGACCGCAAGTATTTTCCGTCAGCTGTTCATACGGAAATGAGGAGGAAATTGATGAGTATGAAATAGGAGGGTAAGACTGTGGCCGAGTATGAGGCCGAGTTCACAAATCTGTTGAATATCGTTCCGGATGAGATACCAACAGAGAAGAAGAAGATTGAGAAATTCACCGACGGGTTGACCTGGAGGATCCGTCAACATCTGTTGGGGAACCTTTCGTTGGCCACGTATTCTGATGTGGTTAACGCTGCTTTGTTACACTGCCAGGACCACGGCTTTCATATGGTTGAGGGCAAGAGGTCGGGAGAGTCTAGCCATCAGGGCAGGACTGGAGGACATGGTGCCGGTGGGGCACAATCTGTTCAGGGGTAGAGACAGGGTGAGCAGGGTTCTCAGCAGGGGGATCAGAAGAGGTTCCGATCAGGGAACTACAGACAGGGACAGGGAGGTTTCCGTCAGGGCCATCAGGGTTCGAACGGCCATCAGGGGCAACAGGGGCAGCAGTTTCACCAGGGCCAAGGGAGGAACGGTAACGGCCACCAGAGACGGGGACAGTAAGTGCAGAGAGGAGGGAACTTCCCAGGGAAGTGTTTTGTTTGTGGTAAGACTGACCATAAACGACAGGATTGTCCTGATAGGGGCAGGGACCCACAGCAGCAGCAGCAGGGTGCTCGCCAGGAGCCACAGAGGCCTATGTTTCCCGCCGCTCTCCCCGCACCGCCACAGATGGTAGCATTGCCACCCATTCCAGCAGTCCCAACTCAGCAGGGGCAACTACAGTATGGACGTGTCTATAACGTCCACCAGGCTGCAGTTCTACAGGCACCGCCCACGATTGAGGGTACGTTTCCTATCCATGGCACTATGGGTCGGGTATTGTTTGATACGGGGGCTACACATTGTTTTATAGCTACACACTTCGCGAAAGCTTTACGATTGTTAGCTACGGCAGAGAGAACAGTGACGTGTGTCGACTCACCATTGGGGAGTGGGTCACTTTTATTCTTTATATGCCGGGGAGTGGGAGTAGGGATTGGTAGTCTGGTATTACCTGCAGATATGTTGGTATTAGATATGCATGTTCACGATGTGATCATCGGTATGGATTGGCTCGTAGCTTATAGGGACATGATTGATTGCTTCAGCGGAAGCATTGTTTTTGCCATTTCGAGGCAAGAGATGTTTGTAGTGGCGATGCCTCACCCAGAGGGAGGATCGACCGCTCATCTGTATTACATAGAGGAGGATACCTCTAAGGAGGTTGTGATTCCTTTAGATTCGATCCCAGTTGTCAGGGAGTATTCAGATGTGTTTCAGGAGATACCAGGCCTACCCCCCAGTCGAGAGATATACTTTGTTATAGACCTATTGCCAAATACGAGGCCTATAGCACGGGCACCGTACCGTATGCCTCCGGCAGAGATGCGAGAGCTACGAGATCAGATAGAGCAGCTGTTAGGTCAGGGCTTTATTCGCAGGAGTACCTCACCTTGGGGCGCTCCAGTTTTATTTGTGAAGAAGAGGGACGGTTCACTGAGATTGTGTGTGGACTAGCGAGAGTTGAATAAGGTCACGATACAGAATAAGTATCCGTTGCCTCGAATCGATGACTTATTTGACCAGTTGAGAGGAGCTTCTTTCTTCTCAAAGATTAATTTGAGATCGGGATACCATCAGTTGCGTATCAGGGAGGAGGATGTCTCGAAGACTGCGTTCTTATCGAGATATGGTTCCTACGAGTTTCGTGTTATGCCTTTTGGTTTGACCAACGCTCCAGCAGTGTTTATGGACTTGATGAACAGAGTGTTCAGGGATTTCCTAAATCATTTTGTCATTGTCTTCATCGATGATATTCTGGTTTACTCCCAGACAGAGGAGGAGCACGCCGAGCATTCGAGACAAGTTTTACAGACACTCCGTCAGAACGAGTTGTATGCAAAATATGAGAAGTGCGGGTTTTGGCTGAAGGAGGTCCAGTTTTTGGGACACATTATTTCCGACCGGGGGATATTTGTTGATCCGGGGAAAGTATTCGCGGTGAGGGAGTGGGGACAGCCCACGACACCGACTGAAATTCATAGTTTCTTGGGCCTAGCAGGATACTACAGGAGGTTCATTCGGGGATTTTCGAAGATAGCGGGTCCTTTGACACATATGACTCGTAAGGGTGTGTCATTCATCTGGAGTGATGCCTGTCAGTTGGCATTTGATGAGTTAAAGGACAAATTGACCTCAGCACTTGAGTTAGCATTGCCGAGACCGGGAGTTGAGTATTTGGTTTACACCGACGCGTCTTTGCAAGGACTTGGAGGTGTATTGCAGCAGGAGAGACAGGCCATAGCTTATGCTTCCCGTAAGATTAAGACTCATGAGAAGAATTACCCCACGCATGATTTGGAGTTGGCGGCAGTGGTATTTACCCTACGAATTTGGAGAAACTATCTTTTGGGGGGGAAGTTCCAACTGTTCACGGACCACAAGTCCCTACAGTACCTGTTCACGCAGAAGGAGTTGAATATGCGGCAGCGTAGGTGGCTTGAGTTTGTGAAAGACTACCAGTTCGATATCCAGTATCACCCAGGTAAGGCTAACGTGGTAGCAGACGCGTTGAGCCGTAGGCCAGCAGATGAGGTGGCAGAGGTGTGGAAGGCAAAGTGGAAGGAATTGGGACACCAGGATGCAGTGGCCCGATCTTTCATGTCTGTGATGACCGTTACACCACAGATTGTCACGAAGGTAGTACGAGCGCAGGCTAATGACTCGTTCTGTCAGGAGAAGATAGTTCGATTACTAGCAGAGGGAGCCGAGTCCTATACCGTTAGCTCAGACGGGGGATTACACCTCAATGGGAGATTGGTAGTTCCGGAAGGGGAGATATTGCGACACGAGGTGATGGAAGAGTCGCACGGCTCACGATTCGCGGTACATCCCGGAGGGGACAAAATGTACCAAGACATGAGACGCCAGTATTGGTGGAGCGGTATGAAGAGAGATATCGCTGAGTTTGTTTCGAAATGCACCACTTGTCAACTTGTAAAAGTGGATCATCAGAGACCGGCAGGACTGCTACAGCCGTTGGAAGTTTTGGTGTGGATGTGGGAGAGCATATCCATGGACTTTATCACGGGGTTGCCTACGTCGCAGAGGGGTCACAACTCCATTTGGGTAATTGTGGACAGGTTGTACAAAGTCGCTCACTTTTTACCCGTAATGACTGACTACACTACGGGACAGTATGCCCAGCTCTTCATTTCAGAGGTTGTGAGACTTCACGGTGTGCCCCTAAATATCGTGTCTGACAGAGACAAGATATTTGTTTCGCGGTTTTGGGAAAGTTTCCAGGAGGCCATGGGCACGGAACTGCGGTTGAGTACGGCTTATCATCCACAGACCGATGGGCAGACCGAGCGCACAAATCAGATGTTGGAGGACATGCTACGCATGTGCATTATAGACTTTGGGGGTGGATGGGATCAGTACCTTCCACTGGTGGAGTTTTCTTACAACAACTCCTATCAGTTCACTATTGGCATGGCTCCGTTTGAGGCGTCATACGGTAGGCCTTGTCGTTCCCCAGCATGTTGGTTAGAGGTGGGGGACAACAAACTACTCGGGCCGGAAGTGATTCAGGATACTTCGACAAGGATTGAGTTGATTCGGAGTCGCATTCGGGTAGCTCAAGACAGGCAGAAGAGTTATACTGATGCGAAGAGATTTTTCAGGGAGTTCCAAGTGGGGGACCAGGTTTTGCTCAGAGTATCTCCTATGAAGGGGATTATGCGTTTCGGGAAGAAGGGGAAGCTGGCACTGAGATATGTGGGGCCGTTTCTTATTATTGAGCGGATCGGATCGGTTGCGTATAGACTTGGGTTACCGGAGCATTTGCATCGGATTCACGATGTGTTTCATATTTCCTCGCTAAGGAAATACCTTAGAGATAATTTGGCTCATTCTCACATTGCTGTGGAGGACAACGATCTCCAGCCGGATAGCTCCTACGAGGAGGGGCCGATTACTATTTTGGACCGAAGTGAGAGGAAGCTGCGATCAAAGATAGTTCCGTTAGTGCGTGTTCAGTGGCGACATCACAATGTCGAGGAGTCCACATGGGAGCGCGAGGATGAGATGCACGAACGTTATCTAGAGTTATTTTTAGCTGGTACTTTCTAGTTTCGAATTTCGGGACGAAATTCTGTTATTAGGGGGGAAGTATGTAATACCCCGTACTTTTGGCTATATTTATTTTTGGGATTAATTAATTAAATGTGAATTAATTGGGAATTAATCCGGGTAAAATACTAGCGAGTTGTGAGTTGGTATTTGACTATATTGAGTATATATTATGTTATATGAATATTGAATTATGAATTTGTCGTGAGATTGATATACGGCAATTTGGTCATTTTATTGAGACGCGGGTGATAGATGCGTCAGCATATAAATATTTTGATTATAAAAGTGAATTTAAATTCTTTAAACCGTATGGTCGTTTTGAGTGCGCCAACGCGTCCGGAAGGGTCGAGATAGTCAGAAAACACTAGCCGGGGGTGTAGTTCGGGTCCCGGGGTATTTTTAGGCCATACCGGCAATATAAAGGGTATTTTGGTAATTTCGTATTTTTAGGAATTAAAAATGACGAAAATTAGAGAAGTAAATCTGATTGGGAATAGACCCACTAAACCCACTAACCAACCCTTAAGGACCCAATAAGCTACGGGAGTTATCAAATTAGGTTTCCAACTTTCCCAAAGAAAACCCTAGCCACCATAGCCACTTTGGAGAAGAAGCTTGGAGAAAGAGAGAGAGAGGAAATTCTGCAGAAAGAGAGAGGAAATCACCATCAAAATCAGAGATCGAAACAAGGCAAGTGATTTAAATTACATTCTTTATGCGGTGAATGCTTCTTCCATGTTAGAAATCTTAATAATCATTCTTATTTAAGAGATAAAGGAAAACCCATGAAATTGGAAGATATTAGTTTAATTTTGGGTATAGGTTTGCATGTAGAAACGTTATTGGAAGATTGAATTCAGAGATTTCATATTTATGTGATGTAACAACGGATTAAATTCTCGGAATTGATGATGAGAAAAATCTAGGGTTTATGTTCTTGAAGAAAATTGGGGGAAAATGTAGAAACTTGTGATTTAATGATGTTTAGGATGTATTAATTCCTTAAAAGATGTTAGTATATGACCTTAGCATGTTTTAGGATGATTAGAGAACTTAAAACATTTTTGAAACGAATTTTAGAGGATATTTGAGAAGTAAGAATTGATGAAAAACGTAACTAAGAAATTCTGGGCCGAAACTGGTCCCTCGTTAGAAGACCTCCCCAGGTCGTTCGAACGAGCTTCTAACGAGTTGACCAGTCGCTTCTAACGAGGGGAGACTTCATTCGATACCTTCGTTCGAACGAACTGTATTTCGTTCGATACATTCGTTCGAACGAGATGTCGTTAGATGGTACAGTTTGTTCGAACGAACAGGAATCTCGTTCGAACAGCCTCGTTCGAACGAGACTTCTAACGAGTTGGCAGTTTAGGCCTTTTTGGCCTGTTTTGATTTTGGGAGTCCCGTAAACTTGTTCGAGGGTAGAGATAACATTCCGTTGATGATGTATTGATAGATTTGGGACTTTTGGGTTATTATGAGGAGTAAATTATATACGAGTGATTTAAATCAATGGACCGTTTGGGTTGAGACGTGAGTATCTACTACAACGTGAGAATAAATTATGGCTCGTATGATTATAAACCGAAATCGTATAAAGTGTATAAATTATATATTGGTACTAGAATGAGAATAGTACTACAATTAAACTACGGGATTACTAAGACGTGTGTTTACTTAGTATTGGTATATGAATTGTGTGTATGACATACCTACCATACTTGCTATCACGGGAGGTTTGCGTTCGCTTAGGGCCCTCTAATCCTTGTGTTGCCCGGATTTAGACTGGTTACCTTGATGAACATAGGTCATAGAAAGACTTATTGGGATATTAATAAGTCCGCTGATCGTGGGAGTGTAGGTATGTGCGTGACCCATGTGATGTGACTGTGTTCGCCTCCATTATTTGTAATGTTGTTATTTGTGAACTATTCCTGAGAGATTCGGAATATGTAATCCTTATGTACGTGATGTACCGGGATGGATAGCAGAGTATGTGTGCACTACAGCTTAGTTCTCGGGGTGCTTGTATTGTATATTTATGATGTGAATAATATACACTTAATTAATGGGAACCTTCATGTAAATGTTGTGAATATATTTACGATATTGTTTCGAGAAAAACATAACGGGTTAGCTGATAGTGAAATATATTGCATATTGAGCATCTGAGTTTACGTTAAACCCCTATTTAATTACGAGCGTTATAATGTTAATAGAACTGAGTAATAAGGGTAGGACCTACGACAGTCTAGCTAGATATGAGGTCACTTAGCTAGTAGTTTGTGTCGTTGTAGATGGGTACTTACGTTAGGAGTGCACAGTTAGACGAGAGGTGAGAATATCATGTGAGTGCACGTCCTAACATGTACTTTGCATTTAATGTTTAAAATGTTTTTAAAGCACTTGCAAGTTTTTAAAATATCTCCACATTGGGGCTCTGACCCGTTTGCTTTCAAATCTATTTTTTCTTGTAAAACCATTTTAGGTGTCCAGCCACAAGGACACCATGCATAGGATACTCATTCAGGTGACGAGCTGTAGCTGTTTGTGGAAGCTACAGGGATTTGCTTTTAGACGCTTCTATCATTTGGATTCCTGATTCAGTATTTATCAGTTGTAGGGCATGTTGCCCATTTCTTTTAGAGACATCTTTCCATTTCAGTTTTCAGACTTGGTCATGTATTGATTTAGTATTCAGTATTTTCATTGCTTATTTCAGTGTGGGATTTGTAGTGAGGAGTTTTCCTCCAGACTTTATTTACATTATGTGATGGTTATTCTATTTACTTTGTTATGGTGAATGGTGTTATTATTCTTCATTACACTTGTTGCATGTTAATCAGACTTAAATTAAAATTTGGCAACTTACTTTTTAAATACTAGGTGGTTAGTAATCATTAAAATGTTTTCGACAGTGATGCTATTAACTGGACCAACTTGGCATTTTGAATTAATTTAATAAAGGAGTAGCTACCCGGTATTTAATTAGTCGGGGTGTCACAATTACTTCTTGATTAATACGTTGACCGAATGGACTAAGTGGGGTTTCACTCATCTAATTGAACCGCCACGTTATTACACTCATTAAGATCTAAGTTATCAATGGTTCATATTGTTCCTATCCCATGAGTGTGTTTCTTTAATAAAAATTGTTTAAAAACACATTTTAATCAATAAAAAATATTTAAAAAACATTAATGTCACAAAAATTAGGAAAATTGTGGAAGAATTAGGAAAGTTTATTTATATTAAATTTAATTGAGTTTACATTTTTGGGTATTTTTAGTCTTCATGTTGGGTTAAGTGTAGAAGTGCTATTGGCGTATTTTTTGATAAGCATATACCTTTGAAGGTAAAATACTACACTAAAATTGAATATTTGTCAGTCTAATACTGGCCAGCATTGTCATTGTAAAAATAGTGACAACAAAACACGCATTTGTTGTCATAGTCATTGTTCGTGACAACAACTTGTCAAAGTCGTGTCACAGTCCCGTCACCAACTTTGTCATGGTCAAAGTCCGTGACATGACCGTGATAAGTTTTTTAATTACTAACATTTGTAGTTCCCATTTGTGTTTTTCCTAACACAACTCTCTCTCTATATATAGTAGCGTCGATCTCTCTTTCTCTCTACAACAGTGACCTCTCTCCCCTTCATTTTGATACATCTCTCTTTCTCTCCTTCACGCCACAAACACACACATCATACACAACACAAAGATTAACACGCACCAAACCACACACGCACACATAAACCCTAGAATGAAAATCCTAAAATGGTTTCAAATGAAAACCCTAATTAATTTGAAATTTATTTAAAAACCCAAAAAAGCCCGCAAATGAAATTAATTTGAGACTTTAAAAATTATTTTGAAACTAATGAACATAATTAATTTTTTAATTTATTGTGCTGATTTAGTATTCATTTATTGTGCTAATTTATTATTTATTATGCTAATTTAAAAATTATGTCACCTTATTGTGCTAAGATGTTTCTCATTTATTGAATATTTTGCATTCTTGGGATTCTTGAATTGTTATTGATTGGTGGATTTGAACATTTAGATGGTCATTAAGTTGGTTGGCCCTAGGCATTTCTGATATATCATATTATTATTTGAATTATTGTTTGGGAATCTTGAATTTTTGTTGACTGGTCGATTTGAACATTTAGTTAGCCATTGAGTTGGTTGGCCCTAGACATTTCTAACATTTAGGGTTGTGATTCTACCGAATATGGATAAGACAGAAATGAAACATACTATAAATTTTAAAATCTTGTTGCTAAACAAATGAAATATAATTATGTATAAATCATCACTATAAACATAACTACCGAATAAATGAAACATACCACTACTAGAAATACACATTTTTATGATGGGAAAAAGGGTCATTAAATATTATTTATGTCGATTTTCAAAGTTTTAAAAATTGTCATAATGTTGCGTGTCATAATAAAATTGGTGTTGAAAAAACCGTCATAACAACCATCTTATTACGGCAGTTTTTCTTACAAACCGTCATTAACATTAATGTTGTGTGTCATAATAAATTGGGTGTTGACAAAACCGTCATAACAAACCATCCTATTACGACAGTTTTTCATACAAATCGCCATCAACAATAATATCATGTTCATTGAATCGTCATTATAAATTTATGAAAAATGATGGGTATTAATAAAACAGTCATAAAAAGTACCCATTGTGACGATTACTTTAATGATTATAATGACAGCATACATAAAACAGCATACCCATTTTTATAATTACCGTGAACTGTAAACCGTCATAAAAGTTATTTTTTTCTTTTTTTACGATGAATTCTATTATACTATTACAATATCCCAAACAAATTATGCATAAAACTATGATATGTCAATTCAAAGCACAAATTTCCGTACTCAAAGTAGCAAATTCAAGTTCCACTATAACTGAACAATAAGTATAAAGAAATGTCATTAATATTTGAAATTAAAGAAAATAAATATACACCAACAGTCTCCCAATTGACTTCTGGAAAACTCACCTATAAAACGATATCTAAAATTACCTATACCATATACATAAAAACTACCAAATTAAACTGCAATATTAGTTATGTTCGTGTAGCGTGAAAACCCAATTTAGTAACAGTTACACCGGATACACAATAGGGAGCAACCGGATCAACACCTGAATAAAAGGAGGGAACAAATAGCAGTTAACAACTAAAACATATTAACCATATAAAGAATATAACTCAAACAATAATGATATTTTAATATAATATTGAGCATCAAAAAATAAACATTTGCATAATTTTAAAGTTAATTTCTACTTTCATTCTTTATTAAGGCATGGAATAAGTAAATAGGGAAGATTTTATGGAAATTTTGACAGATTTTTCTCTATTTTTTTAATAATCCAAAATTAAACATGACATGTTTAACCAACCACAACAATATAAAGCCCACCTTGGGCATTCAGTATCATCATCAACAATAAGAAGAACATTATACATCCCACCAAATGAATGCATTATCAACAATAATAATATAAAGGCCACAACGGACATCACAATTAAACATTTGCATAATCTCAAAGTTAATTTTTACTTCATTATTTATTAAGGCATGAAAGAGATAAATGAGGAAGGTTTTATAAAAATTTCAGCAGAGTGTCCTTTGTTTTTTTAATAATCGAAAAATAAACATGACATGTTTAACCAACAATAATATAAAACCCAATCCGGTCACTCACTATCAGCAATATAAAGCCCACCTCGGGTATTACACATCATCAACAATAACAATAATATAAATCCCACCCCGTCCATTCACTAACAACAACATTATTCTTGACATCATATCTTTGTAGTGTTTTGATAATAATAATTACATTTTTTGTTATATTTTCATATATAGTATTTTGATTATCTACATTAAACATTATTAACATCGACACAAAGTAATTAATTAGATTAAATAAGAAAAAAAAGGTACCTGAAATGATAAGCCAAAATTGTCCACAACTGCAGCTCATTAAAAATAATCCTGAATGAAATCGATGAACTAATGCTGAACTTCTTCTATATCATAATTTTCATAGATTGCTTTTTCAGCCAAGTTCTTCATCTAACAAATCAAATAACATAAGTTGTATTCAATTTTTCCTTATAAAGTAATTAGAGAGGAAAGAAAATTTTATAAAATAAATATTTATTACCTTTAGTTTAGTAGATTGAGACGGATTGTCCATTAAATATCTCATGAACTTCAATGTGTAAAACCCACAATCAACATTCCTCGATTGTAAAAGGCCTAATAGAATGATATTTTGAAGATAATAGTTATATTAAAATTTAAGATATAAGTCAGTAATGTATATTCATTAACATTATCGTACCTTAATATTCCCCCAGTTTGAACTTGAAATTCTTCCTCCTTTCGATACCACCAACGCTTTAAAGTCACTTCAAGACAATGATTAAAATGAAAAACACGTGTACAGAGACAATATGACTAAAGGTATATATATAAGTCATTATGCACGTTCTTGTAAAGAGTTTCAAGTCTCGATCTGGCGTCGTATGTAAAGAATCCAAATAGAATATATTCTTCGAAGAGAAATCGATAACAACTAAAGACCAATGAAACCTACAATGTAATGAGTTATTAACACCAATGATACAACCATGTTTTGATATAATTATAACAAATTAAGACAATAAATACACTTACCCTGTGTTAATTGGCATAAAATATGTTTGGTTATCTTTAGCATCTTGCATTGCATTCTTAATAAAAATATACATTTTTTCTTCAAATAAGCTTATTGAGCAGCCCCGGGATTAACAAATACAATAAAATCCCAATTATTTTCAAACTTCTCGTACAAGAATCTAAATAAATAAATAAAAATATATTAGAAAGGATCATCCAAATAAAATTAAGATGAAAATAACTTATTATCGCACCTCATGTATCCGATTAGACAACTGACATCAAACACCTCCATTTTACAAAAATGCACCAACTCATGTTTTGGAATGTAGGTTGATAGAAGTTCGTCTCCAAACATCCCGACCGGAATTTTTACGGTATCACTAGTCATGATTGAATCTATCATGCTTGAAAATACCATCAGTGCCCCTCTCTCAACACCATTTTCTCTATCTTCTTCCTGATATTCATTGGTTATAAAATAGTTAATTTAAAAATATATTTTTTTTAGAGACAGAGAGACTAATAATGAGTGAAGAGAGAGGGCATTTAGAAATATTAGCAATGGTATATTTAATATAAAAGAAAGTTACTCACAATTTTACCTCTGTGTCTATTATAACAAATTCTTTAGGCCACACAACATGTGAATTATGTGTATTCATAAGTGTTACTAACTCACCACCACAAGGTATGGGAAGAGGGGCGTCTGGAGTGTAAATAGTATCCACAGATACTCGCACGTAATTTTCTCCCAAATGTTTATGGTGCACTTTGTCGTCTGGCCCAAACCTCTTAAAAACACAACCCTTAGCGACAGCATTGGTACATTAATTTAATTCCAATTTACATGGTGTGCCCAAGCCATTATGAAGTGTGGGATTCGGAGATGTCATGTGCCTGGATCTCTTTCCATCATCTTTCAACTATTTATATGTAAAAAATAAAAATAAAAACTCAAATCAATAACGTGTTCTTGTTGCAAAAGTCAACAGCAATAATATATAATATTTATTTCTTACATTGCTATCTTTCTTTGTATTTGTCTTCTTGGTAGGAGAATCACATGATGAACTTACATTTGATGAAATTATTTTGTGCAATCGATTTCCACTTTTTGGGGTGTTTAGACTGACTTTCGTTATTGCCTTCTCGTACTCCGACACGTTTGCCAGCAATTCTTGCATCCACTAATCTTTTTCTTTGCATATTTCTCTTTCAGCATGTAACTTAGACTCCAACTCACTAATATTCTTCTTTGATCCACGCTTAGTGAGGTTAAAAAAGGTTATGGGGTTGACTCCATGCTCTTTACCCCTAACACGATCGGGGTGCTCGGGTGTCCCTAATGCCAAAGTTAGGACATCTGAGGTTCCTTTGGTGGCCAAGCTCCCAGCTTTAACTTAATAGTTTAGCACATCCTGCAAAACAATCAATCAAGTAAAGATATATAGCATTAACAATAGTTCAATTAGATGTATTTGATGTTGAATATTTATGTAAACAAACTCATAAATAGAAACTCACAATTTTATCCGCTACTTCCCTAGTAGCTTTATCAACAAATCGCCCATTTTTATCTTGGCGAACTTTTTTCCAGAGATAAGCCCTATCGTCATCATCAAACTTATCACATGCCTCTTTCTATTAACATATTAGATAAAAAAAAAATTTGGGTGAACTTAGAATGTGTAGTTTAATTCACAAATATCAATGTTTGTCAACTAAGAAAAATAAGTACATACAAGGTCTTCGATAGGTCCAGAATAGCCTTTCTTACTCATCCGATGGTTATATATATTCTTCCCCCATATTTCACCTAGTGTCGTACTTAGCACCTTATAAATACATAAACATGAGAAACTTATACAAATAACTTAGAAAAATATTGATTTAAACATTTTCTATATACCTCAAACCCCTTTGAGATTCTCACTTTTACGAATTCCTCCCAACCCTTTTGTTTAATGTATTTTTTATACATCTTAGACCGATGTTTGAGTTGAGTAGGTTCATCTTTGAATGGTCTGAAGTAAAGCCTAGTCAATTATCCTTTATAATTTTTCCATTAAGATGACATATTAGACATCAATTATTTCTTTGTCTTCGGATCCATATCAAATTTAGACTGTGAATTAAAAATAAAAATAAATTAAGGAATACAAGATAAATGTGGGTTTCAAAAAAAATACATATGCTTATTTTGAAACAAGCCCAGTACAAGTACAACCAAAATTAAGAAATTTAGAAGTTCTCTTTCGAAGATCGAGCAAGTCTTGGAGATTAACCTTTATAAATCTTTCATTATATATATTTCAGAACTAAGTATTGTGCTTTTTATTAAACTAAAAGAATATATAGTCATTTAAAGACCAATTGGAAATTGTCCATGACAAGTTGCTACTATATTTGAGTCACCAACACTATAGTAGATCATCAAAGGTAATCTCGATTTATATCGTTAATTAAAATGATTGACATGTTAAAGTGCTCGACATTATTAAGAACAACAATGACAACGTCTGCATTAGCACACACGTGGCTATCGACTTCCAAAACTAAGTCAAACTATATTTCCTCCTTTGTACATTTGGCATACACTACTATTAAGTACAAGCCCATACTATATTGTTGATGGTCCACACTGATGGTTAATTATTATTTTGAATTTGAAATAACACTGACTATCATCTCATATCTAAAAAATATCTCCCATTTTCATTGTAGCAATAATCATCAAGACCCCATTTAGTCTGGTATCATCGTATTTTTTCAACATTGGATCAGTAAAAATTTGATTTTTGCTCTGAGTATGCACCCCTGCGTGTCTGCCTGGACAAATATTCACCTCCACCTTCTTGCTAAGTTGGATCTTCTTATCAAGTGACCTGCTAAAAATCATTAGTTCTTCAATTAAAGGACTGGTAACGGGAAGTATTTGTTGCATTAGTATATGACAATCATGAGACTTAAGACCAAACAGTTTCAATTCTTCTAAGGAAACATGATTTGTGAAATTTGAGGAGTACCCATCAGGGACCTTAAGTCGTCGCAAAATTTCACAAACCCTTATTTTCTCTTCCCTCAATAATGTATAAGAAGCGGGTGGAAAATAAGTGTGTTTACCATTATATTGAGGTTCCAATTTATCCCAAATTCCCATGTCTACAAGATCAAGACGACTCTTTACCCCATCTTTTGTTTTTCCAGGAATGTTAAGTAGGGTCCATATGATGATGTCGCAAACAATCTTCTCGATGTGCATGACATCCAAGTTGTGTCGAATAAGCAAATGCTACCAATACTCAAGCTCAAAGAATATGGATTTTTTTCTTCCAACATACAATATCATCATTATCATCTATAAAGGAAGCACTACCTTCAATGTGGTCTTTAATGCGCTTTCTCTTTGATTTTACAGTCTTTTTCAAACGCACATTATTTCCCCAATATGCCCTAATCCCTATAAATTTCTTTAATACTTGTTCACCACTCAAAGGTTCAGGTTGTACTCGAAACTCCTGTTGACCATTGAAACCTTTTTTTTGCTTTCGAAATGGATGATCATGTCGAAGAAATCTTCTATGTGATATATATATATATATATATATATATATATATATTCTTATTAGAATTTTTTAATCTAAAAGAATAGGTCTCTTCCACACAAATTGGACATGCATAATATCCCTTTACAGCACAACTTCACAAATTCCCATATGAAGGAAAATCATTAATAGTCCACAAAAGTATAGCCTTTAACGTAAAAGATTCTTATCAGTAAGAATCATAAGCATGAACACCTTCACGCCATAAAGTTTGTAAATCTTGAATTAATGGTGCCAAGTAAACATCAATATCATTGCCTGGTTGTCGTGGACTAGATATCAACATTGTCAGCATCAAAAAATTCTCTTTGCGCTCAATGAAGGATGAAAATTATATACCCTAAACATAATTGGCCAACAACTATACCTACTGCTAAGAGAACAATGTGGGTTGATCCCATCAGCTGAAAGTGATAACCGAAGTTTTCTTGGTTCCTTCCCAAACTCTGGCCATTTCTCGTTTCCCAACTTCCATGCTGGAGAATCTATCGAGTTACGCAATTTACCATCAATTTCTCTTTCATCTACAAGTCATGTCAAATCTTTTGATGTTTGAATAGATTTTTACCATCGTTTAAACTATGGAATAGGCGAAAAATGCCACAACACTTTTGCCGGCACACCCACCTTTGGCTCAGTTGTATTCTTCCTTAACTTATATCTCGAAGTACCGCATGTAGGGCATATACTAGCATAGGAATATTCTTTCTTGTAAAGTATGCAATCATTGGGACACACATGTATTTTTTCATATCCCATTCCAAAAATCGATAATGTTTTGACAACCTTTTTTGTAGTTATAGGCAATTTATTATCTTCTGGAAGCATTTTTCCTAATAATTCCAATAACTTCGAAAATTTTGTATCATTCCACCCACTCCTTGCTTTCAAGTTGAAAAGATTTACCAACGTTGATAATTTAGTAAACTTTTTACAACCCCTATATAAAGGCTTATGAGCATCATCAAGCAACTTTGCAAAGCTTTCAGAATCTCTCATAAAATCCTCATGGGTAGCTTGAACCATCTCGTGTTTTCAAGATCTTTTGGAGTCTCCATCTCATAATCTTGAAGGTTTGGATCACACATGTCGTCATTAGGTGGGGCAACACTTTTAGAAACTTCTCCATGCCATATCCATGTACGATAAGTTGTATCAAAACCGTTCGCATATAAATGATTTTTAACCACTTTCAGACTCAACTTACATCCATTCCCACATTTAGAGCATGGGCATGGGATAGAGTTACTCCCTTTTTCATGTGCTTCAGCAACTCTAAAAAAATCCTTAATCCCTTCGTCATATTCATTTGATAATCTACTCATGGAAATCCAAGATTTATTCATCACAAATAGACTGTGATCTCAAAGCAGACCTACTCACATTCAAGAGAGATAACATATAGTTATATTGTGATACATTAATTAAGTATTAAAAGGAAATCCATTAAAAATAATAGAAACTAAGACATCTTGGCCGATCAATGAAATACAAGTTGTCGTGAATAAAAGGAAATATTAACTAAAAATCCAAGTGTACGTTTAGTCAGAAAATAAAGAAAGACATGATGATAGAGTGAATAATTTCTCTTATAAGGAAATAAGAAGAAAAAAACATGGCAAGATCACCTCATATAGAATAACATTAATAATAATATAGTTCATAGTCAAACCCAATACTTAATAGATTGTCCTAAACAACAACACTATAAACAAGCATTATGCGGCTTTTCATTAATTGTGAACCCACCTTCCAAATTACTTACTAAGCGCTAAACCCCTAGTTAGAAATGAGAGTGCCCTTAGCAGCTCTGGTGTAAGCTAGAATACTGTTATGGATCAAATTAGAGTGACATTAGCATCACTGATGCAAGCTAGAAGGGTTGTAAAAATTGCAATATGAGAATGGACGCGAGACGTGAGTTGCATAGAAGGGATAAAAGGGATGCAATACCAGCTCTGATGCGATCTAGAAGGCAATTCTAAGTACTGCGTCTATAATTTAAAGCTTTACCTCTGCTTTGTTACAGGTTGTAGACTCAATTGTGTCCCGCGTATTGATGCCAAATAATGAAATAGTGATATTGTGCCAAATAAGAAGGTGGACATCTTTTGTATTAAAGCATGTGACTCTCCTCTCAGTTAGCATTAATTGAACTGCTCTTTTTAGTTCAAAAAACAACATTGAACAATATTGTTTCATATTTATATGCTAATTCTTTGGTGTGCTTGGTTGTTGCATGTTGCATGTTGCAGGACCATTGGACCCAAAGGAGAGAGACGGTGATGAAGACATTAAAATTTTCGTAGTAAAATTAAGTACTTGATTGTGTTTGTGTTTAGATTTAAAAAAATATACTAAATAAGATTTTGTGGAATTGATTATGCGGCCAAATTGTTTTAAAAACATGTTAGCGAAGTTCGTATTATCAATCCAGTCAAATTCATTCGATAAAGCATGAAATACAGATAACACACCAAAATTAATTCGGACATCCAAAGTTCTAGAGAACAAGTATAACATATAAAGTACATGAATAAGCCATGTGCCCATGTCCTGAAATTAACTTTCTAAATAGTTGAAGAACTTTAACTCGATCGAGATAATAGCTCATAGGTTTTAATATTTGAAAATTTACCCTTAAAAAGTAATCTATTAACAGTTAAAATCTATAAAGTTTTATATCTCCTTCATAAGTTGCAATTTAAGTTGTGGATTAGATGATGAAAAATTAACATAAAATGACGAATCCCACGCACGCCCCATACAGACAGAGAGAAAAAAATAGTGGTGTTCAAGATGTTTCGTGTACGTTTACTTTTATATTAATTTTCAAATCTTGTCATTATATATTTTGAAACAACACTCATTATCATTCAAGTCCAACTATAGAATTGTATGCATTGAAATTTTTTATGATTAATGTCATACTCTATTCCTCCCTAAAATTAATTTGTGCCTAGAGATTAATTTGGTATTTTTTTAAGTGCCTAACTATTTGTACATTTATGGATTATTTATATATAAATTTAATGTTGATTATTTTTTTGGCAAGAATTTCTGTAATTTACGATTTTAGTGTAAGAAATTGAAAATTATAGAATGACATGAAAAAAAAAATCTAAATACAGAGTTTATAAAAACTTTACTACTTTGAAAGGGTCCAAACTATGCTAAATGTATATCATTAGCTAATATAATGTCATCCGGTAGAAGTATATTATTTTTACAAAAAGCCGAACACTAGTATATTATAATGTTAACTGTGTCGCATTGTAGAACAAAACTATAAGTCGACAGGCATCACGCGGGGCTATTGGCGAGTTGGAAATAAAAGTGTATGTCGTTCCCTAAAAATAAATATGAGTAACAAATGAGAATTCAAAATTACCTCAATAAACTTGAGAAACAATAAATTCGACCACTGTCCTCAATGAAGTTGCAACAACGAGCACTCCCGCGAGCAGAAACAACTAACAATTCAACCACATAGTATGATAAATTTTGTTATTGATTGTAATGCAACCAAATTATTAAATTTCAAGAACAACATAATTTTAACAATAATAAATACAACAACACCTACTTACCTCTATATTTAATTGATTCTCGAGTTAGAAAAAAGGTAAAACAAATTCTTTAAGCTGACGTGGGTGGAGACAACAGTACATAGGGTGCCCGGGTTGAAGAAGAGGGTGTGTGGGTTGAAGAAAAGGGTGGGATGCAAGTTGAAGAAGAAGGTTGGGATGCGGGATCAGTGGCAGATCCAGGATTTTCGATAAGGGGGTGCGAATTTTTTTTACCCCCAAGGAGATTTTTTACTTTTTTTGCAATTTTTTAACCCTGAAAATATTAATATTTATATTTACCCATTAATAAAAAAAATGGGCATTTAGACATTGTGCATTTATTAATTAACATTTAAAAGTGAGCATTTAAACTAATTTAATATTTAACCATGAACCTAATGTGAAACCCCGCCTAATTAAATACCGGACGATCGCTCCTTTATTAAATTAACATCAAGGTGCACAATAGGTTCATTCTTAGCATCACTGTCGCAAATAAAAAAAATCTTTTCCAATTTAAACACCCTAATTAATTAAGCTAAGTGTCAAAACCATTTGAAACCCTTATTTCCATTTTATTAAATCTGATAATAAAAAAAAAACTTTAATCATTAACATATTTAAGAGTCACACATTGAGGATGAGAATAGAAATGAACATTGAAGAATTTAAACATCAATAAATAATCCCAACATTTACAACACTAAAGGAAAACATCCTGACAGTAATAAATCCCGAAATAAAAATGTTGAAAGTAAAAAAATTACAGTCTCTGATAATATCAACTAAATAATGGAAAAGGGCGACACAAGCCCCTGCTGGATAAAGCTGAACTAGAAATAGAGTCAACAATGAGGTCGTCTAAGCAATGGTCTGCAACTCCCACAAAAGCTACAGCGCGTTCCATCCAAAGAATCCCAAGTAAGACGCCCATGTGGCTGGGCACCTGTAATACATATATATATATACACACACAAGGGAGAAGAGGTGACAACAAACGATTCAGAGCCCGAATGTAAAGCATTTTTAAAAATAGTTTAGCAAGTATTTAAAATTCTACCGACTAATACAACAGTCATATTAGTATGCGACACTCTCTTGAGACTTCTCACCTCTCATCTAGTGTGCACATCTATTGTACTAATGAACCCCATCTATATCTCTAACTTATTCTCCATAAGTTTTTAACACGTGGAATTAAGGTTATGATATTCACTTTAGAAAAGTCTATCTCTTCAAGATTTCTTACGTTGTTTTAGAATAATTCCGTATTGTTATAACGTTTCCGAATACTTACAGTGGAGATGATGAATTTCATACTTTACTTAACTACTATTTTACTCAGTAGAAAGTTCTCAAATAGAAATACGTATATATATTAATCACTCGAATAATATATATACAACCCGCACCCCACATGAAAACTATGGTGCTAGACTTCCATATATAGGTATATATATACCAATCAATCATAAATTATATATATACTAACAACACCCCACATAAAATCTATGGTGCTAGCATACTCTGCTATCCAGACCCCGTATCACACAAACTAAGGGAAATACTAGTTCAGAATCACTCTCGAACTGTATTAACACATACACAAGCAATATTGAGGCGAAGCATAGATTCCAAGTCTCTAAGAGGATATCACATGCCCCCACGTCTCTTAGGACCGTCTGAACTATCGATTCGATAGCCTGTACAAAGGATATCTATCTTCTAGGGTACGAGTCAATATCCCCCATAAAGGTCCTATCGAGATAAGATTGTCCCAGTGCGATAACCTCAGGGATAGCAAGTAGCGCGATCACGATTTTCCCATAAATATAATATATGTATAATCACACAATCATATATATATATACACATCCACATTTTTAAATTAGGTACGCTCACGACCCATAATTATAATTGTCCGTTATTACACATTTCACTCAATTATATTGTAAAACGGCCTCATTCCTTTTATTCTCGTAACTAAGTCATTTTTAACTCACTTCTCGTCTCTCGAAGTATTTTCTTTATCTAAGTACAATTTCAGTAGGCCCTCTCTTGCCTTCTAATCCAACTTATTAGATGTTTTGATTATATAATCAACGCACGTATGATTTCTCAAATCTGAAAGTCTCCCCGTTTACCCTTTATTTCCCTTCCCTTTGAAGTTCCACGTTATGGTGTTTCTCTTGACCCTACTGGTCCTCTTCATGTCCCATTATATTCTAGCAACCCTAATCAAAGTTTACTACACATAAAATCGGATTAATCTAACATGAGAAAAAATGCAGTTTTCCCAGGAGGGTCGATCGATGGAAGAAAGGGAGTCAATCGATCGAACCTTCAATCGATCGATGCTCTGGGCTCGAACGATCGATCAAGCAGTTATGCAGATTCTGCAGCCAACCCAGTTACGGGATTCTCACCCCAAACTCCTCCAAATCATCATGTTATAGTCCCAAACTCCCAATCAATTATACTATAAGTGTTGTATACCCATATAAACAGTTTCTTACGTAACACCTGCGAATTTTCCTCAAGAATCATGGGTTAAAAGGGCCAAACTCTACCTAAATCTTATGACCCCTAATATTTCCTTTAACTTAATTTCTTTCATTCTTTTTCCAGATTTTCTATCTCTAATATCATGGAATTTCGTGGCTCAACCTATACATGTGAAATGGATTTCCAGAAATATGATCTCTATCATTATAACATGCAATTTATGTCTCCAATTAATGTTTTTCTTCAAGAATATTAATATAATCAACCTAAGACTAATATAAAAAGATGAATTAACTTGATAAAAGCAAGATAGATACTTGCCTGGAAATTTAGTCTCTGATTTGTGGACGAATTTGGTGTGGTTGCGTTCCCCGTCACGCGATCTACGCGTTGGTGGTGATGACGGTGCAATCGGAGGTGTTCTTGGCCTAGAACTCCTTGGAGAGCTTCTCCTCTTCCTCTCCAATGGTCTTCATTAGTTTTAGGTTGTGTTAACCCTAGAAGAAAACATTTTCCATCTGATATAACTCTATAAAATTCGTGGGTTTAATTACCCATAATTACAAAATGTCCAAAACGCCCTCCCGGGGTACTAATTTGGCCTAAAAACGCTCCGAGACCCAAACTAAACCCCCGGGTACACTTTTCTGACTATCTCAACCCTTCCAGACACTTTGGCGCACTCAAAACGGCGATACGAGCAACTTATAATTTCTTCACTTTTATTAATCAACAGTTAGTCCCAACACGACACAGGCACGTCCCGATTTAAATTTCCATAATTGCCATTTTATTTACACGCGACAATTTTATAAAAATAAATCTCATATATTACTATAATCATCCAGTAACATTCCACAAATAACAAGTTTCCAATGATTACTAACTCTCGTCACGCTAGTAAATACTTACAACAACATTCCGGATTAAAATTAAATTAATTTACCTCAATTAAATTTAATAAATCCCATAATTTAAAAGCCATAAAAATACGGTATATTACATACTTCCCCCCTAATAATGGAATTTTGTCCCGAAATTCGGAAAATAAGGCCTATCAGGTAGCACAATTCTGGATATCCTTTTCCGTACACAAACTATTTACATCGTAAGGCGCTCAATCACTATAGCCCTTTCATCACCGCAACCCTGTTTTACATTCTCATTGGAGACACTTCACATTGCACTCCCAACCGACAACATTCGAATAGGTCACGCCTATACGTTATAGTTTTCCCATTATCTCACTATCATTAGGAGGCCGCAACTCACTATATGACAACTACTCGGATCATATACAAAATTCCCATTCTAAGAAGACCATACGAACATTTGACCACTCTTGTTTATCTAAAACAGTCGTGGAATTCTACCATAGTTATCGGATATTTTCTCGACCGATCCAAAAATTCTGATTATCTACTCTCCTCTAAACATACGGAAGGAGAATAGTCGAGGTTCCTCCATAACAAAACCTTAATAAGCACCTCGTACGCGACAAATAGGTACGAGTGCTTCTAAAGGACATTCCTTAAATAATCTTACCAAGATTCCAAAATCTCCTTCACGTGACTCCACTAATCTTTAATCACCGTGCTTTGACTTCCTGGCTAAGGGTGATACATCCTACTTGAAACGAAACCTTATCTCCAATGGTTCCTGAAATCCCATATCAAAGGTGGGATTTACCAATCTCATCCTGATTCAAAAATTTATACTGCACCGGACCATGCACTGGTGCGATCCTTCCTTTCAAAGGAAGTCTGGGGCATACTAGTTAATATTGCAAGCCAGTCCAAAGGAATATCAATCACTTCCTTCTCTATGACTTAATTCACATGTTTGGGATGAACCCCTTGATCTAGTTTTGAGGATGGCAACCCATCCAAGAACTTTACCTACTTTACTGACCTCTCCAAATTTCAAGAATTGTCGATAAACACAAAATTCTTTGGTTGATTCTCCTCTTTCAACCAAACCTTACCTATGGGTGGGGAATGTAGAGACTATCACTACGTCCCGCTAAACATCAATTTTCCCTTGAAATGTCTCACATTAAGTGACACGTAATACTCCCCTTCCTTCCTTGGAGTATGCCGAGAGTTCCGACCCGTGCTCTTCTCTCCACGAAGCGCACTTCTGGATCTCTTATACTATACTAACATCATCACCCTTTGTATATGCAAGTCGCTCTCACACTTGACTACTAACAACTCCGCTCCGAGTGTTCCTAATAATAATTTAATTCTGCTCCATTCAAGGAATAACCCTTCTTAAATGGCTTCCCACAGCCTTCCAATCAAATTAGGGCGTGCTATTCTAATTTCATACTTATGTATGGATTATCGCCCCTCATGTGACGCTTAATCCACTCTATCACTTCCACTTCGTTATACTAGTCCCACAAACATTTAATTCCACACGTCCATTACCACGTCCCTTCGACTCGGATGATTTTAACTGTAGTTAACCAAGATGCCCACATTTTGCAACACCACGACCGCCCTAGGAGAGCGAACGGCGTGCTACTCATCAGTGAAACTGGCTAAATTCAACTAAATAGAAGGAATAGGGCATTTAACTTCCATGACAATAAAAAGAAATAATAATTCTCAACCTTCCTTAGCTAAGTACAATAATTTCTCAAATATTTACAACGACCAAAATAAATCGATAACTCTTTATTCATCAAAATAATTACAGATCATCTCTTTCGTATAATATAAAGTTCTTTCGAGATAACCCATGTTAAACTCATTCCAACTCTTTGTTCACCTTGTATTCTGAACGCGGTTATAACACTTGGGTACTCTCAATCACCCTAGAAATCAAACTTTTTAAATCCTCCTTATCGTCATTTCGTCCCTCAACCCGTGTGGATAACTTTTAATGCTTTCTTAACACACAATCCGACTCCAGTGGCTTTAAAACAAAATTCAACTTCTAACTTACATACATAATTACTTGATTATATTTCGACCAGGGTACCGAACTCATGAAATAGTGAACACACGTCTTCCTATTTCCAACCTTACGCTAAGTTTCATGCGTGGGATGTCTCGCAAAGCGAAATCCAATCAAGGAACCCCCCGATAAACTACTACCTAGCCTTGTCGGTTATTGAAATCTGTTAGGTCCTCCTTTCATAGCATGTACCCCTTTATTCCGTTTCTTGACAGAAAAGTTACAAATTTTTTTTCCCGTAGTTATGCTTAACAAAGAACGTTTCGCCAATTTCACTATCGTCCCGTATTGGTTGATGGTAATTACATTCTATAAACCTCGGATACATACGATGGGAATTCTAGAAATTCATTTCCCTAATAATAGGGGTATAACTCTTAACTCCCACATCTCTAAAGGATAAATATAACAATGCACTCTTCCTATCACTAAGTCCGGAGTGCTAAACATAATACTGAGTCAAATCTTTTCACCCAACGGTAAATCCCGGTATATACTAAATCATATTGGCAAAGTCTATACATACATTGGCATCGAATATCTCGAGCCCACTATCTCCTCCGAAGTCTCTAGGATAGATAATATAAGTTTGAATCCAACCTTCTTACAGGTAACGCCTCGCTAAAACAAAACATGTTGCACAAATGCAACTACTCCGATAGCCTTGCAATAAATGCCCACTATCGTACTACCCATTTCTATAATGTTTTAACAAAGATAATACCATACTTGTATATCGCATCACTACAACGAGTAGCCTGAACAAAATACATAACACAGTTAATATCCACATTCATCCTCCTCGGATAGCACTAAGGAAAAATCCCGCTACACTAGGGAAAAATTCACATTTTAATAACATTTATAATTATATGCATTAAACTCATCTTACATGCTAATCTAGCAATGAATAAAATATGGTGACTCGCTCGGGTCACATAAAAATGTCGCATCCTCTGAGGATACAACTTATACTTCTACCTTGTCAATCGTCTTGACTACGCAAATGATTTCCGGACGTAACACGTCTACTTAAACCAAAAAAAAATTACTTTAATCGTTGTCCTTTACTAGGCACCATATTCTTGTCCTTTTCTCACTTTGGAACATATTATCGCGAGCGATCTCACTCCCCACAAAAATACTTCGACGTATAATCCACTTACTACCTGTCCTACTAACCAGGTTAGGGTTGTCCTTCTCTCGGACTTTAGTAGACTCGATTCCTGTTAGCTGTCTTGGTTATAACCTTAGCCTTTTAGGCCCTAAAGATCATGTCACTGACTATAATAGCCCTTACTGAATTTACCCTTGCTTGGTAAGAATTTAACTATCCGAATCATTTAAATGGGTCCCCTGATGTATATTCACATCCCTTTGTGGTGCTATACCACCACCGTTGTATTCAGTCTTATTCTCGACTAAATTCTTCGATTCCTTTTAGCCTCCCCCACAAAGGAGCGTCATCAACTATATTGACAAAGTACGACGTTGTTAGCCTCTAAATCGACCATCCATCAAAATTTCCCCTTTGAGTGTTATCGACTATTAACACAAGTCAATCTCCCACTTGGAGTCGTTTCCTCCACTTGTATCTACGTCTCCCGATACAAAATTCGCTAACGGTTAAGATTCACATTCACCAATGGACCCCTGCCATGTCCTCCCGCGTTGAGTTCAGAACCACGTTTGCTTCTAATCCTGAACAGTTGAGGAAGGAACATACGGTCAACACTGTACCTAAGGTTCTCCTATAGGCATAGCATTCCACTTCTAAAATTGGTGGTTGACTCCAACCATTATAACTTCGTCCCGAAAGCCAAGAAAATTTTCTCTAAATTTTCACTTTCGGTTTGCCACACTCCGTTTTATATCTAAACCTTTGGATACTTTACCTCCTTTGGTAACACACACAATTCCCTCATTTCTAGAATTTACACAGACAGTTCTCTACCCGTTTGTAACACGTTGGGTAAGTTTACTCTCGTACCTCATTCTATCATAGCAGCACATGGAAATCATTGTTGCCCCTGAGTTGAATTTCTAGTCTTGGCTTCTCACGCCATAATGAAGGTGACCTCAACCACGGTCATCATCCTCGGATATATTTTATAATCTCAAATGAGCCCGGCCTCCTGAGGTCCGCTTAACGGTCCTCTTCTTACATACGTCATTACTCGGCACACGCACACATCCGAACGGAGTTAGATTTCACTATCATATACACATTATAGCAGGAGAACGAAATATCTTCAAAGAAATCGACAATCCTAAATATAGGGCTCTATATCAAACAAAGCAACGCTGAAAGCAAAATAAGCCGCACAAATCCTAAAGGACACTAGAACTTGATGCTCTGATACCACCTGTGACACCCCACCTAATTAAATACCGGGAAATCACTCCTTTATTAAATTAACATCAAGGTGGACAGTTGGTTCATTCTTAGCATCACTGTCGCAAATAAAAAAAATCTTTTCCAATTTAAACACCCTAATTAATTAAGCTAAGTGTCAAAACCATTTGAAACCCCTATTTCCATTTTATTAAATCTGATAATAAAAAAACTTTAATCATTAACATATTTAAGAGTCACACATTAAGGATGAGAATAGAAATGAACATTGAAGAATTTAACCATCAATAAATAATCCCAACATTTACAACACTAAAGGAAAACATCCTGATAGTAATAAATCTCGAAATAAAAATGCTGAAAGTAAAAAGAATTACAGTCTTTGATAATATCAACTAAATAATGGAAAAGGGCGACACATGCCCCTGCTGGATAAAGCTGAACTAGAAGTAGAGTCAATAATGAGATCGTCGAAGCAATGGCCAGCAACTCTAACAAAAGCTACAGCGCGTTCCATCCAAAGAATCCTAAGTAAGACGCCCTTGTGGCTGGGCACCTGTTATACATACATACATATATATATATATACATACATATATATATATATACATACATATATATATATATATATACACACACAAGAGAGAAGAGGTGACAACAAACGGGTCAGAGCCTAAATGTAAAGAAGTTTTAAAAATAGTTTAGCAAGTATTTAAAATGCTACGGGCTAATGCAACAGTCATATTAGTATGCGACACTCTCTTGAGAATTCTCACCTCTCATCTAGTGTGCACATCTATCGTACTAATGAACCCCATCTATCTCTCCAACTTATTCTCCATAAGTTTTTAACACGTGGAATTAAGGTTATGATATTCACTTTAGAAAAGTTTATCTCTTCAAGATTTCTTACGTTGTTTTAGAATAATTCCGTATTGTTATAACGTTTCCGAATACTTACAGTGGAGATGATGAATTTCATACTTTACTTAACTACTATTTTACTCAGTAGAAAGTTCTCAAATAGATATACTTATATATATTAATCACTCGAATAATATATATACAACCCGCACCCCACATGAAAATTATGGTGCTAGACTTCCATATATAAGTATATATATACCAATCACTCATAAATTATATATATACTAATAGTACCCCACATAAAATCTATGGTGCTAGCATACTCTGCTATCCAGTCCCCGTATCACACAAACTAAGGGAAATACTAGTTAGGAATCACTCTCGAACTGTATTAACACATACACAAGCAATATTGAGGCGAAGCATAGATTCCAAGTATCTAAGAGGATAGCACATGACCCCACGTCTCTTAGGACCGTCTGAACTATCGATTCGATAGCCTATACCAAGGATATCTATCTTCTAGGGTACGAGTCAATAACCCCCATAAAGGTCCCATCGAGATAAGACTGACCCAACGTGGTAACCTCCGGGATAGCAAGTAGCGCGGGCACGATTTTCACACAGATATAATA
This sequence comes from Sambucus nigra, assembly GCA_949130495.1. NCBI lineage: Eukaryota > Viridiplantae > Streptophyta > Magnoliopsida > Dipsacales > Adoxaceae > Sambucus > Sambucus nigra. The sequence continues at coordinate 76,114,631 of OX422210.1, read as the reverse complement.
TATGCATAATCACACAATCATATATATATATATATATACACATCCACATTTTTAAATTAGGTACGCTCACGACCCATAATTATAATTGTCTGTTATTACACATTTTACTCAATTATATTGTAAAACGGCCTCATTCCTTTTATTCTCGTAACTAAGTCATTTTTAACTCACTTCTCGTCTCTCGAAGTATTTACTTTATCTATGTACAATTTCAGTAGGCCCTATCTTGCCTTCTAATCCAACTTATTAGATGTTTCAATTATATAAACAACGCACGTATGATTTCTCAAATCTGAAAGTCTCCCTGTTTACCCTTTATTTCCTTTCCCTTTAAAGTTCCACGTTATGGTGTTTCTCTTGACCTTACTGGTCCTCTTTATGTCCCATTATATTCTAGCAACCCTAATCAAAGTTTACTACGCATAAAATCGAATTAATCTAACACAAGAAAAAATGCAGTTTTCCCAGGAGGGTCGATCGATCGAAGAAAAGGGGTCGATCGATCGAACCTTCGATCGATCGATGCTCTGGGCACGATCTATCGATCAAGCAGTTATGCAGATTCTGCAGCCAACCCAGTTACGGGATTCTCACCCCAAACTCCTCCAAATCATCATTTTACTGTCCCAAACTCCCAATCAATTATACTATAAGTGTTGTATACCCATATAAACAATTTCTTACGTAACACCTGCGAATTTTCCTTAAGAATCATGGGTTAAAAGGGCCAAACTCTACCTAATTCTTATGACCCCTAATATCTCCTTTAACTTAATTTCTTTCATTCTTTTTCCAGATTTTCTATCTCTAATATCATGGAATTTCGTGTCTCAACCTATACATGTGAAATGGCTTTCCAGAAATATGATCTCTATCATTATAACATGCAATTTATGTCTCCAATTAATGTTTTTCTTCAAGAATATTAATCTAATCAACCTAAGACTAATATAAAAGGATGCATTAACTTGATAAAATCAAGATAGATACTTCCCTGGAAATTTAGTCTCTGATTTATGGACGAATTTGGTGTGGTTGCGTTCCCCGTCGCGCGATCTACGTGTTGGTGGTGACGGCGGTGCAATCGGAGGTGTTCTTGGCCTAGAAATCCTTGGAGAGCTTCTCCTCTTCCTCTCCAATGGTCGTTATTAGTTTTAGGTTGTGTTAACCCTAGAAGAAAACATTTTCCATCTGATATAACTCTATAAAATTCGTGGGTTTAATTACCCATAATTACAAAATGTCCAAAACACCATCCCGCGGTACTAATTTGGCCTAAAAATGCCTCGAGACCCAAAATAAACCCTCGAGTACACTTTTCCAACTATCTCAACCCTTCCGGAAACTTTGGCTCACTCAAAACGACCATACGAGCAACTTATAATTTTTTCACTTTTATTAATCAACTGTTAGTCCCGACACGACACAGGCGCGTCCCGACTTAAATTTCCATACTTGCCATTTTATTTACACGTGACAATTTTATAAAAATAAATCTCATATATTACTATACTCATCCAGTAACATTCCACAAATAACAAGTTTCCAATAATTACTAACTCTCGTTACGCTAGTAAATATTTAAAACAACATTCCGGATTAAAATTAAATTAATTTACCTCAATTAAATTTAATAAATCCCATAATTTAAAAGCCATAAAAATACGGGGTATTGCACCTAAAATTAATAGTTATGACCCATTGAACCTGAACTTAAAAATTAAACAATGACTCTATGAACTGAAAATAAACTGTAAATCTATGACCCATTGAATGAACTGAAATTAAAAATTAAAAGTTATAGGCTGTGTGTGAGTGCTTAGTCGATGCTCTGCTGTTATTGCTTGGTTGGAGCTTGGAAGTTAAAGAAGGGTTTCTCTGTTAGACTAGGTCGTCCGCCATTGGTTAGGGCTCTGCACAGATGCGGGCGGGGCGGTTAAGATATGGGCAGAGAGGAGACGTTGTGTTAATCAGATTCGGGAGGCTGAGGTCGGACGAAGCTCTTACTGCTGCTGGAGATGCGGGAGGAGAGGAGAGGAAGGAGATCGTGAGGGAGGAAGGAGGGATCGTTAGGGATACGGTTTTTATGGGATAAGGGAGTCGACTCCATGATTATCGCACAGATAGATTTAGGGAGAAGTGGGTATCTCCAAATTTGAGATTGTTATGTTTCTTTCCCTCCAAATTACTTCTCCCTAATGATATTTTTTCTTAAAATGGATTAAAAAATTTATTAAAAAATATTAATTTTGTAAAATTATATTTAATATTGCCATGTATATAAAACTGTCATAAGACATAAATATATTATATGACAGTTAAAATATTATTGTCATAACATATCATATTAATATGACCAAATAAATATACAGTTTAAATGAAAAAGGGTCATAATTGTGAAATAATCATATTTATTGTGACATTTTAATTAAAACGGTCATAAAAATGAATTTTAAAATTGTCATAACAGGGTATTTTTCTAGTAGTGTACTTAGCATGGTAATCTAGAACTACTTTATATTACATTTAGTGCCCATAGATACTAGCATTTTAGTTCTTATGCGTACCCATTCAATAGCGTTTAGACCCATTTGAGAGTCATTGCCCCTGTTAACGCAAAAATTCTCCATCTACGAGGACCAATCAAAAAAGGACACATGTCATCCTACGTGGCAATATTAGACACCCGAGGAGAGTTGGTCGGCATCCGAGGAGAGTTGGTCAGCACTCGAGAAGTGTTAGTTGTCACCCGAGGAGAGTTGGTCAGTACCCGAGGAGAATTAGTCGACACCCGAGGAGAGTTGGTCGGCACCCGAGGAGTGTTAGTCGGCACCCGAGGAGAGTTGGTCGGCATATCAACCAGGAAGATCAAAGGATAACTATGCATTTAATGTGCATTAATGAACACGGCAACGCATTTAATGAGCCTTAATGTACATTTATAATGTAGATGACAACACATAGCATACCAAGCAATTCAACAATTAGATTCGTTGAATGTAGACATAATGTATAAATGTCTACATACAATGAATCTCTTTATCTCCCATCACTATAAATATATGTATTCCCTTAGCCAAAAGGGAGAGATCCGAAGATATCCGACAACGATGAGAGACCATACACCAGATACACCCTTTTTCTCCCTCTCTCTACCACATTGTGCTATTGTAAACCCCTGGGAATAAAATAACAGCGGACGTAGGCTTCTTCCTTATAGCCGAACCACTTTAAAAATCTTTGTCTCTCATGTGTGTGATTGTATTGCTTTTATCTATTTATCTGTGATCATAAAAATGGGATTCGGTCCAGTTTTTTGCATCAACAGATTGGCATCGTCTATAGGAACGTGTTACAAGCATTGTTCTCCATCAAAAGCTAAGTTTTTATTTTCTCTACATATAATCAATTATACATACATCTTTTGATTCAATCATGGTTTTTATGTTTATATACATAAATTAATTGTCCAATTTTTATTTGCAAAATGTTGCATATCATGATTTTAAAATCATAACTGTTAGATTAATTCTTATTTAGAAATCTGTAAAATGGTGGATTTCATAAATCATAACTTTTTGCTTGATTCTCAAGTTTTAATTTTATATCATGGAATAAATATTTTAAATGATTACATATACCAATATATATGACGGTGGTAAGATTTGATAATTTTCATTAAAAAATTTGTAAGATCTTTGATGTCTATTCAAATTCCCATCATATTTTTAATCATAGAATGGGAAAAGTTAAAATCAAGAATAATTTTTCTCTCTCGATAATCACAATTCTGACTCAGATCTGCTTTAAAAGTTCTCATCAATTTGATTCATAAAAAAATAAGAGTATATATATATGTTTATATTCAGTGTTAGACAATTTTCATCATGAACGTTAAGCATCTATGACTCTTCTTGAAAATGTTCTGGGCAAACACGTTTATGTAATGAGTTACATCAAGGAAAAAGATTTGACATATGTTGATTCACATATTTCACATCTTCTACAAGGGAGTAAAAATTCAAAACCATTCTTTTTCCTCTTGGATATTGATCAAATTTTATCTTAGATCTGATGATTTCTATTGGTTATCTCTTAGATCTAAGAATTTTCATTTGTTACGATTTTGTAATTCTGATAAAGATTGATTTATTGGTTCGATGATTGATTTTTGGTATAATTTTCGTAATGATTTTTATCATCCACCGTATTTTTTATCTCCATAAATGGAAAATAGGAAGGAAACCCAAAATAGCCTTCCCTCTCCTGAAAAACCTTTACCCACTTTCGTAAAGAAGATGAAAAATGAACAGTCGCTCAAGAAAGGGCAATGGAGAAACTTTCCCAGGAAGATGAAGAAATTTTGGATTTATTAAATTCATATCAATCGTTTTAACTTCAACCGTTTACAGCAACAAAAATAATGAAACTGAGTGGCATAAAAAAATAACCTATAATTCAAGGACGATCATCCACCTCACAAATTGATTCGGTTTCAGATCAACAAAAAAATTTCAATCCCAGGATTATATAACTCTCTGATTCAAAGTTTGCCTGCCTTGGGCTCAAAGGTCCCATGAATCTGCAACTACTATTTAGCATCAATTGTGTGAGGATGAAAAATCCAGAAGAAGGTCGCCGGTTGAGTATTTCTGATCGGTGAAAAACTATGTGAATTTTTGCTCTACTTAATAGGATTAAAGAAGTAATCTCCTCCGTATATCTCATTGACAAGTATTATTGTTCGGAATCATTTTTGTTGGTCGGAATCATCTACTGTTGGTCGGCGACATCTGGTCGTTACCCGACCAAAATTTGTTTACCGGACCATCCTTGATGGTCGGTGGTCATTTGCGAAGAAAACACGAACAACTTCACCAAATTTTCCAATCACGGTCAACAAAATCTTCTGGTCGGAGGCACCTGATTCTAGTTGGTAGCAGTTATATATTGGTTGGTGGAGGGCTTCACCCAGGTTGAAATGCCTCCCGACCAAATAAACTAGGTGAAATTTTATTGTTCGAAAACATTTAATGGTGGTATGCAATTGGTTGGTGAACCTATTTGTAGATCGAGAATTTCACCAGACCATTTTTGTTGGTCAGTGGTAGGCTGTGAAGATCCATCAGCAACATTGGAGTAGATCGGCAACACCTCGGTGGTTGTTTCAAAGTAAGAACATCTGGTCAATATCTACTTTTGATAACAAAAAATAGTTGGTCAACAACTTAAAAGGCCAAAGTTGGTCGGAAACAAGTTTTAGCCAAAACAAAGGCTTATTGATCGTATGTACATGGTCGGCAGATCAAAACGAAAGCATCCCAACACTGACGTCACACGATGCTGGTCGGCGATACCACTGGTCAGAGATGGTTATCACCTATTGACGAGGAATGCTGGAATGGAGGGATCACAAATTTATTTGCCCAGATTATTAATTTTGACAAAGTCAAAATTATTACCATTGCTACCTATTTATTTTTCTCACACTTCTCTAACAAAACAAATTTTTTTAAGTTAAATAAAATATATCCCTGAACTTTATCTTAGAATAAATTTTTCGATCCCATATTTGAGCATTTATTTAAAAATAAAATTATTTTACAAAAAGCCCAAATCAAAACTTATGACATCTAGTTGATAAAAAAATGCTCACATTGACACACATTTGGCACAAAACATTTTATTTCATATTTTGAAATTTTTATTGCCTTATGTCTGAGCTGATACATATTATATGATATTTAGCTGAAAATTTTTGCTAATGATAATTTCTGTGAGAATCAATCTCAACAGGTGTTTGAGCAACTTATTAAATGCCTCATGTACAAGATTCACCCCCAACAATTATCGTTTTATCATGTATTATACATGAAGAGGAGCTCCACAACTTACTATTTATTGGTCGATGGCATCTATTTCTACTCGACAGTTCTCATACACTTGGTCAGCATCAAGTCGGCAACAATCCTCCACCGAATTTCAGTTTACCAATTCCAGTCATCAACAAAGAACGGTTGAAAAACTTTTGGCATAGGTCGGCTGTAAAAGGTCGAGGCACCTCATAATTGTAAGTATGGCTGAATGATTATTGGAGAGCTGGTCGGCAACCAATACTACAACAATAAACATCACCAGCACCATTTGTGTTGGTCCACTATATATAGCTAGTCGGAAAAATCAAATGTTGGTAGGAGGCATTTCATTATGATCGGTGATGGATATTATACAATTTGAGGAGTTTTCTCGAGCTCCCATTCGTTGATAGGCTACATCTATTTCTACTCGGATGTACCTATTGTTGGTCGGCGTGTATATAGTTGGTCGAGAAAATCAATTGTTGGTCAACAACATCTCAACCTTGGTCGGAGGCAGTAGAAAGCTAATACCAGAATTGAAAATTGATGATTCCTTTGGTTCTCTCTTTTTGATTTTCACAAAATCACTACTTCGCTGCCAAAGGACAAGACTATCCCCTTATTCTTATCCTTATCCCTTATTAATTCAAAACATGAAATTCATAATTGAAAATTTGCATGGAGAAAAATTAAAATGCATACTTGGTTATTTTCTAATCTACATAAACTTTATGTGAAAAATATTCCAAGACCAAAAAATTATATTTGAGCATTTATTGAATTTCAAATAATCCCTAAAGTGATTTCTAAAAAACCAATTTATATTTGGTCTTTTACTTAAAATTAAAATGCCTAGCATTTTTATTAAAATTTGCTCATGAAATACACGTGTGGCACAAAAATATTATTTCATATTTTGAAATTTTTATTATTTTATGCTGATACACATCACATATTGTTTGGCTGAATAATTATTCTCATGATAATAATTATTTTCTCTAGTCTCGACAGGTGCTCGGGCAGCTTATTAAAATTTCATAGGGACGAGATTCAATCCCGATGAAATCTCTCCTAAACCTCTGGAAACTAGTATTTCTCGACATCAGGTAATTTTGCCTCGACATATCAGCCAACATATATTATTTCATTTTTTGAAATTAATATTTTTATTTCTCAAATATATACCTATCATATATTTATTGAATGATTAAATTATTCTCATGACTAATCAATTCAGCCTACACATATGGTAGAGCAAGATAATAATTTTTACAGGTACAAGACTCAACGCCGACGAATGCTCGAAAAATTTCTTCTCTATATATACTCAGCTTCGAGGAAGTCTCCATCATTTATTATCAAAAAATATTCCTAAAAATGCCAACTCAGGTTGGTTAGGAAGCAAAAATATTCTTAAAAATGCCAACTCAGGTTGGTTAGGAAGCAAAAATATTCCTAAAAATGCCAACTCAGGATGGTTAGGAAGTAAAAATTTTCCTAAAAATGCCAACTCAGGTTGGTTAGGAAGCAAAAATATTCCTAAAAATGCCAACTCAGGTTGGTTAGGAAGAAAAATATTTCCCAAAAATGCCAACTAAGGTTAGTTGGGAAGAAAAATATTTTCCAAAAAGTGCTAAAGTTGGTCGGGAAGAAAAAATCCACCAACTCAGGTTGGTCGGGAATCAATCTCCATCAACTTTGGTTGGTCGAACAGCAAACAGCAGGTGGAACAAATCTTATTGTCTATGCAAAACAGGGAAATCTGTCAAATAACATACTTTAAGGCCGAGAAAGCATTCAAAGATCATATTCCACACTTGGGGGCTCTATTAAAAATCTAGTTATTCATTCGGTGGCACATTCTCATAACATCATGCAGTCGAGCATCAGATTCAGCCTGATTAATTATCATTCAGAAGTTGTTTTTCTTTCTCGAGAATTATTTTTGATATTGAAGTTTAGGAGGCTATTGAAGTTCAGGAGGCATAATCAGGAGTTATTATGAACATGCTATTGAAGTTCAGGAGGCATATTGAAGTTCAGGAGGCTATTGAAGTTCAGGAGGCATATTCAGGAGTTATTATGCACATGCTATTGAAGTTCAGGAGGCATATTGAAGTTCAGGAGGCTATTGAAGTTCAGGAGGCATATTCAGGAGTTATTATGCACATAATATTGAAGTTCATGAGGCATATTGAAGTTCAGGAGTCATATTGAAGTTTAGGAGGCATATTCAGAAGTTATTATTCACATGCTATTGAAGTCAGAAGTCAAATTCAGCATCTACAGCACTGAGATCTTTGCTACTACTGTATCGACCAATATTGAAGAAGAAGTTGTATGAAAATGTTTCGAAGTCCACCACTAGATTGGTACTAATCAGATTGAAGAGTTGGGTTCAAAAGCTAGTATGTTACTCGACAAAGTATTCAGAGGATCATAAATCAGAAGAATCAAGCACGTGAAGTTAGAACTCAGTGGCTCGGCACAGGAGGCAGTTGGTCGGATAGCAAACCAATCAACATACTTGAAGATTATGACAAGCTACAAGATGCATACTATGGCATGGATGCATCCAAATTCCCAGGGGTGATACATAGCACACGGAGTTCCTCAAAAGAAAGATTAGCAACCATCGATCAGCCTGCATCATATGTCGTCTAAGAGATAATGCACTTTATGATGAACAAATCAAGAAGGTAGATCAAGAATTTCACGAGCACCGAGCAACACTGCAGAATAAATACTCCATCCTTTCAAGTAAACCATCAAGCATGGAGCATTGGGGGCTTCTGTTAACGCAAAAATTCTCCATCTACGAGGACCAATCAGAAAAGAACACATGTCATCCTACGTGGCAATATTCGACACCCGAGGAGAGTTGGTCGGCATCCGAGGAGAGTTGGTCGGCACCCGAGGAGTGTTAGTTGTCACCCGAGGAGAGTTGGTCAGTATCCGAGGAGAATTAGTCGACACCCGGGGAGAGTTGGTCGGCACCCGAGGAGTGTTAGTCGGCACCCGAGGAGAGTTGGTCGGCATATCAACCAGGAAGATCAAAGGATAATTATGCATTTAATGTGCATTAATGAAGATGGCAACGCATTTAATGAGCCTTAATGTACATTTATACTGTAGATGACAACACATAGCATACCAAGCAATTCGACAATTAGATTCGTTGAATGTAGACATAATGTATAAATGTCTACATATAATGAATCTCTTTATCTCCCATCACTATAAATATATGTATTCCCTTAGCCAAAAGGGAAAGTTCTGAAGAGATCCGACAACGATGAGAGACCATACACTAGATACACCCCTTTTCTCCCTCTCTCTACCACATTGTGATATTGTAAACCCCTGGGAATAAAATAACAGTGGACGTAGGCTTCTTTCTTATAGCCGAACCACTTTAAAAATATTTGTCTCTCATGTGTGTGATTGGATTGCTTTAATCTATTTATCTGTGATCATAAAAATGGGATTCGGTCCAGTTTTTTGCATCAACAGCCCCTGTAATGAGATATCTCGAATTGTCCCGTTTCTACAATTTGGGACGACATAGTTTCTGTATAATATTGTTCTTAGTGGCCTAAACTTGTAACTTTTGAGGGAAGTTACGCTGCCATCTCTTAATGTTGTCTGGGTACATATTAGATGATGCAGTGTTAAGTGTTAATTCAATTGATAAATTGAGTAACACTTACACTTGTGAATCAATGTCGTGTACTTAGAGAACTATGGGGATATGTTGCCGAATTTTCCTCAAATTAGAAACAATGTGCATGAATTGCTAAGTATATTAGAGAAATATGCGGTCTTGAATGGATAAGACTACTCACCCATTAGAGGAGATTGAGGAAATAAGATTCATATTATTTTTATAATTTAACACCGAAAGACGAAATGTCAATCTTATAGTAAATCATGTATTGGAAACTAAATTTCCATATTTTTATTTATACTAATCCATGAATATACGCTTTTTACCCATAATTGATGATAGGTTGTAGTAACCATGATGGGATATCCTCTATACAAAGAGTGGATGGGTGAGACAAATAGACTAAGGGATGTGTTTTGCATAGGTGCTAATGAATTTGTGAAATATACAAAGAGATTTCATAATGATGAAGATTCCCCACGTCCACATGCTAAATGTAGGAATGTTAAGGTGTTGTAGTGGAAAACAGTTGAACTACGTTTGTTAAGATGGGGTACGCAAGATACTTATTGATTTTGGACTTGTCAAGGGGAATTAGACGCATTTTTTGTCCCCAAGAAACCTTCAAAATAACCTTCAACAAGTAGGATAGATGTGCACGGGAAAGAGGACAATGCAGATCATAATATGCTAGAGGATTTAGTTGATGGCGCGTATGGAGTTCATAAAGTGGAAGAAAATGAGGTCACTGGCGATGCACAAGGTTCCGATGATCATGAAGAAATCGGGATAAACCTTGACGATAACTACCAAAGTTTAAAATTTAATGTGAGTTAGCTGTTATACAATGGATGTGAGAAATATCAAACAATTTCACATGCCATGGTTGGTTTGCATAGTTTGAAGACCCAATATGGTTTGTTTGACAATAGCGTGATAGGAATTTTGAATTGGGTGAAGGGATTGCTACCCAAGCAAAATACGATTCCTAGATATCCTATTATAAAGAATAGTTTGAAAGTTTTGGGAATGAAGTATAAATAAATTAATATTTGTGTGTATGACTGCATACTATACCGAAAGGAGTATAAAAATCTCGATCGGTGTGCGGTATGGGATGAACATAAATATGTGCAATCTATTGGCAAGGAAGGCACAAGCTCAAAAGTGCCTAAAAAGGTGTTAAAATATTTTTCAAATGGTGCTTGATTGAAGCATTTTTTCACAGTATCATAGATAGAGGAGGCAATGACTTAGCATGCTAAGGAAAAAGTAGGGGATAATCTCAGGCGTCATCTAATTGATTCAACAGCTTAGAAGTGGATGAGTTATGAGTATCTCAATTTTGCTCAAGAACAATGTAACATTCATTTGGAAATATCAACAGATGGTTTAAATCCATTTGGACATCTAAGTAGAAATCAGAGTGTATGGTCAGTGATCCTAGCACTACTCAACCTCCCTCCAGTGTATGAAATCTAAATTTTCAATGTTGTTTTTGTTAATACCTGGGACAAAGTCACGAAGTGAGGAGCTAGATGTCTACTTAGCTCCTTTTGGTGTAACAATTAAATGAGTTGTTGGAAGAGGATATGAAATCATTTAAATCTTTAAAAAAATAATAGTTTTTGATGAAAGCTATGTTGATGTGGGCGGTTTATGATTTTTGAGCTTATAGAATAGTATCCAGTTGTGTAGTACATGGTTACTTGGGGTGTCCTATTTATGGAGAGGAGATTAAATCTCTGCGTCTCACCGCTAGTAAAAAAATATATACCATTTCCATAGGATGTTTTTACCACCCACTCATAGTTTTAGATTTGATAAAGGTTTCATTTTTTTACCGGGTAGGGTTAAACATAGGCTACCTCCGAGAAAACTTTAGTTCATAAATTGAAAGTAAATATTCTAATTGTGGCCCTAGTATGCATGGTAAGAATCCTAAATTAAAGAATGTCAAGCATAAGAAGACTCCAGTAATGAATAAAATTGATACAAGAAAGGCAAGGTCTAGGGGGTCAATTTTCTTTGACTTGTCTTATTAGAAAAATAACCCAGTGCGCCATGTATTGGATGTGATGCATGCGGAGAAGAACATCATTGAACATATTGTGAGCACATACCATGGGAAATGTCATTCGAAGGATGGACAAAATGTATGAAAAGATCTCAAATCGTTGAAACTTAAGACACAACTATGATTGAAAGAAGATATTAGGGGAAGAACAATAATTCCCCCAGGTGAGTTTACTCTAAAGAGTGTGGAAAGGAAGGTGCTTTTAGACATAATATATAATTTGAAGGTTCCATCTAATTTTTCATCCAAAGGATTGTGAATTCTGCTAGGCATAATTTATATAAGTGTAAGTCCAACGATTGGCATGTGATCATGCAATTGATTCCTATGTTGTTTAAGAACTGTTTCTCCAAGCACAAGGATTTGCAGAGGGCCATTATGCAAAAATAGCATCCACTTCACACTTTTATGTGAGAAGGTAGTCAATCGAGATCACATAGTGATTGCAAAATTAGCGGTAGCTAAAGGTATTTGTGTGTTGGATAAGTACTTTCCCCTATCATATTTTGACATAAGTGTTCACTTGTTGGTACACCTCTGCGATGAGGCACTTCTTTAAGGCCTAGTTAGATATCGGTGGATGTATTTATTTGGAAAGATTGGTGAATGTTTTCAAACATTACATCAAGAATAGACAATACATTGAAGGATCAATTGCAGATGAATACATCACTATGGAGTCATGAATATACACTCGAGAATATATGCCTAACTCAAGCAGTGTGGATAACAATAATAAGTTCTTCGATGAGGGTTGTCAGGTGATGAGAAAGCGAGTGAAATTAATGAGGTTACAACATAAACAAGTAGCTCGTAATCTATTTGACACACACGAAGACGTCAAAGAATGGAAAAAGTAAGTTTATAATATTTTAACTTTTACATTAATTTAAATTTTATACATGATCAATTTCGTAATACGTTCATCACGATCAATGAAGACAATATGATGCGTGTGGTAACAATAAAAGATGAAGAACGATGGGACAATCAGACAATAAATTCAGGTTGTGGGTGTCATGCGAGGTTATTAAATGCTCTTATTAAATGTCACATTACAAGAAAGCTTTAAAACCGTCCTAATTAATTTATCTATAATCTCATTTCTTAAAGATAGACGATGAGACATCAAGGCTTGCTCGTCTAGCCACTAGACCCTTGTTCATGGCACACGATTACAAAAAGTATCGATTGAACAGTTACGTACTCGGTGCAAGGGTGTACAAGAAAAATACAAATATATAGAACTTGGACATTTCATACGATGTTCTTACTTATTTTTGAGCAAGCGCAAAAGATAAAAACCTCGTTAAAGATGAAATGACTTACTATGGTGTCATTCGAAATATATTTGAATTAAACAATATAAGCTTCAATGAGGTTGTGTTTTACTATGATTGGCTAAGATTTGAGGATAAAATGCTTGTAATCATGGTTGACTTGTCCTAGTTGAAGAGAAACGAGCATATGAGCGATGAGCCATTTGTTTATACTTTTCAAAAGGTCAAGCAAGTTTTTTACCCAAAGTATACCAACAACGAGCCGTGATCAACTATATGTGCCAAAGCGTCTAACCAGTAGTGTGGATGACTTGGCTACTCCTATCGAATACCAATCCATTTTAGATGATAACCCGAAATTGAAATAATTTTTATATTTGTACTAAGAATTCTAATTATTTGAAATAATTTTTAGACTTGTGATAAGTATTCCAATTATTTGTAATAACCAGTTGCATGTATTCTTCTAGTGCTTTATTATTATCGAACGACAGTTTAATGCTTTTAATTCATTTGGACTTGATCAGTTTTTGTAGATTTGAAACAAAATTGGTATTTTGGTTAGTGAATATGCTAATTTGGATTTTAATCAATTTAAGCATTAAGATGCCAGGTAAGAATCCTAAATTTAAGCATCATTTCAAAGTCCGTGACATGACCCGAATTTGAAACAATGTTTAGATTTATAATGTAGTTAACTTGTATTCTTTAAGTTCTTTGTTATTATCGGATGTCTATTTAATATTTTTATTCATCTGGATTTGATCATTTTCTAATATACATATTTGTACTAATAACAATAATTTTTACAGGAAATCTATTCATCACAGCGACAGGGTATTGGAGGCGAAGAAGGCTCGTCTGTTTTTTTGTTTTGTTTTGTTTTTTTTTTGGGTCCCTCGTCGGGAACAAGATGTCCTTACAGGATAGAGCCCCATAGTTTCTCAAGTCGCTCATCGGCTTGGGATACACTTATTGGAGGAAGGTGCCCGTCGAGCTCAAGATGTCCATCTGGGGGGCAGTACAAGTAGTTACTTTCTTTATTTTTATTTTATATTTATATTCATACTTTATTATATTTGAATTTTAATAAAACTAAGACTTACTCTCTTTTTGGTTTGAATTTTTTTGACATGAACAATTTGGCCCACCCCCACCTTCTTGCGACACCACGTTCGTATAATTGAGAGATCAATATAAAACGTGGAAGAAAAACATGCGAGCAGGGTACTTTGCCTAGGACCGGGAGTGACACACCCCAACCTAGTTACTTATAATTATGTTTTAAAGTCAAAGTGAGTCAAACCATGATTAATTTAGCCAAACCATAAACACAAGTTTTAATTTCAGAGTCATCATTGTGAATCCATATAACTAAAACCCTTTTAACAACATCAGAGTAGTCATGCCCATAAAAACTTTCTTGAAGGATAAGTTAACTTAATTAAATCATTTACATTAAATCAAATATTTGTTTCTCCCATTCCTGGCTAACCCAACCTGACCTCCTAGATTTGGCAGTGACATCGCATTACCTAAAAAAAATGTGAACATAAGAACCGTGAGCAAAATAGCCTAGTGAATGCATCACTACTATACTACTGCATGAATTTAAATGCAATAAATTATGTCCATATAATTATGTATTAACTTATTCGTATCATTCAAAATGAATGACCAACTTTTCTGAATCATGATTCACATATCATATCTGAATAGACAATTCTCCCCCATTCCTGATCGAGGACTAACCCCTTGTCATTAATAGAAAAATCTCCACCATTTCGGGTCGGGGAGTAACCTCCCATTTCGATAAATCGAAATGAACAATTTTATATTCATAAAATTATGATCATATTCGTAATAGTATGCAAATACATCATTCCAGTGAGTACACTCATCTTGGGTTGTCAACTATGTATTTATGTTTCCTTCGGGTGGAGCTGAACTGGGTTGATTAGACCTTACACCTGTCAATCCAACTAAATCGTTACCGAATCTCAATCACAAGCATTATCATAACATAATTATGTAAAGTTCCATGACTATACAACAACAATATAATTCCACTTAAGTAACATTCCATGAAACATGAGTAAAGACAAAACAATGGTACACATGTTGATAAAGTTATGAACATTCAACCATAGGAAATACCTCATAAGGGATTTATAACTAAACCCAATTAAATATGAAAATATACTTCTCAATGTATATACACTTGAAACATGTACTCAAAATATTCTTTGTAAAGAGGAGATAACAATATTCTTTGATGGGGTATCCAGTATGGCCTTAAATTAGTGTCCTACATACGTAACCATCATATATTCATAAATTGCACAACTACATGTGTCCAATCTTATCAATATGAAATCATATCTGAATATATTTCCATTACAGGTGACGTTGTAAATTTTCAAGCTTTCTAGAGCGAGTTATGACCATTTCTTTACAACACATAAAATCTTCCCTATGAGCTCCTATATTGTTCCTCCAACGTCCAAGAATTTTCATAATTTTTTTTACAGCATAAATTTGTAATACCCCGTCATTTTGAGGACTTTATTTATGAATATGGTATATAATTTTGATAATATTATTATTTTTTTTTATCGGGATATAGATATTTTTTATTTTTATTTTTATTTGAAATGAATCAAATATTTAAAATCAAATTTAATTGACTTTTGGACATTTTGTAATGGTTTAAATATGTGAAGTTGATAATTTTTAATTATATGGCAAAATAGTAATATAGGTTAGCTTAGGTTGCAAGGTAGGGTTTGAGAGAGAGGCTATATAAGCAATATTATGGAGGATTATAAGGAAAGGGAGATGAAAAAGAGAGGCCAAAAACGAAATTCAAAGAGGCAAAAACAAGTGAAATGAGAAGAGCCAATTTGGAATGTTTAGATCTTCTTTTTGAGTGCATTCGAATGAGATTTGAGAAAAACTCAAAACACATACCTGACTCAATTTTCCGTCTAGAATCCAAATCTGAAATCGAATTGGTGATTTGAATAATTTTGGATATTATTTTTATGGGTATTTAAATTAGGACTATTTGGGTTATCTTGTATTGGGGCTAGAATGTAATTTGATTATTTTCGCGAGAGGAACGTGATGGTGCAATCAGATTTTGAGGTTGAATTTATGTGGAGATTCATGCAATAATTTTGAGGTATGGGGTTTTACACAATATGCTCCTTTAAATCTCGCGAGTTTATTTCGATGTTTTCATGTTTAATTGAACTAATATTTGATTTGTTAAATTCTTTGAAATCTGGAGAAATAATTGTTGAATAATTGTGATTCATATGGCATCATTATATTGTTGTTGAGAACGTTGTCATAAGATTTTAATATGACACGGAGGATGGGCACCCGTCAAAATTCTTGCTTCCGGATCTATGTCTTGATAAAGCATATGCGGATGGGGTGAGGCATGGTAACCTAGTTAATGTGTTGTTGATAAATTTATTGATAAATGCTTTGAGATTTGCAATTGATTTGAATATTCGTACTCATGTTGTTACACTTTATTCATCGTTAATATATCTGTTGAGCATCTTTCCAATCGTATTGGGTACATCCCCATATTTTTTTTAGTGGCATGTTAGCGCGAATTTGGGCACTTTGGATTTGATTTGGAGAATGGATTTTAGCGAGGATTATTTTAGGGAAGATTTTTAATACAAGAGATGAGAAGACTTGTACTTATTTTGATATATAGAGCATTTGGAGATTTATTTGTTTTCGAGATAGTTAGTTTGTTGTAATTATTTCGAGAGAGTTGTTGTATTTGTATTTTGAAGAGATTTGGGATTCATAGTTCTCTTTTGTTGTTTGGGACTTAGATGCTCTATACCTTGTGAATTTTGGATTTGAATTTAGTTTATCGATAGTGGCACTCCGCTCCACTCTCCCCGGGCGGGCGGGGTGTTAGAGATGGTATCAGAGCTTAGGAATACGACAAACCTCGGGTCTTGGGTATTGGGTCTAGCATGCGGGTTAGACATATTTTCTTTGGAGATAGAAATTTTGAGGATGTGTTAAGCGTCGTGGTGAGGATGTTTGGAATTAATTTGACGACTTTAGGGTCTGATATTTGGGCAATATAATCGAGTAGAATTTTATTTCGAGTGTTAGGTTTCGTCGAATTTCGAGGACAAAATTCCTTTTCAAGGGGGAAGTAAGTAATACCCCGCCATTTTGAGGAATTTATATATGAATATGGTATATAATTTTGATAATATTATTATTTTTCATCGGGATATTGATATTATATTTACTTTTATTTGAAATGAATCAAGTATTTAAATTCAAATTTAATTGCCTTTTGGACATTTTGTAATGGTTTAAATATGTGAAGTTGATAATTTTTAATTATATGGCAATATAGTAATATAGGTTAGCTTAGGTTGCAAGGTGGCGTTTGAGAGAGAGGCTATATAAGGAATATTATGGGTGATTATAAGGAAAGGGAGATGAAAAAAAGAGGCCAAAAATGAAATTCAAAGAGGCAAAAATGAGTGGAATGAGAAGAGCCAATTTGGAATGTTTAGATCTTCTTTTTGAGTGAATTCGAATGAGATTTGAGAAAAACACAAAATACATACCTGACTCAAATTTTCGTCTATAATCCAAATATGAAGTCGAATTGGCGATTTGAATAATTTTTGGATCTTATTTTTATGGGTATTTAAATTAGAACTATTTGGGTTATCTTGTATTGGGACAAGAATGTAATTTTATTATTTTCGTGAGAGGAACGTGATGTTGCAGTCAGATTTTGAGGATGAATTTATGTGGAGATTCATGCGATAATTTTGAGGTATGGGGTTTTACCCAATATGCTCCATTAAATCTCTCAAGTTTATTTCGATGTTTTCATCTTTAATTGAACTCATATTTGATTTGTTAAATTCTTTGAAATCTGGAGAAATAATTGTTGAATTATTGTGATTCATATGGCATCATTATATTGTTGTTCAGAACGTTTTCATGAGATTTTAATTTGACATGGAGGTTGGGCACCCGCCAAATTTCTTGCTTCCCGATCTATGTCTTGATAAAGCATATGCGGATGGGGTGAGGCATGGTAACCCAGTTAATGTGTTGTTGATAAATTTATTGATAAATGCTTTGAGATTTGCATTTGATTTTAATATTCGTACTCGTGTTGTTACACTTTATTCATCGTTAATATATCTGTTGAGCATCTTTCCTATCGTATTGTGTACTTCCCCATATTTTCTTTTAGTGGCAGGTTAGCGCGAAATTGGGTGCTTTGGATTGGATTTGGAGAATGGATTTTAGCGAGGATTACTTTTGGGAAGATTTTTAATACAAGAGATAAGAAGACTTGCATTTATTTTGATGTATAGAGCATTTGAAGATTTATTTATTTCCGAGATGGTTAGTTTGTTGTAATTATTTCGAGAGAGTTATTATATTTGTATTTTGAAGAGATTTGGGATTCGTAGTTGTCTTTTGCTGTTTGGGAATTAGATGCTCTATACCTTGTGAATTGCGGATTTGAATTTAGTTTATCGATAGAGGCATTCCACTCCACTCCGCTCTACCTGGGCGGGCGGGGTTTTATAGATGGTATCAGAGCTTAGGTATACGACAACCCTCGGGTCTTGGGTATTGGGTCTAGCATGCGGGTTAGACATATTTTCTTTGGAGATAGAAATTTTTGAGGGTGTGTTAAGCGTCGTAGTGAGGATGTTCGGAATTAATTTGATGACTTTAGGGTCTGATATTTGGGAAATAGAATCGAGTAGCATTTTATATCGAGTGTTAGGTTTCGTCGAATTTCGAGGGAATATTCCTTTTCAAGGGGGAAGTATGTAATACCCCGTCATTTTGAGGACTTTTTTTATGAATATGGTATATAATTTTGATAATATTATTATTTTTCATCGGGATATTGATATTATATTTATTTTTATTTGAAATGAATCAAATATTTAAATTCAAATTTCATTGACTTTTGGAAATTTTGTAATGGTTTAAACATGTGAAGTTGATAATTTTTAATTATATGGAAATATAGTAATATAGGTTAGGTTCGGTTGCAAGGTAGCGTTTGAGAGAGAGGCTATATAAGGAATATTATGGGTGATTATAAGGAAAGGGAGATGAAAAAGAGAGGCCAAAAACGAAATTCAAAGAAGCAAAAACGAGTGGAATGAGAAGAGCCAATATGGAATGTTTAGATCTTCTTTTTGAGTGCACTCGAATGAGATTGGAGAAAAACTCAAAATACATACCTGACTCAATTTTTCGTCTAGAATCCAAATCTGAAGTCGAATTGGCGATTTGAATAATTTTTGGATCTTATTTTTATGGGTATTTAAATTAGGACTATTTGGGTTATCTTGTATTTGGGCTAGAATGTAATTTGATTATTTTTGCGAGAGGAACGTGATGGTGCAATCAGATTTTGAGGTTGAATTTAAGTGGAGATTCATGCGATAATTTTGAGGTATGGGGTTTTACACAATATGCTCCTTTAAATCTCGCGAGTTTATTTCGATGTTTTCATGTTTAATTGAACTCATATTTGATTTTTTAAATTCTTTGAAATCTGGAGAAATAATTGTTGAATTATTATGATTCATATGACATCATTATATTGTTGTTGAGAACGTTTTCAAGAGATTTTAATATGACACGGAGGTTGGGCACCCGCTAAAATTCTTGCTTCCCGATCTATGTCTTGATAAAGCATATGTGGATGGGGTGAGGCATGGTAACCCAGTTAATGTGTTGTTGATAAATTTATTGATAAATGCTTTGAGATTGGCATTTGATTTGAATATTCGTACTTGTGTTGTTACACTTTATTCATCGTTAATATATATGTTGATCATCTTTCCTATCGTATTGTGTACTTCCCCAAATTTTCTTTTAGTGGCAGGTTAGTGCGAATTTGGGCGCTTTGGATTGGATTTTGAGAATGGATTTTAGCGAGGATTATTTTTTGGAAGATTTTTAATACAAGAGATGAAAAGACTTGTATTTATTTTGATGTATAGAGCATTTGAAGATTTATTTATTTCCAAGATGGTTAGTTTGTTGTAATTATTTCAAGAGAGTTGTTGTATTTGTATTTTGAAGAGATTTGGGATTCGTAGTTCTCTTTTGTGGTTTGGGAATTAGATACTCTATACCTTGTGAATTTTGGATTAGAATTTAGTTTGTCGATAGTGACACTCCGCTCTCCCCGGGCGGGTGGGGTGTTACAGATGGTATCAAAGCTTAGGTATACGACAACCCTCGGGTCTTGGGTATTGGGTCTCGCATGCGGGTTAGACATATTTTCTTTGGAGATAGAAATTTTTGAGGATGTGTTAAGCATCGTGGTGAGGATGTTTGGAATTAATTTGACGAATTTAGGGTCTGATATTTGGGAAATAGAATCGAGTAGCATTTTATTTTGAGTGTTAGGTTTCGTCGAATTTCGAGGACGAAATTTTTCCTTTTCAAGGAGAAAGTATGTAATACCCCATCATTTTGAGGACTTTATTTATGAATATGGTATATAATTTTGATAATATTATTATTTTTCATCGGGATATTGATATTATATTTACTTTTATTTGAAATGAATCAAATATTTAAATTCAAATTTAATTGACTTTTGGACAATTTGTAATGGTTTAAATATGTGAAGTTGATAATTTTTAATTATATGGAAATATAATGATATAGGTTAGCTTCGGTTGCAAGGTAGCGTTTGAGAGAGAGGCTATATAAGGAATATTATGGGTGATTGTAAGGAAAGGGAGATGAAAAAGGGAGGCCAAAAACGAAATTCAAAGAGGCAAAAACGAGTGGAATGAGAAGAGCCAATTTGGAATGTTTAGATCTTCTTTTTGAGTGCATTCGAATGAGATTTGAGAAAAGCTCAAAATACATACCTGACTCAATTTTTCGTCTAGAATCCAAATCTGAAGTAGAATTGGCAATTTGAATAACTTTTTGATCTTATTTTTATGGGTATTTAAATTAGGACTATTTGGGTTATCTTGTATTTGGGCTAGAATGTAATTTGATTATTTTTGCGAGAGGAACGAGATGGTGGAATCAGATTTTGAGGTTGAATTTATGTGGAGATTCATGCGATAATTTTGAGGTATGGGGTTTTACTCACTATGCTCCTTTAAATCTCGCGAGTTTATTCCGTTGTTTTCATGTTTAATTGAACTCATATTTGAATTGTTAAATTCTTTGAAATCTGGAGAAATAATTGTTGAATTATTGTGACTCATATGGAACCATTATATTGTAGTTGAGAACGTTTTCATGAGATTTTAATATGACACGGAGGTTGGGCACCCGCCAAAATTCTTGCTTCCCGATCTATGTCTTGATAAAGCATGTGCGGATTGGGTGAGGCATGGTAACCAGTTAAAGTGTTGTTGATAAATTTATTGATAAATGCTTTGAGATTTGCTTTTGATTTGAATATTCGTACTTGTGTTGTTACACTTTATTCATCGTTAATATATCTGTTGAGCATCTTTCCTATCGTATTGTGAACTTCCCCATATTTTCTTCTAGTGGCAGGTTAACGCGAATTTGGGCGCTTTTGATTGGATTTGGAGAATGGATTTTAGAGAGGATTATTTTTGGGAAGATTTTTAATAAAAGAGATGAGAAGACTTGTATTTATTTTGATGTGTAGAGCATTTGGAGATTTATTTGTTTTCGAGATAGTTAGTTTATTGTAATTATTTCGATAGAGTTGTTGTATTTGTATTTTGAAGAGATTTGGGATTTGTAGTTCTCTTTTGTTGTTTGGGAATTAGATACTCTATACCTTGTGAATTGTGGATTTGAATTTAGTTTATTGATAGTGCCGTTCCGATCTCCCTGGGTGGGAGGGGTGTTACAGATGGTATCACAGCTTAGGTATACGACAACCCTCGGGTCTTGAGTATTGGGTCTAGCATCGGGTTAGACATATTTTCTTTGGAGATAGAAATTTTTGAGGATGTGTTAAGCGTCGTGGTGAGGATGTTTGGAATTAATTTGACGACTTTATGGTCTGATATTTGGGAAATAGAATCGAGCAGCATTTTATTTCAAGTGTTATGTTTCGTCGAATTTCGAGGACGAAATTCCTTTTCAAGGGGGATGTATGTAATACCCCATCATTTTGAGGACTTTATTTACGAATATGGTATATAATTTTGATAATATTATTATTTTTCTTCGGGCTATTGATATTATATTTATTTTCATTTGAAATGAATCAAATATTTAAATTCAAATTTAACTGACTTTTGGACATTTTGTAATGGTTTAAATATGTGAAGTTGATAATTTTTAATTATATGGCAATATAGTAATATAGGTTAGCTTCGGTTGCAAGGTAGCGTTTGAGAGAGAGGTTATAGAAGGAATATTATGTGTGATTATAAGGAAAGGGAAATGAAAAAGAGAGGCCAAAAATGATATTCAAAGAGGCAAAAACGAGTGGAAAGAGAAGAGCCAATTTGGAATGTTTAGATCTTCTTTTTGAGTGCATTCGAATGAGATTTGAGAAAAACTCAAAATGCATACCTGACTCAATTTTTCGCCTAGAATTCAAATATGAAGTCGAATTTTCGATTTGAATAATTTTTTGATCTTATTTTTATGGGTATTTAAATTAGGACTATTTGCGTTATCTTGTATTGGGACTAGAATGTAATTTTATTATTTTCGCGAGAGGAATGTGATGGTGCAATCAGATTTTGAGGTTGAATTTATGTGGAGATTCATGCAATAATTTATAGGTATGGGGTTTTACTCAATATGCTCCTTTAAATCTCGCGAGTTTATTCCGTTGTTTTCATGTTTAATTGAACTCATATTTGAATTGTTAAATTCTTTGAAATCTGGAGAAATAATTGTTGAATTATTGTGATTCATATGGCATCATTATATTGTTGTTGAGAACGTTTTCATGAGATTTTAATATGACACGGAGGTTGGGCACCCGCCAAAATTCTTACTTCCCGATCTATGTCTTGATAAAGCATGTGCGGATTGGGTGAGGCATGGTAACCAGTTAAAGTGTTGTTGATAAATTTATTGATAAATGCTTTGAGATTTGCTTTTGATTTGAATATTCGTACTTGTGTTGTTACACTTTATTCATCGTTAATATATCTGTTGAGCATCTTTCCTATCGTATTGTGAACTTCCCCATATTTTCTTCTAGTGGCAGGTTAACGCGAATTTGGGCGCTTTTGATTGGATTTGGAGAATGGATTTTAGAGAGGATTATTTTTGGGAAGATTTTTAATAAAAGAGATGAGAAGACTTGTATTTATTTTGATGTGTAGAGCATTTGGAGATTTATTTGTTTTCGAGATAGTTAGTTTATTGTAATTATTTCGATAGAGTTGTTGTATTTGTATTTTGAAGAGATTTGGGATTTGTAGTTCTCTTTTGTTGTTTGGGAATTAGATACTCTATACCTTGTGAATTGTGGATTTGAATTTAGTTTATTGATAGTGCCGTTCCGATCTCCCTGGGTGGGAGGGGTGTTA
The DNA here is from genome assembly GCA_949130495.1 of Sambucus nigra. NCBI lineage: Eukaryota > Viridiplantae > Streptophyta > Magnoliopsida > Dipsacales > Adoxaceae > Sambucus > Sambucus nigra. The sequence continues at coordinate 76,091,193 of OX422210.1, read as the reverse complement.
CAGATGGTATCACAGCTTAGGTATACGACAACCCTCGGGTCTTGAGTATTGGGTCTAGCATCGGGTTAGACATATTTTCTTTGGAGATAGAAATTTTTGAGGATGTGTTAAGCGTCGTGGTGAGGATGTTTGGAATTAATTTGACGACTTTATGGTCTGATATTTGGGAAATAGAATCGAGCAGCATTTTATTTCAAGTGTTATGTTTCGTCGAATTTCGAGGACGAAATTCCTTTTCAAGGGGGATGTATGTAATACCCCATCATTTTGAGGACTTTATTTACGAATATGGTATATAATTTTGATAATATTATTATTTTTCTTCGGGCTATTGATATTATATTTATTTTCATTTGAAATGAATCAAATATTTAAATTCAAATTTAACTGACTTTTGGACATTTTGTAATGGTTTAAATATGTGAAGTTGATAATTTTTAATTATATGGCAATATAGTAATATAGGTTAGCTTCGGTTGCAAGGTAGCGTTTGAGAGAGAGGTTATAGAAGGAATATTATGTGTGATTATAAGGAAAGGGAAATGAAAAAGAGAGGCCAAAAATGATATTCAAAGAGGCAAAAACGAGTGGAAAGAGAAGAGCCAATTTGGAATGTTTAGATCTTCTTTTTGAGTGCATTCGAATGAGATTTGAGAAAAACTCAAAATGCATACCTGACTCAATTTTTCGCCTAGAATTCAAATATGAAGTCGAATTTTCGATTTGAATAATTTTTTGATCTTATTTTTATGGGTATTTAAATTAGGACTATTTGCGTTATCTTGTATTGGGACTAGAATGTAATTTTATTATTTTCGCGAGAGGAATGTGATGGTGCAATCAGATTTTGAGGTTGAATTTATGTGGAGATTCATGCAATAATTTATAGGTATGGGGTTTTACTCAATATGCTCCTTTAAATCTCGCGAGTTTATTCCGTTGTTTTCATGTTTAATTGAACTCATATTTGAATTGTTAAATTCTTTGAAATCTGGAGAAATAATTGTTGAATTATTGTGATTCATATGGCATCATTATATTGTTGTTGAGAACGTTTTTATGATATTTTAATATGACACGGAGGTTGGGCACCCGCCAAAATTCTTGCTTCCCGATCTATGTCTTGATAAAGCATATGCGGATGGGGTGTGGCATGGTAACCCAGTTAATGTGTTGTTGATAAATTTATTGATAAATGCTTTGAGATTTGCATTTGATTTGAATATTTGTACTCGTGTTGTTACAATTTATTCATCTTTAATATATCTATTGAGCATCTTTCCTATCGTATTGTGTACTTCCCTATATTTTCTTTTAGTGGCAGGTTAGCGCGAATTTGGGCGCTTTTGGTTGGATTTGGAAAATGGATTTTAGAGAGGATTATTTTTGGGAAGATTTTTAATATAAGAGATGAGAAGACTTGTATTTATTTTGATGTGTAGAGCATTTGGAGATTTATTTGTTTTCAAGATAGTTAGTTTATTGTAATTATTTCGATAGAGTTGTTGTATTTGTATTTTGAAGAGATTTGGGATTTGTAGTTCTCTTTTGTTGTTTGGGAATTAGATACTCTATACCTTGTGAATTGTGGATTTGAATTTAGTTTATCGATAGTGCCGCTCCGCTCTCCCTGGGCGGGCGGGGTGTTACAGATGGTATCAGAGCTTAGGTATGCGACAACCCTTCGGTCTTGGGTATTGGGTCTAGCATGCGGGTTAGACATATTTTCTTCGGAGATAAAAATTTTTGAGGATGTGTTAAGCGTTTTGGTGAGGATGTTTGGAATTAATTTGACGACTTTATGGTCTGATATTTGGGAAATAGAATCGTGCTGAATTTTATTTCGAGTGTTAGGTTTCGTCGAATTTCGAGGACGAAATTCCTTTTCAAGGGGAAAGTATGTAATACCCCGTCATTTTGAGGACTTTATTTATGAATATGGTATATAATTTTGATAATATTATTATTATTTATCGGGATATTGATATTATATTTATTTTTATTTAAAATGAATCAAATATTTAAATTCAAATTTAATTGACTTTTGGACATTTTGTAATGGTTTAAATATGTGAAGTTGATAATTTTTAATTATATGGCAATATAGTAATATAGGTTAGCTTCGGTTGCAAGGTAGCGCTTGAGAGAGATGCTATATAAGGAATATTATGGGTGATTATAAGGAAAGGGAGATGAAAAAGAGAGGCCAAAAACGAAATTCAAAGAGGCAAAAACGAGTGGAATGAGAAGAGCCAATTTGGAATGTTTAGATCTTCTTTTTGAGTGCATTCGAATGAGATTTGAGAGAAACTCAAAATACATACCAGACTCAATTTTTCGTCTAGAATTCGAATCTGAAGTCGAATTGGCGATTTGAATAATTTTTTGATCTTATTTTTTTCGGTATTTAAATTAGGACTATTTGGGTTATCTTGTATTTGGGCTAGAATGTAATTTTATTATTTTCGCGAGAGGAACGTGATGGTGCAATCAGATTTTGAGGTTGAATTTATGTGGAGATTCATGCGATAATTTTGAGGTATGGGGTTTTAGACAATATGCTCCTTTAAATCTCGCGAGTTTATTCCGTTGTTTCGGGTTTAATTGAACTCATATTTGAATTGTTAAATTCTTTGAAATCTGGAGAAATAATTGTTGAATTACTGTGATTGATATTGGCATCATTATATTTTTGTTGAGAACGTTTTCATGAGATTTTAATATGACACGGAGGTTGGGCACCCGCCAAAATTCTTTCTTCCCGATCTATGTCTTGATAAAGCATATGCGGGTGGGGTGAGGCATGGTAACCCAGTTAATGTGTTGTTGATAAAGTTATTGATAAATGCTTTGAGATTTGAATTTGATTTGAATATTCGTACTCTTGTCGTTACACTTTATTCATCGTTAATATATTTGTTGAGCATCTTTCCTGTCGTATTGTGTACTTCCCCATATTTTCTTTTAGTGGCAGGTTAGCGCGAATTTGGGTGCTTTGGATTTGATTTGGAGAATGGATTTTAGCGAGGATTATTTTTGGGAAGATTTTTAATACAAGAGATGAGATGACTTGTATATATTTTGATGTATAGAGAATTTGGAGATTTATTTAGTTTCGAGATAGTTAGTTTGTTGTAATTATTTCGAGAGAGTTGTTGTATTTGTATTTTGAAGAGATTTGGGATTTGTAGTTCTCTTTTGTTGTTTGGGAATTAGATGCTCTATACCTTGTGAATTGTGGATTTGAATTTAGTTTATCGACAGTGGCGTTCTGCTCCGCTCCGCTCTCTCCGGGTGGACGGGGTGTTACTGATGGTATCAGAGCTTAGGTATACCACAACCCTTGAGTCTTGGGTATAGGGTCTAGCTTGCGTGTATAGAAAATTTTGAGGATGTGTTAAGCGTCGTGGTTAGGATGTTTGGAATTAATTTGACGAGTTTAGGGTCTGATATTTGGGAAATAGAATCGAGTAGCATTTTATTTCGAGTGTTAGGTTTCGTCGAATTCGAGGACGAAATTCCTTTTCAAGGGGGAAGTATGTAATACCCCGTCATTTTGAGGACTTTATTTATGAATATGGTATATAATTTTGATAATATTATTATTTTTTATCGCGATATTGATATTATATTTATTTTTATTTGAAATGAATCAAATATTTAAATTCAAATTTAATTGACTTTTGGACATTTTGTAATGGTTTAAATATGTGAAGTTGATAATTTTAAATTATATGGCAATATAGTAATATAGGTTAGCTTAGGTTGCAAGGTAGCGTTTGAGAGAGAGGCTGTATAAGGAATATTATGGGTGATTATAAGGAAAGGGAGATGAAAAAGAGATGTCAAAAACGAAATTCAAAGAGGCAAAAATGAGTGGAATGAGAAGAGACAATTTGGAATGTTTAGATCTTCTTTTTGAGTGCATTCGAATGAGATTTGAGAAAAACTCAAAACACATACCTAACTCATTTTTTCGTCTTGAATACAAATTTGTAGCAGAATTGGCAATTTGAATAATTTTTGGATCTTATTTTTATGGGTATTTAAAATAGGACTATTTGGGTTATCTTGTATTGGGTCTAGAATGTGATTTGATTATTTTCGCGAGAGGAACGTGATGGTGCAATCAGATTTTGAGGATGAATTTATGTGGAGATTCAAGCTATAATTTTGAGGTATGGGGTTTTACACAACATACTCCTTTAACTCTCGCGAGTTTATTCCGATGTTTTCATGTTTAATTGAACTCATATTTGAATTTTTAAATTCTTTGAAATCTGGAGAAATAATTGTTGAATTATTGTGATTCATATGAAATTATTATATTGTTGTTGAGAATGTTGTCATGAGATTTTAATATGGCATGGAGGTTGGGCACCCGCCAAAATTCTTGCTTCCCGATCTATGTCTTGATAAAGCATATGTGGATGGGGTGAGGCATGGTAACCCAGTTAACGTGTTGTTGATATATTTATTGATAAATTCTTTGAGATTTTCGTTTGATTTGAATATTCGTACTCGTGCTGTTACACTTTATCCATCGTTAATATATCTATTGAGCATCTTTCATGTCGTCTTGTGTACTTCCCCGTATTTTCTTTTAGTGACTGGTTAGCGCGAATTTGGGCGCTTTGGATTTGATTTGGAGAATGGATTTTAGCGAGGATTATTTTAGGGAAGATTTTTAATACAGGAATTGAGTACACTTGTATTTATTTTGATGTGTGGAGAATTTGGAGATTTATTTGTTTTTGAGATAGTTAGTTTGTTGTAAATATTTCGAGAGAGTTGTTGTATTTGTATTTTGAAGAGATTTGGGATTTGTAGTTTCTTTTGTTGTTTGAGAATTAGATGCTCTATACATTGTGAATTGTGGATTTGAATTTAGTTTATCAATAGTGGCGCTCCGCTCCGCTCCGCACCCCCCGGGCGGGCAGGGTGTTACAGATGGTATCAGAGTTTAGGTATACGACAACCCTCAGGTCTTGGGTATTGGGTCTAGCATGCGGGTTAAACATATTTTCTTTGGAGATAGAAATTTTTGAGTATGTGTTAAGCGTCGTGGTGAGGATGTTTGGAATTAATTTGACGACTTTATGGTCTGATATTTGGGAAATAGAATCGAGCAGCATTTTATTTCGAGTGTTAGGTTTCGTCGAATTTCGAGGATGAAATTCCTTTTCAAGGGGGAAGTATGTAATACCCCGTCTTTTTGAAGACTTTATTTACGAATATGGTATATAATTTTGATAATAATATTATTTTTCATTTAGGATATTGATATTATTTTTATTTTCATTTGAAATGAATCAAATATTTAAATTCAAATTTAATTGACTTTTGGACATTTTGTAATGGTTTAAATATGTGAAGTTGATAATTTTTAATTATATGGCAATATAGTAATATAGGTTAGCTTCGGTTGCAAGGTAGCGTTTGAGAGAGAGGCTATATAAGGAATATTATGGATGATTATAAGGAAAGGGAGATGAAAAAGAGAGGCCAAAAACGAAATTCAAAGAGGCAAAAACGAATGGAATGAGAAGAGCCAATTTGGAATATTTAGATCTTCTTTTTGAGTGCATTCGAATGAGATTTGAGAAAATCTCAAAATACATACATGACTCAATTTTTCGTCTAGAATTCAAATCTGAAGTCGAATTGGCGATTTGAATAATTTTTGGATCTTATTTTTATGGGTATTTAAATTAGGACTATTTGGGTTATCTTGTATTGGGGCTAGAATGTAATTTTATTATTTTCGCGAGAGGAACGTAATGGTGCAATCAGATTTTGAGGTTGAATTTATGTGGAGATTCATGCGATAATTTTGAGGTATGGGTTTTTACACAATATGCTCCTTTAAATCTCGCGAGTTTATTTCGATGTTTTCATGTTTAATTGAACTCATATTTGAATTGTTAAATTCTTTGAAATCTGGAGAAATAATTGTTGAATTATTGTGATTCATATGGCATCATTATATTGTTGTTGAGAACGTTTTCATGAGATTTTAATATGACACGGAGGTTGGGCACCCGCCAAAATTCTTTCTTCCCGATCTATGTCTTGATAAAGCATATGCGGATGGGGTGAGGCATGGTAACCCAGTTAATGTGTTGTTGATAAATTTAGTGATAAATGCTTTGAGATTTGCATTTGATTTGAATATTCGTACTCGTGTTTTTATACTTTATTCATCGTTAACATATATGTTGATCATCTTTCCTATCGTATTGTGTACTTCCCCATATTTTCTTTTAGTGGCAGGTTAGCGCGAATTTGGGCGCTTTGGATTGGATTTGGAGAATGGATTTTAGCGAGGATTATTTTTGGGAAGATTTTTAATACAAGAGATGAGAACACTTTTATTTATTTTGATGTATAGCACATTTGAAGATTTATTTATTTTCGAGATGGTTAGTTTGTTGTAATTATTTCGAGAGAGTTGTTGTATTTGTATTTTGAAGAGATTTGGGATTTGTAGTTCTCTTTTGTTGTTTGGAAATTAGATGCTCTATACCTTGTGAATTGTGGATTAGAATTTAGTTTATCGATAGTGGCACTCCGCTCTCCCCGGGCGGGCGAGGTGTTACAGATGGTATCAGAGCTTAGGTATACGACAATCCTCGGGTCTTGGGTATTGGGTCTAGCATGCGGGTTAGACATATTTTCTTTGGAGATAGAAATTTTTGACGATGTGTTAAGCATCGTGGTGAGGATGTTTGGAATTAATTTGACGACTTCATGGTCTGATATTTGGGAAATAGAATCGAGTAGCATTTTATTTCGAGTGTTAGGTTTCGTCGAATTTCGAGGACGAAATTCCTTTTCAAGGAGAAATTATGTAATACCCCATCATTTTGAGGACTTTATTTATGAATATGGTATATAATTTTGATAATATTATTCTTTTTCATTGGGATATTGTTATTATATTTACTTTTATTTGAAATGAATCAAATATTTAAATTCAAATTTAATTGACTTTTGGACATTTTGTAATGGTTTAAATATGTGAAGTTGATAATTTTTAATTATATGGCAATATAGTAATATAGGTTAGGTTAGGTTGCAAGGTAGGGTTTGAGAGAGAGGCTATATAAGGAATATTATGGGTGATTATAAGGAAAGGGAGATGAAAAAGAGAGGCCAAAAACGAAATTCAAAGAGGCAAAAACGAGTGGAATGTGAAGAGCCAATTTGGAATGTTTAGATGTTCTTTTTGAGTGCATTCGAATGAGATTTGAGAAAAACTTAAAATACATACCTGACTCAATTTTTCGTCGAGAGTCCAAATCTGAAGTCGAATTGGTCGATTTGAATATTTTTTTGCTGTTATTTTTATGGGTATTTAAATTAGGACTATTTGGGTTATCTTGTATTTGGGCTAGAATGTAATTTGATTATTTTCGCGAGAGGAACGTGATGGTGCAATCAGATTTTGAGGTTGAATTAATGTGGAGATTCATGCGATAATTTTGAGGTATGGGGTTTTACTCAATATGCTCCTTTAAATCTCGCGAGTTATTCCGTTGTTTTCGTGTTTAATTGAACTCATATTTGAATTGTTAAATTCTTTGAAATCTGGAGAAATAATTGTTGAATTATTGTGATTCATATGGCATCATTATATTGTTGTTGAGAACGTTTTCATGAGATTTTAATATGACACGGAGATTAGGCACCCGCCAAAATTCTTGCTTCCCGATCTATGTCTTGATAAAGCATATGCGGATGGGTGTGGCATGGTAACCCAGTTAATGTGTTGTTGATAAATTTATTGATAAATGCTTTGAGATTTACATTTGATTTGAATATTCGTACTCGTGTTATTACACTTTATTCATCGTTAATATATATGTTGATCATCTTTCCTATCGTATTGTGTACTTCCCCATATTTTCTTTTAGTGGCAGGTTATCGCGAATTTGGGCGCTTTTGATTGGATTTGGAGAATGGATTTTAGAGAGGATTATTTTTGGGAAGATTTTTAATACAGGAGATGAGAACACTTGTATTTATTTTGATGTATAGAGCATTTGGAGATTTATTTATTGCCGAGATGGTTTGTTTGTTGTAATTATTTCGAGAGAGTTGTTATATTTGTATTCTGAAGAGATTTGGGATTCGTAGTTCTCTTTTGTTGTTTGGGAATTAGATGATCTATACCTTGTGAATTGTGGATTAGAATTTATTTTATCGATAGTGCCGCTCCGCTCTCCCCGGGCGGGCGAGGTGTTACAGATGGTATCAGAGCTTAGGTATACGACAACCCTCGGGTCTTGGGTATTGGGTCTAGCATGCGGGTTAGACATATTTTCTTTGGAGATAGAAAATTTTGAGGATGTGTTAAGCATCGTGGTGAGGATGTTTGGAATTAATTTGACGACTTTAGGGTCTGATATTTGGGAAATAGAATCGAACCGCATTTTATTTCGAGTGTTTGGTTTCGTCGAATTTCGGGGACGAAATTCCTTTTCAAGGGGTAAGTATTTAATACCCCGTCTTTTTGAGGACTTTATTTATGAATATGGTATATAATTTTGATAATATTATTATTTTTCATCGGGATATTGATATTATATTTATTTTCATTTGAAATGAATCAAATATTTAAATTCAAATTTAATTGACTTTTGGACATTTTGTAATGGTTTAAATATGTGAAGTTGATAATTTTTAATTATATGGCAATATAGTAATATAGGTTATCTTCGGTTGCAAGGTAGCGTTTGACAGAGAGGCTATATAAGGAATATTATGGGTGATTATAAGGAAAGGGAGATGAAAAAGAGAGGCCAAAAACGAAATTCAAAGAGGCAAAAACGAGTGGAATGAGAAGAGCCAATTTGGAATGTTTAGATCTTCTTTTTGAGTGCATTCGAATGAGATTTGAGAAAAACTCAAAATACATACCAGACTCAATTTTTTGTCTAGAATTCAAATCTGAAGTCTAATTGGCGATTTGAATAATTTTTTAAACTTATTTTTATGGGTATTTAAATTTGGACTATTTGGGTTATCTTGTATTGGGGCAAGAATGTAATTTTATTATTTTCGCGAGAGGAACGTGATGGTGCAATCTGATTTTGAGGTTGAATTTATGTGGAGATTCATGCGATAATTTTGAGGTATGGGTTTTACACAATATGCTCCTTTTAATCTCGAGAGTTTATACCGTTATTTTCAGGTTTAATTGAACTCATATTTGAATTGTTAAATTCTTTGAAATCTGGAGAAATAATTGTTGAATTATTGTGATTCATATGGCATCATTATATTGTTGTTGAGAACGTTTTCATGAGATTTTAATATGACACGGAGGTTGGGCACCCGCCAAAATACTGGCTTCCCGATCTATGTCTTGATAAAGCATATGCGGATGGGGTGTGGCATGGTAACCCAGTTAATGTGTTGTTGATAAATTTATTGATAAATGCTTTGAGATTTTCATTTGATTTGAATATTCATACTCGTGTTGTTACACTTTATTCATCGTTAATATATCTGTTGAGCATCTTTCCTATCGTATTGTGTACTTCCCCATATTTTCTTTTAGTGGCAGGTTAGTGCGAATTTAGGCACTTTTGATTGGATTTGGAGAATGGATTTTAGAGAGGATTATTTTTGGGAAGATTTTTAATACAAGAGATGAGAAGACTTGTATTTATTTTGATGTGTAGAGCATTTGGAGATTTATTTGTTTTCGAGATAGTTAGTGTATTGTAATTATTTCGATAGAGTTGTTGTATTGGTATTTTGAAGAGATTTGGGATTTGTAGTTCTCTTTTGTTGTTTGGGAATTAGATACTCTATACCTTGTGAATTGTGGATTTGAATTTAGTTTATCGATAGTGACGTTCCGCTCTCCTTGAGCGGGCGGGGTGTTACAGATGGTTTGAGAGCTTAGGTATACGACAATCCTCGGGTCTTGGGTATTGGGTCTAGCATGCGGGTTAGACATATTTTCTTTGGAGACATAAATTTTTGTGGATGTGTTAAGCGTCGTGGTGAGGTTGATTGGAATTAATTTGACGACTTTATGGTATGATATTTGGGAAATAGAATCGTGCAGCATTTTATTTCGAGTGTTAGGTTTCGTCGAATTTCGAGGACGAAATTCCATTTCAAGGGGGAAGTATGTAATACCCCGTCATTTTGAGGACTTTATTTATGAATATGGTATATAATTTTGATAATATTATTATTTTTCATCGAGATATTGATATTATACTTATTTTTATTTAAAATGAATCAAATATTTAAATTCAAATTTAATTGACTTTTGGACATTTTGTAATGGTTTAAATATGTGAAGTTGATAATTTTTAATTATATGGCAATATAATAATATAGGTTAGCTTCGGTTGCAAGGTAGAGTTTGAGAGAGAGGCTATATAAGGAATATTATGGGTGATTATAAGGAAAGGGAGATGAAAAAGAGAGGCCAAAAACGAAATTCAAAGAGGCAAAAACGAGTGGAATGAGAAGAGCCAATTTGGAATGTTTAGATCTTCTTTTTGAGTGCATTCGAATGAGATTTGAGAAAAACTCAAAATACATACCTGACTCAATTTTTCGTCTAGAATTCAAATCTGAAGTTGAATTGGCGATTTGAATAAATTTTTGACCTTATTTGTATCGGTATTTAAATTAGGACAATTTGGATTATCTTGTATTGGGGCTAGAACGTAATTTTATTATTTTCGCGAGAGGAACGTGATGGTGCAATCAGATTTTGAGATTGAATTTATATGGAGATTCATGCGATAATTTTGAGGTATGGGATTTTACACAACATGCTCCTTTAAATCTCGCGAGTTTATTCCGTTGTTTTCTGGTTTAATTGAACTCATATTTGAATTGTTAAATTCTTTGAAATCTCGAGAAATAATTGTTGAATTATTGTGATTCATATGGCATCATTATATTGTTGTTGAGAATGTTTTCATGAGATTTTAATATGACACGGAGGTTGGGCACCCACCAAAATTCTTGCGTCCCGATCTATGTCTTGATAAAGCATATACGGATGGGGTGAGGCATGGTAACCCAGTTAATGTGTTGTTGATAAATTTATTGATAAATGCTTTGAGATTTTCATTTGATTTGAATATTCGTACTCGTGTTGTTACACTTTATTCATCCTTCATATATCTGTTGAGCATCTTTCCTATCGTATTGTGTACTTCCTCATATTTTCTTTTAGTGGCAGGTTAGCGCGAATTTGGACGCTTTTGATTGGATTTGGAGAATGGATTTTAGAGAGGATTATTTTTGGGAAGATTTTTAATATAAGAGATGAGAAGACTTGTATTTATTTTGATGTGTAGAGCATTTGGAGATTTATTTGTTTTCGAGATAGTTAGTTTATTGTAATTATTTCGATAGAGTTGTTGTATTTGTATTTTGAAGAGATTTGGGATTTGTAGTTCTCTTTTGTTGTTTGGGACTTAGATACTCTATACCTTGTGAATTGTGGATTTGAATTTAGTTTATCGATAGTGCTGCTCCGCTCTCCCTGGGCGGGCGGGGTGTTACAGATGGTATCAGAGCTTAGGTATACGACAACCCTCGGGTCCTGGGTATTGGGTCTAGCATGCGGGTTAGACATATTTTCTTTGGAGACAAAAATTTTTGAGGATGTGATAAGCGTCGTGGTGAGGATGTTTGGAATTAATTTGACGACTTTATGGTCTGATATTTGGGAAATAGAATCGTGCAGCATTTTATTTCGAGTGTTAGGTTTCGTCGAATTTCGAGGACGAAATTCCTTTTCAAGGGGGAAGTATGTAATACCCCGTCATTTTGAGGACTTTATTTATGAATATTGTATGTAATTTTAATAATATTATTATTTTTCATCGGGATATTGATATTATATTTATTTTTATTTGAAATGAATCCAATTTTAAATTCAAATTTAATTGACTTTTGGACATTTTGTAATGGTTTAAATATGTGAAGTTGATAATTTTTAATTATATGGCAATATAGTAATATAGGTTAGCTTTGGTTGCAAGGTAGCGTTTGAGAGAGAGGCTATATAAAGAATATTATGGGTGATTATAAGGAAAGGGAGATGAAAAAGAGAGGCCAAAAACGAAATTCAAAGAGGCAAAAACGAGTGGAATGAGAAGAGCCAATTTGGAATGTTTAGATCTTCTTTTTGAGTGCATTCGAATGAGATTTGAGAAAAACTCAAAACACATACCTGACTCAATTTTTCGTCTAGAATTCAAATCTGAAGTTGAATTGGCGATTTGAATAAATTTTTGACCTTATTTGTATCGGTATTTAAATTAGGACTATTTGGATTATCTTGTATTGGGGCTAGAACGTAATTTTATTATTTTCGCGAGAGGAACGTGATGGTGCAATCAGATTTTGAGATTGAATTTATATGGAGATTCATGCGATAATTTTGAGGTATGGGATTTTACACAACATGCTCCTTTAAATCTCGCGAGTTTATTCCGTTGTTTTCTGGTTTAATTGAACTCATATTTGAATTGTTAAATTCTTTGAAATCTCGAGAAATAATTGTTGAATTATTGTGATTCATATGGCATCATTATATTGTTGTTGAGAATGTTTTCATGAGATTTTAATATGACACGGAGGTTGGGCACCCGCCAAAATTCTTGCGTCCCGATCTATGTCTTGATAAAGCATATACGGATGGGGTGAGGCATGGTAACCCAGTTAATGTGTTGTTGATAAATTTATTGATAAATGCTTTGAGATTTTCATTTGATTTGAATATTCGTACTCGTGTTGTTACACTTTATTCATCCTTCATATATCTGTTGAGCATCTTTCCTATCGTATTGTGTACTTCCTCATATTTTCTTTTAGTGGCAGGTTAGCGCGAATTTGGACGCTTTTGATTGGATTTGGAGAATGGATTTTAGAGAGGATTATTTTTGGGAAGATTTTTAATATAAGAGATGAGAAGACTTGTATTTATTTTGATGTGTAGAGCATTTGGAGATTTATTTGTTTTCGAGATAGTTAGTTTATTGTAATTATTTCGATAGAGTTGTTGTATTTGTATTTTGAAGAGATTTGGGATTTATAGTTCTCTTTTGTTGTTTGGGACTTAGATGCTCTATACCTTGTGAATTGTGGATTTGAATTTAGTTTATCGATAGTGCTGCTCCGCTCTCCCTGGGCGGGCGGGGTGTTACAGATGGTATCAGAGCTTAGGTATACGACAACCCTCGGGTCTTGGGTATTGGGTCTAGCATGCGGGTTAGACATATTTTCTTTGGAGACAGAAATTTTTGAGGATGTGATAAGCGTCGTGGTGAGGATGTTTGGAATTAATTTGACGACTTTATGGTCTGATATTTGGGAAATAGAATCGTGCAGCATTTTATTTCGAGTGTTAGGTTTCGTCGAATTTCGAGGACGAAATTCCTTTTCAAGGGGGAAGTATGTAATACCCCGTCATTTTGAGGACTTTATTTATGAATATCGTATATAATTTTAATAATATTATTATTTTTCATCGGGATATTGATATTATATTTATTTTTATTTGAAATGAATCCAATATTTAAATTCAAATTTAATTGACTTTTGGACATTTTGTAATGGTTTAAATATGTGAAGTTGATAATTTTTAATTATATGGCAATATAGTAATATAGGTTAGCTTTGGTTTCAAGGTAGCGTTTGAGAGAGAGGCTATATAAGGAATATTATGGGTGATTATAAGGAAAGGGAGATGAAAAAGAGAGGCCAAAAACGAAATTCAAAGAGGCAAAAACAAGTGGAATGAGAAGAGCCAATTTGGAATGTTTAGATCTTCTTTTTGAGTGCATTCGAATGAGATTTGAGAAAAACTCAAAATACATACCTGACTCAATTTTTCATCTCGAATTCATATCTGAAGTCGAATTGGCGATTTGAATAATATTTTGATCTTATTTTTATCGGTATTTAAATTAGGACTATTTGGGTTATCTTGTATCGGGCTAGAATGTAATTTTATTATTTTCGCGAGAGGAATGTGATGGTGCAATCAGATTTTGAGGTTGAATTTATGTGGATATTCATGCGATAATTTTAAGGTATGGGTTTTTACACAAAATGCTCCTTTAAATCTCGCGAGTTTATTCCGTTGTTTTCAGGTTTAATTGAACTCATATTTGAATTGTTAAATTCTTTGAAATCTGGAGAAATAATTGTTGAATTATTGTGATTCATATGGCATCATTATATTGTTGTTTAGAACGTTTTCATGAGATTTTAATATGACACGGAGGTTGGGCACCCGCCAAAATTCTTTCTTCCCGATCTATGTCTTGATAAAGCATATGCGGATGGGGTGAGGCATGGTAACCCAGTTAATGTGTTGTTGATAAATTTATTGATAAATGCTTTGAGATTTGCATTTGATTTGAATATTCGTAATCGTGTTGTTACACTTTATGCTTCGTTAATATATCTGTTGAGCATCTTTCTTATCGTATTGTGTACTTCCCCAAATTTTCTTTTAGTGGCAGGTTAGCGCGAATTTGGGCGCTTTGGATTTGATTTGGAGAATGGATTTTATCGAGGATTATTTTTGGGAAGATTTTTAATACAAGATATGAGAAGACTTGTATATATTTTGATGTACAGAGCATTTGGAGATTTATTTAGTTTCGAGATAGTTAATTTGTTGTAATTATTTCGAGAGAGTTGTTGTATTTGTATTTTGAAGAGATTTGGGATTTGTAGTTCTCTTTTGTTGTTTGGGAATTAGATGCTCTATACCTTGTGAATTGTGGATTTGAATTTAGTTTATCGACAGTGGCGTTCTGCTCCGCTCCGCTCTCTCCGGGCGGACGGGGTGTTACTGCTGGTATCAGTGCTTATGTATACCACAACCCTCGGGTCTTGGGTATTGGGTCTAGCTTGCGGGTATAGAAATTTTTGAGTATGTGTTAAGCGTCATGGTGAGCATGTTTGGATTTAATTTGACCACTTTAGGGTCTGATATTTGGGAAATAGAATCTAGTAGCATTTTATTTCGAGTGTTAGGTTTCGTCGAATTTCGAGGACGAAATTCCTTTTCAAGGGGGAAGTATGTAATACCCTATAATTTTGAGGATTTTATTTATGAATATGGTATATAATTCTGATAATATTATTATTTTTTATCGAAATATTGATATTATATTTATTTTTATTTGAAATGAATCAAATATTTAAATTCAAATTTAATTGACTTTTGGACATTTTGTAATGGTTTAAATATGTGAAGTTGATAATTTTTATTTATATGGTAATATAGTAATATAGGTTAGGTTAGGTTGCAAGGTAGGGTTTGAGAGAGAGGCTATATAAGGAATATTATGGGTGATTATAAGGAAAGGGAGATGAAAAAGAGAGGCCAATAACGAAATTCAAAGAGGCAAAAAGGAGTGGAATGAGAAGAGACAATTTAGAATGTTTAGATCTTCTTTTTGAGTGCATTCGAATGAGATTTGAGAAAAACTCAAAACACATACCTGACTCAATTTTTCGTCTAGAATCCAAATATGAAGTCGAATTGGCGATTTGAATAATTTTTGGATCTTATTTTTATGGGTTTTTGAAGTAGGACTATTTGGGTTATCTTGTATTGGGTCTAGAATGTGATTTGATTATTTTCGCGAGAGGAACGTGATGGTGCAATCAGATTTTGAGGATGTATTTATGTGGAGATTCATGCGATAATTTTGAGGTATGGGGTTTTACACAATATGCTCCTTGAAATCTCGCGAGTTTATTCCGTTGTTTTCATGTTTAATTGAACTCATATTTGAATTGTTAAATTCTTTGAAATTTGGAGAAATAATTGTTGAATTATTGTGATTGATATGACATCATTATATTGTTGTTGAGATTGTTGTCATGAGTTTTTAATATGGCATGGAGGTTGGGCACCCTCCAAAATTCTTTCTTCCCGATCTATGTCTTGATAAAGCATATGCGGATGGGGTGAGGCATGGTAACCCAGTTAATGTGTTGTTGATAAATTTACTGATAAATTCTTTGAGATTTTCATTTGATTTGAATATTCGTACTTGTGTTGTTACACTTTATTCATCATTAATATATCTATTGAGCATCTTTCATGTCGTATTGTGTACTTCCCCATGTTTTCTTTTAGTGGCAGGTTAGCGCGAATTTGGGCGCTTTGGATTTGATTTGGAGAATGGATTTTAGCGAGGATTATTTTTGGGAAGATTTTTTATACAAGAGATGAGAACACTTGTATTTATTTTGATGTGTAGAGCATTTGGAGATTTATTTATTTCCGAGATAGTTAGTTTGTTGTAATTATTTTGAGAGAGTTGTTGTATTTGTATTTTGAAGAGATTTGGGATTCGTAGTTCTCTTTTGTTGTTTGGGAATTAGATGCTCTATACCTTGTGAATTGTGGATTTTAATTTAATTTATCGATAGTGGCGTTCCGCTCCGCTCCGCCCTACCCGGACGGGCATGGTGTTACAGATGGTATCAGAGCTTAGGTATACGACAACCCTCGGGTTTTGGGTATTGGGTCTAGCATGCGGGTTAAACATATTTTCTTTGGAGATAGAAATTTTTGAGTATGTGTTAAGCGTCGTGGTGAGCATGTTTGGATTTAATTTGACCACTTTAGGGTTTGATATTTGGGAAATAGAATCTAGTAGCATTTTATTTCGAGTGTTAGGTTTCGTCGAATTTCGAGGACGAAATTCCTTTTCAAGGGGGAAGTATGTAATACCCCATAATTTTTAGGATTTTATTTATGAATATGGTATATAATTCTGATAATATTATTATTTTTTATCGAAATATTGATATTATATTTATTTTTATTTGAAATGAATCAAATATTTAAATTCAAATTTAATTGACTTTTGGACATTTTGTAATGGTTTAAATATGTGAAGTTGATAATTTTTATTTATATGGTAATATAGTAATATAGGTTAGGTTAGGTTGCAAGGTAGGGTTTGAGAGAGAGGCTATATAAGGAATATTATGGGTGATTATAAGGAAAGGGAGATGAAAAAGAGAGCCAATAACGAAATTCAAAGAGGCAAAAATGAGTGGAATGAGAAGAGCCAATTTGGAATGTTTAGATCTTCTTTTTGAGTGCATTCGAATGAGATTTGAGAAAAACTCAAAACACATACCTGACTCAATTTTTCGTCTAGAATCCAAATCTGAAGTCGAATTGGCGATTTGAATAATTTTTGGATCTTATTTTTATGGATTTTTAAAGTAGGACTATTTGGGTTATCTTGTATTGGGTCTAGAATGTGATTTGATTATTTTCGCGAGAGGAACGTGATGGTGCAATCAGATTTTGAGGATGAATTTATGTGGAGATTCATGCGATAATTTTGAGGTATGGGGTTTTACACAATATGCTCCTTGAAATCTCGCGAGTTTATTCCGTTGTTTTCATGTTTAATTGAACTCATATTTGAATTGTTAAATTCTTTGAAATTTGGAGAAATAATTGTTGAATTATTGTGGTTGATATGACATCATTATATTGTTGTTGAGAACGTTGTCATGAGATTTTAATATGACACGGAGGTTGGGCACCCGCCAAAATTCTTGCTTCCTGGTCTATGTCTTGATAAAGCATATGCGGATGGGGTGAGGCATGGTGACCCAGTTAATGTGTTGTTGATAAATTTATTGATAAATGCTTTGAGATTAGCATTTGATTTGGATATTTGTACTCGTGTTGTTTCACTTTATTCATCGTTAATATATCCGTTGAGCATCTTTCCTGTCGTATTGTGTACTTCCCCATATTTTCTTTTAGTGGCAGGTTAGCGCGAATTTGGGCGTTTTGGATTTGATTTGGGGAATGGATTTTAGTGAGGATTATTTTTGGAAAGATTTTTAATACAAGAGATGAGAAGACTTGTATTTAGTTTGATGTATAGAGCATTTGGAGACTTATTTGTTTCCGAGATAGTTAGTTTGTTGTAATTATTTCGAGAGAATTGTTGTATTTGTATTTTGAAGAGATTTGGGATTCGTAGTTCTCTTTTGTTGTTTTGGGATTAGATGCTCTATACCTTGTGAATTGTGGATTTGAATTTAGTTTATCGATAGTGGCTCTCCGTTCGCTCTCCCCGGGGGGGCGGAGTGTTACAAAATTTCCATAATTTTTAACCCATTTTCATTACACATACTTAATAGTCCATAATTAAAATTTCATAATTTTTTGACTTCATTTTCTACGTCAAAAGCTTGACAAAACTCAAGGCATACCGAAATGAAATATACAAATAACAACTATGTACTAACTTGAAATCGTCATTAAGGCCTAACCACAAAGAGAAATATTCTAATTTTAGGATATAATATGAATATATGAGTCTAGTTTCATATTCAATTGGAATTTCTTAATTATACTAAGCACACAAAAATATATTCAAGTTTGAATACAAGGGGTTTCAATACAAAGCAATTTTAAGGGTTTCTACATTCAACTTAACTTAAACTTGCATCTACTGATACATATATATAAAGGTCTGAAATTTTAGTTAACAAAATGATTATTTCTATCATATAAATCAATAATATAAGAAAATTAACAAGATTTGCGATTTGGATTACCTTCGGGACTTTTACGTAATTTCTACGGATTTTTCTACACTTTTTCTCCTCACTTTTTCTTCCTAAACTCCCTAATTATCTTTCCTCAAGGTAACACTCTTTCATGGATGCTTTTGGATGAAGTATAAGGTTATTTCAAAGGTATAAGGTCGCCCAAACCAGCCTACACCTCCAACCAATCACTTTAAGACACTTGTTGGGTATAAAGGACAAATTACCACTTAAACGGATGGACATATTTGCCCCTTGTTAGTAATTTCAGTGAAAATTCTTACTCGGACATTCGTTTCACACATAGTTTGTTGTTTTATAACCCTAACTCACATGTCTACAACTATCTACTTTTCACCTCAAGTAAGTTGATATTTTATAAAGGTCAAAACTAGTCTTAAACATCAAATTCCTACCGAAACTTCAAAATTTTATATTTGTAACTAATTCAATATTTCCTGATTTATGAAGGTAGGATTAGACTAAACATGATGACTTAACATTATATATACTAATTACATATTATCCATATCACATAAGCCAATCATGATTTAAACATAATTTATGATAATTATATTAGGGTTGTCACAAGGAGTCCATATTGAGGGTTCGTGACACGGTACCGTCGAAGGAGACGATTTCATTAGCAAGCTAGAAACATTTTTTTGATAATGAGATCTCGGATTGATAGTTGTCCTCTCATTAATTGGAGTGAAAGAAACTGGGCCAAAAAGGTCGATGTGCACTACTCCGGATGTACGTCTCACGCCGAGATGGAGCACAAGAGGGTAAGTTTTTAATTTTCTTTATTTTTAGTTTTATGTTATTCGAATTTAGCATTACTTCGCATTACTTACTAATTTTGCATTATTTTATTTCAGGAGAAAGGGAGTGGCCCTGGGGGTAGGCCATATAGGCTCAAAGCCTATGTGGCAATTCAGGCGAAGAAGGGCAAGGATAAGGGGGTGTCCCCAAGCGTGATAGCCACAATTGTAAGTTATAAAAATATCTTACAATTTTTTACTTTTTTAATTACGTTATGATTTTTTATTCACTTAACGAATCGTGTACTTTTTATCGTTTCAGACAAAGCTTAAAGAAGTGCACAACTCTCAGTCTGATGCTGACAAGGCATCTTTGGCTACGGATGCACTAAACCATGTGCTCGAGGTGGATCACAAGGGGAGGATAAGGGGGTGATCTATCGGGTGGGGAAGTCGAGGCTCATCGGGATTGAGACGAGCAACACCGGCACCTCATGTAAGGACAATGGGAAAGTAGTAAACGAGGACAACACTGCTCCATATCTCTCACCCTCACCACCAATACGCACCCCCTAACAAACCCTAACCCACTCGTCGCCTGCATATTATCTATATTACACCTTTACCCCTATCTAGTGGCCAATGTCAACAATTGATTGGCCAAGTGTGTATGTAATAGACACAAGGGGTGGTAGGCCCAGAGCTAGGTGGTTCTGAGACCCGAACACATAGCTGGTAGTTTGGTTCATGTAAGAGTGTTGCAACCAATTGAGGCAAGGTCTTGCGTTAATCATATTGTGCCCGAAAAAGGGAATGAACCCTTACGGTTGGACGAACAATGCGGCATTTGGCAAATTGAGGGTTGTCTCAATTCATATGTAGTGTGGCCTACCTCTCTCCTTAGACTAGTTGAAAACTTAACCCCATGACAATTATTTGTATTAATTTCATTTGTATTTTTTGGTTGGTTATGAATATTGAATGTTGGATATTATTTTTTGATAATATGATTGAATTAATGTGTATGGCTTTAGCTTTTATGAATTGATGAATGCTTCTTGAGATATATATTCTTTGAACATGTTTAAATATGTTGTAATAGGTTAAAATATACTAATGGGTAGTAGCAGTGGCCATACTGACCAACAATTTTTTTAGATCTGCCCAGCATTGTATTGGACTTTGTCCGTGACAAAGAAGTTGTCACCCCAAAACTTGTCACGGTCAAAGATCGTGACAAGTCTGCCTTGTCAATGTTTTTGACTGCGACAAGTTGTCAGTTTCAGTGTAGTGAATGAAATTTTTTATAGGACGAGTATTAGACCTGCCATCTTATATGGGACAGAGTGTTAAGAAATCAAAAAAGTAAAATGTGCATACTTAGCCTTTTATATAGCTTTAATCCATCAATTTATGTGAGAATTCTGACTAATGATGAGAGAGTATATGATTTTCAAGATTATTTTGAGATTGGCCTTTATAATTTCACGTTTTGCCTAGGTTTTTTCCTTCTTTTCCACCCTAGCCTCCATGACATTCTATCTTACCTTGGAGTTGCCCACACCCATCGTACACCGACCTCTTGGAGGATCATACTTGTCTCTATTATAGCTCAGAGGAATGAAAATATGCCTCAAATTGTGAATAATTTACAAATTGTGCAAATAATGTGTGCGTGAACCATAGTTGCCTATTTTTCTCAATACCCTTATTCCGTGTATCTGATTTGGGATCCTTATTTATTCTTGAGTTGATGTAGGTAACCAAGAGTTCTATTCTCCAAAAATTTACAAAAATAGTTTGTAGTAAATATCTAAACTTAAAATACCATAAATTAGTGTCGACTCAATTGAACCTAGGAAGCCATAATAATTTTGGTGTTTAAATTCCTTCTCCCAACACCCTACCTTCAAACTATAGTGGATAAAAATTTGAACATGGGCACCCATGTTTCACATGTCACTTCCCACTAGTGACATGTGCCTATATTTTGGTGTATTGAATCCTGAGTCAGTAACACCTAAAGGATTCCATTAGTTACTCTCTAAAGAAGATATGTCCATTCCAAAGATGTCATGGGACCTTGAATCAGCTTATCCAAAGCCTTAGGTTGATCATTCCTATAATGTTCCTCATTTTAAGGAATGTAAATGAGATAAGCATCTTTGTAGTCGATGTAGACACCTCAACAGAGGTGTTTAACCACTTTACCTCCTAAGTTATAATCATTGTTAACATATAATCCCTCCCCCTCCAATTAGTTTGGGGATCATTTAGTGAGGCCGAGGTCTTAAAAATTCTCACCTCATAAATTGTCAATAATATTCCTTTGTTATTTAGTTTTACTTAAGAGTAGATCGCTAACAATGTTAATCCGTATTGTATTTTAATTAGGGCTGTAAACGGATATTCGAAAAACCGCATCCGTCCGATATCCGAATCTGAATTTGTGAATATTTATCCGAAAATATCAAAACGGATACGAATATGGATACTTTATAAAAATATCCGAGAAAACGGATACGGATACGGATAGTACTAGTATCCGACATGGATAATTCGTATCCGATGCGGAGTATCCATTTTATCGGATATCCGTATCCGTCAAACATATGTTTAAAATATTACTAATAATATTAGTACTAGTATTACTAATAAAATAAAAATAAAAAAACTTTATAGTTTATTCCCCAAAACAAAATAAACACATACTCCACTCAAAATAAAAACACCATAAAGTTATTATTTTATTAGGTATATTATAAAATGTCATGTATTATTATTTTATTGGGTATATTATCATGGAGTTACATTAAAGTTTTACAATACACCCTATCACACACAACATACACCAACTAAAGAAACTATACTCCACTCCAAGCAAAAAAAAACTAACTTCGTTTCATTTCTCTTTCGTACAAAACAAGAGAAAAGAAACTCTCATGTGGTTGTTCATTAGTTTCCTTAATTATAAATAAATGTAAGAGATAAACAGAAAATAATGTAAGAGAGAAACATAATAGAATGTAAGAGAGAAACAGAAAAACAAGAGATGGTTTTGATTGTGATGAGAACTGAAGTTAACAACATGTATATTATATACAAAAAAAATGTATACTTATTCAAATAAAAATATCAGTATGTTTTGAAGACAAAAGGTCCATGAGGTTATCATTGTGAATAAATTTCATTAATCTAAAACGTGCATATTTATTTCTACTATCATGGAATGCGACTGTTATTTTTTTTTTGGATGGCTTTAAGCTTATAGGGTTGTAAAGTATGGATGGATTTAAGACCTATTATCATTATGGAACGATACTATTATTATGGAATCCATAATTGTTGATGTTAGGTGGCGGTAATTTTATTATATATTTATTTTGATTGGATATTTTAATTTTTATTTTTTGCGATGGCTAAATAATGTTAACGGATACGGATATTATCCGAATCCGAGGTATCCGAGCGGATACGGATATGGATATTTGTTTTAACTATCCGGGCGGATACGGATATGGATACGGATAGTACATTCAGATAGTGGATACGGATATGAAAAACATGGTATCCGATCCGTATATGTCCGTTTACCACCCCTAATTTTAATAATATGTAGTACATTGTTTTGCACACTATATATTCTATAATTAGTTGTGGAAAATATATTTGTAGAAGAGTTACTTGTCAAGACTCCAGGGCTTCAGAATACTGAAATGTTCATTTTTCTTCTATTAATTATACGTACACCCATATGTCTTACATGCCTATTTTTTTCATGGTGGTTAAAAAATTATGACTTTTCCCTAATCTCTTGAATATTGAAAAATAAATATATAAAATTCTATCATGTCTTGTCAGTTAGAGGTAGAAAATTACGCGTTATGATGTACACAATCCGTGTCATTTTGGTTTCGTGCTAAAGTATTTGTCAAACCATGACATTTCACTTAACTAATTGTGTTAAGTGGCCTAATGCTAAACCGGTGTGTTTATTATTTGTGTCATGTTTGGGATGACGTATATAACCTATTTAACTGAATAAAATTCTAAGATCATATTTTGTCACAATCAAGCATTCCACTTATTAACACATCTTAAACTAATTCATGGTTCATTATAATTAGTACAACAAACAAGTAAAACATCATTTGATTATATAAGAATTTACACAATAACATATCAGTATATAATGATATTCACCACTCATTTTGTGGAATATGATTTTAAACTAATTTCCTCATTTCTTTTTCAGGTTATAAGTGTTTGGCGTGAATTCAACTCATTTATTAATCGACGCTAACCCTCAAACTCTATGCCTATAGTTTTGTCACATTAAAAATTATAGTTTTTAACTATTATCTCATTTCAATAGTTTCATTACTCACAAATCCCAAAAAATTTTCAATTATAATCAGTCCCACACCCATAAACCACCCTTGACCATAATTATTTTCACAATATTCATTTCCTTAGAAAATGACACATGTTCCATATTGTTACAACAACTTAAAAAACTTAATATTGGATGCAATAGGAACTTTACAAATTGGACAAAAATACTGATGTGCTCCCTAAAAATTATGCAATTCTTATTTAACCATTGTAAGTTAGTAGTCCAAGGGTACAACTATAATGATTAAATTAATATTAAGGAGAACTATTTTATTGTGAATTAATTTAACCCTGAATAATATTAAGGTACTATATCTTTAGCACTAATATTTTCATTAACTTGGATTAGGTGCTCAAAATATTACTCAAATCTAAAATTGTAAATATTATATTACTGTATCCACATTCACATGAAATATGTTTTGGTTTCTTAAAGGTCCATTTATGATAATGAATGATAATATTCATTTAATCATTATGATTAGGTAAGCCACTGGTCTAATTATAGTGATTGAGCGAAAGACTTGTGCAATTCCCTAGTCTATTTTCTATACATATTATGACAAACTAAAATATTTTGTAAATATCAAATTAAGCAATAAACATTAATATAATTTATTCACATTTTACGGGAGCTTATAACATATTAAACATGAATGATTTAGTTTATTATTCATGATATATATGATGATCACCCAAAGGTGGATCAATTATTTCTTTTGATTAAGGAAACAAAAGGGAATTTTTCTTTTGTTACTTATGAAAAGCTTTAATTAATGTAATATTCATATAATTAATGGTTTGGTAGTCACCAAAGTAGCTTAATTAAAATGGTTGGGAATATTAAATTTAAACATTGTAATACCTCATGGTGATTATAATTGTAAAGATATTAATGCAGTTTGTTAAGTTTATTTCTTCAAACTAGATCATTTTTCAAGGGAAATCGATTTCGAGTAAACATTATGGAATTAAGTAACTATGTGGGGAAAGGTTATTCACAAATAACATGTTCATTTAATTAAATAACAGAGTACCCGATAAAGTAGTATATATGATGATGCTGGAAACAACACCACCAGAAAACGTGTTGTCAAGCTCAAGCAAGTCATAACAATGGCAGCACAAGAGTATATATATAGTAGGAGAGGAGAAGGTAATGAACACGGCAATATAAGTGGTTCGGCAAATTCCCGCGCCCACTGTACAGGTGAGTGTAAACATCACTACCTGAAGAGGGCTCTAATGGCCATAGTAATACAATCACTCCACTTTCTCTCTCTACTGTAAATGCAACAGAGTTTGGCTAGGGTTTATATTTTTGGATCACTTTTGAGGTAGGAGAAGACAAGTATATATTATGTTTGGGGGGTGTAATGTACCTACTAAGCATTCAATGAGAATGTGTGTGATGATCTAGCCAATCTAGTCAAGCCATCTGTCATTGTTACATATAGAGAATGATGATGAAATATTCCCTCACACGAGGGGATTGATTTGGTTACAATAGATTTTGTCCATGCGTTCCCAACCTTGCATACGCTTATAAATGCTCGGCCTTATGTCCTTGACTGGTGCAACCTCGGCCTTGTAGACTATAAGGTTGGTAAAGTTCGATTGCTACTTTATCAGAGGTTAATATCTAGGATGACCCCAGGTCAGGTGGGATAGTCGAGATTAGATGTAATGTCGGTCGGGGATGACGATGATGTTAGTAGATGAGCCCATGAGATGCTAATTTCAGTTGTTAATCGCAATATCGGATGAGGCCGATGATGATGTTAGTAGGTATTTGAGCCCATGAGACATTGATGGCTCTGATTATTGACCAGCCGAGGTTGGTGTATGGGGTTGCTGCAACGTCGGCTAGGTTCGACCTTATGAGAGACGATATTACTGATGATTGTCAGGCTTCTGGTCACCTCAGTTGTGAGTCCGGCCGAGGTTAGCTGCTCTGATTAAGAGGGTGATCTTTGGGCATATCAATCACCCCTAGCCCTTAGTCTTCTATATAATTAGACGACTGAGGGGTATGTAGCTTAGATCGAGGCCGGATTTCTCTGTGCACCAATACTTCCTTACCACATGTCACATTCTGAACTGGGTAACGTGCTTATCAAGACATAATGGTTTTGCTTTAACCTTTAGGTTCCCTAGGGCAATGATGTGCCCTCGAAGTTTGTGCCTCCATCATTAGATAGGTTTAAAACTTCTTCTCTCTTTCCATCTTCTCTTTTTTCATTTCTTTTTTCCCGCTTGAGCTAACTCTGTAACTGCTTATTCACACCTCCATTATTGGCTGTCATTTGAAGGTCTCCCTAGCTTATAATCCTCTTATCCTCCATTTTGCCACTAGTCAGGTATCATTTCCACCTTCCTTTTCCATTTTTAGCCTTTATTATTCATTTCTGAATCTTTCGGTGAGTTTGTGTTTTTCGGTATGTGGTTTCCACCAGTGTTGGTAGTTATAGGGCTAGGACATTAGTGATTTGAGTGATTTTTAGGGCATTTTTCGGTAGATCAGAGGTTACTTCGGCTAAAAAAATCCTTTATTTAGGTCTCCGGTGAACCTCCGATCACCTTCTCCGGCGACCTGGTTCTTGAGTGTTCTTGCTATTCTTAATTTGAAAACCTTTGACATTCCTAATTTGATCCTTAGTTTAGATTGAATTAAGTTATTTATCTGTTTGTGGTTTTTAGTCCAAGTGTTGTATCATATCCTTTATGCTCAGACCCTTGTACCAACTCATAGGAGAGTTCCTATCTCTTTGTGAGAAGACCTTTGAGAAAATCAGGCAGATAGAATTAGCCCAAGAGGAATCTCGTAGGGCAGAGCCATTTCCTATTAGACCCATATTTCCTCCACCTCTGAAGGTTATTTACCTTGAGCCAGTCAAGCCTGTTGTGCCTGAAGAGGTTGTTGTGGACCCAACACCAATGTCTGAGTCTGAGTAATCCTCCTTAGACCCCATGTCTATAAACTCTTTCTAAGAGGCTATGGATTTCTCTCATACGCGGGGTGAGGTCCCTGAAGAATCCGAGGTATAGATTCATGCCTCGTCTCATCACGGAGCTAGTTACTCTTGCCAATCCTCAGTTGTTGAAATCATTGGGTTAAGTGTGTCCATTCCACCACTAATTGATGCAATTCCTCTGTCAGCCTCCACCTCTGTTGAATTTGTTTAGAGGTTTCCTGGTGGTGTTCGTGCACCTGCTCAGGTCGATATTTCTCAGGATGATGATGATGGTCAGGAGAGTGATATAGATACATCCGAGGTGGATGATTCGAGCACTCTATCAGCGAGTATGACCTTCTAGATTTTAGGCACCTCTATTCGATAAACTCTTCCATCACCCTTAGGAATCATGTGAGGGATGAGAGGGCATTTGATGACCGAAATAGAGATATCTGCGTCTATGAGAAGATGTTCAAGTTAGGATTCCGTTTTCCTATCCGTCCGTCTATCAGAGCCATGTTATCCCACATAAATCTATCCCCTTCATAATTATCCCCTAATGCCTGGAGGGTTATGATTAGGGCCATCATCCTTTAGAGGTCTTTCCACCACTCAGAGCTTCCAGTTAGGGTTTTCACAGGATGTTACGTCCTTTCCTCTGCCAAAAAATACCCTAGATATTACCACTTCTTGGCTAGGAAGTCAGAGAAGAAAATGCTATTGGTTAACCATACCTCAAACCATAACTGGAAACCTCGGTATTTATTTGCCTTCGGGGCATGGGAATTTGGTCCGCATGAGGCTACTGGAACGTCGGTTCTAAGGACCCCTTCTGAGATGGGGGAAGGTCTCACTTGCTCCTAAAGCCGACCCTGGGCTTAGCCAGGATAATCTTCAAAAAAGGATCTTAGCGATCAGGGGGAGAAGGATATTCTAGTAAAATATAAACATATGATGACCCCCTACTATCTCTATCAGATAGGCTTGGGGGTGGTTCTTTGACAGAGCTTCATAAGTCTCATTCTTCATAAGTTATAACTCTTACTTTTCATACTTCTAACTTATTAACTCAGATACTTCTTTTTGCAGAGCGCCGTGAAGGCATTTCAGATGACCTTTGGGAAATGTCTGCCCCCAGTCTGGCGAAGCTAATACAGAAGATAGGTGGCAAAAATGTTCCCCCTATTACCACCTAGAAGAATGTCGGCACATCCCAGGCCGATATTACCAAGAAAAGGAAGACCACTGTCGACCCGACGCATCAGAGGCCAGGCATGACTCAGAAAGGGGGATCGTGTCATCCTCATTTCTACAGACGATGCCCTAAAATCTCATCTTGCTTAGATAAAGATCAACAATAGTCTCATTGGCCATAGTCTAAAGGCTGTTGATTCTATCGGCACTGTGATGACTAAAGAGGATAAGTGTTTCTTAGGCTCCTTGGACGTCCCTTTGCTGGATGAGTTTTCTATTTATAGATTAATTTAGGTATTAGTTTCTCCGACTATAACCTCGACTATTTTACATATTATAGCTCGTGTGCTAATACATCTGACCTTTTATTATAGGGTATCTTATCCATGCACCATTTTATTGACTGGACCCTGAAGAAGTTGTCGCTCATAGATAATGGTCAAGAGGCTCAAAAGGTTCAAGCCTCTTTGAATGCAGAGGTTGAACGTCTGAAGGAGGAGATGAAGGAGGTTGACAATCTGAAGGAAGTTTTTTAGCAGCGAGATAGGGATATGGCCAAGCTTAGGAAGGACCGGGATTTATCTCTGAAGGCTAAAGATGATGCCCTGCAGGCTAATGTCGCTGCTGCAGTCAAGGCTTCTTTAGAAGATGTTGCAGAGAAGCTTATTGAAGATTATAAGGTCTCAGATGAATTTGTGAGTTTTATCTTTGAATACCTTGAAATAGGTATCAAAGCAACTAGCAAATGGACAGTCTATAAGGAAAATGAGTCGGGGAGTCTGCCTGCCTCAGACTTTGAAGGTCTAGTCTTTGGTCGCCCCCGGTTTGCTTAGGCTTTGTAAGAGGTTGAGGAGACCGATGTTCCTCTTACTGAGATTGCTCCCTTTGAAGTCACTAAGACTGAAGATGCTAATCCTCAGGATGGTACAGCCGAGGTGACCAACGTCGACCATGATGACACGACTGTAACTGCAGAGGCTTAAGTCTTTTTTCTTGAGAAGCTTTAAAAGTTGTAACTTTAATTTCCTTTCTTGTCTGTACCCCTTAGATTTTTTGTACTCGATGGCATCTTGGTAATTCTAATTTATAACTTTTGAATGTTCAATAATAATTATTAATCTCATATTCTTCAGGTTATATTGCTTTTTTTAATGCTATGCTTGTCTTACCTCTTCCATGTTTAAAATGTCTGAGGTCACCATATAATGATGTTGACCCTCATATTTTTCACCAAATTAATGTTGTTAAAGGTCTGAGGTCCCCATATAATGATGTTCACCCTCATAATTCTCGCCAATTAATGATGTTTAAGGTCTCAGGTCACCATATAATGATGTTCACCCTCATAATTTTCACCAAATAATGATGTTTACCCTCATAATTTTCACCAATTAATGGTGTTTAAGGTCGAGGTCACCATATAATGATGTTTACCCTCATAATTTTCACCAAATTAATAATGTTTAAGGTCTGAGGTCGCCATATAATGATGTTTGCCCTCATAATTTTCACTAAATTAATGATGTTTAAGGTCTAAGGTCACCATATAATGATGTTTACCCTCATAATTTTCACCAATTAATGATGTTTAAGGTCCGAGGTCACCATATAATGATGTTTACCCTCATAATTTTCACCAATTAATGATGTTTAAGGTCCGAGGTCACCATATAATGATGTTTACCCTCATAATTTTTATCAAATTAATAATGTTTGAGGTCTGAGGTCACCATATAATGATGTTTACTCTCATAATTTTCACCAAATTAATGATGTTTAAGGTCTGAACTCACCATATAATGATGTTCACCCTCATATTTTTCACCAAATTAATGATGTTTAAGGTCTGAGGTCACCATATAGTGATATTCATCCGCATAATTCTCATCAATTAATGATGTTTGAGGTTTGAGTTCACCATATAATAATGTTCACCCTCATAATTTTCACCAAATAATGATGTTTAAGGTCTGAGGTCACCATATAATGATGTTCACCCTCATAATTTTCACTAAATAATGATATTTAAGGTCTGAGGTCACCATATAATGATGTTCACCCTCATAATTTTCACCAAATTAATGATGTTTAAGGTCTGAGGTCACCATATAATGATGTTACCATCATAATTTTCATCAAATTAATGATGTTTAAGGTTTGAGGTCACCATAATATGATGTTTCTCCTCATAACTTTCACCAAATTAATAATGTTTTAAGCATATAACAAAAGTATCAACACAACATTGCTCTTCTCATTAAAATCCTCTTCATGAAATGATACATGTATTACAAAGAAACAACTGTAACATCATACTAATATTTCTTCAAGTGGTCCGCATTCCAAGGATTGGAGAAAGGTTCCCTTTGAGATTTTCTAACCGGTAGGTACCTGGCACAAACTCATGAACTACTCGGTAAGGACCATGCCAACTTGGGTGGAGTTTATTTTCCTTCTGCAATGTCTTCTTCGGGACTAGGTCTCCCATAGCTATAGGCCTTGATTTCACCCTTCGGTTGTAGAACATCGCAGTTATCTGCTGGTAGGCTGCCTATCTAATCTTCGTATCTTCTCTTCTTTCTTCAATCATATCCAGATTAAGTCTTCTCTCCTCTCCATTCCTCTGAGGGTCATAGGTCTGAACTCTATGAGTGGGAAGTCCTACCTCTATAGGGATGACATCTTCTGAGCCATGGGCTAACATAAATGGGGTTTCTTCGGTCGGTGTCCTTGATGTCGTCCTGTAGGCCCGTAATACGACATATACCTCCTCTGTCCATATCCCTTTGGCCTCTTCCAACCTCTTTTTTATCCCATCAAGAATTATTCGGTTCGTGACCACGGTTTGACTATTGGCCTGGGATTGGCCAGGAGAAGAGAAGAACTTCTTGATCCCCACTCTTTTATAGTATATTTCTAAGGAAGGATTCTTCAACTGGGTTCCATTATTTGAGATGAGGGTGTTTGGAAGACCATCTCTGCATATGAAGGTCTTATGTTTTGTAATTGTGATCATTGTCTTAGCCTCCCCCCATTTGGAGAAGTAATCAATTGCCACCACTAAGAATCAATAGTTGTTCGTAGCTCTTGGCAAGGGTCCTAGCAAGTAAATACCCTATACTTTAAATGGCCAAGGTGGTATAATTAAGGTCATAGGTTGATGAGGGTTGGTGGAGAATCTCGGACACTTGTCGCATCTATTCACGTAAGTTGTTGCATCTTTGGCCAAGGTCGGCCACCACCAGTACCCCTAAGTAATTATTCTCTTAGTCAGTTGCCTCCCTCCTATGTGACTTGCACAAAATCCCTCATGTACATCTTGTAAGATGTGAGGAACCTCTTAAGCGTGGACACATCTTAGGAGAGGGAGTAGGGACCCTTTCTTATATAAGATATCTCTTATAATTGAGAACTTAGCAGCCCTGAACCTCATCTTTCTCCTTTCCAACTTTAATTCTGGCAGC
Source organism: Sambucus nigra (assembly GCA_949130495.1). NCBI lineage: Eukaryota > Viridiplantae > Streptophyta > Magnoliopsida > Dipsacales > Adoxaceae > Sambucus > Sambucus nigra. The sequence continues at coordinate 76,059,813 of OX422210.1, read as the reverse complement.
TTTCCCTGTTTGATGTATCTGATAAGTGGGTCCATCCATGAGGCACCCATATTTAAATTGAGGCAAGTTCTGGAAACCTCTTCTTCCTCAATGGTTGGCTTAAGTAGAATCTCAACTGGTATTGTTCTTCCTATGTATGTCCTTATCTCTGAGGCTAACCTTACAGTGCATCGGCTCGGCTGTTGTCTTACCGAGGTATCCTCTTCTTCTTCACTTATTTGAAGCTCTCTAGCATCATTCTCACCCTCTTCAGGTACTTGGCCATCCTTTCATCTTTTGCCTCATACACTCCCAGGATTTGGTTGATAACTAACCTTAAATCACTGTGGATTAGGAGTCGGCCAACACTAAGGGCTTTTTCCAAGGAGAGACCTGCTATCAATGTCTCATAATCTGACTCATTATTTGAAGCTTTGAAGTTAAACCTCAGTGCATATTCAATGTCGGTACCATATGGTGTTGACACTATCAGCCCCGCTTCGTTTTTACTTTCACAATATGACCCATTAACGAAGAGGTTCTAAAAATCTTCATTTGAAGATAAGTTTCCCTCTGACCGGGTCCCTTGTTTGAAGAGGTACCTATCTTCCTCATTCTCAATTACACTTCTTCTGGGCCTGCTTGACCCAACCTCATTCGAATCTTGGGAGACGTTTCTGTTTGGTTCATTAGCAGCCCTCTGACTAACTTCGGTCTCAACCTCTTCCCAGGTAAACTCTTATGCAAAGTCTTCAAGTGACTACCCTTTGATGGAAACCCTGGGTTGATAAACAATACCATACTCTCCCAACTCGATGGCCCAAGTCATCAACCTGCCTGACTTTTCAGGCTTATGTAGGACCTATCTGAGTGGGGAGTCAGTACGGACAACCATGGAGTGGGGTTGGAAGTATGGCTTCATCTTCTTAAAAGCATGTATCAGAGAATAAGCTAATTTTTCCATCCGAGGGGACTTTTGTTCAGACCCTTAAAGAGGCTTACTATTGAAGTATACTGGCCTCTGCACTCTATCATCTTCTCTTACTATGGTTGCACTAATGGTTGATTCTGAAACAGCTAGATATACGTACAACTTCTCCCCCAGAATGTTCTGTGATAGGAGTAAGGAAGAACCGAGGTATTATTTAAGCTCCTTAAAAGCCCTTTCGCATTCCCCATCCAACTCGAAGGCCTTTCTAAGAAATTTGAAAAAAGGAAGACATTTATCTATAGCTCTTGAGACGAACCTATTCAGCGCAGCAACTCTTTCGGTTAATCTCTGAACGTCTTTGATGGTCCTGGGTGTCTTTATTTCCAGCAATGCCTTGATCTTCTCAAGGTTAGCCTATATCCCCCTCTGATTGATGATGAATTCGAAAAACTTTCCTGCTCCTATCCTGAAGACACATATTTGGCTGGGTTGAGCTTTATCCTGTATCTGTCCATGGTGTTGAAAGTTTTTTCAAGGTCTTCCACGTGAGTGTCGGCCTTCAGGATCTTTGTCAGCATGTCGTCCATATACACTTCCATGGACTTGCCTATTTGATCCTCAAATATCTTATTTACAAGAAGTTGGTAAGTATCCCCTACATTCTTTAGCCCGAAAGGCATGACCTTATAGCAATAGGTCCCTTTGTCTGTGATGAACGTCGTCTTCTCTGAGTCCTACGAGTTCATGAAGATCTGATTATACCCATAATAGGCAGCTATAAAGCTCATGAGCTCATGTCCAACTGTGGCATCCACCATATGATCAATACGAGGTAAGGGGAAACTATCTCTTGGACAAGACTTGTTCAAATTAGTGAAGTCTACGCACATCCTCCATTTCCCATTTTCCTTTGGCACTATGACTGCGTTGGACAACCACTCGAGGTATATGACCTCCCTGATGAACTTGGCTTCTTCAAACTTGCTGACCTCTTCTCTGATGATGTCATACTTCTCTATTGAGTAAACTCTTCTTCTTTGCTTGATGGGCTTCGCGTCTTCTATAACATTGAGTTTGTGTCACATGACCTTAAGGTCGATACCTGGCATGTCTGCATGGCTCCAGGCAAAAATTCTTTGTCTCTTCCTCAAAAACTTCACCAACTCTTCCTTGATCTCAGGTCTTAGGGCTTTACCAATTTGGATGGTTTTTTTCGGATTTTCCTCATTGAGGACGATGGATTCTACCTCTTTCACAGCCTCTCCCTTCTTGAACTTTGTCTCATCTCTAGGATCAAGTGTGTCGATGCTGTAAGTGATTGTTGCCTTCTTATGAGACTCTCTCTCTTCTATAGAGTTAAAGTAGCATTCACGTGCTAATATTTGGTCACCTTGCACTTCCCCTACTCCATAGGGAGTCGAGAATTTTAGTATTTGGTGGACCGTTGAAGGCACGACCTCAAATTCCTTGAGGGTTACTCTTCCTATGATGAGGTTGTAAGCTGAGAAGACATTCTCATCCATCACAAAGATATTGATTTTTCTTGTCAACCTCTTAGGCCACTCATCTCCCATTCTTACATCCATCTCATACATGCCCAATGGATGAACCTTTTCTCCACTGAAACCGATCAAGGGGTGATGGTAAGGGACAAGCCTAGCTTTGCTGAGACCCAAGCTCTTAAATCAGGACCAAAATATTACATCTGCTAAACTTCCCCCATCAACGAGGATTCTCTGCACCTCACATCCATGCACCCTTATGGTGATTACCAGAGGGTCATCGTGCAGAGCTAAGATACCTTTGAAATCAAGTCATAAGAATCCAACTATGAGAGTATCCATATCTACTTTTTTTTTTCTTCTCGTGTTTAACCTTTGAAGATGCCAAATTCATAACTTCTACTTTGGTCACTGACTTGGCCTTTGCCACGTGAGCTTTGTGGACGGCTACCTCTGAGCCACCCCCCACTAGTCCTCCACAGATGGTGTTTACATCAAAAGAGATCATGTCGACCCTCTTCACTGGGACATTGTTATCTTTTGGTGGGAGGTCAAGGACATCATCATCATCATCTGAGTCCTCAGCTCTTCTGGTAGGGGCATCTTTCCAACACCTATCATTTCTCTTCTTTTTAGGGTCGTATCTTCCTCCCTTAGAAGCTCTTCCATCCACATACTTCCTGAGCTTTCCAGACTTCAACATCTTCTCAATCTCATCCTTCAAGGTGAAACAGTTATCGATCAGATGATCGTGATCTTCGTGGAACTCGTACCATAAGTTCTTGTTCCTCTTATATTGAAGAGCCTTCTGCTTCTCCATCCATCTCGGGGACCTATAATTCATTATTTCATTGAGGATGTGTTCATAACTCATAGTTATAGGAGTGTAGTGTGAAAACTTATCGTCTTCATCCCTCTTCTTTCCATCCTTCTTCCTTTGGATTTTTCCACAGCTATTTTCGTTCTCATTCTCATACTTTGCGGCCATTGCTTTTTCAGCGTTCATGACCCTACTAGCTGTTGCTAAAAGATCAGCCATGGAATTTGCAGGGTCTTCAGCAAGCTTTCGGAGCAACTTCCCCCTCTCCAGTCCTCCTATAAGGGTTGTCATGGCTATATTCTTTACATAATCTTCAACATCCAATTTTTCCTTAATTGCAATGTAGTCTCTGAGGCTCTCATTCTTGCCTTGTTTTATGTAGAGTAGATGGGTTGTCTTCTTCTGAGGTCTTACCCCAAAATAGAAGTTATGTATTAACCGCTCAGCCAAACCCTTAAAGCTCTCCATATAATTTTTAGGAAGGGAAGTGAACCAAATATGCGTAGCTCCCATCAAAGAGCTTGAAAAATCTCGACAGCTCATGTCATCAGGGATTAAATAAATGTCTCCTGTAGACTGATGAATCTTAATATGATGTACCAGGTTGGTACTTCCATCATACCTGGGGGACACCATTGGTGACTTGAATTTGGCAGGGATTGGGAAGTTCATAATTTTTGCCACGAATGGGGAGCCCTCTAAGAATCCCCTTTGCAGTGGGTCTCAACTTTTTATAAGGTTCCCTATCTTCTCTTCCAACCATTGAATGGAGTCATTCCATGATTTAGCAATATTGGCCTGGCCGAGGTTGTCCCAACCACCTCTAAGGGGTGAACTAAGGGTTCCCTAGCTGCTGCACAATGTCGATTGTTGACTTCTTGGACACAGTCTCGGCCATGTAGGGGTTGATCATTGTGAGGCCGATGTTCACCATCTTCCCTCTGTGAGCCAGCTGTACTTCTCGACCTGGATAACCTCTACCTCAGATCATTAACTGGGCCGATCCTTTCAAAGGCTGACCCTCTACTCAAGTGATCAAAAGCTGATCCTCTTTCCTGGGCATCACCAACCTCGACCCTTCTTGCTATATAACCTCGACTCTATTGTATAGGTCGTACTGTGTTATCTAAAACCTCATATAGATCCCAACAGTTTTCTAGAGCATCTTCTACTTCAATATCATCGTACCTATCCTCAGGGAAAGGGTTTCCTTACCTCCCCAGACCTAAATGTTTAGGGTCAGCAACGTCCCTCCTCCGTTGAGATGTAGGCTGGTCCTTTCGGGGTGCCTAGGGAGGTCCCCTGGAAGCATTTTCGGTGAGACCCCAGGTGGCCTCATCATATTTTGTCTTATATGGGCAAACTGCTCCTTTATTACTTTCTGCGTTGCAGCCAAGGACCTCAAGGCTGCTGCCACCTCAGCCATCTCGTCTTGGGTGGTGCTTAGCTAGAACCGAGTCCTCCAACACAAGATGGTGGAGGAGGTGGTGGTAACTCCGGTGCCATATGTTAGGACTAAAGAGCTTGCGATAAAAATATTAGAGAGCCTAAATTCCTTAAAGGACCTCTTTCAATAGTGAAACAACTTCACACGAAGGGTGAGGCCTAGTTCACCACCAGAGTCTCCGATGAGGTTAAGCTGCAAAAAGGAAGAGATGAATCTTCTCGTTCCCACAACGGCGCCAAAATGATGATGCTGGAAACATCACCACCAGATAAGGTGTTGAAAAGCTCAAGAAAATGATAACAATGGAAGCATAAGAGTATATATATAGTAGGAGATGAGGAGAAGGGGATGAACACAACAATATAAGTGGTTCGACAAATGCCTACGTCCACTGTGCAGGTGAGTGTAAATATCACTATCTGAAGAGAGCTCTAATGGCCTCAGTAATACAATCACTTCACTTTCACTCTCTACTATAAATGCAACAGAGTTTGGCTAGGGTTTATATCTGTGGATCCCTTTCAAGGTAGGAGAAGACAAGTATATATGGCGTTTGGGGGGTGTAATGTACCCCCCAAGCATGCAATGAGCATGTGTGTGATGATCTATCCAATCTAGTGAGGACATCTGTCACTGTCACATATAGAGAATGATGATGAAATATTCTCTCACATGAGGGGATTGATTTGGTTACAACTGATTTTGTCCATGCATTCCCAACCTTGAATGCTCTTATAAATGCTCGACCTTGTGTCCTTGACTATTGCAACCTCAGCCTGGCAGACTACGAGGTTGGTAAAGTTCGACTGCTGCTTTGTCCGAGATTAACATCCAGGATGACCCCGGGTTAGGTGGGATAGTCGAGATTAGATGTAACGTCGGTCGGGGTCTATGATGATGTCAGTAGATGAGCCCATGAGATGCTAATTTCGGCTGTTAATGGCAATATCGGATAAGGCCGATGATGATGTTAGTAGGTGTTTGAGCCCATGAGACATTGTTGTCCCCAGCTGTGGAGCAGCCGAGGTTGGTGTATGGGGTTGCTGCAACGTGGGCTAGGACCGACCTTATGAGAGACAATATTACTGATGATTGTCAGGCTTCTGGTCACCTCGGCTGTGAGTCTGACCGAGGTTAGCTGCTCTGAGTAAGAGGGTGCACTTTGGGCATATATATATATATATATATATATATATATATATATATATGTGTGTGTGTGTGTGTGTGTGTGTGTGTGTGCAAATTTTAATATGTATCATAATCGATATTTTATTGTTATTGGGAGATGGAGCCTACAATTATACATTGTTATTAATATATGTATTGATAACTCATAACATTAATGTAATGAGCTATCAATCTCGTTATTTTGTTATGTTATTGTATATCTTTTTATTTCTCTAAAATTTACATGTTTTATATATTTTAATGCTCTCGAGAGTAACTTCTTAGAATAAAGTGAAGTTAAATTTCACTTAACTGTGCTAAATTATTATATGACGTTTTCAATTTAGGAACCCAATATTAATGATAAAAATAGTGTGGGACAATGCTAAAAAAGTTTGGAGAATGCTTAAATAAATTGAGAATTAAGTTGATCAAAATGACTGTTTAACATTCATTTGATCTCATAAATTTAGAGACTAAAGTCTGAATTATTATTTTCATACAGGTACCCTTTATGTAACATATATATTTTAAAGCTATATTGTCTGGATTATGATGTGTCATTGGAAAAGAATGAAAATCATTTGGTTTGTTTAAAAACTGGGGTGCTACAAAAAAATAGTTATAATTCTATGGAGGGATATCATACTACACAATCAATAAATTCACAAAATGACTCATTTTAGTAGGTTCTTGGAAATTAATTCATCTTTTAGATCTTTCAAAACCTCTTAATATTATCTAAAATATGTTTTAAACTTGCCCGTGAGGAATTTTATTTTAAGTTTGCTAAAGGATGTTTCAATTTATATAAGAATATATTTTTTGGGTTATGATATTCTTATTGGCGTTTTGTAAAAAAAAGTAAGTTTTTCGTAATTTTTTATAAAGTGTATCAGTGTTCTAAAAGGCACGTCTAGGCTTGAGGCTTGGGTGAAACGCCCCGTCTTAAGATTTTTACGCCTTATTCTTGGTAAAAGGTTTAAGGCGCACTTTTTTCTTGAAACAAATACGCTTTAGTGAAACGATATCGTTTTTTAAAGACTTAAACCTGACCAATGTCTCATTCAAAACAATCAAAAGACAATTGGTATCCCAAACCTCTCTGCCTCTCGTCCAATAAACATGGTTTTTTCTTTTTGTTTTTCCTTTTTTCTTAGTATTGAAAAAATAGTACATTGGTTTGCATATATTCAGACATATTTTAAGATATGTAACATTTTAGTATTTTTAATAGCCTTATTATAGTTAAAAATGTTAAAATATATTTAAAAAGGCCTTAACGCCTTTTCATGCCTAAGACTCGCCTAGGCTTCTAAGTATTAAGTGTTGGCCTCCATGCCTCGACCATGCCCTGCATTTTTTAAAACCTTAAAGTGTATCGTAATGTTGAATTAAATGTAGTCTTATTGATACACATTCCCAATCTTGTGACAGAATAAAATATAATACTTTTATTAATCAATTGGATTGCAATTGGTAGTAAAATTTTAATTTAAGGTGTTATAATATGATCTATGTGGTCTAAGTGGGAGATTGCAAGAAATTTTTTTTAATAGTTGTTGAAAGTGGACCTACATGGGTCTTGTTATTATATATTAGAAAGAAAAAATCAAACGTGTGTAGGTTGGAGCCAAAAGAGATAAAGAATTTTTTTAACTATTCACACATTTACGCAATTTTTATATTCCAACTTTTTATTAAAGAAATCATCTGAATGTGTATGGTTAAGAAGTGTTATATATATAAGGGTTAATTAAACGTTGAACCCTCTAACTTTTGTCCCATCTTCACATCACCACCTGTACTTTTATTTTTTAGACTTGACCCCCATCAACTTGTAAAAACATATCACTTTACCCCCAAACTAACCGCATTATATTTTACACGAAAAAATGATTATTTTCATTACACATTAGAGTATTTTGTTTCCAACCACTTTTACAATCAACAATCATTTATCTGAAAACTTAACATTGTTGCATCCAGAGGTAAAATGATGCACTTTTAAAAGTTGAACGGGTTAACTTTTGAAAATAAAAGTATAAGTGAGGAAGTGAAAATAGTTGCAAAGTTTAATGGTTCAAAGCGTAATTAACTCTAAATTTTAATTTACCCAATTTAACTCACTGCGTGATTGGATTATATGGTAGATGCAAGAATTTAGGTACCACTAAAATAATTGAGTATTAGAATTCTCTCTACACTTTCAACAGTACACTATTTAGTGCTAAAACAAAATATATCATTTTTTTTAAAGAATGTTGAATCCAGTGGGAGTATAAAATCACTAAATGTGGCTATAAAGTAGTGGCAAAAAAATGCGTCTATAAAGAAATTTAGGTACTTGTGCCCTTCCTCGTAACTTTTAAAATAATTTTTTTTTAAGTTAGTGGATCATTTGACAACAAAGAACAACTAATGATAAATGACCATATGATGGTATTATCACCATGAAAAAAATATAGATAAAATCATAAGTAATAGTATTAAGAAGATCTTAAAATGAGTTTGCTATCCTGAATGATTATGTGATTTATTTAGAAGAATGTGAATTTGACATAGTAGTAAGAAAAGATTTGTTTTTGTTTTCATTAGTAATAAGAAATTGAAAGTGCGGGTTATATGGATTTACTTGTATCTTAGGTCACATACACAAAAGATCTAATTTTTATCCCAATTTTATCTTAATTAGATTTAGATAAACATCCAAAATAAATTTCAATGCTTAAGTATCAAACCAAGTAATCAAACTAAACAAACGAAGAAGAAGATTTAAGGAAAAATCCCTTGTGGGGAAGACCTTTTTTCCAACATTGTTTAAGAATTAACAGACATGTAACGACTTATACTTAGAGATCCACTAAGTATAACACGGTATAGGCCTTCAAATTTCCAAACAGTTATGGCACAGTCCCGCACCATCCACAGGAAGCAGTTTTTCCCTCATTATCCATCAATCAGCCTCAGGATATGAAATCCTTTATTCTTCAGCAGTAGAGATCCAATCTTTACAAAGCTTAGCAGTAGATCGGCACTCTACAAGGTTTTGATCTTTGTGTATGGAAACAGGGTTTGAAAAACTCAACAAATGATTCTTAGGATGAAGATTTGGAAAATCAAAAAGTATTTCTCTTGAAACAAAACTTATAGGAATTTCGAAATAGGTATTCTGGGCATCTAAATTTATTAATTAGACCCAATTGAAAACGGAACGATCAACCCCAACAGTACGATAGGCTTGGCCAACCCAACTCCTCAAAGAAGTCAGCACAAGTACTTTTTCACGTGGATAAACATGAACACGTTCATATTGATAAGCTCAAGTTGGTTACCTATAATTTCAGACAACATATTCACAAGTCACCACATGAACCAATAACAAGCTGGGAGAGTTTCATAAATAACTCAACCACTACGGTTTTACACCATTATAAATACAACCCACACCCCAGGGCCAAGGGGGATGCAATTTTGAAACTTCAAGAGAACCTAATAAAATTCAATGACCTCTCCGTGGATGTAGGCAATTTTTTAAACCATGTACATTCGTATATTATCTTATTGGCATCTTATTTTAATTCTTTTATTTCTTTCTGGAATTCTTTTTCTTGTTGTGGAAATGATTTTCTTTTCCACGAAAGCAATTTACACAAGGAATAACTATGATGTCTCACCAACGAAATAATTCACCCCATCCCGGAGATATGCGAGCTGACTTAGCTCCCCTGAGAGTCATGCCTGAGATGCATTTTGATAAAAACCCAAAGTTTCAACAAGATCAACAGCTTTTGGAGGAAAGCCATGGGTAGTCTAGGTCTACTCATATCTCATACCTAGTTGACGTCTATAAAGCAATGCTTAAACATCATGAGGAGGAATCTCGCCTCCAAGTTGAAGAGAATTCTTACCTCCAACGTCAACTAGAAGGGGTGGAGGAAGAACTTCAACATCACTGAAAGTTCAAACCTTGAACTCCTAGCCCTCAGGTGAGTAAGACTCATAGCCGAGGAAGGATCACCAGGTGCGGATAAGAGCGTTCAGTGTGTGGAAGTTATCAAGACAAGGACTACAAGGGGGACGAGCTCCATAAAGATGACATAAGGAGTTTGGTTCAAAGGGAAATGGACCAACACCCCACTCATAGGGGGAAAGTTAACCAAAGAGCTAGTGAGGAGATCCCTCATCACCTATATGAAGTCTCCCTTCTCAAGAACCATCGAAGAGGAGGAACATATTAAGAAGTTTGTAACCCCAAGGTTTAAGGTCTATAATGGCAAGACTGATCCTATTGACCATGTTCGGTAGTACACGCAGGCTATCACTTTGTGGAGTCATAACGATGCACTAGTGTGTCATATTTTTCCTTCCATCTTGGGTGACATCGCCCAAAATGGTCCAATAATTACCCTTACGGGCCTATCAATATTTTTAAGGTTCTCTCCAAATCCTTCATTGCTCGTTTCATCACTAGTAGCTCTCATCCAAAAACAATGGACTCACTGCGTACGATGAAAAAGAAGCCACAGGAGACCTTGCGTTAATATGCCAAATGCTATTGGGAAGTCTTCAATAAGGTAGAAGTTTGTTCGAAGCAAGTTTTCATAACATCATTCAAAATAAATCTACCCTCCATGTCAATGTTGTATCAATCCCTTACCAAGAAAGAAGCTAAAACCATTGACAATTTCATGTCCCGAACTGAGAAATATACCAAGGTGGAGGACGTGGTCCACACTGGTCAAGCTGAGACTAGTCACACAAAGGTGAACAAAGGGGGAAATAAAGAGAACACCCCAAAAACGGGAATAAGAAACAGAATGGTGGTAAGAATGGAGGTCGAACAGATTCCTTTAAAGTTTTTCAAGCCGTCAACACAATTTTCATGGAGCTGATCTACAAGATCCTAGAAAAAATCAAACATCAACAGTTCGTCAAGTGGCCAAAAAATATGGGTGATGATCTGACCAAGAGGAACAACGCGCTCCAATGTGCATTCCACAAGTAAGAGACCAAAAAACTAAAAGCTATAAGGCGCTCAAAGCTCATTTGAAGGAAGTTGGGCATCTTAACGAGTTCACTGGGAAGAAGTCTGATCGGGCCACATGCAATGGTGATCAAAAACTAGACGACATCCTTCGCAACGACATGGGGAATGAGTTCCTCGTCATTAACAGAGATGCCTGAAACACCCCGTGGTTTTTGAATAAAAAATGTTTTAAAATTAAATTTTGAAAAGAAAATAGTTTTTGGAATCTATTTAATTTTTAATGTAAAAATGTTGATATTTATATATAAAAATATGGTTTAAGTGGAATTTAAATCGAGATTAAAATTTGAAAAAAAAAATTTGTATAAAAATGGAGGGAGGATTCGACCTAAGGAAAAAAAATATTCGATCATCCCAACGAGCTAAATTTTTTTGTGCAGCTTCATTTCGCCATTAGCTACAACAAAATAAAATTCAGTCAATTCCAACGGTCCGATCTTCCGAAATGTTTTTTAGTGTTTGTATTTGATTAGGACTTAAATTCTTTTGGGTATATAAACATAAAGTGATGAGTTTAGGAATTTTAAAATACATTTTAGCCTTCTAAAAAATCAGTAGCCTCCCATAATTTCTTTCTCTCTCATCTTCAAAACCTAAACCCCGTTGAACATAATTTTCAACCCAAGTTTTGAAGGCTCAAATCTTGTTTTCTCAAGATCGTTCGAGAACGAGTCTTTATTGATTTTTCGAGAGGAACGCAACCATCTATCATAATTTTTCAAATAACCTTTCTAAAGGCATGAATACTTTAATTCTCGCTATTTAGTATTACGCATTTTAGATGTCACCTAAACCTAAATTCATGTATTTTTCTTGAAATAAATTAGCAACCTAATTAGGAAAAGTGAAAACTAATTTGGGACTGTTTTCCTTAAAAATCTTAATCTGATTTAATACTTGTAGAAGGGGTTTGAAGGTAATCCTGAGATTAGGGATAATTCCCCTATTTACAACAATATTTGGGGTTAAGGCAGCGTGGCAACTCAGCAAGGCAACTCAAGCGTGGCAACTGAGCGTGGCATCTCAACGAGGCAGCTTAGCATGGCAACTCATATTTTAGCTTGTTGTGTTACTTAGCCATATTGCATCTTTGTTTATAATGTAACGATAATAATAATTAGTTTATGTGAGGTCAAACGGTACTCACGAGAGACTAGGCTTGGCAGGGCCTGGGAGAGCTTTCAGGCGACGACAGGCGTTCCATGGGTGACACAAGCTTCCACTAGTGCAGAGTTGGTACCCGCTCAGGTGGCACTCCTCTTGAATAAGTTTTATGAGTTTTTGCAAACCTCGGTAGCTTTAATGGTGTTGGGAGGATTTGAAGACAATTCCTTCGTAACACCAGGGGCAGCCCTAACGGCCCCACCGAGTGCAGGTGTAACGAGAATAGTCCCAGTGAGTATACCCTATGTTGTGAATCCAGCAGTGGAAACATCAGGAGTATCAATGGCCCCAACTGTGATGATTATTGCAGTTACAACGGGCACCCAGTCCATGGTCCCGTTGGTTGTTGCCCCTATATCATCACCCATGGAGGAAATGAGGATAGAGATGCAGAAAGAGATGATGAAGTTTATGCAAGCCTCCTCGCAGTACGTTGGTGAGGTAGCTTCGATTTACGACGACTTTCGGACACCTTACCCCCAGGAATTTCACGATGAGATTTACCCAAAAGATTATATCCCTCCTATGTTTGAAAAATATACACGAAAAGGTGGAAATCTAAAAGAACATATTAAGCGCTTCGTTAAACACTTGGGGTCGCATTATAATAATAAGAAGCTCAAGTTGAGGGGATTTTCTAAATCCTTAACCGATAAAGCGTATACCTAGTATTCTCATTTGTCTCCTATGATCGTTTTTACGTGGGAGGAGATGCATGTTCTATTCGTCCAGAAGTTTTTTCTGGCAGAAAATGAGTTTACTTTGACCCAACTGGGGAAGGAAAAGCAACGACTAAGGGAAGAAGTGGTGACGTACGTTTGGAAGTTTAGGGAAAAGTCCCTCGATGTGAGGGAGAAGGCCAAAGATTCCAAGTTATTGCAGATCTGTGCGGAGGGGCTTCTTCCTGAGTACATATGTCATCTCATTAATGAATGCGTGAGGATACTTTTTCGGCATTCTTAAAAGCAGCAAGAAATATCTCCTTGGTGGTGCCACCAAACCTAGTATCGGTGCCCATGATGTTTAGGCAGCCGATACAACTTGTGGGGGGAGGTATCATCCTCCACAGGTAGGGTACATCGAGGGAACAAATGGGGGGCAAGGCACCAAAGAAGGATAATAAGAGGAAGTTTGGAAGAGACAGGGAGGATCCACCACCATCTCCTTGTATAGTGGAGGAGGCTATCAGCTGTTACAACGCAATGGTCCAAGGAGGAACGGTCTATAAACCAAAGGGCATTCCCGTTGGGGAACCCGATGCGGCAACAAGGGCGGATCCCAAGTATTGCCAGGTCTATCGAAAGATCCAGCACCCAACAGAGAGCTGTTTCACATTGAGGAGAATCATCGACAAGTACGTGAAGGCAGGGACGTTGCAAATCCCTCCACAGAACGTCAATAACATCCCACTGCTAGAACATGGGGCCAATCTGGTGGTGGCCTATGATGAAGAGGCAGAGAGGGAATAAAGAAAGCCAATTACGAAGCGGGGAAAGTTCGAAGAAGCTCTGGAAGATTGTATAAAGGGAATGGTTAATGTAATACTAGACTATGATGAGGCAAGCACCAAAGACGTGGAGGATGTATAGAGCATTAAAGGTGAGGAAGCAGACCCAGTCCTAGAGTACTATGCAGTTTTAAAATCCATAAAATTTACGTGGTTCTTCAACCAGGTGGGGATACCGAAAGAGAGTAGGTTGGAAATAACCCAGGCAATACTTGACATTGCGAGGAACAATGCAGTCCCTTTGCTGAGATGGAAGGGACCCATGGCCAGGTTGGTGAGGAGGTTTTTGTCAGAAGTAACCTTCAGCGATGCAGATAGGGCTGTAAGATTCCCTCATAACAGGCCATTATATGTGACCGCCAACGTCAATGGAATTAGTTTCGCAAGGACTCTTATAGATGGGGGAGCTTCCATCAATATTATGCCAATCAACTCCTTCCACACGGCCAATATTCTAAAAGAAAGGTTGGTCCCCGTGCCTTTGGTGATTTCGGAGTATGATAATTAATTTCCAAGTCCATTGGGTACGTAGATGTTGGGATTGTAATGGGAAATCTGAGTTCCCATATCAAGTTCCACGTAATAGAGAGTGCAACTTCCTATTATCTGCTAATAGGTAGGGTGTGGATGTACAACCAATGGCTAGTTCCTTCTACGTACCACCAATGCGCTAAGTAAAATATTAAGGGAATAAAGGTGACCATTAGGGCTACAAAGAGGCCCTTCGCAGTCGAGTAAGCTCACTTATTAGATGCGACATTTTATACAGAATTGAAGGAGGATGTACGGTTCCTAACAAGAAGAATGGAGGGAGCATGGGTTCCCTCGATCAGAGAAAGGATGGGGCCCTTGAACGAGCAGAATAAAGAGGTTGCAAGAAGATAAAGAATGATGATCGGGGAAGCTCACCAGGTGGTCCCTCGGCCTCAAAACATCTCGAAGCAACTTAAAGGAAGGATGAGGCCCAGAGTGGATCTAATGGAGCATAAGATCTAACGACAAAGTGTGTTGAGCCGATTTTCAGAAAAAAGAGTGGTTGAGGCTTCTAGAGAAAAGAAGAGGAAGGAAGCTATAGATACCAGTAGACAGTGCAAGAAGGTCATTACCAAAGAAGGAAAAGTGGTATATCGATTATAACGGTGCTAATGGGCGGCCAAAGAAACTAATGATGACGTTGATCGGATATATGAATGCTTTTTAGTGGATCAACGAGGACAATGTATGGAGATAGATAACTCCAGCATACAGGAATTTATGGAGGAAGCCTCTGAGGAACCAGATTACATAGTAGATCGACCAAAGCCGTAGGCACAAGAACTGAAGCAGTTGAACCTGGAGAAAGAAGAGGAGGACCCAAGGCCTATTTTTATCTTGAAAGATCTCAGTAAGGAGAAACGAAAGGCCTTAGTTGAGTTGATTCAGGAATCCATAGATGTCTTCACATGGTAGTATACCGAGATAGAAGGGCAGGATGAGGAAGTGAGCTGCCACAAGTTGAATGTGATACCCTCATCCATTCCAGTGAAACAAGTAATAAGAACGTACAAGCCTGAGATAGAATGAAAGATAAAAGAAGAGGTCCAGCGCTTATTGGCGACAGGGTTCATCAAACTGATACAGCACTCGCTTTGGCTGTCTAGCATTGTCCTAGTGGGAAAAAAAGATAAAAGCCAAATAAGGATCTGCGTGGACTTCAGAGATTTGAATAGAGCTTGCCCCAAGGATGAGTTCCCTCTTCCCTCCATCGATAGCTTGATAGATGCAATGTCTGTTCATAAGATGTATAGCTTCATAGATGGGTATGTAGGGTATAACCAGATCAAGATGGACCCCTCGAATGCAGAGAAAACGGCGTTCAGAACCCCGTTAGGAAATTTCATGTACAGAGTAATGTCATTTGGACTCAAGAATGCTAGGGCTACTTACTAGAGAATAATGTTGGCCATTTTCCATGACTTTTTCCACAAATTTTTGGAATTCTATGTGGATGATTTGATCATTAAATCAAGGAAGGAGGAGTCCCATCTGGGCGATTTGAGGATGGTGCTTGCCCGATGCAGGAAGTATAAATTAAGGATGGACCCACTGAAGTGCGTCTTTGGGGTAACAAGTGGGAAATTTCTAGGCTTCATGGTTGATCAACAAGGGGTGCAGATGTACCAAGACAAGCAGCGAACGATCTTGGAGATGCCAAGTCTAAGAACGGAAAAGGAGATGAAGAGTTTCTCAGTAAAGTCTCCTATCTTAGGAAATTTGTGCCTGGATTAGCCGAGATGACACACCCGTTGATGCAGCTATTACTAAGGAACAAGAAATTCAAGTGGGAGAAGGTTCACTAGGATTTACTCACTGGGCTGAAGAAGCTACGCGTTTCACCGCAGATCATAGTTCCCCCACAGGTAGGAATTCCGTTATAGCTATACCTCACATCAACCACGAGGTCTGTGGGAGCTTTATTAGCATAATAAATTGATGGGGAAGAACTTTTGGTCTAGTACCTCAGCATAATCATACATGGTCTAGAAGTGAGATATAGTAGCTTGGAAAGGCATTGTTTAACCTTAGTCTTTGTAGCACAAAAACTTAGACATTATATGCTATCTTTTACAATTCATATTGTAACTAGATGTGATCCTATTAAGTATTTACTAGCAAGAACTATATTAATTGGTAGAGCAGCTAGGTGGTTCCTCATCCTCTTCGAGTATAACTCGAAGTGTGTGGTTCCTCACGCAATCAAAAGCCAAGCGTACGCTGATCTATTAGTAATTTTCCCCTTAGCAATGTTTGATCCACCTAAAGAAAGTATTCCGGGAGATGATTTGCAGGCCAATCACCTAGACGCAACAGATGAGAAATGGACAATGCAGTTCGATGGATCTTCGGCGAAAAAGAAAGGAGGAGCAGGAGTCATTCTTTCAAAAGGAATGGAGGGGATTTTCCTTTCCTATAAATTAGATTTCCCTTGTTCTAACAACGAGGGAGAATATAAAGCATTGGTGCTAGGGTTGGTAGAGGCTCTTCGAAGGGGGATTCGATCACTTTGCATCAAAGGTGATTCAAATTTGGTGGTTCACCAAGTGAATGAAGAGTACGCATTGAAACACATGAACCTAGCACCATACAGAACAATCATTCATAGGTTTGTCTACCAGTTCCATCGGACCAAGATCAAGAGACAGCCAAGAACGATGAATCGTCACCCATGCGCCTATGGCACCATCGCCCAAAAGATGGTCATGAGAAACGATACAACTGTCATCGTGATCCAACGAAGAACAGCTCCTTCGACAGTATAGTCAATTCTACTGATGGAGAAGGATGCAAACTAGAGGGGGGAGATTAGAGGGCAATTGGAATTTGGGGAAGGAGTAATGGGCCTAAGGGAATTAGCCCAATGCTTTACAAACCAGGGAAACCTTTACTTTAAGAATGCAGGAGGATGGTTGTCGATGCGCATCAGTCCAGAAGAGGCAGAGAGGAGATTGAAGAGAACACATGAAGAGCACTGCGAGACAACTGAGATACCCCTCTATCGAAGAATGCAAAGGGAGGGGTATTTTTGGCCCAGAATGAAACAGGACACGGTGGAGCTACAATGGAAGTGCGATAAATGCCAATTATTATTTGAAGCAGCTGAGTGTTATTTCATGGAATCTTAACCTAATTGGAAAAAGTCGTATATTAACTTTATCAAAGATGGAGTTGCTCCAACACAGAAAATTAATGCAATGGGACTCAAGCGGAGGGCCCCTAGATTCTACGTTCAGAAGGGGAAGCTTTATCGAAGGGGATACTTCAACAGGATGTTGCGTTGTATCATGAAGGAACAAGGAGCCGAAGTCCTCAAACAGGCGCACCATCCAACTCACATAGGAGGGGCCAAGTTATATGACCAATTGATGACTTTAGGATACTATTGGCCAACGACAGAGAAAGATTCTGTTGAGTTCATTCGAAAGTGCAAGGCTTGCCAACTTTATGGAAATATGATCCGTTCCCCATCAGTGGACCTACACTCCCTGGCGACGCCTTATCCTTTTCACACTTGGTCATTCAACTTGGTAGGGGCAATACATCCTTCTTCGAGGGGGAGGATATGGATACTAGTAGCAACGGAGTACTTCACAAAGTGGGTTGAAGCGATACCACTGAGAAGGGCAACAGCGAGGGTGGTGAGAAAGTTTATCAGAGAATACATCATTTGTCGTTTTGGAATTCCAAAGGTTATGCTTTCATATAATAAAAAACCCTTCGTCAATTCAGAAGTAACGATGCTCATAGACAAATACTCCATTATCCATCATACTTCGACGATGGCATATCCGAATAAAAACGGTCAGGCCAAAGCAACTAACAAAACTTTGGTTAATATCTTGGCTAAAATAATGGAAGATTTCCCAGGACATGAGATGATAAGATACTAGCTGGATTGTGGGCATATCAAACAACTAAGAGAAAGCCCACAGAGTATGCTCCGTTCTCCCTTATCTATGGGGCCGAGGTGATTCTCCCAATAGAGTTACAAGTTCCCTCTACTCGATATGCTTTGCGAAGTAGCATGCTCCCTCAGAATAGAGATGTGCAGTTGGAAGTGTTGGATGAACACAGAGATAATGCGATGCAACACTTTTAAATGTATACGAAATAGCTCTCTAGGCATATGGTAACTTAGTAAGACCAAGAAAGTTCATGGAGGGAGACCTCGTATTAAAAGCAGCAGTGGAACACATCAGGGGGCTTCCTCTACCCAAGTTTGCAGCAAATTAGGAGGGACCTTTCATTGCAAAAGAAGCTCATGACTCAGGTTATTGCTTAATTTCTAGGATGGAAGAAGATAAATCATTCAAGATTAATAATAAATGGTTGAAAGTATATCATGTATAAGAAATTAAGTTTGGACCATTGATGTATCTAGCTGTTGTTATGAATACAGGATTTCTTTTTTATGATGAGTATGCAAGTTCTTTTTACTATAACCCAAGCGGAGATGAAAGAATTATAGAACTTCATAATGTACGTAAGAAGTTATAATACAAAGGAAAAGCGTGAGAAAATATATATCTTTCTTCATTCATAAACTTTAGGGCATTACAAAATTGGGAGCTATTGCCCAAGAATTACATAAGAAGAAGAAAATAAAATATTTACAACAAATCATTGAGCCAAGAGGAACCAAAGATTTGGAGCAGAGAAAAAATTGCCAGGAAGGCCCGTAGAAGCTGCCAGGCCAGACTGTTGGGCATTTATAGAAACCTCCAACCTCATTTGCGCTTGTGTACGCTCGATGAGGAGCTTCTCTTGCTTAGACTTTGCCAAGCGTAGAGCTTCTTCGAGGTCCCCCACCTCTTTGTCAACGTCTTCAAGAAGAGGTGTTAATGAAGCCAACTTGGCTTCCTCAGCCCGTTGATCCTCCTGATGTTTTCGGAGTAGTTCCCTCTGGCTATCTAGTCGCTGGCTCTTCAAAGTTTTTACATGCATAATAATCCAATCAAGACGAAATACAGCACGACCCAACTCCTTCAGGTGACCCAAGAATTGGTTGAGGATGGCTCTAGTAACGGTTAAGGTCAGAATACTGGCAATCTCAGCCACAACGGTAGCCATGCCTTGAAGCATGTAACTCATCACAGAGATGTTGGAATGCAGGCAACCCATGGTAAATGTTTCGGGATAGTGGTTTTCAAGCAGCTCAACCACCAAGCGATGGTTGGCTGGCATATGAGGAGAACACTGGAGCACCATCAGGAAGAAGGCATGAGGAGCCAATTCGAGTAGTGGAAGCTCACAGCTAGATTCTCTCTCGGCAGTAGCACCGATCGTGGAACCTTAATTGTTGTGGAAGGAGTCTTCTGAAACAACGGGTTCCCGATGGGGTGAGGAGGTAGGCAAAAGAACTGGTGAAGAATCCTCCCGAGAAACCTGAGAACAGTTAGAGAAAATAATGAGTATGAAAAAACCTTAACAAGTATTTTCATTGTTAAGTCACCGATATAGGTGGAGTATGAAAAAATCTTAACAAGTGTTTTCGTTGTTAAGTCACCAATATAGGTGGTGTTTATGAAAATCTTAACAAGTGTTTTCGTTGTTAAGTCACCAATATAGGTGGAGTTTATGAAAATCTTAACAAGTGTTTTCATTGCTAAGTCACCGATATAGGAGGAGTTTATGAAAAATCTTAACAAGTGTTTTCATTGTCAAAACACCGATATAGGTGGAGTTTATGAAAAACCTTAATAGGTTTTTCGTTGTTATGTCACCAACATAGGTGAAGTTGGAAAGAATGAGAAATACAGAGAAATTAGCAAAGTACATCAGCAGTAGCATCAGCGAGAATAGGAGCCACCGTGGAAGCCTCAACGGTTGGCAAAGCTCCCTCACCAACAAACGGTACCAAGGCCAATGAAGGAATTTGGCTGAAAGAAAATGAGGAACCTCCAAACGATGCCCCAGTATGGGCAGACACTGAAGAATCACCATGCGAGGCAGCAACATCAACCTTGGACTTGGAAAGGAAAAATCAACTAAGACCAAAGGGTGGGGTAAGGCTTCGCGAAAGATGCAAATACAAAATCAAGTGTTAGACATAAGGAGCAAGTACAGGAAAAATGCATTAATACATCTAAGCGTTACTTACCCCCGTTATGGCACCAAAAAGGGCAATTACAGTCAGGGGTCTCGTCAGTGCAGTGGGAAGGAGAATGTTAGCTATCACAGACGCCACTTCCACCTAAAATATCCCAACATATCAGAATGATAAACAAAGCAATGGGACAAAGAAAAGACGTGAGACTTGACAAGAAATTTACCTCAGGGGGACTCTCCTCGACCACAACGATGGGCAAAGGGACCTCTTTCTCGGATGGTAATTTAGAAGAGGCTGGAGTAGTTGCCTCTGGTTGGGTAGATATTCCAATAGATCCAACGGTAGAAGCCCCCGCAGTGGACTCTTTGGCCTGTTGGGAAGACAAACGGTGAGAGTAGGTAAGACCTATCATGGGGGATCGGGGAGGAGTAGTATCGGCCTAAGAGACACCGAAACGCCGCCCCACAAAATGGCTCACGGGGGAACTAGAGGAACTAGTGGGACTGGGCCTTTCTTCAACTCCCTTCACTAAAGTTATCAAAGAAATAAGCAAATGCAGCTTGCCATAAGAAAAGGGGAATAAGAACAAAACATGCACACATACCTCAGATCCGGAGGGAGAACAAGAAGGTATAACCACTGGTGAAGGTGGAGAGGAGGCAACAATAGAGGGAGCTGAGGATGGAGGTATCTCGGCTGTCCATTTCTTTTGGGACTTAGTGCCCAGAGTTTTCTTCCTTGCGCCCATTGCATCAGCACCTTGAGGTACCCTCGACCTTTTTCTCCTCTTTGTCGTTGGTTCATTTGGATCGACCACGATCATGGGAAAGGCATCCGAAGGAGGAACAACGACAGCGTGCCATTGAAACTCAACATTTATTCTTTTGACCTCAGCTTGAACCTGCCTCCTCAGCTCTTCACTTACCTCTGCAGACATGGGAGGGGGAATGGAGGCAATAGGGAATACCTCCAAAGGAGTTTGTGCTTGAGCTTCGAAATTGGACTTTGAGGACTTAGATTTTGAGGAAACCCCACTTTTGGACTTCTTAGTCTTTTTAGCAGGTAGCTGATAAGGCCCTTCCCTTGTTGTAGCTTCAGCCAAAGGGGAAGGTGGTTCAGGGGTTGCAGCAGCCTTGGGCTTGGGTGTGGCAATGGGGATCATAGGCTAGTATGGAGGAAGTTCAGTAGGAGGTACCTTGATGGTTTGGTTTAGAGGGAACTCAATACCAAGAACAGAATTACCCTTTAACCCCAACTCTAAAGCAGAAAATAAAAGAACTGGAGGATACACGGGATCCCCCTCGATGAACTCAGAAATTAGGGTCAGTTTTCTCGGCCAGTACTTTGTTGCAAATAGAGGGGTAACGTCCCCTTGCCTAGTGATGCTGGGAATGATGACCCACCCAGCCATGGTAGAACTCACTCCCCATGTAACAGTTGAGGAGAACAGGGAACATGTCTCGCTACAAAAGACCTTGGGGTTAGATGATTGAAAAACTGGGCGAGGAGCCCCTTGATCAAAACCAAACTGATGGCTGCATCGATTGGGGTTGTAGTGCTCGCTGGTGTATCCCTACTCGATGTAAGAGGGCAGGTATCCTGGCGAAAATAGAAGGACCACAGCTAGTGAAGGGTCTTCAATAATGAGGTCTAGAGTAGTTGTCCGGGTCACTCTTGTTTCATGTTTGAAAAAACCACAAGTGTAGAGAAAGATATCCTCTTCACAAGGCCTCATCACAAAATTCGAAGGATCATCGATAATAGAGGTCAACTCCTTTCGAATTTATCTCTTGTGATAAATAAAGGAGCGCGGGGGCAGAATTATTTCCCCTGAAGGAGGGTGGTTGGTCTTGGCTGCTATGATAGGGAAATGCACATAGAGGAAGCTTGTTAGGAGGACACAGTTGGCAAAGTTGGATAGGTTACAACGACCCATAGATCGTTCCATGTCAAAAAGGGCTCTATCAATCCATGTGTAGAGGTATCCCAAGGAGATTGCAGCCAGAGGAAGCTTGATACCCCGGGCCAAATGGAGGGATATATTGATGAGGTCCCTTCGAGGTTGGTCATTGGGTTTCCCCATTAAAAGGAAGCAAGAAAGAATGACAAGGATATAGGCAAGAAGTTCCAGTAATGTACCTTGTCTAAGGGCAGCCTCGGAGGAACTACTTTCAGAAGGATCCTTGAAGAAGTGGTTGATGAGTGGAGTGAAAATGGCTTTGTTCGAAGAACCTATGCACCTTCAGCATATACTATCCAGCTCTAAATGATCAGCAGCTTCATAGGCATCTAGGGCATCATAAGAATAAGGCTCATGGTCTATTGCTTCAAGGCCTAGGAGCTCACACACATTTTACAATGTTATTATAAACTCGCTCCACGAAGTAATGAATGTATGAGTGGTAACGTTCCAATAAGACCCCAAAATGGGAAGGACAACATTATTCTTGAACAGGGTGAACTCACCAAACCACTTAGCCCGATGAAGCCAAATTTTGGTGAGAGTATCAGCGTGGGAACTCTGCATATGGGAGTTCCATGCAGCAAAGTGAGCAGGGGAGCCTCCAGCCCTTAGAAGTCGATATGAAACCACAGGAAGTCCCCTCGCTCACGATGAAATCAAGGAGTCCCCTCTAGAGGTTAAAAGCCCCAGTCATGAACACTTTCATCTTCATCACCAAGCATGAGGGAATCATACTTGGCATTAAAAATGCAAGTCTTACAAGACCCAATAAAGTCATCACCCTTGTTGAATATAGGGGACCGGTGATAGAAGCACAACTGGTCCTAGAGGGCAGCAGTCAATGAAGCGGCATCAGAGGTGGTGGCAACAGGGGTAACAGGTGGAGCATTGGTGGCAGGTGTCGTAGGATTACTTGATGAGGTCATTGCAGACAACAATGAAGTACAAAAAAATAATATCGATAAATGAAGGGTTGGGAATGAAGATGAAGAAGGATATGTATAGGTGGTGGCGTAAAAGATGAGAGAAGGAAGAAGCTAGGTAAGAGCTTGGTAAATAATGGAGTTCGCAGATAGTTCTCTCTCTAAAGAAGACGGGAGCTTGAAGAAGATGAAGGAAAGAGAAGGGTTTAAAAAAGAGACATTTGAAACCTTTTAAGGAACTCGTTTATTGAGTTTCCCACCACCACCACACGTGCAAGGCCGCCTATAATCATTTCAAATGGACACGTGGCACTTCAGGAGGTGTTTTAACAGTTGAAAAGGCAACGCCACATCATTAATGAAGTGACGCTTGGGAAATAGAAGGGGGTTACCTTCTTCAGCAAGTTTGAGTTTTGGCGCCAGAATTTTTGTCAAACATATCCAATAACTCCCAATGGAAAAGATGTCTCAACGATCCAAAAGGCTACGATGACCCCTCGCTACAAGTCCAAACATTGTTTAAATGGTGACTCAGCTACATCGGAGAGAATTTCTTCTTTTTCGAACATAGCGAAACGTTAAAAGGGAGAATTTCACTTACCAAGAGTCAAAATGAGTATTTGAGAAGGTTAGTAGGCCTTTCAGGAGAATTTTAAATAATAAACTTAGAACGGTTGAAGCTCAATATAAGAAAAAAGTGGCGATGTCCCTTTGTCAAAGCACCAATAAGCCGTAGCGCTTCGGTTCAGGTACATCGGGGAGAATTTTACTTTTTCCTGGAGATTTTAACTCGGTAGTTCTAACGAAGTAAAGAATGCCAGGTTTTTACTCACAGAGGAGGTTCATCGGATTGAGAAGTTTTCGTGCAGACATTTCCCGTTCCTATAATACATCTCTCCACAAAGGGGCAAATTTAAAGGGGGCTTGAAGGTAATCCTAAGATTAGGGATAATTCCCCTATTTACAACAGTATATGGGGTTAAGGCAGCGTGGAAACTCAGGAAGGCAACTCAAGCGTGGAAACTCAGCATGGCATCTCAGCGAGTCAGCTTAGTGCGGTAACTCATATTTTAGCTTGTTGTGTTACTTAGCCATATTGTATCTTTATTTATATTGACTATAAGCTATAACGGTTGTAATGATGTAACGAGAATAATAATGAGATTGTGTGAGGTCAAACGGTACTTGCGAGAGTCCAGGCTTGGCAGAGCCTGGGAGAGCTTTCATGCTCTATTGAATGACCTCGCCGTGGGAACCTTATAGGTACTTGGTTTGGAGGATTGAGAAGTGAGGCACCATTAAGGCCTGTTCTAACCATCTTAGATACACCTGGTAAAACAATGAAGGACCCTTACCGTGAAACCTAGGGTGGAGCAGCTTGGAGTTCCATCGGGCGTTGAGTTATGAGCCAAACAACCCTCAACTTAATGTCACATCCACTTTATCTGATGTCACTGACCGTCTAGGTAAGGTCATACCTTCACTTGATTAAACCACCGTGGTATTTGGAACTGTCAAACAGTTAGTGAGCCACCTCTATGACAACAGCCCCTGACACACAACGGTTAGGTGAAAGGCATGTCTTGGCATTTAATGTTTATGACGTGGAGACAACTAGTGCATCAGGTATTTAATGTTTGTGACATAAAGTATGAGGGATGTCTTTCACAGGCACTATTGGCGGAGTTGCCTCGGGGGTGGTGTGGGAGGCTATTTAAAGACCCCAACCACCTCTAAGGAGAGGATGATCTTTTTGAGAGTTCAGAAGTGATTACTATAGAGTTATTGCAAACTAGAGAGTTTACTCACCCACCATTGTCATTTATTACGAAGCTTTTATGGTTGGTGTGTTTTGGCTGCCTGCCAAGGTGTATCTAGTGTGCTTACTTCTCTCTCCCTCTAGCTAAGTTACTTCTAAGTTCATTACTACCTTCTGAGTCATACACGAGAGATCTTTGTGTTTAAACTGAGTCTATCTTCATTGAGTAGTGTTTGTATGTCCTATGGTTAATCAATAGTGTCGCTATTTAACTTATCATCACTATACTCAAAAAGGTGTTACGCCTCCATATTATCTAAACTACCCTCTTACAATACTTATAATCCTTGTGTGCTTAGGATAGAGATTGGATTTTGGGTAGTATGGGTATTGGGTTGCATGTAGAAACCATAATAATTTGATTTAAATAAAAACTAGAATTGTACAACCACATAAACTTATATAGGTTTGGTTAATCTAAATTATTGTTATGTGCTTCATATTTGCATGATGTTAAGATTATACTTGCTGAATAAAAATATTGGTATTAATTACAACAATGAATTTAATGAATTAAATTTAGATCTATTTGTAATTATTTCAGAAATTGCGTAGTTGTGTTAAATTAACTTGTGCGACTTATTGTGTTGATTATATTTATCATCGCGAGGACAACGAGATTTTGGGTAGTATGATCTTACCTTAATTTTTAGGAATACCAGCTAGGTATATGACGAGTGGGTATGCCTTAGTAGCGGTTAGCACTTTCTAGGTATGGGACTAGTTAGTGTAGATTTTTACGGATGGGATATTTTGGGGTGGGGCTGATTTTTGGTGTCGTTCCGTTGATTTGGATAACCTAAGTGCAAAATAGGAAGAGATTAATTATAGAAATTCATCCTTCTAAATAGGATAGGAAGAATGTGACAACACGAATATAATTATGATAAATCATGTTTAAATCATGATTAGCTTATGTGATACGAATAATATGTTATTATTATATATATAATGTAATCAATTATGTTTAGTTTAATCCTACCTTCATAAAGCTTGAAATATCGAATTAGTTACAAATGTGAGATTTTAAAGTTTTCGGTAAGAATGTTCCTGTTGGAGGCTAGTTTTGACCTTTATGACATAATAACGAACTTGAGGTGTAAACTAGATATTTGTAGATATATGAGTTAGGTTTATAACAAAACAAATGGTTCATCGAACGGACATCCGGGTGGGAAGATATTGTCTTTTTATGAACAGGGGGTAAAGTAGTCATTTAGCCTTAAATGATATTTTGTTTTATGTAATGCCACATGTTATATTTTGATTGGACCCAGAGGGTGTGGCCTTATGCCGACTTAAAACCCTTGAATTAAGCTTTTCCTTCAGCATATTTCAGCCATGGAAGAGTTTTAACCTAAGGAAAGAGAGTTTTGAAGTTTAGGAAGAAAGTGTGAGGAGAAATTGAAGAAAAATTCATAGAAAAATGACGTAAAAGCCCCTAAGGTATTTCCATCCATAAATCTTGTTTATTTTTTTGTATTACTTATTTAAATGATTGAAATAATCACTTTTTTACTGAAATTCCATGTCTTGGTATGTACTTATGGATAGATGCAAGTTTAAGCAAACTTGAATGTGTAAACCCTTGAGATTGTTTTGTTTAGGAACCTTGTTTATTCAAACTTCCATATTTTTCTCTATACTTACTGGAATTGATTTATTCTAACTGTATATTAACCTAGACTCATATATGTATGACATATCCGAAAATTATGTTAAAATACCAATAAATAAGTCTTTGGTGAGAGTTTGAAGTTCGGGTATGATATTTATTATGTATAATAATATTGTCTGCGGACCCTAATTGGGGAGAATAGTTTGTATTCATGCAGTGGGCTCTAATCCATTGCATTGACTAATATTTTAGGTATAGTGCTGGGATAGTTTCATAGGATTTATTAAAGATTTTTTAGTGGTGCAAGCTGAGTTTATTTATTAGTTGCTTAGTAGTTGAGATTTATTTTCCTTTCCATCGCATTTTTATTATGAGACTTTAATTATGGATTTGGTGGGCCACTCGGTTCCACAATTGTTTTCGATTTTTATTTAGATATTATTAGTTGGATCTTTTCATTCGGATTTATATTATTGGACATTGGATTAATCAGAGATAAGGATGGTGATGGGTTTTATATTGCATGATTGGTTATTATTGTTGGATCAATTTAATTATTATTATGTGGAATATATTTTATATGTCTCATATCTGTCACATGCAAAGAATGATTACTTATTTAGTGACGTCCAGTGTAGTTTGGTGGCGACGACTGGCCACCTTACTGGTCAAATCGCACGAGGTATTACAGGTGGTATCATAGCATGGTCTTAGGTCTCACAGGTTATGAAACCGTTTAGCTTCCGCGTTAACGATCTTTGATCCCCTTTGTTGATTCGTACTCCTTATAATATTGGGTATAGTATACATGTTAGCGGTGTTTGTTTGGAGATAGGGAGTTTTTGTTAAGGATGTGGTAGGCATTGAGGTTAGGACTAGTAATCTTGATATGAGGATACTTAGAATTTCTTTTGGAGATGAGATTTATTTTGAAGATTCGTTAGTGTCAACGTTAGCTATCGTAAATATTAATTTGGTGATAAAATTTATTTTGAGAACTTAAGTATTGCGATGACTTTGGAGAAAGAACCAAGTGGTGATTCGTGGGAAAGTGTGGTACGGCATTATTTTCATAGTTTTATGTATATATATATATATATATTGTATCTTTTGTTCGTGGGATTGGGTATATGGGTGTACAATTGTGACATTCTAGGGGTAGGCCTATGTGAGCCTTATTTTATTTTTGCACGTTTACACTTAGTCAAATTCCGAGGATGAAATTCCTGTGCTAGTGGAGAAGTATGTAACCCCCCGTGTTTTTTAAACATAAAATCTTTTTGAAATTAAATTTAAAAAAAAATAGAAATCTATTTAATTTTGGTATGTAAAAAGTTTGGTATTTATATATAAAATAAGGTTTTAAATGAAATTTAAATCGGGATTAAAATTTAAAAATTAAATTTTTTTTTGCATAAAAATCGAGGGAGACGACCTAAGGAGAAAAAAACTTTATCGGCCGTCCGATCGAGTTGAATTTTTTTGAGTAGCTTTGTTTTGCCTACAGCTATAACATATTAAAATTTCAACTCACTCCAACGGTTCGATCATTCAAAATGTTCTTTTTAGTGTTTGTGTTTGATTAAGACTCAAATTCTTTTTGCCATATAAACATAAAGTGACGAGTTTAGGACTTTTAAAATACAGTTTAGCCGTCTAAAAAATTAGTAACCTCCCATAATTTCCTTCTCTCTCATCTACAAAATCTAAACCCCGTTAACATAAACTTCAACCCAAGTTTTGAAGGCTCAAAACATATTTTCTCAAGATCGTTCAAGAATGAGTCTTTATTGATTTTTCGAGAGGAACGCAATCATCTAATCAGAATTTTCAACCGATGTTTATACAAGCATGAATGATTATATTCTCTCTATTTAGTATTATGCATTTTAGATGTAACCTAAACTTTAATTCATGTGTTTTTCTTAAAATAAATTAGCAACCTACTTAGGAAAAGTGAAAACTAATTTGGGACTGTTTTTCTTAATAATCTTAATCTGATTTAATAGTTGAAACCCTTGCATGCTTAGGGTAGAGATTGGACTCTGACCCATTGCGTTGACTAACATTTCAGGTATAGAGTTGGGGTAGCTGCATAGGAGTTATTGGAGATCTTTTAGAGGTGCAACTAGAGTTTATTTATTAGTTTCTTAGTACTTGAGATTTATTTTCCTTTTCATCGCATTTTTATTATGAGACTTTACTTATGGATTTGGTGGGTCACTTGGTTCAACAGTTGTTTACTATTTTTATTCATATATTATTAGTTGGATCTCTTTATTCGGATTTATATTATTGGAGATTGAATTAATTGGAGATAAGCATGGTGTTGGGTTTTATTATTGCATGAATGGTCATTATTGTTGGATTTATTTAATTATTATCTCATGGAATAAATTTTATATGTCGCATATATGTCACATGCTAATAATGATTACTTATTTAGTGATGCCCAACGTAGTTTGTCCGCGGTGGCGGGCCACCTCGCTGGTCAGATTTTGCGGGGTGTTACAATGCCATTCAGAAGGAACTCAAGAAAGTTATAACTGTGATGAAAGATTTTCAGATTGATCCTGCTAAAAGTCAGGCTGGCAAGAGCCGACGTCTAGAGGACGTTGATTATAACAAGCACGTCATCTTTGCAGATGAGAACTTGGTTGGGGTACGAACCCCATACCACGATGGGCTAGTAATCACTCTCAGAATCACGAATTGGGACGTAGACAAGCTACAAGTTAACTAGGGAGCTCTTCAGAGGTGATGTACTTGTATCTCTTTTATAAACTCAATCTTAAGATGCCAAACCTCAAGGAGGAAACTGTTCCTCTGATCACATTTATGGGAAAGATGACAATCCCATTAGGAAAAACGGTTATACCAGTAAGGGTAGGGAGTATTTTAAAACTTATAGAATTTTTGGTGGTCAAAATTGAGTCATGTTACCTTGCAATTTTAGGCAGGGGTAGCTTCAAGACATAGGGTCTTTCCCTTCAACTTACCACTAGAAGATCAAATGCATCACGGATAGAGGGATATTGGTGGTTAGAAGTGATTAAGCAGCTGATCAGAAGTGCTTCATCGCTGCCATTTGTCTCAAGCAAGAGAAGACGAAAGATAAATAAGTTATTTTGGAGCTAGACTAGGATGAGGCTACTCCATTCAAATAGTATCTACAGCATGGCCGATTAGGGGTGGAAATACTAGGATCCACACCACTGATAGGGTAGTCGAAGACCTGGAGGAGGTTATCTTTGACAAACCCAATCTAGAAAGAGTTTTGATCCGAAATAGCATGACTAACCCTAAAAGGGAGGAATTGATCGCCTTCCTAAAGTGGATATAAGTTGTTTTTTTTCATAAGAACCATATGATATGTCTGGGATCAATCCTATAGTTTCCTTTCATCGACTCCATATGGATCCAATGTTCAGGTCGATCATATAAAAAGCTCGCCGAACAGCTTCACAAAAGGCAAAGGTAAGGGAGAAGTAAATAAGGAAACTTGTGGAGGCAAGTTCCATCAGAGAAGTTCAATTCCCAAAGTGTCTCTCAAATCCAATCATGATCCAAAAGAAGAATGGGGGCTGGAGAGTCTGCATAGATTTCACCGACCTCGACAAGGCCTATCCCAAGGATAACTTTCCCTTACCGAAGATAGGCTAGCTACTCGACACCACAGTAGCTCATGAGCGTACGAGTTTCCTAGATTCTTACTCGAAGTACCATAATATCCTTTTATTTGGTCCCGACCAAGATAAGACTTCATTTATAGCGCCATTTGGTTTGTATTGCTACAAGGTCATGCCGTTTAGCCTCAAGAATGCAGGAGATACATATCAGAGGTTATACACCAAGATGTTCCAACACTAAACAGGGGATACCATGGAGGTGTACATCAACGACATTCTCATCAAGAGAAGAAACAAGAGAGACCATCTACAAAACCTGGCTAGCACCTTTGAAATCCTCAAGCGGTACCGAATGAAACTTAACGCTAGCAAGTGTTTATTCGGGGTCCAGTTATGTAAATTTCTGGGTTATCTAGTTATAAAGAGGGGAATTGAGGCTAATCCGGATCAGATAAAAGTGATTATCAGGGTCCAGCCACCAAATACATTACGCAAGGTCCAAAATCTTATCGAAATGCTCGCATCACTTAACCACTTCATTTCGAAGTCGTCTAAGCGCTGCCAATCATTTTTCCAATTGCTGAAGAATGAGAAGGGCCTCACCTGGGATAATGAGTATTCCAAAGCCCTAAAGGAGATCAAATCATAGCTCGACAAGCCTCTACTACTAGAAATCCCCGATCAGGGGTATCCTCATTCCTTTATCTCCCAGTATTAAGCCACGTAGTTTTCTCAGCCTTTGTCTATAAAAGAGAGGCAAAGCAATTTCCTGTTACCTAAGTTAGCAAGACACTTTTGGATACCGAGAAATGTTATTTGCCTTTAGAGAAACTAATCTATTCATTAGTAATTGCTCCATCAAAGCTGAAGCATTACTTTGAAGCCCATTCCATCACTATGATTACTTTCCTCCCCCTTAAAGTTATCCTTTACAAAGCTGACCTTTTTGGATGGATGTTTAAGTGGTCGGTAGATCTTAGAAAATTTAAATTCACTTCTAACCAAGGAAAATAATTAAAGGGAAGGTTTTAGCTAACTTCATCAAGAAATTTATTGGAGAAGGTCTCACTGACCAGTAACTGACCGATCAATCAGAGTTAGATGAATATGCCAGAGTCAAAAGTTGTACGTTGTGTGTTAATGGCATGTACAATTCAAAGGAGGCGGGCGTAGGGATTGTCCTTGTGACTCCAAAATATTCCATGTCTGAGCAATGGATCAGACTAGGATTTAATGCCTCCAACAATAAGGATGAGTATGAGGAACTCATCGCTGACTTTACAAAGCACATTTGCTTGGGGAAAGAAGACGCAATGTCTATTGTAACTCAAAATTGGTTTCTAATCAAGTCAGTGGGGATTTCAATCCAAAAATATAACAAGATGGCAGCCTACCTCCCAATCGTATGCAAGTTGGTTACGAAGTTTAAGGAAGTTCACTATCAACAGTTCCCCTGGGGGCGCAACAGTCATGTCGACACTCTAACAGCACTAAGTTTAGCAGTGGACTTAGATCTCAAGAGAACTATTAAAATGGAATTCCTTCCCAAGTTCAGTATTGATAAGAAAGTAGACCCCGAGCAGGTCCTCTCTATCAACAGAGGTCCCAGTTGGTTAGAAAACATCATAGCATACTTGCAGAATGAAACCCTATCGATCGATACAAGATTGGCCCATTATGTTAGGGTGAAATCTGCACATTTCTACTTAGACAATGGTGGGCAAACTATACAGGATATACTTCAAAAGACCATACCTTCTATGTGTGAATCCAAGCGACGCTGAGCAAGTTCTTTCGTAACTTCATGATGGAATATGTGGAAGCCGCACATGAGGAAGATCCCTAGCATTTCAAGCAATCAAATAAGGCTAATGGTGATCGTATATGCAGAAAGACCCAAGTGGTTATGTTCAAAAGTGAGAAAAGTGCCAGAAATTCTCTCCCATAGTCCATCAATCGTCCAGCGACCTGAATCCATTGACCAACCAATAACCATTTACACAATGGGGTTTAGACATCACGGGACCACTACACACCGCACCTAGAAATTGTAAGTACTTATTGGTCAGCATAGACTATTTCACCAAGTGGCTAGAAGTATAACCACTTGCCAATATTAGAGACGCCTATATGATAAGGTTCATTTGGAGAAACATCATAACACGTTTTGGGGTACTAAGGACCATTATAACTAATAATGGCACGCAGTTTAAGAGTGGACCTTTTCAGCCTTTCTATGATGAGCATAAAGTTAAACATCACTTCAGTTCAGTGGCATATCCCCAGGGCAATGGTCAAGCGGAGGCCTCCAACAAAATTATGCTTGATGGCCTTAAAAAATGCTAAAAAGTACAAAAGAAGTATGGGTGGATGAGATCCCCCATATTCTTTGGGCATATCGTACTAAAACCAGAAGGCCAACTGGATAAACACCCTTCATGCTCACATATGGAATAAAAGTTGTAATACCACTTGAAGCATGCGTCTCGACCATGCAAATAAGGGTGGCCGGCTTAGGACTAAACGATGATGCCCTTTAAGCTGAACTTGACTTGGATAATGAATGAAGAGAACAAATCATGATAAAGATAACCTCATACCAACAGCAGTTAGCATAAGAGTACAAAAGGGAGACTACGTCCTCATGAAAGTTCTCGACAGTGCCATAAGACTGTCGAACGAAAAGTTAGGGCCCAATTGGGAGGGACCATTTAAAGTGATCAGAGGTGATCTAGAGGGATCCTATCACTATGACACAATGGAGGGTAGAGAGATACCCTGAGCATAGAATGCGGCTAACCTCAAGAAGTTATACTTTTAATCTTCTTTTTGTTTTCAGCACTTAGTTTATGCAAATTTTCCTTTCAAAACCTATGTTGCTTGATAATTTATTGTTCTTGTATTGAATAAAGGACCTTCTTTCCATATCTTAAAACTATAAATTTATTTGATTACTTTATATTATTTCCTAAGTAACACACTCATAATTGGATTTTAGCCTTTGAAAAAGTATTAATCAGGCTTTAACTTGATTAATACGGTAATTTTGCTAATTATAATTACAACAAAATCCCTCACGTTCTTATCACGACCAACACAAGTGACCTCCTGACTTGTCCACGCAAGATAAAAACCCTACGGGTGAACCTTAGAAATAAACCAACAGTGATTGGTCAACTAAATCTTAAACGAGTGGATTTCTCATAGACCAGGTGTATTTTTTCCATTGTCTTTTATAGGCCTAAGGGAGTGTGACGACACAACCTAAAAGGTAACAAAGACATAATAATACATGAAAGGCATAATGGACTAGAAAAATGCATAAAAAATTGTATTAAATTGATTCATTCGGCAGAAACCGATTACAAAAAGTACCAATTACTTAATAATTACAAAGATTTATAAGATTCTATAGTCAGTGAGCTAGAAATTATACTATTTTCTTCCTTCCCCCATTAGGCCTGTATTCGTTATCACTATCGTGATCGTCCAAGTAGCTCTCGATAAGTTGAGGAGGAATGGAATCTAAATGAATCCAAGTCTTATCATGCCCAAAAGGAGGTCAGTTTTACGCAAGACAATCAACTTGATACATATAACAGAGCTAAGAATCCTAGGGTTCCTTAACAACTTTGAGGGCGTTCAGCCAGCCGTGCTTGTAGGCAATATCTTAAGCTTCTTACAATATCGTTGGGTATCTTACCAACCCTTGTCATAGCCTACCGATTAAATAAAAAGAGTATAATGCACGAGCAAAAGAAGAAAAAACCCTAGAACTATAGGCTTCACTTCTTCACCTGCTCTTTTGTCTCAGACTTTTTCCCCTTGGGCGCCACCTCCTTCTCCTTGGGCAATAACGCCTTTACCTAGTCAGCAGGACCACGAGAGGAAGTCTCTTCGTCAGCTACCGGGGAAGGACTTGGCTGGGGTAGACCAAAGAGATTGGATTCGGTGACAACCTTAGCTTTGTCCAAGGCATGATCTTAACCCTTCTTGGAGATCACATTCTGAGCGTAGGCAATTTATACCCTGGCATCAACATACATCTCATCCCAGTCCTGGTCGAAGCTGGAGTCCTTGGCGAGAGGGATCATAGCCACCTCCATAGTCAGCCGAGTATTTTTATTTGATAGGGAGGTATTCTCCACCTTCAACAGGATGTTCTCAATTTTTAATGAGGCAATTGCCTCACTCGTGATCTTCTTCTCCTTATCATAGGCTTATGTGGCCCAAGAGATAGCCTCCTCAAACATCGATAGGGACTTAGTCAGTTCATCATATAATATGGATTAGTCGGCGTGACCATTCAGAAGACTCGTAAACTCTGGTACAAACTGCTGAAAAAGAAAAAGATCAAGTGTTAAAAGATTTAACAAACAACAATCAAGTAAACCTAATAAAAAAATAAAAGTAAGACCATTACCAGGGACAGAGTTTAGGATCCTCGAAGAGAAAGTTGGTTAGGTCCCAGCATCTTCAGCCACTCATAATCACCCGTAAGCATTGTCCCCCTCAGTAAACCAAGGGCAAAGGTTGGATTGTGGGCCATAAACTAGACCTCAAAGATGTTGGGGAGAGAATGGGGAATATTGTTCTTCATTAAAGAGGATGTAAGGGACGTTTTATCTTCATCCTTATTTTTTCCCTCACTCGTATTCTTCTTCTCCTCTTCCTTCTTCCTGGCAGCTAAGCTTGGGTCACCTGACCTGGAGGATTCACCCTCTGCCTTCTTTTCAGATTTAGACCTAGTAGAAAGGAGGGAATCATCATCATCATCATCATCAGAAATAAGACGGACTCTCTTCCTAGTATGAGCTATTGGACACTCATCCTCCCATAACTGGATAGGCCCAACCTCTAACAGCTCAAAAGAAAAAGAAGTTTCCTTATTAGAAAGGGGAAGATAAGGTATGTCGTCCACTGGGAGAGCAGTGAGGCGACTGATGGTGTTGGTGTACTCAAGAAAAAGTTTTGATGACCTGGGGTGTTCGCCATCAGACAGGTATTCTTTTACCTTCCAAGCTTTTAGGAGGTCAGCTACTTGATATCTCAAAGAGAAGGCACCTTATTTTTCTTACGAGTTGTACACAAACAATAGAAAAACAAAATTAGCAAGAACATAGAAAATGATAACGTAGAATATGAATGATCAAAAGATCAATTGTTAATTTAGGTGATCATACCTCCAGTCAGGACACATAATCCTTGTGTATTCTTTGCTCTCAGGGAGCGATGGATGTTGTCAATTTCTTCTGTTGAACCCCTGATCCCAATATACTTGTTAGAATAATGGAAATTTACAACCAACACCCTCTTGGTCTTCAGAAGTATGAGACCAGTTGTAGCAATACCTCGTTTCTAGAATGCCCAGGTTGGTCCCATAGAGCTCATTTATATGATTGACCCCAATGACTATTCACCTAGTATTGGGTGCATACTGAGCAGGGACCACCCCAAATAATTCAGAGAACTCTATAAATAAATAATTTGGGGGAAATGTTAACTCCCCTTGTACTAAAGCTAAGGTATGAATCTAGTGTTCCCCATTATGTCTCTAACATTTTTGGGCATTGGGGTACACTCAATTATAACTCGAGAATAAACACTTGAACACTTTTACCATGTATAGTTGACATTTTTGGAAGACTAACTTATCACTACAGAAGAAGAAGAAGAAGAAGAAGAAGAAGAAGAAGAAGAAGAAGAAGAAGAAGAAGAAAGTTGTGAAAGTAATAGATTAGGATGGACACTTAAAAAGGCAAAGAAGTACGAAGACGAGGGCCGTAGAGTTTTTATTAAAGAAGAATAGGAAGCAAAGTGGTAGTTTGGTGTTGATATAACTCAATTTGAAACCTTGTGCACAATCATCAGGCATGACCTCCAACGAGATTTTGGTGCTTCACTTCTTGCTTGGATGAGCATGCCTCTAGAAATTATGCCTAATCACAAGTTTGTCTTGTCGTTTCATCTTCATAAGATCAAATCAAAATCATTTGAGCCTAATAAGGTAAGATCGCTTAAAAAGCTGTTATACCAATTTGAGAATGCGGTATGATATCGATTTAAGCAAATTTGCAAATTTCTAATTTTAAGACTTATTTAATTAGATGCCATTTTTTAAACCAAGTTAATTAAACCCTAACACATGAATCTATATGGAATAAGTCATGCCATCAAAAAATTTCTAATACGCAGATTCAGAAAAAAAATCCTTTTGGGTAAAAACTTTTATTTCACTATGAAAGGTAGATCGCAACTTATATATAAAATGAAATCTTCAATGACTATTTTGCAGAACACTCACATAGGTCGCAACCTAGAATCAGTAATGGATTGACCGCAGCAAACCCATAAGAACTGCAACTCTATCTTCATCAAGGAACACCCTCAAGTAGGGGTGGCCATGGGCAGGCCCAGTCAGGCTCGGGCCAAGCTTATAAAATTATTATCTATCCCAAGCCCACTCGAGCCTGGATCGGACCTGATTATGTAATCCCAAGCCCGTTGGTCAAGCCCGGTTAATTATTTTTTTAAATAAAAAAATATTTTCTCTTAATCAAAGACCTATTTTTTTATTTAAAAACCTGTTTTAAACTTTATATATTACAAAGTTTATATATAAAGTTCCCCACTATACATAAAAAGACTTAGTATATATTTTTATATTTATAAAAATTACCCACTTTATATATTTATTTACAACTTTGTAGTCTTAAACTTTAATAATAAATTAATACACACACACACACACACACATATATATGTTGGGCCTCATCGGGCTTAAGAATTAATGCCCAAGCCCGCCCGAAAAAAATTGAGGCTATCAAATTTTGCCAAGCCCGCTTTACGGTCCTATTCACCTTACCCAAACCCTATTTTTTTATTGGACGGGCTTGGTGGGCCTCGGGCCTATGTCGACCCCTACCCTCAAGCACTCCCAATAAGCGCAATCGTTGTCAGCCAGCAGCTCCCTTAAAAGCTACCAAGTCAGTCGTACATATAACACTCCACAAATAGAACTTAACCAAAGTTGTATCTTGGGTTCCAAAACAATTCACTAAAGTTATTGGGATGATTGTGAATTGTACAACAAAGTTAAAACCCCTAAAATAAGATGACAAAAATTCTGCAGTTTGCAGTTTTCATAGATTAAAACTCTCAGGTCTTCTTAAGCAAAATGGACTCAGTTATACAAAAAATTTGAGTCGGCGACTTCATTCTAACGACAATGGGAGGTCACTTGAATGACATCAAATGTCGTTCGATCCATAGACCGCACAACCATCTAACGATATTAAAAAACATAAAACAGTGTGATGTCGTTAGATGAAGCACTTCAAGCGAGCTTTGAGCGAGGTATCGTGTGAGATACTCTATCACTTAAAGCAATCATTTGATGACTTACTCCTGTCATTTGAACGACACTAATATGTCGTATAAAATATGTCAGCAAAAAAATATTTTTTAATAAAACTCTGCCTCACGCCCTAGAAAAATTATTTTGATGAAAAAAGACGCCTCAGATGTTTAAAAGCATTTTAGAAAAATTATCCCAACACTTTGAATGAACCATTAAGGGATTTAAACACAACCTTACCAAAATCTATCTTGCAGAGGCTTGTTTGTTGAAGAACTTTGATATTCGGATCCGTTTTGATGCATGATTGAACTTGAACTTTTCTTTGATGGTTGTAGCGGTATACGACATACTCTAATGAAAACGGACTATGTAATATATGTCCTTAAAAATCTACCCCTATGCCTATGTAAGAACAAACTAAAAATATCTGAATTATAAAATCAAAATGTCATATACAAATCTAATACCCTCCCATGAGCCCAAAAATAAAATGGTACTAAAAATGCAAGTCTTTAAACTTTCTTCGAAAATCTTCAACTTGAAATCTTCAAATCACCAACGTTTCTTTGTCATCATTAGGGTGTGCACAATAATGATCCTAGATTTTTGTACCGACACACATGAGATAAGAAATAAATACTTTCATTAAGTATCGAGCTTGAAATGAGATAAACATAAATAAAAAAAAATTCAAATCTCAAATCTCCCCTATAATTCAAACTCCCACATTAAATCGTAATTTGTTCTCTCCATTTTTATTTGTTCGAAATAGATAAGGAAAAGAATAAACAAAATAAACAAGGGATGTCACGATAAACGTAGAAAATCAACTACGATCATCAAAGGATAAACTTGAAAGCTTCCACCAACTTTTTTTTTTAAAAAATGCAAAAATAATTTACAAAAAATCACACACCATGAATTTACACTAAGATTACCAAATCGTGGAAACAGAATGAATGGATGTGAATAATTTCGATAGGAAAATCAATGCAACCAAACTTAACTTATGTGTACGATGAATATGGATACCCCTATCGAATGAACTCAAAATCGTCCTTATGTGTCAAAATGTGAATTTAGATGACATCAACTCAATCTAATCGACATATCAAAGTCAAGAATGATTTTCACACCAATAACGTCTAAAACTATGCAAACACTCACATTCAAAACATCTCTCATCTTCCTCTTTCTCATTTGCTTTCTCATACTCACCACTCTCTTTGGCCTCATCTTTCTTTTATTTTTCTAAAAAAAACTTTTTATTGGAAGAATTTTCTATTGAAAATTTGAGAAAATTTAGCAAGCATGGCCACATCATCAAAATCAAACTCGCCCTCAGACTCGGACCCATAAACTTTCACTTTCTTTTTCTTCTCTCTCGTAGAAACTTCATCACTCTTCCTAGACCGGGCTCTAAGTGTTATCCCTCTATCCTTAGGCTTGACAGTGTTAAGAAACATATCAATTTCATATGTCTGGAGGTCTCTTACTATTTCTTCTAACTTAAGATTGATCAAATTTCCTAATGAATTCAACACAATCACTTTCGGGATAAAATGTTTAGGCAATGATCTCAAAAAAATTTAACCACTCGTTCATCAAGTATTTACTCACTAACATTGAAACTAGTGTTGACAATAGCAGACAAACGTGCATAAAACTCATCAAAACGCTCAGATTCAAGCATAATAGTTGTTTAAAATTGAGTAGTTAAATTTTGCAATTTAGACTCTTTTACTACAGTCATGCCTCCATAGGTAAGTTATAAAATAACCCATGATTATTTTGACGTGGTGCACGTCATGATATGTCGGAACTCGTCAGGGGTGACAGCTCCAAAAATTACACTTAGCCTATGAGAATTAAACGTACTCCATTTAAATTAATCCTCAGTCCAGTCTGTCACAGGTTTAAGATTCGTGACATTATTAGCAATAACAGTGGGAGGAGTCCACCCTCTTTCGTAAACA
This sequence comes from Sambucus nigra, assembly GCA_949130495.1. Taxonomy (NCBI): domain Eukaryota; kingdom Viridiplantae; phylum Streptophyta; class Magnoliopsida; order Dipsacales; family Adoxaceae; genus Sambucus; species Sambucus nigra. The sequence goes on along the minus strand of OX422210.1, from coordinate 76,020,372 downwards.
ACCCAAACACGCTCCTCGATGTCCTTTAAATGAGACTTCATACGGGATTTCCAATTCTTATAATTAGTCCCTTTAAAAATTGGCAACTGATTATATAAGTTTTCATTTGGAAACATTGCGAATTTTCAAAAATCAGATTTGAAAAAAATTTGATATCACATAAATTTTGCAAAAAATAAGGATCACTCAATAAATTAGATAAACCCGCTCTGAAACCAAATTGAGAATGTAGTGTGATGTCGATTTAAGCAAATTCATAAATTTCCAATTTTAACACTTATTTAATTAGATGCCAATTTTTAAACCAAATTAATTAAACCCTAACACATGCATCTATGTGGAATAAATCATGCCATCACAAAATTGTTAATACGTATATTTCAAGAAAAAAACACCTTTCGAGTAAAACCTTTTATTTCACTATGAAAGTAAATCGCAACTTACATACACGATAAAATCTGCAATGACTATTCTGCAAAACACTCACATAGGAATCAACAATGAATTGACCACAACAAACCCATAAGAACCGCATCTCTATCTTCAACAAGGAATACCCTCAAGCACTCCCAATGACCACAGTCGTAGTCAGCCATCACCTCCCTCATGAGCTACCAAGTCAGTCGTAGAGATAACACTCCATAAGGAGAAACTTTACCAAAGTTGTATCTTGGGTTCCAAAACAATTCACTAAGGCTATTGGAATGATTTGTGAATTGAAAAAAAAAAGTTAAAACCCCTAAAATGATAGTTTTCGTATATTGAAACTCTCAAGTCTTCTTAAGCAAAATGGACTCATTTAACATGTATTTATTAAAAAATCTGAGTCGGTGACTTTGTTCGAATGACAATAGGAGGTCACTCGAATGACATCAAATGCCCTTCAATCCACGAATCGCATGACCATCTAATAAGATTAAAAAACATAAAACAGTGTGATGTCGTTAGATGAAACACTTCAAGCGAGCTTCGAGTGAGGTATCGCGCGAGATGCTCTGTTTCTTGAAGCAGTCATTTGAACAACTTACTCCTGTAGTTTGAACAACATTGACATGTTGTTTGAACGATTTCAGTAATTATTTTTTATTAAAACTCCGCCTCATGACTTAGAAAAATTATTTTGACAAAAAAAGAAGCCTCGGATGTTTAGAAACATTTTAGAAAAATTATCCCAATATTTTAAATGAACCATTAAGGGACTTAAACACAACCTTACCAAAATCTATCTTGTAGAGGCTTGTTTATTGAAGAACTTTAATATTCGGATTTGTCTTGATGCGTGACTGAACTTGAACTTTTCTTCGACGGTTGTAAAGGTATACAACATACAAGTAATGTAAATGAACTATGTAAAACATGTCCTTATAAAGCTCAAGGCAATAATACAACCTACTGTCCTAACGAACCTTAATCTAGAGGATTTAAGGGCAATTGTGGGAAACTAAATTTAGTAATTCGGCCCAATTGAAGACTGGCTGATCAAGACCAGCAGTAGGAAAGGCACGCTTGGCCCAACTCCTCAAAGAAGTCAGCAAAAGTATTTTTCACGTGAATAAACACGAACACTTATCACGTCCATATCGTTTAGGTCAAGCTAGTTACTTATAATCTAGGACGAAATATTCAGGAGTCACCATATATGCCAATAACAAGTTGGGAGAGTTCCTGAAATAACGCAACCACTATAGTTTTACACCATTATAAATAAAACCCTTAATCCAGGGCTAATAGGGGATATAATTTCAAACTTTGAGAGAACCTAAAAAAATACAGTGAACTCTCCGTGGACGTAGGTAATTTGTCGAACCATGTGACTAGCATGTTATTTTCATTCTTCTATTACCTTTTAGAATCCTTTTTGTTGTGATTAATTTGTACTCACACGTATAGAAATTCATTTTTTCCAAAAGTTCGTGGAAAATCAGTCGACACGAGTCTTTTTTTATAAAAATCACGATTTTTGAGGCGATGGAGTTCATTCGACAAAAAATGGCACTTCATTCGAACCAAAACACTAGTTTCATTCTAAAGAGTTGCACTCTCGTTCAAACGAACAACATAGTTCGTACTAACGAGTATCTGATAGTCCCCGGATTTTAATAATCACAAATTAAAATATAATTTCCTTTTAAATAAATGCGGAAGCGAATATAAGTGATGGTTCAACAAATAAACAAGGCCGAGTTTTAATATCTTCAAAACTAATTAAAACATACTTCGAGTCCTAGAATTTGCCTAAGTCATAATTAACAATTATCCAAAGTTAGGCGAAACCAAATTAATGCAAGTGACAAGAATTACACAATTTTACCCAATATTAAATTAAAGTCCAATTTTAATATAGTGTGAGAATTAAACCAAATTTTATCTTGAATTAAACCTAAAGCATGTGTTCTAATTTTGTGCAAGATAAAAATAAACAATGTCACACTACACCGCGGTATTACATATCGAACGACATATCGAACGACTGACCAGTTAGGGTCGTTGGCAAAACTCGTTCGAACGAAACTGGTTCGAACGACAAAACTCGTTCGAACAAAATTTGGTTCGAACGAAAAAAACTCGTTCGAACGACATTTCTAACGAACGACCAGAAAGATTGAAAAATTCGATTTTGGCCCAGAAACTTTTATATACTTATTTTAAAGTTCTTAATTGATTCTTTCTGAAAATAAAATGCAGTTTTTATTACACCTAACACCCAATAAAAATTGTTCCAAGCTCCTATATACATATAATTACATTCATACCTTGGGAGCATGGAACCTTAGATGATGACATAGAAACGAGGCACACAAACCGGAATTTTGATGAAGCTTTAAATTCTTTGCCGCTACGTGTTCAACATACACTTCATAGGCTTGACAATATTACAATAAATACTATCCTATGAATAAATGTTTTTGTCCGGAATTGAGCCAAAACTATATATGGACTCAATTGGAAATTTGTGTCCTTACAGTATCCAACGGACTTCCAATAAGTGAAGCTCTATTAAATAGAGAGACCCTATTTGAAGCTCATTAGAAGTTCATTACAAAGAACTAAAAACTTCGTTCCAACGAGTGGCAAACCTCGTTCTAATGAAAACAGTCTCTCATTCCAATGAGATGCATAATTCATTATAACAAACAAAAAAATTACTTTTTAAAAATCATTTTTACAAAATTACCTCAAGTAAAAAAATACATCGCAGAATAAATTAGTATAAATTTAAATCGAATACCCTTATATTATAAACCTCCAGATAATGTTAGTGATGATTCTAACTCATTCGATCTCCAAAATGCTGCTTGGTCTTTAACTTGTATTCTATGATCATTGATGAATATGTTGATGTGGATTCTTCGATCTGTAACGGGATACACCGAAATAACTAAACTATGAGAAAGTATAAAATTTTACTCTTATAAATCTCCCCATTTGGCTATTCCAGTACAAAACAAAAATTGAAACAAATTAAACCCTTAAGATATTGTACTACAAATGCCCTCCCAAAACCAAAAACAAAAATACATTGGAGACTTTGTCTTCAACTGAAATCATTCATCTTGTTTAGTCCAAGAGATCAAAATCAAGACAGATAGACCTACACACATGAATCAAAAGAAATATTTGTGACACATATGAGAGTTTAAAGCAAATGAAAGCTCTCCCTCAATTTATTCTCCCCTTTTTTGTTCATAATAGACAAAGGGTTAGAAACTAAGCATGAAATATTGTCATCATCTGAATCCAAATGAAATCTTATCACAGCGATAATCAATAAATCACATGCAGTGAATTTCCAAAAGGGAACCAACTATTTTAAAAAAATCAATTTTTTCAATTATAAAAAGTATACAAAAGTATATAAGTATAAAAGTTATATATAAGTACAAATAAATCACACAGTGGATTAACACTAAAATATCCAAATCATGAAAGCGAAATGTAATTATGTGAACAATTTCTATGGGAAAATCAACATAGGCGTTCATAACAAAGGCAAAAGAACTCAATTTCAACCTTAGGTGTATGAATATTGAAAAAAATCAAATTGACACGACTTATGCAACATATGATTCTCAAATCAATAATGCCAAACTATTTAATATTTTTCAAGAGAGTTCGTTGTGCAATCCCACTAATCTTATACTTTATAACACCCTCAAAATCTCATATGTTTAAGAATTCACTCTAAAAAATTTAAAGATATCATAATGCTCATGTGTAGTGAAGCATAAATCAAATAAAATGGACCTTAGAACTTCAATTTTGATATGCCGTTAATCTTTTAGGCTTTTGATAATGACGACTTTTAACTTGAAGAAAATTTTCTTTTTCGTATCCCTTTTCCATTGCTTAATATATAGTCAATTTTTTCAAGAAAAGATTTCCAACCAATGGTTCTTACAAACACAATTTATCAGTAGTACATTTGGTTCGTTATTATATCCCACTAAGATGAGAACACTGTGTTCGATTTATGATAAGTAAGTTCAGTGTTCAGATTGTCCGTGAATGTGTCTAATAAAGGAAATAAAAAAACTTAGCATCAAGAAAGTAATCGTCAATGAACAACGAAATACTAGCCACGCATTATTAATCATACTAAAGAAATGAATCCATGTATCAAAATAGCATGAAAAGTCATATGAACGGACGGAATGTAGTTGTGATTCAAACATCATAAATGCCCGTATTTATCGTGAAAAATAAAATACTAAAATCTTTTTGTCTTTTTAAAAATTTTCAATTTTTTAAAAATCTTTTTAAAATTTTTAAATTTTTTAAATATCTTTTTATCCTTTTTAAATTTTTTATCAAAAAAAAATATTTTTGAATTTTTTCAAACTTTTTCAAAAAGAAAAGAATCTTTTTGGATTTTTTAAATAGTATAGACATATATAAACATAGAAATACAATCTAGAAATAGGGACAAAAGATGGCAACATGATAATCACCCTATATTAGAAACAAGCCATGACCTCAATCATTAGTCTGTGAGGTGTTCTCAAAAGGAGTGGACATCCTCTGAAATTCCTCCATCAAAGATTGAGAAGTCTTGAATAAAAACTCCATTTGTTCTCGAAAAATATCAAAGTATCTATGATAGTGTGTGAAAACATGTGGGCTCGTATGGGAACACGTGTGTGAAAATCAACACATCCAACATTTAGCACCTTCAAAACCTATATACTAACCCAAATAGATGAGTATTTAACTCATAGTTTTTGGAGACCATGGGGACATTAGATTTCAACTTCCTAGGGTATTTTCTAAGATCATAGCAAAAACGCCTGAGGTGACTTTTTCTACAGCAGTGTATGCATGTGTAAACACAACGAGGAATGGGACCTTTGGGTTGACCTTTTCAAACACCCTAGGCTATAATTGACCCTTTAAAGTAAACTATGGTCTTCACTTCAGCATCGGAGTCATTAGAATCATGGAAGTCCATACCATCACTACTAATACTACTCGAGTCTCTTAGATTATCTTTTAGCCATAAAATTCTAGAGTCAAGCAAAGAATTAGACTCTTCAAGCATTAAGAACTCCTTCTCCAAATTTTAAATCACACATAGAAGGTTATCTTTCTCCTAATCAATGCAAGAAAACTTATCCCTAAGAGTCTTCTCACATTCCCTCAAATTATTAATCAATTTATCTTTTACCTCAATGGCATGAACATTAACCCTAGAAATTTTATAGTCCTCTAATTCCTTCTCTAAAATTGGACTTTATCACCACTCACTTTCTTGGACACTTTTAAAGTTTTCAAATTATAGTTCATGTGCGGTAGATTCTCATTAAGGATATCTCTTTGAGTTTGAACATTTTTCAAGTTATCATATTGATAACTCATTGAGAGGAAACAAAAAAATATACACTAGAGAGAGAGAGAAAGAGCCCCCTAAACATCATGAAATAAGGATATACACGATAACTTAGTGTAACCCCACTGATACCAATTAGAAAAAATTTGTATCCAAAAATAATCCTCACTTAAAGCAAGGATAACACCATAATTTAGTGCAACCAACTCTGATACTAGTGTGAAAGTGTGGGTTATATGGATTCACTTGTATATTAGGTCACACACATAAAGATTCAATTTTTATTCAAATTTTATCTGATTAGATTTATGCGAATATGAAAGATAAATTCTAAATATAAAGAATAAAACAAAATAATGAAACCAAGCACACGAAGAAGAAAATTTAACGAAAAATCCTTTGTGAGCAGAACCTTTTTTTCAGCACTATCTAAGAATCAACAGACGCATAAGGACATACAAAATACTTAGAAATCCACTAAGTATAATGCGGTATAGGTCTTAAAATCTTCAAACAAATACAGTACAGTCCAGTGTTGTCCACAAGAAGCAGCTCTTCCCTCAATAGCCACCGATCAGCCTCAGAATATGAAACCCTTTCTTCATCAGTAGTAGAGTTCCAATTTCTGCAAAGTTCAACAGTAGAACAACATTGTACAAGGGTTTGATGTTTGTGTATGGAATTAAGGTTTGACTAACTCAACAAATCATTCTTGGGATGAAGATTTGGAATATCTAAAAGTGTATCTCTTGAAACAAAACTTGTGGGACTTTTGGAACAAGTGTGAAAATTCATTTTCGCTAAAAATTCCTAGAAAATCAGTTCACAAGAGTCCTTTTATAGAAATTATGATTTTCGAGGTGGCAGAGTTCCTTCGAACAAAAATGGCACTTCATTCGAATGAAAATACTAGTTTTATTCTAATGGGTTGCAGTCTCGTTCGAACGAGTTGTAGTCTCGTTTAAACAAACAACCTCGTTCGTTATAATGAGTATTTAATGAAAATATGTGTAAGCTGAGAAATCATTTTATAAAAGCGAATTTTTTTTACTTAACCCCCACTTTATAACATCTAATTTTATATAACCCCTAATTTCATAATCTCTTATACATAACCCCCAAATTTTTAACACCATTGCAAATATATTGTATCATAATTAGACTTAACCCCAACCTATATTTTTGACCAAAATACCCTAATTTGATCTTCTTCCCTAAATTAAAACCCTAATTTCTCATCCAGGCCCACCACCACCTCCTCCTCCTCTTCCATTGATTCAACTCTAAAAAGATGAAAATCAAGGAGGTTTCTTATGAATAGTAGATCATCAACAAATAAAAACCCATTTGGTTCCGCAACCCCTGTTGAGGCTAGTTTGAATTTAAATCCATTCTCTTTGTGCCTAAAAGAGCTCCATTTGATTTGTTTGACACCCTCAAGAAAATAAACAACATTAAGCTTTATGTTCATAGGATTTTCATTATGGACAACTGGGAGGATCTCATCTCGAAATATCATGAGTTTGTCAAGGGTGTTGTTGATCCTGATCATTGGCCTCTCAATATTTCCTGTGAGATGCTGCAACTGAACAACATTCATAAAGTTATTAGGACAAATCTTTTGAATAAGTGCATTGAGATGTTCATTGATATTATAGAGACAAGAAAGATTACACTAAAGTTCATGAAGCATTCTAAAAAACTACGAAATCAGGTATCCACGAGGACAACCAGAACATGTCAAAATTGGTTGATTTGATTCATTACCAATAAACCCAGACACTGAAACTCTAATTACTTGGGATTGAACAAATGGAGGATGAGGAGGAGGAGGTGGTGGGTTTGGATGATAAGTTATAGTTTTTATTTAGGAAAGAATATGAAATGTGGGTATTTCGGTAAAAAACTTAGAGTTAATGATTAAGTCTAATTGTGATACATGAATTTTTTTAACAGATATATAATGGTTTTTAAAATATGGGAGTTATATTTAAGAGATTATGAAATTAGGGGTTATGTTGAATACGACATTATAAAGTGGGGATAAGTAAAAAAAAACTTTTATAAAATTATATAAGTTTCCCACCAATGGTATTTTGATAATACCGTTATGTCATTTGATTAGTATATATACCTGAAGGTCAGTGGAAGTAAGTTTATATATTTGATTCTACATACACTAGTAATGAATTATAAAGTATAGGAATAAAATATTTTATATACTTTAAGAGTATGAAGTAATTAGATGCCTAAAAAATTATATGCTCACACTTACAATAATCGTTCATTTAAATATGATCAATAATAACAAATTTTACTGAATGTATGGAATTCGCTCTTAATTTAATAAGTTTGTTTAGGATTAATGGCCAATGTTATGAAAAAGTGCAAAACATGTATTATTGTTTATCATGAAAACCTGAGTTTGTAGCTTGCTTAGAGGTTATAGTTTATGAATTATGGTTGTAAAAATTTGTTTTAGGACTTAGTGTTATCGCCGGTATTGCCAAGTCGCTAAAGTATTATGATAATGCCGTTGTAATCCCCCATGTGAAGAATGATAGGTATTTTAAAGGATATATATATATATATATATATATATATGTGTGTGTGTGTGTGTGTGTGTGTGTGTGTGTGTGTGTGTGTGTGTGTGTCAGCGAAGAAGTTTTGAAACAACGAATGACAATTGAACACATTAATATAAGTGTTAACATAGCATATCCATTAATAAATGACTCTTTGCTTACTAAAAAAACTAGTAAATAACTTATCACCAAAGAGATTCATGAAGAATGGTTAAGATATAGGTCTTGAGTTAGCAAATTTAGTATAACTATTATGGCTTACTTGATGCTTATTCACTTGGCATCATCTATTGAGAAGGTAAGATCGCTTGAAAAGATCTAATACCAATTTTAGAATGCGTGTGATATCGATTACTCGTTGGATTCGAAGATTTCCAATTAAAGGCTTATTTAATTAATTATCAATTTTTCATCTAAATTAATTAAACCCTAACACGTGCACCTGTGACAACTCGCTTATTAAAATAAGAGGTGGCCAGCCTGATACTCCAATAATTACAGGGATCATTGATGGTCCATTCTTAGCATCACTATAATATAATAAATTTACGAGATAACCACCCATTATTTTAGAAAGCGAATTGTCAAAATTTAATTTGTAAGTTAAAGAAAACATTTAAACAATCCAATTTATAAGAAGGTGGATATAACTAAAGACATGTACTTGATCAACAATCAAATACATCCAAAAAATAACCGAATAAGCTATCGGTTAACAGACCCCTACAATTAGGTTACACCGAGTATTAAAGTACAAAGTCCCACAATATAATACAAATACAAAACTTGGGAAACACGCTCGAATGTGTAACCCATCATAACTAGAATACAAAAAGATGGCAGCGTCTATATCAACTATCCCATAACATTCGCAAAGTGTTATAGCTCCAAGACACTGGCATAGAAAAGTCAATACGGACATCCTTATGATGGAGCACCTGGGCGAATATAAGATTAAAGCAAAATAAAGAAATAGAAACGGGTCAGGTCCCGGTTTAATATGATTACCAAGTGAAAAATGTGCATGACAGTTATGGACGATTTAATTACCATGAATATGCTTATTTTGTTCACCATAAATAATGATAAGGAAAATAACGTTTCTATCTAAAAGCATAACTTAACGCAATAATAATAACAATGATCACAATTCATTTGTGCCGGAGAATATAGATAAAATATTACTTAATGAGATTCCATTTCCTTTTTACACAATTTCATTTCACCGTTCCTTTTTCTCATTAGGAAACATATTTAAGCAATTTACTTCATAAAGTATCGTATTATCAATAAAATCCCACTTTAATAAGAATAATTATATTTCACAACATATAACGATTCTAAGACCATCCTTCCAGGTTTCCCCACTAGATGCACCCCTAAATAGCTATCATTTTCCAGGGCCTATCACCAAGACAACCTGGGCATCCTACATCGGTTGACGTCGAGAAACGGCCATATACCTTCGACAGTGAGTCATAACCACACCCGGAATTACCTCACTTCGAATAATAATCACACAATATATAATAACCGGTCCTATGGTTGAGGACTATATTCACCCGGCATTCACTATCCAGAGGACTTCACCTCATCTGCGTCACTTCCCCTATGATAGCATTTAGAGAGGTGTGTATAAGAAATTTATCATTCATAAGTTATTCCCATTTTAAAATATGCATTAAGTCTTTATCCGGAGCAATAAGCGTTTAATGTCATCATTATAAGCTCCAACGTTTAATAAATCCCCAAATTAATCTTCGAGAAATAATGACATTACTATAAGCCACCAAGTATAGTATACCTCAAACACGTCTCTAAATTCCCACAATTATATAATCCTACTCTTCCCTAGTCTCAAACTAGTTCGTTCAAGAAAGAACCACCCTAACGTGTATTTCGTAAACCCCAAGATAAGGCTGAGTATTCCCTTTTTAATCTAGTGTGGTTACATACCTAAGGTAAGTCTCTAATACACTTAATTTTATCCTAAGAGAAAGTTCCTAGGTCCTAAACCTATAAGAAAAGGATTACAAACTAAGTTAGAAAAATAACTTAAAACAATAGGAATTTCGAATCGATTCGGATGGTCCGAATCGATTCGGTCAAGAGAACCCAACATTATGCATACTTTCGAATCGATTCAGATAGGTCGAACCTATTCGCTCAACATAGACCTGTAGCCTACCCCTTTAGCGAATCGATTCGCTAGGGGAGAATTCGCCTGGGCCAGAATGCCCAATTTCGGCTATGGAGTTTAATACTCCAAATTTTCCAAAACTCATTTCTCCTCCATTTTACCCACACCAACCATCATTAATCCAACCAAAACAATCATATATACATAATAACTACTATAATTCACACAATAACTACCTAGATCAAAGTTTAAGGGTTCAAATACTACAATTTCTCTAAACCCATATTTGTTCAATTATTCCAATACACAACCATAACTACAATTTATTCACCTCAAACCATATATTAGCAAGTAAGAAACTTTCCTTAAGCTGAAATCTCAAATTCCTTTACTGTAGATGCAAGATCAAACCCAATTTCTTCAATTCTGCTCCTTTCTCTTCTTTTTCTTCACAATTCTCTTTCTCATTCTTTCTCTCTAGGTCTAGTAAGAATACACTTGAGAAATAAAAGGGGTTGTAAGACTCAATCGGGTACTTAGCCTTAATTTCCATCTTTACATGTTAATACATCATTAAAATGGCTCGTAACTACATAATTGAGTCATAACCTGTCAAAAGTGCCCTTAACTCAAAATACAACATGACACTTATTTTGACTATCTCGACTATTTCGGGACTAACCGCGCCCTCTAAATTGGCATTCGGGATAATATAAATCATTTCAAGTTTCAACCTTTTTTAAATCATAAATGTAGTTTAAAGCACAACCACACCATAAATCATAACATGATGCTATTTACATTCACATAACAGTAAATATGCAAAATGTAGTAAATATTATCTTTTAACTCACTTAAAATAATATTTACCCCATTATCTAATATTTTATATAATTACCTCTCATGGCAAATTAATTTAAAATCAATTACTCAAAAGTAAGGGTTATTACATATTCCCCCCCCCCCCCCCCCCCTTATAAGGGGATTTTACCCTCAAAATTTAGGCGTACTTTGCAAAAAGAGATGTGTTTACTTTTCTCGCATATCGTCCTCATGCTCCCACGTTGACTCCTCGGCATTATGATGTCCCCATCGAACCAGAACCAAGGGCACCACTCTAGATCTTAGCCTACGCTCCCCGTGATCTAAGATTGCAACTGGTTGTTCCTCATATGAAATATCGAAATGCAATTCGATATCATCTAAAGGAATGTGCCAGTGAGCTCCTTCACACCTCTTATACTTTGTCAGGGATGAAACATGAAACACATGATGAATCTGTTGTAAATGCTCTGGTAAGGAAAGTTGATAAGCTACTGGGCCTACCTTAGCAATAATGGGAAAAGGACCTACGTAGTGCGGCGCAAGTTTTCCTTTCTTCCCATATCGCTTTATACCCTTCATTGGCGAAACTCGTACCAATACTTGATCTCCAACCTCCAATTCCACATGCCTTCTATTCGCATCAGCATAACTCTTCTGACGATCTTGAAAAATTCGAATGCGATTGCGAATAAGTTCAATCCTTGAGGAAGTATCCTTGATCATCTCAGGTTCAAGAAATTTATTATCCCCTACGTCTAACCAACAAGTAGGTGATCTACACGATCCACCATATAATGCTTCATAGGGTTCCATCTCGATAGTGAATTGGTATGAATTATTATAAGCAAATTCGACCAAGGGAATGTATTATTCCCAACCTCCTTTGAAATCAAGCACATATATTCTGAGCATATCCCCTACATTTGGTTGACTCTTTTTGTCTGCCCATCAGTTTGAGGGTGATAGGAGGTACTCAACTTCAATTTGGTTCCCATAGCCTCTTGTAAACTTCGCCAAAAATTGGAAATAAAAATTTTATCTCGATCGAAGACTATATTAATGGCACCCCGTGGAGTCTAACAATCTCCACAATGAATAGTCGGGCATAATGAGATGTATTATAATCTGTACATACCGGTAAGAAATATGCCGACTTGATTAAATGATCGATAATCACCCAAATGGAATCATGACTGCTTTTTGATGTTGGCAATCCCATGATTAAATCCATCAAGATGCTTTCCCACTTCCATATAGGTATTTCCAAGGGTTGTAACAATCTCATCGGTCGCTGATGATCTACCATCACCATTTGACAAGTAGTACATTGGGAAACAAATTCAGAAATATCTCGTTTCATACCTGCCCACCAATATTGATGGCACATGTCTTGGTACATTTTGTCTCCAGCAGGATCTATTGCAAACTTGGACCCATGGGATTATGTCATTACGGCCCATCTGAAATCCCCTTCTTTCGGGATAACAAGTCTCCCGTGGAAATGTAATCTACCCTCAGAACTTATAGAGTATGATTTCTCTCCCTCGGTTAACAATTAGTGCTTACGGTCCTGACAACCTCTATCCCTTCCTTGATCTTCCACAACCCTTACCACTATCGTAGGCATAACGGTCAACACCGATATAAATGCCCTTTCCACCACATCCTCTTGGCTAAGTTCTTTCCATTTAGCCTTCCATACCAGTGCTAACTCCCCCTCGGGTTTTCGACTCAATGCATCCTCCACTACATTAGCCTTACCCGAGTGATAATGAATATCAAATTGGTAGTACTTCATAAACTCTAACCATCGACGTTGTCACATATTCAAATCCTTCTGAGAAAATAAATATTGCAACGATTTGTGGTCCGTAAAGAGACTAAACTTCTCCCCCAGGAGGTAATGTCTCCAAATCTTCAAGGCAAAAACCACTGTAGCAAGCTCCAAATCATGAACTGAATAATTCTTCACATGGGGCTTTAGCTTGCGAGAAGCATAAGCAATAGCCCGATGCTCTTACTGTAACACACCTCCCAGCCCTTGCAGAGATGCGTCCATAATGACCAAATATTCCAATCCCAGCCTTGATAATGCAAGTACTAGAGCAGAAGTCAACTTATCTTTCAACTCATTAAAAGCCAGTTAACAAGAATCATCCCAAATAAACCTCACTCCCTTCCGAGTTAAGTTGATCAAAGGGCTAGAAATCTTAGAAAAACCCTTGATAAATCTGCGGTAATAGCCAGCTAAAACTTCAGGTTCATGCTACTTATTTATAGGAACTTCAGGTCAATATATAAAATGATTGAACTTCGAGTATAAGGAATTTAAAGTCCCTACCTTATTGTGTCAAAACTTCAAGTTTGATCAGAGTTTTTTTAAATTACTTGAAACTTCAAGTCCAAATTATAAATTATTTGAGAACATTTAATGTCCCTTACTCTATGATACAAATAATAAAAACTTTGGGTTTTAATTGAGGGTATTGTGACACCCCGCCTATTTTAACCACAGGTGAGCAGTCCTTTATCAAAATAATAGGAATCTCATTTGGTTCATTCTTAGCATCACTGTCATAAGCTTTTCAAATTACCAACCACCTATGTTAAATTAAGTCGGTGCCAAATTTTATCTTGCATTAATATATAACGTAATGTGGAAATTAAAATAATATAACTCAATCCTACACACAATTAATAGAAGTTAGAATCATCACAAGATAAATAGATAAATGATCAATACCGAATAAACCATCAAAAATACGAATCTCTATAGGTGTTGTGGGCTGACCCCATTCCCTCACCACAACAACTTTACTCGAATCTATCGAAATACCCCGAGCTGTCACAATGTGACCCAGAAACTGCACTTCTTGTAGCCAAAAACCACACTTCTCAAATTTGGCATATAAATGATGATCCCTTAACGTCAGCAGGACCAACCGTAAATGTTTAGCATGATCGGCCTCCGTTTGAGAATACACTAGGATATCAACAATAAACACGATAATAAACTGGTATAGGAAGTCTTGAAACACTCTATTCAAAATGTCCATAAACATTGCAGGAGCATTCGTTAGCTCGAAAGGCATAACTAGAAATTCATAGGACACATATCTAGTTAGAAATGTAGTTTTGGACACGTCCTGCTCTCGTATCAGCAGCTGGTGATACCCTGTCCTAAAATCTATTTTAGATAAGTACGATGCTCCCCTAAGTTGATCGAACAAATCATCAATCCGGGGTAGTGGGTATTTGTTCCTGATGGTAACTTTATTCAACTCCTGGTAATCAACACACAACCGGAGAGAACCATATCTTTTCTTCACAAATAACACAGGAGCACCCCATGGCAACGTACTACACCTAATAAACCCCTCTTCTAACAACTTCTGAATCTGATCTCTTAACTCCCTAATCTCAACAGGAGCCATACGGTAGGGAGCCCTAATAATCTTCTGCATTCCCGGTGCTAAATCAATTACGAACTCAATCTCCCTACTTGGAGGTAAACCCGATATCTCTCAAAAAATATCTTCAAAATCTCTAACAACGGGAATCGAATATAAGGAAATGACTCTATCACAAGAAGTCTCCTCCTTAATATAATATAAATACGTTCTAGAACCTCCCTTAGAAAGAGGCATATCCACAAGAAACATCTATTTCCCCGGAATGACAAAGACTATACTCTTCCCATAACAATTTACTATCGCGCGATACTTTACTAGCCAATCCATACCCAGGATTACATCGTACCCGACCATATCAAGGATGAGCAAATCAACCTCAGAACACAAATTACCAAGATTTATTTCTACTGTTTTACAAATAAAGAAAATAAGCGAACCATCACCCATAGAGGATTCAACACTAGTGAAAGTACTCTCTGTAGATTTAATTAATTCTGTCGATTGAGAAAAACTTCTAAAAATAAATGAGTGTGTCTCACCTGTATCAAAAAATACATGACCCATATGCCCATGAATGGGAAACTTTCCCTCGATAGCTGGCGACGCCGACGGGGATGGAGGAAGCATAGCATCATGTATATGGTAGACACACCCATACTGTAATTGTCCATATTGAGGAGGGACTGCTAGATTAGGCACTGGTGGCGGTAGATGTGCCTGCTGATGCTGTGGAATTCTAGGAAACTGTCCCCCGTTCAACTGCGGACACGATTTCCTATAATGACCCGGCTCCCCACATTGAAAACAATGACCCGCCATATTTTCCTGATTACGGCCTTTATTATTTTTTAACTGCCCAAAGCCTTGGCTCAGATGGCCTCAACCGCCATTGTTACCCCGACCTGCCTGACCTACCAGATGCTGTTGCTGGGCACCCTGACCGTGACTAAAATTACTGCTACCGAAATTAAATCCCCCAAAACGTTGTCTTTTGGATAAATCCCCTTTTTGGGTATCCCTTTTCCTTTTGCTTACCTCCCGATGATTGGGACGAGGATAGTTCTCCTCTGGCACCATTGCCTCCCAGCTTACCCGATTGTCCCATAACTAAAACTTTCTTACTTCCTTGTACATGCAAGCGATGATCCTGACAGTGAAGTAATGTGGCATTTATCACATCCCCGAATGTTTATAAAGCTATATTTCCCAGCAAGTTTTGTCGTATCCTCCAATGTAAGCCCCCTATAAACTTTGATATTCTCCTTTCCTTCGGAGTTACCTCATCCGTTACAAAACTAGCCAAACGAGTGAATTCCTCCTCATACTCTGCCACCTAATGTTCACCCTGAACTACATCTTGAAGCTTCCTCCTCATCTCCCTCTGAACCGCGGGAGGAAAATACTTCCGATCAAATAAAACCCAAAGGTCAGTTATAGTCATAGTATCTCTTTGTTCTGGCGTGGTCATTGACTCCCACTAGTTTAAAAGTAGCAAGGATTTTCTTCCGTTCTTCACTACAGTCTATCAAGTGAAGGTGATACTGCATATCCTTCTTCTATTGGTTAGCTACTATCACGTCAGAACCACCCCAAAATTCCGGGGGATGACCCTTCAAGAAGGATTCTCTGACTCTTTCCCATGGAGAAGGTCCCACAGGGGATTGCACCTCTTAAACCCTGGGTTATTGGGCTTGAGGAATCTGCTGAACCACGACAGTAATCGCATCATTGACTGCCTGGGCCGTAATATTAGCTACCTCAACGGCATTAATAGTTCCTTGTTGTGGCGGTGGAGGACCTACATCATCTTCTACAACTCTATTTCTTCTCACAAGGCGACCCCTCTTAGGCAGCATCTGAGACGAAGAAATAACTGAATTAGAATACGATTAAGAACAATTTATCTTAGCTGAAGATCGCAAATATAGACAAACAAAATAGTCCTAACATTAAGGATCTATATCAAAGAATGCTATGATAGTACATGACAAGTCCGCATCGATCCTAAAGACTGTAGAACCTGATGCTCTGATACCATCTGTGACAACCCTCTTATTAAAATAAGAGGTGGCCAACCCAATACTCCAATATTTACAGGGATCATAGATGGTCCATTCTTAGCATCACTATAATACAATAAATTTATGATATAACCACCCATTATTTTAGAAAATGGATTGTCAAAATATAATTTGTATGTTAAAGAAAACATTTAAACAATCCAATTGATAAGAAGGTGGATATAAGTAAAGACATGTACTTGATCAACAATTATATACATTATTGATGTAAAAAATTAGATAATCTCTAATTATTTGATTACAGATAAAAAATAAATAAGACAAGAGATTTTTAAAGTGGTTCAGCCTTGAAAGAAGGGCCTACGTCCACTATTTTATTATTGCTGACTATTTGGGAATTCTCGATAACAGATTTTACAAAGAGATTCCGAGTCCCCTTACAATGAGGATGATACAATGTATTTATAGCCCTCAGGCTATAAATGTGAAAGGGTAATACATAGCTGTCCAATAGACATATACATCTGTATGATAATAATGAGAATTTAATGCGTAGTCGATTTATTAATTATCCGGACATTAATGCTCTGTACGAGATGCAACTCGGACCGCCTAAGCTGCTCGGACCGCCTGAGTAGCTCGATATTTATGAGTTGCTCGATACAGCAAAGTTCCTCGAAGAGCACCTGTTGCTCGGAGTGTCTGAGTTGATCGGGGAGGTTGAGTTCCTCGAAGTCAAGGTGTTGTTCAGAAATGTTTGTAAGTGCCATGTAGATTGACATGTGTCTCCACTTAACTGATCCACATCAGCAGACTAAATTTGGTATCAACAGAAGCCCCCAATGTTTCACAGTTCGAGGTTGAGGATTGTGGAACATTCTTCTCGAAATATGGCGGGATTAAATAAGTCATCCTGAATTTTAGGAGTGTTTTCCTTGTATTTAATTTTCCTTTCGAATTCATAGAATCAGACTTTTTGAATTTTTCCCACCGCTTTGGTCTCTGTGCCTTTTTTGTCCTTTTAGCTGCCGGTAGTGCAAACGTCTTTCTTTTTAATCATTATTTTTACCCCTTCCCAAGGTAAGGTATTTAAGAGTTGCAAAAAATCCTATCATCTCTTAATTTTTCAAATATGTATCTTTGATCTCTCCACTTCTTCTCCATCTTGTGCGTTCATTCCTTCCATCGTTCGTTATCAACTGATCTACCCTTCTTCTGTAAGATCTTCTTCCTTCTATTTTATTTTCTTTGTTCATCATGGTTTACCTTATAGAGTCGCTTGATAAATTTCTTTCTAATTTTTCTATTCTTTCGTGGGTCATTTTGGAAGAACTTTCTGGTTCTTCTGATTATTTTCGTTTGGTTGAGGGACATTGGTTCCCTAGTCTCTTTGTAGCCGAATGTGGCTTTTCTTTTCCTCCAAACCCCTTGTGTTTGTAATTCTGTCAATATTTTGATGTAGTACTTGCAAAAATAGCCCCCAATACATGGAGAATAGTTAATAGAGTCCATAGGTTAAATCAGATTCATGGAACCCATTTAGGAATTCCAGAGATTATGTTTTGCTATAGATGGGCTGTCAGTGATAGTACTTTTTATTTGAAAACTAGGTTTTTAAATAGGGCTTTAGTTGTCAATCTCCCAGATGCCAACAGGGATTACTTCGAGCATGGGGTTGTTATGGAAAAATTGGCAACATGCTCCCTTAACTGAAAATGACGTATACCAGGGTCCTAGATGCCCTCCCTATGGAAATAGGATAGGTTGTTTTTATTTTATTTAGTTTTTGAAATCATGTTTTCTTTATATTCGATAAAATGCGTCACTGATATCTTGATTTTTATTTATTTGCTGTTGACAGCAAAAGAAGGTCTCCAAAGGAGAGAGAAGTTAATTTAAAGCATCTGAAACTTATCTGGGGTTTTCATCAAACTGTCGCTGACGAACATATCAGATCAGCCTCATACTTGTTGCAATACAAGAGTTACACCTCGTCTTTCACTGCTCATCCAGTGATAAGTAACATAGAACCAACACCAGTTTCTGAAGGTTCTTCTCCTGAATCGCATATTCCTCTCAGTGACAGAATTAAGAGAAGAAGAGCTCCTGCCCTCTTCGATAAGTGTGCCTCTACTGCTGGAGAGGCAAAGAAAAGTAAGCAAGATGTCCTAAAAGAAGGGACAAGACAAATTAAGGCACCTCCTCCAGGTGCTACTAAGAAGGTTGACGAGAAGCCCCCTGTGGCTCCAAGCAAGATTGCAGTTGTTTCCTCTCCAAGAGAGGTTATAGTTATATCACCGACCAAGACGACATACTTGGTCGAGAATGTTCCTGATCCCATGAGGAAGTTGAAGAAAATCTCCTTGGATAAATTGGTTGAATTCATTTCTCAGCCTCTAATTGCTGGAAGTGGTGTTCCCAATTTCGTTGCTCCGAGCTCTACCATGAGCTCTGTGAAGTCTTGGATTATCCCCGAAATCCAAGGTCTTGAAGACACTCTTTACCGGGATAGGGTTACCACCTTGGCATCTCAACATATTGCCTCAGTAAGTATTACTAATCTAAACTTTCACTTTTCAATATTATGTACTTGCACTGACTTACAATTGTTTTCTATTTCCAGTTGGTAACTTGTTTCAACACCATTTTGAAAAAGGATGAAGCTATTAAAGCTTAGAGCTCCTCGTTAGGTGTGGAGGAAGCTCTTATAGGTCTGACACAGTCATTAAAGGATTCTCGTCAGAAGTATGACGAAGATAAAACTGCTTGGGAAAAGCAATTAAAAGCTATTGAGCAAGAGAAAGGGAAAGCTATGGAGGCCTCTCAGGAGTTGGAGAGGAAAATGAAATAATGTGAGAAGAAGAATACTGAGCTTGAGGACAAGCCCAAAAATGTTGGAGAACTTGAGACCAAGCTTAAAACTGCTGAAGAGGAGTTAGGCAAACTCCGTGAAGCGGATCGCCAGAGGGAATAGGCAGAAAAGAAATTAAAAACTGTCGAGGAACTCATGACTGAGAGGGTTTCCACAGAGAAGGTGAAAAGGAAACTTGCTGTTAAGAAGTCCTTCAGTACTGGCTGGGACAAGGGTTGGAATAAGGGTTTGGCTTCCATGATCTCACAAACGGAGTATGGCAACCTTAAATATTTTAGGGATGGTTGGGTGGCTGCTCTGAAAGAGATGAATATCGATGAGAACTCTGACCTATTTCAGCGACACATTCCTGGCCCCCCTCCTTCTCTCGGGGAAGAAGAAAAAGACGAAGCTGCTTCTGAGGAATCTTCTATGGTGATCAGAGATCAAATTTCTCATCCCCCGGTTGTCCAGACCTCCTGCGAGCAACTTCAACCAACCAGCATTTCAACCGAGCAATTTCCAACACCCTCCTAGCAACCTTCTATGCCATCCGAGCAACCTACCTCTTCGTCCCAGCCTCCCGAGAAAGTTTTAGGAGACAAGGAGAAGGTGTAGAGTTGTTCTGACTTTTTCTCTTTGCTTTTTTATTAAATGTAACTCCGGGCTATGTACTTCTTTTATGATATAATAAAATTTGAAGTTTTTGGTTGTGCAACTTAGCTCCCTTTTTCTTGCTCTGCTTTTATTCTTCTTGCTCTGTCTGCATTTTATTGATTCTTTCTATCTCTTTTCTTTACTAGTTTATGGCTAGAATGGAACTCTTGTCAGCCCATGATACAGAACTGATGAAAAAAATGTAATGACTACTTCAAGGCTGGCTATGCTGACTTTAATGAAGCTCAAATTGTTGATATCCTCGGTCCAGACACTTCTGAGTGAGCAGTAGAAGCCTACCAGTATTTGAAATTCTTGCTTGACCGTGCAGTGGCCAACAATGTAGTATATTAAGAGATCATTTAAGACCTCCAGGGTACTCTTGAGGAACTTCAACAATAATTCAAGGAGTCTACAGCCCTTTTGCATCAGGGATATGAGAAGAAATATCAGAAACTAAGTGCTGATAAGGGATATGATAAGTTATTTGCTGCTTACGATATAAAGGAAAGGACTTTGAAGACCGAGGTTGCAGAGCATAGGCAGATCGCCAAATTATTAGGGCAGGAAAATAATAATTTGCGAGGAGAGATATCTCAGCTGAAATCTGTAGCCTCTACCACTGGAGCCTTGGTTCCGGTCAACGATGAAGGTTTTTCTTTTTTGGAGGTCGAAAATTCCAATCTGAGAGATGAACTAGAAACCTTGAAGAGAACTGTTCCTTCTACCTTTGCTCGCGGATGAGCAAGAGCTTCTCAGGGACGAGCAAGGGCTGCTCGGGTTACTATTAAAGAAGCTAGAACGCAGGCAGCCTTGGAGAATCAAGCATTCTAGTTAGTGGCGAAAAATCAAGCATTAGTTGAGTGTCCAAAAGATTCTGAATCTGGACGAGTAGCTCTCTGCACAAAAGTCTGTCTTGGAGAGTAAAGAACTTTTAACGAAGAACCTCCACGAGCAACTGGAGAGGTTAACCTATCAATTCCACAAGAAGCCCAGAGAGTTCTGGATGGCTGGTTATAATGAAGCCCTCTACCATCTAGATGATAGGATCCAAAATGCAAATAATGAGGGTTACAAGCAAGGATGGTTGAATGCCTTGGGTGTGCTACAGTTGGAACAGGGTCACTATTTGTGGGATTACTATGACCCTGGGTTGCTCGAGTTGCCGGTGCCACCTTTCAAACTGGATATGAGCTGGATTCCTGCTCGGGCCATTCCTCAATGTCTGATTTCAAAGTATCTCGGTTACTACAGTCTTCATTCCAATTTCGAGATATCTCGCCCTGAACACATACTTGATCGTCCCTCAGTAATGAATGTCATGATGCTTAAAAATCTAAATTTCATCAATTCCCCCTATGCCTTAGACGATCCTCCTGCTGGAGTAGAGCCTGTTTCAAAGGCAGAAGGGAAGAAACCAATAGAATAGGATTTTTGATGTAATAATTTCTCACATAATATGTATTTCGTTTCTCAGTGTATTTTGTTCTGGATTTAATGAAAAACTTCTAGTTTTCTTTGCAATCTTAATTGTCATTGTCTTTGGAAATATTTTGTAAGACATTTTTAATGAATGTGCATGTATATCTGTTCAAAAGATAAAGATATTATTGTTGACTATCTGAGTTCATTATCTGACGACCAAGCAGAGTTAGTGATATTTTGTTTCTCGACCAAATTTGGTGGTAATCTAAAATGTCATAAGTATAAAAAACTTATCACTTTTTAATTTTAATCCCTGAAATGACTTTCCTTTGTTTAACCAACTGTTTTCGACCAACCGGAGTTGGTGGTTTTTTGTTCCCGACCAACCTTAGTTGGTAGATTTTTATTGCCGACCAACTTTAGTTGGTAAATTTTCTTCCCAACCAACCGTAGTTGGTGTTTCTGGGAAATTTTTTATTCCCGACCAACTGTAGTTGGTGGATTTTCTTCCCAACCAACCGTAGTTGGTATTTCTCGGCAATTTTTTATTCCCGACCAACTATAGTTCGTGGATTTTATTCCCATCCAACTGTAGTTGGTATTTTTGGGCAATTTTTTATTCCCGACCAACTATAGTTGGTGGATTTTCTTCCCAGCCAACCGTAGTTGGTATTTCTGGGAAATTTTTCATTCCCGACCAACTATAGTTGGTGGATTTTCTTCCCAATAAATCGTAGTTGGTATTTCTGGGAAATTTTTCATTCCCGACCAACTATAGTTGGTGGATTTTCATCCCAACCAACCGTAGTTGGTATTTCTGGGAAATGTTTATTCCCGACCAACTATAGTTGGTGGATTTTCTTCCCAACCAACCGTAGTTGGTATTTCTGGGAAATTTTTTATTCCCGACCAACTATAGTTGGTGGATTTTCTTCTCAACCAACTGTAGTTGGTATTTGTGGGAAATTATTTATTCCCGACCAACCTTAGTTGGTATTTCTGGGCTTGATGCGTAGTGTGTAGCACTAATACTCCAATAAAATTTCAACAAAAGGAGAGAATTGGGAGAAATATCCAAAACTTTATTCATATCGAAGAAAACTGCATTACATAGAGATTAAATTAATGATAATATTTGCGCAGATGCTCTGCGTTCCATGCATTCTTAACTCCTCTCCTTATAAGGTTTCGATTATATACGTCCCTGGTCGAATAACCTCTGTTACTCTGTAGGGCCCATGCCAGTTAGCTTCCAATTTGTTGTGCTTTTGAATTACTTTCTTTAACACATAGTCTCCTTCTTTCAGGTCGCATTTCTTTACTCTCTTGTTGTAGAATAGAGTTGTCCGTTGCTGGTATGCAGCATTTCTGATTTCTGCCTCTTCTCTAACTTCCTCGAGCATATCCAAATCTAATCTTCTCATCAAGTCACTGACAGGAGAATTGAAATTCAGCACCCCATGTGTGGGGAGACCCAGCTCGGCAGGTATAACACCTTCACTTCCAAATGCCAGCATATATGGAGATTCTCTTGTGGTTGCTCGTGGAGTAGTACGATAATCCTATAGTACAGAATGTAGCTCATTGATCCAATTTGCCTTTGCATCATTTAATCTTTTCTTCAAGCCATTCAGCAGCATTCTGTTTGTCACTTCAGTTTATCCATTGCTTTGAGGGTGGACTGGTGCAGAGTGAGTTTTCAATATGTTCGACTGATGACAATACGCAGCAAACTCCTCGTTGTCGAATTGGGTTCCATGGTCTGTGATGAATGCATGAGGAAGACCATATCTACAAATGATGTTCTTCCATATAAATTGATACACTTTGTCATATGTCATATCATAAGGGGATCAGCTTCCATCCACTTAGTAAAGTAATCCACTGCAACGACGAGATATTTAAACCTTCCTCTGGTCGTTGGAAGTGGCACGACCAAGTCAATTCCCCACATGGAAAATGGCTAAGGGGAAGTAATGGGTGTCAACAATTCTTGGGGAGTTTTTCGGATAGTGGAGAAGCGTTGACATTTATCACTTTTTTGGCATAGGCTATGCAATCATCCCTCATTGTCGGCCAATAATATCCCTGTGTCATTATCCTTTGCAGAAGTGTCCGACCTGCTACATGGGCTCCACAAGACCCTTCATGGACTTCTTCGATCAATTCTTTCACCTCAGTGGGATGTACACATCTCTGTAAGCCACCTATAATTCCTCGTCTATATAGAACACCATTGGTCAATACATAATGAGAAGCTTTAAACTTCAGTTTCTTAGCTGCGAGTTTGTCAGTTGGTAATTTCCCTTCCTCAATATATGCCCTGATGGGATCCATCCAAGATGGCTCTAAATCAAGGGTAATAAAGTTCATCATCAGATCTTTATTTATGGTCCGACTAGTCAAGACTTCTATTGGGATTATTCTTCGTAGCTCGGTGCATGTGGCTGAAGCTAACCAAGCTAAGGCATCTGCTCTTGCGTTCTCCAATCTTTGTATTCTAATTATCTGTACTACAATCAGGCTTGATAAAACTTCCATTGCTTTTGTATGATACCTGATCATTAATTCTCCTTTGGCTGCATATACTCCCAGCATTTGATTTACAATCAACTGCGAGTCACTGAATATAATAACTTTCTCTACCCCCATGGTTTTTGCCAAATTAAGACCTGCAATCATAGCTTCATATTCAGCCTTATTATTAGAAGCCTTGAATTGGAAGCGCAGAGCATACTCCACATCGACCTCACCCGGGCTGTTCAAAACAATCCTTGCCCCACAGCCTGTAGTACAAGATGATCCATCCACATATAGATTCCATATAGGTACCTCATCTTCAAATTCTTGATCGGACAGAGTTCCTCGGTAGAATATTTGCTGCTTCCTTTTATCCTCCTCTAGCACTTCTTGTTGCTCGTCGACCATCTTTTCTTGCTTGCCGACCAACTTCTCTTGCTCGTCGACCAACTTCTTTAGTTCGTTGACCAACGTAAGTTGATCAGGGTTTAAATTCAATGATCCTATAACATCCACAGGTTGGTCGGTATTCAGCTTTTGCTCCTCGCTCGTGTCAGGATAGGTGAACTCTGCTATAAAGTCTGCTACTGCTTTCCCTTTAAGTGACGATCTAGGCTCATAAATTATGTCATGTTCACCAAGTTCTACTGCCTAGTACATCAATCGTCCTGAATTTTCTGGTTTATGAAGAGCCTGCCTCAACCACATATCGGTATACACAACTATGGTATGAGCTTGGAAGTATGGCCTCATCCTTCTACTCGCTTCGATAAAAGCTAGCGCTAACTTTTCTAGTCTTGGATATCTGATCTCTGCTCATCGGAAGGCTTTTCTAGTGTAATAGATTGGTTTTTGCACTCCATCCTCCGTTCTTATCAATGCCGAGCTAACTGCATTCTTCGACACTGCCAAATAATAGTACAAGCTTTCCCCCATCACCAGCCTTGATAACAGTGGAGGTGCTCCCAGATATTTCATCAATTCTTGAAAAGATTTCTCGCATTCATCATTCCATTCAAATGTTTTTTGGAGTGTTTTGAAAAATGGGAGGCATCTATCTATTGCTCGTGATACAAATCTATTAAGTGCTACAACTCGCCCAGTGAGACTTTGTACTTCCTTCTTCGTCGTTGGAGATCGTAGTCCCAATAGAGCCTTGATCTTCTCTAGGTTTGCTTCGATTCCTCGTTGATTGACAATATACCCGAGGAACATGCCTTCTCGTACTCCGAATATGCACTTGGTGGGATTTAGCTTCATTTGATATTTATCTAGTTGATCAAAGGTCTGGCCTAAGTCAATTAGATGGTCAGCAGCTCTCTTGCTCTTCGTCAGCATATCATCAACATAAACTTCCATATTGCAACTGATTTGCTCTGCAAATACCTTGTTCATCAGTCGTTGATATGTTGCACCTGTATTTTTGAAACCAAAAGGCATAACATTATAACAATAAGTTCCCCTTGGGGTAATGAAAGAGGTACTCTCCCTGTCTTCAGGTTTCATTTTAATCTGGTTGTAACCAGAATAAGCATCCATGAAGCTCAACAACTCGTGTCCCAAGGTAGCATCCACTAATTAATCGATTCGGGGAAAAGGAAAATAATCCTTTCGGCATGCCTTGTTAAGGTCGACAAAGTCTAAACACATCCTCCACTTATTTTTTTTATTCTTCACCATTACTATATTTTCCAACCAGTCTGGATATTTGACATCGTCAATAAATCAAGCTTTCTGGAGCTTTTCGACCTCCTCTTGTATGTCTTGGTACTTCTCGGGGATGAACACTCTTCATCTCTGCTTCACTGGCTTGATCTCCTTATTCACATTGAGCTCGTGACATAAGAAATTTGGGTCTATTCCTGGCATATCCTCATGACTCCAAGCATTTGTTTTCTGTTTTTTAGGAAAACTATCAATTCCTGTTTTAGTGAGGCATCTAACGACGAACCTATTTGAGTTGTTCGCTCCGGGTGCTCGTCGTCCAAAATGATATTTTCAGTAGCTTCCACCACCTGACATTTCATGAGCTGCGATTCGTCTCTAGGATCCAATGTTTCAATCTCTGCACCTTCATCCACTTGGTAGGTCGTAGTCTTTTTCCTAGATTCCTCCAGTTCTTCTTGCTCGGCAGATGAGTAATAACATTCCCGAGAAACTTTTTGGTCACCCTTTATAACTCCTACTCCAAAATTGGTTGGAAACTTCAGACATTGATGTACAGTAGATGGTACTACTTCAAACTTCTTCAAACCTACCCTTCCCATGATGATATTGTAAGCTGACTGGATATTCTTATCCATCACAAAGAAATGTACTCTTTCTATTCGACAAGCAGGCCATGTACCGATGAACATATCCAACTCTATCGTCCTAAGTGGAAAGACTTTCTCTCCAGCAAACCCGAGGAGGGGCCTGTGATAAGTTTCCAACTGAGACAACTTTAGATTTAAACTATCGAAGCATGAGTAAAACCTAATATCTGCCGAGCTACCATTATCCACCAGTACTCTTGAGATTATTACTTCCTCCATCCTCATTTTGATCACCAGTGGATCATCATGAGGATATAGTACACCTGCGAGGTCGTTCTTGGAGAAACCAATGACCAGTTTTTCTTTGTTCACCTTCCTCATGCGATCATCCTCAGTTAGATTTATTCGCTGAATGTATGAACAAGCTTGAGCTTCATTGAGGTAATCTTTTCTTTCCGCAGTAAGGTCCCCACCTCCTGCATCTCCTCCTGTAATCACATTACAATCAAATGATACAAAACGGAATGAAAATACCTCACGTTCTGGCTATCTTAGTCTCTTGGGGAGATCGAGGTCGTCTTCTGGATCATCTTCATGATCTCTTTTCTTATTTTCTTCTGCTCGACGAGGGGATCTGGACCTCTGTCTTGCTCGATCGTTGCTTTTTCTTTCATTTTTTTGATCAACATATTTGGCCAGCTTTCCTCGTCTGATGAGTGCTTCGATTTCATTCTGGAGAGCTATGAAATTTTTGGTCGTGTGACCATGGTCTTTATGGAACTCGCATTATTTGGCCTTATTCCTCTTGTCAGGATCTGACTTCATTTTCTCAGGCCAGTTTAGTTCCTCTCTGTTCTTAATCTCTTCTAGGACATGGTTTATGTCTACTTTCAAAGGAGTATAATTTTCAAATTTCTTCAATATTTCCCATGATGGCTTTGCTTTTGACTGCTTGTCACCACCATTGTTCTTATGTTCTTTATTTTTAGCCTTATCAACCTCCACCTTGGTCTCATTGGTGTCCATGTTCTTCTTGGCAGCCATAGCCTCCTAGGCATTCATGATCTTGGCCGCTTTTGCCATTAGTTCTGACATGGTTCTGGGTGGATCTTTGGCCAAAGTATAGTACAATTTATTGGGCAACAGTCCACTCATCAAAGCAGTAATTGCTGTCTTTTTCTCGTAATCAATAACTTCCAGCTTCTCGTTGTTGAAATGAGTTATGTAATCCCTGGTGCTCACTTGTTTTTTGTCTAACACTTAACAAATGTGCCACTCGTTTAACTGGTTTTGTTCCAAAACAGAAATTTCCAATGAAGAGCTCAGCCAGTTGAAAGAAAGTTGAAATCTTCCCCTAAGGAAGATTATTGTACCATATTTATGCAGATTCGGTAAGAGTTAAATGCTCTGCATCTCATCTCGTCTGGCACGGCATAGATATCGGCAGCAGCTTGGTATTGTTCTATATAAAGGACAGGGTCAGTTTTTCCATCATATTTAGGGGTCACAACAGGTTCTTTGAACTTTGATGGTGTGGGAAAATCCACAATTGCCTGTATAAAAGGTGTTCCTTGGACAAAAGTTCTTTGTAGAGGATTCTTGGCCTTAGCCATTTCCCCTAGTATATCCTCCAACCTTTGAATAGAGCCTTTCCATGCATCCTTTCCCTCCTCGGGCCTATTGGCTTGAGCAATTGATCGTGTTGAAGTCGCTTCCTGGGATCTATCTTGTCGAGCAAGTGGTTGTGATTGGGCGGAACCCTCTCTTAGATCAGATGGTCGTCGAAAGTTTCTCGATACAGCCTTAGGAGGAATTTATTCTTCCTAGGGCCCAATAGATCAAAAGGAGAGATCCAACTTAATCTCTCCAATGCACTAGTCCTTTATGGAGAGAGAGTGATGTGTTTTTCAGTATCTATGGCTCGTACTGAAGAAGTTCGACCTGGTTGATAAGAAAAATCATTAGATTTCTCAGTGCGATATGAGTCACTTTGCCTAATACGCGAAGAAACAATATGGGTATTTCTTTGAACACTTCGTTGTCCTGAATGGGTCGGCGCTCCACCCTGGATAGTTTGCATGAGTTGTCGCATAGTTTCTTGCATAGCCATCTGGCCTTGAGCCAAATTGGCCATAATTCTAGCTAGATCTTGGACATTTGGAGGAGCGTATGGATTCGGGGGGTTTCTAGCGTTTCAATTACTGGATTCAGGATTATCAGCCATTGGTGATAAATTGTTTTGGTGAAAAATGAGAATTTCAGTCGTTTCCCACAGACGACGCCAATCTGTTGATGTAAAAAATTAGATTATCTCTAATTATTTGATTCCAGATAAAAAATAAATAAGATAAGAGATTTTTAAAGTGGTTCATCCTTGAAAGAAGGGCCTACGTCCACTATTTTATTATTGCTGACTGTTTGGGAATTCTCGATAATAAATTTTACCAAGAGATTTCGAGTCCCCTTACAATGAGGATGATACAATGTATTTATAGCCCTCAGGATGTAAATATGAAAGGGTAATACATAGTTGTCCAATAGACATATACATCTGTATGATAATAATGAGCATTTAATGCGCAGTCGATTTGTTGATTATCCAGACATTAATGCTCTGTACGAGATGCAGCTCGGACCGCCTAAGCTGCTCGGACCGCCTGAGGAGCTCGGTATTCATGAGTTTATCGGTACAGTAAAGTTCCTCGGAGAGCACCTGTTGCTCGGAGTGTCTGAGTTGATCGGGGAGTTTGAGTTCCTCGAAGTCAAGGTGTTGTTCAGAAATGTTTGTAAGTTCCATGTAGATTGACACGTGTCTCCACTTAACTGATCCATGTCAGCAGACTAAATTTGGTATCAACATACATCCAAAAAATAATCAAATAAGTTGTCGGTTAACAGGCCCATACAATTAGGTTACACCGAGTATTAAAGTACAAAGTCACATAATATAATACAAGTACAAAACTTGGGCAACATGCCCGAATGTGTAACCGATCGTAACTAGAAAATAAAAAGACGGAAGCATCTATATCAACTATCTCGTAACATCCGCAAAGTGTTACAGCTCCAGGACACTGGGATAGAAAAGTCAATACGAGCGTCCTTGCGGCGGAGCACCAGGGCGAATATAAGATTCGAGTAAAATAAAGAAATAGAAACGGGTCAGGGCCCGGTTTAATATGATTACCAAGTGAATAAACTGCATGACAGTTATGGATGATTTAATTACCATGAATATGCTTGTTTTGTTCACCATAAGTAATGATAAGGAATATTACCTTTCTATCTAAAAGCATAACTTAACGCAATAATAATGATAATGATCACAATTTATTTGTGCAAGAGAATATAGATAAAATATTACTTAATGAGATTCCATTTCCTTTTTACACAATTTCATTTCACCGTTCCTTTTTCTCATTAGGAAACGTATTTAAGAAATTTACTTCTTAAAGTGTCGTACTATCAATAAAATCCCACTTTAATAAGAATAGTTATATTTCACAACATATAACGATTCTAAGACCATCCTTCTGGGTTTTCCCACTGGATGCGCCCCTAATTAGCTATCATCTTCCAGGGCTTATCACCAAGACAACCTGGGCATCCTACATCGCTTGACATCGGAAAGAGGCCATATACCTTCGACATTGAGTCATAACCACACTCGGAATCACCTCACTTCGAACAATAATCACACAATATATAATAACTGGTCCTATGGCAGAGGACTATATTCACCCTGCATTCACTAGCCAGGGGACTTCACCTTATGCGCGTAACTACCCTTATGATAGAATTTAGAGAGATGTGTATAAGTAATTTATCATTCACAAGTTATTACCATTTTAAAATATGCATTAAGTCTTTATCCCGAGCCATAAGCGTTTAATGTCATAATTATAAGCTTCAACGTTTAATAAACCCCCAAATTAATCTCCGATAAATAACGACGTTACTATAAGCCACCAAGTATAGTATACCTCAAATACGTCTCTAAATTCGCATAATTATATAATCCTACTCTTCCCTAGTCTCAAACTAGTTCGTTCAAGAAAGAGCCACCCTAATGTCTATTTCATAAACCCCGAGATAAGCCCGAGTATTCCCTGTTTAATCTAGTGTGGTTACATACCTAAGGTAAGTCTCTAATACACTTTATTTTATCCTAAGAGAAAGTTCCTAGGTCCTAAACCTATAATAAAAGGATTACAAACTAAGTTAGAAAAATAACTTAAAACTGCAGGAATTCCGAATCGATTCACCCTGGACGAATCGATTCGGTCTTGAAAACGAATCAATTCGGATGGTCTGAATCGATTCAGTCAAGAGGACCCAACATTCTGCATACTTCTGAATCGATTCAGATAGGCCGAATCGATTCGCTCAACACAGACTTGTAGCCTACCCCTTCAGCGAATCGATTCGCTAGGGGCGAATTCGTCTGGGCTAGAATGCCCAATTTCAGCTATGGAGTTTAATACTCCAGTTTTTCCAAAACTCATTTCTCCTCCATTTTACCCACACCAACCATCATTAATCTAACCAAAACAATCATATATACATACTAACTACTATAATTCACACAATAACTACCTATATCAAAGTTTAAGGGTTCAAACACTATAATTTCTCTAAACCCATATTTTTTTAATTATTCCAATACACAACCATCACTACAATTTATTCACCTCAAACCATATATTAGCAAGTAAGAAACTTGCCATAAGCTGAAATCTCGGATTCCTTTACGGTAGATGCAAGATCAAACCCAATTTCTTCAAATCTTCTCCTTTCTCTTCTTTTTCTCCACAATTCTCTTTCTCACTCTTTCTCTCTAGGTTTAGTAAGAACACACTTGAGAAATAAAAGGGGTTGTAAGACTCAATTGGGTACTTAGCCTTAATTTCCATCTTTACATGTTAATACATCATCAAAATGGCTCGTAACTACATAATTGAGTCATAACCTCTCAAAAGTGCCCCGAACTCAAAATACAACATGGCACTTATTTTGCCTATCTCGACTATTTCGGGGCTAACCGCACCCTCTAAATTGGCATCCAGAATAATATAAATCATTTTAAGTTTCAACTTCATTTAAACCATAAATGTCGTTTAAAGCACAAAGACACCATAAATTGTAACATGATGCTATTTACATTCACATAACAGTAAATATGAAAAATGTAGTAAATATTATCTTTTAACTCACTTAAAATAATATTTATCCCATTATCCAATATTTTATATAATTACCTCTCATGGTAAATTAATATAAAATCAATTACTCAAAAGTAAGGGTTATTAAAGCACCTAGGTATATAATCATGCCATCATAAACAAACATAAATTGCTGACACTCAAATTTCATGAAAAAATCCCCTGCAAGGGAAAAACCTTTATTTCAATAAATGTAACAACACTTATAAAAATTTGTAATGAATATTCCGCAGAACACTCACATAGGCCACAATCCAGAATCATCAATGGATTAACCGCAACAAACCCATAAGGACCGCAGCTCTATCTTTAGCAAGGCACACCCTCAAGCATCCCCAAGTGACCGCAGGAGTCAGCCAGTAATTCCCTTAAGAACCACCAAGTTAGTTGTAGGGAAATCTTCCCTACAAGATAAAGTTCAACAAGATTGTGTATTGGGCTCTAGAAATGATTCACTAAAATAATTGGGATTATTTGTGAATCAAACAAAGTTTAAAACACCTTAAAAGGAGAAGACAAAAACTTTGAGTTCTTTTGAAGCAAAAAGGACTCAAAAATAAGTTATTTATAAAAAAAATTGAGTTGGCAGCCTCGTTCGAACGACAACTCAATGTCATTTGAATGACAATACATGTCACTTGAAGGACTTCGCACGACCTATTAAACAAGGTTAAATAACCAAAATAGTAGCATGACATTTGATGAAATTCTTCACGCGACTTTGCATGTCACTTGAAGACTTCATTCCCATGAAAAATCCATGTCGTTTGAATGACATAAGGATGTCGTTTGAACGACTAAAGAGAAAAATATTTGTCTTTTAAAACTCCCCCTCCAGGACTAAGAGAAAATATTTTGACGAAAAAAGACGCCTCAGATGTTTAAAAGAATTTTATAAAAAATATGCCAACACTTAAAATGAAACATTAAGGAACTTAAACACAAACTTACCCAAATCTATCTCGTAGAGGCTTGTTTGCTAAAGAACATTGATATTCGGATCTTCCTTAATGCATGTATGAACTAGAAGTTTCTTCGACGGTTGTAGCGTACACGACATACTAAAATGTAATTGGATTATGTAAAATATGTCCTTACAAATCTCCCATATGTCTATACCAGTACAAAATAAAAACATCTGAATTATTAAATCAAATTTCCTATACAAATATAAAACCCTCCCTTAAACCCAAAATTGAAACGGTACTCAAATTATAAGTCTTTAAACTTTCTTCAAATGTCTTCAACTTTGACATCTTCAATTCTCCAACTTTTCTTTGTCATCATTAGGGTGTGCAACATAATGATCTTCAAAATTTATACCTACACACATTAGACAAGAAACAAATACATTCGTGACGTATCGAGTTTGAAATGAGATAAGCATAAATCAAAACTAATATCAAATCTCAAACTCCCCCATAATACAAACTCCCCCATTAAATCATAATTCATTCTCCCCTTTTAATTTTTCCAAAATGGACAAGAAAATGATAAACAAAATAAGCATGGAGTATCACGAAAAGCAAAGAAAATCAACTACGATCATCCAAGGATAAACTTGAAAGCATTCTCCAACAATTTTTTATTTTTTTAAAAAAATGCAAAAATAATTTACAAGAAAATCACACACCATGAGTTTACACTAAGATAACCAAATTGTGAATACGGAATGAATGGGTCTGAACTAATGCGATAGAAAAATTAATGCAATTAAATATAACAGATGTGCACGATGAATATCGATACTCCTAACAAATGAACTCAAAATCATCCTTAGGTGTCAAAAAATGAATTTATATGACATTGACTCAATCTAATCGACACATCAAAGTCAAATACGATTTCCACACCAATGACATCAAAAACTATGTAATGCTTTTTCCAGAGTTTGTCAGGACGTGCAAATCCGTTGATATATTTCAACCAAGCACACTCATAAATAATAACTCATTTATTTTTCTAATTAGGTAATCAAAAATCAAATGACCCCTTTTTGGCATATTTATCTTTTTATTGCCTTAATTTTTTTCGGGCTCTTTTAAACCTCTTTGGACCTGGGCTACTTTCTACAATACCCCACTTTTCAAGGTACAATTTAAACGGTGGCTTAATCGCAAAGAATATGAGTACCTTTTGTATCCCTTCCCCGTTCACTCAATATTTTAAACAAAGTCCTCACGAGCAACGGTTCTTACATGCACTACTTTCATTGCCAAGTTTTATTATATTTGGTTCATTTTAAAGACAGGATTGAGATGGAAATGCTCTAACCAATATGTGGTAGACAAGTACAATAATAAAATAAATCCGTGCAAGTGTGCATTAAAGGAAATTATGAGTAAAACATGTAAGTAGTAATCTCAAATTACATCTTAATGACTTAAAGCATCACAAAAATTAAATGATGGCGCATATCAAAACACTATCAAATAGTCACATAGAAATTTCGTAATGAATTGGATTCAAACACACTAGTATGTCATACCAAATGTGTAAAACTAAAATATACAACGAACCGAAAATCTTTTTGAATTTCAACCTATTTTTTTAACAAAATAAAATATTTTTGTATTTTTTAAAAATATATAAAACCAAAAATCTTTTTGTATTTTTTAAATATGACTCGATAAAGAAAAATATAATACAAAAAGTACATATGTCATAATAGTAGCAAGAATATATCACGAAGCAAAAATAGCATATGATAAACATGCAAACATAATTATCTACAAGATATAGAAAGAGAAGAATCATGTGCAAGCAAACGAGAATCAACTAGTCTACCATCTAGTGCTACTAAAAGTGATTTCCTAATCCAAACTGATATGTATCTAACGTGACGGGTTTTGAGAACCAAGGAAACACTAGATTTCAACTTTCTAAGACCTTTTCAAAGATCAATATAAATACGCCTAAACACAGGAACATGTCTAAACACAGGAAATGGTACCTATGGGTTGATCTTTTCTAACGTCCTTGGAATTAGTTGACCCTTTAAAACAAACAATGGTCTTGGCTATAACAATGAAGGCATTAGAACACGACGAGCCATTACCATCACTACACAAACTACTCGAGTCTTTTAAATTATTTTTCAACTTCAAAATTTTTTACTCAAGCAAATTGTTAGACTTTTCCAATTTTAGGGACACATTTTTCAAATTTTCAATAATTCCTAAAAGTTGTCACGCTCACCCTCAATAAAAGAAAAATTTTCCCTAATAGTCTTTTGACGTGCCACAAAATCATTTATCAAAATATTTTTATCCTCTTTGATACAAGTACAAACCCTAGAATTTTTTGAGTCCTCCAATTCTTTTTCTAAAAATAGGACTCTATCATCACTCTACTGTTTGTAATACCCCGTAATTTTGAGAATTTAATATTTAATTATTTTTGGGATTTATAAAAATATTTAAATTGGAGAAACATAAATTTATGATTTGGAGATTTTATTTGAGTGAGCCCAATTATTTATAATTGGCGACTTTTAAGTTAAATGATTCAAAATTTCGTGTGTCGCATTTTGAGGTCAAAATTTGGAAATGTCAAAAACTATTTCGGATAGTAATTCTGAGTGCATGGTTGCGTCCGAATGGGTTGAGATAGTCAGAAAAGAGTACCCGGGGGTACTAATTGGGTCTCGGAGTATTTTTGGGCATATTCGGGCCCACACGGGGTGAGTTGGGCCATTTTAATTAGGCCCATATGGCTAAAAACGGGAAAAAGGGTTTTAACCTAATTTGGGAAGTGTTAACCGACAGTAAACACAAATTCTATGTCTAGGTCTTGAGAAGAAAATTGGGAGAAAGCAAACCAATAGCAATTGGGTGTCTTTTGGAGCCAAATTAAGGGATTAATTTGGGGTGTTCTTCATCAACCAATCTCTATACCAACGGAATCAGACCCTACGAACAATCCAGGCAAGTGGTTAACTGTTGTGATTTCTAAATTAATGATAATCAATTCATATCATAGTGATGTGTAAATCAAAATCCATTTTGGGGATAAATGGGTACAAAATGGGGTTTTGTTCATGGAACTATTGAATGAGATTCAAAGTAAGAATTAGTTGTGTTATATATTTCTGAGTATGATTATCTGATTTGAATGAGAAAATTCGGGACATGAAACGGTGAAATTTGAATCTAAAATTGAGATTTTACCATAAGGATTTGTGTTCTTTAGTGGGTAAAGATTCGTAGTGTTAATGATGTTAAAAGGGTTAGATGATGTTTATAGTTCATGAGAAATATAATGAGATGATTAACAGACTGGGTTGAGGTTGGAATTTGAGAAAAGAACCTTAGTTTTTCGTCAATGGCCAAACAGTGGCCTGGAGAAGATGAAGTCTGGATCGATCGATCGATCGATCGATCGACCCAGGGGGTTCGATCGATCGATGTTACAGGAATCTTGGCAGTTCGACCAATTTTGGTTATAAGGAGAAATTTATTTAAGATTTAATTCCTTACTTTTATTTAGTGATAAATTCATGTGAGACATATATTCATTAACAATTATAGGGTGATATAATTGGGTTTAGGAGGGTGTGAACGGTATGTCATGAGATGAACGAATTTGGGAAAATAATTCATAAGTAGTGATATTGGGCCGAGGAATAATATTCGGGTATTGTAATTGGGTGACGCTACATTATTAAAGGAATTGAGGTGAAATATTTAATTATGGACCAAGTAGGCGAGTCCGGGTATGTTGATAATTATAGGTAAATATAATTGGGAGATTTGATGGAGATGAATGTGAGACACATTGTGGGCGAATATGTGGGAATGAGATTCATAGATGTAAAAATGGACCAAGTGAGCGAGTCCGGGTATGTTGGTTAAGTGACAGCAAAGTAGTAAATTAATTACTGAGAGATTAAATTAATTTGAAGTCGGAACATAGACTCGGGAAATATTAAGGTATGGACCAAGTGAGCGAGTCCGGGGATAATGGTTGGGTGACACCAAGTTATTAAATTAATGGATGTGTTAATTAATGAAAGTAGAGTCGGAAGGTAGACTCGAAAAAGTATTAAATTAATTGATGTTGTAATTAATTCATTTAGAGTCGGATTGTAGACTCGGGAAGGGTATTTATTAATTAATAGGTAAATTAATTAAATGAGAGTCGTACCACAGACTCAGTTTAATATGAATTAATTGAGGTGTGAATTAATTAAATGAGAGTCGTACCACAAACTCGGATCGGTATTAAATTAATAGGTGTGTTAATTAATTTAATTAGAGTCGGGCGATAGACTCGAGAAGGTATTAAATTAATAAGTTTGTTAATTAATTTAATTAGAGTCGGACCATAGACTCGGGGAAAATAATATATTAATTGAGGTGTGAATTAATTATGTTAGAGTCGGACCACAGATTTGGATTTGTGTTAATTAATTAATGTGTAAATTATTTAAATGAGGGTCGGACTACACACTCGGATATGTGTTAATTAATTAATGTGTAAATTAATTAAATAAGGGTCGGACTACAGACTCAGAGTTGTGTTAATTAATTAATGTGTAAATTAATTAAATAAGAGTTGAATCATAGACTCGGGAAAATTTCATATAAATTATTGTGTAGAGTATTACTATTTAGAGTCAGACCACAGACTCGAAAAGATAAAAATTATTAAGTGAGAAAATTAATTACGTTGAGTCAGGTCAGAGACTCGGGAAATTACAGGCTAGTGTTACGGGTTTTTTAGTACACGATAAAGCCGAGATTTATACTATATATATAAGGTGTAGTGATAGTATATATGTATATATATATATATATATATGTGTGTGTGTGTGTGTGTGTGTGTGTGTGTGTGTGTGTGTGTGTGTATTGTGTGAGCTATTAAAAATCAGTGATTAGATATTTACTTAATTTATATACTCTAGTGCTATCAAGAGAGATTGCGCGATGTGGGTGAATCCCCTAGGTTGAGGAGTAGGGTGAGTATATCCCCAGGTCATAGCGTCCGGTATATGGGCGAGGGGATTATCTCACTTTCAGGGAAGGAATATGACCACCTCCATTTCGTTTATGTTTTGGTCTAGGTTGGTGAGCGATTCCAACTTGGGTAACTAGGTTATGTGAACACACCTAGTGAGATATCACTTTAGAGGGAATCATCCGGCGAGGGTATACTTGGACGGATAAATATAGGTATGTTATATGTGTGGATGTTTTAGTAAAGGTACGAATATAATGGTATTCAATATTATATGCGGGTAATAATACAGTGTGTGATATATTTACTTTATATAACTTGTGACACGATTATATGCTACTATTTAAGAAGGAATTAATTAAGTTAATTGTGAGATTACTTATAATTCAAGAATCATTGTACTCGGGTTAGAGTAGTATGGCAAGGGGGAGGTTATACCAGGACTAGTTGGACGGGGTAGTACAACTAGGTGGGGGTTAAGGTAACCGATAGGTGTGCACAATAGTGGAGGGGTGAGAATGTCCACAAGGGAGTGCGACACTAACTTAAATATGAAGCGCATTCATGCATTTTAAATTAATGCAGTTAATTCACTTGATAAATATTTTCAAAATGTTTTGGGTTCTAACCCTTGCTATAAAACTATTTTCAAAACCTTTTAGATGTCCAGCCACAGGGATGCCAAGATTGATATTCTATTCCAGAGACAAGAGCTACGGCATATGTGGATGCTAGCAGGAGTTTGGATTAGACGCATCGTTAATTTATTCCTAGAGTAGGAATCATGCATCAGCTTCAGTTTTATTTAGGGCTTGTTGCCCAGACTTCTCAGTACAGTTTTCAGATGTACTTATTCAGGTGTTGGATGTTTGTATTGGATTTCATTTTCGTTGCCGATGGTTTATTCGGCAAATTATTTAATTAATTATTTCAGTTGAGTTTTATTCAGTTGTGTGAATGGTTTATATTTATTTCCGCATATATTGTTTTGTTAATTAAAAAGTTAAAATTTGGCACCAGCTTTTGGAATACTAGGTGGTTAGTAAGTTTTATAAAGTTTTCGACAGTGATGCTAAGGATGAACCAACTGGGATTCCTGTTTTAATTTGGTATAGGAATGATCACCCGGTATTTTATTAGGCGAGGTGTCACACTATTGTCCACTTTTACAGATTTAAAGTCATCATATAAAGTACGAAACTTCTCACGAACGATATCTCTTTGGTTTTGAACCGTTTGCAAAAGTTCCAAAATATTTTTAAAATAGTTTTCAAGAAATTCGAGTCTTTTGGCAAAATGTCAAATTCAAGTGAAAATCAATCGGGAGACAAAACCAAGCCCATGAGTGATGAAAAACAACCATACAAAAATTGCACTACAGGATCTACACTGTAAATTAGTGCAACAGGCTCTGATACCAATTTAAGCATGTTGTGTGGCATCGATTGCTCGTTGGATTTGTAAATTTCCAATTAAAAGACGATTTAACTAATTATCAATTTTTAACCCAAATTAATTAAACCCTAACACATGCATCTAGGTGTATAATCATTCCATCACAAAAAAACATAAATTGTTGACACGCAAATTTCAGGAAAAAAATCCCCCGCGAGGGGAAAACCTTTATTTCAATAAATGTAACAACACTTACAGAAATATGGAATGAATATTCCATAGTACACTCACATAGTCCGCAACCTAGAATCAATAATGGATTAACCGAAGCAAACTCACAAGAACCGCAACTCTATCTTCAGCAAGGCACACCCTCAAGCATCCCTAAGTGACCACAGTCATCAGTCAACAATTCCCTCAAGAACCACCAAGTCAGCTGCGGAGAAATCTTTCTTACAAGATAAACTTCAATAAGATTGTGTCTTGGACTCCAAAAATTATTCACTAAAGTAATTGGGATGATTTGTGAATCAAAACAAAGTGAAAAACACCTTAAAAGAAGAAGACAAAAATTCTACAAATTGCAGTTTTCGTGTATCAAAACTCTCAGGTCTTCTGAATAAAAAATGACATCAAAAATCAGCTATTTATAAAAAATATTGAGTCGGGGGACTTGTTTGAACGACAACTCATTGTCTTTTGAAAGACAGTAAATGTCGCTTGAAGGGATTTTGCGCAACCTATCAAACGAGGTAAAATAACCAAACCAGTCGCATGTCGTCTGATGAAATGCTTCTCTCACGTGACTTTGCATGTCGCTTGAAGACTTTGTTCATGTGACAACTCCATGTCGTTTGAACGACATAAGGATGTGGTTTGAATGACCAAGGAAAAAATATTTTTCTTTTAAAACTCTGCCTCCAAGACTTGGAAAAATTATTTTGACGAAAAAAGACGCCTCATATGTTTAAAATCATTTCATAAAAAACATCCCAGCACTTTAAATGAAACATTAAGGGAATTAAACATAACCTTACCAAAATTTATCTGGTAGAGGCTTCTTATTGGAGAATTGTGATATTCGGATCCGTCTTGTTACATATATGAACTTGAACTTTCTTCGACATCTGTAGTAGTATATGACATACTCAGATGTAAACGGACTATATAAAATATGTCTTTACATATAAGATATCAATTAAGGTGTATTATAAAAAATGGAATTTGTGTCTTTCAATATTAGTTTACGTGCATGTGAATTGACGAATGCGATAAAAATAGTATTTTTTAAGATAAATATTATACCATAGTGATAATCCTTATTATCGACCTTGATAAATTAATTGTTGATGTTGTAGT
Source organism: Sambucus nigra (assembly GCA_949130495.1). NCBI lineage: Eukaryota > Viridiplantae > Streptophyta > Magnoliopsida > Dipsacales > Adoxaceae > Sambucus > Sambucus nigra. Next base: position 75,979,922 of record OX422210.1, on the reverse strand, counting down.
ACATAGTAGGAACCATGCTCTTAAATTATATGAAACCTCTATGACTAAACTTGATGTTTTATTAATGAGGTGTTTATAAAGAATCATTTAAGGATGACTCAGATTTGATTGCATGCCTTACGATAAATATGGACCAAATGGGAGACTATTTGAATTATTTTAGTTTTAATAATTCCTTAATATAGTCCATAATGACATAACAATAAGAGTCATATTTACTTCATTCTTAAATTCAATCCAAGAGTTAATTTGTAATGAACGGTCACTTATGATTGAATATGATAATGAAATATCACCTATATTTAAATAGATTATTTGTAAATTTTGGGTATCTACTTATTAGTAGTTGATTTACAACACACTGTAATGTAATATAATGAAATTATAGGCTAAGCAAGAGAATTCCAAATTTCTCATAATAGGGTTTGGCTGTGTTGAAGAAAATAGCTAGGAACAACTTTAAGGTGATTGGAATCAAGGGTCATTGAAACTCGCACAAAATCTCAAGAACATTATTAGCATAGATCAAGGTAAGTGTTCTTAATCTCTTATATAGGCTAAAATTGTGATTTCATGATAATTAAAGATCCTATGATATAAAGAACAATTGCATGACTAATTAATCGGTTTATACTTTTGATGTTATAAAATGCGTATTAAGTAGATGTCAACTTATATTCCAATCCAACGGTTTTCCACAATTATTAAGGTGTCTATTGGATTATCTTATTTTGTACTATAAATATGGATCATACCCCTTTAGTATTGACATATCAATGAAATGAAAGACTCACTTTCTTTAAATTATTTATGTGTCCCCTTTATTTTACAACGCGTTATGAAAATGAGTGCTCTAATATTTTTCACATAATTTATTGTATTCATGAATCGCGCAGAAATATCTTACTCCCAACCTTTTAAGCACAAAAGGCCTTTCCCACAGAATGACGTCACCCATGCCAATTCCTAATATATATATATATATACTAGGGTATGTCCATGCCTGAAGGCACGCATATAATTTTAAAAAGTATAAAGTTGCTTATAATGTAATTAATAAATGTTTTAGCTATTATTAGTGTAAATAATTTACAAAATTTAGGCCGAACTTTCTCTATTTGTAAGACTATCCATAAAATAAAAAACCTCCAAACAATACTAATAGTCCTTCCAGGACCCCATATAAATAAGATGGATTTAACAAAAGGCATACACTTAAACTAATAGAGATAAGTATAGTCTAAAGAAACCATCATAGCACATTTAGTTGACACTTAAACTAATAAAGATGGGTATATGTAATATTAGTTATGAATAAGTTATTATTATTGATATTATTATTAGTATTAGTTGTAGTGTACACTTGTATTTGATGATATGTAGATGGCATTAGTGTATATTCGTTCCTTCATGTTATATAAATTTTTTAAATATATGTAATATTTGTGGGTAAGTTATTATTATTATAAGGATCATTTGGACTTCATCTTTTAGTATGTTTGTATTTGTGTCTTTCATTTATTTATGTGTATGTTATAGCGTTAAATCAAGAGACGACACTATAACTAAATCATTAACTGAATTTGAAATTAGATACCCTCAAGTTTACACACTAAAGCTAGTTTTATCTCTCAACACACACACACACACATGTGTGTGTGTGTGTGTGTGTGTGTTTATAGATAAAGCTAGTTGTACATCTCACATAGGATTTGACCAAAAAATATATGATATGGTGAAAGATAAAGAACTTTAAAAACACCTACTTTTAAACACCAAAAAAATCATCTTTTAGTCTAATAGAAAACCAACTGAGACTAAAATCTTTTCAATATAATATATGTATTTTGTTTTCAAGACTCATTTAATATCTCATTTGCTATGTGCAAATCGATAATTCTACCTTAGTTAACTTCTTTTCAAACAGATAAGACATGTCCATAAATCTTTTATGGCAAAGGGGATATGATTTACATACTTAATATCTTTGTTTTAAAACTCCAAAGTACACCTAAGGTTGAGTGGAGTCAGTTAATTCACCAATCCAATTATGTTCATAAGGATTATTTGAAGTACATCCATCATCCTCATTGACTACTTGGATCTAAATCGAAACCCTGTAATACCCCGTATTTTTATGATATTTATTCTTGGGAATTAATTGAATTAAATGTGAATTAATTGAGAATTAATTCGGATAAAATATTAACGAGATGTGAGTTAGTATTTGATTATAATGTGTATATATGGCAATATATGAATATTGGAACTATTGAAATTGTCGCGAGATTGAAATAGGACAATTTGAGAAATTTTGTTGGGACGCGCGTGACAGTCGCGTCAGGAATATATTTATTTGAATTAAAAAGTGAATTTTATTTTTATCACCCGTATGGTCATTTTGAGTGCGCCAACGAGTCCGGAAGGGTAGAAATAGTCAGAAAACACTAGCCGGGGGTTTAGTTTGGGTCCCGGGGCATTTTTAGGCCATACCGGCAACGTAAAAGGGTAGTTTGGTAATTTCGGAAATTGGGTAATTAAAACCCACGAAAATTAGAGTTAAAAATCTGACTTAGTCTTAACCCACTAAGCCATTTCCAACCCCAATTTAGGTAGTGGGATACGGGAGAAGTTAGAAACTTTAAAACTTTAAAACTTGGCATTTTGTATTGATTTAATAAAGGAGTAGCTACCCGGTATTTAATTAGTCGGGGTGTCACAGGTGGTATCAGAGCATCAGGTTCTAGTGTCCTTTAGGATCTGTACGGCTTATTATGTTTCCGCTGAGCTTTCTTTGATGTAGAGCCCTATATTTTAGGACTGTTGTATTCTTTTGTATATGCTACGTTCTTCAGCTATTTTGAGTTTATAACTGCGAACTTATAGACTTTACTCTTATTTCAAATGCCTCCACGACGTGCACCACGGGTTCCCAGGAATGTACAGCCCAAGCAACAGCCTACTCTAGTACAGGGCACCATGAATGTCGCTTAGGTTGCAGCCATTGTAGCCCAAGCGGTAAATGCCGCTCTAGTAGTTGTACAGCAGGCACCACCCCAGGCGTCAGCAGCTGCACTAGTTCAGGCACTTGCATTCCCGTCTTCTTGGGAACGTGTACGTGATGCTTTTCAGAAATCACACCCTCCGGAGTTCGCAGGTTGCTCCGATGTGGTAGTTTCGAGTCAGTGGAGGAAGGACATTCAACGGCACTTGAGGATGTATGAGTGCACCGAAATTTAGAAGAAGGTGCTAGCTACTTTCAAGCTAGTTGGATCTGCACTGCAGTGGTGGGAGTCTATTACCACCGTGGAGGAGAGAGAAACTCTCACGATACAGGAGTTTTGGGTGTGGTTTGACCGCAAGTACTTTTCGTCAGCAGTTCACACGGAAATGAGGAGGAAGCTTATGAGCCTCAAGCAGGAAGGTAAGACTGTGTCCGAGTATGAGGCCGAATTTACAAATCTACTGAATATTGTCCCAGATGAGATACCGACAGAAGAGAAGAAGATACAAAAATTTACAGACTGGTTGACATGGAGGATTCGTCAGCATTTGTTGGGGAACCTATCGTTGGCCAATTATTCTGACGTGGTTAACGCTGCACTGTTACACTGCCAGGATCATCGCTTTCACATGGCTGAAGGCAAGAGGTCAGGAGAGTCCATCCATCAGGGCACGACTGGGGGAAATGGTGCCAGTGGGGCACATTCTGTTCAGGGGCAGAGGCAGGGTGATCAGGGTTCCCAGCAGGGGGATCACAAGAGGTTCAGGTCGGGAAATTTCAGGCACGAACAGGGAGGTTTCCGACAGGGCCATCAGGGTCCGAACGGCCATCAGAACCAGCAGGGTCAGAATGGTCAACAGCAGTTTCAGCAGGGCCAGTGGAGGAACGGTAATGGCCACCAGGGCCGGGGACAGTAGGGACAGAGACGGGGGAACTTCCCGCGTAAGTGTTTCGTTTGCAGCAAGACTGGCCATAAATGCCAGGGCTGTCCTGAAAGGGGCAGGGCCCCGTAGCAGCAGCAGGGTGCTCGACATGAGCCACAGAGGCCACTTTTTCCACCTTCCCTCCCAGCTCCAGCCCAGATGCCAGCACTACCAGCTATTTCAGCAGTTCCTGTGCAGCAGGGGCAGTTCATTTTGCGATTGAGGGTATGTTTCCTATCCATGGTACTATAGGTCGGGTTTTGTTTGATATGGGGGCAACTCACTGTTTTATAGCTACACATTTTGCGAAAGCCTTAGGGTTGTTAGCCACAGCAGAGAGCACAGTGACGTGTGTAGACTCACCATTGGGGAGTGGGTCACTTATTTTCTTTATATGTCGGGGAGTGGGGGTAGAGATTGGTAGCTTGGTATTACCTGCAGACATGTTAGTATTAGATATGCATGTTCACGATGTGATTATCGGTATGGATTGGCTCGCAGACTATAGAGCCATGATTGATTGCTTCGGTGGGAACATTATTTTTGCCATTCCGGGGCAAGAGATGTTTGTAGTGGCGATGCCTCGCCCAGAGGGAGGCTCGACCGCTCATTTGTACTACATAGAGGAGGATACTTCTAAGGAGGTTATGATTCCTTTAGATTCGATTCCAGTTGTCAGGGAGTATTCTGATGTGTTTCAGGAGATACCAGGCCTACCCCCCAGTCGTGAGATAGACTTTGTCATAGACTTATTGCCGGATACGAGACCTATAGCACGAGCACCGTACCGTATGGCTCCGGTAGAGATGCGAGTGCTACGAGATCAGATTGAGCAGTTGTTGGGTCAGGGTTTTATACGGAGGAGTACTTCGCCGTGGGGTGCCCCTGTGTTGTTCGTGAAGAAGAAAGATGGTTCACTGAGATTGTGTGTGGACTACCGGGAGTTGAACAAGGTCACGATACGGAATAAGTATCCGTTGCCTCGAATCGATGAACTATTCGACCAGTTGAGAGGAGCTTCTTTCTTCTCAAAGATTGATTTGCGATCTGTATACCATCAGTTGCGTATCAGGGAGGAGGACGTCTCGAAGACTGCGTTCTTATCGAGATATGGTTCTTACGAGTTTCGGGTTATGCCTTTTGGTTTGACCAATGCTCCAGCCGTGTTTATGGACTTGGTGAATAGGGTGTTCAGAGATTTCCTAGATCAGTTTGTCATTGTCTTCATTGATGATATTCTGGTTTACTCTCAGACAGAGGAGGAGCACGTCGAGCATTTGAGGTAAGTTTTGCAGACGCTACGTCAGAACGAGCTATATGCAAAGTATGAGAAGTGCGGGTTTTGGCTGAAGGAGGTCCAGTTTTTGGGACACATTATTTCTGATCGGGTTATATCTGTTGATCCAGGGAAGATATCCGCGGTGAGGGAGTGGGGATAGCCCACGACGCCGACAGAGATCCGTAGTTTCTTGGGTCTAGCAGGATACTACAGGAGGTTCATTCGGGGATTTTCGAAGATAGCGGGTCCTTTGACACATCTGACTCGTAAGGATGTGCCGTTCATTTGGAGTGATGCCTGTCAGTTGGCATTCGACGAGTTGAAGGACAAGTTGACCTCAGCACCTGTGTTAGCATTGCTGAGACCGGGAGTTGAGTATCTAGTTTACACCGATGCGTCCTTACAAGGACTTGGAGGTGTATTGCAGCAGGAGAGTCAGGCCATAGCTTATACTTCCCGTAAGCTTAAGCCTCACGGGAAGAATTACCCCACCCATGACTTGGACTTGGCGGCAGTGGTATTTGCCCTTCGGATTTGGAGACATTATCTTTTGGGGGAAAAGTTTCGATTATTCACAGACCACAAGTCCCAACAGTACCTATTCACGCAGAAAGAGTTGAATATGCGGCAGCGAAGGTGGCTTCAATTTGTGAAGGACTATCAGTTTGATATCCAGTATCACCCGAGAAAGGCTAACGTGGTAGCAGACGCGTTAAGCCGTAGGCCAGTAGATGAGGTGGCAGGGGTATGGAAGGCCAAATGGAAGGAGTTGGGACACCAGGATGCAGTGGCCCGATCGTTCATGTCTGTGATGACCGTTACACCGCAGATTGTCACGAAGGTAGTAAAGGTACAGGTAAATGACTCGTTCTGTCAGGAGCAGATAGTCCGATTATTGGCATAGGGAGCCGAATCCTATACCGTTAGCTCAGACGGGGGATTACGCTTCAATGGGAGATTGGTAGTTCCGGAAGGGGAGGAATTATGGCACGAGGTGATGGCAGAGTCGCACGGCTCACGATTCGCGGTACATCTCGATGGGGACAAAATGTACCAAGACATGAGACGACAGTATTGGTGGAGCGGGATGAAGAGAGATATTACCGCGTTTGTTTCGAAATGCGCCACTTGTCACCTAGTAAAAGTGGATCATCAGAGACCGGCAGGACTTCTACAGCCATTGGAGGTCCCGATGTGGACGTGGGAGAGCATATCCATGGACTTTATCATGGGGTTGCCTACGTCACAGAGAGGTCACGACTCCATTTGGGTAATTGTGGACAGGTTGACCAAAGTCGCTCATTTTCTACCCGTAAGGACAGACTACACTACGGGACAGTATGCCCAGCTCTTTATTGCAGAGATAGTGAGACTTCATGATGTTCCCCTAAATATCGTGTCTGGCCGAGATAAGATATTTGTGTCACGGTTTTGGGAAAGTTTTCAGGAGGCCATGGGCACGGAATTACGGTTGAGTACGGTGTATCACCCGCAGACCGATGGGCAGACCGAGCGTACAAACCAGATGTTGGAGGACATGTTGCGTATGTGCATCATTGATTTCGGAGGTGGATGGGAGCAGTATCTTCCACTGGTGGAGTTTCCTTACAACAACTCCTACCAGTTCACTATTGGCATGGCTCCATTTGAGGCGTTGTATGGTAGACCTTGTCGTTCCCCAGCATGTTGGTTGGAGGTGGGGGACAACAAGCTACTTGGGCCGGAAGTGGTTCAGGATACTTCGGCGAGGATAGAATTGATACGGAGTCGCATTCTAGTAGATCAGGATCGGCAGAAGAGCTATGCTGATGCGAAGAGGTTCTTCAGGGAGTTCCAAGTGGGGGACCAGGTTTTTCTCAGAGTATCTCCTATGAAGGGGATTATGCGTTTCGGGAAAAAAGGGAAGTTGGCACCGAGATATATGGGACCATTTCCTATTATTGAGCGGATTGTACCGGTTGCGTATAGACTTGGGTTACCGGAGCATTTGCATCGGATTCATGATGTATTTCATATTTCCTCGCTAAGGAAATATCTTAGAGACGATTTGGCTCATTCTCATATTGCTTTGGAGGACATCGATCTCCATCCTGATAGCTCCTACGAGGAGGGGCCGATTGCTATTTTGGATCGAAGTGAGAGGAAACTGCGGTCAAAGATAGTCCCGTTAGTGCGTGTTCAGTGGCGACATCATAATGTCGAGGAGTCCACATGGGAGCGCGATGATGAGATGCGCGAACGTTATCCAGAGTTGTTCTTACCAGGTACTTTCTAGTTTCGAATTTCGGGACGAAATTCTGTTATTAGGGGGAAGTATGTAATACCCCGTATTTTTATGATATTTATTCTTGGGAATTAATTGAATTAAATGTGAATTAATTGAGAATTAATTCGGATAAAATATTAACGAGATGTGAGTTAGTATTTGATTATAATGTGTATATATGGCAATATATGAATATTGGAACTATTGAAATTGCCGCGAGATTGAAATACGGCAATTTGAGAAATTTTGTTGGAACGCGCGTGACAGTCGCGTCAGGAATATATTTATTTGAATTAAAAAGTGAATTTTATTTTTATCACCCGTATGGTCATTTTGAGTGCGCCAACGAGTCCGGAAGGGTAGAAATAGTCAGAAAACACTAGCCGGGGGTTTAGTTTGGGTCCCGGGGCATTTTTAGGCCATACCGGCAACGTAAAAGGGTGGTTTGGTAATTTCGGAAATTGGGTAATTAAAACCCACGAAAATTAGAGTTAAAAATCTGACTTAGTCTTAACCCACTAAGCCATTTCCAACCCCAATTTAGGTAGTGGGCTACGGGAGAAGTTAGAAACTTTAAAACTTGGCATTTTGTATTGATTTAATAAAGGAGTAGCTACCCGGTATTTAATTAGTCGGGGTGTTCAGAGATGTGATTATCGGTATGAATTGGCTCGCAGACTATAGAGCCATGATTGATTGCTTCGGTGGGAACATTATTTTTGCCATTTCGGGGCAAGAGATGTTTGTAGTGGTGATGCCTCGCCCAGAAGGAGGCTCGACCACTCATTGGTACTATATAGAGGAGGATACTTCTAAGGAGGTTGTGATTCCTTTAGATTCGATTCCAGTTGTCAGGGAGTATTCTGATGTGTTTCAGGAGATACCAGGCCTACCCCCCAGTCGTGAGATAGACTTTGTCATAGGCTTATTGCCGGATACGATACCTATAGCACGAGCACCGTACCGTATGGCTCCGGCAGAGATGCGAGAGCTACGAGATCAGATTGAGCAGTTGTTGGGTCAGGGGTTTATACGGAGGAGTACTTCGTCGTGGGGTGCCCATGTGTTGTTCGTGAAGAAGAGAGATTGTTCACTGAGATTGTGTGTGGACTACCGGGAGTTGAACAAGGTCACGATACGGAATAAGTATCCGTTGCCTCGAATCGATGACCTATTCGACCAGTTGAGAGGAGATTCTTTCTTCTCAAAGATTGATTTGCGATCTGGATACCATTAGTTGCGTATCAGGGAGGAGGACTTCTCGAAGACTGCGTTCTTATCGAGATATGGTTCTTACGAGTTTCGGGTTATGTCTTTTGGTTTGACTAATGCTCCAGCCGTGTTTATGAACTTGATGAATAGGGTGTTCAGAGAATTCCTAGATCAGTTTGTCATTGTCTTCATTGATGATATTCTGGCAAAAAAAAACCAACCCCACCTCCATTATCACCTTGAGAAGAACTTGTAGAGAGAGAGAGAAAGAGGAGAATTCTGCAGAGAGAGAGAGAGGACAGATTCAACCTTCAAGATTCAACCTCAAATTCAGAGAAAGATTAAGGCAAGTGGTTTAATTCCAATTGATTTAATGCTATGCTTTTCCATGTTTAGGAAATTATCAAATTTATCTTGGAAGATTGATTAGACCCATGAATTTGAAGATGTAAAACTATGAACTATGTTAGGGACTACATGTAGAAACATTCTGGACGAATTATGAATTCAGAATTATGACCTTTGATGATTTAAAAACGGATTTAAGAAGAGATTTATTAATGTTCTTGAAAGAAATAGGAAACTAGGGTTCTTGATGAAGTTTTGATCCAAACAAAGTCCTTGGTTGATGAATTATTGGTTTTAGAACGTTAACAATGTTGTAGGATGGTTGTATGATGATATTATAACGTTATATTAGAGTTTCATGCATTAAAAGGATGTTCTGTGATGATTTGAAAACTGCAAAATGAAGCAGTCCGTAGCCATACCTGGTGCGTTCGATCGATCGACATTCATCAGTCGATCGATCGACCACCATCGATCGATCGAAGGTAAAGGTCGATCGATCGACCTTCCCAGAATGAGTAAAGTTTTCCCTATTTAAATTTTAATGATGTTAACCCTTGGAAAATATTATTGGAGACCTTATGAATACCCTTAAACTTAAGGAGGACCAGTAGGCATGGCTATGAAATTTGGACCTTAATTAGAATTCAATTTGAGGAATTATTTTAAATCTTATGGAATTCGATAAGTGAGATAATATTTGGGTTAAAAGAGTAAATTTGAATAATTGATGAAATGAGGTTCGGGGCAGAAGTAAGGACCTTAGGAATGATGATGTTATATGTGGGAATAATAGGAACTTAATAATCTATTTAAGATAGGTTTTAAGTATAAGAACTATGACGTGTGACGTGTCGACAGTTTAAACTCTATATTATCGGGAGACTTAAAATAGATATAAAATTGGAATAATGGTATAAGGATGTAGAGAATACCTTTATTAATCTTGAGATATCTAAGATGTGTGAATGCTTAGCATATGATTTTATGTGTATGACATACCTACCATACTTGCTATCACGTGAGGTTTACGTTCGCTTAGGGCCCTATAATCCTTGTGTTGCTCGGATTTATATTGGTACCTCGATGAACATAGGTCAGAGAAGGACTTATTGGGATGTTAATAAGTCTACTGATCGTGGGAGCGTAGGTATGTGCGTGACCCATGTGATGTGACTGTGTTCGCCTCCATTGTTTGTGATGTGGTTATCTGAGAACGATTCCTGAGAGATTCGGAATACGTGATCCTTATGTACGTGATGTACCGGGATGGATAGCAGAGTATGTGTGCACCGCAGCTTAGTCTCGGGGTGCTTGTATTGTATATTTATGATGTGAATAATATACGGTTAAATGAAGCGGAAATTGCTATATTTAATTGTGAGTATAGTTGTTGTAACGTTATGAAAAGATAAAAAGGGGACAGTTATCATTAAATGGTTTTGTTAATAATTGGGAATCCGAGAATTAAAGTAGAACTCTCTATTTAATTGTTAAGGTTGGAATTGAAACGTGACCCGAGTAGAAGTGTTAGAAACACTTTTGAACTAGATAGTTATGAGAAAACACATGAATGGGTACAGGAACGTTAGGAGTGCATAGTTAGACGAGATGTGAGTATTTCATGTGAGAGCACGTCCTAACATGTATTTTTCATTCATTGTTTTAAATGTTATTAAAGCACTTGCTGTTTTTAAAATACTCTCCACTTTCAGGCTCTGACCCGTTTGCTTTCAAATCTATCTTTTTGTAAAAACCATTTTAGGTGCCCAGCCACAAGGACACCATGCTTAGGATCCTCATTCAGGTTACGAGCTGTAGCTGTTTGTGGAAGTTACAGGACTTTTCTTGTAGACGCTCCATCTATCTTGACTCTATATTCAGCATTTATCAGTTGTAGGGCATGTCGCCCATTTCTTTTAGACACTTCATTTATTTCAGTTATTCAGACTTCTGGCATGTAATTAATTCAGGATTCAGACTTGTCATATTATTTTCAGTTGTGGGATTGTTGTGAGGAGTTTTCCTCCGGACTTATTACTATTTGTTGGTTATTTCATTTCTTCGTTATGGTGAATGGATTATGTTGTTCTTCCATTATTCTTTTACTGCATGTTAATCAGACTTAACTTAAAATTTGGCAACTTACTTTTTAAATACTAGGTGGTTAGTAATTATAAAAATGTTTTCGACAATGATGCTATTAACTGAACCAACTTGGCATTTTGTATTGATTTAATAAAGGAGTAGCTACCCGGTATTTAATTAGTCGGGGTGTCACAAACCCATACTTCAAAATAGTTTGAGATGTATAATGGTTAACATCACAACAAAGACTAACTTTGCCTCTAAAATGATTTATATAAAGTCCATGCCAAAGACAAAGAACCACCCATCAAAATATAGAACTCTAGACTTACTTGATTTTTAATTGACTAAAGAGAGAAATTTTCATACCATTTCTTATAACCGCAATGTTGCCAATGAACATGCAAAATCTAACTCAAAAATAATAAAGATGACATATGTATCAAAAATAAAACCATCCTCTAACAGTAGCTTGTGGATAGAGACGGCATGCCCTCTAGGTGCAGCACACCACAACGATAGGGATGTGAGCAATATACTTGTGGTCTAGTAACACCTAAAACCTTAGGCCAACAGTTACCCTTCACACAACACTTGTGATATGCATTCCCAGCCTTCAACATAGGTTTCTTTATTCTTCCACCTCCAGCTACCTGCCCAACCCTTAAAAGTATAAACTTTATTATCATACACTTTCTCAAAAAGGTTATGTATGCTTGCATTATTGTTTGGGGATTAAAGACCGAGAGGAAGGTACAATCGTTACACCTTGTACGTTTTTGTATCCCCATAAAAACACATATGGTTGACATCATATCATATAATACTATCATCTACAACATAATTTTACAAACTATTTTTATTATCACTAATTCAAATTGATGAACAAGGAAAGGTGAGTAATATTGCATTGAGCTCATATAAGTAGCAATTTTTCTCCAATTCCAAAATCTAAAGAATTATGAATTCATTAGCTCCTATAATATAAGTATAAATCACATATCAATAATGGAGTTAAGAGAAGATCATAGCGTTAAAATTAGCAAGTTGAGATGGACTAACTTCTTGCTAGCATCATATGGCAGCAAGTTGAGATGGATAAAAAGGTAGGCAACTTTCTTACTTCACCTTAGGCCAATATTCTTTTTCCCATGTATCCGAGTCAACAATGTTGATATCTCCCCAGGGCAGGTGTGTGGATGATATCTCCTCAATCGGTATAATTAGTACTGCCCCTCCCCTGTAAGAGTTTTGAATGCAAATGCTAAACAATTTATGAAATTGAAAGATTATGAAAAAAATTCCATGATAGTCAAACTTATCTTATCTTGAAGGATAGAGTAACTATACTCATCTCTAAACATCACTCAACATGATTCTCAAATCAAAATCCCACTGAGATAGTCGAACCTCATGTTGACCTCCCTATTCTCTTATTTTGTTACAAAATCTTCGGCTGTGTCAACACCTGTATAAAAGAAGAGGCAAGATAAGGTTCAATATATTAATACCACCAAAATAAATCACTGATATCTTTTCCCCCCACCTTTCTGTGATCACTGATATCTTTTCCCCCCACCTTTCTGAAATCCAAAATAGAGTTATTAGAGACACATCTAAAAGTCACCATAGCTCCTCCAAAGCAGAGCTACATATGATATATGTGGGGGGAACCTTTTCGAATAGCAACTAGTAACATAGAAGGAAAAAAACTTCAAGTTATCATATGATACCTGTAAAGGTCTTTGAAAAGATAGATCTTGAAAATGACTCGCAATCCCAACAAAAACATGTACTAACACATTAGCCCCGAAATTCACATGTCTTGAATAATAAATAATAAGATAAGAATTGGGATATGTTGATGCCTATAATTTGAGATATGTTAATGACTAAAATCTTAGATCTGTTATTTCCTAGAAAGCAATAATTGATATCTATTAGTGCTTAAAAACACAAGAAATACACAAAGTAAAAGGACTAAAATTTGAACAAATTAAAAGGCCTAAAATTTGAACAAACCAAGAAAGGTACGCTCTAAGCAAAACACTGTTAGTTGTGATGAAGGCCAACCTCAGGATCTAGAAGAAGCTATCCTTCATCGTGATGACACTTTTTATCTTCCACCGGTCACACGCTATGAAATTCGTGATGAGATGACATATGAAATTCCTACAGTGTTTCAAAAGCATATAAAGTTGAAAACACATGAGATGATCGGTCCTGATTACGTCTGGATTATATAAGGGAGACAATAATTCTTCCATCTAAAAAACCATTAGTACATGACTATGTCTTTACTTTTCAAAAGGTAAAGTAAAAAAATCCATTTGCAAGGTTATGGTGGGATGAGACAGTGGAAACTGTTATTGCTTTCCCAAGTATTCACAACTAGGATGCATTACATCCAGAAAACTTACAAAATAAAAAATTTTCATACTTGAAAAGACTGTTGAAATTGTACCACTCTCCGTTCATTTCCTTATGCATAATCAAAAACTCAGTGGTGTACAGTGTACTCACTTGGTATGCTAGTTAACAAAGTTTTAACATGAAAAAAAACATCAAGTGAGGTATGTTAACCCTGTAGAGGTTTTCTACTTAACCAAATGCATAAACTAATTAAAGAGATAAGTAAGGTTTGTAAGAAAATAAAGTTACTAAACTATACTAAAAGGCATATTAGGTTGACAAACCTCAGCTCTCAACCCATTAACATCATGCCATTTTCAAGTTAAAGCCTGAAACAAAATAATTAAAAAATAACAGCATAACAAATAAAGAAAGTATAAAATATATCAGCATAACAAATAAAGATTACTTACCATTAACATTGCAGTTCTTAGTTCCAACCTGCATAAACATCATAAAGATCATCTAACTATAACGGGGAACACAATAAAGCAAAATTCATTTTGCTGAAATGTAAATAAGTTAGTAATTGGTTCTAATCCATTAATAGCCTGAGCCTGGAGTTTATTTTTTTCCTAGTTTCTTTCATCTTTAAGGCATTACTCTCTATTCTATTGTTTGTTGAACTATTCAATGCCAAAGCCAATTTAACATTAAAGATCAAACTATAAATACAAAGTAACAAAATAAGATATATTTATTTTTCAAACAGAGTATTCATAAAAATACTAATAGATATTGCATAAGTATGTCATATCACTACTTAAAGGTCATCTAATAATAGGTACTGCAGAAGTATGTCAAACAGAGTATTAATAAAAACTACATCGCGTGCTGGTATTGAGTTAAGATATAACAGGCTTTTGTGACAGTCTCCAGCATCTGCTATAGAGGCTGTCAAATACTTGATCGGCCTCTTGTTGATTCCTAAAGAGTGAAACGAAAGAATACTTCCTAGATTTTTTCAGAATAACCTTATTTGTAAATATGAAGTCTTGAGCAATAACTTTATGTATATTTATTCAGTCAAACTGCCCGGTATCTTGTGGAAATATAACTTTGACATTTCTACTTCACGTACACTATTACCAATCAAGGGAGTAGCATCATCTAGAAAATTGTGTGGTGTACCATTGATCTCAAGTTCATAACCCAACATTGTCATTTAATGCTAAGGCAGCAGCAATGTCCCTTGTGAAAAAGATGACAGTAGGTGAAATGTTTATGGAGTAGGGATAAAAACACCTTAGTTTCTATTTTGTTGGTGGACATAACAACAAACAATATCAAATCTGAAATGGTGTGAAAGAGTTCAAATGTGAAAAATGGTTTCTAAACAGTAAATCTAAAGAATAGAAAAGACAAACGACAATACATTTCATGCCGAGGGGCTACATTTCATCCATCTAAGTTCGTCTAGTGGCGGCGAAAGATTGAGGCAGTGGGCTACAGTGACGGGGGTTTACTGTTGGATGATGAAAACACAATAGTGGAATAAGAAAGCCTTCATATATCAATATTCCTAACACACGAAAGTGAACCAAAAGTAAGCCTTCATATATCAAAACCAAAAAGAAATTCAACTTTGATTAAAAAAAATATAAACAAATAGTGGAATAGCCATCGTTCCGGATACATACATGTGATATCTTTGCTCATGAACTCTAAAACATGAAACTCACAGCCATATAAAAAAGCTTTAATTAAATAAAAAAAAAGTACCAAAGATAGCTTCATTCCCATTTCTAATAAAAGTAAAATTTCTAATTAAATCAGGTGCTTACATCAAGTAAAAAATGACACTTTGAGATGTTACAAAGAGCAATAAATATTTGTGAGTTCTTTGCATGAATGTAAATGGATCAAGGGAACATATACACCTGAATAGTAAGGGTTCTAAGTAGTAAAGGTTCTTCTCTAAAAAAATTTAGTATTAAGGGTTCCTTTCCATTGTCACAAAAGTGTTGAAACAGAGGTCATTAGCACTTACTAATAATGTAAACATGCTCGAAAATAAATTATAATACGAGTGAATCGAAACAGAGGTCATTAAAACTTACTAATAATATGACTTACAGATGTTTATGTGATTGCGTTCGATTGTCGATGTCGGTGGTGTTTCAAAATGTCCCCTTTTCATATATGAGCCTAAGAAAAACATGAAATAAAAATAAAATTAACTTTGTCTACAACAAGCATATGATAGTTATTAACTCCAGCAAAACCACAACTCATAACCCCCAAAGTTAAAGCCTATAAATTTAACCCTAAAACCATAACTCGTAACCCAGAAAAATAAAATGTAAATTTATTTCATAGTACTAAAAATTTATAAAAAGATAGATACAACACCTTGAAGAATAAGAATAAGAGGATGAAAAAAGCACCTATGAAACGTATTGTGGAAAACTAAACAATCCTACCAAAATAATGTATTATGACCCCGTACCTTTTTAGGGCTTCTTGTTTTGATGAAAATGAGGTTTCAAAATCTGCAAAACATAAAAAAAACATTGAATCTCAAATACTTAATTACATTATTAGATCTACAACTGAATAAGTGAAAACCACATTCAACCCAACAAAAACATAAGAAAAACATTGGATATTCAAGTTAATAAATGAAAAATTCATTTGCAAACTGGGTATATTCAAAGCCATTCTTCCAAAGAAACCATATCTTGCATGTGTTTTTTTGACAACATACCTTCAAAGTTCCACACAAGCGGATAGTTGGATATATAACCAAATGTATAAACATATATTTAAAAAAGTATATGCCATATCATCCACTGCTACTACTACTTACATCCACTACTGCTCCTAGTTATATACAAACATATATAAAAAAAAAGTTCAGCTATGGTTTGACCTATTAACACCATTGTCTCAAAGTATACTCTATGATTTCTTGGAAAGTTAATCTATGGAAAGTCAATATTAAAAACAATGCGAAAATGACATAAATGCTAAAATAATCAACGAACGTAAAAACAAATTAGGAACTTCACAAATTAGGATCTTCACATGAATTAGGAGATAGACATAACTACCATTAAAAAAATACATAATGAATAAAAACCAATCAAATTTGGATGTCCTAGATGTAACTAAGGCTTTTGCTACAAAATTGGAGAAGCGTTAACATTACAAACAATAATGGGCCCAAAACTAATATATGTAAACCATAATCGAAAGAACGCATAATTGTAAATCGTAAGAATGCACACATCTTTATTAATCGCAGACCTTTACACCATTTCAAACAACCAAAGTTGGAATTTAGGGTGTCTTAAAAAATCAATCTCTGAAACAAACACACAACCGAATGTACATCTTACATAAATATAACCATAAAACAAATGACAAGTATACATAAAAGTAATAAATTAATTAAAAACACGGGTTTAAAACCTTAAGAATATTGCTAAAAATGGCACAAAGAAGCAATGAAGTATAGAGAACATAGTGCATACCTGATTCCACTCGCTGTGTGATGAATCAAAGGGGAGGGCAACATAACATAGGAACATATTGTAACATCTGTAAAATCTGACAGAAAATGTAATGTTAAAATTGAATAAAAGGTCTTCAGATCTAAGGTTTTTGCCCGTGTTTGCTTGTATAAATTAGAAGCAAATAAAAAAGAAATAAATTAATTAAAAATACTGGGATCGACACTCCATGCACCAGTTTTTAGAACCGATGCACCTGTATAGAAAAGTTCATGAGCCCCAATGCTTTATCCCATTAACCTGAAGAAACCAAAAAACTACAAATGTGCAATAAAATAACATCTTTATGCAGGGACATTACCTCAATGTTGTGAATCATCAGAAAATTAAAAAATGCCTCAGTGATGGAAAAACTTGAAGGTCGCGTGTAGTTTTCATGGAGGAATGAAGGAGGTACAATGATCTTAATGGAGATCAAGGAAAAGGAGAGTAAGAAATCATGGTGTTTGGGGGATTTTTGGTGGATCGCGGCCAAGAGATAGAAGAGATAACTTTGGAACCCGAAGAGAGAAATGGGATAGTGGATAGAGAAAGTGAGGGTAGGAGGTTTAAAAGTGAGATCAAAATGGGCATAATGACGTTTTACCCTTATTTTTGAATTTTGGAGATATGGGAATATAAATTACAGTGTGTTAAAAGAGGGGGAAGCCAAATATTTAAGGGGTAAAAATGGTAAGAGGGGTATTTTAATCTCAACCATTGGATCGTTGCCTTATTGGCTTTAATCTGAACCATGAAGTATCTTCCCATCTTATGAATAGTAAGAACACCATTGTAACTTATTATATATAATATATTCTTCTATGGTTGGTTGCTGCTCATAATAACCAAAAACGTGGTTGGTGAGTCTTTATCTTTTTATGGATATCAAAGGTATGGCTCATTCATCCAATATATATTCTATAACTATCTAGATATATATTATACTACCCAATTATTATTTTTTGGGACTTGAAGTTTTCAATGGCTATTTATATTTTGGTCATGAAGTTCCCAAACAGTCATTTTAAATTTGTCACATGAAGTTTTCGTATAGTTTATTTAATTTGGGATGAGAAGTTCCAAAATTATTTAAAATTGGGACCCCAAAGTTCTTAATTATTATTCAAATTTTTAGACATGACAATGAAATGTGCCTAAAATTAAATCAGAAGTTGTAATTGTTTTTATAATAGGACAAGGGATGCTAAAAGTCCCATAGTAATAACTTATAATTTGGACCCGAAGCTCCAATAATTTTGTAATCAAACATGAAATTTTGATTATTTATATAATAAGGGTAAGGATATTGAATGTTCCACAATGATTATTTATAGTTTGTACCTAAAGTTTCAAATAATTTTTTCCCTTATCAAACTTGAAGTTTGGATGTAATTGGGCGGGAGTTTAAAGTCCCTAAATATTTAATGTTATGATATGATGTTGTCCTTATTATTTACATTTGGGACCTGATGTTCCCCAATAATTATTCAAATATAGAAATTAAATTTTCTCCCTTCAAATTTTAGGACGTGGAGCACGTAAATTACTTGGACATAAAGTGTCAAAAGAAAACATAGCACACTAAACCTGAAGTTTTAATTGTCAAATTGAAAGGGTATAGACAAGAGTCTCCTAATTATTATTTATTTTTTATATTAAGATCCATATTCATTATTAAGATTAGAAGTTTACAAACTATTATTTGTCATTGGGATATAAAATATGTGGACCTGAAGCTCTAGTAAAATATATCATATATAAAAACTTGAAGTTTTGATTGTTCATGCGGTATGAATTTTGAAAGTTCTCAAAATAATTATTTATAAGTTTGACCTGAAACTCCAAAAATTATTTTTTAGGATTAATTTCAAAATAAATTGAGTAGTTAAGCATATCTTTCCAACTTTATACCTTTTTATTTTCTTTATTAAATGAAATGTCCTTTTAAATACTCTATTAATGGTTAAGTATCCCTTTAACTAGCTTATTAATGGTTTCACCATTAAACCTTTGTCTTTTGGTGTTTCACTTCATTTGAATATTAAATTACTTTTTAATAGTATCTAATTTTAACTACTTTTTATATTTCAGTTATTCAATATATATTGGAGCCTTGGAAATGTGTAGGGAATGTGACAAAATAAAGCCTCGCATTTTTTTAATAAAGAGATTGAATTATTATTGGTCATAGTTAATAAAAATTATTTGGCAATTGTTCGAAAGATTCTCTAATTTTTTTTACCCCTTAATCAAACCTGAAACTTTGATACAAAGAAGGGTAGAGAATTTAATGTCCTTTGACATTAGTAATATTAAACTTTAAGTTCAACTATTTTTGTAGAATCAAAAGTTTCACATACAATTGATAAAAAATTGAAGTTTTATTGATAACTTGCACCAGACACTTTGTGAGTAATTTTAATGTAGGACCAGAAGTCCTAGATTTTTATTTTATAATTTATGTGAACTCGAAGATTCATAGACATGTGACATTAAATAGAGAACCTGAAATTCTCATTACTTTTCATAAAGAATATTAGTTATCATTACTTTCGTGAGCAATAGCATATACTCAAACTGTTTATTTTCTTTATCACATACTTTTGAAAAAAAAGGGTCAATATTAGTTCAAGCCCTATTTTTTTGTGAAAGTTAAAGGTTTATTACATTGTTATATATTTGAAACCCAAAGTTCTTTTATTTTGGCGCATGAAGTCTCTAACATAAGATAAGAATATGGAATTTTTATTCATCAAAAGTTCTCTACTTTAATTGTTCAAATTTTCCTCCTTTAAATATACATCCTGATTTGATATTCTTATAATTAAGGTTTTTTTGTGCTTAAAGAATAATGATTAAATTATGATTTCTGATGATACAAAGTCATCAAAATGCCTGATTTTTAGACATATATATATCTTTGAATTATTTTTCATAAACGATCTATACCCTCAAATATGAAATTTTGTTAATATCATTAAGCATTCAAAGATTCATCGTTACCAAACTTAAAGTTTTTGTTATCTATCCCATTCTTTGAATATCTGATAATTATTTGATACGGAATTTTTTAAACTGTGGCATCCCGCTTATTACAATAACGGGTGACCAGCCCCCTACTAAAATAAAACAAGAATCTCAGTTGTATCATTCTTAGCATCACTGTCGAAAACTAACTAATTACTAACCACCTATTATTTAATTGAGCCGAGTGTCAATTTTAACTTTATTAAAACATCAAAAACAACACTGTAATTAAAACCATGCATTACAATACATTCGAATAATTAAATAAATTTACAGTCACATATAATAAATCCCATTAGCCGATAACTCATCTGTTTAAAATCTAAAAAAATATTTCATCCAAACTGAAATGAATAAAACTGAAAACAAAAATTGACACTGGGCGACATGACTGGATAATAACTGTCTGAGTCCTATTTAGAATCTCAAAGATAAAAACTGACTAAATAATCCCTGCAACACTCCACAACGGTTGCCTCTCTGATGACCTGAAAATGACATCATGCTTAGCGTCCCAGTGGCTGGATACCTAAAAGGTTTTAAGAATAAATTTGATATGAGTCAGAGCCCAAATCCATTTGAAAGTACTTTTCAAGAAATTAAAATGCATAATGAATATGAGTGCATTCGTCCATATTTAAATTGGTGTCACACTAAAATGAGTTATTACTCCCCCTTCAACTATAGTACGCACCTACCGTTTGCATCTTAATCTCCTAGTTATGCTACCCCGCCTAACTAGTCTCTAAGTACCCTTAAGTCCATACGATATCTTGTGTTACGCGTATTTTATATAATTTCCTTTTTCATCCTCTTAACAATTATAATTCTCAATTATAATTAATCGATTCATTCCAAATAACTTTCACTAGTTATTAATTCAGTGTTTACACATTAGTGGCATATACCCATATATATTTTTCTTCACACACACACACACACACACACATATATATATATATATATATATATATATATAACTCGTTATATACCTATTCCCGCAGTCCCGCGAGGAGCATTACCTCGTGGATTCAAATCACTAAAATGCTATCATGCTCCAGGGCATACACACATTATCCTGGGCTATCGGGTCGAAATCTTACCACCGAATTCAAAAAGCATAAACCTATTGGAGCTGGTCATAGTCGTGAGTGAGTGAGTCATGATCATACCATAAATCACATCACTACGACTTCAACCTCACATAGGGTGGGCATCCATGGACCTATGACCCTAGGGCCGATAATACACTCGTTAGGATTCGCCAGGCGAGATCACCCAAGGCGCGCAACCTTACTGATAGCACTAGAGTGGTACGTTCACATATTTATATCATGCACATAGATGTAAAAGTACATATATACTATCCTTATACCCATATATATTTTTCCAATAATTCTGGCTAACCGTGCCTATCACTTGTAGCGCTTAGCCTAAGAATTTGAATACCGTTTCAATTCAAGATTATTTAATTACTCACTTAATTAATTAAGAGATTCTCAACATATTAATTCTTGATACGTATAATTCTCAAACAACCCGTATACCTATTTTTTGAATTTTCATTATCAATCTGTGAACAATTTTCCCTAGTATACTTTCCTCCCAACACTGAATTTCCTACCCTGAATATTTTCCAACACATCCTAATTTATTTGATTAGCATTTCCAGAAGTCCTAACTTATTCCTGGATATCATAATTTACCCCGAAATTAAATTATTAACTAAATCCTTCAAATTAAACAACTTAGGCATAACATGGATGTCGAATGGATTCGTCTTAAGGGCGAATCAGTTCGCCACTCTAGAACTGCCCAGATTTGCCATATGGAAAATTCAACAACTTCCACAAATTCTTATTTCTCTACAAATCCAAATCCAAAAAGAATTCCCATTCTCCAACAGTTCTAACTATAAAACTAATCTATTTTCAAATTCAATTCATATATTCATATCCAACTATATATGATTCATCATTAGTTTTCCATAATTGAGTAATTGTCACATTAACCCAATAGTTCATAATTTCCAAACCATATAAAAAATAATCTTTCTACATGAGTTCCTATTTTCATATAAATTCATGTCTCAATAATATGAATTTATATCCCCAAAACACATTTTCATATGAATCCCACCCAAATCAATTTTCACCAACACAAACAAAAATTACTAAGGAAGTTAATTACGTGCCTTAATCACTTATAGAGCGTGAATTTCTATAAAGAAATCCTTTTGGGGATGATCCTAGACCAGAATTCTCCAAAAATATTCTCCTAATCCATCTTCTCTTGAGTCCATTTAGTCTCCTCTTGGAGATCCTTTGAATTTTCTTCTCTTTTTTTGTCTAAATCCTCTCTTAGACTTTTGGTGTGATAAAAAAGTCTCTTGATTTGATAAAGTGGCTCTTCACTTAACCCTAACCTTTCATTATAAAAGCCAAATCCCGTTTTTTTCCTTTTTAACTCCCATTAAAAAACCAAAACACTCATATACTAGTCCCTAATAGTCTAAAAAGTCCCTGAGATCCAAACATTACCCTGGGGTACTTAAATTTAACTATTTCGGATCAACCGTGCACTCGAAATCATCGCTTGAGTCACTTATCATAATTATACCATCTTATTCCCAACACGACCCCATATGCTAATCCCGAATAAGATACTATTAACCCGTCGCTTTTACTCACTTAGGACGTAATATAAAATAATGCAATTTCATTTACTTATCACATAAGTAAATATAATATCACATAGATATTAATCCATTTCGCGCTAATTAATATTTATACAAATTCACTTTATTTCTCAAATTAATCAAATTACTATGACACGTGTAATTTAAATATTCTCAATTTAAGTATCTCAAAATTACGAGGTGTTACATACTTTCCCCCTTATAAAAGAACTTTGTCCCCGAAAATCGAATAAGCTTGGTACTAAAACTTTGGATCCTTACCCACATGGCATCCGAACGTACCCAACATCATCTCTTGATGAAATTTTGGTACTACCACTATACACCTGCTAGTGCTACCATCCCGACTGAAGACTTACTCCCTATAGCCTAGATTTTAAACATGTCTATTTAATCCGTTCATACTATTATATTCTTAAGGTCTCACCTATACTATGATACTCAAAACTATCGTGAATCCGCTAATAATGCTCCAATAAAACGAGCCTATACTCCACTGGTTTTATCATCTTAATATTAGGGAAAGGCTCGACTTCCCTAGGTGCCAACTTCCCTTCCTGTCAAATTACATAATTCCTTTCATGGTAGAAACCCGCTATAATTTATCACCACTTATGTTAGTCTTTAACTCTTCGGTCTTTGTTGATGTAACTCTTATGATATCCCTAAACTATACGAACATGATTTCGATTAACACAATCCTTATCGACCAACTCTAAATTACGTCTAGCCCGTGAAACTTCTTATCTCTTCACCCTTAACCAACCCTAGAGAGAATGACAAGGACTCTCTCCTCTTGTATCAAAAGGCATCTTCTAATAACGGCTGGTATAATTTATTATACGCAACACTACTAATGATAATTTCTCCTCTCAATTACCTTAAACTCTAGAATACGCATTTCTCACATACTTCAACATCTTAGTCAGATCTCCCGTCTACTTCTATCACTTTGTCTCCATCGCCTCCTGATAAGCCCAATTAGATATGGGACTTAAGGATCTCATCCTTAACATAACAATATTGGGTAGTACCTTATGTGGTTCATTCCCTCTCTTTAATGAATTATTGGGCACACTACCGGATAGTGTAACTCTCCCACATTAATAATAATTGATCCATATCGATCAACCAATTCCACCAATCTAAAAGAAATCTTAACCATTTCATGATATTAGTAACCTAACAATGAACTCCATCAGCCTACCTATCCATTTCGTCACTAGAATCACCAACAATTCGGGTGGATAGCCTAAAAAAAAACCTCTTCCCATCTACGAGTGGTGAACCTAAAGGCAACTTCACTATGTATCACTCCACATCGATTCAAATGCTCAATATCCCATGTTACATGGTATATCTTACTCCCTTTCATATGTTACTCCAAAAATCATGACCCATATGTTTTCTCCAAACTACGCACTTTCTGTGACCTCTTTGCCTGGTAAAATCAGCATCCTATTTATGCACAAGACATTCACAAAATTGCTTGAATATGACTCCGCTCTACTCATCAAAATTATTGGACCCTCCCTTGGATAGAGAATGATCTCTCACATGTGTCTTCACATTTTTTAACCCATCTCAGGTGGAATAGTTCTCCTTGCTATATATATATATATATATATATATATATATATATATCCGAACTATCTCCATCCTTAATCGAAGTTCAGTCCATCTTACTTTACCATTTCTGCTTTAATTACCCCATAGGCATACGATTCAACACATTTATTACTATGTCCCCTTGTCTTGAACATTACTAAAAATTAAACTGACCAGGGTGCCCATACACCCTATATCCCGTACATATTTTCATAAACATCATAGACGTAACATATTTATCTTAAACTCGACCCCACATTTTTGGTGTGGCTATAATGTAAGGTTATACTCAGTTACCCTCCTAATCGTTCCTTAATTATCCTCAAGATTTCCCCACCTTTCGACTAGGGGTGTAAAAATTTCCCTAATGATTCCTACACAACACTATCCGGCTCCAATGTCCTTATATTATATAATAGCTCTCGGCTCAGCATTTTCTCCACACGTATAACAATCATCATTCAAAATCAATACTCTATCATCCAATAATGTCTCCCAACTCCCGATGTTTATTAGAGTCCATGTATGGAACGTCACTCTATTAAAATCTTACTTAAGGAATTTGCCCAATGCCCTATCGCCTAACATTGTCTGTTATATGGTACTCTAACCCAAAGCACAAAACTGGAACACTCAAAATCCTATCCCAATTCTTATAAGCCTAATCCTTAACTCCCACCTCTCTAAAGGAGCTGTACAATATGATGATTTCACTATCACTAAGTTCTAAGTGCTAAATCAATAAAGAGATAAATCTCTTCGCTTAACTGTAAACCTAATATACCCAAACTCACATCTATAAAGTCATAATGTACCATAATCGAATATAACGAGATGACTGTACTCTCCAAAGTCTCCAATACAACATAGTATATATACGGGCTCAACCCTCTTTCAGGTGAGACACTGTAAAAATAACACATCCTGCCCTTGAATAGCGACTATGATAGCCATACCATAATAATCCATCATCACTCAAAACATCTCTAACTAGTCCATACCCATGTTAACATCATACTCGCATAACACATCTCTCATATACGAGTTAATACACTAAAGCATATCCTCTCATTGCCTTCACCCGCTCCCCTGCAAATGGAACCAAAGAGATCCCTACTAAATCAATGGTAAATATAAACACACAGTAGTGAGATTAATGATACACCCACTAAACCCATTTTACGTGCAAGTCTACCTCTAAAAAAATTATATGACACACTCGTGTCACGCAAAACTTACCCCATTTGCCCAAGGATGAAAATCGTACCTTCCATTGCCAAAGTCACCTGCTATTCAAATGATTCCTGATCTAATACTCACATCGAATCTCAATAAAAAACTTCTGTAATTGTTTCCCCTGCTAGGCACCCTGCTCATGACCCCTATCTCTTTACGAATAAGATCGATGAATGTGGTACTCCTCTCCACATATAAAACATATTTATGTATAATCCACCTAAATCTAGCCCTACTGTCCATGTCGGGGTTGCCTTACTCTATGCCTTTAGTAGCCTTAGTCCTGATGGCTACCCCAGTTGTTCCCTTGGCTCCGTTGGCCCTGTGGAACATATTACTCGACTTAATGGCCCTGCCTGAATCCACATTCACTCAATCAGAATTCCATTAATCGAATTCTTTTAAATGGGTCCCACTCTTGGGTTTCCCCTATGGTAACCCACCAACACCAATACTCCCCATCTTTCTCTACTTGCTAGACTCTCTGATTCTTGGGTTCCTTCACTTAGAAGCATGATCTTAACTATGTGAGTTTGACATTTGCGACATCGGCATATTCATCAACTAAATTACCCAATAAGTGATGCTAATTTCTCCATGCGAGTCCATTAACTACCTTAAGGACCCCTTTTTATCCTTCGTACTAACCTTTTTGGGTACGAAGTTTGCTAAACAAGTAAATTCCCTCTCATACCCGACCACTGTTTGGACCTCATGTGACAAGTCCCGAAACTTTATTTGCATCTCTATTTTAACAGAAGATGAAAGGACTTACGATCAAACTAAATTTCTCGATATTTATAGTATATATTTCCTCATATGTAGTGACTGATTCCCACCACTGCAACGCTGCTCCTACTAGCTTAAAAATTGCCAAAATTTAGTTTTAAGCTTTACTTCACTCCACCATACTCAAAACTAAATTTTTGGCTTAACAATACCTGTAGCTTCACTCCACACGACGACTAAACAATACCTGTAGATAGTTTTAGGCGACTAAGCATGATATCGTCGACGAGTGTAGCTTCGATGACCTAAAAATGATATCATGTTTGGCGTCCCTGTGGCTTGACACCTTAAATATTTTGAAAATAAATTTGATACGGGTTAGAGCCCAAATCCTTTTGAAAATATTTTGTAAGTAATTAAAATGCATAATGAATATGAGTTCATTCTTCCATATTTAAATTGGTGTCGCACTCACATGAAGTATTACTCACCCCTCAACTAATATTTTCACCTAACGTTTGCATCTTAACCTCCTAGTTATACTACCCTGCCTACTTAGTCTCTAAGCACCTTAAGTCCAATGCCACCCTGTGTCATGCGTATTTTATATAATTTGCCTTTTCATCTGCTTAACAATTATAATTAATCGATTCATTCCAAATAACTTTCACTAATTATTAATTCAGTGTTCACACATTAGTGGCATATACTCGTATGTATTTTTCTTCACAAATATTTATGTATTTCCATATCACATCAACTACACATATATATCACTCGTTATATACTTATAACCGCAATCCCCAAAGCATTACCTCGCAGATGCAAATCTTTAAAATTCTATCATGCTCCAATTAATACACACATCATCTTGGGCTATCAGGTCAAAATCTCACCACCGAACCTGAAAAGTGTAAACATACTGGAGGCGGTTATAGTCTTGAGCTAGTGAGTCATGACCATACCATAAATCGCCTCACTATGACTCCAACCTCACATAGGGTGGGCATGCATGGCCCTATGACCCTGGGGTCGATACTACACTTGTTGGGATTCTCCAGGAGAGATAACACATAGAGCGTAGCCTCCTTGATAGCACTAGAGCGGTATGTTCACATAATTTATCATGCTCATAGATATCAAAATACATATATATTATCTCTATACACATATATATTTTTTCGATAATTCTAATTAAACGTACCTATCACTCGTAGAACTTAGCCTAACAATTCTGAATATCTTTTCCATTCTTAATTAATTCATTAATAACTTAATTAATCCATTGATTCTCAACATATTAATTCAGAATACGTACAATTCTTAAACAACCCGTATCTCAATTTTCTCGAATTTTCATTATCAATCTAATAATAATTTTTTCGAGTATACTCCCCCCCCCCAATATTCAATTTCTTAAACCGGATATATTCCAATTCATCCAAAGGTATTTTATCAGCATTACACAAATATTCTAGAAGTCCTAACTTATTCTCGAATATTATAATTTACCCCGAAATTAAATCATTAAATAAATCCTTTAACATAAACAACTTGGGTGTAGAAAGGATGTTGAACCGATTCGTCTTGACGACAAATCGATTCGCCCTTCTAAAACTGCCCAGATTTGCCATATGCAAAATTAAGCTACTTCCACAAATTCTGATCTCTCTACAAAACCAAATCCAACAAGAATTCCCATTCTCCAATAGTTCTAACTATAAAACTAATCCATTTTCATATTCAATTCATAGATTCATATTAAACTATAAGGAATTCATTATTAGTTTCCCATAATTGAGTAATTGTCACATTAACCCAACAGTTCATAATTTCAAAACCATATAAAAATTAAATTTTCTACTTGAGTTCCTATCTTCAGATTTAAATTTATAAAATCCATGTCTCAATACTATGAATTTATATCCCCCAAACACTTTTTCATATGAATCCCACCCTAATCAATTTTCACCAACAATGGTATGAATTGAATACAAACACAAATTACTAAGGAAGTTAGTTACTTGCCTTAATCACTTATAGAGCCTGAATTTTTATAAATAAATTCTTTTGGTGATGATCCTAGACCAGAATTATTCAATATTCTTCTCCTAATCTTTCTTCTCTTAAGTCCCTTTAGTCTGCTCTTGGAGCTCCTTTAAATTTTCTTCTTTTTTCAGACTAAATCCTCTCTTTGTCTTTTGGTGTAATAAAGAAGTCTCTTGATATGATAAAGTGGTTATCCACTTAACCCTAACCCTTCATTATAAAAGACAAATCCTTTTTTTTTGCCTTTTCACCTCCCATTAAAAAGATCAAAACATTCATATACTAGTCCCTAAAGTCTAAAAAGCCCCCAAGACCTAAACAATATCCCAGGGTACTTAGTTTTGACTATTTTTATCCATTCCATATCAACCGTGCACTCGAAATCATCACCCGAGTCACTTATCATAATTATACTGTTTTGTTCCCAACATAACCCCACATGCGCATTCCGATTAAGATACTATTAACTCGTCGCTTTTACTCACTTACGTAATAATAATGCAATTTTATTTAATTATCACATAAGTAAATATAATATCACATAAATAAGAAATTCATTTCTCGCTAATTAATATTTATATAAATTCATTTTATATCTCAAATTAATTAAATTAGTGTAACACGTGTAAATTAAATATTCTCAATTTAAGCATCTCAAAATTAGGGGGTGTAATATAAAGATGCTTCCATTTGTTTATGTTTGGTCACCAGACTCCTAATCGATATATAAATTATTATTATTCATATATATTTGGACTAACACACACTTCACAATCTATATTGAATTCTGTAATTGACAATTTTGAACTGTCACATGTTATATAATGACATTTGTCTAGCAAACAATGAACAACTCAAATTATTCTGAAAACCAAAAGTTTTTCAGACTTGGTATGTAATATAATAAAAATTTCAACCATCATTGAACCTAAGGCTTCAGAAGAGCCTATGTGATGTTGTTATGTGGTACACGTCCATTCATATGCGATGAGTTATATGAAAGCAATTCATGAAGAAATTCACATCGTTTAATGGGAATCAGAATACATGGGTACCATATTAATAAATAATAAAAAGTATTTTTGCATTACTTTTAGTGTTAAAAGTCAAAATCTTGCATTAGCAAAATCCTCATTTCATTATTTACAGAATTATATTATGTAATATTTATTGTTATAGAATTGCACTTCATTATGAGACTACAACTTCATGGTTCAATTAGGTGATATTATACAATAACCATTTTGATCACCTCATTTGTTTTCCATAAGCCTTTAAAATTGCAAATGATATCCAGTGATTGGTTTTACAAAATATTTATTTATTTATTTATTTATTTATTTTTTTTTTTTATTATTATTATTATTATTATTATTATTATTATTATTATTATTATTATTATTATTATTATTATTATTATTATTATTATTATTATTATTATTATTATTATTATTATTACAACAACTACTACTACTACTACTACTACTACTACTACTACTACAAAGGCATATATATGGTGCTCATATTTTACTCTCTATTGAACCATTGACAAATATAATGTTTTTCATATATGTGCAATTTTATTTTGATGAGACATTATTCCCTCCGTTAGGGGGAGGATAGAGGGTACCTGATATAAAAATTTTTCCTAAAGAATGGTTTGTTCTTGAAGAAGGACGAGAATTATCGTGGCATACTTTCATTTTGTCTCATTTAGTCCCTCGTATCGCTCAATGCAAAAATGAAATGAAAGATGATATTTCAACCTCAAATGTCACATTGACTAGTTAAAAATGTTCTTTCCATAATCATTGTCCCATAAGGACAAAATAAATTCAATAGAAAATAAATTTATTATATCCCAGAAGTGTGAAAAACCTATAGGTCCGAACTACTTGACTCCCTAGAAGTGGAGGTTAAATAAAATTATGCTTAAAACAACGCTCTAGAAGAGGTCATATATAATGCTCTAGAAGAGTTTATGAACAAAATATTCACATTCTCTAAAATCACGTAAGATGTTATTGTTTATGATAAGACACAAGTCCCTAAAGTGATTATAAATCCCCTGAAGTTGGCAAAGGTAGCTAATATTAAATGAGATCTCTATGTTTTATATATATATATACAAAAGAAATGTGGGATGAATAAAGATAATCATCGATGATATAATTATATATGTTATAGCTACACAAAAATTAAAGTGGAATGATACTACAAATCAACATACTATGAATGAATGTCGACAAAAAATATATTGACCAAAAAGAAAAATGTCATGATGACATAATTCGAGTCTCTTAATATACATGGTGTATTTGGACTTGTAGTAGAAACCCCAAAAGATGTTAACCATAAAGGTTACATATAGGTATTTATAAGAACGTGAAGTATTAAAACTCTCTAAAAAGTGAATAATTTATGGCACGAGATTTATAGAAGAAACCAAAATTGATTATATACGAATATATCATTCTGTTTCGACCGTAAATACTTTTTAGATATCTGACTAGCTTAGCAGTTTTTTGAAATATAATCTATGAGACTCGTGTATATTATAACTACTTATATATACGAGAGTTAGACAAATAATGCATATGAAAATTCTAAAAAGATTTTCTTTGCCTAAAGAAAGGGTAAAGAGTATGTACTCAAATGTAATACGATGTTCATTATACAGTAGACAATTCAAATGGATATAGGTAAAAGCGTCTTAATTAATATTTTTTTTAAGAAAGGGTATGAAAACAAGCATATATGCAAATGTGCCAATATAAAATATTCTTAAATGGATGTGCTCCCGAAGAGCTCAATTGAAATACAAAATATTCAAATAAGGAATTCAAAACTGAATGACCTTGGGATAAGTAGTTATTGTCTCGGCCTAGAGATCAAGCACGGTTTAAGTTAAACATTTATCCATTAGTTAATTGGATGAAAAGTCCTGTAATGATTTAGCATATATTAAGTACACCATTTCAGTATACCCATAATGTCTGGTCTTTGGATATTATAATATCCATATCATTATAAAGGATGACAAATATGTACTTGGTCCAAAAGTACCATATTAGCATGTTGTTATTGCATTATTTTAATGTTATCATTATATTGTTATATATAACACAATACCATTTAATCGATAAAGTATGAGACTAATTTCATTCATATTATGTCATATTTGTATATCTAATCATATGTGTCAAGACAGTTATATAGATACAGGTTATATCTAAGATCTTCGCAAGGACAATCAAAGCACTTATGACTTTCCTCAAACAACATATGTTCATAGTAATACTTATAAACATAATGGTTCTTTCAACACATAAACTCCGGATGAGTTATGATATTAAAGTAAAATATATACAATAAAGTGACACGTTTATCTCTCTTCACCCAAGTCTTATAAAAGTCGAGCTTATGAAAAAAAATGAAATTGAAGTAACAGCGGAGGTTGCGTATGAAACTGATATGCATCAACTCAATAATCATAGAATTATCATAATCGGGGAGAGTCTCCAATCAGGGGAACAATTGATTAGTGGGAGAATCTAAAAACATAATATTTTGGACATATGCACGTTGTAATATTTTTTCCTTTAACTAGGTTTTTCTCTATTGGATTTTCCAGTTAAAGTTTTTAACGAGGCAACACTAAGCGCGTCCAACACCGATTCAGTTATGTAAAAATTATACTATTTTTCCTTCACTTTGATTTTTTTCCACTGAATTTTTCTTAGTAAATTTTTAATGATGCAACAATCATTGAATAGAGAATTTATTGTACATCCAAATGGGGGTGTTATAAAATATGTATTAAGTTGATGTCTATTTTGTTGGTTTTGGCTCTCCTATGATGTTTGGGACATAACTGAGATTGAGGAAACTTTGTGTTGTGTTATTTTGAGTTTTGGTTTATTTACAAATTTGCCATTTTGGCTCAAATCTATAAATACAAGTGTTATTTCTAGGTTTTAAGAGAGAACAAGTTTGAGAAGTATTTTGAGAGTTATCAAAGCTAAAGAGAGATAGATCTCCCATTTGAGGGGTGAGTTCTTGTGAGGTTATGAGTGACTTTCTAAGAGAGATAAGTTATGTGTGTGTATAACCTTTGGGTTCCTCCATTTATCTACAGAAAGAAGAAATCCTCCTTGGTGGATGTAGCCCAAATTTGGGTGAACCACTTTATATCGTTGTTGTTTTTCTTTGATGATTACTTGTATGTTCTTCTTTGTCTCTTCATTGATGCTTGGTTGAATTAATTGGGAGTTTTCACACTAGTTCATTTTAGGAACAAGGACTTGGGTGTTTTTCGCACACCAAGTGTTTGATAAAATTTCCGAGTGAGTTTTATCGTCTTAGTCGCTAGAGATAGTCTTGCTTTAGCGCAACAAGTGGTATCAGAGATTTGGTTGCATTATTTGGCCGGTATTTTGGTTCGAGGTCGAATAAATTTTGGCAATTTTGGCATAGCTTTTGTTTTTGTTCCAAATGACGGAAAATGTGGAGAGTCCTCGAGAATCAACCTCTACGAGCGGAGGCTCTAAGAGATGGGATTCGATTTATGGATCGAGTGTCTCAATAAAGACAGACATGAAGTCTTTTAATGAGAAGATCAATTTTGGGTTATGGTAAAGATTAATGCGAGGCGTTCTTGTACAACAGAGATTGCAATTAGCATTGTTGGGGGTAGAGGGACGACCGGTAGGCATGACCGATGCCGAGTGGATTGACATTGATCAAGTAGCGGCTTCGTTTATTGAGATGCTTATCACGGATGATGTGTTGAATAATGTGATGGTGGAGACCACGGCTAAAGGCATGTGGGATAAGCTTGAAGAGATTTATTTGGGAAAGTTGTTGTCAAATAAGTTGTTCCTCAAGAAGAAACTCTTCGAGCTTCAGATGAAGGAGGGTGAGGATATGATGAAGCATATCAACGTTTTTAATGCCTTGATAAATGACTTGAATCGGATAGATGTTCAATTCATTGATGAGGATCGAGCATTGTTGTTGCTTACATCATTACCCGATTCATACGAGCATTTTGTGACCACTCTCATGTTTGGGAAGTCTATGCTCCGGTGCAATGAGGTTGTGCAAGATATTTAATCTCATGTCACGATGTCAAAGAAGGAAGGTGGAGGTGATGGGTATTCCCATAATGAAGGCCTTACAGCAAGAGACAAAGGTGGGCAAAATGGCGGGAGGAACTCCAACCAAGGATTTAATGACAGTAGTGGGTCTAGATCAAGAGGTGTTAGTGGTAAAGGGACGAAATGCTACAAGTGCCGGGAATGGGGTCATATGATCCGAGAATGTCCTTTATGAAACGACAAGGTTAAGGGCAAGGTTGATTCTGAGAGGGCAATGGTAGCGAGTGCGAATTATAAAGATGAACTTGGAGAACTTCCCACAATCTCTAAGGTTAACTCTCTTTCCCAAGATGATTGGATATTAGATTCGGGATTGTCGGATCACATTTGCTCTAAGAGGGAATATTTTGATACTTTCACAAAAAATGAAAAAGGTTCTGTGTCTTTGGCTAACGGAGATAAGGTTGCCGTTGAGGGTGTCGAGATGGTGAAACTCCAGATGTTCGATGGGGTGGAGCGCACTTTGGGTGGTGTGGACTATGTCCCAAAGTTGCAAAAAAAATTGATATCCATTAGCTGTTTAGATTTCAAGGGTTATCGGGTGTCGGTGGCGGGTGGAGTCTTGAAAGTCACACGCGGTTGTATGGTCCTAGAGAGGGGAGAGGGGAGAGGAGAGAGAGGGGTTGTATCGTCTAAATCAGACTTCGAGAAAGATGGGAAAGCGGTGTGCACAAGTGATCGAACGTTCGAGGCATGTCTCGTTTGTGAACAAAGCGAAGACATTGGGTGTTATCTTTCCAAGACTAGATGGTAGTGATGAGATAATACCTACTAGTGGAGGGGATGGATCGAAGTCCCCCTCCAGGGCCAACGGGTGATGTTGACTCGATTTAGTTGCACACATGTATTGACCGATTAGAATCGAGGAGATGTAGGACTGTGATGGATTCGATATGTCACTACAAAAAAAGTAATTTTAATACTAGACTTTTTGAGACGGCTAAAATTTAAGTCTCTAAAACCCATCTTTTGGGAGGGGTAAAATTAGCGGTATTAAAAACTTATAGTTTTTAAGACCGCTAATTTACCCTTCTCAAAAGGTATAATTTTTAAAACCGCTAATTTTACCAGTCTCAAAAGATAATACTAAAGAGACAGTATATTAGTAGGCGTCTCAAAAAATATACCTTAATGAGACCGCTAAAATCAATTTGGATTCCCCCTTTGCAAATTTTTACTCCCGCTTCTTTCTATCATCATAAGAAAACAAAAAAAGGAAAGGAAAAAAAGGCAAACAAAAACAAGTCAGTGTGTTCCCGCGTCTCTTCGACTGTTCTCCTCCGCCCCGGGCTTCTCCTTCTCCTCCACGCAACTCTCTCTCTTGGCTCAGCCTCCCATTATTGTTCTACTTATCTAAGTTAAGTAATTTAAGATCTACAAATGTGTTACTTTGTTTATTCATTCAAGCTTTATAGTAGATGAATATGAGAATCAATTAGGTTTTGGATTTAAAGTTGTGATTAGTTTGAATATGACAATATGGACAATGGATCCTTTCATTTCAAGATCTAATTAGTTATATTTACTTTTGATTTTATTTTGTGTCTCAACCTTTAGATTTGGTTTGTTGATTTTTTATAAGGTATGAAGTGAAGTGTTTGTTTTGAATCTTAATCTATTGTATTTATCGTCTTACAAATAGTCACATTAAGTTTTGCACCAATTGTAAATTGTTTGTTTTTTCTAATAGGTTGGTTTTACATATTTGAGCATGTATCACCCATGATGATGGGTTATTTACATTTTGCTTTTGAATTCACCTTTATACACGCTATTGATTGTATTCGTATTTTGTAATTGAAAAAGCGAAAAATAATGAAATCTTTGTAGTATTGTTGAATCATTTTGTTATATGACCATTCATCACTTTCTTACTATGCAAATATTATATAAAAGAAGGGTTTTACATAAATTAATATAAGAAAATTTATAATTTAACAATATATTTAACTTTATTCTGTGAGTTATAGTTCGAGCATATAGATTATGGAAGTTTGTGCAAAACCC
Organism: Sambucus nigra; assembly: GCA_949130495.1. Lineage (NCBI taxonomy): Eukaryota > Viridiplantae > Streptophyta > Magnoliopsida > Dipsacales > Adoxaceae > Sambucus > Sambucus nigra. The sequence continues at coordinate 75,944,380 of OX422210.1, read as the reverse complement.
CATTTGTTTTTCATATTTGGTTCCATCCCTGATATACATGTTTTTCATGTTTGGGTATTTGACAGGAAGCTATTGCTTACGTGACCGCTTTCATTTATTTTGAGACATTTTATCTAAGCCCGGATATTCAGGTTACAACATTGAATTAATATGGATACGAGGTAATTTTAATTCTTAATTATTGATCTATATCATTACTTTTTGTACATATGATTTGTAGTGGTGATATGAAGTTAAGGGTGAGCTAATTGAAAACTGGATTAATTTGTAGTGGTGATGGGAGGTTGAGGGTGAGCCAATTGAAAACCCGAAATGCCAATTGGTTATTGTAGTATGTTTTTATATTAATATAAAATAATATTTATTTACTAGTTTGTGTGAATTTTAGTTATATTATGGATATGTTTGTTTATAATTGATAATCTAATTCAACGGGGTGGGTTTTGGCAGGGACCCACCCTGCACTCACCCCTATTGGGGGGAAGGGGGGGGGGGGTAAATAAACGGGTCGGGTTGGGTTTGAAATGAAAAAACGTCGGGTTCGGGGCATGACGAGTTTTGTGTGTAAAAAGCTCCGAACTCACCTCGTTTAAGGGTATTAGTATAAGTATCTAACTTAAATTTATGCACTTTACTTAGTTTGGGATAATAATAAATCAATGCATACTCTTAGTTAGAGGACTTCATTTTTTATTAGTTTAACATTAGAAAAAATATGAAATCCATTAAAATACTTGAATAAAATAAGTTAGAAAATATCATTAAAATGCTTTAGGGCGGGTTCGGGGCCCTCACGTGGTTTTAAACGAGTTAGTGGAGGGGGCGGGGTAAGCAGGTAACGGGTTTGGGGTGGGGTAACAGGGTCGAGTTGGGCCAAACCCTTCCCATTGCCATCCCTAAATGTTACACTTGCCAGTCATTTAAGGGGCACCACTCCCAATGTTGGACTTTATACGCCCCTTCTAGTCCACTGCTAATAGGATGTTTTGATCGCGAACTGTGAATGGACGTATTTCTATCTTTGTCATAGTCGTCCATTTCTCTAATGTGGGATGCTTCATTCCGTGTAGAATGACATCGGACTCTTCTCATGTCGCCATATGGTACTTTCAAGAGATTGTTTGGTCTTCACGGTGTGCCCATGAGTATTAGCTTTGATCGGGTCATTGGGATGTTATGTTTCACTTACTATTTTTTATGCTCATTGCGACCTCTATACCGTCATTTTTAGTCTACGACCAACACGATGTTTTGATTACGAACTACGAAAAGAAATATTTATATCTCTGTGATAGTCGATCGTTTCTCTAATGTGGCATGCTTTATTCAGTGACATCAGACGATTCCCATGTTGACATTTGATACTTTCAAGAGATTGTTTAGTCTTCATGATGTGCTAATGAGTATTACCTCCGACCGGGTCACCGGGATGTTATGTTTCACTGACCACTTTTGACACTCACTATGGCTCCTATTCTTTTACACTTTACTTGCAGAATGTGGTTGTTAATTGAGGGCTGGGGAACTTCTCTAGTGTTTTGCCTCTGACAATCCTTGACAGCTGGATTTTATTATCAATTAGGATGATTTTGTATATAATAATGTTGTTAACAGTTACACAAGTCTCTCCCCATTTTAGATTTTACTTAAATTAAAGTTCTTTAATCTATGTTCATTGGTCTACTTGGTAATGGCCAAGTGTTAACACCTTTGGGTGTCTGAATAGCCAACTTTGCTTTAAAGGGAAGGTAGAGTTTCTTTTTGCCTTGAAACTAACCTTATTGCACTTCTTTGAGTTATAAAGACAAGGTCATACCGTTATGGATCAAAGACAAGGTCACGAGAGTTTGGTTGTTGTTGCTGGAACAGTTACCCTGGAAGAAATCAATGCTACCGGTGCTAAGGTGTTGGAATACATCTCTGATTTTGGGGAACCATATGCACCCCTTGCTGCAGCGATTATTTCATGTTTTCCAAAGAAAGTGCATGTTGATGGAATAGGTGAAACTGAGTTCAAAAGAGTGCCAAATGAGATTACAACTGCTGTCAAAGAAGGTTTGGAGGAACCCATAGAGGCCGAGCCAGAGTTAGAAGTGCCAAAAGAATTAATAACCTCAATGTAGCTGCAGGAATTGAGGTTACAGAACAGGCCATTTTTTTCCGTGTAATTCCTAAAGTGAATGCCATAAAAATCTTTTATAAGGACCGATTTTCGTGACTACTCACCTATATTGAGTCTTATAATCAATTTTCTCAAATCAAACCATATAGGACTGATTTTTGTCAACCATTGGATCTCACGGACTATATGACAACCCCAAGGTCATCAATATACTTGATCTTAAAATTCCCTCTCTTGCATGCTCCACTTGAAATCTTGGCACTTATCATCACTATTGATTTGACTCCCATTGGCCAAAGTTATAGGAGTAATTGAAACAATTTTATAATCATATGTATATAGAAAGGCCAGCAAGTCCTTTTCTGATTTATAGCACATGCTCTATGTGACATTGGGCAGAATCTGAGTTATATTGTAATTAGAAAAGTAGAAATGGCACAATAATAAGGACCGAAAGCTATGTACAATTGTGAAAGAAAAGGGACTGTTGTCATGAGAATTGAGAACATCCCCAGGTGAATTTTTACATTGGGTACAGTGAATGATATTAGTTTAATGTGAGAAACAAAAAAGTCCCTCAATCCCATCCAGTATCACATGGTTGAAGTTATTTGGTGCTACAAAAATGTTTCGTCCCATACCGTTTAGATTTCTATTCAACATTATTCTTTAGCAATGAGACAATGCCTAGTTATCACTTTCGTTTATTAGTGTACTTTTCTCCTTCTATGTTGTCCTCCCAGCTGCAATATGTATGCCCTTAAAGTAAAGTTCATAACTGTAATAGGACTAGCCTTTTTCTCTCCTTGCGTGCATTTCAGATGGACTAATCTTAATCATTTGGTGGGTGGGTGGGGGGGTCTGGATGATAGTGGCTTGGTTGGATTTTTATTAATTTTAATTGGAAGGATACAAGTTTAATTAAAACGAAAATAAAACAATACAAAGATAAAGTGGACCAATAGTACACTATACTCAGAAATAAAAAAAATGTACAAAGCTACTATAAACGGATACAAAATAACATAAAAGGCACCCTTTATTTTTTAACTCAAACAGAACTGAAAAAATCGCGTAAACTAAACCTACTCTGATAGTGCATTCCCCCCGTATTAAAATTGGGAGAGGGACTTATAAGGTTTTCTTTGACCTTGTATGTAGTTGAGTTTGAAGGCCGCCAAGGATTATTTTGGCAAAAATAATGGAGGTTAGCCGGGCTTAATTTGGTTGGTGGGTTTGGAAGAAGAGGTAGATTCTTGGAGTCCTGCCAAAATGTAGGTATGATTCAAGGTTTTGGTAGGAACATTTTAAATGGTTTTCGAATTTCTTCCTTCAACCCACTGGAGAAACTAGAAACAATTAATGATGACAGATTTATGGCTTCGAATTTCTCTTGATACCCAGTGATGGAACATATATGATACCTCATGTGGTCATTGGAATCCAGAAGAATCGAAAATTACAACTCCTCTATCTATTATGCCTAATTTTCATGAACAACACCAACACTCCATTTGGTGAGTGCAAGCCAATGATACATCCGATGGGTGCAACACCGAGAGTGAATTCGACACATGTAAATTTACAAACCAACACTATGATATCTACCGAGCTCATTTTCAAAATACCTTTTTAAATATTTCTTCGGGATTCATCTTCAATCACCTCAATTATTACAATTTCTGGGCAACATAACCCCAATTTCATCATAGCGCTCAGCAAAGCCTAATCGACTAGGCAGCACACTTAGCTTCATGTCTCATTACATGGACATTTTAATGAAGTTATATGGATATGAAGATTTGGAAGAACATGATCAAGTATGTTGGACCACTTCTTCAACCTCTCACGTTTACAAGACGATGTATCTCCATCAAATACTTACAATCTGCTAAAGAATCCAATCAAATGAGTTATCCATTTTTAATACTTTTTACTTATTTTCCCCATGTGTTAACATATACATTGCTAAGGGTACTAGATGTTATAAAAATTTCATCACCAAAATTCTCGTTTAGGTTGCTAGTTGCTTATTTACAAAAATAAATTCAATTACTAAGTTCTATCAACCCTTTTCTTGATGGGTATTGCTCAAAATGGCTTATAAATTCATTAGACTGTTTGGTTATTTAGGAGTATTTCGAATTAACTGTTCACTTTGTTATGGTGATAAAAATACTCTCATGCATGTAATACTATCCTCACTATTTGTCTTCATGCATATCAAAGACAACTTATACGCTCATGAGTCATGTGTCCTGTGGACATATATTTTATCTTCATTAAAACACAAGTTAGGAAGAGGCTCAAGCACAACTATTGTGCAGTTTTCAACCATTCGTGTTATCATTCTAAATCCTCTGTAGAAGTACACGGAGAGTTGCCATATTTTCGAAGCCTGTGGAATTCACCTTCGGCAAACACCTCAAAGCCTTTGTATAATTATTTTCAACAACTAGGATTCACTAATTCAAGGAAATTGCTTGCAGATTCATCTGATGCAGCACCAATCACCTCTTCGTGGACACCAATTTTGGCATTAGATAGTGGAAAAGACGAAGCCTATAAAGGTATCTCTAAACCCTCCATGGTTCAAATAGTTTTGAAAGGCATAAAACAGAGTCCTAAGAAGATGAACCTGGTTGCTGCATTGGTTCGTGGCATGCGTGTTTAAGATGCCTAAGCCCAGAAAGGTGTTTAACATCCAGACTGTCTTCTCATTGTTGATAAGTTTGTGGGGAAGGGATTCTTTAAAAAGAGAGTATCCTATCATTCTAAGGGGAGAAGCGGGATTAAAATGAGACCTGAGTGTAGGTTGACAGTAGTAGTACATGAAATAACTCCTGAAGAGGAGGCCGAGATAGCGAGGCTTAGAGTCAGAAATTTCCTCAAGCTCACCAAACAGGAAAGGCGCCTCGTACCTCATAATCTTATCGAGACTACTCTAATATGGAACCGCAAAGGCAAAGCTAAAAGTGTTATGGCTGCATGAGCAAAATTTTGGCTACATTTGTTCTGTTCTTGATAGAGAAGACTTTTCTTTGCATGAAGCTTATCGTGACAACTGCAATTTGGAACCGTAAGGTGATTTTTTTGTTACATCTTAAATTAACGGTTGAATTGTTTGTTCAAATGATACGATGTGTTTTTAGAGATTGATGCTAATTTTTTGTTTGAGAGAATATAAAAAAAACATGATTCCTCCACTATGTTTACACTATTTATTCTTGCAAATTCAAATAACCCATTGCTATCTTGAATAACTTCAACCCACTTCATAATTACATTACTTCACATGCTGGATGAATAGAAAATATAACCTGTCACAAAATCACTTTTGCTATGAACTAGACTGTCTTAAGCCTTAAGGGGCCAAATTTTGGTTCGAGATTTGACTATAATCTTACCCAAATACGTACACCTATTTTGTATAAATATCTATGAATCCATTGGGAGTGTGCCAAAAAAATGGAAAGAATAGATTTTATCCTATAACCATGGGTGAATCCCCATTTTACACCCCATTACTTTTGGCAAATACCAATGACATGTTATCAAAACTATCCGCTGTCAGATACCGACGGTCCCCCCTCAAAATGACTTAAATTTTGAGTTCTTGCATTTCTCTTGCTTTTGACGAGAAAATTATTCTCTACACTTATGTTAGTGTCTCGCTCGTGATATGTGTTTGTATACACAAATTATTAATTTATTCTTGTCAAGACGCACTCTGGAAAGCTTCCTCGGGCAATAATTGTCCTTAAAGCTCCCAATGCGAATCGTTGCATGCCTCAGGCAGTACTTATCCTTAAAGCTCCCATCAAATTATATATCAACATACATTTTTTTGTGAGCACTGCCTGGGGCAGGAAAAAGATCTTTTTTTAGTACACCATGACATCCACTGCTTCGAGCACTGAACACTGGGCAGTAAAGAAATCTTTTTACTGGTTGAATAATATCATGCAAATTTATTTGTTGTCTGTATTTTTAACAAAAAAATTATATAGTTTTGTGCTTATGTTTGTTTTCTAACCGTTGGGTACCTTTGATCATTAACATATATACATTGTTTTTTCAGAGGGTAGAACAGAGAGAATCCGTCGATAATATTAGCATGTGGAAAGCCACTCGAGCTCCAAATAATAAACCTTTGAGTGTTGAAGATGGATCATTTGATAAAGCGGTATGTATAAATATTAATTCGTAAGCAATGCTTGAAAGGTTTATTTACTTTAATATTTGTTTTAAATTGTGTTCTTGAAAATTTATATTATGTTGATTAATATAAAACAGGTGAAAATTTTCTATGGTGGTGGTGAGAATTTTTTATGGCGGTGGTCAGAATTTTCTATTGGTTTGTGTATAGTATTCTTAGGAACAATTTTAATGTTTAAAACCAGCTAGCTACCTACGGTTTTCATGAATAAACAAAGGAGACTCTGTCGATTTGAAAAAAAAAATAGTTGTTAGATATTTCTACTATTTGTGATGAGAATATAGTATATTGATTCATTGCACATTGTATTGTTAATGAATGTGATCTTAATTTTGACATAATTGACACTATTTTTTTTTTGCAGGTGATAATTTTTGTGGAACATGCAATGTTAATCAGTGATTTTGGAGGTCGTACACCTTAAGATTGCGGGATTACTTTGATAAAAGCATTTTGTATTTTGTAGTATAAGAACTTAATGTATTTTTGTTGTTAAGTCGAAAATTTGAACTTAGCATGATAATTTTGTTTTGATGAATATTTGGAGATGCTTGTAAGAACTCTAAATATTGGTGAATGAAAATGATTTGTTGTATTTGGTTGAAAATCATTTTATGTATTATATTTTATGACTATTCTTTGTGTTGTGTTGTCTCAAATGTAATTCAGTTCTATATTAAACTTTAGCGATAGATTTTATTGTCCACAATATATTGGTGCAAAAATTTTAAGATCCCTTCAACTCTTTTGGGATGGTTAAAAATGTCCTAAAAATACATTAAAGACGGCGATATTGCCGTCTTAAAAAGATCTTATAAAATAGTAATCTTTTGAGACAGATTAATTCCTGTCTCAAAAGCAGTTTTTTGAGACAGCTTTCTTGCCGTCTCAAAAGGGTCATATAAAATGATGAGCTTTTGAGACGGATCCGTTCCCGTCTAAAAACCTCTTTTGAGACGGCTATAACGTCACACAAAATATTTATAACCCCCTATCAAAAAGAGCCCCCCTAACCGTCCCAAATAGCGTCCCAAAAAGTATTTGAGACGGATAAACCATCTTTTGGGACTATTAGGCCACTGTCTCAAAAGCTAATTTTTTTGTAGTATGTGTGTAGCTAGTTCAAGGAAGGTCGATGGATGATTGTTTGCGAGCATTGGCAAACGGGAGTCTTTTGTGACAAAGACTTGGTATATCTTTCGAAGGTGAGATTTGGAGGGTGTGGGAGGTGAGGAGTTTTCCCTCTCATCCATGGTTATTTCTCAAGGTGGAAGATGGCATTGATGTGTTTGAATGTTTCGTGTAAAGAGGGTGTATGCTATATGTATTGTATGGGGGTGTACTCACCGGGTTACATGAGCGAGATTCACCGTATGCTTACATGGGAAGCATTCAGATGCACGTGATGGAGAGTCCTGAGCTTAGAATTTGGTTCCTCAGCCGGTGGAGTTATTTGGAGTCTTGGAATGAAGACTTACGGTATCTCGCTTCATGGTTGAAGTTTGAGATGGCTTAGCATCAGGTGGAGCGTATTGGCTTGTTATAAGTCGGGATGATCTTCAAGTGGATTCGATGTTTGTATTCCGAGTTTGGTTGGATCTTGAGGATCGCCTGGGGGAATCGCATTAGCTTGGTAGATGGTGGGACGGTCTTCAAGCAGGTTCAATTTCAGCATTCTAGAGATTAGTTGGATCGTAAGGATCGTCAAGGTGGAGTTTGTTGGTTTTGGCTCTCCTATGATGTTTGGGGCAGAACTGAGATTGAGGCAAGTTTGTGTTGTGTTATTTTGAGTTTTGGTTTATTTACAAATTTGCCATTTTGGCTCAAATTTATAAATACAGTGTTATTTCTAGGTTTTAAGAGAGAACAAGTTTGAGAGTTATTTTGAGAGTTATCAAAGCTAAAGAGAGATAGAACTCCCATTTGAGGGGTGAGGGTGAGTTCTTGTGAGGTTGTGAGTGACTTTCTAAGAGGGATAAATTGTGTGTGTGTATAACCTTTGAATTTCTCCATTTATCTATAGAAATAAGAAATCCTCCTTAGTGGATGTAGCCCAAATTTGGGTGAACCACGGTATATCGTTGTTGTTTTGCTTTGATGATTATTTGTATATTCTTATTGTCTCTTCATTGATGCTTAGTTGAATTGATTGCGAGTTTGCACACTAGTTCATTTTGGAAACAAGGTCTTGGGTGTTTTTCGCACACCAAGTGTTTGATAAAATTTTCGAGTGAATTTTCTCGTCTTGGTCGCTAGAGATAGTCTTGCTTTAGCGCAACACATTTATATTTCAATCCATTGGTATTCCACAATACACGATCTATTGGATTACTTATTTTGTACCCAGTATTAACATGTCAATGAAATGAAAGACTCACTTCTTCTAAATTATCTCTGTATACCCTTTATTTTACAACATTAGATTAATTGAACCATGCTTAACAATTTAGTACGTGTCCTTTAATATTAAAATATGATTTACCACTCTTGGACCCGCTAAATACTCTGGTGTCCTTTAATTATACATATGTAGATACAAGTTTGTTCTTTGCTTTATCAAATATTCATTAAGTTTTATTTTATCATCAATCAAGAAGCTATACAAATTACAATCACTAAAACATCACAAAATCTTGAAATAGTTAGTTGCAAAATAACAGTTGTATGTTTTTTTATTTTCTCTTTATTCTTATTTTAAATAAAATGACAAATAAGTATAATCTTATTGTAACATGATAACTTTGCCCTGAGTTCACTATTATAAGTAAAAAACTTCCTCCTAGCTGCTAACTCATCTCATCCTCGCTTAATTTAAGCCACTTCTGTATTTCAGTATATGTGAGCTCTTTTCATGCTCCACGCACTCAATTTTGAGATTTTAACATCCTCAGTTCCATTGTTGAAGGCATAAAGGTGGGCCCCACGGTCCAAAATTAATGTGGGATAAACCCTAGCACTCATGCAAGCCTTTCCTTCTCCTCCAAAGCTCTCAATTATAGACCGATCTATCTGCAAGAGGGTTGAATCCCATATATACATTAAAAATCTGACCTTAACTATTCTTTAAAATAAATACAATGCTAAATTGGCCAAATATTTTTTTTTTTTGCATTATAGTAATTTATGAAAAATATTAAATAATATGTATGGCATTTTAGAGGGCAAGTAAACATTACATAAACCCAAAGGGCCAAATTGAATATAAGAGTTTGTATTTTAAACTTTTGAAAAATAAAAATAAAAGTCAAAAGTAAATGTTGAAATTTCTCCCAAAGGGCCATGGGCCATGGACCAGTTTGTCCCGAAATAATTATGTTAATGTAACTATACAGAATGGCTAAGTAGATGCTCTTAATTTCGGAGAAATTTCTAGTAGGAAGAAGAACTCAAGTCCATTTTTTCTGCAGAAATGTTGTCCCTTAAGAAAAGTTATCATAACTTACCAGACTCCTCAGTGACAGTTTCTCATGAACAGGGTCCACATTCACAAAAGCCCCATAACTGGTTTTGTCATAATCCATATGTAACGAAGACCTGTTAATAAAAGAAATATATCAATACACATCTCTCTGTGACAAAAAAACTAAGAGATAGAATTCAAAGTTTATCAATAATAACCCATTAACCAAAAAGCAATTTCTTAGACTTGTTTGTAGAACAATCTAACTAGCATGTTCAAAACATTTTTGTTCCCGTATAAGGAATAATAAATATATAGATACATACACACACATATATGTGTAAGTTTTTTTTACCAATGAAAGTTGAGCTTCTTAGAATTTTTCACTATCTATAATTTGTCAAAAAACTCTCTTTGAATGTTAAATTACAGTGAAATTTTCAGGGAACAAAATTTTATTGTGATTATTTTATAAACATCGTTGCATGTTTTAACCTCTTCCATTTCAACTTTATGTTTTCTAGTTGCTGACTTGTATTTAAACAACAGTTGTACTTCTTGGTGTATCACAATAAATAACAATACACGTACATATATCTCTCTCAATATATTAATTCATATCTAATGCAGTTTATTGTTTTAATAATTAAGTTATAATAAAATTATTTAGGAGACTTTTTAATTATTATAGTAATTCTTCTTTATAGAACGAAGTCGGTTCCTCAAAAACTGTTAATAATAACTTATTAAATATTAAGTATTAGTGTGAAAGAGACATGGACATGTATTTTGGATAGAGAGGGAGAGGGAGACCTGCTTTGGTCACTGCACATGAGCACCACATATTTTTGTTGACTTTTGAAAATTCTAAAGAAAATTGCTGTATATTCTTGCAAGTCCTTTGAAGCTAAAACCAGTAACCCAAATGGTCCAAGCCCACCTTTAACTGACGCACCCTTTTGGCTACAAATCACTCGTGGGTCCGTCCAGCTTGGATCCAGCATCTCAGCTCTTTCAAACCTGTTGACTTCAAATGTAACATCTACATCTGCCTGTAACAACAAATGAATAACTATTTGTGATAAACTGTAAAACTACGTGTAATGCAATACCACCTCCCAATCTTATTACATCAGCTCAAAGAGTAATTCTACGACCAATCTGATTCGACATTTCATGTTTGCATTTGTTTATGTCCGAAGTCAAACGAATATTAATGTAAAGACAAAATAAAACGTACAAAATGAGTCTGGGTAAAATTACTTTAACTCAAATTATACTATATAATTAAAGTTAACAATAAAATCAGGTCTTGACATTTGTTATTTTCACAAAAAGACACGTGTATAATTCTCAAGCGAGCATAACATACGAAGAAAAATAAATCTTATAAAAAATCACCAATATATAAGCTCTTCCAGTTGCACCTCTTCTTCAAGGTACTCTCTTTATGCGCCTTTGAAGATTTCAAGTCATTTTCATATAATTTGTCAACTTCTATTTTCATTAATAATTGTAAGTCTTTCTTTGCTCATTGATATTGTTCTAGTTCCTTTATGACAGATCTAACTTTATGCAATTTTCAAACAATTCCTTTCAACTTATTCAATTTTGATATTCAGCCATCAAACCCACTTAATTTTGGCATGAATACTTAATTATTACTTTTATTTATCTAAAAAACAAATTAGGTTCGCCACATTCCTCTCATCTTTGTAATTCACAATTCACCCTAAAATACAATATCATTTGTTGTTAGATCATCCTAATAGGTATGTTCAAAGTGTTTAAAAATCCATTGGTTATATTATATTTGGAGACTGCTATGGGAGTTAACACTCAAATTTGCACTACCCGTATGGCTTTGTTTTTTTAATTATTCGAGATGTTGGTCATTAAACTCGTAGAAATAGTTAATTTAGCTATTTAATTTTTAATTTATTCTAATTACTGATTTTATGTTTCTATTTATTGTAAATTTATTTTTTACATATCAGTGTGTAAGAAAAAGGTTTTAAGGATATCACTGTATTTGAAGAAAACCATAACATAATTATTTTTTTACTAATTTTTTGGATTTGAAGCAAATTACAATATTTATTTTATCATTTAGGGTTATATTTGACAAATTTATACACGTAATAATTTTTTTATATGATTTCGAAAACACAATTTGATATTTTAGTGTATACTTAAATAATTTCGTTAAAAAACATTTTGCATCACGGAATTTGCATGCTAGTTGTCATATATTTTTAATGCATCAATTGATGTGTGAATTATCCACAACTAAATTTTATTAAACAAATAGATTGAATACACGTTGCTACATCAGTTTTAACTATGCTAATAAATTGTGTCAATACAGAATTAGTTTAACCAAAAACTCACCTGAGTGGGTGTTATCCCTGTAACTTCAAGCACGGAACCACCCTTGAGCACTGAGCTAGGCGAGTTGACTCGGTTCACTCGTAACTTTTCGATCTCTTCAATTGGCCACTGGACCAATTGTTTTCCAGATTTGTCCAGCCAAATTCTCCTAGGAATTGCCTTTAAGAATAAAGAAGAGAAAAAAAAAATCAGTCTTGGTCAGGTCTTGGAAACAACTATTTGAGCCGTTATGGTGGGTTGAAATTTTGATGAGCTGAATCAGCTCTTAATGTTTGTCCAAAGATGTTGGCTCGGGTGAGAACAAACTTGGTGGTAGTCCCATTTTTTGATTAAAATGTGCTGACCTTATTTAATGCGGGGTAACATAATTCTCCCACTTTTAGGTGTAAAAACTTTTAGCAACAAATAAATAATATGCGAGTGTCAACAAATATAGATTCACACTTTTTACTTCAAAATTTCAATATGAGCTTTTTCTGATTTTAAGAAAATACATACAATTGTTCACTTTTATTTTTATTATTTTTAAAATAGTTTGGAGTATCACACAGTTTGAAATTTATAAAAATAAGGAGTTTTGAGCTCACAGATCCATTGGAAATTCCTTTGTTTGGAAAATTTGCAAAAAATCAGAATATCAATAAGACATACTGGTCGTTTTTTAAAATGTATAATATTGTAAATTTCAAGTTATTGGTAAATCTTTGAAAATATCCAAAATAATTTTTCAAAATTTTCCAACGGGAAAATTTCCAATTTTGGCATGAAAGTTGGAAATTAATAGGCCTAACGGCAATGACACAAAATTTGACACAATTGACTTAACTAGGTTAAAGCTATTGCGAATCCAGGAAAAGTAAACCCAAAAGTTAATTAGTGATAACAACTAACTTACCTGAATTCCAGACCATCCCTTCATCACATCAATAGTTGGATTAGTTGACTCATTAATCCAACCCCACAATATCCTCCTATTTTTCTCACTATCGAAAAATGTCTTCGAGGCATAAAATTTCCCATAATCATACCTCAGTCCCATCCTGTTATCCACGGATCCCTTATCCGGGGTATAAATATCCTTATCATGATTATACGTACCAATAGTGTAATACTCGTGTTTAGTGTCATCCAAACTCGCCTTAAGTACATGTTTAACTCTATTACCAATCGTCGATGTGTCAACACCATTTTGGGTCCTAGTAGAAACTGGATAAAAATCGGGGCATTCCCACATTCCGGTGTCTTTGGACGAATGCAACGGGTGTTTGGCTTTAACCCAATGAATAAAATCGCGACTTCGGTATAAAATTGCCATTCCTCGACGATTTCTTTTGCTACCAATTATTACTCGCCATATTTTGTTGGGACCCATCCAAGCAGTGGTGGGGTCCCTAAATGAACTCGCGTTTATTTGATTCATTTGGGTTGGGCTCATTAATGGATTATAAGGTGACTTGACCCATTCTATCAGATATGGGTCCGAAAGGTTCTTGGGTCGGGCCAAATTTTGGACTTGGTGGTTTTGTGGGTTTATTCCGGTGTAGAGGATTACGGGTTCGCCACTAGGCAGCATTGTGGTGGACCCCGACCAACATCCGTTTATATCGGACGGTTGGGATGGGTAGATGGCAGGATCGTGTGGGGTCCAATTTACGAGATCGGTCGATGTGGAGTGGGCCCACACTATATTTCCCCAAATTGCTCCACGTGGGTTGTACTGATAGAACAAATGGTATATCCCTTTGTAAACCATAGGTCCTGCAGCAATAATAAAATAGAATTATTTAATAACCAGATAAAATTGTAACACTAGAAGTCAAATACAGCCGATCTTGACTACAGGCACAAAATATATACATATATTTATTTATAACATTCAATCGTTTGTCCTTCTCTTAATATAAGCATAAACTTCATACAAAAACTTGGATATTTCTGTTTTGAATAATCAAATTTCCAGAAAATGAGGACAAGATGTTCCTATTCAAATCTCCCAAGTAATATTTTTAGTCAAGTGGTTCAATTATTTCAAAAACTATAGTATTCTTTAATTGGGTTTTCTAATTGAATGAATTATTTTGTTGAATTGATCTCAAAGTGCGAAAGACAGATCCTAAAAACTAAATAAGTAAAATGTTATATTTTCTTGTTTTGTACTATACAATAGTTGCATTATACCCAAGCACTTATAATTTATTTCAGGTAGCTTTATGAACGTCTTACTACCAGGCGAACTACGCATTTGTTGTAAATACTGATTCTAGGGACACTTTTCCTATTTTTTACGCCACATAACGGGTCTTATAACAAAATGCTGAGTTCATGTGTGTTCATTTAAAGTAATTCTAAAGATTTCTTGCATGAACAAAATAGCTAACTTTTGTTCATTTATTTACTTTCACCATAAATTTTGCCCAAAGACATGACAAAAACCTCAAATGTGTCACAAAAAATCGTTGCAAAAGTAATGAACTGGGTGTGACTATATTTTTTTTTATGTTGGTGAGGTGATAGCACAAAGCGAACATAAAAATAGGGACGAACTCAAAATAAGCATAAACTACCTACAAAAACGTTGTAAAAACTGAAAAAATAAAAATACATAGAAGAACTCACCATTAGGGTCTGTGAATCCAATGAAACCAATATGTCCATTCCAAATGCAGAACAAAGGCAAACTATTAGTGACATGAACAAGATATAGCAGTTCAAAACATAAAATCATACAAAACATATAGTAAGAAAAAGAAGATATATATGAAGAACATAAGTACCATTAATCCAATTCTTGGGTGGTTGAAAATGATATGCAGTTCTATAAGGCTGATTTGAAGATGTAGATTGGAGATTTTCAAGGTGTATAGAGACATGGTGGGAAGCCTCACCATGGCCAAGAAGTAGACAAGTGAAAAAACAAAATATTATCCAAACAAAAGAGTTGGCCATGGTTAGTTTGTTAGAAAAATATGAGAGGTGACCTATTTATGAAGGGCTTTGATGAGTAATGGGGTCTATAAAAGTTCTCTTATAAATAATGTGATTGATCACAAGTTGTGGCCACAAAAACGGTACAACCACCACGTTAAAGTCTATATATGAGAAGATTCAAGGAACATGTGGAGATGGACTTAAATGAAGGAAAAGTCAACTTAGTCTTTAAACATCATTTTATCCTTATCACATTGTATTTGAAATGTCAAAATTCTTCCTTAAACCACTAACTTGTATTGGATTGGGTTAGCCTGAATATGGATTTGATTTTAGGTAAAATGCTATTGGTATCTGAGTTATTTATTCGGATATATATTGACATTTCTTTAATCTGTTGTAATTATCCTTATGCAAATATGACTATCTCTTCGTGAAGAGAAATTCTATATGTTCCGTCTCAGTACCACCCAGCGACCCCATTCACTTCCCTTTTTTTTTTCTTTTTTTTTTTTTTTAAGTTTCTTACTGTTTTGTTTTGAACTTTTAATATAAAAACAGTTTTTATATTAAAAAAAACAGTTTTTTTATATTAAAAAAAAACAGTTTTTTCAATTAATATAAAAAAACATTTTTTTAATTAAAATCAAACAGTTTTTTTATAAAAATTAAAATTAAAAATATTTTTCGTAATATCGCGATTAATTAATGCCGCTGGTAAAAATATCGTGATTGATTAGTGCCGCTGGCGCGGACCCACATTCCCGGACTCACATCATTTGTTGAATGTGGGTTCACGCTAGTGGCACTAATTAATCGCGATATTTTATTTAAAAAATATCGCGATTAATTAATATCGCGATTAATAAGTGCCGCTGGCGCGTACCCACATTCCGAAACTCACATCATTTGTTGAATGTGGGTCTGCGCCAACGACACAAATTAATCGCGATATTTTTTAAATAAAATATCAAGATGAATCACATTCCCAGGGCCACATCATTTATTGAATTTGGGTCCGCGCCAGCGGCACTAATTAATCGCAAGAATGTGAGTCCGCACCAGCGACACTAATTAATCACAATATTTTATTTAAAAAATATCGCGATAAATTAGTGCTGCTGCCGTGGACACACATTCCCGAGCCCACATCATTTGTTGAATGTGGATCCGCGCCAGCTACACTAATCAATCGCGATTCTAAGACATCAAATTAAAAAAAAAAATTTGAAAAAATATTTTTTTTCATAAATAAAAAAATAAAACAACATTTAAATTAATCCATTAATGAGCATAAATATTTCATCATTTAAAATTGTAAATTAACAAAATGATAGGGAAGAATTTTGTTATGTTTTATTCATAGTAGATTCGAAAGTTATATATGAGTTTGTTCCTATAAATAAGTTATCCCCCCCCCCCCTCAAGGTGGAGAGTGCAAGGGCCGAACCAACTTGGAGACGAGAAATTGAAAGCGGTCTTTGCTAAGAGCTTTAGTTAAAGAATTAGCGAGTTGGAGATGTGTTGGAACATACGCAACAGCTAGGCCAGACAATATGGGCTCTTGAGGACGAAATCATACATAACCCACCCAAAATAATGTGTTTGGGGGCCATTAATTGTGTTTGTGAGTCAAAATGATTTGAGCTATCCAATAAGACGGTTTGTTGGTGGGTCATTAGCAGATCAAAATGGTTTTGGAACCTCTCAAAAAGAAAACTCAAATTACCAAAGAGTTTAAAGATTGTTTTTATTTAAGTACTTGTATATTTTTTTTTTCAAAATTATTATACCGTATTTATCCGTATATGGTATAATAATTGTTTTTTCAAAAAAAAAAGCGAGTCAACCGACCCGCCCCGGGTTTGCCCCGACCCAACACGTCCAAATTATTCTGTCCAACCCGCTTTTGACCCATCCAAATTTATTCGTATCCATTTTTGACCCGTCCATAACCGCCCATTTGCGACTACTAACAATAGCCCAACTTGTATTTTCTCACAAACCAAGTGGCAATTGAGCTCGTTGTGTATAATTCATTCATAAAACACAAGATTGGAGGCGGTGTGGAGAGTAGCTCGATTGTCACAATGGAGCTTAGTGGTTGTACATGGAATTCAAAGATTTGATAATGGATACTGAAGCCAAGTAAGTTAACATGCGACTGAAGCCATGGATCGATATTCAGCTCCGGCGGAAGAGTGGGAATAATTTGTTGTTTCTTGGATTTCCATGAAATGTGCCTAGTGCCTAAAAACGTGCGGCAGCCAAAAGTAGAACGGTGAGAAATGGGGCAAGACGCCCAGTCTGCTGAATAACATTATGCTTTTACATGAAGGCTACTGGAGGAGGAATAAAATAAGTTAGTTCCGAGAGCAAATTTAAGGTAACGAATGACTCATAAAGGTGCATTCTAGTGTGGTTCATGAGGAGTGCTCATGAATTGGTTGAGGACATTAACAAGGTAAATGATATTGGGGAGGGTCATGGGCGGACCCAGGTGGTCCCGAAGGTGGGCGGCCGCCCACCCGGGTTTTTCGGAATTTTTTTCCCGAGTATAGGTATTTTTTTTTTTGGACCTATGTGTAATACTTAATAATAGAAGGTGTAATAGTTTGGGGGCAGAAACAGAAATAACCCAAATTAATTCTCTACACAAACCCAACAAGACACGGTTATTTTTTTCATTTACCCTAACCTAAGTCCAACAACAGCCGCCGCCCTTGCTTGCTTTCTTCTTTGTTCTCTCTCTACCGCCCCTCCGCCAGCTCCCTCCGCAGCTGGCAGCTCCCTCCGCCCCTCCGCCAGCTCCCTCTCCGCCCCTGTCAGCTCCTCCGCCCCTCCTCTCTCTCCCCAGCAGCAGCAGCAGAGCAACTCTCTCTCTCTCCCCACCAGCAACTCCGCCGGTAGGCGGCACTGCGGCAGCCGGCCAGCGCCGTCCCTCCCTCTTTCAACAGTGCACACAGCCTGTGTGACACAGGTAATTTTTTGACATTCTTGAGTTTATTGTAAAAAAATATTGTTAGTTTATTGAAGAAAAATAGTTTATTGTAAAAACATTGTTAATTTAATCTAAAAATCAGTGTGTTCTAAAAAGTTGTTGGCATTGTTAATTTAATCTAAAAACATTGTTAGTTTATTTTAAAAACATTGAAAAAAATTAGTGTGTTCTAAAAATTAGTTTATTGTAAAAAAATAGTTTATTGTAAAAACATTGTTAAATTAGATTGTTGACATTGTTAATTTAATCTAAAAATTAGTGTGTTCTAAAAATTGTTGGCATTGTTAATTTAATCTAAAAACATTGTTAAATTAGTTTGTTGTTATTTATGAAATATAGGGCAAAATGTTGAAATATTTTAAAAAGACACGTGGAGGAGGCGAGACAAGTCAAAGAACCCCAACCCCAACCCCAACACCTCCGCCCGGTCCCGGACCGTCGGCCCCACCCAATATTGAAGCAAATTTAGAAGATTATCCTGCTGATCCGGGGTTAAGAAAAAGTGTTTCGGAGTATGACGTGAATGAAAGGAATGCGGTTCGATTGTATTACTTGACAAAAGGCCCTTGCCAGCAAACAAGTTTGTGTAATTTGATGTTTGATGACTAGTGTTTGTAATGAAAGATAATTTGACTATTTATATATGGTATTCTCGATAACACACAGGTTCTATAATTTGTGATTTTTTTTTAATATTATTTAGTTTAATTAAATATTATTTTATTTTTCGCCCACCCATTGCTAAAATCCTGGGTCCGCCACTGGGGAGGGTAATAGTAAGGTACAAAAGACGACCGCTGAGGCATTCATATTGTAAAGGATCAGATAAGGAGCACTTTCATCGGGATAAAGTTTGAGATTTTTTTTTATTGAAAAATCACATAGTTTTTTGCCAAAAGGTCCCAAATTCGATAAGATATCAAGAGTATACTTCCTCTTAGAGAGAGATATACCAGCTTTTTACTGGCTACTTTAATGCCCAAAAAGTATTTAAATGTACCTAAATCCTAGATATAAAACTTTTAGTGCAAAAACTTCTTGTGGAGAGATATAAAGAGATCATCATCATCAATTAATACAATATCATCGACATATACACGTATCAGAGTTAACTTAGAGCTTCTTTAGGAAGTAAATAAAGAATAGTCCATTATTGATTGGGTAAAATCAATGAGAGTAGATGAAAACATAACAAATCAGTTATGAGAAACGTGATTTGCTAATATGACAAACCAAATGCTCTTCCTGTCTGGAAAAACTAAGAGGAGGTTTCATGTATACTTCCACATTTAAATAACCGTTAAGAAACTTATTGTTGACATCGAGCTGGTATAATATCCAATGACGAAATGAAACTTATATATATATATATATATATATATATATATATATATAGAGAGAGAGAGAGAGAGAGAGAGAGAGAGCATGTTCTTATTGCGTACAATTTGGGTTCATGTTACTGAATCACTGAATCATGTTAATGTGTCTTACATATCAATTCTTTATGACATGTATCCATTATAAAATTAACTCGTTAGTAAGTCATATACTATGCATAAAAGTTGGAGGTTATATTTTCTGGAAACACTCGTATCGAAATTGAGTTTATAAAGAGATTGCTAGAGGTTACGTATAAGATTGAGACAGACATATTCCAGGAAACACTCGTATCGAAATTGAGTTTATATTTTCAAATGCTAAGTCGGTCAATTATTCTAACAGATAATTTTTTGCCTTCCTTTTTCTTAGTCTACATAGGATAAGAACTCCGACTGTATGGATAAGGACCCGAATATAAGCAAAATACCACTAAACACATTACTATATGTAATATAAACAACAAGAAAACTTGCCAAGAAAATTCAAACCATAAAGGACATTGTCTAGGTAGGTTTTCCTAGTCAAAATTCAAATCAATAGTAAGTCAACTGAGCCAGTGTTTAACTTTTAGTTTGCTTCTATCACTTTCTCATACACACAAGACATCATATATTTGAACTTATGGGCGAAAAATGCCATAAGAAATTAAACGGTCGTTGTTTCTTGCATTTGAGTCCAAATTAAATTATTATGTATTATACTATTTAGTTTAAAGTCTAAACTTCAAATGCAACACGATTTTCTAAATTTTGCGTTAAGAATAAAGATATGGAACTTTTATAATTTAAAATCTAACTAATAATATATTATTTTAACCTATTCCATTAACATAATTTTTCAACACTAGAATCTCTCATATTTTCATGTATATCTTATATGTTATGATATATACAAACTTACAAATATAGCCAGGCCGACTCTAGACATACGCCAACTAGGCCATCGCCTAGAACCCCAATTAATCAGTGCCTCGAAATTAAATAAAAAGTAGTATAAAAAAATTTGTTCAAAACAAATAGTTATGAAAAAAAATTAGGATTTACCACTTAAAAGGGACGCCTAAAAAATAAACCCACTATAATACTAAACATTTTTACCACCTAAAAAGGGCACCAAAAAAATCCAAATCCATATCCACTCTAATACTAACTCATAAAACATAACCCACTTTTGTAAAAACCTCCATTTTCTCACGTAAAGGTTGGTCAGACACGATACGTTAAAGATGAGGCTTATTTATCATTTAATACCATTCTCAGCCTCAACCCATATAAATATATATTGATTAATTATAAATGGGTTTAAATAAATATCCAAAGCGACAATAAAATCCAACCAATCACTAAGTGTATGATAAATCCAGCATAACAGTAAATATCTTAAACCGACATGAAGTAAATAATCCCGGGTCTTATGCCCATACAAACAGGGGCGGACCTAGGTGGTCCCGAGGGTGGGCGGCCGCCCACCTAGGTTTTTCGGATTTTTTTCCCGGGTATAGGCTGTTTTTTTCTTTTTTTGGACCTTTGTGTAACGTTTGATAATATAAGGTATTAAGTTTGTGGGGCAAAAAAAGAAATACATCTAATTCTAATTTCAATACACACGCACGCTACCTATCTGATAACACACGCGTTTAAACCTTTGTAACCTAAGTTCCAAGCCCGTCTCTCTCTCTC
Source organism: Sambucus nigra (assembly GCA_949130495.1). Taxonomy (NCBI): domain Eukaryota; kingdom Viridiplantae; phylum Streptophyta; class Magnoliopsida; order Dipsacales; family Adoxaceae; genus Sambucus; species Sambucus nigra. The sequence goes on along the minus strand of OX422210.1, from coordinate 75,923,260 downwards.
TCCTTCCTCACGCAGCCACACTACAAGCACAATTTCACAAACTCATCTTTCTCTCACCGCCGGCCTCACGATCTCTTCCTCAACGGCTGCACACTTTAACAGGTACAGGAGCAGCTCTTCTCCTCTCCGTCCGTCTCCGTGCAGCAACATGGGCGAAATAGTCTCCCTCTCCGGTAATTTTTTTTAATAACTTTACACATATATTGTTAGTTTATTGTAAAAATATTGTTAGTTTATTATAAATACATTGTAAAACATTAGTTTATTGTAATTTCTTGTAAAAAATTAGTTTATTGTTTATTTTTTACAATAAACAAACAAGAGAGCAACCCCTTTCGTTTGAGTGTGTTTTTTTTCAATAGATCTCATTAGTTGATTAGTTTTAAGTTGTTAATTAATTTATAGTTATTGTTATTAGTATGTTGAAATTTTTAGGAGTATTTAGTATATGCTGAAATTGTTGTTGTTTAGTATGTTGAAATCTGTCCCCAAAATTAGTTGTAACTATGCTGAAATTTTAATTAGTTATTGTTGTTAAAAAATAATTTGTTGCTGAAATTTTAATTTGTAACCAAAATAATTTTTCAAATTTAGGGCAATTATGTTGAATTTTATTATTGTTATTTAAAATTTAGGGTAATATTTTGTTAAGTTATTTTGAAAAAAGTTTTCAAACAAAGTGGGAGCAAAAAATGGGTGAATATAAATATTAACATTTTTAGGGTTGAAAAATTGCAAAAATGATCCTAAAAAAAATCACCTCGGGGGCTTCCGCCTCCGAACCTATGGCCTTTGTAAAAAAAATTCGCACCCCCTAACCAAAAATCCTAGGTCCGCCACTGCATACAAATATCTCAAATGAAATAAATAAATTGTAGCGGCAAAACACCTAAACTAGAATTAATAAGTCTGAAAAGTGTGATGAGCAAAAGGAGACCGCAAGGCTGATACGTCAACAATCCTGCTATCCCTGTCTAGGAGCACCTGGGGGGGGGGGGGGGGGAGCATTTAAATTTGGGTCAACGCCCTAGAGTTGCAAGAATTAACTTACTTAATTTAAAGTGCAATAAATACAGTCGATTCAAAGTAAATATCCCCCATCGTCATTCACATGCGATTAACATCTCACCCATTAACTAAGTGTGATATTATCCGTATCCCAACAAGTCCTGAAATAATAAATAACTACTGTGCCAATTTAATATCAAATGCATTATGTATAGTCAATATGCTAAAACGAAATCATCTACATTCAAATTATCCATGCTCAAGGTATCATAGTCTTATATATCTTGTGAAGGTGATATAAACATCCATTATGCACAACATAATATGGGTCTATAATTTACTGTCTATGTTCTTAGACAAATTAATCAATCTCATTCAATTCGGGTCATTTATATATATGTCCTTTCATATATGCGACACTCAAATGCATCTACCAGTGGTGTCTCGTTCTTGCTCTATCGGTAAGTCCGAAGAAAATCTCTATCCAAATCAGACATCACAAAACACATATAAGTGGGGCAGTCCCTACGCAATATACCAATTCACGGCCCATACTCAGCGATAACAAAGGATCCCAGCATCTACACCACCTCTCGTAAGTGGCACTGCTACGTAGTACCTATAAAAATGGCCTACACAATGTCTAGCTCATATGTGCCGATGTGTGCTATGGTCCCGAACGTGCGAAACCCCAAATCGATAGGAGCGTCCATGAACATTGGTATGTCCACACAAACAAATATGAATACATATTATTCCCATATAATATGTGTAGGTAATTACTATATAATTACCTAAGGTATCCCACATAATAAATATTCACCCATTAATAATTTATCATCCAGTTAATTATTAATTCCTTCTTCCTTAAAAGATTATTTAACCATCTAGTTAAATATAATTTCCCAATTAATATATTTTCCACATAAGGATTTTTAATAAAATCATCATTGTTCCAAACACCGTCCCATTAACTTGTATGGGCTTCTAAAAATACCCTGGATCCAACCCTGACCCAACTCAACCCGTACCAGGGACCGAATCAATTCGCCTTCTAGGCTGAATCGATTCAGACCTGGGCAGAAGCCCAGATTTGCTACGTTTTTCTATTACGGGATTTCGTAATTCCTTCCCAAGATCTATTCTAATTATTAATTCCTTTTTTCAAATTTAAGATCAGGTCTCTACTACTTAGTTACCCATCTTAGAACAATTAATTTCATGTATTAACATCAAATTCTTTCCCCAAATTTTAGAATTTATATGAATAAATCAAGACCCTTAGCCCAGATTTTCTAACATGATTTCAACTATATACAAATCAGATATTGGGGCACATAACATGGGTTCAAGTCACTAAATTTCAGATCTTAGACATACATAAAAAACCTTTACATGTGAATCCAATTTTTCAAGTTTATCCCAAGAAAATTCTGAGGCATCTATCATCCAATTCAAGATTTTGATTATCCTAGATTCTGGATTAACCATCTATATTCCAATTAGTCCTCTACATGCATAAGATTAATCCATACCATTTAATCACCAAATTACAACTAAAACCCAGAAATCATATGGGGTTTACTACGATGAATCCAGAAGTACATTGAATATTAAATTAAGCAAGAAAATTCTTTCATGAATATGCGGTTGGTGAATTTTCCCTTGAATCACTTATTTCTTCTCCTTTTGGCCTCCGTTTCCCTTCACTCTTGAGGTGGGGCTATTAGGGTTATGTATTTGATTAAGTGTGGGGAGTCTTAATCTTTCCCTAAATCTTTTATTAGTCCCGAATTCTGAGTTAGGCTTAATTCCCCAATTTTGGACCCCCAAATGGGTCCGAACCCATAATTAGACTTGCCTAAAAATCTGCCAACTTATATACTTATACCCCAGGACCATTTCTAAAGGTTTAAAACACCTAAACGAGACCATAAAGCTTCCCGAGATGCGTCGCAATTATTTTTATTGCACAATTATATTTATAACTGAGTCACACATCATACGTTAACTATCTACTACACATGTAATTATGTTCCATAGTAATTATTCACATAAAAATCAAACTCACATGATTATGACATAATAATAAATTACTTGTCCACAATTAACAATTTCAAATTTACCGATTAAATTTAATTCCATAAATTTTATTTTATTCCAAAAATATAGTTTTATTTATTCCAAAAAAATATGGGGTATTACATTCTTACCCCTAATAACATGATTCCATCCTCAGAATCTAGAAGAGTACATACCAAGCTAGAAGTGTTTAAGATATTTCGTGCGCATGTCGTCCTCCCTCTCCCAAATCGACTCGTCCTCCCTATGTTGTACCCACTGCACCCGAACTAAAGGAACAACCTTGGATCGAAGTCGACGCTCCCAATGGTGCATAATGGCTACAGGTCTCTCCTCATAAGTAGCGTATGGATGGAGATCTATCTCATCAATGTCAATGTGTTGTTACGTTATCTCATCTCGAAGTAACCTCAACAATGTAGATATATGGAAAACGTCGTGCATCCATTGCAAGTGGTTCAGTAATCCCAATCGATATGCTACGGGCTCAATCCTCTCAAGGATAGGAAATGGTCCCACGTATTGGGGAGCCAACTTCCCTTTCTTCCCAAACCTCATCACTCCCTTTTATGGGAGACACTTTACTCAACACCTAGTCCCCACATTAAAGAGTAAGTCTCTCCAGCCCGCATATACGTAGCTCTTTTGCATATCCTGGTCAATCCGTATCCTGACCCGAATCATCTCTATCTTCTCTGAGGTGTCCTGAATGAAATATGGCCTAATTAACTTGTTATCCCCCACCTCTAACCAGCATGAGGGTGAATGACAAGGTCTCCCGTAAATCGCCTCAAATGGTGCCATCCCAATTGTGAACGGGTAGTTATTGTTATACGTGAACTCCACCAAAGGTAAATACTGCTCCCAACTCCCTTTAAAGTCTAATATGTACATCCGAAACTTGTCCTCCAACATCAGGTTCACCCTCTCCGTCTGCTCGTCGGTCTGAGGATGATCAGACCTGCTAAATCTCAACTCTGCCCCTAAAGCCTGCTGGAAGCTCCTCTAAAAATAGGACATAAACGTCATGTCCCTTTCTGGCACAATGTTAAGTAGTAACCCATAAACTTTACAATCTATGTGAGGAAAAGTCTAGCGTACTACTCTGAGCTGTAATCTGTCCAGACTGGTAAAAAGTGAGTCACCTTCGTCAATCTGTCGACGATCACCCAAATGGAATCGTGTCCCCTCTAAGATGTAGGCAATCTAGTGAGGAAGTCCATGGAGATGCTCTCCCATTTCCACATCGGGATCTCCAAAGGCTGTAACACACCTGTAAGACATTGATGGCCCACCTTCCCCAGCTGACACGTAGCACACTTGAACACAAAATCTGATGTATTCCTCTTTATCTCGGCCCACTAATACTAACATCGCATGTAGTGGTACATCTTATCCCCTTCGGTATGTACCGTAAAATGTGAACCGTGAGCCTTAGATATAATGGCTCACCTCAACTCCTCTTGATCTGGGACAACTAGTCTACCTTGGAATCTCAATCAACCATCTGACCTATTAGAATAATGCTCCGATCCCTCGACTAATAACTGTCTAACTCTCTTCTGGAAAAGTTGATCTCCTGCTTATGCATTTACCACCCGGATAATAATCTCAGGTATGATGGTGAAAATTTCCATAAATGCACAAGTCAAGTCGTCATCCCCACGAAGTGATTTCCACATCGCCTTCCACACTACCGCTAATTAGAACATCGTCTCAAATCATCCGCTACAATATTCTCCTTCCTCGGATGGTACTGAATATGAAACTGGTAGTCCTTCACATATTCTATCCGTCTCCTCTTTATCATGTTCAACTCTCATTGTTTGAACAAATACTATAGGCTCTTATGGTCTATGAATAGCTGAAACTTCTACCCCAGGAGATAATGCCTCCACACTCGCAATGCAAAAACCACGGCTGCTAACTTCAAGTCGTGGGGTGGGGTAATATACCTCGTGAGGCTTAAGCTTTCGTGAAGAATAAGTTATCGGTATCTTCTCCAGTATCAAAACCCCTCTAAGTTCCCTCAAGGACACATCTGTGAAGACCTTATAGTCTATCCCTGCCCGAGGAAGTGCTAGAACTGGTGTTGTTGTCAATCTAGTCTTCAGTTCATCAAATGCCTGCTAGCATGCATCATCCTATACAAACGACACTTTTTTACTTATCAAATTCGTTAGGGGCCCGACTATCTTGGAGAAGTCCTTAATGAATCGACGGTAATACCCGATTAATCCCAAAAAGATGAGTACATTGGTGGGTGTAGTGAGCTACCCCCACTCCATCACTATAGAAACCTTCACCGTGTCCACTAATATCCCCCTATCAGACAAAATATGGCCCAATAACTTCACATCTCTCAACCAAAAATCGCATTTCTCGAACTTAGCATGCAACTAGTGGTCCCATATTGTCTGTAAGACTACCCGTAAATATTGTACGTGGTCCTTTGTAGTCCGAGAATAAATCAGAATGTCGTCAATAAACACTATGGAAAACTGATCCAAATTGTCACTGAATACCAATTTCATCAAATTCATAAACACCATCGGTGCATTGGTTAGCCCATAAGTCATAACCAAAAACTCATATAACCCGTATCTCATAAGAAATGTCATTTTTGAGATATCCTCCTCCCGGACTCTCAACCAGTGATAACCCGATCTCAAGTCAATCGTAGAGAAATACGCAACACCCCTCATATTCAACTCCATATAGTCAATACAAACTCGCAATGATCTGTCCTTCTTCTTGACGAATAAAACTGGAGCACCGCGCGGCAAAGTACTCCTCCTAATGAACCCTTGTCCCAATAACTGTTAAATCTGATTTCGAAGCTCCCTCATCTCCAAAGGAGACATTCTATACGATGTACGTGAAATGGGTCTTGTGCCCGGAATCAAATCAATCACAAAGTCTATCTCCTAACTAGGTGGCAACCCTAGGATCTCCCCAAATACATTTAAAAACTCGTTAACTATCGGGATGGTATCTAGTGACACCATGACCTCCAAAGAAGTATCTTCCTCGATATAGTATAAGTACGTTCTCGACTCACCCTTAGGGTGGGACATCACAACCGAGTACATCTCCTGCCCCGGAATGGCGAAGACGATGGACCTCCCTTAATAGTGAACACATGATCTGTATGTCGCTAGCTAATCTATCCCTAAGATAACATTGTACTCATGCATATAAAGTACTATTAAGTCGACTATAAAAGTGAGTCTCCCTATTTTAATCCATATGCCCTGATATACCGAATGTATGGGTGCCCTTCTACCCACCAATGAATCTATGTGTAGTATGATATCATAAGCAAAGTCTATCATCCCAGTCTCACGTGCAAAATTCGTGTTAACAAATGAGTGAGACGCCCCCGTGTCAAATAAAATATAACCTACGTGTTCAAAGATAGGGAACATACCCTCAACTGCCTGAGCTGGCACTGGTCCCTCTACCAACGCAATGTGGTAAACCCGTTCGTACTGTAGTGGCGATAGTGGTCCCTAAGGTGGGGCAACAGGTGCTGGAGCGACTGGTGCAGCAACTCCCGAAGATGATAATGGTGGGTGCTGTACCTATGGTGCCTGATGTCTCCTATGACATCCATTCTCTTGAGTTGCTTGATTACCCCGAGGACACCACCTCGACGTATGGCCCCTCTTTCCACAAGTGTAATAATTTCTGTGAAATGGGTGCCGCTATGCCTGCCGGCCCTGCTGGCATCGCCCCTACTGACCTTGGCCCTGATGGCCTATATGTTGATGACCCTATTAGTCTTGGCCCTGGTGTCCCTATCTTGACTGCCCATGGACAAACATGTTTCGATCATCAGAACCCCTGAATCTCTTATGTTGATCTGCGTACAAAGTACCCCCGAACTGTTAGGCTCCGGGTCCATTACCCCCACTCGTCTTGCCCTACCGGATCGATGACTCGGCTCCATGTCGCTTCTCACCCTGGTTCTTCTGTAAGGCCATGTGATCCTGATAGTGGATAAGTACGGTGTTCAATATTTGATTATACGTGGTGAAGCTCGGGTTCCTCAAAAGAGTTTTCCTAATGTGCCAAGTTGATCCGCTACGAATCTATCCATATTCTTCTGCTCAGTATTCATGTCTTCCTTTGTAAAGTATGAAAGGTCATTAAACTCCTCCTCATACTCATCCACGGTACATCCCTCCTACCTGAGCTTCATAAATAGGCTCCTCGTCTTTGACTGCATAGCCTGGGAAAATTTCCCCTCTCAAACCTGTCCCAAAATTCATCAATCATCAATTTGTCCCTCGCTACAATTGACGTGACCAACTCCCACCACTGGAGCACGACCCCCATAAGCCGAAATAAAGCTAACATCTTCTTTTTCACTAGTGTACACTCCACCATCTGTAAATGTCTCTGAATATATTTCTTCTACCTGCATGACACTAGAATATTTGGACTGCCCGAGAAATCTAGAGGTTGGCCCTTTACAAAGGCCTCCCTAGCCCTATCCCAAACTAACCTTAGTGATTGGGAGGGTACGACCACCTACTGTGGCGGTGGTGCTAGCTGCTGCTGAGCTTGTGGCGATAGAAAGTGCTGGAGCATGGACGTCATGGTAGTGGAAACTTCCTGGGTCACAATGATGCCAATCTCTGTCGGAGTGATCAACTGTGGGGATGGTGGGGCATGTGGTTGTTGTGGTGGCTTCGGCTAAGCCTCCTCATCTGTAGTGGGTGTGACTATGCGCCTAGGACCACCCTCCATCCGTTTGTCATCTGAAAGCAAACAAGGTTCGAATTAGTACAAATCATAAGAATACAATGAACCCAAAGCATAAGTTCTACATATCAAAGGACTCAACATATAATGTAATTAACTCAACACAAATCCTAAGGACACTAAAAACTGGATGCTCTACTATAATAACCCCAATTTTCTCACGCAAAGGTTGGCCAGACACGATACGCCGAAGATGGGGCTTATTTGTCAATTAATATCATTCTCAACATCAAACCATATAAACACATATTGATAAATCATAAATGGGTTTAAATTAATATCCAAATAGATAATAAAATCCAACCAAGCACTACGTTTATGATAAATCTAACATAATAGTAAATATCTCAAACCAACATGAAGTAAATAATTTGCAGGGTTATTCCCATACAAATATCTCAAATGAAATAAATAAACCAAAGCGGTATAACACCAAAACTAGAATCATTAAGTCTATAAAGTGTGATGAGAATAACAAGACCGTAAGGCTCATACGCCAACAATCCTGTTATCCCTGTCTAGGAGTTTAGGTCAGCGCCCTAGAGTTGTAAGAATTAATTTATTTAATTTAATGTTCAATAAATATAGTCGATTCAAAGTAAATATCCCCCATCGTCACTCACATGCGATTAACATCTCACTCCTCATCTAAGTGTGATATTATTCGTATCCCAATAAGACCCAAAATAATAAATGACAATTTTTCCAATTTAATATCAAACGCATTAGCTACAGTCAATATGCTAAAATGAAACGTCTACATTCAAATTATCCATGCCCAAGGAATCCCAGTCTTCTATATCTCATGAAGGTGATATAAACATCTATTATGCACAACATAGTATGGGTCTGTAATTTACTGTTTATGTTCTTAGACAAATTAACCAATCTCATTTAATTTGGGTAATTTATATATATGTCCTTTCATATATGACACACTCAAAGGCATCTACCAGTGGTGTCTCGTTCGTGCTCTATCGACAGGTCTAAAGGAAAGCTCTATCTTAATTAGACATCATAAAACACACATAAGTGAGGTGGTCCCTATAAAGTACACTAGTTCACGGCCCATGCCCAGCGGTGATAAAGGATTCTACCTTCTACACCTACCTCTCGTAGATGGCGCTTTTACATAGTACCTATAAAAATGACATACATAACGTCTAGCCCACCTGTGCCGACGTATGCTACGGTCCCGAACGCACGAATCCCAAATCGATAGGACCGTCCACGATCATTGGTATGTTTAAATAAATAATTATGAATACATATTTTTTTACATGTGTGATGTCAATAGGAGAATAAACCATGATGACCTTGGAGGACTTACGAAATATTCTTGGTTTTATCACCTAACGACGTCGTCTCAGTAATTGGAGTGCTCGGCCTACCTTTCTACCTTAGGATTGGATACACATGCGACGCTGTGAGCATTGACACACCATATATACCTTCTCAACTACGTGGAATAATAGCCACCAATATTGGTTACCTCATAATTATCTTGACGTATCCTTATCAAAGCAGTTTCGCACCTCAAGGCTTGCAGATCTACATTATAACAAACATATGTAAAGATGTAACTGGCCGAATTATAAGGGCACTCCATCTCTTTGTAAATATCTGATCTCCACATATAAACAAGGGGGAGGAACATGAATGGGACTACTTTTTTATACATTCTCAAACCTGGAGTTGTATCAAGAAAACCCTAAACTACGACCATGCAAGCAAACGTAATAAGACGACCGTGGACGTAGGTTTCCGATTCAGGACCGAACCACATAAAAATACTTGTGTTCTCACTATCTCTCATCCCCATTCTTTATCATAAGATATTTCTTGATCAATCATTTCTCTTATTATTTCTTGCCTCCAATTCAAGATGTTAACAAATTAGCGCTGTCTGTGGGAACGCTATCACAAGCCATTGTAGTTCCTACCTAAAACTACTTATTCAAACCTTCTACAGAGACAATTGGAATGGCAGATTTCCCTGAAAGCAGTCGGATGGAGGAGGTGCAAACGCAACCTACCCCTATTGGATCCAATGACCTGCATAGCATACTAGTAAGTATCGCAAAGGGGCAGGAGGAGATGTTAAAAAGTGTCAGGCAATTAGAACACACCCTCCAGACCAGGCCATAGGTGCCCATCCCGGGGAATATGACTCCCGGACTAGAGATGCCTAGGAGTGATGACAGGTGACTCCCCCCAGCGCCTCACAAGGAAAGGTAATATGAATATCGTAGGTGCGCACTTGAAAATCCCAGTAGACTAAATTTAGGATCTAGTGCCAACACTAGTTCCTTCACGTGAACCGGCATGTAGTGGGACCAGGCATACCGTCTCGGGGCCACCTCCTTCATCCAATCACCCAGTCGCTTTGATGATCAGTCATATTCAGAGGAATGCCCTGAAGCATTTGAGCTATTGATTAAAGGATCAGTGTTTGATCGATTGGACCCATGTTATAACCACTGGAAAATACTGGCGGCGTCGCGTGATCGGTCCTTAAGAAGCTTGTCAGGAAGGTCTGCTACCAGGATCTCCCATCATTCTGCCCGAGCATCGGCTAAAACCGAGCAGACCTCCCAGGAGGAGAGTTCGACTAAAAGTCGAGGATGAGCAGACGAACAAGCCAACAACCAACCATGGAAGGGCTCCATCCAGTGCCTGGAGGACCTCCTCAGTGAAATGGCCAAATCTAGGAATCCCCTCCAGCGCGACTTCACAAAATCCCTTTGTGACCTCTGTCATAGCGTATCCTACTCCGACACAGTTCAAACCACCATTCATCACTCCAAAGTTTGACAGGAAGATGAATCCCATCCTACATATTGAACAATATTAGGCCGTCGCAGATATCTATACCATCCCGAATGAAATGAGATGTTGGGCATTCTCTAGTACCATAACTGGCTCGGCTCAGATTTTGTACAATAGCCTACCCAGGGGGCAGATTAAGAGTTTTTTGCAATTGGTCGATCTGTTCGTTAGTAATTTCTTCTTCGGTGCTAAGCCAGGAAAATAAGTTGCCCACTTGCTTGGCGTCAGGCAAAGAGCGAATGAAAGCACCCGCGATTACATCACTCCGCTCAACACTGAAAGACTGGAGGTAGTGGACTACAACGATCCCATTTCCATCACAACCCTAATGAGCGGGTTGAGACCAGGTAAGCTATTTTGGTCATTAGCCAAGGAACCACCCAAGACCATGATCGAGCTATTAGCAAAGGTAAGAAAAATCATGAACACCGAAGAGGCAATGGCGACTAAAGAGTTTCATGGCTCGAAAGCCACCGCTGGCAAAAATAACAGAAAGCAGGAGCAAAAAGATAAGAACGGCTATAAGACAAGAAAGTACAATGAGTACACGCCTTTCACAATTAAAGTCCACCATATCGTGGAGGAAATTCGAGAAAGTAAATATCTCAAGTGACCGAGAAAGTTAAAGTTACTGACAAACAAAAGAGATAAAGGCAAATACTCTGAATTTCACAAGAAGCACGGCCACAATACAGATCACTGCATAGCACTGAAGAACGAAATTGAAGGGCTGATAAGGAAAGGCAAGTTGTCGAAGTACATTGACAACGGTAGCCGATCGATTCTAGAAGAAGGTAAAGGTAAGAGATGCTTAGAGTTGCCCCGCTAGAAGGGGACTGGCAAGAAAAGGGAGAGGGACGATGACTCGAACGCCGATCTAGACCTCCCTAAAAAACTCAAGGAACCCATTTATGACATCGGTTTGATAGTATTAGATAGTCACTTCATTGCTGGAGGCGAAGATAGTGATGGAGAGGACGCAACAGAAAGGAAGGCCTACCTCAACGAAGCTAAGTCTTGTGAACAACCGCAGGTTAACCTGACATCAAAATCCAGCGACAGGCTATGAAAGGTGAATAAAGATAAGTTCATCGTCAGCTTCTCCAAAGACGGCCTCTTAGGGGTTTTATATCCCCACAACGACCCTCGGGTGGTCACTATGGTTATCCAAGAAGGATGGGTAGAAAGGGTCCTAGTGAATAATTGAAGCTCTTCTGATGTAATGTTCTACAGTTATTATAAGAAGTTGAATTAGAGGATGTGGAACTCATGCCCTATCATCAACCTTTGATCGGATTTCTGAGCAAAAGGGTGTATCTGTTTGGGACGGTGGAATTGGAAGTCATAGTCGGCATTCGGACGATCAACTGAATAGAGAAAGCACGATTATTCATCCTCGATAAGAACGTGCTCTCAGCCTATAATGTTATCTTCGAAAGGGTCTACTTAAAGAAATTTGAAACTGTCCCATCTACTATGCACCAGTGCTTGAAGTTTCCAACCCACTTTAGGATAGTTGTCGTGAAGGGAAATCAAAATGTGACACACGCATGTTACATCATTTCAGTCGACCACATTGAAACCATAAACCCCTAAGACAAGGCGAAGCTGGTCAAAGGGAAGCCCGTTAAAGAGATCCAGATAGTCCCACTCAACGATAACCACATAGACAGAATAGTAAAGATTGGGTCATCACTGGATCCCCTCTTAAGGAAAGAGCTAATCAGTTTCCTGCGATAATAAAAAAAAAGTGTTCACCTGGAGCCACGAGGACATATCATGTATAAACCCCAATTTGTTATTTCACAGGTTTAATGTGATGTTGGGGGCCAAGTTGGTCAAGAAAAAATGAACAATTTTTTACGCTAGCAAGAACCAGGTTATTTATGACGAAGTCCTCAAATTGTAGAAAGCTAACTTCATTGAGGAAGTCATGTACCCGGAGTGGGTAGCCAATGTCATTATGGCGCGAAAAAAAAATGATAAGTGGAGGATATGCATCAATTTCACAGAATTGAATAAAGCTTGTCCGAAAGATTTTTTCCTGCTGTCGAGAATTAATCAGCTCATCGATGCCAAGTCAATCCACCGGCTTCTCAGTTTTATAGACGCGTATTCAGGCTAGAACCAGATCTGAATGAATCCCTCAGGCAGAGAACAAATATCCTTTATAACCCATAGAGGCACCTACTATTACAATGTCATGCCATTCAGTCAAAAAATGCAGGTGCCACCTACCACCGATTAGTAAATAAAGTCTTTGAGGACCAAATAAGGGTTAACATGGAAGTTTACGTAGACAACATACTCACCAAGATCAAAGTGGGCAATGATTTTATCAGGGACCTCAGCCAGACTTTCGACAAATTAGAAAGATATCAGATGAAGCTGAGCCTTGAAAAGTGTGTCTTCGGAGTAAAGAAAGGTATGTTCTTATGTTTTATTGTAAACCAGCGAGGAATCGAAGCCAACCCCGACAAGATCCAGTTACTTCTTAACATGACTTCCTCGACAACAAAGAAGGAGGTACAAAGACTAACCGAGCGTGTTGTAGCGCTCAATAGGTTTGTTTCACGAGTCACTAATAAGTGCTCGCCCTTTTTAAAGTGATGTGAAAGTTTATTGAGTGGAATGATAAGTGAGAACAAGCATTCATCAAACTAAAGCAATACATGGGCTCCCCGCCCCTCTTCTCAGGGGTTGTCCTAGGAGAAACTTTTTACTTATACCTTGCGATATCCGAGTCCGTCGCAGCTCAGCAGTGGTAAGACAAGAGGAAGGGGTTTAGAAACCTATTTATTATACTAGTACGGCCTACCAAGGGGCCTAAGTATGATATTCGCAAATGGAAAAGCTCGCCCTCACACTAAGGAAAGGCTCACAAATAATGAGGTCTACTTATAGGCTAACACCATAGTGATCTACACCGACTTACCACTGCGATAAGTCTTGCACAAACTTGAAAAGTAAGGTCGGCTCATGGCATGGGCAGTGGAACTAGGTGCGTACGATATTCGGTATGAGCCAAGAATCGCAATAAAGGGGCAGGTACTAGCAGATTTTATTACCAAATTTACTTACGATATAAAATCGGCGGAGAAGACTCCTCCGGGAGAGAGCTATGCTAAAGGAGAAAAGGAACCACATGACGAGTCACACCGGATCTTTAAGTGAGAAAAAATCGAGGAAGACGACTTCACCTTGGATTGCTTATTATGGAAATTATATGTTGATGGGTCATCTTGTTCGGTAGGGAGAGGCATTGGCATCATAGTTGCCATTCCAAATGATATAGACGTGGAATACGCCTTATGCTTCCAATTTTAAGCCTCCAACAATGAGGATGATATAATCGCAGGGCTCGGCCTAGCAGCGTCACTTGACGCTGAACATATTACATCATACAGTGACTCCTAATTGGTCATCAACCAGATATAGGGGGTTTATGAAGATAGGGAGGAATCCATGGCATGGTACCTGGCAATTATTTGGCATAGGTTGGGCGAATTCCTAGAAGCAAAAGTGTTGAGAATCCCCAGGTTGGAAAACGTATAAGCAGACTTCCTGGAGAGATTATCTTTGGTGACTAGAACGTTATTCACAAGGACTATACCAATCAAAGTTCTAGCACAGAGGATCACCGAGGCACCACTCCACATAACAGAGATAAACATGGGACCTTCCAGGATGGATCCGATAAGGGCATATATTGAAGAAGAAAAGCTTTCTGCAGAATCACATGAGGCTAGAAACCTGCATTATAAGGCAGCCCAATATGTTTTGGAAGTAGGAGTGTTGTATAGAAGATTGTACACCATCTCACTTTTGAAATGTGTTCATCCACAAGAAGTCAATAAGCTCATCAAAGAGGTGCATGAAGGTTGTTGTGGAGCAAACTCGACCGAAAGATTGTTGGTTAAGTGAATATCAACCCAATGATTTTACTGTCCGACCATGAAGGCAAACTGCGCAGATTATACGAGAAGATGCGATAAGTGTCAATGATTCCCAAAGATTCACCACTCCCCAGAGGCTCAATTAACTCTAATTGTGTCACCTTGGTCATTTTCCATATGAGGTATAGACCTGGTCGGACCTCTGCCAAGAAAAAAAGGAAGACACAAATACCTTATGGTGGTAGTAGGCTACTTCACTAAGTGGATGGAAGTCAAGCCCTAAGTCAAAATTTCGTATCAAAGGGTATTACAATTTATCTGGAAGATGATCATCTGGCTCTATGGCGTGCCTTTTGCATTTATCACTAATCACGGCACACAGTTTGATAACAATACATTGAAGACTAGTGCACTTGATCCAATATCCAAAAACTACACTCAGCACCGAGGCATCCACAATGCAACGACCAAATCAAATTCACCAATAGGACGATCTTATATGGAATCGAAGAAAGACTCGACAAGGCGAAAGGCAACTGAATCAATGAGCTTCATAGCGTACTTGGGCATACTGAACCACTCCATGGACCGTGTTGATGTAAAAAATTAGATCATATCTAATTATTTAATCACTGATAAAATAAAATGAGACAAAGAAATTTTAAAGTGGTTCAGTCTTATAAGAATGGCCTACGTCCACTGTTTCTGTTATTGCTGATTGTTTGGGAATTCTCGATTATAAGTTTTCTCAAGAAATTCCGGTCCCACCATAATGAGGATAATACAATGTATTTATAGCCCTAAGGCTGTAATGTGAGAGGGTAATACATTCAATGCCCCTTAAGCGTATACATCTGTATGATAATAATAAGCATTTAATGCACAATCAATCTGTTGGTTATCCTATTATTAATGCTTTGTTCGAGGTGCAGCTCGGATCGCCTAAGTTGCTCGGACCGCCTAAGTTCCTCGGTACTCAAAAGTTCCTCGTAAAGTTCTTGTTGGTCGGGGCGTCTGAGTTGATCGGGGAAGCAGAGTTCCTCGTTGCAGTATGGTTCCTCGGAGTCAAGGTGTTGTTCGGAAGTGTTTTTTGTTGCCACGCAGATTGCCACGTGTCTTCACTCAATTGAGCCAAGTCAGCAGACTAAATTTGGTATCAACAGAAGCCCCCAATGTTTCATAGTTTGAAATTTGAGGAGTGTGGAACATTCTTTCTCGAAATATGGCGGTTTTAAATGGTTATCCTGAAATTTAGGAGTATTTTCTTTTGTATTTATTTCTCCTTCCAAATTCGTAGAATCGGTCTTTTTTGAATTTTTGTAACCGCTTCTATTCCCGCGCCCTTTTTGTCTTTTTAGCCGCCGGTAACGTAACCATTTCTTTTTGTAATCATTAATTTTACCCTTTCCCAAGGCAAAGTATTTAAACGTTGCAGAAAATCCCATCGTCTTCTACTTTTTCAAATTTGTCTCTTTGAGTTTTCCATCGTCTCTCTCTCCTGTGCGTTCATCTCTTTCATTATTTGTTGTCAACAGACTCATCCCTTTCCTGTAAGATTTTCTTCTTTCTCTTTGATTTCTTTCTTTCATCATAGTTTACCCTGTAGAATCTATTGATAAGTTTTGCTCTGATTTCTCTATTCCCTCATGGGTTATTTTAAAAGAGCTTTCTGAGCCTTCAGACTATTTTCGTTTGGCTGAGGGACATTGGTTCCCCAGTCTCTTTGTTGCTGAGTGTGGCTTTTCTTTTCCCCCAAACCCTCTATATCTAGAATTCTGTCAATACTTTGACGTGGTTCCTGCAAGAATAGCCCCCAATACGTGGAGAATAGTTAACGGTGTTTATAGATTAAATTAAATTCATGGAACTCGTATAGGAATTCCTGAAATTATGTTTTGTTATAGATAGGCTGTGGGCGATAATACTTTTTATTTAAAAACTAGATTTTTAAATAGAGCTTTAGTGGTCAATCTCTCAGATGCGAATAGGGACTGCTTTGAGCACGGGGTTGTTATGAAAAATTGGCAACACCCTCCATTAACTGGAGATGATGTTTACCAAGGTCCCAGATGTCCTCCATGTGGCAATGCGATAGGTTGTTTTTATTTTTTTTTCAAAATTATGCTTCCTTTGTGTTTGCTAAAATGTGCCACTGATATTTTAATTTTGATTTATTTGCAGTTGACAGGAAAAGAAAATCTCCAAAAGAGGCAGACGTTAACATAAGGCATTTAAAACTTATCTGGAGTTTGCATCAGACTGTTGCTGATGAGCATATTAGGTCAGCTTCATATTTGTTGCAGTACAAGAGTTACACCTCCTCTTTTACTGCTCGTCCGGTGATAAGCGACGCAGAACCAATACCAGCCTCTACAAGTTCTTCACCTGAGTCACATATTCCTTTGAGTGAAAGGATGAAGAAAAGAAGACCTCCTAACCTTTTTGAAAAATCTGCCTCTGGTGCTGAAGAGGCAAAGAGAAGTAAGCTTGATGTCCCAGGAGAGGGGACAAAGAAAATTGATGCACCTCCTTCGGCTGCTCCTGTGAAAGTTGTCGAGAAGCCCCTAGTGGCCCCGAGCAAGGTTTCTGCTCTAAGCGAGGTGATTTTCATTTCTCCGACTAAGACTACATCGTTAGTCGAGAAAGTTGATGCTCCTCTGAGGAGGCTGAAGAAAATCTCCTCTATCAATTTGGCTGAATCCATCTCTCAACCCCCGACTAGTGGTGTTCCCACTTTTGTTCCCCCGAGCTCTGCTATGAACTCGGTGAAGACTTGGATCATTCCCGAGATCCAAGGTATTGAAGAAAACCTTTCTCGGGACACGGTTACCACATTAGCAGCTCGTCATATTGCTTCTGTAAGTCCTATAGTCTTAAATTTTCATTCTTTCCTTTTTGTATCTGTGCACTGACTTGCTTTCATTTTCTTTTCACAGTTGGTGAGCTGTTTTAATACAATTCTGAAGAAAGATGAAGCTATTAAAGCTTCAAACTCCTCGTCTGGTGTAGAGGAAGCTTTGATGGGCCTGGCGCAGTCTCTGAAAGATTCTCGTCATAAATATGATGATGATAAGACGATTTAGGAGAAGAGGCTTATCTCGACCGAGCAGGAGAAAGATCAGGTTATTGAGGTCTCCAAGGGGTTGGAGAAAAAAATAAATAATTTGGAGGAGAAGAATAAAGGGCTCGAAGGGAAGCTCAAAAATGCTGGGGAGCTTGAAAATAAGCTCAAGACTGCTGAGGAGGAGTTGGGTCAACTTCGGGAAGTAAGTCGTCAGAAGGAGGAAGTTGAGAATAAATTAAAAGCTGATGATGATCTTCTTTCCGAGAAGCTTTCCTCAGAGAAGACAGAGGAAATTTGCTGTCAAAAAATCTTTCAGCGTCGGCTGGGATAAAGGGTGGAATAAAGGTTTGGATGCCATGATGTCGCAAGTGGAATATGGCAGCCTCAAATACTTTAGAGATGGAAGGGTCGCTGCTCTGCAAGAGATGAAAGTTGATGAAAATTCTGAACTATTTCAGCGACACATCCCGGGTCCCCCCTCCAACTCCTGAAGAAGAAGAAGAAGAAGAGGACGAAGCTGCCTCTGAGGAATCTTCCATAGTGATGGGAGATCAAATTTCTCGTCCCCCAGCTATCCAGCGCACTGGTGAGGAACTTTAGCTACCCGTTACTTCATCCGAGCAACCTTTAACACTTCTCGATCAACCCTCTGTTCCATCCGAGCAACCTACCTCCTCGTCCCAGCCTCCCGAGAAAGTTTTGGGAGACAAGGAAAAGGTTTAGAGTTGTTCGAATTTCTCTCTATTTTATTTTTCTTTGTCAAATATAATTTTGAACTTTGTACTTCTCCTTTATGATGTAATAAAATTTGAACTTTTGCTTATGCATACTGTTGATTCTCTTCTTCATGCTCTGTTTGTACTCTTATTGATTATTGTTTTTTCTTTCTTTACTAGTTTCTGGCCAGGATGGAATTATTGTCTGCTCATGATTCAAAACTGTTAAGCAATGCAATGAGTATTTCAAAGATGGTCATATAGACATGAGTGCAGCTCAAATCATTGACATCCTCGGTCAAGGAGCTTCAGAGCAAGCAATTGAAGCCTATCAGTATTTGAAGTGCCTTCTCGACCGTGCAGTGGCTAACAACGTAGCATACTATGATATGATTGAATATCTCCAAGGCACTCTTGAAGAACTTCAGCAACAATATAAGGAATCTACTGCCCTTTTGCACGAGGGGTACGAGAAGAAGTATCAGCAAATCAGTGCTGATAAGGGATACAATAAACGGTTTGCGTCTTACGATGTGAGGGAGAGAACATTGAAGGCTGAGGTCGAAGAGCACAGACAGATAGCTGAGTTGTTAAAGCAAGAAAATAATAACCTGCAAAGAGAGGTGTCTCAGTTGAAGTCTGCAGCTGCCACCTCAAACGCTTTGGTCCCTGTAAACGACGAGGGAGTCTCTTTTTTGGAGGTTAAAAACGCCAACTTGAGGGATGAGTTAGAAACCTTGAAGAGGTCTGGTCCTTATATATCTACTCGAGGATGAGCAAGAGTTGTTCGGATTTCTGTCGAGGAACAGAGAACTCAATCTGCTCTAGAGAACTAGGACTTCCAACTGATGGCAAAGAACCAGGCATTGGCTGAGATGTCTAAGAAGATCAGGAGTCTGAACGAGCAGCTTTCTGCGCAGAAGTCTGTCTTGGAGAATAAAGAACTCTTTATAAAAAATCTCCACGAGCAGCTGGAAAGATTGACATATCAATTCCACAAGCAGCCCAGAAAATTCTGAATGGCTGCCTACAACGAGGCTCTCTACCATTTGGATGATCGTATCCAAAATGAAAATAATGAGGGTTACAAACAGGGATGGTTGAATGCCTTAGGTGTACTGCATTTGGAACAGGGCCATTACCTGTGAGATTACCATAATCCTGGGCTGCTCGACCTACCAGTGCCACCATTTAAGCTTGATATGAGTTGGATCCCTGCTCGGGCTATCCCTCGATGTTTGATTTCCAAATACCTTGGCGATTACAATCTCCATTCCAATGTTGAGATATCTCGTCCCGAGCACCTACTCGATCGACCATCTGTGATGAACATCAGGATGCTTAAAGATCTTAACTTCATAAATTCCCCTTATGCTTTAAATGATCCACCTGCTGGCGAGGAACCTGTTTCAAAAGCAGAGGGGAAGAAACCAATAGAATATGAATCTTGATGTAATAAATTTGTATTTCATTCTTGATGTATTTTGTTCTACATTTAATGAAATAATTTTATTTACAAATCTTGACTGCCATTGTCTTGTAATCATAAAACACTTTACATCTATGCATGTATATCTGTTAAAAAGATAACAATATTGTGTTATTTGTCGATCAACTGGAGTTTGTTAAAACTTATTGTCGACTATCTTGAATTGATGACTAACCAAAATTGATGATACTTTATTTCTCGACCAACTTGGTAGTAATTTAAAAAGTAACGAGTATCAAAAATTTTGCTCGATCACTTTCTCGTACTAATAAAATGTTTCCGACCAACCAAGGTCGGTAAATTTTTCTTCTCGACCAACTACAGTTAGTGGTTTTTTATTCTCGATCAGCCATAGTTAGTGGATTTTTCTTACCGACCAACTTTGGTACTTTTTGGAATAGTTTTTCTTCCTAACCAACCTTAGTTGGCATTTTTAGGAATAGATTTACTTCCCGACCAACCTTAGTTGGCATTTTCGGGAATAGATTTACTTCCTAACCAACCAAGTTAGCATTTTTAGGAATAGATTTACTTCCTAACCAACCTTAGTTGGCATTTTTAGGAATAGATTTACTTCCTAACCAACCTTAGTTGGCATTTTTAGGAATAGATTTACTTCCCGACCAACCTTAGTTGGCGTTTTCGGAAATAGATTTACTTCCTAACTAACCTTAGTTGGCATTTTTAGGAATAGATTTACTTCCCGACCAACCTTAGTTGGCATTTTCGGGAATAGATTTACTTCCTAACCAACCTTAGTTGGCATTTTTAGGAATAGATTTACTTTTCGACCAACCTTAGTTGGCGTTTTCGGGAATAGATTTACTTCCTAACCAACCAAGTTGGCATTTTTAGGAATAGATTTACTTCCCGACCAACCTTAGTTGGCGTTTTCGGGAATAGATTTACTTCCTAACCAACCAAGTTGGCATTTTTAGGAATAGATTTGAGTAGTCCGAGTTTTGCTGAGTAGTGTGTAGCACTAGTATTCCGCAAAAAATTTCCAATAAAAGGAAAGAACCGGGCAGAACATTTTCACTTTATTCATACTGATGAAACTACATTACATGAGAGTTCACATTACTGATAATATTTGCGCAGGTGTTCTGCATTCCATGCATTATTAAACTCCTCCCCCTTTAAAGTTTCTATTTTGTATGTCCCTGGTAGAACAACTTCCTTAACTCGGTAGGTCCATGTCAGTTTGCTTCCAGTTTGTTGTGCTTTTGAATCACTTTCTTTAGCACATAGTCTCCTTCTTTCAAGTCGCACTTCTTCACTCTCTTGTTGTAGAACAAAGCTGTTCGTTGCTGGTAAGCAGCATTTCTAATGGCTGCTTCTTCCCTAAC
Source organism: Sambucus nigra (assembly GCA_949130495.1). Classification (NCBI taxonomy): domain Eukaryota; kingdom Viridiplantae; phylum Streptophyta; class Magnoliopsida; order Dipsacales; family Adoxaceae; genus Sambucus; species Sambucus nigra. The sequence continues at coordinate 75,902,057 of OX422210.1, read as the reverse complement.
CTCCTCGAGCATGTCCAAGTCTAACCTTCTCATTAAATCGCTGACAGGGGAATTGAAATTCAGTATTCTGTGTGTTGGGAGACCCAATTCGGCGGGTATAACAGCTTCACTTCCAAATGCTAGCATATATGAGATTCCCCTGTTGCTGCTCGGGGAGTAGTTCGATAAGCCCATAACACTGATTGTAGCTCGTTGATCCAGTTTTCTTTCGCGTCATTCAGTTTTTTTTTCAAACCATTCAGCAGCGTTCTGTTTGTCACTTCAGTTTGTCCATTGCTTTGAGGATGGCCTGGTGCCGAGTGGATCTTCAAGATATTTGACTGATGACAATAGGCAGAGAACTCCTCGTTGTCAAATTGTGTTCCATGGTCTGTGATGAAGGCATGAGGAAGACCATATCGACAAATGATATTCTTCCAAATAAATTGGTACACCTTGTCGTACGTCATATCAATGAGAGGCTCAGCCTCAACCCATTTAGTGAAATAATCAATAGCGACCACGAGATACTTAAATCTTCCCCTTGTCGTCGGCAGTGGCCCGACCAAATCTATTCCCCATGTGGCAAAATGGCCAAGGGGGAGTAATGGGTGTCAATAATGCTTGGGGAGTTCTTCGGATGGAGGAGAAGAGCTGACACTTGTCACATTTTTTGGCATAGGCTATACAATTAGCTCTCATCATCGGCCAGTAGTATCCTTGAGTCATCATTCTTTGCAAAAGTGTCCGACCTGCTACATGGGCTCCACAGGACCCTTCATGGACCTCTTCAAGCAAATATTTCACCTCGGTGGGATGCACACATCTTTGCAAACATGCTATAATTCCTCGTCTGTATAGAATACCATTAGTCAGTACATAACGAGCAGCATTAAACTTCAGTTTCTTGGCTGCAAGTTTATCAGTTGGTAATTCCCCTTTCTCAATATATGCCCTGATGGGATCCATCCATGATGACTCTAAATCGAGGGTATTAAAGTTTATCATCAGATCTTCATCTATACTCTGACCAACTAAAACTTCAATTGGGATTGTTCTTCATAGCTCGGTACGAGTAGCTGATGCTAATCGAGCTAAGGCGTCTGCTCTTGCATTCTCCATTCTTGGTATTCTGACCAGCCGAATAGCAGCAAATTCCGACACCAATTCCTTTGCCTTTGCATGATATCTGATCATTAATTCTCCTTTGGCTGCATATACTCCCATAATTTGATTTATGACCAATTGCGAGTCACTGAAAACAATAACTTGTTCTGCCCCCGTGATTTTTGCCAAACAAAGACCTGCAATCATGGCTTCATATTCAGCCTCATTATTCGAAACTTTGAATTGGAAACGTAGGGCGTATTCCATGTCAACCTCGTCCGGACTGTTCAAAACTATCCCTGTGCCACATCCTGTAGTGCAGGAGGAACCATCCACATACAGACTCCATATAGGTAACTCGTCTTCAAATTTCTGATCTGACAGAGTTCCTCGGTGGAAAATTTGTTGCTTCCTTTCACCATCTCCTGATATTTCTTGTTGTTCGTCGATCATCTTTTATTGCCCTTTTACCAACCTAAGCTGGTCTGGTCTTAAATTTGATGATCCTGTAACATCCACAAGTTGATCAGTGAGCAATTTTTGCTCCTCGGGGGTATCAGGATAGGTGAACTCTGCTATAAAATCTACTACCGCTTGCCCTTTTAGCGATAATCTGGGTTCATAAACTATATCATATTCACCAATTTCTATTGCCCAGCACATCAATCTTCTTGATTTTTCTAGTTTATGAAGGGCTTGCCTCAATGGCATATTAGTATATACTACTATAGTGTGATCCTGGAAGTATGGCTTCATTCTTCTACTTGCCTCGATCAATGCTAGTGCCAATTTTTCCAGCCTCGGATATCTGATCTCTGCTCCTCGGAAGGCCTTACTTGTGTAGTAGATTGGTTTTTGTACTCCATTCTCCATTCTTATTAATGCCGAACTAACTGCATTCTCGGACACTGCCAGATACAAGTATAATTTTTCTCCCACCACTGGCCTGGATAACAGTGGGGGTGCTCCCAAATATTTCTTCAAGTCTTGGAAAGCCTTCTCACATTCATCATTCCACTCAAAAGTCTTTCGGAGCGTCTTGAAGAATGGGAGACATCGATCAGTTGCTCGCGATACAAATCTATTGATTGCTGCTACTCGTCCTGTAAGACTTTGCATCTCTTTCTTCTTCGTTGGGGATCGCATCCCTAACCAAGCTTTGATCTTTTCAGGGTTAGCTTCAATGCCTCGCTGATTGACAATGTACCCGAGAAACATGCCTTCTCGTACTCCAAATATGCACTTCGTTGGGTTCAACTTCATTTGATATTTATCTAGTCGATCAAAGGTCTGGCCTAAGTCAACTAGATGATTAGCAGCTTTCTTGCTCTTTGTCAGCATATCGTCAACATAGACTTCCATATTGCAACCGATTTGTTCTGCAAACACTTTGTTCATCAGCCGCTGATATGTTGCACCTGCATTTTTCAAACCAAAAGGCATAACATTATAATAATAAGTTCCCCTAGGGGTAATGAAATAAGTACTCTCTCTGTCTTCAGGTTTCATTTTAATCTGATTGTAACCAGAATAAGCATCCATGAAGCTCAGCAGCTCGTGTCCCGAGGTAGCATCCACTAGTTGATCAATTCGGGGCAGCGGAAAGTGATCCTTTGGGCATTCTTTGTTGAGGTCGGTGAAGTCTACAGACATCCTCCTTTTGTTGTTCTTTTTTTTCTCCATCACCACATTTGCTAACCAGTCTGGATATTTAACATCTTCAATAAAGAAAGCTTTCTGGAGCTTCTCGAGTTCCTCCTGTATAGCTTGATTCTTCTCAGGACTGAATATTCTTCTTCTCTGCTTCACAGGCTTGATCTCCTTATTCACATTGATCTCGTGACATAAGAAATTTGGGTCTATCCCGGGCATATCCTCATGAATCCACCCAAAAGTTTGCTTTCTGCTTCTTAAGAAAGTTATCAATTTTTGCTTTAGTGAGGCTTCCAACGACGAACCTACTTGAGTAGTTTGTTCAGGGTACTCGTCGTCCAGAATGATGTTTTCAGTAGCTTCCACCATTTGGACCTTTACCAGTTGCGACTCATCTCTAGGATCCAATGTTTCAATTTCTGCACCTTCATCCACTTGATAGGTAGTAGTCTTTTTCCTTGATTCCTCCAGTTCCTCTTGCTCGGCGGATGAACAATAGCATTCCCGAGCTACATTCTGATCACCTTTCACAACTCCTACTCCAAAATTTATTGGAAATTTTAGGCATTGATGTATCGTAGATGGTACAGCCTCGAACTTCTTCAATCCTACTCTTCCCATGATGATATTGTATGCTGATTGAACATTCTTATCCATCACGAAGAAGCGTATTCTTCCTGTTCGACAAGCAGGCCATGTACCAATGAATATATCCAACTTGATCATCCCAAGTGAAAAAACTTTCTCACCAGAAAAACCCAGGTGGGGTCTGTGATAAGGCTCCAGTTGAGATAGTTTTAGATTTAAACTGTCGAAGCACGAGTAGAACATGATGTCTGTCGAGCTACCATTATCTACCAGTACTCTTGAAATCATCACTTCCTTCATCCTCATTTTGATCACCAATGGGTCATCATAAGGATATAGAACACCTGCAAGGTCATTCTTTGAGAAACCAATGACCAATTTCTCTTTATTTACTTTTCTAGGGCGATCCTCCTCAGCTAGATTTATTCGTTGAATGTATGAGCAAGCTTGAGCCTCACAGAGGTAAGCTTTTCTCTCTGCAGTAAGGTCTCCTCCTCCTGCATCTCCACCTGTAATAACATTACAATCCAATGTCCCAATGCGTATAAAAAATACCTCACGTTCTGGCTGCCTTGATCTTTTGGGAAGATCGGGGTCGTCTTCTGGATCAAATTCATGGTCTCTTTTCTTGTTCTCCTCTGCTCGACGAGGAGATCTAGACCTCTCTCTTGTTCGGTCGTTATTTCTTCTTTCATTCCTTCAATCAACATACTTTTCCAGTTTTCCTCGTCTGATGAGTGTTTCAATCTCATTCTGAAGTGCTATGCAATTTTTGGTCATATGGCCATGATCTTTGTGAAACTCGCAATATTTTGCCTTATTTCTCCTCTCAGGGTCTGCCTTCATTTTCTTTAGCCAGTTTAATTCCTCGTTGTTCTTGATTTCTTCTAGAACATGGTTGATGTCTTTCTTCAAAGGAGTATAATTATCAAATTTCTTCAATACTTCCCATGACGACCTTGTTTTTGGGTGTTTGTCACTACCATTGTTCTTATTCTCTTTATTCTTTGCTTTATCACCTTCCACCTTGGTTTCTTTGGCATTCATATTCTTCTTCGCAGCCATAGCCTCCTCGGCATTCATAATCTTGGTCGCTTTTCCCATCAGATCTGACATGGTTCTAGGTGGATCTTTGGCCAAAGTGTAGTACAACTTATTGGGCAGTAGTCCACTCATCAAGGCGGTAATCGTTGTCTTTTCCTCATAATCAATGACTTCGAGTTTCTCGTTATTAAAATGATTTATATAATCTCTGGTACTTTCACCAGCTTTTTGTCTAACACTTAACAAATGCGCTACTCGTTTAACTGGCTTTGCCCCAAAATAGAAATTCCCAATGAATAACTCGGCCAGTTGAAAAAAAGTTGAGATCTTACCCCGAGGAAGATTATTATACCATATTTGAGCAGATCCGGTAAGAGTTCCCGAGAATGCTCTGCATCTCATCTGATCTGGAACAGCATAGATGTCGGCTGCAGCTTGGTATTGTTCTATATGAAGGACAGGTTCGGTCTTTCCATCATATTTGGGGGTCACAATAGGTGCTTTGAACTTTGATGGTGTTGGAAAATCTACAATGGCTTGGACAAAAGGTGTTCCTTGAATAAAATTTCGTTGTAGAGGGTTCTTGGCTTTAGCCATTTCCCCTAATCTATCCTCCAGCCTCTGAATAGAGCCTTTCCACGCATCGTTTCCTTCCTCGGGTCTGTTGGTTTGAGCAACCGATCGCGTTGATGTGGCTTCCTGGGATCTATCTTGACGAGCAGCTGGTCGCGACTGAGCAGATCCTTCCCTTAAGTCTGATGGTCGTCGAAAACTCCTCGATGCGGTTCTAGGAGGACTTTTTCTCCTCCTAGGACCTAATCGATTAAAAGGAGATACTCTGCTTAATCTTTCTAGCGCACTAGTCCTTTCTCGAGAGAGAGTGATACGTTGTTCAGTATCTGTGGCTCGTACCGACGAAGTTCGTCCAGGTTGATAAGAAAAATCTTCAGACTCCTCAGTACGATATGAATCGGTACGCCTTGTACGCGAAGAAGGTAAACGGGTATTTCTTTGAATACTTCGCGGTCCTGAATGGGTTGGTGTACCGCCATGGAGGGTTTGTATGAGTTGTGTCATAGTTTCTTGCATGACTGTCTGGCCCTGGGCTAGATTTGTCATTATTCCAGCCAGATCTGGAATATTGGGCGGAGCAGATGGATTTAGAGGGCTTCCAGCGTTTTGATTGCTGGGTTCTAGAATATCAGTCATTTGTGATGAATTATTTTTGATGAAAAACGATATTACCAGTCGTTTCCCACAGACGGTGTCAATCTGTTGATGTAAAAAATTAGATCATATCTAATTATTTAATCACAGATAAAATAAAATGAGACAAAAAAATTTTAAAGTGGTTCAGCCTTATAAGAATGGCCTACGTCCACTGTTTCTCTTATTGCTGACTGTTTGGGAATTCTCGATTATAAGTTTTCTCAAGAAATTCCGGTCCCCCCACAATGAGGATAATACAATGTATTTATAGCCCTAAGGCTGTAATGTGAAAGGGTAATACATTCAATGCCCCTTAAGCGTATACATCTGTATGATAATAATAATAAGCATTTAATGCGCAGTCAATTAGTTGGTTATCCTTCTATTAATGCTTTGTTCGAGGTGCAGCTCAGACCACCTAAGCTGCTCGGACCGCCTAAGGTCCTCGGTACTCAAAAGTTCCTCGGTACTCAAAAGTTTCTCATAAAATTCTTGTTGGTCGGGGCGTCTGAGTTGATCGGGAAAGCAGAGTTCCTCATTGCAGTATGGTTCCTCGGAATCAAGGTGTTGTTCGGAAGTGTTTGTTGTTGCCACGCAGATTGCCACGTGTCTTCACTCAATTGAGCCATGTCAGCAGACTAAATTTGGTATCAACAGACCGCTATCGAGGAAATGCCATACATGCTCACCTTCGACACAGAAGCAGTTTTCCCCACTGAAATAGGACTCCCTAGCCACAGTCCTCAATTTAATTCCTCGATATGCGATCTGGCAATAAGATTGGATCTCGACCTTGTGGAGGAAGTAAGGTAAAATGCATCACTACTTGTTGCCACCTATAAACAGAGGGTAGCATGCTACTATAATCGTCGGGTAAAAACAAGCATCCTGAAAGAAGGAGACTATGTTCTCAAGAAGGTAATACAGAAGACTAACAAGATAGAGCTGAACCGGTACGGACCATACAGATTAACCAGCGTCATCAGACCGGGAACCTACTGAATTGAGACTTTAGAGGGTGAACAATTCAAGAATCCATGGAATTCATAACATTTTAGGAAGTATTATCAGTAACCATTTAGTTATTTAATTTATGTAGAAATCATCATTTCGATTAAGCATTATTTCAATTGATAATAAGAGAAAGTTTGTTCTTTTGTTCCAATAAGTTTCGTACATATGGATTATACTTATATGACAATCATAAATTGCGACCTCACTGGTCACGAACAAGGTGGTCGGTCGTCGGTACGACCTCACTGGTTACGAATAATGTGGTTCGCTAACACTTGTACGACATCATGGGTCTCAAAAAGTTAAGTAACTCAACCCCTTGAGTTTTGCCAAACCCTTCTGTGACTTCTCTAGTCACGAACGAGGTAGTTGATTACGTTCGATGTATGACCCCATAGGTCACAACACAATGTGGTCGGTTGATACATGTATGACCTTACAGGTCGCAAATAGTTAAGTAACTCAACCCCTTAAGTTTTACCAAACCCTTGTATGACTTTTCTAGTCATGAACGAGGTAGTTGATTACGTTCGATGTATGAACCCACGGGTCAAAACACAAAGTGGTCGCCTAAAACCTAAATGACTTCATAAGTCGTGAAAAGTTATAATTGTGTTACTACCTATACAACCTTGTAAGCAGTCCGAGTAAAAATAGTTTAATCAACATTTTTAGATTAAGAATTAAGATGATTAACAAATCAAGCCGTATTATAAACAGGCAAAAATGTAGTAAAGATCAAACCAAAGACAGATGTTCAAAGTTATAAAATCCAATGTCAAGAAGAAATTTGAATTGCATAAGTAAACACAAAAAGTCTATCATTTCAGGCATCAGAAGGTGGGGCATCACCCTCTTCCCCAGCAAGGTTAGCATCTTCCTCATCATATCCTTGCCAACCATTCACAGTCTTGGTAATATCTGTAAAATGAGTAGCAACCCTCTTCTTCAGCTCCTCGTACCTGTACAGAAAATAGCCCGGGAATTAGGTATTAAAGTTTGACGACGATTTGAAAGCTTCTACAACAGTGACACCTACATTTTCCAAAGTGTCATAAGCGGCCTGTAACTCTCTGTCATACTTCTTCGTCTTCATCGCAAAAGCATCATTCAGGCTTTGTATCTTGGCGTCATCGGTATTGGACTTCTCCTTGAGGGACACGTCTCCTACTCTATTTTGATCAAATCCTCGGTTCGAAACACTAGTTGTCTATCCCTCTCTTTTAACTCCTCAGCAACCTTCTCATAGATGGCTTTCAACGCCTTATTCTCCTCGACCAGCTCATTGTAAGCTACATGATTGATGTGGGATTTCTCCCAAAGGATAGTGCAAGACGTAGATGCCTATACCACAAACAATAATGCAAGATCAAAGTATGATAATGAGACACTTATAAATAAGTAATAAAAAAACAACAGGAAATATGTACCACAGATAGCCGATGCTGGGCTAAGGTCCAAAGGGAATTAGGATCAGAATAGCACAAGAATTTAAAATCCTTTATGTGACCCCAGTAACCAAGAAGGTCCAAAGCATTTTTAGCATGGTAAAAGACGAAGTCAGGGCTGGACCTTAAGTCCTCATAAGTAACCTTGTGCTCAGGGTTAAAATCAAACTCCGGGACCTTCCCATAACGCGATGTATGGCCAGGACCTGATTCGACCCTAGGTTTGATTGAACGATCGATTACCCTTAACATCTTGCAGAGAGGCTGCCTATATTTATCCTCCTCTCTAGACCTCTTGTCTCCAGACGATGGTTCCATTTTGGCCTTTCCCTTATCTTTAGTATCCGTAGCTGTCGCTTGATGATGAGTATCCTGGTCGGCTTCCCCAGAAATGGTTACGTGCTTGGCCTCCACTTAATTTTGGTTGACCCCAACCCTCTTCTGTTTAGTTTTGGCCAAAGCTTTTCAGTTGATAAAATGAGGAGCCATGCCTAGGCTCTCTTCAGAAGGATATTCCTCTTCTCCTGATAAGACAAGTAAAACAGTATATCAGTACAAATAGGAAACTAAATAAAAAGGGTAAACAAGTTGATATTACAATCTACCTACTCTAAACTGCCTGTGATGCCAACAACTTGATCACCAAATTTGAAATGGGTCTCTCTAGCCACCTAACCCTCTTGGGTAACCTCAAACTCTAAGGGTATCCTTGCACCACAGAGAGTGTGATACCCGATAATGATAAACTTCTCAACAAAAAATAATTTCTTAAAAGTGGGGGCCTTTTTCTCATAGTAAGAGACAATCAAATCAACCAATGACTTTGGCATCTTGGGCCTCGTTTCACTGAAATACCCAAGAACAACATGGCAGCATCTTCAGCGCAATAAAGTAAAGAAAAATAAGAAAAAGAACATAAAGATGAAGGTACAAAAGTATTACCTAAGTTATTGGGCCCATTCCATTCTTTAGTGACCCTACATGACCTGTCCCTTTTATGGGCCCTAAATTCCCAATCACTTTTTATAGACAAGTACGAACCTTTCCAACTATGATTACTAGATTGGACCACGATGACCATTCTGTATTGGGGTTTTTGCACAGAAAAATAATAGTAACCAGGGGCTTTGGTGTTATCCTTCAAGCTATAAACGTACCTAAAGATATCCCCAGTTAAGTCAAACCCCGTTCTTATTTTCCAAAACATCATCACCCCCAGAATGGTCCTACAAGAGTTAGGGAGTAGTGGTGTTAAGTTCACCCCATATCCTCTCAAAATGGAACGAATGGTAGGATGCAGAGGAAGCCTTAGACCCACCTGGAGGGCCCACGAGGGAAGGCAAATTTCTTCCGAGTCATGAACAGAGTAACACCTCTTCGAAACATCTGGCATCCTAATTTGAATAAATATAGGGAAATAGCACATCTCTATTATAGCCTCGAGCTCCTCCTCTGTCACAGTACATTGATGCTAATAGGCATCAGTCTCAGCAAGATCATAATTACTAGAAGAACTAGTGGTATCGTCTTCTTCCTCTTCGTCATCCTCATAAACCTCTAGATGAGATCTAACTACAAAAAGGTGAAGGCCCACACCTTCGACCTATTATCTTCAGCTCTTTAGTAACAGGATCCTCAAATAGGGAATCGAGATTTAGGGGATCCGTCAAAATAGTATTTAAAAGCTCTCCCTCACTAACATAAAGTAAACAATGAGGGGTTTATAGAATAGGGGAAGAAATGTAGGGTACACTTGGATTAGTGGAGGAACCACAACTAGAAGGAAAGTTGGGGGTATAAAAAGTATAACCAGGTTCCGCTTATGGTATAATCACCTGAATAGGACGGGGAAACTTCTTTTCAGTGATCCCAGGTCGCTCTAGTTCCAAACTTCTAACAAACTCATACGTTTCCTTACAAACACAATCAGCAAAACCTATGGCCATCTAAGCAAAGCAACTACCAAGAATTAACCCACAAAATGCTAGAGAGATCAAACCCTAGCTGAAGTAGAGAAAGGTGAACCTGATAAAAATGAATAATGGTATAATACTCTATGGAGAATGAAGAAGAAAGCACTAGAGAACTTAAAACCAGAAAACGATCAAGCTTAACGGTGGTAATGGTGCTCAAAGATTTTCTCTCTCTTCAACTGAACTTCAAATATTCTAAGTGAAGCAAAAACAAATGAAGTGGCACAAATTTATACCCTTTGATAAAAATACTGAACAGACGTTGCAGACAAAACGTCAACAAATCTACTGAAAATCAAAACGGTAGTGCAAAGTGTTAAACGGGCATGACCAGTCGCCATAATTACTCAAAAGACTCGTCAGTTACTTGACACATGTCCATGGTAAGTCAAGAGAACTTTAAAGGAAATCTACTCACCCCCGGGATGACCATAACGTGTCGATCATAATGTGCCAACCAAGAGGAGCCGACCTCCACGAGTAGGGCATGAGCATGTCATAACACCTTTCCCACTCATTGGATCCTATAATGAAGTATTCGTACCAAAGGTCTTGAGATCTTTGAGTTATAAATGTGTGATGTCAATTGGATAATAACCCATGATAACCCATGAGGACTTGCGAAATATTCTCGGCTTTATCACACCTAAGGAGGTCGTCTTAGTAATTGGAGTGCTGGACCCACCGGTTTACCTTAGGATTGGATACACATGCATCTCTGTGAGCATTTACACAACAGATATACCTTCTCAACCACGTGGAATTTTAGCCGCAAACAGTGGCGGATGGAGGGGGTCAGGGGGGCCTGGGCCCCTGCAAATGTTTTGAGAATTTCTACAGCAGCAATATATTTATATATATTATAATGTATTTGATATGATATGGCCCCCTCAAGTTGACTTTTTTTGTTTTTCTCTTTGTATTTTAAACCCACACGGCACAACTTAACAAAGGTTAAAAGTGACATTTCCAAGATTTAGGTTAAACCCAAAGCACAACATAACAAAAGGCCAAAACGACTGCTGCACTTTTAAACCAAATTAAAACTGACGCATTCAATTCCTATCCCAAATCCAAATGGATTCTCCATTAACTCTCAAGAAATAAATTGTAGAGAGATAGACCCACTTGGCCATCATCAAAACTAGAATTTTTTACCCTCTTGAATTGAACAACCGAAATCTTTTTTGTGAGGTATTTTTTTTACTCCTTTTCTTTTGTAATTTTTGCATTGATGCTTCCTTTCTTTGTTTCATATTATAATGAAACAATAATTTATCATTTATGAAACAATAATTTTTATCATTTATGAAACAATAATTTTTTCATTTTTTTTATAAACGCTGTTTATTTTTTAAGATAAATGCAGTTTATTATCTAATAGTAATTTATCATTTATGTAATTTCTGTAATTATTATTTAAGATTAAGATAATAGGCATGTTAATTTCTTTCATTTTAATTTATGATAATAGGCGGCTTAAAGTAATTAAAATGTTGTTCTTTATGTCTTAATTTTTTTGCAGTTAATCATGGTCAAGAGAACGACTATTGATGCATTTTTCAAGAAAAGTGTTACTAAAAGTTTAGATGCTACTAGTCCGTCTATTTCTAACGAACAACCCCCTCTAATGTTGAAATTGATCATCGAGCCTCCAAGGTTTCCAAAATCAGCTCGATTGAAAAAGATCCAAATTTTTTTGAACGTGATCCCGGATTACGCCAACAAATATGGGAGTATCCATATAATCAACGTGATGAACTCCGACGAGCTTACATTAAAGCCGGACCATATAAACATCTTCTTTCACAATACCCATTTAATGAAGATAAACATCCTCGCCGATTTCAAGCTTCTTGGTTCAAAATGTTTCCAAATTGGTTGGAATATTCTCCCACTACCGATGGGATTTATTGTCTTCCTTGCTTTCTTTTTACCAAACCATCGGGTCGCCCTGGGTCTGGTGCATTCATGGTGGAGGGATTTCGTTCATGGAAGAAAATTAATTGTGGTGTCAATTGTGCTCTTTTAAATCATGTTGGTAAAGATCCAAATTCGTTGCACAAGAATGCTGTGGAGTGTTGACATGATCTCATTAACCAATCGCAGCACATTGAGAAGATTGTTGAAAAATAATCTTCTCAAATTGTGAAAAATAATAGATTGAAATTGAAGACTTCAATAGATGCAGTTAAATGGCTCACATTTCAATCTTGTGCTTTTAGAGGTCATGATGAACGGCCAAAATTGATAAATCGGGAAAATTTTATTGAATTAATAATACTTTTGGCATCCTACAGTGAGGAGGTTGCTGCAGTGGTCTTAGATTGAGCTCCTCAAAATGCTATATACATTTCTCATGCGATTCAAAAGGAAATTTTACAAATCTATGCAAGGAAAATTCGGGAGGTCATTCGGGAAGAAATTAATGATGCTAAATTTTGTATTATTGTGGACGAGTCCCGGGATGAAGCGAAAAGGGAGAAAATGGCCATTGTTCTTAGATTTGTCAATAAAGATGGATTTATACGGGAGCGATTTTTTGATTTGCTTCATGTAGATGATACCATGTCATTGACTTTGAAGAAAGAAATATCAGTTGTCCTTTCTAATAATAATCTTAGTATACAGAATATGCGAGGTCAAGGATATGATGGTGCTAGTAATATGCGTGGAGAATGGAATGGGTTGCAATCCCTTTTTTTAAATGAGTGCCCTTTTGCATGCAATATTCATTGTCTTGCTCATAATTTAAAATTAGCACTTGTGGCTGCTTCGCGAGAGGTTTTTCCCGTTCATCATTTTTTTAATTATTTGCCCCTCATTGTTAATGCAGTTGGTTCCTCTTGTAAACGGAATGATCAATTGAAAATTGCTGAAGCGAAAGAAATTGCAAAAAAACTTTCCATTGAAGAAGTTGAGTCCGGTAAAGGTTTAAATCAAATTGGCACTTTAAAACGGGCCGGAGATACCCAATGGAGCTATCATTTAGGATCTCTTCGTAGCTTGATATCTATTTTTGATGCAACTTGTTCAGTCTTAAAAAATGTTATTGCCGATGGAACAAGTTATGTTCAACGTGGAGATGCAGATGGAGTTTATGATTTGATCACTTATTTTGAATTCATATTTACCTTACATCTCATGAGAGAGATCATGGGAATTAGTGATGATCTTTGCCAAGCCTTACAACGTAAATCCCAAGATATAGTGAATGCAATGCATTTGGTATCAACAACAAAATCTCTTATGCAAAAGTTGAGATAAGATGGGTGGGATCCTTTATTTGATAAAGTGAAATCATTTTGTGAAAAGCATAAGATATAAATTCCTAATATGAGTGCTCGTTATAGTGGTGGTCGGGGTTGATCTCGGGAAAGGGACATTACAATTGAGCGTCATTTTCGATTTGAAGTGTTTAGTGCTACAATAGACTCTCAAATACAAGAATTGAATCATAGATTTAAAGAAGATGTGATGGATTTGCTTATTCTGAGAACGGCACTTGACCCTTATGATTCTTATAAGTAATTCAACATTGATGATATTTGCAAACTTGCAAAACAATTCTATCCTAATGACTTCGATGAACAAGAGAATTTGAGTTTGAGGTCTCAACTGGAGCATTATGAGCTTGACATTCGTAGAAATACTAAGCTGCAAAGGGTGTCCACAATTTCTGAGTTATGCCAAGTTTTGGCGAAAACAAGAAAAACAATAAGTTATCCCATTGTTGATAGGTTGATTCGCCCAGTGTTAACTCTCCCCATTTCCACCGCAATAACGGAACGTGCATTTTCAGCCATGAGTCTCGTTAAGACTAAGCTACGGAACAAGATGGAGGATGACTTTCTTGCAAATTATTTGATTACATATATCGAGAAAGAAATTGCTTGAGATTTTGAAGTTGATGACATTATAAATGACTTTTATGAAATAAAGGGACGTCGATCACAATTTGCGATGCCAAAAATTCCTATGTAGTTAGGGTCATTTTTTTAATTATCCATGTCAATGGTGTCTATATTAATAAAGATCTGCGTAATAAATTTTTGGAATTATTTATTTATTTGCATTACTTATTCATATTTATATTTTGTTTACTTAATTCTTTGCCCCTCCCCCCCCCCCCCCAATATTAAATTCCTAGATCCGCCACTGGCCGCAAATAATGGTTACCTCATAATTATCTAGACGTCTCCTTATCAAAGCAGTTTCGCACCTCAAGGCATGCATATGTACATTATAATAAACGTGTGTAAATATGTAACTCCCGAATTATAAGAGAACTCCATCTCTTTGTAAAAATCTAATCTCCACATATAAATAAGGGGGAAGAACGTGAATGGGACTACTTTTTGATACCTTCTCAAACCTGGAGTTGTATCAAGAAAACCCTAAACTGCGACCATAAGCAAACGTAATAAAACCACCGTGGACGTATATTTACAATTTAAGGACCGAACCATGTAAAAATCCTTGTGTTCTCACTGTCTCTCATCCCTATTATTTATCATAAGATATTTCTTGATCAAATATTTATTTTATTATTTGTTGCCTCCAATCTTGGACATTAACACATATTATTCCCATATAATATGTGTAGATAAATACTCTATAATTACCTAAGGTATCCCACATAATAAATATTCACCCATTAATAATTTACCATCCAGTTAACTATTAATTCCTTCTTTCTTAAAAGATTATTTAACCATCTAGCTAATTATAACTTCCTAATTAATATATATACCACATAAGGATTTTAAATAAAATCATAGTTTCCCCAAACACCGTCTAAATAACTCGTATGGACTTCTAAAAATATTCAGATCCATTCCCGATCCCAACTCATCGATCTCCAAGGGCCGAATCGATTCGCCTTTTAGGCCGAATCGATTTGGACCTGGGTAGAAGCCCAGATCTGCTACATTTTTCTATTATGGAATTTCTTAATTCTTTCCCAAGATCTATTCTAATTGTTCATTACATTTTTTAAATTTAAGATCAGGTCTCCACTACTTTGTTACTCGTCTTAGAACAATTAATTTCATGTATTGACATCAAATTCTTCCCCCAAAATCCCAGAATTTATATAAATAAATCAAGACCCTTAGCCTAAATTTTCTATCATGATTTCAACTATATACAAATAAGGTTTTTGGACACATAACATTGGTTCAAGTCACTAATTTCTAGATCTTAGACATATGTCAAAAACCTCTACATGTAAATTTAATTTTCCAAGTTTATCCCAGGAGATTTCTAAGGCATCTATCATCCAATTCAAGATTTTTATTATCCTAGATTTTTGGGTTAACCACCTATATTACAATTAGTCCTCTGCATGCATAAGATTAATCCCTACCACTTAATCATCAAATTACAACTAAAATCCACAAATCACCTGGGGTTTACTACGATGAATCAAGAAGCACATTGAACGTTAAATTAAGCAAGAAAATTCTTGCTTGGATATGCGGTTGGTGAATTTACCCTTGAATCCTTTGTTTCTTGTCCTTTTGTCCTATGTTTCCCTTCTCTCGTGAGGTGGGGCAGTTAGGGTTATGTATTTGATTAAGTGTGGGGAGTGGTAATATTTTCCTTAATCTTTTATTAGTCCTGAATTCCGAGTTGGGATTAATTCCCCAATTTTGGATCCCTAAATGGATCCGAACCCATAATTAGACTAGCCCCCCAAAAATTTAACTTATATACCTATACTCCGGGGCCATTTCTAAAGCTTTAAAACACCTAAACGATCCCATAAAGCTTCTCTAGATGCGTCTCAATTATTTTTATTTCACAATTATATTTATAGCCGAGTCACACATCATACATTAATTATCTACTACACATGCAATTATTTTTCATAGTAATTATTCACATAAAAATCAAACTCACATGATTATGATATAATAATAAATTACTTGATCACAATTAACAATTTCAAATTTATCGATTAAATTTAATTCCACTATTTTATTTTAATTTAAAAATATAGTTTTATTTATTCTAAAACAATTCGGGATATTAAAACTTTTAACACTCATACCCACTCAATTTTAACACACTCACTCACAAAATTTGTTGATGTATATTATTAACTGGGTAAAAAAAGCTTGAAAATAATATTTAGGTTAAATTAAAAAAAATACTATCGATTTATAAAGGGTTATAAGCTGACAGTTTTTTTATCTGTTTTTCTTTTAAATAGCAAAATAATTCATTTGAGCTAAAAACATTTAACGAGTACTTTGAATTTTTAGGAACTCATAAAAACAAATTACACTCAAAATTATTTTTTTACTATTTAAAAAAATCGCCCGTTAATCCGTTTTAATCAAAGGCCAAATTATAAAATAAAAAAAATCTTCCATTGCTTTGGTGAAGTCCCACATTGGTTGGATGTCGGAATATCCTTCCAATACCTTTTTATAGATAACCTTGCTTGCTCTCTGTAAACCTAAGTTGGCTAAGCTTTAAATAGTTGGCATACTTTGAATTTGAAGTTTGGAGTGCACTGTTATTTTAGTAAAAAAATTGATTGATAAAACGATGGTAAACCTAGTTTTTTTGTTCATTCATTTTTGAAAAATTAAGTTATTTTTTCCATTTGGTAAGCATCATTATTTTGGTAAAAAATGACTAAATTAAAAATGATTTGGTCAGATATATATGTTTTTAAGTTTTTGATACTTTTAAATAGTAGTTGGACAAGCTGTAATGAGCAGGCCTGTAAGGACACAAATTTCCAATTGAGTCTTAATGTAGTGTTGGCTCAATTTCGAACAAAAACATTTATGTTATAGGATAGTATTGAGTGAGTATCCTCCAAGCCTATGACACGCAAGAGTTGAAGACTTAGCGGCCAAGGCTTATAAAGCTTCATCATTGCCGAGTTTCAAGTGTCATGTTTCTACGTCATCAACATCTTATTCCATAGTCTCCAAAAGGTATGAATGCATTTCTATATATATATATATATATATATATATATAGGGAGACTTGGAATAATTTATGAAGGGTGTAATTTTATGTAAAATGAATTTTATTTTCAGAAACTAATTTTGGAACTTTTAAATAAAAAGTTTTTGGCCTTAAAAACGAATTTTGAAATTTTGAACTTTCAGGGGTTTCGTTCGATATTGTCGTTTGAACGAGTTTTTCGTTCGAACGAGGTTTGCCAATGACTTTCCACTGGAACTTCATTAGAAAGTTCGTTCAAACGAAATGTCGTTCGAACGAAAATATCGTTCGAACGAGATTTCGGTGGGAACAACTTTTGACAGTTTTTTGTCACTTTCCCACTACTTTGTCCCACTGCTCTTTCACAGAATTTAATGACTTTGGGACCAGAATTTTTTAAAGAACTTTTTCTATCTCCTAGAGAGTGTTTGAGAGCTTAATTATTTCATAAAAAGTTCCCTTGGTGTTTATTAGTCAAATTGATTTATTCAAATAACAAAACCAAGTTTACACCCAATTGTTTGTTTTAATCCAAGTTTCTATCTATCTCTATATATATACATCTTGCTTGGAGAGTTTGTTTTACACCGGATTCATCTCTACTGTAAAAGAGAGTTTGGGTTTGCTTTTACATCCCACAAAGAAGAAGAGTTTGTTTGCTGTGACATACCCACTTGGAGAAAGGCTCCTTGTTCGGGTGGAGCTGACCAGAATAAGCTCGATCGGTTGATTCCGAGACCGCGGTGGACCTCTGCGGTTATTTGCTAGGCAGAGGTGTGTACAAGAAGAAGCGTCGGAGATTGGACGGAGTCAAGTCGAGTGTTGTAAGTCTTTTGTGTCTTGTATTTGTAAAACCGTACTAAGTGAATTTTAGGCTAGGGTCGTTCGAGATTTTTTCCTGTTGTGGGTTTTTCCTCATACATCGCGACGTAGTGTGACTGATTTACTTTTATCTTGCAAAATAACTTAGAACGCATGCTTAGGCTAATTCAAGATAAAATTTGGTTTAATTATCACACTTATTTAAATTGGTGCTTAATTAAATTTGGGTAAATATTAATTTAATTCAAGTCAATACTTTAATTGGATAAAATTTGGTTTTCCCTAACTTGCAAAAATAGATTAATTACTTTGTTAGGCAAATTTATAGGACTTGGGTTAAATTACTTTTGGTCTATAAGTTAAATATTCACAAGTTTGTTTTAAAGTGAAATTTTTAATTTTGAGAAAATTAAAATCCTATTTAGTTTAATTTTAATTTTTGAAGAATTAAAAATGTAATGTTTTAATTGTGAATCTTGCATAGTTTAGTCCCTTTATTTGAACCAGCTTTATTTCGCATTTAAAAGAAAATTACTTTTTGTAAGATTTTAAAAAGGGGGTCATCATTTCCAATAAGTGGCATGTTAATTTAATTCAAGTCATTAATTTTGTTGAATAAAATTTGGGTTGGCCTAATTTGCAAAGCTGAATATTAATTGTTAGGCAAATTTCTAGGACTTGGGTTGAGTTAATATGTTAAAGTGAAAAATGTATTTGTTGATTAATTTAATTTCACTTTGAGTTAAGTTTAATTTTAATTTGAAAGAAATTAAAATTTGATGTATGTAATTTGTAAGGACATATTTCTCATGTCCGTTATCTTACATTTGTGTATGTCATACGCCGCTACAATTGACACGTCTCTTCACGATCTCACACGACGAACTCAATCCGAATTCCAGGATTCAAGCATTCAACATCTCCACCATGTGTCTCACATCTTCCTCAACGACTTCATGTTCCATGATTTTAGGGACTTTATGCAAGTGGTACGCAAGAGAAGTCAAAATAGTGAAAGATGGCAAGATATGAAAGTTTAAGGGCATTTTGGTAATATTACATCTATGGTCTGGAGGTCTAGTCAACTGGAAAGTTGAACAGCTCGACACAAGGAAGATATTGGAAGAAATGTCACCTCAATCCGAGCTACGGTGAAGAAGTTACGGCCCTTTGAAAATGGAGCAAATTTCGAGAAAAAAGACTTGGAAAAATGCTAAGCCCTTTTAGCCCCAAACCAGCGAAATTTCTCGAACCGAAGGCCAAACCGGCTTAGGGGGGCGAACCGGTTCAGTGTACCTGACGCTGGAAAGAGTCCCAAAGTTTTAAAATTCCTTTTGGTTTCCTATAAAAGCCAACTTCGGAGGACTTATTTTACAAGACTTGGAGAGACGATTTTTAGAGTTCTAATTACTCTAATCTTCATATTTTTTAGTCTCAAGACTCATGTTTTGATTCACACATCCTTGCCAAACCTTTGTGAATCCTTTTGTAACCCAAGAATACAACCTTGTGTTTGTTCAACCTTTGTGTAGAAGCCGTCTTTCTTCTTTATTACTGCTCAGCTGGAGTTCCTGAGGGAGATTTCAGCAGACGACATGAGAACCGATGCCTGTGGGTATTTCTGTGTCACACTATATTTTCATTATAATCCGTATAACTGTATCTTATAAAATTATAGTGAAAATAAAAGGTTTTGCCCCTTTAGGGGATTTTTTCTCACATGTGTGTGTTTGAATGTTCTTGCATGATTTTATCATCTTCAATCACACCTAGATGCATGTTTAGGACTTATTTGATAAAAACTGAGTTTAATTAAAGAATTTCTTTATTTGAACGCAAGCGCACTCCTTTCAAATTGGTATCAGAGCCAATTACACAATTATACCATGTAATTTTTCGCAAAATTTTTTTAAGATATCAATTTTCTGAAAATTTGAGTTTTAAAAAAGATTGTGTTCTAATGGAGATGTTATATAATAAAATGCTAGTTTTTGAGGGAACAAACTATGCATACTGGAAAGCCCGCATGAAATATGCTTTAAAAGTCATTGATGAGCGTGTCTGGATTTTGGTTGAAAGAGGGTGGACACCTCCCTCCATCACTGTTGAGAATGTAACTAGTTTAAAATCCTCCACTGCTTAGACTGAAGAAGAATTTAAATGGTCTTCTTTTAATTCAAAGGGTATAAGTTCTATTTATGGATTCGTCACTCGTGATGAGTTCAAATGGATAATGACGTGCACCATGTCAAAAGAGGCATGGGATGTTTTACAACTTACCCATGAAGGAACCAATCCTGTGAAAGAGTCCAAACTGCAAAATTTAACAACTTAATTTGAAACCATCACCAGGCATGAAACTAAATGTTTTGATGATTTTTATGCTAGGCTGTCTGATATTGTTAATACTAGCTTTAATCTTGGTGAACACATTCCTAATGCTAGAGTTGTTAAAAAGATTCTACGTTCACTGCCTAAGCGTTTTATCCCTAAAGTCATTGTGCTAAATTCTACGGGTAATTTAAATACGCTAAAATTGGAGGAACTTGTAGGAGACTTGGAAACGTATGAAATTGATATGTTTCCTAAATCTGTCAAGCCTAGAGATAAGGGAATTGCACTTCATTCCCAGGAGAGAAAGAGTGAGGGGTCGACAAGAAAGAGGGGAGAGTCATCTAGAAAAAGAGATATAGATACGTCAGATTCTGAGTGTGACTTCGATTTTGATGATTTGGCCTTGCTTAGTCAAAATTTTAAGAAAATTCTCAAATTGAAGAAAAATTGTAATTTCAAAGATAAAAAGAAGTTTGAGAAAAATAAGTTTGAAAAGAAAAATGAAAAAGATTTTAAAGATCCTCTTAAGAAAGAGAGTGAGAGATACTATGAGTGCGACGGTAGGGGTCATAGAGCTTTTGAGTGTGCTACTAGGCTGAACAGAGAAAAGGGCAAAGCTGTCCTTAATACTACCCTTAGTGACGACAGTGAGGTCGAGTCGGTGGACTCTAGAGACGAGTCATCGCATGAGTGTAACTTCACCGCATTCATGGCTAGTCATGTGAGTACTTCTAGTGCTAATCACGACGATGAGGATGCTACTTCACAGGGACACCTCGACAGTGAGAGCGATGTGAGTGAGGGGGAGGATGATGCAAGTGAGAGCGAGATTAATCTTCAATGCGCCTATGCTGAGTTATTTAATGAGTCATTTAAAACCAAAAAGCGTAAAAAAGCGTTAGTTCTTAGGGTACCCGCTTTAGAGTAAGAATTAGAAGAAGCGAGAGAGAGAGAGAGAGAGAGAGAGAGAGAGAGAGAGAGAGAGAGAGAGAGAGAGAGAGAGAGAGAGAGAGTCCTCCACCTACACTACCTTGAGAGAGAGAGAGTTTGCCCGTGTTGAGAAAGAAAGTTTGTTTAGAGAGGGTGAGAGAGAGAGAGAGACTGTTTGGAGAGAGAGAGTGGTTTTGAGAAAGAGAAAGGGGATTTGACTAAACAAGTGGCTAGTCTTACAAGTGAGCTCCATTCCTCCTTGGAGACTCGGAAGAAACTAGAAGCCCGTATTGCCCAGCTTACTCATGATCTTGAGAGAGCACGGGAAGTCAAGGTTCAAATCGAGGGCAGATCAGGAAAGATGGGAAAGATTCTCCTTGGCCCCGCTTTAAGTTTTGGTGATAGGCAGGGAATAGGTTATGGTGCCTCCACGCCCCAAATTGCACCTGGACCAGTTCATGAGTTTACTACGACTCCATATGGCCATCATTAAAAATAATGAAGGAGAGTTCGACAAAGAAAAGCAAACTTAAGTCCGCCTAAGACTACGTTATTCTGTACGTACTGCAAAAGAAAAGGCCACCTCAGGGAGTTTTGCTATAGTTTGGGTCGGACACGATGTACTACTGCTCCACCACATCATACTGATGATTTTTCTAGTCTGAGAGAGCGTGTTGAGTTTTTAGCTGCCACATCACAAAGCTTGATGGAGGAATTCCGACAGATGGTTTTGCCGTTTGTGAATGCTTCTCGCATCCCGACTAAAACCAATAACAACAAGGGTAAACAAAAGGTTACCACTTCTTGGGTGCCTAAGAAATATAAAAAGGCTCTTGTTGTTCATGTCGCTTTCAAAGCACATAATACCTCACAGTGGTATTTTGATAGTGGGTGCTCCAAACATATGACAGGTGATGTCTCATTTTTTACCTACCTAGAGGAGTATAAGGAATATAGAGTCACCTTTGGAGACGGGAGCAAGTATAGCATTATAGGACGAGGTACATTAGAGTTATCAGGATTTCCTAAGCTAGAGAATATTTTGTACGTCAAATGTTTGAAAGCAAACCTTCTCAGTATTAGCCAACTGTGCGACGCTCACTTTGCCATAAAGTTTTATCGGAATGCATGTAATGTCTATAATCATGCCGATAAACTTTTAGTGCAAGGGGTGAGGACCGAGGATAATTACTATGGAACTGTTCCCACATCCTCAGTTGTCTGTAACAACACCACGATCACTCCTATGGATCTGTGGCACCAACGTCTATGTCATGTGAACGTTAGATATTTGACTCGCTTAGTTAAAAAGGACCTAGTACGTATCTTACCATCACTTGGAAAGCCAACTTCCACAATTTGTGGACCCTGTCAGTTGGGAAAGAAAATTCGTAACCCCTATAGCTAGTTTCATTCCATTACCATCTCCCGTGTACTTGAGCCGATTCACATGGATCTTATGGATCCCACTCGTACTTAGAGTCAGGGTGGTAAGAGGAATATCCTCGCGATGGTAAACGATTTCTCCAGATAAACGATTGTATGTTTTCTGAGAGAGAAATCTGATGCTTTAGAGTTTTTAATGATCAAGTTCCGTGTCCTGCAAAATCAACACGGAGTCACTATTAATAGGATACATAGTGACAACGACATAGAATTTAAGGAAGCAAAGGTAGATCTTTACTATGATAGCCTTGGGATCAAACATGAGTTTTCTGCTGTGAAGACTCCTCAGCAAAATGGGATTGTTGAGAGAATGAATAGGACGATCCAAGAAATGGCTAGGTCTATGATTTTAGGTCGTAAAATCTCTAGGAGATTTTGGGTAGAGGCAGTGTCTACTGCATGTCACACGGTGAATAGGGTTTACCTGGGTCTACACACACTTAAGACACCTTATGAATTGTGGACTGGCAAGAAACCCAACCTTGCATATTTCCATGTCTTTCGGAGTAAATGCTACATCCTACGGGATAGAGAGAAATTAGGAAAGTTTGACTCCCAGATCGAGGAGGGAATATTTCTAGGATATTCATCAAATAGAAGAGCGCACCGAGTTTTTAACCTGAAGACCTCTAAGGTTATGGAGTCAATAAACGCCACCGTGAAAGATAACGAACCTCCAACGGTTATTGATCCTAACCTTCAGTGTGAGGATGAGGACTTTTCTGGCAACGATTTACGTGTTCCTCGCCCACACCCTGTGGACCCTACCCCTGTGTTAGGGGACACACTTTCTTGAGTTCTCAACAGTCATGATCCCTCTTCCATTATTGGTGATCCCATGTCGGGGGTCAAGACTCGTGCTCAGCTAGAAAATATTGTTAGCCATCTTTGCTACACATCCAAAGTCGAGCCCAAGAATAAAAAAAAAGCACTCAAGGATGAACACTGGATATCTGCTATGCAAGATGAGTTGCTTCAGTTTAAAAAGAACAATGTCTGGGAACTTGTCCCTCGACCTAGTGAGACTAATGTGATATGTACCAGGTGGATTTTCAAGAATAAAATGGATGAAAATGGTACCATAATCCTAAATAAGGCTAGTTTGGTCGCTCAAGGCTACACACATATAGAGGTTGTACACTTTGGGGAGACATTTGCTCCTGTTGCGATTCTTGAGTCCGTGTGCTTACTACTCGCCATCGCATGTCATCTACGCTTCAAGTTATATCAGATGGATGTCAATAGTGCCTTTCTAAATGGCATTCTATAGGAGGAGGTTTACGTGTAACGACTAAAAGGATTTAAAGACCCTAAGTACCCAGAAAACGTCTACTATCTGAGGAAAGCCTTGTATGGTTTAAAGCAAGCACCCCGTGCTTAGTACGAGAGGCTTACTTCTTATCTCTTATCTCGTGGCTTCAAGATAAGGGGAGTTGATATGACGTTGTTCGTTAAGAGAGATGACGATGCTATTTTGGTTGCCAGGTCTATGTGGACAACATATTCTTTGGATCCACGTGTTCCCAGCATGCTCACCACTTTGAGGAGGAGATGAAAAGTGAGTTTGAGATGAGCATGGTAGGTGAGCTTAATTTCTTCCTTGGTCTCCAGGTTCATCATCTAGAGGATGGTATGTTTATCTCCCAATCTAAGTATGCTAGAGACCTAGTGAAGAAATTTGGTTTAGACTCCGCTAAGCATGCACGTACACCTATGAGTACTTCTATCAATCTTAGTAAGGACACTTCAAGCAAGGACGTAGAACAAACCTTGTATCAGAGTATGATAGGTAGTCTTCTCTACTTGACTGTCAGTCATCCTGACATAGCCTTTAGTGTTGGAGTCTGTACGTGATATTAGGCATCCCCGAAAGAGTCGCACTTACTCACTCTAAAACGTATTATCAAATACGTTAATGGGACTCTCTCATATAGTATTTAGTATTCCTTTGATACTAATGATCGTTTGTCTGCCTATTCGGATGCCGATTGGGCCGGGGATGTAGATGGTTGTAGGAGAACTTCTGGTGGGTGTTTCTATTTTGGTTATGCTCTTGTCTCCTGGCTAAGAAGGAAGAAAAACTCCATCTCTTTATCGACTACGGAGGCTGAGTACATTGTCGTCGGGAGTTATTGCACGTAACTCTTGTGGATGAAGCAGATGTTGGAGGATTATGGGATTTCACAGGACACCATGACCATTTCCTATGATAACACGAGCGCGATACACATATCCCGCAATTCGATCCAGTATTCGCGCACAAAGCACATCAGGATACGCGAGCACTTTATACGTCAGTTAGTTGAAGAGAAAGTCGTATCCCTGAGTGTCGTACTCACCGACCTTCAGTTAGCCGATATATTCACAAAGCCTGTAGATGCCCTTAGATTTGAGAGTCTTAGGAAGTCTTTGGGAATTTATACAGTTGACTGAGGGGTTAGTTCATGTCTAGGATAGGATGCATTGTCATGTTCATATCATATGATTCCTATTCCTAGGTTGCATCATTTGTATAATTATTTTTTTTAAACAAAAAAAATTCAAAAAGATTTTCTCAATTTATTAAATTTTGAAAAAGCTCAAACAGATTTTTGTATTTTATCTGCACCTTTTTATGGATGAGCATTTAAGATAGCTGAATCATAAATTTCATTCCATTTATCCACGTGAGTGTTTGATAGTGATTCGAGACGCTACATTATTGCATCCATGTGCTTTACATTGTTTGGAATCTTTGAGATGTGATTAGTGATATCTTTCTACATGTTTGGCTCCTATCTCCTTTATTGCACACATGCACGAGTTTATTTGATTATTGTACTTGTCTATCACATATTGGCTTGAGTGTTTCCATCTCAATTATGTCTATACAACATATAATTTGCAATAAAACTTGACACGAGTGGAATGCATGTTAAAACCATTTGGTCAGACTATGTGTTTATTTGAAAACGGGGAAGGGCTGCGAAAGGTTCATTTAGCCTTTGTGAATACTAAGCCACCGTTAAATTGGACCTAAAAATTGAGGAATTGTATTATTCGGGGTCCAAAGAGGTTTAAAAGAGCCCGAAAAAATTTAAAGTCAATAAAAAGAACTTCATGCCAATTATGGGCCATTTAGGCTTTTGCACCAATTCTCCAAAGTTTGAGAATATAGTTTATACACCTCTATTCAAAATATAAATTTGAGGGAGTTTGGTTGGAGAATTTAAATGGGTTTGCACTTCCTTGAAAGTCCTGAAAAAGCATGAAATCGTGTTGGACGTTATTGGTGTGAAAATGCCTTTGAGTTTTGATTTGTTGATTTGATTGAGTCAATGTCTCATATTTCCAATTTTTTACACCAAAGGAAGATTTTGAGTTCATTCGTTAGGAGTATTCGATATTCATCGTGCACATATGTCATGTTTGTATGCATTGATTTTCCTATCAAATTTGATTACACCCATACATTTACGCTATCATCGACTTGGTTGTTTCGTGTTCGTTTATGGTGTGATTATTTGTTTGTATATTTTGTGAGAAAAATTTTGAAAAATTCAAAAAATAGAAGTTTCGTACCTTGTGACATTCTCCATTGGCATTTATTTTTGCTTCTCATATTTGTCTATTTGGAGACATTATAAAAAAGGGGAGAAAGAATTATCATATTATACGGGGGAGTTTTTGAGATTTGACGTATGCTTTCATCATATTGGTTTCTATGTCTATCTCACTTCAAACTTGATACGTCACTTGGTATTTTTCTTTATCTCATGTGTGTAGATACTTCATTGATGAGAATATGTTGCACACCCTGATGAGAAAAGTTTTGAAGATTTGAAGAACAAATGATGAAGACTTATTCATTTGTACCTTTCCTGTTTCGGGCTCATGGGAGGGTAGATTTGTATAGGCAATTTTTTATTTCATAATTCGGATTTTTATGTATGTACTAGCATAGACATAGGGGAGATTTGTAAGGACATATTTCTCATGTCTGTTATCTTACATTTGTGTATGTCGTACGCCGCTACATTTGGCACGTCTCTTCACGATCTCACACGATGGCCTCAATCTAAATTTCGGGATCAAGCATTCAACATCTCCATCATGTGTCCCACATCTTCCTCAACGACTTCACGTTCCATGATTTTAGGGACTTTATGCAAGTGGTACGCAAGAGAAGTCAAAACAGTAAAAAAAGGCAAGATATGAAAGTTCAAGGGCATTTGGTTAATTTTACAGCCACCGTCTGGAGGTCTGGTAAACTGGAAAGTTGAAGAGATCGACACAATGAAGATTTTATAAGAAACGAAACCTCAATCTGAGCTACGGTGAAGAAGTTATGGCCCTTTGAAAATGGAGAATTCCGAGAAAAAAGACTTGGAAAAATGCTAAGTCCTTTTAGCGCAAACCAGTGAAATTTCTCGAATCAAAGGCCAAATTGGTTCGGGGGGCGAACCGGTTCGCTGTACACCTGAACCGGTTTGGGGTACCTGACGCTGGTAAGAGTCCCAAAGTTTTAAAATTCCTTTTGGTTTCCTATAAAAGTCAACTTCGGGGGAGTTATTTTACAAGACTTGGAGATACGATTTTGAGAGTTCTAATTACTCTAGTCTTCATATTTTTGAGTCCCAAGACTCATGTTTTGATTCACACATCCTTGCAAAACCGTTGTGAATCCTTTTGTAACCCAAAAACACAAGCTTGCATTTGTTCAACCTTTGTGGAGAAGCCGTCTTTCTTCTTTTTTGCTGCTCACCTGGAGTTCCTGAAGGAGATTCCAGTCGATGACATCAAAACCGATGCTTGCGGGTATTTCTGTGTCACACTGTATTTTCATTGTAATCCGTGTAACCATATCTTACAAAATTATAGTGAAAATAAAGGTTTTTCCCCTTTGGGGGATTTTTCCTCACATGTGTGTGCTTGAATGTTCTTACATGATTTTATCATCTTCAATCACACCTAGATTCATGTTTAGGACTTATTTGATAAAAACCGAGTTTAATTAAATAATTTCTTTTATTTGAACGCAAGCTCACTCCTTTCATAATTGTTTAGTTGAACCATCTCTATTCCGCATCTAAAAGGAAATTACTTTTTGTAAAATTTAAAAAGGGGGTCACCATTTCCAACAAGTGGTATCAGAGCGGGAGCGCTAAATTATTGCGTTTAGGTCCTTTTTGGGCATTTTTGTTTAAAATGGAAAATATGCTTCTTTCAATATTTCCTACATTTAATGGTTGTCTCATTCTTGCACATGACTCTTCTCTTGCCATATCTTATGAGTAATCGCTTGCATGTCTTACATACTCTAGCTTGTGTGCTTAATGATATATCTTTTGCTAGTTGTATGTTTTGTTTATCATCGTTCTAGTCTATGCTTCATAATCAATCACATGCTAGAATTATGATTTTTGTTTATCTTTTATATTTTATTCCTTCATTTTAATTTGCATTAAATGAAAAATACAAATTTGTTTTTGTTTATCTTTTGAGTTAATTTTTGTGGTTGATGAAAAACTTTGAAAAACTCAAAATGAATTTATTTTTGTGTGTATTTCGATTTTACACACATTTTGTGGCATATGTTTGTGTTTGAATCCTCATTTCGCTTCCATGTGACTAGAACTTTTGGTTAGAATTTTAATCCTTAAAATGTTCTTTATCATGCTTACATGGAGTAGTTTAAGTTTGGCTTGCTTAATGAATTCATTTTTATATGCCTTTACACAGATGCACGAGCTTTTTGAACCTTAATTTCACATGTTATATTTGAGCTTTGTGAGGTGTTCTCCTACTAATCTAGTCATCTACATACTATGGCCTAAGAGGACTAGTGCATGTCAAAATCCATTGCATGTGAGATTTGTGTGATATATATATATATATATATATATATATATATATATGGGGGGGGGGGGTAAGGGCTCCGAAAGTAAAAATCTGTGACACCCCGACTAATTAAACACCGGGTAGCTACTCCTTTATAAAATTAATTCAAAATGCCAAGTTGGCTCAGTTAATAGCATCACTGTCGAAAACGTTTTATTATTTCTAACCACCTAGTATTTAAAAAGTAAGTGCCAAATTTTATTAAATCTGATTAACATGCAACAAGAGTAATGAATAACTAAATAACACCAAGAGTAATGAATAACTAAATAACACCATTCACCATACTGAAGTAAAAAGAATAACCATCACAATATGTAAATAAAACCTGGAGGAAAAACTCCTCAATACAAATCCCACAACTGATAAGTAAACTGAAATAAATAACTAAAACTGAATACTGAGCAATACATGCTAGAGTCTGAAAACTGAAATGTAAAAGATGCTCTAAATAGGAATGGGCAACATGCCCTACAACTGATAGATAGTGACTCTGGAATCCAAAAGATGGAAGCGTCTATGAGCAAATCCCTGTAGCTTCCACAACCAGCTACAGCACGTCACCTGAATGAGGATCCTATGCTTGGTGTCCTTGTGGCTGGGCACCTAAAATGGTTTTACAAGAAAATATATTTGAAAGCAAATGGGTCAGAGCCCGAAAGTGGAAGTTATTTTAAAAACCTGCAAGTGCTTTAAAAACATTTAAAACATTAAATGCAAAGTACATGTTAGGACGTACACTCGCATGATATTCTCACCTCTCGTCTAACTGTGCACTCCTAACGTAAGTACCCATCTATATCGACCCATACTACTAGCTAACTGACAACATAACTAGCTAGACTGCCAAAGGTTCTACCCATATTACTCGGTTCCATATAACGTAACAACGCTCGTAATTAAATAGAGGTTTAACGTAAACTCAGTTACTAAATATGCCATTGATATAACTATCAGCTAACTCCTTATATAACTCGAAACAATACCGTAATATTTTTACAACATTAACATGAGGATTTCCAGTAATTTAATGTATATTATACATCTCATAAATATACAATACAAGCACCCCGCAATTTAAGCTGTAGTGCACACATACTCTGCTATCCATCCCGGTACATCACGTACATAAGGATCACATATTCCGAATCTCTCAGGAATAGTTCAAATAACACAAATCACAAATAGTGGAGGCGAACATAGTCACCATCACATGGGTCACGCACATACCTACGCTCCCATGGTCAGCGGACTTATTAATATCACAATAAGTCTTTCTATGACCTATGTTCATCAAGGTACCAGTCTATATCCCCCCCGTAGGCACACAAGGATTAGAGGGTCCTAAGCGAACGAAACCTCCCGTGATAGCAAGTATGGTAGGTATGTCATACATACAATCCATATATCAATACCAAGTAGATACACATCTTAGTAATATCGAATTATATTCGTAGTACATATCGCATTCTCGTACTAACTATAATTATCACAATTCGTGCTATTCCGGTTTATAATTACTCGCGCTATAATTCATCCTCACATCGTAGTAGACACTCACGTCTCAATCCAAATGATTCATAGAATATAACTCTCGTATGTGATTTACTCATCCCAATAACCCAAAAGTCCCAAAT
This sequence comes from Sambucus nigra, assembly GCA_949130495.1. Lineage (NCBI taxonomy): Eukaryota > Viridiplantae > Streptophyta > Magnoliopsida > Dipsacales > Adoxaceae > Sambucus > Sambucus nigra. The sequence goes on along the minus strand of OX422210.1, from coordinate 75,872,024 downwards.
AAATCACTATATCATCAAAGGAACACTAACTCTACCCTTGAACCAGTTCCCGGGACTCCAAAAGTCAAAACAGTCCGAAAAGGGTCAAACTGTCAACTCGTTAGAAGTCTCGTTCGAACGAGGCTTCGAACGAGTTTGGACTGTCAGGTCGTTAGAAGTCTCGTTCGAACGAGACTGTTCGAACGAGATCCCAGTTCGTTCGAACGAACTGACCCTTCTAATGATATCTCGTTCGAACGAGATATCGAACGAAAATCCTACTCGTTAGTAACGACTGGTCAACTCGTTAGAAGCTCGTTCGAACGAGTTCGTTCGAACGACCTGGGGTTGCTTCTAACGAGATGCCAGTTTCGGCCCAGAACATCCCAAAAATCGTTTTTCACCATTTTTACTCCTCAAACCTCTTCTAAAATTCGTTCCCAAAATATATTGAGTTCTCTAATCATCCTCAAACATGTTAAGGGGCTATACTAACATCATTAAAGGGTTTGATATCATCTAAACATCATTAAATCACAATTTCTACATTAATTCCCAATTTTCTTCAAGAACATAAACCCTAACCTTTTTCTCATCATAAATTCCCAGATATTAATTCGTTTATTGCATCACCTAGATATGAAGTCTCCGAAATTAAATCTCCCAACAATGTTTCTACATGCAAACCTATCCCAACATTCAATAATAACTTCAAATTTCATGGGTTTTCTTTTAATCTTTCAAGAACAATTAAGATTCTTCAATTTCTAACATGGAAAAGACATTCTTCGAATTTAAATGAAATAAAGTCACTTGCCTTGGTTTGATTTCTGAATTTGGTGTGGATTTGGTGTAGAATTTCTGCAGAATTTCTCTCTCTCTCTCCTTCTCCAAGCTTTCTTCTCCAAAAGGCTATGGTGGCTAGGGTTTGCTTTGGGGAAACTTATGAAAACCTAATTTTAATAAACCTCCGTAGCTTGTTGGGTTAATAAGGGTTGGTTGGGGTCAATCCTTATCAGATTACAACTCTCAATTTTCGTCACTTTTAATTACCCAAAAATACCAAATTACTAAAATACCCTTTAAGTTACCGGTATGGCCTAAAAATACCCCGGGACCCAAATTATACCCCCGGCTAGTGTTTTCTGACTATCTCGACCCTTCCGGATGCGTTGGCGCACTCAAAACGACCATACGGATTATAGATTTTAAATTCACTTTTATTAACAAAAATTTATACCGTGACGCGGCGGTCCCACGCGTCTCAACAAAATTTCTAAAATGCCGTATATAAATCTCACGACAAATTTTATAATACCAAATACATATATAATCATATATGCACATAATCAAATACCAATTCGCATCACATTAGTATTATTAACCCGGATTAATTTCCAATTAATACGCATTTAATTAATTAATCCCCAAAAATAAATATAGACAAAAGTACGGGGTATTACAAAATCATCCTTTGCGAGTAAGCCACCGTTTACTTGGACCTAAAAGAAACATGTGGTCCAAAGGCCTAAAAGAATAATGGCATTAGAAGAAAAATATTTGCCAAAGCCTATTTTGTTTAGTTTGATATATTCATTCAAAGGTTCTAATTTTCATATTTTGAGGGAGTTGGGATGGTATATCAACAGTTTGCACAATGTACGTTTATCCTAGTTGCGCTTTCAATGTCATGACTCTATTGGTTTGTAGAATCATCAATATGCTAGGCTTGTATACATTGTGTTTGTTTGTTCAATAAGTTCAATTTATATTGTCACATGAGGCTATATCTAAATATGATAAAATTTTGTAATCAAATGCGAACTCCGTGAACATGTTTAAGGGATTAGGTTTTAAATTCATTAGTATCTAGTTCACACCACTTCACTTCCGTTTCCATATGACACATTTATGCAATAAGAGTGTGGAAAAACTTATGTTATTTATTTTTGTGTCATTTTGGTGTTTATATCTATACGTGTGTACTTATGCTTAGTTTGAATCTATTGTGTATACATATATATATATATATATATATATATATATATATATGTGTGTGTGATATGTTGTTGGTTTTGGAGTCTTTGCCATGATTAGCTAGTTCATTTATGCTTTTAATTCATTTTTGGTATTTATCTTGTTGTGAATTTTTTTTCAATATCACATGCTTAGATTACTACAATCAATTGATATCTTTTGTTATCGCATCATAGTTGATAGTCATATCTTTATATGGATTGGTTGAATTTTAGTTGCCCATGTACTTTAATGTTCTCATCACTTTATGCACAATTGCATGTTTAGCCTGTTATCCCATTCTATTTATCCCTTGTTTAGTTTAGGGGGTGTATATGGTTTAATTGAGGGAGATAAGTTAATTTTTGATTCATTAGCCATTGTCTATTCCTGAACAAAAAGGGGAAGAATGATAGGGGGAGAAATGGTATCTAATCTTATTGTAATCGTATCTTAGTTTGGGAGATTTAACTTAGCGGGAGACGTCTTTCTAAGTAGATCATTTGATAAAGGGAGAGAATTAATAAGGGGGAGTCTTTATTTAAATTGCATTTAATATTTTAATATTCCCTATGCATTTAATGTGTTGCTTAAGTGTGCAGGTATTGTAAAGAGGCATCTATTTAAAGTGTCAAAGCGTTTAATTCTAAAGTGGTATTCGAGTCAAGCATTGTACTCTTTATTTTTGGTGGGATGTTTGTGAGTCTAGTGAGCTTGACGGCCCTTTAGGATCATGTTTTGTTTTTTTTCCCGGAATAGCTAAAGGGGGATTTTTCTAAGGACACAAATTTCCGTTTGAGTCTTAATGTAGTGTTGGCTTAATTCCGGACAAAAATATTTGTGTTATAGGATAGTATTGAGTGAGTATCCTCCAAGCCTATGACACGCAAGAGTTGAAGACGTAGCGGCCAAGAATTATAAAGCTTCATCATTACCAAGTTTCAAGTTCCATGTTTCTACGTCATCAACATCATATTCTATAGTCTCCAAAAGGTATGAATGCATTTCTATATATATATTGGGAGAGTTGGAATAATTTTATAAAGGGTGTAATTTTATGTAAATTGAATTTTATTTTCAGAAAGTTATTTTAGAACTTTTAAAGAAAAAGTTTTTGGGCTTAAAAACGAATTTTGAAATTTTGAACTTTCTGGGATTTCGTTCAATATTGTCGTTCGAACAAGTTTTTCGTTCAAACGAGGTTTGCCAAAGACTTGCCACTGGAACTTCGTTAGAAAGTTCGTTCGAACGAAATGTCGTTCGAAAGAAAATGTCGTTCGAACGAGATTTCGGCGGGAACAACTTTTGGCAATTTTTTGTCACTTTCCCACTACTTTGTCCCACTGCTCTTTCACAGAATTTAATGACTTTGGGACCATAATTTTTTAAAGAACTTTTTATATCTCCTAGAGAATGTTTGAGATCTTAATTCTTTCATAAAAAGTTCCCTTGGTGTTTGTTAGTCAAATTGATTTATTCAAAGAGCAAAACCAAGTTTACACCCAATTGTTTGTTTTAATCCAAGTTTCTATATATATATATATATATATATACATCTTGCTTGTAGAGTTTGTTTTGCACCGGATTCATCTCTACTTTAAAAGAGAGTTTGGCTTTGCTTTTACATCCCACGAAAGAAGAAGAGTTTGTTTGCTGTGACATACCCACTTGGAGAAAGGCTCCTTGTTCGGGTGGAGGTGACCAGAATAAGTTCAATCGATGGATTCTGAGACCACGGTGGACCTCTGTGGTTATTCGCTAGGAAGAGGTGTGTACAAGAAGAAGCGTCGGGGATTGGACAGAGTCAAGTCGAGTGTTGTAAGTCTTTTGTATCTTGTATTTGTAAAACCGTACTTAGTGAATTTGAGGCTAGGGTCGTTCGAGATTTTTTTCCGTTGTGGGTTTTTCCTCATACATCGCGGCCTAGTGTGACTGATTTACTTTTATCTGCAAAATAACTTAGAACGCATGCTTAGTCTAATTCAAGATAAAATTTGGTTTAATTATCACACTTATTTAAATTGGTGCTTAATTAAATTTGGGTAAATATTAATTTAATTCAAGTCATTACTTTAATTGGATAAAATTTGGTTTTCCCTAACTTGCAAAAATAGATTAATTACTTTGTTAGGCAAATTTCTAGGACTTGTGTTAAATTACTTTTGAGCTATAAGTTAAATATTCACAAGTTTGTTTTAAAGTGCAATTTTTAATTTTGAGAAAATTAAAATCCTATTTAGTTTAATTTTAATTTTGGAAGAATTAAAAATGTAATATTTTAATTGTGAATCTTGCATAGTTTAGTCCCTTTATTTGAACCAGCTTTATTCCACATTTAAAAGGAAATTACTTTTTGTAAGATTTTAAAAAGGGGGTCATCATTTCCAATAAGTGACATGTTAATTTAATTCAAGTCATTAATTTTGTTGAATAAAATTTGGGTTGGCCTAATTTGCAAAACTGAATATTTATTGTTAGGCAAATTTCTAGGACTTGGGTTGAGTTAATATGTTAAAGTGAAAAATGTATTTGTTGATTAATTTAATTTCACTATGACTTAAGTTTAATTTTAATTTAAAATAAATTAAAATTTGGTTTATGTAATTGTTTAGTTGAAACATCTCTATTCCGCATCTAAAAGGAAATTACTTTTTGTAAAATTTAAAATGGGGGTCATCATTTTCAAAAAGGCCTAAATTTAATTTTCAAACTATAGCTTTCAATTATTTTGGTCATGGTTCAGTTTTTTACTTCATGAAAGTTTTTTTAATTTTTTGTTATTTGGGAATTCATGAAAAAAAATAATTTTACTACAAACCACACGGTTCATTTTTGTCTTATGTTAGGTTTTACCGAGTGATACAAATGATAATTTAGGTTTTAGTATATTAAAATCGGTTTGGTACATTAAAATTGATTTTGCATCAAAAAATGCAAGAACGCATTTTCTTTAGTTTGATTTTTTTAAAAGGACCTCGATTATTATTTTTTGCCGTGGGCCCTGAAAACTATAAAGCCGACTCTGAATATAACTTCTTTACATTACAAAAATTCGTATATACATTTCAAAATAGCATACAAAAATTTTTAAAAAAATGATACATTACGAAAATTCATGTTGCATTAGTTAAAACTGGAGTATATAAATTGAAACGAAAATTTCATTATATTCTACCCCCCCCCCCCCCAAAAAAAAATGATAATCATTTAGAAGTGGTTAAAGCCAAGAAAATGTGTGAAAGCTTTTACACCAACTTTGTTTACATTCTGCTTGATATACCCCCAGTCAGTGGTGGACCCCATATTTTAGTTAAGGGTGCAAAAGTTTCGAGTAGTGGCGGAGATTCGAGGGTGGGAGCACCCGAGGTGATTTTTTAGGGCTATTTATCGTTTTTTGTAAGTTTTTAGCTCTAAAAAATATATTAATTGATTGACATACTTATTCAAGATTTCTTATGACAATTACTCATTCAAGTCATATTTTAGTGATAAAGTATCGTAAAATAAAAATTCATCATCATCCTTGCCTTAATCCCATCACATGGAGTCGGCCACATGGATTCTCCTTTTCCATTATAATCTATTATAAGCAATATTATTATTCAAGTTTAATGCCTTAATATATCTCTTAATAATTTCCTGTCACTATAGCTTAAGATGACCTCGTCCTCATTTACCCTTTATTTGCAATAATCTTCATGTTATTATAGGTGTATCTATTGGTCTACGCAACAGATGTCCGTAACATCTAAGTCTACTTTCTCTTAATTTATCATTAATAAAGCTACTCCTAACTTTTCTGTAATGGAATATTTTTTAATCCTGTCCTTTCAGGTAATTCCTATCATCCGTTGGAGCATCCTTATCTCACTAACATGGAGACTTTGTTCATGTTTTTTCTTTAAATCCCAACACTACGCTCCGTATAAGGTTGTTGGTCTAACAATTGTTCTATAAAAAATTTCTTTTAATTTATTAGTTATCCTCTTGTCGCATAACACCCCGCTTGCTTGACCCATTTAATCCAACCAGATGATATTATACTCTTCACATCCTCATAAATATCCCCATTACTTTGTAACATTGAACCTAAATAACGGAATTTATTAGTTTGGTTTATCACTTTTTTTATAATCTTTAATATTATGCTATCAGACACCTCATTATTAAATTTACATTCCATAAATTTAGTTTTATTTCTACTGATTTGTGACACCCCGCCTAATAAAATACCGGGTGATCAGTCTTATATCAAATTAAATAAGAATCTCATTTGGTTCATTCTTAGCATAATTGTCGACAACTTTTTAAAACTTACTAACCACCTTGTATTCAAAATTTATGGTGTCAAAATTTTATCTTTTTATTAAACATCACAAACAATAAGTGAAAGAATATATAATAAACCATTCACACAATTACTAATTCAACCAATACTAAAAATGAATAATTACAAATCTTTGCCGAGAAAACCACCAGCTACAAACCAAATACAAAAAATATAAACTACAAGAATGATAAAATGAGTACATCATCTGGCTGGAACAAAGGAAATAACTTGGGCTATATGCCCAAATAAATTACTGACTGCATCCTACTCTAGGAATGAAATGACTGAAATGACTAAATCAAAATCGTGCAACATCAACATGTGTCACAGATGCGTATCCCTAGAATGGAACAATTTTGGCATTCTTGTGGCTTGACACCTAAAAGGTTTTGAAAATATTTTATACCAAGTGTTAGTACCCAAAACATTTTGAAAATATTTAGCAAGTGAATTAAATTGCAGTAAATTAAAATGCATGAATGCTCTTCATATTTAAGCTAGTGTTGCACTCCCTTGAGGACCAACTCACCCCTCAACTATTGTGCACACTAAACGCTTTTCTATATAACCCACCTAGTCACCTATCCCGTAACTAGTCCTCGATGATATCCTTCCTGTCACACTACTCTAACCCCGAGTATGTTTAATATACGTTTGATAAGTTATTTATCACATTAACTTAATTAATCATTTCTATTGGAACCATATAACATTCTCATGAGTTATATTACAACATTCACACACATGTCGTAATTATATGACCATCCTCCCGAGTAGTCACTCACCAGATGTTCTCTAGAATAATATTATTTCTAGGTATACTCATCCACCTGGACCCCTAATACGGTTAGCTCTCCGAATCAGAAAATAAAATAAACGCAGTGGAGGCGAACATAGATCCCCCCGAAAATGAGACCAACTCATACCCAAGACGTCTCAACCCTAACAATAAAGATGCTATGACCTGGGGAATATACTCATCCTTCTCCTCAAGCCAGGGGATTCACCCACATCGCGCAACCTCCCATGATAGCACTAAATGGGTATGTATTCATATAAATATTATTCACACATCACTGCATATATATATATTTAATTAAATTTAGGCTATCCGTGCACAATTATCATAACATTGGACTAACAATACCAAGTCTATATACCGATTTGATGTTTTAAATAATTCTGACACTTATGTATTTATTACTCAACTTGTGTCACCCAGCTAAATTACCCGGACCCACAGCTAAATTACCCGGACCCACTCCTATGGCCAGAAATCTCATCTTGTAGAACTTATTCCTCAAATTCCCCATATTAAGGTTAACACCCTTTTTATTTTGAATATTCCATGCTTTATTATATAACCCTATAATAAATTAATTTGGCTAAATTTGTGCCTTAGCCCTCATAGCACTAGCCCAAAAATTATAGCCGAGTCAATAATCCAACTCAAATTTAATTAATCACGTATTAATCAATTTATTATCTTAGCAACACTCAACTAATATACCCGGACTCACTTGCTTGGCCCGACAATAGAATATCTTGAATTATTATTCAAATTCTTTCTAATAAGTCTTGCACGCCAATTAATCTTAAGGTTTTTAAACCACTACATATATAAACCTTAATTTACCCTTTGGAACTATTTCTCTAATTGTTCCACTTAATTCTCATATGAGACCTAAACCCATAGTTGTGGCCAATTGAATATTCCAAAGAGAATAGAACTCCCAAACCAAGGAAAAGAGTATACAGGGCTGAAAGCAGGGGATGGTGAAGTGGTTGGATCTGACCAGTGGTTCGGAAGAAAACATATGTCATTTGAACGACAATGGTTCTCATTCGAATGACCACCCATGTCGTTCAAACGACCTCTGGTTTCTCCCTCCCTTCCGTCTTCATTCAGACAGTCAGCTATTGGCACTTCTTTAGATCCCAATGCTCATTTAGTTCAGCCACATACAGATATATATAACGCACTATTTCAAACCCCCAAACCATAATCATAATCCCCACATATTTGAGAATTTATACTTTCCATTCCTCAATTTCTTTACAGATTGAAACACTGACTATATCTAACCTAAATTAGATATTAAACTAACCCAAGAACGTGGCATTTATTCCACACCCACTATGATATGAACGTAAAATATGAAATTAATCAAAAGCAAGTTTAACCACTTGCCTTAGGGTTCGTAAGGTCTGAATCCGTTGATGTAGATGAGTATGATTTTATGAAGAACCCACACACTTGTTTTTGATTTTGGATCCCATGGCTTCTCCCAGTCGCACCCACTTTCTCTCTCTAAAAAAGGTTTTCTAAAATGTACTATGGATCTCACACCCTCTCACTTTTAGGGTTAACTCAATCCCCTTTTTTGGCTTGTGGGCTTTATAAAAAGGGCCCAAACACTATTATGTGGGCTTAAACGTGCCAACAAATGCCTCAAGACCCATTTAATACCCCTGTGTACTCTTTTTCAACTATTTCGACCCATCCGGATTCAACCCTGCACTCAGAATTACCATTCAAATTAATTTATAACACTCTCCAATATTTGACCTTATAAATGCGACACAAAAAAAATCTGAACAATTAAATCTCAATTTACCAGTTTAAATAAATCCTTTAATTTAAAATTTTCCCAAATCATGAATTTAATTCCTCCCAATAAAATAAATTCTCTTTCTCCCAAATATAATTAAATTAAAGGTCCTTGAATTTACGGGGTGTTACATGGTTCTTAGTCCCTTATAGTCTAAGGCATTTCTCCAAGTATCTACTCTCATAGTTAATCCTATTTTGAAGTGTCTACTAAAACTATATCATCCGTAAATAATAGACACTATGGGACATCTTCTTATATGTCTGTAGTAATCTCATCCAATATTATGGAAAATAGGTATGGACTTAAGGCCGATCCTTGATGTAAACCCACTTTAATCCTAAAATCATTAGTTTATCCACAAATAGTTCTTACTCTAGTCTTTGTGTTATCATACATATCTTCAATAACTTTAATATAACTCATAGGAATTATTTTCCTCCTTAAGCCCACTTATAATATCCTTAGGTACTCTATCATATGTTTTTTCTGGGTCTATATATGCCATGTATAATTTTTTATTCTTACTTTTATATTTCTCCATTAATTGTCTTAATAGGTAAATAGCTTCCATAGTAGATCGCCCTGACATAAATCCAAATTGATTGTCCAAAATAGTTGACTCATTTCTTAATCTTTGTTCAATAGCCTTTTCCCATAATTTCATGGAGTGCTTCATTAATTTAATTCCTCCATAATTACTGCAGTTTTGTATATCCCCTTTATTTTTATACAAAAGTATTATGGTGCTTTTCCTCCACTTATCTGGCATGTTTCCTTCATTTAAAAGTTTACTAAATAAACATGTTAACCATTCTACCCCTATAATTCCAAGGGTCCTCCATACCTCCATGGGTATTTTATCTGGGTCAATCACTTTATTCCTTCTCGTTTTTCTTATTAATACATATATATATATTGATGATGTTGGAATTAGAACCACCAGGTAAGGTATTTCCAAGCTCAACTTATGAACAACAATGGCAGCTTAGTTACGTAATGGGTAGGAGAATGAGATGAGGAGAAGAGGAGAGAGCACCAGGATATAAGTGGTTCAGCCTAAATTGGCCTACGTCCACTGTGTGTGTGAATAACCTCACTGTAATAAGGCACTGATGGCCATGGATACAATCTCTCAAGCTCTCTCTCTATTGTGTATCTAGACAGAGTTTCAGCTAGGGTTATTTTTTTGGGATCCTTTGTAAGGTAGAGGATGATCTCTATATATAGTACATAGGGGGTGTAATGTACCCCCCATGCATGTAATGTGCATGTGTGTGATTGCCTCACCAATATGGGAAAGCCATCTGTCACTATCACATGTAGAGAATGATGATGCAATATTCTCCCCACGTGTGGGGAATAATCTTGTTATAACTGACTTGTATCCACGTGCCCTTATCCAAATGTCAGCAGATGCTCGGCTATCACGCCTGGAGTATGACCTCGGCCTGTGAGAGGCCGAGGTTGGTAAGTCCAGGTGCCCGTTCAGTCCGAGTTGACCATGGTGGTCTCGGCCTAATCCCAGCCGAGACAATGGACAAGGTCGGCCTGAGCCGAGGTTGAGCTGGCGTGTTTGGAGCATCGACTAATGTCTTGATGAGGTTGCTGGTGGCTTCTTGCGAGCTCGGCTTATGTCTGGCCGAGGTTGCCATTCCAAGATATACGATAATGCTGCTGGTCCTTGTGACGCATGCGTAGTGTCGGCTTGGGCCGACCTTGATACGGCCGACCTCGCTATGGCCAAGGGCTGATACCGCATGCCCAAGGCTTCTCCAAAGTCGGCCACGATATTGGCCGAGGTTGGTGTCTTCGATCCGAGGTCACACTTGGGGCATATCAAGGATTCCTTCTCGTTTTTCTTATTAATACATACATATATATACTTCTTTTTCAGTAATCTTACATAATATTCATATATTCAGTTCTATGTTCTCGACATCTTTCTTGGGATATTCTTCATTCAATAATCCTTGAAAATACTCTTCCCATCTATCAATAATTTATTTATCGTTAATCAATATCTTTTGATTTATGTCTTTAATATACTTAACTGGGCCCATATCCCTTATCAATTTATCTATATTCTTTGTCAATTTATATATCTCTGTGACACCCTGTAATTTTATTGTTCTATATTGGGATTAATTAAATTTAAAATAAGAAATTAATCCAGATTATAATAAATATTAATTAGCGACACAGAGGTTAATATTTATTTGTATTGAATATTACTTAGTGAATGAGTAATAAATTGATAAAAAGTATTTCAATTTGTCGTGAGTGAGAAATATGGCAGTTACGGTAAATTTAGTCGGGACACGCGTGTCAGTCATGTCGAGACTTACTTTTATGAAATAAAATGTAATTTCATATTGGATAATTCAAATGGTCATTTCGAGTACGTCAGTGTGTCCAAAAGAGTCGAAATAGTCAGAAAAGTATACTCGAGGATTTAGTTTGGGTTCCGGGGTATTTTTAGGCCAAACAGGCACCCCGGAGGGATATTTTATTCTTATAAAATTTTTGGGAAAAGGGACCTACGAAAATTACATGTTTATATCAGCATATGTGATGAGGAAGTTAGGGTTAGAAGTTACATATTCACATAGAGGACACTAGAAGAGGAAGGAGAGAAGTTCAAAGGCATCCCACACCATTCTTTCACCACCACTACCACCATTGTGTAGATCGGGAGGAGAGAAACACAACCATACCACTAATTTACAGAAATTTAGACCTACCATATCAGGCAAGTATTTATCTTGCTAAATTCTGAATAGATATATTATCCATGTTAGAGTAGGATTGAATAATACCCACGAATATATGAATTTGTCTTTGAATTGGAGAATTAAATTATGATTTTAAGTAGGCATAGTATGTAAACAAAATTCTTATGTAATTAGAACACGAAATCAGATCATATGTGGGGATAATAATTGAAGAAATCTTGGTTTTGATGAGGGTCTTGAATAAAATGAATAACTTAGGGGTTTGGGGGTTAAATTGAGGATTAATGTTATTGAAATGGTCCTATTTGATGTTTTGATGTTTTGGATATGTTAGAAATCCGTCATAAATGTTAGTTTAGGGGTTTGAATGCTTGGTTGCGAGTTTGGGATCAAACTAGGAAGGTTTGGAGGGTTAACAATAGTGAAACCCATAGCACCGGTTCAGTTGTACACTCAAACCGGTTCGAATGCATACCAGAATCGGTCCACCTACCTACCAGAACCGGTTTGGATGACCTGTTAGTCCGGGCCTTATTTTGTCTTAAAGTTTTAAGGTTAGGATTTTAACCTTCCCCTAACGAGGAGAGTTCAAACTAGAAATTATTGGACATAGTTTGTTATTAAATCATTTCTCGAAAAATTAAATTAGGTTATGGAAAATAGGAGTGAACTTTATATCGAGCCAGTAAAAGTGGGATATTATAATTACTAATATAAATTAATGGGCAGTTAGGAACCTTTGAGTAGTGGGGGATACTCGGGAATATACGATGAGAAGTATAATCGAATTTAATATTACGTTGGATATTTGGGAGTTATATATACTATGCATGAGACATATATTATAAGTTGAATGTATATATATATATATATATATATATATATATATATATATATATATATATATATATATATATATATATATATATATATATATATATATAGGTTGTGTGATTACCTATTGTGTGAATTTTTATATGTGAACATATCTAGGCTACTTGCTATCACGGGAGGTTCTACACCGTGGTCAGTCATATCCTAATGAGCCCGTTGGGAGGATTTTGACTTGTACCTCAGAACATAAAACTTAGGGATTGAGCACCACTTGTGTGAATAAGGGTGTGACCGGTCATTTGGGTGCGTTAGGTGTGTGCATAGGTCAAAGTCTTAGAACTATGTTCGCCTCCAAATTTGTGGGAATTGTGAATTTATGGTTCGAGGGTGAATTCGAATCAGATGTCCTTTACTTAATACGTGATGTACCGGGACTTGATAGCAGAGTATGCCCACATCGCAGGTCTCTACCTAGGGATGTCGTATACGTATATATTATACGAGTTATGTAAATATATACATGTGTGATTTATTCTACTACGGGTGTTTTAGTAGATACGATAGATAGTGATATCGTAGATAATCTCAGTATGTGTGAACCATATAATTAATGGGCGACACTTATTAACTAAAAAGGGATTGGAAATTTAGTATCGTATTGTATGGGCAATACGGGTGGGCAAAGTGAACTAGTAGATTAGAAAAAGGCTTAAGTCAAACTAGTTAAGTGGGGTAGAATAACTAGGTGGGTTAGAAGAGTACTTTAGGTGTGCACAATAGTTGAGAGGTGAGTATCTCAAGGAGAGCACATGAACATGTACTCTTTAAAGCATTTTAAATGCTTGCTAAAATGATTTCAAACTGTTTTACTTGGACTCTGACCCGTTTCAAATCCATTTTTGTAAAACTATTTTAGGTACCCAGCCACAGGGCTGTTGTGGAAGTTGCAGGATCTTGGTAGTAAACTCCTTCACATTTATCCATTCTTATTTAGCATTTATCTATCTCCGTCGAGCATGTCGCCCATCTCTAGATAGTGATGATTATCAAAGACATTGCACTTTTATTATATTTCCTGTATTAACTATGGAGTTTATGTTATGGATGGTTGTATTGGGATTTTTACTTGCAGTTTTATTCCAGACATATTTATTTATTTCGTTACCTTATCATTCATTACTATGTGTGCGGAATGGTGAATGCGATTTATTCAGTTTATATTAACTGAATCTTAATAACATAATTAATAATTTGACATGGGGACATTAGGGTATTAGTAATTATTTAAATTTCGACACTGATGCTGAGAATGAAACCAATAATGATTCTTGTTTAATTTAATAATGAACTCACAATCTCACAATCTCCTTTTCACCTTCCTTGTTACTTAATTTACTATAAAGATTATTTAGTGCGTTTTGTTGCACTTTTCTAATAATATTTTTTATTTCACTTTTTAACTTCTTATACCTTTCTAAATCTTCTTGATTTTTACTCTTTTGACAAGCAAGGTGAAAAGGAGATTGTGAGTACCCAGAATTAGAATATGTGGGTACTCACAATCTCCTTTTCACCTTCCTTGGTACTTAATTTACTATAAAGATTATCTAGTGTGTTTTGTTGCGCTTTTCTAATAATATTTTTTATTTCAATTTTTAACTTATTATACCTTTCTAAATCTTCTTGATTTTTACTTTTTTGCCACTCTTTAAAACTTACTCATTTCTTTTTTATTATCATTTGTACTTCCTCATTCCACCACCAAGTCTCTTTTTTAATGAATATTTTTCATTTAGTCTCAACTAAAATTTTGTCACCTACTTTCTCAATATCATTATTTGTCCTTGACCAAATGTTGTTCATATTGCCATTCCAATTCCACTTCATGCTTAACAAAAACTTCAGTCTAAATTCTATATCTTTGTATGCTTTAAATTCTTACATTTTATATTTTGATAACCTATTTTCTCTTTTCGGTACTCGAATCCTTTAATAGCTAAATCTATTACTAATAGACGATGTTAATTTATTAAGCTTTAACTAGGTATAACTTTACAGTCTTTGCATGTGTTCAAGTCTCTTCTTTGAAGTAAACAATAATCTATTTGAGTTTTATTCTCTACGCTTTTAAATGTTATTACATGTTCTCCCCCCCCCCCCCCCCCCCCTCCCCCCCCAACTTTTTTTAAAATGTGTTTGTTAACGCTAGATCGTATGCCTTGGAAAATTCTAATATAGTTTTCCCTCCCTTATTTTTCTTACCAAAATCACAATCTCCGTATATCCTTGGATAACCATCCCATTCGAATCCTACATGTCCATTTAAGTCATCTCCTAAAAATATGTTTTCATGTATAGGGATTTATTATAATACTTCATCCAATAATTTCTAAAATAATTTCTTTACATTTTCATCTAACTCTCCTTGGGGCGTAAGCACTTATAACATTCCGTATTGTTTTATCTAAGATAATCTTAATGTTCATGAATCTATATCCCCATCTTTTAACATCAACCACTTTATCTTTCATATAGTGTGTGGTGACAAATATCTCAACACAAATAATAATGAAAGACAATCACCAGGAAAAGAAGGACAACAAAGATCGCAATCACACAACACATAGATATACGTGGTTCGGTGAACTGCCTACGTCCACAGAGAGTTCTACTGCTATATTAAGTATCTCTCAAGATAAGTTTTTCTATATTCCCTTTTCCCCGTTCCAGGGGTACAATATATATTCCATAAAAGAGAGAGGGGTGTTGATAACCACCTCGTTAGCCTACTATCCCTTGAATATCTCCTCCGCGATTTTTGGGGATAGACTGGGTCAAATCCTCAATTCTAACTATTATTTAGAACATCCTATAATCTGGGTCGGACATCTTTTATTTTTAATTGGGTTTTTTTCGATTACTCTCATGGGCCTAAAAGATGAAAAAGGTACCCACAATTGCCCCTAAAATTTTAGGGTAAAAAATTGGGCTAAAAATTTTAAACATTGATTTTGGTTCCTTACAGATGGCATTGTTGTGAATTATAAAAAATTTGTGGTGCGAAACATCTCTTTACGTGAGATTTAGGCAGCAAATCCTCTTCGATCAGAGTGAACTATCATTGGAAGGTTTAAATTGTTGAGTTGGACGATCATCAACATCGCTTCAAACTCTTTCCATCTCAAATCATCTCTTTCTCTTCCAAGCTTCTTCATGTCCTTAGGCTTGTTCTTCATCGTCTTCAAGAAAGTTTATGTCCCTCATATTCATTTACCTATGGCTTTGCATCGTACCAGGCTGACTTTTACTGTATAAGTTTCCAACTCTCTTCTTTTTCTCCCTTTCTTTCTTTTCTACTGTGATTATGGTTTGTCTATGGAAAAGATAGACAACAAGTCTCTAGCTGAATTTAGAAAATTCTATAATCTACCCAACTGGGTGGATATTGAGTGTGCCCCCATTCCTCGTAACGTTCGAGACGTTGAGGATGGGCACTGGATTCACATTCTTTTGCTGTCCCAAGGGGGTTTAAATTTTCTCCCAAATCGTCTCTTCTTACATCTCTTTCAATATTTCGATATAGTTCCAGCACTATGCTCTCCAAACGTCTAGGAGATTATCAATGGTGTTCATAGAATAAACCAACTCTATGACACTAAATTAGGCTCGGTTGAAATTTATTTTTGTTACTCCTTTTCTCTCACCAGTTCTAGTCTTCTTTATTTGAAAGCGAGGAGTCCAGATAGGGTGTTGGTAGTTAACCTACCCGATTCCCATAAATATTATTGGACTGAAGGATTCATAACTAGGAACTAGAAGTTCCGTCCTCAGGTAGGAGGTGCGAGGTACATGGGGCCTCCAATTCCTACCTATGGGGAGGAATATATAGGTTATTGCTCAATCTTTTTGTCTTTTCATTGTTACTATAATGTTTTCTTCCATTAATGTTCCCCCCCCCCCTTTTTTATTAGAGCGAAGTCCAAGAACCAAGAGCCTGCTCTCCAAGATATCCGTGCTGCTGAGATACTTAAGGCATGGAATATAAAGGGACTCCATTACCGAAGGTGAACATTCAAGGTCGGCTGCCTTCTTATTAGAATATAAAAACATTACCTCCAGCTTCATCGCCCGTCCGGTAGCCTCTATTCCTCATCTTGAAATCTCAGAGGGAGAAGATGAGTAAGAAGGTGTTCTTCAACTTATCAACCTAAACGAATAAGAGGAGAAAAGTTCAGAGTTCGGCACTGTTAGAGGTGGTGATGAGGCAGGATCTAGTGAGGAAGAGTCCAGTGAGGAAGGTTCAGGTGGTTAAAGGTCAGCCAAGGGAACTTCCATCTCAGAGTCATGTTTAGAGAGCTCGAGTAAGGAGGACATGGCTCCACTAAGGAGGAAAATTTTAATCATAGATGATGATAATGATATTCTGTTATCGCACAGGCTAGAGATGTAGAAGCCTGGGTCTGGGGATACTGCTAGGGGTTTCCAGACCGCGGTACACGAAAAAGAGAGGAAGAAGAAAGATGATGAGTTGAGGAAAGAGAATGAGAGAAAAAGAGGAGAAGAGATAAAGAGAAGGGAGGATGAGAAGAAGGAGAGAGAGGAAGAGAGGAGAAGACAGAAGGTGAGGACGAAAAAGGCATATGCTATTATGGTCCCTGTGCCTGTCCCAATTGAGGGAGCCTTTGTGGCTTTGACCCCTCATCTTGCTCCTGCGATGCTCAGGGGCTCGCATTGGTAAGTATATTCATTATTTCCTCTGTTTGTTGTAGTTACTCTTATATTCTTTTTACTCATATTCAATCGTTCTCTGCAGTTCTTGTCTGACTACATCATTCTCAACCGCAGCCTTGACGAGCTAGCCAGGAGGAATTTTGAGCTTGAGGCGAGATTAAAAGTTGCCAGTGAGGCACAGAAGTCCTCTAAGCGTGCCCTTATAGAGGCTAAGGCCTCTTTTGATAAGGAGAGGGAAGCAACATCTAAGGAGATTCGAGAGTTGCAGGAGTCTTATGGACTGGTTTTGATGAGCAAACTAGCAGTCATCAAAGAGAACAAGGTGCTCATCGGGGAGGTGGCAAAGCTGAAGTTCGAGGATTCCTCCATCAAGGAGAGTTCTTATAACGATGGATGGGCGGAGGCGTATGACGAAGCCGAAGTTCAAATTGGTTACATTAGCCATTCCAACTTCAAAAAAGGTTGGGACAAGGCTCTGCTTGTTACCGGGGTGGCTACTGATTCCCCTATCTTCGATGAGCATAACCCAGGTCCCAAACCAGTTATAAAACATGTGCCTGCTCCTATTTTTAGGAAGGGGTTCCAGCTGCTCGAATTGGTAAAGGCCTTGTTGTTGCTGATGCTTCTGTTGATCAAGGAGTGGGCCTTGCTCTGGTTGAGGGAGGTGTAGGTGGAACTAGGACGAGAGAGTCCGCTGCTGATAAAGGAAAAAATTTAGCCTCCTCTGAGTTGGTCGAGGTTGCCAACTAGTCTCCTAGGATTCACCTTGTATTTTTGTGTTCTTGTCTTTTCTTCTTTCTGATCAATGTACTTCAACTTGACTTGGGTCGATCTTAATGAAATGAAGAAATTTGGATTTTTGCACCTGCTGCTATGTTTACTCTTCATACCTTTATGATTTGTAGTTTGTTGACCTTGACGAGTATATTCCTGCTACCTCTCGCCTAGGCCAAATTCTTGGTACAAATGAGAGCGATCAAGTTTGCCGTGCCTTTGTAAAAATCTGCAAGTCTTTCAGATTAAGGAACCGGGACTACAAAGACCAGTCTGATTTGGTTTCCTAGTTGGAAGATATAATTAAGAAGATGGATGAGGTCGGTGCCTCTGTTCAAGAAAAAATGGATGCTCTAAAGGCTAAGCTCTTGGATGCCTCTGAGATCAATCAGGTTTGATAAATTTTGTAGCAGGAGAACGATGCTTTAAGGAGGGAAGTCACACGCCTCAGGGAGAATGTACCGAGATTTTCCCTCAAGTCATACGAGGTTCTTCTTCGTCAACTAGGCAACGAGCGAGGCCTAATGACAGTGGTGCAGCTAAGGAGATTGTAGAATTTCGGGGAGATGTTCGTAGGGTATACGTGATAGTAACTGGGATTAAAAGGGATGTCACCCTACCGAGGCACTTCTTCAAGAAAGGTCCTCGACAGGTGTGGGCAGATGGGTATAACCAGGGTTAGATAAATGCTCCCACAAGGTTAAAGGAGTTCGAGGAGCTATCCTTTATCAGAGGGTGTCTGAGTGTCCTAAGGGAGTTACAAGTGCCCTAAAACTCTGTCCTTTGGTACAGGCACAAGATTATGCCCTTATCTTTGATCCCAAATCCATTCAGAAGGTATGATCACTGGATCCCAATAGATGCAATCCAAAGACAGCTACTAGAGCCAAGCTCGGACGATGTTGAGGAGGAATTTATCCCTCACCCAGATGATGGTTGAAGAGCACGGGTATCTGATTACCTTGCCCAATGACCTGGTCCTCTTTAGGATTTGATTTATTTTGGTACATGTTACTGTTTGTACATTTAGTGGTGTAATGAAATATTTATGTTTTGGGCAATTGCTGACTAAACGTGTGTTATTTCATTTTTGGCTTTGCTGGCCTCATCTCTAGTTATCTTATAGTAGACTAAGTATGACCTAGATAGAGCTAATTATTAAATAAATATCCCCCCAGTCCAGTACACTTATGTCATACTATTCTGCCTCACTTTACCTTTCAGGATGTGTCATCACACTGCCTCAGGCCTAATTAGGGTAATGGCGAGGATATACCTGGTAAATAGATAATTCTTTCGAGTAGGGTTTTTTAGACAAAATGTGTTGGCGACCAACCTGGGTCGGCCAAATTGCCTAAGGATCCCCTGTAGGGCTTTATTTATTATCGGGGGAAACTAGGAGGACAATTGTGTTAGTAACAAAGGCCTGAGGAGGGTTATTATATGTTAACCCCGCTAATTCTTGCCCAATATGGTGTAATGATTGGGGGCTACATATAGGATCATTCGGCTGGAGTAAGTTGACCAACTTATTGTAACCTGTGATCTTACTTACGCATATTAAGAGTGAAGCTTGTAACTTTGGAAAAGATGCATATACTCAGATATATCTGAGAAAACCAAAACTTATAGAATGCCGAGGCCAATTGAGTTTTATTAATTAGAACTAGGAACAGAGAGAAACATTAAGTTGTAAAATAAAAATTTGCAATTTTCCTTAATTGTGAATAAATAGAGAGATCTAGAATTCGAATTTCTTTAGGTTGGATGCATTCCAAGTCTTGGTATCTCTCTGCCCTCTAGCATTTCCAAGTGATAGGCTCCTTGTAGGTCGTCCCTTATCTCCTTGAATGGTCCCTCCCAGTTTAGCCATAACTTGTCGTTTGATGGCTTCACAGCGCTACCAAGGACTTTTCTTAGGACATAGTCTCCAACTTGGAATGTCCTTAGATTAACTTTTCGATTATATTGTTTGGCTAGTTGTTGCTAGTAGGAAGCCAGTTTTACCAGAGCCAATTCTCGCCAATCATCGGCAAAGTCAAGTTCAGCGAGCAACGCTCCATCGTTCTGGCCCTGTTCGATCATCGTGGACCTCATGTTAGGGAGACCAGCTTCCATGGAATAATTGCCTCCATTTCACATGTGAGTGTGAACGGTGTCTCTCTAGTTTCTCACCACGAGGTGGTGTGATAGGCCCAGAGGATATGGAGTAGTTTGTTTACCCATGCACCCTTGGCTCGCTCCAGGCAGTTCTTTAGTCCATTAATTATTATTTTGTTGGAAGCCTCGGCTTAACCGTTGCTCTGAGGGTATGCCAAAGAGTTGAAGTAGTGCCTAATTCCATGGTCGTTGTAAAATCTTTAGAAAAGGCCACTCTCGAATTAGGTTTTGTTGTCAGTGATGATTGTTCTGGGTACTTCGAAGCGAGTACTCATATTTCTCCATATGAACCTCATCATCTCTGCGTCTTAAATGTTCGCCAGTGGTTCTACCTCTATCCATTTGGTGAAGTAATCTATAGCGACCAATAGATATTTTTAATTATTGGCTGTAGTGGGCGGAGGGCCTATGATGTCTAGACCCCATTGGGCAAAAGGCCACGGGCTGGTAAGAAATTCTAGATCGTTTTCCGATTGGTGGACCATGGGTGAGTGCATTTGGCACTTTTCACATTTTCGGACATAGACTCCAACGTCTTTCTTCATATATGGAAACTAGTACCCTTCCTTAATTGCTAGAAAGGCAAGCGACCTTACTCCTGTATGACTTCCACAAACTCCCTCATGCAGCTCGTGTAGGACTCGCTCGACGTCCTGTGGATGAACACACTGGAGGTACAAGCCTTTAAAGGATCTTTTATATAGTTTTCCCTCAAGAGATAAGTGAAAGCGGGCAGCTTTGACTCTTATCTTATGGGCGATCTTCTTATCACTTGACAGTACATCACTTTGCAAGTAATCTACTATGGGGTCCATCCAACTAGGAGATTTCTTTATACGGAGAACATGCTCGAGGTTTGGCAATTCGGTTCTTTGGTTGATGCTCGGTTGTGAAAGGAAATTAATTTAAATTGTTCTCCTCAAGTCAGAGTCAATTTCTGAGCTTAGAGCTGCTAGGGCATCGGCATGGCTGTTTTGTCCCCTGGGGAATTGCTGAACGCTAATGCGATCGAAGTCAGCCATTAATCCCTTCACAGTGGTGAGGTATGATGCCATCCTTTCGTCTTTTGCATTGAATTCTCCACTTATTTGGTTGTATACTAGTTTTAAATCGTAAAAAACTTGAAGATGTTTTGCTCCAAGAAACTGTGCCTTCCGTAGACCCGCGATCGCGCTTCGTACTCTGCCTCATTGTTGAAGGCTTTAAATCTAAACCTGATTCCTTGCTTGAGCACTGTGTTCTTAGGGGTAACTATCATAATCCCTACTCCTGTCCCCTGGAATTAGAGGCCTCATCAACATACAAATTCCAGATGCCTGTTTCTTGTGGGACTTCTCTTGGGTGATTGATCTCGGGATGATCATATGGTTGTTCTCCTATGAACTCGATAATGAAATTGGCGAGGACCTGCCCCTTAATAGCAGTCCTTGGATGAAAATGAATGTTAAATCTTACAAGCTCGATCGACCATTTCGACAGTTGGCCTGAGAGGTCTACTTTCCTCAGAACAGCTTTGAGGGGATACAAAGTAACTAAGAAGATGGAGTGGGCCTCAAAATAGTGCTTCAATTTTCTCGATGCTACCACCAATGCAAAGGTGAACTTCTCCAATGGTAGGTACCGCTGCTCGGCATCTAAGAGAGTCTTGCTTGCATAATATACCAGATGTTGGCTCCCCTCTTTCTCACATACCAAGGCGGAGCTCACAACATGATTTTCATTTGCAAGGTAGAGATATAAGGGATCATTTTCTCTAGGGATTACAAACAAATGGGGCTTTCTAAGGTAGGACTTAAGCTCTTTTAAGGCCCTCGAGCTACCCTCGTTCCACACCATGCTCTTAGTTTTCTTCAGCAATTGGAAGAACAATTGGCATTTTTGTGAAGATTTAAAGATGAACCGGTTTAGGGAAGAGAACATTACTGTGAGCTTATGTACATATCTCATAGTTCGAGGGAACTACACCCTATTGATAGCATTGATTTTGTCAGGATTAGCTTCTATACCTCTCTCTCTGAACATGTATCCAAGGAATTTTCCCAACTGGATACCGAAAGAACACTTGCTTGCATTAAGTTTCATTCGGTACTTCCTGAGTATTTCAAAGGTTCTTTCTAGGTAGGAGAGGTGGTCATCTTTGAGCTTGCTCATGACGAGCATATCATTGATATATAATTACATGGTGTCCCCTATTTAGTCTTTAAAAATCCTTGTAACCAACCACTGATAAGTTACTCCTACATTCTTAAGTCTGAAGGGCATAACTTTGTAACAAAATAAGCCAACAGTGGTGATGAAGGCGGTCTTATCTTGATTCGACTCGTGCAGATAGATCTGGTGATATCCGAAATATGCGTCTAAGAAGCTCATTCTCTTATGAGCTGTTGTGGCATCCACCAACTAGTCAATCTTTGGGAGGGGGAAGCTATCCTTGGTCGAGCCCTATTGAGATCGGCGAAGTCAATATAGACTCTCCACTTTTCGTTCCTCTTAGGGACCACTATTGGGTTAGATAGCCATTTGGGGAACTGAACTTCCCGTATGGACCCTGCATCCAGTAATTTCTCCACTTCTTTGGCCTTCTCTAGAGCTGTCCGACGAGCCTTCTGTACAATTGGCTTGAAGGCTGGATCCACATGTAATCGGTGGCAAGTAATGCTTTGATTAATTTCGGGAAGCTCGTGGGGCTCCCTTGAAAAAAGTCCAAATTTCTTCGAAGGAGGATGACCAATTCCTTCTTCTCATGATCAGTAAGGGAGGTTCCAATAAAAATGTTCTCCCGGTCCAGCCACTAATGACTGCGACTTCTTTTAACGGCCCTCTCATAGGGGGGAGCGTGGTATCCTTCACTCCTTGTCTGTCATATCTTAACTACTATTTGGAGGGCATCATCCTCTCTTATTCTTCGTGTTTGTTTCTCGCTTCCTCCACTTTTTCCTCTTGCTTGGGGAGTATGTCCGCGATGAGGCACTTTCTTGCCATTGCTTGATGTCCATAAATTTCAACTACTCCTCTCTCTATCACATATTTTAACTTCTGATGATAGGTCTATGAGACGGACTTCATCGCGTGTAGTCATCCTCTACCGAGGATGGCTTGGTAAGGTGAATCAATATTAACGATAAAAAATTAAATCATCTTCAAGATGTTTCCTTCCCTCACCGGCATGATGATCTTTCCCAAGGGGATGGTTATCTTTCCAACGAAGACAACTAAAGGAACAGTGGCCTCTTTTAGGTCAGCAATGCTTAACTTCAACTTTCTGAATAGCTCAAGGTACATTACTTCGGATGAGCTGCCTTGGTCGAAAAGTAACCTTTCAATGTCGTAGTTAGCTATCCCGAGTGTAATGACCAATGCGTTATGGTGTGAAGTTCTCACTCCCACAAAATCATCATTTGTGAACACAATATGCATGTCGTAGTTGATTTTCTCCGTACGTTGATGCTTCCCAACTTGGATTTTGGATGGATCAATCTGAAAATCTTGCATCACTGCTGTCAACTTCTTCACTTCTATTCAAGCCGCGTTCCCTTGAATCTTCTTGAGGTCGAATGCCCCATGAATTACCGTGAACTTGTGGCCCACCTCCTCTTTGAGAACATTATCGGCCTTCTGATTATCGTTTTGCAGCTACCTTCTCTACTTTCTTCTCTATGAATTCATTTAAGTGTCCATCTTGAGCTAGCTCTTTGAGGTGGGACTTGAGGGCCTTGCAGTGCTTGGTTTTCTGCCCGCCTTCCTTGTGAAATGCACATCTTAATGCGTTATTCCGCTTGGAGGGGTCTCTACCCATCTTCTTGGGCTACTTAATGAATAGTTCATCGTTGATTTTTTCAAGGATCTTATAGATCGATTCTCTGAAGATGGTATTTACATCTTGGAACGCCTTCTAGGCATCGCCTTTGTTCCCACTCTTTGGGACACTTTTTCCCCCGTTCTTATTCCCTTTCTTTTGAGTGTCACTTTTTTTGACCCCCTTGTCGGCGACCTTGGTGCCACCTTTTTCTCTTGCACTAGTATGGGTCACATCTTCGACTTTGGCATATTTCTCGATATGAGCCATCAAGTCGTCGATGGTCGTGGCCCCATTCTTAGTGAGGAACTGGTGTAAAACGCAGAAGTGGAGCAGGTCGATCTTAAAGGATTCTACAGTGACCTTCTCTAAGAAATCCTCGACTTTGTTGAACACCTCACAGTATCTCTTCACATAGTCTCTAAGGTTCTCCTGAGGTTTTTTCTTCATTGTCAGCAAAGTGTCCATTCTCTTCGAATGAGAGTAGATTGTAATGAAGCGAGTTATGAACAGCTCGGCTAGAGACTTGAAGTTCCCGATGGATTGGTGAGGGAGCTTCTCGAACCATTTTTGGGTGACATCGTGCAGGCTTGATAGGAAAATTTGGCACATGAGTGCATCGTTATGGTTCTATAGGGTCATGGCCTGCCTATATTATCTGATATGATCAATGGGATCAATCTTGCCATCGTAAATCTTGAATCTGGGCACCGCGAACTTCTTTGGGGCTTCTTCTTCCTCAATCGCCCCCAAATAGGGGACTTCATATGAGTTCTGAGATCTCGCCTAGCTAGCTCTCTTGTGAATCTGGCACCCTGATGAGTTGGGTGTTGGTCCATTTATCTTCGGACCAAGCTTTGTATATCATCGTTCCTTTGGACAGGGCTCCTGTATCGGTGGGATGGTTTTTTCTACTCGGACTGGTCATCATTTGACTGTGTCTCTCAGACATTTATGACCCACGCCCTGGGATCCTTCCTTGACTGCGAGGTTTTCTTGCCTGAGGGCTAGGAGTCTGATTATAGTGTTGCCTCGTGTTACGATGTAGATCCCTTTCCATCTTCTCCAGTCACCTTTTGAGGTGAGCATTTTTAGCTTCCTGTTTTAGAGTAGCCTCCTCCTGTTCTTGAAGCCTGGCCTCGTAGGTGTCTATCAGCCTATAAATCTGTATGGATCTAACTCGCCCCTGGGTCTCTTCGAAGAGATGCCTCTCTCAGCGAAACCTCTGGTTTGAATGATGAATTTCGGAGCTTACCCTATGAGGGATAGGCTACTATTGAATATCCCCCACTTGAGGGGCATTGCTGATATGATCAGACATTGCAGGTCCTGTTGGTGAAGGCTTTCTTAAAGGAAAAACAACCGTTTCCCATAGACGGCACCAATTATGGTGACAAATATCTCAACACAAATAATAATGAAAGACAATCACCAGGAAAAGAAGAACAACAAAGATCGCAATCACACAACACATAGATGTACGTGGTTCGACGAACTGCCTATATCCGCGGAGACGTCTACTTTTATATTAAGTATCTCTAAAGAGAAGTTTTTTTATATGCCCTTTGCCTCGGGCTAGGGGTACAATATATATTCTATAAAAGAGAGAGGGGTGTAGATAACTACCCCGTTATCCCACTATCCCCTGAATATCTCCTCCGAGATTTTTGGGGATATACTGGGTCTATTCCTCAATTCTAACTGTTATTTAGAACATCCCATAATCTGGGTCAGATATCTTTTATTTTTAATTGGGCTTTGTCTGGCTACTCTCATGGGCCTAAAAGACGAAGAAAGTACCCACATAGTGGTAAACAATAATACCTACCCCATTTCTACAATTATCTCTCCCTCCTAAATAAAATAATTTATAACCTTCTCCTATCACTCTAGCCTTTTGACCCTTCTGATAATACATAAATATTACGTATTTCATCCCTCAAACCTACGCATTTTAGCCCCTTCGGGTATCTTATTCCCTATATTTATGCTCGTTAAGCAGACAACCTAGGATTTCTATGTTAACATGCTTTGCAAGGGTTACTTGAGCTTTTATAGGTATTTGGATGCTGAGTGTGAAGTTTGGACGCATTCCAGCTAATTTTTATACGCAATCGCACATTTAAGGGCATTTTGGTCATTTCACAGTTTGGACATCTGTCCTAACATCTACACGGAAGTTGTGTCCCTCCTCACATGCTTCGCGTGATGGTGAACGGGGCGCGAATCCCATCCCTAACGAAGAAGTTACGGCGATATTAGAGGAAGAGATTTCCAATTGAACCAAAATAGGGGGAACTTGTTGCAGACCTGCTTGATTGATTGATCGATCGACCAAAAGGGTCGATTGATCGACCTTTCAGATATTTGACTTCGAGCTTTCACAGTGGGCTAAAACCTGATCGATCGACCAAAGAGGCTGATCGATCGATCCCCTATTTTTCTTAGCTTTTCTATTTACAAGTTTTCCATTTTGGGGGTTTTGTATAAGTACTCATTTCTCTCATTTGAAAGAAATATGTTACATTTTACATCAGTTTAGGGTTTGTATGGAGCTTTGCCCTACTCCACCACTTTGGGTGTTTTGCCATTTTGATATATGTAAGCTAATTAATATAGTTGTATTTCCTTAATTTCTTGCTTTGTAGTTAGTTTACTTGCTTTGTTAATTAGATTTACATGCTTTCTTTTCGTGCTTTCTAGTGTAGATTAATCTCGTTTATTTATCATTTTTATTTATCGCTTTTTTATCATGCTTTTTTAGCTAAGTTAGTTTAGGCTGTGTCGAATTGAACTCACCTCGGGTTGACGTGTTGCTTTGCTTTGGTGATGGAGTTTACTGGTCTATTTCGAGTACGTTGCCCTAGTTATTGCGCCTAGGAGATTTAACGGGGCATATCATGTACGCTCCATGCTTACAACCTTGCGTGCGTAATTTTCGAGGTATTTTTTTATGCCAAAATCTTATTAAGCTTTTATGAGAATTTAGGGGTCTGACAACTCTTGATTTAATTAACTGTCGAAACGAGACGCATTCGTAATAACTCGTCGACCCATGTAACCATTTTATACTAATTAACTTGGGTGAGGGATATTCAACGCAATCTATTATTTTTACCGCTTTATAGTCTAGTTTAATTTTCCCTCTCCTAGATTAATCTTTCCCTTTCTGCATATTTTCATTTCTATTGTAATTATCTTTTACACTTTTATTTTAGAAGTATTAAATCCATTAAATTCTAGCTACTCATCTCTGTGGATTTTTGATACCCGTCTGGCCGCTATACTCCCTTAAAATAGTGTAGTAATAGTTTAAGTTTTTGTATAGAGTTGATGAGCCGAATATAACAAACGACCGGCGCGTAGGTGACGCTCGCGCTGCAACGAAATCTAGTCTATCAAATGGCACCATTGTCGGGGACTTGTTGTTTTTGAATTTATTTGATTTAGTATTTCGTAGTATTTTCTTTCTATTTTTATTTTTTCCCTAACATTTTTGTAGGACTTCTACATTTGAGCGCTAAGAAACGCTTGAATTTTTCACGCGTGCATCTACTTTGTGGAATTCACCACTTCGAGCCATTTTTGGGGTAAGCGTGTCTTATTACAATTCTTTCGGTAATCATTATTATAATTCTCAAAATGTCCGTAATCCTATGACTTTCGGTTAATACTTAGAGTCCCAAAAAATTACAAATTCAAAAATGACTTTGGGTGAGTATAAAGAAAGTCAAAGCTTGGGCTATTGGAATTTTGAGGATGATGATAGCGAGTTTGGGCCTGTAATTCTTTATAATAGGGATTTTTAAACGAATTGCAATAGTTTTCAAAATTCTTATAATAATGAGTTCGAGTATAAGTCCAATGGTAATTTTCAAAGTTCGCATTTTCAAGTATCTGCTCATCGACCTATGACTTTCGGTGAGGGCTTGCGTATGCTTGAAAATGAGAAACTTGAAAGTCGTTATCGGGAAGAAAATCATTTGTGGGAGCATGAATTGGATTTACTATTTGAATCCGACAACGATTTTCTTTCGAGACTTTTGAAGTCGAGGAATGTTTTGAACCAAATGAGGACTTTGTGCCTACTTTGAAACAAATCATTGTTGACTTTGCCCATTGCATAATAGATATTGAAAGTGAGGATAAACTGGAAGTAATATCCATTTGCAATGAAATGATTTCTTCTTTGGCCCCCAAAGAAGAACATTTCATTGAAAATGATCTTATTTCCTTCAAAACTCAATCTTCATGCGATGATAACTCATCTCTTGAGTTTGAATTTCTTCTCTCCCCATTTTCATTCTCTGTCATCACACCGTCATAAGTACCCGATGAATCAGTTTCAAACTTTAATGTGGTAAACCTTTTCGTCGATGAGGATTACTTGCTTGAGTCTCCTTTCATAAAGGCATCTTTGCCCTCATGTGCGCCAACTCCCATTCCAATTTCGAAATCCTTGGGAGGATATTATGCTTTTCTCGGTCCCCACATGTTTTTGTCACCCGTTCAATCCAAATCCCCCATCGTCCTTCCAAAACTTTTAATTGACGATAGTTCCTTTCTTCCGCCTTACTCATGCCTTCTGTTGTTCAAACGAAATTCTTATTTTTCGAAAGGCATGATTTTAAGTGAGGGTATATCGGTTATCCTCCAAAGTCAAATCATTTTCATGGTGGACCCTCAATTATTTAGACTTCTAGTGTATAGTTAGTGTGAAGCCTAAATAGTAGGTTGTATATAGTTAGCTTTTTATTCTTTCTTTCTTTTTATCTTTTCTTTCTTTTAATTTAGACTCTTGTAATTAGTTACCTTTTTGTTATTTGTTTTTGCTATGCTGGGTACTAACTTTTTTTTAGATTCTTTGGACTTGGTCTTATGGGGATCGCTCCAATTTTGGGTAATATCACTATTTTCCTCTCTTTAACTTGGTTCTTAATTCACATTGAGGACAATGTTAGGTTTTAAGTTAGGGGGTGTGGGATATTCTATCCATTTCTTTATTTAGTCCATGTTTTTGCTCACATGTTAGTTACTTGGTATTCTTTTCTTGAGAAAATTAAAAATTTCAAAAAGATTTTCTTTCTTTTTTCTCCTTTATTGGGTTTTTTGCCTTTGTTTCCGATGATAAATTTCAACAAGTGCCCGATTCAATAGACAACTCAACGATGCATGTTCTCGATTTTAGAAGTTATTAGACTTTAGTCCTCATATTACTAATATTATGAATAACTTCATGAATTAAACTTTAATCCCATGAGCACATGCACTTTTCTTCCTTTATTGATTTGGTTTAAGATTTTTATAACTCGGTAATCTTTTGTTGCATTGTATGTACTTACACTGAGTAAGCTTTGTACCTTTCGTCATTTGTGAGTGTTATACACTATTGTTTGCTCTTTAAAAACGTTACAATCGTTGGTAATCTCTATATTCTTTCATTTGATCGTTTATTAATTGAGTTCATATATGAAATGAATTACTTGAGCATGATTTTCAAAGTTTATTTTGACTCGAGAATTGCATAAACTTTAGGAAATGATCATAGGCCATCTTTGTTATATCACCCATATTGACCTTGACCTCACCTTAAATGTTTTCCCTCGTTAACCCCATTGGCCTAAATATTAGCCTTTCGTTTCATACCCCAAAATCCCATAACTAACTCTAAATTGGAGTTTTAGCCCATACTTATTACCTTACACACCATTTTTTGGAATGATTCTTGGGATTGAATGATGTTATTGTCTTGTGGTTGCAATTTAGGCATATGAGAGTGAGAAAAGTAAAGAAAAGAAAGAAGTGAAAAGAGAAGAAAAAGAGAAGTGAAAAGTAAAAGAAAACATGATAAAAAGAAGAAAAGAAAAGAAAGAGAAAGTTATAAATGTTGTATATTATTCAATAATCTTTGATTACTCTCCAAATGATATATCCAATGCTTATTTGGAACTTGTTTTCCAATTTTGATATTGCCCGCATTCTTCCCATTATTTTGAGTTTTCATTCCAAACACTTTGAATCCATACATATATATCCTTCATTTCGTACCCTAGCCTAGCCTACATTATAACCCTATATAAGTCCTATATGATCTTAAGGTGCATTTAATTTAGAAGTCATAATAGTTTTGATAATCTGTGAAAATGCATTTCGCCTCTTTTAATGTGTGGTATCTTTCATTGAGATTGCAATTTTTCATCTTTTATATAGCGTTATTCATTTGTGACATCTGTGCGGCGTAGTTTCCATTTACATTTACTCTCTATGCCCGCATGTTCCGTGTGTTAACTCCCTGTTTCGAGTGAATTCACTTGATGAGTGTAATGCCCGTGAGGATTGAATATATGCTTGCTTTAACGCTTATCCGATTTATATAAGTTTTTGTCAAACCACACATTGCATGTGCTCGATCCCCTCCCACATTTTAAGGTTTCAATTCTATGAGGTGCATTTTATAATGTTAATGATTTGGACTTTCGTTTGAATTCGTTCATTTTGCTAATAATGTGTATGAAATCTTTTTCGTTGTTATTGGGCTTGTCACATGTTGGTTTAGGCATATTTTGAGGAAACCGTATGATATTTGTGGGTTTCATCCCTGAAAACCCTGACGAGACGACACTCGTCCACTAGTGTAACCTAGGGGTTTAACGGCTTATTGCATACGCTAAATGCAATCATTGGCCCGTGAAAGTGGCCTTATCTTTCTATTTCTTTTTCTTTCCATTTTGTACTTGTATCCTGCTTTTTGTTTGCTTGTAGTTCTTATTGTATCCTATTTCATTGCTAGGGACTAGCTATGTGTAAGTTAGGGGGTGTGATAATATGCAAATATTGATATTTCATCCCTCGAACCTACGCATTTTAGCCCCGTTGGGTATCTTATTCCCTATATTTATGCTCGTTAACCAGACAACCTCGGATTTCTATGTTAACATGCTTTGCAGGGGTTAATTGAGCTTTTACAGGTATTTGGATGCTAAGTGTGAAGTTTGGACGCACTCCGACTAATTTCTGTACGCAATCCCACGTTTAAGGGAATTTTAGTCATTTCATAGCTTGGACATCTGGCCCAAAATCTCACGAAAGTTGTGGCCCTCCTTGCAAGCTTTGTGTGGCCGTAAACGGTGCGCGAATCTGATCCCTAACGAAGAAGTTACGGTGATATTAGCGGAAGAGATTTCCAATTGAACCAAAACAGGGGGCAACTTGTTGCAGACCTTCTTGATCGATCGATCGACCAAAAGGGTCGATCGATTGACCCTTCAGATATTTTCCTTCGATCTTTCATAGTGGGCCAAAACCTGATCGATCGATTGATCGACCAAAGGGGTCGATCGATCGATCCCCTGTTTTTCTCAGCTTTTCTATTTACAAGTTTGCCATTTTGGGGGTTTTGTATAAATACTCATTTCTCTCATTTGAGAGAAATATCTTACATTTTACATTAGTTTAGGGTTTGTATGGATCTTTGCCCTACTCCACCACTTTGGGTGTTTTGCCCATTTTGATGTATGTAAGCTTATTAATAGAGTTGTATTTCCTTAAATTCCTGCTTTGTAGTTAGTTTACTTGCTTTGTTAATTAGATTTAGATGCTTACTTTTCGTGATTTCTAGTGTAGATTTATCGTGTTTATTTATCACTTTTATTTACCTCATTTTTATCATGCTTTCTAGCTAAGTTAGTCTAGGTTGTGTTGGATTGAACTCACCTCAGGTTGACGTGTTACTTTTCTTTGGTGATGGAGTTTACGGGTCTATTTCGAGTGTGTTGTCCTAGTTATTGCGCCTAGGATATTTGACGGGGCATATCATGTATGCTCCATGCTTACGACCTTGCATGCGTAATTTTTGGGGTGTTTGTTGATGCCGAAATCTTATTAGGCTTTTATGCGAATTTAGGGGCGTGACAACTCTTGATTTAATTAACTGTCGAAACGAGATGCATTCGTAATAACTCGTCGACCCATGTAGCCATTTTATACTAATTAGCTCGGGGGAGGAATATTCGACCCATGTAGCCATTTTTTACGGCTTTTATTAGTCTAGTTTAATTTTCCCTCGCTTAGATTAATCATTCCCTTTCTGCATCTTTTCCTTTCTGTTGTAATTATCTTTTACACTTTTCTTTCAGAAGTATTAAATTCATTAAATTCTAGCAACACATCTCTGTGAATTTTCGATACACGGACTGGCCGCTATACTCTCTTAAAATAGTGTAGTCATAGTTTAGGTTTTTGTATAGAGTTGGTGAGCTGAATATAACAAACGACCGGCGCGTAGGTGACGCTTGCGCCGCGGCGAAACCCAGTCTATCACCTTCCATTTAGTTTCTTGTATGCATGCATTGTTATTTTAGTCAAAAAACAATTGATTGATAAATTGGTGCTAAACCTTATTTTTTTTGTTCTGTCATTTTTGAAAAATTAAGTTATTTCTGTCGTTTGGTAAACATCATTATTTTGCCCAAAAAATGACAAATAAAAAATGATGTACCCTGATATATTTTTTTAAATTCTTCTTTTTTTAGGTTTTTAATACTTTTGAATAGTAGTTGGGCAAGCTGTAATGAGCAAGCCTAAAGTTAATTTTCAAATTTTGGCTTTCAATTGTTTTGGTCATGGTTTAGGGTTTTACTTGATCAACGTTTTTTTAATTTTTTTGTTATTTCGGAATTTATGAAAAAAATAATTTTATCGCAAACCGCACGGTTCAGTTTTGGCTTATGTTAGGTTTTACCGAGTGATACAAATAATAATTTCGATTTTAGTATATTAAAATTGGTTGGGTATATTAAAAATGGTTTTGCATCAAAACTCGCAAGAATGCAATTTGTTTAATTAAAAATTTTCAATGTAAAAGGGCCTCAATTTTGGTTTTTTTTGCGTAGGGCCCCGAACACTATAGAGTCGACCATGAGTATAGCTTGGGCACATTACAAAAATTCATATATACATTGTAAAATAGCATATACAAATTAAAAAAAAATGATATATTACGAAAATTCATGTATTCATTAAGAAATTTCATGTATACATTAGTAAAAAAATTGAGTATAGAAATTAAAACCAAAATTTCATTATGTTCTACCCCCCCACCCCAAAAAAAACAAAAAGAAAATGTTAATCGCTTAGAAGTGGTTAAAGCCAAGAAATTGTGTAAAACCTTCCACACTAACTTTATTTACAATCTACTTGATGCACCCCCAGTCAGTCGCGGCCCCAATAATTTTAGTTAATGGGTGAAAGAGTAATGGTGGAGATTCGAGTGCGGGAGTGTCTGATGAGATTTTTTAGGACTATTTATAGGTTTTTGTAATTTTCTAGCTCTAAAAAATATATTAATTAAATGACATGCTTATTCAAGTTGTCTTATAACAATTACTCATTCAAGTTATACTTTAGTGATAAAACATCATAAAATAAATTTTACAGCAATTAAATATTAAAAAATAGGAGAAACTCAACAATTTAACTTCAACACTTTAAACTAATCTAAAGAAAATTTCAGAAATTACAATAAAAATATTTAATCATTTAAATATTTAAACATTGAAAATTAAACTAACTTAACATTTTACATTTGAACATTAAACTGTGAAATTAAAATAATTTTACATTTTACATTGTTTAACTTACACAAAGATAAAAAAAATTAGTATATTTCTCGAAAAAAAAGGGGTGGGTAGCCTCCCACCTTTGGGACAACCTTGGTCCATCCATGCCCAGTAGCTATTTTAGAGGAGCTTTCTATTGATATGAGAGGAGCAACTTACCGAGAGGTTATTAGCGGTGGACTATAACATTTAATTCTGCTGGAAGTAGCCTTGTTGGCTTTTTTTCTCCTTTTGTTTTGCCTTGTTGGTGAGTAACTTGATTTAGTTGGTTGAGATAATAGCCAAAGAGATCCATTATATATATATATATATATATATATATATATATATATATATATATATGTGTGTGTGTGTGTGTGTGTGTGTGTGTGTGTTTCGAATGAAATAAATGATTTGGGTTATGTTGCCAAATGGTGACGTGTAGGGATTTGAACCCATAATTGATCTCAGTAGACATCAATAGTTTTTTATTGGGTCTTGGGCTCCTTCAAGTAAAATTTTCGTTCCATTAAAATCACATCTCTAATTTACTTTAAACACGTTTTTTTAATATTAACTCGATCTTTTAATCATTTACTACTTTAGTGGAGATAAATGTGGGTTAACTGGTAATGATTTTCCCAATGTTTTAATTAATTTCTATAAATATGGGTTTCCAACTTTAATTAAAATGATGAGAAAATGCCTCTCTCTCTCTCTCCCCCCCCCCCCCCCCCCCCCCCCCCCTTTCCCTTTAACAAAAATTCTCAAAATTATTTTCTATGATATTTTTGCTATTTTCACTTTGGAGCACTCCTAAGAGCCCTATAGTTCTTGATAGAGTTTCCTGATTATTGAATTTTGGGAGTGTTTGTCCAAGAGGCCGATGACAACAATACGCTAGAAAATTTTACATTTAGGAGATTGTGTCATCACAAGCTTAAATTAATAAGTTCTTCCTATTTATTCTACATATTTTTCAATTTTTGGTGTTTCTAAATTTTTGTAAAATATTTTTCTAACAATCCTAATACGTGTGAGAACTATTTGGATTACAAACAATCGTAACTTGTGTGTATGCAAATTTGACAACAATAAGATAATTAAGTTGACTATAACATTTAAATGCTTTTATACTTCATTTAAATTAGGTTTATTTTGACTTTATCATTCATTTGATTTTCATAAATACACTATCCTCAATATTTTATTTTGATTTACACCAAAAAGTTTATGTAAAATGTTAGTTGTCTAGTCAATTCATTATCTTTATTAAAAAAAATTTAATTACTCTTATTCTACACGATTAAATGTCCAATCCACTCTTTATTTACTTAAAGATATTTAAAGAGAAATTACACTTTTCCCTTTAAACTTAACACCCATTTTTACTTCACCACTCGAACTTTCATTTTCTGAATTTAACCCACCTGAACTTCCAAAATGACTTTAAGTAACCCCTTAACACTAAACCATTAAATTTTTTGGACAAAAAATGACACTTGACTCGCATATCACTTTTTAAATGGTATTAACATCATATTTTAAAAAGAAAAAATCTCTCTCTCTCTCTCTCTCTCTCTCTCTATATATATATATATATATATATATATATATATGTGTGTGTGTGTGTGTGTGTGTGTGTGTGTGTGTGTGTGTGGAATCCATGGATTCAACTCTTTCTCGCCTCTCTTCATCGTTCTCTCTCTCACATAGAAACATATCCTTTCACACATCTACATGAATTTTTTGTCGGTTTATTGAAATGGGTATTGATTTATCTCTTGAATTTTTATGGGTTTCTTCCAATGGGTAACGAGTTTCTTTTTCTTAGATTTTTTGTGGGTTTAATGAGAAGAAAAATGGGTGTTTGAATCTATGTTTTTTTTTTTCAAAATGGGAGGTGGTGAGAGTATTGGATTTAAGGCTTGAAGGATAAGGTATTGGAGAAGACTATTTTTTAAATTTTTTCTCCAGATTTTTGCAAAAACAAAGTATATTTTTTTAGATTTTTAAAAAAAATAAGAATCTTGATTTTCAAATAGCTTTTTGAATATGTTATATCCTGATTTCGGCAAAAAAAAAAAGAAATTCTAAAATTTTAGTATTATTTAAAGTTTAAAATTTTGCCAAAAAAAAAAAAAAAAATTTAGAGGTTGAATTTTAGTGTTGGCAAATTTTTAAATATTTCTTTCTCAATTTGATTATTTTTTAAAACAAAATGAGTTTACCAAAATTTTAAAATAGTTTTACTATTTTTAAATGTTTTTCAGTAATATTTTTATTTTCAAATATATATTTAGGGAAATTTTATAAATATTTTAAGTTTTTTTGTGATTATTTTAGAAAAATATAATTTTCTTGATATATTTAATAATTTTATTATTTTCTAGATTTTTCAAAGGACCTTTTATAATTTATAGCAATTTTAAATATTTTTGTAATTTTTGAATGGTTTAATTATTTTCCTATAATTTTTAGATTTTTAAAATGTTTTTTCTAGAATGTTCGAGATTTTTTTTGTAATTTTAGAATTTCTAAATGTATATTTATAATTTCCAATAGCTTTAAATGACTAAAAATATTGAAATCTTTTTTATTAACTAAATAATTTTGGGCAAACCCCATTTATTCATTCGAGGATGAAATGAGGACATCCACTAAGGCGTATAATGGGTATGTTTGTTTTGTGTGTAGAAAGGGTATGATTGTTTTGAGAAGATCGACATTAACGATTTTGACGATTTGAGTGAAGGTTGGTGGTTATAATAGTGGGAGAGAAAGTCGGGTTGTTTGTGTTTTTTATGTTTTCATGCATTTTAGATTTTTTTTAATATTATCCAAAAGATATAGGTGTGTGTGTGTGTATCTGTGTGTGTGTGTGTGTGTGTGTGTGTGTGTGTGTGTATGTATGTATGTGTGCGTGCGTGTGTGTGTGTGTGTGTGTGTAATTTTATGTGGTTTATGTGAAAAGTTGTTAAAGGTCAGACTGCAAGCACTGAAAGGTAGATACTAAATTAATAATTGATTACCAATTTGAAAGATAATTTCCTTTTTCAAAACAACAAATGGTGTAAAAAATCCAAAAATTACGTGACAAAATATTTTATTACAATTATAATCTAATCAGATTTTATCTTCTAATTAATACAAGTGATTCTAATCTTTCGGAAAGATAAATAATTCATACAACAATGGATGTACGAGAAAAAACTTACTAATGAGAACAAAAAAATCGATTTAAAATTAACGATAAATGTGGTATAGTTTTATACAATAGGAAAAAAAGAGTTGAAAATAACACACTATACTAACTTCCTATCTACTCTTGCACACCATATTCTCCAAGGAGAGATCCAACAACTAGATATGCTACACAACCTCGCCAGATTTTGGCCTTGACCAATGTCTTCAAATCTTCCACCGATCAAGTCTTCTTTTGAAGTGAAAGAGCACTTTGTTCCAATGCAATTGAACTACCGAGTAACCACCGACTATAACTAATATGTATTAGGATATCCTATAGTTAAAAAGATGTAGTGAAAGGTATGACTATCTATAAATTCACAAGGAGTTTTTTAATTTTTGAAAGTAGAC
Source organism: Sambucus nigra (assembly GCA_949130495.1). Lineage (NCBI taxonomy): Eukaryota > Viridiplantae > Streptophyta > Magnoliopsida > Dipsacales > Adoxaceae > Sambucus > Sambucus nigra. Next base: position 75,834,864 of record OX422210.1, on the reverse strand, counting down.
CATATTAGAGAACACTTTTTTTAGAACATAGTTTATTAAAACAAGCTTTAATAAGAAATTATATCTTTTTTTTATTTAAAGAATGAATAAAAAACAAACTTGAATAACATAATGAATAAATAATAGAATTTTGCTCTTAAAAGCTAAGATATAGTCTCTCTTCAAAATTTATATTCTTACTTACTTAGAGTAATGGAGCAAGTCTTGATTACATACAAAAGTGTATGAAGACAAGAGAAATATAACTCAAATGAGGTAAATCCATGGGGAAAGAAAATATCAATTTGGTTACCCAACTACGATTTGTCTTGGCACAATATCCAAGTTAATCTTATGAGAAGATCCTTAAAAATGTATATAATCCATCTGGAATAATAGGTCACGTCATAGGTCAGATACCATTTCAATATTTCCAAAGATCTTGCCCAGCAAAGCAGACGCTCCATAGATGCGACGTCTTGCTTCGTTGTGGAGAACAACCAACGAACCAAGTCACGACCAGAGCCAAATATGCAAAAATGTACAATATTTAAAACTTTCTTGTCCAGTCTATGACCAAGTAAATAATATATACTAATGATGAACTTTAAACATAAGTTTCATATCAGAAGGATATAATTTGGCAATCTCCAAAACCATAAAGTTAAATTAAAGCATTAATTTAAAAATATTTAACTGTAGGGGTGAATCTAAGTCATGTAGACAATATACATTTATCCTAAGTGAATAAATCAGGACAACGACATAAATGAGTCGGTATGAATTATATGAAGCTTCCAAAGTGTGTTTTGTTAAAACATAATATGACAAGCCAAATGACGCGGGGGATATGGGTATACTTATATTCTTACAATCTATCCTTTAGTCTATTTCTTGACAAAATAGACAAAATTAAAAACTATAACCAAATGAATCAAATCTATCACTTAAGATACGACATGCCCAGCCAAAAGCGTATAAGATAGAGTAAATAAACTTAAAAGAAATGTAAAAACAAGACACTCGGGGACTTCTTTAACAATCTTCTTATACCTATTTTTCTGTCACGGACTAATAAGTTCATCAAATACCAATGCGTAATCTAAAGACATAAAATATGAGAGTAATAAGATTAAACATGTGGATATAACAATGTATACATAGGGCTATTAATTGAGTCGAGCAAGTCCAAAGCCCACCCGTTCAACCCATTAAATTCGGGTCAAGCTTTAAGTGAGTTTGAACCGAGCTGAGCTTGAGCTAAAATTGCAAGCCCGAACTCTATTCATATCGATCTTGAGTTACATGTGTTAAATCCCTAATTGGGCCTTGTAGGGGGTGTCCCCACCAAAGGGATGGTTAACTTAGTCAAGATAATTGATTGGCTTACGAAGAAAGAGAAGGAATGTTGCCCTATAGACCCACCTCGAAGCTTCTTCAGATAAGTTGCTCGAAGGACCCAAGTCGAAGATTCTTCATAGAAGTGGCTCGAAGGACCCAGCTCGAAGATTTTTCACATAAGTGGCTCGAAGGACCCAGTTCGAAGGATCCGATTCGTAGATCAAAGTTACTTGGATGACAATAGTTTGTAATAAATAATAGAATGCTATGTCATTTACTTTATCTTATACATGTATGTTGAGCGAGGTTGCTTGGTACCCACGAGGGACCATGCCTGGCAAGACATGGGAGAGCTAACATGATCTATCGAACAACCTCCTCTTGAGAACCTCACAAGGACATGGTTTGGAGGATTGAGAACAGGACATCATTAGGAATGTTGTTACCAACCTTCTTGGTACACTTGGGCAAAACATCATCTGGAACAAATGGTCACTCGAGCCACTTCGATCGAGCCACCTCAGCGCTTACCCATTTGAGGTAACCTCCTCGAGGTACTTCTATATTGAACCTTGGGTCCAAAATAACTCTTAACCTACATATAGAGGCCAATACACTCGATCCACCTACCAATCGAGCAACCACGAAATAGATACTAGCCCGCCTAACTGATGTGGCCAAATATATGACAGGGCCAATGTTTAAACCACTTTCTAACGTCATAACATCTGGCATTTAGGGACTCAAAAATATTGCACTCGAGTGGGTTTATCCTTAGGATGGAAGGCCTAGTTCACCAAAGCTGACCATTTGTCCATCCTCAAGTAAGCCTCAAGCTGACATGTCACGTCCCTCATTAACGCCCATAATGCTTCCAGCCAATAGAATGGTTTCCCACCTAAATCATGAGATCCTATGCATTTAATTCAATATCTTGTGCATTTAATGCACCAAATCAAATCGATCACAAGCAAGCTCACTCGAGCAGCCTTGCCCCCATATATATACACCAGATGAATAAGTTAGAGAGAGAGAATCATTCTGAGCCTAAAATTGTTGCCCAAATTCCTCCATAATCGAGAGTCCTCGATAAAAACATTAACTCCCCCACACCCATCTAATACACTCATCATTGAGCATTAACTGAGCCGAAAGTTCCTGCCTTGACCTCATTGTGCCCAGAGTGCTTGTTCTTTCTCCCTCCGACCATTATTCCTGCTGATCTCATCTATTTATTGTGCTTTTCATGCATCTTTTATGCCAATAGGCTATTTAATATAAGTTTGAACATTAGGATCTCTTGTCTCTGACTCACCTATGGCCATCATCAACATTTAATATTTAACAGTGTTAACCTCAGTCTTAATAAGGGGTTACACCTCACTTAATACTAACTGTATTTGAAGAACCCACATCCTAGAGGCCTAAACTCGAAAGTTATATTATACATATCTATATTTATATATATTTTAATTTTATGAAAAAACGAATGTAATGTGTTATGGACTTAGACTATATATTTAAAGAGGTTTAGAATATGGTTTTGGTATTTTATTCTCACACTTAAACACTTAAAATTTATAATGTTTATTCAAGGTTGTAGATAATTTAATTTTATTATTTTTCTCTTAGCTATATTTATTTTATGATTATTTAGGCCTTAAATGAAATAATATTTTAAAAACAATGCTCGTTGATATAAGGTTTGAGCAGACCTAAACTCGGTACCGAAGCTCGTAATAGAGTGTGAGCCGAGCTTGAGGCATACGTCTTAATTCTAGTTCGGGTCGAGCTCGGGTTTGGAAAGACATATTTCAATTCAGGTTGAGCCTAAGCAATCCCAATCTCGACTCAGTCAGCCCAATTTACAGGCCTATATGAACATCAAAATACTAAAATAATTCCCCCTCGACTATCCAATTCCACTCAATAATTATCATATAGCATATAAACACTTTCTTTAACCCAATATGCTTAAGACTAGGTAACCCCCCCCCCCCCCCCCCCCCCCAAATAAAAAAAAAAAATCTACAAACTTATCCTTCTTATTGACACGAATGAAACAAAGGAAAAAACTGAGAATATAATGAGATAAATCGAGCTAAAAAAACTAACGAGAGTAAATATTCTAAACAAAATAATAAATTGAGGTTAAACAGTGAGTAATACGAAATATTAGGAAAGATAAAAGAAAATATGTGATAAAATCGGTCTAAGATAAATATATCAACTACACATGGAGATACATAATATATCAAAGAATATATATATATATATATATATATATATATATATAATGTGATAAAGTTTAAAACAATCTAGAGTCATAGGATTATACAAGATGTGAGAAAATTTAGCTAAATCTTAACTCTCAAACTATAAATCTTAAAACAAGCAACATACATCTCACTCTTCTTTCCTAAACTTCTTAAATGTCTCAATATCCTAAAACACTCGACGAAACAACCTGTAAGTCATCCTAAACATAATCAAGTTGAATGTTGATATTTTGTTGGTACTCTTCAAAAGACTATAAAGAGGAAGAACCCAAAGATAAAAGCATATGCTTATACTCATCAAAGGCGGGTGAAAGTAGAGAGTGTATAAACCATGATATTTAAGATTCCATACCTCCAACTCTTCTTGAGAAGTCAAATGAGCATCAAGTTCACTAGATGCACAAGAAGGATGAGGAGCACAAGGAGACATAACATGCGGTGTCATAAGAAAATCATTGTAGTTCCCTAACTGAGAGATCGATCGATAATATGGCATCATTATGATCTTGACCTCAAGTTTTCTAGTTGCTTCTTCTGGAAGAATTGGAATCCCTAAATCCAAAAGAAAATACCATACCAGATGATCGAAGGGAAAACAATGAAACTTCATAATGTCCTTGGAATAATCCACGATGTTATAAAAATCGAGCTCGTTAAATCCATACTATAAAATTTTCCAATCACAAAGCATTATCAAATGAGATTTCATTAGGGTGCATAATAGGAAAATACTCAAGGGCACAACCATATTAAGAGTATAAAAGTCCTTATCCAATATGACTTGAAAAAAATGCTTTGGGGGCCAAATATGGGAGTAGGCATTACTCAAAAGGGCTATTACCTTCTCTTTAAAAGGACTTGGAGTAAACAGTGTAAAGGGATATGTGGTTTTATATTCTTCTATTTGATTTTAGTGATGAGTAATTATATAAGTTATAATAATTTCATTTATACATCGAAAATAGGAAAATGAGTAGTAAGGATTGGAAGTCTTATCTTGGACTTTTCCTCCTCAATGATTGCATAAAATTCTTTCACCGAATTGGGATAATATTCCCCGATTTGAGAAAAACGACTAAGCTAGACAATCATCTTTAAAAACTGAGGAACATGAGTCTCATAAATATAATCCAAATCAATGGAATGTTCCCAATGTAAGGAGCATTGAGAAAAAAACTCAAAAAATCTAGAGCATGTGTTGGTTGATTTCAAAGCACGTGAAAGAGATTTAAGATCCATATGAATAATCTTCAAATTATGAACCAACACAAAGCACAAAAATCACATGAAAAAATGGATATCATAAATTGATAAACCAAAGGATCATATATAAATAATATGTGAAAGAGTGTCATGTAAGACGAGAGAACAAACAATTATAAATTTTAACTCATGTTAAACACTAGAGTAACAAAGTCCTAGAATGGGTATAAGAAAGTATGAAATTACAAAGCCAAACTTAAGAACAATTACTACAATCAATCAATTTCATCTCAAAATAAGTAAACTCATCAATCATGGACAAAAATTCAACCACAACCCAAAAAAGTCTATAATACCAAACTCTAAGGGTCCGTTTGATTGGATAGGGTGCCAAATTTTACATGGAAATTTTTTCTTACCTCTCTCCCCCCCCCCCCCCCCCCCCAAAAAAAAAAATCCATAGAAAATCATCAAAGTATGCATTAGTGTGTAGCACTTTAGCGTTATTTGAAAACTTTTTCCATGAAAAAATAAGCATATCAAACATGCCAAAAAGATGGTAAAAAAAAAGATTTCCTGTTTTCCATGGCAAAATTTGTTTTGCTATGCTATCAAACGAACCTTAATATCTTCAAAGAGAAATCCACAAAATCTAGAAAGAATTCTAATAAAAATGATGAACCGTCGCTAAATCTAGGATAAATAGGCACCTAGTCTTCCAAAGTATTGATCTGGTAGGAATAAAGACAAAATAAGGTGGAGAAATATCTTGGATTGGTTAAATATGGGTAAACTTTGCGAAATGATTTTTTAAAAAAACTAAATGCATTCCAAACTTTTTTGTTGATGCAAAAAAGTTTGTTCATGACGTGAATTATTATTGCAAAGAGACCAAATGTTCGCAAGTCGTAATCTTGTCTAGAAGTTCCAAAATGTGCATGAAGAAAGGAATAAGAATGTGTATATCTAAATCCTTTTTGTTTAAGCAAGTACATGATATTCTTTTTTTAAAATAAACTTTGATATGAATTGTGACACCCCGACTAATTAAATACCGGGTAGCTACTCCTTTATTAAATTAAATCAAAATGCCAAGTTGGCTCAGTTAATAGCATCACTGTCGAAAACATTTTATTATTACTAACCACCTAGTATTTAAAAAGTAAGTTGTCAAATTTTAATTAAAGTCTGATTAACATGCAGTAAAAGATTTAAAGCAAGAATAATATCACCATTCACCATAACGAAATAATAGAATAACCATCACATGATATAAATAAATCCGGAGGAAAAACTCCTCACAACAAATCCCATAACTGAAATAAGTAACGAAATACTGAATACTGAATTAATACATGCCAAAGTCTGAAAAACTAAAATGGAAATGTCTCTAATAGAATTAGGGCAACATGCCCTACAACTGAGGAATACTGAACATGGAATCCAAATGATAGAAGCATCTAAAAGCAAATCCCTGTAACTTCCACAAACAGCTACAGCTCGTCATCGGAATGAGAATCCTATGCGTGGTGTCCTTGTGGCTGGGCACCTAAAATGGTTTTACAAGAAAATAGATTTGAAAGCAAACGGGTCAGAGCCCGAAAGTGGAGATATTTTAAAAACCTGCAAGTGATTTAAAGACATTTAAAACATTAAATGCAGAGTACATGTTAGGACGTTCACTCACATGAAATTCTCACCTCCCGTCTAACTGTGCACTCCTAACGTAAGCACCCATCTAAAATAACACAAACCCCTAGCTAAGTGACATCATATCTAGCTAGACTGTCATAGGTTCTACCCTTATTACTCGGTTCCCATTAACATTATAACGATCGCAATTAAATAGGGGGCTTCACGTAAATTCAGGTTCTCATATAAAAGTAATGCAACTCATTATAGATTATTCCTTTTATGTTATTCCATAGTTATACACACGATACCATATGAAAGTTCCCATTTTATTAAGTGTATATTTTCCACAACATAAATATACAATATAAGCACCCCGAGACTAAGCTGCGGTGCACACATACTCTGCTATCCATCCCGGTACATCATGTACATAAGGAATCACGTATTCCAAATCTCTCAGGAATAGTTCAGATAACACAAATCACAAACAGTGGAGGCGAACACAATCACATCACATGGGTCATGCACATACCTACGCTCCCACGATCAGCAGACTTATTAACATCCCAATAAGTCCTTCTCTGACCTATGTTCTCGAGGTACCAGTCTAAATCTCTCCCGTAGGCACACAAGGATTAGAGGGTCCTAAGCGAACGCAAACCTCCCGTGATAGCAAGTATGGTAGGTATGTCATACACACAAATCATATATCAATACTAAGTAAACACGCATCTTAGTAATCACCGTAGTTTAATTGTAGTACTTATCGCATTCTCGTACCATTTTATAATTTATACAATTTATATACTCCCGGTTCATAATCATACACGCCATAATTTATTCTCACGTCGTAGTAGGTACTCACGTCTCGACTCAAGTGTCTATTTGATTCGTTCCACAATTATAATTTACTCCTCATTATATCCCAAATGTCCCAAGTATACCAATACATCATCAAAGGAATGTTATCTCTATCCTCGAACAAGTTTACGGGACTCCCAAAATCAAAACAGGCCAAAAAGGCCTAAACTGCCAGCTCGTTAGAACTCTCGTTCGAACGAGGCTGTTCGAGATTCAGTTCGTTCGAACGAACTGTACCTTCTAACGACATCTCGTTCGAACGAAGGTATCGAATGAAATTTCCCCTCGTTAGAAGCAACTGGTCAATTCGTTAGAAGCTCGTTCGAACGAGCTCGTTCAAACGAACTGGGAAGGCTTTCTAACGAACGACCAGTTTCGTGCCCAGAATTTCTACTTTCGTTTTTCACCAATTTCTACTCCTCAATTCTCCTCTAAAATTCGTCCCAACAATGTTTTAAGGTCTCTAATCAATCCTAAACATATTATAATCACATATTAACGTGTTTTAAAGGATTAATTCGTCCTAATCATCATTAAATCACAAGTCTCTACACTTTTCTCCAATTTTTTTCAAGAACATAAACCCTAAAATTTTAAGTCTTTAATTTATCCAATTAAAACCGTTTTTGTTTCTTGCAAAATATATCAACATTAGATTAGTCCTCTAAATACGATTCTACATGCAATCCTTTCCTCAAAATATAGTATTCTAATTCCAAACTCATGGGTTTTTCATTAACTTTCAAGAACAAATGTAAATCTTAGAATTATCTAACATGGAAGAAACATTCTCTGAATTAAACGGAATTAAATCACTTGCCTTGATTTAATCTCTGATTTTGATGACGATTTGATGAGGTTCTCTCTCTCTCTCTCTCTGCAAAATTCTCCTCTTTCTCTCCCTCTCTAAGCTTTCTTCTCCAATGGCTATGGTGGCTAGGGTTTGTTTTGGGAAAAAATTAGAAACCTAATTCTAATAACCTACGTAGACTATTAGGTTAAAATGAGTTGGTTAGTGGTTTAGTGGGTCAAATCCACATCAGATATAATTTACTAATTTTCGTCACTTTTAATTCTCAAAAATGCAAAATTACCAAACTACCCCTATATGTTGCCGGTATGGCCTAAAAATACCCCGGGACCCAAACTAAACCCCCTGCTAGTGTTTTCTGACTACCTCGACCCTTCCGGGCGCGTTGGCGCACTCAAAACGACCATACGGTTAATAGAATTTAATTTCACTTTTATAATTAAAATAATTATATCCTGACGCGACTGTCTCACGCGTCCCAATAAAATGTCCAAATTGTCGTATATCAATCTCACGACAAATTTCATAATTCAATATTCATATATCATGATATATACTCAATATAGTCAAATACCAACTCACATCTCGCTAGTATTTTATCCGGATTAATTCCCAATTAATTCTCATTTAATTAATTAATCCCAAAAATAAATATCGCCAAAAATACGGGGTATTACATACTTCCCCCCTAATAACAGAATTTCGTCCCGAAATTCGGAACTAGAAAGTACCTGATAAAAACAACTCTGGATAACGTTCGCGCATCTCATCCTCGCGTTCCCATGTGGACTCCTCGACATTGTGATGTCGCCACTGAACACGCACTAACGAAACTATCTTTGACCGCAGCTTCCTCTCACTTCGGTCCAAAATAGCAATCGGCCCCTCCTCGTAGGAGCTATCAGGATGTAGATCAATCTCCTCCAAAGCGATGTGAGAATGAGCCAAATCGTCCCTGAGATATTTCCTTAGCGAGGAAATATGAAACACATCGTGAATCCGGTGTAATGCTCCGGTAACCCGAGTCTATACGCAACTGGTCCAATCCTCTCAATAATAGGAAACGGCCCCACATACCTCTGTGCCAACTTCCCCTTCTTCCCGAAACGCATAATCCCCTTCATAGGAGATACTCTGAGCAAAACCTGGTCCCCCACTTGGAACTCCCTGAAAGATCTCTTCGCATCAGCATAACTCTTCTGCCGGTCTTGAGCTACCCGAATGCGACTCCGAATCAACTCAATCCTTGCCGAAGTATCCTCAATCACTTCCGGCCCAAGTAGTTTGTTGTCCCCCACCTCTAACTAACATGCTGGTGAACGACAAGGCCTACCGTACAACGCCTCAAACGGAGCCATGCCAATAGTGAACTGGTAGGAGTTATTATAAGAAAACTCTACCAGTGGAAGGTATTGCTCCCATCCACCTCCAAAGTCAATAATGCACATGCGTAGCATGTCCTCCAACATCTGATTTGTGCGCTCGGTCTGCCCATCGGTCTGCGGATGATAATCCGTACTCAACCGCAATTCCGTGCCCATGGCCTCCTGGAAACTCTCCCAAAACCGCGAAACAAATATCTTGTCTCTGTCAGACACGATATTTAGGTGCACACCGTAAAGTCTCACAATCTCTGAAATGAAGAGCTGGGCATACTGTCCCGTAGTGTAGTCAGTCCTTACGGGTAAAAAGTGAGCAAATTTGGACAACCTGTCCACAATTACCCAAACGGAGTCGTGACCCCTCTACGACGTAGGCAACCCCGTGATAAAGTCCATGGATATGCTCTCCCACATCCACCTCGGAACCTCCAACGGCTGTAGAAGTCCTGTCGGTCTCTGATGATCCACTTTTACTAGCTGACAAGTGGTGCATTTAGAAACAAACACAGAGATATCTCTCTTCATACCGCTCCACCAATACTGGCGTCTCATGTCTTGGTACATTTTGTCCCCTCCGGGATGTACTGCGAACCGTGAGCCGTGCGACTCTGCCATCACCTCGTGTCGCAATTCATCCCCTTCCGGAACCACCAATCTCCCATTGAAGCGTAATCCCCCGTCTGAGCTAACGGTATAGGACTCGGCTCCCTCTGCTAGTAATTGAACTATCTGCTCCTGACAGAACGAGTCATTAGCCTGTGCCCGTACTACCTTCGTGACAATCTGCGGTGTAACGGTCATCACAGACATGAAAGATCGGGCCACTGCATCCTGGTGTCCCAACTCCTTCCACTTTGTCTTCCACACCCCTGCCACCTCATCTACTGGCCTACGGCTCAACGCGTCTGCTACCATGTTAGCCTTACCCGGGTGATACTGGATATCAAACTGGTAGTCCTTCACAAACTCAAGCCACCTCCTTTGCCGCATGTTCAACTCCTTCTGCGTTAACAGGTACTGTAGGGACTTGTGGTCCGTGAACAATTGGAACTTCTCCCCCAAAAGATAGTGCCTCCAAATCCGTAGGGCAAATACCACTGCCGCCAACTCCAAATCATGCGTGGGGTAATTCTTCTCATGAGGCTTAAGCTTACGGGAAGCATAAGCTATGGCCTGTCTCTCCTGCTGCAATACACCTCCAAGTCCTTGCAAAGACGCATCGGTGTAAACCAAATACTCAACTCCCGGTCTCGGCAATGCTAACAGAGGTGCTGAGGTCAATTTGTCCTTTAACTCATCAAATGCCAACTGACAGACATCACTCCAAATGAACGGCACACCTTTACGAGTCAGATGTGTCAAAGGACCCGCTATCTTCGAAAATCCCCGAATGAACCTCCTGTAGTATCCTGCTAGGCCCAAGAAACTACGAATCTCCGTTGATGTCGTGGGCTGTCCCCACTCCCTCACCGCGGATACCTTCCCCGGATCAACAGATATTCCCCGGTCGGAAATAATATGCCCTAAAAACTGGACCTCCTTCAGCCAAAACCCGCATTTCTCATATTTTCCATACAACTCGTTCTGACGTAGTGTCTGCAAAACTTGCCTCAAATGTTCGGCGTGCTCCTCCTCTGTCTGGGAGTAAACCAGAATATCATCAATGAAGACAATGACAAACTGATCAAGGAACTCTCTGAACACCCTATTCATCAAGTCCATAAACACTGCTGGAGCGTTGGTCAAACCAAAAGGCATAACCCGAAACTCGTAAGAACCATATCTCGACAAGAACGCAGTCTTCGAGACATCCTCCTCCCTGATACGCAACTGATGGTATCCCATTCTAAAATCAATCTTCGAGAAGAAAGAAGCTCCTCTCAACTGGTCAAATAGGTCATCGATTCGAGGCAACGGATACTTATTCCGTATCGTGACCTTGTTCAACTCCCGGTAGTCCACACATAATCTTAGTGAACCGTCCCTCTTCTTCACAAACAAAACTGGAGTGCCCCAAGGTGAGTTACTCCTGCGAATAAAGCCCTGACACAACAACTGTTCAATCTGATCCCGTAACTCCCTCATCTCAGCTGGAGCCATACGGTACAGTGCGCGTGCTATAGGTCTCGTACCTGGTAATAAGTCTATAACAAAGTCTATCTCTCGACTGAGGGTAGGCCTGGTATCTCCTGAAACACATCCGAATACTCCCTGACAACTGGGATCGAATCTAAAGGAATCACAACCTCCTTGGAGGTATCCTCCTCTATGTAATACAGATGAGCGGTCGAACCTCCCTCTGGGCGAGGCATCGCCACTACAAACATCTCTTGCCCCGGAATGGCAAAAAACAATGCTCCCGCTGAAGCAATCAATCATGGCCCTATAAGCTACGAGCTAATCCATACCGATAATCACATCATGCACATGCATATCTAATACCAACATGTCTGCAGGTAATACCAAACCACCAATCTCTACCCCCACTCCCCGGCATATAAAGAATATAAGTGACCCATTCCCCAATGGTGAGTCGACACATGTCACTGTGCTCTCCGCTGTGGCTAACAACCCTAAAGCCTTCGCGAAATGTGTATCTATAAAACAATGTGTAGCCCCCATATCAAACAATACCCGACCCATAGTGCCATGGATAGGAAACGTACCCTCAATCGCGGGCGGAGCCTGTGGAATTGCTGCCTGGTGGACGTTATAGACACGTCCATACTGTAGCTGCCCCTGCTGAGCTGGGACTGCTGGAATGGGTGGCAATGCTGCCATCTGTGGCGGTACGGGGAGAGCGGCGGGAAACATAGGCCTCTGCGGCTCCTAGCGAGCACCCTGCTGCTGCTGCTGTGGGGCCCTGCCCCTATCAGGACAATCCTGTCGTTTATGGCCAGTCTTGCCACAAACATAACACTTCCCTGGGAAGTTCCCTCCTCTCTGCCCCTGCTGTCCCGAGCCCTGGTGGCCGTTACCGTTCCTCCCTTGGCCCTGCTGGCCCTGCTGAACTGCTGCCCATTCTGCCCCTGTTGGCCCTGATGGCCGTTTGGACCCTGATGGCCCTGACGGAAACCTCCCTATCCGTGCCTGTAATTCCCTGATCTGAACCTCTTCTGATCCCCCTACTGGGAACCCTGCTCACCCTGTCTCTGCCCCTGAACAGATTGTGCCCCACCGGCACCATGTCCTCCAGTCCTGCCCTGATGGCTAGACTCTCCCGATCTCTTGCCCTCAGCCATATGAAAGCGGTGATCCTGGCAGTGTAACAAAGCAGCGTTAACCACATCAGAATAAGTGGCCAACGAAAGGTTCCCTAACAGATGCTGACGGATCCTCCATGTCAACCCGTCGGTGAATTTCTCAATCTTCTTCTTTTCTGTCGGTATCTCATCCGGAACGATATTCAACAGATTCGTGAACTCGGCCTCATACTCGGCCACGGTCTTACCCTCTTGCTTCAGATTAATCAGTTTCCTCCTCATTTTGGTGTGAACAGCTGACGGAAAGTACTTGCGATCGAACCGCACCCAAAAGTCCTGAATAGTGAGAGTATCCCTCTCCTCCACGGTGGTAATAGACTCCCACCACTGCAGTGCAGATCCAACTAGCTTGAACGTAGCTAGCACCTACTTCTGAACGTCCGTGCACTCATACATCCTCAAGTGCCTCTGTATATCCTTCCTCCACTGGCTCGAGACTACCACATCTGAGCTACCTGCAAACTCTGGCGAATGCGCTTTCTGAAAAGCGTCACGTACACGTTCCCAAGCAGACGGGAATGCATTTGCCTGTACTGGCCCGGCAATCGGCGCCTGAGGTGGTGCCTGCTGAACTACGGCAATTGCGGCATTTACCGCTTGGGCTACAATGGTTGCAACCTCAGTGGCGTTCATCATGCCCTGAACTGGAGCGGGCTGGGGTTCTGGCGTTGCATCCCTGGGAACTCGTCGTGCACGTCGTGGAGGCATCTGAAATAAGAATAAAGTTTATAAGTTCACAGTTTATAAACTTAAAATAGCTGAAGAACGAAGCATACACAAAAAGAGTACAACAGTCCTAAAATATAGGGCTCTATATCAAAGAAAACTTAGCGGAAACATAATAGCCGTACAGATCCTAAAGGACACTAGAATCTGATGCTCTGATACCACCTGTGACACCCCGACTAATTAAATACCGGGTAGCTACTCCTTTATTAAATTAAATCAAAATGCCAAGTTGGCTCAGTTAATAGCATCACTGTCGAAAACATTTTATTATTACTAACCACCTAGTATTTAAAAAGTAAGTTGTCAAATTTTAATTAAAGTCTGATTAACATGCAGTAAAAGATTTAAAGCAAGAATAATATCACCATTCACCATAACGAAATAATAGAATAGCCATCACATGATATAAATAAATCCGGAGGAAAAACTCCTCACAACAAATCCCACAACTGAAATAAGTAACGAAATACTGAATACTGAATTAATACATGCCAAAGTCTGAAAAACTGAAATGGAAATGTCTCTAATAGAATTTGGGCAACATGCCCTACAACTGAGGAATACTGAACATGGAATCCAAATGATAGAAGCGTCTAAAAGCAAATCCCTGTAACTTCCACAAACAGCTACAGCTCGTCATCGGAATGAGAATCCTATGCGTGGTGTCCTTGTGGCTGGGCACCTAAAATGGTTTTACAAGAAAATAGATTTGAAAGCAAATGGGTCAGAGCCCGAAAGTGGAGATATTTTAAAAACCTGCAAGTGCTTTAAAAACATTTAAAACATTAAATGCAGAGTACATGTTAGGACGTTCACTCACATGAAATTCTCACCTCTCGTCTAACTGTGCACTCCTAACGTAAGCACCCATCTAAAATAACACAAACCCCTAGCTAAGTGACATCATATCTAGCTAGACTGTCATAGGTTCTACCCTTATTACTCGGTTCCCATTAACATTATAACGATCGCAATTAAATAGGGGGCTTAACGTAAATTCAGGTTCTCATATAAAAGTAATACAACTCATTATAGATTATCCCTTTTATGTTATTCCATAGTTATACACACGATACCATATGAAAGTTCCCATTTTATTAAGTGTATATATTCCACAACATAAATATACAATATAAGCACCCCGAGACTAAGCTGCGGTGCACACATACTCTGCTATCCATCCCGGTACATCATGTACATAAGGAATCACGTATTCCGAATCTCTCAGGAATAGTTCAGATAACACAAATCACAAACAGTGGAGGCGAACACAATCACATCACATGGGTCACGCACATAACTACGCTCCCACGATCAGCAGACTTATTAACATCCCAATAAGTCCTTCTCTGACCTATGTTCTCGAGGTACCAGTCTAAATCCTCCCCGTAGGCACACAAGGATTAGAGGGTCCTAAGCGAACGCAAACCTCCCGTGATAGCAAGTATGGTAGGTATGTCATACACACAAATCATATATCAATACTAAGTAAACACACATCTTAGTAATCACCGTAGTTTAATTGTAGTACTTATCGCATTCTCGTACCATTTTATAATTTATACAATTTATATACTCCCGGTTCATAATCATACACGCCATAATTTATTCTCACGTCGTAGTAGGCACTCACGTCTCGACTCAAGTGTCTATTTGATTTGTTCCACAATTATAATTTACTCCTCATTATATCCCAAATGTCCCAAGTATACCAATACATCATCAAAGGAATGTTATCTCTATCCTCGAACAAGTTTACGGGACTCCCAAAATCAAAACAGGCCAAAAAGGCCTAAACTGCCAGCTCGTTAGAAGTCTCGTTCGAACGAGGTTGTTCGAGATTCAGTTCGTTCGAACGAACTGTACCTTCTAACGACATCTCATTCGAACGAAGGTATCGAACGAAATTTCCTCTCGTTAGAAGCAACTGGTCAATTCGTTAGAAGCTCGTTCGAACGACCTGGGAAGGCCTTCTAACGAACGACCAGTTTCGTGCCCAGAATTTCTACTTTCGTTTTTCACCAATTTCTACTCCTCAATTCTCCTCTAAAATTCGTCCCAACAATGTTTTAAGGTCTCTAATCAATCCTAAACATATTATAATCACATATTAACGTGTTTTAAAGGATTAATCCGTCCTAATCATCATTAAATCACAAGTCTCTACACTTTTCTCCAATTTTTTTCAAGAACATAAACCCTAAAATTTTAAGTCTTTAATTTATCCAATTAAATCATTTTTTTTTTCTTGCAAAATATATCAACATCATATTAGTCCTCTAAATACGATTCTACATGCAATCCTTTCCTCAAAATATAGTATTCTAATTCCAAACTCATGGGTTTTTCATTAACTTTTAAGAACAAATGTAAATCTTAGAATTATCTAACATGGAAGAAACATTCTCTGAATTAAACGGAATTAAATCACTTGCCTTGATTTAATCTATGATTTTGATGACGATTTGATGAGGTTCTCTCTCTCTCTCTCTGCAGAATTCTCCTCTTTCTCTCCCTCTCTAAGCTTTCTTCTCCAATGGCTATGGTGGCTAGGGTTTGTTTTGGGAAAAAATTAGAAACCTAATTCTAATAACCTACGTAGCCTATTAGGTTAAAATGAGTTGGTTAGTGGTTTAGTGGGTCAAATCCACATCAGATATAATTTACTAATTTTCGTCACTTTTAATTCTCAAAAATGCAAAATTACCAAACTACCACTATATGTTGCCGGTATGGCCTAAAAATACCCCGGGACCCAAACTAAACCTCCAGCTAGTGTTTTCTGACTATCTCGACCCTTCCGGATGCGTTGGCGCACTCAAAACGACCATACGGTTAATAGAATTTAATTTCACTTTTATAATTAAAATAATTATATCCTGACGCGACTGTCTCACGCGTCCCAATAAAATGTCCAAATTACCGTATATCAATCTCACGACAAATTTCATAATTCAATATTCATATATCATGATATATACTCAATATAGTCAAATACCAACTCACATCTCGCTAGTATTTTATCCGGATTAATTCCTAATTAATTCTCATTTAATTAATTAATCCCAAAAATAAATATCACCAAAAATACGGGGTATTACATGAATATACATACTTTTAAAAATCATAATTAAGGTCTATGGTTATGTTAAATATTGTACATAGAGAATAATTTAGAATTCAAAGGCCTGAAAGTCAAATTGTATCCATTAATATATAGAATAATGATATAAAGACATAACTCATGATATAAGTGAATAAAATGAGCATTAAACAGTAAAAGCAATGATGAAGATTAACATTTGAACTTACATTTAAAAAATTTAGGTTTAGTCAACTTAGAATAGATTCATTTCTTTTAACCATTTTCAACTGCCACTTTTTTCTTCCTCATTAGGCGATTAAAATCTTTAAAGTCTCGTATCTTTTGTGTTACTGAAATTTATAAAGATAAAAATCTTTGAGAATTTGTTTTAAAATTCATTTGCAAGTGGAAACATTTACTCTTTACAAAAAAAAGGGGAACTATTTCTGATTTCCACAAAGGTAGAAACCCTTGTCCTTACGGGTCCTACCCACTTCCTCTATCATGATTTTTGAATATTTTAGCAATTTACTTTTTCAATTACAACCATGATCAAATTATCTCCTACAAAAGGATTGTATATGACACCCTCTTATCAAAAACTATATAAAACTTCTAATTTTTGTCACACAAGGTGTAACTATGAAAATGCAAGTGTGTGAATCACAAAAATAACCTAGAAGGGGGTGAATATGTTATTTCAACCAATTTGTGCAATTTTAATTTTTAACTTTAAAAAGCTAAATTTAAGTCATTTTTCAAATTTCGAAGTGATTTAGGTGATTTTCATGCATATGTACACAATAAATAGTGTAAAATGAAAACAGTCACACAAAAACCATAACAACGGTATAAGAGTAAAGAAACAACCTATGGGTAAAAAAGTTGGTGTAACCTCGAATATAAGTAATTTTGAAATGTTCTTTTCACACAATACAAAAAGGTTAATCGACACTCATAAATAATTATCTAAGAAAATTATGACTATCGCCCATTTTAATGACAAATCCGATTGAAGTTCTATCTCTCGAATAAGGAATTCCATTATACATCATATATCCACACCATGATCCAGACATTCAATTGATTGAGAACCTCCTTTTAGATTTTGGAGTATAGATCAAGTGATTGGTTTGAAATTCATATGTAAACTAGGCTAGTTAAATATAAAAAAATTCACAAGTGGGATCACTTTGGATCTCAGTATTTGTTCTTTCCTATCCACGATAGTAAGTGGTTCTTCCACATAGCTCAAATATTCCTTCAACTCAATAGGATGTTTCACCAATACATGTGAAGGGTCTTCTACATACCTTTTTAACATTGAAACATGAAAAACATCATGTAATAGGTCTAAATCTGACGGTAATGCTAACATGTAGGCAACTATCCCGACTTTCTCGAGAATTTTATAAGGTCCAATGTAGCGTGGACTCAATTTCCATTTCCTTCCAAATCTCATAACTCCTTTCCATGGCGATATCCTAAGAAACACATAATCCTCTTTCTGGAATTCCAAATCTTTTCACCGTTAATCTGCATAAATTTTCTGTCTGCTTTGAGTTATTCTCATTCTATCTTGAAAGTGGTGACTTCAATAAACTCTGGACCCTCTATCTTCCTTTCACCAACTTTACCCCAATATATCGGTGTACGACACCGTCTACCATACAATGCTTCATATGGATCCATACCAATAGTAGATTGAAAACTATTATTACATGCGAATTCTATCAAAGACAAATATTTATCCCAATTACAATCGAGAGCATAAGCTCTAAGCATATCCTCCAAAATCTATATGGTTCTTTCAGACTGCCTGTCCGTCTGAGGATGAAAAGTTGTACTAAACTTTAAGTTAGTACCCATAGCATACTATAAACTATCCCAAAATATGGATGTAAAAGTAGGGTCACTATCTAAAACAATATATACAGGTGCTCCATGCAATTGAATAATCTCATTAACATACAATCTAGCATACCTATCAACTGTATACGTAGTCTTGACTACTAGAAAATGAGCTAACTTGGTCAATCTATCCACCACTACCCAAATCGAATCTGACTCCTTCTGAAGGAAGCCCAAACATAAAATTCATCGTTACATGATCCCATTTCCATTTTGCTATTGGCAATGGATGGAGCAAACCCGTAAGTTTTCTGATGTTTCACTTTCATTTGTTAACATATAAGGCATCTAGCAATAAAATGAGCTATTTCCTTCTTCATATTATTCCCCCAATAATGCTACTTCAAATCCCTATCCATTTTAATACTACTAGGATGCATAATATAAATGGAATTATGATCCTCATCTAAATTTTCCACTTTTAATCCACTAACATTAGGAACAAATAACCGCTGCTTATATAATAAAGTGCCATCATTAAAAATAAAAAAATCTTCAGACTTACCATCTCGGATATTTTTCCGTTTGTTCTCCAGAAATGGATCCTGACTTTGTAATTCACGAATACGGGTAGCTAACAAAGGCCTCACGCTCACCTGAGCAAAGAATCTGTCCCCATCTGCTAGCTGTAATTCTACTCCCGCCAATCTTAATTCCATAACGTGGGTGACTCTAGCACACTGAATACAAGATAACATGTCTGAAGCCTTTCTACTGAGAGCATCTGCAACTACATTTGCCTTCCCTTAATGGTTGTGAATTGTACAACCATAATCTTTAATCAACTCCATCCACCGCCTCTGCCTCAAATTCAGCTCTTTCTGAGTAAATAAATACTTAAGACTTTGATGATTAGTAAAAATTTTAGACACTTCACCATACAAATAATGATGCCATAATTTCAGAGCAAACATAATAGCATTAAGTTCTAAATCATGTGTAGGATAATTATGTTCATGTGTACGAAATTATCTAGAAGCATAAGCAATAACCTTACCATGATGCATAAAAACACAACCCAACCCCTGATGTAAAGCATCGGTATAAATAACAAAACCTTCTCCACCATGCGAAATAGTAAGAACAAGTGCGGTTACCAACCACTTTTTTAATTCTTCAAAACTATTTTCACAATCAGAATTCCATTCAAACTTAACATATTTTTGGGTTAATTTAGTCATTGGAAAGGAAATCGAAGAAAATCCCTTTATAAACCTCCTATAATACCCAACCAAACCCGGAAAACTCCTCACCTCAGTCACATTATTAGGCCTATCCCATTTTAAAATAGCTTCTACCTTTTTAGGATCAACACATATACCATCCCCATAAATAACATGACCTAAAAATACAACTTGTCATAGCCAAAATTCACATCTGTTAAACTTAGCATATAACTGCTTATTTTTTAACACATTCAAAACAGTTTTGAGATGCTATTCATGTTCAACCATATCACGTCAGTAAATCAGAATATCATTAATAAAAACTATCACAGATGAATCAACAACAGGATGCAGTACCTGATTCATAAGATCCATAAATATATCTAGAGCATTAGTCACTCCAAAAGGCATCACCAGAAATTTAAAATGACCATATCGAGTTCGAAAAGTAGTCTTAGAAATATTGCTCTCCTTCACTCTCAACTGAAGATAACCTGATCATAAGTCTATCTTGGAAAACACATTATCACCCTGCAACTAATCAAACAAATCATTTAATACGAGGTAAAGGGTACATGTTCTTAATTGTAGCATTATTCAATTTCCTTTAATCAATACACAAGCGCATGGTACCATCTTCTTTTTCACAAATAAAACTGGTGCACCCTATAGAGACACACTAGGCTGTATGAACCCCCTATCAAGTAAATCTTGTAACTGAATCTCGAGCTCTTTCAACTCAGTAGGGGCCATTTTATACAGTGCCATAGAAATAGGGGTTGTCCCTATTGCCAATTCAATACTAAACTCAACTTCTCTCTCTGGATATAACCCAAATAACTCACTAGGAAACACCTATGGAAAATCTCGTATAATAAGAGCATCGACTAATTGTAAAGGCCCCTTCCTAGTGTCAAGAACATATGTAATAAAACCCTCACAACCCTTACACGACAATTACCTCGTCTGAATAGCAGAAATGATGCAGCTGGTAACAATTTTCCTTTCCACCATAAATTTAAATTCAGAGTCATCAGGCATATTAAAATAACTTCCTTCCAAAAACAATCAATAGATGCATGATATTTAGATAACTAATCCATTCGCAAAATTATATAAAAATCATAAATATCCAGTGGAAGTAGATCTATAACTGTATCTCTAACCCCCACAGTTAAAACACAATCACGAAAAACATTTTTAGCTACAACCATATCCCTCACAGGCATATAAATACCCAATCCCGCATCTAAATGAGCACATGGTCTATTCAAATATATAGCAAATACATAGGACCCAAAAGAATGTGTGGAGTAGGGATCAATCAAAACATAAGCACTTCAATTAGTAAAATAAAGTTTACTTGTCACCACATTTAGAGTAACATGAGCCTCTTTTATCATAAAGACTCGTCCACCTGGCCTGGAACTATTATCTTATCATCTGTCCACACCTTTCACTCCGCTGCCTGGAGGTAACACTCTGCTTGCTGCTTCATTTGGTGCTATTGGAGTCTCTGCTAACCGCGAACAATTCTTCTTAACATGCCCCACTTGATGACAATGGTAGCATTCCAGTCCCTTAAGCTTAGGACATTCGAATTTATAATGCCCCTCCTCTTTATAAAAGAAAATTTTAATAACTCTCACCGGTGCCTCACCTCTTCCTGGCCTCTTAACTAGACTAAAAGATCCTCCATCTCTGTTATCTCTACCATATCTCCCCCAAACTTTACCATTATCCCCACCACCTCTATGAAATCTATGAGGTTCCATCTTAATATTTACACCCTCACTTCCCTTAGACTAAGATGAGTCAAATCTACTTTTTTTAAAACTCTCTTTACTCGTCACCCCTTAATTCATTTGCCTTTCTTCCATTACAACTTTATTTACCAAAGAAGAAGAATCTTCTAACTCATAAGTATCCACTATATTTTGAATGGTCCAAATCAATCCCTCTTGGAACTTACTACATTTTTCTTCCTCATCCTCCACATATTTAGTAGAAAATCTAGACAAAGCTATAAATTTAGCCTCATACTCCCTCACAGACATTTTCCCTAGGGTCAAATTTATAAAGTCCCTAACCTTCTCCCTCCTATAAACTTTAGTAAGATACTTAACATACAAAGATTTAATAAATTCAACCCAAGTAATAACATCAGTACCTTCTATCCTGGGCACCAAATAGTTTCTAGCTTCCCACCAATATTTAGCCTCTCCTTTCAGCCTAAACACAACCAAAATCAGTTTTTGGTTATCTGGAACTTTCATCACTGCAAATATAGTCTCTAGATATCTAAACCAGATCTCATCTTCTGTAGGTTCAACTAACCCTAAATATTCTGTAGGATACAATTTCAGGAACTTTTCATACATGGAATCTTTCATTTCCTTCCTTGCCTCTTTTTCAATTCTAACTATAATCTTTGATTCAGGATATTTTGTCTATTGTTCTGCGATTAATTCTATATTCATTTCCTATTTTTCTTCCATCCTTAGCATTATTTGTGCCATTATTTGCATCTCTGTAGGCTTCTCGTGATCTCTAGCCCTTCCAGCAACACTCTTCTCTATTTCAGTATCCTCTGTATGAGAATCTACTCCCTCTTCTCTATGTTGCCCATTCCCAGGTTCCATCTGTAATTATCTGTAATACAACAAAGTTCTAATGACCAACATAAATAGTTTATAATATTAAATTATTGGTTAGTACACAAACAATTCAATAATATCAAAGCAAACCAATAACTTCTATTTAACCATCGAACACATCCAGAATTTATAACCTAAGTGCTCTGATACCACTAATTGTCACACACCAAACCCAAATCCTTTCTAATCATTTGTTTTTATAATAATTAAATCAAATCGTCGTCCCATTTGTAGTATAATTCATTTATCTTTATTTTCATGCATAATGTACATAATAATCATAATATTGTTCTTCATACATTAACATAATTAATATCAGAGTCATAATTATGCGGACTTATAATACTATGATTACAGTTATCGAGTTAAACCACTCTAACTCAATATATACAATGTGTGAGTATAGTAAAATCCCCAGTGTGACAATAATAAAATCCCCATATATAAACCCTAGATCTTCTTAATGGTGCATCTCTCAAAATCACCGATCATATGGTATCCTAGATGATAGCGTACAAACCTGAAAAGGTTAAAATATAAACAATAAGCAGTAAGCTTAGTGAGGTACTCCTTCACTACAATGAAGTAACAGTTATATATTAAATCTATGGATATAAAATCCAAACAATCCTGCCTATTATGGCAATAACAAATCCTGGAACATAAGCTCCAACAAATCCTTATCATAAGACTAAATAAATCATTGGATCTTTTTCCAATTCCAATCCTGTATCACAAGACCAAAATAAATCCTGGATATTTAAATATCCAAACAAATTCTGAATACTGAAGTATTCAAACCAATCTTGGATAATTTAATATCCAAATAAATCCTTCTCTTAGAGCTATATCCATATCCGTCATATAATTTTCATATCTATATATGAAACAATCATAAGTACACTCAACTTGGCAACTTGTCACTTCTTATCATTCTTACAATATTAGTATTATCATAAGAATATTAATAATCCAGGGAATAAATTAAGCAACTCAATTTAGAAGCATCATATGATTCCATTCAAATCATTTATCATAAATGAAGTTCTATCTAAATTCATGTTAAGATATTTAACATATCCAAATCATAGTACAACAATACTTAAATTTCTTCTTGGTAATCCAATCCTTGTCATATTAGGTTTCCAACACAAAATACGATACATCATTCCAAGTTTTCTAGAGCAAGATATGCCCATTTTTTTACTACCTGGCAAAACTGCCCTAATGGCCCCTCTATCGTTAAATCAACTTCCAAGAATTTTCCCAATTTTTATACATTATAAATTTCTATGAAATTTTACCCAATTTCAGAAAACATATTGATTAATATAATATTAAATTTTCATAATTTTTAGATTTCATATGCCATGTCCATCGAAGCTTTAAACACAAGGTAAGCATACTTACCCTTTTGGGGGCAGATTTTACACCTCAACTACAAACTATCACCCAAGATCCATTCCTTGGTATTTTTATATATTTTTTGGAAAGGCTTAATCTCCAACTGGAATTACTCAATTCCTTTAAGTATACGAAAAGATATAGAAGTTTGAATACAAAAGATTTATAATCGAAGCAATAGAAAGGGTTTACACCTTAACTTTCTTTAAACTTGTATCTACCCATACATATACATCAACGCATGAAAGTTTAGTAAACAATTGGTTATTTCTATCATTTAAATAAGTAACATAAAAAAATATAACATGATTCATGGATAGAATTACCTTAGGGACTTTTATGTAATTTTCAATTGATTTTTCTCAAATTTTCTCCTCACTTTCTTCTTCCAAAACTTCACAATTATTTTTCCTCAAGATCCAACTCTCTCATGGATGAATTTGTTGAAGTAGGAGGTTATTACAAGGGTTTAAATTTGGCCAAACCAGTCTCCCCTTGCAACCAATCAAATTATAACACGTGGTGTACTATTAAGACAAAATATCACTAAACGAATGGACATATTTGCCCTTATTTCGTAATTTCAGCATAACTTCTTAATCGGACCTCTGTTTTTCACACAATTTTTTGTGTTACAAACTTAACTCTTATATCTACAACTATATATTTAATCTCAAGTCAATTCTTATATTATAATGGTCAAAACTAGTCTATAAAATGATCATTCCTATCGAAAAATTCAAAATTTGTGTGTTTGTAACTAATTCGATATTTCATGCTTTATGATGGTAGGATTAGACTACAGATAATAAATTAAAATTAGACATACTAATAAAACCTTATACATATCGCATAAGGTAATCATGATTCAAATATAATTAATCATAATTATATTATGGTTGTCACAGGGGGTGTTGGAGTCACGAGCGTAAGGATCCATATAGTAGTGGGGCAAGTCGGCTCCCGAACCCATGCTAAGTTGGTAGATGTAGGATTGTATACTCACCATCATTGAAGTATCTATGCAGTAAGTGGCCTTATCTTCATCGTATTCCGAAGTGAAATCATCTAAAAGGGACTCGATTTGGTCCTTGCCGCTATTTATCACCGTCGTGTTGTAAGCGTGCTCATCGAAGTCGACCTGAAAATTTGGGTCCATAAGATCGTCATCTTATTTCTCCCTTGATCAAAATTACCTTCCTACTCATCATTTTCTTCTTCTTCAGACTCTTCCTCCTCTTCACCCCTCCCCCATTTTGATATCTTCAAAAATTAGCTTGGGGGGGGGTCGTGTTGCGAGATTCCTTATTACTATGATCCACCGATGTGGCGCTTATAGGGGTGGGCACTCGAACCTGGTCTCCCCAGGGAATGACCCTCAGTTCGAGGCATAAGGAGGTGATGAAGCGACCATAGGGAATAGAAGTCGTCATGGTGGGGAAATAGGCCACAATGGTGATCTCGTCAAAATAATTGTATGTAAGGCTTATTTTAGAATCCATATCGAACAAGAATCAAAGAAATATCCAAAACCACAAGTGAATTGTAGGATCCTTCTTAGTTGGGAGGATAATGCCACAAGTTATGAGATTTGCCAAACTTGTGTAGGTCGGAAGTTTTTCGAAAGGGAAGGTCTCACTTGTCCATGGAGAGTTCGGGGCCCACCAGATAGAGAGCTCGAGACAAAGAATATCTTTGGGGCGATAGGGGTAATTGTAGGACTTAAAATACTTAACTTCCATCGCTTTCATTTTGTGTTTGACGATTTAAAGGGAGAATGGAATCATAACCCCGTCAATGTAAGCTTTGTATTTTCCATTGGAAGTGGAAACAAGGATCTAATAAAATTATTTTACAATGCGCTTGTAAAGGGGTGCATCTTTGGAAAACCACTCCTTCCACCCAAAGCGTGAGAAAATAGAGATCGTGTTGTCGGGCATGTTATCCCATGCAATTTTTCTTTCGATGAAAAACGTGCACCGAGCGCCAAAATAAGCATTGCACCAATTCCGTTCTTATGGGGAATGGAATGTCATGGTCGTCACCTTCGGTGACATCGGTGGAGTTGTATTTTTCCAAATAGAGCTTATGGGACATTAGCAAAGATATATAATTTAGGGAGAAAATAGGAGAATTCTAGGAAATATGTGAAGGTTGAAGGTGTGAGGAAGAATGGTGGAGGGGTGGGGTATTTATAGGTGGGAAAGGGTGGGAAAATGAAAGGGTAGTTTGGTGAGAAATGGATGTATTTGGGAAAATGAAAATGTTTGAAGGAGGAGGAAATTCTTTTAGGTTAATGTTTGCTATTAGAGGGAATGGGATCTGTTTTTGGTGGAGGGAAGGTGAAAAGTTGGGAGGGAAAAAAGGAGATTAAGGTGAAAATTTTGGATTACACACTCAGAAAAGTGACTTGGTTTGCTCTGGGGGCCAAACCTGTTCGTTCAGAGGATTGTTTCACTCCATGATCTGAATCAGTTCAATTCAGATGTCTACTAAAAGCAAACTCTTGGCTTTGAGAATTCAGTTTGGGGAAAAACACCTTCATTAAGTGTTTGATTTTCTGAGCACATTTTTTCACATTTCCTATTTTTCCTTGCAAATATCACGCTCCCTTAGTTACTCGTCTGAAAAATACTCATTTATGGGTATGGGATTTTGAGGCACGTCGAATGAGAGCCTAGAAAAATGATAAGCTATGACATTTTCTATGAATTTCTTGTCTTTGATGGAAAGGTCAAATTCTTTTAATAGCAAGATCCACGTAATGAGGCCCGATTTTGTATCCTTCTCAAAAAGGAGATATTTGAGTACTGTGTGGTTAGTAAAGCATATAATGGGTGACCTGACAAGTTATGAACGTAATTTGTCAAGGGCGAACACTACTGCTAGCAACTCGTTCTCTGTGGTGGAGTAGTTTAATTGGAGTATGATTAAAGTCCAGGTAGCATATTATATGATATGGGCCTTCTTATCTCTTATTTTCCCTAAATTGACCCCTACCGCGTAGTCACTCTCTTCACACATTAGCTTGAATGGAAGGGTCCAATCCGGAGATTGCATGATGGAAGAGGAGATGAGCATGCTCTTTAATTTCTCAAATGACGCTTGGCACGCTTTTCTCCACTCAAATGGAGCATCCCTAACAAGCAAGTTCCTTATGGGCCAAGCTATGGAGCGTAAACCCTTAAAAAACCTACGGTAGAATCCCACGTGTCCCTAAAATGAGCGCACGTCTTTTAGTGACTTGGGTGGGGTAAGTTCAACAATTATGTAAATTTTTGCCCTATCCACTTATATCCCCTTAGATGATACAATGTGGACTATAACTACTCCTTCGGTAACCATGAAATGGCATTTTTCTCAATTTAGTACTAGCTTCCTTTCCACACATCGGGTAAGAACCTTCTCAAGATTAGCAAGACATTAGTTAAAAGAGGGGCCTAAGGCACTAAAATCATTCATGAACACTTCAAGGACTTTCTCAACCATGTTTCTAAAAAGACTTAGCATGCACCTTTGAAAGGTCGCAGGCGCATTACACAATTCAAATGGCATTATTTTGTAGGCAAAAGTGTCGAAAGGACATATAAAGGTTGTCTTCTCTTGGTCAAGAACGTCCACCTCTATTTGGTTATAACCGAAACAACCATTTAAAAAATGTAAAATGGGTTCCCCAAGCTCTCTTGAGCATTTTTTCCAGGAATGGCAAAGGGAAGTGGTCCTTCTTAGTGCCAGCATTGAGTTTTCAGTAATCAATGCAAATGCATCACCTGGTGGTGGTAAGTTTTGGGATAAGTATCCCCTTTGCATTCTAAGCCACGTTCATTCCCTACTTCTTGGGAATGACTTGGATTGGACTAACCCATTTACTGTCCGAGATGGGATAGATGATGCCCGCGTCCAACAACTTAATAATGTTCATTCTCAAAACATCCTTCATAATCAGGACCAATCTTCTTTTCATTTTCCTAGAGGGCGTCATGTCCTCCTCTAGGTGGATTTTATGGGTAAAAATCCAGGGATGTATACCTTTAAAATTCTCAATAGACTAACCAAGAGCACCCTTGTGCTTCCTCAAAATAGCCATAAGTTTCTCTTCTTTCTCTTTATCTAGGCCAGAGGAGACAACAACATGATATGTCTCATCCTCCCCCAATTAAGCATATTTAACATTGGAAGGTAGCTTCTTCAATTTTAGTTTAGGAAATTTTATGTCGTAGGGAACCTCGTAGGATTTACTTGGTGGAAATTCCTCGAATCGAGAGACCCGACTTACATCTTTCGTATTGTCCTCAATCTCACCCTCAAACAACATTGTCAGGACAAAATTTCTAATTGTGTCTATTTGTATGTAATTGACTTATTTCCGGAACAAAAATTGTTTGAGTCATAGATAGATTTTATATATTGTCACAATACCCATATAATCTACGACGTGTTTTTTTAGAAGACGTAATGGCCAAGCTTCAAATATATATATCATGACGTGTTTATTTGTGCATGTTTCACATCATCATTCATATTGCATTCTGAATATCTCTCAGGTATGAACGCATTATTTTTATGGAGTTGGAAAGAGTTTTAAAGGATGGAAACTTTATTAAAAAAATGATGTTAAAATGTTTTAAATCATTTATTCTGAATTATCTGATGTTCAGAGTCGTATGAAACACTGGCTTTGGTTTAAGTGGTTCAAACGACATGGGATGTCGTTCGAATGACACCTCACTGTCGTTAGAATGACATGGAGATCTCGTTAGAACAACTTGTCGACTTAACTTTTTTTATTTAAGGCATTTTCTCTCAGAATTTCAAGAGTGTGCAGAACCAGAATTATAAAACAAAACAGCTTCATTTTTCTGCATAAAGTTTTCTAAGGTTTTCAAATATTAAAGCCATCCTTAGTGTTTAAAAGATCCTAGCTTTCATATACAATTGATATAGATATCTTGTGGAGTTTTTTCGTCACATTGAAAATTGTTTGTTGCGTTTTGTGCTGAAGAAATGGTGAAGGCAATGTTTCGAATCGTAGATAGTTTCCAAGCTGCATCGGTGGACACCGAGGCACTCATGGACACATGTGATGTGGACGAGTATCGTAGAAGGATTTCTGCATGGGCATTGTGTAGGAGGGGTTAAAGAGAAGAAGAGCATCAAGGCTTATGAGGATTGAGTCAATGTGTAAGTTTGTCTATCTTTCTTTGTAAAATCGTATCATAGTGATTGTCTATCTTAGGCAGTCCGAGGTTTTTTCCCTTAGTTGTTTCCTCGTACATTTGGCATCAATCAATTAGATGCATGTTTAGAATTAAATAAGATAAAATTTGGCTTAAGTAAAATTGGTTCACAAACTTGGTGCGTGTTAAAATTTTGAAAAAGGGTTTTGAAAGAAAATTGTTTTGTAATCCTTAAAGCACACATAAGAAAAAGGGGCCTACAAAGTGGTATCATTGCTAAAAACATCTTTTTATTGTGTGTGTGATCCTGTGCATTTTTAAGGATGAATTTCGGACATTTTGATTGTTTTATAACTGCTCTTTTGATGGCACAAATTATTCTTATTGGAAAATGAGAACGCGAAGTGATTTAAAATCAATTAGTGAACGTGTGTGGTTAGCGGTTGAAAAAGGTTGGGCACCACCGGTCACATAAGAGGGAGACGCCACTAGTTTAAAACTTGTTGAGCCATGGAACGAAACTGAACATAGACTTGCACTTTATAATTCTGAAGGTCTTCATGTTATTTCCTCACATGTCACACCAAAAGAGTATAATGGAATCATGACATGTGAAACCTCAAAAGAGGCTTAGGATTTTCTTGCACTTACTCACAAGGGTACCGGCACGGTTAAGGTGTCTAAACTTCAAAACCTCACTACCTAATTTTAGGCGATTAAGATGTTAGAGAGTGAGTCATTTGATGAGTTTTATGCTACATTGTCCAACATTGTCAACTCTTCATTTAACTTGGGAGAGAAAATACCCGACATCCGAGTCATAAAGAAAATCTTAAGGTCGTTACCTGGTGGATTTGATCCTAAAGTGACCATTTTAACTCCTTTTGTATGCTTGAATCAAAGAAACTAGAAGGGGTTGTAGGTGACTTATAAACTTATGATCTTAACATGTTTACCTCCAAGAAAGTGCCAAAGAAAGAAAATGGCATTACTTTGAAAGCCCAAAAGGAGGAGACTAAAATTTTCGATGATGATTCCGACTACGATTTTGAGGATTTGGCCTTATTGTCAAAGAAGTTCAAAAAGTTTCTTAAGTTACAAAAGCAATAGAAAGATGCCAAAAGACTTAATAAATCCAAGAACAACAAAGTCGATTATGTCCTTAAGAAAAAAGTGAGAATGTTCAAAAGGATGAGTCAGATAGGTGTTTTGGTTGTGACGGTTATGGTCATAAGGTAGCGGAGTGCCCCACCAAACTTAAGAAGGAGGGAAAGAAACATATAGCATATAATTCTACCTTAAGTTATAGTTACCCTAAAGAGGAAGATAGTTCCCTCATTGAGTGAAACGTTTTAGCGTTCATGGCATGTCATGTGAGCGACGACTATAATTCTCATGTGAATGGCACTTCCGAGTCCATTGAGTGTGAATCCCACGTGAGTGAAGATGAAGATAGTGAGGAAGATGAGATTGATGTGGGAGAGTTTCAAGTTTCCTTTAATGATTTATATAAGTAAGCGGTATAGGTGAAAAAGGAAAACTTGAAATTATAAGCTAAGTTGAATGAACGTGCCATAGAAAATAACGATGCATTGATTGAGGTTCTTAGAGAATGGGAGAAGACTCTTTGAGAGAAACTAGAGTACGTTGGAGGATATAAAGAAGGATATTCTAGAATTTGAGGAGTCTAGGCATTTTCTTGAGTCTAGGATTAATGAGCTTGAGGAGAGATTGAGAGACTGGAGTAGGGTGAAGTTTGATTTCGAGGCAAGGTCGAAAACGTTGAATAGGGTTTTAGGAACCGTCCAAATCAAGAATGATAGGTGTGGTATAGGCTTCGATGATCATGTTGATCCCATTCCCAAATCCAATACCAATCGTGTGAGAGATCCCATTAGGAACGTTAGGAGAGGTCCACATTTAGGTCACATTCCTCTCCATGTTTACACTTGTTCTCATTGAGGTAGGAAGGGTCACCTTAGGAATTTTTGTTATGACCTTAAAAATTCTCCTAGGATGTTGAGGAATAGAGTCATTTCGATTCCCAAAACTCCCATGCGTCTTTAAATACCTACTTGGGTTAGGAAATCAGACTTAGAGTCTTTAGGAATTAAACTTCATGGTTCTCGTTTGGTTGCACTTGATTCTTCCCAAGATAAATTTAAAGGATGATTGTGTTGTCATGTTTTTCATACGCTAGCCTTTGCTTCCTGGTATATATCTTGCTAGTGTTATGACATGCGTATCTCTTTGTATTATATTTATTTGAGTCTTATTGAAAAATATAAACATATTTTTGGCTTCATATATTTTTGAGAAAATACAAAAAGATGTTATTTTTTTGAGTAAAAAATATGAAAAACACAAAAAGATTTTTGGCTTATTTATCTGTCATGAGTTTACATGTTTGATGTGGCATATTGGTGTGCTTGAACCCCCATCACTTCATTATCCATGTGGCTAGGACATTTGGTCATAATTGTTGATGTGTTGAATAGTCTTAACCATTGTATAATGTTTTTTAAGTTGAGTTGCATTTGGATTCAACTTTGTATATATTCCATCCTTGCACACATGCATGAGTTTATATGAATGATTGACTTCTCATGCAAATTTGAGTTTCGTGAGACATTATCCTCTCAATTTTTTCATATATGCGTAATTAGACTTAGGAGGAGGTGTGCATATAAGAACTGCTTTCCGTGAGGATACATATCACATATATTGAAAAAATGACTTCAAGGGTATCTTGGCCCCCCAGTACAGAAGAGGAAGAAGGTGGACACAGACACCCTTGTAGTTGGGTTCTCCAGACTTGACTTCAAGGGTATCTTGGCCCCCCAGGATGACCCTTTGGTCATAACGACAAGGGTGCATGGGTGTGAGGTGTAGAGGATCCTGGTAGACGGGGGGAGCTCGGAGGATGTGATATTTTGGCCTTGCTTCAAGAGCCTGGGTCTTAGTAGAGCAAGGTTGATACCCTATCATCACCCTTTGATAGGATTTAGTGGAGAAAAGGTCCACCCCTTGGGCATGTATGAGATGGACATACGGATGGGTGATGAGTGGCCTAAGAGGCTGACGAGGAAGATAAATTTTTCGTAATAGAGGAGAATGTATTCTCGGCCTATAACCTCATCATAGGAAGAGTGGCCCTAAAAGAGTTTGAAGCTGTACTGTCGATGGTCCATCAAATGCTAAAATTCTCGACCCCCTATGGGGTAGGGGAAGTACGAGGTGACCATATCATAGCTCGGCAATGTTACTTCAACTCGGCCGAAGAGAGAGAGTCCCATAAGAGGTCAACCACCACTTATAGCATTGATACTCTTGATCCAAGGGATAAGACGAAACTGAAGAAGGGAGAAGTCGCGGAAGAGGTAGAATCCATCGTCCTCAATAAGGACGATCCAAAAAAAACCATCCAGGTTGGCAAAGCCCTTAATTCGGAAATTGAGGAAGAGTTGATAAATTTCCTCAGAAGGAGGCAGAGTGTCTTCTCATGGATTCACGCAGACATGCCTGGCATCGACCCTGAGGTGATAAGTCACAAGCTCAACGTGACCAAAGATGCCAAGCCTATCAAACATAGAGGAAGAGTCTACTCCAGGGAGAAATACGACGTCATCCGAGAAGAGGTCAAAAAGTTAGAAGAGGGTGAGTTTATAAGAGAAGTTACCTATCCGGAGTGGCTTTCAAATGCAGTCATCGTGCCCAAGGCTAATGGGAAGTGGAGAATGTGCATTGATTTCACCGACCTGAACAGATCTTGCCCAAAAGACAGCTATCCCTTACCTCGGATAGATCAGATGGTGGATGCCACAGCAGGACACGAGCTTATGAGCTTCATGGACGCGTATTCAGGCTATAACCAAATCTTCATGGATGCTGAAGACTCAGAGAAGACAACCTTCATTACTTACAAAGGGACGTACTTCTACAAAGTGATGCCCTTCGGTCTGAAAAATACAGGGGCAACATACTAACGTCTTGTCAATAAGATGTTCGAAGAGCAAATAGGTAAGACTATGGAGGTTTATGTAGACGATATGCTAACAAAGAGCTTAAAAGCTTGCACTCACGTAGCAGACCTTGAGAAGACCTTCGATGTTATGGACTCATATAGAATGAAACTCAACCCAGCGAAGTGTGTCTTCAGAGTAGGAGCTGGGAAGTTCCTGGGATTCATCGTTAACCAGAGAGGAATTCAAGAGAACCCTGAGAAAATCAAGTCATTACTTGACATGAAGACTCCTAGGAGTATCAAAGATGTCCAAAGACTCACGGAGAGAGTGGCTGCCCTTAACAGGTTTGTTTCTAGGGCAACGAACAAGTGTCTTCCATTCTTTAAAGTTCTAAGAAAGGCCTTCCAATGGGACAAAAAGTGTGAAAAAGCCTTCAACCAACTCAAATCTTACTTGGGATCCCCCTTATTGCTATCTCGACCCGTCGCAGGAGAAAAGTTGTATGTGTATCTGGCAGTCTCTGAATCAGCCATCAGTGCAGACATAATACGGGAAGACGATGGGATCTAAAGGCCTGTGTATTTTAACAGTAAAGCCCTTCAAGGGGCTGATCAAAATTACCCTCGCATGGAAAAGTTGGCCTATGCCCTGATACATCCTTCAAGAAAAATGAAGCCCTACTTACAAGCTCACTCCATGGTAGTCCTCACTGACTCCCCGCTAAGATAGGTCCTGCATAAACCTGAGAAATCCGGGAGGTTGATGACCTGGGCCATCGAGTTGGGGGAGTACGATCTTTCCTACCAACCTAGGACAGCCATCAAAGGGCAAGCCCTCGCAGATTTCATTGCTGAGTTCACATGGGAAGAGGCCGAGGGAGAGAAAGGCCTGGGGGGCATGGAAGAGACAAACCGCAGTGTCTTCCGAAATCAGGAAGAGACGACACTAAATGTCTTTCGAAAGCAGAAAGATACGACACAAGTGTCTTTCGAGATCTGGAAGAGGTCGCATCCAAAAAAGTTATGAGCAGAATTGCGGAGGATGAGGAGGATCGATATCTCTTCAAATAAGGAGTCATAACAGAAGGAGGCTTTTCATCAGATACAGACATCTGGAGCCTCTTCATTGATGGCTCTTCCTGCGACAGTGGAAGCGGTGCGAGGTTGATACTCTCGGCTCCTGATGGTGCGAACATTGAATACTCTCTGAGGTTCAACTTCCAGGCCTCAAACAACGAGTCCGAGTATGAGGCCATGATAGCAGGTCTCTTATTGGCAATAACTCTTCGCGTAAAGTGACTCCTACTCCACAGTGACTCAAGGTTGGTTGTCAATCAAGTAGTGGGGATCTATGAGGCCAAAGATGAAAGGATGGCCAAGTACTTGAAGAGGGTAAGAACGATGTTAGAATATTTTGAAGAGGAAAAACTGAAGAGAGTGCCTCAACAAAGTAACAGTCACGCAGATGCATTGGCAAGGCTGGCCTCGGCAACGAAGACAGATGTTAGAAGGACCATTCCGATCGAGGTCTTGAGAAAGGCAACCATCGAGGAAGAAGAGGTATATAACCCGTGTCACAATTTGAACCTAGGAGACTCATAGATCGACGCCCTCGTCAGGTATATTAAAAGGGGAGAGCTACCTGAGTCCAAGCTAGAGAGGAGAAAATTGAGATATAGGGCTGCCAAGTTCTCGATGATAGGAGACGTCTTGTATAAAAAGGGATTTTTATTGCCTCTCCTCAGATGTGTGCATCCCACGGAAGTTCCCCGGGTCTTACAGTAGGTTCATGAGGGTTCTTGCTCTAGCCACATAAGGGGAAGACCCTTGGACAAGAGAATCATCACACAGGGGTACTGGTGGCCAACTTTGTCCAAGGACGCCGCGGCTTACGTAAAGAGGTGTGATAAATGTCAAAGATTCGCCACCATCCCTCATCAGCCTCATCAACCTATGATGTCAATCACTTCTCCATGGCCATTTGCAGTATGGGGGATTGACTTAGTAGGGCCCCTGCCAAGAGCTGCCAACAATTATAGATTCTTGATAGTTACTATCGACTATTTTTCAAAGTGGGTGGAGGCAGAGCCGATGATAACGATCACAGAGCAGAAGACCTTCCAATTTATTTGGAGGAATATCATATGCAGATATGGCCTCCCAAACACTCTCATCTCGGACAATGGGACCCAGTTCAAGAACTCCTCTTTAGAAAAGTATTGCCTAAGAGTAGGAATAAAGAAATTCTTCTCATCTCCTGGCCGACCTCAGGCAAATGGTCAGACCGAGGTCACAAACAGAACTATCCTGGATGGAATCAAGAAGAGGTTAGAAGATGCGAAGGGAAGATGGACTGAAGAGGTCTACACTATGTTATGGGCCTACAGAACCACGGCAAGGACACCAACAGGAGAAACCCCGTTCATGTTGGCACATGGCTCAGAGGCCATCATACCAACGGAAGTAGGGCTCCCAACTCATAGGATTCAGACCTATGACCCTGACAATAATGGGGAAGAGAGGAGGCTAGACCTAGATCTTATCGAAGAAAGAAGAGAGGACGCAGAGGTCCGACAAGCAGCCTACCAACAGAGGGAAATGAAATTCTACAACCAGAGGGTGAAGTCAAGACCCATTGCAGTAAGAGACCTAGTGCTAAAGAAGACCCTACAGAAAGAAAACAAACTCCACCCAAACTGGCATGGCCCCTACAAAGTGACAGAAGAGGTTGTGCCTGGCACCTACAGGCTAGAAAACCTAGAAGGAGAACCTTTCGCTAACCCATGGAATGCTGATCACCTAAAGAGATATTACATATGATGTTGCATAGAGTTTTATGTAAATGTATCATCTTATTATGAAGAGGTTATTAATAAAGATCAGTTCCCATGACAATTCTTGCTTCATTCTTAGGTCAGAGATTAATTATGGGGATAATATCTTAGGTGATGACCTCAGACCCTCATAACACCATTCAGTGGTGATGAGGTCTGAGCTCAGAAACCATAATGGGATGACCTCGGACCTTTAACATCATTAATTTGGTGAGATTAATTATGAGGATAACATCTTAGGTGATGACCTCAGACCCTCATAACACCATTCAGTGGTGACGAGGTCTGAGCTCAGACACCATAATGGGATGACCTCAGACCTTTGACATCATTAATTTGGTGAGATTAATTATGAGGATAACATCTTAGGTGATGACCTCAGACCCTCATAACACCATTTAGTGGTGACGAGGTCTGAGCTCAGACACCATAATGGGATGACCTCAGACCTTTAACATCATTAATTTGGTGAGATTAATTATGAGGATAACATCTTAGGTGATGACCTCAGACGTTCATAACACCATTCAGTGGTGATGAGGTCTGAGATCAGACACCATACGGGATAACCTCAGACCCTTAACATCATTAATTTGGTGAGATTAATTATGGGGATAACATCTGAGGTCAAACCATTGATTAAGTTTAAACAAGATATCATTATAACAATACTAAGAGCGAAAACATCACATGACATTCAATAAAATTAAGTGAGGATGGTCCTCCTCATAGGTTGATACATTCAGAAATAATAGATGATCAAGGATTACAGAACAAGTTTCAAAATGTTATGGGTTACAAAAAATGTTCAAAAATTATCTAAGGGTTTGAGGGGGGAATGTTGATATCCTCGGCTTGGTTAGGATGGACAACATTGGTCACCTCGGCCACATCATCATGATGGTATGCCCCTTCAACCTCAGTGCCATCCAATGTGGAAGTCTCGGCAGGCGCGGCAGCCTCCTCCTCCACCTCCTGAAGGGCCTGGGCAAACTGGGGATTGACAAAGCCTAGGCCTACGAAATCTGAGGATTTCAAAGTAACAGCCTCCCTCTCCTTGACATCATCCCACTTAATAGTGGCTTTGATACCTCTTTCAAGGTATTCAAAGCCAAAGCTCATAAACTCGTCAGAGGACTTGTAGTCAGAGATTATCTTCTCAGAGGCATCATCGAGGGCTGCCCTAACAGCTGAGTTGACCTTCTGCTGCAGAACATCATCCTTAGCCTTCAGAGCTGTAGTATGATCCTTACCAAGATGAGAGATGCCCTTCTCCAGCCCCCTCACCTTCTTCTCAGAATCCTTCAGCTCAGATTTGAGGTGGTCAATCTCTGCGTTCAGAGTATTCTGGACCTTCTCGACCTCTTGACCCTTTTGGATGAGGGGAAATTTCCTCAGAGTCCAGTTGGATAAGTGGTGCATAGCTGTCAGGCCCTGCATATTTTGTGATCATGAATGAGCTGAAGAATAATCAGATGTTGCACTTGGGGTGAAGAACAATCAGAAAGATCAAGTCATACCTGAATGGATCTATGAATGCCGAACTCAACCAGCAATGGGGTGTCTAGTGACCTGAAGAAGCGTTTATTAGCCTCGGTCATTGCAGAGCCGAAGGCATCTAGGGACTGAAGACTGTGGCCGACTATGCTTTCAGTTATTTTCAACTGATCTAGATGAGCCGACAGGGCGTCAGCTTAAGAGATTGGGATGGCAGTGTCAGCATTCTTCTTCTTCGGCCTCTGATCCTCAGGGGCATGACCTTCTGGAGCCCTCTTCTTTGTGGCTTGGGGCTTAGAGGCAGAGGGAGCTGGGGGAGGAGCGTTAAGGCCTGCTTTCTTGGCAAGTCTCGTCAAGCTGGGTGCAGCCATTTCCCAAAGTTCATCCGAAATATCCTGTGGTCGCTCTGTAAAAAATTAGTAGATCTGAGTTAGATAATCAAACATGAATAAACTCAGAGGTTCAACTTGAAACAAAAATGCTTACCAAGCTCGGCAAGGGGACTTCCACCTAGACCTGTCCCAGAGAGGTAGTGGGGAGCCATCAAGTGTTCGAACTTAACAAACAGACCGTGTGCCCCCTATCTTGAAGGGCTTTCACCTTCTGGAGGTTTTGTAGACTCAGGCCAGGGTCGGCCCTCACAGACATTGTGACTTTACCCCACCTCAGGGGCATCCTCGGCTCTAGAATAGATAAGGGAA
Source organism: Sambucus nigra (assembly GCA_949130495.1). Classification (NCBI taxonomy): domain Eukaryota; kingdom Viridiplantae; phylum Streptophyta; class Magnoliopsida; order Dipsacales; family Adoxaceae; genus Sambucus; species Sambucus nigra. The sequence goes on along the minus strand of OX422210.1, from coordinate 75,796,985 downwards.
CACATGGGCCAAATTCCCATGGCCCAGAAGCAAAGAAATACCGAGGCTTCCAGTTATGGTTGGAAGTCTGAGTTATTTGAAGCATTTTCTTCTCAGGCTTCCGAGCTACAAAATGGTAGTATCTCGGATGATTTTTGGTCGAGGAAGGGACATAGCAACCTACGAAGACCTGAACTGGAAGGTCTGAGTGGTGGACAGCCTTCCATAAGACTATGGCCCCTATTATAACTCTCCAGGCATTAGGGGATAGTTGAGAGGGGGCCAAATTGATATAGGAAAGGATGGATTTGATAATGGGGTGAATGGGCAGATGAAACCCTAACTTGAACATCTGCTCGTACAGGCAGATCTCGCCGTCTCGGCCATGATAAGCCCTCTCCTCCCTCAGAGGTCTCCTAAGCTTTATTGAGGGACTGATAGAATACAGATATATGAATAAGAGAAGGTCTACCTTAGTAATAGTACTCTCGATCTCGGCCGCCTTAGAGACGTCGACATCGCTCTCAACCTCATCATCATCGAACTCAACATCGGCCAGAGCAGATGTTGATGGGTTACTCGAGAACCTATGAGCGAACTCTGCCCTGGTAACGGCCAACAGAGGGATGGCATCAAGTATGGGTGGTATAGCCACACTTGGCTCAACAATTTCAACCTCTGAGGAAGAGGCTGAGGTGCTTGAGCTATTATGGGATGAGGCTCGGCTGGAGACCTCGGCCCGATCGGGGGCCTGATCAGGCCGAGGTGTGAAGTCCACGACCTCCTGAAAGGAATCCACATACATGGGTTCTGAGGTAGAAGATTCAGACTCAGACATCGGTATGGGATCAACAGGAACCTCTGTCTGAGTGAAAAACTCTGGGGGGTCAGGATATATCACCTTCAGAGGTGGTGGAAAGATGGGTCTAGTGGGAAATTCTTGTGACCTACGAGCCTCCTCCTGTGCTCTTTCTATTTGTCTAATCTTTTCTAAAGTCTTCTCTCTAAGGGAGGGGAACTCCTTAAGAAGCTGATATAAGGTTCTGATCATCAGGGGCTGACACTACACTTAGGAGACTTCCTAAAACTACAAACAAGATTGGCTAGTGAAGTAAAGCAGTTAAAGATCAAACTACCTAAATGTGGCAAGAATTGTTCGCCTAAAATAATGGTGGTCTCACCAAAAAACTCAAACACTCACCGAAAAACACGAAAATAAGGAGACTTGCAGGAAAAATGAAGGAAAAAGTATGGCGAAGGTTACCTGAGGATGAAATAGTAAGGAGGAGACGAGAAGACGCGAGAAACCACCTTCCAAAAGCCTCAGTAAAGATCTTTCTAGAGAGAGAAGGCTGCAGGAACAAGTTTGGCTGGAAACGAGAGAAGTGAAAAAGAAAGAAGGGAAATAGGGTTCAAAACCCTTAAATATACAGGCACAATTCCCAAGGCCCATCATTTCCTTGGGAGCCCAAAGGGGCGACTAACGGCACACACCCACCAAGCAAGCATACTTCAGCATTGGACAAGTGTTAAACAAATATTGGCTAGTAATAGACAGGCCTCGGAGTTGTGATAATCCCCTAGTCACCTGCTCCCACATATGACTAAGGGCTGGGGGGTGATTGATATGCCCCAAGTGTGACCTCGGCTCGTAATAGACAGGCCTCGGAGATTATGGCCAACGTTGGGCATGTCTTGGACATGCGATATCAGCCCTCGGCCATAGCAAGGTCGGCCCAGGCCGACACTACCATGAGCCTCTCCAAGGGATATCACAAGGATCAGCAGCATTCTCGTATACCTTGGAATGGCAACCTCGGCCAGACATAGGCCGAGCTCCCAAGAAGCCACCAGCAACCTCATCAAGACATTAGTCGATACTCCAAACACTCCAGCTCAACCTCGTCTCAGGCCGACCTTGTCCATTGTCACGGCTGGGATTAGGTCGAAACCTCCATGGAATACTCGGACTTAACGAGTACCTAGACTTACCAACCTCGGCCTCTCCCAGGCCGAGGTCATACACCAGGCGCGATAATCGAGCATCTGCTGACATTTGGATAAGGGAACGTGGACACAAATTAGTTATAACAAGATTATTCCCCACACGTGGGGAGAATATTGCATCATCATTGTCTACATGTGACAGTGACAGATGGCTTTCCCATATTGGTGAGGCAATCACACACATGCACATTACATGCATGGGGGGTACATTACACCCCCCAAGTACTATATATAGAGGTCATCCCCTACCTTACAAGGGATCTAGATATACAACCCTAGCTGAAACTCTGTCTAGATACACAGTAGAGAGAGAAAGCTTGAGAAATTGTATCCATGGCCATTAGTGCCTTATTACAGTGAGGTTATTCACACACACAGTGGACGTAGGCCAATTTAGGCTGAACCACTTATGTCCTGGTGCTCTCTCCTCTTCTCCTCATCTCTTTCTCCTACCTTTTTCATAACTATGCTGCCATTGTTGTTCTTAGATTGAGCTTGAAAACACCTTATCTGGTGGTGCAAATTCCAGCATCATCAATTATATTTGAAGGAGTTTGGATGGATATATAAACAGGTTTGCACCACGAATCCTAATGCTAACAAATCATGTCATGACACTGTTGTTTGTAGAATCATCGAAATGTAGGATTTGTGCGCATGATGTTTGTTTAGTTCATTTATCTCAATATATTAATTGTCACATATGGCTAAAACTAAGTTTGATGATATTTAGCTATCAATTAGAGATTCTTAATTATTTTGATATGTTTAGGTTATGATTCATTTGTTGTAGTTCACGCCCAATCGTTCCATATCCATATTTAGGCACATTGATACTATATTAGCATGTAACTAACATTATATTTTTTTATTTTATTTTTCTATTTTGAGTCTCTTTTGCTACTGTTTCGTATTTCCAGTACCTTTTTTTATGAAAAAATTTCATTGGCCAAAACTCTGTCTTTTTTTGCACTGGTATTTAGAAGTTTTTGAAGTTGTTCAAACGACTTCTAGACGTCATTCAAATAACATGTCCAATTCGTTCGAAGACTGGTTCAAATGACACGAGTTTTGAGGTGATAATTGTGTCAGATATGGTCATTAATAGGGCCATTTTTAAGGTCGTTAGATAGATTCTTCGAACGAGACCTTACTGTTTTGGGTCATTTTTTACCTCATTCAGACGACAAGCTAATGTCGTTCAAACGACATGGCATAGTCGTTCGAACCACCCTGTCTGAATTTTTTAACCTTTATTCTATTTTAGTACCTGCTTCGTATATGAGATGATTTTTTTTGTACTTCTGGTTTCATTTGGACAGTTTACATGCAGTCGATAGTGCTTATTCATGCTTTAATTCTTATACTGCATTGATTCGTTAAGTCACATATTTACTTAGATTGTTAATTCATTCTTTGTGATTGTTTTCTAGCTATGAGTTGGTATCTTCTGATTATTTTTAGCTAGTTACATATTTTTATGTTTATCTAGATATGCTTTGTTGATTATTTTTATTTTAGATATGATGATGATTGTTTATCTTTTTCACTTATTGTCTATTTGAGACAAAAAGGGGGAGAGATGATATGTGATGTAGGGGGAGTTTTTGTTTGTTGATCACATATGTCTTTTTGTTGTCTTGTATAAATTGGTATCATGTCTTTGATCATATGTTTTTATTTTGGTATCATGTTGTCTTTCACAGATTGGTATCATAATTTTCTCACAAGTTTAACAAATGATTTGATTTACATATTAGTATTTTTATATCATTTGTTCTTCCATACTTCACTGGGTATTTATTTTTTTCACGTGTGTACGTATTCTTCAACGATTAGAGATTTCAAGACTACATCATATTCAAACAGTTCATGTTTGTCGGACCTGCATATACTAGTCCTTATCATGTATTTTTATTTTTGGTTTTATGGGATAGGATTTAGGTGTCATACGGCTTGACGAACCGACTTAGGCATTTAACTATTTGGGCTCTGTCCCGGAATCATCGAAGGGGGAGATTTATAGGAACAAAATTGTATCTCTCATGTTTAACATAGTCTATGACGTGTTTTTTTAGAAGACATAGCGGCTAAGATTCAAAGATATAACATGTCGTGTTTATTAGTGCACATTTCACATCTTCAATCAGATTGTATTCTGAATATCTCTCAGGTATGAACCCATTATGTTTATGGAGTTCGAAGAGAGTTTTAAATGATGAAAACTTTATTAAAAATTATTTTAAAATGTTTTAAATTGTTTATTCTGAACTTATCTGATGTTTAAAGTCGTATGAAACACTGACTTTGGTTTAAGTTATTGGACATGTGATGTCATTCTAACGACATCTCACCGTCGTCAGAACGACATGGAGAACTCATTAGAAAGACTTGCTGACTTAACATTTTTTATTTAAGGAATTTTCTCTCAGAATATCGAGAGTGTGTATAACAAAAATTACAGAACAAACAGTTTCATTTTCTGCACAAATTTTTTTTAGGTTTTCAAAGATTAAAACCATCCTTAGTGATTAAAATATTCGAGCTTTCATATACAATTGAGATAGAGATCTTGTGGAGTTTTTTCATCACTTTTAACCTTGTTCATTGGGTTTTGCGGTAAAGAAACGATTAGGGTCGTGTTCCAAATCGTAGACGGTTTCCATGCTGAATCGGTGGACACCGAGGCACTCATGGACACATGTGTTGTGGAAGAGTATCATAGAAGGATTTCTACGTGGGCACTGTGGAGAAGCGGTTAAACAGAAGAGAGAGTTAAGGCTTGTAGGGATCAATTCATTGTGTAAGTCTATTTGTCTTTCTTTGTAAAACCGTATTATAGTGATTGCCTGGCTTGGGTCATCTGAGGTTTTTCCTTTAGTGGTTTCCTTGTACATCCGGCATTATGAAATTTACTTTATTTTACTTGCTTTAATAACCTAGATGTATGTTTAGGATTAAACAAGATAAAATTGGGCTTAAGTAAAATTGGTTCACAAACTCGTTGTGTGTTATAATTTGGAAAAAGGGTTTTGAAAGAAAATTATTTTTGACCCTTATAGCACATATAAGAAAAAGGGACCCACAAATATCTCCCTCATCCTACTTACCTCCCGGTCGAACTCGGGGTACTCTCTCTCGCTCTCTCTAGCCGTCACTAAACATGCCTCAAGTGGATCCCTAACATTATTACCCTTAAAGTGTTCCTGAACAACTTCCTGATAAGATTCGTGTCAACCTCCTGATAAGATTCGTGTCGTGTAAATCTTCCTCATCATCCATTTTCTTAGTGATGTTGAAGATATTCGTTTCAAGTGTCATTCGCGAACGTGAGTTTCATTTGTCCATTATGCGTATTAATCAATGTGTTAGTCGTGGCTAGGAAAGGGTTACCAAGAATAATGTGAACATGATGACTCGATGGGGAGGAAGGCTCCCTGTCCCAAATGATAAAATCTATTGAGAAGTAAAAACTTTTGACTTGGACAAATCGCATCCTCAACTACCCCAAAAGGTACCTTCACGAAACGATCCCCAAGTTGGGGAGTAATTTTTGTGGGATTAATATCTCCCAAATCAAGCTTCCTCTAGATGGAATAGGGTAGAATGTTGACACTCGTCCCTAAATCTGATAAAGCTCTCTCGATTTTACTATATCTAATAATGCACGAAATGGTGGGGGATCCCAGATCTTTATACTTAGTTAAAAGGTAACTCAAAATTACCAAACTCACATTTTGTTCTAGGCAAACCATTTTATTTACTTTTAACTTTCATTAACCGTGAGCAAGTCCTTTAAGAACTTAGAATACACTGGAATTTGCTTGATAGATTCGAGAACATGTAGGTTTATCTTCACTTGTTTAAGCACCTCTAAAATGTCGTCACTGGATGCCCCTTTAGGAGGAAGAACCAACCATTGAGGATATGGTACGACTATATGGCGTTTCACTACAACTTCGAGCCTAACCGTGTCTTCTTTCTCACTCTCTTTTAAGGGGTCATCTTTGTCCTCTTACCTGCCAGGCGAAACCTCCTGGTCTTTTTTCAAGTTTTATGAAATAAGTGTCAAGTCAATAACTCTTCCACTACATAGGGTGGTTACCACTTTACATTACTCTTGATTTTTAATGGGTGTAGAGCTAACACAGTTTTGACCTTAGGGAGGTCGTTGTCCTTGGGCATGAAATTCCCCCTTCTCTTGGACACTCAACGATAATTACAACTTAGATAGAGATGCTTTTCAGTTGGCAAAATTTTGAGCCTTTTGGACATTTATCGCTGACTAAGTTTACATAAATTGGGTAAGAGTGCCCTCAAGACTCTTCGGTTATGGGATCACATAAGGCATGGGAGGAGGCATTTTGATTTGTGGCACTTATTAGAAAGGTGGGAGTGGTGGTAGTTGTTGGTCAACGTGTTGATTTGGATTCAATGATGCATTCGGTTTCCCGTAATTAAAATCAAAATGGTTCCACCATGAGGGATTAAAAGAGTTCTCGTGAGGGGCGTTAAAATTCCCTTTATAAGTTGTCACCGCTTTAACTAGATCTTGAAGCATAATTTTTTAGGCGAGGATAGTTGGACATTCCTTCATTAAATATCATGTCTCATAAATCGCGCAAATCTCCTCTTTTATGGCTCGATATGGGACGAATGTATCTCTCCCCTAGATTCGACCATGTCTTCTAGCCGTTTGGCTAAATGATTAATTTGAAGCTTCAACTCAGCTTCCTTGTCCAATTAGTAGAGTCCGAGTGAGGAAGGAGATGTGTATGTGATTTTAGCTTTGGTCTGTGTTCGGGTCGGATGTGTTCCAAGATTGATAAGTCTCGGTGACATACTTAAAGTGGGCCTCCTCATCATCCGCATCTAACCCAAAGAACTCTCCCAATCACATTATTTTCATAAGCTGATTTGATCTTAGTGTAAGCCCATGATGAAAGTATAAGATCAGTCTCCACTATTCAAAATCGTGATGTGTGCACATATTAACCAACTCGTTGAACCTCTCCCAAAATCTATCAAAGGTCTCATTATCATTTTGCTTAAAAGTTTGAATTTGAGACCTAATAGAGTTGGTCCTCTGAGAAAAAGGCCTTTTAGAGAAATTTAGCTTGCATGTCTCCCCACGTACCGATAGAGTTCAGTGCCAAAGTCCATATCCAAGTATTGGCCTTGTCCTTAAGTTAGAAGGGGAAAATCTTGAGACACAACGTCTTGAGTTAAATCTTAATAGTTAAACGTTTCCCACGCCTCCTCAAACTTTCGGATGTGGATATGAGGCTTCTCCGACTCCACACCATGAAAAGTAGGAAGAATTTGAATCATCCCATTCCTAAAGTTAAATTACCCCACATTATACGCGAATATAATGCATCCCGGAGCGACAGTTCCCTCTAGGTGTAAGAGTTATCTTATAGGGCGGTAGGGCATCACACCCTCTCCCTATCTGAAACTAGCGTTGTCTAGCATCGCATTCACACTTAAAGAATCACTATCCTCACCGGAGTTCTTAGACATTTTACTCATGGTGTGACTACTCGGTGTAACAAGTGGTACCCATAAATTTGGGGTGTTATTTCTAGAAGGAAGGAGTTCTACTATTTGCTCAAGATTTGAAGTGGATTGAGTATTTTGCATTTAAGGACTTGAGAGAAATATTTTTATTTTTATTTTTATTTTTTCAGTTTTTTTGGATATTTGGATTTTTTTTTTGTATTTTTGGAATTTATGATTTTTTTTGGCTTTTTAAAATTAGAGTCAAATTAAGATCAATTCGACCTAACCTACAATCTACCTAGTCCCCGACAACAACATGATGCGATGCAGAATGTGTGTGCTACGTGTGTACATACGGCTTAGGTATAAGCCGATCGCTCAAGTAATAACCTGGTAAGACGGGGTCAAATACTCAGAGAATAGGTCGTAAGCTGATGATGAATGTGGGACTTGCTTGTAAGATCTAGGCTTTGACTCAAGAAAGAAAGAAAAGGATGATTTTGTAGTTTGAGAACTTTCAAATTATCAACGAAATTTAAACTACGCAAGTGCAAATTAAACTAATAAAAGTAAGAACTTGAAACTTTTGATTTTAAAACACTTTTGGGAAAATGATGATGGAATCCAATCCCCCAAACGATAGAGTATCTCCGCTAAATATAAAATTCTAAAAATTATTTAATTAATTGAAAGCAAAGCATAAACTAATTTAAAGCACCAAATATGTTTGGGTGTTAACCTATGCAATAATTGGTCAACAAATTAACTAATGGGAATGAAAAATTACCGACACGTATATTGCATCCTCAAACACTCCGGTTGTTTTCAACAAATGGAGTTAAAAGGCTTACAATATTAGTTTCGACTAAAGTATCAAACTCTTAGACTTAATTATCTAATTATCTTGAATTTTACATTTAACTTTGAAAACTCTAGGTTGGGTTCATGTTTCCCAACCCACTATTAGTTTAGCTAGACCTGGATTTAGATTCTACGCTAATTATCATCATCATGCAAGTGTTCATAATGAAATAACTATAGAAACGAGATGGAAAGTTTATACCAAGTTGGAAGAAATAAAGATGCAATGAAGAGAATTCACACTAATGGATGAAATCCGAAAAATAGAAAATTTTGAATTAATTTGATGTAGAAAGGTCCAATCTTTATTCTCCAATCAATAATAATTTATTAGTTGCATAAAAAATGTCGAATGATGAAAATTAAACTCTTAAATTTCTTTAATAAGTGCCCAAATTCACCCAAAGAGGTTAACATTAACCCAAAGTACTTTCGTTAAAATCTAGGAAAAGATAAGAAATCCCATTGGAAACAAATCGTCAAACCAAATCGAACCCTCGAGAAAAGAGAACCGGTTCGCTTTCAGGACCGAACTGGTTCGGTCTCTAGGTTTGGAAACTATCTTATATCTTGCTTATTATCCTTAATTGCAGATTTACCCCAAGACTTATCTTCAACTTCAAATGGTCATAAATTCTTCCCTGTAACTGAGGTTGAGACGCCTTTTCTTCTAGTGTTCTCATGAGCTCGTATATTTAACTTATATATTGTCTCCTTCTCTACGTTTTGACTAGAAATTTACCTTTTTTACCTTGACTTCCCTTTCTTGCAAAGCTTTCACTATTTCGACTTTTCTCTTTCATCCAATCGCACGATTTACCTGTAACATATGAGAAATACACAAAACACAAAATTCTTTCCAAAAAGGTTAGTAACAATAAATATGAGATAAATATGGAATAATTGTAATGTTCGGGACTGTAAAAATACCTAAATTAAGGAGATAATTATGGAATATTTGTGCCGAAACAATCATGTGCACGGTTGAGTTTTTTATTGCACACACTTTTGGACCGTATGACCCCCGATAAAAAATGATGCAAGGCTGTGCGCACGAGCAAATCTCAGTCGTGCACACGATTTGTCCAAAAAACATAATTATTGTGTGAACAGCTTAAAATGTTGTCATCCGAACGACTCACATCCAAAGTCATTTTAAAAACATTTTAAATGAGCTTTTTAAAAAATATACCATGATCCTTATCCTCAAACAAATACATCAAAAATATGTTTTACGAAAGAAACTCTCAATTTTAAAATTCATGAGTGTATGCAATAGCCAAATGTTCAATCGATTTCGTAAAGGGATATTCTTCAAACGCAACAACGTAAGGGTTGAAGCTTTGATATGTCTTCATGTCTTCAAATCACAATATTTATAGGCAATGGATAAAGACACGCTCACTCAACTAAGTGTATCAAGCTGTTAGGCTCAACATTTTACATCACTCAATTTTTTTATCACAAGAGATATAGAACTAATATATAATACAAAAGGTTACATTTTTAATCCGCACCTTTGGTTATTCCATGGAAAACCCCCTAAAAAACCCAAAATTCCTTGATTACGAAAAGCAAGATTTACTCCTCATTATCCATATAATGGGAGAGGCTTGTCGCATTATGAAAATTCATAAGAATAGCTCAATAATCCAATGTAAGATCTTTGAGAATGAAAATGATCTAATGGGTAGATTTATATCATTAATTTTTACACACACAATTCAATTTTTAACAAATTTTATCTTCAATTAATTAAGGTGTGCATACAAGATGATTTCAATTTTCAATTTCCAACCAAGAAAGCGAATAACATTTAATATGAGGAAAAATTCCTAAAAAGGGCAAACCCTTTTATTTCAGCACTATTGAGAGTTTTGAACAACAATCAACTTGCACTAAGTGATATGCGCAAAGCTTTCAAAACATCAATAGATTATGACTCAGCTCCAGAGCCATCCACAGGTAGCGATCTACCCTCGGTATCCACCAATCAGTCTCGTCTTCTTCTTTAGCAGTGAAACTCGATTTCACAAATAAACAATTGAGAAAAGTCTCTACAAAGGTAATTCAATAATAATCCTTCTTGTGATGTGGTAAAGTTATCTTTAATATTTCCAAGGGGGTTGGAATATATTTGGAGGTATTTGATAATAAAAGGAGAACTCAAAAAGGGGTTCATGTTTGTAAAAAGAGTTCTTAAGAAGTCTAATCACGTTCAACCTTTTTATAAAATGGTTAGATAAAAAAGATAAACACAAAATATTTGCTATTGATTATCTTTAAATATAAAATTACGCCTAGTCGTTCGAATGAATAGGGATGTCATTCGAATGATACCCTGCAACTCGTTAGAACGACTTCGAACAAGGTTTTAAAATGAAATTCCATAAAACGAAGAAAATGTCTCATTTGAATCTCGTTCGAACAATTTTGAATGACATGTATACTTTCGTTCGAACGACAACAAAATTCGTTTGAAAGAGGTGTCGTTTTCCTGGTTATTTTTCTTTTAAAAAATTGAAACACATTTACATAAAAATAACCTCATAAAAAAAATTAACCCCAGAAAATATTAAAAATCATTTTACCCATCACGATCATAATCTCCTTCCATGCATGTTGAGACGAATGAATCTTCTAGTCTTTAACTGTCTTCAACATTTATCTTCTCATACCAAGAAGTGGTGATGGTGTCGAGTTTTTGTAATGGGATACGCCCAACTAAAAGAAATAAAATATGCAAAATTATAAATTTTGCTCTTACAAATCTCTCCCGTTGGCTATTTCGGTACAAAATACAAACCTAAGCCAAATTGAATCCTATCGACTTCATACAATAACTACCCTCCCAAATTATAAATAAATGGAACGTAATTTTGCAAGTCTTCAAATGAAAAGGATATTTCCTTTGTCTAGCTTTGTATTGAAATTGTGTGGGTACAAATGATCATCATCCAAGCGGAACATCCTATACACATAAGACAAACAAGATACTATGACGCATACGAGTTTTGAATAAAAAAAACTCGCCCTTAATTTGTTCTCCCCCTTTTTATCTATGTAGGAGGGTGTTGACCCCTCTGCAGTCTATAATAGACAAAGGAGTCAAAACTAGCTATGAAATATAATCATCACATGAAGAAGTAATATTTCATCATAAAGATAAGCAAGTAAGCAAAGGTAATGATAATCTCAAGAGCATATATCAACTAACTATTTTTGAAAATTTTCATTTTTCCATAAAATCTAAATAGTACAAATACAACATACCATTGAATAACACTAAAATATTCTAATCATGAATGCGGAATGTAGGGGTGTGAAAAATTCCATAAGTTAATCAACATTAACATTCATAAGACATGTGCATGAAGTCATGAGACACTCCTACCAAAAAAACTTTAGGTCTACCTTAGGTGTAAATATTGTGAATTCATTGAATCGACTCAACTTAATCATCATGTCATAAGCAAAAATGATTCTCAGACTAATAATGCCAAACTATTTAATGTTTTTCAAGAAAGTCCGTTGTGAAAACCCATGGATCTTCGACTTTAACCCCCTCAAAATATTTCATTTATTATGAATTTACTCTCAATTATTTTGAAGAAATCATAGTGCTCATATGTAGTGAAGCACCAATAAATCTAAAAAATTGGCCTGAAACTTCTGTTTGTATGTGCCTCTAATATTTTTAGGCTCTTTTATGCAAATGGCAGCTTTTAACACAAAGAATATTTTTATCTTTCGTAGCCCCTTTCCATTGGTTAACATATAACAATTATTTTTTGGAATATACATGAAATTCAGGCAATGGTTCTTACACGCACAACTTATCTCTTTTTATATTTGGTTCGTTATTTGCAGAATTGAAATAAGAACATCGTATTCGAAAAATGACAAGTAAGCACAATGGTCATAAAGATCGTGCATGTGTGAAATAAAGGAGAAAAAGGTGTTAACATGTAGATAGTAGTCATGAAAGATTAATGTAATGATATCCACACATTATTAAGCACACTAATAAAATAACTTCATGTCTCAAAACATTACGAAAAAGTCACTTGAATGGATAAAATGATGGGGTTATCTGAATATCTTAAATTTTTATCCATATATGGTGAAAAGGAAAATAAAAAACTCTTTTTGTCTTTTTCAAAAAAATTATTAAAATAAAATATTTTTCACTATTGATGTCTAAAAATTGAGTAGGTCTAAATTTATAATCACAAATAAAATAAAGGTAGTTAAGCATGACAAAGACAGAACAACAAGGTTTTTAAAGTGGTCCAGCTATGAGGAAAGCCTACGACCACTGCTTTTAGTAGTTATGATGGTTACAATAGCTCAGGGTTGAGTATGTTTGTGCCTGATTAAATCGTCCCTTTGAGATAAGGGAGATCATGTATTTATATTGGTTGGGAACCTAAGGGATGGAATGCCTTTATATATTCAGGCATTTACATATGTATACAATAAATAAGACTGTTGATATTCATAGGTACGTGTACAAAGGTTGTTGGCTATTCCACCCGAGTAACTTTTTCTATTCTTGATGGTTTGTGTCTTGAGGTTCTTCGGCTTGTTACCTGACCAAGTGTCTCTAGATTCGACCAAGAAAATAAGTATTATAAGGATAGGAGGACAAGTGTCCATTCTTTATTGGTTCACGTAGATGAATAATTTTCACATACAACAAAAAACCCCAATGATCCATGCTTGATAATTGATCGAAAGTATGTAGTATTTGTTTCAGAATCTTGCTCGACGTGTGTTGGTCGGCAGCCGACCTCCTGGACATGTGAAATTTTTCATCAGTATATCTGATAATGACATTTTTGTAAACAGTCTAAACTTTAGCGAACCGCCAAAGGGTACGCTAGTCTTTCTACATTTTGGGACTCGTGCGTCCGCCAGTAATTCAATCGTTTGTTTTGTTTAATCATTTCATTTCTAATTTCAAGGTAACCTATAAAAGGATGATTGTTTTCCCTCCATTTTTCTTTACCTTAAAACTTACCACGTTGCTTGTCAAATTTTCTCTTGTTTCTCCTCAAACTCTCTCTCATTCTTCCCAATCTTGTAAGCTTTCTTTCCCTTTTTCTTTCTCTTTTTATATTTTTTTCTTCTAACCATAGTGGTGTAAGTTGTGGATGAACATTATTTGGATGAATTTAGGGTAACTAGGAAAATACCCAATTGGGTGAGTATAGAGGTTGTAGATGGTCCCATTTATGTTCTGTCTTGGGAAGAGGGATAATGTATTCTAACTTTTTTATAGCCAAGTGTGGCATAACCTTTCCCCTAAACCAATTTTTCTTCATTTATGTCAATACTTCGATATTGTTCCAGCTAGGATAGCCTCCAAGATTTGGAAAATAGTCAATGGGGGTAAATTGGCTCAATGACATTTATGGGACTCGAATTCGGATTCCTGAATTGATATTTTTTTTATAAGTGGGGTACGAGTGGAGTTTCTATTTAAAAACTAAACATGCCAATAGGGAATTAGTTATTAATCTCTTTGATTCAAATAAAGACTATTAGGACCATGGGTTAATTATAAAGAACTGGCCGTATGCTCCCCTTCATGAGGGGAAGAGATACAATGGACACAGATGGCCCCCAGGCAGGGCATGGCATAAGTTGTAAAACATTTTGATTTTATTTCCATTTTTTTCTGTATAGTAGTTGTTTGATGAAATGACGACTTACCATCTTGTGTTGTTCTTGTGCGATGGGAATTAAGAAGAAGTGTCCCAAAGAGGGAGACATCAATATCAACGATCTCAAATACGTGTGGTTTACCCAACAAAAATTTGGTGAGGAACACCCTAGAGCAGTTTCTGTCCTACTAGATTATAAGAGCTCGATCACCTCTTTTATTACTCGCCCCACTGTTACCTTGCCTCAAATTCCCATTCTTTTAGATGATGAACCTGTTTCCACGTCCTCTATTGATGATTCCTTGCAGTCAGTAAAGAGTTTTCACTAGGAGGAACTTCACCCTCCTTTGAATCCTTAAACCTTACAACTATCCCGACCTCTCCTTCTGTTGAAATGGTGAACAGGAAAATTCCAAATATATTGGTTTCTTCCCCTACTGATTCCAAGAAGAGCACTGATGCCGATAAGAGGCCTCAAGTCCTTAATGTTGAAAAAACCAGAGCCAACGAACCTCACTTCAAGATGTTGAAGAGGGGCTTACTTAATCCTAAGGAAAAGACCTAGAAAGCTTCTACCGACCAAGGCAGTATTAAAGATGACTATATGGATATTAACCCTCAATTGGCCAGAATTTTGATAAAGGCTTGAACTCTTCCAGTTGATAGGTTAGAGGTTGCTCCAATGCCCAAGGCCTGACTGGTTGAAAGGGCTAACTAAAACTTGGTCTTGGTAAGTACTTAACTTCTTTGTTTATTTATTTTTAACAATTTATGTTTAAATTCTTCTATACCGATGTGAGTTACTTTTCTTTTGCAGTTCTTAGTATACTACAACCAACTTTTGGATATGAACAACCAACTAAAATCTTCCTCGGCAAATGTAGAGGAAGCCTTTAAAGGCTTGAAGAAGTCTTTGAAGGATTATGAAAAAGCCCTTGAAAAGGAGAGAAAGTCTTGGGTAGATAAAATCTAGGCGAATAAAGACAGAGCTACTTCTACTGAGGGGAAGTTGAAGGAGGCCGAGAATAAGGCCAAAATTATGGAAGATAACGTCACCACCTTAACTGCTGAGGTTGATTCAAAGGAGAAACGGTTCTTAAAGCTAAAGGCCAAGAATAAATCTGATAAGTAGGAGGCTACTAACAAGGGATGAGACAAGGCATTGTGCCACTACAGCCATCCAAATTGAGTATGCCAATAAATTATCCTACAAGGATGGTTGGTCGGATGCCTTGAAAGAGGTCGACATACAGGCTGATTCTGAATTGTTCCCAAGGCATAGCCCAGGAACCCTTACCAACTTGGATGGGGAGTTTGATGATGCAGAGGGATCTAGGTACCTCCATGGTGCCACCTGTTGTGACTGACCTACCTCCTCCTTCTGAATCAGTTGTCAAGGATAAGGAGAAGGTTTAACTCCTTTAACTAGTTTTTGCCTACTTTTTATGTATTTTTCCTTCTTTTTTTCTTCCTTCTTCATTTGTAATGGAACCACAATTTTAATCCTTGGCTTATTAATGAAATGAAGAATTTTTTCAATCCCTATGGTGTTTTTTTCTTGTTTTAATGATGTTGTTTGTTTTACTGAGACGACCTTTATACGTGTGAATTTTCAATTTGATTCCAAGAAGAATGTGATCATTTATGTCGAATCTCACAGCTGAAACATTGCAACGATATTCTTGAAGCTAGTAGTGTGACTTTGACTATTAGTAGGGTTGCTCGGTGCAGATGACTTATATCAAGTGAAAGATTCCTATGTCCATTTACATAGTCTTTTTTATAGGGGAGTGACGAACAATGCTGCATACTACGAGATGATTGAACAGTTGCAAGATCACTATAATCTTTCTCGAGCCCTACAACAATTTGATTATGAAGCCAAGTATGAGGCATTAAGTGAAGGTTGGGATAGAAGAAGGAAATCGTGTTAAATCGAGAAGTTGAAAGTGCTTGGGAGGTTGTTACTCTTCTTAAAAAGGAGAATAATAGTTTGAGGAATGATCTGGAGATCTTGAAGAAGTTGACTGAAGTAGCACTGAATGAAGGTGCCTCTTTCCTAAACTGGAGAATGCCAGATTACTACAGGAGCTAGAAAAATTAAAAAAGAGAAAAACCAAGTCTGGCCAATCCTCTAGGCAGGTAGTGGTTTCTCGGCCAACTTTGGATGAAGAGAGAACTAGGAAGACCTTGGCCGACCAAGCAAATTTATTATAGGAGAAGGATAAAGCCATTAAGAAGCTCTAAAAGAGAGTAGACAAACTAACTTTTCATTTCCATAAACAACCAAAGTTATCTGGATGGATGGATATGATGAGGCTTTAACTCACCTAGATGACCACTTCTAGCAAACTCATCAGGAAGGATATCAATGGGGTTGGTTGAATATGCTAGGATTATTGACGGTACACAACAAAAATGAATTTCGGTACTGGCATGATCTAGGTATGTTGGATTACCCTGATCCTCCCTTTAAGATTGATGTTGCATGGATTCCGATCGATGTTATTCCCTTGAGCTTGGTGCGAAAGTATATAGGTGATTATGGCCTTCAAGATGAGGATGAATACATTCATTCCACTCATTTGTTGGACCGATCGAGCAGTAGTAGACGCAATAGGCCAAGAGACTTTAGAGAGACAATTTTACCCAGCACTCTTGATGATCCTCCTGCTGGAATGAGTAAAGTCGAGGGAAAACGTCCAGTATAATGAACTTGTATTTCATGCTCTTTTATTTTTGTATTGTAACAAAAAATGTGTTGGGAATAAAATAGAGTTTATTTTTTAGCCTGTATGATATGCCAAAATATACCCTTGGCCAGGCCGAGGGTACCCCTCGTCCTAGATGAGGGTTCAACTCTACTACCCCTAGGGGGTCATACTGAAGATAGGGGTCAAACATGTCGGCCGCATCATTGGCGACCCAGTTGGGATGACAGGACGATGGTATGACCTTGGAAGGTAGACCCCACTATTAACTCCGATGGCCTGAGTCAACCCAAGCTCATAAAGACAGAAGCCTCATCATGAGGCAGTTCAAGTAACTGGCTGACCCTATAAGGAGCCGACAGTACGAAGCCTACATTCAGCAGATGACCCAACATGCCATCATCAATCCTTAGCATCGGCCTGTCATCATAAGATGAGGATGACATCACCATAACGCGTTATTTTGGAGATGCGTGGGACAGTGCATGTGGGACTCATGTAGCACGTGGACTAGACCGTTATAACAATATTATCCCCTCACGTGAGGGAATATTATGTCATCATTAACCACAAGTGGCCCAGCCAGGTGTCAACAGGGAGTTGGCTAAATCATCATTCACATGATCCATGCATTCTTGGGGGGTACACAACTCCCCCCAAGCCCTATATATACTTGTCATCTTCAACCTTGTAAAGGGATCGATCATAAAAACCCTAGTAAACACTGTGATTGTCCACAGGAAAGAGAGAGTGAGCTTATGAGCATTGTATCCAAGGCCATTAGTGCCCAAGTTTAGTGGATCACACACTCACGGTGGATGTAGGCCAGATGGGCTGAACCACTTTACATCATTGTCTTCATTCCTCTTGCACTCATCCCCTTATATATACTTATACACATAAATAACTCTATTGTTGCCATTATTGTTATTATTTTGAGCTCATCATCTCTTATCTGGTGGTGCTGAATCATAACATCATCAGTTTGGTGCCGTCTGTGGGAACGAGAAGTTCTCTTCCTTTATATAGCTTGACCTCATCGAAAACTCTGGTGGTGAACCAGTTCTCCCCCTTTGTGTGGAGTTGTTTCACCATTGAAGGAGATCCATTAAGGTTATCTAGATCTTTTGATCATCTCAGCTCAAACATATGGCACCGGAGTTACCACCACCACCTCCTCCACCAGCTAGTGGAGTAGGACCTAGTTCCAGTCATATACCACCTCAGTCTGAGATGGTTGATGTGGCTGCCGCCCTGAAGTCTTTAGTAGCATGCTAGAAGATCATGCAGGAACAATTTACAGCTCTTAGCTAAAACATACTGAGACCATCTAGAGTCTCACCGGAGATGATAGCTTCGATAGAGGAACCAGGGCAACATTAGACTAGGGGACCACCCTAGGCACCATGTAAATATTTGCCACCTCCACAGCGACGGAGGGATGTTTTCGACCCCCGACGTTTACACCTGGGGAGGCAAGGAAACCCTTGCTTGGAAGAGAGATACGATGACGTACGAGTGGAAGAAGTTCCCATAGACTGTTGGGAGAAGTATGAGGTATCCAACAATACCGTACGACCTGTCCAGGAGAACAGAGGGAAGTATAGGAGGCAGAATCCTGACGATCATTCGGGAGGCTCAGCTTTTGATCGTCTGAGCAGAGGGTCGGCCTTTGAGAGGCTGGGCCTGATAAATTACCTAAGGGAAAGCTTGTCCATATCAAGAAGTCTTGCAAGGTCCAGAAGAGAGGCAGAGGATGGCCGACCCCACGTAGGTCGAACCCATAGACGGGATGATGGTCAGGGAGAGGTGAACAACTGGCACAGATCGATCACGGCAGAGCCCTTAGTTCACCCCGTAGAGGCGGCAGGGTATAACATCAACCAAGCCGACCCTATGAGGCCTTGGAATGACTCAATTCGAAGGTTGAAGGATAAAATCTGTGATATTCTAAAAATCTGAGACCCTCTTCAACGAGGGTACTCCATAGGCTCACCCTTCGTAGCGAAGATAGTCAACTTCCTAACGCCGTCCAAGTTCATTCCACCTGTTGTTACTCCAATGTATGACGGTAGTACCAACCCAGTCCACCATATTGAGATGTACCTGTCTATTATAGACATATAGTCTATCTCAGATGAGATGAGATGCAGAGCCTTCTCGAGCACCTTGACTAGGGTTGTGCATGTCTAGTATATCTCTTTTCCAAATAACTTCATTTAAAGTTTTAAGCAGCTAGCAGACCGGTTCACCCATAACTTTTGCTTTGAAGTGAGATGACGTTACTAAGAATGTGTCTCAGAAGTGCGTTCTCTCTAGGCTCAAGTGCAAGCCTTTCGCTCAAGTAATAATCCGATAAGTTGGGTATTGATCCTTAGGGAAATAGGAAAATAGAGTTGTAACGACGTTGGACAGATGAAGGAATCCTAACTTTGACTCTAAAGAAAAAGGAAAAGATGATTTGTTTGGGAATTGACTACAACTAAATGCAATTTTGAAATTATTTATTTAATGCACCACAGTATGAATGGAATGCAATTATTCTAAATTACATAAACTACTGATAATGATTGAACTGAAACTTAAACTATATGATGAAGAAAACAGGACGTGAATACAATCCCTCAACCCTAGTGTATTGATGGTATAAAACTAAACGTAAATTTAAATGATTAATTAGACCCAGAATTTAGTACTCCCAAGCATTACGTATATGAGGTTCAAGCCTATACCATACTTAATCAGAGGACGAGTAAATCAATATTGCGTTAGTTACACTCGAATTTCATTCTGAAGCACCCCGGTTACGCTGAAGCAAATGAGATCCAAAGATCTACAATTGTTATATTTCTACGCAATACGGTCATAATCAAATCTTTAAATTTAGAGGATTAATTTTTTACACATGCAGCTACCACATGAGGTTGAGTTCATGCATCCCGACCTTAAAAATCTAGCCTGACATATGAAAACTAGTAGACAACACGTTTGGAATGAAAGAAACCATTTTTAATTCTGAATAAAGATGAAGAGAATAACCAATACTTACTAACAAAAGAACTACTGCAATAATAAATTAAGGAATTGGAAGAAATTTACTTGAATTGCAACTATAATCAAAACTAGGGTTTATATGTTATTCTCTTCTAAAAGTGATTACAGAGCTTCCCTAATGAATCAGAGGCCCCCCCTTTGCGTTTGGGAGGATTTACAAGTTATACTCTACGAAATACAAGAGTTTGAACCTCAAGTAGAACTCTAATTTTTACAAGTGGATAAGTCTGAAAAATCGAGAATGGAACCGATCCTGTTAAGGGGTTCGGTTCGGTTCTATCGTTGGAAACTTTCATAGAGAATTCTTTGAACATGGGATCAGTTCGTTATTTCTCTATTTCGATTTAGTTCCTTCTTTTTTCCTCTTCACAAGAAGTTTTTTAAGATGGATTTGGTTCGTTTTCTCCTCACTTCGATTCGGTTCTGTTGTGTCAGCCTTTACAGAAACTTCCCCAGGGTGGATTCGATTTTTTTATTTCCCTAAGGTTCGATTCCATCTTGTCAGATGTTTCAGAAACCTTTCCTTCTTGTTCTTCTTTGGATCTTTTACTACGGAACTCAAATCACATCACAAAACACCTGCGAAATAGATAACACATACACGAAACTCGGCGTACTCATTAAAAACTTGCCAATATCAAAGATATGAAATAAATCCACTTAAATTACACTACGTGACGCGATAAAAGCCTCTAAATTAAGGGAATAAACGGGAAGAATTTATGCCTAATCAAACCGCCCTAACTTAGAACTTTGATCGTCCCACGCAATGTAAAAGAATCAAAACATGGTTTAACTCGAAAATGGGATATGATGCCTCTTTCGCGGGCGCGCGATTGCATTTAGCGTATGCAACAACCCTTTAAACCCCTAGGTTACCCTAGTAGGACGAGTTGTGTCTCGCGAGGATCTACAGAGAATATACCCACAAAATTCGACTCAAGGAAACCTCAAAATACGCAAAAATTGTATAATTCAAACTTTTCCTTAAAATAGTCATCATCAAATCATGTCTAAGAGTCTCAAATCATAATGCGCGTGTGTGAAACCAAAAATTTAACCGCTAATTTCCACTGATTGACCATTGCGTTACTTCTTCCAAAATTCGTTTTGATTTCAAAATCTCAAGGAATGCTCTCTCAAACGAATCACTCGGAAAGTGGCTATTCTCTCGGTATGTGTGATAAAAAGAGTAAATATAATGGACGCAAATCACGCACACAAATTGAAAGACGAAAATTTATAGCTACCGGATCTCATCATTGGATTACGAATATAAGAAAACGGGAACATTGCCTCTAATTAGTATCTTTGATCTCTTTTATTATCTTTTTGTGATTTAGCTCTCCACGCGGTAACCAATTTCGCAATCTTGGACTCGGTTAGGACTTTTTCGGGCTAACGGTGTATTGGGTAATATGAGAGTGGTACGGGAAAAACTGGAATTGGAACGTTTTCTTATGATGTCTGTTAGTGCGTTTTCGGGCTTTTGCTCATTTTTTCTTCTTTTTCAATTTTTTCTATTTTTACGCTTTTCTTTTCGTGCTATTTTTGTTGAGCATAGCTATTTTTTTTCTTTCCCTTTTTCTGCACTTTTCGGATTTAATTTCTGGGATTGTCCCCTTTACAAAATTCTAGGCCAGTTAGGGTTTTCCAGGTTGTCAAATGAAAGGGACAAATTTATTGGCTCAATTTGGGTTACGAAAGGAGTAATTTTTCACTACTTTTTTTGGCCAATATTTTTAGGTGACAAACGAGGGCCCACTTCATTGTCCAAAACACTAATTGCGTTATGATATGAGTTTCGAGATGAATTAAGTTTAGAGATCAATTTTAGCACGTTTTTCAAGGAAATATCACACACATTTTGCATACCCGATCAAAGTGAAAGGATTGAGATCCTCGACGACTTTATTTTGCGCTGAAAAGAACTTTTGAGTTAACAATAAACTCGGATTGATTTATAAATTTCACAAAAATGAAAGGCTCGAATCTCACCGGGGTTGTTAATCTCCACATTTATTTGTTAAGTCGTCAATTTTTGCTCAATTTCCATTTTTGGTCAATTTCGGCTTTGTGTATTTTGAATTTTACAACTTGAGACTTTAAACCGACTCTTAATGATATTTTCGAAAAATTTGAATTCCAAATTTTATTTATTTTGAATAAAAAATTGTTTTTGGGTTTTTCAAAACTTTATGTTTTTTTTCGAATCTTCTGTGCATTTTTTTGAAAATTTGTTAAGTTTTAGGAATACGCACTTGTGACCCCCCCCCCCCCCCAACTTAGACTTTTGTATTGTCCTCAAGCAAGAAGAACTAAAATCTAACTGAAAGCGAATTAAAAATGTGAGCAAGTAAAATAAACAGATTAAACAAAAATGCATCATTTATATAGATAAATAACAAACTGTGTTACAAAGGATAAGAAGAAAAATACATAACCAATACTGATTAAACAACCACTTCAAACACAGACAGGGGCTTCATTGTGGTGGAGGATTTGAGGGCCCGGGTGCGCTGGGATCGTAGGGATCATAGAAGAAAGTAGGGGCGACCCACCGAAGTTGAGCTCGTAAAGGTGGTCTTGGAGTTGATGCATCATGCTCGTGTCCCTCCGGTAGGCGTCCTGATCCCGTTGATATTGGGTGATGAACCCGTCAAAACGGGATTCCACCACTGCAAGTCGTCTATCAAAATCGGCACCCGGGGGCTCAAAATCTGAGTCATCGTCCTCATTGTACTCCTCCTCTTCAGCCCCGCCCATCTCGACGTCCTAAGGCACGGGATCTTCAACAGGAATCTCCTCCTCGGCCTCTAAATTGATCGCCTCTAAGGCTGCTCGAATGGCAGCCCTTTACTGGGCACTCCGCGTGCGAGATACCTTCCCAATGGGCTCCAAGAGGTGTGGGAAAGCGTTAGGTGGCTAAATACCAGTGTCGACAAGGAGGGAGGTGATGAGGCGGTCATAAGGGAGGGGTACCGCTCCTTTTTGCTCCCAGGCCGCATAGATGATGTCAGCGTAAAGCATGCGGGCCAGATTTAGGGTGAGATTGGGGTTAAAAAGGTGGTACACGCGTGTGGCTTGGTGAGGGCGCATCGTCTAGTCGTTGGTTGTTTGGTGCAGGTTGGCGCACACTATAGGGAAAGTGATGTGCGCCTTATCATTTAGGCGTCCCACGGGGAAGGTAACCCGATCCCAATTATCATTGGGCGCGAGCCGATCAATGCATTATTGTTTGGGGATGGTTGGGGCATTGGTTGGGTAGTCATATACGTCCGGTTGGGGGACACCCTTGTCAGTAAGTTTGCGAGCGAGGATGGCTAAAGAGAATGGGATGGGGCGACTGTCAACAAAGTATTGACACTCAAACTCGCCCGTGCGGACGAGAGAGCCATAGAAGGACCGAACTTCGTCCGCCCATACGACATGGTGAGGTTCTTATAAGTATTGCAACCACCTCCTCCGGCTAAAAAGGGTGGTGATGGGGCGAGGAAACTTGTCCCAGTTGACAACCAGCTCAATGTGAAATTGGTGGGAGAAACTGAATAATTGTTCACACCATACTCGCTCCATGTGGGAGCGGTATTGCCCATTGTCGTTGGGCAGAATGTCGGTTGACATGTATTTGGAAGGAAGATCTTGATTGTCCATTTGGAAATCTGGGAATTAGGAAAGGAAAGGCTTAGGCTTGTAGAGAGGGAAAGATTTGGAGGTGTGAGTGGAAGAGTAGGGAAGATAAGGTATTTATAGGTGGTGGGGAGGGGTTTGGGTGTGGGTCTTTGGAGAGAAAAGGGAGTGGGTGTTTTGGGGGGAAAATAGGAAGAATGGAGGGAAGGGATAGGATAATTGGGGTGAATAGGTTCCTCGGGAAGAACTAAAATCATAGGACCCGAACCAATCCATTTCAGGGACGATTCGGTTCAGTTCTGGGGATTTTTATTTTGCAATTTTTCCAAAATGAACCGATCCGGCTTGGGGATCCAGTTCGGTTCCATCTGTAGCAGAACCTTCTTCTCTCAGACCACTGCACTAGACTCTCAACCCCTCAACTTTCTGACACTTTCTCACTTATTCACTCATTCGGATTTCTTAACGCCCTCGCAAAGTGTGTGTTGGATTGCGTGATCTTAACCCTAACCTCACGTAACCTACCTACGGACTCAATCTACTCTACCAAAGCACCACTACTATACACAAGAAATCACCCCATATGCGTCGGGGGTGCGACGACCTTACATTCAAACTCATTTGACCTCGTAAACGGGGTCCGACAACAAAATGGTGTCGACTTCTTCCACATACGCCTCTAGATATGGATTTAGGCATTGTCCATTTACTTTGAATGTATTTCCCCCTTTCAAATCGTCTAACTGCACATCATCGTGAGGGAATATATTATTCACAATGAATGGGCCAGACCATCGTGACTACAACATACCCAGAAATAGATGAAGCCGAGAGTTATAGAGAAGCAATTTTTATCCTGGAAGAAACTCTTTGCGTCAAATATTATTATCGTGAGCGAGTTTCATCCGTTCTTTAGAATTTTTTACGTTCTCATACGCATCATTGTGTATCTCTTCTAACTCATTTAATTGAAGCTTGTGAGCTTCATCGGCTTGATCCATGTCATAGTTCAACTTCTTAATTGACCAATAGGCCTTGTGCTCTAATTCAAAGGGAAGATGGCAAGGTTTTCCATACACAAAGTGGAATGGGGACATATCGAGTGGATTTTTGTATGTGGTACGATAGGCTCATAGAAAATCGTTCAATCGAAGTGGCCAATCTTTTCGGGTGAGATTAACGGTCTTATCAAGAATGTTCTTGATTTCCCTATTTTCTAATTTGACCTGCCCATTTGTTTGTGGGTGATAGGTCGTTCCAACTTTGTGAATGACGCCATACTTTCTCATATGCTTCGCGAATGACCTGTTGCAAAAGTGCGTGCTATTATCATTGATTATCGCTTTCGGAGCGCCGAAGCGGTAAAGTATGTGTTCCTGTAGGAACCTAATCACCACTTTGTTGTCATTTGTCTTGGTATATATAGCTTCCACCCATTTAGAAATGTAGTCTACCGCGACAAGGATGTATAGGAGACCAAAAGATAGGGGAAAAGGGCCATGAAATCAATACCCCAGCAGTCGAAGATCTCAATAATGAGTATTGGGGTTAATGGCATCATGTCTAGTCGGTAATCGCTCCCATCCTTTGACACATATCGCAAGATTTGCAACAGGTGTTCACATCCTAGAAAATTGTGGGCCAATAGAGGCCGCATTGAAGAACCTTAGAGGCTGTCTATTTCGTCGAAAAGTGACCTCCATAAGATTTCGAATGACTAAATTGGATGACTTTCGGGATCTCGCCACCCGGTACACATCCTCGGATGATTTGGTCGGCGCAATATTTAAAGAGGAAAGGATCGTCATAGAAAAAACATGCCCGACCAAGTGATGAACCTCTTCTTATCTTGCGGTGTCCAATCAGGAGGGACGACTCCCGTGACTAGATAGTTCACTATATCCACAAACCAGGGAAAAGAAGAGGTAGCAAAGAGTTCCTCATTCGAAAAATATTTGTTTATGGGTATTGGATCACTAGGTACGTCGGACGAAAGCCGTGATAAGTGGTCGAAAATGATGTTTTCTACTCCTTTTTTGTCTTTAATGGATAGATTAAACTCTAGTAGGAGTAGGATCCACCTTATGAGGCGCGACTTTGCATCTTTCTTCACAAGTAAGTATTTTAATGCTGCGTGGTCGGTGAAGCAAATGATGGGAGAACCGATAAGGTAGGACCGAAATTTGTCAAGAGCAAATACTACCGATAGCAAATCTTTCTCAGTGGTGGAGTAATTGAGTTGTGGGCCGGTAAGAGTCCGGCTAGCGTAGTAGATGACATGAGCATGTTTGTCTTTTCTTTGGCCCAAAATAGCCCCTATCGCATAATCACTAGCATCACACATAAGCTCGAATGGTAAGGACCAATCCGTAACTTGCATGATGGGAGCGGACACAAGCACGGTTTTTAGTTTTTCAAAAGCTCTATGGAATGCTTCCGTCCACTCAAATGGGGTGTCCTTCATAAGTAGGTTGCTTAAGGGTCTAGCGATGGCGCTAAAGTCCTTAATGAACCTTCGATAAAACCCCACGTGTCCCAAGAAGGAGCGCACGTCTTTAAGCGATTTTGGTGAGGGTAGATCGGCTACGACATCTATCTTAGCTCTATCAACTTCAATCCTTTTGGATGACACGATGTGGCCAAGAACTATTCCCTCGGTTACCATGAAATGGCATTTTTCCCAATTCAGCACTAAGTTCTTTTTCACACACTGGGCAAATACTTTTTCCAGTTTTTCTAGACAAAGAACGAAAGAGGTGCCAAACATGCTAAAATCGTCCATGAACACTTCGAGTCCTCTCTCAACCATGTCACTAAATAGGCTCAACATGCACCTTTGAAAGGTAGCGGGTGCATTACACAAGTCGAATGGCATACATTTGTAGGCAAACATACCAAAGGGGAAAGTTAAAGTCATTTTCTCCTGGTCAAGAACATCTACCTCAATTTGGTTATATCCGGAATAACCATCAAGGAAGCAATAGTAAGGTGGCCCGCTACTCTCTCAAGCATCTGATCAATAAATGGCAATGGGAAATAGTTTTTTCTAGTTCCCGCATTGAGTTTCCGATAATCAATGCAAACGCGCCACCCGGTAGTGGTACGTTGGGGAACTAGCTCTCCCTTAGCATTTTCAATCACTGTCATGCCCAACTTCTTCGAAACAACTTCAATAGGGCTCACCCACTTGCTGTTTGAGATTGGGTAGATAATCCCGACATCCAATAACTTAATGATTTCGGTCCTCACCACTTCTTTCATATTGGGGTTTAGCCTTCTTTGCATTTCACTCGAGGGCTTGACATCCTCTTCGAGATGGATCTTGTGGGTGCAAATCAAAGGACTTATCCCCTTCAAATCATCAATACACCAACCGAAAGAACCTTGGTGCTTCCTTAGAATTTTTAATAGTTTACCCTCCTGCTCTTTGTCTAGGCTAGAGGAGACATCAATAGGAAATGTCTCGTCCTCTCCTAGGTATGCATATTTAATATGAGAGGGTAGTTTCTTCAATTTGAGGGTCAAAAATTTATTGCTGGAGGAAACCACGCGTGCCTCCCTTGGCGATAACTCCTTGAACCGAGAAACCCAACTTACATCTCTCGCGTCCTCGTCCGACGCTCTCTCATCAAGTAACGCTCTCAACTCCTCAACTTCCCTCTCTAATTCAGTATACGTTCCATCACTCTCGTGGCTCGACACTAAACATGACCCTAGGGCATCTCCTCAATAATTTTCCTCAAAATACTCCTCTACAATCTCGTCGATTAAGCTCAGTGCGTGAAGATCATCTTCCTCCCCTATATGATGGGCTATATGGAAGATGTTAGTCTCTATGGTCATGTTCCCAAAGGTGAGTTGCATCTGCCCATTTTGAGTGTTGATAGTTGCATTAGCTGTAGCTAAGAATGGGCGCCCAAGAATGATGGGAACATGATTGCTTGAGGAGAAGGAGGGTTCTGTGTCCCAAATGACAAAATCTACAGAAAAGTAGAAAGTGTCAACTTGAACGATCATATCCTCAACTATACCTCTTGGGATCTTCACGTTTAGATCCGCTAACTGGAGAATGATCTTTGTGGGATTAAGTTCGCCCAGATCAAGTTTCCTATAGATGGCGTAAGGGAGGATATTGACACTTGCTCCCAAGTCAAGTAAGGCTTTTTCAATTTTATTTTATCCAATGATGCAGGAAATGGTGGATGCACCGGGATCTTTGAATTTTGGTGGGAGATCATTAAGTATAATGGAGCTCACGTTCTGTGCTAGAAAGACATTTTTCTTTACCGTCATCTTCCTCTTTACTGTTAATAAGTCTTTGATGACTTTTGCATAAGCTGGAATCTGCTTAATGGCATCGAGGAAAGGTAAATTGAGCTTTACTTGCTTTAGCACATCTAGCACTTCATCAAGGGGTTTCCTTTGTGTGAAGGAACTAGGCTTTGAGGAAACGGTGCCGCGGTGGGTGGTTTCACTACTACCTCGGGCTCACTAATGTCTTCTTTATCACACTCTTTCAAGGAGACATCTTCGGCCTCTTTCGTGCCGGGAGAAATCTCCTTGTCTTTGATTTCATCGTGTGGGGGAGGTGATAAATCAATAACTCTCCCACTATGAAGAGTGGTCACATATTGACATTGCTCCTGATGTTCTGTCGAGGTGGATCTAACACTAGTTTGACCTTGGGGTGGTCTTTGGCCCTGGGCAGGAAACTTACCTTTCTCTTGGATACTCGACGATGATTGCATCTTTGAAATATTTGCATTTATGTCGCTAATCATGAGATCATACCTAGCATTGCCTGCATTCTGGGTATTGATAAATTGGTTCATCGTATCCTCGAGAGTTCTCCGCAGTGGAGTAATATATTCCCCTTGAGGTGGTGGTGCTTGCACATGTCCTTGCATGTGTGGATCTTGCTGAAAGTGTGATGGTGGAGGAGAGGCAACATGTGAATTAGGATTCATCGCTGCATTTTGTTGCCCATAGTTAAAATCATGATAGTTTTTCCACGAAGGTTTGTAAGAATTCTCGTGGGGTATACCAAAATTACCCTTGAATCCTCCTATACCAAAATCACTAGTGTCTTCTTGAAGCATAACTTTGTAGGCGGGTATCGTCGGGCATTCCTCTGTTGAATGTCCCACCTCACAAATTGGACACACCTTCTCAACAGGGTTTGGGATGGATCTAGGTGGTTCTTCTGCACATTTCTCTAATAATTATCGCATTCATTTCTCAAGCACATCGAATCAACCGTCCATTATAGAATTTTTCTGTTCGTGAAATAGGTTGGATGTCGATGGAGTGCTAGTCACTTGGCAAGTTTGATTTTGAGCATTAGGGTCAGATGTATCCCAAGATTGGGTAGTCTCGTCGACATACCTCAGGTGGAGCTCAGCATCGTGGGCATCTAATTTGATAAATGGACCATCGCACATGGTTTCAATGAGTTGCTTGGAATTAAACGTTCAGCCCATTATGGATGAAGGAAATGATTTGCAGTTTATCAAATCCATGATAGGGGCACGAAGTAATTAACTCATTGAAACGCTCATAACATCGATCGAATGACTCATTTTCTAATTGTCAAAAAGTTTGAATTTGAGCCTTAATGGAGTTCATTCGATGTAGAGGAAAGAATTTCTTGAAAAATTTAGATTGTAACTCATTCCAGGATGCAATCAAGCTTGGAGGTAAAGACCATAGCCAGGTCTTAGCCTTATCTTTTAAAGAGAATGGGAAAAGTTTGAGGTGTATCACCTCTTATGTGCAAGTTTTATCATTGAGGGTTTCACACACATCCTCAAATTCCCTGATGTGGAGATATGGCTTTTCAGATTCCATCCCATGGTAGTGGGGGAGCATCTTGATCATCCCATTTTTAAAATGAAATTTCCCTGCATCATACGGGAGTATAATACATCCCGGAGTGACAGTGCGCTCGGGATATAAGATTTCTTTCAAAGGGCGGTACGGGGCCTCTTCCTCATCGACGGCTGCACTACCGTGTTGTGACATGTCTCTCTCACTAGATGACTCTGTGTCCTCACTAGGTATACTCGTAGAGCACTCTCAAGTGTGTCCTAAGAGAGATGTCGGGGTGTGTGTAGGCGTGGGAGATGGAACCCAGAATTATGGAACGTTTGGAGTGTGAGGGCTATCGAGGTCGTACTCAACTATCGGGTTTTTGTGAATGTGGGTTGAAGTATTATGGGGAGTTGGAGTGAGTTCAGAATTTTGCATTAACAGGCTTATGAGAGATGATAAGGAATAAAAAAAATATGTTTTTGGATTTTTAAAAATTTTTGGTCAAAGTTTGAGATTGACTTGATCTAATCCTAAGTCTACCTAGATCCCCTGCAACGGCGCGAAAAACTTAATGCGACTAAGAATTTATCTCAGAAGTGCATTCTCTCTAGGCTTAAGTGTAAGCCTGTCGCTCAAGTAATAATCTGATAAGTCGGGTATCGATCAGCAGGGAAATAGGACAATAGAGTGTAACGACGTTGGACAGACAAAGGAATCCTAACTCTGACTCTAAAGAAAAAGAAAAAGATGATCTGTTTTGGGAATTGACTACAACTAAATGAAATTTTGAAATTATTTATTTAATGCACCAAAGTATGAATGGAATGCAATTATTCTAAATTATCTAAATTACTGATAATGATTGAACTGAAACTTGAACTATATGATGAAGAAAATAGGACGGGAATACAATCCCTTGTATTTATGGTATAAAAATAATCATAAATTTAAATGATTAATTAGACACAGAATTTAGTACTCCCAAGCATTACGTATATGAGGTTCAAGCCCCCGCCATACTTAATCAGAGGACGAGTAAATCGTTATTGTATTAGTTACATTCAAATTGCATTCCGAAGCATCCCGGTTACCCTAAAGCAAACGAGATCCAAAGATCTACAATTATCATATTACTATGCAATACGGTCGTACTCAAATCATTAAATTTAGAGGATTAATGTTTTACACATGCAACTACCACATCAGGTTGAGTTCATGCATCCCGACCTTAGAAATCTAGCATGCCTTATGAAAACTGGTAGACAACACGTTTGGAATGAAAGAAACCATTTTTAATTTTGAATAAAGATGAAGATAATAACCAACACTTACTAACAAAAGAACCACTAAAAATAATAAATAAAGGAATTGGAAGAAATTTACTTGAATTGCAACTTGTAATACCCCGTATTTTTATGCTATATTTAATTTGGGGATTTATTAAATTTAATGTGCCTGTTATTTAATAAAAATCCGGAAATTAATTATGTTATAATTATTAACGTGACTAGAGTTAGTAATTATGGGAAACTTGTTGAATATTACTAATGAGCATAGTAATATATCATATTGGTTATATTGAATGTCATAAGTGAATTAAATGACTATTTCGGAAATTTAAGTCGGGACGTGCTCGTATCACGTCGAGACTAATTATGTTAATTAAAAAGTGAATATTTTATAAGTTGTCCATATGGTCATTTTGAGTGCGCCAACGCGTCCGGAAGGGTCGAGATAGTCAGAAAAGTGTACCCGGGGGTTTAGTTCGGGTCTCGGGGTGTTTTTAGGCCAAATTAGTGACCCGGGAGGGCATTTCGGTCATTTTACAAAATAGGGTAAGTAAACCTACGAATTTTAGCAGCCTTTATCAGCTGGTTAGGTTAGACATTTAGGGTTAGAACATTCAGAACCCTAGGACGGCCATTGGAGAAGAGAGGAGAGACCTTTCTAGGAGATTCAAGGCCAAAACACCTCCGTTTGCACCGCCGTCACCACCAACGCGTAGATCGCGAGGGGGAGAACGTAACCACACCATAATCAACAGGAAATCAGACTTTTGAAAATCCCAGGCAAGTGTTTAACTTGCGTATTTCGTTAGTGCAATGTTCATATTAGTTTAGGATTAATTAGGAATGTAATCCATGTAAGAAAACCCCAAATTTTGATAGGAAATTGCATGTAGAGAAGATTAAAACCTTATGCTGTAAACTCTTGATGTTATAGATGTATTACCCACGAATTTTGATGTCATATTATGAAGAAATTCTGGAGAAAAACTGAATTGAATCATAGTTATGAAAACTTTAGGGTTCTTGATGATTAGATGAGATTTTGGGTTGTTTAACCATGTTTAATGATGTATACACGCATGCTGAACGTTAAAAACATCTGGAAGTATGTTATTATGTTAGTAGTAGAATTTGTGGGTCGATTAGTGTTGAAAATATGGAATTTGAGGAAGAATTTTGATGAATCCCGTAACTGCAATTCTGCAGAATTTTACCCAGACCTTCTTGATCGATCGATCGAACATAGAGCATCGATCGATCGAAGGTTCGATCGATCGAGCCCCAAGCTTCGATCGATCGACCCCTCCTGGCAGACTCCTATTTCCCTTGTTTAATTAGCTAACGTAAGTTTATCGTGAAATTATCTTTGGGCATTCTAAATAAAATGATTTGGGAGACATTGAGGACCAGTAGGGTATATGGATAAATGTTAGAACCTTTAATCTTCAACGAAAATGGTATTTATGGGATATTTAATTTAGGTTGGTAGATTTATGAATTTAAAGGGTAAGGTACGTAAGAGAGTTACGTTGGAATCTAATAAAGTCACTTACTGAATTTCAGATTTGTGAGGATGTAATCCATGAGTGTTAGGTAATAAGTGAGAAAACCCTTCGAGTTAAGGTTAGGAATAAAACCTTATACGTAATTCCATAACTGTGAAATTAAGGATAAATGGTATAATAACGGGTGATGATAAGGACCTATATTAATATGATAATAGTGGTATATTTATATGATTGTGTACATATAATATATGCATGTGAAAATCATACCCACGCTACTTGCTATCCCTGAGGTTTCCGCGCTGGGACAAGTCTTATCTCGATGGGACCTTTATGGGGAATATTGACTTGTACCCTAGAAGATAGATGTCCTTGGTACAGGCTATCGACGTGATAGTTCAGACGGTCCTAAGAGACGCACGTATGTGCCATCCTCTTAGAGACTTGGAATCTATTCTTCGCCTCAATAATGTTTGTGTATGTATGTTAATACATTTCGAGAGTGATTCCGAATGTATTCCCCTTAATATGAGTGATATGGGGCTTTGGATAGTAGAGTATGCCCGCACCATAATCTAGTTGGGGGTGCTGTTATTATATATATTATACGAGTAGTTAATATATATATGTAATTCTGAAATTTGGAACTACCTACCGTGATTTGATATATAGGACTTGGTTGTTGACTGAAAATAACGAAGAATATACCTACACCATAGTTTATATGTTGGTATTGTCAGTATATATATATATATATATATATATATATATATATATATATATATATATATATATATATATATATATATATATATATATATATAAACTATACGAGTAATTTATATATATATATACCTGGATTGAGAAATTTAAACTATTGTTGTAACGTAGTAAGTGAGGAATAATCCTGGACTAAATTATGAATACTTATTTTGAGTAAATAATATGTCACTGGGAAACTTATGGATTTTATAAAGTTAAAATGGAGAACTTTGGTTACTAATTGGAACATTCTTTTTAGAATTGAATCGTTGTATTGTAAACCTTACGAGTAACCTAAGTTAAGTAAATCTTTTAGAAAGTCAAGTGCGATATATTGTTAAGAACAAACCAATGGGAAGGTTAGTGCGATAGGTGTGCACATTAGAAGAGAGGTGAGTATTTCTCAAGAGAGCGACGCACTAATATGTTATTGCATTGGCCTGTATCAATTTAAATACTTGCTAAACGTATTTTAAATCAAACACACTTTCGGGCTCTGACCCGTTTCTTTTTCTCTCTCTCTTGTATATATATGTATATATTTCAGGTGTCCATCCACAGGGGCGTCTTGCTTAGGATCCTTTGAGAGGAACGTGCTGCAGCTTAGGTGGGAGTTGCAGGTCACTTGCGTAGACGGCTTCCTTTATTGACTCCATTCTAGCATTCTCACTTATTGGGCACGTGTCGCCCTTTCCATTATTTCATTTGTTGTTGGGAAATTTATATTCCAGTTATTTCCAGTATTGTTCTTTGGGATTTATTCAGTATGGACTTGTGATTTTAGTTTTTATTATGTTGACATTCGATTGACGAATGTATGTTATTATTTAGTTCATCGTGGTGTGATTCTTAATTGTAGAAATGTTGTTTTAAATAAATAAATCTTTTCTTTAATTCAAATTTGGAAAGTTTGTATGAAAAATGTTTTTGACACTTAGCTTAATTATTTAGGGTGTTAAATTGGAAAATTTATTTTTATCGACAGTGATGCTGAGAATGAACCAACTGTTAACCTTGATTTAATTTAATAAAGGAGTGATCGCCCGGTATTTAATTAGGCGGGGTGTCACACAACTGTAATCAAAACTAGGGTTTATATGTTATTCTTTTCTAAAAGTTATTACAGAGCTTCCCTAATGAATCAGAGGTCCCCCTTTACATTTGGGAGGATTTGCAAGTTATACTCTACAAAATACAAGAGTTTGAACCAAATAGAACTCTAATTTTTACAAGTGGATAAGTTCGGAAAATTGAGAATGGAACCGATCCTGTTAAGGGGTTCGGTTCTGTTCTGTCTTTGGCAGCTTTCACAAAGAATTCTTCGAGCATGGGATCAGTTCGTTATTTCTCTATTTCGGTTCGGTTCCGTCTTTTTGCCTCTTCATGGGAAGTTTTCCTGGATGGATTCGGTTCGTTTTCTCCTCACTTCGGTTCGGTTCTATTGTGTCAGCCTTTACAGAGACTTCCCCATGATGGATTTGGTTCTTTTTCTTTCCCTAAGGTTCGGTTCCATCTTGTCAGATGTTGCAGAAACCTTTCCTTCTTGTTATTCTTTGGAGATTTTGGTACGGAACTCGAATCGCATCACTAAACACCTGCGAAATAGATGGCACATACACGAAACTCGGCGTACTCATTAAAAACTTTCCATTATCAAAGATATGAAATAAATCCACTTGAATTACACTTTGCGAAGCGATAAAAGCCTCTAAATTAAGGGGATAAACGGGAAGAATTTATGCCTAATTATGAGACCACAGAAGAAGACCACACACCGTCTCTATATTAAGCAGGGGAAGAACGAGAGCCTAAGAGACTACATAGCCAGGTTTAACAAAGAGAAGTTAGAGGTCGAATACTATGAGGAAAGTATAGGCATGACAACCCTCATCGTAGGACTCCAAAAGGAAAAACTATAATGGAATCTTACTGAAGACCCCCTGAAGACGATGGCTGAGTTGTTGACAACAACGAGAAAGGTGATGAACGCCGAGGAGGCGATGGCCGCCAAATACGAAGATGAAAAAGGAGGCACTAGTGGGGGTAAATACCATAAAAAGAATAAGGAGGGGAAAAAGGCTAACAGATGAGAAATTCTCTGATTACACCCCTCTGACGGTCAGCTGCGAACACATTCTGAATGAGATAAAGAGCGATCGATCCTTAAAATGGCCTGAGAAGTTGAGAGCACTTCCTCACAAGAGGAACAAAAACCTGTGGTGTGAATTTCACTAAGACCATGGCCATTTGATCGATAAGTGTTTTGCTCTGAAAGATGAAATTGAAAAAATGCTGAAAGAATGGAAGTTAAGAAAATACGTGGATAATGGTGCCTTCAAGAGGGGCCGAGGGGACAACACCATGAAGAAAAGGAGCGATGCATGCAGAGAAGATCCCGCAATAGAAGATATGACCCTGTAGAGGACAATGATGACCCTGACCTCCCACCAAGAGATGACCAGGCCCTGTGAAAAGACTTAATATGATCTGGTTCGGTGTTGGAATGATCTCCGGGGGCCTAGCAGGAGGAGGGTCAGAAGTCACCGACAGGAAGGCCCATGTAGCTGAAGCCAAGGCATTAACGAAAGTCGTACACTCAACCTCTATCGAAGCCAAGTCGGAAAAAAGGAAGAAAGTTGACATGGACACCTTGATAGTGGGTTTCTTAAGGATGGACTTTCAAGGCCTCTTAGCCCCACACAATGACCCTCTCATCATCACCACCAGGGTAAACGAATGCGAGGTGCCAAGGTCTTAGTAGACGGTGGAATTCCTGTGGACGTGATGTTTTGTCCATGTTTTAAAGCCTTGGGACTCAGCCGTTCTAGACTGGTCCCATACCATTATCCCTTGATAGGTTTCAGCGGGGAAAAAGTTCATCCCCTAGGAGTGTATGAGGCTGATGTAAGAATGGGAGATGAGTGGCCGAGATGGATTAACAAGAAGATTAACTTTTTTTATTATGGATGAACACGTCTTCTCAGCTTACAACATTATACTAGGACGAGTAGCTCTCAAAGAATTCAAGGTCGTGACTTCCACGGTCCACCAGATGATAAAATTTCTGACCCTTTATGGGGTAAGGAAAGTTCAGGGAGACCAGACGATGGTAAGGGAATGCTACTTTAACTCTGCTGAGGAACGGGAGGCACACAAGAAGGCAAATACTACTTACAATATTGATACCCTGGACCGTAGGGATGAGACAAAGCTGAATAAAGGAGAAGCCACAGAAGAGGTATAATCCGTCATCCTCAATGAGGACGAACAGGAAAAAACTATCCGAGTTGGCAAAGCTCTAAAGACAGATATAAAATAAGACCTCATCAAGATGCTAAGGATAAGATAGAACGTCTTTGCATGGAGTCATGCAGACATGCCAGGAATTGACCCTGAGATCATGTGTCACAAGCTCAACGTGGTGAGGGTGCGAATCCGATAAAGCATAAGAGGAGAATTTACTCTCGGGAAATGTATGAGGTTATAACGGATGAGGTCAAGAAGTTGGAAGAGGCTCAGTTCATCATGGAGGTCATCTACCCCGATTGGTTATCTAATGCGGTCATAGTGCGGTCATAGTCCCTATACCCAATGGGAAGAGGAGGATGTTCATAGATTTCACTAACCTGAACAAACATTTCCCCAAAGACAGTTTCCCTCTTCGCCGCATTGATCAGATGGTGGATGCTACTGCAGGCCATGAGCTAATGAGCTTTATGGATGCATATTCAGGCTACAACCAAATCTTCATGAATCCTGAGGACTCAGAAAAAATGGCTTTCATTACCGACAAGGGGACATACTATTAAAGGGTCATGCCCTTTGGCCTAAAGAATATAGGGGCAACGTATCAACGCCTTGTGAATAAAATGTTCAAAGACCAAATTGGGAAGTCTATGGAGGTCTATGTGGTTAAAATGTTGACCAAAAGTTTGAAGTTCGACCTTGAGAAGACCTTTGACATGATGGACAGGTACCGGATGAAGCTCAACCCAGCCAAGTATGTCTTTGGGGTCGGAGCAGGAAAGTTCTTGGGGTTCATCGTCAATCACAAATGGCATCGAGACCAATCCTAAGAAGATAAAGGCTCTGATAGAAATAAAGACCCCCAAGACCATTAAAGACATCCGGAGCTTTGAATAGGTTCGTATCCAGAGCCACAGACAAGTGTCTACCATTTTTCAATGTTCTCAGAAAGTCTTTTGAATGGGACGAAGAGTGTGAAAAGTCTTTCCAAGAATTGAAGCCCTACATAGAGTCCCCCTTACTCTTATCATGTCCAGTGGAAGGCGAGAGATTGTATATGTACTTAGCCGTCTCAGAGTCAGCCATCAGCGCTGCTATCATGAGAGAAAAAGATGGCGTGTAGAAGCCGGTGTATTTTAATAGTAAGGAACTCCAAGGGGCAGAGCAAAGGTACCCCAGGATGGAAAAGTTGGCCTATGCTTTGATTCACGCCTTAAGAAAGATGAAATCGTACTTCCAGTCCCATGCAATGGTCATCCTCACTGATTCCCCTCTTAGGCAGGTCATACACAAGCTAGAAAAATTAGGAAGGCTAATGGCCTGGGCTATAGAGATGAGAGAGTTTGATATTTTGTATCAACCTACGGTGGCCATCAAGGGTCAAGCATTAGCAGATTTCATGGATGAATTTACTTAGTAAGAGGATGATGCTAAAAATGAGAACCTAGCGAAAGATATCCAGTAAGGCATAATTGTTGATCGGTCCAAAGATAAGACTGAGATAATCACCGCTAGAGAAAAATTTGTCAAAAATGAAGAGGGAAGATACCCCTTTAGACAGGGATCCCTCACCGAGGGAAATTTTTCATAGGAACACGCTGTGTGGAATATCTTTGTTGATGGGTCCTCTTGCAAGAATGGAAGTGGAGTTGGACTAATAGTATGAGCACCTGATGACACGGATATTGGGTACGCTCTGAGGTTCAACTATAAAGCCTCCAACAATGAGTCTGAATATGAGGCCTTGATAGCAGGCCTCTCCTTGTCTAGGTCTCTTAGTATTGTCCAGATCTTGGTCCATAGTGATTCAAGACTGGTGGTGAATCAAATACTAAGAGCATACGAGGATAAAGATGAGAAAATGGCCAAATATCTTGAAAAAGTAAAGTTACTATTGAAGAGCTTCAGAGAAGTTGAAGAGGGTACCTAGGCTTGATAATGGTCAAGTCGATGCACTTGTGAGGCTAGCCTAAGCAAGTAGGATGGATATCAGGAGAACAGTTCCAGTGGAAATTTACTTCGACTAACGATTGAAGATGCATATAGAACACTCGACCATTGCTTAAATATAAGTAGGAAACCCTCATGGATGGACCCTCTAGTTATATACATTAAAAAGGGTGAGATGCCAGAAGCAAAATAAGAAAGAAAAAATTTGAGGTACAGAGTAGCGAAATTCACTGTCATGGGAGACACCTTGTACAAAAAGGGATTTTTGCTCCATTTTCTCAGATGTGTGCACTCGTTAGAGGTCCCATATATCTTGCAGGATGTGCACAAAGGGTCTTGCTCAAGCCATATTGGGGGTAGGTCATTAGCAAAGAGGATAGTCACCCAGGGATACTGGTGGCCGACCTTGGCAAAGGATGATACGACATACGTGAAGAAGTGTGATAAATGTCAGAGGTTCGCCACCATCCCTCATCAGCCCATCAGCCTCTCACCTCCATCACATCCCCATGGCCATTTGTAGTATGGGGGATCGATTTGGTAGGCCCTCTGCCTAGGGCTGTTAATAACTACCGATGCTTGATCGTAAAAATTCATTATTTTTCAAAATAGGTGGAGGCGGAGCCAATGGTAACAATCACCCAGCAGAAGACCTTCCAATTCATCCGGAAGAACATCATATGCAGGTATGGTCTCCCCAACACCCTCATCTCAGATAACGGGACTCAGTTAAAGAATGCCTCCCTGGAGAAATACTGCGAAAGAGGGGGTTAAACAATTCTTCTCTACCCCAGGCCGACCTCAGGCTAATGGGAAAACTGGGATTATAAACATAACAATCCTAGACGGGATCAAGAAAAACTTAAGGAGGCAAAATAAAGATGGGTTGAGGAAGTACACGCTGTGCTATGGGCCTACAGGACAACAACAAAAACCTCTACTGGAGAAACCCCCTTTATGTTGGCATATGGCTCAGAAGCCGTCATCCCCACCGAAATTGGGTTTCCTACTCACAGAGCCCAAATGTATGACCCCCAGAGAAATATGGAAGAAAGGAGGCTCTATCTAGACTTGATCGAGGAGAGAAGAGAAGACACTCAGATAAGATAAGCATGCTACCAGAAGAGGACTACCAGGTTTTACAATCAGAGGGTAAAGCAAAGGCTAATCGCTGTGGGGGACCTAGTCCTCAAAAAGACATGGTAGAAACCCAACAAGCTCCACCCAAATTGGCATGGACCATATAGGGTCATTGATGAAGTTGTCCCTGGAAACTATAGACTAGAGAACCATGAAGGGGAACTATCAATAATGTTATAGTTAATGTTCTATCAGATCATAGTTGTAAGGAATGTGTTGCTTCATAGAACACTTGTTAATGAGAATATTCCATTGTCCCCTCATCTTATGTTTGTCAATTTATATCTGTTGGGATAACTCGTGCTAAGCCAAAAAAACATCTAAAATATCACTAGTTTGGTGGATAACCACCCTCGGCTAAGATGAGGGTGAATGGTATTGACGGCCCTCCATTAACTCTCTAGAAAAATGAGGGTGGACTTATATTTTAAAATATCATTAGTTTCGTGGATAACCACCCTTGGCTAAGATGAGGGTGAATGGTGGGGACGACCCTCCATTAACTCTCAAGAAAGACGAGAG
The DNA here is from genome assembly GCA_949130495.1 of Sambucus nigra. Taxonomy (NCBI): domain Eukaryota; kingdom Viridiplantae; phylum Streptophyta; class Magnoliopsida; order Dipsacales; family Adoxaceae; genus Sambucus; species Sambucus nigra. Next base: position 75,757,347 of record OX422210.1, on the reverse strand, counting down.
TGGACTTATATTTTAAAATATCATTAGTTTGGTGGATAACCACCCTCGGCTAAGATGAGGGTTAATGGTAGGGACGACGCTCCATTAACTCTCTCAAAATACGAGGGTGGACTTATATTCTAAAACATAATTAGTTTGGTGTATAACCACCCTCGACTAAGATGAGGGTTAATGGTAGGGATGACCCTCCATTCACTCTCAAGAAAAACGAGGGTGGACTTACATTTCAAAATATCATTAGTTTGGTGGAACTGCTATTTAAAAACACCATAGCTAAGGCACATTAGCACAAATCATAAAATAGGAAAATATAGAAGACTAAAGGAAAAGGAGGGCACTTTAATTACAAAAATCAAGAATTACTATACATGTCGAAAAGAAAAGTTTTACAGACATAGGGTACAGGCCACAGATGGCCACCCTAACCTGCATTATCAGAAGGCAGAGGCCTAGCATCATCCAACAGAGTCCCATAGGCTACCACGAAAGATGGTTGATCCTCATATGTACCAGTTCTTTTAACATGTACATGAGACTCCACGTGAGCTAGGGTCTCAGAGATTAGGGGGTCGTCTAACTCCACTGCTTCTAAAGAAGGATGAATAGATGATAATGCGTCAGTAAACTTCAAGACGACCCACTGACAGGCCGTCTTGATTCCCTTCTCCAAGTATTCAAGGATGGAGCCTTGGAATTCATCGGAGAGTTTGTAGGCTTCCATATCATCAGCCTCTGCCTTTTGGATAGCTGCAGTAAGATCTTCCTTGAATTGGGTGCCCTGGTTGGTCAAAGCCTCATCCTTGGCTGTGATAATGTCATCCTTCAGCTTCAGTTGAGAAGCATGCTCCTTTGTAAGCTCACTCAGAACCCTCACATGCTCTACCTTCAGATTCTCCATCTCAGCCTTCACAGTATCCAACTCAGTCTTCAGGTCGGCCTCATGTTGAATGGCTCTCTCGACCTCCTGAAACTTCTATTGGTTCTCAGTCATCCACTTGGTGGCAGATGTAAAGGCGCAGACAGACTGTAAAAGACGAGAGAAAGGTCATATTGAAGTATCAAGGGAATAGTTAGTAAAATATTAGTGAAATCAAAATAGAAGAGATTAAAGAAGTACCTTATCCAGAGTATGAAACCCATAGTCATAAACCTTGGCCGGGGGCATCTTAGCCAAAATGTTATAATCTGAAGCCGACAGCGTGGAGAATATGAAGGCCTTCGCGGCTCTTAAGTTGGAAATTATAGAGGAAGGGTCGGCCTTAAAGAAGGTCATATTAGACGACCAGTAGGATCCCATGCACGAGGAAGAGCTAGTGCCCTCGGTGTTCATGTATGGGACCTCTACCCTTGCCCTCGCACACGAGTCAGGTCGAGGGCCAATAGGGACTTCTAGCTCCTTCCTCTTACGGGTATCAACTATCGGCTCTATTTGGGCTGGCCCCATGGCCTTTGTCTTTTTATAGGGCAGCTAAGGCTCCTTACCCTTCTTCTTATTCAGACCTGACATCAAGATGGAGGCACTCATTTCCCAAAGTTGATCAGATGTGTTGGGAGGCCGACCTGGAAAAATGAGATGACACATTAGATATAAACAATATTAATGAGGAAATACTGGGAAAGAATTGAAACAAAAGCAACTCACATAATTCTGTCAAAGGTACGACCCTCACACCATCTTCTTTGAGGAAATGAGGAGTCATTAAGTCTTCAAATTTGGAAATCGCACCCTCTGTCCCCTGATCCCTCAGATGGTCGGCAATAGCTCACTCATTTAAGCTAAGTCCAAGGTCTGACCTTACTTTCATGGAAGGGTTAGATCATTCCCTTGGGACCCTCGGGCTGTTTTTAAGGGGCTCAACCCCAGTGGGGAATTCCCAATCCCTAGAAATAAAAAAGAACCTCTTCTTCCAATCATGGTTCGAAGTTTGGGATACATGAAGAAGTTTTTTATCTGACTTCCTAGCCCCCAGATGGAAATACCTAGGTTGCTTGGAGGATGAGGTTATATTGTAGCAGGCCAGGAACAGATCCGTCGACGGCTCGTCTATAAACGTGTTCTTCCAGAGGGAAATATAGACAAGGATGGTCCTCCAGGAGTTAGGAGGAAGTTGGGAAGGAGAAACCCCAAGGGCGGAGAGTATGTCAACTACTGCATGATAAAGGGGGAACCTAACGTTGATCCTAAACATCTTCTCATATACAGTAACTTATCCTTCGCCCCCTGGAAGACCCTCTCATCTTCATTTAGGACCCTCATATTCACGTTGGGTTTTATACCAAAAAAGTGCCTCCATAACAAAAGGTCACGATCCCTAATAGACGAGATGAAAGTCGAGGCCCCTGAGGTATCAAATCGATCATTATTGGAACCCTCATTATCATCCTCAGCTCCATCTCCCTCGTCTTCAGATATTTCGTCCCCATACCTCTCAGCCTCGTCGTATGTTGGGGGGGCATCTAGAAAAGTGTCCTGGAAATTAAGGGGGGATAGGGTTGTCATAGGGACACCCTTAGGATGAACTATTTCATCTGCCTCTCGGTCTGGGGTAAGTATTGACGAGTCTTCTCTCCCAGAAGTCCCAACACCCATAGGATACGATACTTTGACATCCATTTTTTTCTTGCCTCTGACACTCGGCTAGACGATAGGAAGACCCAAAGGGATCAGAGGGTAAAATAGTGGTAATGGAATTGGGAAAATGGGTCGTACCCAAACAGGGTCGAACGCACGTCTATGCTCGTTCTCTTCCTCTATTCGCCTAATCTCTGTAAAGCACCTCTCTCTCAAAGTTGGAAACTCCTCGGCTAAATCATAAAGCTTATGGAGCATTAAGAGGGAGACCCTACACTTGAGGAATTTTCTCAACCAACCTACAAACAAGTTAAACAGTTTGACCAAATTGACTTTTAGATTGAACCTAGAGAAACAAAGCATTTTTGGGGATGAACACGCAAAAATAGAACTGTTAAAGTTTACCGGAGAGTACCACCGGAGAGTCACCGAAAAACCTAATAAGTTTTACAAATAGGCACTAAACCTCCACTAAAAGGTGGCAGGAGAACCCAGGGAGGGTTATCGCTCAAGTTCTAGCCCTAGAACCACCAGAAAAGGGTGGAAACACGCCAGAAAAAGGCGAACCGGCCAAAGGAAATTTTTGCAAAAAGAATTCAAAACAAAGAACCAAAAGAAAGCTTCAAGAAAGATAAAGAAAATGAAGATAATGATGAAGGAGTTACCTGGAAGAGAAGACTGGAACTGGGAGAGAATTGGGAGCTTTCACGAAAACGCAAAAATGGAAAAATAAAGGTTTAATTACCAAGGTTAGAAAGAGAGCATGCGCTCGAAGAAGAGAGAAGAAGAAAGAGAGTTTCTTGAAAAAGGGTTTAAATAATTTGACATTAGTGGGCCCACTGACCAAAGTAATGCACAGCCCATGAGGAGAAACATCATTAGGTCACAAAGTCCCAAGCGTGATGTGCAACTGTCATTTCTAGGTAACACAAATGATGATTGACACCTGAAAAATACGTCAATCAACTTAGAAAAATGTCACTCATCAACCTGACCACTCGTTCAACATACAAAGACAACATTACCCCTCAGCCACCTCAACAGCATCAATGGCTAAGGGCTAGGGGTGATTGATATGCCAAAATATACCCTCATCCTAGACAAGGGTTCAACTCTACTACCGCCAGGGGGTCATATTGAAGATAGGGGTCAGACAGGTCGGCCACATCATTAGCGACCCAGTTACGACGACAAGATGACACGACAATGGTACGACCTTAGAAGGATGACCCCACTATTAACTCCGATGGCTCGAGTCAGCCCAAGCTCGTGGAGACAGAAGCTTCATCTTGAGGCAGTCCAAGCAACTGGCCGACCCTATGAGGGGCCGACAGTAAGAAGTCTATATTCAGCAGATGACCCAACATGCCATTATCAATCCACAGCCTTGGCCTGTTATTATAAGCTGCGGATGACAACACTATGGCACGTGATTTGGGAAACGCTTGGGACAGTGCACGTGGGACTCATGTAGCACGTGGACTAGACCGTTATAACAATATTATCCCCTTACGTGAGGGAATATTATGTCATCATTAACCACAGGTGGCTCAGCCAGGTGTCAATAAGGGGGTTGGCTAAATCATCATTCAAATGCTCCATGCATGCTTGGGGGGGTACACGACTCCCCCCAAGCCCTATATATACTTGTCATCTTCAACCTTGTAAAGGGATCGATCATAAAAACCCTAGTAAACACTCTACTTGTACACAGGAAAGAGATAGTGAGCTTATGAGCATTGTATCCAAGGCTATTAGTGCCCAAATTTAGTGGATCACACACTCACAGTGGATGTAGGCCAGATGGGTTGAACTATTATACATCATTTTCTTCATTCCTCTTACACTCATCCCCTTATATACTTATACACATACATAACTCTATTACTGCCATTGCTGTTACTGTTTTGAGCTCATCATCTCTTATCTGGTGGTGCTGAATCTTAGCATCATCAATGTATGTTCCTTAATACATTTCAGCCTTTATTTAATCTTGTGATTAGTTAATCGGCTTGCTGACTAGGTAACTTGCTTAAATGATAAGTTTTTGGTCCATTGGTGAACCCAATTTGTAATGCCTTAGATTCTACTAATGCACTTAGGTAAAACTATAAGTAGTTTGTTGAGATAAGTGTTTACATCAGTTATCATTGGTGATGAAGTGTGTTAAGAATGAATATTTATTCTTGTGTGTAACCCAGTCGAGTAAAACCTCTTATGTTTAACTTTAAGTCATATATGAAGTTTTACTGACTTCTGATTCTTGACTTGTCAAAGACAAATCATACATGAAGTCTAAAAGAAATTTCTAAACTTTTTTAAAGTTGGAAAAGTTTAAAATTGAACTTGGAAAAGTTTGTTATTGTGGTGGGTGTATATCACCATATTCGAAAAAAGAACATAAAAAGAAAGCATAATTGGTAAGGAATCATAACTTCATTAAATTGGTTAAACGATCACATAAAATTAAAATTACTAATAATATTTTTGGAGGTGGTCGGCGTTTCGTGGATTCTTAAATTCTTCCCCTTCAAGTGTTTCTAGGAAATAGGTCCCTAGTCGAATGATTGCCGAGGTGCGACAAGGACCATAACAATTTGCCTCTAACTTGTTCCCCTTTGAATCACTTTCTTGAGAACATAATCCCCCTCTTTTAAGTTGGTTAGCTTGACCCTTCGGTTGTATAATCTAGCAATCATTTATTGATAAGAAGCCATTCGAATTGCATCATCCTCTTTATCCTCTTCAATAATGTCTAGATATCAATCTCCTCATAATATCACTCTTAGGGGAGTCAAAATTCAATACCTTGTGAGTCGACATGCCTATTTTAGATGGTACCACTGCGTCAGTAACGAAAGCAAGCATGTACAAGGTCTTTCCTGTTGCCTTTATCGGCGTAGTCCTGTAAGTCCAAAGGACATTGTGCAGCTCATTGATCCAGTTTCCCTTAGCATCATCCTACCCATCAAGAAAAGTCTTGTTAGTGACCTTTGTCAGACCATTGCATTGTGGATGTACGAGTACGAAATGAAGTTCTTGAATCTTATATCGGATGTAATATCCATCAAACTCCTTATTATCAAACTGAGTAGCATGATCAGTGATGAAGGCATACGGCATCCCATAGTGACATATGATCTTCTTCCATATGAATAAAAAAACTCTTTGATAAGTCATATCAACCAAGGGCTCAACATCCAACCATTTGGCGAATTAATCCACTACTACAAACAAATACATGAACCTTCCTTTTGTTGTCGGCAATGGGCCAACTAAGCCAATCCCCCAAATAGAAAACGACCAAGGAGAGGTGATGGGAGTTAGAGAGCAGCCCTAGGTTTTCTATTAATAGTAGCAAACTTCTAGCATTTTTCACATTTCCTGAAAAATAAACACAATCTTCCTTTATCGTCAGCCAATAATAACCTTGCATAGCTTTTCTTTGTACCGATGATCAGTTGGTTGTACCTCCTTGATCAAGTCATGTACTTCAGCGGGATGAACACAACAAAGTAGGGAAACAGTGTATCCCCTTCTATACAAAATGCCTTTTTTCAAAATATAATTGGACTCTTTATATCCCAGCTTCCTGGCTTCTCTCTGGTCGGATGGAAGCAACCCTTTGTCAATGTAGTTTTTGATCGGATCTGATGAATTGCATTTGGTGTGTCGTTGTTGTAAAAGCCCTTCAATCAAAACCTCAATTCCCTAGAAATATATCACAAACTCAAGTGTATAGTGGTAAGTAATGATTTCAATCCTAATCTAAGGTGTGAACATGCTAAAAATGAGAGGATAATGAATATAATTCACTTTATTATTTTTTTTAGACTTTTGGGTTTTTCTAATTTTTTTTTTATGTTTTTCAAATATTAAAACACTTTTTAGGTGGAAATGTGAAGTAACACTAAACTAAAATGAGAGATGAAATTTACAAACTAATAAGTGTGATAAATAAGAACTAAGTAATAAGAATGAGATGAAATTAAATTTGAGAAATATTCAAGGAATGAAACTTAACCTCCACTTTATCAATTAAATGTGTTAATTATTCTAGTTTACTAATTTTCCAAAATTAATTTATTTTATCAATTGATTCTCATCATTTGACAAAACAAACTAATATAAAATTAGTTAATCCAATTTTCATCCCTACAACTCAAATGAATAATTGATTTAGAAAAATTATATAAATCTGTAAGGACACAAATTTCCAATTGAGTCCATATATAGTTTTGGCTCAATTCCGGACAAAAACATTTATTCATAGGATAGTATTTATTTGTAATATTCTCAAGCCTATGAATTATGTATTGAAGACGTAGCGGCAAAGAATTTAAAGCTTCATCAAAATGCCGGTTTGTGTGCCTCGTTTCTACGTTATCAACTAAGGTTCCATGCTCCCAAGGTATGAATGTAATTATATTTATATAGGAGCTTGGAACAATTTGTATTGGGTGTTAGGTATAATAAAAAACTGCATTTTATTTTCAGAAAGAATCAATTAGAACTTTAATATAAGTATATAAAAGTTTCTGGGCCAAAATCGAATTTTACAAACTTTCTGGTCGTTCGTTAGAAATGTCGTTCGAACGAGTTTTTTCGTTCGAACCAGATTTCGTTCGAACGAGTTTTTTCGTTCGAACCAGTTTCGTTCGAACCAGTTTTACCAACGACCCTAACTGGTCAGTCGTTCGATATGTCGTTCGATATGTCGTTCGAACGAATGTTCGTTCTAACGAGGTATCTAACGAACTTCTAACGAGCCCAGGCTGGTCACTCGTTAGAAGTCTCGTTCGAACGAGAATCAAGTTCGTTCGAACGAGATTCCAGCGGGAACAGTTATTTGGCAGTTTTTTTGCAGTTTTTCCCCACTCCTCCACTTGGTTTTCAACCAACTTTTTTCATACATTATTATGTGCGGGAAACACATTTTCGAAGACAACTTTTCCATCCTAATACATCTCCTAGAGAGAGTTTGAGAGATCATATTAAAAAATGAAAATGTTCATGTTTGAGTGTTCTTCAACTTAAAGAAAAATCTTTAAACACTTAGTTTACACCCATTGTTGTTTATTCCAAGTTCTATATATACATATCTTTACTTGGAGTTTTTGGCACCGGTTTTCTCTACCGAATTCAAGAGACGTTTCGGGTTTGAATCTACACCCCATCACAAAGAAGACTTTTGTTGAGATTCTACCCACACGGAGAAAGGCTCCATGCTTGGGTGACGGTGACCATATAAAGTCCCATCGGTGGATTCCGAGACCGCGGTGGTGTTCCGAGGTTGTCCGCTAGGAAGAGGTTTCTACAAGAAGGAGCGTCGAGGCTTGAGAGGTATCGAGTCAGTCGTTGTAAGTCTATCTGTCTTGTAATTGTAATTCCGTATCTAGTGGACTTGTGGCTAGGGCCGTCCGAGGTTGTTTCCCGTCTTGGGTTTTTCCTCGTACATCTCGGCGTAGTGTGACATTGGTTATTTTATCTTGCACAATAATTTAGAATCCATGCTTAGGATAATTTCAAGATAAAATTTGGTTTAATTATCACACTCATTTAATTTGGGACTTAAATTAAATATTGGGTAAAATTGGTTTATTCAAGTCATTTGCTAAAATTGGTTTCGCCTAACTTTGTTTAATTGTTAATTATGACTTAGGCAAATTCTAGTACTTGAATTATGTTTTAATTTGTTTTGAGAAATTAAAATTCGGCTTTGTTTATTTGTTGAACCATCACTTATATACGCTTCCGCATCGATTTGCATAAAAGGAAATTAAATATTTTTAAATTGTGTGAATTTAAAAATCCGGGGTCTTTCAAATTGGTATCAGAGCCAAAAACGATAAATTACTTCGTTACGATCCTTTAATTTTTGGCTAAAATGGATTTTTCCCCATTTTTAAAATTTCCCATTTTTGATGGTTCAAACTACGCGTATTGGAAAGCGCGAATGAAATCGGCACTTAAATCTATCGATGAATGTGTTTGGATGTCTGTTGTTAACGGTTGGACCCCACTAACACATTTAATTGAAAATGAACATGTTCCCAAACCCATTGATAGATGGACTGAAAATGAGTTTAAGCTAGCAAACTTTAATTCCCGAGGTCTAAATGCCTTATTTAGCACTGTCGCACCGGATGAATTCCGTCGTATTATGACGTGTGAAACCGCTAAAGAAGCTTGGGACATTTTACAATTAACTCATGAAGGAACTAGTGTCGTTAAAGCTTCAAAAATCCAAAACCTCACCACTCAATTTGAAACTATCAAAATGGATGAAAAAGAAACATTTGATAAATTTTATGCTCGACTTTCTGATATTGTTAATTCATCCTTTAACATGGGAGAGAAAATACCTGACGACCGTGTAGTAAAGAAAATTTTAAGGTCCCTACCCGATAGATTTATTCCAAAGGTGACCGTTTTGAATTCTTTACCCACTTTAGCCTCTACAAAATTAGAAGAGCTTGTAGGTGATTTACAAACCTATGAACTGGATATGTTTCCCTCTAAAACTGAAAAGCAAAATTGAAAAGGGTGTTGCTTTAAAAGCCCGAAAAGAGGTCAAACAAGTAGTAGAGAGCGATAGTGATAGTGACTCGGAAGACATGGCTTTGTTTGCTCGTAAATTTAGAAAATTTCTTAAATTTAACAAAGATAAAGTTAAAAATGATTTTAAGAAATTTGATACTTCTAAACATGATAAAAGCGAGAAGATTTCTAAAGACGAGAAAATCCCTAAACCTAGTAATGAACATTTAGATAGGGACGAGTCTAATAAGTGTTTTGGTTGTGAAGGTTATGGCCGTAGGGCTTATGAGTGCACCACTAAACTAAGGAAAGATGGTAAACGACCCATTTCATATAATGCGACCCTTAATGATAGTGATAAGGAAGAGAAGCCTGATTCCCCCACTAAGAAAAATTTTGTGGCTTTTATGGCTAGTCATGTGAGTGATAATGAGAACTCATCGATTGATGACGATGACACGATAGCACATGCCACTTCCAAGGTCATCGTTCATGATTCCCTTATTTTTAATGATAGTGAGAGTGAAGAAGAAAGAGAGAGTGAAAATGAAGAAGAGGTTGATGTGAGTGAACTTCAAAATGCTTTTCATGAATTATATAAAGAATCTATTAATTTGAAAAGAACTAATTTGAAGTTAGAAGCTTGTTTAAGAAAGAGTGTCAAGGTCGTTGATGATAGTGCCTTAATAGAAGACCTTAGGACACATGTGAGGACTCTTCAAGAGAAGCTTGATTATGTAGAAGGCGAAAGAGATAACCTTAGGGGTTTAATGGAATCCTTGAAAAAGGAGCTTCTTGCTTTTGAAGAGCGAAATGTTTTACTAGAATCTAACATTGTAGAATTGGAAAATAAATTAAAAGATTCTAGTAATGTCAAATTTGATTTGGAATGTCGTTTCGAAAAACTTGATAAAATGTTAGGAACGGTCCAAATTAAAAATGACACTTGTGGTTTAGGCTTCAATCCTTGCAATGAATTTACTCATAATGCCCAAACCACTGTTTCAGGAGAATCATCTAGGAAAGATGTTAGAGATCACTCCTTAAGAAAATCTTTTCGACATGTTCTTACTTGTACACATTGTGGTCGAAAAGGTCATCTTAGGAAATTTTGTCTAGATCTTAAACGAATTCCTAGAAAATCCCATAGTAAAGTAACCACGATAGCTAACGTTCCTACACCCCAAGATAGTAATTCTTCATTAATTTGGGTTAGGAAATCCGACTTGGTTGCCTTACAAAATAGGGATTTTGATTCTCATTTACTTTCACATGCTTCCTCTCCTGCTAAATCTAAAGGATAAATGTGTTAGTGTTTGCATGCTTTAGCGTTTGTACTTCATGCCATATTCATATGCTAAATGTATGCTTGCTTAGTCATTTTCTAGTCATTGCCTTATTTCATATCCCATGTTAGAAATCATGACTTGTTTATCTTTTTGTATTATTTTTTGTGTTTGATTGAACTGCAAAATATAAAAAGATTTTTGTTTATCATTTGTGTTTTATTTATTTCATTTATGCTTAATGAAAAATACAAATGAGTTTTGTTTAGTCTTTTGAGTATATATCTTTCTTTTTTATTAAAAATGTTAAAAACTCAAAAAGATTTTATTTGGTGTGTATTTTTGTTTGACACACTTTATGTGGCATATACTTGTGTTTGAATCCCATCATTTACGCTCCCACGTGGCTAGAACTTTTGGTTTAAACTTTCAATCCTTATTATGTTCTTTACCATATTTTATGGAGTAGTTGGATTTTGTATTGTTTTAAATGGATTCTATTTCTATATGCCTCTTTTCACACATGCACGAGCTCTTTTGAAATCTTAATGTCACATGTTATATTTGAGCTTTTTGAGGTGTTCTCCTATCAATCTAGTCATCTACATATCTATGACCTAAGAGGACTAGTGCATGTCAAAATCCGTTGCATGTGAAATTTGTGCGAAAAATGAAAACATGATAATTTAATATATGCACGGGGAAGGGCTCCGAAAGGATGAATTAAATCCTTTGCGATAGTAAGCCACCGTTGATTGGATCTAAAAGAAATACGTGATCCACAGGCCTAAAAACAGAATATTTGGCATTAAAAAGAAAACAATTGCCAAGGCCTATGTTTGTATGATATATTCATTCAAAAACTAAAGAATATATATGCTCATTGAGGGAGAATTGGATGGTATATCAACGGTTTGCACAATGTCCGTTTATCCTAGTTGTCTTTAATGTCATGACTCTATTTGGTTTGTAGAATCATCATCATGCTAGGCTTGTATGCATTGTGTATGTTTGTTCATTGAGTTCAATCTTTATATTGTCACATGAGGTTATATTTAAATGTGATAAAGTTTGCAATCAAATGAGAACTCCGTGAACGTTTCTTAAGTGTTTGGGTCTAAATTTAATTGTTGCTAGTTCACACCCCTACACTTCCGTTTCCATATGACACATTTTTGCCATACGAGTGTGCAAACTTATTGTATTTTGTGTCATGTGTGTGTTTATATCTATTTATATATGCACGTACTTATTGGTATATCTATAGTATATATATATATATATGATATTTGTTTGTCTTTGCCTTGCTTTAATTGCCCATATGCTTTCATGTCTTATCACCTTAAGCTTTCACATGCTGTTTATTAGTTCTTTATCCTTTGCCTATCCCCGAACAAAAAGGGGGAGAATGATGATAGGGGGAGAAATGGTATCTAATCCTATTATTATCGTATCTTAGTTTGGGGGAGATTTATCTTAGGGGGAGACGTCTTTCTAAGTAGGTCATGTGTTTAAAGGGAGAATTAATTTAGGGGGAGTAATTAATTAATTGCATTTAATATTTTGATATTCCCTATGCATTTGATGAGTTTGCTTAAGTGTGCAGGAATTATTCTAAAGCGGCATCTTTCTATGGCAAAGCGTTTGATCCTTGGGTTGAGTCAAGTTTGGGCGGGTTATGGTTTGAGTCTAGTGAGCTTGACGGCCCTTTAGGATTTTGTTTGGTTTTTGTCCCGGAATAGCCAAAGGGGGAGATTTGTAAGGACACAAATTTCCAATTGAGTCCATATATAGTTTTGGCTCAATTCCGGACAAAAACATTTATTCATAGGATAGTATTTATTTGTAATATTCTCAAGCCTATGAATTATGTATTGAAGACGTAGCGGCAAAGAATTTAAAGCTTCATCAAAATGCCGGTTTGTGTGCCTCGTTTCTACGTTATCAACTAAGGTTCCATGCTCCCAAGGTATGAAAGTAATTATATTTATATAGGAGCTTGGAACAATTTGTATTGGGTGTTAGGTATAATAAAAAACTGCATTTTATTTTCAGAAAGAATCAATTAGAACTTTAATATAAGTATATAAAAGTTTCTGGGCCAAAATCGAATTTTACAAACTTTCTGGTCGTTCGTTAGAAATGTCGTTCGAACGAGTTTTTTCGTTCGAACCAGATTTCGTTCAAACGAGTTTTGTCGTTCGAACCAGTTTCGTTCGAACGAGTTTTGCCAACAACCCTAACCGGTCAGTCGTTCGATATGTCGTTCGAACGAATGTTCGTTCTAACGAGGTATCTAACGAACTTCTAATGAGCCCAGGCTGGTCACTCGTTAGAAGTCTCGTTCGAACGAGAATCAAGTTCGTTCGAACGAGATTCCAGCGGGAACAGTTATTTGACAGTTTTTTTGCAGTTTTTCCCCACTCCTCCACTTGGTTTTCAACCAACTTTTTTCATACATTATTATGTGCGGGAAACACATTTTCCAAGACAACTTTTCCATCCTAATACATCTCCTAGAGAGAGTTTGAGAGATCATATTAAAAAAGGAAAATGTTCATGTTTGAGTGTTCTTCAACTTAAAGAAAAATCTTTAAACACTTAGTTTACACCCATTGTTGTTTATTCCAAGTTCTATATATACATATCTTTACTTGGAGTTTTTGGCACCGGTTTTCTCTACCGAATTCAAGAGACGTTTCGGGTTTGCTTCTACACCCCATCACAAAGAAGACTTTTGTTGAGATTCTACCCACACGGAGAAAGGCTCCATGCTTGGGTGACGGTGACCATATAAAGTCCCATCGGTGGATTCCGAGACCGCGGTGGTGTTCCGAGGTTGTCCGCTAGGAAGAGGTTTCTACGAGAAGGAGCGTCGAGGCTTGAGAGGGATCGAGTCAGTCGTTGTAAGTCTATCTGTCTTGAAATTGTAATTCCGTATCTAGTGGACTTGTGGCTAGGGCCGTCCGAGGTTGTTTCCCGTCTTGGGTTTTTCCTCGTACATCTCGGCGTAGTGTGACATTGGTTATTTTATCTTGCACAATAATTTAGAATCCATGCTTAGGATAATTTCAAGATAAAATTTGGTTTAATTATCACACTCATTTAATTTGGGACTTAAATTAAATATTGGGTAAAATTGGTTTATTCAAGTCATTTGCTAAAATTGGTTTCGCCTAACTTTGTTTAATTGTTAATTATGACTTAGGCAAATTCTAGGACTTGAATTATGTTTTAATTTGTTTTGATAAATTAAAATTCGACTTTGTTTATTTGTTGAACCATCACTTATATACGCTTCCGCATCGATTTGCATAAAAGGAAATTAAATATTTTTAAATTGTGTGAATTTAAAAATCCGGGGTCTTTCAAAATCACTCGCTAGAAAATAAAATAAAACTAAAAGAAATAAAATAAAATAAAAATAAACTCCTAAAAATTAATCTTAATAAAATAAGAGAAAATAAAATAAAAACTAATAAAAATCTAAATAAATAAAATAAAAAAATATAATAGTAGGAATTGAATCCTAGAAAATTTTAAATAAACTAAAAATATAAAAAAAAAATACGAAAGGGAACACATCAAACACACACGGTTCGGGACGGAGTTAGGCTAGGTTAGGGTAGGCTAGGATTACGAGATTGGTAATTTAGCTCCATTTAATGCGCAATTGCCTTGATATATAGCTTTTGACACCGCAAACGGACATTTCACCTACAAGATAAACATTTAAGCACATAAGACCCATATTACCGAGAATTAGAAACTAAAGTACGTCTATTCGGGGTATAAAATATACAGTTTTGGGTGCTTATCACACCACCCCCAAACAGAGCGTTGCTAGTCCTCGAGCAATAAGATAGAGAGAAAGAGAAAGATAAGTAACCAAAAGTGTACCACTCTCGCGGGCACTTACGATTACACTTAGCATGTGCAACAAGCCTTTAAACCTATAGGTTGCCCTACAAGACGAGTTGTGTATCGTGAAGGTTTGCAGGGAATATATCCACAAAATTCTTTATTTACAAACGGCAGTCTATCCCTTATTAGACGTAGAATAATCGCACAATCCATCACAAGAAAAATATTTTCAGAAATACAAGCTAGAAGCGTAAAAAGTTTAGCTAAGTAAATACTTAAGGCAATTCCTTCCTAGAAATCAACATGTGTAGTGTGAATCAATCAAAACGGGTCGAGTATCACAAGAGTAATTCCTAGATTGCCTCTTCGGAATCAACCCTTCAACTTCAAATCTCACTGGATATAGCGCTCTCAAACGAACTCTCGAGATTAGGATTAGTGTATCGCTCTTGTGTGTGAGGAGGTGAGTAAATGTAAGAAAGTTCAAACGTCTCACACACACATAAGAAAGAAAGAACAATTAGAAAGAAAATGATCTCATGAAAGAATGCTAATCACTATAGCGAGAACGTCGAGTTATTCACCACGTTGACTTTCATTTGCCCGAACACCTAGGGGAAACATGAATGCTTATGGGTGAGGGGGAAATGATATGGAAAGGATATGATGATATGAGGTAGGGTGGTGATGGATGGATGAATGATATGTGATGGGTAAAATATGGATGCGAGAGAAGAGTGTACAATACATGAAGAACAAATATCTTTATTTCACAACCAACTACTAACTCTTTTTCTTTTCTTTTCTCTCTTTTTTATGTTTATTTTTTTTGCTATTTTTCTATTTTTTTCTTCTTTTTTTTTACTCTCAACACTGAAGACATTTTACATTTGGAATCAACACTTTTTTCTCAAAAAATGACGGATGAAATATAAATGGAGATGATAGGTGAGGGTGTGGGGAATATTTGTGAATAGGGTAGAATATGGTAATGTAATTGGTGAAGTGAATTGAAATGTGATATGGAAAAGTGGTAGGTGTATGGATGAAAACCTAGTGATCGGGACAAATTTCAAGACACGAGTTTCTTACAACTCGAAAAAGATGTCATTCTCAGTGATCAAGCCAAAATTTTATGAAGGATAATGAGATCATACAACGATTTAGTGCAGACCCAAAAGAAGTTGAATCAACTTGTGACTCGGAGATTACGTAAAATACTCTAGAAGGGTGAAGGCACGAATCTCATAAGCTAAAGTCTCTACTAGTGATCCTTAAGGTTCTCTTGAGAATTGTAGTACTCCTCAACTCTGAACCGTAGTTACATGATAAGTGCGAAAATTTTGTTGAGTCTAGAAATTCATAGTGCAACATGCCTTGCTACGTATTACATAAGCTATTCATGAAACATATTCTCTAGCTTGATTCCTAGACTTTGAAAAGATGGATGATTGAAAATTCACATCAATGAGTGAGATGAAAGAAACTGCACGATTTTTTTTTTAAATCAGGTTCAAAAATAAAAAAAAAATCAAAAGAGGTACGATTTTAATAAAATTCCGCACCCCCAAACAAAAAGGAACATCGTCCTCGATGTTAAGTAAAATGATTTTTAAAATTAAGAGCAAAAGGTAGGAAAGAGATTACCAGAATCAACCGCTAATGAAATGGACATGTGAGGCGAAGATGAAATCTGTATAAATGAGTGAGATAGAAAAATATGTACAAGTTTATAATCACGATAGAACATTGAGTGGTATGAAACATCACCCCCAAACAGGATAAGACTCATACTCAGAAAAAGCGAGTTGCCTCCCGATAGAGCTAAGTTTAACGTCTTCAGCCAGACCGATCGAAACTCACCCAAAAATAAATGATAAGCGAGGAGAGAATGGGGTGGAAGGAAATTTGGGGGATACGAATCACCCCAAAACAAGACTAAACGGTCAATCTTCATAAATGGGGTCAACAAGGTCAATCTGTTCTATGTGAGTGGAGCCTAGCTCCAAGAAGGGCTTCAAGCATTGACCATTGACCTGAAACAGGCTACCATCCTTGGGATTTTGCATGGTGATGGCACCATAAGGGGTAACTGACTCAACAATGAAGGGTCCAGACCACCTGGTTTTCAATTTCTCGGGAAAGAGATGCAACCGAGAATTATACAACAAAACTTTTTGACCAGGGTGGAATTCTTTGCAGATGATGCTTTGGTCATGGATCCACTTCATCTTGTCCTTATACTTCTTGGACAAATCATAGGCATCATTTCTGATTTCCTCTAATTCGTTAAGATGCAGATTTCTATGGGCACCCGCCTCATCAATATCGAAATTAAGGGCTTTCACGTCCCAATAAGCATGATGTTCAAGCTCGACAAGAAGGTGGCAAGGCTTGCCGAAGACCAAGTGATAAGGAGACATGCCAATTGGAGTCTTGTAAGCAGTACGATATGCCCACAATGCGTCGTTCAAGCATAAGGACCAGTCTTTCCTATTAGGATTGACGGATTTTTCAAGAATTTTCTTGATCTCGCGGTTAGAAACCTCAACTTGACCTCTTGTTTGTGGGTGGTAAGACAGACCAACCTTGTGGGTAACACCATAGTTTTTGACAAGGTGTTCAAAGACTTAATTACAAAAATGTTTACCCCCATCACTAATGATAGCTTTGGGGGTTCCAAAAAGCGTGAAGACATGCTCTTTGAGAAATTGGACCACAACTCGATGGTCATTGGTGTGACAAGCAATTGCTTCGATCCATTTGGAAACATAGTCAACCACAACTAGAATATATTGAAAACCATGAGAAAAGGGAAATGGTCCTATGAAATCGATACCCACACATCAAAAATTTCAAAAATGAGGATGGGTGTGAGAGGCATCATATGACGATGAGAGAGACTAGGCCAGTAGAAAAGACTAGGCCAGTAGAAACCACTTTGCAAAAAATTTGTGGCAGTTTTCTTTGAGCCAAAGTGGCCTCCACAAGCACTACTATGGCAAAAGGACAGAATACTGAGTTGTTCACATTCGGGAACACAATGATGAATGACTTGATCGGGGCAATACTTGTAGAGAAACGGGTCATCCCAAGAGTAAAACTTCACATTCACCATGAATTTGGAGCGATCATGTTTCGACCAATGATTAGGAAGTTGAACGGTAACAAGAAATTTGACAATATCTGCATACCAAAGCGAGGTGGAGATGTAAAAAAGTTATTCATCGGGAAATGACTCAAAAATGGGAATATGATCACAGTCAAATGTGACAGTAATGCGAGAGAGATGGTCAGCAACAACATTTTCATAACCTTATTTTATTGTGAATTTCAAGGTTAAACTCTTGGAGTAAGAGAATCCATCGTATCAATCGTGGTTTGAAATCATTCTTATAAAGAAGGTGCTTAAGGGCAGTATGGTCAGTATACAGGATGATAGGGGAACCTATGAAATATGAGCAAAATTTATCAAGAGCAAACACAGCCGCTAACAACTCCTTTTCGGTGGTCGTGTAATGAAGTTGATCATCATGCAAGGTTTTGCTAGCATAATAGATGACATGTGGGCACTTTTCAACTCGCTGGCCAAGCACGACACCAAGTGAAAAATCAGAATCATCACAGATGAGCTCAAATGGGAGAGACCAATAGGGAGGTTGCATGATAGGAGAAGAAGTGAGTTCATCTTTTAGGTGCTCAAAGGCGGAAAAACAAGCTTCATCGAAGATAAAAGGGACATCTTTGGATAAAAGGGTTGTTAAAGGTCGCCCGATTTTATAAAAGTCATTAATGAACCGCCGGTAGAAGCCCGCATATCCGAAGAATAAGCGGATGTCCTTAACAGACTTAAGAATGGGGAGTGAGGAAATCAAGTCGACTTTTTCTTTATTGACCTCAGGACCCGAGCTGGAGACAACATGACCTAAAACAATACCCTTTTTACCATGAAATGGCATTTTTCTCAATTAAGGACCAACTTCTTTTCTTGACAACGCTGAAGGACCATAGTGAGGTGAGATAGTCATTGTTCAAAGGATGAACCAAACACAGAAAAATTGTCCATAAAGACTTTGAGAAAATGCTCCACCATATCACTGAAAATACTAGTCATACACCTTTGACAAGTCGCATGTGCATTGCAAAGGCCAAAGGGCATACGAGAGTACGCAAATGTGCCAAATGGACAGGTAAAGGTAGTTTTTTCTAGGTCTTCAGGGGCAATGGGTATTTGGTTATACCCTGAATATCCATCAAGGACGCAATAGTAAGCATGGCCCGCCAACGTTCAAGCATCTGGTCTATGTATGGGAGAGGGAAGTGGTTTTTATGAGTGACAGCATTGAGCTTTATATAATCAATACAAATACGCCATCTTGTTTGTATGCGGGTAGGCACAAGATCATTGTCACTATTTTTTATAACGATAACTCCAGACTTTTTAGGCACAATGTGAATGGGACTGACCCATTGGCTATCTGAAATTGGGTAGATAATACCATCATCAAGCAATTTTAAAATTTCAGCTCGAATGACCTCTTTCATTGTCGGATTGAGTCGGTGTTGTGGCTCACGAGAAATCTTGGCATTCTCCTCTAAATGAATGCGATGGCTACAGACATTAGGGCTGACACCTTGAATGTCAAAAATGGTCCACCCTAAAGAAGTGCTATGTCGAGTGAGAGTGTGGACCAATTGCTCTTCTTGATCCGGTGTCAAGTCAGAAGCAATAATGACGGGGTAATGTTGGTTTGGGCCTAAGAAAGTATATTTCAACTCAGTAGGTAATGGCTTAAGCTCCAAACTAGGTGGTGGATCAGGAGAGGCATCGGACTCAGATGAAGAAACAGAGTTCGGGAGAATATCGGAACAGGGGTTGACTGGGTCATACATAGAAAGAAGAGTATAGACAAGGAGAGGCTCAAATGGAAGAGCCTAAATAGAAGTGTCCAGTAGCGGGGTAGAATCTAACAAGGCATTTACCTCGTAGATGGAGGAATCAATGTCAAAGTCGGATCCAAAGTGAGCTAAACATTGGTGGATAGGATCTTCTGGGTAGGTGGTATCCAACATCTCTTGGACTAAGGAGTCAATCATGCAAATCTCATCAATAGAATCAACATCGGCCTGTTGTTGCATGAGGTGGAAAATATTGACTTTGACGGTCATGTTGCCAAAAGAAAGATTCATTAACCCATCTCGACAGTTGATGATAGCATTGACAGTTACCAAAAAGGGGAGACCCAAAATGATAGGAATATTGGTTGGGTCGGGAGCAGGAGTGTCTAAGATGATGAAATCCACAGGGTAGTAAAAGTCAGACACTTTCACCAAAACATCTTCAACGATTCCTTTAGGCACTTTCACAGAACGGTCTGCAAGTTGAAGAGTAACTCGTGTAGGTTTCATGTTTTGTAAACCCAACTCAAGGTAGAGAGAGTAAGGTAGCAAATTAACACTAGCTCCAAGATCAAGCAAATCCTGAGTAGTGAACTTATCTCCTAACATGCAAGAGACAGTTGGACGACCAGGGTCTTTATATTTCATAATACCATTCTCATGGATGAGGGACGTGGCTTGCTCAGTGACAAAGGCATCACGAGGCATATTTTTTCGTCGCTTGATAGTGCACAAGTCCTTCAAGAATTTTTCATAAGAAGGAACTTGTTGAATCGCGGTGAGGAATGGAATGTTTATGTGAACATTCTGAAAAACTTGTTTGATCTCATCAAATTATTGAGCTTTCTTTGTTGGGGCCAACCTATTAGGGAATGGGGCATTAGAGAAAAAAGAAGTGGTGGCCTCATTAGGTTTAGAGGCATTCTTGTCGGTGGATTTATGGGGTGGTGGGATCTTAGGGAGTGGTTCTAATGGGAAATTATGGGTGGGTGGGATTGGAACATCACAGGGAGCATCAACACCATTGTCAACCTGTTTACCGGATCATAGAGTACTCACCGCTTTCATGTTCGCTTGGTATGTGGGTGGAGTGGAAGTGGATCCAACCTCATAAGCTGACTCCTTTCCATTCCCCTTAGGGTTAGGAATGGGTTGACTCAAAAAATGACCTTTCTCTCGCTCAGACTCAAACTGGTTAAGACGTTGTTCAAGCCTTTGGATGGCTTGAGTCTGTGCTTGCGTGGTTTGTTATTGAGTCGTGATAAATTGAGTGAGAAGATTCTCGATAGAGGAGGTGGATGATTGGGGTGGAGGGGCATAATGGGGTTGGGGGACAAACTCTCTATTAGAACTAAGCGGATGTGAATACTTGTAGGACGGAGGTGGCACAGGGACAATTTGATTAGTGGGATGGGATGGTCCTCCTTGGGGGACAAAGGATGATGGATGGTTTTGTTGGTGGTAAGGATCATGGTGGTGTTGGATAGGAGGGCGATGTTGCCTTTGTGGGTTTTGGTGAAACCCTAGTGGACCACTAACATGTTATTGTGGTTGTGATGGAGCAAGGTGATTGTCGTACTTATAAGAAAAATAGGGATGGTTCCTATTATTCGGATTGTAAGTAAATAACGGTGGTGCGGGTTTCCTAGGGGTGTCAATGGCACATGCTTGGTCTAGAGTGGGTTCGGGATCATCTTGAATGAGGGGGCACAAATGAGATAAATGATCCTGACTTAAACAGACATGATAAGAAAGATTAGACTCGTTGACATTCATCACTTGTTTAGAAAGAGAAGCATTTTGTTGTAGAGAACAACTGAGAGCATCAATAGTCTTAGTCAAAGTGTTTAAGCCATGAAGCAAGGTTTTAAAATCGGGATCATTTTTAACCTCATAAGTGCTACCTACTCGTGGTAGCTCGGATCTCAAAAATTCATTGGTGCCCTCCCAATCTTGGGAGTCATCGCCTAATTCAAGGAGAAAATTGTAGGCGACAGTGGGAGTTAAGTGCATAAATTTGCCTTTGTGCATGGAATCAATCATGGTGCGAGTGGAAGGAATGAGACCATTGTAAAAACTATGATCGAGGCGACTCTTCTTGAGACCATGATGTGGGCAACTATTGATATAGTCTTGAAAACGGCCCCATGCTTCACAAAATTGCTCGGTTGGCTTTTGGTGAAAATCTTGAATGGCTTGGCGCATCTCATTGGTCTTACTTATGGGATAAAACTTGGACATGAACTTCTTCACAAGTTGTTCCCATGTATGGATAGAATCCGGTGACAAGGAATGTAGCCACATGAATGCTTTATCATGGAGAGAAAATGGAAACAAACGAAGATGAACATTTTCTTCATCTAAGTTTTGATTTTTGAAAGTAGCGCAAACTGTGAGAAATTTTTTCAAGTGAGTGTAGGGAGACTCGCGTTCAAGACCATGGAAATTAGGCAACATGGAAAGGGTCGTCGGGTGAATTTTGAATTGATCCACCGGGTGGGTGGAAGAACTATGCATGATGGTGGGGTAGCCGTTATCGGGGCAAAATAGTCCCTTAAGACACGCCCTTCAGCCATGGTGGGGGATGAATGATTGGAGTGGAGATGTCAACTCAGGGACAACTCAAAGTGATTGGTGGAATGGAAGAAGCAAGGGGAACACTTGGTTCTCCTAATGTGGAAGAGACGGGAGAAAGACTAGGGGAACGAATTAATCGATGATTAACTCGTTGCCACGTGGGCATGCAAAGAGGGATTTGTTTTTGGTTTTT
The DNA here is from genome assembly GCA_949130495.1 of Sambucus nigra. Classification (NCBI taxonomy): domain Eukaryota; kingdom Viridiplantae; phylum Streptophyta; class Magnoliopsida; order Dipsacales; family Adoxaceae; genus Sambucus; species Sambucus nigra. The sequence goes on along the minus strand of OX422210.1, from coordinate 75,735,416 downwards.
TGGATTTTTTTTGGAAAAGAAAATATTTTTGGATTTTTGATTTTGTGTTGGAAAGAAAGGAAATATTTTTTGAGTTTTTTATAAAAATAAGAAAAGATAATATTTTTGGATTTTTTTGGAAGAAAAAGGGTGGGGGGAAATTTAGACGCTAAGAATTTGGACGAATTCACTAAAACGGACTACCAAAAAGGAATTGGACACACACAAGTTAAGGAAAATAAATGTTAACTAGCACATTGACAATTTTTTATCTTGAAAATTAATAAAAGGGGTAGTCAAATTTTAATGAAATCCGGGGGCAATAAAAATTACGGAATTTATGAGTGATCGCCTTTTGCAAAATGTGTGTTCCTACTTTAATCACACGATGACAAGAGGCTTGCCATAGAGATTCGCCACAAAGCTACTACGACGAAATGATCGACCGGTACAACACTGGGGACAACACAAATCCATTTTACTGGGCGGATGCACTTAAAACCCAGTTTCCCTGGACACTTTCGTGCCGCAAAGCCAACCGTTGCCCAGTGGAGAGGACTCTACGGGTTATCCTACAAGTCAAAATGATCAAAAAGGGGCCTACGAACACCGTATCCTATGGGGATATCTAGTTGATTGATTTTAAATTAGTGATGGCTAGGGTAGCACACAAAGGAGAAGTGATAGAGTCGGGTGATGAAATTCCTTCTCGTGAGTGACCGGGCGTAGGTCTTAGTCAATTTAATTCATCATTCCATTAAATATTAAATGCAAGAATTAAATCACACAAGAGCATGTAGGATCATACAAGCTATTAACTCGCTAACAAGAGGGCGTGCGGGTATAAGAGATGTACCTACCATGGATTTTAGACTGTGGGGTGCCGAAATTGTTGAGTCGACCGGGGGCAGATTACGCTTATCTTAGTCAGCCCGGGAGTCCAACCGACCCAAGGTAGAGAGGCTTCTAAATCCTCGCCAATGGACGCCCTCTCTCTACCTTGTCCGGTTTCCCTATCATGCTTTCTTCAATTATTACAAATTTAAAATGAAAATGAAATGGTGTCTCTATGCACCGCAATACAAGCAAGGTAATAAAATCCTAAATATAAGCCTTCTAAAATAAACAAAAAAAAGGTACTAATATTGAAAAATTCAATACAAGTGAATCACAAAATTGAGGAATCCTCTCAAGCACGTCCAACTCCAAAGACCGACAACGACGCCATTTGATGAATTGCTTTTTGGTGTGTCGTTGTTGTAAAAGCTCTTCAATCAAAACCTCAATTACCTACAAATATATCACAAACTCAAGTGTAGAGTGGTAAGTAAGGATATCAATCCTAATCTAAGGTGTGAACATGCTAAAAATGAGAGGATAATGAATATAATTCACTTGGTTATTTTTTTTAGACTTTTGGGTTTTTCTAATTTTTTTTATGTTTTTCAAACATTAAAACACTTTTTAGGTGGAAATGTGAAGTAACACTAAACTAAAATGAGAGATGAAATTTACAAACTAATAAGCGTTCTAAATAAGAACTAAGTAATAAGAATGAGATGAAATTAAATTAAATTTGAGAAATATTCAAGGAATGAAACTTAACCTCCACTTTATCAATTAAATGTCTTAATTATTCTATTTTACTAATTTTCCAAATATTAATTTATTTTATCATTTGATTCTCATCATTTGACAAAACAAACAAATATAAAATTAGTTAATCCAATTTTCATCCCCACAACTCAAATGAATAATTGATTTAGAAAAATTATATAAATCACTCGCTAGAAAATAAAATAAAACTAAAAGAAATAAAATAAAATAAAACTAAAAACCTAAAAAAAGTAAAATATAATAAAAATAAAAATAAACTCCTAAAAATTAATCTTAATAAAATAAGATAAAATAAAATAAAAACTAATAAAAATAAAAATAAATAAAATCAATAAAATATAAAAATATAAAAGTAGGAATTGAATCCTAGAAAATTCTAAATAAACTAAAAATATAAAAAATATAAAAAAAATACGAAAGGGAACACATCAAACACACATGATTCGGGACAGAGTTAGGCTAGGTTAGGGTAGGCTAGGGTTACGAGATTGGTAATTTAGTTCCATTTAATGCGCATTTGCCTTGATATATAGTTTTTGACACCGCAAACGGACATTTCACCTACAAGATAAACATTTAAGCACATAAGACACATATTGTCGAGAATTAGCAACTAAAGTACGTCTATTCGGGGTATAAAATGTACAGTTTTGGGTGCTTATCACACCACCCCCAAACAGAGCGTTGCTAGTCCTCGAGCAATAATATAGAGAGAAAGAGAAAGACAAGTAACCAAAAGTGTACCACTCTCGCGAGCACTTGTGATTGCACTTAGCATGTGCAATAAGCCTTTAAACCTATAGGTTGCCCTTCAGGACGAGTTGTGTCTCGTGCGCATTTGCAGGGAATATACCCACAAAATTCTTTATTTGCAAACGACAGTCTATCTCTTATTAGACATAGAATAATCGCACAATCCATCACAAGAAAAATATTTTCCAAAATACAAGCTAGAAGCGTAAAATTTTTAGCTAAGTAAATACTTAAGGAACATCCTTCCTAAGACTCAACGTGTGTAGTGTGAATCAGTCAAAACGGGTCGAGTATCACAAGAGTAATTCCTAGATTCCCTCTTCGGAATCAACGCTTCAACTTCAAATCTCACTAGATATAGATCTCTCGAACGAACTCTCGAGATTAGGGTTAGTGTATCGCTCTTCTGTGTGAGGAGGTGAGTAAATGTAAGAAAGTTCAAACATCGCACACACACATAAGAAAGAAAGAACAATTAGAAAGAAAATGATCTCAGGAAATAATGCTAATCACTATAGCGAGAACGTCGAGTTATTCACCACGTTGACTTTCATTTGCCCGAACACCAAGGGGAAACATGAATGCTTATGGGTGAGGGAGAAATGATATGGAAAGGATATGATGATATGAGGTAGGGTGGTGATGGATGGATGAATGATGAGTGATGGATATGTGATGGGTAAAAGATGGATGCGAAATGGATGTGATAGAAGAGTGTACTATACATGAAGAACAAATGTCTTTATTTCACAACCAACTACTAACTACTAACTCTCTTTCTTTTCTTTTCTCTCTTTTTTTTATGTTTATTTTTTATGCTATTTTTCTATTTTTTTCTTCTTTTTTTTTTACTCTCAACACTGAAGACATTTTACATTTGGAACCAACACTCTTTTTCTCAAAAAATGACGGATGAAATATAAATGGAGAAGATAGGTGAGGGTGTGGGGAATATGTGTGAATAGGGTAGAATATGGTAATGTAATTGGTGAAGTTAATGGAAATGTGATATGGAAAAGTGGTAGGTGTATGGATGAAAACCTAGTGATCGGGATAAATTTCAAGTCACGCGTTTCTTACAACTCGAAAAAGATGTCATTCTCAGTGATCAAGCCAAAATTTTATGAAAGATAATGCGATCATACAACGATTTAGTGTGGACCCAAAAGAAGTTGAATCAACTTGTGACTCGGAGATTGTTTAAAACACTCTAAAAGGGTGAAGGGCACGAATCTCACAAGCTAAAGTCTCTAATAGTGATCCTTAAGGTTCTCTTGAGAATTGTAGTACTCCTCAACTCTAAACCTTAGTGACATGATAAGTGCGTAAATTTTTTTGAGTCTAGAAATTCATAGTGCAACATGCCTTGTTACGTATTACATAAGCTATTCATGAAAAATATTCTCTAGCTTGATTCCTAGACTTTGAAAAAATGGATGATTGAAAATTCACATCAATGAGTGAGATGAAAGAAACTGCACGATTTTTTTTAAATCAGGTTTAAAAATCAAAAAGATTTCAAAAGAGGTACGGTTTTGATAAAATTCCCCACCCCCAAGTAAAAAGGAACATCGTCCTCGATGTTAAGTAAAATAATTCTTAAAATTGAGAGTAAAAGGTAGGAAAGAGATTACCAGAATCAACCGCTAATGAATTGGACATATCAGGTGAAGATGAAACCTTTATAAATGAGTGAGATAGCAAAATATGTACAAGTCTATAATCATGATAGAACATTGGGTGGTGTGAAACACCACCCCCAAACAGGATAAGACTCATACTCAGAAAAAGCGAGTTGCCTCCCGATAGAGCTAAGTTTAACGTCTTCAGCCAGACCGATCGAAACTCACCCAAAAATAAATGATAAGCGAGGAGAGAATGGGGTGGAAGGAAATTTGGGGGATACGAATCACCCCAAAACAAGACTAAACGGTCAATCTTCATAAATGGGGTCAACAAGGTCAATCTTTTCTATGTGAGTGGAGCCTAGCTCCAAGAAGGGCTTCAAGCATTGACCATTGACCTGAAACAGGCTACCATCCTTGGGATTTTGCATGGTGATGGCACCATAAGGGGTAACTGACTCAACAATGAAGGGTCCAGACCACCTGGTTTTCAATTTCCCTGGAAAGAGATGCAACCGAAAATTATACAATAAAACTTTTTGACCAGGGTGGAATTCTTTGCCCATGATGCTTTGGTCATGGATCCACTTCATCTTGTCCTTATACTTCTTGGACAAATCATAGGCATCATTTCTGATTTCCTCCAATTCATTAAGCTGCAGCTTTCTATGGACACCTGCCTCATCAATATCGAAATTAAGGGCTTTCACGGCCCAATAAGCATGATGTTCAAGCTCAACAGGAAGGTGGCAAGGCTTGCCGAAGACCAAGCGATAAGGAAACATGCCAATTGGAGTCTTGTGAGTAGTACGATATGCCCAAAATGCGTCGTTCAACCATAAGGACCAATCTTTCCTATTAGGATTGATGGATTTTTCAAGAATTTGCTTGATCTTGCAGTTAGAAACATCAACTTCACCACTTGTTTGTGGGTGGTAAGAGAGACCAACCTTGTGGGTAACGCCATACTTTTCGACAAGGTGTTTAAAGACTCGATTACAAAAATGTTTACCCCCATAACTAATGATAGATTTGGGGGTTCCAAATTGCGTGAAGAGATGCCCTTTGAGAAATTGGAGCACAACTCGATGATCCTTGGTGCGGCAAGAAATTGCTTCGATCCATTTGGAAACATAGTCAACAGCAACTAGAATATATTGAAAACCATGAGAGGAGGGAAAGGGTCCCATGAAATCGATACCCCACACATCAAAAATTTCAAAAATGAGGATGGGTGTGAGAGGCATCATATGACGACGAGAGAGATGCCCCGAGTGTTGGCAATTGGAAGAAGCCTGGCAATATTTATGGGCATCGTGGAAACGACTAGGCCAATAGAAATCACTTTGCAAAAATTTTGTGGCAGTTTTCTTTGAGCCAAAGTGGCCTCCACAAGCACTACTATGGCAAAAGGACAGAATACTGAGTTGTTCACATTCAGGAACACAACGACGAATGACTTGATTGGGGCAATGCTTGTAGAGAAACGGGTCATCCCAAGAGTAAAACTTCACATTCACCATGAATTTGGAGCGATTTTATTTCGACCAATGATTAGGAAGTTGATCGGTAACAAGAAAGTTAACAATATCTGTATACCAAGGCGAGGTGGAGATGGAAACAATTTGTTCATCGGGAAATGACTCAGAAATGGGAACATGATGAAAGTCAGACGTGACAGTAATGCGAAAGAGATGGTCAGCAACAACATTTTCATAACCTTTTTTATCGCGAATTTCAAGGTTAAACTATTGGAGTAAGAGAATCCATCGTATCAATTGTGGTTTGGAATCCTTCTTATGAAGAAAGTGCTTAAGGGCAGCATGGTCAATATACACGATGATAGGGTAACCTATGAAATATGAGAGAAATTTGTCAAGAGTTATGTGGGTGACCGGATTGGAATAAAACAAATCAAATTTAGTTAAGGGTTATTTTTGGAAATGGTTCAAAGTTGGTAGTTAGGGGGGAATTTTGGGTAAAAGGGGATAAGTTGGTTTTAAGTCACATGGGCGCTAAATTGGTTTTATGTGGGTTTGGCTTCTATCAGGTGACGATTTTTCATTTTGGAGAAATGGGTTCAAGTTGGGTTTGAGTTGGAGAAGGCAAGGGTCGGATTTGCAAGTCGGGTTGCAAGGGGCTAAAATCGGGTATGGATTGGACAGGCCCGACCGGAGGTTTTGTAGGTGGTCGGTTGAGGTCCGACGGAGGTTCAGGAGGTATAATGGGTGAGAACGCCGGGGTTGGGTCGTCCGCCAGAGTAGGGTTGTGCCGGTGGTTTGCTGGGTGGCGAAGGAGGTCCGACGGGTTTCGGGAAAGTGGGGATCTGGAACGGGGCTGGAAGAAGGAGTCGCCAGCGACAGAGGTGGACGGCGATGGGGTCACGGGTATGGGAGTATGACCAGGTGTAGCCGGCCGGCGGGGATCTCAACAGTGGGTCGGGGGTTTTGTTGGGTCGCCGACGAGAGGTTCTGGGTTGCAAGGGGCTGGCCAGGTTTGGAAGGTTGTTGGTTGGTGAGGGTAGTTGCGCACATGGGTGACAGGTGGTTGTTGTGGTGGTGGGCAAGGTTGTGTAAATTTAGGGTAGGAGGTGGGTGTTTAATGGAGGTTTGGTTATGTTAATGGGGGAAGAGAAAGGAGATAGAGTGTTAGGATGAAGATGATGATGATGAATAGTGGAGGGGGTTAGTTTTATGTTTGTGAGGTGTAGGGTAAGGTGGGTGAGGGTGTGTTTAGGTGTAGGATAGTGTATGGGTGTTGTGTGTGTGTTTAAGTTGACCCTAAAAAATTGAAAATTAAAATAACTAAAATCCTACAATAATAAAATCTATAAAACCTAAATTAAAATAAAATAAAACTTCTAATCAATAAAATAAAACTAAAAGAAATAAAACTAAAAACCAAAAAAAAAGTAAAATATAATAAAACTAAAAATAAACTCCCAAAAATTAATCTTAATAAAATGAGATAAAATAGAATAAAAACTAATCAAAATAAAAATCAAAATAAATAAAATAAAAAGATATAAAAATAGGAATTGAATCCTAAAAAATTCTAAATAAACTACAAATATAAAAAAATACGAAAGGGAACAAATCAAACACATACGGTTCGGGACGGAATTAGGGTAGGTTAGGGTAGGTTAGGGTTACGGAAATTGTAATTTAGCTTCATTCAACGCGCATTTGCCTTTATATATAGCTTTTGACACCGTAAATGGACATTTGACCTACAAGGTGTAAGGACATAAATTTTCAATTGAGTCCATGTATTGTTTTGACTTAATTCCGTGAACAAAACTGTGTTTGTAATATGTCATAGTGAGATGTTTATTTGTGTCACGACCCCACTTGGTCTATGACGTATTGAAGAAATTGAAGGCGTTACGGAAAAGCTTCAAATAATTAATCATGCCGAAGTTTAATTGGTGCAAGTTTAATTGTCTTCAAAGTTAATTTCATTCCGAGATCACTCAGGTATGAATGCGTATAATTAATGGTGCTCGGAATTATTTTTATAAAAGATAAGGATGTATTTTTTATAAAGAAAAATGTTCTAAATGTTTTTAAAGTGTTTTAAAGGTTTAAACTATGTTTTATGATGATAAGCTCGTAAAAGAGTTTGACATTTTTGGATCTCTCATTGGAAGAAACGTTTTTATCAAAAATTTAAAAAGTCAAACTTTCGTGTTGTCGTTCAAATGACATCCAATCTCGCTCAAACGAGATGGGATATCGCTCGAACGAGTTCCTCATGTCATTTGAACGACACGTTTTTCGAAGCGGCATTTAAATCCTATTTAAACAGTGTTTTCATTATAATTTTTGGAAGTGTGCTTTCTGGAAAACAGTTTTACGAACCAGAACATTGTTTGCACATGTTTTCTAAGGTTTAAAAGTCTTAAACACATCCTTAGAGTTTGCAAAGATCCGAGTTATCATTCTTATATGGTTAAGTGATCTTACTGCACCAAAGTTGTTTATTCTACACATTGAACATCAAAGGGTTTTACGGTGAATAAAAGAGAATGACTTCTTGTTCGACATCGTAGACGAATCAAAGCCATTCGGTGGACATCGAGACATACGTGGACGCGTGTGTTGTGGACAGGTATCGTGGAAGACGGAATTTCCGCATGGGCACTATTGAAGAACGGTTGAAGATCAGAAGGAGTGTCAAGACCCGTGGGGATCGAGTCTTAGTGTACGGCTAATCTGTCTTTGTAAAATCATTATTTATAGTGATTGTCTGGCTTGGGCCGTCCGAGGTTATTTTCTCGTTTTGGGCTTTTTCCTCGTACATCCGGCGTTGTGAGTATTCTTTACTTTACTTTACTTGCTTTAATCACTAGATGCATGTTTAGGATTAATCAAGATAAAACTGGTTTAAAGTAAGAATTGGGTTTTCACAACTTGGTTTGGTGCATAATTAAAAGTTTGATTTTTTCTGAGAAAAATTGGTTTTGTTTGAAACACACATATCGGGTGTGACACCCCGACTAATTAAATACCGGGTAGCTACTCCTTTATTAAATTAATTCAAAATGCCAAGTTGGTCCAGTTAATAGCATCACTGTCGAAAACATTTTAATGATTACTAACCACCTAGTATTTAAAAAGTAAGCTGCCAAATTTTAATTTAAGTCTGGTTAACATGCAACAAGTGTAATGAAGAATAATAACACCATTCACCATAACGAAGTAAATAGAATACCCATCACATAATGTAAATAAAGTCTGGAGGAAAACTCCTCACTACAAATCCCACAACTGAAATAAGCAATGAAAATACTGAATACTGAATCAATACATGACAAAGTCTGAAAACTGAAATGGAAAGATGTCTCTAATAGAAATGGGCAACATTCCCTACAACTGATAGATACTGAATCTGGAATCCAAATGATAGAAGCGTCTAAAAGCAAATCCCTGTAGCTTCCACAAACAGCTACAGCTCGTCACCTGAATGAGTATTCTATGCATGGTGTCCTTGTGGCTGGGCACCTAAAATGGTTTTACAAGAAAAATAGATTTGAAAGCAAACGGGTCAGAGCCCGAATGTGGAGATATTTTAAAAACCTGCAAGTGCTTTAAAAACATTTAAAACATTAAATGCAAAGTACATGTTAGGACGTGCACTCACCTGATATTCTCACCTCTCGTCTAACTGTGCACACCTAACGTAAGTACCCATCTAAAACGATACAACCCACTAGCTAAGTGACATCATATCTAGCTAGACTGTCATAGGTCCTACCCTTATTACTCGGTTCCATTAACAATATAACGATCTCAATAAGTAGGGGCTCAACGTAAACTCAGATGCTCAATATACAATATATATATCACTATCAGTTAACCCGTTATGTTTTTCTCAAAACAATATCGTAATTATATTCACAACATTAACATGAAGGTTCCCATTAATTAAGTGTATATTATTCACATCATAAATATACAATACAAGCACCCCGAGAACTAAGCTGCGGTGCACACATACTCTGCTATCCATCTCGGTACATCACGTACATAAGGATCACATATTCCGAATCTCTCAGGAATAGTTCACAGATAACACAAATCACAAATAGTGGAGGCGAACACAGTCACATCACATGGGTCACGCACATACCTACGCTCCCACGATCAGCGGACTTACTAACATCCCAATAAGTCTTTCTCTGACCTATGTTCATCGAGGTAACCAGTCTAAATCCGGGCAACACAAGGATTAGAGGGCCCTAAGCGAACGCAAACCTCCCATGATAGCAAGTATGGTAGGTATGTCATACACACAAATCATATACCAATACTAAGTAGACACACGTCTTAGTAATCCCGTAGTTTAATTGTAGTACTATTCTCATTCTAGTACCAATATAATTTATACACTTTATACGATTTCGGTTTATAATCATACGCGCCATAATTTATTCTCACGTCGTAGTAGGCACTCACGTCTCGACTCAAATGTCTATTTGATTTGATCCACGCTTATATAATTTTACTCCTCATAATAACCCAATTGTCCCAAGTATACTAATACACCATCAAAGAAATGTTATTTCTATCCTCGAATAAGTTTACGGGACTCCCAAAATCAAAACAGGTCAAAAAGGCCTAAACTGCCAGCTCGTTAGAAGTCTCGTTCGAACGAGGCTGTTCGAACGAGATTCCAGTTCGTTCGAACGAACTGTACCTTCTAACGAGATCTCGTTCGAACGAAGTTCCCTTTCGTTAGAAGCGACTGGTCAACTCGTTAGAAGCTCGTTCGAACGAGCTCGTTCAAACGACCTGGGAAGGTCTTCTAACGAACGACCAGTTTCGAGCCCAGATTTCCTACTTTCATTTTTCATCAATTCTTCCTCCTCAAATCTCCTCTAAAATTCGTCCCAACAAGGTTTTAAGGTCTCTAATCAATCCTACTCATAACAAGGTTATAAACTAACGTATTTTAAGGAGTTAATTCATCCCAATCATCATTAAATCATTAAATTACATCACTTTCCCCCAATTTTTACAAGAACATAAACCCTAAACTTTTAAATCATGGATTAACCCAATTAAATCCGTTTTAATTTCATCCAATAACTAAAATCATCAGTATAATCATCTACCTACCATTCTACATGCAATTCTCCTCAAGATTTCAAGTTCTAAACTCCAAAATACATGGGTTTTCATGTTTCACCAAGAACAAATCAATTTTATTAAATTCCTACACATGGAAAGAGCATTCTCTTAATTTAAACAATAATAAACCACTTGCCTTAAGTTTATCTCTGATTTTGATGATGATGATGAAGCTCTCTCCCTCTCTTTCTGCAGAATTTCTTCTCTACAAGCTTCCTTCTCCAAAGGTGGCTATGGTGGCTAGGGTTTTCTTTTGGAAAGTTGGAAACCTAATTTGATAACCTCCGTAGCTTATTGGGTCATTAAGGGTTGGTTAGTGGGTTTAGTGGGTCTATTCCAAATCAGATAAAGACTCCTAATTTTCGTCATTTTTAATTCCTAAAAATACGAAATTACCAAAATACCCTTTATATTGCCGGTATGGCCTAAAAATACCCCGGGACCCAAACTACACCCCCGGCTAGTGTTTTCTGACTATCTCGACCCTTCCGGACGTGTTGACGCACTCGAAATGACCATACGGTTAATAGAATTTAAATTCACTTTTATACTTAAAATAATTATATTCTGACGCGACTGTCACCTGCGTCCCAATAAAATGACCAAATTGCCGTATATCAATCTCACGACAAATTTCATAATTCACTATTCATATAACATCATATATACTCGATATAGTCAAATACCAACTCACATCTCGCTAGTATTTTATCCGGATTAATTTCCAATTAATTCTCATTTAATTTATTAATCCCAAAAATAAATATAGCCAAAAATATGGGGTATTACATCGGGCCACTCACAACTCTTCAAATTGGTATCAGATCTAGAAAACATTTTTATTTATTTTGTGATCCGGTGTGTTTGTTTATCTCTCCTGTTTTTGTTTTCTCTCGATGGATTGTCTAAGCGTTGACGATCTACATCGTTTGAATTTAAAGTTTGCAAATCGTATTGAAGTTTTGGAGAAAGAAAATTATGGTTTCAAAAATAGGATTGAATATTTGCAAAGCTTTCAAATTCAAAGAGATATTTGTCGTGAGCACTTTATTTCCTTGTTTAAAGATTTTAATATATTAAAATTGGGAAAAAAGGAGAGTGATGATAGAGTTCTCATTTTAGAAAAAGAATTAGAGGATTTGAGAAATTCTAGTGTTTGTGCCATTGAGAAAAATATTTCGATTAATGATTTTGTGGCACGAGAAAAGGCTCTTAGGGATATGTTTGCTCACATTGAGGGGGAGAGAGATAACCTTCTAGGGGTTATTGAAAATTTAAAGAAGGAGTCTCGAAAGTTTGAGGAGTCTAATTGTTTGCTTGAGTCAAAAGTTTTGAAGTTAAAAACTGATTTAAATGACTCGAGTAGTGATGGTAGCAGCTTATCTTATTCTAGTGGTTCGAATGTGAAGGCTAAAACCATAGTTTGTTTTAGAGCGTCAACCACATCTGAGGGTATTAGAAAAGGTCAACCTAAAGGTCCCATTCCTCGTCGTGTTTTCACATGTCTGCATTGTGAAAGGAAAGGTCTCCTTAGGAGTTTCTGTTTTGATCTTAGAAAAGACCCTAGGAAGATTAAACGTAGTGTCCCATTGGTTCCCAAAACCTGTTTTGTTAGGTATACACCTGTTTGGGTTAGGAAAACCGTTTTGGAGATGTTAAATGCTTCGTTGGTTGATTCTCACATGCATGCACATGATTCATCTCTTGCTATTTCTTATGGTTAGTAGCTTGTGTAGGTGCAAAAAATCAGCCCCGTGGACATAGGCCATTCATGGTCGAACCACGTAAATCTTTGTCTCTCTCACATTTATTTTCATACTTGTATCGTGATGAATTTCCACCCCCGACGGGTGAGATTTTTTGCACCTACAGCTTGCATGTTTTGTCATATGCTAGCCCTTGCATCATGATTTATTATTTGCTAGTGATATGACATGTTTATCTCTTTGTATTTTATTTTTCACTTGTTTGAGTCTTATTTGAAAAATACACAAAAGATTTTTTTTTGAGAAATGTTTTGAAAAATCGAAAATAGTTTTATTTTCTTGTTTGTTTTTGTTTTTGAGTTTACATGTTTGATGTGGCATATTGGTGTGCTTGGACCCCCCCCCCCCCCCCATCGTTTAATTATCCACATGGCTAGGATATTTAGTCATTATTATCGATGCTTAGAATGATCTTAACCATTGTTTATATGTGGTTCTTTCGAAGTTGATATGCATTTTGATTCGACTTTGTATATATGCCAACATCGCACACATGCACAAGTTTATATGAATGTTTGACTTCTCTTGTATATTTGAATTTGGTGAGGCGTTCTTATCTCAATCTTGTCATCTATGCGTAAGTAGACTTAAGCAAAAGTGTGCATATAATAATCGTTTACCCTGAGGATTTAAAATTGGTAAAAATGATGAGTGATTCACTGGAAAGGGCTGCGAGAGTTCAAAATTGACTCGTCGTGAAAGCCACCACTTAAAAGAGCCCAAAAGAAAATGCAATATGCTGAGAAAAGGGCCAATAAGATTTTTTCTAAGTTGAGAATGCTAGAAACCTCAAAAGAACTTGAAAAAGTATATATATATACGGGAGTTTGGTTGGAGAAAATTTAAACGAGTTTGCACATCTAATCCTAATGTTGAAACATTGCAATTTGATGCTATTGTTTGTAGAATTATCAAAATTCTGGATTTGTGTGCATGCAGTATGTTTAGTTCATTAAGATCACTCTTTAATTATCATATGGCTATAATAAAGTTTGATGATTTATCGCTATCAATTAGATATTCTTGATCGTTTTGATGTGTTGGAATTGTGAGTCATTTGTTGTAGTTTCACGTCCATTCATTCCATATCCTTATTTGAGCACATCGGTACTATGTTTGCATGTAATTCACATTTTAAGTTTTTATGAGTTTTTGCGTTTTGTGTTAAAAACCTACTGTTTTAGCACTGTTTTGCATCTGTCAGGCCCTTCCTGGAATTTTTTGTGGAAATTTTTTCACTGGACAATACTTTATAATATTTATGGGAAAGTGGGAAATTTTGGCAGGTCACGCAAAGTCGTTCAAACGACAAATCATCTCGCGCGAACGACATTTGTACTTCGTTCGAGCGACTTCCTCATCTCGTTTGAGCGAAGTCCCTGGCTCGTTCGAACGACAGGCTGAAAAAATGACTTCTGGTTGGTTTGCAGTCCACTGGTTTAATTAGATATATTTTTGGCATTGCATGAAGCATTTCTGGACTGTTTGGTTTATATGCAGGTTATTTTATGTTCCATATTGTTATTTTGCATATGAGTCCATTTATCACACTTGATTTGATTGGTATTCTCTATGTGTGATTCCTTGGTTTACTAGCTACTGCTTTATCATTGCTTGATCATATTTAGCTGATTGTTCATGATTATCTAGCGATTTTCAATTCATAAATTTGTATCAACTTGATTCAAATTGGTTTCATATTCTCATGCTATATATTTCATATTGGTTTATCTCTTCAGCGGATTGTTTATTCGAGACAAAAAAAGGGAGAGATGTATGTGATGTAGGGGGAGATTTTGAGAGCTTCTATTGATATCTGGATTTACATATTGTTTGATTATATTTGTTTCAAATTGGTATTAAATAATTGATCACATGTTTCAAATGATTTGTTCTTATTAGAAATATAAATTGGTATCATTTGTTCCTCCATACTTCACTGGGTATCTGTTTGTCTATTTTATGTGTATAGATATGCTTTCAGCGATTCGAGATTTCAAGTCTACATCACATTCAAACAGTTCATGCTTGCCGGTACTACATATTCTAGTCCGTGTCCTGCATTTTTTTTTTGGGTTTAAGGGATGGGATTTAGGCGTCATACGGCTTGACGGCCCGGTTAGGCATTTTACTGGTTTAGTTTTGTCCCGGAATAGTCAAAGGGGGAGATTTGTAAGGACATAAATTTCCAATTGAGTCCATGTATTGTTTTGACTTAATTTCGTGAACAAAACTGTGTTTGTAAATGTCATAGGGAGATGTTTATTTGTGTCACGATCTCACTTGGTCTACGACGTATTGAATAAATTGAAGGCGTTACGGTAAAGCTTCAAAGAATTAATCATGCCGAAGTTTAATTATCTTAAAAGTTAATTTCATTCCGAGATCACAAAGGTATGAATGCGTATAATTTATGGTGCTCGGAATTATTTTATAAAAGATAAGGATGTATGTTTTATAAAGAAAAATGTTTTAAATATTTTAAAAGTGCTTTTAAGGTTTAAACTACGTTTTATGATGATAAGCTCGTAAAAGAGTTTGATATTTTTGGATCTCTCATTAGAAGAGACGTTTTTATCAAAAAGTCAAAAAGTCAAACTTTCGCGCTGTCGTTCAAACGACATCCAATCTCGCTCGAACGAGATGGGATGTCGCTCGAACGAGTTCCTCATGTTGTTCGAACGACATATTTTTCGAGGCGTCATTTAAATCCTATTTAAATCGTGTTTTCATTATAATTTTCGAAAGTGTGCTTTTTGGAAATAGTTTTATGAACCAGAACATTGTTTGCACATGTTTTCTATGGTTTAAAAGTCTTAAATACATCCTTAGAGTTTGCAAATATCCGAGTTATCATTCTTATATGTTTAAGTGACCTTGATACCCCAAATTTTTTTGTTCTACACATTGAACATCAAAGGGTTTTGCGGTGAAGAAAAGAGAAGGGCTTCTTGTTCGACATCGTAGACGAATCAAAGCCACTCGGTGGACACCGAGACATACGTGGACGCGTGTGTTGTGGACAGGTATCATGGAAGATGAAACTTCTTCATGGGCACTATTGAAAAACGGTTAAAGATCAGAAGGAGCGTCAAGATCCGTGGGGATTGAGTCTTAGTGTAAAGTTAATCTGTCTTTGTAAAGCCATTATTCATAGTGATTGTCTGGCTAGAGCCGTCCGAGGTTGTTTTCATGTTTTGAGTTTTTTTCTCGTACATCCGGCGTTGTGAGTATTCTTTACTTTACTTTACTTGCTTTAATCACTAGATGCATGTTTAGGATTAATCAAGATAAAACTGGTTTAAAGTAAGAATTGGGTTTTCACAACTTGGTTTGGTGCATAATTAAAAGTTGGATCTTTTTTCTGAGAAAAATTGGTTTTATTTGAAACACACATATCGGGCCACTCACAACTCTTCACAAGATAGACATTTAAGCACATAAGACCCATATTGCCGAGAATTAGCAACTAAAGTACGTCTATTCAGGGTATAAAATGTGCAGTTTTGGGTACTTATCAGGATCCATCCAAGAAGGTTCCAATTTCACAGAGATAATGTTGACAGCTTCCACATCGATGCTTTTGTGTGTTAGGGTCTCTACTGAAATGGTTCATCTAAGTTCTATTTAAATTGTTGACAGTGGCTAAGAAAGTGTATCTGCTCGAGAATTCTCCACTCTAGGGATCCAATCCATCTTGACTACTGAAAATAGAGAGGTAAGCTTCATGGCTTTGTCCAAATACCATACCATAATTTTTCATTTAACTCCATATATCTAAAGCATTTGATTGAAATGAGTTGAGAATCACTGTGTGCTATCACCTGTTCGATAACCAGTGATAAGACTAGTTCCAAACCCATAATTAATGCTTCGTACTTGACCTCGTTGTTGGAAGCTTGGAACTAAAAATGTAAAGCATATTCCACATTTACGTCATCATGGGTGTTGATGATAAGTCCTTCTCCACTACCAGTGGCGCATGAAGATCAATCCACAAACGATTTCTAAACTGGAATGTCGTCGTTGAAGTCTTCCCCTAATAATACTCCATGTCTGAGTATCTTCTTACTTTGTTTAGCTAATCGCTGAGCCTTTTCTTGGGTAGCTGAAGTTTTCGGTTGTCGGCGATAACCTCAGTTTTCTTTGGAGCTGAGCTATACCCCGAGAAAGTAAGCGCGACAGGTAAACTTGGGTTATTTATCACCTGTGGGTAAGTGAATTTTGTAATAAAATTTGCTACTGCTTACCCTTTCAATGCAGTCCTTGGCTCATAGATGACCTCATATTCCCCTAGCTTAACTACCCAGGACATCAACCTCCTGACTTTTCTGATTTGTGCAAAGCTTGTCGCAAGCAAAAATCAATGTACACCACAACAGTGTGTTCTTGGAAATATGGTGTAAGAAAAGCTATCACTTAAGTCGTTTAATTAAAGATTAAACTGTCAAAGTAACTCCGAACATTTTTGGGGGAAACTCATTTCTTTAAATCAAACAGATTAATCACAATATGTGTTTAATAAAAATATGTACGAGATATGTTCAAGATTATGTAACTAGTTTTGAAAAATATAACTAAAACAGTTTAAATCAGTTAAATCAGCACACCAACAAGAATGAGATGAGGAGATGTAAAATGATTAAGTACAAAGTTTTTAACGTGGTAAAACCTCACCCAACTGAGGAAAATCCATGGTGACCTCTAAGTAACAAACCAAAAATACACTAAAACAAAATATACAAGTTACAAGCTATTTAACACACATGCAAATAAAACATACCTATACAAGTTCACAATATGTACCCACTAGTTTGATTCTAACTTTTCTGCAGTTCTGATGTTGATGAGGCTTTCCCAGCTTGCTAACTTCTCAACACTTTGTTCCAGTCTTTACGTCGACTCTTAATGTTTCAAGATCTTATAGCCAACACTTCTTGTGTTGGAGTGTGTCAAGTGTTTGTGGCAGTGTACTAACACATGCATGCACACACGCACACTTATATATACAAACAAGTCCTATCAAATTACAAAAAGATCTAAATAATAAGGGTTTTCAATTTCTCTCTTCTTTAGAAATAAAAGACTGTCTTGATCTTTCAAATTAACCCAGAATCCAAGGTTACCTTGCTCAGAAGACGGCCAAGGTCTTAAACAATTTCAGAGGGTTTTGAAAATGTTTTTGAAATCGTAAATCACCAATTGCAATTCCAACTAGATCATAAGTCTTGTTTCATAAGAACTAGAAACGTAAATGGAATTTATTGATTCCTGAGTTGTGAAAAACATTTACAGAATAAAATAATCAAAAAATATGATTTCTCAAGATGAGAAATGAAATAATGCATATCAAAGCGATATGTGACATAGAACGACTAGATCTACAGTTTCTATGAAAAGAAATAGAGATCAAACTTAAAATGTCTAAGTTGGTTAAAATATCTGAAACACAGAGGATTCAAACCACTAACAAGATTTAAACCATCTCGAAAATAACTTTCAAACACTCAGGTTTTCTTTTGGTTGTAAATGGATTTTGGATTTAAAAGGAATTTAGTGTTTAAAACGAGATTAGGGTTTATTTTCTCTCTCTAGCTTCTCTCTCTTTTTCTTCTCTCTCTCTCTCAACTTGACAAACTGGCCAAAAGTTTTTCAAATGCTGAGGCTAAGCCTCCTTTTATACTAGGCAAGGAACGATCGAGAACATCAGCTCAAATCTAATGGCTGAGATTTGGTCTTGAGCAGTTGACTCTCATCCAATGGCTTAACATCAACGGTGGATTAAATGTAGGCTAATTGAACTGAAGAGGGTTCACAGGGATTGGGATAAAATGCATGCATTAAGTTGATAAAAAAGATCTAAGGGCTTAGATTGCGTACAGGTTCTGAGTTTAACAACAACCACAAATCAAGTCGTCATAATGTTGACACGTGTAAGGCTCAGCTGAAATTAAAACGCGTATGCAAACTTAATTACACACACACCCTCAAGTCTCAAGCACTTTCGGATTCTACCCAACCAATCATTCAGGTAAGAAATGATAAAACCAGTATTAGCATAATGGCCCCAAATGTTTTAAAAAATCATTTAAAAATTGTTTAAAAAATCCCAAAATGAGAAAAAACTTATTTTAAAAGGGAATTAATGCACACAAGTAATTAATGCAAAATATCTAACATGTATTCAATCCGTGTGTGTGTGTGGTTGATGATTTACCTTTGAATGAATCAATTGAGGCATCATGAGAAGAATCTAAGGTTCTTTGGTATCTAGGGGATGGGACACAAATTTTGTCACAATTTTCAAACTAGATGAGCACTTATACAATGTAGACTCAAGTAAGTCAAGAGTATAAGTTGCTTCAATCTACCCCTTTGGAAATATGAGACAAAATCTCCTTTGAGTCATCTAGGACTCATAGGGATATGAAAAAAAATAAGAAAACTTATTCCTATACAAAATTATATCTACCCATATCCTAGAAAAAGAAAATTACCTAACTCAACTAATTACAAATCAATACCCTAATAACATCTATTGTAGACAATGGCAGATTCCTGCAAATAGGACTAAGATCAAGCTTCTTAAAAATATGTACAAGAAAAAATGAACTCATAAAACTCAAATTTCTCCCCCGTTTTGTCTCAAATGGACAAAGGGAAAAAAATGCTTAAGTCACTTGAGTTTATTCATCATAAATCATTCCTATCGATTTTCGTAAAGAATGAAATCTATTGTAATCCAAAGGTTTAGTAAACATATCTGCGAGCTGCAAATCAGTAGGAAGATAATTAATTTCTAATTCCTTAGTTTCAACTAATTCGCGTATAAAATGATGTCTAATTTTTATATGTTTTGTTCGCTAGTGTTCAACAGGATTTTTAGAGGTATTGATTGCGCTTTGATTATCACAATAGAGATGCGGTTGGTCTTCTTGAATGCCATAATCATTTAGCATTTGCTTAAGCCAGAGTAATTGGGCACAACAGCTATGTATTCAGATTCAGATGTAGATAATGAAGTGCAATTTTATTTCTTACTACTCTATCCTACCAAATTGTTACCTATATAGTAACACGCCCCTGATGTGCTCTTACTATCATCAGTACACCTTGCCCAGTCGGTATAAGTGTATCCTATTATAATACTAGGAGTATCATTGGTTTATGTATTTAATGATTCTTTTTACACATACTAAGTGGCTCTCTTTAGGATTATTTTGATAACGAGCACACACGCAAACTGCGTACATAATATCAGGACGCGAGGCAGTAAGGTATAGTAAGCTTTCTATCATACTATGATATAAAGTAGGATCTATGGATTTTCCACTCTCATCTTTAGATAATTTGACCGTAGTACTCATGGGAGTTCTATCTTCTTTGGCACTTTCAAGATCGAATTCTTTAACAATCTCTAAAGCATATTTCGATTACGAAAAAAATAAACCTTCTGAATTCTATTTGACTTGAAAACCCAAGAAAAATTACATCTCCTCCATAAGAGACATTTGAAATTCTTTATGCATAATTTCAGAAAATGATTTAACTTCTGAAGGGGAAGTTGATCCAAAAATGATATCGTCGACATAGACTTGAGCTATAATAATATCTTTGTCAAAATATTTGACAAATAGAGTTTGATCATTTCCACCTCTCTTAAAACCTTTATCTAAGAGAAAGTTGAAAATATGTTCATACCAGGCTCTTGGTGCTTGTTTCAGACCATACAACGCCTTTTTAAGACGATAAACATGATTTGGGTACTGAGGGTCAATAAACCCTTTGGGTTGTTCAACATAGGTCTCTTCAGACAAGATTCCATTAAGAAAGGATGATTTTACATCCATTTGGAAAATCATAAAGTGCAAGTAATAGGATATGGAAAAGAGAAGACGAACAGATTTTAAGCAAGTAACAGGAGTAAACGTCTCATTAAAATCTATTCCTTCAATTTGAGAATATCCTTGAGCCACTAATCTGGCTTTGTTTCTAATGATTATCCCACTTTCATTAGTTTTATTTTTAAAAAGCCAATGTGTGCCAATAACTTTTTATGATCAGGCCTAGGTAGAAGATACCAAACATCATGAATGACAAATTAAAGAAGTTATTCCTGCATGGAAGAAATCCATTGAGGGTCATTCAATGCCTCATTTACATTCTTTGGTTCCACAAGGGAAAAAAACATGCATAATGAGCATAGTTTCTTAATTGAGATCTTGTACGTACAGGTTCACAATGGTTACCAACAACGTTATCTATGGGATGATCTTTAGAAACCCAGTTAGCTACTTCAAGTTTCTCAATTGGTAAAGAATCATCTATTTCTGGAGAGTCGTTTTCTAAAAGAATTTCAGACTCTTCCACAATAGTTGGTTCTCTAGTCTTACTCTCAATAGTAGTGTCACCTATAATAACGTTTATGGATTTCATTAAAGTCTTAGTGTGAAGATTATAGACACGGTATGCTCTACTGTCAAGAGAATATCCTAGGAAGATAGCTTTATCTCCACGAGTCTCAAATTTGGATAAGAGTTATCTGTCTTTATAGACGTAACATGTACTACCAAAAGTTCTAAGGTATTTAAGATTGGGCTTCTTCCCATACCACAGTTCGTAAGGAGTTTGTTTAGAATTCTTCCTAAGACAGATCCTATTAATAATGTGACACGCAGTACGAATTGATTCCACCCAAAAATATTTAGGTAAACCCTTGGCATGAATCATAACACGTGCCATCTCTTAAAGGGTATGATTCTTTTGCTCAGAAATTCCATTTTGCTGAGGAGTCTTAGGAGCACTAAATTCATGTTTATAACCATTATAGTCACAATACTCTATAACACCTGTATCTATGAATTCTCCTCCTCATCACTACGAATTCTATTTACTTAAGTGTCCTTCTCATTTTCAATACGAAGTAAGATTTTCAAAAAAGTTATGAAAGTGTCTGACTTTTGTTTTAATAAGGCCACCTAAGTAAACCTGGTGAAGTCATCTACCATAACAAGAATGTAACTGTGTCCACATAGACTAATGGTAAGAGGAGGACCCATTAGGTCCATATGGATGAGCTCCATGAGTTTAGAGGTAAGGATATCTTTAATTTTCTTATGAGGTGCCTTAACAATTTTTCCTTCCTCACATGATCCACAGATAATGTTAGAGATAGGTTTGATCTTTGGAATTTCTCTAACTATTTCTTGTGAAGACAATCTACTAAGGCTATCGTAATTTATGTGACCCACCCTATTATGCCATATTTCATTGTCATCCATTCTGGCAATGTTACATGCTTCAGTACTGTTCTGGACAGTATAATAATTGTCGGGAGTCCTGAGTCCTGTAAGTATGCACTCACTTTTTTCATTTAAAATCTTGTAATTATTCTTTGAAAAGGTGACAGTATGATTTGGGTTGCAAAATTGCGAGATACTAAGTAGATTAGTCTTAAGACCTTTTACTTGAAGAACATTTTCAAGCAGAGGCAATCATTCTTCTTGGAGTGTTCCTGTACTAATGATTTGAGATGATACACCATCACCGAAAATAACTTTTCCTCCAATAAAGCTGGTTTTGTTTAAGATTTTTGTATCATCCCCAGTCTTAGGTTTTAAACACCTAGAGTTTAAATACCAACCAGAAGGAGTGTGTTCAGCTTTTAAAGCAGTAATCACAATGTTACACTTCATCTGGATCAATAGCTCATCTTTTCTAACCCAAATAGCTCTGATTTTTGTTTTGCGCATATTTTCTCTCATTTGATAAAATTTGCGAGCATTAGATTTTTGTTGGAAAATATTTTGCGCATGCATTTGAGTTTTATGGAGGATATGTGAATTTTGTTTAGGAAGGTGCCTAGGAATTCTTCTTGTAAATGATCTTTTAGGTCTGGTCTTCCTCTTTCTATAGTTAGAGTTTTTATCTGGTTGTCTAGGTAGAACATAATTATTATGGCTTATCCTAGAGTAATTAAAGTTTTGGTATAAAGAAGTATTACAGATAGGATTAACTAAACGTCTAGAGTAGCAAACTTCGAAAGAATGTCCGTATATGTCACAGTAAGAGCAATACAAATTGCTTGAGGAGGGTATCTCTTTAGGAAGGTCACTAAACATATGTTTCACGGGATTTTAACATTGAACCTTATTCCTAGGGAGTACAGTTTGAAACACATAATCACTCTTCCTAATCTGAGGGCAAACTATTTAGCCTTAGGTAGACTATCACAGTTAAAGTGACTTGATTCCTCAATATCCAACTTTTTTTGTTTTTTATCAAACTCATCTTTTAAGGATTGAAAATTTGGACAAGTTTACCTAGGTATTTTGCCAACTGACACAAATTTAATTGATTTAAAGTTTTTAATTTGTGTCTTTGAATTTGGGCAAAATCCAATTCCAATTCGATCGTCAGAATTGGTTTTCAAATAAGCAACAAAATAATCAAAACAATTGGAACTATTTTCAAACTTAGCAATTTTTTTTAAAACAGTTGTTGTCTTTTCTTTAGCTTGTTCCAATTCTAATAATGTCCCTTTATATTTTTTCTCCATAGTTTCATTTGTTTCAATCAATTTTTTCAATTTTTGATCAAAAACTTTGACTTCATTTTCATGAGTTAGACATTGGGTTGTATACTCTTCAGCGTTAAGTTTAACCATTAGACTTAGGTCTTCTAGTTTCTTAGTGAGGTCTTTCACTATCTTCTCTAGTCTAGAGCTTTTCTTAAGAGTTTTGGCATAAAGTGTGTGAACATCATAGAGGTCTTCAGTGTCTGAATCACTAAGTGTAGTGTGTTAAGTGACCCCTAAGGATTTAATTCTTTAACTCACACACACATTGACATCGTCATTATCGCTTTCCCTTCTACTCACACACCCCGCTGTAGAACTAACAATGTTCTTAGAAATTAATGCATCTAAACCAATAGCAGCATGATTCATAACAACAGAAGTAGATCTATTAGCATCATCCTCATACTTAGGCACAGGCATATCATCATTATAGACTATCTTGGCAAAATAAAGACATGCAAGGATAAAAAACATCAAATAACTCAGGTTCCTCATTATCATAATCACTTGAATCATCCCATGTCTTGCAAATGTTGGCCCTAGTATGTTTATTGGTCGTGTTCAAGTTAACTCTATAATCTTGTGCTATATGACCCAATTTCCCACATCTAAGACATTCAATATTATTAAAGTCTTTGTTAAGTCTCGTATGAATATCCTTGTGATGTTTGTCTTGACCTTTCTCATGAGGTTTGTGATTAGACTGAGTTGGATAATTTGGCTTGCCTTGTCTAGTTGCCATTTTATTTCTAAATTTCACAATCTTCTCAAACTTCTTTGACATCAAGGCAATCTGATTATCCAAACTATATATATCACATTCCTCATCAGAATCATTATTGGGAATACTAAGCTCAGGTCAGCTTAGAAGAAAAACTCAAGTTGGAACTAGTCTGTTTCCTATGGGATTGGGTTAATTGTTTCTTGAATTGTAGTTCCATTTCCACAGTTCTCAGTTTACTACTGAGTAATTCAGGAGTGATATTTTGATCACTCATTTCCTCAATATCATATCTTTTGTTATCAAATTTCTATGGCAATGACCTTAGAATTTTTTAGACAATTTCATTTCTATCGTAGGTTATCCCATTAGAATGTAACTTGGTCACAATGTCAGCTAAATTAATGTAAGAGTCATTAAATGATTCAGAGTCTAACGTAATTAAATAGTTATACTGCTGGATAAGCATCTATGTTTTAGCAGCCTTAACTCTAGTGTCTCCTTCATGTGCAGTAACTAGTGTATCCCAAGCTTCCTTAGAAGTGGTACAAGATGAGATCCTTTTGAACTCATGTTCATTTATAGACATAAAAATGGCATTATTTCCTTTGTTATTGTTCAGAGAGGCTTGTTTCTCTTCTCGAGTGAATTCACTTAATACTTTCTTAATCCTCTCATTACTTCCTTCACTGGCTGGTTTAGTAGGACAAGTATATCCAATTTCAGCAATGTCCCAGACATCATCTCCTAAGGTTCCTTGTATGAAAGCAACCATCCTTACTTTCCAGTAAGGAAAGTTATTTCCATCAAAGAGAGGGGGTCTGTACAAGTTACCAAATCTTTTATTTTTCTCGTCCATTATTTAATTTTAAGAAAACAATTTTAGAAACACAAGATCTTTAAAAAAAAATTCCAAAGCTCTGATACCAATTGAAAAGATGTCACTTAAGTCGTTTAATTCAAGATTAAATTGTCTAAGTAACTCCGAATGTTTTTTGGGGAAACCCTTTTCTTTAAATCAAACAGATTAATCACAAGATATGTTTAATAAAAATATTTACGAGATATGTTCAAGATTATGTAACTAGTTTTGAAAAATAAAACTAAAACAACTGTAATCATCACAACAACAAGAATGAGATGAGGAGATGCATAATGATTAAGTACACATAGTTTTTAACGTGGTAAAACCTCACCCAACTAAGGAAACATCCACGGTGACTTCTAACTCACAAACCAAAAATCCACTAAAATAAAATATTCAAGTTACAGGCTATTTAACACACATGTAAACAAAACAGATCTATACAAGTTCAGAATATGTACCCACTAGTTTGATTCTAACTTTTCTGCAGTTCTGATATTCATGTGGCTTTCCCAGCTTGATAACTTCTCAACACTTTGTTCCAGTCTTTACGTCGACTCTTGATGTTTCAAGATCTTATAGCCAACACTTCTTGTGTTTTAGTGCGTCAAGTGTTTGTGACAGGGTACTAACATATACATGCACACGCACACTTACATATACAAATAAGTCCTATCAAATTACAGAAAGATCTAAATTATAAGGGTTTTAAATTTCTCTCTTCTTTAGAAACAAAAGAATTTCTTGATCTTTCAAATTAACCCAGAATCCAAGGTTACCTTGCTCAAAAAATGGCTAAGGTCTTAAATAATTTCAGAATGTGTTTGAAATTGTAAACCACCAGTTGAGATTCTAACTAGTTCATAAGTCTTATTTCATATGAACTAGAAATAGAAAAGGAATTTGTTGATTCTTGAGTTGTGAAAAACATTTACAAAAGAAAATAATCAACAAATATGATTTCTCAAGATGAGAAACGAAATAATGCATATCTAAGAGATATATGACATAGAACAGTAAGATCTACAGCTTCTACGAAAAGAAATAGAGATCAAACTTAAAATGACTAAGTTGGTTAAAAGATCTCAAACACAAAGGATTCAAACCACGAACTAGATTCAAACCATATCCAAAATAACTCTCAAACACTCAGGTTTTCTTTTGGTTGTAAACTGATTTTTGATTTAAAAGGAATTTAGGGTTTAAAACGAGATTAGGGTTTATTTTCTCTCTCTGGATTCTCTTTTATTTTATTCTCTCTCTCTTCTCTCTCTTCTTTCTCTCTCAACTTGACGAACTGGCCAGTAGTTTTACAAATGCTGAGGTTAAGCCTCATTTTATACTAGGCAAGGAAGGATCAAGAACATCAGCTCAAATCTAATGGATGAGATTTGGTCTTGAGCAATTGACTCTTATCCAACGGCTTAACATCAGTGGTGGATTAAACGTAAGATGATTGGACTAAAGAGGGTTCACAGGGATTAGGATAAAATGCATGCAGTACGTTGATAAAAAAAATCCAAGGGCTGAGATTGCGTACAGGTTCTGAGTCTAACAACAAACACAAATCAAGCCGTCATAATGTTGACAGGTGTAAGGCTCAGATGAAACTAAAATGCGTCTGCAAACTTAATTAAACACACACCCTCAAGTCTCAAGCGCTTTCGGATTCTACCCAACCAAACATTCAGGTAAGAAATGATAAAACCAGTATTAGCATAATGACCCCAAATGTTTTAAAACCCAACTTTTAATTTCTTAAAAATCATTTAAAAATTGTTTAAAAAATCCCAAAATTAGTAAAAACTTATTTTAAAAGGGAATTAACTCACACAAGCAATTAATGCAATATATCTAATATGTATGCAATCCTAGTGTGTGTGGTTGATGATTTACCTTTGAATGAATCAATTGAGGCATCATGAGAAGAATCTGAGGTTCTTTGGTATCTAGGGGATGGGAAACAAATTTTGTCACAACTTCCAAACTAGATGATCACTTATACAATGTAGACTCAAGTAAGTCAAAAGTATAAGGTGATTTAGTGCAATCTATCTTGAGGCTTCAATAAGTGAAAGTGTTAGCTTCTCTAAGCATGGATACCTAATTTCTGCTCCTTAGAATGCTTGGATGGTGTAGTAGACGGGCTTTTGAACTCTACCTTCTAATCGGATCAAGGCAGAACTAACAATTGACTCTAAAATGATCGATTATAAATACAACCTTTCTCCTAAAACTGGTTGGGAGAGTAATGGTAGAAACCCCAAATATCTCTTCAACTCCAAATAAGCTTTCTCACATTCATCATTCCACTCAAAGGTCTTTTTGATCACCTTATAAAATAGAAGACACTTATTTATTGCTCGGGACATAAAACGGTTAAGGGTTTCCCCTCTTCCTATTAGTTTCTAAATGTCATTCTTGTACGTTGGATATTGAATCTTAATCAAAGCCTTTATCTTTTTGGGATTGGCTTTGATTCCCCTCTAGTTCACAATATAACCCAAGAACATTCCTTCTTGTACCCCGAATATGAATTTGGTCAGGTTGAGTTTTATATGCTGCTTCTTTAACTGGTCAAACATCTGAGCTAAGTCTTTGATGTGGCCGGCAGCAACCTTACTCTTGGTAAGCATGTTGTCCAAATATACCTCCATATTTTTGCCAATCTTCTCTTCATACACTTTGTTCACCAGTCTCTGGTATGTTGCTCTAGCATTTTTTATCCCAAAAGGCATAACATTGTAGAAGTATGTACCTAGATTAGTATTGAAAGACGTGCTCTCCATATCTTTTAGCTTCATTTTAATCTAGTTGTAACCAGAATAGGCATCTGTGAAGTTGAGTAATTCATGACTTTCAGTTGTATCTATCGATTGATCAATCCTTAGTAAAGGAAAATGATCCTTTGGGCATGCCTTGTTGAGGTCAGTAAAGTTGATACTCATATGCTATTTGTTATTCTTTTTTTTACCATTACTACATCGGCCAACCAACTACGTTACTTAACATTTTCTATGAATTGATCTCTCTGTAATTTCTCCACTTCCTCTTGGATGGCCACGTTCTTCTCAGGACTGAACACTCTGCATTTCCGCTTAATCAACCTAGGATATTTGTTTATGTTGAGCTCATGGCAGATGAAATTAGGTTAATTCATGGCATATCCTCATGGTTCCAAGAAAACACATTCTTTCTCTCTCCAAGGAATGCAATCAATTCCTATTTTAGGGAAAGTGTTAAGTTCGAGCCAATTTTAGTGGTTCTTTTTGGCTTTTCATCATCAAGAACAATGGTCTATGTTGCCTCCATAACCTTTCCCTTCACTAGATCTTCTTCCTCCTGAGGATCCAGAGTGTCGATATGATGGGTGGTAGTGTTCTTCTGCACTTCATTCTGCTCGACAAAAATGTAATAGCAGTCTTTATCTTCCATTTGGTTACCTTTCACTATGTCAACTCCATAATTAGTTGGAAATTTCAAACACTGATGTATTATAGATTGTACGGCTTCCAAATTCTTCATCCCAACTCTGTCGAGAATCATGTTGTAGGATTAAGGGACATTTTTATCCAGTGCAAAGAAATGAATCCTCTTATTTATGCTCATTGGACAAGTGCCAACCAAGACATCCATCTTGATTTTCCCCAAAGGATAAACTTTTTCTCTTAAGAATCTTATGAGGGGCCTGTGATAAGGTTTTAATTTTCTGTCTCATAGCCCTAGACTGTTAAAATAGTTAAAAAACATGACATATATTGAAATCCCATTATCTACTAGGATTCTTGCCACTCTGCCATGGTGAACTCGACAAGTGATAATCAGTGGGTCGTCATAAAGGTAAAGTACTCCATTCATATCATTCTTGGAGAAGCCAATCACTAAACTTTCTTTGTTCACTTTCCTGGACCAACCATCTATGTACTTAGAAAGTTCAATCTGTCAGATGGAAGGATAGGCTTTAGCTTCATTTAGATAAGCCTTTCTCTCAGCTATCTCATCTCTGCCACCAGCGTCTCCTCCTGTAATGAAACTACAACCAAAAGAAATTATTCCCACCTCAACTTTTGACTCCTTGGGTTTTTTCGATAGGTCGGGATCGTCCTCATAATCATCACCGAGAGCCTTTTTATTGTCATATTTTCCTCTACAAGGTGACTCATACCTCCTTCTGGTATCTCGACGACTGTCCGATCAACAAACCTAGTCAATTTCCCTCATCAGATGAGAGTTTCCACTTTGTTCTTCAAAGTGATGCAGGTGTTAGTGGTTTACCCATGTTCTCTATGAAAATCACAATATTTAGATTTGCCTCTTCGATTGGGAGGCGACTTTAGTTTCCCAGACCAGTTTAACCTTTTATTACCTCTAATCTCCTCCAGTATTTTATGCATGCCTTTGGTCAGGGGTGTATATTCATCATACTTATTAATTTTATCAATCTTCTTATCTTTTTTATCCTTTTTGGTTGAACTCTTTTGGCTTTCAGTCTTCACCTCTGGACCTTTTTTAGAAGCCATTGCCTCCTCGATGTTCATAATCTCCCCAACCTTGGCCATTAATTTTGTCATAGTCTTGGGAGGATTTTTTTTCCAGTGCATAATGAAGATCTTTGGCGAGCTATCCATTTATCAGCGTTGCGATGGCACTCCTCTCCTCATAATCAATCACTTCTAATTTCTTATTATTGAAGCGAGTGATGTATTCCTGAGTAATTTATCTAGGTCTTTGATGAACGCTTAAGAGATAAGTGACACTCTTGACTGGCTTTGCCCCAAAATAAAAAATGTCGATAAACAGGTCGGCCAACTGAAGGAAGCTAGAAATCTGCCCTCTAGGTAGGTTGTTGTACCATATCTGGGTTGAGCCTGTGATGGAACTTGAGAATTTCCGGCAACGTATCTCGTCGGGGACAGAGTATATATCATAAGCAACATGATATTACTCAACATGGAGAACTAGATTATTCTTCCCATCATACTTGGGCGTAACAACTGTAACACCCCGTATATCTGAGTGTTTAAAATTTAATTAATTCGGTTATTTTAAATTACACATGTGACGTAATTTAATTTAATTTAATTTTATGTGTTTATTAAAATAATAATCGAGATAGATAATTATTAATATTTGTGGAATAAAATTACTAAGTGAATAGTAAATAGTTATTATACAACAAGTGATATCGACGTAACGGTGTTATATCTGAATCGGGAGTCGCATGTAGACTATATGGGTTCGATATGCAAAATTTATGTAGAGTTACTTGGATGGAAATTTTGAGGTGACAGTTGGTTTCGGATGAGTCGAGATAGACAATATAATGTACCCGAGAGTAGTAATTGGGTCCCGACACCTTTTTGGACATAATCGATCCCGCGTGGGGGTATTTGGGTCATTTAGACTTGGCTCGTTAGCCCAATTTCGGGATTAGGGATTATAAGCCTAGGTTTAAGATTTTGGGGTAGCCACAGTTCATATTCTAAACCTTCGAAATTGAGAAAAGAGAGAAGGAAGAAAATAGGGGAGCTTTAGGAGACAAATTCAAAGAGGAATTGGGTATGCTATCGTCAATTCATCTTCTACAACGCGTAATCAAACCCTACAAACCTAGAAAGGTAAGTAATTAACTTTCTTCTGATTTGATTTGCATAAACACATGTTCATATCATGGTAGGTGTACAAATCCGTTTTTGGGGAGGGTTGTCACATGAAAAATGGGTTTTTGGTGATTTGGGCATTAGATGTACAATTAAATGTCCAATTGATGTTGAAATACCATATGATATTGTTGGAATCTGATTATATTCGAAATCCAGAAATAAACTCGTCCAATTAAGAAATTTTGTAATAAAATTTTGGGAAGAGAATTGAATGACCCTTATAAACCCAATTCGTAAATTAATTGATGAAATAGGAATTATTGATGTTTAATGATGTTTATGATGATTAGACACTAGTTGAAATGTGTAATAAACATTGAGTATGATTAGGTTGAAGTTTGGGATGAATCCATGGAGGTTTGAGGAATAAAAATGGAGGAAATACCATTGGGGAAGAAGTTGTTACGTGGCAGGATCGATAGATCAATCGATTTCATCAATCGATCGATAATGCTTGGTTTCAGGCAATTTTTCTTATTTAATTTTTGGACCCTAGTTTTTTTGGGAATTGTTTTAGGGTTATTTAATTAGTGTAAAATTAAGAGGAAACCTATTACCTAGAGATTATGGGTAAAAGTATGTTTAATTATAAAGTGAGAAAAGGTGAGGAATTTAAAGAATGAATTAAGTGAGATAAATTCATTAACATTCAAAATACGGGCCAATTGGATGATTCTGGGTATTTTAGCAAGGTGAATCTACGTGGATTATTTAATTGATGTGAATATTAAATAAATCAAGATTCGGGAAATAGACTCGAGGATTTTAGGCTAGTGCTACGGGTATTAGGCACAGTTTAGTCGGATTGGTTTTAATTATATATATATATATATATATATATAGGGGTACTTTATAAATATTGGTGTGGATAATAATTATGTGAAAACATACCCCCCTATTGCTACCATGGGAGTTTGTGCGATGTGGATGAATCCCCTGGCTAGTGAATGCAGGGAGAGTATAGTCCCCAGGTCATATCCCCCGGTATTTTATTGTGTGATTTATTTTTGTGGTGAGACACTTTGGGTATGATTCGTTCTCACTCTCGAGGGAATATTACCGCCTCCACTACGTTTGCGATTTTATTTACCTATTTCAGTGTGAGTTAACCGACTTATGGTAATCAGATTAGAGTGATTATACTTGGGATATGATAGAAGTGTAGAGACAAGCATCCATGAGTTATTACTCGGGAGGATGGTTATTATACACGGCATATGCGTGATTGTTGTAGTATGATTTTACGTGTATAATAGAGTAGATAATTATATACGGGTTAAATACATAAAGTGTGATTGTATTACATATATAACTAGTGTGAAAGTTATATGATTAATTAAAGTGTAAATGATTAAGTAAGTTAATGAGTAATATAACTTATGAACCAAATGGAGGAATCACTCGGGATAGATTAGGGTGATAGAAATATTTGTAATTAGTCTAGTTAAGTGGGGTAGTAAAACTAGATGGGTTGGAAGGTAAGCGTTAGGTGTGCACAATAGTTGAGGGGGGAGCAATATCTCAAGAGAGTGCGACACCTGCTTAAATAACAAAAAGTGTTAATGCATATTTAATTTTTTCATCTTATTTCCTTGCTAAATATTTTTCAAAAGGTTTTGGGCTCTGACCCATGTCAAAAATATTTTCCAAAACATTTTAGGTATCCAGCCACAGGGACACCAAGCTTGACGACTCATTCCAAGGATGCATGGCTATAGAATCTGTGGAGGCTTACAGGATCTTGTGTAGACGCTTTAGTTATTCATTCCTAGATTAGGATTTTGATTTAGTACTTCAGTTGGGCATGTTTCCCTTTCAGTTGATAAACTTTTAGTTTTTTATCAAACGATAAATTTCGATTCAGTTTTATTTATGTAGACTTATGATTTCGATTCTGTTTTGGAATCGATGGTTTATTCGGTATTCATTATCTATCTATTTACTGTGTGATGATTCAGACTTTTATATGTGTTGTGGATGAGTTATTATATTTCTATTTTTTTGCATGTGGTTACATTAATGAAAGATAAAATTGACACCGGCATAATTTAACATAGGTGGTTAGTTAATTAAAAAGGTTTCGACAGTGATGCTAAGAATGAACCAAATGAGATTCATTTTTATTTTGATAAAGGAATTATCACCCGTGATTAACATAGGATAGGTGTCACAACAACTGGTGGCTTGAATTTAGAATGTGTGGGGCAATCCATAATAGTCTAAATGAAAGGGGATCCCTTCACAAAACTCCTCTGCAAAGGGTTCTTAGTCTTAGACATTTCTCCCAAATGATCTTCTAGTCGCTTCACGGATCCTTTCCAAGAATGCTCCTCTAGTTTTCACTTAGTTGAGGCATCTTTGGTGGATTTACTGTACACATGTACTGAGCTCTCTTTCTGATAAGTCTGTTCGGCACGCACAGAGCCTCTTACGCTAGCCCTAACGGATCTTTCTCTGTGCTCGCGGTTCCTAAATGTCTCTCTGTGATAATATTTGGTTGCTCGAAGCCCCAAAAGATAAAAATCACATGCCTTACTTAAACGTTCCAAGATGCTCAGTCGTTAAGAGGATAAAGATCGACTATTATAATAATTCGTAGATCAAATTGATCATATTGTCCCAAACGATAAGATCTATCACAAGAAGATCTGGAGCGTCTAATTCTCTCAATTTTGGCGAGTGGAGGTGGAGTTTCCCTCAGGGATGGAATAATAGTGGACTTATCTTGCAACGCGCAAGCCAACTGCCTAACTGACTCTTGCGTGGCTTCATGTCCTTTAGCAAGGTTAAGTAAAATTCCTTGAAGATCTGCCACATTGGGAGGAGCATATGGATCTGGATTTTTACCTACAATCGCAAGTCTGATCTCAGGAACAGTTGTTATTTCTCAGAGAACTTCCAAAGTGAACAAGTAAATAAAATAGATAAAGATCGATAACCAACAGTCGTTCCCATAGATGGCGCCAATCTGTTGGTTTCTAAAATGGAGTAGGTCCAAATTTATAATCACATATAAGATAAAGAAAATTAAGCAAGACAAACACACAACAAATAGGTTTTTAAAGTGGTTCTGCTATGAGAAAATACTACGTCCATTGCTTTTAGTATCTCTGGTGGTTACAATAGCGCAGGGTTGAGTATGTTTGTTCCCGATTGAGTCATCCTTTTGAGCTAAAGGACATCATGTATTTATATTGGTTGGGAACCCAAGAGATGGAATGCATTTATATATTCAGGCATTTACATCTATATACAATAAATAAGACTGTTTATATTTACAAGTACATGTACAAATCCTGTTGGCTATTCCACCCGAGTGACTTTTGTTATTCTTGATGGTTTGTGTTCTTGAGGTTGGTCGGCCTATTGGCTGGCCAAGAAAGTAAGTATTGTGAGGATATCCATGTAGGAGGACAGATATTGAGAAAGGATAGGCCCCCAATTTTAAACTCTTAAATAATAATAATATCCTTGTTTATATTTCTTTTTTGTGAAATAGATATGCGGAAGCGTTAGGGGTGATGGTTCAATAAATAGAATTACCAAATTTTAATTTCGTTTTCAAATTAAAATTAAACCAAGTGAAATTAAATTAATTCATTAATTCATTTTCACTTAAAAACAATTAATTAATCCAAGTCCTAGAATTTGCCTAAGTCATATTTCTCATTATTTCCAAATTAGGCCAAACCAGTTTTAACTAAAGACTTGAATTAAATAAACTTTACCCAAATTTAATTATGCAGAAAATTAAATTAAGTGTGATAATTAAAACTAATTTTATCTTGAATTATCCTAAGCATGCATTCTAAGTCATTATGCAAGATAAAATAAATCAATCACACTACGCCGCGATGTACGAGGAAATACCCACAACGGGAAATAAGCTCGGACGGCCCTAGCCTCAAATCCACTAAGTATGAAATTTTACAATTACAAGACAAAAGACTTACATCACACGACTCGATCCCTCTCAAGCCTCGTTGTTCCTTCTTGTAAACACCTCCACTTAGCGAATAACCCCGGAGGTCCACCGCGGTCTCGAAATCCACCGATCGGACTTTATGTGGTCACCGTCACCCAAACTAGGAGCCTTTCTCCAAGTGGGTAAATCATGAAAACCTCTTCTTCTTTGTGGAATTTAGAAGCAAACCCAAACTTCTATTCAAACTAATGTAGAGATAAACCCGATGCCAAACTCCAAGCAAGATGTATATATATGAACTTGGATAAACAAAACTATGGGTGTAATACTAAAGTGTATATTGATTTTTCCTTAAAAATTGACACTTTAAAACAATGAACTTTTCCCTAAAATAATTTTTCTCTCAAACACTCTTTAGAGGTTGGTAGGATATGAAAAGTTTTGTTGGAAAAAGTTGTTCCCGCACATTATAAGTTATGAAAAAGTTAGTGGAGAAACAAGTGGGAAACATGGGTAAAAACTGTCAAAAACTGCCAAAAACTGTTCCCGCCTGACGTCTCATTCGAACGACATTTCGTTCGAACGAAATCTCGTTCGAACGAGACTTCTAATGAAGTTCCATATTGAACTCATTAGAAATATCGTTTGATATCTTGTTCGAACATAAGGTTCGTTCGAACGACATATCAAACGACATTTCAAAGGCCTATACTGGGGACTCGTTGGAAAACTCGTTCGAATAACTTGTGGTTCAAACGACACTTCGAACGAACTCACAGAATGTTCAAAAATTCTTTTTGAGCCCAGAAACATTATATACTTTATATATAAGTTTTACTAGAAAAACATCTGAAAACAAAACAGAGTTATAAAAACCTAACACCCAATATAAACTTGTTCCAAGCTCCTATATATACATAAATGCATTCATACCTTGGGAGCACGGAACCACTGTTGATGACGTTGAAATGAGGCACATAAACCACGACTTTTGATGAAGCTTTATACTCTTTGTTGCTATGTCTTCAACAAACACGTCATAGGCGTGGAGGATGATCAATATACTCTATCCTATGACACAAACGTTTTTGTCCGGAATTGAGCCAAAACTACAAATGACTCAATTGGAAATTTGTGTCCTTACAAATCTCCCCCTTTGGCTATTTCGGGACAAAAACCAAACAAAAATCCTAAAGGGCCGTCAAGCTCTACTAAACGAATAAAAGTCCCACCCAAAAATACAATTACAATGCTTGACTCAAACAACCCAAAGGATCACAATCTTTGCTGGTGAAAGTTGCCACTTATAATATGATTCCTGCACACTTAAGCAAACACATTACACGCATAGGGAATATCAAAATATTTAATGCAAGTACTCTCCCTAAATTAATTCTCTCCCTTTATCAATAGTGATCAAATTAGAAAGACGCCTCCCCCTAAGATAAATCTCCCCCAAACTAAGATACAATTATAATAGGTTTAGATTACCATTTCTCCCCCTATCATTTCTCCCCCTTTTTGTTCAGGAATAGACAAAGGTTAAAGAATAAAACATTAACTTAACACCCCCAAATAAAGCATATACACCCTCTATAAACTAAGCAAGGGACATATAGAATGGAATGACAAGCTAAAACATGTAATTGTGCATATAGTGATGAGAACGTTAAAGCACATGGGCAACAACAATTCAACTAATCCAACAAATAAAATCGGATACCAACTAGGATGCACTAAAATGATACCAATATGATATATAAATTGTTAAGCATGTGATATCAACAGAGAATGCAATAAGATGGATACCAAATATGAATTATAGCATATATGGATTAGAAATCAAGGCAAAGACTAAACAAAAATATCAAATATATGTATACATAATATATACCAAAGAGACTCGAGTACACATATATAGATATAAACATACAAATGACACATACAAAATATA
The DNA here is from genome assembly GCA_949130495.1 of Sambucus nigra. Lineage (NCBI taxonomy): Eukaryota > Viridiplantae > Streptophyta > Magnoliopsida > Dipsacales > Adoxaceae > Sambucus > Sambucus nigra. The sequence continues at coordinate 75,699,337 of OX422210.1, read as the reverse complement.
ATAGGAGTCTTTCACACTCGTATGGCAAAAATGTGTCATATGGAAACGGAAGTGTTGGGGTGTTAACAACGATTAAATTTAGGCCCAATCACTCAAAACATGTTCACAGAGTTCTCAATTGGTTGCAAACTTCATTACATTTGAATATAACCTCATGTGACAATATAAATTGAACTCAATGAACAAACATACACAATGCATACAAGCCTAGAGTTTTGATGATTCTACAAACCAAATAGAGTCATGACAATAAAGACCACTAGGATAAACAGACATTGTGCAAGCCGTTGATATACCATCCAATCTCCCTCAATAAGCATTTATATATTCTTTTTATATTGAATGAATATAGCAATTAAACATAGGCCTTGGCAATTATTTTTCTTTTAGTGCCATTTTTCTATTTTTAGGCCTTTGGACCACATATTTCTTTTAGGTCCATTTCAAATGGTGGCTTACAATCGTAAAGGATTATTATTCCTTTCGGAGCCCTTGCCCATGCACATTAATATATCATTTTTTATTTCTCACAAATCTCACGTGCAACAGATTTTGACATGCACTAGTCCTCCTAGATCATAAATATGTAAATGACTAGATTGGTAGGAGAACATCTCACAAAGCTCAAATATAACATGTAACATTAAAATTTCAAATGAACTCGTGCATGTGTGAATAGAGGCATATAAAAATAGAATCCATTTAATCAATACAAAATCCAACTACTCCATAAAAATATGGTAAAGAACATTTTAAGGATTGACAATCTAAACCAAAAGTTCTAGCCACATGGGAGCGTAAAAGATGGGATTCAAACACAAGTGTATGCCACATAAAGTGTGTCAAACTAAAATACACACAAAATAAAATATTTTTGAGTTTTTAAAATTTTTAATCAAAAATACAAATATATACTCAAAAGGACAAACAAAAATCATTTGTATTTTTCATGAAGCTTAAATTACTCAAAGGGAAACCACAAATGATAAACAAAAATCTTTATGTATTTTTCAATTAATACAAACAAAATAGATATAATACAAAAAGATAAACAAAAATCACAATTCTAGCATGTGATAAGGATGGAGTATAGACTAGAAAATGATAAACAAGCATACATTTAGCATGTGAATATAGCATGAAGTACAAACGCTAAAGTATGCAAACACTAGCACATTCATCCTTTAGATTTAGCAAGGGAGGAAGCATGTGAAAGTAAATGAGAATCAAAAACCCTATTTTGCAAGGCAACCAAGTCAGATTTCCTAACCCAAATTAATGAAGAATGACTATCTTGGGGTGTAGGAATTTTAAATACCTTGGTTACTTTATGTTGGGATTTTTTAGAAATTCGTTTAAGATCAAAACAAAATTTCCTAAGATGACCTTTTCGACCACAATGTGTACAAGTAAAAACATGTCGAAAAGATTTGCCTATGGAATGATCTCTAAAAGCATTCCTAGTAGATTCTCCTAAAATGTTAGTTTTGGCTTTATGAGTAGATTCATTACAAGATTTGAAGCCTAAACCACACATGTCATTTTTAATTTGGACCGTTCCTAATATTTTATCTAATTTTTCCGAATGACACTCCAAATCAAATTTGACGTTACTAGAGTCTTTTAATTTATTTTGCAATTCTAAAATGTTAGACTCTAATAAAACATTTCGCTCTTCAAAAGCAAGAAGCTCCTTTTTCAAGGATTCCATTAAACCCCTAAGGCTATCTCTCTCGCCGTCTATATATTCAAGCTTCTCTAGAAGAGCTTTCTCTCGTGTCCTAAGGTCTTCAACCAATATACTATCATCAACGACCTTGACACGCTCTCTTAAAATATCTTGTAACTTCAAATTAGCTCTTTTCAACTTAATTGATTCTTTATAAAGTTCTTGAAAAGCATTTTGAAGTTCACTCACATTAACCTCTTCTTCATTTTCACTCTCTCTTTCTTCTTCACTCTCACTATCATCAAAGATAAGGGAATCAAAAACTTTGACCTCGGAAGTGTCATGTGTTTGAATATCTTTATGAGAAGATTCACTTTCGATGCTCACATGACTAGCCATAAAAGACACAAAATTTAGCTTAGTGGGGGAATCGGGTCCCTCTTCCTTATCACTATCACTAAGGGTTGCATTATATGACATGGGTCGTTTACCCTCTTTCCTTAGTTTAATGGGGCACTCAGAAGCCCTATGGCCATAACCCTCACAACCAAAACACCTATTTGACTCGTCTATATTTAATTGTTCATTAATAGGTTTGGGGATCTTCTCGATTTTGTCATACTTAGAAGTTTCAAATTTCTTAAAATCATTTTTGAATTTATCTTTGTTAAATTTAAGAAATTTTCTAAATTTCCGAGCAAACAAAGCCATATCTTTCGAGTCACTATCACTCTGGCTCTCTATTACTTGTTTGACCTCTTTTCGGGCTTTTAAAGCAACGCCCTTTTCTATTTTATTTTCAGTTTTAGAGGGAAACATGTCTAGTTCATAGGTTTGTAAATCACCTACGAGCTCTTCTAATTTCATAGAGGCTAAAGTTAGTAAAGAATTTAAAATGGTCACTTTTGGTATAAATCTATCTGGAAGGGACCTTAAAATTTTCTTTACAACTCGGTTGTCGGGCATTTTCTCTCCCAAATTAAAAGATGAATTAACAATATCAGAAATTCTAGCATAAAATTCATTAAAAGTTTCTTTTTCATTCATTTTGATAGTTTCGAATTGAGTGGTGGGGTTTTGAAGTTTCGAAGCTTTAACGACACTTGAACCTTCGTGAGTGAGTTGAAAAATATCCCACGCTTCATTAACGGTCTCACACGTCATAATGCATCGGAATTCATCCGGTGTGACAGCACTAAACAAGGTGTTTAAACCTCGAGAATTAAAATTAGAAAGTTTAAATTCACCCTAACTCCATCGATCGGCCAGTTTGGGAACACGTTCATTTTCTACTAACTGAGTTGGTGGAGACCACCCGTTAACTATAGACATCCAAACCCTCTCATCGATAGATTTAAGTGCCGATTTCATTCGCGATTTCCAATACGCGTAGTTAGAACCATCGAAAATAGGAAATTTTGTAAATGGGGAAAATTTCATTTTAGCCAAAAATTATTTAAGGATCTTAACGAAATAATTTATCGCTTTGGCGATGATAACAATTTGAGAAAGGATAGGCCCCCAATTTTAAACTCTTAAATAATAATATCCTTTTTTATATTTTCTTTTTGTGAAATAGATATGCGGAAGCATTAGGGGTGATGGTTCAATAAATAGAATTACCAAATTTTAATTTCTTTTTCAAATTAAAATTAAACCAAGTGAAATTAAATAAATTCATTAAATCATTTTCTCTTAAACACAATTAATTGATCCAAGTCCTAGAATTTGCCTAAGTCATATTTCTCATTATTTCCAAATTAGGCCAAACCAGTTTTAATAAAAGACTTGAATTAAATAAACTTTACCCAAATTTAATTATGCAGCAAATTAAATTAAGTGTGACAATTAAAACCAATTTTATCTTGAATTATCCTAAGCATGCATTCTAAGTCATTATGCAAGATAAAATAAATCAATCACACTAAGCCGTGATGTACGAGGAAAAATCCATAACGGGAAACAACCTCGGATGGCCCTAGCCTCAAATCCACTAAGTACAGAATTTTACAATTACAAGACAAAAGACTTACATCACACGACTCGATCCCTCTCAAGCCTCGATGCTCCTTCTTGTAAACACCTCCACTTAGCGAATAACCCCGGAGCTCCACCCGATCTCGGAATCCACCGATCGGACTTTATGTGGTCACCGTCACCCAAACTAGGAGCCTTTTTCCCAGTGGGTAAATCTTGAAAACCTCTTCTTCTTTGTGGGATTTAGAAGCAAACCCAAACTTCGCTTCAAACTAATGTAGAGATATACCCGGTGCCAAACTCCAAGAAAGATGTATATATATGAACTTGGATAAACAAAACTATGCGTGTAATACTAAAGTGTATATTGATTTTTCCTTAAAAATTGACACTTTAAAATAATGAACTTTTCCCTAAAACAATTTTTCTCTAAAACACTCTCTAGAGGTTGGTAGGATATAAGAAGTTTTGTTGGAAAAAGTTATTCCTGCACATTATAAGTTCTGAAAAAGTTAGTGGAGAAACAAGTGGGAAACATGGGTAAAAACTGTCAAAAATTGCCAAAAATTGTTCCCACCTGACGTCTCGTTCGAACGATATTTTGTTCGAACGAAATCTCGTTCAAACGAGACTTCTAACGAAGTTCCATATTGAACTCGTTAGAAATATCATTTGATATCTCGTTCGAACAACATATCGAACGACATTTCAAAGACCTATACTGGGGACTCGTTGGCAAAATCGTTCGAACGACTTGTGGTTCAAACGACAATCTCGTTCGAACGACACTTCGAACGAACTCACAGAATGTTCAAAAATTCTTTTTGAGCCCCAAAACATTATATACTTTATATATAAGTTTTAATAGAAAAACATCTGAAAACAAAACAGATTTATAAAAACTTAAACCCAATATAAACTTGTTCGAAGCTCCTATATATACATAAATGCATTCATACCTTGGGAGCATGGAACCACTGTTGATCACGTTGAAACGAGGCACATAAACCACGGCTTTTTATGAAGCTTTATACTCTTGCCACTACATCTTCAACAAACACGTCATAGGCGTGGAGGATGATCAATATACTCTATCCTATGACACAAACGTTTTTTGTCCGGAATTGAGCCAAAACTACAAATGACTCAATTGGAAATTTGTTTCCTTACAGATATCCATTCCTCATTGGTCCACATTGATGAATAATTTTTTCATACAACATTCACTTTTTCTTCTTTTTCTAAAAAAATAAAAATCTTTTTGCATTTTTAAAAAAAAATCAGAAAATAAAAAAGCAAAACTCTGTTTGGAGTTTTCAAAAAATATCAAAATGAAAAATATAGATATACAATGATAATACAATCTAGCAATATGGATTTAAGGTATGAACATGATAAGCTCCATATTCTAGAAAAAAAAGTCTCAACTTCAATCATTAGGACCGAGGGAGTTCTCAAAAGGAGATGACATCCTAAGAAATTCCTCCATCAAATTTTGTGAAGTCTTGACTAAATGCTCGACTTTTTCTCAAAAACTCTCAAAATCTCTATGGTGATGTACGAGAGCATGCAGAGTAACATGTGTGGGAATACATACGAAAACATGTGTAGGAACCCATGTAGGAGAATGTCGGAGAACATTCATCTGAGAAACTCTCCCTATCTTAAAATAAAAATCTCTAAAGTGACCTCTACGTTTGCAATGGGAACAAACATAAATGGGCTTGGTTCCACCTTAATCAAATCGTCTAGGACGATCTCTCCTAGGTGGGTTAGGTCTCCTAGGTTGGTTAGGACAAGGGACGTATGGATCCATCACAAACTCGAAAATCGGCTCGAGTGCGACTTTGGAAGTGGATTCACCGTCACAACCTATTCCTTGCCTCTCAAAATTACCTAACATGGGACCGAGGAGCATCTTTTCAACCTTATTAGATGTTTCCTCCAAAGTGAGCTTAACCTCCCGGACATGTTTAAAATCAATCTCGAGTTAGGATACATGCGCTTCAAGTTTTTCACGAGTCTCCAATAAAGGTTGAAGATCTCTCGTAACACTAGCCACAGTGTTAGTCAAATAGGTCTTCTCCCTACCTAAAATAATCAACTACTCAGATAAAGAAATTTTTACCTTCTTGAGTTGGCTCACCGACTCCTCGCACTTTATCAAGACGTTCACATCCTTTTCTAAATCTCACACCCTAAGAGACAAATATTTATTAATCCTTTTCATTTTTAAAGTCTCGGTGTAAATATCACTAAAAGCTTTTTGGTGTCCACCTTCTCCCTCAATCAAATTCTCATCCTCACTCTCATTTTCTCAAGAATGGATCAAAACAACTTTAAGGAACTCACGATTAGAAATATTCTCAACGGCGTGGGACAAACTATAAGTACTAGCGTGACTGGACATGAACTCAATACACGGTTCGTGTGCAGATTCATCCCCAAAATTCACCGGCTCAACTTCTCAATCGCTAAGAATGGACTTATTTGTAACTTTCTTGCCCTATCTATTAAGCCTAGTGGGAGACTCTTGTGCCTTTTTCCCTTTGCCCTCACACTCATAGCATCTTATCTCATATTTTTCACAAATATTCTTGCACTCATTCCCATTTTTCTTTTTCACAAAAATCTTTTCTTTGGAAAATTTATGAATGTTTTGAGATTTTTTGCAAAAAATGTCTAAGTCATCCAACTCAAAATCAAACTCAAGTCAGAATCACGAACTTTTTCTTTACTCTTTTTCTTAGTTTGAGTTTTTAAAGCAATACCTATATCCTTAGGTTTAATAGTTTTGGGAAATATATTTATCTCATGCATTGAAGGTCTCCTACGAGTTCTTCTAACCTAAGAGTATCAAATATCCCCCAATGGATTAAAAACAATTACTTTGGGGATAAAACGGGCTGAAAGAGATCTCAAAATTTTCTTAACTACAAGCGTCTCATGAATTTTCTCACCTAAATTGAAACTCGAGTTTATTATATCAGATAGATGTGCGTAAAACGCATTAAAAGATTCAGACTCAAGCATAGTGATTTTTTAAAATTGTGTGGTGACATTTTATAGCTTAGAATCCTTAAAAACATTGGTTCCCTCGTGAGTGAGTTGGAGGGTATCATAAGATTCTTTAGACGTGGTGCACGTCATAATATAGTGGAACTCATCAGGTGTGATGGCTCTGAAGATGGTACTCAGATCGCACGAGTTAAAATTTATCCACTTAAAGTCGTCCTCTGTCCATGGAGAGACGGGTTTTAGACTTTTGACATTGCCATTAATCACTGTGGGTGGTGTCCACCCTCATTCACAAAGCTACCATACTCATTCATCAATAGATTTTAATGTTGACCTCATCCTGGCTTTCCAATATGCATAGTTTGAACCATTAAAAATGGGCATTAGATTATACATATTATCCATTAAATCCCAAATATTTTAAAGATCGACAATTTTTCAAAAAAAATGATATCAAAAAAATTTACAGAAAGGATCACATGGTAAATTAGTGCAACTGGATCTGATAGAAATTTGTGAATGCAAGTTATGTAACGAATAAATTTGTATAATTAATTGCCATACAAACAATTCAATTTTTAATAAATTCTATATTCAATTAATTAAGGTGTGTATACAAGATGATTTTAATTTTCAATTTCCCAGCCAAACATGAAAATAGCACTTGATATGAGGAAAATTCCCTAAAAAGGTCAAAACCTTTTATTTCATCACTATTGGGAGTTTTGAACAACAATCAACTTACAACGACTTACATACACTAAGTGAGATCCGCAGAGCGTTCAAAATGTCAATAGAATATGACTTAGCTCCATGGTCATCCACAGGTAGCGGTCTACCTATCCATCGATTAGCCTCGTGTTATTTATCAGCTGTGAAACTCGGTTACACAAAGCAACATTAGAAAAAAGTCTTTACAAAGGTAATTCAGGAATAATTCTTCTTGTGATGTGGTAAAGTGATCTTCAATAATTCTAAGGGGTTTAGAATATATTTGGAGGTATTTGATAACAAAAGGAGAACTCAAAAAGGGTTTTATGTTCGTAAAAAGAATTCTTAAGAAGTCTAATCTCGTTCAACCTTTTCATAAGAAGCTTGGATGTAAAGGATAAATACAAACACTTGGGATTGATAATCTTTAAAAAAAAAAAATTACGCCCCGTCGTTCAATCTAACAGGGATGTCATTCGAACGACGCCCTACAATTCGTTAGAACGACTTCAAACGAGGTCTTTAAATGACATTCCAGAGAATGAAGGCAAATGCTTAGTTTGAATCTCATTCGAACGACATGTATACTTTCGTTCGAACAATAACAAAACTCGTTCGAATGAGGCATCGTTTTCCTGGCTATTTTTCTTATAAAAAATTCAAACAACTTTAAATAAGAATAACATCATAAAAAATATTTAACCCTAGAAAATATTAAAAGTCATTTTACCAATCATGATCACAATCTCCTTCCATGCATGTTGAGACAAATGAATCTTCTAATCTTTAACATTCTTCAATATTTGTCTTCGAGTACCAAGAAGTTGTTATGTTTCCGTGTTTATGTAACGGGATACGCCAAACCAACAAAAATAAAATATGATCAATTATAAATTTTTCTCTTACAATCTTGGTCTTTCAAATAATGAGGGTTATCCTACAAAAATTTCAACAACAAGAAACAATTATGCAGGATATGCAAATGAAGAAACTCCCCCTTCTCAGGAATACTTCCAAAAATGGTAATATCAACAAATATGAATGATGGGGCAAAGATATATAATAAATAATTCACAATGCAATAAGGCTCCCCCACAATCAGGAATATATTCAAACAAATAATGCATGCATCAAACACTGAACCAACCAAAGGTATCAAAATCCTGCTTAGTACAAGAACATAACAATGAACAAAAAATCATCAAACTTCACAAAGAAATTCACAAATACATTAAGCATGGATGATAAAAAAAAAATCCCTTTTCTGTTACAAAATAAGAAAATGTAAACATGAAGCATACTAGTACAAGAGAGATATAAGTATAGCATAATCATTGGAAACCAGGAGAAACAACTGAAAACAAACAATGATGCACAAAAATAGGGGACCGCGCAAAAGTACACATATGCACGTAGCCATTTGGCCATGCACACGAAATGAGGAAATGTGACTCCTTTTTTAACAACATCAACGGTCATGCGCATGGGGCACTTTTGAGTTGTGCGAATGGACACTTTAGGTTTTGTACCATGAACTTAATAAAAATTTCTGAAATGTTAAAAAACCTCCAACCTTATCACTCCTTTGAAAATAAATTTCCCCCCTCAAACTTAACTTGTCAAAAAGTATTTCTCCGTGCAAACGAACCTCAAATCAACCAAATAAAGTTCCATGCACCCAAAAAATGGTCAAAGACCAAATATCAAAGAAATATCATTTAAACAAATAATAAATATTAACATATACTATAAAACACGAGATCAATCCACAAATACCAAAAACTCATGAAAATCATACAAGATCATATAAACTATAACATGGGGTCACTAGAGATTTGTCCAATCCAAAATTGTTTATAAATATTGTGTAAATTAAAAAAATTAAGTCACTTTTAGTCACAACAAAAGTAAGCTAAGGATCATAATGGCTTGAATGTGGATAGACATGGAAAATCAAAAAATCATAAACAAATTGAATTTCTTAACATATTTAACAAACTTTTATAGAGAAAATGCAATATGATCATGAATTTCTCTTTAAGATCTACTCCATATATAAACTCCATTTACACAAGTGTTGATCAAATATTCTGAATACTAAACTAAATAGAAGTTTATTTTAATACATGCTAAAGCCCTATCTTGTTTTTATTATAGGTTAAGAACTTGGTTTGTGGATCTTTCCAACACATTGGATTTTTTCATTGATTAATTTTTCACACACCTAGCTGACACCTGCCCAATGATGCTCAAATTCAAATCGGGCACTATCACCGTAATGGTAGCCCTTATCAACGCATACAAAATGGTCCATATCCAACTCCTTCATATCAAGATCTCAATATCTTACAAGTAGACCATGGAGCACCTATAAAACTCATTCAAGATTGATTTTTAACTTTAAATTTGCAAATTGTTGTAAAAATGACAATTTATCACCAACACTTATGATTTTGTAAGGTGTAATGTGAATACAGCCTTTCAATTTGTTAAAGTCAAACTAAAGTCAATATTTGACATAATATTTTTGAAAAGTTTACCTTGACAAAATGCATTCAATATTTACATTAGCAACAAATCATATAAGCAACAAAAATTCAATTTACGCAAACCTATAGATTTATCAACATGTTAAGAATGGTATTTGACCAAAAATATACAAAACAAATGAAAATATTTTTGTATTTTTATAAAGAAATAATTTAAAGCATGTACAAAAACAAACAAATTCAATTGTGCAAATATTTAAATCGAAATGAACCTCACACTCTCAAAGGAACAATTTTACTCAATCTCAACAAAGCTCAAACATCCATTAAGGTATCGAAACCTATAAATGTCTTATGGCTTAGTGAAGATATCTACAAATTGGTTTTTCGTAGGAAAATAAGACATGGTAATGAAATTTTACTCAACAAGGTCCCCAATTAATTGGTGCCTCAATTTAATATGTTTTTCTCTTGAGTGTTTTATTGGATTTTTGGAAACATCAATTGAACTCATATTATTGCAATAAAGTGTCATCATGCCTTGATCTAATCAGTAATCTTGCAACATTTGACACATCCAAAAAAGTCGTGTATAATAACTCACTACCGCTATATTCTCTGCTTCAGCCGTGAATAAAGATGTAGATTTTTTTCTTTTTAGAATGATATGAAACCATGGATTTTCTAAAGAAAAAACAACCTTCGAAGGTACTTTTCCAATCAACGGCATCTCCCTCCCAATTGGAATACGAGTATGCATATTTTGAATCATTAGTATCAAAGGGATACCACAATCCTAACTTTTATGTGCCAATTATATATTGGATCACTCTCTTAACTGCTTGTAAGTGTTACTCTTTTTATTTTACTTAATATATAGTGTAGACACCTATACTATATGAAATGTCTGGATAACTTGCGATTATCTACAAAAAGGTACTTATGATTCTCCTATAGAGCTTATCTTAAACATCCTTCCCACTTTCATCTTTTCTAAGCTTGGAATGAATCCCCATTGGTGTATTTTCATGTTTCACTGATATCATCCCAAACTTTTTAACTAATTCATTGGTGTAATTAGCTTGGGATACGAAAATCCCATTCGTCATTTGTCTAATTTGCAAACTAAGGATGAAAGTCAACTCTTCTTCCATACTCATTTCAATTCATTCTTCATATCCTCCAAAAAATAATATCATGCTTTCTTATGGTATAGCCAAAAATAATGTCGTCCATAAAAATTTGTGATGCAAGGATATGATCCTTAGCTCTTCTCACGAAAAGTGTCCTATAAACACCACTTATCTTGAAACCAGTTTTTAGAATATATAGGGTCAATCTCTCATACCAAGACCTTGGGGATTGTTTGAGACTATACAATGACTTGTGGTGTTTAAACACATGATTTGGAAATAACCTTCTGGTTGCTCCACATAAACTTCTTAATTTAACACACCATACAAAAATAAACTTTTGACATCTATTTGAAAAGGTTTGAATTTCAGAAAGCACGCAATAACAAACAAAAGACACATATTTTTTAAGCCTTACAGCTATGGAAAAGGTCTCATCAAAATCAATTCTTTTAATTTTTAAATAACCCTGAGCAACAAGACGTGCCTTGTTTGTCACGATTACTCCATGTTTATCCATTTTATATTTGTAAATTCATTGTGTACCGATTACATTTTCATTTTGAGGTCTTGGCACTAATTCCCAGACTTTAGTTCTTTCAATTTGATTGAGTTCTTCTTGTAGTGAACTATCTAATTTTCATCATTCAAATCTTCTTTAATGTTTTTCAATTCAATTTTAGAAGTGAAACTCTGAAAATTAATTTCATTCAAAAGTTTATTTCTAGTTCTAACACCACTCTCAAGATTTCTAATTATTCTAGATGGAGTGTGCTAATTACATTGAACCCTTGTAGAAACCCTTTGATCCCTCTCGCATTGATCATTATGAGACTCATTTCGGGAAGAAGTTACCTCAATGTGTCGCCTAGAGGAACTAGACTCTCCTACATCCAAATTACTAGCACCAGCAACCTTAGGATTTAAATCCTCTCCTTCAACCTCATCATCAAGAGTCACAATATGGGAAACATCATCATCAATCATCGCATTGAAAGTCTCCATCACCTTTTTACCTTCTAAATTGTAAACTATATATGCTCGGATATTTTGGGAATAACCAAGGAATATACCATCCTCACTCCTCGAGTCAGACGTAGTCAAATACTCCCTATCATGAAGGATATTACACTTTCTACCAAATACATTGAATTACTTAATAGTAGGATTATTTCCTTTTCAAAGTTTGTAAGGAATCTTTTTGGTAAAGGGTAAGGAAAAACCTATTTGAGCTATGGCATGCAGTTGACATTTCTTAGGCCCAAAATATTTTACGCAAGTTTTTTCCTTAAAGCTTACATCGATCCATCTCTTGTAATGTTCCACTCTTCCTCTCAACAACCTCATTTTGTTGTGCATTTTCAACAGCCAAAAAAATCTTGCTTTATCCCAACCTCATCAAAATAATTTTCAACATTAGATTCAATGAACTTAGAGCCATGATCACTCCTCAATTTCACAATGGTCAAAGATTTCTTATTTTGAATCTTTTTTCACACCGATGAAATAATCTCAAATGAATCACTATTCTTTCTCATAAAACCAACAAATGTGAATCTCGAAAAGTCATCCACCATCAAAAAGCATCACCTCTTACCTCTTATGATCTCAATTTTAGAAGAAACCATTAAGTTTATATGTACTAACTTATGTGGTCTAGAGATAGTAATCTTGTTCAACGTTTTGTGGGAATTTATATAGTTTTTCCCTTTTTATAATGTTCCAAAAACTTTAATTTTTAGTTTTCTTAGCTTAGGAAAATCCTAACTCTCTCCTTTTTTGACAAACTCTCCAATTACTAAAAGTTAATGTATCATAATCTTTGCTTCCATAAAGAAATTGACTTTAACTTTGCATTTTCACACGTAACATTCGAATCACTCACATAGACATAATAATTCTCACTTGATCTCCCTCCCCTCATTAAGTATCCATTCGCCTCTTTTCTAACTAAAGACTCACCCTTGGAAAAACACATAAGGTGGCCATCATCACATAGTTGAGTTGTGCTAATGACATTATTCGATATTTAGTATAAAATATTGTGAAGTTTTGTGTTTTCTGAAACTTTCACAGTTCCTTTCCCACTCACACACAATTTATTACCGTTACCAAAATTCACAACACCAATATAATCCACCAAAGAAGTAAAAAATGACTCCTCACGTGCCATGTACCTAGAACACCCACTATTAAAATACTAATTACTCAAATTTTAAGCTTTGAGTGCCAAAATCACCATACAGCAATTATGACTTTCTTTTCTAATCAATTTCAGCATCACTTAATTGCCTTTTCTTAATTATTTCACTTTATTTTGAAGTTTCTTCAATTCATTCTCGAGTTTCACATGCACTCTTTGAAAGTCGTTTCTCCTTGAAAACTCCATATATAAATGTTTCTTATCCATTTGAAGTTTAAAGAAAAAATTTCTCAAGTGTCCTCTCATGAAACATTAGGGGAAATTATATGTTTGAAATGGTTTCGAAGCAAAATTTACATTCCTTTTGGAAAAGCATTATATTTTTTTATTTTGAAAACTCTTTCTTTTTTAAAGTAATTTGAATGATGTCTAAAGTGAGAATTTATTTGTTAAAACTCTCTATTTCATTTTAATTCTTTTGGGGTTTTTGAACAAACTTAGGTTGATTGAATTTAGAATTATTCTCAAACTTATAAACATGTACATCCGTACTCTTGTTAGGAAAGACATTCTTCTTAAGGTTTTTTCCCTTTTGAAATAACTTTTTCATTTCAACTCGAATAAAATCTTCTTATTTAACGTCTTTATTCTAACATACAAAAGTAGTAGATGCACTCGTAAAAGCATTAAAATATTCAAAACCAATGGCTTTATTACCTTTTTCTGATATTTCTAAAAAAGAATTTTTTTTCTTCTTTTCTGATATTTATTCTAAAGCAAACTTCACTTTCAAAGCATTATATAAATCACCTTTTAGAGACACAAATTCTCTTTGATATTCTTTTTATTTAATTTCAAACATGTTGCACTCTTTTTCAAGTATACATTTCATTTTAAGGATCTCACCTTTATAACTTTCCAAATACGAATTTTGCTCATTTATGCATTTTAACTCACAGTTGAGTTGTAAAATCGTTTCATTTTTTCCTTTTAACAAACCAGTCTCTTCTCCAAACACTTTGATTTTATTATGAGAAAGAGGATTCTATGGATTGAATTGTATCTAAAGCCAAACGCATCGAATTTTAAATTTTTAAAAAATTTATCTTGAATTAATTTAGTGTGCATGCAATGATGAAGTCCAAATTAAATGAGTCGAAACAATCAAGCAAACATGGGAAGAAGTAAGAAAAAATCTCATTCGGGCAAAATCTTTATTTTCAACACTGTGCAAGAACTGACAGACATTAGACGACTTACAAAGTACTTAGCTCACTAAGTATAATGTGCATTTCTTCAAGCCTTTTACAGTATTGATGTAGTCCAGCACCGCCCATAGGAAGCAGTCTTCCCTCAGTATCCACCGATCAATCTTCTTCTTCAGCACTAGAGCCTCGACTCCACAAATCAGCCATAGAGATGAACTCTATAAGGTTTTCTGAACAAAAATGTGTTCTGCTTGATTTTATAAAGCGATCTCAAAATTTCTAAAGGTTTTGGATGAAAAATGGTAGAGTTTAGTCATAAAAGGAACTCTAAAATGGCTTAGAAAATGATTTAAATGAGTTATGCAAAAGTTTAATTATGCATCTTTATTTATAAGGAAGTTTGTTACAAAATATCGGCATTAAAAATTTGGATAAGATTTAATCTTAAAAAAAACTCGCGCGCTCATTCAAATGACCTTGTACCTTGTTCGAAGAGCATATCCTTTTTCGTTCGAACGGGTTTTTAATGAAACTTCGAAAGATATTCAGAGCGTGTTGCTTCAAATCTCATTCGAATGTGGGTAACTCATTCGAATGTGGGTAACTCATTCTAACGACGTACCCAATTTTATTTGAATGACTTGCAACAAAACTTTGGACGACATTCCCGAGCTGACCAAAAAGTGTCATCCTATATTTCGTTCGAATGATTGAATCTTGTTCTGAAGAAACTGTATAACTCGTTCAAACGACATGACAATCTTGTTCAAAAAAGTTTGCAAGATTTTAAAATTTTCTTTAAAAATTATTTCAAAATATTTTAAAATGCAAACTCTCAATAAATAAACCCCTAGAAAAATTAATACCAAACTACCTCATAACTCTTCTCGGATAAAGTTGTGAAAAATGATCTTCAATATTGAAAATGTCATCAACTTCTTGTCTTCGAATACATGGAAGCAGTCATGACGATGCAGTGGGGTGTAACGGGATAAGCGAAATTGAAATTAAATTGAGAAATTATAAAACTTGCTCTTATAAATCTCCCTCATTGACTATTCCGGTACAAAACACAAACCGAAGCCAAATTAACCCCTAACACTAATCCAACTAATGCCCTCCTAAATAAAGAAACAAAAATACATAAATGTATAAGTCTTCAACTGAGTCTTCATCTTATGAGCCCAAGAGATCATCATCAAGGGGGACGGCCGACAAACATGAGATAAAAAAAAATACCGTCGCGTGTACGAGTTTTTAAAAAGTTAAGTAAAACTCCCCATAATTTGTTCTTCCCCAATTTTGTCCATAATAGACAAAGGAGTAGAATCTAAAACATGAATAGCAAGCATCATATGAGGAAGCAAATATATCATCATAAGGTAATCAATAATGCACATGTAATGATAATCCAAAAAGCATAATGTGTTCTCCCCTTATCAAACAATGATTTTTGAAAATTTGAAGTTTTCAAGTATAAGGTATATAAAGTACATATAGGTACAAAAACACATACTCGACATGGAATAACACTAAAATATCCGAATCGTAAAATCGAAATGAAATTGTGTGAACATTTTTCATAGACAAATCAAAATAAAAATTCATAATATAGGTGCATGAAGTCATGAGACACTTCTAACGAAAGAACTCAAAGTCTACCTTAGGTGTAAAATGTTGAACTCAAATAAAATTGACTCGACTTATGAAATATTCCATGAATTTAAATGATTCCCAAAACAACAACGCCAAAATATTCAATGCTTTTCAAGAAAGTCCATGTAATACCCCATAATTTTACTGATTTTACTTAATGGGATTAATTAAATTAAATGAGAATTAATTGAAAATTAATTCGGATTTAAATACTAGCAAGACGATAGTTGGTATTTGATTATGATGATAATATTGAGTATCACTAAATTTATATGGTAATATATGATTATTGATAATATTAAAATTGTCGCGAGTCATAAATACGACAATTTGGGAAATTAAGTTGGGACGCGTGTCTCAGTCGCGTCAGGAATCAAATTAATTAGATAAAAAAGTAGATTATAATTTAATCATACGTATGGTCATTTTGAGTGCACCAACATGTCCAGAGGGGTCGAGATAGTCAGAAAATACTAGCCGGGGGTTTAGTTTGGGTCCCGGAGCATTTTTAGGCCAAACCGGCAACCGGGAGGGTATTTTGGTCATTTTAAAATTTAAGGAAATAAGACCCACGAATTTTAGGGTTTATTTAATTATTATTGGGAAGGCCATTAGGGTCATTATCAGCCAAAAACAAAGAGTGAGCTACGTGAGTTAGAGGAGAAGTTGCAGGAGGTTTCCAAACCCTAGCCACCACCAACCACCACCAAATCTTGACGAAATTGTGATCGTAAAGAAGGAAAGAACCAAACTTCGGACACCATCAATGATTCTGAACATCAAACTTAAGGCAAGTGATTTAATTCCATTAGTTTTCAACGAATATATCTTCCATGTTAGTGTAGAAATTGATTTTTGCCTTGAAAGATGATAAAAAAACCATGAAATTTGAGGTAGGACTGTAAATCTTGGATAGAAATTGCATGTAGATTAGTTCTGGATGAAATTCCGTAACCAAAATATAACCCTTGATGAATTAATAACGAATTTAAGAAGAGAAATATCACGATTCTTGAAGAAAATAGAAAATTAGGGTTTTTATGAAGATTTGATCCATGTAAGGTTAATTGTTGATGATGTAATGGTTTTGGAACATTAAAAATATTGTATTTAGGTAGTATAATGATCCTACATCCTTAGTTGAGTATTTCATACCTTGTAATGGAGTTTTGGGACAAATCTGGAACTGAAAAACGAAGCAGTCTGTAGCCTTATCTAGTGCGATCGATCGATCGATATTCATAGGTCGATCGATCGACATCCCAGGGTCGATCGATCGACCTTCCCATAAATTGTGATATTTTTTCCCTTATTGAATTTTAGCAATTTCGACCCTAGAGAATTATTGGTGGGGACCTTGTGAACACTTTGAGATTTAAGGAAGATCAGTAGGCATATATATGAGACCCGAATTATTATTAGAATTAAATTGGGAGTTATGTTAGACCTAATAAGGTGCGATGGGTGAGGTACTATTAAAGATTGCGATTAAATGAGTTAAATCTATAAAGTTGATAATATAAGGTTAGTGGAAGAAATATGGACCTTAAGAGTATTGGATTAAAGTGTGGGATTAATAGGAGACTTAGTAATCTTTATGAGTTAGGTTTTAAGTACTTGAAACTACGACGTGAGATGTGTCGGTGGACTATATTATATAACTATCTAGAAGTATGAAAATGTACTAATTGGATTAATGGTATAAGGATTGAGATCATACCTTTAATAATAATATAAATTATCTAAGTTGTGAGAATGCTTAGTATATGGATTTATATGTGTATGACATACCTACCATACTTGCTATCACGGGAGGTCGGCTTTCGGAACAGGGCCATCTAATCTTTGTGTGCCTACGAGGGGATTTAGATTGGTACCTTAAGGACATAGGGATGTGAATGACTTATTTGTGAGTTGATAAGTCAGCTGACCATGGGAGCGTAGGTATGTGCGTGACCCATGGGTATGTGAACTATGTTCGCCTCCAATATGTGTGATTTTTCTTATTAAAAATGTTTCCTGAGAGATTCAAAATACGTAGTCCTTATGTACCTGATGTACCGGGATTCGATAGCAGAGTATGTGTGCACCGCAGCTTAGCCTAGGGGTGCCCCAATTGTATAATTATGTTGGAATTTATATATTGATGATGATAACAGACTCCTTGTTAATGTGGGTGAATATTTGAGACACTTTTAGTAAAGTAAGAAATGAGAATTGCATATAAGATCTAATATAAGTTAATCTGAGAAATGAAAAGGTAGAATCACATAAGTTATATTGGAATGTCTTGAACAAAACCCTATATTATCATATGAGGACAGGTTGTGGTATAGACTAGCTAGTTAGCGGCATAACTAAGAGGGGATATGGATATACGTTAGGCGTGCACATTAGTTGAGAGGTGAGAACTCATGTGAGAGCACGAAACTAACATGTACTTAATATACATTGTTTAATGTAATTGAACACTTGCTATATTTTAAATTGTCTTAACATCGGGCTCTGACCCGTTTGCGTTCAAATCTATTTTTTTTTAAACCTTTTAGGTGTCCAGCCATAGGAACGCCAAGCTTAGGAGTTCCAATTCAGTGACGGCCTATAGCTGCTGTGGAAGTTACAGGATCTTGATGATAGACGCCTCCACTTTCTATATTGATTCCACTTCAGACTTAATCAGTTGTTAGGGTGTTGATGTAAAAAATTAGATTATATCTAATTATTTAATCACAGATAAATAAAATGAGACAAAGAACTTTTAAAGTGGTTCAGCCTTATAAGAATGGCCTACGTCCACTGTTTCTGTTATTGCTGACTATTTGGGAATTCTCGATTACAAGTTTTCTCAAGAAATTCCGCCTCCTTAGAATGAGGATAATAGAATGTATTTATAGCCCTAAGGTTGTAATGTGAAAGGGTAATATATTAAATTCCCCATAAGTGTATACATCTGTATGATAATAAGCATTTAATGCGCAGTCAAACTGTTGGGTTATCCTGCTATTAATGATTTGTTCGAGGTGCAGCTCGGACCGCCTAAGCTGCTCGGACCGCCTAAGTTCCTCGGTACTCAAAAGTTCCTCGGAGAGTTCTCGTTGGTCGGAGCGTCTGAGTTGATTGAGGAAGCAGAGTTCCTCGTTGCAGTATGGTTCCTCGGAGTCGAGGTGTTGTTCGTAAGTGTTTATTGTTGCCATGTAGATTGCCACATGTCTTCACCCAATTGAGCCATGTCAACAGACTAAATTTGGTATCAACAGAAGCCCCCAATGTTTCATAGTTCAAAATTTGAGGAGTGTGGAACATTCTTTCTCGATATATGGCGGTTTTAAATGGTTATCCTGAAATTTAGGAGCATTTTCTCTTGTATTTATTTCTTCTTCCAAATTCGTAGAATCGGTCTTTTTTGAATTTTTCTAACCGCTTCGATTCTCGCACCCCTTTTGTCTGTTTAGCCGCTGGTAACGTAACCCGCTCTTTTTATAATCATTACTTTTACCCTTTCCCAAGGCAAAGTATTTAAACGTTGCAGAAAATCCCATCGTCTTCTACTTTTTCAAATTTGTCTCTTTGAGTTTTCTATCATCTCTCTCTCTCCTGTACGTTCATCTCTTCTATCATTTGTTGTCAACAGACTCATCCCTTTCCTGTAAGATTTTCTTCTTTCTCTTTGATTTCCTTCTTTCATCATGGTTTATCCTCTAGAATCAATTGATAAGTTTTGCTCTGATTTCTCCATTCCCTCATGGGTTATTTTGGAAGAGCTTTCTGAGCCTTCAGACTATTTTCGTTTGGCTGAGGGACATTGGTTCCCCAGTCTCTTCGTTGCTGAGTGTGGATTTTCTTTTCCCCCAAACCCTCTCTGTCTGGAATTATGTCAATACTTTGACGTGGTTCCTTCACGAATAGCCCCCCAACACATGAAGAATAGTTAACGGCGTTTATAGACTAAATCAAATACATGGAACCCGTATAGGAATTCCTGAAATCATGTTTTGTTATAGAATGGCCGTGGGTGATAATACTTTTTATTTAAAAACTAGGTTTCTAAATAGAGCTTTAGTAGTCAATCTCCCAGATGCCAATAGGGACTACTTTGAGCATGGGGTTGTTATGAAAAATTGGCAACACCCTCCATTAACTGGAGATGATGTTTACCAGGGTCCCAGATGTCCTCCCTATGGCAATGGGATAGGTTGTTTTTATTTTATCTTATTTTCAAAATTATGCTTCCTTTGTGTTTGATAAAATGTGCCACTGATATTTTAATTTTGATTTATTTGCAGTTGACAACAAAAGAAAGTGTCCAAAAGAGGCTGACGTTAATATAAGGCACTTAAAACTTATCTGGAGTTTGCATCAGACTGTTGCTGATGAGCATATTAGGTCAGCTTCATATCTGCTTCAGTACAAGAGTTACACATCCTCTTTTACTGCTCGCCCGGTGATAAGCGATGCACACCCATACCAGCCTCTACAAGTTCTTCACCTGAATCACATATACCTTTGAGTGAAAGGATGAAGAAAAGAAGGCCTCCTACCCTTTTTGAGAAACCTGCCTCTGGTGCTGGAGAGGCAAAAAGAAGTAAGATTGATGTCCTAGGAGAAGGGACAAAGAAAATTGATGCATCTTCCTCCGCTGTTCCTGTGAAGGTGCTCCGAGCAAAGTTGTTGCTCCAAGTGAGGTGATTATTATTTCTCCGACTAAGACTACATCGTTAGTCGATAAGGTTGATGCTCCTCTGAGGAGGCTGAAGAAAAGCTCCTCTATCAATTTGGCTGAAACCGTCTCTCAGCCCCCAACTAGTGGAGTTCCCACTTTTGTTCCCCCGAGCTCTGCTATGAGCTCGGTGAAGACTTGGATCATTCCTGAGCTCCAAGGTATTGAAGAAAACCTTTCTCGGGACACGGTTACCACATTAGCAGCTCGTCACATTGCTTCTGTAAGTCCTATAATCTTAAAATTTCATTCTTTCCTTTTTGTATCTGTGCACTAACTTGATTTCATTTTCTTTTCACAGTTGGTGAGCCGTTTTAATATAATTTTGAAGAAAGATGAAGCTATTAAAGCTTCAAGATCCTCGTCTGGTGTAGAGGAAGCTTTGGTAGGCCTGGCACAGTCTCTGAAATATTCTCGTCAGAAATATGATGATGATAAGGCAGTCTGGGAGAAAAAGCTTACTTCGACTGAGCAGGAGAAGGCTCAGGTTATTGAGGTCTCCAAGGGGTTGGAGAAAAAAATGAATGATTTGGAGAAGAAGAATAAAGAGCTCAAAGGTAAGCTCAAGAATGCTGAGGAGTTTGAAGATAAACTCAAGGCTACTGAGGAGGAGTTAGGTAGACTTCGGGAAGTAAGTCGTCAGAAGGAGGAAGTTGAAAATAAACTAAAGGCTGCTGACAATCTTCTTTCCGAGAAGCTTTCCTCTGAGAAGACAAAAAGGAAATTGGCTGTGAAGAAATCTTTCAGTGCTGGCTGGGATAAAGGGTGGAACAAAGGTTTGGCTACCATGATGTTGCAAGTCGAATATGGCAGCCTCAAATACTTTAGATATGGATGGGTCGCTGCTCTACAAGAAATGAAAGTTGATGAAGCTTCTGAATTATTTCAGCGACACATCCCTGGTCCCCCTCCAACTCCTGAAGACGAAGAAGAGGACGAAGCTGCCTATGAGGAGTCTTCCATGGTGATGGGAGATCAAGTTTCTCATCCCCTAGCCATCCAGCCCACTAACGAGGAACTTCATCAACTCGCTACTTCTTCCAAGCAACCTCCATTAATTCCCGAGAAACCCTCTGCTCCATCCGAGCAACCTACCTCCCCATCCCAACCTCCCGAGAAAGTTTTGAGAGATAAGGAAAAGGTGTAGAGTTGTTCGGATTTCTCTCTCTATTTTTTTTTATCAAATGTAACTTCTGAACATGTAACTCTGAACCTTGTACTTCTGAACTTTGTGATGTAATAAAATTTGAACTTTTGCTTATGCATACTGTTGATTCTCTTCTTCGTGCTCTGTTTATACTCTTATTGATTATTGCTTTTTCTTCCTCTACTAGTTTCTGGCCAGGATGGAATTATTGTCTGCTCATGATACAAAGTTGTTAAGACAATGCAATGAATATTTTAAAGCCGGTCATACAGACATGAGCGCATCTCAAATCACTGACATCCTCGGTCATGGTGCTTCAGAGCAAGCAATTGAAGCATATCAATATTTGAAGTGCCTAGTCGACCGTACAGTGGCTAACAACGTAGCATACTATGATATGATTGAGGATCTCCAAGGTACTCTTGAATAACTTCAGCAACAATATAAGGAGTCCACTGCCCTTTTGCACGAAGGGTACGAGAAGAAGTATCAGCAAATCTGTGCCGATAAGGGATATGATAAACGGTTTGCTGCTTACAATTTGCGGGAGAGAACGTTGAAGGCTAAGGTCGAAGAGCATAGACAAATAGCTGAGTTATTAGAACAAGAAAATAATAACCTACAAAGAGAGGTGTCTCAGTTGAAGTCTGCAGCTTCCACCTCAAATGCTTTGATCCCAGTGACTGGCGAGGGATTCTCGTTCTTGGAGGTCAAAAACGCCAACCTGAGGGATGAGTTAGAAACCTTGAAGAGGTCTGGCCCTTCTACATCTGCTCGAGGATGAGCAAGAGATCCTCAGGGATGAGCAAGAGCTGCTCGGATTCCTATCGAGGAACAGAGGACTCAATCTGCTCTAGAGAACCAGGCCTCCCAACTGATGGTAAAGAACCAGGCATTGGCTGAGATGTCTAAGAAGATCAGGGATCTGGAAGAGCAGCTTTCTGCGCAGAAGTCTATCTTGGAGAATAAAGAACTCTTCATCAAAAATCTCCATGAGCAGCTGGAAAGATTAACATATCAATTCCACAAGCAGCCCAGAGAATTCTGGATGGCTGGCTACAACGAGGCTCTCTACCATTTGGATGATCGTATCCAAAATGCAAACAATGAAGGTTACAAACAGGGATGGTTGAACGCCTTAGGTGTGTTGTAACTGGAACAGGGTCATTACCTGTGGGATTACCATAATCCTGGGCTGTTCGACCTACTAGTGCCACCATTCAAGCTTGATATGAGTTGGATCCCTTCTCGGGCCATCCCTCGGTGTCTGATTTCCAAATACCTCGACGATTACAATCTTCATTCCAATGTTGAGATATCTCGTCCTGAGCACCTACTAGATCGACCATTTGTGATGAATATCAGGATGCTTGAAGATCTTAACTTCATAGATTCCCCTCATGCTTTAAATGATCCACCTACTGGCGAGGAACCTGTTTCAAAAGCAGAGGGGAAGAAACCAATAGAATAGGAATCTTAATGTAATAAATTTGTATTTCATTCTTGATGTATCTACATTTAATGAAATAATTTTATTTACAAATCTTGATTTCCATTGTCTTGTATTTATAAAACACTTTTCATATGTGCATGTATATCTGTTAAAAAGATAACAACATCGTGTTATTTGTCGATCAACTGGAGTAAGACTTATTGTCGACTATCTTGAATTTGTGGTAATCATTTGATGACTAACCAAAATTGATGATATTTGGTTTCTTGACCAACTTGGTAGTAATTTAAAAAGTAACGAGTATCAAAAATTTTGCTCGATCACTTTCTCATACTCATAAAATATTTCCGACCAACCAAGGTCGGTAAATTTTTCTTCTCGACCAACTACAGTTAGTGAGTTTTTCTTACCAACCAATCTTTGGCACTTTTTGGAGTAGTTTTACTTCCCGACCAACCTTAGTTGGCGTTTTCAACTACAGTTAGTGGATTTTTCTTACCAACCAATCTTTGGCACTTTTTGGAGTAGTTTTACTTCCCGACCAACCTTAGTTGGCATTTTCGAGAATATATTTACTTCCTAACGAACCAAGTTGGCATTTTTAGGAATAGTTTTACTTCCCGACCAACCTTAGTTGGCGTTTTCGAGAATATATTTACTTCCTAACCAACCACGTTGGCATTTTTAGGAATAGTTTTACTTCCCGGCCAACCTTAGTTGGCGTTTTTGAGAATATATTTCCTAACCAGCCAAGTTGGCATTTTTAGGAATAGTTTTACTTCCCGACCAACCTTAGTTGGCATTTTTGAGAATATATTTACTTCCTAACGAACCAAGTTGGCATTTTTAGGAATAGTTTTACTTCCCGACCAACCTTAGTTGGCGTTTTCGAGAATATATTTACTTCCTAACCAACCAAGTTGGCATTTTTAGGAATATATTTGAGTAGTCCAAGATCTGCTGAGTAGTGTGTAGCACTAGTATTCCGCAAAAAATTTCCAATAAAAGGAAAGAAACTGGGCAGAACATTGTCACTTTATTCATACTGATGAAACTGCATTACATGAGAGTTTACATTAATATTTGCGCAGGTGCTCTGCATTCCATGCATTCTTAAACTCCTCCCCCTCTAAAGTTTCTATTTTGTATGTCCCTGGTCGAACAACTTCCTTAACTCGGTAGGGTCCATGCCAGTTTGTGTCCAGTTTGTTGTGCTTTTGAATCACCTTCTTTAGCACATAGTCTCCTTCCTTTAAGTTGCACTTCTTCACTCTCTTGTTGTATAACAAATTTGTTAATTACTGGTAAGCAGCATTTCTAATGGCTGCTTCTTCCCTAACCTCCTCGAGCATGTCCAAGTCTAACCTTCTCATTAAATCGCTGACAGGGGAATTGAAATTCAGTATTCTGTGTGTTGGGAGACCCAATTCGGCGGGTATAACAGCTTCACTTCCAAATGCTAGCATATATGGATATTCCCTTGTTGCTGCTCAGGGAGTAGTTCGGTAAGCCCATAACACTGATTATAGCTCATTGATCCAGTTTGCTTTCGCATCGTTCAATCTTTTTTTCAAACCATTCAGCAGCGTTCTGTTTGTCACTTCAGTTTGTCCATTGCTCTGAGGATGGCCTGGTGCCGAGTGGATCTTCAAGATATTTGACTGACGACAATAGGCAACGAACTCCTCGTTGTCAAATTATGTTCCATGGTCTGTGATGAAGGCATGAGGAAGACCATATCGACAAATGATGTTCTTCCAAACAAATTGGTACACCTTGTCATATGTCATATCAATGAGAGGCTCAGCCTCAACCCATTTAGTAAAATAATCCACAGCGACCACGAGATACTTAAACCTTCCCCTGATCGTCGGCAGTGGCCCAACCAAATCTATTCCGCATATAGCAAATGGCCAAGGGGAAGTAATGGGTGTCAATAATGCTTGGGGAGTTCTTCGGATGGAGGAGAAGCGCTGACACTTGTCACATTTCTTAGCATAGGCTATGCAATCAGCCCTCATCGTCGGCCAGTAGTATCCTTGAGTCATCATTCTTTGCAAAAGTGTCTGACCTGCTACATGGGCTCCACAGGATCCTTCATGGACCTCTTCAATCAAACCTTTCACCTCGATTGGATGCACACATCTTTGCAAACCTTCTATAATTCCTCATCTGTATAGAATACCATTAGTCAGTACATAACGAGCAACCTTAAACTTCAGTTTCTTGGCTGCAAGTTTGTCAGTTGGTAATTCCCCTTTCTCAATATATGCCCTGATGGGATCCATCCATGATAACCCTAAATCGAGGGTATTGAAGTTTATCGTCAGATCTTCATCTATACTCCTACCGGTTAAAACTTCAATTGGGATTGTTCTTCGTAGCTCGGTACGAGTTTCTGATGCTAATCGAGCTAAGGCGTCTGCTCTTGCATTCTCTATTCTTGGTATTCTGACCAGCTGAACAGCAGCAAATTCCGACACCAATTCCTTCGCCTTTGCATGATATCTGATCATTAATTCTCCTTTGGCTGCATATACTCCCATCATTTGATTTATGACCAATTGAGAGTCACTGAAAATAATAACTTGTTCTGCCCCCATGGTTTTTGCCAAATTAAGACCTGCAATCATGGCTTCATATTCAGCCTCATTATTAGAAGCTTTGAATTGGAAGCGTATAGCGTATTCCATGTCGACCTCGTCCGGACTGTTCAATACTATCCCTGCTCCACATCCTGTAGTGCAGGATGAACCATCCACATACAGACTCCATATAGGCAACTCGTCTTCAAATTGCTGATCTGACAGAGTTCCTCGGTGAAAAATTTGCTGCTTCCTTTCACCATCTCCTGATATTTCTTGTTATTCGTCGATCATCTTTTCTTGCCCTTTTACCAACCTAAGCTGGTCTGGGCTTGAATTTGATGATCTTGTAACATCTACTTGCCCTTTTACCAAGCTAAGTTGGTCTGGGCTTGCATTTGATGATCCTGTAACATCCACAGGTTGATCAGCGAGCAACTTTTGCTCCTCGGGGGTATCAGGATAGGTGAACTCTGCTATAAAATCTTCTACCGCTTGTCCTTTTAGCGATGAGCTGGGTTCATAAACTATATTATATTCACCGAGTTCTATTGCCCATCACATCAATCTTCCTGACTTTTCTGGTTTATGAAGGGCATGCCTCAATGGCATATCAGTACATACTACTATGGTATGAGCCTGGAAGTATGGCTTCATTCTTCTACTTGCCTCGATCAATGCTAGTGCCAATTTTTCCAGCCTTGGATATCTGATCTCTGCTCCTCAGAAGGCCTTACTTGTGTAGTAGATTGGTTTTTGTACTCCATTCTCCGTTCTTATTAATGTCGAACTAACTGCATTCTCGGACACTACCAGATACAAGTATAATTTTTCTCCCATCAATAGTCTGGATAACAGTGGAGGTGCTCCCAAATATTTCTTCAAGTCTTGGAAAGCCTTCTCACATTCATCGTTCCACTCAAAAGCTTTTCGGAGCGTTTTGAAGATTGGGAGACATCGATCAGTTGCTCACGATACAAATTTGTTGAATGCTGATACTCATCCTGTAAGACTTTGCATCTCTTTCTTCGTCGTTGGGGATCGCAGCCCTAACAGAGCTTTGATCTTTTTAGGGTTAGCTTCAATGCCTCGCTGATTGACAATGTACCCGAGAAACATGCCTTCTCGTACTCCAAATATGCACTTCGTCGAATTCAACTTCATTTGATATTTATCTAGTTGATCAAAGTTCTGGCTTAAGTCAACTAGATGATCAGCAGCTTTCTTACTCTTTGTTAGCATATCGTCAACATAGACTTCCATATTGCAACTGATTTGTTCTGCAAACACTTTGTTCATCAGCCGCTGATATGTTGCACCTGCATTTTTCAAACCAAAAGGCATAACATTATAACAATAAGTTCCCCTAGGGGTTATGAAAGAAGTACTCTCCCTGTCTTCAGGTTTCATTTTAATCTGATTGTAACCAGAATAAGCATCCATGAAGCTCAGCAGCTCGTGTCCCGAGGTAGCATCCACTAGTTGATCAATTCGGGGCAGCGCAAAATAATCCTTTAGGCATGCTTTGTTGAGGTCGGTGAAGTCTACACACATCCTCCATTTGTTATTCTTCTTCTTCACCATCACCACATTTGCTAACTAGTCTGGATATTTAACATCTTCAATAAAGCAAGCTTTCTGGAGCTTCTCGACTTCCTCCTGTATAGCTTGATTCTTCTCGGGACTGAATACTCTTCTTCTCTGCTTCACCGGATTGATCTCCTTATTCACATTGAGTTTGTGACATAAGAAATTTGGGTCTATCTCAGGCATATCCTCATCACTCCACGCAAAAGTTTTCTTTCTGCTTCTTAGGAAAGTTATCAATTTCTGCTTTAGTGAGGATTCCAACGACGAACCTACTTGAGTAGTTCGTTCAGGGTGTTCGTCGTCCAGAATTATGTTTTCAGTAGCTTCCACCACTTGACCCTTTAGGAGTTGTGACTCATCTCTAGGATCCAATGTTTCAATCTTTGCACCCTCATCCACTTGATAGGTAGTAGTCTTTTTCCTTGATTCCTCCATTTCCTCTTGCTCGGCGGATGAATAATAGCATTCCCGAGCTACTTTCTGATCACCTTTCACATATCCTACTCCAAAATTTGTTGGAAATTTTAGGCATTGATGTACCGTAGATGGTACAACCTCGAACTTCTTCAATCTTATTCTTCCCATGATGATATTGTATGATGATTGAACATTCTTATCCATCACGAAGAAGCGTATCCTTTCTGTTCGACAAGCAGGCCACGTACCAATGAATATATCCAATTTGATCGTCCCAAGTGGAAATACTTTCTCGCCAGCAAAACCGAGGAGGGGTCTATGATAAGGCTCCAGTTGAGATAGCTTTAAATTTAAACTGTCGAAGCACGAGTAGAACATAATGTCTGTCGAGCTACCATTGTCTACCAGTACTCTTGAAATCATTACCTCCTTCATCCTCATTTTGATCACCAATGGGTCATCATGAGGATATAGAACACTTGTGAGGTCGTTCTTTGAGAAACCAATGACTAATTTCTCTTTGTTCACCTTTCACGGGCGATCCTCCTCAGCTAGATTTATTCGTTGAATGTATGAGCAAGCTTGAGCCTCACAGAGGTAAGATTTTCTCTCGGCAGTAAGGTCTCCTCCTCCTGCATCTCCACATGTAATAACATTACAGTCAAATGACCCAAAGCATATTAAAAATTCCTCACATTCTGGCTGCCTTGGTCTCTTGGGAAGATCGAGGTCGTCTTCTGGATCAACTTCATGGTCTCTCTTCTTGTTCTCCTCAGCTCGATGAGGATATCTAAACCTCTCTCTTGCTCGGTCGTTGTTTCTTCTATCATTCCTTCGATCAACATATTTTTCCAGTTTTCCTCGTCTGATGAGTGTTTCAATCTCATTCTGAAGAGCTATGCAATTTTTAGTCATATGGCCATGATCTTTGTGAAACTCGTAATATTTTGCTTTATATCTCCTATCTGGGTCTGCCTTCATTTTCTCTGGACAATTTAATTCCTCGTTGTTCTTGATTTCTTCTAGAACGTGGTTGATGTCTTTCTTCAAAGGAGTATAATTATCAAAGTTCTTTAATACTTCCCATGACGACCTTGTTCTTGAGTGTTAGTCACTACCATTGTTCTTATGCTCTTTCTTCTTAGCTTTATCACCTTCCACCTTGGTTTCTTTGGCATCCATATTCTTCTTCGCAGCCATAGCCTCCTCGGCATTCATAATCTTGGCCGCTTTTCCCATCAAATCTGACATAGTTCTAGGTGGATCTTTGGCCAAAGTGTAATATAACTTGTTGGGCAGTAATCCACTCATCAAGGCGGTAATCGCTGTCTTTTCCTCATAATCAATGACTTTGAGCTTCTCGTTATTAAAACGAGTTATATAATCTCTGGTACTTTCACCAACTTTTTGTCTAACACTTAACAAATGCGCTACTCGTTTAACTGGCTTTGCCCCAAAATAGAAATTCCCAATGAATAACTCGGCCAGTTGAAAAAAGGTTGAGATCTTACCCCGAGGAAGGTTATTATACCATATTTGAGCAGATCCGGTAAGAGTTCCCGAGAATGCTCTGCATCTCATCTCATCTGGAATAGCGTAGATGTCGGCTGCAGCTTGGTATTGGTCTATATGAAGGACATGATCGGTCTTTCCATCATATTTGGTGGTCACAGCAGGTGCTTTGAATTTGGATGGTGTTGGAAAATCTACAATGGCCTGGACAAAAGGTGTTCCTTGAACAAAAGTTCATTATAGAGGGTTCTTGGCCTTAGCCATTTCCCCTAATCTATCCTCCAGCCTCTGAATAGAGCCTTTCCACGCATCATTTCTTTCCTCGGGCCTGTTGGTTTTAGCAACTGATCATGTTGATGTGGCCTCCTGGGATCTATCTTGACGAGCAGCTGGTCACGACTGGGCAGACCCTTCCCTTAAATCTGATGGTCGTCGAAAACTCCTTGATGCGGCTCTAGGAGGACTTTTGCTCCTCCTAGGACCTAATCGATCAAAAGGAGATACTCTGCTTAATCTTTCTAGCGCACTAGTCCTTTCTGGAGAGAGAGTGATACGTTGTTCAGTATCTGTGGCTCGTACTGATGAAGTTCGTCCAGGTTGATAAGAAAAATATTCAGACTCCTCAGTACGATATGAATCTGTATGCCTAGTACGTGAAGAAAATAAACGGGTATTTCTTTGAATACTTCGCGATTCTGAATGGGTTGGTGCACCGCCATGGAGGGTTCGTATGAGCTGTCGCATAGTTTCTTGCATGACTGTTAGGCCCTGGACCAGATTTGCCTTTATTCCAGCCAGATCTGGAATATTTGGGGGAGCAGATGGATTTGGAGGGCTTCCAGCGTTTCGATTGCTGGGTTCTGGAATATCAGCCATTTGTGATGGATTTTTTTTGATGAAAAATGATATTACCAGTCGTTTCCCACAGACGGTGCCAATCTGTTGATGTAAAAAATTAGATTATATCTAATTATTTAATCACAGATAAATAAAATGAGACAAAGAACTTTTAAAGTGGTTCAGCCTTATAAGAATGGCCTGCGTCCACTGTTTCTGTTATTGCTGACTATTTGGGAATTCTCGATTACAAGTTTTCTCAAGAAATTCCGCCCTCTTACAATGAGGATAATACAATGTATTTATAGCCCTAAGGCAGTAATGTGAAAGGGTAATATATTAAATGCCCCTTAAGTGTATACATTTGTATGATAATAAGCATTTAATGCACAGTCAAACTGTTGGGTTATCCTGCTATTAATGCTTTGTTTGAGGTGCAACTCAGACCGCCTAAGCTGCTCGGACCGCCTAAGTTCCTCGGTACTCAAAAGTTCCTCGGAGAGTTCATGTTGGTCGGAGCGTCTGAGTTGATCGGGGAAGCAGAGTTTCTCGTTGCAGTATGGTTCCTCGGAGTCGAGGTATTGTTCGTAAGTGTTTATTGTTGCCATGTAGATTGCCACGTGTCTTCACCCAATTGAGCCATGTCAGCAGACTAAATTTGGTATCAACATAGGGCATGTCGCCCCATTTCTTTTTTGAGACATTTTTATCATACTCAGTTTCATTTCAGTTTTGGAGTTAAATTCATTTATTATTCAGACGTTGTATTTGGTTTTATTCAGTATTTGGGACTATTCTAATGAATGTTACTCCAGACTCATTTATTATTCTATTTTTATTCTGTTGTGACTGTGATGTAATTGTGTCATCATTAGTTAATAAATATTCGATGGATTTCATGTTACTTTAAGTTAATAAAATTTGACAACTCACTTTTTAAATCTTAGGTGGCTAGTAATTGTTTAAAAATGTGTTCGACAGTGATGCTATTAACTGAACCAACTTGACATTTTGTATTAATTTGAATAAAGGAGTAGCTACCCAGTATTTAATTAGTCGGGGTGTCACAGGTGGTATCAGAGCATCAGGTTCTAGTGTCCTTAGGATCTGTACGGCTTGTTATGTTTCCGCGTAGCGTCCTTTGATATAGAGCCCTATATTTTAGGATTGTTGTAATATTTTGTATATTTTACGCTCTTCAGCTATTTTGAGATATTAACTGTGAACTTATAAGACTTCTCTCTCATTTCATATGCCCTCACGACGTGCATGGAAAGTTCCCAGGGGTGCCCAGCCTGAGCCATAGCCTGCATCAGTTCAGGGTTCTATGAACGCTGCAGAAGTTGCCGCCATTGTAGCCCAGACGGTAAATGCCTCTTTAGCAGTTGTGCAGCAGGCGCCACCTCAGGCACCTGTGGTTTCCCCAGTCCAAGATCATGCATTCCCATCTCCTTAGGAATGGGTCCGAGATGCCTTTCAGAAGGCACACCCTCCAGAGTTTGCAGGTAGCTCCGACGTCGTTGTGTCCAGTCAGTGGAAGAAGGACATCCAAAGACACTTGAGGATGTACGAGTGTACGGATGTACAAAGGTAGATATTGGCTACTTTTAAGCTGGTAGGAGTAGCGTTGCAGTTGTGGGAGTCTATTACCACCGCAGAGGAGAGATATGTTCTTACCATTCAGGAGTTCTGGATGAGGTTTGACCGCAAGTATTTTCCCTCAGCAGTTCATACCGAGATGAGGAGGAAGTTGATGAACCTCAAGCAGGAGGGGAAGACAGTGGCTGAGTATGAGGACGAGTTCATAAATCTTCTAAACATTATTCTCGATGAGATTTCGACTGAAGAGAAGAAGATCCAGAAGTTCATGGATGGGTTGACATGGAGGATTCGTCAGCACTTGCTAGGAAATCTCTCGTTGGCCACTTATTCTGATGTGGTTAACGCAGCATTACTTCACTGCCAGGACCACCGCTTTCACTTGTCAGAGGGTAAGCGAGCAGGAGGGTCCAACCATCAGGGCAGGACAGGGGGAGTGGTTCCAGTGGGGCACAATCAACTCAGGGTCAGCACAGGCAGGATGATCAGAGTTCCTAGTAGGGGGATTCTAAGAGATTTAGATCTAGAGGTTTCAGAAATGGCCAGGGAAGTTTTTGGCATGGCCAGCAGGGTCAGCACGGCCAACAACAGCAGTTTCAGTAGGGCCATTAAGGTCAGGGTAGGAATGGTAACGCCCACTAGGGTCGTGGGAAGCAGGGTCAGAGAGGGGGAAACTTTGCGGGGAAATGTTTTATTTATGGCAAGATTGGCCACAAATGCCAGGAGTGTCCTGAAAGGGGCAGGGCCCACAGCAGCACCAACAGGGTGCTCGATACGAGCCCTAGAGACCTATGTTTCCCGCCACCCTCCTAGCACCACCGCAGATGCCAGCTTTACCACCCATCCTAGCAGTCCCAGTCCAGCAGGGGCAACTTCAGTACGGGCGAGTTTATCAGCTCCAGCAGGCCGCAGTCCCACAGGATCCACCTGCTATTGAGGGTATGTTTTCTATTCAGGGGACTATAGGGCGTATTTTGTTTGATACGGGAGACACACACAGTTTCATTTCCATGAGATTTACAGGCACTACGGGGTTGATAGACACCGCGAAGAGCACTGTTACTTGCGTAGATTCACCATTGAGTAGGGGTTCTGTGATTTCCCTTATGTGTAGAGGTGTGGGTGTAGAGATCGGGAGGTTTACTTTACCTGCTTATATGCTAGTGTTAGATATGATCGCGTATGATGCAATTATCAGTATGGATTGGCTAGTTGCGTATCGAGCCATGATTGATTATTTTAGTAGGAGTATTATTTTTTCCATACCCGGGCAGGAGCTGTTCCTTGTGGTGATCCCTCGTCCTGAGAGAGGATCGTACACTAATTTTTACTATATAGAGGAGGAGACCTCTAAGGAATTGGAAATACCACTCGATTCGATTCCAACTGTTAGAGAGTTCGTTGATGTATTCCAGGATATTCCAGGATTAACTCCTAGTAGAGAAAAAGACTTTGTTATCGATTTGACGCTGGGAACTCGGTCAATAGCCCATGCACCTTACTATATGGCTCCAGCGGAGATGAAAGAGCTACGGGATCAGATAGAGCAGCTGTTGGGTCAGGGGTTTATCCGTAGGAGTACTTTATCGTGGGGTGCCCTCGTGCTGTTTGTGAAGAAGGGGGATGGATCTTTGAGGTTGTGTGTGGATTACCGGGAGTTGAATAAATTTACGATACGGAAAAAGTATTCGTTGCCCCGAATCGATGACTTATTCGACCAGTTGAGAGGAGTGACCTTCTTCTCAAAGATTGACTTGATATCAGGATACCATCAGTTGCGTATTAGGGAACAGGACATCTTAAAGACTTCCTTCTTGACGAGATATGGTTCCTACGAGTTCCGGGTTATGCCTTTTGGCCTAACCAATGCCCTAGCCGTGTTTATGGACTTAATGAATAGGGTGTTCAGAGAGTTCCTAGACCAGTTTGTCATCGTCTTCATTGATGACATTCTGGTTTACTCCCAGACAGAGGAGGAACATGCAGAGCACTTGAGACAGGTTTTGCATACGCTGCGTCAGAACGAGTTATATGCAAAATACGAGAAGTGTGGGTTTGGGCTGAAGGAGGGTCAGTTTTTAGGGCATATCATTTCAGACAGGAGGATATCTGTTGATCCGGGGAAGGTATCAGCAGTGAGATAGTGGGGACAGCTAACGACACCGATTGAGATACAAAGTTTCTTGGGCCTAGCAGGATACTACATGAGGTTTATTCAGGGGTTCTCTAAGATAGTGGGTCCTTTGACACAATTGACTCGAAAGGGTGTGCCATTTATCTGGAGCAATGCCTGTCAGTTGGCATTCGACGAGTTGAAGGACAAGTTGACCTCAGCACTAGTGTTAGCATTGCCTAGACTGGGAGTTGAGTATCTAGTCTACACCAATGCGTCCTTACTAGGACTTGGGGGTATACTCCAACAAGAGAGTCAGGCAATAGCTTATGCTTCGTATAAGCTTAAGCCTCACGAGAAGAATTATCCCACCCACATCTTGGAGTTGGCAGCAGTCGTATTTGCTCTTCGGATTTGGAGACATTATCTCCTGAGGGAGAAATTCCATTTATTCATGGACCACAAGTCCCTACAGTACCTATTCACGCAGAAAGAATTAAATATGCGTCAACGTAGGTGGTTTGAGTTCGTGAAGGATTATCAGTTCGATATCCAGTACCACCCAGGTAAGGCTAACGTGGTAGCAAATGCGTTGAGCCAGAGACTGGTGGACGAGGTGGCCGATGTGTGGAAAGAAAAGTGGAAGGAATTAGAACACCAGGACGTAGTGGCCCGATCATTCATGTCTGTGATGACCGTTACGCCCCAAATCGTTATGAGAGTGATACAAGCCCAGGCAAAAGACTCGTTATGTCAAGAACATATAGTTTGATTACTAGCAGAGGGAGTCGGGTCCTATACCATTAGTTCAGACAGTGGCTTACGCTTCAATGGGAGACTGGTCGTTCCTGAGGGGGAAGCCTTGTGACACGAGGTAATGACAGAGTCACACGGTTCGCAATTCGTGGTACATCCTGGTGGGAATAAGATGTACCAGTATATGAGGCGACAGTACTGGTGGAACGGGACAAAGAGAGATATTATCGAGTTCGTTTCTAAATGTTCCACTTGTCAGCTAGTAAAGGTGGACCATCAAAGACTGGCAGAACTTCTACAGCCATTGGGGGTTCCTATGTGGAAAGGGGAGAGCATTTCCATGGACTTCATCATGGGGTTACCCACATCACAGAGGGGTCACGACTCTATATGGATAATCGTGGGTAGGTTAACCAAAGTTGCTCATTTTCTACCAGCCCAGATAGACTACACTACGGGACAGTATGCCCAGATTTTTATAGCAGAGATAATGAGACTCCACGGGGTGCCTCTCAATATCGTGTCTGACCGAGATAAGATATTTGTTTTGCAATTTTGGGAGAGTTTCCAGGAAGCCATGGGTACGGAGTTGCGGCTAAGTACAGTATATCACCCACAGACAGATTGGCAGACCGAATGGATGAATCAGATGTTGGAAGACATGTTGCGGATGTGCATCCTAGACTTTAGAGGTGGTTGGGAGCAGTATCTTCCACTGGTGGAGTTTGCCTATAATAACTCCTACCATCTTACTATTGGCATGGCTCCATTCGATCCGTTATACGGTTGACCTTGTCATTCCCCATTATGTTGGCTAGAGATGTGGGATAACAAACTGCTTGGGTCAGAGGTGATTCAGGATACTTCGGCGAGGATAGAGATGATACGGAGCCGTATTCGGGTAGCTCGGGACCAACAGAAGAGTTATGTTGATGCTAAGAGATTCTTCAAAGAATTCAAGGTGGGGGACCAGGAGCTACTCAGAGTATCTCC
Organism: Sambucus nigra; assembly: GCA_949130495.1. NCBI lineage: Eukaryota > Viridiplantae > Streptophyta > Magnoliopsida > Dipsacales > Adoxaceae > Sambucus > Sambucus nigra. The sequence continues at coordinate 75,663,614 of OX422210.1, read as the reverse complement.
GATGAAGGGGATTATGAATTTCGGGAAGAAGGAGAAATTGGCACCTAGATACGTGGGGCTATTTCCTAGCATAGAGAGAATTGGGCCAGTTTCGTACATACTTGGGTTACCGGAACACCTGCATAGGATCCATGGCGTGTTCCATATTTCCTCACTAAGGAGATATCTTAGGGATGATTTGGCCCATACCCACAATTCTTTAGAGGGCATTGATCTACAGCCTGATAGTTCCTATGAGGAGGGGCCGATTACTATTCTGGACCACAGCGAGAGGAAACTGAGGTCGAAGATAGTACCGTTAGTACGTGTTCAGTGGCGGAACCATAATGCCGAGGAGTCCACCTGGGAGCGCGAGGATAAGATAAGAGAACATTATCCAGAGTTATTCTTGCCAGGTATACTTTATTTTCTGAATTTCGAGACAAAATTCTGTTATTAGGGGGGAAGTATGTAATACCCTATAATTTTATTGATTTTATTTAATCAGATTAATTAAATTAAATGAGAATTAATTGGAAATTAATCCGAATTTAAATACTAGCAAGACATGAGTTGGTATTTGATTATGATGATAATATTGAGTATCACTGAATTTATATGGTAATATATGATTATTGATAATATTAAAATTATCGCGAGTCATAAATACGACAATTTGAGAAATTAAGTTGGGACGCGCGTGTCAGTCGCATTAGGAATCAAATTAATTAGATTAAAAAGTATATTATAATTTAATCATCTGTATGGTCATTTCGAGTGCTCCAACGTGTTCGGAGGGGTCGAGATAGTCAAAAAACACTAGCCGGGGGTTTAGTTTGGGTCCCGGGGCATTTTTATTCCAAACCGGCAACCTGGGAGGCTATTTTGGTCATTTTAAAATTTAAGGAAATAAGACCCACGAATTTTAGTATTTATTTAATTATTATTGAGAAGGCCATTAGGGCCATTATCAGCCAAAAACAAAGAGTGGGCTACGTGAGTTAAAGGAGAAGTTGCAGGAGGTTTCCAAACCCTAGCCACCACCAACCACCACCAAATCTTGATGGAATTGTGATCGGAAAGAAGGAAAGAGCCAACCTTCGGACACCATCAACAATTCTTAACATCAAACCTAAGTCAAGTGATTTAATTCCATTAGTTTTAAATGAATATATCTTCCATGTTAGTGTAGAAATTGATTTCTATCTTGAAAGATGATAAAAAAAAAACCATGAAATTTGAGGTAGAACTATAAATCTTGGATAGAAATTGCATGTAGATTAGTTCTGGACGAAATTCAGTAACCAAAATATAACCCTTGATGAATTAAGAATGGATTTAAGAAGAGAAATATCATGATTCTGGAAGAAAATAAAAAACTAGGGTTTTTATGAAGATTTGATCCATGTAAGATTAATTGTTGATGATGTAATGGTTTTGGAACGTTAAACATATTGTATTTAGGTAGTATAATGATCCTACATAATTAGTTGAGTATTTCATACCTTGTAATGGAGTTTTGAGACAAATCTGGGACTGAAAAACGAAGCAATCCGTAGCCTTATCTGGTGCGATCGATCGATCGACATTCATAGGTCGATCGATCGACATCCCAGGGTCGATCGATCGACCTTCCCACAAATTGTGATATTTTTCCCCTAATTGAATTTTAGCAATTTCGACCCTAGAGAATTATTGGTGGGGACCATGTGAACACTTTTAGATTTAAGGAAGACCAGTAGGCATATATATGAGACTCGGATTATTATTAGAAATAAATTGACAGTTATGTTAGACCTAATAAGGTGCGACGAGTGAGGGACTATTAAAGACTGCGATTAAATGAGTTAAATCTATAAAGTTGATAATATAAGGTTAGTGGCAGAAATATGGACCTAAGAGTATTGGATTAAAGTGTGGTATTAATAGGAGAGTTAGTAACCTTTATGAGTTAGGTTTTAAGTACTTGAAACTACGACGTGAGATGTGTCGGTGGACTATATTATATAACTATCCGGAAGTATGAAAATGTACTAATTGGATTAATGGTATAGGGATTTAGAACATACCTTTAATAATAATATAAATTATCTAAGTTGTGAGAATGCTTAATATATGGATTTATATGTTTATGACATACCTACCATACTTTCTATCACGGGAGGTCGACTTTCGAAACAGGGCCATCTAATCTTTGTGTGCCTACGGGGGGATTTAGATTGGTACCTTAAGGACATAGGGTTGTGAATGACTTATTTATGAGTTGATAAGTCAGCTTAACATGGGAGCGTAGGTATATGCGTGACCCATGGGTATGTGAACTATGTTCGCCTCCAATATGTGTAATTTTTCTTATTAAAAACGATTCCTGAGAGATTCGAAATACGTAGTCCTTATGTACCTGATGTACCGGGATTCGACAGCAGAGTATGTGTGCACCGCATCTTAGCCTAGGGATGCCCCAATTGTATAATTATGTTGGAATTTATATATTGATGATGATAACAGACTCCTTGTTAATGTGGGTGAATATTTGAGACACTTTTAGTAAAGTTAGAAATGAGAATTGCATATAAGATCTAATATAAGTTAATCTGAGAAATGAAAAGGTAGAATCACATAAGTTGTATTGGAATGTCTTGAACAAACCCCTATATTATCATATGAGGACAGGTTGTGATATAGACTAGTTAGTTAGAGGCATAACTAATAGGGGTTATGGATATAAGTTAGGCGTGCACATTAGTTGAGAGGTGAGAACTCATGTGAGAGCACGGAACTAACATGTACTTAATATTCATTGTTTAATGTAATTGAACACTTGCTATATTTTAAACAATTTTCACATCGGGCTCTGACCCGTTTGCCTTCAAATATTTTTTTTTAAAAACCTTTTAGGTGTCCAGCCACAGGAACACCAAGCTTAGGAGTTTCAATTCAGTGACGGGCTGTAGCTGTTGTGGAAGTTACAGGATCTTGATGATAGACGCCTCCACTTTCTATATTGATTCCACTTCAGACTTAATCAGTTGTTAGGGCATGTCACCCCATTTCTTTTAGAGACAGTTTTATCATACTCAGTTTCATTTCAGTTTTGGAGTTAAATTCATTAATTATTCAAACGTTGTATTTGGTTTTATTCACTATTTGGGACTGTTCTGAGGAGTGTTACTCTAGACTCATTTATTATTCCATTTTTATTATGTTGTGACTGTGATGTAATTGTGTTATCATTAGTTAATAAATATTCGATGTATTGCATGTTACTTTAATTTAATAAAATTTGAAAACTCACTTTTTAAATATTAGATGGCTAGTAATTGTTTAAAAATGTTTTCAACAGTGATGTTATTAACTGAACCAACTTGACATTTTGTATTAATTTGAATAAAGGAATAGCTATGACCTATTTAATTAGTCGGGGTGTCACAGTCCATTGTGCAAACTTATTGATCTTCTACTTTATAACTCCCTCAAATATCATGTATATAATAATTCACTCTCAACTATTTTTAAGAAATCATGTCGCTCATATATAGCGAATCATCAATGAATATAAATTAAATGGCCTTGGCACTTCCGTTTTTCTGTGTCGTTAATCTTTAGGATCTTTTTGCAAATGGTGTCTTTTAACTCAAAGATTATTTTTCTCTTTCGTAGCCCCTTTCCATTGCTTAACATATATCAAAATTTTCCAAGAAAAGAAATCTGGGAAATGGTTCTTACAAGCACAACTTATCTATTTTTACATTTGGTTCGTTATTAACCAGACTTGAGAAGATAACATCGTATTCTACACATGATAAGAAAGTACAGTGTTCAAAATTTTGTGCACGTGTGCAATAAAGGTGACTAAGAGTCTAACATGTAGAAGTTAATTATCAATGATCACTGCAATGCTATCCACACATTATTAAGCACACTAACGAAGTAAAGTCATGTATCAAAGGACAATGAAAAAGTCGCATGAATGGATGGAATGTAAGGGTGATCCAAATATCTTAAATATTCATCCATATATGGTGAAAAATAAAAATATCAAAATAAAATCTTTTTCACTTTTTCAAACGTTTTCTATAAAAATCGAAAATATTTTTGTAATTTTTCACAATATATCAAAAGGAAAAACATAAGAATACAATAGAAATACAATTTAGCAATAGGGATATAAGATATAAATCATGATAAAATTCCTATACTAAATAAAGTACATAAACTCAATTAACGGAACAAACACCCAAAGATATCCTAAGATCCTCGAATCTAGGTGCATCTAAAAGTTTCATGAGAATATCGACTATTTGATGTTCGGTGCTCATAAAGCTCAAGGACATGATCTTCTCTTCAACGAGATCATGAATAAAATGCTCATGTATCCTAATGTGCTTTGTGTGAGAATGTTTGATCGGATTACAGGATATATGGATCGCACTTACCTTGTGAAATCCCATAATATTCCAACATTTGCTTTATCCATAAGAGTTGCATGCAACAACTCACGATGGCTTTATAATCAACCTCTGTCATGGAAAAAGATGTGAAGTTTTACTTCTTGCTCAACTAAGATACAAGATCAGTCCCAAAGTAAAAACACCCACCAGAGGTTCTCCTACAACTATCAACATCATTGCCCCAGTCGACATCCGAATCGGCGAACAAATGGTCATCAATATCAAAGGAATACTAAATACCGTAGGAAAGAGTGTCACTCACGTATTTGATGATATTTACTCTTTTGGGGACGCATGGTATTGCTCATATACTGCAACGCTATAGGAAATTTCGGGACGACTAGTTGTCAAGTGAATAAGACTACATGTGATTCTCCTATAAAGAGTTTGCTCTACATCCTTACCTAAAGTGTCTTTGTTAATCCTAGTCCATGTACTCATAAGGGTGCGTGAATGCTTAGCGGAGTCTAAACCAAACTTATTCTCAAGGTCCCTAGCATATTTGGATTGAGATACGAATATCCCATACTCAAATTGACGCACCTGGAGACCTAAGAAGAATGTAAGCTCACCAAGAATGATCATATCAAACTTTCACTTCATCTCCTCCTCAAAAGCGTGAGCTTGTGGGGAGCACATAGATATAAATACTATGTCGTCCACATAGACTTGGGCAACTAATAGAGAACCACTCTCTCTCCTCACAAACAATGTCTTATCCACCCCCACCCCACCCCCTCTTGAAGCCACGATATAAGAGATGGGAAGTGAGCCTCTTATACCAAGCACGGGGTGCTTGCTTCAAACCATGCATGAACTTTTCAAGATAAAAGACGTGTCCCGGGTGCTTTGGATCTTTAAATACCTTTGGTTGTTCGACATAGACTTCCTCTTATAGAATTCCATTAAGGAAAGAACTCTTGACATCCATTTGATAGAACTTGAAGTGAAGATGACATGTTATGGCGAGTAGTAAGAGGACGGACTCAAGCCTAACAATAAGACTGAATGTCTCGTCAAAGTCTACATCATCAATCTATGTGTAGCCTTAAGTGACCAGCCTAGCCTTATTACGAACTACGGTACCATTTTCATCCATCTTATGCTTATAAATACACTTGGACTATCACATTAGTCTCGCTATTTCGGGAGACTAACTCCCAGACATCGTTCTTGCGAAATTGAAGCAACTCATCGTTCATAGAGGATATGCAGTGCTCCTCCTTGAGTGCTTTTTTCACATTCTTGCACTCAACTAAGGTGGTGTAGCAAAGGTAGTTAATTGCATTATCAAGTTAATTGTGAGTCCTGACACCTAGTGTGGGATCACCAAGTATAGTGGAAGGTTCATGACTCTTTCGCACCCAAGAGGGTGGATCCTTTATATCAAGAGTGCGGTCTATGGGGATATTTTTAGGAAGGATGGAATCATCACCAGGGGTGAATCATCCTCACACTGGGGGCTAGGATCAATAGATGTCGGCAGCTCATCATCTTTGATTGTGACGTTTGTTTACTCCATAACCTTAGAGCTTACAAGGTTAAACACCCTATAATCCCTACTCGATGATGAATAACCTAAAAATATCCCCTAGTCGCTCCTGGAGTCGAACTACCCTAAGTGGTCTCTATCTCTCAATATGTAACAAGTACTCACAAAGACATGGAAATATGATAGGTCGGGCTTCTTCCCTATTCATAACTCATATGGCGTGTATAGAATGTGTGGACGAATATATACCCTATTTACTCACCATCTCTGGCCAAAAACATTTAGGCGCGTTTCTCCCAAGAATTATGGATCTAGCCATTTCTTATATCATTTGGTTCTTCCTCTCAACTATCCCATTTTTGTTGAGGAGTTCGAATGGCCGAAAACTCGTGTTTGATTCCCAATCCATCACAATAGCTATCCATTTTGTCTTCTTTAATTCAGTGTTATTGTAACTATGCATTCAATTAATAATAACACCGTGTTGGTTTTGTAGGACACGAAATTTGGTTGTTAGGAACTCAATTGCACCAGACTTTTCACTAGAAACCCTACAGTAGAGTATCTCAAAAAGTCATCGACCATCACAAGAATGTATCTCTTACCACCTAAACTCTACGAGCGAGTAAGACCCATAAGATCCATCTGAATCAACTCCAAAGTATATGTGGTGGCAATGGTATTCAACTTCCTATGGGGACCTAAAATTTGTTTTCCTTGTTAGCAAGGTCCACAAACAGAACAAGTTAGTTTTCCAAGTGATGGTAAGCCATGAACTAGGTCGTTTTTCACTAATCTCTCAAGATCTCTAAAGTTCACATAACCTAATTGTTGATGCCAAAGGTCCGTAGAGGAGCCCGTGGAACTGTTGCACACAAAGTAAAACTTGGTCACAATCCCATAGAATTTTTCTTTGGTTCTCACTCCTTGTAGTAAAATTTCACCAGACTAATCATATACGTTACATTTAGACCAGTTAAAATTTATCGCAAATTTTGTATCGCACAATAATTAAGTTCGCATTCAACCCTTTTACGAAAAACACATTGTCAATTTTTGGAAATCCGGTATCTCAACACATCCACGTCCTAATCCAAATGTGACTTTGACTTTCTTGCGATCCTAGAGGTTCGTAAAAAATGATATGTCACTAGTCATATGCCTAGAGAACCCACTATCAAAATACCATTGGGAAGTATTTTGAACCTTGAGATCAATGTGATCAACAAGGGCTTTGTCGTATTTCTTAAGTACCCAAGTGGAGTTAACATTTTATTTTCCGTTATCGTTGTTGGATTCAATCGTAGAATTAGAAGAGTTCTCAAACGGCATTTACATTCGTTGAAATTCTTCAATTAAGCTTTGTGAGGTAGCGACTAGAAACTCAACTTGCTTCTAAGACTAGCAAAGTAGCTAGAGCGGTGCACAGGGTATGTATACATTTAGTTCTACCTAAATTGTAGCAAAATTTCTTAAGGTGACCTCTCCTTTTGCAAAAAGAGCAAAGATGTACTTGTTTGGGTCTACCTTGGTTCGCTTTCTTAGGTTGAACTCGCTTTTATAGTTTAGGTCGAGGCCCATAAGGATCTACCATAAATTTAAGAACCGGTTCCTGTGCGGTATGGAAAGTGGATGCACCGTCGTAACCTATTACTCGCCTCTACCCAAAACCTAAAGCGAGACTGAGGAGCTTCTTTCCAACCTTCTTCAATGTATCCTCTGTGGTAATATTGACCTCATGGGAACATTCGAGATATTTCCTGGATACAAAGGCCTCCAGTTTCTCACGGGTCTCTATGGATGCTTGAAGATATCTCGTAAGGCTAACCACTTTGTTGGTCAAGTCACTATTTATCCTCTCAACTAAAGCGACTCTCTCTCCCAAATAAACTTTTAAGAGGACTCTCTCTCTCTCTCTCGCTTCTTTCAATTCCTTCTATAAAGATAAAAATCGAAGCACTGAACCCTTATTTTATTTCTTCATTTTAAAGGACTCGGCATAAATCTCGGTGTAAGCACGTTGAAGGTTTTTATTTTTTTAAAGAGCAATTAAATCCCCAATATTATTAGATTCAGGTAGAACAGCCCTACCCTAGTCGCTTGTACAAATGAATGAGGGATTTGAGAGAAAATAAAAACTATCTAAAAAATTTAGCATATTGAATGCCTTGAAGGTTCATTTTGTAATGGCCTTTAGAGAGGAGAGGAAGATCTTTAGAAAGTTTAAAAGTTGAAAACTTTTCAGTAAGAACTTTATACGATGCTAAACTATCTGCCACATTGTTTGATTCTCTCCAAGAATGGCAATAGAACACTTAAATAACATTATGAAGATCTGTAATAGAGTTTATAACCTCAATTAAACTCCAGGGAGGAGCTTTAATAAGGCCATTTAAAATATCTATAGAGAGTTCGTGTCTGATTCCACTTGAATTGAAAAAAAATTTAGACTTAAACACATCCTTAAACCTCTGAGGATAACCAAAAGCTCAGCTCTATTGTTCGAATAGGAATCTTCAAAAGCAAAAAATGTCTCGATGATAAGACCTTTTTGGTTTCTAACGATTCCACCTAATCCAACAAGACCTGGATTGCCTTTAAAGTCCCCATCACGGTTTAATTTGAATACACCTTCAGTTGGACGCATCCACTTAATCAGAAGAATAGAAGGCTGCTTGGTGGTTGAAAATTTTATATTGAATAAATGAGAGATATGCTCCAAATAAGAAACCTTAGAGGAAAAACAAATTCGAGAACAGAATAATGACGCTTGTTCAATGACCTGAGAAATAATCTTCTGATGACACGTTTTGATACCTTCAAATCTACTTTGATTTCTCATTTTCCATAATTCCCATAAGATAAAGCCTGGTATAATGGATAGTAAAACTTGGATGAAGTCTTGGGTTGGTCTAAGAAGCCACCAGGACATAAGCATGAGATTAATAGAAGATAAAGAAATATGTAAACCAAACATATTAGCAAAGAAATATCAAGTCTTTTGAGAAATTGGACCATTCAAAAACAGGTGATCAAGAGTCTCTTGGTGTTTGAGGCAGGAGGAGCATATGGAAAACATGTGAATTCCCTTAGCTTGAATAGATTCATCTAGAGGCACGATCTGGAAATAGCATTTCCACAAAAATAAAGAAATTTTTTGGGGATTAAAAGAGGTCCAAATGCATTTGCATATGAACGAAGATAGTTTGGAAATTATGATGCTTTACCAAGCAGATTTAGTGGACAAAATGCCATCATTATTAGGAGTTCAGTACCGCGTTCCATCAATGTTTGTTGAAAGCAGATTAGTAGGTTCAACAACATCTTTAAACCTCTTATGAGTACGAGAACCAGATTTGAAGGCCCTATTTTTGTATTTGTTCCAATAGAATTGAGACCAGAGATTTTTTGAAGATTTTAAATTCCACCATAACTTGATGCTGAAAGATTTGAAAATATTTTTAATAAGATTAAATCCCAAACCCCCTTCTTCCACTGGTAGATAAATATCAGACCATTTTTTCCATTGGTACTTAGCCTCATACTCTTTGGAAGATCCCCGCAGAAATTTACTAAAGAGACTTTGAATAATCTGAATAGTTTTATTAGGAGGATTTAGGGCTGCAAATGTATGAATTGTAATAGAAGAAAGGACTAAAAGGATCAAGGTTCTTTTACCTGCAAAAGATAAAAATTTAGTTTGCCAAGAAGAAATTTTATTCCTTATCTTCTGAATTAGATCCTCAAAATAAATGTGTTTTCTCCTGCCATAGAAAATAGGACATCCCAGATATTTCAAATGGGATTTCTTCACAGATAATCCAGTGGTTTTAGTAATGGATCTATATCTAATAATAAGCATAGAATGGTGAAAAATAAAGCTACTCTTACTGAAATTGATATCTTGCCCAAAGGCTAATTCAAATTTTTTGAGGAAGGTGATAAGATTCTTGAGGCTATGATGGTTCCCATTACAAAAAATGATATTGTCATCAACAAAGCTAAGATTGTTAATTAATGGGTTATTTATGGGAGGGAGAGAGGTTTCATAAGGTCATCATGTGTAGTATCTTCCTCACTCAAAGAGACATCTCCCCCACTCTCTCTATAATGACTAGACTCGCTATCAAGGTCATCATGTTTAGTATCTTCCTCATAGGTGTGAGGCGCATTAGATATACTAACATGACTAGCCATGAATGCGGTAAAGTTATGTCCATGCGATGATTCATCCCTAGAATCCACCGAATCGACATCGCTCTCACTAAGCGTGGTATTGAAGTAAGCTTTGCCTTCTCTTTGTCTCTTTAATCTCGTCACACACTCGTGATCTTTGTGACCCTTACCCTCTCACTCATAACAACTCTCTCCATCTTTCATAGTGTAAAATTTTATTTCTTTCAAAAAATTTCTTGCCCGATTTATATTTTTTGTCCTTCTCAAAACTCGTATTTTCTTTAGAAGTATTTTCTTTTCTAAGTTTGATAAATTTTTTGAAAGTTTTTGCATAAAGTGTAAGATCATCTAGATCAAAATCATACTTAGAGTCAGAAGAAACCTCCTCCTTCCTTTTAAATAAAGCTTTTATTGCAATTCCCTTTTTCCTAGGTTTAACAATTTTGTGGAACATGTCGATCTCAGAAGTTTGAGAGTCGCCTATTAGTTCTTCTAACCTAAGCATATCTAATATCCCCAAGTATCAAGCACAATAATCTTAGGAATAAAACGAGCCAAAAGTGATCTCAAAAGCTTTTTAACTACACACGTATCAGGAATTTTCTCACCTAAAGTAAAACTAGAGTTAACAATATCAGACAATCGTGCATAAAATTCATCGAAAGACTCAGACTCTAGCATGGTAATAGTCTCAAGCTGTGTGCTGAGGTTTTGAAGCTTAGATACCGTGATTCTTTAGAATTGTGGTGCACGTCATGATGCGACGAAACTCGTCAGGGGTGACATATCCAGAAATGATACTTAAACTGCGTGAGTTAAAGTTTCTCCATTTAAAAGCATCTTCTTTCCAAGCTGAGATAGGTTTTGGACTTATGACATCGCCATTGGTCATTATGGGTGGTTTTTACCCTCTTTCACAAACAAGCCAGAATCTTTCATCAATGGATTTTAAAGCTAATCTCATCTTAGCTTTCTAGTATGCATAATTCGACCCATCAAAAATAGGCATCCAATTATGCAAATTACCCATAAAATTCAAATTTTAAAGTATCACACAAAACCTTAGTCTAACCAGCTCTGATATCAATTTGAGAAAGTTAATTCTATGGATTGATTAGTATCTAAGGCCAAACGCACCCAATTTCAATTTTTAGAAAATTTTATCTCGAATTAATTTAGTGTGCATGCAATGATGAAATCCAAATTAAATAAGACAAACTAAGCAAACAAACATGCAAAGAAGTAAGGAAAAATCCGTTTCGATCAAAATCTTTATTTTAAGCATTGTACAAGAATTAATAAATAATAGGCGACTTACAGACTACTTAGCTCACTAAGTATAATATGTAGTTTTTTTTAGTCTTTTACAGTAACGGCCCATCCAGCACAGCCCACGAGAAGCAGTCTTGCCTCGATATCCACCGACCAACCTTTTTCTTCAACAGTAGAGCCTCGACTTCACAAATCAGCCATATAGATGAACTCCACAAGGGTTTTTGAACAAGAATGTGTTATTCTTGATTTGGTAAAGTGATATATAAATTTTTATGGGGTTTGAATGAAAAATGATAGAGTTTGATCAAAAAATAAACTCTAAAAGGACTTGAAAAAGGGTTAAAAATGAGTTCTGCAAAACTCTAATCCCTCATCTCTATTTATAAGGAGGTTTTCTACAAAAGATAGACATTAGAGATTCAGATCAGATTTAATTAAAAAACAAAAACTCGCGCGCTCGTTCGTTCGTTCGAATGACCTGGTACCTCGTTCCAATGGTGTACCCTTATTCATTAAAATAGGTTTCCAACTAAACTTTGAACGACATTCTAGAGAGCATTGCTTCAGATCTCGTTCGAAAGTGAGAAACTCGTTCTAACTACGTACCCAAATTCATTTGAACGACTTCTAATGAAACTTTGAACGATATTCCAGAACTAACCAAAAGGTGTCGTCCCTAATTTTATTCAAACAATGAAATCTTGTTCTAACGACATTGTATAACTCATTCGAAGGATATGACAATCTCATTCTAACGAGTTAGAGAGATTTTAAAATTTTCTTTAAAAATCATTTTAAAACATTTTAAAATGTAAAATCTTAATGCATAAACCCAAGGAAAAATTAAAGTCTATACTAACCTACCTAAGAACTCTTCTCGGGTAAAGTTGTGACAAACGATCTTCAATCTTACAAATGTCCTCAAATTCTTGTCTTTGAATACATGGAAGCAGTCATGATGGTGAAGTGGGGTGTAATGGTATAAGCCAAATAAAAATTAAATTGAGAAATTATAAAACTTGCTCTTACATATTCCACATTTTAATGTGTGACATTATAAACTTGAGTGACTCATGAACAATATATTGTAAGCATAGTTAATTTCACTCATTTCCTAAACATCACTGACATCGTTTTCATTTTGTGCAATTTCGTATCTAGACACATTATAAGCATGTGAAGTGTACTTAGCTAGAGATTAATGTGTGGATGAATTCATGTTATCTAGACTAACACCTAAAGAATAAAAATTAGGTATATCCACGGACAATCACAAAGAAACAGATATACACACAGAAGTAAGGATCCACTCGGGATGATAAGCCTAATCAAGAAATCGTAGTCTGATACTAGTTGAAAACACAACCACAAAAATAATCTAGAGGGGGTGAATAGCTTATTGCAACAAATTTGCCCATTTTTAATTTTCGACTCTAAACGAAACCTAAATCTATGTCATTTTTCAAATCCAAAGTGATTTTGGTTAATTGCAGGCCCACATACACAATAAAAAAAATGTAAAATAAAAATAATCATACAAAAAATATAACACTGGATATATGAGGAAAACCGCCAACCTATGGGTAAAAAACCTCGGGGTGACTAATAATCTCATTAAGTTTGGCAAGTTCCTTTTAGATAGTCCAAGAAGGTAAATCGATCTTATGCACTCATAAGAAATTACCCATGAATATTGTGACTCCCCCCCCCCCCCCCCCCCCCGATTCTAATGAGAAATTCAATTGAAGTTCCATCTCTCGAATATGGAATTTCATTCTCCGTCCTAAATCCACACACTGCCCCCAACTCTTCAATAACTTGAGCACCTCCTTTTAGATATTTTAGTATAGATCATGTGGTTGATTTGAAATTTAGATGTAAACTAGACTATTTTTTGGATAAAAATATCTCAATGTAGATCTAGAAATCTCATAAACACTCAATTTTGCATTAGAGAGAGAAAGTAGTGCTCTCTAAAATGAAAAATGTGAGTGGAATTTTCCTACAGAGGATGATATTCAATGCGCACAACCCCAAACAAGAATAATAATGATAATAAATGATGATATCTCTCACAAAACACAAGCTGTATGTGGTTCAAAACGTGCTACATCACGAGGGGCTAGGGTTCATTCTTTATTGGTCAAGAACTCAGGTCTAAAGAGTTATAGTACTGCTCGACGTTAAAATGATGAATTTGTCTCTCATGTGGAGCGGTTTTATATTTATAAGGCATCTTAGGAGAGTCCTGAGCCCCGTTAATAGCTATCCCTAAGTGTGGAGTGAGGAGCCTCAATTTTTGAATCTCTTTAAATAATAGATTTTCTTTTTATGAAATGGATATGTGAAAGCGTAAAAGGTGATGGTTCAATAAAACGAATTACCAAATTTTAATTTCTTCTTCAAATTAAAATTAAACACAAGGGAAATAAGATTAATACACACACACTTTGAATTTCACTTAAACGACATTAATTCAAGTCCTAAAATTTGCCTAAGTCATATTCATCATTATTTCCAAATTAGACAAAACCAGTTTTTAACAATAGACTTGAATTAAATAAACTTTACCCAAATTTAATTATGCACCAAATAAGATTAAGTGTGACATTTAAAACAAATTTTATCTTGAATTATCCTAAGCATGAGTTCTAAGTCATTATGCAAGATAAAATAAATCAATCACACTACGCCGCGATGTACGAGGAAAAACCCACAACGGGAAACAACCTCGGATGGCCCTAGCCTAAAATCCACTAAGTACGAAATTTATATTTACAAGACAGATGACTTACTTCCTCAACTCGAACCCTCTCAAGCCTTGACGCGTCTTCTTGTAACCACCTCTTCCTAGCGGATAACCACGGAGCTCCACCGCGATCTTGGACTCACCAATCGGACAATAGGTACACCGTCAACTACATGTGGTGTCTTTTACCACATGAGAAAGCCGCAGCTAAATGAACTATTCTTCTTTAAGGGATGTAGAAGGAACCCAAACAATCTCTTCAATTTGGTGTAGAGATAAACCCGGTGCCAAACTCCAAGCAAAATGTATATATATATGAACTTGGATAAACAAAATAATGGGTGAAAACTAGAGTGGTAGATGAATTTTATTTTGAAAATTATCACTCAAAACATGATCTTTTTCTCTTTATGATTTTGCTCTCAAAACACTCTCTAGGATTTAGAAGGATATGAAAAAGATTATTGTTCAAAAATGATTCTCGTACATAGTTATGCTATGAAAAGATAGTGGGGAAATAAGTGGAGAACATGGGTAAAAACTGTCAAAAACTGCCAAAAACTGTTCCCGCCTGGCATCTCATTCGAACGACATTTCATTTGAACGACATCTCGTTCGAACGAGACTTCTAACGAAGTTCCAGAGTGAACTCGTTAGAAATCTCATTGGATATCTCGTTCGAACATAAGGTTCATTCGAATGACATATCGAACAACATTTCATAGGCCTATTTTAGGAACTCGTTGGCAAACTCGTTCGAACGACTTGTGGTTCGAACGACAATCTCGTTCGAACGACACTTCGAACGAACTCACAGAATGTTCAAAAATTCTTTTTAAGCCCAGAAACATTATATACTTTATATATAAGTTTTAATAGAAAAACATCTGAAAACAAAACACAGTTTTTAAAAACCCAACACCCAAATAAACATGTTCTAAACTCCTATATATATATAAATGCATTCATACCTTGGGAGCATGGAACTACTGTTGATGACGTACAAACGAGGCACATAAATCACGGCTTTTGATGAAGCTTTATAATCTTTGCTGCTACGTATTCAACTAAGCACATCATAGGCTTGAGTAGGTACACTTGAACATTATCCTATGACATAAACGTTTTTGTCCGAAATTGAGCCAAAACTACGAAGGACTCAATTGGAAATTTGTGTCCTTACACTAAGAGTTTGGATTTATCCTCTATCATGATCAATCGTTACAAATGATTGAGTTGAAGGATTTTGCTCTGACTTAGAGTCTTCATTAATTATAGGCTCACGTGGATGAACATGTGTGAGTGCGATTCTTGATCCCATAATTGCCCCTAAATTCTAGGGGATCTCTCAGGTCGATGGGCGTTACACCTAGGTCTACCATTAAAATTGGACGGATCTTTTCACTTATTAGGAATAGTATGATTAATCTTTTGGTTTAAGGTTGATAATTGTATAAAGTCTTTGTGCGTTGGTTGGAGGTAAATTTTGTTGAGTGCTCCAAGAGAACATATGTAAATATTACATATTTACTTAGCCGTGGATAAATGCAGTTGTCACTAGGGTATCCGTCGCATGCGTGCAATAACTATTGTTTGTGTCTAAAATTAGTACGATGATTAGGATGAATCTTAACTTAGTTACACCAATTATTATCAACCACGGATAAATTAAGAAAGATATAAGCTAGAGAGAGATGAGAGACAAAGAAAGGAACAAAGTTTTTCAACGTAATATAGCTTAGAAAGGTGCCTATTTGCATGGGTGCAATGTCACTAAGTATTAGGGTTTGAATACAAGCCTCTTAAAAACTCCCTAGGGTTTAAGATAAACTATGTTTCTTTTCCCCTTTAGCTAAGAGAGGTAGTGCATGTAAGATATGGGTTCATTAAACATTATTAGTAATTAATGAAGCGTAACCCCCTTCAAAATGATAATTAATGCATGAAGAATAACAAATTAAATGAGTAACTCCAATACTTGTAATAAATGGTCTCATTACCACAGAATATATATTAAATGAACCTTTACAACATAAATATCCCCTTTATGCAATAAATGAAGTCGATCTTAATAACCAACTTGGTTGGAGAGAGAAAGAATAAACGTATAGTCATAGTAAAGGCCAGGCAATTAACCTCAAAGTGCAATGAATGCAAATGATTAGCAATAAAGATTGGTTAAGCTCTGAGGACGAAATGATAAACTCTAATAATGATAACTCATAGAAAGCTCTCGTGTCTAGGGAGTTCGATATCATAAATTTTTCCTTTAATAAATGTGCATAGTGAAAGTATTTATAGGAATGCTAGGTTGTTCAAATGACCTCTCCCGTATTAAATGTCCTGACTCTCCTTTAATGCTAAGATTATTATACAATTAATACCAAGGATAGTATATTTGTAAGGACATATTTTATAACTCCTGTTTACATTAGTGTATGTCGTATATCGCTACAAACCGTCTAAGAAAAAGTTCAAAATTGAAAATATATGAAGACGGACCCGAATATCAAAATTTCTTCAACATTTAAGTCTCTGCGAGATGAATTTTGGTAAGGTTGTATTTTAGACCCTTAACGGTCCATTAAAAGTGTTGGGATATTTTTTTAAAAATATTTTCTAAGCGTTGAGACGTTTGTTTTTGTCCAAATATTTTTTTCTAAGCATTGAGGCGGACGTTTAAAAAATAAAAATTTATTTTTTCTTTGTCGTTCGAGTTACTTGAGCATGCCATTCAAACGACATGTTGATCTCGTGCGAAGTTCGTTCGAGCGACAGGTGTCCTCGTTCGAGCGACATAAGGGTTTCGTTTGAGCGATCTACCGACGCAACTTTTCTATAAAAAGCGTGTTAAATGACTAATTTTTCATTGAAAAGACCTGACGATTTTCATTCTAGATAAACTATAAAACAGCTGAACACTTTGTCTTCTTCAATTTAGGGTTCAAATCTTTTGTTTTCCAATTCAACAAAATCCCAATTGCTTTACTAAATTGTTTTACAACCCAAGATACATCTTTACTGGAGTTTATCTTGTAGGAAGGATAACCTACTGATGATCTAGGTGTCACTTGACGGAGGTGGTAGTCTTAGTTGACTGCATGCCATAGGGAATGCTCATTGGTGTTCCTAGGCTGATTGGACCGCGTGAATTTATGGATCTTCTGAGGTTGATTCACTATTGATTCAGAACTGCGTGTTCTTGTGGGTATCTGTAGATATTCATTGTAGATTTCACTTGTAATCAGTGTGAGTATTATTAAGTAAAATAAAAGGTTTTCCCTTTTTTGGTTTTTTTCGAAATCTGTGAGTCAACAATTCTTTTTTTTTTGGCATGATCCACTGCACCTTGATGTTTGTTTGGGGTTAATTAAAATTGGGTTTAATTAATTTGGTTTAAAATTGATGATTGATTAAATATGGTTTTAATTAGAATTTTCGAATTTATTCAAATCAGTATCACACCTCTTTCACAGATTGGTATCAGAGCGGGTTTCTCTAATTTATCGAGTGATCCTATTTTTCGCAAAATTTTGTGATATTGATTTTTTTTTCAAAAATACGATTCTAAAAAATCACAATGTTTACGAATGAAAACTTATATAATCGGTTGCCAATTTTTTACGGGTCTAATTATGCCTACTGGAAAGCCCACGTGAAATAACATTTAAAAGCAATCGACGAGAGAGTTTGGGTAGTTAGTGAAAGAGGCTGGACTCCTCCCACTATCACTACAAATAATGTCACTAATTAAAAACCCGTGGCAGACTGGACTGAGGACGAATTTAAATGGAGCACGTTTAATTCACGAGGGTTGAGTGCAATTTCTAGTGCTGTCACTTCTGAGGAGTTCCGACATATCATACGTGCACCACGTCAAAAGAAGCGTGGGATGTTTTAAAACTTACCCATGAAGGCACGAACGTGGTCAAAGAGTCTAAACTGTAAAATTTAACTACTCAATTAGAAATAATTACCATGCTTGAATCAAGTGTTTTGATAATTTTTATGCACGTTTATCTGATATTATCAACAGTGGCTTCATTATTGATGAGCACATACCTGATGCACGAGTGGTTCGAAAGATTTTAATATCCTTGCCTAACGTTTTATCCCTAAAGTAACAATTTTGAACTCCTTAGGTAACTTGAGCACATTAAAATTGGAATAGCTGGTAGGAGACCTCCAAAAATATGAGATTGACATATTTCTTGACACTGTCAAACCTAAGGATAGAGGGATAGCACTTAGATCCCAGTGTATGAATGGAAAGGAAGGGTCCAAAAGTGAGAAGAAGAAAAAAAGTGAGAGTTTGTGAGTCCGAGTTTGAGTACGAGTCTAATTTTTATTTGTCCATGCTTGCTAAAAATTCCAAAAAATTCTCAAGTTTTCTAAACAAAATTCTTCCAATAAAATTTTTGTTGAGAAAAACAAAAGGAAAGATGAGTCCAAAGAGAGCGGTGAGAATGAGGGTGAGAAAGAGAAAGAGGAAGAGGAAGAGGATAAATGTTTGGAATTTAGAGGGAAATAGGCATAGAGATTTTAAGTGTCCCACTAGGCTAAAGAGAAAGGGCAAAACGATTGACATGCCAGCCACTCTTAGCAATAGTGAGGATGAGGTGAAAGATTTTGGGGATGAATCTTCACATGGGATGTGTGTCTCCTTTTTAGGTAATCACATGAGCACACCATTATTTATCCCACGACGATGAGGATACTTGTGCACGTGAGACCCCGGAGGATGATTTGAATATATCTAGTGAGTGTGAGAGTGAGATCACTAGTAAGGGTGATAGTGATCTCCATATTGCATTTAAAGATTTGTACGCCGAGACCTTAAAGAGTAAAAAATTGAATAAGGAATTAGGTCTTAGGGTGATAGATTTGGAGAGAGATATTGAGAGTTTGAGTGGTTTTAAGGCGTCGACAAGTCAACTAGAGAAGGTGAAGATTAATTTGAGGGAGAAGTTGATCGTCGTGCTTTGGTAGAAGAGCGAGCTTATAGCCCATGTGTCACAATTAGAGAGAGATCTTGAACGTGCCTGGGAAGTAAAGGTCACTTTAAAGGATACATTTAAAAAGGTAGGAAAAATGTTCCTCGATCCCGTGTTGGGTAATGTTAGGAGACTAGGAACAAGTCATGAGGGTGCGTCCACTTCCTACATTGCACCCAAGTCGGTTCCTGAGTTTTTGATTGATCTATATGGCTCTCAACCTAACCCACCTAAGTGTTACGTACCAGATAGGAGAGCGAGCCATAGACATTTTGAGAAAGGTTTTCCTAGGTTCGTGTATGTTTGCACTCATTACAAGAAGAGAGAACACCTTAGGTATGACTACATACTATACCTGAAGGAGTAAAAAAATTTCGATCAGTGTCCGATATACGGGGAACCTAGATATATGTAATCTACTGGAAAGGCACGCTTTCAAAAGTGCCTCAAAAAGTGTTGAAAGATTTTTCTGTTGGGCCTAGATTAAAGAGATTTTTCACAGTACCATGGCTAGCAGAGGCCATGACTTGGCATGTTAGGGCAGAAGTAGGGGATAATCTCATGTGTCATCCTATTGAGTTTATATTTTGGGAAAGGATAAATTATGATTATTATGATTTCACTTGGGAATAGCGTAACATTCGTTTGGCAATATCAACAGATGGTTTCAATCCATTTAGAAATCTCAGCACCAATCATAACATATGGCCCGTGATCCTAGCACCATTCAACCTCTTTCCTTCAGAGTGCATGAGACCTGAATTTTCAATGTTGTCTTTGTTGATACCTGAGCCAAAGGCACCAAGTGAAACCATTGATGTCTATTTGGCTCCTTTGGTAAAAGAATAAAATTAGTTGTGGGCGAATGATGAAAGCGTTTAACTTTTGTAAAAAAAAAGGAGTTTACACTAAAAGTTATGTTGATTTGGTCAATTCATGATTTTCTAGCTTATGGGACATTATCTAGTTGTGAAGTTTACGGTTATTTGGGGTGTCCTATTTGCGGAGAGGAGACTGAATTTGAATATCTCAAGGCTTGTGGAAAAATTATATACCATTACCATAGGAGGCTTTTACCCCCACGATCGTAGTTTTAAATATGAGAGAGGTTCCAATTTTTCACCGACCGGGGTTGAACATAGGCTACCTCCAAGAAAACTTTCAAGTTCAGAAATTGAGAGTAAATCTTCTAATTTTGGACCTAATATACCAGACAACAATACTAAATTGAATAATTCCAAGCATAAGAAGACCCCAATTGAGAACGAAACTGAGAAAAGAAAGGCATGGTCTAGGAGATCAATTTTATTTGACTTGCCTTGTTAAAAGGGTAACCCTGTGCATCATGTTATAGATGTAATGCATGTGAAGAAAAACATCACCGAACATCTTGTGGAAACATGCATTGGGGGGAGTTATTCCAAGGATAGAGAAACTGCATGACATAACTTTAAATTATTAGAACTTAAGCCATAGTTATGGTTGAAAGAAGATAGTAGAGGATGGAAAATGATTCCCCCTGGTGCGTTTACTTTGACAAGTGAGGAAAGAAAGGTGCCTTTAAACAAAATATATAATTTGAAAGTTCCCATTAATTTTCATCCAACTTGCAAAGGATTGTTAATTATGCCACCCACAATTTACATAAGTGCAAGTCTCTCGATTGGCATGTGATCATGTAATCGGTTTATTTGTTGTTTAAGCACTATTTCTCTAAGCATAATGATTTGCGAAGGGACATTATGCAAATTAGCCTTCGTTTCACACTTTTATGTGCAAAAGTAGTCAAATGAAAGTGAATCATGGTCGAAAAAGTAGCCATAGCTGAAGAAATTTGTGTGTTAAAGAAGTACTTTCCTCATCATTTTTTGACATAAGTATTCACCTGTTATTACATTTATGCGAAGAGGCACGTCTTTGAGGCCTAGTTAAATATCGGTGGATGTACCCGTTTGAAAGGTTGATGAAAGTTTTCAAATATAATGTCAAGAATACATGATACATTGAAGAATCAAATGAAAAGGAATACATTATCGTAGAGTCATCAATCTTCGCTCAGGAATATATGACCGAGCATTGTAGATATTAGTGATGAGTTCAACGATGAAGGTGGTCATGTAATGGGCACACGAGTGAAATTAATAAGTTTATAGTACGAACAAGTGTCTCATTATCTAATTGAAATGCATGAAGACGTCGAAGAATGGAAAATTTAAGTTTATGTTGTCTTTTTACATTATTTTAACTTTTATACTTGATCAACTTCATGATATGTTTATTAGGGTCAATGTGGGAAATATGATGCGTGTGGAAACAATAAAAGACGAAGAATGGTGGCATGATCAAACAGTGAATGTAGGCTATGGGTGTCACATGAGGAAATTATTATGATAATGTCTCTTGCTGAATGACATATTGCAAGAAAGCTTTAAAACTAACCTAATTAATTTATCTATAATCTCATATGTTAAAGATGGGTGATGCGACATCAAGGCCTGCTCGTCTATCCACTGGACCCAATTTCATGGGACAAGAGTATAAAAAGTATTGATTGAACAGTTATGTGTTTGGTGCAAGGGTGAACAATGAAAATACCAATGTACAAAACTCGGACATTTCATATAAGGCTCTTACTTATTTTCTAGCGAGTGCAAAAGATAAAACCTCATTGAAACTGAAATGACTTACATTGGTGTCATTCGAAATATATTTGAATTAGACTATATAATCTTCAAAGAGGTTGTGTTTTACCGTGATTGGGTAAGAGTTGAGGATAAAATGCTTGTGAAATTGATTCAGGTACCAATTTGTGTAATACCCCGTATTTCTGAATATTCCATTTAATTAGATTGGAGAATTAAATGAGAAAATATCGTCTTGATTTAAATTATGTAAGAGTAGTAACTTAAAGAGTTTTATTTAAAATTGTAATTATGGTAAATAGTTACTTAACGCGTGTAGACCGTGTTGGGGGTGAGAACGAGTAATATTTTTAAGTGAATCAAATGATAATTTAGAGGTCACCAATGAGTCCGGAAGGGTCAAATTAGTCAAAATAGTATACCCGGGGGTACTAGTTGAGTCCCGGGGCAATTTTGGACTAAACCGAGACAGTTCGGGGGCATTTTGGTCTTTTAACATAAGAGGGTATGGAGACCTACGAAATTGAGAGTTTTATATCAGCCGTATGATAGATGAATTAGGGTTAGAACACCCATGACAACACCAATACCATTAGAGAGAGGAGAGGCACCACTTTCTAAAGCAAAAAGAAGATTTGGGAAGGATTCAAAGGGGTTTCTACCATCAACTTGTTGGGGAAGAAGGATTGAAGGATGAAGATCATCAATCATCAACAAGAACCACGAAATCAGACCCTACTGATCATAAGGCAAGTTGTTTATTGCAAAAATTTATAAAGTTATAATACCCATGTGTAGGGTTTTTGAATAGTTTTCTTTAAATCAATATTTTGATTGGAGAAAGATGATATTTATGCATGTTGGGATAGGAATCGCATGTAGAATGATTTAAACTATGTAGAGGATTAATATTCAGATTAGACTTGATGATTTTCGGAATAAAAATCTGGATTTTGAATGATAATATGGGAAGAACACCATAACTAGGGTTTCAAGAAATTCTGGGTTTTAATTCATTACTTCTTTAAAGTAATTGGAGTTTTGATGTAATTGACACGTTAGAAACTGTCCTAGTATATCTGGAAATATGTTAGGATCATTGGGTAAAAGTTTGGTGGACAATAATGGAGTTTGGAAATTTGTTAATGGAGGAGAGGATCAACGAAGAAGACAGACTACGTCTGTCCCTGTTCGATCGATCGATCGATCTTGAACTATCGATCGATCGACTATGTCGATCGATCGAACCCAGCCGTCGATCGATCGACGCAAGCTGTTTTCCCAAAAATTTTGTGTTTAATGCTTCGTTGAGTTCGGGAATGAATGGGTATTCTAGGATTTACATTATACTGATATGGGAGTAAGAATAAGACCCGTAGGTATATTGTTGAGGTCTAATAAGGCCATTGGGTGTAGGGCTTGGATTATGGACCGAGGAGAATAAGGCGATTTAGTAGAGTATCGGGGACTTCGGAAATTGAGTTATGGGGCGAAGTAAATTCAATTTAAGTAATAGACCATTAGGGTAAGCAATAACTACTGAAATTATATGTAAGGGGTAACCAAGACCCTTAGAGTTGCGTGAATACTCAAATAAATACGATTAATGAGATAAATCGTAAAGCGAATATTGTACGGTAAATATATGAGATTAAAATATTACGTACGTATATAATTAATAGGTCGGGCGTGTACCTACTGAATTATGTGATCTTTTAGGTAGAGAGATTATACCTAAATTAATTATGTTTGGGTCGATGAGACATTCCGAACTAACATAAAGTTATTATAAGTTTGGGGTCGATGAGAAATACCGAACCAAACTTTGAACTGGTGTCGCGATGAGAGAGTCCCGAACCAGAATATGTGTGTATATATATTTTTTAAAATAATTGGGGTCGATGTATCATGCCGAACCAATTCTTACTTGGGGTCGATGAATCGTTCCGAACCAAGAGTCCTTTATGTGTATAAAAGGGGCAAAATAGCAGTGACTAATATTTAGTATATATTGTGTGTGAAATATATATACCTAATGATATTCTACTTCCGTGTATTAGTAGATTGATATATTATGTATTTAAAGATACATACTGAATTGGTAAGTTAAGTAGTGAAACTTAATTACGAAATGAACCTTTAGATAGAGAAAATCTATTTAGTAATTCAAGTAGCGAAACTTAATTACATAAGTGGGAAAGTCAACAATTGTGAAAATTGTAGTAATTTTAGTAGTGAAGCTAAATGAGAAGTCTTGAAAAATAACATAGATGAAATGTTACTTGAGAATTAATTAACATACGCGAGATGTTAGTAAAACGGTTGTACTGTATGGGCGGTACTGGAACTTGGGTACAGATAAGTTCAGTTTACTACTTTGGTTTTAGTTATCTTGAGAAGTATGGCTAGAAAAACTAAGTGTGGAACGTTAGGTGTGCACCAAAGATGAGGGGTGAGTTAACTCAAGAGAGTGTACGAGAACCTAACATGTGTAATCAATAACCTCATTTTATATTGTGATAAACGCTTGCTAAATATTTTCAAAATGTTTTGAGTACTAACTCTTGCTATAAAATATTTTCAAAACCTTTTAGGTGTCCAGCCACAGGGACGCCATGTGTGATGATTCCATTCCAGACTCGGAGCTGTAGCACAGTGGATCCTTACAGGATTTGACTAGACGATATCTCTCATTCAGATCTAGCACAGGATCTCGCACTCTTCTATGTATGGACTTGTGGTCCGGTATTAGTCTCAGATGTTAGTTTCAGACTAGTGGTTATTCTATTATTGTTTGGTATTTTTTTAGCCGATGGTTTATTCGGTAATACTTTTGTTCTGTTGTACTTTTACTTTGATAATTGAATTATAGTACATGATTATTTGTACTTTGTTCCGCATGGTCGATTTTTCTGTTTTAAGAAAGATAAAATTTGGCACCGGTCTAATTTTACTTAGGGGATTAGTAATTAAAAAGTTTTCGACAGTGATGCTAAGAATGAACCATTTGAGAAACCTGTTTTAATTTAATGAAGGCCTGATCACCCGATGTTTAATTAGGCGGGGTGTCACAGACGGTATCAGAGCATCAGGTTCTAGTGTCCATAGGATCTGTATGGCTTACTACGTTTTCAGCGTATCGTTTGATTGATATAGAGCCCTATCTTAGGATAATTGTACTCCTCTACGTACGTAGTTTACGTTCTCCTGCTATTTAATAGACGTAGTGTTATATATATACGAGTCCGATTGGGCACGGTACGTCGAATATGGTGGTAGGTCCAGCATTGGCGTTAGGAGGACTACAGGAGGGAGGAGCTCGGCATAAAGCATGGGGTCTTCGAAGGTGGCAATCATAGGAGAGATGAACGTGGTCGAGGTCACTCCTAGAGGGTAATGGAAGTAACTGCTGCAAGGGTTGTTGAGGCATAGCAGGCATTTTCCAAGTGTCGCGACGGCAAGAGGGATGCTAGTCTATACCGCCCAATGCAGTGATAGTGGGAGTAGGTCTGAAGAAAATTTGATGAGAACGAGCCGTAAATGTGATAAAACGGCGACTGTGCATGTTAACCAATGGAAGTAGTATGTCCAGAGGTTTTGGCATTTGGGACGGAGTAGAAATACTCAGAAGTGAAAAATTTGAGTAAATTTTCAGGCAACATGGCGGGGATACCAGTCACTACATTCGGACCGAGGGTCCGTATATATAAATAGAAGAACTTTACGTATAGTTTAACCGCAAAGTTCTCCAATGATGATTCAGAAGCGTAGTGAATGGGAATATATGAACCCCTCACGTGAAAGCCTGGTAGAGTCCAATCGTGAGAGAGAAATTTATCCTGTGAAGTGAACTTGTACCGATGAGATAGGTATAAGGGAAAAGAGCCCTTGAGAAAATGGACTCTCAAGTTATAGCTCGCAATTTTTGGTAAAACTCTTCTTGAACGACTGATGTATATGAAGACAATATGGTACTTCCTACAAGGTTGAGGTTAATGCTCCTGGGTGGGCAAAGCTAAGGGAGTTTAGAGATTTAGTCAAAGAGTAAGACTGAATGTAATGGGGCTGGTGCAAGCCATAAGTGGAAACCCACTAGAGGATTTAATGATTAGATCCTAAGTCGGGACTGTTAAGTCCCATAGTGCGTTCCTCTTGGTCAGCAGAACTAAGGGAACCAAGATGATAGTGTTCAGGATCGAGACTACCCAGTCCGAGAGGAGGGGTACCCAAACCGGTCAGCATGGCCTAGAGTCAGGAATTTTTGAAAAGATGTCTAGTGTGGATTCTAGGGCCACGCGTTTTATTTTTTAGCTGGAAGTTATTTGAAGAAATAATAACTCCAATAAGTTTTGCATTCTGGAGAGGACAAGCGTGTTATGTTCGGGAACCATCTAAATCACCAGAGCGACGTATAAGGAAGTATATGAGTTTTAGCCTCGAGTGAATGGGGTATATAACGACTCCTCACCTGAAAAAGGGTCGAGTTGTCATTATTCATTAAAATGTGAGAAACTTCGGAGATTATGAACATCTCTTAGTAATTGATTTCGGTGTGTGGGAACCTAAATGATGTGAGTCAAGATATGTAGTATTACCGCTGAGCGAAGAGATCGAGCTCGCCGTTGTATTTAGTGCTTAAGACTTAGTGATAGCATAAGCGTGGTGCCACTTGACTCCGTTAGAAACATTGGAGTATGGTTGCACATATTGTCGAGGAATCGAATTTGAGTATCTTGACTATGTGGTGTTCCGACAATGCTCAGTAAGAATACATGGGGAGAAGTCCCTTGTTTAAGTTCGGTTGCGAAAGGGAATACGACTGAATTTTTGCACGTCAGGAGAAGTGGCATTGTTAGATGCTAGGGCGTCAGTGGAGCCGGTAGTGTTGAAGAGAAACACTGAAAGGCTTACCTCACCACGAAAGGAAAAGTGGGACTTTGTGGACAAGGATTTGATTTTTGGCCTATAGGGTATTGAGAATACCCACAAGATTGTAGTCACATCGTGTAGACTAGGCAGGAGTTGAAGAAAAGCATGATACGGGTGCGACATTTGCAATGTTTTTGCAAATGTGCACGGAGAAAAGGGTGTATGGGCGCCCTAGTCAATTGGATTACTTAGACATCCGAGATAGAGGGATGCGGAATATTTTTGGTACGACGGTGGGGAAAATAGGAAACAAGTCGTATCGATGAAATGGGTTGAACGTCATGGGAGATTGACGATAATCCAAGATTATATGTGCTGAGAGATCCAGCACACCCTATGGGATGAAAGTCGGTGGGAAACCGTTCAAAGGTTATCTCTTGATATGGGAGACCTAATTGTGGTGAAGAAGTAGCGCAAGGTGCTACTTGACTGAGTGTTGTGAGTGACTTACGTGTTACTAAAATGTTGATCCTTATAAAGTAACTAACCCAAAAAGTGCGCCAATTGCGAAGAGTGCAAGGATTGTAAAGTATAATAAACCCGGAGAGAAAGGGGAATAGAGTACCACTTCAGGAAAGATGAAGTAAGTGGGAAGCGATGTTGAGGAGAGACGTAGTGAGATTGTCTCCAGATACACATCTAGTTAATAGACAAGTTAGAATCGAAATGAACAACCGGAATGTGGTAGTGAACCCACATTTCCAATGATGGAGTGAGGAGACAGACTTATAAATTATTGATGGGTTGTGAACATCATAATTAAGCCAACATTTCGTTGGGGGTAGCGAAATGGGGTGACCGGGATGGATTAGTATGTAGTTGAAAAGGGAGAGTGCAAGGTGCCGCTCTACATGATTGTGAATCAGGATGAAATCCTAAAATTCCACCCTGTGAGAGAAGGTAAGGAAGGAATAGAGATAAAGTTTTATTTTGAGTACGTTGTGCTACCTACGACTCAATGTTAGTGAGAAAGAATGATGATACGCCCTTATGATAGTGGAATTTTGGAGAAGCCCACTGATCAATTCATAGGTTGAATGTATGCCTATAAGAGCATATTTATAGATAGAGTGAGTGCCTATATGGACTGTACATGAGGATTAGGTTCATGGGTACCGATTACGAACAATACATGTACTTTGGGTGTGGTTCGAGGAGACATTTCGAACCTTTAGTCCTTAACGCGTGATATGAGGACATTCTATTGGAGTGTGACATTTTAAAGTATATGAAATGTGAAATATATGGCTCACAATTGTCTACTCATGTGCGATGAGATATATATACACATATTGGTGCTCGAGATGTGATCCCGAGACAAGTAATTAATAACTATTGGTGATCGAGGTGGAATTCCGAGCCAATAACCCCAAAAGTGTTATAGAAGGGGGGTGATTATAAAATAAGTGTTGGTAGTATATGTTATGTGTAAGATATATATACCTATTGATTTTTACAACTTTTGTGCGATAGTAAGTGTGCTTAATCTCTGTATTGGGGTCGATGATGTTCCGGACCAATACATGGGGGATCGATTTGGGGCCGATATTTTTTGAACCAAATCAATGATAAATATTGGGATCGACGGAAGGTCTTAACCGACATGTGCATTACATTTACCTTGGGGTCGAGGAATTTCCGGACCAATGTAAATGATAAGATTATTAGGGCCGATGATTTTTGCCGGACCAATTTTTCCTTAAAGTATATATAGTGTGTGAAATATATACCTTATAATATTCTACTTATGAGTGATAGTAGACACTTAGATGTTATATAGAGATATACATCAAATGGGTAAATTAAGTAGAGAGAAACTTAATTTCAAGAATTAACGTTGGATTGGGAAAATCTATGGAGAAATTAAGTAGTGGGACTTAATTATGATATGTGCGGCATGGGTAACGTGCGATAAGAAATTATGATGAAATGGTCATGTGCTTGGGATGACCGTTAGGATATTATGATTTGGTATTGGGTATTAGAGGGTGCAATTATATTTAAGGTCCTTAGCCTTAATACCAGCCTTATCCTAATTTCGAGAACGAAATTCCTTTGCAAGGGGGGAAGTATGTAATACCCCGTATTTTTTAATATTCCATTTAATTAGATTGGAGAATTAAATGAGAAAATATCGTCTTGATTTAAATTACGTAAGAGTAGTAACTTAAAGAGTTTTATTTAAAATTGTAATTATGGTAAATAGTTACTTAACGCGTGTAGACCGTGTTGGGGTGAGAACGAGTAATATTTTTAAGTGACTCAAATGATAATTTAGAGGTCACCAATGAGTCCGGAAGGGTCAAATTAGTCAAAATAGTATACCCGTGGGTACTAGTTGAGTCCCGGGGCAATTTTGGACTAAACCGAGACAGTTCGGGGGCATTTTGGTCTTTTAACATAAGAGGGTATGGAGACCTACGAAATTGAGAGTTTTATATCAGCCGTATGATAGATGAATTAGGGTTAGAACACCCATGACAACACCAATACCATTAGAGAGAGGAGAGGCACCACTTTCTAAAGCAAAAAGAAGATTTGGGAAGGATTCAAAGGGGTTTCTACCATCAACTTGTTGGGGAAGAAGGATTGAAGGATGAAGATCATCAATCATCAACAAGAACCACGAAATCAGACCCTACTGATCATAAGGCAAGTTGTTTATTGCAAAAATTTATAAAGTTATAATACCCATGTGTAGGGTTTTTGAATAGTTTTCTTTAAATAAATATTTTGATTGGAGAAAGATGATATTTATGCATGTTGGGATAGGAATCGCATGTAGAATGATTTAAACTATGTAGAGGATTAATATTCAGATTAGACTTGATGATTTTCGGAATAAAAATCTTGATTTTGAATGATAATATGGGAAGAACACCATAACTAGGGTTTCAAGAAATTCTGGGTTTTAATCCATTACTTCTTTAAAGTAATTGGAGTTTTGATGTAATTAACAAGTTAGAAACTGTCCTAGTATATGTGGAAATATGTTAGGATCATTGGGTAAAAGTTTGGTGGACAATAATGGAGTTTGGAAATTTGTTAATGGAGGAGAGGATCAACGAAGAAGACAGACTGCGTCTGTCCCTGTTCGATCGATCGATCGATCTTGAACTATCGATCGATCGACTATGTCGATCGATCGAACCCAGCCGTCGATCGATCGACGCAAGATGTTTTCCCGAAAATTTTGTGTTTAATCCTTCGTTGAGTTCGGGAATGAATGGGTATTCTAGGATTTACATTATACTGATATGGGAGTAAGAATAAGACCAGTAGGTATATTGTTGAGGTCCAATAAGGCCATTGGGTGTAAGGCTTGGATTATGGACCGAGGAGAATAATCCGATTTAGTAGAGTATCGGGGACTTCGGAAATTGAGTTATGGGGCGAAGTAAATTCAATTAAAGTAATAGACCATTAGGGTAAGCAATAACTACTGAAATTATATGTAAGGGGTAACCAAGACCCTTAGAGTTGCGTGAATACTCAAATAAATACGATTAATGAGATAAATCGTAAAGCGAATATTGTACGGTAAATATATGAGATTAAAATATTATGTACGTATATAATTAATAGGTCGGGCGTGTACCTACTGAATTATGTCATCTTTTAGGTAGAGAGATTATACCTAAATTAATTATGTTAGGGTCGATGAGACATTTCGAACTAACATAAAGTTATTATAAGTTTGGGGTCGATGAGAAATACCGAACCAAACTTTGAACTGGTGTCGCGATGAGAGAGTCCCGAACCAGAATATGTGTAAATATATATTTTTTAAAATAATTGGTGTCGATGTATCATGCCGAACCAATTCTTACTTGGGGTCGATGAATCATTCCGAACCAAGAGTCCTTTATGTGTATAAAAGGGGCAAAATAGCAGTGACTAATATTTAGTATATATTGTGTGTGAAATATATATACTTGATGATATTCTACTTCCGTGTATTAGTAGATTGATATATTATGTATTTAAAGATACATACTAAATTGGTAAGTTAAGTAGTGAAACTTAATTATGAAATGAACCTTTAGATAGAGAAAATCTATTTAGTAATTCAAGTAGCGAAACTTAATTACATAAGTGGGAAAGTCAACAATTGTGAAAATTGTAGTAATTTTAGTAGTGAAGCTAAATGAGAAGTCTTGAAAAATAACATAGATGAAATGTTACTTGGGAATTAATTAACATACGCGAGATGTTATTAAAACGGTTGTACTGTATGGGCAGTACTGGAACTTGGGTACAGATAAGTTCAGTTTACTACTTTGGTTTTAGTTAGCTTGAGAAGTATGGCTAGACAAACTAAGTGTGGAAAGTTAGGTGTGCACCAAAGATGAGGGGTGAGTTAACTCAAGAGAGTGTACGAGAACCTAACATGTGTAATCAATAACTGCATTTTATATTGTGATAAACGTTTGCTAAATATTTTCAAAATGTTTTGAGTACTAACTTTTGCTATAAAATATTTTCAAAACCTTTTAGGTGTCCA
This sequence comes from Sambucus nigra, assembly GCA_949130495.1. NCBI lineage: Eukaryota > Viridiplantae > Streptophyta > Magnoliopsida > Dipsacales > Adoxaceae > Sambucus > Sambucus nigra. The sequence continues at coordinate 75,632,423 of OX422210.1, read as the reverse complement.
GCCACAGGGACGCCATGTGTGATGATTCCATTCCAGACTCGGAGCTGTAGCACAGTGGATGCTTACAGGATTTGACTAGACGATATCTCTCATTCAGATCTAGCACAGGATCTCGCACTCTTCTATGTATGGACTTGTGGTCCGGTATTAGTCTCAGATGTTAGTTTCAGACTAGTGGTTATTCTATTGTTGTTTGGGATTTTTTTTAGCCGATGGTTTATTCGGTAATACTTTTGTTCTGTTGTACTTTTACTTTGATGTTTGAATTATAGTACATGATTATTTGTACTTTGTTCCGCATGGTCGATTTGTCTGTTTTAAGAAAGATAAAATTTGGCACCGGTCTAATTTTACTTAGGGGATTAGTAATTAAAAAGTTTTCGACAGTGAAATCTTCCCTTTCCTTCTTCATCCATAACCCCTAAACCTCCTGACCCATCCAATCCTTGGCATAAATCCTTTGCTAGCATGTTGAAAGAACAATCTCCCTCCCATGCAATCAATATCAAACCTCTTTCAAAATATAAGGGTGAACCAGCAATTATTTTCTCCCAAGAAGAAGTTAACATTCTATCTGATCCTTTCAAGCATGCCATAGTTGGAAAGTTCTCCCATGGAAAACCTTCTATGGAGTTTATTCGAAAAAATTTTGAATCTTTTGGTTTAAAGGCTGCATATCATATTGGTCTGATTGATCATAAACACATCCTTATCAGAGTCAATTGTCAAGAAGATTTCATGAGGCTTTGGATGAAAGATCAATGGTATATTGGTAAGTGCCCTATGAGGACTTTTAAATGGTCCCCTTTATTTAGATCTGATCAAGAAAGTCCCCTTGTTCCTATATGGATTCATTTCCCAGGTTTACCTATTCATCTCTTTGCCAAAGAACCTTTGTTTTCGTTGGCTCAAGCAGTTGGGAATCCCCTTAAGATCGATCAATCTACTGAAAATATTCACAGACCTAGTGTGGCTAGAGTGTGTGTTGAATTGGATCTTCTTAAGTCAAGGCCCTATAGAATTTGGATAGGGAATGGAGATGTAGGTTATTGGCAATCTATCGTTTATGAAAACATGCCTTCTTATTGTTCTCATTGTTTCAAACTTGGTCATCAAGAAGGTAATTGTATGTTTAAGCAGGTGATTAATCATAAACCTGACAAGAATGGCAAGGAAGTTGTGGAACAAGACACGAAATCTTTAAAGAATTCAGCCAAATTTCAAGAAGCAGTTTGGAAGTATAGAGCAATAGAAAAGGTATCCGAGAAGCAGCCTGTTTTGAAGTTCCAATCAGAAGCATCTACCAGTGTAGCCAAGAATCTTAACATTGATACTGATGTTCCAGTAATAAGAATGCAAGTTCAAAATATAGATAAACAAGGAAGGTCTCCTAATCAAAATGATATTGGGACAATTGCAGAAGAAGATGAAGATTGTACAGAGGATAATGAAGAAGAGGAAGGTGAATGGAATGAAGCAAGCATGGAGGAATTGAACATTGAAAAATTAATCTTAATGAATGGGGTTAATTTAGGTGCTGAAAAGTATGACAGTGCAGGAAATACAATGGTTAAGATGAAAAATAAAGCTCATAAGTCCAGGAGGGGGTACCATTCAGATAATGATAAGTCTGAGTTTCAGGAAATATCTGACTGGGAGGATTTGAATATGTTCTCAGCTTTGTTGACAGAAAAGATGGATAGTAAGGAGAGGAAGGATGATAGTATAGAGAAATCTATGGTGTTCACTGGAAAAAAGAAGACAAAAGCCAAAGGTAAAAAGAAGGTGTTCACAGCCAAAAGAAGGGTTACCAGATCTGCTTCTAGAGGTTCCAAGCAAGTTTGCCATATTAATTCTCAATGATTCAAGGAATAGTATGGAATGCTCGAGGAGTAGGGAATAAGCCAACAAAAAGAAGAATTAAAAAACTTTGTAAGAACCATAATCTTTCCTTTTTAGCCATTCTTGAACCTCTGATTGATAGCTCTAAAATAGAAGATATCAGGAGACTTATAAGTTTTGAGGGTTGTTGCTTTAATAGGATTAATAAAATTTGGTGCTTCTGGAGACATGGTATTCAATGTGAGGTTTTGGTAGATGGGGATCAAAATTTGCTTCTTAAACTAGATCATCCATTCTTAAAATCTCAGATAGGAGTTAATTTAGTTTATGCTAAATGTACTAAACTAGAAAGAAGGGATCTTTGGGATTCTTTAGTATATAGTTCTTCTCTGTGTAATGACTATCCTCTCATTGTAATGGGAGACTTCAATATAGTTAGTACAAGCACAGAAAGGGCTGGGGGTGCTGAAATTGATCTTGGGGGTGCTTCTGAGTTTAATTCTTGCTTGATTAGCTGTTCATTGCAGGATTTGGGGTATAATGGTTCTAAATTCACTTGGGCTAAAAGTATCAATGGTAATATGATGTTTGAGAGACTTGATAGAGGCTTGGTTAGTCCTTCCTGGATGGACTATTTTCCTAATTCCTCTATTACTCATTTGCACAGAAACTGTTCTGATCATAGTCCTTTATTACTATCCATTCAAAGTCAGTTTGATTCCTCCTCTAAACCTTTTAGATTTCTAAATATGTGGAGTACTCATGATGGTTTTATCAACTTAGTCCAAAGTTCTTGGGCAGTAGCTGCTACAGGTAGGCATATGGAGATATTTTCATTCAAGCTTAAAAGACTGAAAGCAGCTCTAAAAAGCTGGAATAAAGAGGTTTTTAAAAATGTTTTTGAAGAAATTTCCATTATGGAGGACAAGTTACTTCAAGAAGAGCTGAAGTTAGAATTTGATAATAGTGGAATTCAAAGGCAGCTATATTCAAAAGCCAAGGCAGACCTCAATGCTGCTATGGCCAAAGAGGAATTGTTCTGGTTTCAGAAATCAAGGGGTGATTGGATAAGTAATGGAGATAGAAACACCAGATTTTATCATGCTCAGGTGCAAAGTAATAGAAGAAGACAAGGCATACATGTTATAAAAGATGAGGAGGGGATAATCAAAGAGACTAAAGAAGACATTGCTAACCAGTTTATTTCTTATTTTTCAAATTTGTTTTCTGCAGGTCCTCTTGAAGATAATGGGCTTCTTGAAGTTATCCCAAAGTTATTGACAGAGGAGATGAATAGTATTCTTATTTCTATTCCAGAAGAAGCTGAAATTTTGAATGCTATTAAAGCTATGAATCAGAATAGCTCAGCTGGATGTGATGGCTATAATGGATTCTTCTATGTGCAGTGTTGGGATATAATCAAGCAGGATCTTGTGAATGCTATCCAAGCTTTTTTCTTAGGAGCTGACATTCCCAAATCATGGAGTTCTACTCAGATTTGTCTTATTCCTAAAGTTCATAGACCTATGTTCTGCAAGGACTACAGACCTATTAGTCTTTGTAACTTTAGTTATAAGATAATCACCAAGATTATTAACTCCAGGCTTAGCCCTATGCTTTCCTCAATTATTTCTTGTAATCAATCAGGATTTGTTCAAGGGAGAAACATTCTTGATAACATCCTATTAGCTCAAGAGATGATGCAATATATTGATAGAAAAGCTACTGGAGGTAATGTGGTTTTGAAACTTGACTTGGCTAAAGCATATGATAGAACCTCATGGCATTTTTTAATTAAATCTCTAAGAGCTTTTGGATTCTCAGAGACTTTTATTGATTTAATTTGGAGATGCATTTCTTCTACCTGGTTTTCTATAATTATCAATGGGCAGCCTATGGGATTCTTTCAACCTACCAGAGGAATTAGGCAAGGGGATCCTATTTCCCCAAGCCTTTTCATTATCATGGCTGAAGCTTTTAGCAGAGGATTGAATAAGCAGATGTTGGCAGGTTCTATTGCTCCTTTCTCTCACCCTAGAGGATGTCCTTTAATTAGCCATCTTGGTTATGCTGATGATTTAATTATTTTCTCAAGAGGTACAAAGCACAGTCTTAAAAACCTGATGAAATTTATTGAATGTTATGAGAAGGAATCAGGTCAACTTTTTAATAAAGAGAAATGTTGCTTCTCTTTAAGCTCTAAAGCTTCTGTGAATATCAGATCCAGTATTGCAGCCTGCACAGGTTTCAAATTTTCTAATGGCAATATGAGCTATCTTGGTTGCCCTCTGTTCAAAGGAAGAATGAAAGCTATGTACTTTGAGTCTCTTATTCATTCTATTGCTTCCAAAATTCAGAGTTGGAAGTCCAAATTTCTTTCATTAGCTGGGAGAGTCATTCTGATCCAATCTGTTCTAAATTCTATCCCTATCTTTACTTTATTTGCTTTACAGCCTCCTAAATTGGTGATTAAATCAATTAATCAATTGATTAGTTCATTCTTTTGGGGAATAAATAAAGATTATGGGAAAAAATTTCATTGGATCAAATGGGATGCTATCTGTTTTCCTATAAAAGAAGGTGGATTAGGAGTAAAAAATTTGGAGTATATCAAAGAAGCTTCTAACATCAAATTGGCTTGGAATATGAAGAAGAATACTAGCTTATGGGCTAAGTTTATGAATGCTAAATACTCTAATGCTCCTATTGGAAGTGGATCCATGACTTTTAGAAGAATCAGGTCTGCTTGGAATATAATGGAGGCTAATTCTTTATGGTTAGATAATGATCTGATTTGGCAGCCTTCTTCTAGTGGAAAGTTCTCATTTTCATCAGCCTATGAGATTATTAGAAAGCATAAATTGTCTTCTTTAGCATTTAACTATATATGGGATCCTAATATTCCTCCTAACATATCTATTTTTGTGTGGAAAACATTATCTAAATGTGTTCCTGTTGAAGATCTTATTCAAAAGGTGGGAGTGAAATTAGCATCAAGATGTCAATGCTGCCATAAGAATGGGGAATCTCTGAATCATCTCTTTATATCAGGTCCTATAGCTGCTGAAGTTTGGAATCATTTTTGCTGCTTACTGGGAATGACTCAAAGACCATCTACTATTCATAACTCGATAATTCAATGGTGGTTATATTCAGGAAATTCTTATATATCTCAGTGGCTCCATAAGATCATTCCAGTCACTATTATCTGGGAAATTTGGCTTGCAAGAAACAAAGCTCTTTTTGAAGGTATAACTATGAGAGCTAACATGATTTCATCTAGAGTAATAAATAGAATTGCAGAGATATTCCAAAATTCCAAGATCAAAGATGGGAGAAATGATATATGCAAGGAGGTTATCAATGTCTTTTCTCTTAATTTCAAGATTTCTAATTCTTCTTCTATAGTTATGCCTTGGAAATGTCCTCCAAAGGGTAGATTTAAACTCAACTGTGCGGCCAAGACAGGGAACCATATGGGTATTGGCTCTATTATTCGAAATGATACGGGTCAAGTCATTTGGGCTTACTCAAATGCTTTATCAACAAATTCATCGATTGAAGCTCAAGTTCAAGCTATTTTGGCTGGAATCAAATTTTGCAAGGAGAAGGGTATTTCTAACATAGACATAGAAGTAGAATCAGAAAATATTCTTCAATGTTTTATATCTTCTTCTACAGTTCAGTGGCGAATAAGGACTGAAATTTCTGAAATCAATGAATTTCTCCAAACTAATCATTGCCTCATCAAGTTATGTTCATCAGAAGCCAATAAATCTGCAGAGTTGCTTGCCATTCATGGATCCTATCACCAAAGCTCTTTTAGTTCTCAAAATTATAGTGATCTTCCTAGAGTGATTAGAGCATCTACTTTAGTAGTTTCTAACAAATGCTTTATTTGATTTGATTGTAAGCCATGTGAGAGGGCTTTTCTCTCTATAGTCTCAATAAATATCCTGATTTAAAAAAAAAAAAAAAAAAAAAAAAAAAAAAAAAAAAAAAAAAAAAAAAAAAAAAAAACCATTTGAGAAACCTGTTTTAATTTAATGAAGGCCTGATCACCCGATGTTTAATTAGGCGGGGTGTCACAATTTGATCATGGTTAACTTCTCCAAGATGAAGGGCAACGAGCATGTGAGCAATGATCTGCGTGTTTGTGCTTTTTAAAAGGTCAAGCAGTTGTTTTACTCAGATTATATCAATAATGAGTCGTGGCCAATCGTCTTACATGCGCCAAAGCGTCTAACTAGTAGCGTGGATGACTTGGCTGCTCCTACCGAATGTCAATCCATTTTGGATGATAACCCGAATTTAAAATAATTCTTAGATTTGTAATAAGGATTCCAATTATTTAAAATAATTCTTAGTTTGGTCTATGACAATTATTTAAAATAATTGGAATCCTTAAAATAATTCTTAGACTTGTCCCATTATTAGAATCCTTAAAATAATTGGTCTATGACAATTAGATTTGTAATAAGGATTCCAATTATTTAAAATAATGTCGTTGTTAATTTATATTAATCTAATATCATTGTTGATTTATCACAGTTTAATGCTTTGTTGGATATATTATTATTGGATGAAAATTTAACCTTGTATTGTAATGATGCGTAGCTTGAACCTTCTTAAACGGGTGCAATTATTATAGTTGAATGTGTTTAAGTACAATCTAGTTCTATAATTATGTTCTACTATATTGTATTATAATGACCGTGTTTTATGACATTGTCACAACTTGTGGTAACATTGTGGTGTAATAAGTCCATTTTTTTTTAATTTGGAGTTACTAAGCAGGTGTCTTTAGTCAGTTGCAAGTTTTGGTCTAAAATAAGTACTACTATTCTTGTGTACATTAGTACTGCTATGATTATATAAACTAGGTCTTTTATAATATTGTTAAGTATTGCTATAATTCTACTTCTTGAGTCTGAGGGATAAAGTGTCAGAGAAAGAGCCCATCTCATCGGCAAATTGGCAACAGTTTATAGATAGTGAGACTTCTGAACGACAGTTATCCTCTCGTGAATTGTGAAAGAAAAACTAGGTGAAATGTAGTGCCCCGTATTTTTATTATATTAAATAATTATGGGAATTAATTATTATTGTTGGATTAATTAAAAAGGTCGGGAAATTTAATTGTTAATTAATCCAAATTTAAAATAAATATTAACTAGCGTGCCAAGGTTTAATACTTATTGATGAAAATCATTGATTATTACTGTGGGTATATGTAATATGGAACTATATAATTTTTATAAATTGTCGGAGTACAAAATACGGCAGTTTGGTATTTTAAGTAAGGACGCATTGTGAGTCGTGTCGGGACTAATTATATAGAGTACAAAGATAAATTATTTTAGGTAACTCGTATGGTAATTTTGAATGCGCCATTGAGTCCGAAAGGGTCGAGATAATCAGAAAACTCTACTCGAGGATATTATATGGACTCCGGGATATTTTAGGCCTAACCGGCACCCCGTAGGGGTATTTTTGTCATTTAGAATTTTGGGGTAATAATATGGACGAAAATTGGGAAATAAAATATGGATGCACTAAGGTTAGATAAGGGTTATCACTTCTAAACCTACGAGAGAGAAGATAGAGAGGGACAAATAAAGGTAAAGGAGACTCTTGGTGTTCTTGGTGCCTAACTCAAGAACACACACCAAAAACTATACCAAAGTATGGATCGCGAGACAAGGAACGCACCCATACCCATATCAATAGCGGACCAGACCGTCGAAATTAAGGCAAGTGTTTAATTCTTACAATTTATAGCAATAAGCATGTTCATATTAGTGTAGGTGTATTATATTCACTATTTGATTCATAAGTTTTAATGAAATTGGAGGATTAATGGCATTTATTAAAATCTGGAAGTTAAAGTAGGATGAATCCCTCATGTAGATAGTTTAAAAATTCCAAATTGATGATTAGCGATGATGGATGAAATTGAAATCGCTGTTCTTGTATGGAAATTTGATGAACTAGGGATTTGAATTGTTAAATTGGGGATTTTGGATTTTGTAACTGATTTATGATGAATTAATGTTTAAAAGTTAAGGGGAAATCATTTATACATGTTAGAACATTAATTAGGATTACTGTTTTGGTGTTGGCATTGAGAAATTTAGAGGTTTTAGGACTGAAATTTTGAGGAAGACGAAGTATGAATAGTAAAACATAACAGGTCTCGCCAAACCAGAGAAAGACCCCATCTCGTTCGAACGGGAAGGAGTCTCGTTCGAATGAGAAACAGAGTCATTCAAAGGACCTGCTAAATCGTTCGAACGACAGGTTCCAGGAAAACCCATAAATTCCCATTTTTCCCCAAGTCATGTTATACAGTTAGTTGTGTGAGGAAAACTGCCATTTACTGATATTAGCTTAGTGAAGAATTATTTGGGAAGCATTTTTAGGATAATAACTTAACGATTGAATAAGTGAATTAACCTTGGAAATTTTGAAAGTGTAAATAATCGAGTTAATTGCATAAGTGGTAAAGAGAAGTATACTACGTGTAGAAATATAAATATGGGTTGGGTGAATACCTAAATTTTTATAAGGCTTAGGGAATGCCTATTATTTTATGATTATTCTAATTGTGTGTATAAGCATACCAACGCTGCTTGCTATCGGGAGGAGACATCGCACAGTGAACAGTCTTATCCTGGGTGACCCAAATGGGGGGCTATTTGACTTGTACCCAGAGCATATGAACTTTGATACGTGTTATCTGTTATGTAGGATAGTTTTGGCGATTGAATGGGATCGTAGGTATGTGTGTGACCCATTTAGCTGGTGAGTATGTTCGCCTCCAATATTTGTCTTATGAGATTTATGGTTCGTGAGAGACGCCGAACCAGTTGTCCCTTATGCAGCGAGTGGTTCACCAGGACATAATAGCATAGTATGCATTGTGCCAAGTGGTCCTAACCAAGGGGCACAGGATTTGTATATATATGTATAGGGATGATTTGGCTATATATATGTGTGTGTGTGTGTGTGTGTGTGTGTGGTTATACTTGTGAATAATCCTAATGTGTGAAATTAGCAAATATGTAAATGCTGGTAAACAGAGTAACTTAAGGGGATATAGTATTTACTAGTAGAATAGAGAATATCAAATGCAGTTAATGGGAGTGAGGTATTAAATAACATATTGTATGGGCGATACGGGTTTCTCTTACGAGCTATAGTTAGTAGTATATGTCTATGACCTAGCTGGGAATAATTTGGATAACTAGGTTAGAGTAGACGTATGCTAGGTGTGCACGTTAGTGGAGGGGTGAGAATCTCATGTGAGAGTTCGGAACTAATATGCACATAATAATTGCATTAATGCGGTTTTAAGTACTTGCTAAAACAAATATTATTACAAATCGGGCTCTGACCCGTTTCTTGCTATTTCTCTTCTCTTTTGCTATATATATCTTATACCAAGTGTCCAGCCACAGGGTCACCACCGGACTTAGACGCGTGGATCATTCGATGGGCTACAGTTGTTGTGGAAGCTATAGGTTATTGATATTTGACGCTTCTATCTGTTCATTTAGTTCCTAGTTCAGACATTTCAGTTAGGGCATGTGTTGCTCGTTTCCAGCTTAATTATTTCAGAGATTGTACTTTCTCATTAGCATTTCTTTTCCTGTTGAATTGAGTAGTATTGTTTTATTGGTTTTAGACTTTGAACTGGAATGTTTTATCCAGTCTCATTCATTTCAGTACTTAATTCATGTCCAGTATTTATTCTTGTGGAATGGGAATGACTTATATCTTAAAGCATGGAATTTATTAATGGATTAATTGGGTATAATTAAATGGGAAAATGTTTTGACACTTAGCTTAATTATTTATTAGGCGACTAATAATGAAAATTATTTTTCGACGGTGATGCTAAGAATGAACCAACCGGACACTTTGATTTAATTTAATAAAGGACTGATCACCTGGTATTTAATTAGGCGGGGTGTCGCACGTACATCATACGCAGAGGTAGAGGACAGGATGGTAAGTACATAGTAAAAGTTAAATTTTATTTTGCATGGTGGTAGGTAATTACTAATTCAATTTTTTTTATTTTATTTCAGGAGACGGGGACTGGCCCGGGGGAGTAGGCCATATAGGCTCAATTTATATGTGGCAATATAGACAATGAAGGGAAATACCAACCCTAATGTCGACGCAACACTTGTAAGTTATAATACTAATTTTATCGTTAATTCAAGTATTTTTTACTTATATTTTATTTTAAATCTAATCAGGTATATTTTGTTATTTCAGGATAAGCTGAAGGAGGTCCACGACTCGTAGAGTGATACCGAGAAGGCGTCTCTAAATATGTACACACTTAGCTAGGTGCTTGGACACGATCACAAGGGACGAACTAGGGGTGTTAGACCTCGGGTTTGAAAGAAGAAAGTGAAGGGGATAACAATGAGTAGGGTTGAATTGGCATTAAAGGTTGATGACCTTAAAAATGAGACGCAGGAAATTCTTTGTAGTCTGAGAAAGTCGGTGAACAATATGGAGGACATGGTCAAGTAAGCCTTAACTAAATTTCGCAGGTACATTAAAGGTAAGGGAAAAGAAAAGGTGGTGGATGAGGGAACCAAGACTCCCTCTCACACGCCCTCGCCAATCTTCCCTGCAAACTCCTCTCCAATGGCTTCCACTCCTCCATCTCCCAATGGTAAAGAGATAATGGTCCTCCATAACTTGACTGGAGATGCTACAATTGCAAAAGGGATAAGGGACATGAGTGCGCAAATGAATGATCTGGTGGATGGTCGTCTAATTCAGTCCTTCAAGTCAAAAATTTGCATCACGTATTGTCCCCGAGAAAAAAGATGAAATATTGTGGTTGGGTACTCAATGTGGTGTAAGTAACATTCATGTCGTTTGAATTTGTTTATTGTGTGGCATACCTAACTTGTATATAGGTCGTCTCAGTTATTATTTGGTTGTTGGTTTGGTAACATTATTTTTGTTGTTAGGTTTTGTGGTTTATTGGCATTATTTTGGTTCAGATTTGTGGTTTGTGGTTGTGTTTGATAACATTATTTGGTTGTTTAATTTGATTGTGGTTGGGTTTATGATTAAATATTAATGCTTATTGATTGATTGTATATATGTTTGGATTACATTGGCAGGTTTTATTGATTGTGTAAATAGGGAAATGAAGAAATAATACTAATGGGTATTAGTAGTGGAAATACAGTCCAATAATTTTTTTTACAATTCTTCTCATATTTGTCATGATCTTAGATTGTGACAGGACCATGAAAATCCTATAATTATCACGGTCAAAACCTATGACATAAGAAGACTGTGAAAAAATTATCACAGTCATTAACTGTAACATAAACCTTTGTCTCCCCTGAAAAATTCAAGATGAAAGATCATGACAAAGCCAATTTGTCAGGGTCATTGATCATGGCAATTCGATGTTTTTGGTGTAGTTGACAATGGTGCTTGTTTGCTCCTCATAGGTAATGTGGTTGTTCAAGACCTTCATCCTTAATATAGTGGTAACCATCGAACTCTGGGAATAAAAAAATATAAAATTTGAAAAGATGATAAAGTTTAGAACAAATACAGATGAACACTATTTAAATAGACTTACCACAGCCAAGCGATGTTGCATCGACCGCCATAAAGAATCAAGGTTATAACCCCTCAATAACTCAAAGTCCTTATTGTGACCGGGATAGTCATACAGGTCGGTGGCATTGTCCATGTGCTTAAAGATGGAATCAGGTAAATTCTTCAAATATTTGGTATGCATAAGGTGGTCATGGTCAAGTTTAAAGTTCTAGACCGCACCATAATGATAGGTCAACCCTGACTACGAATGAGCCAACGAGATGGTCGTCCTTTAATTTGGATCCTCTCAATGGGAGGAATGGATGGACTGGACTCAGTTATCCACGGGGCTTTAGTATCACCTTGATTTGTGGGGGGGCTTTAAGAGGCCTTTTGTCCCCCACAACGACAAGAATAGATGATATGGGAGCTTTTCCCTTCGAATTTTCTCGAGCAGCAAACTTGGCTTCAGACTTTCGCGGAGCATTTATCTCGGCCTACTTCCTATCTTCGGTATCAATCCTCTTTTGGTTATCAAATTTCTTCTAGGCCCATGTCTCAGCTTCAGCTTTTCTCTTCTGATTGGCCTCCACCTTCTTATGGCGGGAAAGCTCTATAAAAGCACTATCAATCCCTCTTATTTTCATCCCATATGAGGATTTGGTAAAGAAGTACAAAGTGGTAAGAGTGGAAACTTCCAAAAAATCAACAATTAGTCATTACACATGGGTCGAGAAAAAGATGAAAAAATAATAGCAAAATATTATTACAAGCTTCAACTTCTTCCTCAATACCTTGGTCGGCCTCTATGCCCCAGTTAGTTTCAATTGGCTCGTTCGCTACCAGTGGGATTAATGTCTCTACAGGGGAAGCACCATCAGGATGAGTGTGATACCCGACGCTAATGAACTTGGACATTAAGAAAAGACCTTCAAACTTTGGGGGGTTGGGAATGTAATAAGTCTCAACCAGGTCCAATAGCATAATAGGAAGCTTAGGATCTTTCTTCACTAAAAAGTTAAACAAAGATGTCCGTACAACACAAATTCAAGGTTAGTCTAAAAAGAAACTGAAAGAAGGGTTTACCAATTCTATTCGGCCCAAGCCATTCACAAGGAATATTACACGACCATTCTTCTTGTGGACTCAGAATTCCTAGTCACTTTTCATAAACATGAATTGTTTCTACCAACTATGGTTACTAGTCTAGACGGCCTTAACCGTCATAAAATGGACTTTTCTAGAGGTAAAATAACAAAACCCGGGGGCTTTAGAGTTTTCCTTTATGCCATGGACATACCTAAATATATCCCTAGTAAGGTTAAAGCCAGTTCGGTATTTCCAGAGCATCATCACCCCAAGAATCTTCCTATAGGAATTGGGGGGACGTTGGGTAAGAGTAACGCTATATCCTCTCAAAATGAATCTAATGACAGGGTGCAAAGGTAGACGAAGTCCTACCTGTAGTAACCACAGGAAAAGGAAACCCTTGTTCGAATACCAAGTATCATAAACTCTCTCATCGTAGTCTGGCAGCATGGTCAAAATGCTAATTGGGATACTATATTTCTCTCTCAAAGCATATAACTCATCATCTAGGACATCGCGGGAATTCCACTTGGCGTCAGTGTTAGAGTGTTCGTGGGAATTAACAGAGCTCGCATATGTACTTTACTCATCAGAGGGCACCTCAATAAGGAAGGGGAAAGATACAAGTCTCTCGGATATAGCTCTCTCGACCGATGATTCTAAGTCAACAAAAGATATATCTGGCACCATGTTCATAAAATGTCTAACGCTAAGTTGGTGTTCAACCACTTTATCCCCTGTAAATTCAGGACCGTCAAACTCCACACAGGTGGGAAGGGGTGAAGAACCACCAGAAGAAGCTATAGTAAGGGTATATTTTTTATGTCAAGGTTCATCTTCAAGTCGAACAGCTTGTAAAGATTTTGGGAACCTCCTAGCAATGATGATTGGGCAATATGATTATAACTCGATTGAATTTTTGGCTATCTCTAGTCATGAGGTTCATAACTCATTAAGTAAAAATAGAGTTCTGGGAGTACCAAGGCGTGAAAACCCCAACATAAAGAAACTATAGGACAACCAGCTCAATGGCCACCTAAGATGAATGAACTCGAAACCAACCGTCCAAATTGACAAACCACAATAACAAATTGAACCCAAAAAGGAAAAAAATGGAAGAAAAAACTATTTTGGAGACCTAAAATAGTAAATGACATAGTGGAGCTCTAAAAAAGCTAAAGTCGAACAAAAATTGCACAGAATCTCTATCTAAAAATGGGTAAGAGATGGTGAGTCGCTGAAAAAGGATTTCCCCAGAAGAAATCGGGCAAAAACAACAGTCGTTGGGAAAAGATGGCCCAAGAAGAAAGGGATTTGGAGTCAAAAGGATTTTCTCTCTTTAGAAATCTAAGGCAGGTGTGGAATGATGCGAAAGGTTAGAGACATTTTGATCTTAGAACATTTATACCATTTTTGGCGGTAATAATTATCCCCACTTATGACACACGACGCCATGCCTAAAAACCGGACAGGCATAGTGAGACTGATGCGTGCACTTCCCTAGACGCACGTGATGATTATAGCATATGCTAAATTCCAACATCTGAAATGTGGCATGCTCAATCTCAAGTGGAAATTCTATAAGTCTTTCTACTCTCCACGCACCGATAAGGATCCGAGACTCCAAAACTTTTGAAGACGACAACTTTCCCACTAGTTAGCACTTCACTCGTTTAATCTACTCAGTATACACTCCAAGGGCAAAATACCTGTGAGAATCGTCTGCATTCCTTAATCATAAGTAAAGTCTTGGGGGATTTTTCTATACCATGAAAATGGTATAACCCAGAAACCAATCAAAGAGTAATAACTTGACTCATCCTTTTCTTAAAAGTGATCAGATTAGGTACCATTCTAGTCAGCTCGTACCATTTTATTTGTCCCCAGTGTCCTAGATGTTCAACTTAACTCGGTTAGCTCATATCAGTCAACTTCATTACTTAACACCGTTATAACAGACATGTACCTAATGACAGGGTGACGTTAGAGTCATTTATTGGACACTTGCATGTGGGGGATAGTTAAATATTCCTCCATTATATGCGAATAACAGGGACCTAAAAATCCTCCCCCACTTGCATGTAAAGGTGTGACTGCCCAACTTATAAGGGTACAACACGTGTCCCACTACTCTCTCTCTCTCTCTCTCTCTCTCTCTCTCTCTCTCTCTCTCTCTCTCTCTCTCTCTCTCTCTCTTATCAGACTATGAAACAACACATAATCCCTCATGGTGAGAGATTGAGGTATAATTTCTTAATGGTATGTTGCCAAATTCTAGAGTGAACTGAGAGAGCTTATAACCATCATTCATATATGGATTTTCGCATTTAAAACCAACACAATCTATACAGTACCTATGGATATAGGCACGACCTTGGGCCGAACCACGTAACCTAGTTTCCATCTTTATCCCTAATATATTTCTTTAATACTTTCTCAATATCAGTACAACCTTAATTTATATCTCTTTATCTGTAATAGTTTAAGATTAGTGTATGTAACAACCCGCGTAATTTTTGGGGTATTTTCAAAATATAGAGGAAAAATAAAGTTTTTGATAAAATTATTTTTCTTGCTCAAAAATGTTGAGAATTATTTTTAAAGACGAGAATTTCAAATGGTTTCGAAATCGAAGTTAAAACGGATTTTTTAAAGGATTTGTAAAGTTTATCCTTTTTTTAATTTTTAAGGGGAACTGTAGAAATAACTGGGCGATCGATTGATCGACGCTAGGGATCGATCGATTGATGCCAATAAATTTCGTGAGGTGCAAGTTTTTTTTTAGAGTTTGTTTTGTTTCAACTTCTTATCTTTTTGCCTTATTTAAATGGGTCGTGGGTGACCATTTTGGATCACACTTTTGGTACAAAAATATGCAGCCAACATATTTTTATTTTCTCTCTTTTTATATACACTTATCCCCTATATATTATTCATTCAACCCTAGTTTTTGGAGGCGTTCTTGGGGTTGTTTTGGTGTTAACTCTTGGAGATGATTTGATGATATTTGGGAGATGATTTTGATGGTTTAATCTGAGTTTTCTTGGCAGATTTATGTTGGATTCTTTTGGTGGTTTAAGGTATGGGGTTTTACAGAATATGCTCCTTAATCTCGCGAGTGTTATTCCCTTTGATTTCATGTTATTTTTTTAACTCATATTTGAATTGCTAAATTCTTTTGGAAATATGAAAATTATTGTTGGAATCTGATTTTGATTCATGTGGTATTATATTTGTGTTGAGCATGTTGTCATGAGATTTTAATATGGCACTGATGTTGGGCACCCGTCAAGATTCCTGTTCCGTCTACCTGATAAAGTATGGCACGGTATGGTGAGGCCTAGTGACTTCGATTAATGTGTTGTTGAGAAATTATAGTGATAAAAATTCGATTGAGTTTCGCATTTGATTTGAATATTCGTACTCATGTTGTTACGCTTTATTCACCGCTAATATATTTGTTGAGCATCTTTCCTGTCGTATCGTCTACTTCCTCATATTTTCTTTAGTTGGCAGGTTAGCGCGGATTTGGGTGCTATGAACCTATTGGGATGATTTTAGCGAGGATTATTTTTGGAAGAATATTCGAGAATACAATTGAGAAGATTTGTATTTATTTTGATGTATAGAGCATTTTATTTCGAGATAGATAGTTGTATTATTTCGAGAGACTTTTGGTTGTATTTAATTTGGAGAAATTTGAGATTAGTGTATTCTCTTATATTATTGTGGATTTTGTTTTAGATGCTCTATACCTTGTTTATATTATGTATTTAGTTAGTTTTATCGCAGTAGCGCTCTGCCCCGCTCTCCCCGAGCGCGGGCGGGGTGTTTTAGTGTACTCAATCCAAGACCCTAATCAATATACTAGTTTTAGATGCTAACAACGGATATTCAATCTACATACGTGAATCAAACCTAAATATGAGTTCTAATCACAGATACATAGTCCAAAACGAAACAATCCCAGGTTTCTCTGTAAAAAGTTTTTAAGTGTTTCAATTTAGAATTAATTCATCACTAATACCAATTAATTCATGAAAAGAGCATGATTAAAATATTAAGTCACAATCCTAAACATGTGTTCTAAATCTCAAATTTACTACATAACATTAATTACAAACAAATTAAAGATTATTTATGATAAAGCAAGAGATTTCTTACCCGGGTGTATGAATGGTGAATCTCTAAGCAACTATGCTTGTTGTTCTTCTCTCAAAATCTTCCTATCCTTTATCACTTTACCCAACTACGACATGTAATTACAATAATCCGACTTATTTACTTAATCTCAAAAGTAAATGTAACACACACCGGAAATAATCAAATGTTCATAAATCCCAAGATTATTATTCAAAGAATTTCCCTTAATCTCTAAATTATGCCCACTTGTAGAATTTAATTATCCCTAAAAGTATGGGGTGTTACATATCCTTTTTGGACAATTTTAAAGAATTAAAGTCATGGTCCAAAGAAACAAATTTTTCACGATAAAAATTCCTTTGATTTTGAACCGTTTGCAAAAGATCTATCACAAATTTAAAACGACAATTTTTTTTCCCAAAAAATCAATTCTTTTAGCAAACGTCAAATTCAAACTATTTAAATCATCAAAATCGTGACTCGTGTCATCAAGGAAGGGCATCGATTACATAAGTGCACCATCAAAAAATTTGCAATTTTTCACAAAAACAAATTTTTCAAAAAAAATCAATATCACACAATTTTGCGGAAAATGGGAATACTCGGTAAATTTGAGTAACCTACTCTGATACCAATTTGTAAATGCGTTGTGCGATACTGATTATAAATAAATTTGTATATTCCAACTATAAACTCATTTAATTAGAGTCAAATTTAGACCAAGTTAATTCAGCCCTTAAATAAACATCTACGTGTGTGCGTGTGTCAAACCATCATAAATATGCTAACTCGCAGAATTCAGGAAAAATTCCCTTAGGGAAAAACCTTTTATTGCACTATGAATTAAATCGAAATTTACAATCACAATAAAATCTGTAATACGATTACCTCAGCAAACTTACATAGACACGCAGCCTAGAGTCAGCAATGGATTCCACGCAGTGAACCCACACGAACCGCAATCCAATCTTCAGCAAAGATCCACACGCAACGAACCTCAATGACCTCAGTCTTCAGGTGTAGAGACGCACTCCACAAAGATGAAAAATGAAAAAGTTTTGTTCTTGGGTTCCAAAACAATTCAAACAAACTATTGGGATCTTGTGAATTGAAAACATAAAGGTTTAAAACCCTAAAGCCTCGTTTGATGCGCCGTATAAGGGGTTCGGATTGGATAAGAGTCGAATTGGATATGATAAGGATGAGTTGTATAATGCGTATTCCAATACTGCGTTTGGAACACTTACGGATAAGAAGACGGGATGGGATATAATAATACAATCCTGTGTTTGAAATGCTCCGGATAGGATTAATTTGTCTCTTGTTTTCCAAGAATACCCTTATTTTGTATTTAATATTTTAAAAAATACAAAAATATACTGTTATCACTTATTTTAACTCAATAATATATTTTTTAGTACCTCCATAATGAAGCAAACTAAAATTAAAAATTGAAAAATCAATATAGCAACTTGACATCATTACAAGGTCATTAATACCAGCATATAGTCATCCAAATTGGTCTTAAAGTCGAAATAATAAATTGTTAAAATTAATCCATCGAAAACATAGGTCTGCAAATCAAAGAGTTAATAATTTAAATTTCTAAAAACCCTCCTCAAGTAGTTGGGAAACAAACTCCATACGGTCTTCGTTTGACATCGAAAGAAATATGCCCACATAATTCGTTCGCTCGGTAATTTTTCTGGATAGATAAACGCGATTCCTTGCATTTAGAATGGTCATAGTGTTAAGCTCCTCAAGCATTTTTTTCCTATTATTTCCTAATTTATCTTCATCAAACTTTTCACTAAGTACTTCAAAAATTTTGTTCGAATTTTCTACAAATGAGGTCAAAGTTGTTGCCATATTTTGCATGCCCACGCTCCAAGTATCGCTTTTTCTTTTCCTCTTTCTCTGACTTGGGTTAGTAACACTGGAGGAAGGTTGCACAATAGGTGTTGGAGTAGCACCATTTAAGTGAATACTCTCCTCATCCTGACCATCTATATCATCCATGGCATCGGCAAGAGACTCAACTGTAGCACAAGGCAGTTCATATGCTCTATTCGTGTCTCATGCCTAACAAATGTTTTGTTCTTCAACATATATTTTTGGTAGTGCCTATTTGCACTACCATACATAATCATAAGAAAACATATACCCAACAATAAACAAATTGACCAACTCTTGGAACATCATATATGCGATGACCTCATCTTCGCTAATTTCCATATCTAACAATTTAAAAAAAATTGTATGAGCACCATTTTAATAACAACAAGTATATCATATATCAATCATAAGCATTGAACACTTCAATAGCATATAAAAAATTACAATATGGGTAAAGTTAATACTAACTACTTTTTTGGGAGGGGTTTGGGGAAAGGTCCATTCTAACTCAAAGTTGTATAAAAATAAGACACTCCACATAATTTTTAAAAAAATTATTATTTTTTTAACTAATTTTTAACTGTTGTTTTCTTTTTTTTTAAGATGTTTTTTTTAACACTCCACATAATTATATATATATACCTGTTGTATATATATACTTGTTGTTGTATATATATATATATATATATATATATATATATATATATATATATATATATATATATATATATATATATATATATATATATATATATATATATATATACAGCAACAGGTATATATATAATATATATATATAACAGTATATACACGTACCTAACACAGCAACAGGTATATATACAACAGTATATATACGTAGAATGTTAAATGGTAGAATGTTCAAACCTGATTAATGAAACAGGTGATGAATAAAATCGGTGATGAAGGAGTCTCCTGTTATATTTATAAAGTTGAGAAACATCCGTCGGTATACATGATGAGTGTTAAGAAACCTACGTAGGTATATTTATAAAGTTGAGAATCCAAGTTGTTTTGGACTCTATAATTTAATAAGGGCACTTTAATAACTTTATTTACATGCTTGACACCGGATAATTTTATACCACCTTAGAGGTGGCTTATTTTTATCCCATTCCTTATGGGCTAAAGATCTCACTTAGGATAACTTATTCCATCTCATATCCTATCCCAAACTATACCAAACATTGGATAGGATATTTTAATCCAATACGACCCTCTTATACGGCTCATCAAACAAGGCCTAAAAGTGAAGCAGTTTCGTCTCTCCTTAAAATAACAGGTCTTCTTATTAAAATCAAAGTTGGAAAAACCTTTTTATAGAAAATCTAACGCGACGCATCACTCAAACGAGCTTCACGCGACATGGCTATGTCGCTTGAACGACAACCACTATCGCTCGAATGAGCCAGAGCGAAAAATAAAAAATCATTTTTTATTTCTGAAAATTCACCTTAACACTTAGAAAAATATTTCTGAAGAAAAACATAAAAACTCCGCTCCAACACTTAGAAAAAAAATTATGAAAAATGTCCCAACACTCTAAGTGAATTATTAAGGACTTAAAACACAACCTTACCAAAGTTAAACTTACGGAGGCTTGAATGTTGAAGAACTTGATATTTGAAATCGTCTTGTTGTATATGTCAACTTGAACAATTCTTCGATGTTTGTAGCGGTATATGACATACTCAATTGATAACAGACATTTATAAAATCATGTCCTTACAGTCTCATCCAAATCATCAACACACCAACTATGTGTACGAGAGGGCAAATTTAGGATGGGCTTAAATAAATGAACCCCGCATATTTGATGAAATAAGGATTAATGATTTATCAAGCTTCATTAGAATCTAGACACCATATGGACTGAGATATTACTACGCGTGACTAATATATCGTGAGTTTGATATATTAAACTAGACAATACTCTAGTAATGATTTAAATTAATTATTTGAGGTACCACCATAAATATTATGACTAGTGGCACCATGAGTATTTGGACACTTGGTTCCATAGAAAGTATGGCATGTATCAAGCCCACTTGGGATATTTTGGTTATAAAAGGATGGTTCATCCTCATTTGAGAGGATGATGATTTTAGGGAAAGTTTTAGGAGAGAGATTCTAATTATTCTTCCCCATAAATTTCCAAGAGTTTCATCACAAGTATCATAGTAATAAATAAACGCTCGAGATATATTACGAGTTCTATATGATATATTCAAGTTTAAGAGGCGGTTAGCCCGATTCGGCACTCCTCGCGCACCAATACCTCCAAAACTGAGTTTTTCGGCATATCGTACGGACCCACGAACTATGCAAACTTTGATTTCGGGAAGAGAAGGATACGTAGGTTCAATAACATTGCTCAAGTTAAAAATACACTAGATGCGGTGCTTCCCCAAATCTAGAACACTTTCTTACAGATAGATAGTCGTTATGTCGATGTTATTGATATGTGTTTATAACCTTATTAAACCTAGCTTAAAGTCCCTATACACATTCTAAACATTCTGTAAATCGAATTGAAATCAATTCTAAATTGGGTTAAAATACTTAAATAAATTAGGTTGATTTTTGGGAGACTCCCGGTTTGGATGGAGCTAACTCTGGGCCTAATCAAGACGGCCCTTGGACTTTGTCCCGGGCTTATTTAGTCTTAGTTTGGTCCGACATTGGTTTGAGATTAATTTGATTAGGTTCCCTAAGTTTATTATCTTATCTATTAATCATAATTTAACGGTTTAAGGACTTGATATACTTGGTATCCTAATTAATTAATTAAAGCACGTAATAGTGATAACGCGAATTGATGTAAGTTGAGGGGATCAAAGTAAAAAGATGTAATTTGAATAAAAAGATTTTATAATTAAAGAGACTTATAACTATATTGAGAATAACTTATGATTATATGTGTATGGTATATATATCATACACTATGTGTTACGCATGCGTAAGATCTATATCTTGTGTTGAGTAAGATCGCGATAGAGTACGCTAGTGGATGATTTACCTACATGTATTGAGGAGAGTTCACGTTGTATGTATGTTGAGTACACTCTACGCGATATATGAAGACCTAGTGCACTTTACGTTGTTATACATGGGTCATTAATAGAGGACATATATGTTGTACTTGAGCCATAATTAGAGGCCAAGTATTGAAAAATCAGAGTGTATGCTCGGTGATTAATTTTGATATATTATACTTAAGATGTCTGTGAGGCTAGGTATCATATATGTATGACATTGACACCGCAACCTGATAGATGTATTACCAGTGATGTTTATTATACTAAAGATGTGATATGATTAGCTCGTCGTAAATTGGTAAGAATGGAATAAGATACATTAACACGAAAGAAAAATTAGAATTATAAATAATTGTGAAGTCAATGAGGATAATGTAACGATAGACTTAGGTTAGGAGTAATCATTAAATAAGATAAGAGAGGATGACAATATTTTATTATTATGGTCTAGATTCTATGACTCGGATTATGTCATAAAGTTATTGATGGATCCTAACTCTGTTTCATTAAATACTCTCATATCCCGCACATCAATAGCATTACAGAAGTTGATCGTTGATTCAACTTATATTCTATTGGTCATCTATCCATTCGATGTAGGTGTTTATTATTAGATCCCTCCTTAGTCCTTTACATTTCAGTTATTTACATATCGAGAGATTATATATGGTGGCCATATATTATTTTTGTTCAATTTTTACTCTTGAGTTGTGTTGAGTTGTTGTTAAAATGAGAATATCACTTGCTACTCATTGTTTATGGTTTTATATTTAGTCGATGAATGGACCTTATCTACTTCTCTTATTCATTTATAGATGCCATTACTTCACTCTTAAATGCTTAAAATAATACCATATTATTAGATAGCCTTTATTGACTATGTGTGAGTTAGCCACTTCGTATGTGGAAAATACTAGGTGTCACATAAGCCGCATAAGCCCAATTATCAAGTGTCTTTCAAGATTTAAGGACACAAAATTTTCATCAACGTTATTGAAGTATCTTTTTGAAGGATTAACCCTGAATTAATATACCTTCTCAAGAACTTGGGTATTGATATAACATATTTTAAACCTACCTATGTGGAATACAAGCAACATGCATGTCATCATCCCTAATGCATTCAATAAGTATTAAATCTATAGGCCCAGGATGCTAAGATCTTAATGCTTGGCCTAAGTTTGGACATAAACCAAGGCCATATCCAAAGTAATAAGCTATGGTCATAGCTCTAAGCACGTCATAGTCGGATATGGGTATTTTGAGCATTTCATGGAAAAGTTCATAACTATTGCACTTGGTAAGAATAGATGATTCCATCATATTCAACGATATTAGAGGATTTCTATAAGTCTCTATCAAGTCATGTAGGGCAGTATGTGTCCTCCCCACACTCTATAAATACGAGTGTTCAATAATAACCGAAGTAGTTAATCTTCAATTCTTAAAGTGAAGCTTTGCCCAAACCCTCTAATTATTCTATAAAGACTCTCCATTCACTCCAGCCTCCTCTCTTGTGGTTGTCCTCTTCAGAGTCATCCCATCTCACTGGTTACTTTTTGATTGACGTCACCTAAACTACTATGATGTATAGGTATAAACAGTGACGATTGTGAGTGTTACAAGCCAATACTCAATCTATCACACTCAAAACTTAGATTATGGTGTAAATTACCTCCACCTCCATTTAGGCAGACAACTGCAAGGACAAATTTTCAATCTAGTCAATTTGTATGTAATTCGCATTATTCCGGATAAAATAATTAATTTATAGGATTGACTTTGTGTTATTATTCCTATAAGCCTATGACGTGTTTTATGAAGACATAGTGACCAAGCTTTAAAGAGTGGATACATCATGCCTAGTTTGGAAATGTTTTTATATATTTTTTAAGAAAAAAATTGGTTTTAATCATGTTAGAACGAGAATTGATATCTTTAGAACAAAAATAAGTTTTTGCTCGAACGACTTCTGATCTCGTTAAAATGAAATTAAGATCTCGTTAGAACGACTATCTAACGACCATCAAATAATAATTCTCTGGCAAGGTTTGCACAGCTCGTTAGAAGATCAAATGAACGAGAAAGTTTTTCGTTTGAATGAAATGCAGTTTCGTTAGAACGAAAAGATAATTTGGTTCGAATGACCTTGCTTTTTCATTTAAATGATTTTATCTCCTCAAAATTTGTGCTTTCGGTATTTATGGCGATTGTACTCATATTTTTTAAGAACTTTTAGCAAAAAAATGTTTCCCCACCTGTTTACCAAAGTTCCAAAACTCTTGTTTCAACCTTTACATTTAAAAATCTAAGATTCGTAATTCATATGCTTTGAGATCTTGAGTTTAGGCATTCAAGTTTATTTATTTTCACATTAAGCAAAATTGTTTCATGTGATGGGCTCCGTGCGTGCTATTTTCAGTGTTGACAGTTGCGGAGCCTTATCGGTGGACATTGGGACGTGTTTAGACTCGTGCATTATAGCAGTTACCTGGCTAGATTCCTACTATGGAGAGGTGATTAAAGATTGAAGAGCATCAGGGCTCGTGAGGATCAAGTCGTTAAGTAAGTCTTTTGTCAACTTTTATAATTTCGCATGATAGTGATCTGTTTGGTTGGGGTCCGAAGTTTTTTCCTTTATAGTTTTCTTCGTACATCGGCATCTTGTGGATGATTTCTTTATTTTATCTGCTTATCACTTAGATGCATGTTTTAGGGTAAAAAGATAAATCGATTTTCCACAACAAAGGATTAAAATCGGTGCAAAGTTTTTATAAGGTTAAATTTATTTAATGCTTCAATCTTTAAAATTCGAAAAAATATAAAAAATTGACTATTCTTCATTCGAACCATCTTTGCCTAAGCACACACTGTTAGGGGGAATTCTTAAATTGGTATCAAAGCTAGAACACTTAGTTATTGTGTTTTGATCCCGTATCTTTAGGCATGAATTTTGGATGATTTAAAGGTATTAGAAATGCAATGTTTGATGGGTCGAACTACGCATACTGGAAAATGTGTATAAAATCAGTAATTAAGGCTATAGATGAGCGGGAGTGGTTAGCAGTCATATAAGAGTGGTCTCGTCCTGTCACGAGAGATGGAGAGGCATTTCATTTAAAACTCGTAGAATCATGGGCTGAGCCCTAGCATAGGTTAAAAAAATTTAATTCTCGAGGTTTTAATGCTCTACTTTGTTCTTTCACTCCGGAGGAGTTCCACTGTATTATAACTTGTGATAATCTGAAGAGGCTTGGGACATACTCCAACTCACCCATAAAGGAAATACTATTATTAAGGCTTCTGAACGCCAAAACCTGACCACTAAGTTTGAAACGACTAAAATATTGGAGAGTGAAACTTTTGATGAGTTTTATTCTAGACTATCCGACATTGTTAACTCATCTTTTAACTTGGGATGGAAGATACCCAACAACCAAGTAATCAAGAAATCCTTAAGGTAGTTGCTTGAAATATTTAATCCAAAGGTGATCGTTATAATTTATTTGGGTATTCTTGACTCTACGAAACTTGAAGAGCTTGTAGGTGACTTACAAACTTATGCACTTGACATGTTTACCTCCAAGAATGTGAATCGAAATGATAATTTTAACAGGGATGAGTCGAAAAGATGTTATGGATATGAGGGTTATGGACATAGGGTAGTTGGATACCCCTCTAAACTAAGGAAGGTAGGCAAGGAACTAATAACATTTAATGCCACCCTTAGTGATAGTGATCTGAAGGAGGGAAAAGATTCATCCATTGAGCAAAACTTTATCGCGTTCATGGATATTCATATGATCTTTGATGATAAGTCTTCATATGAATAAATTTCTTTACGTGCCACTTATGAGGCCATAGTTAGTGAACCCAAAGTGAGTGATGGTGGAGAGAGAGTAGATATGAGAGTGAGAATGAATAAGAGGAGGATGAGAGTGAAATCCAAGTTGCCTTTCATGAATTGTATGCAAAAACTTTGAAAGTAAATAAGGCTAACTTGAAGTTGGAGGGTAAGTTTAAAGAACGTGCCTCAGTGAATGATGATAGTGTTTTAATTGATCTTAGAGAACATAAGAGGACACTTCAAGATAAGTTAGAGTACGTTGATGGTGAGAGAGAAAGTCTTTGCGGTTTAATGGAGGTTATGAAGAAAGAGCTTCTATATTTTGAGGAGTCTTGACATTTACTAGAGTAGAGGATAATTAAGCTTGAGGAGAGATCGAGAGATTCAAGTCGTATCAAATTTAATTTGAAGTCTAGGTTGAAAAAGTTAGATGAAATGTTAGGCACCGTCCGAATCAAATATGATAAGTGTGGAATTTACCATACATTTGAGAGAGTCGACTAGGAATTCTAGGAAAGATCAACCCTTAGGTAGTACCCCTCACCGTATTTTCACTTGCACTCATCGGTAGGAAATGTCACCTTCGAAGGCTTTGTCTTGATCTTAGAAACAACCCTATAAAGTCTAAGAATAAAGTCAATGTGATTCCCAAATCCCTTAAGCGTCATGTTACACCTACTTGGGTTAGGAAATTCGACTTTGAGACTTTACATATTAGACTTGTTGATTCTCGTTTGCTTGAACATTGTATTTTCCATGTTATTTTTAATGGTTGATTGTGTTAGCTTGTTTGTCATACTCTAGTTTGTGCTTCATGATATATGTTTGCTAGTGTTATGACATGTGTATCTTTTGTATTTTGATTTTTTTTTTGGAGTCATATTGAAAAATATAAAAAAGGCTTTGTTTATCTTTAGAGCTAGAGTGTGTTTTCAAAAATTGGTATTTTATTTTGAAATTTTTTAGAAAAACTCAAAAAGATTTTTGGTTTTTATGTATTTTAGTTTTATACATTTGGTGTGGCATATTGGTGTATTTGAATCCAATTCATTCTATACTTTCCATGTAGCTAGGACATTTGGTTATGATTGTAGATACTTAGATTGTTAATCATTGCTTGTATGGAGTTGTTTTGAACTTGATTTGATTTATGGATTCGAATTTTATATGCCTCCTCACACACATGCATAAGTTTTTTGGATTTAATTTCACATATATATTTAAGCTTTGTGAGATGTTCTCTTATCGATCTTTCCACCTATAGTTATTGTGACTATGGGGGATTTTTTTTGTAAGAATCATTTCCCGTAAGCTTATTTGTTCAGTATTTAGATATATGAGGATAAACAGGAAATGGCTACTAAATGAGCAAATCTCCTTTGCGGGAAAGCCACTGTTGATTAGAGCCTAATAAAATTAAAGGAAATAAAGACAGAAATTTTGTCAAAGGCTAACATGTTTAGTTTGTTTGATCTTCCAAAAGCATTAGCTTCAAAATATTTTAGAATAGAAAAGAAAAGAAAATATGATATATGTTTATCTTCTGGTGGTGTTTAGTTAAAGATCAAAAAGTTTGCACAATAAATCCTAGTTATTCTTATTTTGTCATGATGATATTGATTTGAAAAATAATTAATATTCGAGGAGTGTGTGCATTGTGCCTGTTTGTTCATAAAAGTTCACTTTATTTTGTCACTTGAGGCTAAATCTTAGTTTGATAAAGTTTTGCGTTCAATTAGAACTTCTTGAGCATATTTGAGTGTTTGGGTCATAACTCATTGTATCTAGTTTAAGCCAATTCATTCCACCCCATATGTTTAGACACGTCGATATTATGCTAATATGTAAAGCTTATGTATTTTGTTCGAGTTTTGCGGGTTTTTTTACCTATATATGTGTCAATTTTTCATTGGTATATTTAGCACATGTTGTATATGGTAATGTGTTTTGAGTCTTTGTGGTTTACATTTAGTCCATGTTTTCCATATGCTTTATCATTGGATTTTATTTGGCACGCTTTATGATCATATTAATGTCTCTCATTATTTGTTGTGAAATTCCATATCTCATGGTGATAGTTTCAAATTGGTATTAAACTTCAATGCTTATTCAAATCGGTACCTTTATGAGTTGATATTGATATCGTTTCTCATAGTTTGGATTATTTGTCCTTGAGTGTCCATGTTAAGAGTTTGTTGCACTTTACACCATCGCATGTTTTATTCCCTTTTCCCTATGGTTAAGATTGGTATCTTATGATCACATATATAGGGAGAGATGTGGTTTTGGGGGGGAGTAATTGCTTATGCTATCTTTCTTTGTCTATTCCTAAACAAAAATGGGGAGAAATTTGAGAATGTAAATGACTCAATGGATAGATTTGTATAATTAATTACTACACATTATTTCATTTTCAACAAAATTTTATTTTCAATTAATTATGGTGTGCATACAAGATGATTTCAATTTTCAATATCCAAGCCAACCATTCAAATAACACACGATATGAGGAAAAATCCTAAAAAGGGAAAAACATTTTATTTCAGCACTATTGAGAGTTTTGAACAACAATCGACTTACAAAGACTTAGATACACTAAGTGAGATGCGCATAGTCTTTAAAACATCAATAGAAAATGACTTAGATCCAGAGTTGTCCAGAGGTTATGGTCTACACTCGGTATCCAACGATCAACCTCATCTTCTTCTTCAACAGTGTAACCCGATTTCACAATTTAGCAGTAGAGAAATATCGTTACAAACGTTTTTCAGCAAGAAACCTTCTTGGTGACTTGATAAATTGATTTAAATTATTCCAGGGGTTTGGAACGTTTATGGAGGCGTTCTATCATAAAAGGAGAACTCAAAATGGTGTTTTTGTTTATGAAAAGAGTTCTTAAGAGATCTAATCCCATTCAGCCTTTTTATAAAAAGGTTGGATAAAAAGGATAAACACAAAAGATTTGGGATAAATATCATTTAAAAATATTTTTTTCCCAGTCGTTTAAACGAATCGAGGCCTCGTTCGAACGGCATATAAGATCTCGTTAGAACGAGTGCGAGTGAAGACTTCGGACAAGATTCTAGATAATGATGAAAAATGGGTCGTCTGAAGATTAAACCATCTCGTTCGAATAAAGGAACAAAATTCATTCGAAAGACATTAGTTCTCATTCGAACGAGGCGTCAAAAATCTAGCAATTTTTTCTATAAATAATTCAAACACCTTTTAGATAAAAACAAGATCTTAAGAAAGTTTTAAACCTAAGAAATGGTTAAAAATCATTTTACCAATCATAATCACAACTTCTTCCATGCATGTTAAGACGAATAATTTCTCCAATCTTCAAATGTCTTCGACTATGTCTTTGAGTTCCGGGAAGCCATGAAGGTATCGTGTTTCTGTAACGGGATACTCCAAGCTAAAAAATAAAATATGAGCAATTATAGTTCGTGCTCTTACAAATCTCACCCTTTGGCTATTCCAGTAAAAAACACAGACCAAAGTCAAATTTAGTCCTATCGACTTAAAAATAATAACTACCCTCTCAAAATAAAAATTGAACGTAGAATTTTTGTAAGTCTTTAAATGTACTGGATCTTTTCTTTGGATAGCTTTGTCTTCATCTTGTCTGGGTCCAAGCAATCATCATCCAAGAAGAACGTCCTACACACATGAGACAAATAAGATACGGTGGTGCAACGAGTTTTAAATAGAAAATGAAGCTCCCCCTCAATTTGTTCTCCCCATTTTTGTCCATAATAGACAAAGGAGCCGAAACTAAATATGAAAATAAGCATTACATGAAGAAGTAAGATTTCATCACAAAAATAATCAAGTAAGCACAAGTAATGACAATCTTAAAAGGCATATATAAACCAACTAATTTTGAAATTTTTGCATTTTTTCAGGAAAAACATATAAAATATACAAGTACAACACGCCATGGATTAAACATTGTAATATTCGAATCATGAATGCATAATGTAGGGGTGTGAACATTTTCCATAGGTTAGTCAACTTAGACAGTCATGACATAGGTGCACGAAGGTTTGAGACAGTTCTAATGAAAGAAATCAAAGCCTACCTTAGGTGTAAATATTATGAACTCATATTAAATCAACTCAACCTAATCAACATGTCATGAACTTAAATGATTATCACACCAATAATGCCAAAATATGAAATTATTTTCAAGAAAGTCTGTTGTGCAAAACCCATTGATCTTAGACTTTAACTCCCTAAATACTCTCATATATTATGAAGCCACTCTCAATTATTTTAAAGAATAATATTACTCACATGTAGTGAATTATACATGAATCTAAACAAAAATTGGCCTGGCACTTCTATTTTTATGTGCCTCTAATCTTTTAAGGCTCTTTTATGCAAATGGCGGCTTTTAACGCAAAGAATATTTTTATCTTTTGCATCCCTTTCCATTGCTTATTATATAAAAATATTTTTCGAAATATAAATGAAATCCGAATAATGGTTCTTACATGCAAAACTTATCTCTTTTCACACTTGGTTCGTCATTACGCAGAATTGAGATGAGAACATCGGAGCACATAAGTGGGTTATATTAGGTTCAGATGGGACTTTAATGATTGGTGACTCGAATGATGATTTTGAGTGCACAGTTGATTCGAAATGGATCAAGATACTTAATATTAAGTGCCCGAGGGTAGTAATCGGATTTTTGGGGATTTTTAGACTAGTCGGTACTCGCATATGGGTATACGAGTCATTTTACATGTGTATTAACACATAAAATTGGGATTTAGGTTATATTTAGGATTAAAAGACAAAGGGCGCATCCACCCCTTTCTTTAAAACCTGTGCGCGAGAGCGAGCGAGGGAGAGAGAGAGAGAGAGAGAGAGAGAGAGAGAGAAGAAGAAGAAAGAGGAGAAATAGAAGAATTATGGAATTTTAGGATTGATTAATCATCAACAAATACAAATCAAACCCTACAAACATTAAGACAAGTGCTTAACTTGCTAAATATTTCATGGTTGTGATTCAATTAATATTGAGTTGGTAGTATTTTTTATGGAAATGATATAAATCTTGGAAATGATGATGAATCCATGAGATTGATGATACATATATCAATTTAAATTGTGAGAAATGTTAAATTCACAGTGGGGGGTTAATGGAAGATAGGAAAAGCTGATTCTGTTGGAGTTATATAATGGATTGGGTGAAATAAATGTGTGAAATCCCATGTTAGCTAACAATTCTGGGCTCTTGCCGAGAATCGAATTGATTCAGCCTTCATAAGCGAATCGATTTGGCTATTATGGTCGAATCAATTTGGCTCTGCTGTAAGGGAAAGTTGGGTTTATTTATTTTAATTTAGAAAACGGTTAAAGTTAATGGATTTAGGATGTCCAAAAACTAGTTAGGATACTAGAAATATTACACTAAAAAGGGATAAATTACCTTGGGATGGTTAGTACACTTTCGGGGTAAGAATTAGAATAATTTGGATAAATAAATATTGGGCTATTAAATTATGAATTTTTGATGGAAATTTGGTTAAAAGGGGATACAAGCTGGTTGAGAATGGTCACATGTCCAAAATATTATTATAAGAGATAAGTTAATTAAACAAGTGATTATTTAATAATTTGGAGTCGAGTTGAGACTTGGAAATTATCATATAGTGCTACTAGTGACATGCACGGTTGACTGGATTTATTCATTATATATATAGGTACAAAACCAATATGTATATATCATTATATTTATGTGTATGATATAATTATGTGAAGATACCACTCTAGTGCTATCATCGGAGGTTGCGCGATGTGGGCGATCTTCCCTGACGAATATCAGCAGGTTTAGTACCGACCCAAGGTGATAGCGCCATGCATGTGGCCTTGTGAGGTTGAAGTTCTAAATGAGATGATTTTGGTATGGTTATGACTCACTGTCGAAGGACTATGGGGACTTCCAATACGTTTATGATTCACCAAGTCTGGTACGAGAGTCCGACTCTAGAGCCCAGGATAATGTGTTTATGCCCTGGTGCATGATAGCAATGTAGAGATTCACACACACACACACACACACACACACACATATATATATATATATATATATATATATATATATATATATAGTGAAGAAAATTATATACGGGCATAAGAGATTAAAGTGTGAATAATGTATTAATAACCACTGAAAGTTATTTGAAATGAAATTATAAATTATAATTAATAATTATAATGGTTTAGCGGATGTGTAAGATAAATGGATAAAATACGCGTGATACAGTGTAGAGTGTGGACTTAAGGGTATATTGAGACTAGTTAGGTTGGGTAACATAACTAGGGCTTTAAAATGCATATGTTAGGTGCGCAATTATAATTGAGGGGCGAGTATTATCTCAAGGGAGTGCGACACTAATTTATATATAGAAGAATACATTCGTATTTATTATGTTTTAATTACTTGCAAAATATTTTTAAAAGGATTTGGGCTCTGACCCGAATAAAAAATATTTTCAAAATGTTTTAGGCGTCTAGGCATAGGAATGCCAAGCTTGAATCTACCCCAGGTAGTCGGAGATACAGCAAGTATGGGGTGCTTGGAGGTGTCACTATAGGCTCTTCCTATCTTTGATGTTCTAGTTAGGATTCAGTCAGTTACTATCCGAGCATGTCGCCCAATGTTGGTTTTATTCAGTTTATTTTATTTTAGTTATTTCATTATTTGTATTGAACTGTAAACCGATGGTTTATTCGGTTAATAGACTTATATTTTATTCCAGCTTGTAATTTAAAATTGTGTGTCTGATAATTTAATTATTGATCTGGAATGGTTTGTTCTTTAATTTCATTAAAGTTAAAAATTGGAACCAGGCTTGTTTTAATAATAGGTGGCTAGTAGATAATTGATTTTACGACAGTGATGCTAAGAATGAGTCATATGAGATTCCTGTTTTATTTTGGTAGAGGGTTGGCCACTCGTTATTTTATTAAGCGTGTTATCACACAAACCTTAAGGGGTTTTGGTGAGGTTGTAGGCATGTTGGGTATTTTTATAGGATTGATTTGGGTAGAGGGATCAAACTTGGGAAATCCTTCTAGGAAGATAGCGTTCACACAAGTTCCATGTCCTGGGAGAGGGTTATGAGTGGTGTTGGATTTAGGATTAGCTAGCGGAGCAATGATACCTCGATCTATTATACTCTGGATCACATTTTTAAGATGAAAACATTCATCAGTGTTGTGTCATGCGATCTAGTGGAAATCATAATGAGCATCATATTTGAAGTTCTTGGGAAAGGGATTTGGAAACCGTCGGGGTTCAAATGGCTTAATGAGATTTCGGGCAAGAAGGGATTGGTATACTTTTGATAGGTGAGAGTGTACTTCATTGTACTCCTTTTTGGCAGGGCTGGGATGGCTTTCAGGTTCCCAGGAAGTGGCAAGTTGGGATGTGTTATTGATTGTCAAGACTGAGGTGCTGGTCGGCTTGTCATACTTTCGTGATGTAAATTCTCCAGTCAGCCATTTTGGTTCAGATTCCGCCTTGTGACCAACAATCCCTTCTTCAATCTCTTTACCAGCCTCCTGCAGGGCTCTGAAATAAGGGTAATATTGACCTCCCATCGATGCTCAAATATGGGGCAGGAAATTTTTCTTTACTATGCTCACTTGCTCTTCTTCAGATGGCCTGTTGGTTAGCATCTTTCTCTTTACACCTTCCAATGAAAATACTAACTGACTCCCCTAGATTTTACTTCAGTAGCTCTAAGTCTTTGCGTGTAACTTCCAATAATGACATGAATTCTCTGTCCACATCCTCCCAACTGCGGATTATGGATTCCTCAAGGGACTGGAACCACATGAGGGCACCTTTTTTCAAGGATTACTGAAACATTGGGTTCATTATATCCTTTAACGGCCCAAGGCGATTCATGTCTCGATGACAGCTACGCAGATGCACAATTAGAGGTTCATTGCCTCCAAACTTCTTAACGGTACCTATATAGAGCAATCCTAGGCTTTTTTATCATGTTATAGCCATATAGACCTTCAGGTAGTTGGACTTAAATTTTGATAATATTTTTTATGTAATTATGTCTCATCTCGATGCCTAGGCCAAGCTCTCCAAGATCACCAATCAATCCTACATCAAATTCAGAATCCAGCCATACTCAGGTAGTCTCACACTTGTTTTATTGGCTCATATAATTATTTTTTGTCATGTAGGATACCACATGACACTGCATTCCATTCTATTATATATCATAATTGTTTGTGGGCTTTATTAAAAAGAATTTTTAAAACTGTTTAAAATTTAATTTGGAATTTATGTCATTAAACATTTTTGTAATAATAAATTTTCAATATTAAATTTTGGATGTTTTAATATTGGTTTATAAATTCGTGCATTTATGTGTTAACATATATCTTACTCTTTCCATAATAAATGTGTTATGGAATTGTTATATGATATATTGTATTATGTTAATTATATGTGTGGCTTCTTAAATGTTGCCATAATTATTGTGTTGATTTGACCATATATGTTTAGTTGTACACCTTATTCGATATGACCCTAGCAAGTCTAGTGCTTATAGCCTCTAGATGCTTTAAGCTATGATGTTAACTCCATGATTTTAATATGTTAAATAAACTTGCTATTGAAACGACGTTGTGTATCTATTTGATTGATGCCCACGGTTTTGTCTACACAACTTACGATTTTTTAAAACCTGTGTTGTTGTATTATTAAAATGACGACACTTCAATTCTTTAAACGATTAGATTTCTTTGTGGTTTACTGTTGTCATACATTAGTGGTTTCATAAAATGGCCTTACATGTTTTGTTTAGTTGGTTACAGTTATTAAAGATGCGTGTCTAGTATTTGTGTTTCTTTATGGTTCGTCGGATTGATATTTTATCCACGGCTCAATTTTGGCACGATCCATGTTATACCTTTTTACTCTAATCAGCAATCACCTCATTTGGCTATAAATACAAGCCTTTGGGTACCTCATTTTAATCAACCGAAAAAATCATTTTTATGCCAAAACTCTGCCAAATTTTAGAGAAAGAAAGAGAGAATACAAATTGGAATTTACATCTGGTTTCTTCAAAAATATTGATTTCCTTTTGTAATCATAAATGAAGAATGGATCACTCTCATTCTGAATTTGCACTTAGTTTTTCAAGAGTATAAATTGTTTGTAAGTGCTTTTATCTTCTAAATATTTTTTGAACTAACTTTAAATCTATTTTACAAAGTTGGTTGATCCATGTTGTAGATAAAAATTTAAGAAAAACTCACTGCTTTTTTAAAAGGCTTTCATCGATCTGTTACAAAACCACACACTCACTTGTTGTGATTGATTGCTAAGATTTTTGGGTTTGATATTGTGTTCATCTTTGTTATTTCTTATTAGATCTAGATTTTTAGATCTTGAAAAATTCTACTTTGTTAAATATTTTCGTTTACATCTCAACACACATGAAACACTTTGTTTTGTGTTATTTTTAGCAAGACTTGTTGATAAAACTATTGCATGCTAAATCTGACCTAGATCTTATTTTTTTTAAATAACACTAATTCACACAAATATGTTTTGTGTATTCTGGTTGTCTTGATTGATTCTAAGTCTGTGTTTATTCCAAAACGTTTTGTTTTAAATAGAAGCTATGAAAACTTGGTTCATTATGTTCTCATATGTTAGGTTTAGAGAGTTAAATTTGTAGAGGACTTATTTGTATAAACTTTAAAATCTTGACTGTCCTTATTCTATTATTTGAACATATACCTGACTTGCTCTATTTGTGAACTTAGATCTGATCTTGGAGTAAAACTTGAACATTTAACTATTGAGTTGCTAGATTGTTTAAACCTGATTTAAAAGGTTGTTAGATTAAAATTTGATTTAATCTAGACTTTCTTTTAAAGCAGTTTGTGTATATTTGACTTTTTTCCTTTATTATATATATATTTGAAGTCATACTGTTTTTGTGTGTATTGTTAAACTGTATATAATTACTTGATCTTAAATGATTTTTCAGAAGTTGTGATACATCATTTTCATATAACTTTTAGATCACGCACATTGTACTCCACTATTCACATAGGCACTGAATATTGTGTACATATTATAGAAAATATGATTGTTTTGATTTTTGAGAGGAAAGTTTGATGAAAGTTGTGTTATAGCTTGATTTAAACAAAGAAAGAAAGAACATACGATTTGCTGCTGATATTTACGATATCAAAATTGTTGCATTATCATTTGGGTTGTAACATTAAGGGTGAGTGTGTCATATAGAATAAGACACGTCGCAAAAGCACTGCACTACCACTAGTCATTATTAGAATCAATAGCCATTGAGCCAACCTGCGTTGAGGAAATTAGGGGGAAGGCTAAGACATGAAGAAAGCAAAATGGACAAGAGATTCATAGTGATGGTAATTGCGAAAGAGCAACCAGAGCAAAGAGAGGTTTGGTCGAGAGAGGTAATAGCTTGTTCTAATGTATCATGCTTTAAGTCTTGTTGCATGTTTGTATATTTGTTCCGTATTGATTTCGTTTTAGTGGACTTGGTAGACTAGGTGACCATAAAGGGTCCGTCATTTTTCCTGGGGAAGGGTTTTTACGATGTAAAATAAACACCGCGTGCTATAATTTCTGCATTAATCACCTACTCGAAAAAGTAGGATTAAAGTCTAGAAACTTGCCTAAATAAACTGAATAAATTATTATCTTCTTAATCACCTAGTTTAATTAATAGAGAACTAAGGTAACGGTCATGTTCCAAATTATATTTGGATTTTTAGGGCAATGTTTTTCAAGTTTATAAATCTAGTCCCTGTGGTACAATAGCATTTATTTGTGATGTCCCTTTAGAGTTAGGAGTTCATTTTTTTGTACGCGCTAGAGGCACCATTTTTCATGGTGTTCTTAGTACAGGGACTAAATTTATAAAATTATGTGGAGTGTCCTATTTTTATACACTTTAAGAATTATGAGGACCTTTCCACAAAACCCCCTTTAATTAAAAATAATAATTAGGGTTTTTAATAACTTTCCAAACCTAAATTAGTTTGTAGTATAGTTATCAATTTAAGTAAAGTTTAAATTGGTCCCTTCTTGATAATCAGTAAAACTCATAGGTAATTTTGGTTTATTCAGCACTAGTTTACTTCCGCACACAAGCGTATTGCGCCTTAGTCGCCCGCTCAAGTGGTATCATAGCTAGACTTTAATAAGATCTATTTTATAAACTTTTTCTAAAATCTGTTTACCTTATTTTCATGGACTTTTCAAGTCAGTTACTTAGGCTAGGAAACTTTAGTAGACCTCCTATTTTCGATGGCTCAAATTTTCCTTATTGGAAAATTATAATGATTTCATTTATTCAAGGAACATTAGGAATTGATGTCACGGATTTAATTAAAAATGGTTATAGGCACCCCACTACTCCTAGAGCAGAAGATATCACTATTTTTAGAAATCTTAGAACATATGAATTAAGTGCTACTCATAAAAAGATAAGAAATTTCAATAATAAGGGCGAAAATGCGATTTTTATGAGTGTGAGTGAGACTGAATTAAAATGTATATGTCATTGAACTACTAGAAAAGATGCTTGGGTTACTTTAGTAAAGCACACGAGGGCAACACTAGGGTAATTGAATGTAAAATGCAAATGTTGGTTCAACAATACAATATGTTAGTAATGAAAGATAACGAACCATTTGATGACTTTTATATGCGTTTGACAGATATAATTACCCATCTACATGCGAATGGTATAGAATATTCTGATAAAGAAGTGTGTGCTAAAATTTTAAGGTCCCTTTTCCCTAGATTTGACCATAAATGTTACATCATTAAAGAGATTAAGGATCCATTTCTCACACCAGAATTGCTAAGCTCAAAGTTGAGAACTATAAAATTTGAATCAGCCTTTAGTAAGATGCTTACATCTTATGCTAAGAATGAGTTGACCAATGCTTCAAAAGTTTCTTTTAAAACTGTTTGTACTGATAAAAATAAGCATAAGGTGATTAAATAGCGATGATGACTCTGATGTGGATTCGGATGAAATTGATAAGATTGACAATCAACTTTCTCTTATGTCTTCCCAATTTAAAAAACTTTTGAAGTACAGAAAAAATTATGACAAGATAAAATGCATGAAAGAATATCAAAACATTAAATAGGAGTATGTACTCAACTTTTTTCACTATACGACATCTTGAATTTTTTCGATAATCTGGCCTTGGGGTAGGGGACATGTGAGTGTAGTCCATGTAGTTCCCTGAGATCTTTACTTGGTCGAATTTCTTTGATAATAGCCTAAGGTCCTCCTTGACTTTGTTCAGTTCTTCCTCCTTAGGATCCACCAGTACTATCATATTAGCACCTGGCTGGGCAAGATTCGGGATCGGTAATTGAGTTGGTGGTGACCCATTTGTAAGTGGGGATGACGGGTCATGTTGATACTCTCCTGAGAGACAAACTGGTTTAGGAGCAGGTGGACCCATGGCACGAGGAAAAAGTATTTCAGGTTTATAAGCCTCAGGTTCTGGACCCTGTGTCATTGCATCTCTTAGACTTATTGTTAACCTTGGACCTAAATTATGCTAGGATGGTTATCAGATCTAGTTGAGCATTCGCAGCATGGTCTATGTTCTCCATGAATAACTTGAAGAGGGGAATCTCAAACTCGGTGGAAGCAATAGAGCGTAGGGTTGGTTTGAAGAAAGACCATAGCCAATAGGGAGCCATGCCAAAATCAGGGACACGATCACACCTGAGAGGAAAAATTGATTTTGGTTTATTTTAAGAGAAGAGTGTAAGGACATATTTTATAAGTCATGTTTACATTATTGTATGTCGTATACCGCTACAATCTTCGAAGACTTATTCAAGTTCAATCATGCATCAATACGGATCCAAATATCAAAGTTCTTCAACATTCAAGCCTCCACGAGATTAATTTTGTTAAGGCTGTGTTTAAGTACCTTAACGGTTCACTTAGAGTATTGGGATAATTTTTCTAAAATATTTTCTAAGTGTAAAAGGGGAGTTTTTCGTCAAAGAATTTTTTCTAATTGTTGAGTCAGAGTTTTTGACGAAATAAAAAATTATTTTTTAAGCAGCTCGTTCGAGCAAGATAAGCTAGTCGTTCGAGCGACATGGCATCTTGCGCGAAGTCTCATTCGAGCAACAGCCTGATTCGTTCAAGAGACATACCAGTTTCATTCGAGCCACGTGTCGCCGTAAGTTTTTTATATAAAGCGTATTAAATCACTCATTTTTCATTAAGAAGACCGACGTTTTAGTTTCTGCAAACACTGCAAATCGGCAAAATCCTTTGTCTTCTTCATTTAGGGTTCAAATCCTTTTGTTTTCAATTCACTAAACATCCCAATCTTTATGTGAATTATTTTGGAACCCAAGAAAATAATGTTGTGAAGTTTCTCTTGTAGAGAAGATCTCTATTGCTGATCTAGGTGCCACTTGAGGGAGGTATTGGGCTGATGTGACTGCGTGTCAAAGGGAGTACTCATGGGTGTTCATGTGCTAACTGAACTGTGGTTCGTGTGGAGTTGCTGCAGAATTCCATTACTGATTTAGGTTGCCCATGTGAGTTTACCGCAGTTAATCCATTGCAGATTTCACTTATAATCATTGTGAGTATTATTTATGATTGTAAGGACATATTTTATAAGTCCTATTTACATTAGTGCATGTCGTATACCGCTACAACCGTCGAAGACTTATTGATGTTCAACCATGCGTCAAGACGGATCCAAATATCAAAGTTCTTCAACATTCAAGCCTCCGCGAGATTAATTTTGGTAAGGTTGTGTTTAAGTACCTTAACGGTTCACTTAGAGTGTTGGGATAATTTTTCTAAAATATTTTCTAAGTGTTGAAGCGGAGTTTCTGACGAAATAAAAATTAATTTTTTAGTAGCTTGTTCTAGCGAGATAAGCCAGTCGTTCGAGATATATGGCATATCGCGTGAAGTCTCGTTCGAGCGGCATCCTGCTTTATTTAAGCGACATACCAATTTCATTCGAGCGACGATTCGCCTTAAGTTTTTTATATAAAGCGTGTTAAACCACTTTGTTTTTGTTAAGAAGACGTGACGTTTTAGTTTCTGCAAACACTATAAATCTGCATAATCCTTTGTCTTCTTCATTTAGGGTTCAAATCCCCGTATCTTCAATTCACAAAATATCCCAATCTTTATGTGAATTATTTTGGAACCCAAGAAAATAATTTTGTAAAGTTTCTCTTGTAGAGAAGATCTCTATTGCTGATCTAGGTGCCATTTGAGGCAGGTGTTAGGCTGACGTGACTGCGTGTCAAAGGGAGTACTCAAGGGTGTTCCTGGGCTGACTGAACTACGATTAGTGTGGAGTTGCCACGGAATTCCATTGCTGATTTAGATTACGGCCTATGTGAGTTTACTGCAGTTAATCCATTACAGATTTCACTTGTAATCATTGTGAGTGTTATTTGTGAAATAAAAGGTTTTACCCGAAAAGGTTTTTTCTTGAAATTTGTGTGTCAGCAATTTATTTATGATTGTTTAATTTATCCACACATAGTTGCATGTTTTAGGGCTGAATAAAATTGGTTTAAAATTGACTCCAATTAAATAAAGTTAAATTGGAAATTGTGAATTTCGTTTAATCAAGTATCACACATACATTCACAAATAGGAATGTTTTTGGTAATTTATTTTTCTTTTGAAAAGGAGAAAATGTTTTTAGTATTTTGTTTTGAAAAGAGGGAAGAAGGAAAATCCTCTGTATGGTTATTATTTATTAGGTTCCACTTGTATTTTGTTTGCCTATGATGCAAGAAAAATGCCAGACAAGACCCGAGCCTAGGGAAAAGATAGGATATATGATGTAAGAAATGATTTGACTTGTTTCTAGGCTCACGGACAAGGTGTTATTTTAAAAATGGGCGAGATAGTGCAAAAAATCAGGCGGTAAGGGGACTCGAAATTTTGGCAAAGTTTCGCATTATAACTGGAAACTATGTAATAGTGTCCTAGGGCATACACCTATATGAGGGTTTTGTATTTGGCGGGCTAGTGTAAGAGTTCCCCCCTTTGGCATGACTTCCATAATATACCTATTGCTTATAAGGGAAATCATTCATCGGTACGTATGGACAAGCCATTTGATATACTTTAGTGTACATGAATTGCCTCACTATATACCTCATGCGAACGGTACATGTGAGAGTGAATTTGATATGCTCGACATATGTGAATGAGTTCCCTTTTATATACCTCCCGTCATGAGTTTGGTCAAGCAATACGATGCGAGGAGAACCGTTCGATATACGTCGAAGGTACGAGGCTAATAGAAGGTGGTAATCGTACCACTTAGGTTAATCGCATCCCTCAGGACTGGCACCCATCATGAAGTGACCCTCAGTGCGAGACAAAATTTTGGTTAATGCCATGCTCAGGTTATATAGTGTGAAAGAATGCATGAGTCTTAGTTAGTTTCTTATGGAGAGTTTTATATATGATAAATAAGAGAAATACTATCATTATAAAGGAGAATATACAAGTAACATAAGGTAAATGGAATAATCACGGGGAGAAAAACTAGCAAGTATATACATGAAGTATGAAGACTATACAAGGCATGGTGATATATATATAAAGTGTGAATCATGTGAATATACAAGTGAGTGGGGAATATGTATAAAGTGAGAGTGACATGTGAATAGTGTGAGTGAAGAAAGCATGTGAATATATACAAGTGAGAGATATGTAGAAGTGTGTGCTAGTAAGACTAAGCATAGATAATCTATAAGTCGTGTGTGAAACATGTGTAAGTGAGCACGAAGATATATAAAAGTGAGAAAAAAGTGAGGGTGTGTGCTAGTGAAGCTAACTATGGATAATATACAAGTGGTGTGTGAAATATGTAAGTACGATTGAGACTTTATACGAGTGTGAGTGTGTGGACTGAACATGGTTAATATATACAAGTAAGTATAGGGTGAAACATGATGCACATATATAAGTGAGTAAAAGATGAAGCATGTGATAAGAAGGTGATATATACATGTGGTGAGAAAAGAGCATAGTTTATATAAACATCATGATAAGAAGGAAATATATATAAGATGTAATGATAGGAGTAAGGAGAACGTATAAGTGGATGCTTATGTACACATATAGAATAGTAGGAGAGCAAATAAGTAACATCCATTTGAAAGTAGAGTCTAATGCTCTAAAAATGTCCCCAGCGGAGTCGCCATTGTGGCCATCCAGGTCGGATTCCTTTGGCGCGAGCCGGCCCCGAAATTAGGATGGGAGGAAAAATCGGAGAGTTCCTTATCTCCCCTCGCATGCGGGTGATTCGAGCATATGGGAGTCCTATTTCCTCCACTCATGTTGATATCTTTACGGGCTGCCTCGTATACAAATCGATCGTTGTCAAAAGGGGATAGACACAAAGAAATGGAGTTGCTAGCCGATTTTACTTGATATATGTAACACCCGTATATTTTAATTGAGCAAATTAGAATCAACAATTACCTAAAATTCTCATTGTCTCCCTTAGACATTATTCAAATTCAAAAGCACCCTGATTTTAAATTTACCAAAATACCCCCTGATATTTTTAGACGAGCATAAATTGACCTATACTTAACCCCTAGACCCAAATTTTATATGACATTAAGCCTCTAGACCTCAAGTAATTAGAATTTATAATTCTAAACCTTGAAAATTCATAAAATTATAAAAATATCCCCTAAAACTTTAAAAAAATCCTGTATTTCATAGCAAATAAATATAAAACTTTCAAACCGAGGACTAAAACCTAAAAATCTACTATTTAGACATTACACCACTTCGCATCAACCTCCACATGGTCAAAAGAAGCCAAAATCACATGGGTACACCATGTAACCATGTGTACTCCAAGTTCCCACATTTAAATCTTCTTAAATCCAGGGAGAAACCATCTCCTTTATTCACCAATTAATCCCCCTAGCTCCTACTATAAATACCCTCAATCAGAAGCAAAAAACTCACCCCTCGAGCCTACCCAAAGTTTAAAATTTTCCCTCAAATCTAGTATTCTATCATTTTATGTGTTAAACTTCATTCTTTCAATTCCAATGGCTTTTTGTGTTGTTAATAGGCTCATACCAATCAAAACATCAAGTTTTTACATTTGAAACAACCTCTGTTCGAAGAAACCAAAAAAAAAATCATTAAAGCTTAAGCTTTAATGGTGGAATTTGATTCCTTAACTCTAAACCAGTTTCAATGTGAGGAATTAGGGGTGTTCGCGGTCCGATCCGATCCGATCCGATCCGATTTTTAGGATTTTTAAGGACCGGAACGATTAATCCGGTCCTAAAAAAAGGGACCAAGACCAGACTGATTGTACCGGTCTTTCGGGCCTAGTCGGTCCAGTTTAACTTGTCGGTCCTAATTTTATTAAAATAATTATTTTAAAAATTAAAATTGCCTTTAAAAACTGTCCAGCCTGTGTAGAAAGCAGGGTATATAAAGCAGAGATAATACCTGACCCTTCTATAAGGTCTTGAGATCAGACTGCTTCAACTTTTATTTTTTAGTTGTTTGTCTCCATACACGACTATCTAAACCTTTATGTGTCTGCATTGCTAACATGTTTGAAAAGATACAGTACATACTACATTATTATTTCCCCTGCTAAAAAGTAATATACTATGCAATTATTCATGGATTGTAGCCTCCGTGTTTAGCAGAGATAAAAACTTTCACTATTTAAAAAAAAGAATACTTTATTTTCACCATTTCCTTTGCGTTTTGGGGACCCCCCTCAACCCTGCCAAACCTCCTATGGCGTGTTTTCAGGTAGCATTTGTAGGACACAAACAATAAAACCCCTACAAAAAGCAAGACAGAAATAACCACACCCTTAATCATAGGTGGAGAAGTGGAAGAAGAGCCATTTGGGGGGGAGAGACGGTATTAGAAGAAGCACCAAAGGGTGGTGGTTGAGGAGCATATCCTAGGGAAGTTGTATCATTTTGTCTGAGTAATAGATTTCCGTTATAGGTGAATTTAACGGTGGATGGAAAAAGGGGTATGTTTCCAGATATATTGTTATTGGAGACATCAACCAAGACTCTTTAGGACTCTAAAAATCGTCTTGAAAAGTCTTAAATACTCTAAGTCTTCACCTTTTTGAGTCCCAAGACTCTTTTTGATTCACACACAAAAATCCCAATTACTTTTGTGAATCTTTTGGAACCCTAGAACACAAGCTTTGTTGTTGTTCATCTTTGTGGAGAGATCTTTGCAACCGAGGGCTGCGTGTCATTGCTGAGGGAGTCTCTACAAAGTTTTATGGCTGCGTGTCATTGAGGAGAGTTGCGGTTCTTCCTTCGTTGTTTGGACTGCGAGTCCTTGGAGGGTGCTGCGTGTATTCTCTTACTGAGTTCAAGACTGCGTGTCTTTGTGGGTTGGCTGCGCGTTGATCCATTGCATATTTCTCTATGTAATTGTAAGTTGCGACTTGTATATTCATAGTGAAATAAAGGTTTTACCCGAAAGGGGTTTTTTCCTGAAATCTGTGTCTCAGCATATTTTTGTGTCACATGCTTTATTTATTTATGGGTTGATACACGCACCTTAGATGCATGTTTAGGGGCTGAAATTAAATAAGTGTGCTATATTAGAGTGTTGCGAAGTTAATCAATTATCACACGTAATTCTCAC
Source organism: Sambucus nigra (assembly GCA_949130495.1). Taxonomy (NCBI): domain Eukaryota; kingdom Viridiplantae; phylum Streptophyta; class Magnoliopsida; order Dipsacales; family Adoxaceae; genus Sambucus; species Sambucus nigra. The sequence continues at coordinate 75,588,210 of OX422210.1, read as the reverse complement.
GTTCTCAAATTGGTATCAGAGCGGGTTACGCTAATTTATCGCGTATTCCTATTTTCTGTAAAATTATGTGATATTGATTCTTTTAAAATCAGTTTTGTGAAAAATCACAATTTTTCAATGCAACATCCATTTAATGAGGCGCCTATTTTCACGACCATGCTAAAAATTTAAAAAGTTTGAATTTGAAACTTTGCAAAAGAATTAAAGTTTTGGAAAAAGAAAATTCTCTCTTTAAAAGTAAGATTGAATATTTGCAAGCGTTTCAAACTCAAAGTGATATTTGTCGTGAGCACTTTGGTAATTTGTGTACTGATTTTGATTCTTTAACAATTTCCAAAAAGAAGAGTGATGAGAGAGTCCTAGTTTTAGAGAAGGAATTAGAGGACCTAAAAAATTCTAGGGTTCCCGTTTGTGCCGTCGAGGATAAAAAATTAATCGATGATTTTATGGCACGTGAAAAGACTCTTAGAGATAAGTTTGTTTTTATTGAGGGAGAGCGCGATAAACTGTTAAGTTTAATTGATAATTTCAAAAAGAAATCCCTCAGATTGGAAGAGTCTAATTCTTTGCTCGAGTCAAAAATTTTGAAGTTAAAAAATGATTTGACAGACTCGAGTAGGTTTGATAGTGATGGTAGTGGCTCATCTTGTTCTCATGCTTCTAATGCTAAAGCCAAAACCATTATTTGTTTTAGAGGGTCAAACAATTCTAAGGATATTAGAAAAGGTCATCCCATAGGTGTCGTTCCACCCATTTACACATATTCGTATTGTGGTAGGAAAGGTCACCATAGGAGATTTTGTTTCGATCTTGTAAAATGTCCTTGGAAGTCTATGTATAGTGTTCCCGTGGTTCCCAAATCCCCTACACGTCGTTTCACATCTATTTGGGTTAGGAAAACTTTGTTAGAAGCACTAGATTTTAGACAAGTTGATTCCCGTTTACTTGCACATGATTCTTCTCTTGCCATATCATATAGATGATTGTGTTTGCATGTTTGTCATACGCTAGTTATGCTTTTTGATATACTTTTGCTAGCGCTGTGACATGTACTTTTTGTATATATTTTTTTGAAAAATTTTGAAAAATTCAAAAAGATTTTTTTTTTTTTGTTGCACCATTTATGGATGAACACTTAGGATGACCAAGTCACAACATCATTCCATTTTACATGTGACTATTTGATAGTGTTTTGAGACAATAGATCAATTCATCCATGTGCTTTATAATGTTTGGAGTCATTAAGATGTAATTAAGTGTTACTTCCTACATGTTTGACTCATGTTTCCTTTATTGCACACATGCACGGATTTGTTTGATTATTGTGCTTGTCTTATCACATGTTGGTTGGGTGTTTTCACTACAATCCTGTCTTTAAAACTAACCAAGCGCGATAATTTTTATAGGGAAATTGTGCATATAAGAACCGTTTTGTGAGTTTGTGTGCTTTGTTTGAAAACGGGGAAGGGCTGCGAAAGGTTCATTTTGCCTTTGCGAATACTAAACCACCGTTAAATTGGACCTAAAAAATGGAGGAATTTTATTATCCGGGGTCCAAAGAGGTTAAAAGAGCCCGAAAAAATTGAAAGACAATAAAAAGATATGCATGCCAAAAAGGGGCCATTTAGGTTTTTGCACCAATTCTCCAAAGTTTGAGAATTTAGATTACCGCTAAAAGAAAATATATATGAGGGAGTTTGGTTGGAGAATTTAAAACGGGTTTGCACGTCCTTGAAATGCTTGAAAATGCGCTACATAGTTTTGGACGTTATTGGTGTGGAAATAACTTGACTTTGATTTGTTGATTTGTATGAGACGATGTCATCTAAATTCAACAAACTTTTCACCTAAGGATACTTTTGATGTTCATTCGTTAGGGGTACACATATGCATCGTGCACATATGATTGATTGAGTTGATTTACCTATCGAATGTGTTCACACCCATTCATTCCATTTCCATGACTTGGTTGTTCGAGTCTAAATCCATGGTGTGATTTTTGTATCATATTTGTTGAAATTGGTATCTTATTTTTGTACAAAAATTTTGAAAAATTCAAAAATAGTTTGTGAAGATTTGTTTGAGCATCTCCTTGTAAGAGCACGTTTACCATATTGTTTGATGCCCTATTTTGTGTACCGTGACACCCTGATTTTTCTTATTTGATTCATTCTTCTCATTTGTCTATTTGGGGACATCATAAAAAGGGGGAGAAAGAATTATCATATTATAGGGGAGTTTGAATTTTGGGGGAGTTTTTGAGATTTAGCTTATGCTTTTATCATAAATTGGTATCTATATTTATCTCATTTCAAACTCGATACGTCACGTGGTATTTGCTTTGTCTCATGTGTGTAGGTACTCCATTGATGATCAGTGAAATGCACACCCTGATGAGAAAAGTTTTGAGATTTGATGATTTTGAAGATTGAAGAACAAACGATGAAGATTTATACCTTTGTATCTTTCCATCTTTAGGGTTCATGGGAGGGTAGATTTGTATAGGTCATAAGTTGATAATTCGGATATTTTTTATGTATGTACCGGCATAGACATGGGGGGAGATTTGTAAGGACATTTTTGTCCATTATCAATTTATATGTCGTACGCCGTTACACCGTTGAAGAAACTCAAGATCGCATCTACATCAACGGATCCGAATATCAAAGTGTCTTCAACATCATAGCCTCTGCGAGAATGAACTTGGTAAAATTTTGTTTTTACGTTCCTTAAAGTTCATACTTAGTATTGGGAAATTTTTATAAAATGTTTTTTTATAAAAATAAGAAGTAAGTTTTTTCAAGCAAAATGAGGCTTTTAAAAGTTTTTATTTTTCTGGGAAGCCGGACCGGTCCGCCTCTATACCGGACCGGTCCTCCCCTCAACCGGACCGATCCGCTTACTGCAGATCCAGTAAACCCCAGACCGAAAGCGAACCGAAGAAGCCAATTTTTAAAAGAACCGATCCGAGGTCGGACCGGTCCGCCTGGGAAAAATTCGGCCAGATCTGTTCGAGATTTTTTAGGCTCAAAGTTTTCTTATTTAAGCCAACTTCGGGGAGTTGTTTTCCAAGAATTTTCAAGACAATTTTCAGAGTCCTAAATACTCTAAGTCTTCACCTTTTTGAGTCCCAAGACTCTTTTTAATTCACACACAAAAATCCCAATTACTTTTGTGAATCTTTTGGAACCCTAGAACACAAGCTTTGTTGTTGTTCATCTTTGTGGAGAGATCTTTGCAACCGAGGGCTGCGTGTCATTGCTGAGGGAGTCTCTACAAAGTTTTATGGCTGCGTGTCATTGAGAAGAGCTGCGGTTCTTCCTTCGGTTTTTGGGCTGCGAGTCCTTGGAGGGTGTTGTGTGTATTCTATTGCTGAGTTCAAGACTGCGTGTCTTTGTGGGTTGGCTGCACGTTGATCCATTGCAGATTTCTCTATGTAATTGTAAGTTGCGACTTGTATATTCATAGTGAAATAAATGTTTTACCCGAAAGGGTTTTTTTTCCTGAAATTTGTGTCTCAGCATATTTTTGTGTCACATGCTTTATTTATTTATGGGTTGATACACGCACCTTAGATGCATCTTTAGGGGCTGAAATTAAATAAGTGTGATATATTAGAAAGTTGCGAAGTTAATCAATTATCACACGTAATTCTCACGTTCTCACATGAAAATCATTATAATTATTGAATCAGTTCACCCTGCACCTCTGTGCATATAATTTATGGTAAGAAGCATCAGTACTAACTAGAAAGTAGACTGTCATGTTATCCCACAATTTTTTCTTCTTAGCCTAAGGTCTGAGATGTTTAAGAGCCTAGATTATTACTACATACATATGAGTGTCGCTTTATTAGTGTTCCTAGTTGGCTACTTTTCCCCAAAGATTTTAGGTTTATTATAATTTGGTTATACGGGCGACGCTTCATTCATTTCTATGGCCATTTCAAATCTGATAAATATGGGATTATAAACTTAAATTCCTTGACTTTATTATTATACAATATGTACCATGTTATTGTATCAAACAGTGAATTCTATACACCCACCAATCTTCTATCTACATATAATTTGTTATAAAATTGGTAAGATCTGTGTAGCATATGTGTGCTAATTCCTTTTTCCTCCAGATGTTCCAGGAGAAAGAGGATAGTTTCCCCTCCCTTTTGTGATACACACAGTATGCATGTTTGCTTATTTAACCATATGGATAGAGACTAAAGAAGATGGGAGCAAGAAGTGGCAGTTTTCGATAACCTATTTTATTTTTTTATTTTACAATAGATCTGCGACGTTACTTAATGAATAAAGTTCTGTTTTTCCGCCTTAACTTTAATTCATTGCTTTATTACTTTCTTGTATATTCATACCAAAAATAGGGTGTGATAAAACAGGAAAAAGATATGTATCCATCCCGAGAAAACGGCATCAGGGACATAATGATGCATACGAAACCAATTGAATCAATGGTCCAAGGACTAAGTTACGGAATGAGAAGGTGTTAGGCACCATCTCGTCCTTTCGGTATCTCATGGGCTATGATAATATTCTCCTTTATATCCAATATGTGATACGTGTGTACATGTGTGTGGTGAGAATAGCGGGATAAAGAAATCATCCAACTCACATCATGGGAAAGACGGAGTGGAATCATTTTAAGGAATGTACCGAAGAAATGACATAAAAATAAATATAATGTGAGTGCCCTCCAAATCATGTCACTATAGATAAGTGATTGTGTATGTCGAATAGAAGACAAATATCTAGGAATTCATGACAAGAAAATACTAATAAATACAAGAAAAGAGAAAAGGAGAAAATAGGAAATAGGAAATAGGGCTCCAATCCCTGAATTCGCTCGGGATGCCTACGTAGCCCAAAGGGCATCAAAGTACATGTAGTTATTTATGTCATAAGGGTGGGATTTAACCCATAAATCCAAATTTAATACTTCTCTTCAATTATTTTTGAAGAAGACATGCTCAAGTGTAGAAGTGTAAAAAATGAGGAAATCTTAATTTTGGATTATACAAACGAACCCTATTTTTTTGTCTTTTTAGTTTTAGGAAAATATGTTATGTGAATACTAATAATAAAAAAAAGATATTAGTTGATATGAGATAATGGAGATAGACTAAGAGATATCAATAACGAAAATAAAGTGGGTAAACAATGTTAATTATATAAATTAAAAAGGATTAGGAATAGACCTCCTAGATGACTTTGCTATTGATTTTGGAGGAGAGTATGTTGCTTTTATAGTGGTGCAATGGAGGTGAAGTAAGGGTGAGATAAGTGGACAACGGTGATATGAAAGTGAGGTAGGGGAGATGAATTGAATGTTGAAAAATTGGATTTTTTGGGAATAACGACGCACTGATTTCGAGAGAGTTTTTGCTTGCTGAAAAAGGGGTCCTTGGGAATGAGGTCATGACCTCCTTTAATAGTACCAAATTAGGGTTTAGGGAGGTGTCGATTGTCATGGCCCCTGGGTTGTCTATCAGCATAGCCTGTTCCTTTATAGACAAGGAAAGTATTCCTACTGATAGGCAGGGAGTCTTGGGTGCCTATAGGCTGTCTAGAACGAACATTTTTGGAAAAATAGGCGTAAAAATCAAACCGTAAGTCTGAATCGTACATGATTGGTACCGTTTGAAAGGGTGTTCAGATCCCTTCAAGAATCCATTTAGACACTATCGGGTTTGGGAGTTAACCAAAGTCAAATAAGACTCGGAAGAACCCGATGGTCTTTAGACGAGGGTTTTCGAAGTAAAAAAAATCATTCGAGCGAACCGTAAGGCTGATTAATGCACGGTATGGATCATTGAAATGGGTATTCATAACCATATGATATTTCACTGAGCTTAGCTTTGGTAAAATATTTAATCGATGTCAAATGGGGCCTAAAAGTGCCCAATGGCCTCCATATCAGGTCTCGGAGTAGGACCTAGGGTTTACGGAGGTAGGAGAAGTGTTGAACCTTAAGGAGGTACTTAGGGGGTACTAGGATGGGGTGTTTATAATGTTGTCCTTGGGATTGAATGGATCAGTCAAATGAGTCTTGTGTACTTTTATTTTAATAAAAGTGGATCAACTTCAAGATAAAAAATAAAGAAATAAAGTTGCATGGAAGTGAAGAGAAGGCAGAGTAAAGGAGCATTTCAGTGGAAGCATTATTCAAGATGTGCAAAGGCAAAACTATTATAATAGTGGGACAACTATTCTCTCTAGCTCCATAAAATACAAAGGTAACATGTATTCCAATAATTTCACAACTATTGAATGATTTTCATGATGTTTTTGAGGAACCAAAGGTTTATCCCTGATAACACATGGAGGTTTTTCCTAAATTATAGAGAGTTGAATCAAATTACAATTAAGAATAAATATCGTATACCAATGATTGATGAGTTTCTCGATGAGATTCATGGGGCTACCATTTTTTAGAAGTTGGATCTAAGGGCAGGATACCATCAAATAAGGCTCTCGGAGCCTGATATTTCAAAAATTGCATTCACTACCTATAATGGCCACTACGAATTCTTGATAATGCCTTTTGGGCTTACTAATGCACAACTAAATTTCAAGCTTTAATGAATTATAACTTAAAAAGGTAATTGAAAAAATTTGTCATTGTCTTTTTTGATGACATAATAATATATAGTCCCATATTTACAACCCACCTAAACCATTTGAGAATCGCCTTGGACACCCTCCAAAAGCACACTCTGTTTGCTAAGATCTCTAAGTGCGCTTTTCCCCATGAAAGAGTGGAATACTTAGTCCATGTGACTTTTAGTCAAGGGGTTACAGCTAATGAAAACAAAGTTTCAGCCATGACTAAATGGCCTCAACCGAAATGAGTAAAGTCCTTAAGGGGCTTTCTTGGTCTCACAGGGTATTATAAAAAAATTGAGAAATTATGGGTCAATTAGCAAACCATTAACTAATTTACTAAAAAATATCAGTTTAAATGGAGCGAACAGACACAAGAATCAATTGATAATTCAAAAAGATCTATGACTAACACCCCAGTGTTAACTCTAGCCAATTTTAGGAAAACTTTCACCACTAAAACTGGTTATAATGGAACATGGATCAAATCATTTCTGTTGCAATAAGAGATGTTAATTGCATACTTGAGTAAATCTCTCCCACCTCGAAAGAGGTGTTTTTAAACCTACGAAAAGGAGCTTTGGGTCGTGGTCTATGTTTTTGATAAATAGAAGACTTACTTAACAGGAGTAAACTTTGTTATAAGAACGTACCATCAAAGCTTAAAGTTTTTATTAGAGAAAAAGCTTACATTAACCTTGCGACATAAATGGTTGATAAGATTTTTGGGATACGACTATGAAATCCAGTATAAAAAAAAAGGTAAGGAAAATATAGTGGTCGATGCCCTTTAAAGGGCTCATGAGCAAAAAGTGCAGTGCTCTACCAATATTGAATTGGTGCCCTAATGGATGGAAGATTTAAAGGCTAGTTTGGAATGGGACTTGATAGCCCAGGAAATAGTAATTGAGTTAGTTTTGGATCAAATCGTAAAAAAACGATACTCCTATAATAATGGGTTATTGAGGTTCAACACCAAATTCTACATGGGTGCTACGGGGGACAAGAGTGAAAATGTGAGGATTTCTAAATCAATGCTCTGATACCACTTGTTGAAGACGATAGGCCCCCCAATTTTAGATTTTACAAAAAGTAATTTCAATTTCCTTTAAAGATGAGGAAGCCAGATGGTTCAATAAAACAATTACATAAACCAAATTTTAATTTCTTTTAAATTAAAATAAACAAACTCAAAGTGACATTAAATTAAACAACAAATTAATTTTCACTTAAATAACTTAATTCAATCCAAGTCCTAGAAATTTGCCTAACAATAAATATTCAATTTGCAATATTAGGCCAAACCAAATTTTATCCTATAAAATTAATGACTTTAATTAAATTAACATTTACCCAAATTGAATTTGCACCAAATTAAACAAGTAGTGATATAAATCAAATTTTATCTTTTTACCTAAGCATGCATCTAATGTGATTTTTCAAAAGATAAAATAAAGAGACAAACCACTACGCCACGATGTACGAGGAAAAATCCACAACGGGAAACAACCTCGGACGACCCTAGCCTTAAGTCCACTAAGTACGGAATTACAATTACAAGATAGATGACTTACAACACTCGACTCGACTCCTTCAAGCCCCGACGCGTCTTCTTTTAAATACCTCTGCCTAGATGACAATCTCGGACACCACCGGAACCTTGGAATCCACCAATAAAGCTTTCGAAACAACCGTCAACCACACATGGTGCCTTTCACCATGTGAGAATGCTGCAGCCAAAAACGAGACTTCTTATTTGAGGGATGTAGAAGCAAACCCAAACGGACTCTTCAATTTGGTAGAGTAAAAACCCGGTGCCAAACACTTCAAGCAAATATATATATGTAGAATCTTGGAATAAACTAAAGATGGGTGTAAACAAAAGTATTTAAGAATTTTTCTTGAAAAACTAACACACAAAACATGAACTTTCTCTTCTTCAAATTGAGCTCTCAAAACTCTCTCTTAGAGAATGTAGAATGTGAAAAAGTTTGTTCCAAAATGTTGGTTCCCGCCCTTAATAAATCTGGCAAAAGATAGTGAGGAAAAGAAGTGGTAAAAGTGGGAAAACCGTAAAAAACCGCCAAAATACCAGTTCCAGCCAAATCTCGTTCGAACGAGATTTTTGTTCGAATGAAGTCTCATTCGAACGATACTTCTAACGAAGTTCCAGTGGCAGGTCATTGGAAAACCTCGTTCGAACGAAATTCTCGTTCGAATGAAAAACTCGTTCGAATGACAATTTCGAACGAACTTCCAGAAAGCTTAAAAATTCAATTTTTAGCCCAGAAACTTTATTTTGAAGTTTTCAAGAAACCTTCTGAAAATAAACAACAGTTTAAATAAAAAGAACACCCAATAAACATTGTTCCAAGATCCTATATATATATATATATATATATATAATGCATTCATACCTTAGGAGCATTGGAACATTGTTGTTGACGTAGAAACGAGGCACACTAAACCCGGCATATGATGACGCTTTATAATCTTGGCCGCTATGTCTTCAACTAACATGTCATAGGCTTGAATGGATAAACTTGAATAATATACTATGACTCAAATGTTTTTATCCAGAATTGAGCCAACACTACATTGAGACTCAATCGGAGACTTGTGTCCTTACAAATCTCCCCTTTTGGCTATTCCGAAACAAAAACCAACAAAAAATCCTAAAGGGTCGTCAAGCTCAACTAAACTCAAAGCATCCCACCCAAACTTGACTCAAGACCCAAGGATCAATATCTTTGCCAATGAAAGTTGCCACCACTTAGAAGAATTCCTGCAGACTTAAGCAAACTATCAAACGCATAGGGAATATCAAAATATTAAATGCAATTAAAATAATTACTCCCCCTAAATTAATTCGCCCCTTTATCAACTATGATCAACCTAGGAAGATAGCGCTCTCCCCTTAAGTTAAATATCCTAAACTTAGATAAGATTACAATGGGATTAGATACAATTTCTCCCCCTATCACTCTCCCCCTTTTTGTTCAGGAATAGACAAAGGTGATAAAATTAATTAAAAAAATGCACACAAAAGCATAGGACGTGAAAACATATAGGTAAGAAAAGCATACCTAATCCATACAAAGAATAAAGGATACTAACTAAGATGCACGAAAATGATACCAATATGATACATAAACTATTAAGCATGTGATATTAACAAAGAATGCAACAAGATAGATACCAATCATGAAGTAGAAGTATAGATGGACTAGAAAGCAAGGCAAAGACAAATAGAATACCTCGTATATGAGTACATAATAAATATCATTAACACACACGTACATATACTAGGTATAAACACCACACATGACACAAAATACAATAAGCTTTTCACACTCGTATGGCAAAAATGTGTCATATGGAAACGGAAGTGTTGGGGTGTAAACTAGTAACAATTAAATTTAGACCCAATCACTTAAAACATGTTCATGGAGTTCTCAATTGATTTCAAACTTCATCACATTTGAATTTAACCTCATGTGACAATATAAATTGAACCCAATGAACAAACATACACAATGCATACAAGCCTAGAATTTTGATGATTCTACAAACGAATAGAGTCATGACATTGAAAGCATAACTAGGATAAACGGACATTGTGCAAACCGTTGATAGACCATCCAAACTCCCTCAATAAGCATATATATTTTTGAATGAATATATCAATTAAAATTATGCCTTGGCAATTATTTTTCTTTTTAATGCCATATTTTATTTTTAGGCCTTTGGACCACGTATTTCTTTCAGGTCCAAACAAACGGTGGCTTACTCGCAAAGGATGATATTTCCTTTTGGAGCCCTTCCCCGTGCACATTTATAGATATTATTTTTATATTTCACACAAATCTTACATGCAATAGATTTTAACATGCACTAGTCCTCCTAGGTCACATAACATGTAGATGACAAGATTAGTAGGAGAACGCCTGACAAAGCTCAAATATACATATGAAGTTATAGTTTCAAGAGAGCTCGTGCATGTGTGAATTGAGGCATATAAAAATAGAATCCATTATATCAACACAAAATCCAACCACTCCATGTAAGCATGGTAAAGAACATTTTAAGAATTGAAAATCTAAACCAAAAGTTTTAGCCACATGGAAGCGAAAAAGTAGGGATTCAAACACAAGTATATGTTACATAGAGTGTGTCAAACTAAAATACACAAAAAAAAAAATCTTTATGAGTTTTTGAAATTTTTAAACCAAAAATAAAAATATTTACTCAAAAGACACAAAAATCATTTGTATTTTTCATTAATCTTAAATTACTAAAAGGGTAAAACACAAATGATAAACAAAAATCTTTTTGTATTTTTCATTAAATGCAAACTAAAATGAAAAAATATGATACAAAAGATAAACAACAATCATAATTCCAGCATGTGATATGTAATAAAGCAATGACTAGAAAATGACTAAACAAGCATACAATTAGCATGATGATTTAGCATGAAGTACAAAAGCTAAAGTATGCAAACAACTAACACATTCAACCTTTGGATTTTGCAAGGGAGGAAGCATGTGAAAGTAAATGAGAATCAAAAACCCTATCTTGTAAAGCTACCAAGTCGGATATCCTAACCCAAAATAATGACGAATGACGATCTCGGGGTGTAGGAATCTTGGCTACCTCGGTTGCCTTACGATGGGATTTTCTAGGACCTCGTTTAAAATCAAAACAAAATTTCCTAAGATGACCTTTTCGACTACAATGGGAACATGTAAAAACACGTCGAAAGATGGTACCTAAGGATTCATCTCTAAAGGTTTTCCTAGGTGATTCTCTTAAAGCATTGGTTTTGGCTTTACGAGTAGATTCATTACAAGTATCGAAGCCTAAACCACACGTGTCATTTTTAATTTGGACTGTTCCTAATATTTTATCTAATTTCTCCGAACGACATTACAAATCAAATTTGACTTTACTAGAGTCTTTTAATTTATTTTCTAATTCTAAAGTTCTAGACTCTAACAAAACATTTCTCTCTTCAAACTCGAAAAGCTCCTTTTTCAAGGATTCCATTAAACCTCTAAGTCTATCTCTCTCGCCTTCTATATATTCAAGCTTCTCTCGAACAGCTCTCTCACGTGTCCTAAGTTCTTCAACCAACACACTATCATCAACGACCTTGACACTCTCTCTTAAACTAGCTTCTAACTTCAAATTAGCTCTTTTTAATTTAATAGATTCTTCATATAATTCCTAAAAAGCATTTTGAAGTTCACTCACATCAACATCTTCTTCATTTTCACTCTCTCTCTCTCTTCTTTACTCTCACAACCATCGAAAATAAGGAAATCATAAATTTTGACCAAAGAAGTGTCATGAGTTTGTAGATCTTCATGGGAAGATTCATTAACGATGCTCATATGACTAGCCATAAAAGCCACAATGTTGGGCTTAGCGGGGGAATCGGGTCCCTCTTCCTTATCACTATCACTAAGGGTTTCATTATAGGAAATTGATTGCTTACCCTCTCTCCTTAGTTTAGTGTGGCATTCAAAAGCCCTATGGCCATACCTTTCACAACCATAACATCTATTTGACTCGTCCCTATTTAAATTTTTATTAAAAGTTTTAGGGATCTTCTCGACTTTGTCATGCTTAGAATTTTCAAATTTCTTAAAATCATTTTTAAATTTATCTTTGTTAAATTTAAGAAATATTTGAAATTTCCTAGCAAAACATAGCCATGTCCTCCGATTCACTATCACTTTCACTCTCTACTACTTGTTTTTCCTCCTTTCGGGCTTTCAAAGCAACGCCCTTTTCTATTTTTTTTCAGTTTTGGAGGGAAATATGTCTAGTTCATAGGTTTGTAAATCACCTACGAGCTCTTCTAATTTCGTAGAGGCTAAAGTGGGTAAAGAATTTAAAACGGTCACTTTTGGAATAAATCTATCGGGTAGGGACCTTAAAATTTTCTTTACTAGTCGGTTGTCGGGTATTTTCTCTCCCAAATTAAAGGATGAATTGACTATATCGAAAAGTCTAGCATAAAATTCATCAACAGTTTATTTTTCGTTCATTTTGATGGTTTCAAATTGAGTGGTGAGGTTTTGGAGTTTAGAACCTTTAACGGCACTAGTTCCTTCATGAGTGAGTTGTAAAATAACCCAAGCTTCTTTAGCGATTTCACACGTCATAATGCGACGGAATTCATCCGGTGTGATCGCGCTAAACAAGGCATTAAAATCTCGAGAATTAAAATTAGATAGTTTAAATTCATTCTCACTCCATCTATCGACGGGTTTGGGAACACGCTCATTATCTACTAAATGAGTAGGTGGGAACCACCCGTTAACAAAAGACAACCAAACTCTCTCGTCGATAGATTTTAGTGCCGATTTCATCCGCGCTTTCCAATACGCGTAATTAGAACCATCAAAAATAGGAAATTTTGAAAATGGAGAAAATTTCATTTTAGCCAAAAATATTTAAAAAGATCTTAACGAAGTAATTTACTGTTTTGGCTCTGATACCAATTTAAAAACGTGCGGATTTCTAAATCAATGCTCAGATACCACTTGTTGAAAACAATAGGCCCCTCAATTTTATATTTACAAAAAGTCATTTCAATTTCCTTTAAAGATGCGAAAGCGAGATGGTTCAATTAAACAATTACATAAACCAAATTTTAATTTCTTTCAAATTAAAATAAACAACTCAAAGTGACATTAAATTAAACAACAAATTAATTTTCACTTAAACGACTTAATTCAATCCAAGTCCTAGAAATTTGCCTGACAATAAACATTCAATTTGCAATATTAGGACAAACCAAATTTTATCCAATAAAATTAATGACTTGAATTAAATTAACATTTACCCAAATTGAATTTGCACCAAATTAAACAAGTAGTGATCTAAATCAAATTTTTCTTTTTAACTAAGCATGCATCTAATGTGATTTTGAAAAGATAAAATAAAGAGACAAACAACTACGTCGCGATATACGAGGAAAAACCCACAACGGGAAACAACCTCGGACAGCACTAGCCTTAAGTCAACTAAGTATGGAATTACAATTACAAGATAGATGACTTACAACACTCGACTCGACTCCTTCAAGCCCCAATGCATCTTCTTACAAATACCTCTGCCTAGCCGATAATCCCGGATACCACCGGAACCTTGGAATCCACCAATGAAGCTGTAGGAACAACCGTCAACCACACATGGTGCCTTTCACCATGTGAGAATACCGCAGCTAAAAATGAGACTTCTTCTTTGAGGGATGTAGAAGCAAACCCAAACGGACTCTTCAATTTGGTAGAGTAAAAACCCGGTGCCAAACACTCCAAGAAAATATATATATGTAGAATCTTGGAATAAACTAAAGATGGGTGTAAACAAAAATGTTTAAGAAATTTTCTTGAAAACTAACACACAAAACATGAACTTTATCTTCTCGAAATTGAGCTCTCGAAACTCTCTCTTAGGGAATGAAGAATGTGAAAATTTTCGTTTCAAAATGTCAATTCCCGCACTTAATAAATCTGGCAAAAGATAGTGGGGAAAAGAAGTAGGAAAACCGTTAAAAATTGCCAAAATACCTGTTCCCGCCAAATCTCGTTCAAATGAGATTTTCATTCGAACGAAGTCTCGTTCGAACGATACTTCTAAAGAAGTTCCAGTGGCGGGTCATTGGCAATTCTCGTTCGAACAACAATTTCGAACGAACTTCCAGAAAGCTTAAAAATTCGATTTTTAGCCCAAAAACTTTATTTTAAAGTTTTAAAGAAATCTTCTGAAAATAAACAACAGTTTAAATAAAAAGAACACCCAATAAACATTGTTCCAAGCTCCTATATATATGTAATGCATTCATACCTTAGGAGCATTGGAACATTGTTGTTGACATAGAAACGAGGCACACTAAACCCGACATATGATGAAGCTTTATAATCTTGAACGCTACGTCTCCAACTAACACGTCATAGGCTTGAATGGATAAACTTGAACACTATCCTATGACTCAAATATTTTTTTTCGAAATTGAGCCAACACTATATTAAGACTCAATCGGAGACTTATGTCCTTACAAAGAGATATATTATTATACAAGAGGCCCATTCCACACAAACTGGAGGGCATAGGGGCATCATCGAGTTGAACATTTTTTCTATTAGTCTATTATCAAACAAGACATAATGTTTTTTAGCACCATGTGATGTGTGTCAATGTAAAAAATCTGAGCACATTCCAAATCTAGGACTCCTCCAATCCCTTTTTATTCCTGACGTACCATGGATTCAAATTTCCATAGATTCATAGAAAGCCTTCCCGTATGAGACCACAAACACACCATCTTAGTAATCATTGACCAATTAACAAGATATATCCATTTTTAGTCATCCCACACCCTTACACTACCATTACCACTACAAAACTATTCTTCAATAATTTTGATAAACTGAATGGTATACCCGTTACCATCCTCACTGATCGTGACTCGATCTTCACTTGTACCTTTTGGAAATAATTGTTTAAGGTCATAAAAACCATCCTCTACTATAGTACTTCATACAAACTTCAAACTAATGGGAACACAGAGCGACTAAACTAGTGTTTAGAAGCGTATCTTTATTGTATGATGTGTGATAAGCATCATAAATGGCATCAATGGCCACCTATAGAAGAATGGTGATATCATTATTAATATCACATATCAATTTCCATGACCCCATTTGAGGCCCTTTATGGATATCTCCATCCCCAATTCTCCTTGAACCAACCTTACTCTAACCTTGACCCTAACACTAGATAATTTCTCAAGACACGCTTAGGAATACAAAACTTGTTAAAGGTGAACCTCAAATATGCCCAAAGTCGGATGAAACGGTATGTGGACAGGAAAGGAACAGAGAGAGAATTTGAGGTGGGGGACTAGGTATACCTATGGTTACAGTTGTATTGTCAAACCTCAGTTTCTCTGGGATGCAATTTGAAGTTAACCACTAAAATTTTTGAACCGTTCCAAGTCTTAGATTGCATTGGCAAAGTATTTTGCCAATGCATCTTCCCCCTTATCGCTAATTCATCCAGTGTTTCATGTTTCCTTGCTTAAAAATAGAGTCGGCGAGAACATTATTGCATCGACTGAGCCCCCGCTAGTTGGTCTAGAACCGCAATTGCTAGAGGAACGAGTAGAAATCATTGATCAACGCACTATTTGGCATGGCCTCTGACCTGTGTATCGGGGCTTAATTTGTGAGTCACAATCACACCCAGATAATTGTACTTGGGAGGACTATTTAATCCTCAAATCCCACATTCCGCTCTTCCATCCTTGAGGATAAGGATTATTTATCCCAACTGCCCAAAGCCCGTAAAGAAGCAACAATCAACACAATTTAGTTAACAACAATAAACATAAGTTAGTTATTTTCTATTGTAAACGAACTAGTGAATTGAGTTAGCATATGGAATATTTATCATTGGTTACCTCAAGGCTGAAATTAGTTAGTTAGAAATATATTATGTGTAATTGTAAAAACTATTTTATAAATAATAATAGAAAGAATGTAATCGGAAGAGGAATACGAATACAAATTATGTCTTTCGTCTCTCTCTCTCTCTCTCCCCCTCTCTCTCTCTCTCTCTCTCTCTCTCTCTATATATATATATATATATATATATGAATCTCTCATCTCTTTCACCTGTTATTTGTTATTCTCTCTTAATTCTCTAGTATAAATATCACTATCAGTTCGACAAATTATTTGAAAGAACGTGTTCTCCAGGTCTGATCATGACGAGAAGCTAGACCAACTACCTTAAAAAAATCATGTGGGTAGCTCATGTGAATATTGTGGTAATGAAGTAATTGTACCGCATTGTACTAATGGTTCATTTGAATTTGGTTTAGTATTTAAGGTTATAAAGGTATAAAGGTGGATATTCTTTTTAAGCCACCTTTTAAGATAGTATATATATAGATATATATTATAAAAAATGGTTATAAACATTCAAGAATCAATTACTCAATATACTCATAAATATGTGTTCATAACGCACACGTCGACTATATTTTTTTGTTATAAAATCCTAACTCTTCTGAAGAAATTTACGTAAAAAACAAATGGACGTGTACTAAATAGGTTTTCTCATGTTATTACTAATACCTTTGCCCATTATATAAAAATATTCATAATAAATTAAGAGACGTACTCTATTTATTGGACATCTCAAATTTTGATGTCAATTTTTCTAGATATAAATATAAACAAAATTGCAAAGATTAACTTTATTTAATGGCATTTCATTTATCCATTTCAGAGGATGTTCTTTGTTTTGTAACGAAGGGTAATCCCTGGGATAGCTTACGCATACTTCGAGACTAATCAATTCGGTCCGAAGTAACCTTTACCATAAAGATAGGGAATTTATCATAAGTAATTGAGTGAGAGAGCAAAATGAATTGGAAAATTCATGTTTGGTTGGGGAAGGGATCATAAAAGTTTTGAAATGATTGAAAAGATAATCTACTTTCATTAAGTTATTTATTAGATATTCGAAAATAAAGGATCTTGAATTCATTTTTGCGACACCCCGCCTATTCTAATAACGGTTGATCAAGCCATTATTAAAATTACACTGGAATCATTATGATTTCATTCTTAGCATCACATTCGAAACAGATATATAAATATAACAATATAAACATGCACCAAATAAAATGACAATAGAACAGATAGGAGAATAATCGTAAATGACGTAAACTGAATAAACCATCAGTTACCGCAAGTAATATCAATATAAACATGCTACTAAGAAATAATAGGAAATATCGGATCAAAAGTCAAGTTTTATTCATTTACAGGGAATACTCCCAAAATGGAAAATAGTGGAGTAATAATTCCTATCTAGATAGAATGAACTGAGGAGCCTAAATCGAATCTCGCAGCATCCACAGCTACTGGACGCAACGACATGATGAAGAGACTAACCATGTGGTCACTATCGTTGAACCCTAGGGTTTTGAAAAAATATTTGACAACGGGTCAAAGCCCGAAAAACATTTTAAAAATGCTTGCAAGTATTTAAATTCTTTAAATGCAAATGTGTAGTGTATTACCTTCATTATTAACTTTACAGTCGCACTCACATGAGACCTTTCCACACCTCTCATATACAGTGCGCATCTAATGTGCTTATTTTATTATCCTAATCATGCTACTCAGTCTAACTAGGATAAAAACCGCTAACATAGACCATCCCGCTAATAATCAATATTAACAAATATGCACTACCTTAACTAGGTATATTAATACAAATATTACATAGCTACACACATGATATAATTTGATATTCACATACTGTCTTATATACACATACATATATATCTTGATCATTATATACTTATATACAATATCCCCAGAGTAGGGCCTTGAGAATGCATCTGTCGTGTACTATCAGGCTCCAGGTTTACCACACACCACAACTGGGCCACCAGGTGGAAATCTCACCACTGAACCCAAAATGTAAACATAAACAATGGCGACTGCCATAAAAATACACCCAGAGGTCACAACCATCCCACATCGCTCTTGACCGATCTCCAAACTAGTATTTATCCTCACATATGGATAGTGTCCATGCAATAGTACAATGACCTAGCAAATCAGTCCAGCACGTACTGGTCAATAGCAAGGTAGACTGACCACTACACGCAACCTCCTAATGATAACGCTACCGAGTAGGTATGTTTTAAATAAATACATAACAATCACATGTGCGTGCACACGCAGACACTCTCTCTCTCTCTCTCTCTCTCTCTCTCTCTCTCTCACACACACACACACACACACACACATATATATATACATAGTACTCACTACATACGGACAACCCAAAAAACCTACTAGTCTACCAATACCGAAGTTCGAACCGACTTCCTGATTTTCAATTAATTGTTCACTCACTGGTAATCCGATTCATCTCACTCGAATCCAACTAATAGATGGCATAACACACGCACAAACCCTTAATAATGTTCAAAAGGGATCCCAGTCTACCACGAAAACCCATACTCCTATTTATCCAATGCTAACGGGTCAAAATGGTGCAAAACAAAAATCGGGAAGGGCTAGAGTACCGAATTAGTTCACGGGCAGACCGAACCGTCACGGCTCAGTGAACCGATTCGTTCCCCCAGCAAACCGGTTCAAGTTGGTGATCTTCCATTCGTCTTCAACCTCATGGTTACACCTCCCAAACCCATTAATGAAGGCCCCAAGCCTCCTAAAATGATAAATTAAGATCCCAAACAAATATATAAAAATTCCAGATGAATTTTAAACCTGGTTTAAATCTGAATCCAATGTTTAATCCCAAGGATTCCTACTTATTAATTTAATTCATTCAGTTTAGAATTTATCAAACTTTAAAACCAATTGATCTAACACCCTATTAATGTTCAACATTCTCATATTCATATTCCTAAATTTAAATCAGTAATTTCTTCCATATTAATTCTCACTCACATTGATATGTTAATAAGAAATTAAATCCTCTTAATAATTCCTCGTGATTACATCCTAAATTTCCAAATTAATCATTATTTAACTATGTGTAAGATGTGAGTGAATATTTGAGGAGGCACCGCATCGAGCATGTTTTAGACTTGAGCAACGTGGTTGCGCCTACGTATTCGTCTTTGTGAAATTCAAAATATGCATAGTTTGTGAGTCTGTACGATATGTCGGATAGAGCTTGACTTTGGTGGTTTTGGTGCTTGGGGGGTGCCTAATCCGGTGATCCACCTCTCGAAAGCCTAGTCTTGGTAGTTTCGGTGCGTGAGGGGTGCCAAATTCGGTTATCCACCTCTCAAATGCCCATATACCGTATAATGAAACTATAAAAATCTGCTCATCACTATCAAACCCGTGATGGAGATCCAAAGGTACGTGGGGGAGGAGATCTATATTTCCTCTCCTTTGCCCCCAAGACCATCATCCTTCAAATGAGGGGGAAGACCCTCTTTTATAGCAAAAGTACCCTAAGTGTGCTTTGACACATGTCATGTTCTCTATGGAACCAAGTGTCCAATATTTATGGTGTCGCTTGTCACAATATATGTGGTGGCATATTAAATAATTAATTAAATCATTACTAGAGTATTGTCTAGTGTAATTCATCCAATGCTGAGTATACGCAATATATTAAATTGTGCATAATAATATTTCAACACGTGTAAGGCCTGAATTGTAGTAAAACTAGATAATCTTTAATCAATATTTGATTACATCTGCGGGTTAATTTATTAGAGTGTTGGTGGTTAATTCATTTAACCCCGCCTTACATTTGCCCCCTCATAGACATAGTTGGTGTGTTGAGGCCTCGGTTGAGGCATATCAACTATGTGTATGAAATAAATCATTTAGCTTGTTCGACTAGAAAATCATCACACAGCCATGCTTGGTCTGTTTATCATGCACGCATATGCATATATCATCTGTATGTAGTTTTAAGGGCTATCTTTGGTTCCTCTACTTTTCATTTTGGAGGAGTATTTCGGGGGTGTTGCCCTTATTCCTCTCTAATGAGCATGTCTCCATAATTTTATTGTGGTTGTAAATATTTTGAACAACAAACTTTCCAGATGTACTGGCCCGAGCAACCAATTACTGCTTATATAAGCATAGTGGATCTTTTGTGATTATAAGATCAACAACTTGTTCGAGTGTAATCGGTCGAGCAACCATCAGTGCCTCGAGTGAACTGGTTTTTTGAAACCAAAATATTTGTAAGTGTGCCCATAAGTCGGGGTCTTTAAGCGTGCCCAGTAATGTAGGATTTCAGTCTCTCGTAAATCAGACTTATGCCCAGTAATGTAGGTCTTTTAAATCTACCTTAAGAGGGTCATGCATGCCAAATAATATTAGGCTTTGGTGCCTAGTAATGTAGGACTTTGAATCTCCCATGAGCGAGGGTCAGGCGCGCCAAGTTATATTGGACTTGAATCGCCCATAACCGAGGGTGGAGGCGGGCCAAGTCTTATTGGCATAAAATCTCCCATAACCAAGGGTCAGGTGGGCCAAGTCTTATTGTCATAAAATCTCCCATAACCGAGGGTCAGGAGGGCCAAGTCTTATTGGCATAAAATCTCCCATATCTGAGGGTCAAGTGGGCCAGTTCTTATTGGCATAAAATCTCCCATATCCGAGGTTCAGGTGGGCAAAGTCTTATTTGCATAAAATCTCCCATAACCGAGGGTCAGGCGGGCCAAGTCTTATTGGCATAAAATCTCCCATAGCCGAAGGTTGGCGGGCCAAGTCTTATTGGCATAAAATCTCCCATATCCGAGGGTCAGGCAGGCCTATTAATGTAAGACTTTATGAGAACTGTAATGCACCACTTTGGGCGGCTTATCGCAATGTTGGCAAGGTTTGTATGAACTATAATGCACCTCTGTGGGCGACTTACCTCGAAACTAGTAAGGTTTGTGAGAAATATAATGCACCTCTGTGGGCGACTTACCTCGAAATTGGTAAGGTTTGTGAGAAATATAATGCATCTCTGTGGGCGACTTACCTCAAAACTGGTAATGTTTTGTGAGAAATATAATGCACCTCTGTGGGTGACTTACCTTGAAACTGGTAAGGTTTTTTGAAAACTATAATGCACCTCTGTGGGAGACTTACCTCGAAACAGGAAAGGTTTTGTGAAAACTATAATGCACCTCTATGGGCGACTTACCTCAAAACTGGTAAGGTTTTGTGAAAACTATAATGCACCTCTATGGGCAAATTTCCTCAAAACTGGTAAGGTTTTGTGAAAACTATAATGCACCTCTATGGGCGACTTACCTCGAAATTAGTAAGGTTTGTATGCAAACTCTGTATCTATGCTCCACGTTTTGCGGGTAATTTTTTCCCCCCTGCCGCTTTGTGGGAAATAATGTAATGTAGCCAGTTTATATATGAGCCATCCGGTGGCTATGCTGAACATCTTTGATGTTTTTTGGGGGGATGCTTCATCAATGATGTCCATTCTGAGACCGAATCCAAGAATGCTTGTCACCTATGTTTGCGTCTAACTACAAGTGGTACACTATACAATACTTTCCCCCTCTTTACTTTGCTTTGTCTTTTATCTTAAGATAAAGTAAAGCAAAGAAAAATAAACAATTGGTTACAACACCATCTAAGAGTTGAAAGCATTTAAATACATTTCACAGGGTGTTTGCCCCCAATTAAAAATAAAATCTCTTGAGTGTTTGGTTTTGACATCTGTAAGGCCTGATGTAATTGCTCAAGCTCGATTTGATCATATGCATTCAATATCTGCAAGGATAAGAAATCGACTCAAATTCTGGCACAAAAATCATTAGTAACTCATAAGGCATATTAAACTGCCATATATAATCATGAAGGGTATATA
This sequence comes from Sambucus nigra, assembly GCA_949130495.1. Lineage (NCBI taxonomy): Eukaryota > Viridiplantae > Streptophyta > Magnoliopsida > Dipsacales > Adoxaceae > Sambucus > Sambucus nigra. The sequence goes on along the minus strand of OX422210.1, from coordinate 75,566,182 downwards.
TTCCCCCTTTATTTTATTTTATGTCAATAGAATAAAATAAACTTGGAAACATGCTTCGAGGAATCATAGACATATTGCTCAGTGAAATTTCATGATGCGAGTTTGATATGCAACATTATGCAGTTGATGGAGTGTAGATATATCATGTGGTGAGTTATTTATCTCATGCCCCCGCTATTTTATCAAAGCTGAGAAAACTCAGAAATGGTCCCTTAAATCATTTATAGAATAAATTAATCAATAAGCATGCTCGGTCACCTCGAGGTGAGTAATAAATATCAAATTTTGAATTTTCATGTAGCTAACATCATAATGTGAATAAATCATAGTTAGCATAAATCGGATACAAAATAGCCCCAAAAATTTGTTCTGGGAGACCATGGGTGCAGCTTCTCAGGAGGCTACTCCGAGCGCCCGTGGATGAGGCAGCTCAAGCCACTAGAACAAGCCTGCTCGATGCGTCTACTCGAGACATCACGGGTGAGGTCACTCGAGGTACTTGCTCTAGGCCCCGCGGGTGAGGTCACTCGAGGTACCATGACTTGAGAAAAATGCTAAGTTTCAAAAAATATTTTTTATTTTGTGAGCTTCTCGAGGAGGTCCCTCCGAGGCTGCTCGAGGGGGGTCCCCCGAGGCATTTGCTCGAGGTACTAGGACTTGAATAAATTTTTCGCAAAAATATTATTTTGTCAAGGTCACTCGAAAAATATCATTTTTCATATGCTTGTTCGAAGGATGTCATTTTTGACACGGTTGTTTGAGTACGTGGTCGTACTAAGCCTTTAAAATAGGGCCTCGTGGAAAACATAAAAATTTCCAATTTTGAGGGGTATATGATTTTTTCATAAATATTTTTTTACTCGAGCAACTCAAATTCGTGCGAGGATACAAATATTTTGAATATTATTTTTCAAGGTGTCTAAATAAAACACGCACAATTTTAAATTTCATATCATGTAAATCTAAATGAAATAGGCGATATATTTTATTCGACATATTTTTCAATACGACACATTAATAATTTTTGCAACTCATCAGTGTCAAATGGTTTGAATGACTGTATAATTAACATTCTATAAAACTTTTGAAAATATTTCAAGTGTGGTTTTAACGCGACTCCATCATATCCATGCTCTTAAAAGGGGTACCTCGAGTACCTTTAAGGCCTTTATTAATTTTAAACAAACGCAGTGACCCTTAACTTGGGGCTTTGGAGCCCAACTCCAAATGGTTCGTACGTTCTCCATTAAAACCACATCTCATAACAAAAGAATAAATATACACGAGTGTATGAGACCCATCTTGGAGCAGCCTTGTGGAGCTAAAATTCCCTTGTAATCTAACATTGAAAAGCCAACTACTAATGTATTCATATCAGCCTTATTTCTCTTGCCCTTGACAGATTGAATTACATCAGAGTTGACATTCATAGGATTTGGTGGGAGAGCCTTTGCCTCTTCTACATGTGCTTTCCTATCAGTGACTTCCTTTCCTCCTCCAGCAAGTCCCCTGCAAATCATCTTGATCTCATGCGAGATCACATTGATTCGACCCTTTGGATCAGCAAACTTAGGAGGGAGGTCAGGTTCATCTTCATCACAGTCGTCCGACTCATTATCGTCTCGGCCGGCTATAGCATCTAGTCTACACTTGTTATTTTTCTTCTTATTTTGGGTGTCTTCTCGGCGACCCCTTTTGCCACTCTTGTCCACATACTTTCTCACATTTCCAGCCTTCAACATATTCTTGATTTCATCCTTCAGAGCAAAACATTTATCGATCAGGTGCCCATGGTCCTGGTGGAAGTCACACCATAAACTTTTGTTCCTATTGTGACGATGAGCTTTTAACTTTTAGGGCCACCTTAGGTGAGTTGATGTACAGTAGGTGAGTTGTCTTCTTTTGGGTCCTCACCCCAAAGTAGAAGTTATGTATGAATGTCTCTGCAAGCTATTTAAAATTCTCAATTGAACTCTTTGGGAGTGAGGTGAACCATACATGGGTTGCTCCAGTCAAAGTGCTTAAAAAGTCACAGCACTTCATCTCATCTGAGACTGAGTAAATGTCTGCAGTTGACTGGTACATCTCGATATGGTGAGCTGGATTAATTCTCCCATCATACTTGGGAGTGACCATTGGTGGCTTAAACTTGGACGAGTTGGAAAAATGATGATCTCAGCCACGAAGGGAGAGCCTTCTGAATAGACCCTCTATAAGGGATCTTTATTTTTTAGAATGTCTCCAATCTTGTCTTCTAACCTCTGGATTGAGTCGTTCCAGGGCCTCTCGGACACTGGTATAACATCGGCCTGAACGATATTATCCCCTTCCACCTCGGTCGGCTGAACCAAAGGTTCTCTTGCCATAGACCTCTATCGGTTGTTCACTTCTCCCATCCCCTCATCTAAGCCACATGGGGGTCAGCACTATACTTCTTCTCTTCTAGATCCGATAATACTCCTTGACCTGGACAGTCGATCTCTGAGATCACCCACTGGGTTGAGCCCTTCAAAGGCCGACCTTCTGTTTAATCAATCAAAAACTGAGGCCCTTGGTTGATCGTCATGACAAGGCCTCATGTTGTGTCCTCGGCTAACTTGAATGGGGCGTACAGTGTTTCCAGATATTTCATATGGCTCCCAGCATTCAGTCTGAGCATCTTCAACCTCATAGTCATCATACCTATCCTCCAGGCAGTGTTGACCTTGTCTCCCCAGGAATAAACACCTACTGTCAGCAATATCTCTCCATCGTTAGAGAGTTGGTAACTCCTTACGCGATGCCTGGGGTGGTCCCCTGACATCTGGATGCTACTCCATGGTTGTCTAAGTAATCATCTTTGACATAACTTCGGTGGGTCTCACCAATACGTTTCGACTAAAGGCAGTCAGTTGCTCCTGCATCACCTATTGACTAGCCACCAATGACTTTAACGGTGTCGCTACCTCCGTTATCTCTGATTAAGGAGGTGCGTAACTATAGCTAGGACCTCCAGCTGGTGGTTAAAATTCTGATGCCATGTTTTAAACCTGATGGATGAGCTGTGAACTGAAGAGTAGAAGCTCAACAAGAGCTCTTTCAATGGTGAAATAACTCCACAAGAGAGTATAAGCTAAAGAAAAGAAGAGATGATAATCGTCATTCCCACAGACGGCGCCAGACTGATGATGCTAAAAATGACACCACCAAGTCATAGTATAGTGAGATCAAGTAGGTATTACAATGGCAGAAAATAAGTAATATAACAGTAAGAAGAGATGAGGCAAAGAGGAAGAGGACACCAAATATAAGTGGTTCAGCCTTTGAAGGGCCTACGTCCACTATGTGAGTGTGTGAAATCCATTAAATATGGGCTCTAATGGCCATGGATACATGCACTCAAGACTTCTCTCTCTTACAGTCAATTTGACAGAGTTTCAACAAGGTATCTAATATATCCCCCTTTTATATGAGGTAGAAGACAAGTATTTATAGTGCTTAGGGGGTGTAATACACCGCCTAAGTATACAATAGGCGTGTAATGATGAAGTCTCCCAATAGAATGATGACAACTGTCCATAGCACATGTAACTAATGATGATGCAATATTCCCTCACATGAGGGAATAATCTAGTTATAACAGAGTTGCCCATGTGGAATACGCCACATTGGAACCTTTTGTTGCTCATACTGTAGATGACGTCTGTATAGGTCTCGCCCTGGTCGAGTACGAGGTAGCGAATGCAGTGCATGACTTTATGTTGATAAGTGATAAGTGTGGCCTCGACCTACGGTTATACTGGCCATTCATTGGTGTCGACTGGTGAAGAGGACAATAAATGTCCATGTTGACGATATACTCTCCTGAGGTCTCGGCCTAGCCAACGTTGAGGTTATGGATGATGGGGTCGATGCTAGTCTGAACGAGTCTTAGAAACGACCTTGGTGAGGTCCCTTGAGAACTCGATTGTTAAGACCTTACGTCCCTTGAGGTTCCTTCTGAATTTTAGACATTATCCTTGTTCTTGAGCACAATATTCAAAACAATAGTACTTCCCCTCTCACTATAGCAGAGCTTCTACAATCAATAAAGGAAGAAAATAGAGCAAGATGAGGAAAAAGTACATGTTTTCTTCATATAAGGGTTTCTCGGAGGTGGTTAAATAGTGGGTGTGGGGCCAAATATTTTTGTTATTGAGACATACCATGGTTTCTTAGAATCTTCGCCTAGTCAAAAAAATAACTTCCAAAGGAAGGGCTGAAAGAAGCATGAGTCCAATGAAAAACGTTATAAGACGCGACAAAGGGATTGCTTAACAAGATTTGATTTCACATTTCGAAAAGTTTACCAAGCGAAGCGGACAAGAAGGCCCCCAAAACTTCTGAGAATTCTAAATTTTAGCCCTATAATTATTAAATTTTATGAAAAAGTTATATTTTCATAGTTTTGCCAGTAGATATATATTGTGTGTACCCCTTTACTCACAATTCTGGATTCGCCATTACTTCAGCTGGAGAGTTAACATTCGTGTGAGTTATGGAGGAGCTTTTGGTTCGTTTAATTAGAACCGATCAGTTTCTAGAGGAAAGCTATAAGTATGACCAAGTGGAAGGATGACTATGTTCGTGTATTTGGTGAACGAAAGATACTTATCCAAGTTTATCTTCTGTAATCCCCCAAAATCAATACTAACCAATTTCCCTCATGTTTACACCCGCTCCAAAACATATTAAAAGGGCTACGTGTCATGTACCAAACATTTTCTGGCTTAAAGGCTCCATCCCTACACCATAATTCTCCGGAGTATTCTAGAATTATCTAGCATTGTGTGGTAACTTACGGAATGTTGTAAGAATTACTAGAAGTGTCTAGTATACAGTTGTATTATATAGAATATTCTAGAACAATGAGGAAGTATGTAACATTCTTGAATGTCCCCATAAGGAGATGGGAACTTAATAGATAATTAATCTTGTACATTCATGTATTTTGATCTCCACCATCCATTGAAGAGGTGGGAAGCCTATAAATAGGTGGGAAGGTCATTTGGCCAAACCATCCAAGCCAAGCATTCTAAACTATTCTTAAGTAATACTAATACTTTCTTTGTGATCTACTTATTCCATTATTCTCCCTTCTCTAACACTTGTGTTGTAATTTTTATTTGGACCATCTCTTTCAAATTTGGACCCAAAGTAATCTCTGTTTCTCTCTACCAAACACTTCACAATCAAAGGATAAGAAGTTAAAGTTGAAGCCCTTAATCCAAATACCCACAACTAGAGTTATAAGGTACTATCTATATCGCTTTAGCATTTGTTTTTAATAATGTTCGCTCAGGTTACCACAACGATCTTGCATTTCCTTTCATTTCTTCCATCTTTTGTGGGTTTCTTTTTCTGTAGGTTAGAGAGAGAGACTTGTAAAATTTAATATGGTTATATTTTTGTCGTGTATGTTTTTTTTATTACATGTATGGTGGTGTATGTGTGTGTTTTTAATAAATGGTGGGAAAAAAATTTAACGCAACCCTAATTGGGTCTGTTGTGATTTCAAAAAATCGTTCTAAAGAGAGAGAAAGGGTGAAATTTTAGATGAAGACCCTAAAGACAATATAACCTGGATGCTCTTATACTAACTTTAACACCCCTTATTTTCCACGCCCAAATGATCAGGAAGATCACAAAATACAATTTAGATCATTATGGGAATCAACGCGAAAGTAAAAATGACAATAAATAAAAAAATCAACAATAAAAACTCAATAAAGGATGATAATGAAACCAACTGAAATAAGATAAAAATGAAACTCCAATATATAAAAATATCTTTTATGCAAATGTTTCAACCGGAAGAAATAAACACAATAGTATCCACCTCTTAATCAAACTTTCGAAAACAAGTGACAAATATAAAGAACCAACGACTCCTACTCTAAGGATATAAAATTGAATTCCCACAATAGCAGATATGACGGTTCAACCTTGTTAAACCTGTATGTAACAATAATAATACCTATGGGGGGAAAGATTTATAATTTTGGGTCAGCGCCCTAAAGTTGCAAGAAAAAACTTACAGTGTCAAAAAAATAATAATTATACGACTCATTTACGATAAATGTGCAACCCATCGCAAGTCTTGTGAAATAAATACCTCACCCCTCCTTTGAGTGAAGTACTATGAGAAAGTATTAATCCATGATATAAACTAATACTAAAAGTATATATCTCTAGACTAATACATAAGTAATTGATAATCGAATACAATAAGTACATAACTAACTACACATGTACATAATATAACCCAATACCTTTTACTCACTAAGATATTCATGATCTTATAACATGACATTTCATTATTTTTACTTTTTTTAATTAAATGTGGCCATCAATGAACTATTATGTAGGCTCATAATACGATTCTATAATAACCCCCACTCATGTCGCCTGAATGATACGATATACGAATCCCATAACATATTACATTAATGTGACATATGACTTTAACTCACGGTGTCCATTACCGAACGAGTATTATATACACGTATAAGTCTCATAACATTAAACTAATGAGTATGTTAATATCTAACAAGTGAAATTAGAATGTAATTAATTACTAAAGTGAGATCCGAATGTATCTAATTACTCAAGGGAAATAAGAATGTAACTAATTACTCAAGTGGGAATACACCCCAAATACTAACCCTCGCAATGTCACCCACAACTAAAGTACCCGCAATTCCAACCGCTACATTATATAGACATGGGGTTTATTAATATTTATTCAACTATATTTAAATATTAATTTATATAGTTATAAATTTTAACCACACACGAAGGCAACAACCTTCGAGGAAATGCTCATGCCTTGGTAAGTCCGTAGGAGTCTCTCACATAACAGACTTAAACTAAATCAATATACGCATATGAAAATAGGACATCACTACGCAATCCAACCATAGAGTAGTTACATAACAAACCCCACCGAAGTGCTAAAAAATAATCAATAATTTAAACTTAATATATATTTTTTGCATAACCAAATTAATGGACATGAGTAAATTTTAATTAAGAGATAAAAAGAAATCCCTTTTAATTTACAAATTATGTGGGCCCCACGACCACATAAGCAAGAGTTATTACAAGAGCACAGCACGACACATCTCTCTCTTGTCGTATGTTTCGGCCACAACACAGCATTAGCATTAGCATACCAATTCTCCCCTCAAAGTTTCCTTCACTGACAACAAAAAACATCGATGGAGACTTAACCATTCCCTTAAGCCACTCATCTGATCGCGACGGGTATCGTATCAATTTCATTCTTTGATGCATGCACCTCTTTTTATTTTATATTTATTTATCTAATTGTTTCTGCTCCCTTTCAGTTTACTTCTCACACTATAATTTTGTGGTTGTGGTTCTTGTACGTATACGTTTAAGCTTTGAAATTGAAATGTTGAGACCCCAAAGGAAGAGTTTACGTGTAGTCCAAATTATGGAGAATCAGCCAGACAGACTTACTTATTTACCTGATGTGCTTCTCACTGACATTCTCTCACTGTTACCAATCAAGGATGCGATTGCAACCTCTCTTCTGTCAACCAAATGGGAATATATGTGGACAACTGTTACCAAACTTCACTTTGATGATACCTTGACTTACACTAAGGGAACGAACAATAAACCTACATTTATCACTTTTGTGGATAGACTACATTTCCTTTGTAACCCAATGGTGATGCAGGACTTCCACCTCAATTGTACATATACATATACTGCATCTCAGGTTCACCGCTGGATTTCTGCTGCCATTCGGCTTAATCCTCTAAATATTCACATTCGGTGTTATTTCACATTCCGCAATAAACAGACTTTCTCCCTGTTATTAGCCCCTTCTCCCCACACATATGGGACAACACATGAGTTTTACTCCTCTGAAACGTCATGACTGGAACTCTATTTAGTGAACAAGTAATGTTGAATAGTAACAAATAAATTTAGGTGATTCTACTGAGCTAGATATTTTCAGCACATCTACAAATATTTTGACCTATAAATTAAAAACCTTTACTTCCCTTATTTTCCCATCTAATGATAGACAAGAGGTCAATAAATATCATATTCCCTCCGCCTCAAATCAAGAGTCAAATTTCCTTTTTGGGGACATCCCAAATTATGAGTTATGTTTTTAAAATCAATGTACCAAAGTCACAGTAGTTCAAAGGTTTGATCTTGACCTTGAATTTCAACTAAGTTAGTGTCTTATTATAAAAATTGACTTTCTAAATGTGATTGTTAATTTAAGATGTGGCAAGTATGTAACACTAGCAACATGACAACTTGTTTCTCTTTGAATTGGAACCTGCCGAATCTTTTCTTTCATGCTAAATCTAATTCAACAATATTGGTTTGCATGGTGGATTTATATCATTCGCATCACTGGAGAATACTTCTGTCATTTTTGGAAAGTAAGCGGACACAGCCACCCTTTCCCCTTTCCACAATGTTTGTGAAGTTGTTCACGACTAAAAGTGAGTGTCCCTTTGAAGTGTCACACTCTTTTTGATCGGGAGTGGGGTGGGAAACGTCCCCCCATTCTGGAGTCAGCAGGTTTTGTATGACCTCCCTAACACGGCGAAAAAAGTGGTTAACCATCTCGAATAAATCGATATCATCCGTCCAAAAAATGTGTCTCTACGTGTGCCGATTATACATCAGCCATTTAGTCCCCTTGAAATTTGTTGCGAGTATTTCTAGGTTGTGATTTAGGCTTTGACTTCATATTTTTCATTTGAGTGAATTAATGCTTCTCCAATATTATGATTAACATCTTGCACAGATAATAATCATCAATCGGCGAGAGAGAGAGAGAAAGAGCGCTCCACTTCCAGTTTTTACAATGTTTTCCTATCGTGCAACTTAATAGAGAAGATATCCACATAATTGTAAAACATCTATACCTTCATAATTTTTTTAAGAGGAAGTGTCACATACTTTTTTTGGTTTGGCAAGGGTGTCCTGGGCGACCGTGGCCCCCCAACTGAGTTAACTTAAGAGAGGGGTCCCTCCTCACAACATTGCTGGTTTTGAGGCGATGGGTAACGGAACACCGGTTTTTAATCGTTTGGGCCTTTCTTCAACATGACCTTCCAAACCCTCAAATTGTGCCACCATTCCATGTATGCAATGATTTTTTGATATTATCATAAAGAGATTACTTTTTTATTGGCTTATGAGATCAAGGTGCCTTTCTCTCACATGTATATGGTTTGATTACACTTACTCCCGGAGTGAGTAGGCTACCATTTTGACATAAATGTGGATACAAAATGGAATAGCAAAAGCGGTATACACATAATTCTCTAAGATTACTATACTACTTACATGATATACTAACTAATATAACTAAAAGGAAATACAAAGAGGATTGTAAATAGAGAAACGAAATTGATGAATATGCCCTTGCTCTATAATTAATGACATAACTTACTAGTATCTCTTTATAGATTCTCCTGTTGTAGCATTTTAATCTGCATCCATAAGAGTGCATTGATCCTCCTCATTATACCTAGAGTTCTTTACAAACTCTGGGTTCACTTCATTAATATGACTTTCATCAGGATCAACATCTATTAAATAGTTATGTTGGATTTAACATGCCAAAATAATCTCTGATCTTATGGCTCTGTAAGGACATTTTTGTCCATTATCAATTTGTATGTCGTACGCCGTTACACCGTTGAAGAAACTCAAGATCGCATCTACATCAACGGTTCAGAATATCAAAGTGTCTTCAACATCATAGCCTCTGCGAGAATGAACTTGGTAAAATTTTATTTTTACGTTCCTTAAAGTTCATATTTAGTATTGGGAAATTTTTATAAAATGTTTTTTTATAAAAATAAGAAGTAAGTTTTTTCAAGCAAAATGAGGCTTTTAAAAGTTTTTTATTTTTCTGGGAAGCCGAACCGGTCCGCCTCTATACCGGATCGATCCGCCTCTGGACCGATCCGCCTTGCTGAAGATCTAGTAGATCCCGAACTGGTAGCGAACCGATAAAGACATATTTTAAAAGAATCGATCCCAGGTCGGACTGATCGGCCTCCAAGCCGGACCGGTCCGCCTGGGATAAGTTCGAACAGTTCCGTGAACTTTTTATCCACCATCTTACATTTCCTATATATATTACTATTCCGATGGTGTATTTTTTTAAGTCTTTGAGAAAACGTTTTTAAGAGTACAAACACAACAAGACTTCAATTTTTTATGTGCCAAACATCTTTTTGATTCACACACAAAAATCCCAATTACTTTTGTGAATCGTTTGGAACCCTAGAACACAAACTTTGTTGTTGTTCATCTTTGTGGAGAGATCTTTGCAACCGAGGGCTGCGTGTCATTGCTGAGGGAATCTCTACAAAGTTTTATGACTGCGTGTCATTAAGGAGAGCTGCGGTTCTTCCTTTGTTGTTTGGGCTGTGAGTCCTTGGAGGGTGCTGCGTGTATTCTCTTGCTGAGTTCAAGACTGCGTGTCTTTGTGGGTTGGCTGCGCGTTGACCCATTGCAGATTTCTCTATGTAATTGTAAGTTGCGACTTGTATATTCATAGTGAAACAAAGGTTTTACCCGAAAGGGGTTTTTTCCTGAAATCTGTGTCTCAGCATATTTTTTGTGTCACATGCTTTATTTATTTATGAGTTGACACACGCACCTTAGATGCATGTTTAGGGACTCTAATTAAATAAGGGTTACTTGGAAACTTGTGAATTTAATTTAAATCGATATCACACAGTTCGTACTTCTCAAATTGGTATCAGAGTGGGTTACGCTAATTTATTGCGTATTCCTATTTTCCGCAAAATTGTGTGATATTGATTTTTTTTAATCAAGTTTGTGAAAAATCACAATTTTTTCAATGGAAAGCTCGTTTAATGAGGAGCCTTTTTTTGAAAAAGTTCACGACCGTGCTGAAAAATTAAAAAGTTTGAATTTGAAACTTTGCAAAAGAATTAAAGTTTTGGAAAAAGAAAATTCTCTCTTTAAAAGTAAGATTGAAAATTTGCAAGCATTTCAAACTCAAAGTGATATTTGTCGTGAGCACTTTGGTAATTTGTGTATTGATTTTGATTCTTTGAAAATTGCCAAAAAGAAGAGTGATGAGAAAGTCCTTGTTTTAGAGAAGGAATTAAAGGACTTAAAAAATTCTAGGGTTCCAGTTTGTGCCGTCGAGGATAAAAAATTAATCGATGATTTTACGGCACGTGAAAAGACTCTTAGGGATAAGTTTGTTTTAATTGAGGGGGAGCGTGATAAACTGTTATGTTTAATTAAAAATTTGAAAAAGAAATTCCTGTCTTTGGAAGAGTCTAATTCTTTGCTTGAGTCAAAAATTTTGAAGTTAAAAAATGATTTGACTGACTCAAGTAGGTTTGATAGTGATGGTAATGGCTCATCTTGTTCTCATGCTTCTAGTGCTAAAGCCAAAACCATTATCTATTTTAGAGGGTCAACCGTTCCAAAGGATGTTAGAAAAGATCACACTTTACGTGTCATTTAACCCGTTTACACATGTTCATATTGTGGTAGGAAAGGTCACCTTAGGCGTTTTTGTTATGATCTTGGAAAAAGTCCTAGGAAGTTTATGTCTAGTGTTCTCGTGGTTCCCAAAGCCCCCACACGATGTTTCAGATCTATTTGGGTTAGAAAATCACTTTTAGAGGCACTAGATTTTATATGAGTTGATTCTCGTTTGCTTGCACATGATTCCTCTCTTGCCATATCATATAGATGATTGTGTTTGCCTGTTTGTCATACGCTAGTTTTTGTTTCATGATATTTATGTTTACTAGCGTTGTGACATGTATTTTTTGTATGTTTTTTTTTTTTTAAATACAAAAAGATTTTATTTTGATAAAATTTTTGAAAAATCCAAAAAGATTTTTGTATTTTGTTTGCACCATTTATGGATGAACACTTTGGATGACCAAGTCACAACATCATTCCATTATTTTCATGTGCCTATTTGATAGTGTTTTGAGACAATAGGTCAATTCATCCATGTGCTTTATAATGTTTGGAGTCATTAAGATGTAATTAAGTGTTGCTTCCTACATGTTTGACTCATAGTTTCCTTTATTGCAAACGTGCACGGATTTGTTTGATTATTGTGCTTGTCTTATCACATGTTGGTTGGGTGTTTTCACTTCAATCCTGTCCTTAAAACGAACCAAGCGCGATAAATTTTGATAAGGAAATTGTGCATATAAAAAACGTTTTGTGAGTTTGTGTGCTTTGTTTGAAAAACGGGGAGGGGCTGCGAAAGGTAATTATCTATCCTTTGCGCAAAAGCCACCGTTAAATTGGACCTAAAAATCGGAGGGATTTTATTATCCGAGGTCCAGAGAGGTTAAAAGAGCCCCGAAAAAATTGAATGGCAATAAAAAGAAATACATGCCAAATTATGGGTCATTTAGGTTTTTGCACCAATTCTCCAAAGTTTGAGAATTTAGATTACCTCTACAAGAAAATATATATGAGGGAGTTTGGTTGGAGAATTTAAAACGGGTTTGCACGTACTTGAAATGCTTAAAAATGCGCTGTATAGTTTTGGACGTTATTGGTGTGAAAATCATTTTGACTTTGATTTGTTGATTTGCATAAGACGATGTCATCTAAATTCAACAATCTTTTCACCTAAGGATACTTTTGATGTTCATTCGTTAGGGGTACACATATGCATCATGCACATATGATTGATTGAGTTGATTTACCTATCGAATGTGTTCACACCCATTCATTCCATTTCCATGACTTGGTTGTTTGAGTCTAAATCCATGGTGTGATTTTTGTATCATATTTGTTCAAAGTGGTATCTTATTTTTGTACAAAAAATTTAAAAAAATTCAAAAATAGTTTGTGAAGAATTGTTTGAGCATCTCCTTGCAAGAGCACGTTTACCATATTGTTTGATGCCCTGTTTTGTACCGTGACACCCCGTTTTTGCTTCTTTGATTCATTCTTCTCATTTGTCTATTTGGGGACATCATAAAAAGGGGGAGAAAGAATTATCATATTATGGGGGAGTTTGAATTTTGGGGGAGTTTTTGAGATGTAGCTTATGTTTTTATCATATATTGGTATCCATGTTTATCTCATTTCAAACTCAATATGACACGTGGTATTTGCTTTGTCTCATGTGTGTAGGTATGAAGATTGAAGATCAATATGTTGCACACCCTGATGAGAAAAGTTTTGAGATTTGATGATTGTTGAAGATTGAAAAACAAACGATGAAGATTTATACATTTGTATCTTTCCATCTTTAGGGTTCATGGGAGGCTAGATTTGTATAAGTCATAAGCTGATAATTCGGATATTTTTTATGTATGTACCGGCATATACATAGGGGGAGATTTGTAAGGACATTTTTTTCCATTATCAATTTGTATGTCGTACGTCGTCACACCGTTGAAGAAACTCAAAATTGCATCTACATCAACGGTTCCGAATATCAAAGTGTCTTCAACATCATTGCCTCTGCGAGAATGAACTTGGTAAAATTTTGTTTTTACGTTCCTTAAAGTTCATATTTAGTATTGGGAAATTTTTATAAAATGTTTTTTTATAAAAATAAGAAGTTTTTTCAAGCAAAATGAGGCTTTTAAAAGTTTTTTATTTTTCTGGGAAGCCGGACCGGTCCGCCTATATACCGGACCGATCCGCCTTGCTGAAGATCTAGTAGACCCCGAACTGGTAGCGAACCGATAAAGCCATATTTTAAAAGAACTGATCCGCCTCTAAGCCGGACCGGTCCGCCTGGGATAAGTTCGAACAGTTCCGTGAACTTTTTATCCACCATCTTATATTTCCTATATATATTACTATTCCGATGGTGTATTTTTTTGAGTCTTTGAGAAAACGTTTTTAAGAGTACAAACACAACAAGACTTCAATTTTTGATGTGCCAACCATCTTTTTGATTCACACACAAAAATCCCAATTACTTTTGTCAATCTTTTGGAACCCTAGAACACAAACTTTGTTGTTGTTCATCTTTGTGGAGAGATCTTTACAACCGAGGGCTGCGTGTCATTGCTGAGAGAATCTCTACAAAGTTTTATGGCTGCGTGTCATTAAGGAGAGCTGCGGTTCTTCCTTTGTTATTTGGGCTGCGAGTCCTTGGAGGGTGCTGCGTGTATTCTCTTGCTGAGTTCAAGACTGCGTGTCTTTATGGGTTGGCTGCGCGTTGATCCATTGCAGATTTCTCTATGTAATTGTAAGTTGCGACTTGTATATTCATAGTGAAACAAAGGTTTTACCCGAAAGGGGTTTTTTCCTGAAATCTGTGTCTCAGCATATTTTTTGTGTCACATGCTTTATTTATTTATGAGTTGACACACGCACCTTAGATGCATGTTTAGGGACTCTAATTAAGTAAGGGTTACTTGGAAACTTGCGAATTTAATTTAAATCGATATCACACAGTTCGTACTTCTCAAATTGGTATCAGAGCGGGTTACGCTAATTTATTGCGTATTCCTATTTTCCGCAAAATTGTGTGATATTGAATTTTTTTAATCAAGTTTGTGAAAAATCGCAATTTTTTCAATGGAACGCTCGTTTAATGAGGAGCCTTTTTTTGAAAAAGTTCACGACCGTGCTGAAAAATTAAAAAGTTTGAATTTGAAAGTTTGAAAAAGAATTAATGTTTTGGAAAAAGAAAATTCTCTCTTTAAAAGTAAGATTGAATATTTGCAAGCGTTTGAAACTCAAAGTGATATTTGTCGTGAGCACTTTGGTAATTTGTGTATTGATCTTGATTCTTTGAAAATTGCCAAAAAGAAGAGTGATGAGAAAGTCCTTGTTTTAGAGAAGGAATTAAAGGATTTAAAAAATTCTAGGGTTCCAGTTTGTGCCGTCGAGGATAAAAAATTAATCGATGATTTTACGGCACGTGAAAAGACTCTTAGGGATAAGTTTGTTTTAATTGAGAGGGAGCGTGATAAACTGTTATGTTTAATTAAAAATTTGAAAAAGAAATCCCTGTCTTTGGAAGAGTCTAATTCTTTGCTTGAGTCAAAAATTTTGAAGTTAAAAAATGATTTGACTGACTGAAGTAGGTTTGATAGTGATGGTAATGGCTCATCTTGTTCTCATGCTTCTAGTGCTAAAGCCAAAACCATTATCTATTTTAGAGGGTCAACCGTTCCAAAGGATGTTAGAAAAGATCACACTTTACGTGTCATTCCACCCGTTTACACATGTTCATATTGTGGTAGGAAAGGTCACCTTAGGCGTTTTTGTTTTGATCTTGGAAAAAGTCCTAGGAAGTTTATGTCTAGTGTTCCCGTGGTTCCCAAAGCCCCCACACGATGTTTCACATCTATTTGAGTTAGAAAATCACTTTTAGAGGCACTAGATTTTATACGAGTTGATTCTCGTTTGCTTACACATGATTCCTCTCTTGCCATATCATATAGATGATTGTGTTTGCCTGTTTGTCATACGCTAGTTTTTGTTTCATGATATTTATGTTTACTAGCATTGTGACATGTATTTTTTGTATGTTTTTTTTTTTGAAAAATACAAAAAGATTTTATTTTGATAAAATTTTTGAAAAATCCAAAAAGATTTTTGTATTTTGTTTGCACCATTTATGGATGAACACTTTGGATGACCAAGTCACAACATCATTCCATTATTTTCATGTGCCTATTTGATAGTGTTTTGAGACAATAGGTCAATTCATCCATGTGCTTTATAATGTTTGGAGTCATTAAGATGTAATTAAGTGTTGCTTCCTACATGCTTGACTCATAGTTTCCTTTATTGCACATGTGCACGGATTTGTTTGATTATTGTGCTTGTCTTATCACATGTTGGTTGGGTGTTTCCACTTCATCCTGTCCTTAAAACGAACCAAGCGCGATAAATTTTGATAAGGAAATTGTGCATATAAAAACCGTTT
Organism: Sambucus nigra; assembly: GCA_949130495.1. Taxonomy (NCBI): domain Eukaryota; kingdom Viridiplantae; phylum Streptophyta; class Magnoliopsida; order Dipsacales; family Adoxaceae; genus Sambucus; species Sambucus nigra. Next base: position 75,550,233 of record OX422210.1, on the reverse strand, counting down.
TGTGAGTTTGTGTGCTTTGTTTGAAAAACGGGGAGGGGCTGCGAAAGGTAATTATCTATCCTTTGCGCAAAAGCCACCGTTAAATTGGAGCTAAAAAATGGAGGAATTTTATTATCCGAGGTCCAAAGAGGTTAAAAGAGCCCCGAAAAAATTGAACGGCAATAAAAAGAAATACATGCCAAATTACGGGACATTTAGGTTTTTGTACCAATTCTCCAAAGTTTGAGAATTTAGATTACCTCTACAAGAAAATATATATGAGGGAGTTTGGTTGGAGAATTTAAAACGGGTTTGCACGTACTTGAAATGTTTGAAAATGCGCTGCATAGTTTTGGACGTTATTGGTGTGAAAATCATTTTGACTTTGATTTGTTGATTTGCATAAGACGATGTCATCTAAATTCAACAATCTTTTCACCTAAGGATACTTTTGATGTTCATTCGTTAGGGGTACACATATGCATCATGCACATATGATTGATTGAGTTGATTTACCTATCGAATGTGTTCACACCCATTCATTCCATTTCCATGACTTGGTTGTTTGAGTTTAAATCCATGGTGTGATTTTTGTATCATATTTGTTCAAATTGGTATCTTATTTTTGTACGAAAAATTTAAAAAAATTCAAAAATAGTTTGTGAAGAATTGTTTGAGCATCTCTTTGCAAGAGCACGTTTACCATATTGTTTGATGCCCTGTTTTGTACCGTGACACCCCGTTTTTGCTTCTTTGATTCATTCTTCTCATCTGTCTATTTGGGGACATCATAAAAAGGGGGAGAAAGAATTATCATATTATGGGGGAGTTTGAATTTTGGGGGAGTTTTTGAGATGTAGCTTATGTTTTTATCATATATTGGTATCCATGTTTATCTCATTTCAAACTTGATATGTCACGTGGTATTTGCTTTGTCTCATGTGTGTAGGTATGAAGATTGAAGATCAATATGTTGCACACCCTGATGAGAAAAGTTTTGAGATTTGATGATTGTTGAAGATTGAAGAACAAACGATGAAGATTTATACATTTGTATCTTTCCATCTTTAGGGTTCATGGGAGGGTAGATTTGTATAAGTCATAAGCTGATAATTCGGATATTTTTTATGTATGTACCGGCATAGACATAGGGGGAGATTTGTAAGGACATTTTTTTCCATTATCAATTTGTATGTCGTACGCCGTTACACCGTTGAAGAAACTCAAAATCGCATCTACATCAACGGTTCCGAACATCAAAGTGTCTTCAACATCATTGCCTCTGCGAGAATGAACTTGGTAAAATTTTGTTTTTACGTTCCTTAAAGTTCATATTTAGTATTGGGAAATTTTTATAAAATGTTTTTTTATAAAAATAAGAAGTTTTTTCAAGCAAAATGAGGCTTTTAAAAGTTTTTTATTTTTTTGGGAAGCCGGATTGGTCCGCCTCTATACCGGACCGATCCGCCTTGCTGAAGATCTAGTAGGCCCCGAACTGGTAGTGAACCGATAAAGCCATATTTTAAAAGAACCGATCCGAGGTCGGACCGATCCGCCTCCAAGCCGGACCGGTCCGCCTGGGATAAGTTCGAACAGTTCCGTGAAATTTTTATCCACCATCTTATATTTCCTATATATATTACTATTCCGATGGTGTATTTTTTTAAGTCTTTGAGAAAACGTTTTTAAGAGTACAAACACAACAAGACTTCAATTTTTGATGTGCCAAACATCTTTTTGATTCACACACAAAAATCCCAATTACTTTTGTGAATCTTTTGGAACCCTAGAACACAAACTTTGTTGTTGTTCATCTTTGTGGAGAGATCTTTGCAAACGAGGGCTGCGTGTCATTGCAGATGGAATCTCTACAAAGTTTTATGGCTGCGTGTCATTAAGGAGAGCTGCGGTTCTTCCTTTGTTGTTTGGGCTGCGAGTCCTTGGAGGGTGCTGCGTGTATTCTCTTGCTGAGTTCAAGACTGCGTGTCTTTGTGGGTTGGCTGCGCGTTGATCCATTGCAGATTTCTCTATGTAATTGTAAGTTGCGACTTGTATATTCATAGTGAAATAATGGTTTTACCCGAAAGGGTTTTTTTCCTGAAATCTGTGTCTCAGCATATTTTTTGTTTCACATGCTTTATTTATTTATGAGTTGACACACGCACCTTAGATGCATGTTTAGGGACTCTAATTAAATAAGGGTTACTTGGAAACTTGCGAATTTAATTTAAATCGATATCACACAGTTCGCACTTCTCAGGCTCCATTATCCTTTCTGCAATTGGAAATCCTTCCTTTAGTACACCAAGAGCTCTCTCAATTACATGTCGTAATGTTGCAAGGTGAAGGTTTAATTACTCTCAAGGATTCTAAAGGGGACACTTAAAGAATTCCTTTTGACATCGCACCTCCATATGGCGTAATAATTCCACTCCTCAACATGTTCCCGTCATCAACTAAATACTATGCATCTGTCAAAAAGGAGTGTAACAACTACATGTTATTAATTATTTAAGCAAAGTTATATAATTTCTTATTAATATATTTATTAGGATTATCAGCTAATCTTCTCTTCAAAGAGCATTTTAATCAATTCATGAAATACGTTGCAGTTCCATCTCATGCAGGCAATACATATTTGAACCTCAAATCCAAGGTACATGTATCCAACACATGCAAGTTGGATAACCTTTCCCACCACAATTCCTTGGTGCATCCTTTGTGCCAACACAAATATAATGGTATATGTAGATATAAACCTAATATTTAAAACATATGTAAATTAGTCATATGTACCCCGACTATAGACTTCAATAAGAAAGTATTTTTTTTTTGGTGTTCTTTGATTTGAACATCTTGTCTGCAAAAATTTCATAAACACTATAGTCTAGGCCTTTAGGGATCTTTAGGTGTCATCTAAGTGTATTCAGCTCAGCTTTTTTAGACTACTTGATTGGACACTATCTCTTATGCTGGGAATTAGTTATATGTACAGATAACTGTATTGTTGTCGCGCTCTTTGCATAGGCTCTGAAGGATGTAAAAGATTTACAAGACTATCTCCCTACTTTGACTAATTTGATCCATTTGACAATTACTTGGGGAATTCCTATAACTGTTGGAACGTATGTTACCCTGTTGAACAGTTTGCCGGTTCTGGAAGCTCTCATCTTCAGTCATGTAAGTATTTATGCAATTTTTGTTTCAAATTAAGCTTGTGTTTATGGGAGCTAATTTGTACATTTAATACCTATACCCATTTTTTTATTCTTAGAGTTGTCGGTCGGTGCACAATGATGGAGTAGTACAAGTGACACCTCTATGTAGTCATCGTCACCTCAAGATAGTTATATTAATGGATTTTCACTAGACAAAACTTGAGCTTGAGTTGGCAAAATTTTTCCTGAAGAATGCTATAATTTTGGAGGAAATGACTATCATTTCCAAGGGTCATCTAAATAGTGAGATTGGGGCATTAAAAGAACAGTTGATATCATTTCCTACAGGCTCGGATTGTGTTTAGATACTTTTCCAACATTGATATTGTTGTGTTTGGTCACTGGTGCAGCCTGCCTGCCAGAAGGAGAGTAAGTGCAGAGTACAATGATTTTTGTTTTTCGCTTGTGTAAAAATTTATTTTGAGCTAAAACTTTCTTTTTTCCTCTTATTGCAGTACAAAATCTGTGGATATAGGATACTTGACTTGAACTTGTAAACTATATGATGAACAAAACAGGACGGGAATACAATCCCCCAACCCTAGTGTATTGATGTTATAAAACTAACCGTAAATTTAAATTATTAATTAAACCCAGAATTTAGTACTCCCAAGCATTACGTATATGAGGTTCAAGCTCGCATCATACTTAATCTGAGGACGAGTAAATCGGTATTTCAATAGTTACACTCGAATTGTATTCTAAAGCATCCCGATTACTCGGAAGCAAACGAGATCTAAAGATCTACAATTTTTGTGTTTCTATGCAATACGGTCATAATCAAACCATTAAATTTAGAGGATTAATTTTATGTACATACAACTACCACATCAGGTTGGGTTCATGCATCCCGACCTTTAAAAGTCTAGCCTACCTTGATGAAATTAATGAAAACGATTTTGGAATTGCAGAAAACCATGATTAAGCTAAGGAAGAATTGTAGAATGATGTAGAAAGGAAATTAAACTGAAGAAAATTAACTACTAATCTTACCAAAGCAGTAAAAACAGCAATTAAGAACACTTGTAATCACAGAAATCTGAATAACCTTCACTCTTGGAATTAAAATTGTAATCTACCTTCAAAACTAGGGTTTTACAGAAAGAATGGAAAATTATATTAATTCTCCGTGCTAAGAATGATAATAACTCGGGTTTTTATACCCTACAAAACTTCAGGAGTTTTAGATGCACTAGGACTCTCCATTAGAGAAGGATAACAATATTAAAACTCGACATCCGGACTGGTCCGGGACTCCTGCGGATCGGTTTGTATGGAATTCAAACCGGTTCTTTTATTTATAGGGCGGATCGGTCCGTTGCGAACCGATTCTTTTATTTTTCTTCCACCTTCGGTTTGCTTTCGGTCCGGGGTTCTCTGGAATGTGGCATTGCGGATCGGTCTGCCTTTGACTTTCTTTTCTCCAACTTTGATTGTTCATATCTTTCTCACCGAGACTCCGATTGAGGTGTCATTTCTTCCTATGTGCTCATGAACTTGATATCTTCAACTTCTCTTTAGGTGCCTCATCTGAATTTCGGGTAAAAATTATACTTTTGCCCTTTTGACTTTATTCTTTTCTTTTCTGATTCTCCCGATTTCTTTCTTTCTTTAATTGACATCAACTACCTGTAAAATCAATACAAAATACCAGAAACTCAGTGTACTCGTTAGGATAAGTCAGTAGCATGATTATGAGATAAAGTCAAATCGATTACGTTGTTCGATGTGCCAAAAGTAACTAAATTAAAGGGATAAATTGGGAAGAATTTATGCCTAATCAAACCCCCCCTAACTTAGAACTTTGCGCGTCCCGAGCAATGTAAAAGAATCCTAGCAAGGCCCAACTCTTGAAAGTCATTTTATTGGGATAGAATACCTTTTTCGCGGGCAAGCGATTGCATTTAGCATATGCAACAACCTTTAAACCCCTAGGTTACCCTAGTAGGACGAGTTGTGTCTCGTGAGGGTTTGCAGAGAATATACCCACAAAATTCGACTCAAGGAAAAATCAAAATATGCAAAAATTATATAACTCAAACTTTCCCAGAAAATAGTCATCATCAAGTCAAGCTCAATAGTCTCAAATCATAATGCGTGTGTGCGAAGTCGGAAATTTAACCGCGAATTTCCACCGATTGATCATTACGTTACTTACCCAAAAATTCATTTTGATTTCAAATTCTCTCGGAATGTTCTCACAAACGAATCTCTCGGATTATGGCTATTCTCTCGGTATGCGTGATATAAAGAGTAACTATAATGGACGCAAAGTCACGCATACAAGTAGAAAGACGGAAATTTTATAGTGATAGGATCTCATCAACGGGATACGGTTTTAAAAACGGGAACATTGCCTCTTATTCACGCATTCAATCTCTTTTATTATCTTTTGGTGTCTTAGCTCTCCACGCGGTAATCAATTTCGCAATTTGGACTTGGTTAGGATTTTTTCGGGTTTTAAGGTATATGGGGTAAAATGAAAATGGTAGTAGGGAAGGTTGGAATTGAAAAAGTCATTTATGACGTCCATTTGTACTTTTTTCGGGCTATTGCTCATTTTTCTCTACTTTTTCTGTTTTTCAATTCTTTTCTTTTCTTGCTATTTTTGTTGAGCATATCTATTTTTTTTTGCCCCTTTATATTCACTTATCGGACTTAAATTCTGAATTTTTCCATTTTTCGCAATTTCGGGCTATTTGGTTTTTTCGGGTTACCAAACGAAAAGGATAAATTTTATTTGGCTCAATTTTGGTTACAAAAGGGTTAATTTTTTCACATCTTTTTATGGCCAATATTTTTGTGTAACGAACGATGGCCTACTTCATTGTCCAAAAAACTAATTGTTTTACCATATGCGTTTCAAGATGAATTAGGTTTGGAGATTTGTAGCGCGCTTTTTAAGGCAATATCACACATATTTATCAAAACCGATCAAAATGAAAGGATTGAGATCCTCGATGACTTTTTAGACGCTGAAAAGAACTTTGAGTTAACAATTAACTCAGATTGATTTATAATTTTCACAAAGATGAAAGGCTCGAATCTTACCGGGTGTGTTAATCTCCACACTTATTCGTTAAGTCGTCAATTTTCGCACAATTTCCATCTTTGGTCAATTTCGGCTTTCTGTATTTGAATTTTACAACTTGAGAATTTACACCGACTTTTAATGATATTTTTGTAAAATTTGAATTCCAAATTTTATTTATTTTGAACAAAAATATTTTTGGATTTTTTAAAATTTTATGATTTTTTTGAGATTTTTTGGGCATTTTTGAAAATTTGTGAAGTTTTAGAAGTACGCACTTGTGACCCCCCTAACTTAGACTTTTGCATTGTCCTCAAGCAAAAAGGACTAAAATCTAAACAAGGCAAAATAAGAAGTGCGATAAATAAAACAAACAAATGGAGAAAATACAAATTTTATAGAAAACGGGATTGTGGTACAATTACAGGGAAAAACATACAACCATGTGAAATAGGGGAAACAAATAAATACTGCCACAACCAAATAAAGCTTCACTGGGGCGGGGGTTAGAAAGAAGGTGGAAGAAAAATATTAAATTAAATTAACCTCAAGACGCATATGGTAATGCAATTAGTATTTTAGACAATGAAGTAGGCCCTCGTTTGTCACCCAAAAATATTAGCCATAAAAAGATGTGAAAAGTTATCCCTTTGATGACTCAATTGAGCCGAATAAAATTTATCCTTTCGTTTGACAAACCGAAAAAACCCAAATAGCCTGGAATTGCGAAAAGGGAATGTTCAATAAAGTCCGAAAAGTGCATAAAAAGGGTCAAGAAAAAAAATAGATATGCTTAACAAAAATAGCAAGAAAAGAAAAGAAGTGAAAAACAAAAAAAAATAGTGAAAAAGAAGAAAAAAATGAGCAATAGCCCAGAAAAAGCACAAATGGACATCACAAATAACTTTTCCAATTCCACCCTTCCCTACCATTGTCATTTTACCCCATATACCTTAAAACCCGAAAAAGTCCTAACAGAGTCCAAATTGCGAAATTGATTACCGCGTGGGGAGCTAAGACAACAAAAGATAATAAAAAGAGATTGAATGCGTGAATAAGAGGCAATGTTCCCGTTTTGAAAAACCGTATTCCGTTGATGAGATCCTATCACTTTAAAATTTCCGTCTTTCTACTTGTGTGCGTGACTTTGCATCCAATATATTTACTCTTTATATCACGCATACCAAGAGAATAATTCTAATTCGAGAGATTCGTTTGTGAGAGTATCCCGTGAGAATTTGAAATCAAAATGAATTTTCGGATAAGTAACGTAATGATCAATCGGTGGAAATTCGCGGTTAAATTTTCGGCTTCGCACACACGCACTATGATTTGAGACTATTGAGCATGACTTGATGATGACTATTTTCTGAGAAAGTTTGAGTTATACAGTTTTTGCATATTTTGATTTTTTTCCTTGAGTCGAATTTTGTGGGTATATTCTCTGCAAACCTTCACGAGACACCACTCGTCCTACTAGGGTGACCTAGGGGTTTAAAAGCTTGTTGCATACGCTAAATGCAATCGTTTGCCCGCAAAAAAGGTATTCTATCCCAATAAAATGATATTCAAGAGTTAAGCCTTGTTAGGATTCTTTTACATTGCTCGGGACGCGCAAAGTTCTAAGTTAGGGGGATTTGATTAGGTATAAATTCTTCCAAATTTATCCCTTTAATTTAGTTACTTTTAACACCTCAAACAACGTAATTGATTTGATTTTATCTCATAATCTTGCTACTAACTTATTCTAATGAGTACACCGAGTTTCTGGTATTTCAAATTAATTTTGCAGGTATTTAATGTCAATAAAGAAAGAAAGAAACCGGAAGAATCGAGAAAGAAAAGAAGGAAAAGTCAAAAGGGTAAAGTTATAATTTTTACTCGGAATTCGGATGAGGCACCAACTGGAAAGTTGAAGAGCTTTCAATTACAAGAACACTGGAAAAAATGGCACCTCAATCGGAGTCCCGGTGTGAAAGTTATGAGCAGTCAAATATAGAAGAAAAAGTTAAAGAAAGACAGGACCGGTCCGACCAGAAATTAAAAGAACCGGTCCGCAGTGCCACATTCCAGAGAACCCCAGACCGAAGACGGATCGAAGCTTAAAGAAATTAAAAGAACCGGTCCGCACAGGACCGATCCGCCCAAGAAATAAAAGAACCAATCCGGATCCAAGCCAAACCGATCCGGAGGAGTCCCGGACCGGTCCGGATGTCGAGTTTTAATTTTGTTATCCTTCTCTAATGGAGAGTCCTAGTGCAGCTAAAGCTCCTGAAGTTTTGTAGGGTATAAAAACCCGAGTTATTATCATTCTTAGCACGGAGAATTAATATAATTTTCCATTCTTTCTGTAAAACCCTAGTTTTGAAGGTAGATTACAATTTTAATTCCAAAAGTGAAGATTATTAAGATTTCTGTGATTACAAGTATTCTTGATTGCTTTTTTTGCTGCTTTGGTAAGATTAGGAGTTAATTTTCTTCAGTTTAATTTCCTTTCTGCATCATTCTACAATTATTTCTTAGTTTAATCATGGTTTCCTGCAATTCCAAAATCGTTTTCATTAATTTCATCATGGTAGGCTAGAATTTTAAAGGTCGAGATACATGAACCCAACCTGATGTGATAGTTGCATGTGTATAACATTAATCTTCTGAATTTAGTGATTTATTACGACCGTATTGCATAGAAACATGACAATTGTAGATATTTAGATCTCGTTTGCTTCCGAGTAACCGGGATGCTTTAGAATACAATTCGAGTGTAACTATTGAAATACCGATTTACTCGTCCTCAGATTAAGTATGATGCGGGCTTGAACCTCATATATGTAATGCTTGGGAGTACTAAATTATGGGTCTAATTAATCATTTAAATTTATGATTAGTTTTATAACATCAATACACTAGGGATGGGGGATTGTATTCCCTTCCTGTTTTTCTTCATCATATAGTTTAAAGTTTTAATTCTTTCTTCATCAGTATTTTAGGTAAATTAGTATAATTGCACCTTTTCATAATTTCATAATTGCATCTAGTGTAGTTGATCCAAAAACTAATCATTTTTTCCTTTCCTTTAGAGTCAGAGTTAGAATTTCCTTATCTATCCAACGTCCTCACAACTCTGTTGTCCTATTTCCCCGTGGATACGATCCCGACTTACCGGGTTTATTACTAACGCGACAGGCTTGCACTTGAGCCTAGAGACAATGCACATTAGAGAAACTTTCTGAGTTACGTCAAGTTTTTCTTCCACCTTCGGTTTGCTTTCGATCTGGGGTTCTCTGGAATGTGGCACTACGGATCGGTCCGGTCTTCCTCCGGATCGGTCTGCCTTTGACTTTCTTTTCTCCAACTTTGACTGTTCATATCTTTCTCACTGGGACTCCGATTGAGGTGTAGTTTCTTCCTATGTGCTCATGAATTTGATATCTTCAACTTCTCTTTAGGTGCCTCATCCGAATTTTGGGTAGAAATTACATTTTTTCCCTTTTGACTTTCTTCTTTTCTTTTCTGATTCTCCCGGTTTCTTTCTTTCTTTAATTGACATCAAATACCTATAAAATCAATACGAAATACCAGAAACTCGGTGTACTCGTTAGGATAAGTCAGTAGCACGATTATGAGATAAAGTCAAATCGATTACGTTGTTCGATGTGCCGAAAGTAACTAAATTAAAGGGATAAATTGGGAAGAATTTATGCCTAATCAAGAAGCTTGTTAATAGAAGTTAATTATAAAATTCTACAGTCTTACGTTCTCTTTGAATTGTCACTGCAAGGATTCAAAATTATATCACGCAGGCTTATATGATATGATTCCTCAAGCATTTTATAATGTCATTGACGAATTTAACAGGGATTCTATTTGGGAAAACACTTATGAAAATATGCATCTTGTGGCTGGGTAAGGTGTGCGCTGGCCTTGAACTTCTTTTCTTTCCCTAGTACAACTTTAAAAAAAATGGACCTAATTGTATTTTTTCCTTGTGTTATGATAAAAATTGATATAAAACAATATTTAAGATATTTCAATTAAGCTACTTATAGTATACATTTGTTTAATTTGACAATTCAATTAAGCTAATTGATGGTTGCTACATAGGTATTACTTTTCCTAAATTTTATAATCGATTCGAAATGATTGAATTATTTATGGAGCCTCAAAAGTATTTAAAAGAATTTTATTAAGCCCTTAAAATATACTTTGTGCCTATTGAGCCTTTCAACTGCCATTTTTTTCTATTATGTCTCTCCATCCAATTCGGTCGTTAACTTAGTTGGTTCAAGGGGTAATTTCATATTTACTAGTTTAAGACCTTAAATTATGAATGTTCTCCTAATACCTTAGTGAAAAATTTATTAATAAGTGTACTTGATTAATACTATTAATTGTAAGAAAAAAATTTCAATAGAGTCAAATTGGTTGTCATTGACTTAATTCCATTTGGACCAAAATTATTTGTGTCATAGGTTAGGACTTGAATTGATTTACCCTTCAAAGCCTACGATGTGTGTGATTGAATATCATAGCGGTCAACTTAAAACATCTACATCATCGTATCGTGTTTCATTCCATGTTTCGTTTTCAATCCAAATAATTCGATTCTAAACATAGAAAACAGAAACAATTCTTAAGAGGATCACGAACTGTGATTGTTGGACCAACCTCGGTGGTCAGTGGAAACAAATTTTAAGGCCACTGATGATGACTTAACTTTTTGTACGAAGGGCGAAGATAAAGGTTTACCCATTTTGCGGTAAGACTCCATGAGTCGAGTGTTTTTAAATATTTTTTTTAAATGTTTAAACTTTGCTTTTTATTCAATAAAGCATTAAGTTTGGTGTGATAAATGGATGGAAAGCCCATTTATGTGGGATTAAAAAAAATGGGGATTATAATTGACAAGATAGGTTCAAATAAAAACACTCTTTTTTTTGTTTATTTGTTGTGGAGATAAACATGCATGTGTAGTGGTGTTGTAGGTAGTTTAGTTTTCCTTTAATTTTGGAATTACTTTTATAGGTTGATAAGTCTTGTGTGGTTAGTGGGGAAGAATGGATTATCTTTTTAGAATAGATAATTCGTCTCATTATTATTATTGAAGGATATATTTGGTATTTGTCGTATACCTAGTTGGTATGATTGTAAAGTTAGTTGGGTACTTGTAAAGACTCGGCCTTCAGGTGACCTATTTTTTTAGGCCTTTAGAATTCCAAGTTAATTAGAAGTCTATTCAATAACATGTGGTACATATATAAATAGTTACAACATAAGAAGAAGAAAAAAACTAGGAGAGAAGTTACAACAAACCAACAATAGAGATGGACATACACTCAATATTGACGATATGAACTCATGGATCTGTTACGATGAAAGATATATATATATATATATATATATATATATATCCTAATTAATTTAAACCTAAAGCCTGGGATCATTGGTGAAATTTTGGATACGAAGATTATTTGAATTATATTATGGTACATGATTTACACAATATGCTCATTTAAATCTCTCGAGAGTATTACTTTTGTTCCTCATTTATTTGAACTCAGCTTGAATATATCACATTTATTGAAATCTTATGTGTCATTCGATTGAAATATTATGTATTTGTTATTTGGGCATAGTGCCATGAAATTTTATATGACATTGAGAATGGTCACCCGCCAACAGTCCAAAAGTCCAATATCCGGAATAAGGCTTTGAGATCCCTAGGTGAGGTAAGGTGACGTCCGGTGATCCATTGATGTGTTATTGAGAAATAAATTGGTACAATGCTTTCGTGTCGCATTGGACTCGTATACGGTGTTCGTATTGTTGCATTTTTTAGTTTAATGTTATCACATTGAGCATATATTCTTGTCATATTATGTACTTCCCTGTATTTTTTTTTAGTTTCAGGTAAGCTTAGATTTGGACGATATTGGTTTATGAAGAATTTTGAGAGGCACACCATTTTTTAGATTATTATTTTTGTCCAAAATTAACATTATAAATATTGGAGATTCGTGTTATTTTTTTTAGATGAATAATTTCAAAATTTTGTATTACTATTAGACACTAGAATTTGGTGTAATTAATTTATTTACTATTATTTGGGTGATACACTTTAGTTTATTGGTGTGATTTAGATGCTTTGCTTACGTTATTGAGGATTTTAGTTTAATTTTAAGTAAAGTGACGATTCGAATTTTTCAAATTGTTTCAACATCCACATAAAAATATATATTTCTAAACATATTTAATTATTTCTATACATTTATAACACATGACACATAAACCAAACACAAATACCCGATGCATATGAGATACTTAGATATCAATGAGCTTCATAAATACAAATGTTATTACTTTGACAATATATATAGTTTATTGCAGAGTTATCTTTTGAGCTCTAAGCCTCACCAAATTATTAATTTTTTAAAGCCAAATCACTTTATCATAACATTAAAGACAAATAATATTTGTTTAAATTGTGTTGGGTAATTCAAGTGTGAAATTTTCTTTTTAGTCTTCGTAGAGTTTGTAACAATAGAATTTAAAGTCTACCAATAATTTCCAAAGTTTTTTCACTAGTTAAATGGCGTTCTCACTTGTTCAAATTTGGACTGTGGATTTGCAAGTTGTTAGACCGAAATTAATGCGTCGGTCGTTGAGTCATGATCATTATAATGTATTAAAGAGGATAATGTTTAGTGAGTGTATAGGTGGTTGTTTAGAAACGTGTATACATATCAGAAGCGCAAAAAAATAAAATATTAGGTTTTGGAAATTTCTCCAACTCTCATTTCCTTAGTCTATATTCATTGACTATTATTGGCATATATTTTTTATTAGAATAAAATGTTTAATTTGCCATAAAAAATTATAAACCAAATTTACCCCTCTTAGGTATTTTCACCCAATAATAAGATACTAAATAAATAAATAATTTCAGTATATAAAAAGTTAAATATATTTCATGGGATTATATTTAAACCATAAATATATAATCAATAGTAATGAAAGTCGGGTTAATTAATAGAGTAAATTACATATTTAGTTCCTTAACTATTCCCTAAGTTTTTAAATGCTTCCTAAACTTCAATTTATCTTAATTTAGTCCTTAAGCTAATTAAGTTGTTGAATTAAGTCCTTCCGTTAAATTAACATGTTACATTCAATATGATAAGGGTAAAATTGTCAAACGAATACATCTCCTAACTAAAAAGACACTTTTAAATTAGGGTATTTTTATATAAACCATAGTGTTCTTGTCGGAGCCCTTGACTTTATTTATACCCCTTCTTTGGGTCAAGACCCTCTTAACTCCCCCCACTATCTGGGTTTGATCAGGAAAAAAGAAAAATGGGCATATTTGCAAAATCACTCTTTCAACCACACCAAAAAAATTCAACAAAACCCTCATTTTCTAGCTATAGTCGGCCGGTGGAAGACAAATCTTCGGTGGAAGGATACCCGATTGAAATCGGCTTCAACAAAACCCTCATTTTTCATTCTCTCTCTCTCTCTCTCTCTCTCTCTCTCTCTCTCTCTCATCAAAGATACCCGATTTATCTGATGTTAATTATCCCAAGGGTGTATTTATATAACCCCGACTTTTCTATTTACAGCCACTGTAAATAATTTTGAATCATTGACCTTAGAAAGAAACAAAAAGACTTAAAAACCCCGAATAGGAATTCTCTATTTTGCTAGATGAACACTACTTTGATTAACAAATAATCAAACCACCGCAACACTGAAAGTGATTAAATGTTCCAAAAGGACTCAATCAAGTAGAATTCAATATATACCAAGTTCAATGGATATAAACGATTTGTAATATCAACAAAAAAAAAATACGCCAACAGTGAGTTGAAAGGAGAGCTTTTGGTGGGTGATGTTCGACACGTGGGAGTGGGACTTCTTCTTTGTCATCTAATACATCTCTCTCTCTCTCCCCCCCCCCCCCCCCACACACACACACACCCTCTCTCTCTCTCTCTCTCTCTCAATCTCTCTCAATATGTAGATTGAAAGTTAATTTAAAATATTCTGGTACAGAATTAAAGAGATGATGAATTGTTGGCGATGGTCTGTGTCGAAAATGAGTTAATAATTATATTTTAACCCATAATTAAGGGTATTTTTAATTGAACTAATTTTATCTTTCGTTGGTAGGAATCCACATTTGTATGTATATTCATTTGTCAATTAAATGATATAATCTTCAACAGTGGATGGTTTGACATTACTAGTTTGTCGAAAAACTGTTATAAGTCCATTCTTTTATTTCTCTCTAAGCATTATTGGTGATCGAGCTCTTGAAGTAAGTTTTCGAACTTTATAAGCAAGGGGAAGAAGTGTGCTCAGTTCTTTCTGAATTCTTTCTGTATCAAGAAGTTTTTGAAAGTGTTTTCTTTTTTTTCTTTTTTTATTCTATAAACCGCATGAGCTTGGGGGTGTTAAATGAAATTGAGCCCGTTAACTTGGGCGTTATAAAAAGAAAATCTCGGTTTAAATAAAAAAAATCTTAGCTTAATACTATTAGTGTTAAATATGGTTTTCAGCCTTTTAAGTTTCTGAACAGTGTCAACGTGTGCGCTTTGACATCTAAAACTTGAGCCAATTTTCCATTTTTCTGGCTAGGTAACAATTAAAAATAAAAAAGAAAATAACTATACTATAAATCTAATCTTCAAAAAAATTCTTCTATGACAGAAATACCAACTTTCAATCTCAACCCTATGGAAAGTGGCACAATGTTGACAAGTCCATACCACGAAGATATAATTAGGCGGTTTGTATTTTTTTCTGGTAGTTACTCGCAATAATTTTTGGTACAACTCAACTTTATAAAGCCTTACTGCTTCGGGATTGGGGGATGGTAACAAGGGTATCCAAGTAAGGTGTTGTTTGTTTTTATCTTTTTAAGTGTGAATCTGAACCATTCAGACTTAAGAGATACCAAAAAGTGTTTGTTTTCTTAAATAATTAAGAAATTAACGGCAATATTTGACTCTTAATGGTTAAGAGGTAGAATTACATCTGAAGTCTGAATCTGTCTAAATACATTCCTTCATAGATGCATTCAGACATAAAAACAAGCATATATACTTCAAATTCAGATTTTAGATGAAAAAACAGATGCAACCTAAGTTTACACGTTTTTTTATATTTAATAACTGAAACAATTTATTTATTTATTTTTTTTTTTTTTGGGGGGGGGGGAGTGTGGGTCTATCAAAAAACACCCTTAAATTAAACCAACCCAAATATTAACCTTAGAGGGATTATTATAATCCCCATTCTAATTTTTTTTGTTTCCCTTATATTTAACATCATTCCTGAGTCATCAAGCTCTCTCATGAAAATACACCAACTGAACTTATGATTTAAAACATAAGATCTACCGATCGCAAGTATTATCAGTCGGGGTTATAATACACGATCACCACTTACATCATAAGACATCCTGATTGCACACACTATTATTCAGGGTTACGGTAAAAGGTCATCATTTCCAACACGAAGTCCATCGATTGATTCATCATGAGCACGGTATGTTCACATAAAATTCAGTATACATTTTCATCATTATTGCATGTATTCATACTAATATAGAATATCATTCCCTCATGCGTCTACCCAATTTAATGCAATCCTAACACTGGATATTAATAAATAATACTAAGGTTTAAATATCAAACAGACGTAAATATTACAAATATTAACCAAGTCCAATTTTTAAATAAACTAAGTTAAACAACCCTGAACAAAATCCTAAACCCAAAGTCAATAACTTAGAACTGCACCACTTCTATTCTGAATTAAAACATTTACCCATTCCAAACTACAATAAATTAAGGTGTAATATTTGACACAAATAGATAGTTAGTCTAGTCTATAACCCAAATTGAATTTCCTCAATCGGAATAACGATTTAGGAGATATTGATATTTTAATATAATAGAGTCAGATTGTCCAGAAAATAAATTTTATTTTTGGGTCAACTTTTTAGTTACGTAAGTAATAATTGGTAACTAATTAGGTTTCGTGCCATACATGGATGGAAATTTATATGCATCTTGTTTCATATAAATAGAGAATCACCTAAAAATCATTTATTCTCTAGGAGATATTCAAGTGTTAGTAACAGGTGTACCATCTGTCTAGAAAATAACCTATGATTTTGGTTCAAGTTTGTAGACAAATTTGTACCAATTGGTAACTAATTAGGTATTATAGCATACATGGTTGTAAAGATATATGAATCTAGTTTTGTATTCAACTGGAATAAGATTCACTTTCTAGATGCCTTGTTAGTGAAAAGGTAGACACACGAGACTCAAAATCTCGTGCTAAAGAGCGTGGAAATTCGCGGCCTCTTCAATGAATAATATTAAGAATGCTCATTGAATGAACAATTCAATAAGATAGCTCAAATCGAATCAGTATATTGATACGAGTGCTTGGAATTGGAATAAGTTCGACAGCGGGTAACGATATCTTGGCGATCTTCTCTATCTAATGAATGGAGGGTTTGCTTTAAAATTGTCAAAAAATCATTTATAGTCTAGAATATATCAAGTTATACTAATAGGTGTAAAATATGTCCATTCTAATGAATTGGCATAGACTTCATATTCTTCTTTACGATTTTATTTCCTTAAAAACCCCCGTTAGAGGTACCCAATCTCCCATATATGATTTAGTTCATAAAAAAACTTAACATAACTACTAGGATACGATTATAAATGTAATCGAACAATTGTTTCATATCTAAAACATCAATATGGTTTAAAATCCATAAATCTTCCAAATTAAATCCAAGTTCATCTTCTACACAATACGAGTTCAAATACCTATATGATTTCAGATTAATCATCAATTCACAAGGGATAATTGTGACACACCATATATGCTAATACTGGTTGATCACGGATTTATTAAAATTAAACGAGAATCAATTATGATTTCTTTATTAGCATGATCACCGTCATAAAAAATATTTAAATTAAATACAACAATCGTAAATATGCAGCAATTAAAATGGCAAGAGAATAATCATAAATAACGTAAACCGAATAAACCATCGATTGCCACAAAAATACCAATATAAACATGGTACTAAGAAATAATAGGAAATATTTGTCTCAAAAGAAATGTCCTAACCATCTACGGGCAACAAGCCAAAAAGGAAAATATCGAAATACTGAATCCTATCTAGATATAATGAATTGAGGCAGTTGCAATCAAATCTCGCAACATCCACAGCTACTACGCGCAACGACAAGATGAAGTGACTAACCCTGCAGTTCATGTCGCTGAATACATGGCGTTTTATAAATATTTGACAACGGGTCAAAGCCCGAAAAATATTTGAAAAATATTTGCAAGTATTTAAATGCTTTAAATGTAAAAGTGCAATGTATTACCTTCATAATTAACTTCTAGTCACACTCACATGAGACTTTTTCTCACATGTCATCTATAGTGCGCACCTAACACATTTATTTTATTATCTTAATCATGCTAAACAACCTAACTAATACTATTATCGCTAACCTAGCCAACCCTGCTAGTAAACTATTAGTTAATATGCACTACCTTTACTAGGTATATTTTCACAAATGTTACATAGCTACACACATGTTATAACTAGATATTTACACAACTATCTCATATGAATACACATATATATCACTTACTATATACGCATATATAGCATCCCCAGATTAAGGCCTCACTGATGCATCCCTTGTGTGCTTTTAGACTCCAAGTGTACCATTACCACAACTGCGCCACCGGGTCAAAATCTCACCACCGAACCCAAAACGTAAATACAAACACCGTATGCAGTAATGAACATGCGTCTGGGGGTTACAACCATACCACAATGCTCCTAACCGATCTCCAAACCAATGCCTATCTCACTCATGGATAGTGGCAATGCAACATTACTATGACCTAGGAAAATAACCAAATACCTACTGGTCAACAACAGGGTGGACTTCCCACTACCCGCAATATCCAAACGATAGCACTACCGAGTAGGTATGTTTCAAACAGATAAAGAACAATCTCTCTCTCTTTCTCTATCTCTCACACACACACACACACATGCACATATATAAGTAAACCACAACACACACACACATTTATATATATATATATATATATATATGTATATATATAGTACTGACTACGTACGAAAATCCCACAGTGTACTAGTCTACCAATCTCGAAGTCCGAACCGACTTCTCGATTTCCAATTTAGGTGTTAATTCACTTATTAACCGATTCGTCTCACTCGAATACAACTAATAGTTGGCCTAAAACACACACCTACCTTTTTCTTAATAATGTTCCAATGAAATCCCAATATATTCTGAAAAGTTATAAGCCCATTTATCCAACACTAATTAGTCAAAACAACGCAAAATACAAATCGGGACATGCTAAAAAATAGAGCCACTTCGCTTGGCTGACCGAACCGGTTCGGCTAAGCGAACCATTTTTCTCCCCCATCGAATCGGTTTGGTTTGATGGGCCACCCTTCGTATTCAACATCGGGTTTTTGCCTCCCAAATCTATCAATGGAGGTTTTAAGCCTCCTAAAATAACTAATTAAGATCCCAAACACATATGTAATCATCCTAGATGTATTTTAAACCTTGTCTAAACTCAAATCCAACATTTATTCCAAAGGAGTCTTAATTATTAATTTGATTCACACATTCAAAAATCAATCAAGTGTTTAACCCATCATTCCAAAACACCCATCAAAATTCATCCTTTTCAATTTATACTCCCAGATTTAATCACTAAAATTTGTTAATAATACTCCTCAATCACATTAATATGTTAAATGACAAATCAATCTTGTTAATGACCCCCATGATTAACATTATAAATTTTTATATTTAGTGTTGTTAACTATGGACTTAAATAACTGTAGAAACGCAAATCTAAAGAAAGTAAACACTTGCCTTGATGAATGAATATCCGAAGCTTGACACGTTCTTGATGATTCGATTCCAGAAATGGCACTTCATCTTTTCTCCAAGCATTCTTCCTCTTTTTTTCTCTTTTGTTCTCTCTCTTAATCCCCACTAAACAGAGGTTAATGGTAGTTGCTATCCACACCACTAACCCACTAATACCTCATTATAAAACCCTAATTTCGTATTTGGGTTAAGCCGTAAGGATAAAAATATGACCATGCCCCTATACAGGTCATTTTATATTTAAAAAGCCCCTGAAACCCAACTATAGCCCTTGGGTACGTATTCTGGACTATTTTGACCCATTTCGAATCACCGACCATTGAACTAAAAATGTTTAACCATTTCATTAAACGGGCTTAACACGTTTGTACAGTATGCGTCGTCCTTAAACCATTTAAATTCATTGTTTTCACTCTCTGAACGATATACTATAATACTCCAGTCTTTTCACTCTCTAAATGACAATATAATAATTTTCACATCACTATTTACTTGTTACACCCAAATAATTAATTTTAATTATAAATATTAATCCTAAAATTCGTTAATTAATATTTATTGAAATTAGTTTAATTTCCTAATTAAATTAATAGTTTAATGCACATGTAGAATAATATGATCTCAAAAGTACGGTGCATTACAATAATAAAACTATAATATATCCACCCTTAAATATGAATTATAACAACAATTTATAAATTAGTTATAGATTATATAGTAATAGAAAAAGATATTTATTGCCTCGATTTGAAGAACAAATGGGTCATTTGAGCGTTGATTGATTGTATTATTATTCGCTCAACTTCCCCAATTATTTTGACAGCTAGGTTTTGTTCCAAGTGAAGAGACCTTTATATTAGTAGGCTAATTTCCCTTATTTACACTTTAAACCCGTAGAAAATAATTATTGTTAATGAGTTCAAAATATCACTCCAAATAGCTTAAAACTTAACCTAACGGTATACATATCCCCTATGGCAACTTAGGGTGATAAAAACACATATTCGGGCCTCCGTGACATTCCATAGCCCTGTCCAAATGGTAATACCTTACACACAGGATAATAGCTCAATAGCCTAAAACTTAGCCTAACGGTATACATATCCCCTATGACAACTTAGGGTGACAAAAACACATATTCGGGCCTCCCTGACATTCCATAGCCCTGTCCAAATGGTAATACCTTACACACAGGATAATAGCTCATAGTGTAATAAAATACACAATTATTTTTACATGTAATACATAGTCCAAAAATCATATAATTAATATCACTAATTAATTATTTATCACATATAACACATGATGGATGCATATGAAAATTCACTTACCATCTAAATTATGCAAATTTTAATTATTACTAAGTCATATAAGTAATAAGAAATTTGATTTATCAATTTATTTCCCACTTAATAATTAATAAATAAATCCAAAAAAATATAGGGTATTATATATCTGTCTTTGTGTGTTCAGAATTATGTATACATAGATACATAAGGTGTTACTTTGTGAGGTTACCACTGTTGAAATTATGAGTAGCATTAGCAAAGGAGAAAAAAGAGATACAAAATAAAAGACTATGTTAAATATTCATTCGTTGCTTTTTAAGAATCAAAATCAACAAACGAGCAGAAATCTAATAAATGATATCAACATGTGTGTGTGTGTGTAAGATATATAGGGTGCTGCTCTGTGGGATTAACTTAATTTAAATTGACAACGAAGTTAAGGTAGTATAATCAATAGATTTAAAATGTGTTAATATATGTATAGTTTATTGGGATTATTTAGGTGGTTTTTCTATCCTACTTCAAGCTATTTTTATAAGATGAAGTTTCGACGAGGGTTGGATAGATAATGACTAGTGGCACTATATATATATATATATATATATATATATATATATATATATATAGAGAGAGAGAGAGAGAGAGGAGGAGGAGGACAAGTAAGTAAAAACTCTGTTATGATGTGGATATTTATAATGATAAGTATCCTTAAGGCATATATAAGTCTTGAAAAATTGCTCAATGCAAATTTCAATTTTCACCCCTCTACACCATATTTAACAAGCATGGTCTATACCGTGTAAAGATATTGTATTCTTATTTTTGCTACAATGGAAGGCTAATTATGTATACCCAAAGCAATCATAGATGTTGACCGTTTTGGAGAGAGAAAGGGAGGTATTTTCGAAGGGCCACCCACCACAATTTGCTCGGAGTACTGACTTTATTGTAGTGTGCCAGTGGAAGGAAGATATTCAGAGGGATTTGAGTATGGTGGAGTGCACCAATGTGCACAAATAGATGTTAGCTTTGTTTAGTTTGGTTTAAGCATATTTATAGTGGAGGGAATCATTACTAGAAAATAACTTTTTATGACGATTTTAAAATTTCATTTTATGACCTCGTTTTTTAAACCGTTATAATAAGTACTACAGATTCACAATTATGACCTTTTTGCATTTATACAAAATAATTTTGTAATTTTTATGACTATCCAATTTTACTGGTCATATTGGTGTGATATTTAATGTTGGTATTATTTTAACCGTCGTATAATATATTTAATTTTTATGATGATATCTTGTACATTGTAATATTAATTATAACTTTACTAGTCATATTTGTGACATTTTTTAATAAAAAACAAAATATATAGCACTAGAAACAAATTTTTGGTCATAGTGGTCCTGAATACATCAAACTACAGAGACTCACTACCCCCAAGCTTCTTCTATGATTAAGATGATGAGAACTACCTCAACATCCACACAACCCTTCGACATCTCTACCACTCTCGCTTCCCCTCTCGTCCCATTACGAATCTCCTCACACTTCTACAACGACACAACCTCGTCGTCGCCCCTCTCGTCATTTGGAGAATCAGTGTTACTTCATTAGAGAATCGATTAATCAAACCCTCGAAAACCCTCCTCCTCTTATCCCCTCTCCTATTACTGTCGGTGAATTAGAGAATAAGTTCTACCACATTATGGATTCAGTCAGTTTCTCACACTCTGCAAAATTATTTTGAGAGTTGCAATTCAAACTTTGGTTTGAATAGTCGAATCCTAACAATTTTAGTAGGATTTGCATTGTGATTTTCAATAGTCGATTATCAACAGTTTTATTTATAGTTTTCATATTGCTTTTGAATATGTTATTTTGGTGATTAAGTTAAATTATTGGAAGATGTCATTCTTTACTTTACTTTATTTTGATTTGATGGTTTCCATGAATGTATTAATATACCTTGATATAACCTTTTGTATAAAGTCTCCTATGAGTTGGAAAGTTTTTCTTTACTACTCCCATATAGTTTGAAATGTTTTCTATACACTCACTCCCATATAGTTTGAAATGTTTTCTATACACTCAGGTCTTTGTAATATGGCATACTGTATTTTTAGTTCCCATTTGTTGAGTTCCCTATTAAGATAGTTTTACATATGTTGTTCGATCAAATGTCACAAATAGTAATGAATAAATAAGACTTTATTTAAGGTGCTTGAAGTACGTAGGCCCAATTTAACCCAACATTGTGAGTATTATATTCTGAAAATAAAAAATCATGCAAATGAAAATATTTGTTTTTGTCATATTTATTTAAATTAGTTGGCTTACTTTTCACATGTGATCACTGTTTCAACTCTTGGAAGATAATTGAGCAGTAATTGAAAACATTAACTTGCAATGAACAATAAAGAAAATAGAATACCCATCAGTCAACCAATAATTATTACCAAATCACACTTTTAAGAAATTACTTAGGGCACACATGCGTTGCACATATGACCAAATTGAATTTACATTTTGAAATAGTCGCTTAGCATTGAATATGATATTATTGTTGTGGGTACTCGAAATTAGAACTATAGGCCTGGACGAGTAGCCCAGTCCTGGCGGCCCAAAGACCAGGCCCCTCTTCTCTTATATTGATCCGGTCTCCCTCCACGTCCCCATGAAGGAAAGTTATAGGGGAGATGGAAAACGTGGAGGAACCCATCACCTCCACTTACCCACATGTACATATTAAACCCTAGGTCCGGGGCAAAGGGACAAGTTGTATTCTCTGTAATTACTCTCCGGAGTATATAGAAATAATATCGATTGCACCACCGTGGACGTAGGCACATCTTTGCTCAACCACGTACATCCTTTGTTGTGTGATTGTCATTTTATATTCCTTGTTCTCACTTGGTGAAAGCTTGCTTCTTATTTATTTGTGTTGCACAATAATTGTCACCACAATTGCAGTAATGAAATACTAAAATAAAGTATAAATATTTAAGTATAGATCTAATGGAAACATGGAAGACTAAAACTCTTAAGTTTTCCCCATATTTGTTTACTAATTAGGAGTCCTCATCCAAATTTCTTCCAATTTTCGTGCAACTTAAAGTGCCTCTCTTTGATCTCAATCCCTTAAGGTTTTTTATTTTAATATATTAAGATCCTAGTAAGAAAATTTTATGCGCAAACACATTAAAATTTTAGAGTCTATAGTGACATTCAAACAATCACACTTTATCTCCCCGCAATAGTTGATCTAACACATGTTTGTAAGATTTTCTCTCCCCAAAATAGCATATTCAAAAGCATTTGATCCTAAATTTGTTGTTGGGAGGAAATGACCTCTTGTTTCATGCTAATAGTATTATGATATTTCATTGCATGCCTTGGATATGGTCTTAGTTTATTTTAAAATATTGTTTTATATATACGTTTGAATAAAAATGATATTTTTTACTTGGAACATTATAAGAGGGCCTAAAAGGTCAAATAAATAAATAAAATAAAGAAACTAAGTTCAAAAGAAATAGTGGATGTCTATCCTACTCTACCACAACAGTAAGTTTAAAATAACTCTACTTGCCCTTGATGGATAATCAACATAAAAAGTCAATCAAAGAACTTCGAAAATAATACCATTATCATCATAACTTTTACACAATTGATCAAATAGTTATTTAATAAGGTTTATATTGAGAAACAAATGAAAATATATCATAGTGGAGTTTATATATCTCAGAAAAATAAATATCAAGTCAACTATAAGAGATACACACACCTAATACACGTTATATTGGAAAATAGTGTGTATTTTGGTCTTCCTTACCCATTGAGTCAGAAACTCATTTTCTCAAACAATTTTAGTGAGTGTGTATTAAATTTTTATATTTTATATTTTAAATAATAGAACTTTACAAATCATATATCCATCCACGAGTGAAATAATGCCACAATAAATACCCGACAACACATTTTTAACTGAATGGAAAGAAAAATAACATATACATATATCAATTAGATCATAACTTCTCCATCATTACCATCTTGAGTTGATGCGTGCAAAGTGGGACTTCAGGGAGCTCTTCATTAGTGTTAGCCTGTATCAAGAATGCAATTTCTATGACAAGATTGTTAAGGTATCCAAGAACAAAATTAAGCACGCTCCTTGCTACCGTAGATGATTCCACATCGATATCAATCTTTAAGTAATTATTCCCTCCAGATTAATTTACTTCAAGTGCTTGACCCACCAAATAAGACTTCGTACCCACACTATGCTTTTACAATCCATGATCCTTAATAATGTACGGTATGAGATTAAACCTTGAATTCTTAAAAGCACCGTATTTATTAACAAACTTCTCTAATAAAGGAGTTTCTTCGAGATGAATTTTTATCATATAAAACAGAGCCATACTATATTAAGATGTAACTAAAACCTGTAAATTTTTTAGACCACACCATGTTGCATATTTATGAATATGGAAGTTCTATATACACTGGAATTGTGCACCGATTTTGGGCAGTGGATTACTTTAAATGCTTGTAAACTTGACTGACATGCTTATACACTTAGGATACAAGTAAATTCTACAAGCATTTAAAGCACCCATTGCACAAAACTAGTGCATAATTCTGGTGCATATATCATTTTTCTTCTGAATTATGCCACGAGGACGGGCCTCAATATCATCTTCACACATATCAGATCTAATACTATCTGCTTCAACTATATGAATCAATGTCCCTTTTACATTGATCTTCTGATGGTCCTGTAAGTATATATCTCCACATACTAGAAATGTTAATTGATCAACATCCGTCCAAATGAAAGGCAGATTACAACTTGAATCCTTTGGAAGGGAGGCTCTATAATGGTATGATATATTGTCTTCTGAAGCTGCCTCTTATAAGTGTAACAAGTCGAAAAATTTAAGTCGCCACTTTACTTAAAATTAACCTAAAATCTTCAATAAACCATAAAGTGCATCTATATTTCTACAAAAATATAATGAGTCATTGAAATACACAAAGTCCAATTAATAATCAAAATGTCCACGCCAAATTGAAATGTCTCTTAATAACAAAACTATATACAATCTATCCCTCAAAATAATTACATTTTTTCACTAATAAATTGTTAACTAATACTGTTTTGTTAATCATAAATTCGAACATGAATCATAAGGTTGTATCATGAATAAAACAGTTTTGACATGAATCCACGATGTTTATCTTCATGCAATCACAGAACCGAAAATTCCTTATAACTATGATTTAAAAACTGACATTTGCCCATCGTTGTTGAACGGATTAGATTGACTTGAATGCTCCTTTCTTGAATAGTCCGGAATATGAGAAAAACGAATTTCGGATTTTCTCTTCCTCCTTAGAAAGAGTGTGTATTGAGATGACTCTAGATGGTGTAGAGGTCTCTATTTATAAGGGGAAGAGGGTCGGAATCTTAGTAGTGATGGAACTCTTTTCAAGTCTCCCACTAATGCCACTAACCATCATGTGACTAACGGATAAGGTTTACCTAAATCTTTTAATATCTTTATTTATCACATTCCTAATTAATTATCTGACATTTATTAAAACCACATAAATGGGAAATTCGGAATTTAATACAATTGAAATTAAATAATTAATTTCGTCACTAACATTAATTTCCAACAGTCTCCCACTTGGTCTTAATAATTCGTATAATTAAATTAGGTATCATAAGGTGCACAATCATTGATAAATTTTGCTAAATCAAATGATTCACGGATGCGAGTCATGGCGGTTCCATGCTATTCAAGAGCATGGTTCCTTCCATGTACCACAACACCAATGTTTCATTCAACTAGCCTTTAATATTGGGTATCATAATGGCCTCATAATGTCCTTTTGAATAAGAACTATTTCTGTCAACAATAATTCATTATATGCATGCATTCACAAAAGACAGAAATAATAGAAATCAGAAACACTTTTTATTGAATTCAAGTAATAGTGTCAAACAACTAAGCCAAAATAGCAATCATAATCCAACTAATCGAGAC
Source organism: Sambucus nigra (assembly GCA_949130495.1). Lineage (NCBI taxonomy): Eukaryota > Viridiplantae > Streptophyta > Magnoliopsida > Dipsacales > Adoxaceae > Sambucus > Sambucus nigra. The sequence continues at coordinate 75,523,662 of OX422210.1, read as the reverse complement.
TCATCTCTTTGACATGTTCCATAAAGGTCTTCTCATAATCCAACTAATCGAGACCCATCTCTTTGACATGTTCCATAAAGGTCTTCGGAGATAGTCCTTTCGTAAGAGGATCTGCTATGTTATCACGTGTACTAATGTGATCAATTGACACTCTTTGTTTCTGAACTTCTTCTTTAACTGATAGGTATTTCATCTCAATATGCTTAGCAACCTTAGTATACCTATCGTTCTTCGAGAAGAAGACTGCTGCGACATTATCACAATAAATTTTTAGCGGCTTAAATATTGACCCCATAATTCTAAGTCCTGAAATAAAGTTTCGCAGCCATAATCCATGATTTGTAGCTTCGAAGCAAGCTACGTACTCAGCCTCCATAGTAGATGTTGCAATTACGCTTTGCTTAGCACTTTTCCATGAAACGGCTCCTCCAGCCATAAGGAAGACATAACCCGAAGTGCTCTTCTTACTGTTAAGGCATCCCCCAAAATCTGAGTCTGAATAACCAATCACCTCAAGGTGATAAGTATTCCGATATGTGAGCATGTAATCCTTGGTCCCTTGCAAATACCTCAGAACTTTCTTTGCAGCTTTCCAATGGTGAATCCCCGAATTGCTTTGATATCTACCTAGCATCCCAACGGCAAAACTGATATCCGGTCTAGTGCAGACTTGTGCATACAACAAGCTCCCTACAAGCGAAGCATAAGGCATGCCTTCCATGTACTCCCTTTTTAAATCACTTCTGGGGCATTGACTTAAGCTGAACTTATCCCCTTCCTGAAGTGGAACATTAATGGGATTGCAACTTTGCATGCTAAAACTTTGTTAATGTAAGCTTTCTGAGACAATCCTAACATTCCTTGTTATCTATCCCGAGATATTTCTATCCCGGTCACGAAGGATGCCTCACCTAAATCTTTCATTTCAAAGTTCTTAGAAAGGTACTTCTTAGTTTCACTTAATAAACCAATATCACTGCTGGCGATAAGTAAGTCATCAACATATAGTACTAAAAACACAAACTTACTCCCACTGATCTTCAGGTATATGCACCGATCAATAGTGTTTTCCTTAAACCCAAAGGATGTAATGGTATCGTGAAACTTAATGTACCATTGATGAGAAGCTTGTTTTAGAACATATATTTACTTCTTCAACATACAGATCATGTTTTCCTTTCCTTCCTTTATGAAGCCTTATGGCTGTGCCATGTAGACTTCTTCTTCTAAACTCCCATTTAGAAAAGTTGTTTTTACGTCCATTTGGTGCAACTCCAAATCATAATGAGCCACCAACGCTAATATGATTCTCAATGAGTCCTTCTTTAAAACTGGAGAAAAGATCTCATTATAATCAATGCATTCTCGTTGATTAAAACCTTTGGCAACAAGTCTAGCTTTATGTCGTTCGATATTGCCTTTTGAGTCAAGTTTGGTCTTAAAGATCCACTTGCACCCAACTCGTTTTTGTCCTTCTGGCAATTCGACCAACTCCCAAACTTTAATGTCATTCATAGATTTTATTTCTTCATTCATGGCATCAATCCATTTATCGGAATCATCACTATTTACAGCTTTTTCATAAGAAATTAGATCATTAATATTCCCTATGCTAAATTCGGTCTCTTGAAGGTATACCACATAATCATCCGGAATTGACGATCTCATTTCTCTTTGAGATCTTCTTAATGGCACTTCCTATGGTACTTCAAAAGTTTCATCGGTTATAGCCTCATTATGTGGTTGTTCAGTTGGTTGATCATTCACTTGTTGTTCATTGTTATTGATTGGGTCAATGACCGGTTCAACAACTACATTGGAAACAACATGTATGTTATGAACTCTGGGTATAGGAATTTGTACCCTGACTTCTTGAATGACTACCTCCCTTTCTTTTATACTCCCACTTACTTCACCTTCTTCAATGAATTTAGCATTTCCAGTTTCTATGATTCTAGTTGTATGATTTGGATAGTAGAATCTATGTCCCTTCAACTTTTCTGGATACCCTATGAAATGACAAGATAATGTCCTAGGATCCAATTTTTTTCATAAGGGTTATAGATTCTAGCTTCCGCTGGGCAGTCCCACACACGTAAATATCTTAAATCAGGTTTCCATCATTTCCAAAGTTCAAAAGGGGTTTTTGAAACTGACTTACTAGGAACCCTATTTAAGATGTGTACAGCGGTTTTTAATGCACATGTCCACAAAAATGTAAGCAATTGGGTCCTAATTATCATATTTCTTACCATTTCTATAAGGGTACGATTACGTCTTTCAGCTACACCATTCTGCCAAGGTGATCCTGGCATTGTGTATTGGGCTCAAATACCTAATTTTTCAAGGAGTTTAGCAAATGGGCCAGGGTGTTGCCCTGACTCCCCATATCTACCATAATATTCGCCACCTCTATCAGACCTAATAATTTTCACCTTTTTGCCTATTTGCATCTCAACCTCATTAATGTATATTTCAACGACGTTCACATACTGATATTTATCATGCAACATGTACAAAATGCAATAACGTGAAAAATCATCTATAAAGGTGATGAAGTATTTTTCTCCACCAATGGATGGAATATCAAAAGGTCCACATATGTCTGTATGTATTATTTCAAGTAGCTGGGTGCTTCTTGTGGCTCATTTCTTTGTATGTTTGGTCTGTTTTCCTTTAATACAGTCCACACATACATCATAATTGGCCCAATCCAGGTTATGGAGTATTCCATCTTTAATGAGCCTTTCAATTCTTGGCCTGGATATGTGCCTTAATCTTTTATGCCTAAAATAAGCAGATTTTTCATCATTAAGTGTACGTTTCGTACCAACATTAGGATGCAGGGTCACAAGAGTTTCAGAAAAATTATTTTCAAGATTCAATCGATATAAACCATCTAAGAAAAAACCAGAACCAATATTATTAGAATTTTTAATCAAACCAAAACTATTGTTCTTAAATTCAATTGCAAAACCATCTAAAGCGAGTTTAGAAACAGAAATTAAATTCCTAGAAACTGTGGGAACATAAAAAGTTTCTTACAAATCTAAAATAAATCCATTGCTTAATATCAGGCGAAAGACTCCAACAACTTCTATTTTAGCCTTTGCCTTATTGCCCATGTAGAGAAAATTCTCATTTGGATTTATTTTGCGGATCGAAATGAAGCCCTGCATCGAATTAGAAACATGACACGTAGAACCAGAATCAATCCACAAAGTGTTAGAAGGAGCGTTAATAAAGTTTGATTCGAAACAAACATAAATAAAGGGCTTACCTTTTTTCTCGAACTAGGCATTTCGTTTATGACAATCCCTCTAGAAATATCCCTTCTTTTTACAGAAGTGACACTTGTCGTTATTTTCCTTCTTCACAGTAGCAGTTGATGGTTCAGCTTGATGAGACGGACCAGGACCTTTCTTAATGCCCTTGTCGAACTTCTTCTTAAAACCAGCTCCTTTGACTGTAAGGTTTGCCACCTGTCCCTTAGTCACATGGCCATTCTGTTGCTTGAGCCTTCCTTCCTCCTGTACCAACATGCTTTGCAAATCATTTACATTCCAATTGTCTTTTATAGTGTTGTAATTGATTTGGAAAGGCCCATACTCAGGAGGTAGGGAGTTTAGGACGAATTGGACCAGAAAAGACTCATCCACTGTCATGCGCAAAACTCTAAGTCTAGTAGCCAAATTGGTCATTTCTATAATGTGCTCATTCATGATTTGAGTACCATCGAACCTTATAGTGGTCAGGTCAGCCATCAGTTTCCCAGTAAGGGATTTGTCAGCAGTGCGAAAGCGTTCCTTAATGTTGTTCAAATACTCTTTCGCTTTCGTAGTTTCAGGTAGGGAGGTTTTAATGTTAGCAGCAACACACATTCGCATAAACATTAGGGCCAACCTATTGGATCGAGACCATGCTTCATGGACAACAATTTCATCATCGCTACTGGTATCAGTAATAGCAGCGGGTTCATTACACATAATTGCCATGTCCAGATCAAGAACCCCTAGGTTGAACTCAATTTTCTCATTCCATTCAGAAAAATTAGTTCCATCAAATTTGGAATAGGACTGAGCTTGTGAATACAGGTTAAGGGGAACTGCAATTAATAACAATGTTCACAAATTAAATTTTCACACACAACATAAATTGCAAGGGTCGAATATTGAATTGTTGACTAAAGATTTTGGCATATTTCATTTACAATCTGAATATCACGGAATCTGTGTTAATCATCACATAATGTTCAGATTTGTAAAGATATATTACCCTATAATTCATTTATCATGGTCCCATAATTTTGGCATCTGTGTTTGCTGCCTAAACATTTAATACCATGATTAATGGACTTAATGTCAACTATTCTGTTTTTACAAAAACTAGTTCTAATATTGTTCAATTCAGATATTAGCATGTGTTGTGCTTCAATCCAATTTTATAACTGATATTAGAATAAGTCTTTAATGAATATAACTATATTATTCGTACATGTAGTCTCAGCCTGTGTTTGGCCTTTGACTTAGCTCAAATGAATAATTGTTTATATGTCTCAACTTAAATATAGTTGATCATGCCTTAATATTAACTATAATACGTAATCTATCAAAAATTACAAAGATACCAATAGCAGCTTAAATGCCTCAAAAACAGAATTGCCCAGGTATAGTAAAAACACAAAATACATGAATTTTGCGAAAAATAGCAAAAATGAGTTTTCACCATAATATCGAAGTAAAACATGACAGAAAATCAAAACTTTTTGCAGAACGTTAATATCAATTTTCTGCAAAGATCTATAAGCCCCGAGATTATTTCCTAAAATGGCAAAAATGGGGTTTTTAGGGCCTTAACGGCGTCAAAACGCAAAAGTAAGGTAGTGCACTGCCCATTGTTTACAATGGGTTTTGTTTATTTCGACGTTTTCAGTCGACCATGTCAGTTTCCTAAAATTTCGAGAAAGTTTTGACCCTTCATTCTCACCGGTGAGTATTGGCGACAGAAGAAAAAATGTCACAGAAAATCTCAGATACACTTTAAGAGCAGATTTAATGACAGAAATAAGACGTCGCAGAAGGTCTCAGGCACAAAAGCAATTTCGTTCTTAATATCATAACACAAATTCAAATTATCATAAGTACGATTATCATATTGCTTAAAAATTTCCAGATTTCCAGAAAAATAAAATTTTCAGATTTCCAGAAAAACAAAATTTCCAGATTTCCAGATTTACCAAAATTCTAGATTTCCAGATTTTTAAAAGATCATAAATCAGAATGTTATAAATGAGTTTTCATTAACGGAAAACATGAGATTATAAACCGCAAGCTCTGATACCATATGTTAACTAATACTATTTTGTTAATCATAAATTCGAACATGAATCATAAGGTTGTATCATGAATAAAACAGTTTTGACATGAATCCAGGATGTTTATCTTCATGCAATCACAGAACTGAAAATTCCTTATAACTATGATTTAAAAACTGACCTTTGTCCATCGTTGTTGAATGGATTAAAATGACTTGAATGCTCCTTTCTTAAATAGCCCAAAATATGAGAAAAACGAATTTCGGATTTTCTCTCCCTCCTTAGAAACAGTGTGTATTGAGATGACTCTAGATGGTGTAGAGGTCTCTATTTATAAGGAGAAGAGGGCCGGAATCCTAATTGTGGTGGGACTCTTTCCAAGTCTCCCACTAATGCCACTAACCATCATGTGACTAACGGATAAGGTTTACCCAAATCTTTTAATATCTTTATTTATCACATTCCTAATTAATTATCTGACATTTATTAAAAATTTTGTCACTAACATTAATTTCCAACATAAATAACACTAAGATCCCAAATATTTATGATGCTAATTTTGTACAAAATAATATTCTCAAAATGGTGTGTCTCTCAAAATTCTTCATAAACCACTATTTTCCAACACCATGCTAACATGCCACTAAAATAAAATGATGATGAAGTACATAATATGACAGAATAGATGCTCAATATGATAATGGTAAACAAAATGCGACAATACGAACACCGTATACGAGTCCAATGCGACACCCAAGCATTGTACCAATTCATTTCTTAATAACACATTGATGGGTCACCGGTACTCACCCTACCTCACTTAGACATCTCAATAGCCTTATTCTGGATATTGCACTTTTGGTGGGTGCCTATTCTCAATATCATATAAAAATTGAATGGCACTTCCCTAAATCACAAAATACATAATATACTCTGAATAACACATGGGATTCAAGATGAGTGAAAATAAGTGAGGAACAAAAATAATACTCTTGAGAGATTCATAGGAGCATATTGTGTAAATCCCGTACCCTAATCCGCTAAAAATAATATCGTATATGTTTTCACTACCAATTGAAATATTTCAGTCACCCAAACCTCGTTGTTGTGACTCTTCTCTTTCCATCACATTCCTTAGTTATAAGGATGTTTTTATTATATATAACCTATGAAAGATTCTTTCTAATGGTTCATGATGCAATGCCCCTTGTATATGTAAAGAGAGAAAGGAATTTATCTTAACACAGTAAGTTGAGAAGTCATGCAACTCAAGTAATTATTTCCTCTCCATAGCTTGGATGAGCATAATATTTTTGTATGCCGGCTCTCTCCTAGTTTGTAGGCTCACAATTATCAAGTCTGAAACTTAGCCCTCATGTTTCTCACGTGTATTCAAATGTTTAAAATAGATAGACTTAGTCTTGCGTGTTTTTGTGCCATGTATTCCAGTTTAGTCAAGCAGTAAACATCCATTCCTCCAAAAAATTTGCTTTCAAAATTAATTTAGTCTTTAAATATATTCCATTAGCTACATATGTGATATACTAATATGCATAAAAATGTAATTATTATACCCACGTACACACAACTATTTATTACCTACCAAAAATCTTAGGTATTTGATCACCCATACATGTAGATTATAAATAACATTATAAGTTCTATTTAATTTATCTTTATATACAATTTTGAAACCAACTGGTTCAATATCATTAACATATATTAGATTCTAATACATACCTACCAAAACACACCCACCACATCACAATATTCAAATATGTAACTTATATATATATAATAATAATGCTCTTGTGCGAACTAGTCCGCATTTTAAGAATGCGGACCGAACATGTGTCACCTAACAGTGCACCTAGAAATTATCGCCTAAATTTTAGGCACACTCTCTCTCTTTTCTGGGCTCACCGCCAGGTGACACATGTCCGGTCCTCATTCTTAAAATGCGGATTAGTCCGCACAAGAGCAGGATTGTATATATATATATATATATATATATATATATATGAGAGAGAGAGAGAGAGAGAGATAAACAAAATATTTTTTTTATTGATGTAGTGATTTAAATAAAATAAATATTTGGGGTTCACGAACAATATTATTCTTTTTTTATTTCCTTTTTAACAAATCTTAATAAGTTTATCAAAACTTTTAAATTATCTCCAACAATTCGACAAATGACAAATAAGCACAATGTTCATGAAGCTCCTGAACGTATGCAATAAAGGAGATAAGGAGTCTAACATATAGATTGTAGTCATCAAAGATCAACATAATAATATCCATACATTATTAACCACACTGTTGAAATAGAGTCATGTCTCAAAACGCTACAAAAAAGTCACATGAATGGATGAAAGATATTCATCCATATACGATGAAAAGGAAAATACAAAACTCTTTTTGTCTTTTTCACAAAATTATCAAAATAAAATATTTTTCACTTTTTCTTCTTTTTCTTAAAATCGAAAATCTTTTTGAATTTTTCAAAATTTGTCAGAAAAACAAAACTCTTTCTGGATTTTTCGAAAAAAATATATAAAAAAAACATGTAAATATACTATGATAATACCATCTAGAAATAAGTATATAAGATATGAATATGATAAGGACCTTATTCTAGAAGTAAGCTCAACCTCAATCATTAGGCTAGAGGAGTTCTCAAAAGGATAAGCCATCCTATGAAATTCCTCCATCAAATGTTGTGAAAGTCTTGACTAAAAACTCTACCTGCTCTCAAAACTTCTCAAAGTCTCCATGATGATGTACATGAACATGCGGAGTAACATGTGTGGGAGTGCATGTGGGAACATGTGTAGGAACACGAGTGGGAGAATATCGGGGAACATGCCGAGCTTAAAACAAAAATCTTTATGTCGACCTCTTTGTTTGCAACAAGAACAAACATAAACGGGCTTGGGTCCACCTCGCTCAAACATTTAGGACGAGCTCTACTTGGTAGGTTGAATCTCCTAGGTGGGTTAGGACGAGGGATATAAGGATCCATCATAAACTTTAGAATCGGCTCGGGTGCGGTTTTGGAAGTGGATGCACCGGCATGACCTATCCTTACCTCTCAATGTTACCTAACGCGAAACTGAGGAGCATATTTCCAACCTTATTATATGTGTCATTTAAAGTGACCTTAACCTCCCAGGTACATTCGATATCACCCTTGAGTTGGGACACACGGGCTTCAAGTTTCTCACGAGTCTCCAATGAAGATTAAAGATCTCTCGTAAGACTAGCCACGGTGTTGGTCAAATCGATCTTCTCCCTTCCTAAAATAATCAACTACCCACACAAAGAAATCTTCACCTTCTCGAGATGATTGACCAACATGTCACACTCTCTCAAAACTTTTGCCTCCTTCTCTAAATCACACACCCTAAGAGACAAGTCTCAGTGTAAAGATCACTAAATGTTTTTTGGAGTCCACCTTCTCCCTCATTCAAATTCTCATCCTCACTCTCACTCTCTCCATAATGAATCGAAACATCATCGAGGCACTCACGTTTAGAAATTTTCTCATCGCCATGGGACAAATTAGAAGTACTAACGTGATTGGCCATTAATGTGAGAGACGGTTCATGTGGTGATTCATCCCTAGAATTCATCGATTCAACGTCACTATCACTAAGAGTGGCCTTATTTGTAATTTTCTTGCCTTGTCTCTTAAGTCTAGTGGGACGCTTATGAGCTTTATGTACATTGCCCTCACACTCATAGTATCTTATCTAATCTTTCTCATAAACCTTCTTGCCCTCATTATTATTTTTATTGTTCTCAAAAATCTTTTCTTTGGAAAATTTGAGAAATTTTTTGAAATTTTTTGCCATAAAGGCTAAGTCATCCCACTCAAAATCAAACTCAGGATCATAATCATAAACTTTTCCTTTATTCTTTTTCTTAGTTTGAATTTTCAAAGCAATCCCTATTTCTTTAGGTTTAACTGTTTTAGGAAACATATATATCTCATACATCTGAAGGTCTCCTGCGAGACCTTCTAACCTAAGAGTATCTAGCATCCCTAACGAATTTAGCACGGTAACCTTAGGAATAACGCGGGCTGATAAGGATCTCAAAATTTTGTTAACAACTCTCGTCTCAGGAATTTTCTCACCCAAATTAAAATTAGAATTAATTATGTCCGATAAACGTGCATAAAACTCATCGAAATATTCGAACTTCAGCATGGTAATAGTCTCAAACGGTGTGGTGCGGTTATGTAGCTTAGAATCTTTTACATCATTAGTTCCCTCGTGAGTGAGATGGAAGGTATCCCAAGATTCTTTAGAAGTGGTGAACGTCATAATGCGGCGGAACTCATCAGGGTTAACAACTTTAGAAATAACACTTACGCCGTGAGAGTTATAAGTACTCCATTTAAATTCAACCCCCGTCCAAGAAGTGATAGATTTAATACTTACGAAATTATCGACAGTCACTGTGGGTGGAGTCCACCCTCTTTCACAAACTAGACAAGCACGTTAATTTATTGCTTATAAAGTAGATTTCATCCTAGCTTTCTGGTAAGCATAGTTTGACCCATCAAAAATCGACAGCCTGTTATACGGATTATTCATTAAATCCCAATTTTTTTAAATATTAATAATTTAAAAAAAAATTGATATCAATTTTTTTTTCTTGTAGAAAGGATCACACAGTAAATTAGTGCAACCAACTCTGATACCAACTTGAGAATGCAAGGAACTCAATGGAAAATTTTGTATAATTAATTGCCACACACCGAATTCAATTTTTAATAAATTTTATCTTCAATTAATTATGGTGTGCATATAAGATGATTTTAATTTTCAATATCCAAGACAAGCATGTAAATAGCATACGATATGAGTAAAAATCCCTAAAAAGGACAAAACATTTTATTTCAGCACTATTGAGAGTTTTGAACAAGAATCGACTCACAAAGACTTAGATAAACTAAGTGAGATGTGCAGAGCCTTCAAAACGTCAATAGAATACGACTTAGATCCAGAGTCGTCCATAGGTAGCGGTCTACCCTCAGTATCTACTAAGCACCCTCGTCTTCTTCTTCAGTAGTGAAATTCGATTTCACAATTCAGTAATAGAGAAATATCTCTACAAAGGTCTTTTAGCACGAAACCTTCTTGGTGACTTGATAAAGTTATCTAAATTATTCCAGGGGTTTGGAATGTTTATGGAGGTGTTTAATCACAAAAGGAGAATTCAAAAATGTGTTTTAGTTTATTTAAAGAGTTTTTAAGAGATCTAATCTCGTTCAGTCTTTTTATAAGAAGGTTGGATAGAAAGGATAAACACAAAAGATTTAGGATAGATATCATTTAAAAAATAATTTTCTCCCGATCGTTTGAGCGAATCGGGACCTCGTTCAACCGGCATATAAGATCTCATTAGAATGAGTTCAAACGAAGGCTTCGAATGAGATTCCAAAAAATGATGAAAAATGGGTCATTTTAAGATTAAACCATCTTGTTCAAATGAAGGAACAAAATTCGTTCGAATGACGCCAATTATCTTTCGAACGAGGCGTAAAAAATCTAGCAATTTTTTCTATAATTTTTTTAACTCTTTTTTAAATAAAACAACTTTTTAAAAAGTTTTAAACCTCATAAATAGTTAAAAAGTATTTTACCAATATGATAATTCTTCAGTGCACGTTGAAACGAATAATTCCCCCAATCTTCAAATGTCTTCAACTATGTCTTCGAGTCCCGATAAGTCAAGAAGGTGTCGTGTTTGTGTAACGCGATAGGCCAAACTAAAAATAAAATATGAGTAATTATAATCTTTGATCTTACAAAATTGTATATTTTCCTTGCATGATTATGATATATGTATCTCAGGGGGAGACGTCTTGACTAGGTTGATATAGTTTTAGACATTTTTCGATGTTTATTCAATTGCAGATTTATACTTTTTATATTCTCTTTGTATTTAAAATGTGTTTTTAAGTGTGCATGATTACAGGTTAGCAACAAAGCGACAAAGCTTTTAAGCAAATCAAAGCTACTCAAGTTTGCGTGTTTATAGAGCGTCTATACTCTTTTTCTTTTTGGTTGGGGAACGAGTATTTTTGGAGAGCTTGACGACCCATAGGATTTTGTTTTGGTTTTATCTCGGAGTAGCCAAAATAGGAGATTTTTAAGGACAAATTTTCAATTGAGTCAATTTGTATGTAATTGGCATTGTTCCAAACAAAACATTTGAGTCATAGGATAGACTTTGTGTTATTTTCCCCAAAAATCAATGACATGTTTGTTGAAGACGTAGCGGTCAAGCTTCAAAGATATAATACATCATGCCGAGTCCATCGTGACTGGTTTGTCTTCACATTTATCGAGGATATCGCAGGTATGAATGCATATTGAATATGGGTCCTTGGATATTTTTAAGGGTGCTTTTTTTTTTACTTAAAATTGTTTTGAACTGTTTTTAAAAAAATTTCAAGAAAAAAATTAATTTTAATCTCGTTAGAATGAGAATTGACCTCGTTAGAATGAAATTGAGTTTTCATCCGAAGGACTTTTTATCTCGTTAGAACGATTATCGAACGACCATCAAACGAGAATTCTTTGTTAAGGTTTGCACGTCTCCTTATAAGGTCGATTGAACAAGAATTATGTTTCGTTTGAATCAAATGCAGTTTTGTTAGAATGAAAAGCTAATATCTTTTAAACAACCCTGTGTTTTCGTTCGAAGGAGTTCGTCACCTCGAAATTCGTGCTTTCAGTATTTAAGGCGTGTTAAACTCATATTTTTTAAGAACTTTGGCGTAAAATGTTTTCCAACCTATATGCCAAAGTTCCAAATTTCTTATTTTACCCTTTACGTTTAAAGATCCAAAATTCGTAATTTATATGCTTTGAGATCTTGAATTTGGGCACCAAAGTTTTTTTCTCTTCATCTTGGGATAACTTGTTTCATGCAGTGGAATTCGTGTATGTTGTTTGTAGTGTTGATGGTTGTTGAGCCTTATCGATGGATACCGAGATGTGCGTGGACTCGTGCGTTGTGGCAGCTTGCGTGGTGAATTCATGCGTTGTACTATGGAGGAGAAGTCAAAGATTCAAGGCGTTTAAGGATCAAGTCATTAAGTAAGTCTTCTGTCAACTTTTGTAATTTCATATGATAGTAATCTATTTGGCTGGGTCATCTGAGGTTTTTCCCTTTGTGATTTTCCTCGTACATCGACATCTTGTGGATGATTGCTTTATTTCATCTGTTTATCACCTAGATTCATGCTTTAGGGTAAAAAGATAAAATTGGGTAAATCGGTTTTCCACAACAAAGGATTAAAATCAGTGAAAAGTTTTTACAAGGTTAAAATTTGTTTAAAGTTTCAATCTTTAAAATTCAAAAAATATAAAAAAAAATGGACTTTTGTTCATTCGGACCATCTTTGCCTAAGCACACACTGTTAGGGGGCAATCTCAACAACATCCTGACCAAACCATGTATATCTTTGTGCTACCTCACTATTCTCCCCATTGTTTACTTTTATGCATAGTTAATTGTTTTAATTACTAATAATTTACGAAATGACATAATACCTCATCAATCCCTCTAATTTTCAAAATCAACAATTGGTAACATAAAACTTGCATGATTAAGTTCTCTTCAATTCAATTCTCAACAAATATCCAATATAATGAGGTAAATTATCAAAATTTTAATAATACAACTGGTAAAAAGATGAGTAACATTGTTGAAGTAGTGACATGATAATCCAATAAAATTAAAGGAATTGGAGTAATTTTATTTTATTTACTATTAATTATATGGGATTTTTTACTTTAATACAAAACTATTTTTTTATTTTGGACCTTAATACAACTCTATCAGTTTATTACACTTTGCTATGATTTTCGTCGCTAAATGTATAAATTTCATCGCTAAAAGTGATTTTTGGTGACATTTAGCAACGAAAAAAGTCATTTGGCAATGGAAAATGTACTAAAGTCTAATAAACTAATAAATTTGTATTAGGGTCTAAAATCGAAAATTAGTAATGTACTAAAGTAAAAAAACAAATTATATTTTTGCCTCTCGCATCTATCCTATTATAAAAAAAATTGTGAGGTCGAACCAATCTTTTATTCCAGAAATAACCTTAAACTCCTCATGCTTATGTGTACAAAAATAAAATTATCAACTATTGACATTTTAAAAGAAACTATCAACTAAAATCAAACTCACAATTAGATGCACATGCATAATTCTCTAGTTTTGCAAGAAACCAAAAGATTTTTGTAAGAGCAAGTTTTATGATTGCTCATCATTTATTTTAATTTGGCGTATTATGTTACATCGTCATCATCATGTAATTCTCAAGAGCTTCAAAGTGAAGATAAATTAATGATCGAACAACAATTGTGGATTGAATGAGTTGAAATGACCGCTACAATAATCGAGAAGGTATATGGTTTTTATCTTTGCATAAACATTTTATTCACGGATGTTTTTATAATTTGTTCGAGGCATGTTTTTAAAATATTTTCAAAAGAATTTTATTTTTATTTGTTGCAGTCATTTGAATGACATTCCATCTTCGTTCGAAAGAAAGTGAGAGCTTATTCCAATGGACATTAAATGAGTATGTTTTGGTCATATAACTTAATTCATTCGAAGCTCATTCAAATGAGATTGACTTTTCGTTCGAACGAGATGTTGTTTTGGTTCGAATAAAGTCCCGTTTTTGTTCAAATGAATTTTCTCAATTTTTGTGTCGACTTGATATATATTTTTTTTTTATATAAAATGGGGTCTTGGAATCAGTATTTCTCATAACGTCTCCAAACTCTAGTTTGTTTAAAACACTTTTCTTTTCCAAATCAAATCCCTTGAATGATTTTTTGAGCTTTATCAAACCCAAGAAGAACACCATACATGTTCAAACCCTTGTAGAGTGGATTCTCTACTACTGACCTTGTGGAGTTAAACCTTTGTTGTTGGAAAAGATAGGAATAACAATTACTGAGACTGGTTGGTAGATACCGAGGCAAGGGGAGCTTGCTATGGGATGGTGGTTGATCTATATTAGTTTTTGTAGACAACTTGGATTGAAGACATTACTGCCTCGTTTAGTGGATCTCTAAGTTTTGTAAGTCTGTTTATGTCTGTCTGTAATATCCAGTTAGAAACAATGTTGAATATAGGTTTTGCTCAAAAGGGATTTTTCTTCATCTCCTTCTTGTGTTTTATTTGGGTTGTGGTTTGTTAGCATTTAAATTAAAAATATAGTTTATGTTTACCTTAGTTAATCAAGATAAAATTTGTACTAAATTGAATTTGGCGTGTGTGTGACCTACTCTACTACTTATACATATAATCGGACTACTCTATCGCATTTTTTAAATTGGTATTAGAGCTCGTTTCTGCAAGTTACATAGATGAATCCTGGTGGTTATATGAATAACTCATACAATAGGCTACTTGTTTTTTATGGGACAAATTATGCCTACAAGAAATCTCGAATGAGGCTATCTCTAAAGGCGATTGATGAGCACATTTGGCTTGCAGTTAAAAGGGGGTGGTCTCCTCCTACTGTAACTAATGATAATATCCTTGGTCTCAAGCCAGTCATTAATTGGACTGACGATTACCTTAAACTGTGCAATTTTAACTCTCGAGGCTTAGTGAAATTTTTTGTGCTGTCACACCTGACGAATTTTATCACATCATAATATGCACCACGTTTAAAGAAGCTTGAGATATCATTCTTCTCACCCACGAATGTACCAATGCTGTGGAAGCTTCTAAACTTTAGAACCTCACAACACAATTTGAGACAATTAACATGCTAAAATCTTAAAACACTTGATGAATTTTATGCTCGTTTGTTTGATATTTTAAATTCATGTTATACTATGGGTGAGCAAATTCATGAAACAAAAGTGGTTAAGAAAATTTTAAAACCTCTTGTCCCATTTTTGTGCTAAGGTTAATGTCCTCAACTCCTTGGAAATTTTAGATACTCTTGGGTTAGAAGAGCTCGTACATGATCTTAAAACTTATGAATTAAATATGTTTCCTGAAACCAAAAGGAAAAAGGAAGGAATGGCTTTAAATGTGAAAACAAAGAAGAAAGAAAATAGGATTGCTTTAAAAGCTTAATCTAAGAAGAAATAAAATGTTTTTTACTCTAACTTCGAGTTTGATTTTCATCTATATGATCTTTCCTTATTTGCAAAAAAAAATTAAAAAACTTCTCAAATTCAATAAAGAAAATTCTTCCAAAATAGAAATTAAAAGTTTGAGAAAGACAAAATGTCAATACGGGCAAGAATATTTTTGAGAATGATCAACATATATCTAGAAGTGATTACCCTAGGAAATTTCAATTGGAGAGATGCTACGAATGTGAGAAAAAAGGACATAAAGCCCATGAGGGTGCTACAATACTTAAAAGTTAGGGCAAAAGCAACGCTGTTTACAATGCCACTCTAAGCGATATCGATGTCGAGTCGGTGGATTCTGGGGATGAATCAACACATGAACCTAATTTGTGTGTGTTCATGGAGATTCACATTAGTAATTCTAGTTCGTACCATGCCAGTAAGGAAATTTTAAAACGTGATAACCTCAACAATATGTCAAACCAATTTGGAGAGAGTGGGGATGAAGAGAATTTGAGTGAGGGATAAAGTGGCCTCCAACGTGCCTACGTCAATCTTTACAAATAGTCTCTAAGAACCTAAAAATAAAATAAAAATTCGAGTCTTAGGGTGTTGGCTTTAGAAAAGGATTTGAAAGTTTCAAAAGAGTACAAGGGATTGGTGAGTCAACTAGAGAAGTTGAAAGTTTCTTTGTGTGATCAACTTATTGTGATTGATTGGGAAAAGACCAATTTGACCAACTAAATGGCTAGTCTTACGGGAGATCTTCAAGCTTCATTACAGACTCGTGAGAAACTTGAAGTTCGTGTTTCCCAACTCGACAAAGATCTCGAACGTGCCCTAGAGGTCAAGGTTACTTTAGAGGACACATCTAAGAAGGTTGTAAAGATGTTCATCGGTACAACGTTAGGTTTTAACGAGAGGCATGTGATATGCTATGATGGTGCATCCACTTCCAATGCCGCACCAAACCAATTCTCGAGTTTGTGATGGATTTGTATAGGTCTTGACCTAAACCACTAAGGATAGATCGTCCTAGGAAATTTAACCAAGGTATACCCAAACACATCTATGTTTATTCCCGTTGCAAATAAAGAGGTCACCTTCAAGAATTTTATTTTAAGTTAGGGAGAATTTCTCACACACGTGTTCCCACACATGCTCCTACATGAGTCCACATACGTGTTGCCACACATGCTACCGCACATCACTATAGAGGTTTTACTAGTCTTCGAGAGCAAGTGGAGTTTTTAGTCAAGGCTTCCTAATGTTTGATGGAAGAGTTTCAAATGATGTCTACTCCTGTTGAGAAAACCTCCAAAACTAGTGATTGAGATCAAAACTTGTATCTAGGATAAGGTGTTTATCATATTGCCATCTTTTGTCCCTAGTACTAGATTGTATTTCTATGTTTATATTTTGAATAATCCCAAAGATTTTCTTTTCTTTTAGAAAAAGTCTATAAAAAAATAAAAATATTTTATTTTTGATAAAAAATTTCAAAAATTTGAAAAAAGATTTTTTGTATTTTGTTTTACATCATATATGAATGTGCATTTAAGATGTTCGAATCACAAATACATTCCATCCATTCATGTGACTTATTCATGGTGTTTTGAGACTTGGATTCGTTTCTTTTGTGCACTTAATAATGCGTGGTTAGTATTTCATAATTCTTTGATGATTACTTCCTTAATGTCAGACTCTTTATACCACCTTTATTGCACGCATGCATGGACTTTTTAAAGATTTTACTTTCTTGTCATATGTCAAATACGGTGTTCTCATCTCAATCGTTCTTAATAACAAACCACATGTATTAGGAATAAATTATGCTTGTAAGAGCCATTGGCCCTTTTTTTCTCGAAAAAATTGATTTTTTGTTTAAAGCAATGGAAAAGGGGCTACGAAAGAAGCAATCTTCTTTGCATTAAAGGCCACAATCGACAAGAGACTAAAATATTATTTCGGAACACAAAAATAGAAGTGCCAAGGATAAATTTTTTATTTTCTTTCATTGATGCTTCACTATCATGATCATTATGATTCCTTTGAAAAAATTTGAGAGCTTACGCTTAACACTACACCAAAATTGACAAAATGTCACCTTTCAGTCGGCCACCCTTGTCACGGTCACCGTGACAAAACCGTGACAATACTTAAAATAATTGTCACGGTCAAGGACTTTGACACGACCGTGACAATATCTTCAGTAAAAAAAGCCCTAGGCTCTTTTTTTTTCCACCGTTTTTTGGTTTCCCTCTTTCTCTCTCTCTATAAGCGATTTTAGCTCTCTCTCTCTCTCTAAGGTATATTTTTTTCCTCTATTTTTCTTTCATTTCTATATGTGTGTGTATATATATGTGTGTGTATATATGTGTGTATATATATGTGCGTATATGTATGTGTATATGTGTGTGTATGTGTGTGTATATATGTGTGTGGTGGGGGAGGGGGTGGGTAGTGGGGTGTGTGTGTGTGCAGTTGTGGTGGGGGTGGGGTGAGGGGGGGGGGCAGGGGGTGTGGTGGGGGGAGGGGGTGGTGGTGGGGTGTACGTGTGCGTGTGTGTGGTGGGGGTGGGGGTGGGGGGAGGGGGGCTGCGTGTGTGTCTATGTGTGTGTGCGCGTAGTGTCCCTTGTAAAGAATTGATTGATTATTAATTTTTTTAGTAAATTAATATATGATTGCCCCTTATTGTAAATTAGTAAATTAATATATGATTCCCCTTATTGTAAATTAGTAAATTAATATATGATTAATTATGAAAGTAGGATTGCCCCTCATAGTAAATTAGTAAATTAATAATTGAGTAGATGAATTAATTGAGTAGATGAATTAGAAGGAGTACGAGATACACATTTGTTGTTGACATTGCTGTTGGATTATTTTGTTTAGTAAATGTTGGGTTGGTTAGTTTTAAAAGTGGCATGACCACTGGATTATTGTCCATATGGGGGTGAGATTTTTCAACTTTTGAGTAATTGAATTTGAATATAAATAAGACATAATTAAATGAAACATATATAATTATTAATAATTGAATTTGAATATAAATAAGACATAATTAAATGAAACATATTATATGTAATTATTAATTATTATTGGATTATTGTGTGTGTGGTGGGGGGCAGGGGGTGGTGTGTGTACATGTACATGTACATGTACGTGTGCGTGTGTGTGGTGGGGGAGGGGGTGGGGCAAAGTGGGGGAAAGGGGTGGGGCAAGGTGAGGGGGAGGGGGCAGGGAGGGGGGAAGGGGGAAGGGGGAAGGGGGTGAGGCAAGGTAGTTTAATTGAGTAGATGAATTAATTGACTAGATGAATTAGAAGGAGTACGAGATACACATTTGTTGTTGACATTGCTGATGGATTATTTTGTTTAGTAAATGTTGGGTTGGTTAGTTTTAAGGGACATATACCAAATAGTCCCTCGGACATTTTTTAATACCCATTTAGTCCAAACTTTTTTATTTTGCCTCAAAAAGTCCTTTGTCACATATTTTGGAGAGGGAGTGCCGCTGGCGCGGACCTCTAAAAATAAGAGGATATTGAGTACGTGAGGGACTAAATAGGTTAAACTAAAAATATGTGTCCTTTTTAAAAAATATATATTTATAGTAGGGACTATTTAATAATTGACCCTAGTTTTAAAAGTGGCATGACCACTGGATTATTGTTCATATGGGGGTGAGATTTTTCAACTTTTGAATAATTGAATTTGAAAATAAGTAAGACATAATTAAATGAAACATACTATATATATAATTATTAATAATTGAATTTGAATATAAATAAGACATAATTAAATGAAACATACTATATATAATTATTAATAATTGAATTTGAATATAAATAAGACATAATTAAACGAAACATAGTATATATAATTATTAATCATTATTGGATTATTGTGTGTGTGTGGTGGGGGGCAGGGGGTGGTGTGTGTACGTGTACGTGTGCGTGTGTGTGGTGGGGGAGGGGGGTGGCGACAGCGTGGGGGAAAAGGGTGGGGCAAGGTGGGGGGGAGGGGGCAGGGATGGGGGAAGGGGGAAGGGGTGGGGCAAGGTAGTTTAATTGAGTAGATGAATTAGAAGGAGTACGGGATACACATTTGTTGTTGACATTGCAGTTGGATTATTTTGTTTAGTAAATGTTGGGTTGATTAGTTTTAAAAGTGGCATGATCACTGGATTATTGTCCATATGGGGGTGGGATTTTTTAACTTTTGAATAATTGAATTTGAATATAAATAAGATATAATTAAATGAAACATACTATATATAATTATTAATCATTATTGGATTATTGTGTGTGTGGTGGAGGGCAGGGGGTGGTGTGTGTACGTGTACGTATGCGTGTGTGTGGTGGGGGAGGGGGTGGGGGTGGGGCAGGGGGTGGTTTGTAGTAATTGTACATATTTGCATGTCTTATTCTAATTTTTTTTATCTGTAATAATAACATTTTTTACAGCAAATGTCTCTTTCAGGTATTAAGGCGAGGATGATGATGCTGGTTATGATGATGTCGTCTAGGCTCAGTGGTAGCGGAGGCGACGAGAGCTCCTCGGCCCCTAGGCTCCCCAAATATGGGAAATTTGGGATTACCATCGAGAACAAGTCGGAGCTATTAGCGAGATCCCTCGAGCTGCTAAAAAAGGTCATCGGCCCGGGGTTTATGAGTTGGAAGGAGGTGCCATATGACCTCAAGTTAGCTGTTTGGGCGGCACTAGAGGTAATATATTTATATTTATATGAATATTTCAATTTCAATTTCAATTTCGATTTCGATTTCGATTTCAATTTTATTTTATATTTATATTTATTCGCAACTAACATTGTATTTGTTGGACAGGAACAATTCAACTTGGATCCAAAGCTACGCGATTCCGTCTTGGAGCAGTTGAGGGAGTAACACAAGACGTGGAAGAAAAATATGCGGACACGGTACTTTGAGAAAACACGAGAGTCCATTATCCAATGACGTGAATCCCTCCCGCCCAAGGATCCGATCTCATTGGCACAATGGCAAAAGTTCATTGACAATGAGATCGGGGAGCGACAATTGGCATCTCGCCAATAGGGGAGGAAAAATCGGGCAAAAAAGACTGACGTGCACTACTCCGGCCGGACGTCTTACGCCGAGGTGGAGCATAGGATGAAGGTAAGATTTAATTTTTCTATAACTACAGAAATATATTATTCTTCATTATTTTACTTTGCGCGGACGATACTAATTTTACTTTATTTTATTTCAGGGGGTAGGGAGTGGCCTTGGGGGTAAGCCACATAGGCTCGATACTTATGTGGCTCTTCGGACGAAGAAGGGGAAGGACAAGGAGGTGTCCCCGAGCGTCGCGGCCACAATTGTAAGTAATCCGACCGTTTAATTTTTTTTAATTACGTTGTAATTTTTTAGTTTACTCATTTTACTAATCATGTGCTTTTTGTCGTTTCAGGCAAAGCTTTAGGAAGTGCATGAGTAGCAGTCTGATGCCGACAAGGCGTCTTTATACACAGTGCTTGGCTCTGATCGCAAGGGGCTGACAAGGGGGTGAGCTCGCGGGTGGCCAAATCTAAGATCATCGGATTGGAGACAAGCGACATCAGGTTAGCTCGAACGGTGGATTCACGTGACGCGAAGTTGTCCCGTTTGGAGGCGACGGTCCAAGATATGTACTCATTCATGAAGCGTACGTTGGGCAGAGACTGTAAGGGGAAAGGGAAGGAGAAGGCGGTGGAGGAGGACGAGGTGTGGGAGGACGAGGCGCAGGAGGACGAGGATGTGGACCTCACTGCTTCATCACCGACACGTGCGTACTTCGATGATCCACTTCCTTATTTGACTCCATTCCCCAGATCAATGTCGACAATTGGTTGGCCGAGCGTGTTCATATTGGACGTATTTGATGGCCAGCGGATAGAGCGGGGATTGAGGGACCTGAATATCGTATAGGGTGGAATAGTTCATGGAGGTGCGCTTCAAGAGATCTGAGAAACGTGTGTTCTCGCGTTCAAATGATCAAGTTATATATAAAACCCTTTTAACACAAACAAACCCTAAACATGCAGCAGTATGTGATTGAATAAATTGATAATCTACGCAAGAACATTCAAACATATGCAATTAAGGAAAAATCCCCCTCAGGGGCAAAACCATTTATTTTCACTATAATTTGTAAGAGAACGGCTTACAATCGGATTACAATGAAAATACAAGTTGACTAAGAATTACCCTCGGGTATCGGATTCTGTAGTCGCGGCTGGAATTATCCCTTTACAGTAGGGCTGCAATGAAGAAGAAGAAGAAGAACAGTCTCCTCCACAAGGGTTGAACAAACCAAAGTTGTGTTCTTGGGTTGCAAAAGGATTCACAAAGGTTTGACAATGATGTGTGAATCAAAACATGAGTCTTGGGACTCAAAAATATGAAGACTAGATGTATTTGGACTCTCAAATTCGTCTCCTAAAGTCTTGCAAAACAACTCCCCCAAAGTTGGTATTTATAGGAAAAAATATGAAGAGTCCCACGTTCTTAAAACTCTAAAATTGTATCCAGTGTACAAAAAAAACAGCATTCTTTAAGGAATTTTCTCTATCTTCAAAAGGTCATAACTCCTTCACCGTAGCTCGGATTGAGGTGCCGTTTTTTCCAGTATCTTTGTTACGGCGAGCTCTTCAACTTTCTAGTTGACCAGACCTCCGAACTATAGATGTGAAATTACGAAAATACCCTTGAACTCTCTTATTGTGCCTTTTTTCACTGTTTTGACTTCCCTTGCGTACCACTTGCATTAAGTCCCTAAAATCTTGGAACGTGAAGTCATTGAGGCAGATGTGGGACATATTAGTGGAGATAATGCATGCTTGATTCCCGGAATTCGGATAGAGGCCGTCATGTGAGATCGTGAGGAGACGTGCCAAATGTAGCGGCGTACGACATAAATAAATGAAACATTTCGGACGTGTGAAAAATGTCCTTACAAATCTCCCCCTATGTCTATGCCGGTACATACATAAAAAATCCGAATTATCAAATATGAAATTGCCTATACAAATCTACCCTCCCATGAACCCAAAACTGGAAAAGGTACAAATGAATAGTCTTCATCGTTTGTTCTTTAATTCTTCAGGAATCTCACAACTTTTCTCATCAGGGTGTGCAACATATAGATCTGCAATCTTCATACCTACACACATGAGACAAAGCAAATACCACGTGACATATCGAGTTTGAAATGAGATAACATGGATATCAATATATGATAAAAACATAAGCAACATCTCAAAAACTCCCCCAAAATATGATAATTCTTTCTCCCCCTTTTTATGATGTCCCCAAATGGACAAATTAGAGAAATAAATCAAATAAGCAAGTGTGGGGTGTCACTAGGATAAAAACACACCATGAATAAACAGAAAGCAACCAAGTCAATGATAGCGTAAATGAAGTGGTGTGATCAAATTCGATAGGAAAATCAATGCATACAAACATGACATATGTGCACGATGAATATTGGATATTCCTAGCGAATGAACTCAAATGCTTCCCTTGGTGTAAAAGAGTGACAGTATAAGATATTGACTCAATCAAATCAACAAATCAAAGCTCAAAATAATTTTCACACCAATAACGTCCAAAATGATTTTATGATTTTTCAGGACTTTCAAGGAAGTGCAAACCCGTTTAGATTCTCCAACCAAACTCCCTCAGATATTGTATTGAATAAAGGCATTCTAAATTCTCAAACTTTGGAGAATTGATGGTGAAACCTAAGTGGCCCATATTTGGCATGAATTGCTTTTTATTGCCTTTATATTTTTTCGGGCTCTTTTAACCTCTTTGGACCTCGGATATCAAAATTCCTCCATTTTTAGGTCCTTTTTAACGGTGGCTTTTGCGCAAAGGATAGATGATTACCTTTCGCAGCCCCTCCCCGTTATACAAAACCACACAGTCTCACCAAAACGGTTTTTACATGCATTCCAATCTTGTCAAGTTTTATCGCATATTGTACATTGTATAGACATGATTGAGATGAAAACACGCAAGCCAACATGAGATAGACAAGTGCAATAATCAAATATAGCCGTGCATGTGTGCAATAAAGGATATATGAGTCAAACATGTAGGAAGATATCATTAATTACATCTCAAAGACTCCAATCAATGTAAAGCACATGGATGAAATGATGTAGCCTCTCAAATCTCTATCAAACAGTCACATGGATAAATGGAATGAAGTTGTGACTTGGCTATCTTACATGCTCATCCATAAAAGAAGCAAAATACAAAAATCTTTTTGGATTTTTTCAAAAATTTGGAAAAATAAAATCTTTTTGTGCTTTTCTCAAAATTTTTCTTAAAGGAAAATCTTTTTGTATTTTTTTCAAAAGAAATATAAAAAGCAAAAAGATAAAACAAAGTTGTACAACAAAGTAATGGTACATATAAAACAGACTAGCAATAGGAAGCATATGATATGAACATGAAGAAGCATCCTATTCTAGACATAGACCAACCCCTCAGTCAACTGTGCAAATCCCTAAAGATTTCCTAAGACTCTCAAATCTAAGGGCATCTAAAGGTTTTGTGAAAATATCGGCTAACTGACGGTCGGTAGGAACAAAACTCAGGGATACAACTTTCTCTTCAACTAACTGACGAATAAAGTGCTCACGTATCCTGATGTGTTTTGTGCGCGAATGCTGAACTGGATTGCGGGATATGTGTATCGCGCTCGTGTTATCACAGGAAATGGTCATGGTGTCCTGTGATATCCCATAATCCTCCAACATTTGCTTCATCCACAAGAGTTGTGTGCAACAACTCCCGGCGGCTATGTACTCAGCCTCCGCAGTGGACAAAGAGATGGAATTTTACTTCTTGCTCAGCCAGGAGACAAGAGCAGAACCAAAATAGAAACACCCACCAGAAGTGCTCCTACATCCATGTACATCCCCAGCCCAATCGGCATCCGAGTAGGCGAACAGACGGTCATCGGTATCAAAGGAATACCAAATCCCGTATGAGAGAGTCCCACTTACGTATTTAATAATACGTTTTAGAGAAAGTAAATGTGACTCTTTTGGGGATGCCTGATAACGCGCACAGACTCCAACACTAAAGGCGATGTCGGGACGACTGGCAGTCAAGTAGAGGAGACTACCTATCATACTCCGATATAAGGTTTGCTCTACGTCCTTGCCTGAAGTGTCCTTACTAAGCTTGGTAGTGGTACTCATAGGTGTACGTGCATGCTTAGCGGAGTCTAAACCAAATTTCTTCACTAGGTCTCTAGCATACTTGGATTGGGAGATGAACATCCCATCGTCTAGCTGACGAACCTGGAGACCAAGGAATAATGTAAGCTCACAAACCATGCTCATCTCAAACTCACTTTTCATCTCCTCCTCAAAGTGGTGAGCATGCTGGGAGCATGTGGATCCAAAGACTATGTCGTCCACATAGACCTGGGCAACCAAAATAGCACCGTCATCTCTCCTGACAAACAACGTCATATCTACTCCCCCTCTCTTGAAGCCACGAGCTAAGAGATAGGAAGTAAGCCTCTCGTACCAAGCACGGGGTGCTTGCTTCAAACCATACAAGGCTTTCCTCAGATAGTAGACGTGCTCAGGGTGCTGAGGGTCTTCAAACCCTTTTGGTTGTTCCACATAAACCTCCTCCTGTAGAATGCCATTCAAAAAGGCACTCTTGACATCCATCTGATACACCTTGAAGCGCAGATGACATGCGATGGCGAGCAGAAGACGGACGGACTCAAGCCTCGCAACAGGAGAAAATGTCTCCCCAAAGTCTACACCCTCTATCTGTGTGTAGCCTTGAGCGACCAACCTAGCCTTATTTCGGATTATGGTACCATTTTCATCCATTTTGTTCTTAAAAATCCACCGGGTACCTATCACATTAATCTCACTAGGTCGGGGGACAAGTTCCCAGACATCATTCTTTTTAAACTGAAGCAACTCATCCTGCATAGCAGATATCCAGTGTTCATCCTTGAGTGCTTCTTTATGGTTCTTGGGCACGACTTTGGACGCGTAGCAAAGATGGCTAACAACGTTCTCTAGCTGAGCACGAGTCTTGACCCCTAGAGTGGGATCACCAACAATGGCAGAAGGGTCATGACTCTTGCGAACCCAAGAAGGTGTGTCCCCTAACACAGGAGTAGGGTCCACAGAGTGTGAGAGAGGAACAGGTAAATCACTGTCAGAACAATCCTCATCCTCACACTGAAGGTTAGGATCAATAACCGTCGGAGGTTCGTCATCTTGCACGGTGACGTTTATTGATTCCATAATCTTAGAGCTTTTCAGGTTAAAAACCCGGTATGCTCTTCTATTCGATGAATATCCTAGAAATATTCCCTCGTCGCTTCGGGAGTCGAACTTTCCTAATTGCTCTTTATCCCGTAGGATGTAGCATTTACTCCCAAAGACACGGAAATATGTCAGGTTGGGCTTCTTGCCAGTCCACAACTCATAAGGAGTGTGAAGTGTGTGTGGACGCAGATACACCCTATTCACCGTGTGGCATGCAATAGACACTGCCTCTGCCCAAAATCTCCTAGAAACTTTACGACCTAGAAGCATAGATCTAGCCATCTCTTGGATCGTTTTATTCTTTCTCTCAACAATCCCATTTTGCTGAGGAGTTCTCACAGCAGAAAACTCATGTTTGATCCCAAGGCTATCACAGTACAAATCCACCTTTGCTTCCTTGAATTCAGTGCCGTTGTCACTACGTATTCTGTTAATAGTGACACCGTGTTGATTTTGCAGGACACGGCACTTGGTCGTTAAGAAATCTACAGCATCGGATTTCTCTCTCAGAAAACCTACAATGGAGTATCTGGAGAAATCATCTACCATCACGAGGATGTACCTCTTACCACCTAGACTCTCAGTACGAGTGGGACCCATAAGATCCATTTGAATCAACTCCAGAACACGAGAGGTGGTAATGGAATGTAACTTCCTATGAGGACTACGAATTTGTTTTCCCAATTGACAGGGTCCACAAACGGTCGAAGTTGACTTTCCAAGAGATGGTAAGCCACGTACTAGGTCCTTTTTAGATAAACGATTGAGATCTCTAACGTTCACGTGACCTAGACGTTGGTGCCACAGATCTATAGGAGTGATCGTGGCGCTGTTGCAGACAAGTGAGGATGTGGGCTCAGTCCCATAGCAATTATCCTCGGTCCTCACCCCTTGCATCAAAAGTTTACCGGCTTGATTGTAGACTTTACACGCGTCCCGGTCAAACTTTACTGCAAAGTTAGTGTCGCACAGCTGGCTAATGCTGAGAAGGTTTGCTTTCAAACCTTTGACGTACAAAACATTTTCTAGCTTAGGAAAACCAGGTAACTCGATAGTACCTCGTCCTATAATGCTAGACTTACTCCCATCTCCAAAGGTGACTCTGCCATCTTGATAATCCTCAAGAGTAGTAAAAAATGAGGCATCACCTGTCATGTGTCTGGAGCACCCACTATCAAGATACCACTGTGAGGTATTATGTGCTTTGAGAGCAACATGAACAACAAAGGCCTTTTTATCTTTCTTAGGCACCCAAGCAGAGATGACCTTTTGTTTGCCTTTGTTTGTTTTAGCTGGAATGTAAGAAGTATTCACTAACGGCGAAGACATCCGTCGGAATTCTTTCATCAAACTCTGAGTCGTGGCAGCTAAGAACTCAACTCGCTCTCTCAGGCTAGAAAACTCATCAGTATGTCGTGGTGGAGTAGTAGTACGTCGTGTTCGACCCATGCTATAGCAAGTTTCCCTAAGGTGGCCTTTTCTTTTGCAATAAGTACAAAAGAGCTCAGTCAAAGGCGGACCTTGGTTAGCTTTTCTTGGTCGAACTCTCCTTCGAGGTTTTTTACGGTGACCATAAGGAGTTGTAGTAAACTCAGGAACTGGTCAAGGTGCAATTTGGGACGTGGAGGCACCATCATATCCAATTCCTTGACGATCACCAAAACCTAAAGCGGGGCCGAGGAGCATCTTTCCCATCTTCCCAGATCTGTCCTCGATTTGTACCTTGACTTCCCGTGCTTTCTCAAGATCATGAGTCAGCTGGGCAACAAGGGCTTCAAGTTTCTTCCGAGTCTCCACGGAGGAATGGAGATGACTCGTAAGACTAGCCACTTGCTTGATCAAGTCCCCTCTCTCTTTCTCTAGAGTACTCTCTCTCTCTCTAAACAAATTCTCATTCTCGACACAGGTAGATTCTCTCTCTCTCTCAGGGCGGTGCAGGTGGAGAACTCTCTATCTCTCGCTTTCCTTAAATCTTCCTCTAGGCAAGTGATCTTAAGAACTAACGCTTTGTTACGCTTTTTAGTTTTAAAAGACTCAGAATATAACTCAGCGTAGGCGCGTTGTATATCACTCTCGCTCTCACTTGTGTCATCCTCCCCCTCACTCACATCGATCTCACTGTCGAGGTGTCCCTGTGAAGTATCATCCTCATCGTCGTGAGGAGAACTAGGAGTGCTCACTTGGCTGGCCATGAATGCGGTGAAGTTACACTCATGCGGTGACTCATCTCCAGAATCCACCGTCTCGACCTCACTGTCGTCACTAAGGGTAGCATTAAGGACAACTTTCCCTTTCTCTCTATTCAGACGATTGGCACACTCAAAAGCTCTATGACCCCTACCATCACACTCAAAACATCTCTCACTTTCTTTCAGAGAAGGATTTTTGGAAACTTTTTCATTTTTCTTTTCAAACTTATTTTTCTCAAATTTCTTTTTATCTTTAAAATTGCCATTTTTCTTAAATTTGAGAATCCTCTTGAAATTTTTTGCGAAAAGAGCCAAATCATCTAAGTCAAAATCGCACTCAGAATCTGACGTGTCAGTCTCTCTCTTTCTAGATGACTCTACCCTCTTTCTAGCTGACCCCTCACTCCTTCTCTCTTGGGATTTAAGAGCAATTCCCTTATCTTTAGATTTAGAATTTTTAGGAAAATATCAATTTCATAAGTTTGCAAATCTCCTACAAGTTCTTCCAATTTTAGCGTATTTAAATTACCCATAGAATTTAGCACAGTGACTTTAGGGATAAAACGCTTAGGCAAATAACGAAGAATCTTTTTAACAACTCTAGCATTCGGAATATGTTCACCAAGATTAAAACTAGTATTCACAATGTCAGAAAGTCTAGCATAAAATTCATCAAAGCATTCAGAATCATGCATGGTGATTGTTTCAAATTGAGTTGTCAAGTTTTGCAACTTAGACTCTTCACAGCATTAGTTCCTTCATGGGTGAGTTGTAAAACATCCCATGCCTCTTTTGAGGTGGTACACGTCATTATGCGTTTGAACTCATCAGGTGTGATAGACCCAGAAATAACACTTAGGCCCTTAGAATTAAAAGATGACCATTTAATTTCTTCATCAGACCAAGAAATGTCAGGTTTCAAGTTGGTCACATTATCAACAGTCACGGTGGGAGGAGTCCACCCTCGTTCAACCAAAATCCAGACACGTTCATCAATGGCTTTTAAAGCCGACCTCATACGGGCTTTCCAATAAGCATAATTTGTCCCATCAAAAATAGGCATTTTATAATATGACTTCTCCATTTGAACACGCACTTTTTCAAAAATCAATTTTTTCAGAAAATTGATATCTTAGAAAAATTTTGCGGAAAAAAAAAGGAATACGCGATAGATTAGCGTAACCTGCTCTGATACCAATTTGAGAAACGTGTGTGCTCGCGTTCAAATGATCAAGTTATATATAAAACCCTTTTAACACAAACAAACCCTAAACATGCAGCAGTATGTGATTGAATAAATTGATAATCTACGCAAGAACATTCAAACATATGCAATTAAGGAAAAATCCCCCTCAGGGGCAAAACCATTTATTTTCACTATAATTTGTAAGGGAACGGCTTACAATCGGATTACAATGAAAATACAAGTTGACTAAGAATTACCATCGGGTATCGGATTCTGTAGTCGCGGCTGGAATTATCCCTTTCCAGTAGGGCTGCAATGAAGAAGAAGAAGAACAGTCTCCTCTACAAGGGTTGAACAAACCAAAGTTGTGTTCTTGGGTTGCAAAAGGATTCACAAAGGTTTGACAATGATGTGTGAATCAAAACATGAGTCTTGGGACTCAAAAATATGAAGACTAGATGTATTTGGACTCTCAAATTCGTCTCCTAAAGTCTTGCAAAATAACTCCCCCAAAGTTGGTATTTATAGGAAAAAATATGAAGAGTCCCACGTTCTTAAAACTCTAAAATTCTATCCAGCGTACAAAAAAACAGCATTCTTTAAGGAATTTTCTCTATCCTCAAAAGGTCATAACTCCTTCACCGTAGCTCGGATTGAGGTGCCGTTTTTTCCAGTATCTTCGTTGAGGCGAGATCTTCAACTTTCTAGTTGACCAGACCTCCGAACTATGGATGTGAAATTACGAAAATACCCTTGAACTCTCCTATTGTGCCTTTTTTCACTGTTTTGACTTCCCTTGCGTACCACTTGCATTAAGTCCCTAAAATCTTGGAACGTGAAGTCATTGAGGCAGATGTGGGACATATTAGTGGAGATAATGCATGCTTGATTCCCGGAATTCGGATAGAGGCCCTCATGTGAGATCGTGAGGAGACGTGCCAAATGTAGCGGCGTACGACATAAATAAATGAAACATTTCGGACATGTGAAAAATGTCCTTACAAGATCGAGTCCAAAGTGCTCGTCATGCATGTGATACTCGGGAAGGAGAACTCCCTATTGTGGTTGCGCGAACAATGCGGCACGATGTATATTAGTGGGTGTGTCAATTCGTATATCGTGTGGCCTACTCACCTCCTCACATTTACCCCAAACATGTAGTGACATTATTTTTAAGTTGGTACATTTGAATTATATTTGGATTATATCGTCATGTATATTGTTTCTATTTTGAATATATATTTGCATTATCTTTAGTTTGTTTGGATATATGATGTTTGAACAGGTACAACGTTGCTATAACAGGTACAAAAATACTGCTGACAGTGGCAGTGGTAGTGGCCATATTGCCCAGTAGATTTTTTTTAAATTCTGCCCAGAATTATCACGGTCATTGACTGTGACAATTTTTTTAAAAAGGGTCAAGGCTTTGTCACGGTTATTAACCGTGACTAAACTCGTCACGGTCATGGCCCGTGACACAACCGTGACAATTCTGACGAACTTGTCACGGTCATTAACCGTGACACGTCCGTGACAAAAAAAATTGTCTCGCCCTGAATTGTCACGATCATTGACCTTGACAAGTTGAACTTGTCAAGGTCAATGACCGTGACAATTAGGCAGATTTGGTGTAGTGTAAAATGTGAAATTTTGATGGTGTTATAAGTTCAAGATCAATGGATTTGAACAATGACTTCCTTGAAAAATATTAAATAGTTTGGCGTTATTGATTTGAAAAGCATTAAAGTTCATGACATTTTGCATAAGTTGAGTCAATTTCGCTTTGTTCGATATTTTTTACACCTAAGGTTGAATCAAGCTCTTTTTTTTAAGAGTATCTCCTTGACTTCGTGCACCTTTGCTTCGTATGCCTATATTGATTTTTTCTTGATTTAAGTTCACACAATTTTATTCCATTTCATGATTCGAATATTTTCATGCTATTCCATGGTGTGATTATTTGTATTTGTACTTATAGGCACTTTTTATACATATGTACTTTTTATATACTTAAAAATTTAATTTTTTTTCAAAAATAGTTTATTGCATCATTGAATCCTCATCGCATATGATTAATTGTTTATTCTTTGTGATGATATTTCATGTTTGGATTCATGTGATGCTAATATTTTAGGATTAATTTCCAACCCTTTTTCTGTTACTGACAAAAAGGGGAGAACATTTTGAGGGGGAGTTTTTTTATATTTTCTTTAAACTCTATTCGTCACAATAATTCTTTTACTTCATGTGTGTAAGTCGTTTCCACCTTGATGATTTCATGGACCACACGATGAAGACTTTCAGTTGAAGACAAAGTCACTTGTGTCTTTTACTTTTCGGGTTTAGGAGGGCATAAGTTGTACTTGTCTTAGGATTTTATTTTCGATATGTGTTTTGTACCGGAATAGCCAAAGGGAGGATATTTGTAAGAGAAAGTTTTATGGCTGCTCATCATTTATTTTAATTTGGCGTATATCGTTACATCGTTATCATCATGTGCTTCTCAAGGGATTCAAAGGGAAGACAAGTTAGTGACCGAGCAACAATTGAGGATTAAAAAGGTTGAAATCACTACTACAATCATCGAGAAGGTATATGATTTTGATATTTTCATACACACTTTATTCAGGGATGTTTTTATGATTTGTTCGAGGCATGATTTTAAAATATTTTTCAGAATAATTTTTAAAATTTTTTTGTAGTCGTTCGAATGACATTCTGTCTTCGTTCGAACGAAAGTGAGAGCTCATTCCAACGGACATCAAACGGGTTGTTCTGGTCACAAAACTTAACTCGTTCAAAGCTTGTTCAGACGAGATTAGCTCTTCGTTCGAACGAGATTTACCTTGGTTCTAACGAGATGCTATTTTCATTCGAACGGAGTCCTATTTTTGTTCTAACGACTTTTCTTGATTTTTGTGCCGCCTCAAAATTTATGTTTTCTATAAAATGGGGTCTTGGGATAATTATTTCTCAGAACTTTTGATGAGATTTTTTTTTATCCATATCCAAAAGGTGTCCAAACAAAAGTATGTTTAAAACACTTTTCTTTCCAAATCAAATCCCTTGAATGATTTGTTGAGCTTTATCAAACCCTAGAAGAACACCATACATGTTCAAGAGGAGCTTGTTGTGGAGTTAAACCTCTGCTGTTGAATAAGATAGGGATATTGATTCTCGGGGTTGATCGGTGGATATCGAGACAAGAGGAGCTTGTGTGTGGGACGGTGGTGGATCTGTATTGTTTAATGTGGAAAACTTGGATTGAAGGCATTACTGCATCGCTTAATGGATCTCTACATTTTGTAAGTCTGTGTATGTCTGTCTGTAATACCTAGTTGGAAACAATGCTAAAAATAGGTTTTTCTCGAAAATGATTTTTCTTCATCTCCTTGTGTTTTGTTTTTATTTAGATTCAAAACATCTTGCATGTTTACCTAAGTTAGTAAAGATAAAATTTGTACTAAATTGAATTTAGTGTGTGTGACCTACTCCACCACTTATAATCGGATGACCATATTTCGTTTTTCACTTCTACAAATATGGATAAAAGTGAGATTATTAGAGATGTAATTGGTCAATAATAGTAATACAAATTCACATTACTTAATACAAATTCACATTACTTATGAAAATCTGCCATGTTCTTCAATCACATCCGAGCGATGTCAAACTTTTTGACGAGGGATTATGGTCAAAGATTAGCTAAATGAAGTCTTTGCGAAGCTTCAAGCTAGTGTTTTTTAGTGTAAACAGAAAGGAGAAGACCCTTTTTACAAAGACTCATTTTTTCCAATAAAGTTGGGAGCTTTTAGCCCCCAATGGTTGTAGTTTTTGGGGCAGTTCGTCCTGCTCCTTCTTCCCTAATCCGTTTTTCCCGTTACACCAACCCATTTTCTCTCTCCAAAAATTCAATTCCAGTTTCAAGATTTGGTTTTTCTCCCCTCAATCGTATTTTCAAAGCTTGTCTGCAATCTAGTAAGTTCTCTATTACTTTATGGGTTATGAATGATTATAATTTTGTTCCAAGTTACATTCTTGATTTGCAAATTGATGTATGTGCAAAAGTTCTATTCTTGATCTGTTATATGCATGTACAATTACAACCCCATGTTGAATAGAGTTTTTTTTTAACTCAATTTTCCAAATATATTTCTGTGTGATTTTTCTTTTATTGGTTTCTTGTTCAGCTTGTTTTTTCACGTGAAATTAATCTGTGTTTTCTAGGCTTAGAATTCTTAGTTTACAATGTGTGTATATATTGTCACACTCACTGAGTTTTTTTTACACGTAGTAATGGTGAATAAAGTTGAAATTGTACAAAAAAAAAAATCAATTAATTACTTTGATGAGTAGTACAATGTAAACTAGTAATTATACAAGTGGACTTCCATTATGGGATTTCTATTTGATTGGATATTCAGCAATTTATAAATCATGCCTTAAGCAATTGCATCACTGTGGTTTGAATAGATGTACTATCAGTGGATAATTGACTGGATAAATGAAGCCATTGTTCCCTTTTTTTGCTCCTTAAACAATTGTTTCTCAAATAGATTTGGAAGATTGATGCCGTTCCAAAATATAGTGGCACATTATCTCTATCTGAGACCATTAACTACTTTATTATCGGCACCCTATAAAAAGAACTTAATTGAGACCAAGGGTTGTCGGTGTGCTACCTAGACCATCCCACAATTGGGTAGTGAGTGTCTAAGTCTCATATGCAACCACATCCCCGCCATGTTTCTGCCGGTCTTTCTGTAACCGGTTTATCTGGAAAAATACGTATCCATATTTTTCCACCACGACGTGCATTTCATGTCATTGCAAATTGCTCGTCAACTTGCTTTTATTTGTCTAGATGTGATCCAAGCGGGTTCAAGTGCCTGAAGAGCATATTTACCGAAACAAATATTATTACCTCGAAAAGATATCCCCTTCATTCTTCCTCTATGACTCATTTCATTACTTTGATGATCTGGAAGCTAACAAATTTATACTAGCATTTTCCAGTTAGTTGCAGACTGCAGTAGCTCTTGACCCAAGCTAACTCCTTCAGAATCTAATAAGGCTAACTAACCAACTACTAGAAGCAAAATTTACAAATTTCATGACACCACACAGACTCCAATTTGTACATATTAGAAGCTATTGGCCGACCCTTGCTTCAACTATAGCTCATGACATATTATTTACCAATCATCGATTTTCTTCAACTGATAATGTTTTGAGTGGAAATAGCACAAACCCCAAAAAGTAATGATTTTAGGGTGCGTTTGATTGCAAACATGAAAAATGCGTGAAAAGTAGTTCATTTGCATGACAAGTTGGAAAATGAGTGGAAAAATATATGAGTTTTGGTTTTACTTATTATATTTTCCATGGAAACCAATTCTTTGATGGAGAGGTAAGAAATATTTTTCAATAAAAATGAAGTTTGAGATGGAGCACTTGTTATGTGAACGACTTTTTTTCTTATATAAAGTATTCGCAATCAAGATAATACAAAGGCAACATATGAGTCGAAACTATTTTCTATAGAAAAAATTTCCATGTCAATCAAACACACCCTTATAGTAAACTCTTATAATATCATATCAACTCACAAATGTAAAGTCTCTTTCCCAGTGAAGGGCTGCAATGTATAGGGAGAGGCTAAGGGAATATTCCTAGCATATCCTACATTGGGAATGTTCTAGTACATGGGTGATGTTTTTATAAAAGTGATATAAGCTATAAAATGACAATGGAATCGTCTGCATTCCTTACTAACCAATGCTCCTTATATTCCTTTTCTACTAGCATAAAAGCAAAAAATAAAAATAAGCATAAAGAGAAACCATGAATCGCTCGAGCCAAGGGCGTCATATACATCATTCCCCCTCACTCGAAAAATCTCACCTCGAGCATGGAAGTGGGAAAAGAGACCATTATCAGAGCTGCACAAACACCAGGGGATTCCCCACTTACCGGCTCATGAAAACACCCAAAACTACTGGCTCGCAAAAGCCGAGTAAAAGTTGCTTGAGACCCAAACCAACGTCGGAGAATCTAGACTCAACCCAAAACCTACCACGATGAGAACTATCACACCAAGTAATCAGAGGGGGGCAACAATACTAGGAGGGCCAAGACAGGCAAAATGAACCCCTTCAACGCTAGATGCTGCATCGCAATCTTCGAACAACACTTGGACACATCCCCGAATGGGTCCACACCACAAACCCGGGTCCTTTCAAGTCCATATAATCTAATGAACCAATGCCACACACACACACACAAACAAGATTTCAGGAATATCATCTTCTATTTCAGAGAGTGGGAAGAGCTCATCAACATTGTATGACTCCGCAATTCGAATTTCGTGTGAATCACATGCCAATTATCTGCAGAAATATTAAAATGGAGTAAGAAGAAGTCACCAAACACTTAATAACTCTGATAATAAATCCAGCCTCTTCAAAGATAAAGTAAAAGTTTTCGATGTCAAAACCCTCAAAGATCGAAAACTTGGTACGAGTGACCAAACATTTCTCGACAAAGATGCTGAAGAAATTCAAAAAGAGTAATGTGAAGACTCCTCACAACCAACGAATCTGGAGCAACAACCAAAGTAATAGGATAAGAGGGGCAAATGATCGTTAGAATCAATAGTACCAAGTCCACAGCTTACCTAAGGGTGAACGACCATGAGGCATAACTAGGTCTCCTCATGCTTTTGAACCCAAATATTGTACACAAGCTTTAACTTAACAATCAATCGGGCATACTCAACGATATGTGCGCGACACTCTTTTTTTTCAGCGCGATCGAAATTATTCCCGTATCGAAACCATGGACCTCACGATGCCACGAATAATGGTCCGCCCAAACACTGATCTCCTCATGGAGGTTCACAATGACTTGAAGACTTTAGTGTTCCATAACTGCATAAAACTCGATTTCCGAAAGATTGCCAACGTCTTCCCCCACTAGCCGCACTGACGTAGATTATCTGCTTGATGCCTCCCTCGGCCAAGGCTAGGCATAACGAGGGTTGGTTTGGGATATCAAAAAGTGGCTGCAAATTTTTTTTTTTTTGGGTGTGTGTGTGTAAAGGGGAATTTTCAAAACTTGAGGGGATGAGGTGGCTATTGTGATGAATATGCAAGGGGGTTACGTTGTAATTTTGATAGAGGGATCGATTTAAAACCTTTGGTCGGATTCAAAGAAAGAATAAACAAAATTCCTTAGTGATCCCACACCATCAGCCTTTTTTTAGGATTAGGGATGGCAACGAGTCATGTTGAGCCGAGTTCGTGTTGGGTGATAAACGAATTGGGTAAAAAATTCATCCACCCAAACACGATTCATTTACTAAACAGGTAAAAAAATTAAATTCATACACGATTAGTTTATATAACGGATGACATGACACCGCCCGTCTACACCTGTTAAATAAACGAATGGTTTCCATTCATTTAACGCATTTAACCCGTTTAACCCAATTCCCCTATTTAACTCAGTTCACCATTTAACCCTATTCACCTGTCTAACCCAGTTCACTCGGTAAATCGACTACTTTAAAAAATTAGGGATGAAACAACTTACTTATACTTAGTTGAGAATGGAGAGTTGTCATAACAAATTGATGTGGGATGTTTGAATGGCGGGTTGTGAATGAGTAAACGTGTTAACGGGTGATGGATTAAACATGGGTGGTGGGTTGTAAACGGGTGGCGGCTCACCCAGTTCATAAATTAAACGGGTCACTAACGGGTTTCGCGAATATACATGAAACCGATTCGTTTTCTTAGCGGGTCTAGTGGTCCACCCGTGTATGACCCGATCCTGTTAAGGCTAGACCCGAACCCGTTAAACCGTGTCGATTTTGTATCGTGCTAACGGGTCGTGTCGCAAATTTCCACCCCTACCTTGAATGTTCAACAAGTTGTTGTGGCATAGTTATTGGGCTCCCCAATAGTTCGTGATGTGAATGAAGAATTGGGGTTATTTTTAGTATTTTTGTCATTTTTAGTCTTTCTTTTATTTTTAGTATTTCATTGAATTTTCCTTTCTTTGTTAGTATTTAGAAGAAGGAAGGTTATTGGCTCTTAGGGACATAATTGGAATTAGATTCTTATCTTAAAGGTCAAGCAACCTCCTTCTTATAAATACCCCTTATGTAGCCTCATTTGATGCATTCTTCCATTTTGTGAGATTTTGATTAGAGATAGTTTGAGAGAGAGTTATCTTTTCTTGCTCCCATTTGACGTCATTTACGTCAGTTGGTATCAGAGCCTAATCGGTTCTACGCAATTGTTGTTGTAAAAAAAATAAAAACTCGTAAACAACGTCACGTTGGGTCCAAGAAAAATGAACACCTTCGCGGCAAACCCTTTTGATCAAATCATGGCAACCTTCAACCAATTGAGGGCCTAAATGGAAGAAATCAACGCACGAAATCCACCACCGGCAACCACCTTGCACCACGACCCCCTCCTCCTCCAAATTTCGACCTACCCCTGCCACCCCCCCTAAAGACATCTCGAACCACCCACCATTATGAACCCTAACCCTAATTCAAGAAACCAAAACCCTAGCCCCCCAAATCCCACCACTCACGCTTCCGCAACCCATTTCACACCTCTACCCCCCAAAATCAAAACCCTAACCCCATTCTACCCACCACCACAACAAGAAACCCCTCAACAGCCCCACCACCACCTACCGCCGCTTCTTGGCCATGTTCCGTCGTCGGCAAATCACAAGGGGCAGAACCCCTCGGATCACAGCCGCGTACTGCTGCCATCGGGGAAGTAGATTTTCGATCAACTTTTTTTTGCAAAAGACGCACCTCACACCTTTAACTTCCCCAACCACTAAACCGATGGTGGGCAGGGGCGAATTCCACAACTAGCAGATGTTGACCAGCCCCTCTGGTCAGACCAGACCTCTAGCTAACCTTTTACAGTCTATTCCGGTGCCGACCAACCCCCACTACCCCCACCCGGCGTCAAATCCCTTCCCTGCCCCTGAATTCCATCCACAAACCACCACAACTCCAGTTGACGCATCCATCCTTCCAAACCCTGACCGAAACCCGCTTCTCATACCTGGATCTGACCCAAAACCCGCCGGACACTTTCAAATCCTTAGTCAGCCGTCCCCACCAACTGTAACAATTCTAAATCCAACCCAAACAGCCCTCGATCTGAACCAGCGGGGTCAGAATAGCCCCTCCACCCTTTGGCCAGCGCCTTCCAGGCTGTTCGAGCAGCTTTTGGTCTTCCAAGACGCCATCCGACCTACTTCCGGCATCAATCAGACCTGCCGACCAGTTTTCTGCAGCAACAGTTGCCGCTGTCACTTTTTTTAGCAAAGACACTCTTGGGTTTTGTTCCCCCACAACCCAAGAACC
This sequence comes from Sambucus nigra, assembly GCA_949130495.1. NCBI lineage: Eukaryota > Viridiplantae > Streptophyta > Magnoliopsida > Dipsacales > Adoxaceae > Sambucus > Sambucus nigra. The sequence continues at coordinate 75,485,090 of OX422210.1, read as the reverse complement.
TCTTGACCAAAACCCGAACACCAACACATACCTCCTTTTGTTCTGATCCCCTCGCGAACATGTTCAAGAACTAGGGTTTCACACCAAAACCTTGGTTTTTGATCCGGGTGGTAGATATTTTTGATGTTGAACATGAACGGCATGAGGAAGAAGATGAAGATTAATGCAAGAATTGAAAAACAAGAATCTTCTTCAAATTTTCAGCAAATTCATTTTTTGGCCCTTCAAGTTGTCTCTTCCGCAATTTTGGGACATTTTTGCATTCGACCTCAATTTTTAAAGTTCGAGGACGAACTTCTTCGAAGGCGGAGAGAATGATGTGAATGAAGAATTGGGGCTATTTCTAGTATTTTTGTCATTTTTAGTCTTTATTTTATTTTTAGTATTTCATTGTAATTTCCTTTTTTTGTTAGTATTTAAAAGATGGAAGGTTATTGGCTCTTAGGGACATAATTGTAACTAGATTCTTAGCTTATAGACCAAGCAACCTCCTTTTTATAAATACCCCTTATGTAGCCTCATTTGAGGCATTCTTCCATTTTATGGGATTTTGATTGGAGAGAGTTTGAGAGAGAGTTATGAAACGGCCCTTTAGTGTACTTTAGGTAAAAACAACTTTGTTCCAATTTTAGTTAAAACCAATTTTAACTTCTTAAACCCTAAACATGCATCTAAGTGATTAAATCCATTTGATGAATAAAGCATGGGTAAACGAAATAATTTTAGGAAAAATCCCCGAAGGGTAAAACCTTTTTATTTCACTATAATTTGTAAGAAAACGGCTTACACGGATTACAATGAAATAAGTGCAACATACGAAATACCCGCAGGTATCGGTTTCGATGTCTCGGCTGGAACTTTCCCTTTCCAGGAGGGCAGCAGTGAAGAAGAGAAACGACTTCTCCACAAGATACTTCGTAAGGTCTCCTTCTACAATGGCACGCAACTTTTCGGTTGTAGAGTTCTCCTCACAAAGTGCAACACGGTGTAGTGAATGGATTATCTTCCGGTAAACGCGTTCAAGATCACTTAACTTTGGAATTGAGTAATACAATCTTGAATAAACACCGAAAGATGACAAACTTGTATGGGAATAAGTTTTTCGAAACTGTTCTGCCTACAGAAACGTTTGCAGATACGTTTTTATTTATAACCAAGCTGCACAGAGTCCAAGAAAACGAAAACACGAAAATCGAGGCGGCAGGTCGTTCGAGCGAGATGAGATCTCGTTCGCGCGACATATCAATGTCGTTTGAACGATTCATTATCTCGTTCGAGCGAGATACAGGAAAAAATAATATATATATATTTTTTAATTTAATCCTCGAATTTTCTTAAACTGTTTGCAACTCAGAAATATTTTTAAAACATAAAAAGATTTAATTCCCAAACATTAAACTCACACAGCATTTAATCAATATACAAATTACCCAACTACTCACAAGTATTCATACCAGAGTGATCTTAAACATATGCAACACGTCTTGACTTGTAATCTTCTTGAAAGCTTTGATTGCACATTCTTGGACTTGAACTTTGTCGTAGGCTTTAAATAAACTCCATAGATAACTAGCCTAGATTTAATTTATTTTGTCCGAAATTAAGCCAATTAAAACAAATGAATATGCTAAGAATTATGTTCTTACAAATCCCCCCCTTTGGCTATTCCGGGACAAAACTAAACAGAGCTATATGCCATAAACAAATACATGTCCTAACCCACAATGACAAAAATAATACAGGACTGATGGAACTGAATAATCGGCAAGCATCTGAATCTGATTCTGTCTCTGAATGTGATGTATCAATGAATATCTGAATCTCGGAAAACAATACCTACACACACGAGACACAACCAAATACCCAAGTGAAGTATGGAGGAAATAAACTGATATAAAATCATAATAAATACTCCCCCTACATCACATATCTCTCCCCCTTTTTGCCTGGAATAGACAAAAGGTGGGACAAACACACCATATCTAGCAATAAAATATGAGAATGAATCAGCATATCTAGATAATCAATAGCAATATGACAACGGGTAGCAAAAGATAGCAGAAACAGAATAATAAGGCGAGAATCACTAAAACTGCAAAAATAGACTGTACATCCATGTCATAAAAACCAAGATAGATATAACTGATCGAAAGAGTACATCATATCAGAGAGAGTACAAAATACATCAGGAATATGGATGTCTCAGATACAATAAAACAAATACAACTAAGCATCGGCAGAATCATCATCAGCAGTGTATGTGGAAGAAATATGACCAAGTCCAGATGAACAGGCGCTTCTTTGCTGCTCTCTCTGCCGCATCTCATAAAAAAATGCTGTCATCCTGGACTCAGCACGAACACGTGCTTCGGTCTCAGCATCAAATTTAGCCATGATAGAATCATACATCCCGGACTGGCTGTGCCTGTAAAGAAGAAACCTCCTCCTTAATAGGACGTGCAGGTGCAGGAGTGGGGGGTGGTGGCGGAGAAATAGTAGACGTGCTCGGACCAGTGTGATCAGAGGCCTGACAAGGATCAGTATCAGGGATGACTCCCTCTGAGGGTGGAGCTCTCGTTGCTTGAGGCAAATGACTCTCAGAACGAGCGAAAGTATTATGATCAATAATACCAGGCGTAGGGAGACGCAGATCACCCTCTAAAACAAGTACACCAGTAGTAGTGCAAAAGGTGGAAATGAGAATCCCATATGGAAGAGCAGGAGGGACAGGGATGGAACCATGGACAGTGACCGAAGATATGACTCGAAGCATGACGGTCGGAAGATCGATATCCCACCCCTGAGAAACATGGTACATAAAGTAAACGATGTTAGACCCAATCTATGTATGATTTATCCGAGGATAAATGGATGCTGATACAAACCTATTTAGTACACGGAAGGCAGGGTAAAGCTGGCGATGATACATCGTAGATACTGCCAGAGGAATCTCCCAGAAACAATGCCGCAAAATATCATCATAAGTAGGTCCATCGTCGGTATAATGAGGGAACACAGCGTCTGGAACACGAGGAAGGTGCAGAAAAGTTGCTATGAGATCTGCAGTGACGAGAACAGGAACGCCACGTACAGTAGAAAAGATCCCCTTAGCGTGAGGAAGAGCACGGAAGAAAAACTCTCGGACAATGTCCGGATAAACAACCCTACGAACCTCGAACATATATTCCCAACCTTTAGCAGATAACCAACGAGGAATACCTAACTCAGGAAACTCAGCATAACGAAACACCCTCTCTGAAACAACTGACCGAATGTGGAGACCCAATGAGCAGTAATGATCATACTCAACATGAGTGGCCCACCTCACAGGTGAGTATGGGGGCCGACTAGCCTGAGCTCTCTGAGCTTGAGCAGAGGGTGGTGCCTCATCGAGTCGCCCGGAAGGGGCACCACGGCGTTTAGGTGGCATGACCAGAATGAGTAATGTGTGAAGTGAAAAAATACCGTCGCGGAGGAACACACGCACATCTAAGCACCTATCTCCGTACAATCGTCCAACCGAACCACTGCGAACACTAGCCACAATCACAGTCAAAATCAGTAATAGAAACAAGAAATTTCTCAAAAAAATTAAGAATGAACATTGTTACCTCAAAACCATCGGAAAACGGGAACAACACGCCGGAGAAATAATGCAGGAGGAGTGTTGAAAACGAAATCGCCGGAGAACTACTGTAAAAAAAACACCCCCGAGAACAGTGCAACCGACGGGAAACAACTGTCTGAACAACCCCTTAGCGGATGGTTGCTAAACGAGCTCAAGGGAGTATCAATGGCTGATATAGGAGCTCAAGGGAGAGAAACGAAGACTAGAGGAGGTTTAAAGAGATGACAGAGGTGAAGAACGCAACTCACAACTTTAACCACTGAAAATGGCGGAAATTTGAAACACAGGCGCTGTTGTCGCTTGAAAAAATGAGAACGACAGGAGAGAAGAGAGAACGACGGCTTAAAAGAAACCCTAATCTCACGAGAAGTCGTTCGAACGACTTAAGGATGTCGCTCGAATGACTTAGGAAGTCGCTTGAACGACGTGTTCGCGCGACATGAGATGACGTTCGAACGAGAAATTAAAATTTCCAGAAATACCCCAAAAACATTCAGAATTTGCCCAGTGAAAAAATTATCCCAAAACAGTACCTGAAACACAGAAACAGACTGCAAAACAAAAAACAGTGTAAAAAGCGAAAAATGGGACTTACATGGTACTAATGTGCTCAATTATGAAAGAGGATTGATTGGGGGTGAACTACAACAGATGAGTCATCATTTCAATACGTCGAAGTGATCAAAGAGTTCTAATTGATAGCAAGGAATCATCAAACTTCATCAAAGCCATGTGTGACAAAATAAGTGAGTTTGATGAACTAAACTTAATCAACATGCATACAAGTCCGGATTGTTGACGATTCTACAAACAATAGCGTCATGATACGATGTTTCAACATATGATTCGTGGTGCAAACCCGTTTAAATTAATTTCCAACCAAACTCCCTCAATATATGAATTTTTCAAGATCTTTAGAAATATCTATCAATCCCTACTTAGAGAAAGTCCTATTGGCCCCAATTATGGCATTTATTTCTTTTTATTGCCTTGATTTTCTTTTGGGCTCTTTTAAACGGTGGCTTTTCACGACGAGTCAATTTTATACCTTCGCAGCCCTTTCCCGTGAACACTCAACATATTTTCAATACCAATTCTCACGGAAAACGGTTCTTACAAGCACACCTCGTCCTTAAGTTTACTTACGCATAGATGTCAAAATTGAGATAAGAACGTCTCACTAAACTCAAATATGCAAGAGAAGTCAAACATTCATATAAGCTCGTGCTTGTGTGCAAGGATGACATATAAGCAAAGTCGAGTCAAAATGCATATCAAACATCGAAACAGCCGCATAGTGCAAAGGTTATTCTAGGCATCAATAATAATGACCAAAAGTCCTAGCCACATGAATAATGAAAGAAGGGGGGAATCAAGCACACTAATATCCCATATCAATCATGTAACCTCACGACTCAAAAATCAAAAAATCTTTTTGTATTTTCAAAAGTTTTTATAAAAAGAAAAATCTTTTTGTATTTTTCGAAAAGACTCAAATAAATAACAAAAACAAGAAACATGCCATAACACTAGCCAAATATAAAGCAAGATGTAAATACTAGTGTATGACAAAGCAACGAACAACCTCAATCGAAAGAAGAAAGATGAGGAGAATCACGAGCAATGATGCGAGAATCACAGAGTTTTATACCTAACGCTTCTAAATCCGACTTTCTAACCCAAGTAGGTTTGAACCGACGAGTAGGGGCATTTGGAATCGGAATGGCTCTAGACTTTCTTGGAGCGTTCTTAAGATCGTAGCAAAACCGTCTAAGATGACTTCTCCTACCGCAATGAGTGCAAGAGTAGATACGGTAAGGAGTATGTCCTATAGGCTGATTATGCCTCACGTTCCTAGGTGGTACTCTCCTAAAGTTCCTAGGAAGCTCTCTTGTTGGCATGGTTTTGGCTTTGGGAGCAGGTGCGACATGATTATTAAAGCCAATACCTCTCCAATTATCATTGATTTCGACGGTGCCTAAGATTTTGTCTAACTTTTCAGACCTACCCTCCAAATCAAACTTAACTTTACTCGAATCTCCCAGTTTTTCTTAAAGCTCACTTATCCTTGACTCAAGTAAACGCGTAGAATTTTCAAATTCCAGGATTTCCTTTTTCATAGTCTCCATCAATCCCCGAAGACTATCTCTGTCACCCTCGACATATTCTAGCTTCTCTCGAATTTTCTTTTCTTGTGCCCTAAGATCCTCAATTAAAGAATTGGAATTATTTATTTCTATGGCACGTTCTTTCAACATAGCTCCTAGTTTCACGTTTGCTTTCTTTGCTTTTAAAGTTTCTCCATACAATTCTTTGAAAGCAGTTTGCAAATCTCTCTCGTCTTCGCTCTCATCCTCACTCACCTCCTCCTCACTCTCAGGAGTATCAACTTCAGTGGTTGCGGAAGAATCATGTAAAGGTAAGTCTTTATCACTTTCATGACTATCCACAAAGGTGGAAAGATCACGCTTACTAGCAAAAAAATATTCTTCTTCTGGCTCACTATCACTAAGGGTAGAAACACGATTTATCGGTTTATTAAAATTCTCCTTAAGTTTAGTGGGACACTCATCTATCCTGTGTCCAAAACCTTCGCAGCAAAGACACTTTTCACGATCACCCTTATTAACATGTTTTTTAAGAGCAGTTTTCATGTGAGATTTCCAATTAGATGATTCAAACAGGTGAATTCTAAAATCATCAAGACCACCGAAAGGCATACCTAAAGACACGGGATCACAAACACAATAAAATAGTGCAACAAGCTCTGATACCAATTTGAAACGGCCCTTTAGTGTACTTTAGGTAAAAACTACTTTGTTCCAATTGTAGTTAAAATTAATTTTAACTTCTTAAACCCTAAACATGCATCTAAGTGATTAAATCCATTTGATGAATAAAGCATGCGGTAAACGAAACAATTTCAGGAAAAATCCCCGAAGGGTAAAACCTTTTTATTTCACTATAATTTGTAAGAAAACGGCTTAAAATAAAATAAGTGCAACATACGAAATACCCGCAGGTGTCGGTTTCGATGTCTCGGCTGGAACTTTCCCTTTCCAGGAGGGAAGCAGTGAAGAAGAAAAACGGCTTCTTCACAAGATACTTCGTAAGGTCTCCTACAATGGCACGCAGCTTTTCGGTTGTAGAGTTCTCCTCACAAATTGCAACACGGTGTAGTGAATGGATTATCTTCCGGTAAACGCGTTCAAGATCACTTAACTTTGGAATTGAGTAATACGATCTTGAATAAACACCGAAAGATGACAAACTTGTATGGGAATAAGTTTTTCGAAACTGTTCTGCCTACAGAAACGTTTGCAGATACGTTTTTATTTATAACTGAGCTGCACAGAGTCCAAGAAAACGAAAACACGAAAATCGAGGCGGCAGGTCGTTCGAGCGAGATGAGATCTCGTTCGCGCGACATATCAATGTCGTTTGAACGATTCATAATCTCGTTCGAGCGAGATACAGTAAAAAATAGTATTTTTTTTTTTAATTTAATCCTCGAATTTTCTTTAAACTGTTTGCAACTCAGAAATATTTTTAAAACATAAAAAGATTTAATTCCCAAACATTTAACTCACCCATCATTTAATCAATATACAAATTACCCACCTACTCACATGTATTCATACCTGAGTGATCTTAAACATATGCAACACGTCTTGACTTGTAATCTTCTTGAAAGCTTTGATTGCGCATTCTTGGACTTGAACTTTGTCGTAGGCTTTAAATAAACTTCATAGATAACGAGCCCAGACTTAATTTATTTTGTCCGGAATTAAGCAATTAAAACAAATGAATATGCTAAGAATTATGTTCTTATAAGTTATCTTTTCTTGCTCCCATTTGACGTCATTTACGTCAGTCCGTCCAACATCGTTCGACGCAACTAAGGCTCGCTAGACATTGGCGATGGGGAGGGGTGAGGTTAGATCGGAGGGCTTGATGTAGGGTTTTTGATGTTATCTTGTTGAAACTATCGTAGGTGATTGTTGTCGAGTCGAACTTAGCATCGTTGGTACTTGTTAAACACTTGGAATAGTGGAGGGTTAGCGGGTTTGGGGTTTCCAATGGGTTTGAGGGGTTTGCACTTCCGAGGCTAAGGTTGTTTGAGTGCGACTTATGTTGCTAGACATGAAGGGGTGATTGGTCTTCTCCATTAAACCTCGTCAAACATGAAGGGGCTCCATCATAGAAAGAATAGACGATTCTCCAATCCAAAACTAATCAAAGTAAGTCCTTGATTCCTAGTGAAACTTTATTTTTCTCAGTAGTCCCTACTTGGGCAAAAGAAACAAACAAAATCAAACTCCAAAGACTGTTGCATCAATGAACAATTTATATGTTAATTTTAATATATTATTTTCACACATTGGAGTGTCTTTTTTTATATATATCAGTATCTTTTCTTTTGTTGATTATGTGATAATAAAATTGTTAAATAAATTTGATATTTAAATATATATAAAAACCCGCCAAGGCTCCGCCTAGGCACGCCTAGGCTCCGCCTAGGCACGCCTAGGCTTAAGGCTTGGGAGAAACGCCTCGCCTTACGCTTTTCACGCTTTATTCTTGGTAAAACCCTTAAGGCGCACTTTTTTCTAAAAACAACAATGATTTAGTGAAACGATGTCGCCTTTTAAAGAATTTGTTTACAAACCGGACCATTATCTCACCTAAAATAATCAAATAGTATTTTAATTTGCATATATTCAGACATATTTTTATGATCTGTGCAATTTTTGTATTTTAATAGCCTTGTTATCGTTAAAAAATATTAAAATATATTAAGAAGGCCTAAACGCCTTTTCACGCCTTTTTACGCCTAGGCCCGCCTAGGCTTCTAAGGCTTAAGGCTTGGCCTCCACGCCTCAATCACGCCCCGTGTTTTTTAGAACCTTGATATTTTTTCATATAATAGTTTAAGCCCTATCTTCTTCTAATGTGTCTCTTTATAATTTGGGCTAGCTTCCACTCTTATTGTTACTTATCCTTTTGAGTTGGTCATTAAGAGAGCCATTGGCCAATACTTCCAACCACTTCATCCTTTTTCATAATTTTTTTTCCCTCCCGTTTGATTTGCACATGCAATGAAAAATCTGATTTTCTTTACAACCTGGCACAAAATTTTCATTTTCACTTTTCATCTATTTGTTTTTGCCCCTGTCGTACACCTTGCATGAGCACGGGTTCCACAGCTTGCCTGCACACGGGTTCCTCACCTTGCCTGCACACAGGTTTTTGTTACTTTTTTGCGCCTTTCATTTTATCTTGTAGAATAAAATGGTGAAAATTAACCTTTTTTTTTAGTGTGTCTGTATGCGTGTGTGAAATGACAATTTTTTTCTTTTCTTTATGCACTTCTACTACATTTTCCTTTTTAACAAAACATGTTAAAGCGGGTTGTTTTTCTAAATAGTCAAATATCATTTTCCTAGTTCGGTTACATATCGTGGAAATATGCTTTTTCCCATGTCACCCAGGGGAGTCCTATATCATCTAGTGGGTAAAGATTTCATGTAACTCAAGGTCAAAGAAGAACCTAATTTCAAATTTCGGATCCCATTCCCTCTTATTAAGTTTATAAATTTTTATGGTGGTCTTGCCTAAGATTCTTGGATTGGTAATTAGTAATGTCAAAATGGTCCCCAAATAATAACACAATCCATATTAACCCAGTCACTTAAATATGGGGCCCATTTTTAAAAACTATGCGTCATATATGGGGCCCATATTTGAAAGCTACGAATCAGATATGGAGCCTATTTTCAAATCTACGAGTTAAATATAAGGCCTATTTTAAAAGTTATGAGTAAAATATGAGTTTTTTACATATATTTGGAATTGTAATACTTAGTTGGATAAAAAAAAATGGGTTGGCCCAGCCCATTGTTTTGCCACTACCAATGGTAATCTATTAATTTGGATTAAATATTCAGGATGGCGCTCCTCGCCCCCCCTCCCTATAAATAATCATTTATATCCTTATTCATTCATATGAGACTAGTGGTCAATCGTGTTGTCTAATCATCTACTCGCTGTTTTGTTTGATATTTGGTGACTTTTAGTTGTTTTGATTAAAATCTCTATGGGATGAACTTGCAACTTTCATTTTGCTTACAGATACTGGAAGTACGCAAAGTGGGGCACAGGTACCTCCTGAGCAATCCGAAATCATATTTGTGGGGACAGGAACTAGCGAAGGGATTCCACGTGTGAGCTGCCTCACTAATCCTATAAAGACATGTCCGGTACACCTGCAAAACCTCTTGAGCAAATTTCTTATATCTAAAAGAGAGAGCTTAATACGAACTGTTAACTTTAGGTCCCGTTTGGTTCTAGATGTCAATTTTCACTGTGATTAGTGCTTTCACATTCACTTATTCGGATTAAAATGTTTATTCGCATAAAACTATAACTAAGTGTTCACTCTACTATTGTGGTTTTGGACGAAATAATCAACAAAATTCAACTCCAAATATGTGAAAATACCTTTCACCGAGGTGAAAAATATTTTAACCTCTAAAGTTCTTTACAGAAAATATTAGATACAATTTCCAAATAAATATCTCAATGCCTTTTTCAGGTGTGCTCAAAAGCTGTGGAACCGGGTAGTAAGAATAGAAGACTTAACACAAGCATCCTTATTCGTTATCCTAGGCCCTCTGGAAAATGTAACATTCTTATAGATGCTGGCAAGTATGTCAAAGATGCTTTTATCAGTGACCTTTCTATATTTATATATGAGATAGAAGGGAAAAGAAACAATTCCCTTCTTCTGAAATTAAGAGTCGCAGTTTAAAATTAAAATATTTTAAGGAGAGTCTAAACTTCAATGTTTAACCTTCACGCATATTAAAAATGTGGAAGGTACATAACTTTAGTTAGTATTGGAATATTTTTTTATAATGTACAAATTTGTATTGTTATGTTAATTGGTAGTTTATATTTTGAAAACATGACTCTTAATCTAAAGTATCCACAAAATTGGAATGTTATTCTTAATTTTGGATGGAGAATGTATTTGTTGAAGTATCTCATTTTAACCCATATTGTGATTGGTTAATAGCGTTAGTTTTGTGGTCCTATTAAGAGTGTTATATATTTAATGGCATTATTTTGTATTAGCTTGGATCCATTAATCTAATTTGGTTGGAATTACCATGCTATTATTCTTTTCCGGCTTGAGTTTTGAGATATTATTCTTAATAAAGATGCTTTTATTGCCTTTACAACAATGTCAATTACTATCTCTTTAAATACATTAGAGTTTCTGCTGATTATTTCAATTGTTATCTTAATTTCTACTATGGCTTCCTGTCACTGATCAACACCATAATAATGAGTTGGAAACTTATACTAGTAAAAAAATGTAAGCTTATTTAAAAGTAGAACAATCTAATTCATTGGAAATGTCTGACAAAAATATTAATCTCAAAGTCACTAGGGTTGGAAGATGTGCAACTTTAGTGGTAATTAATGAATTTTATTTAGTGTATATTAACAAGCACGAGAATGCAACTCATCTAAGACAACATATTTGAGTTTTTTTTTTTTTTTAGATTCTTGTAAATCTACTTCTGGTGTTTCAATTCTAAGTTGTCTTAAGTGTGAAAGTATCTATTTTGGAAATAGAACAATATTCAGAGATATTGAAGAAAGTAATATTGAGTTTTCTAGTGTTTGTTTCAAAACGAACTAATTTTATGTAACTTAAAAATTAGGACTATTTTACAAAATCACAAGATTATTTTGTTTGTGTTGCATTTGTTGAATGGACCAGAAACTGAGCAGGAGTTTTATGGGATAAATAAGAATATGCCTGTGTACCATCGATATCGACGGAGTTTTATGGGATAAATAAGAATATTATGCCTGTGTCCCATCGATATCGACGCAGTTTGGTATACCTACGTGTGCATCCGGTTTATTTTCTTTACTTATGCCCATTGATATTTTTTCCGTAAGAATAAACCTTGGAAAGAAAAGTAGGGTAAAATATATAGAAAATTACAAAAATCATCCTGTTCTACCACATTCTTTCCCCATAAAATCAGCCTCTAAAAAGATTTTCCAAGTCGATCCAGAAATTAGGATTCTTACAAGTGGTCGTCGCTAGAGGCACTTGTAGGAAAATGTGAAAGATGTTTCAAATGGCTCACACATTGTGGATTGATTTGCTACATTCTTTTGGAGGTGGGACTTTTTTGGTAAAAATATTTTGTGCAAGAATCATTTTGACATTAGCCCTAATATATATAGTTGAGCTTTACCTTGTCGCCATTGATTAGATATTTGGTAAACAGGCATTTATTTTGACTTAATTGGTACAGGTTCTTCTACCATAGTGCTCTACGATGGTTTCCTACTTACGGGTAAGATCCTTTTTTTTTTCATTTTCCTAATAACAGGATGTTGAATATTCTACATGTTTACACACTGTTACTATTAGGTACGTCTCTAGCTGAGAGAAAATGAAGGGATATATTTTCATGTTAGAAAATGCTGAACATGGAAGACAGTAGTTGATGTGAATATGATTCCGTCCGCCTTCTAAGCACATTCGTCTATCAATATATTCCAACCTGATCGCGCGATACTTCCTTGATACACTTCATTAAATTAAGACTCATGTTCCTGCAACAATTTTTTATCAAACAAATTCTTTGACTCGAAGAATGGACTTGCACTTGTCAATGCATTAAATTTCTTCCGTATTCTAATAATGCTTGAAGGGAAAAACTGAACTCGCTATCACTTTTCTTATATTTCTGTAGGCTAAAACGACCTTCATTCTGTTTTTGCTCCTGCTAAAGCTGACCAGATCATCGGTCTCTCACAGTAGATAGCACCTATCTAGCTTTTGCTTGATGTTAAATCAACTCATGTTGGAAACACCATATCAAGAGTTTACTTTTTTTTTTTTTTTTTTTTTAAATCTCCATGCTGAATATCTAAATAAAGAGGAATGCTTTTAAATGGGTACAAGTATGGAGTTGTGGGTTCTGAGATCCAATTGTTCTGAAATGCATATTAAATGCCACCACAAAAAGTAAAAAAAAGAAATAAGGAAAAAAGAAAAAACGACTAGAAATCCTTTGTCGCCAATTGCTTAACAGGATCTGTGTGAATCGTGAACATATTGCAGGGCAGGAAAGAGACTCATTATGTGTTTTATAGGGTACACGACGAGTTAAAAATTACATAAATTCCTTTCTTATACATGATAATTATGGTCATTTTGTCTTTAAAAATATTGATAACAGAAGATAAAAGTTACATAAAATTCATTTCTTATACATGAGAAATATGGCAATTTTTTCTTTAAAAATATCGACATCAGAAGATAAAAAAAAATCCAGCTAATGGGTAGGTCACTATGTTTGAAAATTTTGGTGTCTAACTGGATCCATTTGTGAATATTATGCAATTTTGTCCTGCTGGTTTTGGCAGATCTAATTTGGTGATTCATTGTACTGTGTTCCTTTAAATAATTCTAGATCATTATGGAAGGTTAAAGGATAAAGGGACATTATACTAAACACTATCTGTAACCAACCAATTTGAATTTTCTTGCCAAAAAGGATAAATATTACCATTGCCCTGAATTAAGTTTGATATTTTCCCTTTTTGTGTTTCCCATAATAAGAGCCCACTTTGAAAATCATTGAACACAAGTTTGATATGCAAGAGTTTTTTTTTTGGCCTCTAATTAAACAAAAAGTGAATATTCCTTAAAAAGTTAAATCCTGTATTAGCTTTGTCGGGTTAAGAAGAAAAATAATTTTAATCCCATAAGACAGAACTTTGAGTAAAGATTGAGGGTAAGGTCATAACAAATAATTTTTTGATTTATTGGCTTCCCAATAATGGTGTCACATTATGGTATTTATTATTACCTAATAGAAGTGACTAGAAGTACAAGGTAAAAAATAAAAGAGAAGTCATAGATTGAGTCAAAATAACTAAAGCCCAAAACAGGTGGGCCTAATAATAATATACGTAGCACTAATCTGATATCCAACACTCCCCGTCAAGCTGGAGCAATGATATCCACCAAACCCAGTTTGCCAATAGATGAGTGAAGCAAAGACGGTCCAACCGCCTTAGTGAGACAATTTGCGGTCTGAGCTGATGAAGGGACGAATGATGCTTGTAGAAACTTTCTCCCGGAGAAAGTGAATATCCACCTCAATGTGTTTGGTTCTCTCATGAAGAACCGAATCAGATGACAACATAATAACTGATTTGTTATCACACAACAAATCAGGACCGTCCTCAATAAAGCGTAGCTCACCCAAAATTGATCGAAGCCACAAGGGCTCACATGTATGATGGGCCATAGCACGGTACTCTGCTTCTGCGGAAGAACAAGAAACAACCGCTTGCTTCTTACTTTTCCATGATATGAGATGAGAACCATAGAAAGTACAAAAGCAAGAAGTAGAACGCCTATCACTCCTGCATCCCGCATAATCAAGCATCAGTGAAGCAAGAGAGACCCCTTTGGTCTCCTGAAGTATAGAAGAGACCAAGACCCTGTGAAGACTTGAGATACCTCAAGATATGATGAACAACATCAAGATGGGCAGTGCGAAAAGGATGCATGAACTGACTAACAATACTCACAGCAAAGGCTAAATCAGGACGGGTGTTGGTCAGGTAGATGAGATGACCAACCAAACGCTGATACCTAGACGACTCAGAAAGTAAATCCCCAGACTTGATCGTCAACTTCGCATTCAGATCCATAGGAGTAGAAGCTGGACGACAACCAACCATCCCTGTATACTGTAACAGATCAAGAGTATACTTCCTTTGTGACAAGAAAATCCCACGACGAGATCTCGCCACCTCAATCCCCAAAAAATACCGAAGAGGACCCAAGTCCTTAGAATAAAAAACTGCTCCAATGTCCTTCTTTACCTGGGCAATCCCCTCTGGATCATCACTAGTAATAATGATATCATCAACATAGACCAAAAGGATAATCCACCGGTGGTCGGTCTGACGTCGAATAAAGCCAGTATGATCGGATTGGCATCTGGAGAATCCCATAGAAGTATCATCCCACTGAATTGGCTAAACTAAGCTCAGAGAGACTGCTTCAACCCTTATAAAGATTTGCGAAGGCGACAAACCTTGCCCATATACTCCCCCTCAGCCCGAAAACTGGGGGGAGGAGCCATATAGATAGTCACAATAAAATCTCTTTGAAGAAAGGCATTCTTAATATCCAATTGATGCAACGGCCAAGAGTGAGAGGTGGCAAGAGATATAAGGAGACGAACAAAAGTCATCTTAGCAACCAGTGCAAAGGTAGCACCGAAGTCTTTACCCGGAATCTGAGTAAAGCCACATGCCACAAGACGAGCCTTATATCGCTCAACGGAGCTATCAGCCAAATATTTAACACTAAACACCCATTTGCAACCAACAAGTTTCTCCCCCGGAGGAAGAGACAATAACTCCCAAGTACCATTGTTTTCCAAGGCATCCATCTCAGTTTTCATTGCAGCTACCCATTTCGGATTTTGGAGAGCCTCATGTAAAGACTGGGGAATAAAAATAGAGTCAAGACAACACAAAATGGTATGATAGGACTCTGAAAGCCCTGCATAGGAAAGATGCTCGAGAATAGAATGGTTAGTGCTACAAGAGTTAGCATAACGAGCAGGAAGGCGGCAATCACGAGTGGGATAACGGGACTGGAAACCAACAAGAGGTGGGGGAGGGGGGGGGGACTGAAAAACAGAAATAGGTAGAGTGAGGGTGGGGAAGGAGTAGAAACAGTACTCGAGTGCGTAGGAGGAGGAGGCAAGGGCGGCCGAGGGCGACGAGCATAGAACTGCAAAGGGGTTCCGCACGATGAGTGGGAGAAACATCCAATAAAGGGATAGGGTGGGCCACCGGAGAAACCTCGTCAAGAGGAGGAAGGGGTGAGGGTGGCGGAGTAGCAGACCTACCCTAAAAGGGAGTATCCTCATGGAAGGTAACATCACGAGAGTGATACTTACGTCGAGAGAGAGGATCATAATATTTATAAGCTTTAGACATGGTAGGATAGCCCACAAAAATACATTTAATGACCTTATCATCAAGTTTGTGACGTGAGGGGCGCCGATCCTGAACATAGCACAAACACATTAAAACCTGGGGTAATATAGGAAAAAGGGGGGTAGTAGGAAAGATAGAGTGAAGGGGTGTTTTTCTATTTAAAACTTTGCTTGGAGTGCGGTTAATAATAAATGTGACAGTGAGAAGAGCAAGATGGCAATAAGATTTAGGAACTGCATACCTCGTAAAACGCACTGAACCATTCCCATTAAGTGACGGTTCTTACGTTCCGCCACCCAGTTTTGCTCCGGAGTGTAGGAGCAAGTAAGTTGGTATAAAATGCCCTTTTCGTTAAGTTGTGAACAAAAGCATCAGAAACATACTCCCCCCCATTATCAGACCGAATGTTACGAACAATGGTGTTAAATCGTGTTTTAATCATTTGGAGAAATTGAAGAAATAAAGGTAACACCTCAGATTTATGTTTGAGTAAATATACCCACGTACATTTAGAGAAATTATCAATAAAAGTGACCTAGTACTTATGACCCGATTGCAGTGACAGGTGAGGGTCCCCAAATATCAGAGTGAATAAGATCAAACATACTAGGTGCACGACTCATATGGGAAATATAACTAGTACGAATATGTTTAGATAACTCACAGGTCTCACATGTAAACCTCTTGTGTTTACAAGTTTTAGACAAAGAGGGAAAAAGTAAACATAAGTACTGAAAATTGACATGTCTTAAATGGGCATGCCACAGATGCAAAGTTTGTAAGGAAACATCAAAAGAAATGGGCTCGGTTGAAGCAGAGGCACGGAGTCCAAAAACAAAAGTAGTAGGGGTAGGAGGATCCTCAAAGTGGTATAGGCCATCGCGCTCATATCCCCTGCCAAAAATCCTCTGCGAACTTAGGTCCTACAAATAGAAATGCGAGGATAAGAATATGACAGCACAATTGAGATCTTTACAGAGTTGACGAACAGAGATGAGATTAAAAGAGAGGTCGGGAATATGTAGTACAAAAGATAAAGTGAGAAACGGATGTTTCCCTTATTACAAATACGAGCAAGTGAACCATCCGCAGGACACGCTACGACACACAGGGGTAGTGGGGGAAATAAAAAAAGATAGCTCACCAGTCATATGATCAGACGCTCCAGAATTCAAAATCCAAGTAGGCTTAACAACCTTAACATGAAAAGCATATGAGGTACCTGAAGCAATAGTGGCAGTGGGAGTAGAGTGCCCAAGAGAGCTCAACTGTGCCCGGATATCAATCTGAGCCTGAAGATGACTGTCATTCTTGGGAGCACTAGGAGAAGAAGAAGCGGAAGCCTCGGCAATGGCAGCAGTCCTGGGAGGGCCAGAGTGTTTGGCCTTAGCAAACTTCTGCCTCAACTCGGGATGGAGTTTGAAGCATCGGTCTCTGGAATGGCCAACAACTCTATAATGATGACATGTCAGTCATCCGTCACGAGTACAGGAGCCGGTATGAGCCACAAACGCCATCTGATCAGTAGGAGGAGATTGAACCCGGGCAGCAATCTGAGAGGTCTGAGATAACTGGATACGACGCTCTTCTCCATCCACAATAGCAAAGGCCTCTCGAAGGGGAGACATAGGAGATGTGTTTATGATCTGAGTATAGAGAGCATCATACTCAGATTGTAAACCCATAAGACACTAATAAGTGTGCTGACGATCCAAACGCTGACTCAGGATAGAAACGGCCTCAGGTGGAAAGGCAGAGAGAGTCTCAAACTGGGCCAACTCCTCCCAACGGTATAATAGATATCCAAAGTAGTGAGAAACAGAGAGGTTAAGCGATTCCTGTGAGGCATGAGTGATTTCTTGATAAAGCTGGAATACTCGGGATCATTACGAGCGTGAGTATACATCTGATTAAGAGCCTTCCATATGCTTGAAAAAGACTCAGAGAACATGAACATAGTATAAATGCGCTCCTCTATGGAATTGAACATCCATCCTAAAATCGTGCAACGGTCCATCTCCCATTGATTAAAAATGGTAACATCCTTAGCATCCGATTGGGTTTCAGTGCTCAACAATCAACTAGTCTTTCCTTTCGACCCAATAAATAGACGAAGAGATCTAGACCACGAATTAAAATACGTTCCATTCAATAATACACTAGTCACCCGATGAGTAGGTGTATGTTGGGTAGAAATGACATCTTTTGAACCATTCAACTCAGCCATAACTTCAAAATATCCAAATATACCCCAACAAATACACAAGAAAGGCCAAAAATTGGCAATGGAGTAATCCAAAAAATTCAGCAGCAAAGATGGGAATAAAACCCACACAAATAAGGCAAAAAAATTGGCAATGAGTGAATCAATCTAATTCAGCAACATAGAAGGGTATAAACCCTCAAGAATCATCAAATAAAGGAAAATTAATAGCCTACTTCATGGGAATAAAACCCAACAACAAGAGGAAATAAAAAACCCCCAAATTAACAAGAGGGTATAAACCCTAGATCAAGGTTAACTTACCTAATCAAACCAGCAAAAATGAGTTGCCCTAAGTAGAGAAAGAAACTCACAAGTGTATAGAGGATAAAAACCCACGAATCCAACCGACAACTACAACCTTAGGTCGTCCATATCTGGTAGAAGGGGAGCCGACCAGATGAGAACTCCGGCCAGAAGGAGGGCGCCAGCCAGACCTAGTGAGGTCGGCGGCTTGGGGCTGCTTGGGGCTAGGGTTTGGTTTCTAGGGTTTGTTTGGTAGGGATGAGTTTAGGGTTTGATTTAGCTTTGATACCAAGATAATTTTTGTAATGTATTGGCTTACCAATAATGGTGTCACATTATGGTATTTATTATTACCTAATAGAAGTGACTAGAAGTACAAGGTAAAAAATAAAAGAGAAGTCATAGAAAGAGTCAAAATAACTAAACCCCAAAACAGGTGGGCCTAATAATAACATACGTAGCACTAATCTGATATCCAACAGTAACACTCATCAATGTTCAACAGAATGCGCTCAGTTTATTTATTCGATTATGGTTGTAAAGTTGTTGGTGATGTTTTAGATTCTCTTATATTATTGTCATGTAGTTGCTTACGTGTGACTGGTTCCATCTCTGTCAGGATAAGAGCACTTGATGCAGTTATTATTACTCATTCTCATGCTGATGCAATTGGAGGTCTCTGATGTGAACACTTTTTGATGTTATCATATGTATGATTAAAAGTCATGATTATGATTTTTTTATCCTTTTCTCTCCTCTCCTAAGTTTATCACGTTCACAGATTGCTAAAATTAGCTTCTTGTTCAGGTTTGGATGATCTTCGAGACTGGACCAACAATGTCCAGTCCCATATCCCTATTTATGTAGCAGACCGCGATTTTGAGGTAAGGATTATAGTCTTGCCTTTCTTGTGTCCATACTAGATTTCTTTTTGTTTTATGCATAAAGTATTGAATCAACCAAAAGATATATTTTTTTTGCTCGTAAACAAATCAATGGACCTTTAGCCACTTGTTTTTTAACCTTAATGAAGGTAAACTGCCATTGTAATTTTATTTTCTTTATATGAATTTAATATAGCTCATGGATGACTATCGCAGAGTATCTTCTAAACAAGCATACATTAGATGTATGTGTGCCGCAGTAGCAATCATAAAATCAAACACCGTTTGACAACCTTTGAGTCTCATCCAATGGCGTGCCTACTGTTTTTTCTTCTTATCACGGATGCCCGAAGATAATTTTGTTCCCCTGGGAATCTCCACACCATGGTTCAAGATATCGACCAAAACCAAGACAACTTGGTCAAGTTGACTAGGTATCACTGGGCATCGAATCGAGTCGAGTCACTAGTTGAGAGAGAGACATAATGTACCAACTTTGTCTGAATCCACCTTAACATCAACAACTTGGCCTCCATATGGGTGACTCGGTCAGAAAATTGAAGAACTCGAGCTAACTATCTGATGCAGGAGCATGTGCACTCAGTAGGGGTATCATATTTTATTATGGGTGACATTGTGCACACTAGACTATTCCTTTAGAATATTTTAGTTTGCCAATTTTTTTTTCATATTACTTTGTAGAATTATCTTGTCTAATAAGATAACTTAAGTACTATTATTATTTTTTAAATGAAGGAAAATTAGAGAGAGAGAGTGACATTTTGCCTTATTCAATATTATTGTTGTTTTGTAGTTTAAATTAATTACTTTCGCTCCCAATTATGCATCAAATTGGTATCAGAGCGTCGCTCTGGGGTGTTTTAAACATGGATACCGATGGTTGGGATATCAGGTGTTGCCACCCAAACAAAGCATAAGTTGTCGCCACCTCCAAGTCCATCTCCTTAGCTGAACAAAACCTAGGTCTAACCAACTCACGCCGTCAATGATCTCAATTGAGTTCGACCAAGAGGCATAACCAGGTGAAACCATAGTGCCAACTATACTGGTCAATTTCAGCAAGGATCCAAGCGGATCCACGCAGATCCGTGAGCCTCCGATTTGAACGACGTTCGACGAACACCAATCGGACTCCCTCGTGATGATCGGTACCACCCTGAGGCCGGAAAAATCGTCGATGATGGGAGTAAGGCAGCCATCCCTCAGTCAGGTCCTCCAAAATAAATTCTGGATCCAGATATCAGAAGATCTCGCCGACATAACCGACTACCTACGACTGATCGACGACCTTGACCGATGCCGAAATCCCCCAGCCTGACCTTCCTTCGATCAGATTCGGTACCAAACAACCTCGTACACCATGTCCTTACGACCTTTTACACTCCATTACCTAAACCCACTGTTCTAAAAAACCCGCCTAGGCTCCGCCTAGGCACGCCTAGGCTTAAGGCTTGGGAGAAACGCCTCGCCTTACGCTTTTCACGCCTTATTCTTGGTAAAACCCTTAAGGCGCACTTTTTCTAAAAACAACAATGATTTAGTGAAACGATGTCGCCTTTTAAAGAATTTGTTTACAAACCGGACCATTATCTCATCCAAAATAATCAAATAGTATTTTAATTTGCATATATTCAGACGTATTTTTATTTTTATTTTAATAAAAATAGTATTTTAATTTGCATATATTCAGACGTATTTTTATTTTTATTTTAATAAAAATCATATATTCATACATATTCAAAATAATCAAATAGTATTTTAATTTGCATATATTCAGACATATTCAAAATAATCAAACAATGATTTGTATTTTAATAGCCTTGTTATGGTTAAAAAAGATTAAAATATATTAAGAAGACCTAAACGCCTTTTCACGCCTTTTTACGCCTAGGCCCGCCTAGGCTTCTAAGGCTTAAGGCTTGGCCTCCACGCCTCAATTACGCCTCGCGTTTTTTAGAACCTTGCTCAAGACTAACTTAGTAGACACCCCCCCACCACCCATCTTTACACTGGTTGCCCCTCCTTGGGCATTCTCCCCATTCCTCCCCACTGTTGGGTAGGATTAACATAAAAAGCGAAAATATTTTAGCCCTAAGAACTTCGTTGATCATGTATTAGATTGTGTAGAGGGGGCCTGAAGGTAATCCTGGGATTAGGGATAATCCACTAATTAGCAACAGTGTTCTGAGGATAAACTCAAGCGTGGCATCTTGGTGAGGCAGCTCAGCGTGGCAACTCATATATTAGCTTATTGTTTTAATCACATCGTACTTTCATTATTGATTTCTGTAAGCTCTAACGATTGTAATGACGTAACGATAATAACTAAAGGGTTTTGTATGAGGTCAAACGGTACTTGCGAGAGACCAGGCTTGGCAGGGCCTGGGAGAGCTTTCATGCTCTATCGAATGACCTCACTGTGGGAACTTTAGAGGGACCTGGTTTGGAGGATTGAGAAGTAAGGCACCGTTGGGGCTTGTCCTGACCACCTTAGATACACCTGGTAAAGCACCGAAGGACCCTGACCGTGGAACCTCAAGCGGAGCAGCTTGGAGTTCTATCGGGCATTAAGTTATGGACCAAACAACCCTATACTTAATGTCACATCTACTATGGGTGATGTCACTAGCCATCTAAACGTTTGTCAGACATACACTTGAGTAAACCGCTGTGGTATTTGGGGCTGTCAGGTAGTTGGTGAACCACCTCTGCGACAACAAACCCCTGACACACAGTGGATAGGCAAAAGGCATGTCTTGGCATTTAATGTTTATGACATGGAGACAACTAGTGCATCAGGCATTTAATGTTGTGACATAAAGTATGAGGGATGTCTTTCATACTCTTTAATGACTGAGTTGCCTCGGGGGTGGTGTGGGGGGCTATTTAAGGACCCCAACCACCTTTGAGGAGAGGATGATCTTTTTGGAGAATTAAGAAAAAGAATCATTGCAAACTAGAGAGTTCACTAACTCACCATTGTCATTTATTGCGAAGCTTTTAATATTTGACAGAGATTCTTGAGGGAGTTTGGTGTGTTGCTACCTGCCTATCAGGATGTATCTAGGGTGCTTATTTTCCCTCTCCCTCTAGCTAAGTCACTTCTAAAGTTCATTATTATTCCCTGAGTCATACACGAGAGGCTTTGTGAGTTTAAACTGAGTCCATCTTCATTGAGTTTTGTGTGTGTTTCCTATAATTAGTCTAGGGTGTTGGCTAATTTAACTCGTGGTTACCATACTCAATAGGGGTTACGCCTCCACATATATAATCTAAAGTACCCTCTTACATTTGGCGACTCCGCTGGGGAGGCATCCTTCTAGAGAAGGAGTATGGCGCAGGATAACGCTACTAGAAGACTCAATTTTGATGACATACAGCATAATGAAGAACAAGCTGCAAGGGAACAGGAGGCCTTAAGAGACGGGGCTCCTCGGGGAGAGATACCGCTGGCTCCAATAACGATAGGCGTCCCAGGGGCTGCACAACCCTCCACGAGCGTAGGGCTGGGACCTACCCAGATGGCGCTCCTCATGAGCAAATTTTACGAGTTTTTGCAAACCCCAGTAGCTTCCACTATGCTGGGAGGATTGGAGACTAGTGCCTTCGTGACACCAGGAGTGGCCCCAGGGGCCCCACCAGGGGCAGGCGTTACGGGAGCGGTACCAGCAAGTGTACCCTCTGTTGTGAATCCCACTGTGGGCGGCTCAGGCGTTTCAATGGCGCAACCGATAACGTTCGCTCCAGTTGCAACGAGCGCTCAACCATCTGCTCCGTTGCAGGTGGCCCCAGTGGCCTCGCCCTTGGAAGAGATGAGAAAAGAGATGCAGAAGGAGATGCTGAAGTTCATGCAGTCTTCCTCGCAGGCTGTGGGCGAGGTGGCAGCAGTCTACGACGACTTCCGGACACCTTACCCCCAGGAGTACAATGACGAACCCTACCCGAAGGACTATATTCCCCCTACCTTTGAAAAATATTCAGGGAAGGGGGGGAACCCGAAGGAGCACATCAAGCGTTTCGTCGAGCACCTGGGGGCGCATTGCAATGACAAAAAGCTTAGGCTGAGGGAGTTTTCCAAATCCTTGACTGATAAGGCCTACACTTGGTACTCTCACCTGCCTCCCAATAGTGTCTCCACGTGGGAGGAGATGCACGTATTGTTTGTCCGAAAGTTCTTCTTGGCAGAAGATGAGTTCACCCTAACCCAACTTGGCAGGGAGAGGCAAAGGCCAGGAGAGGAGGTAGTGGCCTATATCCGAAGGTTTAGGGAAAAGTCCCTTGACGTGAGGGAAGAAGCTAAGGAGGCCAGGTTACTACAAATTTGTGCTGAGGGATTACTTCCTGAGTATATCTGTCACTTGATCAATGAGACACGCGAGGGAACTTTTTCAGCTTTCTTAAAATCTGCAAGAAATATATCGTTGGTGGTGCGACCTAGCCCGGTAGTAGCCCCCATGATGTTCAGACAGACGATACAACCCATCGGGGGAAGGACACAGGCCCCACGGGTAGGATATGTCGAGAGAGAAGATGGGGGCAAGGCTCAGAGGAAGGACAACAAAAGAAAGTTCGGAAGGGATAGGGAAGACCCGCCACCGTTGCCTTGTACGGTGGAGGAGGCTATGAGTTGCTATAACGCAATGGTCCAAGGCGGAACGGTTTACGAGCCAAAAGGTGTCCCGATAGAGGAGCCCGACGTGGCAGCTAGGGCCAATCCCAAATATTGTCAGGTGCATCGAAAGGTCCAGCATCCAACAGAAAGCTGCTTCACGCTGCGAAGAATCATAGACAAGTACGTGAAGGCGGGAACGCTGCAAATTCCCCCACAAAACGTTAACAATAACCCGCTCCCGGCGCATGGGGCCAATGTCGTGACGGCCTATGATGAAGAGGTAGAGCGAGAGGGGAGAGGGGCAACGAGGGAGTTCGATAAAGCACTTGAGTATTGCACTAGAGGAATGGCCAACGTAGTTCTGGCGTATGATGAAGCAAGTGCTAGGGACGCAGAAGACGCCTATAGCGTTGAGGGCGAGGAAACAGGCCCAGTCATAGAATACAGCGCAGTTTCAAAATCCCCAAAGTTCGCTTGGTTCTTCGATCAAGTGGGAATACCAAAGGAGAGCAGACTGGAGATAACTCGGGCGATCCTTGACATCGCGAAGAAGGACGCGGTTCCCTCGCTGAAATGGAGAGGACCCATGGCGAGGCTGGTAAAAAAGTTCCTATCAGAGGTGACCTTCAGCGATGCAGATAGAGCTGTAAGGTTCCCTCATAACAGGCCCTTGTATGTGACGGCCAGTATCAACGGGGTTAGTTTTGCAAGAACGCTTATGGATGGGGGTGCTTCCATCAACATTATGCCGATCAACTCCTTCCACGCAGCTGATATCCCAGAAGAAAGGTTGGTTCCCATGCCTCTGGTAATCTCAGGGTATGACAACCAATCTTCCAAATCCATTGGGTATGTGAATGTGGGAATTGTAATGGGAAATCTGAGTTCCCACATCAAGTTCCATGTAATAGAAAGTGCAACTTCCTATCATTTACTAATAGGAAGAGTATGGATGCACAATCAAGGTTTAGTTCCTTCAACATATCATCAATGCGCCAAGGCGAATGTTAAAGGAACAGAAGTGACCATTAGGGCTACAAAAAGGCCCTTCGCCATCGAGGAAGCTCACTTTGTGGATGCGGCCTTTTATACGGAGTTGGAGGAAGATGCTCAAGTCCTAACAAGAAGAATGGAGGGGGCATGGGTTCCCTCGATCAGAGATAGAATGGGGCCTCTGAACGAGCAAGGCAAAGAAGCCGCGAATAATGAAGGGGTGAGGGCCGAAGAAACCCATCAGGTGATCCCTCGACCCCAAGGTACTACGAAGCAGCTCAAAAACAAAGTAAAGCTTAGAATGGATCCTGTGGAGCATGAGGTCCAACGGCAAAGCGTGCTGAGTCGCTTTTCAGGAGGAAGAATTGCTGAGGCTTCGAGAGAAAGGAAGAGGAAGGCCTTGGCAACAGCTACCAACAGGCAATGCAAGAAGGTGATCACTGAGGAGGGGAAGGTGGTATACCGTTTATAACGATGTGAGCGGGCGGCCGAAGAGACCGAGGATGGGGCTGACCCGTTATATGAGTGTTTCTTGATAGATCAACAGGGACAGTGTATGGTGATAGACAACTCCAACATACAGGAGTTCGTGGAGGAGGTCGCCGAAGAACCAGACTACATGGCAAATCAACCGAAGCCCCAGGCACAAGAGTTGGAGCGGTTGAACCTGGCAGGAGAAGGGGAAGACCCAAGGCCCATCTTCATCGCGAAGGATCTCGGTAAGGCGAAGCGAGAAGCCCTGGTTGGGCTAATCCGGGAGTTCATAGATGTCTTTGCGTGGAAGTATACCGAAATGGAAGGGCTAGATGAGGAAGTGAGCTGCCACAAGCTAAACGTGACACCTTCAGCCATCCCGGTAAAACAGGCAACAAGAACTTATAAACCTGAGTTGGACTTGAAGATCAAGGAAGAGGTTCAGCGTTTATTGGCAGCAGGATTCATCAAACCAATACAACATCCCCTGTGGCTATCTAGCATTGTGCCAGTAGGGAAGAAGGACAAGAATCAAATAAGGATCTGTGTGGATTTTAGAGATTTGAACAGGGCTTGCCCCAAAGATGAGTTCCCTCTACCTTCCATCGATAGCTTGATAGATGCCACGGCTGGACATGAGATGTATAGCTTCATGGATGGGTACGTTGGGTACAATCAGATCAAGATGGACCCCGTGGACGCAGAGAAAACGGCATTCAGAACCCCGTTGGGCAATTTCATGTACAAAGTAATGCCGTTTGGACTTAAGAACGCGGGAGCCACTTATCAAAGAACAATGATGGCCATTTTTCACGATTTCCTCCACAAATTTGTAGAATTCTATGTGGATGATTTGGTCATCAAATCGAAGAAGGAGGAGTCCCACCTAAATGACTTAAAGAAGGTGTTTACTCGATGTAGGAAGTATAAACTAAGGATGAACCCATTGAAGTGCGTCTTCGGAGTAACATGTGGGAAGTTTCTGGGCTTCGTGGTTGATCGACAAGGGGTGCAGATGGACCAGGATAAACAACGCGCGATCTTAGAAATGCCGTACCCAAGAACGGCGAAGGAGCTAAAAAGCTTCCTCGGAAAGGTCTCCTACCTCAGAAGATTTGTACCAGGATTGGCCGAGGTAACACACCCGTTGATGCAACTGCTGCGAAAGAACACAAAGTTCAGGTGGGAAAAGGATCACCAGGAGTCCCTCGATGAGTTGAAGAAACTGCTCGTTTCACCGCAAATCATGGTTCCTCCACAGGCAGGAGCACCGTTGCAGCTATACCTCACCTCCACTACAAGGTCCGTTGGAGCTTTGCTGGCACAGGAGATCGACGGGCAAGAACGGCCAGTGTATTACCTCAGTAGGATCATACATGGGCCGGAGATTAGATATAGCAGCCTAGAAAGGCATTGTTTGGCCTTAGTCTTTGTAGCACAAAAACTTAGACATTATATGCTGTCTTTTACAATTCATATTGTAACTAGATGTGATCCTATTAAGTACTTGTTGGCTAGAACTATCTTGATTGGCAGGGCAGCTAGGTGGTTCCTTATTCTCTCCGAATATGATTTAAAATGTGTGGTTCCTCGTGCTATCAAGAGCCAGGCGTATGCTGATCTGTTGGCAATCTTTCCATCAGGAACGTTTGAACCACCTAAAGAAGACATTCCGGGAGACGACTTACAAGCCAACTATCTGGACACAACCGATGAGGAATGGACGATGCAGTTCGATGGGTCTTCGGCTGAAAAAAAAGGAGGGGCAGGGGTCATCCTTTCAAAAGGAACGGAGGAAATTTGCCTTTCCTACAAACTAGATTTCCCTTGCTCCAATAACGAAGCAGAATACGAAGCGTTGGTACTAGGGTTGCTGGAGGCTCTTCGAAGGGGAATTCGTTCACTCTGCATCAAGGGTGATTCGAACTTAGTAATTCAGCAAGTTAATGGAGAATATGCGTTGAAACACATGAATTTGGCACCGTACAGAACGATCATTCAAAGGCTCCTCAGCCAGTTCCAT
This sequence comes from Sambucus nigra, assembly GCA_949130495.1. Lineage (NCBI taxonomy): Eukaryota > Viridiplantae > Streptophyta > Magnoliopsida > Dipsacales > Adoxaceae > Sambucus > Sambucus nigra. The sequence continues at coordinate 75,457,880 of OX422210.1, read as the reverse complement.
CGGGCCAAAATCAGAAGACATCCCAGAACAATGAACCGACATCCAGACGCTTATGCCACTATTGCTCAAAAGATGGTCATGAGGAGCGATACGACTATTGTTACGATCCAACGAAGAACAGCTCCTTCGGTGATACAGTCAATACTACCGACGGAGGGAGACGCGGGTTGGAGAGGAGAGGTCAGGAAGCAACTGGAGTCTGGCGAAGGAGCTATGGGACTCAGAGAGTTGGCCCAATACTTTACAAACCAGGGAAATCTTTACTTCAGAAATGCAGGGGGATGGTTATCGAGATGCATTGGGCCAGAGGAGGCAGAGCGGAGGTTGAAGAAAACACATGAGGAGCACTGCGAAACAACTGAGATACCTCTTTATAGGAGAATTCAAAGAGGGGGATATTTTTGGCCTAAAATGAAACAGGATGCGGCAGAACTACAACGGAATTGTGATAAGTGTCAGCTTTTTTTCGAAGCAGCTGAGTGCCATTTCATTGAAGCCCAAACAGACTGGAGGCAGCCCTATATCGACTTTATTCAGGGTGGAATTGTCCCAACGGAGAAATTGGATGCGATGGGACTAAGGCGAAGGGCCCCGAGGTTCTATATCCAAGAGGGGCAGCTTTATCGAAGGGGGTACTTCAACAGGCCGTTGCGTTGCATTACAAAAGAAGAAGCAACTGAGGTCCTCAAACAAGCCCATGACCCAGCTCACATGGGAGGGGCCAAGTTATATGATCAGCTGATGACGTTGGGGTATTATTGGCCAACGATGGAGAAAGACTCCGCCGAATTTGTCCGAAAATGCAAGGCTTGCCAGCTTCATGGAAATATGATCCATGCCCCATCGGTGGATTTACACTCTCTGGCAACGCCTTATCCTTTCCACACTTGGGCGTTCGACCTCGTGGGGGCGATACATCCTTCGTCGAGGGGTAAGATATGGATACTGGTAGCAACGGAGTGCTTTACAAAATGGGCTGAAGCAATACCACTTAGAAGGGCCACGGCTGGAGTAGTGAGTAGCTTCATCAGAGAGTATATCATTTGCCGTTTTGGGATCCCAAAGGTCATTCTCTCAGATAATGGGACTCCCTTCGTCAACTCAGAAGTAACGATGCTCACAGACAAGTACTCCATTGTTCATCACACTTCAACGGTAGCATACCCGAAGGGGAATGGTCAGGCTGAAGCAACTAACAAAACTCTGGTTAATATCTTGGCTAAAACGATGGAGGACTTTCCAGGATCGTGGGATGACAAGATACCAACAGTGTTGTGGGCCTATCGAACGACGAAGAGGAAGCCCACAGGGTACACTCCGTTCTCCCTTGTCTATGGGGCTGAGGCAATTCTTCCAGTAGAGTTGGAAGTTCCCTCGGCTCGATACGCCTTGCGAAGCAGCATGCTCCCTCAGAACAGGCATGTGCAGTTGGAGGCATTGGATGAACACAGAGACAACGCGATGCAACATTTTCAAATGTATACAAAGCAGCTCTCTAGGGCATATGACAACATGGTAAGACCAAGGAGGTTCGTGGAGGGAGATCTTGTTTTGAAGGCAGCAGTGAAACACATTAGGGGACTTCCTCTGCCAAAGTTCGCAGCCAATTGGGAGGGACCTTTCATCGTGAACGAAGCTCATGATTCAGGTTATTGCCTAATTTCTAAGTTGGAGGAAGATAGGCCATTCAAAATTAACAATAAATGGCTGAAAGTATATCATGTGTAGACAGTTTGTTTGTACCATCGATGTATTGGGCCTTCTTATTATGAATATACAAGTTTTACTGATGATATGAAATATAGACATTGATATGAAAGCAAGCATAACTCAGAGATAAACTAAACAACGTACATTCTTCCATTCATTAAAGAAGAGAGCATTACAAGCAAAATAGGGAACTACTGCCCAGGAATTACATGAATGAAAGAAAGAAAATATGTACAGGAGTTTTACTACGCTAGGAGAAACCACAGATCCGGGGAAGAGAAAAAATCCCCGGGGAGGCCCGAAGAAGCTGATGCAAACGAATTTTGAGCGTTGACAGCAACCTCTAGCCTGGTTTGCACCTGGGCGCGTTCAATAAGGAGCTTTTCCCGTTTTAGCTTAGCCAAACGCAGAGCTTCTTCGGCTTTCGTTACTTCTTCATCGGCCGATTCCAAAAGAGGTGCCAGCTCGGCTAACTTAACCTCCTCAGCCCGTTGGTCCTCCTGGCACCTTATCAACACTTCCCTCTGGCCGATCAGTTGCTGGTTCTTCAAAGTCTTCAGATGCGTTATAAGCCAGTCAAAACGGAAACCATCACGCCCCAACTCCTTCAGAAAACCTAGAAATTGGTTGAGAAGGGATCTGGTAACACTGGCAGTGGGGGTACTAGCAATTTCAGCAACAACGATCGCCATGCCTTGCAGCCTGTGACTCATCACATGAATATTTGAGCGCAGGCAATCTGGTGTGAAGGTCTCAGGATGGTGATCCACCAATTGTTCAATCACCAGCCGATGGTTGACGGGCATTTGAGGAGATTGCCGAAGCACCATGAGACAGAACGAGTGAGGAGCTAGGTCGGGAAGAGGGACCTCACACCCAGATTCGCTCTCAACTGCAGCACCGGTCGTAGAACCTTGATCATCATGAATAGAATTTTCCGAAGCATCAGGTTCTCGGAAGGGCGAGCCTACAGGTGAGAGGACTGGGGGCGAATCTTCCCGAGCAACCTGAAAAGAAAAGCCCAAATAAGGTTATGAAAAATCTTAACAAACGTTTTCGTTGTTAAGTCACCGTTATAAGGTGGAGTTTACGAAAAATCTTAACAAGTGTTTTCGTTGTTAATCACCGTTATAAGGTGGAGTTTGCGAAAAAATCTTAACAAGTGTTTTCGTTGTTAAGTCACCGTTATAAGGTGGAGTTTATGAAAAAAAACTTAACAAGCGTTTTCGTTGTTAAGTCACCGTTATAAGGTGGAGTTTATGAAAAAAACTTAACAAGTGTTTTCGTTGTTAAGTCACCGTTATAAGGTGGAGTTTATGAAAAATCTTAACAAGTGTTTTCGTTGTTAAGTCACCGTTATAAGGTGGAGTTTGCGAAAAAATCTTAACAAGTGTTTTCGTTGTTAAGTCACCGTTATAAGGTGGAGATTTATGAAAAAATCTTAACAAGTGTTTTCGTTGTTAAGTCACCGTTATAAGGTGGAGTTTTGTGAAAAATCTTAACAAGCGCTTTCGTTGTTAAGTCAACGTTATAGGATGGAGATTATGAAAATCTTAACAAAAGATAGGAGGAAAGATATACCTCAGTCACAATGGGAGCATTTGAGGCAGCCACAGGGACAGGAACCGTTGGGGGAGCAATTATTACCCCAGATGCCATAACGGGATCCCTGGACGCAGAAGCCTCCACGCTTGTCCAAACTTGATCACCCGTGTAGGGCACAAGGGCAAGCATATGGGGTTCATCACGAGAGGACACGGAGCCCTCAAACAAAGCCACATCAGGAGGGGGTGTAAACACACCAACCTGGGCCCTCACTACAGGAGTTGATGCAAGATCGGGAGAAAACTGTGCACAAAGCCAAGTGTTAGAAAAGAAGAATGGGCACAGAAAATATGAAGAAATAGCTCGACGTGTTGCTTACCTCAGTTATGGTGCTAAACAAAGGAATGACAGTCGGGGGTCTCATCAGCATCGTTCGAAGAAGAATACTTTCCAACAACGAAGACACTTCAACCTGGGGTACCCAAAACATATCACAATTCAGTAAGCCAAATAAGGAAAGAATATGACTGAAAGAACTACAACAAACAAATTACAGATCACATCATACCTCGGGTTCACTCTCCTCAGCAAGTACAAGGGGCAGAGGAACCTCGGATGAGGCCTGTAAATCTGAGGGGACCAAAGGTGTTATCTCGGGAGGTACCACTTCGGGCAGGGTCATCGCTTCAGGCGAGGAAGCACTCGCAGGGTCAACGGCATCACCTCCCGCAATGACATCCCTCGCACGTTGGCTGACTAAACGACGAGAATACGTAAGCCCTGTCATGGGGGAACGGGGAGGAGTCACACCGGTATGAGATACACCGAAGCGTCCCCCCACAAAAGGGCTCACGGGAGGACTGGACGAGTCTGGTTTTTCTATTTCAACCCCCTGCAAAACAGTTGTCAAAGAAAGGGGGGGAGGGATAAGTATTCACACAAGCAAAGACAGTCACCCTCAAGCAAAAAGGAGATAATAATTAAGTCAGCAATGCATACCTCAGATTGGGAAGAAGAAGGAGAAGCTTGCACCGAGGAAACTTGCTTCCGCTGGGACTTGGTGCCTAAAGTCTTCCTCCTCAGCCTTGTCATGGCACTACCAGTGGCTTGAGGAACCTTCGAACCTTTTCTCCTCTTTGCAGCTGGCTCAGTGGGATCGACGACGATCGTGGGGAAGACAACCGAGGGAGGAACGACGACAGCGCGCCGTTGAAATTCTGCATTCACCCGATCTACCTCAGCCTGCGCCTCCCTCCTTAACCTCTCGGCCCTTTCAGGAGATATGGGAGGAGGAACGGAGGCTATGGGTAGGGCTGCCACAGGAATCTGGGATTTGGACTTTGCCTTTTTCGTGGAGGCTACCCCACTCTTGGCCTTCTTGGTCGACGGCCGCGAAGACCCTTCATCACCAGTAGCTCCAGTCGAAGGAGCAGTCTTCCTGGATACCCCAGCACCTTTCCCTTTGGATATGGCAGTGGGAGTCATGGGGCATAACGGAGGTAGCTCTTTGGAAGGCCCCTTAGGGGTTTTGCTTAGAGGGAACTCAATCCCCAGAATGGAGTTGCCTTTGAGTCCCAGCTCCATCGCAGCAAATGAAAGAACTGGAGGGTACACCGGCTCGCCATCTATGAATTCAGCAATGTTAGCCAGTTGTCTCGGCCAGAACTTCGTGGCAAATAGACTAGTCACATTCCCTTGCCTCTTGTTGGAGGGAAGGGTGACTCTCCCAGCCATTGATTCACTTATCCCCCACGCAGCAGTGGAGGAAAATAAGGAACATGCCTCACTAAAGCTAACCTTCGGGTTTGAGGATTGGAAAACTGAGCGAGGAGCCCCCTGATCAAACCCAAATTGACGACTACACCGATTGGGGTTGTAATGTTCGCTGGAATATCCCCACTCGGTGTAGGAAGGCAGATACCCCGGAGAAAGGAGAAGCACCACGGCTAACTGAGGATCTTCAATGTCTACCCCCACCTGTACCACCCTGGATTCGTCCTGAAAGAAATCACAAGTGTGAACAAAGGCGTCCTCTCCGTAAGGCCTCATAACAAAGTCCTCAAAACGATCAATTGAGGCGATCAGCTCTTTTCGGCTCTGCCTCTTGTGATAAATATAAGAGCGGGGGGGCAAAATGGTTTCCCCAGAAGGAGGACGGTTGGCCTTGGCCGCCACAACAGGAAAGCGCACGTAAAGAAAGCTGGTTAGAAGGATGCTGTTAGCAAAATTGGCCAGGTTATAACGGCCAAGGGATCGTTCCATATCGAACAACGTTCTGTCAAGCCAGGTGTAGAGGGACCCTAGGGCAATTGCAGCCAAAGGAAGTTTGATGCCCCGGGCCAAACGAAGGGATATGTTGATAAGGTCCCTTCGGGGCTGATCGTTTGGTTTTCCCGGCAAAAGAAAGCGGGACAGAATCACAAGGATGTAAGCAGGGAGCTCTAACGAAGTACCTTGGCCAGGGGCATCCGTTGAAATTGAAGAACTACCTTCACTAGAACCCTTGAAGAAATAATTAATCAGCGGAGTGAAGGTAGCTTTGTTTGAAGAACCGATGCAACTTCGGCATATTCGGTCCAACGCCAAACGGTCAGCAGTCTCTTCGGCGTCAAGAGGCTCATCGGTATAAGGCTCATGACCTGTTGCTTCGAGCCCCAGAAGCTCGCAGACATCTTCTAGGGTTATCGTGAACTCGCCCCACGCAGCAATAAATGTGTGAGTCGTCACGTTCCAACGAGAAACAAGAATGGGGAGAGCAGCATTATTTTTGGAGAGAGTAAACTCACCAAACCATTTGGCCCGTTGAAGGCCAATCTTACTCAAAATATCACCATAGGAACTCACCATGTGAGAGTTCCAAGCAGCAAAATGGGCAGGAGAACCACCTGGTGCTTCGAAGTCAATTTGGGACCATTGGAAGTCCCCTCGCTCCAGACGAAACCGGAGAGTCCCCTCTGGAGGAAGAAAGCCCCACTTCGAGGGTTCTTCGTCCTCGTCACCCAGCACTAAGGACTCAAACTTGCATTCAAAGTTGACAGTCTTGCAAGCAGCAGCAAAGCAATCATCTTCGCCAAAAATGGGAGAGCGACGATAAAACCTTAACTGATCACGACGGACAGCATCCAGGGCAGAGGCACCAGTAGTGGTGGCGACAGCAGTAGCAGGCGGCGCACTGGTTGAAGAGATGGTGGGATAACTTTGAGAAGCCATGACAGAGTGTTGGTGCAAACAAAAAACAACCTTGAGTCAGAGGAGCCTGAGCACGACAATGGCGGAAGAACAAACACAGGAGGTGGCGAAGAAGATGAGAGCAAGAAAAGGAAGGCACAAGCTTGAACAGCAATGGAGGTTTCAGATGCTCAACAATGGAAGCTCTCTCTCTCTAAAAGCGAAGGAAATTTGAAGAAGGTAGTGACAAAGTAAGAGAAAGAAAGGTTTTAAATGTTTGGGAGATTTGGCCGTTTGGTTTTTTAAGTTCGTCGTTTAAGTTTCCCACCATTGCACGTGTGTAGCCGCCTGCAATCATTTCAAATGTACACGTGGCACTTCGGGAAGTGTTTTGACATGGAAAAGACAACGCTACGTCATTTAATGAAGTAACACCTGGGGAACTGCCATCAATTAATGAAGTGACACCTAGGGAACAGCCACCGTTACCTTCCTAAGCAAGATTGAGTTTTGGGCGCCAAGATTTTCTCTGACATATCCAATAAACCCCCCAACAAAGAAGGTGTCCCAACGGTTCAAAAAAAGCCACGATGTCCCATCGACAGAAGCTCAAACGTTGTTTAAGTTATGACTCAGTTACATCGGGGAGAATTTTTTCGCTTTTTCGAACATTACTGGGAGAATATTAGCAGGTCCTTCGGGAGAATTTCAGATATTCAAGCTGGAACGATTGCGGCTCAGCATTAGAAAAAAGCAGCAGGCCAGACAGAGAAGGTTCATCGGATTAAAAAGTTTTCGTGGAGGCACTTCTTGTTCCCACAACAAATCCCTCCACGAAGGGGCAAATGTAGAGGGGGCCTGAAGGTAATCCTGGGATTAGGGATAATCCACTAATTAGCAACAGTGTTCTGAGGATAAACTCAAGCGTGGCATCTTGGTGAGGCAGCTCAGCGTGGCAACTCATATATTAGCTTATTGTTTTAATCACATCGTACTTTCATTATTGATTTCTGTAAGCTCTAACGATTGTAATGACGTAACGATAATAACTAAAGGGTTTTGTATGAGGTCAAACGGTACTTGCGAGAGACCAGGCTTGGCAGGGCCTGGGAGAGCTTTCATGCTCTATCGAATGACCTCACTGTGGGAACTTTAGAGGGACCTGGTTTGGAGGATTGAGAAGTAAGGCACCGTTGGGGCTTGTCCTGACCACCTTAGATACACCTGGTAAAGCACCGAAGGACCCTGACCGTGGAACCTCAAGCGGAGCAGCTTGGAGTTCTATCGGGCATTAAGTTATGGACCAAACAACCCTATACTTAATGTCACATCTACTATGGGTGATGTCACTAGCCATCTAAACGTTTGTCAGACATACACTTGAGTAAACCGCTGTGGTATTTGGGGCTGTCAGGTAGTTGGTGAACCACCTCTGCGACAACAAACCCCTGACACACAGTGGATAGGCAAAAGGCATGTCTTGGCATTTAATGTTTATGACATGGAGACAACTAGTGCATCAGGCATTTAATGTTGTGACATAAAGTATGAGGGATGTCTTTCATACTCTTTAATGACTGAGTTGCCTCGGGGGTGGTGTGGGGGGCTATTTAAGGACCCCAACCACCTTTGAGGAGAGGATGATCTTTTTGGAGAATTAAGAAAAAGAATCATTGCAAACTAGAGAGTTCACTAACTCACCATTGTCATTTATTGCGAAGCTTTTAATATTTGACAGAGATTCTTGAGGGAGTTTGGTGTGTTGCTACCTGCCTATCAGGATGTATCTAGGGTGCTTATTTTCCCTCTCCCTCTAGCTAAGTCACTTCTAAAGTTCATTATTATTCCCTGAGTCATACACGAGAGGCTTTGTGAGTTTAAACTGAGTCCATCTTCATTGAGTTTTGTGTGTGTTTCCTATAATTAGTCTAGGGTGTTGGCTAATTTAACTCGTGGTTACCATACTCAATAGGGGTTACGCCTCCACATATATAATCTAAAGTACCCTCTTACAGATTGTAAAAATAAGAACTAGGTTTAAAGCATAAATTTAGGGTTTCGAATCACGATACCTTTGTGGATCTTGTTTTTGATCCGAATGAGGAGAAATATGTTGATGAAGTAGGGTGCAACCGGTACGGGTTTTTACCGTACCGTACCGTTTTGGTCCGGAAAAAAATGGTTTTGGTTTCATATTATGAAATACCGAAAACCGATTTTACCGAAACCGAAAATACGATAAAAAATTTGGTTGGTTTTGGTTTTTAGATACAAAAAACCGATTTACCGTACCGATATCGTACCAAAATTATCGTACCGAAATACCGTACCAAACTTTTTGTGCAGTGTCAAATTATTTTTGGTATCATACTGCTTCTATTTATTTTATTTCTCATGAGTGAGTTTTTATATTCTCTTTGAATTTAAATTTATTTATTTGAGTATTTGGTTTAAGTGTTAAATAATCATGTTAATTAAACATATATTTTGTTTAATTAATCAAACATTTAACACAAAATGAATTAGGCAGCATTTTGTTAAAATAAAAAGAGCCGTTTGTTTTATTGGCTATATTTCTGTTTTGCCTTATTTCATTTGGGCTTTATATTGTGGTTTGTGTAGAGATCTTTTTTTAGGGTTTCCATTTCATTTTTTTTACCTCTTTCTCTCTCAAAAAGTGTGGCCGTCATTTTTGTTTGAGCTCTCTCTCTCTCATTTTTTTTTCTTCTTCAAGCTTGGGTTAATTTTGAGAAATAATTTTTTGGGAACTTTTATTTGAGAACACCATTTTTTTGTTTTGAGATTTGGCTTTCGATTTGGTGTGGTTACTTCGTTTTGAGATCGGGTTTCCGGTGACAATTTTTTCGGCGCCAGCTGTATTCGGATCTGAGTTCCCTCCGTGTTTTCCGTGTTTTCAGGTACAAATATACACAAACAGGTACAAATATACCCATTTCTAGTTGTTTTCCGGTATTGGAGGTGTGGATGATTTTGACTTTCCGGCGAACATTTTTTGAGGTAACAGCTCCCTCATTTTTTGAGGCTCATCATCTCGTCTCACTCTCCTTAGGCACCAGCTCCCTCATTTCGTCTCACTCTTCTCCGGCTCCGACAAAAGCAAACCGGTTAGTTTGGTCTTGTATCTGTTTAAATCTATTGTTCCAAATGCTACAAATGCTAGAAATTGTACCTGTTTGTGTATATTTCTAATTGTTCCAAACAACTAGAAATTGTAATTGCTAGAAATTGTAACAACTAGAAATGGGTATATCGAAATATATACTAGATTTACCGAATGCATAAACCGATTTGAAATTCTGGTATTTACCGGGAAAAAACCGAATTGAAACCGAAATTACCGAAACCAAAAAAACCCGAAAATACCGAAAAACCGTCGGTTTGGTTTTGGTTTTTATTTTTGATGTACCGGTCGGTAAATTGGTACGGTACGGTTTTACCATATAGAATGTGGTTTTGGTATTGGTAAGGGGTCGTTACCGACCATACCGTACCGGTTGCACCCCTAGATGAAGATGATGATCTTGCTGCCCTCCCAAGGTCTCCAAAAACCTTGTTGAAGCAACCGAAAGCCTCGGATTTTCTAGTATATGATCCACCCAAAGTAACCCTTGTGTGTGGGCACACTTGGAGATGAAAACTTAATGAAATATGAGAGAAATCACTTTCTCTCTCCTCACTCCATAGTGTTTTCGTCTCCCTCTTTAACCGTTATAATGAGTATCTAGTTTAGAACCCTAGCTTACACCAAAATATATATAGGTATAAGTCACGTCAAGACTAAATAAATAAATAAGCTTCCAAATAAATATTTGAAAATCTCAAATTACGTCCCCGTAATTTATTTCCTTTCTTTATCTAATCGCGATTAGTTCCACTAAATGATCACGACTGCACTTCAATTTAATCATTTCATAATCACTCGAAATAATGAGGTCTTGTTTGCAAAGTTAAATAGTGCATAATATGATCCTCTGCTTAAGTATACAATCCCCGCTTGGTCAAATCAATTCGCCGCTAATCGATTTAACCAACATCATATTTATTCCTTGGTTCTCAGACTTAGTTTATTTGATACTTTACCGGATTATAAAATTCGTCGGCCGAGTTTACTAGTAGAATCAAAACATATAAGTCTATCAAGGGGGTATCTCAATCTTAGATCTTTCTTGGACGCGGATTTCTCCGAATTATGATCTCAGAACTACTCACACAACAATTTTCCAACTTGCAGGGAACTATTGATCCAATCTAAAATCAAATCGCACTCATAACAATCAAAGCAACAATTGTGCAAGCATTCCAATACTCATAACCCTCGGGATTAAGAGCCTATGTATCTTTTGCAAACATTGTGAGATTGTCCATATCGAATTTAGTCAGTACTTAGACTTGAATTTCATGGGTGATCCTGTCACAATACTTTATCGAACTATTAAATAAGTTCTCAAACTAAAAGACAAATTTCCATCGTTTGAGATAAACTACTAGGATTGCACATGCAGCTATTTCGATAGGATGTCACTCCCTATATAGGTTGTGAACAATTTAATTGTATTAGAACTGGAATTCTGATCTCCCGTGATCTAGTCGAGCCCAACTCACCAGAATTTCTTCTAAGTCTAATTTACCGACTTGGTATAAAATATATTTAACCATAAATGTAAGGCATTCCTACAAACATGATTCTTATTTCAAATTGAACTAACACAAACACCATACATGGTTTTAAGAATAAAACCCCAACACCCACTTCTTATCCATTGACGCCCGATCTTTTTGTTGACGGAGTTCTACCTTGTGCCTCCACCAAGCTAAGTGTGCAATACTCACTCCGGCTCCACTTGTATTCGGTATAACCTCTTTGGTGCCTGAGACATCTTTGACCCTTTTACTCGATGACTTTGTGTGGTTGCGAACCAACATCTTCATCGCTTGTTGCATTGCACGCCCAAGGGATGTTTGTATACCGTTATCACTGATGACAAGGCTAGTGATAATCTCGTAGCCAAGGAGATGGTATACAAGCTTTGGCTACCGCCTGACCCACTCATTAATCCATGCTGCATTGGTTTGCTTGGAAATGACGGGTTCTAAATTGACAGTTGTCCCCTTTTGTATTGAATCATACGAAGACAAGGTGTAGTCATTGACATACGTGATTGTCACTTACTATTAGGGAGGGTTTGGCAGTATATCCATTTGAGTTTACATATCGGTCAAGTAAATTCCTATACCTTCAAGCACCAAGGGCATTCGTCTAGCTTTAATCGATGTACAAGCTTCGACCACCGCGACCATCCCTCATTATTTCTCAAGCACTCTAAGTGCCAAGGTTTTAAAAAGTGCGAGGCGCGAGGAAGGCGTGGGATGGGCGCCTAGGCTTAGGCGTTGCCTAGGCATTTTATTTGTTATTTATACAAACCAATTACCAAATATACTTTGAAATTTAAGTTACTAACAATCAATATTGATTTACTTCTAACATTACTAACATTTCTTTAAATTCTCATACATAATTACAAGACATTTCCAATCAAAGTTCATTACGATATATAAAATACTAATAAAATAATTAATCACAATTATTTATAAGTAACATAATATATCCAAATTGATTTACACCTGAACATTGGTAACAATAACTTAAAGTCACCTACACTTTTCACATTACTAACACTTCTTCAAAGTCCCATATAGAAAAAACAATTGCTAACATTAAGACAGAATATAAATATTCTACACAAAAATATTTTGTACAATTGATATTTAATTCCTTAAACAAAGAATATAATTATTACACACCAACCTTTGTTTCACAGATGCGCAATAGTAATGACCTCGCATGATTCTACTATTGGTTTTTCGCCGGTTCCAACAACATAACGATACCTCGAGGACTATTTATTCTAGGATTTTCCTTCTCTGTGGCACTGCCTTTTGCATCCCCGCTTCCTCCTGAAGATCATTGCAGAAATTTATGTTAGGGGCTTATCCGACCATATGGGTGTCGCACGCACCCATGTTGCCCTCCGCGAGAGGTTCTTTTGGCTTACCATGAGGCGACACAAACGTCTTCATCCGTTTTTTTATACAGGCCAGACAACCAAAGGTTAACACTTCAATGTTGGTATTTATACCCCAACCTATTCCCGATTGCCGGATTGCCTTTGCAGGTTGTATTCATGGATATCATTGTTGGCCTTCCCACGTATCACACGGGGGCGATTCGTTATTCGTTGTCGTTAACAGGGTTTCAATATGACCATACTTTACTTGCAGGAGGCCGTCTGCTTCCATGGCGTGTCGTGTAGCATCACGCCCAACATGGATGTCCAATTTACGGGCCACTGTTGGACTATGTGGGGTTTACTATGGTGTTTTCTTCACTTTTCTACATCTTTCTTCTCGCAGGCCGGAGTGTTGGAGACTTGCTTCGCTACTTAGTTACAAACACCCCCCGACATTGGGACGTTGTGATTGGCCGGATTGAATTTTCCATCAACAGCACTGTCAACCGCTCTACCGGCCTCTCTATTTTAGATTGTCTTGGGGACTTCTCCCTTCATGCCTATTGACCTGGCAGACTTACCTCCCACCGTCCCGGTCAGTCCCTTTGCCATTGCGTTCGCCATCCATGAGGATGTCCGCACGCGCCTTCCGGGCATGTATGCCTCATACAAGGATCATGTGGATGCCCACTGTAGCGCATTCGTGTTTAAGCCCGTGGATTTAGTCATGGTTTACCTTCATAAGGTCCGCCCCGAAGCAAGGCCACAAGCTTTAGATACGCCGCTTTGACCAGTTCTGGGTGATTCACTATTGTGGGGATAAATACTATGAGTTTGCCGCATGCACCGCACCTTTAACGTCGCTAATATTTTTCCATCTCGTGGCACACACATTTCTCATATTCCTATACCCTCGACTGAGAGCCACCTCCTACTCTCACGTTGACCGCATTGAGAGCGTCCTAACTTCCGATCTTGTTACTTCCCCATCTGATGACTACACTCGCTTCCTCATTCGATGGCACGGACGGCCTGAGGTTGAGGACAATTGGATTACCGAGAACACCCTACTACGCATCGATCCCTATTTATACCGCCAATATAAGGATTATGTGGCAACTTTTCATGTGGTGAGAGTGATGCAGGAGCATGGGTTCAGTAGATGTATTTTTGTACTATCGTATTTTATTAAGGGTGACGTTGCGCACACTAAACTATTCCCTTCAAAATAGTGTCCGTATTTGCCATTTTACTCTATAGGATTATCTCAAGATAACTTAGCCTATAATAAGGCCCTTGGCCATCCGTTGTAAGAAATATTATTACTTTTGAAATGAATAAGAATTAGAGAGAGATAATGGTGTTTTGCCTTATTTGGTGTATTTATTGTGTACCTTAGATTAATCGCTTCCGCTCCCAACTACACATCACTACCGATTTCCACTTGTGACCCCCGCGTTCGTTTCAATTTGATTTCCCTCGTTTGGTACCTTAAAAATTTGTAATTTCTGTATAAATTCTTTTAGTGAAAAATATTTGGAGATTGCATGCTTATAACTTCTCGAGCAATGCAATTGGAAGTGCAGCATGCGCTAGTAAATAGTAATACTATACATACTAAATGATGTTTTTGTAATTATCTGATTGATCCATGTTATTACATTTGTTTTTCTGTATTTTTCTTTGTGTTGAGCTCTCGCTCGAATTCGATACAATTGAAAATTTGGCGGTTGAGTCATAAACCCATACCACGAATTTGAACAATGCTCCACAACCATTTTACCAAGAGGGATTTCTTTTCCAGAGATTTCACCCCTAACTGTCCATTTTTTTTAGATTTGCACACAAGCTCCCAAGTAACGAGATGATATTTTTTTTCTCTTCCCCATACTTTTCCCGAAGAAAGTCTCTCATCAAATTTTCAATTTTCTGAGATATTTTAGCCGGTATTTTCAATAGAGAACAATTAATAAATTGGAATACTTCCTAAGACCGATTTGATGAAAGTATATATATCCCCACTAGTAAACACCATGTCGTCCACCCTAATAGTGTTTTTGTAAAATCTCAACGAGCAGTTTCAACTGTGGGGTGATTTCTCAGTTCATATTAAACCATTTATATACGTGATTACTTTTAAATCTGAAGGCCTGTTTTGAAGTCTTGATCTGGCATTGTTTGTTGGTTATCTGTCACTCTTTGAATGCAATTTGATTATGTTTGCTTGAGTTCAAGAATCCTGCTCTTCCAGTCCTCTTGCAAGTCTATTCAGTGAAATTGATGCACTAGTAACTTCACATTATCGTTTTAGGTTTATGAATCGATATATTGCCCAGCTCAGTTTATGGTTGGTATATAATTGTAAGATGATTAGTGAAACTTGGAAATAATTTCAGGTGATGAAAAAGACTCATTATTATTTAGTAGATACCAGTGTTGTCACACCTGGTGCTGCAGTCTCGGACTTGCAATTCAACATCATAAACGAGGAGTCATTCATTGTACATGATCTTAAGGTTATACTTCTTTTCATCTTTTTAAATTTAAATATTTCACTTTTACCCCTCTGAACATTTTTTTCAGCCTGAATCAAACACGGCCTTAGTGTCCAATAGTGCACAGTCTTTTTTTCTTTCACACACACACACACATATATATATATATATATATATATATAGAGAGAGAGAGAGAGAGAGAGAGATGTTTAATTTATTTAGTTAGTACCTAAGAAGTACACAAGTACATGGACATAAACAACACAATAAGCACGGGTGTCGTGTCTGATTGCACTTTTCAGTTTTTATTTTTGTACTATTTTATTGAAAATACTCTCTATAATTTATATATAGAAGAGAGATGTATAATTTTGTTCTCCTTTCATAGAAAATATTTGCAGTCAAATAGTACAAAAGTCAAAAATGAATTAAAAGAAGTGTTTTCAATGAAAAAAATGCAACACCAATCAAACGTACCTTAATTACAATATTATTTGATTCTGATACATTATTGTGTTGTATTTGTTGTGCTTGCAGATTACTCCATTACCAGTGTGGCACGGTCGTAATTACCGCTCCCTAGGTTTCCGTTTTGGTAATATTTGTTACATTAGGTAATGGTCCTACATAGATAGTTGTATTTTATCTAATCTTTAAGAGGATCTTCTTAAACGCTTACCCTTATTCACATTTGCAGTGATGTAAGTGAAATACCTGAAGAAACTTATCCACTTTTAAAGGACTGTGAACTCCTCATTATGGTGCCTCTCCTCTCTCTCTCTCTCTCTCTCTCTCTCTCTCTCTCTCTCTCTCTGTCTCTCTCTCTCTCTCTCACACACACACACACACACGCACACACACGTACACACACATGTACACACACTCTTTTGCATACCTAGACAATTTCATCATCGTTATATTTGTCATATATTTCAAATGTCTTCAGGATGCCTTGAGGCCAGATAGATCTTCTTCAACACATTTTGGACTTCCAAAGGTAAACTCTTATTGAATAGGTTATTCCCATATACGTTTTTTTGTTTTTGTGTGTCTTATTTTATGTTCATGTCCGTTTTCTTCCCAGGCTTTGGAGGAAGTTAGAAAAATCCAACCAAAAAGAACACTTTTCACTGGTATGTTTTAGTCTTACTTTCTACTATGGCTTTAATTTCTTGGAATAAAAGTTACATTCTTCAGTTCCACACTTTTTTCGCCTTGATCAATCTTCAAAGGATCAACATCATTGAAACTTTGAACAGGGTCATAAACTATCACAGACCTCATGCAGGTGAGATAGTTTAGTCAAATCATTCTCACTTGCTATAAGAAACCCTCAAAACTATGCATTTGTTGCAAAGACCAGCCTGTGCAGCTAAAAACTATCTGGGGTGGGTGTGAGTGTTCTTTTCCCTTTAATTCTTTCTTACTTGGCTTACATTATGTTAAAGGTATGATGCACCTGATGGATCATGAAAAGATAAATGAAGAACTCGCGAAATTGATGGAGATTGAAGGTCTCGATGTACAACTTAGCTATGACGGTCTACGTGTGCCAATAACCCTGTAGCCTTTATATTTTTTCTTTCTTCCACTTGACCATTCTTTTGAATAATAATAAGTGCCAATTGATATGAGATTTCCTTTGGCCTTGAATGTAAGACCCCAATTTTTTTGTGTATCTTTAAATATGAAATAGACAAGGAGCCTCTCAATGATATCATTATCTTTTATTAGAAATTATATGTTAATATTGTTCTTTAGTCTTAAATTGCTAACTTGCACAACATTTTAGCTGAAACCTGGTACTTTTGCTTGCAATGCTGGAATTGATGTTGTAAACATCTTATTACATGTATTGTTAAAATGGGAGACGAATGAAGTCGATTTAAACAGCATTTGTCCCTGCAACAAGTGTTGTGAAAAGAAGTCAACTTTTTTTGTTGAGTGACAGAAATTTATTCACTCGTGTATAATAGTAAAATAAAAATGACCAATACGGTGCTAACATATTATGAGTCTAGCAAACCATGTCAATAAAATATGGCGCTTTAGAATTTCTTCTTTTTGGAAATATGATGTGTATTAATAAGTGTTCTAAAAGGCACGCCTAGGCTTGAGGGTTAAGAGAAACGTTCCACCTGAAGCATTTTACGCCTTATTCTTGATAAAAGGCTTAAGGCGCATTTTTTTTAAAAACAAAAGCGCTTTATTATAACGATATTCCATTTTAAAGATATTTTTTTTTTTAAAAAACAGAGCAATATATCATTCAAAAAAATCAAAAGACAAATGGTATTCCAAACTTTTCTGTCTCTCGTCCAAAAAAATCCGCATTTTTTCTTTTCCTTACTTTTTTTTTTAAATTTTTCTTTGTATTAAAAAAAATAGTATTTTAGTCTGCCTATATTGAGACATATTTTAAGGTATGTACAATTTTAGTACTTTTAATAGCGTTGTTATAGTTAAAAATGTTAAAATACATTGAAAAATGCCCAAACATCTTTTTACGCCTTTTTACGTCTAAGGTTCGTCTAGACTTCTAAGGCTTAAGGCTTGACCTCGCCGTTTCACGTCGCTCGTTTTTTAGAATCTTGTTATTAACGCTTCTTTAAGTTCAATTGATCAACAATAATTAGGGTTGATTTTCGGTCGGTTTGGTCGGTAAATGGGTCGTATGAATACCATACCAACTTTGAAATCATCAAACCAGAATTACTAATTTTACCAGCCGGTACGTCAGGGCATAAACCGAAACCAAACCGCCCGGTACATCGGTAAAATCGTTTTTTTTTTTGCGAAAAAATCGATTTTTCGAAAAATTCGGTAATTTTGGTAATTTTCTCTTTGTGGTAATTCTAGTAGTAGTCGGTACATAATGGTATTTTTTTTACCGCTTGCCTAAACTTGTTCATATGCATATTTTTTTTTTGTAGAATCATTACCATAAATTAACTTATTAATTCCGCATATTGAAAAAACTTCTACAATAACTTGTCTATGCAGTAACTTGGCAAGTCTAGGCAGTAACTTGGCAAGTAACTACTTACCATCTTTGTGGAATCATTACCATCTTTTGTCTATGCAGTAACAAGGAAGCTGCTTCTGCTTACAACGCTGCTACTATAAGGAGGCTGCTACAAGGCGGCTGCTACTACAAAAAAAAGGCTGCTACATGGTGGCTGCTGCTGCTACTACAAAAATACACTGTTCAAATATAAGGCTGCTGCTACTACATAAGGCTGTTGCTACGATTAACATTGAAATATAAGGTTGTTGCTACTACATAAGGCTGCTGCTAGTATGCAGGGGCGGATCCATGTGGTAGAGAGGTGGGGCAAGTGCCCCACCCTAAATCTTAAAATTGAAAATTTTACCCTTAAAAAATTGTAAATTTAGAGTTGTGTCTCACCCAAAAAAAGAAAAAAATTCAAATTTTTACCCCTAAAAAATTTGTAACCTAAAAAAAATTTTGTGGGCTCCCGCCCCCGAACCCCTAACAATGGTTTGTGTCCCACCCGAAATAAATTTCTGGATCCGCCTCTGCTAGTATGAACATTAAAAAATACAGAGTGTTAAAATATTAACTGTTAATACGATTAACATTAAAATATAAGGCTGCTACTACGATTAACATTCAAATATGAACATTCAAAAATACAGAGTGCTCAATTATAAGGCTGTTGCTACTACATAATATGAACATTCATAATATTAACTATTAATGTACTGAGTGTTCAAATAATACAGAGTCCTTATTAACTGTCCAATAAGATGAACAAATTGGTTGCTAAAAACTTCATAATACGCCTACCTCATTCATCTCAACTTGGTTGAATCTTCATTTTAACAAACTCATTAATAACACTTATAAAAAACAGAAAGGTACTTCATATTTTTTATATTAGTGAAGCGAACGAAAACAAATATATATGAAGTAAAAAGATGTATTTTAATATTACACATTTTTTATATTGCTAATTTTAACTTTCATAATAATTACTCGTGTAAATGATTCTATATATTAACAATTCTATATATTAACAATACTTAACATTTAATATAAAAAATTACCATTTCCATAATCTGACTTAAACATTAAAAATTACTATTTCTATATATTCAACAATTACATTTTATACAAATCACATAATTTTTTTTACTATTTCTAGATACTCAACAACAAAACCTAACAGATAAAATTAATAGATACTCAGTTAATAGATAAAATTAATAGATACTCAGTTAATAGTTAATAGAACCTTTACCTACAACTAATCAACATCTACAGCTACATCTAATCAACACCTACAGCGACTGACCGTGTGAATAGAACAAATCTCAGTTATACATAAGATATCAGTTATACAAATCTCAGTTATACATAAGATCTCAAATCAACACCTACAACAACACAATAAATCTCATTTACAATTATACATAAGATCTGTGAATGGAACAAAGAGAGAACAAATTTCGTGAGAGAGGGAGAGAGAAAAGAGAGTAGAAAAAAAAAGAGAAGAAAAGAGAAGAGAAACTGATCGTGTGTGATGTGGAGTGGTGGTGGAGCAACTGTGTGCACTGTGTGACACCCCGCCTAATTAAACATCGGGTGATCAGGCCTTTATTAATTAAAACAGGTTTCTCAAATGGTTCATTCTTAGCATCACTATCGAAAACTTTTAATTACTAATCACCTAAGTGAAAATTAGACCGGTGCCAAAATTTTATCTTTCTTAAACAGATAGATCAACCATGCGGAAAAACAGTAAAACAAATAGCATGCTAAAACTCAAACCAACAAAGTATAAGTACAACAGCACAAGAGTATTACCGAATAAATCATCGGCTAAAAATACCAAACAACAATAGAACAACTACTAATCTGCAACTAACATCTGAGACTGATACCGGACTACAAGTCCATACATAGAATAGGGTGAGATCCTGTACTAGATCTGAAAGGGGAGATATCGTCTAGTCAAATCCTGTAAGCATCCACTGTGCTACAACTTTGAGTCCCTGGAATGAAATCATCATACATGGCGTCCTTGTGGCTGGACACCTAAAAGGTTTTGAAAATATTTTATAGCAAGAGTTAGTACTCAAAACATTTTGAAAACATTTAGCAAGCGTTTATCACAATATAAAATGTGGTTATTGATTACACATGTTAGGTTCTCGTATACTCTCTTGAGTTTACTCACCCCTCATCTTTTGTGCACACCTAGCGTTCTACACTTAGCCTACCTAGTCATATCTTCCAAGCTAACTAGAACTAAGTAATCATCTGAACTTATCTATACTTAAGTTCTCGTATCGCCCACACAGTACATCCATTTCATTAACATCTCGGGAAGGTTAATTAATACTCAAGTAACATTTCACCTATGTTATGTTTCAAAACTTCTCATTTAGTTTCACTACTAAATTTCTACAATTATCACAATTTCTATCTTCCCACTTTTGTAATTAAATTGCACTACTTAATTTACTAAATAGATATTCTCTATCAAATGTTACGTTCGTAATTGAGTTTCATTACTTAACTTACCAGTTCGGTATGTATTCTTTAAATACATAATATATATCAATCTACTAATACACAGAAGTAGAATATCATCAAGTATATATTTCATACACAATATATACTAAATATCAGTCATTACTATTTTGTCCTTTTTACACACGTAAGGACTCTTGGTTCGGAATGATTCATCGACCCTAAGTAAGAATTGGTTTGGAATGATACATCGACCCCAATTATTTATATACACAAATTCTGGCTCGGACTCTTTCATCACGCCACCAGTTCAAAGGTTTGATTCAGCATTTTACATCGACCCCAAACATATAATAACCCTATGTTAGTTCGGAATATCTCATCGACCCTAACATAGTTAATTTAGGTATACTTCTCTAGCCCTAAAAGATCATATAATTTAGTAGGCACACTCCCGATCCATTTATTATGTTCGTACGTAATATTTTAATCTCTTATATTTACCGTACAATATTCGCTTTACGTTTTATCTCATTAATCGCAATTATTTGAGTATTCACACAACTCTAAGGGTCCTAGTTACCCCTCACATATAATTTCAGGAGTTATTATTTACCCTACTGGTCTATTACTTGAATTGACTTTACCTCGCCTCATAACTAAATTCCAAATTCTCCGATGCTCTATTAAATCGAATTATTCTTGTCGGTCCATAATTCAAGCCCTACACCCAATGGTCTTATTGGACCTCAATAATATACCTAATGGTCTTATTCTCACTCCCATATAAGTATAATAGGAATCCTAGGATACCCATTCGTTCCCGGAAATCAAAGAAACTTTAAACAGGAAAAATTCGGGAAAAACAGCTTACTTCGATCGATCGACTACTGTGTTCGATCGATCGACACAGTCGATCGATCGACATTCAAGATCGATCGATCGATCGAACAGGGACAGACGCAGTTCGTCTTCTTCGTTAACCTCTTCCTCCATTAACAAATCTCCAAACTCCATTATAGTCCACCAAACTTCGACCCAATGGTCCTAACATGTTTCCACACATACTAGGACAATTTCTATCGTTTCATATACATCAAAACCTCAATATATTTAAAGGAATTGTGGATTAAACCTAAGATTTCTTGAAAACCCTAACTATGGTGTTCTTCCCATAATTTCATTCAAAACCCAGATTTTATTCCGAAATACTCATCAAGTCAAATCTGAATATTATTCCTCTACATATGTTACATCATTCTACATGCAATTCCTATCCCAACATGTATAAATATCATTATTTTCTTTCCAAAATATGAGTTTAACAAAATCATTCAAAAGACCACACACATGGGTATTATAACTTTATAATCTTTATAATAAACAACTTGCCTTGATAGAGGGTTCCTGATTTCGTGATTGTTGATGATGTTTGATTGTTTTTCTCCTTCAATCCTCCTTCCCAACAAGTTTGTGGTGACAATCTCCTTTGAATCCTTCCCAATTCTTTTTTTTTTTGCCTTGAGAATTGTTTCCTCTTATCTCTAGTGGCTATGGTGTGTTTTCATGGGTTTTCTAACCCTAACTCCTCTTTCATACGGCTGATAAAAGCTCTCAAATTCGTAGGTCTCCTTACCATCTCATGTTAAAAGACCAAAATGCCCCCGAACGGTCTCGGTTTAGTCCAAAATTACCCCGAGACTCAACTAGTACTCCCGGATATACTATTTTGACTAATTTAACCCTTCCGGACTCATCTGTGACCTCTAAATTATCATTTGAGTCACTTAAAAAATATTACTCGTTCTCACCCCAACACGGTCTATACGCGTTAAGTAACTATTTACCACTCGCACTAAGTAAATATAATGAGGCAATATAAATCGGTAACTATCTCTCGATTAATATTCCAAAGTTACAATTTTTAATAAATCTCATTAAATTACTCCTCTTACGTAATTTAAATTAAGCCGTATTTTCTCATTTAATTCTCCAATTTAATTAAATAGAATATTCAAAAATACTGTAATACCCCGTATTTTTATGCTATAGTAATTTAGGGGTTTTGTTAAATTTAATGAGAGTGAATTATTTAATAAAAATTTGGAAATTAATTATGTTATAATTATTAACGTGACGAGAGTTAGTAATTATATAAAAATTGTCGAATATTACTAATGAGCATAGTAATATATGATATGGGTTATATTAAAGGTCACAAGTGAATGAAATGTCAATTTTGAGAATTTTAGTCGGGACGCGCCCGTGTCGCGTCGGGACTAATTATTGAGATATAAAAGTAAATATTTTATAAGTTGTTCGTACGGTCGTTTTGAGTGTGCCAAAGCATCCGGAAAGGTCGAGATAGTCAGAAAAGTGTACCCGGGAGTTTAGTTTGGGTCTCGGGATGTTTTTAGGCTTAATTAGTGACCCGGGAGGGCATTTTGGCCATTTTACAATATAGGGTAATTAAACCCACGAATTTCAGCCATCCTTAGCAGCCATTTAGGGTTAAAACATTCAGAACCCTAGAACGGCCATTGGAGAAGAGAGGAGAGAGCTCTCAAGGTGATTCAAGGCCAAAAACACCACCATTTGCACCACCGTCACCACCAACGCGTAGATTGCGAGGAGGAGAACGCAACCACACCAATATCAGCAGGAAACCAGACCTCTGAAATCCCAGGCAAGTGTTTAACTTGCGTATTTTCGTTGGTGCAATATTCATATTAGTGTAAGAATGATTAGGAGTGTAATCTATGGAAGAAAACCCCAATTTTGATAGGGATTTGCATGTAGAAAACATTATAACCATATTCTGGAAATATTATGTGAAGTAGATGATTAACCCACGAATTTTTGATGATATGTTAGAAGGAAATTCTGGAGAAAACTGATTAGAACAAAAGTCAAGAAAACATTAGGGTTCTTGATGTTTAAATGATATTTTGGATTGTTTAACCATGTTTAATGATGGATATACGCATGCTTAACGTTAAAAACATCTGGAAATATGTTATTATGTTTGTAGTAGGAGTTTTGGGACGATTAGTGTTGGGAAATATTGATTTGGGTGAAGAATTTTGGTAAAACCCGTAACTGCACTTCTGTAGGATTTCGCAGACCTGCTTGATCGATTGATCGAGCCTAGAGTTTCGATCGATCGAAGGTTCGATCGATCGAGCCCCAGACCTCGATCGATCGACCCTTCCTGGCAGACTCTTATTTCCCCTTGTTGAATTAATTGAACATGATTCATCGTGAAATAATTTTTGGGCTTTATGAATAAAATGTTTTGGGATATAGGAGAGACCAGTAGGACACATGATTAAGTGTTGAGAATTTTATTATGAGACGATAATTGTATCTTAGGGACAATTATTTATAGAACGAGGAAACTACGTAATTCAAGTGAGAGATTATGTCAAATACTTACGATAGTGAATAGACGTTTACCTACTGATTTTGCTACTTGGATGGATAGAATCCACGAGTGTCACGTAACTAGTGAGAAAACCCTTCGAGTTAAGGCTAGAGACGAAACCTTATACGTAATCATAATAATGGGAAATTAAGGATAAATGTTGTGACTATGGGTAACGGGAGGAACCTATATTAATATGATGAATGGGTATATTTATATGATTGTGTGTACATATATTATATACATGTGAAAAACGTACCCGCGCTACTTGCTATCCCTGAGGTTACCGCGCTGGGACGATCTTATCCTGTGTTGCTTTATGGGGGATATTGATTCGTACCCTAGAAGTTAGAGATCCTAGGTACGGGCTATCAGATTGATAGTCGGACGGTCCTAAGAGACGTGTGGGTATGTACTGACCTCTTGGACTTGGAATCTATGCTTCGCCTCAACGTTGTTTTGTATATGTTAATACAGTTCGAGAGTGATTCCGAACTTGTATTTCCCTTTGTGTGAGCGATACGGGGATTGGATAGCAGAGTATGCACGCACCATAGTTTAGTTGGGGTGCTGTTATATATATATATTATACGAGTAATTAATATATATATGAGGTTATAAAATTTAAACTGCCTACTGTGATTTGATAAGTAGAACATGGTTGTTGACTCAAATTATTAAATACTTGTTTTGAGAAAGTATAAAATGTCACGGGAACTTTATTATTTTTATGAAGTTAACAATAGAGAATTTTGGGCTACTGTTGGAACATCTTTTAAAGTGGATATCGTGTATTATAAATCTTACGAGTAATTTAAGTTAAGTTAAAGCTGTTAGAGAGACTAGTATGTTAGATGCTAAAACAAACCGTTGGGAAGGTTAGTACGCTAGGTGTGCACATTAGAAGAGAGGTGAGTATTTCTCAAGAGAGAGACGCACTAATATGATTTGCATTGGCCTGTATCAATTTAAATACTTGCTTAACGTATTTTAAAATCAAACACACTTTCGGGCTCTGACCCGTTTCTTTTTCTCTCTCTCTCTCTCTTGTATATATATATGTATATTTTCAGGTGCCCAGCCACAGGGGCGTCTTTCTTAGGATCCCTTGAGAAGAACGAGCTGCAGCTTAGGTGGGAATTGCAGGTCACTTGAGTAGACGGCTTCTGTTATTGACTCCACTCCTATTATTCTCATTTATTGGGCACGTGTCGCCCTTTTCATCATTTCATTTGTTGCTGGGATTTTGTATTTCATTTATTTCCAGTATTGTTCTATGGGATTTATTCAGGTTGGATTTGTGGTTTTAGTTCCATTTGTTGACATTCGATTGACGAATGTATTATGTTATTTGGTTTATTGTGGTGTGATTCTTTATTGTAGAAATGTTGTTTTAATTAAAATAAATATTTTTCTTTAATTAAAATTTGGAAAGTTTTGTATGGAAAACGTTTTGACACTTAGCTTAATTATTTAGGGTGTTAAATTGGAAAAATTATTTTTATCGACAGTGATGCTGAGAATGAACCAACTGTTTACCTTGATTTAATTTAATAAAGGAGTGATCGCTCGGTATTTAATTAGGCGGGGTGTCACAAATACTGGGTATTACATACTTCCCCCCTTGCAAAGGAATTTCGTCCTCGAAATTAGGATAAGGCTGGTATTAAGGCTAAGGACCTTAAATATCATTGCATCCTCTAATACCCAAAACCAAATCATAACATCCTAAAGGTCTCCCCAAGTACAT
The DNA here is from genome assembly GCA_949130495.1 of Sambucus nigra. Classification (NCBI taxonomy): domain Eukaryota; kingdom Viridiplantae; phylum Streptophyta; class Magnoliopsida; order Dipsacales; family Adoxaceae; genus Sambucus; species Sambucus nigra. The sequence continues at coordinate 75,432,259 of OX422210.1, read as the reverse complement.
GCCTTGCTTCATTATAAATTCTTATCGCATTTTACCCATGCTGCATATATCATAATTAAGTCTCACTACTTAATTTCTCCATAGATTTTTCCCAATCTAATGTTAACTCTTGAAATTAAGTTCCTCCCTACTTAATTTACTCTTTTGATGTATATCTCTATATATAACATCTATGTGTCTACTATCACTCATAAGTAGAATATTATAAGGTATATATTTCACACACAATATATACTATAAGGGAAATTGGTCCGGCAAAATCATCGGCCCCAATCATCCTATCATTTACATTGGTCTGGAAATCCCTCGACCCCATGGTAAATGTAATGCATATGTTGGTTCAGGCCTTTCTTCGATACCAAATTAATCATCGATTTGGTTCGAAAAATCATCGACCCTAAATCGATCCTTTATGTATTGGTCCGGAACATCATCGACCCCAATACAGAATTTAAGCATACTTATTATCATACATAAGTAGAAAAATCATAAGGTATATATATCTTACACATAACATATACTATCAACACTTATTTTATAATCACCCCCCTTTTATAACACTTTTGGGGTTATTGGCTCGGAATCCCACCTCGATCACCAATAGTGATTGGTTATATTATCTCGGAATCACACTTCGAGCACAATATAAGTATATATATATATATATCTCATCGCACATGAGTAGACAATTTGTGAGCCATCTCTTTCACACTTTATATATTCTAAAATATCATATCCCAATAGAATGTCCTCATATCACGCGTTAAGGACTAAGAGTTTGGAATTTCTCCTCTAACCACACCTCAAAGTACATGTATTGTTCGTAATAGGTACCCACGAACCTAATCCTTATGTACAGTCCATATAGGCACTCACACTACCTATAAATATGCTCATATAGGTATACATTCAACCTATGAATTGATCAGTGGGCTTCTCCAAAATTCCACTATCGTAAGGGCGTATTATTATCTTTTCTCACTAACATTGAGTTGTAGGCGACACAACATACTCAAAATAAACTTTATCTATATTCCTCCCTGACCATCTCTCACAGGGTGGGATTTTAGGATTTCATCCTGATTCACAACCATGTAGAACGACACCGTGCACTTGTGCTCTCTTCCTTTTTAACTACATACTAATTCATCCCGGTCAACCCATTCCGCCATCCCAACGAAATGTTGGTTTAGTTATGATGTTCACAGCCCATCAATAATATATAAGTCTGTCTCCTCATTCCATCATTGGAAACGTAGGTTCACTACCAAATTTCTGGTTGCTCATTTCGAGTCCATCTTTCTCTATCAACTAGTGGTGCGTCTGGAGACAATTTCACTATGTCTCTTCCTCAACACCGCTTCCCACTTATGTCATCTTTCCTCAAGTGGTACTCTATTCCCCTTTCTCTCTGGGTATATTATACTTTACAGTCCGTGCACTCTTCGTAATTGGCGCACCTTTACGGTTGATTACCTTATAAGAATCAACATTTTAGTAACGCGTAAGTCACTCTCAACACTCAGTTAAGTAGAACCTTGCATCACTTCTTCACAACAGTTAGGCCTCCCATATCAAGAGATAAATTTTGAACGGCTTCCCACCAACTTTTATCCCATAGGGTGTGCTGGCTCTCTCAGCACATAAAATCTTGGATTATCGTCTATCTCCCATGACGTTCAATCCATTTCATCAACACGACTAGCCGTAAATTCCCCCATCGGCGTACTTAATAAATAATTCACCGCATCCCTCTTTCTCAAGTGATTAAGAAAGACAATTAACTAGGGAACCCATACACCCTTTTCTCCGTGCACATTTGCAAAAACATTGCAACTGTCGCACTCGTGACACGCTTTTCCTCACTCTCGCCTTGTCTTCACGGCGTGACTACAATCTTGTGGGTATTCTCAATCCCCTATAGACCAAAAATCAAATTCTTGTCTACAAAGTCCCACTTATCCCTTCGTGGTAAGATGAGCTTTTTAGTGTTTCCCCACAACACTACCGGATCCACTGATGCCGTAGCATCTAATGTCTCTTCTCCTGACGTGCATAAAAATTTAGTTGTATCCCCTTTCACAATCGAACTTAAACAAGGGACTTATCCCAATGCATTTTTTACGGAGCATTGCCAAAACAACACATAGTTGAGATACTCAAATTCCATCCCCCAACAATAGGTACAACCATACTCCATCATCTCTAAAGGAGTCAAGTGGCACTGCGCTAATACTATCACTAAATCCTTAGCTCTTGTTACAACAACGAGCTCGATCTCTCCGCCCAGCGGTCATATGATATGCCTTGAATCACATCATTAAGGTTCCTACACACCGGAATCAATCACTATGAGACTTCCATAATCTCTAGAGTCTCCCACATATTAATGAAAAATGACAGCTCGACCCTCTTTCAGGTGAGGCATCGTCATATACCCCATTCACTCGAGGCTAAAACTCATATACCATTTGCCCATCGCTCTGGTGGTTCAACTGGTTCCCGGACATAACACGCTTGTCCTTTTCGAAATGCAAAACTTATCGGAGTTATTATTTTCTTAAATAACTTCGGATAAGATCAACACGCGTGGTCTTACGTCCCACATAAGACATCTTTTTATAAATCCCCTTATTCCAGGCCACACCGACTGGTTTAGGGTATTCCTCCTCTCGAACTTGGCAACCTTGATTTTTAACACTATCATCAGGGTTCCCTTAGTTTCGCTGACCAAGGAACGCACTATTAAAATTAACAGTCCTGACTTAGGATCAAATCAATGAATCCCTTAGTGGGTTCCCACTTATGGCTTGCACTAGCCCCATTACATTCAATCTTACTCTGACTAAATCCTTAAACTCTTTTATCTCCGCCCACCTTGGAGCATTTACCTCAACCTTGTAAGAAGCTCCATACTGCCTTCATACACATAAGTCGTCCAAGAAGAGTTTTACCAAGATTGAGAGTGATAACTCGAGAGTCCATTCTCTCAAGGGCTCTTTTTCCTTATACCTATCTCATCGGGTACAAGTTCACTTTAACAGATAAATTTCTTTCTCACAGTTGGCCTCTACCAGGCTCTCACGTGATGGTTTCAGAAATCTCCATTCACTTCGCTTCTGAACCATCATTGGAGGAATTTATGGTTAAACTATACGTAAGGTCCCTCTATTTGTATACTGACCCTCGGTTCGGATGTTGTGACTGGTATCCCCACCACGTTGCTAAAAAAAAAATCTTTACCCAAATTTTCACTTCTGGGTATTCCTACTCTATCCTTAATGCCCAGACCTCTAGGCATTCAACTACCATTGGTTAACATGTACAGTCGCCATTTTATCAAATTTTTACCATTCTATCTCATCAAAACCCTCCAGACATCCTCTCACTCTCACTGCATTGGGCGGGTCTAGATTAGCATCCCCTTTGCCATCACGACACTTGGAAAATGCCTACTATGCCTCAACAGCCCCTGCAGCATCTAAATACAATTTCACACTTGGAGAGACCTCGACAACGATCATCTCTTCTACGATTTCCAACCTCGAACAATCCATGCTTCATGCCGAGTTCCTCCCTCCTGCAGTCCTTCCAACGCCAATGCTGGTCCTACCGCCACGTTCGACGTACCATGCCCAATCGAACTCGTATATATAACACTATATCTACTAAATAGTAGGAGAATGTAAACTATGTACATAGAGGAGTACAACAATCCTAAGATAGGGTTATATATCAATCAAACGATGCGCTGAAAACGAAGTAAGTCATACAGATCCTATGGACACTAGAACCTGATGCTCTGATACCATCTGTGACACCCCGCCTAATTAAACATAGGGTGATCATGCCTTTATTAATTAAAACAGGTTTCTCAAATGGTTCATTCTTAGCATCACTGTCGAAAACTTTTTAATTGTTAATCACCTAAGTGAAAATTAGACCGGTGCCAAAATTTTATCTTTCTTAAACAGATAGATCAACCATGCGGAAAAATAGTAAAACAAATAGCATGCTAAAACTCAAACCAACAAAGTATAAGTACAACAGCACAAGAGTATTACCGAATAAACCATAGGCTAAAAATACCAAACAACAATAGAACAACTACTAATCTGTAACTAACATCTGAGACGGATACCGAACTACAAGTCCATACATAGAATAAGGTGAGATCCTGTACTAGATCTGAAAGGGGAGATATCGTCTAGTCAAATCCTGTAAGCATCCACTGTGCTACAGCTTTGAGTCCCTGGAATGAAATCATCATACATGGCGTCCCTGTGGCCGGACACCTAAAAGGTTTTGAAAATATTTTATAGCAAGAGTTAGTACTCAAAACATTTTGAAAACATTTAGCAAGCGTTTATCACAATATAAAATGTGGTTATTGATTACACATGTTAGGTTCTCGTATACTCTCTTGAGTTTACTCACCCCTCATCTTTTGTGCACACCTAGCGTTCTACACTTAGCCTACCTAGTCATATCTTCCAAGCTAACTAGGACTAAGTAATCATCTGAACTTATCTATACTTAAGTTCTCGTATCGCCCACACAGTACATCCATTTCATTAACATCTCGGGAAGGTTAATTAATACTCAAGTAACATTTCACCTATGTTATGTTTCAAAACTTCTCATTTAGTTTCACTACTAAATTTCTACAATTATCACAATTTCTATCTTCCCACTTTTGTAATTAAGTTGCACTACTTAATTTACTAAATAGATATTCTCTATCAAATGTTACGTTCGTAATTAAGTTTCACTACTTAACTTACCAGTTTGGTATGTATTCTTTAAATACATAATATATATATCAATATAGTAATACACAGAAGTAGAATATCATCAAGTATATATTTCACACACAATATATACTAAATATCAGTCATTACTATTTTGTCCTTTTTACACACGTAAGGACTCTTGGTTCAGAATGATTCATCGACCCCAAGTAAGAATTGGTTCGGAATGATACATCGACCCCAATTATTTATATACACAAATTCTGGCTCGGACTCTTTCATCACGCCACCAGTTCAAAGGTTTGGTTCGGTATTTTACATCGACCCCGAACATATAATAACTCTATGTTAGTTCGGAATATCTCATTGACCCTAACATAGTTAATTTAGGTATACTTATCTAGCCCTAAAAGATCATATAATTCAGTAGGTATACGCCCGACCCATTTATTATGTTCGTACACAATATTTCAATCTCTTATATTTACCGTACAATATTCGCTTTACGTTTTATCTCATTAATCGCAATTATTTGAGTATTCACACAACTGAAAGGGTCCTAGTTACCCCTCATATATAATTTCAGTAGTTATTATTTACCCTACTGGTCTATTACTTGAATTGACTTTACCTCGCCTCGTAACTTAATTCCAAATTCTTCGATGCTCTATTAAATCGGATTATTCTCGTCGGTCCATAATTCAAGCCCTACACCCAATGGCCTTATTGGACCTCAACAATATACCTACTGGTATTATTCTCACTCCCATATAAGTATAATAGGAATCCAAGGATACCCATTCGTTCCCGGAAATCAAAGAAACTTTAAACACGAAAAATTTGGGAAAAACAGCTTACTTCGATCGTTCGACTACTGGGTTCGATCGATCGACATAGTCGATCGATCGACATTCAAGATCGATCGATCGATCGAACAGGGACAAACGCAGTTCGTATTCTTCGTTAACCTCTTCCTCCATTAACAAATCTCCAAACTCCATTATAGTCCACCAAACTTCGACCCAATGATCCTAACATGTTTCCACATATACTAAGATAATTTCTAACATTTCAAATACATCAAAACCTCAATATATTTAAAGGAATTGTGGATTAAACCTTAGATTTCTTGAAAACCCTAACTATGGTGTTCTTCCCATAATTTCATTCAAAACCCAGATTTTATTTTGAAATACTCATCAAGTCAAATCTGAATATTATTCCTCTACATATGTTACATCGTTCTACATGCAATTCCTATCCCAACATGTATAAATATCATTATTTTCTTTCCAAAATATGAGTTTAACAAAATCATTCAAAAGACCATACACATGGGTATTATAACTTTATAATCTTTGTAATAAACAACTTGCCTTGATAGAGGGTTCCTGATTTCGTGATTGTTGATGATGTTTGATTGTTTTTCTCCTTCAATCCTCCTTCCCAACAAGTTTGTGGTGACAATCTTCTTTGAATCCTTCCCAATTCTTTTTTTTTTTGCCTTGAGAATTGTTTCTTTCTTATCTCTAGTGGCTATGGTGTGTTTTCATGGATTTTCTAAGCCTAACCCCTCTTTCATACGACTGATAAAAGCTCTCAAATTCGTATGTCTCCTTACCATCTCATGTTAAAAGACCAAAATGCCACCGAACGGTCTCGGTTTAGTTCAAAATTACCCCGAGACTCAACTAGTACCCCCGGGTATACTATTTTGACTAATTTGACCCTTCCGGACTCATCTGTGACCTCTAAATTATCGTTTGAGTCACTTAAGAAATATTACTCGTTCTCACCCTAACACGGTCTATACGCATTAAGTAACTATTTACCACTCGCACTAAGCAAATATAATGAGGCAATATAGATCGGTAACTATCTCTCAATTAATATTCCAAAATTACAATTTTTAATAAATCTCATTAAATTACTCCTCTTACGTAATTTAAATTAAGTCGTATTTTCTCATTTAATTCTCCAATTTAATTCAATAGAATATTCAGAAATACGGGGTATTACACACTGTGGAGTGGTGGTGGAGCAACTTGCGGTGTGCTCGGTGGAGAGTGGGAGAGGAGGAGCTGCGCAAATGAAATGAAGTGTTGAGGGTTGAGTTAATGATGCTTTTTAGTTTTAGGGTTTGGTTTGGTAAATAAATGAAGGGTGAGGATGAAATCTATTGAGACAAGTGGGCTTTTTTAATTGATAAGTGGACTCTCTTAATGGTTAATTTTATTGGTGCGGTATTTTATTTCGGTATTTAATTTCGGTGAGGTACAGCCGGTAAATCGAGTTTTAAAATGGTAAAACCAAAACCAATCACAAAAAATTCGGTAATTTCGGTTTTGGTAGTTTCGATTTTGGTAAATAAAAAATATAAACCATTACCACTAATTTGCGGTACAAAACGGTACGGGCCGGGTTTCTACCGTACCACAAACACTCGTAACAATAATGGTAATGCATTAAATCACTTGATGCTTGTTGTTTTAATATTGAACTATTTTACCTGACAGGTTGGACGCAAACACTTTTGCCCTGTTAGACAAATTACTCCCTTACGCTTTTGATGTGTGGCACTTCAATCAACTTGAACTCTAATTCAAAGGCTTAGATTTGGAATTGGAAAATTTACAATTGGTTTATAAAAAATTTCGGGTCCAATTATATGACTTGGAATTGAGATTCCCAAACATAAACATAACCTAAAGTTCCATAAATTTATTGCCGAATTTGATCATGTGCATGTCTTATACCGATTATATATTTATAGCGACTAAAATGCCTTTCATAATTAATTAACAAAATTAACTATATAAACTAAATAAATTTAACACCAAATCCTCCACCTTCACTAGCATCTCTACCACCACAATTATCGGTATCCCACACAGCTATCCAAATAAATGAGAAAACTAAAGATAATTATTAAATATAAAAGCTCAAACGTATATAAAAGCCCATACCAATTAAACTAACAGATGAACCAAACCAAATCAAACATAAATCTATATCAGTCTCGTACTATCGTAAACCGTATGCCATTTGAATCTCAAATTAAAGAAAGGGAACTTTTAAGGGCACCACAAAAATTGCTTCAAAATATCACAAGGAAAAAAAAATCAAAATTTTGCTAAGGGTCATGACCCCATATATATATATTTTAATCCAACTACAATACAAAATATCACTACACTCCAAACTCTCCCTTTTTCATCTTCACTTCACTCAATAAATTTATCTCCATTAATCCAACAACCATCTTTAACAATATTATTAAAGTTTTGTTACTTTGGTCCCCACACATCATTATTAAAGTTTTGTCCCTCACTAATAATCTACAACAACATTATTAAATATCTAAGGTTTGTTCTTTAAATATTCAAATACTGTTGGATATTCCACCATTAGATAATGACAACACCTCAAAAGAAAATGACAACTCTACAAATCCCATTTTTTAGGTAAACTTTGGGTCCCATCATATATATATTTATTTTGAAAATTTAAAAAAATGCAGAAAGCGTACAGTTGGTTCAGTATTGGGGCCCCAATTTCAAGGTGGAAGTTCGGGGTAATCCTCCCAAACCAACTCTATATGTTTTTATTCGAAGTAGTGGCATTCGTCATAATCATGCTGAAACAGATATACATATTCGACATATATACCCCGAACCATCTATAACTATTCGACATTATGTTGTGATTAAAATTCCATTTATTCCCACCTAATAATACTCTTACCTATGCAGGATGCCTTCATGGATTTCAATTCCTTGTTATTTGATCAGGCTTAAGCAAACATCGATATACCCCATAACGGGGAGGGTGGTGTGGTGTTAGTAGATGTTAGTGAGAGGTTTTTTACAGAGCAGGTATTATAATTTCTATTATTGATGTAATATATTTATATATTTTAATTACATTGTACTGATCCATTATATTCTTAATTCTCAACTATTTTCTGTGACACCCCGACTAATTAAATACCGGGTAGCTACTCCGTTATTAAATTAAATCAAAATGCCAAGTTGGCTCAGTTAATAGCATCACTGTCAAAAACATTTTTATTATTACTAACCACCTAGTATTTAAAAAGTAAGTTGCCAAATTTTAATTAAAGCCTGATTAACATGTAGCAAAAGATTTAAAGCAAGAATAATATCACCATTCACCATAACGAAATAATAGAATAACCAACACATGATATAAATAAATCTGGATGAAATAATAGAATAACCAACACATGATATAAATAAATCTGGAGGAAAAACTCCTCACAACAAAATCCCGCAACTGCAGTAAGTAACGAATTACTGAATACTGAATCAATACATGCCAAAGTGTGAAAAAATGAAATGGAAATGTCTCTAATAGAAATTGGGCAACATGCCCTACAACTGAGGAATACTGAGTATGGAATCCAAATGATATAAGCGTCTAAAAGCAAATCCCTGTAGCTTCCACAAGCAGCTACAGCTCGTCATCTGAGTGAGAATCCTATGCATGGTGTCCTTGTGACTAGGCACCTAAAAATGGTTTTACAAAAATAGATTTGAAAGAAAACGGGTCAGAGCCCGAATGTGGATATATTTTAAAAACCTGCAAGTGCTTTAAAAACATTTAAAACAGTATATGCAAAATACATGTTAGGACGTGCTCTCACATGAGATACTCACCTCTCGTCTAACTGTGCACTCCTAACGTTCCTGTACCCATTCATGTGTTATCTCATAACTATCTAATTCTGAAGAGTTTCTAACACTACTACTCGGTTCACGTTTAATTTCCAACCTTAACAATTAAATAGAGAGTTCTAATTTAATTCTCGGATTCCCAATTATTAACAAAACCATTTATAGATATAAGTTCCCTCTTTATCTACATAACATTACCATAACTATACTCACAATTTAACATAGTAAATTCCTTCTTGTTTAACCGTATATTTTCACATCATAAATATACAATACAAACACCCAAAGGCTAAGCTGCGGTGCACACATACTCTGCTATCCATCCCGGTACATCACGTACATAAGGATCACGCATTCTGAATCTCTCAGGAATCGTTCAGATAACAACATCACAAATAGTGGAGGCGAACACAGTCACATCACATGGGTCACGCACATACCTACGCTCCCACGATCAGCAAACTTATTAATATCCCAATAAGTCCTTCTATGACCTATGTTCATCGAGGTAACCAATCTAAATCCGGGCAACACAAGGATAAGAAGGCCCTAAGCGAACGTAAACCTCCCGTGATAGCAAGTATGGTAGGTATGTCATACACATACAATTATATACTAAGCATTCACACATCTTAGATATCTCGATATTCATAAAGGTATACTCAACATCTTTATACCATTATTCCAAATTCATATATTTCAAGTATCCCGATAATATATAAATTAAATTGTCGACACGTCTCACGTCGTAGTTTCTGAAACTTAAAACCTATCTCGAATAGACAATTAAGTTCCTCTTATTCCCCCATATAACATCTTTACACCTAAGGTCTTTACTTCTGCCCCAAACCTTATTTCATCAACTTATTCAAATTTACACTATTAACCCAAATATTATCTCAATTATCGAATTTCATTAATTTAGAATAATTCCTCAAATTGAATTCCAATTAAGGTCCAATCTCATAATCATGCCTACTGGTCTTCCTTAAGGTTAAGGGTATTCATAAGGTCTCCAATAATATCATTTCATATATGTTGGTTATTATTTTTAAAGGCGAGAATTTCAAACGGTTTCAAAAACGGAGTTAAAACGGATTTTAAAATGATTTTTAAATGTTTTTAACTCTTGGAGTTGTTTTGACTTCCAACTCTTCATTTCTTCGCCTTATTTAAAGGAGTCTTTTGGATTCCACCTCTTCATTTCTTTGCATTATAAAAGGAAGTCGTGGGCAAGCCTTTTAACATACTTTTGGCACAAATTTTGGCAGCAAATATATTTTATATTCCTCTTCTTGTTATATACACATTAGCCAATATATATTTAATGATATTCTACTTCTGTGTATTAGTAGATTGATATATACTTAAATTAACTATGTTAGGGTCGATGAGACATTCCGAACTAACATAGGGTTATTATATGTTTGGGGTCGATGTAAAATGCCGAACCAAACCTTTGAACTGGTGGCGTGATGAAAGAGTCCGAGCCAGAATTTGTGTATATAAATAATTGGGGTCGATGTATCATTCCGAACCAATTCTTACTTGGGGTCGATGAATTATTCCGAACCAAGAGTTCTTTATGTGTGTAAAAAGGACAAATAGTAATGACTGATATTTAGTATATATTATGTGTGAAATATATACACTTAATGATATTATACCGTTGTGAATAAGTAGATGAATATGATGTGTTTAATGTTACGTATCAAATTGGTAAGTTAAGTAGTGAAACTTAATTACGGAATGTATCTTTAGATAGAGAATATCTAATTAGTAACTTAAGTAGTGAAACTTAAGTACATAAGTGGAAAGACAACAATTGTGAGAATCCTAGAAATTTAGTAGTGAAACTAAATAGCTTTGAAGCATAACATAGGTGAAATGTTATTTGAGTATTAATTAACCTTTGCGAGATGTTACTGAAATGAATGCACGGTGTGGGCGATGTGAGAACTTAAGCTTAAATAAGTTCAGATGATTACTTAGACCTAATTAACGTACCGGGATGGATAGCAGAGTATGTGTGCACCGTAGCTTAGCCTTTGGGTGTTTGTATTGTATATTTATGATGTGAAAATATACGGTTAAATGAGAAGGAATTTACTATGTTAAATTGTGAGTATAGTTATGGTAATGTTATGTAGATAAAGAGGGAACTTATATCTATAAATGGTTTTGTTAATAATTGGGAATCCGAGAATTAAAGTAGAACTCTCTATTTAATTGTTAAGGTTGGAAATTAAACGTGAACCTCCCGTGATAGCAAGTATGGTAGGTATGTCATACACATACAATTATATACTAAGCATTCACACATCTTAGATATCTCGATATTAATAAAGGTATACTCTACATCTTTATACCATTATTCCAAATTCATATATTTCAAGTATCCCGATAATATAGAAATTAAATTGTCGACACATCTCATGTCGTAGTTTCTGAAACTTAAAACCTATCTCGAATAGACTATTAAGTTCCTCTTATTCCCCCATATAACATCTTTACACCTAAGGTCTTTACTTCTGCCCCAAACCTTATTTCATCAACTTATTCAAATTTACACTATTAACCCAAATATTATCTCAATTATCAAATTTCATTAATTTAGAATAATTCCTCAAATTGAATTCCAATTAAGGTCCAATCTCATAATCATGCCTACTGGTCTTCCTTAAGGTTAAGGGTATTCATAAGGTCTCCAATAATATCATTCAAGGATTAACACTATTAAAATTTAATTAGGGAAGAACTTTACTCATTCTGGGAAGGTCAATCGATCGACCTTTACCTTCGATCGATCGATGGTGGTCGATCGAAAGACTGAAGAACATCGATCGATCGAACGCACCAGGTATGGTTACGGACTGCTTCGTTTTGCAGTTACCAATTCGTCCCAAAACACCATTTTCAAGCATGAAACTCTAAGACAAGGTTACAATGTCATTATACTATCATTCTACAACAGTATTAACATTCTAAAACCCATAATTCATCATTCAAAGACTTTGTTTAGATCAAAACTACATCAAAAATTTCCAGATTTCTTCCCCATTCAAGAACATCAATAAACTACTTCTAAACTCCATTTTTAGATCATCAATGGTTCTGTTTAGAACATATAATTCATCTAGAATATTACTACATGCAATCCCTAACATAATTCATAACTTTTAACTTCCAATATATGGGTCTAAATTATCTTCCAAGATCAATTTCGAAAATTCCTATAAATGGAAAAGCATAGCTTGAATCAAATGAATTTAAACCACTTGCCTTAATCTTTCTCTGAATTTGATGTTGAATTTGAAGGTTGAATATGTCCTCTATCTTTCTATCTACAGAATTCTTTCCTTTCTCTCTCTCTCTACAAGTTCTTCCCAAGGATGATGACAATAGAGGTGTGTTTGGTTTTTGGTAAGTTGGGACTATATTTCAACTTCTCCCGTAGCCCATTAAGTCTCTTAGTGTAGTTAGTGGGTTTAGTGGGTTAAAGAAGAAGTCAGATTTCTATTTCTAATTTTCGTCACTTTTAATTCCCAAAAATACAAAATTACCAAAATACCCTTTATGATGCCGGTATGGCTTAAAAATACCCCGGGACCCAAACTAAACTCCGGGCTAGTGTTTTCTGACTATCTCGACCCTTCTGGACACGTTGGCGCACTCAAAATGAACATACGGGTGATAAAAATAAAATTTACTTTTTAATTCAAATAATTATATTCCTGACGCGACTGTCACGCGCGTCCCAACAAAGTTTTCCAAATTGCCGTATTTCAATCTCGTGACAATTTCAATATTTTCCAATATTCATATAATGCCAAGTATACACATTATAATAAAATACTAACTCACATCTCGTTAATATTATTATCCGGATTAATTTCCAATTAATAAACATTTAATTCAATTAATCCCCAAAAATCTCCAATTAATAAACATTTAATTCAATTAATCCCCAAAAATAAATATCATAGAAAATACGGGGTATTACATACTTCCCCCCTAATAACTGAATTTCGTCCCGAAATTCGAAACTAGAAATTACCTGGTAAGAATAACTTTGGATAACGTTCGTGCATCTCATCCTCGCGCTCCCAAGTGGACTCCTCGACTTTATGATGTCGCCACTGAACACGCACTAACGGAACTATCTTTGACCGCAGCTTCCTCTCACTTCGGTCCAGAATAGCAATCGGCCCCTCCTCGTAGGAGCTATCTGGCTGGAGATCAATGTCCTCCACAGCAATGAGAGAATGAGCCAAATTATCTCTAAGGTATTTCCTAAGCGAGGAAATATGAAATACATCATGAATCCGATGTAAATGCTCCGGTAATCCAAGCCTATACGCAACCGGTCCAATCCGCTCAATAATAGGAAATGGTCCCACATATCTCGGTGCCAACTTCCCTTTCTTCCCGAAACGTATAATCCCCTTCATAGGAGATACTCTGAGAAAAACCTGGTCCCCCACTTGGAACTCTTTGAAGAATCTCTTCGCATCAGCATAGCTCTTCTGCCTATCCTGAGCTACCCGAATGCGACTCCGAATCAATTCTATCCTTGCCGAAGTATCCTGAATTACTTTCGGCCCAAGTAGTTTGTTATCCCCCACCTTCAACCAACATGTTGGGGAATGACAAGGTCTACCATACAACGCCTCAAATGGAGCCATGCCAATGGTGAACTGGTAGGAGTTATTGTAAGCAAACTCCACCAGTGGAAGATACTGCTCCCATCCACCCTCAAAATCAATGGTGCACATATGTAGCATGTCCTCCAACATCTGATTTGTGCGCTCGGTCTGCCCATCGGTCTGCAGGTGGTACGCCGTACTCAATCGCAACTCCGTGCCCATGGCCTGCTGAAAACTCTCCCAAAACTGTGAAACAAATATCTTATCTTGGTCAGACACGATATTTAGGGGCACACCGTGAAGTCTTACTATCTCAGAAATAAAGAGCTGGGCATACTGTCCTGCACTGTAGTCTGTCCTCACGGGTAGAAAATGAGCGACTTTGTTCAACCTATCCACTATTACCCAAATGGAGTCGTGACCTCTCTGTGACGTAGGCAACCCCGTGATAAAGTCCATGGATATGCTCTCCCACATCCACATCGGGACCTCCAACGGCTGTAGTAGTCCTGCCGGTCTCTGATGATCCACTTTTACTAGCTGACAAGTGGCGCATTTAGAAACAAACTCGGCAATATCTCTCTTCATACCGCTCCACCAATACTGACGTCTCATGTCTTGGAACATTTTGTCCCCTCCGGGATGTACCGCGAACCGTGAGCCGTGCGACTCTGCCATCACCTCATGCCGCAATTCCTCCCCTTCCGGAACCACCAATCTCCCATTGAAGCGTAATCCCCCGTCTGAGCTAACGGTATAGGATTCGACTCCCCCTGCCAATAATCGAACTATCTGCTCGTGGCAGAACGAGTCGTTTGCCTGTGCCCTCACTACCTTCGTGACAATCTGCGGTGCAAACATACTCTGCTATCCATCCCGGTACATCACATACATAAGGATCACGCATTTCGAATCTCTCAGGAATCGTTCAGATAACAACATCACAAATAGTGGAGGCGAACACAGTCACATCACATGGGTCACGCACATACCTACGCTCCCACGATCAGCAAACTTATTAATATCCCAATAAGTCCTTATATGACCTATGTTCATCGAGGTAACCAATCCAAATCCGGGCAACACAAGGATAAGAAGGCCCTAAGCGAACGTAAACCTCCCGTGATAGCAAGTATGGTAGGTATGTCATACACATACAATTATATACTAAGCATTCACACATCTTAGATATCTCGATATTAATAAAGGTATACTCTACATCATTATACCATTATTCCAAATTCATATATTTCAAGTATCCCGATAATATAGAAATTAAATTGTCGACACGTCTCACGTCGTAGTTTCTGAAACTTAAAACCTATCTCGAATAGACTATTAAGTTCCTCTTATTCCCCCATATAACATCTTTACACCTAAGGTCTTTACTTCTGCCCCAAACCTTATTTCATCAACTTATTCAAATTTACACTATTAACCCAAATATTATCTCAATTATCGAATTTCATTAATTTAGAATAATTCCTCAAATTGAATTCCAATTAAGGTCCAATCTCATAATCATGCCTACTGGTCTTCCTTAAGGTTAAGGGTATTCATAAGGTCTCCAATAATATCATTCAAGGATTAACACCATTAAAATTTAATTAGGGAAAAACTTTACTCATTCTGGGAAGGTCGATCGATCGACCTTTACCTTCGATCGATCGATAGTGGTCGATCGATCGACTGAAGAACATCGATCGATCGAACGCACCAGGTATGGTTACGGACTGCTTCTTTTTGCAGTTACCTATTCGTCCCAAAACACCATTTTCAAGCATGAAACTCTAAGACAAGGTTACAATATCATTATACTATCATTCTACAACTGTATTAACATTCTAAAACCCATAATTCATCACTCAAAGGCTTTGTTTAGATCAAAACTACATCAAAAATTTCCAGATTTCTTCCCCATTCAAGAACATCAATAAACTACTTCTAAACTCCATTTTTAGATCATCAATGGTTCTGTTTAGAACATATAATTCGTCCAGAATATTACTACATGCAATCCCTAACATAATTCATAACTTTTAACTTCCAATATATGGGTCTAAATTATCTTCCAATATCAATTTCGAAAATTCCTAAACATGGAAAAGCATAGCTTGAATCAAATGAATTTAAACCACTTGCCTTAATCTTTCTCTGAATTTGATGTTGAATTTGAAGGTTGAATCTGTCCTCTATCTTTCTCTCCACATAATTCTTTCCTTTCTCTCTCTCTCTACAAGTTCTTCCCAAGGATGATGACAATGGAGGTGTGTTTGGTTTTTGGTAAGTTGGGACTATATTTCAACTTCTCCCGTAGCCCATTAAGTCTCTTAGTGTAGTTAGTGAGTTTAGTGGGTTAAAGAAGAAGTCAGATTTCTATTCTAATTTTCATCACTTTTAATTCCCAAAAATACAAAATTACCAAAATACCCTTTATGATGCTGGTATGGCCTAAAAATACTCCGAGACCCAAATTGCCGTATTTCAATCTCGTGACAATTTTAATATTTTCCAATATACATATAATTCCAAGTATACACATTATAATAAAATACTAACTCACATCTCGTTAATATTATTATCTGGATTAATTTCCAATTAATAAACATTTAATTCAATTAATCCCCAAAAATAAATATCATAGAAAAATACGGGGTATTACATACTTCCCCCCTAATAACTTAATTTCGTCCCGAAATTCGGAACTAGAAAGTACCTGGTAAGAATAACTCTGGATAACGTTCGTGCATCTCATCCTTGCGCTCTCATGTGGACTCCTCGACATTATGATGTCGCCACTGAACACGCACTAACGGGACTATCTTTGACCGCAGCTTCCGTTCACTTCGGTCCAGAATAGCAATCGGCCCCTCCTCGTAAGAGCTATCTGGCTGGAGATCAATGTCCTCCACCGCAATGAGAGAATGAGCCAAATTATCTCTAAGGTATTTCCTAAGCGAGGAAATATGAAATACATCGTGAATCCGATGTAAATGCTCCGGTAATCCAAGCCTATACGCAACCGGTCCAATCCGATCAATAATAGGAAATGGTCCCACATATCTCGGTGCCAACTTCCCTTTCTTCTCGAAACGCATAATCCCCTTCATAGGAGATACTCTGAGCAAAACCTGGTCCCCCACTTGGAACTCTCTGAAGAATCTCTTCGCATCAGCATAGCTCTTCTGCCTATCCTGAGCTACCCGAATGCGACTCCGAATCAATTCTATCCTTGCCGAAGTATCCTGAATTACTTCCGGCCCAAGTAGTTTGTTGTCCCCCACCTCCAACCAACATGCTGGGGAACGACAAGGTCTACCGTACAACGCCTCAAATGGATCCATGCCAATGGTGAACTGGTAGGAGTTATTGTAAGCAAACTCCACCAGTGGAAGATACCGCTCCCATCCACCCTCAAAATCAATGGTGCACATACGTAGCATGTCCTCCAACATCTGATTTGTGCGCTCGGTCTGCCCATCGGTCTGCCCATCGGTCTGCGGGTGGTACGCCATACTCAATCGCAACTCCATGCCCATGGCCTGCTGAAAACTCTCCTAAAACCGTGAAATAAATATCTTGTCTCGGTCAGACACGATATTTAGGGGCACACCGTGAAGTCTTACTATCTCAAAAATAAAGAACTAGGCATACTGTCATGCAGTGTAGTCTGTCCTCACGGGTAGAAAATGAGCGACTTTAGTCAACCTATCCACTATTACCCAAATGGAGTCGTGACCTCTCTGTGACGTAGGCAACCCCGTGATAAAGTCCATGGATATGCTCTCCCACATCCACATCGGGACCTCCAACGGCTGTAGTAGTCCTGCCGGTCTCTGATGATCCACTTTTACTAGCTGACAAGTGGCTCATTTAGAAACAAACTCGGCAATATCTCTCTTCATACCGCTCCACCAATACTGACGTCTCATGTCTTGGTACATTTTGTCCCCTCCGGGATGTACCGCGAACCGTGAGCCGTGCGACTCTGCCATCACCTCATGCCGCAATTCCTCCCCTTTCGAAACCACCAATCTCCCATTGAAGCGTAATCCCCCGTCTGAGCTAACGGTATAGGATTCAGCTCCCTCTGCCAATAATCGAACTATCTGCTCCTGACAGAACGAGTCGTTTGCCTGTGCCTTCCCTACCTTCGTGACAATCTGCGGTGTAACAGTCATCACAGACATGAATGATCGATCCACTGCATCCTGGTGTCCCAATTCCTTCCACTTTGCCTTCCACACTTCCTCCACCTCATCTACAGGTCTACGGCTCAACGCGTCTGCTACTACGTTAGCCTTCCCCGGGTGATACTGGATATCGAACTGATAATCTTTCACGAATTCAAGCCACCTCCGTTGCCGCATATTTAACTCCTTCTGCGTGAATAGGTACTGTAGGGACTTGTGATCCGTGAACAATCGAAACTTCTCCCCCAAAAGGTAATGTCTCCAAATACGAAGGGCAAATACCACTGCCGCTAACTCCAAGTCATGGGTAGGGTAATTCTTCTCGTGAGGCTTAAGATTACGGAAAGCATAAGCTATGGCCTGACTCTCCTGCTGCAGTACACCTCCAAGTCCTTGTAAGGACGCATCGGTGTAAACAAGATACTCAACTCCCGGTCTCGTCAATGCTAACACAGGTGCTGAGGTTAACTTGTCCTTCAACTCATCAAATGCCAACTGACAGGCATCACTCCAAATGAACGTCACACCTTTACGAGTTAGATGTGTCATGGGACCCGCTATCATGGAGAAACCCCGAATAAACCTCCTGTAGTATCCTGCTAGGCCCAAGAAACTACGGATCTCCGTCGGTGTCGTGGGCTATCCCCACTCACTCACCGCGGATACCTTCCTCGGATCAATCGATATTCCCCGGTCGGAAATAATATGCCCCAAAAACTGAACCTCCTTCAGCCAAAACCCACACTTCTCATATTTTGCATACAACTCATTCTGGCGCAGTGTTTGCAAAACTTGCCTCAAGTGCTTGGCGTGCTCCTCCTCTATCTGGGAGTAAACCAAAATATCATCGATGAATATAATGACAAACTGATCTAGGAAATCCTTGAACACCCTATTCATCAAGTCCATAAATGCTGCTGGAGCGTTGGTCAAACCAAATGGCATAACTCGAAACTCGTAAGAACCATATCTCGATAAGAACGCAGTCTTCGAGACGTCCTCCTCCTTGATACGCAACTGATGGTAACTAGATCACAAATCAATCTTTGAGAAGCAAGAAGCTCCTCTCAACTGGTCTAATAGGTCATCGATTCGAGGCAACGAATACTTATTCCGTATCGTGACCTTGTTTAACTCCCGGTAGTCCACACACAATCTCAGTGAACCATCTCTCTTCTTCACGAACGACACAGGGGTACCCCACGGTGAAGTACTTCTCCGAATAAACCCCTGACCCAACAACTGCTCAATACGATCCCGTAACTCCCTCATCTCAGCTGGAGCCATACGGTACGGTGCGCGTGCTATAGGTCTCGTATCTGGTAATAAGTCTATAACAAAGTCTATCTCTCGACTGGGGGGTAGGCCTGGTATCTCCTGAAACACATCAGAATACTCCCTGACAACTGTGATCGAATCTAAAGGAATCACAACCTCTTTATAGGTATCCTCCTCTAGGTAATACAAATGAGCGGTCGAGCCTCCCTCTGGGGGAGGCATCGCCACTACAAACATCTCTTTCCCCGGAATGGAAAAAACAATGCTCCCACCGAAACAATCAATCATGGCTCTATAATCAGCAAGCCAATCCATACCGATAATCACATCGTGAACATGCATATCTAATACCAACATATCTGCAGGTAATACCAGACTACCAATCTCTACCCCCACTCCCCGGCATAGAAAGAAAATAAGTGACCCATTTCCCAATGGTGAGTCGACACACGTCACTGTGCTCTCCGCTGTGGCTAACAACCCTAAAGGCTTCGCGAAATGTGTAGCTATAAAACAATGTGTAGCCCCCGTATCAAACAGTACCCGACCCATAGTGCCATGGATAGAAAATGTACCCTCAATCGCGGGCGGTGCCTGTGGAACTGCTGCCTGGTGGACGTTATAGACACGTCCATACTGTAACTGCCCCTGCTGAGCCGGGACTGCTGGAATGGGTGGTAATGCTGCCATCTGTGACACTGCGGGGAGAGCGGCGGGAAACATTGGCCTCTGCGGCTCCTGGCGAGCTCCCTGCTGCTGCAGCTGTGGGGCCCTGCCCCTATCAGGACAGTCCTGGCGTTTATGGCCAGTCTTGCCACAAACGAAACATTTCCCTGGGAAGTTCCCTCCTCTCTGCCCCTGCTGTCCCCGGCCCTGGTGGCCGTTACCGTTCCTCCCTTGGCCCTGCTGGCCCTGCTGAAACTGCTGATGTTGACCATTTTGACCCTGCTGGCCCTGCTGGCTGTTATGACCCTGCTGACCATTTCGGAATCCTCCCTGACCGTTCCTGAAACCCCCTGATCGAAACCTCTTATGATCCCCCTGCTGGGAACCCTGATCAATCAGCCTCTGCCCCTGAACAGATTGTGCCCCACCGGCACCATGTCCTCCAGTCCTGCCCTGATGGCTAGACTCTCCCGATCTCTTGCCCTCAGCCATATGAAAGCGGTGATCCTAGCAGTGTAACAAAGCAGCGTTAACCACATCAGAATAAGTGGCCAACGAAAGGTTCCCTAACAGATGCTGACGGATCCTCCAAGTCAACCCGTCGGTGAATTTCTCAATCTTCTTCTTTTCTGTCGGTATCTCATCCGGAACGATATTCAACAGATTAGTGAACTCGGCCTCATACTCGGCCACGGTCTTACCCTCCTGCTTCAGACTCATCAATCTCCTCCTCATTTCAGTATGAACAGCTGACGGAAAGTACTTGCGGTCGAACCGCACTTAGAACTCCTAAATAGTGAGAGTATCCCTCTCCTCTACGGTGGTAATAGACTCCCACCACTGCAATGCAGACCCAACTAGCTTGAAAGTAGCTAGTACCTGCTTCTGAACATCCGTGCACTCATACATCCTCAAGTGCCGCTGTATATCCTTCCTCCACTGGCTCGAGACTACCATATCTGAGCTACCTGCAAACTCTGGCAGATGCGCTTTCTGAAAAGCGTCACGTACACGTTCCCAAGAAGACGGGAATGCATTTGCCTGTACTAGCGCGGCAACCGGCGCCTGAGGTGGTGCCTGCTGAACTACGGCAAGTGCGGCATTTACCGCTTGGGCTACTATGGCTGCAACCTCAGCGGCGTTCAACGTGCCCTGAACCGGTGCGGGCTGTGGTTCTGGCGTTGCATTCCTGGGAACTCGTCGTGCACGTCGTGGAGGCATCTAAAATAAGAATGAAGTTTATAAGTTTGTAGTTATAAACTTAAAATAGTTGAAGAACGTAGCATATACAAAAGAATACAACAGTCCTAAAATATAGGGCTCTACATCAAAGAAAGCTCAGCGAAAACATAATAAGCCGTTTAGATCCTAAAGGACACTAGAACCTGATGCTCTGATACCACCTGTGACACCCCGACTAATTAAATACCGGGTAGCTACTCCTTTATTAAATTAAATCAAAATGCCAAGTTGGCTCAGTTAATAGCATCACCGTCGAAAACATTTTTATTATTCTAACCACCTAGTATTTAAAAAGTAAGTTGCTAAATTTTAATTAAAGCCTGATTAACATGCAGTAAAAGATTTAAAGCAAGAATAATATCACCATTCACCATAACGAAATAATAGAATAACCAACACATGATATAAATAAATCTGGACGAAATAATAGAATAACCAACACATGATATAAATAAATTTGGAGGAAAAACTCCTCACAACAAAATCCCGCAACTGTAGTAAGTAACGAAATACTGAATACTGAATCAATACATGCCAAAGTCCGAAAAACTGAAATGGAAATGTCTCTAATAGAAATTGGGCAACATGCCCTACAACTGAGGAATACTGAGTATGGAATTCAAATGATATAAGCGTCTAAAAGCAAATCCCTGTAGCTTCCACAAGCAGCTACAGCTCGTCATCTGAGTGAGAATCCTATGCATGGTGTCCTTGTGACTGGGCACCTAAAAATGGTTTTACAAAAATAGATTTGAAGGCAAACGGGTCAGAGCCCGAATGTGGAGATATTTTAAAAACCTGCAAGTGCTTTAAAAACATTTAAAACAGTATATGCAAAATACATGTTAGGACGTGCTCTTACATGAGATACTCACCTCTCGTCTAACTGTGCACTCCTAACGTTCCTGTACCCATTCATGTGTTATCTCATAACTATCTAATTCTGAAGAGTTTCTAACACTACTACTCGGTTCACGTTTAATTTCCAACCTTAACAATTAAATAGAGAGTTCTACTTTAATTCTTGGATTCCCAATTATTAACAAAACCATTTATAGATATAAGTTCCCTCTTTATCTACATAACATTACCATAACTATACTCACAATTTAACATAGTAAATTCCTTCTCGTTTAACCGTATATTTTCACATCATAAATATACAATACAAACACCCAAAGGCTAAGTTGCGGTGCACACATACTCTGCTATCCATCCCGGTACATCACGTACATAAGGATCACGCATTCCGAATCTCTCAGGAATCGTTCAGATAACAACATCACAAATAGTGGAGGCGAACACAGTCACATCACATGGGTCACGCACATACCTACGCTCCCACGATCAGCAAACTTATTAATATCCCAATAAGTCCTTCTATGACCTATGTTCATCGAGGTAACCAATCTAAATCCGGTCAACACAAGGATAAGAAGGCCCTAAGCGAACGTAAACCTCTCGTGATAGCAAGTATGGTAGGTATGTCATACACATACAATTATACACTAAGCATTCACACATCTTAGATATCTCGATATTAATAAATGTATACTCTACATCTTTATACCATTATTCCAAATTCATATATTTCAAGTATCCCGATAATATAGAAATTAAATTGTCGACACGTCTCACGTCGTAGTTTCTGAAACTTAAAACCTATCTCGAATAGACTATTAAGTTCCTCTTATTCCCCCATATAACATCTTTACACCTAAGGTCTTTACTTCTGCCCCAAACCTTATTTCATCAACTTATTCAAATTTACACTATTAACCCAAATATTATCTCAATTATCGAATTTCATTAATTTAGAATAATTCCTCAAATTGAATTCCAATTAAGGTCCAATCTCATAATCATGCCTGCTGGTCTTCCTTAAGGTTAAGGGTATTCATAAGGTCTCCAATAATATCATTCAAGGATTAACACCATTAAAATTTAATTAGGGAAAAACTTTACTCATTCTGGGAAGGTCGATCGATCGACCTTTACCTTCGATCGATCGATAGTGGTCGATCGATCGACTGAAGAACATCGATCGATCGAACGCACCAGGTATGGTTACGGACTGCTTCGTTTTGCAGTTACCTATTCGTCCCAAAACACCATTTTCAAGCATGAAACTCTAAGACAAGGTTACAATATCATTATACTATCATTCTACAACAGTATTAACATTCTAAAACCCATAATTCATCACTCAAAGGATTTGTTTAGATCAAAACTACATCAAAAATTTCCAGATTTCTTCCCCATTCAAGAACATCAATAAACTACTTTTAAACTCCATTTTTAGATCATCAATGGTTCTGTTTAGAACATATAATTCGTCCAGAATATTACTACATGCAATCCCTAACATAATTCATAACTTTTAACTTCCAATATATGGGTCTAAATTATCTTCCAAGATCAATTTCGAAAATTCCTAAACATGGAAAAGCATAGCTTGGATTAAATGAATTTAAACCACATGCCTTAATCTTTCTCTGAATTTGATGTTGAATTTGAAGGTTGAATCTGTCCTCTATCTTTCTCTCTACATAATTCTTTCCTTTCTCTCTCTCTCTACAAGTTCTTCCCAAGGATGATGACAATGGAGGTGTGTTTGGTTTTTGGTAAGTTGGGACTATATTTCAACTTCTCCCGTAGCCCATTAAGTCTCTTAGTGTAGTTAGTGAGTTTAGTGGGTTAAAGAAGAAGTCAGATTTCTATTCTAATTTTCATCACTTTTAATTCCCAAAAATACAAAATTACCAAAATACCCTTTATGATGCCGGTATGGCCTAAAAATACCCCGGGACCCAAACTAAACTCCCGGCTAGTGTTTTCTGACTATCTCGACCCTTCCGGACACGTTGGCGCACTCAAAATGAACATAAGGGTGATAAAAATAAAATTCACTTTTTAATTCAAATAATTATATTCCTGACGCGACTGTCACGCGCGTCCCAACAAAGTTTCCCAAATTGCCGTATTTCAATCTCGTGACAATTTCAATATTTTCCAATATACATATAATTCCAAGTATACACATTATAATAAAATACTAACTCACATCTCGTTAATATTATTATCCGAATTAATTTCCAATTAATAAAGATTTAATTCAATTAATTCCCAAAAATAAATATCATAGAAAAATACGGGGTATTACATTTTCCACCCGACAAGAGTTGGTTGCTTGGACTCAAGAGTAAGCCCGATTCGTTAAAACAATAATAGTCATCACCAAGTCCAGCGCACCTTCTTCAACGCGTAAGGGACGTCTATACATGGGTTGCGAGAGAGGTGCTGAGTATCGTGATCATCATGGGAAGAATGATGGGAACATAGGGAGTAGTAAAGGGGAAAAAAGTTGGAAGAGGGAAACGACCACTCGAAAGTGTAGTTATTCATTTTTGTTGAAGGGCATTCCGCTTGACAACAGACAATGGATGTTGTCAGTCGTTAGCGGCATTCACAATCACCAATTATCGAATTCGTTGGTTGGACATGCATACGCCGGTCGACTTACTTCGGTGGAGAAAAACATTGTTGAAGAGATGTCCTCGAGTGGGGTAAAGGCGGTCGCCATTATTGAAGAGATGTTATTTTCGACCTTTTTAAATAAAGGTGGGAATGGTCAACTATCGATGAGCAAAGGGCCATGTTGCTAAAACTCAAGGACGTCGATTGTCCCACAACCGCTAGGTTATTTGAGCCATTAGTGCTTAACCATTGCAAGGGTCGCCCGAGAGGTCAAAAACTAATTATGAAAGAGAAAAATCATGAGAAGTCAACTAAAAGGGATCCCTCGGGATTCAAACTGTCTAGGCAATCAACAGAAAAGGAATACCTCACGGTCCAAAGTCCTAAGAAGAAAATTGATTTCATGGATTTCACCCACCATGCCCCATGGTGCCTGAAATACTCCCCCTCTTATAAACAATATATCAATGAGATACAAGTCTTTTATAAAGATTTTGTAGAAGATATCGTCAAGGTTGATGCTGATGGAAATTGTGGGTTTAGATGCGTTGCTAAATGCCTCAGATTTAGACCCGATGGATGGAGACAGGTGAGATCAGACTTGATCGAAGAATTTAAGACAAATAATGACTTCTACGCACACTATTTTGGTGATTGGTTTTTGAACACTATTCAACATATATTGGACAATTATTTAAGCCCATGTAGCTGAAGTCTTGGATGATCATGCCCGAGTGCAACAATATTTTGGTAGAAACTTACAAGTGCGTGTGCATCCTCATCTCAAAAAGGTAGTGCCTCACATTTCCACCGATGAGACATGAATGAACCGTGCATCCAATATTCATAGAAATTGCTCATGTTTGCGGGAATCACTTTGTAGCTTTGAAGTTAAAGTACGGCTGTCCAATTCCCCCCAGTAGCAAGTCACTGACATAGTTGTTCATTGCCCGAAATAAAATGATTCGTATCAAATATTACATATTTCCACCCTATATCTTTATGCATTTTAACGCTTTTACGGTCCTTAATGCCTATATTTATGCTCATTAACTAGACAACCTTGGATTTGGATATATACATGTTTTGCAGGGGTTAATTGTTCTTTTGTAGGTATTGGAACGCTAAAAGTGAGGATCCATTGCATTTCGAAGAAGTTTCATCTCTGAAATTTCCAAGGATGCGTGGCTCATTGAATAAGCTTCGCGTGGTCGCAAACGGTGCGCGATTTTGAGTCCGGACGATGAAGTTATGGCCATTTCCATTTGCAACCTTTTCCCCTTCTTCATGGACCAAGTAGCAGCCAAAAACAGAGTACCGGTCGACCGCGGTTCAAGGCCTGATCGATCGCGATTTTGCATTTTTTCGTGGAAAAGAGATAGTGTGCCTCAAGTTGAAGGCGTGGTCGATCGCTCCCCTGCGATCGATCGACTGCGTATATGAGATATTTTGAATTCTTTTCCTTTTCTTTTCTTTTCCCTTTTCTTTTCTATTTTAATTACCACTTACTATATAAACCAATTTTAGTTTCATTTTCAGAGATAATAGATTTTAGGGTTAGAATAGCTTAGGATTTGGGTATTTGAGAGCTCTTCTTCTTCCTCTCTTGGTTTGACACCCTTTAGGGTTTGTAATTGGTACTTTCATCTTCCCTCTCCATTAATATAGTTGCATTTCCTTAATTCTTGCTTTGTTAATTAGGTTTACATGCTTTCTTTCCTTGCTTTCTAGTATAGATTTACCGCGTTTATTTACGCATTTATTTACCGCCTTTTTTAATATGCTTTCTAGCTAAGTTATTCTAGGTTGTGCTGAATTGAACTCATTCCTGGTTGACATGTTGCTTTGCTTTGGTGATGGAGTTTACGGGTCTATTTCGGGTGGGTTATCCTAGTTATTACACCTAGGGGATTTGACAGGGCATATCATGTATGTTCCGTGCTTACGACCTTGCGTGCGTAATTTTCAGGATATTTGTTGACGCCAAAATCGTATTAGGCTTTTATGCGAATTTAGGGGCGTGAAAAACCCTTGGTTTAATTAACTGTCGAAACGAGATGCATTTGTAATAACTCGTCGACCCATGTAACCATTTAATACTAATTAACTCAGGTGATGGATATTTGACGCAACCTATGGTTTTTACTCGCTTTGTTAATATAGTTTAAATACACTTGCCTAGATTAAATATTTCCCTTTTATGCATCTTTTCCCTTTTTAGTTTGTAATCACCTTTTTCCCTTTTATTGAGAAGTATTAAACCAAATAATATTCCATCAACTCGTCCCTGTGGATTTTCGATACCCGACTTACTGCTATACTTGTATCGCAAGTGTAGTTATAATTTAGGTTTGTTTGTATTATCATGGTGAAACGAAAACAACGATTGTGTCCTTACACGAACACACTTTTCACGCATTGATAAAAATGGCGCCGTTACCGGAGATGAGTTTGTTTTAGAATTTATTTCATTTAGTATTTCACAGTATTTTCTTTCTATTTGTATTTTTTGGCTAACCTTTTTGCAGGACTTCTATATTTGAGCACTTAGAAACGCTCAAATTGTTTTGCGCGTCCATATCTTTGTGGAATTCGCCATTTCGAGCCATTTTTGGGGTAAGAATGTCTTATTTCAATTCTTTCGATAATCATTATGATAATTCTCAAAATTCTCGCCAACCTTTGACTTTTGGTCAATACCAATCCTAAAAAATTGCAACATCTAAAATGACTTTGGGCGAGTATTACAAAAGTCAAGCTTTAGAGTGTGTGTATTTTGAGGACGATGATAATGATTTTTGGCCTTTACCTCCTTATAATAGGAATTTTGAAACGAATTGCAATAGTTTTCAAAATTCCTATAATAATGAGTTTCAGTTTAAGTCCGATGATAACTTTCAAAGTTCCCATTTTTAAGTATCCGCACCTCGGCCTATGACTTTTGGTGAGGGCTTGCGTATGCTTGAGAATGAGAAAATTGAAAATCGATATCGGGAAGAAAATCGTTTGTGGGAACATGAATTGGATTTATTATTTGAATCCGACGACGATTTTGCTTCCGAGACTTTTGAAGTCGAGAAATGTTTTGAACCAAATGAGGACTTTGTGCCTACTTTGGAACAAACCATTCTTGACTTTTCCCATTGCGTATTAGATATTGAAAGTGAGGATGAAAATGACGTAATATCTATTTTCAATGAAATGATTTCTTCTTTGGACCCCAAAGAAGAACATTTAATTGAAAATGATATTATTTCCTTCGAAACTCAATCTTCAACCGATGATGATTCATCTCTTGAGTTTGAATTTCTTTCCTCCCCATTTTCATTTTCTGTTATCACACCGTCATAAGTACCTGATGATTCGGTTTCAAACTTTAATGTTTTAAACCTTTTCTCCGATGAGGAGTACTTGCTCGAGTCGCCTTCCACGATCGCATTTGTGCCTTTGTGTGCACCCCCTCCCATTCCAATTTCAAAATTCTTGGGAGGATATTCGTCTTTTCTCGATCCCCACATGTTTTTATCACCCGTTCAATCCAAATCCCCCATCCTCCCACCCAAATTTTTAATTGGGGATGATTCCTTTCTTACGCCTTACACATGCCTTCCGTTGTTCAAACGGAATTTATATTTTTCGGAAGGCATGCTTGAGAGTGAGGGTACCGGTACACCGGTTATCCGCCAAAGTCAAATCATTTTTGAGATGGACCCTCAACTATTTAGTCTTCTAGTGTACAGTTAGTGTGAAGCCTAAATAGTAGGTTGTATATAGTTAGCTTTTTATTCTTTCTTTCTTTTTATTTTTTCTTTACTTTTTAATTTAGTCTAGTGTACTTAGTTAAATTTTTGTTATTTGTTTTTGCTATGCTCGGTACTAACTTGTCTTGTAGATTCTTTGGACTTGTTCTTATGGGGATCGCTCCAATTTTGGGTAATATCGCTATTTTCCTCTCTTTAACTTGGTTCTTAATTCACATTGAGGACAATGTTAGGTTTTAAGTTAGGGGGTGTGGGATATTCCATCCATTTCTTTATTTAGTCTATGTTTTTGCTCACATGTTAGTTACTTAGTATGCTTTTCTTAGAAAACTCAAAAATGTCAAAAAGATTTTCTTTCTTTTTTCTCCTTTATTGGGCTTTTTGCCTTTGTTTTCGATGATAAATTTCAATAAGTGCCCGATCCAATAGACAACCCAATGATGCATGTTCTCGATTTTAGAAGTTATTAGACTTTAGTCCTCAATCATTTATATTATGAATAACTTCATGAATTAAACTTTAATCCCATGAGCACATGCACTCTCCTTGTTATATTGATTTGGTTTAAGATTTTTATAACTCGGTAATCTTTTATTGCATTGTATATACTTACACTGAGTAAGCTTTGTACCTTTCGTCGTTTGTGAGTGTTATACACTATTCTTTTCTCTTTGAAAACGTTGAATTTGTAGGAAATCTCTCTATTCTTTCATTGATCGTTCATTAATTGAGTTCATATTTGAAATGTGTTACTTGAGCATGATTTTCATGTATTATTTTGACTCGAGAATTACATAAACTTTGTGAAATGATCATAGGCCATCTTTGCTATATCACCCATATTGACCTTGACCTCACCGTATATGATTACCCTAGTCAACCCCTTTGAGGCTAAATACTAACCTTTCGTTTCATTACCCAAAATCCCATAACCAACTCCAAATTGGAGTTTTGGCCCATACGTACACCTTACATAACTTTGTTTGGAATGTTGCTTGGGATTGAATGATGTTGTTGTGTTGCGGTTGCAATTTAGGCATATGAGAGTTTGAAGAGTAAGGAAAAGAGATGTGAAAAAAGAGAAAAAGAGAAAGAAGAAAACAAAAGAAATTAAAAGAAAACAGTGAGAAAAAGTAGAAAAGAAAAAAAAGAGAAAGTTGTATACACTGTTCTAAAAAACCCGTCTAGGCTCCGCCTAGGCTTAAGGCTTGGGAGAAACGCCTCGCCTTACGCTTTTCACGCCTTATTCTTGGTAAAACCCTTATGGCGCACTATTTTCTAAAAACAACAATGCTTTAGTGAAACGATGTCGCCTTTCAAAGAATTTATTTACAAACCGGACCATTATCTCATCTAAAATAATCAAATAGTATTTTAATTTGCATATATTCAGACATATTTTAATGATATGTGCAATTTTTGTATTTTAATAGCCTTGTTATGGTTAAAAAATATTAAAATATATTAAGAAGGCCTAAACGCCTTTTCACGCCTTTTTACGCCTAGGCCCACCTAGGCTTCTAAGGCTTAAGGCTGGGCCTCCACGCCTCAATCACGCCCCGCATTTTTTAGAACCTTGGTTGTATATGTTGTATATAGTTCAATAAGATTTGATTGCTCTCCCCATTGTTATATTTAATGCTAATTGCCCGCATTTTCCCATTATTCCAAGTTTTCATTTCGAACGCTTTGAATCCGAACATATATATCCTTCGTTTCGCACCCTAGCCAAACCTACATTACAACCCAATACAAGTCCTATGTGATCGTAAGTAGATGTAATTCAAAGGTTTAAATAGTTTTGATAATCTATGAAAATGCATTTCGCCTCCTTTAATGTGCAGTATCTTTCATTCAGATTACAATTTTTAATTTCCTATATAGAGTTCTTCATTTGTGACATGTGCGCGGCCTAGTTTTCCTTTACATTTACTCTTTATGCCCGCGTGTTCCGTGTGTTAACTCCCTGCTTCGAGTGAATTCACTTGATGAGTGTAACGCCCATGAGGATTGAATATACGCCTGCTTTATTTAGTATCCGATTTATATAAGTTTTTGCCCAATCACACTTTGCATGTGCTCGCTCCCCCTCCCACATTTTAAGGTTTCAATTCTATGAGGTGCATTATATAATGTAAATGATTTCAAACTTTTGTTTGAATCCGTTCAATGTGCTAATAATGCGTATGAAATCCTTTTCATTATTGTTGGGCTTATCGCATGTTGGTTTGGGCATATTTTGAGGAAATCATGTGATGTTTGTGGTTATCATCCCTGAAAACCCTCACGAGACGACACTCGTCCACTAGAGTAACCTAGGGGTTTAACAGCTTATTGCATATGCTAAATGCAATCGTGATCCCTACAAAAATGGCATTTATATTTTGATGCATATATACATCTTGTACTACCTTCTGTGGACTGGTTCTGTTTGTTTCATCACTAGGGACTAGATATGTTTAAGTTAGGGGGTGTGATTCGTATCAAATATTACATATTTTCACCCAATATCTCTATGCATTCTAGCACGTTTACGGTCCTTAATGCCTATATTTATTCTCATTAACCAGACAACCTTGGATTTGGATATATACATGTTTTGCAAGGGTTAATCGTGCGTTTCTAGGTACTGGAACGCTAAAAGTGAGGATCCGTTGCATTTTGGAGAAGTTTCGTCTCTCGATGCTACTTCAAGGGAATTATAGTCAATTCACATTTCATATTCGGCTCATGGAATTTCCACGGATTCGTAGTTCGTTGAACAAGCTTCGCGTGGTCGCAAAAGGTGCGCAATTCTGAGTCCGGAAGATGAATTTATGGTCGTTTCCATTTGCAACATTTTCCCCTTCTTCATGGACCAAGTAGCTGCCAAAAAATAGAGTACCGGTCGACCACGGTTCAAGGCCCGGTCGATCGCGATTTTTGCATTTTTCCTTGGAAAGGAGACAGTGTGCCTCAAGTTGAAGGCGCGGTCGACTGCGTATACCAGATATTTTCTGCTCTTTTCCTTTTATTTTATTTTCCCTTTTCTTTTCTATTTTAATTCCCACTTACTATATAAACCAATTTTGGTTTCATTTTCAGAGATAATAGATTTTAGGGTTATAATAGCTTAGGGTTTGGGGATTTGAGAGCTCTTCTTCTTCCTCTCTTGGTTTGACACCCTTTAGGGTTTGTAATTGGTACTTTTATCTTCCCTCTCCATTAATATAGTTGCATTTCCTTAATTATTGCTTTGTTAATTAGGTTTACATGCTTTATTTACATGCTTTCTTTCCTTGCTTTCTAGTATAGATTTACCGCGTTTATTTACGAGTTTATTTACTGTGTTTTTAATATGCTTTCTAGCTAAGTTATTTTAGGTTGTGCTGGATTAAACTCATTCCGGATTGACATGTTGCTTTACTTTGGTGATGGAGTTTACGGGTCTATTTCGAGTGCGTTGTCCTAGTTATTACGCCTAGAGAATTTGACGGGGCATATCATGTATGTTCCGTACTTACGACCTTGCGTGCGTAATTTCCGGGGTATTTATTGATGCCAAAATCGTATTAGGCTTTTATACGAATTTAGGGGCGTGACAACCCTTGGTTCAATTAACTGTCGAAGCGAGACACATTTGTAGTAACTCGTCGACCCATGTAACCATTTTATACTAATTAACTCGGGTGAGGGATATTCGATGCAACCTATAGTTTTTACTCGCTTTGTTAATCTAGTTAAAATACACTTGCCTAGATTAAATATTTCCCTTTTATGCATTTTTTCCCTTTTTAGTTTGTAATCACCTTTTTCCCTTTTATTGAGAAGTATTAAACTAGATAATATTCTAGCAACTCATCTCTGTGGATTTTCGATACCCGACTTACCGCTATACTTGTATGGCAAGTGTAGTTGTAATTTAGGTTTGTTCGTATTATCGCGGTGAAACGAAAACAACGATTGTGTCCTTACACTAACACACCTTTCACGCATTGATCATAAAACCTTGTATTGGAAAATACGCACAAGTAGCGGAGTTTTGAAAAATCTGCCCAAAGGATGTAGCAACCAATGATCAACCTATCGAGATCAGCTAGTTGGGGATGTCTCTTATTTTACGAAATCATGTAAAGTTTGGTGTTTTATCTGAAGATGAAGTATGAAATCATGTATAGTAATATGAAATGGATTGAATTTGTATGGTGCGAAACGAACATGTATGATATGAAATTAAAATGAAGTTGTATGAAATCAAATTGATATTGAAATGATATTCAAATATAGTTGGCTGATACTGAAATGAAGTTGAATGAAATCAAATTGAAATGGAGATTATTAAATTGAAGTTGTATGAAATCAAATTAAAATGTTGTAATAAAAGTCCAATGTTCACTATACTTATCCCAAATGAAGCCAAGCCTTTTTTGTTTTGAAGTGCACTATATGGGATGTTTATAATGAACCAACTTAAAAGTCCATTGTTCACTATGTTTATACCGAAGGAAGTGATCTTATTCTCTATGAACATATCGAATGAACATAAGATTTTTTTTTGTTTTGAAATGCACTGTTCGCTATGTTTATAACGAACCAACTTAAATCGCTATGTTTATAGCGAACGAAGTGACCTGATTCGCTATGAACATAGTGAATGAAACCAAGACTATTTTGTTTTGAAGTGCACTATATGCGATGTTTATAACAAACTAACTTAAATCACTATGTTTACAATAAATGAAGTGACCTTATTCGCTATGAACATAGTGAATGAAACCAAGCCTTTTTTGTTTTGAAGTGCACTGTTCGTTATGTTTATAACGAACCAACTTAAAGCTGTATGTTTATAATGAATGAAGCCAACATTTATACCAACATTTCAAACATTTCAAAGTTACATATACCAACATTAATACCAACAGTTATACAAACATTTATACCAGCATTCATATACCAACTCCAATATATACCAACATTTCTTATAATCATATGCATATAATTTCAAACTTAAATCAGCATTTAAATTCAAATTAAGTTCAAAACATTTGGGACCCTCAACTCCAACTCCAAAACATTTAATCAAAACTTGAAAACATATTTCTTTGGTACCTCTTAGCTACAACTTATAAACATTTGTTCAAAAATCCTATTTTTTTCTTTTACTTTAATGGGACCCCTCAACTACTTTCTTTTTCCCTTTGCCTTTGGACGTGATTTTTTTTGCTACCCGCTCCTCAATGAAAGCCAGCGTGCATACCCCAATAGCCGCAGTGAGAATATCGTAGGCTTGGACACTGCGTACAATTAATGCACCCAGATCAGTAGTTATTTCATCGTCAATATTGTTCTTCAATAAATCCATAGCCTTGGGCACCTTGTCCTCGTCTGCCTATCGAAACGCTAATAACATGAAATTAGTAACGAAATTAGTTAACACATAAAACTTACCAACGATATTTGTTGTTTTTTTATTATGCGAAACTTGGAGTTTTGGACTCTTGGATGGGATTTGGACAGGAACCAAGCCATATAATCACTTCTACAGTCCCATGGGCTCGATACGAGCACAAATCGAGACTTCTCGGATTGAAGGTGGTCTTGCCAGTTTTCTTGGTACCGTTTTTGCATATCGAATTTTATCTTGTATCGAGTCACCTTGTCTCCCCTATTGTCCTTAAAGGGTGACATGGGCTCACGAGATATGATTTGTAGCTGTCCGACTTCTCTAAGGCATCTTTCTGGGTAATAGGGCTCCCCCACTTCAAAACAAACCATAATCCCGCTATACCATGATGCTTCGTGAAAGGGATAAGAAGCCCGAGCATCTTGGTAGGGTTCCCAAATGACATACACAGAAATAATACGTAATTGAATGTCATAAAATATCAAAGTCAAAAGAAAACATTACAAATAATCCAAAGACTTTACTCATATCACCAACATCCATATCATCCAATTCCTCACGATAATTTATTAGGTTTTGAAATGCATTTTTCTGAGAGGCGGATTGCAATGACCAACGTGCAATTCTTGGCATGGTTTCATCGAACTCCATGTCGACGCATCCGTCAACCCCTGAAAAGTGATCATATATCCATGACTATAAAACACACATATTACGAATTTATTAAAATGGGGGGGGGGGGGGGGGGGGGAGAATTGATAAACATGCGTAATCAGAATATGAATTTAGATTATTAGTTACCTGTATAAGAGAGGCAACCACTCATTTTCCTTACACCTGAGCGATAGGCAAGGCCCAACTGCCGATACACATAAGCTAGGATACCCATCCCCCGTGCTAGTTTTTCAACATTCTTCACGTTTCTAAGAACATGAAGGTAGAGCACATAAATCTTATTCTTTGACTTGTTGGTGAAAATTGTGCACTCCATAATTTAGAGCAATTAGGCCCTGGAGGTATAGGCGCCCTGGACCGTCTCTTAAAATTCGCAGTGAGCTAGTTCAATCGGACAGTCATATGCTCGCCAAATTCTTTCAGGGCAACATCCCTACTCACTCCTATCAACTCCACAACAAGGTCCACAACCGACGGGACCACTACATCCTCCTCCTCCTCCTCCTCCTCCTTAACTATGGGTTACGGGTTATATAGAGGTAATCCGACGAGAGGAATGCCCAAGATCGCTGATATGTAGTCGAGGGTGATTGTATACTCCCCAAATGGCATATGGAATGTGTTAGTCTCCGGATGCCACCTCTTGACAAATGCATATACAAGGGCGTAACATGCTATAAGCTCGCCCAACTTAGCCCTTTGGACCCGCTTTTGTACACTTGGAGAAAGATCACTGAATTCCCACTCCCTAATCTTCATCCAATGATTGATGCATAATAAAGGCAATCGCTCCTCCTTCAATATAAGAAAAATTTATATAAAGATTTATCAAAGTAATGAATTATATCAAACACTAATGATTTAGCATTGTAGGGAAATGTAATTATTACTGAACCGGTCCAAATACTGTAGTTCACGTGATGCTTGAAATGTTTTAATAGGCTGAGATCATCGGGGCCCCCCGTAAGCCGCGGTAGAGGTGCCTTCTTCAGGTACGCTGCAGCGGTCTTGTGTAAAATTGTAAACTTTCTGGCCGATCGGGTAATACACCCCCCTCAATCTCATCCTCCTACACGGCATTACCCACCGCCGCATCATGTCTCTCATCCTCAATCTCAACTTCCTCCTCACCCTCAATTTCATCCTCCTACTCAACCTCAATGTCATCATCAATCTCATCCTCATCATCAT
The DNA here is from genome assembly GCA_949130495.1 of Sambucus nigra. Taxonomy (NCBI): domain Eukaryota; kingdom Viridiplantae; phylum Streptophyta; class Magnoliopsida; order Dipsacales; family Adoxaceae; genus Sambucus; species Sambucus nigra. The sequence goes on along the minus strand of OX422210.1, from coordinate 75,396,299 downwards.
CATGCATCGCAACCTCCTCAGGCATCTCCACCACTGGGGCATCCACCTCCATCACATTCGGGACAATGCCCTCTAAGGGAGTAGCAGTTGCAGTAGGCAGAGAATGAATCTCTTCTCGACGCTTCCTCTCTGAGGAAGACAAAGTCTTTCGGTTCTTACGAGAGTAGGACACTAGGTTATCCATGGTAGTCCTACATTAAAACAATTAGCATACTAATGAGTATAATGAAATATAGCATTTCACATAGAATTTATAAAACTAATTCACCAAAGTATACATTGTTAAACATAAGTCACCAAAGTAGGATACTAGGTTATCCATGAAATTATTTATCATACACAGGTATTCATTGATAATCATAAGACAAGTATACATTGTTAAACATAATTTATGTAGACATGTATTGATATAAAAATTTAATGTTTAATAAAATAACATAGTAGTTTATCCATTAGACAAGTATATAAAATTTAACATAATTCATGTAAACAAAAGTCATGAACATAAGTCTTCATTCGCTATGTTTAAACCGAGGAGAAGCTATGAGGCCCAGTGTGACACCCCGCCCAATAAAATACCGGGTGATCAGTCCTATATCAAATTAAGATAGGAATCTCATGTGGTTCATTCTCAACATCACTATCAAAAACCAATTAATTACTAATAATCTATTAGGTCCAATGTCAAAATTTTAAACTTTCTAATCTTTTTAACGTAATCGCACAAGTAAATCCATTCACACAGTAATACACATAACAATGAACTGAATAAATACATAACCGATAACTCTCGGTAAATATTTATACAACCATATCGAATGAGCATACCAACAAAATCACTAGAAATAAAGTAAATGGAATCAGTTGGGCAACATGGCCGAATATAAATTACAATACCTCCTATCTAGATCACAAATATGGAAGCGTCCAAATCAATTCCTGGCAACATCCATAACCGCGACAGCTACGTATGACTCGAAAGAATTTTCATCCAGGCGTTCTTGTGTCTGGACACATAAAAGTTTTTTGAAAATATTTGAAAGTGGGTCAGAGACCAATTAATTTTGAAGATATTTAGCAAGTGTTTACAATACTTCAATATTCAAAATATGATATTCTCCATATTTAAACTGGTGTCGTACTCACATGAGATACCCCTCACCTCTCATCTAACAGTGCACACTTAACGCATGTATTTTAAACACCCTAGTTACGCTATCCAGCTTAACTAGCATCTCACCAAACCATTTAACACCATACCCTATCTCAAAAACCCGCGTAAGTAATATCCTAAGCTTTCTCCCGTTTATATATGTAAATTTCTCGCTTATCATTTACCCGTTCAATATGGATGACTTTCACTGGTTATACATTATTCACATTTTAGTGTTATTTATCTCGTATATAATATGCTCTTATATACGTATTTTACATATTTTATTCTGGATTCTCAAATTCCCGGATGATCTAGAAATTCATCTCACATTCCATTTTTTACACAGTCCGTGTATATATATATATATATATATATCACACACTATATAAGTATATCAACCATCCCCGAGGGCTATAACTCAATGGATGCAATCTCTAGAATGCTATCATCCTCCAGGGAATTTCTCACACATTCTCCCGGGCAGCCAGGTCGAAATCTCATACCGAACCCTATCAAACACAAACGCAGGGGAAGCGGTCATAGTTCCTCATCGAAAAGTGAGACCGAATCATACCCAAAACGTCTCACCCAAAATAAAAATCACATTGTATAATAACTGGACGACTATGACCTGTGACTGTATTCACCCTGCTCCTCAAGCTAGGGAATTCACCCACATCGTGCAACTTCCTATAAATATATCCTCAAGTTCGGCTATTACTGCATATTTCACTTGGCATTAGCTTATACTCCCGAATATACCATTTCAAATTAATTTATAAGTATGCGCACAACTTATATTAATCCCGTAAGTATTTACTCACTTATGATACAAATATCGCATTTATTTCATCGAATATTAACTTACGTCTAATTAATATTCAAATTTCATTCTACTCGCACATTTGGATTAACTCACATACAATCGGCATATATACATTCTACACGCATAATATATATAATTAAACCTGCAAAATAATTTACCGAGTGTCACTCATCCCATAAACTCTTTCAAACCCCGGACACACTCACTCGGCTCGTTATTTAATATTTTACAATTTATTCACTAAATTCCTTTGAAATGTGCCACACATTTATCCCAAGCAAAATCCAATTATATCTACCTATAATGGATGGGAAATATGTCTCATATCTAATTTTCACTAAATGAATAATTTCCAGAATAAATTTTAATTAATTTATTCTTATATATATAAAGTCGATCGATCGACCCAACCCATCGATCGAACAGGTCTTTGCCTTTATCGAGATTCTGTCCCAAAATTTCCAAACAGTCGATCGATCGACCCAACCCGTCGATCGATCGATCGAACAGGTCTTTCTCTTCTTCGAGACTCTGTTTATCCTTCTTCTCCAAATATATATATCCAACATACATATAACTCCATAACCATGATTCTAACAATCCCCAACCATATATATCACATCCCACACTTAATTACACCCAATAGAACAACTAATTTCAAAGGATTCCTCAATTTGTTCAAAATTAAACCCTAATTCTTTTAAACCCACATATCTCATTTCTCCAAATTTCTCACTAAAACACACACAATTAACACGGATTTTAACTCAGATTTCATATGGAGTTATCATTTCATCAACTTTACATGAAATCGTCTTCAAAAACCCAATTTATACAAGAAACACAAACCAAAAATCATATAGTTTTTCATCACTAACTATAATATGAATGTTAAACACACTTAAATAATTTAAAGCAAGTTAAACACTTATCTCGTTGGATAAATCCGGCGACTTCGTGCCGAAAAGTCATCGGAGTTTGGCTCGAGCTCCTCTTTCTCCCTTTTTTACTCTTCATTCTCTTCTATTCTTCCTTTCTCTCTTTTATTTCTTTCCATTCTCTCTTTCTCTCGTGTCTTATAAGAGAGAATAAGGGTTTATCCCGTATTAAACACAAAATTGACTCGTATACACAATATTTGCGAGTCCCTACAAGTCCAAAAAGTCCTTGGAACCCAAACACTACCTCCGGGTACTCTATTTTGACTATCTCGGCCCTTCTGAGATCAACCGTGCACTCGAAATTCCCATTCGAGTCACTTATAAAAAAAATCATCTTTTAAATCTGACACAACTTCATGCATATTTCTCCGAATAAAATATTATTCATGTCGCTTTGCCCAACCTCGATTTGATATCAAAATAATTCGAATTCATTTACTTATTCCCATAAGTAAATTTAACACACATCAATATTAATCCAAAATTCTCCAATTAATATTTAATCCACACCTCAAATTCTCTTTCACTTGAAATTCTCAATTTATTAAATTACACCACTTATGTAATTTTAAATATCCATAAAGTAGGTGGTATTTCATACTTCCGCCCTTGCAAAGGAATTTCATCCTCGAAATTTAGATACCATCGCTACTAAGACTGAGGATTTTACAACACCATATCCCTCAGTACTCGAAATCAATCTCAAGGTAAGGCTTAATCACTATAGCCCCAGCTTCACATCACGCTTATTCCACTCTCTTGACACTGATATTCCACATTAGTCATATGGTCACACCTAAATAACGGCACATCACGTTGTGCCCCTACCAACGACATTCGAATAAGACGAGCCCATACATCACTGGACTTATTATCTCAATATTATTGGTAGGCCACACGTTCCAAAATGCCAGCTTCCCTTATTCATCCCAACATAAATAGCTTGTGGTTCCTCCACTTTTATCAACGAATTCTAACTCTCATCCAATTTCAAAAATCTACTTATTCGCTCACCTTTAACCAATCAGAAAGAGAATGGTTAGGGTTTTCCACACAAAACCTCAATAAGTGCCTTATCCACAACAAATAGGTACGAGTGTTTACACACAACTCTACCATCGAAAATTTATCCTCCCAATTACCATATCCTATGATTTACTTCACTTACAAGCTATATCCGTTGTGGAAGGAAAATATACGAATTCGCCTTTACATCGTTTTACTGGTTGTCAGTCACCTCCCATCTACTCATTGGGTCATAGGTGACATGACTCACTTAAAACAAAACATCATCCCCACTCCTTCCTGTAATCCTTTATCGGAGGTGGGGTTCAAGGGTCTCATCCTGATTCACAACAATATTTGGTGGCACCTCACACTGGTGCAATCCTTCTTTTCAAAGAAGGGTTTGGGCACACTATCTAATAGTGTAACTCACCCCACAAGAATAATAGTTACTTCACCTCGGTCAATCCATCCCACACATTCAAAGGAAGTTGACCTTATCTTGATGTTGGTAACCCATCAATGAAATTTACCAGTCTGACTGCCCCTCCCGTCACTGGAATCATTGGCTTGATATAAAATTTTTTGGTTGATCATCTCGAACCAACTTATTTCTATCTATGAGTGGTGCACGCGGAGACTACACACTATGTCCCTCTCAACGTCGACTTTCACTTATAATGTCTCACATTAATTGGTACTTATACCCCCTTCTTCCCCGAGGTGTACCAAAAATCTCGGCATGTATGCTTTTCGCCATAGTGCACACTTTTGGGCTCTTTATACCTTATTGACATCACCATTCTATTTACGCCCAAGTCACTCTCAAGACTCGACTTAGTTGGAATCCGCTCCAATTTCCCACAATAGTTGGATTTCCTCTTCTCACGAGATATCCTTGTAAATGGTTTCTTACAACCTTCCAATTCATTTCGGGTGTGCTACCCTCATTGCACACATATACTTGGATTCTCGTTGTTAACACATAACGCTCAATTCATCCTACCATTTCAACTTCGTTTATAACTTCCCCACATGCATATATTCCACACATCTATTCCCACGTCCCTCTAACTTGGACGGTTTTGAAATCGGCTAACTAGGGCACCCACACACCCTATAATCCATGCATATTGGCATAAGCATCACATACGTCTCACACGTGACACACATTTCTCTATTTCCCCCGTATTCATAGCGTGGCTCTGATACTTGGGTATTCCCAATCACCCCATAAATCATGATTTTAATTATCCTTAACATAGTTCCACCCTTCAACTCGTGGGGAGAAGAGAAATTTCCAGTGCTCTCTCTCAGCACAACCGGCTCCACTAGACTTAAATTGTAATATAACTTTCAACTCATAGTCATAACCACATACTTTTGTAATGATCAAGGCACCAGACTCGTGGACTAATGACCAAATATCTCCCCACTTCCGACGTTGCGCTAAGTTTCGTGCATGGGGCGTCACGCAAGCGAAATCCAAATAGGGAACCCTCCCGATACACTACTACCTAATATTGTCGGTCACTGAAATCCGTTAGGCCCTAAGTCCATAGCATGTACCCCTAAATTCTCGTCTCTCTCCACTCACGACATTTACCAAGATCCATTTTAAATAAAGAACTCCCCCCCCGAATGCACTATTACTCAGCATTGGCGGTAATCACATTCCATAAATTCCTAAAATCTTATCCCTTGACATATAAATATTAATCTTAACTCTCGTGTCTCTAAAGGAGTGATATGATAATGCGCTCTTTCTATCACCTAGTCCTGAGCACTAAACATAATAATGAGCTCAATCCTTCCGCTCGACAGTAAACCCAATACACTCCGAATCATATAGGTAAAGTCCCTACACACCGGGATCAGATATCTCGGGAGAGCCATACCCTCCGAAGTCTCTATAATAATATAATGTAAATGCGAGCTCGATATTCTCGTAGGTGAGGCATCACTAAAACAACACGTCCTACCCTAGACAAACAGCCACGATAGCCTTGCAATATCTGCCAACTATCGTTCTAACCATTACTATAAAACCATATCTATGATAATATCATACTCGTATAACACATCACTAAAACGAGTCATCTTCACTAAAAATTTATACCACTAACAATACACCCGCTCACCCGTTGATGACACCAAGATAACCCCGCTATACCAGGTAAAACATACACATAATAATAATATTATCGATATACGCACTAAACTCATCTCACACGTGAATCTAGCGCTAATCAAAATATTGTGACTCATTCGTGTCACATAAACATACCTCTTTGCCCGAGGTTAAAACTCATATTTTCTACCTTGCCAATCACCCTGGCTGTTCAAATGGTCCCAAACCAAAACTACTTTAATCATTTCCCTTACTAAGCACCATACTCTTGTCTCGTTACTCGCTTCGGGCAAAATTTATGCATCTGGTTGTACTCTCCACAAAACATTTTCTCTATAATTCCCTATCCCTGGCCATACTGACCATATTAGGTTTGTCCTTCTCTCGAACTTTGATAGCTTCGATCCTGATGGCTACCTCCGTTGTTCCCTTCGCTCCGCTGGACCTAAGAAACACATTGCTGGCTTTAACCGCCCTGACTATATTCACCGTCACTTGGTAAGAATTTAGTTATCCAAATTATTTAAATGGGTCTCCCCCTTACGGTATCTCACTAAAACTGTTTCATCCGGTCTCACTCTCTGTCTAAGTCTTTCGATTCTTTTAGATCCCTTCATAAAGAAGAGTTAATATCTCCCCTGTCATAACACAACATCGTCACTATCTGCATCGACCGTCTAAGAAAAATTTCCCTCAAGTGCTGGCAACTCCTCTCGCGAGTCAATTTCCCACTTAAGAATTATCTTCTCCATTATACCTACTCATCCGCTACAAAATTCACTAGATCATTAAATTCATTTTCACAAATGGACCTCTGTCCATCCTTCTTGTAATAAGTTCATAATAGCGTTCACATCTACTCCTAAACCCCTGATGACGGACCTTGCAGTCTAACCATACCTAAGATCCTTCCATTGATACAATATCTCACTTTTAAAATGTGGTGGTTCACTCCCACCATTATAACTTTGATCTTACGTGCCAAGAAAATTTACCCCAATTTTAACTTCCAGGTATACCATACTCCGCCATATGCCAAAGCCTCTGGATATCTAACATCCATTGTCTTACACATAAAATTTCATCATTTCCTAAAATTTCCACTGATGGTCCTCTTCAAAGACCCTTCTGACTCTCTTCAATCCTCGGTGGGTCTAATTTGGTACCACTTTCTACTATAGCGGTACATAGAAATCATAAGCTACACCCTAGCATCTTTACAGCTACTAACTTCCCGAGCCACAATAAGGGGTGACCTCATTTATGGTCTTTATCCCCAAAATATTCTACAACTTCTAAGGAGCCTTACCTCCTGCTATCCTACCAACGGCCCTCGCTTGTCATCCATTCGTTGTTCAGTACAGGAACACACCCGAACGCAAATAAGATTCACTAATATCTATACGTAATAACAGGAGAACGAATTCTCACCATAGAAATAACAACTCCTAAACATAGGGATCTATATCAAATGGAAGGCAATGCTAAAAGCGTAGTATATTCGCACAGATTCCAAAGGACATTAGAACCTGATGCTCTGATACCACCTGTGACACCCTGCCCAATAAAATACAGGGTGATCAGTCCTATATCAAATTAAAACAGGAATCTCATATGGTTCATTCTCAGCATCACTCTCGAAAACCAATTAATTACTAATAACCTATTAGGCCGAGTGTCAAAATTTTAAACTTTCTAATCTTTTTTAACTTAATCAAACAAGTAAATCCATTCACACGGTAATAAAAATAACAATGAAATGAATGAATAAAGAAATAAATAACCGATAACTCTCGGTAAATATTTATACAACCATATCGAATGAGTGTAATAACAAAATCGCTGGAAATAAAGTAAATGACATTAGTTGGGCAACATGCCCGAATATAAATTACAATACCACCTATGTAGATCACAAATACGAAAGCATTTGAATCAATTCCTGCCAACATCCACAGTTGCGGCAGCTACGTCTGACTCAAAAGAATTTTCATCCAGGCGTCCCTGTGTCTGGACACCTAAAAGATTTCTGAAAATATTTGAAAGTGGGTCAAAGCCCAATTCGTTTTGAAAATATTTAGTAAGTGTTTAAAATACTTTAATATTCAAAATATGATATTCTCCATATTTAAACTGTCGTCGCACTCACATAAGATACCCCTCACCTCTCATCTAGGCCTGTCAACGGGTCGGAGACGGGTCGGGTATCAGTGAAATTGTCTCCAATCTATTTAGATTTTTTAACGGATCGGGTCCTACCCGAATACCCGACGAGTTCAATTTAGGTGGATCCAGACCTATTAAAGACCCGAGACCCGATCTGAAAGATTGAATTTCAATTTTTAAATTTTTATTTTTTCGTGTAAAAAATCTGGGCCAACATCATTTTATTCCACAGTTAACATCATAAACAACAACATTTTATCCCAGTTTATGTGTTTCCTCATATTTTTTGTTTGATTGAAGTAAAATTTGAACATTTAAAATTTATGGACAAACATTTGTAACATATAAAATTCATCCAAAATTCAATAACAGATATCATATATTTAATATCCAAAATTCAGCAACAAATATCCCACACTTAACATCCAAAATTCAGCAATTTATGTCCCAAATAAATATCTAAAACTCAACACATTTAAAGCAAATAAAAATACAACATTTAGAGTCCAAATAACTAAAAAAAAATACAACATTTTGCAGCAAATTTGAGTAAAATTCAGCAACTTCTTCACCATCTTTTTGCCTCCCAAATAGCTCCACTTTTGTACCAATCACTTAACATTATTTACCCCGCTTTATTCAACACCTACAATGTAACAAACACAAATAAATATTAACAATTGTATTTAATTTGAAATAAAATAAAGGAAAAGATGAAGATAAATGTAACACCCCACGATTTTGAGACTGAGAAATTAAATTTTGGGAAAATGAAAATTTAATTTAAATTGAAGAATTCTAAAATTTGGGAATTTAAGTCCAAAAATAGAAGACATTTTAAAGTATTCCGGATGATGATTTTGAGGGTACCATTGATCCCGGAAGGGTCGAGATAGTCAAAATGATTGTCATTGGGTTTTATTTCGGCTCCGGAATATTTTTAAGTCAGTTTGACTCGAATTAGAGTAAACGAGTCATTTAAAGTGTGTATTAACATTTAAAACTGGGTTTATTGTTTTAAAGGATTTAAGGCTTACGGATAAAGCCTTTCTCATTTAGAGAAAGAGAGAAAAATCCCTAGAGGGAGAAAGAAGAGAGAAAGAAGAAGAAAAGAGAGAGAGGGAGGAAGAAAAGCTTGGAGATTCCGGCCCAAATCGCGACATCGAGGATGATCCAACCTCTAAAAATCGGAGGCAAGTGTTTAATCTTGCTAAATAGCTATTTGTGTATTTCATTTCATAATTTGTGGGTTAAAGAAATGGATTTTAGGGTATTAATATCAAAACCTAGATTTTTAGGTTTAATCTTGAAATCAATGTTTATATATGGATTTAGTGGCATAGAAATGGTTGGGATCAACTTTGGGTTGACTTATGGGCTTAAAATTACAAATCGATGAAGGTTCAAGGGTTAGAAATGAAAATTTAGGGTTTAAAATTCGTGGGTTTTGATGAAGAAGAAGAACCCTTCAAAAATTGCAGGTGCGAATCGATTCGCCCCCTTAAGCGAATCGATTCGGTTTAAGGAAATTGGCAGGTCTGCATTGACCGAATCGATTCGGACCCAAGCCGAATCGGTTCGGCCTGCGGCAAAAGCCCAGGTCTTTGGACCCGAATCGATTCGCCTTGGAGGCTGAATCGATTCGCTAGGATGAATCGATTCGGATTAGGGCCGAATCGATTCAGAAACATGGTATTTTGAGGTGTTTTCTCCATAGTGATTTCAAACCTTTTTGGTTGGGTTTATTAATTTTGGGCCTTCTCTTATGATGTAAGAGATATGTTCTTGGAGACATATAAGGAGTTTCCCACATATTAGGATTTTGGGGACTCCTTAGGGTAACTTGGGAGAAATGTATCCATGTATGTATTGGAGTTACATATGGTGATTGTGGGGAAACCTCATAGAGGTTGGAAATACCAATTTTAGATATAAAGGTATAAATATGATGTGAAGTTGAGAGCTCTTAGAGAGTGAGGGGTTTCATATCCTTAGACATATTTAGACTAAGGAAAAATTGATAACTCAATAGGAGTAAGGGTTCATAAGATAAATTGAACCATAAGTGAAATTGGGAATGATTGGGATCGTACTATCGACTAGAATAAGCGGCGGCATAAATTCTAGTTAGGATAGTTTACACGTAATTGTGGGGATATGACCATTGAGATTCCAATACTTGAAACGAGGTTAGAATAATTTGAGGTTTTAGACTATTAAGTCATTGATGTGCCTATGGTTAAATAGTACTAAAGGAAAATACGTACTTTAAAGATGGATGAAATGTGTAGTGATGGATTCCTACACAAACTCTTGGGTGATAACCCTAATGTTGAATATATATGTATAGATATATACATATGGTTTTGGGAGACTATTCATCATAGGAAAAATGATTGAATATGTTTCAAGTGAGGGATTGTATTCACATATCAAGGTAAATGATATGAGTTTGTGGTGACGGCTTGTATATTGAGGATTTATGTATACTTATAGCCGGGTTTGTATATCTTATACATATGAACGAGAACTAGTTTATATATATAGATATATGGATATGTGAATATGTGTATATATATACATCTGTATGCATATAAATATATGGATATATTTATGTTGTGGACATACATGGTATGGATGTTTAAACCGAATATGATGGTTTACTATTTGATCATATGATGGGATCATATGGATGTATGTATATTGCGCATGTGAGCGATATATATACTTATGTGGTTAAGCATACCCTGATCATGCTATCATTGGGAAGTTTCCGCGCAGAGGGTGAGCATCCTGGCATATAGAGCAGGGTGTGGATATTCCCCAGGTCATAGTCGTCCGGTTTGTTATTATACGATAGATATATTTTTGGGATGAGACGTGGTGGGTATGTTTCGTCTCATTGCCAGTGGAGCTATGACCGCTTCCCGGGACGTCGTGTGTGTGAGTTATCACGAGGTGGGTGTCGTTGATCCCCACCAGGTGGTCCACAGTTGCTACGTGAGCCGGGCATTGGGAAGATGATAGCATTGATGCAGTTTTATCGGCGATATATAGCCGGGTGGATTATGTGCATGTCCATTGTACATCAGATATGATACGTACACTTGGTCATGGGTATGGATGATTGGTATATGTATATATATGGTGAGCATAAAATACCTATATATATATATATTTATATATCCTATAGATGTAAGGATATAGAATTTTGGGCAGAGTACATCTTGGATGATTATGGTGTACTAGATTGATGGGGGTTGATGTATCGCATTTAAGGAATATTTCGGTTACATCATCCCAAGGATATGATTGGAGATGTTAGTTGTAGTAGTAGTATTATATTGTATATATGGCATTATGGATCTCTAGGATCGACATTGTCAAGGAGTAGTGTAACGGGGTGGTTCCTTGTTTGGATTTCGCTTTTGCGAGACACCCCACGCATGAAACGCAGTGCAGTGTTGAAATTGGAGAAAAGTTCTGCCAGATATGGTATGCACGGCATTATGGATCTCTATGATCGACATTGTCAAAGAGTAGTGTAACGGGGCGGTTCCTTGTTTGGATTTCGCTTTGCGAGACTCCCCACGCACGAAATGTAGTACACTGTTGAGAGTAGAGAGAAGTTCTGTCGATATTTATGTGTGACATGATGGATCTCCAGGATCGACGTTGACATGGAGTAGTGTAACGGGGTGGTTCCTTGTTTGGATTTCGCTTTGCGAGGCACCCCACGCACGAAACGCAGCGCAGCGTTGAAATTGGAGGGAAATTGTGTCAATAATGATTTTTCATGCTTATTAATTAGAAATTTAAATTATATGTTTCAACCCAATTGCATATTGGGTAATCTATTAAATTATAATTGGTTAAAGTATAATAACCGGAATCCACTAAGCTTAATAAGGCACATATGATTGAAAATAAATACTTAATTGTGTTTAAAAAGGGGGTGGATTCTTGGGGTATGATAGGAAGGTAGATCTCGTGGGTATAGGCTAGGCCTGTGATAAGTAAGGTTGTCCTTATAACAATGGGGGTAATTTAACTAAAATTGAGGACGCGAATAGGTGCGCGCCTTTAGATGAGAGGTGAGTTGGGGTTCCACGAGAGTGCGGTTCCACTTTAATTATGAAATAAGCGCACCGATATTTATTATGCACGGTTAACACACTTGCTAAATATTTTTCACAATCGGGGCTCTGACCCGTTTACTTTTCTCTGCTGCCTGTATATATATATATATATTATTACAGGTATCCTACCCCATGGATTCCGGATGACCTTCTATCCAGAGTCTTGGGAGCAGTGACAGGTGCAGACTGTTGCGGGATATATCTTGTAGCCGCTTCCTAGTTCTTTAAAATTCTAGGTAGGATTCATGTTGTATATCGGGTTTGTACCCAAGGGATATTTATACATATGTTTATATTTATTCCATTCCAGTTATTGTATTGGCTGTGACCTGACAGCTTATTTGGGTCTACTTTTTGTAGTATATTTTGTGGTAGTTATTTATTTCATTTTTCTTTTAGCATTTCATTTATCTAGTTCTTTTATGCATCTTTCTTGCTATTATTAGTTGTGTTAGTTGGTTATCTGTTGCACATTTTATTTAATTTTAACATCTCGCCTATATGATATCGGGTAGTTAGTCCTATATTATATAGTACCGACAGTTGATGTTGAGACTGGACCATCTGAAACTCTTGATTTAATATAGTATAGGGCTGGCCACCCGTTATTATTTTAGGCGGGGTGTTACAATAAATTAAAATGTAACACTTACACGTTGTTTTAGTTGATTCAATCCAATCACCCGTAGTCACTAATGCCTCAACTATGTCGGGAAGTAAAGAGGCCCGTGTCTCATCAATAACTCGCCCACCAACACTAAACGCCGACTCCGATGCAACCGTAGTGGCGGGAACGGCTAAGATATCACGAGCCATCTTAACTAAAGTTAGAAATTTAGGACAATTTACTTTCCACTAATTCAAAATCTCAAAACTATCCTTTCTTGGAAAAACGGGTTCTTCCATATATTGTTCAACTTCCGACTTTTGAAATACACTAGTATTGAATGAATTGGTTTGAAATAACCAATTGTCAAAATCAACATCACCATGACTAGTATGTGGAGAAGAGAATGAAGAACTAGATGTACCATCGCCAACATCATCACATGCACCTTTTGTGGAATCACCCCCATATTCATGAAATAATTCAATAAAACACCCGCGAACTCTAGAAATGTAACCACTTGCTAAACTCCCATACATCCTATTATAAAATTACTCAACATATACCATTTTATACCTAGGATCTAGCACCACCGCCGTAGCAAGTATCAAACAACTTTCCTCCCAATATTTGCCAAATTTTTCCTTCATTGGTCTCGCCATTAATCGAATGAACTCATGCTCACTATTCACCCATTCCATTAGTAAAAGTTGTATACGACTCACATCACCAAAAAAGACATTAGAAGTTGGAAAGTTACTACCACTAAAATGTCTTGTTGCATCATAAAAAACACTCAAACAATCTTTCACCAAACTTGCGACACGCCAATCCTCATCCGAAGGGTTGTGTTTATAACTCCTATCCATTTCACTCAACCGACAAAAGGCTTCTTTCAATGTAATGGCCGCCTCAAGCATTTTGTAGGTGGAATTCCACCTATTTTTCACATCCATAGGCACTTTTTTCTTGCACTATCGAATTTTTGTTTTCCATAGGGAGACTTACTTAAGTACCTCACGGTGTTTCAAATTTTATTAAGTAGTCCCCCTATTTCCTTTAAACCATCTTGTGCAATCAAATTAAGAATATGTTCACTACAATGCACATGAAATGCCTCACCACCAAAAGGGAGCAATGCCTTATCACAAAGACAACGTTGCAATTGTCTAACCATAACATCATTTGCCGCTGTATTGTCCACAACCATTGAAAACAACTTTTTATCTGTATTCCACTCTAAATGCAAATCGTAAATGAACCTATAAAGTGTTTCACCATCATGTGTATATTCAATGGATTTGTAGTTAATGATATTCTTTTTCAATTTCCAATCATCATCAATGAAATGAGCCATTAGACATGCATATGCAATATTTTGGTAGTCACTAGTCCATAAATCCATTATGAGTGTGATCCTACAAGTTAGTTCATCAAGAATACTATAGATTTTATCTTTCTCCTCGTGATGCACACTTATGATATCAGAACTAATTGTATTTTGAGATACAAGTTTAAATTCGGGATTAAGACCCTTAACAAATATCTCAAAAAACTCACGCTCGACAATGTTAAACGGATATTTATGCTTAATAATCATGATTGCAAGATCTCTTCTACTATTTTCTTGACTAAATTTAAAGTTTGCAAGCTTAATACTACCATCGGCCGCCCTTTTCGAAGCTTGTAAAATTTGTTGGCTTACATCTTTTTGCCCTATTTTTTTACATGCAGTTTTCAAGTGTTTTCTCAAATGGCTTGTCCCTTTGGTACTATCTCCACATAAATGTTTAAAACAGTGATTATATTTTGGCAACATCTATACCAGTAGGAGTTTTAAATTTAGTAAAGTCATTCCATAACGAAGAGGTTAGTCGTCTTTTGGATTCTATAAGTTGACCATCCACACTTTCCGGTGCCTCCTCATTTGTCGCATCTCCACCACCGGAACTACCTCCAATAGGAGGGTCCATAGACATTTGAATTTCTGCAAAAAAAAAAAAGCAAAAAATACAACAAAACATATGTTAAAATGAGTAATGAGTTTCAAAATTATAACAACAATGAGTTTTAAACATTTATGTGTAATGAGTTTCAAAATTATATGTAATGAGTTTTAAAAATTTATTTGTAATGAGTTTTAAACATTTATAACAGCAATGAGTAACAAAAAATAACGAAAAAAATTGTGTAGATAAAATACAGATGTAAACTGTAAATAAATAAATTACATATGTTAATTGTAATAAATAAAAAAATGTGTAGATAAATTCCAAATCTAAACTATAAATGAGTTTAAAAAAAAATAACGAAAAAAATTACATATGCTAACTGTAAATAAATTACAGATCTTAAATGAGTTTATACCCTAACAATTAGTAACAAGAAATTACAGATCTTAAATACAGATCTTAACAAAAAAAAATAGATCATAACCCTAACCTAACAATTATATATGTGAACTTACAGATCTTAACAAAAAAAAAATAGATAGCAGAAATGGCGACGAGACAGAGCATAAATGGGGAGACAGAGAGCATAAATGGTACATTTAATAAATGGACGAGAGCATAAATGGGGATTTACCTTGGTTGTCTGTGAAGATGAGAGCGAAAATGGAGACAGAAATGGAGCTTGGCTATGAAGAGAGAGGAGAGCCTGGCTGTGATGAGAGAAACGGCTAGGGTAAAAGAAATGAGGGTGGGTTGTGTTAGGTTAAGGTTAAAAGAAATGAGGGCAGCGGATAACTTTTGAACCTTAGATTAGAAAATATCTAAGGGTAATACACAGTCTACTAACACTAAGGGGAAGGGAGTATAGAATATATATTTAATAAATAATAATAATATATTCGAGTCCGGATCTTGTATATGATCCAGACCCTACCCGTTTAATAATCGAGTATTCGGGTCTCAGGTAAAAAAAATGCTCAGACCCTATTAAAAGTGTCGGGTTCGGATCGGGTCCAGGTCTAGACCCTACCCATTGATAGGCCTACTCTCACCTAACAATGCACACCTAACACATGTATTTTAAACACCTTAGTTACGCTATCCAACTTAACTAGCATCTCACCAAACCATTTAACACATACGCTATCTCAGCAACTTGCGTAAGTAATATCCTAAGCTTTCTCCTGCTCATACATTTAAATTTCTCGCTTATCATTTACCCGTTCAATATGGCTGACTTTCACTAGTTATAGATTATTCACATTTTAGTGTTATTTATCTCGTATATAATATTCTCCACTTATATACTTATTTTACATATTTTACTCTGGATTCTCAAACTCCCGGATGATCCAAAAATTTATCGCACATTCCATTATTTACTCTGGCCGTATATATATATATTGATACAACGCAAATATTACGTATTTCATCCTTCGAACCTACGCATTTTAGCCCCCTCGGGTATCTTATTCCCTATATTTATGCTCGTTAACCAGACAACCTCGAATTTCTATGTTAACATGCTGTGCAGGGGTTAATTAAGATTTTATAGGTATTTGGATGCTAAGTGTGAAGTTCAGACGCATTCCGGCTAATTTTCGTACGCAATCGCACGTTTAAGGGAAATTCTATCAATTCACAGCTTGGGCAACTGGACCAACATATTCATGAAAGTTGTAGTCCTCCTCGCAAGCTTCGTGTGGCCGTGAACGGTGCCCAATTCTGATCTAGAACGAATAAGTTACGGCGATTTTAGCGAAAGAGAAAACCAAACCAACCAAAACAGGAGGAATAAGTGCAGACTTGTAGCCATCGATCGATCGATCAAAAATGATCGATCGATCAATCCTTCAATTTTTCCCCTTGTTCTGAGACAGTGGGCTATGATTTTTACCATCGATCGATTGATTATTTTGATCGATCGATCGATCCCCTATTTTCTGCAGATATTTTACCTTTTCATTTCTTTTCTGTTTCCGTTTCTTTTCTAATTTAATTCCTTTTACTATATAAAGGAATTTTGTGTAAATATCATAATATAATTCGTTTTAGGTTAGAATATGTTAGGTTTTGGGGGTTGAGATCTCTTTTATTCTTTCTCTCTTGGTTTGACACCCATTAGGGTTTGTAAGTGGTACTTTCATATTCCCTCTCCATTAATATAGTTTGCATTTCTTTAATTCTTTCTTTGTAGTTAATTTACTTTCTTTCTAATTTAGTTTACATGCTTTCATAATTCGGTTTACACGCTTTCCTTTACTTGCTTTGTAGTGTAGTTTTACTGTGTTTATTTATCGCTTTCCTTTACCGCGTTTTTAATATGCTTTCTAGCTAATTTAGTCTAGGTTGTGCCGGATTGAACTCATTTTGGGTTAACATGTTTCTTTGCTTTGGTGATGGTGTTTACGGGTCTATTTCGGGTGCATTGTCCTAGTTATTACGCCTAGGGGACTTGAGGGGGAATATCATGTATGTCCCGTGCTTACGTCCTTGCGTGCGTAATTTTCGGGGTATTTGTTGATGCCAAAATCGTATTAAGCTTTTATGCGGATTTAGGGGCGTGACAACCCTTGATTCAATTAACTGTCGAAACGAGATGCATTCGTAATAATTCGTCGACCCATGTAACCATTTTATACTAATTAACTCGGGTGAGGGATATTCGACGCAACCTATAGGTTTCACTCACTTTATTAGTCTAACTTTATTTTCCCTCACCTAGATTAATCATCTCCCTTTTTAGCATCTTTTCCTTTTTGCTCATATTTATCTTATACACTTTTATTTCTGAAGTACTAAACCAAATAATATTCTGGCAACTCGTCTTTGTCGATTTTCGATACCCGACTTACCGCTACACTCACCCGTTGAGTGCAGTCGTAATTTATATTTTTGTATAGTTCAGGTGAGCCGAATTCGAAACGGGCGGCGCACAGGTGACTCTCGCACCGCGACGAAACCCGCCTATCAAAATGGTGTCGTTGTCGGGGAATGATTTGCTTTGAATCTTAATTGGTTTAGTGCTTTGATCCCGACAACATGCCTATCAAAATGGCATCGTTGCCGGGGATGAGTTTATTTTAGAATTTATTTGATTTAGTATTTCGTAGTATTTTCTTTCTATTTATATTTTTTTCCTAACATTTTTGTAGGACTTTTACATTTGAGTGCCAAGAAACGCATGAATTTCTCTCGCGCGCATATCTTTGTGGAATTCGCCATTTCGAGCCATTTTTGGGGTAAGCATGTCTTATTCCAATTCTTTCGGTAATCATTGTTATAGTTCTCAAAATTCCCGTAATCCGTTGACTTTCGATTAATACTAAGAGTCCCAAAAAATTACAAATTCAAATATGACTTTGGGTGAGTATAACGAAATCAAATTTTGGGTTATTGGAATTTTGATGATGATGATGATAATGATTTTGGGCCTTTACCTCCTTATAATAGGAATTTTGAAACGAATTGCAATAGTTTTCAAAATTCTTATAATAATGAGTTTAAGTTTAAGTCCGATGCTAATTATTAAAGTTCCCATTTTCAAGTGTCCGCTCCTCGACCTATGACATACGGTGAGGGTTTGCATATGCTTGAGAATGAGAAAATTGAAAATCATTACCGGGAAGAAAATCGTTTGTGGGAACATGAATTGGATATATTATTTGAATTTGACGATGATTTTTCTTTCAAGACTTTTGAAGTCAAGGAATGTTTTGAAGTAAATGAGGAATTTGTGCCTAATTTGGAACAAACCATTCTTTACTTAGCCCATTGCGTAATAGATATTGAAAGTGAGAATGAAAATGACGTAATATCTATTTGCAATGAAATGATTTCTTCTTTGGCCCCCAAAGAAGAACATTTAATTGAAAATGATCTTATTTCTTTCGAAACTCAATCTTCAAGCGATGATGATTCATCTCGTGAGTTAGAATATGATTCGGTTTCAAACTTTAATATTTTAAACCTTTTCGCCGATGAGGAGTGCTTGCTCGAGTCGCCTTCCATAATCCCACTTTTGCCTTCGTGTGCGCCACCTCCCATTCCATTTTCAAAATACCTGAGAGGATATTCGGCTTTTCTCGGTCCCCACATGTTTTTTGTCACTTGTTCAATCCCAATCCCCCATCGTCCCTCCAAAACTTTTAATTGACGATGGTTCATTTCTTCCGCCTTACACATGCCTTCCGTTGTTCAAACGGAATCCATATTTTTTGGAAGGCATGACTGAGAGTAAGGGTACACTGGTTATCGTCCAAAGTCAAATTGTTTTTACGGTGTACCCTCAGCTATTTAGACTTTTAGTGTACAGTTAGTGTGAAGCCTAAATAGTAGGTTGTATATAGTTAGCTTTTTATTCTTTCTTTCTTTTTATCTTTTCTTTCCTTTCTAATTTAGTCTAGTGTAATTAGTTAACTTTTTGTTATTTGTTTTTGCTATGCTCGGTACTAAATTATTTTGTAGATTCTTTGGACTTGTTCTTATGGGGATCGCTCTAATTTTGGGTAATATCACTATTTTCCTCTCTTTAACTTGGTTCTTAATTCACATTGAGGACAATGTCAGGTTTTAAGTTAGGGGGTGTGGGATATTCTATCCATTTCTTTATTTAGTCCATGTTTTTGCTCACATGTTAGTTACTTAGTATGTTTTTCTTAGTACATTAAAAAATTTCAAAAAGATTTTCTTTCTTTTTTCTCCTTTGTTGGGCATTTTGCCTTTGTTTTCGATGATAAATTTCAATAATTTCCCGATCCAATAGACAACCCAATGATGCATGTTCTCGATTTTAGAAATTATTAGAATTTAGTCCTCGATCATTGATATTATGAATAACTTCATGAATTAAACTTTATTCCCATGAGCACATGCACTTTTATCGTTCTATTGATTTGGTTTAAGATTTTTATAACTTGGTAATCTTTTGTTGCATTGTATATACTTACACCGATTAAGCTTTGTACCTTTCATCGTTTGCGAGTGTTATATACTATTCTTTTCTCTTTGAAAAGGTTGAATTCGTCAGTAATCTCTCTATTCTTTCATTTGGTCGTTCATTAATTGAGTTCATTATTGAAATGTGTTACTTGAGCATGATTTTCAAAGTTTGTTTTGACTCGAGAATTGTGTAAACTTTTTGAAATGATCATAGGCCATCTTTGTTATATCACCCATATTAGCCTTGACCTCACCTTTTATATGTTTTCCCTCTTAAATCCTTTGAGCCTAAATATTAGCCTTTCGTTTCATAACCCAAAATTCTCATAACCAACTCCAAATTGGAGTTATATACCATACATACACCTTCCATACCTTTATTTGGAATTTTACATGGGATTAAATGATGTTATTGTGTTGCAGTTGCATTTTAGGCATGTGAGAGTGTGAAAAGTAAAGAAAAGAGATGCGAAAAAAAAGAAAAAGAGAAAGTAGAAAAACAAAAGAAAACATGAGAAAAAGAAGAAAATAAAAAGAAATAGAAGTTTGTAAATGTTGTATATAGTTCAATAAGCTTTGTTTACTCTCAAAATGATATATCTAATGCTTTTTTGGAACTTGTTTTCCAATTTTGATATTGCCAGCATTTTTCCATTATCCCGAGTTTTCATTTCCGAACACTTTGAATCCGTAGATACATATCCTTATTTTCATACCCTAGACTAACCTACATTATAACCCTATTAAATTCCTATGTGATCTTAAGTAGATGTAATTCAAAGGTTTAAATAATTTTGATAATCTGTGAAAATACATTTTGCCTCCTTTAATGTGCGGTATCTTTCATTGAGATTACAATTTTTAATTTCATATATAGTGTTCTTCATTTGTGACATGTATGCGGCCTAATTTCCATTTACATTTACTCTTTATGCTCGCATGTTCCATGTGTTACCTCCCTATTTCAAGTTAATTCACTTGATGAGAGTAATGCTCGTGAGGATTGAATATATGTCCGCTTTAATGTTTATCCGGTTTATATAAGTTTTTGCCAAATCACACTTTGCATGTGCTCGCTCTCCCTCCCACATTTTAAGGTTTCAATTCTATGAGGTGCATTCTATAATGTTAATGATTTCGGACTTTTGTTTGAATTCGTTCAATGTGCTAATAATGTGTATGAAATCTTGTTCACTATTCTTGGTCTTATCGCATGTTGGTTTGGGCTTATTTTGAGGAAACTAAGTGATGTTTGTGGGTATCATCCCTGAAAACCCTCATGAGACGACACTCGTCGACTAGGGTAACCCGGGGGTTTAACGTCTTATTGCATATGCTAAATGGAATCGAATCATCCGCGAAAGTGGCCTTATGCTTTTATACAATAATTTTGTATTTGTACCCTTCTTTTGGTTTGATTTTAGTTCTTGTTGTATCCTATTTCATTGCTAGGAACTATCAATGTGTAAGTTAGGGGGTGTGATACAACGCAAATATTGCGTATTTCATTCTTCGAACCTACGCATTTTATCTCTCTCGAGTATCTTATTCCCTATATTTATTCTCGTTAACCATACAACCTCGGATTTCTATGTTAACATTCTTTGCAGGGATCAATTGAGCTTTTATAGGTATTTGGATGCTAAGTGTGAAGTTCGAACGCATTCCGGCTAATTTATGTACACAATCGCACGTTCAAGGGAAATTCGGTCAATTTACATCTTGGGCACCTGACCCAACATCTCCACAGAAGTTGTATCCCTCCTCGTAATCTTTGCGTGGCCATGAACGGTGCGCGATTCCGATCCAGAATAAAAAAGTTACGCCAATTTTAGCCGAAGAGAAAACCAAACCAACCAAAACAGGAGAAATAAGTGCAGACCTGTAGCCATCGATCGATCAATCTTTCAGTTTTTGCCCTCGTACTGAGACAGTGGGCTATGATTTTTACCATCGATCGATCGATCCCCTGTTTTCTGTAGATATTTTTCCTTTTCTTTTCTTTTTCCTTTTCTTTTCTAACTTAATTCCTTTACTATATAAAGGAATTTTATGTAAATATCATAATATAATTAGTCTTAGAAGATAGTTTAGGTTAGGGTTTGGATTTTTGAAGAGTTCTTCATTTCTTCTTGGATTGACACCCTTTTGGGTTTGTAAGTTGACTATTCATTCACCCTCTCCATTAATATAGTTTGTATTCCATTAATTCTTGCTTTGTAGTTAATTTACATGCTTTGTTAATTAGATTCACATGCTTTTTTACTTGCTTTCTGGGGTAGATTTCTCGCGTTTATTTACTGTTTTCATTTACCGCATTTTTAACATGCTTTCTAGCTAATTTAGTCTAGGTTGTGCCGGATTGAACTCATCCCGGGTTGACATGTTGCTTTGCTTTGGTGATGAAGTTTACGGGTCTATTTCGGGTGCATTGTCCTAGTTATTACGCTTAGGGGATTTGACAGGGAATATCATGTATGTCCCGTGCTTACGACATTGCGTGCGTAATTTTTGGGGTATTTGTTGACGCCAAAATCGTTTTAGGCTTTTATGCGAATTTAGGGGTGTGACAACCCTTGATTCAATTAACTGCCGAAACGAGATGTATTCGTAATAACTCATCGACCCATGTAGCGATTTTACACTAATTAACTCGGGTGAGGGATATTCGACGCAACCTATAGTTTTCACTCGCTTTATTAGTCTAGCTTTATTTTCCCATACCTAGATTAAATCTTCTCTTTATTATCTTTTCCTTTTTATTAAAATTTATCTTTTACACTTTTATTTTATAAGTACTAAACCAAATAATATTCTAGCAACTCGTCTCTATGGATTTTCGATACCCGACTTACTGCTATACTCACCCGTTGAGTGCAGTCGTAATTTAGGTTTTTGTATAGTTCAGGTGAGCCGAACACAAAATGACCAACGCACAGTTGACTCTCACGCCGCTGTAAAACCCTGCCTATTAATACACACACAATATGCTATACACATCAAGTGTATCCATACTTTTATATATATCACACACTATATATGTATATAAACCATCCCTCATAGCTATAACTAAATGGATGCAATCTCAAGAATGCTATCATCCTAACATTCTCCCGGGAAGCCAGGTCAGAATCTCACAAAGAACCCTATCAAACACAAATATAGGGGAAGCGGCCATAGTTCCTTATTTGAAAGTGAGACCGAATCATACCCAAAACGTCTCACCCAAAATAAAAATCATACTGTATAATAACTGAACGGCTATGACCTGGGGATATATTCACCCTGCTCATCAAGCTAGTGGATTCACCCACATTGTGCAACTTCCCATGATAGCATTAGAGGGGTATGTTCAACATAAATATATCAATCACACACAAATATATTTATAATCATATATATACATTCTCAAATTCGGCTATTCCTGCCTATTTCACTTGGCATTAGCATATACTTCCGAATATACCATTTCTTATTAATTTATAAGTATGCTCACAACTTATATTAATCCCATAAGTATTTACTCACTTATGATACATATATCGCATTTATTTCATCTGAATATTAGCTTACCACGTCTAACTAATTTTCTAATTTCATCCTACTCGCAGATTCAGATTAACCCACATACAATCGACATATATATATATATATATATATATTCTTCAGGCATAATATATATAATTAAACCCGCTGAAATAATTTACCGAGTGTCACTCATCCCACAAACTCTTTCAAACCCCGGACACACTCACTCGGCCCGTTATTTAATATTTTACAATTTATTCCCTAAATTCCTCTGAAATGTGCCACACATTTATCCCAACCAAAATCCAATTATATCTACTTATAATGGATGGGAAATATGTCTCATATCTAATTTTCACTAAATGAATAATTTCCAGAATAAATTTTAATTAATTTATTCTTATATATATATATAATTAGCCGAACTGCCAAAATTTCTGAATAGTCGATCGATCGACCCAACCCATCGATTGAACAGGTATTTTCCTTTTTCAAGATTCTGTCCCAAAATTTTCGAGTGGATCGATCAACCCAACCCGTCGATCGATCGATCGAACGAGTCTTTCTCTTCTCCGGGACTCTGTTTCTCCTTCTTCTCCAAATATTTATATCCAACATACATATAACTCCATAACCATGGTTTCTAACAATCCCCAACCATATATATCACATCCCCACACTTAATTACACCCAATACAACAACTAATTTCAAGGGATTCCTCAATTTGTTCAATAATTAAACCCTAATTCTTTTAAACCCACATATCTCATTTCTCCAAATTTCTCACTAAAAATAACACCATTAACATGGATTTTAACTCAAATTTCATATGGAGTTATCATTTCATCAATTTTACATGAAATCGTCTTCAAAAACCCAATTTATACAAGAATCCCAAACCCAAAATCATATAGTTTTTCATTACCAACTATAATATGAATGATAAACACACTTAAATAATTTAAAGCAAGTTAAACACTTGTCTCGTTGGATAAATCAGGCGACCTCGTGAAAAAAATCCGCCAGAGTTTTGCCCGAGCTCCTCTTTCTCCCTTTTTCCCCCAAAATTGAACCCAAAATTGACTAGTATACACAATTGCGAGTCCCTACAAGTCCAAAAAGTCCCTGGAATCCAAACACTACTCCCGGGGTACTCTATTCTGAATATCTCGATGCCCTTCTGAGACCAACCATGCACTCGAAATTCCCATTCGAGTCACTTATAAAAAATTCACCTTTTAAATCCAATACAATTGTATGTGTATTTCTCCGAATAAAATATTATTCCCTGTCGCTTTGCCCAACCGCGACTTGATATCAAAATAATTCGACTTCATTTGCTTATTCCCATAAGTAAATGTAACACACATCAATATTAATCCAAAATTCGCCAATTAATATTTAATCCACACCTCAAATTCTCTTTCACTTGAAATTCTCAATTTATTAAATTACAACACTTATGTAATTTAAATGTCCATAAAGTACTGGGTATTACATCGGGGTGAATGCATCGAATGGAAACTTGGTTAAACCTAAATTCATTCGGGATAAATATGCCGACATTTGAGAGTGGTTTCGGGTAACAATAGCGAATGAAAAATGGGTAAAATTATCCATCGATTCGGCATAAATATACCGATTTGAGGCATTTAATTCGTGGTCATTATAACAAATGAAACCCTAGTTCATAAAAAAATTACTCGACATAAACATATCGGACAATTATAATTTATTCGATATAATCATAATGAATGAAACCCTAGTTCACAACCTTAAATATACAAAACAATCCAGCCAAGGGTATAATCATAAGGTTGGAACTTTTGTTCAGCAAACAAAAAAAATGAATTTCAAATTTGTTGGTTCAACGGGTAACATTAAAAATTGTTCATGTAGTCATATTAACCTTGAAACGACAATGCTATTATAATGTTTTAATCGGGAGTTCAAATCCTTCATTCAGGGGTTGATACAGCAGGCAAATGGGTAGTTCAAATCCTTCGTTCAGTTATTTACGGAGAATGGATTTGAAAGTGCTATTCAAATGATTCGTTCACTTATATATATATATATATATAAGTTCAAATGGTTCATACATTATACATTAAATCTTTTGGTATTCAGATGGGTAGTGTGTTCAATGTACCAACCTAATGTTTAATCATTAATTGAAGGATAATGGATTTGAAGATGAAATGTTTGAAAGCTGAAGATAAAGGTTTGGAGGTTTGAATGTGTAGAGAGATGGAAGGAAGTGTGTAAATGATTTTTAAAACTTTAAATATGTGGTGGTCCTGATGTGGTATTAAGAAGTAACTATTAGAATTAAATGGTATTTTGTAGTAAAAACAAAGTTGTGGTGTTTTGAAGCAAAAAATGTGGTACCCTTAGAAACACCCTTAAAGAAATTCCAACCACAAAGAAAATGTAAATAGTTGCAAACCCTTGCATGTATGTACATAGATCATGAATATTGATGCCATAAGTGTATATACGTGTGTGTGTGTGTGTGTGAGAGAGAGAGAGAGAGAGAGAGAGAGAGGTTCCATGTAGGTGTAAATTAATGAAGTTGTATGACACCTTAGTATAGTTTTTCCAACAAACAATTTACAAGGTCCCCCCCCCCCCCCCCAAGCCAAAGGTAAGTGTGAAAATCCACAACTTTCTTATTTTATTATTTAATATTGAGGTGGCTAAAGAAAGCAAGGAGCTTGACAAAAAACCTTCAAATGATGGAATGGATCTGTTAACTCTCCTACAAAGTTGTGGGTCATCTATGGGATTAGCGTAATAGTACATAAAAATCATTTGAAGAAGGAAGCGCTCTTCTAACTAAACGCTCTCAAACGCTATTGTGTAACCATGAATGGGGTTCAAGCTAATCACCCAACCCAAGAAGAGGGAAACAGTGGGGGAATCCCTCCTCCACTATCTGTCAGCAACTCCAAAGAGGAAGAAGACCTACTGTTAAGGAGCACCAAAAAACATAAGGACAACCATGATACAATGGAAGACATGGAAATGGAGAACTACGAAAATATCAACACCACCAACCACAAAAATAGTGTGGTGCTCTGTACAAATACGGAAGAGGCTAATGCAGACATGATATTAGATGAGAGCCCAACCTTGATGAGAAATGAACAAACCGAAACCCAAGGCAGCGAGGAAAATGAAAGGCCTAAACAGGTATTATCTTACAAAGATGTAGTGGGTAAGAAGCAAAACTCAGATATACTTTTTGAGGATGCCAACTGTGCGTGGTCTGATGACGACATGGAGGAATCAAATGAAAATAATTGTCAACCCATGGACCTTAACACCAAACCAATGGAAGAGGAGGAGGATCCACTATGTCCAGTGGTTTCTATTCCCAAAAAACACGTGGAAAAATTAAGAGAAAAATGGAATGACAGTGTCATAGTCAGTCTCCTTCGTAGAAATATTGGGTTCAAGGTGCTTAATGCAAGAGTTTCCTCACTGTGGAATCTACAAGGTGACTATGAGATTGTAGACTTGGAAGAAGGTCACTATGTGTTTAAATTTATGATGAAAGAAGATTATTACAATGTTTTGACAGGTGGTCCATGGGTAATAAACAATCACTATTTAGTTGTCAGGAAGTGGGTGCCAAACTTCAACCCTATTGAGGCTAACAATGTCACTACAGCTCTATGGGTCAGATTACCAAGGCTACCTATAGAATGGTTTGACGAAAGAGCTTTCTTCCAGATTGGATGCAAGCTTAGGAGACCAATCAAAACAGATTTCAACTCGGTTTCATCTGCTAGAGGCAAGTATGCAAGGATTTGCGTGGAAGTGGATCTTGCAAAACCTCTAATACCATGCTATAAATTAGATGGACGGAAGTACAGAGTGGAGTATGAATTTCTACCTTATATATGTTTTAGGTGTGGGAAAATTGGACACAAAACTAATTATTGCCCATTAAATGCTCCAAGCCAGAATACAAATATTGCGTCTGAAAATGTTCATCCGGGTAGTTTGGGTGCTGCTCCGAGCAAATCTGTTGATAACGGCTATTTACCGAAAGGCTCTAACGAGGTAAACCATGATATCAGGTGTGTGGACGTGGCAAAGAAACAAGACCAGTTTGGTCCCTGGATGCTGGTACAACGAAAAAAGTATGGGAATGATCGAAACAGAATTAGTTCTAATGGAACTAGGGAAAACTTGGGAAGGAATAGCAACAGATTCTCTGCACTCAATAGTGAAGGAAGTGACAAGATACAAAAGCAAAATGATAGAACACATGCAAAAGGAGGCAGCAATAATAAAGGTCTGAATACGAATGGTCTGGGGGTGACGTCTGGAACATGTAACTCCCCAGCTATTAATGGGACAGACGGTGGGAAACTAAACGGGGGCAAAAGTGGTAGTACACGGGAGAAAATGCAGAAAAGGAAATTGCACACACAAATTAATGGGACAGGTGGAGGCACTACACAGGTACAACACATTCAGAAGGTTAGCGGAAAAAGTATGGAACAGGGTGGCATGGGGATAAACCACATCGGCACGTCAAAATGTAATAATGAGGTCAGGTTAAAGTCAAATGAAGAGACAAGTAGCTGCCTCACGGTAGGCGTTATCCATAAAACTGGTAATGCTCAACTTGAGGTAGAACAAAACTCATCTACGAAAAATTCAAGTACGTGTGGAACCTCAGCAAAAACCAATTCCGAAAAAGAAATAATAACCGTAAACAAAGTCTATAATGAGTCTCCCCTTCCCCCTCGCCTCCCTGGGGGATGTACAAATTCAAAATCAGACATTATCAGCCGGAGAAATTTCAACCAACTTAGCGGAGAATCTAGAGGTGGCAGCCATCATGCAAGTGAACTGGAAGATATCCAAAGCCAAAGTCATTATCAACACCCTGGAACAGATGTGGGGAAACGAGAAGGTAATCACCGCGATTATGGAGGAAAAGTGCAGAGACATTCAGCTACACCAAAAAGTTGCTAGCAGAATTTTTTGGACGATCAACGACGTGGACTCGCTCATTCATCAAAAATCGTCAATGGTAGTAATTATTTGGAACTGTCGGGGGGCAGGTAAACCCCTGTTCAAACCCACTATCACTGAGCTGAAAAATATTTATAACCCTGATATCGTGGTGATCCTGGACACCCAGAGGTCTATTGGTAACTTGGCTGGATTTTTTGACAGTTTTGGTTTTACAAACAAGGAGGTTTCTGAGCCAGTGGGCAGATCTGGGGGCATTTGGGTTACCTGGAACCCAAACTCCATTAAGCTGGAGACTTTATCTATAACTAGACAAGCTATCCATCTTCTCGCTACTAAGAACAATTATGAGGAGTGGATCTTCTCCGCGATTTATGCCAGCCCACTTCGACAACTGCGCAGGAAACTGTGGGACAACCTATGTGATATCTCTGAAAATATTAATATTCCGTGGTTGGTTGCGGGTGATTTCAACGATCATGTGGATGATTCTGAAAAAGGAGTTTTGGTAAGAAGGTGACAGATAACAAAGATAATACACTCCTGGAAAATATTAATAAATGTAAACTCACAGACCTAGGGTGCTCGGGACCTAGACTGACTTGGACCAACAGCAGAAAGGGCATGAGTAATACTCTTATCAGACTTGACAGAGGCCTTGCTAACGCGGAGTGGAACCTGAAATACCCTAACACGAATGTAGAAAATATCCCGCGGACTGCTTCGGACCACTGTCCCATCGTTATCAGAATGGAAGGTATGGCTAAAATTCTCAATGTTCCTAAACCCTTTAGACTTTTGGTTTGTTGGGTTGATAGAAGTGATTTTAACGATTTGATTAACTCAAATTGGAATAATAACTCGAATCTCGATATGAATATTAAGTTATGTACGGAAAATATTAAAAATTGGAACAACAATATTTTTGGTAATATTTTCAAAAATAAGAAGCGTATTCTTAGATGCCTAAGTGGTATACAAAAAGCTCAAGAAAATTGGTATTCTCATAACCTCGCCCTCCTTGAAACTAGTCTACGCGATGAGTTTAACACGTTGCTTAGACACGAAGAAAGTCTGTGGCAACAAAAATCGAGAATTCAATGGCTTAATGAGGGGGATCGAAATACTAAATTTTTTCACACTACCACTATTATTAGGAGAAGGAAAAGTTGTATCAAAAAACTCCTTATTAATGGGGAGTGAACTGACAATGGTACTATAATTGTAAACCATATTAATAATTATTTTAAGGAGCTATTTAAAGCCGATTTTAATTATGATATTCAATGTCAACTGCGTACTTTGGATAATATGAAATTTGTGGAGGATGATAACTTATTTCTAACTACCCCTATTTCATTAGGAGAGGTTAGGAAAGCTACTTTTAGCATGAAAGCACTTAAAGCTCCTGCACCGGATGGTGTCCAACCGATCTTTTACCAACATTTTTGGATAACCATTGCAAATAACCTTTTTACTTTCTGCCAAAAATGTTTTCGAGATAAGTGCTTTCCTAACGATTTAAATAATAGCTTTATTACGATCATTCCTAAAGTGGATAATCCTGAGAACATATCTCAATTTAGACCTATTACCCTTTGTAATGTCTCCTACAAGATCCTTGCTAAAATTATTGTGGATAGACTTAGACCTATCCTCTGCCGCAATATTAGCCCCAACCAAGCCAGCTTCCTCCCTGGGAGACAGGCATCTGACAATGTTATTGTTACTCAGGAAATTATCCACACCCTTATGAATACTAAAGGCAAAATAGGGGGTCTTATTTTAAAAATTGATTTGGAAAAAGCTTATGACAGAGTGGATTGGGATTTTCTGGAGGGAGTCCTAAATTGGTTTAATATGGACAAGGACTTTTGCAGCCTTATTATGAGTTGCGTTAAGAATACCACTACATCTATTCTTTGGAATGGATCCCCCCTCCCTAGTTTTAAACCAACAAGAGGCCTCCAACAGGGAGACCCTCTATCCCCCTACCTCTTTGTTATGTGTATGGAATACTTATCTGCTATGATATCGGAAAAAGTTAAATATAAAAAGTGGAAAGGTATTAGGGCCTCACCTGGGGGCCCTCGTATCACCCACCTCTTTTTTGCCGATGACCTTATATTATTCACTAAAAATGATAACAGTTCGTGTAAAGCGGTCATTGATACCCTTGAGGAGTTCTGCCACATATCTGGGCAGAAAATAAGCTATTCTAAATCTAAAGTTTTTGCGTCCCCCAATATACCAAAAGGAGAGGCTTTAAAGGCTGGACATTTGTTTGGCATGACACTCACAAATGATTTAGGGATTTACCTGGGAAATAGACTCATCCATGGTAGGATAAAAGACTCCCATTTTAAAGACATTATTGAAAAAATCCAAAAAAGATTAACGGGGTGGAAATCTAAGTTACTATCACTTGCGGGAAGAAAAACTCTCATACAGGCCGTTACCTCCACCTTACCTAACTATAACATGCAAAATGTCATATTCCCGGTGAAGATTTGCAATGAGATTGATAGACTTAATAGAAACTTTCTATGGGGAGAAAATAATGATAAGGGAAAGGTGAATTTGATAAACTGGAATAAAGTTTGTAGTCCCAAAGCTACTGGAGGCCTGGGGTTGAGGAAAAGTGTTCAAAATAATCAGGCTTGTGTCACTAAACTCGGATGGAAAATTATGAATAAAGAGAAATCTCTATGGGCTGAAGTTGTTAGGAATAAATATAAAGCTGATCAAAACCCTAGAATGTGGAAAAAGCGTAATAAATCGTCTCATATTTGGAGAAGTATCATTAAATGTAGAGAAACTCTTGAGAATAATGTAAAATGGATTGTTGGAAATGGAAAGAACATTAATATCTTAAAAGACTGGTGGGTGGGGAATAAAATAATAAACCCTGCGGATCACCCGGGAAATTTGGAGAATGTTAATGTTGATATGCTCATTGATGAAAATGGGAAATGGGATGTTAAAACTATTGAAAATTTGTTTAATGAGAACACTATGAATGATATTCTAAGCATCCCACTTTCCAGAAATTGCCTTTGTGTTGATAACCCGTCCTGGTCTTTGAATAAAAAAGGAAAGTTCACAAGTAATTCTTGTTACCAAGCCCTTGTTAACAAACATAATGAACATCAACCATGGGAGGCTTGGAAAAAACTGTGGAAACTAAGTGTCCCACCAAAAATTTGCACCTTCTTGTGGACTATTATGCATGGAAAAATCCTCACCAATGAACATCGCATGTGAAGAGGCCTTACAGCAAATGGGGATTGTCCACGGTGTGGACTCCTATAGGACATCGAACACCTATTTAGGGACTGCACCCACACTAAGGAAATTTGGAACGCGCTTGGCTTCGACCACACCCTTGACCTCTACATACCAGGTAATGTTAATGAGTGGATTACCCAAAACATTTGGGGTGAATTGAAGAAAGAAAGGTACAAGTGCTTTATAATTACCATGTGGCATATTTGGAAATCTAGAAATAATTACATCTTTAATAACATGGATGATTCTCCACAAGCTGTTGCTGGCTTGGCTATGAATTACACAAATTATGTTTTGGAAGCCAATGAAACCAAGCGAGTAAGAGTTAGTGGGGAAAATAATAATATACTAATTTGTAATCCGTGTTTTTTTGCAGGAAAAATCATCATACACACTGATGGTGGTTATGACCATGGATGTGGTACGGGGACTTTTGGAGGTATAGTCAGAAATGAGGATGGTGACTGGATCTTGGGCTTTACTGGTAAAATTCAAGGCACTGCCAGCCCTTTACGTGTTGAACTGGAAGGGATTTTCCATGGGCTGAACCTAGCCCTTAGAAAGAAGTGGATAAATGCTTGTCTGAAAAATGATTGTCTTGAAGCCATCTTGCTCATCAAGCAGGAGAGTACTCAGAACCACCTTTTGGCTAATATCATCGAAGACTGCAGGGTGCTTACGAAGGAACTAAAGATAAACATAGTCCACATCCCAAGAGCAAGCAACTTTATGGCGGATTGTATGGTGAGGTTTGCGAGACGGGTGGATGGTCTGTATAGAGAATATGAGCAAGCTCCGGAAGACTACCTTAGGATGGTCGAGGAGGAGGTGGAGGAGGATGGGTTCTATTTTGTCTAGAGCCGTTTATTGTGTGTTCGCTTTTTTCTGATTTCCTTTGTCACCAAAAAAAAAATCTATGAGATTAGCAGTAGTGGGGAATATGGCGGCAGACGGGAGAAAGTTGCCCGTGTAAGGTCTGGATAGGAGAATGTTCTGCATTTTGAGTGATAAAAATCAGCTTTGTTCAGAAGCGAAACGGTCTCCCTTATAAAAATTAATAAAAATTACAAAATAATATAAATATTTCTTTCTAGGCGTAAAAAAATTCTTGCGTGAGGCTGCCAATAGGGAAACTGTTTCACTTTCGAGTGATTCCATTAGTATCGCATTGTGAGTCACTCTGAAATGCCTCACAATTTCACTCTTTCTTTATGGTATTTGAGAGACCCCCATGTGGTTGTCCTCAGGACTATGGCTGAAAGTATATACCATCTAGAGTTATTAATAAAATAAATAAATTGAAAGAAAAAGAAAAAAAACAGTCGACATTTGAAACCTGGGGTGGATAGTGATCGTGTTGATTGGTATTCCACCTACCAATGCTAAAACTTTCCACTAATTTTGGATACGATTCTTTCATCTTTCGTTTTTTGAAATCACTTATAAATACCAAAAGGTTTGGTTTATCGCATTTTTAGTAACTTTCACTATTTTGATACTTTTAGTTTTGAATTTCTTATTTTTTGAATTTTTTATATTTTCAAAATATATCCAAAAACCAAAAATAGTCACAACATGATGGTCACGGCCTAAATCTGTGACCAGGTTAATGGCCCAAATCCGTGATCATGCCAGCAAAATCATGATCTAGTTTGTGACCCCATCTAGGCGTTAAATAGGCCATCAACTGGTGATATGTTGGATACAGTCTAGAATGTCCTATTTGCATTTTATTACCCACATGTAAATAATTTTTTAACTGTTTTTACTACCCCCATATGTAGATCGCGTGTAAAATTGTTTTTTTTTTTATATAAAAAAGTTTTTAACTGTTTTTATATTAAACCGTTATAACCTAAACTTTTTATGAAACACTTAACACTTAGGGGTGATAACTTTTTATGAAATAATTAAAACTTAGAATGACAATTTCTCAAATTCTAACATAAATAATTTCTAACATATAATATCAATCAAAATGAAAATTAAAGTCATATAAATGAGGCCACTTAATTCTTCCATTAGGCTAACACGTTAATTATCCCATTAGGCTAGTAAATGAGGTGAGTAAATTGGTTACTAATTAGTAATGTAAATCGAACCTTAATTAGGAATAAACAACTTAGTAACGCTTCCACTTGTTGTGATTATTTGTAATTAAGTTGGATATGGATTAGTGAGATTATAATTAGTGTATGGATTGATTGTAGATTAGTAAATTAAAAATATTACTTATCCCTAATTTTACATTATGTGATTGAATAACATGTTAACATTTTATATTGAATAATATGTTAACATATTTTCTTCTCATTCCATTTGCATATGCGATTGGAGAACAATTGATGACGTTTAATTGAGTCTAGTTGCTTTCTTTATTCAGATGAGTCTAGTTGCTTTCTTTACTAAGATAATTTTACTTATCAATTCTCTTATGTAATATACACTACACCAAATCTGCCCATTTGTCAAGGTCATTGACCTTGACAAATTCACCTTGTCAAGGTCAATGACCGTGACATTTCGAGGCGAGACAACTTTTTTTGTCACGGTCGTGTCACGGTCATTGACCTTGACAAAAAACTCGCGTTTTGTGTCACGGTCGTGTCAAGGTCAATGACCGTGACACGTTTGTCACGGTTTATAACCGTGACAAAGCCGCTACCATTTTTAAAAAAAATTGTCACGGTCATTGGCCGTGACACGCCCGTGTCAATTTTGTCACGGACGTGTCACGGTCAATGACCGGGACAATTCTGGGCAGAATTAAAAAAAAAACTGCTGGGCAGTATGGCCACTGCCACTGCCCAGCAGTATATTTGTACCTGTTATAGCAACGTTGTACCTGTTCCACACATCATATATCCGAACAAACTAAAGATAATGCAAATATATATTCAAATAAGAAACTATTTAAAAAGAAACAACATCACCATCATTTTATCTCAAATCTACAAACTATTTTCATGGAAAAGAGATTTTGTACTGCGACGCTCGGGAACACCTCCTTATCCTTCCCTTCTCGTCCGAATAGCGACATAAGTATAGAGCATATGTGGCCTACCCTTAGGGCCACTCCCTGTCCCTGAATTGAAATAAAGTAAAATTAGTATCCGCCCCTCAAATATAGATAAATATAAATTGTAATTGAAATCGAAATCGAAATTGACATATAAATATAAATACATTACCTGTAGTGTCACTCAAACAGCTAACTTGAGCTCATATGGCACCTCCTTCCAACTAATGTACCCCGGGCAATCGTGTCAATTATAATTCTCTTCATATCTAAACACTAAGAAATACCATAATCCTATGGAGGTATGCGTTGCAAATTCCTTCCAACCGTTGTGTAGCCAAAAATCAGCAGTTGAAGTTGTCAACTCCACCTTTGAATGGGGTATGGAAAGTGGTGGGGTATGGAAAGTGGAATTGACAACTTCAACCGGTGATGTTTGGCTACATAACGGTTGGGAGGAATTTGCAGAACATCGCTCCATAGGATTATGGCATTTCTTAGTGTTCGGATAGACGAAGAGATTCAGTCTCCTCTCCACAAATAGGACACCCTAAATAACTATGTACTAATCACCTATTAAAGGTAAGAAGCGTATATTCATGGATTAGTATAAACAAAACTTAGATGTAGTTGGAATATTTATGTTTTAATCTCCTCTCCACACACGCATACTACACAAGAGTGAAAATGATAAAGTGCAGATCAAGTAAAAGCATTAAAAATGGATGTTTCGGTACAAATTGAAATAATTATTACAAATTGAAAAATTGTTTCAAGTTCGGGTTATCATCAAAAATGGATTGATATTCGGTAGGAGCAGCCAAGTCATCCACACTACTATTTAGACGCCTTGGCGCGTGTTGGACAATTGACCATGGCTCGTTGTTGATATACTCCGAGTAAAACACTTGCTTAACCTTTTGAAATGCACAAACAAACGGCTCATCGCTCACGTGGTCGTTGCTCTTCAACTTGGACAAGTCAACCATGATCAAATTGGTGACAGGATCAACTTTAGAAGCATTTTTATCCTCAACTCTTACCCATTCACAGTAAAATACAACCTCTTTGAAGCTTATATAATCCAATTCAAATATATTTTGGATTACACCATAGTAAGTCATTTCAGCTTCAACGAGGTTTTTGTCTTTTGTGCTCGCTCGAAAGAAAGTAAGAGCCTTGTATGAAATTCCCGAGTTCTGTACATTTGTACTTTCCTCGTACACTTTAGCGCCGAAAATGTAACCGTTCAATCGATATTTTTTGTACTCTTGTGCCACGAACAAGGGTCCAGTGGCTAGACGAGCAAGCCTTGATGTCGCATCACCCATCTTTAGGAGCTGAGAATATAGATAAATTAATTATATTAGTGGTAAAATTTGAGTGTAATGTAACGTTATATAAGGACTGTTTTCATTGTAATTACCTCTTGTGTCAACCATAGCCTAAATTCGCTGTCTGATTGTACCACTGTTTTTCGTCTTTTATTGTTCTCACAGGCTTCATATTTACTGCATATTACAAAATTAATCATGTATAAAATAATCTAAAATAATGTTAAACATTATAATATTCGAAACTTACTTTTTCCATTCTTCGACATCTTCATGTGTGTCAAATAGATAACGAGCTACTTGTTCATGTTGCAAACTCGTTAATTTCACTCGTTTTCCCATCACATTACCACCATCATCGAGGAATTCATCAGTGTCATCAACGCTGGTAGAGTCAGTCATATATTCCCGAGTATATATTGATGACTCCACGGTGATGTATTCCTATGCAATTGATCATGCAATATATCGCGTATTCTTGACGTAATCTTTAAAAACTTTCATCAATCTTTCAAACGGATACATCCACCGATATCTAACTGGACCACAAAGAAGTGCCTCGTCGCATAGGTCTACCAACAAGTGAACACTTATGTCAAAGAATGCTGGGGGAAAGTACTTCTCCAATACACAAATCGCTTCGTT
Source organism: Sambucus nigra (assembly GCA_949130495.1). Taxonomy (NCBI): domain Eukaryota; kingdom Viridiplantae; phylum Streptophyta; class Magnoliopsida; order Dipsacales; family Adoxaceae; genus Sambucus; species Sambucus nigra. The sequence goes on along the minus strand of OX422210.1, from coordinate 75,359,628 downwards.
CACAGCCAATTTTGCGGCCACTATGTGTTCTCGATTCACTACCTTCTCACACAAGAGGGAGAAGGTAATACTAATTTGCATAATAGCCCTACGCAAATCCTTGTGCTTGGATAAACAGTGCTTAAACAATAGAGGAACCAATTGCATGATCACATGCCAATCGTGGGACTTACACTTATGTAAATCATGAGTAGCATAATTCACAATCCTTTGCAAGTTGGACGAAAAAGTAGATGGGCCCTTAAAATTATATATTGTGTCTAGAAGCACCTTCCTTTCCTCACTCGTCAAAGTAAACGCACCAGGGGGAATTATTGTCCTTCCTCTACTATCTTCTTTCAACCATAGTTGTGGTTTAAGTTTTAACGTTTTAAGGTCTTTTCATGCATTTTCTCCATCCTTCGAATGACTCCCCCCAAGGCAAGTACCCACAATATGTTCAGCGAAGTTCTTCTCTGCATGCATCACATCCAATACATGGCGCACCGGGTTTTTCTTGCAATAAGGCAAGTCAAATAAAATTGACCTCCGAGACCATGCCTTTCTTATCTCAGTTTCATTCCCAGTTGGGGTCTTCTTATGCTTGACATTCTTAAATTTGGGATTCTTACCTGGCATATTTGGGCCACATTCAGAAGATTTACTTTCAATTTCTGAACCCGAAAGTTGTCTCGGCGGTAGCCTATGTTCAACTCCGCCCAATAAAAAATTGGAAGCTTTCTCAAATCTGAAACTATGAGCTGGGGGTAAAAACCTCCTGTGGTAATGGTATACATTTTTTAAGCTGGAGGATAGACGAAGAGATTCAGTCTCCTCTCCACAAATAGGACACCCCAAATAACCATGTACTACACATCCGGATAATGTCCCATAAGCTGGAAAATCATGAATTGCCCACATCAACATAGCTTTCAGCGTAAACTCTTCTTTTCTAAAAGAGTCAAATGATTGCACACCATCTTCCCACAACTCATTTAATTCTTCTACCAAAGGAGTCAGGTAGATATCAATGTCTTCACTTGGTGCCTTTGGCCCAGGTATCAATAAAGCCATCATCGAAAATTCAGGTCTCATACACTGTGAAGGAGGGAGGTTGAGTGGGGCTAGGATCACTGGCCATACACTCTGATTGGTGCTTAGATTTCCAAATGGATTGAAACCATCTGTTGATATAGCCAAACGAATGTTGTGTTGTTCTCGAGCAAAATCGGGATACTCATAATTCATCCTCCGCCAGGCAGTAGAATCAATAGGATGACGCACGATATTACCCCCTACTTCTGCCCTAGCATGCCAAGTCATTGTCTCTGCAATCCATGGTACTGTGAAAAATCGCTTTAATCTAGGCCCAACGGGAAAATATTTCAATACTTTTTGAGGCACTTCTGAGCTTGTGCCTTCCTTACTAGTAGATTGGACATATCTAGGTTCATCGCATACCGGACAACGATCGAGATTTTCATACTCCTTTCGGTATAGTATGCAGTCATACACACAAGCATGAATCGATTTATACTTCATTCCCAAACCTTTCAAACTGTTCTTCATAACAGGATAGCTATTTGGAAGTGTATTCACCTTGGGTAATAAGCCCTTCACCCATTTCAGAATTCCCGTCACGCTATTGCCAGACAAACCGTACTGCGTCTTCAAACTGTGCAAACCAACCATGGCATGTAAAGTTGTTTGATCTTTCTCACAGCCAGAGTATAACGGTTGGGTCGCCTTAAATTTTAAACTTTGGTAGTCATCGTCAAGTTTTATCGTGTTATCTTCACGAGCACTTGAATCTTCTACATCATCAGTAACCTCATTCTCCTCAGCTTCATAAACTCCGTACGCATCATCAACTAAATCCTCTAACATATTATGATCTACGTCGTCCCCTTCTTCATCTATTCTACTTGTTGAAGGATGTTGTGAAGGTTGGTCAGGGACAAAAGGAACTTTCAATTCACCGTGAAAACTCCAAAATCGATAACTATCTTGCATACCCGATCTTAACAAATGTAGTTCAACTGTTTTCCACTCAAACACCTTACCATTCTTACACCTAGCACACGGACACGGAAACTCTTCATCATTACGACATCTCTTTGCATATTTCACAAATTCGTTAGCACCCCTGCGAAACACATCCCCCATTCTATTAGTCTCACCCATCCACTCTTTGTATTTCGGATATCCCATCACAGCTACCACAACTAAACACCTATTAAAGGTAAACAAAACTTAGATTTATAGTATGTTTTTTTTAATTATCCCATCATTTAATTATCCTATTAAAGGGTATGTGGTCCTATCCCATTCAAGAATGCATTTTTCTGTAATATACTTAACAGCTCATGCACATTGTTACGATTTGAAAAAAATTCGACAGCATATCCCCTTAGTTCTCCAAGTACACGACGTAGATTGGCAGGTGTGAGTGTTATTTCAATTGGTCAATTAAAATAACAGTCACACTTGTCAATCTAGTATGTACCCAGAGAACATTAAGATACGACTGCAGAACTTCCTCCAAAAGTAACAACTTTAAGCCAATAAGAATATTATACAAAAATTATACAGTCTCAAACTGTCCAAACGGGACAATTCGAGAGATCTCATTACAGAGGTAATGACTCTCGAACGGGTCTAAGGGTTATTGAATGCGTACGCATAAGAACTAGAATGCTAGTATCTATGCGCACTATATTTAATTTCAAGTATGTTTCATATAATGGGTTAATTCAAATACAAAAATAAATTCATGGGATAATTCAAATACAAAAATAAATTCATGGGATAATTCAAATACAAAAATAAATTCATGTATTGACCACATACACACACACACACACACACACACACTATCTAAGTTGTTCTATAGGTATAAAAACAATTATTATCCAACTATTATCAATTATTTATTTTGAATGTAAATAATATTCAAAACCCCACCCACCCCCACCCCCACCCCCTCAGATTAATTCAAGACATAAGACCCTAAAGGGAATCCTATCTGCAACAAGATTCTAGTTAGTAAAGAAGACATAACAGAATATGGTGGAATCCACTACACTACAAAACCATTTAATAATATTTAAAAAATTCAAAACCATTTAATAATATTTAAGCACTAAAATTAATTTAATTTAATTTAACCTAGGAATTAATCATATATTTTTATCCTATGTTTACTAATGCTAAAATTATGAAAAATGACACCACCACACACACACACACACACCGCACCGCACCCCACCCCACCCCCTGCCCCCTCCACCACCCCCTCCCCCACCCCGCCCCACCCCCTGCCATCCCTTCACCACCCCTCCCCCACCCTGCCCTACCCCCTCCCACCCCCTGCCCCCTCTCCCACCCCCTCCCCCACCCTGCCCCACCCGCCCCACCCCCTGCCACCCCTTCACCACCCCCTCCCCCACCCTGCCCCACCCTGCCCCCTCCCCCCACCCCACCCCGCCCCACCCTACCCCACCCCCCACACACGCACACACATACACACAAATATATATACACACACACACATAACTATACAGACAAATATATATATAAATGGAAGAGATAGAGAGAGAGAGAGAGAGAGAGCAGTGTCGAGAGAGAGAGAGAGAGAGAGAGAGAGAGAGAGAGGGAGGGAACAGTGGGAGGGAAAAAAGAAGGGGGAAAGGGTTTTTGCTGGAAAAGTTGTCACGGTCGTGTCAAGGTCATTGACCGTGACACGAATTGTCACGGTCATTGACCGTGACAATTCGTTGTCACGGTCGTGTCAAGGTCAATGACCGTGACATAAAATGCGTGTTTTTTTGTCACGATCAATGACCTTGACAAGGCTGGCCGGCTGAAAGGTGACAATTTGCCCATTTTGGTGTAGTGATAGTTTTATATATAGTTATATCTTGTTGGTTGACTGTTGCGGCCATGTTCACCCCTTCCTTAAGTGTTTATTGTTTGAATGGACACAAATTGGTGGAAGGACTTACACATTGGCGGGCACATAGTAATTTTAGGATTAATTTAATTAAAATGATCTAAAATTGGCATTATTGTGTATGATTAATTAGTTGAAAAATATTAATTAATTGATATTGATATTATGCGGATAAATGTTAGTGCATATGTCTTTTTGGTTAACTATTGTGACCGTATTCACCCCTTCCTCAAGTGGTTAATTGTTTGAATGAACACAAATTGGTGGAAGAGATTGCACATTGGTGGACACATAGTAATTTTAGGAATGATTTATTTAAAATGAATTAAAATTGGATTCGTTGGGTTTGATTGATAAATTGGAAATTATTAATTAGTTAACGGACTCATATTAATTTTAGGATTAATTAGAACCTTTACTCATAGTATTATATGTTGTTCCATATGCAAAAATCTTTATACATTTGTCATCTTCTCGTTCACGTTAGAAAACACTAGTTATATTCACACCCTCATTTTATATATTTTTTCCAAGAAAAAATGAGTCAGGTAATAATTACTTTCAATGGACGATCAATTGAACCATGCTTTAACATTTTTTATTAGTACGCATCATATAGAGAGAAATCCTACTTATGAGCTTGAGAATAAGAAAAATGAATAATTTAATTACCTTACAAATCATGAAGTTGATCTCTCACAATCGTACCTATTTGGTCATATTCTATTTTCCTTGCCAGAATGATGGAATAAGGCATTAGAGAATATTTTTTGTATTCATAACCCCAACCGTGCACTGACATACATTAGTAACACTATTAGAAAATATAGAAAAAATATTCATCGACCGTAGATACAATTTCATAAACATATCATTAACTCAAACTGTGATGTCTCACAACATATGACCATTAAATATGAGCTTAAAAAACTTGAAAAAGAAAGGATTTGGAGCTCACGTCACGAAAATTATACCACACTCATAGATACGCTTTTGTCGAGTCGACCACATGAAACTTTTCACATGTAAAAAATAATAATATCAATTGGATGGAAATAAGACACATCGAGCATATTTTAAAAGCTTGTTGATAAGGTGTGTATATATATATGTGTGTGTGTGTGTGTGTGTGTGTGTTTGTGTGTGTGTGTGTGTGTGTGTGTATTCTTAAACACAAATGTCTTATATTTTTCACTATTTTTAATATATTTATTTGTGGGAAATGGAAAACATGAACTAATGTAATCAACCAAATAACGAAACTCCTCCTCTAACTCAATCATCTCCTATCGACCAATTAAATTCTTGTCACCTGCGGATTCTCAATATTCTATTCCGTCGTATGTTCATTCTAGCACTCCACTTAACTTGTCTCCGAGATATCAAACTCCACAAACCCCTATTAATCCAACTTCCCCAATCCTCGTTGTGAAGGAATCCCAAGTACATCACAGGAAGCACATTGGGTTATTGATGTCAGAATTCCTATCAGTAAAAAAATAACGTCCAAGTTTTTAAAACCCATTTTTTGTCTCTCAGAAAGATGACGGGGTGCAGACAACTGGAAAAACGTTGATCGTGCTATAAAGATGACGTGTGGGATCAGCTTTGTAAAACTTTTACATTTTCACCGAGTAAGAAGATAGTTGTCTTTCCTAATTAGCTGACCAATTAAAAACTTATCGGGATATGTTGGCCATAACTTGACAAAAAAGTCAATGCAAATCCAAAATAAGCCTCTTTTTCTTGTGTAAACGAATCAGAGCTAAGTATTTGGTCGAGATCGTCATCTTCATCATGACCAGCAGTAAAGATTCTTCCACATCCTTCCTAAAAGTTGTGCTAAAAAGCGACAAGCGCTGCAAGTTTTACATTGAACTCCAAAGACATGTGGTCGTACATATAATCTTGGTAAACAAAGGAAAATATACGGAATATTTCAAGGCAACAGTTGAATGAAACCTTAAATTTAATTAAAAGATATCAAATAGAGAAGTCCCCTACATCATTGATTGAAAGGAAAAGAAATATAATGCTTCCTAAAAGGTCATAAGGACATTCTTGTTGACCTTCTCTTTCTAGGAAACTTGAACATGGTTATTACTTCTTTTTTGTCTGTCCTAATAGAAGCAACTTATCTAACATAACCCTGAGCAACCCAAGTAGCAGTTGGTTGTCCTTTGACAACCTCCTTCTCCTCCTCCTCCTCCTCCTCATCATCATCATTATTATCATCATTCTCAATTTGAGGAGTGTAACCTACTATATGATCCTAGAAGAGGTCGGAGTCATCAACAATGTCTCCCTGAATAAATGCCTCATTATAGCCTCCCTTGAAAATACCATCCTTAGGTATTTGATCTAGTCTTGGGACTTATCTTATCCACGAGTGTAGGCATCGGACTTAGCCTATTTAACCCCGTTAGGGCCTCATCATCCTTGGTATTAGCAGACTAGGCTTCAGCCTTACCCTTCTCGGCATCCTCTTTAGACTTCCGAGTAGAGACGACCAAGTTAGTCGACTCACTGAAATTATTTTTAAAGGTTGACCTTATAACCCTATAAAGCCTCGACCTTCTGATCAAACTCTCTCTTCTCATTCATGTGACTGAGTGAGTCGACCGAGTTATATCGAGGGACTTGTTCAACTCATTGAAAATTGCAATCATTTCCTAGAAGGACTTCCTCAACGCGTCATATCTCTCTAATAATTAATCATAATCAATCATGAACTGGGAGGCAAAATAAAAAAAAAACTTTGTCAAATGGCAGCAAATAGGAGCACAAGCATAAGTACGTATGAAAAGGTAACTTACAAGAGCGAATTTATAGTTAGCACGCTCCACCAACCATTTATAATTAACTAGGGCAATTATAATTACCATGTTAGCAGGAAAGATCTCCTACTAGATCAAACCTCGAGAAAGGTCAGGACGAGCAACAATAGATTGGGCAATAACCTTGCCCTTGTCAACGATATTCTTCCCCCTAGCAACAGGTGGAGGAAGAAGTGTGTGATCCGTGTTCATCCTCTTGGAGAGGGGTCCATGCTCTTTGGAAGGGGAATCTTCAACGTTGAAAGGGATGGTAGAACCCTCGACTTCATTTTTCTTTCTCGTTGGCCTAACAATCTCCTTAGCTTTTCTCGTTGAGTGAGTAGGAGGAGATTTAGTGTCCAAGTTGGCAACGATTAAATTTATAACTTTCCTCTGAGGACCCATGGCACTGGGTGAAAGTTCGGTAGTTAGACATAAGAAATATCGAGGGACTCAGAGGAAGACGATGTTCCTTCCTCGTTTTATCCATCCCCTTCTAAGTCGTGAAAGGTAGAAGCTTTCAGGTCATCCAAAACAATGGGGATGAACGATGTTTATTCAACTGGCCTTGCAATTAAGGAATCAGTTGAATTTTTATAGTCGAGGAGCATAATGGTCGATCTAGGATGGTCAGCAGTTCCAATCCTTTTCTAGATTGCCCAAACCTTCTAAAGGTCTACAAAGTTAACTTCGTTGTCATGAAGTCAGTTTTTCTTGCTTATATATGTCACAAATAGAGGAAAATAGTTATAATCAATCAAGTGAAAAAAAAGCAGAACAAAAAAATACAATCGCGACCTAACCTATTCGTTGCCCTTCCTAAGGGCACCTTGACCCTTGATTAGCCTCACCCCTAGAGAAGAGGGTGTGTTGTTAATTTTTTACGATGAAGCCATGCTCTTAGTAATACTTATTGTAATCATGCAAGTTCACAACCAAAGTCCGATTAGGCGCCCTCATGTTCAAGTAATAAATATCGTCATGGGTCGTTGCCCATTGATACCAGTACTTATATTTTTCGTAATGTCAATATTTGTCCTATATAGCTCATTAATGGGATTAAGCTCATTAACGATCCTCCATATATTTGTAGTGACATGAACTTGGACCACATCAAAGTATTGATAGAACTCAAGAACCAACTCATTTGGGGGGAATGTTATTGCACACCCAATTGCGAATATTGAACGCAACCAATGGCCTTCAGGAAGCGCACCGAGCTCATAGGGGACCTCTACTAATTCTACCTGAACCCATTGGGGAATATGTTAATCAAGTTTGAACTTTTTAATAACGCTCTCGTTATAATGTACATCATTGTTAAAGATGGAAACTAAAAGGAATAATTGAATAAAAATTTGGAAAAATGACAGAAATGGAGTAAATTATGCTTACAGTGAAAATCATAGTTGTGAAAACCCTTCTCCAAGTTGTGCAGGTTTTGGAATGATAAGGAAAGACAGGGAATAATTGTTTTGTGGTGAAAATGGCCTTAAGATTCCTAAGAAAGTAATTATGACGCGCGTGTGGCGACGATTGAAGCGATGACTGTATTTCCCCACGGCTAAGTAAAGGCGTCATATTTACAAACGTGCCCCAGGATCACTTAGTAGATAAAAACTTTTCATTTTCTGGCGCATTTAGAAAATTGTGCTATGCCTAACATGAAGAGATTTCAGATGATTCTCAACCTCCAACCAGCGAGGAATCTTGCTACTCCTACAAAGCAAAAACTTATCTAACATCAATAGTTGAACAGAAGTGCAAAACCTAATGACCTCAGGGAAGACCCTGGACTTTTGAGGCAATTGTGGGGTCAAAAATCACACTAGAAAATGCTCGGCCACGTAAGCCTCAACTCTCATAAAGACTCTAATGTGGAATAAACTTCTTCATTTTAATTACTAGAAAGGAAAAAATTAAAAACCAATACGTGAGAGAAAAGAATTAAGAGAAAGTAGACTTAGGTGATATCACATGTGTTGCGTAGACCAGTAGATGCTCCTATAACAAGAGGAATATTAATGGAAATAGAGGGTAAAAGAGAAAGAGGTCGCCCTAAGCTATCGTGGGAGGAAATTATTAGGAGAAACCTTAAGGAATTAAACTTGAATGATAATATTGTATGTTGATGTAAAAAATTAGATTATATCTAATTATTTAATCACAGATAAAATAAGATGAGACCAAGAAATTTTAAAGTGGTTCAGCCTTATATGAATGGCCTACGTCCACTATTTCTATTATTGCTGACTTTTTGGGAATTCTTGATTACCAGTTTAGTCAAGAAATTCCCGATCCCCTTACAATGAGGATGATACAATGTATTTATAGCCCTCAGGCTGTACATGTGAAAGGGTAATACATAGCTGTCCATTAGGCGTATACATCTGTATGATAATAATTAGCATTTAATGCGCAATCAATCTGTTGGTTATCCTGCTATTAATACTCTGTTTGAGGTGCAGCTCGGACCGCCTAAGCTGCTCGGACCGCCTAAGTAGCTCGGTACTCATAAGTTGCTCGGTGTATTAAAGTTTCTCGGAGAACTCTTGTTGGTCGGAGCGTCTGAGTTGATCGGGGAAGCAGAGTTCCTCATTGCAGTATGGTTCCTCGGAGAGCATATATTGCTCGGAGTATTTGAGTGGGTCGGGGAAGTTGAGTTCCTCAAAGTCAAGGTGTTGTTCGGGAGTGTTTGTTATTTCCACACAGATTGCCACGTGTCTTCACTCAATTGAGCCATGTCAGCAGACTAAATTTGGTATCAACAGAAGCCCTTAATGTTTCACAATTCGAAATTTGAGGAGTGTGGAACATTCTTTCTCGAAATATGGCGGTTTTAAATGGTCATCCTGAAATTTAGGAGTATTTTCTTTTGTATTTATTTCTCCTTCCAAATTCGTAGAATCGTACTTTTTAAATTTTTATAACCGCTTCGATTTCCGCGCCCCTTTTGTCTTTTTAGTCGCTGGTAACGTAACCATCTCTTTTTGTAATCATTATCTTTACCCATTCCCAAGACAGGGTATTTAAGCATTGCAGAAAATCCCCTCGTCTTCTACTTTTTAAATTTGTCTCTTTGAGTTTTCCATTATCTCTCTCTCCTGTGCGTTCATCCCTTTCATCATTCTTTGTCAACAGACTCATCCTTTTTCCTGTAAGATCTTCTTCTTTATCTTTGATTTCCTTTACTTATCATGGTTTACCCTGTAGAGTCGCTTGATAAGTTTCGTTCTGATTTCTCTATTCCTTCATGGGTTATTTTGGAGGAACTTTCTGAGCCTTCAGATTATTTTTGTTTGGCTGAGGGACATTGGTTCCCCAGTCTCTTTGTCGCTGAATGTGGCTTTTCTTTTCCCCTAAACCCTCTATGTCTGGAATTCTGTCAATATTTTGGCGTGGTTCCTGCAAGAATAGCCCCCAATACGTGGAGAATAGTTAACGGAGTTCATAGATTAAATCAAATTCCTGGAACACGTATAGGAATTCCAAAAATTATGTTCTGTTATAGATGGGCTGTTAATGACAATACTTTTTATTTAAAAACTAGATTTTTAAATAGGGCTTTAGTGGTCAATCTCCCAGATTCCAATATGGACTACTTCGAGCACGGGGTTGTTATCCACTGACTGGAAATGATGTGTACCAGCGTCCTAGATGTCCTCCATATGGAAATGGGATAGGTTGTTTTTATTTTATTTTATTTCTGAAATTATGCTTCCTTTGTGTTTGATAAAATGTGTCACTGATATTTTAATTTTTATTTATTTGTAGTTGACAGCAAAAGAAGGTCTCCAAAAGAGATAGAAGTTAATTTAAAACATCTAAAACTTATCTGGGGTTTGCATCAGATTGTTGCTGACAAGCATATCAGGTCAGCTTCATATTTGTTGCAGTATAAGAGTTACACCTCATCTTTTACTGCTCGTCCGGTGACAAGTGAGGTAGAACCAGTACCTGCTTCTGCAAGTTCTACACGTGAGTCTCATATCCCTCTGAGTGAAAGAATGAAGAAAAGAAGAGTTCCTGCCATCTTCGATAAATCTTCCTATGTTACTGGAGAGGCAAAGAGAAGTAAACATGATGTTCCAGAAGAGGGGACAAAGAAGATTGATGCACCCCCTACGGCTACTATTGTGAAGGTTGTCGAGAAGCCCCCAATGGCTCCGAGTAAGGCCACTGTTCCAAGCGAGGTGATTGTTATCTCTCCGACTAAGACTACATCGTTATTCGAGACCATTCCTGTTCCCCTGAGGAAGTTGAAGAAGAACTCCTCGGTTAATTTGGCTGAATCCATCTCTCAGCCCCCGATTACTGGAAGTGGTGTTCCTACTTTTGTTGCCCCGAGCTCTGCCATGAGATCGGTGAAGTCTTGGATCATTCCCGAGATCCAAGGTATGGAAGAAAATCTTTCTCGGGACATGGTTACCCCATTAGCTGCTCGTCATATAGCTTCTGTAAGTATCATTGTCATCAACTTTCATTTTTCCCTTGTTACATCTGTGTACTGACTTAATATCATTTTCTTTTCCCAGTTGGTGACCTGTTTTAATACCATTTTAAAGAAAGATGAAGCTATTAAAGCTTCAAGCTCCTCGTCTGGTGTAGAGGAAGCTTTGGTAGGCCTGACGTAATCTTTGAAAGATTCTCGTCAGAAGTATGATAATGATAAGGTTGCTTAGGAGGTGAAACTTGATTCCACCGAGCATGAGAGAAACCAAGTTGTTGAAGTGTCCAAAGGTTTGGAGAAGAAAATAAAAAACTTGGAAGAGAAGAATAAAGAGCTCGATGAGAAGCTCAAAAATGCTAGGGAGCTTGAAAGTAAGCTCAAAAATGCTGAAGAAGAGTTGGGACGACTTCGTGAAGTAGGTCGTCAAAAGGAAGAAATAGAGAATAAGCTGAAAGCTGCCGAGGATCTTCTTTCCGAGAAGCTTTCCTTGGATAAAGCGAAAAGGAAGTTGGCTATAAAAAAGTCTTTCAGCACTGGCTGGGATAAGGGGTGGAATAAAGGTCTGGCTGCCATGATGTCGCAGGTGGAATATGATAGCCAAAAATACTTTAGGGATGGCTGGGTTGTTGCTCTGCAAGAGATGAAGGTCAATGAAAATTCTGACCTGTTTCAGTGACACATCCCGGGCCCCCCTCCAACTCCTGAAGAAGAAGAGGACGAAGTCGCCTCTGAGGAATCCTCCATGGTGATGGGAGATCAAATTCCTCATTCCCCAGCTATCCAGTCCACCAGTGAGCAACTTCAACCATCCATTATTTCAAATGAGCAACTTCCAGCACTCCCCGAGCAACCATCTGTACCATCCGAGCAACTTACCTCCTTATCCCAGCCTCCTGAGAAAGTTTTGGGAGACAAGGAAAAGGTGTAGAGTTGTTCGGATTTTTCTCTCTGTTTATTTTTCTTTATCAAATGTAACTCTGAATTTTGTACTTCTCCTTTATGATGTAATAAAACTTGAAGTTTCTCCTATTCATACTGTTGTTTCTCTTCTTCATGCTCTGTTTGAACTCTTATTGATTCTTGCTTTCTCTTCCTTTACTAGTTTATGGACAGGATGGAGTTATTGTCTGCTCATGATACAAAATTATTGAGGCAATGCAATGAGTACTTCAAAGCTGGTCATATAGATATAAGTGCAGCAAAAATCGTTGACATCCTCGGTCAAGGTGCTTCAGAGCAAGCAATTTTAGCCTACCAGTATTTGAAGTGCCTGCTTGACCGTGCAGTGGCTAGCAATGTAGCATATTATGAAATGATTGAAGATCTCCAAGGAACTCTTGAAGAGCTTCAACAACAATATAAGGAATCTACAACTCTTTTGCATGAAGGATACGAGAAGAAGTATCAGCAACTCAGTGCTGATAAGGGATACGATAAACTGTTTGCTGCTTACGATGTGAGGGAGAGAACTTTGAAGGTTGAGATCGAAAAGCACAGACAGATAGCTGAGTTGTTAGAGCAGGAAAATAATAACCTGCAAAGAGAGGTGTCTCAGTTGAAGTCTGCAGCTTCCGCCTCAAATGCTTTGGTCCATGTGAACGACGAGGGATTCTCTTTCTTGGAGTTCGAAAACGCCAACCTGAGGGATGAATTGGAAACCTTGAAGAGAGCTAGCCCTTCTACATCTACTCGGGGACGAGCAAGAGCTCCTCGGGGACGAGCAAGAACTGCTCGAATTACTGTCGAGGAACAGAGAAATCAATCTGCTCTGGAGAACCAGGCCTTCCAACTGATGGCAAAGAACCAGGCATTGGCTGAGATGTCTAAGAAGATCAGGAATCTGGATGAGCAGCTTTCTGCACAGAAGTCTGCCTTGGAGAATAAAGAACTCTTTTCAAAAAGTCTTCACGAGCAGTTGGAAAGGTTGACTTATCAATTCCACAAGCAGCCCAGAGAATTTTGGATGGCTGGATACAATGAGGCTCTTTACTATTTGGATAATCGAATCCAAAATGCGAATAATGAAGGTTACAAACAAGGGTGGTTGAATTCCCTGGGTATACTGCAACTGGAACAAGGTCACTACTTGTGGGATTATCATAATCCTGGGTTGCTCGACTTGCCAGTGCCACCCTTCAAACTCGACATGAGCTGGATCCCTGCTCGGGCAATCCCTCAGTGTTTGATTTCCAAATACCTTGGCGATTATAGTATCTATTCCAATGCTGAAATATCTCACCCCGAGCACCTACTCGATCGACCATCTGTGATGAACATCAGGATGCTTAAAGATCTTAATTTCATAAACTCCCCTTATGCTTTAGACGATCCTCCTGCTGGCGAGGAACCTGTTTCAAAAGCAGAGCGGAAGAAACCAATAGAATAGGAATCTGGATGTAATAATTAATTTGTATTTCATTATCAATGTATTCTGTTTTTGGATTTAATGAAAGACATTTATTTTTGTTCGCAATCTTGATTGCCATTGCCTTGTGGTTGTAAAACACTTTATATATGTATATCTGTTAAAAAGATAATAACATTGTGTTATTTGTCGATCAACTTAGAGTTGATTAAAACTTATTGTTGACTAGTTTGAATTTGTGGTAATCATTTGACAACTAACCAAACTTAATGATGTTTTGTTTCTCGACCAACTTGGTAGTAATTTAAAAAGTTACGAGTATCAAAAAATTTCTCGATCACTTTCTCGTACTCATAAAATGTTTCCGACCAACCAAGGTCGGTAAATTTTCCTTCTCGACCAACTACAGTTAGTGGGTTTTTATTCCCGATCAACCATAGTTAGTGGATTTTTTCTTACCGACCAACTTTGGCACTTTTTAGAATAGTTTTTCTTCCTAACCAACCTTAGTTGACACTTTTAGGAATAGTTTTTCTTCCTAACTAACCTTAGTTGGCATTTTTAGGAATAGTTTTTTCTTCCTAACCAACCTTATTTGGCATTTTTAGGAATAGTTTTACTTCCTAACCAACCTTAGTTGGCATTTTTAGGAATAGTTTTACTTCCTAACCAACCTTAGTTGGCATTTTTAGGAATAGTTTTTCTTCCTAACCAACCTTAGTTGGCATTTTTAGGAATAGTTTTTCTTCCTAACTAACCTTAGTTGGCACTTTTAGGAATAGTTTTTCTTCCTAACCAACCTTAGTTGGCATTTTCAGGAATATTTTTACTTCCTAACCAACCTTAGTTGGCATTTTTTAGGAATAGTTTTGAGTAGTCTGAGTTTTGCTGAGTAGTGTGTAGCACTAGTATTCCGCAAAAAAATTCCAACAAAAGGAGAGAACTGGGCAGAACATTGTCACTTTATTCATACTAACGAAAATGTATTACATGAGAGTTTACATCACTGATAATACTTGCGCAAATGTTCTGCATTCCATACATTCTTAAACTCCTGCCCTTCTAAAGTTGCTATTCTGTAGGTTCCTGGTCGAACAACTTATGTAACTCGGTAAGGTCCATGCCAGTTTGCTTCCAATTTGTTGTGCTTTTGAATCACTTTCTTTAGCACATAGTCTCCTTCTTTCAGGTCGCACTTCTTTACTCTCTTGTTGTAGAACAAAGCTGTTCGTTATTGGTAAGCAGCATTCCTGATGGCTGCTTCCTCGAGCATGTCTAAATCCAATCTTCTCATTAAGTCGCTGATAGGGGAATTGAAATTCAGTACTCTGTGTGTCGGGAGACCCAACTCGGTAGGTATAACGGCTTCACTTCCAAATGCCAGCATATATGGAGATTCCCCTGTTGCTGCTCGGGGAGTAGTTCGGTAAGCCCATAGTACTTATTGTAGCTCGTTGATCCAATTTGCTTTCGCGTCATTCAGTCTTTTCTTCAAGCCATTCAGTAGCGTTCTGTTTGTTACTTCAGTTTTTCCATTGCTTTGAGGATGGCCTGGTGCCGAGTGGATCTTCAAGATATTTGACTGATGACAATAGGCAAAGAACTCCTCGTTATCAAATTGTGTTCCATGGTCGGTAATGAATGCATGGGGAAGACCATATCTACAGATGATATTTTTCTAAATAAATTGATGCACCCTCTCGTACGTTATGTCGACAAGAGGCTCAGCTTCTACCCACTTAGTAAAATAATCCACTGCGACGACGAGATATTTAAATCTTACTCTGGTCGTTGGAAGTGGTCCGACCAAGTCAATTCCCCACATAGCAAATGGCCAAGGGGAAGTAATGGGTGTCAACAACGCTTGGGGATTTCTTCGGATGGAGGAGAAGCGCTGACACTTGTCACATTTCTTAGTATAGGCTATACAATCAGTCCTCATCATTGGCCAGTAGTATCCTTGCGTCATAACCCTTTGCAAAAGCGTCCGACCTGCTACATGGGCTCCACAGGACCCTTCATGGATCTCTTCAATCAAGTCTTTCACCTCGGTGGGATGCACACATCTTTGCAAACCTGCTATAATTCCTCGTCTGTACAGAATACCATTATTCAGTACATAACGAGCAGCTTTAAACTTCAGTTTTTTGGCTGCAAGTTTGTCAGTTGGTAATTCCCCCTCCTCAATATATGCCCTGATGGAATCCATCCAAGATGGTCCTAAATTAAGGATAATAAAATTCATCGTCAAATCTTCATCTATACTCCGACCAGCTAAAACTTCAATTGGGATTGTTCTTCGTAGCTCGGTACGAGTAGCTGATGCTAATCGAGCTAAGACGTCTGCCCTTGCATTCTCCATTCCTGGTATTCTGACCAGCTGAATAGCAGCAAATTCTGATGTTGATACCAAATTTAGTCTGCTGACATGGCTCAAGACATATGGCAATAACAAACACTTCCGAACAACACCTTAACTTCGAGGAACTCAACTTCCCTGACCCACTCAAATACTCCTAGCAATAGATGCTCTCCGAGGAACCATACTGCAACGAGGAACTCTGCTTCCCCGATCAACTCAAATGCTCCGACCAATAAGAGTTCTCCGAGGAACTTTAATACACCGAGCAACTTATGAGTATCGAGCTACTTAGGAGGTCCGAGCTACACCTCGAACAGAGCATTAATAGCAGGATAACCAACAGATTGACTGCGCATTAAATGCTTATTATTATCATACAGATGTATACGCCTAATGGACAACTATGTATTACCCTTTCACACGTACAGTCTGAGGGCTATAAATACATTGTATCATCCTCATTTTAAGGGGACCGGGAATTTCTTGACTAAACTGGTAATCAAGAATTCCCAAACAGTCAGCAATAATAGAAATAGTGGACGTAGGACATTCTTATAAGGCTGAACCACTTTAAAATTTCTTGGTCTCATCTTATTTTATCTGTGATTAAATAATTAGATATAATCTAATTTTTTACATCAACAGATTGGCGCCGTCTATGGGAAACGACTGGTAATATCGTTTTTCATCAAAAACAATTCATTACAAATGGCTGATAATCCATAACCCAGCAATCGAAACGCTGGAAGCCCTCCAAATCCATCTGCTCCGCCAAACGTTCCAGATCTGTCTAGAATAATGACAAATCTGGCCCAGGGCCAAATAGCCACGCAAGAAACTATGCGACAACTCATACAAACCCTTCATGGCGGAGTACCAACCCATTCAGGACATCGAAGTGTTCAAAGAAATACCCGTTTACTTTCTTCGCGTACTAGGCGTACTGATTCATATCGTACTGAGGAGTCTGAAGATTTTTCTTATCAACCTGGATGAACTTCATCAGTACGAGCCACAGATACTGAACAACGTATCACTCTCTCTCCAGAAAGGACTAGTGCGCTAGAAAGGTTAAGCAGGGTATCTCCTTTTGATCGATTAGGTCCTAGAAGGAACAAAAGTCCTCCTAAGGCTGCGTCGAGGAGCTTTCGACGATCATCAGACTTAAGGGAAGGATCTGCCCAGCTGCTCGTCAAGATAAATCACAGGAAGCCACCTCAACGCGATCAGTTGCTCTAACTAACTGGCCCAAGGAAGGAAATGATGCGTGGAAAGGCTCTATTCAGAGGCTGGAAGACAGACTAGGGGAAATAACTAAGGCCAAGAACCCCCTACAACGAACTTTTGTTCAAGGGACACCCTTTGTCTAGGCCATTATGTATTTTTCCACGCCGTCAAAGTTCAAAGCACCTGTTGTGACTCCCAAATATGATGGAAAGACCGACCCTGTTCTTCATATAAAACAATACCAAGCTGCAGCCGACATCTATGCTATTCCAAATGAGATGAGATGCAGAGCATTCTCAGCAACTCTTACCAGATCTGCTCAAATATGGTACAATAATCTTCCTCGGGGTAAGATCTCAACTTTCGTTCAACTGGCTAAGTTATTCATTGAAAATTTCTATTTTGGGGCAAAGCCAGTTAAACGAGTAGCGCATTTGTTAAGTGTTAGACAGAAAGCTGATGAGAGTACTAGAGATTATATAACTCGTTTTAATAACGAGAAACTCAAAGTCATTGATTATGAAGAAAAGACAGCGATTACCGCCTTGATGAGTGGGCTGCTGCCCAACAAGTTGTACTACACTTTGGCCAAAGATCCACCCAGAACTATGTCAGAACTGATGGCAAAAGCGGCCAAGATCATGAATGGCGAGGAGGCTATGCCTACGAAAAAGAATATGGACGCCAAAGAAACCAAGGTGGAAGGTGATAAAGTTAAGAAGAAATAGCATAAGAACAATGATGGTGACAAACAATAAAAAACAAGGTCGTCATGGGAGGTATTGAAGAAATTTGATAATTACACTCCTTTGAAGATTGACATCAACCATGTTCTAGAAGAAATCAAGAACAACGAGGAATTAAACTGGCCAGAGAAAATGAAGACAGCCCCTGATAGGAGGAATAAGGCAAAATATTGCGATTTTCACAAAGATCATGGCCATATGACCAAAAATTGTGTAGATCTTCAGAATGAGATTGAAACACTTATTAGACGAGAAAAATTGGCAAAGTATGTTGATTGTAGAAATGAAAGAAGAAACAGCGACCGAACAAGAGAGAGGTCTAGATCTCCTCGTCGAGCAGAGGAGAACAAGAAAAGAGACCATGAAGTTGATCCAGAAGACGATCCCGATCTTTCTAAGAGACCAAGGCAGCCAGAACGTGAGGTATTTTCAATACGCTTTGGGTCATTTAATTGTAATGTTATTACAGGTGGAGATGTAGGAGGAGGAGACCTTACTGCAGAGAGAAAAGCTTACCTCTGTGAGGCTCAAGCTTGCTCATACATTCAACGAATAAATCTAGCTGAGGAGGATCGCACGAGAAAGTTAAACAAAGAGAAATTGGTCATTGGTTTCTCAAAGAACGACCTCGCAGGTGTTTTATATCCTCATGATGACCCATTGGTGATTGATTAGGCATAAATTCTTCACATTTATCCCCTTAATTTTGGTATTTTTACGATCCCGTGCGGTGTAAATAGCTTTGATTTATCTCATATCTATGCTACTAACCCTTTATGGTAAGTATTTCATATTTTCGTATCTCTTATGTGTTTTACAGGTATTTCATGCAAGAAAGATGGAAAAGAGAACTCAAAATAGTGAAAGAAACCAAGAATCGGGGAGTTGAAGGGCATTTTCGTAATTTTTTAGCCTTAGTCCCAAAGTGGGGCCAACATGAAAGTTGAATAGATTTCAATTACAAGAACACTGGAAAAAACGGCACCTCAATCCGAGCTACGGTGAAAGAGTTATGATCCCTTGAAGTTGTGGAAAATCATAGAAGAAAGGCTAGGAAGGCAAGTTCAAGGGCATTTTCGTAATTCTTCAGCCAGATTCCGGAGGTGGGGCCTTCTGGAAAGTTGAAGATCTTGTAACAATGAGAATACTGGAAAAAACGGCACCCAAATCCGAGCTACGTTGAAGGAGTTATGATCATCTGAAGTTGAGAAAAAATCCAAGGAAGAAAAGAAGAAAGTTGGAAAATATTCTAAGCATTGAAAGAGGCCCAGAAACCAGCCAATTCACCCGAACCGGTTCTCCCATTTGTCATGCTCCAGAACCATTACAAAATTAGTCACGCTTTCTAAGTGTGACAAATTGGCAGATACGGGATTTTTATTTTGTGCTTATCTTTTAGCCAAAAGAGTTTTATGTTTTGGGGACTCTTCTAAACGACCTCTAGCCTATATATTTAGTCATTAGGACTCTTTTTATTAAGATTTCATTGATGTAAAAGCTCCATAACAAGTAGGAACATCTAGGAGAAGAATTTACAGACTTTGCACCATTAATTCAAGAGCTTTTTCAGTTTTTCTTCAATCTTTGATTTCTTTTTGCATGTTCTTGTTCTTCAGTTGTGGTAATTTTTATTTCCAGCACTTTTATTATTATTTACCACGTTAGGCTAGGTTGTTAAAGGTTGGGATACATGAACCCAACCTGATGTCTTAATTGCATGTGTATCATATTAGTCCTCTGAATTTAATGATTGATTATGACCGTATTGCGTAGTTACACAACAATTGTAGATCTTTATATCTCGTTTGCCTCTGGGTACTCGTGATGATTTAGAATGCAATTCGAGTGCTACTATCGCGATACTGATTTACTCATCCTCAGATTAAGTATGACGCGGGCTTGAACCTCGTATATGTAATGCTTGGGAGTACTAAATTCCGGGTCAAATTAATCAGTTAAATTTACAATTAGTTTTATACCATCAATACACTAGGGTTGGGGGATTGTGTCTCTACCTTAATTTTTCCAATTAGTTTTAGTTAACTTCTTTATTTTTCCCTTTTTCCTTTCTCACTCAATCATCATCTTTTACACTTTATTTTTTTGAAGTAATAAATCAATTAAAATCTATCAAACATTCCCTGTGGATTCGATACCCAAACTCGCCACTATACTCCGCTAGAGTGTAGTTAAAGTTTAGGTTTTTTTTGTATTGTGGTTGGAAGCCGACAACAACGACTAGCGTATTTACACGGACGCTCGGTTTCCACCACGATCAGTGATCAAAATGAGGACGACGGAAGTAATAATTTCAAGAGTACTGGTAGACAATGGTAGATCGGTAGACATCATGTTCTACTCGTGCTTCGACAGTTTAAATCTAAAGCTATCTCAACTGGAGCCTTATCATAGACCCCTCCTCGATTTTGCTGGCGAGAAAGTTTTTCCACTTGGAACGATCAAATTGGATATATTCATTGGTACATGGCCTTCTTGTCGAACAGAAAGAATACGCTTCTTCGTGATGGATAAAAATGTTCAATCAGCCTACAATATAATCATGGGAAGGGTAGGATTGAAGAAGTTCGAGGCAGTGCCATCTACGGTACATCAATGCCTAAAATTTCCAATAAATTTTGGAGTAGGAGTTGTGAAGGGTGATCAAAAAGTAGCTCGAGAATTCTACTATTCATCTGCCGAGCAAGAGGAACTGGAGGAATCAAGGAAAAATACTACTACCTATCAAGTGGAGGAAGGTGCAGAAATTAAAACATTGGATCCTAGAGAGGAGTCCCAACTCGTGAAAGGCCAGGTGGTGGAAGCTACTGAAAACATCATTCTGGACGATGAGCACCCTGAACGAACAACTCAAATAGGTTCGTCATTGGAGGCCTCACTAAAACAGAAATTGATAATTTTCCTAAGAAGCAGAAAGAAAACTTTTGCATGGAGTCATGAGGATATGCCCGGAATAAACCCAAATTTCTTATGTCACGAACTCAACATGAATAAGGAGATCAAGGCAGTAAAGCAGAGAAGAAGAGTATTCAGTCCCGAGAAGAATCAAGCTATACAGGAAGAGGTCGAGAAGCTCCAGAAATCTTTCTTTATTAAAGATGTTAAATATCCAGACTGGTTAGCAAATGTGGTGATGGTAAAGAAAAAGAACAACAAATGGAGGATGTGTGTAGATTCCACTGACCTCAACAAAGCATGACCAAATGACCACTTTCCCTTGCCCCGAATTGATCAATTAGTAGATGCTACCTCGGGACATGAGCTGTTGAGCTTCATGGACGCTTATTCTGGATACAACCAGATTAAGATGAAACCTGAAGACAGGGAGAGTATTTCTTTCATTACCCCTAGGGGAACTTACTGTTATAATGTTATGCCTTTTGGTTTGAAAAATGCAGGTGCAACATATCAGTGGCTGATGAACAAGGTGTTTGCAGAACAAATCAGTTGCAATATGGAAGTCTATGTTGATGATATGCTGACAAAGAGCAAGAAAGCTGCTGATCATCTAGTTGACTTAGCCCAGACCTTTGATCAACTAGATAAATATCAAATGAAATTGAACCCGACGAAGTGCATATTTGGAGTACGAGAAGGCATGTTTCTCGGGTACATTATCAATCAACGAGGCATTAAAGCAAACCCTGAAAAGATCAAAGCTCTGTTAGAGCTGCGATCTCCAACGACGAAGAAATAAGTGCAAAGTCTTACAGGACGAGTAGAAGCACTCAACAGATTTGTATCACGAGCAACTGATAGATGTCTTCCATTCTTCAAAACGCTCCGAAAGACTTTTGAGTGGAATGATGAATGTGAGAAGTCTTTTCAAGACTTGAAGAAATATCTGGGAGCACCTCCACTATTGTCCAGGCCAGTGATGGGAGAAAAATTGTACTTGTATCTGGCAGTGTCAGAGAATGCAGTTAGCTCGGCATTAATAAGAGTGGAGAATGGAGTGTAAAAACCGATTTATTACACTAGCAAAGCCTTCCGAGGAGTAGAGATCAGATATCCAAAGCTGGAAAAATTGGCACTAGCATTGATCGAGGCAAGTAGAAGAATGAATCCATACTTCCAGGCTCATACTATAGTCGTATATACCGATATGCCGTTGAGGCAAGCTCTTCATAAACCAGAAAAATCAGGAAGATTAATTTATTGGGCAATAGAGCTCGGTGAATATGACATAATTTATGAACCCAGATCATCGCTTAAAGGGCAAGCAGTAGCAGATTTTATAGCAAAGTTCACCTATCCTGATAACCCCGAGGAGCAAAAACTGCTCACCGATCAACCTGTGGATGTTACAGAATCATCAAACCCAAGCCCAGACCAACTTAGGTTGGTAAAAGGGCAAGTAGATGTTACAGAATCATCAAACTCAAGCCTAGACCAACTTAGGTTGGTAAAAGGGCAAGAAGTGATGATCGACGAACATCAAGAAATATTAGGAGAGGGTGAAAGGAAGCAACAAATTTTCCACCGAGGAACTCTGTCAGATCAGAAATTTGAAGACGAGTTACCTATATGGAGTTTATA
Organism: Sambucus nigra; assembly: GCA_949130495.1. Lineage (NCBI taxonomy): Eukaryota > Viridiplantae > Streptophyta > Magnoliopsida > Dipsacales > Adoxaceae > Sambucus > Sambucus nigra. The sequence goes on along the minus strand of OX422210.1, from coordinate 75,337,174 downwards.
TGTGGATGGATCATCTTGCACAACAGGCTGTGGGGAAGAGATTGTTCTTAATAGTCCAGACGAGGTCGACATGGAATATGCCCTACGCTTCCAATTTAAAGCTTCGAATAATGAGGCTGAATATGAAGCCATGATTGCAGGTCTTAGTTTGGAAAAAACCATGGGGGCAGAGCAGGTTATTGTCTTCAGTGACTCGCAATTGATCATAAATCAAATTATGGGAGTATATGCAGCCAAAGGAGAATTAATGATCAGGTATCATGCAAAGGCAAGGGAATTGGTATCAGAATTTGCTGCTATTCAGCTGGTCAGAATACCAAGAATGGAGAATACGAGGGTGTCATAATAGATTAGAATGGAAAAGGAGAATCCATATGGTCGACCCCATATAATGGGTTTAAGGCAAGGATGATGATGATTAACAAACCTTGAGACTCTCATAAGTTGTCTTACAATTGTAAAACCACCCAACATGAGAGGGGCATGTAATATTATAACGTCAAGCAGTACTACAACTCTGTCGACCAGTTCTTTAAAGCAGCAAATAACAAACCAAAGCACCCCTTGGACATAGGTACGTTATCAAACCACGTACATCTTGTATGTAATCTCATTAAATTATGTCATATTCATTCTTGTTTGGCTTGTGTGCATTAAATATCATCACCTGCATGAAATTATTACCTACACATGAGAACTTTTTAAAACAGAGTCCTTTAGACCCACCTATGATAGCAAACTCACCAGCCATGTTTCCCCGTTCCCATGGAGATAGTCCAATGTAAGTCAATCACGCATTCTTTTAATTAAAAAAAGGTTGTCAATAAAGGCACCCTAAATTACAAAAATAATTATATTTTTCTCTTTCTCTCCCCCACCTTCTTCTCTCTCTATCTCTCTCTCACACATACACACGTCCGAGCATAAAAGAAACCATATTGCTAAAAACACTTTATGTCTGCCTCCTTAATTGTAAAAATATATTATTTTCATTTTTCAAATACTCATTATTAGTATTTATTAGGCTTTTCAATAAGAATGTGTGATTAGGGCTTGCGGTTGCTCAGGCTCGGTCCTAATTAGAATACCTTGATTTAAGCCAGAGCTCGATCGCTCATCTCACAAAATATAATAGGCTTTGGCCTGATTTGAGTAGACCCAAATTGGATTCACTGAATAAAAAAAATTATTTCTCCCATAAATAACTCCCTTTATTTGTTTCATTCAAGTGAAAATTTTTTTAGGAAACTCACATCCTCTTTTTTATTATTATTTTTCAACAAATCCTCAATCATATTTCTTGAAAAAAAAGTAAAAACAGTGGCCCGTGTAGGTAGCCTCTTACAAGTAATTATCTATAACAATAAACTAACATGAAAAAACTAGTACTAAAATAATTAAATATCAAATTATATATTTTTATGTATATTATTTCGGGTCGAGCCTAATTCGGACTTGACAGTGATTGGCTCAAGCTCGACCTAAAATAAATTCGAACTTAACTCTTTGGCTCTAACTCGGCCCGACTCAAAAACTTAATTAAAGCTCAACCTAAATTTAACAGGCTGAGAGATCGGGCTTCCGGTTTGCTCGGCCCAATTGACAGGCCTAGTATTTATTCTTTGCAAAAAATATTTTGATCATATATTTACATCAGTAATAAAAATGCACTATAAAAGACAAATTGAAAACTTAAATTTTACAAAAAAAAAAAATAGAAGTTCAAAATGAAAATACGAGTCCAAATTTTTCCATGAAAAATTCAAAAATTAATTACAATAAGAGAGCATGAGAAGATAAGACAACTTAAGAGACATGGAACTACGATTTCACATTTATCATATTCTCTCTTATTTTAGTTACTTTTTTTCTTACAAAATTTTAGTTTTAGGTGAGGTTGCCTTATGAGTCCACATGACAAAATAATAAGTTTCAGTTTGAAACTTCAATGCATTTTTATTGGTGACACAAATAAAATATTACACACTACCACTATGACCAAGCTAGTAAAAAACATGATAGTTTATTTTAGCATCACTAAATGTACAAATAAAATATATTCGTGAATTTTATTTTTAACATTTCTTGAAGTGTCAATACAAATATATTTGTAAATAAAAATATGTATGTATCAGTAATTCGTGATTAAAATATTTTTACCATACTAACAATGAGAATTTAAAAATATAAATAATATATTTTTTACGATTAAAGATGTAGGTATAAAGTTTTTTTAGCAACATGGATTTCTTTAGGTAGAGAGAGAGAGAGTTTTTTAAGTTAAGAGTATCTTTGACATATAAATTTTAAATATATAATCGGTGACTTAAAAAAGAGGTGTACTTATTAGTTTTAAAAGGGGCTTTTATCGGAACCCAAAAAATACTTAAAGTTTGATTCACACTAAGCCTCTCCAAAAAGCCCGCAGGCTAGTTGGCCCGATAAGTCTGCCCAACCTAAACGGTCTTATCCCGGCACGAGGGTAGCACGATACCCTAATGGGTTGGGCCATAGGCTTCATACCTTGGTTGTTTAGCCCAAACAGGACCGATAGTTCAACTCATTTATCAATCCTGCTACTCCAGACCAGTTAGCCCGTTTAAATATAGAAAAAAAAGATTTTATTCTTGTAAATACTAATCTTTTCACTTCACCATTATTTTAATTTAGTCATAAAAATATTTAATATACATATTTATAGTATAAGTATATAAACAAATTCATATTAATATATAAAAAAATGATATTTTTTGGCCCATTACGATCGACCCGTTACCTTATATAATTCGGGTATCGAGTAGGGTTTGGACCTTAATATTTATGTTCCTAGTCATCCTTATAGTAATCAGGCAAGTTCACAACCAAAGCCCGATTAGGCGCCCTCATCTTCAAGTAATAAATATCGCCATGGGTCGTTGCCCATTGATATCAGTACTATATAGATCATTAATGTGATTAACCTCATTAACGATCCTCCATATACTTGAAGTGACATGAGCTGGGACCACATCAAAGTATTGATAGAACTCAAGAAGCAACTCATTTGGGGATAATGTTATCCACACTCAGTTGCAAATATTGAACGCAACCAATGGCCTTCAGGAAGCGCACCGAGTTCATAGGAGCCCTCTACTAATTCTACCTGGACCCATTGGGGAATATGGTACTCAAGTTTGAATTTTTTAATAGTTCTCTCGTTATAATGTACAACATTGTTAAAGATGGAAACTCAAAGGAAGAATTGAGAAAAGAAATTGAAAAAATGCAGAAAAACAACAAAAAAAGTCAATTATGCTTATAGTGAAAATCAGAGTTGTGAAAACCCTTATCCAAGTTGTGTAGGTTTTGGAATGAGAAGGAATGAGAGGGAACAACTGTTTTGTGGTGAAAATGACCTTATGATTACTAAGAACGTAATTGTGATGCGCGTGTGGCGACGATCGAAGCGATGACCGCATTTCTCGACGGTTGAGTAAAAGGGTCATATTTACAAATACAAACTTTCCATTTTCTGGCACATTTAGAAAATTGTGCTCCCACTAATATGGAGATATTTTAGATGATTCTCAACCTCCAACTAACGAGGAATCTTGTTACTCCTACAGAGCAAAGACTTATCCAACATCAATAGATGAACAGAAGCACAAATCCCAATGACCTCGGATAGACCCTGGACTTTACAGGCAATTGTGGGGTTTAAAATTACATTAGAACATGCTCAGCCACGTGAGCCTCAACTCACGTGAAGACTCTAATGTGGAATAAACTTCTTCATTTTAATTACTAGAAAGGACAAAATTAAAAAGCAATACGTGAGAAAAAAGTTAGGTGTAGCTCCCATTAGCGATAAATTAAAAGAAAGTAGACTTTAGTGATATGGACATGTGTTGGTAGACCAGTAGATTCTCCTATAATAATAAGAAGATTGATGGAAATAGAGGGTGAAAAAGAAAGAGGTCACCCTAAGCTGTCGTGGGATGAAATTATTAGGAGAAACCTTAAGGAATTAAACTTGAATGATAATATTGCATATAATAGATTAGAATGGAAAAAGAGAATCCATATGGTCGACCCCATATGATGGGATTAAGGCAAGGATGATGATGATTAACAAACCTTGAGACTCTCATAAGTTGTCTTACAATTGTAAAACCACCCAACATGAGAGGGGCATGCAATATTATAACGTCAAGCAGTACTACAACTCTGTCGACCAGTTATTTAAAGCAGTAAATAACAAACCAAAGCACCCCTTGGACGTAGGTACGTTATCGAACCACGTACATATTGTATGTAATCTCATTAAATTATGTCATATTCATTCTTGTTTGGCTTGTGTGCATTGAATATCATCACCTGTAGAAAATTACCACCTACACATGAGAACTTTTCAAAACAAGAGTTCTTTGGACCCACCTGTTGATGTAAAAAACTAGATCGCTCTAATTATTCAATCACAGATAAATAAATAAAACCGAGATTTTTAAAGTGGTTCGGCTAGGAATAATTTCTACGTCCACTGTTATGTTATTGCTGAATGTTTGCAGAATTCTTGAATACAAGTTCTCTCAAGAAATTCCGGTCCCTTTGAATGGGGTTGATACAAGGTATTTATAGCCTTGAGGCTGTACATGAAAGGGTCGATACATTAAATGATACACGCATGAAAGGGCAATACATTTAATGCAGCGTGTGCGTCAAGATTATAAACATTCAATGAATAGTTGAACTGTTGATTATCTTGTAATTAATGCTACGACCGAGATGCAGCTCGGACTGCCTTAGTTGCTCGTTGAACAAGAGTTCCTTGGAGCGCTGGAGTATCTCGGGGTGCTAGAGTTCCTCGGGGTATCCTCGTTGCTCGGAGAGAACATGAATTGGTCGAAGAAATGAACTTCCTCGCTGCTATTGTGCCACGTAGATTAACACGTGTCTTCGTATTATTCTTCCACATCAGCATATTAATTTTGGTATCAACAGAAGCCCCCAATGTTTCATATTTCGAACTTTGAGGAGTATGGAACATTCTTTCTCGGTATATGGCAATATTAAATGACCTTCCTGAGTTTCAGGAACATTGTATTCAAATTTCCTTCTCATTTCGCAGCTTCCGCCTTTTTTTGAATTTTTTATAAGCGCTTCGATCTCCGTGCAGTTTTTGTCCTTTTAGCCGCCGGAAGTTCAGTAGTTTCTTTTTGGTAATCATTTCTTTCGCCGCTTCCCAATGCAAAGTATTTAAACTTCTTAGGTAACCATACCGTCTTCTACGTTTTCCAATTTTCTGCATTCAAGCTTTCTATTCTCTCCTTCTCTCTTGTGCGTTCATCTTTTCCTTCGTTAGTTGTCAGCAGACCTCCTTCCTTCCTGTAAGATTTTCTTCCTTCTTCTTTTATTCATCATGGTTTACATTATTGAATCTCTTGAAAAGTTCCGCTCTGACTTTTCCATCCCATCTTGGGTAATCTTGGAGGAACTTTCTGAACCTCAAAATTATTTTCGTCTGGCTGAGGGACATTGGTTCCCCAGTCTTTTTATTGCTGAATGTGGTTTTTCCTTTCCACCAAATCCATTGTGTCTCGAGTTTTGTCAGTATTTTGATCTTGTTCCTGCAAAAATAGCCCCAAATTCATGGAGAATAATTAATGGGGTGCATAAATTAAATATAACTCATGGGACTCGTATAGGGATCCCTGAAATTATGTATTGCTATAGATGGGTCGTTTTAGATAATATTTATTATTTAAAAACTAGGTTTTTGAATAGGGCTCTTGTAGTTAACCTCCCCGATGCAAATAGAGATTATTTTGAACATGGGGTGATTATTAAAAATTGGCAATATGCCCCTCTGGTTGGAGATGGAGTGTACAATGGTCCCAGATGCCCCCTATATGGCAACGAGATAGGTTTATTTTTCATTTTATCTATTTTCTGAATTTATGAATTCATTATGCTTGATAAAATGTATGACGGATATTTTGTTATGTGTTTGTTTGCAGTTGAGAGTAAAAGAAAAACTCCTAAAGATTCAGAAGTTAATATCAAGCATCTGAAACTTATCTGGGGTTTGCATAAGAACGTTGCAGACGAGCACATCAGGTCTACATCATATTTGCTACAGTATAAGAGTTATACAACCTCTTATACTGCTCGCCCTGTTGAACCAGCTTCCACTCCAGAGGACTCTTCTTCAGATTCTCATCTTCCTTTAAGTCAGAGAATAGGCAAGAAAAGAGCTCCTCCTTCTCTATTTGATGACACTACTTCTGCTGTTGGGGCCAAGAAGAGCAAAACTGATGTCCCTGAGGGGACTAAGAAGGTGGATGCTGCACCTTCCAAAACTACCGAGAAGCCCCCAGTGGCTCCGAGCAAGAAAGTTGCTCCTGTGGAAGTGATTACTATTTCTCCGACCAAGAATTCTTCCTTGGTTGAAGCTGCTGAAATGCCTTTGAGAAGATTAAGGAAATCATCCTCAATCAATCTGGCTGAAACTGCCTCCTCTTTACCTGCTGGTGGTGTTGGTGTTCCAACCATCATTCCCCGAGCTCTGCAATGAGCTCGATAAAAACTTGGATCATACCTGAGGTCCAAGGGATTGATAATAATATTTCTAGGGATATGTTGACATCCCTAGCTACTCCTCACCTTGCTTCGGTAAATTTCTCACATTCTAAATTTCTTTCTTTCTCTGAATGCTTGCATTTTTGTATTGACTTTACTGTTTTTTCCATCTTTCAGCTGGTGAACTGTTTTAATAACATCGTGAAGAAGGATGAAGCTATTAAAGCTTCAAGCTCCTCGTCAGGTGTAGAGGATGCTCTACTGGGTTTGACCCAATCCCTGAAGGAATCTCGCCAACAGTATAATGAGGACAAGGCTGTTTGGGAGAAAAAGTTGTCTGCAGTTGAGGCCGAGAAGGTGAAGATGGATGAGATCTCCAAGAATTTGGAGGATAAAGTAAAAGGTTTAGAGGTTGAACATCAGAAGTATGATGTCAAGCTCAATAACTTGGGAGAGCTTGAAGATAAGTTGAAGAAGGCAGAGGATAAGTTGTCCACCCTGCAAGATATTAAGGTCCAAAAGGAAGAATTGGATGTGAAGCTCTCCTCGGAGAGACTAAGAAGAAAAGTCGCAGTCAAAAAATCTTTCAGCGTTGGCTGGGAGAAAGGATGGGATAAGGGAATTGCTCAATGACATCCCAAGTTCAATATGGGAAGTTGAAATACTTCCATGATGGCTGGGTAGCTGCTCTGCAAGAGTTGAAGATCAAAGACGACTCTGAGCTATTCCAACTACACCTCCCTGGTCCTCCTCCAGCAATTGTGGAAGAAGAAGAAGATGAGCCTGTCTCTGATGAATCTTCTATGGAAATAGGTGATCAGGTCTCTGCCTCTCAACCCTCTGCCATCGAGGACATTTCTTCCATGCCTCCTCCTCCTGAGAAGATTCCTGCCGATCAAGCCGCTGTTACTACCGAGCAACCGAGCTCCTCGTCCCAGCCTCCCGAGAAAGTCTTGGGGGACAAGGAAAAGGTGTGAAGTTATTCGGTATCATTTCTTTCTTTCATTACTTGTAATCGAACAATGTAATCTTTTGATGATCTAATAAAACACATCTTCATTCCTCTTCATTGTTGATCCTCTGTCTGCTTTTATTTATTAACTCCTGCTTTCTCTTCGTTATTAGTTTTTGGCCAGAATGGAATTGATATCTGCTCCTGATACTGAGTTGATGCGACAATGCAATGGATATTATAAAGTTGGTCATACAGACCTAAGTGTATCAGAGATTGTCGACATCCTTGGTCACGATGCCTCAGAACAAGCAGTTGAGGCTTACCGGTACCTGAAGGATTTACTTGATAGATCTGTGGCCAATAATGTGACATACTTCGAATTGATCGAGGAACTTCATTGTAGCTTAGAAGATCTTCAGAATCAACATAATGAATCAACTGCTTTGCTGCACAAGGAATATGAAAATAGATATCAGCAGCTTTCTTCTGAAACAGGCCATAAAAAGATCCTCGCTGGATATGATATTAGGGAAAGAACTCTAAAAGGTGAGGTTGAGGCCTGCAGGCAGATTGCTGAGTTGTTGGAACAGGAGAATAATAATTTGCAGAAAAAGTTGGCTCAGTATGAATCTGCAGCATCATCTTCCACTGCTTTAGTGCCAGTTACTGATGAAGGTTTCTTGTTCTTAGAGGTCGAAAATGCCAAATTAAGGCAAGAACTGGATGACTTAAGAAGATCTGCTATTTCTGGGACTGCTCGGGGACGAGGAAGAGGTTCTCGGGGGCGAGGAAGAGCTGTTCAAAATGTTGCCGAGGAACAAAGTTCTCCAATCGCTGCTCGGAGTCGATCAAGAGTTCTTAGTCGTAATGTCGAAGAGGCTCGTACCCAATCTACTTTGGAAACTCAGGCATTCCAATTAAACGTCAAAGATCGAGCTCTATCAGAAATGTCCAAGAAAAATCTATCCTTGGAAGATCAACTTACTGCAACGAAGTCTGCTCTACATACTAAGGATCTTTTTGCCAAAAACCTTCTCGAACAATTGGATAGATTAACCTTTCAATTTCATAAGCAACCCAGGGAATTATGGATGGCAGGATATAATGAAGCTCTTGTTCACTTGGATGCTCGTATTGAACATGCCAACAATGAAGGTTATAAGCAGGGGTGGTTGAATGCACTAGGTGTGTTAAAATTGGAGCAAGGGCATTATTTATGGGATTATCATGCTCCAGGGTTATTAGACTTGCCTGTGCCACCTTTCAAATTGGACATGGCCTGGATCCCAGCTCGTTCCATTCCTCGTAACTTAATTTCAAAATACCTCGATGATTATAGCCTTCATTCCCAAATCGAAGTATCTCGTCCAGAGCATCTAATGGAGACACCTTCAATAATGAATGTCAGAATGTTGAAGGACTTGAACTTTATTAATTCTCCCCTTTGCCTGGAAGATCCTCCTGCTGGCGAAGAGCCTATTTCTAAAGCAAAGGGCAAGAAACCAATAGAATAGGAATATCAATGTAATAGTTAGTACATTCATGTAACCTGTAATTTATTTTGAATTTTAATGAAAAGACTTTCATTTTCTGTTTGCAAATTTTGCTATTGTCTTGTGTTTATCAAATACCTTTATATTTGTGCATATGTATCTGTTAAAAAGATAACAATAATATTGTTCATCGAGCAACTTAATAAAAAGTTACAAGTATTAAGGTTGTTCAATCACTTAATAATAAAGTAATGAGTATAAAATGTTCAAACTGTTTCCAACCAACCAGGGTGGATAAATAATGTTTGTCAACCAACTACAATTGATGGGTCTTTATCCCCGACCAGCCATACTTTGTTCAATTTCAAATATTTTCATAAAATGTGTCCGACCAACCAACTTCAATAATTTATCCTCGTCGACCAACTACAGTTAGTGGGTTTTTATCACGGACCAACTATACTTGGTTCAGTTTGGAATATTTTGTTCTCTGAGGAACTTTTGCAATAATATTACCTCCCGTCCAACATAAGTTGGAATGTGAGAGTATATTTTTCAAATCCAATCAAAGGAGTATTTTTTGGTTCTTTCGAACTGTCCACTAGTTATCTTACCAACCGTAGCTGATCACGCTAGTGTCGTCTCCTAACCAAAGGAGTATTTTTTGGTTCTTTCAAACTGTCCACTAGTTATCTTACCAATCGTAGTTGATCACGCTAGTGTCGTCTCCTAACCAAAGGAGTATTTTTTGGTTCTTTCGAACTGTCCACTAGTTATCTTACCAACCGTAGTTGATCACGCTAGTGTCGTCTACTAAGCAAAGTAGTATTTTTTGGTTCTTTCGAACTGTCCACTAGTTATCTTACCAACCGTAGTTGATCACGCTAGTGTCGTCTCCTAACCAAAGGAGTATTTTTTGAGCATAGTGTATTACACTAGTATTTCCCGAAAAACTTTCAACAGAAAGAAAATGGTGAAACATCCTCGTTTTATTCATAATGAAGGAAATGCATTTACATTTACATTACTGATAATACTTGCGCAGGTGTTCAGCGTTCCATGCATTCTTAAATTCCTCTCCCGCTAGAGTAGATATTCTGTAAGTTCCTGGTCGAACAACTTCTGTAACTCGGTAAGGTCCATGCCAGTTTGCTTCCAGCTTATTATGCTTCTGAATGACTTTCTTGAGCACATAATCCCCTTCTTTTAAATCACATTTCTTCACCCTTTTGTTGTAGAACAGAGCTGTACGTTGTTGGTAAGCAGCATTCCTTATGGTTGCCTCTTCTCTAACCTCTTCGAGCATATCCAAATCCAGTCTTCGCATCAAATCGCTGACTGGGAATTGAAATTCAGCACTCTATGCGTTGGGAGACCCAACTCGGCAGGTATCACAGCCTCTCTTCCGAATGCTAGCATATATGGTGATTCTCCAGTTGCTGCTCGAGGAGTTGTTCGGTAAGCCCATAGTACTGATTGGAGCTCATTAATCCAATTTGCTTTAGCTTCACTTAACCTCTTCTTCAAACCATTTAGTAATGTTCTGTTCGTCACCTCAGTCTGTCCATTGATTTGGGGATGGCCTGGTGCTGAATGAAACTTCAAAATGTTCGACTGATGACAATAGGCAGCAAATTCGTCGTTATCGAATTGTGTTCCATGGTCTGTGATGAAAGCATGGGGGAGAGCATATCGACAAATGATGTTCTTCCAAATGAACTGATATACCTTCTCGTACGTCATATCAATTAGTGGCTCAGCTTCCACCCACTTTGTAAAATAATCCACTGCCACGACGAGGTACTTGAACCTTCCTCGGGTCGTCGGTAATGGTCCAACTAAATCAATCCCCCACATGGCAAATGGCCAAGGTGAAGTTATGGGTGTCAACAATGCTTGTGGAGTTCTTCGGATGGAGGAAAAGCGTTGGCACTTATCACGCTTCTTGGCATAGGCTATACAATCAGCCCTCATCGTCGGCCAGTAGTATCCCTGTGTCATCACCCTTTGCAAAAGTGTCCGACCTGCTACATGAGCTCCACAAGATCCTTCATGGATTTCCTCAACTAATTCTTTGACCTCTGATGGATGTACACATCTCTGCAAACCTGCCATAATTCCTCGTCGATACAAAACTCCATTAGTTAATACATACCGAGCAACTTTATACTTTAATTTCTTGGCGGTTAGCTTATCCTCTGGTAGTTCTCCTTCTTCAATGTAAGCCCTGATAGGATCCATCCAAGAGGGTCCTAAATCAAGGGTAATTATATTCACCATCAGGTCTTCTTCTATGCTCCGACTTTCTAATACTTCAATTGGTATTGTCCTTCGCAGCTCGGTGCGCGTAGCTGACGCTAATCGGGCCAATGCGTCTGCTCTAGCATTCTCCATCCTCGGTATTCTCACTAATTGAATAGCATCAAATTCTGTCAATAACTCCATCACCTTTGCATGGTATTTCACCATTAATTCTCCCTTAACTGCATATATTCCCATCATCTGATTCACAATTAATTGAGAATCACTGAAAACAATTACTTATCGTGCTTTCATAACTTTCGCCAAATGAAAACCTGCTATCATGGCCTCATACTCAGCTTCATTATTGGAAGCTTTGAATTGGAATCGCAAGGCATATTCCATGTCAATATCATCTGGGGTGTTTAAAACAATCCCTGCTCCACAACCAGCTGTGCAAGATGATCCATCTACATATAATCTCCTTGTAGGTAACTCGTCTTCAAATTTCTTATCTGTCAGAGCTCCTCGGTAAAATATCTGCGGTTTTCTTTCATCATCCCCTGGTATCTTTCGTTCCTTGTCGATCATCTGTTCGTGCCCTTTTACCAACCGGAGTTGGGTTGGGTTTGAATATGATGATTTTTCTACATCCACAAGTCCTTTTACCAACCTTAGTTGGTCTGGACCTGTGTCTGTTGATCCTGTATCGTCCACAGGTAGGTCCGCAAGTACCTTTTGTTCCTCGGGGGTATCAGGGTACGTGAACTCTGCTATAAAATCTGCTACAGCTTGCCCCTTTAATGATGATCTGGGTTCATACACAATATCATATTCACCGAGTTCTATTGCCCAATACATCAATCTTCCTGATTTTTCTGGCTTGTGAAGGGCTTGCCTTAATGGCGTGTCGGTATACACGATGATGGTATGGGCCTGGAAATATGGCCTCATTCTTCTACTTGCCTCAATTAATGCCAATGCCAATTTTTCTAGCTTTGGGTATCTGATTTCGGCACCTCGAAAAGCCTTACTTGTGTAATAAATTGGCTTCTAGACTCTATTCTCCAATCTGATCAATGTCGAGATGACTGCATTTTCTGATACTGCCAGATATAAGTACAACTTTTCTCCTGTTATTGGCCTAGACAACAATGGTGGGGCTCCCAAATACTTCTTCAAATCTTGAAAGGCCTTCTCACATTCATCAGTCCACTCAAAACTTTTTCGCAGTGTTTTGAAGAATGGGAGGCATTTATCAGTTGCTCGGGATACAAATCTGTTGAGCGCTGCAACTCGTCCTGTAAGACTCTGTACTTCTTTCCTCGTCGTTGGGGATCGCAGCCCTAAAAGAGCTTTGATCTTTTCTGGATTTGCCTCAATACCTCGTTGATTGACGATGTATCCGAGGAACATTCCTTCTCGTACTCCAAAGGTACACTTCGTCGGGTTGAGCTTCATTTTATATTTATCCAGTTGATCAAAAGTCTGGCCTAAGTCAATTAGATGATCAGTAGCTCTCTTGCTTTTGGTGAGCATGTCGTCGACATAGACCTCCATGTTGCAACTGATTTGTTCGGCAAAAACCTTGTTCATCAGCCGCTGATATGTTGCACCTGCATTTTTTAAACCAAAGGCATAACATTATAATAATAAGTTCCCCTTGGGGTAATAAAAGAAGTATTTTCCCTGTCTTCAGGTTTCATTTTGATCTGATTGTAGCTAGAATATGCATCCATGAAGCTGAGCAGTTCATGTCCCGAGGTAGCATCCACTAGCTGGTCGATTCTGGGCAATGGAAAATGATCTTTTGGGCATGCCTTGTTAAGATCAGTGAAATCAACACACATTCTCCACTTATTGTTCTTCTTTTTTACCATCACCACATTTGCCAACCAATCTGGATAATTCACATCTTCAATGAATTGGGCTTTCTGGAGCTTCTCGACCTCCTCTTGTATGGCCTGGTTCTTCTCGGGACTAAACACTCTTCTTCTCTGCTGCACAGGCTTGATCTCCTTATTCACATTGAGCTCATGACATAAGAAGTTTGGATCTATTCCTGGCATGTCTTCATGACTCCAAGCAAAAGTATTCTTCCTGTTTCTCAAAAAAGTTATCAACTCCTATTTTATTGAAACATCCAACGACGATCCTATCTGGGTTACTCGTTCAGGATGCTCGTCGTCTAGAATAACATTTTTCGTAGATTCCACCACCTGTCCTTTTACAAGTTGAGATTCATCCCTAGGGTCAAGAGTTTCAATTTCTGTACCTTCCTCCACTTGGTAAGTAGTGGTCTTTTTCCTTGATTCTTCAAGTTCCTCTTGCTCGGCAGACGAATAATAGCATTCCCGAGCTACTTTTTGATCACCTTTCACAACTCCGACTCCAGAATTTGTTGGTAATTTCAAACACTGATGTACCGTAGATGGAACTGCTTCGAACTTTTTCAATCTAACTCTTCCCATAATGATATTGTAGGCTGATTGCACATTTTTATCCATCACAAAGAAGCGTATTCTTTCTGTTCGACAAGCAGGCCAAGTTCCAATGAGTATATCCAATTTGATCGTCCCAAGTGGAAAAACTTTCTCGCCAGCAAAACCCAGAAGGGGTCTGTGATAAGGTTCCAGTTGAGATAATTTCAAATTCAAGCTATCAAAGCATGAATAGTACATGATGTCTGCCGAACTACCGTTGTCTACCAACACCCTTGAAATGACCACATCTTTCATCCTCATTTTGATCACCAAAGTATCGTCATGAGGGTAAAGAACACCTGTCAGGTCGTTTTTTGAAAAACCAATGACTAGCTTCTTTTTATTTACCTTCCTCGGACGATCCTCCTCGGCCAGATTTATTCGCTGAATATATGAACAAGCCTGAGCCTCTCCGAGGTAAGCTTTTCTTTCTGCAGTAAGGTCTCCTCCTCCTGCATCTCCTCCTGTAATAACATTACAATCAAATGACCCAAAACGTATGGAAAATACCTCTCGTTCAGGCTGCCTTGGCTTCTTGGGAAGATCAGGATCATCATCTGGATCATCTTCGTGGTCCCTCTTCTTTTTCTCCTCTGCACGACGAGGAGATCTAGATCTCTCTCTCGTTCTATCATCATTCTTCCTCTCACCCCTGCGATCTACATATTTTGATAATTTTCCTCTTCGGATGAGCGTTTCAATCTCGTTCTGAAGGGCTATGCAATTTTTGGTCGTATGGCCATGATCTTTGTGAAACTCGCAGTATTTGGCCTTATTCCTCAGATCAGGATTTGTCCTCAGTTTTTCTGGCCACTTGATTTCCTCGCTATTCTTGATTTCTTCCAAAACATGATTAATACCCATTTTTAATGGAGTATAATTATCGTACTTCTTTAGGACCTCCCATGACGTCCTATTATTCTTGGAGTGCTTGTCACCACCATTACCTTTCTGATCTTTCTTCTTAGACTTGTCGACCTCCACTTTAATTTCTTTATCCATATTCTTCTTCGCAGCCATAGCCTCCTCGGCATTCATAATTTTGGCTGCTTTCGCCATCAACTCTGACATAGTTTTAGGTGGATCTTTGGCCAAGGTGTAGTACAGCTTGTTAGGCAGCAAACCACTCATCAAAGCAGTGATTGTTGTCTTTTCTTCGTAATCTATGACTTCCAACTTCTCGTTATTAAAACGAGTTGTATAATCTCTAGTACTTTCACCTGATTTTTGTCTAACACTTAGAAAGTGTGCTACTCGCTTTACCGGCTTCGCCCCAAAACAAAAATTGCCAATGAACAACTCGGCTAATTGAATAAAAGTTGAAATCTTACCCCGAGGAAGATTGTTGTACCATATATGTGCAGATCCGGTAAGAGTTCCCGAGAATGCTCTACACCTCATCTCGTCAGGGACGGCATAGATGTCGGGAGCAGCTTGGTATTGTTCTATATGAAGAACAGGATCTGTCTTTCCATCATACTTGGGGGTCACTACAGGTGCTTTGAATTTCGATGGTGTAGGAAAATCCACAATGGCTTGCACAAAAGGTGTCCCTTGCACAAAAGTTCTCTGTAAGGGGTTCTTTGCTTTAGCCATTTCTCCCAACTTATCCTCCAACCGTTGGAGAGATCCTTTCCACGCTTCATTTCCTTCCTCGGCCCTATTGGTTCGAGCAATCGATCGTTCTAAGGTAGCTTCTTGAGATCTATCTTGACGAACGACTGGTCGTGACTGTGCTGATCCTTCTCTTAGATCTGATGGTTGTCGAAAACTCCTTGATATGGTCTTAGGTGGACTCCTATTCCTCCTAGGGCCTAATCGACTGAAAGGAGAAGCCGTACTCAGTCTTTCTAAAGCACTGGGTCTTTCTGGAGAGAGAGTAATATGTTGATCTGTATCCGTAACCCGTATCGATGAGGTTCGCCCAGGTTGATACGAAGAATCATTAGACTCCCCATTGCGATATGACCCAGTACGTCTGGATCGTGATTGCCCACGATCATTCCTTTGTCCTGAATAGGTAGGTGCATTGCCTTGAAGAGTTTGAATGATTTGCCTCATAGATTCTTGCATGGCGGTTTGTCCTTGAGCCAGATTCGTCATAATTCCAGCCAGATCTGGAGGTGCAGATGGATTTGAAAGATTTCCAGTATTTCCAGCATTTCGATTACTGGATTCTGGATTATCTGCCATTGATAATAAATGATTTTTGTGAAAAACGATAGTAACAGTCGTTCCCACAGACGGCGCCAATCTGTTGATGTAAAAAACTAGATCGCTCTAATTATTCAATCACAGATAAATAAATAAAACAGAGATTTTTAAAGTGGTTCGGCTAGGAATAAGGCCTACGTCCACTGTTATGTTATTGCTGAATGTTTGCAGAATTCTTGAATACAAGTTCTCTCAAGAAATTCCGGTCCCTTTGAATGGGGTTAATACAAGGTATTTATAGCCTTGAGGCTGTACATGAAAGGGTCGATACATTAAATGATACACGCATGAAAGGGCAATACATTTAATGCAGCGTGTGCGTCAAGATTATAAACATTCAATGAATAGTTGAACTGTTGATTATCTTGTAATTAATGCTACGACCGAGATGCAGCTCGGACCGCCTTAGTTGCTCGTTGAACAAGAGTTCCTTGGAGCGCTAGAGTACCTCGGGGTGCTAGAGTTCCTCGGGGTATCCTCGTTGCTCGGAGAGAACATGAATTGGTCGAAGAAATGAACTTCCTCGCTGCTATTGTGCCACGTAGATTAACACGTGTCTTCGTATTATTCGTCCACATCAGCATATTAATTTTGGTATCAACACCACCTATGATAGCAAACTCACCAGCTATGTTTCCCCGTTCCCATGGAGATAGGCTAATGTAAGTCAAGAACGCGTTCTTTTAATAAAAAAAAGTTGTCAATAAAGGGACCTTTTAAAACTCGTAAGTACACCTCTTTATTAGGGAACCTCTTATATATTTTATAATTTGTAAGCACTCCAATTATGATAAAGGCACCCTAACTTACAAAAATAATTGTATTTTTCTCTTTCTCTCCCCCACCTCCTTCTCTCTCTCACACATACACGCGTGCTCTCGCGCTTGCATAAACGAATCCATATTACTAAAAACCAGTGTTTAAAAAAACGCGCCTAGGCGCGGGGTTTTTAGATACGCCAAGTTTGGCCTTAGACATGGATTAAGGCGTGGTCAACGATGATCAACGTTTTTTGGGGTAAGGCGTGAAAAAAACGCGCATTTTTTTTTTGTAAGACGTGAAAAACGCGAGTTTTTTTTAATATTTTAATTAAATAATATTTTAATTTACAAATATTCAAACATATTTTTAAGGTATGTACCTTTTTAATATTTTTAATAGCCTTGTCATAGTTAAAAAATATCAAAATATATTAAAAAAATGCCTAAATGCCTTTTCACCCCTAAGACCTGCCTAGTTCTAAGGCTTAAGGCTTGGTCTCCACGCCTCGGTCATTCCCCACGTTTTTTGGAACCTTGCTAAAAACACTTTATGCCTACCTCCTTAATTGTAAAAATATATTATTTTCATTTTTCAAATACTCATTATTAGTATTTATTAGGCTTGACAATCGAGCTCTGTGAGTAGGAGTTGCGGTTGCTCAGGCTTGATCCGAATTAAAATACCTTGATTTAAGCCTGAGCTCAATCACTCATCTCACAAAGTATAGTAGGCTTTGGCTTGATTTGAGTAGACCCGAATTGGATTGACTGAATAAAAAATTTATTTCTCCCGAAAATAACATCTTTTATTTGTTTCATTCAAGTGATCATATAAGTCCACATATACCCCCATCACGTAGGTCAGCTGGTAAAGGGCTGTCCTAGCTTAACCAAAGTCTCGGGTTCGAGCCTTGGGAATGCAGCTGTGTTAAAATTTGGGAGGGAGAGCTTTGCCGCCCTTGTGGTCCTACCCGGCTCGAACAGGATTAGTCCCACGCCTAAAAAACGTGGGGAACCTGTGGTCTAGACCAAAAAAAAAAATATAAGTCCACATATCTCGGCACGATCCGTTTATTAAAGGGTCAATTATTAAATAGTCCCTACTATAAATATATATCTTTTAAAAAGGACACATATTTTTAGTTTAACCAATTTAGTCCCTCAAGCACTCAATATCCTCTTATTTTTAGAGGTCCGCGCCAGCGGCACTCCCTCTTCAAAATATGTGGCAAAGGACTTTTTGAGGCAAAATAAAAAAGTTTGAACTAAATGGGTATTAAAAAATGTCCGAGCGACTATTTGGTATATGTCCCTTTATTAAATAGGCCATGAGTAGCATGGTACCCTAATGGTTTGGGTCATGGGCTTCATACCTTGCTTGTTTAGCCCCAACGGGACAACGTTTGTACAATCAGTTTACACTTGCGGTTGGACAATCAACCGAAAATTGAAAAGCTAAAAATGGAAATCGAAGGCAAAGACGGTTCCAAAACCCTCCTAAAACCAGACTTGAAAACCCAATTCGGAAGAGGCTTAGGGTTAGGGTTCCCATCCAACGACCCAACCGTATCGCGTGACCACGTTTCGTTTCAGTTCCACAAATCGCAGCCCACAGTTGAATTCCAGGTCACCGGGAAAAACCCCATTTGGGTACACTCCTCCAAAAACGCTGATATTAGAGTTTACAAGCGGTTTGACAAAGGCCAAATGGAAGCCGGTGACAAGTTTTGCGTTTCTGCTAAAGATCCTGTCTGGTTTACTTTGAAAAATATTGAAATGGATTTTGAGGATGAGTTGGCTGGGACTCAAGATTTGGATATTCAATCTCTTGATGTTTCTAATATTGACCCTGTTCAAGGTTTCTTCTCTTACCTCTTTTCAATGTTTCACTTTACCCTTGTCATAATTGCATCATTGGTCATTACAATTTACACCAACCAATTTATTATTTTTCGTGTTTTGCTGGTCTGTATTTGTAAACTTAGAGCCAGTTTGACAACCTAATTTCAACGCTTGAAATTATAATTGAAAGACCAATTTCAATTTCGTGAAATTAAAATTGGCCTTCGAATTCCATTTCCATGGTTTGGAATTGTATTGTCAAACGGACCCTTAGGGTATACTTTATGATTTGTATTCAATTAAATAGGAGTGTGGAATTTAAAAGTGAGATGATATATATTAGCACCGCCAAAGTGGCCGGAACTAATATGGGCCGGACCCGTTTTGGGCTGAGTTGAATATGGGCTGATCATATTTTTCGGGCCAGACCGGGCCTTTTTGACAATTTTTCCCTGGACAGTTTTTTTTTTGAAGTTACTATTTTCTAATAGATTTAAACAGTTTTTTCTTTTACTCAAACAGTTTTTTATTTTTTATTTTTTATAGTTTTGAGATCTATTGCAATAGATTAAAATTTAAAATACACTTTCTAGTAAATGTAAAATTGTTTACAATAAATGCACAACTAAAAAATTAAAATGTCTAATCTAATTCCAATATACAAAATTATTAAACTGAAATACTAAATTAAAAAATGTCTAATTCAAGTCCACTATATAAAAGCATAAAAAATACAGCAAACTAATAAAAATGTCTAATTTAAATTTACCATATAAAATCATAAAAAATACTGCAAACAAATAAAAATGATCTAATATAAGTCCACATATTAACATTAGGACTATCAAGAGTATTACAATTCCACAAAATGGAAGCTGGAAATCAAAGCAACGCACATCAATACTTGCAAAATAAGAAGCTATTTATACCTCAATAATCAAGACAAATATGTGGTAAAATTGAATAAAAAATGGCTAATAAATATGTTGAGTAATTTAATTAATTACCGCAACAACATCAATTCAACTTAGTTAAGATGTGCACCAATGCACATTATTCCCTAAAAAATTAATAAACACATATAAATATTAACATTATAATCATTTTTATTAATCAGCTTAACACATCAATTTAATAAAATTAATAAACAAATAAACGAGCACCAATGCCCTTGGTCTTGTGCAACTCGTTCAACAAGAAATGAAAAATCCTCAATTAGATCATCATCCGAATTTTCTGGAGCTGAATTCATGCATTTAGTGCAAACAAAATGATTTAATATATATTAGAAGTAAGATTCTAAAAAACGCGGGGCGTGACCGAGGCGTCGAGGCCAAGCCTTAGAAGCCTAGGCGGGCCTTAGACGTAAAAAGGCGTTTAGATCTTTTTTAATATATTTTAACATTTTTAACTATAATAAGGCTATTAAAAATACTAAAATGGCACATACCTTAAAATATGTTTGCATCTATGCAAACTAAAATACTATTTTTTTTAAATATTAAGAAAAAACAAAAAAAAAGAAGAAAAAACACGCGTTTTTTTGGACGAGAGGCAGAGAGGTTTGGAATACCATTTATCTTTTGATTGTTTTGAATGAGATATTGGTCCGATTTTTAAAAAAAAGTCTTTAAAAGGCAATATCGTTTCACTAAAGCGTTTTTATTTTTTTTAAAAGTGCGCCTTAAGCCTTTTACCAAGAATAAGGCGTAAAAGACTTGAGGCGGGGCATTTCTCCCAAGTCTCAAGCCTAGGCGAGCTTTTTAGAACACAGATTAAAAGATATATATAATTAAAAAAATGACGTAAATTACCTGGTACACCATACAACCAGTCTTTGTTGCAAACCAATGCTTCAGCATTAGTGGGCAAAATTGAACTACAATACTTACTAATTATACGTCCACCAATGCTAAAAGTAGATTCAGAAAAGGAATGCTTAATACACCATGTGCCATTTGAGAAAGATTCGGGAAACGGATTGTGTTATCTTTTCGAATAACTAAGAATATCTAATTGAGCGTGTTGCTTTTGATCAAGTTTGGTTTCGTCAAGGTAAGTGTATAACTGAGATTTAACTCTGCTTTGACCATAATGTAGGCTTTCAAAGGCATTAAACTCCTAAATGACATCAACATTTCATAAATTTGAATGATAAGTATATCTTTAGAAGTGAAGATAAAGTGAATAAACTTACGTCTATTTCATCAATTATATCATCGCTCACGAATGGTGCTTAAAATTAATGTATGATCCCGTGTTGAAGCATGATGAGATATATTTACATACTCTTGAAAGAGCATATATAACTTCTCTTGGACAATTTGCTTTTTCTCCAAACTAGTCTTGGGACCCAATTTGTTAAAATAAAATTCAACATATTGTAGCTTGTATTGAGGATCCAAAAAAACGGTAAATGATAAAACCATGACATAAGATTTTCAATATTTATTTTATTCGAGTTTCATTTGATGAGCTATAGCACTTATAATTTCATCTGAATTTTCCATCTCTTCAGCTAGGAGTAATTGTATCCTCCAAACAGAAGAAAAATACAAATTCGCAATTAGACATTTAGTTCCAAAGAAATATGTTGTAATCTCATAGAAAGGTTTCAGCAATCTAGTGATTCGGTCAATCTTAGTCCATTCTTCATTTGTTGGTCATGTCTTAAACTGGGGATCAATCGATTAAATAAGACTGACTACACCTTGTTTATACTAGGAATTGAGCTTAGACAATGTCTAATCATTTTCTTCCCTATATCATGCAATTTTAATGTGACGAACTATGCTGTGTTTCTTGAAATATGAATTACTTCGGATTGTAAATAGCTAATCAAGTCACGAATTCCTTCATATTCCACAAAGCTATATGGTAAATTGTGCTTCACTAGTGTTGTAGCCAACTTCTCACGGAAAATATCTTGATTAAATTCACGTGAAAGCTCTTTTCCATATTTTATATAGTGATGTAACATGCTACTTGTGCCGGACTTGTTTTCCGCAACATAAACAATATCACACCTCCTACATTTTGCTATTTGGATCCCATCTTTTCCCGATTGGCAATAGTTCAAAATCCTCTTAGACTACAGAATTAGATCGCTTAGAACGTTTGTTATTAGCAGCAGAATTTTGCTCACTATTTTCCTACATCAACTTTGTTTGAAGAATAACCTAAATAATGGTTAATTACAAAATAATTTAAATAAGTTCACCTAAAAATGTAGATGCATATGCATGATAATTAGTTTAAAAAATGAGCAAATAAAAAAATGGGCTAAATTATCGGCTAAATTATAGGGACTCTCTCTCTCTTTTCTAGGCTCACCTCCAGGTGACACATGTTCGGTCCGCACTCTTAAAATGCGGACTGGTCCGCACAAGAGCAGTATTGTATATATATAATCATATATATATATGATTATATATATATGAACAAATAACTCATCATACAAAAAATGAACAAAAAAAAATGGTAACATACAGAGATGTTTTCGGCGTGAGATCTGGCGTGAAATCCGACGAACAATAAGAGATCCTGCCAATAAACTAATGAAGAAGAGAACCAAAATATGTAAGCTGATATTAAACCCAAGCTATCAATTATTGATACTATCAATACACTGATATTGAAATACAGTCAGGCCCCGTTTGGTTGTCCCAAATTTATAAATTGGCTCATTAATAAATTGGTTCATTTATAAATTGACCCATTAATTGTGTTTGGTTTCATTAATGAAATGATTAATTAATTGCCTCATTTTAGCATAGGTGTAAAATCTGAAATTGGATCATTTCACAAAAAATATGAAATGCATCCATTTGAAATAGGAGTCACCTTAGTGCTTGCTCCTCTCTTTCTTTTCCTCCCTTTCCCCCTTCCCTTCCCCTCCCCTCTCTCTTAATTTGTTTTTATCGTTTTTCTCATAGAACCTTAACATCAATTTCAGATTACCAAACATTGCATAAAATTGGATATAAACTCATTTCAAATCCACTAATTTACAATTCACTAATTCACAATGAACCAATTTACATAATCAAACAATTTACGCAACCAAACTGGGCCTAATAGTATCAATGTGAGAGAGAGAAAACTGCGACTTTTTATGGGTTAGCTGCTAGGTTTTTAGCTTTATGTGTTTATGTGAGAGAGAGAATGTTTTAGTGAGATCCGGCCTGCACTTATATTTGGGCCATTAGTTCTAAAATGTGAGCCCATATTAATTCTTACTTCTAAAATATGAGCCCCATATTTTAATATTTGGGCTGATATGGGTATACAACATATAAAACGAATTGAACATAATAGTTAGAATTATATATATTAGCAGTGGCAATATGTAGCCCATTTAACTAAAATACCCATATCAGTCCAAATATTTTAGTTAAATGGGCTACATATTGCCACTGCTAATATATATAATTCTAACTATTATGTTCAATTCGTTTTATATGTTGTATGCAAGCCATGTTAGAAAGTCCTTGTAGACATTATTTAGTTTGTTTGTTTCTTTAGTAGGTATCTATTTATCTAATGTGGTTTATAAATCTGTGCTCTATTAGCTGTTTGGAATGATATGTTATTCAAACCGTTTCAATCATTTTTGTTGATTACATTGCTAGTTTTGGGAACTGCAGAGTTTGGTTTTGTGGTTATGGGACATGAATTTGATGGCTATCCAAAGAAAATGATGATTGATATCAAGAAGTGGAATTGGTTTCTTGACGAACCAGAAGAGAGTAGTGATGATGAGGAGGAGGTTGGTGAGAGGAAAGGGAAGAAGGGTTTGAGGAGAAAGAGGAAGAAAAAAGGTGAAGAAAATGATGATGATGATGAGTGGACCGGTGAGAGTGAAGATGATAAGGAGATAGTTACGAAATCAAGGAAGGTTCAGGGACCTAAATATTCAACTAGATCAAAGGACCGCGACAAAACAATGAAGGGTACAAAAGTTGGGAAAAATCTTAAGCAGCAGCACACTGCACATTCTAATCAAAATGACAATGAAGATGAAGATGAGGAAGACGAAGACGAAGATGAGGAGACCCTAGGAGGTTTCATCGCTGATGATGATGATGTGGTGGAAGAAGTAGAAAGTGATGAAGAAGAAGAAGAAGAAGAAGAAGAAGAAGAAGAGGAAGAATTTGACGAAGAAGATGATGAAGAATAAATTATTCAACGGCAACTAGAATGTTTGAGATGTTTTGTAGCTGTAAATTTGTAGTTGTAAGTTTTTAATTCTAGAAACCGAAACTTTCCTTTTGATTTGAATGTTCTACTAATCTATCATGTATCATATGTTTTTCGTTCTTTTCTTTTTTCTAATCCTTTTTTCCTCGGTGTGATGAAATAATTTGTTTTCTTTGTTGTTTGATATAATGCTAGTTTTCTGATATTGGTTAAAAATTAGAACTTCATGTATTGTCCGTGGGAAGTCATAGTTGTCATACCTTAGTTGCTGGGCATGTGGGGATGTATTATCACTTAAACTAAACGGGGGAATTATTTTTTTTGGTTTAATCCATATGTGGAAGAATTTTAATGGGTTTTGAGGAAATTAGAAGTACAATAAATGTATGCATCCAGCATGAGACCCGTTGATGAGATATATTGGTTTTTAGCAGCAATAATTTTGATTGAGACAATAGTCTTGGGCTAGTATATTTCGAATTTGGTTAAAATTTGGAAGCTTTTTAAGTGTATATTATTTGTAGAGAATGTAACTTATGTTTATAAAACTTCAAGGGGCGAAAATCACATGAACATATTATGTTCTTTTCCAAATAAACCAAACACTTATTGAACTTAAAAGCAGTCCCGCTTGCAGTATCTTAGATGACCAGTTTCCATCATTAAACGTGATAATATAAGACTTATTGTTTCTATATTAGTGCTTATGCTTTTACTTCAAGATTATTGTAGTGGATTTTTAAGTTAATATTTGGTGTTATTGACTGTTTCATACACAGTAGTGGCTTTGAAAAATAAGATGTTATTCAGAATCGTAAATGACCTCATTCTAAGAAGTAGAATAATTGGTTTAGCTGCTACACTCTTTGTAGCTTATTTAGTTGATTTCAAGTTGGCTAGTTCAGTTCAGGGTTCAAGAACTGCTAATTTTTTTCATTGACCATATACATATACATGTATTGGAGCACATGAACTCATAGCTCAATTGTTAAGTGCACTACTCTCACAAGTGAGAGGTTGCAGGTTTGAAACTTTCGAGGGAGGAATGCCGTGGAATTTTAAAGAGATGTTTGTTCCTTTTACTCCCTTGGGGCAAGTGAGCATGGAGGCGACAGAGGCAAGGAAATGCTTAGATAAAGGGAAGAGATTCACACACACACACACACACACACACACACACACACATATATATATATATCCATATAATAAAGGAAAATGGTTTTTGAAAATTTTGCCAAAATATCTTCACTTATGCATGACATTTTTCTCTTTCATGCCCATACATGAAATGTCATGCTAAAAGTTATTTTTTTTTCTTTTTTTTTTGTGTTATATATATACTATTATAAATACTATTATACTATTATAAATACATGTATTTTTTTAAATACGTGTAAATTTATATTTTTTTATTAAATATTTTTCCCATTTTTTAAAACTATTTTTTATTAATTTTTTAAATATTTTTTTCTTTTTTTAATTTATATTTTTTATTTATTTTTTATTTTTTCTCAAATTTTTTTTATATTTTCTCAATTTTTTTAAACTATTTTTATTTTTAATTTTTTTTTCTCAATTTTTTTTTTATCACGGGGGCAAATTTATCGCCGTGCCCTCGGGCACGGGCATCCACTAGTATATATATATATAGGCGCGGACGTCGTGTGGACTATTCTTTTAAAATAGTAAAAAATTGAATATTTTGGCAATTTTTTTTTTTTTTTTTTGGGGGGGGGGGGGGGGGGGGAGATGATCTCCATAGTGAGGAGGTCATCTCCAAAAAAATTCAAGTAATTCAATTTTTTACTATTTTAGAAAAATGATTTGTCTTGGGTATGTATGTATTGGAATTCATGTCCTTGAGATTACGCAATGGCGAATGCTGGATTTCTCGAATTGCTATGATGTGTATGTGAATAGATGTGTATATAAATATATACACGTGTAAATTGATATTCTAGATGTACACGTTGATGTATACATACTCAACTCAACAAAATATTTTTCCAATTATTTGGGATCGGCTACATGAATCTTATTTTTTTTCATTTCATTATATATATTGTAATATCTTCGGTTAAATCACATAATATCATGTCATTTTTTTACAATATTCCACCAAGTCAATTTATGCCTACCTCTACCCCTTGCGTTTCCATCAATACTAACTAAATCACTATTTCTTGCGGGGGAATCTATTGGTCTACGCTTAACGTATCCAAACAATCTAAGTTGATTTTCTCTCAATTTATCTTCTATAGAAGCTACTTTGACAGTTTCACGATTTCATTCGTTTCTAATTTTATTCTTTTAAGTTTTACCACAAATTCATCTTAGCATTCGCAATTTTCCCACACTCATTTTTCGTACATTTTATTTTTTGGTTGCTCAACACTCTGTCCCATATAATATGGTGGGTCTAATGACCATCCTATAAAATTTTCCTTTTAACTTCAAAGGAATACTCCTATCACACAATACATTGGTAGCGCTTCTCCACTTTAACTTACCTGCTTTAATCCTATGAGTAACATTATCACTAATATCTCCATCTTTTTGGATAATTGAGCCTAAATAACGAAAACGGTCAATTCTAGGTATCTCTCGACCCTCCAGTTTGACCACACCCCCGATTGTCCTCATATTACTACTAAAATTGCACTCCACATATTATGTTTTAGTCCAGCTTAATTTAAATGCTCTTATTTCCAAAGTTTCTCTCCATAATTACAATCAAGCATTAATCACCGTCTTAATCTCATCCACTAAAATAATATCGGCAAATAGCATATACCGCGGCACCTCATCTTGTATTTTTCCATTCAACTCATCTATAACAAGAGCAAAGAGATAAGGACTTGGAACTGAACCTTGGTGCAGACCTACAGTTATTGAGAATTTACTACTTTCTCCTGCTGATGTTTTTACCATAGTCATGGCCTCATCATAATACATATCCTTGATCACATCAATATATTCACGAGTTAATCATTTTTTATGTAGAACCCACCATATTATATCTCTTGTATCATATCATACGCCTTCTCCAAATCTATAAAATCCATATGTAAAATTGGATTGAGACGATTTTGCTAAACATGTACATAAAAATGACGAACTAACATTGAATACGTGCTTTAATATCAAGCAAAACCATTTTTCTCCGAAAATCTTCAAAAAACTACAAAAAAGGATGAAACTCTAGATAAATACCTGCATACAGTAGGTGTAAGAAGGGATAAGCAAACAATCCCTAAAAATCCAAGCTTTAAATTTCTCAACAATAGCGGACTATGCTCGTGGAAGAGAAAAGACAACGCGTAGAGAAATATAGGGTAAAATGGCAAAAATAACAGCAGTAAAACATATATGCAATTTTTAACCTCGTTCGAACGAAAAAATAGGCACGTTCGAATGAGATACAAGACTCGTTGGAGCACAACAACAGGTCCTTCGAACGAAGGCTGGATTTCATTTGAAGCAGCTTCGAATGATTATCAAACGAGCTAAAACAATGGGGGGTGTCTGATCTTCATTTGAAGTCCACTTCGAACGAGACCCAAAACTCGTTCGAACGATCTATTATTTTCTTCTAACGACACATCTAAAAAAATTGAAATTTCTCCTCAAAGCACTGATACTGGACCCAGAAAGGTAAAAACATAAGAAACATTTGAAATAAACAAAAAAAATGAGATCCCGGAACAAAAACATAAGAGATACACGGTAATATGGTATCGATGTGCCTAACCATGGAATGAAGTGAATGGGCATGAACTAAAACAAATGAATCATGACCCAAACATTTAGATACATTCAAGAAGATCTAATTGATCGCAAAATATTATCAAACTATGGTTTAGCCATATGTAATAATTATAAATTGAACTTAATGAACTAAACATTCATAATGCACACAAGTCTAAATTTGGATGATTCCACCAAACAATAATGTCATGACACGACCGTTAAACCTAAGACTCATTGTTCAAACCCGTTGATCTTCGACTAAACACTTTCAGAAGATAAACATATATATTTTTCTATTCTTTTCTATTTCATGATTCTTCCGAAGCACTATCTTTTCTTTTAAGATATTCTAAGTTGACCCTTTTTTGGCAATTTTTTCTCTTTTTATTGCCTTTATATTTTCTTAGGCTCTTTTTCAACGGTGGCTTTCACGCAAACTAAACTTGTCTTTTACAGCCCTTTCCCGTGTACACTCATATTTTTTTAATAATATACAAATATCCTCATGGGCAATGGTTCTTACATGCACAACTCCCCCTGAGTCATAAATATGTGTAGATGACAAGATTGAAAGGAGAACGTCTCACCAAACTCAAATGTTCATGAGAAGTTGAACGTTCAAAATAGCTCGTGCATATGTGTGCGGTGGCATATACATAGTCAAGTTTGAAATAACTCTACCAAAATCATAGTTAAGATCAACATAAGTATCTAAAGTCATGACCAAATGTCCTATCTACATGGAAGTTACGAAGTGAAGGGAATTCGAGCACATCAATATGCCATACCATAAGTGTAAACTCAAGACACTAAAATCGAAAATATTTTTTATTTTTTCCAAAATAAATTAGACACAAAAGAAATATCTTTTTGTATATTTATCAATATGACTCAAGAAAGAAAAAGATAAAAATACAAAATATACACAAGTCATAACCCTAGAAAAAATATATCAATTAGACACAACTAGAGTATGACAAACATGACTAACACGCTCAACCATAAGATCTAACATGGGGAGAATCGTATGCAAGCAAACGAGAATCAATAAGCCTAATACCTAAAGCCTCTAAATCTGACTTCCTAACCCAAGTACGTGTGAAACAGCAAATAGTGGTTTGGGGAACTGAAGTGACTCTATTCTTAGACTTCCTAGGAGTGTTCTTAAGATCCTAGAAAAATCATCTAAGGTGACCCTTCCTACTGCAATGAGTGCAAGTGTAAACATGATGAGGAGTGTTACCTAAAGGTTGACATTTACTAACGTTCCTAGTTGATTCTCTCATACTTATGGTCTTGGCTTTGGGAATGGAAGTAATACAATCATCGAACCCAATTCCATACCAATCATCATTTTTTTGGACGGTGCCTAACATCTTATCTAACTTTTTCGACCTAGCCTCCAAATCAAATTTGACCCTACTCGAATATCTCAATCTCTCCTCAAACGCAACTATCTTAGACTCAAGTAAATGCCTAAACTCCTCAAACTCTAGAATATCCGTATGCATAGCCTCTATCAAACCACTTTGACTATCTCTCTCACCTTCAATATATTTTAGTTTCTCCTGGAGAGTCTTCTCAGGTGCCCTAAGATCCTCAATCAATGCATCATTATTATTTCCTATGGCACGTTCTTTCAACCTAGCTTCCAACTTCAAGTTTTCCTTCTTCACCTTCACAAGAAATAATTGACATTGCCTGAAGACATCACGAGTTTTTAAACATGGTACGTGGGGTTTTAATTCCAAACCTTGATTCGAGACATTTCACTTTCCAAAGACTTAGAGGATTTCGAGTTATGATGCTTAGGAAAGATTGGTAACATTTCAGCAGTTGCTTGTGGGGTGTTTTTTGTTCTCGTCAAGTATCAACAAGTATATGAACTTCTCCTATAAGGAGGTGATTAGGCACATATTCTTCACATTTATCCCCGTAATTTCGGTAATTTTATGATCATGTGCAGTGTAAATAGCTTGGATTTGTCTCGTATTTATGCTAATAACCTCTTTTGGCAAGTATTTCGTGTTTTGTGTATTTCTCATGTGTTTTACAGGTATTTCATGCAAATTGGTGTGAAAGAGAACTCAAAACAGTGAAAGAAACCAAGAAATGGAGAGTTGAAGGGCATTTTCGTAATTTTTCAGCTTTAGTCCGGAGGTGGGGCCAACTAGAAAGTTGAAGAGCTCTAAATTACAAGAACACTAGAAAAAACGGCACCTCAATCCGAGCTACGGTGAATAAGTTACGATGTTTTGAAGTTGCACGATAATGGACCGGTCCGGTCATGCGAAATCCTGGCATTTATTATGAAGATTAAGAGGTGCATAGCTAGTAAAAACTTGCGCAACAAGCAATTATAGCTGTCAAATTCATGCTACTTGGTGCTATAAAAGACCAAGCCCTACCTCATTTCAAAGGGAGTCGAATTCTAGAGAGTAGAATAGAATTTTAGAGAGAGAAAGTCAGATTTTAGAGAGTCTTTTTAGTTTTCTTTGGTAGAAATTTTCATAAACCCTAGTTTTTGAAGTTTGTCTACTATTCAAGATTCAAAGTTCTATTCAAGATTCATCATTCATCCATTGCAAGTAATTTTAATTTATTGTTTTTACTGCTTTCCTAGTTAGTTTAATTAATTGTTGATTTCTAGTTTTCCATTCCCAATTCAAGTCATGTTCTCAATTTTCTAGAGGTAGTTATGAATTCCTACACTTTAATTTGTAAGTTTTATTTTGATTTCATCATGTTAAGCTAAGTTTTTAAGGTTTGGGATGCATGAACCCATCCCAATGTAAATTACTTATGTAGAAAATAGAATTTAAATTAAAATTTTGAAAGAGTCGTGCGAGACAAATTTTAGAACCATTGTAGATCTTTTAATCTCTCTTGCCCTAGGTACTTGGATGTTTAAGAATACGATGTGTGTATAATTATTTAGCACCGCTTTATATTTACCTTTGATTTCATATGGTGCGGGCTTGATCCTCATATATGTAATGCTTTGGATCTATAAAGACTGGATTCATTTAAATTTATAATTTACAATTCTAGGATTCTATACGGTAAATTACTAGGGTTAGTGGGATTGTATTCCAACCTACTTTCTCATTCATCTTAATTAATTTAACTTCTTTATTTACTTATTTTTTTCCCTTTTTAACCATCATCATCTTTTTCATTTTTTCTTTAGAAGTAATAAATCAATTAAATTCTATCAACCATTCCCTGTGGATTCGATACCCAGACTCGCCACTATACTCCTTAAGAAGTGTAGTTACAAGTTTAGGTTTTTTTGTATTGAGGTTGGAAGCCGATAACAACGACTAGTGTATTACACGGACGCTCGGTTTTCCCCTCTATTAGGAGGGAAGCCATGTATAATGTTATTATTAGTGATAGTAACTCATCCTCGTTGTATAACGGTTAAAATGTTATTATTTGGTTTTTGTAGTGGGTCAATATCCTAGGCCAAAATTTATGACACGTCTAAAAGGCTACACCGGTCTTCAGCGAGTAATTCTAGTCATGACTATAATAACATTAAGCATAAGATCTTATAGCGAGTAAGACTATGGTGTGCAGTCTACACACATGAGCTTCCTCAGGTTTGGGAAGGGGTATTAAAACTATTCATAGCATTCAAATTGTATTACATTTGTTTTCCATAATTAGGGGTTGTTATAGGGTTGTTCTCCAACTGTAATGATGGATTGGCTCAGTGTTAGATGCATGTTAGGTTATTCATGGCATATGGATGATGTGACTAAGGCGTTTATTCAAAAGATCATTATAGAAGGTAGTGTATGCATCCTATTGTGATTTCCTTGCATCGGTAATAGTAGTTTGTACTTCATATGATAGGCTGATTGATTGGACTTAGAAGTCCGTTGTGTAATCCAAGAAGATTATTTATGATAATATATATAATTAGAGAGATAAATACAACTAAGTTGAAAATTACATAAGCTCTATGACTTATCATTCTATAATATAATGTTGTTGTTTGGAGATGAAAACTTGGTTAGATGATCTTAATTCGACATTTTTCGGCATCCATTCATAAGGAACTTTCGAGTATGGTATCACAATGTCTTAAGATCTATTTACTTAGTTGTGTGGATCTTTGATTGTTAGTCGTGGAACATAGGATAAGGTTCGGGAACAAGTTAGAGACTTAGAGTATAGGCTTTTATGATATTGTGATAATCGAAAAATTCGGGAGTAAACAACATATTAAATTGGGTAAATGCCTTAAGTGTAAAGGATTAAAAACCTTAGTTGTCAAGTAGAATACATTATTGATATGAAGCCTGAGACAAATGATGTGTTATACATGTTATTGGATACCCCTAAATATGGGAATGGTAATGATTTATATGTCGATATATGAGATGAACTATAATCTCTAAGTGTTAGAGTAGGTGTGGTCCTAATATCACGATTTTGTGTCCTTTACACACTCGCATTGATTTTATTCCAAAAATCACTTTCATTTAGGACCATTGTGTAACACTTTTTCAAACACTTTTATTTCATAAAAATGTTCCAATGTACATAAAATTTCCATTTTCCCCTTTACTTTAAAACCCATCTTTTTCTATATGTTCAGAAGTGTAGATTTTCCAAAAAAAATATTTAGTTATACACACTAAATTTTGAATGTTTTACTCATTAACACTCATTGAAATCTTTGGAGTTAACACACTTTTCAAGTTAGAAATCTCTTTATTTCATTACTTTCTTTACTAAGGGAACCATTTGATATTTTGAAGATTCTAGATTTTTAAGGATTTTTTTTATATAAACGATTCTATATAATGTATGTGAGCATATTTTCATACTCCAGGGGTTTGAATTATAATTGGTTTACTTCATATTCTTTAACTTAGGGGGTTAAACAAAAAGATTATTCATCGTGGGGAAAAATAAACAGACTAGCCCGTACACCTTTTGATTTACAACCCATGTCATTGAAACTTATTTTTAAGGATAATGCATATCTAACCCCAAGGTTTGGGGTCATTTTGAAACTTAGAGTCTTCCTTAATAGAGGACCCCTTTGTGGCACCTTTACCACTAGTGTAGTTTAGATTAAGAGCGATGTTTATATTGTACGTTTAGAGGAGACTCCAAAGGGTATCTTTCGTTCCAATCACATTAGGAACATCCAATCATCTTTATTGCTTTCATCCTTCTGTATGGAAAATATGACACTTATTCACGAGTTTTACCCAAACATAATGATTCTGTTAGAGGACCCTATAACTCTTGCATTTTTTTATGTTTTCGAGAGATCATTTTAGCTGAGGATATTACTAATAAAGCAATTCACCTTGATTGTGTTTATCATCTTGACTTCTATCTCCATTAGACTCATGGGATTTCACACAATTGTCACATTCCTTTCCAGTCGTTCGATGACTTAGGGTGATAGATCATTTTGTTAGCTTTATCTTTATCCCATATACCATCTTGTACACGTTTCCATCGTCTACTACCTATATCCTCATTATAGGAATTAGGATTTTGGATATGAGCTTTCATGTTATTATAGGGCATCACATGATGGATTTACCTTATAGTATTTTAGACATCATCCGTCATGGTTCCAAGGATGGGTTTCTTGAAGCTTTACCTTATATTCACTTTGGGTTCCCACGCGATCTTATCATGAGTAATCTTGTATCTTGTTTTAAGGGACAGGTCTTTAAGCATCATCTTATTCGGGATCCTCCAATTATCGACCCTCCAACTTACATTGCCATTTAGGACATCGCACAATGTGGAGATGATGTCACATAAACATTAGCCCCTAAATTTAGACCCACTCCAACCCTTGATTCTACCAGTCCACGTGTACATCAATATACCCGCACAGTCCTCGAGTTTCAATTTGCTCAGATTCAATTTACCAAGGACACTATCGCTGATGGATGCCATGTAGCAAGATATTCTTTATATTGTGGAATAAGAAAATAGATTGGATATATGATGTTAATGATAATAATGTTGTTGATGATCGTGTTAACATCTTAGGTTATGATGAGATAAACGTTACTATCTCTGATGACGATTGTAAAACCACCAGCTTTATACCCAGAATATGTTGTCTTCTCTGAGTCTGTCGAGTCCATAAAGATCTGATTATACCCAGAATATGCATCCATGAAGCTCATTAGCTCATGTCTAGCTATGGCATCCATCATCTGATCTATACGAGGTAAGGGAAAATTGTCCTTTGGGCAAGACTTGTTTAAATCAGTGAAGTCTACATACATCCTCCATTTCTCATTATCTTTAGGCACTATGACAGCATTAGATAGACACTCAGGGTATATAACTTCTTTAATAAACTCGGTCTCTTCAAGCTTCCGAACCTCATCTCTTATGACTTCATACTTCTCTTTTGAATATATCCTTCTTCTCTGCTTAATGGAATTAGCATCCTCTACAACATTGAGTTTATGACACATAATCTCAGGATCAATACAAAGGCATGTCTGTATGGCTCCAGGAAAAGATACTATGTCTCTTCCTTAACAGCTTCACTAGCTCCTCCTTCACCTCAGGCTTTAGGGATTTGTCGATTTGGATGGTTTTTTCTGGCTCACCCTCATTGAGGATGATGGATTCTACCTCCTCCGCTGCCTCTCCATTTTTTTAGCTTTGCTTCGTCTCTGGGGTCAAGGGTGTCAATGTTATAAGTGGTTGTTGCCCTCTTATGAGCCTATCTCTCTTCTGCAGACCTTTGAAGGCACGACCTCAAATTCCTTGAGGGCTACTCGTCCCATGATGAGGTTATAGGCTGAGAAGACATTTTCATCCATCACAAAGAAATTAATTTTCCTAGTCAACCTCTTAGGCCAATCATCTCCCATTCTCACATCCATTTCATACATACCTAATGGATGAACCTTTTCACCACTGAAACCAATCAAGGGATGATGATAAGGAACAAGCCTAGCTCTGTTGAGGCCTAAGCTTTTGAAACGGGGCCAAAACATAACATCTGCAGAACTTCCCCCATCAACTAGGATCCTATGAACTTCACACTAATGCACCCTTATGGTGATGACTATAGGGTCATCATAGGGAGCTAAGATACCTTTGAAATCAAGTCGCGAGAAGCCGACCACAAGAGTGTCCATATCTACCTTCTTTCTCTTCTCGTGCTTAACCTCTGTAGATGCAAAGTTCACAACCTCGAGTTTAGTCACTGCTTTAGCCTCAGCCCTATGAGCCTTGTGATCAGCTACCTCTGAGCCACCCCCTGCTAGCCCTCCACAGATAGTGTTCACACTGAAAGAGATCATATCGACCCTCTTCACTGGGACATTATCATCTTTTAGTGGGAGGTCAGGGTCATCGTCATCATCATCTGAGTCATCAGCTCTTCTGGCAGGGGTATCTTCCCGGCACTTATCATTTCTGTTCTTTTTAGGGTTGTCTCTTCCCCCCTTAGAAGCTCTATTATCCACATACTTTCTGATCTTTCCAGAATTCAACATTTTTTTTATCTCGTCCTTAAGGGCAAAATATTTGTCAGTTAGGTGGCCGTGATCCTGATGGAACTCGCACCATAAATTCTTGTTTCTCTTATGTGGAGGAGCCTTCAGCTTCTCTGGACATCTCAGGGACCTATCATTCTTTATTTCATTGAGAATTTGTTCGTAGCTCACAGTTAAGGGAGTATAATTCGCAAACTTGTCGTCTCCAGACCTCTTCTTTCCATCCCTTTTCTTTTGACACTTCCCGCCGCTACTTCCATTCTCATCCTCATATTTCGCGATCATTATTTCTTATGGGTTCATGACCTTTCCAGTTGCTGCTAACAGCTCGACCATGGACTTAGGTGGGTCTTCATTAAGTTTCCAGAGTAATTTCCCCTTCTAAAGTCCTCCTATAAGGGTTGTCATGGCTATACCCCTTTCATAATCTTCTACCTCCAATTTTTCCTTGTTGAACCTCGCGATATAGTCTCTGAGGCTTTCATTCTTCCATTGCTTCACATAAACCAAGTGTGTTGTCTTCTTCTGAGGTCTTACCCCAAAACAAAAGTTGTGAATAAATCGCTCGGCCAAACCTTTAAAACTCTCGATTGAATTTTTAGGAAGAGAAGTGAACTAGATATGTGAAGCCCCAGTTAGTGTGCTTGAGAAATCTCGGCACCTCATCTCATCAGAGATTGAATAAATGTCTATTGCAGATTGTTACATTTTGATATGATGGACTGGGTTGGTAATTCTATCGTACTTGGGAGACACTACTCGAGGTTTAAATTTGGCAGGGGTTGGGAAGTTAAAAATCCTTTCCATAAATGGTGATCCCTCTGAGTACTCCCTCTATAATGGGTCTCGACTTTTTATGAGGTCCCCTATCTTCTTTTCAAGACTTTGAATGGAATCGTTCCATAGTTTAGCAACGTCGTCCTGGCCAAGGTTATCCCCAGCCACCACTACACCAAAATGGGCAAATTGTCACCTTTCAGCCGGCCAGCCTTGTCAAGGTCGTTGACCGTGACAAAAAACACGCGTTTTATGTCACGGTCATTGATCTTGACACGACCGTGACAACTAATTGTCACGGTCATTGACCGTGACAAGTCCGTGGCAAATTTAATTGTCACAATCTTGTCACGGTCAATGACCTTGACACGACCGTGACAACTTTTTCAGCAAAAACCCTTTCCCCCTTCTTTTTTCCCTCCCACCGTTCCCTCCCTCTCTCTCGACGCTGCTCTCTCTCTCTCTCTCTCTCTCTCTCTCTCTCTCTCTCTACTTTCAGGTCCAATTTCTCTCTCTCTCTCTCTCTCTCTCTCTCTCTTCCAGTTATATATATATTTGTGTGTATATTTATGTGTGTATGTGTATATATATATGTGTATGTGTGTGCGTGTGTGGGGGTGGGGCGGGGTGGGGCAGGGTGGGGGAGGGGGTGGTGGAGGGGGCAGGGGGTGGGGTGGGGTGGGGTGGGGTGTGTGTGTGTGTGGTGGTATGTGGTGTGTGGTGGGGGAGGGGGTGGTGGAGGGGGGCAGGGGGTGGGGTGGGTTGGGGTGTGTGTGTGTGTGTGT
The DNA here is from genome assembly GCA_949130495.1 of Sambucus nigra. Classification (NCBI taxonomy): domain Eukaryota; kingdom Viridiplantae; phylum Streptophyta; class Magnoliopsida; order Dipsacales; family Adoxaceae; genus Sambucus; species Sambucus nigra. The sequence continues at coordinate 75,300,608 of OX422210.1, read as the reverse complement.
GTGGTGGTGTGTGGTGGGGGAGGGATAATTCACGGGCTTTAGCTAAACTAGGGTTTTATAGAGTTTCGCTCCTACTACTTGGGAATGACTATACTAGGGACCAAAGATAAATAAATAAACTGGATTCAAAGTAAATACTAGGAAATCCCAATTTATAACCGTCTAATTTATATCCTTTATAAGTCTATCAAGGGGTATCACAATCCAAATTATTTCTTGGACGTGAATTCCTCCAAATTATGATCTCATACCTATTCACACAATGATTGACCAACTTGCGAGGATCTATTGTTCTAACATATAATTGAACTTCACCCATCGCAATCGAAGAAATAATTGTTAAAGAAATTTAATATCCATAACCCTAGGGATTAAGAATCTATGAACTTTTTGCAAACGATATGAGATTTCCCATGTTTAATCAAGAACATCCTTAGACTTGTGGGGGGTGGGGTGTGTGTGTGTGTGTGTGTGGTGTGTGGTGGGGGAGGGGGTGGTGGGGGAGGGGGTGGTGGAGGGGGGCAGGGGGTGGGGTGGGGTGGGGTGTGTGTGTGTGTGTGATGTTCAATTTAGTTGGTGCACAAACTAACGGTCAAAGTAATAGTATATAATTCCAACATTTCAAACTACTTGAACATCACAAATGGATACGTACTTAAAATATAAATTGAGATAACCTTAGAATCTAATTAGGGTAAAAATATAATGGCATCAACTAACATATATACACAACACTAAAAGTAGACATCAATTTTATAAATAATTGATAATAGTTGGATAATAAACATCGGGAGGGGGTGGGGGTGGGTGGGGTTTTGAATATTATTTACATTCAAAATAAATAATTGATAATAGTTGGATAATAATTGGATAATAATTGATATTTTCATTAAAAATAAATATTTCATTCAAAAATATTGGATAATAATTGATATTTTCATTTAAATTGATAATAATTTTATTCATGAAATTAATTCAATTAGGTAAAACCCATGATAATGAAATTTATGCTACAATTATAATTATCTCATGTCATAATTTTATTGATAAACAATATATGTAGTTGTCACGGTCGTGGTGGGGGAGGGGGTGGGGTGGGGTGGGTAGGGGTGGGGTGTGTGTGTATGTGTGTGTGTGTGTGTGCGTAGGTGCGTAGGTGTGCGTGTGTGTGTGGCGGTGGGTGGGGGTGGGGGTGGGGGTGGGGCACCCATTTAATAACTCTTTAAATATTTGGAAAAAAACATAATATTACAAAATTGAAACGAAATGGTATTGACGGAACTTACACATACGTTATAATATAGACGGAACATTTTTTTATCTGTACTATTAATTCAATTAATTCAATTAGGTAAAACGAAATGTGTACTATTAACATTTTTTTTTATCTGTACTAATAACATTTTTTTTACAGCAAAAATGTCTCCTTCAGATGTTAAGGCGAAGATGATGATGCTGTTTATGATGATGTCGTCTGGGTTCGGTGGTAGCAGAGGCGACGAGGGCTCCTCCACCGCTAGGCTCCCCAAATATGGAAAATTTGGGATTACCATCGAAAACAAGTCGGAGCTTTTAGCGAGATCCCTCGAGATGCTAAAGACGGTCATCGGCCCGGAGTGAGCTCGCGGGTGGCCAAATCTAGGATCATCGGATTGGAGACGAGCGACACCGGGTTGTCTCGAACGGTGGATTCACACGACGCGAAGCTGTCCCGTTTGGAGGCGACGGTCCAAGATACGTACGCATTCATGAAGTGTAAGTTGGGTGGAGACCGTAAAGGGAAAGGGAAAGGGAAAGGGAAAGGGAAGGAGAAGGCGGTGGAGGAGGAGGTGCGGGAGGACGAGGCGCAGGATGACGAGGATGTGGACCTCGCTGCTTCATCACCGACACGTTCGTACTTCGACGATCCACTTCCCTATTTGACGCCCTCCAACAGACCATTGTCGACAATTGGTTGGCCGAGCGTGTTCATATTGGACGTATTTGATGGCCAACGGATAGGGCGGGGGTTGAGGGACCCGAATATCGTCGAGGGTGGAATAGTCCATGGACGTGTGCTTCAAGAGATGGAGTCCAGGGTGCTCGTCACGCATGTCATACCCGGGAAGGAGAACTCTTATTGTGGTTGCGCGAACAATGCGGCACGACGTATATTAGTGGGTGCGTCAATTCGTATGTCGTGTGGCCTACTCTCCTCCTCAGTTTTATCCAAGACATGTAGTAACATTATTTTTAAGTTTGTCCATTTTAATTATATTTGGATTATATCGTCATCTATATTGTTTTTACTTTGAATATTTGGATTATATCGTCATGAATATATATTTGCATTATCTTTAGTTTGTGTTGGATATATGATGTTTGGAACAGGTACAACGTTGCTATAACAGGTACAAATATACTGCTGGGTAGTGGCGGTGGCCATACTGCCCAGCAGATTTTTTTTAAATTCTGCCCAGAATTGTCACGGTCATTGACCGTGACACGTCCATGACAAATTTTGTCACGGACGTGTCACGGTCAATGACCGTGACAATTCTGGGCAAGAGGGGTCACGATTATGTCACGGTTTAGAACCATGACAAACGTGTCACGGTCATTGACCTTGACACGACCGTGACAGAAAACGCGAGATTTTTGTCAAGGTCAATGACCGTGACACGACCGTGACAAAAAAAGTTGTCTTGCCTCGAAATGTCACGGTCATTGACCTTGACAAGGTGGATTTGTCAAGGTCAATGACCTTAACAAATGGGCAGATTTGGTGTAGTGCACCTCCAAGGGGTGAACTGAGGGTTCCCCAGCTGCTTCACAACGTCGGCTATTGACCTCCCCCTGACCACAGTCTCGACCATATGGGGGTTGACCATTATGGGGATGGAAGCCACCTCATTCTCTTCTAGAGCCAGCAAGACTACTTGATTTGGACAACCTTTATCTTAGATTATTAAATAGGCCGAGCCTTTCAAAGGCCGACCCTCTACTCAAGCGATCAAAATATGTTCCTCTTTGGCATGCATCACAATCTCATCTTTCACACCGACCTCGGTACTGCTTGATAGGACCTACAGTGTTGTTTGAGACCTTATACGGCTCCCAATAGTCTGCCGGAGCATCCTCTGCCTCAATATTATCATACCTATCCTCGGGACAAGGTTTTCCTTACCTTCCCAGACGTAAACGCCTAGGGTCAGCAACATCCCTCCTCCGTTGAGGAGTAGGTTGGTCATTTCATGGTGCCTGGGGTGGTCCCCTACCCTCATGACGTAACTGAGTAGCTGTCAGAGTAATCATCTTCGATGAGATCCCAGGTGGTCTCATTATTATGTTCTGTCTTAGCTGGGCGAATTTCTCCTGCATTGCTTGTTAAGTTGCAGCTAAGGACTTCAAGGCTGCTACCACCTCAGCCATCTCGAACTAGGGTGGTGATTGGCTGGAACTGGATCCTCCAACACCAGATGGTGGAGGTGGTAAATTTGGTTCTATGGAAAAATACTAAAGAGCTTGTAAATGAAAACACTAGAAAAGCTTGATAACTTTAAGGATCTCTTTCAATAGTGAAACAGTTCCACGCGAAAGAGGAGGTCTGGTTCACCACCAGAGCCTCTGGTGAGGTCAAGCAGCAAAGGAGGAAGAGATGAATCCTCTTGTTCCCACAGACGACGCTAAAATGATTATGCTGGAAAGAGCACCACCAAATGAGGTGTTGATAAGCTCAAGATAACAATGACAATGGCAGCACAAAGAGTAAATATCTAGTAGAGGGAGGTAAGGAGAAGAGGAGGAACACTAGTATATAAGTGGTTCAGCCAATCAGGCCTACGTCCACTGTGAGTGTGTGAGTAATTTCATTATAATGAGGACACTAATAGCCTGTGATACAATCTCTCAAGATTTTGATCTCTACTGTGTAAACCAACAGAGTTTCAGCTAGGGTTGCGATTTTTTATTCTGTCTCCCTGCAGGAATTTCGTCATATTATGACATGTGAGACGTCTAAAGATGCTTAGGATATACTCCAACTCACCCATGAAGGAACCAATGCTATTAAGTCTTCCAAACTCGAAAACCTCACCACCAGTTTGAGACGATTAATATGTTAGAGAGTGAGACCTTTGATGAGTTCTACGCTAGATTATCCAATATAGTTAATTCGTTGTTTAACTTGGGAGAGAAGAGACTCAACAACTGAGTGATAAAGAAAATCTCAAGGTCGTTGCCTAACAGATTTAACCCAAAAGTGACTGTTTTAAATTCTTTAGGGTTACTTGACTCGACGAAACTACAAGATCTTTTAGGTGACCTACAAACTTATGAGCTTGGCATGTTTACCTCCAAGAATGTGATGAAGAAAGAGAAGGGCATTGCTTTGAAAACCCGAAAAGAGGAAACAATAGTTTCAGATGATGAGTCAGACATTGAATCCGAAGATGTGGCCATGTTGGCAAAGAAGTTCAAGAAATTTCTCAAATTTCGAAAGCACTCGAAAGATGACAAAAGATTTGAGAGAGAAAGAACAACAAGGCCGATTGCGTTCCTAAGAATCGTAGTGAGAATGTTGAGAAGGATAATTCAAAGAGGTGTTTTGGTTATGAAGGTTATGGCAATAGGGTAACTAAATGCCCCACTCAACTAAGGAAGGAGGTTGAGAAATCGATAGCTTATAATGCCACCCTTAGTGATAGTGACCCAAAAGAGGAAAACGATTCCCCCAATGAGCGTAACTTTATCGTGTTCATGGCTAGTCACATGAGAGACGACGAGAAATCTTCCCATGAAGATATATCTTTGCATGACAATTCCAAATCCATAGTTAATGAATCTGAAGTGGGTGAGGGTAATGTGAGTAAAAAAGAAGAAGTGGAGGAAAGTGAGTACCTCTCCATTAATCTCCTAAATAAATAAATTGCTTCCATTGTTGACCTCCCAGGCATAAACCAAAATTAAGAATGAAGATGAAGATGAAGATGAGGAAGATGAAGAAGAAGATGATGATGAGACCCTAGGAGGTTTCATCACTAATGATGACGATGTGGCGAAAGAAGTAGAAAGTGATGAAGAAGAAGAAGAAGTAGAAAGTGATGAAGAAGAAGAAGAAGAAGAAGAAGAAGAAGAAGAAGAAGAAGAAGAAGAAGAAGAAGAAGAAGAAGAAGAAGAAGAAGAAGAAGAAGAAGAAGAAGAAGAAGAAGAAGAAGAAGAAGAAGAAGAAGAAGAAGAAAGAAGAAGAAGAAGAAGAAGAAGAAGAAGAAGAAGAAGAAGAAGAAGAAGAAGAAGAAGAAGAAGAAGAAGAAGAAGAAGAAGAAGAAGAAGAAGAAGAAGAAGAAGGAGGAGGAGGAATAATTTGACGAAGAAGATAATGAAGAAGAATAAATGATTAATGGCAACTAGAAGGCATGTGTGATGATTGAGATGTTTTGTGGCTATAAATTTTTACTTCTAAGTTTTTTTTATTCTAGAAACCAAAACTTTCCTTTTGATTTGAATGTTCTACTAAACTATCATGTATCATATGTTTTCTTTCTTTTCATTTTTCTAATCCTTTTTCCCTCAGTGTGATGAAATCATTTTTTTTCTTTATAGTTTGATATAATGCTAGTTTTTTTACATTAGTTCAAAATTAAAACTTCATGTATTGTTCGTGGGAAGTCATAATTGTCATACAATCCTCTGATATGTTTGAACATTTAAAATTTGCATACTAAAATGAATTATTTACTAAAACTGTTATGGAAGCATTATAATGGGTTTTGAGGAAATTAGAATTATTAATAAAAGTATGCATCCAGCATGACACCCGTTGATGAGATATATTATTTTTTAGCAACAAAAAAGTTGATTGAGACAATAGTTTTGGGCTAGTTTATTTAAAAGTTGGTTAAACTTTGGAAGATTTTTAAGTGTATATTATTTGTAGAGAATGTAACTCATGTTTTCAAAACTTCAAGGGGAATTATATTGAAAGGAGAACTATAGCACCTGTTAAAGTCACTTGAATATATTATGTTTTTTTTTCACATAAATCAAATGCTTATGTAACTTAAAAGCATTCATCCTTGCAGTATCTTAGATGACCAGCTTCCATCATGAGAGTGCGCCACCAATCAATGATTAAACTTGTTTAATTAAATTCCAATTTTTTAATCTCAAAAACCTTAACTCTTGCAAATAAATGTGATTGACAAATTAAATAAATTCAAGCATGCAAAGCAATCACAATATGAGGAAAAATCCCCCAAATGGAAAAACCTTTTTATTTCACTATAATGCTTAACACTTACAATTATAGAGAAATACAGCTTGACACACGAATACCCGCAAGCGTCGATTCGTTGTCGTCCGTAAGAGATCCTGCAAGATCTCCAAGTCAGTAATGGAGAACAACCTTCTTCTCCATAATAATACTCCAGATTTGTGAATCAAAAAGGTTTAAACCTTAAAAGATGAAGTCTGAAAAATGAGAAGTTATGTTGTAAACGTAGGTACAAAAGACTTAAGAAACGTGTATACAGAACACTGCTATTTATACGAAAATCGAGGCGGCGTGTCGCTCGAACGAAATGGAGTTGTTGCTCGAACGATGCCATGTGTCGCTCGGACGACTTCGTGCGACATTGCTATGTCGCCTGAACGATAGTAGCAAGTCACTCGAACGACGTCAGCGACATTTTTCTCTTCAGCCCAACACTTAGAGAAATTTCTTCTTTTGAAGTACAACATTTCAAATCCTTAAAATATATTTTATAAAAATTCCCAAATAATTATGTAATCATTAAAAACTCCAAATTAATTATTTTATCATAAATGCGAGTGGAGTAGTGGGAATGTTGAAGACGCACGTTGCATGTTGCACGTAAAGGTTTCACTACGCACGTATGAAGATAGTGGGAGCATGATAACTTCGGATTCAGATCGAGGCCGTCATGGATGAACGTGTTGATGTGCCAAATGTAGCGGTATTAGACATACTAACTGTGATCTGGGATACATAGAAAACTTCCTAGATTCTAAACGGACATTTATAAAATCATGTCCTTACACATCATTAAACGTGATGATATAAGTGAAACGGATTGTTTCTAAAATAGTCCTTATACTTTTAATTCTAGATAATTGTAGTAGATTTTAAGTTAATATTAGGTGTTACAGATTTTTTTATACATAGTAGTGGCTATGAAAAATAAGATGTTAGTCAGAACGTAAATGACCTCATTCTAAGAAGTAGAATCATTGGTTAGCTGATGCACTCTTCGTAGCTTGTTAAGTTGATTTCAAGTTAGCTAGTTCAGTTCAGGGTTCAAGAACTGCTAATTATTTTCATTGACCATTTACATATGCATTCATCGTTCTACCACTAGCGCGACATTCATCGCCTGAGCAACAATAGCGGCCACCTCATTAGCATTCATCGTTCCCTGTGCCGGAGCTGCTGGTTGCTCGGCTTGGGCACGCCTATCCTTTGATGCACGTCTCGGGGGCATCTAAAACGTGAAGAAATTTATTAGTCTACAGTTATTATCAAATCTTAAATATCTGAAGACGTAATCGTAAAAGCAAGAATACAACAATCCTAAAATAGGGCTCTATAATAAAAATGTTAAGCTGAAAGCGAAATAAGCCGTACAAATCCTATGGACACTAGAACCTAATGCTCTGATACCACCTGTGACACCCCGCCTAATTAAATACCGGGTGATCAGTCCTTTATTAAATTATAATCAAGGTGAACGGTTGGTTCATTCTTAGCATCACTGTCGTAAAAATAAATTTTCATAATTAACACCCTAAATAATTAAGCTAAGTGTCAAAACCATTTTTAGACTTTACTTTCCAAGTTTTATTTATATAAACCAACAATTAAACTGGACATCATTCATAAATAAAGGATCACACAACAACTATCCTGGAATATATAAATCCAAATAACCAAACATTCAATTAATCGAATCCAACATTAAATACTTAAATGAAAAACATCCTGACAATAATAATCCCAAAGTGCAAATACTGGAAATAAATGGATTACAATATCCAATAAAACTACTGAATAATGGAAAGGGCGACACATGCCCAACTGGAATAAATAATGCTAGGAATCGAATCAAATGAATGAGGTCGTCTAAACAAGAGGCCTGCAACTCCTACCTAAGCTGAAGCGCGTTCCTTCCAAAGGATCCTATGCAAGACGCCCCTGTGGATGGGCACCTGTAATATATACATATATATACAAGAGGGAAAAGAAGATGGAAACGGGACAGAGCCCGATTGTAAAAACGATTTAAAATTTGTTTAGCAAGTATTTAAAATGTTTACTGGTCAATGCAACACCGAAATTCTCACATCTCTTCTAATGTGCACAGCTATCGCACTAACCTTCCCAACGGTTTGACTTATCTTATCTTAAGTTACTCGTAAGATTTTAAACTGACGAATTCAACTGTTTAAAAAGGTAGAATTCATTTAATAACAAAGTTCCCATTTCACCTTTATTTGTTAATAAAGTTTCCCGGTAATATACTATACTTTCAAAACACGTATTTCTCAATTGAAATCATTATTCATTTCTTACTAGCCATAAACACACGAGGTAATTCACATATTTCAAAATTTAATATATATATTAAATACCCATGTAATAAATAAATATATATATATATTCTAACCGCACCCCACATAAAAATTATGGTGCGGGCATACTCTGTTATCCAGTCCCCGTATCACTCGTACTAAGGGAAATACAGGTTCAAAATCACTCTCGAACTGTATTAACATAAACACAACAACATTGAGGCGAAGCATAGAGTCCCGGTCTCTAAGAGGTCAGCACATGCCCCCACGTCTCTTAGGCCGTCTGACTATCGATCCGATTAGCCTGTACCAAAGGATCTCTATCTTCTAGGGTACGAGTCAATATCCCCCATATAGGTCCCATCGAGATAAGACTGTCCCGACGCGATAACCTCAGGGATAGCAAGTAGCGCGGGCATGGTTTTCCCACGTATATAGTATATGCATAAACACAGACATATAAATATACTACTATTACCACATCAAAATTAGGTACATCACATAACCCATAATTACGATATTTATCCTTATTTCTCATTATATAGTTATCACGTATAATGGTTTGTCACTTACTTTAATTTGAGGGATTATTCCAACTTACTACGTAACACTCATGGATTCTATTCTCCTAAGTGTAAAATTCAGTAGGTACTCATCTATTTTTCCAATGTAACTACCTTATGTGTCTCTCCCTTTAATACATAATTCCATCGTCCCTTATATGTGAACATCTCCATAAAAATGTAAATCTCGTCTTACATTAATGGTTTTCATATATTTTTTTTATAAGTCCTACCGGTCTCCTTTATCACCTAAAATATTTTAATAAGGATGTCCAAAGATTATTACTCATATAAATCGAATTCACTATTTAAAGGGGAAACATGAGTCTTCCAGGAAGGGTCGATCGATCGATGGCAGGGGATTGATCGATCGATCGATGCGTCGATCGATCAACCCTCTTGGTTCGATCGATCGATCAAACAGGTATGGCGAATTCTGCAGATTAACAGTTATGGGTTCTATAATCTAATCTCACCCAAATTCAGATTTTTAACGCCCAAACTCCCAAAAATTTGTACTACAAACATTATAAACCCAAATTAAACATCTCCTACGTAAAGCATGCGAATTTTCATCAATATCCATGGATTAATGGGCCAAAACTTACATAAATCTCATGAACCCTAGAAATTTCTTTAACTTTGTTCTAATCTGTATTTTTCCAGAATTTCTACTTCTAATTCATCACAAATACATGGTTAAACCTCTACATATGAAGGGGATTTCCAGATTTTCATTCATATCATTACTACATGCAATTTTTCTATCTCCCGCGTAGGTTAATCAACCCTAAACTAACATAAATGACGCATTAACGAAATTAAGCAAGATAAATACTTGCCTATAGATTTTAGGGTTCTGATTTGTGGATGAATTTGGTATGGTTGCCTTCCCCGTCGCGCGATCTACGCGTTGGTGGTGGTGGCGGTGCAACCGGATGAATTTTTGGCCTTGGAAAGCTTTTTACCTTCCTCTCTAATTTTCGTTCTAAGGTTTTGAGTATGCTAAACCTAAAAGACCATTCCAAATGGCTGATATATCCTATTAAATTTCGTGGGTTTAATTACCCAAAATCACAAAATGTCTAAAATGCCCTCCCGGGAAACTAATTAAGCCTAAGAACACCCCGAGACCCAAACTAAACCCCCGGGTACCCTTTTCTGACTATCTCGATCCTTCTGGACACTTTGATGCACTCGAAATGACCATACGGGTAACTTATAATTTATGCACTTTAATTAATCAATATTTAGTCCCGACGCGACACGGGCGGGTCCCGACTCAAATTTCTAAAATTGTCATTTTATTCACTCGTGACATTTAATCGTACCAATTTTATATTACTTTACTCATTAGTAATATTCAACAAGTTTCCAATGATTACTAACTCTCGTCATCTTAGTAATTAAAAATAATTAATTTTCGAATTTATATTAAATTAATAACTCACATTTAATTTAGATAAATCCCCAAATTTAGAAAGCATAAAAATACGGGGTATTACATACTTCCCCCCTAATAATGGAATTTCGTCCCGAAATTCGGAAAATAAGGTATACTTGGTAAGAATAAATCTAGGTATCTCTCGCGCATATCTGCCTCGTGCTCCCAGGTGGATTCCTCCACATTATGATGCTCCCACTGGACACGTACGAGTGGAACTACCTTCGACCTCAATCTCCTCTCGCTATGGTCTAGGATAGCCACTGGTCTCTCCTCGTAAGAGCTGTCAGGATGTAAGTCTATATCTTCTATCGCGATGTGGGTGTGAGCCATGTCATCCCGAAGGTATCGTCTCAATGACGAAATGTGGAATACATCATGAATGCGATGTAAATGCTCTGGCAACCCCAATCTGTATGCTACCGGTCCAATCCTCTCTATAATGGGGAATGGTCCCACGTACCTCGGGGCCAATTTCCCTTTCTTTTCGAACCTCATCACTCCTTTCATAGGAGATGCCCGAAGTAATACTTGGTCCTCCACATTAAACTCTCGGAAGAACCGTTTCGCATCGGCGTAGCTTTTCTGCCTGTCCTGGGCTACTCGAATGCGACTCCTGATCATCTCAATCCTAGCGGAGGTTTCCTGAATCACCTATGGTCCGAGCAACTTGTTGTCCCCCACCTCTAGCCAACAAGTTGGGGAACGACAAGGCCTGCCATACAGATCCTCGAATGGAGCCATACCAATCATGAACTGATAAGAGTTATTATAAGCGAACTCCACTAGTGGAAGATGTTGTTCCCAACCTCCTACAAAATCAAGGACACACATGCGTAGCATATCCTCCAACATCTGATTTGTACGCTCTGTTTGTCCATCTGTCTGTGGGTGATAAGCTGAACTCAGCCTCAACTCTGTACCCATAGCATCCTGAAAGGTCTCCCAGAAATGTGACATGAAAATCTTGTCTCTATCTGACATAATATTCAGGGGCACCCCATGTAATTTGAAAATATCAGCAATGAACAACTGAGCATACTGACTCGTGGTATAATCTGTCCACACCGACAGAAAATGAGCCACCTTGATCAAACGATCCACAATCACCCAGATGGAGTCGTGGCCCCGCTGTGATGTAGGCAACCCTGTAATAAAATCCATGGAAATACTCTCCGACTTCCACGCGGGTATTTCCAATGGCTGAAGCAATCTCGACTGTTTCTGGTGGTCCACCTTTACCAACTGGCAGGTAGAACACTTGGACACGAACTCAGCAATGTCCTTTTTTATCCCACTCCACCAGTATTACCACCTCATATCCTGGTACATCTTATCTCCCCTAGGATGTACTGCAAATTGGAACCCGTGAGACTGAGTCATCACTGCATGGCGTAAGTCTGCTCCTTCTGGGACCACCAATCTCCCATTAAACCTTAAACCCCCATCAGAACTAATAGAATAGGACTCATCTCCCTCAGCAAAAAGTCTTACAATCTGCTCCTGGCAAAACGGGTATGCGGTCTGTGCTTGTATCACCCTTGTAACAATCTCGGGTGTCACTGTCATAACAAATATGAAGGAACGGGCTACTGCGTCCTGGTGACCCAACTCTTTCCACTTTGCTTTCTAGACGTCCTCTACATCATCTACCGGCCTATGGCTCAACGCATCAGCAACTACGTTGGCCTTCCCCGGATGGTACTATAGGTCGAACTGATAGTCCTTCATAAATTATAACCACCTGCGTTGACGCATATTCAGCTCTCGCTGAGTGAACAGGTACTGCAGTGACTTGTGGTCTGTGAACAAGTGAAATTTCTCCCCTAATAAGTAGTGTCTCCATATCCTCAAAGCAAAGACGACCGCTGCTAACTCCAGGTCGTGGATGGGTTAATTCTTCTCATGTGGCTTAAGCTTGCGGGAGGCAAAAGCTATAGCCTTCTCCTCCTGCTGAAGTACTCCCCCAAGTCCCCGTAGAGAGGCATCGGTGTAAACCATTGTAATACCCCGTAATTTTAAATGACTTTTAAAATGGGTTATATTTTAAATTAATGGATTAATTAGATTTTATTATTAATTAATTCATTCGAGTTTTATCCGGACTGTGGATATGGATATGGATGATTCTGAATATTACTTAAAGATATTTAGGTAATATATGAATGTGATGTCATTGAGATGACCGTATGATATAAATTCGGTAATTTATATTTTTTAGTCAGACGCGGTATGGGACGTGTCGGGACTAGTTTATTAAATTAAAAAGGGAAATTTATTTTCTATCGACCTAATAGTCATTTCGACTGCGTAGTTGCGTCCGGAAGGTTCGAAATAGTCAGAAAAGTCTATTTGGATGTTAATTTTGAGTCTCGGGTCATTTGGAAATGAATAGACAACCCGAAAGGGCATTTTGGTCATTTTTCTAGGGAGGATGAATAGTGATTTCGGATTTGGCACTATTATAAGAATAGGTAGATTAAGTGAATGGGAGTTATTCATCTCCTCTTCACAAATAAGAGCATCCATCTTTCTAGAGAGAGTGTGAGAGTGCTTGGGAAGGGAAAAGTCACTTGGGAAGGAGAAGAACAAGAACCAAGGTTCACCACCACCAACCACCACCGGAGTTTGACCGGAGAAGGAACAACCAACTGAGATATACTACACCAAAGGATCATACCTACAAGAAAGGCAAGTGTTTAATAATAGCAATTTAAGTTTGTATATTGTCCATGTTAGAATAGTATGAAAAGAGAAGATTTTTCATGTTTGGAAGAGATAATGGATCATTAAATGGATTTCTGGAAAACTGAAATGATATAGGAATTTAACTCATGTGTTAGGATATTAATAATCCACAAATTAGTCATTAATCTTTTGAAGAAATGATGGAAACCATTGATGTGTTCTTGAAGAGGTTATGTTAATAAATTTCTGGGAATAAGGAGATAAACATGCTTTTTAATCCAATCCTTTGATGATTCTAGGATGTTTAGAGTATTGGAAATCGTTCATATATGTTGCTATATCATGAAGTAAAGTTTATAAGACATTTGGGATGTTTAGATGAAGGTTTAATTGATCAAAAGTTGGTAAACCCGTAGTTGCAGAAAATGCAGGCCTGGACCTGAGGGATCGATCGATCGACCCCTGCCTTCGATCGATCGACTTCCCCAGTTTAGGTAAAGTTGTTTCTTTTTAAATGATGATTCTTATCCCAAACCTTTTATGGATCTTTGGTGATTATTATTTGTAGATTATGGGACCTAGAAGATATCAGTAAACCCTTGATAATAGTTGAATTAAATTTGATTTGGATTCAAGTGATTTAAATGTTGGAAATTATATTGAATGTTATTTCGGTTGCTAGATTCATTTGTTAAATTTAAAATGGATACGTATGAGGATTAAAGATAGGACCAGTAGGGGTGATTTAATATAACACCTGGGTATCCTTAAGTTTTCAAGAGGGTTCAATCCTAAGTGAAAGAATATGTGTTTATAAGATATTTGAAACTATCGATTTTAACCTTATTAAAAAGGAGAACTAAACTCGTAGTAGTTCAGGGGAATGATGTTATAGACCAGTAGGATATTAGTGACTTCTTACTGAATACATGATTGAGGAAAATCCTATTTGAATCTTATGAGATGGGAGCTTAGAATACATTTGGTTGAAAGAGGTTATGAGGTTATCCCGATCGCATAGTTTAAGTTTTCGGACCTCCTCGATCGAAAAAGTTAAGTAGTAGGGTATTGGAGGGGTTCCTTGTTTGGATTTCGCTTTGCGAGACGCTCCGCGCATGAACCTTAACGACGTCAGTAGTGGAGAGATGTTATAGGATGCGAGGATAATTAATTTATGAAGTAAAGATATGATATTTTAAATGAGATATAATGCTACGTATGGAAATTATCTTAGGGTAGTGATATTACCTTATTGATATTATATTATAGGTATGATAATACCTATTTGATTGATTGATGATTATGTGTATGACATACCTAGCTTACTTGCTATCGGTGGGAGGTTTACGCGTGAGGGAAGTCATATCCTGATGAATCCATGGGATTTTTGATTTATCGCTCGAGAACATAGGTCTATGAAAGACTTATCGGGGAGTTGATAAGTCCGCTGACTGTGGGTACGTAGGTATGTGCGTAACCCATGGATATGAGAATTATGTTCGCCTCCAATTTGTTTGTTGTTTGTGGTTCGTGGAATCTTACCGAACCTGTAGTCCCCTATTCAGCGACATGCGATGATGAGACATGATAGCAGAGTAATGCATTGCACCACAGCTGTGACTCGGGGTGCTGTATTATATATGAATATATATATAATGGATTAAATGGTTACATAATTATATATTGTGGTTAGATCTATCTACGGTGATAATTGTAGATAACGGTGAATAAAATATGTTAATGGAAGTTAGTTAATAAATGTTTATGCTTTTAGAATTGAAAAAGCTTAACTCATGTTAATGAGAAATGATTCAGATTAATGAATAATGATTCATGTTAATGAGAAACTAAATCATAAAGGAGAAATGTAAATGGATAATAATGTGACGTATGGTATGGGACATACGGGGATTATGATATGGGAATGGAACTGTAATATGGAGATTAGAAAAGAGGAACCATTAACTAGGAGGTTAATAGGAAACGTTAAGTGTGCACTCTAGTTGAGAGGTGAGAATTGCAAGTGAGAGTTGGATCTAACATGTACATAATAAATGCTTTATTGCACTTGTTAAATACTTGTTGTTTTAAAAATACTCTACACATTCGGGCTCTGACCCGTTTTCTTGCATATTTTCTCTTCTATTGTATCTCTATATCAGGTGTCCAGCAACAAGGACGCCAACCATAGTTGATTTCGTCGAGCTATGGAGCTATGGAGGTTTTGCTTAGACGCTTGTCATCTTTTTGATTCACAGTATTCTTACATAGGGCATGTCGCCCAAAGGATTTCAATTATCATTTTCTGTAGGAGTTAAACTATTGTATTTGTGTCGTTTTAATACATTTAACATTGTTGGGATTGTTGTAAAGGATTTATATTATTTGGGAATGTTTATTCCAGTTGCATTTAAATTCTTTTGAGTTATTTATTTAGTGATCTGTGTTGTAGAATAAAATGTGTTGTGTTATTCTTAAACTGGAAATGGATTTTGTTAAATTAAAATTTGGAAAGTTTTTAACACCAGCTTAATTGAGTTTTGGGTGAGTTGTTAATGTTTTCGATAGTGATGCTAAGAATGAGCCAACTATATATTATGTTTTAATTTGGTATGGTATTGGCCACCCGGTATTTAATTAGGCGGGGTGTTACAGGTGGTATCAGAGCATCAGGTTCTAGTGTTCTTTAGGATCTGTACGGCTTATTGTGTCTTTAGCTTAGCGTTCTTTGATGTAGAGCCCTATGAGTAGGATTATTGCTTTTTAATTTACGCTTACGATCTTCAGCTATTTTGAGATATCAAATACTGATAGTGTTCTCTCGTTTCAGATGCCTCCTCGACGTGCACCTCAGCCCGCCCCAGCTCAGGGAACAATGACTGCAGCCGAAGTTGCTGCAATTGTTGCTCAGGCAGTCAATGCTGTCGTAGCTGCTGTTCAACAGGCTCCCGCACTGGCACCGGTTGTGCCACCCGCGCAAGGGCAAGTGTTTCCAACAGCATGGGAACGAGCGAGGGATGCCTTTCAGAAAGCGCACCCACCCGAGTTTCAGGGAGGATCAGATGTTGTGACTGCTAGCCAATGGAAGAAAGATATCCAAAGGCACTTGAGAATGATCGAATGCACTGAGGTTCAACGTCAGATACTATCCACATTAAAGCTAGTAGGGGCAGCTTTGCAATGGTGGGAAGCTACGACCACTATGGAGGAGAGGGACACAATGACTATCCAAGACTTTTGGATATGGTTTGATGGGAAGTATTTTCCTTCCGCTATCCAGACAGAGATGAGGCGGAAGCTACTTGATTTGAAACAGGGAGAGAAAACAGTGGCGGAATATGATGAAGAGTTTACTAGATTAACTAATTTGGTACCAGCTGAAGTACCTACTGAGGAGAGGAGAGTCCTAATGTTCACTGATGGGTTGAACAATAAAATTCGCCATCATTTATTGGGGAATCTTTCACTACGTACGTATGCAGATGTTCTTAATACTGCAATGCTCCACTGTCAAGATAACCGCTTCCATAATCAAGGTGTCAAGCGGGGGTTTGGGTTAGGCCAGCAAGGCAAGACTATTGGGGGCAGTTCTAGTGGGACTCAGCCGGGGCAGAGTCATCAGCGTCAGAGTGAGCAGGGTTCCCAAACAGGGGACTATGCTAAGCGTTTGCGATCTGGAGATTCGTGATTTGAGGATAGAGGTGTTGGGCAAGGACAACAGGGCCATCAGGGCCAGAAACAGGCTCAACAAGGTCAAGGGAAGGGAGGAAATGGCCAGCAGGTTCGGGGTCAACAGGGGCAAGGTGGTGGAAAGTTTGCGGGAAAATGTTTCGTGTGTGGCAAGTATGGCCATAAACGTCAAGATTGTCCTGAGAAAGACAAATTCCCTCAGCAACAACATGCTCGACAGGAGCCACAGGTACCAGTGTTTCCACCAGCTGTTCTTCCAGCTCCAGCTCCGGTGCTAGCACTACCTCCCATTCCAGCAGCACCCGCGCAGCAGGGTCAGTACGGGCGTGTATGTAACGTCCATCAGGCAGTAAATCAACAACCACCACCCGCGAATGAGGGTATGTTTCCTATCTAAGGATTATGAAGCGTATATTGATTTTGTTACGATGAATGTTGTGTGGGCAAAAGGGTTGCTAAACTTAGCCAATAGCACTGTTATTTACGTAGACTCACTGAGGGGTGTGGGACACCTTTATATTACATGTTATCACGTGGGTTTTATTTGTATCATGGGATTACTTACCTTGAGCATGTCCGAGTGTGATTCGACTATCGGCGTGAATTGATTTGTGTATATGAGAGCATATGTCTGCATCTTGTCTTCTATAAGAGAGTAGATGCGTAGACTCTATTTGAAATCGAAAGAAAACCAATTTTTTGTTTAAATCAATAAACCTGATATTTTATAAACAAATTTTGTATACCTTATTGACTAAGGACCTTAGGAGTTTCGATGACCGACTATTTTAGGAAGTAGTGTATCGGGGTGGTTCCTTGTTTGGATTTCGCTTTCGAGACACCCTACGCATGAAACTAATAACCGTTGGGAGTCGAAATAAGTTAGGTCTTTGGGAAACGAGTTTATAACTTTTGCAAAACTTTTAATATTGAAAGCGGTACGAGAGGGTGTATGGGCGCCCTGGATGATTGAATTGTCATATTAATAATTGTGAAAAGGTAAGTAATTGAGACTTCAGGATTTATTTGTTCACTACGAGAGGATCATTTTTCCCAAGTCTGATACGAGGACGGTATAGAGAAGTTTAGATAAAGTCTAAATCTGATTCAGTTGAAACTATATGGTGAGGCTTGGCGTATAACCATCGATAGGGACTTTGTTAATGTATTGTATGGGCGGTACATCTTGGATTTCTTGCGATGTGAGATTTATACTCGGAGTTGACCTTAGCTGTATGACTTATATTCCTGAATTTCGGGACAAAATTCTGTTATAAGGGGGGAAGTATGTAATACCCCGTAATTTTAAATGACTTTTAAAATGGGTTATATTTTAAATTAATGGATTAATTAGATTTTATTATTAATTAATTCATTTGAGTTTTATCCGGACTGTGGATATGGATATGGATGATTCTGAATATTACTTAAAGATATTTAGGTAATATATGAATGTGATGTCATTGAGATGACCGTATGATATAAATTCGGTAATTTATATTTTTTAGTCAGACGCGGAATGGGACGTGTCGGGACTAGTTTATTAAATTAAAAAGGGAAATTTATTTTCGATCGACCTAATAGTTATTTCTACTGCGTAGTTGCATCTGGAAGGTTCGAAATAGTCAGAAAAGTCTATTTGGATGTTAATTTTGAGTCTCGGGTCATTTGGAAATGAATAGACAACCCGAAAGGGCATTTTAGTCATTTTTCTAGGGAGGATGAATAGTGATTTCGGATTTGGCACTATTATAAGAATAGGTAGATTAAGTGAATGGGAGTTATTCATCTCCTCTTCACAAATAAGAGCAGCCATCTTTCTAGAGAGAGTGTGAGAGTGCTTGGGAAGGGAAAAGTCACTTGGGAAGGAGAAGAACAAGAACCAAGGTTCACCACCACCAACCACCACCGGAGTTTGACCGGAGAAGGAACAACCAACTGAGATATACTACACCAAAGGATCATACCTATAAGAAAGGCAAGTGTTTAATAATAGCAATTTAAGTTTGTATATTGTCCATGTTAGAATAGTATGAAAAGAGAAGATTTTTCATGTTTGGAAGAGATAATGGATCATTAAATGGATTTCTGGAAAACTGAAATGATATAGGAATTTAACTCATGTGTTAGGATATTAATAATCCACGAATTAGTCATGAATCTGTTGAAGAAATGATGGAAACCATTGATGTGTTCTTGAAGAGGTTATGTTAATAAATTTCTGGGAATAAGGAGATAAACATGCTTTTTAATCCAATCCTTTGATGATTCTAGGATGTTTAGAGTATTGGAAATCGTTCATATATGTTGTTATATCATGAAGTAAAGTTTATAAGACATTTGGGATGTTTAGATTAAGGTTTAATTGATCAAAAGTTGGTAAACCCGTAGTTGCAGAAAAGGCAGAAAATGCAGGCCTGGACCTGAGGGATCGATCGATCGACCCCTGCCTTCGATCGATCGACCTCCCCAGTTTAGGTAAAGTTGTTTCTTTTTAAATGATGATTCTTATCCCAAACCTTTTATGGATATTTGGTGATTATTATTTGTAGATTATGGGACCTAAAAGATATCAGTAAACCCTTGATAATAATTGAATTAAATTTGATTTGGATTCGAGTGATTTAAATGTTGGAAATTATATTGAATGTTATTTCGGTTGCTAGATTCATTTGTTAAATTTAAAATGGATATGTATGAGGATTAAAGATAGGACCAGTAGGGGTGATTTAATATAACACCTGGGTATTCTTAAGTTTTCAAGAGGGTTTAATCCTAAGTGAAAGAATATGTGTTTATAAGAGATTTGAAACTATCGATTTTAACCTTATTAAAAAGGAGAACTAAACTCGTAGTAGTTCGGGGGAATGATGTTATGGACCAGTAGGATATTAGTGACTTCTTACTGAATACATGATTGAGGAAAATCCTATTTGAATCTTATGAGATGGGAGCTTAGAATACATTTGGTTGAAAGAGGTTATGAGGTTATCCCGATCGCATAGTTTAAGTTTTCGGACCTCCTCGATCGACAAAGTTAAGTAGTAGGGTATTGGAGGGGTTCCTTGTTTGGATTTCGCTTTGCGAGACGCTCCGCGCATGAACCTTAACGACGTCGGTAGTGGAGAGATGTTATAGGATGCGAGGATAATTAATTTATGAAGTAAAGATATGATATTTTAAATGAGATATAATACTACTTATGGAAATTATCTTAGGGTAATGATATTACCTTATTGATATTATATTATAGGTATGATAATACCTATTTGATTGATTGATGATTATGTGTATGACATACCTAGCTTACTTGCTATCGGTGGGAGGTTTACGCGTGAGGGCAGTCATATCCTGATGAATCCATGGGATTTTTTATTTATCACTCGAGAACATAGGTCTATGAAAGACTTATCGGGGAGTTGATAAGTCCGCTGACTGTGGGTACGTAGGTATGTGCGTAACCCATGGATACGAGAATTATGTTCGCCTCCAATTTGTTTGTTGTTTGTGGTTCGTGGAATCTTACCGAACCTGTAGTCCCCTATTCAGCGACATGCGATGATGGGGCATGATAGCAGAGTAATGCATTGCACCACAGCTGTGACTCGGGGTGCTGTATTATATATGAATATATATATAATGGATTAAATGGTTACATAATTATATATTGTGGTTAGATCTATCTACGATGATAATTGTAGATAACAGTGAATAGAATATGTTAATGGAAGTTAGTTAATAAATGTTTATGCTTTTAGAATTGAAAAAGCTTAACTCATGTTAATGAGAAATGATTCAGATTAATGAATAATGATTCATGTTAATGAGAAACTAAATCATAAAGGAGAAATGTAAATGGATAATAATGTGACGTATGGTATGGGACATACGGGGATTATGATATGGGAATGGAACTGTAATATGGAGATTAGAAAAGAGGAACCATTAACTAGGAGGTTAATAGGAAACGTTAAGTGTGCACTCTAGTTGAGAGGTGAGAATTGCAAGTGAGAGTTGGATCTAACATGTACATAATAAATGCTTTATTGCACTTGTTAAATACTTTCTGTTTTAAAAATACTCTACACATTCGGGCTCTGACCCGTTTTCTTGCATATTTTCTCTTCTATTGTATCTCTATATCAGGTGTCCAGCAACAGGGACGCCAACCATAGTTGATTTCGTCGAGCTATGGAGCTATGGAGGTTTTGCTTAGACGCTTCTCTTCTTTTTGATTCACAGTATTCTTACATAGGGCATGTCGCCCAAAGGATTTCAGTTATCATTTTCTGTAGGAGTTGAACTATTGTATTTGTGTCGTTTTAATACATTTAACATTGTTGGGATTGTTGTAAAGGATTTATATTATTTGGGAATGTTTATTCCAGTTGCATTTAAATTCTTTTGAGTTATTTATTTAGTGATCTGTGTTGTAGAATAAAATGTGTTGTGTTATTCTTAAACTGGAAATGGATTTTGTTAAATTAAAATTTGGAAAGTTTTTAACACCAGCTTAATTGAGTTTTGGGTGAGTTGTTAATGTTTTCGACAGTGATGATAAGAATGAGCCAACTGTATATTCTGTTTAATTTGGTATGGGATTGGCCACCCGGTATTTAATTAGGCGGGGTGTTACAACCATGTACTCCACACCCGGCTTAGGTAAGGCGAGGACCGGTGCTGAAGTAAACTTGTCTTTCAGCACGTCGAAAGCCAATTGACAAGCATCATCCCAAACATATGGTACCCCCTTGCGAGTCAGGTTCGTCAATGGACCCGCTATTTTGGAGAATCCCCGAATGAATCTCCTGTAGTATCCCGCTTATCCCAAGAAACTACGTACTTTCGTCGGTGTCGTGGGCTGTCCCCACTCCCTCACCGCTGACACTTTACTCGGGTCAACTGCTATTCCCCGCTCAGAAATGACATGCCCCAAGAACTGCACTTCACGTAACCAGAACCCGCACTTCTCGTACTTATCATACAGCTGATGCTCTCTTAGAGTCTGAAGAACCTGCCTCAAGTTCTCGGCATGCTCCTCCTCGGAGTGTGAATATATCAGAATGTCATCTATGAAGACAATGACGAACTGATTCAAGAACTCTCTGAACACTCGGTTCATCAAGTCCATGAATACGGCTGGAGCATGTGTGAGTCCAAATGGCATCACTCTAAACTCATAGGACCCATACCTCGTAAAGAAAGCAGTCTTTGAAACATCCTGCTCCCTAATACGTAGCTGATGGTACCCCGACCTCAGATCTATCTTCGAAAAGAAAGTTGCTCCCCTCAGCTGGTTGAACAGGTCATCGATTCGAGGCAATGGATACTTGTTCCGTATCGTGACCTTGTTTAGCTCCCGGTAGTCCACACATAGCCTCAGTGAACCATCTCTCTTTTTCATAAATAAAACTGGAGCGCCCCAAGGTGAGGTACTCCTGAGAATGAAGCCCTGACCTAACAGTTGCTCTATATGATCTCGTAACTCTCGCATCTTTGTCGGAGCCATACAGTATGGAGTGTGCGCTATAGGTCGAGTATCCGGCAATAAATCTATGACAAAGTCTATCTCATGTCTGGGGAGTAGGCCTGGTATCTCCTTAAATACATCAGAATACTCACGAACAACTGGGATCGAGTCTAAGGGAATCACAACCTCCTTAGAGGTATCCTCCTCTATGTAATACAAATGAGCGGTCGAGCCTCCCCCTGGGTGAGGCATCGCCACTACAAACATCTTTTTCCCCGGAATGGAAAAGACAATACTCCCACTAAAATAATCTATCATGGCTTTGTAAGCTGCGAGCCAATCCATACCGATAATAACATCGTGCTCATGCATATCTAAGACTAACATGTCTGCTGGTAATACCAAGCTACCAATATCTAACCCCACTCCCCGACATATAAAGAAAATTAGTGATCCACTCCCCAGTGGTGAGACTACACACGTCACAGTGCTCTATGATGTGGCTAATAGCCTAAAGGCCTTCACAAAACGAGTAGCTATAAAACCGTTCGTTGCCCCAGTATCAAATAAAACTCGACCCATAGTACCATGGATAGGAAACATACCCTCAATTGCGGGTGGTGCCTACAGAGCTGCTGCCTGGTGGACATTATAGACACGTCCGTACTGTAACTGCCCCTGCTGCACCGGAGCGACTGGAATGGCTGGTAGGGCTGGTGCTGGGAGGGCGGCTGGGAAAAGTGGCCTCTGTAGCTCATTACGGGCACCCTGTTGCTGTGGAGCCCTATCACCCTCTGGACAATCCTGGCGCTTATGGCCATTCTTGCCGCACACAAAACATCAGCCTCTAAAATTACCTCCCCTCTGACCCTGCTAACCACGGCCCTGTTGGCCGTTACCGCCCCGCCACTGGCCCTGTTGCCCCTGATGAAAACGTTGTTGGCCCTGTTGGCCCTGCTGCTGGCGGTGTTGGCCTTGCTGGCCCTGCTGACCCTGCCTATATCCCCCAAATCCCTACCGAGAATCACCTGATCGGAACCTCTTGGCAGGGTACCCCTGATGGGAACTCTGCTCATGCTGGCAAGTCTTCCCCTGCGATGTCGGTGCTCCACTAGTGCCACTACCCCCTGTCCTGCCCTGCTAACTGGACTCTCCTGCCCGCTTGCTTCCCTGCAGATGGAAGCGGTGATCCTGGCTGTGTAGCAAAGCATCATTGAGTACATCAGTGAAAGTACTCAGAGACAGGTTCCCTATAAGGTGCTGACGGATCCTCCAAGCTAACTCGTCCACAAACAATAGTATCTTCTTACCGTCAGTGGGTGCCTCATCTGGCACTATAGTGAGAAGTCTTGTGAAATCCTCCTCATACTCAGCAACGGTAGAATTCTCCTGCTTCAAGTACAGTAATTTCTGCCTCATCTCAATTTTCACGGCGGGTGGAAAATTCTTGTGGCAAACTGCTCCCAAAATGACTGAATCAGAATAGTATCCCTCTCCTCCAAGGTGGTGGTGGACTCCCACCACTGCAAAGCGGTCCCCACTAGCTTAAAGGAAGCCAACAACTGTTTTTATACGTCCGTGCACTCATACATACGCAGATGCCTCTTGATATCCTTCTTCCATTGGCTAACGATGATGATATCTGAACGACCCGAGAACTCAGGGGGATGCGCCTTCTGAAAGGCATACCTAACCCGCTCCCATGCTGATGGAAGCTGTGCAGGTACTGGCGCCACTGTCTGAATCTGGGGTGGGGCCTGCTGTACTACCACTAGAGCAGCATTCATAGCCTGAGCAACAATAGCGGCTACCTCATTAGCATTCATCGTTCCCTGTGCCGGAGCTGCTGGTTGCTCGGCTTGGGCACGCCTATCCTTTGGTGCACGTCTCGGAGGCATCTGAAACGTGAAGAAATTTATTAGTCAACAGTTATTATCAAATCTTAAATAGCTGAAGACGTAATCGTAAAAGCAAGAATACAACAATCCTAAAATAGGGCTCTATAACAAAAATGTTAAGTTAAAAGAAAAATAAGCCGTACAGATCCTATGGACACTAGAACCTAATGCTCTGATACCACCTGTGACACCCCGCCTAATTAAATACCGGGTGATCAGTCCTTTATTAAATTATAATCAAGGTGAACGGTTGGTTCATTCTTAGCATCATTGTCGTAAAAATAACTTTTCATATTTAACACCCTAAATAATTAAGCTAAGTGTCAAAACCATTTTTAGACTTTACTTTCCAAATTTTATTTATATAAACCAACAATTAAACTGTACATCATTCATAAATAAAGTATCACGCAACAACTATCCTAGAATATATAAATCCAAATAACCAAACATTCAATTAATCGAATCCAACATTTAATACTTAAATGAAAAACATCCTGACAATAATAATCCCGAAGTGCAAATACTGGAAATAAATGGATTACAATATCCAATAAAACAACTGAATAATAGAAAGGGCGACACATGCCCAACTGGAATAAATAGTTCTAGGAATCGAATCAAATGAATGAGGTCGTCTAAACAAGAGGCCTGCAACTCCCACCTAAGCTGCAGCGCGTATGCAAGACGCCCATGTGGCTGGGAACCTGTAATATATACATATATATACAAGAGGGAAAAGAAGATGGAAACGGGTCAGAGCCCGATTGTAAAAACGATTTAAAATTTGTTTAGCAAGTATTTAAAATGTTTACTGGACAATGCAACAACATATTAGTGCGACACTCCCTTGAGAAATTCTCACCTCTCTTCTAATGTGCACAGCTATCGCACTAACCTTCCCAACGGTTTGACTTATCTTATCTTAAGTTACTCGTAAGATTTTAAACTGACGAATTCAACTGTTTAAAAAGGTAGATTTCATTTAATAACAAATTTCCCATTTCACCTTTATTTGTTAAAAAAGTTTCCCGGTAATATACTATACTTTCAAAACACGTATTTCTCAATTGAAATCATTATTCATTTCTTACTTGCCATAAACACAGGAGGTAATTCACATATTTCAGAATTTAATATATATATTCTAACAGCATCCCACATAAAAATTATGGTGCGAGCATACTCTGTTATCCAGTCCCCATATCACTCGTACTAAGGGAAATACAGGTTCAGAATCAAACTCGAACTGTATTAACATAAACACAACAACATTGAGGTGAAGCATAGAGTCCCGGTCTCTAAGAGGTCAGCACATACCTCCACGTCTCTTAGGCCGTCTGACTATCGATCCGATTAGCCTGTACCAAAGGATCTCTATCTTCTAGGGTACGAGTCAATATCCCCCATAAAGGTTCCATCGAGATAAGACTGTCCCAGCGCGATAACCTCAGGGATAGAAAGTAGCGCGGGAATGATTTTCACACGTATATAGTATATGCATAAACACAGACATATAAATATACTACTATTACCACATCAAAATTAGGTACATCACATAACCCATAATTATGATAATTATCCTTATTTCTCATTATATAGTTATCACGTATAATGGTTCGTCACTTACTTTAATTCGAGGGATTATTCCAACTTCCTACGTAACACTCATGGATTCTATTCTCCTAAGTGTAAAATTCAGTAGGTACTCATCTATTTTTCCAACGTAATTACCTTACGCGTCTCTCCCTTTAATACATCATTCCATCTTCCCTTATATGTGAACATCTCCATAAAAATGTAAATCTCGTCTTACATTAAAGGTTTTCATATTTTTTTTTTATAAATCCTACTGGTCTCCTTTATCACCCAAAATATTTTAATAAGGATGTCCAAAGATTATTACTCATATAAATCGAATTCGCTATTTAAAGGGGAAACATGAGTCTGCCAAGAAGGGTCGATCGATCGATGGCAGGGGCTCGATCGATCGATGCGTTGATCGATCGACCCTCCTGGTTCGATCGATCGACCAAACAGGTATGGCGAATTCTGCAGATTAACAGTTACGGGTTCTATCATCTAACCTCACCCAAATTCAGATTTTTAACACCCAAACTCCCAGAAATTCGTACTACAAACATTATAAACCCAAATTAAACATCTCATACGTAAAGCATGCGAATTTTCATCAATATCCATGGATTAATGGGCCAAAACTTACATAAATCTCATGAACCCTAGAAATTTCTTTAACTTTGTTCTAATCAGTTTTTTTCCAGAATTTCTACTTCTAATTCATCATAAATCCGTGGTTAAACCTCTACATATGAAGGGGATTTCCAGATTTTCATTCATATCATTACTACATGCAATTTTTCTATCTCCCACATGGGTTTTCTTCTATGAAACTCATACTAATCAACCCTAGACTAACATAAATGATGCATTAACGAAATTAAGCAAGATAAATACTTGCCTGTAATTTTAGGGTTCTGATTTGTGGACGAATTTGGTGTGGTTGCGTTTCCCGTCGCGCGATCTGCGCGTTGGTGGTGGTGGCGGTGCAACCAGATGAATTTTTGGCCTTGGATTGCTTGGAAAGCTTTCTACCTTCCTCTCTAATGGCCTTTCTAAGGTTTTGAGTCTGCTAACCCTAAAAGACCATTTCAAATGGTTGATATATCCTAATAAATTTCGTGGGTTTAATTACCCAAAATCACAAAATGTCTAAAATGCCCTCCCGGGGTACTAATTAAGCCTAAAAATGCCCCGAGACCCAAACTAAACCCCCGGGTACACTTTTCTGACTATCTCGACCCTTCCGGACACTTTAACGCACTCGAAATGACCATATGCGTGACTTATAATTTATGCACTTTTATTAATCAATATTTAGTCCCGACGCGACACGGGCCTGTCCCGACTCAAATTTCCAAAATTGTTATTTTATTCACTCGTGACGTTTAATCGTACCAATATTATATTACTTTGCTCATTAGTAATATTCAACAAGTTTCCAATGATTACTAACTCTCGTCACGTTAGTAATTAAAAATAATTAATTTCTGAATTTATATTAAATTAATAACTCACATTTAATTTAGATAAATCCCCAAATTTAGAAAGCATAAAAATACGGGGTATTATTGGCAAGATCCTCTACAGCATTCTACGACTGGCACCTCGGAGCAAATAGTGGACCTAGATCGAAAGCAAGTCTTCATGGTGAGCATGGAGGCAACAGAGGCAATGAAATATTCTTAGATATAGGGAAGAGACCCACACCTTCCCTCATATATATATATATATATATATATATATATGCACGGACTCCCTTGCGGACCATTCTTTTAAAATAGTAAAATTTTTAATATTTTGACCATTTTTATTTGGAGATGATCTCCATAGGCCATCAACAAAAAGTTTCAAGTAATTAATTTTTTTACTATTTGAAAAAAATGGTTTGTTGTGTGTATGTATGTATTAGAATTCATATCCTTGAGATTACGCAATGGTGAAAGCTGGATTTCTCAGATTGCTATGATGCGTATGTGAGTAGATATGTATATGAATATATACATGTGTAAATAGATATTCTAGATGTACACGTCGATGTATACATACTCAACTCAACAAAGTATTTTCCCAATTATTTGGGATCATCTACATGAATCCTATTTTGCATTCCATTCTGTTTAGTGCAAAATCTTCAGTTAAACCACAGGATATCATGTCATTTTTCACAATATTCCAAGCCAATTTAGGCCTACCTCTACCCCTTGGGTTTTCATAAATACTATCTAAATCACTCTTTCTTACGGGGGCATCCATTGGTCTATGTGTAATGTGTCCAAACAATCTAAGTCGATTTTCTCTCAATTTATCTTCTATAGGAGCTACTTTTACAGTTCACGAATTCATTCATTTCTAATTTTATCCTTTCAAGTTTTACCACAAATCTATCTTAGCATTCGCATTTTCGTCACACTTATTTTATGCACATTTTATTTTTTGGTTGCCCAAAATTGAGTCTAGGGGTATTCGCGGTACAGTAAAAACCTGTACCGTTTTGTACCGAAAATTAGTGGTAATGGTTTATGTTTTTTTCTTATCGAAATCGAAACTATCGAAACCTAAATTACTGATTTTTTTGTGGTTGGTTTTGGTTTTAACATTTTAAAAACCGATTTACCGACTTCTATTATATATATATATATATATATATATATATATATATATATATATATATATATATTAATTGTTAGAAAAATAAATCTAATGATGGTTAAACAAAGTTCCACGTTCAAAATTATCTTTGTGGAATTATTTTAATTGAATTCTAATAGGTTTGTACTTTTGCCTCCATTTTCCTGCTTATTACGTAAGTGAAAAACACCCATGGAATCTTTTCAATTTTTCAAAGCCCGCCTAAACCATTACACTTACTATGTGTACTTCATCGAGCCTTGAACACATCCCATCTTTCACTACTCTCTTACACACCCATTAGGTGATCTTCTCTCTTCAAAACATCCCCAAAACAACTCTCTTTCTCTCACTCTGTGGGCACGCCACTGCCATTCATTAATGAGTAATCTATCTCAACACAAGTCAGAGTTCTTTGTTGAGCGAGGGTGCCGCTGAGAGCCTCCATGTTAAGCTAATCTTCGTTTGGGATGAACTCAGGCGCTGTGGAGGCAGTCCGATAGTTTTTTTCCATCGATCACAGAGCTTTATTGGCCGAGCAAATATATTTGTTGAGGTTTATTGGTATAGTGGGGTTTTTTCATTACAGGTATTGGAATTTTTCATCCTGATTACAAATACTAATGGTTTTATTTTATAAGAGAAACATGTACGAGACCTCATCCCTCTCTTCCTCTCTTATCTGCTTAGATTCCCTTTCTCTCTTAATAGGTATTGTATTCATGTGTGTTTATCGTATTTCCAGATCTTGGTACTTGCAGAGAGGTATTTATATTTTCTTTTTTCTTGACAATAAAATGTGATTAGTTAATTTTATGAATATATTAACACCAAGAGTTTCCATTTTTAAATATGTTTTGTTGTATAAAAAATGCCACTGAATGTGAATGGTTAGTTATGAACTTAGGTATGGTTGGTTGATGTTATACAAAAAAAGGGTTACTTGATATTGGTTAATTACAGACTGAATGTTGGTTGATATTGTAAAAAAAGGCTACTTAATTACTGAATGTTAGCTAATTATGGACTGTTTTGCTGTCCAAAAAATGGACGGGGTATTTGCCAATACACTAACACTTGAACACTTTAAAACAACCCTAAAAACATCTTAAAACATGACCATTTGTTTAAAAAACTGTAAAAACATCTTGAAAGTGCGGAAGCCCCCAATTTTTAAATTCAAATATAATGAAATGGTTCAAATTTTAATTTTTCAAAAGTTATTTAAAAAAAAAAATTCTTAAAGAGAACAAACCAACTTATGGAAAAATTAAAACTAAACGAAAAGTGAAATTAAACTACACACACAATTTTCATTTAGACTTAAACACACATTAATCCAATTCAAGTTAAACTTGCATGCTATCAAGATAAAGTAATTTTGCACTTGAATTAAATTGAACATACCCAAACATTAAATTTTCACCAAATTAAATAGATTTTGATTTTGAACTAATTTTATCTTTTAGTCCTAAGCATGCATCTAGGTGATATAGCAAGATAAAATAAATATCAATCGCACTACGCCGGATGTACGAGGAAAACCCAAATGGTAAAAACCTCGGACGGCCCTAGCCACGAATTCACTAAGTATGGTAGTTTTTACAAAGACTCGACACAAGAGGACTTACACAAACTGACTTGAGTCCGTCCAAGCCTTGACGCGCTCCTTCGGTCTTCAACCTCCGCCTAGTGTATAACCGTGGACTCCTCCACAGTCTCGAACTCCATCGACGGGGCTATGGTCACCGTCAACCCACACGCGAAGCCTTTCTTCGAGTGAGAACACCGCAATAAACTTTTCTCCTTTTTGGGGTAGAGAAGAACTCAAACTCTCTTCTTGTTGGTGTAGAGAAAACCAGGTGCCAAAAGTCTCCAAGCAATGATATATCAATAGGTACTTGGAATAAACTAAACAAAATAGGTGTGTATGTAATTTTTGATGAGTTTAATCCACAAAAATCAAACACAAAACATGGAACTTTTTCTTAAAAGTTTTGCTCTCAAAAGACTCTTAGAATGTGAAAAAGTTGTCTTCAAAAAGTTAGTTCCCGCACTTAAGAAGTATGTCAAAAAGGAAGTGGGGTAAAGTAGTGGAAAAGTGGAAAAAACTGGCTTAAAACTGTTCCCGCTATTTTTTCGTTAGAAATCTCGTTCGAACGAGACTTCTAACGAAGAGACAGAAAGGAAAAAAAAAATTCTCGTTTGAAAACTCGTTTGAACGACTTCTCATTCGAACCAGGTCGTTCGAACGACCTATCTAATGAGATCTCAGGCCATAGTTCTAGATAATTTCGATACGAACGCGTGGCCGCCAGTTTCGTGTCATTCTGATTTTTTTTGGATTTGATATGATTTTTCGACTGAAAGGTGTCCGAGAACAAAATATTTAGAACTATGAATTCAAAAAAAGTTTAACAAAACAATACTAACACCCAAAATAAATTTCTAAAATACACCCAATAAATAATGTTCCAAGCTCCTATATATATATATATATTAAAATGCATTCATACCTTAGGAGCAATGGAACCATGTTGATGACGTAGAAACGAGGCACAACACACACGGCATTTGATGAATCTTTAATATCTTGGCCACTACGTCTTCAACAAACACGTCATAGGCTTGAATGGATAAACTTGAACTCTATCCTATGACTCAAATGTTTTTGTCCAGAATTGAGCCAAAACTACAAAGGACTCAATTGGAAATTTGTGTCCTTACAAATCTTCCCCTTTGGCTATTCCAAGACAAAAACTAAATAAAAATCCTAAAGGGCCGTCAAGCTCTCTAGACTCAAAAGCAATGTCCCACCCGAAATAAAAATACAATGCTTGACGCAAACAACCCAAGGATCAATATCTTTGCCGATGTTGAATGTTGCCATTTAAAAGTATTCCTGCACACTTAAGCAAATTATCAAACGCATAGGGAATATCAAAATATTAAATGCAATTAAATAATTAATCCCCCTAAATTAATTATCCCCTTTATCAAACAAATGACCTACTTAGAAAGACGTCTCCCTCTAAGATAAATCTCCCCCAAACTAAGATACGATAATAATAGGATTAGATACCATTTCTCCCCCTATCATTCTCCCCCTTTTTGTTCAGGAATAGACAAAGGCTAAAGAATCAAAGCAGTAACTTA
This sequence comes from Sambucus nigra, assembly GCA_949130495.1. Lineage (NCBI taxonomy): Eukaryota > Viridiplantae > Streptophyta > Magnoliopsida > Dipsacales > Adoxaceae > Sambucus > Sambucus nigra. The sequence continues at coordinate 75,268,925 of OX422210.1, read as the reverse complement.
TATACCCCAAATAAAGCATATAAACCCTCTAAACTAAGCAAGGGCTAAAATAATGGGATAACAAGCTAAAACATGTAATTGTGCATATAGTAATGAGAAAGTTAAAGCATATGGGCAACAAAAGTTCAACTAATCCAAACAATAACATCGGATACCAACTAGGATGCAATAAAATGATACCAATATGATATATAAATTATTAAGCACGTGATATCAACAAAGAATGAAATAAGATGGATACCAAGTATGAATTAAAGCATATATGGATTAGAAATCAAAGCAAAGACTAAACAAAAATATCCAATATATGTATACATAATATATATCAAAGAGACTCAAGTACACATATATAGATATAAACACACAAATGACACACACTAAATATAATAGGAGTCTTTCACACTCGTATGGCAAAAATGTGTCATATGGAAATGGAAGTGTTGGGGTGTGAACTAGTAACGATTAAATTTAGACCCAATCACTTAAAAAATGTTCACGGAGTTCTCAATTGATTGCAAACTTCATCACATTTGAATATAACCTCATGTGACAATATAAATTGAACTCAATGAACAAACATACACAATGCATACAAGCCTAGCATATTGATGATTCTACAAACCAATAGAGTCATGACATGAAATACGCAACTAGGATAAACGGACATTGTGAAAACCGTTGATATACCATTCAATCTCCCTCAATATGCATTTATATTAAATTTGAATGAATATATCAATCAAACATAGGCCTTGGCAAATTATGTTTCTTGTTAATGCCGTATTTTCTGCTTTTAGGCCTTTGGATCACGTATTTCTTTTAGGTCCACTCAAAACGGTGGCTTACAATCGCAAAGGATCACTTAGTCCTTTCGGAGCCCTTCCCCGTGCACATTTTTATTTATCATGTTTTCATTTTTCACACAAATCTCACATGCAACGGATTTTGACATGCACTAGTCCTCCTAAGTCACAAATATGTAGATGACAAGATTGGTAGGAGAACACCTCACATAGCTCAAATATACATATGAAGTTAAAATTTCAAAAGAGCTCGTGCATGTGTGAATAGAGGCATATAAAAATAGAATCCATTTGACCAACACAAAATTCAACTTCTCCATAAAAAATATGGTAAAGAACATTTTAAGGATTGACAATCTAAACCAAAAGTTCTAGCCACGTGGGAGCGTTAAAGGGGGGATTCAAACATTAGTGTATGCCACATAAAGTGTGTCAAACTAAACTACACACAAAATAAAATCTTTTTGAGTTTTTGAAATTTTTAACCAAAATAAATAATATATACTCAAAAGTCAAAGAAAAATCATTTGAATTTTTTTTATTAAGCTTAAATTACCAAGAGATAAAATCCAAATGATAAACACAAATCTTTTTGTATTTTTCAATTAATGCAAAAAAAATGAAGGAAATATAATACAAAAGATAAACAAAAATCATAATTCTAGCATGTGATAAGCATGGAGCATATACTAGAAAATGATTAAACAAGCATACATTTAGCATGTGAATATAGCATGAAGTACAAAAGCTAAAGTATGCAAACACTAACACATTCATATTTTAGATTTAGCAAGGGCGGAAGCATGTGAAAGTAAATGAGAATCAAAAACCCCATTTTGCAAGGAAACCAAGTCGGATTTCCTAACCCAAATTAATGAAGAATGACTATCTTGGGGTGTAGGAATTTTAACTACCTTGGTTGCTTTACGTTGGGATTTTCTAGGAATACGTTTAAGATCAAAACAAAATTTTCTAAGATGACCTTTTCGACCACAATGTGTACAAGTAAAAACATGTCGAAAAGATTTACCTAAGGAGTGACCTCTAAAGACTTTCCTAGTAGATTCTCCTAAAACATTGGTTTTGGTGTTATGAGTAAATTCATTACAAGTATTGAAGCCTAAACCACAAGTGTCATTTTTAATTTGGACCGTTCCTAATATTTTATCTAATTTTTTCGAATGGCACTCCAAATAAAATTTGACATTACTAGAGTCTTTTAATTTATTTTGCAATTCTAAAATGTTAGACTCTAATAAAACATTTCGCTCTTCAAAAGCAAGAAGCTCCTTTTTCAAGGATTCCATTAAACCCCTAAGGCTATCTCTCTCGCCTTCTATATGTTCAAGCTTCTCTAGAAGAGCTTTCTCTCGTCTCCTAAGGTCTTCAACCAACATGCTATTATCAACGACCTTGACACGTTCTTTTAAACTAGCTTCTAACTTCAAATTAGCTCTTTTCAATTTAATAGATTCTTTATAAAGTTCTTGAAAAGCATTTTGAAGTTCACTCACATTAACCTCTTCTACATTTTCACTCTCTCTTTCTTCTCCACTCTCACTATCATAAAAAACAAGGGAATCAAAAACTTTGACCTCGGAAGTGTCATGTGTTAAAGTTTCATCAATCGACGAGTTCTCACTATCACTCACATGACTAGCCATAAAAGCCACAAAGTTGGGCTTAGTGGGGGAATCGGGTCCCTCTTCCTTATCACTATCACTAAGGGTCGCATTATATGAAATGGGTCGCTTACCCTCTTTCCTTAGTTTAGTCGGGCACTCAAAAGCCCCTATGGCCATAACCCTCACAACCAAAACACCTATTTGACTCGTCCCTATTTAAATTTTCATTAATGGGTTTAGGGATCTTCTCGAATTTGTCATACTTAGAAGTTTCAAATTTCTTAAAATCATTTTTAAATTTATCTTTGTTAAATTTAAGAAATTTTCTAAATTTACGAGAAAACAAAGCCATGTCTTCCGAATCACTATCACTCTCGCTCTCTACTACTTGTTTGACCTCTTTTCGGGCTTTTAAAGCAACGCCCTTTTAAATTTTCTTTTCAGTTTTAGAGGGGAACATGTCTAGTTCATAGGTTTGTAAATCACCTACAAGCTCTTCTAATTTCGTAGAGGCTAAAGTTGGTAAAGAATTTAAAACGGTCACTTTTGGAATAAATCTATCGAGAAGGGACCTCAAAATTTTCTTTACAACTCGGTTATCGGGTATTTTCTCTCCCAAGTTAAAAGATGAATTAACAATATCAGAAAGTCTAGCATAAAATCATCAAAAGTTTCTTTTTCATTCATTTTGATAGTTTCAAATTGAGTGGTGAGGTTTTGAAGTTTCGAAGCTTTAACGACACTAGTACCTTCATGAGTGAGTTGCAAAATATCCCACGCTTCTTTAGCGGTGCGTCGGAATTCATCTGGTGTGACAGCGCTAAATAAGGCATTCAAACCTCGGGAATTAAAGTTAGAAAGTTTAAATTCACCCTCACTCCATCTATCGGTGGGTTTGGGAACACGCTCATTATCTACTAAATGAGTAGGTGGGGACCACCCGTTAACAACAGACATCTAAACTCTCTCATCGATAGATTTTAGTGTCGATTTCATTCGCGCTTTCCAATACGCGTAGTTTGAACCATCGAAAATAGGAAATTTTGAAAATGGGGAAAATTCCATTTTAGCCAAAAATTATTTAAAAGATCTTTAACGAAATAATTTATCACTTTGGCTCTGATACCAATTTGAAAGTGCGGAAGCCCCCAATTTTTAAATTCAAATATAATGAAATGGTTCAAATTTTAATTTTTCAAAATTTATTTAAAATTTTATTTTCTTAAAGAGAACAAACCAACTTATGAAAAAATTAAAACTAAACGAAAAGTGAAATTAAACTACACACACAATTTTCATTTAGACTTAAACACACATTAATTCAATTCAAGTTAAACTTGCATGCTATCAAGATAAATTAATTTTGCACTTGAATTAAATTGAACATACCCAAACATTAAATTTTCTCCAAATTAAATAGATTTGATTTTGAACTAATTTTATCTTTTAGTCCTAAGCATGCATCTAGGTGATATAGCAAGATAAAATAAATATCAATCGCACTACGCCGGATGTACGAGGAAAACCCAAATGGGAAAAACCTCGGACGGCCCTAGCCACGAATTCACTAAGTATGGTAGTTTTTACAAAGACTCGACACAAGAGGACTTACACAAACTGACTTGAGTCCGTCCAAGCCTTGACGCGCTCCTTCGGTCTTCAACCTCCGCCTAGTGTATAACCGTGGACTCCTCCACAGTCTCGAACTCCATCGATGGGGCTATGGTCACCGTCAACCCACACGCGAAGCCTTTCTTCGAGTGAGAACACCGCAATAAACTTTTCTCCTTTTTGGGGTAGAGAAGAACCCAAACTCTCTTCTTGTTGGTGTAGAGAAAATCAGGTGCCAAAAGTCTCCAAGCAATGATATATCAATAGGTACTTGGAATAAACTAAACAAAATGGGTGTGTACGTAATTTTTGATGAGTTTAATCCACAAAAAACAAACACAAAACATGAAACTTTTTCTTAAAATTTTTGCTCTCAAAAGACTTTTAGAATGTGAAAAAGTTGTCTTCAAAAAGTTAGTTCCCGCACTTAAGAAGTATGTCAAAAAGGAAGTGGGGTAAAGTAGTGGAAAAGTGGAAAAAACTGGCTTAAAACTGTTCCCGCTATTTTTTCGTTAGAAATCTGGTTCGAACAAGACTTCTAACGAAGAGACAGAAAGGAAAAAAAAAATCTCGTTCGAACGACTTCTCGTTCGAACGAGGTCGTTCGAATGACCTTTCTAACGAGATCTCAGGCCATGGTTCTAAATAATTTCGATACGAACATGTGGCCGCCAGTTTCGTGTCATTCTGATTTTTTTTGGATTTGATATGATTTTTCTAGTGAAAGGTGTCCGAGAACAAAATATTTAGAACTATGAATTCAAAAAAAGTTTAACAAAACAATACTAACACCTAAAATAAATTTCTAAAATACACCCAATAAATAATGTTCCAAGCTCCTATATATATATATATATATATATATATATATATTAAAATGCATTCATACCTTAGGAGCAATGGAACCATGTTGATGACGTAGAAACGAGGCACAACACACACGGCATTTGATGAATCTTTAATATCTTGGCCACTACGTCTTCAACAAACACGTCATAGGCTTGAATGGATAAACTTGAACTTTATCCTATGACTCAAATGTTTTTGTCCAGAATTGAGCCAAAACTACAAAGGACTCAATTGGAAATTTGTGTCCTTACACATCCCCTTAAAATACTTCCCCTCACAAAAACTTATATATTATCAATTGCTAAAAAATTTGTATAGAAAATCTTACATTCTAAAAAAATCATCCAAAAAATAAAATCTGGACCGACTTTTTAACTAAACTGGACCAAAATTAGCCTAAACCGATTAAATATGTTAACCATCATGTACCGAGTAGTACCAAATTTATCGTCAAGAGAAATCTACTATATTTTTTGAAAAATCGATTTTACCGATGTACGACACGGTTTGGTTTTGGTTTATGGACTGGTGTACCGGTTGGTTTAACCGGTAATTTTAGTTTGATGATTTTAAAGTTGGTATAGTATTGGTATGCTCCATTTACCGACCAAACCGACCGAAAACCAACCCTTATTATGTCTCATATAACATAGCGGGTCCAATGGTCGTCCTATAAAACTTTTCTTTTAACTTCAAAGTTATACGCCTATCACACAATATGCCAGTAGAACTTATCCGCTTAAGCCACCCTGCTTTAATCCTATCAGTAACATCATCACTAATATCTTCATCTTTTTGGATAGTCGAGTCTAAATACGGTATCTCTTGACCCTCCAGTTTCACCACAACCTCGATTGTCCTCCTATTACTACTAAAATTGCACTCCACAAATTCTATTAAAGTCCTACTTATTTTAAATCCTCTTATTTCTAGAGTTTCTCTTCATAATTTCAATCTAGTTTTAATCACCGTCTTAGTCTCATCCACTAAAATAATATCATCTACAAAGAGCATACACCACAGTACCCCTTCTTGTATTTTTTCCAGTCAAATCATCTATAATAGGAGTTAAGAGATAAGGACTAAGTGTTGAACCTTGGTGCAGACCTTGAAAATTCACTACTTTCTTCAACTGATGTTCTTACTATAGTCATGAACCCATCATACATATTACTAATCACGTTAATATATTTACTAGTCACTCCTTTTTTATGTAGAACTCACTGATACATCACGAATATTGCATATTTGCGCCCTTTATCTTTATGAATTCTAGCACTTTTATGTTCTTAATGTCTATATTTATGCTCATTAACCATACAACCTCGAATTTGGACATATATATGTTTTGCAGGGGTTAATTGTGCTTTTGTAGGTATTGGAACGCTAAAAGTGAGGTTCGGTTGCATTCCGGAGAAGTTCCGTCGTCGAAAGCTACTTCAAAGGCAATTTGATCTTTTTAAACTCACTATTTTTTATGGAATGAAGTTACCAACATTTAGATCATCAAATTATCTTTCCGTGGCCACTGACCATGCATCATTCTGACTCGTATGTGGAAGTTATGCCCATTTTCGGAAGGTTTCAGTATTTTCTTTTATTTCAAGGGAATTTTGTCAATTTCATACTGCATAATTTTGAGGATTTCAAAATATAATCATGTAGAGAATTGAATTATCTTCGCATCGGTTCCAACCACGCCGCATTTTGATTCCGTATGAGGGAGTTATAGCCGTTTTCGTGCAACGCGTCAAAATTGGTTCAAAGAGGAAAAGTGGGTTGTCTCCTGCCCAAGGAAAATTCCAAAACCGCGGTCGATAGGTCCCAAAACAGAGGTCGACCGCGTCCATCGGATATGGACGAAACTTGACTTATTTTGGGTGTTTTGACTTGGTTTTGTTGGGGGTTTATTTTGGGGTATAAATAGAATGTTGGGGGCTTTTTTTAGAGGATATATTTCACTTTAGATTAGAGATAGGGGATTGTTGGGTAGAGCTTATCTTCCTATTGTTTGCACCCATTTGGGTATTATAAGCACTATTCATTATCTCCTTCATTGTTATTAATTGTTGTTTCTTTGTTTAAGCTTTGTGTTGTTCATTTCTTGCTTTCTAATTTAGGTTTATTGCTTTATTTACTTACTTTCCATTTATTGCTTTCTTGTGTAGATTTAATTCATGATTTTTACCATGCTTTGTAGCTAAGCTAAATTAGGTTGTGTCGGATTGAACTCGCCTAGGGTTGACATGTTGCTTTTCTTTGGTGATGGAGTTTTACGAGTCTTTTTTGAGTGGGTTGTCCTAGTCATTACGCTTAGGAGATTTGACGGGGCATATCATGTATGTCCCATTCTTATGACCTTGCGTGCATAATTTTCGGGGTATTTGTTGACACCAAAATCATATAAGGCTTTTACGTAAATTTAGGGGCGTGACAACCCTTGATTTAATTAACTGTAAAAATGAGACGCATTTGTAATAACTCGTCGACCCATGTAACCATTTTATACTAATTAACTCAGGTGAGGGATATTCGACGCAACCTATAGTTTTTACTCGCTTTCTTAATCTAGCTTTATTTTCCCTCACCTAGATTATCATTTCCATTTTATGCATCTTTTCCCTTTTTGTGTATAATCATCTTTTATACTTCTATTTAGGAATATTAAACCTTATAAATTCTAGAAACTCGTCTATGTGGATTTTTGATACCCGACTTACCGCTATACTCACCCGTTGAGTGTAGTCGTAATTTAGATTTTTGTATAGTTTAGGTGAGCCGAATTCAAAACGACCGGCACGTAGGTGACTCTCACGTCGAGGTGAAATCCTGTCTATCAAATGGCGCCATTGTCGGGGACTAGTTTGTTTTAGACTTTATTTGATTTAGTATTTCTATTCGTATTATTTGCTAACCTTTTTGCAGGACTTCCACATTTCAGCACTTAAAAATGCTCGAATTTTTCCCGCGCACACCTATTTTGTGGAATTCGCCACTTGAGCCATTTTTGGGGTAAGCATGTCTTATTCTAATTCTTACGGTAATCATTGTTATAATTCTGAACTTTCGGTCAATACTTAGAATCCCAAAGTATAACAAATTTAAATATGACTTTGGGGGAGTATAACGAAAGTCAAAACTTAGGTTATTGGAATTTTGATGAAGATGATAATGATTTTGGGCCTTTACCTCCTTATAATAGGAATTTTGAAATGAATTGCAATAGTTTTCAAAATTCCTATAATAATGAGTTTTCGTTTAAGTCCGGTGGTAATTTTCAAAGTTCCTATTTTCATGGATCCACACCTCGACCCATGACATTCGGTGAGGGTTTGCGTATGTACGAGAATGAGAAAATTGAAAATCATTATCGGGAAGAAAATCGTTTGTGGGAACATGAATTGGATTTATTATTTGAGTTCGACGACGATTTTGGTTCCGAGACTTTTGAAGTCGAGGAATGTTTTGAACCAAATGAGGTACTTGTGCCAACTTTGGAACAAACCATTATCGACTTTGCCCATTGCATAATAGATATTGAAAACGAGGATGAAAATGATGTAATATCTATTTGCAATGAAATGATTTTTTCTTTGGCCCCCAAAGAAGAACATTTCATTTAAAATGATATTATTTCATTCGAAACTCAATCTTCATGCGATGATGATTCATCTCATAAGTTTGAATTTCTTTCATCCCCATTTTCATTTTATATTATCACACCGTCACAAGTACCCGATGATTCGGTTTCAAACTTTAATATTTTACACCTTTTCGCCGATGAGGAGTACTTGCTCGAGTCGCCTTTCACGATCGCATTTGTGCCTTCGTGTGCGCCGCCTCCCATTCCAATTTCAAAATCATTGGGAGGATATTTTGATTTTCTTGGTCCCCATATGTTTTTGTCACCCGTTCAGTCCAAACCTCCATCGTCCCTCCAAAACTTTTAATTGGCGATGGTCCCTTTCTTCCGCCTTACACATGCCTTCCGTTTTTCAAAAGGAATTCATATTTTTTGAAAGACATGCTTGTATGTGAGGGTACACCGGTTATCCTCCAAAGTCAAATCATTTTTACGATGGATCCTCAACTATTTAGACTTCTAGTGTACAGTTAGTGTGAAGCCTAAATAGTAGGTTGTATATAGTTAGCTTTCTTTCTTTTTATTTTTTCTTTCGTTATTAATTTAGTTTAATGTAATTAGTTAACTTTTTGTTATTTGTTTTTGTTATGCTCGTTACTAACTTGTTTTGTAGATTCTTTGGACTTGTTCTTATGGAGATCGCTCTACTTTTGGGTAATATCTCTCTTTTCCTCTCTTTAACTTCGTTCTTAATTCACATTGAGGACATTGTCAAGTTTTAAGTTAGGGGGTGTGGGATATTCTATCCATTTATTATTTTAATCCTTGTTTTTGCTCACATGTTAGTTACTTAGTAGGCTTTTCTTGGAAAAATTAAAAATTTCAAAAAGATTTTCTTTCTTTTTTCTCCTTTTTTGGGATTTTTGCCCTTGTTTCTGATGATAAATTTCAATAATTGCCCGATCCAATAGACGGCCCAATGATGCATGTTCTCAATTTTTGAAGTTATTAGTCTTTAGTCTCACTTATTGATATTATGAATAACTTTATGAATTAAACTTTAATCCCATGAGCACATGCACTTTTATGGTTATATTGATTTGGTTTAAGATTTTTATAACTCAGTAATCTTTTGTTTCATTGTATATACTTACACCGAGTAAGCTTTGTACCTTTCGTCGTTTGTGAGTGTATACACTATTCTTTTCTCATTGAAAACGTTGAATTCGTCGATAATCTCACTATTCTTTCATATGACCGTTCATTAATTGAGTTCATACTTGAAATGTGTTACTTGAGCATGATTTTCATATACTGTTTTGATTCGAGAATTGCATAAACTTTGTGAAATGATCATAGGCCCTCTTTGTTATATCACCCATATTATCCTTGACCTCACCCTTATATGTTTACCCTCGTTAGCCTCTTTGAGCATAAATATAGCCTTTCATTTCATAACCCCATTCCCATAACCAACTCCAAATTGGAGTTTTAAACCATACATACACTTTCCATACCTTTATTTGGATTGTTACATGGGATTGAATGATGTTGTTTTGATGTCGGTTGCAATTTAGGCATATAAGAGTTTGAAAAATAAAGAAAAGAAAGTAGTGAAAAAAGTGAAGAAAAAGAGAAAGCAAAAAGCAAAAGAAAACAAAAGAAAACATGAAAAAGAAAAAAAGAAAAAGAAAGACAAAGTTGTATATGTTGTATATAGTTTAATAAGCTTTGAGTACTCTCCAATTGATATATGTAATGCCTTTTTGGAACTTATTTTCCAATTTTGATATTGCTCGCATTTTCCCATTATCTCGAGTTTTCATCCCGAACACTTTGAGTCCGTACATACATTCCTTCATTTCGTACCCTAGCCTAGCCTACATTACAACCCTACAAGTCCTATGTGATCTTAAGTAGATGTAATTAAAAAGGTTTAAATAGTTTTGATAATCTGTGAAAATGCATTTCGCCTCTTTTAGTGTGCGGTATCCTTTCTTTGAGATTATAGTTTTTCATTTTATATATAACGTTCTGCATTTGTGACATGTGTGCGGCCTATTTTCCATTTACATTTACTCTTTATGCCCGTATGTTTCGTGTGTTAACTCCCTGTTTCGAGTGAATTCACTTGATGAGTGTAATACCCGTGAGGATTGAATAAATGCTTGCTTTAATATTTATTCGATTTATTTAAGTTTTTGCCAAATCACACTTTGCATGTGCTCGCCCTCCTCCCACATTTTAAGGTTTCAATTCTATGAGGTCCATTCTATAATGTTAATAATACGGACTTTTGTTTAATTTCGTTCATTATGCTAATAACGTGTATGAAATCTTTTTCGCTATTGTTGGGTGTGTTACATGTGATTGGGCATATTTTGAGGAAACCATATGATGTTTGTGGGTTTCATCCTCAAAAACCCTCACGAGACGACACACGTCCACTAGGGTAACCTAGGGATTTAACGGCTTATTGCATATGCTAAATGCAATCGTGTTCCCTACGAAAGTGGCAATTATATTTTGATGCATATATACATTTTCTATTTCCTTCTATGGACTGGTTTTGTTTGTTTCATCACTAGGGACTAGCAATTTTTAAGTTAAGGGGTGTGATACATCACAAATATTGCATATTTGCACCCTTTATCTTTATGAATTCTAGCACTTTTACGTTCTTAATGTCTATATTTATGCTCGTTAACCAAATAACCTCAAATTTGGACATGTATATATTTTGCAGGGGTTAATTGTGCTTTTGTAGGTATTGGAATGCTAAAAGTGAGGTTCGGTTGCATTCCGAAGAAGTTTCGTCGTCGAAATCCACTTCAAGGGAAATTTGGTCTTTTTAAACTCACTATTTTTTATGTGATGAATTTACCAACATGTATATCATTAAATTATCTTTCCATGGCCACTGACCGTGCATCATTCTGACTCCGTATGTGGAAGTTATGCCCATTTCTGGAAGGTTTCAGTATTTTCTTCTACTTCAAGGGCATTTTGGTAATTTCATACTGCATAATTTGGAGGGTTTCAAAGAAGAATCTTGTATAGAATTGAATTATCTTTGCGTCGGTTCCGACCATGCCTCATTTCGATTCCGTATGAGGGAGTTATAGTCGTTGTCGTGCAACGCGTCAAAATTGGTTCAAAGAGGAAAAGTGGGTTGTCTCCAGCCCAAGGCAAATTCCAAAACCACGGTTGACCGGTCCCAAAACAGAGGTCGATCACTCCCATTAGATATGGTCAAAAATTGACTTATTTTGGGTGTTTTGACTTGGTTTTGTTGGGGGTTTATTTTGGGGTATAAATAGAATGTTGGGGGCTTTTTTTGGAGGACATATTTCATTTTAGGTTATAGATAGGGGATTGTTGGGTGGAGCTTCTCTTCCTATGGTTTGCACCCATTTGGGTATTGTAAGCACTATTCATTATCTCCTCCATTGTTATTAATTGTTGTTTCTTTGTTTAAGCTTTTTGTTGTTCATTTCTTGCTTTCTAATTTAGGTTTATTGCTTTATTTACTTGCTTTCCATTTATTGCTTTCTAGTGTAGATTTAATTCATGATTTTTACCATGCTTTGTAGCTAGGCTAAATTAGGTTGTGTCGGATTGAACTCATCTAGGTTTGATATGTTTCTTTGCTTTGGTGATGGAGTTTTACGAGTCTATTTTGAGTGGGTTGTCCTAGTCATTACGCTTAGGAGATTTGACGAGGCATATCATGTATGTCCTGTTCTTACGACCTTTTGTGCATAATTTCCAGGGTATTTGTTGACACCAAAATCGTATTAGGCTTTTATGCAAATTTAGGGGCATGAAAACCCTTGATTTAATTAACTATCGAAATGAGACGCATTTGTAATAACTCGTCGACCCATGTAACCATTTTATACTAATTAACTCGGGTGAGGGATATTCGACGCAACCTATAGTTAATCTAGCTTTATTTTCCCTCGCCTAGGTTACCATTTCCATTTTATGCATCTTTTCCCTTTTTGTGTAGAATCATCTTTTACACTTTTATTTAGGAATATTAAACCTTATAAATTCTAAAAATTCGTCTGTGTGGATTTTCGATACCCGACTTACCGCTATACTCACCTGTTGAGTGTAGTCGTAATTTAGGTTTTTGTATAGTTCAGGTGAGCCGAATTCAAAACGACCAGTGCGTAGGTGACTCTCGCGCCGCGGCAAAACCTTGTTTATCACTCACCATATTATATCTCTTTGTATCCTTTCATAAGCATTCTCCAAATCTATAAAATCCATATAAAGGTCCTTATTTTTCTCCCTTTACTCCGTTAATCTCCTCAATATATAAATAGCGTTCATTGTTGACCTCCCAGGCATAAACCCAAATTCATTCTCAGATACGGTTGTTTTCAATTTCAATTTATATTTTATCACTCTCTCACACAGTTTCATCGTATGATTCATTAACTCAATATCACAATAATTTGAACAACTTTGTATGTCCCCTTTATTTTTATAAATAGGTACTAAAACCTATTCTCTATTCATCGAGCATCCTATTAGTCATTATAATTATATTAAATAATTTTGTAAACCCAAAAACCCTTTCCTTCCCTAAACACTTTTGAACCTCAATACGGATACCATCTGTTCCTAAAGCCCTCCATGTTTTCATTTTTATAGAGCAATTCCAACATTTGTTGTCCTAATTCTGCGAAAAAATATATTTTCTCGAGTCTCCCTAAGTTATTCTATATCTAATAAACTCCCATTATCATCATTCAATAACCCTTCAAAATAGTTTTTCCATCTTTCTATAATCTCATCATCCTTGACTAGGACTCTCGAACCATCCCTTTTAATACATTTAACGTTACTAAAATCTTTTATTTTCCTGTCCATAAGTTTAGCAAGCTTATAAATACTTTTTCCCCTTCTTGTGTTCCTTATTTTGTATAAAGATCACCAAACGCCTATAATTTAGATTCTCTTATCTTACTAGTTTCTTAACTTCCTTTTTATCCATTTATATTTATCCAAAAAAAATTCATTTGTAGTTGTTTGTCATGTTTTAAAGCACCCCCTTTTGATTTTTACTATATTTTTTACTTCTTTATTCCACCACCAAGTTTCTTTAGATTGTGGCCCCCTACTTTTTGATTCTACAAGAATTTCTTTCGATATTCTCCTAATACACGTGATCATCTTATCCCATATTATGTTAGTCTCATCTTCGGTATTCCATGACGCTTCATTTAATATTTTATCTTGAAATAGTTTTAATTTCTCAATTTTAAGTTACACCACCTAGTTTGTGGCTTAATCTCCTCTTTTCGCACTCATGATTTATTTTTAATATTTACATTCAACACCAGTATCATATGTTGTGAGGTTAAGCTCTCTCCAAGGATAACTTTACAATCTTTACATTTTAATCGGTCTACTTTCCTAGTAATGAAAAAGTCTATTGGGCTCTATGCGTTTCACTTTTATAAGTTATTAGGTGTTCAAATCTTTTTTTAAGACACATAGTAGTATAAAATCATAAGTCATTACAAAATCTAAGATAGACTCTCCATGATCGTCCTTATCTCCAAAACCATATCATCCCTGCACTATCTCATATCCTACACAATATTCTCCTATATGACCATTAAAATCTCTCCCCATATAGATTTTCTCACCTACGATTATTTCTTGAATTAATTCATCCATTTGTTCTCAAATTTGTACTTTAGTGTGCTCATGTAATCCTACTTCGGGTGCATAAGCACTAACAATATTAATTATATTTTCACCTAATACTAGTTTTATAAGTAAGTCTACCAGCTTTCCTAATAACAGTTACGATATCATCCTTAAGATTCTTATCTACTATTATTACGACTTCGTTCTTATTTCTATGTTTTCCTATATAGTATAATTTAAACCTTATAATTTTTATTTCTTTAGCTTCCTCGCTGACCCATTTAAGTTTCTTGAAAACAAGTTAGGTTAACTTCTCATTTTATCATCGTATCCATAATATCCATCCATTTCCCTGTCATGGTCTCTATGTTCCAAGTAGTTAACCTAAGTCTGTTATCCCGGACTAACTTCTTTATCCACACACGTCCAGATTGTTGCAGGATTTTTTTCTTATTTTTATCAAACTCGGAAGCCGATGCCACGCCCCTTGCCTATTTTTCGAGACACCCAATTACAGGAGCAACTACCCTTGCCTATTGACATCCGGTGGCAGGAACAGCGCATCGCTTTAGGGGAGTCAATGTATACATATATGTAATATATTTTTTAACCCCCCAATAGGTGGCCTAGCAGCATGATCTCTTATCTCTCAATAGTTCGAATCCTCTTAGGGGCACCTACCATCCTGCCGTGTAGGTTGAATAGTGTAAACATATCTGCTCCAAGGGGTTTGTATACCCCAATATATAATTTGGGGGAAAAGGGAATATATATCAAGGTATCCCTTTAGGATAAGGCTGCGTACATCTAACTCTCTCAATACCCCGCAGTGGCGAGAACCTCATGCACTGCGTTTATATATATATATATATATATATATATATATATATATATATATATATATATATATATATATATATATATATATATATATATATATATATATAGTGGATTACCATCTAGATGGCATGGTTTAATTTAATCATTGGTATACACGTGCAGGAGATGTCTGTCACGTCCTCATCATATCATATTTTTATATTTAAAAAGCCAAAATGGCGGAGATAGCGCTTTCTTATCGCATAATGTTGTGTGCCTCAAGTGAAGCTGGATCTAGGGGGTAGGTTGGTGAATGTTGAACTGAGACAATTTATTAACCACTGTTTCACTACCTGAAATCATGTGAGCAATTAAAAACCATATTGGAAGGCATCACAAAATAGAGGTTCTTCCAAACCTTCTTCTTAGATAATTTTACCCCTATTGTAACTGCTGTCAACTCAGCTTGGAAAACATTATGAACACCCAAATCGACACAAATTGAACCCTTTATGAAACCTCAATGAGTTATATATAGGCCAAATTAAGAAGTCATTTTTAATCCGTTGGAAGACTTTGAAGTTTTGAAATTTGATCTCTCCCATGAGTGGATGATGTTATGAAGTAAGAAGTTAGAGATTAGTTGTAATTACAAATAAATGGTGAAGACTTTTGTGTAAAAAATAACATGAAATGTGATTGTAACAAAAATAAATAGCATTGAATGACTTGACAGCTAACAAAGTACATTTATTATTGAGGCCTTTTTATTTGGGGGGTGTTTTCTTGGAACACTTTTCCTTTAAAAAAATTATGTTAGTATTTAATTGAATATATTTTGGGGATTTTTTTCATTTTTCTTTTCTTTGAATCTAGACCTATAGGTGTGTGAAGTGACAAATGTTCCTATAAAAAAACGTTAGAGATTTTATATTTTTTGGTCGTTTGGTGAGTTTGATTGTCTAAATTTTTCATTTTTTTTACTCCCTTCAAGTACAACCTGAAATTTCCAATCA
Organism: Sambucus nigra; assembly: GCA_949130495.1. Taxonomy (NCBI): domain Eukaryota; kingdom Viridiplantae; phylum Streptophyta; class Magnoliopsida; order Dipsacales; family Adoxaceae; genus Sambucus; species Sambucus nigra. The sequence goes on along the minus strand of OX422210.1, from coordinate 75,252,949 downwards.
AATACACCTTATAATAAAAATAAATATATGTATTTTGAACTAAAGGCTTTTCCTATATTCTGTGAACCCTTAAACATACCTATATTCTTTTCCGCGCTAATTTTATAATGCCTCAAATTGGAAGTTTAATCTTGTAATACGGTCCATGTGGAGTGGATCCGCGAACAAAGTATACAAAATATTCTTGCAATACACCGTACATGAATATTCACATGTTCAATGAATAATTCTAAATTAAAACGAGATTCGGGCTCATTTTTTATAAACACGTTGACGTGTCATGTTTAGATTGGTTAGTGGTTTGAATGATAATGGATGGACCTAAAAAAACAACTAATGCAGGAGAACATAGATGCCATGGGAAAATCGTTTGTCTGTGTTACTTACGCATGTCGTTGTTTTTGGCTCCCACCACTATGTAAAAACCTATACTATAACTACACACTTTAGTAGATTATAGCGGTCGGTTCGGGTATCGAATCCATAAGGAATGTTGTTGGACGTTGATTGATTTATTATTTCAAGAATAAAAGTGTAAAAGAATAGAATTTAAAATAAAAGATAAAACTAGGCATGTGTTTGAACTAGGATTAACAAAATGAGTAAAAACTATAGATTGAGACTAATATCCCTCACCTCGAATTAATTGATATAAATGGTTACATTCAAAGACAAGTCTATGAAGATTAAATCTCATTGTCACAATTAATTAAATCTAGAGTTGTATCCCCCTAAATTGTCATAAAAGCTTAATTGATTTTGGCATAAAAAAATATCCCCGAGATTACACACGCAAGGTCGTAAATACAGCACATACATGATATCCACCGTAACATCTCATAGGCATAAAATCAAGAACAACCTAACCCATTTAAATTCATCAAAACCATCATCGAAGCAAAAGCAACCCATTAACCCAAGGCAAGTTCAATCAATCTTAATCTAAACTAAATTAGCTGCAAAACATGATAAATGACATGTATTTAAAACAAGGAAGCAAATAAAGCAATAAATAAATGAAGACAACTAAGTTACAAAGATTAAAAATAACAATGGAAACCTATATTAAAGAAGGAGAAGGTGAATAGTGACTTAAAACAACCCAAATAGGTGCTAACCCTTGGAGAAAGAAACTCCACCCAAATCCCCCATCTCTAACTTAAAAAATAAATATCAACTATGTCCCTTACAAAATAAACCAAAAAAAACTTATATAGTAAGTTGGCAAAAGAAAAAAGGAAAAAGAAAAGGAATGAAGAAAGCACCGAAAATCTGGAGGGCTTGATCGATCGATGAAAAGAGAAATCACCCACTGCCTTCCTTCAAATGTTAAAATTGAAAGGTCGGTTGATCGTGGTCTAAAGTCCGGTCGTTTTGATGGGCCACTTTGTCATCAAAAGGGAGAAAAGTTGCGTTATGAAAAATGCCATAACTTCATCATTCGAACTCAAAATGACGAGCCGTTTGCGACCACGCGAAGCTAACTCAATGAACTATGCTTCCATGGCAATCCACTGAGCATTAGATGAAGTATGAAATGACGAAAATTCCCTTGAACTTCTGTTAGATGACAGAACTACCTCGAAATGAAACCACTTGCTCCGTTAAGCGATCTAATGCCTAAAAAACTCAAATAAACCCCGCAAATCACATTATGTATCCAAAATCGAGGTTATACAGTATATGAGCATAAAAGTAGGATATAATGGAGATAAAAATTCTAGAATTCATGAGGAAACGGGTGCTAATATGAAATATTCATGACGTATCACACCCCCGACTTAGACATTGTTAGTCCGTAGTGATGAAATAAAACAAAACCAGTCCAATAGATGGCGATACAAAACGTATATAATCGTAAAATATAGAAATGACAATTTTGCAGGCGAACGATTGCATTTAGCACATGCAATAAGTCGTTAAACCCCTAGGTTACCCTAGTCGATGATTGTTGTCTCGCGAGGGTTTTTAGGGATGACAACCACAAACATCAAAGTTTCCTCAAAAAGTATGCCCAACAACAACGTGATAAGCCCAAAAATAAAGAAAAAGATTTCAAACACGTTATTAACAAAGTGAATGAATTCACACAAAAGTTCATAGTTATTAACATTAAGGAATGGACTTCATAGAATTAAAATCTTAAGTGTGGGAGGAAAAGCGAGCACATGTGAAGTATGATTTGGCAAAACTTTTATAATCCGGAAAGCATTAAAGCTTGCATATATATTAATTATCTTCAATGCATACACTCAACAAATGAAATCACTATGAATGGAAGGTAACACACGGGACATGTGGACATAAAGAATAAATGTAAATGAAAACTAGGCTACACACATGTCACTAATGAAGAAAGCTATATATATAAAATAAAAACTTGTAATCTCAATGAAAGAATATCATCATTAAAGAGGTGAAATGCATTTTCACAGATTATCGCAATTATTTATACTTTTGAATTACATTCACCCTAGGATCACATAAGACTATAATAGGGTTGTAATGTAAGTTTGGGGTCATGGTTATGAAATGAAAGGATTATGTATGGATTCAAATGTGTTTGAAGATGAAACACTTGGGATAATGTAAAATTGTGGAAATTTTCAAAATTGGACTATGATTCCATAACAAGCACTGAATATAACACTGGAAAGTGACAAGAATTATTGAACAATATGTACATAAATGGAAATACTTTCTGTAGGTACCCAGAATTTGGGACCATGGGCCTAGACGAGTGGCCCAGTTCTGACGGCCCAAAATCCAGGCCCTCTATCTTTCATATTGACCCGGTCTCTCCCCACGATCCCATGAAGAGAAGTTATAAGGGCGCACAACCCCATGAAGGGAAAGGATAGGGAAGAGGGCTAGTGTGAAGGAACCCATCATCTCCACTAACTAGCATACACATGTATAAATTAAACTCTGGGTCCGGGGCAAAGGACAAGTTGTATTCTCTGTACTTATTCTTCAGAATATAGAGAAATAACACTGACTGCACCATCGTGGACGTAGGCACATCTTTGTTGAACCACGTACACCTGTTGTTGTGTGATTGGCATTTTATTTTATCTTTTCCTGGTTATTACCTCTTTCACATTTATTTGTGTTACATAATAATTGTCACCACAATTGGCGCCGTCTGTGGGAAACGTTCATCTTTCCCTGAGAAGAGCCCACGCCAAGAAAAAATCTAAGATGTCTGGTCACAGCAGCAACTCTCCTCAAGCAGGAGATATTCAGGAACCACCTGCTCCTCACAGGATTAGGTCTGAAGTCCGACGTTCATATCAAGGGGCTCGCTTAGAAAGTCCATCTTCAGAAGAGAGTCAAGGACCAGGAAGGTCCACCCAGATATCCAGGTTGATCGATGCATACGAGGCAAGGCTCCAAGAGCAGAGGGAGTCTTCTCGCAGATATGAGGCTGAGAATGCTCGCTTGAAAAGAAGACTGGAAAAACTGGAGAAGGAACTACGCCCTGATACCAGGAGACGCCCCTATCGCACTCCTAGCCCTCAGGCGAGCAAATCTCGCAGTCGAGGAAGGAGCCCTAGGCGGCAATATCAAGGGTACGAAGGTGGCGACTCAGACGACGACCTCCGTGAACAACTAAGAAAAGTTCACCGCTACCAGAGCCCTGCTCGCAGCGACGACAACATACGGAACCTGGTCCGCAGAGAAATGGACCAACATCCAGCTCACCGCGGCACCAGGTCGACCAGAGAGCTCGCCAGGGGAGCCCTCAAGACCCAGATGAAATCACCCTTCATGAGGGAAATTGAAGAAGAAGAGGCTCCCAAGAAGTTTGCCATTCCAAGGTTCAAGATTTACGACTGGAAAACTGATCCCATTGATCATGTCAGGCAGTACCGGCAGGCTATGACCATCTGGAATCACCGAGATGCACTGATGTGCCGTATTTTCCCCTCGAGCCTTCATGACGTGGCCCAGAAATGGTTCGAGAAACTCCCTCACCGATCCATCAGAAATTTCAAATCCCTGGCCGAGCTCTTTACGGCCCGGTTCATCACCAGCAGCTCCCATCCCAAAAGGATGGATGCTCTATTAACAATGAAGAAAACACCTCAGGAGACACTCCGAGACTACGCGAAGAGGTACTGGGAGTTATTCAACGAGGTCGAGGACTGCGCGGAAGAGGTGGCAGTGGCTTCATTCAAAATTGGGCTACCTAGCTCTTCCCTCCTTTACCAGTCCTTGACAAAGAAGGAAGCTACGACCATTGACGACCTGATGGCCCGGATTGAGAAATACGCAAAGGTGGAAGATGTCACCCGCCTTAATGTAGGAGAAAACGGTCGAGCCAAGCTCACTACCAAGGGAAGTGAGAAAGTTGAGAACCAGAAAAAAGGAGGAAAGAGTGGGGGCAAGAATGGCTCCAAAAGCGGAGGGAACCCTGACGTTACAAAATCATTCCAGGCGGTCAACACCGTCTTCAAAGAACCAATTTACACAATTATCGCGAAGATCAAGGATGAGCCGTTCGTCAAATGGCCCCGGAAAATGGGAGGAGACCCCTCGAAAAGAAACAATGCATTAAGATGCACTTTCCACAAAGAGGGCGGGCATAAGACCGAGCATTGCAAGGCTCTTAAGTCCCACCTCGAGGAGTTAGCCCAATCCGAACATTTGAATGACTTTGTGGAAAAGAAGGTAGAGAGAGTGACTGCCCACAAGGAGGCGAAACCCGACAACGTATTGGAAGATGACGCCGGACACGAATTCGCAGTAATCCACGGAGTATCCGATGTTAAGCAAATCCCGGGTAACTCAGCTCGAATGGAGGTAAAGAAGTTGACATCGGTGATGCAAGCTTTTCAGATTGATCCAACAAAATCACAGGCAGGAAAACATCGGCGAGCAGAGGACATCAACTACAACAAGCATATTGTTTTCACGGATGAAGATTTTGTGGGAGTAAGGACCCCACATCACGATGCCTTAGTCATTACACTCAGGATAGCGAAATTTGATATCGACAGGCTGCTCGTCGATCAAGGGAGCTCATCCGAAGTAATGTACATCGACCTGTTTAGGAAATTGAAGTTGAACATCGCCGACCTAAAGGGAACCACTGTCCCTCTGGTCGGCTTCGCTGGGAAGATGACCATGCCTCTGGGCAAAATAGTACTGCCAGCGCGTGTTGGAAATGTTTCCAAAATGATCGAATTCTTGGTGGTCGACATCGATTCATCGTATCAAGCCATCCTCGGCAGGGGATGGCATCATGCAATGAAGGCAGTATCCTCGACCTACCACCAGAAACTCAAATATGTCATCGAGCGGGGAGTGATGGAGATACATGGCGACCAGGCGATGGAGAGAAAGTTCTTCATAGCGTCCATCCGACCAAAGCCAGAGAAAAGAGTCGTCCAAACCAGCGAGAAAGTGGAGGAAGGTGCAATCCCTTCCAAATAGCAATTAAAATATGGAAGGCCCGGAGTGGAAGATACCAGGCTCCTCCCCTCCGAGCGTGTTGTAGAGGACCTGGTAGAAGTGATGGCAAAAGAAGGCGACAACAGCAGAGTCTTCCTGATCGGGACCTCACTCACTGACCAAGAGAAAAAGGATTTGTTAACCTTACTCAGAAGCAACATAGATGTTTTCCCTTGGGAACCCTATGAGCTGCCAGGAATCGATCCCAATATGGTCTACCATCGGTTGCACGTCAATCCCACATTCAAGCCGATAGCGCAGAAGGCACGACGAACTGCTCCCGAGAAGGCCAAAGCAATAGAAAAAGAAGTCAAAAAACTGCGAGATGCAGGGTCCATACGGGAAGTGCAATTCCCCAAATGGTTATCCAACCCAGTGGTAGTTCCGAAAAGCAATGGGAAGTGGAGAGTTTGCATAGACTTCACTGACCTCAACAAAGCTTGCCCAAAGGATAGCTTCCCTCTTCCGAAAATAGACCAACTAGTAGACGCCACCGCAGCTCACGAATGAATGAGTTTTTTGGACGCATACTCAGGATATCACCAGATCCCCCTGTATGCCCCAGATCAGGACAAAACGGCGTTTATCACGATGGTTGGTTTATACTGTTACAAGGTCATGCCTTTTGGGCTAAAAAATGCAGGGGCAACCTATCAGCGGCTAGTTACTAAAATGTTCAAGAATCAAATGGGAGACACAATGGAGGTCTACATTGACGACATGCTCGTTAATAGCAAGAAGAAGGAAAATCACCTCTCGGGCCTATCAAGTACCTTCGAAATCCTCAGGAAGTACCGAATGAAACTCAACGCGAGCAAGTGTTCCTTCGGTGTCCAGTCAGGAAAGTTTATTGGGTATTTGGTCAGCAAGCGAGGCATAGAGGCTAATCCGGACCAGATTGAGGCAATCAAAAGAGTGCAACCTCCTCGCACAGTCCGAGATGTGCAGAAGCTCATTGGAATGCTCGCTGCTCTAAATCGTTTCATTTCTAAATCCTCCGAGAGATGCAATCCCTTCTTCCAACTCTTAAAAGGCAGCAAAACAGTAGAATGGACCCCAGGTTGCACACAAGCGTTAGAAGAGCTCAAGTCCTACCTAAGCTCCCCACCACTACTTGTCATACCACAGCAAATGGACTCTTTGTACCTCTACCTCTCTGTATCCAGCCATACTGTCAGCTCAGCGCTAATGTGTGAAGTTACAGGGATCCAACATCCAGTCTATTACGCGAGCAAAACCTTACTAGACGCCGAGCAGCGCTACTTACCATTGGAAAAGCTCGCATTCGCCCTAGTAATGTCCTCGAGGAAACTGAAGCATTACTTCGAAGCTCATACGATCATCGTCCTTACGTCACACCCCCTCAAGGCTGTCCTAAGGAAGGCGGATTTGTCGGGCAGACTGTCTAAATGGTCAGTCGAGCTCGGCCGATTTGACATCCAATTTCAACCAAGGACAGCTATCAAGGGTCAGATCCTTGCTGATTTCATAGCTGAATTCATAGGCGAAGAACCCTTCGACCAGCCTAAGCCAACAGAACAAAGCAACCAGGCTACAAGGGAAGGCTGGAAACTATTCGTTGATGGAGCCTCCAACTCAAAGGGGGCAGGAGTAGGAATTATTCTCATCACTCCATAAAATACAGTCCTCGAGCAAGGAATAAGGCTGGGATTTGCAGCCTCCAACAACGAAGCAGAATACGAAGCCTTAGTAGCAGGTCTCCAAAGGGCGCAAACTCTGGGAGCAAAGCATTTGCAAGTATTCAGAGATTCGCAACTAGTTTCCAATCAGATAAGTGGAGACTATAACACGAAGGACGAAAGAATGGAAGCCTACCTCTCCTTGGTAAAAAACTTAATGACGAACTTTGAAGAGATCAACATCCAACAGTTTCACAGGGGGCAAAACAGCCACGCTGACGCCTTAGCAGCCCTGAGCTCGGCAGTTGACTCTAGCCTTAAAAGGATCATCCCTATCGATTTCCTCAGTTGCCCAAGCATTTAACCCAACTGCGAGCTGACAAAAGCAAAACCAATACTCCAATTGGAATCAGCCCCCAGCTGGATGGATCCCTTGAGAGATTATTTAAAGAACGGAACGCTCCAAGACGATAAGAGGACTGCCCACCAGATAAGAGTCAAAGCTGCTCGCTTTCACTTATCCACAGGAGGCGACTTGTATAAAAGATCTTTCTCCGGCCCCTACCTTAGATGCGTCCACCCAGGCGATGTCAAAGCAGTGCTTCACGAGCTTCACGAAGGAATCTGTGGAAGTCACGTCGGAGGAAGGTCTCTAGCCTTCCGAGCAATGAAGGAAGGTTACTGGTGGCCATACATGCAAAAGGACTCCGCACTATATGTCCGCAAATGCCTAAAATGCCAACTTCACGCTCCCATGGTCCACCAGCCCGCCAGTGAATTAAAATCCCTGACAAGTCCCTGGCCCTTTGCCCAGTGGGGAACGGACATCGTGGGACCACTGCCCACCGCTGCCGGCAATCGCAAGTACTTGTTGGTTGCAACTGATTACTTTACCAAGTGGATCGAGGCAGAACCACTGGCGAACATCCGAGATGTTGACATGATGAGGTTCATATGGAGAAATATAATCACTCGATTCGGGATCCCCAGAACCATCATCACTGACAATGGAACACAGTTCGAGAGTGGCCCTTTTCAGGACTTCTGCAAAAAACACGGGATCAGGCACCACTTCAGCTCAGTGGCCTACCCTCAAAGCAACGGACAAGCTGAGGCTTCCAACAAGACAGTGATCGCTGGATTGAAGAAGCGGTTAGAGTGAGCCAAAGGCGCGTGGACAACCAAGCTACCGCATATCCTATGGGCGTACAGAACGACTCCTAGGCGAGCCACAGGAGAAACGCCATTCTCACTAGCATATGGTATGGAGGCGGTCATCCCACTAGAAGCAGGATTGCCTACAATGAAATCCGACCATGTCAAGCAGGGCCAGAACGATCAGGCTTTGCTCGCCGAACTCGACCTGGCCGACGAGCGCAGGGAACTTGCTCTAGTAAAACTAGCAAGCTATCAGCATAACTCGCAAAGCACTACAGCAAAAGGGTCAATCCGAGGAAATTCAAAGTTGGGGACTATGTTCTAAGAAAGGTCCTGGGCAACACAGTGAAGCCATCAGACGGTAAACTGGGCCTGAACTGGGAAGGACCTTATAAGATAATTAGAGACGACCTGCGAGGTGCCTATCATTTGAAAACAATGGAGGGCAGAGAGATACCACGAGCATGGAACGCAGCTAATCTCAAGAAATTCTATTTTTAGGAGTTCTATTGTTAGATTTTTTATTGTACTCATTATGTGAAAGGGATTATGTGAAAGGGCAGTTCATTTCTCAATTCACCAATAAAAATCTCTCAGTTGATCACTCCCTAAAAAGTAACAATTACATCTTATTGCACATCCCTTTCAAATCACAGGCATAAGGGTTGACATAGCAGGGGAACACCCCTCCTCAGGTCATCGTCATGAAGCACGACAGACCTCTTAGCATTGCCCATGGCAAAATATGAAGCCCTACAGAGTATTCTTAGGCATCAAACCTACTGTGGTTGAACAAAATCCTGACCGGATGAAGACATCCAATACCAGGTGTGTCCTCGCCAATTGCCTTACTTAGGCCTAAGGGAGTGTGACGACACGACCTAAAAGGTAAAGGAGGGCACAATGGTATTCTTAATACTGGATTGGGCGGACACTCACATGATAAAATAAAAAGGATTGTGAAGCTGCAAAAATATAAAAGAATTGGATGAACACGTTTAGTTGGCAAAATCGCCCAAAACTCGAACTTTCCATTAATCTTTTATATTTACAAACAATAATAGTACATGTTTAGTCGGCGAAGCTCGCCCAAAGCATTTACAATTATTAAAAAACAAAATCTCAAGGAGGTGGAAGCCTCCGAGCAAGATAATCAGCAACTTTAGCTCTCCTTCCATCATCAGGAGCAGGAGCGAGCTCCTCCGCGACCTCATTTGCGTCCAACTCCAATAATCGTCGGGGAATAGCATCGATGGGGATCCATCGATCATCCCGCCTGAATGGATTGGGCATCAGAGTAGAGGAGGACATCTCGTGTCGATACCACAACGTCGAGTTCCTCGGGACCTGCAGCTCTTTGAGAGCACTCAACCACCCCCTGATGAAGGAGAGCTCCTCGAACTCTGATAATCTTGTGGGAGCATCCAGCCAGCCCTGATCATAGCCATCAGACCACACTTGGCGAGGGCCCTTCTTGAATAGATGTCGCAGACGGGTAACGTCCCTCTGGAGCCCAGAAGCAGTCACATAATCTCGCCGAACATCGCCGCGTAGCTCCTCCATTTCCCTCTCACGCTGTTCCTCGGCTTCCCTATTCCTACCCCTGGCACTCCTACCAGCACGCGGGAGGGGAGGCCGAGCAGCTCGCGACGAAGAAGAGCCTTGTAGGACTGCCGAAACGATGCTCGGCGAGTGCTCCTTAAGCCTAAGGACTTCCCTCCTCAAGTCTTCATTTTCCTGCTGCAGGACCTACCCAACCTGATTAATCTCGGTGGCCTCCAGTAACCTTGCTCTCAGTGCACTGACTTCTTCTTGCACCGAAGCACCGATTTCTTCCATCTCCTGGAGCCTATCCTTCAACTTGGCCACTGGCTCGGACTGATCCTTATATTTCTGGTTCCTTGACTTAGCAAACCTACAAAGTCTAGCAAAGGCCTGGCGAACTGCAGGGCTTGCATTAGGACCGAGAGTCCTACCTAGTTGGGAGGTAACAGGAATATAATCATCCACATCAACCAACTACAAGTAAAAGAAAGGGAAAAGAAAGAGATCAGCATAAACAAAAATGGAGTCTTTTCATTAATAAGGAACGAGGTTACATCAGATTGAAAAAGAAAAAATTACAAAGCAGCCCTATCAATTAGCAACCTCGGCTGGCCCGGAGGTGGATGGTCCCTTGTCCTTATCAACATCAGCAGGAGAATTACCCTCTGCAGGGGTGTCCTTTGTCCTCTCGACCAAAGGAACATCAGTAGAAGTCGCTTGAGAGACAGGACCGGTGCCTTCAGCAGTTGGGGCTGGGCCCTCATCGACGACTGGCTTTGGCCCTGGATCGTGCTCGTCAAAGAGGGGGGATGCAACGTCCACCCCAGCAGCCACGAGAGCCTTATTCCACCCTTTCTTGAAGTTCAGACGGCTGATATAGCCTATCTAAACCTCAGCGTCCTCATACGCAGCAGCCCAGCCAGAGTTGTACGAATCTTCCTTAAAAGTGGCTGCCTGGGCTTTCTCCGCCTCCAGTTGCTCGGCCAGAGCCCTGTTCTTCTCTGCAAGGTCTAGCTTGCTCGAGCACACCAGGTCATACGCCTTCCTTAGCTCGCCAAGCTCCCTGACAGCATCATCTCTCTCGCGAGCAAGATTAACAAGAGCCGAGTCAGATGAAGCTCGAGTTGCATCAGCAGCCTTCAGATCGGCCTCCAACTGAGACCCCCTGGCTACCAGGGCATATTTTTATTGCTCCAGCTCACCATTCCTTCTCACCAGCTCGTCGCGAGAGCGATAAAGCACAGCAAAATCGGTCACAAACTGCAAAGAACAAGGAAGAGATCAAGAAGAAGAAACCATCAAAACTGGTTAAAAGAAATTGAGAATTAGAAGAGAACTTTACCAAGGAGAGCCTCTGGCTAGCCTGCAGAGCCAATTGATCGGACCCCAACGCGATCTGCCGATCTGCAGGAAGGACTGCTCTCTCGAGCAGCGCAGGGGCAAGCTGAGGAGAGGCGGCCACCGAAGCCCTCTCGGGCAAGGTAGACACTGGGACCAGGGCTTGACCAGTTTTGGTCCTCAACTCCATCTTCCTCCTCTCCTCCTCTTTTTCTCTCTCCCTTCTCTTCCTTTCCTCCACTTTCTTCTTCTCTTCCACCTTCTTCCTCTCCTCCTCCTTTTTCCTCTCTCTCTCCCTCGCCTGCTCCTCCTCTCTCTTCTTCTTCTCTTGCTCCTGAGAAGAAGGTCGAGAACCAGTAGCTATGGCCCCAGAGGCAGTCTTCATTTTCTTGGACCTCTGTGCAAGGAGCACATCATCATCATCATCATCATCATCTCTGATCAGATTCTTCCTGGGAGGCATCTCTTCACCAGAACTACTGGTAGTGCTCGACGAGTCTTGAGCCTCGGAATCCCCCTCAGAAGAACTGCTACTGTCAGCACTCCCTGCACCCAAGTTACTCACAACGCCTGCAGGCTCACTCTCCGAGCTACTCTCCTCTTCGTCCAACTGGATGGGCTCAGCCGAAGTCTCTACGGAAGAGTCAAAGTCTGGAACACTATCCACAGGTCGGGCTATGAAGCTGGAGCCTGTGTTCTTGTATTCAAGCAAAAAAGCGGCATATCTGGGATGCTCGCCGTCACCCAAGGGCTCTCTGATGTTCCAAGCTTTAACCAACTCAGAAATTCGGACCTCGCTGAGAGCAGGTTCCACGTTCTTTGACCTCGCTGTAAAAGAAAACACAGAAAGGGGTTAGAAAATCCATAAATCAGCAAAGTTTGAAGCAACATTATCAATATCTACCTATATACTCTTCCCCATAAAAGAGAACAGTGAATCTTTCAGATCTTGACCCTTCAGATTGAGGAGAGAACTGCCAATTCCTAACAAGAAAACCCTCCTGCCAGTAGTCCTTATGGGAATCAGGTAGATTCACTACCAATACCCTATTAGGGCTCCTAGCTTTGAGGTACAGGACACCTGAACTAGTTCGAGAGAATGAGTAACAAAAGCAGACCTCGGCAAAACTTAACCTAGTGTCGTACCATTGATTTATCCTATGCACGCCATTCACTATTTTCCATACATTGGGCGAACACTGTGCAGGTACAATACCAAAATAGCTAAAGAAATGCAAAAACAGATCATTAGCCTGGGAGAGCAACAAAACGTGAATCCAATGTGCATCCTCTATATCCCTAACGTTCCTAGGAGGCAAGGCACAACACTCAATCTCTACCCACTCAGGAATGTTATAGAATTTTCTAAACTCCGTGACTGACCTATTTCCAATCTTCGCCATTGGAAAAATATAAGAAAAACTACAAACCAAAGAGAAAATACAAAGAGCACGAGAGACTTACCAGACAGAAGATCAGGTCAAATGGCGAAGAAGCAACGAGAGTAGAGATCGAAAGCAGAAGGTACAAAGTGTAAGAGTGCTCAGAAGATAGAAGATTGCTGGAAAAGCTGAAGCGACGAAGAGAAATGTGCCTTATCCCAGCAAGCCTTCAATTCTAATCATAGCGCACGGATAGCGAAGCGGGTGCCGCCAAAGCAACTTCACAGTTTTCAAAGGATCACAAATCAGCCATAATGGCCTATCATTTAAATTCATTGGACCCATAAACGTGGCCCAACAAATTTAGGGGCAATTGTAGGTACCCAGAATTTGGGACCATGGGCCTGGACGAGTAGCCCAGTTCTGACGGCCTAAAATCCAGGCCCTCTATCTTTCATATTGACCCGGTCTCTCCCCACGATCCCATGAAGAGAAGTTATAAGGGCGCACAACCCCATGAAGGGAAAGGATGAGGAAGAGGGCTAGTATGAAGGAACCCATCATCTCCACTAACTAGCATACACATGTATAAATTAAACCCTGGGTCCGGGGCAAATGACAAGTTGTATTCTCTGTACTTATTCTTCAGAATATAGAGAAATAATACTGACTGCACCACCGTGGATGTAGGCACATCTTTGCTGAACCACGTATATTTGTTGTTGTGTGATTGGCATTTTATTTTATCTTTTCCTGGTTATTACCTCTTTCACATTTATTTGTGTTGCATAATAATTGTCACCACACTTTCTTTTTCTTTTCTTTTGTTTTCTCTTTTCCTTTTATTTTTCACTTTTTTTGTTTTCTTTCACACTCTCACATGCTTAATTGCATCCACATAACAAGAACGTCATTAAATCCCAAGTATCATTCCAAATAAACATATTGAATGTGATATATATGGTTTACAACTCCAATGCAGAGTTGGTTATGGGATTTGGGGTTTATTAAGTGAAATGCTATATTTAGGCTCAAAGGGGTTGGTGAGAGAAAATATATAAGGTGAGGTTAAGGTCAATATGGGTGATGTAATAAAGATGGCCTATGATCCTTTCTTAAATTTTACCCAGTTTTAGAGTGAAAAAAACTTTGAAAATCATGCTCAAGTAACACATTTCAAAATATGAACTCAATTAATGAACGACCAAAGAAACAATAGTGAGATTACCAACGAATTTAACGTTTTCAAGGAGGAAAGAGTCATGTATAACACTAAAAAATTAATAAAATCCCAAATCTAACTTGGTGTAAGTATATACAATGCAATAAAAGATTACCGAGTTACAAAGGCCTTAAACCAAATCGATAAAATAAGAAAAGCATGCATGGAATTTAAAGGTTTAAAGTTTAATGCATTAAGTTTTTCATAATATCAATAATTTGAGAACTAAAGTCTAATAACTTCTAAAATCGAGAACATGCATCATTGAATTGTCCATTAGATTGGGCATTTTTTGAAATTTATCATCGAAAACAATGGCAAAGAGCCCAAAAAAGGAGAAAAAAAATCTTTTTGTAAATTTTAATTTTTATATAACAAAAGTATGCATGGAAAGAACATATAATCAAATCATGGACTAAGAAAAAAAATGTATAGAATATCCCACATCCCTTAAACTAAAAACCTTGCATTGTCCTCAATGTGAATTAAGAACCAAATTAAAGAGAGGAAAAGATTGATATTACCCAAAAATAGAGCAATCTCCGGATAGTACGAGTCCAATGATTCTACAAAACATGTTAGCACAAAGCATAACAAAAGAAGAAGAAATAAAACTTTAACTAATTACACATGACAATAAGTAAAAACAAAAACAACATAATATGTACAACCTACAATTTTAACTTCTAACTAACTATACACTAGAAGTTCAAATTTTTTAGGGTCCACCCAAAATACGATTTGACTTTGTGGGAAATCAGTGTACCCTGATTTTCGTGCAGACCACCCGAAAAATAAGAATTCCATTTAAACAACGGAAGGTATGTATAAGGCGGAAGAAATTAACCATCATCAATTAAAAAACATTTGTGGGGGAGTCATGAGGGATTTGGATTGAACGGGTGATTAATACACATGGGATCCAAAAAAATAGGATTTCCTCTCAAAGATTTTTCAATTGGAACGGGATGTGGGGCACATAGAGATAAAATTTCCTTCATAAAAAGCAACTCGAGCAAGTAATCCTCATTGGTGAAAGGGTTGAACATTTTAAAGTTGTGAACCGATTCATATGATACTCGAAATAGTTTGATAAAATAGAATAAACACGGGGAGAAAACAACCTCAAACTCAAGAGATGACTCATCATAGCTAGAAGATTGAATTTTGAAGGAAATAGGATCAATTTTAATGAAACTTTCTTCTTTGGTTACCAAAGAAGAAATCATTTCATTGCAAATGGATACTACATCCATTTCTTGCTCCCTTTCATTCTTTATTATCCCATGGGCTAAGTGAAAAATGGTTTGTTCCAAAGTAGGCAAAAATTTATCATTTGGTTCAAAACATTTGATAAGCACCCAAAACTGTACATTTTATACCCCGAATAGACGTACTTTAGTTGCTAATTCTCGACAATATGGGTCTTATGTATGTAAATGTTCAATATGCAGTCTTAACTGCAGTTACGGTGTCAAAAACTACATTTTGAGGCCAATTGCAGTTAAAATGGAGCTAATTCCCTCTCTCGTAACCAAACCCGAGCCTAAACCTATCCTAAACCTAGCCTAAATCATCACCCCAAGCCTGTGTGTGTTTAGTTTGTGTCTTTTTATATTTTTTAGATTTTTAGTTTGAGTCATTTTTATTTTTAGGATTTTTTATTTATTTATTTAGAATTTCTAGGTTTATTTTTTATTTTTATTTTATTAGTGTAATTTTATTTTATTTTGATTTTTCTTAGTTTTTAGTTTTATTAGGATTAGTTTTTAGGAGTTTAGTTTTAGTTTATTAGATTTTATATTTTTTTAGGACTTTAGTTTTCATTTAGATTTTAAGTTTTTATTTCTTTTATTTTAGTTTAGTTTTTATATAAGCTTAGGATTTTATTTTTTTTAGTTTTAATATTTTTATTTTTATTGTTTTTAGTTTGTTTTATTTTTAGTTAGATTTTACTTTTTTTACTTTTAGTTTTTAATTAGTTAGTATTATATTTTTTTTAGGTGTCCAAATTAAACATGCACACACATAACCCATACAACCACTCACACCCACTTACCTACACACTATCCTACACACAACCAAAACCTTCACCCTCACCCTAGCCTTCATACACCCACACACACACAAACCCATCCCACTTCATCTTCCCCATCAAATCCACCTTCTCTCTCCTCTCTCCTACTCCACCATTAACACACCCATCCACATTAACTCAACAAACCTCCAACCTTATACCTCCTGAACCATACCCGCCGACGACATCAACCATACCAGTCGCCTACCAACTACCGTCAGTAACCATCCCCAACACCCATAACCTGAAATTGACCCGAGACCCCTGCCGCAGCCACTAACTCACACCTCCGGCGGCCTGAACCAACCCCCTTCCCCGGCGAAGATCTGAAACCGCTGTTACCAGCCCTCAAACCCGTAGCCCCGGCGCCCCCTTCGCCAGCGGAGACTCTACCCCGCTCCTACCTCCGTCCTATAAACCCCAATCCATTTCCAGCCTGGCGCGACCCGAGCTAGCCAGCCCGCCGACGATCTACATCCGTGGCATCGCCCTAACCGAAGACGAAACCTACAAACCGGCGACCTCCCTGTGATCCAGACCTCCTATACCAACCAACTCTGCCCATAGCAACAAACCCGGTACTAACCTCCAGTTACCCAAACCCAAATACCCTTACCCCTTCGCCGACCTGCAAATCACAACGTCTCCGGTTTCGATCCAATCCATCATTACCCCTCTTCAGCCCTTGAACCGAGACCAAAAACCCGGAGCCAACATCTACCAACCCTCCAACCAAACCCGGTCGTGACCTTCAGTTACCCAAACCCATATCACCCATTTTAACCCCCAAGCCCCTTGCACGATTAAGCCTCGTGCCAAAATAACTCAAGCCAAAACACAAAAATAAAACCCCACATGCCTATTAAAAACCCCTTTTACCCAAAAATACCCCCAACTAACTTAAATGCCTTTTTCCAAAATTACCCTCATTTTCCCCACTATCATGACCTCACACCCAAACCACATTCACCATCCATTAATTCCTAAATTAACCCTCACCCATATCTTCCATATCCCATGCACCCTTGTTCTCCCATTTTTACCCCCATGCTCCATGCCTACTATTTAAAGGACTCAAGACCCCATTTGATTAGAAGAGCTTTTTAGATAGGAATTTTTAGAGAGAGAATTGTAGTGAGATAAATACCATTTTGTAAATAGTTTATTTTTTTTATTTGTTTAGAGATTTGGTGAGATTTAATTGTGGGTAATTGAATTGTATGGAAGAGATAGAGTTCAAATTGCCAATTTCAAGGAGACTTGTTGAAGATTTGTTCTCTTTCTCTACTCTTTTATTATATATGCCTTTGATTATTTGTTCATCGTGTTTAATATCATGTTAGGCTAAATCCCCTTTCAGGGGGGGGGAGAGGAAACCCTTATTTGATGTTATTTTAGTTTAATTAGTTTGATTACTTGAAAATTCCCTTTGAATGTTATTTTTTATCCCTCACCCTTAAATTTACACCTCGAGGGAGTGTAAATAATTTTCGAGAGAAAATCGAAATTTTAGTTATCATACCAATTTTAGATTCGAACTAGAAATAGGAGTTTCTTAAGTGGGGTATTATAACTTGAATTTCAACTCTAAATTTATTTTCTAAGATTGACATAAATTTTAATTGATCGATCCTAGCGGGTGATTAATTAAAAGGAGTGTGGATCCATTTTCTAGAGTTGTGGGGTGTTAAACTTAGTTTTCTATAGTTTACTTTTAAAATTACATTTGCAACGAGAGTTGATTTGTAATTTTGATATTAATTTGGGATAATTCAATTAATTAAATTAATTAGTTAGAATATCTAAAATTTGTATATAATCCCATTCCTTGATTGTTCTCACAATTATTTACCTCACTTTATCTCTTATTTTAGTTTAGACTTTATTTTTCATTTTAGTAACTTTCTAGTTAGTTGTTATCATATCACATTTAGTTTAGTTTAGTCTTATTTCACCTCACCTCACCCTATTGTTTTAATATATGAAAAGCTAAAAAAATTAGAAAAGTGAAAAAGCACAAAAAGAAAATAAAAAGTGAATTACAATTGGATTTGTCTCTAGCTTACCCCCTTGGAAGTGGATTGATAGCCTTACTTAGCTCTACACTTGAGTTGATATTATTTTGTAGGTATATAAGGTTTTGATTAGAGGAGCTTTTCAAGCAACGACAAATATACACCGAAAAGGTCTTTCTATCAACATTCCTCAACTTCAAAAGTCTCGGAAGAAAATTCTTTATCGGATTTGAATAATGCACCCAACTCTTATTCACAACAACGATTTTCTTCCCAATAACGGTTTTCACTCTTTTAATTCTCAAGAATGCGCAAGCGCTCAAGCAAAGTCATAGGTGGAGGTGCGGATTCTTGAAAATGAAAAGTTTTGGAAACTATCCTCGGAACTACTATTAAAATCATTATCATAAGAATTTTGAAACCTATTGCAATTAGTTTCAACATTCTTATTATAAGGATTTTGTGTCCCAATGTCGGAATGATCATTCCCAAAATTATCATAATCAATAACTTGACTTTGGTAATACTCACCCAAAGTCATAGGTTTAGGGGGATTTTGAGAATTATCATTACGATTACTGAAAACATTGAAATAAGACATTCTTACCCCAAAAAACTCAAGATGACAAACTCCACGAAGTGATGTTCATCTAAAAGATTCAATCATTTCTTGGCTCTCAAATGTAGAAGTCTTACAAAACTAGTTAACAAAGAATACAAATAGAAACAAAAATACAACGCAATACTAAATCAATTAAATTCTATAACAAACAAGTCCCCGACAACGGAGCCATTTTTATAGAAAAGGAAAATCATGTATCCGTGTTACATAAGCATGTCGTTGTTTTCGGCTCCCTTTACTATGGAAAAACCTAATATATAAGTACACTCTTTACGGGAGTATAATGACGAGTCTGGGTATCGATTCCACAGGGAATGTTGCTAGACATTAATTGATTTATTATTTCAAGAATAATAAGTGTAAAATATGAGAATTTAAAAAAAAGATAAAATTAGGCAGGTGTCTAAACTAGGATTAACAAAACGAGTAAAAACTATAGATTGAGACTAATATCCCTCACCTCGGATTAATTGTTATAAATGGTTACATGGGAAGACAAGTCTATCAAGATTAAGACTCATTTTCACAATTAATTAAATTTAGATTTGTCACCCCATAAATTGTCATAAAAGCTTAATTGATTTTAGCGTCAACAAATATCCCCAAGATTACACACGCAATGTCCTAAATACAGCGCAAACATGATATACACTGTTAAATCTCCTAGACATAAAATCAAGAACAACCTAACCCATTTAAACTAAAAAAAACCATCACCAAAGAAAAGTAACCCATTAACCCAAGGTGAGTTCAACCAATTTCAACCTAAACTAAATTAGCTACAAAGCATAATAAGTGACATGTATTTAAAGCAAGAAAGTAAATAAACCAATAGATAAATGAAGAAAACTAAGCTACAAAGCTTAAACGCAATAATGGAAACCTATATTAATGAAGGAGAAGATGAATAGTGACTTAAAACAACCCAAATGGGTGCAAACCCTAGGATAGAGAAGCTCCACCCAAATCCCCCTTCTCTAACTTAAAAACTAAATATAAAATATGTCCCTTACAAAATAAACCAAAACAAACTTATATAGTTAGAAAAAGAAAAAGGGAGAAAGAAAATAAATGAAGAAAGCGCCAAAAATCTGGAGGGCTCGATCGACGAAAAGTGAAACCACCCACTGCCTTCCTTCGTACGCTAAAATTGAAAGGCTGATCGACCAGAGCTCTATTTTCTTAGTCCAATTTGTCATCAAAAGGCAGAAAATTTGCGTTACGAAAAAGGCCATAACTTCATCATCCGAACTGGAAACAACGAGCCGTTTACTTCAATGTCAAGCTAACTCAACGAGCTACGCTTCCATGGAAATCCATTGAGTAGTAGATGAAGTATGAAATGATTAAAATGCCCTTAAAACTGTGTTATACGATAGAAATTCCTTGAAATGCAACCACTTTCTTCGTTAAGCAATCCAACACCTAAAAAAACTCAAATTAACTTTGCAAAGCATATTATATATCCAAAACCATGGTTATACAATATATGAGCATAAAATTAGGATATAACAAAGCCAAAAGTGCTAGAATTCATGATGAAATGGGTGATAATATGCAATATTCGTGACGTATCAAACACGTCTACAAAAATGTGTGAATTCTGTATCGGTGTAGAATCGTCCCATGTTCAATTAATACCATCTCATTTCCATATGTGCAGTAATACATTTTTGAAAACATAGAATTTCACACAATTAATTTTCTTTTTATTTGTCGGTGTAGACTCTCTCTCTCTCTCTCTCTCTCTCTTTCTCTCTCATCCACACACACAATTTTCTCCTTTATGTTTACAAAATTGACCAAAATATGTTTGACTTTTATATTTAAATCTAATATGAAACACTGATGAAGTTTATTTTTAATATTACGTCTGGACAAAATAAATTAAATATTAAATATTTGTTTGGTTTGGTTAGTTGATATAATCTAATGATATACCCAAGTATAACCACGTCCCTAGCCGGGACTATCTAGGCCAAGTCGACCTTCTAAAAACCATCATACAAAGCATACTATGACTCGACCTAGGGTCCAGCATGAGCGGGCTCGTCCTTCCTCAACGTACGATGACAGGATCAGTGTCCTCAACTATCATTCATATCCCCTTGGCCTCGTCCATGATAAGGAGGCCGAGGCTCCTATATAGATTCATCTCAACACCAACAACCATTCCATCAGAGGAATGACTCAATGTCTTGACCTCGAATTGGACCAACACGTCATATAATTGACATATGGTAAAGCACGTGAGATTAGGCATGCATGGTAGTATGCGCAAGAGTTATGGATTATTAATCCCCGTGGATAAATCGTTATAACAAGATCTCTCCCTCTCGTGAGGAAATATTACATCACCGTGATCTACTTGTGCCAGGGACAGGTGTCCATACCCTATTGGAGTCTTCATTATGCACATGCTTTATAATTATTTGGGGTTACAATGCAAACTTCCATCACTATATAAACTCATATTCTTCACCAGAAGAAAGGATCCAGAAATAGAAACCCTAGCTAAACTTTGTCTCATTTATAGTAAAGAGATAAAGCTTTAGAGTTGTGTATTTCAGGCCATTAGAACCACTTTTTAGTGAAAAACCATACTCATCTGCACAGTAGAGTAGGCTGACATAGCCGAACCACTTAAATTTTGGTGTATTTCCTTTTATCCCCATTCCCTTCTCATACTTACATTAATGTGTTGTCATATACATCTCCATTATTTTGTGTGTTTGAGCTTGAGTTGCTGATATAAATTCAAATGATGACTTCATAGCGTCATTATTTTGGCATCGTCTGTGGGAACGAAGGTTATTCATATTCTTCCTCTTCATTTCGCTTGTTTCTCACTCGATTCTTTGGTGGTGGTCTAGCTCCACACTTGATTGGATATGTATCACCATTGAAAGAGCTTATGTTGGGTTTTTTTAGGATTTTTTCCGGCTAACTTAGCTCATCCAGCACATCTCTTTGTTATGTTTATTCACCAGAGAGGATGGCCTCTGATTCGCCTTATGGCACTGGCCCCAGCTCCATTCAGGCACCTCCTCAATTATAGATAGTTGAGGTGGCAGCGACGCTACGCTCACTGGCAGTTATCCAGTAGAAAATGTAAGAACAACTTGATGTCTTCAGTCAAACTATAACGGTTAGACCTATCGGTGCTGAAGCGGTGATAATAACTCTGGTCGCCAGGGAAATGGCTCTGATGACCCCACATAAAAAACTGCCACAGCGGTAAAGACACAGAGATATGGCCGACCCTTGGCGATTATGCCTGAAAAGGCAAGGTCAGGAATTCCCAGATGATAAGTGTTGTGATGAGGACGAGTACTGGGAGCCCTATGAGATTTTTGGAAATATAGTGCACCTAACCCCAATAAGCAGAGGAAACAGTAGTCAGGCGAGTCGAGATAGCCAACCCCGAGCATTATCACTTGATAGATTGAGCGGAGGTCTATCTTTTGATCGACGCAGCTCAGTTGGTGACTTATGACACCAACTCTCCACGTCACGCAGTATTGTAGCTTTTAGGTGAAATGGATGATATGCTAAACATTGACATCCACGTGGTAGAGAAAAATAGCAAAGAGAAGTCAATAGCTATCAAAGGACAACTGGCAGAGAACCTATGCAATGCCCAGTCGACAGAGAGGGATCCGAGGATAATGTTATTACAACTGAGGGAGATAATGCGATAGCGGTTGAGAAACTAAGGAATAGATCCATTCAGAGGATGGAGGAAAAAAATGGTGATCTCCTGAAAAGCTGAGACCCCATTCAAAGGGGTATATGAAAGGGTCTCCGTATGTAGCGAGGACAGTGAGCTACTCAACTTCAACCAAGTTTAAGCCGATGATTATCACTCCCAAGTATGATGGAAGCACAAACCTCGTTCATCACATCGAGGTGTACTAATCTGTCGTGGATATCTACTCAATTTCTGACAAGATGAGATGTTTTTCATTCTCTAGTACTCTCACTGGCGCGGATCATTCATGGTACACTTCCCTCCCCAAGAACTCTATAAAGAACTTTAAATAACTGGCCGAGAAGTTTATTCACAAATTCTGCTTCGGCGTGAACCCCAAAAAAAGGCTACCCATATGTTATATGTAAAGAAAGGAAAGAATGAGTCTCTTAGAGACTATATTGCAAGGTTTAGCAAAGAGTTAAAGACTACGAGGAGAACATTGCCATAACTGACCTCATAAGAGGACTACAAAAAGGCAAATTACTTTGGAAGCTGGTCGAGGATCCTCTAAAATCCATGGAAGAACTTCTGGATATGGCTATGAGATTCATGAATGCGAAGGAGGCCATGGCGGCCAAGGGAGAGGATGGGAAAGAAGTTGGTGGAAGTAAATCTCACAAGGCTAAAGGCAAGGATGGGAAGAAGAGATCGACTGACGACAAGTTCGCTAACTACACTTCACTCACAGTAAGTCCCGATTTGATTTTAAATGAAATTAAGGATGATTGATCTTTGAGATGGCCTGAAACGCTAAGGTCTCCTCCTCATAAGAGAGACAAAAGAAAATGGTGTGACTTTCACCAAGATCACGACCACACCACCAATAAATGTTTTGCATTAAAAGAAGAGATTGAGAAAATACTAAAATAATGAAAGCTTTGGAAGTATATTGACCGAAGCGGTTTTAAGGATGATGCCCATAAGAGATATGAAGAACTGGGAGATGAGAGGCTGAGGTGACAACATCACGCCGACAGAAAGGATGAATAGTCTGATGATGATGTTCAGGACGACATTGACCTCCCGCCAAAAATCCCAGAGCCAAAGGGACTTTGTAATATGATTTCATTTGATGTAAAAATAATCAGCAGGGGAATGGTCGATAGAGGGACAGAGCCGGTAGATCACAAGGCGCATGTTATAGCGATCAAATCAATGAGAAAGTGGATGGAAGTCAACTCGGTTGCCTCATATCCAAATCCAAG
Source organism: Sambucus nigra (assembly GCA_949130495.1). Taxonomy (NCBI): domain Eukaryota; kingdom Viridiplantae; phylum Streptophyta; class Magnoliopsida; order Dipsacales; family Adoxaceae; genus Sambucus; species Sambucus nigra. Next base: position 75,229,534 of record OX422210.1, on the reverse strand, counting down.
AAAGATAAGAAAGGTGGATATGGATACTTTGGTTGTGAGAATATCTAGGTTGGACTTCAAGGGAATCTTGTCCCCCCATGATGACCCTCTGGTCATCAGCACCAGGGTTCATGGGTATGACGTATCCAGTATTTGGCGGAAGCTCGATCGATGTTATGTTTTGAGAGTGTTTCAAAGGGATAAAGCTCAGCAAGAAAAGAATGGTCTCATATCACCAACCCTTGATAAGGTTTAGTGGAGAGAAAGTGCATCCTCTAGGAGTGTATGAAATGGAAGTCTGCATGGGCATCTAGCCAAAGTGCCTAACAAAGAAGATCAACTTTTTTTTATCATGGATAAAAATATATTTTCGGCCTAAAACATCATCCTTGGCCGTGTATCTATCAAAGAATTTTAAGTCGTACCCTATACTATACACCAAATGGTAAAATTCTCGACTCCTTAAGGAGTAGGGTAAGTCCAGGGTGATCAAGTAGAGGTCGGGGAATGCTACTTCATCTCGATCGAGCAGAGGAAGGCCCATTAAAAACTTGCGACCTCATACAACATTGATACTCTCGACCCAAGGGATGAGAGAAAATTAAAAAAAGGTGAAGCCACAAAGAAGGTAGAATCCATCATCCTCAATGAGGACGCATCGAAAAAATATCCAAATTGGCTTTTCGCTGAAAAAGGAGGTGAAGGAAAATTGATAGAGCTGTTAAAGAAGAGGAAAAGCATATTTACGTGGAGACATAAAGATATGCCGGGAATAAACCCAAAGGTCATCTGTCATAAGTTAAAAATTGATAAGAAATCAAATTTGGTGAAATAAAGAAGAATGGCTTATGAAAGAGTGAAGTATGGGGTCCTCCAAGAGGAGGTCAAGAAACTCCAGTCAACAGAGTTCATGAGAGAGGTGAACTATCCAGAGTGGTTGTCCAACGTTGTGATAGTCCCTAAGGTGAATGGAAAGTGTCATATGGGCATCGACTTCGCTAATTTAAATAAATCTTTCCCTAAAGACAACTTTTCTCTGCCTCGTACAGATCAGATGGTTGATGCTACAGCATTGCATGAATTGATGAGTTTCATGGATGCGTACTCTGTATACAATCAAATATTTATGGATAAGGTCGACTTAGAGAAGACTTAATTTATCACCAATAAGGGAACCTACTGTTATAAGGTCATGCCTTTCGGCCTTAAGAATGCAGGGGCAACCTACTAAAGGTTGGTTAATAAGATGTTTTAGGAGCATATTGGCAAGACTATGGAGGTATACGTTGACGATATGCTGACAAAGAGCCTCAAGGCCTAGGATCATGTGGCCGACCTTGAGAGGACCTTCGATACGATGGATATTTATCAAATGAAGCTAAACCCAGCCAAATGTGTATTCGACGTGGGTACAGGAAAGTTTCTCAGCCTCATTGTCAATCAGAGAGTCATAGAGGCCAATCCAGAAAAGATCAAAGCATTTATTGAAATAAAGACTCCAAAGACCATTAAAGTTGTGCAGAGGCTGACAAAGAGGGCCACTGCACTCAACAGGTTCATCTCAAGGGCAACTAACAAATGTTTCCATTTTTTTAAAATTTTAAGGAAAGCGTTTGACTAAAATGAAGAGTGTGAAAGAGCCTTTCAAGAGCTTAAGGCTTATATGGGTTCTCCAATGCTTTTGTCTCGACCCATTTAAGGAGAACAACTATTTTTTTATTTAGCATTGTCAGAGTCTGTAATCAGCGCAGCCATCGTCCGAGATGGTAAAGGGGTACGAAAATCAATCTACTTTAACAGTAAGGCTCTTTAGGTGGTCGAGCTAAAATATCCAAAGATGGAAAAGTTAGAATATGCCTTGATACATTCCTTAAGAAATATGAAGCCTTACTTTCAAGACCACACTATGGTGGTGCTCATCGATACTCCTTTGAGGCAAGTCATCTATAAGCCCGATAAATCGGGTAGGTTGATGGATTAGTCAATAAAGTTTGGTTAATTTGATATCATATACCAATCTAGAACAGCAAATAAAGGGCAAGCGTTAGCCGACTTTGTGGCTGAGTTCACTTGGGACTAGGCAGATACCAAAGAAGATGAGGTGGTAGTTTTTCCAGAAAAAGAAATAGTGGTGGTTCGGCCATAGCCGACGGAATGCGAGCCGAACTTATAGAAAAATATATTTTATTTAAAAATGGTGCAACAGTGAATGGCCTTTCACGATCGAAAGTCCAACCTAGAGTTTATTTGTGGATGGATCCTCATGTGAAAGTGACACTGGGGTAGGTCTCACACTGTCAGCTTCAGACGGGACAAACATTGAGTATGCATTAAGGTTCATATTTAAAGACTCCAATAACGAATCTGAGTACGAAGCTCTGCTGGAAGGCTTATTCATGGCCAAAGTACTAAATGTCGGCCACGCAGTGGTTCACAGTGACTCCCAACTGGTGGTGAACCAGATTTTAGGAATTTATTAAGCAAAGGATGAGAAGATGGTCAAATACTTGGACAGGGTGAGAAGGGCCTTGATGTACTTTAGAGAAGTGAAAGTAAAAAGAGTCCTTCAGCATAAAAATAGCCAAGATGATTCATTAGCGAGGTTAGCATCAACTACTAGAATAGAAATCAATAGAACCATCCCAATTGAGATACTAGCATAGACCGAGTATTGAGGAAGGCGATGGGAAACTTGAGTTTTGTTTGAATTTGAATCTTGTAGATTCTTAGTTGGACCCTCTCATCAGATATATTAGAGACGGGGAGCTACCAGTATCAAAAGCCAACAGAAAGAAATTGAGATACAGGGCAGCAAAATTCACCAGCATAGGAGATGTTCTATATAAGAAGGGTTTTCTGCTCCCCATATTATGATGTGTCCACCCCTCAAATATAGAGTATGTTTTGAGTGATGTGCATGAGGGATCATGCTCCAATTATATTGGAGGATTATCTTTGGTAAAACAGATAGTAATGCAGGGTTACTGGTGGTCGACCCTTGCTAAGGATTCGGCCAATTTTGTAAAAGAGTGCTTGCATACCCCCATCAGCCCCATCAACCTCTGTCGTCCATCATAACCCCTTAGACATTTGCACTCTGCAGAATTGACTTGGTGGGACCTCTGCCTAGAGTTGAATGCAACTACAGATATCTGATTGTGGTGATCGACTACTTCTCCAAATTGGTAGAGACTGAGGCCACGGTCTCCACCACAGAGACAAAGACCTTCAAATTCATTTGGAGGAATATCATTTGCAGATATGGATTGCCTCATACATTGATCTCAAACAACGAAATATAGGTCAAAAACAAATCCCAGGAGGCGTATTATGGAAGGGTCGGTATTAAATAATTCTACTCAATGCCAGGCTGACCTCAAGCAATGACCAAACAGAGGTCACAAACAGAACAACCCTGGACGGGATCAAGAAGAAGCTAGAGGACACAAAATTCTTATGGACAGAAGAGGTACTTGTCGTCCTATGGTCCTATAGAACAATAAAAAGGATACCGATGGGGGATACCCCCTTTATGCTAGCCTATGGCTCAGAAGCTGTGATACCAACCAAACACGGTATGCCCAGCTATAAAGTCCACACCTACAACCCAGGAATAAATAATGAAAAGAGGAGGTTGGATCTGGATCTGATAGAAGAAATAATGGAGTATGTTAAAGTAAGGCAAGTATCATAACAACAGAGAATGACCAAATTCTATAATAAAATGGTCAGACCTAGGCCCATAGCTGTGGGAGACTTAGTTTTGAAGAAGTTTTGGCAAAAGTCAAATAAGTTACACCCAAATTGGCATGGCCCCTACAGGATCACCGAAGAGTTCGTTCCATGGATATATCGGCTGGAGAATTTAGAGAGAGAGTCATTCTCCAATCCATGAAATGTCGACCATCTGAAAAAATATTACTAGTAGTCTTATGTATACAGTTCAGTTTATGTAATTTTCTCTCTCTATTTGAAAGAATCAAAGTGATGAATGAAAATAATTCCAAGTGTTCTCTCATATTTTTCTTGTATGAGTTGTCCAAATGCGTGGTTTGAATCGTCTTAGGCTAAACAACATCATCCGTTTGGTGAATTAGCATTGAGTCACTCTCGATGATATGAGAAACCATGAGAGATTTGTTTCGTCCATGGGTTCTCAATAACAACGAGAGGGGGGGAATATTGTGATAGCATCACTAAGGTGGTGGAAAACACAAACTCTATCAAAAATTATTAAGTTGGTTGTTTAATCTCTCGGCTAAAGACAAGAGAAAACTTGAGATTAACATCATTAATTTGGGGGTCTCCAATTACAAATCATTAAGTTGGTTATTTAATATCTCGGCAAAGGATGAGAGAAAAGTTGAGATTGACATCATTAATTTGGTGGTCTCTAATTAAAAATCATTAAGTTGGTTATTTAATTTATCTGCTAAGGACGAGAGAAAAATTGAGATTAACATCATTAATTTGGTGGTCTCTAGTTAAAAATCATTAAGTTGGTTATTTATCTCTCGACTACGGACGAGAGAAAACGTGAGATTAACATCATTAATTTGGTGATATCCAATTAAAAACCATTAAGTGGGTTATTAATCTCTCGACTAAGGATGAGAGAAAACTTGAGATTAACTCTGCTTTGCTTCTTCTATAAGTTCGGCTCTACTTTGCTTCTCTCATCCTGAGATTAAGATTAATGAGGTGGCCTCTAAATGAGATTAATGAGGTGGCTTCTCTCATCTTGAGATTAAGATTAATGAGGTGGCTTCTTCTAAATTTTGAGGTGGCCTCTAAATTAAAAAGCATTAAGTCGGTTATCAACTCTGCTTTGCTTCTTCAGGTCTCACACATCTAGATAGCCATCCCCCCTTTGTTTTTATAGTACAGATTGCCTGAGGTGGTAAAGTATTGTGCTAGCTCTAACAATGTTAGTGGCCCTTGCCCCATCTCTAGTTGTTTTCGTGTTTCCCCCTTCAGTCATTAATATCATTAGAAGGCAACATTTATAATATAGTTGTAAAACATGTTAATGCGGTGTGTGATACCGATTTACAATTAATTCGCAAGTTTCCAATTAAACCTTATTTAATTAGAGTCTATTTTTAAACAAACTTAATTCAGTCCCTAAAAATGCATCTAAACATCATAAATCATTCAACCCATGCATGAAAAATAAAGACGACCGATTCAGGAAAAAAAACCTTTCGGGTAAAACCTTTTATACCACTTTGAAGAATTCACAAGACCTTTGACTTACATACAACCTGATAATCGCCCACAAGTGTGTAATGTATGGAGCCTTCAATAAACCTTCAAAGATACGAGAGACAGTGAAATACCCTCTAGGCGTCGATTCGTCGTATTTGGCTCGTCCACACGTAGAATGACTACGCTCGGTATCCACCGATCAAATATGGAGATCCCTTTTCCAGAGAGGTTGAAGAAAAGCAAAGTTGTGTTCTTGAAAACCAAAACAATTCACTAAAGCATATGGGAGTTTTGTGAATTAAAAAACAAAAAAGGGATTAAACCTTAAAAGGAAGAAGCCAAAAGAATTATGCTTTCGCAATTTTTCTATTCTGTAAAACGCCGAGACTTCTTAAAGAAAATGAAACCATTTAATGAGTATTTATAATAAAAACGCGTCGCCTCGGTATTAGAGCTCGTTCGAACGAGATCAGCATGTCGCTCGAACGAAGGATAGCTATCGCTCGAACGAGATCGCGCGACATGCCTATCTCGCGCGAACGACGCTGCTATGTCGTTTGAACGACTGTTACGTCAAAAAATTATTATTTTAATGTCCACTCCAATACTTAGAAAAAATACTCATTCTCAAATTTTGACGAAAAAGTCCGCTCTAACACTTAGAAAATATTTTATAAAAATATCCCAAAAGCTTTAAGTGGAAAGTTAAGGTATTTAAAACAAAACCTTACCAAAGTAAACTTCTCGGAGTCTTTTTGATGAAGAATTTGATTAATTTGAATCCGTATTGATGTAGATGACTCTTGAATGCTCTTCGACAGTTTAGCAGTATATGACATAACAAATTAAGAACGGACTTATAAAAATATGTCCTTATAAATATCCCCTTATTCTATGCCGGTACATACATAAAAATATCTTAATTATCAAAAACCAAAATTCCCCTACAAATCTACCCTCCCATGAATAAATTTTCAAGTTCTCAAACTATTCTTCAAAAATCTTCGTCAAATCTCAAAACTTTTCTCATCAGGGTGTGCAACATAATGATCTTCAGTCTTTGTACCTACACACATGAGATAAAGAAAAAACCTTCGTGACGCATCGAGTTTGAAATGATATAAGAATAAAGCATTAATAAATCAAATCTCCCCCATAATGCAAAAGCTCTCCCATAACATGATAATTCCTTCTCCCCCTTTTTATGATGTCCCAAAATAGACAGATAAGAAGCAGCAATTAAAACATAGAGTGTCACGATAAACTGCATAGCAAATATGGATCAAGCTACGCGCATGCAAGGAGTATCTCAAAATTTTCACAAACTATTTATGGATTTTTCAATTTTTCATACAAAAATAAGATAATAAAAATCACACCATGGGTTTAAACTAAAACAACCAAGTCATGAAAATGGAATAAATGGGTGTGAACACATTCGATAGGTAAATCAACTCAATCAATCATATGTGCATGATCCATACGTGTACTCCTAACGAATGAACATCAAAAGTATCCTTAGGTGTAAAAATTGTTGAATTTAGATGACCTCGTCTTATGCAAATCAACAAATCAAAGTCAAAGTGATTTTCACACCAATAACGTCCAAAACTATTTAGCGGTTTTTCAATATTTTCAAGGACGTGCAAACTCGTTTTAATTCTCCATCCAAACTCCCTCATATATATTTTCTATTAGAGGTGTATAAACTAAATTCTCAAACTTTGGAGAATTGATGCCAAAACCTAATTGGCCCATAATTGGCATGAATTTCTTTTTATTGCCTTTAAATTTTTTCGGGCTCATTTAACCTCTTTGGACCCCGGATAATAAAATATCTTAATTTTTTAGGTCCAATTTAAACGGCGGCTTAATCACAAAGGCTAAGTGATCATCTTTCGTAGCCCTTCACCATTTTCAAATAAAACACACAAACACACAAACGGCTCTTACATGCACAACTTTCTTATCAAGTTTTATCGCGCTTGGATCGTTTTAAGGACGGGATTGAAGTGAAAACACCCAACTAACATGTGATCAGACAAGCACAATAATCAAACAAGTCCGTGCATGTGTGCAATAAAGGAAATCATGAGTCAAACATATAGGAAGTAACACCTAATTACATTTTAATGACTCCAAACATTATAAAGCACATGGATGAATTGACCTATTGTCTCAAAACACTATCAAATAGTCACATGAAAAATATGGAATGATGTTGTGACTTGGTCATCCTAAGTGTTCATCCATAAATGGTGTAAACAAAATACAAAATTCTTTTTGAATTTTCTCAAAATTTTATCAAAATAAAATCTTTTTGTATTTTTCAAGATTTTTTCAAAAAAAAAAGGAAAACATATAAAAATGTTAAATACTAGAAATAGGCAAATAATGTCATCATGTAAGGACATTTTTGTCCATTATCAATTTGTATGCCGTACGCCGTTACACCGTTGAAGAAACTCAAGATCGCATCTACATCAACGGATCCGAATATCAAAGCGTCTTCAACATCATAACGTTTGCGAGAGTGAACTTGGTAAAGTTTTGTTTTTGAGTTCCTTATGCTTCATACTTAGTATTGGGAAATTTTGAGTTCCCTATGCTTCATGCTTACACCGGACCGGTTCGCCCATATTAAAAATGAACCGATCCGTCTCCGGACCGGTTCGCCTCCCTACCGGACCAATCCGCTTTGCACCAGTGAACCCCGAATCGAATGGGAACCGAAGAGGCCCTTTTGAAAAACGAACCGATCAGAGGTCAGACCGATCCACCTCCATACCGAGCCGGTCCGCCTGGGATAAATTCAAACAGATCCGTGAGTTTTTTATCCACCATCTTATATTTCCTACAAATATACCTATTTCGGTGGTGTATTTTTTCAAGTCTTTGAGAAAACGTTTCTAAGAGTTCAAACACAACAAGACTTCATTTTTTGATGTGCCAAACATATTTTTGATTCACACACAAAAATCCCAATTACTTTTGTGAATCTTTTGGAACCCTAGAACACAAGCTTTTCTATTGTTCAACCTTTATGGGGAGATCTTTGCAACCGAGGGCTGCGTGTCATTGCTGAGGGAGTCTCTACAAAGTGTTATGGCAGCGTGTCATTGAGGAGAGCTGCGGTTCTTCCTTTGTTGTTTGGGTTGTGAGTCCTTGGAGGGTGCTGCGTGTATTCTCTTGCTGAGTTCAAGACTGCGTGTCTTTGTGGGTTGGCTGCGCGTTGATCCATTGCAGATTTATCTATGTAATTGTAAGTTGCGATTTATATATTCATAGTGAAATAAAGGTTTTACCCTAAAGGGTTTTTTTCCTGAAATCTGTGTCTCTTCATATTTACTGTGTTGCATGCTTTATTTTTGATGGGTTGATTTAGATGCATGTTTAGGGATTGTATTTATTTGATTTAAAAGTAGACTCTAATTAAATAAGGGTTCTTGGAAACTTCTGAATTTAATATAATCAATTATCACACCGTCACACTTTACACATCATGAAAAACTTCATATGCTAGTAAACAAGTCAAACCACAATCGTTAGGTACGGAGGTGGTGCCAACTTATGAAAAACCTCCATCAAATCTTGTGAAGTTTTGACTAAAAACTTAATTTGCTCACCTAAATGTGCAAACTCTCTCATGTAATCTCCAGGAGCATGTAAAGTATCTTGTGTGGGTGCATGTGTGGCAGAAACACGTGTAGTAGCAAAACGTGACACATAACCCAACTTAAAGCAAAATTCCCTAAAGTGTCCTATCCTTTTGCAATGGGAACAAACATATATAGGCCTAGGGACACCTTTCTCAAAAACTCAAGGACGCACTCTCCTAATAGGAATGGGACGCCTAGGTGGGTTATGGTGAGACTCGTGTGAATCTAACACTAAAGTGGGAATCGGCTCGGGTGCTAATTGGGAAGTAGAAGCACCGTCATGACTTATTCCTAACATCTCACCTTTACCCTTAAGAACCACCTTTTCAACTTTCTTAGGTGCGTTCTGACGCGACTCAGAATGTGTCTCTAATGTGCGTTCACTCTAGGCTCAAGTGCAAATCTGCCGCGTTAGTAATAATCCGACAAGTCGGGTACCGATCCTCAGGAAAAAAGGACAACGAAGTTGTAACGACTGGATAAGACGGAGGAACCCTAACTCTGACTCAAAGAAGAAAAAGAAAATGATTTGGTTTTTTAGAATGATTATGCTAAATGCAATTATGAAATTATGAAGGAATGCAACTACACTAATTTACCTAAAATGTGAATGAAAACGGGTTTAAAACTTTTGACTAAATGATGGGAAAAACACGACGGGAATACAATCCCCCAACCCTAGTGAATTGCAGTTATAATACTAATCATAAATTTGACTGATTAAATCCGCCTGGAATTTAGTACTCCCAAGCATTATGCATACGAGGTTCAAACCCGCGTCATACCTAATCTAAGGACGAGTAAATCAGTATCGCAATAGTAGCACTCGAATTGTATACTAAATCATCACGGTTACCCAGAGGCAAACGAGATATAAAGACCTACAATTGTTATGTTCCTACGCAATACGGTCGTCTTTAATCACCAAATTCAGGAGATTAATGTTATAAACATACAATTAACACATCAGGCTGGGTTCATGTATCCCGGCCTTAGAAAATCTAGCCTAGCATGATGAAAGTGACGAAACCGATAAATGATGTGCAGGAATTCATAATTACTCTAAGGAAGATTGTAATCAGATGTAGAAAGGAATTGGAAATAAGAAATACTCACTAAAATTACCCAAGCAATTATTGTTACAATGAATGAAACTGGTAATCCGCTAATCTCTGAATCAATCTTCAATCTTGTAATTAAAACTAGAAATTTTTGCTAAACTAGGGTTTTTTGGAAAGAAAAGAAAAACTAACTATTATCCTCTCTAAAAAATCCGTTCAAATAACAATAATAAATCGGGCTTTTATATCCTCCATGAATTTAGGAATTGCAGCTGCACTAGGACTCTTCCTTGAAACAAACAAGATTTGTAAATCTCGAAGGCCGGACCGGTCCGGGCCTTAGGCGGACCGATCTGCTTTCTAGGCGAATCGGTTCTTTTATTTTGGGGCGGACCGGTCTTCCCTCGAACCGGTTCTTTTATATTTGCCTTCTTCGGTTTGCTTGTGGTCTGGGGTCTACTGGAGTTTTGCAAAGAGGACCGGTCCGAGGTAAGGGCGGACCGGTTCGGATATTTGACTTTTTGGCTTCTGCCCTTTTGACTTTTTGACTTTATTTTTGACTGCTCACATCTTTTGTTTCGAAACTCCGATTGAGGCGTTGTTTCTTCCTATGTTCTTGTGAATGAGATCTCTCCAACTTCTCTTTAGGTACCTCATCCGAATTTCGGGTGGAAAATACGCTTCTGCCCTTTTGACTTTCCTTCTTTCTTCATTGATTCTTCCGGTTTCCTTTTTCCGTTTCTTGACATCAAATACCTGTAAAATCACTACGAAATACCAGAAACTCGGTGTACTCATTAGGATCAGTCAGTAGCAAGATTATGAGATAAATTTAACTCAATTATGTTGTTCCAGGTGCTAAAAGTGACTAAATCAAGGGATAAATTAGGAAGAATTTATGCCTAATCACACCCCCCTAACTTAGAACTTTGCGCATCCCGAGCAATGTAAAAGAATCCTAGCCAAGCTCAATTCTTGAAACCATTTTATTGGGATACAATACCTTTTTCGCGAGCAAGCGGTTGCATTTAGCGTATGCAACAAGCCTTTAAACCTCTAGGTTACCCTAGTAGGACGAGTGGTATATCGTGAGGGTTTGCAGAGAATATACCAACAAAATTCGCAAAAATTGTACAATTCAAACTTTTCTAGAAAAATAGTCATCATCAAGTCATATTTACAAGTCTCAAATCATCGTGCGTGTGTGCGTAGCCGGAAATATAACCGCCAATTTCCACCGATTGATCATTACGTTACTTGTCCAAAAATTCATTTTGATTTCAATTTCTCACGGAATGCTCTCTTAAACGAATCACTCGGAATGTGGCTATTCTCTCGGTATGCGTGATATAAAGAGTAAATATAATGGACACAAAATCATGCATACAATTACAAAGACGGAAATTTCATGGTGAAAGGATCTCATCAACGGATTACAGTTTTAAAAACGGGAACATTGCCTCTTTTTCGCGCATTCAATCTCTTTTATTATCTTTTGGTGTATTAGCTCTCCACGTGGTAACCAATTTCGCAATTTAGACTCGGCTAGGACTTTTTCAGGTTTTAGGGTATATGGGGTGAAATGATAATGGTAGGGAGGTTGGAATTGGAAAAGTCATTAATGATGTCCATTTGTGCTTTTTCCGGGCTATTGCTCATTTTTTCTTCTTTTTCTATATTTTTCTGTTTTTCACTTCTTTTCTTTTCTTGCTATTTTTGTTGAGCATATCTTTTTTTTTTCCCTTTATATGCACTTTTCGGACTTAAATTCTGAATTTTTCCATTTTTCACAATTTCGGCTATTTGGGTTTTTCGGGTTATCAAACGAAAGGAGAAAATTTGCTTGGCTCAAATTGGGTTACAAAAGGGGTAATTTTTTGCTACTTTTTCTGGCCAATATTTTTGGGTAACAAACGAGGGCCTACTTCATTGCCCAAACTGCCAATTGCGTTACCATATGCGTTTCGAGATGAATTTAAGTTTAGAGATGAATTTAAGTTTAGAGATCAATTTGGCACGTTTTTCAAAGCAATATTACACACATTTTTTAAAACCGATCAAAATGAAAGGATTGAGATCCTTAACAACTTTTTAGGTGAAAAGAACTTTGAGTTAACAATTAACTCGGATTGATTTAAAAACTCGCAAAAAGTGATAGGCTCGAATCTTACCGGGTTTGTCAATCTCCACACTTATTCGTTAAGTCGTCAATTTTCGCTCAATTTCCATCTTTAATCAATTTCGGCTTTGTGTATGTTGAATTTTCACAATTTGAGACTTCAAACCGACTTTTAATGATATTTTTGAAAATTTTGAATTCCAATTTTTATTTATTTTGAACAAAAATATTTTTGGATTTTTTTAAAAAAAATTCTGAATTTTTTGAAAATTTCTGGGCATTTTGAAAATTTGTGAAGTTTTAGACATACGCACTTGTGACCCCCCCTAACTTAGACTTTTCCATTGTCCTCAAGCAAAAAGGACTAAAATCTAAAAAAGGCAAAATAATAAGTGCGATAAATAAAATAAACAAATGGAGAAAATGCAGTTTTTATTACACTAGGACTGTGTTACATGTGCAGGGAAAAGCATACAAATGTGAACAGGAAAAACACTAGAAACTGTGGGAACCACAACAAGCTTCACTGGGGTGGGCAATGAGAAGAACCGAGCGCGTCGGGGCCATAGGGGTTACGGTAATAGTAGGGTAGTGGCTCATCGGGATCCCCTAGGCGGCGATAGATGTCCGCTTGGAAGCGGAAAACGATGCTCATGTCGCGCTCGTAGTTGGTCTGAAAGGAGTTGAAGTTTGTTTCAAGTGCCGACATGCGTACGGATAGGTCGGTTCCCGCCCACTCGAAATCTGGGTCGTCCTCCTCGTCCGGACCGAGATCCCCCATCTCAACGTCCTCACCGGCTGCCCCTACTTCTTCCTTGCTCGCGCTCGAGGCAGCCTCTTCGTCACTATCACCTCCCCGCCTAGCCCAGAGGACAGCTAGCTGTTTGGCGCTTTTGGTGAGGGTACCTTGTCCGAAAGGACCGGGGATGCGTGTATGATCGATCGGCGCCGCTATGCCAGCATCCTTAAGGATGGAAGTTATCAAACGGTCATAGGGAAGTGGGGCGGCACCGCACCCTTCTCATCCAAGGACGCGTTTATGATATATGCGTATAAGGTTCAGCCCAAATGGATGGAAGTTTTGGGGTCGAAGAGGTGATACGTTAAGGTGGCTTTCTGGGGCCGCATAGCAGAGTCGTTGGATGTTTGTAAAATGTTGGCGCACACAATCTGAAATGTGAGGCGCGCCTTCTCGTTGAGGCGTCCAACGACGACGGTTTTCCCCGTCCAAGCCACGTTTGGTGCAATGTGGGCCATGACAATGTCCTTGTCGATCGGGGGGACGTTTCGGGGATATGTGAATTCTTGGACGTCCGGGTCTTCATACTCGGCCAACTTGGCCATGAGACGGGCCAAGGAAAATGGGATGAGAGTCCCATCCACGTAAGCTTCGGCCTCGAATTGGCCCGTCCGGACTAGGGTGCCATAAAATGAGCGGACTTCGGTTGCCCCAACCGCTTCGTAGGGTTGGTTGAGGAATCGGCACCAGCCCCGAGCCATGAATAGGGCGGTGACGGAGTTGGGCAGCCCTTCCCATTGGACAGCGCGCTCCATATGGAGTTTGCGGCCCAAACCGAAAAATTGAGTTCAGCATCGCTCCTCTTGGCGGGAGCGGAACTCACCGTGACCGGAGGGTTGGATCTCGGTGGAGTCATATTTGGTGGGGGCAACGCGGGGGGACATACAAACAAGAAGGATTTTTGCTAGGAAAACTGGAGAGTGAGAAGAGAGGATTTATGGTGGAGGTGTGAAGAGAAAGGGAAGGATTGATGTGTATTTATAGTGGAAGGGGTGAGGGGAGGGGTTGGAATTAGAGGGAAATGGTTTGGAGGGAAAAGGGGGTGGATTTGGGAGGGAAAGGTTGGGGTTGGGAAGAGGGAAAACGGATTGGAGGGAATGAATGGGATTGAGGGAAAAGGGGGGTGAATCTTGGGAAAGGGAGAAAACAGACCTGCAGAAGGCGGACCGGTCCGGGGGAGGGGCGGACCCGTCCGGCTATTTAACTTTTCAAACATTCTCTAGGCGGACCGGTCCTTTAAAATTAAAGGAATCGATCCGGGGGAGGACCGGTTCGGCCTCAGGTCTTTTGGGCTGGAATTCTCCGAACTTGGTTTCGACCTCTCTTCTTCAAAAAATTTCACTTTCTCGACATTCTCTCTATCCAACTGGACTAAAAACCCTCTCGATTTCACTGGTCAACACCCATTAACTCAAAATTCCCAAAACACACGAATGCTTCTCCCGAACGAAACCTAGTCCTAACGACTCTCAAAACACACACGACTCTCACCCCATACGCATCGGGGGTGCGACGACCTCACTTTTTTTTTAACTCAATCTACCCCTTAAACGGGGTCCGACAACCAGTCGGTGTCGACTTTTTTCACACACGCCTAGAGATATGGCTTAAGGAGTTGCCCATTCCCTTTGAACGTATTTCCCCCTTTTAAATCATCTAATTCAACAGCTCCGTGGGGGAAAACATTCTTCACGACGAACGGGCCAGACCATCTTGACCGCAACTTGCCCAGAAAGAGGTGAAGCCGAGAGTTGTAGAGAAGAACTTTTTTCCCAGAAAGAAACTCCTTTCGTCGGATGATGCTATCATGAGCGAGTTTCATTCTTTCTTTTGAAATTTTGGCATTCTTATACGCATCATTGCGTAGTTCTTCTAACTCATCCAATTGAAGCTTGCGGGTTCACCGGCCTTGTCCATGGCATAATTCAATTTATTAATTGCCCAATACGCCTTGTGTTCGAGCTCTACGGGAAGATGGCAAGTTTTTCCATACACAAAGCGGAAAGGGGACATGCCGAGTTGATTCTTGTATGCGGTACGATAGGCCCATAACAAATCGTTCAATCTAAGGGACCAATCTTTCCGGGTAGGATTGACGGTCTTTTCAAGAATGTTCTTGATTTCTCGATTTGCTAGTTCGGCCTGCCCATTCGTTTGTGGGTGATAAGTCGTTCCAACCTTGTGAACGACACCATACTTTCTCATGAGCTTCGTGAATGGCCTATTGCAAAAGTGCGTGCCATTATCACTAATTACCGCTTTCGGTGCACCGAAGCGGGAAAGTATGTGTTCTTGCAGGAATTTTATCACCACCTTATTGTCATTTGTCTTGGTAGTTATGGCTTCTACCCATTTAGAAACGTAGTCTACCGCGACAAGGATGTATAGAAAACCAAAGGATGGGGGAAAAGGGCCCATGTAGTCAATACCCCAATAGTCAAAGATCTCAATAATGACTATAGGGGTGAGAGGCATCATGTCTCGTCGGGTAATGGCCCCCATCCGTTGGCATCTATTGTAGGATTTGCAAGCATCGTTTACATACTGGAAGATTGTGGGCCAATAGAGGACGCATTGCAGAATTTTTCCGGCCGTCTTTTTCGTCGAAAAGTGGCCTCCACAAGCTTCCGAATGACAAAACTAGATGACTTTCGGGATTTCTTCATCTGGTACACATCGTCGGATGATTTGGTAGGCGTAATATTTAAAAAGGAATGGATCGTCATAGAAGAACATACGTGACCAAGTAATAAACCTCTTCTTATCTTTCAGTGTCCAATCGGGAGGGACGGCTCCCGTGATAAGATAGTTCACTATATCCGCAAACCAGGGATACGAAGAGGTAGCAAAAAGTTGCTCATTCGGGAATTATTCGTTTATGGGTGCGGAATCACTAGGTACTTCGGACGAAAGCCGAGATAAATGTTCGACAACGACGTTTTCTACTCCTTTCTTATCTTTGATGGAGAGATTGAACTCTTGTAGGAGTAGGATCCACCTTATGAGGCGCGGTTTGGCATCTTTCTTTGCAAGTAGGTATTTTAAAGCTGCGTGATCGGTGAAGCACGTGATGGGAGAACCAATGAGATATGATCGGAATTTATCAAGGGCAAAGACTGCCGCTAGTAACTCCTTCTCCGTGGTAGAGTAGTTGAGTTGAGGTCCAGTAAGGGTCCGGCTAGCGTAGTAGATGACATGAGCTTGCTTATCTATTCGTTGGCCCAAAACAACCCCGATTGCATAATCTCTAGCATCACACATAAATTCGAATGGTAGGGACCGATCCAGAACTTGCATGATGGGAGCGGACACAAGCATGTTTTTCAATTTTTCAAAAGCGCTTTGGCATGCTTCCATCCACTCGAATGGGGTGTCCTTCATGAGTAGGTTGCTTAAGGGTCTAGCGATGGCGCTAAAGTCCTTAATGAACCTTCGATAAAACCTCGCGTGACCCAAGAATGAGCGCACGTCTTTAAGCGATTTAGGTGGGGGAAGATCAGCTATGACATCTATCTTTGCCCTATCAACCTCTATTCCCTTGGATGATACTATGTGGCTAAGAACTATCCGCTGGGTGACCGTGAAATGGCATTTCTCCCAATTCAGCATTAAGTTCTTTTCCACACACAGGGAAAGTACTTTTTCCAGCTTTTCCAAATAATGATCGAAAGTGGTGCCAAAAATGCTGAAATCGTCCATGAACACTTCGAGACCTCTCTCGACCATGTCGCTAAATAAGCTCAACATGAACCTTTGAAAGGTCGCAGGTGCATTACACAAGCCAAATGGCATATGTTTGTAGGCAAACGTACCAAAAGGGCAAGTGAAGGTAGTCTTCTCCTGGTCAAGTACATCTACCTCAATTTGGTTATATCCGGAATAACCATCAAGGAAGTAATAGTAAGGGTGGCCTGCTACTCTCTCAAGCATTTGATCAATAAATATCAAGGGGAAATGGTCTTTCCTAGTTCCCGCATTGAGTTTTCGGTAATCAATGCAAACGCGCCACCCGATGGTGGTACGTTGGGGAACTAGCTCTCCCTTGGCATTATCAATCACAGTCATACCCGACTTCTTCGGGACGAATTGAATGGGGCTCACCCACTTGCTATCCGAGATTGGGTAGATAATCCTGACATCCAATAATTTGATAATCTCGGTTCTCACAACTTCTTTCATGTTGGGATTTAGTCTTCTTTGCATTTCTCTAGAGGGCTTGACATCCTCTTCGAGATGGATCTTGTGAGTGCAAATCAATGGACTTATCCCCTTTAAATCAGCTATCCACCAACCAAAAGCACTTTAGTACTTCCTCAGAATTTCCAGCAATTTACCCTCATGCCCTTTGTCTATGCTAGAGGAGACAACAACGGGAAATGTCTCATCCTCTCCTAGGTATGCATATTTGATATGGGAGGGGAGTTTATTTAATTCAAGGGTTGTAAATTTGTCACTGGAGGAAACCATGCGTGTATCCCTCGGAGGCAACTCCTCGAATCTAGAAACCCAATTAACATCTATTGCATCCTCGTCCGATGCACTCTCATCGAGTAACTCTCTCAACTCCCCAACTTCCCTCTCCAAGTCAGTGTACATCAAAGCGTCGCCACAGTAATTCTCCTCAAAATACTCTTCCACTATCTCATCTATGAGACTCACCGCGTGAAAATCATCTCCCCCCCCCCCCCCCGTATTTTGGGCTATGTGGAAGATGTTAGTTTCCAAGGTCATGTTCCCAAAGGTGAGTTGCATTCGCTCGTTCCGAGTATTGATGATTGCGTTAGCCGTAGCTAAGAATGGACGCCTAAGGATGATGGGAACATGATTGCTCGAGTTGAAGGAGGGCTCCGTGTCCCAAATGACAAAATCTATCGGGAAGTAGAAAGTATCAACTTGGACGATCACGTCCTCGACTATGCCTCGGGGAATCTTCACTGTTCGATCCGCTAATTGGAGAGTGACCTTTGTGGGCTTGAGGTCGCCCAAATCAAGTTTCCTATAGATGGAGTAAGGGAGGATATTTACGCTTTCTCCCAAGTCAAGTAAGGCTTTTTCGATTTTATTCTCTCCAATGATGCAGGATATGGTGGGTGCACCGGGATCTTTGAATTTAGGCGGGAGTTCATTTAGTAGAATGGAGCTCACGTTTTGTGCTTGAAAGACGTTCTTCTTCACCTTCATCTTTCTCTTAACTGTCAACAGGTCTTTGATAACTTTAGCATAAGCTGGAATTTGTTTGATGGCATCGAGGAAAGGTAAATTCAGCTTTACTTGCTTAAGCACTTCTAGCACGTCTTCACGTGGGTTTCCTTTTTGGGAGGGAATCAACCGTTGAGGAAACGATGCCGCAGAGGGTGGTTTCACTACCACCTCCGGCTCACTAGCGTCTTCCTTATCACTCTCATTCAAGGGGACATCTTCGGCCTTTTTCGTGCCGAGCAAAACCTCCTTGTCTTTTATCGTGTCGTGTGGGGGAGGTGATAAATCACAGCTTGACATTGCTCCTGATGTTCAGTAGAGGTGGAGCTAACACTAGTTTGACCTTGGGGAGGTCTTTGGCCTTGGGCAGGAAACTTTCCCTTCTCTTGGACACTCAGCGAGGATTGTATCTTTGACAGACTTACATTTATGTCGCCAATCAGACGATCATACTTGGCATTGGTTACGGTCTGGCTTGCGATGAATTGATTCATGGTATCCTCGAGAGTCCTCCGCGGTGGCGGAGTATACGCTCCTTGAGGTGGTGGTGCTTGCACATGTCCTTGCATGTGTGGAGCTTGTTGAAAGTGTTGTGGTGGAAGAGGGGCAACATGTGAAGGAGGGTTCATTACGGCATGTTGTTGCCCATAACTGAAACCGGGATGGTTTTTCCATGAAGGGTTATATGAATTCCCGTGCGGGGCACCGAAATTTCCCTTAAATCCTTCTATACCACTAACTTGCTCTTGAAGCATAACTTTGTAGGCGGGTATCGTTGGGCATTCCTCAGTTGAATGTCCCGCCTCACATATCGCACACACCTTCTCGATGGGGTTTGGTATGGATCCAGCTGGTCCTTTTCCATATATCTCGCATAGGTCTCGAAATCCTTTTTCAAGAGTCTCCAATCGACTATCCGTCATAGAGGTCTTGTATACGTGGAATAGGTCGGATGCCGATGGAGTGGTGGTCATTTGACGATTTCAATTTTGAGCGTTAGGATCAGATGTATCCGAGGATTGGGTAGTCTCGGCGACATACCTCAGGTGAAGCTCAGCATCGCGGGCATCTAAATCGACAAACGGACCACTTCCCATAGTTTCAACAAGTTGCTTGGAGTTAAGATTCATCCCATTATAGAGAAAAGAAATGATTTGTGCTGAATCAAATCCATGATGGGGGCATGAAGTAACTAACTCGTTGAAGCATTCATAACATCGATGGAATGGCTCATTTTCAGCTTGTCTGAATGCTTGAATTTGAGCCTTTACGAAGATTGTTCGATGTGGTGGGAAGAATTTCTTGAGAAATCTCGACTGCAACTCATTCAATGATGGAATCGAGCTCGGAGGTAAAGACCATAGCCAGGCCTTAGCTTTATCTTTGAGCGATAAAGGGAAGAGTTTGAGGAGGATTACCTTTTGTGTGCAAGTTTGATCATTGAGAGTATCACACACGTCCTCAAATTCCTTAATATGGAGGTATGGCTTTTCAGAATACATACCGTGGTAATGCGGTAGAATCTGGATCATCCCATTTTTGAAACAGAATTGCTCGGCATTATACTGGAGTATAATGCATCCCGGAGTGACAGGGCGCTCAAGATATAAGAATTCTCTCAGCGGGCGGTATGGGGACTCTTCCTAATCGGTGGGTGCACTACCGTGTTGTGACATCACTGTAATACCCCGTACTTTTATGGATATTTATTTATGGGATTGATTAAATTAAATGTGAATTAATTGAGAATTAATCCGGATAAAATACTAACGAGATGTGAGTTGGCATTTGATTATAATGTGTATATATGGCAATATATGAATATTGAAAATATTAAAATTATCGCGAGACTGAAATACGACAATTTGAGAAATTTTGTTGGGACGCGCGTGACAGTCGCGTCAGGAAGGTAACTATTTAAATTAAAAAGTGAATTTTAGTTTTATCAACCGTATGGTCATTTTGAGTGCGCCAATGAGTCCGGAAGGGTCGAAATAGTTAGAAAACACTAGCCGGGGGTTTAGTTTGGGTCTCGGAGCATTTTTGGGCCACACCGGCAACTTAAAAGGGTAATTTTGGAATTTGGGGAATTTTGACCAACGAATTTTGGGAATTAAAAATAGGGTATTTGGGAACCCACTAACCCATTACCAGCACTTAACTAATTAGAGGGATACGGGAGTTATAGGAGAAGTTAGGAGAGGTTCCCAAAAGAGAAAAACCATAACCATCATCTTCAACCTTCAACCTTGGGAGAAATTGTAGAGGAAAAGAGAGCAACATCCAACATCCAACATCAAATTCAGAGAACAATCCCAGGCAAGTGGTTTAATTACGTAATTTGCAACGAATGTTTCTTCCATGCTTAGACATTTATGAAAATTGCATTGTTTTGGGAGATTGATAAAAACCCATGAATTTGAGGATTAAAACTATAAACCATGTTAGGATTTGCATGTAGACATATTCTGGATGAATTATGAATTCATACTATAGCCCTTGATAATTCAAAAAACGTATTTAAGAAGAGGATTATTATTGATTTTGAAAGAAATAGAAAGCTAGGGTTCTTGATGATATTTTGATCTAAATAAGGCCATTGGGTGATGATTAATTAGTTTTAGAACGTTAACAATGTTGTAGGATGATTATTTGATGATATTATAACGTTAGAATGAAGTTTCATGCATTGTAATAGATTTTTGGGATGATTTGAGGACTGCAAAACGAAGCAGTCCGTAACTTATCTGGTGCAATCGATCGATCGACATTCATCAGTCGATCGATCGACCACCATCGATCGATCGATGTTCAAGGTCGATCGATTGATCTTCCCAGAATGAGAAATATTTTCCCTAGTTAAATTTTAAGGATGTTAACCCTAGAAAATTATTGATGGAGACTTTGTGAGTATTCTTAGACTTAAGGAAGACCAGTAGGTATGGTTGTGAAATCGAACCTTAATTACAATTTAATTTGGGATAGTTGTCTAAAATCCAATAAAGCTCGACGAGTGAGATAATATTAGGGTTAAAAGAGTAAATTCGAATGATTTGATGAAATGAGGTTTGTGGCAGAAATAATGACCTTAAGAATAATGAAATTAAATGTGGTAATAATAGGAGGCTTAGTAACCTCTTTGAGATAGGTTTTAAGTATAAGAAACTAGGATGTGAGATGTGTCGACAGTCTACATTATATATTATCGGAAGACTTAAAATGCATAAAATTGGAATAATGGTATAGGGATGTAGAATATACCTTTATTAATATTAAGATATCTAAGACGTGTGAATGCTTAGTATATGACTTATGTGTATGACATACCTACCATACTTGCTATCACGGAGGTCGTCGTTCGTGTTGGACCAACTAATCTTTGTGTTCCTACGGGGGGATTTAGATTGGTACCTTAAGAACATAATACTAGAATGGCTTATGTGTGAGTTAATAAGTCAGCTGACTATGGAGCGTAGGTATGTACGTGACCCATGGATATGTTGAATTATGTTCGCCTCCATTTTTGTGTGTTGTGCTTATTCTAACAATTCCTGAGAGATTCGGAATTTGTAATCCTTATGTACGTGATGTACCGGGATGAGATAGCAGAGTATGTGCACCGTAGCCTAGACTAGGGGTGCTATAATGTATATTTATGATGTGAATAATATACAACTAATGTTCAATGAAATACTTAGTAAAGTAACGATGTGTATACTTGTGCTATTTTAATAGAGATTAAAATGAGAACTCCACATAATAAAAGGTTGTTATTAGGGAATTAAGGCACATACATGGTATACTTTAATGACATGAATAAACCCTTAAACCTATAAAGTGAAGCCAGGTTTTGTATTAGACTAGTTAGTTAGTAGCATAACTAGTACGGGCTATGGATGCGTTAGGAGTGCACATTAGTTGAGAGGTGAGGAGCTCATGTGAGTGCACGTTCTAACATGTATTTTGCATTCATTGTTTTAATGTTATTAAAGCACTTGCTGTTTTTAAAATACTCTCCACTTTCGGGCTCTGGCCCGTTTGCTTTCAAATCTATTTTTTTGTAAAAACCTTTTAGGTGCCCAGCCACAAGGACACCATGCATAGTATTTCCATTCAGGTGACGAGCTGTAGCTGTTGTGGAAGTACAGGACCTTGATAGTAGACGCCTCCTTTTCTAGTCTTGACTCTATATTCAGTTTCATCATTTGTAGGGCATGTCGCCCATTTCTATTTAGAGACATTTCATATTTCAGTTATTCAGATTTTGGCATGTAATTAATTGAGGGTACACTGTTCTTTTTATTTCAGTTGTGGGATTGTTGTGAGGAGTATTTCCTCCAGACTTATTATTAGTTGTTGGTTATTCTATTGCTTCTTTATGGTGAATGGTTATGTTATTCTTTCATAATTCTTTTATTGCATGTTCATCAGATTTAATTTAAAATTTGACAACTTACTTTTTAAATACTAGGTGGTTAGTAATCATTAAATATTTTCGACAGTGATGCTATTAACTGAACCAACTTGGCATTTTTGAATTAATTTAATAAAGGAGTAGCTACCCGGTATTTAATTAGTCGGGGTGTCACAATCACTTCCTCACTTAACGACTCGGTGCTCTCACTAGGTGTGCTCGGAGTGTGTCTTAAGAAGGAAAACAGAGTGTTATTGGAGATTGTGTGCGACGGTGTGGGAGGTGGGATCCAGAACTGTGGGGCGTTTGGAGTGTGGGGACTATCGGGATTATACTCAACAAATGGATTTTCGTGAATGTTGCTTGGAGTATTATGGGGTGTGGGAGTGGTTTCAGAATTTTGTATTAAAGCTTAGGAGAGATGATGATTGTGAATCTTTTTGTGCTTTTTGATTTATTTTTTTTATGTTTTTTTTTTGGGATTTTTTTGAAATTTTTGGTCAAAGTTTAGGATTGACTCAATCTAATCCTAACTCTACCTAATTCCCCGGCAACGGCGCCAAAAACTTGACGCGACTCAGAATGTGTCTTTAATGTGCGTTCACTCTAGGCTCAAGTGCAAGCCTGCCGCGTTAGTAATAATCTGACAAGTCGGGTATCGATCCTTAGGGAAAAAGGACAACGAAGTTGTAACGACTGGATAAGACGGAGGAACCCTAACTCTGACTCAAAGAAGAAAAAGAATCTGATTTGGTTTTTGAGAATGATTATGCTAAATGCAATTATGAAATTATGAAGGAATGCAACTACACTAATTTACCTAAAATGTGAATGAAAACTGGTTTAAAACTTTTGACTAAACGATGGAAAAAACACGACGGGAATACAATCCCCCAACCCTAGTGAATTGCAGTTATAATACTAATCATAAATTTGACTGATTAAATCCGACCCGGAATTTAGTACTCCCAAGAATTATGCATACGAGGTTCAAACCCGCGTCATACCTAATCTGAGGACGAGTAAATCAGTATCGCAATAGTAGCACTCGAATTGTATTCTAATTCATCACGGTTACCCAGAGGCAAACGAGATATAAAGACCTACAATTGTTATGTTCCTACGCAATACGATCGTCTTTAATCACCAAATTCAGGGGATTAATGTTATAAACATACAATTAACACATCAGGCTGGGTTCATGTATCCCGACCTTAGAAAATCTAGCCTAGCATGATGAAAGTGACGAAACCGGTAAATGATGTGCAGGAATTCAAAATTACTCTAAGGAAAATTGTAATCACATGTAGAAAGGAATTAGATATAAGAAATTCTCACTAAAATTACCCAAACAGTAATTGCAACAATGAATGAAACTGGGAATCCGCTAATCTCTGAATCAATCTTCAATCTTTTAATTAAAACTGGAATTTTTTGCTAAAGTAGGGTTTTTTGGAAAGAAAAGAAAAACTAACTATTATCCTCTCTAAAAAATCCGTTCAAATAACAATAATAAATCGGGTTTTTATATCCTCCATGAATTTAGGAATCGCAGCTGCATTAGGACTCTTCCTTGAAACAAATAAGATTTGCAAATCTCAAAGGCCGGACCGGTCCGGGCCTTAGGCGGACCCGTCTGCTTTCTAGGCGGATCGGTTCTTTTATTTTGGGGCGGATCGGTCCACCCCTGAACCGGTTCTTTTATTTTTTCCTTCTTCGATTTGCTTGTGGTCCGGGGTCTACTGGAGTTTTGTAAAGGAGACCGGTCCGAATATTTGACTTTTTGGCTTCTGCCCTTTTGACTTTATTTTTTACTGCACACATCTTTTGTTCCGGAACTTTGATTGAGGCACCGTTTCTTCCTATGTGCTTGTGAATGAGATCTCTTCAACTTCTCTTTAGGTACCTCATCCGAATTTCGGGTGGAAATTACGCTTCTGCCCTTTTGATTTTCCTTCTTTCTTCTTTGATTCTTCCAGTTTCCTTCTTCCGTTTCTTGACATCAAATACCTATAAAATCACTACAAAATACCAGAAACTCGGTGTACTCATTAGGATCAGTCAGTAGCAAGATTATGAGATAAAGTCAACTCAATTACGTTGTTCGAGGTGCTAAAAGTGACTAAATCAAGGGATAAATTAGGAAGAATTTATGCCTAATCACGTTCTCAAAATTGACTTTGACCTCCCTGGCACGTTCGAGATCACTCTCGAGTTGGGATACACTTGTCGTCAAACTGGACAACGTGTTGGTCAAATCACACTTCTTCTTTCTTAAAACCGCCTTCTCTCTCCCCAAATCTAAAGCCCGGCGACCTAAATCTCTATTATACTTCTTTGTTTTCAAGGTCTCGGTGTACAAATCTCTAAAGGCTTTTTGGAGCTCACTTTCATCTCCACTCTCGAATTCGCTCTCATCTCCACTAGAAACACTCGAGTCATCTCCGGTGCTCTCATGACCTCTATCAACGTGAGACAAAGTGGGTGTGCTCACACGATTCGAAAAAAGCTACACACATCTCATGTGCTAAACCTTTATTGGACTCATCACCCTCATCACCCTCACTATCACTAAGTGTGGCGGGAATAGCAGTCTCTTTGCCCTTTATTCTTATCCTAGTAGGACACTCTTTAGCTATGTCCCCTTTGCCCTCACAGTCAAAGAACTTGATCTCATCCTCCTTATCACTATCTTTGGCCTCCACTTTCTTTCTATTTTACTCAAAAGATCTCTTTTTATTGGAAGAATTTTTCTTTTTCATTTTGAGAAACTTTTTAAAAGATTTCCCAAGCATGGCCACATCATCAAAATCAAACTCATCCTCAGAATCGGACTCACAAAATTTTTCTTTCTTTTTCTTAAAATGAGTCTTTAAAGCAAGGCCATTATGCTTAGCCTTAATGGTTTGAGGAAACATGTCAATCTCATAGGTTTGAAGATCTTCTACAAGTTCTTCCAACTTAAGTGATTTCAAATTTCTCAAAGAGTTCAAAACAGTGACTTTTGGAATAAAATGTTTTGGGAGAGATCTCAAAATCTTTTTAACGACACGCGTGTTATCAATCACCTCACCCAAATTAAAACTGGTGTTTACAATGTCCGACAAACATGCATAAAAATCATCAAAGCATTCACACTCAGACATGGTGATAGTCTCAAATTGGGTGGCCAAATTTTGTAATTTTGATTCTTTAACCACGTTCGTACCCTCATGTGTCAATTTCAAAACATCCCACGCCTCTTTAGACGTGGTATACATCATAATTCGGGGAAACTCATCAGGAGTGACGGCTCCAGAAATAGCACTTAGACCTCGGGAATCAAAATTAGACATATTATAATTATCTTCAGTTCAGGCCGACACGGGTTTTAAAGAGGTGATATTATCAACGGTGATCGTGGGAGGAGTCCACCTATTTTCACAAAGCAGTCAAACACGCTCGTCAATAGATTTTAAAATAGATTTCATACGAGCTTTCTAGTAGGCATAATTAGACACGTCAAAAATAGGCATCTGATTATATAAGTGCTCCATAGGAAAAACTGTGAATTTTCACAAAACTGATTTTATAAAAAATCAATATCACACAAATTTTGCGGAAAATAGGAATACGCGATAAATTAGCGCAATCGGGTCTGATACCAATTTGTAAAACGTGTTAATGCGGTGTGTGATGCCGATTTAAAATTAATTCACAAGTTTCTAATTAAACCTTATTTAATTAGAGTCTATTTTCAAACAAACTTAATTCAGCCCCTAAACATGCATCTAAACATCATAAATCATTCAACCCATGCATGAAAAATAAAGACGATCGATTCAGGAAAAAAACCCTTTCGAATAAAATCTTTACACTTTGAAGAATTCACAAGACCTTTGACTTACATACAACCTGAAAATCACTCACAAGTGTGTAATGCACGGTGCCTTCAGCAAACCTTCAAAGATACGAGAGACATCGAAATACCCTCCAGGCATCAGTTCATCATCTTCGGCTCGTCCACACACTGAATGACTATGCTCGGTATCCACCGATAAAATATGGAGATCCCTTCTCTAGAGAGGTTGAACAAAAGCAAAGTTGTGTTCTTGAACACCAAAACGATTCACTAAAGCATATGGGAGTTTTGTGAATTGAAAAACAAAAAAGGGATTAAACCTTAAAAAGAAGAAGCCAAAAGAATTATGCTTTCACAGTTTTTCTGTTCTGTAAAACGCTAGACTTCTTAAAGAAAATGAAATCATTTAATGAGTATTTATAATAAAAACGCATCACCTTGGTATTAGAGCTCGCTCGAACGAGATCAGCATGTCGCTCGAACGAAGGACAGTTATCGCTTGAACGAGATCGCGTGACATGCATATCTCACGCGAACGACACTGCTATGTCGTTTGAATGACTCTTGTGTCAAAAAACTATTATTTTAATGTCCGCTCCAATACCTAGAAAAAATACTCATTCTCAAATTTTGACGAAAAAGTCCGCTCCAACACTTAGAAAATATTTTATAAAAATATCCCAAAAGCTCTAAGTGGAAAGTTAAGGTATTTAAAACAAAACCTTACCAAAGTAAACTTCGTGGAGTCTTTTTTATGAAGAACTTGATTAATTCGGATCCGTCTTGATGTAGATGACTCTTGAATGCTCTTCGACGGTGTAGCGGTATATGACATAACAAATTGATAACGGGATTATAAAAATAAGTCCTTATAATAGTTGAGGGTGTTGTTCTCTTTGTGATTCGAACAACTGTCGATTCTCCGTCGAAGGAAATTTTGTGGGCTATCGTGGCATAAGCATCTGCATGTCTGTTCACTGTTATTGAATGTTTATGATCTTCACGTTATGGAATTGTCCGAGTAACCACTGTATAATTATTCGATAAGGTTCCAAGGTTATGTGCTTGAGAGAATACTGGTCATTCACCTAATGTACCACCAGATTTGAATCCCCTTTTATTGTCAGTACCTGTATACCCCTTCTTAGAGCCTTTAATAGCTCCAACACTAAAGCCTCATACTCAGCTTCGTTGTTTGAACATTTGAAATCCAGCTTGAAGGACAATCAGACTTCTTCTTCCCCTTGATGTGAAATCACTCCTACCCCTCATGTGTTTTCAACTGAAGATCCATCAAACTGCATGCTCCATTCTTCTAGATTTACTTCGAGATAGTTGGCTTGAAGATCATCTCTCGAGGCAACTCCTCAATAGGTGGCTCGAACGTTCCCAAATGGGAATATGGCCAGCATATCTGCATAAGCTTGACTTTTGATTGATCTAGAAACCACGCACTGGAGATCATACTCCGAAAGAATCAAGAGCCATTGTGCAGCCCTGCCTATTAACACAGTTCTAGCTAGAAAAAAAATTATAGGATCACATCTAGTAATGATGTGAACCGTGAAAGCTAACATGTAATTCCTGAAGATTTTTAGCAATAAATACCAGAGCTAAGCAATGGCGCTTAATGCTTGTATATCTAGCCTCAGGGCCATGTATTATTCGACTTAGATAATACACAGGTTTTCCACGCCCTCCACTTCTTCATCCAACAATTCCCCTATTGATCTTTTAGTGGATGTGAGGTAGAGATGTAAAAGAATACCTTCTCGAGGGGGAAACATCGTTTGGGGAGATGTCAATAACTTCTTCAACTAGTCCAAAGTTACCTCGTGTGACTGCTCCCATATGAACTTTGCCTTTGCTCGCAGAAGCTCCATCAGTGGGTGAGTGACTTCGGATAGCACAGGCACGAATCTCCTCAAGTAAGAAACTTTCCCTAGAAAACTCCTCAACTCTTTCGCAGTCTTTGGTCTTGGCATGTTGAGGATACATTCTCGTTTATTTATATCCATCTGCACCCCTTATCTGTTCACTACAAATCTGAGTAACTTTCCATTAGTTACCCCGAATGAACATTTTAAGGCATTCATCTATAACTTTTATTTTCTGCACCTCTGGAACACTCTCCTCGAATTTGTTAAGTGTGTGGCCTCTTCCTTAGACTTTATCACCAAATCATCCACATAAAATTCTATAACCTCATGAAAGAGATCATGGAATATGTCCACCATGGTTCTTTTGTAGGTAGCTCATGCGTTCTTTAGACCAAAAGTGATAACAGTGTACATGAAGTTACCTAATAGTGGGCAAAAGGCCATCTTCTTATCATCTTTTGGGTCCATTTTAATCTGGTTATATCCCACATATCTGTCCATAAAGTTATACATCCCATGTCCTGTTGTTGCGTCTATGAGGCTATCAATGGGAGGTAAGGGTACATGATCGATTTAAGTCCGTAAAGTCCATACAAATCCATATTTGGTTCTTCTCCTTCTTGCTCACAGGCACAATGTTGGACAACCAAATGGGGTGTTGGATGGGTCTAATAAAACCTATCGCGAGTAACCTCAAGACTTCTTCCTTTATCTTCAAGTTTATCTTTGGTTTATACGTTCGAGTGGTCTGCTTTATCGATATTTCTGATGGTATAACATTCAACCTGTGGCAACTCACCTCCTGGTATACTCCGGGCATCTCAATATATTTCCACGAGAACATATCCTTGAATTCCCTTAGCAGGATCGGGTCATCAGCTAAGTCTATCTGCTCTAGATCTTCAACTTGGGATCTTGGTCTATCCTTCATGCACTCTGGTTCCTCCTCAATTTCCTCCACAAATTCCTGGATGTTGGAGTTGTCAATCACCAAATATTGGCCTAAATTATCCACCAAAAATCATTCGTAGACCAGGTAATCCTCGTCATCCAGGCCTTCGGCTGTTCGATCACACCTTCAGAGTTTATGAATGATCTTGCCACTGGCCAAAATCACTATTTTGCAGTGGTGTGGTTTCTCCTTTTGATGAGGTATTTTGCGTGCGTTGTCTTCTAACTCCCTCGTTGGAACTCTATTGAGCACACTTTGCTACTGGACTTGATTTTCGATTGGATCAATTCGTGGTGTCATCCGGTTATGAAGCTATCTCGAAAGGCTCACGGGCCCTTTCTTGCTCCTCGTAAGCCACTACTGGGCGAGGAGGTTCACATACCCTTTCCCTAGTACTTGGGATCTTAATCCCCCCTATGTACCGAGTGAGCACATTAGATTATGTAGCTAACTCTGTATAGAAGGTTTTATCCACCAAGTGAGCTTCCTCCATCGCAAAAGGCTTCTCCGATGCTCGAATGACTACTTCCTTTCCTTTGATATTGGCCTTTACACACTGGTGATATATGGAAGGCACCAAACCATGGTTATGCATCCACACCCTCCCCATAAGAAACTAGTAGTACGGCTCACAATCCATGAGGTGGAATTTAATATGGGAAGTGATGTTCCCCATTGTGATCCCCACATTCACATAACCTATCGACTTACTCGATTGGTTATCATATCCTGCTATGGACAATGGACTTTGCACGATCCTTGTCTCATGGATATTACAGGCATAGAATGACACCATAAGCATAGTGTTTATAGATGCTCCCCCATCCATCAAGACACGATTAAAGCTACACCCGTTCACACTCGTCGTCATATAAAGTGGCCTATTGTGAGGATAGCTAACCAACTGATCTTCCTTCGAAAAATTAACCTCTGAAAGGAACCTCTTTACCAGCTCGGCCATTGGCCCTTTCCATCGTAAGTTTGGGGCCATATTTTTCTTGGCGATTTCTAAGATTTCTTGGGTGACCTCGAGTCGAGAATCTTTCGACAGTCCAACTTATTTGAAAAACCAACTGAACTTTTGGGATCTTGCTACTGCAGCTCATTCCACCCAAGGGTCAGCCTGCTCTTCTTCTAACTCGTAGACCTCCTTTATGCCTATGTATGCTGATTCTTCGTATGCTATCACCACATTTACTCCTCCTACGGAGAAAGACACTAGTTGTCTGCGCAAATCATCGATCGGACTCCACTCGTCTTATATTTCTTCTTCCATCATCAAAAAGGACATTTAGGATAAGCAATCTTCCTGAGAATCTACAAAATCTTCCTCCTGGAGTCTATTCTCCATCATCAGCAGTTCTGCCTCCTCATCAAAAGCAATGGCCATGTTTTCTCCGTGTGCTGGAAAAGGATTATTGTTGATATTGGCTTGCGGTATCTTGATAACTCCTCTCGTGACATGTCTGTCTATTATCTTCCTGAGAGAAAAACAGTTGCTCGTTGGATATCCCACCCTGTTGTGTACCGTGAAAAACTTCAGGCCCTCTCTGTCTTCTCGAGTGATTGGTGTTAATCGGCCACTATGGGCCAACACATGTTATCTCGAATCATGATATCATAGGTTTCAATAGCCTGCTCCACTGAGCAAGGCAACTCCGAGGGGGAATCTTTTTTAAGCCTCCTCTTGCTTCCCCTTCCTCTTTGGCCACGATTTCCTCCCTCCTGCTTTACACCTTCATCGTTGGCATAGTTCACACAAGGAGGTAGCCCTCTACCCAAGCTACCTGATGGCTTAAGTAACAAACTCGACAAGACTGGCGAGGGTGTTGGCAGTGGCTTCACCACCAAGGCAATGTTCCTCGCAGATTTAAGGAACGAAGCAAATGTACCTTCACGAGTTTCATTTATCAGATGGCATATATACTCCGGTAACAACCCTTCTGCACAAACCAGTAAGAGCTTAGCCTCTTGTGTCTCTTCTCTCACGTCCAGAGAGCGTTCGTAAAATCTCCTGATGTACGTCACCACATCCTCGCTAGGCTTCTGTTTCTCTCGAGCTATTTATGTAAGAGTAAATTCATCTTCAGCCAAGAATAACTTATATACGAACTCACCATAAAGATCCTCCCACATGGCCACACTGCCTGGAGCCAGATGGGAGTACCACGTGTAAGCTTTCTCAGTTAGAGACTTAAAAAATTTTCTTAGCCTTAGCTTCTTCTTATTACAGTAGGCCCCAAGGTTCTGTACAAACCTTTTAATATGTTCCTTGGGATTCCCCCCTTTCATGTATACTTCTCAAAGATAGGGGGAATATACCCCACCGGGTAGGGTTCGTTATTGTACTTCTCTGGATTCCGAGTATGAAAATTATCGTACACACCACCATCATTGTCAAAAGCTCTTTTTTCATCTTCTCCATCGTAGGTGAAGCTGAGTTGTGCTGCGCAGGGATCATCGTCACGGGGCTTACTGTGGGTGGCGCAATCGGTGTGACATTGCCTAGACACGCAGTCGGGGGGAAAGTTGGCACGATAGTGCTATGTGTTCCTTATCCTACAGCGGAGGGAGCATTCAAAGGCGGTGTTGGTGGGGTCGTATTGTTGGTAGTTGCCTGAGATACTCCCCCTGAGAAAAAGGGGGCTTATAAAGTCACTAGTGGGGTCAGGAATGAACTGTGCCCCACTGTAGCCCCTAACACCACCTGAGTTATCAGAGTCTTTATGAACTCAGTGAACAGGCTCATTAATCATGCCATCTATGCAGGTCCTGCGTCGGTCGTCCCACTAACAGTGGGCACAGTAGTCTCCGTTTGCCTTACTCGCTCTATGTCCGACAAGTTGGTGAGGTTTTATCCCTCCTCATGTTGTATAGCGTCAAAGTCAATATTTCTCGCCACATCATTGTTAGACATCTCTCAAAATAGAATACTTCCCCAACAGAGCCGCCAAATCTAAGAAGTGAGTTCTTGAGATGATATTAATGTTAAGGGATGAGTAACCCCTTATCAAGATGGTAATTATAGCCTTAGAACAATCAATGACAATAATAAATGCAAGTCTCAAGTCGGCACATTCAATATATAAAACTCATGTATTAAATGTGTTCTTTCAACATAAATATTATAACAAAACAATCAATGAGGAAGATCCCACAGTTGACTTGGTTGGAGGGAGTGGGCACAAGTACCTTTAGGGCACTGAAGACAAGGCAATAACCTTAAACTCAAATGGAGTAAATGGGATTGGTCTCTCAATAAATGTTTTCACGATAAACTCTATTGTATGGGAGTATTTTGGCAGCAATTCTAGGCTAGAGAAGTGTGATCCCCCAAATAATATAACTTTGGAGGTATTTTATAGTGGATCCAGATCATTCGAGTGACGTGCCTGTCATAAATGCGTTTGACCCCTCTTGATGTCAATAATCTTATGCATTTGATGCCAAAGATATTGCATTAAATTATCGATAGATGATATTTTGGCGAGAAAACTGTTTAGACTCTTTAGAGTTGTGAACGTATTAAATAAGACATGATGTGCCAGCTATGGACCTACCAAACTAGGAATATCTTCACTTAAGTGTTATTTTATCGAGCAGGCATGCTGACGTCAAAGAGTTGGTAAACAGTAACCTGTGAGGGATGTGCATTCACATCACTCAAAAAGTTAGTTCATCGAATTGAAGGTTGTTCGACTATTGACTTGTTCAAACAACTTATGGTGAGTTTAGACTTTAGAAGTTAATATTTTGGGTGACTAGTTAGGACTGAGGACCCTCAAATGGGTTCCCAGAGATGGTACCTCGAATGGAAGGTACTACAAGCTAAGACTTAGACAACTGTTTAGGACTAGGGCCCTCGAGTGGGTTCCCAGAGGTGGTATCTCGAGGTACTACTGAGCCATGTTGTGTATAAACCAAGGTTTTTACTAATTACCCTAAAGGGGTTGGTATTTTTCAACGTTTCCTTGCACCTAATCCTCCAAAACAAATCCCTGCAAGATACCTAGGATGAGGTTGTTCGATAGAGCATGTAAGCTCTCACATGTACTGCCAGCCATGGTCCCTCGAAGATACCGAATAACCTTAAAGCTTTACAAACTAATTGTTATCTGTACAAAGAGGGCTAAATATAAGTGCATCAACATTCCTATTACAATTTGTGTTTTCCAAGTTTATCTCCTAGTCTTAGTATTTGTGTTAGGTCCTTAGAAAAGATTGTCTTTGTGCGAGCAACCTCCTTTTTATGATCGCTCGAGCAACTTGCCTTCTTGTGAACCACCTTTTTCATAGGAACGTTCGAGCAACTTCAACTTCATGTGAGCAACCATCCCTAATATTTCTTGTTAGGTATTAGCGATGTTTTAATCAACTTGAATCCTGGACCTCCCTCGGAATCATCCATAACAAGGAGCTTGAGGCTCCTATATACATTCAGCTCAACACTAATAAACATTCCATCAGAGGACTGACTCCATGTCTCGGCCTCGGCTTGAACCAGCACGGCCTATAGGTTACACCTGGCAGAGCGCATGGGATTGAGCACGCATGGTCGTATGTACGTGGGTTATGGCTCATTGACCCCCGTGGATAACCCGTTATAATAAGATATCTCCCTCATATGTGGGAATATTGCATCATCATGATCTACTTGTGCCAGGAACAAGTGTCCATACCCTACTGGAGGCTTGATTATGCACATGCTTTATACTTACCTAAGGGTACAACGCATACCCCCAACTCTATATAAACCCATATTCTTCCCCAAAACAAAGTATCCAAAAATGAAATACCCTATCTAAACTCTATCTCATTTACAGTAAAGAGAGAAAGCTTGAGAGTTGTGTATTTCAGGCCATTAGGGCCTCTTTTTTGCTGAAAAATCATACTCATCTGCACAGTGGATTAGGCTGACATAGCCGAACCACTTAAATTTTGGTGTCTTTCCTCTTATCCTCATCCCCTTCTCATAATTACATCATTGTGATGTCATATACATCCCTATGATTGTGTTTTCTTGATCTTAAGTTGTTGATATAAATTAAAATGATGACTTCATAGCATCATCATCTAAATTTATAAATTTTTTTACAGTTCTTTCCTCTCTTCCTTTCATTTCCCTGTAGATTGAAGCTCAAAGAACTTGGGTTCTTCTAAATGTTCCTTTTGTTTTTTTAAAATTAATACCTAACATATCTCAGCTAGATTTATCCTGCCAAGATATGATCCAACCCACTCAACTCTCAGTACTAGCCTTGAATATAATCCATCAACAAGTTCTTCAAAGCATCAGGGGTTCTTGGAATTCAACATATTTCTCACCTTGTTGTGCTCCTTCCTTGCCATCACACTTGCACACTTGTTTCCTTCGTCCAACATGTCACTTTCGTGTTCGTCATTTTTGTAAGATCAATTCAATCTTCGATGCGCTTGGCATATGGATGATTAATCGCATTCGCTTTATTAACCTACCAAGTTGTCGTTTGGGAATTGATTTCCACTTGTGCATTTGTCCATCCGTGTTCTTTTATCAACTTAAGGTTTTGATAGATACCCTTCAATTCAGCCTTGAGACTTGACGTTCCTTTTTGCATGTTTCCATAAAATCCCACTTGTCACACACGTTGATCATTACGTATTAAGTCTCCAAATGCTCCAACATTATTGGTCGCATCCCAACTACCATTTATGTTCATTTTGACCCCATAACCAAGAAATTAGCCCATAATCTTTGCCCCTCGCTTAATTGTTTTTTCGGCCAAAAGCTAAATTGATGTTCCTCGCAAGCATTTGGCTTAATTTTACAATTAGGTTAAGGTTTTTTTATTTTCTCTCAAAGGCATAAAGATTTCTTGGCTTTGAAATATTCCAAATAATATAAATAAACCACATATACCACTTACTATCCTTAGAATTTTCATCATTCTCGTGTCAAATACTTTCGGTGAGCAAATCATGAAATTTAAGCAACATACCGTTTTGCCACTTTTTCATGGGAGGTGATATTAACCTAAACTTCTTGAGCCCTAGAGCATCCTCTCGTCGCCTGGAAATCCCTATTTTGTGCATATCACTTACAATCTGCATTATCTGTATGGCCTCTTACCATTCTTTGGAGATCGGATAAAATTTTACAATGAAAAAATGACCAAATAAATATTTATAATTTGGGGGGTATATTAAGTTGTCAAATTTTACTACACACTCCACTAAAGAGGTATTGACATTAGTTTCGACTAGGGCGTGATAACAAGATTTTTTAGAAAAATTACCAAAGTTCTAAAAGGCGCGAGGCGTGATCGATGCATGGAGGTCAATCCTCAAGCCTTAGGAGCCTAGGCGTAAAAAAGGCATATTCTCTTCTTTTTTTTTTTACTATTCTAAAGCAAGTAATATAATAAAATAATATATACCTTGAATTTTAAAGATATATCCATATGTTTGGTAGTCAGCTTTTTCATATGCATGCTCCATAATCAATATATAAAATGTATATCTCAACATTTAATAAGCAATATACAAAATGTATTTTTCGTAATTCAATAATCAATATCAATAATCATTCAATAATCAATAATCAATAATCAATAAAAAAATGATTCAACATAAGAAATATATTTTTCACCTTTCAAATGAAACATATAAATTTTTGGTCGGAAGTCGTTCGGCAATGTTAGGCTTTTTTTTACAAGAGGTAAAGGAGGTTTGGGATATTGTTTGTCTTTTAATTATTTTGAACGAGATATTGGTCCACTTTGTAAAAAAAAAGTCCTTAAAATGAAGTATCGTTTCACTAAAGCATTTTAGTTTTTTTTTAAAGTGCGATTTAAGCCTTTTACCAGGAATAAGGCGTAGACATGACAGTTCTCCCAAGCCTCAAGCCTAGGGGGCCCTGGAACATGAAAAATTATCATTCAAATTTGGTCCCAAATGGGCTTATTCGCTATGCGCCTAACCGAGGGAAGAGAGGTGTCAAGAATATTATCGGCTATGACGGGATAAAAAAAAATTCAATCATATCTTTGTCCCATTTTCGATTACATAAAACAAGAGAGTTCATGTTTTTAAAATTATTTATGTTAACTCCTTGGGTGGTGCCAAAACTCCCTCCTCGTGCCACCAATCTTCAAAAATGTTAATCGTATTCTCATCCCAAACAATCCATTTGGTCCCCTTAGTTAAGACACCCTTTGCTTTAAATATACTTTTCCACACATGAGAGTAACTAACTTTTTTAGGCCAATTTTTTCGGTTAGTTTCATTGGTGTACTTATTTTTCAATACTTAAATTTAAAGAGGTTCATTTTTTATCATAAGTCTCCATATTAAGTTGGCAACAATCGTCGTGTTATTATTAAAATTGTTACGATGACATAGACCACTCCACCTTTTAAGACGACATAGACTATTCCAACGCACCAAGTGCACTTTTTTCTTGTTCTCCTCATCCCCAAACACATTTTTTTTTTAAGTTATTTAGTTTATAAATGGAATTGCACACATTTTGGGAGGACAAGGTGGTTTTCATGGTGTAGTTAGGGATGGTAGAGGTCATTGATTAAATCAATGTTGCTCCACCGAAAAGGGATGAAAGGTTGGTCTACCATCCCGCAAGTCGTTTATTAACTTTATTTATAATCTCCTTAAAGTGATCTTTATGGACTCTCCCATGAAAGAGGGGAAAACCTAGTTAAGTTCCTTAATTATGGGTTAGTCCAATTCCACTCTTAAATCTAAGTATAAAGGCTTCTCTTCATGGGACATTAGGATAAACATAGAGCTTAAACGTACTAAAATTAACCTTTTGACCTGACACTACTAAAAATTCATTCAGAGTGTCCATAATTTTAGCACAAATGGTTAAGTAAGCTTCCGCAAAAAGGATGATGTCATCCGTAAAGGATAAGGTGCATGAAACAAGACCCTAAGAGGAAGACTTTAAGGCCTCTCCATTTTTTCCTTTTAACTCAATCTGAAATATGGCAGACAAATACTTCATATACATAACAAATGTTGGACAAATTTCAATATAATATAATATTTTTATTATATTAATTGATGTTTTATTTTAATCTTTAGTTGTTTATATTTTATTATATTATTGGTGTTTTATTTTAAACATAGTTTGGGTTTTATTTTAGAAGGTAGAAACATGAGAAAATGGGTGTGAAAGATATGGAAGTGCTCAAAATCCCATATTGTCCCACATTGGAAGAATACTACAAAAAGTAGTGGTATATTAACTAAAGGACAACTAAGATTCTTAGTTGACAAGTCAAATAAGAGGCTATGATCCTATGCATCGCAGTGGTGCTTAAGCACTACCAATCGCGAAACGCGACACACGTAAGCGCCAGACGCGGCACGCGAAAGGGCGGTTGGGCGAATTAGGTCGCATTGCGCGCTTTGATGCGCACTTGGCACTTCGCACGCGATCATCGTCGCTTAGAGCGTGGGAGCCTAAAGTTTTGACGAGGTAAAACGGATCAACGGTTGTGATTAAATGATTCGATCAAAGGGTTTAAAATCCGAAACGACTCGTTCTAAACCGTTAGATGAACTCGTAGCGTTTCCTGTAGGGGATGTCCATTCGCTTACGATGGGATGCCTAATCTGAACCGTTAAATCGAAGATGTTCCAAACAGGCACGATCCAACGGTTGCTGAGTCGCTACATGAAGAGTTGACTGTTGAAGAACAGTTACAAAAATGGCTACAAAAAGAGTTCCAGACCTCTGTTTTGGACACCGAAAATTGCTAATTTCTCCTCTCTCCGTCCTCTATATTTTGCATTATCAAGTTACAAATTTAAAGTGTTCTTAGTTTGATCAAACAGTACATAGTTTGAATCAAATAACTGTTCATACACTGCATTGTATCCTGAAGGCAGATTCGATAAATCCCATAGTGTACTCGCGGTTCTATCTCAACCGGATTGGGAAAAATTTTGCCTAAAAGAAAGCGTTCCAAGAACGTACCTTGCAGAAATTAATTAATATATTTCGTTCTTTCCATAACAAAACTCAAACAGTTTTAGGCAAAAATTTCTTATTACTCCACTCAAATTGAAGGAACTCTGGCACAATTTATCTAAGTCATGACTCAAGACTTAATCCGTCTCGACCGTTTTGATGGCGAAAATTTCACCCGTTGGCAAGAGAAAGTTATGTTGTTCCTCACATCACTAAAACTTGCATACATTCTAGATGATAACCTTGAACAAATTCCCGAGCCCACACCCGAAGACACCGAAGAAATAAAGCAAAAATATGTGAAGAGGAAAGAAGACGAATTTATGTGTCGAGGACACATCCTCAATGCTTTGTCTCAAATTGTTTATAGCACTCATCGAATGATTCCGGCGGCAAAGGAATACGGAAGGCTTTGGAGACAAAGTATCAAAATGAGCAAGCGAGCAACCGTAAGTTTCTGATTTCAAACTATATGAATTTTAGAATGAGTAATGATAAATTTGTCGTTACACAAGCACATGAACTCCAACAAATTGTTGGTGACCTTAAAGCCACTGGAATTATTCTTCAAGATGAATTTCAAGTAGGGGTGATTATTTCAAAACTTCCATCCTCTTGGAATGGCTGTAAGAAGAAAATTAATCATAATGAAAAGACTTATACTGTGGCATCCCTTCTTCGTCACCTTCGTATTGAAGATGATACTCGTATTCGAGAAAAGAAGGATGAACAAGGTGAGGGTCATTCAAAAGCCAATGTGGTTGAGGATCAAAAATGCAATATTACCAAAGACTCAAAATTTAAAGCAAATAATGATTTAAAATTCAAAACCAAGGGGCAAATAAGAAAAAGAAGGGAAAATGTTTCTTCTGTGACAAACCGGGCCATTATTCTCGATAATGTCGTCTTAAAAAGAAGCCATTTAAGGAAAAATAAGGGTCGAAGGAAACCAACAATGTAGAAGATCTTATAGCTACTGTATGCGAAGCATATTCAATTGATAATAAAAGTGAATGGTAGCTGGATACCAGCACAATGGTCCACATATGCAAAGACCGTTCTTCATTCTAAACATATCAAGAAATTGATGGAAAAGAAGTGAAGATGGCAAATAATCTTCGCACCAATGTAGTTGGAAAAGGCTCAGTGGAATTAAGGCTAACTTCTGGAAAGACACTTACTCTAATTTATGTACTTCATGTACCTGATATGTGTAAAAATCTTGTGTCTGGGGACCTTCTCAATAAGAGAGGTTTCAAACTAGTGTATGAGTTTGATAAGTTTGTCTTGTCTAAGAATGGCCAATTTATTGGCCAAGGGTACTTTTGTAACGGCATGATCAAAATTAATGCAATCAATGATATTATGGCTGAGTATATTTCTTTATGGTATAGTAGATTAGGTCATGTGAATTATAAAAGTATAAAAAATATGACTAATCTCGGGTTAATCTCGGATTGTAAATTTGATAACCTTTCTAAATGTGAAATTTGTGCTCAATAAAGTCGTTCAAATCTTTTGAGAGGACATCCGAAATGCTTGATCTTATTCATAGTGATGTATGTGATTTGAAGAGTAATATGACTCGTGGTGGAAATAAATATATCTTAACTTTCATTGATGATTACTTTAAGTATGCATATACATATTTACTTAAAAGTAAAGATAAAGTTTTCGAGAAATTTCTAATTTTTAAAGCAAAAGTTGAAACTCAACAAAATCGAAAAATTAAAGTCCTATGATCCGATAGGGGTGGGGAATATTACCCGAGTGAGTTTATACAATTTTGTAATACTCATGGGATAATCCATCAAGTTACGGCGCCTTATACGCCACAACAAAATGGAACAGAGAAAAGAAAAAATAGGACTTTAGTTGAAATGATAAATTCAATGTTAATCAGTTCTGGTTTACCTTTATCGATGTGGGGAGAAGGGATTTTATCCGCATGTTATATTCTAAATAGAGTTCCATTGATAAACAAGGATATTACACCATACGAATTATGATTTAATCGTAAGCCTAATCTTAGACGTCTTAAAGTTTGGGGATGTCTTGCTTATGTAAGAAAACCCGAACCTAAAAGACCTAAATTAGGAAATAAAACTGACAAATGTGTTTTTATTGGATACTCTAGTAATAGTACGACTTATAGATTTTTAAATCTTGAAACACAAGAAATCATTGAGTCGGTAGATGTGCAATTCTTGAACATCTAACAAAGTTTAGTACTGTGAATCAAGGTTTAGAAAATAATAATCTGACTGTTGACTCCTCAACTTTAGAAGAAAATTCTTAATCAATATCTTCTTCAGAAACAACGAATGACGTTGAACCACGAAGGAGTAAAAGACGAAGAACTGAAAAAATATTTGGGCCTGACTTTGTTATTTATTTAGTTGAAGGGGATTTAAATGAGACTAAGAACAAAACTAAATTTGTTCTTAATGTAGAAGATGAACCGACCACATTTCATGAAGAATTAACATCTAGGGATGCTGTCTTTTGGAAAGAAGCAATAAATGATGAAATGAACTCAATTTTATCAAATCAAACTTGGTGTATTTCTGATCTTCCCCCGTGGCTAAACCTATTGGGTGCAAATGGATATTTAAAAGTAAATTAAATCCGGATGGTTCTATAAATAAATTTTAGGCAAGACTAGTTGCTAAAGGCTATAAGTAAAAACATGAAATTGATTACTTTGATACATATGCTCTTGTTGCTCGAATCACTTCCATTAGGATATTGGTATCTCTTGCTTCTATTCACAATTTAGTTATTCATCAAATGGATGTTAAAACTGCAATTTCAAATGGTGATTTTGAAGAAGAGATTTACATGGAATAACCCAAAAGGTTTGTCTTGCCAGGCCAAGAAAGGAAAGTGTGTAAACTGGTTAAATATCTTTATGGCCTTAAACAAGCTCATATGCAATGGCATGAGAAGTTTAATAATATTGTTATATTCCATGGATATAAAGTTAATGATGTCGACAAATGTATTTATAGTAAATTTGAAAATGGTGTTGGTGTTATTATTTGCTTATATGTGGATGACATGTTAATATTTGGGTCTAATCTCAAATATGTTGAAGAAACCAAAAGATTTCTTTCATCAAAATTTGATATGAAAGATCTTGGAGAAGCTGATATGATTTTAGGAATCAAAATTTTGAGAAAGGATAATTCTTTAGCGTTATCTCAATCTCATTATATAGAAAAAGTTCTTAAAAGATATAATCATTTTGAACTTAAGTCGGCTGCAACACCAGTGGATCCTAGTATTAAATTAATGAAAAATACTGGGCGTGCTATGGGCCAACTTAAATATGATAGTATTATTGAGAGTCTAATGTATGCCATGCATTGCACTAGACCAGACATTGCTTATACAGTGAGTGTATTGTGTAGATTTACATGTAATCCAGGACAAGAGCACTGGAATGCAATTTCTAGGGTGCTTAAATACCTGAAGAGGACTTTGGATTATGGCTTACATTATGTAGGATCTCCATCTGTTTTAGAAGGATATAGTGATTCAAGTTGGAATAATCTTGAATCAAAATCCAAGTCAACTACTGGTTGGATTTTTATGCTAGGAGGAGCAGCTATCTCTTGGGGATCCGAGAAAAAAACATGTGTATCAGATTCAATAATGTAATCTGAATTAATAGCCCTGGAAGATGCATGTAAAGAAGCAGAATGGCTTAGAAATGTGTTGTATGATATTCCTTTATGGAAAAAGCCATCACCTTCTATTATGATAAGTTGTGATAACCAAGCCACAATTTATAAAGTTTCGAACAAAACTTACAACGAAAAATTTAGACACATTAGTATAAGGCATCAAATTATAAGAAAATTACTCAAGGAAGGAGTAATTACAGTCGACTATATTAAAACGAACAAGAATTTAGCAGATCCTCTGACTAAAGGTCTTGTTAGGGAGATGATATATATCACCTCAAAAGGAATGGGACTAAGGTCTATTAAATAACACAACTATATTTAATGGGAACCCAACTCATATCTTGAAAATATAGGTAGAGTTCAATGTCGTACAAACAAGTTAAATTATAGTTATGGAACACTAGGAATTTTATACAAAAAGTTCCATTCCCATGTGCCTAGTGTTGGTTTTCTTCATGTTATAGGATGAAGGTTACTTCTTAATAAATCATATAAGTGTGACTCGCAGAATCACTAAAGTTGATTTACCAATACGAGTGTCGAAAGTGTGGCCGCTTTCTATGAAATCAAGACGGATCTTAAAGCGCTCGTGAAATCAGGATTAGCACAAGGCCATAAAAGTACATGCTAGAAGAACACTTCTAAACTCAGAAATTGGTATGTGTGATAGTTCCGGCTAGTCTCAAAAGGTCCTTGGTTCAAGATACGTTCACCACAGATCCTTGATGAAGCTTTGAATTATTTTCAGTATATGGAAGTTCAAGTCCAAAAGACACTTCTCATCTATGTACAAGATTTTAGCGATAGTGTCAAAAGTTATTTATTGTCTCTTTGTTTTGCTCTCTTGTGTATATTGAAATTGGCGGGAGAATGTTGGATAAATTTCAATATAATATAATATTTTTATTATATTAATTGATGTTTTATTTTAATCTTTAGTTGTTAATATTTTATTATATTATTGGTGTTTTATTTTAAACATAGTCTGAGTTTTATTTTAGAAGGTAGAAACATGAGCAAATGGGTGTGAAAGAAATAGGAGTGCTCAAAATTCCATATTGTCCCACATTGAAAGAATACTACAAAAACTAGTGGTATATCAACTAAAGGACAACTAAGATTCTTAGTTGACAAGTTAAATAAGAGGCTATGATCCTACGCATGTGGTGCTTAAGCACCACCAATCGCAACACGCGACATGCGTAAGCGCGACACGCGGCGCGCGAAAGGCAGATTGGGTGACTTAGGGCGCATTGCGCGCTTTGACGCGCACTTGGCACTTATCACGTGCGCATCGTCGCTTGGAGCGTGGGAGCCTAAAGTTTTAACGAGGTAAAACGGATCAACGGTTATGATTAAACGATTCGATCAAAGGGTTTAAAATCCAAAACGACTCGATCTAAACCGTTAGATGAACTCGTAGCGTTTCATGTAAGGGATGTTCATTCGCTTACGATGGGACGCCTAATCTGAACCATTAGATCGAAGCTGTTTCAAATAGGCACGATCTAACGGTTGGTAAGTCGCTACATGAAGAGCTGTGACTGTTGAAGAACAGTCACAAAAATGGCTACAAAAAGAGTTTCAGGCCTATCTTTTGGACATTGAAAATTGTTGATTTCTCCTCTCGCCGTCCTCTATATTTTGGCATTATCAAGTTACAAATTCAGACTGTTCTCGGTTTGATCAAACAGTAGATAGTTTGAATCAAACAACTGTTCATACACTGCATTGTATCCTGAATGCAGATTCTATAAAGCCCATAGTGTACTCGCGGTTCTGTCTCAACCGGATTGGGAGAAATTTTTTCTAAATGAAAGTGTTCCAAGAACGTGCCTTGCAGAAATTAATTAATATATTCCGTTCTTTCCATAACAAAACTCCAACAGTTTTAGGCAAAATTTTCTTATTACTCCACTCAAATGGAAGGAACTGTGGCACAATCTATCCAAGTCATGACTCAAGACTTAATCCGTCTCGACCGTTTTGATGGAAAAAATTTCACCCATTGGCAAGAGAAAGTTATGTTCTTCCTCACATCACTAAAACTTGCATACATTCTAGATGATAACCTTGAACAAATTTCCGAGCCCACACCCGAAGACACCGAAGAAATAAATCGAAAACATGAGAAGAGGAAAGAAGACGAATTTGTGTGTCGAGGACACATTCTTAATGCTTTGTCGCAAATTGTTTATAGCGCTCATCGAATTATTCCGACGGCGAAGGAATTATGGAAGGCTTTAGAGACAAAGTATCAAAACGAGGAAGCGAGCAACCGTAAGTTTCTGATTTCAAACTATATGAATTTTAGAATGAGTAATGATAAATTTGTCATTACATAAGCACATGAACTCCAACAAATTGTTGGTGACCTTAAAGCCGCTGGAATTAATATTCAAGATGAATTTCAAGTAGGGGTGATTATTTCAAAACTTCCATCCTCTTGGAATGGCTTTAAGAAGAAAATTAATCATGATGAAAAGACTTATACTGTG
Source organism: Sambucus nigra (assembly GCA_949130495.1). Taxonomy (NCBI): domain Eukaryota; kingdom Viridiplantae; phylum Streptophyta; class Magnoliopsida; order Dipsacales; family Adoxaceae; genus Sambucus; species Sambucus nigra. Next base: position 75,185,259 of record OX422210.1, on the reverse strand, counting down.
GAATCCCTTCTTCGTAACCTTCGTATTGAAGATGATAGTCGTATTCGAGAAAAGAAGGATGAACAAGATGAGGGTCATTCAAAAGCCAATATGGTTGAGGATCAAAAATCCAAGGTTACCAAAGACTCAAAATTTAAAGCAAAGAATGATTCAAAATTCAAGAACCAAGGTGCAAATAAGAAAAAAAAAAGGGAAAATATTTCTTCTGTGACAAACCGGGCCATTATTCTCGAGAATGTCGTCTTAAAAAGAAGGCATTTAAGGAAAAATATGGGTCGAAGGAAACCAACAATGTTGAAGATCTTATTGCTACTATATGCGAAGCAAATTCAATTGATAATGAAAGTGGATGGTGGCTGGATACCGGAGCAACGGTCCACATATGCAAAGACCGCTCTTCATTCAAAACATATCAAGAAATTTATGGAAAAGAAGTGAAGATGGCAAATAATATTCGCACCAATGTAGTTGGAAAAGGCACAGTGGAATTGAAGCTAACTTCTGGAAAGACACTTACTCTAATTAATGTACTTCATGTACCTGATATGTGTAAAAATCTTGTGCCTGGGGACCTTCTCAATAAGAGAGGTTTCAAACTAGTGTAAGAGTCTGATAAGTTTGTCTTGTCTAAGAATGGCCAATTTATTGGCCAAGGGTACTCTTGTAACGGCATGATCAAAATTAATGTAATCAATGATATTAGTTCTGCTTATATGGCTGAGTCTATTTCTTTATGGCATAGTAGATTAGGTGATGAGAATTATAAAAGTATAAAAAATATGACTAATCTCGGATTATAAATTTGATAACCTTTCTAAATGTGAAATTTGTGCTCAATGGAAGATAACTAGAAAGTCGTTCAAATCTATTGAGAGGACATCCGAAATGCTTGATCTTATTCATAGTGATGTATGTGATATGAAGAGTAATATGACTCGTGATGGAAATAAATATTTCTTAACTTTCATTGATGATTACTCTAAGTATGCATATACATATTTACTTAAAAGTAAAGATGAAGTTTTCAAGAAATTTCTAATTTTTAAAGCATAAGTTGAAACTCAACAAAATCGGAAAATTAAAGTCCTACGATTCGATAGGGGTGGTGAATATTACCCGAGTGAGTTTATACAATTTTGTAATACTCATGGGATAATCCATGAAGTTACGGCACCTTATACGACACAACAAAATGGAACGGCGGAAAGGAAAAATAGGACTTTAGTTGAAATGATAAATTCAATGTTAATCAGTTCTGGTTTACCTTTGTCAATGTGGGGAGAAGCGGTTTTATCCGCATGTTATATTTTAGATAGAGTTCCATTGAAAAACAAGGATATTACACCATACGAATTATCGTTTAATCGTAAGCCTAATCTTAGACGTCTTAAAGTTTGGGGATGTCTGGCTTATGTAAGAAAATCCGAACCTAAAAGACCTAAATTAGGAAATAGGACTTACAAATGTGTTTTTATTGGATACTCTAGTAACAGTACGACTTATAGATTTTTAAATCTTAAAACTCCAGAAATCATTGAGTCGGTAGATGTGCAATTCTTTGAACATCTAACAAAGTTTAGTACTTTGAATCAAGGTTTAGAAAATAATAATCCGACTGTTGACTCCTCAACTTTAGAAGAAAATTCACAATCAATATCTTCTTCGGAAACAACGAATGACGTTGAACTGCGAAGGAGTAAAAGATAAAGAACTGAAAAAACATTTAGGCCTGAATTTTTTATTTATTTAGTTGAAGGGGATTTAAATGAGACTAAGAACAAGACTAAATTTTCTCTTAATGTAGAAGATGAACTGACCACATTTCATGAAGCAGTAACATCTAGGGGTGCTGTCTTTTGAAAATAAGCAATAAATGATGAAATGAACTCAATTTTGTCAAATCAAACTTGGGTTATTTTCGATATTCCCCTCGGGCTAAACCTATTGGGTGCAAATGGATATTTAAAAGAAAATTAAATCACTATATGGAAGCTTTGAATTATTTTCACTATATGGAAGTTCACCACAGCACCTTGATGAAGCTTTGAATTATTTTCACTATATGACGTCCGAAAGACACTTCTCATTTATGTACTCGATTTTAGCGATAGTGCCAAAAGTTATTTATTGTCTCTTTGTTTTGCTCTCGTGTATATTGAAATTGGCGAGGGAATGTTGGATAAATTTTAATATAATATAATATTTTTTTATATTAATTGATGTTTTATTTTAATCTTTAGTTCCTAATATTTTATTATATTATTGGTGTTTTATTTTAAACATAGTTTGGGTTTTATTTTAGAAGGTAGAAACATGAGCAAATGGGTGTGAAAGATATGGGAGTGCTCAAAATCCCATATTGTCTCACATTGGAAGAATACTACAAAAAGTAGTGGTATATCAACTAAAGGATAACTAAGATTCTTAGTTGACAAGTCAAATAAGAGGTTATGATCTTACGCATCGCGGTGGTGCTTAAGCACCACCAATCGCGACACGCAACATGTGACACGCGGCGCTCGAAAGGGCGACTGAGGGCGCATTGCGCGCTTTAACGCGCACTTCGCACGTGCATCGTCGCTTGGAGCGTGGGAGTCTAAAGTTTTAACTAGGTAAAACGGATCAACGGTTGTGATTAAAGGATTCGGGTTTAAAATCCGAAACGACTTGATCTAAACCGTTAGATAAACTCGTAGCGTTTCGTGTAGGGGATGTCCATTCGCTTACAATGGGACGCCTAATCTGAATCGTTAGATCGAAGCTGTTCCAAACAGGCACGATCCAACGGTTGCTGAGTCGCTACATGAAGAGCTGTGACTGTTGAAGAATAGTCACAGAAATGGCTATAAAAAGAGTTCCAGGCCTCTATTTTGGACACCGAAAATTGCTAATTTCTCCTCTCTCTCCGTCCTTTATATTTTGGCATTATCAAGTTACAAATTCAGAGTGTTCTCGGTTTGATCAAACAGTACATAGTTTGAATCAAACAATTGTTCATACACTGCCTTGTATCCTGAAGGCAGATTCTATAAAACCCATAGTGTACTCGCGATTCTGTCTCAACCGGATTGGGAGAAATTTTGCCTAAAAGAAAGCGTTCCAAGAACGTGCCATGCAGAAATTAATTAATATATTTCGTTCTTTCCATAACAAAACTCCAACAGTTTTAGGCAAAAATTTCTTATTACTCCACTTAAATGGAAGGAACTGTGGCACAATCTAACCAAGTCATGACTCAAGACTTAATCCGTCTCGACCGTTTTGATGGCGGAAATTTCACCCGTTGGCAAGAGAAAGTTATGTTCTTCCTCACATCACTAAAATTTTCATACATTCTAGATGATAACCTTGAACAAATTCCCGAGCACACACCCGAAGACACCGAAGAAATAAAGCAAAAATGTGTGAAGAGTAAAGAAGACGAATTTATGTGTCGAGGACACATCATCAATGCTTTGTCTCAAACTGTTTATAGCCCTCATCGAATGATTCCGACAGCAAAGGAATTATGGAAGGATTTGAAGATAAAGTATCAAAACGAGGAAGCGAGCAACCATAAGTTTCTGATTTCAAACTATATGAATTTTAGAATGAGTAATGATAAATCTGTCGTTATACAAGCACATAAACTCCAACAAATTGTTGATGACCTTAAATCCACTGGAATTAATCTTCAAGATGAATCTCAAGTAGGGGTGACTATTTCAAAACTTCCATCCTCTTGGAATGGCTTTAAGAAGAAAATTAATCATGATGAAAAGACTTATACTGTTGAATCCCTTCTTCGTCACCTTCGTATTGAAGATGATATTCGTATTTTAGAAAAGAAGGATGAACAACGTGAGGGTCATTCAAAAGCCAATATGGTTGAGGATCAAAAATTCAAGATTACCAAAGACTCAAAATTTAAAGCAAAGAATGATTCAAAATTCAAGAACCAAGGTGCAAATAAGAAAAAGAAGGGAAAATGTTTCTTCTGTGACAAACTGGGCCATTATTCTCAAGAATGTCATCTTAAAAAGAAGGCATTTAAGGAAAAACAAGGGTCGAAGGAAACCAACAATGTTGAAGATCTTATTGCTACTGTATGCGAAGCAAATTCAATTGATAATGAAAGTAGATGGTGGCTGGATACCGGCGCAACGGTCCACATATGCAAAGACCGCTCTTCATTCAAAACATATAAAGAAATTGATGGAAAAGAAGTGAAGATGGCAAATAATATTCGCACCAATGTAGTTGGAAAAGGCACAGTGGAATTGAAGCTAACTTCTGGAAAGACACTTTCTCTAATTGATGTACTTCATGTACCTGATATGTGTAAAAATCTTGTGCCTGGGAACCTTCTCAATAAGAGAGGTTTCAAACTAGTGTATGAGTCTGATAATTTTGTTTTGTCTAAGAATGGCCAATTTATTGACAAAGGGTACTCTTGTAACGGCATGATCAAAATTAATGTAATCAATGATATTAGTTCTGCTTATATGGCTGAGTATATTTCTTTATGGCATAGTAGATTAGGTCATGTGAATTATAAAAGTACAAAAAATATGACTAATCTCGGCTTAATCTCGGATTGTACATTTGGTAATCTTTCTAAATGTGAAATTTGTGCTCAATCGAAGATAACTAGAAAGTCGTTCAAATCTGTTGAGAGGACATCTGAAATGCTTAATCTTATTCATAGTGATGTATGTGATATGTAGAGTAATATGACTCGTGGTGGAAATAAATACCTCTTAACTTTCATTGATGATTACTCTAAGTATGCATATACATATTTACTTAAAAGGAAATATGAAGTTTTCGAGAAATATCTAATTTTTAAAGCAGAAGTTGAAACTCAACAAAATCGGAAAATTAAAGTCCTACGATCCGATAGGGGTGGGGAATATTACCCGAGTGAGTTTATACAATTTTGTAATACTCATGGGATAATTCATCAAGTTACGGCGCCTTATACGCCACAACAAAATGTAACGGCGGAAAGAAAAAATAGGACTTTAGTTGAAATGTTAAATTCAATGTTAATCAGTTCTGGTTTACCTTTGTCGATGTGGGGAGAAGCGATTTTATCCGCATGTTATATTTTAAATAGAGTTCAATTGAAAAACAAGGATATTACACCATACGAATTATGGTTTAATCGTAAGCCTAATCTTAGACGTCTTAAAGTTTGGGGATGTCTTGCTTATGTAAGAAAACCCGAACCTAAAAGACCTAAACTAGGAAATAGGACTTACAAATGTGTTTTTATTGGATACTCTAGTAACAGTACGACTTATAGATTTTTAAATCTTAAAACTCAAGAAATCATTGAGTCTGTAGATGTGCAATTCTTTGAACATCTAACAAAGTTTAGTACTTTGAATCAAGGTTTAGAAAATAATAATCCGACTGTTGACTCCTCAACTTTAGAAGAAAATTCACAATCAATATGGGATGCTGTCTTTTGGAAAGAAGCAATAAATGATGAAATGAACTCAATTTTGTCAAATCAAACTTGGGTTATTTCTGATCTTCCCCCCGGGGCTAAACCTATTGGATGCAAATGGATATTTAAAAGAAAATTAAATCCGGATGGTTCTATATATAAATTTAAGGCAAGACTAGTTGCTAAAGGGTATAAGCAAAAACATGGAATTGATTACTTTGATACATATGCTCCTGTTGCTCGAATCACTTCCATTAGGATATTGGTATCTCTTATTTCTATTCACAATTTAATTATTCATCAAATGGATGTTAAAACTGCATATTTAAATGGTGATTTTGAAGAAGGGATTTACATGGAACAACACGAAGGGTTTGTCTTGTCTGGCCAAGAGAAGAAAGTGTGTAAACTGGTTAAATCTCTTTATGGCCTTAAACAAGCTCCTATGGCATGAGAAGTTTAATAATATTGTTATATCCCGTGGATATAAAGTTAATGATGCCGACAAATGTATATATAGTAAATTTGAAAATGGCTTTGGTGTTATTATTTGCTTATATGTGGATGACATGTTAATATTTGGGTTTAATCTCAAATATGTTGAAGAAATCAAAAGGTTTCTTTCATCAAAATTTGTTATGAAAGATCTTGGAGAAGCTGATGTGATTTTAGGAATCAAAATTGTGAGAAAGGATAATTCTTTAGCGTTATCTCAATCTCATTATATGGAAAGGGTTCTTAAAAGATATAATCATTTTGAACTTAAGCCAGCTTCTACACCGGTGGATCCTAGTATCAAATTAATAAAAAATACTAGGCGTGCTATGGACCAACTTAAATATGCTAGTATTATTGGGAGTCTAATGTATGCCATGCATTGCACTAGACCAAACATTTCTTATGCAGTGAATGTATTGTGTAAATTTACAAGTAATCCAGGACAAGAGCACTGGAATGCAATTTCTAGGGTGCTTAGATACCTGAAGAGGACTTTGGATTATGACTTACATGAGGTAGGATATCCATCTGTTTTAGAAGGATATAGTGATTCAAGTTGGAATTATCTTGAATCAAAATCCAAGTCAACTACTGTTTGGATTTTTACGCTAGGAGGAGCAGCTATCTCTTGGGGATCCAAGAAACAAACATGTGTATCAAATTCAACAATGCAATCTGAATTTATAGCCCTAGTAGGTGCATGTAAAGAAGCAGAATGGCTTAGAAATGTGTTGTATGATATTCCTTTATGAAAAAAGCCATCACCTTCTATTATGATAAGTTGTGATAACCAAGCCACAATTTATAAAGTTTCGAACAAAACTTACAACGAAAAATCTAGACACGTTAGTCTAAGGCATCAAATTATAAGAAAATTACTCTAGGAAGGAGTAATTACAGTCGACTATATTAAAACGAACAAGAATTTAGTAGATCCTCTGACTAAAGGTCTTGTTAGGGTAGCGAGCTATAAGTCTTTGGCAAAAACTCTGGAAGAGTTCACAAGCAGCATCGATAAGTATGCTTTTCATTTCCGATCGTCCGAAATTGATTGCTTTCCTTTTTTCAATATAATAAACTCCTCAAATTTCACAAATTCACAACATTGAACAAGTATTGATCTTGACCATTAATTGAGCAAACCTTAAAAAGTGTCTTTTGTAAATGACCACTGACAGAAGTACTATAAGACTTAAGAATGCATTTGTTATTTTTATCCAAAGCCAATGTAAAATATCTTAATCTAAAATATATACGTTTATATCCTATCTATAATCTCAGAATACAAGTTACGACTCTAATGCAGCCTGCCGATTCAGAAGACTATTTAAGAAGCATAAATGAACTAATTTCTTTAAACAATTCTAAAGCAAGCACTATTCGACACATTTAAACACTGAGAATTTGAATTAAGAGCCAAACGATGTCCAGCTGGCTCAGGTCTTCGGGTTATCCAAATGACATACATTATTTAATTTACAAGTGGTTAAGAACCAAAACAACACCCCCAACGAAGCGTCTTTCATATTTCATCAGGTCTAACCTAGGACAGTGACAGAATATGTAGGAAATGTAGTTCCAATTTCATACTTGAATCATCACATAACACGCTTTACAACGACCCGACAGAAAAAATATATTAATTAAAAAAAGGAAGGAGAGAGAGAATACCACGCTGTAGGTACATGGCAAGAGGCAGGCAGAAACCAGTTAAAGCTGAATGAAGATATTTCGAACTTTATAATAGCAGACAACAAGTGTACATAAACTGCAATAATATAAGTTCCGTAAGGATGTGAAAACTGAAACCAACAGCTGCTTCAATCTATTCTTCTTTCTTTTTATTCTAACAAAATATTAGGTTCAACTTGTGTTCCACACACGGTACAATTTCATTTTGTCAGAATTAGCACCACACAACTGCCCCAATTCATACAGCTACAAAGTAAGTTCCGATAACTGAATAAGCATCACCTGCATATCGAAATCAATCCACTCTAAAACATTAAAATCAACAAACTTCCCATACTCAAGGTTACCCTAGTTGGTAGATAGCCTCAAATAACCGAACTGTCTAAATCTCACTTCCGGTAAGGATGGTACCTACCACTAGAACCACCACCACCACCATTCCCATACCCTTTACTGCCATCATATCCACCACTACCACCACCGCCGCCATATCCACCACCGCCGCCATATTCTTTACCACCATCATATCCACCACCACCGCCGCCATATCCACCACCGCCGCCATATTCTTTACCACCATAACCAGCACCGTCGCTGCCACCACCACCATATCCTTTACCACCTCCATAGCTAGCAGTACCACCACCATAACCACTAGGAGTGCCAAAACTGCCGCCTCCATATCCGGCACCACCATACATGGGCCCGCCAAAACCGAACCCATAACCATATCCACCATACCCGGGATAAAAGCCAGCGGAACCTCCACCGTAGTTTCCACCGTAACCGCCATAAGCACTATAATCACCATAGTCGCTATAGCCACCACCAGATCCACCACGACCACCGTATCCTCTGCCCATTCTTCCACCATATCCACCTCCATACCCAGCCGCTCTATCAAAGCCACCAAACGACTTTGAACTACCACCACCATGCCGTGATCGGCTATTATATGAATAGTCACCCCCAGCTCTTTTTGGCTCAGCTTTCTTTATTTCCACCTAAAAAAATATATTATAACAAAGTTCTCAGGTCATTTTCTCAAAAGTACAACTATGTACTAGGGTTGCGTTTCGGCCAGATCGGATTGGGAAATGGCCTTCCAGAAAAGTTCCCGATTTTTTGGCAAAAAAAAATGCTTATTCCAATTGTTTCAGAAATCGGATTTTTTTTTTGCTGAAATAGGAAATCGTGTAATGACAAAATCATAAATCAAGAAGACCAAAAAAATAGGTTAAATCTGAAATTTGGAATAATTCGGAACAAGTTCAGGAAAAATCGAAAAGATCCTTAGAAATATTAAGAAAACTATCATTTCGGCAAAAATCGGAAAGTTCCTTACCAAAATTCAGAATACTATCATTTAGAATTTTTTTGGAAAATCGGATCAGCATAATTTTGGAGAAAGAAACAGATCGGAAGAATCAGAAAATCGGGATTCAGAAGTAATTCTGATTCCGATTCGATTTTGTTTCAAAAAATTCAAAACATTGGAGTTTGGAAAAAAAATTGTCAGATATTCGAAAAATTGGAAGTTTGGAAAAAGCACACCCTTTAGTACAACAGGGTAACAAGTTTCGAACCATATAGGACCCATAGACTTACTTGTTTGCCTCCGAGTTCATGTATTTGGCCATCAGAAAATATCTTATCAACTGCGTCTTCATTCACAAAGGTGACAAACCCAAATCCTCTCGACTGACCCGTTTTGTGGTCCAGCATAATCTGGTGCTCCATAACATCACCATAAGAAGAAAAATATTCCTTCATTTCATCTGCAACATCAACCCATTTGGTCAGTTAGACATTGGCATGCATTATAATAGAATATAACCAAGGGCTAAAATCATTACCTTCAGTAAAAGATACTGGTATACCACCAACAAATATTTTTTTTGTTTTAAACACTCCTTTAACCTGTTGCTGCTGCATGTCCTCCCTAGGGACTGTCCTCTTCACTTCCACCTGAAGTAAAGAGTACATCAGAATAAGTCAATAAACACAAAAACCATTACAGTAAACGATTTTCATCCCCATCAATAGAACAGAAAAACCATTACAGTAAACGATTTTCATCCCCCATCAATAGAGCATCTAAAGGTTATGTAATAGTTCATCAAAATAAGGACTTGTACCGCTCTGCCATCTATGACATGTTCTTCTTCCAGGACTTTATCAGCAACTGCTGGATCAGCAAATGTGACAAATCCAAATCCTCGTGGTCTTCCAGACATTTTATCCATCATTATTACAGAATCTGTGATTTCTCCATAGTGGCCAAAGTAATTGCTGAATGAATCTGAAAACAGAATCACAAAAATAGACATTGAGGAGTCGAGGACAATTAAAAGGAAATTAACACTACGTTGGCAACAAATAAAACGTAATAATTCATAAATAATCTAAAAAGGTAGAATCGGGGGCCTTTAGCTATTGTTCTTGAGAAATGATCCGGTTTGGCCCATTCTTCGAAAGAAGTTTTTATGTGATCCCTATTTACCAAAATTTTGACTTCTGGTTCTGGCGAACGAATAACATTAAGTCTTCCTCTTTCCAAACAACACATATAAAGAGACCCGCCATGCACTTCAGATATTGAAATTTCAAATACCCAAGTTTACTAGTATCAATTATGACCTTGCAGCCAACCAGTAGTTAATACATACTGTCATTAGGTAAGACACATACCAAAAGTGAATAAAACGACCTAAACATGGATTGTCCACATATGATATCACTAACATAGAAAACCAATAGGCTTCTGATTTATATATTATTGTTCATTAGCTAAACTAAACCAAATGAAATTTTAATATAAACATTGTTCTTTCTGACTACATAAAAAAATATTTAATTTAAAAAGTCATTTTTTATTGCACACACATCATTCGTGTTCCATGATGTGTAGTCCAAGAGAAGTGGCATTAGAACATACCATTTCACAAAGCATTCGGGATAACCTATTCAGTTTCCTGATATACTGTTATAACAGTTTACCGGTTATAACTTCTTCATGCACTTTGAGCATTCCACACTCGTAATATCATTTGAGAAGTTTCAAGAAACTACTAGAATTCAGAGTTCCTCCATAATTGTGGTACTGACTCCGGATCAACAAACACATTAAAACACATCTTGCCAAATTATACAAATGAAAAACAAGTAGATGGAATACTTCATAACCACCTCTTTCTTATATATACAAGTACATTTCATTAACTTAGAAAGATAAAAAAAGGAGGGCCAAAACCCAAGTCGTGCAATAATCTCATCACTAATGCGTCAATTCCTAAAGCGGTCTTCGATTATACAAAACAAACCCATACCGGCTATATATTGTATCAAGTTATACAGGGGCACCTGAACATTTCTGCACTATTTTAGTGACCATACTGGCTTTGGCCTTGGAATTACAAGACCAATAGAGAATTGACTCACACTACACATGGACATAAACAAAAAAATAAATTAAGGATAACAAGAAGTAGATGTTAGTATCGCACGATATGTGGATGCTACTGTTTATTCAAACCACAAACTAATAATCGGTTCATCGCTAGCTTAATGATTATGGATTAGCTGATGGACATGTGTTAATTAAGCTTTAGACAATGATAATTATAAGTTATAATATTTCAGGAAATTATGTAGTTGAATAATCATATATTAAAAAAATGTTAACCATTTTTTAATATGGATATTATATATGAGCTTCAATAATCTATGATAGCTATGCCTCACTCCATCCCCATTATGTACGCAAATTGAAGAATATGGTTGACATTCAAAAGAGTTGGGCTCTCTTATAGATACTAGAGTGATTAAAATCTTTGGCTTCTGTGGCATGCACCAGCGCCCCATCCATGTATACATTATTTTAAATTAAGGAATTTCAGTATTCAGTAAGCCACATGAACCACTCTGTATTTCAATAATTTGTTCCAATAAACATTGATTGGCTAGAACATCAATCACAAACTATCATGTTCCAACCGTTCTTTTAGGCACAACATCAATAACAAACTATCATGTTAATCTTAGCAATCTCCCACCAAAACAGGTTAGATCTACCTCTTCCTTAAGCAATAACGTCGGCATTAAACAAATGAGTCTTCCTTACAATACAATGACACTTGTTGGTCTAAGTTTGACGTGTCCAAGCTATAAAAGATGATTTTTTCTCAATTTATCACGTATAGAAGTCATTTCTACTGTTTCACGAATATGTATAATCCAGCTTTTATCCTTTCTAGTTTCACCACATGTCCATTTTAACGTACTCATCTTTGTCACACTTGATATTTGAACATGTTGCTTTTGGTTACCTCATATGGCATGATTGGCCTAATGGTCATCTGCCTTATAAAACTCCACACTCAATTAATGGTCGAGACCGACAATTTTTACTTTTTGGTCTTCACACTCAAGCTTAACCAATTCCCCATGTGTGCTCCTACTACTACTAAAATTGCACCCCCATATATATGCAAACTTAGTTTACTTATTTTAAATTAAGGATTATCATCATTTTATTTGCTCAGTCCCATTAACCACTCTCCACTCTGTATTTTAATAACTTGTTCTAATAAACATTAACTGACTAGAATTTAATTGGCATGGAAGTGTCAACAATTCCATCCACAATTGTCCTTTTAAAAAAGAAAGTCAAACCAATGGAAACATTAAGAACTTTAGGTCTAAGTATATGGAGAACCAAACTCAACAAAGCTTTTTCCCAAAATTCAATCCGTTAAGCACACTATCCACGATCAAATCACAAATTATCACATTATTCTTAACAATCTCCAACCAAGACAATCTTGGCCCACCTCTTCCTTTAGCATCAACGTCAACATTAATCAAACCACTCTTCCTTACAATAGTAACAACTATCAAAGACGTATTTTTGAATATCCATATTCCTACTTCCTTTCTAGTTTACCACTGGCCTATTTTAACACTCAGCTTCGCCACACTGAATTTTTAGACATGCTGCTTTTTAATTGCTTAGCACTCTGTCTGTCTTGTTGTCTTATAGATCCCCCGCCTACGCATATCACATAATATGTCAATAATGCTTCTCATTTGGCCCATGTAGTTATAATTCTATGAGTAACATCATCACTAGCATCTCATTAGTAACGAATGCTCAAGACTAAGGAACTTCAATTAGTACATTTAGGTCTTCACCCTAGAACTTTACTACATTCCCATCTACATTCACCATCAAGCTTCATCACATCCCCATTTGTACTCCAATCACTAATACTTTATGTACTCATACTCAGTCTACTTATTTCAATAATTTATATATTTTTAGGGCCTAAAACAATATCAATTATGAATATAGGACGACAAACATTTTATTTTCATATTTAGTCCCTATTTTCAAATTATCGATTGACGTGACATGTTGTGAATGGTTGACGTTCTGTGGATATAGGTGCTGAACATTTGGTTTCCATATTTAGTCCCTATTTTCAAATTATCGATTGACGTGACATGTTGTGAATGGTTGACGTTTTATGGATATAGGTCAACGCCAGTGACTTTATTAAAAAATTGGGACTAAAATTATAAATGTTATCCTATTTTCTGAATACATATTAAAATAGACCCTAAATTTACAAAGACCCTTACTTTAATCCGTCTTCCTTTTAGAGTCTCTCTCCACACCTCTACTTTAAACATAAATCACTCCCTTCGCTCATTTTGCAAATAACAAACACCACAAATGTATAAAAGAAGAATACAAAATACAAATTTTCACAAATTCTAAAAAGGATTTTTTTTTACTTTGATACTTCATTAAATTGCATCATTAGACTTAAATCATTTCTAACCGCAAAAACAATGAAACCATACAAATTACAAAAGTAAACATTTCCGAACACTAAACATTCGAACGATACATGTATAGGAATAGAATATAGTGAAGTACTAATTACCTTCGGAAGTCTCCCAAGCAATGCCTCCAACAAAAAGCTTTCTAAGACACAAGAAAAATCAATAGTTACTGGATAGAAACATATTCACAACCCCCTTATTTCTCCGAAACACATGAACAGGAGGGGCATACGCATATATATCTAATAATACACAACCTCTCTCCCCTAAAGACTATACTACTTTATTTTTAATTAAACCAAACCAAATATACAATGTTCTAGAGGAACCCTAGACCTGCACAAACTACAAACTAACCCTGCGGATGAATCACGAGGATTGTTATCGACGCCATTGCCTTGACTATCATCTACGTTATCAAATGTTTCCACTCCACCTCGTTCTTCATTTGAAATCTCATCTTGTGGGGGTTGTTGTTGTTCATCATCCATTTGTTTATTTCTCGGTCTACCTATCAACCTGCAAATGAAGAATGATTATGTTTTTATCTACCTCTAACTGCGTATCTTGGGGTTTATTCTTTCTAAAACCCTAGGATAAACACCTGATCTTTCGATATCGTATTGCCCTAGCTAGGGTTTATAAGGAGACAGAGTGGATTTGAGTTGGGATTGGTTTGGATCAATATAAAACCCTAGCTCATGTGGTGGAGAAGATAGCCGCCGTGTCTCGGAGTTTGAAATTAAAATTTCGATTGTTATTGTGATTGTGCTTAGAGATACCTTTTGTAGCTGCTCAATTAAATGACGGTGTGCCTTCTACTTTTGGAAAAGTTAATTTAAACTTAAAAGTTTCTTAATTTTACTTGTAAACTAGCATGTAACGCGCAATTGTGACACTCCATTTAAAATAATAATGGGTGATCAGTCTTATATTAAAATAAATCAAAAATTTCAAGTGAATCATTCTCAGCATCAACTGAAGATATTAAAAAAAATAAACACAGTTAACTATCCATTACTACAAAAAAGGATGCCAAAAAAAAAAAAAAAGCATACAATGCAATAACTAACCAACAACATAATAATTAAAGAACAATGATAATGAACACACACATACTGAGATAAACGAGAATAGTTCTATTATACACCAAATATACACAAAAGCAAATACCCGAATATGTTGTCGGGTCACAGACAACACAATAATCTTGTGAAGAGAAATACAAACTAAATGCTACAACCACAACACTTGGGTGTAACCCCGATATACGAACTGAATCCTAATCTACATATACAAAGATAGGAATCGGTTATATCAAAAATCCCGCAACAGTCTGCAACTGTCACAAACACTGGATAGATAACATCAATGGCGTCCTTGCGGAGGAACACCTAAAACAATACAATATATACAGCAAGAAGAAAATATAAACGGGTCAGAGCCCGAGGTGTGAAAACATTTTAGCAAGTGCATTAAAATACATAATAATTATAAATGCACTATGACATGATTAAAGTGGAATCGCACTCTCTAGAAAATCCAACTCACCTCTCAACTAGAGCGCACACCTAAACGTATGCACATGATCCTCAAAATAATTTCCCAAGACTATCTAGGGGCAATTCAATCTAACCTACGTCAAATCCACACTCGCGTAAACCTTCATCTAAAACATAACCACCGACCTCCGATTCTACCATACCCCACATATGCGCCTAAACTTATTTTAACTTATAACTATATATTAACGTATTCTCTTATTATGATTTATCGAATTCTCATTATTGACATACAGGAGTTATTAGCATATAAATGCTAAGGACTAAACTTCTTCCAATTCTCAACATTGCACTGCGTTACGTGCGTGGGACGTCTCGCAAGCGAAACCCAAACAAGGAACCCCCCTGATACACTACTCCTTGACAGTGTTGATTATCGAGATTCATTTTGCCCTCAATGCATGACGCAAATAACCCCAAATTACTTATGATATATATATAGAACTAAACTTCTCCCAACTCCTAACATTGCACTGCGTTTCGTGCGCGGGACGTCTCGCAAGCGAAATCCAAACAAGGAACCCCCCTATACACTACTCCTTGACAATGTTGGTCGTTAAGGTCCATTATGCCCTCAGTACCCCACAATTACTACGAATGCATATGAGGAGCAATAATCTCTAATATAAAGCACAAGCATTCAATGCCAATAATTAAGTACACATAACACACTTAGCGTACATATTAATATCCAAAATCCAATCACACATGGATATACAAAATACTTCACAATGCTATCATCTTCCAGAAATTACTCACTTTATCCCAGGTTACCATATATCGGACTATTATCACACCGTCATGGTAATAAAACAAATCACAGCGTATGGGAAGCGGTCATAGTTCCTAACCGAAAAGTGAGAACGAATCATACCCAAAACTTCTCACCCCCAAATAAAATCACACAAATAATAATGGACGACTATGACCTGGGGACTATACGCACCCTGCTCCTCGAGCTAGGGGTCTCACCCACATCACGCAACTTTCCATGATAGCACTGGAGGGTATGCTCACACAATAAATACACATATATCATTCACACTAGATATACATATAAATGCAAACCATCACACAAGGTATTTATACATCACGACATATAAGTATACATACTCTATTACGCTCGTATGTATGAATGAAATAATTTCATTTATAAGTATATTACTCTCGATATACTAACCATTGCTAACTCGCATACTATCCCATAAATTTCATACCATGACTCCTCACTTGAAGTTCATTCATCACTCATATTAGTATGATTAGTCTCCCAAATCAACAAATATTAAGGATACACTCTATATCCGTATGCACATCGATCAACATTCAATATTCCTCAAATATTAACCTCGACACTGAGAGGATTCCCCACTAAATCGATACGATAACTCAAACTCATACTCTCTCACAATAACTCAATACAACCCCATAATACATCAAATCATTTACTAATCCGACTCCCATTTCCTTAATAAGAGGGGCATTACGCACTCAATTCCATTCTAAAATAGACCCCAAACATCTCCTCACCTTCCTAAGGTCATCAATCCCCTGATATCATAACTTAACCCTCTATGATACAATAATCGAAAAGGTCCATAAATATAAACCCAAAATAAAGGGGATAAACTTGAAATCCCAACTTGCACCAAAAATAGAGTCCCGGTCGCCCGGCACCCTGGCCGCAGTCGACCGCAATTTTCAATTATGCCTAAAAACGAAGACAGTGGGCTTTTCCCTTGAGGTACGGTCGACCGGCCCCCTGGCCGCGGTCGACCGGCCCTACCAGATACCTCGACCAAACTCCATTTTTAAAGAACTTTAACTTTCCAAAAAAAACTCCAAAATACCTACTTTCAACCATAATTCTTCAACCCAATCATATTACTAACATTAATTAACATCAAATAACTCAACCCAACTAATTTATAACCTCAAATGCACATCAAATGTAAGATTTAACTCAAAAATCTAGGTTTTAACATTTTTTCCCAAAATCCACAATTTTATCCACAAATAATGAAATAAATGATGCACAAGAATTATTTAGCAAGTTTAATCACTTGTCTCAAAGTTGTAGAGTCTGAATCTCCCTCGAAATCGCGGATTTACCGGAATTCCCAAGCTTTTCTTCTCTTTCTCTTCTTTTCTCTCTTCCTTTTCTCTTCTCTCGTTCTCAGTAGGGCTTTCTATTTCTCTATAATGAGATTTTCATCTCCCGTAGGCTTTTTAAGCCTTATCTTCCAAAATACCCAATATTAAATGATAATACACACTTTAAATGACTCGGTGACTTTAATTCGAGCCAAACGAATTTAATATATTCCGCAACCCAAATAAGACCCTAGTACAGTCATTTCGACTATCTCGACCCTTGCGGAATCAACTGCACACTCAGAATCGCCATTCGAAATACTTTATAACATCCCCAAATTTTGACCTCAATTGCCAATTTAATTATTCTCCAATAAAAATAAATATTATTTCTCCCAAAATAGTTAAATTATCAGTCCCAAAAATCATGGGGTATTACAGAATTCTCCACTTATAAGAATTTCGTCCTCGAAATTTAAGCTAAGCCTAATACTCCAAACTTCAACTAGTTCTTACGACAACTATCCTCACGATCACTATACCTATTCCTCCCACTTCTCACGGCGAATCATTTAAATTTATAAAACCAAATCTGCCAACTAGGGCGCCCATACACCCTGTACTCGAGCTCTACTCATATAAACATAACTTGGCTTCACTTAACCTCAAATCGTACAATAACTCGAAATAAATTACTCCATATTAACATACTAATTATGTAAAAATTTTGAAATGTCCAAAGATGTAACTCCTCTCAATTCCTGACAATCGCTAATTTCATGCGGGGGAGGTCTCGCAAGCGAAATTCAAACAAGGAACCCTCCCAATACACTACTATGTAGCTTTGTCGGGGATCGAGGTTAGTTAGATCGGGATTAGAGTTTAAGAAAAATATTTTTAAATCATTTGATATTTCCCGAAGGCCTATAAAAAAAATTGAAACAGTTTATGTTAAAAATAATTTATGTCTTTCGACATCCAAATAAAATACCTTATGCCCAAGACACAAGGTGCTAACAATTTCCATACTCTTACTAACATATAGTTCTCAAAACTAGAATAACTATGAGCTAAATCCCTCGCTCAACAATAATCCACTAAACTCTTAATCTCTTCAGTAACAAGAATTCCTCACATCTTAACAAAACATTGCCATACACTAGGCTCTTCCATAACTGGAACATTACATATACATAGGTGTAGCACAACTATAAAACAATAGCTTTACCGTTACTTTCCAACCCTTTTCAACAATTCCTACATTCAAAACAACGTCATAGCTCTCTACTAGAACATCACAAGATAATATTTTCTCCCCGAAAGATATCATCTAGGAGCCTCACTTGCTCGCTCCTCCCTACCGGTCATTCCATACATAATAGGGTTATAAAAACTAACCACCATTCTAATTTTCCATACGATACTCCCAATGCCCCACAAAGCATAATCCTAATCACAAAGAAAAAATAATTTACATCATAGCTCTCTAATCTGACTGCACATCTTCATCGATGGGTTCCCATTCAAAGTCCTCCGGTCTAAAATGGACTTAGACCTATTGTAGGGGTTGCACATCCAAAACTTCCTCAAAACGTGGCCCTATACCTCTTCCGGGATAATCTCTCTTACTATGGCCTATTTCTTTATAAAAGAAACATCTACCAACAAATCCTCCCTGCCCATCCTGAGGAACGAAACGCTGTTGCGACCCTCGATAATCCTGCTTATACCCTCTTGCTTTACTAGCATTCTTTTCACCAGAATTACTATATGAACCCGAGTATCTAAAATTTGTACCCCCTTGCGAACAAAGACGATATTCATGGGACTGTAACAGTGCCGCATTCACTACCTCGGCAAAAGTCACTAACGTTGGGTTCCTTAACAAATGCTGTTGAATTCGCCAATCTAAACCTTCCATGAACTTCGCTATATGCTTCTCCTTTGTATTTACCTCATCGGGCACTAAATTCGCCATTCGAGTAAATTTTTCCTCATACTCGGCTTCCTTTTGATCACCTTGAAATACATCCATCAATTTCCTCCTCATTTCCTTTTGGATTGCGGAAGGAAAATATTTTCGGTCAAAGAGTTCCCAAAAATCTGATATGGGCAATTCATATCTCTGCTCCGATGTGGTGATTGATTCCCACCATTGGAGAGCTTCTTCCGTTAACTTAAAGGTGGCGAGAAATTACTTATGTACCTCACTACATTCAACCATACGAAGGTCCCTTTGCATGTTATTCTTCCAACGACTTGTAGCCATCGCATCACCTCCCCCTTAAAACTCTGGAGGATGCCCCTTCCTAAAATCTTCCCGTACTCTTTCCCACGTAGACAACCCTGGGCGGGCTTGGGCTGCTTGAACTGCAGGTTGATGTGCCATCGCAGATATGGCAGCAATTACAACTTGTGCCATAATATTGGCAACTTCGGCTATGGTCATAGTCCCATAAGGCATTTGGGGTTCATACGTGTATATACATGGTGTGAAATGTATAAATGATATAACTTGTGAAACGAATATATGGAATTAAATGAGAAATAACTTAAATAAGTTAGAGTGAATGTTGTGATATATTGATACGTATATATGGTGCAGATTTATATACGCGTAAATACATGATATAAAATGTATAAGTTATATAACTCATGAAAATGTTATATGGTATTAACTGAGAAGAGATTTGATAAGTTAGTGTGATTAATAACTTATAAGATGTATAACTAAACTCACTCGGGAGTCGGGATAGAGTAGTGGGAATTAGTGGGATATATGTGACAATACTAGTTACGGAGTAGTTAGCTAGATGGGTCATGTATAGGTACGTTAGTCATGCACATTAGTAGAGGAGTGAGGTGTCCTCAAGAGAGTGTGTGGCAATAACTTAAATATGAAAAGCATACTTGCATTTTAATTTCCTGCATTTAAATTACCTTGTTAAATATTTTTAGATGTTTTGGGTTCTAACCCTTACTATAAAAAATATTTTCCAAAACCTTTTAGGTGTCCAGACATAAGGACGCCAAAACTGTGATATTCCAGGTTTACGCAGCTGCGACACATGTGGATGTTGCAGGACTTTGACTTAGCCGCTTCAGTCATTTTATTTTTAGAGTAGGATGCAGTCAGTGTTCCGTTTGGGCATGTCGCCCTAGTTGTTCCATTTTATTTCAGTTAGATGATGTATTTAGTTATTACTCTTGTGATTCATTTTGTTATTGATTTGTAGCCGGTGGTTATCTTGGCAAAGATTACATTTATTCCATTTTTAGTATTGTTCGATTCACTGATTGTATGATGGTTAGTTATCTTCCGCATATTGTTGTTGGGATGTTAAATAAAAAGATAAAATTTGGCACTATGTCTATTGAATACTAAGTGGTTAGTAAGTTTTAAAAGGTCTTCGACAGTGATGCTAAGAATGATCCAGATGAGATTCCTGTTTAATTTGATATAGGACTGATCACCCAGTATTTTATTATGCGGGGTGTCACATTTGTCTTCTTTTAAACATTTTGCACATCTTTTCTTTATAAACACATATTGTATATTTGGGTATTCACATTCTTCCATATTGTATAAAAAGTTTAAATCTTCTAAACTATTTTCTATATGCTCGTCTATTGATTCTATTGACTCTATACTATATATATGCTAGTATTATCTATTTCTTCAGTTTCATCATATATACTTTCTAATTATATTGTGTCTTCTAGGTCATCTTCAATATCATCTAAAACATTTATTTTTTCTTGAATTTTTGAAACACTATTATTTTTATATCTAAAATGACAATTAGGTCGAATATGATTAGGATCTCCACATATAAAACATTTGTAATTTTTTATCTTTTTATTTTCATCTCTTTTTGTTTCTTTATTTTCTTTATTCATTTTTCTCTTTTTATACCATGGTCTTTTGCGTCTATATTGATTATATCTTTTATATGTTTGATTGGGTCTGTTTCTATATTTTTTTATACTTTTTTGTTCTTT
This sequence comes from Sambucus nigra, assembly GCA_949130495.1. Classification (NCBI taxonomy): domain Eukaryota; kingdom Viridiplantae; phylum Streptophyta; class Magnoliopsida; order Dipsacales; family Adoxaceae; genus Sambucus; species Sambucus nigra. Next base: position 75,164,127 of record OX422210.1, on the reverse strand, counting down.
TATTCCTATGGTCTACTATCCTTTTATTATCACATTCTTATTGTGGTGGTAAATCTATTTGTTGGCAAGTATAGTAATATTTTTTTTTTCCTTCTTTTAACTTTTTACATTCTGCTTTTAAAGTGTCGTATACTATTTTGATTCTTGACCCTATTGAACACTTACGTTTATCTCGTATCTTATCATTCCATTTTTTCCATATTTTTTCTCATATCATTCCTAGTATTTTTTGTAAATATCTATCTGATAATTTACCATATGTAATTCTACCGGTTTGTGTCCAATATTCTGATTTTTTTTTGGTATATTCTCCTATATATTCTAATCTACATATTTGCAATTGTTATAAATTTCTTAATGTTTCTGATTGTCTTGCTGTTACAAATAATAGTCTATTTTCTTTTATAAATGTTTGTTTAATTAAATTAGTAAATTTTTCTACATTAAATTCTTCGTTAAATTGTCTATATTCTTCTGTTGTTTTATAGCTTAGATACCAATTAGATACATTACCTTGTAATGTATTTTCAAAATATGCTTCGGTATCGATTTTATTTTCTAAGTTATTACTTTACATGCTCTAAACACATCAGTTTTCACAATTTGCTATTGCAGTTTCCCAGTCTTGGGGATTTACTTTATCTAAATTCAATATACTGCCATATTTACTTACAATATTAGAATCTGTGTCAAATATATACCTATCTCGTGATTTAAATGTTGGTATTCTTTAATTATTTTTATTATAATTTTCTTTTGTGGCCTCTAGTCTTTGATAAGTTGAATAGTCATACGTATAGTCTGTTGTAGTTAATGTTGATGGTTCTTCTGTTGGGTTTCTTTCTTCTATTATTTTTCTATTTCTTTATTATTTATAAATTTATTTATTCTTATTTTTAGTATTTTTTCTTTTGTTATCTTCATCTGTTCCTTTTGCACAATATATGGATATTGTCATTTTTTTTGCTTCTTCACTGCCATACTTTTTTGTAAGCTCTTCTTATATCATATTATCACAATTTTCTAATATTACATCATATATTTTATCTTCTAATAGTTCATATATTTGTTCTAGTTGATCTTCTACTATTAATACATTAATTTCTTCTAATATTTCTTTACTGTCTTCTAAAGGTTTATATTTACTAAATCTAATACTGCTTCCTCCTATTGCATTCTCATGTATTTTATTTTTTTCATGATTTTTTTGTGTATGAGTTGTTAACTGTGGTAATTTTCATTATATTTCTTCATATATGCTACTATATATTTTTTGTGCTTCTATCATCTGTACATATTTACTATTAAAAGATTTTACAATACAATCAAATTTTACTTTAAAATTTATTTTGTAGTGATTAAATAACTTTCCCATGAGTAATGTTTATACTAAGAGGTTATTATAATTTCCTTCCATATTATAGTCTCTTGTTCTTATTGTTATTTTTATATGTTTACTAAATTCTCTCGTGTCTATAGAAAAATTAAGTATACATCCTACTACTGCTGCATTTTTGGCTAAATTTACTTCTGCACTCACTATTTGCGCCTGTTTATGATTATTCCATCTATCATTTTATATGTATACTAAGACTTTTGAACCTGCTTCTAATCTAGTAAGACTTACAAGTCCTATTACTATTAGTCATAAATGCATGAATTCTAAATTTTTCTTTTCTAATTCTTTTGCTCATTCCATTGTCATTAAATCTAATACTACTTCACTATTTAAGCCTGTATTTTTTCTTTGCCTGGTATGATTATATGTTTTATTATTATTAAATTCTAAAATATTTTTATTATATAATTATTGTCCCCTTATCTTTTGGATACCTTTTGTGACACCCCGACTAATTAAATACCGGGTAGCTACTCCTTTATTAAATTAATTCAAAATGCCAAGTTGGTCCAGTTAATAGCATCACCGTCGAAAACATTTTAATGATTACTAACCACCTAGTATTTAAAAAGTAAGTGCCAATTTTAATTAAAGTCTGATTAACATGCAACAAGTGTAATAAAGAATAATAACACCATTCACCATAAAGAAGTAAATAGAATAACCATCACATCAAGTAAATAAAGTCTGGAGGAAAAACTCCTCACTACAATCCCACAACTGAAATAAGTAAACCGAAAACTAAAACAGTACATGCCAAAGTCTGAAAACTGTAATGGAATTGTAACTCTAATAGAAATGGGCAACATGGCCTACAACTGATAGATAATGAATCTGGAATCCAAGTGATAGAGGCGTCTACAAGCAAATCCCTGTAGCTTCCACAACCAGCTACAGCTCGTCACCTGAATGAGTATCCTATGCATGGTGTCCTTGTGGCTGGGCACCTAAATGGTTTTACAAAGAAAATAGATTTGAAAGCAAACGGGTCAGAGCCCGAATGTGGAGTTATATTTTAAAAACCTGCAAGTGCTTTAAAAACATTTAAAACATTAAATGCAAAGTACATGTTAGGACGTGCACTCACATGATATTCTCACCTCTCGTCTAACTGTGCACTCCTAACGTAAGTACCCATCTATAACGACACAAACTACTAGCTAAGTGCCATCATATCTAGCTAGACTGTCATAGGTTCTACCCTTATTACTCGGTTCTATTAACATTAGCGCTCGTAATTAAATAGAGGTTTAACGTAAACTCAGATGCTCAATATGCAATATATATCATTATCAGTTAACTCGTTATATTTCTCGAAACAATACCGTAATTATATTCACAACATTAACATGAAGGTTCCCATTAATTAAGTGTATATTATTCACATCATAAATATACAATACAAGCACCCCGAGAACTAAGCTGCGGTGCACACATACTCTGCTATCCATCCCGGTACATCACGTACATAAGGATTACATATTCCGAATCTCTCAGGAATAGTTCACAGATAACAACATCACAAATAATGGAGGCGAACACAGTCACATCACATGGGTCACGCACATACCTACGCTCCCACGATCAGCGGACTTATTAATATCCCAATAAGTCTTTCTATGACCTATGTTCATCAAGGTAACCAGTCTAAATCCGGGCAACACAAGGATTAGAGGACCCTAAGCGAACGCAAACCTCCCGTGATACCAAGTATGGTAGGTATGTCATACACACAATTCATATACCAATACTAAGTAAACACACGTCTTAGTAATCCCGTAGTTTAATCGTAGTACATATCGCATTCTCGTACCAACTTATAATTTATCACAATTTATACTATTCCGGTTTATAATCATACGCGCCATAATTTATTCTCTCATCGTAGTAGACACTCACGTCTCAACCCAAACCGTCCATTTAATATAACTCTCGTATATAATTTCCTTCTCATAAATACCCAAGAGTCCCAATTCTATCATTATATCATCATCGGAATGTTATCTATATCCTCGAACAAGTTTACGGGACTCCAAAAAATCAAAACAGGCCAAAAAGGCCCAAATTCCCAACTCGTTAGAAGTCTCGTTCGAACGAGACTGTTCGAACGAGATTCCACTGTCAACTCGTTAGAAGTCTCGTTCGAACGAGATTCCAGTTCGTTCGAACGAACTGTACCTTCTAACGATATCTCGTTCGAACGAGATATCGAACGAAACTGCCCCTCGTTAGAAGCGACTGGTCAACTCGTTAGAAGCTCGTTCGAACGAGTTCGTTCGAACGACCTGGGGAGGGGCTTCTAACGACCTGCCAGATTCGTCCCAGATTTTTCTAAATTTCGTTTTTCACCATTATTACTCCTCAAATCTTTTCTAAACTAAGTCCCAATAATCGTTTTAAGGTCTCTAAACAATCCTAAACATATTATAATCACATCCTAACACGTTTTAAAGGATTAATCCATCCTAACATCAACCAAATTTACAAATCTCTACACTTTTTCCCCAATTTTTAAGAACATGAACCCTAACTTTTTGAATCATGAATTACCCAATTTAAATCCGTTTTAATTTCTCCCAATCACAAATATCATGAGAATAATCATCTACCTATCATTCTACATGCAATTCTCCTCAAGATTTTCAAGTTCTAAGTTCTAAACTACATGGGTTTTCATATTTCACCAAGGACAAACATAGATTTGAATTGTCTAACATGGAAAGAACATTCTCAGAAATTAAATGAAATTAAGTCACTTGCCTCGAGTTTATCTCTGATTTTGATGACGATGATGAAGCTCTCTTCCTCTCTTTCTGCAGAATTACCTTTCTATCTCTCTCTCCAAGCTTTGCTCTAATGGTGGCTAGGGTTTGCTTTGGGAAGATATTAGAAAACCTAATTCTAATAACCTACGTAGCCCTCTAGGTTAATATGGGTTGGTTAGTGGCTTAGTGGGTCAAATCCACATCAGATGTAATCAACCAATTTTCGTCACTTTTAATTTCCCAAAATACGAAATTACCAAAATACCCTTTTTGTTGTCGGTATGGCCTAAAAATACTCCGGGACCCAAACTAAACCCCCGACTAGTGTTTTCTGACTATCTCGACCCTTTCGGACACGTTGGCGCACTCAAAACGACCATACGGTTTATAGATTTTAAATTCACTTTTATAATCAAAATATTACACCGTGACGCGGCGGTCTCACGCGTCTCAACAAAATTTCTAAAATTGCCGTATATAAATCTCACGACAAATTTCATAATTCCAAATTCATATAACATCATATATGCTCAATATAGTTAAATACCAACTCACATCTCGCTAGTATTTTACCCGGATTAATTTCCAATTAATACGCATTTAATTAATTAATCCCAAAAAATAAATATAGCGAAAAGTACGGGGTATTACATACTTCCCCCCTAATAACTGAATTTCGTCCCGAAATTCGAAACTAGAAAGTACCTGCTAAAAATAACTCTGGATAACGTTCGCGCATCTCATCCTCGCGCTCCCATGTGGACTCCTCGACATTGTGATGTCGCCACTGAACACGCACTAGCGGTACTATCTTTGACCGCAGTTTCCTCTCGCTTCGGTCCAAAATAGCAATTGGCCCCTCCTCGTAGGAGCTATCCGGCTGGAGATCGATGTCCTCCACAGCAATGTGAGAATGAGCCAAATTATCTCTAAGGTATTTCCTCAGCGAGGAAATATGGAACACATCGTGAATCCGATGCAAGTGCTCCGGTAACCCAAGTCTATACGCAACCGGTCCGATCCGCTCAATAATGGGAAACGGCCCCACATACCTCGGTGCCAAATTCCCCTTCTTCCCAAAACGCATAATCCCCTTCATAGGAGACACTCTGAGCAAAACCTGGTCCCCCACTTGGAACTCTCTGAAGAATCTCTTCGCATCAGCATAACTCTTCTGCCTGTCTTGAACTATCCGAATGCGACTCCGAATCAACTCAATCCTTGCCGAAGTATCCTGAATCACTTACGGCCCAAGTAGTTTGTTGTCCCCCACCTCTAACCAACATGCTGGGGAACGACAAGGCCCACCATACAATGCCTCAAACGGAGCCATGCCAATAGTGAATTGATAGGAGTTGTTGTAAGCAAACTCCACCAGTGGAAGGTATTGCCCCCATCCACCCCCAAAGTCAATAATGCACATGCGTAGCATGTCCTCCAACATCTGATTTGTGCGCTCAGTCTGCCCATCAGTCTGCGGATGATAAGCCGTACTCAACCGCAATTCCGTGCCCATGGCCTCCTGGAAACTCTCCCAAAACTGCGAAACAAATATCTTGTCTCTGTCAGACACGATATTTAGGGGCACACCGTGAAGTCTCACAATCTCCAAAATGAAGAGCTGGGCATACTGTCCCGTAGTGTAGTCAGTCCTTACAGGTAAAAAGTGAGCGACTTTCGACAACCTGTCCACAATTACCCAAACGGAGTCGTGACCCCTCTGCGACGTAGGCAACCCCGTGATAAAGTCCATGGATATGCTCTCCCACATTCACACCGGAACCTCCAACGGTTGTAGCAATCCTGCCGGTCTCTGATGATCCACTTTTACAAGCTGACAAGTGGCGCATTTCGAAACAAACTCAGCGATATCTCTCTTCATACCGCCCCACCAATACTGGCGTCTCATGTCCTGGTACATTTTGTCCCCTCCGGGATGTACCGCGAACCGTGAGATGTGCGACTCTGCCATCACCTCGTGTCGCAATTCATCCCCTTCCGGAACTACCAATCTCCCATTGAAGCGTAATCCCCCGTCTGAGCTGACGGTATAGAACTCGGCTCCCTCTGCTAGTAATCGAACTATCTGCTCCTGATAGAACGAGTCATTAGCCTGTGTCCGTACTACCTTTGTGACAATCTGCGGTTTAACGGTCATCACAGACATGAAAGATCGGGACACTGCATCCTGGTGTCCCAATTCCTTCCACTTAGCCTTCCACACCTCTGCCACCTCGTCTGCTGGCCTACGGCTCAACGCGTCTGCTACCACGTTAGCCTTACCCGGGTGATACTGGATGTCGAACTGGTAGTCCTTCACAAACTCAAGCCACCTACGCTGCCGCATATTCAACTCCTTCTGCGTGAATAGATACTGTAGGGACTTGTGGTCCGTGAACAGTTGGAACTTCTCCCCCAAAAGATAGTGCCTCCAAATTCGTAGGGCAAATACCACTGCCGCCAACTCCAAATCATGCGTGGGGTAATTCTTCTCATGAGGCTTAAGCTTACGGGAAGCATAAGCTATGGCCTGTCTCTCCTGCTGCAATACACCTCCAAGTCCTTGCAAAGACGCATCGGTGTAAACCAAATACTCAACTCCCGGTCTCGGCAATGCTAACACAGGTGCTGAGGTCAATTTGTCCTTTAATTCATCGAATGCCAACTGACAGGCATCACTCCAGATGTATGGCACACCCTTACGTGTCAGATGTGTCAAAAGACCTGCTATCTCCGAGAAACCCCGAATAAACCTCCTGTAGTATCCTGCTAGGCCCAAGAAACTACGAATCTCCGTCGGTGTCGTGGGCTGTCCCCACTCCCTCACCGCTGATACCTTCCCCGGATCAACAGATATTCCCTGGTCGGAAATAATGTGTCCCAAAAATTGGACCTCCTTCAGCCAAAACCCGTACTTCTCATATTTTGCATACAACTCGTTCTGACGAAGTGTCTGCAAAACCTGTCTCAAATGCTCGGCGTGCTCCTCCTCTGTCTGGGAGTAAACCAGAATATCATCAATGAAGACAATGACAAACTGGTCTAGGAAATCCCTGAACACTCTGTTCATCAAGTCCATAAACACTGCTGGAGCGTTGGTCAAACCGAAAGGCATAACCCGAAACTCGTAAGAACCATATCTCGACAAGAACGCAGTCTTCGAGACATCCTCCTCCCTGATACGCAACTGATGGTATCCCGATCTCAAATCAATCTTCGAGAAGAAAGAAGCTCCTCTCAACTGGTCGAATAAGTCATCGATTCGAGGCAATGGATACTTATTCCGTATCGTGACCTTATTCAACTCTCGGTAGTCCACACACAATCTCAGTGAACCGTCCCTCTTCTTGACAAACAAAACTGGAGCGCCCCAAGGTGAGGTACTCCTGCGAATAAAGCCCTGACCTAACAGCTGCTCTATGTGATCCCGTAACTCCCTCATCTCAGCTGGAGCCATACGGTACGGTGCGCGTGCTATAGGTCTCGTACCCGGTAGCAAATTAATAACAAAGTCTATCTCTCGACTGGGTGGTAAGCCTGGTATCTCCTGAAACACATCTGAATACTCATTGACAACTGGGATAGAATCTAAAGGAATCACAACCTCCTTAGAGGTATCCTCCTCTAGGTAATACAAATGAGCGGTCGATCCTCCCTCTGGGCGAGGCATCACCACTACAAATATCTCTTGCCCCGGAATGGCAAAAATAATGCTCCCGCTGAAGCCCTATAAGCTACGAGCCAGTCCATACCGATGATCACATCGTGAACATGCATATCTAATACCAACATGTCTGCGGGTAATACCAGACTACTAATCCCTACTCCCACTCCCCGGCATATAAAGAATATAAGTGACCCACTCCCCAATGGTGAGTCGACACACGTCACTGTGCTCTCTGCCGTAGCTAACAATCCTAAAGCTTTCGCGAAGTGTGTAGTTATAAAACAATGTGTAGCACCCGTATCAAACAATACCCGACCCATAGTGCCATGGATAGGAAACGTACCCTCAATCGCGGGCGGTGCCTGTGGAACTGCAGCCTGGTGGACGTTGTAGACACGTTCATATTGTAGCTGCCCCTGCTGAACTGGGACTGCTGGAATGGGTGGCAATGCTGCCATCTGTGGCGGTGCGGGGAGAGCGGCGGGAAACATAGGCCTCTGTGGCTCCTGGCGAGCACCCTGCTGCTGCTGCTGTGGGGCCCTGCCCCTATCAGGACAATCCTGTCGCTTATGGCCAGTCTTGCCACAAACAAAACACTTCCCTAGGAAGTTCCCTCCTCTATGCCCTTGCTGTCCCCGGCCCTGGTGGCCGTTACCGTTCCTCCCTTGGTCCTGCTGGCCCTGGTGAAACTGCTGCCCATTTTGTCCCTGTTGGCCCTGATGGTCGTTTGGACCCTGATGGCCCTGACGGTAACCTCCCTGTAGTTCCCTGATCGGAACCTCTTCTGATCCCCCTGCTGAGAACCCTGCTCACCCTGTCTCTGCCCCTGAACAGATTGTGCCCCACCGGCACCATGTCCTCCAGTCCTGCCCTGATGGCTAGACTCTCCCGACCTCTTGCCCTCAGCCATATGAAAGCGGTGGTCCTGGCAGTGTAGCAAAGCAGCGTTAACCACATCAGAATGCGTGGCCAACGAAAGGTTCCCTAACAGATGTTGACGGATCCTCCAAGTCAACCCGTCGGTGAATTTCTCAATCTTCTTCTTCTCTGTTGGTATCTCGTCCGGAACGATATTCAACAGATTCGTGAACTCGGCCTCATACTCGGCCACGGTCTTACCCTCTTGCTTCAGACTCATCAATTTCCTCCTCATTTTTGTGTGAACAGCCGACGGAAAGTACTTGCGGTCAAACCGCACCCAGAAGTCCTGAATAGTGAGAGTATCCCTCTCCTCCATGGTGGTAATAGACTCCCACCACTGTAGCGCAGATCCAACTAGCTTGAAAGTAGCTAGCACCTGCTTCTGAACATCTGTGCACTCATACATCCTTAAGTGCCTCTGCATATCCTTCCTCCACTGGCTCGAGACTACCACATCTGAGCTACCTGCAAACACTGGCGGATGGGCTTTCTGAAAAGCGTCACGTACACGCTCCCAAGCAGACGGGAATGCATTTGCCTGTACTGGCGCGGCAACCGGCGCCTGAGGTGGTGCCTGCTGGACAACGGCAATTGCGGCATTTACCGCTTGGGCTACTATAGCTGCAACCTCAGCGGCGTTCATCATGCCCTGAACTGGAACGGGTTGGGGTTCGAGCGTTGCATCCCTGGGAACTCGTCGTGCACGTCGTGGAGGCATCTGAAATAAGAACAAAGTTTATAAGTTCGCTGTTTATAAACTTAAGATAGCTGAAGAACGAAGCATACACAAAAAGAGTACAACAGTCCTAAAATATAGGGCTCTATATCAAAGAAACTTAGCGAAAACACAATAAGCCGTCAGATCCTAAAGGACACTAGAACCTGATGCTCTGATACCACCTGTGACACCCTAACTAATTAAATACCGGGTAGCTACTCCTTTATTAAATTAATTCAAAATGCCAAGTTGGTCCAGTTAATAGCATCACTGTCGAAAACATTTTAATGATTACTAACCACCTAGTATTTAAAAAGTAAGTGCCAATTTTAATTAAAGTCTGATTTACATGCAACAAGTGTAATAAAGAATAATAACACCATTCACCATAAAGAAGTAAATAGAATAACCATCACATCAAGTAAATAAAGTCTGGAGGAAAAACTCCTCACTACAATCCCACAACTGAAATAAGTAAACCGAAAACTAAAACAGTACATGCCAAAGTCTGAAAACTGTAATGGAATTGTAACTTTAATAGAAATGGGCAACATGGCCTACAACTGATAGATAATGAATCTGGAATCCAAGTGATAGAGGCGTCTACAAGCAAATCCCTGTAGCTTCCACAACCAGCTACAGCTCGTCACCTGAATGAGTATCCTATGCATGGTGTCCTTGTGGCTGGGCACCTAAAATGGTTTTACAAAGAAAATAGATTTGAAAGCAAACGGGTCAGAGCCCGAATGTGGAGTTATATTTTAAAAACCTGCAAGTGCTTTAAAAACATTTAAAACATTAAATGCAAAGTACATGTTAGGACGTGCACTCACATGATATTCTCACCTCTCGTCTAACTGTGCACTCCTAACGTAAGTACCCATCTATAACGACACAAACTACTAGCTAAGTGCCATCATATCTAGCTAGACTGTCATAGGTTCTACCCTTATTACTCGGTTCTATTAACATTAGCGCTCGTAATTAAATAGAGGTTTAACGTAAACTCAGATGCTCAATATGCAATATATATCATTATCAGTTAACTCGTTATATTTCTCGAAACAATACCGTAATTATATTCACAACATTAACATGAAGGTTCCCATTAATTAAGTGTATATTATTCACATCATAAATATACAATACAAGCACCCCGAGAACTAAGCTGCGGTGCACACATACTCTGCTATCCATCCCGGTACATCACGTACATAAGGATTACATATTCCGAATCTCTCAGGAATAGTTCACAGATAACAACATCACAAATAATGGAGGCGAACACAGTCACATCACATGGGTCACGCACATACCTACGCTCCCACGATCAGCGGACTTATTAATATCCCAATAAGTCTTTCTATGACCTATGTTCGTCAAGGTAACCAGTCTAAATCCGGGCAACACAAGGATTAGAGGGCCCTAAGCGAACGCAAACCTCCCGTGATAGCAAGTATGGTAGGTATGTCATACACACAATTCATATACCAATACTAAGTAAACACACGTCTTAGTAATCCCTTAGTTTAATCGTAGTACATATCGCATTCTCGTACCAACTTATAATTTATCACAATTTATACTATTCCGGTTTATAATCATACGCGCCATAATTTATTCTCTCGTCGTAGTAGACACTCACGTCTCAACCCAAACCGTCCATGTAATATAACTCTCGTATATAATTTCCTTCTCATAAATACCCAAGAGTCCCAATTCTATCATTATATCATCATCGGAATGTTATCTATATCCTCAAACAAGTTTATGGGACTCCAAAAAATCAAAACAGGCCAAAAAGGCCCAAACTCCCAACTCGTTAGAAGTCTCGTTCGAACGAGACTGTTCGAACGAGATTCCAGTTCGTTCGAACGAACTGTACCTTCTAACGATATCTCGTTCGAACGATATATCGAACGAAACTACCCCTCGTTAGAAGCGACTGGTCAACTCGTTAGAAGCTCGTTCGAACGAGTTCGTTCGAACGACCTGGGGAGGGGCTTCTAACGACCTGCCAGATTCGTCCCAGATTTTTCTAAATTTCGTTTTTCACCATTATTACTCCTCAAATCTCTTCTAAACTAAGTCCCAACAATCGTTTTAAGGTCTCTAAACAATCCTAAACATATTATAATCACATCCTAACACGTTTTAAAGGATTAATCCATCCTAACATCAACCAAATTTACAAATTTCTACACTTTTTCCCCAATTTTCAAGAACATGAACCCTAACTTTTTGAATCATGAATTACCCAATTTAAATCCGTTTTAATTTCTTCCAATCACAAATATCATGAGAATAATCATCTACCTATCATTCTACATGCAATTCTCCTCAAGATTTTCAAGTTCTAAGTTCTAAACTACATGGGTTTTCATATTTCACCAAGGACAAACATAGATTTGAATTGTCTAACATGGAAAGAACATTCTCAAAAATTAAATGAAATTAAGTCACTTGCCTCGAGTTTGTCTCTGATTTTGATGACGATGATGAAGCTCTCTTCCTCTCTTTCTGCAGAATTACCTTTCTATCTCTCTCTCCAAGCTTTGCTCTAATGGTGGCTAGGGTTTGCTTTGGGAAGATATTAGAAAACCTAATTCTAATAACCTACGTAGCCCTCTAGGTTAATATGGGTTGGTTAGTGGCTTAGTGGGTCAAATCCACATCAGATGTAATCAACCAATTTTCGTCACTTTTAATTTCCCAAAATACGAAATTACCAAAATACCCTTTTTGTTGTCGGTATGGCCTTAAAATACTCCGGGACCCAAACTAAACCCCCGACTAGTGTTTTCTGACTATCTCGACCCTTTCGGACATGTTGGCGCACTCAAAACGACCATACGGTTTATAGATTTTAAATTCACTTTTATAATCAAAATATTACACCGTGACGCGGCGGTCTCACGCGTCTCAACAAAATTTCTAAAATTGCCGTATATAAATCTCACGACAAATTTCATAATTCCAAATTCATATAACATCATATATGCTCAATATAGTTAAATACCAACTCACATCTCGCTAGTATTTTACCCGGATTAATTTCCAATTAATACGCATTTAATTAATTAATCCCAAAAAATAAATATAGCCAAAAGTACGGGGTATTACACCTTTTTTTACATATCTTTGGGTGTCTTTTTCATTATCACATATATTTTCTATTCTATATACTTCTTTACTTTTCCAGTTGGATGCCATTTTTCGAGTAGAAAATATTTAATTTTTGTTTAGTTACTTTTGTGTCCACTTTAATTCTTCTAAATTTTTCTATTTTAGGTGATTCTTTATTTTTTAGCTTTTCTAACGTCTGATTTGCCTTTTCTATTTCTAGTTTTATATTGCGTATAAATTATTTACCAATGTATAATACCTCTTAGTGAGTGAGAAATATTTGTCACACAAATTTGCCAATTCTTACAAGTATTTTTCTTAATTTTTCATCCTAAAATATTTTTAAAAATATATTATAAATTATTTAACAAACGATTTTAAATAAAAAAACTATTTTATAAATTGTTTTATAAAACTGTTTTAAATAATAAAAAAATTATTTAAAATAAAAAACTGTTATAAAAAAAAGTGTTATAAAAATGTTTAAAACGGTTTTTACAGTTTTAATGTTTAAAATAATTTTTTAATTATTCCAAACATTTTTTTAAAAACAGTTTTCATGTTTAAAATAATTTTAAAAATGTTTAAAGCAGATTTTTACAGTTTTTAAAACAGTTTTAATGTTTAATGTTTAAAGCATTTTTTTTAAATTGTTAAAAATGTTAAAAACAATTTTTTAATTATCATAGGTAGATTTTTTTAAGCAGTTTTTAAAAACATTTTTTTTAATTGTTTTAATATTTTTAAAAACTCTTTTAAGATAATGTTATAAAAAATATGTTTTAAAAATGTGTTATTAAGATATTTTGGGTAAAAAACTTGTTTTAACTCATTTGGTGTTTGATAACCTAATGTGAGAAAAATAATATTTGTTTTGACAAATTTTGTTTATGGCAAATTTTACCATGGCAAATATTGTCATGGCATGCACAAAACGGGCCCTTACGAAATCTTTAACCAAAAATATCATTTAGAGCAACCCTTGTGGATAGTGTAAAAATACACCTTACTAGTGTAAAAAATTTAAATACACTACAAAAAATAAGGAAAATTAGCAATATATGCACTCGTAAAAAAAAACAAGCGCGGAACACTATTTTTCGCTTAAGGACAAGGTTTATGCAGTATCCCTTGGGCGAAACATCTTGTTCCGTTGAAGGGCTTTGCGTATTTCTTAAATTCACACTTTTTCCTACCAATTATTTGATAATTATGTAATCGCCCATATTTATGTTCATGTTTTATTTATTTAGTAATTTGTTATTAGAATAAAAAAACAGTCACTTTTATTAGTTAATGTTATATTTATGTTAATGTTTTATTTATTTTGTAATTAGTTGTTAGAAAAAAAACAATCACTCTTATTAGTTAATGTTTTATTTATGTTAATGTTTTATTTATTTAGTAATTAGTTGTTAGTTAGAAAAAAAACAACCACTCTTATTGGTTAATGTTTTATTTATGTTAATGTTTTATTTATTTAGTAATTAGTTGTTAGGAAAAAAAGTCACTTTTATTAGTTAAACTTTTGTTAATGTTAATGTTTTATTTATTTAGTAATTAGTTGTTAGTAAAAAAAATAGTCACTTTTATTAGTTAATGTTTTGTTAGTGTTAATGTTAATGTTTTATTTATTTAGTAAATAGTTGTTAGAAAAAAAAAACAGTCACTTTTATACACAAATTAATAAGAAATTGATTTCAATAATAATTTTGAGAGTAAAAAATATGGGGGTATTTAACTGATATTTATAAAAAACCTATTCAACTGCTATTTATAAAAACCTATTCAATTGATTTCAATAACAAAAAAAACTATTCAACTGTTATTTATAAAATAAAATAAAAATAGCCGTTGCAAAATAATAAAGAGCCGTTGTAAAACATATAGGGTAAAATAAACGAAAGTTGAATTATAATTGTTGATGTAAAAAACTAGATTGCTGTAATTATTCAATCACAGATAAATAAATAAGACAAAGATTTTTAAAGTGGTTCGGCTAGGAATAAAGCCTACATCTACTGTTATGTTATTGCTGAGTGTTTGTGGAATTCTTGATTACAAGTTCTCTCAAGAAATTCCGGTCCCCTTGAATGAGGATGATACAAGGTATTTATAGCCTTTAGGCTGTACATGAAAGGTCCAATACATTAAATGATATACATATGAAAGGGTAATACATTTAATGCAGCGTGTGCGTCAAGAATACAATGGATAGTTGAACAGTTGTCCGTCTGGTAATTAATGATACGGCCGAGATGCAGTTCGGACCGCCTTAGTTGCTTGTTGATCAAGAGTTCCTCGGAGTACTTAGAGTATCTCGGGATGATAGAGTTCCTCGGTGTGATAGAGTTTCTCGGAAAGAAACACGGTTGGTCGGGAAATGATCGTCCTCGCTGCTATTGTGCCATGTAGATTGACACGTGTCTTCATCTTCTTCGTCCACATCAGCACATTAATTTTGGTATCAACAGAAGCCCCCAATGTTTCATATTTTGAACTTTGAAGAGTATGGAACATTCTTTCTCGGTATATGGCAATATTAAATGTACTTCCCGGGTTTTAGGAACATTGTATTCAAATTTCCTTCTTATTTCGCAGTTTCCGCCTTTTTGATAAGCGCTTTGATATTCGTGCAAATTTTGTCCTTTTAGCCGCCGGAAGTTTAGTAGTTTCTTTTTGGTAATCATTTCTTTCGCCGCTTCCCAATGCAAAGTATTTAAACTTCTTTGGTAACCATACCGTCGTCTACGTTTTTCATTCTCTGCATTCAAGCTTTCTCTTCTCTTCTTCTCTTGTGCGTTCATCTTTGTTTCCGTTCGTTGTCAACACATATCCTTTCTTTCTGTAAGATCTTCTTTCTTTCTTCTGTATCTCTTTTATTCAATATGGTTTATATTGTGGAATCTGTTGAGAAATTCCGTTCTGATTTTTCCATTCCTTCGTGGGTAACTCTAGAGGTTCTTTCTGAGCCTTTAGATTACTTTCGATTGGCTGAGGGACATTGGTTCCCCAGTCTTTTTGTTGCTGAATGCGGTTTTTCCTTTCCACCAAACCCATTATGTCTTGAGTTTTGTCAATATTTTGATCTTGTTCCTGCAAAAATAGCCCCCAATTCATGGAGAATAATTAACGGGGTGCACAAATTAAATCTAACTCATGGGACTCGTATTAGGATCCCTGAAATTATGTTTTGTTATAAATGGGCCGTTCTAGATAATATTTATTATTTAAAAACTAGGTATTTGAATAGGGCTCTTGTAGTTAATCTCCCTGACTCAAATAGGGATTATTTTGAGCATGGGTTGGTCATAAAAAATTGGCAACATGCGCCTTTATCTGGGAATGAAGTATACAACGGTCCCAGATGCCCCCCATACGGCAATGGGATAGGTTTATTTTTCATTTTATTTTACTTATGAAATTATGCTTTCATCATGTTTGACAAAATGTATGACTGATATTCCATTATGTATTTATTTGCAGTTGATAGCAAAAGAAAAACTCCAAAAGAGTCAGAGGTGAATATCAAGCATTTGAAACTTATCTGGAATTTGCATAAGACCATTGCTGACGAGCATATTAAATCTGCTTCATATTTACTACAGTATAAGAGTTATACAACCTCTTATACTGCTCGCCCTGTTGAACCAGCTTCAACACCAGAAAGTTCATCTTCAGATTCTCATATCCCCCTATCTCAGAGAATGGGCAAGAAAAGAGCTCCTCCTGCTCTATTTGGTGAAACTTCTTCTGCTGTTGGAGCCCAGAAAGGCAAAATTGATGTCCCAGAGGGGACTAAAAGAGTAGATGCTGGTTCCTCCAAAGTTGCCGAGAAGCCCCCAGTGGCCCCGAGCAAGAAAGATGCTCCTGCTGATGTAATTGCCATCTCTCCGACCAAGACTTCTTCCTTGGTTGATGCTGCTGACCGTCCTTTGAAGAGATTGAGGAAATCATCCTCAGTTAATCTTGCTGGAACTGCATCTTCTCTACCTGCTGGTGGTAGTAGTGTTTCAAACATCCTTCTTCCGAGTTCTTCAACGAACTCAGTTATACCCGAGGTTCTCGGGGTTGATGAAAAAATTCCTAGGGATACACTGACATCCCTAGCTGCTCGCCATCTTTCTTCAGTAAATTTCTCATACCTTTGATCTTTCTTTCTTTTTCTTGAATTCTTGTATTTGTGTTGACTCTATTGTTTTTCTTATCTTTCAGCTGGTGAACTGCTTCAATACCATCGTGAAGAAAGATCAAGTTATTAAAGCTTCCACTTCCTCGTCCGATGTTGACGATGCTTTGTTGGGTTTAACCCAATCTGTGAAGGAATCTCACCAACAGTACATCGAGGAGAAAACTGTTTGGGAGAAAAAATTGGCTGTAGCTGAGGCTGATAAGATGAAAATGGCTGAAACCTCCAAGAATTTGGAGGAGAAAATTAAAGATTTGGAAGTTAAACATCAGGAATCTGATGATAAATTGAAGAAGGCAGAAGAAGAAATATCTACTCTGCGAGATATTAAGGTTAAGAAAGAGGAACTGGAGGTGAAGCTCTCCTCGGAGAAGTCGAGGAGAAAAGTTGCAATCAAGAAACATTTCAGCGTTGGTTGGGAGAAAGGATGGGAGAGAGGGATAGCTGCAATGACGTCCCAAGTCCAATATGGGGAGTTGAAATACTTCTATGATGGTTGGGTAGCTGCTCTGCAAGAGCTAAAAGTCCAAGATGATTCTGAGTTATTCCAACGGCATCTCCCTGGTCCTCCTCCACCAATTGTGGAAGAGGAAGAAGACGAACCTGCTTCAGATGAATCTTCCATGGCTATGGGCGATCAAATTTCTGCCTCTCAACCATCTGCCACCGAGGACATTTCCTCCATGCCTCCTCCTCCCGAGAAGACTTCTACCGATCAAGCTGTTGTTATCACCGAGCAACCGAGCTCCTCGTCCCAGCCTCCCGAGAAAGTCTTGGGGGACAAGGAAAAGGTGTGAAGTTGTTCGGTAGCATTTCTGTATTTCCTTGTAATCGAACGATGTAACTTTTTGATGATCTAATAAAATATATCTTTGCTCATCTCTGTTGTTGATAACTTGTTTTTGTTGATTGTTGTCTTTTTCTTGTCATTAGTTTGTTGCTAGAATGGAATTGATCTCTTCTCATGATACCGAGCTGATGCAGCAATGTCATTAATACTATAAGGCTGGTCATACAGATCTTAGTACATCGGAAATTGCTGATATCCTTGGTCACGGTGCTTCAGAGCAGGCTATTGAAGCTTATCAGTACTTGAAAGCTTTACTCGACCGAGCAGTGGCCAACAATGTCGCTTACTATGAGTTGATTGAAGAGCTTCATGGTTCCTTAGAGGATCTTCAAAATCAACACAACGAATCAATGGCTTTGTTACATAAAGATTATGAAAATAGATACCAGCAGCTCTCTTCAGAAACAGGCCACAAGAAGATCATTGCTGGGTATGACGTCAGGGAGAGGACCCTAAAAGGTGAAATTGAAGCCTGTAGACAAATCGCCGAGATCCTGGAGCAAGAAAATAATAATTTGCAGAAGAAATTAGCTCAATATGAATCTGCTGCTTCATCTTCTACTGCATTAATACCAGTTACTGATGAAGGCTTCTCGTTCTTAGAGGTCGAAAATGCCAAACTGAGGCAAGAGCTGGAGGACTTAAGAAGATCTGCCATTTCTGGAACTGCTCGGGGACAAGGAAGAGTTAGCCAAAATGTTGAAGAGGCTCGCACTCAGTCTACTCTGGAAACTCAAGCATTCCAGTTGAAAGTAAAAGACCGTGCTCTGACTGAAATGTCCAATAAAAATCTGTCTCTGGAAGATCAGCTGGCATCAACGAAATCTGCCTTGCATAACAAAGATCTCTTTGCCAAAAGCCTTCATGAACAATTGGATAGATTAACCTTCCAATTCCATAAACAGCCAAGAGAATTCTGGATGGCAGGATACAATGAAGCTCTCGTTCATCTGGATGCTCGCATTGAACATGCTAATAATGAAGGTTACAAGCAAGGATGGTTAAATGCATTGGGTGTATTAAAGTTGGAGCAAGGGCATTTTTTATGGGACTATCATGCTCCATCATTATTAGACCTGCCTGTACCACCTTTCAAATTGGATATGGCATGGATTCCAGCTCGTTCCATTCCTCGCAGTCTAATTTCAAAATATCTTGGTGATTATAGCCTTCACTCCCAAGCTGAATTATCTCGTCCTGAGCATCTTTTGGATACACCTTCTGTTATGAACGTCAGAATGCTCAGAGATGTTAATTTCATCAATTCTCCCCTTTGCCTAGAAGACCCTCCTGCCGGCGAGGAACCTGTTTCTAAAGCACAGGGCAAAAAACCAATAGAATAGTAATATCCATGTAACAATTTAGTACCTTCTTGTAATTTGTAATTTATTCTAGATTAATGAAAAGATTTTCATTTTCTGTTTGCCAATTTTGTTAGTCTTGTGTTTATCAAGCACATTTATATTTGTACATATGTATCTATGTATATGTTAAAAAGATAACAATATTATTGTTCAATAAGCAACTTAATAAAAAGTTACAAGTATTAGTAATGTTTCTCGATCACTTAATAATAAAGTAATGAGTAAAAATGTTCAAACTGTTTCCAACCAACCAAGGTGGGTGAATAATGTTTGTCGACCAATTACAGTTGATGGGTTTTTATTCCCGACCACCTATACTTGGTTTATTTATAAAATTGCGTCCGACCAACTAAGATCAATAATTTGTCCTTGCCGACCAACTACAATTATTGGGTTTTTATCCCCGACCAACTATAC
The DNA here is from genome assembly GCA_949130495.1 of Sambucus nigra. NCBI lineage: Eukaryota > Viridiplantae > Streptophyta > Magnoliopsida > Dipsacales > Adoxaceae > Sambucus > Sambucus nigra. Next base: position 75,144,711 of record OX422210.1, on the reverse strand, counting down.
TTGGTGTATTTTTTAAACATTTTGTTCTTCAAAGAACTCATTGTAATAATATTACCTCCCGACCAACATAAGTTGTAATATGAGAGTATATTTTTATCTTACCAACCGTAGTTGATCATGCTGGTGTACACTTTCTGGCTCCTTAAAGCTTTTGGCTCCTTAGAGCATTTTTTGGCTCCTTAGAGCATGTCCTCCTAACCAAAGGAGGTTGGCTACTTATAGCACTTTTTGCTCAATAGAGCTGTCCTCCTAACCAAAGGAGGTTGGCTCCTTAGAGCACTTTTGCTCCGTAGAGCTGTCCTCCTAACCAAAGGAGGTTGGCTCCTTAGAGCACTTTTGCTCCGTAGAGCTGCATTTTTTGGCTCCTTAGAGCATGTCCTCCTAACCAAAGGAGGTTGGCTCCTTAGAGCACTTTTGTTGTGTAGTGTATTACACTAGTATTCCCCGAAAAACTTTCATCCAGAAAGAAAATGGTGAAACATCTTCGTTTTATTCATAATGAAAGAAATGCTTTACATTTGACATCATTGATAATACTTGCGCAGGTGTTCAGCATTCCACGCATTCTTAAATTCCTCTCCTTCTAGAGTTGCTATTCTGTAAGTTCCTGGTCGAACAACTTCTGTAACTCGGTAAGGTCCATGCCAGTTTGCTTCCAGTTTATTCTGCTTCTGAATGACCTTCTTTAGCACATAATCCCCCTCTTTTAAATCACATTTCTTTACCCTTTTGTTGTAAAACAGAGCTGTTCGTTGTTGATAAGCAGCATTCCTAATGGCTGCCTCTTCTCTGACTTCCTCGAGCATATCCAAATCCATCCTTCTCATCAGATCACTGATTGGAGAATTGAAATTTAACACCCTATGTGTTGGTAGGCCCAACTCGGCAGGTATCACAGCCTCACTTCCAAACGCTAGCATATATGGTGATTCTCCTGTTGCTGCTCGGGGAGTTGTTCGGTAAGCCCACAAAACTGACTGTAGCTCATTAATCCAATTTGCTTTAGCCTCACTTAACCTCTTCTTCAACCCATTTAGTAATGTTCTGTTCGTCACTTCAATCTGTCCATTACTTTGGGGATGGCCTGGTGCTGAATGAAACTTCAAGACGTTTGACTGATGACAATAGGCAGCAAATTCTTCATTATCAAATTGCGTTCCATGGTCTGTGATGAAAGCGTGGGGGAGACCATACCGACAAATGATATTCTTCCATATGAACTGATACACCTTCTCGTACGTCATATCAATTAGTGGTTCAGCTTCCACCCACTTAGTAAAATAGTCTACTGCTACCACGAGATACTTGAACCTTCCTCGGGTCGTTGGCAGTGGTCCAACTAGATCAATTCCCCACATGGCAAATGGCCAAGGTGATGTTATGGGTGTCAACAATGCCTGTGGAGTTCTTCGGATGGAGGAAAAACGTTGGCACTTGTCACACTTCTTAGCATAGGCTATACAATCAGCTCTCATCGTCGGCCAGTAATATCCCTGTGTCATCACCCTTTGCAGTAGAGTCCGACCTGCTACATGAGCTCCACAAGATCCTTCATGGATTTCTTCAATCAATTCTTTGACTTCTGATGGATGCACACATCTCTGCAAACCTGCCATAATGCCTCGTCTATACAAAACGCCATTAGTTAACACATACCGAGCAACTTTATACTTCAATTTCTTGGCAGATAGTTTGTCCTCTGGTAGCACTCCTTCTTCAATGTATGCTCTGATAGGATCCATCCAAGATGGTCCTAAATCAAGGGTAATAATCTTCACCGTCAGATCTTCTTCTATGCTCCGACTTTCTAGTACTTCAATTGGTATTGTTCTTCGCAGCTCGGTGCGCGTAGCTGACGCTAGTCGGGCCAATGCGTCTGCTCTAGCATTCTCCATTCTCGGTATCCTCACCAATTGAATAGCATCAAATTCTTTCAATAACTCCATCACTTTTGCATGGTACTTCACCATTAACTCTCCCTTCACTGCATATATTCCCATCATTTGATTCACAATTAATTGAGAATCACTGAAAACAATTACTTGACGTGCTTCCATAACTTTCGCCAAATGAAAACCTGCTATCATAGCCTCATATTCAGCCTCATTATTGGAAGCTTTGAATTGGAATCTCAAGGCATACTCCATGTCAATATCATCTGGAGAGTTTAAAACAATCCCTGCTCCACAACCAGCCGTGCAAGATGATCCATCTACATATAATCTCCATGTATGTAACTCGTCTTCAAATTTCTTATCTGTTAGAGTTCCTCGGTGAAATATCATCTGTTTTCTTTCATCATCCCCGGGTATCCTTCGTTCCACCAACCGGAGTTGGTCGGGGTTTGAATATGATGATTTTTCTACATCCACAAGTCCTTTTACCAACCTTGGTTGGTTTGGATTTGTGTCTGTTGATCCTGTATCGTCCACAGGTAGGTCAGCAAGCATCTTTTGCTCCTCGGGGGTATCAGGGTATGTGAACTCTGCTATAAAATCTGCCACGGCTTGCCCTTTCAACGATGATCTGGGTTCATACACAATATCATATTCACCGAGCTCTATTGCCCAGTACATCAATCTTCCTGATTTTTCTGGCTTGTGAAGGGCTTGTCTTAACGGCATGTCGGTATACACAATGATGGTATGGGCTTGGAAGTATGGCCTCATTCTTCTACTTGCTTCAATTAATGCCAGCGCCAATTTTTCCAGCTTTGGGTATCTGATTTCCGCACCTCGGAAGGCCTTGCTTGTGTAATAAATTGGCTTCTGGATTCCATTCTCCAATCTGATCAACGCCGAGCTAACTGCATTTTCTGATACTGCCAAATACAAGTACAGCTTCTCTCCAGTTATTGGCCTAGACAACAATGGTGGGGCTCCCAAATATTTCTTCAAATCTTGAAAGGCTTTCTCACATTCATCAGTCCACTCAAAACTTTTTCGTAGTGTTTTGAAGAATGGGAGGCATTTATCAGTTGCTCGGGATACAAATCTGTTGAGTGCTGCGACTCGTCCGGTAAGACTTTGCACTTCTTTCTTCGTCGTCGGGGATCGTAGCCCTAAAAGAGCTTTGATCTTTTCTGGATTTGCCTCAATACCTCGTTGGTTGACGATGTATCCGAGGAACATTCCTTCTCGTACTCCAAAGGTACATTTCGTCGGGTTAAGCTTCATCTGGTATTTATCCAGTTGATCAAAAGTTTGACTCAAGTCAACCAAATGATCTGCAGCTCTCTTGCTTTTGGTGAGCATGTCGTCGACATAGACCTCCATATTACGGCTGATTTGTTCAGTGAACACCTTGTTCATCAACCGCTGATATGTTGCACCTGCATTTTTTAAACCAAAAGGCATAACATTATAACAATAAGTTCCCCTTGGGGTAATAAAAGAAGTACTTTCCCTGTCTTCAGGTTTCATTTTGATTTGGTTGTAGCCAGAATAAGCATCCATGAAGCTGAGTAGCTCGTGTCCCGAGGTAGCATCCACTAGTTGATCAATTCTGGGCAACGGAAAATGATCTTTTGGACATGCCTTGTTGAGATCAGTAAAATCAACACACATTCTCCATTTGTTGTTCTTCTTCTTTACCATCACCACATTCCCCAACCAATCTGGATATTTCACATCTTCAATGAATTGGGCTTTCTGGAGTTTCTCGACTTCCTCTTGTATGGCCTGGTTCTTCTCGGGACTAAACACTCTTCTTCTTTGCTTCACAGGCTTGATCTCCTTATTCACATTGAGTTCATGACATAAGAAGTTTGGATCTATTCCTGGCATGTCTTCATGACTCCAAGCAAAAGTATTCTTCCTGTTTCTCAAGAAAGTTATCAACTCCTGTTTTATTGAAAAATCCAACGACGATCCTATCTGAGTTATTCGTTCAGGATGCTCGTCGTCCAGGATAACAATTTCTGTAGATTCCACAACCTGCCCTTTTACGAGTTGAGATTCATCCCTTGGGTCAAGAGTTTCAATTTCTGTGCCTTCCTCCACTTGGTAAGTAGTAGTCTTTTTCTTTGATTCTTCAAGTTCCTCTTGTTCGGCAGACGAATAATAGCATTCCCGAGCTATTTTTTAATCACCTTTCATAATTCCTACTCCAAAATTCGTTGGGAATTTCAAACACTGATGTACTGTAGATGGAACTGCTTCGAACTTCTTCAATCCAACTCTTCCCATGATGATGTTGTAGGCGGACTGCACATTCTTATCCATCACAAAAAAGCGTATTCTTTCTGTTCGACAAGCAGGCCAAGTTCCAATGAGTATATCCAACTTGATCGTCCCAAGTGGAAAAACTTTCTAGCCAGCAAAACCCAGAAGGGGTCTGTGATAAGGTTCTAATTGAGATAATTTTAAATTCAATCTATCAAAGCATGAATAGTACATGATGTCTGCCGAACTACCATTGTCTACTAACACCCTTGAAATGACCACATCCTCCATCCTCATTTTGATCACCAGAGGATCATCATGAGGGTAGAGAACACCTGCCAGGTCGTTTTTTGAAAAACCAATCACTAGCTTCTCTTTATTTACTTTCCTCGGACGATCATCCTCGGCCAGGTTTATTCGCTGAATGTATGAACAAGCTTGGGCCTCTCCGAGATAAGCTTTTCTTTCTGCGGTAAGGTCTCCTCCTCCTGCATCTCCTCCTGTAATAACATTACAATCAAATGACCCAAAACGTATGGAAAATACCTCTCGTTCGGGTTTCCTTGGCTTCTTGGGAAGATCGGGGTCATCATCTGGATCCTCTTCATGGTCCCTCTTCTTTTTATCCTCTGCACGACGAGGAGATCTAGATCTTTCTCTAGTTCTATCATCATTTTTCCTTTCACCTCTGCGATCTACATACTTTGATAATTTTCCTCTTCGGATGAGTGTTTCAATCTCGTTCTGAAGGGCTATACAATTTTTGGTCATATGGCCATGATCTTTGTGAAACTCGCAATATTTGGTCTTATTCCTCAGGTCGGGATCTGTCTTCAGTATCTCTGGCCATTTGATTTCCTCGTTATTCCTGATTTCTTCCAAAACATGATTAATACCCACTTTCAATGGAGTATAATTATCATACTTCTTTAAGGCTTCCAACTTCATCCTGTTATTCTTGGAATATTTGTCACCACCATTATTTTTCTGATCTTTCTTCTTAGAATTGTCGACCTCCACTTTAACTTCTTTATCCATATTCTTCTTTGCAGCCATAGCCTCCTCGGCATTCATGATTTTGGCCGCCTTTGCCATCAACTCCGACATATTTTTAGGTGGATCTTTGGCCAACGTGTAATACAGCTTGTTAGGCAACAAACCACTCATCAGAGCAGTGATTGCTGTCTTTTCTTCATAATCTATGACTTCCAACTTTTCGTTATTGAAACGAGTTATGTAATCTCTAGTACTTTCACCTGATTTTTGTCTAACACTTAGCAAGTGTGCTACTCGCTTTACCGGCTTTGCTCCAAAACAAAAATTGCCAATAAACAGCTCGGCTAACTGAACAAAAGTTGAAATCTTACCCCGAGGAAGATTATTGTACCATATCTGTGCAGATCCGGTAAGAGTTCCCGAGAATGCTCTACACCTCATCTCGTCGGGGACAACGTAGATATCTGCAGCAGCTTGGTATTGTTCTATATGAAGTACGGGATCTGTCTTTCCATCGTACTTGGGAGTCACTACGGGTGCTTTGAATTTCGACGGTGTAGGGAAATCCACAATGGCTTGCACAAAAGGTGTTCCTTGAACAAAAGTTCTCTGTAAGGGATTCCTCGCCTTAGCCATTTCTCCCAGTCTATCCTCCAACCGTTGAATGGAACCTTTCCATGCTTCATTCCCTTCCTCGGGCCGCTTAGTCCGAGCAACTGATTGCTCTGACGTAGCTTCATGAGATTTATCTCGACGAGTAATTGGTCGTGATTGCGCAGATCCTTCTCTCAAACCTGGTGGTGGTCGAAAACTTCTTGATGGAGCCCTAGGTGGACTCATGTTCCTCCTTGGTCCTAACCGACTGAAAGGAGACATTCTGCTTAACCTTTCCAAAGCGCTAGTTCTCTCCGGAGAGAGAGTGATACGTTGATCTGTATCCGTGGCCCGTATCGATGAAGTTCGCCCAGGTTGATAAGAAGAATCATTAGACTCCTCATTGCGATATGACCCAGTACGTCTAGATTACGATTGCCTATGATCAATCCTTTGCCCTGAATAGGTAGGTGCACCGCCCTGAAGAGTTTGAATGAGTTGCCTCATAGATTCTTGCATGGCGGTTTGTCCTTGAGCCAGATTCGTCATAATTCCAGCCAGATCTGGGGATGCAGATGGATTTGGAAGATTTCCAGTATTTCCAACATTTCGATTACTGGATTCTGGATTATCTGCCATTGGTGATAAATGATTTTTAGGAAAAACGATAATAACAGTCGGTTCCCACAGACGGCGCCAATCTGTTGATGTAAAAAACTAGATTGCTCTAATTATTCAATCACAGATAAATAAATAAGACAAAGATTTTTAAAGTGGTTCGGCTAGGAATAAAGCCTACATCCACTGTTATGTTATTGCTGAGTGTTTGTGGAATTCTTGATTACAAGTTCTCTCAAGAAATTCTGGTCCCCTTGAATGAGGATGATACAAGGTATTTATAGCCTTTAGGCTGTACATGAAAGGTCCAATACATTAAATGATATACATATGAAAGGGTAATACATTTAATGCAGCGTGTGCGTCAAGAATACAATGGATAGTTGAACAGTTGTCCGTCTGGTAATTAATGATACGGCCGAGATGCAGTTCGGACCGCCTTAGTTGCTTGTTGATCAAGAGTTCCTCGGAGTACTTAGAGTATCTCGGGATGATAGAGTTCCTCGGTGTGATAGAGTTTCTCGGAAAGAAACACGGTTGGTCGGGAAATGATCGTCCTCGCTGCTATTGTGCCATGTAGATTGACACGTGTCTTCATCTTCTTCGTCCACATCAGCACATTAATTTTGGTATCAACAATAATGTTAGGCGGAACATCATGTTCCGTTTTAGCTTTTTTTTTTTTTCTGTCTACCGCGGAACAACATTTTTCGCTTAAGGGTATGTCCCACAAAAAACCAACTAGTGTATTGCTAAATTTGTTATTTTATAGAGTAGCAAATTGCAAATGTAGACATTTATGGTACCCATCACATTCACATTTACCTCATATATACTCTTTTAGCATGCTCGTAAGGGCTGCTCTTACCACTAAAACTCTAAACACTCTTTTGATTTTGGTATTTTTTCTACTTTCACATCTGGATAACATCTACCTAGCCATAATCTTTTGTTTTTTTTTAAAATATGCATAATTCCTCTTGTACCTTATGGGTAAGTGATGAAGAAAATTCTCGTCATCGGATACTAATAAAAGTGCATATTAATATAAGGTTTTTACGATCTATTTCTTTGACTAATAATTTTGGACAAAAAAATCATTTAAACAAATTTTAAACGATTAGGTCCACATATAAATAGCCCCAATTTAATAAATTCATAGACCTAATCGGCTATTGGAGGGTTTCTTCGCAACTAACTACTATTCTCCGAGAATCGAAAATAACATCAATCTTGTTGCTTTTTGCGTCTGTCCAAGAATCGATCACATAATTTATAATCGATTCTACCTTGATCTCTTGGCTCTATCATTTGTAATTTTATCTTTATCAACAGTTGTTTTTTCTATTTTCGATCGATTACAATAGGTTAATGTACTTGGTTTAGATTCAATGAAATCATTGTAATTGCGTAATTCATGTGATTGAATAATTTTTTATACATTTTATATGAATGTGTTTTGATTTTTTTTTTTAATGTATTTATGTTTTGATTCTATCATATATAAGTTTATATTTGTTGATGCCAAAAATTATCCATCTACGTGGACCAATTAAAAATGGACACATGTCCCCTTACGTGGCAACATTCATAGTCATCAATTGCTTGGTCGACTTAAAAGATAGTTGATCGGCCAATGAGTCGACCATCCTGAAGAATACAAACCATCATTGCAGTTAAACAGTCATAGCATGGAAGGCGGCCAAGAGTCATTCTACACGTGCTTACTACTCTCAACAGTCACATTCATTATGTATGGGTGTAAATGCTTAAATGTATAAAGGCATCCTAATCCTGGATCTTTGGGTCAATACAAATACAACGTATTCCTTTCACAAAAGGTAAGAGAAAAGTACAAGGTTATTTTTCTAACAAGGATACCTAGTTTTCTGTAATCATCAAATAGCAATACAATCACAGTAGACGTAGGCTCTCCTTATAGTTGAACCACTTAAAAATTATCATGCCTCATTTAGTTTTCTCTTATTATTTTATCTATGATTATAAAATTGGCATCATATAAATCCCTACTAAATTTAAACATTAACATATTGGCTTCGTCCGTGAAAAACGTACTGTCTATCATCGTTCTCCACCAAAAAACATTCATTTGATTTGCTTGAAAGATTCCATAAGATGAATGACATTCCTGAAAGCAATAATGATGCAGGAAGCAACGCTCTTGCTACCTCGATTGACCTCAATGGAGTTATGCTCAACCTTGCCAAAGGGTAAGAAGCAATGTAGGAGATTATGAGACGATTGGCTCAATCTTTGCAAGCTGGGCCAACTAAGCTATCTCGGCACACTAATGATCCAGATTTCATAAGGGAAATGCCACCTCCTCCTCAAAAGAATAATGGAAATAGTTATTCTAGATCTTCACATGACATATCCTATCGCCCAGGAGCCAGTTCATCAACCAGATCTACAGATTACTATGATGGTCTCTCTCTTACTCCTGAACGTCCAAGTGTCCTGGAAAGGTTAAGTAGGACATCGGCTTTTGATTGCCTGGGTCTGCGAGCAAATAAAGGTCATCACAGAGAACCATTTAGATCAAGAGAACATCAGGCCATCTGCTATAAGAGATCAGTCAGGTCTACAACCAGCTCCTGAGGATTTGTGCGTGCCGAGCAGACTTTTTAGTAAGAGAGCTCAGACACATGGAGATGGTCGAGCTTCTTCCAATATATGAAAATCCTTCATTGAACGGATCAATCCAACAACTTGAAGATCGGTTGGGGGAGATGGTAAAAGCAAAAAATCTATTGGAGCGATTTTTTTTCAAAAGGTCTCCTTTCATCGAGGCAATTATTAATTTTCTTACCTCATCTAAGTTTAAGACTCGAGTGGTTACCCCTAAATATGATGGTAAGAGTGACCCAATTTTGCACATTGAGCAATATTAGGCATCCGCTGATATATGTTATGTTCCTGATGAAATGAGATGTAGAGCTTTTTCAAGCACTATCACTAGTTCAGTCCAGATATGGTATAACAACTTTCCCCGAGGACAAATATCTGGTTTTAATCAACTTACCGAGCTGTTCATTAGCAACTTATGTTTTGGGGACAAGCCAGTTATGAGATTAGCTCATCTCATAAGCGTTAGGGAGCGAGCAGGAGAGACCACCAGAGAATACATCACTCGTTTTAATAACAAGAAACTGAAAGTGGTTGATTATGAAGAAAAAACAGCCAACACCGCCTTGACGAGTGGATTACTTATAGAAAAGCTATATTATGTGTTGCAAAAGATCCTCCCAAAACCACGACAGAGCTTATGGCTAAGGCTGAAAAAAACATGAATGTCGAGGAAGCAATTACTGCAGAGCAAAGCCCTGTAACCAAGACTGAAAAGAATGTGAATAAACATAAGAAAGAGGATAAACCCAAAAAATATGAAGCATGCACTCCACTGACGGTTAGTATCCATCATGTCCTAGAGGAAAGTAGGTACAATAAATATTTGAAGTGGCTTGAGAAGCTGAGGGCACCCCCAACAGAAGAGATAAATCTAAATATTATGAATTCCATAAGGATCATGGGCACACGATCGATAATTGTATAGCTTTAAAAAATGAAATTGAATCCGTCATTCACCGAGGAAAGCTGAACAAATTTGTTGATCGACATGAAAGCTAAAAAACATGAGGAAGGCCAAATTCTCCCTACAAACCTAGAGATGACAGGAAGCGAGGCCGTGAGGATGGTTATGAAGACGATTCAGACCTACTGAAGAAGCCTAAGTAACCAGAAATTGAGGTAGCTATGATAAATTTTTGTTATTTTAATTATCATGTCATCACAGGTGGAGATGCAGGAAAAGGAGATCAGACTGATAAGAGAAAAGCTTATCTGAATGAATCACAAGCCTGCTCCTACATACAACGTATCAATTTGAATGATGATGATCATCCTAGGAAAGTAAACAAAGATAAACTTATCCTTGAATTTTCCAAAAATGATCTTTTCGGAGTACTGTATCCTCATAATGACCCATTGGTCATCAAGTTTAGAATACATGAAGCCATTATTGCTAGGGTTCTGATAGACAATGGAAGTTCAGTTTATATCATGTTTTATCCTTGTTTTCAGAGCTTATAATTCAAGCTTAGTCAACTGGAACCAAACCAGAGACACTTGATTGGCTTTTCAAGGGAAAAAGATTATCCCCTAGGAATAGTCAAATTGGAAGTATTATTCGGCACCTGTCTAGCAAGCCACACTGAAAAGACACGTTTCTTTATTATGGATAAAAATGTTCAGTCAGCTTACAATATGATCCTCAACAGGGTAGGATTAAAGAAATTTGAAGTTGTCTCATTCAATGTCCACTAATGTTTAAAGTTCCCTACTCATTTCAGGGTCGGCGTAGTAAAGTTTGATCTGAAGGTGGCTAAAGAATGCTATTACTCTTCAGCTGAGTAGGAAGATTCGGTCAATTTGAAGACAAAGACCACCACTTACCAAGTTGACACTATGGATTCTAGTAGTGAATTCGAAGTTTATACTTTGGATTCCCAAGATGAAACATAGCTAGTCAAAGGGGAGATAGTAGAAACTACTGAAAGCATAATCCTGGATGATGAAAAACTAGAAAGAACCACCCAAATTGGATCTATATTGGCATCACTCCTCAAATAGGAACTGGTTATGTTCCTGAGGGACCGAAATAATGTATTTGCCTGGAGTCATGAAGATATGCCTGGGATTGATCCTAACTTCCTCTGTCATAAGCTCAATATTAACAAGGACACTAAATCAATCAAACAAAGGCGTAGGGTATTCAGTACCAAGAAGAACCAAGCCATTCAAGAAGAGGTAGAAAAACTACAAAAAAAAAAAAGAATTCATTGAAGATGTCAAATACCCGGCTGGTTGGCAAATGTTGTGATGGTCAAGAATAAAAATGATAAGTGGCGCATGTGTATAGATTTTATTGATCTTAACAAGGCTTGCCCAAATAACCATTTTTCTTTACCCAGAATTGATCAGTTGGTGGATGACACGGCAGGTCATGAGTTGTTGAGTTTCATGGATGCCTATTCTGGATATAATCAGATGAAGATGAGACCAGAAGACAAAGAACACACTTCTTTCATTACCAACCAAGGTACTTATTACTATAACATTATGCCTTTCGAGCTTAAAAATGCTGAAGCAACGTACCAATGATTGGTCAATAAGGTGTTCGAAGAGTATATTGGGAGGAATATGGAGGTGTACGTAAATGACATACTGACCAAAAGCAGAAAAGCTTTAAATCATATCAAGGACCTTAGTCAAACTTTTGACCAATTGGAAAAGCATAAAATGAAAGTGAAATCGACCAAATGTGTATTTGGTGTGCAGGAAGGAATATTCCTCGGTTTTATAGTAAACCAGAAAAGAATTGATATTAATCCTGCCAAAATCAAAGTTATGATTGAAATGCAATCGCCAACTTGCAAAACAGATGTTCACAAGCTTATCGGTAGAGTAGTTTCCCTCAATCGGTTTGTTTCTCAAGCAACGGATATATGTATACCATTCTTTAAAGGGATTAGAAAGACATTCGAGTGGAATGAGGAGTGTGAAGAAACATTTCAAGAGTTGAAGAAGTATATGGGGTCTCCGCCATTATTGTCCCGACCAATTTGGGGAGAAAAATTATACTTGTACTTAGTTATTTCTGAATTCGCAATTAGCTCAGCATTAGTTCGGATGGAGAGTGGAATCCAAAAATCAGTGTACTACACCAGTAATGCATTCAGGGGTGCAGAGATCAGGTTACACACCTGGAAAACTGGCTTTAGCTCTCATTAAAGCCTCAAGACGAATGAAGCCTTATATTCAGGCGCATATCATAGTAATATACACTAATCTACCTATTCGGCAAACACTTCACAAACCTAAAAAGTCAGGCAGATTGATGTATTGGGCAGTAGCGCTGGGAGGATACGACATCATCTACGAGCCAAGATCATTATTAAAGGGCAAGCTTTGGCATGTTTTATTGCAAAATTTACATATCTAGAGGTTACCAACCAATCGAACTTGCCTGCCAAGCAGACTTCTCCGAAAGAGAGCTAAGCTAAAAAATAAGCCAAAGTCGTAGTCGATCAACCGGATTCATCCATTGCTCAAGAAATGGCCCAGAAGTATGCAGATTAAAGTTAGAAGATATTTTTCCATGGAATCATATCTATAGAAAGCTTTGATAGTGAAATTCTATTATGGAACTTATATGTGGATGGATCTTCGTGTGCAACCGGTAGTGGAGCTAGTATTATACTTAACACTCGTGAGAATATTAATGGGGAATATACCCTCAGGTTCAATTTCAAGATTTAAATAATAAAGTTGAGTGTAAGACTTTAATTGCTCGACTTAAGTTAACCCAATCATTAGGCACCGAGCAAGTATTGACACACAGTGATTCCCAATTGATTATAAACTAAGTACTTCATATATATATGGAGTCATATGTGATTTAATGGTGAGATATTTGGAAAAGGTAATGGAAGTCATTTCCAAAATTTTGACCGTAAAGAAAAGCAGAATACCAAGGATAAAAAATGCCCGAGCTGATGCACTTGCTCGACTGGCTTCAGTAAAAAGAATAGAAATCAGGAGGAGCATTCCAATAGAAATATTAGTATCTAGGAGCATAGATGAGGATCCAATGATCAATTTCATTGCTGAAGATTTGGGACCATTCTAGATGGATCTAATTAGAGAAGAAGGCTTCGGTACAAAGTAGCTAAATATGTGTTGAAAAGGGGAGTCCTATACAAAAGGGGATACACTATTTCCTTACTATGCTATGTACATCCATTGGAAGTTTTTGACTTAATTAAGGAGGTACATAAAGGTTCTTATGGAGATCATTCTGCTGGTCGATCCTTAGTCCAGAGAATTACCATACATTGGTATTATTAGCTAACTATAAAGGCAGATTGTAAGTCCTTCGCAAGAAAATGTGATAAGTGTCAGATATTTATTGCAGTCATAGAACACCTAACACTGCTTTAACACTGATCACTTCTTCCTAACCATTCGCCATTTAGGCAATTAACTTGGTCGACCCATTGCCGACCACCAAAGGCAGGTTCAAATACATGTTGGTAGCTATCGATTATTTCATAAAATGGGTGAAAGTAGAGCCATTGATAAAGATGCCTTACGAGAAGGTATATGAATTCATATGGAAGAACATCATATGCATGTATGGTATGCCTTATGCCTTCATTACTGATCATGGCACCCAATTCGACAATGATGAATTTGAATCATACTGTGTTCAATCTAAGATTCAAAAACTTCATTCTACCCCAGGACATCCACAAAGCAACGGTCAAATAAAAGTGACTAACATAACCTTGCTTAATGGATTAAAGAAGCGACTTGATGCTGCCAAGGGCAACTGGATTAATGAATTACACTTTGTTCAATGGACTTATAGAACCACGTCGAGAACAATAATTAGGGAAACACCTTATATGCTTGCAATTGGGTCAAAGGCCGTGGTACCAGTCGAGATAGGTCTATCAACTCATAGAGTGTTAAACTTTTATGCTCCCAAAAGCAATCTAATGAGATAATTGGATTTGGACAAAGTGGAAGAAGTTAAAGAGGATGCTGCACTCAGAACTATTGCATATTAATAAAGGGCTGCTCGCTTTTACAATAAAAGAGTCTAGCCAACTAACCTAAAAGAAGGCGATTACGTCCTTAAAAAAGTCATCCATAAAGGTAATAAGCTTGAGGCAAACTCGCATGGTCCATATTGCATTTTAGCAGTAGTCCGACTAGAAATTTTTCGACTAGAGACACTTAAGAAGGAAGAATTCAAAAACCCTTAGAACTCCGAACACGTTCGAAAATATTATCAGTGAATAAATGCATTTTGTATTTCTTTTTGCTTTATGTTCAATAAAACTTTCTTTCAAGTTCAATAAAATGTCCTGATTATAGTTTTCTTACACTTCAATTTTTTCGAATTTTTTTGGGAGTGCGTCGATATACATCCCCAGAACAATACTCAAACAATGTCTTTTGGTTTTCAACCTTTGTCGATCAACAGACAACAACAACTACATAAATTAACTACATAATCAGGTTGAACTTATCAAATTCGAGATGCACCAACAACTTAATAAATAATCGTGTTTTACTTCATATATGACTTCGTATCAACAAGTCACGAACAAAAAGTCAGTAAAGTTTCATGTATCAACACAAGAAGCTTTACCCGACCAAGCCAAACATAAGAATACATATATACATATATATATATATATATATATATATATATATATATTCCCTAGCACACTTGGTCTTCGATGAGAACTACTTCGTCTTTAACAAGTCAAGAACAAGAAACTTGTAAAATTTTAGGTATACACACAAGAAGTTTTACCCAACTGATTTATATATAAGAATACATGTATACGTTCCTAAACACTTGAATACATACATACATATCTCATACACTTGGTCGCCACTAATAACGAAGTCTAATGCTACAACTTTTATCAATAAAACTATTTACAATTTATTCTAAGTGCATTAGCAGAATCTAAAGCCCTACAATCACTGTTTAATATCTTATCTTCCAAAACAAGCAGATTACTTAGTTGACCAACTGATTAACTAATCATAGGTTGACAACAAGTGCATATACTTTTATTCAAATACTAAAGGTATTACAATTAAGATCAAGTACGTAAGAAAAGTAGAATTATTCAGTTGGACGTTTCCCCTGTGATTTGGTCATTTCAGAAGATGTCTGTTGTACTCTCTCTATCCCAGCGAGAGGATTATCCAAGGTATATGGGGAATTTATGTAATTAAAACCTCTCAGTATTTGCCTATTTCTCTTGCTCAGCCTATTGATTAAATAAGGATGACGAATTATCTCTTACATATTGTAAGGACACAAATTTCCAATTGAGTCCATATATAGTTTTGGCTCAATTTCGGACAAAAACATTTATTCATAGGTTAGTGATTTATTGTAATACTCTCAAGCCTATGAAGTGTGTGTTGAAGACGTAGCGGCAAAGAATATAAAGCTTCATCAAAATGCCGATTTGCGTGCCTCGTTTCTACGTCATCATCTAAGGTTCCATGCTCCCAAGGTATAAATGTAATTATATTTATATAGGAGCTTGGAACAATATTTATTGGGTGTTAGGTTTAATAAAAAACCTTGTTTTACTTTCAGAATAATTTAATTGGAACTTTAAAATAAAGTACATAAAACTTCTGGGCCAAAAATTGAATTTATCAAAAATTTCTGGAAGTCGTTCGAAGTCTCGTTCGAACGAGTTTTTTCGTTCGAACCAGGTTTTCGTTCGAACGAGTTTTTTCGTTCGAACCAGGTTTTCGTTCGAACGAGTTTTTTCGTTCGAACCAGGTTTCGTTCGAACGAGTTTGCCAACGAACCTAAACTGGTCAGTCGTTCGATATTTCGTTCGAACGAGTTTGGTCGTTCTAACGAGATATCTAACGAGTTTCTAACGAGCCCAGTCTGGTCGCTCGTTAGAAGTCTCGTTCGAACGAGAGTCAAGTTCGTTCGAACGAGATGCCAGGCGGGAACAGTTTTGAGCAGTTTTTACCCACTTTCCCCACTTGGTTTTTAACCAACTTTTTCAAGACTTATTAAGGACGGGAAACACATTTTTCTAATGAACTTTTCCAATCAAGTTTATCTCCTAGAGAGAGTTTGAGAGCAAAAATAGTTTAGGAAAATGTTCAAGTTTTGAGGGTTGTTTTTCAAAGAAAATGCATATACCACTCTAGTGTTTACACCCAATTGTGTTTATCCAAGTTTCTATATTTATATCAATTGCCTGGAGTTTTGGCACCGGTTTTCTCTACCGAATTGAACAAGAAACGTTTCGGGTTTCCTTCTACATCCCATCACAAAGAAGAAGAAGTTTGTTGCGGTATTACCCACTTGGAGAAAGGCTCCTTGCTCGGGTGACGGTGATGATACAAAGTCCTATCGGTGGATTCCGAGATCGCTGTGGAGCTCCGTGGTTGTCCGCTAGGAAGAGGTTTCTACAAGAAGGAGCAACAAGGCTTGAGAGGGTTCGAGTCGAGGATGTAAGTCTTTTGTCTTGTAATTGTAATACCATATCTAGTGGACTTGTGGCTAGGGCCGTCCGAGGTTTTTTCCCGTCTTGGGTTTTTTCTCGTACATCGCGGCGTAGTGTGATATTGTTTATTTTATCTTGCACAACAATTTAGAATCCATTCTTAGGATAATTTCAAGATAAAATTCGGTTTAATTTATCACACTAATTTAATTTGGGACTAAATTAAATATTGGGTAAATTTGGTTTATTCAAGTCTTTTGCTAAAATTGGTTTCGCCTAACTTTGGATAATTTATAATTATGACTTAGGCAAATTCTAGGACTTGAATTGGATTAATGAATTGGTTTAATTTTGTTTTATTATACTAAAATTTATTTTGTTTAATTATTGAACCATCATCTATTATATACGCTTCCGCATCTTCTATTGAGTCTTAGTTTAAAAGGAAATTAACTTTGATTTTAATTGAGAAAATCACAATCCGGGGATCTTGCGTTTACAAATTGGTATGAGAGCCAAAGCGATAAATTATTTCGTTAACAATCTTTTTAAATAATTTTTGGCTAAAATGGATTTTTCTCCATTTTCAAAATTTCCTATTTTCGATGGTTCAAACTATGCGTATTGGAAAGCGCGTATGAGATCGGCACTAAAATCTATCGACGAGAGATTTTGGATGTCTGTTGTTACCGGGTACTCCCCACCAACTTACTTAGTTGAAAATGAACGTGTTATAAAACCCGCCGATAGATGGACTGAAAATGAGTTTAAACTTGCTAACTTTAATTCCCGAGGTTTAAATGCCTTATTTAGCGCTGTCGCACCGGATGAATTCTGACGTATTATGACGTGTGAAACCGCTAAACAATCTTGGGATATTTTACAATTAACTCATGAAGGAACTAGTGTCGTTAAAGCTTCAAAACTCCAAAACCTCACCACTCAATTTGAAACTATCAAAATGGATGAAAAAGAAACTTTTGATAAATTTTATGCTAGACTTTCTGATATTGTTAATTCATCTTTTAACTTGGGAGAGAAAATACCTGACGACCGTGTTGTAAAGAAAATTTTAAGGTCCCTACCCGATAGATTTATTCCAAAGGTGACCGTTTTAAATTCTTTACCCACTTTAGCCTCTACGAAATTAGAAGAGCTTGTAGGTGATTTACAAACCTATGAACTAGATATGTTTCCCTCTAAAACTGAAAAGAAAATCGAAAAGGGCGTTGCTTTAAAAGCACGAAAAGAGGTCAAACAAGTAGTAGAGAGCGATAGTGATAGTGACTCGGAAGACATGGCTTTGTTTGCTCGTAAATTTAGAAAATTTCTTAAATTTAACAAAGATAAATTTAAAAATGATTTTAAGAAATTTGATACTTTTAAACATGATAAAAGCGAGAAGATTTCTAAAGCCGAGAGGATCCCTAAACCTAGTAATGACAATTTAGATAGGGACGAGTCTAACAAGTGTTTTGGTTGCGAAGGTTATGGCCATCGAGCTTATGAGTGCCCCACTAAACTAAGGAAAGAGGGTAAACGACCCACTGCATATAATGCAACCCTTAGTGATAGTGATAAGGAAGAAAAGCCCGATTCCCCCACTAAGAAAAATTTTGTGGCTTTTATGGCTAGTCATGTGAGTGATAATGAGAACTCATCGATTGATGACACGATAGCACATGCCACTTCCAAGGTCATTGTTCATGATTCACTTGTTTTTAATGATAGTGAAAGTGGAGAAGAAAGAGAGAGTGAAAATGAAGAAGAGGTTGATGTGAGTGAACTTCAAAATGCTTTTCATGAATTATATAAAGAATCTATTAATTTAAAAAGAACTAATTTGAAGTTAGAAGCTTGTTTAAGAAAGAGTCTCAAGGTCGTTGATGATAGTGCCTTAATAGAAGACCTTAGGACACGTGAGAGGACTCTTCGTGTGAAGCTAGAATACGTAGAAGGCGAAAGAAATAGCCTTAGGAGTTTAATGGAATCCTTGAAAAAGGAGCTTCTTGCTTTTGAAGAGCGTAATTTTTTACTAGAATCTAACATTTTAGAATTGGAAAATAAATTAAAAGATTCTAGTAATGTCAAATTTGATTTGGAATGTCGTTCGGAAAAACTTGATAAAATGTTACGAACGATCCAAATTAAAAATGACACTTGTGGTTTAGGCTTCAATACTTGTAATGAATTTACTCATAATGCCCAAACCAATATTTTAGGAGAATCTACTAGGAATGCATTTAATGATCACTCCTTAGGCAAATCTTTTCGACATGTTCTTACTTGTACACTTTGTGGTCGAAAAGTTCATCTTAGGAAATATTGTTTTGATCTTAAACGAATTCCTAGAAAATCCCATAGTAAAGTAACCACGGTAGTTAAAGCTCCTACACCCCAAGATAGTCATTCTTCATTAATTTGGGTTAGGAAATCCGACTTGGTTGCCTTACAAAATAGGGATTTTGATTCTCATTTACTTTCACATGCTTCCTCCCTTGCTAAATCTAATGGATGAATGTGTTAGTGTTTGCATACTTTAGCGTTTGTACTTCATGCTATATTCATATGCTAAATGTATGCTTGTTTGGTCATTTTCTAGTCATTGCCTTATTTCATATCACATGCTAGAAATTATGACTTGTTTATCTTTTTGTATTATATTTTGTGTTTGAATTAATTGAAAAATATAAAAAGATTTTGTTTATCATTTGTGTTTTATTTATTTCATTTAAGCTTAATGAAAGTTACAAATGATTTTTGTTTATTCTTTTGAGTAAATATTTATTTTTGATGAAAAATGTTACAAAACTCAAAAAGATTTTATTTTGTGTGTATTTTTGTTTGACACACTTTATGTGGCATATATTTGTGTTTGAATCCCATCTTTTACGCTCCCACGTGGCTAGAACTTTTGGTTTAGATTTTCAATCCTTAAAATGTTCTTTACCATGCTTTATATGGAGTAGTTGGATTTTGTATTGTTTAAATGGATTCTATTTCTATATGCCTCTATTCACACATGCACGAGCTCTTTTGAAATCTTAATGTCACATGTTATATTTGAGCTTTTTGAGGTGTTCTCCTACCAATCTAGTCATTTACATATCTTTGACCTAGGAGGACTAGTGCATGTCAAAATCCGTTGCATGTGAGATTTGTGTGAAGAATGAAAACATGATAAATAAAATGTGCACGGGGAAGGGCTCCGAAAGGATAAGTTAAATCCTTTGCGATTGTAAGCCACCGTTTATTGGATCTAAAAGAAATACGTGATCCAAAGGCCTAAAAACAGAATATTTGGCATTAAAAAGAAAATAATTGCCAAGGCCTATGTTTGTTTGATATATTCATTCACAAGCAAAAGAATATATATGATCATTGAGGGAGAATTGGATGGTATATCAACGGTTTGCACAATGTCCTAGTTGTCTTTAATGTCATGACTCTATTTGGTTTGTAGAATCATCATCATGCTAGACTTGTATGAATTGTGTATGTTTGTTCATTGAGTTCAATCTATATTGTCACATGAGGTTATATCTAATTGTGATGAAGTTTGCAATCAAATGAGAACTCCGTGAACGTTTCTTAAGTGTTTGGGTATAAATTTAGTTGTTGCTAGTACACACCCCTACACTTCCGTTTCCATATGACACATTTTTGCCATACGAGTGTGCACACTTATTGTATTTTGTGTCATGTGTGTGTTTATATCTATCTATATATGCACGTACTTATCGGTATATTTATAGTATATATATATATATGATATTTGTTTATCTTTGCCTTGCTTTTATTGCCCATATGCTGTCATGTCTTTTCTTTAAGCTTCAACATGCTATTTATTAGTTCTTTATCCTTTGCCTATTCCTGAACAAAAAAGGGGGAGAATGATGATAGGGGGAGAAATGGTATCTAAACCTATTATTATTGTATCTTAGTTTAGGGGAGATTTATCTTAGGGGGAGACGTCTTTCTAAGTAAATGTCATTTGTTTGATAAAGGGGAGAATTATTTTAGGGGGAGTAATTATTTAATTGCATTTAATATTTTGATATTCCCTATGCATTTGATGAGTTTGCTTAAGTGTGCAGGCATTCTACTAAAGCGGCATCTTTAAAAGGCAAAGAGTTTAATCCTTGGGTTGAGTCAAGTTTGGGCGGGTTATGTTTTGAGTCTAGTGAGCTTGACGGCCCTTTAGGATTTTTGTTTTGGTTTTTGTCCCGGAATAGCCAAAGGGGGAGATTTGTAAGGACACAAATTTCCAATTGAGTCCATATATAGTTTTGGCTCAATTCCGGACAAAGACATTTATTCATAGGTTAGTGATTTATTGTAATACTCTCAAGCCTATGAAGTGTGTGTTGAAGACGTAGCGGCAATGAATATAAAGCTTCATCAAAATGCCGGTTTGCGTGCCTCGTTTCTACGTCATCATCTAAGGTTCCATGCTCCCAAGGTATGAATGTAATTATATTTATATAGGAGCTTGGAACAATATTTATTGGGTGTTAGGTTTAATAAAAAACCTTGTTTTACTTTCAGAATAATTTAATTGGAACTTTAAAATAAAGTACATAAAATTTCTGGGCCAAAAATTGAATTTATAAAAAATTTCTAGAAGTCGTTTGAAGTCTCGTTCGAACGAGTTTTTTCGTTCAAACCAGGTTTTCGTTCGAACGAGTTTTTTCGTTCGAACCAGGTTTCTTTCGAACGAGTTTTCCAACGAACCTAAACTGGTTAGTCGTTCGATATGTCGTTTGAACGAGTTTGGTCGTTCTAACGAGTTTCTAACGAGCCCAGTCTGGTCGCAGTCAAGTTCGTTCGAACGAGATGCCAGGCGGGAACAGTTTTGAGCAGTTTTTGGCAGTTTTTACCCACTTTCCCTACTTGGTTTTTAACAAACTTTTTCAAGACTTATTAAGGACGGGAAACACATTTTTCTAATGAACTTTTCCAACCAAGTTTATCTCCTAGAGAGAGTTTAAGAGCAAAAATAATTTAGGAAAATGTTCAAGTTTTGAGGGTTGTTTTTCAAAGAAAATGCATATACCACTCTAGTGTTTACACCAAATTGTGTTTATCCAAGTTTCTATATTTATATCAATTGCCTGGAGTTTTGGCACCGGTTTTCTCTACCGAATTGAACAAGAGACGTTTTGGGTTTCCTTCTACATCCCATCACAAAGAAGAAGAAGTTTGTTGCGGTATTACCCACTTGGAGAAAGGCTCCTTGCTCGGGTGACGGTGACCATACAAAGTCATATCGGTGCATTCCGAGATCGCGGTGGAGCTCCGTGGTTATCCGCTAGGAAGAGGTTTCTACAAGAAGGAACAACAAGGCTTGAGAGGGTTCGAGTCGAGGATGTAAGTCTTTTGTCTTGTAATTGTAATACCATATCTAGTGGACTTGTGGCTAGGGCCGTCCGAGGTTTTTTCCCGTCTTGGGTTTTTCCTCGTACATCGCGGCGTAGTGTGATATTGTTTATTTTATCTTGCACAATAATTTAGAATCCATGCTTAGGATAATTTCAAGATAAAATTCGGTTTAATTTATCACACTAATTTAATTTGGGACTAAATTAAATATTGGGTAAATTTGGTTTATTCAAGTCTTTTGCTAAAATTGGTTTCGCCTAACTTTGGATAATTTATAATTATGACTTAGGCAAATTTTAGGACTTGAATTGGATTAATGAATTGGTTTAATTTTGTTTTATTAAACTAAAATTTGTTTTGTTTAATTATTGAACCATCATCTATTATATACGCTTCCGCATCTTCTATTGAGTCTTAGTTTAAAAGGAAATTAACTTTGATTTTAATTGAGAAAATCACAATCCGGGGATCTTGCATTTACACATATTATGAAGACCGTAATCTCCCAGATATTTGGTGATTAAACATTGGGGTATGGCATCGGGAGGGATCTATGTTACGTCCAACTTGAATGGAAGCTTGTCACAATCCAGTAAATCAGGATCATTCTAATACCAGAACTCACTGTTGGGTCATATTTCAGTAAAGTAAGCAAGTTGGTCTATCCTCATCTATAACCTTCACGATGACTTTGTGCAAGATGATCATCCACGTGGCTTAAGGTCTTATTGTAATCGTTCATCCAAATATCATCGGGGTGCTTGTGAAATTAAAAGGTTAATCTTTTTACTTGATATTGAAATTTCTTTATAACATTATTCTTAACTTTCAACTGGGTAGATTGGTCGATAATAGCTTTATCCTTAGCTTCCAGATGGACAGACAGGTTGGAAATGGCCTTATTCTTTGCTTTTAACTGAGAAACTTGGTCGGCCAGAGTTTTCCTAGTTCTTTCTTCATCAACTGTTGGTCGGACAACCACCCTTTATCTGAAAGATTGCTCAGGTCTAGTTTTTGCAATGCTTCAAGTTCTTCCACCAACCTTGCATTCTCATTCTCTAAAAAAGAGACACCCTCATCAGGACCAGTGACGTACAATTTTTTCAAGATGTCAAGCTCATTCCTTAAAGCATTATTCTCCCTCTCCAGCGTAACAGCATTTCCCCGAGCATTCTCCATATCTTTCTTTAAGGATAATACCCTATTGTTCAAAGTAGAAGTAATATCTTAAATCTTTTTATCAAAAGCCTATCCTTTGCTTAAACCTTTATATTTAGCTTCGTAATCAGCATACAATAAAGTTCTGGACTGATAGTGATCCTCTTGAAGTTGCTTTATCGTTTTGTAATAATCAGCATTATTAGCTACAACTCTATCCCATAAACAATGAAGATGGGTGTAGGATTCTTTGACTTTCTTGGATACATCAGGGCCTAGAAATCTAACTAAGTACTCTTCATATAAGGTAACATGACCAGTGATACGACATAAATATTGCATATTTTTGCCCTATATCTTTATGCATTCTATCACTTTTACGGTCCTAAATGCCTATATTTATGCGCATTAGCAATACAACCTTGGATTTGGATATATACATGTTTTGCAGGGGTTAACTGTGGTTTTGTAGGTATTGGAACGCTAAAAGTGAGGATCGGTTGCATTTCGGAGAAGTTTCATCGAAGGATGCTACTTCAAGGGCATTTTTGTCATTCCACATTTCATCTCCATCTCATGGAATTTCCATTGATGCGTAGTTCGCTAAGTTAGCGTCATGTGGCCACAAACGGCGCGTCGTTTGGAGTCCGGATGATAGAGTTATGGCCATTTCCGTGTGCAACCCTTTCCCCCCTCTTTATGTACCAAGAATGCCAAGAAACAGAGTGTCGGTCAACCGGCCTTGGGACCTCAGTCGACCGCGGTTTGATATTTTTCTTTGGATCGAAGACAGTGGGTTCTGCCCTGCTCGATCGATCGATCGACAATTTGGGTCGATCGATCGATACTACCAGATTTTTGCCACTTCGTTCCTTTTCTTTTCTTTTTCCTTTTCTTTTATATTTTAATTCCAACTTACTATATAACCCATTTTTGTTGTAATAGATGATATAATTAATTTTAGATAGTTTTAGGTTAGGGTTTGGGGGTTTGAGATCTCATTCTACATTTCTTCTTGGTTTGACACCCATTTGGGTTTATAAGTGGACTATTCATCTTCCCTCTCCATTAATTCAAGTTGTATTTCCTTATTTTCTTGCATTGTAGTTAATTTACTTTCTTTCATAATTAGGTTTACTTGTTTTCTTTTCGTGCTTTCTAGTGTAGTTTTATTGCGTTTATTTACCGCGCTTATTGATCTCTTTTTATCATGTTTTCTAGCTAAGTTAGTCTAGGTTGTGTCGGATTGAACTCACCTCGGGTTGACATGTTGCTTTGCTTTGGTGATGGAATTTATGGGTCTATTTCGAGTGCGTTGTCCTAGTTATTGAGCCTAGGAGATTTGATGGGGTATATCATGTATGCTCCGTGCCTACGACCTTGCATGCGTAATTCTCGGGATATTTATTGACGCCAAAATCATATTAGACTTTTGTACAAATTTAGGGGTGTGACAACTCTTGATTTAATTAACTGTTGAAACTAGATGTAGTCTTAATAACTCATCGACCCATGTAACTATTTTATACTAATTAACTCAGGTGAGGGATATTCGAAGCAACCTATAGTTTCTACCACTTTTATTAGTCTAGTTTATTTTCCCTCGCCTAGTATAAACTTTCCCTTTTTGCATCTTGTCCTTTTTGTGTATAATCATCTTTTACACTTTTACTGTAGGAATATTAAACCAATTAAATTCTAGCAACTCGTCTTTGTGGATTCAATACCCGACTTATCGCCACACTTGTATCGCAAGTGCAGTCGTAATTTAGATTTTTATATTAAGGAGGTGAACTGAAAAAAACGATCGACGTTTGACATGCGCCGCTTTTCAGCCTTGATCAAAATGGTGCCGTTGCCTGGGATGAATTTGTTTTAGAATTTATTTGATTTAGTATTTCGTAGTATTTTCTTTTTATTTGTATTTTTGGTTAACCTTTTTGCAGGACTTCTACATTTGAGCGCCTAGAAACGATTGAATTTTTTCCGCGCGCATCTACTTTGTGGAATTCGCCACTTCAAGCCATTTTTGGGGTAAGCATGTCTTATTCCAATTCTTTCGATAATCTTCATTATAATTCTCAAAATGCCCGTAATCCTATGACTTTCGGTCAATACTTAGAGTCCTAAAAAAATACAAATTCAAAACTGTTTTGGGCGAGTATAACGAAAGTCAAAACTTGGGTTATTGGAATTTTGAGGATGATTGTTGATACCAAAATTAATGTGCTGATGTGGACGAAGAAGATTAAGACACGTGTCAATCTACGTGGCACAATAGCAGCGAGGAAGATCATTTCCCGACCAGCCCTGTTTCTTTCCGAGCAACGAGAATACACCGAGGAGCTCTATCACACCAAGGAACTCTATCACACCGAGGAACTCCAACGCACCGAGGTACTCTAACTACTCCGAGGAACTCTTAATCAACAAGCAACTAAGGCGGTCCGAACTGCATCTCGGCCGTATCATTAATTATCAGACGGACAACTGTTCAACTATCCATTGTATTCTTGACGCACACGTTGCATTAAATGTATTACCCTTTCATATGTAAATCATTTAATGTATTGGACCTTTCATGTACAGCCTCAAGGCTATAAAAACATTGTATCTCCCTCATTCAAAGGGACCGGAATTTCTTGAGAGAACTTGTAATCAAGAATTCCACAAACACTCAGCAATAACATAACAGTGGACGTAGGCTTTATTCCTAGCCGAACCACTTTAAAAATCTTTGTCTTATTTATTTATCTGTGATTGAAAAATTAGAGCGATCTAGTTTTTTACATCAACAGATTGGCGCCGTCTGTGGGAAACGACTGTTATTATCGTTTTTCATAAAAATCATTTATCACCAATGGCTGATAATCCAGAATCCAGTAATCGAAATATTGGAAATACTGGAAATCTTCCAAATCCATCTGCATCCCCAGATCTGGCTGGGATTATGACGAATCTGGCTCAAGGACAAACCGCCATGCAAGAATCCATGAGGCAACTCATTCAAACTCTTCAGGGCGGTGCACCTACCTATTCAGGACAAAGAAGTGATCATAGGCAATCGCAATCTAGACGCACTGGGTCATATCGCAATGAGGAGTCTAATGATTTTTCTTATCAACCTGGGCGAACTTCATCAATACGGGCTTCGGATACAGATCAACGTATCACTCTCTCTCCGGAGAGAACTAGCGCTTTGGAGAGGTTAAGTAGAGTATCTCCTTTTAGTCGGTTAGGACCAAGGAGGAACATGAGTCCACCTAGGGCTCCATCAAGAAGTTTTCGACCACCACCAGGTTTGAGAGAAGGATCTGCGCAATCGCGACCAACCACTCGTCGAGATAAATCTCAGGAAGCTACGTCAGAGCAATCAGTTGCTCGGACTAAACGGCCCGAGGAAGGGAATGAAGCATGGAAAGGTTCCATTCAACGATTGGAGGATAGACTGGGAGAAATGGCTAAGGCAAGAAATCCCTTACAGAGAACTTTTGTTCAAGGAACACCTTTTGTGCAAGCCATTGTGGATTTCCCCACGCCGTCGAAATTCAAAGCACCCGTAGTGACTCCCAAGTACGATGGAAAGACAGATCCCGTACTTCATATAGAACAATACCAAGCTGCTGCAGATATCTACGCTGTCCCCGACGAGATGAGGTGTAGAGCATTCTCGGGAACTCTTACTGGATCTGCACAGATATGGTACAATAATCTTCCTCGGGGTAAGATTTCAACTTTTGTTCAGTTAGCCGAGTTGTTTATTGGCAATTTTTGTTTTGGAGCAAAGCCGGTAAAGAGAGTAGCACACTTGCTAAGTGTTAGACAAAAATCAGGTGAAAGTACTAGAGATTACATAACTCGTTTCAATAACGAAAAGTTGGAAGTCATAGATTATGAAGAAAAGACAGCAATCACTGCTTTGATGAGTGGTTTGCTGCCTAACAAGCTGTATTACACTTTGGCTAAAGATCCACCTAAAAATATGTCGGAGTTGATGGCAAAGGCGGCCAAAATCATGAATGCCGAGGAGGCTATGGCTGCGAAGAAGAATATGGATAAAGAAGTTAAAGTGGAGGTCGACAATTCTAAGAAGAAAGATCAGAAAAGTAATGGTGGTGACAAATATTCCAAGAATAACAGGATGAAGTTGGAAGCCCTAAAGAAGTATGATAATTATACTCCATTGAAAGTGGGTATTAATCATGTTTTGGAAGAAATCAGGAATAACGAGGAAATCAAATGGCCAGAGAAACTGAAGTCAGATCCCGACATGAGGAATAAGACCAAATATTGCGAATTTCACAAAGATCATGGCCATATGACCAAAAATTGTATAGCCCTTCAGAACGAGATTGAAACACTCATCCGAAGAGGAAAATTATCAAAGTACGTAGATCGCAGGAATGAGAGGAAGAATGATGATAGAACTAGAGAAAGATCTAGATCTCCTCGTCGTGCAGAAGAGAAAAAGAGGAGGGACCATGAAGAGGATCCAGATGATGACCCCGATCTTCCCAAGAAGCCAAGGAAACCTGAACGAGAGGTATTTTCCATACGTTTTGGGTCATTTGATTGTAATGTTATTACAGGAGGAGATGCAGGAGGAGGAGACCTTACTGCAGAAAGAAAAGCTTATCTCGGAGAGGCTCAAGCTTGTTCATACATTCAGCGAATAAACCTGGCCGAGGATGATCGTCCGAGGAAAGTAAACAAAGAGAAGCTAGTGATTGGTTTTTCAAAAAACGACCTGACAGGTGTTCTCTACCCTCATGATGATCCGCTGGTGATCAAAATGAGGATGAAGGATGTGGTCATTTCAAGGGTGTTAGTAGACAATGGTAGTTCAGCAGACATCATGTATTATTCATGCTTTGATAGCTTGAATTTAAAATTATCTCAGTTAGAACCTTATCACAGACCCCTTCTGGGTTTTGCTGGCGAGAAAGTTTTTCCACTTGGGACGATCAAGTTGGATATACTCATTGGAACTTGGCCTGCTTGTCGAACGGAAAGAATACGCTTTTTTGTAATGGATAAGAATGTGCAGTCCGCCTACAACATCATCATGGGAAGAGTTGGATTGAAGAAGTTCGAAGCAGTTCCATCTACAGTTCATCAATGTTTGAAATTCCCAACGAATTTTGGAGTAGGAATTATGAAAGGTGATCAAAAAGTAGCTCGGGAATGCTATTATTCGTCGGCCGAGCAAGAGGAACTTGAAGAGTTACAGAAAAAGACTACTACTTACCAAGTGGAGGAAAGCACAGAAATTGAAACTCTTGACCCTAGGGATGAATCTCAACTCGTAAAAGGACAGGTTGTGGAATCTACGGAAATTGTTATCCTGGACGACGAGCATCCTGAACGAATAACTCAGATAGGGTCGTCGTTGGATTTTTCAATAAAACAGGAGTTGATAACTTTCTTGAGAAACAGGAAGAATACTTTTGCTTGGAATCATGAAGACATGCCAGGAATAGATCCAAACTTCTTATGTCATGAACTCAATGTGAATAAGGAGATCAAACCTGTGAAGCAAAGAAGAAGAGTGTTTAGTCCCGAGAAGAACCAGGCCATACAAGAGGAGGTCGAGAAACTCCAGAAAGCCCAATTCATTGAAGACGTGAAATATCCAGATTGGTTGGCGAATGTGGTGATGGTAAAGAAGAAGAACAACAAGTGGAGAATGTGTGTTGATTTTACTGATCTCAACAAAGCATGTCCAAAAGATCATTTTCCATTGCCCAGAATTGATCAACTAGTGGATGCTACTTCGGGACACGAGCTACTCAGCTTCATGGATGCTTATTCTGGCTACAACCAAATCAAAATGAAACCTGAAGACAGGGAAAATACTTCTTTTATTACCCCAAGGGGAACTTATTGTTATAATGTTATGCCTTTTGGTTTAAAAAATGCAGGTGCAACATATCAGCGGTTGATGAACAAGGTATTCACCGAACAAATCAGCCGCAATATGGAGGTCTATGTCGACGACATGCTCACCAAAAGCAAGAGAGCTGCAGATCATTTGGTTGACTTGAGTCAAACTTTTGATCAACTGGATAAATACCAGATGAAGCTTAACCCGACGAAATGTACCTTTGGAGTACGAGAAGGAATGTTCCTCGGATACATCGTCAACCAACGAGGTATTGAGGCAAATCCAGAAAAGATCAAAGCTCTTCTAGGGCTGCGATCCCCGACGACGAAGAAAGAAGTGCAAAGTCTTACCGGACGAGTTGCAGCACTCAACAGATTTGTATCCCGAGCAACTGATAAATGCCTCCCATTCTTCAAAACGCTACGAAAAAGTTTTGAGTGGACTGATGAATGTGAGAAAGCCTTTCAAGATCTGAAGAAGTATTTGGGAGCCCCACCATTGTTGTCTAGGCCAATAAATGGAGAGAAGCTGTACTTGTATTTGGCAGTATCAGAAAATGCAGTTAGCTCGGCGTTGATCAGATTGGAGAATGGAGTCCAGAAGCCAATTTATTATACAAGCAAGGCCTTCCGAGGTGCGGAAATCAGATACCCAAAGCTGGAAAAATTGGCACTGGCATTAATTGAAGCAAGTAGAAGAATGAGACCATACTTCCAGGCCCATACCATCATTGTGTATACCGACATGCCGTTAAGACAAGCCCTTCACAAGCCAGAAAAATCAGGAAGATTGATGTATTGGGCAATAGAACTCGGTGAATATGATATTGTGTATGAACCCAGATCATCGTTGAAAGGGCAAGCCGTGGCAGATTTTATAGCAGAGTTCACATACCCTGATACCCCCGAGGAGTAAAAGATGCTTGCTGACCTACCTGTGGACGATACAGGATCGACAGACACAGATCCATACCAACCAAGGTTGGTAAAAGGACTTATGGATGTAGAAAAATCATCATATTTAAATCCCGACCAACTCCGGTTGGTGGAAGGGCACGAACAAATGACCGACGAGGAACGAAGGATACCCGGGGATGATGAAAGAAAACAGATGATATTTCACCGAGGAACTCTAACAGATAAGAAATTTGAAGACGAGTTACATACATGGAGATTATATGTAGATGGATCATCTTGCACGGCTGGTTGTGGAGCAGGGATTGTTTTAAATTCTCCAGATGATATTGACACGGAGTACGCCTTGAGATTCCAATTCAAAGCTTCCAATAATGAAGCTGAATATGAGGCTATGATAGCAGGTTTTCATTTGGCAAAAGTTATGGAGGCACGTCAAGTAATTGTTTTCAGTGATTCTCAGTTAATTGTGAATCAAATGATGGGAATATATGCAGTGAAGGGAGAGTTAATGGTGAAGTACCATGCAAAAGTGATGGAATTGTTGAAAGAATTTGATGCTATTCAATTGGTGAGGATACCGAGAATGGAGAATGCCAGAGCAGACGCATTGGCCCGACTAGCGTCAGCTACGCGCACCGAGCTGCGAAGAACAATACCAATTGAAGTATTAGAAAGTCGGAGCATAGAAGAAGATCTGACGATGAAGATTATTACCCTTGATTTAGGACCATCTTGGATGGATCCTATCAGAGCATACATTGAAGAAGGAGTACTACCGGAGGACAAACTAGCTGCCAAGAAATTGAAGTATAAAGTTGCTCGGTATGTGTTAACTAATGGTGTTTTGTATAGACGAGGAATTATGGCAGGTTTGCAGAGATGTGTGCATCCATCAGAAGTCAAAGAATTGATTGAAGAAATCCATGAAGGATCTTGTGGAGCTCATGTAGCAGGTCGGACCCTACTGCAAAGGGTGATGACACAGGGATACTATTGGCCGACGATGAGAGCTGATTGTATAGCTTATGCTAAGAAGTGTGACAAGTGCCAACGTTTTTCTTCCATCCGAAGAACTCCACAGGCATTGTTGACACCCATAACATCACCTTGGCCATTTGCCATGTGGGGGATTGATCTGGTTGGACCACTGCCGACGACCCGAGGAAGGTTCAAGTATCTCGTCGTGGCAGTAGACTATTTTACTAAGTGGGTGGAAGCTGAACCACTAATTGATATGACGTACGAGAAGGTGTATCAGTTCATATGGAAGAATATCATTTGTCGATATGGTCTCCCCCACGCTTTCATCACAGACCATGGAACACAATTTGATAATGAAGAATTTGCTGCCTATTGTCATCAGTCAAACGTCTTGAAGTTTCATTCAGCACCAGGCCATCCCCAAAGCAATGGGCAGACTGAAGTGACGAACAGAACATTATTAAATGGGTTGAAGAAGAGGTTAAGTGAGGCTAAAGCAAATTGGATTAATGAGCTACAGTCAGTTTTGTGGGCTTACCGAACAACTCCCCGAGCAGCAACAGGAGAATCACCATATATGCTAGCATTTGGAAGTGAGGCTGTGATACCTGCCGAGTTGGGCCTACCAACACATAGGGTGTTAAATTTCAATTCTCCGATCAGTGATTTGATGAGAAGGATGGATTTAGATATGCTCGAGGAAGTCAGAGAAGAGGCAGCCATTAGGAATGCTGCTTATCAACAACGAACAGCTCTGTTTTACAACAAGAGAGTAAAGAAATGTGATTTAAAAGAAGGGGATTATGTGCTAAAGAAGGTCATTCAGAAGCAGAATAAACTAGAAGCAAACTGGCATGGACCTTACCGAGTTACAGAGGTTGTTCGACCAGGAACTTACAGAATAGCAACTCTAGAAGGAGAAGAATTTAAAAATGCATGGAATGCTGAACACCTGCGCAAGTATTATCAATAATGTCCAATGTAAAGCAATTCTCTCATTATGAATAAAACGACGATGTTTCACCAGTTTTCCTTTTGATGAAAGTTTTTCGGGGAATACTAGTGTAATACACTATACAACGAAAGTGCTCTAAGGAGCCAACCTCCTTTGGTTAGGAGGACAGCTCTTCGGAGCAAAAGTGCTCTAAGGAGCCAACAAATACAGCTCTTCGGAGCAAAAGTGCTCTAAGGAGCCAACCTCCTTTGGTTAGGAGGACAGCTCTTCGGAGCAAAAGTGCTCTAAGGAGCCAACCTCCTTTGGTTAGGAGGACAGCTCTATTGAGCAAAAAGTGCTATAAGTAGCCAACCTCCTTTGGTTAGGAGGACATGCTCTACGGAGCCAAAAAAATGCTCTAAGGAGCCAAAAGCTTTAAGGAGCCAAAAAGTGTACACCAGCAGGATCAACCACGGTTGGTAAGATAAAAATATACTCTCATATTACAACTTATGTTGGTCGGGAGGTAATATTGTTACAATGAGTTCTTTGAAGAACAAAATGTTTAAAAAATACACCAAGTATAGTTGGTCGGGGATAAAAACCCAATAACTGTAGTTGGTCGGCGAGGACAACTTATTGATCTTAGTTGGTCGGACGCAATTTTATAATCAAACCAAGTATAGCTCGTCGGAGCTGTATTTGGTCGACAAACATTATTCACCCACCTTGGTTGGTTGGAAACAGTTTGATCATTTTTCTCATTACTTTATTATTAAGTGATCGAGAAACATTACTAATACTTGTAACCTTTTATTAAGTTGCTTATTGATAAAACAAAATTGGCAAACAGAAAATGAAAATCTTTTCATTAATCTGGAATAAATTACAAATTACAAAATTGTTACATGGACATTACTATTCTATTGGTTTTTTGCCCTGTGCTTTAGAAACAGGTTCCTCGCCGGCAGGAGGGTCTTCTAGGCAAAGGGGAGAATTGATGAAATTAACATCTCTGAGCATTCTGACGTTCATAACAGAAGGTGTATCCAAAAGATGCTCAGGACGAGATAATTCAGCTTGGGAGTGAAGGCTATAATCACCAAGATATTTCGAAATTAGACTGCGAGGAATGGAGCGAGCTGGAATCCATGCCATATCCAATTTGAAAGGTGGTACAGGCAGGTCTAATAACGATGGAGCATGATAGTCCCATAAAAAATGCCCTTGCTCCAACTTTAATACACCCAATGCATTTAACCATCCTTGCTTGTAACCTTCATTATTAGCATGTTCAATGCGAGCATCCAGATGAACGAGAGCTTCATTGTATCCTGCCATCCAGAATTCTCTTGGCTGTTTATGGAATTGGAAGGTTAATCTATCCAATTGTTCATGAAGGCTTTTGGCAAAGAGATCTTTGTTATGCAAGGCAGATTTCGTTGATGCCAGCTGATCTTCCAGAGACAGATTTTTATTGGACATTTCAGTCAGAGCACGGTCTTTTACTTTCAACTGGAATGCTTGAGTTTCCAGAGTAGACTGAATGCGAGCTTCCTCAACATTTTGGCTGACTCTTCCTCGCCCCCGAGAACCTCTTCCTCGTCCCCGAGCAGTTCCAGAAATAGCAGATCTTCTTAAGTCCTCCAGCTCTTGCCTCAGTTTGGCATTTTCGACTTCTAAAAACGAGAAGCCTTCATCAGTGACTGGTATTAATGCAGTAGAGGATGAAGCAGCAGATTCATACTGAGCTAATTTCTTCTGCAAATTGTTATTTTCTTGCTCCAGGATCTCAGCGATTTGTCTACAGGCTTCAATTTCACCTTTTAGGGTCCTCTCCCTGACGTCATACCCAGCAATGATCTTCTTGTGGCCTGTTTCTGAAGAGAGCTGCTGGTATCTATTTTCATAATCTTCATGTAATAAAGCCATTGATTCGTTATGTTGATTTTGAAGATCCTTTAAGGAATCATGAAGCTCTTCAATCAACTCATAGTAAGCGACATTGTTGGCCACTGCTCGGTCGAGTAAAGCTTTCAAGTATTGATAAGCTTCAATAGCCTGCTCTGAAGCACCGTGACCAAGGATATCAACAATTTCCGATGTACTAAGATCTGTACGACCAGCCTTATAGTATTGATGACATTGCTGCATCAGCTCGGTATCATGAGAAGAGATAAATTCCATTCTAGCAACAAACTAATGACAAGAAAAAGACAACAATCAACAAAAACAAATTATCAACAACAGAGATGAGCAAAGATATATTTTATTAGATCATCAAAAAGTTACATCGTTCGATTACAAGGAAATACAGAAAGGCTGCCGAACAACTTCACACCTTTTCCTTGTCCCCCAAGACTTTCTCGGGAGGCTGGGACGAGGAGCTCGGTTGCTCGGTGATAACTACAGCTTGATCGGTAGAAGTCTTCTCGGGAGGAGGAGGCATGGAGGAAATGTCCTCGGTGGCAGATGGTTGAGAGGCAGAAATTTGATCGCCCATAGCCATGGAAGATTCATCTGAAGCAGGTTCATCCTCTTCTTCTTCCACAATTGGTGGAGGAGGACCAGGGAGATGCCGTTGGAATAGCTCAGAATCATCTTGGACTTTTAGCTCTTGCAGAGCAGCTACCCAACCATCATAGAAGTATTTCAACTCCCCATATTGGACTTGGGACGTCATTGCAGCTATCCCTCTCTCCCATCCTTTCTCCCAACCAACACTGAAATGTTTCTTGATTGCAACTTTTCTCCTCGATTTCTCCGAGGAGAGCTTCACCTCCAGTTCCTCTTTCTTAACCTTAATATCTCGCAGAGTAGATATTTCTTCTTCTGCCTTCTTCAATTTATCATCAGATTCCTGATGTTTAACTTCCAAATCTTTAATTTTCTCCTCCAAATTCTTGGAGGTTTCAGCCATTTTCATCTTATCAGCCTCAGCCACAGCCAATTTTTTCTCCCAAACAGTTTTCTCCTCGATGTACTGTTGGTGAGATTCCTTCACAGATTGGGTTAAACCCAACAAAGCATCGTCAACATCGGACGAGGAAGTGGAAGCTTTAATAACTTGATCTTTCTTCACGATGGTATTGAAGCAGTTCACCAGCTGAAAGATAAGAAAAACAATAGAGTCAACACAAATACAAGAATTCAAGAAAAAGAAAGAAAGATCAAAGGTATGAGAAATTTACTGAAGAAAGATGGCGAGCAGCTAGGGATGTCAGTGTATCCCTAGGAATTTTTTCATCAACCCCGAGAACCTCGGGTATAACTGAGTTCGTTGAAGAACTCGGAAGAAGGATGTTTGAAACACTACTACCACCAGCAGGTAGAGAAGATGCAGTTCCAGCAAGATTAACTGAGGATGATTTCCTCAATCTCTTCAAAGGACGATCAGCAGCATCAACCAAGGAAGAAGTCTTGGTCGGAGAGATGACAATTACATCAGCAGGAGCACTTTTCTTGCTCGGGGCCACTGGGGGCTTCTCGGCAATTTTGGAGGAACCAGCATCTACTTTTTTAGTCCCCTCCGGGACATCAATTTTGCCTTTCTGGGCTCCAACAGCAGAAGAAGTGTCACCAAATAGAGCAGGAGGAGCTCTTTTCTTGCCCATTCTCTGAGATAGGGGGATATGAGAATCTGAAGATGAATTTTCTGGTGTTGAAGCTGGTTCAACAGGGCGAGCAGTATAAGAGGTTGTGTAACTCTTATACTGTAGTAAATATGAAGCAGATCTAATATGCTCGTCAGCAATGGTCTTATGCAAATTCCAGATAAGTTTCAAATGCTTGATATTCACTTCTGACTCTTTTGGAGTTTTTCTTTTGCTATCAACTGCAAACAAATACATAATAGAATATCAGTCATACATTTTGTCAAACAGGATGAAAGCATAATTTCATAAGTAAAATAAAATGAAAAATAAACCTATCCCATTGCCGTATGGGGGGCATCTGGGACCGTTGTATACTTCATTCCCAGATAAAGGCGCATGTTGCCAATTTTTTATGACCAACCCATGCTCAAAATAATCCCTATTTGAGTCAGGGAGATTAACTACAAGAGTCCTATTCAAATACCTAGTTTTCAAATAATAAATATTATCTAGAACGGCCCATTTATAACAAAACATAAATTCAGGGATCCCAATACGAGTCCCATGAGTTAAATTTAATTTATGCACCCCGTTAATTATTCTCCATGAATTGGGGGCTATTTTTGCAGGAACAAGATCAAAATATTGACAAAACTCAAGGCATAATGGGTTTGGTGGAAAGGAAAAACCGCATTCAGCAACAAAAAGACTGGGGAACCAATGTCCCTCAGCCAATCGAAAGTAATCTAAAGGCTCAGAAAGAACCTCTAGAGTTACCCACGAAGGAATGGAAAAATCAGAACGGAATTTCTCAACAGATTCCACAATATAAACCATATTGAATAAAAGAGATACAGAAGAAAGAAAGAAGATCTTACAGAAAGAAAGGAGATGTGTTGACAACGAACGGAAACAAAGATGAACGCACAAGAGAAGAAAAGAAGAGAAAGCTTGAATGCAGAGAATGAAAAACGTAGACGACGGTATGGTTACCAAAGAAGTTTAAATACTTTGCATTGGGAAGCGGCGAAAGAAATGATTACCAAAAAGAAATTACTAAACTTCCGGCGGCTAAAAGGACAAAATTTGCACGAATATCAAAGCGCTTATCAAAAAGGCGGAAACTGCGAAATAAGAAGGAAATTTGAATACAATGTTCCTAAAACCCGGGAAGTACATTTAATATTGCCATATACCAAGAAAGAATGTTCCATACTCTTCAAAGTTCAAAATATGAAACATTGGGGGCTTCTGTTGATACCAAAATTAATGTGCTGATGTGGACGAAGAAGATTAAGACACGTGTCAATCTACGTGGCACAATAGCAGCGAGGAAGATCATTTCCCGACCAGCCCTGTTTCTTTCCGAGCAACGAGAATACACCGAGGAGCTCTATCACACCAAGGAACTCTATCACACCGAGGAACTCCAACGCACCGAGGTACTCTAACTACTCCGAGGAACTCTTAATCAACAAGCAACTAAGGCGGTCCGAACTGCATCTCGGCCGTATCATTAATTATCAGACGGACAACTGTTCAACTATCCATTGTATTCTTGACGCACACGTTGCATTAAATGTATTACCCTTTCATATGTAAATCATTTAATGTATTGGACCTTTCATGTACAGCCTCAAGGCTATAAATACATTGTATCTCCCTCATTCAAAGGGACCGGAATTTCTTGAGAGAACTTGTAATCAAGAATTCCACAAACACTCAGCAATAACATAACAGTGGACGTAGGCTTTATTCCTAGCCGAACCACTTTAAAAATCTTTGTCTTATTTATTTATCTGTGATTGAAAAATTAGAGCGATCTAGTTTTTTACATCAACAATGATGATAACGATTTTGGGCCTCTAATTCCTTATAATAGGAATTTTGAAACGAATTGAAATAGTTTTCAAAATTCTTATAATAATGAGTTTAAGTTTTAGTCCGATGGTAATTTTCAAAGTTCGCATTTGCAAGTATCCGCGCCTCGACCAATGACATTCGGTGAGGATTTGCGCATGCTTGAAAATTAGAAAATTGAAAATCGTTATCGGGAAGAAAATCATTGTTGGGAACATGAGTTGGATTTATTATTTGAATCCGAGGACGATTTTTCTTCCGAGACTTTTGAAGTTGAGGAATGTTTTGAACCAAATGAGGACTTTGTGCCTACTTTGGAATAAACTATTGTTGACTTTGCCCATCGCATAATAGATATTGAAAGTGAGGATGAAATGGAAGTAATATCCATTTGCAATGAAATGATTTCTTCTTTGCCCCCCAAAGAAGAACATTTCATCGAAAATGATCTTATTTCCTTAGAAAGTCAATCTTCAAGGATGATGACTCATCTCTTGAGTTTGAATTTCTTTCCTCCCCATTTTCATTCTCTATTAACACACCGTCATAAGTACCCGATGAATCGATTTTGAACTTTAATGTGTTAAACCTTTTCACCGATGAGTAGTACTTGCTCTCGTCGTCTTCCATGAAGGAATTTTTGCCCTCATGTGCGCGATGACCCATTCCAATTTCAAAATCTTTGGGGGGGATATTCTTCTTTTCTCGATCCCCGCATATTTTTGTCACCCGTTCAATCCAAATCCCCCATCGTCCCTCCAAAACTTTTAATTGACGATGGTTCCTTTCTTCCGCCTTACACATGCCTTCCGTTGTTCAAACGGAATTCATATTTTTTGGAAGGCTTGTTTGAGAGTGAGGGTACACCGGTCACCCTCCAAAGTCAAATCGTTTTCATAGTGGACCCTCAACTATTTAAACTTCTAGTGTATTGTTAGTGTGAAGCCTAAATAGTAGGTTGTATATAGTTTGCTTTTTATTCTTTCTTTCTTTTTATCTTTTCTTTCCTTTTTAATTTAGTCTCTTGTAATTAGTTAACTATTGGTTATTTGTTTTTTTGCTATGCTCGGTACTAACTTGTTTTATAGATTCTTTGGACTTGTTCTTATGGGGATCGCTCCATTGTGGGTAATATCGCTCTTTTCCTTTCTTTAACTTGGTTCTTAATTTACATTGAGGACAATGTCAGGTTTTAAGTTAGGGGGTGTGGGATATTCTATCCATTTCTTTATTTAGTCCATGTTTTTGCTCACATGTTAGTTACTTAGTATGCTTTTCTTAGAAAAAATCAAAAATTTCAAAAAGGTTTTCTTTTCTTTTTTTCTCCTTTATTTGGCATTTTTCCTTTGTTTCCGATGATAAATTTCAATAATTTCCCGATCCAATAGACAACTCAACGATGCATGTTCTCGATTTTAGAAGTTATTAGAATTTAGTCCTCAAATCATTGATATTATGAATAACTTCATGAATTAAACTTTAATCCCATGAGCACATATGTTTTTCTTGTTTTATTGATTTGCTTTAAGATTTTTATAACTCGGTAATATTTTGTTACATTGTATATACTTACACCGAGTAAGCTTTGTACTTTTTGTCATTTGTGAGAGTATACACTATTCTTTACTCATTGAAAACGTTGAATTCATGGGTAATCTCACTATTTATTCATTTAATCGTTCATTAATTGAGTTCATTCATAAAATGTATTACTTGGGCATGATTTTCAAAGTTTGTTTTGACTCGAGAATTGCGTAAACTTTATGAAATGATCATAGGCCATCCTTGTTATATCACCCATATTAGCCTTAACCTCACCTTATATGTTTACCCTCGTCAACCCCTTTGAGCCTAAATATTAGCCTTTCTTTTCATTCCCCAAATCCTATAACCACCTCCAAATTGGAGTTATAAACCATACATACACCTTCCATACCTTTGTTTGGAATGTTGTTTGGGATTGAATGATGCTGTGTTGGAGTTGCAATTTAGGCATGTGAGAATGAGAAACATAAGGAAAAGAAAGTAGTGAAAAAGATAAGTGAAAAACAAAAGAAAACATGAGAAAAGAAGAAAAGAAAAGGAAAGAGAAAATTTGTATATGATGTGTATATGGTTCAATAAACTTTTATTGCTCTCCGAATGATATATCCAATGCTTATTTGGAACTTGTTTTCCAATTTTTGATATTGCCCGCATTTCTCCCATTATTTCAAGTTTTCATTTCGAACACTTTGAATTCATACATACATTCCTTTCATTTCGTACCCTAGCCTAACCTACATTATAACCCTATCAAGTCCTATGTGATCTTAGGGTGAATTTAATTTAAAAGTCATAATAATTTTGATAATCTGTGAAAATACATTTCGTCTCCTTTAATGAGCGGTATCTTTCAATGAGATTACAGTTTTTCATTTTATATCTAGCGTTCTTCATTTGTCACATGTGTGCAACCTAGTTTCCATTTATATTTACCCTTTATGCCACATGTTTCGTGTGTTACCTCCCTGTTTCGAGTGAATTTACTTAATGAGTGTAATGCCCATGAGGATTGAATATATGCTTGCTTTAATGTTTATCCGGTTTATATAAGTTTTTGCCAAATCATTCTTTGTATGTGCTCTCTCCCCTCCCACATTTTAAGGTTTCAATTCTATGAGGTGCATTCTATAATGTTAATGATTTCAGACTTTTGTTTGAATTCGTTCATTGTGCTAATAATGTGTATGAAATATTTTTCGCTATTGTTGGGCTTGTCGCATGTTGGTTTGGGTATATTTTGAGGAAACCATATGATTTTTGTGGACTTCATCCCTGAAAACCCTCACGAGATGACACTCGTCCATTAGGGCAATCTAGGGGTTTAACGGCTTATTGCATAAGCTAAATGCAATCGAATCGCCCGCGAAAGTGGCCTTATCTTTTTATTGCTTTTTCTTCCCATTTTTTACTTGTATCCTTCTTTTGGTTTGCTTGTAGTTCTTGTTGTATAATATATCATTACTAGGGACTAACAATGTGTATGTTAGGGGGTGTTATTATACGCAAATATTGCATATTTCATCCCTCGAACCTACGCATTTTAGCCCCCTCGGGTATCTTATTCCCTATATATATGCTCGTTAATCATACAACCTCGAATTTTTATGTTAACATGCTTTGCAGGGGTTAATTGAGCTTTTATAGGTATTTGGATGCTAAGTGTGAAGTTTGGACGCATTTCGGCTAATTTTCGTACGCAATCGCACATTCAAAGGCATTTTAGTCATTTAACAAATTGGTCACCTAGCCCAACATCTGCACGGAATATGTATCCCTCCTTGAAAGCTTCGTGTGGCCATGAACGATGCGCGATTCCGATCCCTAACGAAGAAGTTACGACACTTTTAGCGGAAGAGATTTTCAACTAAACCAAAACAGAAGGCAGCTTGGTTCAGACCCGACTGATCGATCGATTGACCAAAAGGGTCGATCGATCGACCCCTCTTTGTTTATGAAATCGTGGAAGGAAGTGGACAAATATCTGACTGATTGATCGATCGACCAAAAGGGTCGATCGATCGATCCCCTGTTTTCCACGATTTTTTTGCCTTGCTTTTTCTTTTTCCTTTTCTTTTCTATTTTATTTCCAACTTACTATATAACCCATTTTTGTGTAATAATCAGAGATAGTTATTTTTGGATAGTTTTAGTTTAGGGTTTGGGGGTTTGAGAGCTCATTCTACATTTCTTCTTGGTTTGACACCCATTTGGGTTTGTAAGTGGACTATTCATCTTCCCTCTCCATTAATTTAAGTTGTATTTCCTTATTTTTTTGCTTTGTAGTTAATTTACTTGCTTTCATAATTAGGTTTACTTTCTTTCTTTCCGTGCTTTGTAGTGTAGTTTTATTGCGTTTATTTATCGTGTTTATTTACCGCGTTTTTAATATGCTTTCTAGCTAAGTTTGTCTAGATTGTATCGGATTGAACTCACCTCGGGTTGACATGTTGCTTTTCTTTGGTGATGGAGTTTACGGGTCTATTTCGAGTGCGTTGTCCTAGTTATTATGCCTAGGAGATTTGACGGGGTATATCATGTATGCTCCGTGCTTACGAACTTACGTGCGTAATTCCCGGGGTATTTGTTGACGCCAAATTCGTAGTAGACTTTTATGCGAATTTTGGGGTGTGATAACTCTTGATTTAATTAACTGTCAAAACGAGACGCAGTCTCAATAACTCATCGACCCATGTAACCATTTTATACTAATTAAATCGGGTGAGGGATATTCAACGCAAATTATAGTTTTTACCACTTTTATTAGTCTAGTTTAAATACTCGCCTAGATTAATCTTTCCCTTTTTGTATCTTTTTCTTTTTGTTGTAATTACCTTTTACGCTTTTATTTCTGGAATACTAAACCAATTAAATTTTAGCAACTTGTCTCTGTGGATTTTCGATACCCGGACTTGGCCGCTATACTAACCCATTGAGTGTAGTCATAAGTTTAGATTTTTGTATTGAGGAGGTGAACAGAAAACAACGATCGACGTTTAACACGCGCTGCTTTTCACCCTTGATCAACCAACTTCTAGTAGGTTTTTACTATGCCTGAGTAGGTCGGATTCAACAGAAACTATGGCTTTCTTCCTAGCATCAAATTGCGATTCATAAGGGTAATAATACAAAGACTGCAAAGATGATGGTCAAGTAAAATCTTCCAGGAAATATAATTTCACAACAACCAAGCAAGATAAAAAGAAAAATATAAAAGTTGGGTGGAAGTAAAGTCTTATCATTAATAAACAAAGCGGTGTTACAAAATGATTATCCTAGTACAAGAACAAAAAAGACACTTGCGAAAAAAGAAAATAGACAATAAGGATCTAGACATCCTGCTTATCCAGAGCATTGACTTCAGGAGGCTGCTCGATAGGAAGGACAACTCTACCAGTTGGTTCCATGGTAGACTCAACAGGTTGTAAGAAAGACTCCCCTAATCCTGTTTCATCATCAAACTCTTCCTCCAAGTTTGGAGGAGTACCTGGGTTATGCCTCTGGAACAACTCAGAGGTATCAATAATACCAACTTCCTTGAGTGCCACCGACCAACCATATTTAAAGGATCTTTTCTTGGCATACTCAATCTGGGATAATTTAGCTAGTAGCGCCTTCTCCCAGCCTTTGTCAAAAGTAGTGTCCTTGATGCTCTTATTCTTGGCCTTATCTACTGCAAAATCATCAGTTAGAACCTTTAGATTCTCCTCGGCAGATGAAAGAAGAATATGATTTTCCAATAACTTATTTTCATCCACATTGGCCCTGTCTTCAGCAGCTGTTAGACTAGTCTCAGTAGTCATCAAATTCCCCTTAGCACTAGTGGCCCTTTCGTTGGCCTTTCTGAAGTTCTTCCTCCTAACTTTTTTGCTTTGTCTCCAAAGCATTTTGTCTAGCTTCCAAGGATTTCTTTAGACCTTCAAAGGCCTCTTAAACTTCTCCTGACGAAGAATGCTGATAGAAAAAACTTTTCGGTGTATGTTTTTCGTCGTTGCTTGAAAATCTCTTCTAATCAAAATCCTCAAATACCTACAAAATAATATAATCTAAAGTGTAGAGGTAAGCAAGGGTATCAATCCACATGAAGGGGGTAAGCTAGAGACAAACTCAAATGTTATTTTCTTTTTGGGCTTTTGCTTTTTTTTATTTTTTTTTAACTTTTTCAAATATTAATACAATTAGGCGAGGTGAAGTGAAATAACACTAAACTAAAATGTGAGATGAAGACAACTAACTATAAAGTTACTAAATGAAAACAAAGTCTACCACTAAAATGAGCGATAAAGTGAGGTAACTAATTGTGAGAACAATCAAGAAATGGGATTACACCACCAATTTTAGCTATTCTAATTATTAATTTAATTATTTGAATTCTCCCAAATTAATATCAAAATTACAAACCAACTCTCGTTGCAAGTGTGATTATAATAGTAATCTTTTAGAAAATTAAGTTTAACACCCCCACAACTCTAGAAAAATAGATCTACACTCCTTTTAATTAATCACCCACTAGGATCGATTTATCAAAATTTATGTAAATCTAGAAAATGAATTTAGAGTTGAAATTCAAGTAATAATACCCACTTAAGAAATCCCTATCTCTAGTTCGAATCTAAAATGGGTATTATAACTTAGAATTTCAATTTTCTCTCGAAAATCATTTACCCTCTCTCGAGGCGTAAATTTAAGGGTGAGGGATTAAAATTAATATTCAAAGGGGATTTTCAAGTGATCAAACTAATTAAATTAAAATAACATCAAATAAGGGTTCACCCCACCCCTTGAAAGGGGATTTAGCCTAACATGATATTAAACATTATGAACAAATAATCAAGGCTACTAAAATAAAATAGAAGGGAATAGAACATGAAAACCAAATTTCTTTGAGAAAGTTGAACTCTAATCTTTCAATTTGAAACATACAATCCCACTAATTGAGCATCCAAGTGATTTGCAATTAAATATCCACTCGATTAAATCTCTTACAAAATTAAACCTCCTAAATATCTAACAAAAATAAAAATAATAAAATAAGACTATTTACAAAATGGTGTTTATCCTACTTTATTTTCTACAATAAACTATCTCTAACTTTTCTCTCTTTAGGAATTGATATCTCTCTCAAATGGGGTCTTGAGTCTTCTTTTATAGTAGATGCATGGCACACATGGGGCTAAGGGGTATTTTTGGTAATGGGCTAGGGTGAACATGTGGGAGAGGTGTGAGCACATGTGCATGGGGTGTGAGGTGTGGGGATATTT
This sequence comes from Sambucus nigra, assembly GCA_949130495.1. Classification (NCBI taxonomy): domain Eukaryota; kingdom Viridiplantae; phylum Streptophyta; class Magnoliopsida; order Dipsacales; family Adoxaceae; genus Sambucus; species Sambucus nigra. Next base: position 75,100,734 of record OX422210.1, on the reverse strand, counting down.
GGGAAGTGGGGTAATGGAGATAATAATCTGATTTGGTTAAGGGTTATTTTTGGAAATGGTTAAAAGTGGTGGTTGGGGGGTAAAATGGGTAAAGGTAAGTGGGTTTTATTTGGCATTTTGGCTTGTGTTTGGCAGATGGAACTTTGGCAGGTCATTAGTCATGGCTTGGAGAAGGGGATTTGGGAAGTGGGTGACATGGGTTTTGAGGGTTGACTTTTAGGTCAGGTAAGGTGACGGGTCTGCGACCGAAACGGGTCTCGGGTAGGAGCGATTTGATGATGCAATCGGGTCTAGCATGGGTCGGAGGGTTCGCGGGTTAAGGGGTTGGTTGAAGGTTGCTATTGGGTCGTGAGTAGAGATTCCGACGGGTTTGGAGTTGATTTTGGTTAATGGAGGTTTGATGTTGGTAGAGGAGAGAGAGAGTGGGTGATGAGAGGTAGGAGAGATGGGTGTGTTGGTTTAGGGAAGAAGATGAAGTTGGGTGGGGGTTATGTGTGTGAGGGAGTAGAAGAGTGAGGTGTGGGTGAGGGGGATTTTGTGTGTCGGTGAGTGTATGGTAGGTGGGTGTAAGTGAGTTTAAGGGGTGTTTGTGTGTATGGTAGTTTTTGGTATTTGTATGTGTGTTAGTTTGTGACCCTTAAATAATAAAGACTCAACTAAAAATAATAATAAAAAAAAAATCTAACTAAAAATAAAACAAACTAAAAACACAATAAAAATAAAAATATCAAAACTAAAAAATAAAATCCTAAGCTTATATAAAAACTAAAATAAAACAAAAGAAATAAAAACTTAAAATCTAAATGAAAACTAAAGTCCTAAAAAAAATATAAAATCTAAAAAATATAAACTCCTAAAAACCAATCCTAATAAAACTAAAAACTAATAAAAGTCAAAATAAAATAAAATTATACTAATAAAGATAAAATAGAAAAATTGATAACAAACCCTAGAAAATACTAAATAAATAAAAAATAAATACTAAAAATAAAATGACTCAACTAAAAATATATAAAAAATATAAAAGGGCACAACCTAAACATACACGGGATTTGGGGTAGGTTTAGGTTAGGGTAAGGTTGCGGGAGAGGGAATTTAGCTCCATAATGCGCACAATTGTCTTGAAATACGCGTTTGAACACCGCAACGTGCATTCAACCTACAAGATAAATATTTAAGCACATAAGACCCATATTGCCGAGAATTAGCAACAAAAGTACATCTATTCGGGGTATAAAATATACAGTTTTGGGTACTTATCACACCACCCCCAAACAGAGCGTTGCTAGTCCTCTAGCAATAAGATAGAGATAAAGAGAAATATAAGAAACCAAAAGTGTACCACTTTCGCGGGCACTTGTGATTGCACTTAGCAAGTGCAACAAGCCTTTAAACCTATAGGTTTCCCTACAGGACGAGTTGTGTCTCGTGAGGATTTGCAGGGAATATACCCACAAAATTCTTTATTTGCAACGTCAGTCAATCTCTTATTAGACGTAGAATAATCGCACAATCCATCACATGAGATAAATGTTTTCAAAAATACAAGCTAGAGTGTAAAAAGTTTAGCTAAGTAAATACTCAAGGCACATCCTTCCTAGAACTCAACTTGTGTAGTGTGAATCAGTTAAAACGGGTCGAGTATCACAAGAGTAATTCCTAGATTACCTTTTCGAAATCAACGCTTCAACTTCAAATCTCACTGGATATAGCTCTCTCAAACGTACTCTCGAGATTAGGTTTAGTGTATCGCTCTTGTGTGTGAGGAGGTGAGTAAATATAAGCAAGTTCAAACGTCTCACAGACACATAAGAAAGAATGAACATTTTGAAGGAAAAGTGATCTCATGAAAGAATGCTAATCGCTATAGTGTGAACGTCGAGTTATTCACCACGTTGACTTTCATTTGCCCGAACACCTAGGGAAAATATGGATGCTTATGGGTGAGGGGAAAATGAAATGAGAAGGATGGGATATGAGGTTAGATAAGATGGATGTGTGAAATGATGGATGTAAAATGGATACGAAATGGATGGATATGCGATGTGAGAGAGTGTATAGCACTTTAAGCACAAATGTATTATTTATGAAAGAACGCACTAGAAAACTACAAACTCGTTTTCTTTTCTTTTCTCTTTTTTTTCGATTTTTCTTTTCTTTTGCTCAATTTTTTTTTCTTTTTCTTTTTTCTATTTTTTCTATTTTATTTATTTATTGTTTTTCTCTCATTTCAAACCAACAATGAAGACATTTATATTTGAAATCACACTCTTTTTCTCAAAATGATGATGGATGATATATGAATGAAGTGGGGAGTGTGTATGGATGATGAGGGAAATAAATGGGAAGGTAATGGGTGAGTGAATGGTAAATGGTATGTGCATGGATGAAAATCTAGTATTCGGGACAAATTTCAAAACACGCATTTCTTACAACTCGAAAAAGATGTCATTCTCAGTGATAAAGACAAAAATGAAGAATAATGAGATCATACAACAATTAAAGTGCGGACCCAAAGAAGCTGAATCAACTTATGACTCGGAGATTGCGTAAAACACTCTAAAAGGGTGAAAGGCACAAATCTCATGGGCTAAAGTCTCTACTAGTGATCCTTAAGGTTCTCTTGGGAATTGTAATACTCTTCAACTCTAAATCGCAGCGCCGTGATAAGTGCGCAAATTTTGTTGAGTCTAGAAATTCATGGTGCAACATGCCTTGTTACGTATTACATAAGCTATTAGAAAAATGTAAATCCTCTAGCTTGATTCCTAGACTTAGAAAGATGGATGATTGAAAATTCACATCAATGATTGAGATGAAAGAAACTCCATATAATTTTAGAAATCAGGTTTAAAATTCAAAATTTTTCAAAAGAGGTACGATTTTGATAAAATTCCCCACCTTTAAACAAAAAGGAACATCGTCCTCGATGTTAATCGACTTGATTTTTAAAATTGGGAGCATAAGGTAGGAAATAAAGTACCAGAATCAACCGCTAATGAAGTGGACATATATCGCCAATAATAAACCTGAATAAGAAGTGAGAAAAAAAATGTGTACAAGTCCATAACATGGTAAAGCATTAGGTGATGCGAAACACCACCACCAAAGAGGATGAGACTAGTATAAGAAACGCGGGCTGCCTCCCGGTAGCTCTAAGTTTAATGTCTTCAGCCAGACCGAAGGGATCTCACCCTAAGGATAATAACGAGGAAAGTGCGGGGAGGTAGAAAAATTGGGTGATGATAATCACCCCCAAACAAGACTGAAGCGTTAGTCTTGCTGGAAACAGGCTAAAGTGGTAAATGCACCTGTATGGCAAAGTGCATCACGCGATGCAAAGCATCGGTAGACCATGGGCGGGTGGGGATTAGGGTAAGGGTGAGGGTGAATAGGCATCGGTCACAGGCCTTATTGAGCCAGAAGGTGAGGGCGACTAGGACCCCATAAGCATGGTTATCTAACTGGTGAGGAAGGCAAAATGGTTTGGTATGTGGAATGGGGTGGGCCTCAGAAAAATCACACGACCGTTCTATAAATGGGCGATGGTAATGGTCGCGCAGTGACACGCCAAGGAGCTGTTGAGAAGAAAAAATAACACCACAAGAAAGCGGTGTGCATGGAGGAACAAGCTCGGTGTCAACGGAAGTGGAGAGTATCACCACAAATACTCTCGTGGGTGGGGGATGGTTTCAGTTGAGGATCTAAAAATGTAGATGGAAACATGAAATGTGTAAAATCAAGATCCAAACCAGGTGGTGGGGTGGAAGGGATAATGGGTGGGTCGGGTGGGATAAATATTGTATCAGGTGGGATAAACGGTGGAGGAAGATGATCCAACTAAAGCGTGGGAGACACACACTCCTCATGAGGCACAGAGTGATCCTCAAGGGCACTCGCAGGAGGAGGTGTGGGTTCTAAAGATGGAGGGTCAACTTCTCCACAAGAATATAACCGGTGAATGTGGTGGGTAAGTCAAACGAGGCACCAAGATCGGAGATATAGGAATCACTAGAAATATCGGGCTCAAAGGGAGCCATGCATGATGGGACATCATCCATATCCGAATAGGTAGGAACTATCACGGATTCTATCTCGAGAAAATGGCGCCGTTGCCATTCTTGGGAGCGTGAAGCACTTGGAGCGGATTTCAACTTGTAGTTTATTTTTTGTACTTTATTATTTTTGTACCATTTTTCTTTATTTTAGAAGGCTTGTATTAGGAATTTTATCATTGCTTGTATTGCGGTGCATAGAGACACCTTTATTTTATTTTTCATTTTAAAAATTGTAAATCGAAGACAAGCGTGATAGGAAAACCAGACAAGGTAGAGAGAGGGCGTCCAAAGACGAGGGTTTAGAAGCCTCTCTACCTTGGGTCGGTAGGACTCCCGGGACCGACTGAGATTGGCGTGATCTCCCCCCGATCGACTCAAATTTTTCGGCACCCCACGGCCTAAAAACCGTGGGAGGTACATTTCTAAACTCTCGCACCTCTCCTGTTAGCGAGTTAATTCTTCTGTGTGCTCTTACTTGATTTTATTCTCGCATTTATTTCCGAATGGTGTGATGTAATAATTGACTAAGACCTACACCCGGTCACTCACGAGAAGGGATTTCATCATCCGACTCACTCGCTTATCAATTGTGTTCTACCCTAGGCCTCACTAAATTTAAAATTAATTAACTAGGTAGCCCAATAGGAGAAAATTTTGCAAAGGCGATCACTCAGATAATTTTCGTGATTTTTATCGCCGCGAACTTAATTAAAATTTGACTACCCTTTTCACTAAATTTAAAGATAAAAATTGGCTATGTGCTAGTTAGGAATTTTTCTTGACTTGCGTGTGTATCCAATTTCTTTTTCGGTGGTCGGTTTTAGTTGGTTCGTCCAAATTCAGAGAGTCCATATTTTTCCCCACCTTTTCTTCCAAAAAAATCCAAAAATATTTTCTTTCTTTCATTTTAAAAAAAATTACAAAAATATTTTCTTCCATTATTTTTAGAAAATACAAAAATATTTTCTCTCCTTTTGAAAAAATTAAAAAAAACTCCCCCCCCCCCAAAATATATATTTCTATCCACATGGCTGAAGAACGTCCTTTACGGGACTACTTTGGTCATTTTCCATTGACACGCGACACATGTGAGAGTGATCCCGAGCCATCTCTTTATGATATTTTTAACGGTTTCACCTCTCTCACGAGTATCATCCCGAGCCATGCATGATGGGACATCATTCATATCCGGATAGGTAGGAACTATCACGGATTCTATCTCGAGAAAATGGGGTCTTGAGTCTTCTTTTATAGTAGATGCATGGCACAGATGGGGCTAAAGGGTATTTTTGGTAATGGGCTAGGGTGAATATGTGGGAGAGGTGTGAGCACATGTGCATGGGGTGTGAGGGGTGGGGATATTTGGGAAGTGGGGTAATGGAGATAATAATCTGATTTGATTAAGGGTTATTTTTGGAAATGGTTAAAAGTGGTGGTTGGGGGGGGGGGGGGGGGGGGGGGGGTAAAATGGGTAAAGGTTTAAGTGGGTTTTATTTGGCATTTTGGCTTGTGCTTGGCAGATGGAACTTTGGCAGGTCATAATTTGTGGCTTGGAGAAAAGGATTTGGGAAGTGGGTGACATGGGCTTTGAGGGTTGACTTTGAGGTCGGGTAAGGTGACGGGTCTGCGACCAGAATGGGTCCCATGTAGGAGCGGTTTGGTGATGCGATCGGGTCTAGCATGGGTCGGAGGGTTTGTGGGTTAAGGGGTTGGTTGAAGGTTGCTGTTGGGCCGTGAGTAGAGATTCCAGCGGGTTTGGAGTTGATTTTGGTTAATGGAGGTTTGATGATGGTAGAGGAGAGAGATAGTGGGTGATGAGAGGTAGGAGAGATGGGTGTGTTGGTTTAGGGAATAAGATCAAGTTGGGTGGGGATTGTGTGTGTGGGGGTGTAGAAGAGTGAGGTGTGGGTGAAGGTGATTTTGGATGTAGGTAAGTGTATGGTAGGTGGGTGTAAGTGAGTTTAAGGGGTGTTTGTGTGTATGGTAGTATATGGTATTTGTGTGTGTGTTAGTTTGTGACCCTTAAATAATAAAGACTCAACTAAAATTAATAAAATTAAAAAAAATAAAATCTAACTAAATATAAAACAAACTAAAAACAATAAAAATAAAAATATCAAGACTAAAAAATAAAATACTAAGCTTATATAAAACTAAAATAAAACAAAAGAAATAAAAACTTAAAATCTAAATGAAAACTAAAGTCCTAAAAAAAATATAAAATCTAAAAAAAATAAAATCCTAAAAACGAATCCTAATAAAACTAAAAACTAATAAAAATCAAAATAAAATAAAATTATACTAATAAAGATAAAATAGAAAAATTGAAAACATACCCTAGAAAATACTAAATAAATAAAAAATAATTACTAAAAATAAAACGACTCAACTAAAAATATAAAAGGGCACAACCTAAACATACACGGGGTTTGGGATAGGTTTAGACTAGGGTAAGGTTGCGGGGGAGGGAATTTAGCTCCATAATGCGCACAATTACCTTGAAATACGCGTTTGAACACTGCAACGTGCATTCAACCTACAAGATAAATATTTAAGCACATAAGACCCATATTGCCGAGAATTAGCAACAAAAGTACGTCTATTAGGGGTATAAATTGTACAGTTTTGGGTGCTTATCAAACGCAGTTGATCATCCTTCTCCATCATATGATTAAAGTCCATCAGAAACTGCCAAAATGAATAAGTAAAAAGTTAGGGCAAAAGAAATGAGACATTAAATGTGAGCAAGAGAGGAAAGAAGGTTACCAAAGCTAAAGTTTGGCAAGCTTTCTCTGTCAGTCTGGAAAGGGACATAGGTTCTGCAGCTGCCCTATCAGGAGGAAGAGTTCCAGACTTGATCAACTACCTGACCAAACCAGGATTAATAACCACTGAAGACGACCCAACAGTTTCTAGGTCAGATTGGATTTTTTTGACCAACTCATGTTAGTCGACAAAAGTTGTCTTGGTCAATTTGTCAGGAAGTCCTATCTTCATTCTCTTTAAGTGACCCCTGCCAGCTTCACCCTCCTCAACATTGGTAACCGAAGGAACCTTCTCAACAACCTTAGATCCTTTTTCAGTCACTTTGAATTTTTGGGTATCAACAACTTTGGTAGTCTTTGTGGTGGGAGACAAAGGCCCTTCCATTAAATTGGAAAGCTTTCTTTTACCCATGACATCTAGTGGCGAAGTAGGGATTGAAGAGGTATTCAAAGATTCAAATGAAGAGGATGTTCCTAAGTTCTTTTAAACTCTAACAGACTCCTCAGCTTTTGACTGTAACAGACTCCTCAGCCGAAGAAGTGGGGATTGGTCCTTCCTCCAAGTTAATAGGGATTGAAGGTGCTGCAGTAGTTGGCCTAGCAAAAAAAAGAAGTAATAAAGCTTCCGTATTGTAACAAGTAGGAGGTTGCTCCGGATGCTCCTCACCAATTCTTTAATGAATACTCCACAAATATTTAAGCTCTTGAAGATTGATGTCCCCTTCCTTTGGACATTTTTTCTTGTTGTCCACTGCATAAAAAGAAGACAAAAAGGTTGGTTAACATATTATCAAACAGTTAGTCGGTAGAAAAATAAAAATAAAAAGTTATGCAACCTATGCCATGTCCCTCGTGGGGACACCCGAGTCCATCATACACTTCTCCTCTTTGAAGAGGAGCACATTGCCAGGTCTTTGATATTACCCCACAATCAAAGTAGTCCTTATTGGAATCCGATAAATAAAAAACTTGTTGTCAATTTATAAAATACCGCAAGTGCATGGGCTATTATAAAATAGCGAGTGTAATTACGAGTCGAACCCATAAAGATTTACCCATTTTAATTTTTAAAAGAATTGCAACTGTCTAACTAGAATAAATGGGATAGAAAATAATTATGAACTAAACTAAATAAAAATAACTATGATAAATGAGAGTAACACAAGAGATTTGTAAACAATTAGGATTCGGGGTCCATTTATCACATAACTAATTTTTCACACTGATTTAATGTTGTCATTCCCTTTTTATAACTCAAATAAACTGGCTCTCGTCGATTTTACTGCGAAAAATAAGAATGTTTAGTTCAAAATATTTTTAACGTCTCTAGTAGACGGCTAAAATCCATATTCCCTTAAAAATAAAAGCTTTAAAGTTTGCAAATATATTTAAGCATCGACTCTCAAAACAATCAAAGTGCAAGCATAATCCATTAAAAATTACTATTTTTAAATCTCAAAACTTGATTAACAAAACAATTTTTAAAGTTTTAAAACACACTCTCGTGTCGCTTTAAAATGAATATCGAATCTTTGATAACAATTAAAATAAGTAGGGAATGAACAACAATCAAATTAATGTGACAATATTACCTAACTACGATAAACTTCACCCTACTCTTAATATAAGAATCAAGCTACCATAATGAAAGAGAAATTGCAAGAATAAGTGGAGATTTTCATTAATAAATCAAACTTATAATAAGTTCTCTCAAAATAATCTTCAATAAAAAAAAATGATAAAAGCTTCACCTTCAAATTGACTACAATCACTCAAAGTTGCTCCCCGAAATTCTACCTAAAATTGTGAGCCCAATGGTCATTTTTATAGCACAAGTGGTGATGTATTTGAGTCATGGTGGGACTCTCCCTGATTGACCGAATAGTGCTGGAAGCTATCTTTATACCTCTTTAATATTTGGATTGGGATAAGTGACTGAATTTTCCTCCACTCAAAAACTCTTATCTTTTCTTGTTGAACACGCACGTCCAGTTTCATCCAAATCGGAGAATAAAAATTTTTGCTTTTTAAAAACAACTTTTTTCGAACCACCGTAAAAATCAGCTTTTTTGCACCTTTTTTGAGTTGATCATCAATTTTCACCAAATTCCATCATTTCCTGCAAAATTTTCACTAGGAAATTTTTTTGCGCAAATTAGCACAAGAATATTATAAAATTATCGAGGTGTCCATTTTTTACTTAAAATTGCCATTTTCAATCCAAATCCAATCATTCTTGCATTTTTTTTCCTTTTTAATAAAATAACCCCGAGAACTTATTAAATAAAACAAAATTGTAATAAAAAGGTATAAATTTGGGTATAAAATATGCAAAATAATGTACTCATTAAATACTCCCAAACCTAACTTTGCTAGTCCTCCATCAAAGCTAAAATTTTAAAATCTAACTCACTTTCGTAGGAATCACGATAGCACTTAGCATGCGCAACAAGTCGTTAAACTTCTAGGTTACCCAAGTGGACGAGTTTTATCTCGTGAGGATTTGTAGTGAATATACCCACAAAATTTAAAAACTCGACTCAATACAAAAGACTCAAAAGTAATATAACCAAGTTTGAATGCAAACTTCATAAATATAGTAGAACTTCATTTTTGAATCTCAACTAATTGTGTGTGTATGTATAGCCAATATTACTGTCCATTTCAAAAGATTTGACTGTTACGTTTCTTATCCGAAAGTTCGTTTTGATTTCAAAATCTCACGGAATGCAATCTCAATCGAACACTCGAAAATGGGTTATTTTCTCTCGGAATATGTGAATAAAAGAGTAAATTTACATAGACAACTTTCACATATACATGATGAAGAACAATTTTTTTTTATAATGGATGAATATGATCTCATGAATGGAAAATCGATTACTTATTGAAAACGTTGAAACACACCATAGATCCTATTCATCTTCTCTCCACACTAATACTAACTTCACTTGAGATCGATTAGGACTTTCTTTAGTTGTATTGTACGCTCGGGTTTGGCTAGAAAGAATTTTTTTTTAGTTCAAAATTTCTGAGAATATAGAGTTTTTTTCTCTCGGTATTTTGACTTTTTGACACTTTTCTTCTAACCTCCACTTTTCTTTTCTTCTTCTTTTTCTTTTCAACTCACATTTTTTTTATCTTTTTTTTTTCACACATCATTCTTTTGCAAACTTTTTTTTTGCCTTTTTTTTTTTCAACCGTAATTTCACCCCAGTATTCTCATAAAATGGGCATGGCTTCTTTTTTTAGGGCTTTGAACTCCTAGTTGGAGATGAGAAGGATAATGGGCTTTCAACAAAAGGTTTATTTATTTTTTTTGCTCAAATAGGCTTGCAACTGGCAACTGAATAATATAAAAATAGTGGAGTTAGGCTTAACTTTGAGCTTTCAAACGATGGCCTAATCTCATTTCTCAAGTTTCGTTAAGTTGATTTGTGTCTCAAGACCACTTACTAAGACTTTTAGTGCTTAAGATTAACATTTTTACTTTTTTTATTTTAGTAATCGAACAAAACAATGAACTTGAGATCATTAATGAATATATCACTGAAGGAAAGTTTGAGTTATTTTAAGTCTGATTGATTTAAATATCTCGAAAATAATGAATGGCACAAATCTCACCGGGTTAAAATCTCCACATTTATTCGTTAAGCATATTAACTTTCACCTCACTATCCATTTTCGATCATATTTTATGGCTAATGTGTAAAAAAATTCATAAGTTGAGAGATCCAAGAATTAATTCTATATTAAGAAATCGTTTGAAAACTCAATTATATTGAAAATCTTTTTGAATTTTTAAAATTTTTCTGATTTTTTTTTCAAAAATACCATCCTAACCCCCAAACCTAAATTTTACATTGTCATCAATGTATGCTCAAATAAAAATATGGACAAGAAAAATAAAGTAAAGAAGTAAAATACGATATTACCTGTAAACTTCACTTTGCTACACACATCCAAACTTAACAAATGTATGTTAACAAAAACAAATAAGAAAAAATTAACAAAAAAACACTAAGTATGTACAAACCCATGACAATTACCACCATCACCATAAATTAAGAATCGATAGAGTTGTGGCTCATTCCAATTAAGAAACTTTATAGCACTAAGTGTCAAAACATAATAAATTTGAGAGGATGACCTCACAACACAAATTTCAATCTTAAATCCATGGTCATAATTGTGCGCACTGATATCATCAATTATAAACAAATTTGAATCGCACAAGTCATATGCCGATACATCATATGGGGATAATAAATTGTAATAAAGATCCAAATATTTACTTTTTTTTCGGTAATAGTCATGTAAAATTGGGGATGCATACTTCACTCCTAAATATGAGACTTTATGAAAAATGCGGGAAGAGGTGGTATCACAGGGCGAACACTTTCTTCATAAAAATAGGAGGACTGTCATAAATACTTGAAGTATCCCTAAAGTTGGATGATCAATCATCAAATAAATTTTTCCCCATATAAAAAGAATCAACATTTTTAGCAATTAAATTAGGAGAAAAATCTCGACAAGAATCAATATCTAAATCATCACAAGTATTACGTGTGTGAAGATTGTCATTTTTTTCTCCTCATAAAATTGATTATCCCTTTTTAATTCATGATTATTTTTAGAAATAGCATCATTATACCGTTTGTTTACCTCTTTCCAATTGATACACTTTGGTGGACAAATAGTAATTAAAGGAGTTGGATTCTCTTCCATACCTTCTTTAATTTTTAAAATGATTACTGACCCATCTCACTCAAATTGAAATACGTAGTCATCTAAAGTTTCAGTATTTTGTAAAAACACGTCCCCATGATCAATAGAGGAATATGAGAAAGATGACGGGATAACAATATGAAGATCACCGATTATAATTTACAGCAAATTATTTATTATTATTTTTTAATTTTTTTAGAATGCAAAAGCAATTATAATTGACTCAAAATCACGTAGACTAACACAAAGCAATTTTGATTTATCTAATTAGACAGCTCCTACTTTTTGATAATGGAGAATTTAAAAGACGACCAACTACGGTTATCACCTTAAATCCCGATTTTACCTCCAGGCAAGTGGTCGGTACGAAGACTCATTAAAAAACGTCAATCCTAGACAAGGTGAAACATAATTGATTTGATGAGTTCGTGTTGGAGTAGCTTTTAATTCTAGCGTCGTTAAGAGTTTTCCTATGAGATACGTGATCCCCTAAGACCAACGTCTACTTGATTCTAAATTAAATGTGTTGGTTCGAAATATGCAAATGCTTGGTTAATTAGTGATTTCGGGTCAAGTAAGGGTGATGAAATCCCCATCTTATCTTTTACACGACTCTTTTTTTTAAAAATTTTGGTAACAAAAATGTGAAAAATAAAAGAAAAAACTAGTCCGAAAGTCACAACTTCTTTTAAAAAAAATTAAACAAATCCCCGACAACGGCGCCAAATAATTGTTGTCAATTTATAAAATACGACAAGTGCACGGGTATTATAAAATAACGAGTGTAAGTACGAGTCGAACCCACAGAGATTTGTCAATTTTAATTTTTAAAAGAATCGCAACTGTCCAATTAGAATAAATGGGATATAAAATAATTATGAACTAAACTAAATAAAAACAACTACGATAAATGAGCGTAACACAAGAGATTTATAAACAATTAGGATTCGGGGTCCATTTATCACGTAACTAATTTTTCACACTGATTTATATTGTCATTCCCTTTTTTTAACTCAAATTAAATCGACTTTTATCGCATTTAATGTGAAAAATTTGAAAGTTCTGTTCGAAATATTTTTAACGTCTCTAATAGACGGTTACATCCCTATTCCCTTAAAAAATACAAATTTTAAAGTTTGCAAATGTATTTAAGCATGGATGATCAAAACAATCAAAGTGCAAGCATAATCCATCAAAAATTACTATTTTTAATTCTCAAAACTTGATTGACAAAATAATTTTGAAGGTTTTAAAATACACTCTCGTGTCGCTTTAAAATGAATACCGAATCTTTGATAACAATTAAAAAAAGTAGGGAATGAACAACAATCAAATTAACATGACAATATCAGCTAACTATGATAAACTTCACCCTACTTCTAATATAAGAATCAAGCTACCATAATGAAAGAGAAATTGCAAGAATAAGTGGAGAATTTCATTAATAAATCAAACTTACAATAAGTTTTCTCACAACAATCTTCAATCTTTTAAAAAAATGATAAAAACTTGGCCCTCAAATTGATTAGAATCACTCAACGTTGCTCCCCGAAATTCTATCAAAAATTGTGAGCCCAAGGGTCATTTTTATAGTACAAGTGGTGAGGTATTTGAGTTGTGGTGGGACTCTCCCTGTTAGTCGACTAGTGTTGGAAGCTATCTATCCACATCTTTAATATTTGGATCGGTATAAGTGACCGAATTTCCCTCCACTAAAAAACTCTTATCTTTTCTTGTTGAACACGCACGCCGAGTTTCATCCAAATCGGAGAATAAAAATTTCTGATTTTTTAAAAACAGCTTTTTTCGAACGACCGTAAAAATCAGTTTTTTCGCGCTTTTTTCGAGTTGATAATCAGTTTGCACCAAATTCCATCATTACCTAAGAAATATTCACTATGAAAATTAGCACAGGAATAGTATAAAATTATCAAAGTGCCTAATTTTGACTTAAAATTGTCATTTTCAATCCAAATTCAATAATTCTTGCATTTTCCTCTTTTTTTTTAATAAAATGATCCTAAGAACTTATTAAATAAAATAAAATGGAACTAACAAAGTATAAATTTGGGTATAAAATATAAAAATAATGCACTCATCGACCACTAAGGCTGTATTTGCAAACCTAGTTTTCACATAATAGGTGTTGTCACTAGTAACTCACTTATAGCAGAACGTCAACTCAGGAATACCAATATGGGTTTTGTATATCTAATTAAGCCTATGAAATACATTTACTATTCTCCATGTATTGGGGGCTACCATAACAGGGACAATGTGAAAATATTGACAAAACTCCAGAAAGAAGCTCTAGGCCCCTTTTTCTTTGCGGATGTGTTTTTAGGATGACAAAAAGGCAACTTTATTTTTATGAAAAACCTTTGTTCAATTTTTAAACCGCACCAAGTTGTGAACCAATTTTAACTTAACCAAATTTTATCTTAATTAATCCTAAACATACATCTAGTGATTAAAACAAGTAAAGTAAGAAAAATAATGCTCATAACGCCGAATGTACGAGGAAACTATAAAGGAAAAAAACCTCAGATGACCCAAGCCAGACAATCACAATGATGTGGAATTACAAAGAATAGACACATGTCTTACTCAAAGACTATATCCCTCACGAGACTTGACGATCTTCTGATCTTCAACCACTCTTCCACAGTGCCCACGCGAATCCTTCTGCGATACCTGTCCACATAAGTCGCCTCCACGAATGCCTCGGTGTCCACCAATGTAGCTTGAAAAGTCTACAAAATTAGAATACGAACTCCTTCGCTTCTTCTCCATAAAATCCAACTCAGTTCTTCAAAGTGTAGAACAAACTCCAACAAGGTGCAAACAAATATCATAATTGCATATGATAATGAAAGCTCGAATCTTTGAAACTCTAAAGATGTTTTTTGTACTTAGAAAACATATGCAGAATACGTACTAATCGTATACTATTTTTCCAGATTGCACACTTACGAAATTCTAAGGAAAACACGCCTTAAATAATTTTCTTGAGGCGGCGCATTGTTCGATCGAGATAGCCTATCGCTCGAACGAGATTGACATGTCGTTCAAACGAGATTGACATGTCGTTCGAATGACTTGCATATCTCGCTTCAACGACTGTTGATGTCATTTGAACGAGAAACGTTTAGAGTTTGCGTTTTACATAGGGGTGTTCAGAAAATCGATTGGATCGGTGCACCAAATCGGACCAAATCAGACTGCCCTATTTTTACCGATCTTTTTTTTAATCGGTCCGGTCTAGATTTTTTTTTGACAAATCGGTCTAATCGGTTTGGTCCTCGGTCTGCCTTATTAAATAACCAGTCTGGACCAACCCAGACCGGTTATATATATATATATATATATAATAATAAGTCAAAAAAGGGATGGGGGAATTAACGGGTACGCTCATCATTTTAAAAAAAAGGAGAAAACCTAATCTAATGCTAAAGACACACGAATACACCTCATTTTTACCTAAACTAAATTCATCCGCTCACCTCATTCTCTCTCTCAAACTTTCCTCTCCTCTTCCTCTCTCAAGTTCTCATGCTTCCACACTCAGATAGAGGTCGGGTGACCAATTTGATAATTTGACAAGCATGTTGAGGTTTATTTCGCTTGATCATGTGAAATATTTCAAACTGAATATGGATGAGAGAGAATACAGAGGACTCGATCGTCACACACACACTAGCTCCATTCTCATGAGGTAATCTATAAAATTCACACTTTTTATCTCTAGTAAAATCTCAGATTTGTTTCATATTCTCTCTAGATTTGATAGATTTTGTTTAGACACGTGTTTCCTCAGCCTTTTTAATATTGTGGTAGGGAAATTTTTTGTTACTATTCCTAGATACGATCTTAATAGAATTAATTGTTGTTTTCTAAAAGATATTTACTACATTATGAGAAGCATTATACGATGTTAGATGAACATCAATTGGATCAGTTGAGGTGTATTAAACTTTTTAGGTTGAATGTTTCTATCAAGCTAAATTGTATTAAGCTTAGTAGAAATAGTATGATGTTTCACTATTTTGTAGTAATACTTTAATAAGATTAGGACCAACAAGTTAGACCGAACCGACCCTATAAAAATCGAACCGATTAGGGTCGGGTGATCGATGCAATCGGTTCGGTCTTGGTCCGTATTTTTTTAGGACCGATTTAATCGGTCCAATCCTTAAAAATCCTAAAAACCGGTCTGGATCGGCACGAACACCCCTAGTTTTATATAACTCCAATCCTTCCTTATCTCAGAATAAAACAAAGTGTAATCCTTTTAAAACTCTTTAAAGACATTTTAAAACATTTCTTTAATAAAATAACCTCCTTAAACAATTTTAAAATAAACTCTGAGTTCCATTAAACTTACGCATTCATACTTGAGTGATCTCGGAATGTAATTTGATTTGAAGACGAAGTATGCACCATAATATCGGCATGATAAATCATCAAAGCTTTGTCGAAATATCTTCAATAAACTTCAGTACGTCATAGTCGGTGTGGGATCGTGATAGTAAAAAATACAACCTGTGACTCAAACGTGTTTTATTTCAAGAATAAGGCAAATAAACATACAACGGACCCAATTAGAAATTTTGTCCTTACAGAAATGATTGGGGGAAATATAATACCACACTCAGCTATAAATAGCGAAGGGATCCAATGACCCTTTGGCAATGACAAAACATCAACTCGAGGAATAGGTATTTCTAATTCTACCCAATTAGGGATATTTCTTTCCCGCCTAACATCACCTAAAGAATGCCCATGAACAATGTACAACACGATTGTAGAAAAGAAAGAAATCAAAGGAAAGGGAAGAAAAAATCTTACAACGAAAGAGATGGTAGAAGCAAGAGTAAAAGTGGATGCAAAAAGAAAGCTTGAAGATGAAAAGCTTAGAGACGAAAGATAGCTCGAAAGTTTGAAAATTTATGGTATAAAAACCAACAAAAAATCTCGTCTCTTAGAGCTTACCTAGAAAACAACGCAGGTAATGATTAACTATATATACGATTGAGATTCTGATGGCTGCACAACTCCAAAGACGAGAAATTACTGATGTGCCCTTTGGCGATTCGCTAAATTTCAAATTATTCACGAAATTGTCATGATATGATCAAATAATGGAAAATTTTTAGAAGTCCTATAAGTCGGCAGTCGACTAAAACTATGAAAGACCGCCGAGCAACTCTGTATGACTCATACTTAATATTTTTAACAAAATATCATTAATAAAGCATTGGGGGCTTTTGTTGATGTAAAAAATTATCCATCTATGGGGATCAATTAAAAAGGACACATGTCCCATTACGTGGTAACAATCATAGTCATCAATTACTTGGTCGGCTTAGAAGATAATTGATCAGCCAACGAGCAAACCAACCTGAAGAATATAACCCATCATTGCAGATAAACAATCATAGCATGGAAGGCGACCAAGAGTCATTTTACACGTGATCAGTACTCTCAACAGTCACATTCATTATGTATGGGTGTAAATGATTAAATGTATAAAGGCATTCCAACCCTTAATCTCTGGGTCACTATAAATACAACGTATTCCTTTCACAAAAGGTAGGAGAAAAGTACAAGGTCATTCTTCTAACAAGAATACCTAGTTTGTTGTAATCATTAAATAGCAATACAATCACAGTGGACGTAGGCTTTCCTTACAGCTGAACCACTTAAATATTCTCGTGTCTAATTTATTTTTCTCTTATTATTTTATCTAGTGATTATAAAATTGGCATCATATAAACCCCTACCAATTTTTGACATCAACAATAGTTATCAACAATTGTTTTGTATCTCGATTAATTACAATAGTTTAACGTATGTATTTCATTTTGAGTGAATGACATCATCTCGACGAACTTCAATATTCTCTGAATAATTTGATATTGAATTATTTTATATATTTATGTAAAATGTTGTGTGTTTTGATGTATAAACACATAAATAAAAACATTGTGCTAATATACTGGACATGTTTTAAGACTAATTTTATGCGTGACACATTTTGAGACGGCATTGAAACCGCATGCCTACGTGGTTATTGAAATTGTTTAGTTCCCTTATGGACATTGGTCCGCGCCAGCAGAATTACACAATCTCAACACACCACATAAGCATACTATTTCAATGTTGTCACAAAATTCACTATGTGTAGAATTATTAATGTTTAATACTAATTCTAAGTGTACTTCATTTTGAGTGGGCATTGAAACATCATTCATGTGTTCTGTGTGAAGATTGGTTGAATCACTTATAAATAGGGGTCCGTGCCTGCGTAATTAACCAATCTTGACATGCCATGTAATCATGCATTTTCAATTGGGTCTCAAAATGTGGTATGTAGAATTACTGATATTTTAAGTGTGAATGTGTTCGTGCGTTCGCTCCAGCGACATTTATAATTTTTTTTTAGTGTTCATTTATATTTTCTTTTTGTGCTTGGCAGTTTGTAAAGTACACACATTGTTTATAAATTACACGTGAACGATTTTTTAATAAAATGTACATGTAATTTATAGCTTCACGCGTACTTTAAATTTATTATTCAGTATATGTGAATTTTTTGATATTTCATGCATTAAATAACTACTATTGTTCAACTATCACACACTTTTATAATTCTTGACCTTGAACTAAATGATTTTCATCTTTATTTTAACGCAAGCCATTATGGTAAGTAGTAGAATAACAAGGTGTTGTTATTTGGATATTATGGCTTGTATTGAAATATTCGAAGATAGCTCATTAGATTTCATATGCAATGAGTTATGTACTAGGTTTATTGATTTGAGAATTGGGAGTTTTTCGTTGAGGTTTTCATTTGGTGATGAATATTGGTTCATGTTGGTTTGTAACAACGATGTTCATTGTATGTTCGGGTCCCAATTGATCGTTAAAGCTTATTTCATTTAGATATACGTCATTGAATCATTAGCATTGCCAAGTAAGATATGTCGTGAACGGGTTGAATAATCAAATTTGTGAAGGGGTTGACTGCAGTATTACAAGTTTCGAGAGGGTTGATATTAGTGATACAAATAGAGAGAGATTAGAGTCTTTATCATCGGGCATTGCAAATGATTTTAATAGTGGCATTGAAAATGACTTTTATCTTGAAAGTGTGGATCCAAGTAAGCCTAAAGTCTATATTTTTAATGATTGTAAGACATATATAAGTCATAAGCAACAGTGTTTCGAAGGAGGTGAAGTGAAATTTCAAGATAAATTACGAAAGTATGTCGTTGAGGTTGGGTTAAAGTATGTGTATTTGAAGAATGATAAAACTTGGGTGATGGCTGAATGCTCTAAAAGTACTACTGAGAATTACATGTGGATAAGTCGTGCTTCATTGTCAACAATAAATGGATACTTTTACATATGAAGTTTGAATAATGAGCATATATGTAGAGGTATCTTTCGTAGTTCATTGGCCAAAATGATAGTCTCCAAGTTGGTTTCAACATTGGTAGCCAATGATCTTAGAGATAATCCACTCTTGAGGCCAATTGATGTAGTTAGAGATATAAAATTGAACTACGATCTCGATATAGCCTACAAACATATATAGTGAAAGAGATGGTTGTTGTTGATATACATGGTGATGAAAAGGTTTCTTATGCATTAATGGATAATTATAAGGAACTTCTATTGCAGTATAATCTTAGGTCGCATTGTATCCTTTATGTGGAACCTGAGAGTAAAAAATTCAAAAAAAAATAAATTATAATGTTTGGTGAGTACTTCCATGTTGATAAGAATGAAAATCACATGATTAATTTCGGAGAGTATTTACAAAGTCAAAATAATGATTTAGGGATTTCTGAAATATATATATATATATATATATATATATATATATATATATATATAATGACAAAATGCCTCAAACTTATTACAATAATGAAGATGAAAACCATTGCAACGATAGTTCTCCGAACTATTATGACAAAAACTTTCAAAGTTATTATACTATAATAAGCTTGGAAGTTACGATAATAGTTCTCAAATCAGTCTAAGTTGCGAAGTCACCGTATTCATTTGGTGCAAAAGTAAAAAAATGGAAAAATTTGACAACTTTTATCGAGAGGAAAATCATTGTTGGGAGCATGACTTGGATTTATTATTTAAAACCAACGATAATTATGCTCTTAAAGCTTTGGAAGACGATGCTGTTTTGAACCAAATGAGGAATTTGAGGTTCTTGAGTCGACGATGCCTACTTTGAAACAAACCTTTTTGCATTTTGTCTAGGGCATAATGGAGAATAAAAATGGTGAAGATATGGAGATTGATGCACTTTGCAATGAGATGATTTCTTCTATGAACAATAAAGATGAGTTGAACACTTGTGTTTTACCTCAAACGATTTTGGAAGAACATTTCACTGAGAGTAAATCTTGTTCCTTCGAAATTCAACCATCGAGCGATGACGAGTGATCTCTCCAGGTTGAATTCATTTCGTTCCCGTTTCCATTCACCGTTATTCAACCATTACAACATTCCTATGAGTCGGTTGAAAGTTTTGAAACGTTCAATCTGTTCACCGACGAGGAATACTTGCTCGAGTTCCTCGCTTTGATGGGCTCCTCTCTGTTGTGTGCCCCTCCTTCTATGTTTTTCAAAAATCCTTTGGGAGTAGATTCGATTTTTCCCTAATCCCATGTGTGTCTGTCCCCCGACCAATCCAAAGCCCCCATCACCCCCCCCCCAAAAAAAAAACTTTTAATGGATGATGGTTCTTTTCTTCTGCCGTACACATACCTTCCATTGTTCAAACGAAATTCCTATTTTCCAGAAGGTATGCATGAAATTTAGGGACCGACAATTATCCCTCAAAGTTAAACCATTGTTTGGCTTTCCCTTAGAAATTTCAACTCATTTTATATAGTTAATTGAGTAAGTGAAATTTAGGTTGCACATAGTTAATTCCTTTTTTTTATTTATTTTCGTATAGCTTTTAGTGTAATTAGTTTATTTCCAGAATGTATGTACATGTTGTATATAGTGTTCAATAACCTTTGCCACTCTCCATTTTCATATATAATGCTTGTTATGGAAATCATTTTCCAATTTTGAAATTGCCTGCAATTTCTATTATCCCAATTTTTCATACCTTAACACCTTTGAATCTGTACATATTCCCTTCTTTTCATAACCTTAACCCCAAACCTACATTGCTACCCATAAAAGTCCTATGTGATACTAAGGTGAATGTAATTCAAATGCAATAATAATTATGATAATCTGTGAAAATGCATTTCACCTCTTCAATGATGATATCCTTTCTTTGAGATTGCAAAGTTTTTATTTTATATATAGCGTTCTTCATTGATGACATGTGTGCGACCTAGTTTCCATTTATATTTACTCATTATGCCAGCATGTCCCGTGTATTATCTCCTGTTCTAAGTGCTTTTATTTGTTGAGTGTAATATCCGAAAAGGATTGAGTGGAAGCATGCTCTAACTTTTATGTGGGCTATAGGCATTTTTACTAAATCAAAGCTTTTGCATGTGTATGCACACCACTCACATTTGTGTAAGGACATAAATTTCCAATTAAATCCTTTGTAGTTTTGGCTCAATTCCAGATAAAAACGTTTGAGTCATAAGATAGAGTTATTGATCATCCTTCAAGCCTATGACACACTAAAGTTGAAGACGTAGCGGCCAAGTTCATAAAGCTTCATCAAATGTCGTGCTTGTAGTGCCTCATTTCTACGTCATCAATAATTTTCCGTTTACTCCTAAGGTATAAATGCATTGTAAATATATATAGGAGCTTGGAGCATGTTTCTTTGGGTGAATGGTTTATTTAAAACTGCTGTTTATTTTCAAGAAGATTTTATTAAAACTTGAAAATAAAGTATATAAAGTTTCTGGGCTAAAAATAGATTTTTCAAACTTTCTGGAAGTTCGTTCGAAATGTCGTTCGAACGAGTTTGCCAATAAGTTCCCAGATAGGTCACTAGAATGTCGTTCGAAGTATCGTTCGAACGAGAATGATGGTTCGAACGAGGTATCCAACGAGATTTCTAACGAGTTCACACTGGAACTTCGTTAGAAGGCTCGTTCGAACGAGACTTCATTCGAACGAAAATCTCGTTCGAACGAGTTTTGGCGGGAACAGTTATTTGGCAGTGTTGAGCAGTTTTTTCCCACTTTCCCACTTCTTTTCCCACTATATTTTGACAGAACTTCTTAAGTACGGAAATGAATTTTTTTCTAATTAACTTTTCATACGATTACAACTCCTAGAGAGAGTTTTTGAGTGTTCATCTTTCCAAAGAAAAGTTCATTGTTTAAGTGTATATTTTTCCAAGAAAAATCTTTTAAAACTTGTTTCACACCCAAAGTTTGTTTATCCAAGTTCATCTATATATATATATACTTTGCTTGGAGTTTGGCACCGGTTTATGTCTACAATATTGAAGAAGAGATTGTCTGGGTTTGCTTCTAAATCCGACAAAGAAGAAGAAGTTTGCGTTGATTTACCCACTTGGAGAAAGGCTCCTTGTTCGGGTGGCGGTGTCCATATAAAGTCCGATCGGTGGATTCTGAGATCGCGGTGGAGCTCCGTGGTTATTCGCTAGGCGGAGGTGTATACAAGCAGGAGCGTCGGGGCTTGAGAGGAATCGAGTCAAGTGTTGTAAGTCTACTGTCTTGTATTTCTAAAACCATACTTAGTGGATTTGATACTAGGGTCGTCCGAGGTTTTTTCCCATTGTGGGTTTTTCCTCGTACATCGCGACGTAGTGATTCATTGTTTAATTTTATCTTGCTATATCACCTAGAACGCATGCTTAGGTAAAAAGATAAAATTTGGTTTACTCACTACTTATGTTTAATTTGGTGCTAAACTAATATTGGCTAATGTGTAGTTAATTCAAGTCATTAATTTAATTTGGTAAAATTGGTTTGGCCTAATTTGGTAAAATCGACAAATATGACTTAGGAAAATTTCTAGTATTTGGGTTAATTAATTGTGTTTAAGTAAAATTTAAATTTGTTTGGACTTAATCTTATTTCACTTTGTTTAATTTTAATTTGAAAAGAAATTAAAATTTGTTGTTTTAATTGAACCATCATCTTACGCTTCCGCATATACTTAAAAGGAAATTACTACTTTTTGTGAGGTATAAATATTTTCAAAATCGGGGGCCTTTTGTTCCAACAATTTGAGATTTTAATTCCATATAGTTATTCTTTTAATGTTAATGGTTTTGGATTATTGGTAAAAATTCTCTTTTGCTTTGTTATTAATATGTTGAAATATCTAATTGTTGTTGAGCTTGGCATATTGGTTGGTTGGGCATGTTTTGAGAAAATTTGATGTTTGTGGGTTTCATCCCCGAAAATCCTCACGAGATAACACTCGTCCACTAGGATAACCGAGGAGTTTAACGACTTATTGCATATGGTAAATGCAATCATTCGCCCACGAAAGGGGCTTCTATCTCTTTAGTAAATATCTCCTATATCGGGATTTACTTATAGTTCTTCTTGCTTTGTATTTCATTGCTAGGGACTAGTAATGTGTAAGTTAGGGGGTGTAATTCGGTTCGAATATTGCATTTATTTACACTATTTACTTATGTATGTTAGCCCCCTTGGCTACTTTAATTCCTATATTTATTCTCGTTAACCAGACTACCTCTATTTATATGTTTACATATTTTTCGAGATATAATTGAGTTTTTGTAGGTATTATGGTGCTTAGCGAAGCAATTGGTGCTATTAGGGAAGTTTTCAACGCATTACTCAACTTAGGGGGCATTTCAGTCATTTCTACATTCGAGCTTCGTGCCCAAACTCTTCATGGAAGTTGTATCCCTTCGAGTTGGCTTTGAGTGGCCTCCGACAGTTCGTTAATCTGGTTCCTAATGAACATGTTATGACCATTTTCCTGGGGAGCTCCTTCTTGTTTTTTAAAATAAATCATTTTCTTTTCTTTTACATTTATTTCTTTTACCACTCACTATATAAGTGGGTTTTGGGTATTTGAAGACATATCTTTCATTATATAGTAGTTATCATGTTATTTTTAGTTCTTAGGTTAGAGAAGAGGATTTGGAGGGGATTTTGGGTTTTGCTTCTCTCTCTCTCCTAAGGTCACCCAAATGGGTTTGTACATCACTATTCATCATCACTACAAGAAAACTACTTTTTTCGGCATTTATAAGAAATGCTGAGAAAAAACTTTTTCCAACATTTATTTTTAAATGCAGAACGTTTATGGGGTTTATATACAAATACCATAAATTTACAATACTTTTTAACAAATGCTAAAAAAAATCTCGTAAATATACGGTATTTTACTACTATTGCTGGGAAATTTATGACAAAATTGTTTTTACAATTTTTAGTTTCGCGGGATGTTTAGCGGGAAAGACAGTTTTGTAGCCCCACTCTTATCAATGAGCTCAATTTCACCCGAATCTCTCTCCCCCTTCTCTCAACTGTTCACTCAAAATGCTGCCCTAGCCCCAAGAAGCCACCGCCGACCATTAATTGATGTCGTTTGTTGCGACTCCAAATCGCAAGGTATTGCCCCTCTCTCTACATACATACATATATATATATATATCTATGAGAAACCCAAACCTATTTTTTTAGTTCCAAATTTGTTACTGTTAGAAAAATGAAATACAAATCGAGGTGTTCGTAGTAGCATTCCGATCGCTGCACAAAGATCTGTATGAGCTGCTGCCATCATTCCCGTGTCTTCTGAGGACATACCAAAGGTTTAATTTTGTTCTTCACCTTCGTTAATTTGTCAATTCATGTCTGAGATCTGATGTTGATTGAGTTGATAAGAAATCAATCTACAACACTAAAGTATAAAGTTTTCAATTTGTTAAAGTTTGATGTTGTTTTACCTTATATTTGAGTCTTCGTTTCTGTTTACATGTTGTTGATTAGTATTTTAGACATCCGTGTTTGTTTGGGACTATAAATTAACAAGTGTTATTTTTCTAGTGTATGACTAACTAGTTTTTACCACTCCAACTATTGTATTTACTTCTCCTAATGATCATGAATTATAAATTGGAGTGTATATGACTCAACAAAACTTGTGATGTGTAATCAAGAGTAAAGATGAATCAAGTCACAAAGAATTGCCCAAAATATAAGTTCATACAAACTCTATTAGGAGATTATTTGTTTTCCCTATGTGTTTGGCAACTAAAGAATTTCCTTCTTAGAAAAAAAGGCAATTGAGATCATGGGCGCACTTAGCTTATAGATAAAGGGCAACATGTTTATATTATAATATCGACGTATGCGCCCAATTTCACAAACCCTTAGCGTTGATATTTTAACCATTAGAGTAAGTTCTTATTTTTAAATAAAATTTTCCAAATTCCTTGTAATAAGTTCGAACAAATCAGTGAAGCAAGCTCCGATCATTGTAGTATTATTGAAAACTAAAAATTCAAATTGAAGACTCGAAATAAATATTTAATGTTCCTTAGACCATAGGTAACCAAATACCGATGGAACAAATAAACGAATCAATGTTGACAAAAATTTGATATTGATTTCCCCTAATATTCTCAATAGATTATAGACTGTATATAACATAACATGCATGAGAAAATACATAGACTTATAGAATATTAAGTCAGTCTCATCCCCATAATGGCCAATTATGAAGACTTATTTAGCGAATGCAATCAATAGGCGCCGTACGGAATTTAGAATAGGGAAAAGTACATTAAATATGAGTTGTCAGGATAGGCATGAAAGTAGAAAAGATATATGCCCTATATAGTTCCAAATTTTTTATAAATCTGGAAGTTTCAAGGATAAGGTACACGTGCCTTTTATTGTTTTTGACTCATAGTTTGTGGTTGAAACATAATATGAATGAGAAACAAAGATAACCAAACTCAGACAGAGGCAATAACAACCGTAATTTTGTATTTTTTGTCTCATGTCAGTTGCGATAACGATTATGAGCAACATAATCATACAAAGGCACAAACTAGAAACCAATTTCTAGAGATTGTTAAGATAGTGTATCATAAACAAAAGTAATAAAGAAGAAAATTTAATGCAAAAACTTTTACATTGTACTCTCTCAAGACACGGTGTCTTAAAATTGGGAGGAGTGTCTGGAATTACAAAAAAAATAAGGGTTTCTGACTCTTTGGAATGGTCACAAGCCTGAGCAGTCATGGTAAGTGACTGGACTGGGGCAAATGAAAACTAAACCAGGGAAAAACGTGATCCATAACGTCGTTTTTGAAAGAAAATATGAAAAACTCAATTTGCAACGGGTGACCCAATAGAAAAAACTAACTAGGAAATCACAGGTTTGATTTGGATAAAGAAAATTCAAGGCAATTTGGCCTAAAATGATAATATTAATGTTACCTAGAATGTTTTGATAGTTTTGGTTCCCCTATACACTAAGTGTTGTATGATAGTTTTGGTTCCCCTATACGGTCATTGGTTCCTCTTTACCAATGACCGTCCTTCTATTTTAACTTTTCAAACTACGTATAAGAACCCTTGTATTAGATTATTCATTAGTACATGCATTGCCATCTATATTTGGTATTTTGTTATACAAGAATTCTAGTCTTTATTTTAGAATAGTAGAGCGACACTATGCCCTTCAATGTTATGGGTTTCCTTATATTTCTTATCACGGGTTATAAGATCTGAAATTCGTGAAGGTGTAAGTAGACCTTTTTATTGATCATTTAGTTCAGGTCGACGTAACAAGAATTGAGAATGCAGTGCAGGCCAACATGAACCTTGAATTCCAGAGGAATAATGGGAGTTCTTTTTCTTAAATGGGGATCAATTGCCTTCCTCAATATGCTCGTGGTTCCTCCTGTTTTTGGTATTGTCCACCAAGTAAAAATTAGTATCTTTGATTGCATTGAGGATGATTTTATATGTGAAGTTTTAAAAGTCACCCTTAAAATATTGATTGCAATCGTTTGCAGTTTCTTTGTCATTTTGTGAGCCTGTCTGAGGCGTCATAATATTTACCTTTTGAGTCATATAATTTGTCAAATTTAGGGTATATCCTCCCCACTTCTAAATAAATAAATAAAAGGAAAAGGAAAGATTCTTACACATGCATAATCTTTTTATTCTACCGACTCTCTGCTTTACTCTTCAGTTCTACATCATCTTCGTCAAGTTAATCTTGGCTTCTTAATTTAATGACATTTTATTTGCTTATTTGGTACTCAACAAGTCTCTCTGATAACTTGCAAGTCAATCTAGAATACCTTTAGCTCAACGAGGGGGGTATATTTATTTAGAATTATAAAATATAATACAGGGTAACTTAAGAAAGACCCCCCCCCCCCCCCCCGTGGATTGGTTATGGTTATCTTCTAGTATGGTCACGAATAGCAACATTGAGTGTCGAGTTGTATATGTATCCATGCCACAGGAATTTTGTGAGACTATTCCACGTTAACTATGCTTTTGGGTTCGTAATTTTTATTATACATAAATGATATTTTTTTTCTCCAATATATTAAGGAGTTATGGCAAAATGATCTAACATTTAGTTTTCAAACTCTTTTGAGTTGAGTAGTTTTCTGCATAAAATAAATGTTGGGTTCTTATATATCGATGTTGGAAATTAAAGTTATTGAATAATACTTATTCATGGACCTTGTTAGAATTTCTAGAGAATTAGATGTTCAATATGCCTAATGTTGGGGTCCGTTATGTGGAGAATTTTGATTAAATTTGATCTAAAATCTTCCAGGTTTCATTATAATTTGTATCTGTAGAGCATTGCTGTCAATAGGAAGTTGTTGCCTATTGGTTCAACAGTGTTTACAACTTCTAGCGGCCTCATATAGATGAGGTTGCACCTATGTTATAAGAAAGGAGGAAAAGGGGGAAGAATTATAGTCGAAAGAAGGGAAATTCGATTCCTGATTATGTACAAGTCCCAGAAATTGTGTTTGGGCTTTCTGAAAAAACAGTGTGCTCTTTTAAAGGTCACTTGGATGATGTTTTGGACCTGTCTTGGTCAAGATCTCAGGTCAGCCACCCCCACTCCCAACTCTAGCTTCTGTTAATAGATAGGCTTAAGAAATTGTAAATACTTATTAGGATGTGCAGTCCGGACTACCTTTCAAGAATTTTGACATTCTCATTAAGATGAAAAATAGAAATTTGCATCAACTTTGATTCTTCACTAGATCAGAATGCAAGTTATCATTATCCTATTAAGAGGTAGCCATCTCGTGGCAGTTATTTCATGTTAAGACCTTATTATTACAAATTTGTTGTGATTATTAGTCAACCCCACCCTGAACTACCTAATTAATCAGGTCAAATTACTTGACATTACTCGTAATATCCATTAAACATTTGGTGTCGTGTTCGAGTTGACATAAATAACCTCTAAATAAAAAATCAGGATTATGACATGTTATATCCTGTATCAAGTTGTGATGCAGAATATTTGAGGAGCTTGGTCTTATTAGACATTTCAAAGTTCTTGTCATGACCTTCTTGGTATGGATTTTATTGGGTAAGGATATACAAAGAAAGGACCTGCTATGAAGATGTGCAGTGTTGTCTCTTGGGTGGTGCATTTGGCTAGAAAGGAATAATAGAAATTTCGAGGACAAGAAGATGGGGATAGATTAATTATGGATTACGGTTCATTTTATGACATTGCCATCCATATTGTACCTCTAATACAATAGTATTAGAGGTATAAATTCCCATTTATGATAGATATTGATTATAAGTCGTCTCCTTCCAAAGCAAAGACGACTGTCCAAATCCCCACTTCATTTCAAATTGAATGGGCAAACGAATCTAGAGAACATTTTCCCCTTGACCCTTCAAATTCCATGAACTCTTCAACTTTCTTTAGCCCATACATATTTCCCCAGATTTATATATGGAGATTTCAAGCCCAAGAAGTTGCAATCATCTTCAGGTATGCCGACTCTCTATCATACTCTCCTCAATTTTCTTTTTCCCACACAATGTTCCTCATATTTGATGTCATTTCTTTTTTTTAAGAAAAAATAAACGATTCTTTTTTCTTCAGTGTATTGGTTTAGAGTGTATTGGTTTAGAGCATACTGTTGGTCATCATTCAATCTTCATTGGAAGTAAGTTTCTTAACACTTGGCTTACATCATTATAAAATGTCGTCTTCACTTTTGCATATTAAGTGTTTGATTTTTTGCCTCTTTGATTGTTATTTCCCCCATTGATATAGTTTTCAAACTATTTTGTTCGATTCATAGATATTTGCTATTTCCATGTTCATCCTTAATTGTTGTTCCACACATGGACATCTATACACATTATTCTTGACTCAAGTTCACATTTCAGCTTCTGTGAAATAAGTATTGGGGTGTGGAGTCATTTGTTCATCAATTGTGTTTGAAGGTGAAATAAGACTTAACAAACCTGAACCATAGTAAATGGCAGTAAAAAGGCTTTTATTTAGCTATTGATTGTTGAAAGTTAGTTGTTATTGTTCTTAGATCATCCTATAGAATTGCATCTTTTGAATATACTTTTAATTTACTTCGATACTTAATGGCTGAGGGGAAACATTTCAATTTAATTTTAAAATTGAGCAACTCCTACAATACAAGGTTAACACAGGGAGATGATAAATTTCTTGATTATGTTCATGGTAAAATCGAAACCTTAGTTTTCAACCTATATTTAAGATTCCATTTTGGTGGTTTGTTTTATGATTTGGGGGTATTGAAAAACATGATTGAAAGACAAGAAAAACTATTCTGAAATGGATTTATAGAATCATTTTTAAAATGTTAGAAATATAGATTGCATATAGTGTTGAAATTTAAATTTAAAGATAAATTGAGATTCAGTTTAGTGCTAGATATATGTCCATATTTTGTCAAAGAACTAAATTATTTGAATTAATTTTATTTCGAGATTCATCATATTTCCCAAGTAATTTTAATTACAAAAAGAGAGGCATATGTTTAGTATATATGATCATTTTGAGTAATATCAAAAAGAGAATAACAATGTGGTCAGTTTGGATAGATCTTTTGTGTGTTTCAGTTATGGATCTCTATTGATTCTGCTTTTTGTTTTTTTACATATTATCGAAAGTCATATATGTTAATCTTTTAAATGGTGAAGGCATGTATCATATGGGCACAGTGAAACTTTTTCTAATTTCCTTTTGACTACGTTTTTTATCCAATTAAACAATTAGCATAGTTATGTAGTCTTTTCATAATTTTTTCCTTTTGTAATTTTTATGGTTTCATTATTGATTTAAGAGAGTGGGAAATTCTACTTTGCAAGTAAATGCTTATTTTAGGAAAGCTGCGTAAGAAGAGGTAACACATTAACGACAGATGATTTTAAACTATAAACCCCTCTTTTTTGTTCAGTACAATTTTGAATCAATTTATGACAGTTAAGGATTAAAAAAAGAAGTTAGATCTACCTTTACACCTGTCTTTTGGGTATAATTATATCGCCCCATATGTAATTGTTTAACCTATAGGGTTCTTTAAATTTTCTTTTTTTCATAGTGTAGTGATGTTTGAAGTTGGTTTTTGTAGAAATAAGAAGTGTGTGCCTCAGTACTTTTCTACTTTTCAAGTTGAATTAGACGGATTTAGTGAAAATGCATTTCTGCGATCAAAGCTTTCGATTACACCAAAATGTCAGATACTATTATTTATATTCCAATGTTATTCCAACTTCTGATATTGTAAAACCCTGCCATTTCTCCACAACCAGTTTCAAACTAAAGAAATCATTAGTGTCCAAAACTTAGGATATGTTTGGATATCTATAGAAAATTATGTGAAAACAAGAAAAAATTGTACTACTACTTGCTTGCATACATTTTTTCATGGGTCGGTGGGGTGATTTTTCCTACTAATACAAATGCCTGTGTATGAAATGGTTAATTGTTGCTATTCTTTACTATATGTACTACTAATTTCTCTGTTATCACATTTATTCCTTTATTTTTGTCCTACATATATGTGCTGAATAGGCATAAGTATGTATTAGTAATGATTATTCAACCTACTTGGCACCTTGTTCCCATACACAGAGAGGCATATCAAGTGATTGATAAAATGTATAGCACAATCTAAGGGTCTCAAGTGTTCTAAATTGATAGATCTGTAGGTATTTTGCCTGTTCTCTCTTGGATTTAGGGAGTTATGATACCATGATACATTCGCATGGAGAAGTTTTGTCAGTTTTTACTTTTACCATGTTTCAATGAGTCCTTTTAACTTTACTCCTAATTATTTGCTTCCTATTATTAATCATATACGTTAATTGGGAAACCTAAAATTCTTTTCAGAAATAGAGGTTTTGAAGGATTATTTGAGTATTTTTATGAAAGTTGGATTAATCATATATTATGAAATGTGGATTATTCATATTATACTTCAATGATTGCTATGGTGTGCCTTTTATATCCTATATTATGAATGGTGAATTCTCTATGTTATCCTGATATGGAAGGGGACATTGTCTTTAGATCCCTATATCTAAATATCTGAGGGATAAGAGTTGGTGCAAATTTAGGAGAGGTGACTCTATGTGGGCTAATTTTTATCATTCTAAATATTGTAACAACGAACATCCCACTGAAGTTCCGTCCAAATCTACTTCTTCTTTCATGTGGAAAAGACTTTTAGATGTCAAGGACAAAGTGGAGACTCTTTTCTCTTAGATAGTAGGCACTGGTGACATTAATATTTGGAGAGATAACTGTCTCCCTTCAGGGTGCATCACAAATAATATCCATATTGAGAATCATTGTCCTCAGCTCATAATACACCAGGGCCTCAATGATCATGATCAAATTATATGGGTTAAGAACATCATTTCAATAGCTTTGAAATGGTGTAAAGTGTTCTTATAATTTGAGTGTTGCTGTATTTTTTATTTATACATTTTATTTGGTATTTTTATACTGAATTTTAGTCCATTTATATTCATTTTTCCCCTTGCGATGATCTTGTATATATTTTCTGTATCAATAAAAGTATTTTCTCGTTTCTCATAAAATAAAAAAATCTCACTCCTGCACCAAATCCTCAACAGGTGATGCAGAAATCAGAATCAGCAGCTCCACCAGCTGAATCATGTTTCAAAGTTAAAATTTTGAGTATCCCATTTTGTTTCAACCTATTATACATGTTACAGAATCAACATTTAGACAAAAAGAAAATAGCATTCATAATCATATAACCAAGTTCTTGAGTACAATAAATGTAATGTAATATAGTTTCATATATTTAATAATTTCTTCTTTTTTATCGTTACTGGGTGATGTCGTTGGTTCACATAAGGGGAATTATCGCGTGTATAATACAACTGGTATATGTTGCTCCCCTAGATTCTTCTCTCCACGATTCGATTTTTCTTTACTCCTTTCTTTAATGTCCTTTGTTTTTAATTTGAATATGATGATACACAAATAATTCTTAAGATTACCCAAATGGTCAAAATTTGATGATACACAAGGTTTAACGTGAAGCTAATCAGATCACATGATAAGCTCCTCTTACTGTACTTAATTTTGAAGTTACATAATTTATATCAGAACTATGATTGGAACCACCTTCTAGGCTCTCTAGAAACCTGCTTCCCACCATCAGTTTTTTTAGCACCACGCTTTGAAAACTTGGGTGTATATTGTCGGATCAGCATGTGAAGTTTATCCACCACATCTCTCCCCAAGGGGTCTTTGTTCTTATTAGTCCTTTTTCTTGCCTTTAAATTAACGGCTTCACTCTTATCTCTTTGACTTGGGAACTTCCTCTTTGCTGTCAGCTCATCCCCATCTTTCAAAGTCTGAGCTTGAGAGCCCCAATGGCTGCACTTTCAACTTGGATTGATTCTCCACCATGGGGCTTCTTTACCTTCTGATTTGAGCCTTCGGGGTTTTTCTTTGATAAAACCTTATTTTTTTTCCTCTTGTCGGAGTACGCTTCTGCTTCTTGGTAGGCCTTTCGTATTCAGTGGCAGCCCCTTCAAGTACTTTATTTTCTACTTCAGCTGCTTTTTTGCTCCCCGAAGTCTTGAAGGATGCATTGTCATCTTCAGATTTACTATTTCTCAACATACTATTAGGACGGCCAAGTGCGCTGCATTTTCTGCATTATTATGCAAACCTTGTTGCTGAAATATGATCTTATCATTGTGGTGCTTAAGTCTGGACATTATCAAGAGCAAACTCCACGATTGGGTGATGTTGAGAACCAAAAGTTCATGGATTATTATTACGAACTCTCAGAGTCACAAGCACAAGTTCATGCTCGGTAAACTCAACAAAAGCAACATCACGAGAATGATTTTTCGAAACTGCTTTTCCTTTTTTCGAATCCTTCAAAAACTTAATCTGTCGAATTATGGGCTTTTGTTTGGTTTCACGAGAGGTAACTGAATCTATAAAAAGTTTTTTTTAAGTTGCTTTTTAGTTGATGACTTTGGTAAATTATATATAATGAGTCTTGTCCTTGAAATATGGAAGTTTGGTGATTGAAGCTTAATCATCTTTGACCTTTCCGACCCCATATTATTGAGAGGTTGCTTCAAAGACTTGAACTCGCGATATATTGCTTTGTGCGGGCAAGCACTTGCCATCGCACCAAGTCTAACCTCTGTCGACGAGCTAGCGATAGCTAGGGCTTG
This sequence comes from Sambucus nigra, assembly GCA_949130495.1. Lineage (NCBI taxonomy): Eukaryota > Viridiplantae > Streptophyta > Magnoliopsida > Dipsacales > Adoxaceae > Sambucus > Sambucus nigra. Next base: position 75,067,482 of record OX422210.1, on the reverse strand, counting down.
GGTTCGACGGGCTAGGGTTGGTGTTTACACGCCTAGTGTTTAGTGAATGCTACTTCAGTTCAGGAATACCTAATATTTTTACATAATAAGTAGGGACAGGTCTCCAAAATAATCCGTTAAATTTTGTCAAATGCAACATATTTATGACATGGGTCCTGCATGATCTCATCCGGAGGATAAAATCTATGAACGTGGGACTCATATTGCACCCATGTCAGATTTTCATTGTATGGTACATGATATTTAATATTTTCTCATTAATTAGGCAAAAAGTAGATTAACTTCCTCTAGATTGTAATGAATTCGTCAGTCATAAATATGAGATATTTTATGAAGTCTTGGGACTTGATAAACACGGTCATTGTCGAGCTTGTGAGCATGGACCATCTCCAACTGATGTGCATGGAACTAAGCGGTTTAAGGTTAATGAAAAAGAGTATAAGCGACTACGATATGAGATGCAATCTGAATTTCAAGATAAATTTGATCATTTAAAGGCTCAGTTTGAATTGATATGCACACACATGATGACTTTCCCTTTCGTTTTATTCAAACAGGTTAATAAGTACACACTTTTATCTTTCGTGCCTAATTATCATGTAGATATATAAATGTATGTTCTAATATTAAATCATGCTATTAACATATTCCTCAATCCTCTAACGAGCTAAACATACCACCAAATAGGTCTATTTTGCAACCCGAGCAACAATTAGAAGAATTTAACCAATTTTAACCTGTAGTGGTACCACAATCAAATCTCCATTTAGCTCCATCTCAACAAGTACGTAGGTAACTACTTTTTAAAATCATAAATTAAGACTTCACATTTTCATGACTGAAATAATTCATTTTTTGTAGATTACAAATTCTCAACGTTCGGCTGCCCCCGAGACTGCTGCTCATGTTAATGAACCAACGAATGCTACTTCAATTCAGGTATGTTACTAATTTAAAGGATTTAAAGGGCACAATATATCTGCGCTTTCTTGGGGAGTTTATGTATACTTGATATTGGGTTGTTGGTTTATTTAATTGCATAGTCTTAAAATTTGTGGGATGTCTTAAAAACAAATAAAACTATGCCAATTTTTTTCCAAAAATTTATGGTTGATGATATATTCATCTTATTTGTAGAATGAATCATCAAACAAGAAGAAGAAACACATTCAACCACGACAAAGGGTCTCAAATAATGAACTTCCTAAAATTGCAGACATTATTACTTCCGGACTTCCAAAAGTGGTTGTGGCATGTGGATTCATTGTGAGCAAGGACCCTTCAACAAAAGTAGGAGGTACGCCACTGGGTGAAGACTTTTGGGAAGTATATGTTGAGAAAACATTTGTAACAAATGAACCATTGCCTAGACCTTATGAAAATAAGTCCACAATTGGAGATGCATTTCATTCAACTGTAGCGTGGCATATTGTCAATGTACTAATTTTTAGTTTCAATTTGTTAATTAAAATACTAAAGAATAAGTATTAATGACTAATGGTTGACTTTTTTATTTGTAGGTCGAAGATGATGTTTGAGTTTGATGAAGAAGGACCGTACATTATATAAAATTTTGTTTCGCTTCATGTTTCTCCGCTTTTTCTTATTGGACATGTGATACATTTTATTTTCTGGATGAGTAACTATTCCAAGCACAAATATGTTTATTTACGATGAATGCTATTGGTTTTAATTTAATGACGTTTTAGTTTTATTACTGCCCTCTCAATTTAATGTTATGGTTATGTATTTGCACATAAATACAATACTTCTTATAAATGATTTTTTTAACACTTCTTCTCAGTCATATATTGAAAAATAATATCAACATTTTGTTTAATGCCGCTATTATCATTCTCGGCATTTTTTTAGTGCCGCCAAAAGTGGGTTGTACATTTAATAGGTGTTGCAAAAGGTTATTACTAACATTTTTTTAATGCCGCTAAAAGGGTATTACCAGCATTAATATAAATGCTTAAAAATGTTGCTAACTTTTTACAACATTTTTTAAAATGCCGTTGTTCTTTTACCACATTGGCTACCGCACTTATGGAAATACCGCTAAAAGTGCCGCTAACTTTTCGCGGCATTTTTTAAAATGCTGTTGTTCTTTTACCACATTGGCTATTATCGCACTTGTGGAAGTGCCGCCAAAAGTGCCGTAAAAAGTGTTATCGGCATTTTTAGTGCTTTTCTAGGCATTTAATTTATGCCGAAAAAAATCAATATTCCTGTTCTTCCTCTATCCAAGCCTATATTGTTTATTTCTTATTGGGTTATTTAGTTTTCTTGCTTGATTAACTAGGTTTACTTGCTTTCATTTAATTAATGTCATTTAACATGCTTTGTAGGTAACTTAATCTAGGTTGATATTGTTAAACTCACATGGGTTAATTAGTTGCTTTGCTATGGTATGATGGGTCTAGAGTAGTTTTAATGATTTAATTGCTCTTTGTGTCACACTTAGGAGATTTAGCAGGGTATATCACGTATGCGCCGTATTACGACCTTTCATATGTAATTCCGAGAATATTCGTTGATACTGAACTCAAATTAAGCTTTTATGAGAATTTATAGGGTAATAACTCTAGGTTTAATTAATTTTACAAATGTGATTAACCTTGTTAGTGCTTTTATGTTCTTGTAACTATTTATGCTATTTAGCCCATGTGAGGGAGACGATTCGCAACTTATAGTTTTACTCGTTTTGTTAATCTAAGTTTAAATACATGCATAGTTTAATGATTTGCTCACAAATTATCTTTTACACTTTTAGTTGAGAAGTATTAAATTAATACAATTCTAACAACTTGTCATTGTGGATTCGATACCCGGACTAGTCGTTGTACTCCCGTAAAGAGTGTAGTCAATAGTTCATGTTTTTATATTGAGGAGGTGAAATGAATTCAACGACTGGCGTACTGACATTGCGCTACTTTTTACCCATTGATCATGAATACAAACAAAACAGTATATGTAGATGAAATAGTGCAAAGTAAACACTTAATATTAAAGTACACGTGCATGTATTTGTGCATTTTACTTGTATTTTACAATATTGTGATTGTACTTTGATACTCTAGGTGATTATTCGAAAATAATGCAAAGTATACGGCATGAATATTGTGAAGTACACGTGAATCAGAAAAGTACAGGTAATATATCTAAGTTTAAAATTAGGCTCTAACCATTTTTTTGGCATCATCGAAGTATGATGTGTTTTGTTCCTTGTAATCCGATCGACAAGAATACATATGGACAATTTTATTTTGGTCTCTGTATATCACAAGTAATGTAAAATGTCCTATTTCATGTCTTAGTACAATGAACAAATTATTACAACTACCCAAGTATTGAAATAAACCTTTGTATAACTCGCCATTCTTATTGACTTCATTTTTGCTACAAGTTTCTTTTTTGGAAAAAAAATAAGAGATATTGTGTTAGTAAAAAAATAATAATAGTATTTGTGTTATTGTGATGCACAAAGCTTTCGGTTTAATCTCCTTACCCAACAATAATCAAGAAAAAATGTGCGTGGCAGGAAGCCATTTCTTTGTCAATTTTGTCCTCGATATTTCACTAAAGGTGATTATTATCTGTTTCATACATTTAAAATGGTGAGGATATAATAATGTTGAAATTTAATGAATGTCTAATATTTGGTTACATACTTGACTTGATATTTCTTGATTCTTGAGAACTTCAACAAAATCTTCCCACATTACATACGAAACCAGCCCTTGGTAAATAAATTTCCTACATTTTAACATAGGCAAAAATATTTATATAATAATAACATTATTCTTTTGCACCAAAAAGATAAAAATAAGTAAAGTGCAATATCATCAAACAATACACTTTACCCTGGTTCAGCCCTTTGAATAAACTCTTTAATTTTATTCTTTGCGACTTCATAGTGGTATTTGTATGCATGGAGTGATTCAACCTTGAAGTTAGTTTCTTTATATTGTTGGGCTATTGTTAGATTGTCGGTTCTTGACTTTCTCAGCTTCTATTTTTAATTGGGCGATTCTTCTTGGTTTCATTGGAATCTTTTTTATTCTTCTGTCCTCTAGTAACATGCCCTTTTATTTTGGATTTTTTTCTAAATACAAACCCTTTGTGGGTGGCCTGTAGTGTCTTTATTTCATATTTATAAATATCACCACCTTTTTGTTTTGCTTTTCCATCTTGCCTTTCCTGGATTCTCTTGTGCATTGAGGCTTGTACACTCTTCAACTCTGAATTTTCATCCTTGAGTTTTGATTAGTGTTTTCCTGATATATAAAAAAAAGAATGTTAGTTTGAAAGCATTTTTTTATAAATATAGTGTCAAAGAACATCATTATTCAATAATATAAAATGCGTGTACTTTCATTTAAATTACTACATGTATTTTGATAAAAATGTCTGTATTTTATAAAATAACTTCTTGTACTTAATAAAAAACATCATGTCCTTTAAAATGCGTGTACTTTATAAAAACTACGTGTATTTTCTTAAATCATCATTATTCGAGAATATAAAACGCGTTTACATTCATTTAAACTACTGCGTGTATTTTAATAAACGCGTGTACTTTTATCAAAATACTACGTGTATTTTAATAAAAAGCACGTACATTATAAAATAACTGCTTGTATTTTATTGAATAATGATGTTTTTCATTTAAAAATTAATCAAAAGTACTTGTTCAATTTGTTTCACTTGTTATTCTTCAAGAATTTTTCTTAACTATGAAATTTCCTCCTTGAGAGCTTTATTATTGTTTTCTTGATGATATATAAAACGAGTGTTAGATTGTAAGCATTATTTGGTAAACATAATGTCAAAATACAATGAATACAAATACACATAATAAACAACATGAATAACTACCCATAATTTATAAAAACTACATGCATATTCTTAAAATATAATTATTCTACAATATAAATGTGACACCCCGCCTAATTAAATACCGGGCGATCACTCCTTTATTAAATTAAAATCAAGGTGAACAGTTGGTTCATTCTTAGCATCACTGTCGTAAAAATAACCTTTCCAATTTAAACACCCTAATTAATTAAGCTAAGCGTCAAAACCATTTTAAACATTACTTTCCAAATTTTAATTTATGTAATCCAACATTTAAAACTTTATATAATTCAATATTAAAGAATTTCACCACAATTATCCTGGAACATATAATCCAAATACTTTAAACATTCAACAACTAAATCCCAACATTTAAAACTTAAAGTAAAACATCCAGACAGTAATAAATCCCCAAAGTGACAATACTAGAAATAAATGAATCACAATGTCCAATAAAACAACTGGATAAGGGAAACAGGAGACACATGCCCAACTGAATAAATATGCTAGGAGTGGAATCAAATAAATGAAGTCGTCTAAGCAAGATCCTTCAACTCCCACCTAAGCTGCAGCGCGTTCCTTCCAAAGGATCCTATGCAAGACGCCCCTGTGGCTGGGCACCTGTAATATATACATATATATACAAGAGAGAATAAAATGGAAACAGGTCAGAGTCCGATTGTAAAAATGATTTAAAATTTATTTAGCAAGTATTTCAAATGTTTACTGTCCAATGCAACAACATATTAGTGCGACACTCCCTTGAGGAATTCTCACCTCTCTTCTAATGTGCACACCTATCGCACTAACCTTCCCAACGGTTTAACTTATCTTATCTTAGTTTACTCGTAAGATTTAAACTGAACAATTCAACTGTTTAAGAGGGTAATTTCATTTGACAACAAAGTTCTTATTTAAACCTTAATCGCTAATAAAGTTTCTCCATAGCATGTTATACTTTTAAAACACATTTTTCTCAATTGTAATAATTATACATTTCTTACTTACCATAAACGCAGCAGGTAGTTCCCAAATTCCAGAATTTAATATATATATATAAATACTCATATAATATATATATTCTAACGGCACCCCACATATTAATTATGGTGCGGGCATACTCTGCTATCCAATCCCCGTATCACTCGTACTAAGGAAAATACAAGTTCGAAATCACTCTCGAACCGTATTGAAAAAAACAAAAACAATATTGAGGCGAAGCATAGTTTCCAAGTCCAAGAGGTCAGTACATACCCTCACGTCTCTTAGGACCGTCCGACTATCGATCCGATAGACTGTACCTAGGATTTCTATCTTCTAGGGTACGAGTCAATATCCCCCATGAAGGCCCATTCGAGATAAGACTGTCCCAGCGCGATAACCCCAAGGATAGCAAGTAGCGTGGGCATGATTTTCACACGTATATAGTATATGCATAAACACAGTCATATAAATATACTACTATTACCATATCTCTTTAGGTACCTTTCATCACCTATAATATAACATTTATCATTATTTCTCAATCTTTAGTTATCACGTATAACGGTTCGTCTCTTACTTTAATTGAGGGGTTAATCCAACTTACTACGTACCACTAATGGACTCTATCCTCCCAAGTATAGAATTCAGTAGGTACTCATCCATTTTTACAACGTAACTATTTTACGCATCTCTCCTTTTAATACACAACCCCATCGTCCCTTATGTGTAAGCATCCCAAAAATGTAAATTTCATCTTAGATTAAAGGCCTCATAGTTATTAATAAGTCCTACTGGTCTCCTTTATCTTCCAAAATATTTTAATAAGGATGTCCAAAGATTTTCACTCATTTAATTTGAATTCAACAATTTAAAAGGGGAAATATAAGTCTGCCAGGAGGGGTCGATCGATCGATGCGTCGATTGATCGACACTCCTGGTTCGATCGATCGATCAAACAGGTATGGCGAATTCTGCAGATTAACAGTTACGGGTTCTAACATCCAACCTCAACCAAATCAAGATTTTTAACATCCAAACTCCCAAAAATTTGTACTACAAACGTTAATAACCCAAACTAACAATCTTCTACGTAAAGCATGTGAATTTTCATCAATAACCATGGATAAAAAGGGCAAAACTTATATAAACTTCATGAATCCTAGAATTTTCTTTAACTTTGTTCTAATCAGTTCTTTTTTCCAGAATTTCTACTCCTAATATATCATAAATCCGATGTTCAACCTCTACATACGAAGGGGATTTCCAGATTTCCATTTATATCATTACTACATGCAATCTCCTATCTCCAACATGGGTTTTCTTCTATGAAATACATCCTAATCAATCCTAGACTAACATGAATGATGCATTAACGAATTTAAGCAAGATAAATACTTGCCCAGAAATTTTAGAGTTCTGATTTGTGCACGAATTTGGTGTGGTTGCGTTCCCCGTCGCGCGATCTACGCGTTGGTGGTGGTGGCGGTGCAACAGGGTGAATTTTCGGCCTAGAACACCTTGGCAAGCTCTCTCCTTTCCTCTCCTATGGCCGTCACTTGTCTTTGGTTGTGTTAATCCTAGAAGACAACCTTAGACATCTGATATAACCCTTGAAAATTCGTGGGTTTAATTATCCAAAATTACAAAGTGTCCAAAATGCCCTCCCGGGGTGCTAAATAAGCCTAAAAACAACCCGAAATTCAAACTAAATCCCCGGGTACACTTTTCTGACTATCTCGACCCTTCCGGACACTTTGGCGCACTCAAAATGACCATATGAGCAACTTATAATTTATTCACTTTTATTAATCAATATTTAGTCCCGATCGACACGGGGGCGTCTCGACTCAAATTTTCAAAATTGTTATTTTATTCACTATTGACATTTAATAGAACCAATATTATATATTACTCTACTCATTAGTAATATTCAACAAGTTTCCCATAATTACTAACTCACATCACGTTAATTATTATAAGGTAATTAATTTTCGGATTTATATTAAATTAATAACTCACATTAAATTTAATAAATCCTCAAATTTATAAAGCATAAAAATACGGGGTATTACAATAAAATGCGTGTACTTTTATCAAAATACTGTATGTATTTTAATAAAACGAGCGTACTTTATAAAATAACTGCTTGTACTTTATTAAATAATGAGGTTTTCCATTTGAAAATTAATCAAAATTACCTGTTCAATTTTTTTCACTTCTGATTCTTCAAGATTTAGCCTCAACGTCACCATTTTTAGATCACCATCCTCAATTTTTGCCGTATATGTTCATACATTTTTTTGAGATTTTTATTACTCTCAGATAGACAGGCATTCGTTTGCTCCAACATACTCGATGATTCAGCATGTTGTTTCAATGATTCATTCAATTGTTTCATTCTTTCCGAGTCACTTATTGTTGCTCGAACAAGGTTTTCATTTAAAGAATTGTTTATGATAACAAGTCGGGTATTTTCCACCACCAACTTAGTCAGTAACGGTTTTTCTTTCAAAAGTTGGGAATTTTTCACCTCCAACTTATTTATTTCTTGTTATGCTTCCACAAGTTGAAGATGATCCATCTTTAACTGTACATTCGGAATAATAAGTTTGGAATTTTTCACCTCCAAAACTTTTACCTTCTCTAGTTCACAATCAAGTTCTTCAGCTGCTTTAGATAGTTTGTAATTTTTTTTTCCAACAACTCCATTTTCAATGTAGCATTTTCTTCATCCAAATTCATCTTCTCAGCATTACCAGAATCTCTTGATTTATAATTTTGAGTATCTGTTGGTTCATAATTCCCAACATTATCAAACTTTTCATAATCTCTTGATTCAAAATTCCCAGTATCTTTTTGTTGATCATTTCCCTTTTTTTAAGGAATCACAAAGTTTTTAAGGGGAATATTCCAACCTGCATTGTCGTCACATTCTTCACTAGCTTCTTCAAACGATGAATCAATAAGTATATGACTTGCTTCAGAAATGTTCAAAGAGAAACTAGGCCCTTCACATTTAATTTTACTCTTTTTAATGCCCTTGTTGATATCAGTTTCACTTTCCATTGCACTGTCCTTACAGGTTGCTTTATTTGCTGAAGTGATATCATTCTCAGATAACTAATCTTTCAAAGATGAGAAGTTTCATCTAAGAAATTTTCGTGTCTTCTCTTTCTTCCCTTCAACAGGTGGAATGATATCAAACTTCTCACATACCCAATACTGTGATCATGCAAAAACACACGTGATATTAATAATCATATTATTTAGATTTAATAATTGGAATAACACATGTAATCTGTAAGTATCACGTGTACTTTCAAAATACACGTGATATTTATAAAGTACACGTGTACTTTCAAACGTGTATTTTGAAAGTACACGTGATAATTGTAGATTACATGCGTGTACATTATAAATATCACGTGTATTTTCAAAGTACACGTGATATTCCAAGGACCATGGTCACTGAAATTACACGTGTAATTTATAAATATCATGTGTATTTTTAAAATATACGTGATATTTATAGATTACACATGAAGTCAGGTTTTTAAACAAATTTTCTAATTTGTTTGTTGGACTAATTGCATTACTAAGTTTTGTTCACCAATAGTGAAATGACACATCAACTTGTTTTGCTAGGCTTTGAACTTGTTATTTTATCGAGCAAACTGATGAGAAACCCATGCATAAGAGATGCCCAATCATATTTAATCATGCCATCAATATTGTTGATGTATGGTGTTAAAAATTCTCCTAATGTGAAGTTTGAGTTGGAGAAAAGCAACATCGTCATCAAGTGGAGACAAACAAGTTTTATAAAATCAGTTTCAAACCCTTATTTATGTTTGACTTTCCAAATTTTTTATTAGCTTTGAAGTAGCGGGCAAGGAATTCAGGTTTTGGAGCAAACACATCCAATCTCTTTTCCAGATTTATTGATCATTGTCCCTCTACTATTAAGATCCCAAATATCTCACTTATATCTTTGGGTCTTATTTGGGTACTGCTCTTCATGTCAAAACTCCTCCTTTCCTTTTTGTAGAGCTTGATAATGGATAAAATATTTTTTTTTGGTTTTTTTGTGCTGAATTTCTACCACTTCTTCGTTGTAGTAAGCATTGAAAATCTCCCAGAATGGAGCCTTGTTAAGCAGTTCAATATGCCTAATTTTTTTTTCCGAATACTAGACAAATCATGATAAAAGCTAACAACATTCAACCTATACTGGTAGAATTTATTCACACCATGTGTAGATTTCACATCACCGCTTGAAGAACTTTCTTTAGCACTGCTCTTCTTGTTGTTCTTTCTTTGTCTTTCCCTCATCTTCATCCTCATTCTAATAATCTAAACACATAAAATTTTAAATTACAAACCTATAATGATAAATTACAAGTACAAAAAATAAAATACACGCGAATTAGAATAAAATATAGGCTCAAACAATAAAGTGCATGTGTATTTACATAGTACACGTGGTCCAAAATAAAAAGTACACGCGCCTTAAATATTAAGTTCATGTGAATTGGAATAAATATAAGCTTTATAACATAAATTACACGCGATTTAATGAAAATACAGGCATGGAAACATAAAGTACACTTGACATTGTATTAATTAAGTAACATATTCCAATAGAGTACGCGCGATTTTAACAAATTACATTGAATTTTCAATAGAGTACATGAATGTTTAACAAAAGTACATGCAATATTTTGTTAACACTTCATACAAATCTCAACAAAATACAAGAAATTCGTAAAAAATAATTTCAATTCCCTATTGTCTGTTACATGGTAATACCCAAGACCTGTTGTTTGAAAAGTTATAAACCAAGATTCTCTGTTCATAATATATTCACATAATAAGTGATACAGTAGATCCATCCTAAGCTCATCAACACTTTCAAAACCTCTTAAGCAATACGTCTCAATTCGTTTTGCTAAATCCTTTACTTTCGGTTTAGCTACTTGTAACTTTTTTACATCAAAAGTGCACTTAATGTCTTTTAAGTAGTAGTAAAAACAAAGTAACTTTTGCACTTTATCATTGATGCAAAGAGAAAAATATATTTTTTCATCATAAGTTGCATTGGCTAGCAATGTGAAAGGTTTTGTATTGTTAAGATCTTCAAAGGTGCACCCAACAATTTTGTAGTTGAACATGCTTGATGGTATGATTCCTAAACAATAACATAACCATAATACTTCTTACAAACAGTTAAATTGCATTCAAATGCCGCTAGAGCGGACCACAATAATATAGGATATATTGAATATGGATAGGACATATGTATTATATAAAGTACACACACATCAGATTGAACCAAATCAATTTCAATGTGCGTATAATTTATGAATTTACGTGTATTGTTTGAAAGTACATGCAAATTCATAAAGTACACGGACATAATACACAAAGTGTTTGTATATTCGCAGTCCTAAATAAATGTCACTGGCGCGAACCACGATTAATATAAGACCTATACAAGTACAAAGAGCATGTACATATTCCAATCATGTATATATTCCCAGTACTCAATAAATAATGTATACACAAGGAAATTTATAGTGATGAAATACATAAATGTGCAGTCCTCAACGTGAAAAACGTGTGTTTTGCATTTAAAATCAGGGCAACAAATGTACTTTTTCATTTCATGAACAAACATAATGTGATTTCATCAGTCCATGTATAATTTTTACAAATTTAAACAATGAGAACACAAAATAAATAATAAAATAAGGAAAAAGTTACATAAAACCTAAGGACAGCAAAATAATACATGGAATACACAATACAAGGACGAACAAGTGATATCAGAAACATAATGCTAAGCACACAACATTTATAGAGTGTATGGTATAATCTTAAGAACAAAACTTAAGAACACAATATTATATTTAATTCACAATATATTACATCAAATATATATATATATGAGCATGTATCCGTACCTGTTAGTGTTGTTTGGAATAATTTGATCGAGAATGTAAAATATTTATTAGAACTTTCACGATTAGGGTTTTGATCGCTTGAATTTCTGTGAAGTGTGTTTGTTTTGGAATTCATGGGTATTTATACGTTGTTGTTGGACCAAAATTTGATTGAGAATAAGAATAGTTTTGAAGTTTTGATCGAAGAGACAACACGATTAGGGTTTTGATCGAAGAGAAAATACAATCACTTTGACGCTTAAATTTCTATGAAATGTGTTCGTTTTCTAATTCGGGGGTATTTATATGTTGGACCTAATCGTTTAAAATTTATTGGGCCCATTTTTTTGTTTTAAATTGTTAGTCAAATGACTAGACTATAAAAGGCCTATATTAATATTTCATCGAACACTTTTCCCTCTCTATTGATAAATTAGGGAAAATTTTGGTAAGGGGATAGAAACACATGTCCTTATCCATATTTCACCGAACACCTTTCCTACTTTATCTTCGAAAGAGAGATAAAGTCAAGTGACCATTGATTAAAATGCGAAGCACGCTTCCAATTATGGCAGGCTACCCAAGGAAATAAAAAACATGTTACACACCAGTTGCTCGACAGATAGCCATGTGTAACACATAAGTAACAACTCCCCCATTAGTGAAAACGAGATTGTACGTTCCTCAATGTAAGGCTTTTATATCAAGTCAACATATAATAGTGGGAATGAACAAATTTGATTGTATGCAACTAACATCACTCTTTGAAGTCCCTAAACACACATATATATACGGACGATGGTCTAAACAACAAACATCATTTTTTAATTTTTTCAAATTAAATATTAAACTTAGACAAATTAACTTAAATAAAACTTTGCACCAATTTTAAAACAAGTTGTTGTGATAAAATGATTTATGAAATTTTATCTTAACCTAAAACATCGATATATGTGATAGTAGATAAAATAAATAAACCAAACCAAAACACATTGATGTATAAGGAAAATCCACAATGGGAAAAACCATGGACGATCCAGCCACACAAATTTCAATATGATAAGGTTTTACAAAATTCGACAGATGACTTACTCAACGACTCAATGCCCTCACAAGTATTGACTCATCTTCGATCTCCAACCTCTCATCCACACCGACAATGCAGGAATCCACCCACATAAACTTCCACAACGTGTGAGTCCACACATTCCTCGGTATCTACTGAAAAAATTCAACAATCGTCTATGGATTTGGAACACGGGGTCCACCGCTTATTCACCACAACAGCACACCACTAATTCCACCATGTGTAAACATCAGACACTGTACGGAGTCAACTGCACAAAACTTTTTTGGATGAAGATGAAGAGAGAAACAAACTACGATGACCACAAATAAGATCTCAAAGCATATACTTGGATCATAAACACTTTGGGTGGAATTAGGGTTTGAGAGCTTTTGGAGATGTATAGGAAAACGATTTTCGCTAAAGGTCTCTCTAAAAATAAATGTCTGAACCCCTTTATATAAAAAGTATGTTTTTCGAGACGAGGCATTTTTCTGGAAAGTTCGTTTGAATGAAAAACTATACCTCATTCGAACTAAAATGCAAACTCGTTCGAATGAACAACTAATCTCGTTCGAACCAACTTCAAACGAGCTTCAAATGATATTAGTTATGTAAACAGAAAAATCTTGCTTTATGTTTGTTTGAAGTACGCTTGAACGAATTACTAATGTGGCTCGATCGAAACCCATATAATCATTCGAATGACTTTAAAAAAAAAAAAAAAATTCTTTCAAAATCTTTTAAAAATAACTCCAAAATATTTTGTAAAAAAAACCCAAAAATAAAGTTCCAATGATCAAAATTCATACGCATTCATACATGATAGATCCTCGAAAACATGAATACGGAATAAGGCACGAAACGTGGCATGCTAGGTAATCTCTGAAGCTTATTCGCTACGTCTTCAATCAAACATGCCATAGGCTTGAAAGTCAACAACACAAAGTCTAATACATGACTCAAAATGTTTTGTACGAAATTAAACTAATACAAACAGATTGACTCAATTGGAAATTTGTCCTTACAAATCTCGTCTTTTAGATATTTCGGGATAAAATCAAAAAAAAAAAAAAAACTATAGGCCATCATTCTCTCTAAAAGACTCAATACCCAATCCCAAAGGAAAAAAGTACAAACACTCGACAAACACATACTCTGGGTATCTTTAAGGATAAATTTTCACATCGAGTTAATTTGTAGTATTGGATTATTCCGTTGGTCAAGACACATAGGTTGTTAGGGTGTTATATACACAAGCCTAGTATTGAAGATAAGTAAGCGATCATTGGTTTATAAAACATGTTCAAAGTTTCTTCTTGCTGTTTGCTCATTCCCAAAGGTATATGTAGACCTTTTGATAATTGGAGGGAAAAAAACATTTATGGCCTTAAAATGTTTTAAAAAGATTTGTGAAAAAATAGGATTTTTACAGGTCATCTCAACGACTTGGCTAAGTTCGTTTGAAAGAGATTTATATCTCATTCTAATGAGATATCCAATGAGGATTTTTTTACAAACTCCATCCCCTGTGGAATCTTGTTGGATACCTCATTCGAAGGTCGTTCCAATGGGATTGGTTTACTCGTTCGAACAAGCTTCAAATGAGGTGAATCTTCAAATTCTTGTCTCCACTCAAATCCCGTTCGATCTCTCATTGGATAAACGTTTGAACGAGATAAATACCTTCTTTCGAACAAGATGCCAAGCCATTCGAATGTGCTACGCTTTTCAAAATTTTAGTTTTTTGAATTTTCCCCCACTCTCCCACTACCCCTTTATCTCAGATTGCATCTCCTATATAAGGAGGGCGTGGTAGCAGTTTTAAAATAGGCCCTTCATGTATTTTAAAGCCTAAATTCATTTTTAAAAAGCCTCTACATTTATATTTGATCATTCATGATATAGTCTTTGTCATTCAAACCCATAAAACACTTTCTTCACATTTTTTGGATTGTGCAGTGGATTTTACACTGTAGGTGACATATGAGGTTATCGAACGATTTCGAAGCATGGAGTTACTGTGAAGCTATTGTTGGATTGCACGGTTGCTATAAGCGGAGGTGTGAAGACATTTATCTGGAGAACATGGGAGAATTGAGTGCACTGTCGTGGTTGGATCGATCACTCCCATGTGATATTTTATATAGCAAGTATGAGTACACATTGATAAGTCGGGAAGGCACAAGACATTGATATAATTATTGGGCATAGAATAAGAATATGTTCTTTTTTATATATTTAAGAATTCCTTCCGAGGGGAAGGAGAATGAGCCCTCTACCCACAATGAATAGAGAAAGATTTATTCAATCACATAGTTTGCGCTCCTAGAATATACCACCCTTGGGGTTTTTATTTGATTGTATTGAAAGTCCCAGGAGTCAAGTGTCGTAAATCTTTTGTCTCTTTTACAAAACCTTGATTATAGTTAATTTGTCTAGGCTTGGTCGTCTAAGGTTTTTCACATATGGGTTTTCCTCATATATTAACATCTCATGTTATTATCAAAACCAATATTGCATGCAAACTTAGTAATTAAGTTAATCAAGATTAAAATTGGTAATTAATTGATAAGCATGTTTATAATGACTTGAGTGTATTTTACAATCTGGGTAATCATTTAATAAATTAATTCTTAAGTAGAAAATATATAATTTCAATTGGTATCAGAGCGAATCAACCAAGTTGGTGTTTTCACATTAGGGTTGCAAATCACAACATGAGGTAGTTTTTTTTCTTCTTCATTAAGTTTTTTGGTATTACTTGATTGTTATATATAGGGTTCCTATTTCATGTTTATGCACACCGGATTTTAACTTTTCAATCAATCTTTGTGTGTTGTTGCCTTGTAATTTTGTATATATTTTTCTCTTTCAATACTCATTTTTTGGGGAATTTTTTATCATCCAAAAATATTATGTATTTTGCCCCATTCCATGAATTTCATTTTTTTCACAATTTTTTTTTTGTTGAAATAGTAATATTTCATTCATGGTTGTCATTTCATTTTGTTCTTTTTTGGCTAATTATATACTATTGTTTTTACTGATTGGGTTGGTTCAACTGTCTTGGATGTTTTGAGAGTTTTGGTTCGTTTGTTGATGGAGTAGGGTTCTTGCTAGTGTTTCACTCTATTCCAGTCCCCTTTGTTTTCCTTTTTAGCCCAGTTTATCCTTCATATCTATTTTCTTATGACTCGTCATTATCGTGCATTCGGTAACGACAAACCTATGGAGGTCCCGAAGGTGGGCGGCCGCCCACCCGGGTTTTTCGGAATTTTTTTCCCGAGTATAGGTTTTTTTTTTTTTGGACCTATGTGTAATATTTAATAATAGAAGGTGTAATAGTTTTGGGGGAAGAAACGAAAATAACCAAACTCAAATCTCTACACATACACAACAGCACACGACTGATTTTTTTCATTTACCCTAAGTTCCCAAGCCCAACAAACAGCCGCCACCTCTCTTCTTCTCTTTGTTCTCTCTACCGCCGGTGGTCCGGCTTAGCGGCAGGCTCCAGCTCTCTCTCTCTCCACCAGACCAGCTACTCCAGCTCTCTCTCTCTCCACCGCTACTCGGCGTCAACTCTCTCTCTCTCTCCACCAACTACTCCGCCGACCGGCGACAGCAGCGGCGTGACGCCGTGCCGTCCCTCCCTCTTTCTTCTCCTAACAAACAGCAAAGGAGCACAGGCTGGTAATTTTGACATTGTTAAATTAGATTGTTGCTTGTTGACATTGTTAATTTAATCTAAAAACATTGTTAGTTTATTTTAAAAACATTGAAAAAAATTAGTGTGTTCTAAAAATTAGTTTATTGAAAAATAATTAGTTTATTGTAAAAACATTGTTAAATTAGATTGTTGACATTGTTAATTTAATCTAAAAATTAGTGTGTTCTAAAAATTGTTGATATTGTTAATTTAATCTGAAATATATTTTCAGTTTTGGGCAATTATGTTGAGTAATTGTTAGAATAGAAGTATTTGTCAATGATTTAATATATTTTTAGAGCTAAAAATGTGCATATAACTCAAAATAACCCAAAAAAAAAATCGCCTCGGGCAGCCCCCGAACCCCCGGTATTATTCTAAACTTTCGCACCCCCTAACGAAAATTTCTGGGTCCGCCACTGCTCCTGCTCCTAGGGAAATGCAGATGTTCCTTGTGTCCACATACGATGGGAAACACTTTGGGCATAACTTCAGTTCATTGCCCTCGATTTCACGTAAGGTCCATCGTACGTGAAAAAATAGTCCACCTTGCATAGTTGTCGGAGACCACTATTTTCGGTTGGTTAGTCCATCATGGGTGGAATTTTTTGTTTTATCATCGTGATATCATTTATCTCGACCTTGTCCAGAATTTTTTTTCTAGCATTGTCTCTAGAAGGGGCTTAATCTCTACAGTTGGGGGCTGAGAGATTGTTATTACTATTGATTCTATAGCCTTTCTTATTTATCTTCCCAGGTCCCCGATGCTACTTATCCTTGGTCCAACCGTGAGAGTCGTGATATTGAGGTTACTATGACTGCCGTGTTAGAGAGACGTAGGCCCGACACCTCCACCATCTATCACTTAGATTTTAGAGCTAACATTCGAATCCTTTATTGGATAATTTGCGCGTGCGTCAATCTATGTATGAATCATGCAAAAATCACATGGGATCACGTGCGTCTTATGTATGAAATCAGTCAGGGTGCTATCATCGTCCTCCCTGGCCCTGCTCATATTTTTTCTATTACGAGTCTAGTTCAAAACTCTGGGTCTTCTCCTACTAGACACGCTCTTCTTTTTGCGGTTATCATCACACGCCATTGTTTAGATGCTATGTATCCTATTCTCCATTCGGATGTTCCTTTTACTACCTTTCAAACGATTGACCGTCATTCTTTGAATAGGTCGCAGAGTTATCTTCTCGATGCCCAAGCACATTATCCTGGCATCCCTCCCACTCAGTCGGCATCCTCCCAGTCTCCTTATGTTTCCTCTCCTGTGGGGTGGGGCACATTCCTTCTCATCCCCCTCCACCCGCATAGTCAGTGAGCTTAGGACTCTTCATGCATGGGTAAAATAGATTTCTTCCGAGCTCTAGGAAGACCGCCATATGTTTCATGAGATGGTGGCGTAGCTACAGCATGATAGGGAGCGACAGGCTTGCTTGGACCCTATGATGATGCAATATTTTGTGGAGATGCGCCATCAAAAGTAGTGACGAGCATCCGGTTCATCTCATTCAGCACTGAAACGTGATGGTAGGATAGATAATGCTAATGGTGGTTCTTTTAAATGATCTTTTATTTTCGAGAGTTGTTTAGTTGTTGTGCATTAGAGAGCGGTTCTTATTTTTATTCATGATGTATTTGGTTCTCTATTGTACTTTATTTGTACTTGATACACTGAGATTCATGGGCGGAGTCAGGATTTGATTGGGACAGGCTAACACCGGGAGTTCGAGAGCGGGACCCCCGAGCCGGATTTTTTTGAAGTTATTTAAAAAAATTTGACGAAAATCATCAAAATTCCTATTAAGGGTGGACTGAATTTAAATTTTAACACTACTTTTTTTTTTAATCCCGTAATAGCCAAAGGGGGAGATTTGTAAGAATAAATTTCCACATCGAGTCAATTTGTAATATTAGCTTATTCCGTTGATCAAAACATGTAGGTTGTTAGTGTGTCATATACTCAAGCCTAATATTGAACATAAATAAGCGACCATTGGTTTACAAAATATGTTCAAAGTTTTATCTTATCGCTTGCTCATTCCCAAAGGTATATATAACCCTTTTGATAATTGGAAGAAACAAATATTTTGACTCTTAAAAATGTGTTAAAATGATTTATGAAAAATGGAATTTTTGCCGGTCGTTCTAACGACTTGACTAAGTTCGTTCGAATGAGGTCAATATTTCATTTGAACGAGATATCTAACAAGATTTTTTTTTGCAAAGTCTATTCCCTTTGGAATCTTGTTGGATACCTCGTTCGAATGTCGTTCCAATGAGATTGGTACCATCGTTCGAATGAGCTTCAAACGAGGTGAATTCTTAGCATTATTTCCTCTACTGGAATCTCGTTCGATCTCTCGTAAGATAGACGTTGGAATGAGATAAGGACCTTCGTTCAAACGAGATGTCAAGTCGTTTGGACGAGTTGGCGCACTTAAAAAATAGTTTTTTTTTACTATTTTTTCCCCACTCTCCCACTACCTCATTATCTTAGATTCCATCTCCTATATAAGGAGGACGTGTGAGTAGTTTTAAAAGAGGCCTTTCATGTATTTTAAATCCTAAATTCATTTTAGAAAAACCTTTCCATTTATCTTTGATCATTAATGATCTAGTCTTCATCATTCAAACTCATAAAAAAATTTCTTCATACTTCTTGGGTGTGCAATGGATTTTGTAACGTGGGTGACAATTGAGGTTATCGGAGGATTTCGGGCATAAAGTTTTTACGAAGTTGTTGCTAGATTGCATGGTTGATTTAATACGAGGTGTGAAGACATTCATCAGCGTAGGCTTGAGAATTAAAGTATCGTAAGTCTTTTATCTCTTTTGTGAAACCTTAAAACTGGTAATTAATTGACAAGCATGTTTAGAATGACTTGGACTGTATTTTACAATATGGGTAATCATTTAATTAATTGATTCTTACGTAGAAAATCCGTAATTTCAATATCTGTGCACGCTTTTAAACTTTGTCGCATGTTGCAAACCTGCACACTTAAACACACCTTCAAATGAAACCTTAAAAATATAACAAAATAAACATGTATAAGAATAAACTCCCCATATGTCTAATAATCCCTACCTAGGTAAGACGTCTCCTCCTGATATACAGATCTCATCTTACCACTAAAGTAAAAAATACCCTCCCCCTTAATTTTCATGAATAGACAAATTAAGAATGCAAAAAATTATTTCCCCCCTATAAACTATTTATCCCTCTATTGAGAACATACGCACTAATTTTTATAAAAAAAACTCAAAAGAGAAACAAAATCTTTTTGTATTTTTCTCATAAGACCCAATAACTGAAAAATCAAAATACAAAAGACTCAAACATACAAGCAATATACACATATGAAAGCTAGTGTATGCAAGCATGCAAGCAACCACCCATAAGATATAAAACATGAAGAATCATGAGAAAACATGCAAGAATTAATCACTCTAACATTTAGCACCTCCAAAATCTATTTCTTAACCTAAATAGATGAATACTTAATGTGTCGGGTTTTGGAAACCACGGGGAGATTAGAATTCAACTTTCTAGGGTCTTTTCAAAGATTATAGCAAAAATGCACAAGGTGACCTTTCCTAATGCAGTGTGCGAAGGTTTAAATGAGACGAGAAATAGGACTTAGGTTGACCTTTTCTAACACCCTCGGTTGTAGTTAACCTGCTAAAATAAGTGATGGTCTTGGCTTTAGCAACGAAATTATTAGAATCATGGAAGTCAGTACTATAACTAGAAACACTACTTAAGTTTCTCAAATCATCTTTTAACCTCAAATTCCTAAACTCAAGCAAAGAATTAAACTCTTAAATTTTTAAGGACTCCTTTTTCAAATTTCCAATAACTCTTAGAAGGTTATCTCTCTCCCCCTCAATGCAAGCGAACTTATCCCTAAGAGCCTTCTCACGTGCCCTTAAAAATTTTAATCAATATATCATTATCCTCAATGGCACGTTCATTAACCCTAGATATTTTAGAGTTCACTAATTCTTTCTCTAAAATCGAACTCTGTCCTCACTCTCTTTCTTGGACACTTCTAAACTTTTAAAATCAAGATTCATGCCTAGAAGCTTCTCACACAGGATATCTCTTAGAGTTATTCAATTTTAGCCTTAATATCAAAATTTTCTTTTCAAGAATTTTAATTATTTTTGAAAACTTCAACTTCACAACCGTTAATGTTTTAACACGGTTATGAAGCTTATTATACTCATATCAAGTATCAAAGTCATTGACATCTTTAAATGCATTGGAAAACTTATCATAACGATGACTCATGGAGAGAAAAATAAACAAAAACAAATATGTGTGTTTGCACACGTGTGCGTGTGTGTGTGTGTGTGTGTGTGTGTGTGTGTGTGTGTGTGTGTGTGTGAAAGAGAGAGAGAGAGAAGCACACCACACTAAATTGTACAAAATAAGGATCTACATGATAAATTAGAGTTCCATATTTGGTAACAATTTGAAGTTCCTGGAGGCTGATATATATGTAGGATGTTCTAAGCAACCAAAGTCAATTTTTTAGTTTTTTCAAATTAAATATTAAACTTAAACAATTAACCCAAGTAAAACTTTGCACCAATTTTAAACTAAGTTGTTGTGATAAAATAATTTACCAAATTTTATCTTAACCTAAAATATGCATATTGGGGATAGCAGTTAAAATCAAACCATAACATGCCGAGGTATGAGAAAAATCCATAATGGGAAAAATCTCCGACGACCCAGCAACACAAATTTCTCTATGATAAATTTTTGGAAAAGTCAAGCAATGACTTACTCAACGACTCAATGCCCTTGCGAGCCATGACACGTCTTTAATCTTCAACCTATCTTCCACAGTGACAATGCAGGAATCCACTCACGCAAGCAACCACAACGTGTGAGTCTATACACGCATCCCTCGAACAGGTTCAACAACCTTCTACGGATTTGGAACACAAAGTCCACAGCTTCTTCACTGCAACACTACACCATGGATCCCACTGTGTATATACAGTAGACAGTGTATGGAGTTCATCGCAAGAAACTTTTCTCGATTAAGATGAAGAGGAAACAAACTATGGTGCCCCCAAACAAAATCACAAAAGCATATAGAAAGATAAAACTTAGATCTTAAACATATTGGGTGAAACTAGGGTTAGGGAGGTTTTGCATATGCACAGGAAATGATTTTCACTAAAAGTCTCTCTAAAAACAAATGCATGAACCCCTTTATATAGAAAACACATTTTTTAAGAAATTTCGTTGGAATGAAAATAAGACCTCGTTCAAATGAAAATGCAAACTTGTTCGAACGAAACTACACCTCATTCGAACGAATAACCAATTTCGTTTGAACCGTCTTCGAATGAGCTTAAAACGATATTAATTCTGTAAACATAAAAATCATATTGGATGTTCTTTTGAAATTCGTTTGAACAAATTGATAATCTCGATCGAACGAAACCATAAAGTCGTTCGAACAAATTTAAAACAAAAATATTTTTGTTTTCAAACAACTCCAAATAATTTTATAAAAACAAACACCCGAAAATAAAGTTCCAAGGATAAAAATAGATACGCATTCGTACCTGAAAGATCCTCAAAAACATGAAGACGAAACCTGGCATGAAACACAACACGATATGCAATCTCTAAATCTTGGACGCTACATCTTCAATTAAACACATCATAGGCTTGAAAGGTCAATAACCCAAAGCCTAACCTATGACTCAAAAAGTTTTGTCCGAAATTAAGCCGGTACATACAAATTGACTCAATTTGAAATTTGTCCTTACAAATCTCCCCCTTTTACTATTTTATGATAGATAAAAAATAAATATACATTTGGGCCATTAACCTCTCTGAAGACTCAATCCCCAACCCCAAAAGGAAAAGTTATAGATGCTTGTTAGACACATACTCTGAGTAGCTTCGCATACTTGTAAACTTTGGCGCATGTTGCAAAACTGGACATTTAAACACACCTTTAAATGCAACTTGAATATATAATCATATAAACATGCATAATAATAAACTCCCCCAATGTCTAACAATCCCGAACCAGGTAAGACGTCTCCCCCTAAGATAAAGATCTCCTCCTAACACAAAAGTAAAAAATACTATTTATCCCCTTTTTTTGTTCAGTAATAGACAAAGTAAAAGAGGATAAAATTATTTCTCCCCCATAAACCATTTCTCCCCCTAAATGTGAGAACATACGATACAAATTGAAAAAAATAAAAATAAAACAAAATCATTTTTTTTTTGTATTTTTCTCGTAAGACCCTATAACTGTAAAAGCAAAATACAAAAGACTCAAACCAGAGACAACTAGCAAACACATATATCATAAAATACAAAAGCTAGTGTATACAAACATGCAAGCAATCACCTATTTGATGTAACATATGAAGAGTAATAAGCAAGCATGTGATAATCAATCAATCTAACATAGTGCCTCTAAAATCAATTTTACTACACTAAAACACTCTTTTAGTAAGAGAGCTATTTTGTAATTGCTAACAATATTTTACCATTACTATTTATTACCATAATTTACCATTACTATTTATTACTATTTATTACCATAATTTATCACCTATAAGTGTTACTAAGTTTAGCTACCCTTTTTAAATGCAAAAATTATAAGTTACGCATTTTTCACAAAACACTAAAAAAAAGGTCGACATTATCCCTCCCAAATGAAATTTTCACTCGCGACTCCCAAACAAAAAGCCCTTAAAGTTTGAAAGGGTTCATCCCTAAAAATCTCACTCGCTCAATTCTTATTGCGGATACACTCCCTCATGTCATCATTTTCTTAATCGTCCAATTCAGGCTTTATCTACTTAGTAAGACTCATTGCTACATGATTCTTTTATTTTTCCACCTTTTACATTTTTAAAGTAACTGTCAAAATTTATTGATTATATTATTTGGTGATGCTTAATGGGATATTTGTGTTTTGGTCAGAAAAAAATGAGTGAAGTGGGTTTTGGTAACAATTAACATTTTTAGTGTAATCCCTTACGGTTAAATAGATTTATGATTTTGCTCTGAATTGATTACTGTAACAACGCGCCTATTCTAATACCGGGAGACCAAAACTCTACTAAAATAAAATAGGAATTTCAGTATCGTTTCATTCCACTACACCATAAATGCCATCTTGTCATGGTTAAAAACTGTGACAAGGCAAACTTGTCACGGTCAAAGATCGTGGCAAGTTTGGG
The DNA here is from genome assembly GCA_949130495.1 of Sambucus nigra. Lineage (NCBI taxonomy): Eukaryota > Viridiplantae > Streptophyta > Magnoliopsida > Dipsacales > Adoxaceae > Sambucus > Sambucus nigra. The sequence continues at coordinate 75,043,670 of OX422210.1, read as the reverse complement.
GGTGACAAAGGAAATTGTCACGGACTTGTCACGGTCAAAGTCTGTGACAAGTATTTAACTTATCTTGGATGTCGACCATGACAAGTGTAATACCCCGTATTTTTGTGATATTTATTTATGGGATTAATTGAATTAAATGTGTATTAATTGGGAATTAATCCGGATAAAATACTAACGATATGTGAGTTGGTATTTAATTATAATGTGTACATACGACGATATATGAATATTGAAATTATTAAATTTTTCGTGAGATTGATATACGGCAATTTTGGAAATTTTGTTGAGACGCGTGTGACAGTCGCGTCAAGAAAGTAATTATTTAATTAAAAAGTGAATTTTATTTCTATTAACCGTATGGTCATTTTGAGTGCGCCAACGCGTCCGAAAAGGTCGAAATAGTCAGAAAACACTAGCTGGGGCTTCAGTTTGGGTCCCGGGGCATTTTTAGCTCATACCGGTAACTTAAAAGGGTATTTTGGTAATTTTAGGAATTAAAACCCACGAAAATTAGAGTATAATTTTGATTAATAAATAAACCCACCAACCCATTATCAGCACTAAACTAAGTAGTGGGCTACGGGAGAAGTTTAGAATAGAAGTTAAGGGTCCAAAAATAAACCCCCACCTCCATTGTCATCATCTTTAGAGAAGAACTTGTAGAGAGAGAGAGAAAAGAGAATTCTGAAGAGAGAGAGAGAGAACAATTCAACCTTCAAGATTAAACATCAAATTCAGAGAAAGATTAGAGGCAAGTGATTTAATTACAATTGATTCAATGTTATGCTTTTCCATGTTTAGGGAAATTATCGGATTTATCTTGGAAGAATGATATAGACCCATGAATTTGAAGATTAAAACTATGAACTATGTTAGGAATTGCATGTAGACATATTCTGGACAAATTATGAATTCAAAATATGACCCTTGATGATCTAAAAAACGGATTTAAGAAGAGATTTATTAATGTTCTTGAAAGAAATAGAAAACTAAGGTTCTTGATGAAGTTTTGATCCAAACAAAGACCTTGGTTGATGAATTATTGGTTTTAGAACGTTAACAATGTTGTAGGATGGTTGTATGATGATATTATAACGTTATATTAGAGTTTCATGCTTTATAATGAAGTTTTGGGACATTTTGAGGACTGCAAAATGAAGCAGTCCGTAGCCTACCTGGTGCAATCGATCGATCGATATTCATCAGTCGATCGATCGACCACCATCGATCGATCGAGGTTCAAGGTCGATCGATCGACCTTCCCAGAAAGAGTAAAATTTTCCTAGTTAAATTTTAATGATGTTAACCCTTAGAAATTATTATTGGAGACTTTATGAATATCCTTAGACTTAAGGAAGACCAGTAGGTATGGTTATAAAATTTGGACCTTAATTAGAATTCAAATTGAGGAATTATTCTAAAACCTAATGAAATCCGATGAGTGAGATAATGTTAGAGTTAAAAGAGTAAATTTGAATAATTTGGTGAAATGAGGTTTGGGGCAGAAGTAAGGACCCGAAGAATAATGATGTTATATGTGGGAATAATAGGAGACTTAGTAATCCCTTTGAGATGGGTTTTAAGTACAAGAAGCGATGACGTGAGATGTGTCGACAGTCTACCTTATATATTATCGGAAGACTTAAAAATGCATAAAATTGAAATAATGGTATAGGGATGTAGAATATACCTTTATTAATAGTAAGATATCTAAGACGTGTGAATGCTTAGTATATTACTTATGTGTATGACATACCTACCATACTTGCTATCACGGGAGGTTTACGCTCGCTTTGGGCCATCTAATATTTGTGTGCCCGAATTTAGATTGGTACCTTAAGAACATAATACTAGAATGACTTATTTGTGAGTTAATAAGTCAGCTGACTATGGAGCGTAGGTATGTACGTGACCCATGGATATGTTGAATTATGTTCGCCTCCATTTTTGTGTGTTGTGTTTATTCTAACAATTCCTGAGAGATTCGGAATTTGTAATCCTTATGTACGTGATGTACCGGGATGGATAGCAGAGTATGTGTGCACCGCAGCTTAGCCTCGGGGTGCTTATATTGTATATTTATGATGTGAATAATATACGGTTAAATGAAAAGGAATTGTGATGTTTATTTATGAGAATCATTTATAGTAACTCCTTGAGAAGATAAATAAGGGGATAACCTCCAGTAAACGGTAATGCTAATAATTGAGAATCCGAGTTCAAGTAAAGCTATCTATTTAAGTGATAACATTGGGAATTCATATTGTGAATCGAGTAGTTGGGTTAGAACTTATGATGGTTTAGTTAGATATAAATAACACATGAATGGGTACCGGAACGTTAGGAGTGCACAGTTAGACGAGAGGTGAGTATTTCATATAAGAGCACGTCCTAACATGTATCTTGCATTCATTGTTTTAAATGTTATTAAAGCACTTGCTGTTTTTAAAATACTCTCCACATTCGGGCTCTGACCCGTTTGCTTTCAAATCTATCTTTTTGTAAAAACCATTTTAGGTGCCCAGCCACAAGGACACCATGCATAGGAATTCTATATAGGTGACGAGCTGTAGCTGTTGTGGAAGTTACATGACCTTGATAGTAGACGCCTCCTTTTCTTGTCTTGATTCCATATTCAGATTCATCATTTGTAGGGCATGTCGCCCATTTCTTTTAGAGATACTTTACATTTCAGTTATTCAGAATTTTGGTTTGTAATTAATTCAGGATGCAAACTTGTTTTATTTTTTTTCCATATTGGGATTGTTGTGAGGAGTATTTCCTCTAGACTCTTTATTACTTGTTTATTACACTATTGGGACTTTATTGTGAATGGTTATGTTATTCTTTCATAATTCTTTTATTGCATGTTAATCATATTTAAATTTAAAATTTGACAACTTACTTTTTAAATACTAGGTGGTTAGAAATCATTAAAATGTTTTCGACAGTGATGCTATTAACTGAACCAACTTGGCATTTTGTATTAATTTAATAAAGGAGTAGCTACCCGGTATTTAATTAGTCGGGGTGTCACAGGTGGTATCAGAGCATCAGGTTCTAGTGTCCTTTAGGATCTGTACGGCTTATTATGTTTCCGCTGAGCTTTCTTTGATATAGAGCCCTATATTTTAGGACTGTTGTATTCTTTTATGTATGCTTCGCTCTTCAGCTATTTTAAGTTTATAACTGCGAACTTATAAAATTTACTCTTATTTCAGATGCCTCTACGACGTGCACCACTGGTTCCTAGGAATGCACAGCCCGAGCCACAGCCAGCTCCAGTACAGGGCACCATGAATGCCGCCGAGGTTGCAGCCATTGTAGCCCAAGCGTTAAATGCCGCTCTCGCCGTCGTACAGCAGGCACCACCCCAGGCGCCGGTAGCCACGCCAGTTCAGGCACATGCATTCCCGTCTGCTTGAGAACGCGTTCGTGATGCTTTTCAGAAAGCACACCCTCCGGAGTTCGCAGGTAGCTCCGATGTTGTGGTATCTAGTCAGTGGAGGAAAGATATTCAGAGGCACTTGAGGATGTATGAGTGCACCGATGTTCAGAGGCAGATACTAGCTACTTTCAAGCTAGTGGGAGCTGCATTGCAGTGGTGGGAGTCTATTACCACCGCAGAGGAGAGAGATACTCTCATGATACAGGAGTTCTGGGTGCGATTCGACCGCAAATATTTTCCGTCAGCTGTTCACACGGAGATGAGAAGGATGTTGATGAGCCTCAAGCAGGAGGGAAAGACTGTGGCCGAGTATGAGGCCGAATTCACTAACTTACTAAACATTGTACCAGATGAGGTATCGACGGAAGAGAAAAAGATTCAGAAGTTCACAGATGGATTGACTTGGAGGATCCGTCAGCATTTGTTAGGGAATCTCTCTTTAGCCACTTACTATGATGTGGTTAATGTTGCACTACTACACTGTCAGGATCACCGCTTTCACATGGCTGAGAGCAAGAGATCAGGAGAGTCCAGCCATCAGGGCAGGATTGGGGGAAACGGTGCCAGTGGGGCACAATCTGTTCAGGGGCAGAGGCAGGGTGACCAGGGTTCCCAGCAGGGGGTTCATAAGAGGTTCAGATCTGGAAATTTCAGGCACGGACAGGGAGGTTTTAGGCAGGGCCATCAGGGTCCGAACGGACATCAGGGCCAGCAGGGTCAGAATGGTCAACATCAGTTTCAGCCGGGCCAGCAGGGCCAGGGGAGGAATGGTAACGGCCACCAGGGCCGAGGGCAGCAGGGAAAGCAAGGGGGAAACTTCCAGGGGAAGTGTTTCATTTGTGGTAAGATTGGCCACAAACGTTAGGATTTTCCTGATAAGGGCAGGGCCCCACAGCAGAAGCAGCAGGGTGCTCGACACGAGTCGCAGAGGCCTATGTTTCCCTCCGCCCTCCCAGCACCACCGCAGATGGCAGCATTACCACCCATTCCAGCAGTCCCAATTCAGCAGGGACAACTTCAGTATGGGAGAGTGTATCAGCTCCGGCAGGTCGCAGCCCCACAGGATCCACCAGCTATTGAGGGTATGTTCTCTATTCAGAGGACTCTGGGGCGCATTTTATTTGACACGGGGGCTACACACTGTTTTATTGCTATGAGATTTGCACGCACTATTGGGTTATTAGACACCGCAGAAGCACCGCTACTTGTGTAGACTCACCGTTGAGTAGGGGCTCCATGATTTCGCTTATATGTAGAGGTGTGGGTATAGAGATCGGGAGGTTTACTTTACCCGCTGACATGTTAGTGTTAGAGATGATCGAGTATAATGCCATTATTGGTATGGATTGGCTAGTAGCGTACCGAGCCATGATTGACTGTTTTAATAGGAGTATTATCTTTGTCATTCCCGGGCAAGAGATGTTTTTAGTGGCGATGCCTCGCCCTGAGGGAGGATCGTCCACTCATTTTTACTAAATAGAGGAGGAGACCTCTAAGGAAGTGGTGATACCAATTGATTCGATTCCGGTTGTTCGAGAGTTTGCCGATGTATTTCAGGATATACCTGGATTACCTCTGAGTAGAGAGATAGATTTTGTGATTGATTTGACACTGGGCACTTGGCCTATTGCCCGCGCACCTTACCGTATGGCTCCAGCTGAGATGAGAGAGTTACGGGATCAGATTGAGCAGTTGTTGGGTCAGGGGTTTATCCGGAGGAGTACTTCGTCGTGGGGTGCCCCTGTGCTATTTGTAAAGAAGAGGGATGGATTGTTGAGATTGTGTGTGGATTACCGGGAGTTGAATAAGGTCACGATACGGAATAAGCACCCGTTGCCCCGAATCGATGACTTATTCGACCAGTTTAGAGGAGCTTCTTTCTTCTCAAAGATTGATTTGCGATCGGGATACCATCAGTTGTGTATCAGGGAAGAGGACGTCTCGAAGACTGCTTTCTTAACGAGATATGGTTCCTACGAGTTTCGGGTTATGCCTTTTGGCTTGACCAACGCTCCAGCCGTGTTTATGGACTTGATGAATAGGGTGTTCAGAGAGTTCCTGGACCAGTTCGTCATTGTCTTCATTGATGACATTCTGGTTTACTCCCAGACAGAGGAGGAGCATGCCGAACATTTGAGGCAGGTTTTGCAGATGCTACGTCAGAACGAGCTGTATGCAAAGTATGAGAAGTGCGGGTTTTGGCTGAAGGAGGTTCAGTTTTTGGGGCATATTATTTTCTACCAGGGGATATCTGTTGATCCGGGGAAGGTATCCGCGGTGAGGGAGTGGGGACAGCCCACGACACCGACTGATATCCGTAGTTTCTTGGGCCTAGCAGGATACTACAGGAGGTTTATTCGGGGTTTCTCAAAGATAGCGAGTCCTTTTACACATCTGACTTGTAAGGGTGTGCCATTCATTTGGAGTGATGCCTGTCAGTTGGAATTTGATGAGTTGAAGGACAAGTTGACCTCAACACCTGTGTTAGCATTGCCGAGACCAGGAGTTGAGTATCTAGTTTACACTAATGCGTCCTTACAAGGACTTGGAGGTGTATTGCAGCAGGAGAGTCAGGCCATAGCTTATGCTTCCCGTAAGCTTAAGCCTCACGAGAAGAATTACCCCACTCATGATTTGGAGTTAGCGGCAGTGGTATTTGCCCTTCGGATTTGGAGACATTATCTTTTGGGGGAGAAGTTTCGATTGTTCACGGACCACAAGTCCCTACAGTACCTATTCACGCAGAAGGAGTTGAATATGCGACAACGGAGGTGGCTTGAGTTTGTGAAGGACTATCAGTTTGATATCCAATATCACCCGGGGAAGGCTAACGTGGTAGCAGACGCGTTGAGCCGTAGGCCAGTAGATGAGGTGGCAGGGGTGTGGAAGGCAAAGTGGAAGGAGTTGGGACACCAGGATGCAGTGACCCGATCATTTATGTCGGTGATGACTGTTACACCGCAGATTGTCACGAGAGTGGTAAAGGCACAAGCAGATGACTCGTTCTGTCAGGAGCAGCTAATTCGATTATTAGCAGAGGGAGCCGAGTCCTATACCGTTAGTTCAGACGGGGGATTACGCTTCAATGGGAGACTGGTAGTTCTGGAAGGGGAGGAATTGCGACACGAGGTGATGGCAGAGTCGCACGGCTCACAGTTCGCGGTACATCCCGGTGGGGACAAAATATACCAAGATATGAGACGTCAGTATTGGTGGAGCGGGATGAAGAGAGATATTGCCGTGTTTGTTTCTAAATGCGCCACTTGTCAACTGGTAAAAGTGGACCATCAGAGACCGGCAGGACTTCTACAGCCATTAGAGGTCCCGATGTGGATGTGGGAGAGCATCTCCATGGACTTTATCACGGGGTTGCCTACGTCACAGAGAGGTCACGACTCCATTTGGGTAATTGTGTACAGGTTGACCAAAGTCACTCATTTTCTACCCGTAAGGACCGACTACACTACGGGACAGTATGCCCAGCTTTTTATTGCAAAAATAGTGAGACTTCACGGTGTGCCCCTAAATATCGTGTCTGACCGAGACAAGATATTTGTTTCACGGTTTTGGGAGAGTTTTCAGGAGGCCATGGGTACGGAATTGCGGTTGAGTACGGCTTATCATCCACAGACCGATGGGCAAACCAAGCGTACAAATCAGATGTTGGAAGACATGTTGCGGATGTGCATTATTGACTTCGGGGGTGGATGGGAGCAGTATCTTCCACTGGTGGAGTTTGCTTACAACAACTCCTACCAGTTCACCATTGGTATGGCTCCATTTGAGGCGTTGTACGGTAGACCTTGTCGTTCCCCAGCATGTTGGTTGGAGGTGGGGGACAACAAACTACTTGGGCCGGAAGTGATTCAGGATACTTCGACAAGGATAGAATTGATACGGAGTCGCATTCGAGTAGCATAGGATCGACAGAAAAGCTACGCTGATGCGAAGAGGTTCTTCAGGGAGTTCCAAGTGGGGGACCAGGTTTTACTCAGAGTATCTCCTATGAAGGGGATTATGCGATTTGGGAAGAAGGGGAAGTTGGCACCGAGATACGTGGGACCATTTCCTATCATCGAGCGGATTGGGTCTGTTGCGTATAGACTTGGATTACCGGAGCATCTACACAGGATTCATTATGTGTTTCATATTTACTCGCTAAGGAAATATCGTAGAGATGATTTGGCTCATTCTCACATTGCTTTGGAGGACATTGATCTCCAGCCCGATAGCTCCTACGAGGAGGGGCCGATTGCTATTTTGGACCAGAGTGAGCGGAAACTGCGGTCAAAGATAGTTCCGTTAGTACGTGTTCAGTGGCGGCATCATAATGTCGAGGAGTCCACATGGGAGTGCGAGGATAAGATGCGCGAACGTTACCCACAGTTATTTTTACCAGGTACTTTCTAGTTCCGAATTTCGGGACGAAATTCTGTTATTAGGGGGGAAGTATGTAATACCCCGTATATTTGTGATATTTATTTATGGTATTAATTGAATTAAATGTGTATTAATTGGTAATTAATCCGGATAAAATACTAACGAGATGTGAGTTGGTATTTGATTATAATGTGTACATACGACGATATATGAATATTGAAATTATTAAATTTGTCGTGAGATTGATATACGACAATTTGGGAAATTTTGTTGAGACGCGTGTGACAGTCGCGTCAGGAAAGTAATTATTTAATTAAAAAGTGAATTTTATTTCTATTAACCGTATGGTCATTTTGAGTGCGCCAACGCGTCCGGAAAGGTCGAAATAGTCAGAAAACACTAGCCGGGGGTTCAGTTTGGGTCCAGGGGCATTTTTAGGCCATACCGGCAACTTAAAAGGGTATTTTGGTAATTTTGGGAATTAAAACCCACGAAAATTAGAGTTTAATTTTGATTAATAAATAAACCCACCAACCCATTATCAGCACTAAACTAAGTAGTGGGCTACGGGAGAAGTTTAGAATAGAAGTTAAGGGTCCAAAAATAAACCCCCACCTCCATTGTCATCATCTTTAGAGAAGAACTTGTAGAGAGAGAGAGAAAAGATAATTCTGCAGAGAGAGAGAGAGAACAATTCAACCTTCAAGATTAAACATCAAATTCAGAGAAAGATTAGAGACAAGTGATTTAATTACAATTGATTCAATGTTATGCTTTTCCATGTTTAGGGAAATTATCGAATTTATCTTGGAAGAATGATATAGACCCATGAATTTGAAGATTAAAACTATGAACTATGTTAGGAATTGCATGTAGACATATTCTGGATGAATTATGAATTCAAAATATGACCCTTGATGATCTAAAAAACGGATTTAAGAAGAGATTTATTAATGTTCTTGAAAGAAATAGAAAACTAAGGTTCTTGATGAAGTTTTGATCCAAACAAAGCCCTTGGTTGATGAATTATTGGTTTTATAACGTTAACAATGTTGTAGGATGGTTGTATGATGATATTATAGCATTATATTAGAGTTTCATGCTTTATAATGGAGTTTTGGGACGTTTTGAGGACTGCAAAACGAAGTAGTCCGTAGCCTACCTGGTGCGATCGATCGATCGACATTCATCAGTCGATCGATAGACCACCATCGATCGATCGAGGTTCAAGGTCGATCGATCGACCTTCCTAGAAAGAGTAAAATTTTCCTAGTTAAATTTTAATGATGTTAACCCTTAGAAATTATTATTGGAGACTTTATGAATATCCTTAGACTTAAGGAAGACCAGTAGGTATGGTTATAAAATTTGGACCTTAATTAGAATTCAAATTGAGGAATTATTCTAAAATCTAATGAAATCCGATGAGTGAGATAATGTTAGAGTTAAAAGAGTAAATTTGAATAATTTGGTGAAATGAGGTTTGGGGCAGAAGTAAGGACCCTAAGAATAATGATGTTATATGTGAGAATAATAGGAGACTTAGTAATCCCTTTGAGATGGGTTTTAAGTACAAGAAGCGATGACGTGAGATGTTTCGACAGTCTACCTTATATATTATCGGAAGACTTAAAAATGCATAAAATTGAAATAATGGTATAGGGATGTAGAATATACCTTTATTAATAGTAAGATATCTAAGACGTGTGAATGCTTAGTATATTACTTATGTGTATGACATACCTACCATACTTGCTATCACGGGAGGTTTACGTTCGCTTAGGTCCATCTAATCTTTGTGTGCCTGGATTTAGATTGATACCTTAAGAACATAATACTAGAATGACTTATTTGTGAGTTAATAAGTCAGCTGACTATGGAGCGTAGGTATGTACGTGACCCATGGATATGTTGAATTATGTTCGCCTCCATTTTTGTGTGTTGTGTTTATTCTAACAATTCCTGAGAGATTCGTAATTTGTAATCCTTATGTACGTGATGTACCGGGATGGATAGCAGAGTATGTGTGCACCGCAGCTTAGCCTCGGGGTGCTTATATTGTATATTTATGATGTGAATAATATACGGTTAAATGAAAAGGAATTGTGATGTTTATTTATGAGAATCATTTATAGTAACTCCTTGAGAAGATAAATAAGTGGATAACCTCCAGTAAACGGTAATGCTAATAATTGAGAATTCGAGTTCAAGTAAAGCTATCTATTTAAGTGATAGCATTGGGAATTCATATTGTGAATCGAGTAGTTGGGTTAGAACTTATGATGGTTTAGTTAGATATAAATAACACATGAATGGGTACAGGAACGTTAGGAGTGCACAGTTAGACGAGAGGTGAGTATTTCACGTGAGAGCACGTCCTAACATGTATCTTACATTCATTGTTTTAAATGTTATTAAAGCACTTGATGTTTTTAAAATACTCTCCACATTCGGGCTCTGACCCGTTTGCTTTCAAATCTATCTTTTTGTAAAAACCATTTTAGGTGCCCAGCCACAAGGACACCATGCATAGGAATTCTATATAGGTGACGAGCTGTAGCTGTTGTGGAAGTTACAGGGCCTTGATAGTAGACGCCTCCTTTTCTTGTCTTGATTCCATATTCAGATTCATCATTTGTAGGGCATGTCGCCCATTTCTTTTAGAGATACTTTACATTTCAGTTATTCAGAATTTTGGTTTGTAATTAATTCAGGATGCAAACTTGTTTTATTTTTTTTTCCATATTGGGATTGTTGTGAGGAGTATTTCCTCTAGACTCTTTATTACTTGTTGATTACACTATTGGGACTTTATTGTGAATGGTTATGTTATTCTTTCATAATTCTTTTATTGCATGTTAATCATATTTAAATTTAAAATTTGACAACTTACTTTTTAAATACTAGGTGGTTAGAAATCATTAAAATGTTTTCGACAGTGATGCTATTAACTGAACCAACTTGGCATTTTGTATTAATTTAATAAAGGAGTAGCTACCCGGTATTTAATTAGTCGGGGTGTCATAACAAGTTCCTGATAAAGGAAAATTTGTCACGGTCAAAGTTCGTGATAAATAAAAAATTGTGATGGACTTTGATCGTGACAAGTTTGTGACAATTTTCATATGTTACGAACTTGTCACAGTCAAAGTCCGTGACAAATCTGAACATAATTAAAAAAAACGTTGGGCAGTATGGCCACTACCATTGCCCAACATTATATTTGTACCTGTTACAACATATTAAACCTATCCAAACAGCATATATATAAAGCGACATTCAATATTCAATAACCAAATCAAATAAATACAAATTTTCATAACCATAACCAACCAATAAATATCCATAACCAAATAAAAAAAATACAAATAATATTCAAAACAAATAAATACAAATAATGTCATGGAGTAGGGTTTTGAGCAGGTCGGAGGAGGAAGGTAGGCCACACTACATATGAATAGATACATCTATTAATTCGTTAAACGCCGCATCACTGATCCAACCACAAATGTGCATTCTCTCTTCCGGGCACAATATGGTTTATGGGAACCTTTACCTCTATATCTTGCATGAAACGTCCATGAACCACACTACCCGGGTGTGTGTTCGGGTCCCTCAATCCCGTAACTATCGAAGTGCCACCAAAGATGTCTATTAAATACATGCTCGGCCAAGCCATTGTATACATAGGCCGTTCGACGGGGGTCAATATGGGAAATGGATCATATGCAGGCGGTGAGTGGGTGCGTATCGGTGATGAGGATGAGAGAGATGGAGCAGTTGCGTCCTCGTCTACCTACTTCCCCATTCCCCTTGCATGAGGTGGACCCCAACTAACGCTTCATGAACTTGAGCATATTGAGGACCGTCACCTCCAACCTTTATAATTTATCGTCGTGGCTGTCCACCTTACGAGACAACCCAATGTTGCTCATCTCAACCTCGGTGATCTTCGACTTATCCACCTAAGAGCTCACCCCCTAGCCCTCCCTTTGTAATCTGCCCGAGCACTTGTCTAAGTGCATTCGTAGCCAAAGATGCCTTGTCAAAATCAGACTGGTTGTCAAGCACTTCCTTAAGCTTTGTCTAAAATGATAAAAAGTACACGATAAGTTAAGTTAAAAAAAAAATTGTAACGTAATTAAGAAAATAAAATAATTGTAAGATATGTTTATAGCTTACAGTCGAGGCTTCCACGCTCTGGGACACCTCCTTATCTTTACTTTTATTTGTCCAAACTTCCACATAAGCATCGAGCCTATGTGGCCTACCCCCCAGGTCCACTCTCGGTCTCTTGAAATAAAATAATGCAGAATTAGTAAAAGCATTAAACCGTCGTCCACCAATTTTGATTCAAATCCATCGGAACTGATCAAATCCAAATGGCCGTCATCCAATATTAATAAAGAACTAGAAGAATACAAGTTAATGACATTATAAGAATATTAATCCATATCATCAACCAAACTAAGCATTGCTTCAAATAAATGGAATACTTATTACAGATCTAAAAATTATTTCAAATTTGGGTAATGTCACGGACTAAGAATTGATGGTTAAACTGAGTAAGATCCAAATTAACATATTCAATAACAAACCAACAATTTTTATTCAAATCCACCGGAACTGATCAAATTCAAATGAATAAAAGCATTAAACTGTCATCGGATATTAACAAAGCACTAGAAGAATACAAGTTAACGACATTATAAGAATACTAATCCATATCATTAACCAAACTAAGCATTGTTTCAAATAAATATAATACTTATTACAAATATAAAAATTGTTTCAAATTCGGGTCATGTCATAGACTAAGAATTAATGGTTAAATTGAGTAAGATCCAAATTAACATATTCAAGAACCAACCCACCCATTTTGATTCAAATCCACCGGAACTGATCAGATCCAAATGAATAAAAACATTAAACTGTCGTCCGATATTAATAAAGCACTAGAAGAATACAAGTTAATGGCATTCTAAGAATACAAATCCATATCATAAACCAAACTAAGCATTGTTTCAAATAATTGGAATACTCATTATAAATCTAAAAATTGTTTCAAATTTGGGTTATCATTTGAAATGGATTGATATTCTATAGGAGCAGCCAAGTCATCCACACTACTGGTTAGACGCTTTAGCGCGTGTAGGATGATTGACCATGGCTCGTTATTGATACACTCTGAGTAAACACTTGCTTGACCTTTTGAAAAGCACAATCAAATGGCCCGTCGCTCACGTGCTCGTCGCTCTTCAACTTGGACAAGTCAACCATGATTAAATTGGTGTCAGGATCAACTGTACAAGCATTTTTATCCTCAACTCTTACCCAATCATTGTAAAACACAACCTCTTTGAAGCTTATATAGTCCAATTCAAATATATTTTAAATGACACCATAGTAAGTCATTTCAGCTTCAACGAGGTTTTTATCTTTCGCGCTTGTTTAAAAATAAGTAAGAGTCTTGTATGAAATTACCAAGTTCTATACATTTGTATTTTCCTTTGTCCACACTTGCACCAAATATGTAACCATTCAATCGATACTTTTTGTATTCGCGTGCCATGCACAAGGGTCCAATGGCAAGACAAGCAAGTCTTGAGGCCGCATCACCCATCTTTAAGAGTTGATATTTTAGATAAATTAAATAGGTTAGTTTTAATGTTTTCTTATAATGTGACATTTAATAAGAGACATTTTCATTATTATTACCTCCTGGGGCACCCATAGCCTAAATTCGTTATCTGATTGTGCCATCATTTTTTGTTTTTTATTTTTCTCACACTCATCATATTTTTTGCATTGATCGTGACGAACATATTACGAAATTAATCATGTTAAAAATTAAAATAATGTAAAAGATAAAATAGTATAAACTTACTTTTTCCATTATTCTACATCTTCATGTGTGTAAAATAGATAACAAGCTACTTTTTCATGTTGTAAAGTCATTAATTTCACTCGCTTGCCCATCACCTGACCACCCATCACTGTTATCCACGCTTCTTGGGTCAGACATATATTCCCGAATGTATATTGATGACTCCACGGTGATGTATTACTATGCAATTGATCCTTCAATGTATCATTTAATCTTCACGTAATCTTTAAAAACTTTCATCAATCTTTCAAATGGATACATACACCAATATTTAACTGGGCTGCAAAGAAGTGCCTCATCGCATAGGTGTTCCAATAAGTGAACACTTATGTCAAAAAAGATGGGGGAGAATACTTCTCCAACACACAAATCGCTTCGGTCACAGCTACTTTTGCAGCCACTATGTGATCTCGATTGACTACCTTCTCACATAAAAGTGATAAGTAGGTGCTAATTTGCATAATAGCCCTCTGCAAAATCCTTTTGCTTGGAAAAACAATGCTTAAACAGTAGACGAAGCAATTGTATGATCACATGCCAATTGTGGGACTTACACTTACGAAAATCATGGGTAACATAATTCACAATCCTTTGCAAGTTGGATGAAAAATTAAATGGATCCTTCAAATTATATATTTTGTAAAGCACCTTCCTATCCTCACTCGTCAAAGTAAACTCACCAAGGGGAATTATTGTCCTTACCATACTATCTTCTTTCAACCATAGTTGTGGCTTAAGTTTCAATGATTTAAGGTATTTTTGTCTATTTTCTCCATCCTTTGAATGAATCCCCCAAGGCATGTGCCCATAATATATTTAGTGATGTTCTTATCCTCATGCATCACATCCAATACATGGAAAACCGAGTTATTCTTCCAATAAGGCAAGTCTCCTAAAATTGACCTCCTGGACTATGCTTTTCTTATCTCAGTTTCATTCCTAGTTGGGGTCTTCTTATGCTTGACACTCTTGAATTTAGGATTATTACCTGGCATATTAGGGCGAAAATTAGAAGATTTACTTTCAATTTATGAACCTAAAAGTTTTCTCAGAGGTAGCCTATGTTCAATCCCGCTCGGTAAAAAATTAGAACCCTTCTCAAATCTAAAACTATGATCGGGGGGCAAAAACCTCTATGGCAATGGTATATATTTTTTTCACTATCGATAAGATACATAGATTCAGTCTTTCTCCATAAATAACTGTGTATTACACTGCATGATAATGTCCCATAAGCTGGAAAATTATGAATTGCCCACATCAACATAGCTTTCAGCGTCAACACTTCTTTTTTAAAATAGTCAAATGCTTGCACACCCTCTTCCCATAACTCATTTAATTCTTCCACTAAAGGATCCAAGTAGACATCCATGTCCTCACGTGGTACCTTTGGCCTAGGTATTAACAAAGACAACACCAAAAATTCAAGTTTCATACACTATGAATAAGGGAGGTTTAATGGTGCTAAGATCACTGGCCATACACTCTGATTAGTGCTTAGATTTCTAAATGGATTGAAACCATCTGTTGATGTTGCCAAATGAATGTTACGCTTTTCTCGAGCAAAATCGAGATACTCATAATTCATCATCTTCCAAGCTGTAGAATCGATAGGCTGATGCATGATATTATCCCCTACTTCTTCCCTAGAATGCCACGACAATGCCTCCTCTATCTATGGAATTGTGAAAACCGCTTTAATCTAGGCCCAACGAAAAAATATTTCAACACTTTAATAGGCACTTTTGAGCTTGCGCCTTCCTTGCCAATAGATTGCACATATGAAGGTTCATCACATACCAGACACCGATCGAGATTTTCATACTCCTTTTGGTATAGAATGCAGTCATACACACAAGCATGAATTGATTTATACTTCATTCCAAAACCTTTCAAATTGTTCTTCATATTAGAAATGCCTTAGGCAAAGCAAATCAAAGGTCATTTAAATGTTCAAATCCATCAGTTAAAAATAATTAAAGAACTCGAAATAATAATTCAAATAATAATGTGAAATATTATAAATGCCTAGGGCCAGCCATTTTAATGTTCAAATGCACCAATCAACAACCTATGAAGTGAACATGAGAACAAAAAAGCATTATATCATATTACAATATCGTTATGTCATGCATTCACATGAGAATACATACATGCATATATTCTGTAACAATTTATGAGCACAAACATATATGTATATATGTGTGTATACATATATATATAAAGAATGAGAGAGAGAGAGAGAGAGAGAGAGAGATGTATCGAAATGTGTGTAGAGAGAGAGAGAGATGGTCGTTGGAATATGTTGAGGAAGTTGCACCCATTTTAACTAATCGAGGAATCTACGAATATCCCCATGGAGGGAGTTGGTTTGGGGAGAAAAGGGTTTTTGGGAACATTCCTGTAACACCCCGCCTAATTAAATATCGGGTATTCAGTCCTTTATTAAATTAAAAATCAAGGTGAACGGTTGGTTCATTCTTAGCATCACTGTCGTAAAATAAAAATTACCAAATTAAAACCCTAAATAATTAATCTAAGTGTCAAAACAATTTAAAGTTTCATTTTCATTTTATTAAATTCCAATATGAAAACCTTTTTAATAAACAACAAGTTTAAGAATCACATAAATACTAAGGATGGAAATTAACACAAAAGAATTAAACCATCTAGATAAACCAAACCAAGTTTAAGAACTATAAATTAAATCATCCTGACAAGAGTTAACTCCCAAAGAGTACTGAATACTGGAAATGTAAATAAATATAAATCTCTGATAAATCCAAACGGAATAGGAAAACGGGTGACACATGCCCTAACTAAGCAGAACTAAAACAAGAACATAATCAATGAAGAGGTCGTCTAAATCAAGGGCCTGCAACTCCCACTTAAGCTGCAGTACGCCCAATCCAAAGAATCTATGGACGATGCCCCTGTGGCTGGGCACCTGTAATACATATATATATATATATATATATATATATATATATATATATATATATATATATATATATATATATATACATAAGAGAAAGAGAAATAACAGGAAACGGGTCAGAGCCCGAGTGTAAAACAGTTTTAAAATAGTTTAGTAAGTATTTAAAATGCTTACCGGATAATGTGACAACTATGTTAGTGTGCGACACTCTCTTGAGAATTCTCACCTCTCATCAAGTGTGCACGCCTACCGTACTACTAAACTCATAAGTCTATCTAACTTATTTTTCCATAAAGTTTTATCCCGAGAAGTAAAAAGTTTATGATATTTAGTATAAATAAAATCAATCTATTCAAGATTTCTTACACTACTTAGAACAACTCAATACCGTTACAAAGTTTTCGAACACTTATTATAAAGTTGGAGTATTTATTCATTACTTAACTACTTATACGTACAGTAGAAAGTTTCCATATATAAATATATATATATTAATCACTCATATAATATATATGCTATCGGCACCCCACATAAAATATATGGTGCTGGCATAATCTGCTATCAAGTCCCCATATCACTCGTACTAAGGGAAATACTAGTTTGGAATCACTCTCGAACCGTATTAATACAATACACACAAAATGGAGGCGAAGCATAGTTCCAAGTCACTAAGAGGTCAGCACATACCCCTCACGTCTCTTAGGACCGTCTGACTATCATTCTCAGATAGCCTATACCAAGAAATTCTATGTTCCAGGGTATAAGTCAATATTCCCCAAAAGGTCCCATCGAGATAAGATTGTACCGGCACGACAACCTCCGTGATAGCAAGTAGCGCAGGTATAATTATTCACAAATATAATACCTAATATATGTACACAGTCACATGGACATATATATCTAGATATTCACATTTTCCAAATTAGGTCGCCCATGACCCATAATTATTATTATCCGTTCCTAGTACAATTTTACTCAATTATCTCGCATAACGGATTCATCTCTTTTATTCTCACTTATGATTATTTCATACTTACTTCTCATCACTCGAAGTATACCTTCTTACTAAAATATAATTTCAGTAAGTACACCCTCTCTAACCTTCTGGTCTAAGTCTTTCACGAGTCTCAAAATCCTTTAGTGAACGTACACGATATTTCCAACATGTGACTAAACCCCCCGTTAACCCAAAATTTCATCCCAAATTAAATTTCACACAACGGAGTCTACTTAGACCCTATCGATCCTCTTCATGACCCATTATACTATGTAAATGATATTCAAGGGTTCCTACGTATTTTACACGGATTAAACAAAAAGGCCAAAAATATGCAGTTTTTTAGGAGGGGTCGATCGATCGATCAGTCGATCGATCGATACTCTCGCATCGATCGACTGATCAAGCAATTATTCTGAATTCTGCCATTGTTAACTATGTATTTCTTCTCCAACCTCAACCAAAACTCCAATAATGATCCCCAAACTCCCAAAAAACATTACTACTGGTCATATATACCTATATACATGATTTCCTATGTGAAACATGTACAAATTCATTAAGGGTATTGAATTAATATGATAAAACATCATAATTATCAAGAACCCTAATTTTTCATAAAACTACCATTCTTCTAATTCTTTTCCAGATTTCTTGCTTCTAAACCGATATAATTTCTTGGGTAATCCTCTACATGTGATTGAGATTACCATAATATATATATTTCCTCCAAAACATGTAATTTAATTCTCAAAATCATTAAGTTTTTTCCATGAAACATGTGTTTAACAAATCCTATTCTAACATAGGTGTAACATTAACTAAAAGAAAAGATAGATAGATACTTGCTTGGGATTCTAATTTATGATTTGATGATGATGAGGATATGGTTGCGCTCCTCGTCTTACGATCTATGTTTTGACGGTGGTGGTGGTGCAATCGAATGGGTTCTTGGCCTTGGATTTCTTGAAAAGCTTCCTACCTTATTCTCTAATGGCCGTTCTTATATTTTTGTGATTGTTAACCCTAAATCTAACCTCTAATAGCTGATATAACTTAGGTAAATTCGTGGGTTTATTTACCCAAAAATACAAAATGACTATAATACCCTCCAGGGATGCCAATTTGGCCTAAAAACGCCCCGAGACTCAAACTGAGCCCCCGGGTACACTTTTCTGACTATCTCGGCCCTTCCGGACATGTTGGCATACTCAAAATGACCATATGGGTGACTTATAATTTTTTCACTTTTATAATAATAATTTAGTCCCGACACGACACAGGCGCGTCTCGACTTAAATTTCCATAATTGTCATTTTATTCACTCGTGATAATTTTAGTAAAATCAATATTATATATTACTTTAATCATTTAGTAATATTTAACTAACTCCCAATAATTACTAACTCTCATCACGCTAGTAAATATTTAAAATAAAATTTTGGATTAATATTAAATTAATTCTCAATTAAATTTCATAAATGCCCAAATTTAAAAGGCCTAAATTTCATCCCGAAATTCAAAAAAATAAGGCATTCCTGGTAAAAATAGATTTGGGTATTTTTCGCGCATATCTGTCTCGCGCTCCCAAGTGGACTCCTCCACATTATGATGCTCCTACTGGACCTGTACAAGTGAAACTACCTTCGACCTCAATTTCCTCTCGATATGGTCTAGGATAGCCACTAGTCCCTCCTCATAAGAGCTGTCAGGCTGTAAGTCAATCTCCTCTATCGTGATGTGAGTATGGGCCATATCATCCTGAAGATATCATCTCAATGACGAGATGTGGAATACATCATGAATACAGTGCAAGTGATCTGGTAACCCCAATCTGTATGCCACCGGTCCAATCCTCTCGATAATGGGAAATGGGCACGTACCTCGGAGCTAACTTTCCCTTATTCCCGAACCTCATTGCTCCTTTTATAGGAGATACGCATAGTAATATTTGGTCCACCACACTAAACTCTCAGAAGGATCGCTTCGCATAGGCGTAGCTCTTTTGACGGTCCTGGGCTACCCGAATGCGACTCCTGATAAGCTCAATCCTAGCTGAAGTCTCCTGAATCACCTCTGGTCAAAGCAACTTGTTGTCCCCCACCTCTAGCCAACAATCGGGAGAACGACAAGGACTTTCATACAATGCCTCAAATGGGGCCATTCCGATCGTGAACTGGTAGGAGTTATTATAAGCGAACTCCACCAGTGGAAGATACGACTCCCAACCTCCTCCAAAATCAAGGTCACACATGCGTAGCATATTCTCCAGCATCTGATTGGTATGCTATGTTTGTCCATCTGTCTGTGGGTGGTAAGTTGAACTCAATCTCAACTCCGTACCATGGCCTCCTGAAAGCTCTACCAGAAGAGCAACACGAAAATCTTGTCTCTATCAGACACAAAATCCAGGGGCACCCCATGTAGCCTAACGATCTCGCAATGAATAACTGTGCATATTGGCCCGTGGTGTAGTCTATCCGTACTGGAAAAAATAGGCTACCTTAGTCAACCGATCCACTATGACCCATATGGAATTGTGACCCCGCTGTGTTGTAGGCAACCCAGTAATGAAGTCCATGGAAATACTTTCACATTTCCACGTAGGTATCTCCAACGACTGAGGTAACCGTGGCGGTCTCTGGTGGTCCACCTTTACCATCTGACATGTAGAACATTTCGACAAGAACTCTACAATGTCCTTCTTCATCCCACTCCATCAGTATTGCCGCCTCATATCCTGGTACATCTTATCCCCTCCGGGATGTACCGTAAATCTTGACCCGTGCGACTCTGTCATCACTGCATGACGTAAGTCTTCTCCTTCTGGGACCACCAATATCCCATTAAATCTCAAACCCCCATCAGATCTCACTGAATAGGATTCAACACCCTCAACTAAGAGTCGTACAATCTGCTCCTGGCAAAACATATTCGCTACTTGTGCCTATATCACCCTCGTGACAATCTCGGGTGTGACAGAGATAACCGATATAAAGGAACGGGCTACCATGTCCTAGTGACCCAATTCTTTCCACTTTGCTCTCCACACTTTCACTATGTCACTTAACGGTCTACAATTTAATGCATCAACAACCACGTTAGCCTTCCTCGGATGGTACTGTCTCGAACTGATAGTCTTTCACAAACTCTAGCCACCTGCGCTGGTCTGTGAACAAGCAAAACTTTCCCCCCAATAAGTAATGTCTCCAAATCGTTAATGCAAATACGACCGCTGCTAGCTCTAGGTCGTGGGTGGGGTAATTCCTTTCATGAGGCTTAAGCTTACGGGAGTAAAAAGCTATAACCTGCTCCTCCTGTTGAAGACTCCCCCGAGTCCCCGTAAAGAGGCGTCAGTGTACACCAGGTACTCCACTCTCGCCTTGGACAAAGCAAGAACTATCTCCGAAGTCAACTTATCTTTCATCTCATCAAAAACCAATTGGTAAGCATCATCCCAAACATACGGTACTCCCTTGCGAGTTATATTCGTCAACGGACCCTCTATCTTCGAAAAGCCTCGGATGAACCTCCTGTAATACCCGGCTAACCCCAAGAAACTATGCACCTATGTCAGTGTCGTGGTCGGTCCCCACTCCCTCACTGCTGACACTTTGCTCGGGTCAATCGATATCCCCAATTCTGACACAATATGCCCTAAAAACTGTACCTCCCGTAAACAAAATCTGCACTTCTCATACTTAACATACAACTGATGCTCTCGTAGAGTCTGAAGAACCTGTCTCAAGTGCTCGACATGATACTCCTCAATCTGTGAGTAAATCAGGTTGTCATCTATGAAGACGATGAAAAACTGATTCAAGAACTCTCTGAACACCTGGTTCATAAAATCTATAAATACGGCTGGAGCATTTGTCAGCCCAAGTGGCATGACTCTGAACT
The DNA here is from genome assembly GCA_949130495.1 of Sambucus nigra. NCBI lineage: Eukaryota > Viridiplantae > Streptophyta > Magnoliopsida > Dipsacales > Adoxaceae > Sambucus > Sambucus nigra. Next base: position 75,022,117 of record OX422210.1, on the reverse strand, counting down.
TATAGGATTCATATCTCGTCAAGAAAGTAGTCTTTGACATATCCTGCTCCCTAATCCGTAGCTGATGATATCCCGACCTTAAATTTATCTTCGAAAAGAAGGTTGATCCTCTCAGCTGGTCGAACAGGTCATCGATTCGGTCAATGAATATTTATTTCATATCGTGATCTTATTTAGCTCTCGGTAATCCACACATAACCTTAGTGAACCATCTCTATTATTCACAAACAACATCGGAGAGCCCCAAGGCGAGGTGCTCCTAGGAATAAAGCCCTGGCATAACAGCTGCTCTATCTGATCGCATAACTCCCTCATCTCCGCTGGAGCTATACGGTACGGTGCATGTGCTATCCGCCGAGTTTTCGGCATCAAGTCTATGACAAAATCTATCTCTCGACTGGAGAGTAGGCTCGGTATCTCCTGAAATACATTCAAAAACTCACAAATGACTGGAATCAAATCCAGGGGAATCACAATCTGCTTAGAGGTATCCTCCTCTATGTAATACAAATGGGTGGAAGATCCTCCCTGTGGGTGCGGCGTCGCCACTAAAATACCTCCTGCCCCGGAATGGCAAAGATAATACTCCTACCAAAATAATCTATCATCGCTCTGTATGCGGCGAGCCTGTCCATGCCAATAATGACATCGTGCTCATGCATATCTAAAACTAGCATGTCTACAGGTAAAATCAAGATACCAATCTTTATACCTATACCCCGGCATATAAAGAAAATCAAATACCCATTCCCCACTAGTGAGTCTACGCATGTCACTGTACTCTCTGCCGTGTCTAATAACCCTAAGGCCCATTCAACATGAGTAGCTATAAAATAGTGCGATGCCCCAATATCAAATAAAACTCGACCCATAGTGCCATGTATAGGACACGTGCCCTCAATCGTGGGTGGTGCCTAAGGTGCTGCTGCCCGGTGGATATTATAGACACGCCCATACTGTAATTACTCCTGCTGAACTGGGGCTGCTGGGATGGCTGGTAGGGCTGGCATATGAGATAGCACTGAGAAGGTGGCTGGAAAGAGTGGCCTCTATGACTCATTACGAGCATCCTGCTGCTGTGGGGCCCTATCCCCCTCTGGGAAATCCTGACGCCTATGGCCATTCTTGCTACGTCCAAAACATCTGCCCCTGAAGTTACCTCCCCTTTCCTCCTGCTGACCACGACCCTGTTGGCCATTACCACCTCGTCACTGGCCCTACTAAAAATGCTATTGGCCTTAACGGCCTTACTGCTGACGGTGTTGGCTCTGTTGGCCATGCTGACTGGAATGGCCCTGCTCGCCCTGTCTAAATCCACCAAATCCCTGCCTGGAATCACCTGATCGGAATCGCTTGGAAGGGTCCCCTGATGGGAACTCTGCTCATTGTGATGGGTTTACCTTTCCCTTGGGCTGCTGGTGCCCCACCAGTACTATTACTGCCCCCTGTCCTGCCTTGCTGGCTGGACTCCACTGCTCGTTTACTCCCCTGCTGATTGAAGCGGTGATCCAAGCAGCATTAAGTATGTCAGCCTAAGTACTCAACGATAGATTGCCTATGAGATGCTGATGAATCCTCTAGGCCAATCCATCTAAAAATAACATTATCTTCTTCTCCTCAGTGGGTGACTCATCCGGCACTATAGTGAGAAGTCTGGTGAATTCCTCCTCGTGTTCAGTAACGATCATACTCTCCTTCTTGAGGTTCAGTAACCCCCGCCTCATCTCAGTTTACACGATGGATGGGAAATACTTGCGATCAAATCGCGCCCAAAATGACTGAATCGGTATGCAATCCCTCTCCTCCGAGGTGGTGGTGGACTCCCACCATTTCAAGGCGTTCCCCACTAGCTTGAGTCAGTAATTGTCTCTGCACGTCGGTTCACTCATACATACGCAGATGCCTCTGGATATCCTTCTTTTATTGGCTGGCGACTACGATGTCCGAACTACCCGAGAATTCTGGGGGGTGCACCTTCTGAAAGGCATACCTGACCCGATCCCATGTAGTGGGAAGCTGAGTTGGTAATGGAGCCATTGCCTGAACCTAGGGTGGAGCCTGCTGCACCACCGCTAACGCGACATTCACCGCCTGAGCAATAATGGCGGCTACTTCAGTTCCATTCAGTATTTCCTGAACCGGAGCTGCTGGCTCCTCGGGTTGTGCATTCCTGTTGTGGGGTGCGCGTCTCGGAGGCATCTGAAACGATAAGGAAGTTTATTAGTCTATAGTTATTATCAAATCTCAAATAGCTCAAGACGTAAGCGTAAATACAAGAATACAACAGTCCTAAAAATAAGGCTCTAAATCAAAGACTCTAAGATACCTGATGCTCTGAAACCACCTGTAACACCCCGCCTAATTAAATATCGGGTGATCAGTCCTTTATTAAATTAAAAATCAAGGTGAACGGTTGGTTCATTCTTAGCATCACTGTCATAAAATAAAAATTACCAAATTAAACACCCGAAATAATTAAGCTCAGTGTCAAAACAATTTAAAGTCTTATTTTCATTTTATTAAATTCCAATATGAAAACCTTTTTAATAAAAAACAAGTTTAAGAATCACATAAATACTAAGGATGGCAATTAACACACAATAAGTAAACCATCTAGATAAACCAAACCAAGTTTAAGAGCTATAAATGAAATCATGCAAACACGAGTTAACTCCCAAAGAGTACTGAATACTGGAAATGTAAATAAACATAAATCTCTGAGGCATTTTTGAGCTTGTGCCTTCCTTGCCAGTAGATTGCACATATCAAGGTTCATCACATACCGGACATTGATAGAGATTTTCATACTCCTTTTGGTATAGCATGAAGTCATATACACAAGCGTGAATTGATTTATACTTCATTCCAAAACCTTTCAAACTATTCTTCATATTATAAATGCCTTAGGCCAAGCAAATCAATGGTCATTTAAATGTTCATATCCATCAGTTAAAAATAATTAAAGAACTCGAAATAATAATTCAAATAATAATGTGAAATATTAGAAATGCCTAGGGCCAGCCATCTTAATGTTCAAATGCACTAATCAACAACCTATGAAGTGAACATGAGAACATAAAAGCATTATATCATATTACAATATCGTTATGTCATGCATTCACATGAGAATACATACAAGCATATATTCTATAACAATTTATGAGCACAAACATATATGTATATATGTGTGTGTATATATATATATATATATATATATATATATATATATATATATATATATAGAGAGAGAGAGAGAGAGAGAGATATGTATCGGAATGTGTGTAGAGAGAGAGAGATGGTCGTCGGAATATGTTGAGGAAGTTGCACCCATTTTAACTAACCGGTGAATCTACGATATCCCCATGGAGGGAGTTGGTTTGAGGGGAAAAGGATTTTTGACAACGTTCCTGTAACACCTCGCCTAATTAAATATCGAGTGATCAGTCCTTTATTAAATTAAAAATCAAGGTGAATGGTTGGTTCATTCTTAGCATCACTGTCGTAAAATAAAAATTACCAAATTAAAGTTTATGATATTTAGTTTAAACAAAATCAATCTCTTCAAGATTTCTTACGCTACTTAGAACAACTCAGTATGGTTACAAAGTTTTCGAATACATATTATAAAGTTGGAGCATTTAATCATTACTTAACTACTTATACGCACAGTAGAATTTTTGCATATATAAGTATATATATATTAATCACTCATATAATATATATATTATCGGCACCCCACATAAAATCTATGGTGCTGTCATACTCTGCTATCAAGTCCCCGTATCACTCGTACTAACGGAAATACTAGTTCAGAATCACTCTCAAACTGTATTAACACAATACACACAAAATGGAGGCGAAGCATAGTTCCAAGTCACTAAGAGGTCAGCACATACCCCTTACGTCTCTTAAGAACGTATGAATATCATTCTCAGATAGCCTATACCAAGGAATCCTATGTTCTAGGGTACAAGTCAATATCCCCCATAAAGGTCCTATCGAGATAAGACTGTCCCGGTGCGACAACCTATGTGATCGAAAGTAGCGCGGGTATGATTATTCAAAAATATAATACCTAATATATGTACACAATCACACGGTCATATATATCTAGATATTCACATTTTCCAAATTAGGTTCGCCCATGACCCATAATTATTATTATCCGTTCTTAGCATAATTTTACTCAATTATCTTGCATAATGGATTCATCTATTTTATTCTCACTTATAATTATTTCATACTTACTTCTCATCACTCGAAGTACTCCTTCTTACTAAAGTATAATTTCAGTAGGTACACCCTCTCTAACCTTCTGGTCTAAGTCTTTCACGAGTCTCTAAATCCTTTAGTGAATGTACGCAATATTTCCAACGTGTGACTAAACCCCCCCATTAACCCAAAATTTCATCCCAAATCAAATTTCACTCAACGGAGTCTACTTAGACCCTAACGGTCCTCTTCATGACCCATTATACTATGTAAATGATATTCAAGGGTTCCTACGTATTTTATACGGATTAAACAAAAATGAGATAAATATGAAGTTTTCTAGGAGGGGTCGATCACTAGAGGAAAGGAGTCGATCGATTGATCAGTCGATCGATCGATAATCTTGGGTCGATCGATCGATCAAGCAGTTATTCTGAATTCGGCCATTCTTAACTACGGATTTTCATCTTCAACCTCAACCAAAAATCCATTAACGATCCCCAAACACCCAAACAACATTACTACTGGTCATATATACCTATATACATGATTTCCTACGTGAAAGATGTACAAATTCATCAAGGGTATTGAATTAATGGGGTAAAACATCATAATTATCAAGAACTCTAATTTTTCATAAAACTACCACTCTTCTAATTCTTTTCTAGATTTCTTTCTTCTAAACCGATACAATTTCTTGGGAAATCCTCCATATGTGATTGAGATTTCCAGAATATATATATTTCCTCCAAAACATGTGATTTAATTCTCAAAATCATTAAGTTCTTCCATGAAACATGTGTTTAACAAATCATATTCTAACATGGGTGTAACATTAACTAAAAGAAAAGAAGGATAGATACTTGCCTGGGATTCTAATTTATGATTTGATGATGATGAGGATATGGTTGCGTTCCTCGTCTTACGATCTACGTTTTTGCGGTGGTGGTGGTGCAATCGAATGGGTTCTTGGCCTTGGATTTCTTGGAAAGCTTCCTACCTTATTCTCGAATGTCCGTTCTTATATTTTTGTGATTGTTAACCCAAAATCTAACCTCTAATAGCTGATATAACTTAGGGAAATTCGTGGGTTTATTTACTCAAAAATACAAAATGACTATAATACCCTCCCGGGATGCCAATTAGGCCTAAAAACGCCCTGAGACCCAAACTGAATCCCCGGGTACACTTTTCTAACTATCTCGACCCTTCAGGACATGTTGGCGCACTCAAAACGACCATATGGGAGACTTATAATTTATTCACTTTTATAATAATAATTTAGTCCCGACACGATACACGCGTGTCCTGACTTAAATTTCCATAATTGGCATTTTATTCACTCGTGATAATTTTAATAAAATCAATCTTATTAATTACTTTACTCATCTAGTAATATTCAACAAATTCCTAATAATTACTAACTCTCATCACACTAGTAAATATTTAAAATAAATTTCTGGATTAATATTAAATTAATTCTCAATTAAATTTAATAGATCCCCAAATTTAAAGGCCATTAAAATATGGGGTATTACAATTCTTATATGCACACTACATTCTTTAGGTCATGTTGGTCATATGATAAAATGGTTACCTCCAACAAAAGATAATATTCCTTGTGATGATCATTTGAAATGGCCTAGGTTATAAAATAGACGTTGTGATTTAGAGTGCTAATGTAATTGGCATGATTTACCCGCGCCACAAAAAAAATCTGCACAATATTGCAAAGATCCAACCAAAGATAGTGAGAAATGTATCCGTCTAATACAACAGAAAATTGAACAAATGGAAAAAATATTACTTCACTGGCATTGTAAAAATTTGATAAATATAGAACTTGACGATTCAGTGTATGCATCGGATCCGAAACTTCTGGATTATAAAAGGTATGATTCCAACATGGATTTTGTACATCATCTAACAAACATGTTGATGGGTGATGGGAATGCAATATGTTGCGATCCGTGGTTGACCAGGAAACCATCAAGTAATTAATATGTAAGTTTCTTTTCAACGTGTTTAATATGTCTACTATGTTGGACCTAAGCATTGTAACATATAATCCAAGTAATTTTGCCTTTGAGTATGGTGTTTGTACCTAAATCTATTATCTATAATAAAGGAACAAATTATTACATTGCAAACTCGCAATAATAAAGGTATAAATTATTAATTAATAAAAAAGATTTTATCATCATAACAAATTATTACATTGCAAACTTCACTTTATATCGGACCCCTACCAAGATATTGGTCATAAGGAAATGCATTGAATAGTCCAAAAGCGTCATCGGCAAGAGATGATTGACTAGACGATCCTCTGGGATCTTGTGAGGGTGGACGGGCAATATTAGGAGAAGTAATAGGATATTCATCTCCATATATATATGGCGGTGTGTGTTGCAGAATGAGGTTGTGCCCGGGAGCCGAACTTGGTCTAGCGCCTCTTAGATTTGCATTATCTTCATCTTTCTCTGGTAGAATTTTATCTTTCTCTCGCAACCACCTCTGCCACATAAGCTCCCGTTCTAAAGTTTTGGATTTCATTTTCTCGATGTAGTCCTCTCTAAAAAAAACATATCATGCCATTGTGAGCGTGAGTAAAATTCTCTGGGTGGTAAGTTATTCTGTATGCTTGGCGGATCTAGTTGAATGACTGTTGTGCCATTTAAACTTAAATCTGCAACTTCAAACTCCCTTGATAATGGTATAATATTTGACGAAGAAGATTGTCCATGTGTGTTTTACTTATGGGGAGCCTCCCAACTATTTGTCGGTACAATGGGTACCCATAAATCAGAGGGTACAATCAAGGCGACCCCCACCCCCTCATGATTTTTTCACTAAAATAATGTGGGTAATATTTCACCCTTACCCATAATCTTCCAGTATGTCAACCATTCCTCCTCCAATGACGTTGTAACACGATAAATTGTAGGTTACCAATTGCCAATTTGTTGCATATAGATGTTTCTAGGAATGAATGCCATAGGATAAGGTGGGTATTAGGGAATGGAAATGTTACTTATCATTTGATGACAACAGCAGTCTCCGAGATACCAAGTCCCACCTAACTCAGAATAAAAAAGTATGAACCGTCTCTGAGCCAAATCATGAGTGACTCTAATGGCATCAAACTGGTTTTCTGCCAATCCTATAAAAGGTTGTCATATAATAGACTCGGGAGAGAGCATTTCTAGTTGCCTCTGCATGGACGAACTTTTAAACCTCATTTATACCACTAGATTACCACGTTGATTGGTCACCCATCGTAGCATACGCGACCATCTTTCCACTGCATCATCGCGCAATATTGAAGACATCGTGCGGAGGTACTTGTAGCCTAAGTACTGCGGGTATGAAGAACAACTCATTAACAATTGGTATATTCATAAATAAATACATATAAATTTTATGGACGTGATTAAAATGTTCAATTCGAGAAGACCATACCTCTATAAGTTGCCAGAAATAATTTACAGTTTTCTGCGCATTTGCAGTGCATGCATCAAGGGCATACTAAACACGTGCTAGAATGGCAGAACCCCAATCTTTAGCAGGCATGTCATTTAGATCGTGTAAATAGGTTGCCCAATCCACAAACACGGATTTATGGCATGTTGGGAAAATATGGATCTCAGCACAAAAATAATAAAAGCTCGAGTGATTTGTTCTGCGCTCGCTAATCTTTGTTTCGGAGCTTGTTCAAACCAATTCAACATGTACGCTTTTAGAGTTTTACCAGTAATATTTCATCCTTTGTAGTCTCGGAGGCCTATTCCGGGAAAATATAGTTCAAATATTTCCTCCATAGTATAAGGAGTAGATGTTGAAAAGTCGAGCAAAATTGGATGGATTCCAATTGGAATTCCTAAAACCAAATAATTTAAGAAGTATTAAATATTGAAAGTTTCAACAGTAATAAATAAAAATAAATATAGTGCGTAGCATTATGATTGAAATATTATCGAATAAATACACAAAATCAAAATGGGCAATCCCCAACTCCACACCCAGTAGATGAAATGTATGGGTTATCTCCAACTACCTACTTATCAGCGCTCTGGTCATTTGGTCGTCCGAGTTAGGAAAAGTTTTGCTAAACAAATGACTAAAATCGAAATTCGCAATGGCCTCTCGCACTACCGGAATCTGGGATAATTCGGCATACACATCAATCGGACCTTGGACACTACCGCGCATGTGAAATTGACTGTCATTTGGATGCGCGTTAGGATTAACAATCGTGTCTCTCGCATGTGGTGTAATATAGCCATACAACCGGAAACAAATTCGTTACAAAATTGGCAAATTTGGTGGAGGGGTGGATTTTGATTTGGTTTTGCGATTTTGCCACACCATTTTCTTTAAATCGCAAAAAAAATCGAAACAAATAGTATTGACCATATAAAAAATATGTGTATGATTTTTGGGATATAAGAATATACTTTTATTTATAGGAATAATTTTGTGAGTGTGAAAAAAATGAGATAAGAGGTATTGTATTTATAGGGGTAATTTTATAAATATTTTAAGGGTTAATGGATACATTACAACGACTATAATGTAACGGATGGAAATTAACGATCGACCACCTGGGCGCATAAGACTTACCCGCCCAGGGTGGGAACCCCATCTGTCGCTCATTGCCACGTCAAATATGCATCGTCCCACTACAAATTCAACCCAAACAATGTATCTCAAAAGATGTAAATTTACATCTTTTGCAAGCATTCCACTGGAGATGTCCTAAGGAAAGGCAGTGGGTTCTAAACAGGTATTGTTCTAGTAGTGTGACAAATATTTATTTTGTATAGGCAAGATACATTTTTGTGTTTACTATTTGAAGACTGAAAAAAAGTTTAGAAACAGCATGAATTTGACCAAATATTATGTCCATTAACTTAAAAGTTGGCATATGTTTCCAAAATTGTTAATAAGCCGCAAATAATTGATTCATCCTTTCAAAATGGTCATTTTCACCTTTTTTTGATAAAAAAAGAAGCCCATTTCTTTTATTTTTAAGTGTTGAAAAAAATTGAAATGACTTCATATACTCAAATATCCCTAAACACCAAAAATTGAAGAGGCATACACAAAATAGTCCCTTGAACATTTTTTAAAACACGTTTAGTCCAAGCCTTTTTATTTTGTTCCAAAAATTTTCTCATTACATAAAAACACTCAAAACAAAGAGCTCCGGTGAGGTTTCTCGGAGCTCCGACAGTGGGAGTGGGGGTGTGGAGTGTGTGTGGGAGGTGGAACGGGGGTGCTGCTAACGCGAACCTTTAAAAATAAGAGAATATTGATTAAATGGTGTTTGATGGACTTTTTGAAACAAAATAAAAAGGCTTGGACTGAATGTGTGTTAAAAAAATATTAGAGGAACTTTTTGGTAATTTATCCAAAATTTAAAGTTTTCAAAAATTGATTTTGATGACCCCAAAAATTTATTTGCACCTCAAAAATGAACTTTCATCTCACCACTTTGAAAATGAGTCCAAATTACAAAAATCAAACAAGATTATGAACACTCCAAAATCAAAACATGTAAAAATTTTACCAACATGACCCCGAGAGTAATCACCCCGCATGCTCTCTTGACATTAAAAAAACTAAAACGATTATGCACACGTATTCAAATGCCACAACGATTTTAATGAACCCAAATTATAAAAATGCCCTAAAAATCATATCGAATCACTCAAAGGCCACAAATTACCAATTTTTGAACAAAATGACCCCTCAGCTTCAACAAATGACCACAATCACTCTGATTCATGAGATGAGGAATGTGTAATTCACATAAATAAATATACTAATATACAAATATGATGCGGTGTAATTCTCTCTCAACCTCCAGCTAAACGGGGTCCTCAAGGGGGATAAACTCCATTTCCAAGATAACCCCTCCAAGAATGGTTTCAACCATTTAACATTGACCTTAAACACGTCGCCATTCTTGGGATTTTCTACCTCAGTCGCTCCATGGGTAAAAATGAGCTTCATAATAAATGGCCGGACCAACGAGATCGTAATTTCCCGGGAAATAAATGCAGTCTTGAATTGTATAAAATTACTTTTTGATTGGGTTCAAAGTGCTTTCTCGGAATATTTTTATCAGGAAAAGCTTTTGTCTGTGCTTTGTAAATTCTAGCATTGTCATACGCATCATTCCTTAATTATTCAACTTTATTCAATTGGAGCCTCCTCAATGCTCCACCCTTAGACAAATCAAAATTAAGTGCATGAGAAGCCTAATAAGCTCTATGTTCCAACTCAACGGGTAAATGATAAGTTTTTCATAAACTAACTTATAGGGGTGATGTCGAAATGAGTTTTGCATGTCGTCCGGTATACCCAAAGTTCATCAGTAAGTCTAGTAGACCAATCCTTCCAATTGATACTGATCATTTTCTCTAAAATGACCTTCATCTCCCTATTGGCCAACTCAGCTTGTCCATTAGTTTGTGGGTGATAGGTGGTGGTAACTTATAGGTCATTACATATTTTCTCATCAAAGGGGCAAATGGAAGATTGCAAAAATGTAACACTTGATCATTAATAATTGCCTTTGGAATGCCAAATCGAGAAAAATGTTCTCCTTAAAAAAGGAACAACCGTTTTATGATCATTATTCTTCGAAGAGATTGCCTCAACCCATTTGGACACATAATCCACCGCTCCAAGAATGTAAAGATATCCAAAAGAATGTCTAAATGATCCTATGAAGTCTATTCCCCAATAATCAAAAACCTTAATTACAATAATAGGGGTCAAATGCATCATGTTTCTCCGAGTGAGGCTTCTAAGCATTTGACACCTCTTGCATGTCGTACAATAGTCATGGGTGTCTTTGAAAAGTGTTGTCCAATAAAGACCGCATTGTAGAATTTTTGCAGCGATCTTTTGTGAGGTAATATGACCTCCATAAGATTGATCATGGCAAAGGGAGATGACACTATCAATCTCATCATTCGGCACACACTTATTATTGGCTTGATCCGTGCAATATTTTAACCAGTATGGATCATCAAAGAAAAGTGACCTTAACTCACTCAAGAATTTCTTTTTATCTTGTGAGGACCAATGTGAGGGTACCACTCCCATGATAATATAATTTGTAATTTCTGTATCGCATGGAAGTGTAGAGATGGAAAATCATTGTTCATCGAAAAAAGTATCTCCAATGGGTGGGGGATCCTTGGACTTATGCTTAAATGTCAAACGGGACAAATGGTTGGCAACAACATTATCCACTCCCTTTTTATCTTCGATGGTAATAATACATTCTTAGAGAAGAAGGATCCATCTAATCAATTATGTCTTTGTATCCTTCTTTTGGAGAATATACTTGAGAGCCGAATGATCGGTGAAATAAATGATTGGGGATCCAACCAAATAGGCTCTAAATTTGTCCAAAGAAAATACTATAGCAAGCAATTATTTTTTCGTGGTGGAATAGTTCATTTGTTCACTATCCAAAGTAAGACTAGCACAGTATATGACATGAATCTTCTTATCTTTCCTTTGCCCCAACAATGTCCCTATTCCAAAGTCATTTGCATCACACATGTGCTCAAACGGTAAAATCCAATCCGAAGGTATCATTATAGGCGCGGAAGTGAGAAAACTCTTAAGCTTATCAAATTCTTCTTAAAATGCAATGGACCACTCAAAAAGAGTGTCCATGTCTTGGAGATTACACATGGGTCTTGCAGTGGAACTAAAGTCCTTGATGAATCTCTTATAGAAATCGGCGTGACCTAAAAATGAACGCACGTCTTTTAGTGATATAGGGGGAGGCAAATTATAAATAAGCTCTACTTTGGCTTTGTCAACTTGGATTCTTTCAGATGAGATAATGTGACCAACGACAATCCCTCTTATCACCATGAAGTGACATTTTTCCCAATTAAGCACCAAATGTTTCTCCTCGCATCTCTCCAAAATGTTCTCCAAATTTTGCAAACACTCATCAAATGAGTCATCGAAAATATTAAAATCATACATCAGTATCTTTAGAAATCTTTCCACAATATCACTAAAAATACTCAACATATACCGTTAAAAAGTTATCGGTGCATTGCAAAGACCAAACGGCATTCTCCGATAGGCAAAGATACCGAAGGGACATGTTAAAGTAGTTTTTTCTTGGTCTTTCGGTGATATCTCAATTTGATTATAACTGGAGTAACTGTCAAGAAAGCAATAATTCTTGTGACAATTTACTCTCTCCTAGGGGTGTGTACGGGTCGACCGATTATGTTTTTAGGCTTTTTTACGGCGAACTGGCTTTATTAATTTTTGAATATTTTGAACCAAAATTGAACTGCTTATATCGGTTAACCTAACCGAACAAGGTCAATTTTTTACAGGGCCGATTTGGTTTGACAGTCAATTTTTGATAGGACTGATATTGACAGGATCAGTTCGGTTTAATCGATTTTGACAGGGCTGAATTTTTGTAATATTCATTTCATTTTGTTTTAATTATTTTCCATTTATGTTTAACGTAACACCTCACGTAATTAGGGGGTCGTCCGCCACTAAAACTATGTCGAGCGTCACTAAATTAAATACCATTCTTAGCATGTGACAAATATGAGACATATAAAAAATTTCATTCACAAAATAAATAATCAACTAAATAATCATCCATGCAATAATAAACCCATCACCATGCTATGCTCCAAAACAATCCAAATCCATAATTTAATTAAAAATACAAATGAAATAGTCCAATAAAGCCTTTACTTAAAACCATAAACAAGTTTGGAACCGAATGGCCCCATAAAATCCAGAATAAAGTCTCATTATATAAAGCAACTGAATAAGATAAGCCTATACTAATAAAGCAAATAATTACGATGGAACTCCAGTTGCACCTCCAAAATAATCTTCATACTCCAAAGCTAATGCTTGAAATGTTAGTCAACGCAATGGGTCAGAGCCCACTGCATGGATACCAGCTACTCCTCCAAATAGGGTCCTTGAACCTAGACAATAGCATTATAAGGCAATAAAACCGACAATAGAATATTTTAAATTAAACGAATTTCCAACAACTTAGGGAATAAAACAAATCATGATCTACCCATAGCAAAGTCTACCCAAAATTCAAGTCTCAATATTTAATTTCCAACAACTTCCTATTTTTTTATTTAATTTATTTGCTTAAATTTATTATCATTCTCATTTTGTTAACATCAGTTGCGGTACTCCCGCATTTAAGTCTTACACCATAATAGTTGTGGGACTCCCACTAAGTTTACATCATTTTATTTGCGAAACTCCTGCTTATCGTCTTTCATTATTTGGTTGCGGTATTCATGCTAGTTTTACACCACACCCACTCTCCTCACTATGTTCAGTCAACCCGATTCACTGTCAGCTCTGCACACACTCATGAGGTTTCACGTACGACACGTCACTATAGCTCGTCAGCCCGTTTAATTGTCAACCCGCACATACTCGTGACACCGCACACACCCAAGTCACTATAGCTAGTCGATCCGTTTAACTGTCAGCCCTACACATACTCGCACCGCTAATATATTTTAATACCCATTTTATCATCTTAGGTATTAATTCTCAATTTATCAAGTTTTTCTCATTTATCCCAAATTTTCCCCACCCCTATAATCGATATAAAATCCCCAAAACACCCTTAGTACCATACCTAAAGGTCTCCAACACACAAGTACTTTCCAGCCTATCATCTAGGAAGAAAAACAACTCACCAACACTACTTAGCCGCACCCCTAGGTTTGATAATCCAAGGAACAATGTAAATATCTACCCCACGCCGGGATTTCTATCCGTAAACTATCACCACTATCTAATCCCATACCTAGAAAGAGATAACTACCCAAAGGTCTAATAACTAGTCCCATACCTAAAAAGCAACATAAATAAAGGTGAGCGTCCTATCTATCCCATAACCCCATGATTCTCGCGGTGTCGAACATATTAAAATAAATAAATTTCATGAGATTAAATTTCCATTCATCAAAATAGTTTCACCAATTTAATCCACACACCATTAATTAGACAATTAATGCCCATTTAATTATATAATTAATCAAACCATAGTTTTGCATAAAATAATTCTATTTAATATCACATGCACGCTTATAGAATTTATACAAAAAGAATTTACTATCGTGCGGCATCCACAAAATTTCCATTATTTAACATCATAAAACTTATCAAGCAGCATTCCTACGTAAAAATCTACATGCGAATACCTTAACATCTACGGCACCCAAATATCTACTCTAACATGTAAGGTTTTGAGTCTTCATTCATATTAAAAAAAATTATAAAATAGTCCCGAATTATATTCCACTTTCCCTAATTAATATATCTAATTTATTTTAAGCAAACATGTGTATTTAGTGTGTAGGATATAATTACTACGCATAATACTAAGGGGAAGCAATAAAGGTAACCATGCATGAGATTTGTTTAAGGAAATCTGATTTTGAAGATGTGTTCCTTGTGAAAAGGTGATAAAGATTCGTTCTTGAATCGTCTTGAGAAAACCCGATTAATCTTGACAAATCTTGAGTTAAAAGTTGTGTAAAATGGGACTAGGGTTTGTAGGAGGAAGAAGATGAAAATTATAAGGGTCTACTGCCCTTACATGTTGTGAAAATATTTTTGAAAAGTCCTATCCCTGTATTAATTTAAGTGGACAAAGATTAGAGAATTTAAGTGACATTAGAATCCTATTAAAACTAAAATAGTTCGCCTGTTAGTTACGCTCCAGAACCGTGATAAACATTTAGTCACGCTTTAACGCTGTGACAAATTATCTGAAGCAGGATTTTTATTTTTCCCCTATTTTTTAGCCTTGAGAGTTTTATGTTTTGAGAACATTTCTAAACGGCCCAAGACTTTTATGTACTCATATTAAGAGTCTTTTAAGCTAGCTTTTCCGAATTTCGAATTAATTTAATTAATTATAGGATAAAACTACGGTTTGTAACATGCTTCCCCACTAGCACATGAATTTCATCCTCGAAATTCGACGAAGCATAATGCTCAAGATAAAATATGGGGCACGAATGCCTACACATAAAAATCACGATTATGCTCCCATACACCCAATCCTACATGCATGTTTCCCCACGCATTCTCTCATGAATCACTACCCGAATCTATCTTTAAATGTCATCACGATGCCTAAATCCTTAAATCAAATCACACCACTAAATCAATACTAGTTATACCCAAAATTTATACTAACGATCTGCTAAATAAATATCATTTTCTAAATAAACTGTAAGAATCCTCACATCTAGGGGTATGAAAAAAGACCGACCAAACCGACAAATCGACAAAACCGAGTCGAATCGAAAATTTTTGGGCCGGGTTTTTTTGAGGGTTGGTTCGGTTCGGTTTAATCAGGTATAAAACTGACAGGGTCGGTTCGGTTTTCGATTTTGGCATAAAAAAACGATTTTGAACCGAACCGAACCGAATTAATTTTTATACTTTTTAATTTTATATTTTATATTATATTTATATTAGTGTTGACATATTATATTATATTTTTTAATTTTATATTTATATTAGGTATTAAAAAAATATATTTTTTATTAAAATAAAGGAAAAAACCGAACCGGCCCTGTATAAAACCGGCCCTGTCAAAAATCGACGAGCAAACAGAACCGGCCCTGTCAAAAACCGACCCGATTCGGTTCGGTTCGGTTCGGTTTTTCAGCATTTTTGGTTCGGTTCGGTTCGGTTCTCCTCCTCCAAAAACCGACATGGTCGGTTCGGCCCAAAAAACCCGGTCAAAACCGAACCGACCGACCCTTGAACACCCCTACTCACATCAAGATTACTACTTCTAACCTCAGTGCCTACAATGTCCAAAGAAAACTCCCTATCTCCAAGAAACACATCTAACACGTATGCCAGACCCATTACCTCTAGAGTATGAATCAAGAAAGGGTATCAAAGACCGGTAATGCGAAAGCTCAACAGACTCACTACCTACAAGACCTAAGATCATGCTTTGATACCATCTGTAATACACCGCGTAATTCTGTCATCGATCGTTACCAAAACTGTGTCAGGCATCACTAAATTAAATATCATTAACATATGACAGATATGAGACATATAAAAAATTTCATCCACAAGATAAATAATCATCCATGCAATAATAAAACCCATCACCATGCTAAACACCAAAATAATCCAATTACATAATTTAATTAAAACTCCAAATAAAATATCCAATAAAGCATCTGCTTAAAATCATAAACAACTTTGGAACCGAATGTCCCAATAAAATTCATAATGAAGTTTAATAATATAAAGCGACTGAATAACACAAGCTTGAACTAATAAAGCAAATAATTAAGATGCACCTCCAACCGCACCTCCAAAATGATCTCGAATAAATCATATTCAACTAATCCAAAGCTAATACCTGAAATGTTAGTCAACGCAATGGGTTAGAGACCACCGCATGGATACTAGCTACTCCTCTCAGATAGGGTCCTTCAACCCAAACAATAGCATTATAAGCAATAAACACGACAGTAGAATATTTTAAATTAAACGAGATATATATCGATAAATGAAATAAATCACGATCTACCCATAGAAAAATCTACCCAAAATTCAAGTCTCAATATTTAATTTCCAACAACTTTCAATTTTTTTATTTAATTTATTTACTTAAATTTATTATCATTCTCATTTTTTTAACATTAGTTGCAATACTTCCGCATTTAAGTCTTACACCATAATAGTTGTGGGACTCCCACTAAGTTTACATCATTTTATTTTCCGAACTCCCGCTTATCGTCTTTTATTATTTGGTTGCGATACTCCCGCAATTTCTACACCACACCCATTCCCCTCACTATGTCTGGTCAACCCGGTTCACTGTCAAATCTGCACACACTCGAGAGGTTCCACGCACAACACGTCATTATAGCCCATCAGCCCGTTTAACTGTCAGTCTGCACATTCTCGTGACGCCACACACACCCACTTCGCTATAGTCACTTGGCCTGTTTAACTTTCATCCCTGCACATACTTGCGACGTCAATATATTTTAATACCCGTTTTATTATCTTAGGTAATAACTCTCAACTTATCAAGTTTTTCTCATTTATCCCAAATTAGCCCCACCCTTATAATCGACATAAAATCCTCAAAACACCCTTAGTCCCATACCTAAAGTTTCCAACACATAAGTATTTTCCAGCCTATCATCTACGAAGAAAACCAATTCACCAACACCACTTAACTGTACCCCTAGGTTTGTTAATCCAAGGAATAACGTAAAAATCAGCCGCCCCACCGCGGGATGTCAATCTGTAAATCGTTGCCACTATCTAGTCCCATACCTAGAAAGAGATAACTAACCAAATGTCTACTAACTAGTCCCATACCTAGAAAGGAACCTAAATAAAGGTGAGCGACCTATCTATCCCATAACCCCGTCGTTCCCGCGGTGTCGAACATATTAAAATAAATAAATTTCATGAGATTAAATTTCAATTCATCACAATAATTTCATCAATATAATCCAAACGCCATTAATTAGACAATTAATGCCCGTTTAATTATATAATTAATCAAACCAAAATTTTGCATCAACTTATTTGATTTAATATCACATGCATGTTTATAGAATTTATACAACAAGAATTTACTATCGTGCGACATCCACAAAATTTCCATTATTTAAAGTCATAAAACTTATCAAGCGACATTCCTACGTAAAAATCTACATCCGAATACCTTAACATCTACGACACCCGAATCTCTACTCTAACATGCAAGGTTTTGAGTCTTCATTCATATTAAAAAGTTTTATAAAAATAGTCCCGAATTATATTCCACTTTCCCTAATTAATATCTCTAATTTATTTTAAGAAAACACATCTATAAGTGTGTGGGCCATAATTACTACGCAAAATACTAAGGGAAAGCAATAGAGGTAACTATGCCTGAGATTTTTTTGAAGAAATCTGATTTTGAATATCTGTTCCTCGCGAAAAGGTGACAAAGATTCGTTCTTGAATCGTCTTGAGAAAACTCGATTTATCTTGACAAATCTTGAGTTGAAAGTTAGATAAAATGGGGCTAGGGTTTGTAAGAGGAAGAAGATGAAAATTATAACGGTCTACTGCTCTCAGAGGTTGTGAAAATATATTTTAAAAGTCCTAACCCCGTATTAATTTAAGTGGAGAAAGATTAGAGAATTTAAGTGACATTAGAATTCTTTTAAAACTAAAACAGTTCGCATGTTAGTCACGCTCCAGAACCGTGACAAACATTTGGTCACGCTTTAAAGCCGTGACAAATTATCTGAAGCGGGATTTTTATTTTGCCCCTATTTTTTTAGCCAAGAGAGTTTTATGTTTTGAGGATACTTCTAAACGAACCAAGACTTATATGTACTCATATTAAGAGTCTTTTAAGATAGCTTTCTGAATTCCGAATTAGTTTAATTAATTATCGGACAAAATTACGAGTTGTTACATTCAAATAACATTATTTTATTTATATGCAATAAATTTAAAAATTGGTTCAAAAGTGTCCTAAATCCATTACTATTTTAACTTGATATCAATGCATAACACCACGTTAAATATTTTTATCACTTTAGTATATTATATTATATAACTAATTAATCATAAAATACATGTATATATATATATTTTTATATTATAATATAAAATACCATTTTAAACATTTTTATTATTTTAAAATATTATATTGTATAACTAACTATTAATAAAATATATATAATATATATAATAAGTAGTGCGGTTCAGTTCGGATCTACCCCGGCCCTATGCGGTCCAAACAGAAAACCGAGCCAAAATTATTTGTTTTAATTATGCTTAGACCGACCCGACCTTAAAAATAAACCGACCCCCAATCATCGATTCGGTTCGGCGGTTCGGTCGATTTTTCTGCACACCCATACTCTCTCCAACACTTGGTTTAGAAATGGTAAGGAAAATTGATCTTTATAGGTGCCTGCATTCAATTTTTGATAATCTATGCATGCACGCCAACCCATGGGGACTCTAGTAGGACTAGATTCACCCATATCATTTACAACAACTGTGATTCCCGACTTTTTAGGGACAACTTGGGTGGGGCTTACCCATTCACTATCGTATCTTGGGTATATGATACCTACATCTAATAGTATTGACACCCATGTCCTAACTACCTCTTTCATGTGTGGGTTCAAACGCATTTTCATTTGGCAGGTAGGTTTGGCATTTTTTTCTAAAAATATCTGATGGATGCAAGTTAAGGTACTAATACCCTTCAAATCTGCAATTGTCCACCCCAAAGCACCCTTGGCTTTTTCAACATTTCTAAAAGTTTCACCGCTTAATCCTTATAGAGTGAAGATCAAATAACAACTGGAAAAGTGGCTTCCTTTACTAAATATGCATATTGGAGCTCAATAGGAAGTGGTTTCAACTCAAGTTTTGAGAATTTCAAGCTAGAGGGCATAGGAATCGAGTCAGCAGGGGTAACTCCTCAAAACGAGAAAACCACAAAACTTCTTCACAAATTTCCTCGCATAGCTTCTTCACAAAATTCCTCACACGCAGGACAAGAACACACTTCATGCAATTTAGGATCAACAAAAGAAAACTCATACATATCATCTAAAGATCGGACATTGAGAGATTTAACCATGCATGTTTCCAAAGGATCACTAAGGCAATTAAGGTCAAGGTGTTCCTGCACCAAAATGTCAAATGAGATCAACCTCTCCAACACCCTCCTATTCACAAAGTGGTTGCTCGGAAATGTTAAAAATGTTCTATTCAAGCTTCATATTACCAAACGAAAATTTTATCACCCCATTTCGACAACTAATTATGGCATCTGAGGTAGCTAAAATGGGTAACCTAAAAAGATCAGAATTTTGGACTCAATATTTACTACCGATTTGGTATTTAACACGACAAATTCAATGGGGAAATAGAATTTGTCAACTTGCACCAAGACATCATCAACAATACAACGACGAATTTTTATCGAGCGATACGCTAGTTGAAAAGTGATGCAAGTAGGCTTGAGCTCACCTAACCTAAGTTTTTCATAAATCGAAAATGGGAGCAAATTGACACTAGCTCATAAATCAAGCAAATCTCCATCGATATGGCAATCCCCAATGTAGCAAGAAATTATAGGACAACCGGGGTCCTTGTATTTGGGAGGAATCTTGTGTTGTGTGACTGAACTCACTTGCCCGGCTAAAAATTCATCATTACGAACATGAAGCTTATGCTTTACTGTACACAAATATTTTAAAATTTTAGTATACATCAAAACTTGCTTAATGGCTTCAAGCAAAGGAATGTTGATTTTCACTTATTTGAAAAGTTCCAAAATATTCGCATTCCAACTTTCTTTTTGTTGTGGCTTGAGTCTTTGTGGGAAAGTTGCAGGAATGGGACATTTATGAACCTCAATCGGCTCATTTTTTGCTACATCCATTCTATCACTACCTTGATCATTAGATTGCTCCTCGGGCGCTTTTAAAACCAAAGGAATATTTTTTTTTAATAATTTTTCCACTTCTCAAGGTATTTATAGATTTAACATATTTCGGTTGGGTATCATTTGGATATGTGGAACCTATCAGCATTTGACCTTTGAGGTTGGGTTGAAATTTTTTTTTCTCTAGAGCACTCATGGACGTGGTCAATTGAGATAAAGTTGCTCTAATTTCACTCAACTATTATTCATTTCTAGCCGAAATCTCTTGATTTTTAGTGTTGATGGAATGTTGGCCTAATATGAAATCTTTCAATGTATCCTAAAGGCTCCTCTTATGTGGTGGCACTTGAGAAGTAATGGATGAAGAACCTTAATTTTGGTGATATGGTGGTAGAGGGGGCTGGAAAATGATTTTTGTGGTTGGAATGGAAAGGATAAATGTAATGGTTGGAATTATGGGGTTGTGTGTGCCCATAATTGTTCTTATACCAAACGTTTAGGTGGTTCCTCCACTCCGAATTATACATCTGAAAAAAAAATGGCTTCTTGAAGTTATTCATTGCATTTACTTGCTCATGTAAAACCTCTTTAAATGCTGAAATGGCGAGGCACTTTTATGTGGGATGCCCAAGTGTGTCACTAATAGTACACACCTCCACCAATTCATACCGTGTTGTCACCTCATCAATTTGTTAAGCTGCATTTATACCTTCTTAATGAGTTGTGCAGTTTTTGCATTATGCGCATCCTCTTCCCTAAGATGGTAAAGACCACTCCCGTGGTGTTAGTGTTAGGATTAAATGATGGTGATCTATCATTAGGATTTGTGGCCTCCCGCGATTGTCATTTTCTCTGCAAACTAATCAAAGTATCTCTCAGCTTGCTCAGGGTCCTTTTATAAACTCCCCATTACACATTGTTTCAACTAATTTCTTAGTTTGGGAGACAAGCCCTCAATAAAGAAATTCAATATTCTATATTGCTCATACCCATGATGTGGGCAAGCATTTTAAAGATCCTTAAACCATTCCCAACACATATTGAAATTCTCATTCTCTTATTGAGCAAAATTTGTGATTTGTCACCTAAGTGCATTGGTTCTATGAGCGAAAAATATTTTTTTTCAAAAATTGAGCTTGCATTTCATTCTAAGTGCCTATAGAACGTGGACGTAAGGAATTGAGCCAAGTTTGGGTTCTATCCTTAGGTGAAAATGGGAACAACTTAAACCTAACCACTTCTTTGGTGTACATTTGGTCAAAAAAATTTGCACGCACCTCTTCAAACTCTTCAAGGTGAAAGTACGACTATTCACTCTCAACACCATGGAATGTGGGTAAGAGTTGGTAAAGTACAGTTGTTCACTCTCAACCCCATGGAATGTGGGTAAGAGTTGGGTCATACTGTGCCTAAAATTGAAATGATGCACATTTTACGGTATGATTGTGCATGAAGGCCGGTGCGCCGCTCGAGTTGGAGATAATCGCCAAATGTCCTCATTGGAGGATCATGGGGTGGCTCGTTATCTCCGTGTTCACTTAGATTATCGGCTATGGTTCTTATGGTATATAAATAGGTTCTAGTGAAAGAAGTGAATTCAAAACCAATAATGGAACTAGACTCGGAATCGGGGCTATGAAATCTCACTAAGCAATGTACATCATCGCTATCGACCCAAGGGTTCATACACAAGAAATCTCCACGAGCATCACATTATATATATATATATATATATATAATTTTGAGTTTTTTATTTTTTTTTTCTTTTTATAAAATTAGACACTAGAATTGTAAATTGATCAAATATGTAAATTGCCAATTCTCGGCAATGGCACCAAAAACTTGCTTGTGGTTAAAAGGTGTTTGTTAACAAGTAATAATTCTTGGTCAGTACGGGGTCAAATTCCACGAAAATTGGTAAAACTATTGATCAATTACACTTATAGAGGTATTTTATCAAATATGTAGTGTGAGTATGAAATTGAATGTGAATTTGGTTGAATTAAATAAAGGTAACTGGAAAGTAAGGACAAAAAAATAAGTAATTGAAAATTCAAATAAGAGAGGAGGTTAGGGATCATGAGTTCAATATGAATCTTATCATAAATGATTAATTGACTATAAAGGTGTATTAAATTAGTGAATCCTTATGTGAAATCAAATATCAAGTGTGAATTTATTAACCAACAACACCTAATTAAGATCTATTGTGAACAATTAAAATCATTTGAATTAGAATTGTGGAGATCCACCAACCATCCATGTTGCTTAACAATATGGATTAAGAGAAATCCCTATAATACTAACTCAACTTCACTAATCAATACATTCTACAATCAATCCATGACTAATTAAACATGATTCATATTGAATTCACTACCCAAAACATATAGATCTAGTAATTTATAGTTAAGAATTCAAAAGAAATAAAAATAGAGATGAAATAGAGAAAGCATAGATTTTGAATGAAAGTAGAGCTTCAATCTCCAATGATCTTCAAATTTGGTACAAATCCTTTGTTTTCTCTTCTTTATCTCTTTAAAATTCTCTAAGTACTAAGTATGAACTAACCCTAAGCTAAGAATGATGTAAAAAGTCCTCCCAAAGGTTTTAAAAATGCTATCTCAAAACTAAAAACTCGTAATGGCATTGTTGTAATTTTTTGGAAAAGGGAAATACATCCTGCTATAGCAAAATACATTCTAATAGGGCAGAATACACCATAACAGGAGAAGAATACATCATGAGAGGGAAAAATACGTCTTGATAGGGGCAAAATTGATCTTGTTATATGCTGTCCAAAATTCCTAAAAATCATCTGAAATTCCTTTAATCCTTCTTTGAAGAGTTGGGCATCCTCTTTTAAAATCGAGACATGCCTTTTTATGGGAAAGGTGTTTTGCTTCACATGTAGAATGCTTCCATGACCCTAAAAATCATACATTTAAAGTCAAATAGCATGTAACATTTAAAATAAAATGTATGCACATAAAATAGGTCAAATGGTAGGAATTAAGGCCTCAGAGGAGATATATTACCCATATATATCACTATATATGTGTAATATTGAGATCTAATCAGCTCACGAGTCAAAATAATGAACAAATAAAAACTAATTAGGCCAAAAAATCGAACCGATTCGCTTGAGCGAACCGGTTCGATTTGCTGGATTGTCTTTCATCTTCTTCCTCTGGTTTTTCTCCTCCAAACCCTCCAATGCAGGTCCCAAATCACCCCAAACATGAAATTGACCTCCTATATCATTACACTACTATTCTAGAAGCATTAAAACATATAATTAACTATGAATACTTTATCAAACACCTAGGATTAGAAATCAAACATTAACTGAATTCAACTCAAAATTTTCTCCCAAATTAATTTTCAAAAATTCAACCTTCCTATCAAAGTTCTACATGCTCATCATTTTAATTTTAGAATTAATTTTGAAATTATAATATGATTAATTCCAACTAATAATCAATTTAAATCAGAGATTCATTATCATCTAAATCTCTATATCATTCCACTAAAGTTTCAATCTTTATAATTTTAATTCCCAAATTTTTATCCCTAATCATGAAAGTAATTAACTATTCATAATTGCAACTTAAAGTAAGTAACTTCTTGACTTTATGGATTAAATTCGATGTTATCTATGTTTTGATGATGGTTTGAATCCAGAGATAGCTTTTCTTTCTCTTATCCAAGCCCTTTCTCTTTTGTCTTCCTCTTTTTCTCTTCTCTTGAACTCTCTCTCAAACTCTCTTGTGTAAAATATCAGAGGTGGAATGCCATCCAACTTTCCAACCTTTTAAATAATCCTTAAATTATCCTAATACCCTCCCATTTTTCCACTTAACTCTAAGTGTAAAAAGACTCTCCTACCCTTATACGAGTCATGTTATGTCTAAAAAATCCCTGGAACTTAATCATAACACTCGGTTACCTATTCTAAACTATTTCGACCCTTACTGGATCACCGATGCACTAAAAATGTCATCTGAGTCATCCAACTAGTAATATTCTAAAATCTCATTAACCGCGCCCGATATGTACGTATCCTACACGTCGTCCATAAATTATACCGATCTGTCGATGTAACACTCTATCGACATATAATAATAAATCGTCAATTTCACTCCTATGCGATATATAATAAATCACATATCTATTTACTTATCACACGTAAGTAAATAATACTAATAATAATTATTAATCCTTTATTATTCTAATTAATATCTATCAAACCCCAATTTAATTTTCCCTAACTAAATTAATATTGTTAAGCACACGAAAACTAATTAACAATAAAAGTACGGGTGTTACATTATTCCCCCTAACAATAGAATTTTGTACCCCAAATTCTAAAGTACCTTCCACGAAGAGCTCTGGATACTTTTTCCACGTGTCATCTTCATGCTCCCATGTGGACTCAATAACATTGTGGTGTCCCCATTGTACACGCACTAAAGGTACCACCTTTGACCGATGCTTTCAGTCGCTATGGCCTAAAATGGCAAAAGGTCTCTCCTCATATAAAATATCTAGTTATAGGTCAATCTCATCTAATGATATACGTTGATACGCCACGTCTTCCCTGGTGTACCTCCTCAACAATGACACTTAGAACATGTCGTTAATGCACTGCAAATGCTCTGGTAAGGCGAGCTTATACGCAACCAGCCCTACCCCCTCGATGATAGAAAAAGGCCCCGCATACCTAGGCGTCAACTTACCCTTCTTTTTTAACCGCATCACTCCCTTTATGGAAGATATTTGCAGTAATATCTGATCACCCACGTCAAATTCTAAACATATTCGATTAGCATCGGCATAAATCTTCTACTGATCCTAAGTTACCTGAATATGACTCCTGATCAACTATATCTTTGTTAACATCTCCTGAATCAAATCTGGCCTGAAAAGCTTGTTTCTCCCCCCCACCTCTAGCCAACAAAAGGACAAATGACAAGGTCTCCCATACTAAGCCTCAAACGGTGTCATGCCAATCGTGGGTTGGTGCGAGTTATTATACGTAAAATTTAAAGTCCATAATACACATCCATAACATATCATCCAACATTTGATTCATCTGTTCCATCTGCCCATCGATCTGTGGGTCATGACACGTGCTCAACCGCAACTTCATCCCCATCGCCTCCTGAAAACTCTACTAAAAGTCGGACACAAATATCTCTCGATCTGAAACAATGTTGAGAGGCACCCCGTATAATCTCACTATCTCTTCTATGAACATCTATGTATTTTGCCCCGTCATGTAATCCATCTGAATAGGAAAGATCTGGACTATCTTTGTTAGCCGATCCACAATGACCCAAATAGAATCGGGAGCCTTCTGTGATTTAGGTAATCCTATGATGAAGTCCATTGAAATACTCTCCCATTTCCATACCGAAATCTCCAACAGTCGTAAAATCCCGATTGGTCTTTGATGATCAAACTTTGATATGCAATGTTTTATAACTACTGACTAATACTATCGCCTCATATCCTGGTACATCTTATCCCCTCTAAGATATACCAAAAATTATAACCCATGCACATCCTCCATCATTGCGTGTCGTAGGTATTCATCATCTGGGACAATCAACCTCCGTTGAAGCGTAAACCACCCTCAGAACTGACTGAGTAAGACTCCGCTCCACCCGCCAATAACTGTTGAATCCTCTTATAACAAGATGGATCGCCTGCCTGTGCCTTCACATCCCTTAAATAATTTTGGGTGTAATGGTCATCACTGCTATGTACTGTAATACCCCGCCCAAATAAAATTTATTTAATTAGATATGGAATTTATACGAAGAGGAACAAATTATAATTATGGAAATTTATGGGTACCAAATTGGAGCATATAGAGAAATATTATATTTATGGATTTTTGTACGGATTATATAGAAGGCTATTGTTTATTAAGCACCCATCCCTTTGTTTGGTTAGGTTCCATATTCCTAGTGCGATGTAGGGAAATTAGTGGTCTTGATTTCGTTCACTTAATTTGGCGTCGTTTTATGGAGGATGAGCACTGTAGTTAGAACGACTGACAAAGTCGTTCGAATGACCAAGCCTTTCGTTTGAACAACCAAGATCATAATTCGAACGTGCAGAACGAAATCAGTGCCCTCTTGTGTTGTCACCTTCCAAACCGTCGATCAGCATCTTGGGGCAGATCGTGAATCCTAACGACCTGGATGAGTTAAACAGCTGGATTAGTAGACTTGTGGACTGCTTATTTTGTGCGAGAAAGAGAGACAAAAGCATGGGACTTGATGTTATCACAACAGGTCTTCCATTTTGCTGTCATTAATAAGACCGTTGATCTAATGATCTTGTCAACACCTGAAGCCTAACGATTTTGGAGATAATAAATAACATATATTTATATATGATTCAAGAACTTCAGTGTGAGGATAACAGGAGGTTTGTAGGTAGAAAACCCACACAATATTATTATCTCACCCTCTCAAACGTCCACTACCTCCCCTCTCATTCCTTACTCTGTCGACCACCATAAAATAGCTATTCTCCCCATTGTTAAAATAAAAGCCACGAAATGTATAGTAGTTGTTAGTTGAGGGTTTTGATGAGGATATTCGTGGAGCAAGAAGATGTGTGTGTGGAAACATCTTTGGAGTGTGTGGGAGCTTTCATGGAGGGATGTTAGGTGGAGTTATTATGACTCCCTTTGGGACCACCTTTGAAGGTGGGGGAGTCAACCATCTTCATCACCACCGCCACTTTGGAGATACTTATATGGGTAAAACTAAATTTGATCCAAGTTTAATGTGTAGTGTAGTTTCAGCATGTTATTTAGATATATTAGGTTAAATTAAATATATGTGAGTAGTATATTAGTTTACATATTAGTGTTGATTATCGACTAGCTTGACATTTGTATGGTATGGGTAGCAAAAGATGAATTAAAATGGGTCTCGAAAATAGAAATAAATTTCAGAATGATAGATAGACATTTTCATGGATTAAAAATGGTAGAAAAAATATTGCTTGTGTATATTTTCTAATAAAACTGAAAATAGACATTTTTATAAAAATAAAAATGTAAGAAAATATTGTTTGTGTATATTTTCTAATAGAACTGAAAATAGACATTTTTATAAAAAAAATAAAAATGTAAGAAAATATTGTTTGTGCATATTTTCTAATAAAATTGAAAATGGACATTTCAATGGAATAAAAATGTAAGAAATGCCATTTTAGTATATTTCTAGTGAGAATGAAATAATAACCATTTTTATGGAATAAAAACATAATGATGTTCGTGTTGTCAAAATATTTATGAAATAAATATTTTTTATGTTTCTTGCAAAATGGAGACATTATGAGTAAATGGGCATTTCCAAGTTTAAAGAAATTGATGAAATTTCTTTATTTTGTGAAATGCATGTTTAATCCATTTGGTAGGATTTTAGTATTTAAAGTAAACTTTCTATGCATATAAACTTAATGTATTTTATAATAAATATTTGAACAAGTTTAAGAAAGATTTTATTGAGTTTAAACATGAAATAATAAAAGTTGGAATTTTAGTCTTCAAAGTATGTGTAATTTGGGACTAAAAGACATAGTGGGTATGAAGTTAAAGGACTACATGTTAAATAAAAGAAACGAAAATTTTCTTATAAAAGTAGTCTTAAGTATAAATGTGTTTCATGAATAAAGAAGTAAGATAATATGCATGTTAGTGAAAAGCACTAATTAAGTGTTAATGGGCAAACATGGAATAGTTAGTGAGTATAACTTACTAATGTTGTGAAATATTAACACTTATGGGATTATGAAAGGATTAAGGGTGTGAAGGTGTTTTTAATAAGGAATAATGAATTCCAAGTGTAGAAAGATGTTAAAGGGTTAAAAACACTTAAGAAGTTGGCGTGTATAAGTTAATAGTGTTTTGGGTGAAATTAACACTCGTGAAAATGGAGTAAAAGTGTAATTTGAAAATAAATGGGTAAAATATAGTTTTACTTAAGGTGAAATATTTTTGTGAAATAAAAATGTTGGAAAGGGTGTTACACAAAGTGATCCTAAAAGAATATGATCGTGGAATAAAAATCAAGGTTAAAATTGAAACCGAACCGAACCGATCGGTTCGGTTTTGGAAAAAATTAGACCTAAACCGAATCGACGATGAAAAACCATTCGGTTTTGGTTCGGTTCGATTTCAATTCGGTTTTAATCGATTTTCAGTTTTGGTCGGGTTTTTTTAGGTCGGTTTTCGGTTTTGGTCGGTTTTGGAGGTTGGTTAATGGGGTTTGGATATAAAAATAAAATATATTTAAGGGTTTTTTAATATAAATATTGATGTCGGTTCGGTTCGGTTCGAATCGGTTTATTCTTTGTCTAAACCTCCAACCGAACCGACATTATCGGTTTTTAAATCCGCAAACCGCAAACCGAATCGGGCTAAAAAAATGCCGATTTCGGTTCGGTTCGGTCGTTTTTTTGCACACCCCTAGTTAAAGTGTAAAGGACATAAAATGACAAATTTCAAAGTGTAACACAAATTGGGGCGGTAAAATCTCGGGTTTGGGTTCCGACCGGGTAAAAAGGAAATGTAATAATGTGGGAATTAGTAAAATGTTAAATCACATTAAAGGCACTTGGATAACACCTGAAATAAGCAAGAAGGGCCCGTAACCCTTGGATGAAAAGCCCTAAACCACTGGCCAAAGCATATGGTGTGCATAGCCGTCAGTGTGGAGCCCATGTAAGTATGCGGTAAATGGTAAAATTCTGAGAAAAAAAAAGGAACAAGGAACACATGTAAGAAAATGGGTTGTGTGGCGAAACGTGTCAATACAACCTAACCTGAATGAATGAAATAAATATTCCAATAAAGTTTAAGTGGACAAGTAAATGTGTAAATCTATAAATTTCAGTGTTAAGGCAAAAAGGCTAAAGTAAAGTGGGAAAAAGGGTGTTTAAGTGTGGAACCGGGTGTGTTAAAAAAAGTGAGAAATGCTAAGTATGAATAAAGAAAGTATTTCAAGATTAAGGTAAATTAATATAAATGTGTAAAGTCTTGGAAGTAAAACGGTTAATGCATTTGAATATGTATTTTCAAAGGTATATCTATATTTATGTATATATATTTTTGCGTGCATGTGATTATAGCGTGTGAGTATTCCTTTCTGCCGTTCGTTTTTATACTAGTTGTATATTCCCACTGTGCGTAGGCTCACATCCCCACTTTATTAAGGCAGGTTGGGTGAGAGCTCGTATTTTGAGGGCGTTTTACAGGTAAGTATATCTTATTTATTTGTTACGTTAGTAACTCTGTTTACTTGGACTCTGGGATGCTCTCCATGGGTCCCTCACGTTGTTCATCTCGAAATTGGAATCGCACGCTAACAAGTGAAATGTTAACTAAAATAAAACTAGACTAGCAACCTTATTTAGGTTGTTTCATTGCACTTCACACCTAACGCTCGGGTAGGACCGGGTTGACTCATGGGTAACTTATAAATACGGGTCGGGTCATAACATGTATGCCCTGTCTACCTCGTCCTCTTGAGGAAGTTCCCACTTCGCCTTCCACACTACTGCCAATTGCCCTATCGACATACGGCTCAAAGTATTTGCCACTATGTTAGCCTTCTTCGGATGATACTGGATGTCAAACTAATAATCCTTCACGAACTCAAGCCACCTACACTACCTCATATTTATCTCATTTTGCGTGAAAAGGTACTGCAGTGAGTTGTGATCCATGAACAATCGTAACTTCTCCCCCAATAGATAGTGCCTCCAAATTTTCGAGGCAAAAGAGTTTTTACTAACCCCAAGTCATGAGTGGTATAGTTCTTCTTAGAGGGCTTAAGCTTATGATATGCCTAAGATATGGCCCGCTCCTCTTGGTGCAAAACCCACCCATGTCCTTGTAAGGATACATCGGTGAAAATAAAGTACTCCACTCCTTCCCTAGGCAGTGCGAGCACCGGTGCTAAAGTCAACTTATCCTTTATCTCATTGAAAGTTAACTGACAGTGATCATCCCATATAAAAAGGAACTCCCTTACGAGTCGATTCGTCAAAGGACTCGTAATCTTCAAAAATCCTCTGATGAACTGGCGGGAGTACCCTGCTAACCCTAGAAAACTACCCACCTCTATCGGTATCGTACGTTGGCCCCACTCCCTCACCGCTGATAGCTTATTCGAATCCACAGAATTCCCTCTCTCAGAGAAAATATGACCTAAGAACTGCATTTCTCATAACTAGAATCCACACTTATTGAACTTGGCATTTAACTAGTGATACCGTAAAGTCTAAAGAACCATACGCAAGTGCTCTACGTGCTCGCCCTCCGTCTAAGAATAAATCAAGATGTCATCAATGAACACAATGACAAACTGATCCAAGAAATCCCTGTTCATGAGATTTAGAAAACTATTGGCACATTGGTTATCTCAAACAACATAACCCTGAACTCATAAGACATGTATCTCATAAGACCCGTATCTCATCACTAATACGGACTTAGGGACATTCGGCTACCTGATACGTAACTGATGGTACCCTGATCTTAAATCAATCTTTGAGAAACAGGTTTCTCCTCTCATCTTATCAAATAAATCTTACGCAAAAATGGATACTTATTTCGAATCATGATCATGTTCAACTCTCGATAATCAATACACAATCGTAACGATCCATCCTTCTGCTTTACGAACACAACTAGGTCACTCGAAGATAAAGTATTCCTATCGATAAAACCCTACCCCAATAATTTTTGGATATGATCCCTCGACTCTCGTATCTCTAAAGAATCCATACGATACAGGACCCTCACTATCAGCGTAGTCCCCAATGCTAAGTCGATCACAAACTTAATATCCTGACTCAGCGGTAACCTTGGTATCTCCTGAAACACATAATTTTAGTCCCCAACAATAGGGATCGAATATAGTGAGATGACTATACCCTCATAATTCTCCTTCTCAATATAATAAGGTGTGCGCTTGACCCTCTCTACAGACGAGACATCGCCACAAGAAACATGTCTTGTTTGGAATAGTGAACACGATAGTCCTACTATAAATTTCCACCATCGCTCTATATGTCACTAACCACTCCATACCCATAATAACACCAAACTCGCCCAAAAATAACACGAGTAGATCCGATACTAAGCATAACCTCCCCATGTTCACACCTTCCTCCTTGCAGATGGAAGGAATAAGAATCCCACCACCCAATGATGAATTTACAATTATAATAATATCTGAGGCTAAATCCACTAAACCCGTCACACACGCAAATCTAGTTCTAACAAATGAGTGGGATGCTTCCCTGTAAAATAAAACCCACCTCATGTGCCCATGGATAGAAAATATACCCTCAATCGCTGTCCATACTAGTGGAAAAATTGGTCCTCAGGCGTGATACACACGCCCAAACTATCCCCGTGCATGTCCCTATCCCTAGGTGGTAATGCTGGAATAACTACCAGTGGGGTTGGAAGCTTTTGTAATTGTTTCTCCTGATGGGCACCCTGCTCCTGACCCCTAGCCCTGTTCGAGCTTGTGCGTTGCATGTGGCCCTGCTCCCTACATATGAAACACCTCCCAATAAAGCCTGCCCGCCTCTAGCCCTACGAGCCCTGATGAGGATGTCCCTGTCTCTAGCCCTATTGGACCTAATAGCTCTGGCCCTGCTGGCCCCCAGTATAGTTCCCCTGCCTTGTTGGCTTTGAGGGGTATGCTGTTGGTCCTAATGGCCCTGACTGAAATTACGGTTAACCTTCCTAAATCTCTTAGCCAAGTTCCCCTGTTAGGAATCTCGCTCATGCTGCCTCTGCTACTGTGGCGCCCTGCAGGCACCGCTACCCCTTGTTTTGCCATACTTGCCGGACATTCCAGTCCTTTTTTCTCCCCTTAGATGGAAGCGATGATACTGATAATAGAGAAACACGACGTTAAAGTCCTTAGTGTAAGCCTTCAATATATGTTTCCCCCAACAATTGCAGGAAAATCATCCAAGAAAGTTCATCAGTAAACTTGAGGACCCTTTTCTCCTCAGTGTTCACCTCATCTGGCACCAATTTTGGCAGGCAATTGAACTCCTCCTCGTACTCGGCCATAGTCTATCCCTCATTCTCATATCCGCCTGAACTGCCAATGAAAAGAACTTGTGATCAAACCACATCCAAAACTCTTGGACAGTCATCGTATCCTTCTCCTTTGCTCTGGTAGCCGACTCCCACCACTGAAATATTACCCATACACTTGAATATATCCAAAATCTGCTTTTGAGTGTTACTACACTCAACCACGCACAAATGTCTCTGGATGTCTTTCTTTCATTAGCTAGCTATAACCACATCCGCACTCCCCTAAAACTACGGTAGATGGCCCTTTTAAAATGCCTCTCTAACTCTCTGCCAAACAAATGACACTGGGTGAGCCTGAACTAGTGCTGCCACTGGTTGCTGTGGTTGTGCCTGGAGAAAATGTTGTGTTAGGTCGACTATTGGGACATTAACCACCTGTGCGACGATAAATGAAACCTCTGTTACGATCATAATCCCCATAGTGACTTGTGGCTTTGGCTGAGCCTCCTACTCTACGGCCCTCCTAGCGGCATGTGTTGGTCTACGTTTCCTATTATTTGGCCTCTGTAACCAAAACCAAACTTGTATTAGATTCACTTCAATCATAAATTATACCGTAAGAACGTAAATGCACAATATGAAACAACAGTCCTACATACAGGGCTTTATATCAAATAAACGCAACGTTGACAACGTAATAAGTCCACACGAATCCTTAGGAAAATAGAAGTTGATGATCTGATACCAACTGTGATAACCTGCCTATTCTAACACCGGGTGGTCAATTATCTGCTAAAATAAAACTGTAATCTCAATATGGTTTCATTCTCAACTTAACTGTCACAATGAATAATATAAATAATATGCATAAAACTATACAACATAATGAATGAATAATCTTCATGCAAAGATAAATAATAAGTATGAACTGAATAAACCATCGGTCACCAAATAATAACATCCAGTGAATAACAATTAAGTACTGAAATAAAATCTCTGGCAGTAATATAAAATACTATCCCTCTACGGGAAACACGCCCAAACCGAAAACTTAAATGAAATGATCCTATGTAGATAGAATAAACTGAGGCCTATAAAATAATCCTTTAGCATCCATAGCTACTGCAATGGCAAGAATGGATCTATTCTTGCGGTCCCAGCTGTTGTTGCTGCACACCTGGGATATAAAAAGAAAAACAAGGAAAAATAATAGCCCGCGGTCAAAGCCCAAAAAACAAAATAAAAAATTACAGGTAGATAATTGTTTTAAATCGATTAAAAATGTAGTGTATTACTTTCATAATTAATCGATCTCACTCACATGAGATAAATCTCGTCTCTTTACTACAATGCACCCTAACGTGTTCATTTTATTATCCTAATTAAACTACCGAGTCTAACTAGGACACATAACCGCCATCTAAGCCCAGCCCCTGCTAATACTCTCTATTAGCTAAGTATAACTACCTTTATTGGGTATACGTTCATAAACAATAGTATAGCGACACACTTGCTATATATAAATAATCACATAACAAACATAACATAACTACACCCGTGCTATAAATAGATATATACACACAATCATACAAATATACATATATATCACTCGTTATATATGTATAACTATATCCCTAGAGCATGGACCTCGCGGATACATCCCTCGTTTGCTATCCGGCTCCAGGCATCACGCATCACACTGAGCCACCGGGTTGGAATCTCACCACCGATCCTAAACAAAAACACATATAACGAAGGCGAGTATAAACATATGTTCGGGGGTCGCAGTTATACCACATCGTACCCAATTTGTATCCAAACTAATACCTATCCTCACACATGGATAGTGGACATACATCAGTCCTATGATCTGGGGAATCAATCCAAAACCTACTGGTCAACGTCAGGGTGGACTGCCCATTATGCGCAACCTCCTACAATAGCACTACCAAGTAGGTATGTTTAATATAAACAAGTAGCTTACACACATACATATATACACATATCACTCTAATATGTATATATATAAAGTACCGAGCTTGTACACATATCCCACAATGCACAGTTCACCTAATCCTAAAGTTCAAACCAACTTCCGGATTAAACTTTCCATGGTCACTTACTTGAATTTTTGGTTCTCCCCACTTGAACCCATCTATTCGTTGGACTATCACATGTAAAAAACCCTAAAAAACATTCCCCAGTATACCACAGTATCCCGAAATCCCTTAAGGTCATTCCCCATGCCCTAACGGGTCAAAATAATGCACAAACAAAAATTAGGCAGGCCAACAAATCGAACCGATTCGGTTGAGAGAGTCGGTTCGCTCCCCCAATGAGGCGATTCGGTTTGTCGGGTTACCTGTCAAATTTTTCCTCGGGTTTTTCTCCTTCAAACCTTCCAATAGAGGTCCCAAATCACCCCAAACACAAAACTAACCTCCTATATAATTATATTACCATTCAGCATTAAAACATATAATTAACTATGAATCCTATACCAAACCCCTAATATTACCAATCAAACGTTAATTTAATTCAACTCAAAATTTTCCCCCAATTTGAAATTCAAAAATTCAACCTTCGTTTCAAAGTTCTACATGCTCATCGTTTTAATTCCAGAATTAATTTTAAAATTCTAATATGATTAATCCCAAATAATAATCAATTTAAATCAGAGATCACTTATCATCTAATTCCCTACATCAATCCACTAAAGTTTCAATCTTTATCATTTTAATTCCTATATTTTTATCCCTAATCATGAAAGTAATTAACTACGCATAACTAAAGCAAGTAACAACTTACCTTTGTGGATTAAATACAACATTCTCTACATTTTGAATGACAGTTTGAATCCAAAGATATCTTCTCTTTCTATTCTCCAAGAACTTTCATTTAATTCTTCCCCCTTTTCTCTTCTCTTGAACTCTCTCTCAAACTCTCTTGTGTAGAATATAAAATGTGGGCTACCGTCCCCCCTCCTAACCTTTTAAATTCTCCCTTCATTATCCTAATCCCGTTTTTCACTTAACTCTAAGTGTAAAAAGACCATCCAGGCGTACCCTATGCGTCACTCATAAATTATACTGATCCGCTGATGTAACACTCTCTTGACATATACTAATGAACCGTCGCTTCCACTCATACGCGACATATAATAAATCACATATTTATTTACTTATCTCATGCAAGTAAAAAAATACTAATAATAAATATTAATCTTTTATCACGCTAATTAATATTTATCGAAACCCAATATAATTTCCCCCAATTAAATTAATAATGTTAAGCACATGGAAATTAATTAATAATAAAGGTAAGAGGTATTACGATTACAATATATTTTTCTTGCTTTAATCGATTTGTGGGGTAAGGTATCACTATTTGCTTTAACCGATTTATAGATTTAGATCGATTTCAAGCGATTTTTAAATATTTAAAGGGTTAGATCTATTTGTTCAATTTATGTCAAAGTTGTAAGTGATTATGTGAAATTTCTTATCATTTCTCACATATACAGACTCATATAATCAATCGTCACACAGTTTCACTCGCTCCATCCATAGGCACATCTATGTTTCAAATTTTTTAAGGAACTTTTGGGTTTGATTGAGGTACGTTTTTTTTTTTTTTTTTGCAAAGATAGGGCTTTTCTTTGGCTAGAGGTGATCTTGAACTGGAGGTGCATTGTATATTATTTCAATCTAAATTTCAACCTAATTATAGTTAGTTTGAATTTATTATTGGAAGTTCGATTTTTTTTAAATTATTTTAGGTAAATGTGTATTGGATTGTCTCCTTTTTTACTTGGTTAGCCTTTAGTAATTGGTTCTTTTTCTCCATGACAAACATAAATGATAATTTCATAATTTAGTGCAATATGTCCAAATATATAAAAACTAGGTTAGAAGAGTGCAAGAGAAGATTTATGAGTCATAATTCTTAAAATGGTTGCTTGTTGTTTTATATCCAAAATTTAAATAGAGAGTACACATCCCCATCTCAATTATTAGTTGTCTATGGTCAATGATATCACCTTTTTAAGCTATTGCTCTCTCTCTCTCTCTCTCTCTCTCTCTCTCTCTCTCTCTATATATATATATATATATATATATATATATATATATATATATATATATATATATATATTTGTGTGTGTGTGTGTGTGTGTGTGTAAGGGCAAAAATTCTAATTGAGTATTTTGTAAGTAATTGACTTATTCCTGAAACAAAACTTGTTTAAGTCATTGATAGATTTTTATCTCATCATGTTCTCCACAAAGTTTATGTCATGTTTATGTAGAAGACGTAGCAGCAAAGCTTCAAAGATTAATCATGTCGTGTTTTATTGGAGCACGTTTCACGTCTTCATTCTGTTTTCATTCTGAATATCTCTCAAGTATGAACACATTATGTTCATGAAGTTCAAAAAGAGTTTTAAAGGATGAAAACTTTATTAAAAATGATTTTAAAATATTGTTAATCATTTATTCTGAGCTTATCCGATTTTTAGAGTCGTGATGTCATTCAAACGACATGTCATAGTCGTTAGAATGACACGTGCATATCATTAGAACGACCTGTCGAATATATTTTATTATTTGAGGCAGTGTGCATAACCAATATATTGTTTAGAACAGTTTCATTTTCTGCACTAAGTTTTCTAAGGTTTTCAATGATTAAAACCATCCTTAGTGTTTAAAGATCCGAGATTTCATATACAAATTGCTATAGAGATCTTCTTTGAACCATCTGGAGCTTGTTCATCCATATTGAACAGGTTGTTCATTGGGTTTTACGGTAAAAAAGCGGAGGAGTTTGTGTTCCGAATTGTAGACGGTTGCCAAAGCTACATCAGTGGACACTAAGGCACTCGTGGACACATGTGTTGTGGACGAGTATCATGGAAGGATTTATGTGTGGGCACTGTGGAGGGGTAGTTAAAGTGAATAAGAGCATCAAGACTTATGGGGATCGAGTCGTTGTGTAAGTCTGTTTATTTTTCTTTGTAAAACCGTATCATAGTGATTTTCTGGCTTGGGCCGTCAAAAGTTTTTTCCCTTAGTGGTTTCTTCGTACATATGGCATTGTGAACTTTACTTTATTTTACTTGCTTTAATCACCTAGATGCATGTTTAGGATTAAATCAGATAAAATTGGACTTAATTCAAATTGGTTCACAAACTTGGTGCGTGTTAAAACTGGAAAAAGGGTTTTGAAAGAAAAATTATTTTGACATCCTTAAAGCACATCTTAGAAAAAGGGGCTTACAATATGTAGTTGTCAAAGGCGCACGCTTAGGTGCAAGTCACACCTATAGTACCTTACCTAGTCTTCGGTAAGGCACCTTCAAAGAGGCGCACACTTAGGGGCTTGATGCACAAGGTGCACACATGGTTAAAGTTGCCTTATTCTAAATAAAATTTATTTTTGTAACTTTATTTTTCTATATTTATTTTTGCTTGTTTCATTGTCTTCTTTAGGTCTTTTTTATTTTTTTCTTCATGCTATTTTTCTTTCACTCCTTTTCATTTCGTAATTTACGGTTCTTCTTATCTTTTCTCTTTCACCTTTTTCGTTATTTTCATGCCTCTCTCTTTTTCCTTTTTGATGCTTTGTTTTGTTTATTGCGAAAAAAAATCCAAATATTTCTTCCCTTTTCATGAATTTTGTATGCCTCTTTTTATGCTTGAAAAAGAGTGGGCAAAATGATACATCACAGTTAATTATATACATACCTTTTTGTCAAGTATTATGCTTTCAAATTTTGTCATTCTGTTTATTATCATAATTCTTACATTGTTATATTAGGTATTGGTGTGCATAGAATGAGAGATATAAGTATTCGTTTACATTTTTTCTACGACTCAATGTGCTTTTTGTTCTTGTAGGTCTTGTAAATGAATTAACCAAAGAATATGAGTAGGCTTTTGTGTGTGGTTCATGGATATGCGTTTACTAATCAACCTTGCTAATGTTTGGATGGATATACATGTACTAATCAATTTTACTAGAGTTTCCAGTCTATTGTTAAATTCTTGATAGTTGATAAAATACTGACTTCTTCAATTTAATTATAAATCTTGATAAAATAATGACTTCTTTAATTTATTGTGAAATAATAACTTCTTAAAAATAATGACAATTAGTGTAGGAGTTCTCTACTGGTGGATTTGAAAGTTGGGAGTGATCTATTTGGTTTTTTTGTGTGATTTGTTAAGTTAAGTGTTTGTATATATCATTTGTTCACTACGTGTTGGAACATAAAAGGGACTTTAGGGAACTTACTTAAGACCAAAACAGAGAACAACACTAGTTAGGTTAAAGCTTTTACTTTTGGTTGTTTAATAATGGCATGATCGTGGTATGGAATGAAATCTTATATATATCATTATTTTTTTTTATAATGGCTTGATTATTTTCTTTAAAGAATGATGGATTCTCTCTTAACAGGACTAATGGGTTTCTTCATGGGTTAAGATTTAAAGATGCATTCATCGATATTTTTTTATTGGAATACACATATATTTTGTGAGGTTTAAAAGATTGGTTTCAAACTTTCAAGGTCAATATTTTTGTTAGAATACACATTGACGAGCACCGAAATGTGTATGTTGCATGTGAACGTATGGCTCAAGTGCAAGCCGGTCTCCCAAGTAATAAAAGTCGGTAAGTCGGGGTCGAGTCCTCAGGTAATAGAATACTCATGATGAGAATAAGGATGGTCTCTTAATTCTAAGCTTTGACTTGCAAAAAGATACAAAAGGTGATGAAATGTTGTGTGATGTGATTTATAACTACTGGGATAAATTAAGCTAATGAAATTGAAAATAAAACTAAATTATGGGAAGACTAATTTTGATTTTGAAATAAGTTTGGAAAGGAGGTTGGGATTCAATTCCCCGTACCCTAAGGTTTGTACGATAAATGAAAAGTTCTTTTAATTAATTAATTAATTAATTAATTAAAGGAAAAATGTCAAATCAATTTGAAGCACCAAATATGTTTGGGCACTAACCCACGCAATAATTGGCCAACAAATTGATTTACGCGATTAATATTTTAACTGACACATATAATGCACTCTTGAATAGTCGGGTTGATTTTGACAATCCGAGTTAAGAGATCCACACAATTAATCCCAGTTAATATATCACCTTGATGAATTAAATAGTTAATTACTACAAATTTTACATTCAAAGTTTGAAATCTCGGGTTAGGCTCATGTTCCCCCAACCTACGAAAGAATTTAGCTAGATATAATGAATAATTATAAACAACTTACAGTATGCATGCAAGAATTAATAATCAAAATGTGAAGAAAAGAATAATTGAATTACAGATACCAATTGAGATAAATCCAAGGTGTATGAACAAAGAAATTCCAACCAACCAAGAATGACGGAAACTTGAATGAACTCTTTTTTATTGAATTTTAAACATTGAAATTGCTAAGTGTTTGTAATTCCAAAAATTAGAAATTAATTCCAAGACTAACATAATATGAAGTGTGTATAAAATAAGCACTTAAATGCCCTATTTAAATACCTAAAAGGGCCAAAAGGCTAGGTCAAACCCCTAGCCTACTTAGATATAAAATAGGAAAAGATAGAAAAATTCGTAGCAAACTAAACCTATTGATCAAACTGAACCCATAGAGCAAACCTCTTGGTAAAAGTGAGCTGGTCTGCTCCAAAACCAAACCTTAAAACTTTTTCTTTTTTCACTTTTGACCCCGAAGTTTTGCTCAATCTTCAGAGTGATGTATCTTCTTCACTAGGACTCCTCATTTCTTCTTACATTCTTGGGAACTCGAGGTCTAGGATCTTCATGTTGATGCCTTCTCCGAGTTCTTTTGAAAAATGAACGATTTTCCCTTGACTATCCTTTCTTGCTATATATTCCTTGTTTTTCCCTATTTTTTTCTAGTTACTTAGAAGAATTACCTATAAAACACATGGGAGATGCAACAAACAAGAAACACTTGTCAAAAGTTAGTTTCAATCAATATGAGCTAAGTCCAGGATAAATGCGATATTTGGGAGTGTAAAAGGTCGAAATTAGAGGGATAATAATGAAATAATAATGTCGACTCACACATTTATTTTTAGATATTTCTTTTACATAAACAAATTTTTGGAAATATTACATGTTGTAAACTATTATATTTACATGCCATATGGACCGTGCGTGTGTTATTGTGGTTGTTGATTTATGTTGTGACATATGTTATTTAAGGTTGAATTAGCACTAGTTATGTAAAACCTCTAACTAAAGACCAAAGCAATCCAAGCAAGATATGTAGGAAACTTTATAAGGTACATCTTCTTTTGTATTACTTTTGAATATGGTGTTATAGTTATGTGTGACACAATTTGAAATGCAAATAACACTTGTAGATGCTAAATTGAAGTCTTTATGATGCTCGATCAATGTTTATAGAAATATCACCATAATCACACAAACACGCGACACACACAAAAACATAGTAAATTGAAGACTTTAGATAATGTTATGCATATTAAATGATAGTTTTGAAGTTTCTTAGCTTGGAAGGCAGCCTTAGGCACACATATCATTATGCGTAATTTGTATATTTGATGAAATTCTATAGTTTCTCGTAAACTTGTAATTCTGACAACTATTGGTGCATTTAATTTGTCATTATTGTGGGCATTAAAGTTAGCATTATTATTAAACTTCTTCTTTTTGGCTCATGAGAATTGCAGTGTACACCATACTTTTGGGCTTTTGAGAATCGCATCCCTACTTATCTCAATAGTCCTTCATGTTTTATGTATTTTTCTCTTGAAAATAGAAGTACGTGCCCCGAATTATGTGGGCTACTGATCATGAGAGTGAAGGTTAGTTTAACAATTATATCGGTTGGATTTCATTTTACAGTGAACGGCTACATGTGGTTAGTTTAACAATTATATCAGTTGGCGGTACTAGCACACATATTTACTTTTGCATTTAAATTAATTTATGTGTGATTAGTCACAAATATTGCATATTAGCACTCGTTATCTTTATGCATTCTAGTATAATAGTGTCTGTTAAATCTCGTATTTATGCTCACATACTATATAACCTTGGATTTCGATATATATATATATATATATATATATATATATATATATATATATATATATATATATATATATATGTGTGTGTGTGTGTGTGTGTGTGTGTGTGTTTCAAGGTTTATTTGAGTTTTTATAGGTATTGGAATGCTTAACGGTGCAATTGGTGCTTTTAGGGAAGTTTTCAATATAGTACGCAACTTCATGGGCATTTTACTAATTTCAGCGTTCGATCTTCGAGCCCAAACTCTTACGAAAGTTATATCCCTTCAAGTCGGCTTCGCATGGCCTTCGACGATTCATTAATTCGGTTCCTAACGAGCATGTTATGACC
This sequence comes from Sambucus nigra, assembly GCA_949130495.1. NCBI lineage: Eukaryota > Viridiplantae > Streptophyta > Magnoliopsida > Dipsacales > Adoxaceae > Sambucus > Sambucus nigra. Next base: position 74,979,870 of record OX422210.1, on the reverse strand, counting down.
ATTTTGGTCACTAATAACCATTCGGAGGTGTGCCATAAGCATGCAACATTCATCTACGCTCTCGTTAACAGCCGGGGCAATATTAATTTGCCCGACATTTTTTTGGATAAGATGTACGCTTATTTTGAGGAGTGAGCTCGTACATATTCCCTCCCATTTCCTTCACTCATCACTCATATTTGTCTACAGTGCGGCTGTCCTGAATTGGATTCTGACCAGAAGCGTGACCCGTTGAAGCTTCTCAACAAAGATAACATTTCAAAGATGTTGGGTCACCCTTGAGGACATTTAGGTGGCAAGAGACCGAGGACAGAGACTACCAATGACGCTGATGAAGAGACAGAGATTACAGCGGTTAAGCAGGGCCCATAATAGCATTATGATCTCGCATCGCTTGAGGCACGGTTTGACAGATTCGAGGCCTACTACAGGCGAGATTTTGGCATTGTGCACTCAATACTGCGAGACATGTATACATTTCAGCGAGGGAGGGATGCGCAATTGCCACCACAACATCATAACCCCATTGTACCACACGATCCTAATGCGCAGGGTTCCTCTGGTGATCCCAGCTTTTGAGTTGTTTTGCCTTTTGTAATTAGAAATATTCTTTTTTCTTTCTTTCTTTCTATTAGTATTGTAATGTATTAAGTTGTTTTGTGAAATTATGATATTAGAAGCGATAATGTAGTTGTTGGTTATCTATTGGATTTTGATGGGTGTGACCCCCCATTTTTATAAAATCAAATGTTCACCATCAATTTATCTAGTATTTGCACTTCAACCACTCTATATTGTTGAGACTTATGATATGATTTCTTTTAACTTATTGTGTAAATATTTTTGTTTTTCTTTTGATTGTATAGGGGTCACGTTGATTACCTCGGGGATTGCACCAAATTGGGGTGATTTATTTGTATCCCCCTCTTTTTCATAATGTCTTTAATCACATTGAGGACAATGTGCATTTAAAGTTAGGGGTGTGTGATTATTCATCTAAATTTCTATTTGATTATTGTGAGTTATGTTTATATTTATTAATTAATTTTTATATGATAAAAAAAACTTTAAAAAAATCAAAATTAAAAAAAAAATTCTTTATTTCCTTTCTCTTTCTTGGGCCTTTTCCCCCAATTTTCTATGATAAATTAATAATTGCACTATCCAATTGTTAATTCAATTATGAATTTTCTATTTCTTTCCTCTTATTAAACTCTAGTCCTCAAATTATTCAATATTGAGAATAAATGCATGAATTAAACCTTAAAAACCCATGAGCACTTGAGCATATTTTATAAATGATTCGGTAGGATAATTATAACTTGGTATCTTTTTGTTACTTTATGTACATTAAAATCGAGTGAGCTTTATGATTTTATTCATTTGCGAGTGTTTATACACTAGTCTTTCCTTCTTAAAAACGTTAAATTTGTTGGTATTCTCACTATTCTTTCATTTGATCGTTCATTAATTAAGTTATTTTTGAATGTGTTACTTGATCATGATTTTCAAAGTTGTATTGATTTGAGAATTGAGTAAATTTGAAGAACGGATCATAGTCCCTCTTTGTTATATTATCCATACTGACCTTGACTTCATCTTATATGTTTTCCCTCATCAATATAGCCTTTAGTTTCAAAACCCAAAATCCCATAACCAACTATAAATTGGAGTTATATACCATACATATTACCTCCCATACCTTTGTTTGGAATGATACTTGGGAATGTATATTGTTATTAATACGTGGTTTCAATTAAGCAAGTGAGAGTGAGAAAGAGTGAAGTGAAAAACAAAAGAAAAAGAACGAAAAAGTGAAAAAGCAAAAAGAAAAGAAGAGAAAAAGAAGAAGAAAGCAAAAGAAAGAGAAAGTATGTACATGTTGTATATATTGTTCAATAACCTTAGTCACTTTCCATCGTTATATTCAATGCTTGTTATGAAAATCCATTTCCAATGTTGAGTTTGCCCACAATTTTTTATTATCCCGAGTTTTCCTCCCCGAACACCTTTGAATCCGTAAATATACCCTTCCTTTCATAATCGTAACCCCAAGCCTATATTACAACCCTATACAAGTCCTATGTGATCCTAAGGTAAATTTAATTAAAAAGTCATAATAATTGCAATAATGTACAAAATACATTTCACCTCTTTAATGAACAACATATTAAATTGAGATTACACATTTTTCATTATATATATAGCGTTCTTCATTTGATGACATGTGTGCGGTGTAGTTTCCATTTACATTTACTCATTATGAACGCATGTCCCATGTGTTACACCCCATTCTGAGTGCTTCTATTTGTTGAGTGCAATATCCAGAGAGAATGTTAATAGTTTTTTATCATTGGGCAAAATTCTCTTTTGTTTTGTTAATAATATATTGAAATATTTAGTTGTTGTCGAGCTTGGCGTATTTGTTGGGCATGTTTTCAGAAAATTTTGATGTTTGTGGTTTCATACCTAAAAATCCTCATGAGACAACACTCATTCACTAGGATAACCTAGGGGTTTAACGACTTATTGCATATGCCAAATGCAATCATTCGCACACGAAAGTGGCATTTATATATTTTATGCTTATATACGTTTTGAATTGCCTTCTGTTGGGCTGGTTTTATTTTATTTCATCACAAGGGACTAGTAATGTCAATGCTAGGGGGTGTGATTAGTCACGAATATTGCATATTAGCACTCGTTATCTTTATGCATTCTAATACAATTGTGTTCGTTAATTCTCGTATTTACGCTCACAAACTGTATAACCTTGGATTTCTCTCTCTCTCGCTCTCTCTCTCTCTCTCTCTCTCTCTCTCTCTATATATATATATATATATATATATATATATATATATATATATATATATATATGTACGTGTGTGTATGTGTGTTGTAAGGTTTAATTGAGTTTTTATAGGTATTGGAACGCTTAACGGTGCAATTGATTCTTTTCGGGAAGTTTTCAATGTAATAGGCAACTTCAGGGGAGTTTGAGCTCCGTGCCCTAACTCTTCACGAAAACTCTAATATCAACACATACCCCCATTTATTGAATTCAAACATTGAACTAATCAAGAAGTGGAACCATCCAAGATGGGTTTATGCTCCCAATCTAATGAAACTAAATACTCATAACACCAACTATGCGCACACACAACATGAGGTTAATAAAAAGAGAAAAAGCCATTACAAAAGAAAACATTCAAGAAAAAACAACTATATTAATAAACCAAAAGATGTCAATAGCTAACAAAGTACAACTAAAATGGAATTTGACTTATAAATAATGAAGTAGATGACAAAAGCAAGAAGAAATTGGAACAAACCCTAAGAGAATATTCAATTAATTGATGTGGCGAAAACCAAGCGTCCATATAGATACGATAATCATTGTTATCAACTTCTTACCGCGATTTAAAAAATCTAAACTTTAACTACACTCAAATGGAGTATAGCGACTAGTCCGGGTATCGAAAATCTAGAGGGAATGTTTGATAGACTTTAATTGATTTATCACTTCTCAAATAAAAGTGTAAAAGGTGATTATGGTATAAAAGGGAAAAAGGAAAGGTAATAAAACTAAACAAGATTAATAAAACAGGATTAGGATCACATCCTCGCCATGGGCTAAATATCGCGTATTAAGTGATTTTGATTCGAAATATTTAACCGAACATATTCAATTAATTATAAACATCAAACGTGCAGGGAACTAACCCAAAAATGCGAGATTAATCATTTAATAAAAAATGGTCACACATGGATTGATTTCAGAATATCGCTTTAAACACTAACGTTGTGTGACAAAGAAAGTTAAACGCTTAATATTCCAACTTTGAAACATAGAGTTTCAATTAAATGCATTTTTACCCAAAACCTATATATCAAAACACAACACCTATTAATGGTGGAAATATGACCCCAACCCTTAAGCTAGGTACATTACATAATTAAAGCAAGAAAAAAACTAATTAACCAGACCAAATAACAAATTAACTACCAACAACTAACTAATCAAGTGAGAAATGTAACTACAAAGAAAGAAAAAAAGGAAGTAAAGCGTGTATATAAGGAAGATGATAATGAATAGTAAAACATACTTAAATAAATGGGTATAAACCCAAAGAGGTGAGGAGAGGGAAGCTCCCAAAATAAACCCTAAAATTCTGATCTAAAATGAATTATATCCCCTAAATAAAAGCCCCCAACTTTTTATTTATACCCCAAAACAAACTCCCAACAAAACCAAGCAAAATCACCCAAAATAATTCAATTTTCATCAATATCTGATGGGGCCGGTCGACCTCTCCCTTGAAATTTTCCTTGGGTTGTTGGCATCCCCATTTTTCACTCCGATCTAATTTTGACACGTCGCACGAAAATGACTATAACTCCCTCATACCGAATCAAAATGATGTGTGGTCAGAACCCACGTGAAGATGATTCAATTATGTACATGATTATATTTTGAAACTCTCCAAATTATGCAGTATGAGATTACCAACATGACCTTGAAGTAGAAGAAAATGCCAAAACTTTTTGGAAATGATCATAACTTCCTCATTTAGGGTCAGAATGGCACACGGTCAATGGTCACACAAAGATAATTTGATGATATACATGTTGATACCTTCACTCCATACAAAATAGTGAGTTTAAAAAACCAAATTGCCCTTAAAGTTTCCTTTTACGATGAAACGTTCCCGAAACGCGTCAGCTTCACAGTATGCATCCATAATAGCAACAATAGCTCAAATATACCTCACAAAACATATAAACATATAAAACAATGGTATTGGTAATCCAATATAGGAATTAATGGACACGGGAATGTTAGAATGTGCAAGAATAAAGGGTACTAAAGCCAATATTCACGATTAATCACACCTCCTAACTTACACACTGCTAGTCCCTAGCAAGAAAGATGAATGAAAATGAGAAAAAGAGGTAGAACAACCAGAATAAACAAAATTAAAAAATTATTTTCTTTATTTCTTTTCTCTTTCTTGGGCCTCTTGCTCCAATTTCCTGTGATAAATTTAGTAATTGCCAAATCCAATTGTTAATTCAATTATGAATTTTCTATTTCCTTCATGTTATTAAACTCTAGTACTCAAATTATTCAACACTGAGAATAAATGCATGAATTAAACCTTGAAAACCCGTGAGCACTTGAGCATATTTTATAAATAATTCGGTAGGACAATTATAACTTGGTATCTTTTTATTGATTTGTATACACTAAAACTGAGTGAGCTTTGTGCTTTTCTTCATTTGCGAGTGTTTATACACTACCCTTTCCTTCTTGAAAATGTTAAATTTGTTGGTAATCATTATTCTTTTATTTGATTATTCATTAATTAAGTTCTTTTTGAAATGTGTTACTTGATCATGATTTTTAAAGTTGTTTTGACTCGAAAATTGTGTAAACTTTAAGAAATGATCATAGGCCCTCTTTGTTATACTGCCCATGTTGACCTTGACCTCACCTTATATGTTTTCCCTCGTCAACCCCTTTGAGCCTAAATATAGCCTTTCGTTTCAAAACCCAAAATCCTAACCAACTCCAATTTGTAGTTATATACCATACATATTACCTCTCATAGCTTTGTTTGGAATGATACTTGGGATTGATATGTGATTTCAATTAAGCAAGTGAGAGTCAGAAAAAGTGAAGTGAAAAACAAAAGAAAAAGTGAAAAAGAAAAAAGAAAAGAAGAGAAAAAGAAGAAAACAAAAGAATGAGAAACTATGTGCATGTTTTATATCGTGTTCAATAACCTTAGTCACTTTCCATCGTTATATTCAATGCTTGTTATGGAAATCATTTTTCAATGTTGAAATTTCCCACAATTTTTTATCATAGTGAGTTTTCATCCCGGAACACCTTTGAATCCATAAATATACCCTTCCTTTCATAACCTTAACCCCAAACCTACATTACAACCTTATACAAGTCCAATGTGGTCCTAGGATTCAAAAGTCCTAATAATTGTGATAATTTGTGAAAATGCATTTCACTTCTATAATGAACGGTATCTTTCATTGAGATTACACATTTTTCATTTTATGTATAACGTTCTTCATTTGATGACATGTGTATGGCCTAGTTTCCATTTACATTTACTCATTATGCCCGTACGTACCGTGTGTTATACCTCATTCCAAGTGCTTCAATTTGTTGAGTGTAATATTCGAAGAGGATTGAGTAGAAGCATGCTTTAATTATTGTCAGAGCTGTAGGCATTTTTACTAAATCAAATCTTTTTGCATGTGCATGCACACCACTCACATTTGAGGGTTTAATTCCATATAGTTATTCTTTTAATGTTAATAGTTTTGGATTATTCGATCATTTTTCTTTGTTAATAATATGTTAAAATATTTAGTTGTTATTGAGCTTGGCATATTGGTTGGTTGGGTGTGTTTTTAGGAAATTTTTATGTTTGTGGGTTTCATCTCTGAAACCCTCATGAGACAACACTCGTCCACTAGGATAACCTAGAGGTTTAACGGCTTATTGCATATGCTAAATGCAATCATTCATCCGCGAAAGTGGCATTTATATATTTTATGCTTATATACATTTTGTATCGCCTTCTATTGGGATGGTTTTATTTTGTTTCATCACTAGGGACAAGTAATGTCTAAGTTAGGGGGTGTGGTTAGTCATGAATATTGCATATTAACCCCCGTTATTATTATGCATTCTAGTACAATTATGTCTGTTAATTCCCATATTTACGCTCACATACTATATAACCTTAGATTACGATACATATATGTGTGTTGCAAGGTTTATTTTATTTTTTGTAGGTATTGGAGTGTTTAACAGTGAAATTGGTTCTTTTCAAGAAGTTTTTAATGTAGTACACAACTTCATGCGCATTTTAGTCATTTCAGCATTCAAGCTTTGTGCCCTAACTCTTGACGAAATTTTTATCCCTTCAAGTCGGCTTCGCGTTACCTCCAATGTTTCGTTAATCTGATTCCTAATGAGCATATTATGATGATTTTCCTGGGGATCTCCTTCTTGGTTATCAGGATAAATCATTTTCTTTTCTTTTATCTTTATTTCTTTACCACTTACTATTTAAATGGGGTTTTGTTGTATTTGAAGACATTTCTTGTTATCTCATATTTAGTTAGATTTTATCTTGTTATATTTAGTTCTTAGGTTATAGAAGATGATTTTTTAGGGGATTTTGGGTTTTGTTTCTCTCTCTCTAAAGGATTTACCCACTTTAGTTTGTAAGAACATTATTCATCTTCTTCCTCTTTAATCCAAGCTTCCATTGTTCTTTTTATTGTTTTGTTATTTGTTTGCTTGCTTTGTAACCTAGATGTAATTTCTTTCATTTAATTAATGCCATTTACCATGCTTTGCAAGTAACTTAATCTAGGTTGAAATTCTTAAACTCACGTGGGTTAATTAGCTAGTATGCTATGGTATGATGGGTCTAGGGTAGTTTTAATGAGTTAATTGTTCCTTGTGTCACACTAAGGAGATTTAATGGGGTATGTCACGTATAATCCGTATTTACGACCTTTCATGTGTAATTCCGAGAATATTGATTGACGGCGAACTTAAATTAAGCTTTTATGAGAATTTAGGGGGTGACTACTCCAGGTTTAATTAATTGTCCAAATGTGATTAATCTTGTTAGAGCTTTTATGTTGATGTAACCATTTGTGCTATTTATCCCCTGTGAGGGAGACGATTATCAACTTATAGTTTTACTCATTTTGTTAATCTAAGTCTAAATGCATGCCTAGTTTAATGATTTGCACACATATCATCTTTTACACATTTATTTTTAAAGTATTAAATTAATAGAAATCTAACAACTAGTCTCTGTAGATTCGATACCCGGATTGGCCGCTATACTCCCGTAAAGAGTGTAGTCAATAATTTAGGTTTTTGTATTGAGGAGGTGAAACGAATTCAATGACTGGCGTACTGACATTGCACTACTTTTCTCCCTTTATCAATGTGTTTATAAAAAGGGATGCTAAAACTCTTTGGGAAAAGATAACGAAGAAGGCAACTAGTCTGACAGCAAGAGGTGGTACAGGACGTTACAATGACAAGAACAAGTGAAATTTTTTGTTAAGTAGTTTATTTATTTACCATCTATAAATTGGATCTCTATATATTATGTGGGTCATCACTATTGATGGTTTGCCTATTTATCCTTTGCATTTACTGTTGTTCTCATCTAACCTCTTTTTCCCTTTTATTTTTTAGTTCATTTTGTGATTATATAGAGACTGACCATGGATGTTGGATATTTGGTGGTGTTTTCAAAGAAATCAATCCATTATTTGTACGATCTACCTAATAATAATCGGTATGATTATTAGTACTGTTAATCATGCTTTTAATAGTAGCGATTTGTTTTTTTTAAATCTAGAACCGTTGATAGTAATAATCAATTTTTAACAACATTTGTACATAAATAGTTAAATTAAACATCACTTTAATTACTAATTACTTCACTTTTTCTATTGATTGTGTAGACAATAATGTTCCAAGGTTAGTAGGGAAAAGTTAGAATTTTAACAACTGTATTACAAATGTTACATTTAAAGTTGAAATAAATAGCTTATATGTTTGTTTGTTATTATTCTGTCTCCAATACGTGCAAACAAATTGGCAAGCTATCCATATGCTTGAAATACCTCATTCAATCTAAATCTTAGATAAATTACTTTTATCTTTTAGTGAATAACGATCAAGGATATCCTCACTCAGCTTCTGATATTCGGTGGTCCATGTCACTAAGTTATTTTTACCATTAGTATCCACATAAATACTGATAATGAATCTCTTTTATAGCTCCCAAATATCTCCTTTAATCACCTTGTAAATGATTGATTTCTTCTCCTCGTCTATGGTTTCAATTATTTGTTTAGCGATTTTATCTTTCCCATATGTTGTGGAACAAATATTTTAAACAATTACATATCAAAACTTTATATTTAGATGATCAGATTTTAATATTCTTACCATGGGCATATTTTCAGTAGATGGTAGAGCCTTCAAGACCATTAATAATTTCAATTTTCTTACTTCACCTTCTTCAAAATCTAGTTGAGGCCACCAGTTAAAGTTGATGTAGAGTTTATTGATGCCTTCAATTAAAGATCTATGTTCATCAACTGAACATCTTAACAACCTTATTTTGATAAATTAAAGCTGTTGTAGAAATCTTACAAGTCTTTCGAATACCATTTGTATGTTGAAATGTTCGAAAGATCTTATTCTCTATAGCTGCTCAAACCTTAACAAATTATTCGATGATCTGGAAAATTTAAAATGTTTAAAGGAGCTTCATGGAGATAAAGGAGCTATTACACGACCACCACCATATATTATAATTTTGAAGAATCTTAATCACTTATCCTTTCGCTGGTGTAAAGGAACGTCTCAATCATGAACTCCACATTTCCTATTGTGGTTAGTACCGAGAAAACACCAAGGTCCCATGAGTTTGGGGTTTCCTTTTGGATCGGGTTTATGCTCATTAACAAAATTGGATCTCAGTTATTGCATTATGATAGTTGAAGCGATCCCCAATGATCTTGGGTGTTTATTCTCTTCGGATGAATTAAATCTAGGAAGTAGGAACAGTCTATAGGGAAATTTTAATGGCAGGCAAGTTCCGTAAAAAGAACCCTGGGAATATAATGCTTGATTTAAATCAAATTGTTAACGAAAAGATACACTTCTATCTCTCTTAGATATGCATATTACATGAGTTAAATCATATTTATTAATCTCATTTATCATTGTCCATTAGTGATAAATCAAAGCTACAGTCCTTATGATCACTAAGTCGATTGTCCCCAATCAAATAGATGATAAAATTCTCATTTTTTATTGAATTCACAAGATGGTCCTTACGAATGGATCACAAATAGGGAGGTTTATGACAAATCCATTCGTATTGGTTCTTCCATCCGAGGCCTCAGTGTCAATAATATATTTTCATTAATGAAAACATAAATTTATGTCAACTTCCAAGAAATGGATCATACACATTTAATCTTAAACACTTGTTTCTTATATGTTAAATTTCTCTTGGGCTTTTAATGACCATTCTATATCATGTGTACCACTCTATGATACACTTGGTGATAGTACAAATATAGCACCCTGCTGCAGATTGATTACATGCCGCAGACCGCCCTCATACAGGGCGCGGCCCTACCTCATACAGGGAGCGGCCCTACCTCATACAGAGAGCGGCCCCTCATCAAGGGGGCGGTCACAATCAACGTGCCGTGGACCCACCCAGTCCAGGGCGCGGCACTTTTATCTTTTTCCAATTACAGAATGCGGCGCTCAGGTTGTTTGCCTTATAAGTCGCATCCCTCTCCATCCTAGATCCAGACTTCGTGCATCACGTGCTCATTGCACGTGAGCATATCCCTTATAAATAGAGATACACACCTCGAAATGGGGGATCGATTCCACACAATCGGAGCAGTTTCTACAGTCCCGATTCTCTTTACACCTCCCCTACATACAACTCAGGAATTGCTCATCCATATCGTAGCTACTTCTCTGACACACCAGGATCATCAGTCATCATGTACTCTCATTTATTCTCATACTTGTACGCCTCTTTAGGCATTATTATATTATACAATGCAACGCATATAATGAGAATGGAGCAACACAGTGGATGTAGGCCTATTTTAAAGGTTGAACCACTCTATATCATGTCTTCTCTCTATTTACTTACTTTATTCACTTGCTACACACTTTACTGTTGACTTGCTGGTATGAGAACACCATGTGGTCGATTTCTCGTATCATCAGTTTGGCGCCTTCTGTGGGAAATCTTATTTCTCCATATTTCGAGTTCTTCAACACCTTATTTTATTCGTGGGGATCCTTTGGATCATTGTCTCACGAGTAGATTCAGGTTATTGAGCTTTATTTTATATTCACACCCTTAAACGGGTAAATTGTATATTCAGATCTGTTTCGATCTCTCTTTTATGACCTTGGATCTATCTTACATACCCCTGTGATATCATTTCATTTAGACAGTGCTGAAAAGAATGATGGGCTTTACCCCCGAAAAAGTGAATGGTTAGGGAAGAATTATGTTTACGCCCTTTTTCGTTGTTCTTTGCCTAGGATCAAGGGTTTATCATTAGAATTGTTCCATTGTGTGTACCGAGAGGTTATTCTCTCATGGATAGATCCTAGTAGGCATGCTCTCCCCGTGTTTCGGGAGAGAAACCCAGTGTCTGGGTTTTGATTTTGGGATTGCTTTCCCCCCTAGCAAGGGATGCGGCAGGTAGTTTAAATACCTTCATGCCGCAGCCTGTGCTAGCCTTCAAAACATCAAGGAACTAACTCGGGAGGTCTCCAGCTCAACCTTAATGAATGTCATACAAAGGCCACGGCAGTGCACCTGTGTGCTATACTGGCCGCGACACCTTTCAATAGTGCAGCAGTACAACGCTGCATCCTCATTTCCTACTTAGTTACTCCAATATTTCTATAATGACTCACTTCTACTAGTTTTGTCCTAGATTATACATATACTTTGTAAAGACTAACAAAAGCAAAAAATGGAAGGAGAGTCCATACAGAGCAAAGAAATCAAAGATGAGATTGTGCAGCTGTACAATCACCTCAAACACCTCTACGATAGTCATGCTTCACTCTAGACCCAGTTAACTATTTGACTCAGAGGGTACTAATGCTAGAGGCAGGCGCGTGGCCCAAGATGATGGCTCCAACTGCCTTTGCTGCCACGGTAGTTCAAGAGGATCCGGCCGCAGAAGCAGGCATCAGATTCCAGAAAAGGAGGATGGAGAAGGCAGAGAAGAGATTTTGGACCTACACTCCGTTGGCCTGCCCGATTGAAGAAATATTTGAGTTCATGAAAGAAGACAAACTGTTGAGGTGGCCAGAAAAGCTGAGAGCTCCACCCCACAAGAGGAACAAAGCTACGTAGTGCAAATTCCATCGGGACCATGACCATGACACTGAGCAATGCTATGCTCTGAATGATGAAGTTGAAAGGATAATTGGGCAAGGGATACTACGGAGGTTCCTCAAAGATGTTTAGGGGATGCAACCTTATCTCACGTGCCACATGCTCATTTTTTATGCTTATCCCTTATATGCCACATGTCTGCTTTATAGTGACAACTCATCTTATGTTGTTTTAAACTAAAACTTTGTGTTATCCTTACAAAGTCATATATATATAAATAGTTACAAATTAGCAAAATTTGCCATATCTGATTTTGAATTTTGTTTTCATAATCTATTATCTTACAAAAACACCTTTTGTCTTAAAGAGATTCCGAGGGAAGAATGACAAATTATCTCGAAAGATTCTTATTATTTTGGGATGCACCTATGGAGGGATTGCGATCTTAATTATCTCACAAGTGCTCCTCACGATGTGCAACTATATCTTATCATATGATGATCATATTCACAAAAGCAGCTGAGGATTCAAGGAGATTTTATTAGCCACGAGGGCTTACAATGCCCGTTCTTAGCTTTCGGGATGCGTCACCCAGCCTGGGGAGGCTTGATAGTATCCCATATATCAGCTGTGGGTGTCTCAATAACATAACCCAGCCTGGGGAGGCTTGATAGTATCCCGTATATCAGCTTCGGGTGGCTCAATAACATAACCCAGCCTAGGGAGGCTTGATAGTATCCCATATATCAGCTGTGGGTGGCTCAATAACATAACCCAGCATGGGGAGGCTTGATAGTATCCCGTATATCAGCTGTGGGTGGCTCAATAATATAACCTAGCCTGGGGAGGCTTGATAGTATCCCGTATATCAGTTGTGGGTGGCTTAATAACGTAAGTCAGCCCGGGAAGGCTTGAAAGTATCCCGTATATCTGCAAAGGTTCATGTTCAGATGAAGGGGCCTAAAATCTATAATAGTCTTGTTAATATAGCTACAACCGTTAAAAGCAACCTCTGAAAAGCTTCAGACAGTTAAAGCGACTAAAGGGGGAAACCATGGAAAAAAAACATAGCCTACACTATATGATCCATATTGGTTATGGGATGAAAACAAACAGAGCTACAAAAGATGGTTTTCAAACATTAGAAGGTGCCGTGGCCCATGAGTGAAAACCTAAATATGTAGCTACCACCTTCAAATATGAAGGTAGCCTTTATAAGACGTCCGCTGCCCTATTCAAGCTGCATCACTTCCAACCGTTGGTGCAAGGGGTAAAGGGCCACATTACCTGTACCAGTACCATTATAGACATAGCCATGGTAGAAATATGTACGCTATGGAGTCACGGATCTTTTAAATGTAAAGCAATTGTATTCAAACGGTCATTGAAGCATTGAAACAATTAGTGACCCAATAGTCCACAGTACTAGCCAGAGTGCAAATGCGCCGTAGCCCAATGAGTTTGTCTATAGATAAAAAAGTGATTCTTTGGCTAAAATGCTACGGCACCCCAAGCCTTCTACAAGAAAGACGGAAGGAATGGAAAAATTGAAGAAGAGTGGCCGCAGACACATCTCTACACCATTTATATACTGGTTCCGCAGAAGGCTCATCCAATCAAGCAAGCAAATCTCAAAGCTTAAGTTATATATTCGGTCAGCAAAAGAAAAGGCATGCAAGTATTGAAACATTTGCTCAAGTATATAGCGTGTAAAAGTGGCCGCATCCTTGATATTATCAGTTAAGAGTACAAGCAAATAGACCGAAGCCACTACAGTTCAAAATTTGGAAAAAGGGACGCAACCCTATATTAATGATCAAAAAGTAAACAAACTCAGGAAGAAGCATCATACTCCTCATCACCCTCATCACCCTCCTCACCCTCTGCGGCTGTTTTAGTCTCTTCCTCCGCGATCGCTGCTTCTGCTTCAGCTCTCTGCCTTGCTTTCTCTTCAGCCGTGGCTTTGAGCTCGGCTATGCATTGTTGATGCTCGGCATCACCGATCCCCCAAGCAAGGACCTTTTTTGGCATCTCAGGAAAATTCTTCGTAATCCTGTGCCTTAGCTCCTGGTAGCCACAGAGGTAGGCTCTATTATTGATGAGGAAGAAATCCCTAGAGCCTTTGAAGGACTCCACTATATGGTCAATGGCCAGCTGAAGAGATTCGTTGTGATATGCCTCCATATTGTTTATTACCACGGCATGGTCAATGCCATCCTGGGCGGACTTGGCCTCCAACTCCTCATACTTCTTTTGTAGTAGTATGAGCTTATTAGTTGAAATATCCGCGGCCCATGCAGCTTTCGCGATCTGAGCCTGGGAGGCTTTGAGGGATTCTGCGGCTTGTTTAAAATTTTCCTCTGCTTCCTCCCTTGCATTCTTTGCAGCAGCCAAGTCCATTTGGGCTGCTTGGAGTGCCGCGGTAGCAGACTTCTTCCCGGCTTCAAATGACGAGGTTCGTGCTGCCTCCAAGCTAGCACTGTGCACCCTATCCATGGCCTATTTCAGCTGATAGAGAGCCTCATACTTCCTCTTCTGGTCCACCATGACGTCCGCGGCCTGAAATAAAAATGTTAGTTGCAATATATGGAACGCAAAAGAATATAGAAGAAAACAAAGCACTTACCCTCAGAAGACTATGGAGGCCACAGTCCTCCAGGTCGTCGTGGTCTTCTCCCACCAGCCTGTCGAGGTCTGATGCATCAAGGGCCCTCTTCATCCTCCGCGCGACCTTCGTTGTTGTTTCCCATGATGAATCTGGGTCGGGTTGCCTCAACTGAGGCCGCGGACGACCATCGAGACCAACTCCACCGCGGCACTGTGGCGGTGCCAAGTTTGCATTTACTGCAATAATAGGAGGTGGAGGCGGTAAAACTATATTGAGGGAAATATCATATGACATCAACCCTGCCGCGGCCAGGTTGGCTCCTATGTCGTCATCAAATTCAGATTGTGGTTGGGCTTCAACGTCAGTCTTCTCCGCGGCAGGAGTTGGGTTCGCAATAGGAGTGTTGAAATCAGTTGATGAAGCCACGACAGGTGCCTTAGCTTTGGACCTCTTCCTCTTCCTGCTTCGTGCAGTATGATTGAGAACGACTGCATCCTCGTTCATTTTTGCCAATTGCGCTACCAGTAATTCCCAGTCAACCTCCTCACCTGAAAAGGGAAAAGAAATAATAAATATTCAAAGTCAAAACAAAAGGCAATGGACTAATATGGAATCAGATTATTACCTCCCACGTCCATGTCTTTTGGAATACACTTGCTGGGAAAGAAACCTGCCTCAAATATGGTGGCAGAGGTCATAAGGACACTAAGTCTCTTTTCTTCAGCAGGAATTACCGCAGCCTCAGCAACTTTTTTTTCCTGACGCTTGTTCAAATGCAAGTTGTCAAGAACTGCAGGAAAGACAAATCAAAGGTTAGCGGAGGTTAATATGCAACTAGGAAGATGGGACGTGGCTATAATCAATATACCTAGCTTAGAGGGAGAACCCCATTACCACGGAATTCGATATGACTTCTCCCTCTCGTTCTCTTCGGGGTGGATCTCCCAGCCTTCCCCGGAGATGTCCTTCCACTTCTTTACACTGGTCGACCTCCCAGTATAAAGGGTCTCATCCCTGTCGCGGACTGAGAAGTAATAATGCCCGGCGAACTTCACGGAATTTTCCTTTGGGCGGTAGAAATGAAAGAACTCCGCGGGAGCAATGTCCTTTTTGAATTGGTTCTCCCAAATAATGACCGCAGTAAGTATGGCCCTCTATCCATTGGGATCTATCTGGGCCGGGGCCACTTTCATTATCTGAAAGATGTGACGGATGGGAACGGGAACAGGAAGTCATAGCCTGTAAACAAATGCATAAAGGGGGAAGCAAACTCCATCATCAGCCAGATCTGTGCAAGGTCTTTGGTTTGCGGCAGGTGCTGAGCACATCAAATTTTTCGAAAAATCGAAGGCCTCAGCCACTTGGTCAACCCAATTTTAGGTCATGATACTGCGGATGGCAATCGCAGCTAGGGGTATCTCAACCCTCCCAGATGGACCTGTCGGGTTATCCCTAACTTTCGCAGCATCATCTCTTGCACCCAATGGATGATTGCTTGAATTGGCTTATTCTTCCATTGGCGCGGACTGAAAATCCTTCCTAGACGCAGAATTTGCAGAGTCTGAGTCTAATATTACGCAGTTGGGGCAATCCCTCAGTTGGCAAGGCCCTATTGATCTCAGGGGGGGCACGAAAGAGAGTTCAGGAGGAGAGGTTCCAAAATGCTTTGCCCAAAAGCCTCTCAGAAACTCGTCTGGGTCAAAGCTCATATGGCCGCAGCAGTACCTGAAAAGCAGAGTCCGCAGTTAGGCACCGCAACCAGTATGGTTTGGAAAAGACTTTAAGAAGCTGCAGGAAAATCATATATGAATAGTAAATATTTACCCGTTGGGAATTATTTCCCTAACGTAGTTATTAATGGGCTAAAACACTGCCAACTCTATTACTTGAACCTAAGGGATTACCCTCTGGCCCTAGTGGCTGTAGCCACCTCTTATATCAGCAAGGGAACATGCACTGCCGCGACAACAGGCTCAAATGGAATTAGAGATTTGTGGCCATGGCCATTTCTAAAATTGCTAAAGGTCGATTCAAGAATTTTTAGTAGTAATTATAATTATTTATCATGGGTGTGTATTTGGTTCGTGAAAGTTTGAAGACTATTCAAAATACGAGGGGATGCTGAGCCCTAAAAGACCCCACTGCTGCGGCAGATTAAATGGATATGCATCAAAGTGTCACGGAGGGCAAATCATAAAGCTTAAGGGGCCGTAGCCATCGCCCTCGGTATACCACGGATAGGGTCCACAGCGGAATATTCAAGTTCCCCTAGATAACTGATAATCTACCATGCCACGGTCCCTACCTTAAATAATTAAGTATATATCATTTAATCTTTTTAAGATCAAATTCACGGAATACCTAGAGTTTGATTATGAATAGCAAGAACAAATATATGATTTTCATGTCGTTTGGAAGATCAGGGGTCAAGTACAACATATGAAGGTCGATCCTAACAATTATCGATGTGTTCAGCATTCATGTGTGTTCGATTATTCAATTGAATCCCTAGTTTTCTATCAAGCAATGCATGAGCTCATGTGTTTATTTATCCAAAAAGGAAGTACGAGCTACGAATTTTTTTTATAAAGGTTGAAAAATTACCTGAAAATGAAGAAACCAGCAAATACTTAGCCTCACACCACCTTGGAACCACCACACACAGCCTCGAAGGGTTGCCAAAAAACGAAAGAAGATGAACACACATAAAATCGCTCTCGATTTGCTCTTAAAGTTTTGGAAACGTAATGAAGTCCACGGCCTGAAACAATTTATATAAGAGAGCGCAAAAGACGAATCGTCGCTTTGAAAACTACCACGGCACATAAGGAAACTTAACTAAGCCCAGCCCCAATTGAATTCTCTTAGCACTACGACTTAGGGGCTTATTGATAGTACAAATATATCACCCTACTGCGGATTGATTACATGCCGCGGACCGCCCTCATACAGGGAGCGGCCCTACCTCATACAGGGAGGGGGCCCTCATCAAGGGGGAGATCACAATCAACGTGCCGCGGACCCACCCAGTCCAGAGCGCGGCACCTTTGTCTTTTGCCAGTTACAGGATGCGGCGCTCAGGTTGTTTGCCTTATAAGCCGCATCCCTCTCCATCCTAACTCCAGACTTCGTGCATCATGTGCTCATTACACAAGAGCATATCCCTTATAAATAGAGATCCACACCTCTAAATGGGGGATCGATTCCATATAACCAGAGCAGTTTCTACAGTCCCAATTCTCTCTACACCTCCCCTACATACAACTCGGGAATTGGTCATCCATATCGCAGCTACTTCTCCGGCACACCAGGATTATCAGTCATCATGTACTCTCCTTTATTCTCATACTTGTACGCCTATTTAGGCATCATTATATTGTACAATGCAACGCATATAATGAGAATGGAGCAACACAGTGGATGTAGGCCTATTTTAAAGGCTGAACCACTCTATATCATGTCTTCTCTCTATTTACTTGCTTTATTCACTTGCTACACACTTTACTGTTAACTTGCTGGTATGAGAACACCATGTGGTCGATTTCTCGTATCATCACTTGGTGTTCTTCTCTTCATTCGTCTATTCATGAAATAAAAATCAGTCTTAGCAGTAATACTACGAGATTCATATAAAGCTTGCTGAAAGGGTGTAATGATGTTTGGAGTCATGAAAGGTTGTAATTATGTTCACAACTTCAAGTGGTCGGTTATTATCGTGTTTCACACTTGCCAACATACTTATTAAAAAGGGTGACGTGAAAATACATTTGTTGCCTAAGTTGTCAAATATATATATTCTATTTGTTGCTGAAATGGATTATTGGATTCTTATAATTTATCACTGTAAGTTGTGAAATTCATATATTCCATTTATCTGATGAATAAGATTATGGTGTTAACGTGTAAATAATGTTCTAATTTCTTATAATTTTAGATATGTTTATTCCTTTCTCTAAAAAAATAACATCCGGTGATGTAATTACTATTTGGTATGTGGTTTTGGTTTCTCACATGTTTTTGGCGTCAATTTTCAGCGATGTGATTACACTACCAATGTTTTGTTGATGGTAACACTGAATGGGCTGCTTGCAGTCATGACTAGCTTCACCTCAATGAGCTTTGAGTCAGCTCTAGATGCTATCAATATGTGCAATGCAGTCTCCAAAGTTCAGCATTATAATTCATATACCATATTCATCTTCTAATATTATCAAATTCGGTATCTTTACTTATTTTAATTGTTGCGTAAATATTAAGTCTTGTTTAACCTTGCCCGTTTTATCTTGTATTCAATAACTTTTTTTGGTTGTTGGCATCTGTTTTCCGCTTATTTGTATAATTTGAGTCTCTAAGATACTTATATTCATTTTTATTTATAATTTTTTATTGTTTGCATGGGGTTTTCAAGAGACGAAATCAAGATTAATATGGTAAAGTGAATTTATACACAATATTTGAACACATTTGATGTAATAATTTGGTATTTGGTTCGACTCTCGTATTTTTTATTATTGTTTCTTCTCCTTTTTGAATTTTTATTATATTAACATTGTAGGAGGGTAGTGAGACTGGGGTCTATGAATAACTGGAAAGGGTGAGGCATGACCAACTCCAATGGACGCTGTCTCTAAGGTTCTCAAGAACTTCTGGAGTAGCTTCTGATGAAACCTTCTCCTTTTGGTAAAAATGAAACTCAATGTGGAACTCCCTCCCTGCAAGAAGATGAAATTCAACAACAATAATAGTAATTTTCTCAAGAAGTGCTCCTGAGAATGATGGCTGTCAGTGAGGAGTGAAAGAACAAGGCACTTAGCACTAGAGAGAGAGCAGGGAGAGAACACGAGGAAGTACTGGTGTTATTTTGACAAAGTAACAATGCTATTGAGTTTTTCTATATGTTTTGACCTTACCCATGGGTCTTATTTATACTTGGTCACTAGGGCTGAGTTGGCATCTTTGGGCGCCAAAATTAAGAGGGTAGGTGAGGGACAAGGTCTGAAGTGTACCATTTATCCCTGCCTATGGGTAGCAGTCTGTCCCCTCAGACAGGTGTCACCTGATGCCAACAGAAGTCAAAACGCAAATATGTCTCCTAATGGAGGAAAAATATCTGATTTGGTAAATATATTTTAAAACGGTAACTTTTGGTACAAACTTTGTAAAGTTGAGGGTGGGTCTCAAGGACCGCCTCCTATAAAATCTTTGTAAGTTTGAGGGGGATCTTGAGGACCCCCTTCTAAAATCATTTTCTTGAGAGGGTCCTAGAGGACCCTCTCCATTAAAATCATTTTATAAATAATTCTTTTCTTGTGAGCAACCCTTTGGCTGCTCACCCTGATTGTGTTTGACTGTGAGTTGTGTGAGGACTGGGTGACCCTGGGGTCTTTCTACTAGTATTCTCTCAATCCTAAAGTGCTAAGTGGTTGATCTTGCTCAGAAAATCTTGTTCCTCAGCCGCCAAGCCAAAACTCCCAAGAGATCCCAACCGGCCTATTTGAGCCCTACTTTCTCAACTAAGCTATATGTACAAGAAAGTAAGTGTTAGTACTTTTGTTATTTTTAAAAGATAACTTTCCATGGTGAGGGGTTTCTCATAGCATCCACTCCCTCATCTTGGTTTATTTTCTGGGATCTGGGGGAGGACCTCGAGGGTTTCTCGTCAATATGCATTTCCACCGCCACCTAGGTGAGGTTCCTTCTCAATATGAGTTTATGTCACCACCTGGATGGGGTTCCCTATCGATTTGAGTTTCTATCGGGACCCTAGGGGGGTCCCTCTTAATATGAGTTTTCGCCGCCACCTAGGTGAGGTTCCTTCTCAATATGAGTTTCTGCCACCACCTCGGTGGGGTTCCTTCTCAATATGAGTTTCTGTCGGGACCCTAGGGGGATTCCTTCTCAATATGAATTTTCTGCTGTTGAGGGACCCTGGGGGTTCCTCAACCTTATATTTCCTAAAGACAACGGAGGAGTATTTGAGGTACCCTCACCCCAAAATATAGTGGTTAAGCTTGAAACACCATTCTACATTAGCCCCTCGTGCAAAGTCTTTTGTGTTGGCCAGACCAAAAGGCTTTGTACACCATTAATTCGATTTTTAATTTTGAGGTACCCTAAGGTTCCTTCATCATTCCCCCCTATGGTCATCAAATGCTGTCACTTCATCCCAGGTTTTGTAAATGGGGACATTTATAGTGGACCTCCTTATCTGGGTATCAACTTGGGCAAAGGGGTTGCTCGTAGTGAGCCCCTCGTCCTTAGCCTTTTTCTGTGGCTTTCTATCTTATTTAGAGGGGTTACTCATAGTGAGCCCCTCATCCTTGGACTTTTTATGTGGCCTTCTATCCTGTTTAGAAGGTTTGTGATTAAGCGTGTAAAGTAGCGCGTATCAAGACGCTAATCGTTGTTTTCGTTTCACCTCCTCAATACAAAAACCTAAACTTATGACTACAATAAAAAAGGGAGTATAGCGGCCAAGTCCGGGTATCGAAAACCCATAGAGATGAGTTGCTAGAATTTAATGGATTCAATACGTCTCAATAAAAGTGTAAAAGATAATTTTCTAACTAAAAAGAAAAGATAATAAAGAGAAAGATTAAACTAGGCGAGGGAAAATTAAACTAGATTAACAAAGAGAATAAAAACTATAGGTTGCGTCGAATATCCCTCACCCCGAGTTAATTAGTATAAAATGGTTACATGGGTCGACGAGTTATTACAAATGCGTCTCGTTTCGATGGTCAATTAAATCTAGGGATGTCACACCCCTAAATTCTCATAAAAGCCTAATACGATTTTGACGTCAACAAATACCCCAAAAATTACGCACATAAGGTCGTAAGCACGGAGCATACATAATATGCCCCGTAAAATCCCCTAGGCGTAATAACTAGGACAACACACTCGAAATAGACCCGTAAACTCCATCACCAAAGCAAAGAAACACATCAACCCTAGGTGAGTTCAATCCAACACAACCTAGACTAAATTATCTAGAAAGCATGGTGAAAGACATGTATTTAAAGCAAGGAAGTAAATTAAAATAAGTAAAACTAATTATCAAAGCTTGTAAACTAGTTAACAACACAAGAAATAAACAATGGATGCTTTATTAAAGAGGAAGAAGATGAATAGTAACAACTTACATACAAATTGGGATGGAACCCTAGGAGAGAGAAGCTCTCAAAAATATCACCTAAAAACTAACCTAAATGAATTATATCTTCCAAATAAAAGCCCCCAACATTCTATTTATACCCCAAAATAAACCCCCAACAAAATCAAGCCAAAAAACCCAAAATAAGTCAATTTTCGTCCATATCTGATGGGACCGGTCGACCGCACTTTTGAAATTTGCCTTGGGCTGGAGACAACCCACTTTTCCTCTCCGAACCAATTTTGACGCGTTACACGAAAATGGCCATAACTCCCTCATACGGAATCGAAATGAGGCGTGGTCATAACCGACGCGAAGATAATTCAATTATCTACATGATTATGTTTTGAAACCCTCCAAATTATGTAGTATGAAATTACCAAAATTCCCTTGAAGTAGAAGAAAATACTGAAACCTTTCGAAAATGGGCATAACTTCCACATACGGAGTCAGAATGACGCACGGTTAGTGGACACAGAAAGATAATTTGATGATATACATGTTGGTAAATCCATTCCATAAAAATAGCGAGTTTTAAAATACCAAATTTCCCTTGAAGTAGCATTCAACGACGGAAATTCTCCGAAATGCAATCGAACCTCACTTTTAGCATTCCAATACCTAAAAAAGCACAAATAACCCCTGCAAAGCATGTATATATCCAAATTCAAGGTTGTCTAGTTAATGAGCATAATTATAGGCATTTAGGACCGCAAAAGTGCTAGAATGCATAAAGATAACGGGCGAAAATATGCAATATTCGATACGAATCAGTTTGCTCTAGGTGAACCCCTCGTCCTTGGCCTTCTTCTGTAGCATTCTATCTTGGATAAAAGGGTTTCTTGCGATGAGCCTCTTATCCTTGGCCTCTTTCTGTGGCCTTCTATCTTGGGTAGAGGGGTTTCTCAAAGTGAGCTCCTCATCCTCGGCCTTTGTATGTGGATTTCTATATTGGGTAGAGGGGTTGCTCGCGGTGAGCCCCTTATCCTTGGCCTTTGTTTATGGCCTTATATCTTGGATAGAGGGGTTGCTCGTTGTGAGTCCCCTCGTCCAGGTTTTACATCTCGTCATAGTGCCACTCAAGGTGGACCCCCTTTCTCTAAATATTTTCTTATTAACTTGGGCAGTTGGAGCCCCTCTCGGTGGCCTCACTCGCCCATGGCTATTCTAGAATAGTAGTTGGACACCCATCTGCATTAGTCCCCTCATACAAAAATCTTTGTGTTGGGTAGACCAAAGGGTTTTGTACGAAATAATCACTTCATCTTTGAATGTGAAAGTTTCATGCCTTTACATCATTACAGTGTCCGATTTATTATTACTGAGGGGTCCCTAGTGTCTTTCTACTAGTATTCTCTCAATCCTAAAGTGCTACGTGGTTGATCTTTCTCAACAAACCTTGTTCCTCAGCTGCCAATCCAAAACTCCCAAGAGACCCCAACTGGACTATTTGAGCTCTGCCTGCTCAACTAAGCTACCTATACAAGAAAGTAAGTGTTATTACTTTTGTTATTTTTAAAAGATAACTTTTCATGATGAGGGGTTGCTCATGGCAGCCACTCCCTCATCTTAGTTTGTTTTCTGGGAGCTGGGGAGGACCTCGAGGGTTTCTCCTCAATATTCATTTTCGCTACCACCTAGGTGAGGTTCCTTCTCAATATAAGTTTTTGTCGCCACCTGGGTGGGGTTCCCTCTCGATTAGAGTTTCTGTCGGGACATTAGGGGGTCCCTCTCAATATGAGTTTCCGCCGCCGCCTAGGTGAGGTTCCTTCTCAATATGAGATTTTGTCGCCACCTAGGTGGGGTTCCTTCTCAATATGAGTTTCTATGAGGCCCCTGGGGGGTTCCTTCTCAATATGAATTTTCTGATGTTGAGGGACCCTGGGGATTCCTCAACCTTATATTTCCTGAGGACAACGGAGGGGGTATTTGAGAGATAACCTAACCCCAAAATATAGTGATCAAGCTTGAAACACCCTTCTACAAACATGGTCATAAGTAGAGGTCGAGGTGGAGGCAAAGCAATATAATTGTTCCCCATTGATAAAGATTTGGAGATGGAGTTGAAGGACTTCTTTATATTTCATTTGTTTTGTTATAATTATAAAACATATAATTTTTTAGATGATTGTATTACGATTTTATATTGGATGCATTTTATGAAAATATTTAAACTTTCACGGTGATTTTATTAGGGTGTTTCAATTTCTTGGTTTACCTTTTTTCATAAACCAAGAGCTGAGGCTTATATAAAACTAGGTTTGAACCCCGTGTGATGTACGGGCTAGTAAGCACGTTAGTGTATAACTGAACACTAAAATCAAACCATTTCATTTGTTTCCTACATCCACTAATAAAATCAGATTTGGTTATATAGAAAATAAATTAGGCAGAGCATGTTACTTGTATTTTGCATTTTCACCCTCACATTGAAATAACTTTTTCCTATTGGATATTTACTTGGGTTGGATTTTGGATTGGTATGTTGAGACTGCAATCAATTTCATAGACATTTTATATAAAACCAACATTAAGCAAAATAATGTAGTACTAAAAAATATTAAGTTACTTGAGCTCGGAAGAAGTCTGAGATACTAAATCTTGAAATAAAAAAAATGGGGTAGGAAGTATATGAAATTGCATTAAGAAGTAAACTTCAACCTGTAAAGAAAGTGATATATGAAATTGCATTCATATAGCAATCCACATTGGTAAGTGCAACCACCATATTACTTCTGATGGGTCCATAATCACACATACACAACATGAGAGAAATCAAACTTGATGAAAAGGCAAATTTAATGGGACTACAATTTGAGTGTAAACTGGAGAGAACAACATAAGCTATTCGCCAAAAAATCAAGACTTAGAACAAATAAAAAATCAAAGGGAAGTTCCTGTCATTTCACACTCAAATTACCTAATCCGTTCACTCAACAATAGCTAAACCCACATCGAGAGTGTGAGATTATTTTAGGCAACCGCTCTCCTCCGTTTGGCAACCACTCCTACCCTTTTATGTAGAATATCCTTACAAAGTGGCATTCTTTATTAAAAATAGAAATATAGAATTAAGACAAAATCCGTTTTTTTTAATCAATGCTAAGTATCCAGAGCAAATAAATTTCAACCATTGAAATAAATATAGTCAAACACAACAATTTTATGTTACAATTGTTGATTCATTTTTTCTACTTCTTACAATGACTGGAAAATGTCTAACACATTGTCAACTTATCCATCCATTAAACCACTAATTAGGTGAGCATTGCGGATGTGATACCTCCATTTGATTAGGACATTCTTGTATAGATAAATGATCCGTATAACCTCTTTAATAGATAAATCAATGAATTTCATGCTCATATGTCTCACGAAACTGTATAAATCATATGCTCGTATATATGACGGTAATATATTACAAACTGAATCAAGTTCTAACTATATATAAACAAATAAAAAAATTAAAATCCAATTTGTGTCAAAAATGAAAAAGGACTAAAAAAACAACTGGGTGAGATTAAAAGATGTAGTTACTCCATTTCTAGCAGTGTACAAGGCTCCGGTAAAATAGGGATAGGGAAAAAAGAAGAGAACTAATGTTAAATGTTGCCCATTTCATGACCACGGGATTAAAAAAATAAAAAAATAAATTGCATTTATTGGTCAAAAGTATTGCCAGAGAACATGCATATTGTTTTGACATCGATAATACACCATGGTTGCTTTGTGGTATTCTTATAAATAAAGTGATTAAACAATCATTAGCATTTAGCATACACTTGTAGCTGAGTAATTTTAATAACTTGCAGGAAAATAAAGAAGCCAAAAATGAGTCTCATGTGCATTGACTCTTGCGATTGAGCTCAGTCCACGTCTTTTCTTTTCCCCACATTAGATAATAGATTGTTCAAATCTAAAAACTCAAAATATGATGGTACAAAAATAAGGAAACTCGCCTTACATAGAGTCATAAACAATTTAATGAATAGAATCAACCCCTTTAATAAAAAAATCCAAAAAACCCAAAAGAAAATAATGGCAGTGGTAGTCCTTCAAAGAAGATGAGGGTAAAAAAGGAGGGGAATGATCCTCTTGAGAGTGAGGAAGTCATTTAAGAGAGGAATAGTTCTCTAATATATGAATGAACCGAGAATATAAAAGGACATCAGGAAATGAAGGGTATCATCTGAATGATTGAAAAAGAAAGGGAATATCCGATGGAAGAAAGTGAAAGGGCATTGCGTGAAAAGGGTTGATTTTAATTGCAACCCTATTTTCAAGCCATTTGGCATAATTTTCAATGGAGACACAATTTAATATATTAGTTATTAAATTAGATTATACATTATCATTAATGGCATTTATACCTCTAGTACTATCGTATTATAGGTATAATATAAATATAAATGTTATTAATTATAATGCCCTTGTTTATATGGTTTATTTTTGTACATGTTCTTAGGATTTGAATAGTGTGGTAAGCATAACTGAATTTGTACAAATTCAAGGCTCGATATCGAATTTTGAAAAATCTATTTTTAAAATATGTATTAATATTACTAACGGTCCTTTACCATCATAAAATCAGAAAGGTCGATTGCTAAATCAGAATTAGTAACAGTAAAATACCATTGGTAAATTTAGAATTAGCAACGATAAAATACTGTCACTAAATCCAAAATTAGTAACAGTAAAAAATTGTGACTAATTTTGTTCCCCACGCCTTTTTTGTAATGAAAAATTATCGTTACTAATATTTTTTGTAATGGTAAAATACTGTTACTAAAGGCGCGTCTTTGGTATAGTGACTGCGTCGAATTTGGGAAATCATGGGTATACTAGACTTCAACTTCCTAGAGTCTTTTCTAAGATCATAACAAAAAAGCATAAGGTGACCGTTCATACTGCAATGTGTACACGAGTAGACGTGACGAGGAATGGGACCTTTAGGTTGACCTTTTCTAACACTGATCCCCCTTCCCTTTGCCTCGTGGACGTAGGTTGCTTTGGTTGAACCACGTACATCCTTTGTTCATCTCATATTACATACATTTTTTACACTCGTATTTATAATTGTTATATATATATATATATATATATATTATTTTTCACCTCAACATAATTGACCTTATTTGTGGTAACGACACTTATCAACCATAAATAAGCATCACGTCACATAGGCCACCCACGATCTTATAGAATAACAAAAATCCCTCTAGACACAATTATCCCAGATCCGAGATATGCCACAACCTAATAATGCTCTGCAAACCGATGAGAAGTAGGTCGACCAAGAACTCCCCCTCACTGATTAAAATAAAGACGATGTTGTTCCTTCTCCAATTGCTCTCTCCTCTACAATCCAGAGAGCATCAATGTTTCGAAATTGATCCACCTTTTTCACTAATCAAGGATGGAGGCATCAACTAAAATACCCCGTAGTTTTGAATACCTAAAATTAATTTACAATTCGAAAATCATAAATTTATTAAATGTTTGGACGTAATTAATTTAAAGAATTATTATGTTGGATTTTAATTTAGTTATAGGTTAACCATCTCTCAGCCTTAATTAATTCCAACTTTACATTATGTTATATATACACAAACATCCAACCAATTATTTAAGGCAAAGACCAATCAAATAATCCAACCAAAAATCCTGCCACATCCATACAGCGGGTTTTGCGCAATTTTAGTAAAATATCCATAACAAATAAAAAAAAATACAAAACCAGCGCCCACACGTTCATAATTCAATTATCTGCAATTTAGGGAAAGGATTGGATCCTAAGTGAATTGGATCGATTCGAAAATTCGGGCGACAGACATAATTATTTACTTATGGTTGGTGAGATTAGTGTGATCCAAACTTTTTTTTTCTTTGTTAAATGCACAAGATTCATCATTTTCTGAGTCCATTTTCATCAACTAAAAGGATTGTCTCCCAAAGTCCATCTCCTTCTTCCCTTCCAAATTCCAAACCTCCATTAAATTCAAAGCTTCAACACCATTTTTGAAGGCTTAAATCAAGTTTTTCTCAAGAACAACCAAAGACGGGGTTTTATTATTTTCGCTAGACGAACGCAATCATGTATTCATAATCTTTAAGAGACTTATTTTAAGGTAAGAATATCACTATTTCTCCCCTTAACTATTACTTGAGTTAAATGTTGCCTAAATGTTACTTACACATATTTTCTTAAAAGGATTTGCAATTTAATTAGAAAAGTGAGAATATAATTTATCAATATGTTTATATTAAATATGAAAATTTGATTTAAGACTTGAAATACATTATGCTAAGATAGTTATACCTTGATATTGTAGGTTGTCGGGGTGAAACATATAAAAAATTAAAATATGTAATTCGAAAGATAGTATGACTCGAAAAATTATCTATTTTGACGTGTATGATGTAGAATGAAGTCATAGGTGTAGGGATCAAACCATAAAAGCCCTATTTGAACTAGTTCGGGCAAGACCAACAGGATTACCACTCCGCCCGTTTAGGTTCAGTAATAGAAAGATTGATAGGAATATTTATCGCGTGGATATTAAATACTAGCACTTATCATTTATAAGGCTTAGTTGGTTACCTACAATCTAAGATGATATAATCAGCAGTCACCATATGAGCCAATAAAAAGTTGGGAGAGTTCCTTAAATAACTCAACCACTTTACATTGTTATAAATATAACCCTTACCCTAAGGTCAAAGGGGATGTAATTCTTGAACTTTGAGAGACATTAATAAGAATTGAGAACTCTCTTTGTGGCCGTAGGCAGTTGTCGAACCATGTATATATGTGTGCCATAAACATTTTTATATTCTTTTCATTCCAGTGCTTTCTAGAAATACCTTATTATGATTAATTGCACTCATGATTGGCGTCGTCTATGTGAAACGATCTTATTTTCTATGAAAGCTACCCATTCGAAAGTATAGCCACAAATGTCTCATCGCCCAAACAGTGCACCGCAACCTGGTAACCTGCGAGCTCGACTAGCTCCCATCAAAGGAGCAACGTTCCAAGGAGAGCCATGAATATTCTAGATCAACCCAGATCTCACGTCTAGTCGAAGCATACTTCAAAAGCAAGTGGAGGAAAGTTGCCTCTAAATTGAGGAGAATACACGCCTTCAGCGATGATTGAAGAGGGTTGAAAGAGAGATCCATTAGGAGAATAAAAAATACCATGGTCAGACTCTTAGTCCTCAGGCGAGCAAAACTCGCAACCGATAACGGAGAACTAGGTGCGACCATGAGCGTTCAAAGCATGGAAGTCACTTGGTGAGAAGGCACTGGGACAAAGAGCACCGCAGGATTGATATAAGGAATTTGGTTCGAAGAGAGATAAACCAACACCCATCACACAGAGGGGACAAATTCACAAAGGAACTGGCGAGAAGGTCCTTAATCACGCAAATGAAATCCCATTTCTAGAGAGCCATAAAGGAGGAAGAATCCCTAAAGAAGTTTATGAGCATAAGGCTTAATATTTACGACGGCAAGACATGCCCTATAGATCATGTTTACCAGCGTAGGCAAGCTATGACTTTATGGAATTATAACAATGCTCTTATATGTCGTATTTTCCCACCCAGGTTAGAGGAGGTCGCCTAGAAGTGGTTTGAGACATTGCCTTACAGGTTGGTTAAGAGCTTTAAGGCCCTCACTGAGGTCTTCACTGCTCGCTTCATAACTATCAGCTCACATCCGAAGAGGATGGACTCTGTACTCACGATGAGGAAAAAACCACAGGAGACCCTACGTGAGTATGCCAAGCATTACTAGGAGATTTTTAATGAGGTGGAAGACTACTCAGAATAAGTTATCGTTGCATATTTTATGATTGCCTTACCCCTTGTATCTATGCTCCACTAGTCCTTTATTAAGAAGGAAGCAGACACCATTGATGACCTTCTGTCGCGCATATGCTGAAGTAGAGGATTTAGTAAATGTCAGTCAAACAGAGACTAATTGCGCTAAGGCGAACAAAGGCAGCGACAAGGAGAACGCCCCTAAGAAAGGGAACAAAAAGAAAAATAAAGCCAAGAATGGGGGCAAATAGAATTCTTTCAAAGATTTTCAAGCCATTAACACAATTTTTAAAGAGCCAATTTATAAGATCCTAGGGAAGCTCAAGGACTAATAATTCTTAAAGTGGACAAACAAGATGGTAGGAGATCCGACCAAGGGTAACAACACACTTCGCTATGCCTTCTACAAGGAGAACAAATATAAGATGAAAAACTACAAGGCCCTCAAAGCTCATCTGGAAAAATTATCCCAAGCAGTGCACCTGAATGAATATATAGAAGAAAACTGACCAGGTCATCGTGAACAGTGACCAAAAATAAGATAATGTCTTAGATGATGAAGTGAGACATGAGTTTATTGTAATAGATAAGGCGTCCAACCTTAAATAAATCCAAAAAAATACAGTCCGGATGGAACTTAATAAGGTCACAACCAAAATGGAGGCCTTCCAGATAGATCCTGCTAAGACCTTATATGGCAAGCACAAGTTACCGGGGGACATGATTTACAATGAACATATAGTGCTTACGAAGGAAGATTTGGCCGGGGTGAGAACTCTACACAATGATTCACTAGTAATCACTCTTAGAATTGCAAATTAGGATTCGGACAAGTTACTGGTGGATCAAGAGAGTTCTTCGAAGGTGATGTACTTAGAACTCTTCCATAAGATCAAACTGAAGATATCGGATTTGAAGGAGGGACTGTCCTTTTTATTGGATTTATAGGAAAGATGACCATACCATTGGGGAAGGTAGTCCTGTCGATAAGGGCAGGGAATATTTCAAAGATCATTGAGTTTTTAGTGATCGACATCGATTCACCTTATCACGCCATTCTCGATAGAGGGTGGATTCATTTTATGAGAGAAGTCCCTTAAACTTATCACAAAAACTCAAGTACATCACAGATCGGGGCATAATAAAGATCAGAGGCAACCAAGCCATTACTCAAAAATGTTTCATCACCGCCATTAGATGCAAGAAGGAGAAAGCAAAAGATAAAGAAGTCCTCCTAAAAATGACTTAAGATGGGAGTACTCCTTCTAAATAGCTAACAAAGGTATGGCCGACTAAGGGTGGAGGAGATCAGGATCAACCCCGCTGATAGGGTTGCAGAATAGCTAGAGGAGGTAATTTTTTATGAAAGTCAACGAGAGAGGAAGATCATAATCAATAGCATATTGTTCAATCACAAAATGAGGGAGCTAATCACCTTTCGAATGCAGAACCTTGACATTTTTGCATGGGAGCCATACGACATGACGGTAACTGATCTCACAGTCACTTACCATCAAACTATCATGGACCTGACATTCAAGCCGATCATACAAAAAGCTCATTACACTGCCCAGTGAAACTTCTAAAGGCAATGTCCATCAGAGAATTTTAATTCCTGAAGTGGCTCTCAACTCCAAAGGTGGTCCGTAAAAGCAACGACGGATGAAGATTTTGTATAGATTTTCTCGATCTCAATAGGTCTTACCCCAAGGATAGTTTCCCCTAACAAAGATAGAATAACTGGTCGATGCCACTGCATCCCATGCACGAATGAGTTTTTTGGACACTTACTCGAGATACCACCAGATTCCTTTATTCAGCCCCGACGAAGATAAGACTTCGTTCATAATACCGTTGGGCCTGTATTGTTATAAGGTCATTCCTTTTAGCCTTAAGAATGCTGGAGTCGTAGACTAAAAGATTATCATAAATACGTTTAAGCAACAAATTGAGGAAATAATCTAAGTGTACGTTGATGATATGCTTGTCAAAAGCAAGTGTAAGGACGACCACCTCAAGGACTCAGCCAACACCTTTACAAATAATCAAGTGGTATCGAATGAAGCTCAATGCGAGCAAATGCTCATTAGTGGTCCAATCAGGGAAGTTACTAGGCTATCTATTCAACAAGAGGGGAATTGAAGAAAACCTCAATCAAATAGAGTCAATGAACAACGTTCAGCAGTCGAAGACGCTATGAGAAATTTAAAATCTCACTTGGATGCTTGTAGCACTTAATCGCTTCATTTCCAAGTCATAAAAGAATTGCAACCGTTCTTTTAACTGCTCAAGAAGGAAAAAGGCCTCTTCTGTAATGATGAATGTTCGAAGGCTCTCGAGGAGATCAAATCCTACTTGAGCAAAACCCCACTGTTGGAAATTTCCGATCAAGGGGAACCTAGCTATCTCTACCTTACAATCTCAAGCCATGCGATTAGCTCGACCTTGGTTGGTAAGCAAGAGGCAAAATAGTTCCTTATTTACTATGATAGCAAAACACTCCTAAACATCGAACAACATTACTTACCGCTTGTGAAATTGGCCTACACGTTGGCGATAGCGTCCCTAAAGTTGAAGCATTACTTTGAGGCCCATTCCATCACAACCATCATATCTTTCCATTTTAAAGTTGTTCTTTGCAAAGCCGACCTATCTGGACGTATGTCCAAGTTATCTGTAGAGCTCGAGAAATTTGATATTCACTACCAGCCAAGAACAACTATCAAGAGACATGTGCTGGTTAACTTTATATTAGAATTTATATGTGAGAAGACACCTACTAACCAACAGGTGGCTGACTAGTTAAAAGATCATGAGATGGGTCAATCCAATAAGTGGACATTTTACATATATAATGCCTCTAATTCTAAAGGAGCGAGAGTATGAGTTATTTTATAACACCGAAAAATACCCTGGTCAAATAAGGAGTCAGGATGAGCTTCAAAGCCTCCAAAAATGAAGTCGAGTACGAAGCACTTATAGCTAGATAGCATAAGGCTCAATTACCGAGGGAAAATCTCCTCGAAGTGTATTGTGACTCTATACTAGTATTTAACTAGGTCAGGGGAGGCTTTAATGATAAGGATTAATGGATCGCGATATATCTACATGTGGTTCGCAAGCTGATATCAAGGTTTGAAAAAGTTCACATTCAATAGTCCCCGGGGGAGCAACAGTCATGCAGATGCTTTAGCATCCCTAAGCTCAGCAGTAGATTTCAATATTAGGAGAACAATTATAGTGGAGTTCCTCACCAAGCACAATATTAAAAAAGTTGTGGCTTTTGAGCACGTTCTTTCCATTGAAAAAGGCCCAATCTAGTTGGATCCAATCAACGCTTGCCTATAGAACGATGCATTGCCAATCGATAAAAAGAAAGCTCATTAAATTAGGGTGAAGGTTGCTCGCTTTCATCTAGGACCTGGGGGAAACTTTATAGGAGATCTTTCACATGCCCTTAACTCCAATGCGTACACCCAAAAGATGTCGACCAAGTTCTCTATGAGCTTCACGATAAAATCTGTAGGATAAACGCACGAGGAAGATCTCTGGTATTTCAAGAAATTAAGGAAGGCTACTCGTGGAATACATGTAAAAAGATGGAAGTATTTATGCTCGGAAGTGTGAAGAATGCCAAAAATTCTCCCCTATGCTTCATCAACCGGCCAGCGACCTAAAGTCCATAACTAGTATATGGTCGT
Organism: Sambucus nigra; assembly: GCA_949130495.1. NCBI lineage: Eukaryota > Viridiplantae > Streptophyta > Magnoliopsida > Dipsacales > Adoxaceae > Sambucus > Sambucus nigra. The sequence continues at coordinate 74,946,610 of OX422210.1, read as the reverse complement.
TCGCGCAATGGGGACTGGATATTGTAGGGCCACTCCTTACTGCACCAAGAAATCGCCAGTATTTATTGGTCGACACAAATTATTTCATAAAGTGAATTGGTGCAGAACCACTAGCAAACATCAGAGATGCTGATATAATCAGGTTCATCTGGAGGAACAGTATAACTCGTTTTGGGGTACCCAAGACAGTCATAACGGATAACGAGGCATAATTTAAGAGTGGGTCATTTCAAGGTTTTTATGTTGAACCTGCAATCAAGTACAACTTTAGTTCTATGTCATACCCCAAAAGTAATGGCCAAGCAGAGGCCTCCAATAAAACGATGCTCGATGGAAAGAGGATGGAAAGAGCCAAGGGTGCTTGGGTGGATAATCTTCCTCACGTCCTCTAGGAATACTGCACTATATCGAGAATACCAACTGAGGACACGCCCTTCGCTCTTACCTATAGAATGGAAGTTGGTATTCCACTCGAAGTTGGTTTGTCGACCACGAGGACGAACATTGCTGAATAAAGACTGAATGATAAAGCCCTTAGTGCTGAACTTGACCTAGCAGTATAACAGAGGGAATAAGACATGATCAAATCGGCTTCCTACTAACAACAATTGGAACACAGTACAACAAAGGGGTCCATCCGAGGAAATTTCAGATCAAAGACCACATTCTCAGGAAAATCCTCGACAACGCCAAAAGGCCATCGGAAGCAAGTTAGGGACCAACTGGGAATGTCCGTTCAAAGTGATTAGGGGTGAGTTTCAAGGATCCTGTCACTTGGAAACAGTTGAGGGTAAGAAGATACCCCAAGTATGGAACGTGACCAACCTCAAGAAGTTTTACTTTTATTTTATGACCACCATATTTAGTTTTTGCAAATTTTCATTTTAAAACTTATGTCGCTCGTAGTTCATATTCAAGTTATTAATAAAGACCCGGATTAATTTCTCAATTACTTAGCTATTCAATTGCTTTACATTTTTCCAAAGTAACATTATCACACTTGGCATTAACTTTAAAATATCGATCAAACTTTAACTTATTTACAATGGTAATCTTGATTATTACAATTAAACCTAAAGTCTTCCAGGTATTTTTTAATACAAACACAAACGACCTCAGGCAACCAAAAGCCCTACAAGGTATTCCCAGGAATTATACTAACTCGAATTCATTGGATAAAATCTTGAATGAGCGGACTACCCCTATACCATGTGCCTTTTTACCATAGTTTATTGTAAAACTAAGGTATTATGACGACACAACCTAAAATGTAAGATAAGACAAATATATCATATGCTTGGTATAAAAGAATGGAAAAATGCGTGAGATTGGTATTAAGTTAACTTTACTATAACATTTAATTATAAAGTTACAAAAAGTGCCAATCACAAAAGACCACCACAGACAATAAAAATTAAAATTGTTTATGGTCGGAGAGTAAGAAATTCTACAATTAGTCTTCTTCTATTATCATTGGGATATGGTCGAAACTCATCGTCTATGTCATGAGATTCCAAGTAGCACTTGGCGAGCTAAAGGGGAACAATGTCCAAGGGGACCCACTTCTCCTCGTTGACAAAAGGAGGATGCTTGTACATGGGGCAATTAACTTGGTCTATATACTAAAGTTGAGAACCACTGGAAACTTTGCATATTCCCAAGGCATTCAACCAGTTATGCGTGTAGGACACACTCTTAGCCTCATCCAGTTGGACTAGAGTTTTTAACTAACCTTCATCAATGTCTCTCGAACAGGACACTTAAAGACCCATCCTGAACAAATAGTGAAGCTTGGTCACATCACGTCTAAGTCCCATCACCATGGTATAATCTCTTCGGCTACTGCCTTCTGCATCAACGAGTTTCTTCCTAAGCTCATCATTCTCGGGCTAGAGAAGGGCACCCTCATCGCCAATATTATTTGCCCCGATGAGTTGAGCCTTCAAGTTGTTTAGTTTCACTTTCATTAGGGTTTTCATGTCCCCTACATCTTCAAGTCATCCTTCAACTTTGTAGACACCAGACATTTTCATAAATGAGTTGTGAACAGTTAAAAATGTTGGGTGTGCTTAAGCATTAGAATTACGACCAAGAAGGATATTTAAATCACTAAATAAGGACCGATCATCCTCACTAACAGACTACACATATCAAACACAGATAAAGAAAAAAATTCAGCAAAGATAGTCGAACAACATTACAATTAAGGGAAAGTTTTTTCCATAAAAAAACTTTAAACCAAGCAAAGCCCTTATAAACAAAAAGGCGAGAAAAGGTACAATAAATACAAGTTCTAATTTAGCACTCTTATTTCTTCACATTCCCCTCAACTTCTGAAGCTTTTCCCTTGGATGCACCATTCTCGGTTTAGTCGGCTGGAACGCTGGAAGTAACCTCGTCTTTAACCCTTGGTGGAGAGCCATAGTTGTGCTCGTTGAAAAGGCCAAACTCACCTGCGACATTAGTCCTCACAAAAGTTGTGTCCCTGCCTTTCTTAAAGTCAGATCTACGAATGAACGCCAGCTAGAAATTTTTATCCTCGAAAGCGTCAGCGTAGTGTGACACCCCGCCTAATAAAATACCGGGTGATCAGTCCTATACCAAATTAAAACAGGAATCCCAGTTGGTTCATCCTCAACATCACTGTTGAAAACCTTTTTAAAACTTACTAACCACCTAGTATTCCAAAAAGCTGGTGCCAAATTTTATCTTGTTAATTAAACCAAACAGTACATGCGGAAATAAATATAATCCATTCACACAACTGAATTAAATCAACTGAATAAATAATGACTACATGTCGAATAAACCATCGGTCACTAAGGTAAATAATCCAACACCGGAATAAAATAAATCCGAAAAACTGAACTAAAAGTCTGGGCGACATGCCCTAAATAAATTTGGAACTGATAAATGATTCCTACTCTACGAATGAAAGAATGATGCGTCTAATCCAAGCTCCAGCTAGCATCCACATATTCCGCAGCTCCGTGTTCCTATAATAGAATATCAATCCTGGCGTCCCTGTGGCTGGACACCTAAAAGGTTTTGAAAATAGTTTTATAGCAATGGTTAGAACCCAAAACATTTTGAAAATATTTAGCAAGTGAATTAACTGCTGTAATTTAAAATGCATGAATGCGCTTTATATATAAGTTAGTGACACACTCTCTTGAGGACATTCTTACCCATCCACTATTGTGCACACCTAATGGTTACCTTAACCTCACCTAGTTGTGCTACCCTGTCCAACTAGTCCTGGTATAATCTCCCCTTACCATACTACTCTAACCCGAGTATAAAAATTCCTAGATTAATAATTTATCTCATCGATTAACTTAATTAATTTCATTTAAATACTAATCATATAACTGTGTCACAAGTTATATAAAACAATTACATCACACACTGTATTATCACCCGCATATAATATTTACTACCATTATATACGTACATTTACCACAACATCCACACACATATATATATACACATCCATCCCTCCGAGTATACCCTCACTGGACGATTCCCTCTAAAGTGCAATCTTACTAGGTGTGCTCACATAACCTAGTTACCCGACTTAGAATCGCTCACATACTTGGCCCAAAATATAAACGTAATGGAGAGCGTCATCTTCCTTCCCTGAAAGTGAGATAAATCCCTCACCCATATATCGGACGCTATGACGTGGGGATATACTCACCCTACTCCTCAAGCTAGGGGATTCACCCACATCGCGCAACCTCCCTTGATAGCACTAGAGTATATAAATTAAATAAATATCTAGTCACTGATATTTAATATCACACACAATATATACATATATATATATATATATATACTATCACCAAAACGTATATATATTATAAACCCCGGCTTTACCGTGTACTCAAAACCCGTAACACTTGCCTGTAATTGCCCGACTCTGTGGCCCGACTCAACTTAATTAATTTTCTCACTTATTAATTTATCATCTCCCTGAGTCTATGGTCCGACTCTAATTTATTTAATTCACACATCAATTAATATATTATTTCCCCGAGTCTATGGTCCGACTCTTATATAAATACTTTGCACAGTAATTTATATAATATTTACCCGAGTCTATGATTTAACTCTAATTTAATTAATTTATACATTAATTAATTAATACCAAGCCGAGTTTGTGGTCCGAACTTAATTTAATTAATTAGCACATCAATTAATTTATTACCTTCCCGAGTCTACAGCCCGACTCTAATCTAGTTAATTAACCCATCAATTAATTTAATACTTGGTGTCGCCCAACTGTTATACTCGGACTCGCTCACTTGGTCCATAACTAAATATTTTTTTGAGTCTATATTCCGACTCCAAATTAATTTATTCTCACAATAATTAATTTAATACTTTGGTGTCACTTAACCAACCTACCCGGACTCTTTCTTCGTCCCATAAATTTTTCCAAGACTTTAGGCCCGACTATTACTTTATTTGGTTACTTTCCCCATTAAATAAATTAACCTGGCTTCACTTGCTAATGCCCCCGGACTCATCCACTCGGTCCATAATTAAATTGAATATGTTTCGCCCAAAATTCTCACTTTAAGTCTCAACTCTTAACTCAAATTGCCAATCCTAATAGCCATCTTTTCAACCCCTAGCTATTGAATTCTCGATAATTTTTCACCAATTAAAATTATACCCAAAAATCCAAAAAGAAAAACAAGGTCGTAAATAACAAACAACCCGACCTGCCAAAATTTTTCCATCGCTGATCGATCGATGGCCCTCGATCGATCGATCGATCATTCCGAGACAGCTCTTTTTCCCTACAGAATTTCCACCATTAACGAGATTTCAAGCTCTGTTTTTCCCAATCCATCCTTTGATAAAAATGACATAATCTTTAAACCCTCAATTTGACTGATTTGGGACATGAATACAACCATAACTACCCTTTATCTCCATCACAAATCATTCACGAATTGGGTTTTTCCATAAATTTAAATTAACTTTGTTCTACAATTCCAATTCCAGATTCAAATTTCACCATTTTATATTTCGGGTTTCTCATTCAAATCAGATATCAATATTGAGAGATATATAATACAACTTAAATTCTTACTTTGAATCTCATTCAAGTGTTCCATTAACAACACCCCATTTTTACCCAACAACGAATTTTAATTTACACATCACTAAAACATGAATTAGATATCACAATCTAAGCATTACAGCAAGTTAGCCACTTGCCTGGAATTGTTCGTAGGGTCTGATCCGTTGGTGTAGAGAATGGTTCATGAAGAACACCCCCAATTAGTCCCTTAATTTGGCTCCAAAAGCCCCCAAATGACTTCTTGATTAGCTTCCTCTAATCCACTCTCAAACCCTAGGTTTAGAATTTTCTATCTTCCATTCCTAGTCCCTCAATTAGGTTAAAAACCCTTAATCCCATTTTTGGCCACATGGGCCTAATTAAAATGGCCCGAATCACCCCGTGTGGGCCCGACTATGGCTAAAAATATCTCGAGACCCAATTGCTACCCTCGGATACTCTTTTCTGACTATCTCGACCCATCCGAACTCAACCGCATACTCAGATTTGTCATTCAAAATACTTTATAACATTCTCCAATTTTGACCTCAAAATGCGACACCCATTAATTCGAACAATTTAACTTAAAGTCGCAAAATATAAATAAATTCTTCTCACTCAAATAAATGATCTAAATCATAAATTTAAGTTTCTATGATTTAAATATTTCTATTTATCCCAAAAATAATTAAATTTTAAATCCTCAAAATTACGGGGTGTTACATACTCCCCCCCCCCCCCCCTCCCCCCCCTTACAAAGGAATTTCGTCCTCGAAATTAAGATAAGCCTAGTGCTCCAAGCTTCAAATATAATCTCTAGTCATGTTCCTCTAAGCTCGCTATATTTATCTCTCCCGCTTCTAACTATAGATTACACAAATATGCATTTTAATTAATCAGGGCGCCCATACACCCTGTACCCGTGCTTGGCCGCACAAAAGTTGCCTTAATTAACCCGAGTGCCCATACACCCTATTCCAGTGCTTTATCGCATGAAAGTTACCCGACTATGCTAGTCGTGACCCTTAATATCACTTCAAACCCATAGTCATATCATATATATATAATGGTCGGGGTACCTAACCCATGTACCAACGACCAAACATCTCACCACTTCCAACGTTGCGCTAAGTTTCATGCGTGAAACGTCTCGCAAAGCGAAATCCAAACAAGGAACCCCCCGATACACTACTACCTAACATTGTTGGTCGTTGAGATCTGTTAGACCCTCAGTCCATAGTATGTACCCCCAAATACTTGTCTCTTAACACAAAAGTACATACGCCTATCCTTATGCAACAAAAGACAATATAAAATATCGTGCCCTTACTATCACTAGTTCTTGCGCAAAACAAACCCCGAGCTATCTCTCCCTGCTCGAAAATAAATCTAACCACCCTGATTCACTTTAGTAAACACCCCTACTTACCGGGATAAAATGTGAGAACACAAGACCTCACTATGTGTCTATCTCACCACACAATACAACATATATAGACACATATATATAGGCTAGACGCCCTCTCAAGTGATACCCAGTACCAATCACACCCTGGTTTTGCAAACATCAAAAATTACCCCCACTATTTACAATAGTTCAAATCCATCGCTATCCAGCCGATATAAAAAATTTCTACCTTACTTCCATAATTCTCTAAAGTAGTAACTCCTCGCATAATACCAAATTCCATCTCTGTGCATACCCCCACTCTCTCGTGGTTAACACTAAAAAAATTTGCTATCCCACAGAAATATATATGTGATATGGCTGCTATAGCCAGCTCACCCACTAAATTCGACTTACTCGCTAACTCTAGTGAAAATAATTCTTATTTTGTGACACCCTTACTGTCACCCAAAACATACCCCATGCCCATAGGATAAAAAGAGAATTACCTCCATACTCTAGCTGCAATGGTTGATCCTTGGGTTCCTGTAATACCCCGTATTTTTATGCTATATTAATTTGGGGATTTATTAAATTTAATGTGAGTTAATTATTTAATAAAAATCCGGAAATTAATTACGTTATAATTATTAAGGTGACGAGAGTTAGTAATTATGGGAAATTAGTTGAATATTACTATTGAGCAAAGTAATATATGATATTGATTATATTGAATGTCACGAGTGAATAAAATGACAATTTTGGGAAATTTGAGTTTAGACACGCCCGTGTCGCGTCGGGACTAATTATTGATAAATAAAAAGTGAATATTTTATAAGTTGTTCATATGGTCGTTTTGAGTGCGCCAACGCGTCCGGAAGGGTCGAGATAGTCAGAAAAGTGTACCCGGGGGTTTAGTTTGGGTCTCGGGGCGTTTTTAGGCCTAATTAGTACCCCGGGAGGACATTTTGGTCATTTTACATTTTTGGGTAATTAAACCCACGAAAATTAGAAGAGTTATATCAGATACCTAGGTTACCTTCTAGGGTTAGAAACTCTAAACACGAGTGACGGCCATAGGAGAGAGCTCTCAAGGCAAATTCAAGGCCCAAAACTCAACGGTTTGCACCGCCGCCACCACCAACGCGTAGATCGCGAGACGGGGAACGCAACCATACCGAACTCGGCACCAAACCAGACCTCTAAAAATCCCAGGCAAGTGTTTATCTTGCTTATTTCGTTGATGCATCTTTCATATTAGTTTAGGAGTAATTAAGATGAGTTTTAATGGAAGAAAACCCGATTTATGATAGGAAAATCCATGTAGTATTGGTCTAATTGATAATTCTGGAAACCCTTGCCATGTAGAGGAATTTAAACAACGAAATTTTGATGTGTATAAGAAGAGAATTCTGGAAATAATTGTTAGAACCATGTTTAAGAGAATTTTAGGGTTCTTGAGATTTTGTATGAAATTGGGGCTGTTAATCCATGATTAAATGACAGAAATCCGCATGCTTTACGTTGAAAATACCTATTATGATGATATAGGGTTAGTAGTATCAATTCTGGGACGATTGGGATTAGAAAAGATGGAATTTATTGATGTTAGTAGAGGAAACCCGTAACTGCAATTCTGCAGTTTTCGCAGACATGTTTGATCGATCGATCGAGCCCAGAGCTTCAATCGATCGAAGGTTCGATCGATCGAGCCCCAAACCTCGATCGATCGACCCCTCCTGGAAAACTCCTATTTTCCTTTTTAAATGAGTTAAATTCAATTTATTGTGAGATAATTCTTGGGAATCCTTAATAAAAGGTTTTGGGAGATAGGGAAGACCAGTAGGACATGTGAATAGATTTTGGGACCCTTGATGTCGGGCAAAGATTGTATTTTGGGAGAATTACATAAGGGTCGGTAAATTAATGATTTAAAGAGAGAGACGCGTAAGAGAGTTACTTTGGGACAAATGTGTATGCCTACTGAATTTTATAATTGGGAGGATAGAATCCATGAAGCGTTATATATTAAGTGGAAAAGTTCCTCAAATTAAAATAAGATGTGAATGGTTATACGTGATAACTATATAATGTGAAATAAATGCGAATGACGTAATTATGGGAATTGAGAATTTACCCATTTTTGACATGGTAATATTAGTATAGTTATATGTTTGTGTATGCATATACTATCTATGTGTGAAAATCATGCCCACGCTACTTGCTATCCCTGAGGTTTCCGCGCTGGGACAGTCTTATCTCGATGGGACCTTTATGGGGGATATTGACTTGTACCCTAGAAGATAGATATCCTTGGTACAGGCTATCGGAATGATAGTTCAGACGGTCCTAAGAGATGCGGGTATGTGCTTTCCTCTTAGAGACTTGGAATCTATGCTTCGCCTCATTTTGTTTGTGTATAGATATCCTTGGTACAAGCTATCGCAATGATAGTTCAGACGGTCCTAAGGGACTTGGAATCTATACTTTGTCTCACTATTGTTTGAGTATGTGTTAATACAATTCGAGAGTGATTCCGAATTTGTATTCCCCTTAATGTGAGTGATATGGGGTTTGGATAGTAGAGTATGCCCGCACTATAGTTATTATGTGGGGTGCTGTTTTGATATATATATTTTCGAGTAGTTAATATATATATATATATATGAAATTATGAAATCTGGAACTGCCTACTGTGATTTGATATGTAGGACATGGTTGATGACTCAAATTGTAAATACTTGTTTTGAGAAAGTATAATATGAAATTGGAAAGCTTTATTGATTAATAAAGTCAAAATGAGATCTTCGGTTACTAATTGAAATATTCTTTTCAAACAATTGAATCGTGAAATTTGAATCTTACGAGTAATCTAAGATAAGTTAAATCGTTGGGAAGATTAGTGCGATAAATGACAAGACAAACCGTGGGAAGGTTAGTGCGATAGGTGTGCACATTAGAAGAGAGGTGAGAATTTCTCAAGAGAGTGTCGCACTAATATGTTGTTGCATTGGCATGTATCAATTTAAATATTTGTTAAACGTATTTTAAATCAAACACACTTTCGGGCTCTGACCAGTTTTCCTCTCTCCCTCTCTCTCTTGTATATATATGTATGTATTACAGGTGCCCAGCCACAGGGGCGTCTTGCTTAGGATCTCTTGGAAGGAACGCGCTATAGCTTAAGTGGGAGTTCCAGGTCTCTTGATTAGACGACTTCGTTCATTCAGACCCACTCTTAGTATTTTCATTTAGATGGGCATGTGTAGCTCTTTACATTATTTCATTGTTATTGGACATTTGTATTTCAGTTATTTCCAGCACTGTTACTATGGGAGTTATTCAGTGGGTGTGTTACTTTAGATTTCGCATGTTGACATTAGATTGACAAATGTTTTAAATTAATTGGATTATGTTCCAAGTTTATTGTGGTGTGATTCTTATTTATTGAGATGTTGTTAATAAATAAATAAATAATTTTTCTTTAAATAAAATTTTGAAAGTAATGTTTAAATATGGTTTTGACACTTAGCTTAATTATTTTAGGGTGTTAAATTAGAAAAATTTATTTTACGACAGTGATGCTAAGAATGAACCAACTGTTCGCCTTGATTTAATTTAATAAAGGAGTGATCGCCCGATATTTAATTAGGCGGGGTGTCACAGGTGGTATCAGAGCATCAGGTTATAGTGTCCATAGGATCTGTACGGCTTATTATGCTTTTAGCGTTGCTTTGTTTGCTATAGAGCCCTATGTTTAGGATTGTCGATTCCTTGGACGAGATTTCGTTCTCCTGCTATAATGTGTATACACTAGTGAATTATAATTTCGTTCGGATGTGTGCGTGTGCCAAGCGATGACGGATGTCAGAAGAGTACCGTTAAGCGTACCTCAGGAGGCAGGGCTCAGTTGAGATTATGAAATATATCCGAGGATGATGACCGTAGTCGAGGTCACCTCCATTATGGAACGAGAAGCCATGACTAGAAAGGCGACTAAGGTGCAGCAATGATTTTTAAATGCTGTTATAGTCAAATGAGGTGCGAGGGTAAACTTACCCAACGTATTACAAAAACGTGTAGAGACTGTCAGTGGGAAATTTTAGAAACGCGAAAATTGTATGTGTTTACCAAAGGAGGTAAAGTATCCAAAGGCGTAAATATAGGACGGAGTGTGGCAAACTGAAAGTGAAAATTTAGAGAAAATTTTCTCGGCTTTCGGGACGAAATTATAATGGTTGGAGTCAACCACCAATTTGAGAAATGGAATGCTATGCCTATAGGAGAACCTTAGGTACAGTGTTGACCGTATGTTCCTTCCTTAACTGTTCAGGATTAGAAGCAAACGTGGTTCTGAACTCATCGTAGGAGGGCATGACAGAAGTCCAATTGTGGATACGAATCCTAATCGTTAGCAAATTTTGTATCGAAAGAGGTAGATACTAGTGGAGGAAACGACTCCAAGTGGGAGACCAACTTGTAATAATAGTTGATAATACTCGAGGATGAAATTCTGATGGACGACCGATTCAGAGGTTGACATTGTCATATTTTGTCAAAATAGATGATAACGCTTCTTTGTGGGGGAAGTTAAAGAAATCGAAGGATTTAGTCGAGAATGAGACTGAATGCAACAATGGTGGTATAGCACCACAAAAAGGATGTGGATACACATCAGGATTACCATTTAAATGCTTCAGATAGTTCAATTCTTACCAAGTGATGGTAAATTCAGTAAGTACTATTATAGATAGTAACATGATCTTTATGGCCTAAAAAGCTAAGGGAACAACCGGGATGGCTAACAGAAATCTAGTCTACTAAGTCTGAGAGAAGGACAATCCTAACCTGGTTAGTAGGACAGGTGATAAGTGGATTATGTATTGAGGTATTATGGTGCGGAGTGAAATTGCTTGCGATAATATGTTCCAAAGTGATAAAAAGGGACAAGAATACGGTGCCTAGTGAAGGACGACGATTAAAAAAATAATTTTGTTTTGGTTTGGGCAGACGTGTTACATCCGAAAACCATTTGTGCAGTCAAGACGATTGCCAGGATGGAAGTATAAGTTGCATCCTTAGAGGATGCGACGTGTTTATGTGACACGAGCGAGTCACCATATTTTGTTCATCGCTAAATTAGCATGTGGACGAGCTTAATGCATATAATTATGAATGTTACTATTATGTGAAAAAAAAAATTCTAATGTAGCGGGATTTTTAGTACTATCCGCGGAGGATGAATGAGTATATTAACAAGTGTTTCATACTTTATTAAGGTTACTCGTTGTAGTGATGCGATACACGAGTATGATATTATCTTTGTTAAAATGTTATAAAAATGAGTAGTATGATAGTGGGCATTTATTGCAAGGCTATCGGAGTAGTTGCATTGGTGCAACATGTTTTATGTTTGCTTTGGCGAAGTTTTACCTGTAAGAAGGTTGGACTTGCACTTATATTATCTATCCAAGAGACTTCGGAGGATATAGTGGGCTCGAGATATTCGATGCCAAAGTATGTATAGACTTTGTCAGTATAATTCCGTATGTATCGGGATTTACCGTTGGGCGAAAAAGACTTGACTCAGTATTATGTTTAGCACTCCGGACTTAGTGATGGGAAGAGTGCATCGTTATATTTATCCTTTAGAGATGTGGGAGTTAATGTTTATACCCCTATTATTAGGGAAAGGAATTTCAAGAATTACGGTTGTATGTATTCGAGGTTTATGGAATGCTATTACCACCAACCTATACTGAACAATAGTACAATTAGTGAAACGTTCTTTGTTAAGCATAATTACGGGAGAAATTGTAACTTTTCTGTCAAGGGACGGAATAAAGGGGTATATGCTATGGACGGAGGACCTAACGGATTTCGATAACCGACAATGCTAGGTAGTAGTGTATCGGGGGGGTTCCTTGTTTGGATTTCGCTTTGCGAGACATCCCACGCATGAAACTTAGCGTAAGGTTGGAAATATGGAGACGTTTGGTCATTATTCCATGAGTTCGGTACCCTGGTCAAATGGGATCAAGTAATTATGTATGTAAGTTGGAAGTTGAATTTTGTCTTAAAGCTATTGAAAGTCGGATCTTGTGGTAAGAAAGCATTGAAAGTTATCCCCACAAGTTGAAGGGTGGAACGATGATAAGGAGAATTTAAGAATTTTGATTTCTAGGGTGATTGAGAGTACCCAAATGTCATAACCGCGTACAGAACACAAGGTGAATAAAGAGTTGGAATGATTTTTAGCATGGATTATCTGGAAAGAACTTTATATTATACAAAAGAGATGACCTGTAATTATTTTGATGAATAGAGCGTTAGTGATTTATTTTGGTTGTTGTACCTATTTGAGAAAATTGTTGTACTTATCTGAGGAAGGTTGAGAATTATTATTCCTCTTTTATTGTCATGGAATTTGAATTCCCTATTCCTTCTATTTCATTGAATTTAGTTAGTCCTACAGATGATTAGCACGTCGTTCGCTCTCCCAGGGAGGTCGGAGGGTTGCAAAAATGTGGGCATCTTGGTTAACTACAGTTAAAATTGTCCGAGTTGAAGGGACGTGGTAATAGACGTGTGAAATATATGTTTGTGGGACTAATATAACGAAGTGGAAGTGATAGAGTGGATTAAACGTCACGTGAGGGGCGATGATCCATACATAAGTGTGCAATTAGAATAGCACGCCCTAACTTGATTGAAAATGTGGGAAGCCATTTAAGAAGGGGTATTCCTTGAATGGAACAGAATTAAATTATTATGAGGAACACTCGGAGCGGAGTTGTTAGTAGTCAAGTGTGAGAACGACTTGCACATACAAAGGGTGATGATGTTAGTATGGTATAAGAGATCCAGAAGTGCGCTTCGTGGAGAGAAGAGCACGGGTCGAAACTCTCGGCATACTCCTAGGAAGTAAGGGGAGTATTACGTGTCACTTAATGTGAGACATTTCAAGGGAAAATTGATGTTTAGCGGGACGTAGTGATAGTCTCTACATGCACCGCCCATAGGTAAGGTTTGGTTGAAAGAGGAGAATCAACCAAAGAATTTTGTGTTTATCGAAACTTCCTGAACTTGGAAGAGGTCGGTAAAGACGGTAAAGTTCTTGGATGAGTTGCCATCCTCAAAACAAGATTAAGGGTTTATCCCGAACATGTGAATTAAGTCGTCGAGAAGGAAGTGATTGATATTCCTTTGGGATGGCTTACAATATTAACTAGTATGCCCCAGACTTCCTTTGAAAGGAAGGATCGCGTCAGTGCATGGTCCGGCGAGTATAAATTTCTGAATCAGGATGAGATTGGTGAATCCCACCTTTAAAATGGGATTTCAGGAACCATCGGAGATAAGATTTCGTTTCGAGTAAGATGTATCACCCTTATCCAGGGAATAAGTGCATGGTGATTAAATATTAGTGGAGCCACGTGAAGGAAATTTTGGAATCTTGGTACGATGATTTCAGGCATGCTCTGTAGAAGCGCTCGTACCTGTTTTTCGCGTACGAGGTGCTTATTAAGGTTTTGTTATGAAAAAACCTCGACTATTCTCCTTTCGAATGTTTAGAGGAGAGTCGAAAATCAGAATTTTTGGATCGGTCGAGGGAACATCGGATAAATGTGGTAGAATTCCACGACTATTTTAGGCGAGCAAGAGTGATCAAATGTTCGTAATAATTTCTCAAAATGGGAGTTTTGTATATGAATAAATCCGAGTATTTGTCATGTAGTGAGGTGCGGCCTCCTAATGATAGTGAGATAATGAAATGTATAACGTATAGGCATGACCTATGCGAATGTTGTCGGTTGAGAGAACAATGTGAAGTGTCTCCAAAGAGAATGCAAAACAATGTTGCTGTGAGGAAAAAGCTATTATGATTGAGCGCCATACTATGTAGATAGTTTACGTACTGACGAGAGATATCCAGATTTGTTCTTACCAGGTATACCTTATTTTCCGAATTTCGGGACGAAAAATTCCATTATTAGAGGGGAAGTATGTAATACCCCGTATTTTTATGCTATATTAATTTGGGGATTTATTAAATTTAATGTGAATTAATTATTTAATAAAAATTCGGAAATTAATTACGTTATAATTATTAACGTGACGAGAGTTAGTAATTATGAGAAATTTGTTGAATATTACTATTGAGCAAAGTAATATATGATATTGATTATATTGAATGTCACGAGTGAATAAAATGACAATTTTGGGAAATTTGAGTTTAGACACGCCCGTGTCGCGTCGGGACTAATTATTGATAAATAAAAAGTGAATATTTTATAAGTTGTTCATATGGTCGTTTTGAGTGCGCCAACGCGTCCGGAAGGGTCGAGATAGTCAGAAAAGTGTACCCGGGGGTTTAGTTTGGGTCTCGGGGCATTTTTAGGCCTAATTAGTACCCCTGGAGGACATTTTGGTCATTTTACATTTTTGGGTAATTAAACCCACGAAAATTAGAAGAGTTATATCAGATACCTAGGTTACCTTCTAGGGTTAGAAACTCTAAACACAAGTGACGGCCATAGGAGAGAGCTCTCAAGGCAAATTCAAGGCCCAAAACTCAACGGTTTGCACCGCCGCCACCACCAACGCGTAGATCGCGAGACGGGGAACGCAACCATACCGAACTCGGCACCAAACCAGACCTCTAAAAATCCCAGGCAAGTGTTTATCTTGCTTATTTCGTTGATGCATCTTTCATATTAGTTTAGGAGTAATTAAGATGAGTTTTAATGGAAGAAAACCCGATTTATGATAGGAAAATCCATGTAGTATTGGTCTAATTGATAATTCTGGAAACCCTTGCCATGTAGAGGAATTTAAACCACGAAATTTTGATGTGTATAAGAAGAGAATTCTGGAAATAATTGTTAGAACCATGTTTAAGAGAATTTTAGGGTTCTTGAGATTTTGTATGAAATTGGGGCTGTTAATCCATGATTAAATGACAGAAATCCGCATGCTTTACGTTGAAAATACCTATTATGATGATATAGGGTTAGTAGTATCAATTCTGGAACGATTGGGATTAGAAAAGATGGAATTTATTGATGTTAGTAGAGGAAACCCGTAACTACAATTCTGTAGTTTTCGCAGACATGTTTGATCGATCGATCGAGCCCAGAGCTTCAATCGATCGAAGGTTCGATCGATCGAGCCCCAAACCTCGATCGATCGACCCCTCCTGGAAAACTCCTATTTTCCTTTTTAAATGAGTTAAATTCAATTTATTGTGAGATAATTCTTGGGAATCCTTAATAAAAGGTTTTGGGAGATAGGGAAGACCAGTAGGACATGTGAATAGATTTTGGGACCCTTGATGTCGGTCAAAGATTGTATTTTGGGAGAATTACATAAGGGTCGGTAAATTTATGATTTAAAGAGAGAGACACGTCAGAGAGTTACTTTGGGACAAATGTGTATGCCTACTAAATTTTATAATTGGGAGGATAGAATCCATGAAGCGTTATATATTAAGTGGAAAAGTTCCTCAAATTAAAGTAAGATGTGAATGGTTATACGTGATAACTATATAATGTGAAATAAATACGAATGACGTAATTATGGGAATTGAGAATTTACCCATTTTTGATATGGTAATATTAGTATAGTTATATATTTGTGTATGCATATACTATCTATGTGTGAAAATCATGCCCACGCTACTTGCTATCCCTGAGGTTTTCTCGCTGGGACAGTCTTATCTCGATGGGACCTTTATGGGGGATATTGACTTGTACCCTAGAAGATAGATATCCTTGGTACAGGCTATCGGAATGATAGTTCAGACGGTCCTAAGTGATGCGGGTATGTGCTTTCCTCTTAGAGACTTGGAATCTATGCTTCGCCTCATTTTATTTGTGTATAGATATTTTTTGGTACAGGCAATCGCAGTGATAGTTTAGACGGTCCTACGGGACTTGGTATCTATACTTTGTCTCAATATTGTTTGAGTATGTGTTAATACAATTCGAGAGTGATTCCGAATTTGTATTCCCCTTAATGTGAGTGATATGGGGTTTGGATAGTAGAGTATTCCCGCACCATAGTTATTATGTGGGGTGATGTTTTGATATATATATTTTCGAGTAGTTAATATATATATATATATATGAAATTATGAAATCTGGAACTGCCTACTGTGATTTGATATGTAGGACATGGTTGATGACTCAAATTGTAAATACTTTTTTTGAGAAAGTATAATATGAAATTGGAAAGCTTTATTGATTAATAAAGTCAAAATGAGATCTTCGGTTACTAATTGAAATATTCTTTTCAAACAATTGAATCGTGAAATTTGAATCTTACGAGTAATCTAAGATAAGTTAAATCATTGGGAAGATTAGTGCGATAAATGATAAGACAAACCGTTGGGAAGGTTAGTGCGATAGGTGTGCACATTAGAAGAGAGGTGAGAATTTCTCAAGAGAGTGTCGCATTAATATGTTGTTGCATTGGCCTGTATCAATTTAAATACTTGCTAAACGTATTTTAAATCAAACACACTTTCGGGCTCTGACCCGTTTTCCTCTCTCCCTCTCTCTCTTGTATATATATGTATGTATTACCGGTGCCCAGCCACAGGGTCGTCTTGCTTAGGATCTCTTGGAAGGAACGCGCTGCAGCTTAAGTGGGAGTTGCAGGTCTCTTGATTAGACGACTTCGTTCATTCAGACCACTCTTAGTATTTTCATTTAGATGGTCATGTGTAGCCCTTTCCATTATTTCATTATTATTGGACATTTGTATTTCAGTTATTTCCAGTACTGTTACTACGGGAGTTATTCAGTGGGTGTGTTACTTTAGATTTCGCATGTTGACATTCGATTGATAAATTTTTTAAATTAATTGGATTATGTTCCAGGTTTATTGTGGTGTGATTCTTATTTATTGATATGTTGTTAATAAATAAATAAATAATTTTTCTTTAAATAAAATTTTGAAAGTAATGTTTAAATATGGTTTTGACACTTAGCTTAATTATTTTAGGGTGTTAAATTGGAAAAATTTATTTTACGACAGTGATGCTAAGAATGAACCAACTGTTCGCCTTGATTTAATTTAATAAAGGAGTGATCGCTCGGTATTTAATTAGGCGGGGTGTCACAGTTCCTGAGCAGCTTCCCCCTGCCCGAACGCACCCATGACTTGTTGTAGTGGTTGCACATCCAGGACCTCATCCTGTAGTTGACCCCTCCCTTGCTGAGGACAATCTCTCTTCATGTGTCCCACTTTCCTACAAACGAAACACCTCCTTATAAATTCACCCTGCCACTGATCCCTTCCTTGTTGGCCTTGTCGGAAGTCCTGGCCATCCTGTCGATAGCCTTCAGACCTATATCGCTTAGCCTGATTCCCCTGTTGGGGATCCTGCCCCTGATGTCCCCCTATCTGCTGCTAGGATACCCCACTGGTACTGTTCCCTCCCGCTTTATCCGACTGACTGGGTTCCACTCCCCTCCTGCTTCCTTTCATGTGGGAGCGATATTCCTAACAGTGCATGAGTGTTGCGTTAACGACATCTGTATAAGCTACTAAAGCGGGATTACCAATCAAATGTTGTCTGATCCTCCAGACTAACCCATCCATAAACCTTACTTTATTTCTCTCTTCATCGCTTACCTCATCCGGTATAAAATTTGCCAAACGAGTGAATTCTTCCTCGTAGTCGGCCACTGAACGGTCCCCCTGAGTCACCTCTTCGAATTGTCTCCTCATTTCGGTCTCAACTGCTGGCGAAAAGTACTTGAAGTCGAACCGCACCCAAAACTCTGCAATTGCTAATGTATCCCTTTCCTCAACTGTGGTGATCGACTCCCACCACTGTAGCACTGCTCCCACTAACCTAAAAGTGTCTAGCATTTTCTTTTGCACCTCGTTGCAATCTACATGCGTAGGTGACGCTGGATATCCTTCTTCCACTGACACGCTAGCACAATATCTGAACCCCCTCAAAACTTTGGTGGGTGGCCCTTTTGAAAGACCTCTCGTACTTGTTGCCACTCCGACTGCCCTGGGTGGACCAGAACATCTGGTACCACTAACACCTGTGGCTGATCTCGCGGAAAGTATCTTGTAATTGTGACCATTATCACTTCAACTGCCTGCGCCACTAATTCACTTACCTGTGCTGCCGAAATCGTCTCTGGCAGTTGTTGCGATAACTCTTACTCCCGATGAGCCTCTCTAGTCTCATCTCGCCCTGTTGCCCTAGCTGCTCTCTCTCTCCTGGGCGGCATCTGAAATGAGAATCGAATCGTATGAGTTCACCCTCAAATATAAAATAATTTGCAGAAGAACATAAATGCGCATACGTATAAGAATACAATAATCTTATGATAAGCCTATACATCAAAGGACGCTAAGTTGAAACGTGAAAAGCCGCACAGATCCTAAGGACACTAGAACCTGATGCTCTGATACCATATGTGACACCCCGCTTAATAAAATACCGGGTGATCAGTCCGATAACAAATTAAAACAGGAATCCCAGTTAGTTCATCCTCAGCATCATTGTCGAAAACCTTTTTAAAACTTACTAACTACCTAGTATTCCAAAAAGCTGGTGCCAAATTTTATCTTGGTAATTAAAAAAAACAATACATACGGAAATAAATATAATCCATTCACAACTGAATTAAATCAACTGAATAAATAATGACTACATGCCGAATAAACCATCGGTCACCAAAGTAAATAATCCAACACAAATATTCAACACCGGAATAAAATAAATCTGAAAAAATGAACTGAAAGTCTAGGCGACATAACCTAAATAAATTTGGAACTGATAAATGATTCCTACTCTAGGAATGAAATAACGATGCGTCTAATCCAAGCTCCTGCTAGCATCCACATATGTCGCAGCTCCGTGTTCCCGTAATAAAATATCAATCCTGGCGTCCCTGTGGCTGGACACCTAAAAGGTTTTGAAAATAGTTTTATAGCAAGGGTTAGAACCCAAAATATTTTGAAAATATTTAGCAAGTGAATTAACTGCAATAATTTAAAATGCATGAATGCGTCTCATATATAAGTTAGTGTCGCACTCTCTTGAGGACATTCATACCCCTCCACTATTGTGCACACCTAATGGTTACCTTAACCCCACCTAGTTGTACTACCCCGTCCAACTAGTCCTGGTATAATCTCCCCTTGCCATACTACTCTAACCCGAGTATAAAAATTCCTTGATTAATAATTTATCTCACCATTAACTTAATTAATTTCCTTTAAATACTAATCATATAACTGTGTCACAAGTTATATAAAACAATTACATCACACACAGTATTATTACCCGAATATAATATTTACTACCATTATATACGTATCTTTACCACAACATCCACACACACACACACACACACACACACACACATATATATATATATACACACACACACACACATCCATCCCTCCGAGTATACCCTCCCCGGACGATTCCCTCTAAAGTGCTATCTTACTAGGTGTGCTGACATAACCTAGTTACCCAAGTTGGAATCGCTCACATACTTGGCCCAAAATATAAGCGTAGTGGAGGCGGTCATATTCCTTCCCTGAAAGTGAGATAAATCCCTTACCCATATACCGAACGATATGACCAAGGGATATACTCACCCTACTCCTCAAGCTAGGGGATTCACCCACATCGTGCAACCTCCCTTGATAGCACTAGAGTATATAAATTAAATAAATATCTAGTCACTGATATTTAATAGCACACACAATATATACACATATATATATATATACTATCACTACACCGTATATATATATATATATATATATATATATATATATATATATATATATATATATATATATATATATATATATATATATTATAAACCCCGGCTTTACCGTGTACTCAAAACCCGTAACATTAGCCTGTAAATTTTCGAGTCTGTGGCCCGGCTCAACTTAATTAATTTTCTCACTTATTAATTTATCATCTCCCCGAGTCTATGGTCCGACTCTAATTTATATAATATTTACCCGAGTCTATGATTTGACTCTAATTTAATTAATTTACACATTAATTAATTAATACCAAGCCGACTCTGTGGTCCGACCTTAATTTAATTAATTAGCACATCAATTAATTTATTACCTTCCCGAGTCTACAGCTCGACTCTAATCTAGTTAATTAACCCATCAATTAATTTAATACTTGGTGTCGCCCAACCGTTATACCCGGACTCGCTCACTTGGTCCATAACTAAATATTTTTCCGAGTCTATATTACGACTCCAAATTAATTTATTCTCTCAATAATTAATTTAATACTTTGGTGTCACTTAACCAACCTACCCGGACTCTTTCTTCGTCCCGTAAAATTTTCTAAGTATTTAGGTCCGACTATTACTTAATTTGGTTACTTTCCCCATTAAATAAATTAACCTGGCTTCACTTGCTAATGCCCCCAGACTCATCCACTCGGTCCATAATTAAATTGAATATGTTTCACCCAAAATTCTCACTTTAAGTCTCAACTCTCAACTCTCAACTCAAATTGCCAATTCCTAATAGCCATCTTTTGAGCCCCTAACTATTAAATTCTCTATAATTTTTCACCACTTAAAATTATACCCAAAATTATAAAAAGAAAAACGAGGGTGTAAATAACAAACAACCCGACCTGCCAAAATTTTCCCATCGTCGATCGATCGATGGCCCTCGATCGATCGATTGATCATTCCGAGGCAGCTCTTCTTCCCTACAGAATTTCCACCATTAACGAGCTTTCAAGCTCTATTTTTCGCAATCCATCCTTTGATCAAAATGACATAATCTTTAAACCATCTATTAGACTGATTTACGACATGAATACAACTATAACTACCCTTTATCTCCACCACAAATCATTGACTCACGAATTGGGTTTTTTCATAAATTTCAATTAACTTTGTTCTACAATTCCAATTCCAGATTCAAATTCCACCATTTTATATTCCGGGTTTCTCATTAAAATCATATGTCTATACTCAGAGATATATAATACAACTTAAATTCTTAGTTTGATTCTCATTCAAGTGTTCCATTAACAAAACCCCATTTTTACCCATTTTTACCCAAAAACCAATTTTAATTTACACATCACTAAAACATGAATTGGATATCAAAATCTAAGCATTACAGCAAGTTAACCACTTGCCTGGAATTGTTCGTAGGGTCTGATCCATTGGTGTAGAGAATGGTTCATGAAGAACACCCCCAATTAGTCCCATAATTTGGCTCCAAAAGACCCCCAATTGGCTTCTTGATTAGCTTTCTCTAATCCTCTCTCAAACCCTAGGTTTAGAATTTTCTATCTGTCGTTCCTAGTCCCTCAATTAGGTTTAAAACCTTTAATCCCGCTTTTCTCCACATGGGCCTAATTAAAATGGCCCGAATCACCCCGTGTGGACCCGAGTATGCCTAAAAATGTCTCGAGACCCAATTGCTACCCTCGGGTACTCTTTTCTGACTATCTCGACCCATCTAAACTCAACCGCGCACTCAAATTTGTCATTCAAAATACTTTATAACATTCTCCAATTTTGACCTCAAAATGCGACACCCATTAATGCGAACAATTTAACTTAAAGTCGCAAAATATAAATAAATTCTTCCCACTCAAATAAATTCTCTAAATCATAAATTTAAGTTTCTCCAATTTAAATATTTCTATCTCTCCCAAAAATAATTAAATTTTAAATCCTCAAAATTACGGGGCGTTACATGTAGCATTTCTCATAACTGGCCTCCTTGGCCGCAGGGAATTCCTTCACCTCCTTCGCTAGTCGAGATTGCTCGACCTTCAATTGATTATTTTCCATTTTCAACCGATCATTTAAGGTCTTCAGTATGCCCATTGCGTCACTGGTGGATTTATTTTCTTCCTCATAGGCGTTCGTAGCATTGACCATGGCCTCATTTAAGTTTCAAAGAGCTTTGTTAAGCTCATCTTTGGCTTTAGACTGGTCCAGGCGACCATCCAAGAGTTTAACATAATCTGGCACAAACTGCAAATAAAAGGACAAGGCATATGTTAGATGCATCTATCTCAGAACAAAAAAAAATGAATAATATGTGAAATGGAAAGAAGAAAAGGGAATTCCTCACAAGTTATAGAGTTTGAGCAGCGCGAGATGAAAGTTGCTCAGGGCAAAGATATTTGAGTTGCTCACGATCATTTGCGAGGACAGCCCCCTCAAGAGGCCATAAGCTAGAGAGGGATTCTCGATTACAGACGTGGCCTGTGAAGTCCTCACAAGAGGAGGAATATGACCCTTCTTGGAGGGGGGAGGGGCTAAGGGGGTCTTATCCTTCCTGTTTTTCTCCTGAATGGCCAAATTCGAGTCAATGGACTTGGGGCCTTCAGTCTCAATCCTCTTCAAGGACTTCATCTTGGGAAATGAGGCCTAACCTCCACATCATCATCATCATCGATCATTAAAATCCTCTCCCTGGGGCCATGGAGCCTTCCTAATCAACATGTATAGACTCTACGTCGAGAGACTCGAAGGAAGAGGAGACAGACATTTGTTTATCCGGTAGAGAAAGATCAGGAATATTATCCACCGGGCAAGCAGTAAAGTTGCAGTAGTGTTCTTGTGCTCCAAAAGGAATGAGGTTGAACGGGGACAATCACAACCAGTAAGCAAATCCCTTACCTTTCAATCCTTTAGTAATTATGTCCTGTTAATGTGGGCGAGAGGAGGTTCTTTCTTCTTCTAGCGAGTTATTTAAATCTAAGAAAACAAATTCCATCAATAAGGATCATTCAAAACTTGTAAATCAAAGAAAAATATAGAGAGAGTAAATTTCAACCTATGTCACTCCCCCCCCCCCCCCAGCTGGGCATAGAAACCCAGTGTATTCTTCGCCCTTGGGGAGAGGCGGGTGTTGCCAATTCCTGACAATAAAATCCTGATCCCAATATCCCTTATTAGAATCAAGAAGGTTTACTACGAGCAACCTATTGACCTTCCTCGCCTTCAAGTACACAAGACCATCATTGGTGTGAGGCCGAGAGTAACATCACGTAATCTCTTGGATACCCATATTGGTTCCATATAGCTCGTTCATCCTATGCAACCCATTGACAACGCCAAGTGTTAAGGGAACATTGAGCTAGGACGGCCCTAAAATATTCAAAAAATTCTAAGAAAAGCGGGCTTGGGGAGAAGTTTAGTCCCCGCATGTACTGCAGCTAAAGTATGGATCCAATGGCCCTCATCAATAGCATTTTTGGGCAAAGGGGCACATTTAATAAGAAATGAAAGAACTATTTTAATTTTTCCCAATTTTAATAAGAAATAAAAGAACTGTTTATTAAAAGAACTATTTTAATAAGAAATAAGAAATAAAAGATCCAATGACCCAGGGAGGAATGCAGTACGCCTTGAAAAACTGTTACTAAAGCCGTTTAATACAAGATTAAACTATTTAAGTAACTCCGAACTGTTTTTCAAAGAAACTCTTTTCTAGAAATCAAATCAGTTTAATTTCAAGATATGTTTAAAATTATGCACGAGATCTGTTCAAGATTTGTTAACAGGTTTTGAAAAACAAAAGTAAAATAGTTTTAAATCAGCACACTAAACAGAAAGGGATGAGGAGATGTATAAATATTAATGACAAGATATTTTTAACGTGGTAAAACCTTAACCAATTGAGGAAACATCCACGACTCCCTCTACGGAGTAAAAAGAAAAATCCACTAAAATAAATATAACAGTTACAAACTATATAACACACATGCACACAAATCAGACCTATACAAGTTTAGGAATGTACCCATTAGTGTCCTTATAACTTTTTCGCAGTTCTGATTGTTGATGTTGTTCTTCCAGTTTGCTAACTTCACTTTGTTCTAGTCTTTACGTCGACTCTTGTATCAAGATATTATTACCAACAATTTCAGTGTTGTAGTGTGTAAATGTTTGTGATGGTGATCTAACACATGCATGCACACACTCACGCTTATTTTTACAAACAGTCCTAGAAAATTACAAATCAGATATATATGTGGAGATTTTTAGTTTCTCTCTTCTTAGAAAACTTTGAACCTTATTTAACCTTTAGTATAAACCCAGAATCCACGGCTATCTTGCTCAGAAGACGTATCAAGATCTTAATCAATCTCAGGTTTTGAAAATATTTTTGAGATTGAAAATCACCAAGTGCGATTCCAACTAGGTCAAAGGTTTTGTTTCAAAAGAACTAGAAACAGAAAATATTATTGTTGATTTTGAGTATGAAAACATTTATAGAAAAGAATTAACAATAGATTTCTCAAGATGAGAAACTATAAATGCAGATCTGGGTGTGATGTAACATAAAATGCTCAGATCTAAAATTTCTATGAAACATAAATGCAGATCTAGCTTAATGCTTAAGTTGGAAATAAGATCTTAACACAAAGAGGTTACAACACGAAATAGCTTAACAAACAAACTCTCAAACACTCAAGGTTGTGTTTGGTATATAAGCGATTTTGAAGAGGTTAGGGATTGCAAGATGTTTTAGACGATTTAGGGTTAGGGTTTCTAACTCTCTCTCTCTTCTCTCTCTATGAATAACGAAATGACAAAAGCTTCTAAATGGCTTAGAGTAAGGCTCCTTATATAGGGGGCTGAAAAGATTCGAGAATGGGGTTCAAAATCAAGGGCTACGATTTAGTCTTTAGCTGTTGACTTTGATCCAACGGTATAAGAGAAGTGGTGAATTAAAATTCTTTTGATTGGTTTAAGAGGGATTCACAGGGATTAAGCCAGAACGCATGCAGATCGTTGATTACAACAATCCAAGGGCAGAAAATGAGCAAGGCTTATGTCTCACAGAAGAAACACAAATCGGACCGATATCAGGCTGACAGGTGTAAGGCTGAGATTGATGTTGAAACGTGTGTTTTGAAAATAATTACTCAAACACCTTTAAGTCTTTAGCACTTTCGGTTTCTACCCTAATGAATTTTCAAAGATAAAATCATCAATTCAAAATTGCAGATTTACCCCAAAACTTTTAATTCAATTTTTAAATTAGAAAAAAATGGTTTTAAAAATTATTTAAAATTCCCAAAAAATCATTAAAATTCAATTTAAGGGAAGTTAATATACACAACACACTTATAACCAATTATATGCAATATGCAATGTAGGAATGCAATACTAATGTGTGTGAGTGTTTGTAAATATACCTTAGATCAAGAGGAATAAAAATGAGAGAAGGATTGAGGCTCTTTGGTTTCTAGGATGGGACTCAATTTTGTTTCTATTTCCAAACTAGATGAGCACTTATACAATATATACTCAAGTGAGTCAAGAGTATAAGGTGCTTCACGCCTTTCTAAAATCATCTAAATTTTTCCCATGAAGAGTGTTAACCATTTTAATAAGATATAAAATAACAACGGAAGAAGTATATAATAGAAGCTAGTGGAAGAGAATTGTTAACGCCACTAAAATGGCAACGTCCACTGTTCTTTTATTCCCAGGGGTTTATAATATCACAATATGGTGTAGAGAGAGAGGGGGCGTGCAGAGAATTGCTTAATTCAGATTGTGTGTATCTAGTGTATCGTGTCTCTTGTTTCTTATTGCTTTGGCCAAGGGAATGCATGTATTTATAGTGATGGGAGTCCAAGAGATGGAATGCCTTTATACATTCAGATATTTACATCTATATACAATGAATATAACTGTTAGTCTTCTTGGGTCGTTGGTCTTCCTTGAGTTAGTTGGTATACCGTGCGTTGGTTGGTATGCCGACCAACTCTCCTTGGGTGCCGAGCAAGTATAAATATTGCCACGTAGGACGACATGTGTCATTTTTTGACTGGTCCGCATAGATAAATAATTTTTGCGTTAACAAGAACTATGAAGAATAAAATATAATAAGAAGTACGTAAAAACTTATAGAGCAAGTAAAGTAGACAAAAGCTTCGAAGAGCAAGAAATGAATAGCAAAATGACGGGTACAAAATTTGAAACAGAGTGACGTTTGAATTGTGTGCAAATAATCATAAGAAATGAGGCTCAAGAATGGATTTTGGTAGTCCATACTTCTAGTAATGACTAGCGTACCCCCGTCAATTTTTGTCTAATTACGAAAATGTATGACCAACAGTTTTCAGCATCATTTGGATCATTCACTTGGGCTCACAGAGGATTTAAAATTCTTTGGCCCAATTCCGGCCAAGAATTTTAGGGGCAATTATGGGGACAAAACCATAAAAACCCAATTTCGGTTGGTCCGAGCAGGTTAACAGGATTATTGCACTACCCATTCAGGTCTAGCAACAGAAAGATTAATATGTATAATTATCACATGGATAGATACGAACACTTATCATTTAGAAGGCTTTGTTGGTTACGTACAATCTCGGATGAGATAATTAGGAGTCACCACACGAGCCAATAACAGGCTGGGAGAGTTTTTTGAAGGACTCAACCACTTTACAATGCTATAAATATAACCCCCACCCTAGGGTCAACGGGGATGCAATTCCTGAACTTTGAGAGATATTAATAAGAACTGAGAACTCTCTCCATGGACGTAGGTAGTTGCCGAACCACGTATATATGTGTGTTATGAACATTTTTATATTCTTTTCCTTCCAGTGCTTTCTAGAAATACCTTATAGAGATTAATTTCACTCACAATAGGTTGCTAAACACCGTTATTACGCATGTTTGAATTGGATTTTATGCTGGTTTGTTAAATTATCAACCGTATTAAAATAATGAATTTTGATAACTTGTGTAGTTATTTCGTAGAACTTGATAATTACATAATTAAATGGATGTAATTAGAATGAAATTGAATTTGTGTAAACAATTGGAGGATTGTAACGTTATAATAATTATGATTTATATAAATATTTTTAATGGAGTTAGATTAATATAAAGATTGTAATGTTAAATTAAAAAATAATATGATTCCCTTAAAAATTGAAAACAAAATTTGATTTATACGATAGAAAAGTTAAGGATTGTAACGTTAAATTACAATATCATTTAAATCGAGATTGTTTGTGTTAATAATTCGACATCGTTGGGACGATTGGACTTACCTAAGTGGTTATACTATCCCCTTGGATTAGTACGTTTCTTTCTAGGTACGGGACTAAAGATTTGACATACTAATCGTTGTGATGCTCTCTAGGTGTGGGACTAGGGAGTGTTCACTTGTGCATTTGGGTATTCTCTCATTAAGTTATAAAATATAATTTACGTAGAGATTGGGAGTGTAATTGGATTTATATGATTTGAAAATTAAAGGATTGTAACATTAAATTTAAAATATGAATTTACGCAGAGATTGCGTGTGTTAATAATATGACACCATTTGGACTATTGGACTTACCCAAGTAGTTATACTCTCACCACTAGATTAGTATACTATATTAATTTATAGGTACGGGACTATAGAGTAGACATCTAATCGTTGGAACGTTTTCTAGATATGGGACTAGGGATGAATTTTTGTTGTGATGCCTATATTATAGATGCTGGATATTAAAAATATTAAAAAATGGTAAAGAAAATTTAAGTAATCCCTAAGAAAAATAAATGGGTATTAAATATGGATTTGAATATAAATGGGTATTAAAAATAGATTTGCTTCACGTGTACGTGCTGGAGAAACGAAATTGGGTCGATTGGCTGTAGGGAACGGTGTGTGTTGGCATCATGAATATGTGTAACGCTAACTAGAGTTGGGTCGTCTGGCTAACGTGACATATAGTGCATGAAACCTCGCCAATATATGCAACGCTAACTAAAATTTGATTGTCTGGCTATGATGGTGGGTGTGAGTATAATATATGGTGTGAGTTGGAGTCATGAATATGTGCAGGCTAACTAAAATTGGGTCGTCTGGCTAATGTGATATCTCGTATGTGTAACATCACGAGTATGTGCAAGGCTAACGAAATTAGATTGATTGGCTATAGTGATGAGTGTGGGTGTGATGTTATAAGATGTTAAGTGTACCCGAATATGTGCAGGACCAATAGAAAGGTTGTCTGGCTAAAGTGGCGCCGCATAAATAATAATTGAATTAAGTTAAATTAAAGGATGATGATTTAAAAATGATAAAGTAAACATAATTGAACTTGGATAATGAGTTGACTTAGTTTATGTGGTAGTTAATATTATTTTACTTTACTTTCATCTTATTATATTTCCACTTAATTTAAAATATCTACTGTGATATTTATCTCTTATAATAGTTATGACTGGATTCATGAATCCTATTCGAGAAAAGTAATTGGTATTCTTACAGTGGACCCTGACCCATTGCATTAACTAATGACTAAGAAAATTAGGAATTGATTCCCACTCCTAGATTTTGAGATATTTTATATTTTTATTTCTTTCCCTTTGTTTAATCCACTTAGAAGTGGAGTTTATTTGTTCATTATCTATTTTTTTAATCTTAGTTTAGTTTATAATAGATATTTGATGGTGGGAGATTTTCTCCTTTCTCTCTCCTAGGGTTTGGTATATAAAGTTACTATTTAACCACTCTTTCATTGTTTTAATGCTTTAAACTTGATTTCATAGCTTTGTAACTTAGTTTTCATTCAATATAACTTGTTTGTGCTGTCTTATTTCTTATTTTCCATCATTAGTTAGTTATTTTAATTGCTTTATGATGCTTTGTATCTAGTCATTGGGTTAGGATCATATTTCCCCCATTAATGGATATTTGAGCTTGAAATCTAGGTTTTGATTTGAAACACTTTAAGTTGAACCCATTTGTATTAATATTGAAATATTATGCATTTAACTTCCTTTGTCATGCAACGGTAGTGTTTATAGCAATATTATAATATTAATCCATTTGTGACCATATTCAATTGAAAGTCTTATCTTTTATCGTTAGGTTAGGTTTATTCATGTTTGATGTTAATAATTAATTGAATATCATTAATTAATTACAATTCGAACAAAATTCCTTAATAATTTTTGCTCATCTATAGTGGGAAAATGATCCCAATCTTGTTTTGTTTAATCTTCATTATTTAATTTTTATTTGTGTAGTTAACTTGTTTACCATTTTAAAACCACCTCATCATCTTTTATTTTACCCTTTGGGGTAATAAATCAATTTAATCCTAAATCGTGTTCCCTATGTGTAAGGACTAATTTTCAATTGAGTCAATTTATTTGTAATTGGATTAATTTCAAACAAACCATTTTGAGTCATATGTTAGAATTGGTGTTTCCTCTTCAAGTCTTTGACATATTTGGATGAAGACGTAGCGACAAAGCTTCAGAGATTTTATAATCGTGTTGTGTGTCATGCTCATTTTCGTCTCAAAGTTCTCTAAGGATCTCTCATGTATGAATGCGTATTTATTTTGAGCCTTGGATATTTTATTATTGGGTTTTAGAATTTTATTAAATTGTTTTAAAATATTTTAAAAGTGATTTTACAGCACCTCTTTAGAATCAAGATCAAATGAAACTTCAAATGAGTCAAAATTAGCCTTTGATATATTCTCGTTAGATATCTTATAAGATGTTGTTCAAACGAGAGTAAGTACCTCATTAGAACAAGATCTAACGAGATATCTAACGACCATGTTATTACCTTTGTTGTTTTCTCATTAGATACCTCATTAGATGATGTTT
This sequence comes from Sambucus nigra, assembly GCA_949130495.1. NCBI lineage: Eukaryota > Viridiplantae > Streptophyta > Magnoliopsida > Dipsacales > Adoxaceae > Sambucus > Sambucus nigra. Next base: position 74,916,501 of record OX422210.1, on the reverse strand, counting down.
TAAGGAGAACACGTACCTCATTAGAACGAGATCCAATGAAATATCTAACTAGGCGGTAAGTTTTTTCTAAAAATTAATTTTTTGCACGACTTTATGATCCTGATCCTTTTCAACTAATTTCTATTATGAAAAGGACTTTGGGGAAGCATTTTATTAAGAGAGAAATTCTTATATTTTGAGTTCCCAACCTCATCTAAAATCTCTCCAAAGCGTTAGTTTTCACCCAATAAGTTTAGGATCCAATATTCATCATAAATATGCTTTAAAGATCATGTTTTGGGCACCAAGTTTATTCTCCATATCTTTTTGAAAATTATTTTGTTGCTATGGATTCCGTATTTGTTATGTTGCGGTGAAGAAGTGGTGGATTTCATGTTCCAAATCGTAGAAAATTATTGAGCCTGGATCAGTGGATACTGAAGAGCAATAAAAAGTGTGTGATATGTGTGTACTTACGGCTAAAGTGCAAGTCGGTCGCTTAAGTAATAACCCGATAAGACGAGGTCACATCCTCAGGGTATAGGTCGTAAAATGATGACGAATGTAGGGTTAATTTCTTAGACCTAGGCTTTGACTCGAGAAAGAAGAAAAGGTGATGATTTTGTATTTTGAGAAATTTCTAATTATTTAAGCAATGTAAACTGAGTGCAAATTAAACTACTAAAAACAAAGACTTGAAACTTTTGATTAGGTTAACACTTTGGGAAAAATGGGGTTGAGATCTAATCCCCCAAATCGTAGAGTATCTCTGCTAAATGTAAGGTTCTACAAAATTACTTAATTAATTAAAAGAAGAGCACAAACTAATTTAAAGCACCAAATATGTTCGGGAGTTAACCCCCGCGATAATTGGTCAACATATTAATTCGCGCGAATGATAAATTTACCGGCACATATAATGCATCATCAAACACTTCGGTTGCTTTCAACAAACGTAGTTAAGAGGGCTACAATATTAGTCTTGATTAACGTATCAAACTCAAAGAATTAATTATTTAATTATTTTGAATTTTACATTTAATATTGAAAACTTTAGCTTAGGTTCATGTTCCCCAACCCACAACTATTTAGCTTGACATGGATTTGAATTCTACACTAATAATCTTCATTATACAAGTGTTTATAATTAAACAACAAGAGTAAAAGGTTAGGAATTCTATACCAGGTATGAAGAAACATTTGCAACGATAAGAATTCACACCAATGAAAGATTTTTGAAAAATTACAAAGCATCAATAAATTATATGAGTAAAGATAAATCCTTTGTTCTCCAATGAATATTGGTTAACTACTTGCATAAAAATGTGTTTAGACTCCTAAATGTCTTAAACAAGTGCCCAAATTCGGCCAAGGAGCCAAACTACTTTAGATAAAATGTAGGAAAAGGTAAAAAATCTCGTTGGCAAATAAACCCTCAAACCAAACCGATCCCTCGGGACCTAACCCACATGCAAAGCGAATCGATTTGCTCCTAGAACAAAACTGGTTTGATCTCTGGGTGTAAGGACATATTTTCATAGGTCCGTTATCAATTTATTATGTCATATACCGCTACACCGTCGAAGAGCATTCAAGAGACATCTACATCTAAGACGGATCCGAATTACTCAAGTTCTTCATCATTCAAGACTCCGCGAAGTGTACTTTGGTAAGGTTATGTTTTTAATACCTTAAATTTTCACTTAGAGCTTTTGGGATAGTTTTACAAAATATTTTTTACGTGTTGGAGCGGACTTTTTTGTCAAAATTTGAGAATGAGTATTTTTTTCTAAGTGTTGAAGCGTACATTAAAATAATATTTTTTGCTTCAGTCGTTCGAGCGACATAGCATGTCGTTCACACGAGATAGCATGTCGCGCAATCTCGTTCGAACGACAGTATTCCTTCGTTCGAGCGACATGTTGATCTCGTTCGGACAAGCTCTATTTTCGAGGCGACGCATTTTTCTATAAATACTCATTATTTGGTAACATTTTCATTAAGAAGTCCATACGTTTTCCAGAACAGAAATACTGCGATAGCAGAATCCTTTTTGGCTTCTTCCTTTAGAGTTTTAATCCCTTTTTGGATTTCAATTCACAAAACTCTCATATTCTTTAGTGAATTGCTTGGTGTTTAAGAACAACTTTGCTTTTGTTCAATCTCTGTGGAGAAGGGATCTCCATATTTGATCGGTGGATACCGAGCGTAGTCATTCTGTGTGTGGACGAGCCGAAGACGACGAACTGATGCCTGGAGGGTATTTAGCTGTCTCCTGTATCTTTGAAGATTTGCTGAAGGCACCGTGCATTACACATTTGTGGGTGATTATCAGGTTGTATGTAGGTCAAAGGTCTTGTGAATTATTCAAAGTGTTATAAAAGGTTTTACTCGAAAGGGGTTTTTTCCTATATCGTTCGTCTTTATCTTTCATGCATGATTTGAATGATTTATCTCTTTTAGATGCATGTTTAGGAGCTGAATTAATAGACTCTAATTAAATAAGTGAGCCAAATTAGAAATTTGTGAATTTAATCAATTATCATACTGTTACTTTTTCACAAATTGGTATCAGAGCAGGTTGCGCTAATTTATCGTGTATTCCTATTTTTCGTAAACTTGTGTGATATTGATTTTTTTTTAAAAATCAGTTTTGTGAAAAATCGTAATTTTTTCAATGGTTCGCCCGTTTAATGAGGAGCCTATTTTTGAAAAAGTTCACTACCGTGCTGAAAAATTAAAAAGTTTGAATTTGAAACTTTACAAAAGAATTAAGGTTTTGGAAAAAGAAAATTATCTCTTTAAAAGTAAGATTGAATATTTGCAAGCGTTTCAAACTCAAAGTGATATTTGTCGTGATCACTTTGGTAATTTATGTATTAATTTTGATTCTTTGAAAATTGCCAAAAAGAAGAGTGATGAGAAAGTCCTAGTTTTAGAGAAGAAATTGAAGGACTTAAAAAATTCTAGGGTTCCCGTTTGTGCCGTCGAGGATAAAAAATTAATCGATAATTTTACGGCACGTGAAAAGACTCTTAGGGATAAGTTTGTTTTAATTTAGAGGGAGCGTGATAAACTGTTAAGTTTAATTGAAAATTTGAAAAAGAAATCCCCGTCTTTGGAAGAGTCTAATTCTTTACTTGATTCAAAAATTTTGAAGTTAAAAAATGATTTGACAGACTCAAGTAGGTTTGATAGTGATGGTAATGGCTCATTGTGTTCTCATTCTTCTGATGCTAAAACCAAAACCATTATTTGTTTTATAGGGTCAACTAATTCCAAGGATGTTAGAAAATATCACACTTTAGGTGTCGTTCCACCCGTTTACACATGTTCATATTATGGTAGGAAAGGTCACCTTAGGAAATTTTGTTTTGATCTTGGAAGAGGTCCAAGAAATTCGAAGTCTAGTGTTTTGTTGGTTCCTAAAACCCCGTGTCGACGTGTTACATCCACTTGGGTTAGGAAATCACTTTTGGATATGCTAGATTTTAGAATAGTTGATTCTTATTTACTTGCACATGATTCTTCTCTTGCCATATCATATAGATGATTGTGTTCAGATGTTTGTCATACACTAGTTGTGGTTTCATGATATATATTTGCTAGTGTAATGACATGTACTTTTTGTATATATTTTTTGTTTTGAAAATTTTTGAAAAATACAAAAACATTTTATTTTGATAAAATTTTTAAAAAATCCAAAAAGATTTTTTTTGCACCGTTTATGGATGGACACTAAGGATGATCGAGTCACAACATCATTCTATTTTTTTCATGTGACTATTTGATAGTGTTTTAAGACAATATATCATGTCATCTTTGTGCTTTACAATGTTTGGAATCATTGAGATGTAATTTAATGTTACTTCCTACATGTTTGACTCGTGATTTCCTTTATTGCACACATGCACGGATTTGTTTGATTATTGTGCTTATCTTATCACATGTTGGTTGGGTGTTTTAACTTCAATCCTGTCATTTAAAACGAACCAAGCGCGATAAATTTTGATAAGGAAATTGTGCATAGAAGAACCGTTTTGTGAGTTTGTGTGCCTTGTTTGAAAATAGGGAAGGGCTGTGAAAGGTTCATTTTGCCTTTGCGAATACTAAGCCACCGTTAAATTGGACCTAAAAAATGGAGGAATTTTATTATCCGGGGTCCAAAGAGGTTTAAAAGAGCCCGAAAAAATTTAAAGGCAATAAAAAGAAATTCATGCCAAATTATGAGCCATTTATGTTTTTGCATCAATTCTCCAAAGTTTGAGAATTTAGATTACCTCTAAAAAGAAAATATATATGAGGGTGTTTGCTTTGAGACTTTAAACGGGATTGCACGTCCTTGAAAATCTTGAAAAAGCGCTAAATAGTTTTGGACGTTATTGGTATGGAAATCATTTAGACTTTGATTTGTTGATTTGCATAAGACGGTGTCAATTAAATTCAATAAATTTTTACACCTAAGGATACTTTTGATGTTCATTCATTAGGGGTACACATATGCATCGTGCACATATGATTGATTGAGTTTATTTACCAATCGAATGTGTTCACACCCATTCATTCCATTTCCATGACTTGGTTGTTTTTGTTTAAATCCATGGTGTGTTTTTTAGTATCTTATGTTTGTATGAAAAATTGAAAAATCCAAAAATAGTTTGTGAGATTTTTGAGATATCCCTTTGCATGCGCGTAGTTTGATCCATGTTTGCAATTTTATCGTGACACTCTATGTTTTGATTATTTCTTCTTATCTGTCTATTTGGGGACATCATAAAAAGGGGGAGAAAGAATTATCATGTTATGAGGGAGTTTTTCCATTATGGGGGAGATTTTATTTATCAATGCTTTATTCTTATATCATTTCAAACTCGATGCGTCACGAAGGTATTTTGCTTTTTCTCATGTGTGTAGGTACAAGGATTGAAGATCATGATGTTGCACATCCTAATGAGAAAAACTTTGAGATTTGAAGAAGATGATTGAAGAACAGTTTTGAGGTCTTGCAAATTTATTTATGGGACGGTAGATTTGTATAGGCATTTTGGTTTTTGATAATTCGGATTTTTTATGTATGTACCGGCATAGACATAGGGGGAAATTTGTAAGGACATATTTTCATAGGTCCGTTATTAATTTATTATGCCATATACCGACCGCTACACCGTCGAAGAGCATTCAAGAGACATCTACATCTAAGACGGATCCGAATTACTCAAGTTCTTCATCATTCAAGACTCCGTGAAGTGTACTTTGGTAAGGTTATGTTTTTAATACCTTAACTTTTCACTTAGAGCTTTTGGGATATTTTTACAAAATATTTTCTAAGTGTTGGAGCGGACTTTTTCGTCAAAATTTGAGAATGAGTATTTTTTTCTAAGTGTTGAAGCGGACATTAAAATAATATTTTTTTCCGCTTCAGTCGTTCGAGCGACATAGCATGTCGTTCGCGCGAGATAGCATGTCGCGCGATCTCGTTCGAACGACAGTTGTCCTTCGTTCGAGCGACATGCTGATCTCGTTCGAACGAGCTCTGTTTTCGGGGCGGCACATTTTTCTATAAATACTCATTATTTGGTAACATTTTCAGTAAGAAGTCCATACATTTTCCAGAACAGAAATGCTGCGAAAGCAGAATCGTTTTTGGCTTCTTCCTTTAGGGTTTTAATCCCTTTTTGATTTTCAATTCACAAAACTCCCATATGCTTTAGTGAATTGTTTGGTGTTTAAGAACAACTTTGCTTTTTTCAACCTCTGTGGAGAAGGGATCTCCATATTTGATTGCTGGATACCGAGCGTAGTCATTCTGCGTGTGGACGAGCCGAAGACGACGAACCGACGCCTTGAGGGTATTTCGCTATCTCTCGTATCTTTGAAGATTTGCTGAAGGCACCGTGCATTACACACTTGTGGGCGATTATCAGGTTATATGTAAGTCAAAGGTCTTGTGAATTCTTCAAAGTGTTATATAAAGGTTTTACCCGTAAAGGGTTTTTTCCTATATCGTTCGTCTTTATCTTTCATGCATGATTTGAATGATTTATCTCTTTTAGATGCATGTTTAGGTGTTAAATTAATAGACTCTAATTAAATAAGTGAGACAAATTAGAAATTTGTGAATTTAATTAGTTATCACACTGTTACGTTTTCACACTGGGTTTGGAAATTCTTCTTTAGATTGCTTATTTTCCTTATTTGCAGTTTACCCCCGGACTTCTCTTTAATTTCAAATTGGCATAACTTCTTCATCGTAACTTGGATTGAGACATCATTTCTTCACACATTCTCATAAGATCGATATCTTAAACTTTCCTCTAAGCTCCTTCTCCGAGTTCTGGCTGAAAATTTACCTTTGCGCCCTTGATTTGCCTTTCTTACATTATTTTCATTATTTTGCCTTTTTTATTCTGTTCAATACATAATTAACCAGTAAAACACATGAGAAAGGAACAAAACACGAAATACTTATCAAAAAGGTTAGTTTTAATAAATATGAGATAAATTCGGAATAATATGATGTTCAGGACTGTAAAAATATCAAAATTAAAGGCATAAATATAGAATATTTGTGTAGAATCAGATACCGAAATATACGTGGCCTCGTGTGTTATGCAACTTGCGTAAGTGGACTCCTGCGTTGTCACTATGGAGGATTGATTAAATATTAAAAACAAGTCAAGGATTTTGAGGATCAAGCCGTTGAGTATGTCATTTGTCAACTTGTGTAATTTTGTATTATAGTGAATTGCATGGCTGGGCCGTTTGAGGTTTTTCTAGTTTTAGGTTTTTCTCATGTATCAGCATGTTGTGCGATTAATTTATTTTATCTTTTATCACCTAGATGCAAGTTTTAGGTTAAAAAGATAAAATAGAATAAATTAGTTTATCGCTACAACTCGATTTAAAATTGGTGAACAAGTTTTTATTGGGTTTATCAGTTTAAAGTTTTGATTTTTAAAATTACAAATTATAGAAATATTGTTTAGTTGCAATACCACCCTTGTCGGGAATTTTCATGCTTATAAGTGGTATCAAAACGGTTTGCACTAAGTTATCATGTAGATCCATGTTTAGTGCTTTTTAGGGTGGCCTGTTCATTTCTATCTCTCTCTCTCTCATATTTGTTTGTTTGATTTTATCTCGATGGATTGCCATAGTGATGATGACTTGGATATTCGAGATGAGTTTAATGAGCTTCATAACCGTGCTAAAATTTTATCTCGTTTGAATTTGAAGTTTGCTAAAAGAATTAAAATTCTTGAAAAAGAAAATTTTCATTTTAAAACTGCTATTGAACTTTTGCAAATTGTTCAAATTGAAAGAGATAACCTTCGTGTAAAGATTTTGGACATGTACCGTATCTTTAGAAATTTAGAACTATCCAAGAAAGATAATGATTTAGAGAAAAACTTAGAGGATTCAAAAATTTATAGAGTTAGTGTCCATGCCATTAAAGACAATGATCTTTTGATTAATGATCTGTGGGCACGTGAGAAGACACTTAGGGATAAATTTGCTTGCATTTAAGTGAGGCGATATAACCTTCTAGAAATGATTAAAAATTTGAAGAAGGAGTCCCTAAAACTTAAAGAGTTTAATTCTTTGCTATAGTCTAGAATTTTAAAGTTGAAAGATGATCTAAGAGACGTAAGTAGTGTTGGTTGTGATGGTACTGGCTTACATGATTCTAATGCTTCTGATGCTAAGGTCAAGACCATTATTTATTTTAGAGGGCCATACACCTCCCAGGGTGTTAGAAAAGGTCAACCCGAAGGCCCCATTCCACATCGTTTCTATATGTGCACACACTGCAGTAGGAAAGGTCACCTTAGCAGTTTTTGCTATAATCCTAAAGTCTAGTCGTAACACCCCGTAATTCCGAGGACATGGAGTTTAATTATTTTGGTGAAATAGAATTTATTTAATTTGGAGAATTTATTTAAATTGGAGAATTTAGATTTTTAATTAACTCGGCTTATTTTTTAATTTGCACATGTGTTGTATTTTGAGGTTGAATTTGGAGAATCTTATAGAGTAACTTGAATGACGATTTTGAGTGCACGGTTCATTTTGGATAGGTCGAGATAGCCGAAAAAGAGTACCCGGGCTAGTAATTGGGTCTCAGAACATTTTTAGGCATAAGCGGGCTCACAAGGGGATGTTTAGGCCATTTTAACTTGGCTTGTAAGCTTAATTTAAGGATTCACATTATAAAACCTAAGTTAAGGAGTTTGTGCGAGGCACAACTCAAATAAAAAACCCTAGTTTTGTAGAGAAGAAAATATGGTTAACTTGGGAGCCAAGTCATAAGAGATTGAGTGCGTTCTTCGTCAACCCCAAAGGTTTTAGGCACTACGAACCAACACATGCATGTGGTTAATTTGTTTTCAATATAAATTTGGGATTCTCAATTCATATCATAATGGGCGTAAATCAAATTTGTTTTTGGGCGGGCTATCGCATGAAAAACGGGGGGTTATGAATTGGATGGTCTAGGTGGATTAGAGGTTCGAATGATGCTGTATTATGATTCAAAAGTATAGAAGTCTGATTTATAATTGTAAACCAATAATAGATGTTGCTTTAGATTCAAATTTTGGAATCAAAGTGTAGGCAATGAGGGACGAGAACTGGAAAAACTCCATTTCAAAGACTTGTGGTTGTCGGCAAATATAAATGGTGGGAAATTATGTAACACTATGATAATTGATGTTATGACCCAAAATCCAGGAGAAATTTCTTTGATTGTGGTGGGTTTGGTCCAATTTAGGAGAGAACGGAACCCTCAAAAAAACCCTAAATATCGAGACTTCATTGTTGGTAATGGAAGTCGTGGTTGGTCAATTTGAGTTTGAGTATTTAGAAACGGATAAAAATCAGGTATTCAACATGGGGTATAGACTAATTTGCACCTGGGTGGAAACCATGGGAGCTTGAGGCTCATCTATGGAGGAAAACAGTGTCGTGGGGAAGACGAGGTAGGTGGGTTAGCGAGCAGTCGTTCGAACGACATGTAGAGGCATAGGGCAGTTCAGTCTTTTTTTATTTGGCTTGAAAATTTTACCTTGTGGTTGATTAGTGATTCAGCCTGAGATCTTTTTGGGAAATAAAAAGCGATTTATTAGTGAAATTTTAAATGGGGGTTAATACCTAGGATATTGGGAGACGGGTATTAAGGAATATAAAAAAATTTATAAGTGGGTCAACTTATTAATTGGTCTTGGTGGAATAAATTCAAAAAGGTTACATTACGGGCCGAGTCAATGTGTCCGGGTATTGTAGTTGAGTAACACTACTTTTATAAATTAATTATTGTGCAATTAATTAAATTAAGTGTCGAGAAATTTGACTCGGGCATTATGGGCTAGTGTCACGGGGGTTAGGCATGAGTTAGCCGGTTCGATCAACTTATAGATATGCGGTGATTGTGTAGTACATATATATTTGTGTGCTTTATAAATATTGGTGTGAATAATATGTATAGGAATACATACCCCACTAGTGCTATCACAGGAGGTTGCACGATGTGGGTGAAACCCCTGGATAGAGAACGCAGGGCGATTATAATCCCCAGATCATAGTGTCTAGTATATTATGCTGAGCTTTTTTTTAGATGAAACGTTTTGGGTATGATTCGGTCTCACAACCGGAAAACTGTGACCGCCTCCACTACGCTTATTTTTATTTTTCTGATTCGGTGAGTTAATCGTCTCGAGGTATCAATGTGGATTGAATATACCTATGGTGATAGCATTTTAGAGAAAACATCCGGTGAGTCCTTACTCGGGAGAATGGATATATATACGACATGTGTGTGATTGTTGTAGTATAAATGTACGAATATAAAGGGTGTAGATATTTATATACGGATGAAATACATGTAGTGAAAATGCATTTAATATAAACGTATATAATGGAATAAATAATTATATACGGGTGAATTACATGAAGTAAAATGGTATTACTTGTATATAACTAGTGGGACTGTTATATAGTTATATTTAAAAATGATTAATTAAGTTAATGTGATAAATAACTTGCGAAGCAAAAGTACAACTTACTTGGGCTAGAGTAGTGTGTCGGGAAGTTTTCAGAACATGACTAGTTAGATGAGGTAGTCTAACTAGGAGGGTTAGAAAGGAAGCATTAGGTGTACGGTTTAGATGAGGGGTGAGCAGTATCTCAAGGGAGTGCGACACTAGCTTAAATATGAAGAGCATTCATGCGTTTTAATTGTTTCATTTTAATTCACTTGCAAAATATTTTCAAAAGGATTTGGGCTCTGACCCGTACTTGCAAAAAAAATATTTTTAAAACCTTTTAGGTGTCCAATCACGGGGACGCCAAACTTGACGGTATGTTCTAGGGATGCCTATGTGACACCCCGCCTAATAAACCCCGGGTGATCGGTCCTAAATTAAATTAGAACATGTTTATCAGTTGGTTCATTCTTAGCATCACTATCGCCTTTTTAATTACTAACCACCTATGTGAGAAAATTAGACTGGTGCCAAGTTTTATCTTTAATTAACTAAAATGAAATACTCATGCGGAAACATAACAATATAAATTATCGCAATTAACTGAAATCAACCATTCACAATTAATTAACAACCCGAATAAACCATCGGTTCAAAATCCAACAAAAGTAAAGACAAGTAATAAATCTCAACAAGTCTGACATAAGTACTGAATAAACTGTGAGCAACATGCTCGAATAACTGATAGGAAGTCTCTACACTAAGAATGAAAAAAACGAGGCTCCTATCAAAGTCCCGCAACATCCACACATGTTGCAACAACGGATCCCTGAAATGAATCAAGCCTGGCGTCCTTGTGGCTTAACACCTAAAAGGTTTTTAAAAGTTTTTATAGCAAGGGTTAGTACCCAAAACATTTGGAAAACATTTAGTAAATGATTATCTTGCAGTACTAAATATATATGCATGCTCTTCATATTTTAGTTAGTGTCGCACTCCCTTAGAACATCCTCACCCCTTCTCTAATGTGCACTACTAACGCCTTAATTAATTTACCTAGTTATTTATCCCACGACTAGATGACTAATATAACCCCTTGCAATCACCCCACTCTAACCGAGTGTGCCATAATTATGATTTCTAAGTTATTATTAACATTAACTTAATTAATCATTTTCCTTTTTAAAATCATATAACTTTTTCACCCATTATATGTATAATACAATTCACGGCCTGTATTAATGTCCCCGTATATAATTGTTTAACTCATTATATACATATAGTTATATTACAACATTCACAAATATGCTGAAATAATAAATAATACTAAATATCCTCCCGAGTAATAACTCACCGGATGTAATTTCTTTAAAGTGCTATCCCACTAGGTAAATTCACATAACCTAGTTATCCCAAGTCATAATTTCTCACTAAATTGATTAATACATAAATATTTGGAGGCGGTCATATTCCTTCCCTGAAAGTGAGATGCCCCTCACCCATATAATGGACGCTATGACCTGGGAATATACTCGCCCTACTCCTCTATCTAGGGGATTAATCCACTATGCGCAACCTCCCTCTTATAGCACTAGTGTCGATATAATAATAATATATAGCCACCGATAGTAATGTACACACCATATATATATATATATATATATATATATATATATATATACACACACACTATCGCACACCGTATATATATATATAAATAAAATAAACTATCCCGGCTATATCGTGTACTAAGTTCGTAACACAAGCCTATTCAAATTATTATGAGTTTATGGCCCAAATCTAATTATTAATTAATTCGCACATTAATTAATTAAATTACTTTTTGTGTCGCTCCAACCAATATATTCGGACTTACTCTCGTGGCCCGAAATAAAACAATACCCGAGTCTGAATTCCTGACTCCAAATTATTTAGCTTTCACTGTAAATTAATTTAACACCTTGGTATCACTCAACCAATATACCCAGACTCGCCCACTAGGTCCGTATTTAATTATTTCAAAATATACTTCCCAAAATTTTAACCATTTTGTATCACACATAAATACCCTCCAATCCCAATTATTTTCCCCGCAATAATAATTAGATTGTATGTCCCATATTTCTCTCTCATCGAATCAGGTATGGGAAGTAATTTTTAATTAATTTCACCTTACATAAATAAACTGGTCGAATTGCCAGAAATTCCGGACCATCGATCGATCGATCCCCAACCCTCGATCGATCAATCTTACAAGTCATTGTCTTCTCCAGGTCTCTGTTTCAGCCATGGACGAAAACTCAAAACTCCAAATTCTTCTACAGTCTATCCCAAGTCCTCCCATCAATAAAATACATCAAGACCCTTATTAGGTACTCCCATAAAGTCCCCAAACTCCATTTAAGTTACGTTCTCTACTATTTTCATAAATCGGAGAAAAATTTGTTTTATTTGTTAACCCATTTCAACATCAAATCCTTATCTCAAATTCATTTCTAATTTGTCTGGGTTTAAACATCTTACCAGATATATACGAATCTCAGAATATACATGAATTTCTACACAATTCAGAAATCAGAATATTGATTTACAAAAACCCCATGTTTGTACCCTTTAAATTCAAAACGAATTTTATTTTCTCACATCACATATGAATCAAAATGCAAATTAAATGCTACAGCGAGTTAACCACTTGCCTTATGATTCGTAGGGTCCGATTTGGAGTTGTGAATTTCCAAGGTTGAAGATGAGATTTCCTCTTTTTGGCTATTTCCTTTGTCCCCCAATTTGCCTTTAACTGCCTCTTAGGTTTTCCTCTCCCACTAAGTGTTTCCTAAACTTCAATCAGCCGTTTCCCTTTCCTTTTAATTAGGTAATTAGGCTAAATCCCGTTTTTGGCCTAATGGGCCCAGCCCAAGTGACCCAAATACCCCCGTGTGGGCCCGACTATGCCTAAAAATGTCTCGTGATCCATTTACTACCCCCAGTACACTTTTTCGACTATCTCGATCCATTCAGACTCAACCGTACACTCAGAATTGACATCCGAATTAATTTATAAAAATCCTTATCTCACATCCAAATTAATCTATACCGACTCCCGGCTGAGATAAGTACATACCCCGTCATTAATACCCGAAATGACGTAAATAAATTATCATTATTCAGTTAGTAATTTAATTTCCCTAAATATTAACCATTCACTCCCCAATTAATATTTAAATATATATATTGGCATAATTAATTCAATTAAAATTACGACACACAAGTAATTTTGAATTCTCGAATCAATTAAATATTAAATGCACAAAAATACGGGGTGTTACATACTCCCGCCCCCCTTACAAAGGAATTTCGTCCCCGAAATTAGGTCGTACCTGTGGTGAATAGCTCTGGATATTGTTCCCGTATATCATCCTCCCTCTCCCAGGTAGACTCGTCAACGTTGTGATGACCCCATTGTACTCTAACTAGTGGAAGAACCTTGGATCATAACTTCCACTCACTACGGTCCAGAATAGCCACCGGTCTCTCCTCATATGAGATGTCTGGCTGTAAATCGATTTCCTCGAGTGGAATGTGCCAAAAGGCTCTCTCGCTCCTTCGATATTTCTTCAGGGATACCACATGGAACACGTCGTATATCTGCTAAAGATGCTCTGGCAATTCCAGTCTATATGCTACCGGTCCCACCCTATCAATAATAAGGAAAGGTCCCACGTACCTCGGTGCTAACTTACCCTTCTTGTCGAACCTCATGACCCCTTTCATAGAGGACACTCGGATAAATACTTGGTCCCCAACCTCTAACCGAATCCACCCTCGGATCAACTCTATCTTGGCAGGCGTCTCCTGGACGATCTCCATCTCCAATAGCTTATTATCCTTCATCTCTAACCAACAAGCGGGTGAACGACAAGGTCTCCCGTACAGTGCCTCGAACGGTGCCATGCCAATCGTGAATTGGTAAGAGTTGTTATACTCGAACTCTACCAAAGGGAGATATTTCTCCCAACCTCCCCCAATGTCTAAAATGCACATTCTAAGCATATCTTCCAGTATCTGGTTGACTCTCTCAGTCTGTCTGTCAGTCTGTGGGTGATAGGTTATACTCAAATGTAACTCCGTGCCCATGGCCTCCTGAAAGCACTGTCAAAAGTGGGCCACAAAATTTTTGTCTCTGTCAGACACAATATTTATCGGCACCACATGCACCTTAACAATCTCTACTATGAATAGCTGTGTATAACGAATCGTCTCAAAGTCTATGCGAAGTAGGAAGTGGGCCACCTTGGTCAACCGATCCACAATGACCCATATGGAATCGTGACCTCTCGACGATGCAGGTAACCCTGTAATAAATTCTATAGAGATGCTCTCCCACTTCCATACGGAAATCTCTAGTGGCTGTAGCATCCCTGATGGTCAATCTCACAAGCTGACACGTGGCACATTTCGAGACAATATTGCCTCCTCATATCCTGGTACATTTTATCCCCGTCGAGATGTACCACAAATCTCGAACCATGGGACTCTGTCATAACAGCGTGCCTCAACTCCTCATCCTCTGGCACAATTAACCTCCCATTTAGGCGTAGGCCTCTTTCTAGCTGATTAAGTAACCCTCCGCTCTTTCAGCTAACAACTGGCGTACCCTATCCTGGCAAATCTGGTCCTCCGCTTGAGCCCTCACCACTTGCATAATAACCTCAGGTGTGATGGATAAAGCTCACATGCAGGCCATGGCTACATTATCCTCATATCGAAGCTCTCTCCACTTCACTTTCTAGACTTCTGATATTTCCCCAGTCGATCTCCGGCTCAACGCGTCTGCTACCACATTAGCCTTACCAGGATGATACTTAATATCAAACTGATAGTCTTTAACAAATTCTAGCCACCGCCTCCGCCACATATCCAGATCCTTCTGTGTAAAAAGATACTGAAGTGACTTGTGATCCATGAATAAAGTGAACTGCTCTCCTAGAAGATAATGTCTCCATATCCTCAAAGCAAAAACGACCGTTGCTAGCTCTAGGTCGTGAGTGGGGTAATTCCTCTCGTGGGGCTTTAGCTTTCTGGACGCATAAGCTATAGCCCTTTCCTCCTGCTGAAGAACACCCCCAAGTCCCTGTAGGGATGCATCACTGTAAACCCGATACTCTAGTCCTCCCTTCGGCAAAGCAAGTACAGGTGCAGATGTCAACTTATCCTTTAGCTCGACCGGGCCTCTGTTTTTTGTCCAAGTTGGGATTTTAAGTTTATCCCCTTTATTTTGGGTTTATTTATGGACCTTCTTGATTATTATATCATAGAGGGTTAAGTGCTGATATCTAAGGATTGATGACCTTAGAAAGGTGAGGAGATGTTTGGGGTCTATTTTAGAATGGAATTGAGTGCATAGTGCCCATCTCATTAAGGAAATGAGAGTCGGATTAGTAGATGGTTTGATGTATTCTGGGGTTGTATTGAGTTATTGTGAGAGAGTATGAGTTTGAGTTATCGTATCGATTTAGTGAGGAATCCTCTTAGTGTCAAGGTTAATATTGGAAGAATATTGAATGTTAATCGATGTGCATACGGATATAGAGAGTATCCTTAATATTTATTGAATTGGGAGACGAATCATACTAATAGGAGTGATGAATGAACTTCAAGTGAGGAGTCGTCATATGAAATTTATGGAATAGTATGCGAGTTAGCAACGATTAGTATATCGAGAGTAATATACTTATAAATGAAATTTTTTCATTCATACATACGAGCGTAATAGAGTATTTATACCTCTATGTCGTGATATATAAATACCTTGTGTGATGGTTTGCATTTATATAATGTGATTATATGTATATCTAGTGTGAATGATATATGTATATTTATTATGTGAGCATACCCTCCAGTGCTATCATGGGAAGTTGCGTGATGTGGGTGAGGCCCCTGGCTTGAGGAGCAAGGTGCGTATAATCTCCAGATCATAGTCGTCCATTATTATTTGTGTGATTTTATTTGGGGGTAAGAAATCTTGGGTGTGACTCGTTCTCACTTTTCGGTTAGGAACTATGACCGCTTCCCATACGTTGTGATTTGTTTTATTACCATAGCGATTTGATAATAGTCCGATATATGGTAACCTGGGATAAATTGAGTAATTCCTGGAAGATGATAGCATTGTGAAGTATTTTGTATATCCATGTGTGATTGGATTTTGGATATTAATATGTACTCTAAGTGTGTTATGTGTACTTAATTATTGGGATTGAATGCTTGTGCTTTATATTAGAGATTATTGCTCCCCATATGCATTCGTAGTAATTGTGGGGTACCGAGGGCATAATGGACCTCAACGACCAACATTGTTAACGAGTAGTGTATAGGGGGTTCCTTGTTTGGATTTCGCTTGCGAGACATCCCACGCACGAAACGCAGTGCAATGTTGGGAGTTGGGAGAAGTTTAGTCCTATATATATATCATAAGTAATTTGGGATTATATGCGTCATGCATTGAGGGCATAATGAATCTCGATAATCAACACTGCCAAGGAGTAGTGTATCGGGGGGGGGGGGGGTTCCTTGCTTGGATTTCGCTTGCGAGACGTCCCATGCACGAAACGCAGTGTAGTGTTGAGAATTGGAAGAAGTTTAGTCCTTAGCATTTAGATGCTAATAACTCGTGTATGTCAATAATGAGAATCCGATAAATCCTAATAAGAGAATACGTTTATATATAGTTATAAGTTAAAATAAGTTTATACGCATATGTGGGGTTTGGTAGAATCGGAGGTCGGTGGTTATGTTTTAGATGAAGGTTTACGCGAGTGTGAATTTGTCGTAGGTTAGATTGAATTGCCCCTAGATAGTGTTGGGCAATTATTTTGAGGATCATGTGCATACGTTTAGGTACGCGCTCTAGTTGAGAGGTGAGTTGGATTTTCTGGAGAGTGCGACTCCACTTTAATCATGTCATAGTGCATTTATAATTATTATGCATTTTAATGCACTTGCTAAAATGTTTTCACACCTTGGGCTCTGACCCGTTTATATTTTCTTCTTTCTGTATATATTGTATTGTTTTAGGTGTTCCTCCGCATGGATGCCATTGATGTT
Source organism: Sambucus nigra (assembly GCA_949130495.1). Lineage (NCBI taxonomy): Eukaryota > Viridiplantae > Streptophyta > Magnoliopsida > Dipsacales > Adoxaceae > Sambucus > Sambucus nigra. Next base: position 74,899,438 of record OX422210.1, on the reverse strand, counting down.
ATCTATCTAGTGTATTCGTGGAAGTTGTGGCAGTTGCGGACTGTTGCGGGATTTTTGATATAGCTGATTCCTATCTTTGTATATGTAGATTAGGATTCAGTTTGTATATCTAAGTTACACCCAAGTGTTGTGGTTGTAGCATTTAGTTTGTATTTCTCTTCACAGGACTATTGTATTGTCTGTGACCCGACATCATATTCAGGTATTTGCTTTTGTGTATACTTGGTGTACTATAAAACTATTCTTTTTTATCTCAATATGTGTGTGCTCATTATCATTGTTCTTTAATTACTATGTTGTTGGTTAGTTATTGTATTTTATGTTTTTTTTTCACCCTCTTTTGTAGTAATGGGTAGTTAGCTGTGTTTATTTTTTTTTTTTGTTTCGTGAGTTAATGCTGAGAATGATCCACTTGAGATTCCTGATTTATTTTAGTATTGGGCTGGCCACCCATTATTATTTTAAGTGGGGTGTCACAAGTGGTATCAGAGCATCAGGTTCTGGTGTCTTTAGGATCTGTGTGGGTTTTCTACAATCTTCCATAAGCGTTCTTGATATATAGCCCTATTGTTAGGACTGTTGTGTTCACACGTCTATATTTTCTTCTGCGATGTGTAATCATTTGAAAGGCGTTCTGATACACTTTTTCTTGTTTCAGATGCCACAGAAGAGAGGTCGTCCAAGTAGGGCAAATAGAGGGACCGATAATATAATTCTACACTATATATGCGCATCATATCTCAACATTCACACGCATGTCGGATATAAATGTTATCACCCACCGCATAGGAGGTGGCCATAGTTCCCCCCGAAAGAGTCTGTTCCATACCATAACGGCCTACCCCTATAAACAGACGTTGTGGCATGAGGATTATACTTACCCTGCATTCGCTAGCCAGGGGACTCACCCACATCGCGCAACCTCCTAAAATAACATTAATATTGGTATGCTTTACTATAAATATTATTCACACAAATATTTATAAATCATATAAATATACTACACATCACCGTATATATATAGATATCTAGGCTACCGGTGTACTATATCCATACACAAGCCTAAGACATGCAAGTTTATGGTCCGACTTCATTTCAATTAATTATACACTAATTATTTTTCATTATCTCGGTGTCACCCTACCAATTTTACCCGAACTCTCTCTCTCTCTCTCTCTCTCTCTCTCTCTCCTCGAAATTCAATATTTCCAATCCATCGTTCAATTTCATTCAATTAAGCCTACCCACTTAATTAACATGTTTCAAATCCACTCAATCATGAACCTTAATTCTTCAAATTAATAAATCTTCTAATTAATTCAAGGGTAAACATTCATCAATTTAGACCCTAAATTATAACCAAAATTGTAGAATCACCCAATGCAGAAACTGTGTATCTCAAAACACACAACGGGTCTGAATCAGTGGAAGAAGAAAACCAGACATGGCTTAACACGTCGTTCAAACGACTAGACTTGTCGTTCAAACGACAATGTGTCTCATTTGAATGAGATACCAGGTCGTTCGAACGATCCTGGTATCACCTCCTTCCTTAATCTGTCCAGTAAAACCCAGTCCGCCATTGACATATTTAAAACCTCCATTCTGTACAGATTTCTTCATCAAAACTTTCCAGATTCATCATAATTCCACCATTTTATTATATTCAATCTAACCCCATAAATTATAACAAATTAGGACATCAAATTAGTCAAATCTTAACACCTCTACAGATTTATAACTCCAAATCAAATAAATCTTCAATTTCTCATGAACACAAACCCTAGCATATTAATTGATTCTCACATGCTTTACATTGAATAGGTAAATGCAAATTAACAATTATAAATTAAACCACTTGTCTTAGTTTGTAGAATCAAGTCCCTTGGATGAAGATGTTGGATTGAATTCAAGGATCTCCTCTTATTCTTGAAACAATCTCCAAAAATCTTCAAATTCTCTTCCAATGGCTCTCCTCTTAAGCTCTACACAATTTTAGTCTTCTAAAATGATTTTAAGTTGCCTTATCCTTTCACAGTTAGGGTTAAAAATTCAAATCCCGTTTTTGGCCCTATGGGTTCCTAAAAAGGGCCCAAACTCTTAATTTAGAGCACAATTGTGTCTAGAAATGTCCTGAAGCCCAATATATATTTATGGCCACTCAATTCCAACTATTTCTACCCATCCGGACTCAACCGTGTACTCTGAATTATCATTCGAATTAATGCATAACATTCTCCAAATTCTTGACCTCAAAATAAAACACAAAATAATCCAAAATATTACACCTCAATTCGCCAAATTAATAAATTTCTCGAATTTAAATTTTTTCTCAAATCTTGAATTTAATTCCTTCAAATAAAATAAATTCCTTTTCCTCTAAAATATTATATAATTAAAGGTCCTTGAATTTACGGGTTGTTACAACAAACAGATGTATATTTACAAGACATGTTATAGACTTTTATGTATAAATTGTTACAAATAAATAAAAGAGCAACCCAAGGAAGATATAAATAGTACAAATAAATCATCTTTAATTACTTTTCCTATACAAATTAAATTTACAGATAAAATTTTAGATATAACTGCAATGTTAGACACAGGAGCCACAAAAAGTTTAATTCATATATAATTAATACCCAAAGAAAATATAAAAGAACTAAGTTATCCAGTATATATACACCAATTTAATAAAGAAGCGATACTAATAACACAATGTATACAAAACATACCGATATATATCGATAAACAATAATTTATTTTACCTCAAACATATTTAACAAACGTAAAAAGCCATCACCCTTTTATTCTTGGATTAAATTTTATTCAATTTCTAACTAGAGGATTTATGTATACTCCATTAGGACTACAATTCTTTAAAAAAGGAACTCATATTATACCTAATAATCAATAGAATAATATAAAGAAGCAAGAAAAATCATTGATCATTAATAATAATATAATATTAGAAACAAAAAAAAATTGGTAGATGAACCACAAGAAGACAATCTAGAAAAAAAATATTTATGTGAATACTTGCAGCAAATAGAAGAAAGGCAAACACGTAAAATATATTTCAAAAATTTAAATAAAATAATGTTCATAAATACTATATTAGAATTAGAAGATTTAACATTAGTAGAAAAGACAGAAATAGTAGGAGAAAATACACAGAAACATTGGAATAAAAATAAAATAGAAGCAAAATTAAATCCAGAATTAACCATACAAACAAAAGACATAGCCTGTGAACTTGTAGACCAAGAAGAATTTAAAATACAAATTAGAGAATTATTAAATATAGGAGTTATACAGAGAAGTATTAGTAGACACAGAACCCCGCTTTTATGGTAAGAAATCATTCAGAAGCAAAAAGAGGAAAAGCTGGGATGTAATAAATTATAAAAGATCAAATGATAATACATATGACGATAGTTATAAATACCTAATAAAGATGAATTAATAAATAAAATTCAAGATAAAAAATATTTTTCGAAATTTGATTGTAAATCAGGAATTTGGCAAATAAGAATGAAAAAAGAATCAATATAATGGACATCATTCACATGTCGAGAAGGACATTTTGAATAGTTAGTAATACCTTTTGGCCTAATAAATGCTTCTCATATTTTTCAGAACAAAACGAATAAAATATTTAAAAAATATTCAAATTTTTGTATAGTATATATAGATGACATATTAGTATTTAGCAATAGTAAAAAAGAACACAGAAATCATTTATAAATAATATTCAAAGAAATTATAGATCAAGGATTAATAATTAGCATAAAAAAGATGCAATTAGAGAAAAATGAAATAGAATTTATAGGATTATATATAAAATGAGGAAAAATAGAATTACAGAAACAAATAGTCACAACTTTTTTAGAATATCCAGACAAAATAGAAGAAACAAAACAGTTACAATCTTTCTTAGGATTATTAAATTATTATCGAAATTTAATACCAAACTTATCAAAATTAGTAGGACCGTTGTATAATAAATTAGGAAAAATGGTCAAAAATATTTTAATTCAGAAGATATATAATTAGTAAAGAAAATAAAACAAATAGTCAGTAAATTAAAACCTTTACATCTACCACTAGAAAATAGTTATAAAATAATACAGACATACGCATTAGCAAAAAGATGGGTAGAAATTCTATTACAAAAGCCAAATAAAGAAAGCAATAAAAATGAAGAAATAATTTGTAAATATTGTTCAAGAAATTTTAGTGAAACACAAAGTAGATTACCTTCCACAAATCTAGAAATTTTAGGAGTAATTAATACTATAGAAAAATTTCAATTATTTTTAGAAAAATAACTTCTAATTAGGACAGATTGTGATACTATAGTAAAACATTTTGATAAAATCAATGAGAGTAAATCAACCACTAAAAGGTGACTTATTTTATAGATAGTATTACAGGAAGAGGTTTCACCCCGCAATTTGAACATATCAAACGAAAGGATAATACATTAGCAGATATTTTATCAAAATTAATTACTAACACTTCTTAATTGTACAAATGTCTTATCAAGGTTCATCATCTTCATCTTTAGGAGCACAAGGCTATACTAACTAGTTATTTACTATTCTTAATGAGAAGCAGAAGTTCAGGAACAATATACCAATTACAGAAGAACATAAGAAGATCTTAGACAACCTCTGGTTCAACAGAGAATATAATAAATGATCTTTCTTACATACTATGAATTATTTAAATAAATATTTTTATAATATAAATAATAATATATTTTCATTAAATGAAAAAGATAAATACCTCGGTTCTACAGAAAATGATAAAAAATTAACTAATGGTCATAATACTATAATACAACACTATAAGTTATTAAATCTTAAGAAGCAAGAGATAGAAAAGAAATTAGAACATGCACTACTATATAGTAATATCTTATCTTCCTTTGATCCTTATTATCGTTCTATATTAAGATATAAAGTAAAAGAATTACTAACATAAATAATAGCAAAAAAAATATTTATGTATGCCAGAGAAAAAGATATTAGTAATTGGGTAGCTATGCAAAATTATTTTAGATTTAATCTACCCCCTATAGGATGTACATATAAATATGAAAAAGTATACATATTTTCTCAAAATAAGCATGGTACTATTATTTTATTAGATATAGACATTGGAATTTTTGAAGACTTTACTATAAGTAGACCTAACAAAATATTCACAAGCAATGGAGGAATAGAAATAAAGGTTACTTTGAGCTTACTTTTAGAATATGATCTAATGTTAGTTTATTAATAGATTCACTATTTGAACGACAAAATTATAATTTACCAAAAGGATTGCCAGATGTACTAGTAGAACGACACAGTTGGAAGACAAAATCACCTAAAGTACTGTTAATTATAGAAAGCATCCCTCCAGAATGGGTAGGTGGAGGACAAATTATTCATAGTAGACACGAAATTATAATAGAACATAGAGGAAAAAAACCCTATTTCTTTCAATATAATGATGATACAAAATACCTAACAGGAAAAGATGCAACTAAAGAACTATTAAAAATTTATAAAGTACATAAAATGATAAATGAAATGTCTACAAATCATTTATATTTGATAAAAGAAACCTTTAACATAAAAATTTTATCCCAAAAAATCCTTACAGAATACATTTAAAATATTTTAATAAATGTATCAATTCTGATGACATGGAAGATGCAATACATTAAGAAAAAACTGTTATCTATAAAGGTGATAATTATCCAATTGAGGACTCAAATTCAGAAGATTCAGTTACAAGGCACAATATTAAAAATATGATGGAAGGTTAGATATAACAGTCAAAGAAGTAACCAACATAAGCAATGACGAAAAATTGCTCAAAAGACTTCTCAACCAAAGTAATTACAACAGACAACTTTTCAAAAGCAATGGATATGACACAAAGTGTGAAGCAAAAGGAAAAGATGACAGATAAAAGAAGATGCACGATCCTTTACTGTACAAAGATTCTTTCAAAAGAAATGACCCATATAACCTTACTTTTAAAATTATTGAGGGACAATAAAGGTAAATAGATAGCTCGACCATTTGTATATAAACCATGCCTCAGCTCAATCCAGACCATTCGAAATTCGAGAAAAAATATCTCTCTCACTACAAAGCAATCAACTAAATTCCGACCACTTACCGACCATATCAAAGTAGTTTGTAAACATCTTGTAATTTTTTTCTAGTTCTAGTTCAGTTTCCAGATTCCAGATTCCTGTTTGTAAAGCAGATACACTAGTTTCCCTTTTACAACATTGTAAGTATTCTATATGGCTTGTAAATCAATAAAATATTACCAGTATCCATTTCGTTTTATTAAATCTTTATGGTTATCCACTCTGAGTATTTAGATAAAATTATTAATATATGATTATATCAAATTAAGAGATCCTTCGTAGTTTCTTTAAGACGAACTAGTTTAAAACATAAGTATTGATTATTTATTTCCTTTGTTAAGTCCTGTGCCTTCGCAGCTTGTTGTCGTTATATTTGATGTGGACCATTACAGTAATGTAGTGTTGCGTAGGGCTATCAATGGACCGGGTCTGGACCCGGACCCGATCCGGACCCGACCTGAATTAACGGATCTGAACAAATTTTATAGACCCGATTATCCGATTACCCGATTAGTTAATGGACCGGATCTGGATATACATGACTCCGATCCGATAAGGACCCGACCCGAATGTGTAAATATATAATATAATAAATATATATTTATATATAATATTATATATATATATATATATAGTCTTACATATAGTTACTAAATATATATATAACTAACTTATATATATACAGAAAGGATCTCATGCATACCCAGTTTGCATACCCTCCGTGCGGACCATTTTTTTAAAATAGTAAAAAAAATAATTTCGGTGTGATTTTTTTTTATAGTTTCTAAACATTTCAATAGGACCATAAAAAAAATTCAACTCAAAATGAATTTTTTTGCTATTTTAAAAAAATCGGTCAAACTTTGTCAGTTTTTAAGTTGTTAAAAACTGACAAAGTTTGACCGGTTTTTTTAAAATAGCAAAAAAATTCATTTTGAGTTGAATTTTTTTTTTGTGGTCCTATTGAAATGTTTAGAAACTATAAAAAAAATTTACATCAAACTGGGGTATGCATGAGAACCGCTCTCTCTCTCTATATATATATATATATAACTGTTATATATATGTATATGTAAAACTATATATATATATATATATATATAAGTTATATATAAAAACAGTTGTTTTACATACATATATATATATAAGTTATGTATATGTATGTATAAAAACAGTTTTACATACATATATTTATATAAGTTAGTTTATATATATATATATTCGGGTCGGGTATTTGGGGCGGGTCTCCAAGTCCTTAACGGATCCGGATCTGGATCCATTTTCTGAGACCCGTCGGGTAATCGGGTAAGACCTGATCCACTAAAAATATACCCGGACCGGATCTGGATATACCCACACCGATCCGTTTACACCCCTAGTGTTGTGGATTGAATTAGTCAAAATTATATCGTTATACCCGTACCTCTTAAAATTATTACAATTACTATTCATAAGCAATTGTTACTATTCAATGTTACTGTTCATTGTAATAGTGAATAGTAATCGTAATAATTTTAAGAGGTACGGGTATAACGATATAGTTTTGACTAATTCAATCCACAACACTACATTATTGTAGTGCTCCACAACCAATCAAGTTAACAACAACTAATATAACGGCAACAGACAACGAAGCCACATGACTTAACACAGAAAAGAAATAATTAATATTTATATTTTAAACTAATTCTTCTGAAAGAAACTATGAAGAATCTCTTAATTTGATATAGTCATATATTAATAATTTTATCTAAATATTCAAAGTGGATAACTCTAAAGATTTATTAAAATGAAATGGATATTGCTAATAATTTATTGATATTAATAATATAGTAATTATCAGTATTAATTTGATTTATAAGCCATAAAAATCCTTATAATATTGTAAAGAAAAACTAATGTATTTACTTTACAAACAAAAATCTAAAAACGGAACTGAACTAGAAATATTTTATAAGATATTTACAAACTTATTTGTCATTTCATATAGAGAAATATTATTCTACTCAAATTTTTAACCGAATAATAAGTGATAAATTAACGAGTTTGACTTATTATTTATTAATTTATAAGATTTGCGACCCATCAAAAATCGTGTCAAAAATTCGAGTTGCTAGAATTGGTCTTTCATATATACCACATCCTAAATGATTTTAGGGGCATTTACGTTTAGATCCTATTAGACGTTCTTATAGACATTCTAGTCCCATCATGTTTTTCTCTTACATATAAGTCCTATTCCTAATTTTTTGGAACTTTTTTTCCAATTTTACCCTTTTAAAACCAACAATCCGTAACTTCCTTGAGGAAGTTACATAAGTGGTTGAACTTTTTTTTTAATCTTCAAATGATCATAACTTTTGATTCACAAATCCGTTTTTCACAAAATTACTATTTTTGAAATCTGCTCGACGAGATCTATCAAACAAGATCCATGAAGGCTATAAAATTCCAAAGAAAAAAATTTACACAAACAGTAAACTTTACTGTATGCACTAGAATATGAAATAGTTTTATAAATGTGACATTTTCACAAATAGACAGTAACATTTAATGTGCTAATACTACACAGCATATATATATATACGGTGGATCCAAACCCTTTTTTTTTTTTCAAAATTACCTTATATTTGAAGGTTCGCGCTAGCGGTATCCAATCCTTACCACCATTATTGGACCTTCAACGACCTTCGTCAGAGCTCTGATTTGGGGTGGGTAAGGGTGGCATGTGGTGCCGCTGGCGCGGACCTTTGAAAATAAGAGACTATTGAATAAATGGACTTTGGATCCACCGAAGTATCATGGGGGCAGCTGGCACGGACCTTTGAAAATAAGATTGGATAAATGGAATCGGGATCATCTGGAGCGCCAATTTGGGGTGAATAGGGGTGGCACAGAACTTTAAAAATAGGAGCATATATATATATATATATATATATATATATATATATATATATATATATATAGTTTGTAAAAATGTCATAGATATTAAACTTTATTGTATATACCAGAAAATGAAATAGTTTTATATTTCTGACATTTTCACAAACAATAACATTTACTGTGATAATATATTTATGAAATAGTTTTATATAGATAACATTTTCACAAACAGTAACATTTACTGAGTTAATATTATACAATATATATATAACATTTTCACAAAAACAGTAACATTTACTAAGTTAATATATATATATATATATATATATATATATATATATATATATATATATATATACACGGTATATCCAAACCTCTTTTTTTTTTAAATTACCATATTTTTAAAGGTTTACGCTAGCGACATTCAATCCCCACCACTACCCACCCCAATTGTCGACGCTTCAACGACTTTCATCAGCGCTATGATTTAGGTGGGTAGTAGTGGCATAGGGTGCCACTGGCGCGGACCTCTGAAATTAAAAGAATATTAGATAAATGGAGTTTGGATCCATTGGCGCTCCGATTTGGGGTGAGTAGGGGTGACAGTGGGTTAGGTTTATATCTATAACATTTTTACAAACGTTAACATTTACTGTGTTATAACACAGTATATATATATATATATATATATATATATATATATATATATATATATATATATATAGAGAGAGAGAGAGAGAGAGAGAGAGAGAGAGAGAGAGAGAGATGCAGGCTCCTGTGCACACTAAGTTTGCACACTAAGTTTGCACATTACCTTTTTAAAGTGTGCAAACTTAGTGCTGGCGCACACCAATTTTTTTATGTGATATTTTAACATTTCAACGGACTCACATTAAAAAAATTAGCTCAAAAAAACTTTTTTTGCTATTTTTAAAAAATCGGTCAAACTTTCGCAGTTTTTAAAGGGCTTAAAAGCACACTAAGTTTGACCGATTTTTTAAAAATAGCCAAAAAAGTTTTTTTCAGCTGATTTTTTTTATATGGGTTCATTGAAATGTTAAAATATCACACAAAAAAAATCAACTAAAAAATATTTTTTTTACTACTTTAAAAAGGTAGTGTGCAAACTTAGTGTGCACAGGAGCCTGCCTCTCTCTCTCTCTCTCTCTCTCTCTATATATATATATATATATATATATACGGTGGATCCAAACCTCTTTTTTCTGATATTGCCTTATTTTTAACGACCCGCGCTAGCGGTATCTAATCCCGACCATCACCAACCCCAATTGTCGGAGCTCGAACAACCTTCATCAGAGTTCTGATTTGGGGTGACATGGAGTGCCGCTGGCGCGGACCTTAGGAAATAAGGGAATATTGGATAAATGGGGTTTGGATACACCGGTGCACCAGTTTGCGGTGGGTAGGGGTAGCATTGGATTAGGTTTATATCTGTAATATTTTCACAAATAATAAATGTTACTGTTTGTGAAAATGTTACATCGGCATCCCATGCCACCTCAAATCAGAGCTCTGATGAAGGTTGTTGGAGCTCCGATAAATGGGGTGGAGATTGGATGCCGCTGGCGCGGACCGTTAAAAATAAGATAATATCTGAAAAAAGAGATTTGGATCCACCGTATATATATATATATATATATATATATATATATATATATATATATATATATATATATATATATATATATATATATATATATATATATATATATATATACTGTGTTATAACACAGTAAATGTTAACGTTTGTAAAAATGTTATAGATATAAACCTAACCCACTGTCACCCCTACTCACCCCAAATCGGAGCGCCACTGGATCCAAACTCCATTTATCTAATATTCTTTTAATTTTGGAGGTCCGCGCCAGCGGCACCCTATGCCACTACTACCCACCTAAATCATAGCTCTGATGAAAGTCGTTGAAGCTTCGACAATTGGGGTGGGTAGTGGTGGGGATTGAATGTCGCTAGCGTAAACCTTTAAAAATATGGTAATTAAAAAAAAAGAGGTTTGGATCTACCGTGTGTGTGTGTATATATATATATATATATATATATTAACTCAGTAAATGTTACTGTTTGTGAAAATGTGATACATATATTGTGTAATATTAACTCAGTAAATGTTACTGTTTGTGAAAATGTTATATATATAAAACTATTTCATAAATATATTATCACAGTAAATGTTATTGTTTGTGAAAATGTCAGAAATATAAAACTATTTCATTTTCTGGTGTATACAATAAAGTTTAATATCTATGACATTTTTACAAACTATATATATATATATATATCCAATATGCTCCTATTTTTAAAGTTCTGTGCCACCCCTATTCACCCCAAATTGGCGCTCCAAATGATCCCGATCCCATTTATCCAATCTTATTTTCAAAGGTCCGCGCCAGCGGCCCCCCATGATACTTCGGTGGATCGAAAGCCCTTTTATTCAATAGTCTCTTATTTTCAAAGGTCCGCGCCAGCGGCACTACATGCTACCCTTACCCACCCAAATCGGAGCTCTAACGAAGGTCGTTGAAGCTCCAATAATGGTGGTAAGGATTGGATATCGCAAGCACGAACCTTCAAATATAAGGTAATTTTGAAAAAGTAGGGTTTGGATCCACCATATATATATATATACTGTGTAGTCTTAACTCAGTAAATGTCTGTTTGTGAAAATGTTATATATATATTGTGTAATATTAACTCAGTAAATGTTACTGTTTGTGAAAATGTTATATATATAAAACTATTTCATAAATATATTATCACAGTAAATGTTGTTGTTTGTGAAAATGTCACAAATATAAAACTATTTCATAAATATATTATCACAGTAAATGTTATTGTTTGTGAAAATGTCACAAATATAAAAATATTTAATTTTCTGGTGTATACAATAAAGTTTAATATCTATGACATTTTTACAAACTATATATATATATATATATATATATATATATATATATATATATATATATATATATATATATATATATATATATATATCCAATATGCTCGTAAATTTTTAAAGTTCTGTGCCACCCCTATTCACCTCAAATTGGCGCTCCAGATGATCCCGATCCCATTGATCCAATCTTATTTTCAAAGGTCCGCGCCAGCGGCACCCCATAATACTCTGATGGATCTAAAACCCATTTATCCAAAAGTCTCTTATTTTCAAAGGTCCGCGCCAGCGGCACCACATGCCACCCTTACCCACCCCAAATCGGAGCTCTGACGAAGGTCGTTGAAGCTCCAACAATGGTGGTAAGGATTGGATGCCGTTAGCACGGACCTTTAAATATAAGGTATTTTTGAAAAAAGAGGGTTTGGATCCACCGGATGTGTATATATATATATACTGTGTGGTATTACCACAGTAAATGTTACTGTCTGTTTATGAAATGTCACATATATAAAACTATTTCATATTCTAGTGCATACAGTAGGGGTGGCCATAAGCCCGAGGCCCGCCAAGCCCGCCCAATAAAAAAATAGGGCTTGGGTAAGGTGAATAGGTCCGCAGAGCGGGCCTGACAAAATTTTATAGGCCCGATTTTTTTTCAGGCGGGCTTGGGCATGAGTTCTTAAGCCCGGTGAGGCCCGACCAGGCCCGGCCAGAGGCTCGAAAATATATATATATATATATATATATATATATATATATATATATATATATATATATATATATATATATATATATATACACATATATATATGTGTGTGTGTGTGTGTGGCGGGGGGGGGGGGAAACTTTTATAAATATAAAAACGTATATCAAGTCTTTTCATGTAGAGTGGAAAACTTTATATATGGACGTTGTAATACATGGAGTTTAAAACAGATTTTTAATTAAAAAAATTGGTCTTTAAATAAAAAAATAGGTATTTTAATTTTTAAAAAAATCTTTTAATTAACATAACAAGGCCCGATTGGGCGGGCCTGGGTAAAGAGCTTTCAAATCTGGGCGGGCTTGGAATTACATAATAAGACCCGATCTGAGCCCGAGCGGGCTTGGGATAGCACTTAATTTTTCAAGCCCGGCCCGAGCCCGACCGGGCCTGCCCAGGGCCGGCCCACGGCCACCCCTAGCATACAGTAAAGTTTACTGTTTGTGTAAATTTTTTTTTTTGAAATTTTATAGTCTTCATGGATCTTGTTTGATAGATCTCGTCGAGCAGATTTCAAAAAGTTATGATCATTTAAAGATTAAAAAAAAAAGTTCAACCACTTATGTAACTTCCTCAAGGAAGTTACGAATGATTGGTTTGAAAAATGTAAAATTGCAAAAAAATATGAAATTATGAAAAAGTCAATAGAACTCATAAGCATGTTGACCTAATAAATGGAACCTAAATATAATTCGCTCATAATTTTAAGCATAGAAAAAGTCCAAGAACAATGAATGAAGCCGCCACGTCTACGATGGTGACGTCCTCTAGCAACAGAGAAGCTTAACATACACTCCCCTACCAAAGTGCCAAACACGACATAGATCAATGCGTCCCACGTATCTCATCAACGAAATCAAACCCCACAGTGTTTCTCACGCACCAAACAAATCGCGTTTATATGCGACAATGAACCACAAGCAAAAGCCCCCTCTGATTCAATTCCATCAAATGAATTTTAAAACAACACCGTTGGAATCGGTCTCTCTCCTGCAGCAATCATTCCTTTTCATTCCCATCCATCTCTAGGGTTTTAAGTTTGTATCTAAAATGACAAGCTCTGCTGTAAAGAACAATTTCTTACCTCCAGGCTTGGTTTCGAATCTCCAGGACGTTCTCCTCAGCCGAAAGACCAATGAACAATCCAAAACCAATGCTGATAGCGTTGTTGAAAATGAGGACAATTTGAAACCTATTGTTTTGGTGACGAATGCCGATGGAATTGAGTCACTAGGTCTTCAATATCTAGTCGAAGCTTTGGTTCTCCAAGGTCTTTACAATGTCCACGTCATCGCTCCCCAATCGTGCGTAAATTTTTACTTCTCTTATAACTTTGTTTTCTGCTTATTAATTTGACTTCTATTTTGATTATTTGTTGGTGGATTGGTTTAGGGATAAATCCGTGTCGGGGCATGGGGTCACGCTCCGAGAAACGGTTGCCGTCACTTCGGCTGAAATGAATGGTGCCACTGCCTATGAAGTGACTGGTATGCTTTCAATTTAAATTATCTTGTTATATCTATCATGCAATTGAATTTTTTTATCAGATATTTTCTACTTGTAAGGGTCACATTGTATTGATAGATAAAGGAGCGAGAAATATTAAATTTTATTTGAGTCTTTGTTTTTTCAACTAGGCCAACTCATGATTGTGACCCGCATTCGATTGGATCAGATACGAGTCAGTACGGGTGAGACACGTGACTCTGTCGCAACATTCGTTGCTATAGAAGGATAGGGTAGTTTCATCTTCGTTTCTTTTATTCTTTGACCTAGCTTAACAAAGATTGGATTAGTATGAATAACGGCCGCACCATTAGTCGTAATCATTCAATTACCAATGCGAGTTTAGTTTATCAAACTAGATGACATTTGGGGAGTGTTCTCTCCATAGGTCAACAAAAACATTGTCCGTTCGTCTATCCCAACAATCTCAATTTTCCCCTCTCTTCCTTTTCACGCTCTCATCATTATCTCTCATCGTTTTCCTCTTCTCCACATTTCTCGTTCACCTCCTCTTCATTTATTTCGGCTGAAACAATTTTCACCTCATTGATATACTAGTATTATGTGCTCAAATCAATTAGTATTTGTTCTAGTTCGATTCATAGTCTCGACTCTCGATTGACAAAGATGTCGCCGAAGAAAGCCGACCACATGGAGGAGTGTATTGACCAATTGCCCACCCAAAACAAGGCCTTGGCTTCAAGGTTCACTTTAGACATATTGTCTCCTTAAACGAGCCACACTGCCAAGGAATGCCCCTATCACCACTGTTGCATCCGCTGGCATCGCCCCTACGTCGCTTCCTGCCACCTCTGTCGACAATCGTACGCTCCCATGGTCTCCTCGTCAACCTGCCAACCTTGAGCAACTTAGTTGCCGGGGCTCTCACGATGACAAACCACTGGCCATGTTGTGCCCCTGACTTCACGGAGCATTCCTAGGGTTTTGGATTCTTTCTGGCGTTTGGCCCCAATTCTTATGACGCTTTTCGTTCTTTTACTTCACCCCTAACCCATATCAGGCCGATGCGGATCCGTTACTGCTATCCACACCCAGTGAGCCCGGGCTTGCCTGTGCTCCTACCATTTGGGCCGACAGGGTGGCAGAGTTTGAAACGGTGATCCTTTCCCACTACACCCGCAACCGAGGCTCCCACCCACTTTGGCCGAAGTTTCAACTCCTATCCCGCCAATTGACGAGGTCCCGTATTCCTTTGCCTATGAACCCTTAATGTTTAACAAAGAACCAACAATTAAACCATTTTGTTTTGAGACGAATAGAGGCTCCATTTTTTCACCTGGTTAATTCTTTGCAATTTTTAGTATAATTGGGTGATTATCCCTCTAAAGTTTTGAGATATGGAGACTTTGTGTCATGAGTTTTTTCCTCTATACTTAGAATAACCTGCGATTTTTGTTGTGGGTGTGCCAATATATTTAAACTTTTTTGGAGATGATTTCTCACCTGCATTGCTCGTTTTGCAAGATTCTCTACCGAAGTGTGGGCATCACTCCCGTTTAATAATGTTTTGGTTGTCGAGCCATGTCCGAAGCCTTGCTAGTTGTTATAGAGAAAATTTTATGGTCGGCTCCTTTTTCAAGCGAATGAGCCCATGAAGGATAATGAAGAACCACCGATGTTCACAAGTTTAAGTTCGAAGCGAACTCTTTTCAAGAAGGAGAGAATAATCGGCGCATGGGTTTCACCCAAACTTATTGGCATAACTTGACAATTTCACTCAAGAACAAGCGCAAATTAGAATACTCTCAATCTATCAAATGTAATGTCCCCAAATGGGGAAAGTAAAATAGTTTATATACCTAAGTGTACCTAGGGCAACCCTTAAAAGAGCATAAAAGATAGGGTCATTTTGACAAAACCCCAGTTTGATAATATGATATTTGACTTAACCCCAATTTTTGCAAATAATTAGACATTACACCAATTTCATGAAAAAAAAATGATTTTCATGAAAAAAGTGTGAATTTGCATTCAATATGTGTAGTTTTCAATGAAATATGTCTATACTAATTGAATTTCATGAATTGTGTGTCGATTTGCGTGAAATAGATGTTGATTTGCATCAAATTGATGTGATGCCTAATTATTTGCAAAAAACGGGGTCAAGTCAAATATCGTATTATCAGACTGGGGTTTTGTCAATATAACCCTAAAACATACTGAAGGACAATAAAAAAACTCTAGTTACTATCCCTTTTATAACATAGGGTGTACTTCGTACTAAAGATAAACAAAACACAAAAGTAACTCTACTACTAATATGTTAAAACAATAGAATAATCACAAAAGATATAAAACCAATACAACCTACAAATAATGTGCAGAAAGACAAAAATCCATTCCATCCACCCATTGTAATCATTCAATTATTAGTGAGAGTTTAGTTTATATTGTGTGCTCACATCACTTCCACTTATATGCATGGCTTTAAAAGTACTAAGCTCTTGTGTTGTCTCATGATTTAGGGACTCCTGTGGATTGTGTGTCGTTGGCATTATCTGGGGCACTGTTTTCTTGGTCTAAGCCACTGCTGGTATGTTTCATTGTTGTAATCAATAAGTTATTACTAATGCTATTAAACATCCATTAAGAATTTGCAACTTGAATATGATATTCAGGTAATCAGTGGAGTTAACAAGGGTTCAAGTTGCGGCCAACATATGTAAGTTTGTTTGTGAACGGCTTTATGACAACCTTGTTAACTAGATTTTGATGCATCATTTTCTATTTTTATTTTAAGGTTGAGCTTTCCCTCTGAAAAACTTCTGTGTGTAGGAAATTTCTCTTCTATCTGGAATAATTGCTGAAATATTGTACTAGTTTGAGGCTGAATTGATTTTTTCATACTTAATTTAGGCCTTACTCAAAACCTGGGTGCAATGATATTTCTTTAACGCATAATTCCACAGGTTTTATTCAGGGGTTGTAGCTGGAGCTAGGGAAGCATTGATCAGTGGTGTACCATCCATATCAATATCACTTAACTGGTGGGTTTATGCTTCTTCCATGGTACATAATTGTTGTTTTATTGTCATCATAATTGATTGTACAATAATTAAATGATAATAATTTCAGGAAGAAGGATGAGAGTCAAGAATCTGATTTCAAAGATGCTGTGTCTGTCTGTCTGCCAATAATAAACACAGCTATAAGAGACATAGAGAAGGGGATTTTCCCCAAAAGTTGTTTGCTGAATATAGAAGTTCCCACATCTCCTTCGACAAACAAGGTTTGCTTCTTAAAATGTTTTATATTATACTGATTAAAATGCTCCCAAACTTTACAGTCCATTTGCAGTCCTCACGGCATATTACTATACTAGTTAAATTTTAAAACTCTTATAGTGTGTTTCTTTTCTTTTTAGTTGATAACTCTGCATATATATGTTTCATTTTCATAATATATTTTATATTTTTTAATTTTTGGAGTAAGCTAATATAATATGCTTCGTCATTCTTTTTATCATAATGTCTAGCATTGCTGATGTTAGGAAGGACGTGAATAAAATAAATATGGATTCTTATAGGAAAGAAATAGGATGACTCAATGTTATTGGATACTCTCTCCCCGAAATAGGATGACTTAATGTTACCGGATACTCTCTCCCGCTTGAGTACCACGTTGCTGTTATCGAATACCCTAGCGCCACTGATCTGTAAATTTTGTCTCCCACTTTTGTTTTGAAGAATAAAAGAAAATAACAAAAGAAAAGTGAGAAAGAAGTCACCGGTTTTCTTAATTCTCTCCATCTCCAATATATCTAAAAAAAAAACTAGGTACCTTAATACTAAGTGTCATAGAAAAACTTAATTCAAAATAAATACAAAATTTGAGTATATGTGTTTGTGTAGTATTTGTATCTAAATACACTATATGTACCTAAAATGATCCAAATAAAATTTTCAAATGAAACGCAAACCGAAATAACATCCCAAATAACCCTACCTCCAACGCACGGTGTACTAGGCACTATAGCGTATATCTGCACCTGTATCACAAACCAAGTCATCCTGTATGTTAATAGAGGATTCATCTCGCTGGGCCATATTTATTTGGAATTTGGGACAATGTTTTGTCAAGTTGACCTGAACAACCTATTTTTCATTGTCAGACGAGTAGCAAATATGAACTGCTTTGATTTTCAAGATACATGTTGCATATATGGTTGTGGTAATTTTAAACAACACCGGATTAGAAATTTGAGAATCTTATGTCTTGCATTAAATCGGGTGAGATTTCGGGTTTAAAGGTAAATTTGTCAAAAGTTTGGAGGCGGGAATCCATGTGAATAGGATATCCTTACAAGATTTAGTGGGAGGGTGGGTTGTGGTGTAGAGGAGTGGCCTTGACATACTTAGGGTTACCTTTAAGTGGAAACCTTTGTTCTTTAAATGTTTGAAATCCGGTCTTGGATAAATTTGTAAAAGGACGGATGGTTACTTAGAGAAAGTGAGTCCATTTGGTGTAATATTGATAACAAAAAATATGGAATGAGTGTTAATCGGGGGTGGGATTTTAAGAAGGAGACCGAGGCTCTTTTAGAAATCCATGAAAATTTATTTCCCACGGGATTGAGGATTTTAAAAAAGGTGGGTGGCACTTTGAAGGAAGGAAATGGGTCCAGAGTCCGATTTTGGGAAGATACTTAGAACGGGGGGATTCTTCATTTCAATCCGTGTTTCCAAACTTATATAAAGTGTTAATGAATTAAAACTCCTCCATTGCGTCTTTAGCCTATATAGATCACAATTTGTCCATATTTTGGAACCTCCTCTTTAGGAGGAATTTAAATGATGTTGAGATCATTCAATTTGCCTCGCTATTAAGTTTGCTAGATGGGTATAATTTGTGTCCGGATAGGGAGGATATAAGGAGATGTGTTTTAAGGGCGAGTTCTTATACTTTGATGTTGATCACTCCCATTACAATGATGATCAAGTGCAAAGAACAGAAAGAAGGAGAAGAAAGAACAAGTCTTCTTTCTTAAAACGTTTAGGTTCTTAAACTGAAGAATAAAAACTCAAAAGCTATCTCTGTTTTAGAAAAATTTTCTTTTGAAAAATATTAGGCTCTTTGAAAGACAAGGGTAATGAGATATATATCCTAAGCACATGCTCTCTCTAGAATCTCGAGCAGCAAATGCCCCATCAAACCCCAAAAAGATGTTTCTAAAGAATATTTTTATTTTGAACAAAAGTGAAAAATCAAGTGATGGCTTCGCTGGTGGCTTGCTGCAGCAACAACTTTTGTCGCTGATGCGAAGTGCCTGCGAAGGAAGGTCGCGATATCTTTCAAGGAATTTCTACGAGATTAACATTTAAGCACGACCAACGAAGAATCATTGTTGTTGCAACGAAGCCTGTCGCTACAGTGAACCACCCGCGAGGGAGGTCCGCATATGACCAACACAATTTTTTCTTAAACCAGGGGCATCGCGACTAGCGAAGGTAACCCTTCGCTGCAGCGAAATAGCCTGGGACTCTTAGATGGATTTTAAAAATAGATTTACATATACGAAATTTTGGAGACGAAAAAATAAACATAAGCACACACCAAGATTTTGAAAAAAGATATGAGCAATTTGAATTTCAAAAACCATGAATACTAAGTCCGCTAGGTTATGCTTACCTCCATCCTAAAGGTTGCGTTTGTTTGTTAGGAAAGGAAAGGAAAAATGAAGGAAAAAAACTTTTGGCACTTTTTTTTTTTTTTTGCATTTGGTTACCAGGAAAGTTGAGGGAAATTCATCTTCAAATTTTCAAACTTTCTGCCAGGAAAAGCTTTTCTATAAAACACATGCTACCAAAGATATAGGATATTGCAGGAAAGTTCAAGGAAACTTGTATATTACCGTGTAAATTTTTTTTTTTTTTTATTACTACTATTACTACTATTATTATTATTATTATTATTGTTGTTGTTGTTGTTGTTGTTGTTGTTGTTGTTACTACTACTGAGGGTCCGTTTGGTTGCATATAGGCAAAAGAGTGGCAAGGGCGGAGCCAGGATTAGCCGAAGGGATGGGCTAGAATCTAGCCAAAATATCATAACAATGAAATTTAAATATAAAAAATTTATTGCTAAACATAGATCAGAATAAGAATTCACCATTTAAACACAAAAAACACAAAAAAAATATTTCGAATTGTGTCGGACTAGTCTTTATAGATAATCAAATTCATCTATTGAAAAAAATATTGAAATTCTTCCCAATTAGTCTTTAACGATTTCAATTACGCAATTACGAAATCTAAATCAATACTCAAACCAATGTCTCTTCAAAGAAGAGAAACATGCAAATATCCTCCACATTAAATGATTTTAAAAACCACTAGTTATTCATTTATTTGTTGTGTTTTATAATATACCATAATTATTTATAACCTAAGAAAGTTGTAAAGACGATTTTTTACCATAAAAAAAGATTAAATAACTATCACAATCTCAATCATGCATACAAATAATGAAAAATTTAATAAGTATGTGAATAAGATTCAATCATTAAAAAGGTGCGATTCATGTACCTAGAGCGATTAAAAAATCAAATTTAACAATTTGCACTCTGAAAAAGAATAACCCCCAATTTCAACCTAAAAATAATTTATAAAACTTTGTAAGGGAAACAAACCCCTAATCGATTAAATTAGTAATCAATTATATCCTACAAATGAAATCATACAATTCTAATACCAATTCACAATATCCAATAACTTGAATAAGTTCAATGCTAAATTGTAATTTTCAATATTTCTGAAAATATTTTCAAATAAAAAAAATCAATTAAATTAACTAATAATAAATAAATTACTAATATTGATTATTTATTTGCATACATCTCAAGGATAAAAGGAGTTAGAAATAAGAAAAGAACCAACAAATAAATAGTGGTTAAGTAATGTAAAAAATGCCAAATCATTACAACATGCTTCAACAAACATCTGAACAAGAGTAGCTCGTGGAGATTTAGAGGTGCTGTTTTGGTGGGAAAGGAAGAAAATGAGTTTTTTTAACTTTTGTTTGTCAATTGAGTTGTACGCATTCTTGGTAGGTTTATCTCTTTTTAAAGAATTTGAGCTGGGCACTTGGGTGGGCTACCTTTCCTTTAAGATGGGCTGTATTTCATTTGGTATCGGTTTGATATAAAGTTTTTTTTTTGGCCTGGGCTATAGCCCTGGTCAGCCCAGGCCTAGATGAAGGTGCGAGCTTTTCTTAATCAAAGCTCTGATACCAATTTGAAAACGTAAAGTTTTAAACACAATTAAAAATCTTATGATAATTTCCTTTTATATAAACTCGATGCGGAAGCTTTGGGATGGTTCAAAACAACAACAAATTTTAATTTCTTAAAACAAATTAAAATTACACCAAGTGAAGTAAAATTAATCAATTAATATATTCACTTAATCCAATATTAATCAATCCAAGTCCTAGAATTTGCCCAATTAAAGTGAGTGTGATGATTTAAACCAAATTTTATCTTGAATTATTCTAAACATGCGTTCTACGTTATTATGCAAGATAAAATAAACCAATCACACTACGCCGCGATGTACGAGGAAAAACCTAAGACGGGAAACAACCTCGGACGGCCCTAGCCACAAATCCACTAGATACGGAATTACAAGTACAAGATAGATAGACTTACAACGCACGACTCGATCCCTCTCAAGCCTCGACGCTTCTTCTTGTAGACACCTCTTCCTAGCGGATAACTTCAGAACACCACCGCGGTCTCGGAATCCACCGATGGGACTTTATATTAGGGGTGGACAAAAAAAAGACCGACCCGAATGGACCGAACCGAAAATTAAGGCTATTTTGAAACCGGTCCGAAAATCGGTTCACAAAAACTAAAAACCGATTAAACTGGTCCGGTCCGCGGTCCACTATATTAAAAGACCGATTTGGACCGGACCGAACCGATTCCCATATATATATAATAAAAATAATGTTATTGTGTTTCTTATGTATAGTTTTTGAATTAATGTATATAACTTATGAATATAATTTGGAACATTTTATATATGTATAGACATTTTTTTATTTGGGTTAAAAATAACCATGTAAATATCACTTGGAGTTTCGAGTATTATTTTTTTGTATATATATTTGTGAGGAAAAAAGATAAAAACATTCATAAAATGTACATATATATAAAATAAGGTTAGGACAGAATTTTACCCCGGACCGGACCGAAAAAAGCCTGGACCGAATTAGTAGGTTAACCGAATTAATCGGTCCGGTCTCGATCCAAAAAAATGGAGGACCGAATATTCGGTCCGGTCCAAAAAATAGGCAAAACCCGGACCGGACCGGACCGTGCCCACCCCTACTTTATATGGTCACTGTCACCCGTACATGGAGCCTTTCTCCAAGTGGGTAAAACAACATTAAAAACACTTCTTCTTTCTTTGTGGGAGGTAGAAGCAAAACCCGAAACTTCTCTTCAATTCGGTGTAGAGAAAACCGGTGCCAAACTCCAAGCAATTGATAAGTATATAAGAACTTGGAATAAACTCATTTGGGTGTAAACACTAGAGTGATGGATATTTTTTTCTAAAAATCTCACTCAAAATATGAACTTTTTCCTTAAAACAATTTTCTCTCAAACTCTCTCTAAGAGATGAAAATGGTATGGAAAAGTTAAGTTGGAAAATGTCCTTCCCGCACATAATAAAGTCTGAAAAAGTTGGTTAAAAACCAAGTGGGGAAGTGGGTGCAAAACTGCCAAAAAACTGTTCCCGCCTGGCATCTCGTTCGAACGGCATTTCGTTCGAACGAAATCTCGTTCGAACGAGACTCTAACGACGTTCCAGATTGAACTCGTTAGAATCTCGTTGGATATCTCGTTCGAACAGAAGGTTCGTTCGAACGACATATCGAACGACATGTCAGCGGCCTAATATGGGAACTCGTTGGCAGGTTTGTTCGAACGACATTTTCGTTCGAACGACAATCTCGTTCGAACGACTCTATCGAACGAAAAACCAGAAAGTTTGGAAAATTCGATTTTAGCCCAGAAAACTTTATAAACTTATTTTAAAGTTTTATTTAATTCTTTCTGAAAATTAAAACACAATTTTTACAAAACCTAACACCCAATAAACTTTGTTCCAAGCTCCTATATATATAATATTGCATTCATACCTTGGGAGCATGGAACTATGGTTGATGACGTAGAAACGAGGCACACAAACCGGCATATTTGATGAAGCTTTATACTCTTTGCCGCTACGTCTTCAACAAACACTTCATAGGCTTGAGAATATTACAATTAAATACTTTCCTATGAATAAATGTTTTTGTCCGGAATTGAGCCAAAAATATATATGGACTCAATTGGAAATTTGTGTCCTTACACTAGATCCGCCACTGAAGAGTGGGCATGGTAGGCAAATTTTACCTAATTTTTTTCACATGACGCTATCAAACAACCATTAGGCGAAATTAAGGTCAATCCAATTAATTTATTTAAAAACAGTTTTTATATTATATTCAAAAATGTTAAAAACAGTTTTTACAATATTTTTATATTACGTTTTTTTAAAAAAATTGTAAAAACATTTTCTTAACAATTTTTTATAATATTAAAAACAGTTTATAAAATATTACAAAACAATTTTTAAATATTCACAACAGTTTTTTTTAACTATTTAAAATATTTTTTAATTTTGTTTTTAAACTTTAAAACTGTTTTTATATTATATTCAAAACAGTTTTAAAAAATGTTAAAAACTATTTTTACAATATTTTTATATTATGGGTTTTCAAAAAATTTGTAAAACATTCTCTTAACAAATTTTTATAATATTAAAAACAGTTTTTAAAATATTACAAAACAATTTTTAAACATTCTCAACAATTTTTTTAAACAATTTAAAACAGTTTTAAAAATTGTTTTTTAAAACTTTAAAACAGTTTTTATAATATATTCAAAACAGTTTTTAAAAATGTTAAAAACAGTTTTTACAATATTTTTATAATACGGTTTTTAAATAAATTTGTAAAACATTTTCTTAACAATTTTTTCTAATATTAAAACCAGTTTTCAAACCATTACAAAACAGTTTTTAAATATTTATAACAATTTTTTTAAGCATTTAAAACAGTTTTTAAAATTATTTTTTAAAACTTTAAAACTGTTTTTATAATATATTCACAACAATTTTTAAAAATGTTAAAAACAGTTTTTACAATATTTTGTTAATACGGTTTTTAAAAAAAAATTGTAAAACATTTTCTTAACAATTTTTTATAATATTAAAAACAGTTTTTAAAACATTGCAAAATAATTTTTCAATATTCATAACAGTTTTTTAATTATTTAAAAGAGTTTTTAAATTATTTTTTAAGACATTAAAACCGTTTAAGAAGTTGGCAAATTTGTTGGCAAATATTTCCCACTCAAATAAGTAAGCAAAATTTGCCCACAGATTGTGCATAGGAGGTGTTGTACATTGGCAAATAATGCCTAGGCAAATTGTGCAACCAAACAGTCAAAATGTGGGAAATTTTTTATATTTGCCAACTTTTTGGCATTTGCCTAGGCAAAATTGGCCAACCAAACGGACCCTAATAAAATATTTACCTATAAATGTTCAGAATTTTTATTTCATATTGAGTAATATTTGAATTAAATGGATGTTTATTATATAAATCATACTTTTTGGCAATTGAAATAAGAAATATATTATATTTTTGTTTATTGTAAAATTATAACTACTATATGTATATAATATTTATTTTTTTATTTATAATTTTTCTCCTGTTAACCAAACACACACTAGAAAGTAACTTTCTTTTTCCTTTCCTTCACTTCACTTGACTTTTCTTAACTTTCCCGACAAATCAAACGGAGCCAAAGTGATCAATCTGATATTGGGGTGAAAGAAGTTGACTTCAATGTCTTCAACGTTGATGAAGCTTTCGGAGACCTCTTGGACACAGTGTTTTGGAAATCGGAATAAGACGATCTTCTAAACGAGGGCACAAACATAATTTACTCTTTACATTTTGATCATTAGAAATTAGAACTTCATTTGTTTTGAGGTATGAAATAAGCTGTAAGCGGGGACTGGTCTTGAGGAGAATTTATTGAAATTAATTGCAAGTGGGGCCTGCTCTTTAGGAGAATTTATTGAAGGATTAATGATTAAACTGCTAGGAGAATGGATGATATCAGAATGAAAGAAGTTGGCTTCAATGTCTTGAACGTTGATGAAGCTTTCGGAGACCACTTGGACACAAAGTGTTTTGAAAACCGGAATAAGACAATCTTCTAAGCGAGGGCACGGGTATACTATACTCTTTACATTTTGATCATTAGAAATTAGAACCTGTCTTTGTTTTGAGGTATGAAATAAGTTGTAAGTGGGGGACTGGTCTTGAGGAGAATTTATTGCAATAATTGCAAGTGGGGACTGCTCTTTAGGAGAATTTATTGAAGGATTAATTGATAACACTGCTAGGAGAATGGATGAAATTAATTTTTTGCTTCTTCCTACACTCGAGTAATGTCAAGGAATGAAATTCAGTTGGAGCTTGAAAATTTATAATGCTTCGTTTGTTTTACATTTCCAATTTATCTTCATTGGATCTGGTAAGGTGAAGCATCTGAGAAGAAAGAAAGTCTTCTTAATTGGGAGTTTTCCACCTACTTGTTGATGTTATGCAGTGTAATTATCTTTTGTTTGGCAGGGATTCAAATTGACAAGGCAAAGTTTGTGGAGGGCAACACCTAGCTGGCAAGCTATTTCAGCCAACAGGCATCCGTCTGCTGGACGTTTCATGTCAAATCAACAAAGCCTTGGCATGCAGCTTGCACAGCTCAGTCGAGATGCCTCTGCTGCAGTATGTAGCTTTCATAAAATTACATAATTTATTTAACCCTAAGGATCATGGTTCAAAATTTTGTTAGTGGTCTCAGAATGTTATTGTTATGAATTTTTCAGGGTGCTGCTCGGCGTTTGACAACACAGAGAAAGAATATTGTGGAAGTTGAATCAGTTGGAGCTTCAGGAAAGATAGACTCCAATCGAACAGTGAAGCACTTCCGTTTAGAGGTAAGAAAAGTTTTGCTCCTAGGGTTGCACTTAAAACCAATGGAAGATTGAGTTTAACTGCCATGACAGTGATCTTGTGGCCATTCTTTTTTCTTCCTTTCTTTTTTTCCTGGAGTAGATTCAGAACGTGAAGTTTACTAGCACTTTGTAAACAAGGGTTTAAATTTCTGTAAAGATAATAATTGATTTGTTTTCTGTTGAAGCTGTTTTCAAATGTATCTAAGAAGTATTTTAGAGTAGGTGAAATTGTCAACTCATCCGTTTTTCATGTTTCTGTTGTGACAGCATTGCTGTTCTGATCTTTTTGTCATTGGTGATTGCAGTTTCTGGAGAAAGAGAATGAAGATGTAGATGAAGATCTAGATTTCAGAGCGCTTGAAAATGGATTTGTAAGTATAACATTCTTTTCTTTGATTATACGAGAAGTTAAGAATGTAGGCTTAAAAGGTTTTGTTTTGTTTACTCGGGAGTTAGGAGGCTAAAATGTAATTTTCTCTTTTCATAGCATTTTGGAATTATAAACTTATATGACAAAATAAATGTTATTATAAAGGAAGTGCCAAGAATGGGGGTGCAAGCCCATTTATACATTAATTAATTATACACTGTCAAGCTGTTAGCTATCTATATTGTTGCGATGAATTCACGGGTAACTTGCCCTGAAGTTCCCAAGAGTTCACGTACTATCACTAGATGTTCAATTTTTTTTGGAACACTGGTCCTGACAATCCACCATGCTTCTATTCCCCGTGCCAAGTATTTAGTTGCCTCTGCGGTGTTGTACTTAAATGTTGAAGTGACGATATCATCAAACCCTCGGGGCATGTTTTGGTGTTTTTCCTTTTCTGTTTTTACTCATTATCTTCGTAGTATTGTTTGGTTTTCATTTGAAAAGATATTTCTAAATACGACCCTTTTCTGACCAAAATATTCCAAGAAAATGCCGAAAAAATTAAAGTACGAAAACAAAAATGCAGCAAAAAAGTTACTTGTTTAAGAGGGCTCAACACTTCTCAATACTCTTCTCTCCTTTCTTCTTTCATCAATTGTACCACATGGACCCATTTAGTTACTTACAGTGTCGGCCTATGATTAGAAACCTCAATATATATGAAAATAAACGATTCTCCTTGTACCCAAATTCAAGGGGTGATCCGAAAATGCAGTTCTTTATTCTCAGCCATAGATCTTTAGATATTCGAGGAAAATTTGTTGCTCGTCCTTTGGTTCTGAAGTTGTGAAGAGAGAGAGGGAGAGAGAAGTTTGGTGGTCAGCAGCATAAGAAAGAAGTAGGGCCTTTAGAGGGTGAAAAAAATATAAAGAGGAAAAGCTTCAGGAAGCCTGGTTATGATTTATAGGATCAATTATTGGGTGGTAATGACCTGGATACCCAACCCATGGAAAAACCCGACCAACTGGGCTGTTCAGTCTGTTTTCAACTCGCGGGAAAAAAATGTGAGGGGTCTGACTAGCAGGTCTAGTGATGGCTTTACTCCGCTCTTGATTACCCTATTCACAGGTAGCCCTTATCAATTATAAACTGTTGCACCCTCTTCTAGATAGCTCTTTCTGTGGACCCTCTTCCAGAAGTTTATCTGAAAACATGCTTACACCAGAAAGGTGACCAAGATTTCTTATACTAGCCCAATATGTTCATATTTTTGGATAATGTGAGTTTCTCCCCAATTAATAATATGATATAAGACTTCCTCCTAAAAGATTCTAAATTAGAGTTAATATTTGACCCCCTAATTGCTTACTTCTTCCATGTGAATCCTTTCTTCTATAGAGCACTTGAAGTGAAAAAAGAAAAACTAAATCTTACAAATCCTAAAACTAAATTTAGTCAACAATCAATCTAGAGTTTAACAAATCCTAAAACTTTATGCCGAAATGGAATACTGAAAGGGTTTTGTGACTATCAAATAAAGCATGGTTAGCTTAAATATAGAAGTCCACACACTTGTAGTGATCGCAGACCCTTCTGCGTAAAAGAGGTTGCAGACCCTTCTGCTTAAAAGAGGTTACAGACCCTGACTCAGAGAGTTTGGAATTGAACCCATTAATTGTGAAGTTGAATTAAATCCTTTGTTTTATATACAATTGATTTATCCTTCGAATGAATTTGGATTCAGTAGTTCATGGCAATACCATCCCACCATCCATGAAAGTAGTTGTTGATGCCAAAAATCAGACATCACAGTGAAACGAATTAAAATTACAATGAAGGTTGTCTCGCGCAAATAATACGACAAAAGTGTTTGCCACTGAGAAGGTTGTCTCATTGATTATTGAGGATCCATTCACCAACTCACACATAAGCGTGCGAGCACACATGCACTGACATATACATGTGTGTATGCGCACGTGTATATATGTATACGTATATAAACTTCTTTGTATTTCAACCCCCCGTCCCCAATTCGCCATTTCATCTTCTCAAATCCATAAAAGTCCCCAACTTTGGTGTAAAACTTCTATTCTTGCTTCTTTTCTTTGATCTATCATTTTTCAACTGATGTTTCCCCCATTTGTATTCAATGGTTCATTGATTGTGTGTTTGATGTAATTGTGTTGGGTATATGTACCATACTTTGTATATATGCAAAGAACACAGTTAAACCTTGGGATTTGTATTTTGAAGAAGAAAGGTATCTTGGTCTGATAGAATATATGTTGAAGCAGGATAACATGGTTTGGCTATAGGGAGTGTAATTTATAATGTTTAGGCGGGCAAGTCTAACATCATATTACAATTACAGGAGAAGTAAAAAACATCATCCCCCCCTCCCCCTCCCCCCCCCCCCCCCCCCCCCCCCCCCCCGCGGGTCTCTCAATGCGGGGCATAAACGCGGACCTCTGAAACAACACAAGGTGACATAGTGCTTCTAAAAAAATATTAAGTTGACAATAAAACAACATTATTTTAATTCTACTAGAAATCCAACTATATTTGTGCAGCCACTTCAAAAAGAAGAAACAAAAAGAGTTACACTTTCTTCTTTTTTGTTTTTTTAATTTTTTTTAAGATAAGCAATGTGGTTTGCCTTATCTTTGAAGCCCCTACCCTAAATTAATAAAGAACAAAAAATGACAAGTGCTCATATTCTCTCCCTAATTGATCTTCCTCAAGTAATTGATCTTCCTCAAGAATTTTTAGGAGATCAACCCACTTGCTTGACCCCATACTTATTGCAATGGATCAACAAGTCTCCCAATCTTTATTACGAATTTCCTATATCTATAATTGATTAGCAGGCAGTACCTCTATGTTATTACACACTAAGATAAGGTGAGTTCTAGATTCCCTTAAAACAAAGAAAAAATACATTTCAGTCCCTAAAAGTACACATTGACTTCCCATCCCTTTAAAAAGTAAAAATAAATGTTGCCTCAAAAGCTTGTAGGGGAGTTTCCAAGGCAGCATCCTCTCCTGTTGGATAGTGTGTTTGAATATGTTAGAAACTAATAGTAAAAAATATGAAACACTTTGCGTGTCTGATCAGTGGTCTGGTGTGGTAACATCAGCAGCAAAGCCTTGAATATAGCAATACACAGATATTTGTTCTCAAATACTCTGCTACTCTTTCCCCAATTGCTTTCCAGTAATGTAGTAGGGTCCCAAAGGCCTTTCCTTCTTTACAAAGCCCGCCATTCAGGAGACCTCACCCACTCGAATCCTAAAAATGGTGACAAAACCTATTACGCTCTATCCATTTTTATTCTTTGTTATATCACATGCAACAATGAGTATCATTTCTCATTATAGAGCAGTGCTTCTCATTGCGTCCCTTTTGTTGTGACCATTATTCGTTTTTTCATATATTTTTGTTGTACACACTAGAGGCTTTCATTCAGTTGGTCTTCTAAGCATAGTGTTGCATTTGAACGTTACTTTCTGAATAGAGTGGGTTTAGAGTTTGATTCAGTGCACTTATAATTGTTATGCTTTGTGTCAAATTTGTTCAGAAAATAATACTAAACTTGCTTAAATACTTTGGAAAGCAAGTTAGTCTTATTCGGAGTTCTGCCTTTTTTAGGGAAATTATTTCATTTTTCATTTGAAAATCGTGCATATTATTTATAACAGGTTGCAATTACTCCGGTATCCCTTTCTTCACATGTAGAGATGGACACTCAAGAAGCTGTATCTAGTTGGATTTCTGCTGCACTTCAAGCCGATCAATAAAGCTTCCTTCGTGGGATCTTTAGCGGTCATCCGTAATTTCATGTACATTTGATGCGGCAGTGACAACAAGTTAGTCATTATTTTAACTCGTCTGTGGTTTAGTTGTGCCTGCCCTTTAAATTATTAATATTTTTTTTTTCTGTCACACCATTGGGTTTAGTCTTTTACTTTTTTGTTGTGGAGAAAATGCTTTCCACATTGATTTTTTTGTGGTTGGGCATGTTGTAAGATGTCAGTTCGTTTTTTTTTCTTTACCGCTGACAAAATTGTGTCTTTGGTTTTCTTTCCCATTTTTTTCCCAATTTAATTTGGTGAAATGGGTTGTATCATTTGTAATTTGTTCATAGTGTAACTGGATATGGCCAGATTGGAATTATAGATCCTGTGATTTAGCAGGCGGTGTTGTTTTTTAGGTATATATTGAGCCCTTTCATCGGCCTCAATGTTGAATTGTTGTGAAAATTTAATCAATAATAGTTCGACTTAGTTGTGGATATAATTATTGGGTTGATTTCAAAACAATGCATTTTTACTTCGGCCCCCAAACTACAAGAAGAAAAGTGTATTTTGTTCAAAATTCGCCATCTATTTAACAAATTTGCATCAGTATTTGGTACTATATGATACATGCGTTTGATATAAATTTGTTAAAAAACAGTATTAAAAATCTAAGGGCCCGTTTGGTTTTCTATTCAGAATACTCGATTTAAACGTTTTTAAATACAGTATTAAAATTCAGTTTTTTGTGTTTATAATTATTGGTACGCGTTTGGTAAACTTGTTTTTAAATATAATTTTTTGAAAATGACAAAATTGGCAAAATATATATAAATATATAATACAAATGTAAACGTACGTACGTACATACATACGTACGTACATACATACATATATATATATATATATATACATACATATATATATATATATATATATATATATATATATATATATATATATATAGAGAGAGAGAGAGAGAGAGAGAGAGAGAGAGAGAGAGAGAGAGACTCATGTGTACATTAAATTTGCACATTATTTTTTTAAAATAGTAAAAAAAATATTTTTGAGCTGATTTTTTTTATGTGATATTTAAACATTTCAACGGATCCATATAAAAAAAATCAGCTAAAAAAAACGTTTTTTGCTATTTTTAAAAAATCGGTCAAACTATACATGAAATGTCATTATATATATATATATATATATAGGGAGAGAGGTTCACAAGTGGACCAAAAGAATGGACCTTAACAAAAAACACATAATAACACATTAATTTTAATTCCTATAGTGTAATTGGTCCGCGCCAGCTGCACCAAATACGTGTATCGATCGATCCCCCACCCCCTCACACGCCCCCCACCCCACCCCACCCCACCCCCATGGCAACCCTGCTGTCATAAGGGCTGCCACAAGGGCTGCTATGGTGATGGTGGTGGTTGTGGGGGTGGGTGGGGGCGGTGGGGGGTGGGGTGGGGGGATAGTGGGGTGAAGGTATGGTCTCGGGTGCCGCTGGCGCGGACCAATTACACTATAGAAATTAAAATTAATGTGTTATTATGTGTTTTTTGTTAAGGTTCATTAAAAAGTTCATTTTTTTGGTCCACTTGTGACCCTCTCCCTATATATATATATATATATATATATATATACACAAGATTACTTATATTTATATTATTAAATTAAATTATATAATATACTAAGATCTATATGTTAAATAATACTATCAATAGATACATGATACTTGTATATAATTTTGAACATGTATTATTAATCTATGAAATAATATAAAATATATATATACACAAGATTACTTATATTTATTTTATTAAATTAAATTATATAATATACTAAGATCTATATGTTAAATAATACTATCAATAGATACATGATACTTGTATATAATTTTGAACATGTATTATTAATATATGGAATAATATAAAATATACATAAAGTACACATGTATTAAAAAATATTATCAATTCTTGTATATATATATATATATATATATATATATATATATATATATATTTATTTATTTATAAGAATTATACACATATTAATGTATTATGTATGTATATTATATATTAAGGTATAAATGCATTAAAATTTAAAAATGAATGATTCCTAGTTGAAAAATAAAAAACAGAAGTTATAAAACACTCTTTTGATGTTTTTGAAAAACTTGATTATAACACATAAATATTATTTTATATTATTTAATAAAATAAATATAAGTAATCTTGTGTATATATATATTTTATATTATTTCATATATTAATAATACATGTTCAAAATTATATACAAGTATTATGTATCTATTGATAGTATTATTTAATATATAGATCTTAGTATATTATATAATTTAATTTAATAATATAAATATAAGTAATCTTGTGTATATATATATATATATATATATATATATATATATATATATATATATATATATATTAATTTATTTATAAGAATTATACACATATTAATGTATTATGTATGTATATTATATATTAAGGTATAAATGCATTAAAATTTAAAAATGAATGATTCTTAGTTGAAAAATAAAAAACAGAAGTTATAAAACACTCTTTTGATGTTTTTGAAAAACTTGATTATAACACATAAATATTATAATTTAGTGTTTAAAAACAGGTTATCAAACGCAAATTTTTATCAGAATTATATTTAAGCATAAAAAACAGATTTATAATCGCAAAACAAACATGTCCTAACAAATTTGTTCAAAGCTCAAACTTCCTTGAGTTAAATCTGTTGAATTTATATAAAATCTTGGATAAAATATGATAAAAGTGTAAAAGAATAGTTGATTTATTTATTAGTACTCCAATTACTACTGCTACTGGTTGTATATTTGAGTGGAGGTACAAGCATTTGAACAATTGGGGGCTGATTTTAGGAGCAGAGTGATTCTATAGTGACCGAACTTTTGACAGAAAGTTGATCGACTGAAATAGGTGTCAAGTTTTTATTGATTGGTTTTTGGGTCTCACTGACGTGGATCCTAAAAATCAACCAATAAAAACATGACACATATTTCAGTCGGCCAACTTTTAGTTGAAGGATAATTAAAAACATATCAATAATAGAACTTATATTAGGAGAATACTAGCATACAAAGCTACCCCCCCCCCCCCCCCCCCCCCCCCGATGCACGAGCAGTGTGCAATAAAAAATAATATAAAGATAATTAAAAACTTATCTTGCAAAAAAAAAATACTTTATAGAATTTTAATAAATTGCATGTTTTATACTTAATAAAAGATTCAATGTCATATCATAAATTCCATTTTTTTTTCTATTACGTTGCATAAAATAAATTTAAAAAGATAATATAACATTATTGTACCAAATGTAGAAAATGCATTTCAAATATAATATCTTCAGTAAAAAAGGAAGGGGCGGAGAGAGGAAGAAAATTTAGATGGTGAGGGTAAATCACACGCGGAGGGAGGGCTTACTTGAGAAGGAAAATTCAATATAATTTATCATTTAAATTTTGAAAATAGCTCATGGCAATAAAACCAATTCTAATGTTTGTAAGTTCAGCCTATTAGGCACTCCAGAACAAACAAACTACTATTGTTCTAGAAGTATAAATTATTTTCAAGCCCATTAAAATATCCATTTAAACAAACAAATATATCTATATATAACAAATAAACTCACAACAAAAACACAACAATAAGTAAATAATTTAATTGATTCAGTGGCCTCTAATGCAAAACTATTATAACCTTAACCGAAAAGAAATCATTAAGGAAAGGGAAATAGTATAAGTGAGGGAGTATAAAGAAAATAAACAAAAGAAAGGTAAAAAATGGTAAATAAAGAATCATCAAAGTTTTACCAAAATTAATGTATTATACAATCTTAACACAGAAAACGTGGCTATTATACAAACATAGGAGGATGTTTCTTAGATTAAGAATGAAATAAAAGTAAAATATATAAATATAACTATAGGTAAATAATTTTTTTGTTATCTTTATTAGACTTAGTCACTCCACCAGGTTGAGCTTTTCTACTGAGGAACCGCCTTCACATCCTATTGCTCACATATACCTTGTTTAGTGTTATATTTATAATTTTAATCGGGTCTTGAGGAAATTATTTATAAAGCACTGCCCAAGTGAATTTCACCATTGTAATAGTAAAAAAACATGATAAGTTAGACATGGTTCTAAAACTACTATCAATGAAGAAATTGCACAAATATATTTGGTAAAAAAAAATTCAAAATCCTAAAATAAACACAACAAATGCGAACTCCAAATCAAAAGTGGATATAAACAAAATAAATTACACTTGTAGTGTCATGTCTTTAATAATATAGTTTTTTATTGTCATCGTAAAGAATTTTTGAAGCAAAATTCAAATAATTTTTAGTGTGCTTTGTACAGTTGCCATATAATTTAAACCTTTATCTCTTTATTTTTTCTAAACATCCGTAAATAGATTTAAATTAAGGTTAAATTATTAAATAGTCCCTACTATAAATATATATTTTTTAAAAAGGACACATATTTTTAGTTTAACCCATTTAGTCCCTCAAGCACTCAATATTCACTTATTTTTAGAGGTCCGCGCCAGCGGCACTCCCTCTCCAAAATATGTGGCAAAGGACTTTTTGAGGCAAAATAAAAAAGTTTGGACTAAATGGGTATTAAAAAATGTCCGATGGACTATTTGGTATATGTTCCTTTAATTAAGGAGCATAACATTACACATGGCTGTGCCATGACACACATCAGCAACACGTATGACAAGTAAGCACCATGCGTTCAAAACTACCAACACAAAACAACGAACTCAAAACCAAAACGCACATGAAAACCATATGTTCTAAAAAACCCGCCTAGGCTTAAGGTTTGAGAGAAACGTCTCCCCTTACGCGTTTCACGCCTTATTCTTGGTAAAATCCTTAAGACGCACTTTTTTCTAAAAACAATAATGCTTTAGTGAAACGATGTTGCCTTTTAAAGAATTTGTTTACAAACCGACTCATCCAAAATAATCAAATAGTATTTTAATTTGCATATATTCAGACATATTTTTATGATTTGTGCAATTTTTGTATTTTAATAACCTTATTATGGTTAAAAAACATTAAAATATATTAAGAAGGCCTAAACGTTTTTTCACGCCTTTTTATGCCTATGGCCGCCTAGGCTTCTAAGGCCTAAGGCTTGGCCTCCACGCCTCAATCACGCCTCGCGTTTTTTAGAACCTTGACCCAACAACCTCCGGAGCATTTTTTTACTTCATTCAGCCATAGTGGAGCGACGAACAAATTGCAACACCAGCACCATAGATCAACAACAAGATCACTTGAGGTATAGACATTTTTAGAACCTCCGGTTATTCATTGGATCTATCTGGAAGTAAATGGAATATATGTGGAGGCAAAAGATGAATATAAATATGCTAAGATTAAACAAAATGAATTGGAAAAAGCCTCAAATGAAGTCACATTTACACAATCAATGTGAACATTCACGAAGTAAGTTGAATAGATGAGTTGGGAAGATGAATTGAGCTGTCGGGAAAAGAACAATTGAAATGGACGTTGGAAGTTGATTACTGGTTTTCTTCCTGAGGTGCCATGTGGCTAAATGGATGAGTAGGTTTTTTTTATTGTTGTCTTCCGTTTTATAATATAC
Source organism: Sambucus nigra (assembly GCA_949130495.1). Taxonomy (NCBI): domain Eukaryota; kingdom Viridiplantae; phylum Streptophyta; class Magnoliopsida; order Dipsacales; family Adoxaceae; genus Sambucus; species Sambucus nigra. Next base: position 74,863,244 of record OX422210.1, on the reverse strand, counting down.
TAGGTATAAACCCGCGCGATGCGCGGATTACACTATTGTGATCCTCATGTCGTAGAAATCATCCATATATATTATCAGATGGTGATACTACCAATTGTATAGTTGGGCAGAAAAAAATTAAAAAATTCATAATTTTTATTGCTTAAAATATTTGAATATTACCCCTAGAATTTATGAAATGCAAAACTACTTACCGTTATCAATATATCCAGTGTTAGAAAAGGTAAAAAAATATATAGTAAAAGAGTTCCTTCAAATTGGATAATAGATCATCTATGCATATATTGTCAAGGGAGACAACAAATGTGTCTGTAATAATTTTCTTTTAAAAAGGATGAATATTCATTAATATCATAGAACATGATATATATATATATATATATATATATAACAAACAACAAAAATAAATATTAGAGTTTATTTTATTATATTTTTTTATCCTTTTTTTAATTTTAATATATTAAAATCATCTTGTGGTTAACTTTGGGGGGGAGGGGTATTTTTGAAATTTTTAATTTTGGGTTGTGAAATTTTAATTTTGTGAAGTGTTTGAGAGATATTTGTGTGTTAGGGGCCATTTTAATTTTTTTTAGTTTTCAAAGAAATATAAAAAATAAAAATAAAAAATTATAAAATAAATGGAAAGAGTACAAAGTAGTAGATATAGAGCATATTTATAAAAAAGGCTTAGAGGTAATGAGTGATATTGTCCTATCAAAATTTCCATCCATGTCTAGATTGAACGTGTACGAAATTGATAAGCCTCTCAAATCCTATTTAAATTCTATATGCACAGTTCTTTACATACAAATCATAAACAATAGTTTTTCTTCTGATTTCATGGGAGAAGACTTAAAACTGTAAAACTTTATTTCTCAGTTAAAAGAAAAAAAAATACTTTGGTGTGACTGAAAAAGGATAAAAATGAAATTTTCATCAAAAGTAAATGCAGAAACTTCATTAGAAATAAAATAAAAATAAAGAAGCTATAAAAATAAAAAAGTAGAAGAAGATTAACCATATCGTTATTCACCTTTTTTTTTTTTGTAAGAATCACCATAAAAATAAAAAAGCTATAAAGACCCATATCTTTATTCACCTCTTTTTTTCTGTAAGAATCAGTATAATCTCATTTCTATTCGAATGAAAAATTGATTAACCAATACAACTATTCGCCCTTGGCCTTCCTCTCACTCTCACCCATTACTTCATCAACAGTTCTCTCTCTCACCAATTATTTTCTCTCTCATATCAACAACTACACATTACTATTTACCTAGAAATCAACTACAACCGTCAAAAGAAACCCACATCACCTTGCAAACTTAATACCAAAAAAAATGATGGAAGAAGCCCACATCACCAAGTAAACTTACCACCAAAAAAATTGATGAAAAATCCCACTAGTTGCTTTTATCGTTGATTAGAGAAGCTCTGCATGCGATAACTGACCAACTCTAAGGGATCAGTTGCCAAGCCCATTTTCTCCGTTTCTCTTCAATAGTTGCTAATGCCGATGGCTAAATCAACAACTGTATAACAAGATTCAAACCAAAGATTTAAAAATCAACAAAAATGAATTACGAAGAATTTTTAAATGGGTAGATAAAAAAATAAAAAATAAAAGGAATTACAGATCTTTACCTCCTCTGGAAATGAATTTTTTTGATGGAAGGGGAAATGAAATAAAGCTAATGTGGTTTTTATAGGTGAAGGAGGAACTAATATTGAGTCATTCATTGTATCAGAAGATGTAAGGTGAGAAGGTGGAGAGACGTGTGGAGAGGAAGAGTTTTTTTTTCTTTCTTATTTTCGAAACATTAGTAAGAACATAATTTACTTAGGTGGAGAATGAAGAGTTTTTTTCCTAACAGGCAACAACATTTACTTTGGTGGTAATCATAATGGGAATGGAAAAATGAAAGGTTTTATGTGCATTACTGATTGCCTAGAAAATTAGAGTTGAGAGGAGAGTGAAAATACTCTTAAAATTAGAGTGCCACGTGGACACTCTAAATGAAGAAGAGTATTTAACTCATGTATAGCATTTTAGAGTAGATAATAGATAATAGATAATAGATTTTAGAGTATATAATAGATAATAGATAAATAGATTTGGGAGAGAGAGTTATGCCAAAGATATATGTTCTGATTCATTTATTTATGCATTTATTGTTTGAAATAATTTTACATTGTTGACACCTATTGATAATTAACAAAGTTTGATAAAAGAATAATGCTGCTCTACCGATCCCAAGTACATACTTAGTGCAGGGTGCCTAGGTGGATAGCACTAACAAAGCAAAAAAAAATCTTTTGCTTAGACAAAAAAGAAAAAAATGTTAAGATAATGTGAAATGAGATAAAAATAAAATTAAAATTATTAAAATAGTAATTTTGTTTTTTTAATTACTTTTTTTTTAAAAATTAGTTTTAACTCATTTAGTCCCTTAAACACTCATTTACCGAATATTCTCTTATTTTTACAGACCGCACCAGTGGCACTCAATATTTTTAAAGTTAATTTTTTTTAATTAGCCCGGCACTATCTCTCGGGTGTCTAGTATTATTCTTTTGCTTTTTTAAAAAACTTATTTTTAACTCATTTAGTCCCTCAAACACCCATTTACTCAATATTCTCTTATTTTTAAATGTCCGCGCCAGCGGCACCCCTTATTTTTAAACTTAATTTTTTAAAATAATTTTTAACTCATGTAGTCCCTCAAACACCTATTTATCAAATATTCTCTTATTTTTAAAGGTTCGCGCCAGTGACACCCCTTATTTTTAAACTTAATTTTTAGAATTATTTTTAACTTATTTAGTCCTTCAAAAAACCATTTACCCAATATTCTCTTATTTTTAAAGATCCGCGCCAGTGGCACCACTTATTTTTAAACTTATTTTTTTAAAATTATTTTTAAATCATTTAGTCACTCAAACACCCATTTACCCAATATTCCCTTATTTTTAAAGGTCATCGCCAGCGGCACCCTTTATTTTTAAACTTAATTTTTATTTTTATTTTACAATATTTAAAACAATTTTTTTATTTCTTAAAACTGTTTAAAAATGTAAAAAAAAGTTTTTTTTTTTAATTTATACTAAACTCACTTTTATTTTTTTAAACAGTTTTTCTAAAAAAAAATAAAAAATTGTTATATTAAAATAGTGCTTTTTAACAATATATTTTTTTTCTAATTTGTGAAAAATATTTTTTTTCTATTAGAACATTTTTTCTAAAATAAAAAAACAAACAAAAAACCTTATTAAAACTATACCATATTTTCTCAAAAAGAAAAACAAGCATCCAATAAAAGAGTGCTACCTACCAATGTGTACTAAGTGTGTGCTAATGGCCGGTAAGCCTAGCAGTACTCTTGATAAAAACAATCAATGTACTGAAGACATTATTGTGCGAGTCAAATCTTGTCGTATTCATAATTTGATCAAAACAATCAATGCAATGAAGACATTACTGCGCGAGTCAAATCGTGTCAATAAAATATGTCCTCTATATTATTTTCTCTTCATGAAACTATTATCATTCAATCTTCCTTTAGATAATATTAATTTAGTCCTTCTTAAGATAAGATAAATATTTATCTTATCTAAAGGATATTTAATGACAAATTACTATGATAAAAATGAAAAGTACAAAATTCTTTCTAAAGGAAGGATTTATATTACTATACCAAAACTAACAAATTGTCACGGTCATTGATCATGAAAAATTAGAGTTGTCACGATCAATGATCGTGACAAGTCGGGGGTGAACCGTACTTGTCACGATATAACACCTCATTGTCACGATCTTTTTGTTATCCAAAAAAATGGGGTGCAGAAGGGCTTGACACGGTCATGGAAACAAGGATTAAGAGGGACTAGCGTTGTCACGATCATGACATGTGACAAGTATTCTAGTCACGACCGTTCTTGCTATTATATTACGTTTTCACCTTCTAATGCCCTATTTTAAACCTTAAACCTCAGAATTTTCAACATATGAATTAAAAACTCTTATTAGATTCAATCAACTACAAACTAAAAATTGAAATCTACATTACATTCCAACAAAAACCACAAAAGTAAATCCATGTTACATTTAACAACCAAAGTATATGTACTCATAGCGAGCATTACACCCTCACCGTCCACCCAATCAAAATCACAAAAGTAAATCCATATTACATTTAACAACTCAAATAAATCTACTCACCTAAATAATTTAAATTTAATTTTAAGTCCGAGTTGTCATCGAAAATGAATTGATAGTTGTTAGGATCATTTAGGTCATCCATGCTAGCGGTGAGACACTTTGGCAGGTGCAAGACGATTGATCACAATTCGTTGTTGGTATACTCTGAGTAGAACATTTGCTTGTGCTTTTGAAATGCACAAACAAACAGTTCATCATTCATATTCTCTTTGCTCTTCATCTTGGATGACTCTACAATTGTCATATTGGTAACAAAATCGACCTTACAAGCATTCTTGTACTAAACTCTTACCCAATCATAGTATAACACAACCTCTTTGAGATTTACATAGTCTAATTCAAAAATATTTTAAATAACACCATAGTCAGTCAATTCCTCTTCAATTAGGTTTTCGTCTTAGCACTCGTCCTGAAATACGTAGGAGCTTTCATTAAAAACTTGCGGTTTTGTATTTCAGTCATATATTGCTCGTGCAAGTTCAAGTTGGATATAAACCACTCAGCCGATACTTTTTAAATTCGTGTGCCACCAAATCATATTGGCGAGAAGAGCAAGCTTTGACGTGATATCATCCATTTTCAATAACTAAAATTAAGGATTACATAAGTATATATTATAAAGCGTGTTATCATTTATCATTTAACAAGGGACGTTCGACGTAATAATTACCTCATGTAACACCTAAGGTCTGAATTCATCATCTAAATGTGAAACCAGCCGGACGCGTTATATTTCTATATTGAATTGCAAACTATATTAAGAAGGTGATCAATTATCTTAGATAACGACACAAAGTAAAATTAAAACATGAGCGTACTTTCTCCATTTGTCAACATCTTAATGGCATTCAAACATAAAATGACCCACTTTATCATATTATAAACTTTTGAGTTTAACACGCTCGCCCATGACTAACCCCCCCTCATCGGCCAACTCATATCCATAATCTCCAAATCGCTCGCGGTTCGAAATAGACATTCCAGTGATAGGGTCGGGCATATAATCCTTAGCAAACATAAATGCCTCTATAATTTTGTATTCCTCTACGACAGATCCTTCAATGTACCTTATTTTCTTAACATACTCTTTGAAAACTTTCATTAATGATATTAAAGTAATTAAAACTCATAAACCCATATATAAATATATTAAAACTTTCATCAACTTATATATTAACAAGTATACCTTTTAAATGGGTACACCTATCGATACCTTACCGGGCCACAAACAAGCGACTCATAGCATAAATGCACCAATGAGTGAATACTAATGTCAAACAATGTGCACCCGGGGGGGGGCTTCACCAATACACAAGTTGATTTTATGGCCATAATATGCTTTTTGTTAACTACTTTTGCACACAGTAGTGTGAACTAAAGGTTTATCTCCCTCCGTAAATCCTTATGCTTAGAGAAAAAATGCTTAAACAATAAAGGGACCAATTGCATGATCACATGCCAATCGTGAGACTTGAACTTTTATAGATTATGTGTGACATAGTTTACAATCCTCTGCAAATTGGATGAAAAATTATAGGGTAATTTCATGTTATGCAGTGTGTATAAAAGTACCTTTTTTCTTCGCTCATTAATGTATATGCCCCAGGGAACATTATATTCCTCCCACTACTATGCTCTTTCAACCCTAATTGCGTCTTAACTTTTAACTATTAAAAATCGTGCCTTGCCTTTTCTCCATCCTTTGAATGAATTCCACTTAACACGTGCTTACAAGATGTTCGATGATGGTCTTCTCGGCATGTATGATATTTAATACACGGCGCACGGGGTTATTCTTCTACCACGACAAGTCAAATAAAATTAACCTTTAAGATCATCCCTCATTTTCTCGTCATCATTCTCAATATGGCTCTTTTTCTGCTTGGCCTTCTTGAATATAGGATTTTTCCCTTATGTTCGACACCACCTGAAAAAAAATTAGCAATTTTATCTAACCTGAACTTATGATTGCTAGGAAAGCATCTCCTAGGAGAATGATAAATAATCTTGTTATTTTCCTTCAGAAATTGAGATCCAATTTTATCTCCACAAATAGGACAACCAAAGTAACCATGAACTTTACAACCTAATAAAGTCTTATAAGTTCGAAAATCATGGATTATCTAGATTAACATAGATTTAAAAGTGAACTCATTCTATTTGCCAGAATAAAATTCTTTCACGCCCGCAACCCACAATTCATTTAATTATTCTATTAATAGTGACAGAAGACATCAATGTCGTCACTTCGTACCTTTATCCCAAGTATCAACAAAGAAAACATAAAAAATTCCAGTTTCATGCACACTGGAGGATGGAGATTAAGGGATGCTAAGATCATTGGACCATACACTTTGATTATTGCTTAGCTGACCGAATGTATTGAACCCATCTATTGATATTGCCAAATTAACATCTACATTTTACGTTGGTGAAGTTTGGTTAATTAAAATATATGGATTTCCAAACGATTGAATCAATCAGATGATGCTTGATATTATCCCTTACTTCTGCTCTAGCGTGCCAATTCACTGCCGCCTCTATCCATGGTACCGTGATAAATCTCTTCAACTTGGGACCAATGGGGAAATATTTCAATACCTTTTGAGATACTTTGCAAGTGCGCCTCTCTTATCATTCAGACCAAGTTCTAGGGCAAATCTTGGTTCCCCGCATACTGGACAATGATCATCAGTTTTGTATTCCTTTTAATATAATATGAAATTATACTTGTATACATGAACTGATTTATAATTTATTTGTAACCCTTTCAAACTTTTCTTCATACTTGAACAGTTATTTAGCAGCGTGTTATATTTAAAGGAAAAAATCCTTCACCCACTTCAGAATTCCAGTCAAGCTATTACCAGACAAACAAAAAAGGCTCTTCAACCTATGCAAACCAACCATGACATATAATGCCGTATGAACTTTATTGATGTTAGGTTACAATGCTTGTGTCGATTTGGCTTTCAAACTTAGGTAGTCATCGTCAAAGTTTATCTCAACATAGTTATGAGCACTCAAACCTTCTTCACAAGGATGACTGTCTTCCTTATCACAGGGAATATCTGAATCCTCATTGTATAGCAAAACATGAAGTACGTAAGAATTATCTACTAGGCCATATAACATATTACACTCTAGGTTATCCTCCTCTAATTCCACCGCTTGCCTACTTGAACGTTGTTCCGGGACAAAAGGACAATGTATTTCCCCATGAAAAACCCACTCCCGGTAATCGTAGAAAATACCCCATTTAAACAAATGCAATTCAACTATTTTCCCTTAAATAGTTTACCACCTTTACAACATGTGTAAGGACACGAGAACTCTTTAATATTGATACACCGCTTTGTAAATTTTACAAACTCGTTAACACCTCTATGGTACATAACCCCCATCCACTATTCGTATAGAGGATACCCCATCATAACTTGTAGTAATCCTTACCTACCATGTGTAAGCATATAGGGCAGTTAAATCATTAATTAAATTAGACACAAAAACAACCAAACAAGCGCAACCAATCAACAACCCAACAAGCGCATATTTGACATATATTGTAATTGTAGTTTTCAAAAAAAGTTTAACGAATCAACTACAAATTAATAATTATCAATACTCCCCGTGATTTTTTGAGCCACAGAATCTTTGTTAAAAAAGTTAAAATTTCGAAAAAATAATTTTTGAAATCTATTTAATTTTGGTATGTAAATATGTTGGTTTTTATATATAAAAATAAGGTTTTAAGTGGTATTTAAATCGGGATTAAAATTTGGAAATTGTAACTTTTTATATAAATTTGGGGAGGATTTGGCCTAAGGAGGGAAAAATAATTTGACCATCCGACCGAGCTAATTTTTTTACAACAGCTTTGTCTCGCCATCAACTACAATGTATCAAAATATCAGCTAATTCGGATGGTTTGATCGCCCGTAATATTTTTTAGTGTTTGTGTTTGATTAAGACTCTTTCTTTAAATCCTTTATATAATGGACGGTGTTGATACCAAATTTAGTCTGCTGACATAGACCAATCATTTGAAGACACGTGTCAATCTACGTGGAAAATACAAACACTTTCAACGAACAACATACTATCAGCGAGCAACGAGCAACTCAAGCGTACCGAGCAACTCAGGCGCCCCGAGCAACTTAAGCGTACTGAGCAACTCAGGCGGTCCGAGCTACTTAGCGTGCAGAGCATTCAAATCAAGAGAATCAAAAGACAGATACACATTAAATGCACATTATTATCGTACAGATGTATATGTCTACTAGATAACAACGCATTGTCCTTTCATATGTACAGCCTCAAGGCTATAAATACATTGTAACCTCCTCATAAGAAGGGGACTTGGGGGGATCTCTTGATAAACCTATCATCGAGATTCCAAATAAACAGTCAGCAATACAAAAACAGTGGACGTAGGCCATTTTCCTCAGGCTAAACCACTTTAAAAACCCTTTGTCTTATTAATTTCTTTATCTGTGATTGATTAATTAGAGATAATCTAGTTTTTTACATCAATAGATTGGTGCTGTCTGTGGAAAACGACTGTACTTAGTGTTTTTCACCAAAATAAGTCATCATCTATGGCTGAGAATTCGGAATCCAGTAATCGAAACACTGGGATCCCTCCAAACCCTTCTACTCCCCCAAATATTCAAGATCTGACTGGCATAATGGCTAATTTATCCCAAGGCCAAACAACCATGCAAGAAACCATGCGTCAACTTATAAAAACTGTTCAAAGTGGAGTGCCGATCCAATCATAACAACGAAGTGTTCAAAGAAATACCCATTTACCATCTTCAAGAACTAGAAGAACGTTATTCCCGGAGGCTTCTCAATCTAGACGTACTAACTTATATCATATTGAAAGATCTAGTGATCCTTCGTATCAACCAGGCCGGACTTCATCAGTACGATACTGATTCCTATCGAAATGTCACTCTCACCCCAGAAAGGACTAGTGCTATAGAGAGGCTGAGTAGAGTATCTCCTTTTGATCGATTGGGCCCTAGGAGGAATAGAAGTCCTCCTAGGATTGTATCGAGGAACTCTCAACGACCGTCCGACCTAAGGGAAGGCTCTGCTCAATCACGTCCAACAGCTCGTAATGAAAGGTTCCAAGAGGAAAAATCAACACGATCAGTTGCTCGAACCAATAGGACCGAAGAGGGAAACGAAGAATGAAAAGGCTGTATTGAAAGGTTGAAGGACAGATTAGGGGAAATGGCTAATGCCAAGAATCCTCTACAAAGAACTTTTGTCCAAGGAACACCATTCGTACAAGCAATAGTGGATTTTTCCACACCATCAAAGTTCAAAGCTCCTATGGTGACGCCTAAATACGATGGAAAAACTGACTCTTTCCTTTATATAGAACAACACCAAGCTGCTGCTGATATCTATGCGGTTCCAGATGAGATGAGATGCAGGGCGTTTTCAGGAACTCTCACCGGGTCAGCCCAAATGTGGTACAACAACCTTCCTCGGGGGAAGATTACGACTTTCCTTCAACTGGCAGAGCTGTTCATAGGGAATTTCTATTTTGGAGCAAAACCAGTTAAATGAGTAGCACACTTGTTGAGTGTTAGACAGAAGCCAGAAGAAAGTACTATGGACTACATTACTCGTTTTAATAACGAGAAGCTTGAGGTAATTGATTACGAGGATAAAACAACAATTACTGCTCTAATGAGTGGGCTCTTGCCAGATAAGTTGTACTACACTTTGGCCAAAGATCCGCCTAGGACCATGGCAGAACTGATGGAAAAGGCAGCCAAAATTATGAACACTGAGGAAGTCATGGCTACAAAGAAGAGTACAGACACTAAGGAGACCAAGGTTGAGGCCAGTAAAATCGAGAAGAAGGATCAGAAGAACAATGGTGGCAACAGGCAGTCGAAAGGTAAACAAGCACTGGAGCAGATGAGGAAGTATGGAAATTTTACTCCCTTAAAAGTGGACATAAATCACATTCTGGAGGAGATCAAGAACAACGAAGAGGTAGCCTGGCTAGGGAAAATGATGGCAGATCCTGACAAAAGGGACAAGTCCAAATATTATGAATTCCACAAAGACCATGGTCACACGACCAAACATTGCATAGCTCTCCAGAATGAAATTGAAGCACTCATCAGGTGAGGAAAATTGGCTAAGTATGTTGATCGCCAAAATGGTGGAAAGACCAACGACCGAGGAAGGCAAATATCTAAATCTCCTCGTCGAGCAAAAGAAGACAAGAAGAGAGACCATGAAGATAATCCAGAAAATGACCCCGATCTCCCCAAAAGACCAAGACACCCAGAGCGTGAGGAATTTTCAATCCATTTTGGGTCATTTGAATGTAATGTTATTACAGGTGGAGATGCAGGAGGTGGAGATCTTACTGCGGAGAGGAAAGCTTACCTCCATGAGGCTCAAGCCTGCTCATACATACAGCGAATAAACATGGCAGAAGATAATCGCCTGAGGAAGGTGAATAAAGACAAACTGGTCATTGGTTTCTCTAAAAATGACTTGGCAGGTGTACTATATCCTCATGATGACCCATTGGTAATCAAGATGAGAACGAAGGAAGTGGTGATTTCACGGGTACTGGTGGACAATGGTAGCTCTGGGGACATCATGTTTTACCCATGCTTTGATAGTTTGAACCTGAAGTTAGCCCAGTTGGAGCCCTATCATAGGCCCCTCCTCGATTTTATTGGCGAAAAGGTTTTTCCACTTGGGACGATTAAGTTGGATATGCTTATTGGTACATGTCCGTCTTGTCGAACAGAAAGAGTACACTTTTTTGTAATGGATAAAAATATCCAATCAGCTTACAATATCATCATGGGAAGGGTAGGTCTGAAGAAGTTCGAGGTAGTGCCATCTACTGTACATTAATGTTTAAAATTCCTAACCAACTTTGGAGTGGGAGTTGTGAAAGGCGACCAGAAAGTAGCTCGGGAATGCTATTATTCATTTGCCGAAGAGGAGGAATGCGAAGAATCCAGGAAGAAGACTACTACCTATCAAATGGATGAAATAGAAGATGAAGAGATTAAAATATTAGAACCTAGAGACGAGTCTCATCTCGTGAAGGGCCAGGTCATGGAGGCTACCAAAAATATCATTCTGGACGATGAACATCCGGAACGAATAACTCAAATTAGTGCATCACTGGATGTATCGATAAAACAGGAATTGATAGCATTTCTAAGGCGCAGAAAATAGAATTTTGCATGGAGTCATAAAGACATGCCAGGGATAGACCCGAGTTTCTTGTGCCACAAGATCAACGTGAACAAGGAGGTCAAGCCAGTGAAGTAGTGAAGCAGCGAAGAAGGGTGTTTAGCCATGAAAAGAACCAAGCTATACAGGAAGAAGTAGAGAAACTACAAAAATCCTCTTTTATTGAGGATGCCAAATATCCTGATTGGCTAGCAAATGTGGTTATGGTAAAGAAGAAAAATAACAAGTGGAGGATGTGTGTAAACTTCACTGATCTTAATAAGGCGTGCCCAAAGGATCATTTTCCTTTGCCCCGAATTGATCAACTGGTGGATGCTACCTCGGGACACGAATTTTTGAGTTTCATGGATGCTTATTCTGGTTACAACCAGATTAAAATGAAGCCTGAGGACAGGAAAAGTACCTCTTTTATAACCCCAAGGGGAACTTATTGCTATAATGTTATGCCTTTTGGACTTAAAAATGTAGGTGCATATCAGTGGCTGATGAATAAGGTGTTTACAGAGCAAATCAGTCATAACATGGAGGTTTATGTCGACGATATGCTGACGAAGAGCAAGAAAGCTGCTGATCATCTAGTTAACTTAGGTCAGACCTTTGACTAATTAAAGAAATATCAAATGAAGTTGAATCCCACCAAATGCATATTTGGGGTGCGAGAAGGTATGCTTCTCGGATATATTGTTAACCAACGAGGTATTGAGGCAAACCCTGAGAAGATCAAGGCCCTATTGGAACTACGATCTCCAACCACGAAGAAGGAAGTGCAAAGTCTCACAGGGCGAGTAGAAGCACTTAACATATTTGTATCACGAGCAACAGACAGATGCCTCCCATTCTTCAAAACACTCTGAAAAACTTTTGAGTGGAATGATGAATGCGAGAAGGCCTTTCAAGAATTAAAGAAATATCTGGGGACACCTCCATTGTTATCTAGACCAGTGATGGGAGAAAGATTATAATTTTATCTGGCAGTTTAAGAGAATGCAGTTAGTTCGACACTGATAAGAGTGGAGGACGGAATCCAAAAACCGGTCTATTACACCAGCAAGGCTTTTCGAGGAGTAGAGATCAGATATCCAAGGTTGGAAAAGTTAGCACTAGCACTAATCGAAGCGAGCAGAAGGATGAGGCCATACTTCCAAGACCATACTATAGTGGTGTATACTGATATTCCATTGAGACAGGCTCTGCATAAACCAGAGAAATCAGGAAGATTGATGTATTGGGTAGTAGAACTCGGTGAATATGATATAGTTTATGAGCCTAGATCATCACTTAAGGGGCAGGCAGTAGCGTATTTTATCACAGAGTTTACTCAATCTGATACCTCCGAAGAACATGAGTTTAATACAGACCAACATGTGGATGTTACAGGATCATCAAATTTAACCCCCGACCAACCTCTATTCATGGACGATCAAGAGAAGATAATCAACGAGCAGTGAGAAGTGTTGCGGGAAGACAAAAGGAAGCATTAAATATTTCACCAAGGATCTCTGTCTGACCAAGAATTTGATAATGAAGTACCTGTGTGGAATCTATATGTGGATGGCTCTTCGTGCACTACAGGCAGTGGAGCAGGAATTATTTTAAACAGTCCGGATGAGATTGATATGGAGTATGCTCCGCGCTTTCAATTTAAGGCTTCTAATAATGAGGCTGAATATGAAGCTATGATCGTGGGTCTAATTCTGGCCAAAACCATGAAGGCAGAGCAGGTCGTTGTATTCAGTGATTCACAGTTAATCGTAAATTAAATCCTGGGGGTGTATGCAACAAAGGGAGAATTAATGGTCAAGTATCATACGAAAGCAATAGAGGTTGTATCGAGTTTTCCTGTAGTTCAGTTAATTAGAATACCGAGATTAAAGAATGCAAGAGAAGACGCCCTAGCTCGATTAGCATCAGCCACATGCACCGAGCTACGAAGAACAATTCCAATAGAAGTCCTGGCTAGTCGGAGCATAGACGAAGATTTAATGATGAATTTCATTTCCCTTGACTTGGGACCTTCCTGGATGGATCCTATCAGGGCCTATATCGAAGAAGGGATTCTGCCACCTGATAAACTCATAGCTAAGAAACTAAAGTTTAAAGATGCTCGTTATGTATTGACCAGTGGTATTTTATACAGAAGAGGAGTTATAGTAGGATTACAAAGATGTGTCCATCCCTTCGAAGTTAAAGACTTGATCGAAGAGGTTCACGAAGGGTCCTGTGGAGCCCATGTAGCAGGTCAGACGCTTTTGCAGAGGATAACAACACAAGGCTATTACTGGCCAACGATGAGAGCTAATTGCGCAACTTATGCCAAGAAGTGCGATAAATGCCAACGTTTCTCTTCCATCCGAAGAACTCCCTAAGCATTGTTAACACCCATCATGTCCCCTTGGCCATTCGCCATGTGGGGGATAGACTTGGTCGGGCCACTTCCAACGACGAGGGGAAGATTCAAATATCTCATGGTTGCTGTGGATTATTTTACTAAATGGGTGGAAGCTGAGCCTCTCATTGATATGACATACGACAAAGTCTATCAATTTATTTGGAAGAATATTATTTGCAAATATGGTCTCCTACATGCGTTCATTACTGACCGTGGAACCCAGTTTGACAACAAGGAGTTTGCTGCATATTGTCATCAATCCAATGTACTGAAGATCCACTCTGCACCAGGCCATCCCCAGAGCAATGGGTAAACTGAGGTGACGAACATAAGCCTATTGAATGGTTTGAAAAAACGGCAAGATGATGTAAAGAAAAATTAGATCAACGAGCTACACTCTGTGTTGTGGGCCTATTGCACTACACCACGAACAGCAACTGGAGAGTCTCCATACATGTTGACATTAGTGAGGCTGCCATATCTGCCGAATTGGGTCTACCCACACATAGGGTGCTTAACTTCAACTCCCCTATAAGTGACTTAATGAGAAGATTAGACCTAGTTATGCTCAAAGAAGTCAGGGAAGAAGCAACAATCAGGAATGCAGCATATCAACAACGAACAGTTTTGTTCTACAATAAAAGGGTGAAGAAGTGTGATTTGAAAGAAGGGGATTATGTGCTGAAGAAAGTGATCTAAAAGCATAACAAACTGGAAGCCAACTGGTATGGACCTTACAGAGTAACTCCAATTGTTCGTCCAGGGACATACATAATTGAAACTTTGGAGGGAGAAGAATTCAAGAATGCATGGAATGCAGAACACCTGCGCAAGTACTATCAGTAATTGAAATTCCTATGTAATTCAGTTTCTTCAATATGAATAAAGTGATGTTTCACCCATTTTTCCTTCTTTGTTGAAATTTTTCACAATACTAGTGCTATACACTACACAAACCCAAATTCAGAGTAACATACCACGAACTCCGGTTGGTCGGCAATCCAATTACCACCAACTCCGGTTGGTCGGCAATCCAATTACCACCAACTCCGATTGGTCGAGAACTCAATACCACCAACTCCGGTTGGTCGGCAATCCAATTACCACCAACCACGGTTGGTCGGGAACTCAATACCACCAACTCTGGTTGGTTGGAAATCCAATTACCACCAACTCCGATTGGTCGGGAACTCAATACCACCAACTCCAGTTGGTCGGTAACTCATTACCACCAACTCTGGTTGGTCGGTAAATCAATAACCACCAACTCCGGTTGGTTGGTACCAAACTAGGCAAGAAACTGGACGACCTCCCGGGGCATCCAGTGTCTAGGCAACAAGGTAATCCATATGAGGTTACTACAACTAAGGAGGAAAATGTGATGAAAATCATTCAATTGCTTAGGCCCAAAGAGTGACAAGTCACTATAATCAAACAACAAATGGGATAAGTTCCAAAAACAAAACCGGATATATATATATATATATATATATATACTCACCAATGAATAAATAAGGACATTTTACAAATTGTTTCGAAGAAAATGAAATGTCAAAAGACTAAAAGTTTCTTTATTAAAACCAAGCAGATTACATATGTGAAATTGGATTCATTACATAAAAATGTCATATTCTATGGGCTTCTTTCCATCTGCTTTTGAAACAGGTTCCACCCCAGCTGGAGGGTCATCTAAGGCATAAGGGGAATTTATAAAGTTTAGATCTCGCAGCATTCTGACATTCATTATGGATGGTCGATCAAGCAATTATTCTGGATGAGCTATCTCAAAAATTGAATGAAGGCTGTAATTACCGAGATACTTGGAGATCAAAATTTGAGGAATATCACGGGGTAGAATCCAATCAAGATCAAGCTTGAAGGGAGGGACAGGCAAATCAAAAACTCCAGGATCATAATAATCCCACAGGAAATGACCTTGCTCCACCTTCAGGACAAATAAAGCATTAAACCACCCTTATTTATATCCCTCGTTGTTTGACTGCTGCAAACGAGCATCAAGATGATATAGAGCTTCATTATACCCAGCCACCAAAATTACCTAGGCTGTTTGTGAAATTGATAAGTTAACCTCTCAAGTTGCTCGTGGAGTTTCTTCACCAGAATTTCTTTACTTTCCAGAGCAAAACTTTGATTAGAGAGTTTCTCGGTGAAGTTCAGAATCTTCTTAGACATTTCTTCCAAGGCTTGGTTCTTCACCATCAACTGAATGACTTGATTCTCTAAAGTCGATTGAGTTCTCGCTTCTTCAATGGTGACCCGACCAGCCCTTGCTCTTCTACGAGAAGATCTTTCTCTACCACGAGTAGATGTGGAGGGTCCAACTCGTTTCAAAGTTTATAACTCATCTCATAAGTTAGCATTTTCTACCTCCAAGAAGGAAAAACCTTCATCATTAATGGGGACTAAGGCTCCCGAGGAAGAGGCAGCAGATTTAAGTTATTTTATTTCCTCCTGTAAAGCAATGTTTTCCTGCTCCAACAACTTGGCGATATGTCTATGCTCTTCAATTTTAACCTTCAGAACACTTTCCTTTTTCTCATGAGCAGAAATGAACTTGTCATATCCCTTGTCAGCACTCAATTGTTGGTACTTTTTCTCATAGCCTTGATGCAGAAGTGTGGTGGATTCTTTGTGCTGTTGTTGGAGTTCCTCGATCGTTCCTTGGAGATCTTCAATCATTTCATAATAGGACACATTGTTGGCAACAGCACGATCGAGCAGGCACTTCAGGTACTGATAAGCATCAATTGCTCATTCAGAGGCATCTAGTCCAAGGATATCAATGATTTGAGCCTCAGTAAAATCTGCATGACCAACTTTGAAATAGTAATTTTATTTCTTCATCAACTTTAAATCATGAGATGATAAAAGTTCCATTCTGGCCACAAACTAACAAAGAGAAGAAATAAAAAAATCAATAATGGTACGAACAGAGCAAGCAAGAGAAAAATTCCAGACGAACAGCAGAAGTTCAAATTTTATTCATCATAATAAAGGAAAACATAGTTCAAGGTTACATTCATGAAAACAGAAAAACAAAAAGACCCGAACAACTTTACACATTCTCCTTATTTCTTACGACTCCTTCGGATGGCTTGGATAAAGGGGTTGGTTGCTCGAAGAGCAATGACAGCTGCTCGACAGATGTGATGGCTGGTTGGAGTTGCTCGGAAGATTGAATAATAGGGACCTTCTCTTCTATCATCATAGAAGATCCATCTGAAGCAGCTTCATCTTCTTCTTCTTCTCGAGGAGAGGGAGGAGGGCCATGAGTATGCTGCTGGAACAACTCAGAATTCTCAGCAACCTTCAACTCCTTCAAGGCTGCTACCCATCCATCCCTAAAATATTTGACACTGGCATACTCCATTTGAGAAGACATGACAGCCAGGTTCTTGTTTCAGCCTTTGCCCAGCCAGCATTGAATGATTTTTTAACTGCAGCTTTCCTTTTTGCCTTCTCCGAGGAGGTCCTTTCTCTAAGGAGCTCCTCAGCAGACTTTAATTTTTCTTCTACCTCTATCTTATGTCGCTCAGCATCTTGGAGCTTGACGACATTTTCTTCAGCAGACTTAAGCTTGACTTCAAGCTCGCCATTATGTTGTTCGACCTCCTTCAATTTCTTCTCCAACTCTTTGGAGGCAGTCACAACCTGATCTCGATTTGCTTCAACAGACTTAAATTGCTTCTCCCAAGAATCTTTGTCTTCCTCGTACTTCTGACGAGATTCCTTCAAAGACTGGGTCAGACCAGCAAAAGCCTCTTCTACCCCACCTGAGGAGCTAGAAGCCCTGATAGCTTCATCTTTCTTCAAAATGATGTTAAAACACGTCACAAGCTGAAAAAAGAAAAAGTTTTAAGTCAATATATAAACATAGTATTAGAAAATAAAGTACTCAGGCTAACAATACTTATTGATGCAATGTGTTGAGTATCCAGAGTAGTAATTCTCTCATGAGAAAAAGTATCTTCAATATTTTGGACTTCTGGGACAGTCCAGGATCTTACCAAGCCCACAACAGAGCTCGGAGGAACAAGAGCTGGAACACTACCTTCAACATTTGAAGGTTGAGAGATAGGTTCAACAGGTCTCTCAGAAGAGCTTCTTTTTAATCTCCTAAGAGGAGCATGAGCATTTTCAATTAAAGATGCTGTCTCTATTGGGGAGATGACAACAGTCTTATTCGGAGGCATAGGGGGCTTCTTAATAGTTTCTTTGGCAACAATGGAAGGAGGTACATCTGTATTCTTTGTCCCTTCATCTGGGACATCTTGTTTATTCTTCTTTGCCTCATCGGTGGCAAAGGCAGACTTATCAAAAAAGGTAGGAGCTTTCCTCTCCTTCATTAAACCAGTAATAAGAATACTCAATTCAGAGGAAGAACCTTCTACACTGGTTTCAGAGGGTGGTACTTGATCAAGATCAACCACCACTGGACGAGGACAAGTAATGAAAGATGAAGTGTAGCTTCTGTATTGCAGCAAATAAGAAGCAGATCTAATGTGCTCCCTAGCAACAGATTGATGCAAACTCCAGATAAGTTTTAAATGCATTATATTAACCTCGTTTTCTTTTGGAGGTGTTCTTTTACTGTCAACTGTAACAAACAAAATCAAATATCAGTGGTGCATTTCATCGAATACAAAGAAAACAAGATTTTAAAAATAAAAACAACCTATCCCATTGCCATAAAGCAGACACCTGGGACCTTGGTACACGTCATCTCCACTTAATGGAGGGTGTTGCTAATTTTTCATCACAACCCCATGATCAAAATAATCCCTATTGGCATCGAGAAGATTGACAACTAAAGCTCTATTCGAAAACCTAGTTTTTAAATAGAAAGTATTGTCGCTAGTGACCCATCTATAGCAATACATAATTTCTGGAATTCCCAAATGAGTTCTATGAAGTTTATTCAACCTATGTATGCCATTAACTACCCTCCATATATTTGGAGCTACTCTTACAGGTACAATATCCAAATATTGGCAAAACTCCAAACACAGGGGATCCGACGGGAAAGAAAAACCACACTCAGCTACAAAAAGACTTGGGAACCAGTGTCCCTCCGCCAAAGAAAGTAAATCATAAGGATAAAAAAGTTCTTCCAAGATAACCCACGATGGGATTGAAAACTCAGACCGAAATTTGTCTAACGATTCAACAAGATAAACCATGGTGAATAAAGAAAATAAAGAATAAGGAAGAAAATCTTATAGAGGAAATAGAGATCAGGTGTCAATGAACGATGGAAAGAACGAAGGCACAAGATAGAGAGAAGATGAAGAGTTCAGAGATGCAGATTTGAAAAGTGAAAAAAGATAGGATTTCTGGCGCACTTAAATACTTTACCTTGGGAATAGAGAAAAACAATGATTACAAGGAAAGACGTTTGCGTTTTCGGCGACTAAAATAAGAGAAGGGAACAAATATCAAGGTGATCGTGAAAATTCAAAATATTTATGAAGCTTGATATTATGCGCTCAAAAAGGAATTATATACAAGGAAAACCTTCCTAAAATTCATGAAGACCAGTAATCCAATCAATTTTCGAGCAGAATGTTCCACACTCTCCTTCAAACCTCAACTGTGAAACATTGGGGGCTTCTGTTGATACCAAATTTAGTCTGCTGACATAGACCAATCATTTGAAGACACGTGTCAATCTACGTGGCAAATACAAACACTTTCAACGAACAACATACTATCACCGAGCTACTCTGGGCTCCGAACAACGAGCAACTCAAGCGTACCGAGCAACTCAAGTGCCCCGAGCAACTTAAGCCTACCGAGCAACTTAGGCGGTTCGAGCTACTTAGCGTGCAGAGCATTCAAATCAATAGAATCAAAAGACTACACATTAAATGCACATTATTATCGTACATATGTATGTGTCTACTAGATAACAGCGCATTGTCCTTTCATATGTACAACCTCAAGGCTATAAATACATTGTAACCTCCTCATAATAAGGGGACTTGGGGGGATCTCTTGATAAACCTATCATCGAGATTCCAAATAAACAGTAAGCAATACAAAAACAGTGGACGTAGGCCATTTTCCTCAGGCTGAACCACTTTAAAAACCCTTTGTCTTATTAATTTCTTTATCTGTGATTGATTAATTAGAGATAATCTAGTTTTTTACATCAACAAACGGGTTTAGACTTTTTAAAACAGTTTTAACCCTTCTAAAAAAGTAACAGCCTTCCAAATTATTATCTCCTCTCATCTAGAAAACCTAAACCCCATTAAAAGCAAGATTCAACCCAAGTTTTGAAGGCTCAAACCGTGTTTTCTCTAGACCGTTCAAGAGGTGTCTTTATTGTGTTCGCGAGAGGAACGCAACAGTATAATCAAAATTTTGAGGAAGAATTTTTATGAGTTTTAAATGATGATTTTAAGGTACGAGGTTTGCACAATATGTTCCTCTAAATCTCTCAAGTGTATGTTCTTATTTCTCAGTCATTTGTATTCTTTTTGAAACGTTATGGTATTAATTAGAATCCTATGTGTTATTCGATTGAGATATGGTGTATTTATTTATGTGGGCATGATGCCATGAAATTTTAATATGGCACTGAGAATGATCACTCGCCAAAAGTTCAAAAGTCCAATAGCCGGAATGAGGCTTTAATAAGCTTAGGTGAGGCCCGGTGACCTATTCATGTGTTATTGAGAAATAAATTGGTACAATGCTCGGGTGTTGCATTGCACTCGTATACAGTTTCGTATTGTTGCATTTTTCACCGTTATTGTATTGAGCATATATTCTTGTCATATTGTGTACTTTCCCGTTCTTTTTTTTAGTGGCAAGTAAGCGTGGATTTGGACGTTACTGATTTTTGAAGGACATTAAGAGCATGACATTTTGAGAATATCATTTTGTATAAATTGGCATTGTGAATATTTGGGAGCTTATCATTATTTTGAGTGGAATTAAAACTGTAATTGTTTAGAGGTGTATATTACATGGGCTTGTTGTTAGGAGACATTTTAGATTAGGATTGGGTGTTATGTATTTTGATGATCTCTCATGTCTATTTTTGTATTAAATATAGATGCTCTATATGGATTGTTGAGGATTTATTTTAGTTTTAATCGTATTAGCGCCTCGAATTCCTCGGAATGTTACATGAACTCTCAACTAATAAGTCAATGAACCAACACAATTACATGACAAGGCTTCAAATAGCTTCAAGAAAAGGTCATCATTAAGCAATGATGCACACCTACAATTTTTCTCTAATAGGTCATTATTTAGTGATTGAATGTAAAAAATAATGACAAGTTATTGGAAAATTGATTGAATGTAGCTTTGAAAAGAGTCCTTTTTATATAAAGACTATTAATTTGGGTGTAGGTTTAAAATTGTCGTTTTCCAATAGCTACTATTAATTTGGGATATATGGATATATAGTGATAAAAATAATATTTTTACTGTATTTATATACTAACCATTAGTGCTAAACCTGTGTGCTGTAAATATAAGAGGTCAAACTGAAAATAAAAATTCTAATTACTAAATATGAATTTTCATATGTAGTTAGAAACGGTAATTTTGAAGGTTATTATAATAATGTGTATCAACATATAAAATTATTTTTTAATGTTAAAATAAAATTTAAGTTAAAAGTAAATTATGTAACAATATACAAGTATTTGAGTTAAATTAAAGATATACAAAAAGAGTGCTTGAACTCCACATATCCATTAATATATAATACAAATATACATTTCACTAACATTATATGTTGAATTGATAGAGTTGGGTGTGATGGACATGAGATATAGTGGTGCGGTGGTGGAGAGGGTGGTACACATGTATGTAAGAGTATGTGTATACTCACGTTCACACGATTCATTGAATTGTCTGTTCATGTGTTATAAAATATACAATGAGTCTTTAGTCCTCGAGTCATTCCGAAAAAGCATTACATCAAGTCACATTTTCTGAAAAGCTTTATTAAACTCATCCCAACATTGTTCTTGTTTTACACTCTTGGGAGTGTCACTTTAGGTTGAGATAAATAGAATTAGAAAACTTTAACACACTTTTGTAATATTCATATTAAGTTTTTCATAATTGAAAAATGGGTTGTTTGTGTATGTTGATCTGGTCATTTTGGTATATGTGATTTAAGTGTTAAAATATATTTTTCATATACAAATCTTTTTTAAAGAAAATTTGCGTAAGTATATCATATTTATTTTGATTAAGGTTAAATTATACATATTTTTTTTATTGCATTTTACCAGATCTGGGTTGTTTGCATTTGATCTCTTCAGCTAATTCCATACTTTGCTGGTCTCACATAGAAACAAAACTTTTTCTAGAATATTCTCCATTCCTCCGCGACCTCGTCTCTCTACTAGTTCGCGTTAGCAAAGAAATATTTTTCTTTAATGGAGTTAGTTTTGATGTTCACAAACTTTCGCTAGAAGGAGATCCTTTTAGATATCTTTCATTTTTAATGGGATCCGTGTAGACATTTTGAGAAACCATATCTTTTCTAGAATTTGAGTGTTAATATTATAGTCATGAGTTCACTCTCCCCACTTGTTTCCTTCTATATTCTCTTACAAAGAAAAGTACACATTATATATGGAGTGAATTTGCCTTATTATTATTATTATTATTATTATTATTATTATTATTATTATTATTATTATTATTATTATTATTATTATTATTATTATTGAAAGAATGTTCAAAGAGAAAAATGTCTTGGGTCTTGAGGATTTTGAAGAGAAAAAGTTTTTGAGCTAAAACCTCTAGGGATAAAGATCATTTTTATTTTTCTCCATTTCTCTCTTTGCATTTTTGAAATGTTTGTTTTCAAACTTTGATCAGAGGTCCTATTGAAGCTTAAATTATTTCTATCTTTATTCTCGAGAAAATATATTTATATCTTTGCTCTTGAGAGACTTATGAACATCTAAAAAATACATTGTGATTTTTGAGCAAGCCAAAATATTTTCAACACTTTTAAGAGATTTAGGAAGACCAAAAAATCAAGACTTATGCAAAGTTTGATAACATCTATCTCTTAGGTTTAATGAAACATCAGTTCCACTGAAAAATACTGTCTAAAACCCTAGTTCGAACATGAGTTGGTTTCATTAATATCCTGATAATATGATTATTCATAAAAAAACACGAGTTTAACAATCACATTGTATCAAGGGCCCTTTGAAATCAAACCTAATATTTTCTATCCACCTTTTTACCCAAATTTAAAATCTCACCCCAATATGGATCCAAAAACCTAAACAAAGTAGCCTATGAAGGATTAGCGTACCTTTCAAGACTTTCTTCTTTCTAATTCTTTCTTGATGAGGCTCACATTCTTCCGAATTTTTCCCATAATTTAGAGACTTTTATCATCTCGAGTAATGCAAAATGAGTTGAATTATCTCATTTCCTTGCTATTGACTCCTTCTAATAAGTAAATCTAGTTTCGTGTATTTCTCATCAGTTTTGCAGAAGGTATTTAAAGCATTGAGGAAGAAAGAAATTGGAAAATCAAAGAAAGAAATCAAAGAAGGAAAGTCAAAGAGGGGAATTTCATAATTCTGCAGCCTTAGACCAGAGTCGAGGCCAACTATAGAGTTGAAGATATTTCAATTACAAGAACATTGGAAGAAAAGACATGTTAATCCAAGCTATGGTGAAAAATTTATGAGCATTTGAAGATGAGAAGAATAAAGAAAAGATCCCTGCATGAATTTCATAAGTGATCCGGACCTTTTATTCAAAAAGGATCCGGACCAGGCTTCAACAAAATCCCTGAATGAAAAGGGGTGCTATCCGGACCTTTTATCCAAAAACGATCCGGACCGCCCTTGTCTAAGGTTCACTGTTTGAAATAAAGAGGGGATCCGGACTGCCTTGCACGATGGATCTGGACCGCTTGGGATTTCCTCGAATTTTCTTTTCTTTTTCTTAGAGTTTTGAGCGGGTGAATCTCTTGAAAATTTCGAAGATATTTATGCTAGGTTGTTACACAATAATAGGAGTTCGATTTTTTTGGTTTCTAATTAGCAGTAGAGGTTTTTTGTAGCAAAAAAACCTAGTTTGATAATAAGGAAATTTGCTGTAAGGATTGCAATTTTGCATTCTTCAATACAAGTAATATTCTTCATTTAATTCTTCAATAGCTAATTAGTTTGGTTGCTGGTTTGATTCTCTACTTCTCTTTTCCTCTGTTTTATTTAGATTTGATGTTTTATCTCTTAAGAACCATGTTTTTCTCCACTTTAATCATGTCCAACTAATTTTCTAAGGGTGGGATGCATGAATCCAGCCCGATGTCTTTTACACATTATTAAAATTAATTTCTGAATTAAATAATTGATTAAATCATGTTGTGTGGTGATCACAACCGTTGTAGAGCTTTTGATCTTGTTTGCCCTAGGTAATTGGGATGCTTAAGAGTGCAATGTGCATGTAGCTACAATGACACCGCTTTATTCTTGCTCTTGATTATATATGATGCGGGCTTGAACCTCATATATATAATGTTTGGGATTAATAAAAACAGGGTTTTATCAATTATTTCAATTCAAGATTTGGTTTTTACATTAGTAAATGAACTAGGGCTGGAGGAGTGTATCCTAACCTGTTTTTTTGTCTCTTTTGTAATATTCTCATTTATAAATCTAATTTCATCAGTAGTTTAGAAAGCACTTCATTAGTTAATCGCATGTTCAAGAGCTAGATTTTCACATTCCTCTTAATTGTAGATATTCTCCGTTACATATCATCTTTTTCATTCTTTTCAGAGTCGAGTTAGGGTTCTCAATCTTTCCAACATCCTCACAATTTCATTGTCCCATTTCCCTGTGGAGACGATCCCGACTTACCGAGTTTATTACTAACGCGACAGGCTTGCACTTGAGCCTATATCAGCACGAACACTAGATACACATTTGTTGTCGCGTCAAATTTTTAGCGCCGTTGCCGGGGAATTAGGTAGACTTAGGTTAGATCGAGTCAATCTAAAACTTTGACCAAAAAAAAAATTCTCTCTCAAAAGCCCGTTCATGCAAAATCCTAATCATTCCTTCCATAAGGTACTCCTCTCTCTCCATCTTGCTCTCATAATTTTTTATATGATATAAAAATATAGATTCATTTACGTTTCGTATAAAACGCATAGTGTTTGTACCCATCGTGATTCCTATAACTTTACTGCAAGAGTGTTATAAGAGTGGAAGACCATCTTTGTAGATTGGAAGAATGTGAAGACCTCTGTAGTAATTATGAAAGTGGTGGGGGGAAATAATGTGTATCCATAACGTAAGTAAATGGCATATACAATACATAAGCATTGAACTAAAAAAATCTCTCTTTAAATCAGTCATATATATCTCTCTTTCTAATACATTTGCATTGAAGAATAGCTTTTATTATTATTATTATTATTATTATTATTATTATTATTATTATTATTATTATTATTATTATTATTATTATTATTTATTTATTTATTTACTATTTTAATTGGTGAAAGGAATTTTTTGCCACATCACATTCACATTTGTCTCATTACACATATGCATAAGAAAAAAACACATTTATATCTAAGATATATTTAATAAAGACTTAGATAGTAGTTTTAGGAGTTTTATTTTGGGGTGGGTGAATGTGAATGGGCTCCATCACGAGACTTGAATTTTTTCGATACTAAATATAACATCTTCCATTAGATTAAGTGGTTTTTGAAAAATTGGCTTAGTAATTTAACTTGTATAAATTGCTTGTCAACTTACATTCACACACACACACACATATACATAACTTTGATTGTTAACCAATATATTACTATTCTAGAGGGATGGAGTTTTGTTTTAAGCTAGATTTAAGAAAAAACTTATGATCAACATAAGCGGTTTACCACCAAAGTAGGAAAATGAAAATGAATGCTTGATATCCTTAGGGTTTTTATTTTTTTGGTTTATGATTAATGATTGATCAATGGTTATGTCTTGGGCCGTTAATAAATCTTACTCAAGTGACAGCGTGCATGTCGACTACTATAAGGACCACCCATCGTCAACTAGACGACTCCTATTATCGTTTCACATGTTCACAATTTCATGATCTTCCAGGGTTTTAAGGAGGTTTCATCACCGAGTTCAACATTATCATGGACTTTTTAATACTTGATGGGTTTCTCACCCGATACTTAATAATATTGTAATATTGTGACATATAGAGTAATCTTGAGCATTGATATTCTCATGACATATTTGCCAGTGCTCGCGCTGCCATAATTCACCCAACATTTTGAGTCTTCTTGTAATTATTGGAATACAAGTATCGTACTATCTTGCGTCAAACCGGAAAGTTAATTTCCATTTCAGCCAAAATCTCTCATTTTTTGCCCTGAACATATAACTTCAACTTCTATGCAATCGTCAATGTCATCAAGTTTTGCTATTCTTAACTTTTTTTTGAAAGGAGGTTATCAACCAAGAGAACCTCCAATACCTCCATAGTCAAAGACAGATTAAAGATAAACATACTAAGTGGACAACTTACCTTCAGATATAGGCTTTTTACCTTCAGATATACGCTTTTTATTCTATTGTCCATGAGTTGCTCTTATATATGTATATATAATCCTTGGCCATGAAACTGCTATTGTAAGTGCTGGGTGGTTACCCATCTAAAAGTTCCCGCTTAAGTTCACTTACACCCCTAAAATAATAATTTAAATGGTTACCCCCGTTCAAGATATTGACAAGTTTTAATCGATTGTGTAGCCATTTGTATTAATTTGACCTATGGTACTTCTCGGCTATAATAACCAGTTTGTATTTTTACAAGGCGATACTTTATTGGTTGGTAATAATATGGTGTAAACATACCCCCGACTAATTAGTTTTTGATAAAAATTAATTAGTGGACTGTTAAAAGGTGAAAGGATCTTCATCATGAACCCTTAAGTCTCTCGATCTTTTAATCCGAGCTCATTTCTTTTTTAATTAAACCTTCTCCACTATCTCAGATATGGATTTCAACGAAGATGATAATGTTGCCTCAAATAACACTTAGAAGTGTGGATAATCTTCCTCCCAAAAATCAGTTGGTAAAAATATTGATACATGGGCTGCTACTATTCCTCTTTAAAACCATTTTGTGATGATGAATGGGATAACACTGTCTACTGGGGCACTTGAGATAATGATGGTACTACTAAGCGCACCCTACACCATACTCTACTATTCTTCCTCCCTTGTTTTGGATGGATTTTTTTCTTTTAATGCTGAAAGTGATAACCATCCTTTGAGAGATTCTTATGATCCTTACATCGATTGTGATGGGCCATACCAATTTATACTCTTCAATGGTTGTGCTGACCAAATCCTCTATTTTCCTCCTTTTTATGAGGAAATTATTGCTCCCGCTGAGGCTATTGAGCATTATGTTAAAGGTGTATAAGCGATGCATGAGGACGAACGTGTTGAGGCCTATGACGAATACGTGGACGAGGTTGAAGAAAATAAATCCAACGTTTAAAGGAGAGTTGATTATAATAACTAAAGACCTTGGATGGATTTTTACCAACTCCCATTCTTGATAAATTAGGTGCTGGCTAAGGCCCGATTCTCATTGGCCCTCGTTTTCCACTTAAATATGTGCCTCAAGTGAATTATCCGATTTTCACTCACAATCTTGGGGAACTTATGCTTAATCGAGGTCGAGTAAACCCTATTTTCCTTTTGATGCCAATATAAGTGTGTAATTAAACATTTTGTCTGCTTGACATTGTGCCACTTACATGGTTCCTAGGTATGGCACTGTTGGTTCCATCTTCCACACTTTTGTACAACCCTCATACCATTTCATCTCAAATGGTATACATACTTCTTTTTTCCTTTTTTAAAATAGCTTCGATTTGGGCACCTTCGAAGCTTTGGTGATTGAGTTCACCTTTTCTAGTGCTCCTCTGACCTGATTGTCTACCCATTAATGCCAACAGGGGATCCAATCTGTGATTTGGAGTAGTATACTAAAGATGGTTTGGACATTGATCATCCGTCTTTGTGGTACTCTTACACTTCTAGTGACGTTGGAAAAGATTTGGAAGTTCTCCATATTTTCTCCCACATTCCCCGTCTATTTTATTAAAAGGTTAAAAGCAAAATAATTTTTCTTGGGAATGTATTTTCATTCAGAATTTTTAAAATTCTCCACGCATTCACAAAGCCCACATTTCCTTTTTCGTTAGAATTTATCCCTCTTTCATTATAATGGTACGTCAATTATTGCTGAACTGGATGATTATGAGGTTTGAGCTACTACTTGTGATAATATTCATGCCACATCCAATAGGGTTTTAGAGGATTGAAAAGAGTTCAAAATGTTCATCTGAATGTACAAGGTGACCCAGAGGAGTGGGGCGTGGAAATCCTTTCACCGAAAGAAATTGCCCTCCAAGCTAGGAAAATGAAAGAGAAAGCATAAGAGGCACTTCAATGTTTCCATCATCACGAATCATTGTTTTTGAAGTTGGCCGAAGATAAAGCCTATTTGGATTTAGAGGAAGGACACATCAATTATTTATGGGACATATTCCACATATATATAACTTATTCTTTTCTTATTATTTTTCAATCTAAAGAAAGTAATGTCGCATTTTTCTCAATTTTTTAATCTCGACTTTTTGATATTATTGGAAAAATTACTTTTTTTTTCGAATGACGGTTGTAGGATTGAGTATTTTTAGATTGTGTTATATATTGCTTCACTCCTTGTGACACATTTTATATTCACTTTGATGATTAATTTAAATAAATCCAACTTTATAATTATGGTACAATGTTAACTTTAGCCATTTGGTGAGTATTTTATGTTGTAACCAAATTTGGTATGTTGTATGTACTTATATCTTTTTCTTACTTTTAGACCTAAAAATGTTTCAATTTTGGTCTATTCTTCATGCATGTCTAGTTATTGGTAGTGGTCCCACCAAATCCATTTAAACATGTGGAAGGGTCGAAATAACAACTTCTGTCTTTCACTCGAATAATTAAATTCCATAAATGGTCACTTTTTGTTATTACCTTTAACCAAGGTGTTTTGGGGACCCCCATTAATTGATTTTTCTTTCTTAGGACACTGACATGCCGCCAGTTTACTCAGGAGGATTTTTAATTGATTGAGTCCATAAAGGCGCTTTCTTTTTGTAAGGACATAATTTTATTAATGTCCGGGATAGAATCTAGAAATTTTCTGTTTTCCCCAGATCACAGTTTGTATGTCTTATACCACTACATTCGGCACGTCATCACGATCATCCACGACGGCCTTGATCCGAATCCATGCATCCATCTTCACACGTGCATCATGCTACATGCGACGTGCTGGTCAACCGTTTCCCACTACTCCACGACGCATTATTGGTAAAATGATTTATTGGAGTTGTTTATATTTGCATAAATATTTGAGAATTTTTTCAGAAAATATTTTTTCGAAGTCTGATTTATTTTTATCAAAAGAAGAAAATTTTTCTAAGTGTAGAAGCGGAGTGCCTCGATCGACGAGCTCGTTCAAACGAGTTCACACTGTCGTTCGAGCGAGATAAGCATCTCGCGCGATGTCGTTCGAATGACACGTGTCCTTCATTCGAGCGAGATGCCTATCTCGTTCAAGCGCTGCCGCTGCCTCAATTTTAGTATAAATATATGGTCACTTTCTACACCTTTTCCAAGTCTTTTCAAAACATGATTCCTGCGAAAAACTGCCCAGAAAATAGACTTCACCTTTTAAGATTTTATGCCTTCTTTATTCACATAAACACTCCCAATTATGTATATGAATCGTTAAACCTTCAAGAAGATCATTTTACTCATCTGGTGTAATTTGTGGAGAAGCCGTTCTCTTCTTCATTGTTGCCCATCTGGAGTTCTTGCGGGAGATTCCAGCCGACGATATCGAAATCGACACCCGAGGATATTTCGTATGTCACACTTATTTTCATTGTAATCCGTGTAACCGTTTTTACAAATTATAGGGAAAATAAAAAGGTTTTGCCCCTTTGGGGGATTTTTCCTCATTTGTGTGTTTCGTTTGTGATTGACTGTTCTTGCGTGATCATATTTATTTCAATCACACCTAGATGCATGTTTTAGGATTTAATTGAAAAACTGAGTTTAATTACATAATTTCTTAATTTGAACAAAAGCGCACTCTTCACTTTTTTCTATAATTCCAAATATTCTGCTTTTTTGTGGTAAAATCTTCAAAGACACATTTTGGATTTTGCTTGGTATTATTTTACATTTCAAACGTCTATTTTTGATATTTAAACTCGTCGTCTCTTACTTTTTTACTCTTCACTTTCTCTCTATAAGCTTCTTTTAAACTCTCTGCTATATTCTTTCCTTTCTCTTAACTTCTTAAACATTAATGAATTTTATTTTTAAAACGCTAGATATTTATAGCTAATTTGAAGAAGTTATGGCTTCGTTGTTGCTGGAGACATCATTTTCCCCATTCAGCTATTATATGGGGCTTCCCCATATCACCGTGTGTCCCCTTTTCAGTAATGAACTTCATCTAAAGATCTCTATTTACTGTCTAGGTTTGGGGTGCAAACTCTTCCCATTTAATATTCTAATTCCATAAAAGTACCATCCTCCTTAAAATTTAGAATTTGACCCAAACGGTTGGAGAGTGATAAGTGACAACACTGAGTAAACTGTATCCTTAAAGAAAAATTCAGCTCGTTGGATAAGACTGGCATTTTTTATTACTTTAATATTAATTTAAAGGACATTGAATATGATCAATGTACCATATCTAGTGCCATCTTTTGGAACCCACAATTTAATTGTTTTGACTTCAACTTTAGCATGGTCGGTCCCACACTTATATTTCTAACTGACTGGCCTCAAATCAATTAAAGAGGATGTTCATCCTCAGATGTTGCGGACTGAGTGCTCTGATCCTTTAAAGAACAAAAATTCCCTTTTGTTTTATTCCACCTTCATGCAGATGCAATGTAAAATTATTTGGGTGGTGACTAAGAGAGAAAATTACTGTTTTCTTTTATTCTGGATATTAAGATTTGTATTCTGTATTAAGTCTCATTGTGTATAATTGGAATAATCCTCATTGGAAAATAAATTTAGTCGAAGAAATAGAGGTGGGTTTATCTCCTTACCTCTTGGGATAACTTTATAAAAGATGCTCTGAACTTTAAGATGACCAATTAAACTCCAACGGAGGAGGGCCCATTGGTTCTCTATGCTTAATTTCCTGAGATTGGTCATACCAATGGTAGCTCAGAATTTAATCATCTTAGTGACTTTTACCACGCCGAAATTGGTATAAAGAGTTTCAAAGCTCTTTTAGGCACGTTTAAAATAAGTTCTGATCGCCAAAGGATTATTCTTCATCCTTTGTTGGTGACTGCTCTGGCTCACTTTTGGTTTACTTCAATTTTGAACAAACCCTACCCAAATAAGGAAAACGACTCTTGCCGAGGGAGTTTTTTCGATTCCTAAGGATCTGTTTTGTGCACTTTGCCCTGCAAAGCCTTTGGTACCAAGTCTTGTGGTGATCATTACTGGTTTCTCAATTTGCAAGATAGTTTGGCTTGTACCAAGCTATTCTTATTCCAAGGAGAAGCATCAACAAACCTTCCTCTTATTTTTTAGACCTTCCAATATTTATGAGAAAAATATTCTCGAAGGATTTGTAAGTCATGCTAACGTTCTAAGAACTTTTAGCATACACTACACCAAAAATAGCATTTTGTCACAACTTGATATTAAAAATCTGGCACAGTTGAAAACTGTGCCAGATTTTGGCACGGTTTAATAGAAATTTGGCACACTTTACTAGGACATAAAATACTTCAAAATTTTGGGACATTTTAGTTTCCCTATTCTCTCTCCTCCCTCGTCTTCTCTCCCGCTCTCCCCTCTCTCTCCACCAAAAACCCAAGCCCTACCCCCCTGCTGCGTCGCCCCTATTCCTCCTCGGGTCACCTCCCCCCTTGGGTTTATCCCCTGCCGTCGCCCCTATTTTTCGGGTTTATCCTCCTCGGGTCACCTCCCCCGCTCCCCTGGTTTCGAGTTTTTGTTTATCCGGTGTCGTGGTGTCCCTTCCGGCGACCTCGTGTTTTCTCGATTTGGGAGTTCCGATCTTGAAGGGGTTTTCGGCCTGTTTTGCCGGCAACATCATTTTTTTGGTTGCTGTTTTGGGATCTTAAGTTGAGGTAATTTCTTTCCTTCTTTATAAGTAGTATCTATATAATAAGGAGTAGAATAGATGGCACTATTCAATAAGATGATAACTTAATTAGGGGTCCTGATTTGGCCAACAATGCAACGATCCAATGGTTGAGATTGTTTTGATTCATTTTCCTCTTTTAACCCTGCTTCCAATAGTAAATTATGTTGCCACATAAACAATTCTTTTTGGGCAATATAGTAATTTTTATTTCAAATACCCTCCCTCACATGGGTTGTCGGATTTAGGCATGGGTTATCAAATTTAAGAACTCAAGTACCACCTCACCTAGCTGTCATAATTTTCACTTTAATTTGAATTTTTTCGTACTATAACTTTGTCTTCCTCCCCAAATAGTTTTTCACCCACTCACATTTTCATCCCTAATTTCTATCTCTAAAATAATCATTTCCTTTCTTATAAAAAAAACCCAAAACACGAAGCACCACCGTACCTCTCTCTTTCTTCGACTGTAGTGGAGCCGGCAGCATAACTGGTGTAGCTGGACGACAGATAGACAAGTTTCGGAGATTGTACACGATCTAAAATAGTTTTTGCGTTGAATGTACATGATCTAATGTTCTATTGTTTTTTCTTTCAATTTTTGCATTGAATGGTATTCCTCTATCTCCATGCTCTGAGATGATATGAATGATATTTCTCTATCTCCATGCTCTGATATGATTCTCATTTTGCATTTTTAGTTTTGGTTTTACAACAGGGGAGGATCTGTTACAGTAGTTTTGGCTTTACTAGTTACAACACGGCATACCTGAAGAAATGTCAGCAAATTTGAGGCCCTGATTTTGGCTTTATAGTAGCTTTGGCTTTACAGTGTTTGTTACAGCAGATTTCGTCTTCACTGATTTTTAAATTTTCTTTCACTGATTTTTTTATATTTTTTGAGGGTGTCCTCTACACTGCATCAGCTCAGCAAATACCATGGACGAGAACTCATCTCCGCTACGAACGAGCGGATCCGGGATGAGAAAATACCATGGACGAGATCTGGTAACTCATCTCTGCCACTACCAAGTAGATCTGGAACGATAAACCATCATCACCGCCATGGAGCTCGCAAACTGTTTCGATTAGTTGAGCCATCGACAAGAAGATTTGGGGTTTTTTGTTATTTTTGGATATGTATTTTCACCAACATTCCATAACTTTCATTTTATTCTGATTTCAGTTTATAATTTTCCTCTTATCTCTTCTAAATTCATCTATCTTTGATGTGTGTTTTGAGTTTGTTTCAGTTTGAGGATTGAATTTCAGGTGTACTCTGTTTTTTTCTTTTTTTAATTTATGATCTGAAAAAAAAAGTACTGTATGTTTTTAGTTCTAAATCATGGTTAAAAATGGGACGTGTTTTATTTTTTTAGCACCTTCTTCGTCACAAATTAAGATGTACGGTTGTTTAGTTCAAAATATGGATATAGTTAAGGTTCCGAATCATAATGAAGGTTATTTTTTTTGTAGATTTAATTGAGGTTTAATCATCTCACCAATTTCCGGATTTTTCTTTTTGGAAGCCATATATCTCTTTGTTTAACATTTTTTTGTAACATAAGAAGCAGGGCCGGTCCCGATGTTTTAGGGGCCCGAGGCGAACCCTTGAATTGGGAGCCCCTTACATGATGAGAGATTTTTTAATTCTTACATAAAAATATTCGGTATTCTAGGAGGCATGACTATATTCTAACGATTAGCACATAATTAATAATGGACAAAGTTGAATAATAAAACATGATTGGCGAATAACCAAATTAATCCAATCATTCTCTAAAAATTCACTCGACAAAACACATGTTTTATATGGAAAAAAACATTGAATTAAAATAAAAAAATTTTAAAAGTAAATATCAAATCAAAATACTAAATATATAATTACTAAGTTGGCATTCCTAGATGTAAAAAGTAAATTAAGATACTAAATATATTCTTGTAAACTAAATGTCAACTTAAAAATTAAACTTAAACTATATAAAATATTATAGTCAAAACGCATTCTATTATACTTAATCCAATAATGTTATTAGTTAGTGTGTGCATATATATATATATATATATATATATATATATATATATATATATATATATATATATATATATATATATTAACTTTACTTACATTTATAAAAGAATCATAAAGCTTCTTATTTGCTCTCACGGTGGCCTTCACTTCACTATTTCACTGTTTGATATTTTGGTTTGGTTTGGAGAAGAATGAGGATAGAGGAAATGAAGATGGTTTTATAGGTTAGTTTGATTGACTTTTGGATTGTTATCTTAGGTATTTTTTTCCACCTTAATCGATGTTGGCCTTCCAACTTCCAAGATGATTTCCTTCCCCAAAACCAAACTTCTGAGATCAATTCACCCCAAAAATCGAACAGTAAAACACTCACTCACTCACACACATACAAACATATATATACAAACATATATATATATATATATATATATATAATTTGGGGGCCCTAAAAATCCTAAAAACTCGAGGGCCCGAGGCGGCCGCCTCTCCGGCCTCCCCTCCTAGCCGGCCCTGATAAGAAGGATGTTTGTGTTCGGTCATGGAGATGATACGAGGTCAGTAATGGGACAGATTGATAAAAGTGGTGAAGGAGTCTGGGTTCAAGCACATTTTACCATATTTCATTTCACGAGCAGTAAATTTAGTTATGTAGATTATGAATTTAGTTATATAGTTTTATCACTGTTATGTTAGAATATGGGTGTATAAATGTTGTTTTAACTTGATTTGTTTCTTTTTGACAACCCTGTAGGAATTTGTATGATATAGGCCATATGGACATAGAGGTTGATGTGATTATATTCAGATTTTGGACGTGTGTAGGATATTGAACCTTAAAATTTCTTAGGGGAGTTTTATTTAAAGTCTTTGAGAAATGAAATTTATTTTATTTTTATTGTTATTTATTCTTAAAAATACAATGCAAAATGTTTATTTAACCACAAATGAATACTGTCAAAATAAATATTTCAAACTAAATTCGACACAACAGGACATCAAATATATTTTTACCAATTACGAATTCTAATCAAGTAAAAGCCGCATAACATAATATATTTTTTTAAACAAAAAACAAACTCGACCAAAATGAAAATGACACGACATGGTACAACATGAAATATAAAAGTGGCACAATATAAATGTCAAGACATGACATGATATATTTTTTTATGTATATCGAACTGTCTAAGGAGAATTGGCACAACACAAAATGTTTTTACAATAAAAAATGAATTCGATCAAAATAAAGATGACATGATACGAAATGACATGCAAGTATTGTTATGTCTACTGTTTAATAAATACAAAAGTACAGAATTATTAATAATAATATAATTACAGAAATAAAACGAAATTACAGAAATGAAATACTTACTTGTATTTGCAGAAATAATATTAGAATAGAAAAAATAATCCGAGCCTTGTTTAGAACAGTCTCCTTAAGACAAATTTATACCCTCCACAAGGTGCCAAAGATAATGAATAATTGTCTCCCAAGATAGAACGGATTTCCAAATTAATCAAGCAGCATAACAATGATTAATTTCTTCGAACACAATTATGTGTTTATACTCAACCAGACCAAAGAATGATATGCAGGAATGTATGCAGTAGCAGTAGAAAAGTTTGTATTTTTCTGGGAAAAGATGCAGCACAAATTCGGAATTATTGGAGGGCAATTTTTTCAGTAGTCAATTATGTAGGGGAAATGTTTAATTTATAGCTTTTGTGTTGACTGTTGGAACAGTCAACTGAAATTAATTGTCAAAAACAGTTAATCAGTTAAACGAAATTAACGGTTGACTGTTGGCAATAACCGACAACAGTTTTTTAATTAATTAATTAATAATTAAAGCCCAGAAAGTTAAATAAATTCGGCCCAAAATGTAGGAGATTTTTATAAGCCTAAGCCCGCCGGCCGGCCGGCTGGACGGACGGACGGTCGCGCGTGGACTTTTGATCGAAAATCAACCCGTGCATAGCTTAGGTCATCTCCCCTTCAAAGAGTTGGGATACCCCAAGGCATCCAAGCCTTAGTCAATACTTGGGGTGTTATTAACTCATCAAATTTCCACTACTCTTCCAATGCGGGACAAGAGTTAAAACACACCCAATTCATTAACTTTCATTGCTTTATGAGTCACTTTGGGAACATATTTATCATTCATAACTTATTAAAATTGGACGTATGAATATACTACGTTAATCTCCTTGCGGAGGTGAATGCGTTCGTATATGGTCCCACGATTTTCGTAGTGTGGGTCCCACCTAAATTTGAGCTCAAAGTTGCTCAAAATTCTGTCCAGAAAATTCTGGACAGCTTTCGAAAACCCAATTCAAGTCCAATTTTCCAACAAGTATATAGTGTGTTTAGTTTGTATTTCTAAAGGTTTATTGTTAAGAATAAAAAAAAGAATTTGTAATGGTTTTCACACCCTGCCTACTACCTATGTTGAAAGGTAAAATTGTTATAATAGTATTTATAAAAAGGTATGTTTAATTAATTAACTAAATTTTGATACCTTGATCCAAGATGGGTTATTATCTTCAATTTTAGTAACTGACGATGTCAATCTTAAAAATTTAATCTTTGGATGGATGAATCCCTTGCTGTTACGAATTGTAGATTAATTGTCCCAATAATTTTACGCTACTCACATTAAAAACGCTTGATTTGATTAGTTGAAAATTAACAATGTATTTATTTGTAGACGACAATACAATGTTGACAATTATATTTTAACCTCTAACAAAAATATTGCATCCTTGATTTTTGGTGTGTTTTATCTCTTAATTTTTAGATTTTGTGTTTATGCAATCTTGCACAACAGACATACATGGTAATTTTGAAGGTAAAAGATATGGAAAGATTTTGAATTGTCAAAGTGGGTAATAGTTGTAAACAAAAGTTTAAAATATATGCACCTACAAAAAGATATTGGTACAATCGTTGTATAGAAAAGTTATATAAATAAAGAAAAGATAGATAAAGATTTTAAGTGGGCCCAAGGGAGATAGTATCAAAACAATTTATAATTGACAAAAGGAGATTTCATGTATCCAAATAGTATATTAGGTGTCAAAAGCTTTGAATAGACGAAAAGTGTGGCTCGAGCCTTATTTTTCCAAAGTTTTATCTTCCCAAAAATTTTAATAAAGGAAAATACCCAAGGCTTAAAAAAAGTAACGGTAATACACTCGAGAATATATATATATATAATATTTTATAGAAGCATATAAATATTTTATATGAAGAATTATATATTTAACCTACGTCAATATTTAAAAAAGTTTACAACCATCAATATAATGGTCAGACACTTTAACTATTTGGTATATGCTACAAAAAATTTCCATTTTTAATAAAACAATATTAATAACTATTTTAATATAACTTTATTTTTACACACAAAAAAAAATAATTTTAAATAAAATGCTTTACAGTTTTAGTTATTTATAAAAGACCGTTAAACATAGTTTTTTTTAATTATAAACAATACAATTATCACATGTGATAATGTATTAGACGTAGACTGCAATGCTGGCTTTCCTTGCACTTGGATAGCTTGCGTCAGTGGCCAAAGAAAAGGATTGCCGGTAATTTTTTCATAGATGACCTTGGAATGGGCAATGAGATATTTGTATATGTGATGAGAATCCAATGCAAGATTGCATCTATCCATTAAAAGGTCTTTACATCAAATCCCTTCTTCATTGACATACTAAGTTTTTGGATTTAAATTATTTGGAGTAACATTCATTTGTATCTTATATTTTATTTTCACACTCATTGCGTATATGTTTAAAACTCATGCCATATACGACTATCGTGACATACAAACTAATATACAAAATGTTTTTATATATGAAAAACATTTTATATTAATGTACGTTTTTTCAATAACGCACAAAATACTTTTTAATTTTATTTTCAATTAACGTACAAAATAAATTGTGGTTGATATTTTGACTGTTTTTAGCAATTTTTTAAATACTACACTTTAGAAAAACATAATAAAATAGCATACAATTTAAATATACATAGATGAAACAATTTTTGAAAAACATTTTTTTTTAATTTTATACAAAATTTTAAAACAAATTTGAAAGTACCCTTCATTTTAATTTTTTTACGTTATTTGAAAAAAATTCAAACTACATTGTTTTGTTATTTTTGGTAGCTGCTAAATATTATTTTTCCCCTAAT
Source organism: Sambucus nigra (assembly GCA_949130495.1). Taxonomy (NCBI): domain Eukaryota; kingdom Viridiplantae; phylum Streptophyta; class Magnoliopsida; order Dipsacales; family Adoxaceae; genus Sambucus; species Sambucus nigra. The sequence goes on along the minus strand of OX422210.1, from coordinate 74,824,870 downwards.
ATTCGTAATTGCGCAATACAAGAAAACTTTTTGGGATATATGTTCTGCAAGTTTCATGACAGGTTGAGTGGGCTTCAAATTGAATAATAATTTTAGTAAAGTTTTGAAAATAATTTTGAAAGGTTTCGATTATAATACTTGATGTTTATGAGAGTTTGATTTTTTTTTTAGCTAACATGTACAAGTTTGCAAAAAACAATTTGTGGCATGGTGGAGTGATGGTAAGGTTTTAGCTAAAGGTCCTAATATTTTTTAAAATAAAATTATTTATTATATTAAAAAATCAAAATCTTAAAAGTCAATTTTTAATTCATAAAAAATATTCTATTGTTTATAAAACATTTATTATTATTTACACAAGTAATAGAGGCACAACACTAAATGTTTTTTCAAACCAAAAACGAAACCAATGAAAATAAAAATGACAGGACACAAAATGAAGGTTTTTCAAACCAAAAATGAACCTGATCAAAATAAAAATGATACGACAAGACGCGGCATCAAATATTTATTTGTTTACCAATCATGAACATTACCTAAGTAAAAGCGGCACAACACAATGTTCTTTTAACGAAAAATGAACCCGACCAAAATTAAAATGGCCCAATCCGACACAGCCTGAAATAGATTTTTTTACTTATAACACTACTCAAGTAAAAGCATCACACTAAAGAGTCCATGATTACTTATACACGATTCAATACTTTGGGGAATAAAATTTTTTTCGTTTTGCAATTATCTATTTTGGACATTTTCACACTTTTATGTTTATGTATCTTGGAAATTTTCGCCGTGCCTTCAGGCACGGGCATTCCGCTAGTATATATATATATATTATACTGAGGTGGGATTAAATCTAATATATACTGATTTTTGGAACGTGGAGATAACTTTTCAATAGTCCAGTTTAGGAAAGAGAAAGCCATGTGCAACTAACTTTTGCAGTCTTTGGGTGGGTGATATAGGAGGTGATTGTGTTTTCTTGGCAAGATCTGATGGGGGTGATGGTATTTCCAAGCACGTGAGATGATTGTGTTTTCAAAGGCCCACTCAGGGCCCACTCCCTCTAAGGTTGTTGCCGCCCCTCTGAGGTATTTCTCATATTAATTTTTTGAATGGGTTTTTTGTTTTGCAACAAAATGCATTTTTTTGGCACAAAAATGGTTCAATGTGCACAAAATGCATTTTAGGGCATAATAATCTCATATTAATATTTAAGTGTTTAAATGCTGATTGTGCCTGTTCATGTTTGTGAAAATGTTAATGTGCACATAGAGGGGTAAAGCTTGGATAGTCCAATTGTTAGTTGTGGCCTATTTCTCGCTAGCAACAAAAATGGAGGAGATTGAAGTGCCTCCCATTGTTGATTTACAGGTGAGAGAAAAATTAATGTGAATATTTATTTTTTCATTATATATTGAACCATTTTCCTTTCTGATATGTTCTTATATGTAATGGACATATGGATCTTTATGAGTAGGTAGGAGATCCCAAGTTTTTATTTGAAGGCAAAACCATACAAAGAATGACGTTTCTTATTTTGAGAACCTTGAATGGAGATCTCAAGTTCTTTCATAGACCACTTTCTTAAAAAGATTAACCATGATCATCTTCCATCACAATCTTTGATCTCTATATCAATTAAATACATCTTATGCACAATCAAAGGTCACTATATGCAAAAATGTGTTAATTTATATCAATACATATCCGTATAATAAAGCACAATATAAAGCGTGTCCTAATGGCACATAATGATACCCAATTATACTCATAAAAGGGACATGTTATCAATTTCACACACATGTGTGTATAATCATATATATGGGTACTGTAATATTAAAGAGTTTGATCCAATGCTCGGTGGTAATTGAATGCAGGTATTGGGGAGGTTTTGAGATCAAAAGGCCAGCATAGACTGCCAGTGATTTGTTTGGTTTTGTTTTACAAATGTTCAACTCAAGCCAGTTCCATCCAATCTTAATCAAGTTACTACATGTAAATATTATTTAGTACCCATTTATTAACGTTTTAAAATGCAATGAATTATTTCTACTCAATATTTATAGTTTATCTTTTTCATTAAATATCTGATCATTCCTTTTAAAGTTTGAAAATCACTTCATGGCTTACTTTATGAGCTTATTTAGTTAAATTGGTGGAAGGGACTTGCTGGTGGTTTGGTTTTGGAATTTGCTGTTGCTGTTGAGTTTATTTTAAATGTTAAAACATGTTGGATTTAACGAATAAACAAATGAAACTACTTCAAAATTTTCTAAAATCCATAAACGTTCTAAATTGATTAAAAACATATCATTAGAGAATATGACGATATATGACGATATAGGAGGCACGGACATCTCGCACGAGACCAATGTAATTTGTAGGAACTGACCGCGTAGTCCCGAGTCTCTCGGTTTGAGAGTATGGCGATATTTGCAAAAATCACACTTAGAGTTAAAAACATGCCGTTAAAGGGTGAAAACCCAAACCAACCCCCAAACGACCCCGTAGGAGGCACGAACACCTCGCACGTGATCAATGTAACTTGTAGGAACTGACCGCGTAGTTCTGGGTCTCCCGATTTGAGAGTATGATGATAATTTGCAAAAATCACACTTATAGTTAAAAACCTGCCGTTAAAGGGTGAAAACCCAAACCAACCCCCAAACGACCCCGTAGGAGGCACGAACACCTCACACGGGACCAATGTAACTTGTAGGAACTGACCGCGTAGTACCGGGTCTCCCGGTTTGAGAGTATGAGGATAATTTGTAAAAATCACACTTAGAGTTAAAAATATGCCGTTAAAGGGTGAAAACCCAAACGACCCCGTAGGAGGAACGGACAACTCGCACGGGACCAATGTAACTTGTAGGAACTGACCGCATAGTTTCGGGTCTCCTGGTTTGAGAGTATGACGATAATTTGCAAAAATCACACTTAGAGTTAAAAACATGCCGTTAAAGGGTGAAAACCCAAACCTGCCCCCAAACGACCCCGTAGGGGACACGAACACCTCCCACATGACCAATTTAACTTGTAGGAACTGGCCGTGTAGTCCCGGGTCTCCCGGTTTGAGAGTATGACGATAATTTGCAAAAATCACACTTTGAGTTAAAAACAGGTCGTTAAAGGGTGAAAACCCAAACCAACCCCAAACGACCCCGTAGGAGGCACGAACACCTCGCACGGGACCAATGTAACTTGTAGGAACGGACCGCGTAGTCTCAGGTCTCCCGGTATGAGAGTATGACGATAATTTGAAAAAATCAACACTTAATCATAAAAACAAATCGTTAAAGGATGAAAACCCAAACCACCCCCCAAACGACCCCGTAGGGGGCACGAACACCTCGTACGGGACCAATATAACTTGTTGAAACTGACCGCGTAGTCTCGGGTCTCCCAGTTTAAGAATATGACGATAATTTGTAGAAATCATACTTAACTTAAAAACAAGCCGTTAAAGGGGAAAACCAAAACCAACCACCAAACGACCCCGTAGGGGGAACGAACACCTCGCACGTGACCAATGTAACTTAAAGGAAGTGACCGCATAGTCCTGGGTCTCCCGGTTTGAGAGTATGACGATAACTTGTAAAAATAATACTTAGACTTAAAAACAAGCCGTTAAAGGGTGAAAACCCAAACCAATCCCCAAACGACCGTGTACGAGGCACGAACACCTCGCACGGGACCAATGTAACTTGACGGAGGTGACCGCGTAGTCTCGCGTCTCCCGATTGTAGCGTATGATGATAATTTGCAAAAATCACACTTAGAGTTAAAAACATGTCGTTAAAGGATGAAAACCCAAACCAACCCCCAAACGATCCCGTATGAGGCACGAACACCTCGCACGGGACCAATGTAACTTGTAGGAACTGACCGCGTAGTCCCGGCTCCCTCAGTTTGAGAGTATGATAATAATTTGTAAAAATCACACTTAGAGTTAAAAATATGCCGTTAAAGGGTGAAAACCCAACCCAACCCCCAAAAGACCCCGTAGGTTGCACGAACACCTCGCACGGGACCAATGTAACTTATAGGAACTGACCGCGTAGTCCCGGGTCTCCCGGTTTGAGAGTATGATGATAATTTGCAAAAATCACACTTAAGAGTTAAAAACATGCCGTTAAAGGGTGAAAACCAAACCAACCCCCAAACGACCCCGTACGAGGCACGAACACCTCGCACGGGACCAATGTAACTTGTAGGAACTGATCGCGTAGTCCCGGGTCTCCTGGTTAGAGAGTATGATAATAATTTGTAAAAATCACACTTAGAGTTAAAAACATGCCGTCAAAGGGTGAAAACCTAAACCAGCCCCCAAACGACCCCTTAGGGGGCACGAACACCTCGGACGGGACCAATGTAACTTGTAGGAAGCAGTCCCGAGTCTCCCGATTAGAGAGTGTGACGATAATCTATGAAAATCATACTTAGAGTTAAAAGCATGCCGTTAAAGGGTGAAAACCCAAACCAGCCCCCAAACGACTCCGTAGGAGGCACGGACACCTCGTACGGGACCAATGTAACTTGTAGGAACTGACCGCGTAGTCCCGAGTCTCCCGGTTTGAGAGTATGATGATAATTTGTAAAAATCAACACTTAAACTTAAAAACAAGTCGTTAAAGGGTGAAAATCCAAACCACCCCCCAAACGATCCCATAGGGGGCACAAACACCTCGCACAAGACTAATGTAACTTGTTGGAACTGACCGCGTAATCTTGGGTCTCCCAATTTAAGAATATGACGATAATTTGCAAAAATCACACTTAATGTAAAAACAAGCCGTTAAAAGGTGAAAACCCAGACCAACCCCCTAACGACCCCAATAGGGGCACGAACCCCTTGCACGGGACCAATGTAACTTGTAGGAACTGAACGCGTAGTTTCGGGTCTCCCGATTTGAGAGTATGACGATAATTTGCAAAAATCACACTTAAAGTTAAAAACATGCCGTTAAAGGGTGAAAACCCAAACCAGCCCCCAAACGACCCCGTAGGGGGCACGAACCCCTCGCACGGGACTAATATAACTTGTAGGAACTGATCGCGTAGTCCCGGGTCTCTCGGTATGAGAGTGTAACGATAATCTGCAAAAATCACACTTAGAGTTAAAAACATGTTGTTAAAGGGTGAAAACCCAAACCAACCCCCAAACAACCCCGTAGGAGGTACGGACACCTCCTACGTGACCAATGTAACTTGTTGTAACTGACTGCGTAGTCTTGGGTCTCCTAGTTTAAGACTATGATGAGAATTTGAAAAAATCACACTTAACTTAAAAACAAGCCGTCAAAGGGTAAAAACCCAAATCAGCCCCCAAACGATCCCGTAGGAGGCACAAACACCTCGCACGAGATCAATGTAACTTGTAGGAACTGACCGCGTAGTCCCGGGTCTCTCGGTTTGAGAGTATGACGATAATTTACAAAAATCACACTTAGAGTTAAAAACATGCCGTTAAAGGGTGAAAACCCAAACCAACCCCCAAACGACCCTCTAGGAGACGCGAACACCTCGCACGGGACCAACGTAACCTGTAGGAACTGGCCGCGTAGTCCCGGGTCTCCCGATTTTAGAGTATCACGATAATTTATAAAAATCACACTTAGAGTTAAAAACATGCCATTAAAGGGTGAAAACCCAAACCAACCCCCAAACGACCCCGTACGAGGCACGAACACCTCGTACAGGACCAATGTAAGTTGTAGGAACTGGCCGCGTAGTCCCGGGTCTCCCGATTTAAGAGTATGACAATAATTTGTAAAAATCACACTTAGAGTTAAAAACATGTCGGTAAAGGGTGAAAATCGAAACCAGCCCCCAAATGAACCTGTACGAGGCACGAATACCTCGCACGGGATCAATGTAACTTATAGGAAGTAATCGCGTAGTCCCGGGTCTCTCGATTTGAGAGTATGATGATAATTTGTAAATATCACACTTGGAGTTAAAAACATGCCGTTAAAGGGTGAAAACCCAAACCAACCCCCAAACGACCCCGTACGAGGCACGAACACCTCGTACAGGACCAATATAACTTGTAGGAACTGACCGCGTAGTCCCGGGTCTCTCGGTTTGAGAGTATGACGGTAATTTGCAAAAATCACACTTAGAGTTAAAAACATGCCGTTAAAGGGTGAAAACCCAAACCAACACCCAAATGACGCCGTACGAGGCACGAACACCTCGCACGGGACCAATGTAACTTATAGGAACTGACCGGGTAGTCCCGGGTTTCATGGTTTGAGAGTATGATGATAATTTGAAAAAATCAACACTTAAACTTAAAAACAAGACGTCAAAGGGTGAAAACCCAAATCAGCCCCCAAACGATCCCCTAGGAGGCACAAACATCTCGCACGGGACCAATGTAACTTGTAGGAATTGACCGCGTAGTCCCGGGTCTCCCAGTTTGAGAGTATGACGATAGTTTGCAAAAATCACACTTAGAGTTAAAAAAACATGCCGTTAAAGGGTGAAAACCCAAACCAACCCCCAAACGACCCTCTAGGAGACGCGAACACCTCGTACGGGACCAATGTAACTTGTAAGAACTGATCTCGTATTCTCGGATCTCCCGATTTGAGAGTATGACGATAATTTGCAAAAATCACACTTAGAGTTAAAAATATACCGTTAAAGGGTGAAAACCTAAACTAGCTCCCAAACGTCCCCGTAGGAGGCATGAACACCTCGCACGGGACCAATGTAACTTGTAGGAACTGACCGCGTAGTCCCGAGTCTCCCGGTTTGAGAGTATGATGATAATTTCTACTCATATATGTAATTTTTTAGTTTGAGTAAATTTTTTTTTTGTAAATTATTGGGTTACTAATATCATATCTTTTTTGCAGGATAACCGTTTATCGTTGGCTTTTATTCACGTGGAACACACAAAGAACTCAATTGTTTACAACAAGTGGTTTATTCGTGATTCCATTTTTTGGTGTCATGGCCGTGCGGGTTTTTGTAAGTTAATTGTTATATTTTTTGACCGTGCGGGCTTTATGTTAGCAGGTTTTGTATTAACAGATTTTGGAATGTCCAAAAAATAGAGGAAACTCTGCCCAATTTTTTTTGGGCCTGTGAGCTGTTAAAGACTTGTAATATTTTGAAGTTTTATGTACATTAGTTTATTAACAACGCGCAATATTATTAATTTGTGAATTTAGTGTTTTCAAATAATTAATTTTGGCACAGTTTAAAACTGTGGCAAAAGTGTATTATATTTTGGCACGGTTTTGAACTGTGCCAATTTTTTTAAACTGTGCTGAATCTGACACAGTTAAGAACTGTGCCAAAAGTTTTTCAGAAATATCAAATTCTGGCACGGTTTAAAAGTGTGCCAGAAGTGTTCCTGTTTAGCACACTTTTGAGCTGTGCCAAAAAAAAATTGCCATTTTGGAACACCTGATTCTAGCATAGTTCAAAATCGTGCCAGATTTGATCTGGCACAGTTTTAAACCATGTCAGATTCCTGTGTTTGGTGTAGTGATAGGTGGTGTGGAATTCAATGCCAAAGTAATTGAATCTTTTGAAAAATGATTGTTACATCATGTTGAGCAACACCTTTCTCCAAGACATCCAACCAATAATTTTGCCATGCCCTCTTCCTCTAGTAAGGTTTATTTTAATTTTCACATTTTGTTTTTAGATTTTAACCTTTAATTTAGCCATTTTGTGTTACTGGTGTGGTTTCTCCTATTCCTTATGAATATTATCGAAAGATGAAACTCGTACTTAATGAGTAGGAAGATGCGAAAGAGTAAGAAGCGAGGAAGATACCTCTTGCTCTATAGTCAAAGAAGAAGTCTTCTTCTGAGCCCTAAGCCGGTACTTCATTATCTATTCCAGATCCAATTCAACCTCCATTAAATTAAATGTTTAAGGTTCATAAGAGAAAATTAATGAAAATTATAGCTAAGAAACCTTCTTATAAGGTTAAGATAGAAGGTACACCAATATTTTAACCTATGTCAATATTTTATTTGTTTTTGTATTATCACACAAGTATTTCTTATTTTAAATTATCTTATTCTTTTTTAAGCCTCAGTTGCAACCTCTGGGTTGAGGGATAATTTTTCAACTGAGGATTCAATATCTCCTCCACATGCATTTACAAGTCATATTTCAGTTGATGCTCTTTCCCTAGAGTGAATCCCAACTTTTAACCCAATTCTTAGTGTGGATTCTTTTCTAATTAATGTTGATTCTCCTAACTCCGCTTCATTCCCCACTGAAAAGTCTACTTGCACTCTTACCTATGCGGTAGAGGGGCAATATAAAGAAGAAAATGCCGTTGAGACCATTTCCTAAGCATCTATGACTCCTAGTACCCCTGATATATTACAAAGCCACGTGATTCACCTTTGAAGGAAATTCCCCCCATAAGTTGAAGTCGTTTCACTAACTATGGCTATACTTGAGTTGATGTCCTTTAGGGATCTTGATTTTTTATAAGGGGAACTCTAACAAGTGATGTCTCAAGCTTATGTTCAAGCATCAGATTCTTTTCTAATGTAGAATAACAATTATAACTTCTTTTCCAAACTCTGTTACCCCCTCATACTGGAACTGGGAAACCTATCAAGCTTTGAAGATCCTTCAATTGTTTTTAGAATGCTATTTTCATCCATTATTAACTTATATTTTCTCACTCGGTTGAAGATAACTCATTCCAACCTTTTCGATTTGGTGGTGTTGAATCAGATTTCCTAACGGAGTTGACAACTAAAGTTTCTTCGCTCTCAATTTATCTTGGATTATGATCCAGGTGGAGGTAAAAGACAATAACCTATATGCAGATAAATCTTAATATTATAAAAAAAATACTGAGATTGTTAGTAGTCTTAAGGATTTGAAGACCATTCAAGGTAAAAGGGATGTTATTTTTTATAGATAAAAAGGAGTTGTAGATGTGGTTGGCTCATGTGAATGCCGAGTTAGAAGAGGGTGCTATAGAAGAGGTTAACTTCTAATCAAGGTCGAAACAATTGGTAGGGGAAATGTAGTTTTCCTCTAGTAATGTAGTTGTCTGCTAGTAATGCAACCATGTTAAAGGAAAAACCGAGTCAGATCAATAAGAAGACAACAACGTAACAAAGCTACCGAACCAATTTTAGGTCTTTTGTAACCAAACATTTTAACAACACATGAATGCATGTAAAACTTTAGCAGGATTTTCATGCTTTTATTATCTCGCTTACAATATGGAAGGATAATATGCCTTTAACAATTTAGAAATTGTTTTCCTCATGTGTGTGTGACCATTTATGTCCCTTAAAGGGTAGGATCCCACTTTAAATGCACTATATATTTTGAATGGTCCTTTCCATTTTGGGGACCACTTTTCATACGCCGAATCTTTTGATCCTAAAGGTAAAATGGTATTCCAAACAATATCTCTTTCATTCAAGGTCTTTTTTTTATTTTCCTATTATAATTGTTAACTATTTTCTTCCTTTATACCAATATGTTATTTAAAGCTGTGATGCCATCTTCATTGATGTTTTATAACTCCATATGCATATCTTAGTCATAGCCTTCTATGGTTAGTTCATTTTGGGTTATCACTCTTAGTGAATTTAGAGTGATTTAAACTTGTAGGGAAACATTATGAACACAAGTAAAAGGATATGGAGTCACTCAAGTGCTTGATCTTTTGGAAGTACTATATGCCCATAATACTTATGACAATAAGTTATGCCAAACTATAAAATTCTTTTCAATCACTTTAATCACATTATTTTTAATCACCTTGTTTATAGACTCTGCATGACTATTCGATTGAGCATAATAAGGTAAATCCTTAGTCAAAGTTATTCCAAACCTTGAAGTAAATTCTAACACCAACCTTCACTAAAAAAATGCTTGCATTGTCTGAGGTTATAATTTTTGAAATTCCACATTTATACACAATGTCTAGCAAAATGTCTACCAATTCATTTTGGGTTAATGATTTTAAAACCATAGCTGGAATAATCTGTAGCTACTAGTAAAAAACTATGTAGTTTTGAAGATGGAGGATATATTTTATCAATAACATAAATTGCCCATCCTCTAAATGGCCAATGTTTTATTACATATTACAGATCTATAGTAGGCATATGGTTTAGAAAACCATGTTGCTAGAATTTTTGACTTACTTTGGTAAAGTCCATACGATCTTTTAAAATGGAAGGCTATTAGAAACCTTGTTTTTATAGTAACCATCTCATATTGGGGCCTGCTTGGTGATCCCCACAGATTCCTTCATGGACTTAGACAATGGCTATTAATCCTTCCTCTTTGCTTAGGTACTCTAGGAAAATTCCATCGACAACTCTTTTAAATAGTTTTCCAGCATATGTGACATAGTTATCTGCTGTCAACGTGATATCGTTATCAATCTTGATCTTTGGGTCAGTTAGGTATTCAATTAGTGGTTTTATCCAATCCTAATAATTATTTATGTTTCCAATTTAACCCAATGGTCATATATTATGAAGTAATGGTAAGAGTCTAATGGTGGAACTCAATTTTAATTTAGCTTTAAAGCTATCACCAAGCTTAAAACTTGAGACCTTTTGAGCCATTTCATCAGTCTCTTCATTTCAAATTCTTAGAATATAATTCAATATGACTTCATTAAATTTTGACAATAAATTTAAAGCCACTTGGTTGTAAAAGGTTAAACTATCATTGATGCACCTATATTTACCAGTTAATTATCTCATGACCAACGGACAATCCCTATAAGTTTTAGTTACAAAATCACTAAAACTCTAAAGGATTTCCAAGCCCATTATAACAACTTCATATTCAACTTGATTATAAGAGCAAGTTTTCTTAAACATGTATTCATGTTTAGTTTTAGTATGTTCATGAAATTTAATAAGTACATATATTCCTAAACTTATCTCAGTCTTCGAACTATCAAACATAATTTTTATGGACTTATTGATATGTATCCTATATTATATTCACCTTATGCCTCAGCCTCACATGGATGATCTATCAAAAAGTTAGTCAGTGCTTGACCTTTTATAGACTTTTTAGGTACACAGTGTAGGCGAAATTCAGATAAAGCTAGAACACATCTACTAATACTATTTCATAAATTAGGTCTTGTTAGCATATATTTAATCAAAGAAAACTTTTAAATGGAATATACCTCTATAAGCAATAAGTAATATATTAATTTCATTGATCCAAAATATTAAGTTAAACATAATTTTACCATTAGCGAATATCTACATTCATAGTTATTAAGAAATCTACTTAAATAATATACACCTACTCATTGTGTTTCTCATAGTATTGTTCAAATAGATTTATAATAAACGTGCCTGAAGAAAAAACGTGTAACTTTAGTGGCCCATCATCCGTTGGGGGTGCCAAAATATGTGGCTTAGCCAAACACTTCTTTAGCATATGTAAAGCTAGCTCCTTCACTTCATTCCAGTCCAACTCTTCTTAATCCTTCAACTTCACTAAAGGATAAAATACTTTAGTTTTTCCTACGACATTAAGTATAAATATATGAAGGAAATTAGCTTGTACCAAATAAATTTGCAATTCTTTTTTGTTTTTGGGTGATGATTTTTTAATTATGTCCTTGACCTTGTTCCTATAGACATGCATCCCCTTTTGGTGTACCAAATATCCCACAAAATTCCATGTATAAAATCCAAAGGCACATTTTAAAGGATTCATTATAAGTTGATGAAGTATCATTATTTCGAAGGACTTTGGTAGGTGTGTTATATGATCTGTCATTATTTTTTATTTGATGATTATGTCATCAATATAACACTTCAAAAAGGTGCCAACCATGTTATGGAAGATAGTGTTCATTCCTCTTTGGTAGGTGGAACCTGCCTTCATTTCTCTAAATAGAATTTTAATGCTTTCGAAGGTACCCAAATTATCAGGGCATGTAAAAGCAGTCTTATCCACATATTCTTTAGCTATGCATATTTAGTTGTATCCGGAGTGGCCACCCATCATATAAATGATAACGTGACCAATATATCTATTAACAAATAGTTCTATCACTAGGATTCGATATTTATCATATGGAGTGTCTACATTTAAGTTTATGAAGTCAATGCATACTCTTAATTTGCCATTCTTCTTAATGATTGGCACTATATTAAAGAGCCATTCAACATACCTGGCGGTTCAATAAACCTAACCTTTAACAACCTTTCATTTTTTCCTTTTCTTTTTTATTTTTACTTTAATGCATTTCAAAATTTTGATTTTAAACTTTGATATAACTTAATCTATTTATTAGACTTTAGTACATTTTCTTCGCTAAATGTAAACATTTCGCTATTCAAAGTGTGTCTTTGGTGACATTTAGTGACGAAGTCTAATGAACTGATCAAGTTGTATTAACGTCTAAAATAAAAAATTAGTAATGTATTAAAGTAAAAAAAAACCTTTATCTTTTATGTGACTTATGGAGTAATCCGGTGTGATAGATGTTCACAAGCTTATATCCTTTTTTGATTGGTAGTCTATGATTTACTGATTTTCTATATAAACTAGGAAATTCATCATACTCTCAAGAGAAACAATCCTTATAATGATGTAAAAGGTCTACACTCAATTGTCGGTCTTCTTTGCTCAGGTTTTCCCTGATATATGTCACTATTTTTGTTTTATTTGAGTCCTAAATTCACTTTGAGTAAAGGATTTGATTGGTTTACCACGAGTTCCTCGTATTCCGTTGGTGAACTTATTAAATCATCACTATATTGAGTTTTTCATCATCTTTAGGGTCCTTTTCCCACTAATCTTTGTGTTTAAATCTAGTTCTCTAAATTTATACAACACTACGGCTAAGTTTCATTGGACCTTTTTAGGTCAAAAGGTGTACTACCCATTAATTAGCCATTTTTTCTTTTTCATTTGGTCCCATCAGATCAAAGGCTAGTTTTTCCCAAGTTCCATCTGAAACTTTGAAAATGCATAATTGGGGCTATATGAAATTATTTCTATCTTAGGATACACACATAAAGATCCAATTTTTAACCAATTTTTATCTTGATTAATCATTAGGTGTGTATGGAGAATAAAGTCCAAATTAAATTTTATCCAATCGCACAATCCAACTAAATAAACAAAAGAGGAATATGAGGAAAAGTCTCTTTCGGGAAAAATCTAGATTTCAGTATTCTTAAAGAGTTTGACAGAGTCGATGACTTACATACTACTTAGAGATCCACTAAGTACAATGTGTCGGTCTTCAAATCTTCAACTGATATGACACAATCCAAAATCATCCACCGGAAGCAGCTCTTACCTCAATATCCATAGATCAGCCTCATGATGCGATTTCATCTCTTCTTCAGCGACCGTAGAGTTGTAACTCCACAATCAACAATAAAGAACTCTCTACAAGGGTTTGATGTATGTATGGAAATTAGGTTTGATACAAACTCAAAAAATCATATCAAGGGATGTATGATTTGGAAAACAAAAGTGTTTCTTTGATATAAACTAGAAATTTTTTGGTGTAGGCATAACATATGATTTTTTCCAAAGTTATGTGTATAACAACCCCATTTTTTTATGTCATAGAAAACGAATTTTCGAGGAGGCATTCTCGTTCGAACGAAAATAGGATTTCTTTCGAACTCAAATCCAATTTCATTCTAATGAGATGGTCTCATTCGTACGAACTACTTAATTCATTCTAACGAGCTTCCACCGAGAGTTTGTCCGCTAAACATAGCCTTTTCGTTTGAGGTTCGTTTAAAGTTCATTCTAATAAAATTATATAGTTATTTCATCGAAGTTCAACCTCGTTTGAACGAGAACATGATCTCATTCGAACGAGATTACAATCTCGTACCATCAGACTAAAAAGTAAAAAAAAATTATTTTCAAAATCCTTTTATGAAAAAGTGCCTCGAGTAAAAAAAAATAACATCATATAATATATTTGACCAAGATAAATCAAAACCAAAAATTTCGTATACGTCCATAAAGTGTTGAAGAAGATTCTAATGGTTTGAAACTCGAAAATGATGATCGACCACTAACATGTCTTCAAACGAAGGTGAAGGAAAATGTTGATGTAGTGTTCGATTTGTGATGGGATATGCTAAAATAATAAAACTATGATCAATTATACAATCTAGCTCTTACGCACTTCTCCATCTGACGCCTCAGGTATCAATGCATCCACCTTAATAAGTTCTACATTTTCCTAGTAGAGTTCATCTTTAGCAGAATCGGAGCTAGTTTGAAATGGAAAAGGATCTGCTTCCACTTTCTCTATGTTCCCATACTTTTTCATCAACAACAACATCTTATGAAAAGAAGAAGGGTACATTTATTAAAATAAATTCAGTCTCTACCAAATAAAGCATTAAATATTAATTTACCATCAATGATAAAGAAGGCAGTTTTTGAATTTTTTATGCCAACCTCAATGTCTACTGGTAATACACATTTAGTAGATTTTTTATCCCGAGAAAAACTAGAGATTATAATTTGAGTTAGATCCAATTTGGAATTTTTTTTAATTTATTTTAGAAAGCATAGAGCATGACATTATGTTAATGCCAACACCGTTATGTACCAATATTTTATTGATTAAAACTCAATTCACCCAAGGCTTTATCAATGGAGGCTTAATGTGATTGGTCATATCTTTGGTAGGTTCTTATAACCCATATATGATATCTAAGGCAAACATAAATAATTTAAAGTTGTCTACCTCCGATCCATCGTCTTCATCCATCTCTGGAACCTCTTCTCTCTTTCATCTTTGGGTGGATAACTGCCATGTTGATTGGCACTTGCTGTGGTAGAGATCCAAATTGGACGAATTGCTACTGAGAAGGACCTTGAACATGTCCTATTGAATTTACAACTATTATTTCATCTTACGCTTCTTCACCATAGGATTTATGATTAGATGTAATGTCCCCATCCCAACTCATACCCTTTTCCAGTTCTTTAATCTTATCAACTAGCCTGTTTGAATAAGATTAAATCCCTTCTTGCTTTATATAAATCTTGGTTTTAGATTCAAATATGATTATGCAATGTCTTCATATCCATTTGGTTGCAAAATTTTTGAGGCCTCTTGCCAGGCCTTATACTCCCTTTTAATTCTTCTCTATTGTGTACGAGAAATCAAATCATTTGTCACCCTTTTCTTTGATTTTGGTTGCTACACTAGATTCCACATCTATGGAGCTACCTATTGAGGATTTATGGCATTTGTCCTCCTAAGCATCTTATTAAATTGTTAAGAAACCTTTATATCCTTAGCCATGAACCTATCTGGCACCCCATTCACTATATAAACCAATTTGGCAACCCTTATGGTCTTGATAATCACATGTATTGTCGAGATTGTGATTCATTAAAGTGTGGACTAATATACAAAACGTTCCTAGATGTCTTTTGTATTTCTTTGAGGATAATAATGTCTAGTAAATGACCTCATTCCCCATAGGAAAGTCTTTTAAAAATTCTCCCGACTTTGCAATCCCTGAGTCTTGGCATATAGTTACTACTTTCGTTTTCTTGAACGTTTGTTGTTGCTTTCAAGCAACCTTTTGACACATCTCAACGTATTTTTACCCACACATAGTACACATATGTTTCAAGATATTTTGATATGGATTAGCGCCTTAAAGTTTACCTTTGTTTTCATTTTGAATTTAATATAGACCTTATTTCTTGGTAACCGTATGGACTTCATATTGGATCCCATTTCTTTCACATTGATAATGGGTTTTCATCAACCTCTATATTATTTCATAATTTTTCATGAAATTTGATCTTCTATTCTTAATAAACTCTTGAACCCTGTCACGAAAAATGGTACACACATTAGTTGAGATAGAAAATACATCATGTTATTTATGATAAATTTTCCCTTTCATTTAATTTACACTTGGCATTCTTACATCTTCAGACAAATTTATCATTTTGACCTGTACAATATAATGAAATATTTCTTCCACCTTAGATATGTCAAATGAGTATTTCTTAATCACTCCCTTTGACTTTTGTGCATATAACTTTGTTACTATATTCTTTAGAACTCAGGGTTCACACACTATATATTCAATTCCAATTATTTCATGAGCACCTTCATATAGATTTGGGTCCTTATAATATGTTTTGAAAGATGGAGTATTTCTTTCACACTTCTCTTCAAACAGAGCTTTATAACCAGACACTTTGACGATCATTTCCACAAAATGTTTGAATTTTGTTGCATTGAAATTATTTCAAAGCCTATATTCAACTTCCTTTTGGGATAATTCGACGAATTTAGAATTAGGAAAACTATCTTGCTTCATTCTTAGCTCTTTTAAACCTATTTATGAAACTAGTGGATTTTCATCTGGCCCATGGCTTAGCTTATCCAAGTCAACCATAGACACTTCTAGTTTAGTTTAAAAATTAGGAGTGGAAAATATCCTCCATTTACTGCCAACTTTGAACATAATTGGGTGACAAACTTATGAAGCAAAAAAAGGCTTCATCAGTGAGGGAGATAGAAGTAATGCACTAAATTATTAAACCTTGCTATATGTTCCACTGTGGTTTGACTCCCATCTCTAGAAAAAAGTGATAAAGTTGGGAACTTTAAACCTTTAGGAAGTTCAATCCTATATACCCATTCAAGGTATGGTTTCCTATAGATTGGCATCTGCACTCCTCGTGCCATTGGTCCGCAGATTTCATGTACGAGATTCACGATCTTATTTTTCCCAACTCCCCCGGGTAATTGCCTATTTGGTTGAGAAATTACTTAATTTGGAATTGACGCTGGTTGAATCAGTGGAGGTGCTTGTTATTGTATTGGGAAAGGCATTGGTTAAGATGCCTAAGGAATTAGGTTATCCGCCCTTTGGTAGTGTACATCACAAAAAAAATTTGTTGTTTCCCAACCCCTTGGGTTCATATTCAAACAGAGGATAAGATATTACTCCATACTTTGAAGTCCTTAGAAATCCTATATAGGTTAATTGAAGTATGATCTAGATCTCCCCATATCCGAGATATACATTCGTATCATTGGGTTATTATATCCCATATGTTGGTAAGTGCTAGGTATACCTATACTCTCTAATGAGTTGTTCATAACTAGACCAAAAGTGTAGTTGTGGTTTCTGTTCTTAAGTTTGATCTAAAGTTAGTTTCACCATTATTGGGTTTATAATACACAAAGTGGAAACTAGTGGGTTGTGTGGTAGCGTTTACACCAGTTTGTGGTGTGATTTCTTGGTCATTGGACATGTTTACAATAGGATGAGACATTACTAGTTACTGTTGTGATCACTGTACTAATGTTTTGCACGCTATTATCAAGATGGTCAAACACAAGGTTTAACTGTTGTATTAGTTAATCTAGGGTATTTGAAGATGTACCTACACCAAGTATTACACTTGGAATTATGGTCCTTAAAGCCGTTGTTACATTTAATTATTGATTTTGATTATTTTGTCTTAGTTCTTAACCAGTTTCAATAATTATTTGATCTGGAGTTGTAGAAGTCTGACTCGTTGAACCAATCATACTAGTATTATGTGTTCCATCATTGCTTCTTCTTGTCCTAGACATGATAAACACCTATATAACACTATTTTACTACAGAGAATGCAAAAAATATGTTTCGCTGGCTTAGTTGGGATGTGTGTGCGTGTTTTAATGTGTGCGAGCATGCTAGGCAATGTTGTGATCTTACCAACCAGTTGATTATCTTAGTTTTTGACAATCAGGTGATTGTGTACCACTCAATACTTTAATTAAGAATACTTTTCAATCAGTGCCAAATAAGTTTATAAACTAAATAAACTAAACTCAACAAAGCGTTAAACCAAAGAGGAACCAAAGGTGAAAAAGAGGTTTGAATTAGCTAAAGCAATAAAGTAAAATAGTTTAACACTAAACTAAACTGGAATTAAAGTTAGTAAAGTAATTTATACTATGGTATGTAAAACAAATTACACTAAGACAAGAAAGGAAAATTTAAATGTAAATAGAAAGGACCTTTTCATAAACATAAAAAAAAGTTACAATAATTCTACCTTACAAACTAATTTGAAGAAGGAAACCCTAACTTATGCTAGAAAAATGGTGAAGAAAATAAAAGGAAAAGTAAAAAGCATTTAATTAGTAAATTCATTTTTTTTTATAAAGGGAGTACTCTTCTCTATCGTCCTAGAGTTGCTTATTTATAGAATCCTTTGGCATGCAACTGCTGGGTGGTTGCCTATTTAAAATCTCTTGCATAGGTGCACTTACGTCCATAAAATAATTATTTAAGTGGTTACCCAACGTTCAAGGTATTAAAAAGTGTCAATGTCGTGTGTAGCCATTTTTATTAATTTGTTCTATGGTATTTCTCGACTATAATAACCAGTTTGTATTTTCGCTACTGATACTCTATTGGTTGGTAATAATATGGTGTAAACAGGTTCTCTCCACGGACTTTAAATGTTCCTCACTTTCAATGCTGACGACTTCTCACCATTCCACAATATGCACATCCCTACGATTCCCCTATCCTTGGTGGAAGACCACCCCGTTCATTCTCACGTTGATAGATTTAAGGACATCCTTAGTTATGAGTTTGTTCTCTTCTTGACAAATGGCTACATCGTATTGCTCATCCGTTGGCATGAATGCCCTCAGTCTAAGGTCGTCAATGAGGCCTCACTTAAGCACATTGACCCCAACTTCTATCGCTAGTTTAGGAACTATATGATTATTTTTCATTGGGGGTGGAGTTATGTAGGGGCTTGAGAACTAAAAGATATTTTTTATTCTTTTTATCATAGAGCTTTCGAGGGATGTGACACATATTTACCTTTTTATGACATTACGCGTGAAAACATTAGCCTGGAATCTTCCTCTGAACATATAAAAGGAGTTCTCTTGTATTATACTCAAAAGTATTACTCTCAACACACACACACACACACACACACACACACACATATATATATATATATATATATATATATATATATATATATATATATATATATATATATATATATATATATAGAGAGAGAGAGAGAGAGAGAGAGAGAGAGAGAGGCTTCAGTACATACCGAATATACAAACCAAGTTTTTTAAAATAGTAAAAAAATATATTTTTGAATTGAGTCTTTTTCCGTGGTATTTAAACATTTCAAGGGACCCATATAAAAAACAACTCAAATTAACTTTTTTGTTATTTTAAAAAGAACGGTTAAACTTTCACATCTTTTAAAGTGCTTTAAAAGTGTGAAAGTTCTCAAAATGATATTTGTTGCTATTTTAAGAAAATCGGTCAAACTTTCACACTTTTAAAGCACTTTAAAAGGTGTGAAAGTTTAACCGTTCTTTTTAAAATAACAAAAAAGTTAATTTGAGTTGTTTTTTATATGGGTCCATTGAAATGTTTAAATACCACATAAAAAAACTTAACTCAAAAGTATTTTTTTAATATTTAAAAAAAATAAGTTTGCGCCAGCAAGTATCTATACTTGGTATGTATGAAAGTCGCTCCCCCCCTCTCTCTCTCTCTCTCTCTCTCTCTATATATATATATATATATATATATATATATATATATATATATATATATATATATATATATATATATATATATATAAACATCATTTCCACTGAAACATCTCATGTGGAACCCAGTTCACACTATAGTTTCTTTCGTTAATCGTTGGATCAATTTGATCATTCATATTGGATAGAAAGTTCTAATAATTACATTGCATTATGGAGCCTTGAAATCCCTCGAAAGATTTTCCCACCATAGTATCTCTCCAAGTTTTATACCTCACTCAATTGCCCATTATTTGACATTAAAACCTTTAAACAATATCTTTTAAACGAATTTTTTACTCTTGCGCCCTTCCGTATCCTTAATTCTTCCTCCTAAAAGGTACTTATCTCTATCTCTTAAATTAAAATTGTGCTATAATTTTAAATCGTATATGCATGTACTAATTTTATTTTGCAAATATCCTTTGGATATTGTCTTAGTGTAAGTTCCCATTTGGTTCAAGTAAAACTACATGTAAGATTTATGCATTGGGAAAGTAATTGCCACTATGTTATTCAAACTTATAATATGAATTATGAGACTTTATATGTGATTTTACCAATTCGATATTCTCTTAAACATTCAAACTTAAAACCCAAACCAAAAGAGCATTAAGAGTGTAAGAAAGGATTATATGGGGGATTCAAGATATTTATTTCTAGGGTGGGAGTGGGTGTGAAAAGGGTGAGTCATCATAATTACATTGGGTTGATATTAAAAATAATTTTTTTGATGAGAATTATGGTGTTAGACCAATTGGCTTAATAACTTGATTGTATAAACTTTTACCTTTTCTATTAAATCTATTCAAAAAATTAATAAATTTTGAAATTTTGATGATATGGCCTTAAAAGTTGTTAGATTGACATTGTAAATTTATCAAAATGCATACCCCCGTAAAATTTTAAACCGCCTACAATTTATGCAGAATGACATTGTAATATATATATATATATATATATATATATATATATATATATATATATATATATATATATATATATATATATATATATATATATATATATATATATATATATAGAGAGAGAGAGAGAGAGAGAGAGAGACTCCTATACATCATGCTTCCTACATCATCCATACATCACACCTAATTCTAGATAGGCCTGTCGATGGGTCGGATCCGGGTTGGATCTAGGAAGATCCAGATCCGTTTAATAGGCACCTAATCAGGTTCAGGTTCGGATCCGAGTCTTCATTGGCTCTAGAATATTGGATCCAGATCCGTATCCGAAACGGATCTTGAGGTCCGGTCCAGGTCTGGCCAGATATATACATTTATTTTTAATTTATCTCCCTTCTTTACTTTTTAATCATAGATTAAAATATTTTATAATGTATTATACTATATGATTAGCATAAATAAAACATATATATATATATTTAAAGTAAAAATAAAATAATAATGAACAAGTCGGGTTGGGTCTTCGGGGTCGGATTTTGTATAAGATCCAGACCCTACCCGTGTAATAAATGGGTCTTCGGGTCCAAAAAAATATGCTGAGACCCTATTATACAAATCGGGTTCGGGACGGGTTCAGTCCAGACCCGACACATTGACAGGCTTAGTTCTAGGTTCTAAATTTTTTTTCAATTTTTTAATTTTACCCGTGGAGTTAACCTTCCAATCAACACATGTTCAAAAAATTAGGTTGAAATACAATTTCTAGTTAATTAATAAAAAAAGTTTCTTAAGGGCTAGAAGTAGGTGTGATGTATGATGCGATATGTAGAGTGTGATGTAGTAGAGCGTTCCTCTCTCTCTCTCTCTCTATATATATATATATATATATATATATATGTGTGTGTGTGTGTGTGTGTGTGTGTGTGTGTGTGTGTGTGTGTGTGTGTGTGTGTGTTATACTTACCAAGTACACATACCGCTGGCGCAAACTACTTCTTTTAAAATATTAATTTTTTTTAGTAGAGTTCTTTCATGTGATATTTAAACATTTCAAGGTGTCCATATAAAAAAAATCATCTCAAAATAACTTTTTTTGCTATTTTCAAAAAGCTGGTCAAACTTTCGCACCTTTTTAAAAGATGCGAAAGTTGAACGATTTTTTTAAAATTGTAAAAAATGTTATTTTGATATGAATTTTTTTTATGGATCCACTAAAATGTTTAATCGTCATATAAAAAAATTAAGTCAGAACATAATTTTTTTACTATTTATAAAAAATAGGTATGTATGATTGATATGTACTGAAGCTTCTCTCTCTCTCTCTCTCTCTCTCTCTCTCTCTCTCTATATATATATATATATATATATATATATATATATATATATATATATATATATATATATATATATATATATATATATATATATATATATATATATATTTTTGAAGGAGGTAGTGGTTTATTTTTCTATTAGGGATATTTTGGTCCAATGATTATAAGTGGCAACCGTTGAAGATTTGGCTAGGTAAATAGTTTATATTTTTGAAACTAGTTTTCAAATTAAGAATATTTTGGTCTTATGAACTAAAAGTGAGAAATGTTGACAATTTAACCAAGTAAAATGAGACTTGATACTAACATACAAGGTGGTTGGAATAGACATTGAAAGAAAATCTGCAATTATTATTGTAAAGAATGGACGCCCAAAATTAAGTAGATCTTAGGTGGAAATATATTAGTATTCTAGCCACAATGCACCTAATAATTGTTAAGCATTTAAAGGAGATCATGATTAAAAAAAGGAGAAATGTCCAATGTAACTCAAAAAGTGTGTAAATATAGGACAATTCACACAATTTCATAAACTTAGTCTCCGTACTAAAAAGACATTTAAAATGATCAATATGCCAATTGACAAATCTTATAAAAAAACCCATCAAATTTTTTAAGGTCTATATCTTCAAATCTACACATCCATAATTCACAGAATTTATATATTTGAAATTTACTTGTCGAGATCTATCAAACAACAACCATAAATTTACTATTTCACTAAAAACCTCCAATTTTTCAGCAAAAACTCAATTTTTTTTTTTCCGTGAAAAACCTTCTTTTATAATTTTGACAATGGCGCCGCTGGCACGGACCAGAAAAAGAAAAAAGATTAGACGAAGAGAGAGAGAGAGAAATATGTAGAGAGAAGAGAAACTATCCGATGAGAATTCGACGCTTTCTGGTGAGAATTCCAGCAGATTGTTCCGGTGAGGATTCCGGTGGATGTGGTGGGGTGGGAGTGGAAGTCTGTGTTAATTTTTAGAAAGAGAGTGAGTTAATTTTAAATGAGTATGATTAAGGGTATAAATACCTCTGTGTACTCTTATCTTTAAAGGAAGCACACAAATAAATATTATTGTACCATAAGGACTTAATTTATAAACATGAAAACCAGTATCCTATAAATCTAAATATAAGGTGGGACGTAACCTTGGGCCAAATTTTGTACTTTTTTTTAATTCTAATATTTTGTTCAATATATTTTATAATTTTTTATGTCTTTGATAGTGACATTAGCACAATAATAGTGACATCAAATTATTCACATGTTAATAATAGTGACATCAGATTGTTCTCGTGTTATTATCACTATCATAGAGTGAATTATGGTGTTTGCATTTCTCTAATTAATAACATGACACATATTATATTCTTTTCAATGAACATTGTATTTTTACCATGATAGGGTGTGATGTATTAACTTATATCATTAGCCCTTTTTAAGGGTCAATTAATGTATATTCCCAACACAAATACATACTTTATAAAAAAATCACATCTAGTTTTAGTTTAATACATTTAGTTCCTCAAATACCCATTAATTCAATGCTCTCTTATTTTTAAAGGTCCGCGACACCCCCCTCCCCCGAGCCGCAAAACCATGCTATCGTCGTAGCTCTGACAGGGGTGAAAGGTAGGTTGATGAGTTTGTGTATGTCCTTGTTTTGAGTGTTTTTATGTAATGAACGACTTTTTGGAATAAAGTAAAAGGCTTGTACCCAAATATTTATTAAAAAATATTCGAGGGACTATTCGTCGATTGACCCTTATTTGAATCAATAATCTTACCATATAGGATGGCATGATGAATACTTAGTTAACATTTTCATCAACATTCATCCCGAAAGTGAGTCATATTGAACAAAGTTAATGTTGCAATATTAAAATATCAGGATAACGTTTGAGCTTTATTTTCTTAGTTCTTACAAGAATTTACTTTGGAATTTATAATTTTTTTTATTTTTTTTAATTTTTTTGGCTATTTAAATTTTTTTAACCACTTTTAAAGAATAAAATGATATTTCGTATAGTTAAATTATGGGTCTTTTACTTATAGGATCCATATAATGTTTTTTATATATAAATTTCATTGACTATTCAAACATTAAATAGGCCCTACTCCTAGTTTTGAGGGTTTTATTTATCTATAAGATATAGGAAAGATAGATATGAAGATGAATTACATTTAAAAGTAAATATTTATGATTAGAAAAGTTAATAATCAATGGCTTGATAATAAATATTAGACTTAAGATAAAAATTTACTTTGCTATACGAAGAAGAAAAGGATACGAAAAGAAGACTGATTAATCTTTGTTAGTATATATGTAATATTTGCACTATTGGTAAAATATTTATTCTCATATTAAATTACATCTGTTAATATATTACATCTCTATTAAGATAGAGAGAAGAAAATACAATAAAAATTGACAAATTAAGAAAACATTCACAGCAACACAATATATATATATATATATATATATATATATATATATATATATGTTAACTCTGGAAACTTACTTATTGAAGAAAAATTAAGTGATAATAAACATTACATGTTAGTACAACATAATACATTTGAACCATACTCAGAATCCGTATTGTCACAAGAATTTTAAACAGTAGTAAATATTTAGTTTTATATTAGGGTCAATTAATGTATAATTTCCCAAAATAAATACATATTTTTGTAAAAGATACACTTATTTTTAGTTTAACCCATTTAGTTTCTCAAACACACATTTATCTAACATTCTCTAAGTTTTAAAGGTCCACATTAGCGGCACCCAACCCTCACCCCACTGCCGGATGTGGGGGGAGGAAGCTTTATAAATGGTTTGTGTGTGTCCTTATTTTGAGACTTTTTTTTTGTTGTGAGTGACTTTTTAGAACAAAATAAAAAGGTTTGGACTAAAGTTTTATTAAAAAATATTAGAGGGATTATTTTGCCTAGAAAAATAGTCTTTCCCGACAATTATGCCTAGAAAAAAACAACAAAAATCTCCACGAGATGAGAAGTGTGTTAATAGTTAAAACAACTATAAAGTCCATGGCTTAATTTATAAAGAAGACCTTTTTGAAGCAAAAAAAATGAGGCATCTAACGTAGAAAATAAAATGGTAACAAGAGTGAAATTTAACTAGTAAGAGAGAGAGAGAGAGAGAGAGAGAGAGAGGAGGGGAGAGGGTGTGTACTGGGGAGTGGTGAGAGAAAGAGAGAGAGAGAGATTTATTTTATTAAATTATAGTTATGTAGTTTAATGTATTCGCTTACACCACTCCCCAGTACACACCCTCCCCCCTCCTCTCTATCTATCTATCTATCTATCTATCTATCTATCTATCTATCTATCTATCTATCTATCTATCTATCTATCTATACACACACATATATGTATGTATGTATCTATGTATGTATGTTTATTAAAACATCACCACTGAAACATCTTAACTAAACGCCAATTCACACTACAGTTTCTTTCGTGATTCGTTGGATCAATCTTATCATTCATATTGGATGGCAAGTTCTAACAATCACATTGCACTATGGAGCCTTAAAATACCTCCAAATATTTTTCCACCATAGTCTCTCTCCAAGTTTTATACCTCACTCAATTTCCCCCTATTTGACACAAAAAACCTTTAAATGGTATCTTTTAAAGGATTTTTGTAGTCTTGGGCCCTTCCGTTTCCTTAATCGTTTCTCCCCAAAGGTAATCATCTTTATCTCTTCAACTAAAATTGTGCCATAATTTTAAATTGTATATGAACGCCCTAATTTTATTTTTCAAATATCCTTGGGACTATTGTCTACTGTAAGTTCCCTTTTGGTTCATGTAAAATAACATGTAAGATTTGTACATTAGGAAAGTAGTTTCCATTGTGTTATTCAAACATGTAATATGAATTATGAGACTTTATATGTGATTTTACAAATCCGAGATTCTCTTAAACATTATAAATTTAAACTCAAACCTAACATGTAATAAGAGTGTAAGAAAGGCTTATATGTGAGACTGAAGAGTTTTATTTTGGGGGGTGGTAGTGGGTGTGAATGAACCAAATCGTCATAATTATATTGGGATCATACTAAAAATACTTTTTCGACGACAATTATGGCGTTAGATCAATTGAATTCATCATCACCATCATCATCTTTACCTTAATCCCATAACATGGGGTCGACCACATGGATTCTCCTTTTTTACTCTAATCTACTATAAGCAATATTATCATTCAATTTTAATTCCTTAAAATTTCTCCTAATAATTTCCTCCCACGATAGCTTAGGACGACCCCTTTATATTTTTCTCTCTATTTCAAATTATATTCCTCTTGTTATAGGTGCATTTACTGATCTACACAACACATGTTTTTACCATCTAAGTATATTTTTTCTTAATTTATCGCTAATGGGAGCTACTCCTAACTTTTTTTTTTCACATAATGGTTTTTATTCTTGTCATTTGTAGTTATTTCTATCATCCATCGGAGCATCCTCATCTCACTAACATGGAGACTTTGTTCATATTTTTTCTTTAAAGCCCAACACTCCGCTCTATATAGGGTCGCTGGCCTAACAAATGTTCTATAAATTTTTTATATTAATTTATTAGTTATCTTCTTGTCGCATAATACCCCACTTGCTTGTCTCCATTTCATCGAACCAGCTGATATTCTACTCGTAACATCCCCCTTAATATCCCCATTACTTTGTATCACTGAACCTGAGTAATGAAATTTATTAGTTTGATTTATTACTTTTTCTTTAATTTTTAACATTATTCAACAAGACGCCTCATTATTAAATCTACATTCCATAAATTCAGTTTTATTTATACTGATTTTTAGTCCCTTAGACTCTAAGGCATTTGTGACACCCCGCCTAATTAAACATCGGGTGATCAGGCCTTTATTAAATTAAAACAGGTTTCTCAAATGGTTCATTCTTAGCATCACTGTCGAAAACTTTTTAATTACTAATACCCTAAGTAAAATTAGACCGGTGCCAAATTTTATCTTTCTTAAAACAAAAAAATCGACCATGCGGAACAAAGTACAAATAATCATATATAATAATACAAACATCAAAGTAAAAGTACAACAGAAAAAAAGTATTACCGAATAAACCATCGGCTAAAAATCCCAAACAACAATAGAATAACCATTAGTCTGAAACTAACATCTGAGACTAATACCGGACAACAAGTACATGTATAGAAGAGTGTGAGATCCTGTACTAGATCTGAATGAGAGATATCGTCTAGTCAAGTCCTGTAAGCATCCACCGTGCTACAACTCCGAGTCTCTGGAATGGAATCATCATACATAGCATCCCTGTGGCTGGACGCCTAAAAGGTTTTAAAAATATTTTATAGCAAGAGTTAGTACTCAAAACATTTTGAAAATATTTAGCAAGCGTTCATCACAATATAAAATGCGGTTATTGATTACACATGTTAGGTTCTCGTACACTCTCTTGAGCTAACTCACCCCTCATCTTTTGTGCACACCTAACGTTCTACACTTAGTTTATCTAGCCATACCTCCCAAGCTAACTAAAACCAAAGTAGTCAACTGAACTTATTTTTACCCAAGTTCCAGTACTGCCCATACAGTACAATCGTTTCACTAACATCTCACGTATGTTAATTAATTCTCAAGTAACATTTCATCTATGTTATTTTTCAAGACTTCCCATTTAGTTTCACTACTAAAATTACTAAAATTCTCACAATTGTTGACTTCCCACTTGTGTAATTAAGTTTCGCTACTTGAATAACTAAATAGATTTTCTTTATCTAAAAATGCATTTCGTAATTAAGTTTCACTACTTAACTTACCAATTTAGTATGTATCTTTAAATACATAATATATCAATCTACTAATACACGGAAGTAGAATATCATCAGGTATATATATTTCACACACAATATATAT
This sequence comes from Sambucus nigra, assembly GCA_949130495.1. Taxonomy (NCBI): domain Eukaryota; kingdom Viridiplantae; phylum Streptophyta; class Magnoliopsida; order Dipsacales; family Adoxaceae; genus Sambucus; species Sambucus nigra. The sequence continues at coordinate 74,797,080 of OX422210.1, read as the reverse complement.
ACTAAATATTAATCACTGCTATTTTGCCCCTTTTTATACACATAAAGGACTCTTGGTTCGGAATGATTCATCGACCCCAAGTAAGAATTGGTTCGGCATGATACATCCACCCCAATTATTTTAAAAATATATATATACACATATTCTGGTTCGGGACTCTCTCATCGCGACACCAGTTCAAAGTTTGGTTCGGTATTTCTCATCGACCCCAAACTTATAATAATTTTATATTAGTTCGAAATGTCTCATCGAACCTAACATAATTAATTTACGTATAATCTCTCTACCTAAAAGATCACATAATTCAGTAGGTACACGCCCGACCTATTAATTATATACGTACGTAATATTTTAATCTCATATATTTACCGTACAATATTCGCTTTACGATTTATCTCATTAATCGTATTTATTTGAGTATTCACACAACTCTAAGGGTCCTAGTTACCCCTTACATATAATTTCAGTAGTTATTGCTTACCCTACTGGTCTATTACTTAAATTGAATTTACTTCACCCCGTAACTCAATTTCCGAAGTTCCCGATACTCTACTAAATCGGATTATTCTCCTCGGTCTGTAATCCAAGCCCTGCACCCAATGGCCTTCTTGGACCTCAACAATATACCTACTGGTCTTATTCTTACTCCCATATAAGTATAATGTAAATCCTAGAATACTCATTCATTCCCGAACTCAACGAAGGATCAAACACAAAATTTTCGGGGAAAACAGCTTGCGTCAATCGATCGACGGCTGGGTTCGATCGATCGACATAGTCGATCGATCGATAGTTCAAGATCGATCGATCGAACAGGGACAGACGCAGTCTGTCTTCTTCGTTGATCTTCTCCTCCATTAACAAATTTCCAAACTCCATTATTGTTCACCAAACTTCGACCCAATGATCCTAACATGTTTCCACATATACTAGGACAGTTTCTAACGTATCAATTACATCAAAACTCCAATTACTTTAAAGAAATAATGAATTAAAACCCAGAATTTTCTTGAAACCCTAGTTATGGTGTTCTTCCCATATTATCATCCAAAATCCAGATTTTTATTCTGAAAATCATCAAGTCTAATCTTAATATTAATCCTCTACATAGTTTAAATCATTCTACATACGATTCCTATCCCAACATGCATAAATATCATCTTTCTCCAATCAAAATATTGATTTAAACAAAACTATTCAAAAACCCTACACATGGGTATTATAACTTTATAAATTTTTGCAATAAACAACTTGCCTTATGATCAGTAGGGTCTGATTTCTTGGTTCTTGTTGATGATTGATGATCTTCATCCTTCAATCCTTCTTCCCCAACAAGTTGATGGTAGAAACCCCTTTGAATCCTTCACAAATCTTCTTTTTGCTTTAGAAAGTGGTGCCTCTCCTCTCTCTAATGATATTGGTGTTGACATGTGTGTTCTAACCCTAATTCATCTATCATACGGCTGATATAAAACTCTCAATTTCGTAGGTCTCCATACCCTCTTATGTTAAAAGATCAAAACGCCCCCCGAACGGTCTCGGTTTAGTCCAAAATTGCCCCGAGACTCAACTAGTACCCCCGGGTATACTATTTTGACTAATTTGACCCTTCTGGACTCATTGGTGACCTCTAAATTATCATTTGAGTCACTTAAAAATATTACTCGTTCTCACCCCAACACGGTCTACACGCGTTAAGTAACTATGTACCATAATTACAATTTTAAATAAAACTCTTTAAATTACTACTCTTACGTAATTTAAATCAAGCCGATATTTTCTCATTTAATTCTCCAATCTAATTAAATGGAATATTTGGAATATTCAGAAATACGGGGTATTACAGCATTTATCCAAGTATTTACTCTTATCGCAAAGGCTTCCTTGGAAGTGTCTACTAAAATTGTATCATCTTCAAATAATATATACCATGAGACATCTCCTTGTATGTCCTTAGTAATCTCATCCATTACTACGATAAATTAGTAAGGACATAAGGCCGATCCTTGATGTAGACCCACTTTAACCGTAAAATTACTAGTTTCTCAACAAATAGTCCTTACTCTACTCTTTGTGATGTCATACATATCTTTAATAACTTTGATATAACTCATAGTGGTTATTTTCCTCCTTAAAACCCACCACATTATATTCCTAGGTACTTAATCATATTCTTTTTCTAAGTCTATAAAGACCATATGCAAATTTTTATTCTTACTTCAACATCTCTCCATTAACTGTCTTAATAAGTAAATAGCTTCCGTGGTGAATTACCGTTGTATAAATTCAAATTGATTGTCCAAAATAGTCGACACATTTCTTAATCTTTGTTCTATAACCTTTTCCCACAACTTCATAGTACGATTCATCAGTTTAATTACGCTATAATTAACGCATCTTTGTATATCCCTTTTATTTATACAAATGTATTATAGTGATTTTCCTCCACTCACCTGACATGTTTCCTTCTTTTAATATATTGTTAAATAAACATGTTAATGATTCGACCCCTATACTGCACGGATTCTCCACACCTCAATGGGTATTTTATCCGGGCCAACCCTTTTAGTAATCGGATATATCATTTATGTATTCGGTTCTATGTTCTCGATAGGGGTGGACCTTCCTCATCCCGAATGGGGGTAACCGCACCCACGAGTTTTCCCAAAATTATGCTGTAGGTTTTATAAATTTTTAGGACCTATTTATAAGTTTTTAAAATTTTGGGGGTGAGTTTCTAAATAACTAAACTTGTTAAAACCTAAAAGAAGATAACCTAATCTCTACATAACGGCAACCTCTTTTCTTTTTATCTCATTCTTTCCATCGTTCGTCCTCGTCCCAATCTCCCTCAACTCTTCTCTCTCTCACTCACTACCCTCTCCTTTCAGCCCTGTTGCAAGCAACAACAAGCCCAACAACGACACACCCGACAATCAATGTTAGTTAATTTTTTTAGTTTTTTTTTCCTAGTATTTTAGCTGTTTTTTTTCCAGTATTTTAGTTGTTTTTTTCCCAATATTTTAGTATATAAAGTCCATGTTTGGAAAAAAACAAAAAAAAAACTATAAAGTCCATGGCTTAATTTATAAAGAAGACCTTTTTGAAGCAAAAAAATGAGGTGTCTAACATAGAAAATAAAATGGTAACAAGAGTAAGAAATTTAACTACTAAATGAGAGAGAGAGAGAGAGAGAGATTTATTTGATTAGATTATAGTTATGTAGTTTATTTGTATTATATATATATATATATATATATATATATATATATTATATATATATATATATATATATATATATATATATATATGTGTGTGTGTGTGTGTGTGTGTGTGTGTGTGTGTGTGTGTTAAAATATCATCTCCACTGAAACATCTCAGCTAAACCCCAATTCACACTATAGTTTCTTTTGTGATTCATTAGATCAATCTTATCATTCATATTGGATGGCAAGTTCTAACAATTACATTGCACCGTGGAGCCTTAAAATCCCTCCAAAGATTTTTCCATCATAGTCTCTCTCCAAGTTTTATACCTCACTCAATTTCCCCCTATTTGACATAGAAAACCTTGAAATGGTATCTTTTAAAGTATTTTTGTACTCTTGGGCCCTTCCGTTTCCTTAATTGTTTCCCCCAAAAGGTAATCTCAACTAAAATTGTGCCATAATTTTAAATTGTATATGAATGCCAAAATTTTATTTTGCAAATATCCTTGGGACTATTGTCTACTATAAGTTCCCATTTGGTTCATCTAAAATAACATGTAAGATGTGTACATTAGGAAAGTAATTGCCATTGTGTTATTCAAACTTTTAATATGAATTATGGAACTTTATATGTGATTTTACAAATTCGAGATTCTCTTAAACATTATAAATTTAAACTCAAACCTAATATGTAATAAGAGTGTATGAAAGGCTTGTATAACTCAAGATTTTTATTTTGGGGGGGTGGGAGTGGGTGTGAATGAATCAAATCGTCATAATTATATTGGGATGATATTAAAAATACTTTTCGACGAGAATTATGGCGTTAGACTAATTGGATTCATCATCATCATCATCATCATCGTCATCCTTGCCTTAATCCCATCACATGGGGTCGGCCACATGGATTCTCCTTTTCTATTCTAATTTACTATAAGCAATATTATCATTCAATTTTAATTCGTTAATATCTCTCCTAATAATTTCCTTTCATGATAGCTTAGGTCTTCTCCTTTATCTTTTACCCTCTATTTCAAATTATCTTCCTTTTATTATAGGTGCCTCTACTGATCTACGCAACACATGTTCTTACCATCTAAGTCTACTTTTTCTTAATTTATCGCTAATGGGAGCTACTCGTAACTTTTCTCTCACATACTAGTTTTTATTCTTGTCATTTCTAGTAATTTATATCATCCATCGGAGCATCCTCATCTCACTAACACGGAGATTTTATTCATATTTTTTTAAATCCCAACACTTCGCTCCATATAGGATCGCTAGCCTAACAACTGTTCTATAATTTTTTTTTATTAATTTATTAGTTATCTTCTTATCGCATAAACCCCACTTGCTTGTCTCCATTTCATCGAATCAGTTGATATTCCACTCGTAACATCCTCATTAACATCCCCATTACTTTGTATCACTGAACCTAAGTAAAGAAATTATTAGTTTGATTTATCACTTTTTCTTCATTTTTTAACATTCTATCAGATGCCTCATTATTAAATTTACATTCCATAAATTTAGTTTATTCATACTGATTTTTAGTCCCTTAGACTCTAAGGCATTTATCCAAGTATTTACTCTTATCGCAATGGCTTCCTTTGAAGTGTCTACTAAAATTATATCATCTACAAATAATATATACCATGTGACATCTTCTTGTAAGTCCTTAGTAATCTCATCAATTACTATGGAAAATAAGTAAGGACATAAGGACGATCCTTGATGTAGACCCACTTTAACCGTAAAATTATTAGTTTCTTTAAAAATAGTTCTTACTCTTATCTTTGTGTTGTCATACATATCTTCAATAACTATGATATAACTCATAGGGGTTCTTTTCCTCCTTAAATCCCACCAGATTATATCCCTTGGTACTTTTTTATATGCCTTTTCTAAGTCTATAAAGACCATATGTAAATTTTTATTCTTACTTCAATATTTCTCCATTAACTGTCTTAATAAGTAAATAGCTTCCGTGGTGAATCGCTGTGGTATAAATTCAAATTAATTGTCCAAAATAGTTGACAAATTTTTTAATCTTTGTTCTATAACCTTTTCCTATAACTTCATAGTGCGATTCATGAGTTTGATTCCTTTATAATTACAGCAGGTTTGTATATCCCCTTTATTTTTCTACAAAGGTATTGTGATGATTTTCCTCAACTAGTTTGACATGTTTCCTTCTTTTAATATATTATTAAATAAACATGTTCACCATTCTACACCTATACTTCCAAGGATTTTCTACACCTCTATGGGTATTTTATCTATGCAAACTACTTTATTCCTTTCCATTTTTCTTATTAATATATCTACTTCTTTTTCAGTAATCGGATATATCATTTCTATATTCGGTTATATGTTCTCGACAGGGGTGGACCTTCCCTATTCTGAATGGGGGCATCCGCAACCACGAGTTTCCCCCAAATTATGCCGTGGGTTTTATAATTTATTTTAGGACCTATTTATAAGTTTTTAAAACTTTGGGGGCGAGTTTCTAAATAACCAAACTTGTTAAAACCTAAAAAAAAAGCCAACCTAATCTCTACAAAATGGCAACCTCTTTTCTTTTTATCTCAATTCTCTCCTCTCTCTTGTTCGTCCTCCTCCCAATCTCCCTCTCCTCTTCTCTCCCTCACTCACTCCCCTCTCCTTTCAGCCCGGTTGCCAGTAACAGCATGCCCCACAGCAGCATACCCGACTGGCTCGGCATCGGCGACACACTCGATAATCAATGTTAGTTAATTTTTTTAGTATTTTTTCCAGTATTTTAGTTAATTTTTTTAGTATGTTAGTTAATTTTAATTAGTTTAATTATTAGTAAGATGAAATTGGTGAAATTTTAATTCGTTTACTTGTTGCTAAAATTGTTAGTTATTGCTGAAATTTTAATTAGTTTACCTATTGTTGAAATTGGTTGTTATTGCTAAAGTTTTAATTTATCCAAAAAATTACTTGTTGATGCTGAAATTTATATTAAAAATTAATTTTATTTAGTAGTTGCTGTTAAAAAATGTTTGTTTATTACGTAGGGGAAAAAAATTTGTGAATATTAATCACAAGTTTTTTAGGATTAAAATTTGCAAAACAAGTAAAACTAACCGAAAAAAATTCGCCTCGGGGGTTCCCACCCCCGACATTTGTAAGAAAATCCCGTATCCACAGCACAAAAATCCTGGGTCTGCAACTACTTCTCGACATATTTTTTGGGACATTCCTCATTCAATAATATTTGAAAATGCTCCGCTGATTCAATTGAATTAGAAAACTTTATATGTGATTTTACCAATCCGAGATTCTTTATACATTATATACTGAAAACTCAAACCAAATGAGCATTAAGAGTGTAAGAAAGTCTTATATAAGAGAATCAAGAGTTTTATTTCTTGGGGGGGGGGGGGGGGGGGGGGAGTGGGTGTGAATGGGGCCAAATGTCATAATTATATTGGGTTGATACTAAAAAAACTTTTCGATGAGAATTATGGTGTTAAATGAGTTAGAATAATAAATTGCTTGTATAAACTTTTGCTTTTTCTATTAAACATATTCAAAAAATTAATAAAATGTGAAATTTTGATGATATGCTTCTAAAAATGGGTAGTTTGGCATTAAAAATTTATTAATATACACACCTTTGTAAAAATTTAAATTGCCTACAATTTATGCAGAATGACATTATAATGTATGTTAATATATATATATATATATATATACACACACACACACACACACGCACACACACACTATACTATAAAAGAGCCTAGAAAATAATTTACCCCTCTTAACCTTTATACTCCTTTTTGATGAAACATTAACCAATCTATCCAAATTCAATAAATCCATTTTTCTCTTCTGATTTCTATCATTACAAACTATCCTAAACTATGTGGCACTACCATTGTTTTTCTCTATCTCTCATGTTTAACCTTTTCAGGTAACACTTAGATTTTTCTGACCCTTTATACCCAAATTCGTATATACACATTATATGAGGAATTCTTATGTATGTATATATATATCTTTGTATTAGTGTTACATTTGATGGAAGTTCATAATCCTTTTTTCTAGGATGTTTCCGTTAGGTTTGCATAAGTTTGAAAAAAGGGATTGAAGAAGAATTTCTTGAAACTATGTGATAACAAGGACTCCAACACAAGTGACTAGCCACGCTAAATAAATCCCATTCGGTTAAACTCAACACATGGGGTTGGTGCTTTGAGTTTATTTAGTTATAATGTTGAATAAATCACATATGGTTAGGCTAAGAAGAGTTTTTTTAATACATGTGGCAAATTACATTAAATTTTTGAATTTTGTCATTTAAAAAAATTAGTTTGTTAAGCTGTATTTTAATTATTCGTATTGACTTATTTGTCAAACAAATACTAATAGCATTTCTTATCATAAGACAATGGCCTTTTTAGATTCCCAAACTCACTATCTTATTATTAATGTTTTACCGATTAATAGAAGGAAGTAATAGTCTTTTTAATAATATTTTATGTTCAAAACAAAGATAGTTGGATGTTTGCACTCATGTGGGTTAATAACGTGTCTGAACAAAATATGCATTATTTTTTTTATCCAAGTGTTACTTCCATTTTATTTTAACGATTTTGTTCACATGATTTTATTTTGACCATTTTGTCATGTTGAAATTTTAAGTTTTTACTTTTATTTTAGAAAATATATAATTTGTGGTACTCCTATAGTTAGTGACATTTTTTGGCCATTTTTAAGTTGAAATATTAAGTTTTTACTTTTATTTAAGAAAAATATATAATTTTTATTGCTCCTATAATGAGCGATATTTTTGAGTCATTCCAGGCCTATTTACAGTGTAAAAGAAAAGGATGTTTGGAGGGATTTCCTATTTCTTTTATGTAAGGTGGAATGAATTACAAAAGATGTTTGGATTTGGTTTGCTTTATATTAACTGTATTCATTATAGTAACTATATTCAGATTATTACCACCAATTTATTTGTGGAATGGGATTACTACCGATGGTTAAACGGATATAATATAGAATACTATGGGCATTTTTTCAGTCAAATTGCGTTTAGAATATTTAATAGTTTGTATATTTGGATTCTAGAATATCAATTGGTATTTGTGCTATTTGTAGAGTATATGTTTTTATATATGCATGTAGTTTTCTAATTCAGGTGTATAAATCAATGTTTGTCTTTGTGATTAGGGCCATCAGATTAATAAGTGCATGAATGTGAATGAACAATTTTTTAGTAGAGTTTTAATTTTTTCACTAAAATATGTATTGTCATATTTATGTTCAGACTTGATAGAATTTGTGACGTGTGTATATGTTCAATTACTCTCTCTCTCTCTCTCTCTCTCTCTCTCTCAATATATATATATATATATATATATATATATATATATATATATATATATGTGTGTGTGTGTGTGTATAATTTATTTGTTTTTCTTTTAACTCAACCATTACAATAGTAATACTACATTCATTCCAAATTAATAGTTATAATTTTAAAATGACAGTTTTTAAGAAATTACTGAATCAATGAACGATATCAAGAGTTGTTTACTATCATGAAATTTGATTCTATGATTACATACAAAAACAAAAACGACTACTAATTTTGGATGACTCAAAAAAGAAAGAGAGACTATTAATTTATGAGAGGGGGGGGATATAAATTTATTTTTTTCATACTAAATTATTTGATTTTATTTACCTACTATAGTGGATTATGTTAGAATATGTTTATTCATCTTATGTAGTTTGATATAACTTGAACTTTTGGGTTTGAGGGTGTTGCGATATCACGAATAAAATCCTATTATTTTTACACGTGCAACGTACGTGTGTAGTAACTTGTGTAATGAAAATTGTCTTCATCGCTAAGAGAATGTGGTTGCTTTAAAAGACACAAATATTTTGAAAATATAAAAAATCACAAAAGTTAGTTTTTTATTTAAAAAAATTATGTTATTTATAAAAAAAAGGTTAATATTTTTTTTATTGAAATGGACGTTAATGAAAAATTATTTCGTGATTATTTAAAAAAAAGGATGTTCTCTTTGTAACACCCCATATTTTTAAACATTTATTTTTGGACATTTTAAATTACAAGTGTACTCGTAATTTAATTAATTCGGAAAATATAACTAATTGAAGAAATAATAATTAGCGATTATATGGATTAATATTTATGTGATATTATATTTACTTTTATGATAAGTTATTGAAAACGTGTTAATTTACATTACGTCGTAAGTGAGTATAATCGACAGGTTTGGATATATCTTGTTCGAGACGGACGTGTAGGGTCATATTGGGAATGAAATGAGAAATTTATGCTTGGTGACTCCCATGATGATTCTGAGTGCGCTAATGATCCGAATTAGGTCGAGATAATCAGAATTAGATACTTGGGTTCCCGGGACTTTTTAGGTTAAATGGAACCCGTATAGGGGTGTTCAAATTATTTGTACATAGCACTTAATCTAGGGAAGGTGGATAGAGTGGGCAGCCATTTCACAATCCTGAAAGACTTAGAGTTGAGAGAAAAGGGAAAAGAGAAGGAATAACCAAAGAGAAAGAGAGTAAGATCATCCGAGAAAAGAATTGTGGTAATTTCGGGCGTAGAACTCTTGTGCAAAGAAGATTCCTAGAAGAGAAATCATAATCCCTATAATCTAAAGGCAAGTGTTTATCTTGCTTTGTTGTTTTATGTCGTTTCAATATTTCATATCAAAATTGGTGTAATCTTGAATGGAATGCAAATTCCGGGGTGAGATTCACATGTAAAACGGGCTTTTTGGGAATAAGATTATAGATAAATAATTGGGTTATTATCCCATACTAAATCTGAGATGTTTTATATTCAAAAGATGTTTTCTTTAATGGTTAAGGTGAGAATTGAAGTAATCTTGAATTAGAATTAAGAAGTGAATTGATTCTTGATAAATTATGTTGAATCCCATGAATTATTTTGTTATCGGATGAATTCGAACGTAAAAACGTGTATCATTACGTTTAGAATTGATGAGAAGATGTTATCTTGGGTTTCAATGAGGATTGGAATTCATATGGTGTGAAGGGAATTGAGGAATCCCGTCAAAAAACAAACTAGAACTCTGCCCAGAATTGAACCGATTAACCACTTGGGGAGAATCAATTCACACGGTGAACCGGTTCGGGTCATGGAGGCAACCCGGTTCAGTCCAGCTGTTTGGACACCTTTGGTTATTTTGATTTTTCCATGGACCGTTTAAGGTTTGTATTAAATTAGGGAGTTTAATAAGTGACTTAGGACTTCTGAAAAAACAGGGGAGATATTATATTTACCTTGGGTTAGTTGGGAATCAAATTCAGGTATTAATGTACGAGTGTTATAGGGTGAACAACACTCAGTTTATGATTTATAAAATCGAGTTGGGATTTCAGAAAGAGTTAAGGTATGGGCTGGAGTAAAATAGCTTAATGGTCAGAATTATAATGTTTGTGAATTTATTTTAAGTAAGTGAATACTTGAATATTCGGGAGTCGGGATAGACTCGAGAATCGTGGGCTAGTGCTACGAGTGATTTATGCATGTTTAGTTGGTTATATTTATATATATGTACATAGAGAGAGATCGTGTGTGTGTGTGTGTGTGTGTGTGTGTGTGTGTGATTGATATATGTAAACATGCCTACTCTATGGATGCTATCATTGGATGTTGCGCTTAGTGGGCGACCCAGTTTGGCATGACCAACAGGTGTTAAGTCGGTTCCCCAGGTCATAGTACTATTGCATGACCACTGTATGTGAGTTTAGAGTGTAGTGGGGTATTGTGGTATATTTATGACCCAAGGATGTATGTCTATGACCGCCTCCAGTTATGGATTTACGATTTGGGTTCGATGGTGAGATTCCAACCCGGTGGCCCAGGAGTGGTACGTGATGTACTTGGAGCCTGATAGCATGCTTGAGAATGCATCCACGAGATCTCAGTTATGGGGATGCGGTTGTACATCTATAGCGAGTGATATATGTAAGTGTACGAGATGTGCTATGTATATACGTATATAAGAGTGTTATATGTATATGTGTGAATTAAATGAATATGTGAACATTGAAATTATAACTAGTATAATGGTATGTGAATCGGTTAATGATAAGATTATAAGTGAGAATTATAATGTTGTAGCTTATGTGATAGCATTGAGAATGAAACTAAAGTAAAATACGTGTAGCACGGTTGGGCTAGATGATTCGTGTGTGGGGATAAGTTAGGTGATTATACTAGTTAGGCGGGATAGCATAACTAGGGAATTAAAATGAATTCGTTAGGTGTGCACTATAGATAAGGGGTGAGGATAATCTCATACGAGTGCAACGCCAGTTTAAATATGAATGATTATATTGCATTTGCATTATTTCATTTTAAATACTTGCAAAATGTTTTCAAATGATTTTTTCTCTTACCCGTGTCAAAAATCCTTTTATTTAAAATCTTTTAGGTGATCAACCAAAGGGGTGCCAGGCTTAACTATCCTTCCGGTCAGACGATGTACAACCGTTGTGGATGCTTGCAAGGATTGATTAGACGCATTTATCATTGCTATCTCGATAGGATGTTTACTTTATGTTCCATTTCGGTCACGCCGCCCAGCTAGACAATCATTGTATTATTCAGACTTTATTTTATTTAAGTTTCTGGTTGGATTATTGTATTGGGAGTTACTGAGAGTTTTTCGATAAATTTATTTATCTTATCTCTCAGCATTTATTTTATTCGTGTGATGAATGTGTATTTGTATTTTTTGAATGATTTATTGTATGATGGAAAGTTTTATTAAGGCAACTAATAAGTTTTTAAAATTTAACACCGGGCTGAATAGGTTATTAGTAATTAATTTGATTTTCGACAGTGATAAAAAGAATGAGCCAGACTAAGATTCCTGTTTTATTTTAGTAGAGGTTTGTCCACCCGTTATTTAAATAGGCGGGCTGTCACACTATTTATCAAAATAAATGTTGACGTCAATTATATCAAATAAATAAAATATCAAATTTAAGGTAATAATATTATGTTTGCTTCAATCATATACGCATATAAGGGTACTTTGATCATATGAGTCTAAATATTTGAAAGGAGAGTGGAGGAAGAAAATAATGGAGTGGGGTCCCCATTTTTATTATGAAAGTATCAACAAAAATAAAAAATGATTCCAAAAGTAATAATAGACTAAATACCAGAATGTGGTATACAAATAGACTAATTTAATTCTTTACTCTCCTGCTACTGATACTTGACGGTACCGATATAACAATAAAATGTTTCATTATCTATAATTTAACATCAAATAAAGTTATTATTATTATTATTATTATTATTATTATTATTATTATTATTATTATTATTATTATTATTATTATTATTATTATTACAAATATAGTATATAAATACGTAAAATATACATCTGATGTTATAATATGATAGTTATTAACGCATTAGATATTATTTTATACATGCCTAATGATAAGTATGAAGTTTTTGGTACTCCATGAAGATCAATGCATCTATTTAACATGTGTTGCACGTGTAATGCCCATGAGTGCATACTAGTATATTTAAAGGAGACAATGATTTATTTTTCTAAAAACATATTTGTAATTAAGGGTATTTTGGTGAAATGATTATAAGTAGCAATTGTTGAAAATTTGACAAAGTAAATAATTTATATTTTGGAAACTAGTTTTCAAATTAAGGGTATTTTGGTCCCATGAACTAAAAGTGAGAAATGCTGACAACTTAACCAAGTAAAATGGGACTTGACATTAACCTACAAGATGGTGGGGATAGCATCTGAAAGAAAAGTTAAAAACATGACTAAAGAATGAATGCCCCTAATTTAACTAGAACTTAGGTGGAAATTTATTAGTAATCTAAGCCACAATGCACCTAATAATTGTTAGGCATTTAAAAGAAACCATAATCTATTTATTTATTTTTATTTTAACATTAGTTCTATATATTTTATAATTTTTATGCCTGTGATAATGACGCTAGGACATTAATAGTGACATCAAATTATTCGCGTGTTAATGTGCCTATCATAGAGTGAATTATGGTGTTTACGGTTCTATAATTAATAACATGACACATGTTACACACTTTTCACTGAACATAATATATTTACACTATATGATAATATGATATGATATGATATATTAACTAATATCATTAGCCCCTTGTTTAAAGGGCCAATTAATGTATAATCCCTAACATAAATACATATTTTGTAAAAAAAAGCACCTATTTTTAGTTTAAACGATTTAGTTTCTCAATCTCCCATTTATTTAATACTTTTTTATTTTTAAAGGTCCGTGCTAGCCCTCTTCCAGCCCATACCATCCCCTCGCCGAAGTTACGACGACCTCATCGGTGCTCCGACAGGGGTAGGAGATAGGTAAATGAGTTTATGCGTGTCATTGTTTTGGGTGTTTTTATATAATGAGGGTCTTTTTGGAATAAAATAAAAATCTAAATGTTTATTAAAAAATGTTCGAGGGACTATTCGTTAATTGACCCTTATTTAAATCAACAAATCTTACCATATTGGATGTCATGATGAATACTTAGTTAGAATTTTCGTCAACATTTATCACGAAAGTGAGTCATATTGGGTAGGGCTAATGTTGCAATATTAAAATATCAGGATCTAACCTCTACCTCCAAACCCTTTAAAATTTGAGCTTTATTTTCTTAGTTCTTACAAGGATTTACCTTTGAATTTATAATTGATTTTTTTAATTTTTTGGCTATTTAAAAATTTTCAACCACTTTTAAAGAATAAAATGATATTTTATTATAGTTAAATTACGAGCCTTTTACATATAGGTTCCATATAAAGATATATTTCATATATAAATTCCATTTACTATTCAAACATTAAATAGGCCCGACTCCTAGTTTTAAGGGTTTTAGTTAACATCTATAAGATACAGGGAAGAAAGATATGAAAATAAAGATGAATTACATTTAAAAGTATATATCTATGATTAGAAGAATTAATAATCAATAGTTTCACAATAAATATTTACACTATAGGAAAATATTTACTTTTAAGGTAAAAATTTACTTTGCTATACAGAGAAGAGAAGAAAAAGATATAAAAAGAAGACGAATTAATCTTTGTTAGTATCTATGTAATATTCTCACTATTACTAAAATATAATTTATATATATATATATATATATATATATATATATATATATATATAGAGAGAGAGAGAGAGAGAGAGAGAAGAAAAAATATCAAATTGAAAATAAATAATAATTGTAAGAAAAATTAACAAACTAAGAAAACATTTACAACGACACTATATATTTATAGTGACTCTAAAAACTTATGACTCGAATGATGATTTAAAGGTCACAGTTATTTTCAAATGGGTCGAAATAGTCGGAATAGTATACCCGGGTATATTGTTTGGGTTTCGGGGTAATTTTAGACCAACCCGACACCATTTAAGGGCGTTTCGATCATTTGGGAGATTAGGGTAGGGAGAATTTCGAAAATTAAAAGGTTATATCCCCCCTTTGAGTTAGAGGCTAGGATTAACATAAATTTGAGAGGGGAGAGGCCATAGGAGAGGAAGAAGAGAAGAAAACCTAGGCTTTCTACATAAATTCTCACCACCGATGTGTTGGAATCTAAATCGAAACAAGGATAGAGCGACCTCATCATCCTAAAATAAATTCAAACCTGCAAATACAAGGCAAGTATTTATCTTGCATGTTTTTGAACAAGTTATAATACGCATGTAGTGTAGGGTTTTTAATTTCATGATTTCAATTACGTTCTTAGGATTTAGATAAAAGAACCAACGATTCGGTGTAGGATTGCATGTAAAATGAATCCTTATGTGAAGATAAAATTTGGCACCAGCTTTTTGAATACTAGGTGGTTAGTAAACTTTAAAACGCTTTCAACAATGATGCTAAGAATGAACGAGATGAGATTCTTATTTTATTTTTATGAAGGATTGATCACCCTATATTTAAATAAGCGGGGTGTCAGAGATGATATCAGAACCAAGTTCTAGTGTCCTTAGGATTGGTGCTGGTTTTCTACATTTCATCGTAGAGTTCTTTGATGTAGAGATTTATGATAGGATTATTGTATTCCTTTACGTATGCACATTTACGTTCTTCTGCCAATTATTTTGTATTTGATGCTGAACTCATACATTTCGATTTGATTTCAGATGCCACCCAAGAGAGGATGACTAACTAGATAATCGATAAGGACTAGGGAAGAGAGGGAGGCTCAATAGGAGCCATAAGTATCACAACCACAATTGTCGCAGGAGACGGTGACGGCTGCACAAGTGGCCGAGATAGTGGCACACGCATTCAACGCAGCCATGACTCCCATGGCAGTTCACTTTTCGCAGTCACAACCATAACAACCGGTTGTACTTGTATTTCAGGCTCACCCAGGGCCGTCAGAGGGTTGGGTAAACTTTTTAGAAGGGCCACCCACCAGAGTTTCAGGGCAGCTCAGATGTGATTGTAGCATGCCAATGAAAGAAGGACCTATAACATCATCTTCGGATGATTGAGTGCAATGACACTCAGAAGTAAATGTTGACTACGTTCAAGCTCGTGGGAGTAGCGCTACAGTGGTGGAATTAGTTAACACAACCGAGTAGAGAGATATGATGACAATCATGGACTTTTGTAAGCGGTTCGATCGTAAATACTTTTCGTCAGGTGTCCAGATAAAAATGAGGAAGAAGTTCATTGATGTGGTACAGAGAGATTGCACAGTGACAGAGTACGAGGAAGATTTAACTTATTTGGCTAACTTTGTACTACATGAGGTAAACAATGAAGGGAATAAAAATATGAAGTTCATGGATGGACTAACCTGGAGGATCAGACGACATTTGATTGGAAATCCCGCTTTGGATACTTATACTGAAGACGTCAATGCTAGACTACTTCATTGCTGGGATCAATGCTTCTATCTGAAGGGGAGAAAGAGAGTGAGAGAATCTAGTAAGGCATGTGAAGCAGGAGGGAGAGGTTCCGGTGGGGCACCACCACAGCAGGTGTCTAAACACCAGGGGCAGGACTCCCGACAGGGGGATGATGCTAAGAGGTTTAGGCCAGAGCGTTACCAACCTAAGAGTCAGGGTTTCAGACTGGGCCAACAGGGTCCTCAACAACACGTTCCTCAGGGCCGTCAGGTCCAAGGGAACAATGGCAGAGGCCAGCAAGGCCTTGGTCAAAGGCAGGGAGATTTTTGGGCCGATGTTTCACTTGTGGGTGTGTAGGCCATAAAAGAAAGTATTACCTATAGCGAGGCAGGGGTAAACACATGATGGAGTCCTAGACGTTCAACCATTACAGCAAATCTTGGGCCAGTTCCGATGCGAGAACGTCAGTTCTAATGTGAGAATTACGTTCAAGAACCTATCAACCAGGCGAGGCAAAATAGCTAATGGAGGTAATATTTTTGTTTCATCCTTATGAGTAGGGGACCAACTCGGGTGACATGGGCGCGTTACAATATATAATTGTTAATACTAAAATTATAGTGTGAGTCGGGTTTAGTGGGCACATTGGTGATATCAGCCTCATTATGAATAATTTTACAGTTGGGCAGCAGAACTCTTCGGTGTCGCCTGTAGGAGAGCGGGAAGGGGCATTAAGAGAATTTTTTTATGTTATGATTTGCTACTTTTGAGAGTTAGGAAAGTAGGGTTTATTATGATCATGTGTAGTGACTGGAGAGGGTTTGAGCGGTAGTAGATTTTGTGATAAGACTATCTTGCTTATTATTCCAGGGTGAGATATATTATTTTGTGAGGCATCGCCTGAAAGAGGGTTAAGCCCCCCCCATAAATATATCGTAGACTTCGGTGAGTATGTTGTCTTGTTATGTTTGATTCCAGTGCGTAAAGACTTTTTACTGATGTGATTCAGGGTGCATTGCGTTTATTATCGAGCGAAGAGAGATAACTCGTTATATATATAGCGCTGAGAACTTAGTGATAGTGAGAGCGCTATGTTGGATGTTGTCTTTAGTGACACGAGAGTGGACGATTAGACCTTTTATGCCAGGAGATAGTAATTTGGGGGTACATGTTATGGACCGCGGGCCTAACGGATATCGATGACCGAATATGTTGGGTAGTAGTATATCGGGGGTTCCTAGTTTGGATTTCTCTTTGTGAGACATGCCACACATGAAACTTAGCGAACATTGAAAGTTGGGAGAGGTTTGGTCATTAGGATATGGGTTTAGTACCTTAGTTATTGTACGTATATGTAGTTATAATTGGAAGTTAATAGTTATATTATGATTTAAGGCTAGTGTAGTCGGCTAGTATCTGTGCGGATATGCACGGGTATAGGGTGTATGGGCACCCTGGGTAGTTGAATCCTTTTTCAATTATTCGCGATCAGGAGAGGTAGAAATGTATGCAACGATCTTTCACTCCACACCGATAACCATCATTCTCAGGAGTTTCTCTTGAGAAAAAGTTACTATTATTGTTGTGAAGTTCATCTTCTTGCAGGGAGTAGTTCTTACTTTAGTTTCATTTTTATCAAAAGGAGAAGGTTTTACCAGGTGCTGCTCTAAAAGCTCTTGAAAGGCATTGAGGGCAGAGTCCATTGGAGTGGGTCACGGCTCATCCTTTCCAGTTATTCATAGACCCCAGTACAACTACCGTTTTACAAAATTATCCGCGATCAGGAGAGGTAGAAATGTATGAAGTGATCTTAAGAGTAAGGGTATACGGAAGTATATGAAGATGTTAGTACGAGACTTATCCAATTTCGAGGACAAAATTCCTTTATAAGGGGGAAGTATGTAACACCCCATAATTTTGAGTAATTTGAAATTAATTAATTCAATAAATTTTAAATTACACGTGTGCGGTGATTTGACGGAATTAAATATTTTAAGGAGATAATGATTATTGTCGATGGAATAATTATGTGAATATTAAATATTAATTGGGAGAGAATAAGATTAATATTATGAGATAAATTTACTTAGGATGTTGTAAATAAAATGTGGAAATTATTAGACGTCGTAACGAGTGATATTGACGTAATTAGATTACACTTCAATCGAGAGTTGCATGTGGACTAATTTGAGGTCAAGATAGAATATTTGTATAGAGTGACTCAAATGATGACTTAGAGGTCACATTTGTTTCTGAATGGATCAAAATAGTTGAAATAGTATACTCGAGTATATTGTTTGGGTCACGGGACAATTTTAGACCAACCCGACACCGTTTAAGGGCGTTTCGATCATTTGGGGGATTAGGGTAGGAAGAACTCCGAAAATTAGAAGGTTATTTCTACCCCTTTGAGTTAGAGGCAAGGATTAACATAAATTTGAGAGGGGAGAGGCCATAGGAGAGGAAAAAGAGAAGAAAACCTAGGTTTTCCACATAAATTATCACCACCTATGCAACGGAATCGAAATCGAAACAAGGAGAGAGTAACCTCATCACCCTAAAATGAATTTAGACCTGAAACACAAGGCATGTGTTTATCTTGCATGTTTTTGAAGAAATTATAATACCCATGTAGTATAGGATTTTCAATTTCATGATTTCAATTATATTCTTGGGATTTAGATGAATATAACTCATAATTCAGTGTAGGATTGCATATAGAATGAATCACTATGTGAATGTAAAATGAAATTAGAATATATGTGATGATTAAGATGGAATCTTGATGGGTTCATGGTTGAAGAACATGAATCTTAAATGACTTAGGGCTTAATTGATGAACATATGATGTCAATCTACCAGAATTTTGACGTGACTTTAAATGTATTCCATTTAAATTTTACATAAAATTAGAGTGCAATACATAGAATTATAGAAAGGTCTATGTCTTAGCTTTCCAATGAGCTTTGAATCAGGTCTTTTGGAGTTCTGTATAGGTAGTAATCGAGGTTTTACAATAAGGTGTTTGATTTGTCACCATAGTAATCTGTAAGAATTTTTAACATTAATTTAAATGTATGCCATTTTAACGGTGCTTAGAATTAGAGTGCGAGCCATTATGGAAAGGTCTATGTCTTACCTTTCCAATGAGAATTGAATGAGGTTATTTGGAGTTCTGTAGAGGGAGAAATCATAATTTTACTACAGGTTAATCTGCCAGAAAATTTATGACTCAATTTGGTTGCCCATAAGTGTCAAATTTTCCTTGTTTAAGCCCAGAATTGGTGAATAATTAACGAAAAAAACTTTTGGGACATATTTAAACTATAATGAGGGATATATTGAATTACAGTAGTCCTAATGTAGGGTTGAGGCTTATCCATAACGAGAGAATTAAGACGAATACCTATTGAAAATGAATTGTAAAATAATGAATTTGAGGGAATGAGAACGGATCATGGAGAGTATGAGGGAACCAATGATGTAGACTAGTGGTGTATGGGTGAGTTAAGTACTGGAATAACTTAAGGGGTAACTAGGGCCTTTCAGGAAGAGAATAATACTCAGAAAAATGCGATAAGATTTTATAATTGTGAATCGATAATACATTGAGTATCCGAGAGATATATATTACGTATGGATTATGTTTATAGGTGTTGACGCCACTAAAATGCATATAAATGATGAGGATGAGATTGAAGATGAAGATAAACATTCACATCAAACATATAAGAGACAAAGGTTTTTAAAGTGGTTCAGCTATGAATAAAGCCTACGTCCACTGTTATTTTATTCCCAGGGGTTTACAATAGCACAATATGGTGTAGACAGAGAGAGGATGTGTATCTTGGGTATGGTGTTTCTTGGTTATGTCTCACCGTCCTCTTTTGGCTAAGGGAATACATGTATTTATAGTGATGGGAGATAAAGAGATACAATGTCTTTATACATTCAGACATTTATGTCTACATACAATGAATCTAATTGTTGGCCTTCTATGATGGTTGATCCTCCTTGAATTGCTTGGTATATGTGTTGTCATCTATTAATACAGTATAAATGTACATTAAGGCTCATTAAATGCGTTGTCATCTTCATTAATTCACATTAAATGCATAGTTATCCTTTGATCTTCCTGGTTGGTATGCCGACCAACTCTCCTCGGGAGCCGACTATCTCTCCTCGGTTGCCGACCAACTCTCCTCGGGTGTTGACTAACTCTCCTCGGGTATCGACCAACTCTCCTCGGGTGCTGAATATTGCCACGTAGGATGACATGTGTCCTTTTCTGACTAGTCCTCGTAGATGGAGAATTTTTTTGCGTCAACAGAAGCCCCCAATGCTCTATGCTCGATGGTTTACTGAAAGGTTGGAGTATTTATTCTGCAGTGTTGCTCAGTGCTCGTGATTCTTGATCCGTCTTCTTGATTTGTTCAACATAAAGTGCACTATCTCCTGGATGACATATGATGCAGGCTGATCGATGGTTGCTAATATCTCTTTTGAGGAACTCCGTTCGTCAAGTGAACGTGTGCTATGTATCATCCCTGGGAATTTGAATGCAGCCATGCCATAGTATGCAACTTGTAGCTTGTCATAATCTTCAAGTATGTTGATTGGTTTGCCAGCCGACCAACTGCTTCCTGTGTCGAGCAACTGAATGCTAACTTTACGTGCTTGATTTTTCTGATTTATGCTCCTCTAAATACTTTGTCGAGTAACATACTAGCTTTTGTACCCAACTCTTCAATCTTGTTAGTACCAAGCTAGTGGTGGACTTTGAAACATTTTCATACAACTTCTTCTTCATTATTGGTCGGGACAGTAGTAGTAAAGATCTCAGTGCCGTAGATGCTGAATTTGACTCTTGAACTTCAATATGCCTCCGTGTAAGTTTGTGGAGTTGAATTTGATACTCTACTGCATGATGTTATGAGAATGTGCCACTGAATGAACAACTGAATTTGTAATAGAAGCCCCCAAGTGTGGAATATGAACTTTGAGTACTTTCTTGGCCTTGAAATATGTTGGTCTTGCTGGAAAAATAAGGCCGAGGAAATATTCCATGAAATGACTCCCTGAGATCTTTGCATGTTTGCATTTTCTGGCTTCTATTATTTAACTCAGTTCAAGTGTTTAAGAAGAATATATGTTGACATTTCAATTATGAATTTCTACATTTCTTCCATCATATGACTCTTGTCGGCTTTTGAAGAATCTGTTTGAATTCCAACTTGGGAATTTCTACATGTGTTCTTTAGCTCAGTACGAGTGTTTGAGGAATAGATGTTTGAATTCTTAATTAGAAAGGCCTACATGTTTCTTTTCTCTTAACTCGATTAAGTCAAGTATGAAGCTCTATGCCCAGGATTAAGGCATGTATGAAATGAATCTGATGGTGCCAATTGAATTGTTATTTGCAATCTTGCTGTTGTGCTGTGTGCAGTCTAGCTGCGTTATTTTTGTTCGGTATTGACCTTTTAAGGTCTTTATGTGCTGTTGATGAGCATCCAAGAATTGTACTGGGCAGATAATTTTGCCTGAGCACCTGTTGAGGCTGAATCATATAAAAATTACGATTAGAATAATTATTCAGCCGACCAATATATAGTGTGCATCGGCTTCAATATTGGACAATTTAAATTTCCAGATAATAATATGTCGTGTGAGCAGATTTTTATCAGATAGGTGCCCTATGTAAGACATAATTATGTAATCTAGGACTTTTGTAAAATTATTTACAATCCCAATAAATATTAAAAATTACTTCGTTTTTAGAAATCTTTATTGATTTTAAAAATATTTTTGAGGTGGGGTTGTAAACTGTAGATACTTGGTGTAATAAACCAAAAATATCTTTAAATACTACGTGGATAAACCAAGAGTCCTTTTTTAAACAGAAAAAGAAGTCAAAAAGTGAGACTTGAGCCCCAGCTAGACACGTATGATTTCAGTTGTTCTTGCTTGGCCACAACCGCTGACCAACATTAGAATTGTGATTTATTTTTCCTGTCATCGATTAGCAATACGCGTCGCCGACCAATAAGTAGATGATCGTCGACCTGTTTTGCTGGTTCTGACCAGCGTTGGATGGTGCCGACCACTAGTTGATTTCCCCTGACCAACTATATATAACGCCGACCGTCATATAAGAGCTACCAACCTACAAAATGACCTGCTGACCCAATAGGCTT
Source organism: Sambucus nigra (assembly GCA_949130495.1). NCBI lineage: Eukaryota > Viridiplantae > Streptophyta > Magnoliopsida > Dipsacales > Adoxaceae > Sambucus > Sambucus nigra. Next base: position 74,774,705 of record OX422210.1, on the reverse strand, counting down.
TGGTCGACCATTGATGCCGATCAAGAAATAAATATGTCGGACCAAGAATAAGATATAGTTGAGAAATCATATATGATCTCCGACCAATGATGGCCCAATAATAGGTGTCATCGACTGTCGCCGACTAAGAATAAGGCTGCCGACCAGGTAATGGATAGTGCCGACCTGTGCAGGTGCGGTTTGAATACCAATCGCCATTTTTAAGATCTGGCATCTCTTAAAGAGAAAGATGAAATCCAGAGTCTCAGTTTCTTCTAATAATTAGAATCTGACTTTTAGAGTCTCAAATTGATACACATGAGAATCAAACAAATATATATTCTCGACTCGTTGATGACTATCTCCTTCAACCATCACAAAAATTTACGGAGGCATTAGATCCATCATTGAAATTAGATCCGCAATTCATATCAAGACGTGGATGTCCCCTATTTCTGTTTTATCAATTCTCACTCAATAATGAAAATTATCGTGTGATTCACACAATTGGTAGATGAATTGAATTTGAATGGCCACTTTATCAAAACTAGTAAAATGAAACAGTGTGTACATGAAAAATATTGAATCGTTCTAAAGTTTATCCCCATTATAAAGTTTAGAGTTGGGAATTAAGTCAAAAATTATGATTTTAAATCTTACTGTTTTACAGATTTCTCAATAAAAATAATCTAACAGTTATGATTTTAAAATCATGATATGCAATATTTTGCAGATTTCCTAAATAAAAATTAGACAACAAATTTCTGTATATAAACATAAAAATCATGACTGAATCAAAAAGATGTATGCATAGTATATAATTGATTATACATATAGAAAATAAAAACTTCGCTTTTGATGGAGAACAATGCTTGTAACACGTTCCCACAGACGGCGCCAATCTGTTGAAGACAGAAAATGGCCACTGCCATTTTAGTGGTGTCAACAGCAGATAAATGATGAGGATAAGAATGAAGATCAAGATAAACATTCACATCAAATATATAAGAGACAAAGGTTTTTAAAGTGGTTAGGCTATGAATAAAGCCTACGTCCACGGTTATTTTATTCCCAGGGGTTTACAATAGCACAATATGGTGTAGACAGAGAGAGGATGTGTATCTTGGGTATGGTGTTTCTTGGTTGTCTCTCACCGTCCTCTTTTGGCTAAGGGAATACATGTATTTATATTGATGGGAAATAAAGAGATACAATGTCTTTATACATTCAAACATTTATGTCTACATACAATGAATCTAATTGTTGGCCTTCTATGATGGTTGATCCTCCTTGAATTGCTTGGTATATGTGTTGTCATCTATTAATACAGTATAAATGTACATTAAGGCTCATTAAATGCGTTGTCATCTTCATTAATGCACATTAAATGCATAGTTATCCTTTGATCTTCCTGGTTGGTATGCCGACCAACTCTCCCCGGGTGCCGACTATCTCTCCTCGGGTGCCGACCAACTCTCCTCGGGTGTCAACTAACTCTCCTCGGGTGTCGATCAACTCTCCTCGGATGCCGAATATTGCCACGTAGGATGATATGTGTCCTTTTCTGATTGGTCCTCGTAGATAGAAAAATTTTTGCGTCAATAATAGGTTATGTGTATACCTATATGGACTATATTATAAGGTGGGTGTATACTTATACGAATTATATTTATAGGTTGTTGTATGCCTACATGCGACATATGGATAAGTTGTGCGTATGCCTATTACGTGCTTCTTTTGTGAGTGAACATATCTTCATTGCCTGCTATCACACGAGGTTCCACGTAGAGGGCGATCCCACCTTGACGATTCCAGTGAGGTCTGGATTTGTGCCCCATAACATATAACATAAGTACGATGACTATTTGGGTGTATGATAGTATTGACGGTCAATTGAGTACATTAGGTATGTGCGTGACCCATAGGCTTGGAACTATGTTCGCCTCCATTGTGTGTTGTTTGATTTATGGTTCGAGGAGACATTTTGAACCGGTAGTCCTTTATTTAGTACGGGATGTACTTGAACTTGATAGCAGAGTACGCAAGTGTGCATCACGATGGCCAGTTCGGGAGATAGATAACGTATGTGTAATAGTAGGGGAGATAGATAACGTATAGTGTGTGTGTGTGTGACATATATATACTTGTGTGATTTATCCTACTTATGTGTAATAGTAGGGGAGATAGATAACGTATATCTAAAGTGATATTTATTCTATTTATGTGTAATAATAGAAAGAGATAGATCATATCTAAAGTATAAAATAAGAAGAGAAACTTAATGAAATAATTTAGTGATAACATATACAAAATGTTAACTAAATTGCTTAATTATAAAATACGAGAAATATGAATTATTAGTTAGTGGATATCATGTTGTATGGGCGGTACGAGTGGAGCTATAGAGAGACTCAACCAAGGGTTTAATGATAATTAAGGGTGTACTGTAGCATGTATGGGCGGTACGATTGGCCTAAACCTAATAGGAGTTAGTTAGATACTTATGAGGTGTAGTTAGGCTGGGTAGAATAACTTAGGGGGATAAGTAGGGGACGTTAGGTGTACACATTAGATGAGAGGTGAGGAACTCAAGGGAGTCTACGCAAACTAACATGTGTAATCAATAACTCCTTTTAAAATGTGATTTAAATGCTTGCTAAATATTATTAAAAGGTTTTCTCGGGATCTGACCCGTGTCAAATCTATTTTGTCTATTTCGGAGGAGTAGAGGGATGGAGGAGGGAGATAGAGGAGTAGTTTCACAACAGAGGAGGAGAGGTCTGGAGGAGCTGCGCTGCGTAGCTAGAGAGGAGAAGGATCGTGTGGACAGGTGAGTCAGAAAGAGGAGAAGAGGAATGTTAGGTTAAAAAAATGCTTGTTATTGTGTATCCGTAGAAATAATATAAGAGTATTTTTATTTGTACCCCAAAAGCTTTACACCTTCTATTATCAAATATTACACAAAGGTCCCCCCCAAAAAATAGCCTATACTCGGGAAAAAATTTCGAAAAACCTAGGTGGGCGGCCGCCCACCTTCGGGACCACCAAGGTTCGCCCCTGCCTAGAGTAGGATTTAGTTTCAGTTATTCATTTGGGCAGGCTTCCCCTTCAACTATTACTTTTATATGAGTTCAGACTGTGTATTCAAGTTTATTATTTCTGTTGGATTTTTATTAGACTTGGGAACCGATGGTTTATTCTGTAATATTTATTTCAACTAATTATCTTTTGATAAATTCATATTATTACCGTGTGTATGGTTTGATTATTACATTTATTTTCGCATGCTGTTGTTTAATGAAAGATGAAATTTGACACCGATTTTTTGAATACTAGGTGGTTAGTACTTTAAAACGTTTCCGACAGTGATACTAAGAATGAACCAGATGAGATTCCTGCTTTATTTTTATAAATGATTGATCACCCGATATTTAAATAGGCGGGGTGTCACAAATGGTTTGTGTGTGTCCTCGTTTTGACTCTTTTTATGTGGTGAGTGACTTTTTGAAACAAAATAAAAAGACATGGACTAAAGGTTTATTAAAAAATATTCGAGGGACTATTCGTCGATTCACCTTTTATATTATTATTACAAGAAAAAAATAACTAATAATAAATATGTACTATTAGTATGACATAATCCATTTAGAACAATACCTAGAATCCTTATTATCACAAGAAAATTAACTTACAGTAGATATTACTTATGGTTGAAAAAGAGAAACCGTTAATAAATCTCCTTGTCATCATTTCATTCCTGATCTGAGAACACCAAAATTTATGGATTCTTCGCCGATGACGGGTAGAACGTACAAATCCGTGCACGTGTGAGAGAGAGACGACGATGATCGAAAATCATGGTTGCGCCGATGGTGAGACGAATATAAAGAAGAGGTTGGTGAAGGCTATAGTGGTGGCGGCGGTATGGTGGTAAACGAGAGAAAGAGAAATAGTGAAAGAGAAGACCATGAAATTGGAGAACTTTAAATATAGTTTAGGCTCAAGGTATTTTGATAAATATATGAGTAGATATTGAAAAAAACAGGACCTAGTTAGACGTTGACTGGTCAATGAGAATTATATAAAGACAATTTCTTTAAATATGACTCAAATATAATAAATTCTTAAATTAATTAAACATGTCTTATAAAAATTGAAAATGAGGGTTTAACCAAATCAATGAGAACTAATTGAGCTTTATCTAAAAAGAGATTGAGTTGATTTAATTTCACTTTGATTTTGGGTCTAGAAACATAAAACCGACATAATTATGTGTACAATTGGACGACTTCAACGAAATTACCTTGATAAATCAAAATGATGTCCATTTGTACCCGTTTCCATGTAAGTGCACCATGGGTCATTGGGACCACTGAAATATTTTGACATTTCCAGTGAACTTCCAAATCTCACTAACTAGGATTTTGACTATTTTCGAATCCGCTTGTTGTGGTTTATTTTGTCCCATAACCAACAATATGGATTCATTTTTTTAAATGCTAATTTTTTTTCCCCAGCTTTACTTGGTGGAGATGATCATTTACACATTATTTAATCAAATAACTAAATGGAGGCGCAAATGAAACAAAAAATTAATAAATATATGTATTTTTGATTGTTAAAGTTTTGGCTATATCTAACTCGCTTAACTTCAAGGGTTGTTCAAAGTGGTAATCGGGTGTAGCTGTAAATTCAGGTAGGTTTGAACCTTGTCAGCTGCGTCTTGGGTCCACGGACCGCAGGAATTGAACGCCTGTTTCAAAAGCCTTATTTGGAGTGGAGGGATTAGTCCGAAGTAAGCTTAAGCTGACCCGAAATTACCTTTCATAATATATATATATATATATATATATATATATATATATATATATATATATATATATCAAGGTTCTAAAAAATGCGGGGCGTGATCGAGGCGTGGAGACCAAGCCTTAAGCCTTAGAACCCTAGGCGGCCTTGGCGTAAAAAGGCGTGAAAAGGCGTTTAGGTCTTTTTAATATATTTTCATATTTTTTAACCATAACAAGGCTATTAATATACTAAAATTGTACATATCATAAAAATATGTCTGAATATTTGCAAATAAAAATACTATTTGATTATTTTGGATGAGACAATGGTTCGGTTTGTAAAAAAATCTTTAAAAGGGGATATCGTTTCACTAAAGCATTGTTGTTTTTAGAGAAAAATTACACCTTAAGGGTTTTACCAAGCATAAGGCGTTAAAATCTTAAGGCGGGGCGTTTCTCCCAAGTCTCAAGTCTAGGCGTGCCTAGGCGGAGCCTAGGTGAGTTTTTTAGAACAGTGATATATATATATATAACCCGCTTGTGTGCCTACATCACCCTGACAAATTTCGTATCAATAGAAGTTAGGGGATAGCTATTGGCACTCCATGAGAGTCTTAAGACACTCCAAATATTAATTTAAAGACTCTTTTACCCCCAACTTATTACTTCCTCATTAATGAAGGAGACTACTAACATTGAAATTTTATAATTTTTCTAACTTTATAATTATCATTATTGTAAAAATATGAAAAAAACTTCCTGACTTTATTTATCAAAGTTATTTGTTATTGGACTTCACATTTTTGAATAAAAAAATATTTTTTTAATAAGAAACTGTTTATAAAATAAAATAAAAAAATATTTCAACTGTTTTAAAAAAAATAATTATCTCTGTTTTAATTAAAAACTATTCATAAAACGTAAAAATTTGTTTTATTAAAAAATAGTCTTTACAAAAACAAACTGTTATATTCTTTTTCAAAAACGTTATTTTTAAAACTGTTTTGTTTTATACATTTTATTAAAAATAAAATATATAGAACATCAATATTATACCAACCATAAACATGTGTCTAAAATAAAAAAAAATGTTTTTATTATAAAAAATGTTTATTTTAGAATTTAAAAAAAAATAATAATTTGTATAAGTTATTTTTGACTTTATATAATCGTTTTAAAAAGTAAAAAAAATATTACCACTGTTAGGTAAAAAAAAAATATTACCACTGTCTTAATTATGTCGTATTTGAATTGATTAGTGTTACTGGTTAGGTAAAAAAATACAATTACAGCATTTTGCATTTTAATTAGCTCATGCCATGTCGTATTTTAATAAGGTCGTGTTCTTGTCGCGCTATATTTGCGTCGTGTTCTTGTTAAGTTAACAAAACATATTGTGTTGATGGTTCTTTTTGGAGTTCGATTTGGCCCGAGGTTGATTTTTTTAGCCGGACGTTTATTTTTTCGGCCGGAGGTTTGATTTTTGCGCTGGAAATAATTTTTAAAAAAATTAGTTTGTATTTTATATAAAAAATTTTACAATTTATTTAAAACTGTTTTATAATACCGCCTATACATACCACTGACGCGGACCAGCATATTAGAATATATAGTCCGCGCCAGCGGTATGTATAGGTGGTCGGATCACCTATACATACCGTTGACGCAGACCATTTTTTCTAAATAGTAAAAAGATTATTTTTATAATAGTAAAAAATGGTCCGCGCTAATTTTTTAAAGTTGCAAAAAAAATCATTTAAAAGCTGTTTTTTTCTTCCTTTTGTGTAAAAAAAATCAATTTTTGTCCTTATTAAAATCAAGTTTTTTTTTAATCTTTTTTTAATAGAAAACAAACATGGTTTAATTACAATGCAGCACGACACAATAAGACATGAAATCTTTTTTTTACCTAATACGAACACGATCTAATTGATTTGCACTCTTATATTCACTTGTGTTGGGTAAAAATGAAATTTTATGTTACGTTGTGTCGTGTTGAATTTTTATTAGATCGTATTCATGATAGATAAAAAAAAAGATTTCATGTCGTGTCACTTTTATTTGCGTTGTGTTCTTATTAGATAAAAAAAATTCGTATAATATTATATCGTATCGTATTTTAATTGGACCGTGTTCATATTTGAACAAATAAATAAGTAAGTACTAAAATATAAATCAATTAATGTTGTAACTTGAGGTAATGTTGTAACTTGGGGGAAAGATAATTTTGTAACTTGACAAATTTTGAAGTATTTTAAAATTTAGAGGAGTGCCTTCAGCCACACCCTAGAAGTTATACGGAGAGAAATCTTCATGGGGGTTGCAAAGTGAAATTTCACATTGTAACCATCTCGATACATGTCATCAAATTGCATTTGTCTCGGAATTTCACATAAAGTGGACCCATTGGATTGTTAGGGTATAAAATTTTGGTAAAGAATTGACTTGTATATATTAATCGTGTTATAATTTCTTTTACTTTATAGTGAGAAACTTTATCAATTTTTTGAAATTACATATTCTTTGTTTCTAGATATATAAATTTCTTGACAAATGAGCTTACATTCTCAGAAATGTTCAATTTCAAAATTTGAATTTTTTTTGGTTGTGAATACGGAATTTCAAAAGCTTCAAAATTATGTATCTGTTGTGACTTTTTTTTTTATAGATTTTATTGAGAACTTTTCAAATATATGTCAAATGAAATTAGATTTAATTTTACAATTTGCACAAAAAAGTCAGAATATTGGATGTTAATCAACCGTGTCAAATTATACTGTTCGATTGATTGCTATTTGGACCAACAATTTCATATGATGCACCAATTTTTTATTTATTTTAATTTTTAGTAATTTAATACAATTCGAGTCAAGAAAGTGTAGTTGAAATTTAATAATTTTAGAGTCTAGAGTTACTTGGTGTTGGCGGCTAAATGGCACTCAATGTATCAATAATCTTTTTATGGACCTCATATAAATTTTACAAACCAACCACGGTTGACACATCAGGAGTGTCGGGTGAAATATTTGCAACAAGAGTTAATATAGAAGTTTTCAATTAAAATTATTAGGACAATTTATAATTGAGTCCCTTGATAATAAATTTTAAATATTTAATGATAATTTACTATTAAATTCACTTGTTATATCATTAACGCGAATTTCTACAAGAAAATAATTAGTGGCCTAAGAATGTGTTTGATTGACATGAATTTTTTTTCCTGAAAAATAGTTATTTTGACCCATGATTTATCTTTTGTTTTTGTAGTACCTTGATTGGGAATACTTCATATAAAAACAATACTCATCCATATACAAGTTCCCCATCTCAAATCTCATTTTTAATGGAAAATATTTGTGATCTACCCACCAAATAATTTGTTTCCATGAAAAATAGAAAAAGTAAGACAAAAAACTCATATGTTTTTTCACTCATTTTTCAACTTCTCATTCAAATGAACTAGTTTTAACGCATTTTCAATATTTGCAATCAAACACACTCTAAGTGTTTAAAATTTATCAAAATTTCTTTAGTATTTAAAATTTGTTTATGAAGAACCAAGAGTACTTTCCCCAAATTATTATATGATCCCCTGTAATCTCATTTCTAAATTACCCAGAGTGGGCTTTGATTATCGACAAGCAAGGCAAATATTCTACTATTTTCAACTAAGGATCATTCACCGACAAGTTGCTTGATATTTTTTAATTAACTTTTAGTCCAAATATTTATTTTTATTTTTTTTTAAAAATTTATCACTATATAAAACACTCACAAACATTATTTTTTCCCTCATTTTAAACTCTCAAAAAAAACAAATAAGGAACTTTTTGAAAATAATTAATTACAATTGGCCTTCCTAAACTTTACCTTCTTGTCACTTCGCCAATCGATATTTCAGTTTATGTACCTAACCCCCTAAATTTTCAAAACAACTTCATATAACACCATACTTTTAACTTTTTGAATGAAAAGTTTAGTCATGTGCACTGCACATGATTTGAGGGTATTTTGAAATAAACAAATATAAAACTTTAAATAAATAAAAGTTACCGAATAATTTATTTAAAAAGTATTCAAAACTATAAATATTATAGAAAAATATTTAAACAAAGATTTCCAATAAAAATAGAAAAGTACTAAAAAAATATAGTTAAAAAATATGAAAAATATTAAGCTTTTCTAAAACGTATGGAAATTGCAAAAAATACATAAAACATTTGGATATATATATATATATATATATATATATATATATATATATATATAATATTTATAGAAAATAATAAAAAAAATCCAAATGTAAATATATTTTTTTTAAAATTCAAAATTGGGAAAGGCGAATAAATATTTAAAAAAATCTCTAAAAAACTTTAGAAAAGTCAGTAAATATGAAAAACTGAAATTTACATGAAATAATAAAAATGATAGAAAAAGCATTTTAGAACTTTGAATAAAAATAAAAATCTTGTAAAGGTAGTTAATTATATTGAAGAAACTTCTAAAAAATCTATAAAAAATAATTTTTTTTAAGAGTTTGAATAATATTGTATTTTTTTTAAAATATGGAAAATAATAAAAAATATTGAAAATAATAATAAACTTTTAAAATATGGAAAATAACAATTTTTTAAAACTTTGACTAATATTCTATAAAGTTTTAAACAATATGGAAAATACCCAAATTTGAGCAAAAAACATTGCTAAAAAACCAACAACAAATTTCTTGGAAAAAACAAAATCAAAATCTCTTGAAAAAATATATGTCTACAAAAAAAATATATGCGAATTTCTACCAAAAAAAAGTCACTTGCAATTACTTCTAAACTACTTGCAATCATCTCCAAAACCCACCCCGCCCAAACATCCCAAACCAGCCAACAATCACCTAAGAAAACCCATCCATCCAGCCCCTCACCCATCTACGCGCAGATCGTGTGTGATTGTGTGTTTGTTCCATATAGATGATAGATTTATTGTTTGTGTGTGTGTGTGTACGCATGTTCAGATTGTGTGCATACTTGTGTGTGTTTATGTGTGCGCGAGAGAGATATAAAGGAAGGCGAAGAGATATGAAGGAGGTCATGTGGGTGCAGCAAGGGAGAGAAAGAGCAACCATGGTTGCCATCTATTATTGTAAAGAAAGAGAAAGAGGGTATAAGAGAAGAGCGAGGATTTTAGGGCTTATCACTTAGAGCATTCGTAAGAAATTTGTAAATATGTTAAATGGTAACCCTCCAATAGTATAAACGAGGGCGCACACTACATCAAAATTGATGATTGGTCACGGTCAAAATTCCTGACCAAAACTGCGGGTCGCGGACTTGGTCCGTGATCATTTTCGTGGGTCGCGATCCAAGTCCGTGACCAAAAAATGGTCACGGCCGAGAGGGGGTCACAACAGATGGTCGCGGACTTGGGCTGTATCCCATGCCGTGACGGGTCACGGCCCTCATCCGTGACCCACAAACGTGACAAATTGATCGCGGCCAAAGTCCGCGACCCACGTCCGTGACAAAAAAATAAAAATAAAATTGGTCGCGTCCTTCATCCGTGATCCACAACCGTGACAAATTGGTCGCGGACTTTGACTGCGACCCACGACCGTGACAAAAAAATAAAATAAAAATTGGTCGCGGCCCTCATCCGTGACCCACAACCGTGACAAATTGGTCGCGACCAAAGTCCTCGACCCACAACCGTGACAAAAAAATATATAAAAAAATGGTCGCGGCCCAAGTCCGTGACCCACAACCGTGACGAAAAAAAGAAAAAAAAATGGTCGCGGACTTTGGCCGCGGCCATTTTTATGCGCGACGAAAAAAATAAAAATGGTCATGGACAAAGTCCATGACCATATTTAATTATAATTTAAAAAAAATAAATTTTTTGGTCCAATCCTAAAATTGGGGTTCCTGTGAATGCACCGTCGGTTGCTACGTGTAACGTTGGACGCGTACGAGGTGTTACAAATATTTATTATTGGCAAAATAATAAAAAAAATCACAAATTGCAAATCGATAGCGTTAATAAACAAATATATATACAAACTTAAAAATATTACACATCTTAATAATTCACAGAACAAAAAAAAATTGCGCAGAGTTTCCTCTATTTTCTTGACATTCCAAACCATGTAAATGTAAAACCTGCTTATTATAAAGCCCGCACGACTATAAAATTCAACAATAAAATTATAAAAGCCCGCACGGCCAAAAAACCAAACAATAAAAGTCCGCACGTCTGTAACACATAAAAAACAAAATCCTGAATCTTCACGTTATAAACCATTGCCTCCATTTGTTCCGCGTGCAAAAATCCTACAAATGATAGGATACAAAAAAAAAATATCAGTAACCGAGTAGTTTTACAAAAAGTTTAATCAAGCTGAAAAATTGCATATATGAGTTAAAATTATCAACATATAAATATTTTTATGCCTAAGTCTAAAAATATGCAAATTATCATCGTAATCTCGAACCGGAAGTCCCGCGGCAGCGTAGTCAGTTCCTACGAGTTACATTGGTCCCGTGGGAGGTGTTGGTACCACCCACGGGGCCGTTCGGGGGCTGTTTCGAGTTTTCACCCTCTAACGCCATGTTTTTAAGCGTAAGTCTAGAAATATGCAAATTATCGTCGTATTCTCATACCGGGAGACCCGCGGCTGGGCGGTCAGTTCCTACAGGTTACATTGGTCTCATGGAAGGTGTTGGTGCCACCCACAGGGCCGTTCGGGGGCTGTTTTGGGTTTTCACCCTCTAACGCCATGTTTTTAAACGTAAGTCTAGAAATATGCAAATTACCGTCCTATTCTCAAACTGGGAGTCCCGGGGTTGCGCGGCCAGTTCCTACGAGTCACATTGGTCCCGTGGGAGGTGTTGGTGCCACCCACAGGGCCGTTCGGGGGCTGTTTTGAGTTTTCACCCTCTAACGCCATGTGTTTAAGCCTAAGTCTAGAAATATGCAAATTACCATCGTATTCTCAAACTGGGAGTCCCACGACTGCGCGGCCAGTTTCTACGAGTCACATTGGTCCCGTAGGAGGTGTTGGTGCCATCCACGGGGCCGTTCGGGGGCTGTTTCGAGTTTTCACCCTCTAACGCCATGTTTTTAAGCCTAAGTCTAGAAATACGCAAATTATCGTCGTATTCTCAAATCGAAAGTTTTGCGGCTGCGGGGTCAGTTCCTACGAGTTACATTGGTCCCGTGGGAGGTGTCGGTGCCACACACAGGGCCATTCAGGGTTTTTTTCGAGTTTTCACCCTCTAACGCCATGTTTTGCTTAAGTCTAGAAATATGCAAATTATCGTCGTCATCTCAAACCGGGAGTCTCGTGGTTGCGCGGTCAGTTCCTATGAGTTACATTGGTCTCGTGGGAGGTGTTGGCACCACCCACGGGGTCGTTCGGGGGCTGTTTTGGGTTTTCACCCTCTAACGCCATGTTTTTAAACCTAAGTCTAGAAATATGAAAATTACCTTCGCATTCTCAAACTGGGTGTCCCGCGGCTGCGCGACCAGTTCCTACGAGTCACATTGGTCCCGTGGGAGGTGTTGGTGCCACCCACGGGGCCGTTCGGGGGCTGTTTCGAGTTTGCACCCTTTAACGCCATGCTTTTAAGCCTAAGTCAAGAAATATAAAAATTATCATCGTATTCTCATACCGGGAGACCCGCGGCTACGGGGTCAGTTCTTATGAGTTACATTAGTCCCGTGGGAAGTGTTGGTGCCACCCACGGGGCCGTTCGGAGTTGTTTCGAGTTTTCACCCTCTAACGCCATGTTTTGCTTAAGTATAGAAATATGCAAATTGTTGTCGTCTTCGCAAATCGGGAGTCCCGGGGCTGCACGGTCAGTTCCTACAAGTTGCATTGGTCCCGTGGGAGGTGTTGGTGTAACCCACAGGGCCGTTCGGGGGCTGTTTTGGGTTTTCACCCTCTAATGCCATGTTTTTAAGCCTAAGTCTAGAAATATGCAAATTACCGCCGTATTCTCAAACTCGGAGTCTCGCGGCTGCGCGGCCAGTTCCTACGAGTCACATTGGTCCCGTAAGAGGTGTTGGTGCCACCCACAGGGCCGTTTGAGGGCTATTTTGGGTTTTCACCCTCTAACGCCATGTTTTTAAGCCTAAGTCTAGAAATATGCAAGTTACCGTCGTATTCTCAAACTGGGTGTCCCGCGGCTGCGCGACCAGTTCCTACGAGTCACATTGGTCCCATGGGAGGTGTTGGTGCCACCCACGGGCCGTTCGGGGGCTGTTTCGAGTTTTCACCCTCTAACGCCATGCTTTTAAGCCTAAGTCAAGAAATATGCAAATTATCATCGTATTTTCATACCGGGAGACCCGCGGCTACAGGGTCAGTTCCTACGAGTTACATTGGTCCCGTGGAAAGTGTTGGTGCCACCCACGGGGCCGTTCGGAGTTGTTTCGAGTTTTCATCCTCTAACGTCATGTTTTGCTTAAGTCTAGAAATATGCAAATTATCATCGTCTTAGCAAACCGGGAGTCCCGCGGTTGCGCGATCAGTTCCTACGAGTTACATTAGTCCCGTGGGAGGTGTTGGTGCCACCCACAGGGCCGTTCGGGGCCTATTTTGGGTTTTCACCCTCTAACGCCATGTTTTTAAGCATAAGTCTAGAAATATGCAAATTACCGTCGTATTCTCAAACTGGGAGTCCCGCAGCTGCGCGACCAGTTCCTACGAGTCACTTTGGTCCCGTGGGAGGTGTTGGTGCCACCCACAGGGCCGTTCGGGGGCTGTTTTGGGTTTTCACCCTCTAACGTCATGTTTTTAAGCCTAAGTCTAGAAATATGCAAATTACTGTCGTATTATCAAACCGGGAGTCTCGCGACTGCGGGGTCAGTTCCTACGAGTCACATTGGTCTCGTGGGAGGTGTTGGTGCCACCCACGGGGCCGTTCGGGGGTTGTTTCGAGTTTTCACCCTCTAACGCCATGTTTTTAAGCCTAAGTCTAGAAATATGCAAATTATCATCGTATTCTCATACCGGGAGACCCGCGGCTGCGGGGTCAGTGCTATTTTGGGTTTTCAACCTCTAACGCAGTGTTTTTAAGCCTAAGTCTAACTGGGGGTTGTAAATTTCCATAATTCGGGGTTGTGGCAAAGTAATTACACGAATAGATCTATCAAGAGTCATATCAATAAGATTTCTTTATTCTCTAACAGACATGATTGAGGGATAGAACTGGGACTGGTGGGAAGAGTCTTATCAGGTTGTAAAGTCAATTTATCAATATAAGGAGCTTTGGGGCCTTTTCTATTCGCTTGAGTCCATTCTTCTTCTCCAGTTACATTAGTGGTGGTAGCTTTAGTGTCAAGATTTATCATCCACACTCTTTTAATTTTGGGGCATTTGGATATATTATGGCCAAAGGCAACATAGTGGGAACATGAGTTGGTCATAGCTTGCTATTTAACCTTAACACAAGTGGAAGAACCATCCTCCAAAATGAGGTTAATGGAGTTTGGGTAGTTAACTTTTGGCACCATTTCAATGCAAATCCTAGTAAAGCTAATTCTATTCATATTTCTAGTGACTGAATCAACATAGATGGGGATTCCTATGTCACTAGCAATGTGATTGAGGCCTTTAACAGTCCAATATTGCATAGGGATGTTGGGGAAGAGCACCCAAACTGAAACACTAATAGTATCCTCTTTAAAGAACTTGAAGCCATGTTTCCATTTATTCAAAATGTTGGGGTTCCCCACAAAGTTCCAAGGGCCATTTTCCACCACCTCATCTCTGTAAGTGGGGCTGTGATATTTGAAGAAAAAGTATCCATCATCATGAGCAAACATTTTTCTCTTCATTCAACTCTTCTAGTCTTATCACATTGGTTACCAAGAAAAAGTATTCTGTAGGAGGGTAGCGAGACTGGGGTTTATGAATAACTGGAAAGGGTGAGGCGTGACCGACTCCAATGGACGCTGCCTGCAAGGTCTTTAAGGTCTCCTGGTTCAACTTCTGAAGAAAACTTCTCCTTCTGGCAACAATGGAACTCAAGCTTCAACTCACTCCCTGTAAGAAGATGAACTTTCACAGAAAAAATAGTAATTTTCTCAAGGGAAACACCTGAGAGTGATGGCTGTCAGTGGGGAGTGAAAGAACAAGGCACTCAGCACTAAGAGAATGAGCAGGGAGAGAATACTTAGGTAGGTCTGGTGATATTTTGGCAGAGTAACAGTGCAATTTTTCTTGTTCTTCTCTTGACCTTGCCCAGAGGTCTATTTATACTGGGGCGTTAGGGGTGAGTGGCATTTTTGGGCGCCAAAATTTAGAGAGTTGGTGGGGAACAATGTCTGAAGTGTACCATTTTTTCCTACTTGTAGGTAGCCTGCCTGTCCCCTCTGCAGGCGCCACCTGGCACCGACCAAAAGTAAAAAAACACATATGTCCCCTAATGGAGACAAAATATCAGATTTGGTAGTTATCTTTTGAAACGGTAACTTGTAGTGCAATTTTGCAAATCTTGAGAGAGGAGACCTTAAAGACTCCTTTCCTCTAAAAAATGTTGTTTTTCTTGAGAGGGACCTTGAGGACTCCCTCTTCTGGAAAAGTCATTTTCTTGTAAAGAGTTTATTTTTTGTGAGTAGCCAGCTCTTTGACTACTCACTTCACTTGTGATCAAGTGTGAAGTGTGTGTAGTCTTGAGTGACTTCTGGGTCTTCCTACTAGTATTCTCTCAATCCTATAGGGCTTAGTGGTTGAGCTTGCTCAACATACCTTGTTCCTCAACCGCCAAGACAAAAACTCCCAGGAGGTCCCAATGCGCCTGTTCGAGCCCTGCTTGCTCGACCAGGCAACCTGTACAAGAAAGTAAAGTGTTAGTGCTGTTGTTCATTTAGAGACTGATGCTTCATGATGAGGAGTTGCTCGTGATAGCTACTCCCTCAATATGAGTTTCTATCGAAACCCTTGTAGCGGCACTTCTCGAATAACATTTCTGCAGTGACCCTTGCAGTGGCGCTGAGCCTTGCAGTGACGCTGACTCTCTCGACTGTCATTACTGCAGTGACCCTTGCAGCGGCGCTAACCCTTGCAGCGGTGCTTCTTAATTTTAGATTTTTGTGTGACCCTCGCGGGCACTTATCGAATGTTATTGTTGTAGTGGCGCTGACCGTTACAGCGGCGTTGACACTTGTAGCGGCGCTGACCCTTGCAGCGGCACAGACACTTGAAGCGGCGCTGGCACTTGAAGCGACGTTGGCCCTTGCAGCGATGCAGACACTTGCAGCGGCGCTGACCCTAGTGAGGCTGACCCTTGCAGCGGCGTTGACACTTGTAGCGGCGCTGACACTTGAAGTGGCGCAGACACTTGCAGCGACGTTGACCCTTGCAGCGGCGCTGGAACTTGAAACGACATCGACCCTTGCAGTGGCGCAGACACTTGCAGCGACATTGACACTTGCAGCGGCGCTGGTACTTGAAGCGACGCTGACCCTTACAACGACGCAGACCCTTGCAACGACGTTGACCCTTGCAGCGGCGCTGGCACTTGAAACGGAGCCAACCCTTGCAGCGACGCTGACCCTAGTGACGCTGACCCTTACAACGGTGTTGACACTTGCAGCGGCGCTGACACTTGCAGCGGCGCTGGTACTTGAAGCGGCGCTGACCTTTATAACGACGCAGACACTTGCAGTGGCGTTGACCCTTGTTGTGGCGTAGACACTTGCAGCGGCGCTGGCACTTGAAGCGGCGCTGACCCTTGCAGCGGCGCAGACCCATGCAGCGATGCTGACCCTTTCAGCGGCGCTGACCCTTGCAGCGGCGTTGAACCTTGCAATGGCTTTTGGACTTCTGGGTGACCCTCGCGGGCACCTCTCGGATGTCATTAATAAAAGAAGCATTTTTATTATATTTGCTTTTTTTTATTAATAGACACCCATCTACATTAGCCCCTCGTGCAAAGATTTTTTGGTTGGGTAGACTAAAAAAACTTTGTACGCCATAAATCTGATTTCAACAATTATATATATATATATATATATATATATATATATATATAGAGGCAGGCTCCTGTGCACACTAAGTTTGCACATTAAGTTTGCACATTACCTTTTAAAAGTGTGCAAACTTAGTGCTAGCGCACACCAATTTTTTTATGTGATATTTAAACATTTCAACGAACTCACATAAAAAAAATTAGCTCAAAAAAACTTTTTTTGCTATTTTTAAAAAATCGGTCAAACTTTCGCAGTTTTTAAAGGGCTTAAAAACTGCGAAAGTTTGACCAATTTTTTAAAAATAGCAAAAAAAGTTTTTTTGAGCTGATTTTTTTTATATGGGTTCCTTGAAATGTTTAAATATCACAAAAAAAAATCAACTCAAAAATAATTTTTTTACTACTTTTAAAAGGTAATGTGCAAACTTAGTGTGCACAGGAGCCTGCCTCTCTCTCTCTCTCTCTCTCTCTCTCTCTATATATATATATATATATATATATATATATATATATATATATATATATATATATATATATATATATATATATATATATATATATATATTCTGAGGGACCCTATGATCATTAACTGCGATGTCCCTTTATCCAAGGCTTTAAATTTTTTGAGAACCCACGCGTCAGCGTGGGAACTGTCATCTCATTATTTGGGGAAAAAAAGGTCATCACCTTTTTGCCTTCCTGCACGTTTTCCCATTTTGATGCAAAAACATAATCCCCTTTTCTTGGGCTCTTTCATCTTCTTCAAAAAAACATAAGACCCCTTTGGAGTTGTAGTGAGAGAAAGGGATTTTCAAAACACCATAGCCTCCCATTTTGCTTTAGCTTTTTTCAAGTACTATAGCCTCCCATTCATGGATTCTAACCCAACAAATGATTCTTCAAATGTAAACACCCCTAAAGCACCCATGGCTCTATACCAAGCGCCCTAGGGGAACTTTCAGCTGGCTTTCTTTCCCTGGCGATGGCGGGATCTTCTATTTCCCTTCAGCAGTGGGGTCGGTTTCCATGTGTCCTCATATTAATGTGGTGACGATGCTCTTACCATGTCACCTCCCTTCTTGGACTAAGTTAGGTCCGCGTGCCGAATCTTATCATTTCGAGAGGGCAAGACGACAGTTTGGCTATGATCAGGGCGTTCACACCCCTCCTCTTCCTTCCTACAGCAGTCATTCTGAGGCATTTTCAGAGGCGTGTGCTGGCTTTACTCTTTCGGGATTATTCCGTAGGGTCAGTGGTTTGGGTGGTCTCTATGTGCCTCCCTGCGATTATCATCCTTCATTCACTTCATCTTGGTTCCTTCTTTAGCAGCAGCAGGTCTGTCTTATCCATGAATGTGTAGTTGGCCCCCCTCATGAGAATAACCCCATTAAATACACCAGAGCTCAGTTTTTGGTTAGGCGGACGTAGAAAGATCCTTGGTTTCTCAGCACCACCTCCACGCCACCCTTGGAGCAGGCCATTCCCATTTTAGTGAAACCTATAATTGACGAGTCACTTCCGCCCCCGTCGACTGAGCTTCCCCCTGTGAAGTCTAGAATCCAACCAAAAAGCAGAGGGAAAGCGAGCACCTCTACTACGAGCAAAAGGAAACACCCTGACGCCGATGTATCCAATTTTGTTCCTGCTACTACTACTTCTCCTCCTGTGAGGACCCGGGTCGCGAAGAAAAAGAAAGGAGATGGCGCTGGTATGGCTGCTTCCTCTATGGTGGATCAAGAGTCTGCTACTGGCAATCTTGGGGTGGGGGAGACTTCCCAAGTAGTGAAGGGGAAAGGCTACTCCTCACCGAGCCTTGCTTCCCAGGAGGCGTGAGTCGCGTCTATTTCCATTGCGGAAGGTACTATATCACGACATTCTTTACTTAGTGGAACTAGTTCTCTCGGAGTTTCTTTATCTCCCTCCCTTCATTGGAAGAGGAACTAGTTGATTATGGAAGCACCCCTTCCTATGACGACCATAGTTCTTCTTCGGGTGATATGGGCGGCCTGGGTTTCCATAGCGAAAGCACTACTGACACTTATGCTTTGTTATCAGTCTCTAGAGAGTCTTCTAGTGATGATGAGGCATCCCATTCTCCTGGGGGGGGTTAGCCCCACCCATCTCCCTTATAGCAAGACTACGCGCCCTGCTACTGTAAGCGTTCCCCCTTTACTTGTCTATATTTTTTGCATATGATTTTCTTTCTTCCCCCTCATTATTTTTTTATTTGTTAATTAAAAGCATTCTGTCATACTTGTGCAGGTCATTTCCATAGAGGCAAGTAGTTCTCCTCTTCCCCCACTACGACTGATGCCTTTTCAGCAGGAGAGGAACTCCATGATCATTTCTTCCCGAGGCCTTTTTAGAGAGGTTTGATGTCTCCTTAATTCTTTTACCATCTGTTGTAATTTGTTAGTCTTCTAACTACATTTTGGTTGTGTACGCTGTCATTTTCCCGCAGCTTTCATCTGTGCACTTTACCGTCACCAGGACCACCCTTGTGGCTTCTCCTTCTCCTCAGGTATGCCTCGCTATTCTCAAAACTTTCATTGTGCCATTTTCTCTTTACTTCTTCCTTTTATTTACCCATTTACCATGCGTAGAGGGTTGTGTCTTCTGGCATTGTCACCTCATCTTCTCTTATCTCGGTGGTGGGAACTTCTGCATCTGAGCCCCTGGACGCCTCTTCATCTGAGGTACGCATTTTTACTTTTGAATATTTGTTTCCTTTTAATAGGAGTCCTAATGTCTCTTGGACTTTCTTCTCAGGGAGGGGCTCCTCCCTTACCTGGCGTTATCGCCCCGGGTTTATCCTCTTCGGGGAGAATTTCTATCCCTAGGGTCCGTGTATCTATGGACGGTAGACCTTTGGTTCAGGCGATCTCTCGTGGCCCAATATTTACTGTGGCTTCAACCAGTGAGCCTACACTCCAGGTCAGGCCTTTCCGTTGAAGCATGAGATCTCTTTTTCCTCGATCATGCGATGAATAACATACTTTCATTCTTTGCAGGCTATCAGCACAGCCTCCACTGCGCCGACCATCATTTTTCGCGCTTCCCCTTTGATGGGGTTCAGGTACTCTCTTATTTTCTTGGTTCTATATTTCTTATCTATCCAGCCTGTACTTATCGTAGCCCTCTTTTACTTTGTCGCAGTTATCCCTTGGCGCTGTTTCGAGTGTGGCTCCTGCTACTGTCTCTTCAGTAGCCCCTCTCGCCTTTTCTTGTCACTCGCAGCCTCGCCTACCCCTCGCGCCCTCTGTCACTGAGGTTATTCTTTCGAAAGTGCCTGAGGTTGAGGTAGCTTCTTCAGAAGCACTGGTCGCTGAGACAGCCCCTTCTGGAGCATCTACCAGTGTTGCTGCCCCTATGGGAGCCCCTGCTCCTCCTTTTATGACTGTTATGGAGGGCGTTATTCAGGTAAAGTGTATAAGAGTATCTACTTCCCTCATGTCATTCTTATGTCTTTATTATTTTGTTTATATTGCGTAAACATTCCCATCTTCACCTTTGTTGCATTATCTCTAAGTGAGCGAGGTCGCTCTGATGACTAAGGAGCCGGATGAAGTTGCCCCAATACTTGTGGAGTCAGAGAATGTGATGGCTTCGAGAGAGGTATTAAACTAGCATACTCTCTTTTTACTATTTCCCTTCTCTTCTTCTTGCTTATACTATGCAAGCGTTCTTATTTCACCTTTGTCTTATTGTTTCCAGGTGCATGAAAGTACTCCGATGACTGTGGAGTCGGACAGTGGGGCATCTGCGAGAGAGGTATTAGACTGGCATACCCCCTCTTTTTACTATTCCCCTCTTTTTCTTCTTGCGTA
Organism: Sambucus nigra; assembly: GCA_949130495.1. Classification (NCBI taxonomy): domain Eukaryota; kingdom Viridiplantae; phylum Streptophyta; class Magnoliopsida; order Dipsacales; family Adoxaceae; genus Sambucus; species Sambucus nigra. The sequence continues at coordinate 74,754,143 of OX422210.1, read as the reverse complement.
TACTGTGCAAGCATTCTCATCTCACCCTTGTCCCGTTGTTTCCAGGTGCATGAGAATACTCCGATGACTGTGGAGTCTGGCAGTGGGGCAACTGTGAGATAGGTATTAAACTGGCATACCCCCTCTTTTTATTATTCCCCTCTTTTCTTCTTGTGTATACTGTGCAAGCATTCTCATTTCACCCTTGTCCTGTTGTTTCTAGGTGCATGAGAATACTCCGATGATTGTGGAGTCTGGCAGTGGGGCAACTGCGAGAGAGGTATTAAACTGGCATACCTCCTCTTTTTACTATTCCCCTATTTTCTTCTTGCGTATACTGTGCAAGCATTCTCATTTCACCCATATCTCATTATTTCCAGGTGCATGAGAGTACTCCGATGACTGTGGAGTCTGGCAGTGGGGCAACTGCGAGAGAGGTATTAAACTGGCATACCCCTCTTTTTACTATTCCCCTCTTTTTTTTCTTGCATATACTGTGCAAGCATTCTCATTTCACCCTTGTCTCATTGTTTCCAAGTGCATGAGAGTACTCCGATGACTGTGGAGTCTGGCAGTGGGGCAACTGCGAGAGAGGTATTAAACGGGCATACCCCTCTTTTTACTATTCCCCTCTTTTTCTTCTTGCGTATACTGTACAAGAATTATCATTTCACCCTTGTCTCATTGTTTCCAGGTGCCTGAGGGTGCTCCGATGGCTGTGGAGACTGGTAGTGGGGCGACTGTGGAGAGAGATCATAGTTCTGAGTTCACTCCTTTGGTCGGTGACGCTGATTCTGGTGGAGAATCTTCTTTCCTTCCTTCTGAGGCGGGGTCCCGCCATTTCGATGGCGATGATGAAGTAGAGGATGTTGCGACTATTTATAGTAGGCTATGGTGTGAGGAGTTACCCGGCCGATTCAGGGTACATGAGTGTCAGCTCTTGGATCTCATCTTGGAGCACCATCCCGAGACATTCACTTCTCTGAGTATACTTCAGATTGACAGTCTTACGGCTTTCAACCTGAGGGCTCTTGCCAGCAATGTTCATGAGTTCTTGGCTACCTCCCCTGCTAAGTTGACTAGCTCTTCCATTTTGCTATTCTTGGATGCTCTCCACGACTTACAGCAGTTCTATCATTTTCGTTTGGATTGGCTTGACGTGGGGGTTCGCCCCTTTCTGAGTGTTCCTTTTCGAAAGATAGTGAGATTTCACATTTCTCGACAGTCTAGAGTTGAGCAACGGCACGCTGAGGCTATGAGGATCCAGAATCAGATCGCCCTACTGCAGGTGAATCTTGCCAGACTCGAGTCTGGCGATGAGGAGGATGAGGCTAAATTCATCAGGTTGGAGGAAGAGTTCTTGGGGGAGGCTGGTCCGTCGTATGCTGGTGCCATCGCGCGTGATGATTTATTTTTTATGGTTTCCAGCAGATAGGCTACTTCTTGCTTTGTAGTGCTCAGAATTCTATGTGTACATCACTTATCATTCCTGAATAAGACACTTTTTTTCTTTTGCACTTTCTTTTTCCTTTGTTCTCCCTTTATACTGTGGGTGTCTGTTTTGTATGACTTGCTCTAATTTCTATGAGCATTTAGTTTACTGGTGGCTACCCCATATACTGTGGGGTATTTGCATTAATATGAAAAGTTATGTATTATCATATTGTATATATTTTTTTTTTGAAAAATGCACCTCTTGTAGCTGTGAGGTGTTGGCATGTGACTTTCTTGGATTTCCCCTCCTATCTGTGGGGGTATTCCTGCATATTACTGCTTATAGTCATAGAGGCTAGGTTGGAGAGGAGGGTGACCCTTGCCCCTTTCCCGAAAGCCTGATTTTATTAAAAACACTGTTTGAATTAACTAGCCCCTAGTTTTTGGGGTCCCTGCTCTATATTCTCTTTAAGAGTTTCACTGTTCTTTTTACTATTAAAGAGGAGGAATTTAATCTTCCCTCTATATTTTCTATTAATTTATGTCTGGGGGACTTTGCTTAGTATACTTTCTCTTAGGATGGACTTACCTCCCAAGTGTAGTGAGCAAAGTTCCTGATTTTTTTGTACTCTCTTCTAACTTAATAGGGAGTGTATATATATGTATAAATGAGTAAGCAAAGCAAATGTCAAAAATGATCAAAAGTGTTGCTATTTCATTTCTTTACTTTTGTGTGCTGTTTACAATGTAGTATTGCTCTTAAAAAAAATTACAAAAAAACTTTTCTGGTATAGGATCAACCCTCAAAATCCATTACAGACATGCAAAACATAAACAAATCTTGTTAGCTTTTACTAAGCATAGCACCTCTTCAGCCACTTGCAGTTGATGGACTGGAGGCAATCACTCTCTGGTTCTGATATTTGGCAGTAGCTCGACTTCCCCACTCCTCTGACGACAAAAGGGCCTTCCCAGTTAGGTTTGAATTTTGATGCCGACATGCTACGGAGATGGTGAGTTGATGCTCGCAAGACTAAATCTACCACTTGGAATTCTCTAGGCTTGACTAAGTTTTCATAGGCCCTGGACAGTTGCTGAGTGTAGACTTTTAAATTCTCTCTCGCCCTGTCTCTATACTCGTCCAGCACCTCTAGTTGCACATGCCTTGGGTCTGGGATGAGCCCATTGCTGAGAGAAATTCTGGCTGAAGGTACCACCAGTTCCACTGGTAGGACAACTTCGGTCCCATATACTAGAGAGAAGGGGGTGAATCCTGTTGGCTTTCTTTTTGAAGTACGACAGGCCCATAACCATAGGCAACTTCTCATCCTATGCTCCCGGCATGTCCTCTAGCATTTTCTTCAAAATATTTATCAGGGTCTTATTGGTAGCCTCTACTTGGCCATTGCCCTTGGGGTAGGATATGGTTGAGCTATTATGCACGATCTTATACTTGTCTGTGAGGAGGGCCATCTCTTTGCATACAAATTGCTTCCCATTATCCGTTAGGATCACTTTGGGTATACCAAACCTGCAGATGATATACTCCTTTATAAACTGGGTTACCACTTGGGCGGTGACTCTCCTTAAAGGAATGGATTCCACTCATTTGGTGTACAATTCTGTAGCCACAATGATAAAAGCCTTACCGTGAGATGCTGGGGCGATCTTTCCCACTAGGTCGAACGCCCATGTGTGGAAGGGATAAGGGGCTGCCAAGCTTTGTAGACTGACGGAGGGAGCGTGCACCATGTTTCCATGCACTTGACATGCTCTACACTTTTTCACATATCCAATGGAGTCAGCCTCCATGGTCGGCCAGTAGTATCCCAGCGTCATCAGTTGAGCATACAGCTTGGCACCTCCCATGTGGGAGGGCTCATGAGCTTCTTTCAGCACCCTTTCCACCTCCTCTTTGGCTACGCACCTTAGCGCCTTCTCATTGTACCCTTTCCTATATAACTCTCCTTTGACCAAGTAGAAACGGGCTATCCTTTTTCTAAGGTAAATTTCATCCGCTCTCTCGGCGGGCAGCTCCCCATCTTTTAGATATGCTAGGTACGGATGTCTCCAATCTTCGAAGGCTTCCACGAAATTGGCCTCCGTTAGCTGGTCAAAATTAGCTTGGCACTTTAAACAATGTTGTAAGCGGGCCGCTTCTACGCTCATGGCGGGCCAATAATACCCGGTTCGCTGCAGTCGTCGGTAAATGGGGATATCCATATCTCCGCAGTGCTTCTGGTGCATTTCTATTAACCTCTCCTTGGCTTCTTGCTCCCCTACGCACCTTGCCAGAAACCCTCCAGGACTCTTGAAGTAGAGAGTTCCCTACAGCACATGATAGTTGGCTAACTCTAATATTTTCATTGTCCCATCCCTGGTTTCAAGTTGCTTTTCTACCAAACGCCTCCAATCTTCCGGCTCTTTACTTGGTAATAAGGACTTTACAGTAGTGGGTACCGTTCTCTGCCTCACTCTGATGGTTGCTTCTGAATCCTCTATATCCAACTTTTGTGCTACGGTGGCGAGCGCGTCAGGGTGCTTGTTCATCGTTCGCGCCTGCCTCTCCACAGTTACTTCTAAGAACTGTCCCAGCAGTCTTTGAATGATGTGTCTGTACGGCACTAACTTGTCATGTTTAAGGGAAAACTCTCCAGTGACCTGCCTTACTACCAGATTGGAGTCCCCTCGTATACACAATACCCTGATCCCTTTTCTGAGTGCTTCTAATATCCCTAGAATGAGGGCTTCGTACTCAGCTTCATTATTTGAGCATTTAAAATCTAACTTGAAAGAGAGGGTAATCTTCTCCTTCCCATGTGACAGTATGACGCCAGCTCCACCTGTTCCTTGAGCACTGGAACCATCAAACTCCATAAAACACTTCTTCACCTCCTCCGCCATGCATGCTTGAAAACTTTCTCCGGGCAGCTCTTCACTAGGTGGTTCGAAAACCCCACTGGGAAAGTGGGCAAGCAGATCTGCTACTGCCTGGATTTTAATGGCTTTAGGCACTACGCATTTTAGATCGTATTCTGACAAGATCAAAAACCACCTTGCTGCTCGTCCCAGAGTATAGTCCGCGCGAGGAGGTACTTCATGGGATCACACTTGGTGACTATGTGAACTGTGAAGGCTAGAAGATAGTGTCTCAACTTCTGGGATACAAATACCAGTGCCAAGCAGTTCCTCTCAACGCTGGTGTATCTCGATTCTATTCCGAATATTAGTCTTGACAGGTAGTAGACCGACTTTTCCACTCCTTCTTTCTCTTGCGCCAAGAGGGCCCCTATTGACTTCTCTGTAGAAGTAAGGTAGAGCAGCAGCGGCGCTCCGACTTCGGGGGGAATCATCGTGGAAGGAGAGGCTAAGATTTCTTTAATCTTCTCAAACGCACTCTCTTGCCTTTCTCCCCAAACCCACTTGGCTTTGTCTTTTAGTAGAGGCGCGAATGGATGAGTTACTTCTGCCAACGCAGGTATAAACCTCCACAGGTAGGATACCTTTCCCAGGAAGCTCTTAAGTTGTCTCTGACTCTTGGGCGGTGGCATCATCACAATGGCTTTCATCTTCTCTGCATCCACTTGCACCCCTTGTCTATTTACCACAAAACCTAAGAATTTCCCTGCAGTAACCCCAAAGGCACACTTTGAGGGGTTCATTCTCATCTTATACCGACGACACCTTTCGAATACTCTCCTGAGATCCTGAATATGCTTGTTTACTTTCTTAGACTTCACCACCAGATCATCCACATAGAATTCTAGTATATCATGAAATAAGTCATGAAATATTGCAATCATGGTCCGCTGGTATGTGGCTCCAGCGTTCTTCAATCCGAAGGGTATGACTGTATAGTGAAAGTTCCCTAACGGTGTGCGGAAGGCAGTTTTCTCTGCGTCGTCGGGGTCCATTTTAATCTGGTTATATCTAACATACCCATCCATAAAGCTATACATCTCATGTCCCGCGGTGTCATCCACTAAGCTGTCTATGCTGGTTAGTGGGAATTCATCCTTAGGACACGCCCTATTCAAGTCATGAAAGTCTACACAGATTCTGATTTGGGTCTTGTCTTTCTTTGCCACTGTCACTATGCTGGACAGCCATATGGGGTGCTTAATAGGCTTGATGAACCCTGCCGCTAACAACTTCTCCACCTTAGCTTTTATTTTCAAATCAAGGTCTGCTTTATATGTGCGTGTGGCTTACCTTACCGGAAGGGCATTGGGAAGGATGTTCAATCTATGAGAGCTCACTTCTGCGTCTATTCCTGGCATCTCCGTGTACTTCCAAGAAAATACATCAGTGAACTCCATAAGTAGCTTAATGAGCTCTTCCTTCTTCTTCGGTTCCAGGCACTTGGAGATTATAATGGGTCTACTCTCGCCCTCTTCTGACCCCAACTTGATTTCCTCTAATTCCTGCAGCTTCTCTCTAGGTCCGTCTTGCATGCACTCTGGCGCTTCTTCTGGATCCTCAACATGTTCAACAATATGGGATTCATCAACGATAAAACACTCGGGCGCCGGGTCGATGCTCTCATCCCAGAACACCGCCCGCGCAGACCATTATAAACAGTAGATGATCTTTCCTTCAAGCAAGACCACTTTCTTGCAAGTTCGAGGGGGTATAGCTACCTCCTCCACTTGCCTCTTGCCTTTTACCATATGGGGAATTATCCTCTCCCCTAGACGGTCATGGACGGATTTCTTCTGCGGGACCCTTCCCTCAGCTACCTTGATTCCTACTAGTTTTCTTATAGAGACCTTTCTTTGCTCATCTAACTCGGTGTAGAAGGAAGTATCTACCAGGTGGGCCTCCTCAACGGCGAAGGGTCTTTGCGTGGCCTTGATCACTATCTCTGTACCTCTAATGTTTGCCTTTGCGAATTGATGGTAGGTGGAAGGCACTACGCCATGAGTGTGAATCCATACCCTTCCAACGAGTAATTGGTAGCTGGTGTTAGCGTTAATAACATGAAATTTGATGTGGGAGGTGAAATTTCCCAACTTAATTCCCACATTCACGTATCCAATAGACTGCATTCCGACGTTGTCGAATTTGGAAATTACTAGCGGTACCGGAACCACCTTCTCCTGGTCAATTCCTGTTTCATATAATGTACTGATGGGCATGATGTTAATGGATACTCCTCCATCCATCAACGCCCTGGGAAATGAGACTCCATTAATTATGGCTGTGACGTACAACGGGCAGTTGTGGAAGTAGGGCACCACCCCATCTGCTTCTGAAAACACCACTTCAGAAGTATACTTCTTAATCATCCTTTCGATTGGCCCCTGCCAATTTAGTGAAGTGTCTCCCCGCTGCTGCACTACCTCCAAGACTTTCCTCGTGATGGACACTCTCGTGTCGTACTTCACTCCTATCTGGTCAAAAAACCACTTGAACTTGGGTCTCCTCGATATGGCCTCACATTCAGAATCTAAGTCTACCTCGTACGTCTGGGCACTGCAAACATACTCCGTTTCAGAGGTCCCTCCCTCATCTAGAGCGAGGATGACGTCTACCTCGCCTTCTGAGAGAGCCACTTCCTCAACTTCCCTACTTCCATTTTCATGTTCCGGTGTGAAGAACCACTCCTCTTGCTTTCTTTCTAGCTCAAGTCTGCTCAATGATAGATTTTCTAACTCCTCGCATAACTGCTCGCCACTCTCCCGCTTCATAAGACTTCTTGTAGCTTCTTCATCGTAGGCAACTACCATGTTGGCGGTGCCAAAGTGATGCGCAGGAAGTGGGTTCTCGTTATTATCCACAGGGGGTATCTGCAAGGTACCGTTGGCCATCTGCTCAGCAATGATCCTTCGCAAGTAGTACCAATCCTTGGTAGAGTGCTGCACTCGTTGGTGCAATTCGCAGTACTTTGGATTGGCTTTGTTAGCTGCAGTAGGGGTTTCTCCTTTTAGGTGGGGAGGTCCTGCTACGCCTTCTCGCACTAAGGTGAGGTAACAATCCATAGCCTCAGCTACGCTGTACGGTAGTAGCGGCGGGGCATCTTCCCCAAATTTTCTCTTGTTGCCAGGACTGTCAGTCTTGGCCCTAGATCCTCCCTTCTTCCCTTTGTTACTCCCGTCCATATAGTTAATCGCTTGCCTCCTCAAAACTTGAAACCTACCAGGAGTTAGTGGAACTTGCGTCTTCCAACCCGGGGCTCTTGGTTTGATTATCATAGCTATGTTGCTGGCGGCCCTGGTGAATTCTCTGAAAGTTCCATCTCTAGTTTCGTTGATCAAGTGCAGCTTGCAATCTTCTAAGAGTCCTTCCACACATATCTGTAGCAACCTGGCCTCCGCCACATCCTCGTGGACATCTAAGGCCCTCTCATGAAATCTCTTGATGTAGTGCATCAACTCTTCTCCTGGCTTCTGGACCTCTTACGCCAGGTGCCTCAGTGTAAATTCGTCCTCTGCTATAAAAAGCTTCTGGAGGAACTGCCTGTGCATCTCTTCCCAAGTAAGGACGCTGTTAGGCACCAAGTGGGAATACCATGTATAAACCTTCCCAGTGAGAGTCTTAGAGAACTCTCTCAACCTCAGGTTCTTATCGCCAGCATGTACCCCCAGGTACTCGACGAACCTTTTCACGTGCTCTCTGGGGTTCTCCCCCTACCGCCAAACTTGATAAATTTTGGTGGAATATACCCCTCAGGGTATGGCTTCTCACTTACTTCCTGTGGATAGGGGTCTTGTAACTCCTCGTATAGGTGGGAACCCTCTCTTTGAGAGGAGGAGAGGAGCTTCCTCACTTCTTCCATAGTAACAGCCTTAGAGGGTGACTCCTCCAAACACGTGCTTTTAGCAGCTGGAGAACCTGTTGGCACCAGGACCTGCTCCGGCGCCGCCTTTCGAGACGGAGTCGTCTCTGCCAGAGTCGTAATAGGAGTGGCTACCCCTCCAGAAGGGGTGGCAGCAGGTGTCACATAACCTTTACCCAAGCTTGATAGATCCACGTTATTTTGCTTTAAAAAGTCAAAAAACATTACCATAAGATTCATACCTGCCATTGGAGCCACTGCCGACGAACTGGTCTGCCCTCCCTGAGGCGCTGGCGCCTTGGCTTAGATCACCACCACTTCTTCCTGAGTAGTCTGGTCACCGTGAGCACCATTATCAGATGGAATGTCCTAAAAAACCAACTGCTTAGAGACATTGAAACCTTCTTTGTCCATGGAAGTGAGGATACCTCCCCATCTTAGTCGCCAAATGTAGGAGGGTAGTGAGACTGGGGTCTATGAATAACTGGAAAGGGTGAGGCGTGACCCACTCCAATGGACACTTCCTGCAAGGTCTTTAAGGTCTCCTGGTTCAACTTCTAAAGAAAACTTCTCCTTATGGTAACTTTGAACTCAAGATTCAACTCACTCCCTGCAAGAAGATGAACTTTCACAGCAAAAATAGTAATTTTCTCAAAGGAAACACCTGAGAGTGATGGCTGTCAGGGGGGAGTGAAAGAACAAGGCACTCAGCACTAAGAGAATGAGCAGGGAGAGAATACTTAGGTAGGTCTGGTGATATTTTGGCAGAGTAACAGTGCAATTTTTCTTGTTCTTCTCTTGACCTTGACCAAAGATCTATTTATACTGGGGAGTTAGGGGTGAGTGACATTTTTGGGCGCCAAAATTGAGAGAGTTGGTGGGGAACAATGTCTGAAGTGTACCATTTTTCCCTACCTATAGGCATCCTGCCTGTCCCCTCTGCAGGCGCCACCTGGCGCTGACCAAAAGTTAAAAAGTACATATGTCCTCTAATGGAGACAAAATATCAGATTTGGTAGTTATCTTTTGAAACGGTAACTTGTAGTGAAATTTTGCAAATCTTGAGAGAGGGGACGTTAAAGACTCCTTTCCTCTAAAAAATGTTGTTTTTCTTGAGAGGGACCTTGTGGACCCCCTCTTCTGGAAAAGTCGTTTTCTTGTAAAGAGTTTATTTTTTGTGAGTAGCCAGCTCTTTGGCTGCTCACTTCACTTGTGATCAAGTGTGAAGTGTGTGTAGTCTTGAGTGACTTGTGGGTCTTCCTACTAGTATTCTCTCAATCCTATAACGCTAAGTGGTTGAGCTTGCTCAACATACCTTGTTCCTCAGCCGCCAAGCCAAAAACTCCCAGGAGGTCCCAACGCGCCTATTCGAGCCCTGCTTGCTCAACCAGGCAACATGTACAAGAAAGTAAAGTGTTAGTGCTGTTGTTCATTTAGAGACTGATGCTTCATGATGAGGAGTTGCTCGTGATAACTACTCCCTCAATATGAGTTTCTGTCGAAACCCTTGTAGCGACACTTCTCGAATAACATTTCTGCAGTGACCCTTGCAGTGGCGCTGAGCCTTGCAGTGACGCTGACTCTCTCGACTGTCATTACTGCAGTGACCCTTGCAGCGGCGCTGACCCTTGCAGTGGTACTTCTTAATTTTGGATTTCTATGTGACCCTCGCGGGCACCTCTCGAATGTTATTGCTGTAGTGACCCTTGTTATAGTGGCGCTGACCCTTGCAGCGGCGTTGACACTTGCAGCGGTGATGGCACTTGCAGCGGCGCAGACATTTGCAGCGGCGCTGGCACTTGAAGCGGCGCTGGACCTTGCAGCGACGCAGACACTTGCAGCGGCGCTGACCCTCGCAGCGACGCTGACCCTAGTGACGCTGACCCTTGCAGCGGCGTTGACACTTGCAGTGGCACTGGCACTTGAAGCAGCGCAGAACCTTGCAGCGGCGCTGACCCTTGCAGCGGCGTTGGCACTTGAAATGGCGCCGACCCTTACAGCGGCGCAGACACTTGCAGCGGCGTTGACACTTACAGCGGCGGTGGTACTTGAAGCGGCGCCGACCCTTACGACGGCGCAGACCCTTGCAGCGGCGTTGACCCTTGCAGCGGTGCAGGCACTTGAAACGACGTCGACCCTTGCAGCGGCGCTGACTCTAGTGACGCTGACCCTTGCAGCGGCGCTGGTACTTGAAGCGGCGCTGACCCTTACAACGGCGCAGACACTTGCAGCGGCGCTGGCACTTGAAGCGGCGCTGGCACTTGAAGCGGCGCTGGCACTTGAAGCGGCGCTGACCCTTGCAGCGGTGCAGACATTTGCAGCGGCGCTGACACTTGCAGCGGCGCTGACCCTTGCAGTGGCGCTGAACCTTGAAATGGCTTTTGGACTTCTGGGTGACCCTCGCGGCCACCTCTCGGATGTCATTAATAAAAGAAGCATTTTTATTATATTTTCTTTTTTTATTGATAGACACCCATCTACATATTCAATTCTGCTTTGTGTTGGGGATGTGAACTAAAGTTTGGTTACCAAGGAAGCTTTGGATATATTTAATAGTTTATCAAGGCTTAGGCCTAATCGTTCTAAAAGTAATATGTTCATTTCTAGCTTAGATGAAGAGGAGACTCTTAGTGTGGTTAGCAATCTCAACATTAATAGCTGGACTAATATGCATGTATACTTATGTATATATATAACTGTATATGCATGTTTATAACTGTATATATATGCATATATATATATACAAATATATATACTATATATACTGCTCTGCATGTATATGCAGTATTATATGGTATATATATGCATATATTATACCAGTATATATATGCATATATATACCATATAATACTGCATATATATGCAGTATATATAGGCAGTATATATATACTGCATATATATACTGCATATATATGCAGAATTATATGGTATATATATGCATATATATACCAGTATATATATGCATATATATGCAGAGCAGTATATATACTAGTATATATATGCAATATATATACTTTATATATATGCATATATATATATATATATATATATATATATATATACCATTACACATACTGTATATATAGTATATATATGCAGATCATATACTACAGTGTATATATATGCAGTATATATATACTCTGCAGTATATATTATATATTATATATAGTATATATATATACATATATGCAGATTATATACTGCAGTGTATATATATGCAGTATATATATACTCTGCACTACACTGCATATGTATATATATACTACATATATATACACTCTACACTGCAGTATATATATATATATATATATATATATATATATATACGCGGCTGGTTCCTACGATTCACATTGGTCCCGTGCGAGATGTTCGTGACTCTTACGGGACCGTTTTGTGTTCATTTTGCGTTTTCACCCTTCGATGGCATGTTTTTAAGCTTCAGTCTAACTTTTTGCAAATTTACGTCGTACACTCAAATCGCGAGTCTCGTGACTACGCGGTCTTTTCCTATGAGTCGCATTGGTCCTGTGCGAGGTGTTCGTGACTCTTACAGGACCGTTTCGTGTTTGCTTTAGGTTTTCATCATTCGATGGCATGTTTTTATGCTTAAGTCTAACTTTTTGCAAATTTACGTCGTACACTCAAACCGAGATCCCCGTGACTACACGGTCTGTTCCTACAATTTACATTGATCCCGTGCGAGGTGTTCGTGACTCTTACGGGACCGTTTTGTGGCTGTTTTACATTTTCACCTTTCGATGGCATATTTTTATGCTTAAGTCTAATTTTTTACAAATTTACATCGCACACTCAAATCGGGAGCGCCGTGACTACACGGTCAGTTCCTACGATTCACATTAGTCCCGTGCGAGGTGTTCGTGACTCTTACGGGACCGTTTTGTGGTTGTTTTATGTTTTCACCCTTCGATGGCATGTTTTTATGCTTAAGTCTAATTTTTTACAAATTTACGTCTTACACTCCAACCGAGAGCGCCGTGACTACGCGGTCGGTTCATACGAGTTACATTGGTCCCGTGCGAGGTGTTCGTGACTCTTACGGGACCGTTTTAAGGTTGTTTTACATTTTAACCCTTCGATGGCATAGAAGTCTAAATTTTTGTAAATTTACGTCGTACACTCAAACCGGGAGCCCCGTGACTACGTCATCGGTTCCTACCAGTCGCATTGGTCCCGTACGAGGTGTTCGTGACTCTTACCGGACCGTTTAGTGTCTATTTTAGATTTTCACCCTTCGATGTCATGTTTTTATGCTCAAGTCTAATTTTTTGCAAATTTGCATCGTACACTCAACTCAGAAGCCCAGTTACTATGCGGTCGGTTCCTACGAGTCACATTGGACCCGTTCGAGGTGTTCGTGCCTCTTACGGGACCGTTTTGTGCTTGTTGTAAGTTTTCACCCTTTGATGGCATGTTTTTATGCTCAAGTTTAATTTTTTTGCAAATTTACGCTGTACACTCTAATCGGGAGTTCCATGACTACGTGGTCGGTTCCTATGAGTTACATTAGTCCCGTGAGAGGTGTTTATAACTCTTATCGGACCGTTTTATGGCTGTTTTACGTCTTCACCCTTCGATGGCATGTTTTTGTGCTTAAGTTTAACTTTTCGCAAATTTACGTCGTACACTTCAGCCGGGAGCCCCGCGACTACGCGGTCGGTCCTACGAGTTACATTGGTCCCGTGCGAGGTGTTCATGACTCTTACGGGACCGTTTTAAGGCTGTTTTACATTTTCACCCTTCGATGGCATGTTTTTTATGCTAAGTCTATGATTTAACAAATTTACGTCGTACACTCAAACCGGGAGCCCCGTGAGTACGCGATCGGTTCCTACGAGTCACATTGGTCCCGTGAGAGGGGTTAGTGACTCTTACGGGACCGTTTAAAGGCTGTTTTTGGTTTTCATCCTTTGATGGCATGTTTTTATGATTAAGTCTATTTTTTATCAAATTTCCGTCATACACTCAAATCGGGAGCCCCGTGACTACGCGGTTGATTCCTATGAGTCACATTGGTCCCGTGCGAGGTGTTCGTGACTCTTACGGGACCGTTTTGTGTTTGTTTTACGTTTTCACCCAATGATGGAATGTTTTTATGCTTTAAGTCTAATTTTTTTTCAAATTTACGTCGTACACTACAACCGGGAGCTTCGTGACTATGCGGTCGGTTCCTACGAGTTACATTGATCCCGTGCGAGGTGTTTGTGACTCTTACCGGACCGTTTTAAGGCTGTTTTACATTTTCACCCTTCGATGGCATGTTTTTATGCTTAAGTTTAATTTTTTGCAAATTTACGTCCTACACTCACCCGGGAGCCCCGTGACTACGCGATCGGTTCCTACGAGTCACATTGGTCCCGTGCGAGGTGTTCGTGACTCTTACCAGACCATTTTATGGTTGTTTTACGTTTTCACCCTTTGATGGCATGCTTTTATGCTTCAGTCTAACTTTTTCCAAATTTACGTCGTGCAATCAAATCGCGAGTCCCGTGACTACGCGGTCTATTCCTATGAGTCGCATTGGTCCCGTGCGAGGTGTTCGTGACTCTTACGGGGCCGTTTGGTGTTTGTTTTAGGTTTTTGTCTTTTGATGGCATGTTTTTATGCTTAAGTCTAACTTTTTGCAGATTTACGTCGTACACTCAAATCGTGAGCCCCGTGACTACACGGTCTGTTCCTACGATTTACATTAATTCCGTGCGAGGTGTTCGTGACTCTTACGGGACCGTTTTGTGGCTGTTTAACATTTTCACCTTTCGATGGCATGTTTTTATGCTTAAGTCTAATTTTTTATAAATTTACGTCGCACACTCAAACCCGGAGTGTCGTGACTACACGATCAGTTCCTACGAGTTACATTGGTCCCGTGCGAGGTGTTCGTGATTCTTACGGGACCGTTTTAAGGCTGTTGAACATTTTCACCATTCGATGGCATGTTTTTTATGCTTAAGTCTATTTTTTTACAAATTTACGTCGTACACTCAAACTGGGAGCCCCGAGACTACGCGGTCGGTTCCTACGAGTCACATTGGTCCCGTGCGAGGGGTTCGTGACTCTTACTGGACCGTTTAAAGGCTATTTTATGTTTTCACCCTTTGATGTCATGTTTTTATGCTTAAGTATATTTTTTATCAAATTTTCGCATTACACTCAAATCGGGAGTCCCGTGACTACGCGGTTGATTCCTACGAGTCACATTGGTCCCGTGCGAGGTGTTCGTGACTCTTATGGGACCGTTTTGTATTTGTTTTATGTTTTCACCCTTTGATGGCATGTTTTTATGCTTTAAGTCTAATTTTTTTTCAAATTTACGTCATACACTCCAACCGGGAGCCTCGTGAATATGCGGTCGGTTCCTACGAGTTACATTGGTCCCGTGCGAGGTGTTTGTGACTCTTACCGGTCCGTTTTAAGGCTGTTTTACATTTTCACCCTTTGATGGCTTGTTTTTATGCTTAAGTTTATTTTTTTACAAATTTACGCCGTACACTCGCCCGGGAGCCTCATGACTACGCGGTCGGTTCCTACGAGTCACATTGGTTCCGTGCGAGGTGTTCGTGACTCTTACCAGACCATTTTTGTGGTCGTTTTACGCTTTCACCCTTCGATGGCATACTTTTATGCTTAAGTCTAGTTTTTTGTAAATTTACGTTGTACACTCAAACCGGGAGCCCTGTGACTACGCGGTCTGTTCCTACGAGTCGCATTAGCCCCGTGCGAGGTATTGGTGACTCTTACGGGACCGTTTTGTGGCTGTTTTATGTTTTCACCCTTCGATGGCATGTTTTTATTCTTAAGTCTAATTTTTTACAAATTTACGTATTACACTCCAACTGGGAGCGCCGTGACTACGCGGTCGGTTCCTACGATTTACATTAATTCCGTGCGAGGTGTTCGTGACTCTTACGGGACCGTTTTGTGGCTGTTTAACATTTTCACCTTTCGATGGCATGTTTTTATGCTTAAGTCTAATTTTTTATAAATTTACGTCGCACACTCAAACCCGGAGTGTCGTGACTACACGATCAGTTCCTACGAGTTACATTGGTCCCGTGCGAGGTGTTCGTGATTCTTACGGGACCGTTTTAAGGCTGTTGAACATTTTCACCATTCGATGGCATGTTTTTTATGCTTAAGTCTATTTTTTTACAAATTTACGTCGTACACTCAAACTGGGAGCCCCGAGACTACGCGGTCGGTTCCTACGAGTCACATTGGTCCCGTGCGAGGGGTTCGTGACTCTTACTGGACCGTTTAAAGGCTATTTTATGTTTTCACCCTTTGATGTCATGTTTTTATGCTTAAGTATATTTTTTATCAAATTTTCGCATTACACTCAAATCGGGAGTCCCGTGACTACGCGGTTGATTCCTACGAGTCACATTGGTCCCGTGCGAGGTGTTCGTGACTCTTATGGGACCGTTTTGTATTTGTTTTATGTTTTCACCCTTTGATGGCATGTTTTTATGCTTTAAGTCTAATTTTTTTTCAAATTTACGTCATACACTCCAACCGGGAGCCTCGTGAATATGCGGTCGGTTCCTACGAGTTACATTGGTCCCGTGCGAGGTGTTTGTGACTCTTACCAGTCCGTTTTAAGGCTGTTTTACATTTTCACCCTTTGATGGCTTGTTTTTATGCTTAAGTTTATTTTTTTACAAATTTACGCCGTACACTCGCCCGGGAGCCTCATGACTACGCGGTCGGTTCCTACGAGTCACATTGGTTCCGTGCGAGGTGTTCGTGACTCTTACCAGACCATTTTTGTGGTCGTTTTACGCTTTCACCCTTCGATGGCATACTTTTATGCTTAAGTCTAGTTTTTTGTAAATTTACGTTGTACACTCAAACCGGGAGCCCTGTGACTACGCGGTCTGTTCCTACGAGTCGCATTAGCCCCGTGCGAGGTATTGGTGACTCTTACGGGACCGTTTTGTGGCTGTTTTATGTTTTCACCCTTCGATGGCATGTTTTTATTCTTAAGTCTAATTTTTTACAAATTTACGTATTACACTCCAACTGGGAGCGCCGTGACTACGCGGTCGGTTCCTACGAGTTACATTGGTCCCGTGCGAGGTGTTCGTGACTCTTATGGGACCGTTTTAAGGTTGTTTTACGTTTTAACCCTTCGATGACATGTTTTTATGCATAAGTCTAATTTTTTATAAATTTACATCGCACACTCAGACCGGGAGCGCCGTGACTACACGGTCAGTTCCTACGATTGACATTGGTCCCGTGCGAGGTGTTCGTGACTCTTACGGGACCATTTTGTGGCTGTTTTACGTTTTCACCCTTCGATGGCATGTTTTTATGCTTATGTCTAATTTTTATAAATTTACGTCTTACACTCCAACCGGGAGCGCCGTGACTACGCAGTCGGTTCCTACGAGTTATATTGGTCCCGTGCGAGGTGTTCGTGACTCTTACGGGACCGTTTTAAGGTTGTTTTACGTTTTTACCCTTCGATTGCATGCAAGTCTAACTTTTTATAAATTTACATCGTACACTCAAACCGGGAGCCCCGTGACTACGTCGTCAATTCCTACAAGTCACATTGGTCCCGTACGAGGTGTTCGTGATTCTTACTAGACCGTTTAGTGTCTATTTTAGATTTTGACCCTTCGATAGAATGTTTTTATGCTCAAGTCAATTTTTTTGCAAATTTGCATCGTACACTCAGCTCGGAAGCCCCGTTACTATGCGGTTGGTTCCTACGAGTCACATTGGTCCCGTGCGAGGTGTTCGTGACTCTTACGGGACCGTTTTGTGCTTGTTATATGTTTTCACCCTTCGATGGCATGTTTTTATGCTCAAGTTTAATTTTTTTGCAAATTTACGCTGTACACTCTAACTGGGAGCCCCGTGACTACGTGGTTGGTTCCTATGAGTTGCATTAGTCCCGTGCGAGGTGTTCATGACTCTTATCGGACTGTTTTATGGTTGTTTTACGTTTTCACCCTTCGATGGCATGTTTTTGTGCTTAAGTTTAACTTTTTGCAAATTTACGTCGTACACTTCAACCGGGAGCCCCGAGACTACGCGGTCGGTCCTACGAGTTACATTGGTCCCGTGCGAGGTGTTCGTGGCTCTTACGGGACCGTTTTAAGGTTGTTTTACATTTTCACCCTTCGATGGCATGTTTTTTATGCTTAAGTCTAATTTTTTACAAATTTACGTCGTACAATCAAACCGGGAGTCCCGAGACTACGCGGTCATTTCCTACGAGTCACATTGATCCCGTGCGAGGGGTTCGTGACTGTTACGAAACCGTTTAAAGGCTGTTTTACGTTTTCACCCTTTGATGGCATGTTTTTATGCTTAAGTCTATTTTTTATCAAGTTTCCGCCATACACTCAAATCGGGAGCCCCGTGACTACGCGGTTGATTCCTACTAGTCACATTGGTCCCGTGCGAGGTGTTCGTGACTCTTACGGGACCGTTTTGTGTTTGTTTTACATTTTCACCCTTTAATGGCATGCTTTTATGCTTTAAGTCTATTTTTTTTTCAAATTTACGTCGTGCACTCCAACCGGGAGCCTCTTGACTATGCGGTCGGTTCCTACGAGTTACATTGGTCCCGTGTGAGGTGTTTGTGACTCTTACTAGACCGTTTTAAGGCTGTTTTAGATTTTCACCCTTCGATGACATGTTTTTATGCTTAAGTTTATTTTTTTGAAAATTTACGCCGTACACTCACCCGGGAGCCCCGTGACTACGCGATCAGTTCTTGCGAGTCACATTGGTCCCGTGCAAGGTGTTCGTGACTCTTACCTGACCATTTTGTGGTTGTTTTACGTTTTCACCCTTCGTTGGCATGTTTTTATGCTTAAGTCTAATTTCTTGCAAATTTCGTGGGAGGTGTTGGTGCCTCCCACGGCACCGTTCGGGGGCTGTTTCGGGTTTTCCCCCACTAACGCCATGTTTTGCCTAAGTTTAGAACTATGCAAATTATCGTCGTATTCTCAAACCGGGGATCCCGTTATAGCGCGATCAGTTCCTACGAGTTACATTGGTCATGTGCGAGGTGTTGGTGTCACTCACGGGGCCGTTCAGGGGTTGTTTGGACTTTTCAACCATTAACGCCATATTTTTAAGCCTAAGTCTAGAAATATGCAAATTAGGGTTGTATTCTCAAACCGGGAGTCCTGTGGCTGCATGGTCAGTTCTTACGAGTTACATTGGTTCCGTTAGAGGTGTTGGTGCCTCTCACAGGATCGTACGAGGGTTGTTTCGTGTTTTCCCCTCTCACAGGGTCGCTTGTGGGATGTTTCGGGTTTCTCCCCTCTAACGCCATGTTTTTAAGCTTATATCTAGACATTAGCAAATTATCGTCGTATTCTGAAACCGGACGTCTAAAATATTTTCAACATATTATCCAACAATCAAACCAATAATTATCCCGTACTCCTTCTAATTATCACATATTCCTTCAAGCATACTATCCAACAACAAGCCAACAACCAATAATTATCCCTTACTCCTTTTATCATCTAAAAGATTTAGTAAATAATGCATATCAATTATATAACTACTTTAGTTAAAGTAAAGAGTACCTGGTGTGTAATGAAGAACTGGTATGTAATGAAGAAGTGGTATCTAATTGGTTAGGTCTGCAATATGTAAACAGTGTAATTATGATTATTATGCCGCCATTTGAAGGTTTTAAAATACATATTCAATCAAGTTGATCACAACAAATTTCAAACTAAAACAGAACTGTATAAAATCAACATAACTATGGCATACATGCCAAGTTAAAATATGAATGAACGGAATTAAGTTATATTGTTCCATGTCAAGTTGTAGCCTCATAATATCTTGACGTAAACGTAAAAAAATGCACATTAATCGCAAGATATATGATATACTTTTTCATAGGCAAATCAAGAACACACCCAATAAATTTAATAACATGTACATTTATCGACACTAGTATAAATTCAATAAATACAACATAGTATCCAACAACCAAGCCAACAATATCTCACTATAGTAATGTGCACACGTGTTTGAGACTCCTATGTCAAAAAAATTTCATTTAATTATATTTTGTCAAAAAAAAAAACAAGACAAGCATATTTTGTCAAAAAAATACACACATATAATCTAGGGTTTATTGACATAATGTATACAGACACACACATACAATATATGGTTTACTTAAACCCTAACTTTTTTTGACATAAATCTATGCATACATATAACCAACAATAAGGCGGTTGTAATTTTTTTTACTTATTATATAAACATTTAATTATATTTTGTCAAAAAAATATAATGTCTAGAGTTTTGAATAATATTTTGTCAAAAAAAATACACACATACAATCTAGGATTTATTGACATAATCTATACCTACACACATACATGCACACACATACACACACATAATGTCTAGAGTTTTGAATACTATTTTGTAAAAAAATTACACACACATACAATCTAGGGTTTATTGTCATAATCTATACACACACACATATACACACAAATAGATGCCACAAATCATAACAAATCGAAATGCACACACACACATATACATACACACACACACATACACTTGCATACACACATAGCTGCCACAAATCAAAACAAATCGAAATGCACACACATATACACACATACCTTTCACAATTCTTAGATGAAATCAACAAAAAACCCAAATTTGGGCGATTTGGGATTTCGGCTATTTGGGTTTTTTGTTGATTTCATCTAAGAATTGTGAAAGGTATGTGTGTATATGTGTGTGCATTTCGATTTGTTTTGATTTGTGGCAGCTATGTGTGTATGCGAGTGTATGTGTGTGTGTGTGTATGTATATGTGTGTGTGTGCATTTCGATTTGTTATGATTTGTGGCAGCTATTTGTGTGTATATGTGTGTGTGTATAGATTACGACAATAAACCCTAGATTGTATGTGTGTGTATTTTTTTTACAAAACAGTATTCAAAACTCTAGACATTATGTGTGTGTATGTGTTCGCGAATGGCAAAAATTTGAGTAGCATTGTAAGTAAATCATCTTTTAATATGTTGACCTGGTCATGACCTAGAGCCGTGACCCACCCTCCGCGACCAATTAGTTATCCATTGACCACTGGTCACAGCCCTAGGCCGTGACCCACCATGCTCAACCAACAGTCCACCATGAGCGACCAACCCCCCTTCGAATGAGGTATGGTCACGGTCCCAAGCCGTGATCCACTTCAAAAATTAGTTTCGGCCTCCAGCCGTGACCACTATGCGCGACTAACAGCCCTTCGAATGAGGTATGGTCACGGCCCCAAGCCGTGACCCACTTCAAAATTTGGTTTCGGCCCCTAGTCGTGACCTCATTTGCGCGAACAATTTTTTTTCCCGAGGTGGTCACGGTCCAAGTCCATGACCCATCCGCGACCAAGTTGGAGGGAATTTAAGCGGGGTTTTGGCGCCAACATGGTCACACCTTGGGTCACGGCCAAATTCCGCGACCCACAGTGGTCAGGGACTTGAGCCGTGACCACTTCCAAAGCATCCATGACTCAGTGTAAAAATGGAAATGGTCACGCTAAAAATTGAGTTGGTCACGTCCCAAGTCCGCGACCTGCTGGTCGCGGACTTGGGCCGTGACCAACTGGGCGTGACCATTCACAGGATTTGGTGTTGTGAGATTTAGTAGTTGGATTTGTAGTCGTTCTTCAGATTTAAAGAATGGGTACAAATTCTCAAAAGAATTCCTACGAACTTTATTTGTTCGTACCAATTATTACGAACAAATAAAGTTCATAACAAATAAATTTTTTGTTCATACAAACTTCTGAAGTTCGTAAAAATTTGTAAGAAGTTCTTACGAACTTCAGAAGTTCGTAGGAACACAAAATATATTTGTTACGAACTTTAGAAATTCGTAGAAACTTTTAAACTCTCTCACTTACAAATCACCATTTTGTATCTTACTCTTGTGAAGGGAAAAACCCACTTTTCAATTTGTAAATATACCTTTCGTCCATGTCCACCATTGGACATGCTCTTAGATGGTTAAAGATATAAATCTCCATTTAAGAAATTACTTGTGAGTCAGGTGATTTGTTCGTCCAAAAAAATTACTGGTGTTAGTGATAGGGGATTAGGTGAAGTTGTTTAGGAAGTTCAGGAAATTAAGTACCGAAGTTGAAAGTTCAGGTGGCGAAGTGAAAGGGGAGTAAAGTTTAGGGTGTCCAAATGTAATTAACCCTTTTGAAAAATAGAGAAATGAAGTGGACTAAATTCAAAAGATACATAGTTCCGACGACTAAACATTAATTGTCCTTTAAACTAACAATAAAAAAGTATTGTATAGTAAAATCACATTATAAGCGTATTCAAGGATGCAATGTTTTATAATATATTTTATAAATTCCATGATTTGAACTGAATTTTTCTAATTAAAAAGCATAAAATATTTTTTTTCTACTTTTTCGTTTATGACTCCCAAATCAGTATAACCTTTTTATGGTGTTGCCTTACATGCTAAAACTTATATGATATGTTGTTGATTAGCACTCAATCGATTGGATTCCATAACAACACTTTTTTTAGATTATGTGTATATTTTGAAAAATATTTTTGGAGTTGTAATAGTGAATGCCATTAATCATACCCAAAGTTATATTTACTTATTATATTTTTTTATTGTGATTAATGATTGTTTTATTAGTTCAGTTAGAAATTTAACTATGTTGATATGTCAAATCATGTGAAATTAACTCTTAATTGTGGCTTGTGAATTCTACATAATGAGGTTCTTTCTAGGTACTCGAAAAATGATATATACAAGAATTGGACTTCAGAATTGTGAGATAATATAAATGAGAGAGAATGGGAGAATATTCACTGTGAATTGATATGAATAAGTGTTACAAGAGATACCTATTTATAAGAGAGTTGAGGAAATATAAGGAGATAAACAAGGATAGGGAATCGAAGAGAGGAAAACTTGGAGAGGGATTATATATATATATATATATATATATATATATATATATATATATATATATATATATATATACTCGTCAAACTCAATATGGAGAAGTGTTAGGCAACCTCAGTTTGGTAACTAAGTCCTGAAATCGTCTTGGAGGATGAGCTTTAGTGAAGATATCAACAACCTAATTAGTGAAAGTGACACAGAGGAGACGAATAGTGACACATAAATATATGTTGACGGACAAAATGAGAATCAATCTCAATATGTTTGGTTCGTTCATGAAAGATATCATTATGAGCAATATGAATAGAACAATGATTATCATGACAAAGGACAATTGCACTAGAGGAACCATATCTTCAAGTAACCAATGAAGCCAAAGAAATTCCTGTTTAATATCAACAAGAGCGCAATATTTAAATTATGTAATTGATCGAGAAGTAAAAGATTGTTACTTACTTCTCCATAAAATAAGTGAGTTGCCTAAGAAGAAAAAGTAGCCAGTAGTATACCGGAGGTCAGTAGGATCTCTAGCCTAATCAACATCTGAATATGCACTTAAAACCAAGGAGGAGTGAGTAAACAAATGAAGACCATGAAACATAGTGCCTTTGCAGTAGCGATGAATAAGCAAACCAACATCGTAGTGTGTGGATCGAGTGGTTGATAAGAACTAACTAACAATATGAACTCCGCAGGAAATGTGTGGGTGTATAACCATGAGATAGACCAAACTACCTACCAATTGGAAATATAAAGTAGCATCAGTGAGTAGAGTTCCATAAAAAATAGTGAGTTTGACAATGGGATCAATAGGAGAAGGAGTTATTTTGCAACCAGTAAGACCCACACGAGCTAAAATATCAGAAGATTATTTTTCTTGAGAAAGATAATATCCATTGGCATCAGAAAAACTTCAAGTCCTAGAAAATAGCGGAGTCTACTAAGATCCGTCATGTCAAAATAACGACTAAGAGTGGCTTTGAGATAACTAATACCTATCATCCCCATTAATGATCATGTAATCTACATATAGCAGAAGAAGAGTAATATCAAAAGTTATTTTGCGGATAAAGAGACTAAAGTCATAATAACTTGCAATGAATCCATATTTCTAAATTATGGAGCTAAATCTAATAAACCAGGATCGAGGGCCTTGCTTGAGACCATAAAGAGCCCGACGAAGCTTGCAAACTTGAGATGGTGAATGAGTATAACCTATCGACAGTTTCATGTAAACTTCCTTAGTAAGGTCATCATTGAGGAAGGAATTCCTTTCATCCATATGAAATAAATTCCTCTTGCGAGTTGCAACCACAACAGTAAGACTACGGACTGAGGTCAAGAAAGAAATACGAGAAAAAGTTTCTTCATAATCAATGCCATACTCTTGAGTGTATCCCTTTGCAACCAGATGTGCTTTGTATCATTCCATTGAGCCTTCTGAATGAATTTTGATTTTGTAAACCCATTTGCATCCAATAGTACTATTTTTAGGAGGAAGATTAATGAGATCCCAAGTATGGGCTTGATGTAATACATGTAAATGGGGGGTATCAATCTCATCATGGAAGATATTGATGGTGGGATCAGTGAAGAATAACTGGGTAGTATAAGAGGATATATAAAATGGAGAAAGATAGGAGAACATGCTATATTCCCAAAATGTGACAAGCCGTGAGATGAAAAGTCACTTAGAAATAGGATCCCAATATTTATGGCCCTTATGTCCCCATGAAATAACAAAGACGAGCACGAGGTTTTAATTTTGAATAATCCCGTGGTTGAAGAAGGAAAAACCAGACACACATGAAGACTTTGAGCAGAGAGTATGTAGAGGTGATGCCGTAAAAATGTTCATAGGGTGACTGGTTAGAAATAACCGACATTGGAGTATGATTAATGGTGTAAACTGCAGTGAGCGTGGCCTATCCCTAAAAACATTTAGGGTCATATCTAAAGATGATAAGTGTTCGTACAATGTCTAAGATATGGCGATGCTTGCGTTTTGCGCATCCCTATTATTAAGACACACTTGAGCAGGAATATTGAGAGAGAGTGCTTTAGTGATGCAGAAAATTAAAGAAATTAACTTCTTTGTATTCTGTGGCATTGTTAGCAAGACATTTTATAATGGTACAAGAGAGTTGAGTCTAGACCATATGGAAACATTGTAATAGATGGCTGGTTGCTTAGAGCAATTCTTCATGAGATACATTGAAGTGAAATAGGTGGTACTAGTGATTCTCACACAATATTTTGTTCATATTTTCTGAGTATCACTCACTACCGAAAGGGTCCCAACTATCCCTTAAGTTATTTTAGTAGTTAACACATCACTATACTACTGGTATTAGCCTTAGGTTATCGTTTACTTTTTTCGTAACCCAAATTGTAAATTCTTGATACGCATCTCAATCAGTTAACTATCGTCGGTCATAATCCTAATTTTACTCTCATAATGATTAACAGAGCCCTAACTAAATGTTTACTGACCTTCTCTAAGTCTTTATATAATTACTAAACTATCACAAAAGTTTTCTGTAGTTAATTTCATGAAAAAGTATGACATAAAAGGAAAAACCTAACAATCCAAGGCAACTGAATCAATTCGGTAGGGATTCTGAATCCATTCGCCCACCGAATCGATTCACACCTAACTGAATCGTCTTCTTTGTTGTTGTTGCGAGTTTTCCACATTTAAACCTCATCAAAACTACATGAAAATTTCCCAAACTCCCATCTAAAATACCGAAACATTTAATATACATGTAGGGACAATTGTTAATGTAAATAACACATCAAAACTACAAGAAATCTACCCAAAAACAAATTAAAACCCATAGTTCATCGAAAATCCTAGTTTATCTGTTCTTCATGTATATATATCTATTTACCCATATTTCTTTCATGTTAATCATCATCCCATATTCTCTGATTTTGTGTTATCTACATACTGGAAATTTTTCTACATGAATTCTTACTCAGAATCATGAATTTTACCCATCTAAATTCCAAGAATCATCATCTAAATCATAAAATTAAACCCTACATTACATGGGTATTATAACAATCCCAAAGTAATGCAAGATAAACAATTGCCTTTATAAATTAGGTATGATTTACGTTCTGAGATAGTGAGAATGCTCTTTCCTTGCTTCGATTTTGAATCTGACAATGTTCGTGGTGTGAAACGGTGTGAAATAGCCTAGTTCTCTTCTCCCTTTCATCTCCTATAGCCTCCTCTCTATCTTAAGTGTTGTAACCCTATCCCATAACTCAAAGGGGCTAATACAACACTCTAACTTTCGAAATTCCTTCTACCCTAGGCTCCTAAATGATCGAAACTTGCTTACGTGGTGCTGGCTTGGTCTAATATCACCCCGGGACCCAATCGGTACATCCGAGTTAACTATTATGTCTATTTCGACCCATTCGAAATTAATCATGACCTCAAAATCGCCATCCGAGCCACTCTACATAATTTTCCTATCTCGATCTCAATATAGTCTACACGCGACTCACGATTGAGATATAACACAGTCACGTCGATATCACTCGCTACGATGTAAAATAATTATCATCAGTTATTTACTACTTAGTTAGTAAATTTAGTCAATAAATATTAATCATTATCTCTCCCAATTAATGCTTTAATAAACATACGATATTTAATTCAATTAAATTATGGTTCACGTATAATTTAAAATAACCAAATTAATCAAATTCTAAATACTCAGAAATACGGAGTGTTACATACTTCCCCCCTTACAAAGGAATTTTGTCCTCAAAATTCTGATATGCTCAGCACTAAAAACTTCGGATCCTGTCACTCAATGCATTCGAACATATTCAAAGTTAACTCGCAATAATATTTTCGTGTTTCTATTATACACACACCAGTGGTACCATTGACTGAAGGTCCACTCCATCCCAAGGTTAGCAACAAGTTCATTTAAATTCTTTTATACTAACATACGATGATACACAAAACTATCATTAATCCTCTAATAATTCCTCAAAATACAAGCCTATACTCCACTAGCTCTATTATCACCATGTTAGGAAAAGCCCCACTTATATATGTCTCCTTTGTTGCCAAACCATGTAACTCCCTTTCTGGGAGACACCAACAACAAACCCTGACCACTCAAGTCAGACTCCAAACTTCGGTTCACGATGACATACTTTCACTACGTTCCTGAACTATTCAAAAATGATGTAGATTAACTCAATTCTTGCTGACGAACCGTGAATCACTTCGGGTTTGAGAAGCTTGTTATCCCCCACATCTAACCAACTAAAGGGTGTATGACAAGATCTTCGTACGAAACCTTAGAAAGTGTTATGCAGATAATAAACTGCTATATATTGTCACATGTAACTCTACCAATGGTAATTAATACTTCCAATCATCCAAAAATATAGAATACGCATTTTGCGCACTCTCCAATATCCTCTTCCCCTTCCGTCTACCCGTCGGCATACAGTGATACGTTTAGCTCAAATCTCAACTCCGTCCCCATCGCCCCTTGACACTTTCTATCAGAGGTGTGACTCATCCTAATTTACAATAATATTGGGCGGCGCCTTGTGCTGGTTCATTTCTTCTCTCTAATGAAATGTTGGGCATACTGCCCGATAATATAACTCACCTCAAATGAATAGCAATTATTCCATTTCTATCAATTCATTCCACAAATCCGAAAGAAATATTGACCTCTCGGATATTTTTACCACCCGATAATGAACTTTATCATCCTGAGTATCCATTTCATCCCTAGAATCATCAATCTATTACAAAATTCTGGTTGATAATCTTAAACCAACCTTTTCCATCTATAAGTGGTGCACCTGGAGATAAATTCACTATGTCTCACTCAACACCAATCCACATGCTCGACATTTCACATCACGTGGTATGTCTTACTCCCCTTTCCTAAAATATACCAAAATCATATCCCGTGCGTTTACTCCAAAATTGCGCGATTTCTAGGCGCTTTTTTGTCTGGTAGGAATTAACATCTTATCTATATGTAAGCCACTCTAGGCATTTGACTAAGATACTCCGATCTATTTTCCAAAATTATGGGGTCCTACCTTTTCAAGGGATATCTTTTTACATGTGCCTCCACCATCTTTCAATTCACCTCTGTTGTGATAGTTACCCCTGACATACACATAGTCGGACTATCTCCTTTTCTCAAACGAAGTTCAATCCATCACACCATTCCACTTATGTCTCTAACTTCCCTAAAGGCATACATTCAACACATTCATAACCATATCCCCTTATCACTAACAATATTGAAAGTTAAGCTATACACAATCATCACCAACATCACATACGTAACCTACTTTTCTCATGCTCGGCCCCGCACTCTCGGTGTGCCTATAAGTGAGGTTGCACTCAGTTTCCCTACTAATCGTGATTAATTTCTCCTCGAGACTTCCCAACCTATGAACTAGTGGTGTAAAAGTTCCCCATTACTTCCCATACAAAGCTTTCAGCTCCACTGACCTTATATACTATAAGAGATCTCATCCCTAGTGTTTTCTCTACACGTTCAATGGTTAACATTCAAAACTGATTCCCTAGCATCCAACAACATCTCCCCACTCTCAACGTTTATAATGGTTCATGTATAGAACCTCCCATAATCGAAACTCAAACAACGAACTACCTGATGTACTATCACCTAGAATTATTGGCTATCAGATTTTAGAGGCCTAAAGCATTTAATCGGGACACTCAAAATAATATCCCCCCATCGTATAAGTATAATCATAAACTCTCTCATCTTGAAGGGAGTCATATAACACTGCGCTTGCACTCTCACTAAGTCTCCAATGCTAAATCAATAACGAGCTATATCTCTTCGCTAGACAGAAAATTTGATATACCTTAAATCACATTAGTAAAAGTTCCTATACACCGGGATCAAATGTAAAGAGATAACTATATTCTCCGAAGTCTCCTCCATAATAATATAAATGCGAGCTCCTCTCTCTTTCAGGCGAGACATTGTAAAATAACACATCCTGTCCTAGAATAGTGAACATGATAGCCTTGATGTAACAACCTATTATCGTTCAAACCATCGTTAACCAGTACCTACAAAGGATAACATCATACTCGAATGTCCTCTCCCAAAATTATCTAACCCACTACAACATATCCTCTTAGTATCCAGACCCGCTCCCCTGCAGATGGAACCAAAAAGAGCCTCATTACTCAACGGTAATTAATAAAAATTATAATAATATTAACGATACATCTACTAAACCCCTTGCATATGCGAATCTAGTTCTAACGCAATACTGTGAATTGATCGTGTCACAAAAAACATACCCTATTCACCCTAGGATAAATCCAGACTTTCAATTGCCAATAGCACTGGTGGTTCAAATTATTCCAGGATATAACACTCTCTTCCAAACCAAATCAAAAACTTCTATAACTGTTGCCCCTGTTGGGCATCCCGTAACTCACCACGGACAAGTTTAATACATGTGCCCCTACTCTTGGATACCTCTCTATGTCATCCCCTTATTTCTGGCCCTACTGGCCATGTCGGGGTCATCCTTTTCTCGGACCTTGTAGTCTAGGCCCTGGTTGCTACCTCTATTGTTCCCTTGACTCCGCTGGCCCTATGGAATACACTGGACCTGACTGAATCTACTGTCACTTGGTAGGAATTCCATTAATTTGACCCATTCCAATTGGTCCCATGTTGGGTATCCCCTTATGGTGTATCACTAGCACTATTAAATCCATTTTTGCCTGTCTAATTGGATTCTACAACTCTTAGCTCCTTTTACATAAAAGCATTTACATTGTCCTTGTAAAAGTATGACATTGACGGCATCACCATCAGTCGTCCTAGACATATTTTCCCCTCAATATTGGCTTATTCTACCCATGAGTTCATCGTCAATTCAAAGAAACTTTTTATTCTCCGTATCCACCTTATAAGGTAAGAAAACAAGAAAATTCTCCCCTATGTTCGGCCACTTTCTGGCCTTCTTACAATAAGTACTGGAATTTCCTTTGCCTCTATGATAAAATAGCTGATGAAAGGATTTGCGATCAAGCCGCGCCCTAAACTCCTCAATATTCATAGTCTATCTCCTCGGATGTGGTGACTGACTCCCATCACTACAATACTGCTCCTATGAGCTAAAATTTTATCCAAAATTTTAAATCATAAGTGTTACTACACTACCCCCACAATCATTCCCATTTTATGCTCTTCTTCCATTTGTAAATCACTATTTCTCATTTCCCTTGAACTCTTATGGATAGCCCTTCAGAAAAACCTATTCGACTCTCTCCCTTACCACTTGTATTGAATGAGTCTAATAACTGTGCCACGATCTTCCATGGCGGTACCTGGGGGATTACTGCACCCTGGTGGTTATCACAACATCCACTACCCGAACAAAATTAGTGGTGACTTCTACTACTGTCACCATTCCCAGATTACTTTATAACTCTAGCTGAGCCTCTCCTCCTATAATCCTACTAACTCCCCTCACTGGTCGTCCTATGCTGTTCGATTTACAAATCCCAATTGAATTTTTATATGATTCGCATCAACTATACTCAATAGCAGGAGAACGTAAGTCGCTAAAGAAATCGACAGTCCTACACATAGGGCTTTATATCAAAGAAAAGTAATGCTGGAAATGTAGTAAGCCACATAGATCCTATGGACTCTAGAACCTGATGCTCTGATATTATCTGTGACACTGTGCCTATTTTAATCACGGGAGATCAGTTCTTTACTAAAATGAACAGGAATATCATTTGGTTCATTTTTAGCATCCTTATCGAAAATCTTTTAAATTACTAACCACATATGTTAAATTAAGTTGGTGCTAAATTTTATCCTTTATTAACATATAACAACATGAGAAAATTTAAATTAATATAACTCAACCGTTTACACAATTAATTAAAGTCTGAATCATCACATGATAAATAGATAAATAATGAGTACCGAATAAATCATCGGTTCCAAAACTAAATCTAAACCATAAGTCTAAAGAAATAAAATTGAATCCAAATACATTGTACGATAAATAAAAATAAAATAATGTATCAACTGAAGGGGCAACATGCCCAAATGAAATGCTAAATCATAGATCCTACTCAAGGAATGAATAACTGAAGTGTCTACACAAATCCTGCAAGCCTTTGCAAATGCTGCAGTTACGTATCCCTCGAATGAGTCATCAAGTTCGGCGTCCCTGTGGCTGGACACCTAAAATATTGTGAAAATAGATTTGACACGGGTCAGAGCCCAAAACCTTTGAAAAATATTTAGAAAGTATTTAAATTGCAGTTATAAATGCAGTTATTAGATACACAAATTAGTCCATCGTACACTCCCTTGAGTTCCTCACATCTCATCTATCGTGCACACCTAATATCTCCTATTAAACCCATCTAGATATGCTACCCATCCTAACTAGCCATATGTATCTAACTAACCATAACAAGTTGAGCTCTCCCGTACCACCCATACGATACGCTGCCGTCAAGTCAATAATTCATCTTAACATAATATTATTATTACACCATTAATTAAGTTTCTCATACTTAAATTGCTTTCAGATATACACTATTTAACTTTTCTACCATCACACATAAGTGGAATAATCATATATGTATATATTTATAAAACTATAATATATATAACTACAACATTCCCCGGAATGGCCACCACGATGCAGGTATACTCTGCTATCAAGTCCATGTATCTCTCGTACCAAATCAAGGACTATCGGTTCTGGATGTCTCCTCGAACCATGAATCAAATAACACATAATGGAGGGGAATATAGTTCTAAGTCTTTGGGATACGTACATACCTAACGTACCCAAATGACATGCCGATCCCACTAATACACAGCACATAGTGAGCCGCCTTAAGTTCTATATTTGGGGCACACATTAAGGCCTCGCTAGAATTGCCAAGGTAGGAATGCCCTCTGCGCAAATCCTCTCGTAATACACACACATGGAAAATCACATAATAGGTATTCACACAACCTATATATATATATATAATCAGTATACGTATACATAAAACCTATAATATATTCCGTATGTAGTATTTATCTCTCTCAAATATTCAACGTACTAATGATTCTCGCATAATGTTTTATTTGTATTTTTCGAATAGTACTCACTACCTTAAAGGTCCCAACTATCCCTTGGGTTATTTCAGTAGTTAACAGATCACTATACTATTGGTATTAGCCTTAGGTTATCATTTACTCTTTTTGTAACTCGAATCGTAAATTCTCAATACGCATCTCAATCGGGTTAGCTATCGTCGGTCCTAATCTCAATTTTACCCTCATTAAGATTAATCGGGCCCTAACTAAATGTCTACTGACCATCTATATGTCTTTATATAATTACTAAACTATCACCAAAGTTTTTCGTAGTTAATTTCACGAGGAAGTATGACATAAAAGGCAAAACCTAATAAATATGGGCAGTTGAATCGATCAGGTAGGGATTATGAGCGATTCGCCCACCGAATCGATTTGGTCTTCAAACCGAATCGATTCACACCAGACTAAATCATCTTCTTCGTTGTTGTTACAAGTTTTTCACATTTAAACCTCATCAAAACTCCATGAAACTTCCCCAAAATCCCATACAACATATCCAAATATTTAATATACATGTAGGGAACATTTTTAACGTAAATAACACATCAAGACTATAATAAATCTACCTAATAACATATTAAAACCCACAGTTCATCAAAAACCCTACTTTATATGATCTCATGCATATATATATATATATATATATCAAGATCTATTTCATGTTAATCAACCCATATTCTCTTGTTTCGTTTTATCTACGTACATGGATTTTTTCTATACGAATTCCTACCCCAAATCATGATAATTAGAATTATGCCTGAAAACTTACCCCTAGGGGGAACCAAAAACAACCCCTGAATGTCCCCGTTAGGGGCACAGACACCTCGCACGGGACTAATAAAACTCAGAGGAATTGATGGCTTAGTCATGGGACTTTTGGTTTGGGAGTATAAGTAAAATTTTCAAATAAGCACACTTTGGACTGAAAACATGCCCTTAGCCCCAAAATAACCATGAACGCCCCCATGAAGGGAATGGACACTTCTAACGGGACCAACTTAACTCATAGGAACTAATCGCGTAGTGACGGAACTCTTAATTTGGGAATAGGACTAAAATTTGCAAATAATTAGATTTAGGCCTAAAAGCATGCCCTTAGGAAAAAAACCCAAAACAGCTACCCCAAAGTTTCGTGACAGGCACGAACACCTTGCACAGGACCAACGTAACTTCTAGAAATTGAGCGCATAGTTACAGGACTCCCAGTTTGTGAATAGGACTAACATTTTCAAAGAAGTAAACTTAGGCCAAAAAAAGGGCCTAGAAAAAAAACCCAAAACAGCTCTCGAACGGTCCCGTGAGGGGCACAAACACCTCACATGTGACTAACGTAACTTGTAGAAACTGACCGTATAGTCACGAGAGTCCCGATTTGGGAATATGACTAAAATTTGAAAAAAAAGCAAACTTAGGCCTCAAAGCATGCCCACATGCCCATAGGGAAAAACCTAAAATAACCCCAGATGGCCCCGTGAGGGGAACAAACACCTCGCACGGGACCAACGTAACTCGTAAAAACTGATCATGTTGTCACGGGACTCCTTCTTTGGAAATAAGACCAAAATTTGCATAAGCAGACTTAGGCCGAAAGACATGTCACGATGGGAACCCAAAAAAGCCCCCGAACGACCCTATGAGGGGTACGCACACCTATGTACGGGACTAACGTAACTCGTAGGATCTGACTATGTAGTTACAGGACTCCCGATTTGGGAATAAGACGAAAATTTTCAAATAAGCAGCCTTAGGCCTGAAAATATGTCCTAGGGGGAATTCAAAATAATCTCGAACAACCCCGTGAGGGACGCGACCACCTTGCACTGGACCAATGTATCTCATAAAAACTGATTGCGTAATTACGGGACTCCAGACTTGGTAATTTGATTAAAACATTCAAATAAGCTGCTTCTGCATGAAAATACGACCATAGCCTAGGGGAAAAAACTAAAAAAAACCTTGAACGACCTTGTGAAGGTCATGAACACCTCGCACGGGAGGGATGTAACTTGTAGCAACTGATCGCATCATCACGGGACTCCCGGTTCAGGAATATGACTAAAATTTTCATATAAGCAAACTTAGGCCTGAAAACATGCTCATGGGGGGAACCCAAAACATCCTTTGAACGGTCTCGTAAGGGGCACAAACACCTTGTGCGGACTAACGTAACTTGTTGCAACTTACTGCGTAGTTACGAAACTCCCGATTTGGGAATAAAACTAAAATTTGCAAATAAGCATTATTAGGCGTAAGAACATGCCCACATGCCTCAGAGAGAAAATCCAAAATATCTCCCAAGCGGCCCTGTGATGGGTCCTAACACCTCGCATGAGACCAATGTAACTTATAGGAACTGACCACGTAGTCATGGGACTATCGATTTGGGAAAAAAACTATTTTTGTCCAAATGGATATGGTCACGGACCAAATACCTAATTAGTTTTTTATTATTTAAAAAAAAATAAGGGTTACGACTTTGGTCGGTGAGCTTTGTTGACAAGTCTCTAACTGTGGTCATGGACCTTGTCCGTGACTTATTTCCCATAACTGGTTATGGATCTTGTCTGTGACCTACAATTTACCTCTAGTCACGGATGTAGACCGTGACCACGGGTGTACCACTGGTCACGGACCTAGATCGAGACCACGTGTGTACCCACAATTAACCTCTGGTCACGGACCTAAATCATGACCACATGTGCATCACCGGTCATGAACATGGACTGTGACTCATAGTCCTAAACTGGTCTTGGCTTACGACCATGACCATTTAGTAATATACTGCCCCACGACAAAGGCTGTGACCCTCTCTTTTGGTTAGGGGATAAACTTCGTGACCACCAAATTTGGCCACATCCTAAATGATCAAAGATCTCATTCGTGACCCGGAGTCCCGGTCAGGGTCAAAATCCATGACCATTTTCGCAATGTGGTGTAGTGAGAAGTCAAGAGACGTGGTAGAGGATGTGGCGGCAACAACATAAGGAGTGTTGGGGATCTTGAGGTGAATGATCTCAAACGTACGACCAACTTTACGACCTATCCTAATTACATGTCGAGTATGAGAATCTTGGACCTGGAAACTAGAGGAGGAAAAACTAACAATGAGACTACATCCACATAATTGGGCAATATATATAAGATTAATAGTAAGTTTTGGGATGTGAAAAGTATTGGGAAGTGAAATATTAGAATTTGAGACGTGATTGATACTTGAAACATGTAAATGAGAACCATCTACAGTATGTATAACCAGTGTATGTGATCTAGTTATTTAGGAAGAGAAAATTATAGAATCAATGGTCATATGGTTACAACAGGGAGAATCAAAGTAATAAGAAATTTTACCGGAACAAACAAGCATAGCTATAGAGAATGAAGAACCAAGAATGGAGAGAAGTTGTGGGAGTAGGGACTTGAGATTATTGATTATGCTCGATGATGGGTTGGCACTTAGAAGAGAAGAATGTGTAGCTGTAGTAGTGACAGTAGAAAAACGTTCATAATTTCCTTGATTACGATGAAATGATTTCTTGTAGGGACAATATTAAATAGTCACTTAAGTACTGACATGGAGATATTTGATGACAAAACTTACAAATTCGAATCGAGCAGTAAAGGAGATCGTGGCCGGGCACAATCTTGCTGAGATGGTGATTAAATGACAATGAGGAACTGATCCTTAGAAGCATTATGTTGAAAGTGCACCGTGGGAAGGAATACTTTTTTTTTTTTTTAATTTTTCTAAGCAAAATAAGATTTTAGAGATTTTGGCTTGAGATTTTTGAACATAGTCAGATTTTGGTTTGAGATTTTTGGCTTGAGAGAGGAGTTGAACAAAGTGAGATTTTTTTTTGAAATTTTGGGTGTGAAATTTTTGGTTTTGTGATTTTTGATTTGAGATTTCCAACTTGAGAGTTTTGATTTGAAATTTTCGACGTTAGGATATAGATGAAGGATTTCAGTGAAAATTTAAGTTCTAATACGATGTGAGATAATATAAAAGAGAGAGAATGAGAGAATAATGTATATGAATTGATATAAACAAATGTTACAAGAGAGACCTAATTATGAGGAGACATAAGGAGGAAAACAAAGAGAGGGAAACATGGAGGAAAAGATAGATAAGGAACACAGAAGGAAACATGGAGAGGGAAACATATATAAATAATAAATAATCATGTATACACACACACACACACACACACACACACACAAGAATAATTATGAGGGATTATATACATTTATGAAACAT
This sequence comes from Sambucus nigra, assembly GCA_949130495.1. Taxonomy (NCBI): domain Eukaryota; kingdom Viridiplantae; phylum Streptophyta; class Magnoliopsida; order Dipsacales; family Adoxaceae; genus Sambucus; species Sambucus nigra. Next base: position 74,718,548 of record OX422210.1, on the reverse strand, counting down.
AAGATTTGCAAAATACTAGAAGCCAAAATTAGGAAAACTTGGCTCTTAGTTATATATTAGGATTTCTACATATTTGCTGTGATACTAATAAATGGTTTGAAATTTCTACTTATCGCTATTGTTATATCGCTATTGTTATAAAAGTTAATTGATAATTTGCTCTAAGCCAAAAGAAAAGGAGAAAAAACATTGGAACTCTACTACTACTAGTACATGGCAGAGGTGAGCCATTTAGAACAAAGTTGTATTTTTTGGAATTGGTGGAAAACCGAATGTTGAGTTTGGTGTTTTGGCAGTGTTTTGGTTTTTGTTTTAAACATTTGATCATAGAGATGTTTTGATTTTTTTTTTTATAATCCTGAACCTCCATATAAATGAGTCTTTTGGACTCTTCCATACGAGCTAAACATGTATACGTTATGTCAGAGCTATCCTAATACACACTTCAGCGTGTCAGAGCCACTCTAACACACGTCCCGCTTAAAGTCGTATCTTTTGGGAGGTTTCGAACTCGAAACCTATGACCTTTTTCTGCCCGCCCCTTATCGCCTGATTAATGAGGGTGGATAATGCTTTGATTTTGAACCTCGGAATGAATATTATCTAATTTTAAAGATTGTATAGTCTATAATCTAATAATTTATATATAGTTATCATGTATTACAAAACACATCTGCATTATTTTATTCTTTCTAACTTTATATAGGTTAAACGATTTGTATTAAAAAACAACTAGAATTGATAACTCAAATTGAAGACAAGAGGTTGGTAGAAACTTCCATTAAATAACTCCAAACTCGGGAAAAAGATGTGTCGGGGAGATAGAGAAGGATAAGTATTTAGCCTTTCCTTAGGTATGTGATACTATATCACTTAGTACAAGAATTGCATTCCATATTAGATGGAATTATGAGTTAAATGGGAAACCTGTGTCATATCGAGTTGATTTGTTAGATAAGCTAACACAAATGAATGCCCTGAGCCTAATCATAAACAATTGGAATCTGAGATATATAGCAAAAACACAATTTAAACACAACTGTGGATTGATATGCATCATAAAAATTATGCACGACTTTTAATGAATCCTGTGTGAGTTAAGCAATATTTAAATATTTACCCTTTTTATTTTTTACTTTTCTTAAAACTTTCTGGGTCTTTTTCTTTGCTCTCATAGACTCCCAAAACATGGCCTAAACCAGGGACCAGTTATTCTAAAAAAAAAGGTAAACTAAAGAACCTTTTAAGCCTTAACCACGCAAACGTCAGTTAAGATTCTAATTCTATAATTTTGTCTCTAGGAATTAGGATACTTTAGCCTTTTGATCCGACTGCCACTGACTTTGCATGAATATGGCAAAAAAAGATATTATGATCAAGAGATTAACTTTAATCTAAGCTTTCCAACTTCAAGACAAATTTTTTTATGACAATGTCCCCACCTAAAGATGTACATGAGATGAAAAGAGAATTGGTTTCATTAAAAATACAGGTCAATATATATAGATAGAGCCTTTATTAGGTGATATACTGATATACAAATAGAGTACCTCACTGAGCAATTAAGTAGAAGACAGATATAATTGATCAGAGAACAAACATGTGAATATACATACATATAAAATATATATGTATATATATTCTGCATATCATTATTGAACTTGAATGAACATTTCCTTCTGAAAAAACCTAAACTAGCAACATTCAGGTTTCTCTCTCATATTTGTTTAACTTACCTTGCCATGAAAATTCAAGCCATAAATGCCCTTATATATATATATATATATATATCCATTACCCATGTCTCTAAGGATCCCAGCTTGAAGGAAGATTACGGTTGATAACAAACTGGTTGCATGCTAATGGAGACAATGTTGATGGTGGTGATGATGATGGTGAATGTGACAATGATAATGATGATGATGATGGTGGCAAAGATGACATGATGATGGCTTCCATGTACTCCATTTGATGATCATGAGGGTTATAAGACCCAGAGGGGAAACTTGAGAGCCCACCAATAGTTTGATCATTTTGGTGTGTAACCACCATTAATGGTTCATCATAAGGTTTAATAATATCCCCCATCTTTGTACTCATCATTTTCTCCCTCATTTCACTACTCAACATGTAACAATGTTCTTGTTTAAGCACATTTTGCTGCTGCTGCTGTTGTTGTTCTTGCTCACTTTGTTGAGATTGATAACCAAATGACCAAGTGGGATCACACGGGGATGAGTCTAGTTGTAATGGGGTAGGGGAAAAATTGGCAATATTGAAATTCAAGTCATCAAGATTGATGAGTTGATGATCATTAGGATCAAGGGTTTGAAGAATTAATGATGATGATGGTGGTGGCGGTGGTGGTGGGGTTGGTATGTAAATTTGATCTTGTGGAACACTTGGGATCAAATAAGGGTTTGTATAAAAACCATCATAATTGATATTAGGGTTGGGGAGAAGATTAGGGAAGGTGGCTAAATGATCAGAAAAGCCATGGGAGATTAGCTTCTTCTTTATGCTCGAGTTCCAAAAATTCTTCACTTCATTGTCTGTTCTTCCCGGTAGGTGCTTAGCTATTTGAGCCCACCTGCAAAAAAAAAAAAATTAAACCAATTATTTTTTCTTTGCATGAAACCACGAATCATATTATATACACCATCTCACCCAATTATCTTCCCATTTCCCAATTATTTTCACAAAATTTGTTTAAAAAATTCGTTATTTTATAATCTAAGAAATCAGTCCATTTTTAGATTATCTGATTTAACATAAACATACCTTCTCAGATTTTAGGGTGAACAAATGAATATTTTTAAGAAATTGGGCAGAAATGATATAACCATTTACGGGGTTATGTGCAATCATCCAGGCCCATTAAATTTCAACAAAATCATTTAATTAGCCAGAAAAAGGGATGTATATATATTAGACTATGTGAAATAAATAAAACAACAAAATTACCTATTGCCTAGAATTCTGTGGAGTTCAATGATAAGAGCAGCTTCTTGAGGAGAGAAGCTTCCACGCTTTAAGTCAGGTCTGAGATAATTTATCCATCTTAGTCTGCAACTTTTGCCACATCTTTGCAACCCTGCACCATGATAGAGAAAGTACTATACCCACTAACATATGTAAACATGTACATAATTGGTGATGAACTGAAAAATACAAAATTAACATGTAGAGATCAGGAAAAAACAATGAGCAAATATGTGTGTGGGTGTGTCAAAGAAATTCGAGGGATATGAACCTTCAATTCTTGGAAGAGTGTGCATATATATATATATATATATATATATATATAGAGAGAGAGAGAGAGAGAGAGAGAGAGAGAGAGAGAGAGAGAGAGAGAGTGGTCGTGTGAGAGAAAGACTAAAATTTAAGGGATATTAAATATCAAGGGATATAAACCTGCAATTCTTGGAACTGTGTGTGTGATACAAACACATACACACACACACACACACACACACACACATATATATATATATATATATATATATAAAGAGAGAGAGAGAGGGAGAGAGAGAAACCTGCAAGTCTTGGAACAGAGCTCCAGCAGCCATGGCCATAGGTAGAAATGTAGTTTATGAGTTTCTCATCTTCCTCAGGTGACCACAAACCCCTCTTCACCTTTTGTTTGTTGCAACAAGAATGATGTCCCATCTCTCTCTCTCTCTCTCTCGCTCTCGCTCCCTCTCTCTAAAAGCAGGTGTGCAGCTAATGACAGAAAAAAAATCAGTAATGGTTTATATATATACACATAAAATGACAAAGAGTTGGAAAACAGAGCGAAAATAAGGCCTACATTAGTTTTCAGAAAAAAATGTCAAGGACCTCTGCAATGGATGATATCAACTTAGAGTACACTGAAGTTCTGAATTTAATGCCGGCCAACAAGGGCCCAATTAGGGCTTTGTGGTAAATAAAAGCTGCAGTGGCCCTTTCGAAGGGCTGTGCGGTTTTATAGAAAGGGTCCTACTATAGATATACTATAATTCATGTATCATGTATGGGTGGGTAAATACACATGGCATCCATGCAGGTTGATTGGTCCTTGGTTTTACTATTTTGACAGGTTCCACCTAGGACATATCGATCATATCCTCATATTACATTGACAATTGTTGTTAAAACAAAATTTAATACATGACCTTATATATAAAATAAATATGAATTATAAACTATCAAATAAAAGTATGTCAATTAAAGTGATTAATTTAAATTTTGGAATCTTATTAATGTATTATTAAAGTGTGAGTTTTATTGTGTAAGGACAAGCGTAATTTCTATTTTTATGATGGGTTAAAATAGAAATATACGAAATATGAAAATACACGATTGTGTTATAAATAGAGGTCATGGTCCCCAGATCACACAACACCAATCTTCTGATTCCCATTGTCAGAGAGAAATTTAGAGAGGAAATAAAAGTATTGATCTGGAAGAGCATAAGACCTCAAACTCATATATTTTAACTTTCTGTCATGGATTCAGGTACGCTTCCATAAAATCAATATTTATATTTCTTGATAATTCAATATGAATGTTCGTGTTTGTGATAGTTTTCACAAAATAGAAGTTAATCCATCATGTGGTATCAGAGCTATTTCATGTTGAATTGTTGAGAATATATTAGGAAGGTATTGATATTAATTTTTGACTGCAAATATTTTTTCAAAAAAGTTTAATATTTCAGAAAATTTTTGGATTCAGAAATATTCTCGTTTCATTACGATTCCAACGATATAAAATTCATGAAATTAAGAATAGAGGTTGGTTTGATGGTAGTGGAATGTTAAAGGTTCGACTCTTGGTGTTTCATATTTAAGCCTCTTAAATGATGATAATTATAAAGGATCTCAAGAGGTTTTGAACCCATGACCTTTCAAGTCTGGAGCCAAAGGGGTTTTGAACCCATGACCTTTCAAGTTAAATATTACTTTCATGCTTGTAATACCATTCAAATTTAAATTCAAATTTTGGTGTATTTATATATATATATATATATATATATATATATATATATTGAGATAAATTAATTTAAACAATATGTCACCAAAGTGACCTCTTTTGTTAAAAAAAAAAATTAATTTTATTTCGAAATATAAAAAGAATTATGTGCATGTAATTTATGTGAATATTAATTGGCCCAAAGGAAGATTATTTTTTAACAAAATTACATGTGCCACTTTAATAATAAGCATGTGATACTTATTTAGTTTTACATATGAATAATAAATCGACCCAAAGGAAAAATTATTATTCAATATGTTCTTATTATCAGTGTTTGATTATTACGGTAAGATATCACTTACATGTTAATATTTTTTTCAAAGATCAAATATTAATAGAGTGTCCGATATCTTAAAATGGGATTTGTCCTTTATTTGAATTTATTTTTGATTTAAGACTTATATGAGCTAGTTTTATTTGTTTATTGTTCTCTGGATTCATGGATCTGGACCTTGCATTAAGGTTCTTTCTCCTGCATCTCTTACGGATAAAAGTTCCTTTGATGACAAAAAGGACTTTGAAAGGTGGGAGAAGTCAAATCACATGTGTTTGATGATCATAAAGAAGGCCATTCCAGAAGCATTCAGGGGCACAATATCGAAAACGATAAAGACAACCAAAGAGTTCTTAGAAGAAATTAAGAACAGATTTACCAAAAATAAAAAGACTGAAACAAGTACACTTTTGGCAAGTCTCATCTCAATGAAATATAAAGGTAATGGGAACATTAGGGAGTACATTATGGAAATGTCTCATCTCGCTTCAAAGTTAAGAGCACTTAAGCTTGATCTCTCTGAGGATTTGCTTGTGCATTTGGTTCTGATATCTCTTCCCACAAAATTCAATCAATTTAAGGTGAGCTACAACTGCCAAAAGGAGACTTGGTCTCTTAATGGGCTCATCTCACATTGTGTGCAGGAAGAGGAAAGACTGAAGCAAGATAAGACAAAAATTGCTCATTTGGCTAGTACTTCCAAGGACAAGGGGAAGAAAAGAAAGAAGGATAAAGAAACTGCAGTGGTTCCATATCCAAAGAAACAACATAAAGAAAAAACTGTTGATGGTTGTTTCTTCTGTGGAGCTGCGGGACATAGGAAGAAGCAATGTACCAACTATCATGCTTGGAGTGTCAAGAAAGGTACACTTCTTAACCTAGTTTGTTCCGAGGTTAATTTGACTTCGGTACCTAAACACACTTGGTGGATAGATTCTGGTGCAACCACACACATCAGTGTGTCTATGCAGGGTTGCCTGAGTTGTCGAAAGTCAAATGATGGTGAAAGTTACATTTTTGTGGGAAATGGCAAGAAAGTTGAAGTTGAAGCAATTGGGATATTTAGGTTATTATTGACGTCTAGTACTTATTTGGATTTGAATGAGATATTTATCGTACTGTCATTTAGACAGAATTTTGTTTCTATTTCTGTATTGGACAAATTTGGTTATACTTGTTCCTTTGGAAATAATAAATTTAGTCTTCTTCATAATTCAAATTTGTTTGGTACTGGTTCTTTATCTTTTGTAGATAACTTTTATATGCTTGATACTATTGCTTCATATCATGAAACCTTGCAATTAAGTACTCAAGGTATTAAAAGAAAATTAACCAATGAGAATTCTGCATCATTATGGCATAAGAGATTAGGTCACATCTCCCAATGGAGAATTGAAAGACTTGTGTCAGATGGAATTCTAGATTCCCGTGATTTTTCAGATTTTAAAATTTTCAAAAATTGCATAAAGGGAAAATAGACAAACATAAGGAGACTTTGTGCTAATAAGGCTACCGACGTCTTAGAACTGATACATACAGATATTTGTGGGCCATTCCCTATGGTTTCATGGAATGGTCAACAATATTTTATCACATTCATAGACGATTTTTCACATTATGGCTACCTTTATCTCATCCATGAAAAGTCTCAATCTCTGGACGTGTTCAAGTCATTTAAGGTTGAAGTTGAAAATCAACTCAGTAAAAGGATTAAAAGCTCAGATCTGATCGTGGTGGTGAATACTACGGTAGGTATGACGGTTCAAGTGAACAACGCCCAAGACCATTTGCTAAATTCCTAGAGGAGTGCAGTATCGTCCCGCAGTACACCAGGCCAGGTTCTCCAAGCATGAATGGTGTTGCTGAAAGGCGAAACAGAACGCTTAAAGACATGGTAAGGAGTATGATTAGTTACTCTAACTTACCAGATTTACTCTGGGGTGAAGCATTAAAGACTGCAGTGTATATCCTTAACAGAGTACCAACTAAAGCAACTGCTAAAACTCCTTTTGAACTTTGGGCAGGCAAGAAACCTAGTCTGAAGCACCTTCATATTTGAGGATGTCCAGTTGAAGCGAGGCCTTATAGGCCACATGAAAATAAACTTGATTTTAGAACAGTTAGATACTATTTTGTTGGATACTCTGAAAGATTTAGGGGTTACAAATTTTATGATCCTACTACTGAAATAATTTTTGAGACTGGAAATGTCCGGTTCTTTGAGGATGTTGAGTTTGACGAGGGGGATAAGGTTAATGATTTTGGTTTTGAAGAGGAATATGTTGATATTCCTACATCTGTTATTAACATTGATCAGGATCCAATTCCTGACATTGTTCAAGAAGCAGATCCTAATCAAAATAATATCCACGAATCTCCCATTCTAGAAGAACAAACTCTACCACATCCAGAACCTATGCCATTAAGGAGATCCACTAGAGAAAGAAGAAGTGCTGTGCCAGATGATTACATTGTATTTCTCCAAGAACATGAGTTTGACATTGGTGCGGTGGAAGATGATCCGATCACCTTCCGTCAAGCCATGGAAAGTTCTAAATCTCAAGAGTGGATTGATGCCATGAATGAGGAGATAGAGTCTATGAAGGACAATGACGTTTGTGATCTTGTCCCATTACCTGAAGGTAAAAATCCCATTGGTTGCAAATGGATATTTAAAACCAATAGGGATTTAAAAGGTGATGTGGAGATACAAAGCCCGTCTTGTCGCTAAAGGCTTTACATAGAACAAAGGCATCAATTATAAAGAGTCTTTCTCTCCGGTTTCATCGAAAGACTCTTTTAGGATAATAATGGCACTTGTGGCGCACTTTGACCTTGAACTTCATCAGATGGATGTTAAGACTATGTTTCTCAATGGTGACATTGATGAAACAATATATATGGTGCAACCAGAAAACTTTGTGTCGGGAGGTGCAAAGAAAACAGTTTGCAAATTAAAGAAATCTATTTATGGGCTTAAGCAAGCTTCTCGTCAATGGTATTACAAGTTTCATCAAGTTGTCATCTCGTTTGGTTTTGAGATGAATCTGGTTGATGATTGTATATAACACAAGTTCAGTGGGAGTAAGCATATTTACTTGGTTTTATATGTTCATGACATTTTGCTTGCCACCAACGATATAGGTATGTTGCACGAAACCAAGAGATTTCTTTCAAAGAAATTTGAGATGAAAGATATTGGTAACGCTTCTTTTGTGTTGGGTATACAAATACACTGAGATCGCTCTCGGAGTACACTTAGTTTATCACAAAAGAGCTATATCGAGAAAGTTCTTAAAATATTTGGCATGCATGATTGTAAACCAGTTGACACCCCTGTAGCTAAAGGAGATCAATTTAGTCTCAGTCAATGTCCCAAGAATGATTTTGAGATTCGGGAGATGCAAACGATTCCTTATATGTCAGCAGTAGGAAGTCTTATGTATGCTCAAGTATGTATGCGTCCGGATATTGCGTACATTGTTGGCATGTTGGGAAGATACTTAAGTAGTCCAGGAAAGGATCATTGGATAGCAGCCAAGCGAGTCATGAGGTACTTACAGAGAACAAAAGACTACATGCTCACCTATCGAAAGTCAGAACATTTAGAGATCATCAGATATTCTGACTCCAAATTTGCTGGATGTCAAGATAGCATGAAATCTACTTCAGGTTATATCTACTTACTTGCTGGAGGTGTTGTATCATGGAAGAGTGTCAGGGAGTCTATTATAGCTTCTTCCACTATGGCAGCTGAGTTTGTAGCTTGTTATGAGGCGTCCAATCAAGGAATATGGTTGCAAAATTTTCTCACGGGGGGCTGCGTATTGTGGATGGCATTGAAAGACCACTTAAGTTATTTTGTGACAATAAATCAACAGTACTGTATTCCAACAACAATAGGAGTTCTACGAAGTCAAAGTTTATTGACATTAAGTTCCTAGTTATAAAAGAAAGAGTTCAGAGTGGACTTATATCTATAGAGCACATTGGAACAAACTCCGTGATTGCGGATCCGCTGACTAAGGAATTACCACCCAAGGTCTTTCATGAGCACACTGCTCATATGGGTGTAATTTCTTTTCAGGATATGTCAGTTTAGTGGGAGTTTGTATTTTATATGCTTTCATAGACATATTTGATTTAATGGATATTGAATGGTTATTTACTGCAGTAAAGTATTAAGTTTATATTCACTCTGACTTTATATGGTTTGATCTCACTAAGGTTTAAGGAGGACCAGTTGGAAATAGGCATGTTAAGATCACATTGCATGAAATTTCCATGCTAGACATCCACACTTGATCTTTGTCATTAGTTGCATTGATATATGTGATCATTGATGGGTCTACTTACGAAATATGTAATGACGATCGTTTTGATTCTATATTGGTACAATTAATGGACAATATTATTAAGATACAGAAAGTTTTGATAGCTAAAACTCATGAGCTCATAAAGTATAATTCAAATTTATAAAGTTACATATATATATAGCCCAAGTGGGAGATTGTTAGAGTAAAATTTAATATATGGGCTTATATATAAAATAAATATAAATTATAGGCTATCAAATAAAAGTAGGCCAACTAAAGTGATTAATTTAAGTTTTGGGGCCTTACTAATGTATTATTAAAGTGTTGATTTTATTGTGTAGAGACAAGCGTAATTTCTATTTTTATGATGGGTTAAAATAGAAATATACAAAATATGAAAAGACACGATTGTGTTATAAATAGGGGTCATGGTCCCCAGATCACACAACACCAATCTTCTGATTCCCATTGTTAGAGAGAAATTTAGAGAGGAAATAAAAGTGTTGATCTGGAAGAGCATAAGACCTTAGACTCAGATATTTTAACTTTCTGTCATGGATTCAGGTACGCTTCCGCAAAATCAATATTTATATTTCTTGATAATTCAATATGAATGTTCCTGTTTGTGATAGTTTTCACAAAATAGAAATTAATCCATCAATTGTTACTCATTTGATGCCACAAATTAATAGTTTTGTATATTTTTAAAGTCTGTTTTAAATTTAATAATTTTGTTTTGAAAATAGTATGCGCTTTTTATTCATATTTGATTTATGTGTTTATTATATTATCTTTAATGGTATCAAAATATCTACAATAGAACCATAATGTATAACATAGTTTTTCAATGGGGTAACTATTTCCATCCCTATGTGATGAGGTAGGGTGAAGATATATAAATATCTATACAAAATTTTTGCATGTAGATATTTCTATAAGACACGAACAAAGATAATTTGACAACATATTATCTAGAAATTATCTACGATTGCCATAAGATATAATCATAACCCATTGAAGATAATGTTTTGTAAATTTTCCTATCAATGTAAAGGTGTTTGCACCATATAATTACCGTTCAATGAGAAAATTTCCCGCATTATTATTAAACAAAAATTATAGTAGAGCAAAATGCATGGAATTAATCACAAAAGAAGCTTAAATGATTGACACATGTTAAAACTTTGGACGTGAATGAAGCATTAAGCAACATTTATAAGAACACTAATGTACTTAGGCGGGAAAAACTCAATTGGGATGAGTAACCACCCAACAATTATAGAAACGATTACGTTGCATGACAAGAAACTCTATAAATAAGCAGCGAGCATACAACAGAAGATATGACTCCCTCAACAAAAAACTATAATTGCCCATTTTATCCTTTCTTTCCTTTCTTTTATTTTCTTTTATTTACTTCATTGCTTCCAATTCGAAGTAGATTGTAACTCTCTAAGTTTATTAAAGTTTCTTGCCTTTACATTTTATTTCCTTTATATTTGGTAGTGTAATCTTTTACTTTCTTGTGTTACATTTCATAGTGTAATTCTTTACTTTAAAGCACTTAATTTTCTTTAATTTCAGAGCTTTACTTTATTTTAGTTTATACACTTTACAACTAATTTACTTCTAGTTATTCGTAGTAATTTAACACTCACGTCAAAGTCTTCCCTAAGGAAAGCACAAGTGTTTTGATTGAAGTATCGAATGGTACACAATTCGTTTGATATTATCACAAGGCTAAGATCTTTTTATTGACAAGATCACAACCTTATCTGACACACTCACAATTAAAATTTAAACCTATTAAGCAAGCTAAGTGAAAACCACACAGACATATTTTTGTCATTCCCAATAGGATTCTCAGTGTGAATTGGTGTTTTAAATGGCGAGGACACATTAAAAACGAGGATGCAACTGAAAATGGCTATGAAATTGGATGAATCAACTAACATATTACCACTATAGGGCAACCATTGGTCGAAACAACTCCCGAGTTGGGACTAAATGGTTATAGTTAGGATTTGAATATACCAACGTCTCAAGTGCCAATAATATTCATAACGCACCAATTGTTGTTGAACCTACAAAATGTCCAAGAATAAATGATCAACCAATTAAACCTAGTCTTTGATTATCTTAGGAATATAGTACAGAATATTGGCACCATGATTACCACAATGACAAGTAGGTTCTCTACACCTGTTAATATAGTGTCATGGTCTGGGATATGAACCATAATTTGGTAGAAACCCAACAACTCAACCAATCCTTACCCATCATGTCTATTATAGACCCAATACGGGTGTAATCAACTTTGAAAATAACAAGACACCAAAACAGGCTATTCGCCACTGCCATTAAGAGTGACGAATGAACTTTGTCACTACTATTTACCATCATGATTTAGGGGGTGACAAATAATATTTCTCACCGCTCAAAGCGATGACAAATACTCTTTTTTATACCCACGGGGTTATAAACTATGACGACAATAACCCCTCCCATTTTGTCACTGCTGATGGCAGCGATAAATCTGATGGACAAATTTAATATTTGTCACTGCTAACAGCGACAACAAGTTCATCACCGTTGATAGTAGTGAAAAAATTGATGTCTGTCACTGCCGACAACAGTAACAAATATGATGTTTGTCACTGGATTTAGCAGTGACAAGTTATTTTATATATATTTTTAAAAAACTAGCATAGTTTCCTTTTTGGATATTTTAGATATCCCGTAGACATAGAAACCTGTTTAAACCTAAATTAACATCAAGAATAATATCACATAAATCTATTATGAGCATAATACAAGTCTAAAACTAATAAACATTTTAAATATCATGTAGACATAAAACCTATTTAAACTTAATTTAACATCAAGAATAATATCATACAAGCCCATTCCTAACACCATACAAGTATAAAAAAATCAAATAAACCCATCCTGAATGCCAAATATAAAATGAATATCCAAACAAAAATAAATTAACATAACAAATGTGGCTCCTACTAGTAGTAAAGCCCCCATTCTTCGTGAAGTCGAGGTGTATGAACCATGAAGGGTATTGATAAGGTAACAACTTCCCTCATGTACTTGTAGTATACCTGTTGAGCAAGTTCAATGAAGTAAAATACTTTACACGTGGCTCCTTGGTATCCATTGACTTGTGATTGCGTTGCTTGCCATGAAGTGTATACACCTGAACTTCAGCCTTTGAATACTACGCATGTTGGGTATAACATATGTATAACTGCAAACATTCAAATGTAGTTATTATCATTTGAAGATAAAGTTAAAGTTAAAGTTAAAAGTGGATAATTGATTTCCAGTCACCGGATAATCTTTGTTTGAACAGTTTATATATAAAATTCTGCCCCACTCCACCTCCATTACAACACCAAACCCACCTCCAAATAAGAGTATAGTAAAATAAAATATCTAAATATATTAGTTAATTGTATCGACAACTCTTTATAATTTTTTAAAAAATTCGATAGAGTCTTCTTTATTTACACATAAAAAATAAATGTTTAATAATCATAATTACATTCAATAACACAACAATAATCTACCAATTTCAATCCCTTACACCGATGTAATACGATAGTATTTTCAAATGTAAGTTTCAACATTAAAGTAGTTCCCCCAAACTTATGTCCAAGTTTCAATACTACGCAACATAATTGGATAATGATGAAAAATGAGAATACTTGATCAAGTTCCCTACATCTATGTATTAGAAGTATTCGGGGAGTCATCTTTAAAATCATCGTATGGTATATGTGAAACTTAGTTATCTACAATGATTAAACAAAATTGTATGGTATCTATGAATTAGTAACTAATAAGTTTGAAATCCAATTTTAAAATGAAAAATCTCAAATACCCAAAGTTTGTATATAAAACCTCAATGACAATAACTTTTGGCCCTATCTTGAAGATTGACTCAATTTCTAGGTTTTTACAAATATCTTTACACATAGATAACTTTGTTATATACATTTTACATTTCTCTTGTCAAAATACAATAAAACATTACCAGTGATGTATAGAAAATTTAAGTTTGACAAAAAATTACAAATAATAAAACAACACGAGTTACCATATTTGGTTTAAATGCATGCTACTCAACTTTGCATGAATCAATATTCATATGCACATTTTAAGTGGATGAAAATATGGTATATTAACCCTAGTCATCTCCTTCAACATATCACCATAAAATTCAACCTTAATAAAAATTGGTAACTGAATAAAGAAAATCATAAGCCCATACAAATGAACAAAATATGGATTTCCAAAATAAAAAAAGGCCTTCTAACAAAACACCACAAAATTTATTAATATGATAAAAAGGTAAAAGCATGTTGTTATGGATATTAACAATTTTATGTATGTATATTACAAAAAAAATGTATGAAAAACATAATGAGTAAAGGGATATGCATATTGATTGATTGTAGAGGGGTTAGTTAGTGTAATACCCTGTATTTCGAAGATTTAAACAATTAGGTGATTTATTATTATTGTGGGATTAATTAAATTAAAATGTGAGAATTAATTATTAATCCGGATTAAATTTGAATATTTACTAGCGTGACGAGAATTTAGTAATTATTAATATTATTGTGAGAATGAGTAATATGGAATGACGATTTTATATAACTTGTCGTAAGAGAGAAATACGACAGTTTGGTATATTAAGTCGGGGACGCGCGTGTGAGTCGTGTCAGGACTAATTAAGTGGAATTAAAAGGTAAATTATTTTAAGTAACTCGTATGATCATTTCGAATGCGCCGTTGAGTCCGGAGGGGTCGAGATAGTTAGAAAACTCCATCCGGGTATTTTATATGGACTCCAGGATATTTTTAGGCCAAGCCGGCACCCGGTAGGGATAGTTTTGTAATTTGGATTTTTAGAGAAATTATATGAACGAAAATTGGAGAAAGATTATATCAGCTAATTGGGGACAATTAGGGTTAGGATATACCAAAATCAAGAGAGAGCACAGTGGGTGAGGGAGAGCAAATTCCAAAGGAGGAGAGTCAATTTACACCACCTTGCACAACCACCACAACCATCGTGTAGATCGGAACGCGAGGAGCGCATCCATACCAACAACACCAATGGATCAGACCTTTGAAATCGAGGCAAGTGTTTATTGCTTGCTTTCTTTAGCGATAATTGTGTTCATGTTAGTCTAGGTTAATAAACCATTGTTATGAAAGTTAATTTGGGTGAAATTGGAGAACTATATCATAACCTAAGGTTGATTTGATAAGAATTTGAATCCCATATGTAGATAAGATGATGCCTACAAAATTATGTTAATTTCAATAAACAAATATGGGTTTAATTAGAAGTTATGCATATCAATTTAAGAACTAGGGTTCTTGATAATAAATTGGGGATTTCGAATTATATAGATGATTTAATGATTCTAGGTTGTTAGAATTCATTTACAACTGTTAGAGTTCGATTTGGGACTGATTGATTGGAGTTTGGGATGACATTTTAGAGGTTTTAGGGTTGAGAAATGATGAAAAATGAGGCTGTCTAAGGTTGAAGACGAAAAAGGCCAGGTCGCGCAAAGGGTATCATTCGAGCGAGATCAGTATCTCGCGCGAAGTTGGGCGAGCGTGATAGGGTTATCGCACGAAGTCGTTCGAGAGTCACGTGGAAGTCGTTCGATCGAGATGCTCTTCTGGTTTGAGCGAGATTTCTAGTTTTAGGGAATTTCCTATTTTGCCCCTATTTTAGTAAACGGTTAATTTGAGTGAGGAAAACCAGTGTTCGATGAACCCAGGTGTGGGTACCCGAAATAAAGAACTATGGGCCTGGACGAGTAGCCCAGTCCTGGCGGCCCAAAGTCTAGGCCCCTCATCTTTTATAATTGATCCAGTCTCCCCCCACGATCCCATGAAGGGAAGTTATGGGGGAAACGGAAAACGTGGAGGAACCCATCACCCCCACTCATCTACATGCACATGTATATATTAAACCCTAGGTCCGGGGCAAAAGGACAAGTTGTATTCTCTGTAATCACTCTTAGGAGTATATAAAAATAATATCGACTGCACCACCGTGGACGTAGGCACATCTTGGCTAAACCACGTACATCCTTTGTTGTGTGATTGGCATCTTGTATTCCTTGTTCTCTTCTTGATAATCTTTCTCTCATATTTATTTATGTTGCATAATAATTGTTTCTACAATTGGCGCCGTCTGTGGGAAGCGTTCATCTTTTCCTGAGAAGATCCCACATCAAGAAAGGAGTTTAAGATGTCTGGTCACAGCAGCAATGCCCCCCATGCAGGAGATATTCAAGAGCCACCTGCTCCTCGCAGGATTAGGTCTGAAGTCCGACGTTCAGATCAGAAAGCTCGCCTGGAAAGACCAGCCTCAGAAGAAAGTCAGGGACCAGCGAGGTCCACGCAGATATCCAGGTTGATTGATGCGTACGAGGCAAGGCTCCACGAGCAGAGAGAGTTTTCTCGCAGGTACGAGGCTGAGAATGCTCGCTTGAAAAGAAGACTGGAAAGACTAGAAAGGGAGTTTCGTCCTGATAACCGGAGACGCCCATATTGCACTCCTAGCCCTCAGGCGAGCAAGTCTCGTAGCCGAGGAAGGATCCCTAGGCGAGAATCTCAAAGGGACAAAGGAGGCGAGTTAGACAACGACCTCCACGAACAGCTGTGAAGAGCTCGCCGCCACCAGAGCCCTGCTTGCAGCGACGAGCTTATACGAAACATTGTCCGAAGGGAGATGGACCAGCATCCCGCTCACCATGGGACAAGATCAAGTAGAGAACTCGCGAGGCGAGCTATCAAAACCCAAATGAAGTCACCTTTCACGAAAGAAATCGAAGAGGAGGAAGCTCCCAAGAAATTTACTATTCTAAGGTTCAAGGTTTACTACGGAAGACTGATCCCATCGATCACGTTAGGCAATACCGACAGGCAATGGCCCTTTGAAGTCACCGGCATGCCCTGATGTGCCGTATTTTCCCCTCGAACCTTCATGATGTAGCACAAAAGTGGTTCGAAAGGCTCCCCCACCAGTCGATTAAGAATTTCAAATCCCTAGCCGAACTCTTTACGGCCCGATTCATTACCAGTAGCTCCCATCCCAAAAGGATGGATGCTCTACTGACAATGAAGAAAACGCCTCAAGAAACCCTTCGAGAATACGCGAAGAGGTACTGGGAGTTATTCAATGAGATCGAGGACTGCACGACGGAGGTGGAAGTGGCCTCCTTCAAAATTGGGCTCCCTAATTCTTCCCTCCTCTACCAATCCCTGACGAAGAAGGAAGCTAGGACCATTGATGACCTTATGGCTCGAATCGAGAAATACGCAAAGGTGGAAGATGTCACTCGCTCTAATACAGGAGAAAACGGTCGAGCTAAGCTCACTACCAAGGTAGGTGAGAAAACTGAAAACCAGAGGAAAGGAGGAAAGAAAGGGGGCAAAAATGGCTCCAAAAATGGAGGGAACCAGGACGCATCGAAAGCATTCCAGGCGGTCAACACCTTCTTCAAAGAACCAATTTACAAGGTTCTCGCGAAGATCAAGGATGAGCCATTCATCAAGTGGCCCAGAAAGATGGGGGGAGATCCCTCGAAGAGGAACAATGCGTTGAGATGCGCTTTTCACAAAGAGGGAGGGCACAAGACCGAGCACTGCAAAGCTCTTAAGTCTCACCTCGAAGAATTGGTCCAGTCCGGGCATTTGAACGACTTTATGGAGAAAAGGGCAGAGAAAGTGACTACCAATAAAGAGATGAGACCCGACAATGTGTTGGAGGATGATGCTGGACACGAGTTCGCCGTAATTCACGGAGTATCTGACGTCAAGCAGATACAAGGGAACTCAGCTCGAATGGAGCTGAAAAAACTTACAGCAGTAATGCAGGCCTTTCAAATCGATCCAGAAAAATCACAGTCAGGAAAGCGTCGACGAGCAGAGGACGTCAATTATAACAAGCATATTTTTTTCACGCATGAAGATTTAATGGGAGTAAGGACCCTACATCATGATGCCCTGGTCATTACACTCAGGATAGCTAACTTTGACATCGACAAGCTACTCGTCGATCAAGGAAGCTCATCCGAAGTAATGTACCTCGATCTGTTCAGGAAATTGAAGTTGAGCGTCGCCGACCTAAAGGAAGATACTGTACCTTTGGTCGGCTTCGCTGGGAAAATGACCATGCCCCTAGGCAAAATAGTGCTGCCAGTTCGTGCTGGGAATGTCTCCAAGATGATTGAGTTTTTGGTAGTTTACATCGAATCACCGTACCAGGCCATCCTCAATAGAGGATGGCTTTATGCAATGAAGGCGGTCTCCTCGACCTACCATCAGAAGCTCAAGTATGTAACCGAGCGAGGAGTAATGGAGATCCACGGCGACCAGGCGATAACGAGGAAGTGATTCATAGAGCCATCCGACCAAAGACAGAGAAGAAGGCCGGTCAACCCAGCGAGGAAGTTGAAAAGGGTGTGATACCTTCTAAATAGAAACTAAAGTATGGAAGACCAGGAGTAGAGGAGACCAGGCTCCTCCCTTCCGAGCGTGTCATTGAGGACCTGGTAGAAGTTATAGTCGAAGTTGGTGACAGTAGCAGAGTCTTCTTGATTGGAGCATCTCTCACCGATCGAGAACAGAAGGAGTTGACGACCTTGTTGAGACACAACGTAGATGTTTTCTCATGGCAACCATACGAGCTGCCTGGCATTGATCCTGATATGGTCTGTCATCAGCTGCACATCGACCCCACGTTCAAGCCAGTCACGCAGAAGGCACGAAGAACTGCACATGAGAAGGCTAAAGCGGTCGAAAAGGAGGTCGAAATACTGCTGGAAGCAGGATCCATACGGGAAGTACAATTCCCCAAGTGGTTGTCCAACCCAGTAGTAGTCCCGAAGAACAATGGGAAGTGGAGAGTTTGCATCGACTTCATGGACCTCAACAAAGCATGCCCAAAGGATAGTTTCCCCCTCCCAAAGATAGACCAACTAGTAGATGCCACTGCAGCTCACGAGCGAATGAGTTTCCTGGACGCATACTCAGGATATCACTAGATCCCCTTGTATGCCCCAGACCAGGACAAAATGGCGTTCATCACGACGATTGGGTTATATTGTTACAAAGTCATGCCATTTGGTCTCAAGAATGCAGGAACAACCTACCAGCGGCTGGTCACAAAAATGTTCAAGGATAAAATGGGAGACACAATGGAGGTCTACATCGACGACATGCTCGTTAAGAGCAAGAAGAAGGAAAATCACCTCTCAGACCTGTCAAAGACCTTCGAAATCCTCAGGAAGTACCAAATGAAGCTTAATGCGAGCAAATGTTCCTTCGGTGTCCAGTCAGAAAAATTTCTTGGATACTTAGTCAGCAAGAGAGGCATATAAGCTAATTCGGACCAGATCAATGCAATCAACAGGGTACAACCACCTCGAACAGTCGGAGATGTGCAGAAGCTCATTGGAATGCTCGCTGCCTTAAATCGCTTCATTTCCAAATCCTCCGAGAAGTGCAAGCCTTTTTTCCAGCTTCTAAAAGGAAATAAACCAATAAAATGGAGCCCGGACTTCTCGCGAGCATTGGACGAGCTCAAGTCTTACTTAAGCTCTCCACCGCTGCTTGTCATACCACAACCAACGGATTCTTTATACCTATAACTCTCGGTATCCAGTCACACTGCCAGTTCGACATTAATATGCGAGATCGAAGGAATCCAACACCCCGTTTACTACGCGAGCAATACCTTATTAGACGCCGAGCAAAGGTACCTGCCATTAGAGAAACTCGCCTTTGCACTAGTGATAGCCTCTAGGAAACAGAAGCATTACTTTGAAGCTCATACTATCATCATCCTTACATCGCACCCCCTTAAGGCGATCCTAAGGAAAGCGGATTTGTCGGGCAGATTGTCTAAGTGGTCAGTCGAGCTCGACCGGTTCGACATCCAATTTCAACCAAGGACCACTATTAAGGGTCAGATCCTTGCTAATTTCATAGATGAATTCACTGGCGAAGAACTCCCTGACCAACCTCAACCAACAAAACAAAAAGAGAACCCAGTAACAGTGAAAACCTGGAAACTATTCGTTAATGGAGCCTCCAACTCAAAGGGGGAAGGCGTAGGCATCGTCCTCATCACCCCAGAAAACACCATCCTTGAGCAAGGAATCAGGCTTGGATTTGCAGCCTCCAACAACGAAGCAGAATACGAAGCCCTAATAGCCGGTCTCCAAAAGGCACAAATTCTGGGAGCAAAATGTTTACAGGTGTTCGGCGATTCTCAACTAGTCTCCAATCAGATAAGCAGAGATTACAACGTGAAGGATGAAAGGATGGCAGCCTACCTCGCCCTGGTGAGGAAACTAATGACGAGCTTTGAGGAGATCAACATCAAGCAGTTTCCCAGAGGACAAAACAGTCATGCCGACGCCTTAGCAACCCTAAGCTCGGCAGTCGATTCTAGTCTTAAAATGGTCATTCCCATTGATTTCCTCACTTGTCCAAGCATTAACCACAACAGCAAGATGCCAAACGTGGAATAAATACTCCAGGTGGGATCAGCCCCCAGCTGGATCGACCCCTTAAGAGACTATTTACAGGAGGGTACGCTCCTCGAGGATAAGAAAATCACCCACCAGATAAGAGTCAAAGCTGCTCGCTTTCACTTATCCACAGGAGGCGACTTGTATAAGAATTCGTTCTCCGGTCCCTACCTTAGATGTGTCCACCCGAGCGATGTCGAGCAAGTGATGTGCGAGCTTCATGAAGGAATCTGTGGAAGTCATGTCGGAGGAAGGTCTCTAGCCTTTCGAGCAATGAATGAAGGCTATTGGTGGCCATATATGAAAAACGACTCCGCAGTATATGTCCGTAAATGCCCGAAATGCTCGCTTCACGCTCCAATGGTCCACCAACCAGCCAGCGACCTAAAATCCCTGACCAACCCGTGGCCCTTTGCCCAATGGGGGATGGACATCCTAGGACCACTACCCACTGCTGCCGGCAATCGTAAATACCTGTTGGTTGCAACTGACTACTTCACCAAATGGATTGAGGCAGAACCATTGGCAAACATCCGAGACGCTGACATGATAAGATTCATATGGAGGAATATAATCACTCGTTTTGAAATTCCTAGAACCATCATCACTGATAATGGGACATAATTCGAGAGTGGCCCCTTTCAGGACTTCTGTAACGAGCACGGGATCAGGCACAACTTTAGTTCGGTGGCCTACCCTCAGAGCAATGGCCAAGCAGAAGCTTCCAATAAAACTGTGATCGATGGATTGAAGAAGCGACTAGAGCGAGCCAAGGGCGCATGGGCAACCGAGCTACCCCATATCCTATGGGCATACCGAATAACTCCTCGGCGTATAACAGGAGAAACCCCATTTTCGCTAACATATGGCATGGAAGCAGTCATTCCACTAGAAGCGGGCTTGCCAACAATGAGATCCGACCTTGTCGACCAAGGCCAGAATGATGGGGCGTTGCTCACTGAACTCGACCTCGCCGACGAGCGTAGAGAACTGGCCGTGGTGAAGCTTGCGAGCTATCAGCAACAGCTCGCAAGGCATTACCACAAAAGGGTTAACCCAAAAAGATTCCAAGTTGGGGACTATGTTCTAAGGAAAGTCCTGGGCAACACAGTAAGGTTATCAGACGGTAAGCTAGGCCCAAACTGGGAAGGACCCTTTAAAGTAACTAGGGACGACTTTTAAGGTGCCTATCATTTGGAAACAATGGAGGGCAGAGAGATACCTCGAGCATGGAATGCAGCTAATCTCAAGAAATTCTATTTTTAAATTCTCAAGGAATTCTATTGTTGAATCTTTTTCTTGTATTTGTTATGTGAAAGGAATAGTTCATTCCCTTTATTACTAATGAAATCAATAAACTGCATTTTATCACACATATTCTTCCAAATCACAGGCACAATGGTCGATATAGCAGGGGAATATCCCTCCTCAAGTCATCGTCATGAAACACGAAAGACCTTTTAGACTTGCCCTTGGCAATATATAAAGCCCTACAGAGGATTCTTAGGCAATACGACCAGATTTTATACTGGCCATCAAACCTACTTTGGTTAAGCAAAATCCTGATCGGATGAAGACATCCAATACCAGGTGTGTCCTCGCCAATTGCCCTACTTAGGCCTAAGGGAGTGTGACAACACAACGTAAAAGGTAAAGTGGGGCATAATGGTATTTTGGTATTATACTGGACTGTAGGGACACTTGCATGGCAAAATAAAAAGGATTATCAAGTAGCAAGAATATAAAAAGATTGGATGAACACGTTTAGTCGGCAAAATCGCCCAAAACACGAATTTTTCATTGATCTCTTATATTTACAACAGTGATAATACATGTTTAGTCAGCGAAGCTCGCCCAAAGCATATACATTATCGAAAAGGACAAAAGAATAACAGCTTGTTATATTTACAAAAAAGATAATACACGTTTAGTCGGCGAAGCTCGCCCAAACCGTTTACATTATCAAAAGAAAAAACTTACAAAAAATTCAAGAAGGAGGAAGCCTCTGAGCAAGATAGTCTGCCACCCTAGCTCTTCGTCCATCATCAGGAGCAGGGACCAGCTCTTCCATAGCCTCATCTGCGTCCAACTCTAACAGTTGCCGAGGAATAGCATCAATAGGGATCCATCTATCATCCCTTCTGAATGGATTGGGCATCAGAGTGGAGGAGGACATCTCGTGACGATACCATAACACTGAGTTTCTCGGGAGCTGGAGTTCTTTCAAGGCACTCAACCACCATCTGATGAAAGAAAGTTTTTCAAACTCGAATAATCTTATGGGAGAATCTAGCCAGCCTTGGTCATAACCGTCAGCCCATGCTCGTCGAGGACCCTTCTTGAATAAATGCCTTAATCGAGTAACGTCCCTTTGAAGCCCAGCAGCAGTTACATATGCTCAGCGGACATCATCACAGAGCTCTTCTATCTCCTTATCCCGCTGTTCTTCTGCTTCCCTGTTCCTGCCCCTGGTGCTCCTGCCAGCTCGCGGGAGGGGAGGACGAGTAGAACCTCGCGGCATAGGAATATGTCCAGCTCGAGAAGACGAGGAGCCTTGTAGAACCGCTAAAACAGTGCTCGTCGCATGCTTTCTAAGTGGCAGGACTTCCCTCCTCAGGTTTTCATTCTCCTTCTACAGGAATTCCCCAACTTGATTTATCTCGGTGGCTTCTAGCAACCTTGCTCTCAGTACATTGGCTTCCTCTTGTACAGAGGCACCAATGCCTTCTATCTCCTGGAGCCTGTCCTTCAGCTTAGCAACTAGCTCGGACTGATCCTTATATTTTTGGTTCCTTGACTTAAGAGACTTGCAAAGCCTAACAAAGGTCTGACGAACCTGAGGACTGGCATTGGGACTAAGAGTCCTGCCCAATTGAGATGTGGTAGGAATATAGTCTTCTACATCAGTCAACTATAAGACATAAAAGGGCATGTGAAAGAGAAATCAATCAATGCATAAAAAAAAGAAGCCTTTTTTTTATTAATAAAGGTCAAGTACATCGAGCTGGAAATGAAAAAATTACAAGCAAAAGTACAAAAATAGACCTAAGGGAGGATTAACTAGCAACCTCAGGCTGCCCAGAGGTGGTTGGATGCTTCCCCTTATCATCAGTAGCAGAAGCGTCCCCCTCTACAGAGATGCCCTCATTAGCCTGGGCAAGACCAGCATCGGCAGGAGTTGTCTGAGAAGTAAGATCAACACCCTCGATGGCCGGGGAAGGGGCTTCTTCTTCCACGGTTGGCCTTGGACCCGGGTCATGCTCGTCGAATAGAGGAGACTCAGCGTCAACACCAGCAGCTAGGAGGGCCTTGTTCCAGCCCTTCTTGAAGTTCAAATGGATGATATAGCCTATTTAAACTTCGGTGTCTTCATAAGCAGCAGTCCATCTGGAGTTGTATGAGTCCTCCTTGATGGCGGCTACCTGGGACTCCTTCTCCTTCAGTTGCTCGGTCAGAGCCTTATTCTCCTCCACAACACCCAGCTTGGTCGAGCAGACTAGGTCATAGGCATGCCTCAACTCGCCCAGCTCCTTGATCGCAGCGTCCCTCTCTCGATTAGAATTTTTAAGGGCCAGGTCAGAAGAGGCACGGCCGGCATCAGCAGCCTTCAGATCAACCTCTAGCCGAGAACCCCTGACTTCCAGAGTGGACTTCTGCTACTCCAGCTCACCATTCATTCTCACTAACTCGTCCCGAGAATGGTAAAGCACAGCGAAGTCCATCACAAACTTCCAAAAACAAAAGAAGAAATCAAGAAGGAGAAATAATTAAAACCTGTTAAGAAATTAAAAAAGGGAGAGAACCTTATCAAGGCTAGTCTCTGGCTAGCCTAAAGGGCTAATTGATCAGACCCCAGCGCCCTCTGGCGATCTGCAGGAAGAACTGCCCTCTCAAGCAATGCAGGATCCAGCTGAGGGGAAGTGGCAACCGAGGCCCCCTCGGGCAAAGCTGACACCGGGACCAAGGCTTTCCCAGCCTTCGTCCTCGACTCTATCTTCCTCCTCTCTTCCTCTCCTCTACCTTCTTCTTTTTCTCCACCTTCTTTCTCTCCTCCTCCTTCTTTATCTCCCTCTCTCTCACCTGTTCTTCCTCTCTCTTCTTCCTCTCTTGCTCCTGAGTGGACCGAGAACCAGTAGCCACGGCCCCAGAAGAAGACTTTTGTTTCTTTGACCTCTGTGTAAGAAGCACATGATCCCCGTCATCATCGTCTCTAATCAGATTATTCCTTGGAGGCATCTCTTCGCCTGAACTACTAGAAGTGATCGACGATCCTCGAGCTTCAGAAGAACTACTATTGTCAGAGCTCCCTCCACCCAAATTTCTCGCATCTCTCACAGACTCACTCTCAGGATTGCTCTCCTCTTCGTCCAATTGGATAGGCTCAGCAGTAGTCTCTCCGAAAGAATCAAACTCTGGAACACTATCCACAGGCCGTGCTATGAAGCTGGAGCCTGCGTTCTTGTA
Organism: Sambucus nigra; assembly: GCA_949130495.1. Taxonomy (NCBI): domain Eukaryota; kingdom Viridiplantae; phylum Streptophyta; class Magnoliopsida; order Dipsacales; family Adoxaceae; genus Sambucus; species Sambucus nigra. The sequence continues at coordinate 74,693,895 of OX422210.1, read as the reverse complement.
CTCGAGCAAAAAGGCAACAGACCTGGGGTGCTCGCCATCACCCAGAGGCTCCCTGATATTCCAAGCTTTCACCAACTCCGAAATACGGACCTCGCTGAGAGCAGGCTCCAAATTCTTTATCCTCGCTGTGGAAGAAAAAGCAAAGAAAGGTTAGAAAAGTCACAAGTCAGCAAAGGTTGAAATAACAGTACAATGTCTACCTATATATTCTTCCCCGTAAAAAGGGACAGTGAACCTCTCAAACCTCGACCCATCAAACTGGGGAGGGAATTGCCAATTCCTAACAAGGAAACCCTCTTACCAGTAGTCCTTATGGGAATCAATTAGGTTTAATACCAATACCCTATCAGGACTCCTAGCTTTGAGGTATAAGACACCTGAGCTAGTTCGAGAGAAGGAATAACAGAAACAAATCTCAGAAAGTCCTAACCTAGTACCATACAACTGGTTTATTCTATGGACGCCATTTACTATCTTCCACACATTGGGCGAGCACTGTGCGGGAACAATACTGAAATAACCAAAAAAATGCATAAATAGATCATTAGGGGGAAAAGTGAGTCCCCCCTGGGAGAGCAACAAGACATGGATCCAGTGGGCATCCTCTATATCCCTAACGTTCCTAGGAGGGGAGGCACACCATTCAATATCTACCCACTCAGGAATATTATAGAACTTCCTGAACTCAGAGATTGACCTATTTCCAATCTCCGCCATTGAAAAACTCAAAGAAACTCTACAAACCAAAGAGAAAGTGCATACAAAGGGCACGAGAAACTTACAAAACAGAAGATCGGTTCGAGTGATGAAGAAGCACGAGCTCAAGACGACTAAAAAGAAATGAGAATGGGGATTCAGAGAAGAAGGTACAAGGCACTAGAGTTCTCATAAGAAGGAAAAGTACTAGAAAGGCTGAAACGATGGATGAATAGTGGCTATCCCAACAAGCCTTCAATTCTAATCATAGTGCACGGATAGCGAAGTGGGTGTCGCCAAAGCAACTGCACATTTTCGAAGAATCACAAATCAGCCATGATGGTTGCTCATTTAAATCCATTGGACCCATAAACATGGCCCAACAAATTTAGGGGCAAATTGTGGGTACCCGAAATAAAGAACTATGGGCCTGGACGAGTAGCCCAGTCCTGGCGCCCCAAAGTCCAGGCCCCTCATCTTTTATAATTGATCCAGTCTCCCCCCACGATCCCATGAAGGGAAGTTATGGGAGAAATGGAAAACGTGGAGGAACCCATCACCCCCACTCATCTACATGCACATGTATATATTAAACCCTAGGTCCGGGGCAAAAGGACAAGTTGTATTCTCTGTAATCACTCTCCGGAGTATATATAAATAATATCGACTGCACCACCGTGGACGTAGGCACATCTTGGCTGAACCACGTACATCCTTTGTTGTGTGATTGGCATCTTGTATTCCTTGTTCTCTTCTTGATAATCTTTCTCTCATATTTATTTGTGTTGCATTATAATTGCTTCTACACCAGGATAGTGCAGAATTATTGAGAGTTGTTTAGGTGTAATTATTTTAACATTAGGGAGGGTGAGTTTACCTTGAAGATTACGAGAGAGAGATAATTGTAATTGTAAATGCGTCGAGATTATTAAGTGATAAATACTTACGATATTAGTTCTAACGATATGAAACTTATAAGATAAAAATTAGTGGTTACGTTTGGGACTTCTTATGATTATGTATTAAGGGTTTTCGGGTGACATATTATCCTTATATATATTACGAGAGAAGAAATATCGTAATTTAAAATACGTTGATAGTATTTAGTGATGGTAATACTACGCATGGAATGTGACATTTGGTCTGTGTGTATACCATTTGATTTGATGAGTTGTGTGTATACCTATATTTGATAAATTTTGTGTATGACATACCTTGCTGCTTGTTATCGCGGGGGGTTGTGTAGAGACGGTCTTATCCTGAGTGACCTTCTGGGGGATATTTGACTTGTATCTCAGAACATAGGACTGTGAAGACTTATTTGTGAGTTGATAAGTCAGCTGACTATGGGAGCGTAGGTATGTGCGTGACCCATAGGTATGTGAACTATGTTCGCCGCCAATATGTGTGATTTCTTTATATGGTTCATGGGAGATTTCCGAATAGATAGTCCTTATTTGAGTACGAGATGTACCGGGACATGATAACAGAGAATCCAATGCACTACAGGTGTATCCTTGGGGTATTGTGTTAGTGTGTGTGTATATATATATATATATAGTAGTGAGGGATATATATATGTATGCTTGTGGTATATCTACAATGGAATAATTGAAGGCTATTAAGGTAGTGAAACCTTTTATAACATAAATAGTGAATGCTTGACTTTAGTGTGATAACACTTATTTAAATGATAAATGTTGAGATCAAATACAGAATACTACTACGAGGGTTAAATAGAAGGGTAAGCCTTTTCCTAGTTAGAAGTGTGTCAGATGGCTAGGATGGATTAGATGTGCGTTAGGCATGCACACTAGTTGAGAGGTGAGAATCTCATGTGAGAGTTCGAACTAACATGCATATAATACTTGCTTTAATGCAGTTTTAAATACTTGCTAATAAATATTTTTAAAACATCGGGCTCTGACCCGTCTCTTACATCTCTTCTCTCTTTTGCTATATATATATATATATATATATATATATATTAGTACAGGTTCCCAACCACATGGACACCAGTTCTAGATACTTGGATAGTTTGCCGACCTGCAGCTGTTGTGGAAGTTGCGGGTCATTGAGATTAGACGCTTCTCTCATTTCATTCAGTTCCTAGTTCAGATATTTCAGTGTGGGCATGTGTCTCCCATTCTCATTAGCGGGGTTGTACTCAGTTTCCCGTGTAGTTATTTTCAGTTGGATTGAGTATTTATTATGGTTTATTTTATGACTTTGAACTGAAAGGTTTTATCCAGTCTTAATTATTCAGTATTTGTTTCAGTCAGTATTCATCTCGTGTATGGTTTGTAATCATATGTTCAGAAATTAAATGAATTAATTGATTTCAAGTTTAATTGGAAAATGTTTTGACACTAACTTAATTAAATGTTAGGTAATTAATTGGATTTAGGTTTTCAACAGTGATGCTAAGAATGAACCAACCGAACATTCTGTTATAAATTTTATAAAGGACTGATCACTCGATATTTAATTGGGTGGGGTGTCACAGGTGGTATCAGAGCATCAGTATCTAGAGTCCTTTAGGATCTGTATGGCTTACTACGTTTCAGCTTAGCGTTCTTTGATGTGGAGCCTTATTCTAGGAAGTGTTGTATTCCACCGCGTATGCGATTTATGCTCTCCTGCGATTTATTTTAGTGAATCCGATTCATATGCGAGAGTGATTGGACTTCTTACTCCGAACAATATGGGATGACCAATGAAGGCCATTAGCAGGACTGTAGGAGGAGGAAAATAATTGAAAGTTGTGAAGCATTAGGGAAACGGTGATCGCGATAGAAGTCACCAACAGTAATATCTAAGTATGATGGGCCAATGGAGGGAGCTAATCCAAAGGCAATAATGTAAAGTGGAGTGCAGTAACACTCAGAATTTTAAATTCAGAAGAAATTTTTCTAGCTCAGAGAAACGACAAAGAGTAACAATAGAAAATCAAATCGAGATATTGGGTGCAGGTTGACCGTTTAATCTTCCACCAGTTGGTCAGGTAAGGACCGATTGTAAAGGATGAGTTAACTTGGTAAGCGAGCTTCGTAACCGAAGTAGGAGTCATGGAAGATAAAAAGGGTTCGTAAGTTGAAATGGGCTCGTGGGTGGAATGCCCTAGCGTGAATGGGAGGTGCGACTAAGGTGACTAGTGTCAATGCCGTCAAAGTATATGTTTATTAGAATATGTCAATGCCCTAGAAGAAAGGGAGCCAGTAGAGTTATGATACCTAGCCGAAGGGTAAGGTTGAATTCAATAGTGTTAGTAGAATATCACTAGAACGTATACCTAGTGGGGGAAACCTATTTAAATGATATGATTAAATCTTAACGAAATGGTGATGGATTCAATCAAGACCAGCGGGTCGACCATGTGTTCCATTTGCCCTGTAGAGCACAAGGAACAACGAAAATAACAACTGGGAGTTAAGACTGCCAGGTCCGAGAGAAGGACATCCCAACAAAGCCAGGAGGACCAGTGAAAGGGAAATTACCCTGTATGTAGAGATAAGGGTTACCAGTATTGAATGTGATCACTTCAGAAGTGAAATTGATAGTATCAGGAGTAATAAATCGTGCCTGTAAGGCATACCAGTTGGAAAAGTAAAATGTTCAGTGTAGGAATCGAGTCAAGAGAATTGGGCCCAAGAACTAATAACTCGAGAGTAGTGGGTCTAGTTAGGACTGTGACACCCCGCCTAATTAAATACCGAGCGATCACTCCTTTATTAAATTAAAATCAAGGTGAACAGTTGGTTCATTCTTAGCATCACTGTCGTAAAAATACTTTTCCAATTTAAGAACCCTAAATAATTAACTTAAGTGTCAAAACCATTTAAAACCTTATTCTCATTTTATTAAATCCGGTTATAAAGCCTTAAACCATTAACGTCTAAAGAGTCACACAATAAGTAGAAGAATAAAATGAACATTCAAGAGTTTACCCAACAATAATAAATACCAACATTAAAATACTAAGGAAAACATCCTGACATTTATAATCCCGAAATAAAGATACTGAAATATAAAAGAATTACAATCTCTGACAATACCAACTAAATAATGGAAAAGGGCGACACATGCCCCACTGGATAAAACTGAACTATGAGTAGAGTCAACAATGAGGTGGTCTAAGCAATGGCCTGCAACTTCCACAAAAGCTACAGCACGTTCCATCCCAAGAATTCCAAGTAAGACGCCCCTGTGGCTGGGCACCTGTAATACATATATATATATATATACACAAGAGAGAAGAGGTGACAACAAACGGGTCAGAGCCCGAATGTAAAGCAGTTTTAAAATAGTTTAGCAAGTATTTAAAATGCTACCGGCTATTGCAACAGTCATATTAATATGCGACACTCTCATGAGAATTCTCACCTCTCATCTGGTGTGCACATCTATCGTACTAATGAACCTCATTTATCTCTCTAACTTATTCTCCATAAGTTTTAACCTGTGGAATTAAGGTTATGATATTCACTTTAGAGAAGTCTATCTCTTCAAAATTTCTTTCGTTGTTTTAGAATAATTTCGTATTGTTATAACGTTTCTGAATACTTACAGTGAAGTTGATAAATTTCATACTTTACTTAACTACTATTTTACTCAGTAGAAAGTTCTCATATATTTACACGTATACATATTAATCACTCGTATAATATATATACAAACAGCACCCCACATAAAATCTATGGTGCTAGACTTCCACATATAAGTATAAATATACCATTCACTCATAAATGTATATATACTAACGGCACCCCACATAAAATCTATGGTGCTGGCATACTCTGCTATCAAGTCCCCGTATCACACAAACTAAGGGAAATACTAGTTCGGAATCACTCACGAACTGTATTAACACATACACAAACAATATTGAGGCGAAGCATAGATTCTGAGTCTCTAAGAGGAAAGCACATACCCGCGTCTCTTCGGACCGTCTGAACTATCATTCCGATAGCCTGTACCAAGGATATCTATCTCCTAGGGTACGAATCAATATCCCCCAAAAAGGCACACGAGATAAGATCGTCCCAGCGCGGTAACCTCAGGGATAGCAAGTAGCGTGGGTATGTTTTCACACAGATATAATATATGCATAATCACCCAATCATATATATATATATATATATATACACATAACATTATTAAATTAGGTGCGCTCACGACCCATAATTATAATTGTCCGTTATTACACATTTTACTCAATTATATCGTAAAACGACCTCATTCCTTTTATTCTCGTAATTAAGTCATTTTTAACTCACTCCTCGTCTCTCGAAGTATTTCCTTTATCTAAGTACAATTTCAGTAGGCCCTCTCTTGCCTTCTAATCCAACTTTATAGATGTTTTGATTATTTAATCACCACACGTATGATTTCTTAAGTCTGAAAGTCTCCCCGTTTACCCTTTATTTCCATTCACATTAAAGTTCCAATTTATGGGATTTCTCTTGACCCTATTGGTCCTCTTTATGTTCCATTATATTCAAACAAACCTAATCAAGGTTTACTACGCATAAAATCGGATTAAGCTAACACGAGAAAAAATGCAGTTTTCCCAGGAGGGTCGATCGATCGATGAAATGGGTCGATCGATCGATGCTCTGGGCTCGATCGATCGATCAAGCAGTTATGCAGATTCTGCAGCCAACCCAGTTACGGGATTCTCACCCCAAACTCCTCCAAATCATCATATTATAGTCCCAAACTCCCAATCAATTATACTATAAGTGTCCTATACCCATATAAACAATTTTTTGCGTAACACATGCGGATTTTCCTCAAGAATCATGGGTTAAAAAGGGTCAAACTCTACATAATTCTTATGAACCCTAATATCTCCTTTAACTTAATTCCTTTCATTCTTTTTCCAGATTTTCTATCTCTAATATCATGGAATTTCGTGGCTCAACCTCTACATATGAAATAGATTTCCAGAAACATGATCTATATCATTATAACATGCAATTTGTGTCTCCAATTAATGTTTTTCTTCAAGAATACTAATCTAATCAACCTAAGACTAATATAAAAGGATGCATTAACTTGATAAAAGCAAGATAGATACTTGCCTGGAAAATTTCAGTTCTGATTTGCGGACGGTTTTGGTGTGGTCGCGTTCCCCGTTGCGCGATCTACGCGTTGGTGGTGACGGCGATGCAATCGGAGGTGTTCTTGGCCTAGAACTCCTTGGAGAGCTTCTCCTCTTCCTCTCCAATGGCCGTCATTAGTATTTCATTGTGTTAGCCCTAAAGGATGACAGTTTCCATCTGATATTACCCTATAAAATTCGTGGGTTTAATTACCCATAATTACCAAATGTCCAAAACGCCCTCCCGGGGTGCTAATTAAGCGTAAAAACGCCCCGAGACCCAAACTAAACCCTCGGGTACACTTTTCTGACTATCTCGACCCTTCCGGACACATTGGCGCACTCAAAACGACCATACGGACAACTAATAAAATATTCACTTTTAGTTAACAATATTTACTCCCGACACGACACAGGCGCATCCCGACTTAAATTTTCATAATTGTCATTTTTTTCACCCGTGACAATATTATAAAAATAAATCTCATATATTACTATACTCATCCAGTAATATTCAACAAATATCAAATTTCCAATAATTACTAACTCTCGTCACGCTAGTAAATATTTAAAGCAACATTCCGGATGAAAATTAAATTAATTTATCTCAATTAAATTTAATTAATCCCATAATTTAAAAGCTATAAAAATATGGGGTATTAGATACTCCCCCCCTAATAACGGAATTTCGTCCCGAAATTCGGAAAATAAGGCCTATCAGGTAGCACAATTCTGGATATCCTTTTCCGTACACAAACTAACTACACATTACGGCTCAATCACTATAGCCCTTTCTTCACAGCAGCATTGCTTTACATTCTCATTGGAGACACTTCACATTGTGCTCCCAATCGACAACATTCACATAGGTCATGCCTATACGTTATAAATTTCATTATCTCACTATCATTAGGAGGCCGCACCTCACTACATGATAAATACTCGGATTTATTCATATACAAAACTCCCATTTTGAGAAAATATTACGAACATTTGATCGCTTTTGCTCGCCTAAAACAGTCGTGGAATTTCTACCACATTTATCGGATGTTCTCTCGACCGATCCAAAAATAAATGCTGATTATCTACTCACCTCTAAACATACGGAAGGAGAATAGTCGAGGTTCTTCCCTAACAAAACCTTAATAAGCACCTCGTACACGACAAACATGTACGAGGGCTTCTACAGAGCATTCCTGAAATCATCGTACCAAGATTCCAAAATCTCCTTCACATGACTCCACTAATCTGTAATCACCGTGCCCCTACTCCCTGGCAAAGGGTGATACATCCTACTCAAAATGGAACCTTATCTCCGTGGGTTCCCGAAATCCCATATCAAAGGTGGGATTCACAAATCTCATCCTGATTCAGAAATTTATACTGCGCCGGACTATGCACTGGCGCGATCCCTCCTTTCAAAGGAAGTCTGGAGCATACTAGTTAATATTGTAAGCCATCCCAAAGCAATATCAATCACTTCCTTCTCGACGACTTAATTCACATGTTCGGGAATAACCCTTGATCTTGTTTTGACGATGGCAACCCATCCAAGAACTATACCGACTTTACCGACCTCTTCCAAATTCAGGAATTGTAGCTAAACACAAAATTCTTTGGTTGATTCTCCTCTTTCAACCCAACCTTACCCATGGGCGGCGTATGTAAAGACTATCACTACGTCCCTCTAAACATCGATTCTTCCTTGAAATATCTCACATTAAGTGACACGTAATACTCCCCTTCCTTCCTGGTAGTATGCCGAAAGTTCCACCCGTGCTCTTCTCTCCACGAAGCTCACTTTTGGACCTCTTATACCATACCAACATCATCACCCTTTGTATGTGCAAGTCGCTCTCATACTTGCCTACTAACAACTCCGCTCCAAGTGCTCTTCATAATCATTTAATTCTGCTCCATTCAAGGAATACACTTCTTAAATGACTTCCCACAGTCTTCCAATTCAAATTTGGGTGTGCTATTCTAATTACACACCTATGTATGGATTATCGCCCCTCATGTGACGTTTAATCCACTATATCACTTCCACTTCGTTCTGTTAGCCCCACAAACACATTTTCCACACGTCCATTGCCACGCCCCTTCATCTTGGACGAGTTTTAACATCAATTAACCAGGATGTCTACACACCCTATAAATCGGGCATACTAGCGTATGCATCACATACACTCCATACTAATAAACAAATTCTTTGTCTTTCTCTGGTGCTTGTAGCGTGATTATAACACTTTAATCACCCTAAAAATTAAGATTCTGAATCTTCCTTATCATCGTTCCACCCCTCAACTCGCGGGGTAACGTTCAATGCTTTCTTACCTCACAACCGGCTCCAATGGCTTTAAATAAAAATTCAACTTCCAACTTACATGCATAATTACTTGATCCCATTTCGACCAGGGTACCGAACTCATGGAATAGTGACCAAACGTCTCCCTATTTCTAGCCTTATGCTAAGTTTCATGTGTGGGATGTCTCGCAAAGCGAAATCCAAACAAGGAACCCCCCGATACACTACTACCTAGCATTGTCGATTATCGAAATCCGTTAGGTCCTCCGTCCATAGCATATACACCTTTATTCCGTCCCTTGACAAAAAAGTTACAATTTCTCCCGTAATTATGCTTAACAAAGAACGTTTCACTAATTGCACTATTGTTCAGTATAGGTTGGTGGTAATAGCATTCCATAAACCTCGAATACATACAATCGAAATTCTCGAAATTCCTTTCCCTAATAATAGGGGTATAAATATTAACTCCCACATCTCTAAAGGATAAATATAACAATGCACTCTTCCTATCACTAAGTCCGGAGTGCTAAACATAATACTGAGTCAAACCTTTTCGCTCAACGGTAAATCCCGATACATACGGAATTATACTGACAAAGTCTATACATACTTTGGCATCGAATATCTCGAGCCCACTATTTCCTCCGAAGTCTCTAGGATAGATAATATAAGTGCAAGTCCAACTTTCTCACAGGTAAAGCCTCGCCAAAACAAACATAAAACATGTTGCGCTAATGCAACCACTCCGATAGCCTTGCAATAAATGCCCATTATCGTACTAACCATTTATATAATGTTTTAACAAAGATAATATCATACTCGTGTATCGCATCACTACAACGAGTAGCCTCAATAAAGTACAAAACACTGTTAATATACTCATTCATCCTCCGCGGATAACACTAAAGAAAAATCTCGCTACACTAGGGAAAAATATTCACATTTTAATAACGTTTAAAATGATATGCATTAAGCTCGTCTCACATGCTAATCTGGCAAGGAACAAAATATAGTGACTCGCTCGTGTCACATAAACACGCCTCATCGTCTGAGGATACAACTTACACTTCTACCTTGTCAATCGTCTTGACTGCGCAAATGGTTTTCGAACGTAACACGTCTACTCAAACCAAACAAAATTACTTTAATCGTTTCCTTTTACTAGGCACCGTATTCTTATCCTTTTTCTCACTTTGGGACATATTATCGTGAGCGATCTCACTCCGCACAAAATACCTCAACACATAATCCACTTATCACCTGTCCTACTAACCAGGTTAGGGTTGTCCTTCTCTCGGACTTTAGTAAACTCGATTCCTGTTAACCATCCCGGTTGTTCCCTTAGCTTTTGGGGCCATAAAGATCATGTTACTGTCTATAATAGTACTTACTGAATTTACCATCACTTGGTAAGAATTTAATTATTTGAAGCCATTAAATGGGTCCCCCAATGTGTATCCACATCCCTTTGTGGTGCTACACTACCACCCTCGTATTCAGTCTTATTCTCGACTAACTTCTTCGATTCCTTTAAGCTTCCCACACAAGGAGCATTATCATCTTTATTGACAAAATGCAACATTGTCAACCTCTGAATCATCCATCCATCAGAATTTCCTCCTCGAGTATTATCAATTATTATTACGAGTTGGTCTCCCACTTGGAGTCGTTTCCTCCACTCGTATCTACCTCTTTCGATACAAAATTTGCTAACGATTAGGGTTCATATCCGTAATTGGACTTCTGTCATGCCCTCCTGCGATGAGTTCAGAACCACGTTTGCTTCTCATCCTGAACAGTTGAGGAAAGGAACATACGGTCAACACTGTACCTAGGGTTCTCCTATAGGCATAGCATTTCACTTCTAAAATTGGTGGTTGACTCCAACCATTATAACTTCATCCCGAAAGCCAAGAAAAATTTTCTCTAAATTTTCACTTCCAGTTTGCCACACTCCGTCCTATTTTTAAGCCTTTGGGTACTTTACCTCCTTTGTTAAAGACACATAATTTCCGCATTTCTAGAATATCCCACTAACGGTCTCTACACGTTTTTGTAATACGTTGGGTAAGTTTACCCTCGCACCTCATTTGACTATAACAGCATTTGGAAATCACTGTTGCGCCTTAGTCGCCTTTCTAGTCTTAGCTTCTCATGCCATAATGGAGGTGACCTCGACTACGGTCATCATCCTCGGATATATTTTATAATCTCAACTGAGCCCTGCCTCCTGATGTACGCTTAACGGTCCTCTTCTGACATCCGTCATCGCTCGGCACACGCACACATCCGAACGAAATTAAATTTTCACTAATGTATTCACATTATATCAGGAGAACGAAGTCTCGTAAAAGAAAACGACAATCCTAAACATAGGGCTCTATAACAAACAAAGCAACGCTGAAAGCATAATAAGCCGTACAGATCCTAAGGACACTAGAACCTGATGCTCTGATACCACCTGTGACACCCTGCCTAATTAAATACCGGGCGATCACTCCTTTATTAAATTAAAATCAAGGTGAACAGTTGGTTCATTCTTAGCATCACTGTCGTAAAAATACTTTTCCAACTTAAGCACCCTAAATAATTAAGCTAAGTGTCAAAACCATTTAAAACCTTATTCTCATTTTACTAAATCCGGTTATAAAGCCTTAAACCATTAACCTCTAAAGAGTCACACAATAAGTAGAAGAATAAAATGAACATTCAAGAGTTTACCCAATAATAATAAATCCCAACATTAAAATACTAAGAAAAACATCCTGACATTTATAATCCCGAAATAAAGATACTGAAATATAAAAAAATTACAATCTATGACAATACCAACTAAATAATGGAAAAGGGCGACACATGCCCCACTGGATAAAATTGAACTATGAGTAGAGTCAACAATGAGGTCCTCTAAGAAATGGCCTGCAACTCCCACAAAAGCTACAACGCGTTCCATCCCAAGAATTCCAAGTAAGACGCCCCTGTGTCTGGGCACCTGTAATACATATATATATACACAAGATAGAAGAGGTGACAATAAACGGGTCAGAGCCCCAATGTAAAGCAGTTTTAAAATAGTTTAGCAAGTATTTAAAATGCTACCGGCTAATGCAACAGTCATATTAGTATGCGACACTCTCTTGAGAATTCTCACCTCTCATCTGGTGTGCACATCTATCGTACTAATGAACCCCATCTATCTCTCGAACTTATTCTCCAGAAGTTTTAACACGTAGAATTAAGGTTATGATATTCACTTTAGAGAAGTCTATCTCTTCAAAATTTCTTTCGTTGTTTTAGAATAATTCCGTATTGTTATAACGTTTCCGAATCCTTACAGTGAAGTTGATAAATTTCATACTTTACATAACTACTATTTTGCTCAGTAGAAAGTTCTCATATATTTACACGTATACATATTAATCACTCGTATAATATATATACAAACAGCACCCCACATAAAATCTATGGTGCTAGACTTCCATATATAAGTATATATATACCATTCACTCATAAATGTATATATACTAACGGCACCCCACATAAAATCTATGGTGCTTTCATACTCTGCTATCAAGTCCCCGTATCACACAAACTAAGGGAAATACTAGTTCAGAATCACTCACGAACTGTATTAACACATACACAAACAATATTGAGGCGAAGCATAGATTCCAAGTCTCTAAGAGGAAAGCACATACCCGCGTATCTTAGGACCGTCTGAACTATCATTCCGATAGCCTGTACCAAGGATATCTATCTCCTAGGGTACGAATCAATATCCCCCAAAAAGGCACACGAGATAAGATCGTCCCAGCGCAGTAACCTCAGGGATAGCCAGTAACGTGGGTATGTTTTCACACAGATATAATATATGCATAATCACCCAATCATATATATATATATATATATATATATATATATATATATATATATATATATATATATATATATATATATATATATATATATATATATATATACACACATAACATTATTAAATTAGGTGCGCTCACGACCCATAATTATAATTGTCCGTTATTACACATTTTACTCAATTATATCGTAAAACGACCTCATTCCTTTTATTCTCGTAATTAAGTCATTTTTAACTCACTCCTCGTCTCTCGAAGTATTTCCTTTATCTAAGTACAATTTCAGTAGGCCCTCTCTTGCCTTCTAATCCAACTTAATAGATGTTTTGATTATTTAATCACCACACGTATGATTTCTTAAGTCTGAAAGTCTCCCCGTTTACCCTTTATTTCCATTCACATTAAAGTTCCAATTTATGGGATTTCTCTTGACCCTATTGGTCCTCTTTATGTTCCATTATATTCAAACAAACCTAATCAAGGTTTACTACGCATAAAATCGGATTAAGCTAACACGAGAAAAAATGCAGTTTTCCCAGGAGGGTCGATCGATCGATGAAATGGGTCGATCGATCGATGCTCTGGGCTCGATCGATCGATCAAGCAGTTATGCAGATTCTGCAGCCAACCCAGTTACGGGATTCTCACCCCAAACTCCTCCAAATCATCATGTTATAGTCCCAAACTCCCAATCAATTATACTATAAGTGTCGTATACCCATATAAACAATTTCTTACGTAACACATGTGGATTTTCCTCAAGAATCATGGGTTAAAAAGGGTCAAATTCTACATAATTCTTATGAACCCTAATAACTCCTTTAACTTAATTTCTTTCATTCTTTTTCCAGATTTTCTATCTCTAATATCATGGAATTTTGTGGCTCAACCTCTACATATGAAATAGATTTCCAGAAACATGATCTCTATCATTATAACATGCAATTTGTGTCTCCAGTTAATGTTTTTCTTCCAGGATACTAATCTAATCAACCTAAGACTAATATAAAAGGATGCATTAGCTTGATAAAAGCAAGATAGATACTTGCCTGGAAAATTTCAGTTCTGAGTTGCGAACGGTTTTGGTGTGGTCGCGTTCCCCGTCGCGCGATCTACGCGTTGGTGGTGACGGCGATGCAATCGCAAGTGTTCTTGGCCTAGAACTCCTTGGAGAGCTTCTCCTCTTCATCTCCAATGGCCGTCATTAGTTTTTCATTGTGTTAACCCTAAAGGATGACAGTTTCCATCTGATATTACCCTATAAAATTCGTGGGTTTAATTACCGATAATTACCAAATGTCCAAAACGCCCTCCCGGAGTGCTAATTAAGCCTAAAAACGCCCCAAGACCCAAACTAAACCCTTGGGTATACTTTTCTGACTATCTCGACCCTTCCGGACACGTTGGCGCACTCAAAACGACCATACAGACAACTTATAAAATATTCACTTTTATTTAACAATATTTAGTCCCGACACGACACAGGCGCGTCCCGACTTAAATTTCCATAATTATCATTTTATTCACACGTGACAATATTATAAAAATAAATCTCATATATTACTATACTCATCCAGTAATATTCAACAAATATCAAATTTCCAATAATTACTAACTCTCGTCACGCTAGTAAATATTTAAAGCAACATTCCGGATTAAAATTTAATTAATTTATCTCAATTAAATTTAATTAATCCCATAATTTAAAAGCTATATAAGTACGGAGTATTACAAGGACGAACGTAGTCCTCAGTAACTGTAGAATACCGTATTTCAGGGTCAACGGGGCCTAGGAAATCAAGGGAGGGCCAGTAAGGCATTAATTCAGGCCTAGAGATATGGGGCCAATGTATCGATGTCGAGCGAGTGAGCCGTAAGACAAAATAATTTACCCACCAAAAAGGAAGGGAAAATCTAATGAATTGAATCCGAAAGGTATAACGATTATAGATAATTATGGGTCATAAAATGTGCGTACGAGGACCCTACGATCAGGATAGAGTGATGGAGGTTTGGTTCATCCTTGTGAATAAATGATGAGTTCAAGTGACGTGGGTGTGTCACAACATATGTGAATAGTTAACACAAAGAATTTGAGTGTGCATTCGGTTTAGTGGGTACGCTGGCGACATCAGCCTTATTATGTAAATGACTACCATTTGGTAGCGAGATT
Source organism: Sambucus nigra (assembly GCA_949130495.1). Taxonomy (NCBI): domain Eukaryota; kingdom Viridiplantae; phylum Streptophyta; class Magnoliopsida; order Dipsacales; family Adoxaceae; genus Sambucus; species Sambucus nigra. Next base: position 74,678,740 of record OX422210.1, on the reverse strand, counting down.
TTCGTGCCACCTGAGGGGAGGTGCAAGTGTGGACACTAAGAGAAATTTATATATGGTATTATGTAACGATTCGTGCTCCTATGAGTGTTATGATAGTAGAGCATATTATGATTATATTGTACGGTTACTAGTTACTGAGGGTTTGAACGGTAGTAAATTGTGTGATAAGACTATCTTACTAAAAAATTTAAATTTTAAATATATGGTTTTAGCGAGGCATTACCCGAAAGACGGATGAGCCTGCATATGTGTTGTATTGTATTGTAGACTTCAGTGAGTATGTTGTCGTACTATGTTGATCCCGGTGAGCAGGGATGTTCTACTGATGTGATTCAGGGTATATTGACTTATTATAGAGAGGAGAGATATAGCTCCTTAATTATATAGCGCTAATAACTTGTGATCGGGAGAGAGCCGAATTGTATGCCGTCTTTAGTGACATGAAAGTAGACGAGTAGAGTTTTATGTTCGTAGATGGTAATTCAGGGATATATGTTATGGAGTAAGGACTTAACAGATCTCGACGACTAGCAGTGTTAGGTAGTAGTGTATTGGGGGGTTCCTTGTTTGGATTTCACTTTGCGAGACATCCCACGCATGAAACTTAGCCAATGTTGGAAGTTGGAAGAAGTTTGCCTTTAGTACATGGATTTAATATCGTAGTGATTGCAATATTCGTAGTTATAGCTGTGAATTAATGGTTATATTATAAACCAAGGCCGATAGAGCCCTATAAGATTAACATGTGATAATGTTACCAAATCGTTGACCCCATGAGCAGACCGTTGGGACAACCTAATATATGATTAGGTGGAAAAGGTAGGGTGACTGAGTAGGACCTTACCATATAGTCATGCCAAGTATGTGGGGAATAATTTGTTATTTATATAAAACGTCTAGTACGGTGGTGCTGCAATGCACAAAACATAGGGTGTATGGGCGCCCTAGATAGTTGAATTATAGTATTTTCCATAATTGAGAATTGGGGCACAATGCGTATTGCGAGAGGTAACTGAATGTAGAAGAGTGTGACTTCAGAACTTAGCTGTTTGATGGGTTAGGGAAGTTAGGATCGTTAATTCCTAGATTTTCCACGAGGATAGTATAGGAAAAATCCGATAAAGTTTAACTCGGGGAAGTTGAAACTTACTTGATAGGACATGGATAGAGCATGTTTCACGAGAATCTGAAGCTTAGAGAGAGGGGGAAGGACTTGCGACATGCAGTGATTACACTGTCGCATAAGCCATAGATATGGATGTGGTTATAAGAAAGGTAAAATGCATAATGATATAAAGCCGTAGTAGTGATGACATAAGCAAAGAAAGACATTACTGAGCTCCAATCGGAAGTGGACCATTAGGAAATAATACAGTTCCTTCAGCATTAGGAATTCCTTGGTAGTAATGGGATAGTGAATCCCTGAACCATTAAAAAGTTAATTACTTCACATTGGGATCACGACCCTATGTGGGTGAAAATGGGTCGGGTAATTAAAGTAGGTCACATTATGCTAAGTTAGGACAAATCATAACGTGTAACAGTAAACCTCAACCATTATTCCTGGGATAGTAAGGTCATATGGGGTACAGTTAGAGTTTTTGCCTGATAGATTCAAGAGAGTTATGACTCGATTATTGTGAAGAGTTTTTGAGAGGCCATGAATATCGAGATGAGAACATATCCGGCCTAACACACTCGCAGACGAATGGGAAGACTATGAGTTCTAGTTACACATTGCGAGGAATGTTGTATTTCCAATTATGGGAAGGTTTAGTGTAATATCTTCCACTGGTGGAGTTAGTGTAAGACTACTCCCCTCAGCTGATTATCGATAGGATTTCCTTTGAGGCTTTATATACCAATTCTTGTCATCCTTGTGCTTATTGGATAGAGGGGAGAATAATAATCTACTAGGTCCAGAGGAAATTTAGGGCCCGTTAACAAGGATGGAAATGATTGGGAGTTGCATTATTGCATGTTGGAATGAGGGAATTGGTACCGAGTGATGTGGGATCTTTTCTTATTATTATTAAGTTTGAGCCGGTAGCGTACATGCTTGGATTCCATAGTCCCTTGCGGAGGCAGTATGGCGAAAATGTGTTAATGTTTATAGTATATATTATCTGTAAATTATATACCGTACAAGTAAGAATAAACTAGTGATGAAACATAGTAGTAAGACAAATTCGTATATATCTAAATACTGATAATCTACTAGTGCGAGTAGTAGAAGACTAGTTAGTAATTAAAAAAAAACAATCTAAGTGGTGAAACTTAAATGTTAAGGCTTGAAGAGTAAATTATAACATCAGTGAGGTGTTTATTATTAAAGGTATTCGGTAATGTACTGTATGGGCAGTACTGCGTAGATTACATGAGATGTGAGGTTAATACCCGGAGTTGTCCTTACCAGAAATGCCTTATTCTATTAATTTCGGGATGAAATTCCGTTAATAGGGGGGAAGTATGTAATACCCCGTATTTTCGAAGATTTAAATAATTATGCGATTTATTATTATTGTGGGATTAATTAAATTAAAATGTGAGAATTAATTATTAATTTGGATTAAATTTGAATATTTACTAGCGTGACGAGAGTTAGTAATTATTAATATTACTGTGATAATGAGTAATATGAAATGACGATTTTATATAACTTGTCGTGAGAGAGAAATACGACAATTTGGTATATTAAGTCGGGGACGCGCATGTGAGTCGTGTCAAGACTAATTAAGTGAAATAAAAAGGTAAATTATTTGAAGTAACTCGTATGATCATTTCGAGTACGCCGTTGAGTCCGGAGGGGTCGAGATAGTCAAAAAAATCTACCCGGGTATTTTATATGGAATCCGGGATATTTTTAGGCCAAGCCGGCACCCGGTAGGGGTAGTTTTGTAATTTTGATTTTTAGAGGAATTATATGGATGAAAATTGGAGAAAGATTATATCCGCTAATTGGGGACAATTAGGGTTAGGATATACCAAAATCAAGGGAGAGTCACAGTGGGTGAGGGAGAGCAAATTCCAAAGGAGGAGAGTCAATTTACACCACCTTGCACAACCACCACCACCATCATGTAGATCGGAACGTGAGGAGTGCATCCATACCAACAATACCAACGAATCAGAACTTTGAAATCGAGGCAAGTGTTTATTGCTTGCTTTCTTTAGCGATAATTGTGTTAATGTTAGTCTAGGTTATTAAACCATTGTTATGAAAGTTAATTTGGGTGAAATTGGAGAACTATATCATAACCTAGGGTTGATTTGATAAGAATTTGAATCCCATATGTAGATAAGATGATGCCTACGAAATTATGTCAATTTCTATAAACAAATTGGGGTTTAATTTAGAAGTTATGCATATCAATTTAAGAACTAGGGTTCTTGATAATAAATTGGGGGTTTTGAATTATATGGATGATTTAATGATTCTAGGTTGTTAGAATTCATTTTACAAATGTTAGGATTCGATTTAGGACCAATTAATTGGAGTTTGGGATGATATTTTAGAGGTTTTAGGGTTGAGAAATGTTGAAAAATGAGGTTATCTATGGTTGAAGAGGAAACAACCCAGGTCACGCGAAGTTGCGCGAAGGGTATCGTTCGAGCGAGATCAGTATCTCGCGCGAAGTCATTTGAGCGATATATGGTTGTCGCGCGAAGTCGTTTGAGCGACACGCGGAAGTCATTCGAGCGAGATGCTCTTCTGGTTCGAGCGAGATTTTTAATTTTAGGGAATTTCCTATTTTTCCCCTATTTTAGTAAACGATTAATTTGAGTGAGGAAAACCAGTGTCTGATGAACCGAGGATAATGCATAATTATTGGGAGTTCTTTAGGTGTAATGTTTTAAACATTAGGGATGGTGAGTTTACCTTGAAGATTACGAGAGAGAGAGATAATTATAATTGTAAATGCGTCGAGAGTATTAAGTGATAAATGCTTACGATATTAGTTCTAACGATATGGAACTTATAAGAATAAAAATTAGTGGTTACGTTTGGGACTTCTTATGATTATGTATTAAGGGTTTTTGGGTGACATATTATCCTTATATATATTACGAGAGAGGGAATATCGTAATTTAAAATACGTTGATAGTATTTAGTGATGGTAATACTATGAATGTAATATGACATTTGGTCTGTGTGTATACCGTTTGATTTGATGGGTTGTGTGTATACCTATATTTGATATATTTTGTGTATGACATACCTAGCTGCTTGCTATCGCGGGGGGGTTGTGTAGAGACGGTTTTATCCTGAGTGACCTTCGGGGGGATATTTAACTTGTATCTCAGAACACAGGACTGTGAAGACTTATTTGTGAGGTGATAAGTCCGCTGACTATGGGAGCGTAGGTATGTGCGTGACCCATAGGTATGTGAACTATGTTCACCACCAATATATGTGATTTGTTTATATGGTTCGTGGGAGATTTTCATATCGATAGTCCTTATTTGAGTACGAGATGTATCGGGATATGATAGCATATATGCAATGCACTACAGGTGTATCCTTGGGGTGCTGTGTTAGTATATATATATAATAGTGGTGGATATATATGTATACTTGTGTTATACTTACAATGCGATAATTGTAGGCTATTATGATTGTGTTAATATATATATATATATATATATATAATAGTGACGGATATATATATGTATGCTTGTGGTATATCTACAATGGAATAATTGAAGACTATTAAGGTAGTGAAACCTTCTATAACATAATGCTTGACTTTAGTGTGATAACACTTATTTAAATGATACATGTTGAGATCAAATACGGAATACTACTATGAGGGGTAAATAGAAGGATAAGCCTTTTCCTAGTTAGAAGTGTGTCAGATGGCTAGGATGGATTAGATGTGCGTTAGGCGTGCACAGTAGTTGAGGGGTGAGAATCTTATGTTAGAGTTCGAACTAACATGCATATAATACTTTCTTTAATGCAGTTTTAAATACTTGCTAATAAATATTTTTAAAACATCGGGATCTGATCCGTCTCTTGCATCTCTTCTCTCTTTTGCTATATATATATATATATATATATATATATATATATATATACCACAGGGATACCGGTTCTAGATACATGGATGGTTTGCCGAGTTGCAGCTGTTGTGGGTCATTGAGATTAGACGCTTCTCTCATTTCATTAAGTTACTAGTTCATATATTTCAGTTCGGGCATGTGTCACCCATTCTCATTAGCGGGGTTGTATTCAGTTTCCCTTGCAGTTCATTTCAGTTGGATTAAGTATTTATTATGGTTTGATTTGTGACTTTGAACTGGAAGGTTTTATCCAGTCTTAATTATTCAGTATTTGTTTCAGTCAGTATTCATCTCTTGTGTATGGTTTGTAATCATATGTTCAGAAATTAAATGAATTAATTGGTTTCAAGTTTAATTGGAAAATGTTTTGACACTAGCTTAATTAAATGTTAGGTAATTAATTGGATTTAAGTTTTCGACAGTTATGATAAGAATGAACCAACCGAACATTCTGTTATAAATTTTATAAAGGATTGATCACTCGATATTTAATTGAGCAGGGTGTCACAGTTAGGTTATAATCAATCCTTATTGTAACCAAGGGAAATATAAAGGCAATCTCCTTAGTGATCCTTAAGGCACGAGGAAATTAGGGCGGAACAAAAGGACACCAACACCGGCGGAGGTATGAGAGGATAATGACGGATTTTCTTGAGGAAATTGGGCGCGAGGGAAAAAAATTGGGTTCAGAAAGAATTAGGCGCAAGGGAGAGACGGAAGAGCGAGATGGGAGTTTTAAGTGAGGGCTGTGTTTTTTTATCAAAATTCTTTATAAATGCTTTGGGAAGTGATTAATTGGGTGAAATCTTTGTCACTCCCAATCGTGGTGACAAATTAATCCTAAAGACAAATTTTGTTCTTGCTATTGGCAGTGACAAATATTAAAGACAAATTTTGTCACTGTCAATAGAATTGACAAAGTTTGTCACTCCCAACAATAGTTACAAAGTAATTATAAAGCTCAATTTTATCACTCTTATTGGCGGTGAAATATATTAAGGACAAAATTTGTCACTGCCAATAGCAGTGACAAACCAATTCACTCGAACTTGTGAATGTCAATGGTAGTGAAAAATTGGACAAAAAATTTATCACTACTCATGGAAGTGACAAATGATTTTATTTGTCTAAAAAATACTTTGTCACTGCCATAAGTTGGGATAAATTTTGTTACTATTAATGGCAGTGACAAATATTTGGTGACAAGATCGTATTTTAGTGTAGTGTAACCTAAGGATATGGGGTAGCCTAATACCACTGGCCTTGGTATCAACAACCCAATGAAAAATTTAGGACCATCTAACACTTACGAACAATTGGGATACAATAACTTAATAGGGAGACCATCTCTCCCAGAGGTATGGAGAACTAGGCCATACCAAAATGAGGTCAATTTAGTCTTCTCAGGTGCTTTAAACCATGGGTTTATCAATAATACTATGTTCGAACAAGAACTTAGGGGGTTGGGGAACAATAGGATATTTGACAATCAGTTTCCCCAAGTCTCTCAGACTCTACCCTATCAAGCACAACACAATGTGCCTCTACAAATGCCACCACCATTTTTTCAACCAGCTACCTTATTAACAAAGAGTTTTTCCACAAAATGGGGAACCGCCTGGGGGAGTTAGGAGAATTGAGATTATGGATCTCATTCTTGAAATATGTGGAAAAATGGTTGGGGGTGAATACCCCAGCTTATAGGAGTCCATAACCTAAGTGGATATATATGATTGAACTCCCAAACGATTTTAAATTTCCAATATTTACCCTCTTTATAAGGGATGGAAGTCAGTCCAATGTGACACTCATTGCTAAGTTCACAAGTCAATGTTCTCATACTGGTACAAATGTGTATCCAAGACCGCATTTATTTTTCAGTTCACTCATTGATGCAACCTTCACATGGTTCATAAGTTTATCACCGAACTCTGTCAATAATTGAAAATAAAAGGAAGATATGTTTCATGCACAATTCTTCCAAACAAAATCAGAGGTATCTATGGAAAATTTAGCTAAACTCACCCAAAAACCTGATGAAAAGGCCAGTTCTTTCATAAATAGGTTCAAAAGGTATAGAAACAAATGCAAAATAGTCCTACTTGAGTCTAAATTTATGAAATTAGCATAAGATGGGTTGGAATTTAGGCTTCAAAGAAGTTTGATTCCACGAAGTTTAGAGAATTGGTAGAGTTAACTGGGTATTCGGATATGAAGAGCATAAAAGAAATGCTTATTCTTTTAAGACATATTACAAGGACCCTAATTTTGAAATAGATGCAACTAAAATTATAAGAACTGAGTTTATAACTTGTGAACCATTGGATCGAAATTACACAACAACAGAATATTTTACTCCTTATACAAAGGGAAGGATAAAATACACACTTGACATTTCTAAAGCTGATGCAATCTTTGACTATCTCTTAAATGCTAAAATGTTTAAACCACCTGATGATGCTAAAAAATCAAATGTGATTTAAGGGAAAACTTATTGAAAATGGCGTAATATTTTCTCCCACTCAACTAATGTTTGTTTTGTATTTTGATCTAGGATTCAAGAGATAATGCGGAGGGGAAAAATCAAATTCCATGGGAATGAAGAAAACACCATGAATGTGGATGATGACCCATTCCCCAATGTTAAAGAGGTGGGTAAAAATATATAGTCCATTTAACTAGCTAGAAATAAGGGACATGTGGAGTTCAAATAAAGACTAAGTCTGAATAAAAGTCTCATAAGCCTAATGTGGCTGAGGATCCAGACCAAAAGGTTATGAAGCACCTATGTATCATGTGTGGAGAACATTATACAGAAATATGTCAGGTTGTGGATTCTAAGGGAAATAATAACTCAAAAGCAATAAGAATGGGAACAATGTCTATGTTACCGAGGCCCCAATATTCTAAAATCCAGAGGGAGATCAAAGAAAGGTATTTGGAAAAAAAAGACCATTATATAGTCTTTATTTCCATTAAGGGATTGCTTAGATTCTAAGAAATAACAAGTACGTTAGACGTAGCTTCAAAGAGGAAAAATCGCATCTACAAAGTCTCGAAGTCTATGCTAATGGTGAAAGGAGTTATAGATTAGTTTATGGTACACGATCCAAAGGTAGCACAATAATATAATAAAATTACACAGAGGCCAAGGGCAATGAAGCTCTAACAAGTGCCTCTCTAGGTATGTGACATATAGTGAAACTACCCAAGTCAAAGAAAAGGGAGTCAAATATGGTTATTTCTTGGACCTAACAAAAGAGGATCCAAAGAAAGTATATAGCTTGGCTAGAGGCCTCTGAGATTATGAATACCAGTGGATCAGAGGTATTTGCCTCCTCTTAATCAAAGCAAAGTTCAAGGTTTCATAAGAAATCAAAAGCTAGTGACTCCTTCTCAGACTTATTGGTTGAAAGACTTAAAGAGCTAGAGAAAGCCACTATTGTGGAAAGGGATAGTTCATCTGGGGATAGTTCTTCTAGTGAAGAAGAAAAAAATATACGATGGAAGTACATGCCATAGTTCCTGAGAAAAAGGTTAAACGATTACATTTCATCCAGTGTAGGTCTTTGCCTCAGTAAATACAAGTTAATATGGATATAATCCTCCCGAAGAGTTTCGAAGTTGAAGAAGGACAAGAGGTCCCCACGATGAAGGTGGATGAAGAGGAGAAGTCAGAGGTAGACAACCTTGACTTATTTGTATCTTCTTTAGATATAACATATGGTCTCAAATAGTTTACTAAGAGTATTATTAATCATATCAAACCTTTATTTATAAAAGCTTGGATAAATACAATTTTAATTAATAAAATATTAGTAGATAATGACACAATTATTAATATAATGCCATTTCCATGCTTTCTAAAATAAGGAGATACTAAAATAATTATCTTAAGCTTTGTTGGAGATCAAAAATTGACTAAAGGGGTGCTAAAGAAAATACAAAACTTCCTTATTTATCATTGATGGAAAATCAAGCTTAAATGCGTTACTTGGTAGGGACTGAATTCACTCTAACAAATGTATTCCTTATTATATGCATTAGAAGGTGATTTTACTGAAAGAGAATGGGATTTTGGAAGAGGTGGAAGCTAATACATTGCCTTTTCACACTAGTTCCAACCGTGTGGAGGCGGGAGTGTACCAAGAGAATGTGGGATCAGTAAAGGTAGATGCTTTGGTTTTAGAAGCCTCAGAGAAAGAGAGAGGTCTCAGATAAGGCTTGGGATGAGTTTGTTTTTCATCTGATGGGATAACTAAAGAAAATAAAATAATTTTTTAATGGATGGTACACCCATTGATATTGAATATGCCAATGATACTTTGTCCATGGTTTTATATAAGCTCAGAAATTTGGAGTTGAGCACCAAAATTGTTCTGAAAAAACCCATTAATTGGTCTAGTTATGTATTCAAAGAAGATGTGGAGGAGGAAATTCCTTAAGATAGTTGTGAATTAGCAAACTTATTGATAGGACCGGAAGATATTATAGTGAGTTAATTGGATCTATTGATAGAAATTAATTTGGAAACACTACATCTAATCTATCGAATTGTCACGGTCATTGACCTTGACAAGTTGAACTTGTCAAGGTCAATGATCGTGACAATTCTGGGGGTGACAACTTTTGTTATCACTGACTTGTCACGGTCATTGATCGTGACAAGTTCGTTAGACTTATCACGGTCATGTCACGATCCTTGACAAGTTTTGTCACGGTTAAGGACCGTGACAAACCCGTGATAATATTTAAAAAATTATCACGATTATTGACTGTGACAAGTTCGTGACAACAATCCTTTGTCGTGGACTTGTCACGGTCAATGACAGTGATAATTCTGGGCAGAATTAAAAAAAAATTGCTGGGCAGTTTGGCCACTGCCACTGCCCAGTAGTATATTTGTACCTGTTATAGCAATGTTGTACCTGTTCAAGCATCATATATCCAAATAAAATAGAGATAATACAAATATATATACAAAATAGAGACAATATGCATCACGATATAAACTAAATATAATTCAAATGTATCAACTTAAAAATAATTAAATTCAAATAATGTCACTACATGTCTTGGGTAAGGTTAAATCTGAGGAGGTGAGTAGGCCACACGATATAGGAATTGACACACCCACTAATATGCATCGTTCCGCATTGTTCGCGCAACCACAATGGGGAGTTCTCCTTCCCGGGTATCACATGCGTGACGAGCACCTTGGACTCGATGTTTTGAAGCTCACATCCATGAACTAGTCCACCCTGGACGATATTCGGGTCCCTCAACCCCCTCCCTATCCGCTGGCCATCAAATATGTCCAGTATAAACACGCTCAACCAACCAAGTGTCGACATCGGTCGGTCAAAGGGAGCCAAATAGGGAAGTGGATCATCAAAGTCCGCTCGTGCCGATGATGAAGTAGCGAGGTCCACATCCTCATCCTCTCGCACCTCGTCCTCCCGCACCTCGTCCTCCACCACCTTCTCCTTCCCTTTCCCATTGCGTTTTTCGCCCAATGATCGCTTCATGAATGAGAACATATCTTGGTCCGTCGCCTCCAAACGGTACAGCTTCGCGTCATGCGAGTCCACCATTCGAGCCAACCTAGTGTCACTCGTCTCCAATCCGATGATCTTATATTTAGCCACCTGCGAGCTCACCCCCCTTGTCCTCCCCTTGCGATCAGAGCCAAGCACTTGGCTGCGTGCGTCTATGGACAAATATGCCTTGTCGGCATCAGACTGTGACTCACGCACTTCCTTAAGATTTGCCTGAAACGATAAAAAGCACATGATTAGTAAAATAAGTAAATTAAAAAATTATAACAAAGTCTAACAAAAAGTAAACTGTGGGATTATTTACAATCGTGGTCGCGATGCTAGGGGGCACCTCCTTGTCCTTGCCCTTCTTCGTCCGAAGAGCCACATAAGTATCGAGCCTATGTGGCCTACCCCCAGGGCCATTCCTTGTCCCCTGAAATAAAATAAAGTAAAATTAGTATCGGCCCCGCAAAGTAAAAATAATGCAGAATAATATATTTCTGTAGTTATAGAAAAATTAAATCTTACCATCATCCTATGCTCCACCTCGGCGTAAGACGTCCGGCCGGAGTAGTGCACGTCCGTATTTTTTGCCCGGTTTTCCCTCCCCGATTGGCGAGATTCCAATTGTCGCTCCTCGATCTCATTGTGAATGAACTGTTACCATTTCACCAATGAGATCGGCTCCTTCGGCGAAACGGATTCACGAATTTGGATAATGGACACTAGTGTCTTCCCAAAGTACCGGGTCCGCATATTTTTCTTCCACATCTTGTGTTTCTTCCTTAACTGCTCCAAGACGGAATCGCGTAGCTTTGGATCCAGGCTGAATTGTTCTTGTCCAACAAATACAATGTTAGTTGCGAATAAATACAAACATAAATATAAAATGAAATTGAAATATTCATATAAATATAAATATAAATATAAATATAAATATAAATATAAATATAAATATAAATATAAATATAAATACATTACCTGTAGTGCCACCCAAACAACTAACTTGAGATCATATGGCACCTGTTTCCAACTAATGTACCCTAGGCCGATGATCGTCTTTACCAGCTCGATGGATCTCTCTAATATCCCCGATTTGTTCTCAATGTCCATCCCCAATTTTCCATATTTAGGGAGCCTAGGGGCCGAGGAGCCCTCGTCGCCTCCGCTACTACCGAGCCCAGAAGACATCATCATAACCAGCATCATCATCCTCGCCTTAATACCTGATGGAGACATTTTCTGTAACAAAATGTTATTAGTTCAAATCAAAATGAATTAGAAGAAGACATGCAAATATCTATAATTACTACAAATAAAAATGATTTGTTACCATTAAACATCCCCCCCATCCCTACCCCACACCCTTCCCCAACCCCACATACACACAAACAACCCCACCCCCACCCCACCCCCCCACCACACACACACGCACACACACCCTTCCCCACCCCGACCACACACACACACACACACACACACACTACACATCAAAATGAATTGTTACTACAAATATGTACAATTACTACACACACATACGCACATTACACATCCCCACCCCCACCCCTACTGCCCACACACATGCACACTACACAAGAGTGAAAATGATAAAGTGCAAATCAATTAAAAGCATTAAAAATGGATGTTTTGGTACAAATTGGAATATTTATTACAAATTGAAAAATTATTTAAAATTTGGGTTATCATAAAAAATGGATTGATATTCGGTAGGAGCATCCAAGTCATCCACACTACTATTCAGACGCTTTGGCGCGTGTTGGATAATTGACCGCGGATCGTTGTTGATATACTCCGAGTAAAACACTTGGTTAACCTTTTGAAATGCACAAACAAATGGCTCATCGCTCACGTGGTTGTTGCTCTTCAACTTGGACAAGTCAACCATGATCAAATTGGTGACATGATCAACTTAACAAGCAGTTTTGTCCTCAACTCTTACTGAGTCACAGTAAAATACAACCTCTTGTAAGCTTATATAATCCAATTCAAATATATTTCGGATTACACCATAGTAAGTCATTTCAGCTTCAACGAGGTTTTTATCTTTTGCACTAGCTCGAAAGAAAGTAAGAGCCTTGTATGAAATGCCCGAGTTATGTACATTTATACTTTCCTCGTACACTTTAGCGCTGAAAAAGTAACCGTTCAATCGATACTTTTTGTACTCTTGTGCCATGAACAAGGGTCCAGTGACTAGACGAGCAAGCCTTGATGTTTCATCACCCATCTTTAAGAGCTGAGAATATTGATAAATTAATTATATTAGTTGTAAAATTTTAGTGTAATGTAACGTTATATAACGACCATTTTCATTATAATTACCTCTTATGTCAACCACAACCTAAATTCGCTGTCTGATTGTACCATTATTTTTCATCTTTTATTGTTCTCACAGGCTTCATATTTTCTGCATATTACAAAATTAATCATGTATAAAATAATCTAAAATAATATTAAACATTATAATAATCGAAACTTACTTTTTCCATTCTTCGACATCTTCATGTGTGTCAAATAGATAACGAGCTACTTGTTCATGTTCCAAACTCGTTAATTTAACTCATTTTCCCATCACACGACCACCATCATCGACGAAATCACCAGTGTCATCAACTGGTCGAGTCAGGCATATATTCCCGAGTATATATTGATGACTCCATGGTGATGTATTCCTCTGCAATTGATCTTGCAATGTATCGTGTATTCTTGACATAATCTTTAAAAACTTTCATCAATCTTTCAAACGGATACATCCATCGATATCTAACTGGACCACAAAGAAGTGCCTCGTCGCATAGGTGTACCAACAAGTGAACACTTATGTTAAAGAATACTGGAGGAAAGTACTTATCCAACACATAAATCGCTTCGGTCACCGCCAATTTTGCAGCCACTATGTGTTCTCGATTGACTACCTTCTCACACAAGAGTGAGAAGGTAATACTAATTTGTGTAATAGCCCCCCGCAAATCCTTATGCTTAGAGAATCAGTGATTAAACAATAAAGGAACCAATTGCATGATCACATGCCAATCGTGGGACTTACACTTATGTAAATCATGAGTAGCATAATTCACAATCCTTTGAAGTTGGACAAAAAATTAGTAGGGCCCTTCAAAATATATATTGTGTCTAAGATCACCTTCCTTTTCCCACTCATCAAAGTAAATGCACCAGGGGGAATTATTATCCTTTCCCTACTATCTTCTTTCAACCATAGTTGTGGCTTAAGTTTCAACGATTTAAGGTCTTTTCGTGCATTTTCTCCATCCTTCGAATGACTCCCCCCAAGGCAAGTGCCCATAATATGTTTGGAGAGGCTCTTATCTACATGCATCACATCCAATACATGGCGCACCGGGTTATTCTTTCAATAAGGCAAGTCAAAAAAAATTGACCTCCTAGACCATGACTTTTCTTATCTCAGTTTCATTCCCAATTGGGGTCTTCTTATGCTTGACATTCTTAAATTTGGGATTCTTACCTGGCATATTAGGGCCACATTTAGAAGATTTACTTTTAATTTCGGAACCCGAAAGTTATCTCGATGGTAGTCTGTGTTCAACCCCGCTCAATAAAAAATTGGAACCTTTCTCAAATCTGAAACTATAAGCCGGGGATAAAAACCTCCTGTGGCAATGGTATACATTTTTTGAGCTAAAGGATAGATGAAGAGATTCAGTCTCCTCTCCACAAATAAGACAACCCAAATAACCATGTACTACACAATCGGATAATTTTCCATAACATGGAAAATCATGAATTTCCCACATTAACATAAATTTCAGCGTAAACTCTTCTTTTCTAAAAGAGTCAAATTATTACACACCCTCTTCCCATAACTCATTTAATTCTTCTACCAAAGGAGTCAGGTAGATGTCGATGTCATCACATGTTACCTTTGGCCCAGGTATCAACAAAACCATCATCGAAAATTCAGGTCTCATACACTGTGAATGAGGGAGGTTGAGTGGGGCTAGGATCACTGCCCATACACTCTGATTGGTGCTTAAATTTCCAAATGGATTGAAACCATATGTTGATATAGCCAAACGAATGTTGCGTTGTTCTTGAGCAAAATCGGGATATCTATAATTCATCCTCCTCCAGGCTGTAGAATCAATAGGATGACGCATGATATTACCCCCTACTTCTGCCCTAGCATGCCAAATCATTGCCTCCGCTATCCATGGTACTGTAAAAAATCACTTTAATCTAGGCCCAACGGGAAAATATTTTAACACTTTTTGAGGCACTTTTGAGCTTGTGCCTTCCTTACTAGTAGATTGGACATGTCTAGGTTCATCGCATACCGGACAACGATCAAGATTTTTATACTCCTTTCGGTATAGTATGCAGTCATACACACAAGCATGAATCGATTTATACTTCATTCCCAAACCTTTCAAAATGTTCTTCATAATAGGATAAATATTTGGAAGTGTATTCTCCTTAGGTAATAAGATCTTCATCCATTTAAGAATTCCTGTCACGCTATTGCTAGATAAATCGTATTGCGTCTTCAAACTGTGCAAACCAACCATGACATGTAAATTTGTTTGATCTTTCTCACAACTAGAGTATAACGTTTGGGTCGCCTTAAATTTTAAACTTTGGTAGTCATCGTCAAGTTTTATCGTGATATCTTCACGAGAACTTGAACCTTCTACATCATCAGTAACCTCATTCTCCTCCGCTTCATAAACTCCATACACATCATCAACTAAATCCTCTAACATATTATGATCTACGTCATCCCCTTCAACATCTATCCTACTTGTTGAAGGTTTTTGTGAAGGTTGGTCGGGGACAAAAGGAACTTTCAATTCACCGTGAAAACTCCAAAATCGATAACTATCTTGGTTACCCGATCTTAACAAATATAGTTCAACTGTTTTCCACTCAAACAACTTACCATTCTTACACCTAGCACACGGACACGAAAACTCTTCATCATTATGACATCTCTTTGTGTATTTCAAAAATTCGTTACCACCTTTGCGAAACACATCCCACATTCTATTTGTCTCACCCATCCACTCTTTGTATTTCAGATATCCCATCACAGCTACCACAACTAATCACCTATTAAAGGTAAAAAAAACTTAGATTTATAGTATGTTTCATTTAATTATGTCTTATTTATATTCAATTTTTAAATTTCAAATTCAAATTCAATTTATAATAGAAATTTCTATTTCCTCCATCTCCTCTAAAGGGTGAGTGGTCCCCTCCCATTCAAGACCATATTTTTCTGTAATATACTTAACAGCTCATGCACAGTGTTACGATTTGAGAAAAATTTAGCAGTATATCCCCATAGTTCTCCAAG
Organism: Sambucus nigra; assembly: GCA_949130495.1. Lineage (NCBI taxonomy): Eukaryota > Viridiplantae > Streptophyta > Magnoliopsida > Dipsacales > Adoxaceae > Sambucus > Sambucus nigra. The sequence continues at coordinate 74,662,783 of OX422210.1, read as the reverse complement.
TACACGACGTAGATTGGCAAGTATGGTGTTGTTTCAATTGCTCAATTAAAATAACAGTCACACTTATCAATCTAGTATGTACCCAGAGAACATTATGATACGACTATAGAACTTCCTCCAAAAGTAACAACTTTAAGCCACTAAGAATATTGTACAGAAATTATGCAGTCCCAAACTGTCCAAACGGGACAATTCGAGAGATCTCATTACAGGGGTAATGACTCTCGAACGGGTCTAAGGGCTATTGAATGCGTCTGCATAAGAACTAGAAGGCTAGTATCTATGCGCACTATATGTAATTTCAAGTATTTTCATTTAATTATCATACTATATATATATATATATATATATATACAGAAATTCTCTAAAACGGACGTCCTTTTTTGGCTAAAAACGGACTGATTTTTAAAAAATAGTAAAATACATTTTTTGGAGTTGATTTTTTTTCTGGTATATATGGACATACATGGGTACCCCCTAAAAAAAATCAACTCAAATGAATTTTTTTGCTATTTTAAAAAAATCTTTCAAAATCTGTCAATATATGTTTGGGTTTGCGCCAGCAAAATCTGACAGATTTTGAAAGATTTTTTTAAAATAGCAAACAATTTCATTTTGAGATGATTTTTTTTTGTAGGGGTACCCATGTATGTCTATATATCTCAGAAAAAAATCAACTCAAAACAATGCATTTTACTATTTTTAAAAAATCTGACCATTTTGGTCCGTTTTTAGTCCCAAAAACGGACGTTTGTTTAAGAGAAGCCCTCTCTCTCTCTCTCTCTCTCTCTCTCTCTCTCTCTCTATATATATATATATATATATATATATATATATATATATATATATATATATATATATATATATATATATATATATATATATTGTTCGATACACAAAGTAATTTTCAAAAAAATTTTAAAAATCTCACCCCCATATGGACAATAATCCAGTGGTCATGTCACTTTTAAATTAACCAACCCAACATCGATCCACTATAATTCAATAGCAACGTCAACAAAAAATGTATATCCATTACTCCTTCTAATTCAGCTACTCAATTAATTATTTTCATCAATTAAACTAAAAATAAAAGTATACAATTATAAATTTACTAATTTACAATGAGGGGCAATCCTACTTTCATAATTAAACATATATTAATTTACTAATTTACAATGCGCGGCAATCATATATTAATTTACTAAAAAAATTAATATTCAATCCATTCGTTTACATGGGACACTATGCACAAACACGCACACTACACACACACAAGCAGCCCCCCTACCCCCACCCCCCATCCCTGCCCCTCCCCCCTGCCTCACCCTCTTCCCCCACCACACACACACACAAACAACCCCACCCCCACCATACACACACGCACACACCCCCTTCCCCCACCACACACACACACCAAGCCCCACCCCCTCTCCCGCACCCCCCACCCACCACACACACGCACACACACACATACACACACACACGTATATATATATACACACACATATATATATATATATATATACGCACACACAGACATATATATATATATATATATATATATATATATATATATATATATATATATATATAGATGGAAGAGAGAGAGAGAGAGATAAAAACTAACCTGAAAGTAGAGAGAGAGAGGGGGAGAGTAGCGTAGAGAGAGAAAAAAGGAGGGAAGAAATCGGTGGGGGAAAAAAGGAGGGGAATGGGTTTTTTGCTGGGAAATTTATCACGGACGTGTTACGGTCCTTGACCGTGACAATATTATAAGAATTATCACGGTTATTGACCAATGCAAGTCCTGTTGTCATGGTAAATGATCGTGACAAGTACTTGTCACGGCCTTGTCACGGTCATTGACCGTGACAAAAAATGCGTATTTTTTGTCACGGTCTTTGACCGTGATAAGGCTGATCGCTGGAAGGGTGCCTATTTACCCATTTTGGTGTAGTGAAACCGAAAAAAATAAGATAGTTTATATCAACGCCAACCTAAGAAATTAAGAGCAACAATTAGTTGTATACCTTTTACATCAGTACAAGGACTATTTTTCTTGGGAATATGATGAGATGCCCGGCTTAGATGAAAAATCGGTGGAGCACAAACTAACAATAAAAGAAGGCTATAAGGCTATCAAAAAATTGCCTAAACAAATGACTTCAAAAGTCATAGCCAAAATAAAATTAGATATAAAGAGTCTATTGATGGATGGATTCATTTGAACTATTAGGTATGTTGAATGTCTCTCTAATATAGTGCAAGTAATTAAGAAAAATGGAAAATTACGAGTGTGCATTTATTTTAAAATTTTAAATACAATTAGTCCAAACGATGAATATCTAATGCCAGTAGTAGATTTATTGGTTGATAGGTCAACTTGTCATGAAATCATGTTTATGATGGATGGTCATTCTAGTTATAACCAAATATTCAAAGTTGAAGAAGATGTGCATAAAACTGCTTTTATGTGCTCTAGTAATTTGGGAAACTTTAAATGGATAAAAATACCATTTGATTTAATTTATGCAGGGACCACATATTTAAGCTGAATGATTAACATTTTCCATGACGTGGTTGACAACTTTTTGGAGTTTTATATTGACAATATAATTGTTAAATAAAAAAGAGTAACTAATCATATAACACACTTTAAAAATCTTTTGAAAGTATGATGCTTTATTAACTTAAAATGAATCATTTGAAACGTGTCTTGGAGTTTCTACAAAAAATTTCCTAGAGAATCTGGTAAACCAAAAGTGAATACAATTTGATCATAATAAAGCCAAAGCCATAGTTGAAATTACAACTCCCCAAAATAAGAAAGGGTGACAAATCTTTTGGTTCAAGTTAATTTCCTTTGTAGTTTATATCTAATGCAGTAAGAAAAATTAAAGTGTTTTTTAATTTCTTTAAGCTAAAAGAGAAAGAGGAGCTGGATGGGAAAGAGGATCATGAGCAAACTTTCCAAGCATTGAAGAGATACCTAGTCAAGCCATCTATTTTAGCACCTCCAAGGGAAGACAAGATGCTAAAGTTGTACATTTCAGCATCTCAAGCATTAATTGGAATATTATTGGATCAAGATTATGAGAACCCCAAAGAACAAGCTTTGTATTACCTTAATAGGTTTCTAAATGATTATGAATATAGATATTCCATAATGAAAATCTATGTTTTACTTTGTTTATTGCTACTATGAAATTAAGATATTATATCTTTCTTAGAGAGGTGCTTGTCATTTTGAAGTTTGATTTAATCAAATATATGTTGACTAGACCTATATTGTGCAACACAATTAGTAAATGGGTGTTATCTTTGTAAGAGTTTTGCCTATATTATATATTTCAAACACAGTAAAGGGCCAAGCATTGGATGATTTCTTGGCAAATCGTCCTTGTGAGGATGAAATATAAGGGAATTATAAGATATGATATATATCTCAAAGCCGCTGGAAGTTATGGTTTAATAGTTTGAAGACTGAAATAATGTCAAGAATATCGGTAGTTATTAAATCAAATGATCAAATCAAAACTAAAAATTAGTACGAGTTAGAAGATAATACATGTTCTAACAACCAAGTAGAATATGAGGTTGTGATAATGGGCTGAAAATCCTTTAAATCTATAAGGCTTCACTAATAGAAATTTTTGGTGATCCCCAACTAGTTATAAGAAAGTTAACGGGTGAATATAAACTTGTTTGTGATGCCTTAACCTTATATAGCCAAGTGGCTTTGAAATTATTGTCTAAATTTGATGAAGTCACACTAAATTATGTCCCTGATTTCGAAATGAAGAAGCCAATGAAATGGCTCAAAAGGCTTTAGGTTTTACACTTAATGACAACTTCGAAGTTAAGCTAAAGCTTAGTGCCATTAATGATTTCTTATTATTATTGCATAATAGGTACCCCTGGGTTGAAATTAAGAATATCGATACTCAATAAGATTGGAAAATCCATTAATTGAATATTTAACTAACCCAAATATCAAAAGTGATCGGGATGTGAGATTGTGGGCAACCAATTATGTTATGTATGCTAGGAATTTATTCAAAAGAGGTACTGATGGTATGATCCAAGAAAGCCTAAGTAAGGATAAAGGCTTAACAACTATAACATAAGTCAGTAAAGGTCTTTGTGGAGCTTATTAGGTTAGTCATAAGATGAGGTAGTGGTTAAGAATGCATGGATTTTATTAGTCGTCCATTTTAAAATATTGTATTGACTTTGCAAAAGGATGCCAAAAATTCCAAAAGCACGGTCCTTTGAAATATGTTCCTATTATAGATCTATAATATATAGTGAAGTTATGGACATTTAGAGGATGGGCTATTGATGTCTTCGAAAAATTTTATCCCCTATCATCAAAATTACCCAGTTTTATGTTGGTAAAAATAAATTACTTTACCAAATGGGTAAAAGCAAAGGATTTAAAGTCAATTACCCATAATGAATTGGTAGATGTCTTGAAGGACATTATATATAGGTTTGGGATCCCATAAATAATAACCTCAAAAAATGTAAGCATTTTTGAATCAGAGATGGGGCTAGAATTTACTTCAAGATTAGAAATAACTTCGACAAAAGTTGCACCTTATTATGCTCAATTAAATGGTCAGGCAGAGTCTAGTAATAAGGTAATTAGGAATAACCTGAGTAAAGTGATTGAGAAGAATCTAAAATATTAACATAATTTTTTGCTTGCACTTTTATGGACCTCTATGACCTCTAAAATGTCAGGTACTAGGGTAACTCCATATGCCTTAACCTATGGGTATGATATTGTTAATCAGTTTAAATCACTCTTAATTAATCAAGAGTGGCATACCAAAATGAAATAACAATTGAAGGTCATAACCAAGCTATGCATATGGAGTTGAAAAACATAGATGAGGATAGGGTCAGAGCCCTAAATAATATCTTGTCGAAAATAAGAATTTACCTAAAAAATAAAATAAGAAAGTGAAGAACCATTATTTAAGGAAGGGGAGTTAGTTTGGAAAACCATCCCAGCTTTAGGATAAAAAGAACCAGCTTATAGAAAATGACCCCCAAAGTGTGAAGGACCATTCCAAGTCTATAGAAAATTCAAGGGTGGATCATACTACCTAAAAGACATCACTGGTTATATTCATATGAGGAAAAAAATCCAGATTTATGAAGCTATGTTACCCAATCATTTAGGAAGCAACCTAATAAGAATCGAGTGTGTAATTTCATTAAATATTAGCAAAGTTACATTTTAATAAAAATGTTTGAATAAAAGATACCCAAAATCGATCCAAAAGTTATAATAAGCAAGCTTTTTGGTTTTGATTTGAACCTTTATCTTGTTAAATCGAGTTGCATCATGGGTTGAGACTTGCATCTTGCCAATCAATTGGACCATTTTTATGGCAATCTTCTTCTTCCATGACGACCACTTCCAATGCATCATAACTCTATCCAATTGTTTATCTAATGCCTATTTCTGAGAAAAGGAGGATAGTCTTTCTTCTTTGAATGGCATCCAAGTCCTGTAAACCCTTGGAACATTCAACTCTTTAGCTTAAGAAATGGGCTTTGTCTATATATGAGGCATTCTTTTCAGCCTGTGATTGAGACATGGTTGTGATATGGTAGGGAACACTACACCATAAACCGATAATGGCTACAACAAATGGGTTACGGCCCAGGATATGGTAGGGAACACTCCCTCTCACTGTGCTCTGCCTCTCTCTCCTTCAACCCCAACCTAATAACTCTCTCTATCTCCTTCAATTATCTCTCTCTTAAGTACTTTCCCTCTCCAACCAACATTATTTTTTCATTTCTTGATTTGTATATTTGGTTAAAATTAATTGGGTATTGTTAATATTGATTTGATGTGTTGATTTAGTGCCAGAACTTTATTGTATATTGTTATTTAGGGCTTGAAATTATTTGGACATTCTAAATATTAATTGAATATTGTTATTTATGGCCTAAAATTTTGTTGAATGTTATTATTTAGGTTTTGAAGTTAATTAGTTATTGTTGATATAAATTGAGTACCCTAAAGTTTTTTTTATTTGGAAATGTTAGACTCTATGCATTATGATAGTATAATGGAAATTTACATTAAAAATTGAAGGTTAAAATTTGTGATATTTAACTCCATGTATATATAAACATCATTTTATAATTCATCCATTTATAAACATATATATTTGGTGTAATAATTACACATTATTTTTAATGGAGCTGGAATTATTACAAAGTAAGAGTTTTTGCAATTTTACTTACATATTATCTATAATTCTATTGTATAAAATTACAATTAGTAAAGAATAAATGCAGTTCGTGAATATGTTAAGTTAGTTAGGTGATCATGAACTTTACCAGTATATTAACGGATTTAGTATAAAATGTTATTTGGAGCAAAAATATATATACTTTATGTGACACCCCGTCTAATTAAATACCGAGTAGCTACTCCTTTATTCAAATTAATACAAAATGTCAAGTTGGTTCAGTTCATAGCATCACTAACGAAAACATTTTAATAATTACTAGCCACCTAATATTTAAAAAGTGAGTTGTCAATTTTAATTAAATTAGATCAACATGCAACAAGTTAAATTATGAAATAATGATACCACGGTCACATCACAATCACAATAGAATAATATTGGAATAAAAATAAATCTGGAGGAACACTCCTATGAATAATTCGAATACTAAATAAAACAAATACCAAGTTTGAAACACAAATTAATTTAATCCAAGACTGAAATAGAACTGAGTAATTAAGCTGTCTCTAAGAGAAAAAGGGCGACATGCCCTACAGATGAATAAATCTGAGATGGAGTCAAAACAGAAAGTGGAAGTGTCTATTATCGAGATCCTGTAACTTCCACAGCAGCTACATCACGTTACTGGAATGGAACTTCTAAGCTTGGTGTCCTTGTGGCTGGGCACCTAAAGGGTTTTTACAAGAAAATAGATTTGAAAGCAAACGGGTCAGAGCCCGATTGTGAAAATAGTTTAAAATATAACAAGTGTTTAATATCATTAAACAGTGAATATAAAATACATGATAGTGCGTGCACTCTCATGAGTTCCTCACCTGTCAACTAATTGTGCACGCCTAACTTACCCGTACCCATGCTAGTTATTCCACTACCTACCTAGTCCAATCCATAACCTGACGGTACTTTACAATTCAAGGTTCAATTCCCGACATCTTAATGTAAACTGAGAGTCTTACTTTTTATTACGCAAAATTAGTTATAATCATTATTAAGAATTTTCCATTTTTAACTCTACTAAAAATGTCACAATTATTCACATTTACACTTTAATAAATAGTTCATCTCAATTATCAGTATATTAATCTCATCATAAATATACAATAATGTCATCCCTAGGCTAAGATGTGGTGCACACATACTCTGCTATCGAATCCCGGTACATCATGTACATAAGGACCACGTGTTCCGAATCTCTTAGGAAACGTTTCAATAAGCAACAAACACACATAATGGAGGCAAACATAGTTCACATACCGATGGGTCACGCACATACCTATGCTCCCATAGTCAGCTGGCTTATTCACTCACCAATAAGTCATTCTCTGACCTATGTTCTTGAGGTACCAATCTAAATCATCCCCCCCCCCCCCCCCCCCCCCCCCCGTAGGGACACAAATACTAGATGGCCCTGATCGAAATTCGACCTCCCATGATAGCAAGTATGGTAGGTATGCTATACACATATAAGTCCATATACTAAGCATTCACACATATTAGATATTTGATAATATTAATATAGGGATATTTTACATTCCTATACCGTCATTAAATGTTGTACATTTACAAGTCCCCGGATAATATACACTATAGTTCGCCAACACTTCTCACGTCTCAAATTCAAGTACTTACAACCTAACCCCTAGAAGTCACCAGGTCTTTTATAAAATTCCAATTTTTAACCCTCAACGTAATCCAATCTCACAAATATACCCACTAATCAACAAGGGAAGAATTAACACTCAATTAAATAAGTCTACGGAAAGTTCAAAACTACAATTGGACCGAAAAAGGCCATTCTATAATCTCGTTAGAAGTTTATGGGATCTCTTTCGAATGAGGATGTTCGAACGAATTCGTTCGAACGAAAGGATTCGAATGAACCACCAACTCGTTAGAAGGGCTACTGGAATCTCGTTAGAAGCTTGTTCGAACGACCTGGGTTGGTCATCTAATGAAAATTCCGAGAATGCCCAGAATTTCTCCCAACTTCGTTTTTCCCCATTTTTCTTTCTATAAATCCATCCTAAGTTCATATCAATTAAGTTTCAATGTTTTTAAACTACTCTAAGTCACCCTAGGTCACTTCTTAACATATTTTTGGTGTCAAATCTTACTGATCAACATATAATAACCATAAATCCCCAAATCGTGCCCCAAACCTTATAAACATGAACCTAGGATTTAATTGAATACAAAGACTCCTTATTAATCCGTTTTCAAATCATCAAAAGTTATATTTTGGGTATTAAATTCATACATAACCATTCTACATGCAATCCCTATCCAAAATTATGAGTTCCAGAACTATCCCATTTGGGTTTTCATCAAAATTTTCAAGGTATATAAAGTTTCTACACTAAACATGAAGGAAATATTCATTGAAATTAATAACATCAAATCACTTGCCTTAAATTTGTTCTTCTGATTTGTTGTTGATGATTAAAGGCTGAATCTCTCCTCTTTTCGATCACAAATCCTTCCCAATTAGTGGTGGTGATGGTGGTTTTGGTTTGGAACCTCTTGTAAATTCTCTCAAACTCCCGTAGCCCACTTCTATTGTTTTTTGCTGATAATGGTCTTAGTGGCCTCTCTAATAATATATAATTAAACTCTAAAATTCTTGGGTTTTAACTCCTTAATTTTTAAAATCCCAAAATACCCTTTTGAGTTGCCGGTTTAGCTTAAAAATGTCCCGGAACCCAAACTAAACCCCCGGCTAGTGCGTTCTGACTATTTTCACCCTTTTGGATACATTGGTGCACTCAAAATCACCATTCGATTGATAAAAATATAATTTACTTTTTAATCTAATTAAATTCATTCCTGACGCGACTGACACGCGCGTCCCAACTTAATTTCCCAAATTGTCGTATTTCTGCCTCACGACAATTTTAATATTTTCAATACTCGTATATTACCATATATTCTCAGTAATGTTTTATTTTAACATTATAATGAAATACCAATTCACATCTCGCTAGTATTTACCTCTGAATTAATTTCCAATTAATTCTCATTTAATTCAATTAATCCCTTAAATAAAAATCAATAAAATTCCGGGGTATTACATACTTCCCCCCTAATAACAGAATTTCGTTCCGATTTTTGAAACTAAATAATACCTGGTAAAAATAATTATGGATAACGCTCGCGCATCTCATCCTCGCGCTCCCATGTGGACTCCTCGCATTATGATGCCGCCATTGAACACGTACTAATGGTACTATCTTCGATCTCAGTTTCCTCTCGCTGTGGTCCAGAATGGCAATCGGCCCCTCCTCGTAGGAACTATCGGGTTGTAGGTCGATGTCCTCTAAAGAAATGTGAGTATGAGCCAAATCATCCATAAGATATCTCCTTAGCGAGGAAATATGGAACACGTCATGAATCCTATGCAAGTGCTCCGGTAACCCAAGTCAATACGCTACTGGCCCAATCCGCTCGATGATAGGAAATTGCCCCACATATCTTGGTGCTAGTTTCCCCTTCTTCCCAAAATGCATAATCCCCTTCATCGGGGATACTTTGAGTAGCACCTGGTCCCCCACCTTGAATTCTTTGAAGAACCTCTTGGCATCAGCATAGCTCTTTTGTCGGACCTGAGCTACCCGAATACGGCTCCGTATCATCTCTATCCTTGCCGAAGTATCCTGAATCACTTCCGAACCAAGGAGTTTGTTATCCCCCACCTCTAACAAACATGCTGGGGAACGACAGGGTCTACCATACGACGCCTCGAATGGAGCCATACCAATGGTGAACTGATAGGAGTTATTATAAGAAAACTCCACCAATGGAAGGTACTGCTCCCAACCACCTTCAAAGTCTAGGATGCACATACGCAACATGTCCTATAACATCTAGTTCATCCACTCGATTTGCCCATCTGTCTACGAGTGATACGCCGTACTCAGTCGCAACTCCGTACCCATGGCATCCTAGAACCTCTCCTAAAATCGTGAAACAAATATCTTGTCTCGGTCAGACACGATATTGAGACGTACCCCGTGAAGTCTCACTATCTCCGATATGAAAATCTGGGCATACTATCCCATAGTGTAGTTTGTCCGGGCCATCAGAAAATGACCAACTTTGGCCAGCCGATCCACGATTACCCATATGGAATCGTGACCCCTCTGTGACGTAGGTAACCCCGTGATGAAATCTACAGAAATGCTCTCCCATTTCCACATAAGGACCTCTAATGGATGTAGAAGTCCTACCGGTCTCTGATGGTGCACCTTTTACAAGCTGATAAGTGGCACATTTAGAAACAAACTCGGCAATATCCCTCTTCATACCGTTCCACCAGTACTGTCGCCTCATGTCCGGGTACATCTTATCCCCGTCAGGATGTACTGCGAATCGCGAATCGTGAATCGTGAATCGTGAATCGTGCAACTTTACCATTACCTCGTGCCTCAAGTCTTCCCCTTATGGAACGAACAGTCTACTATTGAAGCGTAAGACCCCGTCTGAACTAATGGTATAGGACTCAGCTCCCTCTGCTAGTAATCGAACTATCTGCTCTTGGCAGAACGAGTCTTTTGCCTGGGCCTATATCACTGTTACAATAATCTGAGGCGTAACGGTCATCACAGACATGAATAATCGGGTCACTGCATCCTGGTGTCCCAACTCCTTCCACTTTGCTCTCCACACTTCGGCCACCTCACCTACTGGCCTACGGCTCAACGCGTCTCCTACCACGTTATCCTTCCCTTGGTGATATTGGATATCGAACTGATAATCCTTCATGACCTCAAGACACCGACGTTGATGCATATTAAGTTTCTTCTACGTGAATAGGTACTGTAGAGACTTGTGGTCAGTGAAAAAATGGAATTTCTCTCCCAAAAGATAATGTCTCTAAATCTGAAGAGAAAATACGACTACCGCTAACTCCAAGTCATGGGTGGGATAATTCTTCTCGTGAGGATTAATCTTACAGGAAGCATAAGCTATATCCTGACTCTCCTGTTGCAGTACACCTCCAAGTCCTTGTAAGGATTCATCGGTGTAGACTAGATACTCAACTCCCGGTCTGGGCAATGCTAACACTGGCGCTGAGGTCAACTTATCCTTTAACTCATCGAATGCCAACTGACAGGCATCGCTCCAGATGAATGGCACACCTTTACGAGTCAAATGTGTCAAAGGACCCTCTATCTTAGAGAAACCTCGAATAAACCTCATGTAGTATCCTACTAGGCCTAAGAATCTACGTATTTCAGTTGGTGTCGTGGGCTGTCCCCACTCTCTCACCGTCGATACATTCCCCAGATCAACTGATATTCCCCTGTCTGAAATGATATGCCCCAAAAATTGTACTTCCTTCAGTCAAAACCCACACTTCTCATATTTTGCATATAATTCGTTTTGAGGCAACGTCTGTGAAACCTGTCTCAAGTGCTCTATGTGTTCCTCCTTTGTCTGGGATTAAACCATAATGTCATCAATAAAGACGATGATGAACTGGTCTAGGAACTCTCTGAACACCCTATTCATCAAGTCCATAAACACAACTGGAGCGTTGGTTAGGCTAAAAGGTATAACCCTAAACTCGTAGGAACCATATCTCATTAAGAAGGCAGTCTTCGAAACGTCCTGCACCCTGATATGCAACTGATGGTATCCCGATCGCAAGTCAATCTTTGAGAAGAAGGCTGCTCCTCTCAACTGGTCGAATAAGTCATCGATTCGCGGCAACGGATATTTGTTCCGTATCGTGACTTTATTCAACTCCCGATAATCTACACATAACCTCAACGATCCATCTCTCTTCTTCATGAATAGTAAAAGGTCACCCCATGGCGAGGTACTCCTACAAATAAACCCCTGACCCAACAGCTTCTCTATCTGATCTCGTAACTCCCTCATATCCGTTGGAGCCATATGGTAAGGTGCGCGAGCTATTGGTCGAGTGCTCGGCGTCAAATCGATAACAAAGTCTATCTCCCTACTAAGCGGTAACCCCGGAATATCCTGAAATACATCAGCGAACTCACTAACAACTGGAATCTAATCGAGTGGTATTACCACTTCCTTAGAGGTCTCCTCCTCTATATAATACAAGTGAGTGGAAGATCCTCCCTCAGGACGAGGCATCGCCACTAAGAACATCTCCTGCCCGGGTATGGCAAAAATAATACTCATGTTGAAACAATCAATCATGGCTCGATACACAACTAGCCAATCCATACCAATGATCGCATCGTACTCTGTTATATCTAATACTAACATATCAGCAGGAAAAGTAAAACACCTAATCTCTATATCCACACCTCTAAAAAATGAGAAATCATAGAACCCCTACTCAACGGTGAATCTACGTAAGTAATCGTTCTCTCTGCTGTGTCTAACAACCCTATAATGCTTGCAAATCTCGTGGCAATGAAACAGTGTGTGACTCCCGTATCAAATAAAATACGTCCCATAGTTCCCTGAATAGAGAACATACCCTCAATAGCGGGTGGATCTTGTGGGACTGCGGCCTGCTGGACCTGATAGACTCGCCCGTACTGAAGCTGTCCCTGCTCAACTGGGACTGCTGGGATGGGTAGCAAAGCTGGCATTTGCGGTGGTGCTGGGAGGGCGAGGGAAAACATAGGTCTCTGGCGCTCATGTCGAGCACCCTGTTGCTGCTGCTGTGGGGCCCTGCCGTTATCAGGGCACTCCTAGCGTTTGTGTCCAATCTTTCCAGAAATGAAACATTTCCCCAGAAAGTTTCCCCCTCTCCGACCCTGCTGCCCATGGCCCTGATGATCGTTGCCATTCCTCCACTGGCCAAGCTGACCCTGCTGAAACTGTTGCTGTTGGCCATGCTGATCTTGTTGACCCTGATGGCTGTGTTGACCCTGCTGGCCATGACGAAAACCTCCCTGACTATTTCTGAAACCTCCAGATCGAAATTTCTTAGAATCCCCCTACTGGGAACTCTGATCACCCTACCTGTGAAGACCCTAAACTGATTGTGCCCCGTTGGCACCATTTCCCCCTGTCCTGCCCTGATGGATAGACTCTCCTGATCGCTTACCCTCTGACAACTGAAAGCGGTGGTCCTGGAAGTAAAACAGTCCTGCGTTAACCACATCAGAATAAGTGGCCAATGAGAGATTTCCCAGTAAATGCTGACGGATCCTCCAAGTCAACCCTTCCATGAACTTCTGTATCTTTTTCTCCTCTGTCTAAATATCATCGGGGACGATGTTCAACGGATTTATGAGCTCGTCCTCATATTCAGCCACTGTCCTCCCTCTCTTCTTGAGGTTCATCAATTTTCTCCTCATCTCGGTGTGAACGGATAAGGGAAAATACTTGCGATCGAACCGCACCCAGAAATCCTGAATAGTAAGAACATCCCTCTCCTCCGCGGTGGTAACGGACTCCCAGCACTATAACGTTGACCTTACCTGCTTAAAAGTAGACAGTATCTGCCTCTGTACATCCGTACAATCGTACATCCTCAAGTGTCCTTGGATGTCCTTCTTCCACTGACAGGACACAACGACGTCGGAGCTACCTGCAAACTCTGGAGGGTGTGCCTTCTGAAAAGCATCACGAACACGTTCCCAAGAAGAAGGGAATGCATGAGCCTGTACTGGTGCTACTATCAGCGCCTGAGGCGATGTCTGCTGCACAACTACTAGAGCGGTATTTATCTCTTGGACCACAATAGCGGCAACCTCTGTGCCATTCATAGTGCCTTAAACTGGTGCAGGCTGTGGCTCGGGCTGAGCATCCCTGGGAACTCGCTGTGCACATCGTGGAGGCATTTAAAATGAAAGAGAAGTATTATAAGTCTATAATTATTATCTCAAAAATAGCTGAAGAGCGTAAGATACACAAAAGAGTACAACAATCTTAAAATATAGGTCTCTACATCAAAGAACGCTCAGCGGAAACATAACAAGCCGTACAGATCCTAAGGACACTATAACCTGATGCTCTGATACCACCTGTGACACCCCGTCTAATTAAATATAGGGTAGCTACTCCTTTATTCAAATTAATACAAAATGTCAACACTACACCAAAATGGGAGATTTGTGAGTGCTCTTAGCAATCACAAATGACCTTTATAATTGCTATTTACCGTCATAATTTAGGGGGTGACGAAAGAAAAATTATAACTCCTAACAGCAGTCACAAATTTTTATAACCCCTACGGGGTTATAATTGGTGACCCCAATTTGTAACTGCTAATAGCAGTCACAAATATTAGATTCGTAACTGCTGATAGCAGTCACGAATATTAGATTCGTAACTGCTCACAGCAGTTACGAATGTTATATTTGTGACTGCTGACAGCAGTTACGAATCTTATATTTGTGACTGCTGTTAGCAGTTACAAAATTGATAGTAGTGACAAATTTGTGACTGCTATTAGCAGTTAAAAAATTGAATTTGTTAAATGTGGTAAGAGCTATTACAGATATCTTTATATATTCACAAAAATGATGAAATAATGAAAGTAAAATAAATATCATGACAACAAGTCTAAAATTTTTGACAACATTTCATTTATATTTCTCATATTCCAAATATTTAGTATACGTAAAACTTGTTTAAACTTAATTTAACATCAAACAACCCCTTCGTGGGCGCCAAGTACAAAATGAACATATAATAAAAAATAAACTAAAAAAAATAACGACACAATACTTCGATGACATGAAATGTCATGAACATGTAACAAATCATTCTAAATCTAGACCAGGAGTCACCACGCAGTGGATACGCTTCGTGAAGTCTAGTTATATCATCCGTGGGGGTATTGATGTAGTGACATCCTCCCTCGTGTACTCAGACTATGCATGTTGAGCAAGTTCATGTCAGACTTTATCTCTAGTAGCGTTTGTTGGTGGCGAATCTATAATTCTTTGAGCTCGTGTCAATGTTGATCATATCTTCAGCGTCTTGTTGATGTTGAGCCTCTCGATCTTCATCGTCTTTCTATAACCACGCCCTTCTTGTCATATATGAGATAGGTATGTGTGTAACAATCGATCATCTGTAATTTTCCAAAGATATTGACGCATTATATTGGCATACATAAGTGAAGTCATATATAAGATATGTAAGTGTGTTTTGTTACTCACATTGTTTAAAATTGGTGCTTACCACAGTAGGTTCGAGATGTCGCCTAATGATGTCGAGTCATGAAATTGGTGCTTGCCACATCATCCCCTGCGCGAAAGAGAAAAAAATATTCATGAACTAGTTACAACTCGTAATCATCTCCTAAAATGATTACAATATAGATATTCATAACAGGGAGAAGTGTAACTCAGTAACGCACAGTGAGTTTTCATAAGTACTCTAACTCAGTAACGCTTAAGTCATAAACAATGCATCCAAAAAAATCAATAAAAAAGAAATGAAATTAAATGTCATCTATAAATTTTCATAAGTGTTTATATAAAAATCTTACAAGATCACATGACATTCCTATAGGTAAAGTAACATGAGTGTGAAGTTAACCCCATAATGAGTTCTAATTGAAAAAACTGTTAACAAAATTCATTACACAACAAACCTTCAAAATCAACCAACTGAACCAAGTTTTGTAGCAGATTCAGATCCAGATTGAATATAGAACCAAAAAAAATTTTGTTGAGAATGTGATACCCGATTGCCAAGTCACTTTTTTACCTAAATAAATTCAAAGAATCAACAATAAAATAAATTAATCACCTCAGAAGAAGGAAAACTTAATAGCAAGGAAGTGGATGAAACGTGAGACTGATAAATAAATTTGTAGTTAACAGATTACATACCTCATTTGAGAGCTTGCTTGAGTTTTACTAGGTGAAGTCAAAGGCTACTGATGTCCTCCGCCACCAACTCAGTTAAGAACTCGTAATATTCTCATGTCGATGGGAGTAAGGCTGATAGGGGAAAATTCTATAAAAATCAATGAGCATAACCCCTGGTTACAAGGTTTAATATAAAGAGGCAGAAGTTAATATAAAGAGGTAAAATTGTTTATCAGACACATAATTACAAGGTTTTGAGGAAGAAGTTAATATTAAGCAACTTTTATACAAGAAACATACCAAATAATTTTTAATATAAAACAACTTCTATACTAGAAACATACCAAATATGAGGCAGAAGTTAATATTTGAGGCATAATTGTATATCAGACACAGAATTGTTAAATAAAAATAAGTATGCAACTGTTAAGAAAGTAGTAGAAATTGATGTCGCACAGGGTGATCAAGAAAATTTGTTTATTCACAATCTCATCAGATCAACCATTAGAGAGATATGTGAAGTTGAAAAGTCATGCGGATGCGGAAAAACCAATGTATTGGAAAAGCGACGAGTCAAAATTGTGTTCATGAAGTTTTATGTGTAATGAAAACATACTTTCTATTGTAAGGAATATGCCCTCAGCATGTAACGTAAAAAACAAAATATATATATATATATATATATATATATATATATATATATATATATATATATGTGTGTGTGTGTGTGTGTGTGTGTGTGTGTATGCAACAGTTATGGGTTATAGTTTATATGAAGTAAGGAGGAGAGAATAGAGCTTTTAGTTGAGTAAAAATGGTGGAGAGAAGTGTAATTCCGAATTGGTTTTATAACAGATTTTTGGGTGTGCAGAAATGGGAAAGATGGGGTAGATAACCCTCTTTACCTCCCTCTTAAAGACCCTAAAATCCACCTTAATTGATCTCTACCCTCTAGGGGAGTCCCCCGATGCCTAGGGTGATGAAAGGTTGAAGAAAACGTGGTCTAACAAGGTGGGGAGTCGTCATAATAACACCCTAAACTTGCATATCTCGATAGATAAAAGTATAAAATAAACTAGGACTGCTGGTGCAGTTCGAATCGTTTCGGAGCTGCTTCAGATCGAATCAATTCGGCCCTAAATCTGAATCGATTTGAAACTGAAAGTTCCAAATCTTTTTAAATTTCCTTATTTTCCTTCATCTTGCAACCTTATGACAATTAAATAAAACTTAAATAAATTAATCCCATTCATTCCTTCATTAATCCAAGAGCCAAATGATTTTTGAAGTGTGAAAATATAATGTGACTTTATTAATTCAATAAAGTCGGGTGTTACATGAAATCCTTTATAATGGAGTGTGATGTGTGCCAGTAACATAAGTAGGAACATACTCTTAGTCTTACCAGTTCCTAATGAAACTTGGGAGAAAATAGCTATAGATTTTGTGGAAGGTTTGCTCGCAAGTGAAGGAAAGAATGTCATTTTAGTAGCAGTGGTAAGATTCACAATATATGCCCATTACACAGCCTGCAAACACCTATTCAAAGCTACTAAAATTGTAATACAGTTTCTGGATTAGGTGTACAAGTTACATTGCATTCCCAAGAAAATTATTTAATATGTATGTGTAGTTGCAGGCTAACCAAAAGGAGCAAGTAACTCAGCTTAGCTGAGCGGGGGTACAACACCACTCATCATTCTAGCCATAAGTTTTCTCTATTCCATGCATTATATGGTTATGTTCCATCACAATGGGCTACGCCAACAACCATAGCTATTGTGGAAGAAATCACGAAAGAGAAACAACTTATGACTCAAATTATCAAGGAAAATTTGGAGCAGTCTCAGCAAAGAGCCAAACATTATGATTGTAGCTTAAACTAATATCCGACCATAATTAGGAAACATACTTCAATTTAACTTCTGGCTTGCTATGCCTTTCAACTTCTTGACAAGGGAGGTTCTGCAACAACCATATTGAAACATGAAGATTATTTTCACAATCTACACAGCAAATAGGATTATATTTATGCAAAAAAAATGGTCGAAAGAAACCAATTACATGTTTTCATGGTATGAAGAATTACAATATGACTGTGTATATCTCCAATTTGACCGTGTATATCTATCTATTAGTATCTATTTCATATAATATATATATACAGTCATGCTCTGTAGACCACCTGTGCGGACTATATTTTAAGGAAGTTCCAATTGAACCACTAACAAGCCTTTCTCAAACTCCAACTTAAGCACCACCACCTTTTTTTATTGTATTCTTCATTACCCCAGTTGTTACTAAAGTTGCATCTCTATTACCCTTATGAAAGCACTTAAACTCCAATATTATATAAACACTCGTCACTAGGCTAATTGACCAAAAATCCTTCTTTGGCGAACGAATTATAAGAGTAGAGTTTTACAAGCACTCGGGAAAAACAGCCACCCTTCCTAAACAAACACCCTTTTAGGAAGACCATCACCTACCCTAAGCATCATAGCTAAAAGTAAGCCCACCATTGACCATATGACCTTCTTTGGCATGGCCATACACTTCCTATAAATTAACCACTGCAACGCAGACTCTTTTCTCCTTCTTTAAAGGAAATTGACCACTCAATCGAATGGAAGGAAAGGTACAATGAATCCCTCTAAGAAATTGAACATATAACCGTTGTTATGCCAGTCCAATTTACTGAATGGGGGGTGAATTACTTTTGAGAAACATCTATTTTCCCTCATGGACTCTGATGTAAGAAATAAACACTCACTCACCAAATATCTAAAGCTCATTCTCAGTCTGTTATTCAGAGAATAATGGTAGAGACACATCCACAAGTCACCAGATGGTAAACCCTTTATATGAGTGAATAGATACCCTAGCCATTTGGTACTGATGAGCGAACATCATAAAAATTTCAGGGCAACTGATCACATTACCTAAAAGTAATAGGATCACACCAGTTGTTATATGAAGAGGAAGAAAGAGTTAGATCACATGCCACTCATAGGGACACCATGTTGGAAGAGCAATTAATAGCCAACCCCGGTCTAGAAAAATACGTCACTCACTCGAGTTCTCTAGACAAAGATGGAATCGACTTTGGTAAAACCAACTACTCATGGACACCCAAGTAATGTTCCATACTTAATATAACAAGAAATGAGGAATCCCCGCTCGAACCCTCCCGAAGAAGACAAACTTTATGTTTGTCCCCAAGCTACCATCCAGATGATACGAACATACTCTAGGGGAAGTATTGACCTATCTCGATTGATAGGTTTTAATCCTTGGCTAAACTCCACCATGAGAAACACCGCCTGTAACAATACATATCCTAATCCAAGATCTTTGACCTCTGACACTGAACATATCTACAACACTCACCTGCCAGAACATGGAATTGAGGATTGCTTCGACCATCTCTTAATAATCGAGGGTAACACATCCCCATTGCCTGGAGATGAGTATGTACTCAACCCCTAAATCTGGGATATGATGAGGCAATGGTACTACTTCCTGGGGAAAGGATTCAGACTCTACGAATAAGGAACTATGTCCTTTAAAGTTCCAAACATCCGGATTATAAGTTTTGAATCATATACAGAGCTACCATAGAAGAGATTGATTGACTTAAGCAACATAAACACTGGACTTATCTTATGAAAAATAGGGCTACACTAATGATAGTTTATAAACAAGCCTCTTGTATAAAGGACCACCCCTCCAGTTCTTCAATGACAGGGGAGGCATCAAGCATCCCAACATCGACATATACCAGAGCATCCTACCTATTGGATAAGAATATTTACTTGTGGAAATACTGAATACTATATGCGGTTCCTTATAAATCGACCTTAATCCTCTCGAAGACAATCATCCCAGAAAAGATCCCATTGATCTCTACAAAGAACTCAGCCTTCTCATTTTACAACTAGCATTCGACCGCTTCGTAGTGGGAGTATAGCCATGGAACAATCACTAAACTCATGTACGATACAGTTATGGGAACACATATATGGACTCCACTCATATAGTCAGCATAATCGGACTTCAAGATGAAATGACCCTCTAAGGTCATCCCCTTCCAGATGGTCCCCCTCCCAGAAGTACTCATACATTATCAGGTTAAAATTGCACTGAAAATGTTAGACCATGCAGCTGGACAATACTTAATTGATACAACAGATACAATTCATGTCTGTCATATTTTAATATAATGAATACTAGACTCAAAAAATTCCATCAGATATGCTGGATAAAGAGGTCACCTGCCATCACTCCAAGGATCTAAAAAGGACGTCTTAAAAACTTTGGTCCCAAATTATATGTGCACGCACCGACACCCACACTCACTCTCTTCTTTCACTTAAGCAAATATATGATGACCCTCTATAACTGTATGTGCACACACCCACACGCCCGTGATAATCCATGACTACGGTACTACCAATCAAATTAAGATCAACAGATAAACATCAAACACATTGGCATAACTAATACTACATGACAATATTCATGCACATGTTACCCAAATGTATTCAACTCACGTTTTACTCCAAATTTCTCATAATATACCTCAAATTCACATTTGCTAAATATATGTTGATATTTCAACAAATACAAAGTATTAAGAAAATTAATTTCGATATTGAACAAGCTGTGAAGATGATAAAGATTGAACTATAGTGTTTACATGATCAATTCCATCACAGAGCTTTATTCTTGTCCAAGAGAAGGTGGACAAACACCTCAATGGATCAAACACCTTGGTGGAGCAACTGTTGCAAGGATAAACACTTAACTAATTTGAGGTTGACCACAACTTCGGCAGAAGATCATACGTCTCAGCCCTCCTTTCTTTTGACTATTATACGTCCATATATGTGTGATCTTATTTGGATAAATGGTGAACTTTTTAGAGAACGGGACCCAAATGAAAAATCACCAAGACAGGGTCAGAAGTTATCCTAGAAAGTAGGCCTCTCAGGGGCAAGACTGGTAGTGTGAAGAATAAATTTGTAGGATGAGGTTAGAACTCAAACTAATAAGTAAGCATATCACAAACTAGACCTAAGTTGAAAAAGGATGAACTTGCTCAAAGGTTAGCTCATACGACCAAACAAAGACATTAGAGAAGATATAATTCACCACGTTAGTTTAGGCTCTCACGGTTCAAACTCAATATGCCGAAACTCAATGCTAATATTGCATAGTTAAAGAGTGAGGCTGACGAAATTTAGGTGACTTAATTTAAGGCACCATAGTTTTAGGATAAGATGGCAGTGCTCAAGGAGTATGAGGTAATAACGTCCAAAGTGATCAGCTCAAGAAGAAATCATCAACATACCAAACTTGCTAAAAATTAACTTGGCGAATGTATTCATAGTGCATATCCCCTTAGTAAAGAACATTTCAGGTGTTGATGGGCACAACCCATTGGAGTAATAATTACTAGTTAATTGCTTTTACTGATAATGAGGGTAATAATTGAGTTTAGAGCATCCAAGTATTGGCGAGTTAATGGTATCAAGAAAACATGACCTAATAGGAGAAGCTGATTAATTATGTTGATTTTGTTTGACCAGGTGGAAATTTCCAGATGAGTATCACAACATTCACAAGGTTCAACGGGCACAACAATGTGAGGCTTTTGATGCTTTTTTGTATATAGATAATATACAGAAAATTGGTGCTGACCCTAGTGTGGATTTAGGTTGCATTAGATAATGGCCTTAGTGATTGATACTTTCTTGCATGTGTGCGTAATAATTGCTTTCAATAGGTGAGTCGTTAAATGTAAAGTTTTTTTTTGTCTTTTAAATCCTTTTAAATTTATATTAAGTCTTACAACTTTTAACAATTACTCTCAAACCCACTTTGATGAATAATTAGAAAACAAACCAACTGTATCCTAAATGCACACGTGCATCCTTTGCGTAACCATTTGTATCATGTCATATTTAAAAAATCAAATTTATCAGTTAACAAAATGAATACGTATATGGAATATTTGAAGCATACTAGGCTATGTCTAATTTCTCCTCTTACATGTTCTTTATAAATGGCCTATTTGGACTAACTCCTTAATCAATATCACATTAAATTCATCACAATTCACTATAATAAAATCCAATCTTTCTTGATTTTATAATCTTGCTTTTTTCCTACAGCGTAACATTGATAAACAAATTCACACAAACTAGTAAACAAATATCAATAATTCTACCTAAAATTCACACAAACTAGTAAAAAAATATTTTGGTAGCTTAATATAAAAGCTATGTTGCAACAACCAATTGACAATTCGGGTTTTCAATTGGCTCACCCTCAACCACCTATCTCCACTACAAATAATATATACAAAAACTAATGAAATATTTAGAATCACTAAATGTTAAAATTTAAGGAAAGAGTACATACATACCATTGGCAATAGTACGCTCATCTCTAGTGGCACTAACTTGATTAGTATGGCATTCTATACCTGATTCAACCAAAACACAAAATCAAAGTGACAAATAATAATAATTATTACAAGCACTCGTTAATGTAAAATACACACATTTGAAATGTAGCCATTATTATGCCACTCTAGATATATTAATGTAAAATAATTTAATAACAAAAACTTGTTTACAAAAACATACCTTTAGCCGGGGCCATCCATATTATCTACTAAAAATTCAACTTGATTGAACAAAACAAGTCACAAACACAAAATGAACATTGTTAGTCCTCGAAATTATAAGTCTAAAAATGCAAGAATGAAAAAACGTATCAAATGAGAATGAACTAATGATCTGACAAAACATATATGAATGTATTAAGATAGGCTACGATAATACACAAAAACTTCAAAAAAATCTAGGGCAAAATTTTTGTTAAGAGATTAAACATAGAAATTTACCCAACGAAACCTAGGGCAAAATTTACCCAACGAAACCTAGGGAAATTTTTTTATAAAGAGAGAGAGAGAGCACCTAAAAAGGGAAAGGAGGGGGATGCGAAGAGAGAGGAGGGAAAGAGGGGGAGCGGGACCTTTAAGAGGAGAGAGGAAAGAGGAAAGAGGAGGGAAATTAAACTTTGTCAAAAAAAATTGTGACCCTTAATAGCGGTCACAAATGAAATCTTTGGCAAAAACTTGTGACTGCTATGAGCAGTTACAAATTTGTGACTGCTAATAAGAGTTACAAATTAGGTCTTAGGGAAAAAATTGTGACTCTTCATAGCAGTTATAATTTTGTGACTGCTCATAAGAGTCATAACTTAAGCCTACTAATAAATTTGTGATTTCTTGCGACAGTTATAAATTTGTGACTGCTTCTAGCAGTCGTAAATTAATTATATAGTAATATTTGTGAGTGTCATTAGCAGTGACCAAACAATTGACTCAATTTTTTATTACCCAAATATTTTATCACTCCTAATGGCAGTTACAAATAATTTTGTGACTGCTCCCGGGAGTGATAAATTTGTCACCCCCATTAGCAGTCACAATAAGGCAGTCACAAAATTAGTATTTTGGTGTAGTGCAAGTTGGTTCAGTTCATAGCATCACTAACGAAAACATTTTAACTATTACTAGCCACCTAATATTTAAAAAGTGAGTTATCAATTTTAATTAAATTAGATCAACATGCAACAAGTTAAATTATGAAATAATGAAACCACGATCACATCACAATCACAATAGAATAATAATGGAATAAAAATGAATCTGGAGGAACACTCCTCTGAATAATCCGTATACTGAATAAAATAAATACCAAGTATGAAACACTAATTAATTTAATCCAAAACTGAAATAGAACTGAGTAATCAAGCTGTCTCTAAGAGAAAAGGGGCGATATGCCCTACAGATGAATAAATCTGAGATGGAGTCAAAGCAGAAAGTGGAAGCGTCTATTATCGAGATCCCGTAACTTCCATAGCAGCTACAACACGTCACTGGAATGTAACTTCTAAGTTGGGTGTCCTTGTGGCTGGGCACCTAAAAAGGTTTTTACAAGAAAATAGATTTGAAAGCAAACGGGTGAGAGCCCGATTTTGAAAATAGTTTAAAATACAACAAGTGTTTAATATCATTAAACAGTGAATAAAAAATACATGATAGTGCGTGCACTCACATGAATTCCACACCTCTCAACTAATTGTGCACGCCTAACTTACACGTGCTCATTCTAGTTATTCCACTACCTACATAGTCCAATCCATAACCTGACGGTACTTTACAATTCAAGGTTCAATTCCTAACATCATAATGTAAACTGAGAGTCTTACTTTTTACTACACAGAATTAGTTGTAATAATTACTAAGAATTTTCCATTTTTAACTCTACTAAAAATGTCACAATTATTCACACTTACACTTTAATAAATAGTTCATCTCAATTATCAGTATATTAATCTCATCATAAATATACAATAATGGCACCCCTAGGCTAAGCTACGGTGCACACATACTCTGCTATCGAATCTCTGTACATCATGTACATAAAGAGCACGTGTTCCAAATCTCTCAGGAAATGTTTCAATAAGCAACAAACACACATAATGGAGGCAAACATAGTTCACATACCCATGGGTGATGCAGATACCTATGCTCCCATGGTCAGCTGACTTATTAACTCACCAATAAGTCATTCTCTGACCTATGTTCTTGAGGTACCAATCTAAATCCCCCCCCCCCCCCCCTAGGCACACAAAGATTAGATGGTCCTGATCAAAAGCCGACCTCCCGTGATAGCAAGTATGGTAGGTATGTTATACACATATAAGTCCATATAATAAGCATTCACACTTATTAGATATATGATAATATTAATATAGGTATATTTTACATTCCTATACCGTCATTAAATGCCGTACATTTACAAGTCCGCGGATAATATACACTATAGTTCGCCAACACTTTTCAACTCACAAATTCAAGTACTTAGAACCTAACCCCTAGATGTCACCAGGTCTTTTTATAAAATTCCAATTTTTAATCCTTAATGTAATCGAATCTCACAAATATACCCACTAATCAACAAGGGAAGAATAACACTCAATTAAATAAGTCTACGGAAAGTTCGAAACTAAAATTGGACCGAAAAAGGCCATTATGTAATCTCGTTAGAAGTTTCTGGGATCTCGTTCGAACGAGGTCGTTTGAACGAGTTCGTTCAAAGGAAAGGATTCGAACGAACCACCAACTCGTTAGAAGGGGACTGGAATCTCGAACGACCTGGGTTGGTCTTCTAACGAAAATTCCGAGAATACCCAGAATTTCTCCCAACTTCGTTTTCCCCCATTTTTCTTTCTCTAAATCCATCCTAAGTACATACCAATTAAGTTTTAATGTTTTTAAACTACTCTAAGTCACCTAGGTCACTGCTTAACATATTTTTGGGGTCAAATCTTACAAATCAAATGTAATAACCATAAATCCCCAAATCTTGCCCCAAACCTTATAAACATGAACCCAGGATTTAATTGAATACGAAGACTCCTTATTAATCCGTTTTCAAATCATCAAAAGTTATATTTTGGGTATTAAATTAATCCATAACCATTCTACATGCAATCCCTATCCAAAATTATGAGTTCCACAACCATCCTATTTGGGTTCTCATCAAAACTTTCAAGGTATATAAAGTTTCTACACTAAACAAGAAGGAAATATTGATTGAAATTAATAACATCAAATCACTTGCCTTAGATTTGTTCTTCTGATTTGATGTTGGTGATTAAAGGTTGAATCTCTCCTCTTTCCGGTCACAAGTCCTACCCAATTGGTGGTGGTGGATGGTGGTTTTGGTTTGGATCCTCTTGTAACTTCTCTCAAACTCCCGTAGCCCACTTCTATTGTTTTTGGCTGATAATGGTCTTAGTGGCATCTCTAATAATATATAATTAAACTATAAAATTCGTGGGTTTTAATTCCTCAAATTTTAAAATTACCAAAGTACCCTTCTGGGTTGTCGGTTTGGCCTAAAAATGCTCCGAGACCCAAACTAAACCCCCGGCTAGTGCTTTCTGACTATTTTGACCCTTTCGGACACATTGGCGCACTCAAAATGACCATTCGGTTGATAAAAATATAATTTACTTTCCAATCTAATTAAATTCATTCCTGACGCGACTGACACGCGCGACCCAACTTAATTTCCTGAATTGTCGTATTTCTGCCTCGCGATAATTTTAATATTTTCAATACTCCTATGTTACCATATATTCTCTCTAATGTTTTATTTTTACATCATAACCAAATACCAAATCACATCTCGCTAGTATTTACCTCCAGATTAATTTCCAATTAATTCTCATTTAATTCAATTAATCCCTTAAATAAAAATCAATAAAATTATGG
The DNA here is from genome assembly GCA_949130495.1 of Sambucus nigra. NCBI lineage: Eukaryota > Viridiplantae > Streptophyta > Magnoliopsida > Dipsacales > Adoxaceae > Sambucus > Sambucus nigra. The sequence goes on along the minus strand of OX422210.1, from coordinate 74,636,384 downwards.
GGTATTACATACTTCCCCCTAATAACATAATTTCGTCCTCAAATTCAAAAATAAATAATACCTGGTAAAAATAACTCTGGATAATGCTCACGCATCTCAGCCTCGCGCTCCCATGTGGACTCTTCGGCATTATGATGCCGCCACTGAACACATACTAATAGTACTATCTTCGACCTCAGTTTCCTCTCGCTGTGCTCCAGAATGGCAATCAACCCCTCTTCATAGGAACTATCGGGCTGTAGGTCGATGTCCTCTAAAGCAATGTGAGTATGACCGAAATCGTCCCTAAGATATCTCCTTAGCGAGGAAATATGGAACACGTCATGAATCCTATACAAGTGCTCCGGTAACCCAAGTTTATATGCTAGTGGCCCAATCCGCTCGATGATTGGAAATGGCCCCACATATCTTGGTTCCAGTTTCCCCTTCTTCCCAAAATGCATAATCCCCTTCATTGGGGATACTCTAAGTAGCACCTGGTCCCCCACCTTGAGTTCTCTGAAAAACCTATTGGCATCAGCATAGCTCTTCTGTCGGTCCTGAGCTACCCGAATAAGGCTCCGTATCATCTCTATCCTTGCCGAAGTATCCTGAAACACGTCCGGCCCAAGGAGTTTGTTATCCCCCACCTTTAACCAACATGCTGGGGAACGACAAGGTCTACCATACAACGCCTCGAATGGAGCCATGGCAATGGTGAGCTGATAAGAGTTATTATAAGCAAACTCCACCAGTGGAAGGTACTGCTCCCAACCACCTCCAAAGTCTAGGATGAACATACGCAACATGTCCTCTAACATCTGGTTCGTCCGCTCGGTTTGCCCATCTGTCTGCGGGTGATACGCCGTACTCAGTCGCAACTCTGTATCCATGGTCTCCAAGAAACTCTCCCAAAATCGTGAAACAAATATCTTGCCTCGGTCAGACACGATAATGAGAGGTACCCCATGAAGTCTCACTATCTCCTCTATGAAAATTTGGGCATACTGTACCGTAGTGTAGTCTGTCCGGGCCGACAGAAATGAGCAACTTTGGCCAGCCGATCCACGATTACCCATATGGAGTCGTGACCCCTCTGTGACATAGGTAACCCCGTGATGAAATCCATGTAAATGCTCTCCCATTTCCACATAAGGACCTCTAATGGTTGTAGAAGTCCTTCCAGTCTCTGATGGTCCACCTTTACCAGCTGACAAGTGGCACATTTAGAAATGAACTTGACAATATCCCTCTTTATCCCAATCCACCAGTACTGTCACCTCATGTCCCGGTACATCTTATGCCCGCCAGGATGTACTACGAATCGCTAACTGTTCGACTCTGACATTACCTCATGTCGCAAGTCTTCCCCTTCTGGAATGACCAGTCCCCCATTGAAGCGTAAGCCCCCGTCTGAACTAACGGTATAGGACTCGGCTCCCTCTGCTAGTAATTGAACTATCTGCTCTTGACAGAACGAGTCTTCTGCCTGGGCCAGTATCACTATCACTACAATCTGAGGCGTAACGGTCATCACATATATGAATGATCGAGCCACTGCATCCTGGTGTCCCAACTCCTTCCACTTTGCTCTCCACACTTCGGCCACCTCACCTATTGGCCTACGGCTCAACGCGTCTGCTACCACGTTTGCCTTCCTTGGGTGATATTGGATATCGAACTGATAATCCTTCACGAACTCAAGCCACCAACGTTGACGCATATTAAGTTCCTTCTGCATGAAGAGGTACTGTAAAGACTTGTGGTTCGTGAACAAATAGAATTTCTCTCCCAAAAGATAATATCTCCAAATCCGAAGAGCAAATACGACTTTCGCTAACTCCAAGTCATGGGTGGGGTAATTCTTCTCGTGAGGCTTAGGCTTATGGGAAGCATAAGCTATAGCTTGACTCTCCTATTGCAGTACACCTCCAAGTCCTTGTAAGGATGCATCGGTGTAGACTAGATACTCAACTCCCGATCTGGGCAATGCTAACACTGGCGCTGAGGTCAACTTGTCCTTCAACTCATCGAATGCCAACTGACAGGCATCGCTCCAGATGAATGGCACACCTTTGCGAGTCAGATGTGTCAAAGGACCCGCTATGTTAGAGAAACCCCGAATAAACCTCCTGTAGTATCCTGCTAGGCCTGAGAAACTAGGTATTTTAGTTGGTGTCGTCGGCTGTCCCCACTCTCTCACCGTCGATACCTTCCCCGGATCAACTGATATTCCCCTGTCTAAAATGATATGCCCCAAAAACTGTACTTCCTTCAAACAAAATCCACACTTCTCATATTTTGCCACTAAGAACATCTCCTGCCCGGGTATGGCAAAAATAATACTCATGCCGAAACAATCAATCATGGCTCGATACACAACTAGCCAATCCATACCAACGATCACATCGTACTCAGTTATATCTAATACTAACATATCAGCAGACAAAGTAAACCTCCAAATCTCTATACCCACACCTCTATAAATATGAGAAATCACTGAACCCCTACTCAACGGTGAATCTACGGAAGTAATCGTTCTCTCTGTAGTGTCTAATAACCCTATAATGCGTGTAAATCTCGTGGCAATAAAACAGTGTGTGGATCTCATATTAAATAAAATACGCCCCATAGTTCCCTGAATAGAGAACATACCTTCAATAGCGGGTGGATCCTGTGGGCCTGCGGCCTACTGGAGATGATAGACTCGCCCGTACTGAAGCTGTCCCTGCTGAACTGGGACTGCTGGGATGGGTAGCAAAGCTGGCATTTGCGGTGGTGCTGGGAGGGCGAGGGAAAACATAGGTCTCTGGCGCTCATGTCGAGCACCCTGTTGTTGCTGCTGTGGGGCCCTGCCGTTATCAGGGCACTCCTAGCGTTTGTGTCCAATCTTTCTATAAATGAAACATTTCCCCAGAAAGTTTCCCCCTCTCCGACCCTGCTGCCCAGGGCCCTGATGATCGTTGCCATTCCTCCACTGGCCAAGCTGGCCCTGCTGAAACTGCTGCTGTTGGCCATGCTGATCCTGTTGACCCTAATGGCTGTGTTGACCCTGCTGGCCATGACGAAAACCTCCCTGACTATTTCTGAAACCTCCAGATCGAAATCTCTTAGAATCCCCCTGCTGGGAACTCTGATAACCCTGCCTGTGCAGAACCTAAACTGATTATGCCCTGTTGGCACCATTTCCCCCTGTCCTGCCCTGATGGATAGACTCTCCTGATCGCTTACCCTCTGACAAGTGAAAGCGATGGTCCTGGCAGTAAAGCAGTGTTGCGTTAACCACATCAGAATAAGTGGACAATGAGAGATTTCCCAGTAAATGCCGACAGATCCTCCAAGTCAACCCATCCATGAACTTCTGTATCTTTTTCTCCTCTGTCAGAATCTCATCGGGGACGATGTTCAAGAGATTTGTGAACTCAGCCTCATATTCAGTGACTATCCTCCCCTCCTGGTTGAGGTTCATCAATTTTTTCCTCATCTCGGTGTGAATGGCTGAGGGAAAATACTTGCGATCAAATCGCACCCAAAAAACCTGAATAGTAAGAACATCCATCTCCTCCGCGGTGGTAATGGACTCCCGGCACTGCAATGCTGACCCTACCAGCTTAAAAATAGCCAGTATCTACCTCTGGACATTCGTACACTTTTACATCCTCAAGTGTCTTTGGATGTCCTTCTTCCACTAACAGGACACAACGATGTCCGAGCTACCTGCAAACTCCGGAGGGTGTGCCTTCTGAAAAGCATCACGAACACGTTCCCAAGCAAACGGGAATGCATGAGCCTGTACTGGTGCTACTACCGGTGCCTGAGGAGGTGCCTGCTGCACAACTGCTAGAGCGGTATTTATTTCTTGGGCCACAATAGCGGCAACCTCTGCGGTATTCATGGTGCCCTGAACTGGTGCAGGCTGTGGCTCGGGCTGAGCATCCCTGGAAACTCGCTGTGCACGTCATGGAGGCATCTGAAATGAAAGAGAAGTCTTATAAGTCTACAGTTATTATCTCAAAAATAGCTGAAGAGCGTAAGATACACAAAAGAGTACAACAATCCTAAAATATAGGGCTCTACATCAAAGAACGCTCAGCGAAAACATAACAAGCCGTACAGATCCTAAGGACACTAGAGCCTGATGCTCTGATACCACCTGTGACACCCCATCTAATTAAATACCGGGTAGCTTTTCCTTTATTCAAATTAATATAAAATGTCAAGTTGGTTCAGTTCAAAGCATCACTAACGAAAACATTTTAACAATTACTAGCCACCTAGTATTTAAAAAGTGAGTTGTCAATTTTAATTAAATTAGATCAACATGCAACAAGTTAAATTATGAAATAATGATACCACGGTCACATCGCAATCACAATAGAATAATAATGGAATAAAAATGAATCTAGAGGAACACTCCTCTGAATAATCCGAATACTGAATAAAATAAATACCAAGTCTGAAACACTAATTAATTTAATCCAAAACTGAAATAGAACCGAGTAATTAAGTTGTCTCTAAGAGAAAAGGGGCGACGTACCCTACAGAAAAATAAATCTGAGATGGAGTCAAAGAAGAAAGTGGAAGCGTCTATTATCGAGATCCTGTAACTTCCATAGTAGCTACAGCACATCACTGGAATGGAACTTCTAAGATTGGCGTCCTTATGGCTGAGCACCTAAAAGGTTTTTACAAGAAAACAGATTTGAAAGCAAACGGGTCAGAGCTCGATTGTGAAAACAGTTTAAAATATAGCAAGCATTTAATATCATTAAACAGTGAATATAAAATACATGATAGTGCGTGCAGTCACATGAGTTCCTCACCTCTCAACTAATTGTGCACGCCTAACTTACCCGTACCCATTCTAGTTATTCCACTGCCTACCTAGTCCAATTCATAACCTGACGGTGCTTTACAATTCAAGGTTCAATTCCCGACCTCTTAATTTAAACTGAGAGTCTTACTTTTTACTACGTAGAATTAGTAATAATAATTACTAAGAATTTTCCATTTTTTACTCTACTAAAAATGTCACAATTATTCACACTTACACTTTAATAAACAGTTCATCTCAATTATCAGTATATTAATCTCATTATAAATATACAATAATGGCACCCCTAGGCTAAGATGCGGTGCACACATACTCTGCTATCGAATCCTGGCACATCATGTACATAAGGACCACGTGTTTCGAATCTCTCAGGAAACGTTTCAATAAGCAACAAACACACATAATGGAGGCAAACATAGTTCACATGCCCATGGATCACGCACATACCTACGCTCCATGGTCACCTGATTTATTAACTCACCAATAAGTCATTCTCTGACCTATGTTCTTGAGGTACCAATCTAAATCCCCCCCCCCCCCATAGGCACACAAAGATTAGATGACCCGGATCGAAAGTCGACCTTTCGTGATAGCAAGTATGGTAGCTATGTTATACACATATAAGTTCATATACTAAGCATTCACACATCTTAGATATCTGATAATATTAATATAGGTATATTTTACATTCATATACCGTCATTAAATGTTGTACATTACAAGTCCCCGGATAATATACACTATAGTTGGCCAACATTTCTCACGTCGCAAATTCAAGTACTTACAACCTAACCCCTAGAAGTCACCAGGTCTTTTATAAAGTTCCAATTTTTAATCCTCAACGTAGTCCAATCTCAAAAATATACCCACTAATCAATAAGGGAAGAATAACACTCAATTAAATAAGTCTACGGAAAGTTCGAAACTAAAATTGGACCGAAAAAGACCATTATGTAATCTCGTTAGAAGTTTATGGGTTCTCGTTCGAACGAGTTCGTTCGAACGAAAGGATTCGAACGAACCACTAACTCGTTAGAAGGGCTACTAGAAACTTGTTAGAAGCTCGTTCGAACGACCTGGGTTGGTCTTCTAACAAAAATTCCGAGAAAGCCCAGAATTTCTCCCAACTTCGTTTTCCCCCTATTTTCTTTCTCTAAATCCATCCTAAGTTCATTCCTATTAAGTTTCAATGTTTTTAAACTACTCTAAGTCACCCTAGGTCATTTCTTAACATATTTTTGGGGTCAAATCTTACTAATCAACATGTAATAACCATAAATCCCCAAATCTTTCCCCAAACCTTATAAACATGAACCCATAATTTAATTGAATACAAAGACTTCTTATTAATCCATTTTCAAATCATCAAAAGTTATATTTTGGGTATTAAATTCGTCCATAACCATTCTACTTGCTATCCATATCCAAAATTATGAGTTCCATAACTATCCTATTTGGGTTTTCATCAAAACTTTCAAGGTATATAAAGTTTCTACACTAAACATGGAGGAAATATTCATTGAAATTAATAACATCAAATAGCTTGCCTTATATTTGTTCTTATGATTTGTTGTTGGTGATTAAAGTCTGAATCTCTCCTCTTTCCGGTCACAAATCCTTCCCAATTGGTGGTGGTGGATGGTGGTTTTGTTTTGGAACCTCTTGTAACTTCTCTCAAACTCCCGTAGCCCACTTCTATTGTTTTTGGCTGATAATGGCCTTAGTGGCATCTCTAATAATATATAATTAAACTCTAAAATTCGTGGGTTTTAAGTCCTCAATTTTTAAAATTACCAAAATACCATTCTGGGTTGCCGGTTTGGCCTAAAAATGCCCCGGGACCCAAACTAAACCCCCGGCTAGTGCTTTCTGACTATTTTAACCCTTTCGGACACATTGGCGCACTCAAAATGATAATTCGGTTGATAAAAATATAATTTACCTTTTAATCTAATTAAATTCATTCCTGACGCGACTGACACCCGCGTCCCAACTTAATTTCCCAAATTGTCGTATTTCTGCCTCGCGACAATTTTAATATTTTCAATACTCGTATATTGACATATATTCTCAGTAATATTTTATTTTAACATCATAATCAAATACCAATTCACATCTCGCTAGTATTTACCTCCGGATTGATTTCCAATTAATTCTCATTTAATTCAATTAATCCCTTAAATAAAAATCAATAAAATTACGGGGTATTACACTTTATTCACGTGTTTCCTTATATTGAATCTTATAGCTAAGAATTTGTTGAGTGTAACCATATGTGGCGGCATTATCAGTAGGGGCCGAGTCAGAACCACCACTAAGAGTTTGTTGTCATTATTATTGAATTAATGAGTCCAAGTGTTGAAATGGTTTTCATTTATTTGATAGATCCAACATAATTTCTTACTTAATATGTCAATTTATGTTTTAGGTCACACGTAAACTTTTTTTAGTCACTTTTGTTGTTGATGTGTAAAAAGTTAAATGGTCATGACCTGGGGTTATGGTCTAGGACCGTGACTAGATGCCAGTGCAGAAATTATAGTTTGTTTAGTAAAATTAAATCTAACTTTATTCTTAACTACACCACCTATTTCATGGCTAGAAAGAACATAATTCCTCTCAGTCATGTGACATCCTAGCCTTTTCAAACTTTGCTTAACAAAAACTAAATAATTTTCTTCAATCGAATTTGAATAATAAAAAATTATCGCGACACGTTTTGATTATTCATTTGATAGATTGCTGAAATTATCCATTTAAAGTGTCTCAACGGTGTTTTTTGTCCATAATCAAAAGTGTGTGAGTGATTAGGGTGGATTGATTTGGTGTTTAGGGTTTGAGATCTTTTATGCTATGGTTATGTGACCCTTTCGGGTTTGCTTGTGAACCCCAATTTCAATTTTGGAATGGGGTTTTTCAATCACTCCATTGGTAGGGTGAACGCTGATAGGAAAACATACACATAACAATGTCAGGATTAAATAAAATAAGATAAACTTAAATGGTATTGGTTGAAAAATAATAACTAGTTAATAATTAATTAGAGCCATTACTTATAGGACTCATATTCATACCCTCATAGTTTCTCAGAAAGAATGAGGCACAATGATAATCATTGACAATAAGAGTACTAGAGGTTACAATTTGATCGCACTTATACATCTTTTATTAATGCGTGTCATATAGAGAGTAATCCTATTTACAAGTATGGGAATAAGAATATTGAATAGTTTAACTTTTTTTGCAAATTGTGGAGTTCATCTCTCGCAAGAGTACCTGATTGATCGTATTCTATTTTTCCTATCAGAAAGCTGGGATGAGGCAATAGAAAATATATTTCGCCTACGTAATCCAAATGTAGCGCTGATATTACCTACACTATTACAGAAGGCATAAAAAAATTCACCTTTATGGATACAACTATGTAGAGAGAGCATTAACCAAGACTGTTATGTCTCACGATATATACATGTTAAATTGAATCTTGAAATAATTTGAAGAAAAAAGGATTCCGAGTTCATGCCATGGACATCAATAAATCAATCATAGATACGCTTCCTGTTAGTTGGCCATGTACAAAAATTCATTGATTTTTGAAAATTAATACCGATGGAAGGATATCAGACAAATTGAACATATTTTAAAGTCTTATTATGAGAAGGTATATACATATATATAGTCATAAACATGATTAGTTAGTTATAAACATGTTAGTATAATAAATTCATCACTTTATATTTTTATTTTTATCAGAGGTTATATTGAACAACAATAGAGATAACATACCAATTGATGACGGGATACCTCATGAATTCTCATCTCTTCCCCCCAACTTAGATTATCATCACCACTGGGTGAACAATACTCTTCTCCGCTAATGGTTCACTCTACCTCTCCATATACGAGTAAAGAATAAATGCCTGTTAATCCAACACCCATACCCTCCACTACCGACACCTCCCAAGCAAATGAGAAGAAGCCCAGTGGGTTCTCTCTTCTTGGAAATAATCCCATTCTCAATAAAAATGACATCCAAGTCTTTAAATCCAAGTGTTTGTCATTTGGGAAAATGAATGTGGGAGTCGGGGAAAAAAAACTAGAATGCAATTGATTAAGCCATCAAATATTACATTTTTGAAAAACTTTGGAAGAGTTTTTCATTCCCCGACCATTAAAATCAAAATGTTCTTTCCCGAGTTATTGAACAAATGAGAACATATTAAAGGAACCTTAGGAATATATAATTCTCAAATGGGGTATCAAGCTCCGACATTTTGACTATGAAAGACAGAGTTCCTCCTAATGTTGAAATGTCGTTCGATCAATGGAATAACTTTTTGGAAAATGGTGGGATAGACAGAAAGATGGTCCATAAGGAGCAAAAAAAAACAAAGCGGAGAAAATTGATGTCTACATGTTTAGGTATAAATATATGAAGATTTAAGGAGTGAATGGTTAGAAAGGACAATGGCAGTCCAGATGTCAATAAAATACCTAATCGGGGCAACTTGTAAATTTATGCCCGACGAGACAAAGATAATAAATTTCTACCACACTTGGCTTCGACTCTGGTGAGTATGACCAGTTATATATATATACAATAAAAAGGAGTTCTTTTTGCCATGTCATAAGACTTTGTATATGAAACCTATATAAATAGGTTTTGTATCTATCTACATAATAAAGGAGGAGGGGGTTTATGTCTTTGTCAACTGGTGGTTGAGATTGAATGTGAGGGATTTGAATCTAATGGATTTACACGAAGTCACATGGGTGAGATTTGATAAACTAAAAAAATCTGTTTGTGTGGCATATGAATCTAATGGTTACCTCGATCCTCTCAAATGTCTCATCCCAGAGCCATCTGATGAACCTAACTCTCTATCACTATCTCTTACTAACTTTGGGAGTGTTTACCAAGGACAAAACCCAAGAAGAACAAAATACCAACACACCAAATATTTACATTCCTCACATCACTCTCTCCATGATCAAGAACCTGGAAAATGTCCTCTGCCTTCATCTCCACTACCGTCACTGCCTTATTTCATCTCCACCACAACCGTTGAGGCTGTAAAACTCTCGATCGTGAGACTATATAAAACTCTCACTCACTTTTCTTTGGTTACAAAGGGTTTCGAGATTTGTTTTCAATGTTTACGTTTCTTTCTATGACGGTAGCTAATTTTAGTGTCTCTAATTATATTTTTGCAGTACCTTTGGATTTATCTGTGGGAGACAATATGGGAAGATCTTAGCAACTACAACAGAGGAATTTCAAAACTGGGGAATATCTCCTCATTTATGTTCTTTTTCTTTTTCTTTTTCCTGAATCTATTTTAAGTTTCTATACTTATGTATTTTAAATTTTTACATGGAGTTGTAAGATTTTTTTTAATGTTTTTCCCTTTTTTTAGGCCGGTTTAAGCTTCAATGAGCCTTATTTCTTCCATATTCTAAAGAGAACTCTTTCAAAAGGGGTGGCGTGTAGCTGGGTTGCAAAGAGGTTTATTTTCTACATTATTTTTACTTTTATTTCCCATGCATGTCTTATTTCTGATATTGTTCACGTGTTGAAACCTTTCTAACTGTGGATATAGTGTAGTTGGGTTCAATGCCTTCTGAGATTCGACGACGATGATTTTGTTTCTAGTGATGCTGGGTGCCACGTGAGGTGGAGTGATCCAGGGAGAAGGAGAGCTTGGACAGTGAGATGGTGTAGAGAAGGTTGAAGCCTGATGATCTGATGACCGATACAAAATCAATAGAGGGTTGGTGGATTTGGATCCACACACGTGAGTTTGGATCGTACACGTGTGAAGTGGTGTGGGGTGGATGGGGGGGTTTGGGTGTTTATAAGGTGACATGGTTTGTTGAGTTTGTTGGAGTTGAGGAGATGTGTAGAGACAACCAAGTTCCATGTTTGGACACGTGTGAGTAAGGTTATAGGTTGATGAGCGCCAGGCATCAGAGGATGGACTCTAATATATCTCCTTGGATTTAGGCTTTTTCTTTTCGGTTTAAGTGTTCATCATCCTCAACCAACCCGATTTTTTTAAAATATAACCATTTTGAAGGTGTTAGCAATTTTTTATTTGAAAACTTTGGGGAGTTGTGGGAATTCCAAGGCTCATAGTATTCTTCACTCTTAAAAAAAAGGCTAATAAGTTTTATGTACATGTATGTAAATGGATTTAGATGTAGGGTAATGTATGGGTTTGTGAAATTAGAGATGGGGTTTGTGATATTTTCAGATGAGGGTGACATGTGATGGGTGAGGGGATACATTTTTAAACCTTCTCAATTTATTTGATTGTTGCATTTACAAATTCAAAAAGTACTTATTTTGTAGAAGTTTTGAATTCTAGATGATCCTCATCACCAACTTCTCAGCACTCGGATGAAATGTACAATTCATAAGATTATGAGTAAAATATATTGAGTTGTCCAATCAAGTTTTGAAACTTATCAAAGTCGTTAATTTAAGAAAGATTCACTTCATTGAAGAGCAATTGTGTGGATGATGAGTGTCTCTCGATAAAGGACATAATCATAGTAATATCTGATACAGTGATCGACTATAGGAAAAGAAAGAAGTGGTGCTCTTCACAATCCAGAAAAAGTGTTTGGGTTTGCCTCAACAAATCTACTTCAAACCGTACCTTTGAATTTTAAAAAAACAATTATATTCTCACCACTCCAAAGGGTAAGTAAACACACTCCAGTTTAAAATTGTAAAGGACGAAAAAGGCTTTTTGCAAATGAATGATGGTACAAAATAAATTTAAAGTAGAAATACATGAATTTGTTCTCTAATGTCACTTATACTCCAAATGAATGAAATATGAGATCGAAGTTGGATATAATATAAATCGAGAATTTCGTTGTGTATAAGTGGAAGTCATGATTATTATTACAAGAACTGAGTTGGTTCTAATATAAATTGAGAGTTCCATTATGCACAAGTGCAAGTACTCATTTGATAAAAATAAACAAATACTTATTTGATAAAAATCAATAAATACTCATTTAAATAGTCTTATTTGTAATGTTTTCTGATTTTAAAACTAACTTGATTCAACTATGCGGGTTAATAATTGAGATTCATTGTCTAAAATAAGAATTATGATATTGACTTTAGGTATTATAAAACTAACTTCATGATATTGTTATATTTTTACTGAATTGAGATTGCTGTATTAAAAAACTTGAAATAAATAATAAGAGGGAAAAATGGCAAATTTTGGGTGATAAAATATGTAATGAGGTAACATATTATCTTTATTATCTATGTAAATGGAATCAATAATTTATTTAGACATTTACTACTATTTTTTTAAAATTAGATTGTGGTAATTGATCCTCTATGCTCCATGCGTATATAGATTTTGTCGTCAAGTTTTTGACTAGTTATGTTGAAAACGTATAAATGGGTTTGTAACATTGTCGAACATTTTAGCCGTCGAATGATTAAGTGACAAAAGTGAGGTTAAGTTTAAATGACCATAAATTAAAAAGTGGTATGTAATTAATACAACCACAAATAGAAAATATACAAATGTATTCATGATAAAAATAATTAAGAACATGAACTATTAAATCTTAATGATAATTCGCAAATAGAAATGCACCGGGATAAAAATTATGAGCGTGCCATCGACACGGGAACACATTTATCCCAAGAATAAATATATCGTCATGCCATTAGCATGGGAACAAAATATCATAGGAACAAATTTATCATCGTGCCATCGATATGGGTACACCCTAGTATATATATATATACACACACACACACATATATATATATACACACACATATTATATAAAATAATGTTAAAACCATAAGACTAAATATAATTTCATGCAATATGAAGCAATTAAAGCCATTAGCAGTTAGTCCGCTTTGAGCCCATATAATAACATTTAAGATGATGCCCTAACCCGAACCTTAGAAAATAACAAAAGAGGAATGATAAGAGGCGTTGGATCACATATATCGAAAACCAAATAAAAAATACTGCAGCTCTCATGGATGAGCTCTCTTCAATGAGGAATCACATATCGAGACAAGAGGCAAGTTAGTCCAAGACAGATGGGGATGTTCAAGAGATTAAGAGTAATCTAGGAGTGTTGGAGGGTGAAATCAGGCACTTTGTGTCCTTATTTACTCAAGGTTTTCGGCCCTAGATACCTCCTCAAGGTTACCCTGCCCTTCTTCTCCTCAAGATTACCCCTACCCTAATTCTCAAGGTTTTCCCTATCCATCATCTTAAGATTTCCCCTATCAAATACCACCTCCTTCAACATTATCCTCTCAAATGCCACCTCCTTCCATAGTCACTGGATCATCATCACCCACTAACAGTGACTATGGCGAGCTGTACTATTTAAAAGACTTGGAAAATACCAAAATTGTTGTAACGTACACACTCGTTTCCTTAAATGTCGGAATTCCTGTTCAAAATCGGTCTTTGTAGATGGTTGAGGCTCAGATACTAGTTGATAACATATACACCAATTGCGAAGAAGAGCCCGTGCACGTTGACAATGATTAATGACCCTTGCTTAAAACATCTAAAAATTGTATTATCACTTGGCCAGTTTATTTATTAATCTAGATTCCGTAGTGAACAATATTTAATTTGAGAACAAGTTGTAATATTTTGTTTATTTAAGTGGTTTTAAGTTTGTGGGTAATTTATTGATAATTTTAGTATATGCAACATGAATTTCAGTTTAAGTATTTTAATTAGTGTTTAAGTTGTATTAATAATTTGAATGAATTATGAATTGTGAATTCTTGTATGCAATATGACCTTTTTTTCAACCTATTAATATAGGGTAATTGAATTTCTGAATATTATTTAATAGATTTCTCACAATACAAAGAGTGGATGGGGGAGAGTAATCAAAAATCTAATAATCATGTAAAGGGCGTTCATGAATTTATTAAATACGCATATAGAAATCCTAAAAGTGATAAGATTTCATGTTCGTGAACTCGTTGTATGAATGGAAAATATAAGTCTTTAAAAGAAGTTGAAATTAATTTACTAAAGTGGGGAATTTTTCACGACTATAAGATATGGACATACCATGGTGAAAAGAATGTACATTTTATTTCGAAAGAATTATTAGTACCCGACCACATAACGGAACCCCATCGAGTGAAATTGGTACATGATTCACCCACACATAATCATTTGACAGACCTAATTGATGATTTTTATGGAGTCTACCATCATCAGAACCACTAACCTATGGATACCGATAATGTGCATTATGACCAAGTCAATGAATAAATTGATGCTGAATTACCAAAAGATGGAGAGCGGGCGCATTGCGATCTACAAAAGATGAAAATAAACCACAAAGATATGTTGTTCACTTTGACTTTGACTTTGACTACTAGTGAGAAAACATCATCGTAGATATGTTGTTCAACTTGAAGACTCCGACTGATTTTTTCGGTAATTTATTTTCTCCATTCAAACCTTTTAATAGCACTTTATTAAATCACGAAGAATGCAATCCTTGTTCATAACCCCATTGAGTTAATTATCCACTTCTGGAGATAGGAATACTGATTCCCGAGATTGATCGGTGGATATTGAGGAAAGTGGAGCTTGCTGTGGGGCGTTGCTAGATATGCATCACTTGCCACTGATAATTGGGATTGAAGACACTACTGCATGACTCAGTGGAACTCTATGTTTTGTAAGAGTGTAGATGTCTTTCTGTAATACCGAATTGTAAACGGTGCTAAAATATAGGTTTTTCCCGAAAGGGATTTTTTCCCATCTCCTATCTTCTTTGGTTTGTGGTTTCTTTGTTTATGGTTTGTTGGCTTCAATTTAGTTTTCAATATCTTAATATTTAGGTTTATCTAATTTAATCAAATAAAATTGCTACTAAAAATATTTTGGTGTGTGTTTAACCTGCTTTATGATTTATACATATAACATGACCACTTTATCGCATTTTTAAGTGCATGGTATTAAGCTACGAAACAAATGACCTGAAATAATATAAGTCTTATGACTGGAACATCACGTTACAATTAATCTCTCTATTGTTTAAAAAATAGCGTTAAAGGGAGAAAATGCAAAACATTCCCCAAGTGGCCTCATAAGAGGCACAAACACGTTATGCGGGATCAATGAAACTCGTAGAAACTAACCGCAAAGTCATGGGGACTTTCGTTTTGAGAATTTGATAAAAATTTGAAAGTCTCAAGACTTAGGCTAAAAATCATGCCTTTAAGACGAGAAACCCCCAAATAGGCCCTAAACGGCCCCGTAAGATATAAGAACGCCTCACATGGGACCAATATAAATAGCAGGAACTGAACGCGTAGTTACGGGACTCTCAGTTTGAGAATATGATGATAATTTGGAAATATCTAGACTTAGGTTTAAAAATATGCCGTTAGAGGGAGAAAATCCTAAACAACCCGTAAACGGCCTTGCTAGAGACAAACACCTCACACAAGACCAATGTAACTCGTTAAAACTAACCGCGTAGTTATGGGACTCTTGATTTGAGAATATGATGATAATTTGTAAATATCTAGGGTTAACTTTAATAACATGCCATTAGACGAAAAAAACCCGAAAACAAACTCCAAACCGCCCCGTTAAAGGGACTAACACCTTGCACCGGACTAATGTAACTCATAGGAACTCACCGCGTAGTAACGGGAATCCTGATTTTAAAATATGATGATGATTTGCAAATCTCAAGGCTTAGGCTTAAAAATATGTTGTTAGTAGACGAAAACCAAAAATAACCCCCAAACGGCTCCGTGAGAGACATAAATAACTTGCACGGGACCAATGTAATTCGTAGGCATAGACTGCATGGTCACATGACTCCTGATTTGAGAGTACTATGATAATTTGAAAATATCTAGACTTATTTTTGTAAGGACATAATTTTCAATTGAGTCCGTTGTATGTTTATTTGACTTATTCCTGGAACAAACAAGTTTGAGTCATAGGTGGATTTTTATTGTCACGGTCGCGCAAAAGATTGTGGCATATTAAAGTTTATTGAAGATGTTGCAACAAAGCTTCAAAGATTTATCATAGTAGTTTTATGGTGCATATTTCGTCTTCAAATCATATTGCGTTTCGAGTTTACTCAGGTATGAATGCGTAATGTTAATGGGACACGAAATATATTTTTACATGTTTAAGGATGGTATTTTATTAAGAAAATATTTTTAAAATGTTTTTAAAGTGTTCCAAAATGTTTACACTTCGTTTTATTCTGATAAGGATGATTAGAGTTGTATTTTATACAAACTCTATTTCCTTCAAACGATCTTAACTGTCGTTCGAGTGGGATCTCTATGTCATTCGAACGACATGGACATCTCGTTCGAGCGATAACTAAAATCGTTCGAGCCAGCGCCCACCTCAAGAAATATATTTAAGGCGTTGTTTCCTCAGAATTTCGTAAGTGTGCAATTTGAAAAATAGTTTACAAACCATTACATATTCTGCACATGTTTTCAAAGGTTTTCTAAGTACAAAAACATCCTTAGAGTTTCAAATATATGAGCTTTCATTATCATATGCAATTGTGATCTTTGTTTACACCTTGTTGGAGTTTGTTCTACACTTTGAAGAACATAGTTGGGTTTTATGGAGAAGAATTAAAGGAGTTCGTGTTACGATTTCGTAGAATTTCCAAGCTACATTGGTGGACATCAAGGCATTCATAGAGGTGAATGTTGTGGACAGGTATCGCGAAAGTATTCGCGTGGGCACTGCGGAGCAGTGGTTGCAGATCAGAAGAGCGTCAAGTCTTGTGGGGATTGAGTCATTTAGTAAAAATTATGTATATTCCTTTTAATTTCACATCATAGTGATTGTCTGTCTTGGGCCATCCGATATTTTTTTCCTTAGTGGTTTCCTCGTACATACGGTGTTGTGAGCATTCTTTTCCTTACTTTACTAGATTTAATCACTAGATTAATATTTAGAATTAATCAAGATAAAATTTGTTTAAGTTAAAATTGGTTCACACTTGGTGCAGTTTAAAAATTGGAAAAAGGGTTTTCATTAAAAGAAAGTTGGTTTTTGGCATCCTTAAAACCCTTTTAGCACAGAAAAAGAGGCCTACAAATTGGTATCAGAGATAGAAACATATTTTTATTGTGTCAATCCCTTGTTTTTTTAGGGATGAATTTTGGTGGTTTTGAACGTTTTCGTGCTCCAATTTTTTATGGCACAAATTACACTTGTTGGAAAATGCAATTAGAAGTGCTTTGAAATGAATTAATGAGTGCGGGTGGTTAGTGGTTGAAAAGGCTTGGACTCCACTGGTTACACGAAAAGGTGAGATTAGTGCACTAAAACCTATTGAGTCATGGACCGAAGTCGAATATAGACTTAGACTTTACAACTCGAAGGGTTTGCACGTAATTTCCTCACATATCACACCTGAAGAGTATAATAGAATTATGACTTGTGAAACTTAAAAAGAGTCTTAGGATACACTTGAACTTACTCACGGGGGCACTTGCACGGTTAGGGAATCTAAGCTACAGAACTTCACTACACAGTTTGAGACGATTAAAATGTTAGAGACTGTGTCATTTGATGAGTATTATGCTCGGTTACCTAAAATTATCAACTCATCGTTTAACTTAGGAGAGAAGATTTTCGATAATCGTGTGACAAAAAAAAATTTGAGATCTTTGCCGAGTAGATTTGATGCGAAAGTGACTGTTTTAAACTCCTTAGGTATGCTTGATTTAATAAAACTTGAAGAGATTGTAAGTGACCTGCAAACCTATAAAATCGATATATTTACCTTCAAGTAAGTGCCAAAGAAAGAAAAAGGCATTCCTTTGAAAGCCCGGAAGGAGGAGATTAAAGTTTTGGATGATGGTCGATTCCAATTTTGAGGATGTCACCTTGTTGGCAAAGAAGCTCAAAAAGTTTCTTAAATTTCAAAAGCAATCGAAAGATGCCAAAAAGGTTGAGAAATTTAATAACAACAAGGTAGAATCCACCCTAAAGGATAAGTGTTAGAAATTTAATATGTTTGAGTTAGATAGGTGTTTTGGGTGTGAGGGGTATGGTCACAAACTTACCGACTATCCCGCTAGACTTAAGAAAGAAGGCAAGAAATTTATAGCTTATAGTTCCTCCTTAAGTGATAGTGATACGGAAGAGGGATAGAGTTCCCCAAATAAGAGAGAGTTTGTTTATTTCTTGGCATGTCAGATGAGCTATGGTGATAAATCTTTCTATGAAGATGCTCATGTGCATGACACTTCTGATGCCATTGAATCCCAAATGAGTGAGGGTGAAGCGAGTGAGGAAGAAGAGCTTGATGTGAAAGAGTTTCAAGTTACCTTTAATTAATTGTATGCCGAGGCGATAATGGTGAAAAGGGTAAATTCTTAATTAAAAGATGAGTTGAATGAACGTTCTGTAGAAAATAACGATGTTTTGATTGAGGATATTAGGGCACGAGAGAAGAAACTTAGGGAAAATCTAGAGTATGTGGAGACAGAGAGAGATAGCCTTCGTGGTTTGATGGATGTTTTGAAAAAAATGGTGCTGGAGTTTGAGGAATCTAGGCGTGTGCTTGAGTCTAGGATTTATGAGTTGGAGGAGAAGTTGAAAGACTCGAGTAAGGTTAAGTTTGACTTGAAGTGTAGGTCGGAGAAGTTGGATAGGATGTTAAGAACCATCCAAGTCAAAAGTGATAGGTTTGGTATAGGCTACGATGATCATGTTGTCCCCATTCCCAAAGACAATACTAACCGTGTGAGAGAGACCAATAGGAATGTGAGGAGACGTCGATATTTTGGTAATCACTGTCGTTATGTTTACACTTGTTCTCATTACTGTAGGAAAGGTCACCTTAAACGTTTTTGCTATGACCTTAGGAATGCTCCTAGGAAGTTTAGGAATAAAGTTATGTCGATTACCAAAATCCCCATGCATCATGTTATGCCTACTTGGGTTGGGAAATCGAACTTAGAGGCTTTAGGACTTAAACGTCATGGTTCTCATTTGGATGAGCTTGATTCATCCCATGCTATATCTAAAGGATGATTGTGTTGCCATGTTTGTCATATGCTAGTGTTTGCATCATGTTTTATATCTTGCTAGTGTTATGACATGTGTATCTTTTGTATCTATTTTGTCATTTATTTTAGTCTTATTCGAAAAAATACAAAAAGATTTTTGGTTTCATATTATTTTTTAAAAATACAAAAAGATTTTTCTTTTATTTGAGTCAAAATATGTTGAAAACCCAAAAATATTTTCAGTTTGGTCTGAGTTTTGAGTTTACATGTTTGATGTGGCATATTGGTGTACTTGACCCCCATCCTTTCATTATCCTTGTGGCAAGGACATTTGGTCATAATTATTGATGCTTGGAATGATCTTAATTATTGTATTATAGGGTTGTTTCGAAGTTGATATATATTTTGATTCGACTTTGTATATATGCCATCACACATGCATGAGTTTATGTGAATGTTTGACATCTCATGCATATTTGGGTTTGGTGAGACGCTATTATCTCAATCTTCTCATCTATGTGTAAGTAGACTTAAGGAGGAGGTGGGCATGTAAGAACCATTTACCGTGAGGATTGAAATTAAAAAATTTACTGAGTGTTCACGTGAAAAGTTTCCGAGAGTGCAAAATTGACTCGTCATGAGCCACCATTTAAAAGAGCCCAAAAAAACATTAAGTCAATAAAAAGAAATATATGCCAAAAATAGGTCCAATAAGATTTCTCTAAGTTGAGAAAATTAAAGACCTCAAAAGTGCTTAAAAAGTAAATATATATGAGGGAGTTTGGTTGGAGAAAATTAAACAAGTTTGCACCACGAATCCTGGTGTTAAAATATTACACCACGACATTATTGTTTGTATAATCGTCAATATTTAGAGCTTCTTGGTCGTTTTGATGTGTTGGAATTGTGATTCATTTGTTGTAGTTCATATCCATACATTCCATGTTCATGTTTGAGAAAATCGGTACTACGTTAGCAAGAAACTCATATTGTTTTATTTTTTGTTTTACTACAGTTTTACAATTTCTGCTCTTTCCAGTTAACTTTTTCAAGAAATTTTTTCACTGGACGAAAATATATGTTTTTTAGAACTGGAACTGAGTTTTCTATTTTTCTCATTCGAACGAGATATAGATGTCGTGTGAATCCTTCAAGTGACAAGCCTATGTCATTTTAACGACAAGGCAGTGTCATTCGAGCAACAACCGGGAGATTTTTTTCTCTGATTTTTGTTGTTTCAGTACCCTGGTTCATATTGATATATTTTTGGTATTGTTGGGTTGCTTTTGGACAGTTTGTTGTATGCAGATTCTCATTAATTACATCTATTACTATATTGTGCTTATTTAGTCACATTTGTGTAGATTGTTGATTCATGTAGTGTGATTACTGTTTGCTACCTATGGATTTGACATCTTTTGATCATTATTAGATGGTTGTTTCATGTTTATCCAGATATTCTTCATTGATTATCTCATGTTAGATTTTTTTTTATCTTTTTACCCAGTTGGCTATTCGAGACAAAAATGGGGAGAGATGTATGTGATGTAAGGGGAGATTTTATTTGTTGAGCACATAGATTTTATTGCATTAAAAATTGATATCATATGCTTTCGTGCTTGTATATTGGTATTAATTAGTTTGCACAAATTGGTATTTAGATTTAGATATTGTTTACAAATTGGTATCCATATGTTTTATATAATTTGTTCCTCTATACTTCACTGGGTATTTGTCTGTTTCACTTGTGTAGGTATGCTTTAGATATTGAAGATTTCAAAACTACATCATATTCAGACAGTTCATGCTTGTCGGACCATCATTTACTAGTCTTGTCCTGTATTTTTGATTTTGGGTCTATGGGATGGGATTTAGGCATCATATGGCTTCACGACCCGACTTAGGCCTTTCACTATTGGTTTTGTCTCGAAATAGTCAAAGGGGGAGATTTGTAAGGACATAATTTTCAATTGAGTCCGTTGTATGTTTATTTGACTTATTCTCGAAACAAAACACGTTTGACTCATAGGTAGATTTTTATTATCACGATCCCATGAAAGACTATTACGTATTAAAGTTTATTGAAGACGTTGCGACAAAGCTTCAAAGATTTATCCTGCCGATTTTATGGTTTATATTTTGTCTTCAAATCAAATTGCGTTCCGAGATCACTCAAGTATGAATGTGTAATGTTAATGGGACTCGGAATATATTTTTTTTATGTTTAAGGATGTTATTTTATTAAGAGAATATTTTTAGAATGTTCTTAAAGTGTTTCAAAATGTTTACACTTCGTTTTATTCTAATAAGGATGATTAAAGTTGTATTTTATACAAACTCTATTTCGCTCGGTTGCTCAAACGATATCAAACAAAACTGTCGTTCGAGCGAGATCATTATGTCATTCAAAGGACATAGCCATCTCGTTCGAGCGACAACTAAAATCGTTCAAGTGAGCCACCGCCTCAAGAAATCTATTTAAGGCGTTGTTTCCTCTGAATTTTGTAAGTGTGCAATCTGAAAAATATTTTACAATGTTTTTTTAGGTTTTCTAAGTACAAAAAGATCCTTAGAGTTTTAAAGATCTGAGCTTTCATTATCATCTGCAATTGTGATCTTAGTTTGCACCTTGTTGGAGTTTGTTCAACACTTTGAAGAACTCAGTTGGGTTTTACGGAGAAGAAGTGAAGGAGTTCGTGTTCTGATTTCGTATTCTTTCCAAGCTACATAGGTGGACACCTAGGCATTCATGGAGGTGACTGCTATGCATAGGTATAGCGGAAGGATTCACGTGGGCACTGTAGAGGAGTGGTTGAAGATATGAAGAGCATCAAGTCTCGTGTGAATCGAGTCATTGAGTAAGACTTGTGTTTTTCCATTGTAATTCCACATCATAGTGATTGTCTGGCTTGAGCCGTTCAATTTTTTTTCCTTAGTGGTTTCCTCGTACATCCTGCATTGTGAGCATTCTTTTCCTTACGTTTCTTGCTTTAATCATTAAATGAATGTTTAGAATTAATCAAGATAAAATATGGTTAAGTTCAAATTAGTTGATACTTGGCGCGGTTTAAAAATTGGAAAGGTTTTTCATAAAAAGAAAGTTGGTTTTTGTCATCCTTAAAACACTTTCTGCATAGAAAAAGGGGCCTATAATTTTTAAAATAGTGTCGTTAGCAGGAGAAAACCCAAAACATTCCCCAAACATCTTCGTAAGAGGCACGAAAACTGACCAAGTAATTCGTAGGAACTTAACTCATCACGATACTCACGATTTGAGAATATAACAATGATTTTCAAACATCAAGACTTAAGCTTAAAAATATGACGTTAAAGGGAGAAAATGGGAAACAACCCAAAACTGCCCACTTAGAGGCATGAACACCTCGCACGAGACCAATGTAACTCGTAGGAACTAACTGTGAAGTCACAAGATTCTCATTTTGAAAATATGATGATGATTTAAAATAAAAAACATGGGCTTAACGAACACAACCCTAAAATAACCTCCAAACGACCCCATAAGATACATGAACACCTCACACGGGACTAATATAACTTGTAGGAACTGAGCACGTAGTTACGGGACTCTCGATTGAGAGTATGCCAATAATTTGTAAATGTGTAGACTTAGTTTAAAACATACAGTCAGAGGGAGAAAGCTAAAACAACTCCCAAATGGCCCTATAAAAGACACGAATACCTCGCACGGGACTACGATTACTCGTAGAAATTAATAGCATTGTCACAAAACTCTCAGTTTAAAAATATCTAGATTTAGGCTTAAAAACATGATGCTAGAGAGTAAAAATCCAAAACAACCCCCAAACGGTACCGTAAGAGGCCCTAAAACTTCACACAAGATCAATGTAACTTGTAAGACCTGACCGAATAGTTATAGGCCTCTAGGTTTATAAATATGATGATAATTTGGAGATATCTAGACTCGGGCTTAAAAACATTCCATTAGAGGGAAAAAACACAAAATATCTCCCAAACGGCCCTATAAGAGGTACGAACACCTCGCACGAGCCCAATGTAACTTGTAGAAATTCAATGCGTAGTCACATGACCAATGTAATGCGAATTATATTGTCCATTCACAATACTATTTGTATCCAAATTGTATCCTATTATAATATTGGCATTATATTGGCACTTTAGTTTGATTTATGAATGTTTATTTTGAATTATGAATGTTAATATGATTTATGAATTAACTAGATTGGCACAATGCTTTACTTTGAATTGTCAACTCCACGGTTGTAATATTTCTTAATTCTATACGAATTGGTTGATGAATACTGGTTTTTTGGGGGGGCTACCTAAAAATATTTTTTATTAAATGGGTATGATCATGATCTAAATCTGTGACCCCCAATTTTTTGAAAAACAAATAAGTAAATTTTCACGGTTTGAGACCATGACCATTTATTTATTTATTTTAAAAAAAATTGGGGTCACAGATTTGGCCTGTGACCTTATTGGAATATTGTATCACTCATGGTCGCGGACCCTATAGAGCTATTTTTCCCCCTTTTCGAGAATTCATTCCATATCATTATTGAACAAAGGAGTTCTACCCAGGACTTAGTTTTCGACTAGGCCTAGGGAGAATACTTGAACCCATTGATCGCTTTCAAAGGCTGCAAACCTTGTTCTTATCCCCCTTACCGCAGTCGGGTGGAGCACTCTTGTAAAAAATTTCTTGTAGGTCCCCATTCAGGAATGGCAGAAGGACAAGATCAGATATCTCAAACTAAAAGGCTCACTAGTGTAAATGTGGTCGAGGATTTGAACTAACAAAGGAAAAGTTAGTTAAGCTTGTGAAGCTTCCGATTGCTAAGATAGAGGATTTTGTTAAACTCGGATGAGATGTTCCAATTTTTGTTCTATATTTCTACCAAAAATTTCCCAAGCTTGAACTAGGGCCTTAGACATAATCCTTGAGAGTTGCCGATGAAAAACAATGACCTCAGTTAGTGTTGTCAAGCTAGGAACATTCCCACCTGAGAGATTGACCATTGCTTTAGTAGATGCTCCTATCAATGATAAATACATTTAATCTAGAACATTTTCAAGTACTGGACTCATGAGAGAGTAGATGATGTAAGCATTGTTAGCAATATTGGGATCCTCCATAGGCTCTTTTACCTTTGGAATTGGGGTCCAAATTATCTCATCCTGAGAGGTAGGATTAAGGATAGAAGTGTTAATAGTCTCTGGGACTGTCTTCTCCTTAATATCTGGATTCGAAGTAATATTAGTTGATGAGGAAGGAACATCAATTAGTTCACTTGTTAGTTCATTGGTGGGGGATTTTGGAGGATGTGTTCTAGGATTTCCAATTGGGATTGTCTCATCCACACTAGCTAAAGCTATGATTGAACCTATAAAGAGAAATAATAAATCTGAAGTCAAATTTATTGGTGTAATAATACCAAAGTAATAATAATTGCTTTAAGAGAAAAGATATCGGCATACCTTCCAACTAGGTTTAATGCACAAATTTTTTAGCTATGGTTTTCATGCGTTTGATCTTACGAATGAGGAAAATAGCAAAAAAGGAGGTCAACATACCCAATAATACTTAAAGAAGTACTAGTTGGATTATCAAAAGGATACCTTGATCAGGTTAGTCGAACTAAAGGGTATTCTTCTTCCTACTCCTCTCTAACCTCCCTCAAAATTTATTCCTCTAAATCCTCCCTCTCTTTAGGAGTTAATTTCCTCTTGCATGAGGATTCATAATCTTCAAGAGATAGGACTTATATAAGAAAATTAAAGGCTGAGTTAAAGCCACTACAAATAAGGATGAAATTACAAGTAATAACTAAAGCCTTTCCAGAGGAAGAAGGATTCGAAGTATCTACGTATGATTTTAATAGTTCCAAGAAAAACTGGATGTACTTAGACCACCAATCCTTAAAAATTAGTGTCACCCTACGTTAAATTCAACTCTTGCTATGCTAAAGGTGCCTATAACCTTATAGTACTCAACTATACCTTACAAAAGTTGAGAAAACTTAAGGAATACACGAGGATTATTCTGGCTCCTTATTAGAACTAGAATAGATTCGTAAAAAATAAATTGCCTTGAAAATCGGGTAGACATGTATATCTCCTCAAAATACATAGAATTTAGGGAAGAAGGAGGTCATGCTCCATAATATAAATCCCTAGGAATCAATAAACCTCCCCAATATGGATCAGTCTGTATTACTGTGCGAAGAGCCTCCGAGATTGGAACTAGCCAAAATAGTGCCTTATTGGAAGCCAACAGAGGCTGTAAGCGGATCCTTGGCCTATCAATTGATAAAATTCCAAACATAGTGATGGGATATTCAAAACTTACATTCCCAAGTTAAAAAAAATAATAAACATGTTAATGGATAAAGTTAGAATCATGCTTAATGTGGCCCATTTCTGGAAAATATGCATGAACCCATATTTGAAAGACCCATAGTGGACCATATTTCTTAGCATTAAAAGGGTTCTCAACAAGCTCTGAACCACTTTTATAAAGAGAGCGCAAAGTATAAGGAACTATAGAAACTTCCTTACCCTTCATAATATTGGTAGCCAATAAAGAGTATTCTATCATTACTCTTTGGGACCTAACGCAAAGAACATGCCTTGATAGCCAAAATGGAAGAAAACTCCTTGTGAGTTACACTTGGAATATTTTTAATATGTGCATGCATAAATGTGGAATATGCCAAGTAGATGTTTGCACTATTTAATTTCCGTAGAATCTCAACTGATGACATTAATGGGTGAACTTCCTCTCCCAGAGAATTGAATCCAGTCAAACAAATATCCAAAATAGTGGGACATGCTATCCCAAAATTGAATTCGAAGTAATTAAATGCCGAATTATTAAAACAAATAACACTTGGGATAACAATTGAGTCAAACTCAATATCCTTTAAACCGAGTTTAATAAAGTCAAAAATACCAAATTTCTTTATATTTGATACTCATTTGGACGAATCATCATCATCTAATATTTTTCCAAACCCTAAACTTGAAGAGGGGGAGGGGGGTCTCCTTTGTGATATAGGGACCACCAATATTGAATAATTCTCCGCATGAAGAGCTGATAGGGAAAACAATGCTCCTAATAATAGCATAAGTATTATCCCTAACCCCATTGGCTGTTTTATCAAATAAAAGGTATTAATTGACCTCAAAAGAGCTAAATGCCATTAATGGTGAAGGATTTAAACAAAGAGAAAATAGCCATGAAAGATGAAAGTATGCTTGGAGAAGGAAAATGAATGGTAAAAAGGAGAAGAAAGAGAAAGGTGATTGAAATGCAAAATAAAGCCAAGTAGATATTTACATGAGTATATGAGAATGTCGATTTTAAGAAAGTGAATTGATGGGATAGTGCATAAACAAAAGGGCATCTGGGGTGGCCTCGTCAATCGAAAAGCTCTCATGATTATGATTTTAGGTCTTTATTACCCCAAGAATCCAATATAAAACATTATAAGTTTCAAAGCATCCAAATATTTTGGTTGAAATGTTTTATAAAAGTTGAGTGCTTGCCAATAGTT
The DNA here is from genome assembly GCA_949130495.1 of Sambucus nigra. Classification (NCBI taxonomy): domain Eukaryota; kingdom Viridiplantae; phylum Streptophyta; class Magnoliopsida; order Dipsacales; family Adoxaceae; genus Sambucus; species Sambucus nigra. The sequence continues at coordinate 74,609,956 of OX422210.1, read as the reverse complement.
AATTATCCCATTTGTAACAAAAGTCATTATTTGGACAATGCCACACATGCAATGACATTTGATGGGACCACTACCAATAACTAAATATGCATGCAAAATAGGCCATAATTAAAATGTCACTTGGTCTAAAAATGCAAAAAGAAATCTTTGTTATAAGTATAAACAACATATAAAATTTGGTTAATGCGTAGGATATTCAACAAATAATTAAATAAATATTATATCACGGTGATAATATTGGTTCAATTAATAACTTAATTACCAAGCAAAGGATAATCCACACACATATTGGTTTCACTACAGACCATCAATTAACATTAAAAATAAGATAATGTTCTTTCATTGATTCTTCGAAGTTAAGGAATTAAAAACATGAATGGAAATAAATAAATTAAATACACGTCACCCTCTTTGGATTGAATAATGATGAGAAAATGCATAAGTAACAAATTTATGAAAGGTATTCCATAATGATAAAATTTGATTTTGTTATGATTATAGATAAGGAAAGTCTCGAGCCATCTTCAACATAAAAGGTTCATAGTGTTGAAGAAACCAAACCATTTCATTGGCTTCCTTGTGCAGGTACTGCGATCTAGGTGCAATTTATTTAGGACAAAAATCACCATAGCCATAGGCTTCGGGGTCACCTTTTCTTGAATATAAACCAAATAAAATTATTACAAAGTCCCACGTGCTCATCATAATCTCTGAAGTTGACTTCGTGGTGCATCAGTCATTTATGAAAAGAAAGAAAAGATTTGAGGAAAAAGAGATCTGAGCTAGAGGGATTGAAATAGTGTCTTAAAAGTTTTGAAGAATCAACAAAGCCTAGAGTATATTATCGAGATCATGATAATTGAGGATGACCCATGGATAGAGATGAGAAAAGGTTTAAGAGGTTTACCAACATTATTTTTAGTGGAGGGATGCGTAATGGTATTGTAACCAATGTCAAGGACATATTGAACACATTTCTCTCAATTTCTAGTGGAATCTTTAATTGAAGCACGTGGAAAGATAACCATGTCAGAAAGGTGAGTGGTGGATATGCTTATTTCACTCACAAGACTTTAAAATTCACTGATGTCAAAATTGGCTTGATCCAAAGCATAAGAAGTATATAGGCCATCGATGATGCGATAAGAAGTGGGGTGAAAAAAATCATGACGTGGGCTATGGGAATCATTAGATCCATACTTTGGAACTTTGTAAGATTAATTATGTCAGGCATTCAGAATGCTCAAATACTCAATCTTATGAGTATTAAAAGGAAAATATGGTTGGATAAGCTTTGACCAAGCATGTTCTTTGAGAAGATAACTTGTAAAGTTGGGAAAAACCACTTGTGCATTGAACTCAAGTAGAAAGTAAGGAAGGATAAATCCATGTTCATGACCAATGACTGAAGTATCATGAAAAGGCATAACAGGTTTATCATACACAAGTCCAAGAGGAAGAGTTGGTAGAGGACCTTCATGAACTATGGTAGAACGCATACCATAGTGATTAGAGGAATTTTAAAGTATATAATTGGGTTTATAGTCAGAAACCTCAGCTCTAGGGACCCCATCATCTTCAACTTCCATATGATCTATAAGTTTTTCTTTAATGTAATGGGAGGTTGAGGCTGGAATAACCAACCTGGTGACATTACAGTCAGATCCACCAAGAGAAGGAGGAACATGAATTTCATAAAAGACACAACCGACCTTTCTTTGAGCCTCGGTAGAGAGTATCTCATCATCACAAAGTTGATTAAGGGTGATATTTTTAATCCCCAATAGTTTTATATCATCTTTGATTGTGTTAGAAGAAGAGACAAATTTAAGGTCACTCTTGGGGTTGTTCTCTTGCGATGCCATTGTTGGGTTTAGAGAAGACAAAACTTTGAGATATAAAGAAAGCAATTGAAAAGGCTGGTGGACGAAAGTGAAGAACATCTCACCACTAAGTAAATGATATATAGACAACACGTGATAAGAATTTATGATGACATGAGCATGGAAAATTGGCAAGGGAAAGCCAACAGTCCATTGATAAACTTTTTCCCAAAAATTAATACTACTAGGGGTATGTTTTCACCATATAATTACCATCTAATGAGAAAATAACATGTATTATTTCTTAAACGGAAGTTAAATCCGAGTAAAGTGCATCGGATTAATAATAAAAGAAGCTTAAACGATTGACATATGTAAAGACATTGGACGTAGAATAAGCATAAACCAACATTTATAGGAGCACTGATGCACCATGAGGAAAGTCAGTTGGGATGAATAACCACCCAATAGTTATAAAAATAGTTTTATTACATGGCAAGAAAATCTATAAATAAGCAACGAGCAGACACGGGAATAAAGGACTCTCTCAATAAAAAAAACTACATTTACTTATTTTATCTTTTCTTTCTTTTATATTCTGCATTTCATTCAATTCAAAATATATTGTAAGGTATAATGTAACTTTATTTTAAGTTTAATATAGTTTCGTGCCTTTACATTTGATTTCTTTTACTTTATTTCTTTATATTTCGCAGTGTAATCTTTTACTTTCTTGCTTTACATTTCATAGCGTAATTATTTATTTTCAAACATTTTTTTTTCTTAAATTTCAAAGCTTTAATTTATTTTAATTTATACACTTTACACCTTCTTTAGTAATAGTCATTCATAGTAATTTATAACTCACATCCAAGTCTTCCCGAAAGTAAGCATAAGTCTTATTAATTGAAGCATCGAACGGTACAAAATCTTTTGATATTATCATAAGACTAAAATGTTTAGGTTGTCAAGACTATAACCTGGACTGATAAGCTCACAATTAAGATATAAACCTATTAACAAAGACAAGAGAAAATCACACATACAAAAAGAAGTGTCACTTTACATAGAATTTTTTAAAAAGACATTAACATACATGATATAAAGCTCCAACCATTGTAGATGACCATAAACAAGACACATTAGGTGCCATGAAATTCGATCCATTGATGTTTGCCTAAAAAGAAAATGAGACTCTTTATTTAGGAGAATAAAAAAAGAAATAATGAATTCTTAATTAAGGAAAACATAATTATATAAGACTAAGTGGAAATATATAATTACCTAACTAAGTAACGCTTATGAAAGATTAATGATTCGAGTGGATGTCTTATATGGAAACATATTCATTATTTTCAAAAAGGATAAAAAAGATTAATTATAGTTTATAAATTTTTTAACTTTCAAATAACGACTCGTAATTTGAAATGGTTAAATCATGGTATAACGGAAAATTATTGGGTTTATATTTAGCTCATCTACACACAAAATATAAAATGTTTAAAAGGAATTTTTGTATAATAAAATTTGAAAAACTTCCCTCAAGATTATTTGTCATAAAGTTCAATATGAAAGGCCTAAATTCATGCAACACCTGGAGTGTCATGAGAAGGGTTTCTTCTTCTTCTTCTTCTTCTTCTTCTTCTTCTTCTTCTTCTTCTTCTTTTATTATAATTTTGCATTGACAATCATAGAAATATTTATGTTTTCTTTTTAATTTTTAATTTTCAATATGCCAATATATGTTTTTGTGGAATTATAAGTTTGTGTCAAATTTGCCAGTACTCAGAGTTGGTGAAGTCTTACATTACGTATAACATATAACCAATGCACACAAATATAACGAAAACGAGCCTCTAAATTTTGATTCACGAGTTATATATGTTAATCCAAACATGAAACAAAGAATAAACTTATTAGTGAGGAAAGCTCTAGAATATTTGTTTAGGTGTACAAAACATATTTATTCTGTTTAAAATTCTATTATTTCCCTAAAATTCCATTTTAACCTCGTAACTTATTTGTTTAAAATTTAGTATTGATCAATCGACCAAATAGTTTGAAATCACCATTTTTACTTAAAATATTGTGGCTAGGTCGATTGACCACCACCCGTTTTAATACTATTTCTCTGTAAAAATTATTTGTTTAACTCCTAATTACTTAATTTTCATACTCAACTCTTATTTATTTAACACCTTTGGTATTTTTTGCATGAAAAGCTCTTCTTTTTGCACAATTTTGAAAATTTTATTATAAGATACCATTTTGTAAACAAGTCTAGGATATTATCTCAAGCTCTAAACCATGAAATAAGAATTTACAATATAAATCCTGAAATAACACACTTTATTAAGACATTAACTAATTTTTGAAATTTAATCTTTGAAAGCCATGAGCATACTTTCATCTTTGCCTTTTTGAAAGGTATCACAAAGGATTTAACATGTTTAAACGCAAACTATCATGAGGGTAAACCCACATCAACAATCATGGTCATATGGATATGTACATACATATTTAAACACTAATATATATATATATATTAGCATATCCGACACCATTATTGGAGTTTAGAGAAAACGAACGTGTAAGGTAAAAGAATTCAACTGAAAAAATTGATGGTCAAAAGTGAATAACATCTCACCACCAAACAAATAATATATAGGCAGTGTGCGATCATAAGTTATAATGACATGAACATGGGAAAGCCAACAGTACATTAATCAACTTTTTCCAAAACTTAATTAGTACGAGGTGTATGTTTGCACCAACAAATTACCGCCCAATGAGAAAATACCATGTATTATTATTAAACCGAAATTACAGCTGAGTAAAGTGAAGACGTGGATTAATAACTAATCAACATTTATTAGAGCACTAATGCACTTAGGGGAAAACTCAATTAGGTTGAATAAGCACCCAAAAGTTACAAAAACAGTTATGTTTCATGGCAAGAAACTCTCTATATAAGCAATGAACAGACACATGAATAAAGGGGCCCTTAATAAAAAAATACATTTACTTATTTTATCCTTTCTTTTATTTTCATTTATTTACTACATTTCTTTCAATTCGAAGTAGATTGTAAATTTCCTTTTAAGTTTAATAAAATTTCTTGACTTTATATTTGATTTCTTTTACTTTCTTACTTTAAATATCGTAATGTAATCTTTTACTTTCCCGCTTTTCATTTCATAGCATAATTCTTTACTTCCAAGCATTTACTTTTATTTAATTTCAAAGATTTAATTTATTTTAATTTATACACTTTGTAACTTCTTTAGCAGTAATTATTCATAGTAATTTAGAACTCATATCAAATTCTACCCTAAAGTAAGCATAAGTCTTATTAATTGAAGCATCGAACGGTACACAATAGTCTGATACTATTATGAGACTAAGATCTTTTGGTTGCAAGACTATAAACTAAACTGGAAGGCTCACAGTTAGATTTAAACCTATTAACCAAGCCAATTGACAACCACGAAGACAAAAGGAAGTGGAATTTTACATAATTTTTTTATAACAAGACATTGACATACATAATATAAAGCTCCCACCATTAGAGATGGCAATAATCAAGACACATTAGGTTTTGTGAAATTTAGTCCATTGATGTTTGACTAATAAGAAAATGAGACTCTTAATTTGGGACAACCCAAAAAGAAATAATGAATTCTTAATTTAGGATAACATAATTATACAAAACTAAATGAAAATTTATAATTACCTAACTAAGTAACACTTATGAACGATTAATGATTATAGTGGATGTCTTATATGAAAACATATTCATTATTTTTAAAAGGATAAATTTAAAGACTGATTATAGTTTTTAATTTTTTTTACTTTCAAATAGCGACTATTAATTTGAAATGGTTCTTCACACAAAATAAAAAATGTCTAAAGGAATTTTTGTATAATAAAATTGGCAAAAACTTCCCTCGAGATGATTTGTCACAAAGTTTAATATGCAAGACACAAATTCATGAAACACTTGGAGTTTCATGAGAAGGCTTTTTTTCCCTCTTCTTCTTTTAATATCATTTTGCATTGACAATTAAAGCCGTATTTATGTACTTTTTATTAATTTAGAATTTCTAATTTTCTAATATATGAATTTTTGTGGAATTATATGTTTGTGTCAAATTTGTCAGTACTCAGATTTGGGAAATTCTTATGTTAAGTAGAACATACAACCAATGCACACAAAGATAACGAAAACAAGCCTTTAAGTTTCAATTCACGAGTTACACATGTTAATTTAAACATGAAACAATTAATAACCTTGTTAGGGAGGAAAGCTCTATAATATTTGTTTAAGGGTACAAAGAATCATAATAAAGATGTATTCTGTTTAAAATTCTATTATTTCCTAAGATTCCATTTTAACCCCGCGACTTATTTATTTAATTTTTAATATTGATTAATCGACCAAATAGTTTGAAATCGTCGTTTTTGCATAAAATATTGTGATTAACTCGATTGAACACCCATTTTAATACCATTTCTTCTTAAAAATTATGTGTTTAATACCTTATTACTTATTTTTCATAGTCAACTCATGTTTGTTTAACACCCTTTGTACTTTAGGTGTGAAAAGCCTTTCTCTTTGCACAATTTGGAAAAATTTACTATTAGATACCATTTTGTAAACAAGTCAAGGATTTTATCTCAAAGTCTAAACCATGAAATAAAAATTTATAATATGATTTCTTGAAATAATACACTTTTAGTAAGACATCAAGTAATTTTCAAGATTTTATCTTTGAAAGCCTTGAGAATAGTTTCATCTTTGCCTTTATAAAAGCTATTACAAAGGATTTCACATGTTTAAACACAAACTATCATGAGGGTAACCCCACATCAACAATCATGAACACATACACACACACACACACACACACACATATTTAAACCCTAATTTTCACACATATCTTAGTATATCCTATCTGAAAATTTGGTTTATAAAGGTTGAAGAAGATGGAGACTATTGGTGTTTAAAAATAGAGTGGGTCCAATTTTATAATCACAGATAAAATAACAAAATCAATCTAAAAAAATACACAAGAGATAATTTTTTTAAAAGTGTCTCAATTGTAAAAAGCCTACATCCACTATTGGTATTATTTTTAGTGGTTACAATAGCATAGTTTAGTGTGTTTGTGATTAATTGAATCGTTCCCTTGCGCTAAGGAATATTATATATTTACAGTGGTCGAGAACCCTAGAGATGGAATGCCTTTATATCTCTAGGCATTTACATCCGTATACAATAAATGAGACTCTTGACATTCAGTGCTGATCCCCATTCCATCCGAGTAACCTTTGTTATTCCTAACGGTTCAAATCTCGAATGTTGATCGACATGCCAACTGACTAGGTATCCCTGATGCCAATCAAGATAGCTTAATGGACATGTAGGAGGATAGGTGTCTATTATTCCTTGGTCCACATAAGATAATAATTTTTAGATACAACATAAGCCCCCAATGCTCCATGCTTGATGATTGATCGAAAGTATGGAGTGTTTTTTCAAAATGTTGCTCGGCGTACTGTCTGAGCGCTGGTCGGCAGCGGTCCTCCCAAACTTGTAAATATTTTTTGTTGGCACTATTTATAATGAATTTTTTATAAGTAATTCAAATTTCTTCGAAACGCCAAAGGGAATACAAGTCTTTTTGCACATTAAAAAGTGTGCACCAACGGTAGTTCAATCATTCGTGCAGTTGATCATTTTGTCCCTATTATCGAGGCAACCTATAAATAGACGAAAATTTCCCTCCTTTATCTTACCTAAAATCTTTTTACCTTGTTTCCAAGATTTTCTTCATTTTCAAAATTTTCTTCTCCGATACTTTGTTGCTTGCTAGCCACCATCATTTTTCGATTCTTTATATTACCTTTAGATCTCTATAAGCTATCCTTTCATTTAGTGTATGTTGTAGACAAACATTCTTTGGATGAGTTTAGTGTAACTAATAAAATTCCCAACCGGTGGATATAGACGTTGTAGATGGTCCCCTTCATGTGCTATCTTTGGAAGAAGGACACTAGATCCCAACTCCTTTTATAGCTAAATGTGGCATAACCTTTCCCCCCAAACCAACTTTTTCTTCATTTATGTCATTACTTCGATGTTGTTCTAACTAGGATGGTCCCCAATACTTGGAGAGTAGTAAATGGGGTAAATAGGCTTAACCAGATTAATAGGACTAAAATTGGGATTCCAGAGTTGATGCTTTGCTATAAGTGGGGTACCACTCGTGACAACACTTATTATTTAAAAACTGCACATGCCAATAGGTCGTTAGTTATAAATCTTCTTGATTCTAATAAAGACTAGTGGGAGTATGGAGTAGTAGTAAAGAACTGGAAGTATGCTCCCCTTTCTGAGGGGGGGAGATATAGTGGACCCAGATGCCCCTAATTAGGGCAAGACATAGGTTGTGAAGCATTTTGACTTTATTTTTACTTTTTTGTTTAGTAACCTTTTGATGAAATGATGACTTACTGTGTCTTATGATTCTTATGAAGAGGAAAGTAAGAAGAAGTTCCCAAAAGAGAAGGACGTCAGTATCAACGACCTCAAATTCTTGTGATCGATCCAATAAACGTTTGGTGAGGAGCACTCTAGAGCAGCTTCCGTCATGCTAGAGTACAAGAGTTCGATCATCTCTTTTATTGCTCGCCCTACTGTCACCTTGCCTCATATTCCCAGTCTTCTAGACGAGGAGACTACATTCACATCCTCTGCTGCAAAGTTTATGGAGCAGAGCTTGCCCCAAGAGGATCATCTTCCTCTTTTGAATCCCTTGATATCACCACCATCCTTAATTCCCCTACTTTTGATATGGTGAAGAGGAAGATTCCAAACTTATTGGATGGGTCTAGATCTTCTCCTCCTCCAGCTAAGAAAATCACTATTGATGACAATAGGTCTTAGGACATTGAGAAGAGACCTCAAGTTCTTAACATTGAGGAGGCCCGAATTGAAGAACCTCACTACAAGAGGTTGAAGAAATGTTTGCCTGGCCATCAAGGGCTAGCCAAAAAATCCACTAAATTGGATAAATCTGTTGAGTTGGCCAAGAAGTTATGATACCCCACCTATTTAAATACCAGGTGATCAGTCCTTCATAAAAATAATACAAGAATCTCATCTGGTTCAAGCAGATCACTATCGAATTTTTTTTAAATTACTAACAACCTACGTATTAAATAAAACAGTGCCAAATTTTTATCTTTCATAAATAACAACGTGCGAAAAATAAATACATTAACCAAGCCATCCACACAGTAGTAATATAAATCCATCACAAGATAAGTACTGAAATAAAATAATACCAAATAATCCATCGGTTGCCAATACAAAAGTCCAACTAAATATCTAATGAAATAAACTGAGTCCATAAATACATAGTCTGATAAACTGAATAACAGAAATAGATGATGGGCGACATGCCCAAATAAAATAACTAAACATGAATCATAATCGGGGAATAAAGGAACTGAAGAGTCTAGTCCATATCCGACAAGCATCTACAAGTGTTGCAACTACTCATCCCTAGAACATATATAAATCTCGGCGTCCCCATGGCTGAACACCTAAAGATTTTGAAAATATTTTTACAAGACGGGTCAAAGATAAAGAAAACCTTTTGAAACTATTTACCAAGTATTTATGAGAGTTTAAAATCAGTTATTGATTACACATGTTAGTTCAACGTACACTCCCTTGAGTTACTCACCTCTCAACTAACATGCATGCCTAACGCCTCCTATTTAGGTATGCTACCCAACCCAACTAGGTCTCATCGATAACTAACTATCCTCTAAAGAGTTTGGCTCCTCCGTATCGCCCATACAATACGTTACCCATTAAGACCTCACTTAAATATCTCTTTAACTTCTCCCATACTTCCCATACAGTATGCGATCGTGACACTACAAAATAACATGTCTTATATGTTATTTTTAACCATAATTAACATCTCACTTATGTTATCATTAAACCATATCATTAAATTACTTGATTTAAATAATCTTTTAGATATATGCTATCTAACTTTATTACCATCACACACTAGGCAGAATATCTCTTAGTTACATCACATTTAGATATAAGTTATCTACAGTTACTACTTTCACACACAAGTAGGAAAATACACATGTCTGCATAGATATATCACACAATCTATATACATAACTCCAGTATCCCCAGGCTAAGAATCGAGATGCGAGTATGCGTACTCTACTATCAAGTCCATGTACCTCTCTTACTCAATCAAGGAGAAATGGTTCGACATGTCTCCTCGAGCCCAAAATAAATCAACACACAATGGAGGCTAAGATGGTTCTAAGATTTTGTGCAACGCACATACCTAACGTACCTAAACGGCCTGCTAGCCACACACATAGTGAGCCTCCCTAAGTTTCATGTTCTTGGGCATAAATCCATATCTCACTAAAATCGTCAAGATGGGATCGCCCCCTGTGCAAAAATATCCGAATAGCAGGCAATGTAGGTATGTTCACACACATAATAAAATACATAATAGGCACACACGCCACCTATAAATATAATCTATATAGTATACACAGAACCTATAAATAACATCCATTTAGTTATACAGACAACCTATAAATATAATCTTTATAGATATTCACTCAACTTATAATATAATCCGTAGAGGTGTACACTAAACCTATAATTATCATTCGCATGTATGTACTACTCAACTCAACTCAACAAATCCTTTTCCCAATTATTTAGGGTCGACTACATGAATTCTATTTTTCCATTCCATTCTGTCCAGTGCAATATCTTTGGTTACACCACATGATATCATGTCCTTTTTATAAATATCCCACCAAGTTAATTTAGGCCTACCTCTACCCTTTGGGTTACCATCAATACTAACTAAATCACACTTCCTTACAGGAGCATCCATTGGTCTACGCTTGACGTGTCCAAACCATCGAAGTCGATTTTCTCTCAATTTATCTTCTATAGGAGTTACTTTTACCGTTTTACGAAATTGTTCATTTTTAATTTTATCCTGTCGAGTTTTACCACAAATCCATCTTAGCATTCGCATCTCCGCCACACTCATTTTCTGCACATTTTGTTTCTTGGTTACCCAACACTCTGTCCCATATAACATGGCGGGTCTAATGGCCGTCCTATAAAATTTTCCTTTTAACTTCAAAGGTATACGCCTATCACACAGAACGCCGGTCGCACTTCTCCACTTAACCCAGCCTGCTCTAATCCTATGCGTAACATCATCACTAATATCTCCATCTTTTTGTATAATCGATCCTAAATAACAAAAATGATCATTTCTAGGTATTTCTTGACCCTCCAATTTCACCACATCTCCATTTGTCCTCCTATTACTACTAAAATTACACTTCACATATTCTGTTTTAGTTCTGCTTATTTTAAATCCTCTTGTTTATAAAGTTTCTCTCCACAATTCCAACCTAGCGTTTATCCCCATCTTAGTCTCATCGACTAAGACAATATCATCTGCAAATAGCATACACCATGGCACCTCATCTTGTATTTGTCCAGTCAACTCATCCATAACAAGAGCAAAGAGATAAGGACTTAATGCTGAACCTTGGTGTAGCCCTACCGTAATTGAAAATTCACTACTTTCTACAGCTAATGTTCTTACTGTAGTCATCGCACCATCATACATATCCTTGATCACGTCAATATATCTGCGAGTCACTCCTCTTTTATGTAGAACCCACCATATTATATCTCTGGGTATCCTATCATACGCCTTCTCCAAATCCATAAAAATCATATGAAGATCCTTCTTTTTCTCTCTATACCTCTCCATTAATCTCCTCAATAAATAGATTGCTTCCATTATTGACCTCCCAGGCATAAACCCAAATTGATTCTCAGATACTGTTGTCTTCAATCTCAATCTATATTCAATCACTCTCTTTCAAAGTTTCATTGTATGACTCATTAACTTAATACCACGATAATTTGAACAACTTTGTATGTCCCCTTTATTTTTATAAATAGGTACTAAAATACTTTTTCTCCATTCATCGGGCATCCTATTAGTCATTAAAATTCTATTAAATAATTTTGTAAGCCATGATACTCCATACTCCCCTAAGCACTTCCAAACCTCAATAGGGATACCATCTAGTCCTAAAGCCTTCCCTGTTTTCATCTTTTTTAGAGCAATCCTGACCTCTGTTGTCCTAATTCTACGAAAAAATATATCTTCTCGAGTCTCCCTAAGTTCCTCTATATCTAATCTACTCCCATTATCTCCATTTAATAACCTCTCAAAGTAGTTTTTTCATCTTTCCATAATTTCATCATCTTTGACTAGGACTCTCGAATCATCACTTTTGATGCACTTAACGTTATTAAAATCTTTTGTTTTCCTATCCCTAAGTTTAGCAAGCTTATAAATACTTTTTTCCCCTTCTTGTGTTCCTAATTTTGTACAAAGATCATCATACGCTTTTAACTTAGCATCTCTTACCACTTTCTTAACTTCCTCTTTAGCCCATTTATATTTCTCAAAATTCTATTCATTTCTATTTGTTTGCCATGTTTTAAAGCACTCCCTTTTAATTTTTACTATATTATGTACTTCTTCATTCCACCACCAACTTTCTTTAGACTGTGTCCCTTTGCCTTTTGATTCTCCAAGAATTTCTTTTGATATTTTCCTAATGCATGTGGCCATCTTATTCCACATTATGTTAGTTTCTTCTTCACAATTCCATGTTGCTTCATTTAATACTTTATCTTTAAATAGTTCTAATTTCTCTCCTTTTAAATTCCACCACCTAGTTCGTGGGTTAATCTTCACTTTTCGCACCCGTGATTGATTTTTAATATTTATATCCAACACCATTATCCTATGTTGTGAGGTTAAGCTCTCTCCCGGGATAACCTTACAATATTTACACGTTAATCGGCCTCCTTTCCTAGTAATGAAAAAATCTATTTGGCTCTTATGTGTTCCACTTTTATAAGTTATTAAGTGTTCAAGCCTCTTTTTAAAACATGTATTTACTAGTACAAAATCATAAGCCATCGCAAAATCTAAGATAGACTCTCCCTCGTCATTCCTATCTCCAAAACCATGTCCGTCATGCACTATCTCATATCCTACACGATCTTCTCCTACATGGCCATTAAAATCTCCACCTATATAGATTTTCTCACCTAGGGGTATTTCTTGAATTAGTCCATCCATTTGTTCCCAAAATTGTACTTTAGTGTGCTCATCTAATCCTACTTGAGGTGCATAAGCACTAACAATATTAATTATGTTTTCACCTAATACCAATTTTATAAGTATAAGTCTATCACCTTTCCTAATAACAGTTACGATATCGTCCTTAAAGTTTTTATCTACTATTATTCCAACTCCGTTCTTATTTCTATGTTTTCCTGTATAATATAATTTAAATCCTGTATTTTCTATTTCTCAAGCTTTCTCACCAACCCATTTAGTTTCTTGTAAACAAGCTATGTGAACTTTTCTTCTTATCATGGTATCTTCTAACTCCATCCCTTTTCCTGTCATAGTCCCTATGATCCAAGTCGCTAACCTAAGTCTATATATATATATATATATATATATATATATATATATATATATATATATATATATATATATATATATATATATATATATATATTGAAATTTATCGTACTTATCAATTTACGATTATAACCCTCTATCCTAACTCCAGGTGTTATTCTCAATTCGGAGGGCCCTAGTTACTCCATTACGTTAATTCACTCATACTCTACTAGTCTACATAATACATCCATTTAAAATCCTCATAACTAATCCTTGTTCTCTCGAATAAATTACCTTTCAATTTAATCCCGACTATTCCTTGCCTTAATTCTCTCATTAAGACTAAGTCACGGCCCTATCATAGTCCTACTATCATCCAATATACCCCTCATCATATTATAAGGATGTCCCAAAAGTTACCCATTTATAAATCATATTTTAAGGTCTTAATAAGGGAAATAACACAAATCTGGGCAAACCGAATAGATTCTCTCCACGGCCGAATTGATTGTCCCTTGGGCCGAATGGATTCGAACAGTAGCAGGTTGTCTTCTTCATTAAGTTTTAGCATTTTTCACCATTTTTCTTATACACAACATCCATGATATTCACCAAAGTTACAACCGATTGTCCTAAATGTTATCTACATATGATAGGATGATTTCCAATGTGATTATAATATCAAAACACTATGATTTCTATTCAATAACATATCAAATCATTTATTCATCAAAACTCTAGATTTTCACGTTCTTCATTCATACTCAACATAAAACCCAGATTTTTCTCATCTAAATCATCATATATCATCTAGTTTCATGTCCTCTACATACATAGAGCAATCTACATGCAATCCCACAGAAGATCATGTGTTTAATTCATCAATTTTCCAAGGACTTCATTTAAAACCATGAAATATATAACCCTACACTACATAGATATTATAACTTCAAAAGCAATTGCAATAAACATTTGCCTCTTATGAGTATAATCTAATTTCATGATTAAGATGACGGATTTCTCCTCTTCCCATCCAATCCTCAATCCAAAGTTGATGGGGTGCAAGAACAATGAAGAACACTTCAAGGATCCTCTTGAAATCTCCAAGAATGCTCTCTCTTGCTTCTCTAATGGCCTCCCTTGGATTTCTAACCTATTAATCCAAGCCTCTCCCATATAACAACTGATATAATCTTTGGAAATTCGTATCTCTATTAGCCGTAGGTTACGAAATGACTAAAATGCCCTTATACTATGCCGATTTAGTCTAAAATTGTTCCGGGATCGAAATAATACCCCTAGGTACACATTTTTTACTATTTTGACCCTTCCGGGCACACTGATGCACTCGAAATGATCATTTGGATGACCCATAAATATTTCACATTTTATTTCCAGCATTCTAAGTCCTAACACACGCGCCCTGACTAAATTATCGTAATTATCGTATTTCTCACTCACGACAACCATAATGCATTCTTACTAATTTATTACTAGTTAACTAATTAATAATCACTATAATTCATACAAATAAATATTAACCCTTATCACGCTAATTAATATTTATTTCAATCCGAATTAATTTCCTATTTTAATTTAATTAATCTCCATATAAAAGTCAATAAAAATTACGGGGTGTTACAAAAGTCTGCTACTTTGCAAGAAAAAATTGAGAATTCCTTTGTGGAAATCAACCTTGGGTTAGTCAGGAGTTTGATAAAATTTAGGAAGTTATCGGCAAATAGGTCGGCTGCAACCCCCATGACCAGAGCTCGATTAATTGATAGGGTTGCCCACACCCTGGCCTTGGTAAATCCATAATCCTTTTGTTGATATTCACTAGTGTTTTAATGCCTTTCTTCTAAATTGATGTAACACATTCTCTTACTTATAGTTCTTGGTCGACTTCAATGAAATGATGGAGAAAGATGACCAGATAAGGTCTTCCTCCTCGGTCGATGTGGATGAAGCTTTTGAGGGTTTGTAAAAATCCTTGCAAGCATCTAAGGAACCTGTGGAAGGAGAGAAACAAACCTGTAAAGATTAAATTAAGTTTACAGAGGACAAGGCCAAGAAAACTGAGTATAAAAAAAATTCCCTTGATTAATTGATCCAAGCCGAGCAGAAACTAACTGAAGCTGAGCATAAGGCAAAGACTCCTGAAGATAAGAATGCCAGTTTGACTGCTGATAATGTTGCTCTATGGTCAAAGGAAAGAAAGACAATAAAGAGGCTGTAAATAAGGTATAAGAGAAATCCTTTGATATTAATTCCATTCAGATAAATTATTCTAAAAAGTTATCTTTCAAAGAGGGTTGGTTTAAAGCTTTGAAGGTGGTCGACACTCAAGTAGACTCTGAATTATTTCAAATACATGACCCAGGAACTCCTCCCAACCTAGATAAAGACTTTGATGATGATGATGAGGGTTCTAGAGAGTCCTCTATGGTGCCTGCTGCTGACCAGGACAAGACCAAGGACCAGGAGAAGGACAAGGAGAAGGTTTAACTCATTGTGGCTAGTTTATTTTTTATTTTTCTCTTATGTATTTTCCAATTCTTATTTTTTGTCTTTTGTAATGAAACTAACTCTGTAACCCTTCCATGATTAATGAAATAACATATTTTTACCCAATCTTTCCTAACTTCATGTGATGTTGATTGTTTGTTGCTTGTTATCCTTAATAGTGTTAATATTGTTTATTTTTCTTGGTCAGCCCCACCAACTTATACCTATATATTTCCAATTTAATGTCAGGAAGAAAGTGATAGTCTTTACTGAATCTGGCCTACTCATGTGATGTAGGAGCCTTCTTAAGACTAATAATGTGCCATTAATCGAGGAAGAATTGACAGGGTTGCTCGGCCCAAAAGAGTCTAATCAAGTAAAATATGCTTTTCTCCAACTTTATTATCTCCTGGATAGAGTAGTGGCAAATAATGCTGCCTATTATGAGATGATCGAGCAACTTCAAGAAGACCAAAAACTTTCTCTATCCTTACATCACTCTGACTATGAGACTAAATATAAGGTGTTGAGTCAAGGATGGGGTTTTGATAAGAAGGTGAAAGACATTACTTACGCTCTGAATAAGAAGGAGTTGGTTTTGAACCAAGAAGCTAAAAATGGACGAGAAATTATTGCATTACCGAAGAAAAAAAATAATGACCTAAGGACTGAGTTGGAGAGTTTGAAGAAATCAATTAATAGTGGACCTGGTGAAGGAGTATCCTTCTTGAAAATAGAGAATGCCATGCGGTTGGAGGAGTTGGAGAACTTAAAGAAGAAGACTAAATATGACCAGTCTTCTAGGTAGCCATGGTTGTTTGGCTAACTTTTGATGAAGAAAAAACCAAGAAGGGCTTGGACGACCAAGCTGCCTTGCTAAAAAAGAAAGATAAAGCTACAAAGAAACTCCAAGATAGGGTGGATTGAATGATCTTCCACTTCCATAAGGAACTTAAGGCTATTTGGCTGGATGGGTATGATGAGGCCTTGGCCTACTTGGATAAGCACACGGGGAACACTAGGAATGAAGGATAAAAATGGGGTTGGTTGAACTTGCTTAATCTTCCGAAGATTCCCAAGGGTACTAAACTGTGGTACTCACATGCTCCTGGTATATTGGATTATCCTATTCCTCTTTTCAAGATTGATGTTAGATGGATTCCTCCTGATGCCGTTCCTTAGAGTTTTAATTAGAAAGTATATTGGGGACTATGGCTTAAAAGGAGAGGATGAGTATGTTCGCCCTCAACATTTACTTGATCGGCCGAGAAGCAGTAGGCATATCAAAGTGAGGGATTTTAGACCGATTAATTTGTCAAGCACTCTTGATGAGACTCCTATTGGGATGAGCAAAGCTAAAGCAAAATTCTCGGTAGGATAGGATTGTTGTATGTGTTGCTTTGTTGATCATCACTTTGTATTACACATTTATTGGAATGAAGTTATTTTTGATCCATTATCTTTTTTATTTAATCTTATGGTTAATTTTATTGCCGACTAGGTAATCTGTATAATGATTAGTTAATCGACTTATTGACTAAGTAACCTGCTTAAATGTTAAATACGTGATTTATGGTTGAATCTATTTTTAATGCCTTAGATTCGACTAATGCGCTTAAATAAAATTATAAATAGTTTTATTGAACTAAGTTGTAGCATTAGTTATGGTGACCAAGTGTATTAGGAATGTATAGTTATCCTTGTATTTTAACTTAGTCAGGTAAAACCTCTTGTGTTTAACTTGAAGCTATATATGAGGCTTTACTAACTTCTTATTCTTGATTTATCGAAGATAAAATCATACATGAAGTTTTAAAGAATAACTTTTCTTGAGTTGAAAAATTTTGAGTTATAAATAATTCCAAATTACACTTTTTTGTAGTTGGAAAAGTTTAAACTAAAAAGAATTTTTGTAGTTGGAAAAGTTTTAACTAAAAAGAAATAAGAACTTTTTAAAGTTGGAAAACTTTGAACTAAAAATAATTTTTTTTAGTTCGAAAAGTTTGGACTAAAACTAAAATAACTAGAATTTTTAGTAAGAGACGGTATCACAACATAGTCCCAAAAAAAAAACATAAAAAGGAGCATAATTAAGAGAAAAATGCAACTTCATTAAATTAAATATTTGATTACATTAAAAAAAATTACTAGTAATATTTTCAGAGATGGTCAACATTCCATGGGTTCTTAAATTCTTTGCCTTCTAGTGATTTTAGACGATATATTCATGGTCAGATAATTGTCGAGATACGGTACGGACCGTGACAATTGGCTCCAACTTGCTATTTTTCTGAATCAATTTGTTAAGGACAAGATCTCCTTGTTTCAAATTTGTCGACTTGTCCCTTCGGATATAGAACCTAGGAGTTCTTTGTTGATAAGCAGCCATCCGAATTGCACCTTCCTCCCTGAATTCTTTAACCTTGTCCATGTCTATTCACCTCATGAGATCACCTCTAAGGGAATAAATATTTGACCCCTAGTGAGTCAACAAACCTATTTCAGTTGGTACTATTGCCTCACTATCAAAAGCTAGTATGTATAGACTCTCCCTTGTTGCTGTTCTTGGTGTAGTCTGTAAGCCTAAAGGACGTTGTGTAGTTCATTGATCCAGTTCCCCTTAGCATCATCCAACCTTTTCTTCAAACCATCGAGCAAAGTTTTGTAACACCCTATATTTTCGAGGATATAGAATTTAATTAATTTGGTGATATATGATTTAATTTATCTGGAGGATTTAATTGATATAGTGAATTAAGATTTAATAAATTCGGGATGTTTTTAAAATTTATGTGCCGTAATTTGAGGTCGAGGTTGGAGATTTACGTAAAGTAATTCGGATGACAATTATGAGTGCACAGTTGATTCTGAATAAGTTGAGATAGTCGAAAAAGAGTACCCATGGGTAGTAATTAGGCCTCATGGCATTTTTAGGCATAACCGAGCTCACATGGGGGTGTTCGGGTCATATGGGCTTGGCCCATAGGCTTAATTTTGGGATTAGAAATATAAAACCTTCATTAGGGATTTTGTGGTAGATACAACTCAATAAGAAAACCATAGTTTTGCAAAGTAGAAAAGAGGGAGAAATTGGGAGAGTTTTTGGGAGCCAAACAAAGAAGAATTGGATGTATTTTTCATCAAACCTTCATCTACATCAAAGCAAATCAGACCCTATAAATTCATCCAGGCAAGTAGTTAAACTTTCTTTCAAGTTTATTGCATTATATCGATTCATATCATAGTGGGTGTGATAAAGAAATTCATTTTTGAGAGTGGGCTATCATATGAAATGGGGTTTTGTGAGGTTGAATACTACGTGTACAATTAATACTCAGTGATTACAAGACTCGTTTATTACTATTAATTTCCATTCCAAGATTATAAGCCCAGAAATTTATCTTGTGTAATTAAGGTTTGGGAAATCATATCTGTGAAAAAAATCATAAACTATGTATAAACCCAATCTATGAACAAAATGGGAATTTTATAAATTATTGAGGATTGGGGTTTGCAATACATTGTTCGATCTGGATAAGGGAGTAATAAAGTTTGGGGAATATTGGATTGAAGTTGGGATTAAAATCGTGGAGCTTGAGATTCGTTAATAGTAGCAGTTGCGTGAGGAAGATGAAGGAAGGCCGGGCCAAACAGGTCGTTCGAATGACCAATGGAGTCATTTTAACGACAGTGAATGTCGTTCGAATGACCCATGGCCTCGTTCGAACGACGGTGGGGATTTTGACTACCATTGTCTACCTGGGTTCTTCTCTTGGGATTTTGTTTTAAAGACTTAATTGAGTGAAAGGGAGAAAATATATAGGGCTTTGGGAGGGGGATATTAAGATACGTTTTATTTAGATAGAGTGCGAGTCTAAATAATTGGAATTGGGTGAAATAAATTCAAAGGGTTAAAATACGGACCAACTTAGGGAGTCCGAGTATTATGGTTGAGTGACACCACTTGGATAATGTTAATTGAGGTGAATATTAATATAATTAAGGGTCGGAGGTTTGGCCCGGATATTTTCAGGCTAGTGCGATAGGAGTTAGGCACGGGGTAGCCAGTTTAATTTATTATAGATATATATAATAAGTTATCATATATTAAATTTAACGATAGGTACTAACCTTAATAGTGGAATTTTGTGTAACAAATTATAAGGGGTGAAGATACGAACTGAATGATTGAGTCTGGGTATTGTAGTTGGGTGACACTACTTAAATAACAAAATAATTAATGTGTGATTAATTAAATTACAAGTCAAAATATAGACTTGGGTATTTTGGGCTAGTGCTACGGGTGTTAGTATCGGGTTAACTGGACTGTTATTAAATATATGTATACGATTATTGTGATAGTATATATATATTTGTATGAATTATAGATATCGGTGTGAATGATATTTATGTGGAAGAATAACCCTGTAGTGCTATCATAGGAGATTTCACGATATGGGTGAATTCCTTAGCTTGAGGAGCAAGGAGAGTATAGTCCCCAGGTCATATCGCCTACTATTTTATGACGTGATTTATTTTTCCTAGGTGAGACGCTTTGGGTATGATTCGGTCTCACTTTTAGGGGGGGGGGGGGATACGATCGCCTCCACTACATTTGCGATATTTTTATGCAAGTTCGGTGTAAGCTATTTCGACTTGAGGTAACCGGGTTAGAGTGAACATACCTGAGACATGATAGCATATTAGAGAAAGCATTCGGTGAGTTATTACATGGAAATGGATGGTTATTAAATGCGACATATGTGTGAATATTGTAACATACTAGTACGTACAAAATATGAGTAGATAATTATATACGAGATTAATACATAAGTGTGAATGTATTTCTTATCTAACTAGTGTGAAAGTTATATGATTTAAAACGTGATTTGTTATATAACTAGAGTGAAAGTTATATGATTTAAAAAGTGATTTCTTATATAACTAGAGTGAAAGTTATATGATTTAAAAGGGGTTTTCTTACATAACGAGTGTGAACGTTATATGATTTAATATAGTGGAAACGATTAATAAGTTAATGGGTAGATAATTTAATAATAAAAATAAGAGTACTCGGGTTAGAGTTGTGTGGTAGAAAGAGGTGTGATACAGCTAGTTAGGTGGGGTAGATTAACTAGGAAGGTTAGAAGGCAAGCGTTAGGTATGCACATTAGATGAGGGGTGACACTAGCTTAAATTTGAAGAGTGTGTATGCATATTTAATTATTACTATTTAGCTTCTTGCTAAATATTTTCAAAATATTTTACTTGGGCTCTGACCCGTGTCAAAATCGTTTTCATAACCTTTTAGGTGTCCAGCTATAATAGGGATGCCGAGTTTGAGGATTCTATCTAGGGATGCATAGCTGTAGCTCATGTGGTAGTTTTAGGACTTTACTATAGACACTTCGTCCATTCATTCCTAGTGTAGGATCATTACTTCAGTACTCATTTGGGCATGTCGCCCTCAGATTTAGTATTCAGTTATTTATTTGACCTTTTGTATCGAGTTTATTGTTTTAGTTTACTGTTGTATTTTATTATTGAACTGATAGTTGATTCGGTCATCTTTATTTATATTATTCATCTGTGTTGGATTCAGTTACCAGGTTATGTGGATGGTTTTATTATTATTATTATTATTATTATTATTATTATTATTATTATTATTATTATTATTATTATTATTATTATTTATTTTTACATGTTATTAATTAATGAAAGATAAAATTTGGCACCAGTCTATTTAAACTACTAGATGGTTGGTAACTTTAAAATATTTTCGAAAGTGATGCTAAGAATGAGCCATATGAGACCAACGTTTTATTTTGATCACGGGTTAGCCACCCAATATTTTACTAGGTGGGGTATCACAAGTTTTATTAGTAATTAATGTTTGACCATTGCATTGTGGATGTCCAGGTGATGAATGAGGTTTCTGAATCTTAAATCAGATGCAATATTCCTCAAACTCCTCATTGTCAAACTGAGTACCATGATCAGTGCTGAAAGTGTAAGGAATTCCATAGCGACATATGATTTGATTCCTTATGAACTGAATGACTCTCTGATAGGGCATATCGACCAAGGGCCCAACCTCCACCCATTTGGTGAAGTAATCCATTGCAACCACTAAATACTTTAACCTGTCTTTAGTGGTCGTCAATGGTCTGACCATTTCTATTCCCCAAATGGCAAAGGTCCAAGGAGAAGTAATACGAGTTAGGTAATCCCCTCGTCTTCTGTGAATAGTAGCTAACCTTTGGCACTAGTTACATCTCTTAGCAAAGGAAACATAATCTTCTTTTATCATCGGCCAATAGTAGCCTTGCAAGGATATCTTTTGTACCAAGGATCTTCTAACTGAATGAGTGGCATATGAGCCTTCATGGACCTCTGTTATCAGATCAATTACTCCAGTGTGATGGACACAATAAAGTAAAGAGACTGTGTGGCCTCTTCTGTACAGAACACCCTTTTTCCAGACATAACCAGCTTCTTTCATCTCATCTTCCTTGTTTCTTTCTGGTCAGATGGTAATTAGAATTTTTTAATGAAATACTTAATTGGATCCATCCATGAAGGTCCTAATCCTACAGAAATTATACTGACAACTTCCACATCAAAGCTTCTACTGGTGAGAACCTCTACTATAATGGTTTGCCTAAGCTCCATTGGAGTTGTTGAGGCTAGTCGAGCATGGGCATCTGCTCGGGCATTGTGCACCCTTGGAATGGAGACCATCTTGACTATAGGAAATGAAGAGATAACCTCCATAGCCTTATTCAGGCATCTTACCATTATTTCTCCTTTAACTTCGTATATCTGAAGTAACTGGTGGAAAAGAAGTTAGCAATAACTGTGCGTTATTACCTACTTGGCACCTAGTGATGAGGCTAATTATATTCTTATAATTAGTGTTTTGTACTCGGCTTCATTGTCGGAGGCTTGAAATTGAAATCTCAATGCATATTCCCCATCTAAATTATTTGGAGTGTTGATAATGAGTCCAACCCCACTGCCAGTGATGTATGAGGATCCATTTGCACACAATTTCCAAAGTGGGATGTCTTTGTAGAAGTCTAAACAACTCTAGGATCCAGTGCTCCATATTTGAACAACTTCTTGCTTTGTTCAACCAGGCATCGAGACCTTTCTTGAACATTCGATGATTCTGGTTGGTCGACGAACATCTTAGTTTTCTTTTGAGCTAAGCTATCTTCTGAAGAAGTGTGCGCAATAGGAAAACTTGAATTGTTGGGCACTTCTGTATAAGTGAATTCTACTATAAAATCTGCCACTGCTTGCCTTTTCAAGGAGGTTCTTGGCTCATAAATAGTCTCATATTCCCCCATCTCAACTGCCCAAGACATTATTTTTTCTGACTTTTCGAGTTTGTGCAAAGCTTATTGCAGAGGTAAGTCAGTGTATACTATAATGGTGTGGCTTGTAAGTAAGGTCTCATCCATCTAGAAGCTTCAATAAGGGCCAACTTTAGCTTCTCTTAGTGCGAGTATCTGAATTATTCTCTTTGGAACGCTTTACTGGTGTAGTATACTAGCTTTAAAACTCCTTTCTCTAGTTGGATCAAGGTCGATCTAATAGAGAACTCTGAAATAGCTAAATACAAATATAATTTTTCACCCAAAATTGGTCATGAGAGTAGTGGCGGAGATCCCAAGTACTTTTTCAAATCCAAAAATCTTTCTTCCATTCTTCATTCCATTCACAAGTATTATTAAGCACTTTAAATAATAGGAGACATTTATCTGTGGCTCGGGAAATAAAACGATTAAGAGCTTCCACTTTTCTAGTCAATTTTTGCACATCCTTCTTGTTGGTCGGATATTACATCTCTAATAAAGCCTTTATTTTATCAGGATTGAATTGAATTCCTATTTAATTTATAATATATCCCAAGAACATTCCTTCATGTACTTAGAATATACACTTGGTTGGATTGAGCTTCATTTGATGTTTCTTCATCTAGTCAATTGTTTGTGCCAAATCAATAATATGGTCAGCAGCAAACTTGCTCTTGGTGAGCATATTATCTACATATACTTCCATATTCTTGATAATCTGATCTTCAAATACTTTATATACCAACCTCTGATATGTTGCTCCAGTATTTTTTATCCCAAAGGGCATAACGTTGTATCAATATGTTCCTCGAATGGTGATGAAGGATGTGCTTTCGTTATCCTTTGGTTTCAACTTAATCGGGGTGTAACCAGAGTAAGCATCCATGAAGCTAATTAGCTCATGACTTGTAGTTGTATCTACCAATTGATCAATCTTTGGTAAAGGAAAATGGTCTTTTAGCATTCTTTGTTGAGGTTAGTAAAGTCTACACATTTGCGCTATTTGTTGTTCTTCTTTTTTACCATCACCATATTAGCCAACTAGGTCTGATATTTAACATCATCTATGAACTGCACTTTTTGCATCATTTCTACTTCCTTTTGGATCTCCATATTCTTCCCGGGATTAAAAACTGTGCTTCTGCTTGATTGACTTGGTGTCCATATAAATATTTAGTTCATGGTAGATGAAGTTAGGATCAATCCTTGGCATATCCTTATGGCTCCAGGCAAACACATTCTTCCTCTCTCTAAAGAATGTAATTAATTTCTGTTTGAGAGAGGGTGTTAGTCTTAAACCAATCTAAGTAGTTCTTTCTGGTTTCTCACCATCAATCACAATAGTTTTTCTTCCTTCCATAACTTGTCGATTCACCAAATCTTCCTCTTCCCAAGGATTTAAGGTATCAATATGGAAAGTACTTACGCCCCTCTGTACTTCATGTTGGTCGGCTGAGGTATAGTACCATTCCCTAACTTCCATCTGATTACCATTAACTATACCGGCTCCATAATGTGTAGTATACTTCATGCACTGATGCATAGTAGATGGCACTGCCTCATATTACTTCATCCCCACTTTGTCAAGAATTATGTTGTAAGCTGAAGGGATATTTTGGTCTAGTATGAATAAGAGTATTCTTTCCTTTCTACATACTGGCCAAGTGATGACCAACACATCCAACTTGATTATTCCTAAGGGATACACCATTTCTCTTAAAAACCTTTTAAGAGGCTTGTCATATGGTTTAAGCTTACCATCTTATAACTCTAGGCTATGGAAATAGTTGAAGAACATGACGTTAACAGAACTCCTATTGTTAACTAGAATTCTTACCACTTTACCATGGTGAATCATGAGGGTAGATCACTCTATTTAAATCATTTTTGGAGAAGTCGATCACCAATCAATGCTTACTGACTTCCCTAGGCCGACCATCGTTGTTCTCAGACATTTCAATCTGCCTGATAGTAGGATATGATTTTGCCTCACTTAGGTAGGTTTTCCTCTTGATAAGTCCATCTCCTCCACCAGTATCTCCTCTAGCAATGAAGTGACAGCCGAAGGAAATCATCCCTACCTCTACTTCTGGTTCACCAGGTTGCTTCGAAGGGTCAAATTCATCCTCATAATTATTGTTACGTGCCCTTTTCGTATCATCCTTTCCTCGGCCAGGTGACTCAGATCCTCTTCTGGTATCTTGGCTATCATTACGATCAATAAATTTAGTTAACTTTCATCACTACGTAAGAGTCTCCACTTCATTCTTGAGGAAGATGCAACTATCAATAGTGTGTCCACGATCTCTCTGAAAATCATAATATTTGGACTTATCCCACCTGTTACGAGGTGACTTTAATTTCCTCGGCCTGTGCAAGTCTTTGTTGCCTCATATTTCATCCTGTATATGGAAAATACCTTTAGTGAGTGGAGTATACACATCATACTTCTTGATTCTACCAATCTTCACGTCCTTTTGATATTTCATAAATGAAATATTATTCTTACTTTCAACTATTGTCTCCGAAACTTCTTTTGCTGACATAACTTCCTCGGTGTTCATAATCTTCCCATCCTTAGCCATCATCTGTGTTATAGTTTTGGGTGGATTTTTTTCTAGAGCATAATAGAGATCCTTGGCGAGCAATCCACTTATCAGTGCTGCAATGGTTATCTTTTCTTCATAATCTACAACCTCGAGTTTCTCATTATTGAAATGTGTGATAGACTCTCGGGTTTTCTAAGTTTTTTTCGTACGGTCAAGAGGTCAGTAACACTCTTGATCGTCTTAGCCTCAAAGTAGAAGTTATTAATAAATAATTCAGCTAATTGGTGAAAACTAGAAATTTTATCTCTGGGATGATTGTCGCACCATGTTTACGCTGGGCTTATGATGTAACTAGAGAAAGCCATTCACCTCATCTCATCAGGGGCAGAATAGATATCGACAGTAGCTTGATACAGTTCAATATGGAGAACTGGATCAGTTTTCTCATCATACTTAGGAGTAACAACTGGTGGTCTAAATTTAAAAGGTGTGAGATAGTCCAAAATAGCCTAGATAAAAGGTGATCCTTTGACAAACTCCTTTATAAAGGATTTTTTATTTTGACCATTTCCCCTAACCGATCTTCCAATTGTTGCATGGATCCTTTCCAGGGGTGTTCCTTAGGTTTAGACTTAGCTGAAGCGGATTTTGTGGCTTTGATATGCACATGTGCTGGACTTTCTTCCTCAGAAGTCTTATCGGCACGCATAGAGCCTCTCATGCTGGATCTCATGGATCCATCTATGTGATCGTGCTGATGTTCTTGCTCCCTACAATGACCTCTGGTTGTTTGGGGACCCAAACGATTGAAAGCAGATTCCCTACTTAACCTCTCCAACACGCTATAGTAATCCGTTGATCGAAATAATGATGTTTATCCACGATGATATGTGATGATGCTATGAATCAGCACCACCAGGTGAGGTGTTTGCAAGCTCAATATATTAGTAACAATAGTGGCACAGCTGTATAAAGAGATAAGAGAAGGAGGTGAGGATATTAAGAATCAACACCGGAATATGAGTGGTTCAGCCAATCTGGCCTACGTCCACTGTGAGTGTGTGAGAAATATCACTTAACAAAGGCACTAATGGCCATGGATACAATTCACTCAAGCTCTCTCTCTCTCTCTCTCTCTCTCTCTACTGTATATTTAGACAGAGATTTTTCTAGGGTTTTAATAATTGGATCCCATTGCAAGGTAGGGGATGATCCCTATATATAGTGCCTAGGGGATGTAGTGTACCCCCTATGCATGTAATGTGCATGTGTGTGGTATCCTCACAAATGTGGGAGTGCCACCTGTCACTGTCACATGTAAGCAATGATGATGAAATATTCTCCCACATGTGGAGAATAATCTTGTTACAACTGATTTGTGCCCAGGTGTCCTTATCCAAATGTCAACAGATGCTCGGCAGTCATGTTGGTGAATGACCTCGGTCTGGGAGAGGCCGAGCTGTAAAAGCTTGATGTCCGTTCAATCCGAAATGTCATGAGGAGTCTCGGCCTGATCTCAGCCGAGACATTAGGCTGAGTCGGCCTCAGCCGAGGTAGGGATATGCTGCATGCTGATGATTATTAATACCTCTGGTAACCTCGGCCCAAGCCGAGGTAGGACTACTGATGATTAGTGACTCCTTGTCACCTCGGTCTACTGATGGCCGAGGTTGCTATTCCTAGGTACTTGAGGATGTTGTTGATGCCTGCAATGCACGTAGTGTCCTTGGAGAGGTGTATGTAGTAGTGTCGGCCTGGGACGAGGTAGGCCTGGCCGAGGGATGATATCGTGGGCCCTTACCCCTCACTGGGTCGATCCATGTCTCGGTCATTATCTCGGCCGAGGTAAGTATCCCTGGGCCGAGGTTATACTTAAGCATATCAATCACCCCCCAGCCCTTAGTCATTTGCGAGAGCAGGTGGCAAGGGGATTCTCACCTCCGAGGCCTGTTCGTCCCCAGGCTAAGGCGTGCCCACTTGGCTTGCGTGCGCTGTCAGTTGTCCCTTGGGTTTCCCAAGGCAATGATGAGCCTTGGGAAATGTGCCCAAGTATTTAAGGGTTAAACCCTTTCTTCCTCTTTCTTCTTCCTCATTTTTCTCCCGCGCACGCTTTCCTGCAAATTTCCTCTCTCTAGAGCCTCTTCAATCCAGCGCTTTTTCTGCAGAGGATTCTCTTAGTTTCTTGCGAAATTTCTTCGTTCCATCCATCGACTCATCTTCAGGTACCTCTCCCTCCCCATTTCTTTTGTTTTTAGCATTTGCTTTGAATTTTCCGGCGAGGTTTTGAGTTTTCCGGTGATTGTTTGAGTTTTTCAGCGAGCGTCATTGATCCAGGCGAACTAGGTTTTTCTTAAAAACTCCTTAGTTTGATCTTTGGGCTTCTTTATTTCATAAGCAAAACTTGTTTGTAACTTTAGGAGTTTTCCTCAAGTTTAGGGTCGATCAAAGTTTTGGGTCGTCCTCTGATGCTCAGACCCCTATACCAACTTCTTGAGGACTTCCCTTCTCTTAAAGAGAAGACCTTAGAGAAAATTAGGCAAATAGAGAGAGCTCAGGAAGAAGCTCGTAGGTCACAGGAGTTCCCTGTCAGACCCCTCTTTCCTCCACCCCTCAAGGTGGTATATCCTGACCCTCCCGAGAATTTCTATCAGACAGACGTCTCTGCCAATAACTTGTCGATGTCTGAGTCTGAGTCTTCCACCTCCGACCCAATGTCTGTGGACTCTTTCCAAGAGGCCATGGATTTTACTCCCCGGCCTGGTCAGGACCCTGACCAGGCCGAGGTCTCCAGTTGCGCCTCGTCCCAAAACGGCACAGGTACCTCAGGTTCTTCTTCCAAGGTTGAACTTATTGAGCCAAGTGTGGTTGTGCCACCCATTCTAGATGCTATTCCCCTGTCGGCCGTTACCGGGGCCAAGTTTGCTCAGAGGTTCCCCGGTCACCCGTCTACGTCTGCTCCAGCCGACGTTGAGCCTGACGATGATGAGGACGCCGAAAGTGATGTTGACGTATCTGAGGCAGCCGAGTATGAGAGCACAGTCACTGAGGTGGATCTATTGCACTTCAGATACTTATACTCCATCAGTCCCTCAATCCAATTAAGGAGACCTCTGAGGGAAGAGAGGTCCTACCACGGTCAAGATGGAGAAATCTGCTTGTACGAGCAGATGTTCAAGTTAGGTTTTCGTCTTCCCTTTCACCCTGTCATTAGGTCCATTCTTTCCTTCATCAACTTGGCCCCCTCGCAGCTCTCTCCCAATGCTTGGAGAGTTATTATAGGCGCCATCATCTTGTAAAGGGCAGTCCACCACTCTGACCTCCCAGTTCAGGTCTTTGCTGGTTGTTACGTCCCCACCTCGGCCAAGAATCATTCGAGCTACTATCACTTCGTGGCTCGGAGTCCTGAGAAGAAGATGCTCTTGGTCACTCAGACCTCGAATCATAATTGGAAACCTCGGTATTTTTTCACCTCGGGGCCGTGGGAATTTGGCTCATCTATTCCCTCTTCTATTTTTGAGCCGAGAATACCCCTCAGATGGGGTAAAGTCACTATGTCTGCAAGGGACAATCCTGGACTAAGTGTTCAAAATAGCAAAAAGGTGAAGGCCCTGTAAGACCAAGGGGCACATGGGCTGTTTGTCAAGTTCGAACATCTGCTGACCCCCCAGTATCTCTCGGGGACGAGTTTAGGTGGAAGTCCCCTTGTTTATTTTAGTAAGGATTTTTCTTTTTATTTTAAGTCTAAACTCTGATCATTCATATTTGATTTCTGACTCTTATCTTTTCACTTTTGTAGAGAGACCACCAGGCGTTCCGGACGAGTTGTGGGAGATGGCAGCTCCTAGTTTGGCTAGACTTGCCAAGAAGACTGGTTTGAATGATCCTCCACCTGCTCCCTCAACATCCAAATCCAAGAAGAGGACCCCTGAGGTCCCGGCCTCTGAGGATCAGAGGCCGACCTCCAGGCAAAAGAAGACTTTAGACACTGCGATCCCTATCACAGCCGACACCTTGTCGGCTCGTCTGGACCAGCTAAAACTTACCGATAGCTTGGTCGACCACAGTCGACAGGCCATGGACGCCCATGCCAATATGATGACCGAGGCTGACAGGCATTTTTACAGGGCCATGGACACTTCCATGCTTGTTGAGTTTGGCCTCCACAGGGTCGCCCAGGTATGACTTGTTCCTTTTGTCCATAATTTTTCAAGTTCAACGTCTGATACTACCCCCATCTAACCTCTTCATTATCTGCGCAGGGTGTCACTGCCATATACTAGTTATCTAACTGGGCCATGAGGAAGCTGCCTCTCATTCAGAAGGGGCGGGAGGCTGAGAAGGTTGAGAGCACCCTGAAGGTCGAGGTTGACCGTCTGAAGTCAGAGTTGCAGAATGCCGAGACCAAGGCCCAGAATTATGAGAATAAGGTCCAGGGTCTAGAAAAAAATATCTCTGCACTCATCCAAAGCCACGCCAAGGCCCTGCAGGATAAGGATGATGCCCTGCAGAGGAAGGTCAATGCTGCTATGAAGGCCGCCCTTGCAGATGCTTCAGAGAAAATAATTGCTGATTACAAAGTCTCTGAGGAGTTCGTAGGTTTTGGTTTTGAATACCTCGAAAGAGGTATCAAAGCCACCACCAAATGGGCCGAGGTCAGGGAGAAGGAGGTTGGCACTATAAAGGCCTCCGACTTTGAGGGCCTCGGCTTTGCCGACCCCCAGTTTGCCCAAGCTCTGCAAGAGATAGAAGACGAGGCTGCTGCCCCTGGTCAGACTGCTACTCTGGAAGGGACTGATCTGGGAGGAACTGACCCTGCTGATGATGTGGCTGAGGTGACCAATGCTGAACAGGTCAACCCAGCCGAGACTTCAAATATTCCTCCCTCGGATGTTTAACTTGGCCTTTTATTTTGTATTTTTTGACTTGTAATTCTGAACTTGTAATTTATCAGACATCTGAATGTTATGTAACCTCTTCTTTTATTGAATGCCAATTTCTTCCTTTATCTTGACCTCTGAATGTACTTGAATGCTATATGATCTCTGAAGTCAGTACTTAATATGATGTTGTCATAACCATATCACCAAGTTAATGATGTTAAGGGTCTGAGGTTATCTAACCCAGGTGTCTGAGCTCAGACCTCGTCACCACCGAGTGATGTTATGAGGGTCTGAGGTCATCACCTAAGAGGTTAGCCTCATAATAAATATCACCAAATTAATGATGTTAGGGGTCTGAGGTCATCTAACCCATGTGTCTGAGCTCAGACCTCGTCACCATCGAGTGATGTTATGAGGGTCTGAGTTCATCACCTAAGAGGTTAGCCTCATAATGAATATCACCAAACTAATGATGTTAAGGGTCTGAGGTGATCTAACCCAGGTGTCTGAGCTCAGAACTCGTCACCACCGAGTGATGTTATGAGGGTCTGAGGTCATCACCTAAGAGGTTAGACTCATAATGAATATCACCAAATTAATGATGTTAAGGGTCTGAGGTGATCTAACCCAGGTGTCTGAGCTCAGACCTCGTCACCACCGAGTGATGTTATGAGGGTCTGAGGTCATCACATAAGAGGTTAGCCTCATAATGAATATCACCAAATTAATTATGTTAAGGGTCTGAGGTCATCTAACCCATGTGTCTGAGCTCAGACCTCGTCACCATCGAGTTATGTTATGAGGGTCTGAGGTCATCACCTAAGAGGTTAGCCTCATAATGAATATCACCAAACTAATGATGTTAAGGGTTTGAGGTGATCTAACCCAGGTGTCTGAGCTCAGATTTCGTCACCACCGAGTGATGTTATGAGGGTCTGAGGTCATCACCTAAGAGGTTAGCCTCATAATGAATATCACCAAATTAATGATGTTAAGGGTCTGAGGTCATCTAACCCAGGTGTCTGAGCTCAGACCTCGTCAACACCGAGTGATGTTATGAGGGTCTGAGGTCATCACCTAAGAGGTTAGCCTCATAATGAATATCACCAAATTAATGATGTTAAGGGTCTGAGGTGATCTAACCCAGGTGTCTGATCTCAGACCTCGTCACCACCGAGTGATGTTATGAGGGTCTGAGGTCATCACCTAAGAGGTTAGCCTCATAATGAATATCTCTAATCTGAGAATGGAACAAGAGCTTGTCATGGAAACTGTTCTTTATTAATAACCTCTTCTCGATAAGATGGTACATTTACAAATTATAAATTCTATGCAACATCAAATGAAATATCTCTTCAGGTGATCAGCATTCCACGGGTTGGTGAAAGGTTCTCCCTCTAGGTTCTCTAGCCTATACATGCCAGGCACAACCTCTTCCGTTACTTTGTAGAGGCCATGCCAGTTTGGGTGTAGCTTGTTTGCCTTCTGTAGGGTCTTCTTAAGCACTAGGTCTTCCATCGCAATGGGTCTTGACTTCACCCTTTGATTGTAGAATTTTGCTACCCTCTGCTGATAGGCTGCTTTCCTGACCTCTGCGTCTTTTCTTCTCTCTTCAATGAGATCTAGGTCTAGCCTTATCTTCTCCCCATTACTGTCAGGGTCGTAGGTCTGAATTCGGTGAGTTGGTAGTCCTACCTCCGTTGGTATGACTGCCTCAGAGCCATGTACCAGCATGAATGGGGTTTCTCCTGTGGGTGTCCTTGTCATAGTTCTGTAAGCCCATAGCACAGCATAGACTTCTTCTATCCATCTCTCCTTCGCGTCTTCTAACCTCTTCTTGATTCCATCCAAGATGGTTATGTTCGTGACCTCGGTTTGGCCATTTACTTGAGGTCGACCATGAGATGAGAAGAACTGTCTGATCCCCACACTTTGGCAATACTTCTCCAAGGAGGCATTCTTGAACTGGGTCCCGTTATCCAGAGATGAGCGTGTTCGGGAGGCCATATCTGCATATGATGTTCTTCCAGATGAACTAGAAGGTCTTCTGTTCTATAATGGTTATCATCGGCTCTGCCTCTACCCATTTTGAAAAGTAGTCAATGGCAATTATCAAAAATCTATAGTTGTTGACTGCTCTTGGCAAAGGTCCTACCAAGTCAATTCCCCATACCGAAAATGGCCATGGAGACGAGATCGACGTCATAGGCTGATGGGGTTGGTGAGGGATAGTGGCGAACCTCTGACATTTGTCACACCTCTTCACATAGTCGGCAGCGTCCCTAGACAAGGTGGGCCACCAGTATCCCTGAGTGATGATCCTCTTCGCTAAGGGTCTTCCTCCTATGTGGCTGGAGCATGAGCCTTCATGAACCTCCTGTAAGATCCGAGGTACCTCCACAGGATGCACACATCTGAGGAGGGGAAAGAGAAACCCCTTTTTATACAAGACGTCTCCTACCAATGAGAACTTTGCCGCCCTGTATCTCGAATTTTTTCTTTCCATGTTGGACTCAGGTAGCTCCCCCCCTCTTAGGTATCTGACAAGCGGGTCAATCCACGAGTCTCCCAGGTTTACATTGTGACAAGGGTTACATACCTCGTCCTCCTCAATACTTGCCTTTCCTAAGACCTCAATTGGGATGGTTCTTACCAAGTCTGTCTTAATTGCTGAGGCTAGCCTTGCCAATGCATCAGCGTGATTATTGCTCAGTATAGGCACTCTCTTCAGTTTGGCCTCTTCAAAGTACTCTAGCAACCCTCTTACTTTCTTTAGGTACTTGGCCATCCTTTCATCTTTGGCCTCGTATTCCCCCAGCACTTGATTGACAACCAATCTTGAGTCGCTATGAAGCAGGAGTCGCTTTACCCGAAGAGTGGTTTCCAATAAGAGACCTGCTATCATGGCCTCATACTCAAACTCGTTGTTGGAGGCCTTGAAGTTGAATCTCAAGGCGTACTCAATGTTGGCGCCATCTGGGGCCGAGAGTACTAGCCCCGCGCCGCTTCCATTGTCACAAGAAGAGCCATCAACGAAGAGGTTCCATACGTCTGTATCTGATGAGAAGACCCCTTCTCTCATAACCCCCTTTTCGAAGAGGTACCGATCCTCTTCGTTTTCTTCTACTCTGCTCTGAGCTTGGCCTGGGACAACCTCTTCTCGGCCTTGGAAGACGTACGGGGCAGTCTTTTCCGAATCTCGGGAGACATTTCGGTTCATCCCTTCGTCGCCATCCAATCCCTTCTCTGTCTCGGCCTCTTCCCAGGTGAATTCTGCGACAAAGTCTGCCAGGGCCTGCCCCTTGATGGCTGTCCTGGGCTGGTAGGTAAGATCATACTCTCCTAGCTCGATGGCCCAGGTCATTAATCTTCCGGACTTCTCAGGCTTGTGCAGAACCTGCCGTAGTGATGAGTCGGTGAGGACTATCATGGAGTGAGCTTGAAAGTAAGGCTTCATTTTCCTTGAGGCATATATCAGGGCATAAGCCAACTTCTCCATCTGGGGATAGTTTTGTTCAGACCCTTGAAGGGCCTTACTATTGAAGTACACAGGTCTCTGAACCCCATCCTCTTCTCGTATGATGGCTGCGCTAATGGCTGTCTCAGAGACTGCCAGGTACACAAACAACCTCTCCCCCGCGATGGGCCGGGACAGCAGTAAGGGAGACCCCAAGTAGGACTTAAGTTGATCAAAGGCCTTTTCACACTCTTCGTCCCACTGGAAGGCCTTTCTCAGAACTTTAAAGAACAGAAGACACTTGTTCGTGGCTCTGGAAACAAATATGTTCAGGGCCGCCACCCTTCCAGTGAGTCTCTGAATATCCTTGATACTCCTAGGAGTCTTCATGTCGAGTAATGCCTTGACTTTCTCCGGGTTTGCTTCAATCCCCCTCTGATTAATGATGAACCCCAGGAACTTCCCGGCTTCTACCCTGAAGACACATTTCACTGGGTTGAGCTTCATCCGGTACGAGTCCATAACGTCAAAGGTCTTCTCAAGGTCCGCTACGTGAGTACATGCTTTCAGGCTCTTCGTTAGCATATCGTCCACGTATACCTCCATGGTCTTACCTATCTTCTC
Source organism: Sambucus nigra (assembly GCA_949130495.1). Lineage (NCBI taxonomy): Eukaryota > Viridiplantae > Streptophyta > Magnoliopsida > Dipsacales > Adoxaceae > Sambucus > Sambucus nigra. Next base: position 74,575,166 of record OX422210.1, on the reverse strand, counting down.
CTCGAACATCTTATTGACGAGACGTTGATAGGTCGCACCCGCATTTTTCAAACCAAAGGGCATCACCTTGTAACAGTACGTCCCCTTGTCAGTGATGAAGGCTGTCTTCTCAGAGTCCTCGGCATCCATGAAGATTTGGTTATAGCCTGAATAAGCATCCATGAAACTCATGAGCTCGTTCCCTACAATCGCGTCCACCATCTGGTCTATCCTAGGCAAGGGATAGTTGTCTTTCGGGCAAGACCTGTTCAGGTCTGTGAAGTCTACACACATCCGCCACTTTCCATTGGCCTTAGGTACGATGACTGCATTTGAGAGCCACTCTGGATAAGTAACCTCTCTTATGAACTCGGCCTCTTCCAACTTCTTCACCTCTTCCCGGATGACCTCATACTTCTCTCTGGAGTAGATCCTTCGCCTCTGTTTAATAGGCCTAGCATCTATGTCTACGTTGAGCTTGTGGGTCATGATCTCGGGGTCGATACCAGGCATATCTGCATGACTCCACGCGAAGACACTCTGCCTCCTCCTAAGGAAGTTTATCAGATCCTCCTTGATCCCTTGCTCCAGGGCCTTGCCGACCTAGACGTTTTTTTCTGGCTCATCCTCATTGAGGACGATGGATTCTACCTCTTCCGCGGCCTCGCCCTTCTTTAATTTTGTTTCGTCTCTGGGATCAAGAGTGCCAATGCTGTAAGTGGCGGTTGCTCTCTTACGGGCCTCTCGCTCTTCGGCCGAGTTGAAATAACACTCCCGCACCGTGGTTTGGTCCCCTTGCACTTCCCCTACCCCATAAGGAGTCGGTAATTTTAGCACCTGGTGGACCGTTGATGGCACGGCTTCAAACTCTTTAAGGGCCACTCTTCCGATGATAAGGTTATAGGCCGAGAAGACATTTTCGTCCATCACAAAAAAGTTTATCTTCTTAGTCAGCCTCTTAGGCCACTCATCTCCCATCCGCACATCCATTTCATACATGCCCAATGGGTGTACCTTCTCACCACTGAAGCCTATCAATGGGTGATGGTAGGGCACCAGCCTTGCCCTGCTAAGACCCAAGCTCTTGAAACAAGGCCAGAACATCACATCTGCCGAGCTTCCCCCATCTATGAGGATTCTCCCTACATCGCACCCATGCACCCTTGTTGTTATGACTAAAGGGTCATCATGGGTGGATAAGATGCCCTTGAAGTCGAGTCTAGAGAATCCCACCACTAGGGTGTCCATGTCTACCTTCTTTCTCTTTTGTACTGCATCAGAAGAGGTCAGATTCACAACCTCAGGTTTGACCACTGACTTGGCCTCCGCTACATGAGCTTTCCCGTCGGCTACCTCAGAGCCACCTCCTGCGAATCCCCCACATATGGTGCTAACACCAAAGGAGATCATCCCTACCCTCTTCACTGGGGCGTTTTCATCCTTAGGGGGGAGATCCGGGTCATCTCCATCATCACCCTCTGAATCATCATGCCTTCTAGCCGGGATATCGCCACGGCACCTTTCATCTCTTCTCTTCCTAGGGTCTTCTCTTCCACCCTTTGGGGCCTTGCCATCCACATACTTTCTTAGATTCTCGAATTTCAGCATCTTCTCAATATCATCCTTCAGAGCAAAGCATCTATCTGTGACATGGCCGTGATCCTGATGGAACTCACACCAGAGGTTTTTATTCCTCTTATGTGGTGGGGCCTTCAATTTCTCTGGCCACCTCAGAGCCCGGTCAGTCTTGATCTCATTAAGGATGTGTTCACATCTCACAGTCAGAGGAGTGTAATGAGCAAACTTGTCATCTGTTGACCTCTTCTTCCCCTCTTTCTTACTCTGGGACCTCCCAGTGCTACCACGGTTCTCCTCCTCATATTTTGCGGCCATTGCCTCTTCCGCATTCATCGCTTTCCCTGCGGTGGACAACAGCTCTGCCATAGACTTGGGGGGGTCTTCCGCCAGCTTCCACAATAGCTTCCCCTTCTGTAGGCCTCCTATCAGGGCAGTCATGGCTATGCTCTCCTCGTAATCCTCTACCTCCAACTTCTCCTTGTTAAATCTTGCTATATAGTCTCTCAGTCTTTCTCCCTTAGCCTGTTTGACATATAGGAGGTGGGTAGTCTTCTTCTGTGGTCTTACCCCAAAGCAGAAGTTGTGGATGAATTGCTCTGCTAGGCCTTTGAAGTTCTCGATCGAGTTCTTCGGAAGAGAGGTGAACCAGCTGTGCACTGCCCCTGTCAAGGTTCCTGAGAAGGCCCTGCACTTCATCTCATCAGGTATCGAGCAAATATCTGCCGCCGACTGATACATCTCGATATGGTGCACTGGGTTAATGCTGACATCATACTTAGGTGTCACTGTAGGAGGCTTGAACTTAGCTGGGGTTGGGAACCCCACTATCCTAGCTACAAACGGGGAGCCCTCCGAGTAGCCCCTCTGTAGTGGATCCCTGCTCTTTATGAGGTCCCCTATCTTCTCCTCGAGATGTTGGATTGAGTCAATCCAGGGTCTTCTCTCTTCAGCTAGGCCGAGGTTATCCCCTGCCACCTCCCTACGATGGATAGAGGGTTCCCCAGCCACAACACGCAGACTATTGACCTCTTCCTGCTCCCTGTCTCTTCTCTCCAAGGGTCGGCCTTGATCTGGCCGAGCCTGCCTATTCCCTCTTTAAGAGCCTGCCGCGCTCCTTGACCTCGATAGCCTCTGCCTCAGGTCATTGACTGGACCTAGCCTCTCGAAGGCCGACCCTCTGCTCAACCTGTTAAAGGTCGACCCTCTCTGCTGGGCCTCATCCCTTACTCGGGCAACACATCCTTGGCTCTGCCTAAGGGGTCGTACGGTGTTATCTGACACCTCATACGGCTCCCAGCAGTCTTTCGGGGCCTCTTCAGCTTCTAGGTCATCATACCTGTCCTCTGGGCAAGGGTTTCCCTGCCTCCCCAGCCGCAAGCGCCTAGGGTCAGCAACGTCCCTCCTCCGCTGGGGTGCAGGTTGGTCCTTCATGGGCGCTTGGGGTGGTCCCCTGGCATCGGGATGGGGCTGAACTGCCGCCGGAATTATCATGTCCGGGGAGACTCCAGGTGGTCCCATAGACGGCGCCAAAATGATGATGTTATGAATCAGCACCACCAGGTGAGGTGTTTGCAAGCTCAATATATTAGTAACAATGGTGGCACAGCTGTATAAAGAGATAAGAGAAGGAGGTGAGGATATGAAGAATCAACACCGGAATATGAGTGGTTCAGCCAATCTGGCATACGTCCACTGTGAGTGTGTGAGAAATATCACTGAACAAAGGCACTAATGGCCATGGATACAATTTACTCAAGCTCTCTCTCTCTCTCTCTACTGTATATTTAGACAGAGCTTTTGCTAGGGTTTTAATAATTGGATCCCCTTGCAAGGTAGGGGATGATCCCTATATATAGTGCCTAGGGGGTGTAGTGTACCCCCTATGCATGTAATGTGCATGTGTGTGGTATCCTCACCAATGGGGGAGTGCCACCTGTCACTGTCACATGTAAGCAATGATGATGAAATATTCTCCCACATGTGGAGAATAATCTTGTTACAACTGATTTGTGCCCAGGTGTCCTTATCCAAATGTCAACAGATGCTCGGCAGTCATGTTGGTGAATGACTTCGGTCTGGCAGAGGCCGAGCTGTAAAAGCTTGATGTCCGTTCAATCCGAAATGTCATGAGGAGTCTCGGCCTGATCTCAGCCGAGACATTAGGCTGAGTCGGCCTCAGCCGAGGTAGGGATATGCTGCATGCTGATGATTATTAATACCTCTGGTAACCTCGGCCCAAGCCGAGGTAGGGCTACAGATGATTAATGACTCCTTGTCACCTCGGCCTACTGATGGACGAGGTTGCTATTCCTAGGTACTTGAGGATGTTGTTGATGCCTGCAATGCGCGTAGTGTCCTTGGAGAGGTGTATGTAGTAGTGTCGGCCTGGGCCGAGGTAGGCCTGGCCGAGGGATGATATCGTGGGCCCTTACCCCTCACAGGGTCGATCCATATCTCGGTCATTATCTCGGCCGAGGTAAGTATCCCTGGGCCGAGGTTATACTTGGGCATATCAATATGACCTATCACGAGAAGACCTGGAATGATAACTCATTTCATTCCTAATTGGCATTGGTAAAATATCCCTCCTAGAATTGGAGGATCTGTCTTTCATCATACGAGCCAAATATGTAACTGACTCCTAGATGTGTTCTTGTCCCCAAGACAAGTTGAGCAAAATTCCCTAGAGATCTGCCACACTAAGGGGAGTTGATTGATCTGGGTTGTTACCTACAGCTGCCAGGATACATTCCAAAACATTAGTCATCCTTTAAAATAGAGAATGAACAAAGAAACATAAGAGATAAAAAAAGATGGCAAGTAGTGGTTCCCATAGACGACACCAATCTGTTGATGTTTAAAAATGGAGTGGGTCCAATTTTATAATCACAGATGAAATAACAAAAGCAATCAAAATAAATACACAAGTGGTAGATTTTCAAAGTAGTTTATCTGTTAAAAGCCCATGTCCACTGTTGGTATTATTTTTTTTTGTTATTATAGCTCAGTTTGGTGTGGTTGTGATGGATTGAATTGTCCCCTTGAGCTAAGGGAGATTACCTATTTATAGTGGTTCGGAACCCTAGAGATGGAATGACTTTATATCTCCAGGAATTTACATTTGTATAAAATAAATGTGATTCTTGACATTCAGTGTTGGTCGCCATTCCACTTGAGTAACCTTTGTTATTCCTGACAATTCATATCCTGGGTGTTGGCCGGCATGCCAGCCGACTAGGTATCCCTGATGCTGATCAAGATAGCTTAATGGCTATATAGGAGTACATGTGTCTATTATTTATTTGTCCACATAAGTCTTCAAAGATTACTCAAGAATTCCACCCCACAATCCCAAATGTTTTTCCTCCAATTCCTTTTAAAAATGCCCTACAATATTTTTCCTTCATAGTTTATTTAAAACGTGAATGTGTGGAAACATATTATCACATTCATCAAACCACAAAAGGATGCATATTTCTTCAAGTTGATGAAGTTTGAACATTATTAAAAGCTTGATGCTGATGTAGATGTGTTTATGTACATAATATGATTTAGGGACCTACACACTCTACATTTATATTAAATTGAGTTATATAATTGATTGATACATGGCTCAAAATCTTGACACACGAGTAGCTAATTTTTAACTGTATAAAGGTTTACATATTTAATCTCCCTACTTGGCTATTCTTTGTTAAAAGAAAATCCGAAATATACGAACTCATAATCAATGACATACTCCCACTAAACCTAAGTTTATGACTAATTAGAGAAAAATGAAAATGTTAACAAGGTATACGTGAGGCTTTGTCAAGTATAAAGTTGAACAAAGTCAAAATCTAATGAGACCTAAAATTTAAAAGTCAAACAACAAGAACCATCTATGCAAGCATGCTCCCCCTGATTAGTTATAAATCCAAAAAAATAAAACGATAAACAAAGACACGATAAACGAATCTAAACTCCCCCTCAATGATGTTATAAGAGAAACATGATCTAAACTCACCATTAATGAAAATAATTTATTTTCTCCATCTTTTTTAAAATAAGCATAAAAATAAATTTATCTCCCTTTTTTTAAACATAATATATTGAAAAAATGATGTTATGATATAACAAAGAAAATCAAATAGAAAATAAGTAGATCAATTGATATAAGGGAAGATAAGTGAAAGCGTATACTTCACCTAAAAAAACTTTGGAATAAGTAAAGTACAAAAGCATATGAAATAAGTGAAAATGTATAATGGACATGCAAATGAATACGAGCATAGTAGAGAAAACTGCTGGTAATGAGGAAATGTGTGCGTATGGGAAGAATAGAGGTCATAAGAACAAAATCTAAACACATATGTATGAATACGATGAATACCATGTGTACAGAGCAACAAATAAACTGGGAGGATCTCCAATATTCTAAGCATCACATAACGGTTGATAAAATCATCCAATAAGAAATTCAATAATAAAATGTGTTGATGAAAACAAATGATAGGTAATTGTGTAATGCAGACCTAGCTAAATTATCTTTAAAAATTACGAAGATATTGGTCTTTCAATGAAAATTTGTGAGGCAAAAAGTTTACTTTAAAAGTAAAGACCTTGGGAAAATTGACATAATAATTTGAGTAAAATTATCTTCTTACTAACATCGAGAGGCATATATATGATTTTGTCCATATATCTTGTTGAACATGAATGATCCACGTGTCATACGAGATCTAAGCATGATAAAACAATCATGCGCACAGTTGAATTATGTCACTATGAAAACTCTTGTCCACAAACGGATCAAAAAGTTCCACTTGAGCATAGGTTCAGATCCAACAAAAATTCATCTCAACACATGATTAAATATAAATATTTTTCTTTCACCATTTATTTAAAAATGTGCATATGTGTAAACCTATTATCACATTCATAAAACCAAAAAATAATACATGACTACTTCAAGTTGATTTAGCATGAATATTTTTCAAATCTTGATGTCGAGGTGTATAAGAGTATCATAGGATTTAGTGGCCTACACTCCCTATCACTATATGAAATCAAGTTACATTCCCTATTAATGCATGAATCAAAAGTTTGACATTCAAGTATCCAATTCTAACATATATAATGTGTACATTTTATATATTACTCTTCGGACATTCCTTGGAAAAATCCCAAGCCCAAAATACATGATGTCATTATCAATCACACACTCCACCTAAACTAAGGTGTATGACCAACTAGAAAAAATAGACAAGCTAACAAGATATGGATGTGGCTTTGTCGAGTCCAAGGATAATCTGAGTTAAAATTTAGTAACAAAATGACCTATAAAAGTCAAAAAACATGAACCAATTACGCTTGCCTGGTCTCCTTACTTGAGAATGCTTTTAAAAAATAAAATAATAAGAAAAGGCTTTTGAAACTCATCCTTGATTTTTTTATCCTCCTTTATGAATATAACATCGTCATAATCCCCCTTTGTGATACATCCTCTTAAAGAATCACTTCCTTTTTCTCCCCCTTTTTGGAACCAAGAAATAATGTAAACATATATCTTCCTTTTTGATGCGAAATATGTTAAAGAAGTAATTATCTTTCATAACAGGAAAATCAAGTAGAAAAAAGTGGATAGTAAGATATGAGGTAAGATAAGTGAAAACATATACTTCATTATAAAAGCATTGAAACAAGTAAATTGCAATAATACATGCACTAGGTGAAATTGTACAAAAGATATGAAAATGAGTTAATTACGTATTTACACAACGAAAGTTACATTTTTTCCCTTTGGTCGCTATACTTTATTTTGGCAGATATAACACTAAACATTAATTTTATTCCAAAAACTCAATACCATTTGATGATGCTATGAACATCATCAACAAATGAAGGTGTTTTTGAGCACAAACGAGTAAAACAATGGTAATAAGTAAGCAATACAGATATAGAAGGAGGTGAGGAGAAGAGGAGAAACACACAAATATAAGTGGTTCAGCCTATCTTCGCCTAAGTCCACTATGTAGGTGAGTGATCTTCACTATAAAATAAGGTCTCAAATGGCCTTGTGATACAATACACTCACTTTCTCTCTCTACTATGTAGTTTAACAAGGCTTTCCCTAGGGCTTACAGTAAACTATCCCCCTATAAGGAAGGGGAAGACAAGTATATATAGTGCTTGGGGAGGTGTAGTGTAACCCCCAAACATGCAATGAGCATGTGTGTGATGATCTAACCAATCTTATGTGGACACCTAGCTGTGCCACATGTAGATTATGATGACCAAATATTCCCTCACGTGTGGGAATGATTTAGCCATAACGGTTTTGTTCGCATGTTCCAATTCTTCCTTGTACTTGCATATGCTCGAAACTGTGACATCATCAACTGGAACCTCGGCCTATCTGGAGACGATGTTGATGATTTTTGATAGATGCATTGATCCTCCAACCATAAGTATAACCTTGGCTAAACTAATTAGCTGAGGTTAGGTAACTAGGGCTAACTGTGGTGTCGACTGAACCAGAGTATGAGACTGGTCATAGTTGAGCCCATAAGGTTGTTGCTGACCTTAGCTACTGCCCAGCTAAGGTTAATCCATGTCAAGACGACCTTACAAAGGATGACCTTCTTGCTGACTGTTGTGACCCTCGTGGGGACTCGGCTGTGAAACAGGATGACGTTGTTGCTCAGAGTACGAGGGTACACTTTGGTCATATCAATCACCCCTAGCCCTTAGCCTTCTATGTGAATAGATGGATGAGGGGTATATATGCTCGGCTGCTTGGGTGGATGTTTCTACATATTGGGATATGGGAGTAGCTATTAGGACACACGTCACACTTAGAACTGGTTTGCATCTGTCCCAAGGTAATGAGTGATGTGACGACACCTTTTAAGGTTTTGAGGGGAAATAAGGAGCGCGAAGACCAAGGTGCCTCATCATTACAATGATTTAAAACCATTTTCTCTTTCCTTTCCCCTTTCTTCATCCCTTTGGTTTCCCACTATTATTTTCACAGCCAAGACTCAACTCCTCCATAGCCAATCTTCTAGTTCACATGCAAATCCAAGTTCTCCCGCCTTACTCTTTCTTCTTCTAATGTTTGTTTTCACTCAGGTACTGCTTTCTACCCTTGATCTTCCATTATTGGTTTGTAGCTTCTTGGTTTAGTTTTTTTTGGCGGGTTTCCTTTTTCCAGTGAACATTTTTCCAATATTTAGTGGTTTTAGGGTTATGTGAGTGGTTTCTAGGTGGCCCTCCGTCCATATTCGGTTGTTCAAAGTGTGGTTTAAGCCCCAGTTTCTAATTTTTGGGTTTTCTGGTGGCCCTCCGATCATCATCTTCGATGGGCTGATTCTTCAATATTCTTAGTATTCTTTATCGGAAACGCTTTAAATTCCAAGCTTTGATCTTTTTTCTTAGGTATTAGAAGTTGTTTACCTGTTTGTCTTGTTAGGTTTTCATTAGAAGTGTAGTGTTGTCTCTTGGATGCTACGACCTTTGTATAAGCTTGCAGAAGAGTTTCCAACTCTGTGAGAGAAGTGTTTTAAAAAAATCAGACAAGTAGAGTTACTTCAAGCCGAGGCTCGTGAGGCAGAGGCTTTTCCCCTTCGACCAATCTTTCCTCTATCTTTAGCCATCATATACCCTAAGGCTGCCGCGGCCTCTAACCCTATGTCAGAGTCAACTGCTTCAGACCCCATGTCCACATCTGAAGCTGCTGAGAGTATAGACTCTTTCCAAGAGGCTATGGATTATTCCCCTAAACAAAGTGGAGTTTATTAAGATGAAGGGGTTTCAGACCATGCCTCGTCTTACAAAGATGTTGGGCCTTCAGGCAGATCTCCCTCTGTAGAAATTTTAGAGCCTAACATCACCTTTTCTCCTCCCATTGATGCCATTCCTCTATCAGCTGGCACTAGTATTGAGTTTGCAGAGAGGTTTCCCAGGGGTGTCCCCACCGATGCCTAGGTTGTGGTTACTAAGGATGATGATTCTGTAACTGAGTGTGGCCTTCTGATCTTCTGATACCTGTATTCAATTGATTCCTTAAACACCCTGAAGAAATTTATGAAGGATGAGAGGGCCTTTGATGGCTGAGAGGGTGAAATCTGTGTCTATGAGCAGATGTTTAAAGTAGGTTTGTGCCTACCCATTCCCCTAACTATTCGATCCATTATTTACTATATAAATCTTGCCCCTTACCAACTGTCCCCTAATTCCTGGAGGGTCGTGGTTGGGGCTATCATCCTCTGGAAGCCTGTTCACCTTACCGACATTCCAGTTATGGTTTTTATTGGATGTTATACTCCCTTATCTGCCAAGAATCATCTGAGCTACCACCACTTTGTATCCAAAAAATTTGAGAAGAAGATGCTCCTAGTTACCCAAACTTCCAACCATAATTGAAAACCTCAGTATTTTTTCAGTTCGGGAGCCGAGGAGTTCTGCCCAAACGAGCTGATGGAACGTCTGATCCACGAACCCAATGAGATGGAGGAAAGTCGCCCTTTCAGTAAAAGCTGACCCTGGTTTAATCCAGGATAATTATAAGGATTTTAATGACCTTAGCAACTAAGGCGAGAAGGGTCGTATCGCCAAATATGAACATCTGATGACCCCCTACTACCTTTCTCAGACAGGTTTGGGGGGTGGTCCTCTAGAAGAGCTTCGTAAGTTTCAATAATTTGTTATAAGTTGTGTCTCATATATTTTATCTGTCTGATTTTCTAACTCTGGTCTTCTCTTCTTGCAGAGAGACCAAAAGGTATCTTTGACAACTTATGGGAAAAGAAAGGCTCCCTCAGCTCAAGCAAAAAATAATGTCGACACTTCAAAGGCTGATGCTGCCAAGAAAAGAAAGGCTCCTGCTAATCCTTCTCATACTAGACCAAACAAAGTTCTGGCTACCGACCATGACATCCCAATTTACACTGATGATGCTTTGGTTGCTTGTTTGTCACAGCTAAAGATAGGTGACAGCATGATTGGCCATAAGATTCAAGCTGTCACCATTATGACCGAGGAAGACAATACATTTTCTCTAGGACTTGGACTTCCCTTTGTTGGCCGAGTTTTTCCCTTACGGGGCAGTTCAGGTACCAAAAATTTTCTTCTAAGTGTTGTCTCCACTCTTTAAAGTCATTATTATTCACATGTCTGATCTTTCTCTGCAAGGAGTGGTATCTCTTCACTGCCTAGCTGACTAGACCTTAAAAAGGTTACCCCTGATCCAAAAGGGAAAGGATACTGAGAAAATAAAGGCCTATCTCAAGATCGATCTGGAGAAGATGAAAGTATATCTAAAGGAGAGAGACAACCATATCACTCAGCTAAAGGATGAGCATAATAAGGCTCTGAAGGCAAAAAATTAGAGTCTTCAAGAAAAGGTTAAAGCTGCTATCAAGGCTACACTGGCCGATGCTTCAGATAAGATCATTGATGATTATAAAGTCTCTGATGAATTTATTGGCTTTGGATTTGACTACCTGGAGAGAGGTATCAGGGAAGCTGGCCAATGGGCTCCTCTTAAGTAATGTGGATCTGGGAGTTTAACCGCTGAGGACTTTATTAATCTCGATTTTGCGGACCCTCATCTTACCTAGGCTCTAAAATAAGTGGAAAAGGATGACGCTACCAAAAGAAACGTGTCCCCTGGATGTTACTAAAACTAAAGGCGTTGCTCATCATGAGGATGAGGTTGAGATCACCAACACTGGTCTCGATAACATAATTCCTCTTGCTGATAGGTCGACTCCAGCCGAGGAACATACTCAGCCCTGAGGGCTTCTTCTACTTGTTATTTAGTTTTATGAAGATGACTATAATTTCTTCTCTTTATGAACCGTGGTTGTAATTTTTTTGGCTCTTTTGGATACTTTGTAAGCTCGTCATCATTTCCAAAAGAAATTCCACCATCCCTTTATTCTATTGCTTATCATGATGTTTCGTTACTCTATAACTTATGATGTTCCACTTGTTCACCACAAAAATAGAAACATAATAACAGAAGTAGACAATGATAAAAACAACCCATATTAATAAGATCACCATTAGGGTCTGGTGTCACCAAATAAATGGTGTTTAGCCTCATAACTCACAAAATTAATGATGTTAAGGGTCTGAGGTCACCAAACTGATGATGTTTATCCTCGTTATTCACCAAATTAATGATGTTAAGGGTATGAGGTCACCAAATTATTGATGTTTATGCTCATTATTCACCAAATTTATGGTGTTAAGATACATACACTAGTATAAAGATGTCAATAGAGCACTGATGTTTCTCATTGATATTTACTTCTCCATAATTTGATGCGTGAATTACAAGAAAGTAAGACAACATCAATATCATAAGTAATACTTCTTCAAATGGTCGGCATTCTAAGGGTTTGAGAATTATTCTCCTTCTAGATTTCCCAGCCGGTAGGTGCCTGGGACGACTTCATCAGTAACTCTATAGGATCTATGCCAACTTGGATGGAGCTTGTTGGGATTTTGCCATGTCTTTTTGAGGACTAGGTCTCCCACAACTATCGCCCTTTCTTTCATGCTTTGATTATAAAATCTGACATCTCTTTGCTTATAGGTTGCTTGCCTCACCTCAACATCTTCTCTTCTCTCCTCAATTAGATCAATATCCGCTCTTCTTTCTGTCACATTTCTTTGAGTGTCACACATCTAAATTCTATGAGTAGGAAGCCCAATCTCCATAGGAACGACAACCTCTGAACTATAGGTCAATATGAATGGGATTTCCCTTGTAAAAGTTTTGAATGTCATCCTGTAGGCCCATAACACATCATACACCTCTTCAATCTATCTTCCCTTTGCCTCCACTAACTTCTTCTTAATCCCATCAAGGATCGTCCGATTTTTCACCTCAGTTTGCCCATTTGCTTGGGGTCGGCCAAAGGTGGAGAAGAATTGATTGATCCCAACTCTTTCACAATATTTCTTTATAGAGACATTCTTAAACTGAGTCCTAATGTCTAAGATTAAAGTATTTGGGAGACCATACCTACAGATGATGTTCTTCCATATGAAATGGAAGGTCTTCTACTCTGTAATAGTGATCATCAGTTCGGCCTCAACCCACTTTAAAAAGTAATCTATCGCCACAATCAAGTACCGTTAGTTATTCACTGCTCTAGGAAAGGCTCCAACCAGATCGATTCCCCAAACTACAAATGGCTAGGGATATGTAATAAAGGTCAGAGGTTAATGAGGCTGGTGGGGGATGGTAGCAAACCTTTGACATTTGTCACATTTCTTCACATATTCTTCTGCATCTTTGGCCAGGGTCGATCACTAGTACCCCTGAGTTATGATCTTTTTGGCCAATGGCCTTCCTCTAATATGGCTAGAGCGGGGACCCTCATGCACGTCTTGAAGAATATATTGCACCTCGGATGGATGGACACATCTGAGAAATGGGAGTAAAAACCCCTTCTTCACGACACTAAAAATTGGAATCTGGCACGGTTTAAAAATGTGCCAGATCAAATCTGGAACGGTTTTGAACTATGCCAGAATCAGATGTTCCAAAATGGCCATTTTTTCTGGCACGATTTAAAAGTGAGACAGATTTGACCAAATAGGAACACTTCTACCACACTTTTAAACCATGCTAGAATTTGATATTTCTGGCACAATTTTGGCACAGTTTTGAACTGTGCCAGATTGAGAACATTTTGATAAACTTTTGGCATAGTTCAAAATCGTGCCAAAAATTTGATACACTTTTGGCACGGTTTTGAACTGTGCCAAATTTTTGGATAAAAGAAAAAAAATTATTTAAAAACTAGAAAATTCACAAATTGCAAATCTTGCACGTTGTTGATAAACTAATGTACATACAAACTTCAAAATATTACAAGTCTTTAGTAGTTCACAGACCAAAAAAAATTAGGCAGAGTTTCCTCTATTTTCTGGACATTCTAAAACCTGCTAATATAAAACCTGGATAACATAAAGCCCGCACGGCCACAAAATATAAAAAATAAACTTACAAAAGCCCGCACGGCTATAAAAGTTTACAATAAAACTATAAAATTCCACACGTCCATAACACAAAAAATAGAATCATGAATAAACCCCTTGTTGTAAACCATTGAGTTCTCCGCGTGTTCCCCGTGAATAAATGCTAACGATAAAATGTTATCTTGCAAAAAAAAATAAGATACAAAAAAGATACGATTTTAGTAACCAAATAATTTATAAAAACAAGCTCACTCAAGCTAAACAATTACATATAGGAGTGACAATTATTATTATACTCTAAAATTGAAAATCTTACGCAAGTTATGACTACCTGAGAGTCCTATGACTACGCTGTCAGTTCGTCCAAGTTACATTGATCCCGTGCGAGGTGTTTGTGCCTCTTACGGGGCCGTTTGGGGGATGGTTTGGGTTTTCACCCTCAAACAGCTTGTTTTCAATCCTAATCTACATATTTTGAAATTATCATCATATTCTCAAACTGAGAGATCCGCGACTACGTGGTCAGTTCGTACAAGATATATTAGTCCCGTGCGAGGTGTTCATGCCTCTTACGGGGCCGTTTGGGGGTTGGTTTGGGTTTTCACGCTCAAACGGGTTGTTTTCAAGCCCAATCTACGTATTTTAATATTATGGTCATATTCTCAAATCGGGAGACCCATGACTACGCGGGCAGTTCGTATAAGTTACATTTGTCCTGTGCGAGGTGTTTGTGCCTCTCACGGTGCTGTTTGAGGGCTGGTTTGGGATTTCACTCCTTTAAGGGCTTGTTTTTAAGCTTAATGGATATATTTTTAAATTATCGTCATAATCTCAAACCAATAGGCCCATGACTACTCTATCAATTCGTACAAGTTACATTGGTCCCATGCGAGTTGTGCATTTTACGGGGCCATTTGGGGGTTGGTTTAGGTTTTCACCATCAAACAGCTTGTTTTTAAGCCTAATCTACGTATTTTCAAATTATCATCATATTCTCAAACCGGGAGACCCGTGACTACGCGGTCAGTTCGTACAAGTAACATTGGTTTCGTGCGAGGTGTTCATACCTCTTACGGGGCCGTTAGGGGGGTGGTTTGGGTTTTCACCCTAAAATGGGTTATTTTCAAGCATAATCTACATATTTTGAAATTATCATCATATTCTCAAACCGGGAGACCCGTGACTACACGGTCAGTTTGTACAAGATACATTGATCCCATGTGAGGTGTTCGTACCTCTTACGGGGCCGTTTGGGGGTTGGTGTGGGTTTTCACTCCTTTAAGGGATTGTTTTTAAGCTTAATGGATATATTTTCAAATTATCATCATAATCTTAAATCGAGGGGTCCGTGACTACGCTGTCAATTTGTATAAGTTACATTGGTCTCGTGCGAGGTGTTTGTGCCTCTTACGAGCTCGTTTGAGGGCTAGTTTGGGTTTTCGCCCTCAAACGCCTTATTTTTAAGCCTAATCTGCGTATTTTGAAATTATCGTCATATTCTCAAACCGGGAGACCCGTGACTATGCGATAAGTTCGTACAAGTTATATTGGTCCCGTGCGAGGTGTTCATGCCTCTTACGGGGTCGTTAGGGAACTGGTTTAGGTTTTCACCCTCAAACGGTTTATTTTTAAGCCTAATCTACGTATTTTGAAATTATCATCATATTCTCAAACTGAAAAACCCATGACTACCCGATCAGTTTGTACAAGTTACATTGTCTCGTGCGAGGTGTTCGTGCCTCTTACGGGCCCGGTTGGGAGGTGGTTTGGGTTTTCACCCTTTAAGGGCTTATTTTTAAGCTTAATCGATATATTTTCAAATTATCGTCATATTCTTAAATCGAGAGGACCGTGACTATGCTGTCAGTTCGTACAACTTACATTGGTCGCGTGCGAGGTGTCTGTGCGTCTTACGGGGCCGTTTAGGGGCTGGTTTGGGTTTTCACCCTCAAACGGCTTATTTTTAAGTCCAATCTACGTATTTTGAAATTATCATCATATTCTCAAATCGGAGACCCGTGACTACGCGGTCGGTTCATACAAGTTACATTGGTCCCGTGCGAGGTGTCCATAACTTTTACGGGGCCATTTGGGGGCTGGTTTGGGTTTTCACCCTTTAAGGGCTTATTTTTAAGCTTAATCGATATATTTTCAAATTATCGTCATATTCTCAAACCGAGAGGCCCTGACTACGGTGTCAGTTCGTACAACTTACATTGGTCCCGTGTGAGATGTTCGTGCCTCTTACGGGGCCGTTAGGGGGCTGATTTGGGTTTTCACCCTCAAACGGGTTGTTTTCAACCCTAATCTACGTATTTTAAAATTTTTGTCATATTCTCAAATCGGGAGGTCCGTGACTACATGCGAGGTGTTCGTACCTTTTACGGGGTCATTTGGGGGTTGGCTTGGGTTTGCACTCTTTAAGGGATTATTTTTAAGCTTAATCGATATATTTTCAAATTATCATCATATTCACGAACCGAGAGGCCTGTGACTACGCTGTCAGTTCGTACAACTTACATTGGTCCCGTGCAAGGTGTTCGTGCCTCTTACGGGGCCGTTAGGGGGCTGGTTTGGGGTTTCACCCGCAAATGGGTTTTTTTCAAGCCCAATTTATGTATTTTGAAATTATCATCATATTCTCAAATCGGGAGGCCCGTGACTACACGGTCAGTTTGTACAAGTTGCATTGGTCCCTTGCGAGGTGTTCATGCCTCTTACGGGGCCATTTGGGGGCTGGTTTGGGTTTTCACCCTTCAACGACTTATTTTTAAGCTTAATCTAGATATTGTCAAATTATGGTCATAGTCTCGAACAGGGAGAATCGTGACTACACGGTCAGCTTCTATAAGGTACATTGGTTCCATGCGAGGTGTTTGTGCCTCTTACGGTATAGTTTGGGAGTCAGTTTGGGTTTCACCCTTTAACGGCTTATTTTTAAGCCTATTCTTTCTAGATACTTTTATCAGATAACTATAACCACAAGATCACTCAATCGAACATGAACATAAACAAATTTACAAACTTGGGGAACCGGTGTGTCAATTTCAAGAAAGCCTACAGATTCCATTATGTTGCGTATCTCCAATGCAATCTACAAAAGGAAAACATATATCAACATTATGGAAAGAACATTTGTATTAGCAGATGATGTTGTGGCGGATACACAGTAGGCATTTGGCCAATATGGTACCAAAAATACCCATTGTAGTGGACAGTTGACTTGTTGCCACTGCATTCGGTCTAGATTCATTTGGGGATGTCCAATTTTGTAAATTTCTTTAATTTGGTATTGCATATATAAATTCACAAACTGATATTAGCTAACACTTTGCAATAAACATACAGAGATACTCTTAACGAACCAATCCCATAAACATACAAAGATACTCTTAACAAACCAATCACAACCAAATCCTGTTTCCAATAAAAGTATATAATAGACTTCAGACTAATTTCACAAGAAATAAATTACCAAGGTATCCCCCATGTACTTGTAAAGTTTCGATTATAGTTCTATATACACGCACAAATTCCCCAAAAAAACACGTCAATACACTAACACAAAGAATATTAGTTAATGGCATAAACTAAAATTCAATTAAATTGTAAAGCAAACCTTTAAATCAAACTAAAATAAAATTCTCCAATATGAAAAGAAAAGATAGTGTAAATCTAAAAAGCAATAGATACCTTAGACTGCATCTCTAATCTTCACCCTCGTAAGGGCTGAGGCGAGGGGTGCGTGGCAGTAAGCCGAACTGTTGCGTAGCTGTGAGCTGAATCGTTGTGTCGCAGTGAGCTGAACCACTGTGTGGTAGTGAACTGAACCCGAAGGTGTATTTCATCTACACGAAGCATAAAAATATAAAAAAACATAGACATAGTACCAAAATAAACTTTGGTATAAGGTATTAAATTTAGTTACAACAACATATTGTAAGGTATTGAATTCAGTTTAATGAATTCAGTTAAAACGTGTACAACTTTGCTTCTATGTAATGAATTCAGTTACAATATTCAATACCAATCGAGACTTCATTACAAACATTCAATATGAATTTCCATATATAGTTAACAGTTACAATACATCGAAAATTCAATATGAATTCACATAGTTACAATACATAGAACATTCAATAAGGTATAAGGTATTGAATATATAAGCTATAAGGTATTTAATATTGGTAACTATTCATATTGAATGTATAAGGTATTGAATATTGAATATACAATATGAACATTCATATTGAATATTGTTAACTATTCATATCAATACTCTATATTGGATATTGGACAAGGTATTGAATATTGTTAACTATTCATATAAGGTATATTGAAACTGTTAGTTAACAATATACCTTAACATTATTCAATATTCAATACCTGTTTTAACTGACAATATTCAATACCAAAGTTATAATGAATTCACATAGATATAGTACCTATAGCAGTTGTACATTTACAAAAGAATATTGAATTCACATTGAAATCATATTGAATTTATTACTATTAGAAATTCATATTGAATGCATATAGGTACTAACAGTTATAAAGTTACAGAAACAGTTATAAATTCATATTGAATTTATTAAGTTTGTAACTGTTATAAAGTTTATAACTGTTACAAAATCTAGCTTTTATACAATTTCAAGATGAATCAAAAGTTAATTGTTATACCATTTTCAAAAGTTAACTGTTATACCATGCATTTCCATCCTATATTTCGAACCAAACAATTATCAACTTGGTGAACCATCCAATCCAAATGCAACATCGCAAGAGCTTCCTTCCAATTACACAACAAAAAAGTGAGCGAGATAAAAAAGTAAGCAAATGAATACATACAAAATAAAATAAATACATCAAAGTCAGACAAACATTACATACAAAATAAAAACCGAACTGAAAAAACAAAACAAAAATAAGTTTACCTATACTAGGGGCAGTGCACGGGAGGAGAGACACGGGTTGAATGAGGTCCTCTGCTACAGGAAACAGGGGCAGCGCATAGCACGGGAGGTCCTCTATTGCAGGAAACAGGGGCGGCGTGCAGCGCGGGAGGTTTTCCTCTTTAATGTTTACACACATAACATTATCTGCAACCAGAATATGCTATTAGAAGAGATCATGAAAAAAAATGAGAAAATCAATATAAGGTTAGTTAACCTATGATTTGAACTTCCTTGCAACATTTTGAATAGGCTAAAGAAGTTTCTTAAGATCATAATAACGCCTAGTTTGCTGACATGACTCTTGTACTAATATAGAAGAAAACATACTCAATCATATTCTCAAATTGATCGCTTCAGAGGAGAATAATAGTTATGTTATACCTACAATACAAAACCAAGAAAATTAATGAATATAATTACTCAATGAATACCCACAACTATTAGACAAGACCTATAACTCAAATTAAAAAATTATATACGCACAATATTGATCATGTTTTCCATTGCCATTAATATGTAAATAAAATTAAAGTGGTATTCACGTTTTTTTGTACCCTATTGGGTGCTTGACTCTCATATTGATGTATAATGGTTCATCCATGTAATAAAGTCATCATATTGATGTACGCTTTTAACCAAATAAATCTTGAATTCACTCATCCAATCCAATGGTACACAAACATAAAACAAGAAGCTCAAGAACTTACCAAACTTACATTTAAACTCTCACAATACAACCAAAGTGCATACAACACAAAATACAATATAACAGAATAGGAAAAAAATCAAAAGCGTATATACTGACCGTATCTGGAACGGGGGCGTTAACATGATAGTAAGAATCTTTTAAGGAGGATATGTCAATTAAATTGCCAAAATATTGTTAACCAGGTAAGTCTGTTATGAAAACTAGGGGGTATCTGACAACTCAAAAAAACCATCAAAGTTAATCTTCAGTAATATTAACAGAATATGACCTGCGCAACAGTCTCCTCGAATTCAGTGGGCTCAACGTCCTTATTTTTGTGGATCTTCTTCTTGGAAGTATCCATCTTGACAGGTTTGATTTTATCACCATAACGATTTAGAGAACATAATTGAAAGAAAATTCATCATTAATAGCTGAACAGTTTTAGTATAACAGCTGAGTGGTATGTGATCAAATAATAAAAATTATCATAACTATAGTCACGAAGACAAATTCTGTCTATTAAATAATGCTAAAAATGGAATATGTATGGATAAGCACACAAATAAACTTAATAGAAATTGTCATAAAGTGGTTCTCCGATAGCATCCATTGATCTCCTATCAGGTGACACAACCGATAATTTTTAAATACAATTCAAGGTTTCCATCTAAAACATAGTAAGTCTGCCTAATATCAAAATAAGGAACATTCACAATGGGGGAAGTATGTAATACCCCGTATTTTTATACTATATTAATTTGGGGATTTATTAAATTTAATGTGAGTTAATTATTTAATAAAAATCCGGAAATTAATTATGTTATAATTATTAACGTGACGAGAGTTAGTAATTATGGAAAATTTGTTGAATATTACTAATGAGCAAAGTAATATGTAATATTGGTTATATTTAATGTCACGAGTGAATAAAATGACAATTTTGGAAATTTTAGTTGGGACGCGCCCGTGTCGCGTCGGGACTAAACATTGATAAATAAAAGCGAATATTTTATAAGTCATTCATATGATTGTTTTGAGAGCGCCAACGCATCCAGAAGGGTCGAGATAGTCAGAAAAGTGTACCCTGGAGTTTAGTTTGGGTCTCGGGGCATTTTTAGGCCTAATTAGTACCCCGGGAGGGCGTTTTGAACATTTCGCAATTATGGGTAATTAAACCAACGAAAATCAGTAATCTATATCAGCCATTTAGGTTAGTCAGATAGGGTGAGAAAGCTCAAACATAAGAACGGCCATAGGAGAGGAAGAAGAGAGCTCTCAAGGCAAATTCAAGGCCCAAAATCCATCCGGTTGCACCGCCACCACCACCAACGCGTAGATCGCGCAACGGAGAATGAAACCACACCAAAATCATCCGCAAACCAGAACGTTGAAAATCCCAAGCAAGTGTTTATATTGCTTATTTCGTTGATACATCTTTCATATTAGTGTAGGAATGATTAGGATGAGTTTTATGGAAGAAAACCAAAGATTTGAGATAGGAATTGCATGTAGTTATGGTTTAAATGATAATTCTGGAAACCCTTGCCATGTAGAGGAATTTACCCATGAAATTATGATGTTTATAAGAAGAAATTTCTGGAAAAATAGATTGGAACCATGATTTAGAGATTTCTACGGTTCTTGAATATTTAAATGAATTATGACATGATTAATCCATGTTTAGTGACGTAAATTGACATGCTTTACGTAGGAAATGTATGATATCATGTTAGGATGTTAGTAGTACAAATTTTGAGACATTTGGGATTGTAAAATATGGATTTGGTGTAAGTTAGAAGATGAAACCCGTAACTGCAATTCTGCAGAGTTCGCAGACCTGCTTGATCGATCGATCGAGCCCAGAGCTTCGATCGATCGAAGGTTCGCTCGATCGAGCCCCAGACCTCGATCGATCGACCCCTCCTGACAGACTCATGTTTCCCCTTATTAATTAGTTGAAATTCAATTTAATGTGAAATAATTCGTGGGCATCCTTAATAAAATGTTTTGGGAGATATGGAGGACCAGTAGGACATATGAATAATTTTGGGATTTTTAATATGAGACGAGAATTGTACTTGTGGGATAATTACTTAAGGGTTGATGAGTTTATGAATTAACGGGAGAGTTGCGTAAGAGAGTTACGTTGGAACAAAGAAAGGACACTTACTGAATTTTACACTTGGGAGGATAGAGTCCATGCATGTTACGTATTCAGATGAGAAAATCCTTCGAGTTAAGGTTAGAAACGAACTCTTATACGTAATACTAATATGTGAAAATTAAGGATAAATGTTGTAATTATGGGTGATGAGAGGAACCTATATTAATATGATAAAAGTGGTATATTTATATGATTATGTATGCATATATTATATACATGTGAAAACCATGCCCGCGCTACTTGCTATCCCTGAGGTTACCGCACTGGGACAGTCTTATCTCGATGGGACCTTTATGGGGGATATTGACTTGTACCCTAGAAGATAGATATCCTTGGTACAGGCTATCGAATCGATAGTTCAGACGGTCCTAAGAGGCGTGGGGTATGTACTGACCTCTTAGAGACTTGGAATCTACGCTTCGCCTCAATATTGTTTGAATATATCTATTGATACAGTTCGAGAGTGGTTCTGAAATCTTACGAGTAATCTAAGATAAGTTAAATCATTGGGAAGATTAGTGCGATAAATGATAAGATAAACCGCTGGGAAGGATAGTGCGATAGGTGTGCACATTAGAAGAGAGGTGAGAATTCCTCAAGAGAGTGTCGCACTAATATGTTGTTGCATTGGCCTGTATCAATTTAAATACTTGCTAAACGAATTTTAAATCATACACACTATCGGGCTCTGACCCATTCCTTTTCCTCTCTCTCTTGTATATATATGTATATATTACAGGTGCCCAGCCACAGGGGCGTCTTGCTTAGGTTCCCTTGAAAGGAACGTGCTGCAGCTTAGGTGGGAGTTGCAGGCCACTTGCATAGACGACTTCGTTGACTTGATTCCACATCTATCATTCTCATTTATTGGGCATGTGTCGCCCTTTCCACTATTTATCTGTTTTATTGAGACATTTGTATTTCAGTTATTTCTAGTACGGTTAATTTGGGATTTATTCAGCATGAATGTTTTACTTTAGGTTTTAAATGTTGGGATTTTGAATGTTGAATGTTTCAATTAATTGGATTATGTTCCAGGATAATTGTGGTATGATTCTTACTTATTGATAATGTTGTTAATAAATAATTTTTTCTTTAAAACTAAAATTTTGAAAGTAATGTTAAAAATGGTTTGACACTTAGCTTAATTAATTAGGGTGTTTAAATTGGAAATTTATTTTTACGACAGTGATGCTAAGAATGAACCAACTGTTCACCTTGATTCTTAATTTAATAAAGGAGTGGTCTCCCGGTATTTAATTAGGCGGGGTGTCACAGGTGGTATCAGAGCATCAGGTTCTAGTGTCCATAGGATCTGTACGACTTATTTCGCTTTCAGCTTAACGTTTTTGCTATAGAGCCCTATTATAGGATGGTTGTATTCTTGCTTTCAAATTTACGTCTTCAGCTATTTGAGATTTATTGATAACTGTAGACTAATAAACTTCTTCACGTTTCAGATGCCTCCGAGACGTGCACCGAAGGATAGACTCCGGCACAAGGCACTATGAATTCTAATGAAGTAGCCGCTATTGTTTCTCAGGCGGTGAACGCCACGCTAGCGGTGGTTCAGCAGGCTCCACCCCAGATTCAGGCAGTGGCTCCAGTACCAACACATCTTCCATCTGCATGGGAGAGGGTTAGGGATGCTTTTCAGAAGGCACATCCCCCTGAGTTCTCTAGTAGCTCAGATATCGTCATAGTCAGCCAATGGAAGAAAGACATCCAGCGGCATCTCCGTATGTACGAGTGCACCGACGTGCAAAAATAGTTGTTGGCTTCCTTTAAGCTGGTGGGGGCCGCTTTGCAGTGGTGGGAGTTCACTACCACATTGGAAGAGAGGGACATAATCCCTATTCAGTTGTTCTGGGAGCGGTTTGACCGCAAGTATTTTCCACCGGCTGTGCAGACTGAGATGAGGCAGAAATTACTAAATTTGAAACAGGAGAATTCTACCATAGCTGAGTATGAGGAGGAGTTCATGAGACTTCTCACCATCGTGCCAGATGAGGCACCCACTGAGGGCAAGAAGATTATGTTGTTTGTGGACGGGTTAGCTTGGAGTATCCGTCAGCATCTTATTGGGAATCTATCTCTGAGTGCATTCACTGATGTACTCAATGCTGCATTACTATATTGCCAGGATCACCGCTTCCATCTGCAGGGAAGCAAGAGAGCAGGAGAGTCCAGCCAACAGGGCAGGACCGGGGGTAATAGTGCTAATAGGGCACCATCTCATGGACAGACTCGTCAGCACGATCAGAGTTCCCATCAGGGGGACCCTGCTAAGCGATTCCGTTCAGGTGATTCCAGGAAGGGATTTGGGGGTTATAGGCAGGGTCAGCAGGGCCAGCAAGGCCAACACCGACAGCAGGGTCAGCAGCAGGGCCAACAGCGTGTTCATCAGGGCCAGTGGCGGGGAGGTAATGGCTAGCAGGGCCGTGGTCAGCAGGGTCAGAGGGGAGGCTATTTCAGAGGCCAATGTTTTGGGTGTGGTAAGCACGGCCATAGGCGCCAGGATTATCCGGAGGGAGATAGGGCCCCACAGCAGCAGGGTGCCCGTAATGAGCCACAGAGACCACTTTTTCCGGCTTCCCTCCCAGCTCCAGCCCAGGTGCCAGCCCTACTAGCCATTCCAGCAGCTCCAGTGCAGCAGGGGAAGTTACAGTACGGACGTGTTTATAGCGTCCACCAGGAAGCAGCTCCACAGGCACCACCCGCGATTGAGGGTATGTTTTCTATCCATGGTACTATGGGTCGGGTTTTGTTTGATACTGGGGCGACTCATTGTTCTATAGCTACGCATTTTGCGAAGGCCTTAGGGTTGTTAGACATAGCAGAGAGCACAGTGACGTGTGTAGACTCACCACTGGGGAGTGGGTCGCTTATCTTCTTTATATGCCGAGGAGTGGGGGTAGAGATTGGTAGTTTGGTATTACTTGCGAACATGTTAGTCTTAGATATACATGAGCATGATGTTATTATCGGTATGGATTGGCTCGCAGCTTATAGAGCCATGATTGATTGCTTCGGTGGGAGCATTGTTTTTGCCATTCCGGGGCAAGAGATGTTTGTAGTGGCGATGCCTCGCCCAGAGGGAGGTTCGGCCGCTCATTTGTATTATATAGAGGAGGATACCTCTAAGGAGGTAGTGATTCCGTTAGACTTGATTCCAGTTGTTCGTGAGTATTCCGATGTGTTTCAAGAAATACCAGGCCTACCCCCCAGTCGAGAGATAGACTTTCTTATAGATTTATTGCCAGATACTAGACCTATAGCACGCGCTCCATACCGTATGGCTCCGACGAAGATGCGAGAGTTACGAGATCAGATAGAGCAGCTATTAGGTCAGGGCTTCATTCGCAGGAGTACCTCACCTTGGGGCGCTCCAGTTCTGTTTGTGAACAAGAAAGATGGTTCAATGAGGTTGTGTGTGGACTACCGGGAGTTGAACAAGGTCACGATATGGAATAAGTATTCGTTGCCTCGAATCGATGATCTATTCGACCAACTGAGGGGAGCAACTTTCTTTTCGAAGATAGATCTGAGGTCGGGGTACCATCAGCTACGTATTAGAGAGCATGATGTTTCAAAGACTGCCTTCTTGACGAGATATGGGTCTTACGAGTTCAGAGTGATGCCATTTGGTCTCACAAATTCTCCAGCCGTATTCATGGACTTAATGAACCGAGTATTCAGAGAGTTCTTGGATCAGTTTGTCATCGTCTTCATAGATGACATTTTGATATATTCACACTTCGAGGAGGAACATGCCGAGCACTTGAAGCAGGTTCTTCAGACTTTACGAGAGCATCAGTTGTATGCTAAGTACGATAAGTGTGGATTCTGGTTGCGAGAAGTACAGTTCTTGGGGCATGTTGTTTCTGAGCAGGGGATAGCAGTCGAACCGAGTAAAGTGTCAGCGGGGAGGGAATGGGGACAGCCCACGACACCGATGGAAGTGCGTAGTTTCTTGGGGTTAGACGGATACTACAGGAGACTCATTCGGGGATTCTCCAAAATAGCGGGTCCATTAACGAATCTGACTCACAAGGGGGTACCATATGTTTGGGATGACGCTTTCCAGTTGGCTTTCGACGAGCTGAAAGACAAGCTTACTTCAGCGCCAGTCCTTGCTTTATCGAATCCGAGTGCGGAGTACCTGGTTTACACAGATGCCGCTTTACGGGGACTTAGGGGAGTACTTCAGGAGGAGAAAAAGGCTATAGCTTTTGCCTCCCTCAAGCTTAAGCCGCATGAGAAGAATTACCCCACCCACGACCTGGAGTTAGCAGCGGTCATTTTTACATTGAGGATATGGAGGCACTACTTATTGGGGGAGAAATTCCGCTTGTTCATAGACCACAAGTCACTGCAGTATCTATTCACTCAGCGAGAGCTGAATATGTGACAGCGCAGATGATTAGAGTTTGTGAAGGACTATCAGTTTGACATACAGTATCATCCGGGGAAGGCCAACGTAGTTGCTGATGCGTTGAGCCGTAGACCGGTATATGGGGTAGCGGACGTCTGGAAAACAAAGTGGAAGGAGTTAGGCCACCAGGACGCAGTAGCCCGTTCCTTCATATCTGTTATGACAGTCACACCCGAGATTGTTATGAAGGTAATACAGGCCCCAACCACAGACCCGTTTTTCCAGGAGCAGATTGTATGACTTTTAGCTGAGGGTGCTGAGTCCTACTCTGTTAGTTCTGATGGGGGTTTGAGGTTTAATGGAAGGTTAGTGGTTCCAGAAGGGGCAATAACTACGTTATGCAGTGATGAACCAATCTCATGGGTCCCGATTTGCGGTACATCCTGGAGGAGATAAGATGTACCAGGATATGAGGAGGAAATACTGGTGGAGTGGGATGAAGAAGGACATTGCGAGTTCGTGTCCAAGTGTTCTACCTGCCAACTGGTGAAGGTGGACCATCAGAATCCGTCAGGATTGCTTCAGCCATTGGAAGTACTCGCGTGGAAGTGGGAGAGTATTTCCATGGATTTTATTACGGGGTTGCCTACATCACAGTGGGGCCACGATTCTATCTGGGTAATTGTAGACCATTTGACCAAGGTGGCTCATTTTCTGCCGGTGCGGACAGACTTTACCATGGGTCAGTATGCTCAGTTGTTCATTGCTGAGGTTGTCAGATTATATGGAGTGCCCCTGAATATTGTGTCAGATAGAGACAATATTTTCGTATCAAGTTTCTGGGAAATCTTTCAGGAGGCTAAGGGTACTGAGTTGAGGTTGAGTTCAGCTTGGGACTGCCAGAACATTTGCATCACATTCACGATGTATTCCACATCTCGTCATTGAGACGGTATCTTCGGGATGATATGGCCCATACTCACATCGCGATAGATGAGATAGACTTACAGCCTGACAGCTCTTACGAGGAGAGACTGGTGGCTATCCTAGACTATAGTGAGAGGAGATTGAGGTCGAAGATAGTTCCACCTGTGCGAGTCCAGTGGGAGCATCATAATATGGAGGAATCCACTTGGGAGCGCGAGGCCGATATGCGCGAGAGATATCCAGATTTGTTCTTACCAGGTATGCCTTGTTTTCCTAATTTTGGGACGAAATTCCGTTATTAGGGGGGAAGTATGTAATACCCCGTATTTTTATGCTATATTAATTGGGGGATTTATTAAATTTAATGTGAGTTAATTATTTAATAAAAATCCAGAAATTAATTATGTTATAATTATTAACGTGACGAGAGTTAGTAATTATGGAAAATTTGTTGAATATTACTAATGAGCAAAGTAATATGTAATATTGGTTATATTGAATGTCACGAGTGAATAAAATGACAATTTTGGAAATTTGAGTCGGGACGCGCCCGTGTCGTGTCGGGACTAAACATTGATAAATAAAAGAGAATATTTTATAAGTCATTCGTATGGTCGTTTTGAGTGCGCCAACGCGTCCGGAAGGGTCGAGATAGTCAGAAAAGTGTACTCGGGAGTTTAGTTTGGGTCTTGGGGCGTTTTTAGGCCTAATTAGTACCCCGGGAGGGCGTTTTGGACATTTTGCAATTATGGGTAATTAAACCCACGAAAATCAGTAATCTATATCAGTCATTTAGGTTAGTCAGATAGGGTGAGAAATCTCAAACACAAGAACGGCCAAAGGAGAGGAAGGAGAGAGCTCTCAAGGCAAATTCAAGGCCCAAAATCCATCCGGTTGCACCGCCACCACCACCAACGCGTAGATCGCGCGACGGAGAACCCAACCACACCAAAATCATCCGCAAACCAGAACGTCGAAAATCCCAGGCAACTGTTTATCTTGCTTATTTCGTTGATGCATCTTTCATATTAGTGTAGGAATGATTAGGATGAGTTTTATGGAAGAAAACCAAAGATTTGAGATAGGAATCGCATGTAGTTATGGTTTAAATGATAATTCTGGAAACCCTTGCCATGTAGAGGAATTTACCCATGAAATTATGATGTTTATAAGAAGAAATTTCTGGAAAAATAGATTGGAACCTTGATTTAGAGATTTCTACGGTTCTTGAATATTTAAATGAATTATGGCATGATTAATCCATGTTTAGTGACGTAAATTGACATGCTTTACGTAGGAAATGTATGATATCATGTTAGGATGTTAGTAGTAAAAATTTTGAGACGTTTGGGATTGTAAAATATGGATTTTGTGTAAGTTAGAAGATGAAACCCGTAACTGCAATTCTACAGATTTCGCAAACCTGCTTGATCGATCGATCGAGCTCAGAGCTTCGATCGATCGAAGGTTTGCTCGA
This sequence comes from Sambucus nigra, assembly GCA_949130495.1. NCBI lineage: Eukaryota > Viridiplantae > Streptophyta > Magnoliopsida > Dipsacales > Adoxaceae > Sambucus > Sambucus nigra. The sequence goes on along the minus strand of OX422210.1, from coordinate 74,547,041 downwards.
TCGAGCCCCAGACCTCGATCGATCGACCCCTTCTGGCAGACTCATGTTTCCCCTTATTAATTAGTTGAAATTCAATTTAATGTGAAATAATTCTTGGGCATCCTTAATAAAATGTTTTGGGAGATATGGAGGACCAGTAGGACATATGAATAATTTTGGGATTCTTAATATGAGACGAGAATTGTACTTGTGGGATAATTACTTAAGGGTTGATGAGTTTATGAATTAACGGGAGAGTTGCGTAAGAGAGTTACGTTGGAACATAGAAATGACACTTACTGAATTTTACACTTGGGAGGATAGAGTTCATGCATGTTACGTATTCAGATGAGAAAATCCTTCGAGTTAAGGTTAGAAACGAACTCTTATACGTAATACTAATAATGTGAAAATTAAGGATAAATGTTGTAATTATGGGTGATGAGAGGAACCTATATTAATATGATAAAAGTGGTATATTTATATGATTATGTATGCATATATTATATAAATGTGAAAACCATGCCCGCGCTACTTGCTATCCCTGAGGTTATCGCGCTGGGACAGTCTTATCTCGATGGGACCTTTATGGGGGATATTGACTTGTACCCTAGAAGATAGATATCCTTGGTACAGGCTATCGAATCGATAGTTCAGACGGTCGTAAGAGGCGTGGGGTATGTACTGACCTCTTAGAGACTTGGAATCTACGCTTCGCCTCAATATTGTTTGTATATATATGTTGATACAGTTCGAGAGTGATTCCGAACTTGTATTTCCCTTAGTACGAGCGATACGGGGATTGGATAGCAGAGTATGCCCGCAACCATAGTTTTATTTGGGGAGCTGTTATAATATATATATTATACGAGTAGTTAATATATATATGAAATTATGAAATTTGGTACTACCTACTGTGTTATGGTAAGTAAGACTGATATAATGTCGTGAATCGGAAATACTTGTTTGAAAAGTGTAATATAACACTGGGAAGCTTTGTTAATAAATAAAGTAAAATGCGAGCATTGTTATTGAGCGAAATCCTCCTTTTTAAACATTTACATGGTTCGGTTCTGAAATCTTACGAGTAATCTAAGATAAGTTAAATCATTGGGAAGATTAGTGCGATAAATGATAAGATAAACCGCTGGGAAGGATAGTGCGATAGGTGTGCACATTAGAAGAGAGGTGAGAATTCCTCAAGAGAGTGTCGCACTAATATGTTGTTGCATTGGCCTGTATCAATTTAAATACTTGCTAAACGAATTTTAAATCATACACACTATCGGGCTCTGACCCATTCCTTTTCCTCTCTCTCTTGTATATATATGTATATATTACAGGTGCCCAGCCACAGGGGCGTCTTGCTTAGGATCCCTTGAAAGGAACGTGCTGCAGCTTAGGTGGGAGTTGCAGGCCACTTGCATAGACGACTTCGTTTACTTGATTCCACATCTATCATTCTCATTTATTGGGCATGTGTCGCCCTTTCCACTATTTATCTGTTTTATTGGGACATTTGTATTTCAGTTATTTCTAGTACGGTTAATTTGGGATTTATTCAGCATGAATGTTTTACTTTAGGTTTTAAATGTTGGGATTTTGAATGTTGAATGTTTCAATTAATTGAATTATGTTCCAGGATAATTGTGGTATGATTCTTACTTATTGATAATGTTGTTAATAAATAAATAAATGATTTTTTCTTTAAAACTAAAATTTGGAAAGTAATGTTAAAAATGGTTTGACACTTAGCTTAATTAATTAGGGTGTTTACATTGGAAATTTATTTTTACGACAGTGATGCTAAGAATGAACCAACTGTTCACCTTGATTCTTAATTTAATAAAGGAGTGATCGCCCGGTATTTAATTTGGCGGGGTGTCACAAGTTTTGGATAAATATTTTAGATATTAGACTTGTTTATAAAAATAGGATAAAAATGTATTAAATTGAAGTTTGCCACCCAATTTTGATTATAAGTAATTAGGTATTACACTATAGTTTAAAAGGTCCAACTTTATCCTCTGTTTATTTTGAAACATTTGGTATGTGTGTAAAGAGGCATCCTAATATTACTACCAATTAGATATGCTTACATACTGTATATAATTCATTCTAATGATAAATACATTCTTACAAATATCATTCAAGCCATGTGTAGGTTCAATCTCAGAATAATCTGAAGCCAAAGAGCAAAATACAAGTAGTTAAAATAGAATCCAATTAAAATAAATGTGATTGAAACATACCGTGCGGCGAAGGGGAAACCTAGGTTCTGGCTAAGAGGTCTTAGAGAGAGTGTCAATTTGGTTTAAAAGGTGCAGCTACCAGAACGAGAGTGTTAAGTTGATTTCTTCTTCTTCTTAGCCCCACCACCACCAACACGAACCGGTTCTTCCAAAACCCTAGGCTCTACCACCGCCGGTGCTACCGGAGAAACCACACGATCGTCGTCGCTCTTCTTCTCCTGGTCATGGTCGTAATCATTGAGGGGATTAGGGATTTACGTGAGAGAGAAAGAGCGGGAGGCGATTTTGAGGGAGGAGAGAGAGAGCGGGAGAACAAAAATCATTGAGGGGATTAATTTTTTTTAGGATATTTATATTTTAGTGAAGTGTTCTCAATTTTGGCACACTTTTAAACAGTGCCAAAATTTGATACGACTTAAAAGTGTGCCAAATTATTATTAAATAGTGCCAAAGTTTGGCACAGTTTTAAACTATGCCAGATTTTTAATATCAAGGTGTGCCAAATTAGTGTTTTTGGTGTAGTGCTTATACAGCGTGTCCCCGATGGCAGAGAACTTGGCGGCTCTGTATCTCAGCTTCCTTCTCTCGGCTTTTGATGGAGGTAGCTCCCCCTCTTTGATGTATCTGAACAAAGGATCCATCCATGAAGCTCCTCTATTCAGATTCAAATAAGATCCAGCTGAACTATCATCTTATTCAGTGGTCGGTCAAAGTAGTATCTCAACTGGAACTGTTCGTCTAATGTCAGTTCTTGGTGCTGAGGCTAACCTCGCAAGTGCATCGGCTCAGCCGTTGTCCAACCGAGGTATCCTCTTCAGCTTCACTTCTTTGAAACTTTTCATCACTGACCTTACTCTTTATAGATATTTGGCCATTCTCTCGTCTTTGGCCTCATATGCCCCTAAGATCTGATTCACAGCCAATCTAGAATCACTATGGACTAGGAGATGGCCGACACCAAGAGCTCGGGCCAAGGAGAGACCTGCTACCAGGGCTTCATATTCAGACTCATTATTGGAAGCCTTGAAATTAAATCTCAGAGCATAATCATTGTCTATACCGTCTGGTGCAGACACTATCAATCCGACACCACTTCTATTTTCACAGGAGGACCCATCAATAAAGAGGCTCCATACAGCGCTATCTTCTGGGAAGTTTCCCTCTATCAGGGATCCTTATTTGAAGAGATACTTCCCTCTTCATTCTCAGTTGCCTTTGTTCTTACTGTGCTTGTCTCGGCCTTATTTGTGGTAGGGCTGACACTTCTTCCGGGTTGAGTCTCTACAATCTCAAATTTGTCATTTTTATCCCCAGCCTCGTACCAAGTGAACTCGGCTACAAAGTATGCCAATGCCTGTACTTTGATTTCTAGACAATATCGAACTCTCCTAGCTCAATTGCCTAAGCCATTAGTCTCCCTAATTTCTCAGGTTTGTGGATGACCTGTCTAAGCGATGAGTCGGTGAGGATGACTATTGAGTGTGCTTGGAAGTATAGTTTCATCTTTATAGAAGCATGAATCAAATAATAATCTAACTTCTTTATCCTAGGATACCTCTTCTCAAACCCTTGGAGCACTTTGATGTTGAAATATACTGTCTTTGTACCCCATTATCTTCCCTCACAATAGCGGCGCTAATGGACGACTCCGATATGGCTAAGTACACATACAACTTTTTTCCTTCGATTGGACGAGATATGAGTAAGAGAGAGCCGAGGTAGGACTTAATCTCTTTAAAATATTTATCACATTCCTCATTCCATTCAAAGGCTTTACTGAAGACTTTAAAAAATGGAAGACACTTATCTGTGGCCCTAGAGACAAACCTGTTAAGGGCAACCACTCGTCCAGTAAGTCTCTGAACCTCTTTGATAGTCTTGGGTGTCTTTATTTCTAGCAAGGCCTTTATCTTCTCTGTATTAGCCTCTATAACCCTTTAGTTGATAATGAAGACCTAAAACTTTCCAGCTCCGACACTAAATACGCACGTAGTCGGATTGAGTTTCATCATATACTGATTTATGGTATTAAAGGTTTTTTCAAGGTCGGCCACATGAGTGTCAACCTTCAGACTTTTAATCAACATATCGTCCACATAAACCTCCATGGACTTTCCAATTTGATCCTCAAATATCTTATTCACCATACGTTGATATGTAGCCCCAGCATTATTCAGGCCGAAGCGCATCTTTGTGTAGTAATACGTACCCTTGTCTGTGAAAAAAAATGTTTTCTTTGAACAGATGGGTCCATGAAGATTTGGTTGTATCCAGAATATGCATCCATAAATCTCATCAGCTCATGACATGTTGTGGCGTCCACCATCTGATCAATACGAGGAAGAGGAAAGTTGTCTTTGTGGCAAGACTTATTCATATCGGTAAAGTCCACGCATATCCTCCACTTCCTATTGGCTTTTGGCACTATGACGACATTGGACAGTCATTCTAGGTATATAACTTCTCTAATGAACTCGGATTCTATAAGATTCTTAACCTCATCTCTGATAACGTCATACTTTTCACGAGAGTAGATCCTTCTCCTCTGCTTAACTCGCTTGGCATCTGTCACTACATTAAGCTTATGACACATGATCTTAGGGTCAATACCTGTCATATCTGCACATGACTCCAAGCGAACATGCTTTGTCTTCTCTTCAATAACTTGATTAACTCGACTTTGATCTCAGGCTTTAGGGCTTTGTCGACCTAAATGACTTTTTTCGACTTTTCCTTATTGAGGAAGATGGATTCTACCTCATTTGTGGACTCTCCCTTTTGAGCTTTGTCTCATGTCTCGGATCAAGATTGTCAATGTTATAAGTAATGGTAGATTTTTTGTATGCTTTTCTTTCCTCAGAAGAGTTGAAGTAGCATTCTCATTCCGGCGTTTGGTCATCCTGAACTCCCCCTACTCCATAAAGGGTCGAAAATTTTATGATCTGGTGGACCGTTGAAGGCACGACCTCGAACTCTTTCAGGGCTACTCATCCAAGTATGAGGTTGTAGGCTGAGAAGATGTTTTTATCCGTAACAAAAAAGTTAATTTTTCCAGTTACCCATTTTATCCACTCATCCCCCATTCTTATATCCACCTCATACATCCCCAAGGGGTGAAATTTCTCTCCCTTGAAGTCGATAATAGAATGGTGGTAGGGGACGAGACTTGCCCGGCTAAGTCCTAAGGCCTTGAAACGGGTCCAAAACATGACATCTGTTGACCTTCTCCCATCAACTAATATCCTCGGCACATCACATCCATGCACTATAGTTGTGATGACGAGAGGGTCATCATGTGGAGCTAGGATATCCTTAAAATCTAGTCTTGAGAAGTCGACTATTAGGGTGTCCATGTCCACCTTCTTCCATTTCTCAGATTTCACATTAATTGAAACCGAGTGCATAACCTCAGCCTTTATAACTTCCTTTGCCTCTGCCATATGAGATTTTCTATCTACTACCTCAGAGCCTCCCCCTTCTAGTCCCCCACAGACCGTTACAACACCAAAAAAGATCATGTTCAACCTCTTTACTGGGATATTGTCTTCCTTTGGTGGGAGGTCAGTGTCATTACCATCATCGTTTGAGGGCTTATCATGCCTGACATGGACATCCTCTCGACACTTGTAATTCCTTCTCTTCCTAGGGTCGGCTCGGCCACCCTGTGAAGCACCTTTATCTACATACTTCCTCAATTTTCCTGCCTTCAGCATTTTCTCAATCTCTTCTTTCAATGCGAAGCATTTTTCAGTCAGATGGCCGTGGTCTTGATGGACTTCACACAATAAATTTTTGTTCCTTTAGTAAGGAGGAGACCTTATCTTTTCTGAACGCCTTAAATACCGATCACTCTTTATCTCGTTGAGTATGTGCTCACAGCTTACAGTCAATGGAGTGTAGTCCACAAACTTATTGTCTACTGACCTTTTCTTCCCATCTTTATTCTTTTTCTGAAACTTTCTTCCACTATTGTTTCCTTTCTCATCCTCATACTAAATAGCCATTGCTTCTTCAGCATTTTTGACCTTCCCGACTATTGCTAGAAACTTGACCATTGACTTGGGAGGGTCTTCAGCGAGCTTCCATAATAGATTTACCTTCTGGATACCTTCGATGAGGGTTGTCATAGACATTCTTTCTTCATAGTCTTTCACTTATAACTTCTCCTTGTTGAACCTTGAGATGTAGTCCCTTAGACTCTCATTTTTCTCTTGCTTGACATAAAGCAGATGGGTCATTTTTTTCTGAGGTCTTACCCCAAAGCAGAAGTTGTGGATGAATCACTCGACCAACTATTTAAAATTCTCAATGGAATTATTTGGAAGAGAAGTGAACCAGATGTGAGCAGCCCCGGTTAAGGTGCTTGAGAAAGCTCGGCACCTCATCTCATTAGAGATGGAGTAGATATTTGCTGCTTACTGGTATATTTCAATGTAATGGACATGGTTGGTGCTTCAATCGTACTTGGGAGACACTACATGAGGTTTAAACTTGGTTGGGGTTAAAAAGCTGACGATCTTTGCCACGAAGGGTGAACCCTCAGTCCCCCCCCCCCCCCCCCCATACAAAGGGTCTCGGCTCTTTAGGATAACCCCAATTTTATCTTCAAGCCTTTGAATTGAGTCATTCCATGTCTTAGCAACGTCGTCCTGGACAAGGTTGTCCCCTGCCACCTCCAAGGATTCAACTGGGGGTTCCCTTGCTGCAGCACGATGTCGGCTGTTGACCTCCCACTGGCCTCCGTCTCGTCCATATGGTGGTCGGTAATGATGTGGCCAATAATCTCCCCCTTATCTTCTGGAGCCAATAAGACTTATTGACCTTGATAATCTCTCCCTCGGGTCATTGACTGGGCTGAGCCTTTCAAAGGTCGACCCTCTACTCAATCGATCAAATTTCGAGCTTCTTGGGTGAACATCAGAATCTCGTCCCTCCCACTAACCTCGGCTCAAGTGAAAAAGTCGTATAGTATTATTAGAAATCTCATATGGATCCTAGAATTATACTAGGGAATCATCGGCCTCCGCATCATCATACTGGTCCTCAGGTCAAGGGTGTCCTTGCCTCCCCAGGCATAAACGCCTAAGGTCAGCAACGTCCCTCCGCTGTTGGGGAGGAGACCGATCTTTGCATGGTTCCTGGGGTGGTCCCCTGGCCTCTTAGTGTTGTTCTTGTGCATCTGTCGGATTGATCATCTCTGGTGTGATTCCTGATGGGCTCATCATCATATTTTGTCTGAATTGGGCAAATTGCTCTTGCATAATTTGTTAACTAGCCACTAAGGACTTCAAGGCTCTCCAGCTGGTGGTGGTAACTCTGTTGCCATATGTTTGAGTTGTGATTAAGAGACTCGTGGGCTTGAAAATCGTAATGGATCTCTTTCAATGGTGAAACAACTCCACACAAGGGGAGGGGGGAGGATCGGTACCACCAGAGTCTCCTGTGAGGCCAAGCTTCAAAAAGGAAGAGATATAGCTTCTCTTCCCACAGACGGTGCCAAACTGATGATGCTATAAACAACACCAACAGATCAAGGTTTTGTTGAGCTCAAACAAGTAAAGAAATGGTAGCAAGTAAGCAATATAGATATAGAAGGAGGTGAGGAGAAGATGAGAAACACACCAATATAAGTGGTCCAGCCTATCAAGGCCTACGTCCACTGTGCAGGTAAGTGATCTTCACTATAAAATAAGGGCTCTAATGGCCTTATGATACATTACACTCACTTTCTCTCTCTATTGTGTAGTTTAACAAAGCTTCCTCTAGGGTTTACTGTAAACAATCCCCTTATAAGGAAGGGGAAGACAAGTATATATAGTGCTTGGGGGTGTAGTGTACCCCCCAAGCATGCAATGAGCATATGTGTGATGATCTAGCTAATCTCATGTGGACACCTGGCTGTGCCACATGTATATTATAATGACCAAATATTTCCACACGTGTGGGAATGATTTAGCCATAACAGTTTTGTCCACGTGTTCCAAGTCTTCCTTGTACTTGCATATGCTCGAACCTGTGACATCATCAACTGGAACCTCGGCCTATCTGGAGATGAGGATGATGATTTCTGATAAATGCATTGATCTTCCAACCATAATTATAACCTCAACCAAATTAACTAGTTGAGGTTAGGTAACAAGGACTAATTGTGGTGTCGGCTGAAGCAGAGTATGAGAGTGGTCATAGTTGAGCCCATAAGGCAATTGCTCACCTCGGCTGCTGCCCAGCCAAGGTTGATCCATGTCGAGTTGACCTTACAAATGACGACTTCTTGCTGACTGATGTGACCCTCCTAGGGACTCGACCGTGAAACTGGACGACGTTGTTGCTCAGAGTACGAGGGTACACTTTGGTCATATCACCATTAGTTCATAACTAATGGTTTTGCGATGTGGCATCATAATGTAATAAAATATTTTAAAAAAATAAAGAATCAAATGGAAAATATATGATGTGTCATCGAAGTCTAATTACTTTAAAAGAAGAAAAAAACCCTCCAAGCATTCTCCAATCTTTCTGGCACAAACTCGAAACTCAAGGATTCCATCTCCCCGTCCACCTCCTCCGAATATTTTCCAATGTTTTGGGCACAAACCCCTCTCCCCATTACCTACAATTCATCAAATTTTATGTTAAATGTATTTATGTAGCTTAATATTTCTTTCTGAATGGTTTGTTATTTTTTTACACATGTTAACTTGCATGTTTTGTCAACTTGAATGTTTTGTCTTATTCCGTCCTTGAATAAAATTGTTTGATTCATAGGTTAGGACTTGGGTGTGTTGACCTTTTAAGTATATGACGTGGTTTTTTGAAAATGTAGCGATCAAGTTAGGAGATCTACATCATCGTGTCGTGTTTAGTGCCCTGTTTTGTCTATAGGTTCTGAGGATATTTTAGGTATGAATGCATGTATATTTTGATCCTTGGAGATTTTATATTTGGGTGTTAGATTTTCATAAAATTATTTTTAAAATGGTTAAAAATGATTTTATCTATTTCTAATATATTTTAGGACAAAATATTTTTTTTGCAAGGTCATTAGAACGACTTGATATGTCGTTCAAACGAGATACCCTACCTCTTTATAACAAGGTTCCAACGAGCGAATCGAACGAGTTTTTTGGCCTTCGCTAGAATCTCGTTGGACATGTCGTTCGAAGCCGGTTTGAATGAGATACTTTGTTCAAATGAGATGTACCTCATTCGAATGATTATGCAATTTTTTTGTAATTTTAATATTTTCTTCAAAGTGTTTCATCCTTATCTCATTTTTGGAAAACCTCCTATAAATAGGAGTGCGATGAAATAGTTTTATTTGAGACAAAACTTATATTTTGAGTTCTCATACTCTATCAAAAAGCTCTCCAAAACCCTAATTTACACCCAAGTTATTTGGGTTCGAAGTGCTCATCTTATTATGCGTAGAAGATCATGTTTTGGGCACCAAAGATTTATTCTCTTCTTCTTGTTACGAATTGTTTCATGCGGTCGACTCTGTAATTGATGTTTATCTTGCTATTACCTGGATGCATGTTTTAGGATAAAATAAAATCTGCTAAAACTGGTTTACACAACTTTCATTTAAAATTGGTGCAACTTTTGATTTGGAGTAATTATGTTTAAGTTGAATATTTAATTTAAAAAAATAAAAATTTGATTTTGTTTAGACCATTTCATATATCATGAAATTTCAAATTAGAATCATAGCGGGTATACTAAGTTACCGTGTTGATCCGTCATTTTGTGCTGTTTTAAGGTGGGTTATTTCTCTCCCTCTCTCTCTCGTTTTATTTATTTCTCTCGATGGGTCATCATAGTGTTTAGTCAACCAAAGTCTTGAGTAATGAAGATGATTTTGATAATCGAGAATAGGTTAATGAGCTTTATAAATTTGCTAAAAATTAATCCATTTGAATTTGAAGTTTGCAAAAAGAGTTAAATTTCTTAAAAAAGAAAATATTTGTTTTAAAGTTGAAGATAAATTTTTGCAAACTGTTCAAACTCAAAGAGATATCATTCGTGAGAAACTCATGGTCATGAATCGTGATTTTAAAAATTTATAAGTGTCTTAGAAAGAGACCTAGGATAAAGTTTATACTTTAGAGAATGAATAAGAGGATTTTAAGATGTTTGAGGCTAGGGTAAAAGAATGCACCATTAAAGATAATGTTAAATCAATAAAAGTTTTGAAGGTGCGTGAGAAGATTCTTAGGGATAATTTCACTTGCATTGAGGGGGATAGAGATAACCTTCTAGGTGTTACTAGAAATTTGAAGAAGGAGTCCCTTACATTTGTAGAGGACCTCGTGTTTACACATGTTAGGATTAAGGTAGGAAAGGTTACCTTAGGACATTTTGTTTTATCTTATAAGAGGTCCTAAGATGTCTAGACTCATTGTCGCCATGGTTCCCAAAACCCGTAGCATTAAGTATTCATCTATTTGATTTAGGAAATCTATTTCGGAGGCATTAGATGTTAGATTAATTGATTCTCTCATGTTTGCACACAATTATTCTCATGTTATATCTTATGGTTGGTTATATTTGCATGTTTTTTATACACTAGCTTTTCTACTTCATATTATATATGCTTGATAATTGGATGATGTTTATCTTTTGCATTTTGCTTTTTTCCTTTTTGGGTCTTATTAAGAGAAATACAAAAAGATTTTATTTGTCTTTTGAGTTTTGTTTTTATATATGTTGTCTTTGAAAAATGCTTTAAAACTCAAAAAGATTTTTATTTATGTATAGTTTTGTTTTATACATTTTATGTGACATATCGGTGTGTTTAATCTTGTTTGCATGTAGTAGTTTGAAAGTGAGTTTCTTAATGGATTCACTTTGCATATGACTCCTCATACATATGTACGAGCTCTTTAAGATTCTAACTTCATATGTTACATAAGCAAATTGAGGTGTTCTCCTAACAATCTTGTCATATACATATATTTTTTATTGAGAGATTTGTGTGTGTAAGAACCATTGCCCTTGAGTTTGTGCTTTTATTGAATATATATATATATATATATATATATATATATATATATGTGCATAGAAAAAAGGATACAAAGGGACAAACCTTCCTTGCATGAAAGGTCACCGTTGGTAACAGCATAAAACGTTGAGAGGCAAAAGAAAAGAAAATATGCCAAGGCTAAAATTTGTTTCATTGATTATTAAATTAAATTGTTATCTTCACTATATGAGAGTGAAAAACTAATATATCTCTAATTTTGAGGGTGTTATAAATTGAAGATCAATGAGTTTGCACAATAAGTACTAGTTAATACATGTTTGATGCAATTAATTTGAGAATCATCATTTTTTTCTGGGCTAGTGTACATTATGCTTGTTTATCCATTTATAATTTCTCTTTATCTATCATTTTGAGGCTAAATCTTTGTTTAATAAAGTCAATGCAGTCAAATAGAACTCCTTGGACATTTTTGAGTGATAGGGTCATAATTCTTTTGTTTCTAGTTCATGTCCCTTCACTCTATTTATCACATGTTTTCTTAGACACATTGATACTATGCGAGTGTGTAACGCTTATATATTTTGTATCATTTTGTGGTTATTTATACCTATATATATGTTCTTTTGTGTCATTAGTATATTCTGCATACTTATGTATATGGTATAGTTTGTTTTGAGTCTTTGAATTTCCATTTATTCCATGTTTTTCAAATGCGTTCTCTTTAAATGAAATTGGCATGCTATATGATCATATTGGTTTCTCTTGTTTCTTGTTTACATTGGTATCTCATGATTCATTTTGTATTCAAGTTGGTATCATTTTTGCATTAAAATTGGTATTAATTGATCATTATTCGGATTATTTGTGCTTGTGTTTCCGAGTTATGTTTGTCATTGATGTTTCCACTTTACACCATTGCATGATATTCTTTTTTCCTCTATAATTACAATTAATATCACATGTACACACATTTTGGGGGAGAAATGGTCTTTGGGGGAGAAATAGCTTATTATGCATTCTTTTTTTGTCTATATTTGAAAGGGGTGGGGGGGGCGGGGGGGGGGGGGGGGGGGGGGATGGTGCATTTCACTTTACTTTTTGGAGGAGATCTTTATCTTAGGGGGTTACGGCTTACCTAGATAGGGATCATTAGACATAGGGTGAGTTTATTCTTATACAAATTTTATATATTGTTATATTCTCATTGCAATGAAAGGCGTGTTTAAATGTGCAGTTTTCCAACGATGCGATAAAATTACAAGCATGCAAAACTTTTTTTTTGGGAAAGGTAAAATTCCCCTAAATCTATTGAAAAATGATAAAAGATCTTACATAAATGCCTGATGACTTTATTAACTAGTCACCTTTACAAAAAAAAATGGAATTTCCTAATCATATATAAAGTTGGGGAAGCCCTAAGCATCCATATTGAGAAGACCTGTAAGAGATTTTGGAAATACATCTAGAGCGGCAGATGTTGTTTGAGATTGAGAAGAACATCCAAAGGAAGCAAGCATATTTGCACATTTATTGACCTCTCTAAGAATATGACAAAACTTAATATTTAAACCTTGAGACTTGTCTTTGATCTTGGTAATGGTAGACATAATACTCCATGGACATTTTTTATTATCATTTAGCACTTGAATCACAGTTAATGAATTTGACTCCACTATAATATCTACTAGCATTCTTGAATCATATATATCAATACCTCTAAGAATAGCCAACGCTTATGCCTGAACATTAGAACCATAACCAAAGCTATCAGCATGATCTTTAAGACAAATTCCTTCTACATTTCGTTATACCCCTCCTCCTCCCATAGGGCCTAGATTTCCTTTTGAGCAACCATCTACATTGACCTTTAACTTATTACCTTCATAAGGTCTCCATTATACTAGTCTGATAGATTTTGACAAAACTTGTTGATTCATCAATGGCGGAACCTTTATTAAGTCTATATATATGCATAGAGATACTCTTATGGATTTCATTAATAGATCTGGATGCCTGCAATTTTTTATCTTCATATATCCATTTGTTCCTAGCCTTCCATATCCCCCAATAGGTAAAAGCTGGAATGACTTTAATAATTCTGCCCCATTATGAATTTGTTGATTCTGATCACCAAGCAATCAATCTTCCTCTTATAGAAAGATTTAAACTGTAAGTCCCACACGAGTTTTCAAAGTGTACTAGCATGAAAACCTACTCAAGGTTATGTATCAGTAAAAGTTTACTTTTTATTTTAGGGTTAGATATTGAGTTTTACATGATCTTGGCTGCCCATTAGTGTTTTTAATTTTGGTTTTGTCCTGGAATAGTTAAAGGGGGAGATTTATAAGCACAAATTTCCAAATATAGTTAATTTGTATATTTTGGCTTATTTCGTGCTTGGACAAAATCGTTTGAGTAATAGGTTAATATTTTAGTGTGTTGACCTTTTAAGTCTATGTCGTGGTTTCTTAAAGACGTAGCGGCCAGATCTATATCATCATGCCATGTTTGGTGACACATTTCAACTTCATGATCCATGGATCTTTCAAGTAAGAATGCGTAAATATATTGATCATTGGAGATTTTATATTCGCGTGCTAGGTTTTTATAAAATTATTTTTAAAATACTTTAAAATATTTTATCTCTTTATAATATTTTTTAGAACAAAAACATTTTTTTTCGTGAGGTTGTTAGATTGCCTTAATATGTCATTCGAACGAGATACTCTATCTCATTAGAACATGGTTCCAATGAGTGAATTTAACGAGCATTTTTCCCTTAGAGGGAATCTCATTAGAAGTATCATTTTAATCTGGTTCGAACTAGATGAGGTACTTCATTCGAACGAGAAGTACCTCATTCGAATGAGTATGCGAATTTTTGATAATTTTTAAAGTTTCTTCAAAGTGTTTCATCCTTATCTCATTTTTAGATGACCTCCTACAAATAGGAGTGCGGAGCGTAAGTTTTATTTGAGATAAAAATTTATATTTTAAGTTCCCAAACTCTAACAAAAAGTTATGCTAAACTCTAGTTTATACCCAGGTTGTTTGGGATCTAAGTGTTCATCTTATTATGCTTGGAAGATCCTTTTTGGGAACAAAAGGTTTGTTTTTTTCATTTTGTTGTGACTTGTTTCATACGATGGAATCTGTATTTTCTATTTACACACGGCAGATTATGTGCTGTGGTGTTACGGTGAAGAAGCGGTGGAATCAGTGTTCAACATCTGCAAAAATTTATTGAGTTATTCGATGATAATCGATGCATGTGTGAACTCACACGTTGTGGCAGTGCGCGAGTGGACTCTTGCTTGACATTAAATGGAGCTTAAGTAATGAAGAGCATCAAGCATTGTGAGGGCAACAAGTCTTTGTTGAAAGTCTTCTATCGTGTCCTTTATAATTCAACACCTAGTGAATTTTGTGTGGATGGGTCGTCTATGATTTTTTCCATTGTGAGTTTTCGTCATATATCGGGTATCGTGTGATTATTTATTTTACTTTATCCTGCTATCACCTTGATATATGTTTTAGGATACATAAAATTTGCTAAAACTAGTTTACACACTTTCATTTAAAATTGGTGCAACTTATGATTTGGGGTAACTTTGTTGAAGTTGAATACTTAATTTGAAAAAATTAATAATTGACTTTTATTTAGACCATTTCTTATATCATGCACTTTTACATTGGTATCAGATAAGGTACACTATGTTATTATGTTGATCCATCATTTCATACTGTTTAGGGTGGTATGCTTGTTTCTCTCTCTGTTTTTTCTCTCTCCCCCCCTCTCCCTCATGTTTGTTTATTTCTCTCGATGGGTCATCATAGTGTTATGCCAATCGAAGTCTTGAGTGTTGAGGATGATTTTGATATTCAAGAAGAGGTTAATGTGATTTAAAACTTTGTTGAAAGATTAACTCATTTGGATTTGAAGTTTCCAAAAAGAGTTAAATTTCCTGAAAAAAAAATTGTATTTTAAAGATGAAGTGAGAATCTCATGGACATGAAATGAGATTTTAAAATTTATAAGTGTTCAGGATAGAGAGTGAGGATAGAGTCCATGATTTATAGAATGAATCAGAGGACTTTGAGATGTTTGGCTAAAATTAATGAATGTGCCATTGAGGATAATGTTAAATCGATAAAAGTTTTGAAAGCACGTGAGAAGAATCTTAGGGAAAAGTTCGCTTTCACTCGGGGGGGGGGGGGGGGGCGAGATAACCATCTAATTGTGATTAAAAATTTAAGAAAGGAGTCCCTTACATTTGAAGTGTTTGATTCCTTGCTTGAGTATAAAATTTGAAAGTTAGGATATGATCTAAAAGACTCAAATAGTGACAGTACTAGATTCTATGATTCAAATGCTTCCGTTGATAAATACAAGACCATTGCTTATTTTAGAGTGTCAACCACAGCCAAGGACGTTAGACAAGTTCAACCCATAGGTAACCTTCCACATGTTTACATATGCTCGCATTGTGGTAGGAAAGGTCACCTTAGGACATTTGGTTATGATCTTTAAAAATATACTAGGATGTCTAGATTCTGTGTTACCATGGTTTCCAAAACCCAAAGCGTTAAGTATTTATCTATTTGGGTTAAAAAATCAGTTTGGGAGGCATTGAATGTTAGACTATTATGACACCCCGCCTACTAAAATACATGTGTCCAGTCCGTGATCAAAATAAAACGTTGGCCTCATATGGCTCATTCTTAACATCACGATCGAAAATATTTTAAAGTTACTAACCACCTAGTAATTCAAATAGACTGGTGCCAAATTTTATCTTTCATTAATAAATAGTATGCGAAAATAAATAATAATTAAACCGCCCACACAAACTGGTAACTGAATCCAATACAGATGAATAATATAAATAAGGATGATCGACACAACTATGGGTTCAATAGTAAAATACAACAGTAAACATAAACAATAAACTAAATATACAAGGTCAAATAAATAACTGAATGCTAAATCTGAGGGCGACATGCCTAAATGGGTACTGAAGTAAAGAACCTACACTAGGAATAAATGAAGAAAGCGTTTATAGAAAAGTCCTGCAACTTCCACATGAGCTACAGCTGCTCGTCGCTAGATACAATCCTCAAACTAGACATCCCTGTAGATGGACACCTAAAAGATTTTGAAAAATATTTTGACACGGGTCACAGTCCAAGTAAAATATTTAGCAAGCAGTTAAATGGCAATAATTAAATATGCATGCGTACTCTTCATATTTGAGCTAGTGCCACATATTATATACGTACTAGTATACTATAACATTCACACACATGT
Organism: Sambucus nigra; assembly: GCA_949130495.1. Lineage (NCBI taxonomy): Eukaryota > Viridiplantae > Streptophyta > Magnoliopsida > Dipsacales > Adoxaceae > Sambucus > Sambucus nigra. The sequence goes on along the minus strand of OX422210.1, from coordinate 74,530,519 downwards.
CAAGTATAATAACCATCCATTTTCGAGTAATAACTCACCGGATGGCTTCTCTAAAATGCTATCATGTTCCATGTATGCTCACTCTAACCCATCTACCTCAAGTCGAACTCACTCTCGAGTTTGAGTAAAAATAATAATAAGCATAGAGGAGACGACCATAGTTCACCGGGTGTGAGACATAAACATTGGACCCTATGACTTGGGGATTATACTCTCCCTGCTCCTCAAGCCATGGGATTCTCCCACATCGCGTAACCTCCTATGATAGCACTAGAAGGGTATGTATTCCAATAAATATCATTCATACCAATATATATATACTATCACACTACTGTATAAATATATATAATAAAAGTCCAGTTAATCCATGACTAACACCCATAACACTAGCCTAAACCAAGTCTATATCCCGACTTTAAATATAATTAATCACACTTTAATTATTTTATTATCTAAGTAGTGTCAGCCAACTATAATACCAAACTCACTCGATCGGTTAGTATCTTCACCCTTTAGAATTTGATACACGAATTCCCACTATTAAGTTTAACACTCCTCGAAAAATTTAATATTCGACAATTTATTATGTATCTCTATAATAAATTTAAACTGTCTATCCCGTGCCTAACTCCCATAACACTTAGCCTAAAAATATCTGAGTCACAATGTCGACTCTTAATTTAATAAATTTCACCTTAATTAATTTTATCCAAGTGGTGCCACTCAATCAATATACCCGGAACCCTTTACTTGGTCCGTATTTTAACCTTTGAATTTATTTCACCAAATTTTGTTATTTAGATTCACACTATATCTAAATAAAATATATACCTTAAATTTCGCCTCCCAAAGCCCTAATTATTTTCTCCCTTCAATTTCCTATACGTTGATTTAATCCTTAAAAATATCCCAAAAGAATACAGGGGCAAAATCGGCATTTACCAAAAATCCCCATCGTCATTCAAACGATATATGGCGTCGTTCGAACGAGTGTCCAGTGTCGTTTGAACAACCTTCTTCATTTTTTGTCCCTTCGTCTTACTCACAATGATACCCTGTTTCTGCCATTAACAAACATTTAAGGTTTATGATTTCAACCCAGAACCAATTTTGATAACCCTCAGTGATTTACACGATTTCCAACAGTTTTAATTCCTCAAATATATATCAACATCCATCATAAATTTATAATACTTAACAGTAAACGTAATACTTCGGATGATTTCTCCTACAATCGTTTTCACAAAATTTGATTTCTAACTCCAAATTACATGACAAAGATTATGAGCCTACGAATAATAATTTAGATACAAACTCTTTTGATTCGTAACACCATATATATTTCACCTCTATTTCTACTTAAACTAGTTGATTCATAAACATCCGTTTTCTTTGTGATAACCCACCTAAAAACGAGTATGGTTTACAGCCACTATGATATGAATTGAAATGCTGTAATTAAATTGAAAGCAATTTTAACTACTTTCCTGAATGAATTCGTAGGGTCTGATTTCCTTTGATGTAGACGAAGGATTGACGAAGAGCACACCCCTCTTCTTTGTATGGCTCCTAAAAACTCTCCCAAATCCTCCCCCTTTTCTCCTCTTCGAAACTAGGGTTTTATTATTGAGTTATGTCTTCCATAAACTCCCTAATGTAGGTTTTATATTGCTAATCCCGAAATTAAGCCTATGGGCCAAGCCCAAATGACCCGAACACCACCTTGTGAGCCTGGTTATGCCTAAAAATGCCTCGAGACCCAACTACTACCTCCGAGTACTCTTTTCCAACCATCTCGACCTATTAGAAACCAACCGTGCACTCAGAATCGTCATCCGAGTTACTTTACTAAAATCTCCAACCTCGACCTCAAATTATGACACATGTAAATTTAAAAAAGTAACCCGAAGTAATTAAATCTTAATTCACGAAATTAAGTAAATCCTAAATCACTAAATTATTTAAATTCAAATCCTCATAAATATGAGATATTACATACTTTCCCCCATACAAAGGAATTTTTTCCTCGAAATTAAGCTAGGTCTAGTACTCCGTGCCTTGAATACTTCCTTACTCACAAGCCTCTAAGATCTCTACACATATCTTTGCCCCTTCTAATCGCGAATTATATGAAAATTAATTTAATTACCCAGGGCGCCCATACACCCTCTACCCATGCTCACTTGCATAAATATTACCTGACTCTACTAGCCTTAAATCCTAATATAACTCATAGTTATTACTACATATATGTATATTAACTAAGCTACCAAACCCATGACCTAATGATCAAACATCTACCCAATTCCAACGTTGCGCTAATTTTCATGCGTGGGACATCTCGTAGACTGAAATCCAAATAAGGAAACCCCCGATACACTACTACCTATCATTGCCAGTCATTGAGATCCCTTAGGCCCTCAATCCATAGCATGTACCCCCAAATTCCCGTCTCCTAACATAAAAGTATACTCATCCACTCTCATGTTATAAAAGACATCATACCATACGTCGCCCCTTGCTATTACTAGTTGCTTAGAGCGAATCAATCACGAGCTATATCTCCTCGCTCGATAATAAATCTATCCACCCTGAATTTCATCAGAAAGCGTCCCTACTCACTAGGATCAAATATAACAATACAAACATTTTCTTATAAGTCTATTATGCCACACACCATAACATATATACACATATATATAGACTAGACCCTATTACAGGTGATAACTAGCACAACTAAATCATACCTTGGAACAACGAACACAAAGTTTTTTCATACTATATACTATAGCCCAAATGTCCCGGCATAAATATCACTACCGTCTCGTACCTGACATGTTTTAGTTGGATCGTGTTCGTGGCTGGTAAAAAAATTAGATTTCATATAGTATCGCATATTTTTTGGTCGTGCTCGTGTTAGGAAAAATAAAATAAAATTTTGTATTGTGCAGCGTCGCAATTTTAATTATCTTGTGTATGGTAAAAAAACTCATGTCGTGCCTTACCTAACACAATTTAATTGACATAGATATGACATACAATTTATGTAAATATTCATTTTAGTTATTTTCAATAATACATTTGGTTATTTTCATAATACAATTTAAAATGGAAACCAAAGATCTTTTGATTCAACAATCCAATATATATATACCCATAGGCGGAGCCAAGAATTTTTTGAGGGTAGGGCACGCCTTTTTTAAGCAATATTAACTATTAAAATATATAAATAATTAACACGTCTTTTTTTTGCATATAAGGTTCTTCCACTTTAGCATTAGTATTTTGAATAGGAAGCGACGAATCAAAACCTTCTATTAGAGTTCTTTTATATAATATATCTATAACTAAAAAAAAAGAAAATAAAATTTAAATGAATGTTTTAATGTTTTCTGAAAGATGTGAAATTAAAAAAAAAAATAGAAGTATAAATAACAAAAGCAAACATATATATTTAACAAATAAATATAGCATCCTAGTAAAATTATACAAAAATAGCCCTAATTGAAACCCTAAATTAATTTGAAAAAAATAATAATAGCAAACTAGGGTGGGGAATCCATGGAATGGAATTATACTACAAGAATCGCCAAAAAAAATTTGTAGAGAGATATAGGAAATAGAGTTACCTCCTATGAAAAAACTAAGATATTTTTGGAGTAGCTTTTGTTGGTTTCGATCGGAGCAATAGTAGAAGAGAGGAGAGAAACGAGCCTTAATATTTTGTAAAGAGGAGGCAAAAGAAATAAGGGCGTATTTGATTGACATGAAAAAAAATTCATCAAAAATAGTTGTTTTAACTCATGTTTTGCCTTTATAGTACTTTGATTGGCAATATTTCATGTAAGAGCAACACTCATCCACATTGCAAGTACTTCATCTCAAACCTCATTTTGCGTGAATTTTTTTTCTCTTTCACCCACCAAAGAATTAGTTTCCATAGGAAATAGAAAAAGTAAGACAAAAAACTTATATGTTTTTTTTACTCTTTTTCCAACTTCTCATCAAAATGAACTATTTTTCATATTTGCAATCAAACACACCCTAAGTGGATAGTCTTTTTAGAAAAGAAGAATGGGCTAGAATATAGTTAACAAGTGGGTCAGGTTTAAAAGTTGGGTCATTTTTAAAAGGTATAAAATTTGAAAAGGTGGGGAACTTAGAAAAAAAATAAAAAATAAGTGTAATTCTATTGAAAATCTGAATGGGGGTGGGGCACTTACTCTCCCTGCCTACTGTGTGCCTCCGCCCCTGTATATATCAACTCATATCTATATATGTGACAATGGTGTTATGAATAATAACTCATGTATGATAAACATGCATGACATTTTATATGTTACGTGCTTGCATGCATACACATGCATGTATGCATGGATACATACATACATACATTATTTTATTATTTTTTTCATTAAAATATTTTAAAAAATAATAATTTTTAAATATATTTTTTTTAAAAATTTATTTTTTTTATTTTTTTTTTTAAGTTTTTTTTTCTAAAAAATGACGGGTTATTATGTGTTGGGTTTTATCACGGCGACAAATTTATCACCGTGCCTCGGGCACGGGCATCCGCTAGTATATATATATATGAGGCCTCGTCATATAAGGGCTTATGGTGCAAACTTCGATACATACCACTATTTTAAAATAGTAAAAAAATAAATTTTTTTATGAAACTTCATGAATATGATCTCCATGGTGAGAAGATCATCTTCAATTTTTTTTATCAAAAAATTAATTAAAAAATCGTTGAGATGAGGTAATATGTAAAAAAATAGTATAAATAGTCATTTTAGACCGTTGAAATTTTGACGATCATCTCACTCACTTTTTGATTGAATTTTTTGTTGAAACTTCATGGATATGATCTCGACAGTGAGAAGATTATATCCATGAAGTTTCATTAAAAAAATTCAATCAATCAAGTGGCTCCGTTGACCCAAAATTTTAACGGTCGAAAATGCATATTTATACCTTTTTTTTACATATCATCCATCTCAACGGTTTTTTTAAAGAATTTTTTGATGAAAAAAATTGTAGATGGTCATTGTTGATACCAAAATTAATATGCTGATATGGACGAATAATATGAAGACACGTGTCAATCTACGTGGCACAATAGCAACGAGGAAGTTCATTTCCCCGACCAACTCATGTTCTCTCCGAGCAATGAGGATACACCGAGGAACTTCAGCACTCCGAGGTACTCTAGTGCTCTGAGGAACTCCTGAGCAACGAGAAACTAAGGCGGTCCGAGCTGCATCTCTGTCGTAGCATTAATTGCCAGATAATCAACAGTTTAACTATTCATTGAATGTTTATCATCTTGACGCACACGCTGCATTAAGTGTATTACCCTTTCATATGTATATCATTTAATGTATCAACCCTTTCATGTACAGCCTAAGGGCTATAAATACCTTGTATCACCCTCATTCAAGGGGACCAAAATTTCTTGAGAGAATTTGTACTCGAGAATTCCCAAACATTCAGAAATAACATAACAGTGGATGTAGGCCATTCATATAAGGCTGAACCACTTTAAAATCTTTGTCTCATTTTATTTATCTGTGATTAAATAATTAGAGCGATCTAATTTTTTACATCAACAGATTGGCGTCGTCTGTGGGAACGATTGTTACTATCGTTTTTCACCAAAAATCATTCATCATCAATGGTGGATAATCAAGAATCTAGCAATCGAAATGCTGGAAATACTGGAAATCCTCTGAATCCCTCTGCACCTCCGGATCTAGCCGGGATTATGACGAATCTGGCTCAAGGACAAACCGCCATGCAAGAAACAATGAGGAAACTCATACAAACCCTTCATGGCGGTGCACCTGCACGTTCAAGACAGCAAAGTGATCAGAGGCAAACTTATTTACTTTCTTCACGATCCAGGCGTACTGATTCACGTCGTAATGAGGAGTCTGATGATCTCTCTTATCAACCTGGGCGAACTTCGTCAATAAGGGCTACAGATACTGATCAACATATCACCCTCTCTCCAGAAAGACCCAGTGCTTTAGAAAGACTGAGTAGGGTGTCTCCTTTCAGTCGATTAGGCCCTAGGAGGAATAGGAGTCCACCTAAGACCATGTCGAGGAGTTTTCGACAACCATCAGATCTAAGAGAAGGATCAGCACAATCACGACCAATTGCTCGTCAAGATAAATCTCAGGAGGCTACTTCAGAACGATCTATTGCTCGAACTAACAAGATCGATGAAGGAAATGATGCATGGAAAGGTTCCATCCAACGGTTGGAGGATAGATTGGGAGAAATGGCCAAGGCAAAGAACCCCCTACAACGATCTTTTGTTCGAGGAACACCTTTTGTACAGGCCATTGTGAATTTTTCTACACCGTCAAAGTTCAAAGCACCTGTAGTGACCCCCAAATATGATGGAAAGACAGATCCTATTCTTCACATAGAACAATATCAAGCTGCTGCCGACATCTATGTCATCCCCGACGAGATGAGATGCAGAGCGTTCTCAGGAACTCTTACTGGAGCTGCACAGATATGGTACAACAATCTTCCTCGGGGTAAGATTTCAACTTTCTTTCAGTTGGCCGAGTTGTTTATTGGCAATTTATGTTTTGGAGCAAAGCCAGTAAAACGAGTAGCACACTTGTTAAGTGTTAGACAAAAATCTGGTGAGAGTACTAGAGATTACATAACTCGTTTCAATAACGAGAAGCTGGAAGTCATAGATTACGAAAAAAAGACAGCAATCACCGCCTTGATGAGTGGGTTGTTTCCTAATAAATTGTATTACACCTTGGCGAAAGATCCACCTAAAACTATGTCAGAGTTAATGGCAAAAGCGGCCAAAATCATGAATGCCGAGGAAGCTATGGCTGCAAAGAAGAATATGGATAAAGACACCAAGGTGGACGTCGACAAGTCTAAAAATAAAGAGCATAAGGGCAATGGCGGTGACAAACGTTCCAGAAATAATAAATCATCATGGGAAATCCTGAAGAAATACGACAATTATACTCCTTTGAAAATGGGTATTCATCATGTCTTGGAAGAAATCAAGAACAACGAGGAGGTAAAATGGCCAAAGAAACTGAGGTCAGACCCTGATTCGAGGAGTAAGGATAAATATTGCGAGTTTCATAAAGATCATGGTCACATGACCAAAAATTGCATAGCTATTCAGAACGAGATTGAAACACTCATCCGAAGAGGAAAGCTAGCAAAATATGTTGATCGGGGAGGTGAAAGAAAAAATAACGACCGATCTAGAGAGAGGTCTAGATCTCCTCGTCGAGCAGAGGAGGAAAAGAAGAGAAACCATGAAGATGATCCAGATGATGACCCCGACCTTCCCAAGAAACCAAGACAGCCAGAGAGAGAGGTATTTTCTATACGTTTTAGGTCATTTGATTGTAATGTCATTACAGGAGGAGATGCAGGAGGAGGAGACCTTACTGCAGAAAGAAAGGCTTACCTCGGGGAGGCTCAAGCTTGTTCGTATATTCAGCGGATAAATCTGGCCGACGATGATCGTCCGAGGAAAGTAAACAAAGAGAAGCTAGTCATTGGGTTTTCAAAAAACGACCTGGCAGGTGTTCTTTACCCTCATGACGATCCTTTGGTGATCAAAATGAGGATGAAAGAGGTAATGATTTCAAGAGTGTTAGTAGACAACGGTAGTTCAACAGACATCATGTACTATTCATGCTTTGACAGCTTGAATCTGAAATTATCTCAATTGGAACCGTATCACAGACCCCTCCTGGGTTTTGCTGGCGAGAAAGTTTTTCCACTTGGGACGATCAAGTTGGATATATTCATTGGAACCTGGCCTGCTTGTCGAACAGAAAGAATACGCTTCTTTGTGATGGATAAGAATGTGCAGTCAGCCTACAACATCATCATGGGAAGAGTTGGTTTGAAGAAGTTCGAAGCAGTTCCATCTACAGTACATCAATACTTAAAATTCCCAACAAACTTTGGAGTAGGAGTTGTGAAAGGTGATAAAAAAGTAGCTCAGGAATGCTATTATTCATCTGCCGAGCAAGAGGAGCATGAGGAATCAAGGAAAAAGACTACTACCTACCAGGTGGAAGAAGATACAGAGATTGAAACTCTCGATCCCAGAGATGAATCCCAACTTGTAAAAGGACAGGTGGTGGAATCTACAAAAAATGTTATTCTGGACGACGAGCACCCTGAACGAGTAACCCAGATAGGTTCATCGTTGGATGCTTCAATAAAATAGGAGTTGATAACTTTTCGTGAGAAATAGGAAGAAAACTTTTGCATGGAGTCATGAGGACATGCCAGGAATAGATCCAAACTTCTTATGTCACGAGCTCAATGTGAATAAGGAGATCAAGCCCGTAAAGCAAAGAAGAAGGGTATTTAGTTCTGAGAAGAATCAAGCTATTCAAGAGGAGGTCGACAAGCTCCAAAAAGCCCAATTCATTGAAGATGTAAAGTATCCGGACTGGTTGGCAAATGTGGTGATGGTAAAAAAGAAAAACAATAAATGGAGAATGTGTGTTGATTTCACTGATCTCAACAAGGCCTGCCCAAAGGATCATTTTCCATTGCCCAGAGTTGACCAACTAGTAGATGCTACCTCTGGGGACGAGCTGATTAGCTTCATGGACACTTATTCATGCTACAACCAGATCAAGATGAAACCTGAAGACAGGGAGAGTACTTCTTTTATTACCCCTAGGGGTACTTATTGTTATAATGTTATGCCTTTTGGTTTAAAAAATGCAGGAGCGACATACCAGCGGCTGATGAACAAGGTTTTTGCCGAACAAATCAGTTGCAATATGGAAGTCTATGTCGATGATATGGTGACAAAAAGTAAGAAAGCTGCTGATCATCTAGTTGATTTAAGTCAGACTTTTGATCAGCTGGATAAATATCAGATGAAGCTCAACCCGACGAAGTGCACATTTGGAGTACGAGAAGGAATGTTTCTCGGGTGCATTGTCAACCAACGAGGCAATGAAGCAAATCTAGAAAAGATCAAAGCTCTTTTAGGGTTGCGATCTCCAATAACAAAGAAAGAAGTGCAGAGTCTTACAGGACGAGTTGCAGCGCTCAACAGATTTGTATCTCGAGCAACAGATAGATGCTTACCATTCTTCAAAACGCTTCAAAAAACTTTCGAGTGGAATGATGAATGTGAAAAAGCCTTTCAAGACTTGAAGAAATATCTGGGAACACCTCCACTATTGTCAAGGACAATAACAGGAGAAAAGTTGTACTTATACCTGGCAGTATCAGAGCATGCAGTCAGCTCGGTATTGATCAGAGTGGAGAATGGAGTCCAGAAGCCAGTTTATTACACAAGTAAAGCTTTCCGAGGTGCAGAGATCAGGTACCCAAAGCTGGAAAAATTGGCATTGGCATTAATTGAAGCAAGTAGAAGAATGAGGCCATATTTCCAGGCCCATACCATCGTCGTTTATACCGACATGCCATTGAGACAAGCCCTTCATAAGCCATAAAAGTTAGGGAGACTAATGTACTGGGCAATAGAGCTCGGTGAATATGATATTGTGTATGAACCCAAATCATCATTGAAAGGACAAGCTGTAGCAGATTTTATAGCAGAGTTTACATATCCTTATACCCCCAAGGAACAAAAATCGCTCACTGACCAACCTGTGGATGTTACAGGATCAACAAACATAAGTCCAAACCAACTCCGATTGGTAAAAGGGAGAGAAGAAATGGTCGGCGAGGAGCAAAAACTAACAGGTGAGGATGGAAGAGAACATAAGATATTTCACCGAGGAACTCTATTGAATAAGAAGTTTGAAGACGAGTTATCTACATGGAGATTGTATGTAGATGGGTCATCTTGCACAACAGGTTGTGGAGCAGGGATTGTTTTAAAAACCCCAGACGAGATCGACATAGAATATGCCTTGCGATTTCAATTCAAAACATCCAATAATGAGGCTGAGTATGAAGCCATGATAGCAGGTCTTAATTTAGCAAAGATTATGGAAGCACAACAAGTAATAGTATTCAGTGATTCTCAATTAATTGTGAATCAGATGATGGGAACATATGCGGTTAAAGGAGAATTAATGGTCAAGTATCATGCAAAGGTGATGGAATTGCTGACAGAATTTGACACCATTCAGTTAATCAGAATACCCAGAATAGAAAATGCACAAGCAGACGCACTGGCCCGACTAGCATCAGCTACTCGTACCGAGCTGCGAAGAACGATACCAATTGAAGTACTGGAAAGTCGGAACATATATGAAGACCTGACGATGAATGTTATTACCCTTGATTTAGGACCATCTTGGATGGATCCCATCAAGGCATACATTGAAGAGGGAGAATTACCGGAGGACAAACTCGCTGCAAAGAAATTGAAGTTTAAAGCTGCTCGGTATGTACTAACTAATAGCGTTTTGTATAGACGAGGAATTATGGTAGCTTTGCAGAGATGTGTACATCCCTCCGAGGTAAAAGAATTGATTGTAGAGATCCATTAAGGGTCATGTGGAGCCCATGTAGCAGGACGAACACTTTTGCAGAGGATGATGACTCAAGGATACTACTAGCCGACGATGAGGACTGATTGTATAGCCTATGATAAGAAATGTGACAAGTGCCAACGTTTTTCCTCCATCCGACGAACTCCACAAGCATTGTTGACACCCATAACTTCCCATTGGCCATTTGCCATGTGGGGAATTGATTTGGTTGGACCATTGCCGACCACCCGAGGAAGATTCAAGTACCTCGTCGTCGCAGTAGATTATTTTACTAAGTGGGTAGAAGCTGAACCCCTTATCGATATGACGTACGAGAAGGTATACCAGTTTGTTTGGAAGAATATCATCTGTAGATATGGTCTCCCTCATGCCTTCATCACAGACCATGGAACACAATTCGATAACGAGGATTTTGTTGCCTATTGTCAACAATCAAACATCCTGAAGACCCATTCAGCACCAGGTCATCCTCAAAGCAATGGGCAGACTGAGGTGACAAACAGAACACTACTAAATGGTTTGAAGAAGAGGCTAAGTGAAGCTAAAGCTAATTGGATTAACGAGTTACAGTCAGTCTTGTGGGCTTACCGAACAACTCCCCGAGCAGCAACAGGAGAATCCCCATATATGCTAGCATTTGGAAGTGAGGCAGTAATACCTGCCGAGTTGGGTCTTCCGACACACAGAGTACTGAATTTTAATTCCCCAGTCAGTGACTTGATGAGAAGATTAGATTTGGACATGCTCGAGGAGGTTAGAGAAGAGGCAGCCATTAGGAATGCTGCTTACCAACAACGACCAGCTCTGTTCTACAACAAGAGGGTGAAGAAATGCGACTTAAAATAAGGGGATTATGTGCTAAAGAAGGTCATTCAGAAGCACAATAAGCTTGAAGCCAATTGGCATGGACCTTACCGAGTTACAGAAGTTGTTCGACCAGGAACTTACAGAATAGCAACTCTAGAAGAAGAGGAATTTAAGAATGGATGTAATGCTGAACACCTACGCAAGTATTATCAGTAATGTAAAATGTAAAGCAATTCCTTCATTATGAATAAAACGATGATGTTTCACCATCCTCTTCCTTTTATTACAAGTTTTTTGGGGAATACTAGTGTGATACACTACACTGATAATTCGAGCGTGATCAACTTCGGTTGGTAAAATAGCGAGAACAAAATATACTCTTTTGATTAGGAGGCGTAAACTTGCGTGATCAACTTTGGTTGGTAAAAGAGCTTATGGACAAGATAGTTCGAAAGAACCTGATAGTTCAAGCGTGATCAACTTCGGTTGGTAAAATAGCGAGAACAAATTATACTCCTTTGGTTAGGAGGCGTACACTTGCGTGATCAACTTCGATTGGTAAAAGAGCTTGTGGAAAAGATAGTTCGAAAGAACCTGATAGTTCGAGCGTGATCAACTTCGGTTGGTAAAATAGCGAGAACAAATTATACTCCTTTGATTAGGAGGCGTACACTTGCGTGATCAACTTTGGTTGGTAAAAGAGCTTGTGGACAAGGTAGTTCGAAAGAACCTGATAGTTCCAGCGTGATCAACTTCGGTTGGTAAAATAGCGAGAACAAATTATACTCCTTTGGTTAGGAGGCGTACACTTGCATGATCAACTTCGGTTGGTAAAAGAGCTTGTGGACAAGATAGTTCAAAAGAACCTGATAGTTCGAGCGTGATCAACTTCGGTTGGTAAAATAGCGAGAACAAATTATACTCCTTTGGTTAGGAGGCGTACACTTGCGTGATCAACTTCGGTTGGTAAAAGAGCTTGTGGACAAGATAGTTCGAAAGAACCTGATAGTTCGAGCGTGATCAACTTCGATTGGTAAAATAGCGAGAACAAATTATACTCCTTTGGTTAGGAGGCGTACACTTGCGTGATCAACTTCGGTTGGTAAAAGAGCTTGTGGACAAGATAGTTTGAAAGAACCTAATAGTTCAAACCCACAACCAACTTTGGATGGTAAAAGGGAAATAACAACATTCTTAAAAATGCCAATTTTGGCTGGTTAAGAAACAAAATATGCCAACAAGTTGGTCGGAAGGTAAAACCATTCCAGAAAATACAAAATATTCCAAACTGAGCCAAGTATAGCTGGTCGTGGATAAAAACCCACTAATTGTAGTTGGTCAACGAGGAGAACTTATTGACGAGGAGGGTCCATCAACCTGGTTGGTCGGACACATTTTATGAAAACTCTCGCTAATTATACTTGGTCGACGAGTACAATTTTACAACCTTAGTTGGTTGGAAAAATTTTAAACATTTTTATATTCATTACTTTATTATTAAGTGATCGAACAACATTTTTTATACTTGTAACTGTTTATTACTAAGTTGGTTGATGAACAGCACAAAATTTTTATCTTTTTAACAGATACATATGCACAGATGTAAAAGTGTTAGACAAGTACAAAAGAATAGCCATACAGATTTGCAAACAGAAAATGAAAGTCTTTCATTAAAATTCAAAATAAATTACAAGTTACATATGTGTGCTAACTATTACATTGAAAATCCTATTCTATTGGTTTTTTCCCCTCAGCCTTCGATACAGGTTCCTCGCCAGCTGGAGGATCATTTAAATTTTGGGGAGAATTGATAAAATTCAAGTCCCTCAACATTCTGACATTCATTACTGAAGGAGTATCCAAGAGATGCTCGGGACGAGATAATTTAATCTGAGAATGAAGACTATAGTCACCAAGATATTTTGAAATTAAGCTCCGAGGAATGGCACGAGCTGGGATCCATTCCATGTCCAGTTTATAAGGCGGTACAAGCAAGTCTAGTAGTCCAGGAGCATGATAATCCCATAAATAATGGCCCTGCTCTAGCTTTAACACACCCAGGGCGTTCAACCATCCTTGTTTATAACCTTCATTATTGGCATTTTCGAGACGAGCATCCAAGTGACAAAGGGCTTCATTGTAGCCTGCCATCCAAAACTCACGAGGTTGTTTGTGGAATTGGAAAGTTATTCTCTCTAGTTGCTCATGAAGGCTCCTGGAAAAAACATCTTTATTATTCAAAGCAGACTTCGTCGCAGTAAGTTGATCTTCTAAAGATAGGTTTTTCTTGGACATTTCAGACAAAGCTCGATTTTTGGCGTTCAGTTGGTACGCTTGAGTCTCCAATGTTGACAGAGTACGAGCTTCTTCAATACTACGAGGAGTTCTTGATCGACCCCGAGCAGCTGAAGTACTTCGTTCCTCGTTAACATCTTGGGCAGCTCTTCCTCGCCCACGAGAACCTCTTCCTTGACCCCGAGCAGTAGAAAAAACACCAGACTTTCTTAAAGTATCCAATTCTTGCCTTAATTTGGCGTTTTCAACCTCTAAGAATGAGAATCCTTCATCAGTGACCGGTACCAAGGCAGTAGAGGATGAAGCTGCAGACTCATATTGTGCCAACTTTTTCTGCAAATTGTTGTTCTCTTGTTCCAGTAGCTCAGCGATCTGTCTGTAGGCCTCAACTTCACCTTTTAGGGTTCTCTCCCTGACATCGTATCCAGCAATGATCTTCTTGTGGCCTGTCTCGGAAGAAAGCTGTTGATACCTATTCTCATACTCTTTGTGCAACAAGGCAGTTGATTCATTGTGCTGATTTTGAAGATCTTCTAAGGAATAATGAAGCTCCTCGATCAAGTCATAGTAGGCCACGTTGTTGGCCACAGCTCGGTCAAGTAAATCCTTTAGGTACTGATAAGCCTCAATTGCTTGTTCTGAAGCATCATGGCCAAGGATGTTAGCAATTTCTGATACACTCAAATTTGTATGACCAGCCTTATAATATTCATGGCATTGCTGCATCAGCTTTGTATCATGTGCAGATATCAGTTCCATTCTAGCCACAAACTAATAAAGAAGAGAAGGCAAGAGTTAATAAATAAAAACAGACAGAGCATCAACAATGAAGAGGAACAAAAATATGTGATTTTATTACATCATCAACAAGATTACATCGTTTGGAATACATAGGATAAGTAAAAGAAGAACAGAAAAAGAGTACCGAACAACTTCACACCTTTTCCTTGTCTCCCAAGACTTTCTCGGGAGGCTGGGACGAGGAGCTTGGTTGCTCGGTAGGAACAATGGTCTGATTAGTAGAAGCTGGGATTTGTTATGGAGGAGCAGGCAATGACGAAATCTCCTCGGTGGCTGTCTGGTTGGATGGTGGAACAAGGACTTGATCACCCACTGTCATTGAAGATTCTTCAGATGCAGCTTCGTCTGAAGACTCATCTTCAATAACTGGAGGAGGACCAGGGAGATGTTGTTGAAATAGCTCTGAGTCCTCACTCACCTTCAACTCCTGCAGTGATGCAACCCAACCATCATGAAAATATTTCAGACTTCCATATTTCACCTGGGTCGTCATAGCTGCCACCCCCCTGTCCCATCCTTTGTCCCAACCAGTTTTAAAGGACGTCTTCACAGCTGTTTTTCTCTTCATTTTTTCCGAGGATAGCTTCTCGGACATAAGATTCTCGGTGGCCTTCAATTTGGTCTCCACCTCCTCCTTCTGGCGATTTATTTCTCGCAGGAGGGTCAGCTCTTCTTCAGCCGATTTCAATTTATTCTCAAGCTCCCCAAAGCCTGAAAGTTTCTCGGCATAATCTTTATTTTCTCTCTCCAAGTCCTTCGCCTTATTACCCAGTTGTACCTTCTCTGCATCAGACGCAGCCAACTTTTTCTCCCATTCAGTTTTATCATCGTCATACTTCTGACGGGACTCACTCACAGATTTAATAGCTTTCTCCAGTGATCCCTCCACAGTGGACGAGGAGCAAGAAGCTTTGATTGCTTCATCCTTTTTAAGGATTAAATTGAAACAACTCGTCAACTGCAATCAAAAGAGGAAAATGAAATCAGAAACAAACATGGGAAACAACTAAGGAAAATATAAAAAACTCGGAGTAGAGATACTTACTGAAGCCAAATGACAAGCAGCCAGAGCAGTAACCACATCCCGAGTAAGGTCTTCTTCAGTACCTTGCACCTCGGGGATGGGTGAAAATTTTGCCAAACTCATTGTAGAGCTCGGAGGAACAATAATTGGAACACCATCTCCACCAGCTGGGAGATGGGGAATGGCTCCAGAAATACTGACCGAGGAGGATTTCCTCAATCTCCTCGGAGCCTTTTCAGCAACCTCAACCAAAGAGGAACTTTTGGTTGGTGAGATAGTGATTACCTCAACAGGTGCATCCTTCTGCACAGGAGCCACTGGGGGTTTCTCGGCAACCTTCTGAACAGCAACAAAAGGAGCATCATCAATTTTCTTTGTCCCCTTTGGGACATTAACCTTGGTTTTCTTCCCATCGCCAGCAGAGGAACTCTCCTCGAAGAGAGTAGGAACTCTTCTCTTGCCCATTTTCTGTCTCAAAGGAATATGAGATTCCGGATCAGAGTCTTCAGGAATTTGCACTGGATCACTGGTGCTGACCACAGGGCGAGCAGTAAAAGACGACGTATAACTCCTGTACTACAACAAGTATGAGGCAGACTTGATGTGCTCGTCTGCAATTTTCTGATGCAAGCTCCAGATATGTTTCAATTGCCTTATATTAACTTCTGATTCTTTAGGAGTTTTTCTCTTGCTATTAACTGCAAACAAAAATAATTTAAAATGTCAATCATGCATTTATTCAAACATGATGAAGTCACAATTTCGAGAATAAAATAAAATGAGAATAACATATCCCATTGCCATATGGGGGGCATTTGGGACCTTCATACACTTCGTCTCCGACTAAAGGAGCATGTTGCCAATTTTTGAAAACTAACCCATTTTCAAAATAATCCCTGTTGGCATCAGGGAGGTTGACTACTAAAGCTCTATTAAAAAATATAGTTTTTAAATAATAAACGTTATCTAAAACAGCCCATCTATAGCAATACATAATCTCAGGAATTCCTATGCGAGTTCCATGAGTTTGATTTAATTTATGCACCCCATTAACTATTCTCCATGTATTGGGGGCTACTTTTGCAGGAACAACATCGAAATGTTGGCAGAATTCTAAGCATAAAGAGTTCGGTGGAAAAGAAAATCTACACTCAGCAATAAAGAGGCTGGGGAACCAATGTCCCTCAGCCAAACGAAAATAATCAAAGGGCTCAGGAAGATTCTCCAGAGTTACCCAAGACGAAATGGAATAATCAGAACGGAATTTTTCAATAGATTCAATAATATAAACCATGGTGAATAAAAGAAGAAGGTAGAAGATTTTACAGGAAGAAAGGAGATCTGTTGACAACGAACGAAAACAGGGATGAACGCACAAGAGAAAGAAAGACTATGGAGAATTCGAAAGCAAGAAAATTGGAAAAGGTAGAGGACGGTATGATTGCTTGGGAAGTTTAAATACTGTGCCTTGGGAAATGGCGAAAGAAATGATTACAAAAAGAAACTATCGAACTTCCGGCGGCTAAAAGGACAAAAAGGGCACGAAGACCGAAGCAAAATGGCGAATTCTGCGAATTTGGAAGGAAATTCAAATATGAAGAAAAGGCTCCTAAAACCCAGGAAAGTCATTTAATATCGCCATATACCGAGAAAGAATGTTCCATACTCCTCCAAGTTCGAAATATGAAACATTGGGGGCTTCTATTGATACCAAAATTAATATGTTGTTATGGACGAATAATATGAAGACACGTGTCAATCTACGTGGCACAATAGCAACGAGGAAGTTCATTTCCCCGACCAACTCATGTTCTCTCCGAGCAACGAGGATACACCGAGGAACTTCAGCACTCCGAGGCACTCTAATGCTCCGAGGAACTCCTGAGCAACGAGCAACTAAGGCGGTCCGAGCTGCATCTCTGTCGTAGCATTAATTGCCAGATAATCAACAGTTCAACTATTCATTGAATGTTTATCATCTTGACGCACACGCTGCATTAAATGTATTACCCTTTCATATGTATATCATTTAATGTATCAACCCTTTCATGTACAGCCTAAGGGCTATAAATACCTTGTATCACCTTCATTCAAGGGGACCGGAATTTCTTGAGAGAATTTGTACTCGAGAATTCCCAAACATTCAGCAATAACATAACAGTGGACGTAGGCCATTCATATAAGGCTGAACCACTTTAAAGTCTTTGTCTCATTTTATTTATCTGTGATTAAATAATTATAGCGATCTAATTTTTTACATCAACAGTCATCTCACCGTTAAGATCATATTCATGAAGTTTCATCAAAAAATTCATTTTTCTACTATTTAAAAAAATTCATTTCTCGGCTCACCGCCAGGTGACACATGTCCGGTCCATACTCTTAAAATGCGGACTGGTATGCACAAGAGCAGTAATATATATATATATATATATATATATATATATATATATATATTAGAGAGAGAGAGAGAGGCAGACGCTCATGCACATTAAGTCTGCACACTAATTTTTTTACCTATTTTTTATAAATAGTAAAAAAAATAATTTGGAGTTGAATTTTTTTATATGATATTGAAACATTTCAAGAGATCCATATAAAAAAATCAGCTCAAAATAACATTTTTGCTATTTTTAAAAAAATCGGTTAAACTTTCGCACCTTTTAAAGCACTCTAAAAGCTGTTAAAGTTTGATCGATTTTTGAAAAATAACAAATTAAGTTAAGCTAATTTTTTTATATTGATCCATTAAAATACTTAAACGTCATATAAAAAAATCAACTTAAAATAAATTTTTTACTATTTTAAAAATATAGATAAAAAATTAATGTGCAAAGCATCTTCCTATATATATATATATATATATATATATATATATATATATCACTTCATATTAATGTATCGCAACGTATGAAAATCATATTAATCATATTTGTTAATCACTCATCTCTTCTCATCAAAATGATCCATCATATTATGATCCATCAAAATCATATTAATCATATATTTTTTTTTATATCATATTATGAAATGTTTGAATCAATTTATACACACTTCAATTAATTTTTATTCATTATTCGTGACTCTGACTGAAATTCAACCCGTGAACAAACTCAATCTCCTTTCAAAACTATTTTTGTAGCAATCTTACACCAATGAATTAAGAAGCAAGAAGCAAGAAGCGTGATTCTCACGGAAATTTGGGTGGGTAAGATTACTATTACTCTGGAATAAAACACTTGTAAATAGTGAAATTGTACAAGACAATTATTTGTGACACACAATTCCCAACACAGTCTCCACCTTATCTTCCAAAAGGTACACATCTATTTTGCTAAATTGCTATAACATAATAATCATCATCATTACTAAAAGTCTAATATTTGAGTGCTGGTTTTATTTGGTGCTAATTGTGTTTTCACACTGTCCTGTTTGCAATCAAGTGCATAAGGGCCCATGATGCTTCCTGGGATCCCAGACACGGATTGCTTTTTATGTCCTTTGGTTTCGAATCCCATCCTCACCATCAGAATCAGATGGTGAAATATTAACAACACCCTCTTCAAACTTAATTTTAACAGGATTATTTTGAGGTTTTTCCTCCGAAGTTGCGACCAGTTTCCTAATACATCTTTATTTTTTTTTAATTTTATATTACATTTTTATTTTGATAACTTTTCATGCAAATAGTTAATATTATTTACATTTTGTATTTTTTTCCTATTTTTTTACCAGTTTTGCAAAAGATCCCTATTTTAAAGACAGTCCAAAAAATAAAAAAATATGGAAAAGATAAATAAAAACATGGAAAAGCTATTAAAATATTTTTTAAACGATTAAAAAATCATTAAAATCATTGCATTTTTTATGTCTTAAAAACAGTATCTTATAAAAAAAAGTTCTACTATTCTATCAAAAATGTTTTTTTTTCTTTATAGAAGAATCTATTTTTTATACCGGGTTAATCGTTTTGTAAAAATGAAAAACTGTTTGTTAAACTAATAAATAAAGTATAGTTTTTTTTAAATAACACAAATTTGTTTTTTAATAAAAAAAGGTATAATAATGTAAAGTTGTTTGCAAGAATTTTTTTGTATATAAAAACAGTTTTCCAAGGAAAACATCTTTTCATCTTTTTATAAAAAAAATGCTTTTATATAGACAAAATAGATTTTTTTTAATAAAGAGGTATAAAAACAGTTTTTATTTTAAAAAATAGCTTTTAAAATAGTCAAAACAACTTTTAAACAAATTTATTAAAAAAAAATATTTTATCTATACAAAAAATTGTTTTTAAAAACTAAAAAAATGTAATGGTTTTAATGATTTTTTAATTGTTTAAAAAATATTTATAAATGATTTTGTACATACCAAACAGTACATATCAACGGCGCTGACCTATTTTATAAATGATTTTGAGTTGAGTTTTTTTCATGTGGTATTTAAACATTTCGGGGTAGCCAAATAAAAAAAAATAGGACATTTTTTTTTGTTATTTTTAAAAAAGTGGTCAAACTTTTGAAACGTTTAAAGTGCTTTAAAAGCTGCGAAAGTTTGACCGATTTTTTTAAAATAGCAAAAAATGATATTTTGAATTTATTTTCTTATATGGGTCTATTGAAAATGTTCAAATATCATATAAAAAAATTCAGGCGAAAAATATTTTTTTACTATTTTAAAAAATTAATATGCACCGTTTGGTATGTACAAGAGATACTCAATATATATATATATATATATCAAGGTTCTAAAAAACGTGAGGCGTGACCGAGACGTGGAGGCCAAGCCTTAAGCGTTAGAAGTCTAGGCGGGTCTTAGGGGTAAAAAGACGTTTAGGCATTTTTTAATATATTTTAATATTTTTTGACTATGACAAGGCTATTAAAAATACTAAAATAGTACATACCTTAAAAATATGTCTAAATATTTGTAAATTAAAATACTATTTTTTTAAAATAACAAAAAAAAAATGCGTTTTTTCACCCTTCTAAAAAACTCGCGTTTTTTCACACCTTACCCCCCCCCCCCAAACATGCGTTTTTTTCACGCCTTACCCCAAAAAACGTTGGTCATCGTTAACCACGCCTTGATCCACGCTTAGGGCCAAAACTTGGCGTATCTAAAAAGTCTCGCGTCTGGGCGCGCCTTGACGCCGCCTAGGGGCGTTTTTTAGAACACTGATATATATATATATATATATATATATATATAATTTATGCGACAATTTCTAGTTGACCGTCAAGCGACACATGTCCGATCCGCATTCTTAAAATGCGGACTAGTCCGCACAAGATCATTATATATATATATATATATATATATATATATATATATATATATATATATATATATATATATATATATGTGTGTGTGTGTGTGTGTGTGTGTGTGTGTGTGTTTTGAAAACCGTTAAAAAGTTTTTTTAGTTGTAGGACAATATGTTGAAGTCACATACATTGTTTTATACTATTTTAGACTTTTTTATATATAAAAAATAGATGTTCGGTATAAAATGAAACTTTATTTATATTTACTTTTTTAACTCTTTTCTATAAATAAAAATTGGGTACAATTTATTAATGTGAAATTATAGAAAAAAAAAACATTTTTTAATATCAAGATGGCTATTTTATTGAAAAACATATTTTTATAACGGACATGTATTTTGACATATTTTACTTATTTGAATTTATAATATTCCGACTTTTCAATAGATCTTGATTAGAAATTTTCCATTTATTTGTTTTTTGGATTTTTTTGGATTTTTTTTTAAAATGGGATTCTTTCGCAAAACTGGTAAAAAAATGGAGGGGTACACAAAATGTAAATAGTATTAATTATTTGGATGGAAAGTTAAAAAAGCGGGGATATATTGCAAAACTGGTTACAAAACGGGGAGAAAACTCAAAATAACCCATTTTAATATTTAAACCTTTCCTAATATTGTTGGCAAAATAACTTTAGTTTTGACAAAAAATTATTTATAAATCCTGTTTATATGCCTTTATCAAATGTACATTTGTTTTGTATACTTTACAATTATGAAATATTTTTCGGCGTCCAAAATTAATAGTTCTTATTTAATAATAAAATATTTTATGAAAATATTAACTTTTTAAATTTATCTGAAAGACATCCACTTGAATTATCATTATTTTTCGTATCAGTAACTTTGCAATCTCATATACTTTTATATATAACCAATCGTCTTGGGCCATTGGTATAAGACTGTTACTGGAACAGTCTTGGGGGTGGATTGAGTTTAGTCTCTAGTACAATTTTCAGAATTGTTAAAATAATATTTGGCCAGCGGAAGCCATGAACCGCGAACATGGATTAGTCGAGAGGAGCTTAAAGCTAGCATGGACACCACGTGGTAGAATAACAAAAAAAATAAATACCTTCATATAATATTTTTCAAAATTGACTATTAATTTGAGAACAAACTATAAAAGTAATCAAAATCATTAATTTGAGAGGAACAAAGTGGTACTTTGACACTATATGATAATTTAAATAAAATATTGCAACTTAGTTGAGAGATCTTAAATGGATGAATATCATATAAAAGAAAGTGAAAATATATTCGAAACTCAAATTTTATGTTTTGGAATTGAATTAAGAATATTTTTTATTTAAATTTAAATTCATTTAATCGAAAAATAATCCAACTCCAATTTTAACATAGAAAATTACGTTTCTCAAATACGGGTGAATTGCTAATGGAATGAATATACTTTTTAATACAAGGAGTATGGTCTTAGCATGGACTCTCGAGCTTGGAGCATTGCACCATCCATAGTTGTACAAAAATACAGGGTAATTACGGAATCGCACAATTAGAAGATAATTCTCGTACGTAATTTGATCAATTCATCAAGAAATATGGGGTGCGAGTGCAAGCCAAACACGAGAGAGCGGTAAGATTGAAAAAGAGTTAGTATAAGAGCTATGATAAAAGCGTAATTTAAAACTTCGTTGAACGAGCCGAATTAGCACTTCTCACATCAGGTAGGCCTCTCCAACTGAGCTCGGCGTCGAAGACATGGTGTCATTTAACACAAAAGAATTAAAGCATTAAGTATTTTACAAGTTTTAGTTGTATAGTAACCAATGTCGACGAAACCAATAACAGGAAATGCGCTAGCATAGTTGTGGGAGTTAGAGCATGATAGAACAATAATATTGAAAATATTTAAGCTTAAAAATAGCAACCAGAGCGCTGCACAATTGAATTTTGTAACGTGAGTGCAATGCAAATTTGTTAATTATTTAGTATATATATTTTTTTATCAAACACGACAATTGTAATTCCACTAGAACAGATACGCGATCACGAACATTGATACCAAAATCATTTTCAACCAACTGACATGATCGATAATTATTTTAAGCTTTCTAAACAATAATCCTATTTGTACACAGATGATTCGTACATAACCGTGTATATAGACTGACGTGTTGTGCCTGTATTTGTCTGTGTCTTGAGTTAACCCGAGGCGTGAATCAATATGAACACGACATGTTAGTCTGCACACACGATTCTGTACGAATCCTCTGTACGAATAAACTACTATTTTCTACAACATGTTTGCACTCTTTTTTTTATTACTCATAATTTTTCGCCCGGAGATCTAGACATCCTGCTCCTAACTTTTAAAACATGCAAGAGGTTGGAGAAATTATTATTATTATAAACAAGATAATTTAGTATTTAGTTTTTTTCTTAAACCTTCAAAAATAGATATAGCCAGCATCTGCATCAACCCACATTGCCTAATGCATTAACTGTTGCATGAGTAAGAACACTGATCATAAATATAAGTTTTTTTTTTTTTTTTTTTTTTAAAAAGTAAGAAAATATCTAATTACGACATTATTTCAGATGATAAAATAAAAAAAATTTAAATTTAAATATTAAATAATCTTAGGGGTAAAGTAAATTCCTCTTGTTATTATTATGGTACGTGACTTTCAGATTAGTGTATAAAAGGAGACAAACGATTGATGAAACATAAGGTCTAACATTTTTATCGGAATAAACGAAAAGCGTGGCATGCACTTAATTTTACATGTATCCCAAATCCCAACTGCTAGTATATACCCTGCCAAGATGCAATGACAAATCTGTTAATAAAAGTTCTGCAAAGTACCCGTCGCTAAAAGATATACGTAAAACAAAATAAAACTTTTGTCACAGCCTTTTTATCATAAAATTTCCGTTAAAATAGTAATAATGATAAATAATAAATAATGATCAAATAAAAGAAAAATTCAAATATTTTGAAATACACATTTACTTCAAATGTTTTATTTTGTAGCAAAAAGTCCTTCTAACACCTATTTAACTAATATTCTCTTATTTTTAAAGGTTCGTGTCAGCGACATGGCGAAGGACTTTTTGAGCAAAATAAGAAGACTTGGACTAAACACATATTAAAAAATGTTCGAGAGACTACTTAGTATATGCCCCAATAAATAAAGAAGTAAGGAAATTGATCGACAATTTGTTAATTAACATTTGATCCAAATTTTTTGTTTTTTCTCAAAAATTCCTTCATCATAACTCACAAATACTCTTTATTCTCTTAGCGAAAATTCTAAGAAAAAATATATTAAAAAAAAAAGACGAGAAACTTTTTGAAGTTTAAAAAATAAAGTGGACTAAGTGTAAAAATGACTAAACATTAATTTTCCCTTAATTTAATTAATTTAATTTTTATATTGAGAAACTCACGAAAACAGCTAAAAGTTGATTTCTGTCATTTTAAAACTAAATCTTTCATTTAAATACAAAAAATCTTATCGATGCTAGGATTTCCAAATTAAATAAAGAAAAAATGTTTTATAAGAAAAATGCTATGCTTATAAAAGATTGTATAAACTTTTGATTCAAAGTTATTTAACAACCAACCGAATCATAAATGATTCGCATGTCCTATATGTTTTCAGTATTTTCGCGAGTCTGTGATTGACAGTCAACTTGTATATTTGCTTTTGCGTGCATAATTAATCTTTTCATAAATGCTAAAAGTTGAAAATATAACAAAAACAAAAACGATTTATTTAGGACGTCATTTTTAAGTACTTTCTATCTACATCATGATCGAGCCACGTATATTACACCAGTATCTCGAATTGTGAAGAAATTGACATACTATATATTGATAAGAGTTTCAACATTTATGACTAAATACTGAGTTACTGCACACGAGTTTGTTAAGAAAGGGACATGATTTATAAGGCCCCATTTAATTAATTGGGATCAACATCAAAGGGATAATGACAACTAAAAGACTTGATGATGGTCAATAATTACTATGGCATGTTTGTCTTGGCACAGATGCAAAAATTGTGTTCTTTTGACAGAAAAGGCAAGCCTTGGTCCCCTACTCGATCGCTCTTAATGAAGCAAACTTACTTCTTTGAATTAACATTAAATACATAGAACAGCGGTGAACCACATAAGGTCACACTAGCGCGGTTCGTATATAGTAAATTCTGAGTAAATATTTTTTGAACCCAAAAATTAAATATCTGAAGATCTGTTTATTATATGAATAGGGTCTAAATCTTACATAAAATTTAGAACCGAAGATTCCATCCGAACTATACATTATTATGTTTTTAAATATATATATATATATATATATATATATAATAAATATAAGTAATATATGTTTTATTTATGCTAATCATATACTATAATACATTATAAAATATTTTAATCTAAGATAAAAAAATAAAGAAAAGGGATAAAATAAAAATAAATATAAAATTAATGTATATATTTGGTCAGACCCGGACCCAAACCCGAAGACCCGTCGGATCCGGATTTGGAGCCAATATTGTTGACCCGATGAAGACCCGGACCCGAACTCGAACCCGATGAAGATCCGATTAAACGGATATGGATCTCCTTAAACCCGACCCGACCCCACTCTGACTCGTTGACAAGCCTAGGCCACACCCTTCATTAGTTTCAAGCCATTATAGTTAGAGTGAGGATGAGATTGCTAGTGAGGGAGAAGGGGATATCCAAAAAGCTTTAAGTGATTTGTACACCTAGACGTTGAAAACCAAAAAGTTAAATAAAGGCATGTCTCTTAGGGTGTCAAATTTGGATAGAGAGGTGAAAGTTTTGAGGGTTTATGACTCGACTAAAAATGTGTCTTAGAAGTGCGTTCACTCTAGGCTCAAGTGTAAGCATATCGCTCAAGTAATAATCCCAGTAAGTCGGGTATCGATCCTCAGGGAAAAAGGACAACGGAGTTGTGACGACGGAAAAAGACGGAGGAACCCTAACTTTGACTCTAAGAAGAAAAAGAAAAATTGATTTGGTTTTTAGATTGATTACAGTTAAATGAAATAATGAGAATAAGAAAAGATGGAACTATACTAATCTACCTAAATTATGAGTGAAAAATAGTCCGAAACTTTTTATTTAAATGATGAGCAAAATAGGACGGGAATACAATCCCCCAACCCTAGTGTAGTTCGGATATAATACTAATCTTAAATTTATCTGATTGATTTGACCCATAATTTAGTACTTCCAAGTATTATATATACGAGGTTCAAGCCCGCGTCATACTTAATCTGAGGATGAGTAAATCAGTATTGCGATAGTAGCACTCGAATTGCGCTCTAAATCATCACGAGTACCCAGAGGCAAACGAGATATAAAGATCTACAATCGTTGTGCAACTACGCAATACAATCAAGGTCAATCATTAAATTTATTGGATTAATTTTATACACACGCACTAACACATCATGCTGGGTTCATGCATCCCGGCCTTGGGAAATCTAGCCTAACATGTTAAAAAGAATGGAAACAAGGATTAATGTACAGGAACTCATAATTACTCTAAGGAAAATAGTAATTAGATGCAGAAAAGAATTAGAACAAAAAATTACTCACTACAATTATCCAAGCAATAAGTGAAACAATGAAAGAAACAGATACTCACAGAAATCACTGAATAAAATCTTCAATCCTTGAAATAAATCTGAAAATATTAACTAAAATCTGAAAATATTAACTAAGCTAGGGTTTCTGGAAAAGAAGAGGCAAAAACCTACTAATTCTCCCAGTCTCTAACAATACTAAATCGGGTCTTTTATACCCTATAACAATATCGGAAGTCAGCTGCACTAGGAGTCTTTTTAGGAAGAGAAAAGATTTTCAAATCTCGAAGACCGGACCGGTCCGGGGCTTAGGCGAACCGTTCTGCCCCCAAGGCAGATCGATTCTTTTTATTTTGTGGTGGACCGATTCTTTTTATTTTTGCATTTTTCGGTTTGCATGCGATCCGGGGTCTTATGGAGTTTGGCAAGGCGGACCGGTCCGGCTATTTGACTTTTTGGTTCCTCTTTGACTGCTCATAACTTTTGTTCCGGGATTCCGATTGAGGTGCCGTTTCTTCCTTTGTGCTCGTCAATGAGATGTCTTCAACTTCTCTTAAGGTCCTTCATCCGAATTCCGGGTGGAAATTACGCTTTTGCCCTTGATACTTTTCCTTCTTTCTTTCTTGATTCTACCGATTTCCTTCTTTCGTTTCTTGACATCAAATACCAGTAAAATTACTAAAAAATACCAGAAACTCGGTGTACTCATTAGGATCAGCCAGTAGCACAGTTATGAGATAAATCCAACTCAATTACGTTGTTCGAGGTGCTAAAAGTAACTAAATCAAGGGATAAAATAGGAAGAATTTATGCCTAATCAAACCCCCCCTAACTTAGAACTTTGCGCGTCCCGAGCAATGTAAAAGAATCCTAGCGTGGCTCAACTATTTGAAAATCATTTTACTGGGATAAAATACCTTTTTCGTGGGCAAGCGATTGCATTTAGCGTATGCAACAAGCCGTTAAACCCCTAGGTTACCCTAGTAGGACGAGTGTTGTCTCGCGAGGGTTTGTAGAGAATATACCCACAAAATTCGACTCAAAGAGAATTCAAAATATCCAAAAATTGTTCAATTCAAACTTTGCCAGAAAATAGTCATCATTAAGTCATATTTACAAGTCTCAAACCGTAGTGTGTGTGTGTGTGTGCGTAGCCAGAAATATAACCGCCAATTTCCACAGATTGATCATTACGCTACTTATCCGAAAATTCGTTTTGATTTCAAGTTATCACGGAATGCTCTCACAAATGAATCTCTCGAATTATGGCTATTCTCTCGGTATGCGTGATATAAAGAGTATATATAATGGATGCAAAGTCACGCATACAAGTAGAATGACAGAAATTTCAGAATGATAGGATCTCATCAATGGGTTACAGTTTTAAAAACGGGAACATTGCCTCTTTTTCGCGCATTCAATCTCTTATATTATCTTTTGATGTATTAGCTCTCCACGCGGTAACCAATTTCGCAATTTAGACTCGGTTAGGACTTTTTCGGGTTTTAAGGTATATGGGGTAAAATGACAATTGTCGGTAAGGTTGGAATTGGAAAGGTCATTAATGATGCCCATTTGTGCTTTTTCCGGGCTATTGCTCATTTTTTTTTCTTTTTTTATCTTTCACTACTTTTCTTTTCTTGCTATTTTTGTTGAGCATCACTAATTTTTCTTGCCCCTTTATATGCACTTTTGGACTAAATTCTGAATTTTTCCATTTTTCGCAATTCCGGGCTATTGGGGTTGTTTGGGTTATCAACGAAAGGGAAAAATCATTCGGCTCGATTTGGGTTGCAAAAAGGGTGATTTTTTTCACGAGTTTTTCTGGCCAATATATTTGGGTGACAAACGAGGGCCTACTTCATCGTCCAAAATACCACTTGCGTTACCATATGCGTTTCGAGATGACTTTAAGTTTAGAGACTAATTTGGCACGTTTTTCAAAGCAATATTACACACATTTTTCAAAACCGATTAAAATAAAATGATTGAGATCCTTGACAACTTTTTAGGCGCTGAAAAGAACTTTGAGTTAACAATTAACTCCGATTGATTTAAAAACTCGCAAAAAGTGATAGGCTCGAATCTCACCGAGTTTGTTAATCTCCACACTTATTCGTTAAGTCCTCAATTTTCGCTCAATTTCCATCTTTGGTCTATTTTGGCTTTGTGTACGTTGAATTTTACAACTTGAGACTTCAATTCGACTTTTAATGATATTTTTGATAAATTTGAATTCCAATTTTTATTTATTTTGAACAAAAATATTTGTGGGTTTTTCAAAATTTTATGATTTTTTTGGAAATTTCTGGGCATTTTGACAATTTTGTGAAGTTTTAGAAATACACACTTGTGACCCCCCCCCCCCCCCCCCCAACTTAGACTTTTGCATTGTCCTCAAGCAAAAAGGACTAAAATCTAAATAAGGCAAAATAATAAGTGCGATAAATAAAACAAACAAATGGGAAAAATGCAGCAAGACACTATATGACACTCATGTATGACTAAAAAATACACTAACAATCACCCCATACGCGTCGGGGGTGCGACGACCTCTCATCTCTCCACGAACTCACCCGACCCCACTCGTGGGGTTCGATGCTCTCCTCGTTTATCCCGTCCTAGGATTATAATCCAACAATCGAAACAAATTGGGACCTCGCCCATAGATAAAGGATAGACCGGGAGACTCATCTTGACTAATTGGAAAGGTATCCTCGTGATGCTGGCTCAAAGTGTGGTCTCCGTGCGCTTACTCGGACGGAACACCTAGGTTTCGTTCAATTTTTAAGATGCATGGGTCGGGCTCTAAGTCAGATGAACCACAACTTTTCTCCTCACTTGCCTTCGGGGCCTCTAGTGTTGTGGGTGGATTGTCACAACGAAGGAATTCATCAATTTTTTATTTCAATTCACTTTCGTCTAAGTGACTACATGAATCCAATAGGGATTGGCCTTCAATAGTAATACTTTCATCCACCTGCCCGAATTCTCTTTCAAATTCTTCCATGCTCATGACTCCTAGTTCTCTCTCTCGAGTAGTGCCTACATCCTCTCTTACTTGCTCGATCTCTAACTCCACCAGTTTTCTCTCTTCTAACCCCTCTCTCTCTCTTTCAATTGCGGTCACTACACACCTCTCCCCCATTTTTCTCTCATTGTCACAACTACCACTATTACTTGATGAAAAGGGCACACCCCTAACGTCTCTCTCTTGTGGGACCCTTTATTCTTGTGATTTGACACTAAAGAGGATCCTAAGGTGTCTCCAGTATAATTCTCCTCAAAGTATTCCTCTATGATCTCATCTATAAAAATTACCGCGTGAAGATCATCTTCTTCTCCTGTCTGTTGGGTGATATGGAAGATGTAGGTCTCTAAAGTCATGTTCCCAAAAGTGAGTTGCATTCGCCCATTCCGAGTATTGATGATTGTGTTAGCCGTAGCTAAGAACGGGCGCCCAAGGATGATAGGAACATGGTTTCTTGAGGTAAAGGAGAGATCCGTATCCCAAATGACAAAATCTATTGGGAAGTAGAAGGTGTCAACTTGGACGATCACGGCCTCAATTATGCCTCGTGGAATCTTCACGGTTCGATCCGCTAATTGGAGAGTGAACTTTGTGGGCTTGAGTTCGCCCAAGTCAAGTTGCCTATAAATGGAGTAAGGGAGGATATTTACACTTGCTCCCAAATCTAGTAAGGCCTTTTCAATTTTATTTGCTCCAATGATGCAGAAAATGGTAGGTGCACCGGGATCTTTGAATTTAGGCGGGAGATCATTAAGTAGAATGGAGCTCACATTCTATGCTAGAAAGACGTTTTTCTTTACCTTCATCTTTCTCTTTACCGTCAGCAAGTCTTTGATGACCTTTGCATAAGCTGGAATTTTCTTAATGGCATCGAGGAACGGTAAATTCAGCTTTACTTGCTTTAGCACGTCTAGCACTTCATCACGTGGGTTTCCTTTATGTGAAGGGATCAACCTTTGAGGAAATAGTGCCGCGGTGGGTGGTTTCACTACTACCTCGGGTTCACTACTGTCGTCTTTATCACTCTCATTCAAGTGGACATCTTCGGCCTCTTTCGTTTAGGGCGAAATCTCCTTGTCTTTAGGTACGTTATGTTGAAGAGGTGACAAGTCAACTACTCTCCCACTACGTAGAGTGGTAATTGCACTACATTGCTCAGGATGGTCATGGGGTGTTGAGCTAACGCTAGGTTAACCTTGGGGGGGTCGTTGGCCTTGGGTGGGAAACTTACCCTTCTCTTGAACACTCAATGAGGATTGTATTTTAGACAGATTCGCATTTATGTCGCCAATCAGACGATCATATTTGGCATTGGTTGCGGTCTGGCTTGCGATGAATTGATTCATGGTAACCTTGAGAGTTCTTCGCTGTGGCGGGATATAATTTCCTTGAGGTGGCGATGCTTGCACATGTCCTTGCATGTGTGGAGCTTGTTGAAAGTGTTATGGTGGAGGAGGGGTAACATGCGAAGGAGGGTTCTTTGCGGCATGTTGTTGCCCATAGCTAAAATCGGGATGATTTTTCCATGAAGGGTTGTATGAATTCCCGTGTGGGGCACCAAAATTACCCTTAAAACCTCCTACACCACTAACTTGCTCTTGAAGCATTGCTTTGTAGGCGGGTATCGTCAGGCATTCCTTAGTTGAATGTCCAGCCTCACAAATAGCACACACCTTTACAACTGGGTTTGGAATGGGTCCAGCTGGTCCTTTTCCATATATCTCGCACAGATCTCGAGATCCTATCTCAAGAGTCTCTAATCGGCTATCCGTCATAGAATTCATATCTACATGGAATAGGCCGGATGCTGGCGGAGTGGTGGTCACTTGTCTATTTCGATTTTGAGTGTTGGGATCAGAAGTGTCCCAGGATTGGGTAGTCTCGGCGACATACCTCAAGTGAAGCTCAGCATCCTTGGCATCTAAATCGATAAACAGACCACTTCCCATTGTTTCAACAAGTTGTTTGGAGTTAAGATTCAACCCATTATAGATAAAAGAGATGACTTGCGCTGAATCAAATCCATGATGGGGGCATGAAGCAACTAACTCGTTGAAACGTTCATAATATCGATGGAATGGCTCATTTTCAGCT
Source organism: Sambucus nigra (assembly GCA_949130495.1). Taxonomy (NCBI): domain Eukaryota; kingdom Viridiplantae; phylum Streptophyta; class Magnoliopsida; order Dipsacales; family Adoxaceae; genus Sambucus; species Sambucus nigra. The sequence goes on along the minus strand of OX422210.1, from coordinate 74,499,048 downwards.
TGTCTGAATGCTTGAATTTGAGCCTTTGTGGAGATTATTCGATGTGGTGGGAAGAATTTCTTGAGAAATTTCGACTGTAGCTCATTCTAGGATGGAATCGAGCTTGGACGTAAAGACCGTAGCCAGGCCTTAGCTTTATCTTTGAGCGAGAAAGGGAAGAGTTTGAGGCGGATTACCTCTTGTGTGCAGGTTTGATCATTGAGAGTATCACACACGTCCTCAAATTCCCTAATATGGAGGTATGGCTTTTCAGAATCCATACCGTGGTAATGCGGTAGCATCTGGATCATCCCATTTTTAAAACGGAATTGTTCGGAATTATACGGGAGTATAATGCATCCCGAAGTGACAGTACGCTCGGGATATAAGAATTCTCTAATCGGACGGTATGGGGGCTCTTCCGCACCGACGGGTGCACTGCTGTGTTGTGACATATCTTCCTCACTTATTGACTCGTTGCTCTCACTAGACGTGCTCGGAGTGTGTCCTAAGAAGAAAAAGGGAGTGTTATCGGAGACTGAGTGCGACGGTGTGGGAGGTGGGACCCAAAACTGTGGGGCGTTTGGAGTGTGGGGACTATCAGGATTATACTCAATAATTGGATTTTCGTGAATGTTGGTTGGAGTATTATGGGGTGTGGGAGTGGTTTCAGAATTTTGCATTAAGCTTAGGAGAGATGATGATGATTTTTTTTTTTTTTGAATTTTTTTATATGTTTTTGGATTTTTAGAGATTTTTGATCAAAGCTTTGGATGGACTCAATTTAATCCTAAGTCTACCTATTTCCCCGGCAACGGCGCCAAAAACTTGACGCGAATGAAAATGTGTCTCAAAAGTGTGTTCACTATAGACTCAAGTGTAAGCCTATCGCTCAAGTAATAATCCCAGTAAGTCGGGTATCGATCCTCAGGGAAAAAGGACAACGGAGTTGTGACGACGGGAAAAGACGGACGAACCCTAACTTTGACTCTAAGAAGAAAAAGAAAAATTGATTTGGTTTTAGATTGATTACAGCTAAATGCAATAATGAGAATAAGAAAAGATTCAACTATACTAATCTACCTAACTTATGAGTGAAAAATAGTCCGAAACTTTTTATTTAAATGATGGAAAAAATAGGACGGGAATACAATCCCCCAACCCTAGTGTAGTGCGGATATAATACTAATCTTAAATTTATTTGATTGATTTGACCCAGTATTTAGTACTCCCAAGTATTATATATACGAGGTTCAAGCCCGCGTCATACTTAATCTGAGGATGAGTAAATCAGTATCGCGATAGTAGTACTCGAATTGCACTCTAACTCGTCATGAGTACCCAGAGGCAAACGAGATATAAAGATCTACAATCGTTGTGCAACTACGCAATACGATCAAGGTCAATCATTAAATTTAGTGGATTAATTTTATACACACGCACTAACACATCAGGCTGGGTTCATGCATCCCGGCCTTGGGAAATCTAGCCTAACATGTTGAAAAGAATGGAAACAAGGATTAATGTGCAGGAACTCATAATTACTCTAAGGAAAATAGTAATTAGATGCAGAAAAGAATTAGAACTAAAAATTACTCACTAAAATTATCCAAGCAATAAGTGAAACAATGAAAGAAACAGATACTCACAGAAATCACTGAATAAAATCTTCAATCCTTAAAATAAATCTGAAAATATTAACTAAAATCTGAAAATATTAACTAAGCTAGGGTTTCTAGAAAAGAAGAGGCAAAAAACTATTAATTCTCCTTGTCTCTAACAATACTAAATCGGGTCTTTTATACCCTACAACAATATCGAAAGTCAACTGCACTAGGAGTCTTTTTAGGAAGAGAAAAGATTTTCAAATCTCGAAGACCGGACCGGTCCGGGGCTTAGGCGGACCGGTCTGCCCCCAAGGCGGATCGGTTCTTTTTATTTTGTGGCGGACCGGTTCTTTTTATTTTTGCATTTTTCGGTTTGCATGCGATCCGGGGTCTTCTGGAGTTTGGCAAGGCTGACCGGTCCGATGTAGTGGCGGACCGGTCCGGCTATTTGACTTTTTGGTTCCTCTTTGACTGCTCATAACTTTTGTTCCGAGATTCTGATTGAGGTGTCGTTTCTTCCTTTGTGCTCGTGAATGAGATGTCTTCAACTTCTCTTAAGTTACTTCATCCGAATTCCGGGTGGAAATTACGCTTTTTCCCTTGAGACTTTTCCTTCTTTCTTTCTTGATTCTACCGATTTCCTTCTTTCGTTTCTTGACATCAAATACCTGTAAAATCACTACAAAATACCAGAAACTCGGTGTACTCATTAGGATCAGTCAGTAGCACAGTTATGAGATAAATCCAACTCAATTACGTTGTTCAAGGTGCTAAAAGTAACTAAATCAAGGGATAAATTAGGAAGAATTTATGCCTAATCAGTTTATGAGGCGACAGCGAGTCAACTCGAGAAGTTGAAGGTATCTCCGCATGAACAGTTGATCGTCTTAGGCTAGGAAAAGAGTGATTTGACCAACACTGTGACTAATCTTATATGAGATCTTTAATCTTCGTTAGAGACTCGGGAGAAACTTGAAGCCCGTGTATCCCAACTCGAGAGAGATCTCAAACGTGCCCGAGAGGTCAAAGTTACTTTATAGGACACATCTAAAAAGGTTAAAAAGATGTTCCTCGGTCCCGATTTGGGTAATTTATTAAGGGAGAAAAGTATCATCGCGTCAGAACTCTAATCATTATTTTCGTTTCGCCTACTCAATACAAAAACCTAAATTACGACTACACTTGCGATACAAGTATAGCGGTAAGTCGGATATCGAGAATCCACAGGGAATGTTGTATAGATTTTAATTGATTTATTATTACTAAAATAAAAGGTAAAAGGTGATAGGGTGGTTTTAAATAAAGGGGAAAAATAATAAGTTAACTCTAAACAAGTTAAAAAAATGAGAGTCGGATTGCGTACCTGCCATTGATGAGCGTCGAGCTTCGAAAATTAGGTTTTGGGTAAAAATCAATTTAATCAAAACCTCGCATATTAAAATGGGATTCGTTTAACTTTATTTGTCACGCAACGTTAGTAATTATAGAGATAATCCGATTTTAATCCGCGTGTGACCATTTTGAATTAAATATTTTATCTCGCAACTTCGAGTTAAATTTCTTCTTGAGTGATATTCATATTTAACTAAAAATGCTTGATTAAATATTTTTGAACTGAAATTCTAATTATTAGTTGCTTAGCCCATGGCGGGTACGCGATCCTGACTCTCGTTTTATTAATACTTGTTTAGAGTTAACATATTATTTTTCTCCTTTCTTTAAAACCACCCTATCACTTTTTACACTTTTATTTTAGAAATAATAAACCAATTAAATTCTACACAACATTCCCTATGGATTCTCGATACCCGACTTACCTCTATACTTGTATCACAAGTGCAGTCGTAATTTAGATTTTTGTATTGAGTAGGGAAAACGAAAACAACGATTAGCGTTCTGACGCGACGCTACTTTTCTCCCTTAATCAAAATGGTGATGGGTATCGAGCTCTGAAAATTAGGTTTTGTGTAAAAATCCATTTAATCGAAATCTCACATATTAGAATGGGTTTATTATTCGTTTAACTTTCTTTGTCATGCAACGTTAGTATTTATAGAGATAATCCGATTTTAATCCGCGTGTGACCATTTTGAATTAAATGTTTTACTCACAACTTTGACCAAAATTTATGTAATCCAAACTTTGACTTTCGTAATACTCACCCAATGTCATTTTAGATGTTGCAATTTTTTGGGCTTGTAAGTATTAACCAAAAGTCATAGATTTACGGGGATTTTGAGAATTATCATTAGGATTACCAGAAAAATTGGAATAAGACATGCTTACGCCCAACAAAGGCTCGAGATGGCTATTTCCACAAAAGTGATGTGCGGCCGAAAAAATTCAAGTGTTTCTTAGCGCTCAAATGTGCAAATCCTGCAAAAAAGGTTAAAACAAAAAATACAGATACAAAAAATAAATCTACGAAATAATAAGACAATTACAATCTATAACAAAACACTCCCCGGCAACGGAGCCATTTTGATTAAGGGCAAAAAGTAGCGTTGCGTCAAAACGCTAATTGTTGTTTTCGTTTCGCGTACTCAATACAAAAACCTAAATTACGATTGCACTTGTGAGAAAAGTATAGCGGTAAGTCGGGTATCGAGAATCCACAGGGAATATTGTATAGATTTTAATTGATTTATTATTTCTAAAATAAAAGTATAAAAGGTGATAGGGTGGTTTTAAAGAAAGGGGAAAAATAATAAGTTAACTCTAAACAAGTATTAATAAAACGAGAGATTGCGTAACCGCCATGGGCTAAGCAACTAATAATTAGAATTTCGGTTCGAAAATATTTAATCGAGCATTTTTAGTTAAACATGAACGTCACTCAAGAAGAAATTTAACTCCAAATTGCGAGATAAAAAATTTAATTCAAAATGGTCACACGCGGATTAAAATTGGATTATCTCTATAAATACTAACGTTGCGTGACAAATAAAGTTAAACGAATAATAAACCCATTTTAATACGCGAGGTTTCGATTAAATGGATTTTTACACAAAGCCTAATTTTCGAAGCTCGACGTCCATTAATGGAAGACACACGACCCAAACTCTATTTAACTACTCAGTACACATGATTAAACTAATTAAACAACTAATTAATTAATGAAAACAATAAATAAATTACTAAAGCAATTATCTAGGCAATAAATAATTAAGCATGGAAATTAAAGAGAGAAGACAAAGCTTAAAGAAGAGAAACTTACATTAATGATGGATTACACAACAAACATTAGGAGATGGGTAGTCTCCTACAAAAATATCCCCAATGTTTACTAACCCTAGGTTCCAAGAGAGAAGAGAAAAAAAAATATAATCTATATATTTTGAGTTAAACAAGTCTCCCCACTTATATACTAAGTTATAATAAAAAATTAAAAGAAAAAGAAATAAAAAAAAGGATAAGTGACTAATTATGGATCAAAAGAAAAATAGAAAAGAAAAAAAAATTTAAAAAAAATGGAATAGTCGGTAAAAGATCGGACCAAAATGCAGAGCACCGGTTGACCGTGCGTAGTGACCGGTCGACTGACAGTAGCATCAACCCACGCACAATGCTGCAGCACCCACTTCGCATCCATGGTAAAAAAAACCAAAAATCCCACACCATCATCAATGGCCCACATCGCTGCCACGACCTCAAATAGTTGTGACACCACGCAGACCACCAACCCGAGACCTTCCATCGCCAATAATGGCAAAAAAAAAAATTCAAAGGCCGAAACCACAAAACTCCATGGCTGCTTGAGAGAAAACCCAAGAGGATCTCCATTGGATTAAGCCGAGATGGTTCAAACATCAACCATGGATTTAGGTGCGTGACCTGGTTCAATGTGCACAAAACCCACACTGCTGCAAATCCAAAGCCAAGACCTCCAACAAATGAAAACTCCCCTCCAACAATGGCCAAAAGACAAAACCCCATGGAAGCCATAGCCGAGACCCATAAGCGTGACATAGTCAAAATCCATGCTCAATTTCCGATCCGAGGCCCTAATTTGAGTGTGGCCAAAACTCGAGCAAAAACTAGAGCTAAGACCCAAATCGCCATTTGTGTTTACTGCAAAATGAAAGAGAAGGGGATATGGAGGGAATTAAATGAAATGTTAATATATTAATATAATAATAAATATAATTAACTTATAATTCTTCCCCGATTAAAGGTCCGTGTTTTCTTCGTTCGAACTCCGATTTGAGCACCGTTAGCGCCCACGCAAAGCTTACCCCGAGGGATACAACTTCCATGATACTTCGGGCAAAAATACTGAAGTGTGAAATTATAAAAATGCCCCTGAACGTGCGAATCGCGATGGAACTTTATCGGAACGCCCCCAAACTTCATACTAACCACATTGATACCTCTAAAAGCTCAATTATACCTTAAATAAGATGTTAGCATATAAAACAGAGGATGTTAGATTAACGAGCATAATTATAGTCATTAAAGTACCAGAGGGGGCTAAAATGCCTAAGTTCAAGGGTAATTAAATGCAATATTCGATACGAATCAGTAATGTTGAGAGGCTAGGAATAGGTTATGATGGTGCGTTCACTTCCCATGTAGCACTCGAGCTGATTTTTGGGTTTGTGTAAGATCCATATGGCCCTCGCCCTAACCCACCTTGGCGTCTGAATTCACGTAGCAGAGCTCTTTTAAGTTTATTCCCATTACAAGCAAAAACGCCACCATAAGGAATTTTTATTTAAGTTAGGGAGAGTATCTCATAGATATCTTCCTCATTATACTACTGTATGAGTACCTACACTAGTTTTCAAATGCACTCCCACACATGTTACTCCACATGCTCCTGCACATCATATGAGAGATTTTGAGAGTTTTCAAGAGCAAGTAGAGTATTTAGTCAAAACTTCACAAATTTTGATGGAGGAATTTCATAGGATGTTTTCTCCTTTTAAGAGCTCCACCGGGCAAGGTGATTGAGGTTGAGACTTGTTTAAAATATAAGGTGTTTTTCATGTTCATATCATATATCCCTATTGCTAGTGTGTATTATTATTGTATTTATATTTTTCTATTTCCATATTTTAAGAAAAATACAAAAAGATTTGTGGTTTTTAAGAAAAATGAAAGACGCAAAACGATTTTATGTTGATAAAATTTTCAATAACATAAAAATATTTATGTAGCTTGTCTACACCTTGTATGGATGGATATTTAGGATAGCTAAGTCACTCTATCATTCCATTTTCTACATGACTTTTTTATAGTGTTCTGAGATTCGACATCATTTCATCCATGTGCTTTATAATGTGTTTGAGCCATTGAGTTGTGGTTAGACGATTAATTTCTACATGTTTGACTCGTTGTCTCCTTTAATCCACGCGCACACGGATTTATGTGATTTTTGCACTTGTCGTTCATATGTTGGTCGAGGTGTTTTTATCTCAATTTTGCCTAAAATGAAACATATATCATATGAGATAAAGGTTGTGCTTGTAAGAACCATTGCCCGGATTGTAAAGAGTTAAAAATCATCTTTCGAATAAAATTTGTTATATTTTATGTAATGAAAAGGGTCCACGAAAGACATGTTGACTTTGCATGAAAAGCCACCATTTGCAAAGGAAAGAGCCTAAAAAATTAACGGCACATAAAAACAAAAGTGCGAGGTGAAATTTAGATTTGATCATTGATGCTTCATTACACCCGAGCATTAATTTTTACAAATTATTTTGAGTAATTTTCTATAATATGAGAAGATTTTGAGGGAGTTAAAGTATAAAATCCATGGGTTTTCACGTATAATATAATCTCTAAAAACATTAATTAGTTATGGGTGTTATTGGTGTAAAAATCATTTTTGACTTTGATTTATTTATTAGATTGAGTCAATATCATATTAATTACTTTTTTACACCTAAGGTAAACTTTGAGTACATTCGTTAGGAGCATCACAAAGCCATCATTCACATATGTTATGATTGTTTGAGTTGATTTACCTAGCGAATTTGTTCACACCCATTCCTTATGATTTCATGATTTGGTTATCGTAGTGTTAGTTCATGGTGTGTTGTACTTGTATATTTTTTGCTTTATATAAATTTGAAAAATTAAAAAAATAGTTGGTTTGGTTTTTCTTAGTTTATCATTGCACGATACTTATTGTCTTATATTTGTGACGATATTCTTCGATTTTTGTGACACATACTGATTTATTACTTTTGTTTTTCCTTTTCTTGTCTATTTCGGACAATATAAAAAGGGAGAGAACAAATTATGGGGGATAGGAGTTTGATTTATGGGGAAGACATATGCTCTGATTATCTTTTTATATTTCAAACTATTTGTTGCGTCACGAGTATTTCTTTGTATATTGTGTGCAGATACACTTTGATGAGCATATACAAAGTACACGTAAGACAAAACTCCTAAAAAGAAGATCAAAAGAAAGTGGGAAAATTGAAGATTTTGAAATTTGAAGATGTGTAAGATTTCAAGACTTATGTATTTTGATATCATTCCATTTGTGGATTTTGGGAGGGTATTAGAATAATGTTTATTTTAGATTTTTTTTGGTAATTTGAATTTTTTAATTTTTGTACCGGAATAGCCATTGGGGGAGAATTGTAAGGGAAACATTTCAGAGATTTCCCCTAGTATCTAGGCTACATACTTTATGGCATATCTCGTTACCTTACATCACGTCGTCATGATAATCATGATATATCAAACACCCGAATTTCTAGTAGCTCCAATGTGCATTTTCAATGTGCATCACTTTCAACTTCCTCGTGCTGTACTACTCCACCTTATGATGGAATAATTTATGTATGGAGTTAAAATTTTATTTATAATTATATTGGGATTTGTTTTTATTTTATTTGAATTTAAAAATGAGGCATTTTTGGGCTTAAAAATAAAATACTTTTCCCCATAGTCATTCAAACGAGATGGAAATCTCGTTTAAACGAAATGTTGATCTCATTCAGAGTCTCGTTATAAGTCTACATCAAACAAGCATCGATAGAGGGCGTAATGATTCAAGTCGTTAAAAGTTCGCTTGAAGCACGTTCAAACGAGAATGGCTTGTCATTTGACCGAGACATGTTTTCATTCTAATAAAGAGCTGATCTCGCTCGAAAGAGCAACAAACCCGTTTGAATGACTGGCGTTGCCTCGATTTTCATGTTTTCTTATAAATACCTACTTCGTGTAGGATATTTACAAGACTTTTACAATTTCGATTTCTATAGACCTGTTGCAAAAAGTATCATATTTTAAAAGGTGAAAACATCCTTTGATTCAGAAATCATCACTCCCATATATAGTTGTGAATACACCTTGAAACCCTCACGTAATTTCATACCGGAATGACATATTATGGAGAAGGCATATCCACTGTTGATCTTGTGATTCTCGCGGGAATGATTGCTGAAGGAAGACTGCAGTTGTGTGATCCTTATGAGGAACATAGTTGCTGAATACGAAAGTCACCCGTGGGAGATTCGTCAAAATGATGTAGATTCATTTATAAAATTTGTAAGTTGAAATTTGTAAGTTTTACAAACTGAATAAAAGGTTTTTCCCAACAGGGATTTTTCCTGAAAACTGTCTGCTTAATTTGAATGCATGTTTTACTATTTACACACTAATCACCTAGTTGCGTGTTCAAACATAAAAAGAATTACAAATTGGTGTGGGTTGATATCTGAATTTAATAGGTTAACGTCATTAGATCAGTACACCATCTCAAAATATAAATTAACAACATGATTGTACAGATTAAACTTGCCATCAATTATATCTCATATCTCTGAAATGCCTTTAAGATCCTAAGAAACTACAAGATAAATATTAACCCCTTAAAGTGTAACTTTGGAGTTAGCTAAGGAGAGTTCTTTAGTTACCTTATTACCTAAATAGGCGTAAGGACATTGTCCGTCACATTTAGTATGTTGTATACCAATACAAGTTTGTCGAAGAATTGGAAAGTGCACATCTACAATCGACGATTCGAATTTCAATTCACCTTCAACAATCATGCCCAACAAGAACGACTTTGGTAACTATGGTCAAGTTCCATTTACATTTTAAATTAAAATTGTTGGGATTTTTATAAAAAAATTAAAATATTTTTCCTTTTATGAAAAATTATTTTTGAATTATTTTAAATGGATTTTCATCTTGTCAAAAACATTTTTGTCATAAAAGATTTTTGATAACTGTTCTCAGATTCGTAAGAGTGTTGTTTTCTAAGTTCCCAAATGTTTTAAACCTTTGTAAAAAGAATCACGAGATTTGTGCCTGGTCGTTCAAACGAGATCCTATATCGTTCAAACGAGACCAGACGTCGTTTGAACAACAGGTCAGTTCGTTCGAACGAGAAGTATTTTTACCCGACATGTGACCGCCTTAAAAGATATTATAAATAAGGTGTCAGGGTTTTGTATTTCGTGTGGAGAAAATTTTGTTTTGATCAGAATATATTTTTGAGAGTTTACCTTTTGTCCAACACAATTTTGAGGGTTCAAATTTGTTTTCACAATTCACAAATCCCAGAGAGTTTATTTTCTGTGAGTTGTTTTGTGGAACCCAAACCATACTTTGCCTGAAGTTCAACCCTTGTGATAAGAACACTACAACTGGAGAGCCGAGAGCTATTGTGGAGGGAGATCCTACAAGGAATCAAGACTGTGTGTCCGAATTGGTACGGCTACGAGTGAGCCACTGCTAAGTTCTAGCTGAAGCTTTAAAGTTTTATCATAAACATCAAGCATTACACTTGAGGGAAGTTGTATGTAAGTCAAAGTTCGTGTAACCATGTAAAAGTTCTATAATATAAAAGGCTTTGCCCTGAAGAGATTTTTTCTTGAATTACTGTGTCACTTGCTTGCCTATTTTCATTTATATTTGCAAGCACATGGGCTGATTTTTAATTTAAATTTAGTTTTGTTAAATCCAAGTTTCCTAATTAAATAAGTGAATTTGCGAAATAAATCAATTAGTATCACACCGCGTTTACAAACTAGTATCAGAGAAGGTTTCACTATCTTACTGTGAATTCGTCTTTTTTGGAAAAGTCTTTGTGATATCAATTCTTTTAAAATTTGATGGATCAGTTATATAATCGGGTACCTACTTTTGATAGCAATAATTTTTCCTATTGGAAAGCTCGCATGAAATCTGCTTTAAAATCTATAGATGAGTGCGTTTGGTTGTTGGTTGAAAATGGTTGGTCTCCTCCCACCGTTACCGTTGAGAACATCACCTCTTTGAAACCTGGGTCAAACTGGACTGAGGACGATTTTGAATTATCCAATTTTAATTCACGTGGTTTGAGTGTTATCTCTGTAGCCGCCACTCTCGAAGAGTTCCATTGAATTATGACATGCACCATGTCTAAAGAGGCATGGGATATTTTAACATTGACACATGAGAGTACCACCGCTGTTAAAGAATATAAGTTGCAAAATCTTGCCACTCAATTTGAGACAATCACTATGTCAGAGACTGAGACTTTTGATGAGTTTTATACATGCTTGTCAGACATAGTCAACACTAGCTTTAATTTGGGTGAGGCAATTGATAACACGCGGGTTGTGAAAAAGATTTTGAGATCTCTTCCAAAACGTTTTATTCCAAAAGTCACTGTTTTAAAATCGATGGGGAATTTGAGCACACTTAAGTTAGAAGAGTTGGTAGGTGATCTCAGACTTACGAATTAGATATGTTTCCCCAAACTGTTAAGCCTAAAGGGGTTGCACTTAGGACACAGTAGAGATCCAGTTAGGATAAAAGAAGAGAGAGCAAAAAGAAGGAGAGTGTATGTGATTCTGAATCTGATGCCGACTCTGACATGGCCCTACTTTTCAAAAATTTCTCCTGTTTTCAAAACAAAAGAAATCCCAATAAAAAGTTTTTGAAGAAATACAAAAAGAAAGACAAGGCCAAAGAAAATGGTGAGAAAGAAAAAGAGAGTGATGATAATCTTGAGAAGATAAGATGTTTTGAGTGTGATGGGAAAGGGCACAAGTCATTTGAGTGTCCCACTAGACTTAGGAGAGAGGGAAAGAAAGTTACCATTACCGCTACCCTAAGAGATAGTGAGGGAGAAGAGAAAGAGGAGGATGATGAGTCTGAAAAAGATTTAGGACAAGGGATGATTGTTGCCTTTACTAGTCGTGTGGATACCTCCACTTTGTGCCACGATGATAGCATCCACGAGAGCGTCGATGATGAGTCGAGTGAAGATGAGAGTGAGGATGATAACGGAGATGAAAGTGTGGTCCGAAAAGCTTTTAGAAAGTTGTTTATCGCGACCATGAAGACAAAAAGGTCGAATATGAATCTAGGTCTTCGGATTTATGAGTTGAAGGAAGAGAATGATGATCTAAAAAAGGAAACATGTAACTTGACCAACACGGTGTCTAGTTTGACGACACGTGTATCCCATCTAGAGGATGATCTCGAATGGTCATGGGAGGTCCAAGCCTCTTTCGAGGACGCATCTGATAAGGTTGATAAGATGGTTCCCTATCCCATTTTGAATGATAGAGGGTATGTTGGAAAAGGTTATGATGGTGCATCCACTACTTTTAATGCACCCAAGCCTATCTCCACTTTGGTGAGTGATTCTCATGGGTGTCCGTTTAGGAAAGCTCATCCTAACATTTTTGATAAATTAATTCCTAGATCGGTTTATGTTTGCTCACACTGCAAGAAGAGAGGACACCTTAGGGAGTGTTGTTCTAAGTTGGGTTTTGTGCCACATCATGCCTCTTCACATGTTCACGCACATGCACCCACTCATGATACTTCGCTTGCACATAATGATATAGAGTTTGCCCATATTCGTGGGCAAGTAAAGTTTTTGATTAAGACTACACATGATCTAATGGATTTGGTTCAAAAGATGTCACCATCTTTGAAAATCTCCACCGCACTTCCTGGTTGCGGACTAGTCATGTTTGCTAGCATAGGGTGATTTACGTGATGTCATCTTTGCCTATTGCTAGTGTGTACCATTTGTTTTATTTTAGTTAGCATCTTTATTTGATTTTCATATTTTTTTTATTATTTTAGCACTATTTTGGTTCTCCTTGCCCATTCGAGGACCTGTTTTTTTCAAAATTTTCTCACTGGGCAAAACTGCATGTCATTCTAGATAATCTGGGAAATTTGTGTTTTTTCTCGTTTTAACGAGATTGCATGTCGCCTGAATAAGATCGCATGTCGTTTAAACGACATGGCTTCTCGTTTGAACGACCCCTGGAATTTTATTTGCAGTCCCTATTTATTCTGATTATATGTTACTGGTACTGCTGGGTTGTTTCTGAACAGTGTTTGAAAAATACAAAAATATTTTCTTTTTAGAAAAATTTTGAAAATCCAAAAAGAAGTTTTGTATTTTGTTTGCACCTTATATGAATGCACACTTAGGATGACCAAGTCACAACTTCATGCCATATGCATGTGACTTTTTGATAGTGTTTTGAGACAATAGATTGTGTCATTCATGTGCTTTACAAAGTTTGGAGCCTTTGAGATGATATAGTGTTGCTACGTACATGCACTCCTTTATTGTACACATGGACGGATTTGTTTGATGTTTGTTTTTGACAAATCACATGTTGGTTATGTGTTTTCATCTCAATTCTGTCTATTAAAATGAACCAAATGCGATAAAATAAGATAATAAAAGGTGTGCATGTTTTAAACCGTTTGTTATGAGTTTGTGTGAATTTTGTAAACGGTGAAGGGCTATGAAAGGTACACATCTCTCCTTTGAGATCAAGCCGTCGTTTAAATTGGACCTAAAAAATTGAGAAATTTTAAGTATCCGAGGTCCAAAGAGGTTTGAAAGAGCCCGAAAAAATGCATGGCAATAAAAAGAAATATATTCCAATTATGGGCCATTAGGTTTATTTACCGATTCTCCAATGTTTGAGAATTTAGATCACCTCGAAAAGAAAATATATATGAGGGAGTTTGGTTGGAGAATTAAAAATGGCTTTGCACATCCTTAAAAAGTCTTAAAAAAACATGAAATCTTTCTGGACGTTATTGGTGTGAAAATCATGTTGACTTTGATTTGTTGATTTTGATTTAAGACGATGTCATCTAAATTCAACATTTTTACACTAAAGGACTATTTTTTATGTTCATTCGTTAGGAGTACACTTATGCAACTTGCACATATGATATGATTGAGTTGATTTTCCTATCGAATTTGTTCACACCCATTCATTCCATATTCACTATTTGGTCGTCTTTGTAAAAATTCATGGTGTGTGATATTTGTTTGTTTTTATATTAAAAATTGAAAATCGAAAAATAGTATGTTTGGTTTGTTTCCCGTGACACCCCTCTATGCTTTATTGTAGTTTTTCTTTCCTTGTCTATTTCGGACAAATAAAAAGGGGGAGAACGAATTATGATTTTATGGGGGAGTTTTATGTATGGAGAGATTTGGTTATTGCCTTAATTTAATATATGTTTCTTAATCATTTCAAACTCGATACGTCACGTGGTTTTTGCTTTGTCTCATGTGTGTAGGTAAAATTGAAGATTCTTTGGATTGCACACCCTGATGAGAAAATCTTGGAGATTTGAAAAGTTGATTGTTGAAGCCAAGTTTGATTGAAGACTAGTTCAGTTTATCTTTTCACATTTGAATTTATGAGAGGGTAGATTCGTATGGGTTATTTTTTAAGTTTGATAATTCAGATAGTTTTTATTGTGTACCCACATAGACATAGGGGGAGATTTGTAAGGATATTGTCCATTACATTTAGTATGTTGTATACCGATACAAGTTTGTCAAAGCATTAGAAAGAACACATCTGTAATCGATGATCCGAATTTCAAGTCATCTTCAAAAATCATGCCCAACATGGACGACTTTGGTAAATATGGTCAAGTTCCATTTATATTTTAAATAAAAATTGTTGGGATTTTTATAAAAAATTAAAATATTTTTCCTTTTATGAAAAATGATTTTTGAATTATTTTAAATGGATTTTTATCTTGTCAAAAACATTTTTATCATAAAAACTTTTTGATAATTATTCTCAGATTCATAAGAGTGTTGTTTTCTAAGTTCTCAAAAGTTTTAAAACACTGTAAAACGAATCTCGAGATTTGTGTCGGGTCGCTCAAACGAGATCCTATCTCGTTCGAATGAGACCAGGTGTCGTTCGAACGATAGTCAGTTCGTTCGAACGAGAAGTCTTTTTACCTGACACTTCACCGCCTTAAAAGATATTATAAATTAGGTGTTAGGGTTCTGTATTTTATGTGGAGAAAATTTTGTTTTGATCATAATACGTTTTTGAGAGTTTACCTTTTCTCCAACACAATTTTGAGGGTTCAAATTTTTTTTCAAAATTCACAAATCCCAGAGAGTTTATTTTGTGTGAGTTGTTTTGTGGAACCCAAACCATACTTTGCCTGAGTTTCATCCCTTGTGAGAAGAACTCTACAACTTGAGAGCCGAGAGCTATTATGGAGGGAGATCCTACAAGGAATTAAGACTGCGTGTCTAGGCTGCGTGTCCAAATTAGTACAGCTGCGAGTGAGCCACTGTTGAGTTCTAGCTGAAGCTTTGAAGGTTTGACATAGAGATCATGAATTATGCTTGAGGGAAGTTGTATGTAACTCAAAGGTTATGTAACCGTGTCAAAGTTATAGAATATAAAAGGTTTTGCCCTAAGAGGATTTTTTCCTGAATTTCTGTGTCACTTGCTTGCCTATTTTCATTTACATTTGCACGCATATGGGCTGATTTTAATTTGAATTTGGTTTGTTTAAATATGAGTTTCCTAAGAAAATAAGTTAATTTGAGAAATAAACCAATTGGTATCACACCTCGTTTACAATATGCATTGATGAAAATACTAATGAGATCAAAGCACTATGGAAGATAAAGATCGATTATGGTTAGGGGAGGTACAAGAACTCATTAGAGTTATTGCAATACTCAACTATTCACCTCTTGATCTTCAAATAAGTGCCAATAATTCTTCTGGGAACTAAATAATGCCAACACCACCGTTTATATGACATAGTGTGGTGAATCGCTCAATAAGATCAAGGGATACCTTAGCTCACCACGTCTACTATTAATGCCAGCGAGTAGTGAGAACCTCCCGTTATACTTGCCAATTTCTGATCATGCTACCGGTTGAGTACGAGTACATTTAGAGTAAGGAGAGAAAAAGGAAGTATATTATGTTATATACACCCTCCTAGATAATGTAAGGTTGTACATGATGATACATAGTTTGCCTTGGCCTTAATGACATCTTCTAGGAAGCTAAGACACTACTTCGATGCACATAACATAGTCATCCTCAATTTTTTCTCCGTGAAGGAAGTACTTAATAAGACTAACGTCAAAAAATAAGATGACCAAGTGGTCGCTGCATTTAACCTAATTTTATGTAATCACGAACCAAGGACTCTCATCAAAGTTCAAGTCTAGGTCAATTTCATTGAAGAATTATCAGGTTGTCTAGAGGATGAGATTGTTTAGCCTAGTCCTATTTAATATATGTATAAGAGAACAGGTATGCTAAAAATCTCTATAAGATTAGATTGTCATATCCAATTCCAAATCATATTTGAGTCATAGTCTATGTTGTCCTGAAAAGCTCCATGTTCCAGACTATAAGATCAAACTTCTCCGTCTTCATTCAAAAAGATACCTCATGCCATGACCAATGAGATTGTCACTTTAGAGTAAAGGTAAAGGACTTAAAATGACTTATTTTTACCATCCATGTTTTGACATAACTTTAATAAAATTTTCTTAAATTAGAAAATGTATTAAAACTTGTGTGTGAGTTGGTTTCGATAATTTTAATAATTACACTATGTAATATACTTTTCTTATTGAACAAAATAAGTTTATAGAAAATTTCATTCTTATGTGTGCATTTTAAGTATTAGTGTTTTAGGTTGAGAATAAACATACTTATATTATTTGCCAAAATATTTTCAAAACTCTTGGATGACAAATACTTGTTTTAAATCTCTAGGCAAAGCTGTGACCTACCTTGCCACAGTGAAGATCTTCTTCGCTCCAGTGAAGGTTCCTCGCCGTGACCTACCTTGCCACAGTGAAGATCTTTTTTGTATTTTTGAGATGTCAATTGTTATCATTATAGTTTAAAGTTATTTGAAATTTGATTAATTCATCTCAATACTTGAACACAACATTTTGTAAAAAAAGTTCTTGAAGAACTTTAATTATTTTTTATATACTTAAAATACTTTGTGAGTTTATTTTGATTTTCCATACACTTTTTAAAACTTCTCTCAACCTTTAGGACTCTCACATCATAGGAATTTATATCTATAATAGTGGATTTTTCTTTGTTCCTTTTGGAACACAAAAAGTTTTCTTCAACTTTAAAGAAAATTTAAAGATTTGGTGCAAATACGATATTATCAATAAGAGTTGACACCTATGACACTACGAGTGGTCGTAGAGCGATACGTATTTCTCTTACAGTTAGAATGTAGAAAAAGTTCCTTGTCGAGGTTTTGCATCATTGAGTCTAGGAGAGGTTCAAGTTGTTAAGTCATTTCTCCCTTTTGTAAATCTTTACCTATATAGCGGAAGGTGTCGGTTTGGCCCGAAGTTTTTCCTGCAAGGATTTCCCCCCCATATATATCCTTGTCTCAAGTGAATGATTTACTGTTCGCATTTTGATTTATCCTATATGATTCATGAACATATATTTTTAAGTTAAATAAACTTGTAAATCACTATCTTGTCACTTAGACGCTAAGATTATATTTTTTCAAGTTTTTATTAAAGCAAAAATTAACTATATTTGGGTAATAATTTTTAACTTGGGTAGTCCCTCTCTACACGTACATCCCTTAATATGTTCAAATTCAGTTTGGGAGGCTAATTCTTCTTAAAGCCTGTAGACCTTCGAAAGTGAAGGTTGCTCATGAATGGAATAGCCAATGAGCATGTCATATTCATTAAAATTGTTCCTAAAGCTCCATTTTTGAACATAAAGTTCGATTAGGACTCAAAGGATCCAATAATAAAGCAATGTATGTGGCCATGATAGTCTCCACCTTAAAGAGAATTTAAAATTTGGCAAAAGACATTACCATCCAATGCGACTCACATCTAATCCCTAAGAAGATGAACAGTGAGTAAAAAGCAATAATTCTAAGAAAGATTGCCTACCATGACAAAGAAAATAATTCTCAAGGCCTTTAAATTGGCAGCAATTAAATAATTATCGAGGAACTGCAATAGTCACGCTAATTCCTTAGCAACCATGACCTCAGATAGTGATAAAAATTTAAAAAGGATAATTGAAGTGGAGTAAATTGAGAGAGATATCATAGAGGAGCCTGATCTAAAAATTATGGAAATGGATATTGACTACATTATTAACTGGATGAACCTAATTATGACTTACCTTAAAGGTCAAATTATACAGGTTCATTCTAAACTCGGAAGGAAGCCTCTAGATATGGTTATTCACCAGACCTCTCCTTAAGTGTCTTCCCCCCCAAATGGAAGAAATCGTGAAGCAGGGTCACAAATAGAGTTTTGGCATTTGTGCTTATGTCCCATAACTATCATACATGGAGATTTCATAAGGGTAATTGAGATCATACATGAAAAAGATATTATAAAATTTGTTTAGAAGTGTGTCAAGTAACAAGACTTTTCCCCTATCACCAGGTAACCGAGAGGTTACTTGAATCCATTACTTTAAATTAACCCACTCCCAAGGGTTCCGAGCGATTACAAGTTTGACATCATGACGATCGACTACTTCATTAAGTAGATAAAAGTATATACCCTTATGCATATCAGAGAAAAAACATTTTAGGATATTTATTTAAAGGAATAACAAATTTAAGATCCTAGGAGACCTCGTGTTAGATAATTAGACCAATTTTAACGATGATACATATAGAGACTTCTATATCGGGTACGTAATTCTCAACCACTATGCAATAATGGTCTTCCCTCAAATAAACTTATATACTGATATCTCCAATAAGACCATACTTACATCAAGATACTAGAGAAAGCTAAAAACAAGTGGATTTACGAACTCTCCATTGTCCTTTAGGTGTACATGACAAACCCAAGGTGATAAATTAGATAAACCTCATTAACACTCTCTTTTGTTATGGAGACAATCATCCCGTTATAATTGACCTCCCGAGTTTGAGGTCTAAGATTTATGATTTTGCTAAAATAAATACCGAGTAGCCCATGAGATGGACATAAATGAAGAAACGAATGAGAAATCTCTCACCCACCAAGAGACCTACCCGTAACATATTTCTAAATAACACAATAAGAAGGAAAAAACTATAAATTTATCATTGATGACGTGGTGCTCAAAAAGTTTCTATAGGGGAAAAGAATCCCTCTGATAATAAGTTATACCTAAATCAGGAGGGCCCAATAAAATGGAATCAATCAGAAAAATATGTTTATATCACTTAGAGAAGTTATATTAATTGACCCTGTCATGGAATGCCATGAACCTAAGAAGTTTTATCATTAAGAGATTGAATAAATTTAGTTTAGTGATTCTATGAAGTCAAATGTTTAAGTTTAGATTACGAACAAAATGTCGGGATCCTAGCTTCAGTGCTATTATATCCTTATTACTAAGTATATGTCATTGGTGATGTTTAAATTTAGCACATAGTTCATTTATTGGGCTAAGTTTGCCTAAAATAGTTTAACCAGATCAAGATAAAATTAAACAAGACTATATAGGGAAAAGTGTTCCCAAAATAAGCCAAACCAATAATGAATAGATCAGAAGATCCTAAAGGGGGATAATTCTTCCTAGAATAGGCTAGACTAATCTAGAATATATTAAAAAATCTTTAAAATGGATGAGTTTGGCTAGAATCGTCCAAACTGATCTAAAATAAATTAAACAATACTAAAGACGACTCAATCTTCCTAGAATATGCCAGATTAAACTGGAATAGATATAATAATCCCAAAGAGGGATAAGTTTGCCTAAAATATTCCAGACTAATGGAGAACGCATAAAATAATTCTAGAATTGGCTAAGCCTACTTACAATGGGTAATACTGGCATATACGATAATCGTCATATCCTGAGAATATTAAGTGAACCTAGAATAGGATAGGTCAAAAAAAGATCAAACTAACCCAGTAATAAAAACATGACCATGAAAGGCCTAATGTGGATCTGAAATGACAAACAAAACACAAGGTAAAAAGGTCAACCCAAGTAATTAATAGGTCATATTAGACACTTGGATATAGTTTCTCAAGTACAATAGATTAATTAAGTTGTTATTTAGTACCAGCTTAATGTTGACAATGTTAAAATAATGTTAACATTCAAATACTGTGTTATCTACCAAATTCCATTATCTAAGATACATGTTAGGTAAGTTAGTTAGAAATATTGGTTTGTCTAATTTTGATCGATTTTACAAGTATGTGAACTTGACCACATACCTACTCTTAACTTATTTATCAAGATTCGTATGTCATAAGGTTTTTCTTTTACCCTTATAGTATTATAATAGTCCATACATAAGTTAAAGTGAGAAAAATACATACATAAACAAAGATTTTTTATTATTAAGTAAACCGGCCAGAGGCTTATATTGCTTAAATTGAGAACAAAAAATTGCCAATGGCCTTACATCCATTAAATAAAAAGAAAAATAATGATATCAAGCTTCGGGGGTAGTTTTCCCCTCACCCTACCATTATTCCAACGGATCTTGATTTGACCATTAATAGTGGGGTTTGCATTGACCTTATCCATCTCTTAATCCTTACCCATATCCAAGGAAATCTCTCCTTCTCTTAGAACTTGGGGTAGGCACAAGAGGGTACTCATCTTAAGTTTTTCCACCATCAGGGATATTGCCCCTCTTTATTCCTTTTATCCAACTATTGTGGAAAGAGATCAAATTATAATAGTAAAACTTACGGGAAACATTCCTAACACCCCAAGCTTTATTATTAGCAACATCAAGACAAGTCTGTATCATATACTTCCATGCTTCGTCTTTTGAAGGAGATAATTCCTCTCAATCAACAAAAATAATTTTACAACTTAATGAAATTTTAGTCATTTGAATTCTAGGCAAGTTAAAGATCCTCACTCTCCTTCAAAATATTTTCATTAAAACTATAGATTTATTCATACAGGTCAATCAGACCAACGATCTTATTCTCCTTCTCGAAGAGATAGTTGCTTTGCTAGATCCTGTAGAATGTTATTCCAGTCAGTCAAATGACCAACCATTTCACCCGACTCCTAAATAAACTATATTGATTAAAAATTATTAAACTAAAATGGTTGATCAGGAGACATAAACCCAAGATAATTTATATTTTTTTAATAAAGTAAAAATGGAGAATATATTACTAGTTGTATCCCTTGCATAAGAATGTGTCCATCCTAGTGTGTTTTTAAGGACGACATGTCAACAAAAAGCATAATGCATCTGCTCAAAGCATAACTCACGTCGACATTCTCCTAAGTCGAGTCAATAGTGGTTATGGCTCCTCCACCTTTATGAAAGTATCTTATATGAGAGTCAGTTTTATAATTGCTCAATGTATTTTTATTTTGGCTTATCTCGTTACATATACACCTCACCTACACGACTACTTCTATGGATTTGAAGACTTTTGGAAGATTGAAGAATCGTTCCTCCCAACAACTTTCAAAAGAATTATGGTAGTTTGGTAAAGAATTTATTTTTCGAAGGGATAACCTTTTAGGAGTTCGTATTTCCAAATGTTATATAAATTATTTTAAGAAAATTTTTCGAAATTTCGACGCCTCGTTATAACAAGTTAGATATATCGTTCGAACGAGAATCACAGGGTCATTAGAATGAGGTTCCCATGATCGAAGGAATCGATTTTTCATCCTTCTCTGGAATATTATTCGATAGGTTGTTGAAAGAGGATTCGAATGAAAATGGGTATGCATTCTAAGAAGGTACCAAGTCCCTCAAACGAGAGTGCAAAAATTTATTTTTAATTAGATCGAATCCAAAATTTATTTATTGGAAAGCTGGGACGAGGTCTGCTTTAAAATCAGGCTTATATGTGAAAGAAGGTAGACACCACCCACTGTGACCAGCGACAATGTCAAAATTATTAAACCCTTCATGCTTGGACGAATGATGAATTTAAATGGAGTACTTATAACTCTCAAGGATTAAGTTCTATTTTGAACCCGTCATACCTAACGATTCCTGTCGCATTATGATGTGCACCACATCTAAGAAGCTTAGGATACCCTCCAGCTCACTCACAAGGGTACCAATGCTATGAAATCTTCTAAGCCATAGAACCTGACCACATAATTTGAGATGATTACCATGCTAGAGTTTGAGTCATTTGATGAATTTTATGTAGGTTTTTCAGGCATAGTAAATTCTAGTTTTTAACTTTGGTGAGAAATTCCTGAGATGAGAGTTGTTAAAAAGATTTTGAGATCCTTTCCAAACTATTTTATCCCTAAAGTTATTGTCTTGAATTTGTTGGGAATATTGGATACTCTTAGGTTAGAAGAACTTGTACGAGACCTTTAAACTTATGAAATTGATATGTTTTCCAAAACTGTTAAAAAAGGAAATAGAGAATGATTATAAGGCTCAATCCAAAAGAAGAAAGAAAAAGTTTATGATTCTGAGTCTGAATTTGATTTTGAGTTGGACAATTTTCCTTTTTTACAAAAAAAAATTCAAATTTAACAAAGAAAACTCTTTCGAAGAAAATATTTTGAGAAAAATAAAAATGAGAATGAGGGCTTGAATGTTTGTGAGAAATATGAGGTGAGGGTTTCCCCACTGGACGCGCCCCTATATGGCTATCATCTTCGAGGGCCTATCAAAAAAGACAACTTGGGAACCAACCAAACGTCGGGAAGCGGCCATATGCCTGCGGGATAGTCATGACTACACCCAGAATCACCTAACCAGCGTAGTACAATAAACGCCCATATGGCCTAGAGACTATATTCACCCTGCATTCATTAGCCAGGGGGCTTCACCACGCGCGCGCAACTTCCCTTATGATATCGATTTAGAGAGGTGTGTAATCATAAATTAACATTTATGAAAAACATTACTTTTTCCTTTTGAAAACATTCACTTTTACATTTTCAAAATCATTTGTACTCATTCATTTAGTACCACATATTAGCATATGTCTTTCTTATTCTTAGTGTCATATTTTTATTAATGACTTAAAACCCGAAGTGCCATTATCCTCAAACTAGCCTCCAAGAGTTCATATAATTTCATGAACCATAAAGTGAGTCTTCATCAATAATAGACTCCTAAAGTCCCAATATTTACATTTAATCTCTAATAAACTTTTAGGTTAACTTCCTATATCATGCGGACATTAACCTACAAACACTAGCCCTCGGGTAAGCCCAATCATCCCATTTTTTTCTAGGACATTAGTCTACCCAACTCAACCCTCTAGGAACTCATTTTACTTCCCAAAGGAAGGGTCCTAAACCTCGGACCTAAAAGAAAAAGGGCTAAAAACAAACTAGGAAAAATCTCACAAAAACAGGGCAACCGAATCGATTCGCCCAAAAAGCGAATTGATTCGGTGAGAAAACCCAACTTTCTACAATTGTCCGAATTAATTAGGCCTTAGCTCGAATCGATTCGGTCTCCCAGACTTGTAACCCCCCCTTATCCGAATCAATTCGCCCCTAGGGCCGAATCGATTCGGTCCTGCAGTTTTGCCCGATTTGGGCTACGGGTTGAAGAACCCTAAAATTCCAAAACCCCCAAATCCTTGGTTTTATCCAACATCAACAACAACTAATTCTCCCAAATTATTTCTACACGATTAGTAACTAATATATATTCCTCAAATCAAGTTAAAACTAAGATTTAAGGGTTAAATCATCAAAATCAACAAAGAACCCATTTAGGGTTTAAATCTCCAAAACTTAACTATACATGCAATTTATCACATTAAATCAACATCTAGCAAGTAAGAAACTTTCCTCGAGGTTGTAGTCTCGGATCCTCCTCCAGTAGCAACGAAATCCGGCCTCAAATCTCCATTTTTCTCTCTTTCTCTCCATTTCTCCCAAGCTCTCTCTTCTCTCTCTCTCTCTCTCTCTCTCTCTCTCTCTCTTGGCTTCTAACACAAGATTGAGGAAATAAAAGGGGCGGGAAGAATTAACCGGGTTATAAACATAAATTCCCCTCTTTTAAGTGTTAATACACAATTAAAATGACTCGTATCCACATAATTGAGTCATACCCCACAAAAAGTGCCCAAATCTCAAAAACACAACTTGGCACATATTTCGACTATCTCGACTAGTCTAAAAACAACCGCACCCCCTATTTTGGCATTCGGAGTTATGTGAACTATTTTTATTTTCTAAATTCATTTTTATTTCATTAATTGTACCCAACTTAAAGTATAGGTCATAACCGTCGTTTTACATACAACGACACCATACATCACAATATAATGCTATTTACCTTCTCATAACGGTAAATAGACAAAGCATAGTAAATATTATCCCTAAATCTCACGCGAAATAATATTTACTCCAACTTCCCCTATTTTATAAAATTAGTCCATCGGGCAAAATAGTATAAAATAGTCGCTCAAAAACCTGATTTGTTACATCTAACACTATATAAATATCGTGAAAGTATAAAAAGTCTTCTAAAGGTGTCAACGAGTTTGTTTCTAGATCTACTTTGGGATATACATAACCAGTGGCGGACCCATGATATTAGTCAAGGGGTGCAAAAGTTTCGAGTAGTTTTACAAGGGGTGCAAAAGTTCCTAGCCTATGTGATACTCATTTACAACTGGTGAGATGGAATAGCCACTTATTTGAATGGGCAGTCAGTAAGCAGGTCTGGCATGTTGGATATGCCTCCAAATCGTTTTTCGATTTAAAAAAAAATAATGGTATCATCTCAGGTACAGGTGCTTCAATTCAGGTGACCGGAGAATCAATTCAAAAAATTCAAAATAGGAAAGGGATCCCACAAAATCAGGAAATTTGAGGAGTTTGTTAGAAAAGTGAAAAAAGTAGTTTAAGAAACTTATTTGACAAACCTCCTTTGTTGACTAGAAAATCTTCAACAAAAAAAAGAAGTGTACTCCACAGGATCCGGAAGTTAAAATGGAGATTACCCCCAAGGATCCGAGAGTTCAAATATCTGAAGATTTAGCTAATGATTCAGCTTACCCAAATAAGAAAAATCGAAGCTATATTCATCATTTAATTCAACGCGGTTCTATCATATTAAGAGAAGATAAACTTGTTTTGTGCAATGATCAATTTGAGACTTCATCGTCTGATGAAGACTCTAAAAGTGATGAAGATCCTTCAGAGAATTTTAATGCAAGTGACGAGTTATTCCAAGTGAATCCTATTGGTGTACAAATTCACGACGACTGCGGTATTGATTTATTCGTGGATCTCCCCAAACTTGATTCAACATCTGCGGTGGATTCTGATTTTATCTCGAATGATGTAAATTCTACTGTGAAAAATGACAATTGAAAAGTCGTCCGAAAGCAAACGCGTTCAAGAAATCATAGAATCTAAATTCGTTTTAAATTGGCTTTAGATTGTTATTTCTTTTTTGCAAGGGTCCTGCATTAGCGCTTGTTCCCTTGGATAGGCTTTTTCTCCACCTATGAATAAAATATTTTTCTTTTAAAAAAAATATTGAAAATTAAACTAAATTAACATTTTACATTTTAACATTGAACTGAAAAATTAAACTAAATTAACATTTTACATTGTTGAACTTTCACAGTTTAACCTAATTAAAAAATAAACATACTCTAGAAAAAATTAAACTGAATATATTGAACTGAAAATAATAAACAATTAAAATTTATTGAAGTGAAAAAAAAATTATTTCATTTAAACTTTAAAAGTTACTTGTATTGTTGAGTGAAAGAGGTGATGTTTGTCAGGAAAAGCGAGTGAGGGCTCCGGTTGGGCTGTTGTCATTAGAGGGAGAGAGGGAAAGCGGGGTTGCCAGCGACTTGGGTTGGGTAACAAACGAACAGTGGCGGCCACTTGGACTGAGAAGGAAGAGAGAGCATAGGAAAATAAAAAATAAAAAATGAAGGTGATATTTTTTTTTTAATGAAACACACATCTGATTAGATACATAGTGTTAGTACTTTTGCTAAAAACAATGAATAAAATTTTAATTACTAATCACTTTGACTGCGATTGGTTTAATTTTTTTTTTAATATTAATCTCGACTGTCCCCTTTTACCTATACCTAACATAGTTTTGGAAGACATGTGGAAGTCGCGGGATGAAGACACCAATATGAGTAGCTCATACATTTTATTAGCTAAGCAAAATAATTACCTTCAGTCATTCAATTTAATGTTTTGCTTAGTCAGATAATTAATATGTTTGCTTGATTTAAATGATACAAACCTAATCATTATTCCAAGCTGCACAAGAAATGTGTGATAAAGACGAATCATAAAACTGCATGGTCAATATCATAAAGGTGCTTAAGTTTAGTTCTAAGCAAATAATGACAATTACCCCTCAACTCGTTTCAAATATGCCCAGCAAGTTGATACCTTTTCTATGACTCGAAAAAAGGGTCGAAAGGAACAGATCTCATGCAACATGTACGGGAGTTTGATGTAATAATTCCTCAAAAGTGAGAAATTATTTATTTATTTATTTTCTTTACGGTATGCCCAAAAATTAAGAGAGATAATATCTTGGGTTTTAGTTTCATCTACAAAGATGTATTTAAGTTTCACTCTCGTGTATTTTTAAAATTATAAAAAGTCCCATAATCATTCAAGATCGTCTATAACTTCTCTGTGATCACTCATCATTCTCTTTATAGACAATAGGACCAATAATTAAAAAAATAAAAACATTGGAGGAGTGACAAATATATCTTTATAAATATGACTAAATACTTAAGATCTCAGAGATCATACCACATGGTGTCCGGACCCGCATAAGCGCACCTCGACTAATTCACGTTCGCTGTTCGTGACTTCTGCTGGCCAAGTATTATTTTAACAGTGTCGAGGATCAAATTGGGAGCCGAACTCAATCCACCTCTAAGAATGTCTACGCTTGGTTAATTTAATTAACGTTTGGTGCAAGTCTTTTATTTTATTCCCCCCCCCCCCCCCCCCCCCCCCCCCTCAAAAAAAAAAAACTTTCTTATGTTATCATACAACATAAATCCTACTAAAAAAACTAAATTAAATCATAAAAACTAAACTAAACCAATAAAGCTTATCCTTAAATCCTAAACCTTAGCAAAAAAAAAAGGAAAAAAAAAATCCTAAAATCCAATCCTAAACAAAACAAACACAATTAAAGGAAGTATGGTATGTCTCTAGAATATTTAGAAATTGAAGAGATGGAAACACTAAAACAAATTTAGCAATAAGCTTTCATGAAAAAATGTACCTGTATGCTTTCTTCTAAATACCTCCCACAACCTCACTAGATCAATATTAAGAAAGAAAATGATATACGTACAAAGTTTTTACACCAAAAGTGATTTATCAAATGTATTAAACTGTTGTACACTAGTGCAGATACAACAGATATAACGGTTTAATATATTTGATAAACCACTTTTAATGTAAACACTTATACACATATCATTTTCCTATTAAAAAATAAAAGTTACATTCTGAGTCCAAATGTACTTATACTACAGTTTACATACTTTGTGTCCTAAAATATCTGTTATGCTTCACAACACCCAAAATGAAAAAAAATAGAAAAATAAGTTGTTTAGCAATTTAATATCTTAGAGTGGCCGAAATTATGTTTTTTTATCTTTATACACCTTAGATGTACTTGTATAAAGTATAACTACATAATAAACCTTAAAAAACTTGAAGCCCTGAAAAAAAAATCATAAACCCTAAAATAAACGAAGTCCTAAACCTTACAAAACTTTCCTTCGAAAATGAAATTGTCAAAAAAAAAAAAAAAAGACAAGTGACTTTTTCGAATATTAAAAAATTAGGTGAACTAAATGAAAAATGTACGTAACTTCTAATTATTAAACATTAATTGTCCCCAACCCTTCACTCGTATAAAGTTTTAAACTCAAAAACATCTGTATTTTCAGATTTCTTTGACCAGCATCATAAATTCCTGTTTTATTTCTGCCCCAGTGGACCACAACTTATTGTTTAATCAATGATAAAGTTAATACACATCATACGAAAAACAAACAATAGTTGAAACAAAAATCCATGTAGAAAAAACATACAGGATATACATGTGAAGAAAAGTTGACCCACACTAGAAATCAGAAGATTTTAACATGTGAAGAAAAGTTAAAATATGTCTACGATAAAACCCCTCACTTGAATGCACAAAAAATTATCATAACGCCACAGGATTGTTGAGAGCCGACTGTTTAATTGGTGATATTTTATGTGAGCGATCTCCTCGTAAACACACACTCAAGAAAATACTGAAATCGATTCGCTCCATGCGTCTAACCAAAATATGATAATAATTTATATCTTCTGTTTTTTTGGGTGTGTGTTATATTTGGTTGGGTTTGTATTCCCATCCAGAACTCCATAGGCAATTTATCATTTTAAGTGTTACAGAAAATTCAAACAAAACACACAATCTCAAGAAAAATATTAAATGAAAAGACACTCGTACAAGTAGGAGATTTACATGTTTCGATCAAGATTGATCTAATTCGCGGACGTAGCAACGGGTTATTATTATTGTGACAAGCAGATCCTGGACAATTTAAGGTTACAACATGTTGTAGTTTTTTTTTTTCAAAACCGAAGTTTATTCAAAACCAGGTTATTTACAAGTAATATTCTGAGCTGCAGACCGAACAGACTGGACACGACTCTGATCATTATTTTTAAAAGTAACTAAAAATTGGGGTACAAATGAGAAAATAGTAAAACAAAACGGACTGAAAACAGACATAACAGCAAGAGCGTCGGCACAAGTATTGACTTCACGAAAACAGAGGCTGAACGTGACACGATGGAACCTGGTGAGAGCGTCATATATGGCGCGGGTCAAATCCATGTGGGCTTGGTGCTTGGTTGATTTCCCGGTAATCATATAGAATGCAGTTTGGCAGCTGGTTTCGATTTCAATACATTTTATTCCCACATGAAAAGCGAGCTCAACCTCGATTTTCAAAGCCCAAAGCTCCGCTGTCAATGATGACACATAACCAAGATTACGAGTAAAGCCGAAGAGGAATTGGCCCTAGGAATTTCTTGTAAGGCCGCCAATGGACACAAGGCCTGTGAAGTGGGATTTTGCTCCATCAGTATAGCAATTACAGAAATGGTGGATGGGTGGAGTCCAAGCAATAAGAAACTGCTGGTGGACCACCTCCAAATGGGGTTGTTGTATAGCGCAGGTGTGGAGGAATTGAACAAGCTGGTCAGACACCGAATGGTAAATAAAAGATTTAATGATTGACTCATGCCAGAAGAGAGCCTCATTGGGCGTGAGCCATAAGGCCCCGAGGAAGAAAAACAATCTCACTGCGTGAATGGGGCTTGGGGGGTTCCCACACCGCGCTGCTAAACTCCGAAGAATTGGTAAAGGAGTGGGGTGTTAGAATTATTAAATAATTATTTATTAATTATAAAATTTGGCCAAATTTTGTAATTATACATTAAGTAAATTATTTCTCCTAAATTAGTGTGGTCCAAATAAGGGGACAAAATTGATTAAATCAATGGGATTAATCTTAGAAAATTATTCCAAGAGCCACATGACTTTTGGTATGTTTGTGAGTCACTTTGGCTACTTTAGTAAAAAGTAGATGATGAGTTTAAATGAAATTTTGGATCCCCTTACACCCTATATATAGTGAACCAATCTCCATCAATTGGTATAAAATAACACACAAAATATATCTGGCTTAGGAAGGGAAAATCCGTTTTTCCAAATTTTCCCATAATTTAGAATTCTGGCCATTTTCTAAGAGCATTTTTGGAGCTTGAAGAAGAGCTAGAAACTTTTGAAAGTTGTTCTTGAGGAACATCAACTGCAACAAACAAATCGAATCTCTATGAAAAAGATAATTTTTCATAAAGTTTGTAATTAAAATTAAAGTGGTGATTGCATGAAAATATTAAATATCCTATAAGAATTAAATTGATGTTATATATAATTCTTATTCATGTTAAATTATTATTTACATGGGGTATCAGAGATACGATTAAGAATTGTCATGCTATCCCGCGGCGGATTTAAAAGATCAAACTATATATGTTGATAAACTCTGTTTTAACGTTTAAATTCCGTACTGATTTGTTTATCATGATTATTCGTATTTCGTGATTATTTTAACGTTTAATTAAACACTGATTTTTTTTTATCATGATGAACCGTATTACATGTTAAATTATGTAAGAAATTGTTCTTATGGACCTTAGCAATTATGTCAAATTATTAAGAATTTTTTTTTACAAATCTGGTAAGAACAATTTTATTTGATGTACTGGGACCATATATATGTTGTTTTGTATTATTTTAACGGTTTTGTAATCCGTTTTTATCAACACTACAAATTTCAAGCAATTATGGAACAAAAAATTTCAAAATGCGCTTGCGGTAAATAGTGTTTTTATCCCCGAACTTGTTCCGAATGCGATGAAACTTGGTAGTCTGATTGGAAACGGGCCAGAGACCATTTTTCACCACCTTCCGTCGTGATGTAAACTGTTTTTCGGCGATCTGAGGTCGTTTAGGCCCTCAAAATTCTAATTTTGCCATTTATGGTAATAATCTCGGGGGGAGGTGTATATCTCACTCCATAATATTTATTTTTGAATTCCGTTGAAAGCTTTGAGACTATGGAGTATTTTTCTACGGATTCATGATGCTAACTCATTTTTTTTCCGTTTTTGGCAAAATTTCATATTTTTCGTATTTTATAAGTGATGCATCTAGAACTGTTTTATAAACATTGTTCTAGTTATCCTATTTTAGTTGAATATCTGTGCTAAACACAGGCCAACATATTTCATATGGAAGGATATTAGACTTGTGTTGATTTAATAGTCAAATTTTTATGAGTCTCGTGTCAAACACAGTCCAATGATTCATAACGTTGAATATTAAATATATTAATTTTTTAATTTATATATTCATTTTTTAAGAGTCTCCTGTCAACCACATGCAATGTCTCATATAGTTGAATTAGTTGATATTTTTTATTAACGCGTCTCGTGCCAATTATGGGTCAACGACTCATTAAGTCAAATATCAAATTTATTGTCCATTTTAAAGTTTGTTATTGTATAGATTTAATCAACTTTAGAATTATTGATTGAATATAGAATTATCCAATAATGCGCTTGTTAAATCACAATTTTCTATGTTAAAAATTCAATAAAAATATTGTGCTTTTATGGTTTTGTGATTTAATATTAAAGGGCAACTTATAATACAATTTATTATAATTATGACATAATTTTTTTGACAATTACATATATTCATTTCCTTGCAAATCTTAGTTAAGTGTGTTATATTATTTTTTAATTAGAGTAAGCATTTTGCAGTGAATCTTAACTTGTTTTCTCAAGCCTCAATCATCTCAAAATTTGACGGAACTAATTTGTCGAAATGGTGCGAGCAAATTGAGTTTAGCCTTGGTGTTTTGAACCTTGATGTAGCACTTTTTACCGACGAACCTGTTACTATTACTGAACAAAGCATTGGGGATGATGTGATAATTTATAATACATGATCAAAATCTAATAGGCTTTGTCTCATGTTCATAAGAATGTGCATTGCAAAAAATGAGAAAACTTCCCTACCTGAAACTACCAACGTGAAACATTATCTAACGAATATTAAGGATAGGTTTCACACTGCTGATAAATTAAATCCCTAGCTGGGAAACTTATGGCTGAATTGACCACTATGAGGTTGGATGGAACTCGGACCATGAACACGCACATTATTGAGATGACCGACATTGCTGTAAAACTGCGGACTTTAGGCTATGTAGTGGACGATTATTTCTTAGTCCAATTTGTCTGAAACTCCTTGTCTTCTGATTACGGGTCTTTACAGATTCATTATAATACCATTATAGATAAATGGAATGTTAATGAACTACAAATCATGTTAATTCATGAAGAAGGACGTATCAAGAAGCAAAGTGGTAAGGTACCTAAATTGCAAGTGACAAATGTGGTGGTCCATAAAGGATCTAATAAGTAAAAGAAAGGAAAGGGCATCAAGCGAGGTCCTGGTCCTTCCAACAATGATCCTGGTCCGTCACACCAAAAGCAAAAAAAAAGCAAAAGTCACATGTCACTTCTGTCATAGGAATGGGCATATTCAGAAAGACTCCATTAAGTGTAAAGCTTGGTTTGGAAAGAAAGGTAAGCCTTGTGCTTTTGTTTATTTTGAATCAAACTTAATTGATGTTCCTTCTAACACATGGTGGATTGTGAAGCACCTTATACCTTTGACTTGCTTAAGTCTGCATTGTATAAGTGCTCAACTAATTTGGAAATATTGACAAAATTGGTAGTCCATCCTAGAATCCAAAAAGCCTCAGAACCTATCTCTCTAATCCTCTTCTATAATCCATGATGGTATAAAATGAATCACACAACACACAATTAGAAGTGCATACATGTGTTAATACTGCCTAAAATTGAGTTTGTGTTTAATTCCCCTTGAATTGGAGCTTTAATATTTTTTGGAAAATTTTTAAATATTTTTAAACCTTTTTAAACATTTTTTAAACATTTTTTAAATAAATGTTATTATTAATAAAATGGGTTTATAAAATGTGTGGGGTTAATATAATATTTTGGAAACTTCATTTTTCACTGAAATGTTTGGTTGGGTACGATCTCAAAGCGCTAGAGACTTCAGGGTGATGTTTTATAATTAGTTTGATGCGCGTGTGAGAGCCACTAACAAGCCAACACTTGTCATCCTCCGGGTGAATGTATTTGTGTTTGTTATGTGAGAGGGTTGGATGGATGATTGTTGATCGTTGGATCATTCCTAATCTAGGGTCTGCATGTGTTCTTGGTTAATCCCGGTGCTATCCATATGAACCAATCAGAATTATTTTAATCCACCGTTGTTTTATAACCTTTGGATCAAGTCAAACCTAGCAAGACTTGATCTCAGCCCTTGATTTGCCTCAAACATCCAGAACCTTCCCTCAGCCCTATATATACCCTTCACTTCTCAGCCTTACAAGACTTTTGGGCATTCGTCTTTCTGAGAGAAAAAAAATAAGAGAGAAGTGAGAGAAGAGAGAAGAGAGAAAAGAATAGAGAGAAGAGAGAGAAAGGGAAACCTGTTAGCCAAACCCTAACCCTAACCCTAAACAGTTCATCTTCTCCGAAACAAACCTTCGTACATTCAATCCCAAACACAACCTGAGTGTTTGAAAGAGAGAGTGGTTTGTTCTTGTGTTGCCGTAACCTCTTGATCTTTAGATCTTGTACACAACTTAAACATTTGTGTGAAGATCTAGTTTCTCTTTCATAGAAACGTTAGATCTACATACTATATGTTACATTTTCACTAGATCTGCATTTTTTATACTTGATTTAATAAAATCTTACTGATTTGATTTTTAAAATGTTTTCTGGTTTCTTTTCTTACGAAACTTAATCCTGACCTAGTTGGATTCGCACTTGGAGGGTTTTCAATCTCATAAATGTTTTCAAAAGAGATTGATTAAGGTCTTGACTGATTTCTGAAGTAAGATCTCCGTGGAATCTGGGTTATCTTTAAAGGTCAAAAGGATTTGAGTTCTGTGAGAAAGAAATAAATTAAAATCACTGCATATAGACTTTATATGTAATTTACTAGGACTGTTTGTAAATCTAAGTGTGTGTGAGTTCATGCATGTGAATAGGGGTCACTTCACAAACACTTAACACACTACTACACTGGAAGTGTTGTGTTTAAGGTCTGAAATCATTGAGTCGACGTAAAGAAGCTAAATCAAAGGAAGTTAGCAAACTGAAGAACATCATCAACAAATCAGATTTATGAGAAGTTAGAAGGACACCAAGGGGGTATATTCCTAAACTTAGAATAGGTTTATTTGTGTGCTTGCATGTTGTATTGTTTGTAACTGATTTTTGTTATTAGTGGACTTTTGTTTTTGTGACTTAGAAGTCACCGTGGATGTTTCTTCTGTTGGGAGAGGTTTTACCACGTTAAAATCATTGTGTTGATTATCTTCATCTACTCATCTCATTCTCTAAGTGTGCTATATTTTTGAAACTGCCTTACTTTTAAATACTGATTACACAATCTTAATTACTCTCGTACATAAGTTTCTTTGTAAACACATCTTGTTTATAATTTTTATTTTCAAAAGAAAAGGGTTTCTTCAACAAATGTTCGGAGTTGCTTATACAGTTTAACCTTGAGTTAAACGGCATTAGCGACGTTTTTCAGATTGATTCTGGTTCTACATGTTATGTTTCAAATACTATGCAGGGCTTCCTTTTAATCCGAAAAATAAAGTCAAATGAAGATTTTCTTTACATGAAAAAACCAAGCAAAAGAAAAAATTGAAGCAATAGGAGTTTTTCGGTTAAAATTACAATCTATCCTTTATTTGGATCTTGAAGACACTCTTTTTGTACCCATGGTTTCAAAAATTTTAATTTTCTTGTCTAAACTCTCAATAAGAGGTTTCTCTTTTAACTTTCAGGATAATGGTTTTACTTTATATAAGAATAATTCTGTTTTTCGCTTGGGTTTCTTATCGAATGATTTATTTCAAATTAATCTTGATACTAACTTTTTGGAATCCTTATTTACACTACATATTAATGTTGGAACTAAACGTAACTCATTTAACGAGAATTTTGCTACTTGTGGCATAAAAGATTAGGACACATTTCGAGAGAGAGAATGGAAAGGCTTATTAATGATGGAATTATTCCTGATCTAGATTGTCCGATTTTGGTGCATGTGTGGACTGTATTAAGCGTAAACAAATCAAACACACAAATAAAGGAGCCACAAAAAGCACAAAACTTCTTGAAATTATACATACAGATACTTTTGGTCCTTTTGATGTTCCTTTCAATGATGGAAAAAAATACTTTATCACTTCTATAGATGATTTTTTGCGATATTGCACATTGTATTTATTAAATGATAAGTCTCAATCAGTTAATGCAGTTGAAGTTTATATTACAGAATTAGAACAAAAATTGGGCAAAAAGGTGAAAATCATTTGATCGGATAGAGGTGGTGAGTTTTATGGGAAATATGATGAATCGGGGTAACGTTTCGGTCCTTTTGCCAAACTCCTTGAACGTTTGAGTATTAGTTCACAATACACAACGCCAGGTTCACCTTGGCCAAATGGTGTAGCTGAAAGGCGCAATCGTACTCTTATTGAAATGGTGAGGAGTACGATAAATAGAACTCATTTACCTATATTTTTGTGGATGCATGCTCTTATGACTGTTTCACGTATCTTAAATAGGCCTCCTAGTAAGGAAGTTCCAAAGACTCCTTTTGAACTTTGGAATGATTGGAAACCATCTTTAAGTCATTTTCGCATATGGGGATGTACAGCAGAAGCATAAATTTATAATCCACCCGAAAAGAAATTAGACCCTAGAACATTAACTTGTTATTTTATTGGGTATCTAGAAAAATCCAAAGGTATAAATTCTACTGTCCTAACCATACAACAAGAATTATTGAAATCGAAAATGCTAAATTCATTAAGCATGGTGAAGTTAGTGGGAGTGATGACGTTTGGAATGTGATTATTGAAGAAATCAAGGAAAATCCTCCTCTTCCAAGAATTCTGGATAACCACAATTTTCCTAATGAGTTTCCTAATGTTCCTATTGTTCATAATGATGTTGTTGCATCGATAATTGATTCGATCAACAATGAAGAGCAAATGGATGAACCATACAGAACAACCACATAATGAGCCTATTATTGAAACTCCACAAGACATAACTTTAAGGAAACCTCAGAGAAATCGTAGATCAGCTATTTCGGATGACTATGTGGTGTATATCTAAGAGAATGAATTTAATATTGGGGATATTGATGATTCGGTCTCTTATGAAAAAGATGTTTCTAGCATAAATTCTAATAAATGGATTGATGCTATAAATGATCAAATAAAAACTATGGATTTTAATCAAGTTTGAGATTTAGTCAATTTGCCTAAAGGTTATAAAGCAGTCGGGTCTTAGTGGATATATAAGACCAAATACGACTCAAAAGGAAAAATTGAACGACATAAAGCTAGACTTGTTGCTAAAGGTTTTACTCAAAAGGAAGGCATTGATTATAGTGAAACTTTTTCCCCCGTTTAAAAGAAGGATTGTCTTAGAATCATATTAGCACTCGTAACTCATTATGACTTAGAGCTACACCAAACGGATGTTAAAATAACTTTTCTTAAAGGGGATTTAGAGGAAGAAGTATATATGGAATAACCAAAGGGCTTCATTCAGAAAGGAAAGAAACACAAAGTCTGTTTGTTAAAGAAATACACATATGGACTTAAACAAGCTTCTCGTCAATGGTATTTTAAGTTTCATTATACCATTACATCCTTTGGGTTTAAAAAAACACTGTTGATCGGTGTATATACCTAAAGATCAGTGGGAGTAAGTTTGTCTTTTTGGCCCTATATGTTGATGAATTGCTTATAGGTAACAGTGATATTAGTTTACTAAAGGACACTAAGAAGTACCTTTCGCAAACCTTTGAAATGAAAGATTTAAGTGAGGCATCCTTCGTGATAGGGATAGAGATTTATCGTGATCGATCATGTGGATTGATATGATTGTCTTATAAGGCTTACATTAACAAAGTTTTACAAAGGTTTAGCCTGCAAAATTGTAATTCCGTTAACATTCTCATTCTAAAAGACAAGAAATTCAACTTAAGTCAATGTCCCCATACTAAATTAGAAAGGGATCACATGAAAAGTGTGACGTATGCTTCTCTTGTATGGAGTTTATTATATGCACATGTTTGTACTTGTCCAAATATTAGTTTTGTCATTGTGATGCTGGGCAGATATCAAAGCAATCCAGGTAACTTCCATTGGAAGGCTGCAAAGAAGGTGTTAAGGTACTTGCAAGGAACCAAAGACTACATGCTCACTTATAGGAGATCCGATCACCTTGAGGTGGTTGGTTATTCAGACTCAGATTTTGGAGGATGCATTGATAGCAGAAAATGTACTTCAGGTTATGTTTACCTTCTGGAAGGAGGGTCCGTTTCATGGAAAAGTGCTAAGTAGAGTGTCATCGCTTCTTCAACTATGGAGGCTGAGTTTGTGTCTTGTTTTGAAGCTACAAATCATGTATTGTGGTTGAAAATTTTTATTTAAAGAGTTAGTATTATGGGCTCAGTAACTAAGCCGCTGAAGATTTATTGTGATAATGTGGCAGAAGCCTTCGTTTCAAAGAATGATACATATTCTAAAGTAGATAATCATATTGAGATGAAGTATCTATATGTCAAAGAAGAAGTTCAGAAACAAACTGTATCAATAGAACATATTAGTATTAGTGTTAACATAACTGATCATTTAACGAAAGAACTATCATCGAAGATATTTTTTCAACATGCCAAAAGAGATGGGTTTCAAGTTGTTCATTGTGTAATTGTTATTTGCTTAGTTATTTGACACAAGTTTTGATAACAATAAAGAGTTTTTGAATTCTAAATTTCTTTCTTAATTATATACATGCATGTGAATGACTAAATGTGATAGGAATAGTCTTTTATAAAGACATTATGAGATCAATATGATAACTCACATATTTATCCTTATTAAATATGACATTGGTGGCGTGGTACATGAAAGGAACCATGCTCTTGTCGAATGGTTTGTTTCAAATTAATCCTGATACTAATTTTTCAGAATCCTTATTGTCTTTGCGTACTAATGTTGGAACTAAATGTAGCTCATTTAACGAGAATTCTGCTTACTTGTGCGCATAGATACTAGACTTCTAGTTCTTATGTATATGTATTCAATAGCCCTTAGACCTGTTCTAGAGTCATTACCCTTGTAATGAGACCTCTCGAATTGTCCTGTTTGGACAGTTTGGGATGACATGGCTTCTGTATAATAATATTCTTAGTGGCTTCAACTTGTTACTTTTGGGAGATGTTCTGTTGTCGTTTATTAATGTTCTCTAGGTACATACTAAATGATGCAGTGTTAAGTATCATTATTATTAATAAATTAAAATAATACTTTCACTTGTGAATCTATGTCGTTTACTTGGAGAATTATGGGGATATCTTGCCGAATTCTTCTCAAATTGGAGCAATTTTCATGAGTTGCTAAGTATATTATATAAATATACGGTCTTGAATGGGATAAGACCACTCACCCTTTAGAGGAGATGGAGGAAATAGGAATCATATATTTTTTTTATAATATAACACCGAAAGATGAAATACTAATCCATGAATATGACCGCTCACCCTTTTGTTTATACTAATCCATGAATATATGCTTCTTACCCATAATAGGTGGTTGTTTGTAGTAGCTGTGATGGGATCTCCTCTGTACAAAGAATGGATGGGTGAGACAAATGTACTAGGAGTTGTGTTTCATAGAGGTGCTAATTAATTTGTGAAATACGCAAAGGGATGACATAATGATGAAGAGTTTCGTGTCCGTGTGCTAAGTGATGGAATGGTATGGTGTTTGAGTGGAAAATAGTTGAACTACATTTGTTAAGACGGGGTATGCAAGATAGTTATCGAAATTAGATTTTTCACAGGGAATCACATGTTCTTTTTATCCCCGAGCAACCTTCACAACAATCAACAAATAGGATATATGTACAATGGCAGAAGGATAATGTAGATCAAAATATGCTAGAGGATTTAGTTGATGATGCGTATGGAGTTCATGAAGTGGAAGAAAATAAGGTCACTAACGATATACAAGGTTTAGGTGCGCATGAAGATATCAGGATAAACCTTGACGATGACTATCAAAGTCTAAAACTTAAGCCGGACCAACCATTATACCCTAAACGTGACAAATATCGTACAACTTCACATGCCATTATTGGTTTTCGTAGTCTGAAGACCCAATATGGTTTGTCTGGTAAAAGCATAATAAGAATTTTGAATTGGGTGTAGGGCTTGTTACCCAAGAAAGATACGCTTCCAAATAGCTATCCTACTATAAAGAACATTTTGAAAGGTTTAGGAATGAAGTATAAATAAATTCATACTTGTGTGTATGATTTCATACTATACCGAAAGGAGTATAAAAATCTCGATCGGTGTCCAGTATGTGATGAACCTAGATATGTGAAATCTACTGGCAAGGAAGGCATAAGATCAAAAGTCCTCAAAAAGTGTTGAAATATTTTCCCCTGGGCCTTGATTGAAGCAGTTTTTCATAGTACCATGGATAGCAGAGGCAATGACTTGGTATGCTAGGGCAGAAGTAAGGGATAATCTCATGCATCATCCTATTGATTATACACTTGGGAAGAGGATGAATTATGAGCATCCCAATTTTTCTCAAGAATAGCATAACATTTATTTGGCAATATCAACAGATGGTTTCAATCCATTTACAAATCTAAGCACCAGTTAGAGTGTATGGCTCGTAATCCTAGCACCACTCAACGTCCCTCCTTTACAATGTACGAAACCAAAATTTTTGACGTTGCCTTTATTGATACCTGGGACAAAGGCCCCAAGTGAGGACATTGATGTATACTTGGTTGTTTTGGTATAAGAATGAAATGAGTTGTGGAAGGAGGATTTGCAAGCATTTGACTCTTTTAAAAAAGAAATGTTTACGTTGAAAGCTATATTGATGTGGGCAATTCATGATTTTCCCTCTTACGGAACATTATTCGATTGTGTAATGCATAGTTAATTTAGGATGCCCTATTTGTGGAGAGGATAGTGAATCTCTGCATCTCATCGATAGCAAAAATATATATAATATTTCCATATGAGGTTTTTACCCCCCCGCCCATAGTTTTAGATATGAGAAAG
Organism: Sambucus nigra; assembly: GCA_949130495.1. Classification (NCBI taxonomy): domain Eukaryota; kingdom Viridiplantae; phylum Streptophyta; class Magnoliopsida; order Dipsacales; family Adoxaceae; genus Sambucus; species Sambucus nigra. The sequence continues at coordinate 74,459,413 of OX422210.1, read as the reverse complement.
GTTTAACTTTTTACCGGGCGGGTTTGAATATAGGTTAACTCCGAGAAAACTTTCAGGTTCAGAAATTAAAAATAAATCTTTTAATTCTGGCAATAATATGCTAGATAAGAATTGTGAATTCAAGAATGTAAGGCATAAGAATACCCTAACTGGGAATAATACTGAGACAAGAAAGGCATAATCTTGGAGGTCAGTTTTATTCGACTTGCCTTATTGAAAGAATAACCCGGTGCGCCATGTATTATATGGGATCCATGCGGAGAAGAACATCATTGTACATATTGTGGGCACATGCCTTAGGGGAGTCATTAGAAGGATGGAAAAAATACACGAAAAGACCTTAAATCGTTGAAACTTAAGCAAGAACTATGGTTGAAAAAAGATAGTAAAGGAAGGAAAATAATTCTCCTTGGTGCATTTACTTTCATGAGTGAGGAAATAAAGGTGTTTTTAGACACAATCTATAATTTAAAGGTTCCATCTAATTTTTCATCCAACTTGCAAAGGATTACAAATTATGCTACTTATGATTTACATAAGTGCAAGTTCCACAATTGCTATGTGATCATGTAATTGGTTCCTCTGTTGTTTAAGCACTGTTTCTCCAAGCATAAGGATCCACGAAAGGCCATTATGCAAATTAGCATATGCTGCACACTTTTATGTGAGATTATAGTCAATTGAAATCACATAGAGGCTGCAAAAGCAGTCGTTGCCGACGCGATTTGCATTTTGGAGAAGTACTTTCTCCCATCATTTTTTGACATAAGTTTTCACTCGTCGGTATATATCGATAGATGTATTCGTTTGAAAGTTGATGAAATTTTTCAAAGATTATGTCTAGAATACATGATACATTGTAGGATCAATTGCAGAGGAATATATCACTGTGGAGTCATCCATCTACACTCGGGGATATATGTTAAACCCAAGCAGTATGGATAACATTGATGAGTTCGTCGATGAGAGTGGTCTGATGATGGGCACGCGAGTGAAACTAATGAGTTTACAACATGAGCAAGTAGCTCGTTATCTATTTGACACACATGAAGATGTCGAAGAAGTAAAAAAGTAAGTTTACGTTATTTTAACTTTTATATTATTTTAATTTTTATACATGATCAATTTTATAATACGTTCATCACGATCAATACATAAAATATGATGCGTGTGAGAATAATAAAAGACGAAGAACAATGGCACAATCAGAAAACGAATTTAAGCTATGAGTGTCACACGAGGTAATTATAATAAGAATATGTCTTAATAAATGACATATTACGAGATTGCTTTAAAACTAACCTAATTAATTTATCTATAATCTCAACCCTTAAACATAGGTGATGTGACATCAAGGCTTTCTTGTCTATCCACTAAACCCTCATTCATGGCACACAAGTACAAAAGGTATCGATTGAACGGTTATGTATTTGGTACAAGGGTGTACGAGAAAAATACAAATGTATAGAACTTGGGAATTTCATACAAGGCTCTTACATATTTTCGAGCGAGAGCAAAAGATAAAAATCTCGTTGAAGCTGAAATGACTTACTATGGTGTCATTCAAAATATATTTGAATTGGACTATATAAGTTTTAAAGAGGTTGTATTTTACTGTTATTGGGTAAGAGTTGAGGATAAAAATGCTTATAAAGTTGATCCTAGTACTAATTTGATCCTGGTTGACTTGTCCAAGCTAAAGAGCAACGAGCACGTGAGCGATGAGTCGTTTGTTATGCTTTTCAAAAGGTCAACCAAATATTTTACTCGGAGTATATCAACAACGAGCCTTGCTTAAACATCCTACACGCGCCAAATTGTCTAACCAGTATTGTAGATGACTTGGTTGCTCTTACCGTATACCAATCCATTTTATATGATAATCCGAATTTGAAACAATTTTTAGATTTGTAATATGTATCCCAATTATTTGAAACAATGCTTAGTATGTCTTATGATATGAATTTGTATCCTTATAATGTCGTTAACTTGTATTCTTCTAGTTATTTATTAATATCGGACGAAAATTTAATGCTTTTATTCATTTGAATTTGATCAGTTCCTGTGGATTTGAATCAAATTTTGTGTGTTGGTTATTGAATATGAAAATTTGGATCTTAATCAGTTTAAGCATCAATTCTTAGCCCGTGACATGACCCGAATTTCAAAAAAAATTTAGATTTGTAATTAGTATTCTAATTATTTGAAACAATGCTTAGTTTGGTTTATGATATGGATTTGTATTCTTATAATGTCGTTAACTTATATTCTTCTAGTGTCTTAATTCATACGGAATTTAATCAATATAATGTTTTAATTCAGTTGGATTTGATCATTTTCTGATACGTATAGTTCTACTAATAACAACAATTTTTGTTGGAAATTTCAGCCTCAGGGCTCCAAGGAAGCGGGGGCAAGTAAGGCTCGTTGGCACTAGGACCCCAAAGTGGGGAGAATTGGGGACCATAGTAGAGAACAAAATGATCTTACAATCTAGGTCCCTAGAGTTGCTGAAGAAAATTATTGGGACCTAGTACACGGATTGGAGGAATGTGCCCTATGAGCTTAAGATGGGCATCTTGGCAGCATTACAGGTACTTGCTCATTTTTTGTATTGTATTATATTTATATTTATATTTTATATGTTTTATAATTTAAACACTACTAACTCACTTTCTTTTTGTTTTGTGTTTTTTTGACAGGAACAATTCAACTTGCCCCCAAATTTACGCGGCTCCATGTTGGAACAATTAAGAGATCAGTATAAAACATGTGCGCCTGGTACTACATCCAGGACCGACAGTCCATCTTGCAACTTAGGGTCATGTCACGGTACCCTCGAAGAATCCAATCACATTGGTAGGTTGGTAACATTTTTTTGATAACGAGGTCTCGGAGAGGCAATTGTCTTCCTGTCAATTGGGAAGGGCATATCGGGCCAAGAAGGTCGACGTGCACTACTCTGGGCGTACGACTTACCCCTAGGTAGAGCATAGGATGTTATGTTTTTAATGTTCTGTCATATTAGTTTTATTTTATTCTATTAAGTGATAATTTTTATATTAATTAACTACTTTTGCATTATTTTATTTCAAGAGACAGGAAGTGGCCCGGAGGTTAAGCCACATGGGCTCAATGCCTATGTGGCAATTCGTACGAAGAAGGGGAAATATGCGGTGATCAACCGAAACGTGAACACTAATATTTTAAGTTAAAATATTCTTACGTTATAAAAATAAAAATTTATCATCACATATTTTTGTATTGATTTAGCTAACCGTCTATATTTTTATTGCTTCGGGAAAAGCTGAAGGAAGTGCACAACTCCCAATGTGAAGCCGACAAGGCATCTCTTACTACGAACACATGCAGCCAAGTGTTTGGGAGAGATCACAAGAGTCGTACTCGGGGGTGAGCTCTTGGGTGGGGAAGTCGAAACTCGTCGGGATTGGGTCGAGCAATACCAGGATTTTCACAAGATGGATGAGTTGTCAATCAACTACGACGAGAAGTTAGAAAATTTGGAGCGGGAGGTGAGTAAAATGTTCGACTATATCAATGGTGATTTTAAGCGGTCAAGCTCGGGGAAGGGAAAGGAGAACGTGGTGGACAAGGGTACCACTGCTCCATCTTTTTCACCCCCCTCCCCCATATGATAACATATTCGCCACCCCCTTACCACTGTCCCAAGTCCACTTTTAACTATTATTTGACCTATTGTGTACATAATAGACACACGGGGTGGCCATAAAATAGATAGGGATTGAAGGACCCGGATACTCACCCTAGTGCTATAGTGCATTATCGTCTGTTGCAATCGCATGAGGTATGGGTCCTCGTCATGGATGTGATCATGGGAAAAGAGAATGAACCCTTATGGTTGATCGATCAGTGCGGCATTAATAATATTGGGCGTTGTCTCAATTCCTATATAATATGGCCTACCTTCCTCGTGCGAAGTGATGCCTAATGAACAATTTTTTGTACTAGTTTGATAACTATTTATTTATACTATGATTATGAGTGACAATATGAATATTGAATGTTATTTATTATCTATTGTTTGATATAATGATTGAATGTTTTATGGCTTTAAAACTTGTGAATGAACTAATTGGTTGATATATATATATATATATATATATATATATATATATATATATATATATATATATATATATATATATATTTGTAAACAGATGTTGTAACAGGTTAAAATAGACCGCTGGGTAGTGGTAGTGACCATACTGCCTAACAGTGTTTTTTAAAATCTTCCTAGAATTATCACTGACTTTGATCGTGACAAAAAATTGCCTTTGTCATGGACTTTGACCGTGACAAGTCTATGATAAAGGATGTTGTCACCCAATTTCTTGTCACAATTTCTGACCGTTAGAAGTCTACCTTATCACGATTTTTTATCGCGACAACTAGGCATTTTTGGTGTAGTGTGATGCGACCGCTACTACCAAAGCCAGGGGAATAGGGAAAGTAGTAGTTTCTAATGATAAGCCAACAACATACAATAAGTGGCTAATAGAGGGCCCTTTACCTCAACCTTTTCCCAAACAATAAAAAATTAAAGCCCATGGTGGAAGGGTCCAGATATTTTGGGCACCTGCTCGGTGCTTAGTCCGGGGTGTGGTGTTATCTAATCCTTATGGTGAAGTAGATACCTTCACTTTTGACTCTAACCATTCAATCATGTTGGAACAACTGAACGTTGATAAAAACTCAATCTTCTGTCACACAGACAATGCTACAGATATGATCGCCTACCATGGTTACGCCCTTAATTTTATGTTTCTGAGGGTTTTCAACATTGATGAACTGTGGAACATGGTACGACAGAGGATGTTGGTGGTAAGTTCTCTATTTAACTTGTACCCTGTAATTTATCTTGAAGTATGCTTTGCAATGTGCTAATCTCTTTTTCATCTTTTAGGGTGCGATGGTTGTCACCATTATGAGAGAGCAAGTTGCCTCATACCAAAATGCCTACGATGAGATTAAGAAGGCCAAATACGAGCTTCTTGATTAGCTATAAAACCTATCAAAGGATATGAAGACTACCAGGGCTGATTATGATAATCTCTTTGTTGAGATTAATGAGAAGGATGGATAGCTTAGACAGAATGTGGAGTCTTTGAGCCAAATTGTAGCAAAAAACACAAAACTCAAGGAGCAAATAAACACGATTTTTGCGAAACTTAAGAGATCGAGTGAAGCGCTTGCTAAGGGATTTTTTTGTAACACCACGTATTGTTTAAGATTTAAATAATTATGTGATTGATAATTATTGTTAGATTAATTAAATTAAAATGTGAGAATTAATTATTAATCCGGATTAAAATTGTTTATTTACTAGCGTGACGAGAAGTTAGTAATTAGTAATATTTCTGTGAGAATAAGTAATATGGAATGACGATTTTATATAACTTGCCATGAGGGAGAAATACGGTAGTTGATCTATTAAGTCGGGACATGCGTGTGAGTCGTGTCAAGACTAATTAAGTGGAATAAAAAGGTAGATTATTTTAAGTAACTCGTATGATCATTTTGAGTGTGTCGTTGAGTCCGGAGGGGTCGAGATAGTCAGAAAACTCTACCCGGGTATTTTATTTGGACTCCGAGATTTTTTTAGGCCAAGCCGGCACCCGGTAGGGGTAGTTTTGTAATTTGGATTTTAGGAGAAATTAAATGGAAGAAAATTGGAGAAATAATATATCAGCTGATTGGGGACAATTAGGGTTAGGTTACACCAAAATCAAAAAAGAGCCACAGTGGGTGAGGGAGAGCAAATTCCGAAGGAGGAGAAGCTATGTTCACCACCTTGCACAACCACCACCACCATCGTGTAGATCGGAACGCGAGGAGTGCATCCATACCAACAACACCAACGGATCAAACCTTAAAAATCGAGGCAAGTGTTTATTTCTTGCTTTCTTTAGCGATAATTATGTTCATGTTAGTCCAGGGTTAATTTGGGTGGAATTGGAGAACTATATCATAATCTAGGGCTAATTTGATAAGAATTTTAATACCATATGTAGATAGGATGATGCCTATGAAATTAGAGTGATTTCTATGAACCAATCTGGGCTTAATTTAGAAGTTATGCATATTAATTTAAGAACTAGGGTTCTTGACAATAAAATTGGGGATTTTGAATTTTATGGATGATTGGTGACGATTTAATGATATTAGATTATGGGAAATCTCATATGCATGTTAGAATAATATTTGGTATTGATTGTTGGAAGTTTAGGCTTAATCTTTAGAGGTTTTAGGGTTGAAAAAGGGTGAAAAACGAGGTTGTCTAAGGTTGAAGACGAAACAGCCCAGGTCGCGAGATCTCGCTCGAAGTCGTTCGAGCGAGATTGGTTATCGCGCGAAGTCGTTAGAATGACACGTGGAAGTCGTTCGATCGATATCCATTCTGGTTCAAGTGAGATTTATAGTTTTCAGAGAATTTCCTATTTTGCCTCTATTTGTGTAAACCGTCAATTTGAGTGAGAAAAATCTGTATTCGATGAACCCAAAATAGTGCATAATTATTGGGAGTTGTTTAGGTGTAATGATTCAAATATTTGGAACGGTGAATTTACCTTGAAGATTGCGATAGAGAGATAATCGTAATTGTAATTGCGTCAAGAGTATTAAGTGATAAATACTTACGATATTAGTTCTAACGATATGGAACTTGTAAGAGTAAAAATTAGTGGTTACTTTTGGGACTTCTTATGATTATGTATTAAGGATTTTTGGGTGACATATTATCCTTATATATATTACGAGAAAGGGAATATCGTGATTTAAAAATATGTTGATAATATTTAGTGATGGTAATACTACGTATGGAATATGACATTTGGTTGTGTATACCATTTGATTTGATGGGTTATGTGTATACCTATATTTGATATTATGCGTATGACATACCTAGTTGCTTGCTATCACGGGGGTTTGTGTAGAGACGGCTTTATCCTGAGTGACCTTCGGGGGGATATTTGACTTGTATCTCAGAACATAGGACTGTGAATACTTATTTGTGAGTGGATAAGTCACTGACTATGGGAGCGTAAGTATGTGCATGACCCATAGGTATGTGAACTATGTTCGCCGCCAATACGTGTAATTTGTTTATATGGTTCGCGGGAGATTTTCGAACCGATAGTCCTTGTTTGAGTACGAGATGTGCTGGGACATGATAGCAGAGTATGCAATGCACTACAGGTATAGCCTTGGGGTGTTGTGTTAGTATATATATAATAATGGTGGATACTTATATATACTTGTGTTATACTTACAATGTGATATTTGTAAGCTATTAAGATTTGGTTAATACATATATAATAGTGAAAGATATATATATATATATATATATGCTTTTGGTATACCTAAAATGATATTATTAAGATAGTGAAATCTTCAGTAACGTAAATAGTAAATACTTAACTTTAGTGTGATAACACTTATTTAAAATGATAAATGTCGAGATCAAATATGGGATACTACTACGATGGGTAACTCGTAGGATAAGCCTTTTCCTAGTTAAGAGTGTGTCAAATGGCTAGGTTGTATTAGATGTACGTTAGGCGTGCACACTAGACGAGATGTGAGAGTTCGAACTAACATGTATATGATACTTGCTTTAATACAGTTTTAAATACTTGCTAATAAATCTTTTTAAAACATCGGGCTCTGACCCATCTCTTGCATTTTTCTCTCTTTTGTTATATATATATATATACATTAGTACAGATGCCCAGCCACAGGGACACCGGTTCTAGATACTTGGATGGTTTACCAAGCTGCAGCTGTTGTGGAAGTTGTGAGTCATTGAGATTAGACGCTTCTCTCAGTTCATTCAGTTCCTTGTTCTGATATCTTTGTTGGGGCATGTGTCGCCCATCCTCATTAGCAGAGTTGTACTCAGTTTACTTTGTAGTTCTTTTCAGTTGGATTGAGTATTTATTATGGTTTGGTTTATGGCTTTGGACTGGAAGATTTTTATCTAGCCCTAATTATTTAGTAATTGATTCAGTCAACATTCAATTCTTGTGCATGGTTTAAAATTGCATGTTCAGAAATTAATTGAATTAATTAGTTTCAAGTTTAATTGGAAAAAATGTTTTGACACTAGCTTAAATAAATGTTTGGTAATTAATTGGATTTAAGTTTTCGATAGTGATGCTAAGAATGGACCAACCGAACATTCTATTATAAATTTTATAAAGGAATGATCACCCGATATTTAATTGGGCGGGGTGTCACATTTTTTATCTTCAAAAGGTCAATGATGATATTAAGGAAGCTAATGAAGCTTTTAAAAAGATCAACATAACCCTTTACAAGAGTAAAGAAGAGGGTGTTCATATGTATAAGGCATGAGACGAGCACAACATTGATTTGGTGACTATCTTTATGTAAGGCTATGATGAGCTGAAAAAGATGGTCATAAAAAATTATCTAGATATAGCTGAAGTTATTCAAGCTTAAGATGGGTACGATGATGAGGTTAAAGCCTTATTTGCAAGATAAGAGATGGAGGTTGATGTCCTGGAAGAAAAAACTGTAGAAGACCAGACTAAGGTCATAGCTGACCAAGTTCCTGCCACTAATGTCCCCCCCATCGATCCTGAAGATGTTCCAGTGGCTGAAGCCAATGATGGCCATGCTCCTGAAGCTTAAGCTATGTTTCTCAACTTGGTCTTGTTGTTTTCTATTTTTTGAAGTTAATAAATACACCAAATAATTTTTCTATGATGCTTGTTTTAAATTATTCCATATACTTATTAATAATATGATTATGTTGGTCATGATATTTTTCTGCTTACATATACCTTTTATTTGGGTTTAGCAGTATATATTTTCCTTTTTTACTGTGTTGCCGAATCTTGTTTCACTGTTTAGGCTTACAAATTCCCTAGGTATGAACTATTTTAGTTGTCCAATTAGGAGAGGTACGTGGTTGAATCTCATCGTCACACCCTCTTTCAAACGTTTGTGCAGTTAAAGACGTGCATTAATCAATTGGGTCGGCTTTAACCAACCCGATCTTTCATTTTTTAGGAGTGAAAGACATTCTTTTGATCAATTGGGTTGGCTTGAACAAACTTGACATAATATTTTGGCACAATCGAAGACGTGCTTTATCCAATTTAGAAAAGGTATATGGTCAGATCTTATCATCACACCCTCTTTCAAATGTTTTGTGACGCTAAAGACGTGCATTGATCAATTTGGTTTGCTTTAGTTGACCTAATATTTCTTTTTTGAGTAGTCAACGATGTGCTTTTAGTCAATTAGGTTAGCTTAATCTAACTTGACCGAATATTATATTTTTAAGTAGTCAAAGATGTGCTTTATCCAATTTAGGAAAGGTTTGTGGTCTAATCTGGTTGTCACACCCTTTTCTAAATGTTTTTTGAGGATTCAGAGGCATCCTTTTGTTATATACTTTAAGATTTCTTTGGGTGAAGCATCTTGCCATCTCTTTTAATGAATGTTAATTAGAATTCGATAATCATAAAATTAAAATTATGGTAAAAAGTATCTTCATACAAATGATTTAGCTCATATAAATGTTGTGACCTTCAATTTCATTTCTACAATCAAAATATTTCTTTTATGATAATACCTCTTGAGGTTCTCAGAGTTTGAGGATTTTTTAATAATTCTCATTTTACAGTTTTTATTCAATAAGTGTCTCGTCGTATGACTTCAGCCATGCGGTTCTTATGCGTAATTTTTTTCATAATATAATCCCAATCCTTGTGTATACTAGGCTTGACCATTTGTGTAGTTAAATTATGTGTTATTGATAGGCGACTACCCTGGGTGCTACTGCCTCCCTGAGTTCATCTATCAGGTTTAGGTCCACCCTTCTTATAAAATCACTCTTTGGAGAATCAAAGCTGAGGATTTTTTGTTACGGGAGGCCGACCTCAATCGAGACCATGGCTTCACTGCAAAAAGCCAACATGTAAGGTGTTTCTCTTGTTTTTGTTCGTGGTATTTTCCTATAGGCCCACAGCACGCTTTGTATCTCATTTATATAATTTCCCTTGGTTGACTCCAGCCTCTTCTTCATCTCATCTACTAAAGTTTGATTTATAACCTCAGCCTTCCCATTACATTATGGATGAGCTTCTGATGAATGCAATTTTATGATTTTGGCCTTGTCGCAATACTCTTAAAACTCATCATTGTTAAACTGTGTATCATGGTCAGCAATAAAAGCATGAGAGATCCCATACATGCTTATCATATTTTCCCCTTTAAACTGGGATACTTTTGCATATATCATCATTATGAGTGGTTAGGCATCGACTCATTTTGTAAAATAGTTCATCACTAGCAAAAGATATATAAATCTTCATTTAGTTTTTAGTAGTGGGCCGACCAGATCTATACCCAAATGTAAAAAGTCTAAGGTGATGTGATCGGCACCATCTCGGCTCCTAGTCTCCCGTGGATCACTCTGTATCTCTTGCATTTGTTACACTTCTACATGTATCCTTCACAATATTTCATTATTGTTGACCAATAATACCCTTGGATGACTATTCTATTTATTAATGTTCATCCTACTGTGTGGGCGCCACATGATCCCTCATATATTTCTTTGACCAAGTTTAGCAGTTCCATGGGGTGAATACATCTCATCATTGAGACTATAAAACCCTTTTCATACATCATTCCCTTATTTAGGACATACTTGGATACTATATAATGAACTCTTCTCTCTTATTTCTAATAGTCTGATAAAATGCCTTCTTCTAAGTATCTTATAATTGGGTCCATCTAGGACGGGCCCATATTCATCTCTAGAAGATTTACTTCTTCTATGTTAATACCCCCTGCAATAAGATTTTTAGAGGTACATGTATACTCACATGGGACCAAATAACTGATGCTAGGCGAGCTAACACGTCTGCCCTGGTATTTTTAATTCTGGAGATTTTGATCATCAAGAGAGCTTTTGGCTTTTATTGTAGCAATCTCACCCTCGTAAGATTTCCCTCTCTTTGCTTCAATCTGTCCTAGCACCTGGTTTACCACTTGTGTGAATCACTGTGAGCCATTATCTACTTAGCTCCTAGTGATACGTCTAATTCGAATCCAGGAATCGAAGCTTCGTATTTTGCTTGATGATTAGATGTTTCAAATTAGAAATGCATGATGTACTTTATAACAGCTCCATCAGGTGTGTTAACTATCAAACCAATTCCATTACCGATTGCACACGATGATCCATCCTCAAATATCTTCCATACTAGTAGCTCGTGATCAAAATCTCTTTATACTGAAGAGCCATCTTTAAACATTTTTGTATTAAACTCTCCACTACAACTAATTTTGTCTGTTCGGATGAAGACTCCGCTGAAATTTGAATCTGCTTGGATAAAAGTCTAGTAGGTTATTCGGTTAGACTATGGATCTTCTCAACTGAAACAACACGATCTTTTCTCCTCCGAAGTGAATTTGTAATGAAATCTGCTATGGATTGTCCTTTGATTATAGTACTTAGCTTATAATTAATTTCATATTCACCCTGTATTATTTCCCATGCCATCATCGTGCCATATTTCTTAGGTTTATAGATGGTTTGTTGAAGTGGGAGATCTGTATAGACTACTATGGGTTTGGGTTGGAAGTATTTCTTTATCTTCCTAGACGCCACAATCAAATCCAGAACAAACCTCTCCATTCTAGAATATCTCAATTCTTCACCAATAAAAGCTTTACTTTTGTAATATACTGACTTTTGGACCCCTTCATCCCTTCTGACTAGAGCTGATTGTTAATTTTGACACTGCCATATACAAGTACAATTTTTTCCCAGGATCAGCCTTGACAGTAATGGAGTCGATCCTTTATATCTTTTATCCTACAGAAAGGAAGCTTGGCATTCCTCCATCGATTCAAAATATTTTTTAATCACATGAAGAATGGGAGGCACTTATATGTGGCTTTGGACACAAATCTGTTCAAAGCTGCCACTCGGCCTATTAGGCTTTGGATTTGTTTTTATTATTAGGTGGGTGGATATTGATCAAATCTTGGATTTTTGCAGGGTTGACCTCTATGCCCTTTGGTTGACGATAAAGTCTAGAAATTTTCCAGTCTTGACTCCTAACACGTACTTGGATGAATTTAACTTTATGTGGTAATTTTCTATCTCGTCGAAGGATTAGCCGAGGTCTTTAATCTAATTCTCTTCATTTATGATTTTGATCAACATACCGTCCACATAGACATCTATGTTCTTCCTCGTTTGCTTCTTAAATTATTTGTTCACTAACCTATGATAAGTGGCACCTACATTTTTAGTCTGAATGGCATAATATTATAACAAAAGTTACCTCGGATGGTGATGAAGGAAGTATTTTATTTATCTTCTTGCTTCATTTTAATCTGGTTATAACTAGAATATGCATCATTGAATCTCAGTAGCTTATGCCCAGTTATTGCCTCCACCAATTGATCTGTTTGAGGTAAAGGATAATAATACTTGGGACATGCCTTATTTAGATATGTGAAGTCCAGATACATCTATAATTTCTTATTTTTCTTTGGTACCGCCACGACGTTTTCTAACTAGTTGGGATACATCACGTTTTGAATGAATTTAACTTTCTTCAACATGCACACTTTTTCTTGAATTGACACATTCTTCTTGTTCGAGAATACTCTTTATTTATATTTTACTGGTTTATCATCCTTGGCTACGTTGATCTCATGACGGATAATAGTTGGACTATTCCAGGAATGTCTTCATGGCTATAAGAAACTACACTTTCCTAGATCATAGGAAGTCAGACAATTACTTCTTGAGGATGAATCCAATGATGAGACTATGTTAGTTGTCTTTTAAGTATGTTCATTATCTAAGATCACTACCTATGTTCCCTCTATTGCTTCTCGAGTTTTCAACTTATTTTCATATCGATGATTTAATGTTTTGATATGATAGGTTTTAACTAACTTCTTCCTATCTTCTACGTCAACTAACGTGTAATAGCATTTGCATGCTTCTGCCCTATTTTTTTCACCACTCCTACACCAAAATTTGTGGGGAACTTGAGACTGGTGAATAGTTGAGGCTACAACCTCAAATGTGTTTAGGCCCACTCTTCCAAATGAAATTGTAAGCTGATGATACATTATTGTCAAGGATGAAGAATCTTATCACCTATGTTCTCCAGGTCGACCAAGTTCTAATAACAACTTCTAGCTCAATTGTACCTATTGATGACACTTTTTCACCTAAGAATCCAATAGGATGAAGATGGTATTCACCAACATCCGACCAAATATATCCAACCTCTTGAAATAATCCTTGAATAATACATCCACCGGGACTATCATTGTTGTTACGAGTGGAGAGTTATGATGATATAACTATCCCGAGAGGTTGTCTTTGTAGAAACCTATGATCAATCGATTTAGCGACCTTGTGAGGTTGGATGTTTACCATTGCTGCTATGTTGACGTCTCTATTATCGGCACAAGATCCTACTTCATTGAGATATGCATTTCTTTCAGATCATCCATTACCTCCACTAACATATCCTCCTTCTATGGAATTTCACCTCAACAAGATTATATTCAGCTCTTCTACGGGCTCCATTGGCCTTGCTTAGAGGTCTAGAAATTTCTCATCTTTGTTCTCTTGAGCTCATTTTTTATCTTTATTTCATGTCCGATGTGATCTTGATATCCTTCTCGACTCTTAGTCATCGCGAGCTTATATTGTTCTTCCATTCTTCTCCATGTACTTTTTAAGCTTCCCCTCTTTTGATGAGTGCCTCGAATTCATCTTTCAAGGCTAGGCAGAGTCTCTAGTTTTATGCTCGTGATCTTTGTAAGACTTACAAAACTTATTTTTGTCTTTTCTTCCAGTGAGAGTTTTCATTTCTTCGACGATATCAACTCACCATTACCTCAGATTCCATCGAGGATGCAGTACACGCCCACTGTTAAGGGAGTATATTCGTCAAAATTTTAGTATAGCCTCTTATTGCTCTACGTCTTAGGGACATCTTTGGGTTTCTCCTTTCTTCCTAGATAGTTACTTCCTTCAAACCTTTTGTAATTTAACTCTTTTTTAGCCATTGTATCCTTAGCTAATTCCCAATATAATTTTTTTAGCTAATGCCCATTGGATCCTTCAAACCTTCTCGTCGACATTCATGATCTTTCCCTCTTTAGCTAGGAGCTCAACCATGTGGTTTTGAGGCTCCTTAGCTAATGCCCAATATAAATTTCCAAGCAACAACCCACTCATGATTACAGTAATGGCTACTTTCTCATTATAGTCGACCACTTCTAGTTTTTCCATATTGGGGCTGATAATATACTTTCTTATCATTTTATCCTCGCATTGACGGACGCTTAACCAATGAGTTACCCTCTAACCAGGTTTGCTTCGTGATAGAAATTATTAACAAAGAGGTCATCCAAATGTTTGAACTCAGAAATATCTCATCTTGGCGAACTATACCAAATTTGAGCAGGTCCTGCGAGAGTTCTTGAAAAAGCCCGGCAACACTTCTCATCGGCCATTAAAAATATATCATGCCTCCTCGTATTGCTCGACATGCAAGATTATGTCTAATTTCCCTTCATACCTGGGAGTGATCGGATTGTATGTTGTAGGTGTGGGATAGCTAATCACGGAAGTTGTGAATGGAGATCCCTTCATAAACCCTCTTGAGGGTGAATTTTTTATTTTTATGAGATCTCCTTGATGATCTTTTATCTTTTTTATAGATCCTATCTATGGTTGATCTTCCTCGGATACCGCTACTTTACTAGCCTATCCACGACTCTCGACCAAGCATTTTTCTCTTTATCCACTATTTTTGTATATGTTTGATGCCCTGGTTTTGTATCTTGAACTTCTCTCTCTTCTTTGATCTTGTTTAATGTATTATTCTCGTCTCATGCCTTCTGCAAGGGTGAATGTCTCGCGTTCCTCTTCTTCCTAATCGCTTAAAGATTGATACTCTGCTGAGTCTTTATAAGGCACTTGTGTGATCGGATGAATATATTTGGTCATCATCATATCCATTTGACCTCATGGTCGAGCTTCTACCTGGTTGGTAAGAGGATTCTTCACGTTCTGACCAATTAATCCGACCAGATATGCTAATATGAGATCCCAAATTTAAATTCGAGGAATTTCCCTCACTTTTTTTCGCAAGTTCTCTTGCCTCCTATCTTTGTAGGGGAAGGATGAGGTTATTTCCTGCATTTGCCTTGATTTTTCTCTAAAGCTGGGATTATTGGAATCGATTTTAAATGGACTGGAAAACTTTGTGAGGCTAGCACAATTTAGGTGAGCCGTCTCATATTTTCTTGCATGGATTTTTGGATTTTAACCAATATTTTCAAAAATACTACCAGGTTCCCTATTCCAATAGGGGTTAAAGGTGGTGTACTTTCCTTTTCCCGGCTACATTCTGGGTGTTAAACCACTTTTACAAAATTTGCAGAAAACAGAGTATAGATACATGAAAACAAAGTATGATTGGATATTTGCAAAATTAAAAATAGTGTAACTCTTTTAGGCTAAGAATGAGTGTAATTAGTTGCGATTTACACATAATTAGATAATGAAATAGTAAATCAAGGGTTTCAAGTGAGAAATTAGGAAAATTTGTTGATCAAATAAATAAGACGCCTGTCAATAGGGGTGGGTGCGGTCCGCTCCGGTCCGGGTTTTGGACATTTTAAATGTCGGAATGAATTATTCGGTCCTATATTTTGGAAGACCGAATTCAGACCGATTTAATCGGTTTAGCCTATTTATTCGGTTTAGGCTATTTTCAGTTCGGTTTGGCTAATAATCGGCCCACGTTTACTTTATATTAGACATACAACTTTAAGTTACATTTAAATTTTAGTGAGAATTACAACAATAAACAACGATTAAATTTAACAACATATTAAATGAAAATGCAACAGCAAATTCCAAGAAAACTCAACAGTAAATTACAGTTAAATAATCAGTCATGCATTCAAATTTCAACAAGAAATATTGTCAATTTCTACATGTAATTGACACTTTTTTAAGAACAAAAAGAGGCAAAAAAAATGTCAAGGAAAAAGACGCAGGAAAAATGTAAGGAGAAAGGGAAGGAGAGGAGTTAGAAAAATGGACTCATATTTGAAATCTAATCTTTCTCATTCATCACAGTAGCAAACAAAGTCGGCACACATACATAATAAATTAAAAAAAAAGGAAAACAGGTATAGAAAAGGCAGGAAAATTGATGCAGAAAAGGCAGCAGTGCTGCCGCAGTGCACATTCCCCTTTGATTCTTATCATTAGATGGATCAACTACAAACAAATGCATAACTACAGCTCCCATGAATATAGTGAGGGAAAATTTGCTGCTAAAAAATTATCCAACATGGGAATTAATTACCATAGTTTACAATTCTGCCCCTCTTTTATCCTCAACCCTATTATCAAGTGTTCCAAATTAAATTCATAAGTTATATACATTAATTCAAAAACTAAATATAAGGCAAACAATAATATTACTTTTATTATATATATATATATATATGGGAATCGGTTCGGTCCGATCCAAACCGGTCTTTTAATATAGTGGATCGCAGACCTAACCGATTTAATCAATTTTTAGTTTGTGTGCACCGATGTTCAGATCGGTTTCAAAATAGCCTTAATTTTTGGTCCGGTTTGGTTCGGTCCATTCGGGTTGGTCTATTTTTTTTCCACCCCTACCTATCAAATAGATTTAGATGACTTAACAAAAATTCCAGGATTTACACAAATATAAATTAGGAATGAGAAGATAAACAACTAGGATTTAGTCATTCCCAGAGATGGCGCCATTTTTCTATTGTCTAAAAGTGGATTCAAGGTTAGGGCGTATCTAGATAAAATTCAATCAAAGATAAAAAATAATAATTAAACTGTTTATGCAAATTAATAGAGATGAAGATGAGTATAAGAAGATTAACACTAATAATTATGTGGTTTAGCCCTGAAGAATGTTCCCACGTCCACAGATTATGAATTAGTACGAATGCACCATTTCTTTTTTGAGATAATAAGAATTTCAGAGTATCTCTCTTTCCCTTAGTCGAAACGTTTGTTATTTTGTTGGCATTTTTCTTGGTTGTTCCCCGTCTCTTAAATATGAGTGTGGGAGTGATTGTTAATAGATTTATCTAGCTGATCCACTGGAATATGTCAGGGGCTTTGTCTTTATAGAATAAACAAATACTCACTTTAAAATGTAAGGGAGAATAACTATAAAGTTAGCATGGGCAAGTATGAGTCGGAGAATGTTCATTTGTTTCTAGTGTGTGAGTGTCCTTATGACATCACCCTATTGTCTGATTCTCTAGTAGTGGACTTATAATTGCATATGAACTGTCCGGGTTGGTAAGGCCGAATAGAATGCCTAAGAGAGAACTTAATCTTATCTGATCTGATAACTTTACTACTTCAGCCAATGTTATCCTGATTTATAAGTAGTTTGGTTTTACCCTTGTAACTGTTTTTTTGGGTCGTACCATATTCATTGGTTCAAGACAGATGTAAGTACACAAGTATCCAAATGAGTTTTAATGTAGTGTTGGCTCAATTTCGGTAAAAACATTTAAGTCATAGGATAGTGTTCTTATGTATCCATCGAAGCCTATGCCATGTTATTTGAAGGCGTAGCGGCTAAAATTACAAAGCTTCATCATATATCGGGTTTAATGTGCCGCCTCTACGTCAAAAGCAATGTTCCAATGCTCCTAAGGTATGAATGCATTTGATATGTATATATATATATATATATATATATATATATATATATATATATATATATGAGCTTGGAAATTTATTGCGTGTAATTTACAATTTTTATAAAATGGTTTTAACGACTTTGTTTTACTCAGAAAATATTTTTTAGAACTTTTCATAAAAAGTTTTGGACTTAAAATGAATAGGACAACTTTCTGACACGTCGTTCGAACGAACTGGAATGCCATTCAAACGAGATTCCTATGTCCTTCGAAAGAACTAGCATCTCGTTCAAACGAGATTGTGAGGTCGTTCCAACTAGACTCTTAACGAGATTGCTTTTTTTGCACTGGAACCTCGTTAGTAAAGTCGTTCGAACGAAAAGTTGTTCAAACGAAAAAGTCGTTCGAACGACATTGGCGGGAATAGTTTTTTGGCATTTTTTTTGTAGTTTTCTTTAAGTTCCCACTACCTTTTCCCCACTACTTTTTGATAAAATTATCAAGTGCGGGAACCAACCTTTTTCATGTAACTTTTTCATATTCCTCCGTCTCGTAGAGAGAGTTTTGAGAGAGTTTCAATTCCAAATGAAAAGGTTCATGTTTTGAGTGTTTGTTTTTTAAGAAAAATCCATAAACACTTTTGTTAACACCCAATTGTTTGTTTATTCCAAGTTACCATCTATATATCTTGCTTGGAGTGTTTGGCACCGGGTTTACTCTACCGAGTTGAAGAGTTCGTTTGGGTTTACTTCTACATCCCACAAAGAAGAAGTCTTGTTTGTTGTTGCGGTATTCTCATACGGTGAAAGGCACCGTGTGCGGTTGATGGGTTCCTAAAAGTCCGATCGGTGGATTTCAAGCCCGCGGTGGCCCTCTGTGGTTATTCGCTAGGCAGAGGTGTGTACAAGAAAGAGCGTTGGGGCTTGGACGGAGACAAGTCGAGTGTTTGTAAGTATTTTTGTCTTTTACTTGTAAAATCGTACTTAATGGATTTGGGGCTAGGGTTGTCCGAGGTTTTTTTCCGTTGTGGGTTTTTTCTCGTACATCACAGCGTAGTGGTTGTTTGTTTATTTTATTTTTGATAAAATTCAGATTGGATGCATGCTTAGGTAAAAAGATAAAATTGGTTTAAATCACTGCTCATGCTTAAGTTGGTGCTAAATTAATTTGGGTAATGTTTAATTAATTTAGTTCAAGTCAATTATTTTATTGGATAAAATTTGGTTTGGCCTAATTTGCAAAAATGAATGAATTAATTGTCAGGCAATTTTCTACGACTTGGGTTGAGTTAATATGTTAAAGTGAAAAATGCATTTGTTGATTAATTTAATTTCACTTTGAGTTAAGTTTAATTTTAATTTGAAAGAAATTAAAATTTGGTTTATGTAAAATTTGTTGAGCCATCTTTATTTCGATTCTTTAAAAGGAAATTGAAATTACTTTTGGTAAAATCTAAATTGGGGGTCCACATTCTCAACAAGTGGTATCAGAGCGGGATAGCTAAATTATTGCATTTAAGACACTTTTAAATATTTTTCACTAAGAAATGCCATAATCCTATGGAGTTGTGCTCTGCAAATTTCTCCCAACCGTTATGTAGCCAAACATCACCAGTTGAAGTTGTCAATTCCACTTTCCGTACCCCACCACTTGGAACCTCTAGGAAAACATGGGAGACCATTGGAATGTGGAATTGACAACTTCAACTGCTGATTTTTGGCTACACAACGGTTGGAAGGAGTTTGCAGCATATAACTCCATAGGATTATGGCATTTCTTAGTGTTCATATATGAAGGGAATTATATTTGACACGATTACCTGGGGTACATTAGTTGGAAGGAGGTGCCATATGAGCTCAAGTTAGCTGTTTGGGTGACACTACAGGTAATGTATTTATATTTATATTTCAATTTCGATTTCGATTTTAATTTTGATTTATATTTATCTATATTTGCGGGG
Source organism: Sambucus nigra (assembly GCA_949130495.1). Taxonomy (NCBI): domain Eukaryota; kingdom Viridiplantae; phylum Streptophyta; class Magnoliopsida; order Dipsacales; family Adoxaceae; genus Sambucus; species Sambucus nigra. The sequence goes on along the minus strand of OX422210.1, from coordinate 74,439,672 downwards.
CGAATACTAATTTTACTTTATTTTATTTCAGGGGACAGGGAGTGGCCCTGAGGGTAAGCCACATATGCTCGATACTTATGTGGCTCTTCGTACGAGAAGGGAAGGATAAGGAGGTGTCCCCGAGCGTCGCGGTACAAAATCTCTTTTCCACCTAAATAGTTTGTAGATTTTAGATAATTGATGGTGATGTTGTCTCTTCTTAAATAGTTTCTATTTTGAATGTATATTTGCGTTATCTCTAGTTTATTTGGATAAATGATATTTGAATAGGTACAACGTTGATATAATAGCTACAAATATACTGCTGGGCAGTGGCAGTGGCCATACTGCCCAGCAGATTTTTTTTTAATTATGCCCAGAATTGTCACGGTCATTGCCCGTAACAAAAGTTATCACGGACTTGTCACGGTCAATGCCCGTGATAATTTTTTCAAAAGGGGATAAGAATTTGTCACGGTTATTAACCGTAACTAAATGTGTCATGGTCCAGGACCATGACACGACTGTGACAATTCTTACAAGCTTGTCACGGTCTATAACCGTGACACATTCGTAATAAAAAAAGTTGTCTTGCCCCAAATTGTCACGGTCATTGACCATGACAAGTCCAACTTGTCAAGGTCAATGACCATGACAATAGTGTAGATTTGGTGTAGTGACTCCAAGTTGGGGACTACGTCCTAAGGAAAGTTCTTGGCAGCGCTATAAAACAACCAGATGGCAAGCAAGGACAAAACTGGGAGGGACCATTCAAGGTGACAAGGGAAAACCTGCAAGGATCCTATCACTTAGAAACGCTGGAGGGCAGGGAGATACCTGGAGCTTGGAACGAAGCCAATTTAAAGAATTTCTACTTCTAATTTTCTGTTTTAATCTTTTATTAAAATTTTCAAGACTTTCTTGATTAATAAAAGATAGTTTGGCAGTGGCATTCTATGAAGTGTTGATTTCTTTTTCAGAAACTTTATAACTTGTGCACCTTTTCCAAGTGAGATTCTCCCCTCTTAACACATATAAGCAAGGTTTCACCCTCCTCAGGTTCTCATCATTTAACACAAATAACCTCTTAGCATTTCCCCTGGTAATATATGAAGCCCTATAGGGGACCCTTAGGCAGCTCGGTCAACTCAAAACTGGCCGCTAAATAATGTTTGGCTCAAAAAACCTTCTCGGATAGAACATCTAACACCAGGTGTGTCCTCGCCATTGCTACACTTAGGCCTAAGGGAGTGTGACGACACGACCTAAAAGGTAAAGTGGGGAAGAATGGTATCTTATAAGCATACTGGACTAGGAGGATACTCATGCAATAAAATAACTCTAGTCGGCTAAGAAAAGCCCAAGATAATCAAACAAGAAATCAATGAAGTGGACAATATGCAACACATGTTTAGTCGGCAAATCTCCCAAAACATAATTATTTTATTACTTCATTGCATTTACAGAAAGTTACATTAGTTGAATTAAATAGATCCTAATGAGGATTAGGCCTCCGAGAAAGATAATCAGCTACTTGTGTTCTTGGACCATCGTCTAGGCGAGGAGCCAACTCCTCCTCGACTTCATTCGCATTGGGTTCCAGTAGCTGCCTGGGGATAGCACCTATGGGGACCCACTGGTCATCCCTCCTGAAAGGGTTAGGCATCAAAGTCGAATGGGAGATCTCATGACAATACCAGAGTACTGAGTTCCTGGGGACCTTCAGCCGCCTGAGAGCATTCAACCAACCCCTAATAAAGGATATCTTTTCGACCTCTACCAACCTCATCGGAGAATCTATTTAACTCTGATCATAAACATCAGCCCACACTCGCCGAGGACCTTTCTTGAACAGATGCCTCAGTATTGTAATATCTCTTTGGATCCCGACAGATATCACGTATGCCCGACGAACATCTCCCCGAAACTCGTGTACCAGCTCGTCGTCCATCCGTTGAAGAGGAACCATGTAGAATCTGAGGAGAAATGTTAGGCGCATTCTCCCAGAGCCGCGAGACTTCTCACCTTAGAGCTTCATTCTTTTGCTGAAGTAACTCTCCAACTTGATTAACCTCCGAGGCATCCAAGAGCCTTGCCTTCAGAGCATCCACCTCTTCTTGTACAGAAGCACCTATTTCCTCTATCTCTTGAAGCCTATCCTTCAGCTTGGCAACGAGCTCTGACTGGTCCTTATAATCCTTATTCCTCGACCGGAAGGATTTATAAATCTTTACGAAAGCCCTATGAACTTGATTGCTTGCATCAGGACCAAAAATCTTTCCCAATTGAGAAGTATCAGGTATATATTCATCAACATCGATCAGCTACAAGCCATACAAGCATTAAAGAGAAAAGATATCAGTATGCATAAAGGAAAAATATTTCATTTCATTAAAGAAAAGGTTCCAAGTACATCAGTGAAAGAAAGGAAAGGATAAAAAAAGTAAACAATACATGAAGTTCCTTAAGAAAAGCTAGCTGGCAACCTCAGTCTACTCTGAGGTCGATGGTTGCTTCCCCTTGTCTGCAGCAGCCCCGTTTGCACCTCCCTCAGACATAGTAATTACCATTCCCTAGTTGAGGGGAACTTCGGCAGTGGTAGTCTTGGCAACATGAACACCTACACTGACAGCAGGAGCAGGTGCCTCATCCACAACGAGCTTAGGGCCATATTCGTGCTCTTCAAAAAGTGGGGAGTCAATATCCACCTTAGCAACCAGGAGAGCTATGTTTTAACCCTTCTTGATGTTCAGATGGCTGATATAGTCAATCTGAACATCAGCGTCCTCATACACAGCGGTCCATTCGGCATTGTACGAACTTTCCTTAAGGGTGGTGGCCTCAGATTCCACCTTCTTCAACTTTTTCGTGAGCATCCTGTTCTCCTCCACTACGACCAGCTTGCTCGAGCAGACCAAGTTATAGAACTTCCTTAACTCCTCGAGATCCTTGGTCACCACCTCCTTTGCTCGATTGGCCTCAATAAGGGCAAGACTGAAAGACTTTTGTGTAACATCAACAGTCTTCAAGTGGGCCTCCAGCTCAGCATTCTTCCTCACCAGTTCGTCGCCTCTGCGATAGAGGACGGTGAAATCGGTCACAAACTATAGAGAAGAGAAATGTTAGTAAGATAAGTATTGAACAGAGTATTTCTAAAGTAGGTAAGAAAAAGAAGACTTACCAAGGCTAGCCTCTGACTCTCCTTCAGAGCTAACTGGTCAGTCCCCATCTCCTTTTGACAATCGATCGACAAGATTTCTCTTTCAAGCACTACAAGAGATAGTTGAGGAAACAGGGCAACAGAAGCCCCCCTCAGGAAAAGTTGATACGGGCACAATAACTTACCCCGCATTTATCCTTACCTCCTCTTTCCTCTTCCCTCTCTTTCCTCTCCTTCTCAACTCTCTTTCTCTCCTCCACCTTTCTCTTATCCTCCTCCTTGTTTCTCTCCCTCTCTCTCAACAGATCCTCCTCTTTATTATTCTTCTCCTACTCATGAGTAGCATACTGAGAACCAGTGGTAGCATCCCCACTGTCGGACTTCTGCTTCTTCGATTGGTGAGACAAAAGCACATCATCATCTCAGATCAAACTCTTTCTAGGAGGAGCCATGTCTTCCTCACTAGAATTACTTGATTCACTCGAAGACTCTTGAACTCCTGAACCCTTGTCCAAACTGAAAGATTCTTCACTGTCGAAACTCTCCTCACTGGAAGTACCTTCAATACTGCCCCTATTGGCACCCTCACTCTCCTCACTAGAGCTTCTCTCCTCCTCGTCCAACTGGATTGGGTCGACAACAACCTCTTCTGAGGTGTCTAGCTTAGGGATTCTATTCACAGGTTGTGCAATAAAATTGGACCCAACTTTCTAGTATTCTCGAAAAAACGTCGCTGATCGAGGATGCTCACCGTTGGCTAAAAGCTCCCTAATTTTCCAGGCTTTAACCAGCTCAGCGGATCGAATCTCACTGAGAGTGGGCTCCGAGTTCTTTGTCTTCGCTGGAAAAGAAAAAGAGAGAGATGTGAGAAAAACATCAATGAACAGAGGATCAATGGGCAAAACAAGGCTATGCCTACCTATAAATTCCTTCCCATAAAAGGGAATCACAAATCTACCAGACCTCGACCCTTCATCATGGGGAGAAAACTACCAATTTTTGGTAATAAACCCCTCATGCCAGTAGTCCTTATGGGAATCAGGTAAATTCACTACCAATACCCTATCAAGACTACTAGCCTTAAGGTAAAGAAAACCAGAGCTTATTCAAGAAAAGAATAGCATAAGCAGATTTTAGTAAGCCCTAAATTGGTGTCATAGAGCTGATTTATTCTATGCACACCATTGACGATTTTCTAGACACTGAGCGAGCACTATGCAAGAACAATATTAAAGTAACCAAAAAAGTGAAAAAATAAATTATTTGGGGGAAAGGTAAGTCCCCCGTGGGACAGCAAGAGAACATGAATCCAGTGACCATCCTCCTCAACTTCTCTGACATTACGAGGGATAGGGACACATTAAATATCCACCCAGTTTGGAATATTATGGTATTTCCTAAATTCAACTATTGACCTATTGCCAATTTTAGCCATTGAAAAAGAAAAACCCTAGTAACTGATATGAGGAAATTCCATCATAAAAAGAAGAGAAAAGAAGTGAGAAAGACTTACGAAGTACGAGTCAGCTTGGGACGAGGTAAAATCACAAGTTGGGACGATGGAAAGATGCAAAAATATCTTGAAGATGGAAGATGAGACCTGGGGGTAAGAAGAGCTACAGTAAAAGCTTGGAGAAATTGAGAGAAAACGGAGAAGTTTGAAGCGACGTTCAGGGAATGGCCATTTCAATGAAATTGAAACCTTCCTAATCATGATGCAATGGTAACGAGGCGATCTTTCACCTAAATCATTTCCAGAAAGGCTCTTCAGCCACAATAATGTTGCATAATTCACAAAAGTGCCATTAAGACTAATCATTTAAAATTATCGAGCCCAAATTATGACCCAAAATTTTTAGGGGCAATTGTGGGTACCTCAATTTGTCACTTGGGCCCAGATGAGAAGCCCAATCAAATGCGGCCCAGGGTCCAAAGGCCCCGCGCCTCAACTAATTTAGTTTTGACTCTGTCAGTTCCTAAAATCTCTCTTCATAGATATTCTAGGGATTTTGGGCTAACGTGGGGGAGCCCCACTCCTCCAGTCTCCGAAATAACATGTATATAACAAACCCTCCGCCCGGGGCAAAGGTCATGCATTATTATTTCTGTAAAACACTCCCCGGAGTAAAGAGAAATAATATTGAGAGCACCATCATGGACGTAGGCATTCTTGTTGAACCACATAAATTTCGTTTTGTGTGATTACCATTCTTTATGTTCTTTATTTATTCTGGTGATTGTCTTTTCTTGTTATTTTGTGCTGAACTTAATCGTCACCACAATATCCTTTGTGGAACTGTAATAATTAATCTAGTCCATATCTTTCAAAAAATATAAATTTTATGTGAAATAAACTTATATTTGGAGAGATACTTAATTTTAAAGTTTTCGCATAAAAGTTAAAATAAGAGATAAAGTGTAAATCTGGCGCACATTAGACCTATGGACTTGTTAACGAGTTTTTTTGAACAAAATGATTGACGTGCTTGAGAATTACTGACAAACCCCCTTACAATTAATTTCGATGAATCATAATATTAATAACATATCTAGTAAAAATAATTCATATTTTTTTTACAATTATTACTATTTTTAATTAATGTTCACATTTAAAATAGTTACTTCAAGCAAGGAGTGAGGTTGGTTTGGTTGGACTTTGGCTAACATTATATTTTTAGGGTTGGGCTTAGGTTAATCAATATTATGTCAACCTTGGTTAGATGAAATTACGGCTGACGCTTAATATACTAACACATGGTGCAAACACGCCTCGAGTCAACTATTTACGAAGGACATTTCATTAATAGTGATTATTTTGTTTGTTTTAAAGGTGTTTATTTTAGGATTTTTAATGGTACCGTAGCTTACCGTTTTGGTTCGAAAAATATGATTTAGGTTTTTTAATACTGTATAATGAAATTAGGGTTGTATTTAAAAGTTATTCATCTGAAAAATGGACACCTGTTCTCCTACATGGTAATCTTCACAGTAATTACGTACTTGGTCAGTTCTCGAGACAGTTGGTCAGCTCCCGACCAACCTAAAGAATATGAACCATCAAGAATATCAAAATCCATTTGTGTGGAGTTTCCAACAATCATTGCATACGTACCTATAAATATCAACAGTCATATTTATTGTATATAAATCTAAATGCCAGAATATATAAAGCCATTCCATCTCTTGGGCTCCTAACCACTATAAATACATGATCTCCCTTATCTCAAAGGGGGAATTCAATCAAGCATAATCACACCCCCATACTAAGTGATTGTAACCACCAGAAATAATACCGACAGTGGGCGTAGGCTTTTCTCATAGTTGAACCACTTTAAAAGCTTGTTTGTTGTGTGTCTGCTTGTCTTATTTTTCTTCATTATCTATGATTATAAAAATGCGATCGACCATTTTTGGACATCAACATATTGGCGCTATATATGGAATCGACATGAAAAGTATTTACTTCTTATTAGAAGAACTGGAAATCCACGTTGCAATACAATGGTTTCTACGCATGATAATTAGGAGCTAATTTTTCTTTATGTATACATGTGGATAAACAATTATATTCCATATACGCATCATTTATTAACACACGATTCTGTTATATTTGTGCTCATCAATCTCATGTTCAATTTTTAATTATCGAAAAATCTGCATAACTGTGTTGATTCTAGACAACTCTCGTTGTTAATTTTGGATGAATCGCATTATTGGATGTCTTCCTAAATATATTGACTCTCATATACTGATTCACCCAATCTTTATCTCTTTTAACTAAAAAAAAGGAGGAGATATACATCATCTTTATCTTTCTCCGAGATATCCTTCATGGATAGAGGAAGCACGATTGAAAATATGGGGTCTTCTATCCCTATAAATCTCTATTAAAATTGTACAAAAACTTGTATATAGATGGGTAGTATGGCATGGTATACCACCACTGTCCCTTTTTGCTAGTTATTCTTGGGTACCAACTGTTGAGACTATTCAACTGTTTCAAATCAAATGATACTTTTTCTTTAAACGGTTGGAGAAATAGACTACACAGGATACCACACCAATTCAGGATCTGACCACAACATTCTCTTTCTGATCTAAAATTTGGTGGACTATGGCAGCGTCATTAAGCCTATTTCGACGATGTAGTAATCGCCATCACTAACAGACTGGGAAATTTACAAATCCCCAAATATTAACAACTGATTCCACACATGTTGCTTAATTTGTATCTGAATACTCTAGTATTTCCAGTATCCGAATAGCTCCCTAACAGTGAGGTTTACCTTGGATATATGGAATCAATTTTAATTTTACCTCGGAGATATAACAGTGATCGGTGAGCATCCATTACCGGGTCTTCATTAGAAGTCGTTGAAAAATTAATTCATTAAAAAAAAGGAGTTTAGTTCTTGGGTAAAAGCAATGCACTTTTATCAATGCAGATCCGATCCTCATTGTCGGCTCCATAAATTATCCGCCCTTGCTAGTCAGCTTTCATGTGAGACAAACATAATACATCAGTGGCAATACTGGACCACCTTTGTTGGTCGATGTTGATGTGTGAAGAAGAGCATCTCAATGACATCTTCGAACTGTCCTTAGTGATCGACAACCACTGTGCAATGACCACTGCGATGACGATGAGAACTTTACTAGTCGGCGGCAAGTATTTAAGGACATAATCAGAACTGGCTTTCTCTAGTATATTTTCTCAAATGGGGCACATTGGTTTTTTACCATTCTGACTTTGTTAAAATAAACATGTGTTGCTTAAAGTTTTGGTTTACAATGCCACATCCCTATACTTTATACTTCATATCTTTTTGTGGAAATAAAATTTTGAAATCAACTTATATTTGAGTATTTTCTTAGAGTTCAAATAATTTTGCAAAAATTCTAAACTAAACCCTATGTCTTGCATCTCGTATATATTCAACAAAAAATTTCTCATCAGACACGTATACGACATAAAAGTTATTATTTCATGTTTTATATTTTCATTCCCCAATGTTCGAGTGGATAAGTATCATATATTGTTTGTCCAAATAAATCAATCTCGTGATAATTTCTATTTGATTTAGCCTAAACAGATTGTCGGGCAACTTATTAACTTCCACATGTATAAGATTCAGTCCCAACGAATGATCGGATATAATATTAAGCTCTTGGAAATCTTATTAATGCTTTGACGGATGGTTGGGCATGCTACAATACTTTAAGACCCAACAAATGGTTGGGCAAGATTATTTGTTATAACCGACCGATGCTCAGGTGTTGATGTTTCTTCAACTTCATTATTAATTATCTGACTCTGATTCTTAACCTAGAGGATTGTTGATACCAAAATTAATGTGCTGATGTGGACGAAGAAGATGAAGACACGTGTCAATCTACATGGCACAATAGCAGCGAGGAAGATCATTTCCCGACCAACCGTGCTCCTTTCCGAGCAACGAGAATATGCCGAGGAACTCTATCATGCCGAGGAACTTTAACACACCGAGGAACTCTATAGCACCGAGGTACTCTAATGTTCCGAAAAACTCTTGATCAACAAGCAACTAAGGCGGTCCGAACTGCATCTCGGCCGTATCATTAATTACCAGACGGACAACTGTTCAATTATTCATTATATTCTTGACGCACACGCTGCATTAAATGTATTACCCTTTCATATGTATATCATTTAATGTATTGGACCTTTCATGTACAGCCTAAAGGCTATAAATACCATGTACCATCCTCATTCAAGGGGACCGGAATTTCTTGAGAGAACTTGTAATCAAGAATTCCACAAACACTCAGCAATAACATAACAGTGGACGTAGGCTTTATTCCTAGCCGAACCACTTTAAAAATCTTTGTCTTATTTATTTATCTGTGATTGAATAATTAAAGCAATCTAGTTTTTTACATCAACAGATTGGCGCCGTCTGTGGGAAACGACTGTTATTATCGTTTTTCCTAAAAATCATTTATCACAAATGGCAGATAATCCAGAATCCAGTAATCGAAATGTTGGAAATACTGGAAATCTTCCAAATCCATCTGCATCCCCAGATCTGACTGGAATTATGACGAATATGGCTCAAGGACAAACCTCCATGCAAGAATCTAGGAGGCAACTCATTCAAACTCTTCAGGGCGGTGCACCTACCTATTCAGGGCAAAGGAGTGATCATAGGCAATCGCAATCTAGACGTACTGGGTCATATCGCAATGAGGAGTCTAATGATTCTTCTTATCAACCTGGGCGAACTTCATCGATACGGGCTACGGATACAGATCAACGTATCACTCTCTCTCCGGAGAGAACTAGCGCTTTGGAAAGGTTAAGCAGAGTGTCTCCTTTCAGTCGGTTAGGACCAAGGAGGAACATGAGTCCACCTAGGGCTCCATCAAGAAGTTTTCGACCACCACCAGGTTTGAGAGAAGGATCTGCGCAATCACGACCAACCACTCGTCGAGATAAATCTCAGGAAGCTACGTCAGAGCAATCAGTTGCTCGGACTAAGCGGCCCGAGGAAGGGAATGAAGCATGGAAAGGTTCCATTCAACGGTTGGAGGATAGACTGGGAGAAATGGCTAAGGCGAGGAACCCCTTACAGAGAACTTTTGTTCAAGGAACACCTTTTGTGCAAGCCATTGTGGATTTCCCTACACCGTCGAAATTCAAAGCACCCGTAGTGACTCCCAAGTACGATGGAAAGACAGATCCCGTACTTCATATAGAACAATACCAAGCTGCTGCAGATATCTACGCTGTCCCCGACGAGATGAGGTGTAGGGCATTCTCGGGAACTCTTACCGGATCTGCACAGATATGGTACAATAATGTTCCTCGAGGTAAGATTTCAACTTTTGTTCAGTTAGCCGAGCTGTTTATTGGCAATTTTTGTTTTGGAGCAAAGCCGGTAAAGCGAGTAGCACACTTGCTAAGTGTTAGACAAAAATCAGGCGAAAGTACTAGAGATTACATAACTCGTTTCAATAACGAAAAGTTGGAAGTCATAGATTATGAAGAAAAGACAGCAATCACTGCTCTGATGAGTGGTTTGCTGCCTAACAAGCTGTACTACACTTTGGCCAAAGATCCACCTAAAAATATGTCAGAGTTGATGGCAAAGGCGGCCAAAATCATGAATGCCGAGGAGGCTATGGCTGCGAAGAAGAATATGGATAAAGAAGTTAAAGTGGAGATCGACAATTCTAAGAAGAAAGATCAGAAAAGTAATGGTGGTGACAAACATTCCAAGAATAACAGGATGAAGTTGGAAGCCCTAAAGAAGTATGATAATTATACTCCATTGAAAGTGGGTATTAATCATGTTTTGGAAGAAATCAGGAATAACGAGGAAATCAAGTGGCCAGAGAAACTGAAGACAGATCCCGACCTGAGAAATAAGACCAAATATTGCGAGTTTCACAAAGATTATGGCCATATGACCAAAAAATTGTATAGCCCTTCAGAACGAGATTGAAACACTCATCCGAAGAGGAAAATTATCAAAGTACGTAGATCGCAGGAGTGAGAGGAAGAATGATGATAGAACTAGAGAGAGATCTAGATCTCCTCGTCGTGCAGAGGAGAAAAAGAGGAGGGATCATGAAGAGGATCCAGATGATGACCCCGATCTTCCCAAAAAGCCAAGGAAACCCGAACGAGAGGTATTTTCCATACGTTTTGGGTCATTTGATTGTAATGTTATTACAGGAGGAGATGCAGGAGGAGGAGACCTTACTGCAGAAAGAAAAGCTTATCTCGGAGAGGCTCAAGCTTGTTCATACATTCAGCGAATAAACCTGGCCGAGGATGATCGTCCGAGGAAGGTAAACAAAGAGAAGCTAGTGATTGGTTTTTCAAAAAATGACCTGGCAGGTGTTCTCTACCCTCATGACGATCCTCTGGTGATCAAAATGAGGATGAAGGATGTGGTCATTTCAAGGGTGTTAGTAGACAATGGTAGTTCGGCAGACATCATGTACTATTCATGCTTTGATAGCTTGAATTTAAAATTATCTCAATTAGAACCTTATCACAGACCCCTTCTGGGTTTTGCTGGCGAGAAAGTTTTTCCACTTGGGACGATCAAGTTGGATATACTCATTGGAACTTGGCCTGCTTGTCGAACAGAAAGAATACGCTTTTTTGTAATGGATAAGAATGTGCAGTCCGCCTACAACATCATCATGGGAAGAGTTGGATTGAAGAAGTTCGAAGCAGTTCCATCTACAGTACATCAGTGTTTGAAATTCCCAACAAATTTTGGAGTAGGAATTATGAAAGGTGATCAAAAAGTAGCTCGGGAATGCTATTATTCGTCTGCCGAGCAAGAGGAACTTGAAGAATCAAAGAAAAAGACTACTACTTACCAAGTGGAGGAAGGCACAGAAATTGAAACTCTTGACCCTAGGGATGAATCTCAACTCGTAAAAGGGCAGGTTGTGGAATCTACAGAAATTGTTATCCTGGACGACGAGCATCCTGAACGAATAACTCAGATAGGATCGTCGTTGGATTTTTCAATAAAACAGGAGTTGATAACTTTCTTGAGAAACAGGAAGAATACTTTTTCTTGGAGTCATGAAGACATGCCAGGAATAGATCCAAACTTCTTATGTCATGAACTCAATGTGAATAAGGAGATCAAGCCTGTGAAGCAAAGAAGAAGAGTGTTTAGTCCCGAGAAGAACCAGGCCATACAAGAGGAGGTCGAGAAACTCCAGAAAGCCCAATTCATTGAAGATGTGAAATATCCAGATTGGTTGGCGAATGTGGTGATGGTAAAGAAGAAGAACAACAAATGGAGAATGTGTGTTGATTTTACTGATCTCAACAAGGCATGTCCAAAAGATCATTTTCCATTGCCCAGAATTGATCAACTAGTGGATGCTACCTCGGGACACGAGCTACTCAGCTTCATGGATGCTTATTCTGGCTACAACCAAATCAAAATGAAACCTGAAGACAGGGAAAGTACTTCTTTTATTACCCCAAGGGGAACTTATTGTTATAATGTTATGCCTTTTGGTTTAAAAAATGCAGGTGCAACATATCAGCGGTTGATGAACAAGGTGTTCACCGAACAAATCAGCCGTAATATGGAGGTCTATGTCGACGACATGCTCACCAAAAGCAAGAGAGCTGCAGATCATTTGGTTGACTTGAGTCAAACTTTTGATCAACTGGATAAATACCAGATGAAGCTTAACCCGACGAAATGTACCTTTGGAGTACGAGAAGGAATGTTCCTCGGATACATCATCAACCAACGAGGTATTGAGGCAAATCCAGAAAAGATCAAGGCTCTTTTAGGGCTGCGATCCCCGACGACGAAGAAAGAAGTGCAGAGTCTTACCGGACGAGTTGCAGCACTCAACAGATTTGTATCCCGAGCAACTGATAAATGCCTCCCATTCTTCAAAACACTACGAAAAAGTTTTGAGTGGAGTGATGAATGTGAGAAAGCCTTTCAAGATTTGAAGAAGTATTTGGGAGCCCCACCATTGTTGTCTAGGCCAATAACTGGAGAGAAGCTATACTTGTATTTGGCAGTATCAGAAAATGCAGTTAGCTCGGCGTTGATCAGATTGGAGAATGGAGTCCAGAAGCCAATTTATTACACAAGCAAAGCCTTTCGAGGTGCGGAAATCAGATACCCAAAGCTGGAAAAATTGGCACTGGCATTAATTGAAGCAAGTAGAAGAATGAGACCATACTTCTAGGCCCATACCATCATTGTGTATACCGACATGCCGTTAAGACAAGCCCTTCACAAACCAGAAAAATCAGGAAGATTGATGTACTGGGCAATAGAGCTCGGTGAATATGATATTATGTATGAACCTAGATCATCGTTGAAAGGGCAAGCCGTGGCGGATTTTATAGCAGAGTTCACATACCCTGATACCCCCGAGGAGCAAAAGATGCTTGTTGACCTACCTGTGGACGATACAGGATCAACAGACACAAATCCAAACCAACCAAGGTTGGTAAAAGGACTTGTGGATGTAGAAAAATCATCATATTCAAACCCCGACCAACTCCGGTTGGTAGAGGGGCGCAAACAAATGACCGACGAGGAACGAAGGATACCCGGGGATGATGAAAGAAAATAGATGATATTTCACCGAGGAACTCTAACAGATAAGAAATTTGAAGACGAGTTACATACATGGAGATTATATGTAGATGGATCATCTTGCACGGCTGGTTGTGGAGCAGGGATTGTTTTAAATTCTCCAGATGATATTGACATGGAGTATGCCTTGAGATTCCAATTCAAAGCTTCCAATAATGAGGCTGAATATGAGGCTATGATAGCAAGTTTTCATTTGGCGAAAGTTATGGAGGCACGTCAAGTAATTGTTTTCAGTGATTCTTAATTAATTGTGAATCAAATGATGGGAATATATGCAGTGAAGGGAGAGTTAATGGTGAAATACCATGCAAAAGTGATGGAGTTATTGAAAGCATTTGATGCTATTCAATTGGTGAGGATACCGAGAATGGAAAATGCTAGAGCAGACGCATTGGCCCGACTAGCGTCAGCTACGCGCACCGAGCTGCGAAGAACAATACCAATTGAAGTACTAGAAAGTCGGAGCATAGAGGAAGATCTGACGGTGAAGATTATTACCCTTGATTTAGGACCGTCTTGGATGGATCCTATCAGAGCATACATTGAAGAAGGAGTGCTACCAGAGGACAAACTAGCTGCCAAGAAATTGAAGTATAAAGTTGCTCGGTATGTGTTAACTAATGGTGTTTTGTATAGACGAGGCATTATGGCAGGTTTGCAGAGATGTGTGCATCCATCAGAAGTCAAAGAATTGATTGAAGAAATCCATGAAGGATCTTGTGGAGCTCATGTAGCAGGTCGGACTCTTCTGCAAAGGGTGATGACACAGGGATACTACTGGCCGACGATGAGAGCTGATTGTATAGCCTATGCTAAGAAGTGTGACAAGTGCCAACGTTTTTCTTCCATCCGAAGAACTCCATAGGCATTGTTGACACCCATAACATCACCTTGGCCATTTGCCATGTGGGGGATTGATCTGGTTGGACCACTGCCGACGACCCGAGGAAGGTTCAAGTATCTCGTCGTGGCAGTAGACTATTTTACTAAGTGGGTGGAAGCTGAACCACTAATTGATATGACGTACGAGAAGGTGTATCAGTTCATATGGAAGAATATCATTTGTCGGTATGGTCTCCCCCACGCTTTCATCACAGACCATGGAACGCAATTTGATAATGAAGAATTTGCTGTTTATTGTCATCAGTCAAGCGTCTTGAAGTTTCATTCAGCACCAGGCCATCCCCAAAGCAATGGGCAGACTGAAGTGACGAACAGAACATTACTAAATGGGTTGAAGAAGAGGTTAAGTGACGCTAAAGCAAATTGGATTAATGAGCTACAGTCAGTTTTGTGGGCTTACCGAACAACTCCCCGAGCAGCAACAGGTGAATCACCATATATGCTAGCATTTGGAAGTGAGGCTGTGATACCTGTCGAGTTGGGCCTACCAACACACAGGGTGTTAAATTTCAATTCTCCGATCAGTGATCTGATGAGAAGGATGGATTTGGATATGCTCGAGGAAGTCAGAGAAGAGGCAGCCATTAGGAATGCTGCTTATCAACAACGAACAGCTCTATTTTACAACAAAAGGGTAAAGAAATGTGATTTAAAGGAGGGGGATTATGTGCTAAAGAAGGTCATTCAGAGGCAGAATAAACTGGAAGCAAACTGGCATGGACCTTACCGAGTTACAGAGGTTGTTCGACCAGGAACTTACAGAATAGCAACTCTAGAAGGAGAGGAATTTAAGAACGCATGGAATGCTGAACACCTGCGCAAGTATTATCAGTGATGTCAAATGTAAAGCATTTCTTTCATTATGAGTAAAACGAGGATGTTTCGCCATGTTCTTTCTGGTTGAAAATTTTTCCGGGAATACTAGTGTAATACACTACACAACAAAAGTGCTCTAAGGAGCCAACCTCCTTTGGTTAGGAGGACATGCTCTACGGAGCAAAAGTGCTATAAGTAGCCAACCTCCTTTGGTTAGGAGGACAGCTCTACGGAGCAAAAGTGCTATAAGTAGCCAACCTCCTTTGGTTAGGAGGACATGCTCTAAGGAGCAAAAGTGCTATAAGTAGCCAACCTCCTTTGGTTAGGAGGACATGCTCTAAGGAGCCAAAAAATGCTCTAAGGAGCCAAAAAATGCTCTAAGGAGCCAAAAGCTTTAAGGAGCCAGAAACTGTACACCAGCATGATCAACTACGGTTGGTAAGATAAAAATATACTCTCATATTACAACTTATGTTGGTCGGGAGGTAATATTATTACAATGAGTTCTTTGAAGAACAAAATGTTCAAAAAAAATACACCAAGTATAGTTGGTCGGGGATAAAAACCCAATAACTGTAGTTGGTCGGCGAAGACAAATTATTGATCTTAGTTGGTCGGACACATTTTTATAATTGAGCCAATTATAGCTGATCAGGGATAAAAACCGATCAACTGTAATTGGTCGACAAACATTATTCATCCACCTTGGTTGGTTGGAAACAGTTTGAATATTTTTACTCATTACTTTATTATTAAGTGATCGAGAAACATTATTAATACTTGTAACTTTTTATTAAGTTGCTTAATGAACAATATTATCGTTATCTTTTTAACAGATACATATGTACAAATATAAATGTGTTTGATAAACACAAGACTAACAAAATTGGCAAACGGAAAATGAAAATCTTTTCATTAATCTAGAATAAATTACAAATTACAAGAAGGTACTAAATTGTTACATGAATATTACTATTCTATTGGTTTTTTGCCCTCTGCTTTAGAGACAGGTTCCTCGCCGGCAGGAGGGTCTTCTAGGCAAAGGGGAGAATTGATGAAATTTACATCTCTGAGCATTCTGACGTTTATAACAGAAGGTGTATCCAAAAGATGCTCAGGACGAGATAATTCAACTTGGGAGTGAAGGCTATAATCACCAAGGTATTTTGAAATTAGACTGCGAGGAATGGAACGAGCTGGGATCCATGCCATATCCAATTTGAAAGGTGGTACAGGCAGGTCTAATAATGATGGAGCATGATAGTCCCATAAAAAATGCCCTTGCTCCAACTTTAATACACCCAATGCATTTAACCATCCTTGCTTGTAACCTTCATTGTTAGCATGTTCAATGCGAGCATCCAGATGAACGAGAGCTTCATTGTATCCTGCCATCCAGAATTCCCTTGGCTGTTTATGGAATTGGAAGGTTAATCTATCCAATTGTTCATGAAGGCTTTTGGCAAAGAGATCCTTGTTATGCAAGGCATATTTCGTTGATGCCAGCTGATCTTCCAGAGACAGATTTTTATTGGACATTTCAGTCAGAGCACGGTCTTTTACTTTCAACTGGAATGCTTGAGTTTCCAGAGTAGACTGAGTGCGAGCCTCTTCAACATTTTGGCTGAGGACTCTTCCTCGCCCCCGAGAACCTCTTCCTCGTCCCCGAGCAGTTCCAGAAATGGCAGATCTTCTTAAGTCCTCCAGCTCTTGCCTTAGTTTGGCATTTTCGACCTCTAAGAACGAGAAGCCTTCATCAGTAACTGGTATTAATGCAGTAGAAGATGAAGCAGCAGATTCATATTGAGTTAATTTTTTCTGCAAATTATTATTTTCTTGTTCCAAGATCTCGGCAATTTGTCTACAGGCTTCAACTTCACCTTTTAGGGTCCTCTCCCTAACGTCATACCCAGCAATGATCTTCTTGTGGCCTGTTTCTGAAGAGAGCTGCTGGTATCTATTTTCATAATCCTTATGCAGCGAAGCCATTGATTCGTTGTGTTGATTTTGAAGATCCTCTAAGGAACCATGAAGCTCTTCGATCAACTCATAGTAAGCGACATTGTTGGCCACTGCTCGGTCGAGTAAAGCTTTCAAGTACTGATAAGCTTCAATAGCCTGCTCTGAAGCACCATGACTAAGGATATCAGCAATTTCCGATGTACTAAGATCTGTATGACCAGCCTTATAGTATTGATGACATTGCTGCATCAGCTCGGTATCATGAGAAGAGATCAATTCCATTCTAGCAACAAACTAATGACAAGAAAAAGACAACAATCAACAAAAACAAGTTATCAACAACAGAGATAAGCAAAGATATATTTTATTAGATCATCAAAAAGTTACATCGTTCGATTACAAGGAAATACAGAAATGCTACCGAACAACTTCACACCTTTTCCTTGTCTCCCAAGACTTTCTCGGGAGGCTGGGACGAGGAGCTCGGTTGCTCGGTGGTAACTACAGCTTGATCGGTAGGAATCTTCTCGGGAGGAGGAGGCATAGAAGAAACGTCCTCGGTGGCAGAGGGTTGAGAGGCAGAAACTTGATCGCCCATAGC
Source organism: Sambucus nigra (assembly GCA_949130495.1). Classification (NCBI taxonomy): domain Eukaryota; kingdom Viridiplantae; phylum Streptophyta; class Magnoliopsida; order Dipsacales; family Adoxaceae; genus Sambucus; species Sambucus nigra. The sequence continues at coordinate 74,422,106 of OX422210.1, read as the reverse complement.
CATAGAAGACTCATCAGAGGCAGGTTCATCTTCTTCTTCTTCCACAATTGGTGGAGGAGGACCAGGGAGATGCCGTTGGAATAACTCAGAATCATCTTGGACTTTTAGCTCTTGCAGAGCAGCTACCCAACCATCATGGAAGTATTTCAACTCCCCATATTGAACTTGGGACGTCATTGCAGCTATCCCTCTCTCCCATCCTTTCTCCCAACCAACGCTGAAATGTTTCTTGATTGCGACTTTTCTCCTCGACTTCTCCGAGGAAAGCTTCACCTCCAATTCCTCTTTCTTAACCTTGATATCTCGCAGAGTAGATAATTCTTCTTCTGCCTTCTTCAATTTATCATCAGATTCCTGATGTTTAACCTCCAAATCTTTAATTTTCTCCTCCAAATTCTTGGAGGTTTCAGCCATCTTCATCTTATCAGCCTCAGCCTCAGCCACAGCCAACTTTTTCTCCCAAACAGTTTTCTCCTCGATGTACTGTTGGCGAGATTCCTTCACAGATTGGGCTAAACCCAACAAAGCATCGTCAACATCGGACGAGGAACTGGAAGCTTTAATAACTTGATCTTTCTTCACGATGGTATTGAAGCAGTTCACCAGCTGAAAGATAAGAAAAACAATAAAGTCAACACAAATACAAGAATTCAAGAAAAAGAAAGAAAGACCAAAGGTATGAGAAATTTACTGAAGAAAGATGGCGAGCAGCTAGGGATGTCAGTGTGTCCCTAGGAATTTTTTCATCAACCCCGAGAACCTCGGGTATAACTGAGCTCGTTGAAGAACTCGGAAGAATAATTTTTGAGACACTACTACCACCAGCGGGTAGAGAAGATGCAGTTCCAGCAAGATTAACTGAGGATGATTTCCTCAATCTCTTCAAAGGACGGTCAGCAGCATCAACCAAGGAAGAAGTCTTGGTCGGAGAGATGGCAATTACATCAGCAGGAGCATCTTTCTTGCTCGGGGCCACTGGGGGCTTCTCGACAACTTTGGAGGAACCAGCATCTACTCTTTTAGTCCCCTCTGGGACATCAATTTTGCCTTTCTGGGCTCCAACAGCAGAAGAAGTTTCACCAAATAGAGCAGGAGGAGCTCTTTTCTTACCCATTCTCTGAGATAGGGGGATATGAGAATCTGAAGATGAACTTTCTGGTGTTGAAGCTGGTTCAACAGGGCGAGCAGTATAAGAGGTTGTGTAACTCTTATATTGTAGTAAATATGAAGAAGATCTAATATGCTCGTCAGTAATGGTCTTATGCAAATTCCAGATAAGTTTCAAATGCTTGATATTCACTTCTGACTCTTTTGGAGTTTTTCTTTTACTATCAACTGCAAATAAATACATAATGGAATATCAGTCATACATTTTGCCAAACATGATGAAAGCATAATTTCATAAGTAAAATAAAATGAAAAATAAACCTATCCCATTGTCGTATGGGGGGCATCTGGGACCGTTGTATACTTCATTCCCAGATAAAGGCGCATGTTGCCAATTTTTTATGACCAACCCATGCTCAAAATAATCCCTATTTGAGTCAGGGAGATTAACTACAAGAGACCTATTCAAATACCTAGTTTTTAAATAATAAATATTATCTAGAACAGCCCATTTATAACAAAACATAATTTCAGGGATCCCAATACGAGTCCCATGAGTTAGATTTAATTTGTGCACCCCGTTAATTATTCTCCATGAATTGGGGGCTATTTTTGCAGGAACAAGATCAAAATATTGACAAAACTCAAGACATAATGGGTTTGGTGGAAAGGAAAAACCGCATTCAGCAACAAAAAGACTGGGGAACCAATGTCCCTCAGCCAATCGAAAGTAATCTAAAGGCTCAGAAAGAACCTCTAGAGTTACCCACGAAGGAATGGAAAAATCAGAACGGAATTTCTCAACAGACTCCACAATATAAACCATATTGAATAAAGGAGATACAGAAGAAAGAAAGAAGATCTTACAGAAAGAAAGGAGATGTGTTGACAACGAACGGAAACAAGGATGAACGCACAAGAGAAGAAGAGAAGAGAAAGCTTGAATGCAGAGAATGAAAAACGTAGACGACGGTATGGTTACCAAAGAAGTTTAAATACTTTGCATTGGGAAGCGGCGAAAGAAATGATTACCAAAAAGAAACTACTAAACTTCCGGCGGCTAAAAGGACAAAATTTGCACGAATATCAAAGCGCTTATCAAAAAGGCGGAAACTGCGAAATAAGAAGGAAATTTGAATACAATGTTCCTGAAACCCGGGAAGTACATTTAATATTGCCATATACCGAGAAAGAATGTTCCATACTCTTCAAAGTTCAAAATATGAAACATTGGGGGCTTCTGTTGATACCAAAATTAATGTGCTGATGTGGACGAAGAAGATGAAGACACGTGTCAATCTACATGGCACAATAGCAGCGAGGAAGATCATTTCCCGACCAACCGTGCTCCTTTCCGAGCAACGAGAATATGCCGAGGAACTCTATCATGCCGAGGAACTTTAACACACCGAGGAACTCTATAGCACCGAGGTACTCTAATGTTCCGAAAAACTCTTGATCAACAATCAACTAAGGCGGTCCGAACTGCATCTCGGCCGTATCATTAATTACCAGACGGACAACTGTTCAATTATTCATTATATTCTTGACGCACACGCTGCATTAAATGTATTACCCTTTCATATGTATATCATTTAATGTATTGGACCTTTCATGTACAGCCTAAAGGCTATAAATACCATGTACCATCCTCATTCAAGGGGACCGGAATTTCTTGAGAGAACTTGTAATCAAGAATTCCACAAACACTCAGCAATAACATAACAGTGGACGTAGGCTTTATTCCTAGCCGAACCACTTTAAAAATCTTTGTCTTATTTATTTATCTGTGATTGAATAATTAGAGCAATCTAGTTTTTTACATCAACAAGGATGTTTATGCATATTCAAGATTCATCTCGACAGAGGAACTATAAAATATTTATTGTCATATATTTAGTCCCTAAGATATCTACCACACAAGTTGTATTTTATCCCCAACTGATGGTTGGCCGGGATAATCCTCATCTATATTCAGTCCTGAAAAATGGTCGACATAGTCTATTGTTAATCGAAATTACATTTATTATTCAACCCTAATGAATGGTTTGAAAATCTATTTTCCTCTAACAATGCAGGATCATTCATAATATCTATTCATTACTTTAAAAAATTTCCTTGCCAGATGCTCAAAATTTATTTAAACGCCCCCCGACAGATGGTCGGTGCTTTCATTATATCTCTGGATATCTCACTAGCTTCGATGGATAGTCGATGCAGTTTATATTATGAGATCATCACAATTTAGCCCCAACGGACTGTTGCCCATTACCATTCTTATTTGATTGAAACTCAGCTAATGACTGCATGTTCATTCATTAGTTGGCATTATATTTATTATTGGAATTCAGTTACGATGCATGGGAATGCTTATTATTTGATCTTCTTATTTCAATTTATCTATACAATCGACATTATATTTCAACAGAGTCCCGATGGATGGTCGGGAATCATCATTATCTAATCTTCTTATCTTAGGCCTGATGGATGGTTGGGCATGATTATCATTGGATCATTATCTAATCTTCTTATCTTAGGCCTGGGGGCTCCGTAGCTATGTTAATATATGAATGAATTCACCGCAACATTAGTCAAGCAAGAAAGAAAATTAGGCATCAATCGAAAATCAAACTTCATGTATGACCTTATCTTCGGACAGATCACGAACAAGAAGTTCATCAAATCTAGGAAATCTGTAGCAATCTTATGGGAAATAAGATCCGACCATAATGATTAACTCATGGATAAGATCCTAACATTGAACTTCGTGTATGACTTATTCTTTGACAAGTCAATAACAGGAAGTCTGTAAAACTTCTTGTATAAACATAAGAAGTTTTACATGACTGGGTAAATACATGAATAACTATACATTCCTAACACGCTTGGTCGCCAATGATAACTAATGCAAACGCTTAGTTCGACAAAACTACTTACAGTTTTATCTTAACGCATTAGTAAAACCTAAGGCATTACAAATTGGGTTCATCATTAATTGACAAGCTGATTAACTAATCATAAGACATATTATCTAGTCGGCAAACTGATAAAAAATTAATCACAATCTTAAATATAGATGAAAATGTATATAACTTCAGCAAGACATTACAAGGATAGTATTAAAACAGAAACAATCATTACAAGGAAAAAAGCAAAGCTCTTAGAAGTCATTTCATGGGGCGTTTTCCCTTGGTCTTATTCATCACAACAAGAGGAACATAAAGGGCAGAGAAGCTGGAGTACACTTTCGCGGTTCACGGTTTTTCAAATTATCTACAAAACTGCCATTGTACTGATACACCGGAAGGCCGGCAGTCGACCTCCACCATTTTTAGACGCCGGATAACTTTTCAGAATAAATACTCCACCCTTTCGCTAAATCATCAAGCATGGAGCTTTGGGGACTTTTATTTTTTGTAAAAATTATTTATCTACGCGGACCAATGAGAAATGGATACTTGTTGTCCTACGTGGCGATCTTCATAGTACTTACTTACTTTGCCGGCTCCCGAGACAGTTGGTCAGCTCCCGACCAATCCAAAGAATATGAATCGTCAAGAATTTCAAAATCGATTTGTGTGGAGTCGCTAACAATCATTGTATACGTACTCGTGAATATCAACAGTCATATTTATTGTATACAGATGTAAATGCCCAAATATATAAAGGCATTCAATCTCTTGGACTTATAACCATTATAAATACATGATATCCCTTATCTCATAGGGGGGATTTAATCAAGCACAATCACACCCCCATACTGAGCTATTGTAATCATTAGAAATAATATCAACAGTGGACGTACGATTTTCTCATAGCTGAACCACTTTAAAACCTTGTTTCTTGTGTATTTGGTTGGCTTGTTTATCTTTATTTTATCTGTGATTATAAAAATGCGATCGACCATTTTTAGACATCAATAATTAGCAATAACTTTGTGGTTGGTTTTGGTTTAGACATTTTAAAAAGTGATTTACGAAAATTAATGTACCAAAAAATACTGAAACTATCGTCGCAAAATTTCATTTTAATATTCTAGAAATACCAAATTTATATAATATTTCTTAGTTTTCATAATTAATTAGACTCAATTATCACAAAAATTAATATTAAAAGTGATATCAACCATTAATGTTCTCATCCGTAGAAAAATTCTAACTTAATTTTCTCTTTGCTTAGGTAACCGTTGTTCCTAACAAAGTATATGTAGTAATTTTTCAAATTAAGTTGATCAATTCATGCTTATTAATTTATGTGTTATTTGATTGTTCAGGTGTTAGGTTATTTGTTGCATTTGGAGATCGAAAATATCGAAAATCAAACAATAAAAAAAATAATGATAAAAAATATAAGGAAAATGAAACTAAAGATAACAGGAAAAAAAAATTACTGAAAGTAAAAGTTATCAAAAATACCGAAAAACCCAATATACCACATGATTTGGTATTAGTAAATATTTTTATCAAACCAAAATTGTACCTACCAAAATCAAACATAGCGAATAATAATTAATACGGTATTGTTATAGGTTAAACAGTGACCAAACCGTCAAATAACCACCACTAATTTTTTCTCATGCATGCTAGATATGATACATTAAGATGGCAAGTATTATGACGGTACTCTAAAACCGGCGAAGTATTTTTTTTATTATATTTAGTCTTACTTTTTGATAATTGCTATGTAGAGAACAAACATAAAACTAATATTTTTTTGGAGTTTTTACTAATTAGTCTCATTTACTAAGTATATAGTTCAATAGGTCCTAACATTTTATTTTTGCTCCATCAGGTTCTATGAAAAAAAAATTTTGTTTCAATAGATCATATTTATAAGCATACAGTGAATATTAACTATATGTTCAAATAGGACCTATTAAGAAAAAAATGTTACTATAGAACTTATTAGAAAATATTTTATATAAATGGGACTTAATAAAAAAATCCCCTAATTTGTTTCTAAAGAAGGCATGGAAAATGTGCAATCAAAAGCCTAATTAGTAGTAGAAAGCATCCAAAATATTCTGATGAGAATTGAGAGTTCAAATAATTCAGCGCACTAGTCTTAAAGTAATGGTTGATTGTTGGTGTTTTGTTTTTTGTTTGGTAAATTGGCTACAAAGCAAGGTTTGTGTTTTTCTTGTGATTGAAAAGGTAGATATTTAATCTTGCTTCAGAAAGAAAAAAAAGAAAAATATGAGCTTTGTGATGCTTGTGATGGAAGAAATAGGGATCAAACAAGATTCTTGATTTATAGTTGCACATGCAACAATTAATAGCAACCGACTCCTTTGCTTAATTTGTTGAGCCATCGAAGGACACTGCCCTTGGCTGAGTTTTGTTTTTTCCGAACTTATGGAGGAATCAATGAAGGTATGAGAGAGAAGCTATCAAATTCTCTATCTTCTCTTGTGAGATGATAGGCTTTGGTATGGGTCATTTTCAATCAATTTTATAGGGTGAATTTAATTTGTGTAAAATGAATTTGGACATGTAAATGCGTGAGAATGGAATTTTTTGTGTTTAATAAGCATGCTCTTTTTTGAATTATTTTGTGTGCATGAACAAAATTTGAAAACAACGGGCAGATCCATGTGTAAAGCATGGTGGCAGAAGCGCAACTTATGTTTTGACATTTTCAGATAATAGTAATATGAATTGGATTATTTTTTTTTTTTAACAGAAAATGACCTAAAATTTAGAAATAAAAAGGCAGTAGAATTTAGTTTGTCCACCTTAAAAATATTTTCTAGCGCCGCCCATGGAAACAGCAAGTACATTTCTTGGACTTTAATAATTAATTAATAATAATAATAATAAAGGGTTCACAAAAATTACACCTAAGATGTAAATAGCTCTCTCTTTCACTCACTCACTCATACATCACGTCTAGTTTTAGGTCCTTAAAAACTTTTTTTTTAGTTTTTTTATTTTTCCATGCAGTTAACCTTCTAACCAACGCATGTTCAAAAAATTAGATCAAAATATAATTTCTAACTATTTTTTAAAAATCGAACAAAAATTACTGAAAATATCTTATTTAGAAGGGTTTGCGCTAGCATAATTTTGGCTTAGAACCAGGTGTGTTGTATGATGTGATGTAGGACTCTCTCTCTCTCTCTCTCTCTCTCTCTCTCTCTCTCTCTCTCTCTCTCTCTCTCTCTCTCTCTCTCTCTCTCTCTCTCTCTCTCTATATATATATATATATATATATATATATATATATATATATATATATATATTAGTTTCTGGACGTTCTTCTACACCTTATCATTTATACTAGAGCCCAATAACCAATACGGATTCGATTGGATTCAATTGGCGGGATTGAATTGAATTTACTTTATTTCAATTCGGATCCAAAATGCTCAAATTAGAGGAATAAAAAAGGATCACTATCTTATTTGGATTGAATTAAAATGGATTGTAACTACAATTTGATTTGGATGAGAGAGTGAAATTGAAAACTGATTTTAAATAAATTGAATGTGCTTCTTTTTAAGTAGGTTGGTTTCTGACCGAAAACATCCTAAGAATAACTTTATATATGAATACATAATTTTGTAATTAACACTGAATTTGCGTGTAGATTTTGATTCAGAGATTGAAAAAATCAAATCGATGAATGGGCTTATTTAAGAACTTATTGTTTTTTTAATTTAAACTAAGACTAATAGACTCATAATTAACAAAATATAATTATAATTATTACAAGCTTCTCAATTTAGCTCAAGTCCACTAACATTTTTTTTGGTACTAAGATCCTTCACAAAAGTTCATGTATACATTTTAAATTTCAACGTAATTTTTTTAAATTTATTTGTATATAGAGGTGTTCGTGGCACGATAAAAACCCGTACCATACCTTTTTGTACCGAAAATTAGTGGTAATGGTTTACATTTTTTACTTACTGAAACTGAAACTACAGAAACCAAAATTACTGAATTTTTTGTCATTGGTTTTGGTTTTAACGTTTTAAAAACTGATATATCGATTGTACCGTATCGAAATGAAATATCGAAATTAATGTACCAAAAATACAAAAGTGTTATTATCGAACTTACCAAATTGAAAATACCAAATTAAATCAAACACGAATACCCAATGACTAAAGTCAAACACAATCACACTTATTTTATAGGTTCTTTGTTTTTCTTTAAGTGGCCAAGCTTTTAGTAACCCTTAGATTAATACAAGATTTTAGAGTCCTTTAATCATTCACAATACACCTTATAATATGAATAGGGTTAGTGATTCATATTCAACACCACAACTTACGGCTCTCTCTCATCTCACAAAACAACTTTCCTCCCTCTTCCCTCACAAAACCGGATTGATATTTATTCGAATTATTTGGACAATAGTGTAACTTGAATAACAATTTGTAATATTTATTTTGAAGTTTAATGTTTATAAATAGTTGTGAACAGGACACAATTATGTAGGTTGTTTTTTTTTATTTTTTATTTTTAAATATGCATATAAAAAGCTTTAGGTAAGTAGTACAAAAAATGACCATTATGCACCTAGTAGTATCAAATTTACCATAAAGAAATTTACTAAAATCTACCATATTATCCGAAAAATCGATTTTATCGCAAAAAATAGTTTATATTGATGTAACGCACGGTTTGGTTTTGGTTTATGGATTGGTGTACCGTCCGATAAAACTGATAATTTTAATTTGATGATTTCAAAATTGATATGGTATTAATATGCTCTATTTATCGATCAAACCAATCGAAAACCAATCCTAATATATACACTACAATATACATTACATAATTTCACTTATATATTGCTGCAAAAATTTGGTATACCCTAAACGTTAACACTACTTTTTCATTGAGCCCAAAAGTCAAAAAACTTATCTATCAGAAAGTAAATGAAAAAATCATAATTGATACTACACCACTAACAACCACGATTAAAATACTAGTAAAAAAAAGGACAAGAAAAACTGTACCACATTCCTTGATCTCCTTTTAGAAAGGATTTATCCCAATTTTAAATTCAAAAGTATATAATTAGTAGTACAAATATTCTAATTATTTTAAAATATGGTCAACTTTCAACATGAGCACTTTACTCTTTTCATTTTGCACAAAAGTATTTGTATTAGATCCCAAGCAAGAGACAAGCTCGTGACTAATACTGTTTCCCATTGACATTTTAAATAAAACCCACAGCTTTATAGATCAAAATCCAAATCATGTAAAATTTGATTCCCCTTTTAAAGGGAAAGTAGTAAACAACGTTAATAATATGCTCTCAAGAAATTTATTTACAAGGCAAACTCAACAATAATTTTCTCATCTTTTTCAACTTGTCATTCATAAGCATCTCCTTTAATTGACAACTACAAGCAAAAACTGGAAAGTGTAAATATTGCTCCCTAACAAACCAAACAGCTGCCAAAATTTTGGGGGAGACATATTGTTCTTATCAGCAAGCCAAGTCAAATATGAAGGGAATAGAAAACTAGAAAGAAAAAAATGAATTTCTTATCTGCAAAGGATAATAAAACAAACACATGACAAAAACGCAGAATAATAAATAAATATTGTACACTAAAGACCCCACACCCCACATTGTATTCCTTCTCTTCAGGGCAATCCAAGGAGAGAAAGTCCATTAGTTTACTCAAAATTGAAGAAAGCTTTGATTCCAATATTCCATTTCTTTCCTTCACTTTATAGTCCCATCAAATAATATCAAAAACTTTAGTAACTTTTAGTGGAATTTTGATTTCTTGCCTCAATACGTTGCATAATAATCCCCACATGAATCTCAATCATGTGTACAAGGGGATTCCCATGCTGTAAATAAAAGTCAAAACATTAACGAAATGGCCTCGGATTTGAAATTGACCCACGAACCATGGGCTCATTTTTTAACTATATTCTTTATAAGAAAAAATAAATCTTTAAGATGCAATGATTTGGTGGTTCATGGTGCATTATGTATGGTAAATTGTGACGTTTGTGGTCCTTTTTTTCCCCAACATAGTGCAATGAGGTAATTTTTGGCAAATAGGGGGAAAAACCCAAACTTTAAGATTTTGTAAATAACCCCCGAACTATATTTGTTGGAAAATCCCCTCTTGGGATTTTGAGCAACACGATGATGAAGGCGTCATGTATGATGGGTTCGTGTCTTGAGTTCATGTCACTCTTTTTATAAGTGAATTTACTTCTAAAATCATTAAAAATGGAATTATTGGTGAAACCCCTACTGACATGAAACATTTAAGGCAATCAACCCACTTACATCTTTGAGTTTCGGCTCAAACGGATCGAAAACGAGTGTTTATGATAATTTAAACATTTTTTTCAATTCCAATTAAAAACAATTAAATCTCATAATTAAAATTTTGGAATAACTAAAAACTTCTCATATCTATATTTTAAAATTAGTTCAGAAGATTTAAAAAAAAATAGCTTGTTAAGATGTTTTCGCATACTTTACCATATACATAGAAAAATACGTCAAAATGAATCATGTCATATTTCTCTAATGTATGATTAAATCAAGCTATCGAGGCATATAGTCACCCATGGTTTGTTTTATGGAACAAGTGAAGAGGTTCACAGTTGATAACCAGAAGTGTAAATGAATAAATGTAAGGGTAAATTACACCAAACTCCCTTAACTATCTTGAGTTTATGGGTCATCCCTTAAGTATTTTGCCCGACAAACTCACCCCAACCTTTTAACCCATTACAAATAACCTAAAAAATAGGGTTCCTGACTTTATCCAATTCAAATGGACAAAAATATCCCTAAAACTAAATTATGAAACCCAAAACTAAAACAAAAAATCACCCAAAACTAAAATAACATCCTTCACCCTCTCTAGACTTATAACACCCAAAACTACCACTGCCACCTCTCTCCACCTGCTAAAATCCTCGTTTCGTCCATCTTCTCCTCCCATTGTTTCGTCCCCCTCAAACTCCAGTCCCACTCGAAACTTATCACATTCTACACCACCCCTACTCCCAACATCTCAATTGCCATGACCGTGAGTGACAAGCTACCCGACTCTACCGACGAACTCCAAATAACCACCATCTTCGACCTTACCAAAGGGAAGAAATCCACCAAACTCAAATCCAAATCCGTGGTATTGTGGTTTGATGGTAGATGATGGTTTCATGGTGGTGGTGCCATAGTTTTGGGTTTTAAAATTTGAGTTGGGGGGTATTTTTCCATTTGCATTAAAAAAAGGTGAGAATCGAGTTTCTAGGATATTTATAATGAGTTGATAGTTTAGAGGTTGAGTTTGTCGTGTAAAATCTTCAGGGGTGATCTGTAAATTCGAGATAGTTTAGGGGATTTGGTGTAAATAACCTTAAATGCAATTGATCTAATTATATTAATGTACTATATCTAGAAATAATCACAAAAGCTTTAATATATGATAAAAAAATATTTTATAAATAAAAGAAGATTAGAAATTTCAAAAAAAATTGGATCGACACCAAGTGATGGGATGAAGGTAAGGATGATAATGATGATTTTTGAAAAGTCATAGGTAATTTTGATGTGTATGAAATTGTTCTATGAGAAATTTCTCCATTATAAAGATTCCCACTACCTAGTGTTCGCGGTACGGTAAAAACCCATACCGTACCGTTTCGTACCGGAAAAAAGTGGTAGTAGTTTACATTTTTTACTTACCGAAAATCAAAACTACCGAAACCGAAATTACCGATTTTTTTTGGGTTGGTTTTGGTTTAAGCATTATAAAAACTGATTTACCGAAATTACCGCTTTTAAAATTTCAAAACATGAAATATAAAAAATACCGTGATAATATACCTAAATTATAAACTAGACATACTAAATATATCCATTTAAATTGATCTCAATCATCCATTAAATGAAATGAGTATTATTATTTCAACTCACTAAATTAATTTTTACACCCAATTTAAAAAAAACATTAATAAACTACATATCAAATATATGATATTGTTTTGAATATAACCATTAGAGCGTCATATTTAAACATAACTAAGAAACTGACCAAAAACCTCAATCCCACATCGGTTGAAAGCAGATGACTTACCCAATTAACTTCTTATAAACTCTTCCTTACCAAACTCATTTTCATGTTGTCCCACATCGAATCTAAGTGGTAGACTCATGCAACTTCCTTCCCATAAAAGGAGTTGCAACTTTCTATAGAAGCAGGTAAGCTAATGAGGGGTAGGTCCAAGGTTTTCACCTTGGATAATTCCTTCTGATTCTTACGTGGTCTTAACCAAAAAAAATTTAAAAGATTTCATTCAATTTGGTTTATATTAGATATTTTGTCAAAGAAAATTTGACTAAGTATAAACTAATGTAAACCTAGTTATTTTAGTTTGATTTATTTTTAATGGAATTTTTGGACGAATTTTGTTATTGTTATTACTACAATTTCGGAATTACCGAAAATACTGGTTTTACCGTGGTTTAGTGTGGGTCGGTTTTGGTTTATAAACTATTGTACCGACTGGTATAATTGGTAATTCCGATTTTTATAAATAAAACTTGGTTTGATTTTGGTAAACTCATTTTACCGACCAAACCGACCTATAACCAGTCCTAATTCCCACATAAATTAAGTTATTTATGTCAATATCTCTTAATATGCATTTATTTTTTATGAAATTCGTATGTTTAGAAAGAGTTTGATTATATCTACCTAACAGGCTATGAAGCATGGACATGTAATACGTGTTTCGACACGTGATTGATCTAAAAACTAGGATACGATACGTTATGATACGTATAATATATAATATATATTTAAATATACATTAATGAAATAAAATAGATTTTCTCCATAAAATATATTATTAGAGCATTCTTAACATGAAATTAAGAAAACAGACCATACAAAACAAAATTCAAACACGCTTTGACCTTTAGAATCATAGCTGGCTCGTAGCTTCTGGAAGAGTGTTCGTACTTCATAGATGTCTGACATGACACGTTAGCTTCCGGGAGAGTGCCCATTCTTCATAGCTAACAGGATTGTTGTGGATGTAAATTTCAATAGAAAAACAATTGTATTATGTAAGAAAAATAAAAATAAATTATTGTAAAATTTGATGATAAAATTTTCATTGCAAAACTTGTAAAGTAAATAGTTTTATTACATTTTTATTTTTTAACAAATCGTTAAGATTTAGCAAATAGGATTAAGACTAACTTTTGAGGAAAAAAATTACAAGGTCTAGATTCACAAGAAAGTAATTAACTTGTTCACGAGTTCATTATCAGTTTCGATGCCATCCAAAGTGTAATTTAGTCAACTACAATTTTCTTTAAAGAGGTCAAAATAAAGAAACATTTGTTGTGTTAGAAAGTGAATTACATTGTTTTATATTGGTAAATTGACCATTTCCAAATTTAAGGCAAATAGATTATGAAAATATTAGGAATTCAAAACAAATGTTCAATCCTACATTGTCATCCAATAGTTTTGTTTCAATATAAACTATTTTCTAGGAATCTGTCATTTACTGTTTTCTTGTTAATAGGTCCATTACTAAATTTTATTCTTGCTCCTATGGCTCTACGGTTTTTCTATACCCATTTATAAGTCCTGATCTTGTAAGAAGAAAAACATTTTATGTGATATTTTTTAGAATTTATAAAACGTAATTAATTTGTTCTTGAATCAACACAAAAGCTCATTTTAGATTGTGAAGTTAGCCCAAATTCATTTTAGTGAAACAATCGAACCTCTCTTTACAGAGTACTGAGTAAAGCTAAAGAATCGTTTGCGAGGTTGGAAAGTATACTTCTACATAATTCAGAGTACATTGATAATGGTAATCTCGAGAGCATAAGTGAAATGTCAAGAGTGATATTTTGACAATCTTAGAGTTTCATAAACCTAGACCTTTTAGTCATTGTCAAATTCATAATTTTCTTGTTCATAAGTTCATTATTAATTGCTATTCATGTAATTATGATAGAAGTGATGTTCCAGGCCATATATAAGTCCAAAGCTTGTATGAAGGAAGATAGTTTTGAGAGATTATTGATATGACATTTAAAAATATGGATTTATTATTGTGCTGCTCTTAACGTGTCGTCAGGTTACAATAGTTGGGGAGTGTTTATGCCTATTTTATCATTGATTAAATACAATATTTTTACCCCTATATTTTCTCAAATAATCTGTCCCCAATTTTATAATGGTTACATCTTCATTGGTGGACTTTGAGTATTCAACTTTACTAGTGTTAATTTAATTTCAAAGAGTCGAGGGTGATTGTCAACCCTTATCTTTAGGACCCGGATAGAAAAGTACATATACATGAACCAAACCCAAATTATGTTAAAATTGATGATCTAAGAAAGTGCAACAACTTTTTCAATGTCTAGAATTTTATAGATAATTGAAACATGATCAAATGAGGAAGAATAATATGTTACCCCCTTCGTAACTATCGTGACCGCAAATTGGATGAGGAGACTTTTTATAATCATTAAATAAAAAAGTGACAATAACTTGCAAAACGATAGAGACTCAAAAGTTGTATAATTGGTAACACAATTTGAGTATCATGGTATTAATATTATTTTAAAGAAAATATTATTGTGCTAAAAGTGAAATGCATTTCTCTAAACCACTAATAATTGATAAAGATTCCATTGAAAAAGATAAGAAAACTCAATTTTATGCAGATAGAAAGACGGGGTGAAAGAATAAATGGAGATTGATAACTCATTGATGAAGATTAAGAAAATAAGGAAGAAATCACCAATGGTGACTATTTTTTTGTCGAAGTTGCAATACGATACACGTGAAGCAAAATAAATAGGCTCTAAAACATTTTTTACATTTAGTGCACCTCATGTGACAAATGTTGATGTTATCATTAATTGTGAAAGGTTAAAAGTAGAGATAAAAGTGATTGGAAAAAAAAAACTTCAAAAAAATCATGGATATCAAAGGGAAGTGAAATAAAGATAAGGAAAAGTGCGTAATTTAATTCCTCACTTTGAAATAGCCTAAAAATATAATCTATTGTGATGTTATTCACATGGATACACTTATTTTTCTTTTTAGTATTTAAAAAATTATAAAAGAAAAAATACGAAGGCCTTAAGAACACATACATGATGTTTAAAGACGGGGTTAATGTCATATTATTTTGAAGCCTAAGAGTATCCTTGATTCTTCAAAGGGTAGTGAAATAATATACTCTCTAGGGTCAAATCCAATGAGATAATGGAAAAGATTTATGAAGCTTTTGTACTTATTATAATAGTGAAGATTAAGATATTGCATCAATTTTGTAATTGACAGAACATATTTTATATGAGTTTCAAGAATTTTTCCAAAATAAATTCCACCCGACCTTCCTCCAATAAGGACATTCAGCAATGTATTAATTTTATATCCAACTTGATGATTCCAACCAAGGCAACTTACATAATTAATCAATAATGACCGTGATAATATTTGTTCATGACTTATTAGGCAAAGATTTGATACATGAATGCAGGAGTCTATGTGTATCATTATTTTCTTACTTGTACTAAGAAAAAATGGATCGTGGCACATGTGTGTTGATAAGAGAGTTGTAAAATACTATCACCGCCAAGTCTATTTTAAAATTCGTTGACTTGATTATCTACCTAAAAACTATATGATGGTATAAATTTCTCAAAGATGGGGCTTTGAAGTGTCTATTATAAAATTCATATGCAATTGGGAGATGAATGGAAACCGATTATAAATAACAAGCGAACTGTTTGAGTGGGTGGTGATGAATTTTGCACTCCTGAATGTTTCTAGTGCGTTTATGAATCTTATTAATCATATATTCAAGTACTTTATAGGTAATTTTGTTATTATTCACTTTGATGATTTATTTCTATAATAAGGATCATAGCTAACATTTCAAGCATCTCAACAATGTTTTTAATATTGTAATAAAACATAAGTTGTATGTGAATTTGAAAAAAATGTGAATTCTTGATAAATATCCTTATTTTTAGCCCATGTTATATCGTCAAGAAATAAATTTGTTTTTAGCAAGGTCGGAGAATTTTTAATTTTGACGAGTCTAACTTGCTTCATGATTTTTAAAGATTTATTAGACTTGCTTCTTTATATCATGATTTTTTAAGTTATATATTACCATTAGTTCTCTAATAATCATCAAGAGCTTTAGTTACGGAACTTTGAAATTGAGTGATAAAATACAACTAAGTTTTAAAAAAATTTCTTATTGATTTGAAAGTGAAAGTATTAGGGTATGATGTTTTAAAGGAACTCTACAAGGATGACCTTGGGAAGATATTGGAAGATTGTATAAAATGTCTATACAAAATTCCTTTATAGGGGATGGTTTTATTTTTGAAGAAAAATTATTTGTATATTCCCTAATGTTCATAAAGAAAATATATCGTCATCAAGGCTCATTGTGGTGTCGTTGGTGATCACAATTGAAGAGATAAAACTCGTTCTCTGATTGATGGAAAATTTGATTGGCTTAAAATGATGCAAAATGTTATTCATCACTTGGAAAAATGTTGTACACTTGTTTCCCGTACCTCAAGATCCTTAAGAAGATGTGAGTTTCAATTTTGTCATTGGTTTACCTCAAACCCAAAGGAAAAAATACTCTAGTATGGTACTTTTTAATCAATATTTTAAAATGAATCATTTTGTTTTCCATAACATAACCCTGTATGTGATCCATATCACTATTCTATCTATGGCATACAATATGGAAAAATGTGGAACAAAGTTGTAATTTAGCACTTCTCCTTGCCTAAAAATAAAATGATAAACTGAAGATGTAAATCAAATCTTAGGAAATCGTTTGAGAAGTTCACTTCATATGGTTAAAAACAATTAAAAAATAACCAAATATTTCATGAGGTGTTTGATTGAATCATTAAGTAAAAGGAGAAGTACCAAAATCAAGCAAAAGACACTAAATTACCTTTATTTCCATTGAATGCTATTTGTTTTGGATCCATCTCAAGTTTGTGGTGCTTTTAGATTTCGTAAATGAATAAAGGTGATTATTACAAGATCAAATGTTCAAGTAACTATGGTGTTTCCAAAAGTTTAAATATCTTTGAAATTTCCCCTTATTATGATTACAAATTTGACTTTTTTGAGGGCGAATCTTCTCTAATCAAGGGATAATGAGGACAATAAATTCACTAAAGTCTGGAAAGAACTAATTCCACAACAAAATTATTAATTTTCATGAATGGACTCAACATTCCATTCTCACTTTATATAGTCAGCCAAAACGCATTTTAGTAAAAAAAATATGTAAAAGCAATATTTTTAATTTCTCATTATATTTTTAAGTTTGGCGTATCCCGTTACACATCGTCAACATCATATACATTCTCAATAGCTCTAATTAAATATACGGTAGTGATCGAATGTAACGATCGAAGATCAAAGAGTTAAGAATGTTATTATAATCATCGGAGAAGGTATATGAGGTTAATTTTGGGTAATCATTATGTTCAAGGGTATTTTAAAGTGTTGAAACAAAAAGATTTTTCCTAAGTTTATTAAAACAAAAATTATTTTTAGGCAGATCGTTAAAAAGAGGAAGGGAGGATGATTCGAATGATGTTCTTACACTCTTGTTTGATATTCGTTTAAATGACATGGAATAGTTCATTCAAACGAGGTCTAGCTCATTTGAAAAATCTTGTGAAAATATATTTTTTACTTAGTTTAAGATGCAATCTTTTCAAGTCTATCTTTTGAAGATTTTTCTCATTATTTAAAGAGATACGAACTTCCACTTCTTTGCAAGACTTTTTAAACATATTTTTTGATTAAACACTTTGATTTTTCAAATTTAAAGCCCATAAATGTTTTTTATCATGCTATCAAGCCTTGAAGAACACGTCACATGTTCGTATCCCTGTGGAGTTGATTATTCACTGCTGAAGATAGAAAAGGAGTTTGCTGATATTGATCTGTTAATATCAAGGCAAGTGAAGCTTACTGTGGGCGATGTTGAATCTGCATCACTTTCTGTTATCAATAAGAAGGGAGATATAACTGAAACACTTAGTGGCGTCTAAGTCTGTAAGGCTGTCTATGTCGTTTTGTAATACCTTAGTTGTAATAGTGCTGAAAAAGGTTTTTGGTTAAAGGGTATTTTTCCTTACATCTCGTGTTATGGTTTTTTTTATTTTATTTAGATTAAATATCTTTCATGTTTAGTTTTGCCTAATTAATCAATATAAAATTGAATTAAATTGAATTTGTCTTGTTTTTTACCTAGTCTATGATTTATACATTTGATTATATGATCGTACCACTTTATAACGTCTTTTCAAATTAGTATCAATGCTTGTTTTTATAAGTTAATTACTTTATATGATCCTGGTGGTTATATGGAGAATTCGTATAATAGGTCAATTTTGTTTGATGGCAAGAATTATGCTTACTAAAAAACTCAAATGAGATGTTCTTTAAAATCGATCATGGAGCACGTTTAACTTGCTCTTGAAAGGGAGTACACTCCTCTTATTATGACTAATGAAAATGTCTTTATTCTCAATCCAATCACATATTGGACTGAGGATGATTTCAGATTGAGTAGTTTGAACTCTCGCAATTTGAATACTATTTTGGGTGCTTTCACACCTAATGAATTTTTTCGTATCATATCGTGTACCACTTCTAAAGAAGCTTGGGATATCCTCCACCTCACACATGAGGGTACTAAATCTGCCAAAGATTCTAACCTTCAAAATATCACAAAATAATTAAGCACTATAGGCATACTTGAACTTGAAACTTTTGATGAATTTTAAGCTCATATGTTTGATATTGTAAATTCCTATTAATTTGGGTGAGGAAATTTTGAAATTGAGAGTTGTTAAGAAAATTTTGAGGTCACTCCCTTCTCATTTTAGTTAAAAGGTTACCATCCTTAACTCTTTTAGGAATTTTAGAAACAACTAGGATGGAAGAACTCATAGGTGATCTCCAAACATATGAATTAGACATATTCCTTGAAACTCCAATGAAAAAAAAAGGAATTGATATAAAAACTAAATAAAAAATAGGAGGTATTTGACTCCGAATGTGAATGTTATCAAGATGATCTTGCCCTGTTTGCTAGAACATTCAATAAGTTTCTTAAACTTAAAAAAAAAAAAAGAATTCATCCAAGTTGGAAAATAGACGTTTTGAGAAAAATAAAATCACAAAGTGATTAAGAAATTTTATTAAAATAATCATAAGAAAGCTAGAGGTAGGCATCCTAAGAAAGGTAAATTGGAAAGGTGTTATGAGTATGATGGTAGAGGCCACAAAGCCAATGAGTGTCCTGCTAGTCTTAAGAAAGATGGCAAAAGTAAAGACGCCTACAATTCAAATCTAAGCGATAATGATGTTGAGTATGTGAATTCTGGGAATGGATCATCGTATGGATGTAACTTCACCTCATTCATGGCTAGTCATGTTAGCACTTTAACTATGTCTCACACCAATGAGAACATTTCTGTAACACCCTGTATTTCTGGGTATTTAGAATTTAATTAATTCGGTTATTTTAAATTACACGTGTGGCGTACTTAAATTGAATTAAATATTAAAATATTAATCGGGAGAGACAAAAGTAATATGTATGGAATAAAAATACTAAGTGAGTAGTAAATGATTATTTTACATCATAGCGAGTGATAGTGACGTGGCAATGTTATATCCCAACCGGGAGTCGAGCGTAGACTATATGAGGTCGATATAGGAATTTTATTGAGAGTGACTAGAATGGTGATTTCGAGGTCACGGTTGATTCCGAATGAGTCGAGATAGTCAGAATAGTATACTCGGGTGTACATATTGGGTCTCGGGACGATTTTATACCATCCAGGTATCACGTAAGGGCATCTCGATCATTTAGGAGTCTAGAGTAGAGGGAACTCCAAAAATTGGAGTGTTATATCATCCCATTTGAGTGTGAGGCTAAGGTTACAATAATTTGGAGAGAGAGAGGAGGCCATATGAGAGGAATAAGAGAATAAACCTAGGCTAATACCGTTTCTCACCCCAAATGTCATTGAAATCGAGATCGGAGTAAGGAAATGGCATCCTCACCATCTCAAAATATGAACCAGACCTGGAAATAAAAGCCAAGTGCTTATCTTGCATTACTTTAAGTATGTTATAATACCCACGTAGTGTAGGATTTTGAATTCATGATTTAAATGATGATTCTTGGGATTTGGGTGGGTAGAACTCATGAATTGGAGTAAAATTCATTTAGAACAAATCCTTGTATATAGATGACATGAAATTAGTGAGTATGGATGAGTAATATGACAGAAATATGGGTAAAACGATGAATATACATGAAGAACACATAAACTAGGATTTTGATGAAATAATGGGTTTTGATTTGTTCTTGGGTAGATTTCTATTAGTTTTGATGTGTTATTTATGTTAAAAATTATCCATACACATGTAGTTAATGTCTGGGCATGTTGGATGGGAGTATAGGGAAGTGTCGTGGATATTTTTTTAGGTTTGAATGTGGAAAACGCGTAACATCAACGAAGAGGATGATGTAGTCAGGCCTGAATCAATTTTGTTTGAAGATCGAATTGATTCGGTGCGCGAATCGATTCGGAATCCCTACCGAATCGATTTGGCTACCCAGATTTGATGAAATTTTCTTTTTAAGTTATACATCCCCATGAAATTAAATGCGAAAAACTATGATGATAGTTTAGTAATTATACAAAGACTTAGAGAAAGTGAGTAGACATTTATTAGCGTTCGTTAATCTTAATTAGGGTAAAATTAGGATTAGGATGAACGATTGTTAGCCAATTGAGATGCGTATCGGGAATTTACGATTTTGATTACGGGAAGAATAAACCATGATCAAAGAAAATTACCAGTAGTCTGAAGCGCTAACTACTTAAACAAGTTAAGGGCTAATTGGGACCCTTCGGGTAGTGAGTGATACTAAAAAAATATGAAAATAATAATATACGTGAATTATTTGTATGTCGAGTATTCGAGAGATATAAATACTATGTACAGACTATATGATTGGTTGTGTATATTTATACTGATGTTATATGTAATACCCCGTATTTTCATGGCTTTTAAATTGAAGGATTTATTAAATTTAATTGAGATAAATTAATTTAATTTTAATCCGAAATGGTGTTTTAAATATTTACTAGCGTGACAAGAGTTAGAAATGATTGGGAATATATTATTTGTTGCATATTACTGGATGAGTATAGTAATATATGAGATTTATTTTTATAATATTGTCACGTGTGAATAAAATGACAATTGTGAAAATCTAAGTCGGGACGCGCCTGTGTCGTGTCGGGACTAAATGTGGATTAATAAAAGTGAATATTTTATAGGTTGTTCATATGGTCGTTTTGAGTGCGCTAACGCATCCAAAAGGGTTGAGATAGTCGGAAAAGTATACCCGGGGATTTGATTTGGGTCTCGGGGCGTTTTTAGGCCTAATTAGTACCCCGGGAGGGCATTTTAGTCATTTTGTATTTTTGGGTAATTAAACCCACGAAAATTAAAGGGGTTATATCAGATGTTTAGGTTATCTCCTAGGGTTAGATAACTCAAAACACTAAAACGGCCATTGGAGAGGAGAGGAGAGAGCTCTCAAGGCATTCCAAGTCTCAAAACTCAACCGTTTGCACCGCCGCCACCGCCAACGCGTAGATCGTGAGACGGAGAACGCAACCACACCAAATTCAACACCAAACCAGATTTTTGAAAATCCCAGGCAAGTGTTTATCTTGCTTATTTCGTTGATGCATCTTTCATATTGGTTTGGGAATGATTAGGATGAATTGTATGGAAGAAAAACCTAATTTGAGATAGGAAATTGCATGTAGTGATGATTTATATGATATTCTGGAAACCCTTTGTCATGTAAGGATTAAGAGTTTGATTAAGAAAAGAGATCTAATCAGATACAAACACTAAAAAAATTATTTCGTATGATCGGACCATTGAAATCGCTTGAAATTTTAGTATGTTGTAGCGAACGGCGAGACATGACTGCTGATAAAAATTCAGCTTGATCAGATGGTCGAATTTCTAAAACTATTATTTTTACTAGAAAGTTTTATGTTTTGAGGACTCTTAGAGAGTTTTATATTTTGAGGACTCTTCTAAGTAATAAAAAAAATTCAATTAAAACTCCATTTTAATTCCGATTTCGAAACCGTTTGAAATTCTCATCTTTGAAAATAAAATTCAAAATCCTTTAATGTAAGGCGAAATCTATATTTTTGGGATATTTTGCATAAGGGATAATGTAAGTATATTATAAAGGGGAGAGACACGTAAGAGAGAGTTACGTTGGAACATAAATAGATATCTACTGAATTGTACATTTGGAAGAATGGAGTCCATGAGGGTTACGTAGTAAGTTGGAAAAACCCTTCGAATTAAAGTTAGAAACGAACCATTATACTTGATAAATAATAATGGGAAAATAAGGATAAATGTTGTGAATGTGGGTTATTGGATAAACCTAAATTGATATAATAAAAGTGGTATATTTATATGATTGTGTATGCATATATTATATACTTGTGAAAATCATGCCCGTGCTACTTGCTATCCCTGAGGTTACCGCACTGGGACAATCTTATCTCGTGTGCCTTATGGGGGATATTGACTTGTACCCTAGAAGATAGGAATCCTAGGTACAGGCTATCGAATCGGTGGTCACGGTCCTAAGAGACGTGAGGATATGTACTGACCTCTTGGACTTGGAAACTATGCTTCGCCTCAATATTATTTATGTATGTATTTATACAGTTCGAGAGTGACTCCGAACTTGTATTCCCTTTAGTATGATTGATACGGGGATTGGATAGCAGAGTATGGCCGCACCATAGTTTTTATGTGGGGTGCTGTTATGATATATATATTATACGAGTAGTTAATATATATATGAAATTCTAAAATCTGGAACTGCCTACTGTGATTTGATATGTAGGACATGGTTGATGACTCAAATTATAAATAATTGTTTTGAGAAAGTATAATATGACACTGGAAAACTTTATTGATTAATAAAGTTAAAAGGAGAACCTTGGTTACAAATTGAAATCTTACGTTTTAAATACTTTTGTTGTTCAGTTGTAAATCCCGCGAGTAACCTAAGATAAGTTAAATCATTGGGGAAAGATAGTGTGGTATATAACGAGATAGACCATTGGGAAGGTTAGTGCGATAGGTGTGCACATTAGAAGAGAGGTGAGAATTTCTCAAGAGAGTGTCACACTAATATGTTATTGCATTAGCCTGTAATCAATTTAAATACTTGCTAAACGAATTTTTAAATCATATACACTATCGGGCTCTGACCCGTTTCTATTTCCTTTTCTCTCTTGTATATATATGTATGTATTACAGGTGCCCAGCCATAGGGGCGTCTTACTTAGGATCTTTTGGAAGGAACGTGCTACAGCTTAGGTGGGAGTTGCAGGCCTGTTGTTTAGACGACTTCATCCATTTGATTCTACTCTTAGTTTAGTTTTATCCAGCAGGGGCATGTGTCGCCCTCTTTATATTATTTAGTTGGTATTGTCAGAGATTGAAATTTTTACTTTCAGTGCCTTTATTTCGGGATTTATTACTGTCAGGATGTTTTCCTTTAGTGTTGTAAATGTTGGGATTTATTATTGATGATTAAATTCGTGTATGTTAAATTCTATTTTTATTCTTAATGTGTGACTCTTTAGATGTTAATGGTTTAAGGTTTTATAACCGGATTTAATAAAATAAGAATAAGTTTTTAAATGGTTTTGACACTTAGCTTAATTATTTAGGGTGTTTAAATTGGAAAAGTATTTTTACGACAGAGATGCTAAGAATGAACCAACTGTTCACCTTGATTTTAATTTAATAAAGGAGTGATCGCCCGGTATTTAATTAGGCGGGGTGTCACATTATATATATATATATAGGTTGTGTGAATACCTATTATGTGATTTGTTATGGTGTGTGAACATACCTACGCTGCTTGCTATCATGGGAGGTTTCGCAGAGAGGGCGATCCTACCTTAGTGATTCATGCGAGGTCTAGATGTGTTACCCAGAATATAGAACTTAGGGAAGCTAACTATATGTCCTATATTAGTGGGATTGACAGGTTATTTGGGTACGTTAACTATGTGCGCATCCCAAAGGCATAGAACTATGTTCACCTCCGTTGTCTGTTGTTTGATTTATGGTTTGAAGAGACATTCATAAACGATAGTTCGTGATTTGGTAAGAGAAGTACATGGACTTGATAACAGAGTATGCCTTCATCGCAGTAGTCATTCCACAAGATGCGATAGTTGTATATATATTAGAGTGTCTCATGTATATACACGCCTGGATATCCGACCTATATATGATTTTAGGAAAGATATATAATTTATATTTAAAAGTAATTTAAATATGAGAAAACTTAAATAGATGATGCGATACAAATTATTCGCTTAATTGAATTATGGGCTTAACGGTAGCGTATCGTATGGGCGGTACTGGGGAGCACAATCTAGTGTGGTTAGTTTGATACTTAGGCATAGTTAAGTTGGGTAGCATGGCTAGGTGGGTAAAATAGGAGACATTAGGTGTATACTATAGATGAGAGGTGACAAAACTCATGGGATTATATGGTGGACTAATGTGCGTATCTAATAACTACTTTTATAACTAAAATTTAAATACTTGATAAATATTTCTCGAATGGTTTTGGGCTCTCACCCGTGTCAAAATATTTTCCAAAACATTTTAGGTGTCCAGCCACAGGGACGACAATATTAATGACTCAATCCAGGGATACCTGGCTGCAGCATTGTGTAGTTTTGTAAGACTTTATGTAGACGCTTCAGTTATTCATTCCTATACTGTTTTTTTATTCAGTACTTGATTTGGGTATTTTCCCCATTTCAGAATATACACTTTCAATTTTATTTATCAGACGATGTACTTAGATTCTGTTTATTTCGATAGACTTATGGTTTAGAGGGAACCGATGGTTTGTTCAGTATTTATTTTTATTTATCTCGTGATGATTTAGACTTCAATTAGTTGTGTGAATGGTTTAAGCATATTATTTAAATTTCTGCATGCTGTTTTATGTTAATGAAAGATAAAATTTGTCACCAGCATAATTTAACACGTGTTTAGAAAATTTAAAAAGTTTCGATAGTGATGCTAAGAATAAACCAAATGAGATTCCTATTTAGTTTGATGAAAGACTGATCACACGTGGTTAAAATAAGTGGGGTGTCACAGATGGTATCAGTGCATCAGGTTCTAGAGTCCATAGGATCTGTGCGGCTTACTACGTTTTCAGTGTTGCTTTTCTTTGATATTGAGCTATATGCTTAGGACTGTCAATTCATAACGTGACTTACGTTCTCCAGCTATTAAATAAAATTTATAGAATCATATAGGAGTTCAGGTGGGATTCATGTATGACGACTAGCGAGGACTGTTAGGAGGATTGTAGGAGGAAAGGCCTAGTTAGAGCCACATAATATTACAGGGGCGGTTACCTCAATAGAAGTCACCACTATTATTGTTCGAGCAGTGGACGTCGTGATAACCTCTAGGGAGAACTAGTTTTCCCAAGTACCACTACAGCTCACGATAGCACAAATTCAAACTCACCCAATACAGTCTGTAAGGGAGAGATTCAAAGAGGTTTTCCTGAAGGGTCGTCCGCAAGAGTTCGGGGAAAGTGCAGAAGTGTGGTTTTCCAATGGAAGGAGATCATCCAAAGAAAATTTCATACGATGGAGTGCTAGTGAAACTTATGATTAAAATTTTGGACAAAATCTTAACCTTATATGAGCAGTATTGTAGTGATGAGAGTTAGTCACCACATTCGATGAGAGATACCATGAATATTGAGTAATTTAGTGTGCAGTTTGATCGCATATCCTTTCAATAACTATTCTAACGGAAAGGTGAAGAAAATTCCAGTAATTATTATAGGAGGGCCAAATAGTGGCCGAACATAGGGGATAATTTTTGTGTTCATCGCACTTCATACCTAACGAGGTGGATACGGAGAATAAAAAGGGTCTTTGAGTTGATGATGGACTCATGGGTAGAATACACTAGCATTGAAGGGAAATTCGACTTGGACGACTGATGGTGATGTCGTCAATGTCGTACTTTTTTATGGGCAATATAAAAGATTAATGTAATGGGAGATAAGAGCTTAGAGAGTCTATTTAGTAGGGAAAGAGTGAAGGTAATCGATGCTAGTGAGTCACCACAAGGGGATATCCAGCGAAAGTCCCATTTAAATGATTCAGATCAGTGGAGTTCCTACCAAGTGATTGTAGATTTAGTCAGGGTTGCCAGGGCTAGTAGTGTGTTCCACAAGGCCAGTAGAGCCAAATGAACAACACGGGGTAGCAATCAGGACCAAGGCTACCAGGTCCTAGAGAAGTAAATCCCTGACATAACTAGCAAGCCATAGACAAGGGGTAACAAATAGAAGTATCCAATGAATAGAGAGTAGGGCCACCTATATTGAAATTGTTTGCAACGAGTTAGGGGGACATGAGAGATATACCCAATAGGGGTAATAGTTATAGAAGATTTTGATTCAGTTGGGACAAGAGTGTTATGTCAAGAAACCATTTGAATCGCCATGAAAATTAAAAGTATGATTTTTATCCTAGGGTGAATGAGGTATGTTTTCTGTGACACGAGTGAGTCACAATAGTTAGTTATCACTAGATTTGAGAATAAAACGATTTTAATAGAGGTATCGCTAATAGTACTATAGTTTGTATATAGTTACAGTTAAGTAGCGGGGCTCTCGTTGGTTCCATCTGCATGGGAGGAGGTGTGGACACTAAGATGATATATTTTAGCGGGTTAGCTCATTTTGAGAGATGATATTCGAGTGTGGGTATTATCCTTGGTATGGACTGATTAGTGATGGCTTGAGCGAGGGTGGGCTTCCACAACAAGACTATCGTATTCGTTGTTCCAAGGTAAGATGTGTGGTTTTATGGTGTTTCACATGAATGCGGGGTGGGTTTGTGACTATATTATATTATGGAGGAGACTTTAGAGAGTCTAGTTTTCTCGTTATAGTTGATCGCAATGTCTAGGGACTTTATTGATATTATTCATGATATATCGGATTTTCTATTAAGTTAAGAGATTTAGCTCGTTATTGATTAAGCTACGGGGACTTAGTGTTAGCGCAAGCGCAGTGTTATATGACTCCTTAGAGATATGGGAGTTAACGATTAAACTTTTACGAAGGAGGAAATACTTTTGAGTGTCCCCATTTTATGCTTTGGGCTTACAGAACTCGATGACCGATAATCATATGTGATAGTGCATCGGATGAGTCCCTTGTTTGAGTTTTGCTTGAGGGAGGTTCTACGCATGAACGATTATAAACATTGAGAGTGGGGAGACGTTTTTGAATGATAGGGAATCAGTTTTGAACATTCACCATTGAACGTGTAAAGAAAATACTTTTAGCTGATAACTCTTATACATTATACAACTAGTGGAGTCTGTATTGCTTTGTAGAATACACTGGGGAAGTTTTGCACGACTAGTTCATAGGTGGAGCAGTCTTGAGGAGAAATAAATCATGATTAGTTAAGAAACTGATTACAACCTCATTGTATAGTCATAACGAGAGTGAGGGGATGAACTTGAGATAAGTATGTTATGTATGTGACAGGGGTGAAGATTGCACAGATATGTATAAGATATAGGGTGTATGGGTGCCCCGGTTAGCTTGAATTTCAATATTAACCGAGATAAGGGGGTGTGGTTATAAATGTGTTGAATGTATGCCTGTGGGGAAGTTAGAAACATAAGTGGAATGGTATGATGAAATGAACTTTGTTTGAGAAAAGGAGATAGTCCGACTATATGTATATCAAGGGGAACTATCATAATCGAGGTGAGTTAAAAGACAGTGGAGTCACATGTAAGAATAATATCCCTTGATAAGGGAAGATCCCCAAAATGTTGGAAAGTAGGTCAAAGTTTTGCCTAGTTAAATGCCTAGAGTGGCTTACGAATAGAGAAGATGTTTATTTTTACTAGATGAAAAAGTTCCTAGAAAGTTTGCAGTTGTGGAGCAAATGCATGGGTAATGATTTTGGTATATTTCAGGAAAATGGAGTAAGATGTTCCACATGATGAAGTGTTGATCATGTTCATGAGGGTTGAGTAAGACATAGTGAAATTGCCTCTAAGTGCACCACTCGTAGATGGAAGAGGTTGGTCCGAGATTATCAACTAAAATTTTAAAAAGGATTAATGATTCTAATGATGGGATGGATACGTACACTGGCAAAGTTTATTATTAGGTTATCAAATCGATGAGATTTTAAGATTTCCATCTAGTTTGTGGAATGAATTAATAGAAACAAAATAATTATTATTCATTCGAGGTGAGTTATACGATCGGGTAGTATGCCCAACATTTAATTATAGAAAAGAAATTAACCGACATAAGGCACCGCCCAGTATTGGTGTGAAGTAGGATGAGTCCCTTGAGTCCCACCTTCAATAGGAAATTTTAGGAGGCGATGAGGATGGGGTTGCATTTTGAGCTATACGTGTCACTCATAGGCTGATGGGTACTCGTGAGAGGTGACTAAGATGTGGCAGAATGCGAGATATACCAATTTTGGATCTTCGGGTAATTTGGGCATATTAATTACCACTAGTAAGGCTATATTTGATGACTCGTAGCAGGGCATTATTTGCGAGGATCCTTATGAGTCATCATAAGAAGATCTTTTCGGCCACCCTTCGGTTGGTTAAGAGTGGGGGATGACAAGCTTCTCGGACCCGAAGTGATTTATGGTTCGTCGATAGGGATTTAGTTAATCAATGACATTTTTGTACAATTCAGGAACATAATGAGAGTTACATCATCGTGAATCAAAATTTTGAAGTCTGATATGAGTGGTCAGGTATTATTTTGGGTGGCTACCATAAAGAGAGTTACGTGTTTAGCATCAAGGGAAATTAGAACCATAGAGGTGGGGGATTTTCTAACATAGAGATAATAGAGTCAATGGAGTATAGGCTCATGTTTTGAGGCATTGTTAGCGGATTCATGATAGTTTTATGAATCATCATATCTCGATATGAAAGAGTTTGAATGGACTTGTTGCTAACCTTAGGATGGAGTGGACTTTCAGTCAATGGTACCACTGTCGTGTGTATTGTGGAAACATCAAAATATTATTCCAAGTTAACTTTGAATACGTTCGGATGCATGGATCATAAAATCCAAAGTTTTCAGTACGAGGCATATCCAAATTTTCAGGACGAAATTCCTTTGTAAGGGAGAAGTACATAACACCCCGTATTTCTCATTGTTTAGAATTTAATTAATTCGGTCACGTATGAAGTAATTTTTTTAAATTAAATATTATGTGTTTATTAAAATATTAATCGAGAGAGATAAAGATTAATATTTATGGAATAAAATTACTAAGTGAGTAGTAAATGATTATTCTATGTCACAACGAGAGATAGTGACGTGACAACATTATATCTCAACAGGGAGTTGAGCGTAGACTATATCAGGTCGAGATAGGAAATATGTTTAAAGTGACTTGAATGGTTATTTTGAGGTCACGGTTGATTCCTAATGGGTTGAAATTGTCAAAAAAGTGTATCCGGGTGTATAAATTGGGTGCCGAGGAAATTTTAGATCAACCCAACATCACGTAAGTGCATTTAGGTCATTTAGGAGTCTAGGGTAGAGGGAAATCCAAAATATAGAGTGTTATATCATCCCATTTGAGTATGAGGCTAGGGTTACAACACTTTGGAGAGAGAAGAGGACATAAGGGAGAAATAGGAGAAGAAACCTAGGTTATTCCTCACTGTTTCACACCCCGAACGTCACCAGAATCGAGATCAGAGCAAGGAAAGGACATCCACGCCATATTAAAATGTAGATCAAACCTGTTAATATAAGTAAAGTTTTTATCTTGAATTACTTTGAGCATGTTATAATACCCATGTAGTGTTTTCCATTCATGATTTAAATGATGATTCTTAGGATTTGGGTGGGTAGAACTCATGATTTGGAGTTAAAATTCATGTAGAAAAAATCTTTGTATGTTGATAACACGAAATCAGTGAGTATGGATGATTAATTTGAAAAAAATCTATGTAAAATGATGAATATGCATGAAGAACACATAAACAAGGGTTTTGATGAAATAATGGATTTTGATATGTTCTTGGATAGATTGCTATTAGTCTTGGTGTGTTATTTACATTAAAAATTCTCCCTAGAATCTAGTTAATGTCTGGGTATGTTGGATGGGAGTTTAGGGAAGTTTCATGGAGTTTTATTATGGTTTGAATGTGGAAAACCTGTAATAACAACTAAGAGGATGATGCAGTTAGGTTCGAATCGATTCGAATGCCTAGATTTGATGAAATTTGCCTTTCAAGTTAAACTTACCCATGAAATTAATTACAAAATTTTTGGCAATAGTTTAGAAATTATACAAAGACTTAGAGAAGGTCAGTAGATATTTAGTTAGGGCTCGATAATCTTAATGAGGGTAAAATTGGGATTAGGACCGAAGATAGTTAATTGATTAAGATGCGCATCAGGAATTTATGATTTGGGTTACAAGAAGAGTAAACCATGACCTAAGGCAAATACCGGTAGTATAGTGAAGGGTTAACTACTGAAATAACTTAAAGACTAATTGGGACCCTTCGGGTAGTGAGTGATACTCGAAAAATACGGGAATAATAATATTGGTGAGTTATTAGTACGTCGAGTATTCAAGAGAGATAAATACTACGCACGGAGTATATGATAGGTTGTGTGTGTATATATATATATATATATATATATATATATATATAGGTTGTGTGAAAACTATTATGTGATTTGTTATGTGTGGGAATATACTTACGCTTCCTGCTATCATGGGAGGTTCTTCACAAAGGGCGATCCCACCTTAGCAATTTCTGCAAGGTCTGGATGTGTTCCCCAAAACATAAAATTAGGGCGACTCACTATATGTCATGTATTTGTGAGATTGGCAGGTCATTTGGGTACGTTAGGCATGTGCTTATTCCAAAGGCTTATAACTATATTCTCTTTTATTGCGTGTTGTTTGATTTATTGTTTGAGGAGACATTCCGAACCGGTAGTCCCTAATTTTCTACGAGAGGAACATGGACTTGATAGTAGAGTATGCCTACATCGGGGTAGTCATTCCGAGAGATCATGTAGTTGTATATATATTGTAGTGTGTCATTTATATACAAATATGGATATTCTACTTATGTGTGATGGGGGTAAAGATATATAGTATATATCTAAAAGTAATTTAAGTTTGAGAAAACCTAAATAGATGATGCGGTCTAAATTATTCGGTTAATATGAATTATGGACTTAATGGTAGTGTATCGTATGGGAGGCACGGAGGAGCTCAACCAAGTGTGGTCAGTTAGATACTTTGGCCTAGTAAAGTTGAGTGGAAAGGATAGATGGGTAAAATATAACACGTTAGCTATTCACTATAGATGAGAGGTGAGGAACTCAAGGGAGTGTACGCTGAACTAACGTGTATATCTAATAACTGATTTTATAACTGCAATTTATATACTTGAGAAATATTTTTTAAATGGTTTTGGGCTCTGACCCTTGCCAAAATATTTTTCAAACCATTTTAGGTGTCCAACCATAGGGACGTCAAGCTTGATGACTCAATCCAGGGATGTGTAGCTACAACATTATAGAGGCTTGCAGGACTTTGTGTAGATGCTTTTGTTATTCATTCTTAAACTAGTTTTTTTTATTCAGTAGTTTATTTGGTTATGTTTCCCCTTTCAGTTGATATACTTTCAGTTTTATTTATCAGACGATGTACTTGGATTTGGTTTATTTCGGTAGACTTATGGTTTACAAATTACTTTGGAAACCGACAGTTTATTCCGTATTTATTTTTATTTATATATCCCGTGATGATTTAGACTTCTATTAATTATGTGAATGGTTGGAGTATATTATTTAAATTTTCACATGCTGTTATATGTTAATGAAATATAAAATTTATCA
This sequence comes from Sambucus nigra, assembly GCA_949130495.1. NCBI lineage: Eukaryota > Viridiplantae > Streptophyta > Magnoliopsida > Dipsacales > Adoxaceae > Sambucus > Sambucus nigra. Next base: position 74,389,884 of record OX422210.1, on the reverse strand, counting down.
CCAGCATAATTTAACATAGGTGGTTAGAAAATTTAAAAAATTTCGATAGTAATGATAAGAATGAATGAAATGAGATTCCTATTTATTTTGATAAAGAATTGTTCACCCGTGGTTAAAATAGGTGGGGTGTCATAGATGGTATCAGAGAATAAGGTTCTAGAGTTTATAGGATCTGTGTGACTTACTACGTTTTCAGCGTTGCTTTTCTTTGATATATAACACTATGCTTAAGACTATCGATTCATAGTGCGACCTGCGTTCTCCTGCTATTAAGTAAAATTTGTAGAATCATATATGAGTTTGGGTGCTCTTCATATATCACAACTAGACAGGGACGTTAGGAGGACAGTAGGAGAAGAGGCTTAGTTGGAGACAAATAATATTACGGGGGAAGTGACCGCAGTAGAAGTTACCACTATTATTATTCGAGTAGTGGTGGCCGTCATAATTGCTAGGGTGCAGTAGTTTTACCAGGTACCACCATATCTCCGGATAGCACAAATTCAGACTCACCCAATACAATCAGTAAGGGAGAGAGTCGAAGAGGTTTTCCTGAAGGGTCGTTCGCAAGAGTTCGGAGAAAGTGCAGAAGTGTGGTTGGCCAATGGAAGGAGACCATTTAAAGGAAATTGCGTACAATAGAGTGGAGTGAAAGTTATAATTAAAATTTTGGACAAAATTTTCAGCTCATGGGTGCAGTATTATAGTGATGAGAGTCAGTCACCACATCTGAGGAGAGATATCATGAATATTAAGAAATTTAGTGTGAGGTTTGATTACAAATCCTTTTAGCAACAATTCAAACGGAGAGGTGAAGGAAATTCTAGTACTTATTACAGGAGGATTAGATAGGGGCCGAACATGGGGGTGAAATTTCATGTTTATCGAACTTTGTACCCGACGAGGTGGATACGGAGAATAAAAAGGGTCTTTGAGTTAATGATGGACTCATGGGTAGAATACACCAGAATTGAGGAGAAATTCGACTTGGACGACTGAAGGAGATGTCGTCAATGCCATACTTTTGCAAGGGCAATATAAATGATTCCATGTAAGGGAGCTAAGAGCTTGGATAATCTAGTCACCAGTGAAAGAGTAAAGGTAATCAGTGCTAGTGAGGCGCCATAGGGGGGGATATCCAATGTAAGACCCATTTAAATGATTGAGATCAACGGAGTTCCTACCAGGTGACGGTAGATTCAGTCAGGGGCATAAGGGCAGTAGCGTGTTCAATAGGGCCAGGACAACTAAAGGAATAATAAGGGAGTATTAATCGAGGCCAAGACTTCCAGGTCCGAGAGAAGGACAATCCCGACATAGCTAGTGGGGCTAGAGATAAGGGGATGACATAGAGAGGTGTCCTATGAATGAAGAGTAAGGCCACCTATATTGAACTTGTCCTCAACGAGTTAGGGGATAGGAGCGAGATGCCCAACAGGGTTAATGGTTATAGAATATTTTGATTCAGTTGGGACGAGAGTGTTATGTCCAGGGACCATCTGAACCAACGGTGATTGGTAATTAAAAGTATGGTATTTATCATAGGGTGAATGAGGTATGTTTTATGTGACATGTGCGAGTCACAATAGTCAGTTATCATTTAATTCACACGTAAAATGGGTTTGATAGAGGTATCATTAATAGTACTAAAGTTTGTATATAGTTATCGTTGAGTAGCGAGGCTCTCTATGGTTCCATCTGTAGGGGAGCGGGTGTGGACACTGAGAGGATATATTTTATTGGGTTAACTCATTTTGCAAGATGATATTAGAGTGTGGTTTTATCCTTGGTATGGACTGATTAGTGATGGTTTGAGCGATGGTGGGTTGTCACAGCAAGAATATCGTATTCATTGTTCCAGGACAAGATATGTGGTTTTGCAATGTCTCACCTAAAAGAGGGTCGAGCTCATAACTATATTATATTGTGGAGGAGAATTCAAAAAGTATATTTGTCTCTTTATAGTTGATCACAACGTATAGGGACTTTACTGATGTGATTCAGGGTATATCAGGTTTTTTATTGAGTGGAGAGATTTAGATCCTTATTAATTTAGTGCTCGGGACTTAGTGTTAGTGTGAGCGCAATGTTGTATGATTCCTTAAAGATATGGGAATTTATTATTTAACTTATATGAAGGGAAATGATTTTGAGTGTCCCGTTTTATACTTTGGGACTACAAAACGCGATGATCGATAATTCTAGGTAATAGTGCATTGGAGGAGTCTTTTGTTTGAGTTTTATTTGTGAGAGGTGATAAGCACTCAAAACTATACATTTTATACCCCGAATAGAAAAACTTTAGTTGCTAATTCTCGGCAATATGGGTTTTATGTGTTTAAATGTTTATTTTGTAGGTCAAATGTCTGTTTGCGGTGTCAAAAGCTATATATCGAGGCAAATGCGCGTTTTATGGAGCTAATTACCAATTCCGTAACCCTAACCTAGCCCAAACCTACCCCGAACCCCGTATGTGCTTTCTTTATCCTTTTTTATATTTTTTATATTTTTAGTTTGAGTCGTTTAATTTTTAGTATTTATTTTTGATTTATTTACTATTTTCTAAGTTTTGTCTTATATTTTTCTATTTTATCTTCATCAGTATAATTTTATTTTATTTTTATTTTTATTTTTATTAATTTTTAGTTTTTATTAGGATTAGATTATTTAGGATTTCATTTTTTTTAGTTTTATTTTTATTTAGGATTTTAGTTTTAGTTTCATTAGATTTTATTTTTATTTTTTATTTCTATTTTTATTTCTTCTTAGTTTCATTTTTAATTTGATTCTTTATTTTATTATTAGAAGTAAAAATTTTATTTTTATTAGTTTTAATTTTTTATGTTATTTTTAGGTGTCCAAATAAAACATACACATAAACTCCCCTACACCTAAACCCACTCACACCCACCTATCATACACTATCCTAAACACAAACTTAACCCCCCAACCACACACATATTTCCTACACCCTCACATACCTAAGTCCACCCCACTTCATCTTCCTCAAACCCCCAATAACCCATATTCTCTCTCCTCTCTACCTCCATTAACACACACCTTTAACCCCTCTATCTCACTGCTCACCCATCACCACAGCAAAACCAAGAACCCAAGTTCGAAACCGGACCTGCCATGGTTTGGTCTTCCTTGACCCACCTCAATCAAACCCCTACCAACTCACTTCGTAATCCCACCTAACCCGATCCTGCCCGAGCCCTTCACCCATTTTCGGCCAGAAATTAAACCCACCATGCAGCCCCAAAATCGGATTCCCAACCCAACCAGCATTATAGCCCCAACTCGTCCAAACCGAATTCACCCAAACTCGGATCCACGACACCTAAGCAACCCGTGTCGGATGCCCACGGACCTGCGTCGCGCTGCAAACCTGAAGCCCCTACTTCGGCCACCGACCCGCGACCTCCCTCCGGTCGATCCAAACCCCGGAGCCAAGACTCACCCCCTCTCTGGCATCATCCCAGGAAGCGTCCCCTCGTCAACCCGCCAGCGATCCTCCTTATAACCCGGATACCTCTCAAAATTCGACCTCAACCCGATCCACCATCCTACCCCTGCTCGCCCCATACCCATGCCTTACCCACTTCCCAAATCCTCTTTTCCAAGATAGGACTTATGACCTGCCAAAGTTCCAAAGACCAACCCAAGCCAAATCAAAATAACAAATCCCCATGTGCCTAACTAACCATTTAACCCCAATTCCCAAAAATTCCCCCCATCAACCAACTTTAAACCATTTCCAAAATTAACCCTTAACTAATTCTGATTTTCTTTATTCCAATCTCTCACCCACATGACCTCACACCTCTTTTACCTCATGTGTACACACCCCATTTCCATGCACATTAAACCTTCCAAAAAATATCCTTTAGCCCCATGTGTGCTATTCATCTACTATAAAATAAGACTCAAGTCCCAATTTGAGAGGAGATCATATCATAGAAAATAGAGAGATATAGTTAGAGTAGAAAATAAATTAGGTAGAGAAACATTTTGTTAATAGTTTTAGTTTTATTTTTTTTAGAGATTTGTGAGGAGAAGTTTTGTATGAGATTTAATTGAGTGGGTATTATTGCAAACTTCTTGATTGTTCTCACGATTATTTACCTCACTTTATCTCTTATTTTAGTGTTAAACTTTATTTTTCACTTTTAATCACTTTCTAGTTAGTTATTTTCATCTCACATTTTAGTTTAGTGTTATTTCAACTCACCTCGCCCAATTGTTTTAATATTTGAAGACCTAAAAAAATAGTAAAAGCAAAAGCCCAAAAAGAAAATAAAAGTTAATTACAATTGAATTTGTCTCTAGTTTACCCCCTTGATGTGAATTGATACCCTTACTTACCTCTACACTTTAGATTGTTATATTTTGTAGGTAATTGAGGTTTTGACTATCTTGGCTTTCAAACAGCGACACACAAAAAGTAAGCTATCAAATGGCGCCATTGCCGAGGAAATAAAATGTCAAGCTATCAAATGGCTTCGTTGCCATTCTTGGGTGCGTGAAGCATTTGGAGCAGATTTCAACTTGTAATTCATTTTTTTTCAAACCAACAATGAAGGCATTTACATTTGAAATCACACTCTTTTTTCTAAAAAATGATGATAAATGGTGTATGAATGGAGTAGGGAATGTGTATGGATGATGCGGGGAATAAATGGGAATATGGGTAAAGTGAATGATAAATGGTAGGTGTATGGATGAAAATTTGGTGATCGGGATAAATTTAAAGACACGTGTTTCTTATAACTCGAAAGTGATGTCATTCTCAGTGATCAAGCCAAAAATTTAGTGAAGAATAATGAGATCATGCAACAATTTAAGTGCGGACCCAAAGAAAGTTGAATCAACTTGTGACTCGGAGATTGCGTAAAACACTCTGAAAGGGTGAAAGGCACAAATCTCACAAGCTAAAATCTTCACTAATGATCCTTAAGGTTCTCTTTAGAATTGTAGTACCCTTCAACTCTAAATCGTAGTGACATTGTTGATACCAAATTTAGTCTACTGACGTGGATCAGTTAAGTGGAGACACGTGCCAATCTACATGGCACTTACAAACATTTCTGAACAACACCTTGACTTCGAGGAACTCAACCTCCCCGACCAACTATGACACTCCGAGAAATAGGTGCTCTCCGAGGAACTTTACTATACCGAGCAACTCATGAATACCGAGCTACTTGGGCAGTCCGAGAAGCTTAGGAGGTCCGAGTTGCATCTCATACAGAGCATTAATGTCCGGATAATCAAAAAATCAATTGTCCAAGATCTGGCTGATAATTGTTTTTCACCAAATCAATTTATCACTAATGGTTGATAATCCTGAATCAAGTAATCGAAACGCTGGAAATCCCTTGAATCCATCCGCTCCTCCAAATGTCCAAGATCTGGCTGGAATTATGGCAAATTTGGCTCAAGGCCAGACGACCATACAAGAGACTATGCGATAACTCATGCAAACTATCCAGGGTGGAGCGCCGACCCATTCAGGACAACGAAGTGTTCAAAGAAATACCTGTTTACTTTCTTCGCCTATTAGGCATAGCGATTTATATCGCACTGAGAGATCTGATGATTTTTCTTATCAACTGAGTCTAACTTCGTCAGTACGAGCCACAGATACTGAACAACACATTACTCTCTCTCCAGAAAGGACTAGTGTACTGGAGAGATTAAGTAGGGTCTCTCCTTTTGATCGATTGGTCCCTAGGAAGAATAAAAGTCCTCCTAAGGCTATGTCGAGAAACTTTCGACGACCATCTGATCTAAGAGAGGGTTCTGCCCAATCACAACCAGTTGCTCGACATGATAGATCCTAGGAAGCGACTTCAACACGATCAATTGCTCGAACCAATAGGCCCGAAGAGGGAAAGGATGCATGGAAAGGCTTTATTCAAAGGTTGGAGGATAGACTAGGAGAAATGGCTAAGGCCAATAATTCTCTACAAAGAATTTTTGTCCAAGGGACGCCTTTTATACAGGGTAATTGTGTATTTTCCCACTCTATCGAAGTTTAAAGAACCTATTGTAACCCCTAAATATGATGGAAAACTGACCCTTGGTCCTTCATATAAAACACCAAGCTGCTGCCGACATCTATGCCGTGCCAGACGAGATGAGATGCAGGGCATTTTCGGGAACTCATACTGGATCTGCAAAAATATGGTACAATAATCTTCCTCGGGGGAAGATTTCAACTTTCTTTCAACTGGCTGAGCTCTTTATTGGAAATTTCTGTTTTGGAGCAAAACCAGTTAAGCGAGTGGCACATTTGTTAAGTGTTAGACAAAAAATAGGTGAGAGCACCAGGGATTACATAACTCGTTTCAATAATGAGAAGCTCAAAGTTATTGATTACGAGGAAAGGATAGCAATTACTGCTTTGATGAGTGGACTGTTGCCCAATAAATTATACTATACTTTGGCCAAAGATCCACCCTGAACCATGTCAGAACTAATGGAAAAACCGGCCAAGATCATGAATGTCGAGGAGGCTATAGCTGCGAAGAAGAACATGGAGACCAAAGAGACCAAGGTGGAGGTTGATAAGGCTAAAAATAAAGAACATAAGAACAATGGTGGTGACAAGCAGTCAAAAGCAAAACCATCATGGGAAATATTGAAGAAATTTGAAAATTATACTCCTTTGAAAGTAGACATAAACCATGTCCTAGAAGAGATCAAGAACAACGAGGAACTAAACTGGACTGAGAAAATGAACGCAGATCCTGACAACAGGAATAAGGCCAAATATTGCTAGTTCCATAAAGACCATGGTCAGACGACCAAAAATTGCATAGCTCTCCAGAATGAAATCGAAGCACTCATCAGACGAGGAAAGCTGGCCAAGTATGTTGATCGAAGAAATGAAAGAAAAAGCAACGATCGAGAAAGACAGAGGTCTAAATCTCCTCGCCGAGCAGAAGAAAATAAGAAAAGAGATCATTAAGATGATCAAGAAGATGACCCCGATCTCCCCAAGAGACCAAGACAGCCAGAGCGTGAGGTATTTTCAATTCAATTTAAATCATTTGATTGTAATGTTATTACGGGAGGAGATGCAGGAGGTGGGGACCTTACCGCGGAAAGGAAAGCTTACATCAATGAGGCTCAACCTTGTTCATACATTCAGCGAATAAATCTAGCTGAGGATGATCGCCCGAGGAAGGTGAACAAAGAAAAACTGGTCATCGGTTTCTCCAAGAATGACCTCGCAGGTGTACTATATCCTCATGATGATCCACTAGTGATCAAAATGAGGATAAGGAAGTAATAATCTTAAGAGTACTGGTGGATAATGGTATCTCGACGGATAACATGTTCTACTCATGGTTCGATAGTTTAAATCTAAAGTTGTCTCAGTTGGAACCTTATCACAGGCCCCTCCTCAGGTTTGCTGGAGAGAAAGTCTTTCCACTTGGGACGATCAAGTTGGATATGTTCATCGGTACATGGCCTGCTTGTCGAACAAAAAGAGTAAATTTCTTTGTGATGGATAAGAATGTCCGGTCAGCTTACAATATCATCATGGGAAGGGTAGGATTGAAGAAGTTCAAAGAAGTACAATCTACTGTACATCAATGCCTGAAATTTCCAACCAATTTTGGAGTAGGAGTTGTGAAGGGTGACCAAAAAGTAGCTCGAGAATGTTACTACTCATCTGTCGAGAAAGAAGAATTGGAGGAATCTAGGAAAAAGACTACTACCTACCAAGTGGATGAAGGTGCAGAGATTGAAATATTGGATCCTAGAGACGAGTCGCAGCTCGTGAAAGGTCAGGTGGTGGAAACTACTGAAAATATCATTTCGGACGACGAGAACCCGGAACGAACAACTCAAATAGGTTCTTCATTAGATGCCTCACTAAAACAGGAATTGATAGTTTTCCTAAAAAGCAAAAAATAGACTTTTTCTTGGAGTCATGAGGATATGCCAGGAATAGACCCTAATTTCTTATGTCACGAGCTCAATGTGAATAAGGAGATCAAGCTAGCGAAGCAGAGAAGAAGAGTGTTTAGCCCCGAGAAGAACCAAGCTATACAAGAGGAGGTCGAGAAGCTCCAGAAAGCTTTCTTTATTGATGATGTCAAATATCCAGACTGGTTGGCTAATGTGGTGATGGTGAAGAAGAAAAACAACAAGTGGAGGATGTGTGTAGACTTCACCGACCTTAACAAGGCATGCCCAAAGGATCATTTTCCTTTACCCCGAACTGATCAATTAGTGGGTGCTACCTCGGGACACGAGTTATTGAGCTTCATGGATGCTTATTCTGGTTACAACCAAATTAAAATGAAACCTAAAGACAGGGAGAGTACCTCTTTCATTACCCCTAGGGGAACTTATTATTATAATGTTATGCCTTTTGGTTTAAAAAATGCAGGTGCAACATATCAGCGGCTGATGAACAAGGTGTTTTCAGAACAAATCAGTTGAAATATGGAAGTTTATGTTGATGATATGCTGATGAAAAGCAAGAGGGCTGCTGACCATCTAATTGACTTAGGTCAGACCTTTGATCAACTAGATAAATATCAAATAAAGTTGAATCCCACTAAGTACATATTCGGAGTACGAGAAGGCATGTTCCTCGGGTATATTGTCAACCAACGAGGAATCGAAGCAAACCCAGAGAAGATCAAGGCTCTATTGGGACTATGATCTCCAACGACGAAGAAGGAAGTACAAAGTCTTACTGGGCGAGTTGCAGCACTTAATAGATTTGTATCACGAGCAACAGATAGATGCCTCCCATTCTTCAAAACATTTCAAAAAATGTTTGAATGGAATGACAAACGCGAGAAGGATTTTCAAGAATTGAAGAAATATCTGGGAGCACCTCCACTATTGTCCAGGGCAGTGATGGGAGAAAGATTATATTTATATTTGGCAGTACCGGAGAATACAGTTAGCTTGACATTGATAAGAATGGAGGATGGAGTGCAAAAACCAATCTATTACACTAGCAAAGCCTTCCGAGGAGCAGAGATCAGATATGAAAGACTAGAAAAGTTGGCACTAACATTGATCGAGGCGAGTAGGAGAATGAGGCCGTACTTCCAAGCTCATACCATAGTTGTGTATACTGATATGCCATTAAGGCAAGCTCTTCATAAACCAAAAAAATCAGGGAGATTAATGTACTGGGCAGTAGAACTTGGTGAATATGATATAGTTTATGAGCCTAGATCGTCGCTAAAAGGGCAAGCAGTAGAAGATTTTATAGCAGAGTTCACCTATCCTGATACCTCCGAGGAGCAAAAGCTGCACACCAACCAACCTGTGGATGTTACAGGATCATCAAATTTAACCCCCAATCAACTTAAGGCGATCGACGAGCAAGAAAAGATGGTCGATGAGCAGCAAGAAGTTCTAGAGGAGGATAAAAGGAAGCAACAAATATTCCACCGAGGAACTCTGTCCGATGAAAAATTTGAAAACGAGGTACATATATGGAATCTATATATGGATGGCTCATCTTTCACAACAGGCTGTGGGGCAAGGATTATTTTGAACAGCCCAGATGAGGTCGATGTGGAGTATGCTTTACGCTTCCAATTCAAGGCTTCTAATAATGAGGCTGAATATGAAGCTATGATTGCAGGTCTTAATTTGGCAAAAACCATGGGGGCAGAGAAAGTTATTGTATTCAGTGACTCGCAATTGATCGTAAATCAAATGCTGGGAGTATATGCAGCCAAAGGAGAATTAATGATCAGGTATCATGCAAAAGTAATGGAAGTTTTATCAAGCCTGATTACAGTACATATAATTAAAATACCAAGATTGGAGAATGCAAGAGCGGATGCCTTAGCTCAGTTAGCTTCATCTATACGCACCGAGCTACGAAGAAAAATCCCAATAGAAGTCTTGGCTAGTCAGAGCATAGATGAAGATATAATGATGAACATTATTACCCTTCATTTAGAGCCATCTTGGATGGATCCCATCAGGGCCTATATTGAGGAAGGGAAATTACCAACTGATAAACTTGCAGCCAAGAAATTGAAGTTTAAATCTACTCGTTATATGTTGACCAATGGTGTTCTATATAGACGAGGAATTATAGTTGGCTTGCAGATATGTGTACATCCCACCGAGGTGAAATACTTGATCGAAGAAGTCCATGAAGGGTCCTATGGAGCCCATGAAGCAGGTCGAACACTTTTGTAAAGAATGATGATGCAAGGATACTACTGGCCAACGATGAGGGCTGATTGCATAGCCTATGCCAAAAAATGTGACAAATGTCAACGCTTCTCCACTATCCGAAGAACTCCCCAAGCATTGTTGACACCCATTACTCCCCCTTGGCCATTTGCCATATGGGGAATTGACTTGGTCGGGACACTTTCAATAACTGGAGGAAGGTTTAAATATCTCATCGTGGCAGTGGATTACTTTACTAAGTGGGTGGAAGCTGAGCCCCTTATCGATATGACGTATGACAAAGTGTATCAATTTATATGGAAGAACATCATTTGTAGATATAGTCTTCCCCATGCATTCATCACAGACCATGGAACACAATTCGATAACGAGGAGTTTGCTGCATATTGTCATCAGTCGAACATATTGAAAACCCACTCTGCACCAGGCCACCCTCAAAGCAATGGACAAACTGAAGTGACAAACAGAACACTGTTGAATGGCTTGAAGAAAAGATAAAATGATGCAAAGGCAAATTGGATCAACGAGCTGCATTCTGTACTATGGGCTTATCGTACTACTCCACGAGCAGCCACAGGAGAATCTCCATATATGCTGGCATTTGGAAGTGAAGCTGTTATACCTACCGAGCTGGGTCTTCCCACACACAGAGTGCTGAATTTCAACTCTCCTATCAGTGACTTGATGAGAAGATTATATTTGGATATGCTCGAGAAAGTTAGAGAAGAAACAACAATCAGAAACGCTGCATATCAGCAACGGACAACTCTGTTCTACATCAAGAGAGTCAAGAAGTGCGACCTGAAAAAAGGAGACTATGTGCTAAAGAAAGTAATTCAAAAGCACAATAAACTGGAAGCTAACTGGCATGGGCCCTACAGATTAACAAAAATTGTTCGACCAGGGACGTATAGAATCGAAACCTTAGAACGAGAGGAGTTTAAGAATGCATGGAACGCAAAGCATCTGAGCAAATATTATCAGTAATTTAATATTTATGTAATGCAGTTTTCTTCGATATGAATAAAGTTTTGGATATTTAGCCCAATTCTCCTTTTGTTGAAATTTTTTTCGGAGTACTAGTGCTACACACTACGCATCAAGCCCAGAAACACCAACTACGGTTGGTTGAGAAGAAAATCCACCAGCTAAGGTTGGTCGAGGTTCATCGGGAATAAAAAATCCACCAACTGTAGTTGGTCGGGAATGAAAAATTTCCCAGAAACACCAACTACGGCTGGTTGGGAAAAAAAGCCATCTGCTAAGGATGGTCGGGAAGAAAAATTTCCCAGAAACACCAACTACGGTTGGTTGGGAAGAAAATCCACCAACTATAGTTGGTCGGGAATGAAAAATTTCCCAGAAACACCAACTACGGTTGGTTGGGAAGAAAATTCACCAACTATAGTTGGTCGGGAATGAAATTTTTTTCAGAAACACCAACTACGTTTGGTTGGGAAAAAAATCCATCAGCTAAGGCTAGTCGGGAAGAAAAATTTCCCAGAAAAAAATTTCTCAGAAACACCAGCTACGGTTGGTTAGGAAGAAAATCCATCAGCAAAGGCTGGTCGGGAAGAAAATTTCCCAGAAACACCAACTACAGTTGGTTGGGAAGAAAATCCACCAACTATAGTTGGTTGGGAATGAAAAATTTCCCAGAAACACCAACTACGGTTGGTTGGGAAGAAAATTCACCAACTATAGTTGGTCGAGAATGAAAAATTTCCCAAAAACACCAACTACGGTTGGTTGGGGAAAAAATCCATCAGCTAAGGCTGGTCGGGAAGAAAAATTTCCCTGAAACACCAACTACGGTTGGTTGGAAAGAAAATCCACCAGCTAAATAGTTGGTCGGGAATGAAAAATTTCCCAAAAACACCAACTACGGTTGGTTGAAAAGAAAATCCACCAGCTAAGGTTGGTCAGGAATAAAAATCTACCAACTAAGGTTGGTCGGGAACAAAAACCACCAACTCCGGTTGATCGGAAAGAGTTGGTTAAACAAATAAAAGTCATTTCAGGGCTTAAAATTAAAAAGTGATAAATTTCTTGATACTTATGACATTTTAAATTACCACCAAATTTGGTCGAGAAATAAAATATCACCAACTCTGCTTGGTCGTCAGATAATTATCATCAATTCAGATAGACAACAATAAAAGAAAATCCACCAACTATAGTTGGTCGGGAATAAAAAATTAGCATAAAATATCTTTATCTTTTCAAGAGATATACATGCACATTCATTATAAATGTCCTAGAAAATATTTCCAAAGACAATGACAATTAAGATTGCAAAGAAAACTAGAAGTTTTTCATTAAAACCAGAACAAAATACATTGAGAAACGAAATACATATTATATAAAAAAAATTGTTACATCAAGAATCCTATTCTATTGGTTTTTTCCCCTCTGCCTTTGAAACAGGTTCTTCACCAGCGGGAGGATCGTCTAAGGTATAGGGGGAATTGATGAAATTTAGATCTTTGAACATCCTGACATTCATTACTGAGGGCCGATTAAGTAGGTGTTCAGGACGAGATATCTCTAAATTGGAATGAAGACTGTAGTCACCGAGATACTTTGAAATCAGGCATCGAGGAATGGCCCAAGCAGGAATCCAGCTCATATCCAGTTTGAAAAGTGGCACTGGCAACTCGACCAACCCAGGATCATAGTAATCCCACAAATAATGACCCTATTTCAACTGCAGCACACCCAAGGCATTCATCCATCCTTGCTTGTAACCCTCATTATTTGCATTTTGGATCTGATCATTTAGATGGTAGAGGGCTTTATTATAACCAGCCATCCAGAACTCTCTGGGCTGCTTGTGGAATTAAAAGGTTAACCTCTCCAGTTGCTCGTGGAGGTTCATCGTTAAAAGTTCTTTACTCTCCAAGGCAGACTTTTGTGCAGAGAGATGCTTGTCCAGATTCAGAATCTTCTTGGACATCTCAGCTAATGCTTGATTCTTCGCCACCAACTGGAATGCTTGATTCTCCAAGGCTGCCTGCGTTCTATCTTCTTTAATAGTAACCCGAGCAGCCCTTGCTCGTCCCTGAGAAGATCTTGCTCGTCCATGAGCAGAGGTAGAAGGACTAGTTCTCATCATGGTTTCCAATTCGTCTCTCAGATTGGCATTTTCGACCTCTAAGAAAGAAAAACCTTCATCGTTGACAGGAACCAAGGATCCCGAGGTAGAGGCTGCAGATTTCAGCTGAGATATCTCTCCTCGTAAATTATTATTTTCCTGCTCTAACAATTTGGCAATCTGCCTATGCTCTTTAACCTCGGTCTTCAAAGTCCTTTCCTTTATATCATAAGCAGAAAATAACTTATCATATCCCTTATCAGCACTTAGTTGCTGATATTTCTTCTCATATCCCTAATGCATAAGGATAGTAGACTCCTTGTACTGTTGTTGAAGTTCCTCAAGGGTACCCTGGAGATCTTCAATCATCTCATAGTATGCCACATTATTAGCAACTGCACGGTTGAGTAGGCATTTCAAATATTGGTAGGCTTCAACTTCTCTCTCTGAAGCATCTGGACCAAGGATATCGACGATTTGAGATTCATTCAAGTCAGCATGGCCAGCCTTGAAGTAGTCGTTACATTTTTTCATCAGTTCTGTATCATGAGCTGACAAGAGCTCCATTCTAGCCATAAACTAGTAAAGAAAAGAGATAAAAAGAATCAATAAAATGCAGACAGAGCAAGAAGAATAAAAGCAGAGCAAGAAAAAGGGAGTTAAGTCGCACAACCAAAAACTTCAAATTTTATTACATCATAAAAGAAGTACATAACCCAAAGTTGTATTTAATAAAAAAGCAAAGAGAAAAAGTCCGAACAACTCTACACCTTTTCCTTGTCTCCTAAAACTTTCTCGGGAGGCTGGGACGAACAAGTAGGTTGCTCGGATGGCATAGAAGGTTGCTCGAAGGGTGTTGGAAATTTCTCAGTTGAAGTTGCTCGTAGGAAGTCTGGACAACCGGGGGATGAGAAATCTGATCTCCGATCACTATAGAGGATTCCTCGAAAGCAGCTTCGTCTTCTTCTTCTTCCCCGGGAGAAGGAGGGGGGCCAGGAATGTGTCGCTGAAACAGGTATGAATTCTCATCGACATTCATCTCTCTCATAGGAGCCACCCAACCATCCCTGAAATATTTAAGGCTTCCATACTCCATTTGGGAGATCATGGCAGCCAAACCCTTATTCCAACCCTTGTCCCAGCCAGTACTGAAGGACTTCTTAACAACAAGTTTCCTCTTTGCCTTCTCTGAGGAAACCCTCTCAGTCATGAGTTCCTCGACAGCTTTTAATTTCCTTTCTGCCTCTTCCTTCTGGCGATCTGCTTCACGGAGTTTGCCTAACTCCTCTTCAGCTGTTTTAATCTTGGTCTCAAGCTCTCCAGCATTTTTGAGCTTTTCCTCAAGCTCAATATTCTTCTTCTCACATTCTTTCATTTTCCTCTGCAACTCCTGAGAGGCCTCCACATCTTTCCCTTTCTCTTGCTCAATGGCTTTTAATTGTTTTTGCCAAGCAGTTTTATCTTCGTCATACTTCTGACGAGAATCCTTTAATGACTGTGTCAGACCTACAAGAGCTTCCTCCACATCTGATGAGGAGCTCAAAGCTTTAATAGCTTCATCCTTTTTCAAAATGGTGTTGAAACAAGTTACCAACTGGAAAAAGAAAATAGTTGTAAGTCAGTGCAAGTACATAATATTAAAAAGTGAAAGTTTAGATTAGTAATACTTACTGAGGCAATATGTTGAGATGCCAAGGTGGTAACCCTATCTCGGGAAAGAATGTCTTTAAGACCTTGGATTTAAAGGATAATCCAAGACTTCACAGAGCTCATGGCAGAGCTCGGAGCAACGAAAGTGGGAACACCACTTCCAGCAGTTAGAGGCTGAGAAATGGATTTAGCCACTTTATCCGAGTAGCTTTTCTTCAACTTCCTTGTGGGAGTAGGAACATTCTCGACCAAGGATGTCATCTTGGTCAGTGACATAACTATAACCTCGTTACGAGGGGAAACAGCTGCAACCTTGCTTGGAGCCACAAGGGGCTTCTCGACAACCTTCTTAGTAGCAACTAGAGGAGGTGCATCAATTTACCTTGTCCCTTCTTTTGGGACATCCTGCTTACTTTTCTTTTCCTCTCCAGCAGTAGAGGCAGACTTATCGAAGAGGGAAGGATCTCTTCTTCTCTTCATTCTGTCACTAAGAGGAATATGCAATTCAGGAGAAGAATTTTCAGAAACTGGTGTTGGTTCTATGTTACTTATCACTGGACGAGCAGTAAAAGACGAGGTGTAACTCTTGTACTGTAACAAGTACGAGGCTGATCTGATATGTTTGTCAGCGACAGTTTGATTCAAACCCCAGATAAGTTTCAGATGCTTTAAATTAACTTCTGTCTCCTTTGGAGACCTTCTTTTGTTGTCAACTGTAAATAAATAAAAATCAAAATATCAGTGACGCATTTTATCGAATATAAAGAAAACATGATTTCAAAAACTAAATAAAATAAAATAACCTATCCCATTGCCATAGGGAGGGCATCTGGGACCCTGATATATATCATTTTCAGTTAATGGAGCATGTTGCCAATTTTTCATAACAACCCCATGCTCGAAGTAATCCCTGTTGGCATCTGGGAGATTGACAACTAAAGCCCTATTTAAAAACCTAATTTTCAAATAAAGAGTACTATCACTGACAGCCCATCTATAGCAAAACATAATCTCTGGAATTCCTAAACGAGTTCCATGAATCGGATTTAACCTATGGACTTCATTAACTATTCTCCATGTATTGTGGGCAATTTTTACAGGTACCACGTCAAAATATTGACAGAATTCCAAACACAGGGAATTTAGAGGAAAAGAAAAGCCACATTCGGCTACAAAGAGACTGGGAACCAATGTCCCTCAGCCAAACGAAAATAATCAGGAGGACCAGAAAGTTCTTCCAAAATGACCTAGGAAGGAATAGAAAAATCAGAACGAAATTTATCAAGCGACTCAATAAGGTAAACCATGATGAACAAAGAAAATAAAAGAGAAGGAAGAAGATCTTACAGAAAAAGGGTAGATCAGTTGATAACGAACGATGGAAGGAATGAACGCACAAGATGGAGAAGAAATGGAGAGATCAAAGATACAGATTTGAAAAAGTAAGAGATGATAGGATTTTCTGCAACGCTTAAATACCTTACCTTGGGAAGGGGTAAAAATAATGATTACAAAGAAAGACGTTTGCGCTATCGGTGGCTAAAAGGACAAAAAAGGCACGGAGACCAGAGCAGTGGGAAAAATTCAAAAAAGTCTGATTCTATGAATTCGAAAGGAAAATTAAATACAAGGAAAACACTCCTAAAATTCAGGATGTCTATTTAATTCCGCCCTATTTCAAGAAGAATGTTCCACACACCTCAACGTCGAACTGTGAAACATTGGGGTCTTCTGTTGATACCAAATTTAGTCTGCTAACGTGGATCAGTTAAGTGGAGACACATGTCAATCTACATGGCACTTACAAATATTTATGAATAACACCTTGACTTCGAGGAACTCAACCTCCCCGACCAACTATGACACTCCGAGCAACAGGTGCTCTCCGAGTAACTTTACTATACCGAGCAACTCATGAATACCTACCTACTTGGGCGGTCCGAGAAGCTTAGGCGGTCCGAGCTGCATCTCATACAGAGCATTAATGTCCAGATAATCAACAAATCGACTGTGCATTAAATGCTAATTATTATCATACAGATGTATACGCCTATTGGACAGCTATGTAATACCCTTTCACATTTACATCCTGAGAGCTATAAATACATTGTATCATCCTCATTGTAGGGGGACTCGGAATTTCTTGGTAAAAACCTGTAATCGAGAATTTCCAAACAGTCAGCAATAACAAAATAGTGGACGTAGGCCATTCCTTTAAGGCTAAACCAATTTAAAAATCTTTTATCTTGTTTGTTTTTATCTGTGATTGATTAATTAGAGATAATCTAACTTTTTACATCAACAGACATGATAAGTGAACAAATTTTGTTGAGTTTAGAAATTCATGGTGCAACATGCTTTTTTACGTATTACATAAGCTATTTAGAAAAAATATTTTCTAGCTTGATTCCTAGACTTTGAAAGATGGATGATTGAAAATTCACATAAATAAATGAGATGAAAGAAACTGCATGAAATTTTAAAAATCAGGTTCAAAAATAAAAAAAATTCAAAAGAGGTACGATTTTGATAAAATTCCCCACCCCTAAACAAAAAGGAACATCGTTCTCGATATTAAGTAAAATGATTTTTAAAATTGAGAGCATAAGGTAGGAAATAGATTACCACAATCAACCGCTAATGAAGTGGAAAGATGTAGTCAAGAATAAACTTGAATAAATGATAAGAGAAAAAATGTGTACAAGTCTATAAGCATGATAAAGCATTGGGTGATGTGACACACCACCCCCAAACAGGATAAGACTCATATAAGAAACAACGGGCTGCCTCCCGATAGTGCTAAGTTTAATGTATTCAGCCAGATCGAAGGGATCTCACCCTAAGGATAGGATCTACGAAAGCGCGGGGCGGCAGAAAAATTGGGTGATGATAATCACCCCCAAACAAGATTGAAGCGTCAGTCTTGCTGGATAAAGGCTAAAATGGGTCAATGCACTTGTATGGCAAAAGTGCATCACACGATGCAAAGCATCAGTGGACCATGGGCGGGTGGGGAGTAGGGTAAGGGTGAAGGTGAATAAGCACTGGTCACGGGCCTTATTGAGCCGAAAGGTGAGGGCAACTAGGGCCCTATAAGCATGGTGATCTAGTTAGTGAGGGAGGCAGGGGTGGGGCTCATGTAAATCACACAATCGTTTTATGAATGGGCGATGATAATGGTAGCGCCGTGACAAGCCAGGGAGCTGTTGAGAAGAAAAATCAACACCACAAGAAAGTGGCGAGCATGGAATAAAAAGCTCGGTGTCACGAAAGTGGATAGTATCACCATAAATACTCTCGTAGAAGGTGGATGATGGCTTAAGGTTAGGATTTAAAAATGCAGATGGAAACTTGAAATGTGTAAAATCAAGATCAAAACCATATGGTGGGATAGAAGGGACAATGGGTGGGTTGGTTGGGATAAATGGTGGAGGAAGATGATCTATCTCTAGAGAAGGGAACACACACTCATTTGGAGGTACCTAATGATCCTCAATATCCTCCTGAAGAGGGAGTGTGGTATCAAATGATTTCGAGATCAACTTATCCACTAATGTATCACCATCCGATGTGGTGAAAGGGTTTAACGAGGCACTAAGATCGGAGATAGAGGAATCTCTAGAAATATTGGGCTCAAAGGGAGCCATGCATGGTGGGACATCATCCATATTCGGATAGGTAGGAACTATCACGGATTCTATCTTAGGAATATTGTGAGCACTCGTAGCTGGAGCTAACCTAGGATAAATTAGTTCCTCGGGAACGTATGGGTGAAGCTCGATAGGTGTAGACTAGGTCATTATTTTGTATTCAGCGGTAAAGGGAATAGGAACCACAAGTGTGGGTTCATTTGGATATGGTGAAATTGGATCAGACTCACTATAGAAAGGTAAGTCAACACAATTGTCGACTTGGGGACTGGACCATGGAATGGTCTAAACTTTGAGATTCTCGAGGTTGTAGGGTTGGTCACACTCAAAATTAGTGGCACAAGACGACACATCATCATCACACTCGGGTGCAACAATGGGTTGACTAGGGGTGAAGTCCGAGCACCATATTTTTCATTTTAAAATTGTAATAAATAGAAGACAAGCGTGATAGGGAAACCGGACAAGGTAGAGAGAGGGATTCCAAAGGCGAGGATTTAGAAGCCTCTCTACCTTGGGTCAGTAGGACTCCCGAGGCAGACTGAGATAGGCATGATATTCCCCCGGTCGACTCAAATTTTTCAGCACCCCACGGCCTAAAAACCGTGGGAGGTACATTTCTTATACCCTTGCGCCCTCCTGTTAACGAGTCAATTCTTTTGTGTGCTTTGTGTGCTCTTACTTGATTTTATTCTCGCATTTATTTTTGAATGGTGTGATGAATTAATTGACTAAGACCTACACCCGGTCACTCACGAGAAGGGATTTCATCACCCGACTCACTCGCTTATCATTGTGTACTACCCTAGCCATCATTAAAGTTAAAATCACTCAACTGGGTAGTCCACTAGGAGAATATTTTGCAAAGGCGATCACTAAGATAAATTCCGTGATTTTTTATCGCCCACGGACTTAATTAAAATTTGACTACCCTTTCACCTAATTTAAAGATAAAAATTGGCTATGTGCTAGTTAGGATTTCTCCTTGCCTTGCGTGTATCCAATTCATTTATTCGATGGTTGATTTTAGTTAGTTCGTCCAAATCAAGAGTCCATATATTTAACCCACCTTTTCTTTCAAAAAATCCAAAAATATTTTCTTTCTTTCATTTTATAGAAAAGTCCAAAAATATTTTTTTCCTTTATTTTTTTCAAAAATCCAAAAATATTTTTTCCTTTTGCAAAAATAAAAAAAAATGTTTTTAACAAAAATAGCAAAAAAATAGAAAAAAAAGAAAGAAGAAAAAGAAAAGAAAAAAAAGAAAAAAAAAAGAAAAGAGAGAAAAGGAAAAGAAAAGAAAAAGTTTGTAGTTTATGTTACTGTAATAAAGACATTTGTTCTTCATTCATAGAGCACTCCACTCACACATCGTATATCCATCCATCATTTCACACATCCATCCTATCCTACCCACATCATCATATCCTTCCCATTTCATTTCCCCCTCACCCATTATCATCCATGTTCCCCTAGGTGTTCGGGCAAATGAGAGTCAACGTGGTGAATAACTCGACGTTCTCACTATAGTTATTAACATTCTTTCATGAGATCACTTTTCTTTCTAAATGTACGTTCTTTCTTATGTGTGTGTGAGACGTTTGAACTTGCTTACATTTACTCACCTCCTCACACGCAAGAGCGATACACTAACCCTAATCTCGAGAGTTCATTTGAGAGAGATATATCCAGTGAGATTTGAAGTTGAAGCGTTGATTTTGAAAAGGCAATCTAGGAATTACTCTTATGATACTTGACCCATTTTGACTGATTCACACTACACACGTTGAGTTCTAGGAAGGATGTACCTTGAGTATTTACTTAGCTAATCTTTTTACACATTTTAGCTTGTATTTATGAAATTATTTCTCTCATGGTGGGTTGTGTGATTATTCTATGTCTAATAAGATATATAATGTCGTTGCAAATAATAATTTTGTGGGTATATTCCCTGTAAACCCTTATGAGACACAACTCATCCTGTAGGGCAACCTGTAGGTTTAAAGGCTTGTTGCACATGCTAAGTGCAATCGCAAGTGCCCGCGAAAGTGGTACACTTTTGGTTACTTATCTTTCTCTTTCTCTCTATCTTATTTCTCGAGGACTAGCAACGCTCTGTTTGGAGGTGGTGTGATAAGCACCCAAAACTTTACATTTTATACCCCGAATAGACGTACTTTAGTGCTAATTGTTGACAATATGGGTCTTATGTGCTTAAATATTTATTTTGTAGCTCAAATGTCCGTTTCCGGTGCAAAAGCTATATATCGAGGTAAATGCACATTTTATGGAGCTAATTACCAATCCCGTAACCCTAACCTAGCCCAAACCCACCCCGAACCCCGTGCGTGTTTTTATTTGTCACTTTTTAATATTTTTTAGATTTTTAGTTTGAGTCTCTTTATTTTTAGTATTTAGTTTTGATTTATTTAGTACTTTCTAGGTTTTGTCTTCTATTTTTCTATTTTATCTTTATCAGTATAATTTTATTTCATTTTGATTTTTATTATTTTTTAGTTTTTATTAGGATTAGATTTTTTAGGATTTCATTTATTTTTTTTAGTTTTATTTGATGTGACAATTATTTAGGATTTTAGTTTTAGTTTTATAAGATTTTATTTTTATTTCTTTTTAGTTTCATTTTTAATTTGAGTCTTTATTTTATTATTAGAAGTAGAATTTTTATTTTTTAAATTTTTATTTTTATTAGTTTTAATTTTTTATGTTATTTTTAGGTGTCCAAATAAAACACACACATAAATTCCCTTACACCTAAACCCACTTACACCCACCTATCATACACTATCCTAAACACAAACTTACCCCCCCCCCCCCCCCCCCAACTACACACACATTTCCTACACCCTCACATACCTAAGTCCACCCAAGTTCATCTTCCTCAAACCCCCAATAACCCATCTTCTCTCTCCTCTCTACCTCCATTAAAACACACCTTTAACCTCTCTATCTCACTCCTCACCCATCACCACAGCAAAACCATGAACCCAAGTTCAAAACTGGACCTGCTATGGTCCGGTCTTCCTTGACCCACCTCAATCAAACCCTTGCCAACCCACTTCACAACCCCACCTAACCTGATCCTGCCCGATCCCTCCACCCATTTTTGGCCAGAAATTAAACCTACCGTGCAGTCCCAAAACTGGATTCCCGACCCAACCAGCATTACAACCCCAACTCGCCCAACCCAAATTCACCCAAACTCGGATCCACGACACCTAAGAAACCAGCGCCGGATGCCCACGAACCTGCATCCCGCTGCAAATTCGAAGCCCCTGCTTCGTCCACCGACCCGCGACCTCCCTCCGATCGATCCAAACCCCGGAGCCAAGACTCACCCCCTCTCCGAAGTCATCCCAGGCAGCGTCCCCTCGTCAACCTGCCAATGATCCTCCCTATAACCCGGATACCTCTCAAAATCTGACCTCAACCCGATCCACCATCCTACCCCTACTCGTCCCATACCCATGCCTTACCCACTTCCCAAATCCTCTTCTCCAAGCCACGACTTATGACCTGCCAAAGTTCCAAAGACCAACCCAAAATAACAAATCCCCATGTGCCTAATTAACCCTTTAACCCCCAATTCCCAAAATGCCCCCCAACTACCAACTTTAAACCATTTTAAAAAATAACCCTTAACTAAATCTGATTTCCTTTCTTCCAATCCCCTCCCCCACATGACCTCACACCTCTCTTACCTCATGTGTACACACCCCATTTCCATGCACATTAAACCTTCCCAAAAATATCCCTTAGCCCCATGTGTGCCATGCAACTACTATAAAAGAAGACTCAAGTCCCCATTTTAGGTGAAATCATATCATAGAAAATATAGAGAGATAGTTAGAGTAGAAAATAAATTAGGTAAAGAAACATTTTGTAAATAGTTTTAGTTTTTTTTTTTTAGAGATTTGTGAGGAGAAATTTTGTATGAGATTTAATTGAATGGGTATTATTGCAAACTGCTTGATTGTTCTCACGAATATTTACCTCACTTTATCTCTTATTTTAGTGTTAGACTTTAATTTTCACTTTTAGTCACTTTCTAGTTAGTTATTTTCATCTCACATTTTAGTTTAGTGTTATTTCACCTCACCTCGCCCAATTATTTTAATAATTGAAAAGCTAAAAAAAAATAGAAAAAGCAAAAGCCCAAAAAGAAAATAAAAGTGAATTACAATTGAATTTGTCTCTAGCTTACCCCCTTGATGTGGATTGATACCCTTACTTACCTCTACACTTTAGATTGTTATATTTTCTAGGTAATTGAGGTTTGAGTATCTTGGCTTTCAAACAATGACACACAAAAAGCAAGCTATCAAGAGGTTCTACGCATGAACCATTATAAACATCAAAAGTGGGGAGACATTTTTGGATGCTAGTGTATCAGTTTTGAATATTAACCATTGAACGTGTAGAGAAACACTTTGAGCCCAGAGCTCTTATATTATATATGGCCAGTGGAGCAGGTACTATTGTGTAATACCCACTAGGAACTTTTGACCACTAGTTCATAAGTCTTGAGGAGAACTAAATCATGATTAGTTGGGAAACTGAGTACAACCTCACTGTATAGTAATGCCGAGAGTGTGTGGTCGAGCTTGAGATAAGTATGTTGTGTATGTGATGATGGTGATGATTGTGCAGATGTGCACAAGATATAGGGTGTATGGGCACCCTGGTTAGCTTGACTTTCAATATCACCCGAGATAAGGGGGTGTGGTTATAAATGTGTTGAATGTATGCCCGTGGTGTAGTTAGAAACATAAGTGGAATGGTGTGATGAAATGAACTTCGTTTGAGAAAAAGAGATAGTCCAACTATGTGTATGTCAAGGGGAACTGTCACAATCGAGGTGAGTTGAATGATGGTGGATGTACATGTAAAAATAATATTCTTTGATAAGGGAGTACCCTAAAATTTTAGCAAAGTAGAGCGGAGTCTTGCCTAGTTAAATGCCTAGAGTGACTTACGAATAGATAAGATGTTGATTTCTACCAGACGAGAAAACACCCAGAAAGTTCATAGTTTTGGAGCAAATGCACGGGTCATGATTTTGGTATATTCTAAGAAAGGGGAGTAAGACGCATGCACGATTTCGACTTACCATGCGGGCGAACGATCCGTTTGCGTCCGAAACCTGACCTAGAGGCCACCGGGCGCTCTCGGGCTCTGTTGACCCAAGTCAACCTTTCAGCTCGACCAAGGCTGAATGAATATTCGAAGGTCACTGAATACCCTTTCCAACGGTCCATCCCGTACGCAATTCCGACTTTCCATGCGGACGAACGATCCGTTTGACTCCGGGAAGCCACTGAGCGCTTCTCAGGCCCGGTTGACCAAAGTCAACTCTCCAAACCGGGTCAAACTCTTTGGAATGTCAAAGTAAATATCCTAACCTTTCCAACGGTATGCCCCGTGTGCGATTCGGACTTACCATGCGGACGAATGATCCGTTTGCGTCCGCACGATTCCCCGTCCAATGGACCGACAAATGCTTCCGAGCCATATTTGACCCAAAGTCAACTCCCGAACTCGGGAGAGGTCTAAAGTACTTTCGAAGGTCTATAAATTACCTTTTTAACGGTATGCCTCGTGCACGATTCTGACCAAAGGTTTGCCCTCGACGGCCAATTTTCTGAAAAAGCCTTAGGCGCACTGCCAAATGGCAGGTCCCAGACCCTGCCTATCGGCACCTGCCGATAGGTAGTGCCATGGCAATGCAGATCGGTAGACACCTGTTCCTATAAAAGGATTCCTTGGCCTCATTTGCAAGGGGGAGCCCAGATCTGATAGAAATCTCTCTGAACGAATCCCAGAACCTCTTTCGAAGGCAGCGTGATTTCAACTTCCAAATCCCTTTTTCACTTCCACTTTTCATCATCACTTTCATCAAAATTGATGAATTAAACACTCTCCATCATCATCCAAGCTCAAGGGATGCTCTCCAACGTTCAAGATCAAGCTCAAGATCTTCAAGAAGGTCCAACTTTCTCAAACTCTCTCTTAAATTCTCTTGAATTCCCAATAACTTGTTTTCTTAACACTTTTATAATCTCATCTCACATACCATAAATACACTTTTTTATCTAGTATTATTGCACATCTCTTATTTTCATATAAATAAAAACCCCAAAAACAAGAAAAAGAGGGTTTGCTCATAAATTCCAAATAGGGATTCTCACACTTTTTAAACACTTTTCTCACAACTAAAACACTTTTTCTACACACACACACACACACACACACACACACTTACAAATAAGAGATTTATCCATTTTGGATTTATGGGTTAAACCCCACCCCTCACTTTACATGCGAACTACGTGGACTTTGATGCCTTTATAGGCTACGTAGGTGTCTCGGGGTAAAACTCGAGACTCGAGTCCTTTGTCTCACTTTTTCTCTCATTTTCTATTTTCTCTAAATCCATTTTTCTTACATTATTAGTCTTAGTGACGTATTACTCCTTGTGCGTTATCGTTCCCTTATAGCGATCAACGTAGGGGTAGTCGCATAAATCTTATTTTTCTAATATTACTTTTATATCTTCGTACGGATGACTCGCTTTATATTTTCCATGATACAAGTCGAAGATTCTTACCTCCATTCTATATATATACACATGCACACATCTCACGGGGGGAAACATAAAGGAAAATAGCAAATATCCATGAGAGACCGAAAGGGAGGAATGGGTGCCTAACACTTTCCCATTTCGTAACTAAGCCTCCGAATCCTTTCCGAATCATTTTGGTTTTGCACGCACCAGTATGTCTTTGGAAGCCATCCTTCGGGGTGGCTTCCTCTTTTTCTTTTGTCTGTTTTGAGTAAAATATACTGGCGACTCTGAATCTCTCTACATTTTTCACACCTCACAAAATCGACGCCGACCGAAGCGCTCTCCCGAGAGGGGACGGGCGGGACCCGAAGGATCCTTCCTCTCTCCGCGGCGGGGATCGGGGATGGCCACAGTGGCGACTCTGCTGGGGAAAGAGTTATTTATTTTGAAGGCTTGACTCTATTTACATGGATGCTATATTTGTTTATGTTTCCCCCCATATCTGCATGTTCCCCTTTTTCATATGTATCCCATGCTTATGCTTATGTTCACACACTTGTAGAAAATTCTCCATGTACACTTCACACCACGTGCACCTAGGATCACATGTATATCCCCATGTTGCACGCATCACCCATCCATACTTGGTGTACCTTTTGAGGTACTTGTACTTTGTTCCCGGTTTGGCATAATCAAAGAAAGGCATTCTCATCATAAGATACTAATAAGAGAATCATGCACGATTCACATGACATCACCAAATTTTACCCAATAACTGGAGGGTCACTTCGTGATGGGCGCTGGTCCGACAGGTCGCAGTTAGCCTAAGCGATATGACTCTCACCTTCCATTGGCCAAGTACCTTCGACGTATATCGAACGGTTCCCCCGCATCGTATCGCTTGACCGAAGTCATGACGGGAGGTATATCGCAGGGAATTCGTTCACGTACGCCGAGTATATCGAATTCGCACTCACACGTACCGTCCCCATAAGGTATATGGTGAGGCAATTCACGTACACTCAGGTATATCAAATGGCTTGTCCACACGTACCGATTGCCCACAAGAGCAAGACGTATATCTTGGAAGCCACGCCAAAGGGGGGAACCCATGCCGATTCACCCAACCAAACTGCATACCCGCATATAGGTGTCAAACCTAGGTCACACACTTTAGATTGCCGGTTTCAACTCGAAACTCTGTCGAAATTCCGGGTCGATGTTCTGCCCAATTCCCGTGCATTTTTAAAATGGGACTCTGTTCGCGAGCCTGGTTACAAGTCCAAACATAGCTTTGCATGTATTAAAACCCCACTTTTCCAGGCTCGAGTCCCGTCCGACATTGCATTTAGGAGAATTAAATACAAGTGAGAACATAATAATCATAATAATCATGCTGAGTTCCGTCTCTAAAAATATTTCTCCCTTTTTATCAAAAATACAAAAACATTTCTCCCTTCTTTATCCAAAATCTAAAAACATTTCTCCTTTCTTTATCAAAAATCCAAAAATAGTTTCTTCCCTTTTTCTCAAAAACAAATCGCATCCTACGCCTTCTCAGGTCGATCGCACGCCCTTGGCTTGGCTCCCTATTGGCTTCAGTCTTCAGTCAAATCACCCAGGAGTTTTATCCGTTCCTCTACTACTTCTTTCGAATCCGGAATCCATCCATCTTCCATGGAGAATGCAGATCAAGCACCAGTCATACAACCGGATTTGCCGACAGTCCTAGCTCAGCTCGTGGCCAAGATTGACAACCTCCAAGCCGAGGTCCGAGAAATGCAACGAAACCAAGTTCCTATTCCTCAAGAGCCCGAGGCCCTGTTCCCTCGTGCTATGGGGCCACCCGAGCCCATCTGGGTCCCGAAAGAATATCAGCACGCTCCGCGTGCCCCTCCTGCTAATGGGTTGCCGCCTGCCCAGCTTTCAATGCCAAACATTGCCCAGCCTATGGCTAACTTGCATGTGGTTGCTGATCCAAAGGAGGAGGAGTTGAACAAAGTCAAAGAAGAACTTAAGATGCTCACCAAGAAGTTTGACCAAGTCAGGATCTCTGGAAATTACATGGACTATACCCATATGTCTCCTTATCCTAAAGCAAGGTTACCTGAGAAGTTCAAGATGCCAAATATCGAGAAGTTTGGAGGGAGTGGTCCCTCGATTGTTCATCTTCGCAGTTATCATCGTTCCATGACTCTACTAGGGGTTTCCGAAGAGGTAATGGCCCAACTATATCAGCAAACTTTAAAGGATAGTGCCCTCCGATTGTTTTTATCTCTCGAGGAATCCAGAATCCGTAGCTGGGAGGATGTAGCCCGAGAATTCATGTCGCAATACAAATACAATGAAGAGCTCGAGGTCACCCGTCGTGATTTAGAGTTGCTAAAACAAAACTCTGGAGAATCAGTCAGTAACTTTATAGCCCGATGGAGGGAAAAAGCAGCTACCATGACCAATCGGCCATCTGAGGAAGAACAAGTCAACATAGTGAAGAAGAATTTCTTGCCCCATGTCCGAGCAACCATGGGAGGACAGTACTACCCCCACTTTCGAGCTCTCAAAGAAGCAGGGGTAGAAATTGAGGAAAGTCTTGCCAAAATAGAAGTTGAACCGAAGAAGGTGTCCGGACAGTTCACCCTCATAAAATATGACAAGCCTGCTAATCCTACAGTCTCAACCATCAACAACATCTCTCAACTAACCACATTATGGGCACCAGAAAACCGCCCTGCTCCCGTCCAAAGGGAATACACTGAGCTTCATGCTCCCCTCTACAAAGTTTACCTAGCCCTGTTAAGCCGAAACCTTATAAATCCCCTGGATCCACGTCCATTACCCAATCCACTTCCCAAAAATTTCAAGACCGATGCTCATTGCGCCTTTCACCAAACAGCTGGCCATACTACCGACCAATGCTTCCACCTTCGAAACATAATCCAAGATCTCATTGACCGGGGTACCATCGCCCCACCAGCCAATCCTAAACCAAACACTACTCATAACCCACTCCCAAATCACACCAATGCCATCTTCTTGGAAGAAAACCCGAATTTCGATTCGTCAAACCAGATCACACCCTTATACCCTCCTAAACCCCTTCAACTTTGCCCATATTTCCTCCTACACCCTACTAGCCCCGCTGATCAGGCACTGTCACTCCTTACCAGAGCGTGCATCACTGTCCGGACCTTTTCTGAAAGTGGAAGTATGAAATTATCAGATGTGTTGAACCAACTCCTAGAGTTCGGGGTGAAATTGCCCTCACAGATGATTATCGACTGCTAGAGGTTCAGTACGTTATTTTTGGAAGCACGAAAATGGGCCCGAGAGTCAGATAGTTGGGTGATACCAACCGATGAAGTCAGCTTAGATGATGTTGTCCATATCATGGCAGAAGCATTCAGGCAAACCAACAACATTCGCAGTATCATCGAGTTATTTGGTGCTTTGAAGCTGGAAGGGCACCTGGTCCCTTCACCCTTACACATCCCCACAGAATGGGAAGACCTATATGAGGAAGCCGTTGAAGTCATGGAATGCATTGACTTTACAGGGGAAAACAAAATTGTTTCCACCGGATGGGGGGAAGAATTCGAAGATTCGAGCGAAGAACAAGTTTCAGAAAGAGCTGGCCCAGTAGCTGACTTATGTGGGATGATATCATTTGAATAACTCCTCGGAGAAATAGATAAGGTGGCAGAACAACCTGAGATTGATGAGGAAACTGGATTTAAGTTTTTCTCTTCTTCAGTAAATCATATGACCATATCTGGGAGACATTACCAAGTTCCCAACTCACTACCAATAAATGATAAGGGGAAGGGAGTTGAAGACCTTCCTATGCCGAAAATGACCCTCGAAGAGAGCAAGATCTTCGATCAACTAAAGAAAACTCAAGCTAACATCACCCTATGGGGGATTTTCATGTCTTCCCAGCTGCACAAAAATGCTTTAATAAAATTACTAGCTGGACCTATAGTTCCTCCTTCTACCACACCAGAAGAAGTGGTGAACCTGGTCCTTGACCTCTACCCGAATGCTGTCATTTTTTGAAGAGGAAATCCCTAAAATTGGGCCAAATCACAATCATGCACTCAACATCTCCGTCGAAATTATGGGGAAGGTGGTACCACTTTCTCTCATTGACAACGGATCCGCTTTGAATGTCTGGCCACTGAGAACCTTCAAATGTTTAGGTCTGAAAGAAAGTGACCTCGCTCCAACCTCCGCTGCCGTGCGCGCCTACGATAATACCCGCCCTGAGGTGATGGGATCCATAAAACTTGTAATAGGGGCTGTTCCTATAAACCCTGTCATCGAATTCCAAGTCATCGATATCCCGGCCTGTTTTAACCTGTTGCTTGGATGACCCTGGCTCCACAGTATAAAGGGTGTCTCTTCCTCATTTCATTAGAAATTGAAGTTCTTCGCCGATGGGCGAGTCATCACCATCTTGGGTGACGACGGCAACGCCGAGGGCGCAGGCACCAACAGTCCAATTCTTGAGATACAACATGGGTCAAATGATATGCTCCTATCAGGTTTTCGAGTTGAGCCATCCCTACTCCCGGCAGGGGATGGTTTCAAAGAAAGGGTTTGTCGAGAATATGACCCTCATGGCAATGTCAATGTGATTCAGATGTTTAGAAACATGCACTTCATGCCTGGACTGGGGCTAGGACAAAGGCAGCAGGGGATACTTGAGCCCATCGAACTGAAGAAAGCTTTCCCTCCTTGCGATTTGGGATATCAACCATCAGAACCAGAGCTCAGAATGATCCGCCAGACTCGATCAAAGGGAGGGTTAGACTACGTTCGATCTATCTCAGGTGATTCCTTAAATGGACGATTCATCAAAGAGGACGAGGATTTCCTCTTTTGCGATTTTCCAGAACCATGGTACGACCGCATAGACAAGAAAATGAAGCCTGGAATGGAGATCTTTTTCCAAGATATCTACCCATGGGCCGAAAGTTTCCAACACCGCGTACAATCGCTTATAAAAGATACTGAAGAGACTGAAGAAAGTGACTCCGAAGATTCCTTCAACCTGCAGACACTGGGGCTGTCACTCTGCATGATTCATTCAGGCGCGACATCACTGGACCCCTCTCGTCTGATCAAAGCTGCTGATACACCTCTCCTCAACTAGCATGCTGCGCCAGTTCTACCTCTTGAAATCTCCCCCAACCCCAATGTTGACCCTATTTCTTCTATTGTTGTCCATCCTTGCTCAAATATAATCGAGACATCTTTTCACGAGGTTCTCAATGTTGTTTTTCCTATCAATGAAATAAACGAAGATTTTGAGTATCTTGTTGTGTCTTACATTAATTATTTAGATTCTAATCAAGCTTTTGATGACGATGATTTTGCAAATGAACAATTCTTAACTGATCTAAATACGGTTAATAATAAACAACATAATCGCGTTCAAGTTAATGAAGAAGAGACTGTTGTTATTAATTGCGGTTCTAGTAGCCAACTGTGCGAGATTAGGATAGGGGCCACCCTTGACGAGCATGAGCGCGCACAACTCGAAGAATTGCTAAAGGAGTTCGTGGATGTCTTTGCATGGTCCTACGACGACATGCCCGGTATTGACCTCGAAATAGCTCAGCACGAGATCCCCACTCTCCCAGATGTGAAGACAGTTAAACAAAAATTAATAAAACTCGGCACCGAATGGCCGCTTAAGGTCAAATAAGAGGTGATCAAACAGTTGAACGTGGGTTTCATTCGAGTAATCGAATATCCCACGTGGCTAGCCAACATTGTACATGTACCAAAATCAGGAGGAAAGGTTCGAATGTGTGTGGATTACTGAGATTTAAACAAAGCCTCTCTGAAGGATGATTATCCGCTACCCAACATCGACATGATCGTGGAAAACACAGCCAGTCATGCTCTCAAGTCATTTGTCGATGGATTTGCCGGATACAACCAAATTAAGATGCACCCCGACCATCAAGAGAAAACTGCATTGATCACCCCATGGGGAACCTTTTGCTACACCGTTATGCCATTCGGTCTCAAGAATGCTGGGGCTACCTACCAAAGGGCCGCCATAACAATTCTGAACGATTTGATTTACAAAGAGGTCGAGGTTTACGTGGATGATATGATTATCAAGTCCAAAACTAGAGAAGGTCATGTTCCCGCTCTCTGGAAGTTCTTCAAATGACTGCGACAGTATCAGATGCGACTTAATCCATAGAAGTGCGTCTTCGGCGTTATAAAGGGAAAACTCTTAGGATTCATGGTCAGTGAGAAGGGGATAAAAGAAGATCTCGCCAAGCTGAAGGCCATACTTGAGATGCCACCTCCCCGAACAGAGAAAGAAGTCCAAGGTTTCCTTGGGAAATTATAATATATCAGTCGGTTCATCAGCCAGCTAACCTCCATCTGTGAACCAATCTTCAAGCTCCTCCGAAAGGATTCAACCAAGGTTTGGAACGAGGCCTGCCAAGAAGCTGTTGATCGAATTAAACAGTACCTAACCCAACCTCCAGTTCTCATGCCACCACAACCTGGTCTCCCTTTGCTCTTATACCTAACCATAACCGACACTGCAGCCGGGGCTTTGCTAGCCTAGTACCTTGAAGACTCCTGCAAAGAAAGATCCATATATTATGCCAGTCGCAAATTGGCCGGGTATGAGGTCAACTACACTGCTTTAGAAAAAGCATGCATCGCGCTTGTCTAGGTTACCCAAAAGTTTCGGCACTACATGCTCGCCTTCCCCATCAAACTTATATCCCGAATGGATCCCATCAAATACCTGCTCGAAAAACCTGCCTTATCCAGACGAATGGCCCGATGGTTGATGCTCCTAATCGAGTTCGATATCGTGTACGTCACACAAAAAGCCGTTAAGGGAAGAGCCATCTCTGACTACCTCGCGAATTACCCAGCAGAAGAAACAGATGTCTGGATCTCCAAATTCCCAGATGAAAATGTCCTCTGCACCACTCAAGACTGCATCCGATGGAAAATGTTCTTTGACGGCGCTGCCAACAAAAGGGGATATGGCATTGGGATACTTCTGAGCGCCCCAGATGACTCCCACACTCCTATCACCATTAAATTGGATTTCCCTTGCACCAACAACATGACAGAATACGAGGCATGCACAGTGGGCCTCAAGGTCGCTCTCAAGAAAGGTATTCAATACCTTTATGTATATGGGGATTCTTCCCTCATTATCGGTCAAGTGCTCAGAAAGTGGAAGGTCAAGGACGAAAAGCTCCAACGCTTTCATGCCCAATTAGAAGAGTTGGCCTCCCAATTCCGAGATATCACCTTCCATTACCTACCCCGAGAAAAGAATAACCTAGCCGATGCTCTCGCTACTTTGGCTTCCATGGTCGACATGCCCGAGGGAATAATAATGCCCCCCTTCCTGGTTCAAAAGCAAGATAAACCTACCCATTGTTAGCACATTGAGCTTGCCACCTCAGAAGATCCTAAGATAGTCAACTACTGGTACTATGATATTTGGTGCCTCCTATGGTACGATAGGTATCCAGAGGGTTCTAATAAGCACGACCGAGCTACCCTCCGAAGGCTGGCCGATCATTACATCATCTGTCATAAAGCACTACTCAAGAGGAATTTCGATGGAACTCATTTGCACTGTATCGCAGGGGCTGACATTGAAAAGATAATGCATAAAATCCACAGCGGGGAATGCGGTCCCCACATGAACGGTCACATTCTTGCCAAGAAGATCATCCGACAAGGCTACTACTGGACCACCATGGCCCAGGATTGCACCGCCTTTGTTCGGAGATGCCCTAAATGCAAACAGTTCTCCAATCTTCAACACTTGCCTCCGCGGGAATTATACAACATGACTTCTCCCTAGTCGTTCTCCACCTGGGGTATCGACATCGTAGGGAAGGTTACACCAAAAGCATCAAACGGGCATGAGTTCATCCTGGTTGCCATCGATTACTTCACCAAATGGGTCGAAGCTGAGTCATACGCAGTATTAAATGCCAAGAAGGTGGCCAAATTCATCAAGAAAAATATCATCTGCCGATATGGGGTCCCGCACGAGATAGTGTCGGATAATGGTTTGAACTTCGAGGCGAAAGTCATAGAAATAGTCAACGAGTACGGGATTCAGAGATACAAATCTTCTCCCTACCGATCTCAGACCAATGGTGCAGTTGAAGCCGCCAATAAAAACCTCAAAACCATCATCAGCAAGATGACCGAAAGTTGTAGGGATTGGACCGATCGGATCCCATACGCCCTCTGGGGCTATCGAACCTCAATCCAAACTTCTACTGGGGCTAGCCCTTACTCCCTGGTCTACGGCATGGAAGCAGTCCTACCTGTGGTCGGTTCCTGTACGCCCTCTGGGGCTATCTAACCTCAATCCAAACTTATATTGGGGCTAGCCCTTACTCCCTGGTTTACGGCATGGAAGCAGTCCTACCTGTGGAGCTGGAAATACTCTCGCTACGCGTCATACTCGAAAGCAAAGTTAGTGAAGAAGACTGGAGCTAAGGCCGTCTTGATGAGCTGACCCTCCTAGGTGAACGGAGATTAAAAGCTCTTTACCACATACAAGGGTATCATCGTCGAATAGCGCGATCGTTCAACAAGAAAGTCAAGGACCGCGGTGTCCGGGAGGGGGATTTAGCCCTCAAGGAGATAATCGAACCCATCTAGGACCCCAAAGGAAAGTTCAAACCCAATTGGAGTGGCCCTTACATTGTGAAGAAGATCTTATCTGGCGGTGCCGCCATGCTCACCGACTTAGATGGGGAAGAGATGGCTCGTCCAGTCAATCTGGACCGTCTCAAGAAATTCTACCCCTAGTCCGAAATCTCGGCGCGCTACGACTCTTCTCCCCCCTTATATTCTAAAAAAAAAACTCTCTCCATTTCCCTCTACCCAGAACTACGTGGGCCCGATCCTCTGCAAAAACTATTTTCAAACAGATAAGAACTTTTTCAAAAACCCCAGAGGTACGTAGGCAGCTCATACTCCCCACATGAGCATGGCCCCTTGTTTTTCACAAAAATATATTCCTTTCTTATCTCCGAGAACGACAGTTAATTCTAAACATATACTTAAACAAAAGGATTATGTATGCCTTAGCAATTGGTATAGATAATTCAAAATACAAAATTCATCGAAAGGCACAGCTGGATGATCAGAAACTTGTTTATTTCATTAATAAGAAACTACAGTACATATTACATAAGAAAAAGGAACGGATAACTCCTTCCCCCCTACTACCCTAAAAACCAGATAAAATCCCCCACATCTGTTACATAAATAAACTCCCCAGGAGTCCTACCCACAGCTACCCGAAGAGCCTGCACCCTCATTATCTACATCCCGAGGACCCAAGTTTCTCCTGCCCGAATGGAGTGCCTCAAACACTCCATGGACCGATGAGCCTTAACCATCTTCGAAAAGACCACAACACCCCCTTCCATGGAGTAAGATAAAACAAACCACCTCTGACCAGTCTCTACTGCCAACATCTTACTGACTACTTTCCTCCACAACCACTTCCTATAATCTTTAGGGACATGGCAAACCTCCCAACAGACTGAGAGGGACGGGTCGACGGACGCCGATTTTCCCACAGAGATCCAAGCAACAGACGCAGGCGCTCAGTCAAATCTTCTACCGGAAATAAATTTGAGGTTCGAAGGGGCACAACCTATGCCCAGCCAAATTGGCGCAAAAGTCGCCAAGGGAAATAAAAAGAGGTATGCCTGAGACCAACTAGCCGCACATATGAATATTCTCCTAGCTCCAGAACAGTCTGCAACTGTCCCCACCAAGGCAGTGACCAATACAACCCACAAGCCCCATGCTCCACAAGACAATTCTCCCAGTTCTCAACATAGAGGCCCATGCAGATGAAGTAGCGCGAAAAGAAGTTAGGTACGACCGACAAAGGATATTCTGGAGGAGTCGACAAACGGAATCTTTTAAACAACCACATGAACAACATCACAGGGCTACCCCTTAAAAAGTCGGAACGACCTTCTCTCCAGGCATCCAAGCCATTCAAAGTCTTCACCAATATCACCGCCGCAGGATTGCGATGGTATGACATCCATGAGGTAATGGCTGCAAGCTGTGAGTCCACACGCACCTCCCCAGTCACCAACAACAATTTTGAAACCAGGCCCAGAACAACGGCTCCAGCATAGCCAGCATCACTTACTTCCCGTGAACGCACGGACTGCAACACCGCTGGGAGGGAGATCATTCCTCCGGTAACCAATGACCTAGCCACCGAAGGAGAAATATGGAGAATCTCGGCCAACAAATCCCTAGGAGAACGGGAAAATTCGAGTAAAGCCACGGCAACATTGGGATTCACGCCCAGTATGGTAGAAAATTCCTCGTAGGTAGGACAAACTTCTTCCAACCCAAAGCGGAATAGATGGTCTTCGGGATACCAAAATTGTACTTCTGCCACTAGCATATTCCACTCAAAAGGTCGATTACGCCACAAGGAGACTCGATGCATGTTGAAAGCATCATAGTCGACATTATAAGAGCACATAGCTTCCAAGGCTTCAAGGTAATTGAGAAACTCAATGCTACAAGGGAGAGCCATCTCACAAGACTAAAAGATGATGGGTGGGTATGTAAGAATGCAAAAGGTGTGAGGAAAACACTCCACCCTTCTCCCTTTTTATATTTAAGAATCCTCACAAGGGACATAATCCCTGCAGAGATCGAAAGGAATCCTACCCCACAAGGTACTAAAGGCTGAAGAGGGTACCATTCAAAGCTTTCAATTGATGGGACTGGACTGAACTGCCGATAGGCAGGCCAGGGTGCTTGCCGATCGGCAACCCCCCATTTTTGGAAATTTCCTCCTTTCCTTTTTTGTCAAATCAGAAAAACTCCATAAAAATAAATTGATGTTCTCAAAAGAATTTCGAGAATCCTGTTCCCTCCTTATGGGATTCACCATTTTAAATAAAACAACTTTCTTTTGAAAAATTCCAAGAATACTCCTATTTTACGATCTCAGTAGCAAATTAAAAGGCGCATGTGCATGCATTCATTCATCATTAAAATAAAAGATAGCCAAAAAACTACATTGCATTGCATATATATGTTTTGTGTGTTACATCATTTTGCAGGAAATAAAGAAAAAGCCAAAAAATAACAGGACTCATCCCGAA
Organism: Sambucus nigra; assembly: GCA_949130495.1. Classification (NCBI taxonomy): domain Eukaryota; kingdom Viridiplantae; phylum Streptophyta; class Magnoliopsida; order Dipsacales; family Adoxaceae; genus Sambucus; species Sambucus nigra. Next base: position 74,353,535 of record OX422210.1, on the reverse strand, counting down.
CCCACACTCTATATCTCTCTCTCTAACTTCTACCCCTGCGACGCGCTCTCTTCCCCCTACGGCAAGACGACGCATCCCCACTACCCGAGCCAGAGTCTTCCCCGGACGCGGCTGACGGCACCAAACAAGAAGGAACAGGGACAACATCCTGAATGTGGGCAGTCGCCGATGATATCCAGTCTCTGGTGTCCCTGAGCCAAGTGGTCGACACCCAAATTTGCTGCAAGGAAAAGGCAGAATTAGTATCAAGCAAAAGAAATTAAAAAAGAGAGGAAAAGGAGCGAAAGGTTTACCGCAGGACGAAGGACCTCCTCTGTCAAGCCCAACTCCTTCGGATCCATCGCAAGAGGACGGTGTAGCATCGGCACTGTCCCTCCATCAGCCCACCGGATGTTGTACGAAGGAGTGTGCAGTCGAACAAAAGGGACCTCCGAGGTCTCCGCCGCTGCAGGTGCCGACGGACCACCACCACTGTGGGAAGACCCCATCGCCCGACTCGAACCAGCAGGAGGGAAAGGCAAAGCATCATGTATACTGGGCGCCATCAACCAGCTCGTCACAAAGTACATATAATCATACGGCGCAGTCGTATCAGTATACAACGCATAGGACTCGCCAATCATTGCCGCGGTCCTTTCATCCTCCAACAACTGTCTCTCCCGCCTCATAGAAGTAGGAGGCTACACGGGAGGCACCACCACGTCCTCCTCAGCAATCTGACGAGTCACCCTCTCCCCGAGGTACCAGGAATGGCCGAACTCATGCGCCAATAAACGCCTCATCTACGCGTTCACCCCAGCCACCCCCGTATCCTGAATGGCGGTCCCCCAAGGATGAAAGGTCACCTGAAAATCCCCAAGCAGGCATAAGTCAATACAAGATCAAAAGGTGCAAAAACCAAGACTAAAAAGGAAAAGACCTTACCCGACCACTGGTCAGGTCATTCAAAACCTGACGCACCACCTCCAGGGAAAGAGATCCCTTCGACTGCCGATTGGCCTTACGCTATCGGTACAGTCGGCAGAAGTCCCCAACAGTGTCATCCTTAAGAGCAATCAGCGGGGTGTTGCACCCAATCACCTCATAAAACCACGTCTGAATTCACAAGCAAAAAGAGACGCATAAAGAAAATGTGAATGCATGAAAAGAAAATGTGAATGCATGAAAGGAAAATGCGAATGCATGAAAGGAAAATGCACAAAGAAAAGGATACCTCAAGAAGATACGTGGCTCCAGTAAAAGTCTGCCGGCAGCACCGACTGAATGCATCCAAAGAAGAGTAAAGGGTCGCCAAGATCAGACTCCCCCAATCATAGCAAGGGATGTTTGAAAACATCCTCAAGTACGGCAGAAACCACAAATGGACGACGTCGCTGCTCGACGCCACCATGAAACCTCCCAACACCAACAGGATGAACAACCGGGCCATCTGCCTCACTTACAGCCCGTCCTCCACATCAACTACCCTGCTCAGCAAAACATCCTTCAGCAAGGACAACCGGATAGAATCCCCAGATATTATCCTCCTCACATCACCGAGTGCCGCATACACCGCCTCCGTCCTCACCCGCAAAGAGCGATCCACCTCTATCTTCTCCCCGTCACAATCCAGCCCCAGCAGTTGCTGCACATCTATGGGAGTCACCGTCATCTCCCCGAAGCCAAAATGAAAAGTGTGGGTAGTGTCCCACCACCTCTCCCCCAAGGCACACAAAACTGCTGTCGAACGAGGCGTCTCATCCAGTGCAGCCGCCAACCTCCCAAAACCCGCTGATGATCCCATCCAGCACACCACGGGTGGAAGATGCTCCCAAACATCCCTAAGCCCCGTCGTCCCGCGGGCACACATGTTCTTCAAGGAAATATCTGAATGGCAAAAGGAAAAATTCAATCAAAGGTCAAAGAAAAAGAGAAAAATCACCCAAAAAGGAAAGAATGCCAAAGGTCAGGTTACTTACATAACCACCGGGAATCACTCTCGAAGAGAGATGACGTGACGGCTCCCGCAGCAAGGTCCGCTCATCCGCAACCGGCTCGAATGCATCAAAGGCATTCTCATTTCCCAAAGCAAGATGCACCATGTCCCTCCAATCCACATTCGCCCAGTCATCAATGGTTATCCACTCCCGATGGACAACGGTACTCATTAAAGAGGCCATTTCTTGAAGATCGGAACGTTAGAACAATTCGTAGAGAGAAATCGCAGAAAGAGAGAAGGCAAGAAGCTGTGAAAAATGAAGGGGATTCTCCCCCTTTATATAGGAGGTCAAACGCCATGTCGATCGGCACTTACCCCTGCCATATCGATCGGCACTGTCTCATCACCTTCCCGAGGTAGCCCAAAAGTCCGTGCCACTGCCGAATGGCACCTCTCAGTCTATGCCGACCGACACCCCCCTTAAAATTTCGTACAAAAATTCCCCAAAAATACCAGGAAGCCTCGAAAAATCCCCGAAAAATTCCTAAAAATCCAAGGAGGGATTTAGAACGTTTTTCATCAAGAAAATTTCGCACTCCTTCAGGCAACACACCATTTTCCCCAACGGAGCCCTCAAAATCCAAGCAAATGACCTATCGGGGAAGGTGCCCGGATCACCTAATCACCTCCTCATCAGACTTTACAAAAGGCCTCCCCGGCCATCGGCTATCCCGGTGCGATACATTATCACATGGTGTTTTTCCCAGCAAAAATCAGAAGAACCACTCGCCCCGAGCGATCTTTCCCAAGGGGCAATCCAAATTTTCCCCAGCTCATTCATCGTTCCCCAACGGAACCTCAAATCCAATTCTTATCCCCCAAACGGAACCCCTCTTCCCCAACGGAATCCTCAAAAGATAAGTGAAAACTCCTCCCAGTAAGGCTCCGAAAAATCCCTAAGGATCACATGGTCACTTCCCCAGCGGAATTCTCTCACAGCACCCAAAATAGGTTGTTCCCCCCTGCGAGGTCTCCTATAAAGCTTTTGCCAGCTATCAGATCCCCAGCTCAAATCGAAATCACAAAGCTCTTTCTCTAGCAGAATCAAAATACAATCATTATCCACTCTTGGGTCAGAATTGACCCCGGTCTTGGATCGTCACCTTAGCTAGGTCAGAATTGACCTCGGTTCTCGGTCGTCACCACTCTTGGGTCAGAATTGACCCCGGTCTTGGATTGTCACCTTAATTATGTTAGAATTGACCTCGGTCCTCGGTTTTCACCACTCTTGGGGCAGAATTGACTCCGGTCTTGGATCGTCACCTTAATTAGGTCAGAATTGACCTCGGTCCTCGGTCGTCACCTCTCTTGGGTCATAATTGACCCCGGTCTTGGATCGTCACCTTTGTTAGATCAGAATTGACCTCGGTCCTCGGTCGTCACCACTCTTGGGTCATAATTGACCTCGGTCTTAGATTGTCACCTTAATTAGGTCAGAATTGACCTCGGTCCTCGGTCATCACCACTCTTGGGTCAGAATTGACCTCGATCTTGGATCGTCACCTTAATTAGGTCAAAATTGACCTCGGTCCTCAATCATCACCTCTCTTGGGTTAGAATTGACCCCGATCTTGGATAGTCACCTTTGTTAGGTCAGAATTGACCTTGGTCCTCAGTCGTCACCACTCTTGGGTCAGAATTGACCTCGATCTTGGATCGTCATGTTAGTTAGGTCAGAATTGACCTCGATCCTCGGTCGTCACCACTCTTGGGTCAGAATTGGCCCCGGTCTTGGATCGTCACCTTTGTTAGGTCAGAGTTAACCTTGGTCCTCGATCGTCACCACTCTTGGGTCAGAATTGGCCCCGATCTTGGATCATCACCTTAGTTAGGTCAGAATTAACCTCGGTCTTCGGTCGTCACCACTCTTGGGTCAAAATTAACCCCGATCTTAGATCATCACCTTAATTAGGTCATAATTGACCTCGGTCCTCGGTCGTCACCACTCTCGGGTCAGAATTGGCCCCGGTCTTGGATCGTCACCTTAGTTAGGTTAGAATCGACCTCGGTCCTCGGTCGTCACCACTCTTGGGTCAGAATTGGCCCCGGTCTTGGATCTTCACCTTAGTTAGGTCAGAATCGACCTCGGTCCTCGGTCGTCATCACTCTTAGGTAAGAACTGACCTCGACCCTCTGAATTAGTCATCCTCATTTACTTAGGTCCTCAAAACTGACCTCGATCCGTTGAATTCATCACCCTCGCTTCCTTAGGCCAGAAAATTTGGCTTTGATGCACATAATTGATCATCCCTAGCATACTTCTTAGGTCCTGGGAATCGACCTCGACCCTCTGAATCGGTCATACTCCCTCAAAGGCATCATGCGGTGTCTAATCGACGGCTATCATTTGTTCTAAACTCACCCGTCGAGGGGATCTATAGACACCTATCTCTGTTACCCCCTAACTCTCCTTAGGCCCCTAGTACCTCCACTCATCATCGCAAACCCAGGTCACGTCCCGAGTACTGACCTGGAAGCCATCGGGCACCCCCCGACTCAGTTTGACCCAAAAGTCAAACTCCTCGTCTCGATCGAGACTCAATGAATCTTTGATGGGAACTGAATACCCTTTCCAATGGTCTACCCCGTGTGCGATTCCGACTTATCATGCGGATGCACGATGTGTTTGCGTCCAAAACCTGACCCAGAGGTCACCGGGATCTCCCGGGCTCTGTTGACCCAAGTCAACCCTTCAACTCGACCGAGGCTGAATGAATCTTCGAAGGGAACTGAATATCCTTTCCATCGGTCCATCCCGTGCGCAATTCCGACTTTCCATGCGGACGAATGATCCGTTTGACTCCGGGAAGCCATCGAGCGCTTCTCGGGCCCGGTTGACCAAAGTCAACTCTCCAAACCGGGTCAAACTCTTTGTAATGTCAAATTACATCTCCTAACCTTTCTAACGGTATGCCTCATGCACGATTCGGACTTACTATACGGACGAACGATCCGTTTGCGTCCGCACGATTCCCCGTCCAATGGACCAACAAATGCTTCCGAGCCATATTTGACCCAAAGTCAACTACCTAACTCGGGAGTGATCCAAAGGAATTTCGAAGGTATCTTAATTAACTTTCCAACGGTATGCCCCGTGCACGATTCTGACCAACGGTTTGCCCTCGGCGGCCAATGTTCTGAAAAAGCCTTAGGCGCACCGCCAAATGGCAAGTCCCAGACCCTGCCTATCGGCACCTGCCGATAGGTAGTGCCATGGCAATGCCGATCGGCAGACCCCTGGGCCAACAAAAGGAGGCCTTGGCCTCATTTGCAAGGGAATCCCAGATCTAATAGAAATCTCTCTGAACAAATCTGTCGAAGGCAGCGTGATTTTAACTTCCAAATCCCTTTTTCACTTCCACTTTTCATCATCCATTTCATCAAACTTGATGAATTAACCACTCTCCGTCATCATCCAAGCTCAAGGGATGCTCTCTAACGTTCAAGATCAAGCTCAAGATCTTCAAGAAGGTCCAACTTTCTCAAACTCTCTCTTAAATTCTCTTGAATTCCCAATAACTTGCTTTCTTACTTAGCACTTTTATAATCTCATCTCACATACCATAAATACACTTTTTTATCTAGTATTATTGCACATCTCTTATTTTCATATAAATAAAAACCCAAAAAACAAGAAAAAGAGGGTTTGCTCATAAATTCCAAATTGGGATTCTCACACTTTTTCCACATTTTTATCACAACTAAAACACTTTTTCTACACACACACACACACACACACACACACTTACAAATAAGAGATTTCTCCATTTTGTATTTATGGGTTAAACCCCACCTCTCACTTTACATGCGAACTACGTGGACTTTGATGCCTTTATAGGCTACGTAAGCGTCTCGGGGTAAAACCCGAGACTCGAGTCCTTTCTCTCATTTTCTATTTTCTCTAAATCCATTTTTCTTACATTATTAGTCTTAGTGACGTATTACTCCATGTGCGTTATCGTTCCCTTATAACGATTAACGTAGGGGTAGCCGCGTAAATCTTATTTTTTTAATATTACTTTTATATCTTCCTACGGATGACTCGCTTTATCTTTTCCATGATACAAGTCAAAGATTCCTACCTCCATTCTATATATATACACTTGCACACATCTCACGGGGGGAAACATAAAGGAAAATAGCAAATCTCCATGATATACCGAAAGGGCGAAATGGGTGCCTAACACCTTCCCATTTCATAACTAAGCCTCCGAACCCTTTCCGAATCATTTTGGTTTCGCACGCACCAGTATGTCTTTGGAAGCCATCCTTCGGGGTGGCTTCCTCTTTTTCTTTTGTCTGTTTTGAGTAAAATAGATTGGCGACTCTGAATCTCTCTACATTTTTCACACCTCACAAAATCGACGCCGACCAAAGCGCTCTCTCGAGAGGGGACGCGCGGGACCCGAAGGATCCTTCCTCCCTCCGCGGCGGGTATTGGGGATGGCCACACTCGATACTTATGTGGCTCTTCGGACGAGAAGGGAAGGATAAGGAGGTGTCCCCGAGCGTCGCGGTACAAAATCTCTTTTTCAGCTAAATAGTTTATAGATTTGAGATAATTGATGGTGATGTTGTTTCTTCTTAAATAGTTTCTATTTTGAATATATATTTGCGTTATCTCTAGTTTATTTGGATATATGATATTTGAATAGGTACAGCGTTGATATAACAGATACAAATATACTGTTGGGCAATGGCAGTGGCCATACTGCCCAACAGATTTTTTTTCAATTCTGCCCAGAATTGTCACAGTCATTGACCGTGACATCTTTTTAAAAGGGGACAAGAATTTGTCACGGTTATTAACTGTGACTAAACGTGTCATGGTCCTAGACCATGACAATTCTTACGAGGTTGTCACGGTCTAGGACCATGACACGTCCGTGACAAAAAAAGTTGTCTCGCCCCGAATTGTCATGGTCATTGACCTTGACAAGTCCAACTTGTCAAGGTCAATGACCTTGATAATAGTGCAGATTTGGTGTAGTGTAAATGCATTTGAAGACCCGAAACAATCATAGCATGTATGTTTATGAAAATATTGCCTTATATGGTTTGAAGTAAGCATCTCGTTCTTAGTATGAAAGGCTAACTTCTTATGTCTTAGCTCCTGGCTTCAAAAGAGGCTAGCGGATATGATGTGGTTTGTTAGGAAAGAGGGTGGTGCTATCTTGGTTGCCCAATTCTATGTGGACAATATAGTTTTTGGATCCACATGTTCTCAACATTATCACACTTTTGAGGAGGAGATGAAGAGAGAATTTGAGATGAATATGGTTGGTGAACTCACTTTCTTCCCGGGTCTCTAAATGCCGAAATTTCATAATGAGATATTTATATCCCAATCTAAATATGTTAGGGATCTAGTAAAGGAGTTTGGTTTGGACTCCGCTAAGAGCTCTCGCACACCCATGAGTTTCGCGATAAAACTTAGCAAAGACACTTTAGATAAGGACCTAGGATAAACTCTCTATATGATTATGATAGGTAGTCTCCTCTACTTAACCAGTAGCCGATATCGCCTTTAGTGTTAGAGTTTGTGCATGTTACCAAGCATCCCCAAAAGAGTTACACTTGCTTGCATTTAAACGTATCATAAAATACCTGGGTGACACAATTTCTTATCGCATTTAGTATTCCTTCGATATCGATAACCGTTTGTCGGCTTATTCAGATGTTGAATGGGCCGAGATTGCTAATGGTTGTAAAATCACATCGTGTGAATGCTTTTACTTTGGAAGTGTTATTGTCTAATGGTTGAGGAAGAAGAAAAACGCAATTTCATTCTCCATGGATGAGGATGATTACATAGCGACTGGGAGTTATTCACACAACTCTTATGGATGAAGCAAATGCTTGAGGATTATGGGATTAATCAAGGCACGATAACTATTTCTTGGGATAATATGAGGGCAATCCACATTTCTCATAATGATGTCCAACATATGCTTATTTTTGGGAAAAACATATTTTGAGTCATAAGTTAGACTTTGTATGTTGAACTTTCAATCCTCTGGTATGTTTGATTGAAAACATAGTAGCAAAGCTTCAGAGATTAGATTATTGTGCCATGTTTAGTTCCACAAGTAGTCCTCGGGTTTTCGAGGATCTCTTAGGCATAAATGAATATACAATTTAATCCTTAAAATTTTATTTTGGGTGTTTGATTTTATAAAGTGTTTGGTTCCTTTTTTACACGATTTTAAAAGAAAAACATATTTCTTTCAACTTTGAATGACTTTATAGTATTTGTTCGAATTATTTTAGAAGTTCATCTAAATGACATTTCTTTATTAGCAGAACAAATGTCGTTCGAAGCTAGTTCGAATGAGATTGGCTGTTGGTTCAAATGAGTTTTGAGTTGGCTCTAATGAGATTATGCTCTCATTTTAACGAACCCTTATTTTTGTTTAAGCAGGATTTAGCGGAAAACGTGTTTTCAATATAAAGGGGCTCTGGCATTTAATTTTAGAGAGACTTTGGATGAGAATCGTTTCCCTATCCATATTCGAAAGCTCCCAAACCCTAATTTTACCCTTATCTTTTTGGATCTAAGTTTCATTATAATAAATGCGTTAAGATCATATTTATGGGCGCCATTGTTTGTTTCTCTCATCATCTTGCTAGAGAAAAGTTTTATGCGGTCAATTTCATACTCAATTTTCTATTTACGCATAGTGGACTCAATGGTGTGGTGGCGTTGCATCCGTATTCCATATCTATAAATGGTTATTGATCCTAGATTGATGGATATCGAGACATGTGTGGACTCACACGTTGTGAAAGTTTTTCGGGTGGACTCCTGCATCTCATTGTGGGGAGGTAGAGGAACGAAGAGCCTAAAGGCTTGCAAGGGTATAAATTCTATGTGGTATGTATCCTTGTAATTCCATTCATAGTGAAATTTTCGTGGTTGGACCGTCTAAGATTTTTTTGTTGTGAATTTTCCTCGTACGTCGTTATATTATAGTTTATTGCTTTATTTTATTTTTATACTCACTTAGATGCATCTTTTAGGATAAGATAAAATTTGGTAATTCGTTCATCACAAGATTTGATTTAAAATTGGTGCTTAGCTTTAATTTGGGGTTAATTTGTTTATGTCTAATAGTTAATTTGAAAAAAAATAATAAATTATCTTTTGTTGTTTAGATTATCCTTTGTAATCATGCGACTTCAGTTTGTAAGAGAAGGAATTATCGTTTCTCGTTATGTTTTTAAAATTGGCATATTTCGTTATACCTCTACATCATCATGTACATTTTTAAGAACTTCAATCAAAGACAATTTATTGACCTAATGTCACAATCAAAGATCGATGAGTTCAGATCGTCACTACAATTATCGAAGAAGTTATATGAGGTTGATTTTGTGTAATCATTATATTCAAGAAAATTATAACGTGTTTTGAAAAAAAAACATATTCTTTACAAGTTTATTAAAACAAAAATCATTTTTAAGGCAGGTCATTAAAACGAGGAATGAAGGGTCGTTCGAACGAGGTTTCTACACTCATGCGATATCAGATGTTTGAATGAAACTTCAAACGATCCAATTTCCTCTTCGCCATAGAATGTCGTTCGATATCTCATTGGATGTTCATTCAATGACTTGGCATAGGTCATTCGAATGGATACGATGCATTCGAACGAGACTGCAAAAAATTATTTTTTACTTGGTTTCATATGTAATCATTTCAAGTATATCTCTTTGAAAATTTTCTCCTTATTTAATGAGATACGGACTTACACTTATTTGCAAGACTTTTTAGATGTCTTTTGTGATCAAACACTTTGATTTTTTAAATCCAAACCCCTTAAATATTTTTTCATCACTTTATCAAACCTTGAAGGACACATCACATGTTCATATCCCTATAGAGTAGATTTCTTACTTCTGAAGATGGGAAAGGAGTTTCATGAGGCTAATGTATGGAAACCGAGGCACTGCTAGATCTGCACCGTTAATCGTTACCAACAAGAAAGGAGACGTAATTATGATACTTAGTGGAGTCTAAGTCTGTAAGTATATCTATATCGTTTTGTAATATCTTGGTTTTAACAGTGCTGAAAAAGGATTTTTCTCGAAAGGATTTTTTCCACACATATTTTGTTGTGGTTTGTTTGATTTAATTTAAATTCAATATCTTGCCTTTTTAGTTTCACCTAATTAATCAAGATAACATTGAATTTGGCTTATTTATGACCTGATCTATGATTCTATATTTGACCATATAATCAGAGCCCTCTATAACGTCTTTCAAAAAACAATGCTCTCTATAAAGGTCATAATATTGAACATGGAATTCTTTTGAAACTATGCGTCCTTGTATTTTTTTTGGCGCAAGAAAAATTTCCTAATTCAAAATACCCATATTGAGGAATGCTCGGGGATACATGCCAAATTATAGCATTGTTACAATAGCTTCCACTATTGTTCTTTTATCCTTGAATATTTATTATCATGTACCTATATCGGCTCTGGCTTGAGTGATGTTGTATGAGCCCATATAAGTCATAATCTTGTAAGAAACTAAATTTTTTTATGTATTATAATAGAATTTTATAATAAAAATGTTCATTTTTATCTTTGTTTTTAATATTTTGGAGGATTATGATCGGTGATGAGTGTTGTTACCTCGGTTTGGTGGATTCAATTGAGTGTCAGTGTGTTATCGCAATGTTACTTGTGTTCTTTCTTCATCTTCTATTTAATCAAATGTCATAATTATAGTTGATCATCATTTTTAACTTTCAATCCACCCGCTGGTTAGTGGAAATTGATGTCCCAATACTACCTATAATAACAATGTCCAATATTACATAATAATTGATGCCTAAAATTAGGAAAAACTAAAATATTTTTTTTTAGATTTCATTGAAAATAAATTTAATATTGGTTGTTGTGCACAAACTTTCAATATTAATCAAAAGTAGTATTATAAATTTAAAAAACAAACAAACATATTTTACTAGAGTTCATAAATAATGGAGATATCCTAAAAAAATTATTTTTTTTATAATTAGTGTCCCACGTAGATTATATTTTTTTTATTAAATAAAACACCTCATTAAAACGTATAAATAAGATTATTTATTCAAAGTAAAAATAGGATTCAGTCTCATTGGTAGACTAACATGGAACTAATAAATTAAGAGTGTGCTGTCAAGTTTATTGTTTAGGTGCCCATTAGCTACGTCGATAGTTTGGATGAAATAATTTTCAAGAAGACCAATGTTATTTTATCTATTACAAAAACATCCAAATTTTGAGGTATGAATGTTTTATTTTTTAATTTGTGTTTTGTCTCTCAACTCATTATAAATATTTATCAATTATAATTTCATCCAAAAAATTTAGTTTTAATTTATGTTTTGAGTGTATTTTTTAGCTCAAAAATATTAGAGAGAAAGAAAGTCAAGTTTGTAGATTATCAATTGAATATTGTTTTCATCAAAAGTATTTATTTATTCTTATGAAGGATTTTGGTTTCACAATGATGATTAAAAACTGAATGAGAATGTGTGTGGAAAGTTAAAAACTAAGGACCTATTTGTTTACAACTATAATTCTGTTTTTCGTATTTAAATATAATTATGATAAAAGTTTGTATTTGGCACGCCTATTTTTAAGCACTGAATAATAATATTTCTGTGCTATAATCAAAATTTTCAGAAAACAACAAAATGGTGTTTTCTAACTTCTTTTTTTTTTTCATCTCAGAATTATTCATTCTTAAGATTTTAATGCATTTATACATTAATATGTAATATTCATATATAGTACATTAATATGTGTGTAATTCATATATATATATATATATATATATATATATATATATATATATATACGTATATACAAAATTACGTATGTTTATATTTTATTAAATTATATAATATACTAAGATCCATATGTTGAATAATATTATCACTAGTTACATGATACAAATATATATAGTTTTATACATGTATTATTAATGCATGAAATAATACAAAATATACATATAGTACATATGTATTAAAAAATATTATCAATTCATGGATGTTTATAATTTTATTGTGAATTATACATGCGATATTATTATATAGACATATATACACATATGTATATGTATGTATTTATACATTTATGTATGTATATGTATACATTTGTGTGTGAGTGTGTGTGTATATATGTATATATATATATATATATATATATATATATATATATATATATATATATATATAGTTAAACTCCCCAACATACCTCGTTAAATATAAATAAAAACACATAATATATTGATGCATTTATGATGTATGTGTGTATGTGTGTATGTATATATGTACTAGCGAAATGCCCGTGCCTGAAGGCACGGCGAAAATTTCGAAAACACGTAATCGCAGAACAACAAAAATTTTCAACGTACTTAATTGTAAAACGAAAAAAATATCGTTCCCCAATAAAACAAAGTGTAATTTTAAAAAAATTGGGCATAATCTATTTTGACCGAGAATAACGGTATATGCAAGCAAAATAAAAAAAGTCCAAATTCTAAATAATGTGAGAAATGAATGATTGCAATAAAATCCCACATAGAATATAATTGCGTCCAAAATAGAAATGAATATCGAAACCCCATATAGAATAAAATTCTAAAGGCCAAATTAATTCCAAGGGCCCAATTTTATGCCTTCAGTGAACATTTGCCTAAAACCACCAATGTATCGATAATAATAATAATAATAATAATAATAATAATAGTAATAATAATAATAATAATAATAATAATAATAATAATAATAATAATAATAATAATAATAATAATAATAATAAAGCCCAAAACAATTTTAAAACAATTAAAACTCAATTTTATTACCATTTAAAGTAATTGTCAAAATGGTAAACATAGAATTATAAAAAGAAAAATTACAAATAACATGATATTTCAGGACATCTATGAAAAAAGTTCCAATCTATAAATATCATAATTTTTATGGATTGGAACTACAAAATATTTTATAAAATTGTACAGAAGCTGAGCATGTCACTTCTAGATCAAGGACTAATAATTGGTTTGAAATTTTAGATCAAGGACACCTTAAAACTCCTGTTCGGTTGCATTAGTTCTATACGTTTATTTTCAAGAACATATCTACTCTACCAATAAAGAGAAGTTTCCAAGAATATATGGAAAACATTGGGCCCCGGACCAAAAAACCCTTTTATAACATGTCATTTTCGTTTCTCTTAACAAAGTTCGTATATGTTAGCCATCACATCACACATATAACAAAGAACTTTAAAAAAGTAACATTTTTGACTCGCATCATTCTTTCCCGAAGAAATGCCATCAGTTTTAGCAGAGGACTGATCAACGACCATGGGTTTTCAGAGCTAATGGAGCCAGTCTTTCCAGTGGGTGGGGTAGTAAAATCAGAAACCCCATTTTACCTTGGTGGATCCGCCATATTTTGTGTGGGCTCCATCACATTCCTTCTGTTTAACATTTTGGCATCTAATGAGTTGTATGCTTATTTTTCTTTTTCATCGAGTCCATAGCTTTCTCATTGCCATTAGTTAACTTCTCGATTGGTATCCCCTCTTCAGTTTTAGCCTTTTTTGCGCTTGAAGTGCCAAGTGAAACATCCGTCTTGTCATTTTTAACCTTATCCCCGGCAAGCAATTGAGAATCTGATGGGATAAATACGTCCTGAAAGAAAATATATACACTTGAATACGCAGAAGTAGATATTATAGGCACATAAAAACCACTCAAACAAAATGAAACATAAGCCCATTAAGCCCCAAGAAAAAAGTCAATTGGAGTATACCTGAGATGATATGGAATAAAGGTTGTTCAAATCTGTTCAGCTGTTCAGCTGTTTTTAAAAGCCACACACCAGTTTAGTTGTCTTTAAAACATAAAAGTGGGCATGCATAAAACTATCAGATATTATAAAATTATATAAATGCCAAATTGACTCAAAAGCTGCAATGCTGATTTGAGCACACCCGAACGTCGCCGAATACATGCTTTGATCTATACTTCATGTAGTGCATAATCATAAAGTGGGCATTTCCAATTTGGGTAGTCAGTCCACAATCACGTCGTTTCCAATTTGGGCATTTCCTATGAAGGATGAAAACAATAAAAAAATTAAAACTATCAGATATTAGAACAAACTGAGTGACTTTACTATTTCACTTCCAAATTCAGATAAACCAACTTCAATTACATTAATGGCCCATACCTAAATTTCACATAACTTACAAATTAAATCAAATAAGAAACTGAACATTAACATAATTTTAAATGTACGTCTTCATGTAAAGTATAAGCAAAATGATAATATGATTATCATAAAAACTATTAAAAGTGAAAAAAGTAAACCTCAAAAGTTGCAGGTACAAATATGGGATGTTCTGAAATGTTTCTTTGCAGGGTTCGCGAGCTGGGTTCCTGGTATGGTGCACCATCTCTCTCTCTCCAGATATTGTAGAACTTGCACCGACAGTTTTTGAAATAGAACTTCGGTTCCACCTAGACGATTCCAGATTTCGTCTCGGACCATGTACACGCAAAGCAAGAAGCTGCTCGTTAGGAATTGTATTGTCTGCTGCTGGTTTTGTCCTCAAGTTCGAAGAGCTACTAATCGGGAATGTTCGTAGGTTTTTGTCGTCTACTGGTTTTGAGTCTGGAGGGCAGAGTAGTAATTTTGGTCCTCCGGGTTCTGTTTCTTCTACTTCTTTGCAAGAGGTGGCACTTTCCTCTGGAGAACAGGGGCATCATTTGTCACACTCGAGGCCAGTAATGATGGTCAGCAATGATGTTGGATAGACAACTTGATCGTGCTTTCGGAATGAGTCCTTATTCATTGCAAACTTTGGCTGTTGCCGGTGAAGGAAGAAGCAGGCTAGTGTCTGAGATTCAGAATGTCCTAGATATCATGCGTAGGGGTGAGGGCTTGCGGTTTGAGGATGTAATGATCCTTGATCAATCGGTCTTCTCTGGGATGTCTGGTATTCATGATCGGCATAGGGATATGCGGCTTGATGTTGAGCTTTTAGTTTATTGCGAATGGTCTCAAAAGCCAGCATATTTGTACCTGCGTCCATAAGAACTTGCAATATTCAGTTAAATCACGATTAAATCGAAACTACCCAAATTTGAACCGTCAAATGCCATCATATTTGAACTGTCAAATTAGATCTGCAAAACCAACAAAAAAAAAAATAAACTTATAGTATGAGCCATTTGAACTTGTCGACACTTGAATAGTTACTATAAGACTACTAAATTAACACAGTATGCAAGACACCTGCAGGAGAGGAACGCCTCAAGCCTCTTGTTATAAAATAAACCATTCGTATGCACGATAGCTGCTTTAGTTTTCAAACTTCAAACGCCAACAAAATGACATCTAGCGTAGTCCCGTTCCAAACGCCAACAAAATGACGAACCATGCGATTGAAATGTCTGAGGTGAGGGTTGTAAATGGTCTTCGAATGACATTGATGCCAATCACATATAAACAATCAAAATAGACTACCATGAATAAACATATATTACTCTGTGTACAAATTCACTTTAGTACTCAAGCGTATGGTCTTCTTAACATATATTACTTTGTGTACAAATTCACTTTAGTACTAAGTGTATGGTCTTCTAAACATATATTACTTTGTGTACAAATTCAATTTAGTACTCAAGTGGAGATTTACAAACAGTCAAAATAGACAATAGAAGAGAAATAAGATTTATAATGTACAAATTCACGAACCAACTACCATGAATAAACATATCAGCAGGAAGCTATCCATAGATATTATAACTCCAAAAATCACAAACACAAACTGGAAAACCTTAAAGCATTAACAGTTACACTATAATACTCTTATCTACAAAGAAAAGTGTTACGTGTCTACGACACAAACTTACATATTCATCACGTTGCTACTTCATCATATGCTAGAAATATGTGGCCATAAGCATGTTCAAGCACTTGGACGAACACATCAATAATTATGGGTGTAGCATATTTGGCCTAAAAAACTTGCCCAATCTATTTATAAGCCTAAAAAACTGAAAATATTACTCCCCAATCTATTTATTTATATTATAAATTTGTAATGTGAGATGGACATTCACATGTGGGTGAATCTTTATTGTTAGCCCTGTTGTTAAAGTTTTGCATATAAACTTTCATTTCACATTGCAAATTCATATTGTAAATATATATAAACTGTGTTGTTAATGCTTTTTATTTTTATTCTTTTTATCACAGTTCTAACTCTTTCTTAGGAGCCAAAATAATTTTGAAGTTTGAACTTAGACATGAAATCATAGGCACATAAATCTATAGCATGATTGAGAATTTAGAGTTCTCTTTACACTTTTCTTTAGAGGAATTATGTACAGACCCATGCATTGCATTTGCAGTGAAGAATCTTACTTGTGAAATCCCAGTAGTTGAGGATTTGGGTATTCAGGATTATTTCCAGCGCAATGTTAGCTCATCACAAACCCTAGAGGAAAATAGCTTTAGTTGGTCAAATTCCAGTCTAGATAACTTCTGCCAAACGGATCTTGTGTCGAAGCATTTTGATACGGCAACAGAGAAGCCTCCTCTATATGAAAAGCGCAATCAGATGGAACTGGGAATGTTAGCGTACATAATACATGAGCTAGTTGTCTTCACCAATATGCTAGGAGGAATGGGTAATGATAGAGACCTATAGTCACAAATCCCTAATAATAAAGATGTTAATTGCTGATTAAGTGACCAAAAATTAAGAAGAGGCCACACAACTTGTTGTGTTCCAGCGGTAATTCCACCAACTCAACACACTGTCTCAATTCAGTTGCTTATATTTTCCATGGACACAAAATAAAGAAATATTTTTCATGAAATACATGTGTCATACACCTCCAACAAATGAGCTTCTTCTACCCTCAGTGAGAGCAAAATTCGCAACTAATGACCCTTGGCTTGTGAAAAAACATTGAGAACAACTTCTATTAAGCACTACTGAAGTAGCTGGTGCTATTAAGCAGTAATGTATGCGTACTATCAGGCCCATGATATTTGTTTCAAGCACTAAACAATATATTGGCCTATGAAACTAAAAATATATGCTAAACAACGGTCGTCACATGATTAACTTGATACTCACAAATTTCCATCGCAAAACACTATTTCCAAACTTTAGTTCAACGCACAAAACAAAAACTTTAGCTAATCAATACACGAAACCATGACTTCATATTTTAACTGTATAACACGTGTATAAATTAAATTTCTATAAGAACTTAAAAAATTTGTAGAAAAGTTAAATAGTTATTGAATAAAATGTATTTAATGGCAGAAATAAGCATTTGATGTCGGCAACAATCCTAGTTTGATGATAATATACAAACACCACAGAATGGTCAAAACCAAAAAGTCTCCACAATAAGCAATTTTAATGACCTGCAAAGAAAACTAAAATATTTGGAATGTCATTAGAAAACTAAATAGAATATACGAAAAAAAAACATAAATCTAAACTAAAAAATAAACATTAAACAACGACAGTGGAATAAAACTTAACACATACACCTTGCTACCTACCCAACTCTTACATCATATGCATACCTTTAAATTTTTTACCCTCATAAGCATTACTATAACTGTTTACTGTAATTAAAATTGGGACAAAGTGACACGCAGGTATATTTAAACATGATGTATAAAAATCCTCAGATTCAAATTGTAAACTTACACTGACATTAACTTCTTCACATATATGGAACTGAACGCATCTCCGCTGAAAAGATATGGAAATAATAGAGTATTAGCTTGCTTCAAAAAAATGAAAACAACAAACGAAAAATAAATTTTTAAAAATGGACCGTTCGCTTAAAAAATGAAACAAAAAAAAATGAAATGAAACAAATAAATAAATAATTGGACCCTATATACAATGACTTTTAACCCCGAAAAAAATGATTTTTAACCCCAGACAGAGCCGAATCCCATTTCTACAACATAAGGTCGTTGCCAACGTATCAGAAATGGAGAAATAAAAAAGGGAGATGGAAAAACTTACCATGAAGATGGGTTTAAGCATAGTTAGATGTATATAAACCACCTCTGGAAATATCATTTCTTCATATTTTACCTCATGTAACACTTGGTTAAAAATGTATGAATCAAAAATCATTCCCTTCTTGAGATAAGTTGCAAAAGGTTACAAAAAGAAAATCACAAACATAAAGCATTGATGGGGATAGCATATGGGGTTGGTTATGTTGTCAAAATTCTAACCTTAGATTTTTTTCAAACATGTAAGATGCAAGCATTCCCAGCGATCATTTATCATGGTCTTCACAAACAAAAACCATTATCAGTTATGGTCCATCAGTAGAATAAATCAAGAGAGAAAATCTAGGTTGAGAACAAACCGCGAACCTCAACCGTTCCACCACCTAAAGGAGATTGTAAACTTGTAAACTAAAGACCCATAAAATAACACCTGACATGTTAAGAAACTTGTCAAGGAGCTACTAACTGAAGCAGAAATCGTAATCAGAAATCATAATAAGCTAACCCATTAAAATAAATAGAGCAACAAAAGTTAAATAACACCGAACCAAGTCAGATGTTAACACCGCTCCATCGAAACCAAGTCAAATAACACGGAAAACACACCATCAAAATAAATTCCGCTCCATTGAAATCAACTTATAAAACACACCTCCGAATAAAAATAAGTCCACATATAAAAACAAAAACCATATGAATCCATAATACCCAAAACACCGTCTCAACTTAGAGAGAAACTGATGATATTGGATTTGTATCGTGATGGTTTATTTGTGAAAGAGAGACTTTTTTGCGGGTTGGGTTCAAACCTCTTAATTTGAACTGAAATTACTCAACAATACAAACTAATCAAGAAATCGTCGAACTACATTTACAAATAGTAATAATGTACAAACAAAACAAAAATCGCATCTGTAACAGAAAAGGTGAGAACTCAACTTAAAACAAAACAAAGACAAAACAAACTGGGTGATCAGATTTAAGGTGAGAACTCAAATAGGCGAGATTTAAGGTGATGTATTAAAAAACAGAGAAGGATAATTGAGGGAGGGATAGAGATATCATACCGGGTGCTCAGATTTTGAACCCAAACTCTCCAATTTTCAAAAAACCCAAGCTAAGAATTAGGTCTTCAAAAGCCCTAATATCAAAACTTTGAAACAAAAAAAAAACATGCTAGAGAATAACTAAACAAATCCTAAAATTAAAATTACAAATGAGGAATAGATGAGAAAAAAAAAGGAGAGTAGAGAAAAGATAGAGATGTACCTCGGGTGGAGAGAGAGAGAGAGAGAGAGAGAGAGAGAGAGAGAGAGAGAGTTGTGCTTCGAGTGAGGGATCGGAAACAAAACAAAGGAGAGAGAGCGTGTGTCAGATATTGCTACTCTTTGTGGTGTTTCTTGTGAAGTTACTAATTTAGCCCAAGTTTTGAATTAAAGTAAGAGAGAGAAATCAATTTGGAGTGAAGCAAAAGAGGGGGAAATCAAAATTAAAGGGGTAAAAGAGTAAAATATAATAAATCAATCTCCACCCTTGATTTTTTGCCTTGTTGGATTAATCTGGACCCTTACTTAGCTTATCCTACTTATGGAATAGTAACAAAGTTTTACTCCTTATTATATAGATACATTCGTGTATCATGTATGTCTAAAATTTTTATATATGTGTTTATTTATATACACACACATATATAATATAAATGAATGCCAATTTTGTCAAATTTTCAAAAAACTGTATTTAAAAACAAGTTTACCAATACGCACCAATATTTATAAACACCAAAAATTGAATTTTTAAACTGCTTATAAAAAGAGTGTTTAAATTGAATTTTCTGAATACAGTACCAAACGGATCCTAAAGAAAAACCAATCGTTTTTAAAAAAACAACAAAGAAATATTCTAGCATGACTAAACAAGAATTAAGAGAATATAAAAGCAATTTGAGAAAATAAAGAGGTAGTTTTAAAGTACAAAAAGCTAAATATTTTATAAAATACGAATTCACCTCACCCCTCTTGGGATATTTTCGCGCCAACATCTACGTTATC
Source organism: Sambucus nigra (assembly GCA_949130495.1). NCBI lineage: Eukaryota > Viridiplantae > Streptophyta > Magnoliopsida > Dipsacales > Adoxaceae > Sambucus > Sambucus nigra. Next base: position 74,333,439 of record OX422210.1, on the reverse strand, counting down.
TATAATGATGACTCGAGCCACCACCTTGGATGTTACTAATTCATAATGGAAAAATTATTTTCTGCAAGTCTAATAGTTATGGCCACGCAAGCATAATTGTACTTTGAAAATTGAAGGCAATATTTGTATGGGATTTGTGTGATTAATATCACTTGCACGATTTTGATGCATTAATTCACCATAAGGAATTACACATTAGACAAAGTAGGTGGTTATATGTTATCATGTGCAATTATTGTTCCATCAAGTATTCCCATAAACGTATATAGAATGACAAGGCTTATGAACACTGGGAGAGATTCGTAGTAAATAGGGAATGGGGTTTCTTGATTTAGTGTTAAAGAATATGTGTGTGCACATAAGATGTAAACAACATTGGTTGAGGTAGTAAGAGTTGCTCTGACCGTGGACCCAAAATTATCCAAGGTCTGCGTATTACCAGACTAAGTAGGTGGTTATATGTTAATTCACCATAAGGAATTAAACATTAGACTAAGTAGGTTGTTATATGTTATCATGTGCAATTATTGTTCCATAGGTCAAGAACATTGAGGCGGACAAATCCCTCATTAAGAGGAGTTCCATAAGCGTATATAGAATGACAAGGCATATGAACACTTGGAGAGATTCGTAGTAAATAGGGAACGGGGTTTCTAGATTTAGTGTTAAAGAATATGTGTGTCCACGTAAGGTGTAAACAACATTGGTTGAGGCAATAAAAGTTGCTCTGAACTTTTGAAGGTCAAGAGGAATACCTTTTGTATTGATGATCATAGAACCTTAAGGTTTTTCTCCTGATTATGTGTACTAAATGAGGTGTTGTAAGGATCCCAACTACCCTAGTTTTCAATTCATCCGGGAACTACCCTAGAGAGAAAGTTTGGCGGAATAACAGAAAGAGAGAGGTTGTGAACTTAATAGACAAATGTTTGGTGTGCCTAAAAGATAAAGATGTGCATCAAACAGCAGTAGTGTTGATTAAGCCTTAACCTATTCCAGAATAATAGTGGGACAACACCTTAAATTACTAGGTTGTAGGGTTGTTGAAGATTAATAGGGAACTAGACTTCATTTACGTTAATATGGAGCAATTGACTAAATATTACACAGTTTTTAGATGTGAAGACCTCATATTGTCTAAACTTTATATCAATGACGTCACCATAGGTTAAACTGCAACACGAAATATACCTAAAGATTTTTGAAGAGTATTCATAAAGAAATGAGGTCACCACTAGACTTCAATAAAACTTTTCAACTAGAACCAATTCTTCATTAGAGAGGATATGTTGAGGTATTATGCCTTGGATTTACGTAGAAGCTAATAAGACCACTTACCTACGATATGAGTTATCTAAAAGGTTTTGCCAAGTGTTTTAAAACCTTTGGCTTTTTCAAAAACTCGTAAGTGTGATTTGAGATATGAAGTGATCAAAGTATCTCAAGAAACATATATGAAAATGATTTGTTCGTTTCTTGAGATGAAGTGATGAAACTGAAAAGAAGTTTGAATTCACAAAGATGTATAAGATTATGTCTTACAAAATACACAAAGCTTGAAGAACAAAATCTAAAAAATAAGATTTCAATAAAATTGTTTTTCTTTTGAACAAAAATCTCCTTAGAGTATGCGTTTCAAGATCTCACATAAACAACCTCTAAAACTTGAAAGATCAGTCCTAGGTAGCACATAAGTAAGGCTTGATCACTTACACAAAGATCATCCACTATAGTACAGTTATTTGGATGGAAAGTAAGGCGGCAGTGAAATATTTTGGAAATTTTGCCCTGATGGTAGTTCCCAGGCAACAATTTTGTGGTCGCTGTAGCGGATCACCAACTTTGAAAAAATTTGGGATCATTCATGGGTAAAGATTGGTTCTTCTCTATATCGAATGATACTTCACTGTATAGTTCGGCACACCACGATTTCAGACAGGATTTTTGATATAATTGACATAGGGTTCACGAGTAGCAATACTAAATTTGTTGCACTTAAATAGGAAACATCAAGATATTGAAAATTACCTTAAACTAATTTTTTATTGGCACCCACACGCATTTTACTAAAAAAATAAGTTTGTATAAGAATACCATGTTGTATATGTATATCACCATGCCCCACGCGCGATATTTAACACAAGTTTACCAATTTTACAATTAAAAAAATCCAATTTGAATTATCAAAAAATAAGGTGGACTATTTCATCTAATGTAATATCCCATATTTTCTATGCATTATTTAAATATAAAAATTAAATATGCGTAATTTTTGTGACATGCAATGTTACTGTTTATATTTAGATGTATGATATTATTAATAATTGGAATTGGATTTAATATACGATAATTCAATAATTAATATTTGGACACATCGGATAAATAGTATTTTGTTTAGTATCACATCTCGACTTGGCTTTTGGGATATTTAAAATGTTCATTCCTATTGAGTTGGTAAACAACTTGAGAAGAGTTTCTTTACCATTTAGAAGGTTATTTGGGGTCATTAAGATAGGGCTTGAGTGAGACTTAAGACCAATTTCGGTGGAGGAAGTTTGTAAGGTTAGAATATGAAAGTAAAACACATTTGAGATTTGAGAGAAACCCTAGAGGCTAAGAAATGGAGAGGTACCAAGAGAAAAAGAGGAATTAGGGGATATGGGAATTGATTCGTTAACTAATCCATGAGGCTGGTCTATTTAGAGTTTTATTTTAATTGTTTTTATGTTCTGATATTTCTATTTATTGAAATATAAACCTAATCTTAATTAAAAATTGATTTGATAAGATTGATTAGTTGAATTGGTACTTGACTTAAATTGTGACTATAATATTTTTAATTGCTTAATTTGAAATTGAGTAAACTCTCCTCGAATTCAAGGTAGGTTTGATATATAGTTGTTAAAAATTGGTTATATATTGTTAATCCATCAAAATCCCTATGTTAATTGAATAATCACATGTAAAACTAAATCAATTTGATGAGATTTTATAAAACCAGGGTTCTTATGTTTAATCTGGAATTTAACCTTTAAATCAAAATTAAGTTTCTATATATTTCTTAGAAATAGGTTTGGATTAATGTTGAGTAATTACATATGAAGGATGTTACGTTTGAATCTGATTTGGGAGCTTGCGGTGGCTTTAATGGTGGTATTGGGGGGAGGGGGGAATGCCGTAAGAAATAAGATATTGCATAACTTGTATAGTTGATCGATCGACCTTCGATAGCCGATCGTTCGAAATCCCCTATTTGGCCTAAGAATCGACTAATGGGTTGTTTATGTTGGAATTCGGGGCATAGGGTTATGTTAGGTTGGACTTCAAGTTGTTTATACTTAAAGAAATAAGAGTATATTATTAGTTTGAGGTTATGGTTTGGGTGTTAGACAGTTGGGTATTTTGAACTCGTTGAATTTGTAGGGGTTAAATTGATTATGAGATATGTGTTTTACATCCGAGGGTAGGATGGATTATTTTATTGACGGTTGGAAGCTTTCAAAATTTGGTTAGATGGAAGGGTTTGATAGGGTATTAGTTTGATATTATTAGGGATTTTATCCTTTAGGGAGACTGGGATTAAGTCAAAAACTCTAGAGTGGGGCAGTTAGTATATTCGATGTTCTTATATAAGTTAGGTATGTGATATTAGATAGATGCCGAGCTTAGGAAATCGGGTTAGGATTATATGAGTTGGGTTATATTGATTATGTTTGGTTCTAGTATAAGTTAGTCGTGAGATTATCTTTGAATTTTAGGGCCTTTGGAGGGATGGGATTGTATAGGATCAATTCTGATAACGTGTATATAAGATGATTTAATAGTGATATTATATGCGATCTAATAAAATGGGTCGGTTTGTGCTGTTTGCTTTATCCCATTATTGACGGATTGTATTTGTTTGTGTATCTTATATGCAATACATACCTAGTATTGAGTACTCGTGGTTTACGTATAGAGATGATATCCTTATAGGGAACGTACGATGCTAATCACGATGGCACCCCCAATGATAGAGATGGGATTTACCTCGGCCATTTTACCATGGACATTACGGATTGATGTACCCGTGGAGATAAAATAGGGGGGGTCTTTTATATAGTTTCAATATGGGGCCATGTGATTGGTGTAAAGGTGTAACGATTATCCCTTGTTAATATTTTATGGTTAAAGGGTTAGGATGACTTATAACTCTGCCTAGCATGTGCGAGAGATCCCCAAAGGAATTAGGATAGGACTTTATTACATGCAGGTACATGAATAGCCCATTTACTTGTATGTGCTGGGGTTCGTACTTATAAGTGGATGTTAGACGAAGATATTATCTTTCTTCTATTATATGTGATCATGTGTTATTTTACCAAACATAGTTTATCAGTTTATGTAATATACTAGAGATGTATATGACTTATATGCTGATGAATTAGGATTTATTTATAACATGAGATATATATATATATTCCATTAGTGGCGAGACATAGACCTACAGATAATCTTGAGATATATGATTAGAGATAGTTAGTAATACTTCAGTTAGTCCGCGAGATGTACTTTAGGTATAAGATTATCGTATAATATTTTATTCTTAATGTAAGAGAGTAACCTAACCACAAAATAACAAAGAATAAATAAAGAAGAGATTAACTTTATTCACATGGGATATATATATATACACACACATACACACACACGTATTTGGGATTAGATCCGCATGTCATTTTAGGTTGTTGGGTTAGCTAACTAATAACTTAAAATCCACTTAAGGCGAGAGGAATATGTGTAGTTATATTTTAGACCAAATTAATTTGAAATCTTATTCTACATAAACGTGTTCTTTATGTTGTTATTATATCTATTTTACAGGTCTTAGTTGTTGTGATGTTGTAAACTTCGGTGATTGTTAGAGGAGTATCTCTAGCGACGTTCTAAGCCTCATTCCTAGAATGTAGAAGTCAAGATTTGTTGCTCATCAACTTATTATATTCATTTACGTTTCAGCAGGGAGTTGCATGTACTTTAGTTTATCCCCAGTAAGAGACTATACATGTATTCAGAGATGGATTTTATATTATTGATATTATATGTCGGAATTGGTTTTATATCTCATAACATAGATTGGTATCAAAGATTTTGTAGTTGTTTTTGTAGTTTTTAATTTATTTAATTCCTTCTCGTCATGCTATTACCACAAGTTTTTTATTCTTTTGATTTTGGTATTACACCTGATCAATTTAATTATAAATTTTATTGGGTGTCAAATCTAAGTCCTTTACCTTCATCCTAAAATGGCATTATAAAGGTTTTGAACCTGTAGAAGGTAGGAATGAAGTTGATGATGTTTGATTATTGAATTTTAAGCATAAAACATGTGGAATATCTTCTTGAATTAAGATTCAAAGTATGTTTTGTCAAATGGAGTAAAACAATACATAAACCAAGGGTATTAAGTATACACATACTCTTATAATCTCATGCTTTGTTTATTTTTTGAAAAAACATTTAAAAAAAATATTACAAGTATCTAAGAAAAATCTATTAACCTCGAATACAATGTCATAGTCTAGCCAAAACCATAAAGAAGGACTAGATAGATATGAATAACATCTTAAGAACTCAACAAGTTCAAAACTTTATCTCTTGTACCCATTTGTGGTCATATACTAGCACCCTACATCATAATACTAGCGTAAATCTAAAAGACAACTAACATTTATACTTGTACAAATCATAAGATATAACAATCTTAAATTCACATAATAACATAAAAGGCATATTCATATATGTAATAGTTATATTTAGAATAATAGCATTGTTTTGTTCTTTGATCCCTATAAATATACCCCTGCCTTATTTTTATTTAAAGCGTTTCGCAATACCCCCCTTCAAGTAAACCTTCTCACCCCCTATCATGGAATTCACAAAGTAAAGGCAATCAAACTAGGAATCAGGTTTATTAGGAACACAATAAAAAATTTAATGGAGTATTTACTTCGATAGAATATATCTATAAGAATTGAAGTACAAACTAACTTAACTCATATAACCAATCAAGATAAATTGCTAAACTTGAATATGATCATAATGATAACATATACCACAACAAAGATAACTAAGAAAAGATCCAACAACCCAACATTTATTACCACCATTCCATATATAACAACAAACCTAAATAAAATCGTCAATGTATTATCACAATCATACTAACTCTGTTAAACAAACACCAACAGTCCTAGTGAAATGTCAAACGTCAAGCGAATGACGAAATATAATTATCACAAACACCATCATCATTATCGCTAACATCATAACCGACTGGACTCGAGTTAAATGCCTTTTTCTTAATCTTATAATTAAAAAAATTCTTCTTTGGAACCATTGGGGTGTTTTCCTTCTCTTCATCTTCATTTCCACCTTAATTTTGCTCTCATTCGTTCTTCTAATCCACTTTATCTTTTGCCCATACATCAACTTCTTCTTCTTCTTCTTCTTCTTCTTCTTCTTCTTCTTCTTCTTCTTCTTCTTCTTCTTCTTCTTCTTCTTCTTCTTCTTCTTCTTCTTCTTCTTCTTCCTCCTCCTCCTCCTCCTCCTCCTCCTCCTTAGGGTCGTCTTTCTTCAACTCTATGCTCAAGTTAAAAATCTTAATAGAAATATCATGAATATATTTTCCTAATTACGTGATCTTCTTAGAGTGGGATATGATAGCGAATATAAAGTACTTATGAGATTTCAAGATTGGATCCTAATTTCAACAATTTTATGTAAAAAGGAATTAGAAAAAATGATAAACCATAATCTAAATATGTTTATACTAATATTGTGGAATGGTTTAAAAGGTTCTCAGGAGAAGGTTTATGAAGATGACTTGGGGGAAGACTAAAAATGGGTCTAGTTGGATGTTCTCAGAGTGGTATATGAAGTATTAAGAGAAACTTAAACAACATCGGACATAAGTTCTTGTGCAGTATCTACATGATCCTGAGGAGTAACTTCATTATTTGGTTAAAACCGGCACTTTGCTTTATTTCTTCCATGACCAGAAAGACATTGTCACACCTTGTGTCTTGGTATGAATGTACAAGAGGGTATATAAGCAACGAATTAAAGTTAAGGCGGAAAGACATAACTTTATTCTTTTAAATAGTGTTGCACACTTATTGAACTACCACCACAGGGGTTAATTACATTTTATTCTCAATGCGAAAAATAAAGTAGGTCATTGAAAACTTCCACTCCTTGCTCACATCTTCTTTAGTCTCCACACATACAGTTAAATAAGCAAACATGCATCCCGTGTATATTACAAAAAGGGAGGGGGGACTATACTCTTTCTCCTGAAACATATAGAGTAAAAAGGAATTAGCATAATATATAAGTATATTTTACAAATTTTATAACAAGTTATATGTAGATAGAATCTTCGATTGTGTATAGAATTTTATGTTTACATACAATCACATGGTTTGAAATCATAATAATAAGAAAGTCAAAGAATTTAAGATGATAACCTCATACTTATCAGGTTTCAAGGGGTGTCGAAATAAGCAAAGAGTCATCAATATAACCAATTTATAATCAACCCAAAACGTTTGAAAAAAATAACCGTTTAGGCATATAGTTAAAGTGACACTCATATATATGAAGTAATAATCTAGGCTCTCAACATTTGAGACCTTAGACCAAGTAGAAAAATTTCGTGGGATAACATGATAATTTACTCCCTAGTTTATATTGATGCTTCTTTCAATAAATAATATGCACACAAATGTCGGGCGAACTAATTAAATCATTACAATGATTTTGATGAAATCAGATATTTGGTAATAAAGGTTAACTTTCAGCCGATTGGTCATAATAAAAAAAAATAACCAGTGATATAATAACATAGAAGTATGGTAATTTCTATACATAGTTAGAATCAATAGGTCTATCATAAAATGGTATCAATAGTAGTTAAACAAAGACACAAAAATTTACTATTAAAAAGGTAAAAAACCTACTTACATGTATATCGAACGGTCTAACCATGATCAAAATAGGAGATCAGGAGGGGCTGATACTTAATTGTCTGTACACAAATATTTGTGTGAGTAATTATAGTAGATAATAATGTTCGGTTTGTTAAAATTATAGCAAAAATCGTGTTTATGAAAGTTTAAGGGTTAATTTATAATTATTTTGGGACTTTAAAATCTAAGTCTTAAGGTCAAATTCAAAACTTGGGGCAGAAGACGTTTTGACTCAAAATCTATCCAAGTATTTGTAGAGAATATTTGGGGTTAAAATTCTAACTTGAAAAATTCAAGAGGGATAAATTTGCAATTTAAAGAATGCATTTCTAACCTAAAACACTAATTTTGTGTAACTTGGGCTAGAATTGACCAAGCACAGTCTTACCTTATACCATTTTCACCAGAAAAATATAATAAAAATATAGGGAAAAATCAGAATTTTTTGATTGGCTATGCTCCCTCGCGCGTTTGGTCAATGATTTTGACAGAAAAGTTCATCTTCAACCTCTCAACAATTGACGTAGGGCTTCAAGAAATTTTGTATTATAGAACTCCTAATTTTTTAAACCATTTGAGATGATTCCTGAACCAATCAAAACTAATTTTTTGCAAGGAATCCAAATATATAAATTTTGTGGATTAAGGTTCAGTATTCATCGAGTTACAAAACTTTGTGTTTTTCAGAAAATTTGACCAAACTTTCAAAGATTTACTGAATATGATAGAGGGTCATATGGATATAATTGTGTTTCTGCTATCCTAAGGAAGCATTTGTATTTGGCTTGAAGGATTGAGGTGGTCTAGTTGTGGAGAATCTGAAGTTTTTGTTTTTTTTGGAACAGAAAACACCTTCGAGCAATCGAGGTCTAAAAGTTATGATTTTTCACTAATGATAATGCCCTGGAGATCCCGAATTCATAAGTAACCGTTTTCTCACTTTAAAACTGATTTACAAATTAAAAAAAAAATCAAAATTCACCATTAAAGCTCAAGTTTTTATGGATTTTTTCTAGTTTCTTTTAACATAGGCTTCTTTGGACATAAAAGCTTTGATGTTGGATTGGTATGAGCTTACTAACAACACATAAAACTATTAGAATTTAAAGAATGAAGTTTAAAACATAAAACATAAAATATTAGTTTAGAGGGAAAATTTTAAATTTCGAGTTGGCTTAAGAGGTAAGTTTTATTACTTCTTGTTGTGGGGGATTTATAATATAGGATGAGGGGAGTTTATTAGAGCAATTTGAAGGTGGATTCCTCCATTTTTTAAGAAGATAAGAATGTGGAAACTTGAATAGCCAAAACGGTTATTCGAGGTCTTCACGCGATAGACCTTATCGTCCGGGAGTAAGCTCATCACTCAGATCCACAGAATTATATGATGGCCATTCTTTTTCTTCTGAAATGCCAAGCGCTTTGGAAAGGTTAAGAAGAACTTAACCTTTAGATCATTTGGGGCCTCGAGAAAACATGAATGATCACAAGGAGTTATCCAGACCATATGAATACCCAACCGAACATCGTAAAGGCTCAGTCAGATTCAGGTCAAGCATCCGATAATTTGTTCTTGCCGAGCAGACTTTTCATGAAGAGAGATCAGCATAAACACTTGGTCGAGCCAGTCGAGCTGCTTCGAACAGACGTAATATAGGAAATTCTTCGTGGAAAGGATCGATCCAACGATTAGAATATCGGCTAGGGGAAATGGCGAAGGCAAAGAACCCATTGCAGTGAAAGTTTTTCAAGGGGTCTCCCTTCATCCAGACAATTGTTGATTTCCAAACTCCATCTAAGTTTAAAACACCAGTGGTTACCCCCAAATATGATGGTAAAACTGACCCAGATTTACCCATTGAGCAGTATTACGCTGCAAGTGACATATATTATGTTCCTGATGAAATGAGATGTAAAGCTTTTTCAAGCATCTTCACTGGTTCAACATAGATATGGTTCAACAACTTGCCTCGAGGATAAATTTTCAATTTTAATCAACTCTCTCAGATGTTCATCGACAACTTTTATTTTGGGCCCAAGCCACTTAACAGAGTAGCTTATCTCCTAAGCGTCAGGTAGCGAGCAGGAGCGACCATCGGAGAATACATCACTCGTTTTAATAACGAGAAACTGGAAGTGGTTGATTATGAAGAGAAAACATCCATCACCTCTTGAATCTGTGGATTAATTTAAAAAACATTGTATTATGCATTGGCGAAAGATCCTCCTAAAACCATGATAGAGCTCATAGCTAAGGATGGAAAGATCATGAATGCCGAGGAAGCAATGGCTGCAAAGCAAAGCCCTGCAACCAAGCATGAAAAGAAGGAGCAAAAATTGAAGAAAGAAGATAAGCCCAAAAAATATGAAGCATACACCCCATTAACAATTAAAAGAAGAACCAAGAAAGTATCCTCATGATGACCTACTAGTCATCAAGTTTAGAATCTAGGAAGCCATCATCGTTAGGGTTCTGATAGACAATGGAAGTTCAGCTGATATCATGTTCGATCCATGTTTCTAGAGCTTGGTATTAAAGCTTAGCCAATTAGAACCATACCATAGAACCTTGATTGGATTTTCAGGGGAAAAAGTGTATCCCCTAGGAACAGTGAAGTTGGAAGTGTTATTCGGCACTTGGCCAGCAAGCCTCATCGAAAACATACGGTTTATTATTATGGATAAAAATGTTCAGTCTACTTATAATGTGATCTTTGACAGGGTAGGACTAAAGAAATTTGAAGTTGTACCATCCAAAATCCACTAATGTTTAAAGTTCCCTACTCACTTAGGGGTTGGCGTTGTAAAAGGTGATCAGAAGGTAGCCAGAGAATGCTATTATTCTTCAACCGAGAAGGAAGATTTGGTCGATTTAAAGAAAAATACACCACTTACCAAGTAGACACTATGGATCCTAACAACGAGTCCGAAGTTGATGCTTTAGATCCCTAAGATGAAACAGAGCTAGTCAAAGGACATATAGTAGAAGCTACTGAAAGAATAATATTAGATGATGAAAAACCAACAAGAACCACCCAAATTGGCTCCACATTTTCTTCACTCCTTAAATATGAACTGTTTATGTTCTTAAGGGAACGAAAGAATGTGTTCGCTTGGAGTCATGAAGATTTGCACGGGATTGATCCCAATTTCCTCTATCATGAGCTCAATATTAACAAGGATGCCAAGACGTTCAACCAAAGGCACAGGGTGTTCAGTCTTGAGGAGAACCATACCATTCAGGAGGAGGTAGAAAAACTATAAAAAGACCAATTCATTGAGGATGTCAAATATCCAACATGGATGGAAAATGTTGTGATGGACAAGAAGAAAAATGATAAGTGGTGAATGTGTGTATATTTTACTGATCATAATAAGGCTTTCCCAAAGGACCATTTTCCTTTGTGCAGAATTGATCAGTTGGTGGACTCCCCAGCGGGAGATGAGTTGTTGAATTTTATGGATGCCTATTCTGGGTATAACTATATAAATATGAAACCAGAAGACATAGAAAGGACTTCCTTCATTACGAATCGAGGTACTTATTATTACAACGTGATGCCTTTCGGGCTTAAAAACGCTTGAGCAATGTACCAAATATTGGTCAATAAAGTGTTTGAAGAACAAATAGGGAAGAATATGGAGGTTGACATAGATGACATTTTTCTTTTCTTTTTGCTTTATGTTTAACAAAATTTTATTTCAAGTTCAATAAAATATCTTGAGTTTAGTTTCCCATTTTTTTGATTTTTTATCGGAGTACGATAATATACATCCCCAGAAACAATAAGCAAATAATGTCTCTTAATCTTCAGCCCTTGCCGATCAACAGACGACAAAAACTACACAGTCGGGTTGAACTTATTGAATTCGAGATGCACGAACAGGTTAACACACAGTCGTGTCTTGTCCGACCAAATTATTACTTCATGTATGACTTTGTATTAATAAGTTACGAACAAGAAGTCATTAAAGCTCCATGTATCAACACAATAAGCTCTATCCGACCAAGTTAAACACATGAACATACATATATATTCCTAACACACTTGGTCTCCACTGATAACTTACTTCATGTATGACCTCCTCTTACACAGGCCAAGGACAAGAAGTCAATAAAACTTCGTGTACAACTCAAGGAGTTAAAAACAAGTTTTACCCGACTAGGTTAAATGTAGGAAGATGTGTGTTGATGTAAAAAACTAGATTTGATCTAATTAATTAATCACAGATAAATATGAATAAAGAAATAAGACAAAGGATTTTTAAAGTGGTTCAGCCTTAGGGAAATGGCCTACGTCCACTGTTTTGTATTATTGGCTATTTGCCTTAATTTTCAGTATGTTTGCTTATGGAAGCCTTGCCCCGCTAGGGGGTGTTACAAAGTATTTATAGCCCTTTGGGCTCTCAGTATGAATAGAAAATATGCGTTCATTTAATAGACATATACATCTGTACACGATAATATTGTTCGTTGAATTTATTTTTATCATTGATCTTCCTGACTAGATGCTCGGTGTGTTGAGTAGCTCCGTGTGTTGAGTAGCTCGGCATGATGAGTATATCGGCACTCTAAGTTGCTCGATAAATATATTTTTCGCCATGCAGGATGACACGCGTCTTCATATAATTGGTAAATATCAGCTGACTAATTTTTGTATCAACAGAAGCCCCTAATATTTTACAGTTGAGGTTGGATATGAGAGTGTGGAACATTATACCCAGAAGTTTCTCAGGCATGTTTATCCAGTCTTGTTAGATTACAGGTCTCCAACACTTGTGACAATTTATGATTTTGAGAGCGAAATGAAAAACTCGTAAATATTTTGAATCTCTGATAGACGCTTGGGTATTCACGTCTTTTTCATCATTTAGCCGTCGAAAATGCAATCGTCGCCTCTACTGATCATTACTTTTCTCGTTTCCCGAAGCAATGCATTTTATGGCAATAAAATCAAATCATCTTCTACCTTTTTCCTTTTAGATTTCAAACTCTTTGTCTTCTCACTTTTTCTTCTTATGATTGTTCCTTTTGTCATTCGCCTTAGCTGAATCCTTGAGTTTCTGTAAGAATTTCTTCTTTCTTCTTTCTTTGCTTTAACCACCATGGTTTACCTTATCGAATCATAGGATAAGTTTAGGGATGATTTTTCTATTCCTTCTTGGGCTATTCTGGAAGAACCTCCTTGCCCTTCTGATTTATTTTCTATATCTGAGGGACATTGGTTTCCTTCCATTTTTGTAGCTGAATGTGATTTTTCTTTCCTGCCTAATCCCTTATGTTTGGAATTTTGCCAATATTTTGATATTATTCCTGTTAGAGTAGTTCCAAATACATGGAGGGTAGTTAATGGCGTACATAAGTTGAATCAAATTCATGAAACTCATTTAGGGATTCCTGAAATTATGTACTGTTATAAACGGGTTACTAGCGATACCACCTTTTATTTAAAAACTAGGTATTCTAACAGACTTTAGTGGTCAATCTCCCTGATGCTAATAGGGATTATTTTGAACATGGAGTTGTGATGAAAATTTGTCAACACCCCGTTAAAAGGGAAAGGTGTATACCAAGGTCCCAGATGTCCACTTTATGACAATGGGATAGGTTATTTTTTGTTTTTCAATTTAACTCTGTTTTTGTTTGATGAAATGTGTCACTGACACTTATTTTTTATTTATTGCAGTTAAAAGTAAGAGAAAGTACCCAAAAGAAAGTGATATTAATATAAAATATTTGAAATATATCCGGGGTTGCATCGAGTAATAGATGGGGAACACCTGAGGTATGCTTCCTAATTGCTGCAATACAAGAACACCACTTCTTCTTTTATTGGTCGTCCTCCTATTCCTCCCTTGGTGATTGACCTTGAGCAAGATCCAATATCTTCTTCATTTGTTGAAGAAGATTCTCCTGACTTGGGTATTTCTATTGCTAACCTAATGACGAAGACAAGGAAAGTGTCTGACCAATTTGCCAATTCTGCTCTTGGTACTGAAGGGGCAGGGAAGAGAAAAAAGGATGTCTTAGTTGAAGGGACTAGGAAAATAGATGTTGTTCCATCTGGGGGAGCAGTTTTAGCTGTTTAGGAGATCAGCAAGAAGCCCCCTATTGCTCCAAAAGTGGCATCACCTTTAATTGAAGTTGTTGTTACAAAATAGGCAGCACCTTTGATTGAAGCTGTTGTTATATAAGGAGAGGCAACACCTTTGATTGAAGGTGCTCCTTTGAAGAGGTTAAGGAGAGGTCTTACTGAAAAGCCTATGGAAGATGCTACCCAACCTGCTAGGGTTGAGCTTCCTTCTTTAAGGGATAGTTCTCCAGCCATCAATACTCCTGGTTTGGACAAGAAATTAATTAGGTCGGGGACTCTTCCTGATTATCGAGCTGCTGAAGCTTCAACTCCTGATAACAAAGTTACTAATTTAGAAGCCCAGCACCTTGCATCAGTAAGTGTCATTATACTTGTTCTATGATTCTTCATTGCCATGTTCATCTCTGATTTGTGCCTTTCTTCTTCTTATAATTTTTAGTGTACTTTGATAATATCATGGAGAAAGATGAAGCTATCAAAGCTTCAACCTCGTCCAGTAGAGTGGAGGAAGCCTTTGCTGGATTATCAAAGTCTTTGATGGAGTCCCGACAGAAGTACGAGGAGGATAAAGCTGTCTAGGAGAATAAAATCCAGTTTACTAAGACAACTCGAAAATAAGCCATTGAAGTGGCCAAAGATGCTGACACAACTCAGCAAGAGGCTATACCAGCTCAGTAAGAGGCGATTACATCTCGGCAGAAGGCTGATACAGCTCTGCAATAAGCTATAAATTCTTCGAAAGAGGTGGAGGAGAAATTGAAAGTCACCGTTTCCAGCAAAGTGAATGCTGATAGCAAGCTTGAAGAGGCTGAACGACGTAAGAAAGACCTTGAGGAGAAGGTGAAGTCTGCTGAGGAGCTTTTAAGGGAGAAAACTTTATCGGAGAGGGTAAAGAGAAAAACTACTGTGAAGAAGTCCTTTAGATCTGGCTGGGACAAAGGATGGAACAAAGCTTTAGTTGTTGTCTCTTCCCAGATGGATTATGCGAGTTTGAAGTACTTCAAGGATGGATGGGTTGTAACTTTGAAGGATTTGAATGTTGTTGATGATTCTGAACTGTTTGAGAAGCACACTCATGGACCTCGTTCTACTATTAAAGAAGAAGAAGAAGACGAAGCTAGATCTGATGAATCTTGTATATTGATAGTAGAATAAACACCTACTGCTACCATCCCTCATTCCTCCGAGGAAGTTCAGAAAACAACAACCTCTACCGAGAAACGCTAATTGCCTTCTGAGCAACCAATTCCTTCCTCCAAATCGACGGATGATTTATAGGGAATAAGGAGAAGGTGTAAAGTTATTCGGCTATTTACTTGTCTTGTTTTTTTATTTTCCCTTTTGTTGTAACTTTGGTTGTACCCTCTTATCCTATGATTAATAAAATGAACTTTGTTAGTTATTCTGAGTTCCTCCCTCACTTGCTCGATATAGTTATATCATTGTTGATCTATTTTTACATTTCCTTGCTAGTTGATTGCCAGGATGGAACTATTGTCATTTCATGATATAGAGTTGATGAATAAATGTAATAATTTCTTCAAAGATGGTCGTGCAGATTCCACTCAGGCGCATATAGTTAACATCCTTGGATATGATGCCTCTGAACGAGCAATTAATGCTTACCAATATCTAAAATTCTTGCTCGATCGGGCTATAGCAAATAATGTGGCTTACTACGAAATGATTAAAGATCTTATAGGAATGATCGAAGAACTTCAATTGTAGCACAAACAAGCCACTTCTCTTTTACACGAGGGTTATGAGAAAAAGTACCAACAGTTGAGTGTTGATCGGGGTTATGACAAGTTCATTTCAACCCATAATAAGAGAGAGTGTGTACTAAAGCTTGAGATTTAAGATCATAGAAACATCGCTAAGTTGCTGGAAGAAGAGAGTAATGCTTTGAGAGAAGAGCTGAGACAACTAAAATCTGCCTCTTCCTCTAGAGCTTTGGTCCTAGTCAGTAATGAGGGCTTTTCATTTTTAGAAACTAAAAATCTACCATTGAGAGAAGAATTGGAGGCTTTGAAAAATGAGCCAGACTTATATCCTCCTCATGGGGTAGAGAAAGAGCTAGTCAGAGCAACATCAAAGAGGCTAGGACTCAACAGGCCTTAGTAAATCAAGTTGTTCAACTGAAGGAAAAAATCAAGCATTAACTGAAATGTCACAAAAAATTCAAACTCTTACCGAGCAACTATCCAACCAGAGTTCTGCGTTGGAGAGAAAAGAAAATTTGGTGAAAAGGCTTCATCAGCATATGGAGAGATTGACTTATCAATTCTTCAAATAATCCAGAGAGTTCTGGATGGGAGGATACAATGAAGCTTTATACCTTCTTGATGCTCGGTTTAAACTATTAAATAATTAGGGATACAAAAAAGGGTAGCTGATTGCTCTAACTATGATGCGTCTTGAGAGAGGAAATTCCTTATGGTAATGGTATGAACCTGGATTTCTTGATCTACCCGTTCATTCTTTCAAATTGAATGTTAGTTGGATTCCAGCTCGCTCCATTCCTCAGTTTTTGATCTCTAAGTACCTCGGTGATTACAATCTTCATGGAGATTTTGAGATATCCCGACCTCCTCATCTGCTTGAGCGACCAAGTTCAAGCAATACCAGGATGTTGTAAGATTTTGAATTTTATGAACTCTTCTTTTGCTTTAGATGATCCTCTAGCTGGAATGGATCCTCTACCTAAATCTGAAGGAAAGAAACCAATAGAATAGGATATTTTTATTTCGTTAATGATCATTTAATTAAGAAAAGTTCATCTTGTCGTAATTTTCTTCCCATGGAAATAATTTGTAAGATGTTTTTCTTGTCATGCTGTATTATATATGTCTATAAGGGACAATTTGTTCTATTTTGTTTTAATTGCCTAGACAATGGAACTTTGCCCCATTTGTTGCCTAGTTGTAGTGACTTGTAACCCATAAGTGCCTAAGAAATGGAATTATTTTCATCCCATGGTCTTTCTTAGTTGTAAAAATCTTATCTAGATTGCCTTGGTGCCTAGGTAGTGGATATTTTACCCATCTTCTTGCCCAGTTTTAGATGCCCCTTGAGGTCACCCATAATCAAATATGCCTTGCCTTGTATGATTGTTGTGCTAACATTGTTGGATGCCGACCAACCTTAGTTGGTGGTTGTTGATAGGTCGGCCAACCGTAGTTGGTGGTTGTTGATATGGACCATAGTTGGTGTAGTGTGTAGCACTAGTACTCAGAAAAAAATTGAACTAAAAAGAATATGGGGAAATTATCATTTTTATTCATATGGAAAGAATGATATATATGTGAATCTACATTACTGATGCTCTACATTCCATGCATTTTTGAATTCTTCCCCCTCTAAAGTTTATATTCTGTAGGTTCCAGCTCGAACAACCGATGTGACAGGATAAGGGCCATACTAGTTGGCTTCCAACTTATTGTGCTTCTGGATGACCTTCTTGAGCACATAATCTCCTGCCTTGGGATCACACTTCCTGACACATTTATTGTTGAACATGGCAGTCCGTTGCTGATAAATGGCATTTCAGATCGCTGCGTCTTCCCGGACTTTCTTGAGCATGTCCAAATCTAAACGTCTTATCAAATTGCTTATTGGAGAATTGAAATTAAGCACCCTGTGAGTAGGTAAGCCTAGTTCAACGGGTATGACAGCTTCACTTCCAAAGGCTAACATGTAAGGAAATTCCCCAGTTGCTGTTCGGTAAACCCACGAAACAGAATGCGACTCGTTAATCCAATTTCCTTTCACAATTTACAATTGTTTCTTCAACTCATTCAATAAAGTTTTGTTTGTTACTTCTGTTTGCCCGTTACTCTAGGGATGACCTACAGCAGAATGGATCTTTTGGATGTTAGATTGTAGACAGTACGCTGCGAACTCCTCATTATCAAATTGGGTACCATGATCAGTGATAAACGCATGTGGTAGACCATATATGAAAATAATATTCTTCCAAATGAATTGATAGACCCTTTCATATGCCATATCGATGAGAGGCTCATCTTCTACCCATTTTGTGAAATAATCAACAACGACCACCAAATATTTGAATCTTCCTCTTGTAGTCGACAGTGGCCCAACCAAATCTATTCCCCACATGGAAAATGGCCAAGGGAAAGTGATTGGCGTTAGCAATGCCTGAGGAGTTCTTCGTATAGTAGAAAATCACTGATATTTTTTGCATTTCTTAGCATAAGTTGTACAGTCAACGCGCATTATTGGCTCGTTGGGTGAACACATCTTTGCAGACCTACGATCATACCCTTTTTATATAAAACTCCATTATTTAAAAAATATCTAGCAGCTTTAAACTTCAACCTCTTGTCCGCAAGTTGGTCGGCTGGTAAAATGCCTTCTTCGATGTAAGCCCTGATAGGATCCATCCAGGATGGTCCCATATCTAAAGTGATAAACTTTACCATCAAATCTTCATCGATACTTCTACTAGCCAGTATCTCAATAGGAATTGTTCTTCGCAGTTCGGTATGAGTGGCTGAGGCTAACCGAGCTAGTGCATCTTCCCTTGCAGTCTCCAGTCTTTGTATTCTGGTCACTTGAACTGCTACAAAATTGGATAAAATCTCTATAGCTTTAGTTAAATACCTCGACATGAATTCTCCTTTTCCCGCATAAATATTTAGCATTTGCTTCACCACTAATTATGAATCACTGAACACCATTACTTGCTCTGAATGCAATGATTTAACTAAATTGAGGCCCATAATTACAGCTTCATACTCAGCTTCATTATTGGAAGCCTTGAACTGGAAGCCTAAAGCGTATTCTATGTCTATTTCATCCGAACTATTATGAATAATTCCAGCTCCGTAACCCATTGCACACGAAGAACCGTTAATAAACAAATTCCATATAGGGATACATTTATCAAACCCTTGGTCTGATAGAGTCCCCTGATGGAATATCCAATGTTTCCTTTCATAATCCATCAACTTTCGACTTTTATGAGAGGATTCTTATTTCTCGGTCATTGTCCCTTTCGATAGGTCTGCTGATGGGAGTTGATCGGGGACAGTTTTTGATGATCCTCTAATATCCATGAGTTATTCTACATTAGACCCCTATTGGTCAGAGGTATCTTGGTACGTGAATTCAACAATGAAATCTGCCACTGCATGTCCTTTGATAGAAGACCTTGGCTCATAGATAAGGACATATTCACCTGACTCCACTACCCAATACATCAATCGACCAGATTTTTTCGGCTTGTGTAAAGCCTGTCTGAGTGGCATGTCAGTATATACCACTATTATATAGGCTTGAAAATATAGATTCATTCTCCTGCTCACCTCAATTAATGCCAATGCTAATTTCTCCAATTTTGGATATCTGATCTCTCTTCCCCTGCTTTCTTGTATAATAAACCAGTTTTTGCATACCATCATCCATTCTTATCAAAGCTGAACTGACTGCATTTTATGAGACAACCAAGTACAAGTATAACTTTTCTCCCAATACTGGCCCGGACAGTAAAGGAGGTATCCTCAGGTATTTTTTCAACTCCATGAATGCCTTCTCACAATCGTCATTCCACTCAAAGGTCTTTCTGAGCACCTTAAAGAATGGAAGACATCTATCAGTTGCTCGGGTGTTGAGAGCCTCTACACGCCCCGTGAGGCTTTGTATTTCCTTCTTAGTGGTTGGAGATCATAATTCTAGCAAGGCCTTTATCTTTCCTGGATTCGCTTCGATGCCTCATTAGTTTACAATATAACCAAGGAACATACCTTTCTGTATGCTAAAAACGCACTTGGTCGGGTTCAGTTTCATCTGGTACTTCTTTAGCTGGTCAAATGTTTGGCTCAGATCAGCCATGTGGTCAGCATCTTTCTTGCACTTAGTCAGCATGTTGTCGATGTAAACCTCCATGTTTTTGCCAATTTGCTCTTTGAATGCCTTATTCATCAGCCGCTGATACGTAGCACCTATATTTTTACGACCAAAAGGCATAACATTGTAACAGTATGTTCCATGTTGGGGTAATAAAAGAGGTACTCTCCATATCTTTTGGTTTCATCTTAATTTGGTTGTATTCGAAATAAGCATCCATGAAGCACAACAATTCATGCCCCGAAGCATCATCTACCAGTTGATCGATTCTGGGCAGAGGGAAGTGATCTTTTAGGCAGGCTTTGTTCAGATCTGTGAAATCCACGCACATTCTCCATTTATTGTACTTTTTTTTACCATCACCACGTTGGATAACTAATCAGGATATTTGATATCCTCAATGAAAGAAGCATTTTGCAGTTGCTTCACCGGTTTGATCTCTGTATTGACATTGAGCTCGTGGCACAGGAAGGCTGGGTCTATCCCCGGCATATCTTCATGACTCCATGCGAAATCTTGCTTTTATGCCTAAAAAATGCCACCAACTCTTACTTTATTATCGGATCAAGTGAAGCGCCAATATGAGTTGTTCTTTCTGGTCGTTCATCATCCAGAATAATTCTCTTCGTTGCTTCCATGACTTGACCTTTCACGGGCTCTGATTCGTCTCTAAGGTCTAGTGTTTTAATCTTCGTTTCTTCAAACTCATCCACTTGGTAAGTGGTGGTTTTCTTCCTGGTATCCTCCAACTCTTCTTATTCAAAAGATGAGTATTAGCATTCCCGAGATACTTTCTGATCGCAGTTCACAAGTCCAACACCAAAGTTGGTCGGGATCTTCAAACATTGATGTACAGTTTCAGGCCTACTCTTCCCATGATTATACTGTAGGTAGATTGGACATTTATTTCCATCATAAAGAATCGTATCTTTTTCGATCTACAGGCAGGCCAAGTACCAATCAACATGTCCAAATTGATCGTCCTAAGTGGAAAAATGTTGTCACCAGAGAAATCGATAAGGGGCCTGTGATACGGATCCAATTGGGCGAGTTTCAGGTTCAAACTGTCAAAGCAAGGGTAGAACATGATGTTCACCGAGCTACCATTATCCACCAATACTCTTGAGATGATTACATCCTTCATCCTCATCTTGTTCACCAAAGGGTCGTCGTGAGGAACAAGACACCTTCCAGATCATTTTTAGAAAAAGTGATGACCTGTTTATCTTTGTTAACCTTCCTCAGACGATCCTCTTCTGCCATATTTATCTGCTGTATGTAGGAATAAGCTTGGGCCTCATTGAGGTAAGCTTTCCTTTCAGCGGTATGATCACCACCTCGTACATCTCCACCTAGTTTCACATTACAGTCAAATGAACCAAAAATGATTGAAAATAACTCACGCTCTGGATGTCTTGGCTTTTTGGGGAGATCGGGGTTTTCCTCTAATTCATCTTCGTAATCCATTTTCCTGTCATTTCTTGGTCGGTGAGGAGATTTGGACTTTTGTCGTGATCTGTTATTAGCTTTCTCATCGTTCCAGCTATCAATAAATCGATTCAGCTTTCCTTTCCTAATGAGTGTTTCTATCTCATTTTGGAGGGCTACGCATTGCTTGGTCTCGTGACCATGGTCCTTGTGGAACTCGCAATATTTGAACTTATCTCTTCTCTCAGGAGATGTCCTCAATTTTCCTAGACAATTTAATTTCTCTATTCTTGATCTATTCCAGAACATGGTTTATATCCACCTTTAGCAGGGTATAATTGGCATATTTCCTCAAGTGCTCCAATGTTTCCTTACCTTTCGACTACTTATACCCCCCATTTTGCTCGTGATCTTTCCTTTATGACCTACCTACAACTTTAGTCTTTGCTTTTGTCTCACCACTTTTTTTCGTAGCCATAGCTTCTTCGACGTTCACAATCTTGGCTGCTTTAGCCATCAATTTTGCCATGGATTTAGGTTGATCCTTGGACAGAGTGTTGTACAACTTGTCTGGTAGAATACCTCTCATGATGGTTGTAATAGCGATTTTCTCCTCATAGTTAATGACTTCCAGTTTCTCGTTATTAAAACGAGTGATGTAATCCCTTGTGATCTCTCCTTCCCTTTTCCTTACGCTCAACAGATGTGCTACCCTTTTGACCGGCTTCGCACCAAAATAGAAGTTTCCTCTAAAAAGGTCTGCCAGTTGATGGAAGGTATCAATCTGCCCCCGAGGAAGATTATTGTACCATATTTGAGAAGATCTAGTGATAGTCCCTGAGAATGCCCTGCACCTTATCTCATCGGGAACTGCATATATATCTGCAGCAGCTTAGTACTTATCTATGTGGAGGACAGGAACAGTTTTTCCATTGTACTTCGGTGTAACTACAGAAGCTTTAAACTTCAACGGTGTGGGAAAATCCATAATTATTTGTACGAAGGTTGATCCTTTGACAAAGGTTCTTTGGAGAGGGTTTCTGGCCTTGGCGATTTCTTCTAACCTTTCTTCTAATCGCTGAAGAGATCCTTTCCATGATTCCTTTCCAGATTCAGATTTATGGGTGCGAGCAACATATCGCATTGAGTTCTCCTCCTGGGATCTTTCTGGGCGGGCTGCAGGCCTAATTTTTAGACTTGATTGGGAAGATCCTCCCCTTAACTCATTTGGTCGTTGAGAATTTCTCGAAGCAATCCGATGAGGATTTCTATTCCTCTTAGGTCCCAAATGTTCAAATGGGTAGACTCTGCTCAACCTTTCCAAAGCGCTCGTTCGTTCTAGAGTCAAAGCGATGTTTTCTTGAGACTCTACAATTCTTATAGGAGACGTCAGGTCGCGCTGATAGGATGGATCACTTGAGGTTCCAGTACAATGAGGTTTAAGACGTCTGGTTCGTGAAGAAGGTGGTGGCATCACACTTAGTTGACTGGACTGGATGGAAGCTCTATTTTGAAAAGTTTGGATGAACTGTCGTATAGTATCTTGCGTGGTTGTTTTCCCCTGGCTAAACTATCAAAGATTCTTGTGATATCTTTGCGTTTGGAGGAGTGGAAGGGTTAAGAGGAATCCTGTCATTGTTCCTGTTGCTAGATTCTGGGATTTCAGCCATTTATGATGAGTTTTTGGGTGAAAAATGCTACGTATAGTCAATTTTCCATAGACGGCGCCAATCTGTTGATGTAAAAAACTAGATTTGATCTAATTAATTAATCACAGATAAATATGAATAAAGAAATAAGACAAAGGATTTTTAAAGTGGTTAGCCTTAAGGAAATGGCCTACGTCCACTGTTTTGTATTGCTGGGTATTTGCCTTAATCTTTAGTATGTTCGCTTATAGAAGCCTTGCCCTGCTAGGGGGTGTTACAAAGTATTTATAGCCCTTTGAGTTCTTAGTATGAATAGACAATATGTCGTCATTTAATAGACATATACATCTGTACATGATAAGAATGTTCGTTGAATTTGTTTTTATCTTCGATCTTCCTAACTAGATGCTCGGTACGCCGAGTATCTCGTCACTGCAAGTTTCTCGGTAAATATATTTTATGCCATGCAGGATGATACGCATCTTTATATAATTGGTCCACGTGAGCTGACTAATTTTTGTATTAACAACATGTATACATTCCTAAATATAGGAATATACACATACATTCCTCATACACTTGGTCACCACTGATAACTAATGCAACAACTTAGATCAACAAAACAATTTGTAGTTTCATCTAAGTGCATTAGTAGATTCAAAGGCCCCACACTCACAATTTAATAACTCATCATTAACCAAATAGCTTAGTCGACTAACTGATTAACTAATCATAAGTTTACAAAAAGTATATATATTTTAATTCAAATACTAAATGTATAACATTCAACATCAGGCAAATATAAAAAATAAAAGAATTATCCAGTTGGACATTTACCTTGTGCTTTGGCCGTTTCAGAAGATGTCTGTTGCACTCTCTCCGTCCTAGCAGGAGGATCATCCAGGGTGTATGGGGAATTTTTGTAATTAAAATCTCTCAGCATTTTCTTATTGATACTGCTCACCCTGCTGATCAAATAAGGATAACGAATTATCTCATACACATCGTGAATGTCGTAATCTTCCAAATATTTGGTGATTAAACATTGAGGAATGGCATCAGGAGGGATCCATGATATGTCTAACTTAAATAGAGGCTTGTCACAATCCAGCAAACCACAATTATTCTAATACCATAACTCACTGTTTTGGTCATATTTCAGTAAGGTAAGTAAGTTGGTCCATCCCCACCTATATCCTTCACGAGGATTTTGTGCAAGATGATCATCTACGTGGCTTAGGGCCTCATTATAACCTTCCATCCAAATCTCCCTAGACTTCTTAGGAAATCAAAAGGTTAACCTTTCTATCTGATTTTGGAGTTTCTTCAAAACATCATTCTTGACTTTCAATTGAGTATCTTGGTCGGCGATAACCTTATCCTTAGCTTCCAGCGAGACATACAAGTCAGTAATGGCCCGACTCTTTACTTTCGCACCTTGGTCAGCTAGAGTTTTCCTAGTTCTTTCCTCATCCACAGTTGGTCGGATAGCCATCCTTTGCCTGGAAGTTTTTCTAGGTTTGATCTTTTGCAACGCTTCCAGTTATCCCACCAACCTTACATTCCCAGTTTCCAAAAAAGAGGCACCCTCATCAGGACCAATGCTGGACAATATATTCAATCCATCTAGCTTATTTTTAAGGCGATTATTTTCCTCTTTAAGCAACTTACCTACCTCCCGAGCTTTCTCAACTTCTTGGTTAAAAAATAATTATTTTTATCTATACATGAAGGCATACTCTTCAAGTTTTTTATCAAATCCCTAACCTTCACTTAAAGCTGTAATACCTCGTATTTTTGGCGATATTTATTTTGGGATTAATTAATTAAATGAGAATTAATTGGAAATTAATCCGGGTAAAATACTAGCGAGATGTGAGTTGGTATTTGACTATATTGAGTATATATGATGTTATATAAATATTGCATTATGAAATTTGCCATGAGCTTGATATACGGCAATTTGGTCATTTTATTGGGACGCGTGTGATAGTCGTGTCAGGATATAATTATTTCATTATAAAAGTGAATTTAAATTCTATTAACCATATGGTCATTTTGAGTGCGCCAACGTGTCCGGAAGGGTCGAGATAGTCAGAAAACACTAGCCGGGGGTTTAATTTGGGTCCCGGGGTATTTTTAGGCCATACTGGCAACCTAAAGGGTATTTTGGTAATTTTATATTTTGAGGAATTAAAAATGACGAAAATTAGGAGTCTTTATCTGATTGAGAATAGACCCACTAAACCCACTAACCAACCCTTATTGACCCAATAAGCTACGGAGGTTATCAAAATTAGGTTTCCAACTTTCCCAAAGAAAACCCTAGCCACCATAGCCACCTTTGGAGAAGAAGCTTGGAGAAAGAGAGAGAGAGGGAATTCTGCAGAAAGAGAGAGAAAATCGTCATCAAAATCAGATATCGAATCAAGGCAAGTGATTTAAATTACATTCTTTATGCAGGAAATGTTTCTTCCATGTTAGAAATCTTAATAATCATTCTTGTTTGAGAGATAAAGGAAAACCCATGAAATTGGAAGTTATTAGTTTAATTTTGGGTATAGGTTTGCATGTAGAAACGTTATTGGAAGATTGAATTTAGAAATTACATATTTATGTGATGTAAAAACGGATTAAATTCTGGGAATTGATGATGATAAAAATCTAGGGTTTATGTTCTTGAAAAATTGGGGAAAAGAGTAGAGACTTGTGATTTGATGATGTGTAGGAAGAATTAATCCTTTCAAATACGTTAGTATGTGACTTTAACATGTTTAGGGACGATTAGAGACCTTAAACAATGGTTATATTGAGGTTTGGATGAGATTTGAGGTGTAGAGAAATTGGAAAAATGAATATAAGAATTTCTGGGCTCGATTCTGGTCACTAGTTAGAAGACCTACCCAGGTCGTTCGAACGAGCTCGTTCGAACGAGCTCTTTCGAACGATCTTCTAACGAGTTGACAGTTTGGGGTTCTAACGAGAGGGATGTTCGTTCGATAATCTCGTTCGAACGAGATCTCGTTAGATAGGCCAGTTCGTTCGAACGCACTCTCGTTCGAACAGCCTCGTTCGAACGAGACTTCTAACGAGCTGGCAGTTTAGGCCTTTTTGGCCTATTTTGATTTTGGGAGTCCCGTAAGCTTGTTCGAGGATAGAGATAACACCCCTTGATGATATATTGATAGATTTGGGACATTTGGGTTATTATGAGGAGTAAATTATATACGAGTGATTTAAATAATGGTTAATACGGGATTGAGACGTGAGTGTTTACCACGACGTGAGAATAAATTATGGTGCGTGTAATTATGGACCGGGATTTATATAATTTGTATATATATTAAGTTGGTACGAGAATGCGATAAGTACTATAATTAAACTACGGGATTACTAAGATGTGTTCTTACTTAGTATTGGTATATGAATTGTGTGTATGACATACCTACCATACTTGCTATCACGGGAGGTTTGCGTTCTCTTAGGACCCTCTAATCCTTGTGTTGCCCGGATTTAGACTGGTTACCTCGATGAACATAGGTCAGAGAAAGACTTATTGGGATGTTAATAAGTCCGCTGATCGTGGGAGCGTAGGTATGTGCGTGACCCATGTGATGTGACTGTGTTCGCCTCCATTATTTGTGATGTTGTTATCTGTGAACTATTCCTGAGTGATTCGGAATATGTGATCCTTATGTACGTGATGTACCGGGATGGATAACAGAGTATGTGTGCACCGCAGCTTAATCTCGGGGTGCCTATATTGTATATTTATGTTGTGGAAAATATACGCTTAATAAACTGGGAACTTTAATATGGTATTATGTGTATAACTATGGGATAACAAAAAGGGATGATCTACAATGAGTTGTATTACTTTTACGTGAGAACCTGAATTTAAGTTAAGCCCTATTTTAATTGCGAGCGTTATTATGTTAATAGGAACCGAGTAATAAGGGTAGAACCTATGACAGTCTAGCTAGATATGATGTCACTTAGCTAGTGGTTTGTGTCATTTTAGATGGGTACTTACGTTAGGAGTGCACAGTTAGACGAGAGGAGAGAATTTCATGTGAGTGCACGTCCTAACATGTACTTTGCATTTAATGTTTTAAATGTTTTTAAATCCCTTGCAGGTTTTTAAAATATCTCCACATTCGGGCTCTGACCCGTTTGCTTTCAAATCTATTTTTCTTGTAAAACCATTTTAGGTTCCCAGCCACAAGGACACCATGCATAGGATACTCATTCAGGTGACGATCTGTAGCTATTTGTGGAAGCTACAGGGATTTGCTTTTAGACGCTTCTATCATTTGGATTCTATATTCAATATTCTTCAGTTGTAGGGCATGTTGCCCAAATTCTATTAGAGACTTTTCCGTTTCAGTTTTCAGACTTGGCTTGTATTGATTTAGTACTCAGTATTCAGTTTAATTATTTCAGTTTGTGGAATTGTAGTGAGGAGTTTTCCGCCAGACTTTATTTACATTATGTGATGGTTATTCTATTTACTTCGGTATGGTGAATGGTGTTATTATTCTTCATTACACTTGTTGCATATTAATCAGACTTTAATTAAAATTTGGCAACTTACTTTTTAAATACTAGGTGGTTAGTAATAATAAAATGTTTTCGACAGTGATGCTATTAACTGGACCAACTTGGCATTTTGAATTAATTTAATAAAGGAGTAGCTACCCGGTATTTAATTAGTCGGGGTGTCACAGGTGGTATCAGAGCATCAGGTTCTAGTGTCCTTTAGGATCTGTACGGCTATTATGTTTCCGCTAAGATTTCTTTGATATAGAGCCCTATATTTTAGGACTGTTGTACTCTTTTTGTGTATGCTTCGTTCTTCAGCTATTTTAAGTTTATAACTGCAAACTTATAAACTTAATTCTTATTTCAGATGCCTCCACGACGTGCACGACGAGTTCCCAGGGATGCAACGCCCGAATCCCAACCCGCTCCAGTTCTGGGCATGATGAACGCCGCTGAGGATGCAGCTATAGTAGCCCAAGCGGTAAATGCCGCGATTGACATAGTTCAGCAGGCACCACCTCAGGCGCCGATTGCCGCGCAGGTACAGGCTAATGCATTCCCGTCTGCTTGGGAGCGTGTACGTGACGCTTTTCAGAAAGTGCATCCTCCAGAGTTTACAGGTAGCTCAAATGTGGTAGTCTCGATCCAGTAGAGGAACGATATGTAGAGGCACTTGAGGATGTATGAGTGCACGGACATTCAGAAGCAGGTGCTAGCTACTTTCAAGCTAGTTGGATATGCAGTACAGTGGTGGGAGTCTATTACCACTGTGGAGGAGAGGGATACTCTCACTATTCAGGACTGCTGGGTACGGTTTGACCGCAAGTACTTTCCGTCCGCTGTTCATAGGGAAATGAGGAAGAAACTGATGAATCTGAGACAAGAGGGTAAGACCGTGGCCGAGTATGAGGCCGAGTTCACAAATCTGTTGAATATCGTCCCGGATGAGATACCAACAGAGAAGAAGAAGAAGATTGAGAAATTCACCGATGGGTTGACATGGAGGATCCGTCAGCATCTGTTAGGGAACCTTTCGTTGGCCACATATTCTGATGTGGTTAACGCTGCTTTGTTACACTGCCAGGATGACCGCTTTCATATGGCTGAGGGCAAGAGATTCGGAGAGTCTAGCCATCAGGGCAGGACTGGAGGACATAGTGCCGGTGGGGCACAATCTGTTCAAGGGCAGAGATAGGGTGAACAGGGTTCTCAGCAGGGGGATCAGAAGAGGTTCCGATCAGGGAACTACAGACAGGGACAGGGAGGTTTCCGTCAGGGCCATCAGGGTCCAAACGGCCATCAGGGCCAACAGGGGCAGCATGGACAGCAGTTTCAGCAGGGCCAGCAGGGCCAAGGGAGGAACGGTAACGGCCACCAGGGCCGGGGACTGCAGGGGCAGAGAGGAGGGAACTTCCCAGGGAAGTGTTTTGTTTGTGGCAAGACTGGCCATAAACGACAGGATTGTCCTGATAGGGGCAGGGCCCCACAGCAGCAGCAGCAGGGTGCTCTCCAGGAGCCGCAGAGGCCTATGTTTCCCTCCGCTCTCCCCGCACCGCCACAGATGGCAGCATTGCCACCCATTCCAGCAATCCCAGTTCATCAGGGGCAGCTACAGTATGGACGTGTCTACAACGTCCACCAGGAAGTAGTTCCACAGGCACTGCCCGCGATTGAGGGTACGTTTCCTATCCATGGCACTATGGGTCGGTTATTATTTGATACGGGGGCTACACATTGTTTTATAGCTACACATTTCGCGAAAGCCTTAGGGTTGTTAGCTACAGCGGAGAGCACAGTGACGTGTGTCGACTCACCATTGGGGAGTGGGTCACTTATATTCTTTATATGCTGGGGAGTGAGGGTAGAGATTGGTAGTCTGGTATTACCTGCAGATATGTTGGTATTAGATATGCATGTTCACGATGTGATTATCGGTATGGATTGGCTCGCTGATTATAGAGCCATGATTGATTGCTTCGGTGGGAGCATTTTTTTTGCCATTCCGGGGCAAGAGATGTTTGTAGTGGCGATGCCTCGCCCAGAGGGAGGCTCGACCGCTCATTTGTATTACCTAGAGGAGGATACCTCTAAGGAGGTTGTGATTCCTTTAGATTCGATCCCATTCATCAGGGAGTATTCAGATGTGTTTCAGGAGATACCAAGCCTACCCCCCAGTCGAGAGATAGACTTTGTTATAGACCTATTTCCAGATACGAGACCTATAGCACGCGCACCGTACCGTGTGGCTCCGGCAGAGATGCGAGAGCTACGAGATCAGATAGAGCCGCTGTTAGGTCAGGGATTTATTCGCAGGAGTACCTCACCTTGGGGCGCTCCAGTTTTGTTGGTGAAGAAGAGAGATGGTTCACTAAGATTGTGTGTGGACTACCGAGAGTTGAATAAGGTTACGATACGGAATAAGTATCCGTTACCTCAAATCGATGACCTATTTGACCAGTTGAGAGGAACTTCTTTCTTCTCGAAGATTGATTTGAGATCGGGATACCATCAGTTGCGTATCAGGGAGGAGGATGTCTCGAAGATTGCGTTCTTATCGAGATATGGTTCTTACGAGTTTCGGGTTATGCCTTTTGGTTGGACCAACACTCCAGCAGTGTTTATGGACTTGATAAACAGAGTGTTCAGGGATTTTCTAGATCAGTTTGTCATTGTCTTCATCGATGATATTCTGGTTTACTCCTAGATAGAGGCGGAGCACACCGAGCATTTGAGGCAAGTTTTGCAGACACTACGTCAGAACGAGTTGTATGCAAAATATAAGAAATGCGGGTTCTGGTTGAAGGAGGTCCAGTTTTTGGGACATATTATTTCCGACCGGGGAATAGCTGTTGATCCGGGGAAGGTATCCGCGGTGAGGGAGTGGGGACAGCCCACGACACCGACTGAAATTCGTAGTTTCTTAGGCCTAGCAGGATACTACAGGAGGTTCATTCGGGAATTTTAGAAGATAGCGGGTCCTTTGACACATCTGACTCGTAAGGGTGTGCCATTCATCTGGAGTGATGCCTGTCAGTTGGCATTCGATGAATTGAAGGATAAATTGACCTCAGCACCTGTGTTAGCATTGTCGAGACCGGGAGTTGAGTACTTGGTTTACACCGATGCGTCTTTACAAGGACTTGGAGGTGCATTGCAGCAGGAGAGACAGGCCATAGCTTATGCTTCTCGTAAGCTTAAGACTCACGAGAGGAATTACCCCACGCATGATTTGGAGTTAGCGGCAGTGGTATTTGCCCTACGAATTTGGAGGCACTATCTTTTGGGGGAGAAGTTCCAACTGTTCACGGACCACAAGTCCCTACAATACCTGTTCACGCAGAAAGAGTTGAATATGCGGCAACGTAGGTGGCTTGAGTTTGTGAAAGACTACCAGTTCGATATCCAGTATCACCCAGGTAAGGCTAACGTGGTAGCAGACGCGTTGAGCCGTAGGCCAGCAGATGAGGTGGCAGAGGTGTGGAAGGCAAAGTGGAAGGAGTTGGGACACTAGGATGCAGTGGCCCGATCTTTCATGTTGGTGATGACCGTTACACCACAGATTGTCACGAAGGTAGTACGGGCACAGGCTAATGACTCGTTCTGTCAGGAGCAGATAGTTTGATTACTAGCTGAGGGAGCCGAGTCCTATACCGTCAGTTCAGACGGGGGATTACGCTTCAATGGGAGATTGGTAGTTCCGAAAGGGGAGAAATTGCGACACGAGGTGATGGCAGAGTCGCACGGCTCACGGTTCGCGGTACATCCCGGAGGGGACAAAATGTACCAAGACATGAGACGACAGTATTGGTGGAGCGGTATGAAGAGAGATATTACTGAGTTTGTTTCGAAATGCGTCACTTGCCAGCTAGTAAAAGTGGATCATCAGAGACCGACAGGACTTCTACAGCCATTGGAGGTCCCGGTGTGGATGTGGGAGAGCATATCCATGGACTTTATCACGGGGTTGCCTACGTCGCAGAGGGGTCACGACTCCGTTTGGGTAATTATGGACAGGTTGTCCAAAGTCGCTCACTTTTTACCTGTAAGGACTGACTACACTACGGGACAGTATGCCCAGCTCTTCATTTAAGAGGTTGTGATACTTCACGGTATGCCCCTAAATATCGTGTCTGACAGGGACAAGATATTTATTTCGCGGTTTTGGGAGAGTTTCCAGGAGGCCATGGGCACGGAATTACGGTTGAGTACGGCTTATCATCCGCAGACCGATGGGCAGACAGAGCGCACAAATCGGATGTTGGAGGACATGCTACGCATGTGCATTATTGACTTTGGAGGTGGATGGGAGCAATACCTTCCACTGGTGGAGTTTGCTTACAACAACTCCTATCAGTTCACTATTGGCATGGCTCCGTTTGAGGCATTGTACGGTAGGCCTTGTCGTTCCCCAGCATGTTGGTTAGAGGTGGGGGACAACAAACTACTTGGGCCGGAAGTAATTCAGGATACTTCGGTAAGGATTGAGTTGATTCGGAGTCGCATTCGGGTAGCTCAAGACCGACATAAGAGTTATGCTGATGCAAAGAGGTTTTTCAGGGAGTTCCAAGTGGCGGACCAGGTTTTGCTCAGAGTATCTCCTATGAAGGGGATTATGCATTTCGGGAAGAAGGGGAAGTTGGCACAAAGGTATGTGGGGCCGTTTCCTATTATTGAGCGGATCGGACCGGTTGCGTATAGACTTGGGTTATCGGAGACTTTGCATCGGATTCACGATGTGTTTCATATTTCCTCGCTAAGTAAATACCTTAGAGATAATTTGGCTCATTCTCACATTGCTGTGGAGGACATCGATCTCCAGCCGGATAGCTCCTACGAGGAGGAGCCGATTGCTATTTTGGACCGAAGTGAGAGGAAGCTGCGGTCAAAGATAGTTCCGTTAGTGCGTGTTCAGTGGCGACATCACAATGTCGAGGAGTCCACATGGGAGCGCGAGGATGAGATGCGCGAACGTTATCCAAAGTTGTTTTTAATAACTACTTTCTAGTTCCGAATTTCGGGCCGAAATTCGGTTATTAGAGGGGAAGTATGTAATACCCCGTATTTTTGGCGATATTTATTTTGGGATTAATTAATTAAATGAGAATTAATTGGAAATTAATCCGGGTAAAATACTAGCGAGATGTGAGTTGGTATTTGACTATATTGAGTATATATGATGTTATATGAATATTGAATTATGAAATTTTTCGTGAGTTTGATATACGACAATTTGGTCATTTTATTGGGATGCGTGTGACAGTCGCGTCAGGATATAATTATTTCATTATAAAAGTGAATTTAAATTCTATCAGCCGTATGGTCGTTTTGAGTGCGCCAACGCGTCCGGAAGGGTCGAGATAGCCAGAAAACACTAGCCGGGGGTTTAATTTGGGTCCTGGGGTATTTTTAAGCCATACCGGCAACATAAAGGGTATTTTGGTAATTTTATATTTTGAGGAATTAAAAATGACGAAAATTAGGAGTCTTTATCTGATTGGGAATAGACCCACTAAACCCACTAACCAACCCTTATTGACCCAATAAGCTACGAAGGTTATCAAAATTAGGTTTCCAACTTTCCCAAAGAAAACCCTAGCCACCATAGCCACCTTTGGAGAAGAAGCTTGGAGAAAGAGAGAGAGAGAGAATTCTGCAGAAAGAGAGAGGAAATCGTCATCAAAATCAGAGATCGAATCAAGGCAAGTGATTTAAATTACATTCTTTATGCAGTAAATGTTTCTTCCATGTTAGAAATCTTAATAATCATTCTTGTTTGAGAGATAAAGGAAAACCCATGAAATTGGAAGTTATTAGTTTAATTTTGGGTATAGGTTTGCATGTAGAAACGTTATTGGAAGATTGAATTCAGAAATTACATATTTATGTGATGTAAAAACGGATTAAATTCTGGGAATTGATGATGATAAAAATCTAGGGTTTATGTTCTTGAAAAATTAGGGAAAAGAGTAGAGACTTGTGATTTGATGATGTGTAGGAAGAATTAATCCTTTCAAATACGTTAGTATGTGACTTTAACATGTTTAGGGACGATTAAAGACCTTAAACAATGGTTATATTGAGGTTTGGATGAGATTTGAGGTGTAGAGAAATTGGAAAAACGAATATAAGAATTTCCGGGCTTGATTCTGGTCACTCGTTAGAACACCTACCCAGGTCGTTCGAACGAGCTTCTAACGAGTTGACAGTTTGGGGTTCTAACGAGAGGGATGTTCATTCGATAATCTCGTTCGAACGAGATCTCGTTAGATAGCCCAGTTCGTTCGAACGAACTCTCGTTCGAACAGCCTCGTTCGAACGAGACTTCTAACGAGCTGGCAGTTTAGACCTTTTTGGCCTGTTTTGATTTTGGGAGTCCCGTAAGCTTGTTCGAGGATAGAGATAACACCCCTTGATGATATATTGATAGATTTGGGACATTTGGGTTATTATGAGGAGTAAATTATATACGAGTGATTTAAATAATGGTTAATATGGGATTGAGACGTGAGTGTTTACCACGACGTGAGAATAAATTATGGCGCGTGTAATTATGGACCAAGATTTATATTAGTTTTATATATATTAAGTTGGTAATAGAATGCGATAAGTACTACAATTAAACTACGGGATTACAAAGATGCGTGCTTACTTAGTATTGGTATATGAATTGTGTGTATGACATACCTACCATACTTGCTATCACGGGAGGTTTGCGTTCGCTTAGGGCCCTCTAATCCTTGTGTTGCCCGGATTTAGACTGGTTACCTCGATGAACATAGGTCAGAGAAAGACTTATTGGGATGTTAATAAGTCCGCTGATCGTGGGAGCGTAGGTATGCGCGTGACCCATGTGATGTGACTGTGTTCGCCTCCATTATTTGTGATGTTGTTATCTGTGAACTATTCCTGAGAGATTCAGAATATGTGATCCTTATGTACGTGATGTACCGGGATGGATAGCAGAGTATGTGTGCACCGTAGCTTAGTCTCGGGGTGCCTATATTGTATATTTATGTTGTGGAAAATATACGCTTAATAAACTGGGAACTTTAATATGGTATTGTGTGTATAACTATGGGATAACAAAAAGGGATGATCTACAATGAGTTGTATTACTTTTACGTGAGAACCTGAATTTAAGTTAAGCCCTATTTTAATTGCGAGTGTTATTATGTTAATGGGAACCGAGTAATAAGGGTAGAACCTATGACAGTATAGCTAGATATGATGTCACTTAGCTAGTGGTTTATGTCATTTTAGATGGGTACTTACGTTAGGAGTTCACAGTTAGACGAGAGGAGAGAATTTCATGTGAGTGCACATCCTAACATGTACTTTGCATTTAATGTTTTAAATGTTTTTAAAGCCCTTGCAGGTTTTTAAAATATCTCCACATTCGGGCTCTGACCCGTTTGCTTTCAAATCTATTTTTCTTGTAAAACCATTTTAGGTGCCCAGCCACAAGGACACCATGCATAGGATACTCATTCAGGTGACGAGCTGTAGCTGTTTGTGGAAGCTACAGGGATTTGCTTTTAGACGCTTCTATCATTTGGATTCTATATTCAGTATTCTTCAGTTGTAGGGCATGTTGCCCAAATTCTATTAGAGACTTTTCCGTTTCAGTTTTCAGACTTGGCTTGTATTGATTTAGTACTCAGTATTCAGTTTAATTATTTCAGTTTGTGGAATTGTAGTGAGGAGTTTTCCTCCAGACTTTATTTACATTATGTGATGGTTATTCTATTTACTTCGGTATGGTGAATGGTGTTATTATTCTTCATTACACTTGTTGCATGTTAATCAGACTTTAATTAAAATTTGGCAACTTACTTTTTAAATACTAGGTGGTTAGTAATAATAAAATGTTTTCGACGGTGATGCTATTAACTGGACCAACTTGGCATTTTGAATTAATTTAATAAAGGAATAGCTACCCGGTATTTAATTAGTCGGGGTGTCACAAAATCTTTATACTTAACTTCACAATCAGCATGCAGTGAAGCTTTGGACTAACTATGATCCTCCTGAAGTTTCTCTATATTTTCATAATAGGCAATATCATTGGCTACAACCCTGCTCCCTAAGTAATGAAGGTGAAGGTATGATTCTTATCTTGGTCGGATGCATATAAACCAAGAAACCCAACCAAATTTTCTTCAGACATAGGAAAATGGCCAACTTCCAAAAGGTTTTTATTCCGCCTAAACAGGTAGGATTCAGCATAAATTATAACCTTTTTCCTGCCATCAAACTGAGATAAAAAGACTGCACACCAGAAGTATAAAAATGAAATGCAATTAATTAAAAGAAGATTTATTTCATTAATAAAGGAAAGGGGTTGCAAAGAGGCCTTCCTATTACAAAACAGGGAAGAAAGAATAAGAAATTTTTGAACAATCAAGATAAACAACAAAGGAGTTAGACCTTGTCCTTATCTTGAATATTAACTTTAGAAGGCAGCTCAGTAGGAAGGACAATTCCACCAATTAGCTCCAAGACAGATCTAACCAATTGCAGAGAAGATTCATCTGATGCTTCTTCATCATCAAATTCTTCCCCCAAGTTTGGAGGATTTCCTAGATCATGCCTCTGGAATAACTTAGAATCTTCAGCAGTGTCTACCTCCTTGAGAGCCTCCAACCAACCGTCCTTGAATTATTTCTTCCTAACATATTTAACTTGTGCAGATGCAGCCACAAATGCTTTTTTTCAGCCTTTATCAAAGGAAGATTCCTTTATTTTCTTGGTTATGGACTTCTCAGCGATAAGGTTAGCAGTCAGATTAATTGACTTCTCCTTGGCTGCTTTGAGAAGAGTCTGATTTTCCACTACTTTATCCTCGACCACCTTGGCCTCATCCTCGGCCATCTTCAAATTGGCTTCAGTAGTCTTCATTTTTAAGTTAGCAGCATTAGCCTTGTTATTGTCTACAATCCAATCATTTTCCCAATACCATTTCTTGGATTCCAGCTCTTGTCTTGAAGCTTCCAAAGATTTATTTAAACCTTCAAAGGCCTCTTCAGCATCTCCTTTAGAAGAATGTGGCTAATTGTCCTTAAAATCCACCAAAAACTACACAAAGGAAAAACATCAGAACAAAAAAGGGAAATGAGACAATAAAAACAAGTAATAAGGGTAAAGGATTACCAAGGAAAAATTCTGGCAATCTCTTTCTGACAACCTTAGTCAGGGTATAGGAGAAGAATCTACCATATCAATTGGAAGGGTCCCATCCTTAATCAGACTTCTTTTCGCACCTAAAATGACAGCTACAGAGTATGAGCCAGCAACTTCCAAATCAGATTGATATTTTTTTACCAACTCTTGTTGGCCGAAAAGAATTGTTTGAGCCTATTAGCTATACATACCTTTTTCAACCTCTTGTAGTAAGGTGGAGAAGTATCAATTTCCTCAGAATTGATGACTTGGGGTATTTTTTTAGTAACCTTAGATGCCTTATCGGTCACTTTGGACATCTTAGCGTCGACAGCCTTGACAGTTTTCTCTGTAGCCTTATTGGTAGTAGGAGATAAGGCTCCAGTCATCAAATCAAAGATTTTTCTCACGCCCATACCTTCTACTGGTGAAGTAGGGATAACAGAGATGTCCAACAATTTAAATGAAGAAGAATTACCAAAGTCCTTCTCAACTCCAGCAAACATCACATTCAAAAAAGTAAGAATTGGTTCCTCTTTTAAATTAATAGGGATTGAAGATGCTGCAACAGTTGGCCGAGCAACAAACGAAGTAATAGAGCTTCTGTATTACAACATTAAGGAAGCTACTCTAGATGATCCTCCCTAATTATTTGATGAATGCTCCATATAAATTTAAACTCTTGAAGATTAATCTCCCCTTCCGTGGGACACTTTTTCTTTCTCTTAACTGCACAAAATAAGACAAGAAATATTAGTCAACACATCATCAAACAGTTGGTTAGTAAGATAAAAAAAATACAATATCAAGTTCATTAACTTATGTCAGGTCCTTCCCGAGGACACTTGGGCCCATCATACACTTCTCCTTTTTGAAAAGAGCATGTTGGCAATTCTTCGTTATTACCCCATAGTTGAAGTAGTCCTTATTAGAATCTGGAAAGTTGACTACTAAGGCTCTGTTAACAAACCTAGTTTTCAAGTAAAATATTTTGTCATTAGTAACCCACTTGTACAAAACATCAGCTTTGGGATACCAATATAGGTTTTGTATATTTGATTAAGCCTATGAACCCCATTTACTATTCTTCACATATTAGGGGCTACCCTAGTAGGGACAATGTTAATATATTGACAAAAATCCATAAAGAAACGATTGGGGGGAAAAGTACTATCACACTCAGCTATAAATAGTGAGGGGATCCAATGACCCTCTTGCAATGATAAAACATCAAATGGTGGAACAAGCATTTTTAAGTTTAACCAATTATGGATACTTTTTCCCGCCTAAATAAGTCTAAAGAGTCCCCATGAGTAATGTACATCATGATTATAACAAAGAAAGAAATCAAAGGGAATAAGAAAGCTTATAAAGAAAGTATTGGCGGACGAGGGTGAGAATGGGCGTAAAAAGAAAGCTTGAAGACGAAAAGCTTGAGGACGAAAGAGAGTATGAAAGTTTTAAAATTTATAGTATAGAAATCAACTAAAATCTTGTCTCTTATAGCTTGCATAGAAAACAACATAGATAATGATAATTATAGAGACAATTGACATTCTAATGACTGAACAGTGCCAAAGATAGGAAATTACTGATACGCCTTTTGACGGTTCGGTAAAATTCAAATTATTCACTAAATTACCATTACATGATCAAATGATGAAATTTTTTTTAAGTCATATAGGTATGTCGGACTACGAAGATTGCCGAGCAACTCTCTTTGAGTCATACTTCATCCTTTGAATAAAATATCAAGAATGAAGCATTAGGGGTTTCTGTTGATACCAAAATTATCCATCTACGTGGACCAATCAGAAATGGACACTTGTCTCCTTAAGTGGAAACGGTCTTAGTCATCAATCACTTGATCGAACATCAAGGTATTTGATCGTCTAGAAGTCCAACAAACTTGAGGAATTCAGACCATCAAGGTAGATAAATAGACATCTCGTGGGAAAACGCCAAAAGTTATCCTACACGTGCTCAAGACTATCAACCATCATGTTCATTATGTACGGGAATAAATGCTTGAATATATAAAGTCATTCTAACCCTTGATCTTTGGGTCACTATATATACATTATTTTCCTTTCACAAAAGGCAAGATATAACGGATTTTAGGTTATTCTCATTGTAATAAGAGCACCTAGATTTTTATAATCATCAAAATTAATACGACAACAGTGGACGTAGTCTTTTCTTCATTGTCGAACCACTTAAAAACCCTTCTGTCTGATTTACTCCTCTTTTATTATTTATATGTGATCATAAAATTGGACGACATGGTTAATCTAAAATAACAACCAATTTTAGACATCAACACTTAAGTTATTCGATTGGTGGAATGGGGTTGTGGTTTTAAGCTGATTATATGAAGTTTTCAGGGTTGGTAAATGTGGCTCACACGTGTGCATGGCGTACACATGTGCCTTTTTAACTTTTAGTGCGAATGTGGTGCACTATGTGGACATGAGGTTTACTGAAATTAATGAAACTTGGACGTTTGGTTCTTGGTTGATCTTGTAATTTCATTTAAAGCCTAAAAAGTACACTTTTTTTTTTATTAAAGTATAGGGGTGATTTTATAATTTTAGAAAGTTTTAAGGGATGTAATTATGATTTTATGTTAGCTAGAGTCTAAAAGATTAATTTGAAATAAATTTGGGGTTTAGGGGTAATATATACATCAAGTTATTTTATTTTGAAATTTTCAGGAGCTATTTTGTAATTACTAAAACTTCAGGGGGTCTATGTTAATTTAGCGAAATTATAGTTTTTAATGTATAGTTCCTTTCTTCCTGAGAAGAATTTTGATTTTGAATACTTTATAAGGGTTTAAACAATAACCGTAGGTATTTAGGGATTAGAAAATATTTTGGTTCTTACACTCTACCTACCTAAAAAAAATTCCTAATTGAATTTTACCTTAAAATAAGTCATGTTATTGTTCCTTCATTATGGTTCTGGTTCCCGTGTAGTTTCTTGATGATTATCATTCTCCGAAAGTACTTTAACTGAGGGCATTTCCTTTTTTCTAAGATACTTCACTTGACGATCCAGAATTTCAATAAGGCGTAATTCAAATTCATGGTTGGTTTTTTTTCCATGTAACGGTGTGAGATGGATCCAAAATATATTGGCATAACTCTGACACATGAAATACATTGTGAATATTGGATAATTACATAGGTAATTCTAATTGATAGGCTACGAAACAATTCGTTTAGAAATTTTGAAAGGTCCAATATATTTGGGGGCTAGTTTTTCCTTCTTTCCAAAGCGTAAAATTCATTTTCCGGGATAAACTTTCTGGAATACTTGATCATTAACTTGAAACTCTAAGGTTTTCTGACATTGTTCTGCATAACTTTTCTGTCGATCTTGAGTTATCTTCAATTTCTCTCGAATATGTTGTATTATTTAAGTGGTTTCTTGGATTATTTTAGGACCAAATTGTTTACTATCTCCAGATTCAATCCAACATACAAGTGATCAACACGGTCTTCTGTATAAAGCTTCAAACGAAGCAACTTCAATGCTGGCTTGATAATAATATTTATATAAAAATTCAACAAGGGGTAAATACACATTCTAATTGTCAGACATATCTAACGTACATGCACGTAACATATCTTCTAGGGTTTGGATTGTATGTTCTGATTTTCCATACGTTTGTGGGTGGAATGTGATACTTAAATGATGTTTAGTACCCATTACGAATTTTCAATGCTTGCTAAAACTATTCTACAAAATGGGAATCTCTATCTGATACAATGGATAACAGAATTCCAAGTAATTGAATAATTTCTTGATTGTAGAGTTTGTTAAGCCTTTGGAACGAATTGGTGGTCTTTAAAGGTAGAAAATGAGTTGATTTGGTAAGTCAAGCTACTATTACCCAAATATAATTATATCTTTGGGACGTACGAGGTATTCCACTGACAAAATTTATGGACATATGATCCTATTTCCACTTAAGAATTGGTAACGGTTGGAGAAGTCCACTAGGGTGTTGATTTTCTATCTTTACTTATTGACAAGTAAGACATTTCCATACACAATTATCGATATCATTTCTCATATTTGGCCACCAATATTGCTTTTTCAAAGCTTGGTACATTGTCAAACTTTGGGAGTGAATCACAAATTTTGAATGATGAGCTTCTTGCAGTACTTCCTCTCGAAGAGATGCGATATGAGGAACATACAATCTATTTCTAAATCGTAACCCTGTTTCTTTATCGTATGAAAAATTTGAATTTTTGTTCGAAAGGTTTGTACAAAAGAATTTTGGATTTGTTGAACTAAGATTTTCTCTCTCAACTCAGGATGAGCAATATTATTAAAGAATTCTGCCAAAAGAGTTATCAACCGTATATTATATTGGTCTATGGTAGCAGAAATATCGTAAGAGATAAAAGTGTAGAGTCTTCCTACTGAATTTTGACTTAAAGTGTCGGCAACTACATTGCCTTTTCCTCGATGGTAATTTAATTTAAATCAGTAATCTTCCAAAAATTATATTCAGCGTCGTTGTCTTAAATTTAAGTCCTTTTGGGAAAATATATATTTCAAACTTTTGTTATCCGAAAAGACTTGGAAATTCACACCATAAAGGTAACAACGCCAAATTTTTAATGCAAAAACTACAGCAGCTAATTCAAGATCATGGACAAGATAGTTATGTTCATGAGTTTTGAGTTATCATGGCCCATATTATATAACTTTCTCATTCTGCATTAACACATATCCTAATCCTTGTATTGAAACATCGGTACACACATTGTAACTTACGTCACTAGAGGCAATATTGAGGATAGAAGGAGTAGTTAATTTTTCCTTTAACACTTGAAATGATTGGTTACATTCTTTAGTCCATACAAATGTAAATTCCTTCCTAGCTAGTTTTAAAAGGGGAAGAGCAATGCGAGAAAATCCTTCTACAAAACGACGATAAAGCTATCGGGGGTAAAGGATACTTATTTTTAATAGTTGCTGAGTTCAGTTTAAGATAATTTATGCATAATCTAAATCTTCCATCATGTTTCTTAACAAATAAAATTAGAGCTCGCTAAGGTGATGTTTAGTCTAATAAAACCTTTCTCCAAAAGATCATTTATTTGGGTACGGAGTTCTCGAAGTTCTAAAGGATCCATTCAATATGGAGGTATCTAAATAGGAAGTGTATTAGGATAAAGATTGATAGTAAACTAGATTTCTTTGTAAGGGGACAATCCAGGTAAATCCTAGAGAAAAATGCCTTCGAATTGTTCCACCGATTTAGAACTGAATAAGAGATCCGAGTCTGGAAACTTAAGTTATATGGACCTGATCCTTGAAATACAAAAGAAAAATTATCTTCGTTTCGAAAATAAATTTACTTAACATAACAATCAATGTAAATATAATGTCTTGATAAAAATCCATTCCAATAATAATATCGAAACCACAAAAATCAAAAATTATCAAATTAACAAGGAGTGTTCCTAGACCATGATGAATTCTATAATTCATATAACCTTGTGTTGGTGTATTGATTTCACCTATTGTTAATTTAATATCCAATGGATGATTTAAAGATGTAGGTAATAATTGAAATAATTTGGCTAGTCTAAGACTAATAAAAGAATGTGTTGATCCCGAATCAAGCACAATATGTGTAGAAAAATGTTGAAAAGTATTATAACTTTTATCACGTCATGTGTATTTGTTTTAGGCAGTATAGCGTAATTCTTCCCACAACTCGGGATTAGCTTAGTTCCTTTAGTAGAGTTTGGCTTGGATTGATTCTGGATAGGACATAATCTTGAATTTTTTGAGGGTTTGTTTGACTGACGATAGAATAAAGCAAATTTTTTCTAAGGACACTATGGCCGAATATGTCCTACTTCGTGACACTCATGACAATGGATTGCTGAACGTGTTGTGTTATGATGAATGTGGGAATAAGATTGTCCACTTGAGTTTGACTAAGGATAAGGTCTATAATTACATGGAGTTTTAACGACATGATTGTTTATGATAGTATGGGCAAATATCAGATTATAGTTGAAGAATTGAGTTCTGCAATGGCCGCAACGTCAATCAATTGAGAATACTCATAGATTTCTAAAGGAGCGATCGAATTCTTAACTCTCCGATGTAATCCTCTTTCAAACCGCTTGCATTTATTTACCTCACTATCTACATATTCCATAGCGTAACTAGATAATTTGGTAAACCCGACCTCATATTGGGCTACTGATATGTTAGCTTGTTGTAATTTTAAGAAATCAACAATTTGTTGATCTCGTTCGGTCTCGAGAAATTACCCTCTGAAAAAAGTCTCCTCAAATTTATCCCAAGTAAAATCAACAACATTCTAGTTACGAGAAACTTATTGCCACCAGAAATCAGCTTCACCTTCAAACATATAGGCTGCTAAAGTTACTCATATATTAGTAGTTATGCCTCTTCATTCAGAATTTTCACAATTTATCACATCTATTTTTCAGCTTCATTGGCACATGTCTTTCCAAGAAAAGATGGGGTTCGTTGCATTAATTTTTTTAAGAGCATTTATTCTAGGAATTTCTTCGAAAATTTCCTTTGGGGTAGAACGAATTGTTTTTTGTTGTCGGGCTAAAGAAGTAAGTTCCTGAAGACATCGCATGATTCCTTCAGTTTGAGTCTATTTAGATTGAGTTCCAGCGACTAGTGACCATCATAAAAGTAAAATAATTTAAATAATAAGAATCATAATCAAAACTAAGCCACAAGCCTATTATATTTCACGTAATGGGTTATATGATACATTGGCATTATATATCACAACCTATATTAGTGCAACTAAATTTTTTGTACAACATAGTATCTACAATATTTTTTTATGTGATCCGTACTGAGACAACTTTTACTTTGGATTATTTAAGTAGGGACAACAACTTCATCACCGGAGCTGAACTCTAGAGTGACTAAATAATCTTCCTGATCTGAACCATCAGTTGAGTCATCTATAGTACCAGGAGAGTAGTCACCGTGTACTTCACCATCAGATGTGGCATCGGTATACATTGGTGGAGTTAGCATCTCATCTCCAAGTGGAAGATTTATAGCCTATTGAAATATTACCGGATTATTCATATAATAATGAACTTTCCTCATGATTTGCATTTCACCCAAAACTCTATTTGTCAGTACTAGTCCTTTGACATCACTACTCGAGCCTACCCAATCCTCCTCGACCACACGAATCATTTCTCGTAACTTTGCTAATACCTCTTCTCTGAATCGAGTTTCCCAGCTATTATCTGATTCGATGTCTATATTAAATAAGAACATGTCTCATGTATCCATGCTGCAAAATGGAATTTCCATATAATAATAGTGATAAAAGAAGTTACGAAAAGATAAAATAACTAATATCTTATTTCTTTCCCGTATAGAATGCTAACCCAGTGATATGTTTAGATTTAAAATATGCTCTGATTTCATCTTGTCACACCCTGCCTTTTGGTATGAATGAACAAAAAGTACACATAAAGAAATGAATTAAAACTAAGGCAGAATATCATGACTTTATTCATTATTAAGTAGGTTCACATAGGGTTTTATCACCGCAGGATGAGTTACATTTTTTGTAGTACAAACTAGGATGTAGAAAATCAAAAAGCACCTCTCTTTGCTCCCATCTGGCTTATTATCTTCCCACACAGTCACATATGCAAACATGTGACCGACATCTATCTCTAATAAGGAATATATATTATCCTTTTTCTCGAGGATCATCTGGAAAAAAAGGAATAGCACAAATATGCTA
Source organism: Sambucus nigra (assembly GCA_949130495.1). Taxonomy (NCBI): domain Eukaryota; kingdom Viridiplantae; phylum Streptophyta; class Magnoliopsida; order Dipsacales; family Adoxaceae; genus Sambucus; species Sambucus nigra. The sequence goes on along the minus strand of OX422210.1, from coordinate 74,288,888 downwards.
AGCAGATTCTACCAGTTCTATAACAAGTATATATGTACAGGTGAGAGTTGGAGTATGAATAGAATAAGTGTGTTAACAACACTAAATATATAAGTTGATAATCCCATACTTATCAGTATAAAAAGAACATTACAGTTCTGGAACTAATAATCACATACTTAACAGTTCATTTAAGAAAATGAGGTTCATTACTAGTTTATTAAGAATCATGTAAAGAAAGTCCAGGATTCATGAATTAATAATCCCATACTTATCTGTTCACTAAGGGGTATAAAAGTAATTAAGCCATCAGTAAAACAATAATAATAATAATAATAATAATAATAATAATAATAATAATAATAATAATAATAATAATAATAATAATAATAATAATAATAATAATAATTATAATCAACCAAAAACTTTCGGGGGAAAAGTAACCGACTATTCACACAATTAAAGTGGCACTCATACATATGTAGAAATTATCAAGGCTCTCAATAATCTGAGACCAGTAGGCTAAGTGGAAAGTTCCTTGGGATAACACGTCAGTCTACTTCCTAGTTAATACTGATGCTTATAATATAATGTCACAAAAGTGCAGGGGTAACTAAATCAATATGGAACATAATGCCAGTTATTAGGCGGGAGAGGTTAAAGTTAATCCATAGTCAAATTCAAATACTAGTGATAAATTCAAATATCGATGCTATGTAACAAAATATGTAGTATGACAGTATAATAACATGCACACACTAAGAGTAAACAGGAGTTATCACATAGTGATATCAATAGCGGTATGCCAAATACGCAAAATTTACTATTGAAAATATAGGAAAAACCTACTTGGTTGGTATTTCAATTGTCTTTATATATCACAAGAGAAAATTGGGAAGAGATAGTACTTGATTTTCTATATACAATGTTTGGGTGTGAAAGTATTTTGGATTAGGTCAGTCAGTTTTATATTAAAATTGTATCTTTTAAAGTTTTGAGGGTTTAATTGTAAATATCTTGGGACTTTAAAATTCCAGACATACACTCATTGTTAAACTTTGATGTAAGAGACTTTCTGTCTTAAAATATTTTGAAGTATTCATAGATAAAATTTGGGGATCAAATTCGTAAGTTGAAAAAGTTGAGAGGAATCAATTTGTAATTTTAGAAAAATATTCTTAGGTTAAAACCTCATTTTTTCATAACTTAGGCTAGGTTTATCCAAACATGGCCTTACCTTATACCATTTTAACTAGAAAAAAAGAATAAAAATATTGGATTTTTTTTTGAAAAATTTCTGATTGGACACGCACCCTCACATGTGTGGTCAAGGTTTTTTGTCAAAGCCTTCATCTTCAACCTCTCGGTCTTGACTTCTAGGGTTTCATAATTTTGACCTCAAACTTTTCCTTCATTTATATACCATTATAGATGACTTCTTCACCAACTTAATCTATTTTTTCATGAGAAATCCAAATATATAAGTTTTATGGATTGAGATGCAGTGTATCTAAAGTTTTAAAACTCCGTGTTTTGCCAAAATTTTGACCTGATATTCATGGGTTTATTGATCATGGCATGGATTCTTATGAACATGGGTGGGCTTCTGCTATATATAGGAGTAGTTTAGTTTTGGTTTCAAAATTTAAGATGAATTATATATGGAGAATTTCAAATTTTCAAGTTTTGAGTTCAAAATACACTTTCGATCGATTTGAGCTTAATAAACACATTAATGGTTTTTGACCATTACACTCGAGATCCTTAGGTTATAATGAAGTTATATGTAACTTAAAATCAAAGGTTTGAGCTTTATATCAAGTTTCACCATTGGAGCTCAAGCTTTAATGGTGTGTCTTCATATTTTTTCTATCATATGTTCTTCTACATGTAAAAGCTTGCATATTGTGATCGTTCTAAGTATACTAACTACACACAAAGTAAATGGAATTGAAATCAATGAAATTACTCATAAAACCATGGTGTACCTGGTTTGAGTAGAATTTCTAGTTTTCGAACTGAAGTTTGAGGTGTGTATTAACTACTGAAATGGTGGGGGTATTAATACTACATACTCAGGGGATTCGATTGGTGGAATGGGGTAGTGATTTGAGCTTTTTATATAAAGTTTTCAAGGTTGGTAAGTGTGGCTCACATGTGTGCATGTTCTTCACATATGCCTTTTATCTTCTAATGCTGATGTGGTGCTAGGTGGACATGGGGTTTAGTGAAATTAATAAAACTTAGAGGTTTGGTCCTTTGTTGGTCTTGTTATTACATTTATAGCCTAAAAACTATGATTTTAATAAAGCATAGGGGTATTATTGTAATTTTAGAAAATTTCAAAGGCTGTAATTATGATTTTATATTAGTAAGAGTCAAAAAGATGAATTTGATATAAAATTGGGGTTTGTGGGATAAAATATACATCAAGTTATCTTACTTTGAAATTTTTAGTGGCTATTTTATAATTACTAAAACTTCAGGGGGGTTAAGTTCATTTAGTGAAATTGTAGATTTTTAAGTATAGTTCCTTTCTTCTTTATAAGACTTTTGATTTTGAACACTTTATAAGGGTTTAAATAGTAACTGCAGGTATTTAGGGTTGAGAAAATATCTCGGTTCTTACAATTGGTCTTGTGATAGATCTTCAAGCATTACTAAAGACTGTGTGTCACCCCGCCTAATTAAATACCGAGTGATCAGTCCTTTATTAAATTATAATCAAGGTGAACGGTTGGTTCATTCTTAGCATCACTATCGCAAAGATAACTTTTTCAATTTAACACCATAATTGATTAAGCTAAGTGACAAAACCATTTTTAAGGCATCAATTTCCCAATTTCAATTAATACCAATATTTAAAACTTTACATAATTCATAAATTAAGAATCACCCAACAACTATACTGGAATAAACAATCCAAATAATTAAACATCCAACTAATTGATTCCAACATTAAAACTTAAAGGAAAAACATCCTGACAGTAATAAAACCCGAAGTATAAATACTGGAAATAAACGAACCACAATATCCGATAAAACAACTGAATAATGGAAAAAGGGCGACACATGCCCAACTGGATAAAATAGTACTAGAAGTGGAATACAAAAATGAGTTCGTCTAAGCAAGAGGCCTGCAACTCCCACCTAAGCTGCAGCGTGTTCCATTCAAAAGATCCTATGCAAGACGCCCATGTGGCTGGGCACCTGTAATATATACATATATACAAGAGAGAAGAGAAAATAGGAAATGGGCCAGAGCCCGATTATAAAACAGTTTAAAATTAGTTTAGTAAGTATTTAAAATGCTTACCGGCTAACGCAACCAACATATTAGTGCGACACTCCTTTGAGAAATTCTCACCTCTCTTCTAATGTGCACACCTATCGCACTAATATTCCCAGCAGTTTATCTTATCTTAAGTTACTCGTAAGGTTTCATGACGACAATTTCAAATGTTAAGGAGGTTAATTTTATTTAACAACAAAGTTCTCACATAAGCCTTATATGATTATAAAGTTTCTCGGTAATATAACATACTTTTCAAACACTTATATCCAAGTTGAAATAATGATTAGTTCCCAAATTTCAGATTTAATATATATATATATATATATTAAATACACATATAATATATATATTCTAATAGCACCCCACATAAAATTTATGGTGCGGGCATACTCTGCTATCCAGTCCCCGTATCACTCGTACTAAGGGAAATAGTAGTTCGGAATCACTCTCGAATTGTATTAAGATAAAACACATACAAAATGAGGCTAAGCATAGTTCCAAGTCAATAAGAGGCCAGCACATACCCTCACGTCTCTTAGGAACATCTGACTATCGATCCGATAGCCTGTACCAAGGATTCCTATGTTCTAGGGTACGAGTCAATATCCCTCATAAAGGTCCCATCGAGATAAGACTGTCCCAGCGTGGTAACCTCAGGGATAGCAAGTAGCGCGGGCATGATTTTTACACGTATATAGTATATGCATAAACATAGGCATATATGTATACTACTATTTCCATATCAAATTTAGGTATACCCTCACGACCCATACTTATGATATTTATCCTTATTATTTAGTTATCACGTATAACGGTTTATTTCTTATTCTTATTCATGGGATTATTTCAACTTACTACGTAACACTCATGGATTCCTATCTCTCCAAGTGTAATTTCAGTAGGTACTCATTTATTTTACAACATAACTTCCTTACGAGTCTCACCCTTTAACACAAGTTCCCATTGTACCTTATGTGTAAAACACACCCGTGAAATGCTAATCTCGTCTTACATCAACGGTTCCATATATTTCTAAAGTCCTACTGGTCTTTTTTATATCCCAAAATGTTTTAACATTAATATTCAAGAATGTCTAATCATTTAAGTTGGAATGAACTATTAAAAAATACTATGAGTTATACAGGAGGGGTCGATCGATCGATGGCAGGTGTTCGATCGATCAAATCATCGATCGATCGATGCTCTAGGGTCGATCGATCGATCAAGCAGGTATGGCAAATCTGCAGAATTTCCAGTTACGGGTTTCCTCTTCCAAAACCATCCAAAACGATATATGTGACTACCAAACTCCAAATAATTTATACTACAAGTAATATAACCTCAAATAAGTGATTTCCTACGTCAAGCATGCGAATTTTCATCATGAATAATGAATTAAAAGGGCATAATCCATAAAAACATCAAGAACCCTTATATATCTTTTGTTTAGTTTTTTCCCATTCTTTTACCAGATTTCATACTCTTTATTCACTGAAATTTCATGGTTCAATCTCTACATATGAATTGGGTTTCTAGAATACATCTATTTCTCATATAACATGCGAATTCTTGTTTTTTCTCAAATCTCCAAAATAGGTTTTTCTTTTACCAAAACTAGTCCTAATCAAACCTAGGCTAATATTATTAGAGAATTAACTGAAATAGAGCAAGATAGATACTTTCCTGAGAATTCTTGGTTCACATTTGTGGATATATTTGTGTGGTTGTGATCCTCGTTGCACGATTTATTGTTTGGTAGCGACGGCGGTGCAATTGGTGAAGTTCTTAGCCTAGAATCATTGGAAAACCTCTCTTCTTCCTCTCCTATAGCCGTCTTTGGTTTATGGATGATTCTAACCCTAGAAGATGACTCTTTCCATCTGATATACCCTTAGAATTTTCATGGGTTTTCATGCCTAAAAATGTAAAATGTCCAAAACACCCTCCCGGGGTGTTAATTAGGCCTAAAAATGCCCCGAGACCCAAACTAAACCCCCGGGTACATTATTTTGACTATCTCGACCCTTCCGGGCACATTGACGCATTCAAAATGACCATACGTGTAACTTATTATTTACTTTTAATAGTCCGAATTAAATCCCGAAACGACACAAGCGCGTCTCGATAAATTTCCAAAATTATCAAATTAGATTCTCGTGATAATTTTACTAATCATAATTACACCACTTACTTTACCCATAAAGAAACTTATAAAAAAAATAATTACTAACTCCCATCACGCTAGTAAGTATTAAATGATTTTTCGGATTAATATTAATTTAATATCTCTAATTAAATTTAATAAATCCCCAAAATTAAAAGGCATAAAAATACGGGGTATTACAGACTGTTGAGAAACATGAAGCCCATGTTTCCCAAATCGATAAAGATCTTGAACATGATTGTGAGGTTAAAGTCACCTTAGAGGATACATCCAAGAAAGTTGGTAAGATGTTCATAGGTCCCGCTTTACGTTTTAAAGAGAGACGTGACATAGGTTATGAGGGTGCATCGACTTCTAATAATCTGGTTTCCAAGTTTTTATTAGATCCTTTTGGGCCTCCACCTAACCTACCAAGGAGAACTCGTCTAGATGTTTAAACCAAAGTCGAACCAAAAAAATATATGTTCACACCCATTGCAAATGAAGAGATCACCTAAGGGAGTTTTGCTACAAGCTAGGAAGATTCTCTCACACAAATTCTCCTACACATTACCATAACGACCTTGCTAGTCTTAGAGAGAAAGTTGAGGTTCTAGTCACTACATCTAAATTTTTAATGGAAGAATTTCAAAGGATGTTTATGCCTCACGAGAACACTTCTAACACAATGACCAGTACCAACAATGATAAGGGCAAGCAAAAGGTTACTACCTCCCGGGTACTTAAAAATGATGAAAAATCCCTTGTTGTTCATATTACTATTAAGGTTCATGATACTTCTCAATGTTAATTTGATAGTGGGTGCTCTAGGCACATGACCAGTAATTAGTCTTATTTTACTAACCATGTGGATGACAAGGAAGGAAAATTAACAGTTGTATGTAAAAATTATCCATCTACGTGGACTAATGAGGAATGGAAACCTATCGTTATACGTGACTATCCTTATAATACTTAGTTTATTGGTCGGATTTAGAGACACTTGGTAGGCCAACAGGCCGACCAACCTCAAGAATACGAACCATTAAGAATAGCAAGAGTCACTCGAATGGAATAGACAACAACTTTTGTACATGCACCGGTGAATATCAACGGTCTTATTTATTGTATATAGATTCAAATGCCTGATAATATAAAGACATTCCATCTCTTAGGTTCCTAACTGCATAAATACATGATCTCCCTTAGCTCAAAGGGAGAATTCCATCAGGAAAAAACATACTCAACTCCGAGCTTTTCTCATAGATGAACCACTTTAGAAATATGTTTATTATTTACTTGTATTTCTTGATCATCTTTATTTTATATGTGATTATAAATTTAGACCCACTCCATTTGTAGACATCAATAGTCACCTTTGAGTATGGGAATAGGTCTAGAATATTAGACGAGGATGCATGGAGATTTTTTGATTTTTTTTATGTATTATAATAGAATTTTATAAGAAAAATGTTCATTTTTATCTTTATTTTTAATATTTTGGAGGATTAAGATAGGTGAGTGTTCGTTCCTCAGTTTGGTGGATTACATTGAGTGAGAGTGTGTTACTCGTGCTCTTTCTTCATTTCTATTTAACCCGGTGTCATAATTATAGTTGCTCATCATTTTTAACTTTCAATCCACCCGTTGTTAAGTGGAAAATTGATGTCCCAATACAACCCATACTAAGAATATCCAATATTACATGATAATTGATGCCTAAAACTAGACAAAACTAAAATGCATTCTTTTTTAATATTCCGCATAAAAGAAATTTCAAATTGCTTGTTGTGCACAAACTTTCAAAATTAATCATTACTAGTATTATAAATTTAAAACTCAGACAAAAATATTTTACTATAGCTCATAAATAAAGTAGATATCCTAAAATATATATTCTTTATTATAGTCCTTGGATGGTTAATAATTTATTTTTGAATTAGTGTCCCACATGAATTCTATTTTTTAAATAAATAAAAGACCTCATTGAAACATAGAAATAAGATTCTTTATTCAAAGTAAAAATGGGATTCAATCTCGTTGATAAACTAAGATTTAACGTATAACATAAGTACGTGTTTTGAAGTTTATTGTTTAAGTGCCCATTAACTGCGTCGATAATTTGGATGAAATAATTTTCAAGACGAACAATGTTATTTTTTTTATTACAAAAAAATCCAAAATTTGTTGTTCGAATGTTTTATTTTTTAATTTGTGTTTTGTCACTCAACTAATTATAACTATTTGTCAATTAATTTTTCATAAAAAAAAAAAAATTAGGTTTAATTTATGTTTTGAGTGTATTTTTTAGCAAATCAAGCCTCTTGGCTCATTTGTATAAGACTGCTACTAGAATGGTGTTGAGGTGGATTGAGTTTGGTCTCCAGTTCGATCCCCGACACTGTAAAAATAATCCTTGGGCAAGCGGAAGCCACGAACCGCGAATGGGGAATAGTCGAGGTGCGCGCAAGCTGGCCCGGACACCTCATGATATGCTACAAAAAAAGTGTATTTTTTAGCTCAAGAACATTCGAGAGAAAGAAAGTGAAGTTTGTAGATCATCAATTGAATATTGTTTTCATCAAAAGTAATTATTTATTCTTATGAAAGATTTTGGTTTCACAATGATGATTAATAACTCAATGAGAATGTGTGTGGCAAGTTAAAAACTAAAGAAAAACGAATCGTTTTAAAAAAACAACAAAGAAAGATTCTAGCATGACTAAACAAGATTTAAGAGAATATAAAAACAATATGTGAAAATAATGAAGTAGTTTTAAAATACAAAAAGGTAAATATTTGGGGCATATATCAAATAGTCCCTCGAACTTTTTTAATACTCGTTTAGACCAAGCTTTTTTATTTTGCACCAAAACGTCATGCACCATGCCAAAAACGCTTTACCATGCCGCTGACGCGGACCTTTAAAAATAAGTGAATAAGAGACTTTTTTATACAAAATAAAACGCTTGGACTAAATGTGTATTAAAAAATATTTGAGAAACTTTTTAATATTTGTTCCTAAATATTTTATAAAATACGAACTCACCTCACCCCTCTTGGGATATTTTCGCCCGACATCTACGTTATCTATAATGATGACTCGAGCCACCACCTTGGATGTTACTAATTCATAATGGAAAAGTTATTTTCTATAAGTCTAATAGTTTTGGCCACGCAAGCATAATTGTACCTTGAAAATTGAAGGCAATATTTGTATGGGATTTGTGTGATTCATATCATTACAGGATTTTATGCATTAATTCACCATAAGGAATTACACATTAGACAAAGTAGGTGGTTATATGTTATCATGTGCAATTATAGTTCCATCAAGCATTCCCATAAACGTATATAGAATGACAAGGCATATGAACACTTGGAGAGATTCGTAGTAAATAGGGAATGGGGTTTCTAGATTTAGTGTTAAAGAATATGCATGTGCACATAATATGTAAACAACATTGGTTGAGGTAATAAGAATTGCTCGGACCGTGGAGCCAAAACTATCGAAGGTCTGGGAGCAAGTGGAAAAGGTCAAGAGGAATGCCTTTTGTATTGATGATCATAGAACCTTGAGGTTTTTCTCCTGATTATGTGTACTAAATGAGGTGTTGTAAGGATCCCAACTACCCTAGTTTTCAATTCATCCGGGAACTACCCTAGAGAGGAAGGTTGGTGGAATAACATAAAGAGATAGGTTGTGAACTTAATAGACAAATGTTTGGTGTGCCAAAAAGCTAAAGATGTGCATCGAACAGCAGTAGTGTTGCCTATTCCAGAGTATTAGTGGGAAAACACCTTAAATTACTAGGTTGTAGGGTTGTTGAAGACTAGTAGGGAAATAAATTTCATTTAGGTTAATATGGAGCAGTTGACTAAATATTACACAGTTTTTAGATGTGAAGATCTCATATTGTCTAAAATTTATATCAATGAGCTTGTTAGAATTCGTGGTTGCTATTATCTATTATTTTAAACTGCAACACCAAATATACCTAAAGATTATAGAAGAGTTTTCATAAATAAATGAGGTCACCACTAGACTTCAATAAAACTTTTCATATAGAACCATTTCGCCTTTAGAGGATATGTTGAGGTATTATGCCTTGGAGTTACGTAGATGCTAAAAAGACCACTATAGTACAAATATATGGATGGCAAGTAAAGATTTGCACAGATTATAAGGCGGACGGTATTTTGGAAATTGTGCCCTGATGGTATTTCCCAGGCAACAATGTTGTGGTCGCTGCGTAGAATGATACTTCACAGGAGAGAAGTTTAATGTCTTTGAGATATTAATTTTTTTGATATTTTGAATTTTGATTGGTTAATAGTGTTAGTGGAGTCTGTATCATTTATGAAAATGGATTTGTGCCAATGATATTGACCAATGAAATGATGAAAACGTCGCGATTTCAGATAGAATTTTTGATTTAATTAACACAGGGTTCACGAGTACCAATACTAAATTTGTTGCGATTAAATAGGAAACATTAAGATATTGAAAACTACCTTAAACTAATTTTTTATTGACACCCACGTGTATTTTACTAAAAAAATAAGTTTGTATAAGAATACGATGTTTCATATGTATATCACCATAACCCAGGAACGATGTTTGACACAAGTTTACCAATTTTACAATTAAAAAAAATCCAAATTGAATTATGAAAAAATAAGGTGGACATTGTCATTTATTGTAATACCCCATATCTTCTATGCATTATTTAAATATAATAATTAATTATGTGTATTTTTTGTGACATGAAATGTTACTATTTATCAAGGTTCTAAAAAACGCGGGGGAGTGATCGAGGCGTGGAAGCCAAGCCTTAATCTTTAGAAGCATAGGAGTAAAAAGACATGAAAAGACGTTTATGCGTTCTTAATATATTTTAATATTTTTTAACCATAACATGGCTATTAAAATACTAAAATTATACATATCATAAAAATATGTCTGAATATTTGCAAATTAAAATACTATTTGACTATTTTGGATGAGATAATGGTCCGGTTTCTAAAAAATTTATTTAAAAGGCGATATCGTTTCACTAAAGCATTGTTGTTTTTAAAAAAAATGCGTCTTAAAGGTTTTACCAAGAATAAGGCGTAAAAAGCTTAGAGCGGAGGGTTTCTCCCAAGCCTCAAACCTATGCGTGCCTAGGTGGAGCCTAGGCGGATTTTTTAGAACAGTGTTATTTATATTTAGATGTATGATATTATTAATAATTGGAATTCGATTTAATATACGACAATTCAATAATTAATATTTGGATTCATATCGGATAAATAGTAGTTTGTTTAGTATCACGTCTCAGCTTGGCTTTTGGGATGTTTAAAATGTTCATTCCCATTGACTTGGTAAACAACTTGAGAAGTGTGTTAGACCATTTAGAAGGTTATTTGGGGTCATTAAGATAGGGCTTAAATGGGACCCAAGACTAATTTGATGGAGTAGGTATATAAGGTTCGAATACTAAAGTAAAACACATTTGAGGTTTGAGAGAAACCCTAAAGGCTAAGAAATGGATAGGAACCAAGAGAAAAAGAGGAATTAGGGGATTTTGGGATGGATTCCTTAATCAATTCACGAGGCTAGTCTATTTAGAGTTTTGTTTTAATTGTTTTTGTCTTATGATAATTATATTCATTGAAGTCTAAACCTAATCTATATTAAAATCTAATTTGATAAGATTTATTAGTTAAATTGGTACTTAACTTAAATTTTACTATAATCTCGTTAATTGCATAATTTGAAATGGGGTAAACTCTCCATGAATTCGAGTTAGGTTTGATATATAGTTGTTAAAAATTGGTTATATGTTGTTAATCCATCAAAATTCCCATGTTAATTGAATAATCACGTGTAAGACTAAATCAATTTAATGAGATTTTATAAAACTAGTGTTCTTATGTTTAATCAGACATTTAACCTTTAAATCAAAATTAAGTTTGTATATGATTGTTAGAAATAGGTTTGGATTGATGTTGGGACAATTACATATGAAGGAGGTTAGGTTTGAATCTAATTTAGGAGCTTGCAATAACTTAAATGTTTTTTTTAAAAGTTAAATGCCATAAGGAATAATATGTTGCATAACTGATATAGTTGATCAATCGACCTCCGATAGCCGATTGTTCGACCTCACCTATTTGGCCGAAGAATGGGCTAAAGGGTTGCTTAGGTTGGAATTCAGGGCATAGGGTTATGTTAGGTTGGACTTCAAGCTGTTTATACTTGAAGAAATGAGAGTATATTATTAGTTTGAGGTTATGGTTTGGATGTTAGAAAGTTGGGTAGTTTGACCTCGTTGGATTTGTATGAGATATGTGTTTTACATCCAAGAGTAGGACGAATTATTTTATTGACAGTTGGAAGCTTACAAAATTAGGTTAGATGGTAGTGTTTGATAGGGTCTTAGTAGATATTATTGGGGGTTTAATCCTTTAGGGAGACTAGGATTAAGAAAATAACTCTAGAGTGAGGTAGTTAGTAAATTCGATGTTCTTATATAAGTTAGGTATGTGATATTACTTACATGCGAGCTTAGAAAACTGGGTTAGGATTTTATGAGTTGGGTTATAGTGATTATGTGTGGTTCTAGGATAAGTTAGTTGTGAGACTATATTTGAATTTGAGGGACTTTGGAGGGATGTCACTATAAGTCGATTATGGTAACGTGTAAGATGATTTAATAGTGATATTATATGCAACCTAGTAGAGTGGGTCGGTTTGTGTTATTTTCTTTACCCCATTATTGAAGGATTATATTTGTTTGCGTGCCTTATATGCAATACATACCTAGTATTGATTACTCGTGGTATACGTTCTAGGGAGGATATCCTTATAGGGAATGTACGAGGCTGATCGCGATGGAACCTCAGTGATCGAGATGGGATTTACCTTGGCCATTTTACTATGGTCATTTCGGGTTAATTTACCCGTGGTAATAAAACTGGGTGATATTTCATATAGTTTCGGTATGGGTCCATATTATTGGTGTAAAGGTGTGAAGATTATCCATTGTTAATATTTAGGGGTATAGGGTTGGGATGACTTATAACTCTGCCTAGCACGTGAGAGAGATCTCCAAAGGAATTAGGATAGGACTTTATAATATGCGGGTGCAATAATAGCCCATTTACTTGTACGTGCTGGGGATGTACTTATAAGTGGATGTCAGACGAAGATACTGTCTTTCTACTACTATATGTGATTATGTGTTGTTTTACCAAAGATATCTGATTAGTTTATGTAATATACTAGAGATGTATATGACCTATACGCTGATGAATTATGATTTATTTATAACATATACTAGATATGTATATATTACATTAGTGGCGTGAGATAGCCCTACATATAGACTTGAGATATATGATTAGAGATAGTTAGTTCGTGAGATGTACTTTAGGTATAAGATTATTGTACGATATTTTACACACACACACACACACACACACACGCGCGCGCGCGCACACGCACACATGAATTTGGGATTAGAACCGCATGTCATTTTAGGTTGTGGGGTTAGGTAACTAATAACTTAAAATCCACTTAAGGCGAGAGGAAGATGTGTAGTTATATTTAGAATAAATTAATTTGAAATCTTATTCTACATAAACTTGTTCTTTATGACGTTGCTATATCTATTTTATAGGTCTTAGGTTGTCGTGATGTTGTAGACTTGGGTGATCGTTAAAGGAGTATCTCTAGCGACGTTCTAAGACTCATTCCTAAAAAGTATAAGTCAATATTTTTTGCTTATCAACTTATTATATTCATTTACATTTTAGCAGGGAGTTGCCTTTTACTTTAGTTTACCCCACTAAGAGACTATATATGTATTTAGAGATGGATTTTATATTATTGATATTATATTTCAGAGTTGGTTTTATTTATCATGGAAGATATTTGCATCAAAGATTTTGTAGTTGTTTCTATAGTTGTACATCTATTTAGTTACTTTTCATTCAGTTTTGTCATTCTCAGAATGTTAACATAAGTTTTTTATTCTTGTGATTTTGGTATTAGACATGATCAATCAATTTATAAATTTTATTGGGTGCAAAATCTAAGTCATTTACCTTCATCCTAAAATGGCATTATCAATTTTTTGAACATGTATAAGGTAGGAATGAAGTTGATTATGTTTGGTTATTGAATTTTTAGAATAAAACTTGTGGAATAAACTCTTGAATTAAGATTCAAAGTATGTTTTGTCAAATGGATTAAGAAAATACATAAAGCATGGGTGTTAAGTATACACATACTCTTATAATCTTCATCTTTGTTTATTTTTTGAAACAATACTGAAAACAAATATTTGAAGTATCTGAGAAAAATCTGTTAACCTCGAATATAATGACATAGTCTGGCAAAAACCATAAAGAAGGACTAGATAAATATGAATAACATCTTAAGAATTCAACAAGTCCAAAACTTAAGCTCTTGTACCCATTTATGGTTATATACTATCACCCTACATCACAATACTAGTGTAAATCTAAAAGATAACAAACAAATGTACTCATACAAATCATGAGATATAACATTTTTAAATTCACATAATCACATAAAAGGCATATTCATATATGTAACAATTATATCTAAAATAATATTGTTATTTTGTTCTTCACTCCCTATAAATATACTCAAGTCTCATTTTTACATGAAATGTTTCACAATGACCCCCCTTGAAGTAAACCTTCTCACCCCCTGTCATGGAATTCACAAAGTAAAGATAATCAAACTAGGAATTAGGTTTATTAGGAACACAATAAAAAACATGATGTTGTATTCACTTTGATAGAATATATCCATAAGAATTGAAGTACAAACTAATTAAACTCATATAACATATCAAGATAAATTGCTAAACTTGAGTATGAGCATGATGATAATATATATCGCAACAAAGATAACTAAAAAAAGATCCAATAGCGCAACATTTATTACCACCTTTCCATATATAACCACAAACATATACAAAAGCAACAATGTATTATCACAATCATACTAACTCTGTGAAAAAAAAACACCAACAGTCCTAGTGGAACACTAAACGTCAAGTGAATGATAAAATATAATTATCACAATCACCGTCATCGTTATTGCTGACATCATAACCAACTGGATTCGATTTGACTATATTTTTCTTAATCTTATAATTGGAAATTTTCTTCTTTGGAACTAATGGGGTGTTGTCCTTCTCTTAATCTTCACTTCCATGTTAATTTTTCTCTCACTCGTTCTTCTAATTCACCTTATCTTTCGACCTTACATCAATATCTTCTTCTTCTTCTTCTTCTTCTTCTTCTTCTTCCTCCACCTCCTCCTCCTTAGGGTCGTCTTTCTTTAACTCGATGCTAAAGTAAAAATCCTTAATAGAAATATCATGAATATATTTTCCTAATTACGTGGTCTTCTTAGAGTGGGATAATATAGCTAATATAAAGTACTTATGATATTTTAATATTGGATTCTAATTTCAACAATCTTATGTAAAATAAGAATTAGAAAGAAAGAAAAACCATAATTTAAATATGCCTAATAAGAATATTGTGGAATGGTTGGGCAGGTTCTCAGGAGAAGGTTTCTGAAGACGACTTAGGGGAAGACTGAAAATAGGTCTAGTTGGATCTTTTTAGTGTGGTATATGAAGTACTAAGAGCATCTTAAACAACAAAAGACCTAATTTATTTTGCAGTATCTACATTATCTTGAGGAGTAACTTCATTCTTTAGTTAAAACTGAAACTTTGTTTAATTTTTCCATCACCAAAAAGACATTGAATGCACAAGAGAATATATAAGCAATGAATTAAAGTTAAGGCATAAAAATAGAACTTTATTCTTTTAAATAACGTCGCACACTTATTGTACTAACACCATAAGGGTGAATTACATTTTATTCTCAATACGAAAAATAAAGTAGGTCATTGAAAACTTCCCCTCCTTGCTCCGATCTTCTTTAGTCTCCACACATACAATTAAATAAGCAAATATGCGGCTCGTGTATGTTACAAAAAGGGAGGAGGGACTATCCTCTTTCTCTTGGAACATCTGGAGAAAAAAGGAATTAACATAAATATGCTAAGTAGATTTTACCCATTTTATAACAAGGTATGTGTAGATAGAATCTTGGAGTGTGTATTGAGTTTTCTTTTTACATACAATCACATAATAATAATAATAATAATAATAATAATAATAATAATAATAATAATAATAATAATAATAATAATAATAATAATAATAATAAAGTCAAAGAATTGAAGTTGACAATCCCATACTCATTAGATTTCAAGGGGGTATTGAAAGAAGCGAAGTGTCATCAATATAAACAATTTATAATCAACCCAAAACCTTTGAAAAAAATAATCATTTAGGCACACATTTAAAGTGGCACTCATTCATATGTGGTAATAATTCAGTCTCTCAACATATGAGACCTTAGGACAAGTAGAAAAATTTCTTGGCATAACACAACAATTTACTCCCTAGTTAATATTGATGCTTCTTTCAATAAATAATATGCACAGAGATGCAAGGTGAACTAATTAAATCATTACCATGATTTTTATGAAATCAACTATTAGGTAATAAGGATTAGCTCTGATCCGATTGATCATAATGTAAAAAATAACCAATGATATAATAACATAGAAGTATGGTAATTTCTACACATGGTTAGAATCAATGGGGCTATGATAAAATGATATCAATACAGTTAGACAAATATGAAAAAATTACTATTAAAAAGGTCAAAAAACCCTACTTAAACGTATATGGAACGGTCTAAGCATGATCAAAATAGGAGATCAGGAGGAGTTGATACTTTATTATACGTACACAAATATTATATTAGATAATAATGCTGGATTTGATAAAATTATAACAAAAATTATGTTTATGAAAGTATAAGGGGTTAATTTGTAATTATTTTGGGATTTAATATCTAAGTCTTAAGGTCGAATTCAAAACTTGGGGCAAAAGACTTTTTGACTCAAAATCTATCAAAGTACTTGTAGAGAAAAATTGGGGTTAAAATTCTAACTTTAAAAATTTAAGAGGGGTCAATTTGCAAGTTAAGGTATGTATTTGTAACCTAAACCCTAATTTTTTGTAACTTGGGCTAGGCTTGACCAAACATGGTCTTACCTTATACCATTTTCATCTGAAAAATAAAATAAAAATATTGGAAAAAATCAAAAAAATTTGATTGGCCATTCGCCCTCATGCGCTTGGTCAATGGTTTTGATAGAAAAGTTAATCTTTAACCTCTCGACAGTTGAGGTAGGGTTTGAAAAACTTTGACCATGCATAACTCCTGATTTTCTAAACCATGTGAGATGATTCCTGAACCAATTTGAACTAATTTTCACAAGGAATCCAAAAATATAAGTCTCGTGGATTGAGTTTCAGTATTCATCGAGCTACAAAATTTTGTATTTTTCAAAAAATTTGACCACACTTTCAAATATTCACTAAATATGACAAAGGTTTGTATGGACATGGTTTTATTTATGCTATCATAAGGAAGCATTTGGATTTGGTTTGAAGGATTGAGGTGGTCTGGTTGTGGAGAATTTGAAGTTTTTATTTTTTGAAACAGAAAACACCTTCGAGCAATTGAGGCTCAAAAGTTATGATTTTTCACAAACGATCAATGTATTGTAGCTCCTGAGTTCATAAGTATCCGTTTTCTCACTTTAAAACTGATTTACAATCAAGAAATCAAATTTCACCATTAAATCTCAAGTTTTAATGGAGTTTTTTTTGTTTCTTTTAACATAAGTTGTTTTGGACATAAAAGCTTTGATGTTTGGATTAATATGAGCTTACTCACAACATAAAAAACTATTAGAATTAAAAGAATGAAGTTTAACACAAAAAAAATAAAATACTAGTTTAGAGGAAAATTTTGAATTTTAAGTTGGCTCAATCGAAAAGTTTTGTTGCTTCTAGTCGTGGGGGATTTATAGTATAGGATGAGAGGAGTTTATTGGACCAATTTGGAGGTGTATTCCTCCATTTTTTAAGAAGGTAAGAATGTGAAAACTTGAACTTCACATGGTTAGATGGTGTAAACATGATTTTTTGTCTTCTACTTCCGATGTGGAGGCTGAAGTGGTGAGGGGGAAATGTGTAAATATGAAATATTTAGGTTTCAGTCATTAGTTTGAATTTTCTATATTTATCTAACATTATATATTGTATTTTTATAAGTTTTAGGTTCATTTATATAATTTAATGAAAATGTAAGGGTTGGGGATGTAAATTGTAATTAGTTGGAGCCGAGAGATTTGATTTAATGTAAGGGTTGGGGATGTAAATTGTAATTAGTTGGAGCCGAGAGATTTGATTTAATATAAGGTTTGGGTTTAAAGATTATGTATAGGTCAAGTTATGCTCGTTTGAAAAATTCTAGGGGTATTTTGGAAATTTTAATACTGCAAGAGGTACTTGTGTAATGAAGTGAAGTTATGGGTATGGTAGAGTAGTTTCCATCTTTGTTAGGATATTTTTGAATTTGAATACTCCATAAGGGGTATAATGGGAGTTGTAGGTAATAATGAATATTAATTAGTTCAGTTATGAAGTGTGGATGTTACAATCTACATGCCTACTCGAATTTTACCTTCAAAGAGATTCTGATATTGTTCTCTCATTGCTTGTTCACATTCCCAAGTAGCTTCTTGTTGATCACGTTATTCCCA
This sequence comes from Sambucus nigra, assembly GCA_949130495.1. NCBI lineage: Eukaryota > Viridiplantae > Streptophyta > Magnoliopsida > Dipsacales > Adoxaceae > Sambucus > Sambucus nigra. The sequence continues at coordinate 74,270,743 of OX422210.1, read as the reverse complement.
AAATATCTTAACTAAGGGAATTTCTTAATTTTTTTGAGAATTTTCACCCGATGGTCTAAAATTTGGATATGGATTTCTTCAAACTCATGGTTAAGTTGTAAAGAAATTTCTTGCCATGTAATGACATGGGAAGGGACTATACTGGCGTGACTCAGATACATGGAATATATTATAGATATTGGAAAAATCCACTAGTAATTTTAACTGATATGCTACAAATCCAATACGTTTAGAAATAGTGAAAGGTCCAATATATCTCGCTGTTAATTTTTCTTTCTTTCCCAAACGTAAAATTCCCTTTCGAGGAGAAACTTTTAGAAATACTTGGTCACGATTTTAAAATTCCAAGGGTTTCCAATGATGATCGACATAAATTTTTTAATGATCTTGGGATGTCTTCAGTCTCTCTGATTTATTGTATCTTATTAGTGGTTTCTTGGATTATTTCAGGATGAAATTGTTTACTATACTCATACCTTCGACGTATGTCGAACGATTTCCCCTGCATTGTACTACTTGAACGAACTCACGATGGGAGGTATATAGCAGAGAACTCGTTCACATATATCGATTATATCTAAATTTTCTCTCATGTGTACTGTCCCCACGAGTTATATAGTGAGGCAATTCATGTACACTCAGGTATATCAAATGGCTTATCCACGAGTACCGATGAATGATTTCCCTTATAGGCAAGAGGTATATCGTGGAAGTCATGCCAAATGGGGGAACCCTTAAACTAACCCAACAATTGCATAAACATCATATAGGTGTTAAACCTAGGACACTCATATTTAGTGTACTAGTTACGATAAGAGACTGTATCAAAATTTCGAGTCGACATACCACCCAAATTTTTGCACGACTTTGCCAGTTTTTTTCAAAGTAGGACCCCGTCCGTGAGCCTGAAAATAAGTCCAACCATGTCTTACATATTTTCAAACCCTATTTTTCCAGGCCCGAGCCCTGTCCGACATTTTTCTGCATTTAGGCAAACCTAATACAAGTGAAAACCTAATAATAACATTAATAATAGTCATGCTGAGATTCCCCTCCTTTTCCCTTCCCTTTTTAAAAATACCAAAAACATTTTTTCTCCACCTTCTAAAATACCAAAAAATTTCTCCCTCTTTCCTTTAAAAATAAATTCAAGCCATTTCCCCTCTCAGGTCGATCACATACCCAATTTAGGCCTGGCTCTTTATTAGCTTCTTTCTTCCATCAAACTTCCCTGAAGCTCTGTCGGTTCTTCTGCTACTTTATCTGATTTTGGGATTTACCTTCATGATCTCTTCGTGGAGAACACTGACCAAGCATCGAATCTGTAGCCTGATCTGATGGCCATCTTAGCCCAGCTCAGAGCTAAGATTAATAACTTTTAAATCAAGGTCCATGAAATGCAGCGGCACCAGGACCAGATTCTCGAAGAACCTGAGGTTCTCTTTCCTTGTACCATGGGTTTTCCCACTCCCGAGCCTATCAGAGTCCCAAAAGAGTATTAGTATGATCCGCATGCCCCAGTTACTAGTGTCCCACCTCTAACTCAACTACTTATTATGAACCTTATCTAGCCAGGGGCTAACCTGCCAGTACCCACGACTCCCAAGGATGAGGAACTAAACAAGGTCAAGGAAGACCTCAAGCTGTTGTCGAATAAGTTCGACCAAGTCAAGATATCCATAAACTACATGGAGTACACCTATATGTCTCTCAATATTAAAGTGAGACTTCTAGAGGGGTTCAAGATGCTATACATCAATAAGCTTGGGGGAAGCAGATCCCCAAGTGTTCACCTTCGAAGCTATTACCGAGCCATGACCCTCCTTGGTGCCTCTAAAGAGATAATAGCCTAAATATTCCAGCAAACCTTGAAAGAAAGTTCCCTCGGGTGGTTTTTATCCCTCAAAGAATCCAGAATTCGTGGTTGGGAGGATGTCATATGAGAATTTATATCTCTGTACAAGTAAAATGAGGAGCTAGTGGTTACACGTTGAGATCTAGAGCTTCTTAAGCATAACCCTGGGGTAAGAGTTAATGGCTTCATAGGAAGGTAGAGAGAGAAAGATGTTATCATGACTAGCAGACCCTCCGAGGAAGAACAAGTTAGTATCATAAAGAGTCAGCATCATGGGAGGACATTATTACCCATACTTTTGAGCCCTTCAAGAAGCTGGTGTATAAATTGAGGAAGACATTACCAAAGTCAAATATAAGCCAAAGCAAATGATCGGAGAATTCACTCCCCATAAGTATGAGAAGCCCACCAGTGCTACAGTCTCAATCATCTACAATTTCTCCCAACCTGCTACCTCTTGGGCACCGAAACATCGCCTCAATCCTACCAAAATAGATTATAATGAGCTCCATGCTCCCCTATCCATAGTCTACTAGGCCATGATGAGCCGAAACCTCATCAAAACATTGGACCCCTATCCATTACCAAATCCACTCCCTAAAAACTTTAAGCCCGATGCCCGTTGTGATTTTCATGAGTGACATACTACCTACCAATGTTTTCACATTAGGAATGTGATCCAAGGCCTAATTAACGGGTTATCATCACCCACTAGCTAATACTAAACCTAATACCACTCATAACCCACTTGCAACCCATACAAATGCCATCTTTCTAGAGAATGACCCAGAATTTGACCCATCTACACAAAACATACCCAATAAAGCACCCATCATACCTATAATCTCACCTAAACCACTCAAGGTTTGCCTATATTTTCTCCTACACCCTGCATGCTTCACATGTCAAGCTTTGTCACTCTTTCCAAAGGCCTACATTGTCGCCCATACCCGGTCTGAAGGGAAAGACATGGAATTACCAGTTGTATTGAACCAACTCTTAGAGTGTGGGATGAAATTGCCTGCTAAGATGAATGTTGATTATCGTAAATTCAGTGGTTTATTCATAGAAACTCGAAAGTGGGCTCGGTAATCAGATGAATGGGTGGTACCTGTTAAAGAAGCTAGTCTAGATGATGTGGTACAGATAATAAACGAAGTATTATAATATACAGGTGAAATTTATAGCATTTATGAGTTACTCACTATTTTTAAGCTTTAGGGATGGTTGGTACCTTCACTCCTACACCTCCCCGTTGAGTGGTAATATTTATACGTTGAAAATGTCAAGGTTATTGAATATATTGATTTTTCTTGAAAAGAGGACATAGTCGCCACCATATGGGGGGATGAATTTGATAGTTTAGATGATGAACCCTGCTAAGAAGAATCCAGCCTAATAGCCTACCTGTGTGGAATGATATCCTTCTAAGATCTATTGGGGAAATCAATAAGGTGGCCCTTTAGCCAAAGGTTAATGAATACATGAGGCTCTTGTACTTCCCTGCCTCAATAAATCACATAACCAGGTCAGGAAGACACTATAAAGATCCGATCCCTCGTGTGATGAAGACAAATAAGGGACAGGGAGTTGCCAAAGAACTTCAAATACAAGAAATGACCATTGAAGAGAGTAAAGTCCTTGGCCAACTCAATAAGACCTAAGCTAATATCATCATATAGGAGCTTTTCATGTCCTCCCATTTACACCGACATGCTTTGATAAAACTCATCATCGGGCCTATAGTCCCTCTCCTTCCACCACTCCCAAAGAAGTCGTAAACATGGTTGGGCCCTTGAGCTCTTATAAACTGCATTCTTTTTTCGATGTAGAGATATTGAAGATCATCCCTGATCACAATTATGCCCTCAATATCTCTATTGAAGTGTTGAAAAAATTGTCCCACTTTCGCTTGTTGATAACGGATCTGCTCTTAATATTTATCCTCTCATAACCTTTAATTATTTGGTATTTAAATTCAGTGACCACACTCCTACTTTCACCGCTGTGGGTGCTTACAACAATACTCGTTGATAAGTAATGGGGTCCATAAAACTCGTAATAAGGGTTGACCTTATCAATCCTATCATCGAGTTCCAAGTCATTAACGTACCTGCATGTTTTCTACTCCTTAGCTGTCTATGGATCCACATCATCTGAGGGGTATCAAAAATAAAAATTCTTTGTCAAAGGTCTGGTTATCACTATCTTGGGATATGATGATAGTGTAGACAATGCCAACACTACCAACTCAATCTTGAAAATTAAACATGGGATGAATGACATGATCCTTTTTGGCTTCAGAGTTAATCCACTTCCCCTTTCAATAGGAGATAATTTTAATTACCGAGTCTATTCGGAACACACCCCTCATGACAACATCATTGTGATTCAGATGTTTAAAAACATGCATTTTATGCTTGAAATGTGGCTAGGGAGACACTATCAATGGATCCTTAAGCCCATAGTCCTAAAAAAAGGCCTTTCCCCCATGTGGCTTAGATTATCAGCCCTTATCAGAAGAACTCAAAGAACTCAGGTGACCATGATCGAAAAGAAGCTTAGAATAAGAAAGGAGTGTTTCGAGAGACTCTTTAAACGAAAGGTTTATCAAGGAGGGACAAGACTTCCCTCTATACAAATTCCTCGAACCATGGTATGACCATGTTGATAAGAAGATGAAACCAGGGCTAGAAATCTTCTTTCAAGATAGTAACTCTTGGGTCAAAGACTGCAAACATGAAGTATGACCTCTCATCGAGAAAGTCATGACTGTTATCAAGGATCCCGGGGAATGTAATTTTCAGGACTCATTCAACTTTCAAACACTAGGGTTGTTCTCCGCATAATCAGCTCAGATGTCGCACCGTCGAACCAATTCACTCAAATCAAAGTTGCTGATAAGCCTTTCCTCAACTTGAATGTCGTGCCTATCCAACCTGTTCAGATTTAACCTTACCCTGTTATCTACCATATCCAAGTATTTTCGCTTGATGTTATTATTCCTTTATCTGATATCAATGTAACTGAAACCTATTTTAATGAGATTCTCAATGTTGTTTTTCTCGAAAATAAAATAAACGAAGATTTCGAGTATCTTGCTGTGCCTTACATTAATTGTCTTGATTCTAATAAAACCTTTGATGATGATAATTTTTCAAATGAAAAATTCTTAACTGATCTTAATAAGGAGAATAACAAATAACATAACCGCATTCAAGTTAATGATGATGTGATTTTTGCTATTAATCTCGTTTCTGGTAGCCATCAGTGCGAGATTAGGATAGGGTCCGCCCTTAACAAACATGATCACGCACAATTTTAAAGAAATAATGAAAGAATTTATGGACGTCTTCCCATGGTCCTATGATGACATGCCTGACATTGACCGAGAAATAGCTCAGCACGGGATCCCGATATTCCCAGAATGTAAGTCGATCAAACAGATTTTAAGAAAACTCTTCAATTAATGGTCACTCAAAGTTAAAGACGAAATGGTTAAGAAATTTAATGTGGGTTTCATTCTCATATTTAAATAACCTACATGCCTCGCTAATATCATCCCCATGCCAAAATTGGGAGGAAAAGTTCGCATGTGTGTCAACTATCATGATTTGAATAAAACATCCCCGAAGGATGATTAACCGTTACCCAACTTTGACATGATTGTGGATAACATAGATAACCATTCCCTCAAGTTATTTATTGATGGATTCGCTAGATACAGCCGGATCAAGATACACCCTGACCATGAGGAAAATACCACCTTCATAACCCCATTGGGAACCTTCTGCTATACTGTCATGCCATTCGTACTTGAGAAAGTCAAGGCTACTACCAAAGGACTTCTACAACTATCCTGCACGACCTTATTTATAAATAGTTAAAGTCTATGTGGACGATATAATCATCAAGTCTAGGGCTTCGGAAGGTCACATTCATGCCCTTCGAAAGTTTTTCTAACGACTGCAATAATACCAGATGTGATTAAATCCACAAAAATGTGTTTTCGACATCAAGAAAATAAAACTCTTAGTCAATGAGAAGGGAGTCGAAGCAGACTCTCCTAAGATGAAAGCCATACTTTATATGACACCACAGACGGAGAAGGTAGTCTAAGGATTTCTAGATAAACTATATTACATCAGTCGGTTCATCAACCAAGTGACTTCTATCTGTGAACCATTTTTCACATTTGTCCAAAAGGATTCAAGTAAAGTTTGGAATGAGGCTTGCCAAGAAACCTTTTACTAAATTAAGCAATACCTTACCCAACCTTCGGTGCTTATGCCTCCGTCTCCAAGTTTCCCCATATTCCTATACTTAACCGTCACTGAAATTACAACAGGGGCTTTATAAGACCAATACATTGAAGAATCCCATAAGGAAATAGCTATTTATTATGCCAGTAAAAAAATAGTCAGGCACGAAGTCAACTACACTGGTTTAGAGAAAGCATGTGTCGCCCTGGTCTGGGTCACACAAAAGTTATGGCACTACATGCTTACTTTCCCCATTAAATAAGTATCCCATATGAATCTCGTCAAATATATGCTAGAAAATCCCACTTTATCAAATTGAATGTCCCATTAGTTGTTGTTTCTCGACGAGTTCAATATTGTGTATATCACGCAAAAAGTTATGAAAGGGAGAGTTATTTTTTACTACCATACTAATTATACCATGGAAGGGACCGATGTTTAGGTCTCTGAACCCCCAGATGAAGATATTATTTCCACCTCTCAGGAGGACCTCAGATGGAAAATTTTCTTTGATGGAGATGCTAACAAGAAAGGATACGATATTAGGATAGTCTTGATCTCGCTTGATAACTCTCACACCCCATTGCCATTAAACTAGACTTTTCTTGCACCAATAACATGACTGGGTATGAGGCCTGAACTGTAGGCCTCAAGATCACCCTCAAGAAAAGAATTCGACTCATCGACGTCTACGAAGAATTTGCCTTCATTATCGGTCAAATCCTCAGAAAATGGAGAGTCAAAGACGAGTGTAGAATCGCTACAGCGAAAATATTGCGACTTCTCCAATAAAATCCAACTTTAATTAATCCCAAAATTTAGTTAAACCATAAAACATGCATCTAAATGATTTATCCAATAAAATAAAGCATGGAGGATAAAACGAACAATTTCAGGAAAAATCCCGCAAAGGGGAAAAACCTTTTATTTCACTACAATTTGTAAGAAAATGGCTTACACGGATTACAATGAAATAGGGTGACATACGAAATACCCGCAGGTGTCGGTTTTGATGTCTCGTCTAGAACTTTCCCTTTCCAGGAGGGCAGCAGTGAAGAAGAAGAAGATGGCTCCTCCACAAGTTACGACTGGAATCTCCCGCAGGATCTCCAGGTGGTCAGCAATGAAGAAGAAAATGGCTTCTCCACAACAGTGAACTTTATAAGGACTCCCTCCACAATAGCATGCAACTATTGGTTGTAGAGATCTCCCCACAAAGTATAAACAAGAGCAAAGTATGTTCTTGAAAACCAAAACAATTCACTAAATCATATGGGAGTTTTGTGAATTGAAAACAAAAAGGATTAAAACCCTAAAGGAAGAAGCCTAAAATAATTCTGCTTTTGTAGTTTTCCTATTCGTCAAAACGCTCTGACTTCTTAATGAAAACGTTACCATTTAATGAGTACTTATACAAAAATGCACCGCCTTGAAATTCGAGCTCGTTCGAACGAGAAGCATATGTCACTCGAACGAAGTACGCATGTCGTTCAAACGACATCGCGCGACTACCAATCTCATTCGAACGAGATTCCGATCTCACGCGAACGACCTGGGCCTCAAAATCGAGGTCCGCTTCAAAACTTAGAAAAAATACTCATTCTCAACATCTGACGAAAAAGTCCGCTCCAACACTTAGAAAATATTTTGTAAAAATCTCCTAAAAGCTCTAAGTGAAAAGTAAAGGTATTTAAAACATAACCTTACCAAAGTAAACTTTGCGGAGTCTTGAATGATGAAGAACTTGAGTAATTCGGATCCGTCTTTGATGTCGATGTCTCTTGAATGCTCTTCGATGGTGTAGCGGTATATGACATGATAAATTGATAACGGACATATGAAAATATGTCCTTACATATCTCCCCCTATGTCTATGCCGGTACATACATAAAAAATCCAAATTATCAAAAACCAAAAATGCCTATACAAATCTACCCTCCCATGAATAAATTTGCAAGACCTCAAAACAGTTCTTCAATCATCTTCGTCAAATCTCAAAGATTTTCTCATCAGGATGTGCAACATCCTGATCTTCAATCTTTGTACCTACACACATGAGATAAAGCAAAGACCTTCGTGGCGCATCGAGTTTGAAATGATATAAGAATAAAGCATTAATAATCAAATCTCCCCCATAATGAAAAAATTCCCCCTTAACATGATAATTCTTTCTCCCCCTTTTTATGATGTCCCCAAATTGACAAATAAGAAGAAACAATCAAAACATGGAGTGTCACAATAAAATTGCATAGAAAATATGAATCAATCAACGCGCATGCAAAGGAGTATCCCAAAAACATTCACAAACTATTTTTTTGATTTTTCAATTTTTTCATACAAAAATAGGATACAAAAAAAATCACACCATGGATTTAAACACGAATAACCAAGTTATGGAAATGAAATGTATGGGTGTGAACACATTCGATAGGTAAATAAATTTAATCAATCATATGTGCACGATGCATACGTGTACTCCTAACGAATGAGCATCAAAAGTATCCTTAGGTGTAAAAAATGTTGAATTTAAATGACATCGTCTTAATCAAATCAACAAATCAAAGTCTAAATGATTTCCACACTAATAACGTCTAAAACTATTTAGTGCCATTTCGAGAACTTTTCAAAGGACGTGCAAACCCATTGATATATCCATCCAAAACTCCCTCATATGTAATAATGCAATTCTTTATATCTAAAGAGGTACTAATTCTCAACTTAGAGAAAACCTATTGGCCCAAATTTTTGGCATGTTTCATCTTTTTATTGCCTTAATTTTTTGTGTGGGATCTTTTCAAATGGTGGCTTTCACAGCGTGATTATTATTCACTCGCAGACCTTTCCCGTGTTCACGCATCATTTTTTCAAACTAAACAATTTATTCCTCACGGGCAATGGTTTTTACATGCACTACTTTTATTACTCTCGCATTATTGCACTTGGTTCGTTTTAAGGACAGGATTGAGATGAAAACACCCAACCAACATGTGATAAGACAAGCACAATAATCAAACAAATCCGTGCATGCGTGCGATAAAGGAAACTATGAGTCAAACATGTAGGAAGCAACACTTAATTACATCTTAATGACTCCAAACATTATAAAGCACATGGATGAATTGACCAATTGTCTCAAAACACTTTCAAATAGTCACATGGATAAATGGAATGAAATTGTGACTCGGTCATCCAAGTATCTATCCATAAATGGTGTAGACAAAATACAAAAATCTTTTTGGATTTTTAAAAATTTATCAAAATAAAATCTTTTTGTATGTTTTTTCCAAAATTTTCAAATAGAAAAAAATATAACTATAAAATGATACAACCAGCAATAGGCATATAATATCGATATGCACAACATCCTATGCTAGCAAACAATAAATCACACAAAGAATACATCAATCTAAGTAGGTGTGATTAAACGAGCAATGCAGTGTTTATCAAATAAGCATGGGAACTACGAATAACTGCATATAAACTGTTCCAAAAGCAACCAGTAGTACCAAAAATCAAAGCATATGAATACAGGATACTGAAACAAAGGAACAAGAGAAAAACTGGATAGGTCGCTCAAACGACTTAGCCTGTCGCTCGAACGACAAGGCATGTCGCGAGAAGCGACTTCGCGCGAGAAGAGATGTCGCTTAAACGACGTACAATTCTCGCTCGAACGAGAAAACCAAATTTTCGCAGTTTGACCAGAAAGTCATACAGTTTTGCCTAGTGCAAAAATTTCGCGAAAACAGTACCTGTAAGGTGCAAACAGATCCAAAACAGTGCTAAAACAGTAGCGAAACACACAAATGTAACAAATAAATCAATGTGCGCTACATCAAAGTGAGTCATAACACTAGAAAGAGTATAACATGATGCGTCGCTAGTGTATGACAAACATCCAACACAATCAACCAAAAGATTTCACATGGGGTGAATCACGTGCAAGCAAACGGGAATCGTGGACAAGTAAACCATAAGCTTCTAAATCGGGTTTTCTGACCCAAATCGATGTGTAACGAGGTGTGGGGGTGTGCGGAATCAAATTTATTCTTCTATTAACCTTCCTAGGTCCATTTAAAAGGTTGTAACAAAAGTGCCTAAGATGACCTTGCCTACCGCAATGTGTGCAAGTGTAAATCACGCGGTGTGTGTTACCTAAAGGTGACCCTCTCCTCAAATTTCTCGATTGCTCTCTCTGAATTTGCCTAGGTGGGTCTCTCTTAATGATCCTAGGAGGTTCTCTCACTATTTTCTTAGGGAGCTCTTTCCTAACAACCTTAGGTGTCTCTTTCTTAACAATCCTAGGAGTCTCTCTCACACGTGTGGGAATGGGTGCAACATGTTTTTCAAGACCAATCCCACTCCTATCCTTTTTTATCTCCACGGTGTCTAAAATCTTTTCAAGTTTTTCAGACCTAGACTCCAATTCAAATTTCACTTTACTTGAATCTTTCAATTTCACCTCAAGTTCACCTATCCTAGATTCAAGTACACGTCTAGAATCCTCAAACTCTAAAAGCTCCTTTTTCATAGTCTCCATCAACCCTATAAGACTATCTCTCTCATCATCGACGTACTCAAGCTTCTCTTTTAAAATTTTCTCACGTGCCCTAAGTTCTTTAACTAAAACATCATTATTTTTTAAGGCACACTCTTTCAATTGAGCTTCAAGTTTCAAGTTTGCCTTTTTTGTCTTTAAACATTCAAAATACAAATTATTGTAGGCAACTTGCAACTCACTCAATTCTTCTTCTTCCTCCTCACTCTTTTCACCCTCACTCTCATCACTAATCACACGAATAGGAAGCTCTCGCCTAGAAGCATAAAAGACTTCTTCTTCTGAATCATAATCACTAAGGGTAGTAACATGAGAAACCGATTTATTAATTTTTTTCTTTAAATTTGTGGTACACTCATCTAACGTGTGACCAACACCCTCACAACAAGGACACCTCTCAGAATCATTTTCAACAGAAGATTTAAAACAAGAGTTCGTGTGAATTTTCCAATTAACTTTTTCAAAAATTTGACTTCAAAGATCATCAAGAGCGATTTTTGTGCAAAATCAGGATCAAAACACAATAACTTAGTGCAACAAGCTCTGATACAATTTGAAATCATGATCGCTTAAATAAGCTCTGATACCAATTTGTAGAATCGCTACAACGAAAATATTATGACTTCTCAAATAAAATCCAATTTTAATTAATCCCAAATTTTAGTTAAACCCTAAAACATGCATCTAGATGATTTATCCAATAAAATAAAGCATGCAGGATAAAATAAACAATTTCAGGAAAAATCCCCCAAAGGGGCAAAATCTTTTATTTCACTATAATTTTTAAGAAAACGGCTTACACAAATTACAATGAAATAGGGTGACATACGAAATACCCGCAAGTGTCGATTTCGATGTCTTGGCTGGAACTTTCCCTTTCCAGGAGGGCAACGGTGAAGAAGAAAAAGATGGCTCCTCCACAAGTTACGGCTGGAATCTACCGCAGGAACTCTAGGTGGTCAGCAATGAAGAAGAAAATGGCTTGTCCACAAGAGTGAACTTTATAAAGACTCCCTCCACAATAGCATGCAACTGTCGGTTGTAGAGATCTCCCCACAAAGTATAAACAAGAGCAACGTATGTTCTTGAAAACCAAAACCATTCACTAAAGCATATGGGAGTTTTGTGAATTGAAAACAAAAAGGATTAAAACCCTAAAGGAAGAAGCCTAAAATAATTCTGCTTTTGTAGTTTTTCTGTTCGTTAAAATGCTGCGACTTCTTAATGAAAATGTTACCATTTAATGAGTATTTATACAAAAATGCACCGCCTCGAAATTCAAGCTCGTTCGAACGAGAAACATATGTCACTCGAACGAAGTACGCATGTCGTTCAAACGACAACGTGCGACTACCAATCTCGTTCGAACGAGATACTGATCTCGCGTGAACGACATGGGCGTCAAAATCAAGGTCCGCTTCAAAACTTAGAAAAAATACTCATTCTCAATATTTAACGAAAAAGTCCGCTCCAACACTTAGAAATTATTATGTAAAAATCTCCCAAAAGCTCTAAGTGAAAAGTAAAGGTATTTAAAACATAACCTTACCAAAGTAAACTTCACGGAGTCTTGAATTATGAAGAACTTGAGTAATTCGGATCCGTCTTTGATGTAGATGTCTCTTGAATGCTCTTCGACGGTGTAGCGGTATATGACATAATAAATTGATAATGGACCTATGAAAATATGTCCTTACAAATCTCCCCCTATGTCTATGCCAGTACATACATAAAAAATCCGAATTATCAAAAACCAAAAATGACTATACAAATCTACCCTCCCATGAATAAATTTGCAAGACCTCAAAACAGTTCTTCAATCATCTTCGTCAAATCTCAAAGCTTTTCTCATCAGGGTGTGCAACATCATGATCTTCAATCTTTGTACCTACACACATGAGATAAAGCAAAAACCTTCATGATGCATCGAGTTTGAAATGATATAAGAATAAAGCATTAATAATCAAATCTCCCCCATAATGTAAAAACTCCCCCATAACATGATAATTCTTTCTCCCCCTTTTTATGATGTCCCCAAATAGACACATAAGTTGAAACAATGAAACATGGAGTGTCACGATAAAATTGCATAGCAAATATGAATTAGTCAACGCGCATGCAAAGGAGTATCCCAAAAACATTCACAAACTATTTTTTTTTATTTTTCAAATTTTTCATAGAAAAATAGGATACAAAAAAAAAATCACACCATGGATTTAAACACAAACAATCGAGTCATGGAAATGGAATGTATGGGTGTGAACACATTCGATAGGTAAATAAACTCAATCAATCATATGTGGACGATGCATACGTGTACTCCTAACGAATGAGCATCAAAAGTATCCTTAGGTGTAAAAATTGTTGAATTTAAATGACATCGTCTTAATCAAATCAACAAATCAAAGTCTAAATGATTTCCACACCAATAACGTCCAAAACTATTTTGTGCCATTTTGAGAACTTTTCAAAGGACGTGCAAACCCATTGATATATCCATCCAAAACTCCCTCATATATAATAATGCAATTCTTTATATCTGAAGAGGTACTAAATTCTAAACTTAGAGAAAACCTATTAGCCCAAATTTTTGGCATGTTTCATCCTTTTATTGCGTTAATTTTTTGTCTGGGATCTTTTCAAACGGTGGCTTTCACGACGTGATTATTATTCACTTGCTGCCCTTTCCCGTGTTCACTCATCATTTTTGTAAACTAAACAATTTATTCCTCGCGGTAAATGGTTTTTACATGCAATACTTTTATTACTCTCGCATTATTGCACTTGGTTCGTTTTAAGGACATGATTGAGATGAAAACACCCAACCAACATGTGATAAGACAAGAACAATAATCAAACAAATCCGTGCATGTGTGCAATAAAGGAAACTATGAGTCAAACATGTAGGAAGCGACACTTAATTACATCTTAATGACTCCAAACATTATAAAGCACATGGATGAATTGACCTATTGTCTCAAAACACTTTCAAAAAGTGACATGGATAAATGGAATGAAATTGTGACTCGGTCATCCAAGTGTCTATCCATAAACGGTGTAGACAAAATACAAAAATCTTTTTGGATTTTTAAAAATTTATCAAAATAAAATCTTTTTGTATTTTTTTTCAAAATTTTGAAATAGAAAAAAATATAACTACAAAATGATACAACCAGCAATAGGCATATAATATCGATATGCACAACATCCAATGCTAGCAAACAATAAAGCGCACAAAGAATACATCACTCTAAGCAGGTGTGATTAAACGAGCAATGCAGTGTTTATCAAATAAGCATGGGAACTACGAATAACTGCATATAAACTGTTACAAAAGCAACCAGCAGTACCAAAAAGCTAAGCATATGAATACAGTATACTGGAACAGAGGAACAGGAGAAAAACTGGATAGGTCGCTCAAATGACTTAGCCTGTCGCTCGAACGACAAGGCATGTCACGAGAAGCGACTTCGCGCGAGAAGAGATGTCGCTCAAACGACGTACAATTCTTGCTCGAACGAGAAAATCAAATTTTCGTAGTTTGACCAGAAAGTCATTCAGTTTTGTTCAGTGCAAAAATTTCATGAAAACAATACCTGTAAGGTGCAAACAGATCCAAAACAATGCTAAAATAGTAGCGAAACACACAAATGCAACAAATAAATTAATGTACGCTACATCAAAGTGATTCATAACACTAGAAAGAGTATAACATGATGCGTCGCTAGTGTATGAAAAACATCCAACACAATCAATCAAAAGATTTCACATGGGGTGAATCACGTGTAAGCAAACGGGAATCGTGGACAAGTAAACCATAAGCCTCTAAATCGGATTTTCTGACCCAAATCGATGTGTAACGAGGTGTGGGGGTGTGGGGAGTCGAATTTATTCTTCTATTAACCTTCCTAGGTCCATTTAAAAGCTTGTAACAAAAGCGCCTAAGATGACCTTTCCTACCGCAATGTGTGTAAGTGTAAATCGGGCGGTGTGTGTTACCTAAAGGTGACCCACTCCTCAAATTTCTCGATTGCTCTCTCCGAATTTTCCTAGGTGGGTCTCTCCTAATGATCCTAGGAGGTTCTCTCATGATTTTCTTAGGGGTCTCTTTCCTAACAACCTTAGGTGTCTCTTTCTTAACAATCCTAGGAGTCTCTCTCACACGTGTGAGAATGGGAGCAACATGTTTTTCAAAACCAATCCCACCCCTACCCTTTCTTATCTCGACGGTGCCAAAAACTTATCAAGTTTTTCAGACCTAGACTCCAAATCAAATTTCACTTTACTTGAATCTTTCAATTTCAACTCAAGTTCACCTATCCTAGATTCAAGTACACGTCTAAAATACTCAAACTCTAAAAGCTCCTTTTTCATAGTCTCCATCAACCCTCTAAGGCTATCTCTCTCACCCTCGACGTACTCAAGCTTCTCTTTCAAAATTTTCTCATGTGCCTTAAGTTCTTCAACTAAAACATCATTATTTTATAAGACACACTCTTTCAATTGAGCTTCAAGTTTCAAGTTTGCCTTTTTTGTCTTTAAACATTCAAAATACAAATTATTGTAGGCAACTTGCAACTCACTCAATTCTTCTACTTCCTCCTCACTCTTTTCACCCTCACTCTCATCACTAATACACGAATGGGAAGCTCTCGCCTAGAAGCATAAAAGACTTCTTCTTCCGAATCACAATCACTAAGGGTAGAAACATGAGAAACCGATTTATCAATTTTTTCTTTAAATTTGTGGTACACTCATATAACGTGTGACCAACACCCTCACAACAAGGACACCTCTCGGAATCATTTTCAACAGAAGATTTAAAACAAGTGTTCGTATGAATTTTCCAATTAACTTTTTCAAAAATTTGACATCGAAGATCATCAAAAGCCATTTTTGTGACAAATCAGGATCAAAACACAATAACTTAGTGCAACAGGATCTAATACAATTTGAAATCGTGATCGCTTAAATAAGCTCTGATACCAATTTGAAAAATTGTGATCGCTTAAATAAGCTCTGATACCAATTTCTAGAATC
Organism: Sambucus nigra; assembly: GCA_949130495.1. NCBI lineage: Eukaryota > Viridiplantae > Streptophyta > Magnoliopsida > Dipsacales > Adoxaceae > Sambucus > Sambucus nigra. The sequence goes on along the minus strand of OX422210.1, from coordinate 74,255,028 downwards.
GCTACAGCGGAAATATTGCGACTTCTCAAATAAAATCCAATTTTAATTAATCCCAATTTTTAGTTATACCCTAAAACATGCATCTAGATGATTTATCCAATAAAATAAAGCATGCAGGATAAAACAAACAATTTCAGGGAAAATCCCCCAAAGGGGAAAAACCTTTTATTTCACTACAATTTGTAAGAAAACGGCTTACACAAATTACAATGAAATAGGGTGACATACGAAATACCCGCAGGTGTCGGTTTTGATGTCTCGGCTGGAACTTTCCCTTTCCAGGAGGGCAGCAGTGAAGAAGAAGAAGATGGCTCCTCCACAAGTTACGACTGGAATCTCCCGCAGGATTTCCAGGTGGTCAGCAATGAAGAAGAAAATGGCTTCTCCACAAGAGTGAACTTTATAAGGACTCCCTCCACAATAGCATGCAACTGTCGGTTGTAGAGATCTCCCCACAAAGTATAAACAAGAGCAAAGTACGTTCTTGAAAACCAAAATAATTCACTAAATCATATGGGAGATTTGTGAATTGAAAACAAAAAGGATTAAAACCCTAAAGGAAGAAGCCTAAAAGAATTCTGCTTTTGCAGTTTTTCTATTCGTCAAAATGCTGTGACTTCTTAATGAAAACGTTACCATTTAATGAGTATTTATACAAAAATGCACCGCCTCGAAATTCGAGCTCCTTCGAATGAGAAGCATATGTCACTCGAACGAAGTATGCATATCGTCCAAATGACATCGTGCGACTACCAATCTCATTCGAACGAGATGCTGATCTCGCGCGAACGACCTGGGCGTCAAAATCGAGGTCCGCTTCAAAACTTAGAAAAAATACTCATTCTCAACATTTGACGAAAAAGTCCGCTCCAACACTTAGAAAATATTTTGTAAAAATCTCCCAAAAGCTCTAATTGAAAAGTAAAGGTATTTAAAACATAACCTTACCAAAGTAAACTTTGTGGAGTCTTGAATGATGAAGAACTTGAGTAATTCGGATCCGTCTTTGATGTAGATGTCTCTTGAATGCTCTTAGACGGTGTAGCGGTTTATGACATTATAAATTGATAACGGACCTATGAAAATATATCCTTACAACGAGAAGCTCCTACCTTTTCAATCCCCATAGAAGAGTTGGCCTCCTAATTTAATGATGTCACCTTCCACTACGTGCCTCGTGCAAAGAACAGCCTATCTGACGTCCTTGCTACCGTGGCCTCCATAGTTGATAAGACTAAAAGAATAATGATGGCCCCTTTCCTGCTTCATAAATAAGTTTAGCCCACCCACTACTATCACATTGAAATCATTATCGAAGAAGATTCTAATAAGGATAAATTATGGTTTTATGACACTTGGTACCTCCTCAAACATGGTAGACATCCCCAAGATGCCGATAAGAAAAACTATGCAACCGTTTGCAAATTGGTTACCCAATACATCATATGTGACAAAGCACTGTTCAAGATAAAGTTCGATGAAACCTATTTGTATTGCATAGCATGGGTTGATGTTGAAGAAAGCTTGCAGAAGATCCATAATGGGGAATGCGGGACCCACACGAATGGTCATATACTTGCCAATAAGATCATCCATCAACGATATTATTGGACCACCATAGTCCAAGATTGCACTGCCTATGTCCGAAGATGCCTATGATGTAAACAATTTGTCAATCTCCAACACTTGCCTCCTCGAGAGCTGTATAACATGACCTCTTCTTGTCCATTCTCCACCTGGGCTTTGACATCATAGGAAACGTTACTCCAAAATCTTCCAATGGTCACGAATTCATCCACTTAGTCATTTATTACTTCACCAAATGGGTCGAAGCCGAGTCATACGCAATACTAAATGCCAAAAAAGTGGCCAAGTTTATCAGAAAGAACATCATCTACTAATACGGAGTTCCTCATGAGTTGGTTTCAGATAATGGGCTCAATTTCGATATTGAGGTAATAAAACTAATCGGTGAGTACAGTATTTAGAGATACAAATATTCTTTATACCAACCGAAACCAATGGTTCTGTTAAAGCTGCCAATAAAAGCCTTAAACAATAATTAATAAGATGACTAAAAGTTGCAGAGATTTGGCCGATCGGATCCCTTATGACCTCTGAGGATACGCACTTCAATAAGAATGCCTACTGGGGCTACCCCTTATTCTTTAGTGTACGGTGTGGAAGTAATCCTACATGTTGAGCTAGAACTACCTTCCTTCCGCGTCATGCTCGATAGAAAAATTAACAAAGAAGAGTGGCAGCAGAGCCGCTTAGACGAATTATTACTCTTGGATGAAAAGAGACTGAAGGCTTTATATCATATACAGGGGTACCATCGCTGGATAGAGCGATCATTTAACCAAAAAGCCAAGGACCACAGTGTTGAGTAAGGAGACCTTACCCTCAAAGAGATCATAGAACCCATCAGGGATCTTAAAGGAAAATTCAAACCAAATTAGATCAACCCCTACATCATGAAAAAAATTCTTTCAGGAGGCATCGTTATGCTCACAGACCTCGATGGAGAAGAGATGGCTCGTCCAATTAACTTGCACCGTTTAAAACATCTCTACCCTTATTTTGAAATCTCGACGCGCTACGACGCTTCTCATCCCCTTTTATTCTAAAAATATGTTCATTTGCCCTACCCAGAACTCATAAAAAATATGATCCTCCCAAAAACCTTTCGTTTCAAAATGAAACTCGTGAAATTTTTCAAAACCCCCAGAGGTACGCAGGTCCAGTCCCTTCATTTTAAAAAAAATGCTATTCTTTAATAACCTTCGAAAACGGCGGTCCATTTTATTTTTTACATGAACGAAAGGATTATGTATGCTTTAACAATTAGTATAGATAATTTAAATGAAAAATTCCTCAAAGGCCCAACAAATTATGATTAAAATAAACTTTTATTTCAAATAAGGAATACAACACTATTACATGAATATCAACAAAGGGAGTTGAAAAAACCACCCCCTTCAACCGACTGAACCATTATTAAACAAAACTAACCCTGAACTAAGTTATAACAAAAATTATTACAAACCCCCAAAAAAAAAAAAATTACCATAGCTTCATAAAAAATCATCCAAGCTTCACAAGACATCGCCTTCAACTACCTGATTTCCCCGTTTCATCATCATTTCCAGCCCCTGAAGGTCCCCAAGTTTCCCACTCCTAGTTAACACTCCCTATGAGATCCATGGATCTTTATTCCCTAGCAATCCTGGACAAAATCGTAATACCATCCTCCATAGTGTTTTAGGCAACAGACCACCTTTGATTAATCCCCTCTACCATGATTTCTTTACTACCCGCTTCCATTGCCATTTCATGTAGTCCCTAGACACATGCCAGGCCCCTCCCATAGACTGTGATGGATGGATAGATTGTTTACGATGCTTCCACAAAGAACCCAGCATCATCCTCAGTGATTCAATAAAATCCTCCACCGGGAAGAAGTTTGTTTTGCGAGAGGGCACAATTTGTTCCCACCCAAACTTGGCACAAAAGACACTGAGGGAAATAGAAAGAAGTTTACTAAAGTCCCATCAACTGCACATATCGATACTCTCCAAGCTATAAATCCCCCACCATTTCTCATACAAGTGAAGACATCGAGCTCCTTGCTTTACAAACCAGTTAATCCTTCTCTCTACAGATGGGCCGAAGTTAATGAAAGGATAGATAAAGAAATCAGGCACATCAACTAAAGGATACTCAGGAGGATCCTCCAGACGAAACCTCTCTCAAAGCCACATGAACAAAATTACTGGGCTCCCCCTTAGAAAGTCTAAACCACCCTCCTTCCGAGAATCAAGACCGTTTAGTGTCTTAACCAACACCACCATAGGATTATGGCAATAATACATTCATGCCATTATCGTAACCACTTGAGGATCAACTGTAAAGTCCGCTTCCATCGGTAAAATCCAAGCATTAAGGCCAAGGCAATAACTCTGGTAAAACCATCAACCTCAAAACCCCTCTAGCATACGGAATACATAATCGCCTGAAGAGAAATAATCCCTCTAATAACTAACGAATGAAATAACAAAAGATAAATATGGAGCAACTCCGCCAGAAATGTCCTAGGAGAATAAAAAAAATTAGGCATAGCCTCTGCCACACTATGGTTAATCCCCAGCATTGCTGAGAATTCCTTGTAGGTAGGACAAACCTCGTCCAGGCCAAACCAAAAGATATCATCCTCGGTGCACCAAAATTATATCGCCGCTTCTAGCAGATTCTAGTCAACAACTCCAGAAAAGTCATCACTAGTATAATCTCTCCAATACATCAGAATAAATATAACTCAATAAAGCCAACAAACTTCACTTTACATCAAGTTTTCTATCTCCTCATCCATATACCAACCAAGCCTCCAAGGACTTCCATTATCCAAAAAATTTCAGAAACACATTTTCCTCAAAATGAGTCCCTTAAAAGGGAAGCTATTTGCAACCAAGCCTCCAAGGCCATCCTCTACTCAAAAATTCCAAAAAATGCAATTTTCCTGCTTTTTCTGAAAATAAAACCTCGGCAGTAAATTAAATTGCATGTAGATTAAGCCATTAAATTAAGATAATCAAACAAAAAAATGCATTATTTTTTCCTTCATGAGTCTCTATTTTTAGGTATAAATCCGCCAAGTCAAGCATACATCATGGTCAATGCCAAGCTACTCCAGTCATAACAATGGATCTACGAGAAACTCTTGAAAGGAAAGAACCATAAATTGATGTCACCTCATTCATAAGCCCCATCAACCCAGACACCCCCTCATGCACCAGAAGCCTCCTTAGCTACACCTGCATGCCTATAGACCCTGTGTCCCTTGAAGGAAGACTCCAAGAGTATAAGATCAACCACATCGCCAGCAAAGATTCAACAATGTACCCAGAAGCAAAGTTTGACAGCCTTCGGCCCATTACCGATCAACATCTACCTTTTCCTCTTCCTAACGAATCCCAAGAGTACTTGCCCTTTCCAATTAGAACCCTCTTAAGACTGCATATCGACACCCTCTTTCAAATTTTGTACAAAAAAAACCCAAAAAATGACTCAAAAATTCCCAAAAATCCCTGAAAAATATGGAACCTCATTTTCCTCAAGAAAATCATTTTTAAAGCACTAACCCCATTACAAACTCTCAAAATCCCCAATGGTTTGAATCTTATGCTTTTATCCCCAGCATAATTCCTAGAAGGATTAATCTTACACCCATATCCTCAATAATTCCCTAACCTAAAAATCCCCCCAGTGGAGTCTCAAAATAACAAAATCATCAGTAAAATCGCAGATAACTTAAATTCCCTAGCAGAGTAATCTCTTACGCTATAACTCAAGGTCCTCAGAATTAACCTCGACCCTCGGAATTGGTCATCAAAACTTAAGGTCCTCATAATTGACCTCGACCCACAAAATCGATTGTCATAACTTAAGGTTCTCAGAATTGAGCTAGACCCTTAGAATTGTTCGTCACAACTTAAGGTCCATAGAATTGACCTCGACCCACAGAATTAGTCGCCACAACTTAAGGTCCTTAGAATTGATCTCAACCCCCTAAATTGTTCATCCTAACTCAAGTTCCTCAGAATTGACCTCGTCCCTTAGAATTGGTCGTCATAACTTGAGGTCCTCAAAATTGACCTCGACCCACAAAATTGGTTGTCACAACTCAAGATCCTCATAATTGACCTCAACCCGCAGAATTGGTCATCACAACATAAGGTCCTCATAATTAACCTCATCAGTCAAAATCAATCGTCACAACTCAAGGTCCTCAGAATTGACCTCGACCCGCAAAATTCGTCGTCATAAGTTAAGGTCTTCAAAATTGACCTCGACTTGCAGAATTGGTCGTCACAACTTAAGGTCCTCAAAATTCACCTCGGTCCTCTGAATTAGTCATCACCACTTTAGATCCTCATAATAAACCTTAGCCCACGAATCGTTCACCCCCAACATCATTTTAGGTCCTCAGAATCGATATCAACCCACTGAGTTGGTCTCCCTAGCCCAATAGAACCAATCTTAACACATTTTGACCTACTGAACATGTCATCCTCATCTTCTTATGTCCTTAAAATCAACCTCAACCCGTTAAATCATTCACCTTCATCTCTTTAGGTTCTTAGAACTGAACTCCGACCTCCGAATCGGTCAATCCCATCCTCTAGGTCCACAGATTGACCTAAAAACCTCTTTCCTAATGTCGATGTGGTGTCTATTATTTAACGGTATTAACTTGTCCCAAGATCACCCATCGAGGGATCCCTGTCGACACCCCATCGTAGAACCCCCCTAAGAACCTCCTTAGGTTATTACCACTCACTTATTTACTAAAAACCCTAGGTCATACCTCGAGTACTGATAAAGAGGCCATCGGGCGCTCTAGAGCCCCATTTGACTGCGGTTAACTTCCTCATCTGATAAAAATCTCAATAAATTATCGAAGGGCTCCAAATTCCCTTTACAATGGTCTACTTCAAGTGCAAATCGAACTTACGATTCGGATGAATGATCCGTTTTATTATTAAAAATTAATTTAAAGGACACTGGGCGCTCCTGAGCCCTGTTTGATTCTAGTCAACGTCCTTACATGAGAGAAAGCTTAATGAATCTTTGAATTACTCTAAATCCTTTTTACAACGATCCGTCCTATGCATCAATCAGCCTTACGGTGCGAAAGAACAGTTCATTTTTCCCCAAAACTTATTTAGAGGCCATCGAGTGCTCTCGGGTCCCATTTTACCCTGATCAACTCTTCATCTTGAATGAAGTTTAATGAATCTTTGAAGGTATATGAATCCACTTCCCATCTATTTTTCCCGTGTGCGAATCAGCCTTACGGTATGGACAAATGACCTATTTTACTCCGAAAGATCAACGGGCGCTTTCAGGACCTATTTGACCTTGTTCCACCCTCCAAATCTAATGAAGTCGAATGGAATCTCAAAAGGAACTAAATAAACTTTCCAATGGTCCATCCCATGTGAGAATAGTCCATACCGTTCGAACAAACGATTCGTTTTCCTCCAGGAATTTCTTGTCCGCTAACTAACAGGCGCTTTTGGGTCCCATTTGACCCTCATCACCTCCCGAACCCGGGTGTGTCATTCGTAAAGGGCTCTAAATAAATTTACAATGTTCCATTCATTCACAATTCTGACTTATAGTTTGCATTTTACGATCATTTTCTTTAAAAACTGCCTCAAACTGTCGAATGACACCCCCATGACCTGCTTATTAGTAGTGTGTCTTGGGTTTTATGCCAATAGGAAGGTCTAGGACATGCCGATCGTCACTTCCTTGGCCCTATAAATAGATTCCATGACCTCACTTTGAAAATAAACCCCTGAACATCCCTCTCAATAATTCAGAGAATGTTTTCACGAATTCAAAGTTGTTCGCCTCTCAGTAATTAAGAGAATATTCTCACGAATTCAAATAGCATTCCCTATATCCTTTTCAAATGCCTTTTCGAAAATTCCCCCCCTCTTCTCATACCACCATCATCTCTTTGGGAAATCAGTGCATCTATAATCGAGAACCACTTCAAGTCTTCATAATAAGGTCCTATTGTCCACTATTGTTTTTAAGTTCTCTTATTTTTGCATTAGTCACTTTATTTTCACTCCAGTGCTTTATTTTATTACATTATACACCCTAATTACAAACATTTATTATGAGTATTTTCACTTACTTTATTTTTATAAAAAACCCAAAAACAAGAAAAAGAGGATTTACTTGTAAATTCTAAGTGGGAAATTCTCATCACATTTTCTCACACTAAAACACCTTTTTCTACACACATTTACAAGAAAAGTCCCCGATTGGATTTATGGATTAAACCTCACCTCGTATTTTCTTCAAACTACGTGGACTTTGATACTCCCATGGGCTACATAGGCATCTCCTATAAATCCTTAGACTCGAGTCCTCCCATATCCATTTGTTACCTTGTTCTTATTATATATTCTTAACATATTTTATATGCATGATTGTTTGTGTCTTGTCCTACATAGACATTCGTCTGTCTATAATGATTTGTGAATTGGCAAACACTTATATTATACTTTGAATTATTATTTTCGGAACACTCCAAAGGATTACCCCACTTCGCCTTTGTCCATGACGTGAGTTGAGAAATTCCATTCTCCATTTATATTATGCACATAAGCACACACATCACGCAGTTTAACAGGAGAAGATTAACACATGCACATGAGAGACCAGACGGGCGGGATGCGTTCCTAACACCTTCCTATTTCGTAACTTAGTCCCCGAACCCTTGAACTACTTAGTTTCTCAAGCATCTGTATTTTACTTTATATCATTCTCTAGAGGCAATAGCATTTCTTTTGCTTGTTTTGTGAAAAATAGGCTAGCAACTCTATCTGTACATATCACCCCACATTGTCGATGGTTGAGCGCCCCGAGAAAGTATGCAATCCCACGTAGGAAGGGAAGAAAAGTGGGGGAAGAGGATCAAACCTAAGGAGACCCACCGACCTCGAGATGGCCATAGTCGACACGCTTGAAGAAATAATATTGTCCCCCTATTAAGTTCAGAAACAATCTTTTCCAACTTACTACTACCACATTAAGCTCACAACGTAGGAGGACTTAGACAAAATTGGTTGTGGTATTTTGGCATTGGGTTACTCCTCATAAATGGTCGATACCCTTGATGGGCTTGTAATAAAGACCATATAACTCTGTACTGACTTTCAACATGATAAATCATCTTTGGCAAGACCCTTTTCAAGAGAAACTTCGATGGAAACCCTTTGAAATGCATATCTTGGGCTGACGCTGAAGAAATGATGCAAAAGATCCATAATGAAGAAGGTGGACTCCATATGAATGGTTATATTCTTGACAAAAAGATCATTTGTGAAGGGTAATACTAGACTTCTATTGTTCAAGACGGGGTTGCTTATGTCAGAAGGTGCCTCAAATGCTAATAATCCACTAACCTTCAGCACTTGCCTCCCTGAGAGTTATACAACATGACTTCACCTTTGCCTTTACCAACTTGGAGCATTGACATTATTAGGAAAATCACTCCCAAAGCATTAAATGGGCACGAATTCATCCTCGCCGCCATTGATTATTTCAGTAAATTGGTTAAAGTTGAGTCATATGTTGCGTTGAGTGCAAAGAAAATATCCAATATCATTAGGAAGAATATCATTTCTCATAATGGGGTCCCTAATGAACTAGTATTTGATAACAAGGTCCATTTTGGGGCAAAAGTTACATAAGTAATTGATGAGTATGAGTTTCAGAGGCACAAATCTTCTCCCTACTGACTGCAAACCGATGGGGATATTGAAGTTGCTAACAAAATCCTCAAGACCATAATCAATAAGATGATCAAACGTTGTCGTGATTGGGCCGATCGAATCCCTTATGCACTCTGGGGCTATGACACATTGATCAGAACACTAACTGGGGCAACCCCTACTCCTTGGTATATGGCATGGATGTAGTCCTACTATTGAACTTGAGATACCCTCTTTGCGAGTTATGCTCAAAAGCTAAGTTGGAGAAGTTGATTGGCAAGAAGGAAATTACGATGAACTTGCATTCTTGGATGAAAAGATATTGAAGGCTTTATACCATATACAAGGATACCACCATCGCATTGCTTTATTGTTCAACAAGAAGGTTAAAGACCGTAGTGTACCAGACGGTGGCCTACCTCTGAAGGAGATATTATAGCCTATCTAGGATCCAAGCGGGAAGTTCAAACCTAATTAGAGTGAGATATTCCTCATAAAGAAAATCTTGTCAGGTGGCAGCGCTATGCTCATAGACCTTGATGGAGAAGAAATGGTGTGTCCAGTTAACTTGGATCGTGTCAAGATGTTTTTATATTAAATTTTATTCTCGTCATACTAAAACCTTTGTCACCCTTTGCAAGAAATACGTAGGACTTGATCCTCTAAAAATAAATTTACTCAGAAATTTCAAACTAATATCTATCCCTGGAAAGATACGTAAGCATCCCATAAATTCACTTTGGGAGAGGTCTTTTTTTCTTCATAAAATGTTATTCTTTTCTTCCACTAAGGGACACTAATCTCACAGTGAAAAAAATAATTATGTATGTCTTAGCGATCGGTATAGAGATCTCAAATAATAAATATTTATTCTAAAAGTAACAAAAGATATGATAAAAATAATAATTTATTAATGCTATTATAAACGCAGTAATTACATGAAGTATAAGTTACAAGAAAAGTTCTTATAACCTATATAAACTGCCTATCCACGTAAGCCTATGAAATACATACTGAACACAATTACAAAATCCTCACAAACTCTCCTTAACTACAAGAAGACCCTAATTTATCACCACCATTTCCCTAAGGCCCTCAAAAATCCAAGTTTTTGCTACACCTCCTATGCGCTCCGTACTACGAAAATCCTTGACCAGCTTTGATAAAATCACAATATCCTCCTCCTTAGTTTCAAAAATCGTAAGCTACCTCTGCATAGTATCCACATCACAAACCTTTGTTACCACATTCCCTCGTAACTACCTCTAATAGTCCCCAAATACTACCTAAGGCTCCTCAGTAGATTGGGGTGAACAAGTAGATGAACGATGTCATTGCCACAAATCCCCATGGTCATACTCAGTGATTCAGTCAAGTACTCCATAGGAAATAAGTTGGTTATGCGAGGGACAATCTTCTCCCAATCCACTTGATGCAAAAGTTGCTAATGGAAGTTGAAAGGGTTTTGGTGAAGGCCCACCAACCGAACATATTGGCATTAATCCAATTGAAAGACAGGATGCAATTCGACCCATCTTAGTATAAACCAGCAAATGTATCTATCCCCATGCTCCGTAAGCTAATTAACCTAGTTCCCACAACAAGGGCAAAAACTCTCAAAAGTTCATGTAAAGAAATTCTTAACACCAATCAGTGAATACTCTATAGGGGCAATCAAATGAAGTCTCTCTTCTAACCACATGAATAACATCACAGGGCTGGCACATAAGAAGTTCACCCAGACTTCCTTCCATTCATCAAGCCTATTCAGTGTCTCCACCAGCATGGTAACGGTACGATTACAATGATAAGACATCCATAGTAAAATAGTGGAAACCTCGGGATCACACGTCATATCGTATGTCATTAAAATCATCCAAACAGTAAGTCCGAAAGCTAAAGCATCAGCAAAGACATTATCACTAAACCCACTATGATGTATTAAATTTAACACCATCGAAAATTTTATACTTCCCCCATGCACTAACGGTTGGCCAGCAGAAGGAGAAACATGCCTAATTCATCTAACGTCACTCGAGTAGAATGGGACATATCAAGCATTATGGAAAAAATTCTTGGGTTAACATCCATCATTACATAAATTCTTCGTAGGTGGGACACACCTCATCCAGGATAAAAGGGGAATCTTTTGTCTTTAGGTTACCATAACTACAAATCCACCTCCAAAAGATTCCAATCAATTGAATGGTTATTCCATAAATTAGTCGGGTACAAGTTAAATGCCCGATAATTGACAATATATAGGCACATGGTCTCCAACCCATTAAGATAAGTTTCAAGGACTTTAGTCATCGAAATGGCCATCTCAGAGAGCAAGTAAGATTGGAGAAACAAAAAAAGAAGGAAAAAAGTTGGAGTATGGTTTAAAACACCACCCAAAGGCCGATTTATGGTTGAAATTGTCGACAAAAGACGAAGCAATCAATCTAGTGCTACAACAATAGTTCCTAAATATCAAGGAATGAAAAAATAGGACAATCGTTGCTAAAAAGAAATCATAACGGTAGGGTGTGCTGATAGGTAGGCTCAAGGGTATGTCAATTGACATACCCCTATTTTGGGAAGATTATTTTTTCCTTTTTTTCCTCCTTGATTTTTAAATAAGTTCCTCTTAAAATTAACCTTTTGCAATGATGATTTCCTAGTATTTCTTTATAGAAAAATTTCAAATATTATATATTTAACACCTTTCTCTTGCTTTTTATCTCCAAATAAAATCTCGAGTGGAAAATCACAAGTGCATGTAGACTAGTCCATTAATTCAAGATAAACTAAAATGAAATGCATCATTATACACACACACACACACACACACACACACACATATATATATATATATATATATATATAATGCTCTTGTGTGGACTAGTCCGTATTTTAAGTATGCGGACCGGACATGTGTCACATAACGGTGCACCTAGAAATTATCGCCTAAATTATAGGCACACTCTCTCTCTTTTCTGTGCTCACCGCTAGGTGATACATGTCTGGTCCGCATTCGTAAAATGCAGACTAGTCCGCACAAGAGAAGGATTGATATATATATATATATATATATATATATATATATATATATATATATATATATATATATATATATATATATATATATTGCATTTACATTTTTGTCAATAATCAATGAAGAAAAAGTAAAAAAAAAAATTGATGGGATGCAGCCCGAACTTTCCAATCAAAATCTACCTTCTCAAGGATCCCGACACACACACTTCCCATAACGGTGAGCAATTGACCATCTTCTTTTATAATCATCTCCCTCCATATGTTCCTTAGCAGTCTCCGACGGCGCAACACAAGATCGAGTCATTTACCTTACGTGATTATCAAGGGAAGCCATCCAATATCTAATGTTATGCATCCATGACACCGACACGTGCACAATATGTAAGAGAACGTTCAAGAAATAATAATCAAGTTAGTATTAAAAGAAAACATTAGAATATAAGTATGAGAATCAAAATCCAAGGCCATGCCCCTCTCTCTAGAACCTTCACGGAGAATGGAGGTAATCCATCTATCTTTGCCTAAGGACACTAAGGCACTGATATTATAAGTCCTCTACCAAGATGGATGTGATAAGAAAGAGTAGAAAAGTGATGAGTTAGAACTGCCTACTTCACCGTTGCAACGTTCCCTCATGCCTGCGATAAAGAACCAAGCACACTACTACCACCTCTAGTGGCTGCAACGGTGAATGAACACCTTACATGTCATATACGGATTATGACATTAGCCAACTGGTGACTAAGTCTAGATAATTGTACCCTGCTATTGTATTAGTATAGAACGTATGGGGCTCACCATCCATTATTGATGTCATCACCTCATCCGATAACTTCCCACTTTTCTCATGTAGGTAGGAGGAGCCCACGATAGGACCCCCACCTCACCCTCCATAACTTACTCATCACCATCTCTCCTTGGTACCATACGTACCAAAACTTATGAAATAATAACCTTTTATCTACACATGCACGTTCGTCACCCTCGAGGACAAATGCCAAGTATTGTAAGGGAAAATTTCCAATCGATTCAATTTGTTTATAATTGTATTAATTCAAGACAAAACATTTTGGGTCACGAGTTAGGGTTAGTGGTTTCCTTCAGGCATTTTATGTGTTTGGATGAAGACATATAGGCAAAGGTTTAGAGATTATAAAATTATGTCGTGTTTTGTGCTCGTTTTCATATTCAAGTTCCAAGGATCTCTCAGGTATAAATAAGTTTTTATTTTGACCATTGGATATCTTATTATTGAGTGTTAAATGTTTTTAAACAAAATTTTGATAATTTTCTATTTCGATATAACAATTTAAAATGTCATTGGAATGAATTTCCATCGGTCGCTGAAACAGATTCCTTCATTTTAATGAGATATAAGACGTTCCCTTTTGGGTGCGCTCTATAATATTGTTCAAAGTTTCATTAGAAGTCATTCCAACAATAATGATTACTTCATTCTAATGAGAAGTCAGTTTGTTTGAATGAGTACGCATGTTTTTATTTTTTGAAACATATATTTCTAAATTTTTAATCCCTATCCTTTTGGAACAACTTTCCCTATATATAGACATGCGGTAGCCCTTTTTAGATTTATTTTTATGTTTAAACTCTTCGAAAACCCTAGTTTTCACTCAATAAGTTTAGGATCCAAGATTCACCATACATATACTTTAAATATCATGATTTTTCCCACCAAAGTTTGTTTCTTCACATCTTGTGTTGAGAATGAAGGAGGATAGGCTCCCGATTTTAATTTTCTCAATTAAAATATTATTTCCTTGTATATATATATCAAGATGTGGAAGCGTAAAGAAGTGTGATGGTTCACAAACAAACGAATTACCAAATTTTAGTTTTCTTAAACAAATTAAAATTAAACCGAGTGAAATTAAATTAACGCATAAAAATCATTTTCACTTAAACCAAGTTAACTACACATTACCCAAATAAAACACGTAGAGATTAAATGAAACCAATTTTTAATCTTTCACCTAAGCATGTGTTCTAGGCAATTTTGCAAAATATAAAATAAACAATTAATCCACTACGCCGAGATGTACGATGAAAAACCCACAACGGGAAACAACCTCGGACGGCCCTAGCCACAAATCCACTAAGTACGGAGTTTACAAATACAAGAGAGAAAGGCTTACAACACACGACTCGATCCCTCTCAAGCCCCGATGATTCTTTTTGTAGATACCTCTTCATAGATGATAACCTTGGAGCTCCACCGCGGTCTCGGAATCCACCGATCGAACTTTATATGGTCACCGTTACCCGAGCAAGGAGCCTTTATCCAAGTGGGTAATGCTGCAACAACCTCTTCTTCTTTCTTTATGGGATGTAGAAGAAAACCCAAAACTTCTCTTTGAATGGAAGAGATGAACCCGGTGCCAATATCCAAGCAAGATATATGAATATGGGAACTTGGAAGAAACTAATTTGGGTGTAAACTAGAGTGGTGTATATTTTTCTCTTTGATAAAAACTCACTCAAAACATGATCTTTTTCCCTCTTTGATTTTACTCTCAAAACACTCTCTAGGAGTTAGTAAATATGAAAAAGATTAACGATCAAAAGTGATTCCCACACATAGTTATGCTGTGAAAAGATAGTGGAGAAAGAAAAGGAGATCATGGGAGAAAACTGCCAAAAACTGTCAAAAAACTGTTCCCGCCTGGAAAGTCGTTCGAACGACATTGGGTCTCGTTCGAAAGATTTTGGCATTTCGTTCGAACGACTTTACTAATGAGGTTCCAATGTTGAAAAATGGAATTTCATTAGAAGTCTTGTTCGAATGACCTGACAATCTCGTTCGAACGAG
The DNA here is from genome assembly GCA_949130495.1 of Sambucus nigra. NCBI lineage: Eukaryota > Viridiplantae > Streptophyta > Magnoliopsida > Dipsacales > Adoxaceae > Sambucus > Sambucus nigra. The sequence continues at coordinate 74,239,863 of OX422210.1, read as the reverse complement.
ATGCCAGTTTGTTCGAACGACATTGTAATCTCGTTCGAACGAGATTACAGTGTGCTTCGAACGACGTGCCAGAAAGTCAAAAAATATTTAATTAAATCTTTCTGAAATTAAAACACAGTTTTAGTTAAACTTAACACCCAATAAACAAGTTCCAAGCTCCTATATATATATATAATTTCATTCATACCTTGGGAGCATGGAACTATGGTTGATGACGCATAAACGAGGCACGAAACCGACATGATGATGAAGCTTTATACTCTTTGCCGCTACGTCTTCAAACTAACTTTTCATAGGCTTGAGAATATTACAATTAAATACAATCCTATGTAGAAATGTTTTTGTCCGAAATTGAGCCAAAACTATATATGGACTCAATTGGAAATTTGTGTCCTTACAAATACCCCCCTTTGGCTATTCCGGGACAAAAACCAAACAAAAATCCTAAAGGGCCGTCAAGCTCACTAGACTCAAAACATAACCCACCCAAACTTGACTCAACCCAAGATCAAACGCTTTGCCATTGAAAGATTCCACTTTAGAAGAATTCCTGCAGACTTAAGCAAGCTCATCAAATGCATAGGGAATATCAGAGTATTTAAAGCAATTAAAATAAGTACTCCCCCAAAATTAATTCTCCCCTTTATCAAAATGATCAACTCCCCTTTATCAAAATGATCAACCCAAGAAGTTAGCTACTCCCCCTAAGTTAAATCTCCTAAACGTAGATAAGATTATAATAGGATAAGATACCAAATTTCTCCCTCTATCACATTCTCCCCCTTTTTGTTCAGGAATAGGCAAAGGATAAAGAATAAATATAAAAGCATGTTGAAGCTTAAAGTGATAAAACATGAAATCATATGGGAAACAAGAGCATAACGAATCCAAGATAGATACCAAAACAAAAGTATAAGCATAGAAGGACTAGAAAGAAAGGCAAAGGCAAACCAAAATATCATATATAGATATAAACACACAAATGACACACACCAAATATAATAAGAGTCTTTCACACTTGGATGGCAAAAATATGTAATAGGGAAACGGAAGTGTTGGGGTGTGAACTAGTAGCGATTAAATTTAGACCCAATCACTTAAAACATGTTCACGGAGTTCTCCATTGATTGCAAACTTCATCACATTTGAATATAAGCTCATGTGACAATATAAATTGAACTCAGTGAACAAACATACACAATGCATACAAGCCTAGCATATTTATGATTCTACAAACCAATAGAGTCATGATATGAGATACGCAACTAGGATAAACGGACATTGTGCAAACTGTTGATATACCATCCAATCTCCCTCAATAAGCATTTATGTTAATTTTGAATGAGTATATCAATCAAACACAGGCCTTGACAATTTGTTTTTCATTTTAATGCCATATTTTCTGTTTTTAGGCCTTTGGACCACTTATTTCTTTTAGGTCCATTCAAAACGGTGGCTTACAATCGCAAAGGATCACTTATTCCTTTCGGAGCCCTTCTCCGTGAATATTTTTATTTATCATGTTTTCATTTTTCACACAAATCTCACGTGAAACGGATTTTGACATGCACTAGTCCTCCTAAGTCTCAAATATGTAGATGACAAGATTGGAAGGAGAACACCTCACATAGCTCAAATATACATATGAAGTTAAAAATTCAAAGGAGCTCGTGCATCTGTGAATAGAGGCATAAAAAAATAGAATCCATTTAAACAACACAAAATCCAACTACTCCATGTAAGCATGGTAAAGAACATAATAAGTAATGATAATCTACACCAAAAGTTCTAGCCACATGAGAGCGTTAAAAGAGGGATTCAAACACAAGTACATGCCACATAAAGTGTGTCAAACCAAAATACACACAAAAGACAATCTTTTTGAGTTTTTGACATTTATAACCAAAAATAAAATTATATACTCAAAAGACAAACCAAAATCATTTGATTTTTTCTTTAAGCTTAAATTATCAAGAGATAAAAACTTCAAATGATAAAAAAACAAATCATTATTCTAGCATGTGATATGATATAAAGTAAGGACTAGAAACTGATTAAACAAGCATACATTTAGCATGTGAATATAGCATAAAGTACAAAAGCTAAATTATACAAGAACTAACACATTCATCCTTTAGATTTAGTAAGGGAGGAAGCATGTGAAAGTAAATGAGAATCAAAAACCCTATTTTTCAAGGCAACCAAGTCGGATTTCCTAACCTAAATTAATGAAGAATGACTATCTTGGGGTGTAGGAATTTGAAATACATTGGTTGCTTTACGTTGGGATTTTCTAGGAATTCGTTTAAGATCAAAACAAAATTTTCTAAGATGACCTTTTTGACCACAATGTGCACAAGTGAAGACATGTCGAAAAGATTTACTTACGGAGTGATCTCTAAAAGTTTTCCTAGTAGATTCTCCAAAAATGTTGGTTTTGGCTTTATGAGTAGATTCATTACAAGTATTGAAGCCTAAACCACAAGTGTCATTTTTAATTTGGACCGTTCCTAATATTTTATCTAATTTTTCCGAACGACACTCCAAATCAAATTTCACATTACTAGAGTCTTTTAATTTATTTTGCAATTCTAAAATGTTTGACTCTAATAAAATATTTCGCTCTTCAAAAGAAAGAAGCTCCTTTTTCAAGGATTCCATTAAACCCCTAAGGCTATCTCTCTCGCCTTATATATATTCAAATTTCTCTAGAAGATCTTTCTCTCGTGTCCTAAGGTCTTCAACCAACATACTATTATCAACGACCTCGACACGTTCTTTCAAACTAGCTTCTAACTTCAAATTAGCTCTTTTCAATTTAATAGATTCTTTATATAATTCTTGAAAAGCATTTTGAAGTTCACTCACATTAACCTCTTCTTCATTTTCACTCTCTCTTTCTTCTGCACTATCACCATCATAAAAAATAAGAGAATCGTAAACTATAACCTTGGAAGTGTCATGTGTTAATGTTTCATCAATCGATGAGTTCTCGCTATCACTCACATGACTAGCCATAAAAGCCACAAAATTAGGCTTAGTGGGAGAATCGGGTCCCTCTTCCTTATCACCATCACTAAGGGTTGCATTATATTCCATGGGTCATTTACCCTCTTTTCTTAGTTTAGTGGGGCACTCAGAAGCCCTATGGCCATAACCCTCACAACCAAAACACCTATTAGACTCGTCCCTATTTAAATTTTCATTAATAGGTTTAGGTATCTTCTCGGCTTTAGGGATCTTCTCGGCTTTGTCATGCTTAGAAGTTTCAAATTTCTTAAAATCATTTTAAAATTTATCTTTGTTAAATTTAAGAAATTTTCTAAAGTTACGAGCAAACAAAGACATATCTTCCGAGTCACTATCACTCTTGCTCTCTACTACTTGTTTGACCTCTTTTTGGTCTTTTAAAGCAACGCCCTTTTCAATTTTCTTTTCATTTTTGGAGGGAAACATATCTAGTTCATAGGTTTGTAAATCACCTACAAGCTCTTCTAATTTCGTAGAGGCTAAAGTTGGTAAAGAATTTAAAACGGTCACTTTTGGAATAAATCTATCGGGTAGGGACCTTAAAATTTTCTTTACAACTCGGTTGTCGGGTATTTTCTCTCCCAAATTAAAAGATGAATTGACAATATCGGAAAGTCTAGCATAAAATTCATCAAAATTTTCATTATCGTTCATTTTGATAGTTTCAAATTGAGTGGTGAGGTTTTAGAGTTTCAAAGCTTTAACGTCACTAGTTCCTTCATGAGTAAGTTGTAAAATATCCCAAGCTTCTTTAGCGATTTCACACGTCATAATACGTCGAAATTCATCCGGTGTGACAGCACTAAACAAAGCATTCAAACCACAAGAATTAAAATTAGAAATTTTAATCTCATTCTCAGTCCATCTATCGGCCGGTTTGGGACATGTTCATTTTCAACTAAATGAGTTGGTGGAGACCACCCGTTAACTACAAACATCCAAACCCTTTCATCGATAGATTTATGTGCCGATTTCATTCGCGCTTTCCAATACGCGTAGTTAGAACCATCGAAAATAGGAAATTTTTGAAAATGGGGAAAATTCCATTTTAGCCCAAAATTATTTAAAGGATCCTTAACGGAATAATTTATCGCTTTGGCTCTGATACCATTTTGAAGGAGGATAGGCCCCCGATTTTAATTTTCTCAATTAAAATATTATTTCCTTTTATATATATATCAAGATGTGGAAGCGTAAAGAAGTGTGATGGTTCACAAACAAACGAATTACCAAATTTTAGTTTTCTTAAACAAATTAAAATTAAACCGAGTGAAATTAAATTAACGCATTAAAATCATTTTCACTTAAACCAAGTTAACTACACATTACCCAAATAAAACACGTAGAGATTAAATGAAACCAATTTTTAATCTTTTACCTAAGCATGTGTTCTAGGTGATTTTGCAAAAGATAAAATAAATAATTAATCCACTACGCCGAGATGTACGAGTAAAAACCCACAACAGGAAACAACCTTGGACGACCTTAACCACAAATCCACTAAGTATGGAATTTACAAATACAAGACAGAAAGGCTTACAACACACGACTCGATCCATCTCAAGCCCCGATGCTTCTTCTTGTATATACCTCTTCCTAGAGGATAACCTTGGAGCTCCACCGCGGTCTCGAAAGCCACTGATCGGACTTTATATGGTCACCATCACCCGAGCAAGGAGCCTTTCTCCAAGTGGGTAATGTTGCAACAACCTCTTCTTCTTTCTTTATGGAATGTAGAAGAAAATCGAAAACTTCTCTTTGAATGTAAGAGATGAACCCGGTGCCAATCTCCAAGCAAGATATATGAATATGGGAACTTGGAAGAAACTAATTTAGGTGTAAATTAGAGTGGTGTATATTTTTCTCTTTGATAAAAAATCACTCAAAACATGATCTTTTTCCCTCTTTGATTTTACTCTCAAAACACTCTCTAGGAGTTAGTAAGATATGAAAAAGATTAATGATCAAAAGTGATTCCAGCACATAGTTATGCTGTGAAAAGATAGTGGGGAAAGAAGGGGTGATCATGGGAGAAAACTGCCAAAAACTGTCAAAAAACTGTTCCCGCCTGGAAAGTTGTTCGAACGACATTGGGTCTCGTTCGAACGACTTTGACATTTTGTTCGAACGACTTTACTAACGAGGTTCCAGTGTTGAAAAATAGAATTTCGTTAGATGTCTTGTTCGAACGACCTGGCAATCTCGTTTGAACGAGATGCCAGTTCGTTCGAACGACCTGGCAATCTCATTCGAACGAGATGCCAGTTCGTTCGAACGATAATGTAATCTCGTTCGAACGAAATTACAGTGTACTTCGAACGACGTGCTAGAAAGTCAGAAAATATTTAATTAAATCTTTCTGAAATTAAAACATAGTTTTAGTTAAACCTAACACCCAATAAACAAGTTCCAAGCTCCTATATATATATAATTGCATTCATACCTTGGGAGCATGGAACTATGGTTGATGACGTATAAACGAGGCACGAAACCGGCATGGTGACGAAGCTTTATTCTCTTTCCCGCTACGTCTTCAAACAAACTTTTCATAGGCTTGAGAATATTACAATTAAATACAATCCTATGTATAAATGTTTTTGTCCGGAATTGAGCCAAAACTATATATGGACTCAATTGAAAATTTGTGTCCTTACAGAGAACCTGTTTCATATGGTGGACTCTATACTTGATTTGCAATGTTGCCATAAAGAAGCGGTGAATTATGTGTTCCAATCTAAGCCTAAATTGGTGGATACAAAGACATGTGTGGACTCATGCAATGTGGTGCCTTTTGTGGGTGGAATCATGCATTGAGCTATGGAGGAGAGGTTAAAGATTGAACATGCATCAAGTTATTGTGTAAGTCATGTATCATCTTGTGTGATACTATATCATAGTGAGTTACGTGTCTGGGTCGTCCAAGATTTTCTTGGACTTATTTATTTTATTTTCTTATCACTTAGATGCATTAGGTTATGTAAGATGTAAGTGCAGATTTGAGGAGGCACTGCGTTGAGCATGTTTTAGACTTGAGCAATGTTGTTGTGCCTACGTATCTTTTTTTGCAAAATCAAAGTTTGCGTAGTTTGTGGATCCGTATGATACGCCTGAGAGATATCGGTTTTTGGCAATTTTGGTGCATGAGGGGTGCCAAATCCGGTGAGCCTCCTCTCAAATGCCTAGTTTTGGTGCATGGGGGTGCCAAATTCGGCTAGTCGCCTCTCACATGACCATATACCATAATGAAACTAAGAAAATACGCTCGTCACTATTGACCCCGTGACAGAGATCAAAAGGTGCGTTGAGGAGAAGATTTAGATTTCCTGTCATTACTTTGCCCCAAGATCATGATTCTATCAAATGAGGGGGGAACCCTCTTTTTATAGAAAAAACGCCTAAAGTGGGGTTGACATATGTCATGCTCTCTAGGGAATCAAGTGTCCAATATTTATGGTGCCACTTGTCACAATATATGTGGTGGAATATTGAATAAATAAATTAAACCATTACTAGTGTAATTTATCGAACGCGGAGTATACGCAATATATTAAATTGGGCGTAGTAATATCTCAGCCCGTATAGGGGATGGATTTCAGTAAAACTCGATAAATCATAGATCAATATTTAATCAAATATATGGGGTTACTTCATTAGAGTATTGGTGGTTAATTTATTTAACCCCACTCTACATTTGCCACCTCATAGACATAGTTGGTGTGTTGATGCCTCGGCTGAGACGTATCAACTATGTGTATGAAATATATCGTTTATCCTATTTCGACTAGAAAATCATCACATAACCATGATTGGATTATTTATCATGCATGTATATGCATATATCATCTATAAGTAGTTTTAAGGGTTATCTTTGCGGCCTCTGCTTTTCATTTTGGAGGAGTATTATGGAGGTTACTCCCATTCCTCTCGAATGAGAATGTCTTCATAATTTTTATTATGGTTTTAAACATTTTGAACAATAAACTTTCCATATGTACAGGCCTGACCAACCTACTGGTGGTTTAACTAAGTATAGTGGATCTTTTGCAATCACAAGATCAAAACTTGTCGAGAGTACTCGGTCGATCAACCACTGGTGCTTCGAGTGAACTGGGGGTTTTAAACAAACATATTTTGTAAGTGTGCCCGACTTTTATTTGGTCGATCAACCATAAAGGTTCTTTTAGGACTTTAAGCATGCCCAAAAATCTGGGTATTTAAGCGTGCCTAGTAATATATGACTTTAGTCTCTCGTAAATCGAGCTTATGTCTAATAATGTAGGGCTTTATGTATCCCTTAATAGGGTCATGCGTGGAAAGTTATATTGGACTTTATATCTCCCATAACCGAGGGTGGAAGCGGGCCAAGTCATATGGGACTTTAAATCTCCCATATCCGAGGGTTAGGTGGGCCAAGTTATATTGGACTTTAAATATCCCATATCCGAGGGTCAGGAGGGCTAAGTTATTAGGGATGTGCATGGGTCGATTCGGTTCAATTTTGAATTCAAACCGAACCGATCGGTTCGGTTTTGGAAAAAATCAGACCGAAACCGAACCGACGATGAAAACACTCGCCTGTTTTGGTTCGATTTTAATCGATTTTCAGTTTTGGTCGGTTTTCGGTTTTGGAGGTTGGTTAATGGGTTTCAGATATAAAAATAAAAGATATTTAAGGGTTTTTTAATATAAATATTGATGTCGGTTCGGTTCGGTTCAAATCGGTTTTATCTTTGTCTAAATCGCCAATCAAACCGACATTATCATTTTTTTAAAATCCTTAAATCACAAACCGAACCGTGCTAAAAAAATCGTCGGTTTCAGTTCGGTTCAGGCCAGGCCGGTTCAACCGGTTTTTTGAACACCCTTATAAGTTATATTGAACTTTAAATCTCCCATATTCGAGGGTCAGGGGGCCAAATATGCTGGACTTTAAATCTCTAATATTCTAGGGCCATGCGGGCCAAGTTATATTAGACTTAAATCTCCCATATCCTAGGGTCAGGTGAGACAAGTTATATTGAACTTAAATCTCCCATATCCGAGGGTCAGGCGGGCCAAGTTATATTGGGCTTAAATCTCCCATATCTAGTGTCAGGCGGGCCTAGTAATGTAAGGCTCAAATCTCCCATATCAGAGGGTCGGGAGGGCCTAGTAATGGAGGAATTTATGAGAACTGTAATGCACCACTTTGGGTGACTCACCACAATACTTGAAAGGTTTGTGAAGACTATAATGCACCTCTGTGGGCGACTTACCGTAATACTGATAAGGTTTATGAGAACTGTGATGCACCTCTGTGGGCGACTTACCATAATACTAGTAAGGTTTGTGAGCAATATAATGCACCTCTGTGGCCGACTTACCATAATATTGGTAAGGTTTATGTGAACTAAAATGAACCTCTATGGGTGACTTACCATAATATTGGTAAGGTTTGTGAGAACTATAATTCACCTATGTGGGTGACTTACCTCGAAATTGGTAAGGTTTGTGTGAACTATAATGCACCTATGTGGGTGACTTACCTCGAAATTGGTAAGGTTTGTGTGAACTATAATGCACCTCTGTAGGCAACTTACCACGAAACTGCTAGGGTTTTGTGGGAACTACAATGCGCCTCTATGGGCAACTTACTTCGAAACTCGTAAGGTTCGTGTGCAAACTCTGTATCCATGCTCTAGGTTTTGCGAGCAATTTTTCTTGTACCCTTATCGCCATGCTCGAAATAATGTCATATAGTCAGTGATATATGTGAGTCATCCGGTGGCTATGCTGAACAACTCTGATATTTCTATTATGGATGCTTCATCAATGATGTTCATTCTGGGACCGAATTTGAGGATGCTTGTCACCTGTGTTTATGCATAACTACAAGTGGTACACTATATAGTACTTTCCCCCCTCTTTACTTTGCTTTGTCTTTTATCTCAAGATAAAGTAAGGTAAATAAAAAATATAGCTACTACTTATAACGCCATCTAAGAGTTTAAAGCATTTAAAAACATTTCATGGGGTGTTTACCCCCAATTAAAATAAAATCTCTTGAGCGTTTGGCTTTGATGTCTGTAAGACCTAATGTAATTGCTCAAGATCGATTTGAGCATGGGTGTTCAATATCTGCAAGGATAAGAAATCATCTCGAATTCTGGCACAAAGATCATTACTAACTTGTGACGCATATTATAGTGCCATATATAATCATGTGGGGTATATATTACACCCTTTATTTTATTTTATGTAAAATAGAATAAAATAAACTCGAAATCATGCTTTAAGGAATTGTAAACATATTTTTCTGTGCAATTTCATGATGTGAGTTTGATATGATACAATATGTAGTTCATATTTGCATAAAATGATAGAGTGAAAATATATCATATGGTGAGGTATCTATCTAATGCCCCCACTATTTTATCAAATATGAGAAAACTCAAAAGTTTTGGGATCCATTTAAATAATAAGCAGAATAATTCATCCAGTTAAGCATGCTTAGTCACCTCGAGGTGAATAATAAATATCAAACTTGACTTTTCATGTAACTAACATCACAATGTGAATAAATCATAGTTTACTATAAATAGAATACAAGCTAGCGCGTATAGTTGTTCCGGGAGACTATGGATGAGGTTTCTCAGAAGGTTTCTTCGATCAATCGTGAATGAGGTAGCCAGAGCCATGATGAATGCATCATCTCGAGATACTAAGATGAGGTTGGTCAAGTCATTAGGATGAGGCTAATCGAGGAACTAGGACGAGACTGATAAGGTCACTAGGATGAGGCTCCTCGAGGCGCTAGGATGAGGCCACTCGAGGTGCTAGGATGAGGTAGCTGTTTGAGGTACCACAGATGAGTCCGCTCGAGGTACCATGTCTTGAGCAAATTGCTATGTTTCAAAAAATATTATTATTTGTGACAAGCTGCTCGAGGCACTATGACAAGGCTGCTCGAGTCACTAGGATGAGGCTTCTAGAGTCACTAGGACGAGGCAAGCTCGAGTCACTAGGACAAGGCTGCTCGAGGCACTGGGACAAGGTGAAAATTGCTAAGTTTTAAGAAAATTTATTTTGCCAACGTCACTCGAAAAATATAATTTTTGACATGATCATTCAAAGGATGTTAATTTTGACATGGTTGCTCAAAAATATTATTTTGGTAAAATTGTTCTACTATATGCTCGTACTAAGTCTTTAAATGGTTCCTCGAGGGATAACATAAAAGTATTGATAATTTCGGGGGGTATGACTTTTTCAGAAATAAATGTTTTTCTACTCAAGAAACTCAAATTCGTGCGAGGCTACAAATATGTTTTAAACCTTAGGAGTATTTTTAAGGATGTGTAAATAAAACACGCACAAAGTAAATATCAAAACCTTCGAATTAATATAATAGCGATATGCTTTATTTTTGCCTATTTTTTCAATATCTCATAATCAATAATATTAAGCATCTATTTATTGTCAAATTACTTTGAATGGCATGCAATTCATGCATAAATTTTGAAAATATCTTTGATATGGCTTTTACTTCCACTGAAGAGGTTCCTTGAGTAATTTATATCTCAGGGACTTTATTAATGTTAAATAAACGAAAAACTTGAATCTTGGGACATTAGAGTCCAAATGGTTAGTAGTTCTCAATTAAAATCTCAACTCGCTACACAAGTTCATATGAAACCTCAATGATGATCAAGGAAGCTCGCACATGAAGGTTCCTCGGAGGTTGATGTTGGAGGTCGAAGATATTTTGAGATCAATACCACCCGAGGAGGTTCAAAGGTGTTTGTTTGGAGGTCGAAGCTATTCCTGGAATACCTGTTCGCCGATTGTTATTTCGATTCCACCGGAGGTGTCTTGGTGGCCAAAGCTCCTCGGATATCAGATTGATGGGATGTCAAGGTCCTCGGAGGTAAAATTACTCAGAGATAAAATTTCTCTGAGGCAGCTATGTGAGATTGCAGGTTGTTCACTAGGTTGTTAGAGATAGTCGTTCGCAGGTCATAGTTCCTTGAAGTTCAAGGTCACTTGTACATTGCAAAGTTATCCTGACAGTGATGATGTTAGTCAAACTCAAGCGGATCGAAGGGATTTTTGCACTGGGTTGAATTTTGAACTCGTTCGAATGTCGAACTCGATCAAATTTCTGAACTGTAATGTTTGGTTCTATTTTTCAATACTTGTAAGGATTTTTTTCAAGTGGATCATTTTATAAATGGTTTAGCGATTTCACCTGTTTATTATTTTGTGGGTCATCTGAGACTCGTGTTGGATCATTTTTATGGGTTTTGTACCAACACTTCGATCATGAATGGAGGTGGATGGACCTGATGTAATGACGCCTGACAAAATGATAATAAGGGATGGCTCACCGGATATCGGGATAGAATTTTCAATTGTGCTTGTATTGTACTCAATACTGTTGACCGATTTGACTAGTTGACTGGTACGAGCATGTGATGTACTCAATACTATTAAGGATCTTTAATGAGATTTTCATGTGTGAGATAACGTTGAAGCACATTTGTACAGTTGTGAAAGCGTGTTATATTAATTTTGCCAGTCTACTGTACAACTCAAAGAACAATTGTATCAGAGATTTCTTTTACTTTTGGCCACTGACAGAGGGTAGTCAACTTAATATAACTAACACACGCAAACTATTAAAATCAGCACCATCTTTTTTCATGGATTACACACAATCAAACAAGATCTTGTGGCTAAATAATTATGGCTAATTAAACTTTTACCAAACTAATGATGAAAATGAACAATTGTAATTTTTTCAACAACATCATTTATGTGTATATTTTTCATCTGAATATTTCAAGCATTTTGATTGAAGATAAATGTTAACAGATTTTATCTGTATTCTAACAAATATGATTTGTGATATTCTTCCTATAAAGGATACATGGGATATCTCAACAAAGCAAACAATAGAATAAAAAGAAGTAATACATATCTTTGTTGAAGAAAAGTGTTTCACCTCCACCGAGTTCTTCGTGCGTGCACGAGGCGTTACGCAAACGGAATCACGAATACATCCCCAACAGAGTCGCCAAATGTATGATGCGAGTGAAGATTTGAGGAGGCACCACGTTGAGCATGTTTTATACTTGAGCAACATTGTTGTGCCTACGTATCCATCTTTGTGGAATCAAAGCCTACATAATTCACGGGTCCGTATAATACACATGAGAGAGCTCGATTTTTAGTGGTTTTGGTGCGTGGGGGTGCCAAATCCAGTGAGCCACCTCTCAAATGCTTAGTTTTGGTTGTTTTGGTGCGGGGGGAGGGGGGGGGGGGGGGGATCCGACTAGCCGCCTCTCAAACGCCCATATACTGTAATGAAACTATGAAAATCCACCCATTATTATTGAACCCGTGACAGTGCTCAAAAGGTGCGTGGAGGAGGAGAGTTAGATTTCTTTCCTTACTTTTCCCCAAGACCATCATTCTACCAAATGAGGGGGGGGGGGGGGGGACCCTCTTTTTATCACAAAAGTACCTCAAGTGGGCTTGACACATGTCATGTTCTCTATGGAAGCAAGTTCACAATATTTATAGTTCCACTTGTCACAATATATGTGGTGGCATATTAAATGAATAAATTAAATCATTACTAGAGTATTGTCTAGTGTAATTTATCGAACGCGGAGTATACACAATATATTAAATCGCGCGTAATAATATCTCAGCCCGTGTAGGGTCTGGATTGTAGTAAAACTCGATAAATCATAGATCAATATTTAATCAAATATGTGGGGTTAATTCATTATACTGTTGGTGGTTAATTTATTTAACCCCACTCTAGAGGTAAAAAGATAAAATTGGGTAATTTGGGATTTCGCAATAAAAAGGTTTAAAATTTGGTGGACAATTTTAATTGGGTTTTAAGTTTGAAATTTAAACCCAAAATTAATCTAAAGTTTAGATCTTTAAATTTGAAAATTATAAACATCAATTTTTTTGTTTGCAGGTCCATCCTTGCCTATTAGCACATACATTTGGCCTTTTCAAATTGGTATCAAAGCAAGAACAATTAGTTATTTAATTTTGATCTAGTGTATTTAAGCATGAATTTTTGTGGTTTTTATGGTATTAGAACCCCGGTGTTTTATGGGTCAAACTACGCATACTGAAAATGCGTTTGAAATCTGCATTTAAGGCTATAGATGAGCGGGTTTGGTTAGCGATAGTTAAAGGGTGGTCTCCACAGCAATTCATTTAAAACCAATTGAATCATGGAGTAAAGTTGATCATAGGTTACCAAAATACAAGTTTTGAGATTTAAATTCTCTATTTTGTTTCGTCACCTCGGAGGAGTTCCATTGTATTATGACTTGTGAAATGTCGAAAGAGTCTTGGGGCATACTTCAACTCAGCCATAAAGGAACTAGTTCTGTGAAAATTTCATAACTCCAAAACCTCAACACTCAGATTGAAACGATTAAGGTTTTGAAGATTGAGACATTTTATGAGTTTCAATCTTGGCTGATCGACATAGTAACTTGTCATTTAACTTGGGAGAGAATATATTTGAAAATCGTTTAATCAAGTAGATCTTAAAGTCGTTGCATGAAAAATTTAATCCAAAGGTGAACATTTTGAATTATTTGGGTACCTTAGACTCTAAAAAACTTGAAGATATTGTAGGTGACTTACAAACTCATGAGCTTGGCATGTTTACCTCTAAGATTGTGAAGAAAAAAAGAAAAGGACATTACTTTGAAATCCCGATAGGATGAAACACCGATCAGATGATGAGTCTGACATCGAGATCGACTATTTGGACTTAATTGTAAATAAATTTCTCAAATTCCATAAGCAAATGAAAGATGAGAAAAGGTTTGAGAAAAATATATATAACAAGGCTGATCACTTCCCTAAGAACCAAAATGATAACTTTGAGAGGGATGAGTCGAAAAGATGTTTTTGTTGTGAGGGTTATGGCCATAGGGTAGCTGAGTGCACCACTAAACTATGTAAAGAGGACAAGAAACCAATAGCATATAATGCCACCCTTAGTAATAGTGATTTAGAAGAGGGGTCAAATTCTCCCATTAAGCACAACTACACTGCATTCATGGATAGTCATGTAAGCTTTGTAGGGAAATCTTCCAATGAAGATATTTCTAAACATTACACTTCCAAGGACATAGTTTGTGGATCCCAAGTGAGTGATGGTTGAGATAGTGAATATGAAATGGAGGATGAAAAAGAGGAGGAGGAGAGTGAACGCTAAGTTTCCTTCTGTGAGTTGTATGAAAAAAATTTGAAGGCGAAAAAAGATAAATTGAAGTTGGAAGATAGGTTGAAAGAACGTGCCAAAGGAAATAAAGATGGTGTTTGGATTGAGGAACGTAGGTCACGTGAAAGGACTCTTCGAGAGAAGCTAGAGTATGTTGAGGATGAGAGAGATAGTCTTCGTGTTTTGGTGGAGGCTATGAAGAAAGATATTACAGAGTTTGAGAACTCTATGCATTTGCACGACTCAAGGATAGTTAAGCTAGAGAAAAGATTGAGATATTCTACTCGTGTCAAAATTGATTTGGAGTCTAGGTCTTAAAAATTGGATAAAATCTTAGGGAGTGTCCAAATAAAAAATAACAAGTGTCGAATTTTCTTCAATGATCATAATGCTTCCACTACTAAATCCAACACTATACGTTTGATAAAGTTGACTAGGAACATTAGGAAAGGTAAACCCTTAGATAACACCCCTCGCCGTGCTTACACTTTCACTCACTGTGATAAGAAAGGTAACCTTAGGTATTTTTGTTGTGATCTTAAAAATGGTCCTCGAAATTCTAAGAATAGAGTCACCGTGATTCTCAAAGCTCTTAAGCGTCACGTTACATCTACTTGGGTCGGGAGATCGAATTTGGAGGCTTTATATATTAGACTTATTAATTCTCTCTTTCTTACATATGATACATTCCATGCTATATGCAATGATTGATTGTGTTCGCATGTTTGCCATACTTTATTTTTTGCTTCATGATATATGATTTTCTAATCATATGGCATGTGTATCTTTTGTACTTTGATTTTTCATTTATTGAGTCATATTGAAAAATATAAAAATAGTTTATTTTCCTTTTGAGTTAGTTTGTTTTCTTATTAGTATTTTGCTTTTAATTTTTGTTTGAAAAAACTCAAAATAATTTTTGATTTTTGTGTATTTTAGTTGTACACATGTTGTGTGGCATATTTGTGTATTTGAATCTAATTCATTCCATAATTCAAGTAACTAGAACATTTTGTTATGATTGTCAATACTTAAATTATTCTTAATCATGCTTGCATGGAGTTATTTCGAACTTGATTTGCAATATGGAATCAACTTTGTATATGTCTCCACACACATGCACAATATCTTGGAATTTTAACTTCACTGCATGGAATTATTTCGATCTTGATTTGCAATATGGAATCAACTTTGTATATGTCTCCACATACATGCACAATATCTTGGAATTTTAACTTCACATGTATATTTGAGCTATGTGTGATGTTTTCCTATCAATTTCATTATCTATATACTTTTTGACTGCGGAGAATTTATTCATGTAAGAACCATTGCCTTGCGAGAATGTTTAATTTATTAAAAACATATAAGGGTGCATAGGAAAGGGATACGAAAGGAGAAAATTTTCTTTACAAGAAATCCACCATTGGTAAGAGCTAAATGAAAAGATTAAAGGTAATAAAAATAGAAAAATTGTCAAGTCGAAAAAATTTAGTTTGTTCGATTTTCAAAAATTGATAGCTTCAAAAGAATTTAGAGAAAAGAAAATATGATATATGTTTATCTTTTGAGGGTATTATTGTTGAAGATCAACGAGTTTGCATAATCAATTCTAGCTATGGTTATTTTTTCATGAAGCTATTAATTTGTGAAATCATCAATATTCTAGGCTTGTGTTCATTGTGCTTATTTTTCATAAAGGTCGCCTTATCTTGTCACTTGAGGATAAATCTTAGTTTGATAAATTTTTAGGGTTAGTTAGAACTTCTTGAACATATATGAGTGTTTAGATCATAATTCATTTGTATCTAGTTTATGCCTATTCATTCCATTCCACATGTTTAGACACATCGATACTATGCTAGTGTGTGAAGCTCATGTGTATTGTGTCGAGTTTTGATGGTTACTTATACCTATATATACGTGTCGGTATTTCATTGGTATGTTTTGCACATAATATAATATATGGTATCGTTTTGAGTATTTGCAATTTGCATTAATCCATCTTTGTAATATTCTTTATCTTAGGATTTTATTTGGCATGACGTTTGATCATTTTAGTATATCTTGTTAGGTGTATTAAAATTCCATACTTAGAATTGGTAATTTCAAATTGATATCATACTTCATTTCTTATTTATATTGGTATCTTTTTTCATCGATGTTGATATTGGTTGATCATAATCCATATTATTTATGCTTGAGTTTCCATGTTATGTGTTTGTATTACTTTACACCATTACTTGATTCTCCTGCCTACTTTAAAATTAGTATCTCATGCTCAAACATTTAGGTGGAGATTTGGTTTATGGATGTGAAATAATTTTATGCTTGTGAGGACATATTTTACATAATCCATTGTACATTGAGTATGTTGTATACCATTACACCCATCGAAGAATGTTCACGATAATTTGATCATGACTACAAATCCGAATAACAAGCTTCCTCAACAACAAGCCTCCGCAAGATTGATTTTGGAAAGGTTGTGTTTAAAGTTCATTAATGTTTTATTTAAATGTTGGGATATTTTTTCTAAATTGTTTTTATCAACCTGAGGCGTTTTATTGAGTCAAAATAATTTTTCTAAAGTACTATAGGCGGAGTTTTTAAAAGAAAATATTTTTCCCTTCATTCTTTCAAATGACATTGGTATGTTGTTCAAACGACGGGAAGAAGTCATTGAAATGACAGATTCAAATGACATTGCATGTCGTGCAATAGGCCGCCAAAATCTCGTTTGATATTTTCATCTAACGACATGCCACTGTTTTATGTTTTTTAAAGTCGTTAGAAGTTCGCGCGATCCTTGATCGAATGTCATTATTTATCATTTGAACGACCTTTACATCTCATTCCAACAATCCTGCCGACTCAAGTTTTTCATAAATACCTATTTTATGAGTCCTTTTTCCTTAAGGCATTTACTGAACAAAAACTGCAAATCTATAGAATTTTTGTCTTCACTTTTAGGTCTTAAAAACTATGTTTTCGATTCACAAGTCGTCATAATTACTTCTGTGAATCATTTTGGAACCCAAGACACAATTTTATTGAAATTTCTCTTGTAGAGATGAAATCTCTACTGCTGTATTGGTAGCTCTTGCGGGAGTTGCTTCCTGACGACTACGGTTATTGGGAATACTCGAGGGTGTTTCTTGCTGAAAGAACTGTTGTGGTTCTTGTGGGTTCTTAAGCGAGTCCATTATTTATGTAGGTTGCGATTTATGTGAATTTTATGTGGGAGATTCACTGCAGATTTCATTGTGTACTTTGGTAAGTTGCGATTTACTATTCATAGTGAAATAAACGTTTCACCCGAAAGAATTTTTTTCTTGAATCTCTATTTATTGGATTTTCATGATTTATTTTATCCACATATATTCATGTTTAGGGTTTAAATAAATTTATATTAAATTTCGATCTAATACTAACTCTAATTAAATAAGTTTTGATTTGAAAATTTGCGAATCCAAAAAGTAATCGATATCACCACATTCTCAAGAACGAGTTACTCAAATTTATCAAGTAATCCTTTTTTCACAAAAAATTTATCATGTCGTTTTTTTTAAATCTGATTTTGAAAATTTTGTAATTTTTTCGATGGATAACTTATATAATCGGATGCCCATCTTTAGTGGCACTAATTACGGCTATTTGAAAGCCCATATGAAATCTTACTTAAGGGAAATCGATGAACGTGTTTAGGATATTTGTGAAAGAAGGTAGACTCCTCCCTCTATCACCGTAGATAATGTGACAAATATTAAACCCGTGTCAGACTGGATTGAATTTGAGTACATATAACTCTCGTGGGCTAAGTGCAATTTATGGATCCATAATACCTGAAGAGATTCGATGCATCATGATGTGTACCACTTCCAAGAAAGTATGGGATGTTTTTCAACTTACCCATGAACGCACAAATGCAGTCAAAGAATCTAAATTACAAATTTTAACTACCCAATTTGAAACAATAACCATGATTGAATCTGAATGTTTTGATGAGTTGTATGATCGTTTGTCTGATATTGTTAATACTAGTTTCAATCTTGGTGAACATATTCCTGATGCATGAGTAGCTAAAAAAATTTGGGATCTTTGCCTAAATGATTCATCCCTAAACTCACTGTGTTGAATTCTTTAGGAAATATGAGCAATCTTAAGTTAAAAGAACTGTTAGGAGACCTCCAGACATATGAAATTGGCATGTGTCTTGACACTGTCAAGCCTAAGGATAGAAGAATAGAACTTAAGGCCTAGTCTAGAAAAGGAGAGGAAGTGTCCAGGAGAGAGAATAAAAATAAAGAGAAAGTTTGTGAATCCGAGGATGAGAGAGAAATTGATTTTGTTGATGTGACCATGCTTGCTAAAATTTTTAAAAATGTTCTCAAATTTTCTAAAGAAAATTCTTCCAATAAAAAGATTTTTGAGAAAAATAAAAAGAAAGGAGAAGTCAAAGAGAACAATGAGAATGAAAAAGAGAAAGAGGAAGAGTAAGAGGAGGGATATTTTGAGTTCGAGATAAAAGGTCGCAAAATCTTTGAATATCCCACTATGCTTAAGAGAAAAGGCAGGAAAATTTCCATGCCAACCTCTCTTAGCGATAGTGATGAGGAAGTGAAAGATTTCGAGGATGAGTCATCACATGGTATGTGTCTTGCCTTTATGGAAATTCACATGAGCACATCTAGTTTTCCCCACGAAGATGAGGATACTTGTGTATGTGAGACCCCCGATAATGATTTGGGTATTTCGAGTGAGTGTGAGAGTGAAGTTGAAAGTGAGGGTGAAAGCGAACTCCAAAAATATTTTTGATATTTGTATGCCGAGACCTTAAAGACAAAGACGTTGAATAAAGAGTTAGGTCTTAGGGTGTTATATTTTGATGGAGAGAGATAGAAGTTTTGAGGGGATTTGAGACATCGACGAGTCAACTCCAGAAGGTGAAGGTTACTTTGAGTGGGCAGTTGATCGTTGTAGGTCGGGAACAGAGTAAACTTGAAGTCCGTGTGGTCTAACTAGAGAGATCTCAAATGAGTCTGGGAGGTAAAGGTCATATAGAGGATACATCTAAGAAGGTTATAAAGATGCTCCTCGGTCTCGATTTGGGTAATGTTGAGAGAATAGTAATAGATCATGACGGTGCATCCACTTCCCATGTTACACCAGAGTTGGTTCTCGAGTTTGTGATAGATACATATGGCTCTCAACCCAACCCACCTAGGCGTCTGTTATCCGATAGGAGAGCGTGTCCTAGACGTTTTAAGAGAGTTGTTCCTAGGACCATGTATGTTTGTTCCCATTGTAAAAAGAGACTTCACCTTAGAGAATTTTGTTTTAAGTTGGATAGTGTGTCACATAGAGTTTTTCCACGTATTCCTACACACGCACCTACACATGATACTTTACCTGCTTCGGGAGATTACATGAAAGAGTTTGCACATATTCGAGAGCAAGTTATGTTTTTAGTCAAAACTTCACATGATTTGATTGATGTTTTTCATAGGATGTTACCACCATTGGAAAACTCCTCTGCACCTAGTGGTTAAGGTTTAGACTTGTTTGCTAGCATAGGACGATTTTGATGATGATATTTTTGCAGATTGCTAGTGTGTACCACTTATTTATTTATTTTTTCTTTTTGATATATTTTTCAAAAAATCCAAAAAAAAAATTGAAAAACTGAAAAAATACAAAAAAAAAATTGATTTTGAAAATTTTGGCAAAAATACAAAGAGATTTTCTATTTTTTAGAAAAAATTGAAAAAGCCGAAAAGATTTTATTTTGATAATTTTTTTAAAAAAGGCAGAAAATTTTTGTATTTCGTTTTACACCGTTATTGGATGGACTTTTAGAATTACCAAGTCACAATATCATTCCATATCCATGTGACTATTTAATAGTGTTTTGAGAGGATAAATCATTCCATCCATGTGCTTCATATATTTGAAGTCATTAAGATAAGATTTGAGATTACTTTCTGCATGTTTGACTCAGGCTTTCCTTTAATGCACACTTGCACGGATTTATGTGATTATTGTGCTTGTCTATCACATATTGGTCAAAGAGTTTTCATCTCAATCATGTCTTTAAAATAAACAATATGCGATAAAATTTGAGAATGAAAATTATACATGCAAGAATCGTTACCCGTGAGGAATTTTTTTAATTAGAAAAAAAGATGAGTGAACACGGGGAAGGGCTACTAAAGGTACACATATCCTTTGCGATTAATCCACAATTTAAATCGGACCTACAAAAGTGTGGCATTGTAAAAAGTATCCATGGTTCAAAGAGTTTAAATAGAGCCAAAAAAGAGTGGCATTGAAAAATATCCAAGGCAAAATTAGTTTAGTTTGATATGATCATTCAAAAGAAAAGAATTGAGTATAAAAATATGATCATTATCTTATATTTGAGGGAGTTTGGTTGAAAATATATCAACGGGTTTGCACGTCCTGATAAAGTCTTGAGAAAGTATTAAATAGTTTTAGATGTTATTGGTGTGGAAATTATTTTGGACTTTGATTTGTTAATTAGATTGAGTTGATATCATTTGAATTCAATCATGTTTACACCTAAGGATGATTGTGAAGTTCATTCGTTAGGAGTATTCATATTCATCATGCACATTTGTTATGTATGGTTGAGTTGATTCACATATTGAATATGTTCACACCCATTCATTCTGTTCCCACTATTTGGTAATCTTAGTAAAAATTCATGATGTGTGTTGTGTTTGTAAATTTTCTTTGCTTGAAAATTTTGAAATATCAAAAAGAGCTTGTTAATATTTTTCAGTTTATCCTTGCATGATCGTAGTTGATTTATTCGTCAAGATTTTCATGTCGTGACACTCCGTGCTTATTTTTGTTTATTCTTTTCATTGTCTATTTCGGACAAATAAAAAAGAGGAGAACGAATTATGAATTATGAGGGAGCGGGATTTTGCATTATGAAGGAGATTTGAGATTTGAGAATTGATCTTTGATTTATGTTTATCTCATTTGAAACTCAATACGTCACGAAGGTATTTATTTCTTCCCAAATGTGTGTAGGTACAAATTTTAAGGATCATTATGTTGCACAACCTGATGATGACAAAGAAATTTTGGAGATTTGAAGATGTCAAAGTTGAAGATTTTTGAAGAATTTGAAGCCTTACATTGCAATATCTTTCCACATTTGGGTTCATGGGAGGGTATTTGATTTGTATAGGATATTGGATTTGATAATTCAAATTGGTTTTAGTTTGTACCAGCATGACATAGGGGGAGATTTGTAAGGACATATTTTACATAGTCCATTTTACATTGAGTATATTATATACCATTACACCCGTCGAAGAATGTTTACGATCATTTGGTCAAGACGATGGATCCGAATATCAAGCTTCATCAACAACAAGACTCCGCAAGATTTATTTTGGTAAGGTTGTGTTTAAAGTTTATTAATGTTTCATTTAACTGTTGGGATATTTTTTATAAAAATTTTTTATCAACCCAAGACATTTTAGTGACTCAAAATAATTTTTGTAAAGACATGTAGGCGAAGTTTTTAACAGAAAATATTTTTCGCTTCGGGCGTTCAAACGACATTTTAAGTTGCGTGATAGGTTGCCAGAAGCTCGTTTGGTATTTTCATCTAACGACATGCTACTATTTCATGTTTTTTAAAGTACTTAGAAGGTCACGTGATCCTGGATCGAACGATATTGTTTGTTGTTTGAATGACCTTGACATCTCGTTCGAACGATCCTGCCGCCTCAAGTTCTTTATAAATACCTATTTTATGAGTCCTTTTTCCTTAAGACTTTTGTTGAAAGAAAATTGAAAATTTGCATAATTTTGGTCTTCACTTTTAGGGCTTAAAAACTTTGTTTTTGATTCACAAATAATCCCAATTACTTTAGTCTATCGTTTTGAAACCCAAGACACAATTTTGTTGAAGTTTCTCTTATAGAGATGAAATCTCTAATGCTAGATTGGTAGCTATTGAGGGAGTTGCTTTCTGACAACTACATTCATTGGGAGTACTCGAGGGTGTTTCTTACTGAAGTAAGATCTTAGGTTCTTGAGGGAGTCCATTGTTGATCTAGGTTTTGGTCTAAGTGAATTTTTTGTGGGATATTCATTGAGGATTTAATTGTGTGTATTATAAGTTACAATATACTATTCGAAGTGAAATAAAGGTTTTACCCGAAAGTTTTTTTTTGCCGAATCTCCATTTGTTGGATTTGCATGATTTATTTTATCCACATAGATGCATGTTTAGGGTTTAAATAAATTTAGAATTAATTTGGACCTAAGACTAACTCTAATTAAATAAGTTTTAAATTGGAAATTTATGAATCGTAAAAGTAATATCAGAGCGGGTTACTCTAATTTATCCAGTGATCCTTTTTTTTTTTTAAATTGCGATATCGATTTGTTTTTTGAAATATTTGATTTTAAAAAAAATTGCAATTTTTTTGACGGATAACTTATATATTCGAATGCCGGTCTTTGATGGCACTATTTACGCCTATTGGACAACCCACATGAAATCTTCCTTAAGAGAAATCATTGAACGTGTTTGGGCTCTTTGTAAAAGAGGGTGAACTCCTCCCTCTGTCACCGTAGATAATGTGATAAATCTTAAGCTTGTGTCAGACTGGACTGAGGATGAATTTAAATGGAGTACATATAACTCTCGTGAACTAAGTGCAATTTTTAAAGCCGTTACACTTGACATGTTTCGATGCATCATGACGTGTACCATGTCAAAGGACGCTTGGAATGTTCTTCAACTTACCCATGAAGGCACAAATGCAGTGAAAAAAAACTAAATTGAAAAATTTAACTGCTCAATTCAAACATTAACCATGCTTATATCGATATGTTTTGATGAGTTTTATGCTCGTTTGTCTAATATTGTCAATACTAGTTTTAATCTTGGTGAACATATTCCTGATGCACGAGTAGTTATTTTTTTTTGAGATCTTTGCCTAAACATTTCATCCCTAAAGTCACTGTGTTTAACTCCTTAGGAAATTTGAGCAATCTTAGGTTAGAAGAACTGGTAGGAGACCTCCAGACATATGAAATTGACAAGTTTCTTGAAACTGTCAATCCTAAGGATAGAGGGATAACACCTAAGGCCCCATATAGAAAAGGAGAAGAAGTGTTCAAGAGAGAGAGAAAAAAAAAGAGAAAGTTTGTGAGTCCGAGTTTGAGGGAGAATTTTATTTTGAAGATGTGGACATTCTTTCTAAAATTTCTAAAAAGTTTCTCAAATTTTCCAAAAAAAATTCTTCCAATAAAAAGATTTATGAGAAAAATAAAAAGAAAGGAGACGCCAAAGAGAATAGTGAGAAAGAGAAAGAGAAAGAGAAAGAGGAGAGTAGAGATAATTTAAGTGCGAGGTTAAAGGGAAGAAATCATTTTAATATCCCACTATGATTAAGAGAGATAGTGACGAGGAAGTGAAAGATTTCGGGGATGAGTCATCACATGGTATGTGTATCGCCTTTATGACAAGTCACGTGAGCACATCCAGTTATCCCACGTCGATGAGGATACTTGTGCATGTGAGACCCCCAATGCAGATTTGAGTGTTTCGAGTAAGTGTGAGAGTGAAGTTGAAAAAAAGGGTGAAAGAAAAATCCAAAAAAGTTTTTAGAGATTTGTATGCCGAGATTTTAAAGACGAAGAAATTGAATAAGGAGTTAGGTCTTAAGGTGTTGGATTTGGAGAGAGAGATATAATGTTTTAGGGGATTTGAGACGTTGGCGAGTCAATTCGTGAACTTGAAGGTTACTTTGAGTGAGCAGTTGATCGTAGTTGGTCCGGAAAAGAGTGAACTGGAGCCTGCGTGGTCCAACTAGAGAGAGATCTCGAACAAGCCCGGGAGGTAAAGGTCACTATAAGGGATACATCTAAGAAGGTTGGAAAGATGATCCTCGATCCCTCTTTGGATAATATTGATAGATTAGGAATAGGTCATAACGGTGCATCCACTTTCCATGCTGCACCCAAGATGGTTCCCGAGTTTATGATTGATCCATATGGCTCTCAATCCAACTCACCTAAGCATCCGTTACCCGATAGGAGAGCGTGTCCTAGACGTTGTAGGAGAGATGTTCCGAAGACCTTGTATGTTTGTTCCTATTGTAAGAAGAGATGTAACCTTAGGGAATTCTATTTTAATTTGGTTAGTGTGTCACATAGAGTTTTGCCACCTTCTCCCACACGCACCCACACATGAGACTTTACCTCCTTCGAGATATTACATGAGAGAGTTTGCACATATTCAAGAGAAAGTTAAGTTTTTAGTCAAACCTTCACATGTTTTGATGGATTTTTTCGTAGGATGTTTCCACCTTTAGAAAACTCCTCCGCATCTAATGGTTGAGGTTAAGACTTGTTTGCTAGCATATGATGATTTTCATGATGATAATTTTGCCTATTGCTAGTTTCTACCACTTTTGTATTTATTTTTTGCATTTTGATAAATTTTTCAAAAAATAAAAAAGATTTTTTTTTAAAATATAAAAAAAAAATTAGTTTTGAAATTTTTTGCAAAAATACAAAAAAGAGTTCTATTTTTTTAGAAAAAAATTGAAACAGCTAAAAAGAATTTTTTTGATAAATTTTTTAGAAAAAGGCAAAAATATTTTTATATTTTTTTTACACCGTTTATGGATGGACATTTAGAACGATCAATTTACAACATCATTCTATATCCATGTGACTATTTAATAGTGTTTTGAGATGATACATCATTTCATCATATGCTATATTATGTTTGGAGTCATTAAGTTGAGATTTGAGATTACTTTCTACATATTTGACTCATGATTTCCTTTAATGAACACTTGCACGAATTTCGTGATTATTGCGCGTGTCTATCACAAGTTGGTCGAAGTATTTTCATCTAAATCATGTCTTTAAAACAAACCATATGAGATAAAACTTGCATGTAAGAATCGTTGCCCGTGAGGAATTTGTTTAATTTGAAAAAATGATGAGTGAACACCGTGAATGGCTACGAAAGGTACACATATCATTTTCGATTAATCAACCATTTAAATCGGACTTAAAAAGTGTGACTTTGTAAAAAGTAGCCAAGGTCCAAAGAGTTTAAAAAGAGCCAAAAAGTGTGGAATTAAAAAAGTAACCAAGACCAAATTAGTTTAGCTTGATATCACTACACCAAAATGGTCAAATTGACACCCTTTAACCGGCTAGCCGTATCACAGTCATTGACCATGATAAAAAAAATACGCGTCTTTTGTCACGATCAATGACCGTGACAAACCTTATAAACTTGTCACGGTCATGAACCGTGACATGTCCGTGACAATTTTGTCAGTAAAAAACCCTTCCCCCTTCTTTTTTCCCACTGGTTTCTATTCCCTCCATTTCTCCCTCTCTTTCTAAGCGACTGCACTCTCTCTCTACGATTTTGGTACGTTTTCTCTTTCTATTTATCTTCCATTTGTGTATATGTGTGTGTTTATGTATATATGTGTGTTTAAATGTACGTGTGTGGGAGGGGGGATATGTGTGTGTGTGTGTGTGTGTATGTGTGTGTGCGTGTGTCTGTATGTGTGTATGTGTGTGTGGTGGACCGTGGCAGTGGGGGGAAGGGGCAGGGATGGGGGCCAGGGGGTGTGGGGCTATGTGTGTGTGTTCGTGTTTGTGTTTGTGCATGCTTGTGTGTGTGGTGTGGGGGAAGGGGGTGGGGTGGGGTGGGGCTGGGGGAAATGGGGCGGCGGGTGGGGCTTGTTAATTTTTTTAAATTACTTTTTTATTATTTTATTAGATATTATCCCTCATATGCAAGTAGTTCCCCTTGTAAAAGTATTGATTGATTAAATATTGATTGGTTGTTAATTTTTTTTGTAAATTAATAATTATTGCCCCTTTCATATGCAAGTAGTATTGTCCCTCATTGTAAATTAGTAAATTAACAATTGTATACTTTAATTGTTAGTTTAATTGATGAATAGGATTAATTGAGTAGATGAATTAGAAGGAGTACGGAATTCACATTTGTTGTTGCTATTGCGGTTGGATTATATTGGAACGATGTTCGGTTGGTTAATTTTAGAAATGACATTACGACTAGATTGTTGTCCATATGGGGGTGGGATTTTTCAATTTTTTTTAAAATTACTTTGTATCATGAACAATATATATATAGTATGATAATTAAATGAAACATACTTGAAATTACATATAGTGCACATAGATACTAGCCTCTTAGTTCTTATGCGTACGCATTCAATAGCTCTTAGACCCGCTCGAGGGTCATTACCCATGTAATGAGATCTCTCGAATTGTCCTGTTTGGACAGTTTGGGACTACATAATTTCTATATAATAATATTCTTAGTGGCTTAAAGTTGTTACTTTTGAAGGAAATATGCGGTCGTATCCTATTGTTCTCTGGGTACATACTAGATTGAAAACTGTTACTTCAATTGATCAATTGAAATAACACTCACACTTGCCAATATACATCATGTACTTGGAGAACTACGGGGATATACTGTCGAATTTTTCTCAAATCGTAACAATGTGCAATAGCTGTTAAGTATATTACAGAAATATGCGGTCTTGAATGGGATAGGACCACTCACCCTTTAGAGGAGATGGAGAAAATAGTAATTTCTATTATAAATTGAATTTGAACTTGAAATTTAAAAATCGAATATAAATAAGACATTATTAAATGAAACATACTATAGATCTAAGTTTTGTTTATACTAATCCATGAATATACGCTTCTTACCTTTAATAGGTAATTAGTTCTGGTAGCTATGATGGGATATCCTAAATACAAAGAGTGGATGGGTGAGACCAGTAGAAATCGGGATGTGTTTCGCAGAGGTGCTAATGAATTTGTGAAATACGCAAAGAGATGTCTTAATGATGAAGAGTTTCCATGTCCTTGTGCTAGGTGTTAGAATGGTAAGGTGTTTGAGTGGAAAATAGTTGAACTGCATTTGTTAAGGTGGGGTATGTAAGATATTTATTGATTTTGGAGTTTTCACGGGGAATTGAAAGTTACTTTTGTCCCCTAACTACCTTCACAACAGCCTTCAACAAGTAGGATAGATGTAGAAGGGGACGACGTAGATCATAATATGTTAGAGGATTTAGTTGATGATGCGTACGGAGTTTATGAAGTAGGGGATAATGGGGTTACTGATGATGTGCAAGGTTCAGGTGTTCATCTATCCACTGGACCCTTGTTCATGGCACTAGAGTACAAAAAATAACGACCATGTGAGCGATGAGCCGTTTGTTTGTGCATTTTAAAAGGACAACCAAGTGTTTTACTCGGAGTGTATTAGCAACGTGCCATGGCCAATTGTCCTACATGCGCCAAAGCATCTAAATAGTAGTGTGGATGACTTGGATGATCCTACCGAATATCAATCCATTCTTTATGATAACTCGAATTGTAAACAATCCATTTTTATTGCTTTTAATTTATCAATCCATTTTCACTTTTTTTTTTATCTTTCTCTCTTTCCTTTGTATATGTATGTGTGTGTGTTGAGGGTAGGGGGAAATGTGTGTGTAGTGTGCGTGTGTGTGGGAAGTAGGGGTGGGGGTGGGTATGTTTCGAATTTTTAGTAATTGTACATATCATGAGTTAGATGTTGTTGTTTTGGAATTCAGAATTGAGGTGTTAAACAATAATATTTCATTTGGATTTGTAGTAATTGTACATATTTTCATGTCTTCTTCTAATTCATTTGTATTTGTACTAATAACAACATTTTCTTACAGAAAATGTCTCCTTTAGGTATTAAGGCGAGGATGATGATGCTGATTATGATGATGTTGTCTGGGCTCGGTGGTAGCGGAGGCGACGAGGGCTTGTCGGCCCCTAGGCTCCCCAAATGAAATGGAGAAAATTGGGGATTATCATCGAGAATAAGATGGGGATATTAGCAAGATCCCTGGAGCTGGTAAAGACTATCATCGGTCCGGGGTACACTAGTTGGAGGGAGGTGCCAAATGAGCTTAAGTTAGCTATTTGGGTGGCACTATAGGTAATGCATTTATATTTATATTTATATTTATATGAATATTTTAATTTCAATTTCAATTTACTTTTATATTTTTATTCATTCGCAACTAACAGTGTATTGGTTCGACATGAATAATTCAGCCTGGACCCAAAACTACGCTATTCTGTCTTGGAGTAGTTGAGGGAGAAACACAAGACGTGGAAGAAAACTATGTGGACCCGGTACTTTGGTAAGACCCGAGACTTCATTATCTGAATGTGTGACTCCATCCCCCCGAAGGATCCGATCTCATTGGCACGATGGTAACAGTTCATTGACAATGAGATCGCGGAGCGACAATTGGCATCTCGCCAATTGGGGAGAGAAAATCGGGTGAAAAATAGGGACTTGCACTACTCCTGTCGGACATCTTACGCCGAGGTGGAGCACAGGATGATGGTAAGATTTAATTTTTCTATAATTACAGAAATATGTTATTCTGCATTATTTTACTTTGCGGGGCCGATACTAATTGTTCATTATTTTATTTCAGAGGACGGGGAGTGGCCCTGGGGGTATTCCACATAGGCTTGATACTTATGTAGATATTCGAATGAAGAAGGGTAAGGATAAGGAGGTGTCCCCAATTGTCGCGTCTACGATTGTAAGTAATTCGATAGTTTACTTTTTATTAATTCCATTATAATTTTTTTATTTATTTATTTAACTAATCATGTGATTTTTGTCGTTTCAGGCAATGCTTAAGGAAGTGCATGAGTCGCAGTCTGATGCCGACGAGTTATCTTTGTCCACAGACACACTCAGCCAAGTGCTTGACACTGATCGCAAGGGGAGGACAAGGAGGTGAGCTCGCGGGTGTCCAAATCTAGGATAATCGGATTGGAGATGAACAACACCGGGTTGGCTCAAATGGTGGACTTGCATGACGCGAAGTTGTCCCGTTTGGAGGCGACGATTCAAGATATATTCTCATTCATGAAGCATTCATTGAGAGTAAACTGTAAGGGGAAAGAGAAGGTGATGGAGGAGGAGGTGCATGAGGATAAGGATGTGGATAATCGCTGCTTCATCGCTAACACATGAAGACTCTAATGATCCATTTCGCTATTTGTCTCCCTTCGATCGACCGATGTCGACACTTGGTTGGTTGAGCGTGTTTATACAAGACATATTTGATGGACATCGATAGGGAGGGGGTTAAGGGACCCAAATACCGTCCAAGGTATGCCAATTCATAGACGTTTGCTACAAGACATCGAGGCCAAGGTGCTCGTCATGCATGTGATACCCGGGAAGGAGAACTCCCCATTATGGTTGGGTGAATAATGCGTCACGATACATATTCAAGGGTGTATCAGTTCGTATATTGTGTGGCTTACTCACCTCCTCATACCTACCCCACATATGTAGTGACATTATTTGAATTATTCTGGATTGTTTTAAGTTATTAAATTTGAATTGTTTGAAGTTGTTACATTTGAATTATATTTGGATTATATCGTGATGCATATTGTTTCGAATGTATATTTGCATTATATCTATTTTATTTGGATATATGATGTTTGAACAAGTACAACGTTGCTATAACATGTACAAATATACTACTGCGCAGTGGCAGTGGCCATACAGCCTAACATATTTTTTTTTCAATTCGGGCTAGAATTTTCACGATCATTGGCTGTGACAAGTCCGTGACAAAGGATAATTATCATGAACTTATCACGGTAAATGACTGTGACAATGTTTTATTAAATGTCACGGGTTTGTCACGATTAATAATCGCGACTAATCTTGTCACGATCAATGACCGTGACATGATCTTGACAAGTCTAATGAACTTGTCATGGTCAATGACCGTGACATGTCCGTGACAACTAACGTTGTCACTCCCAGACTTGTATCGGTCATTGACCTTGACAAGTTGGACTTGCCACGATCAATGACCATGACAATCTGACAGATTTGGTGTAGTGTATGATCATTCAAAATAAAAGAATTGAACATAAAAATATGATCAATATCTTATATTTGAGGTAGTTTGGTTGGAAATATATCAATGGGTTTGCACGTCCTGATAAAGTCTTGAAAAATCATTAAATAGTTTTAGACGTTACTGGTGTGAAAATCATTTTAAACATTGATTTGTTGATTAGATTGAGTTGATATCATTTGAATTCAATATTTTTTACACGTAAGGATGATTGTAAAGTTCATTCGTTAGGAGTATCCATATTCATCGTGCACATTTGTTATGTATGTTTGAGAGTATTTACCTATTGAATATGTTCTCACACTTCATTCCGTTTTCGTGATTTGGTTATCTTAGTGTAAATTCATGGTGTGTGTTGTGCTCGTAAATTTTCTTTGCTTGGAAAATTTTGAAAAATCAAAAAGATCTTGTGAATATTTTTTAGTTTATCCTTGCATGATCGTAGTTGATTTATTCGTGATGATTTGCTTGTCGTGACACTCCATGCTTATTTTTTTTTATTCTTTTTCTTGTCTATTTCGAACAAATAAAAAAGGGAATAACAGATTATTAATTATGGAGGAGTGAGATTTTGCATTATGGGGGAGATTTGAGATTTAATATCTGATTTATGTTTATCTCATTTCACACTTGATACGTCACGAAGGTATTTGTTTCTTGTCTCATGTGTGTAGGTAAAAATTTTATGGATCATTATGTTGCACACCCTGATGATGACAAAGAAATGTTAGAGATTTGAAGATGACAAAGTTGAAGATTTTTAAAGAATTTGAAGACTAACATTTGTAGTATCTTTCCAATTTTAGATTTGTGTGAGGGTATTAGATTTGTATAGGATATTTTATTTGATGATTCGGATTGTTTTCGTTTGTACTGGCATAGAAATATGGGGAGATTTGTAAGGAAATATTTTACATAGTCTGTTTTACATTGAGTACGTAGTATACCGTTACACCCGTCGAAGAACGTTCATGATCATTTGGTCAAGATGATAGATCCGAATATCAATATTCTTCAACAGCAAGCCTTCGCAAGATTAATTTTGGTAAGGTTGTATTTAAAATTCATTAATGTTTCATTTAAGTGTTGGAATATTTTTTTCTAAAATGTTTTTATCAAGCTGAGGCATTTTATTGAGTCAAAATATTTTTTCTCACTACACCAAAATACTCTTTTAGTAACAGACTATTTTTTTTATTACTAACAGTAATATACTATTACTATTTCTCACAATATAATACCATTAGTAATATAATATAAGTGCTACTAATATTGATTTAATATTTTTTCCCAAAACTCGAAATCCCTAACGCCCAAAATTTCTAAGTCTCGTCTCAATTTCTCAAAGTCTTTCTTCGTTACCGCCCAAAGCCTCATCGTTACCACCCAAAGTTTGGTAGATATCATGAAGCTTAGATCTCTCATCGGAAGATATCATCGAAATCTTACATCCCAAAGTCTCATTGGAAGCTTAGATCCCAAAGTCTCTTCAGAAGCTTAGATCCCAAAGTCTCATCTCATTAGGATAAGGTAGATTTACATGTTATGTTTTATCTTTAATGATTTACATGTTCTGATTGAGTAACCAAAAGCATGTGAAAATTTCTCCGCCTAAAGTTCTGTTTTATCTCCGCCCAAAGTTTTTCATTTTTTGTAATCTTTTGTTGATTTACAAAAAAACATTATTCATGGAAGTCCCTCTTTTTTGCATTTCTCACATCAGGTGTGGACTCATGGATTTTGATGAAATTCTACTCATGGTTGTGCATGTTTTGGGAAGAACTTGACATCTGGTTACTCATGGGTTAAATGTACGGAACCCATACGATTAAGACAAGATTTAAATAAGATTCGGTTGTTAGACTAAGAAACGAAACTAATTTGAGCAACCCAAACACAAGTGATTCTCAACTTTTTTTTATTTAAAAAATACGTTGCCGTATTCTATTTTGAATTTTGCAAATTGAGTAATCTCTGTGTACTTTTGGTTTGGAGAAAAAATTAATTCGAGCAACTCCCAAACATTTTCGGTCAAGATAATTTTGGGTGTAGTGCACATCGGTATCATGAGAAGGTTTGAGCAATTGATAGATTGTTTATATTTTTCCCAATAAAAAACTCTCGCTGAGCTATATTTTGTTATGATGATTGGCCTAACCTAACATCCAGCTGAAATAAGGAAGCCTAATGACCTATTCTAGCCAAAAAAATGATTATAGATTTATAAATCTTGATTTGATACTATTGTTAGGGACTAAATGATAAGTCTCTCCTACTTTTAATCGGATTATAAAAAATACACTTTTAATCAGATCCATAAAAAATCTTGAATGAATAGATTCTAAATCTTTATTTTGCAATAAAAAGATTGTTCAATGTCCCAAACAATCTTCTGGACAAAGCACTTTGAGAAATAGACATTAAATTGCTACCATCCTCTTATTTCACCCCCTTTTAAAAAAATTACATGTTCTAGTTGTGGTTTTACTTATATGTGTATCAATAATTCTATTTTTTGTATATTTTCATATAACTTGTGTGTAAACCATGATTTTATTTGGTAGTGTGGAATGTAACAAACATTGAATAAAGAGTGGATGAATGAGAGGAATACAATAAGTGTTGTGTACATAAATAGAGTTGCATCTTTTCTTAAATTAGCAATTGCAAACAATGGCCATAAATTTTTGACCTTTCCTTGATCATGTGTTAAGTGTCAAAATAAGAAGCATTTCACTGCGGTAGATATCAAGGGTCATTTGATAATGCATGATATAAAGAGGACATATACTAAGTGGGTGTTGCATGGTGAAACACTATCATTAAACCTAACATGTCCCGTAGTAGAACCTATTGATTATGAAGGACATGATGAAGTTGATAACAATAAGAATGAAAGGTTGCGAAACTTAGTTGACACATGTTACAGAGTGCAGGAACAAAATTGTGTAGAACCCGGCCAGGAAGGATTCTCTGAAAAATTGTATGCCGATAATGATCAGTATAATAAATATAATAAATTAGCGGTTGAGAAATTGGACCCTTCATGTATGGGTCCTAAGACTACTCTCTCTACAATTGTGGAATTGTATAATTTGAAAAAGTAGTTTTGTTGGTCGAAAAATAGCGCGACCTCTCTCTTGGAGGTGGCTTCCAAAAGGAAACACATTACTAGAAAAATATCCACACATGAAGACAATGATGAAACACCTAGGGATGAAAGCAAATTACATTTATGCTTGCGTTAACAACTATATTTTACATTGGAAAGAGAATGAATATTTGGAGGAATGTCCTTAATGTGGAGAAACAAAATGTGCAGTGACCTCAAAGAAAGGGAAAAAGTTATGTAAATAACCTATGACGGTGTTGAGAGAATTCCCTTTAATTCCAAGGCTAGTGAGATTATATACTATACCTTGGATAGCGCATGAAATGACATCGCACCATCAGGCAATAAGTTCATGGGATTATCAAAGACATCCTTGTGATTCATCCCAATGGAGAATGCTAAAAGTAGACGACCTGATTTCACTGAGAAAGGGTGCAATGTTTGGCTTGCAATAGAAACAGATGGGTTCAATCCCCATGGTATTCAGTCTAGTAGTTATAATTGTTGGCTTGTCATGACAGCGCCTTATAATGTAGGCCCTTATTTATGCTTGAAGCATGAGTTCCAAAGTTTATCTTTACTGATTCCTGTGCCAAAGGCACCGAGTCAAGACATTGATGTTTTTATTCAACCATTAGTATATGTGTTGAAGAAATTATAGGAAGGAGTTCTAACTATTGACATGCACAAAATTCAACCTTTTACGTTAAGAGATATATTGATGGGAGGGATTCATGATTTTCCCGCATATGGGAACTAATCTGGGTGTGTAACACATGGTTACAAAACATATCCTATTTTTGGTGATGACACTCCATCCATTCGGCTAGAACACAGCATGAAGATAGTTTACACAAACTATCGTATGTTTCTTAAAAGCGATCATCCTTTTAGGAGTGGTAGAGGTTTGGAACTTTGGACATAAGAAGTTGGACGTCCCCCGGTTCGACTAAACGGAGATGCACACGTGGAGAAGTTAAATAACATAAAGTATGTACCTGGAAAAGTATCAAAAGTTCCCTCGAAGAAGAGAAAGTCTAATAATGTTAGTGAGAGTGACTATGTTGAAGTTAAAGAAGCTTGGTATAAAAAAACAATTTCTTTGGCTTGGAATACTGGACATATTAGACATCTCCTTGATGTGATGCGTATCGAAAAGAATGTTGTAGAGAATTTAATAAACAAAATTCTTGATGATAATAAAATAAAGGATACTGAAAATGGGTGATTGGATATGAAGGATATGGGCATATATAGCGGCCAATGGCTTCAAGTTGATAGGCGCGCTGGAAAAAGGATAAAACAACCAACACCATTTAACTTGGATAAAGAAGAAAAGAGATAAAGCTTCCTACCATTTTTTCCTCTAACTTGAACAATATAGTAAGTCTTAGTCTCCCGTTTTTGTACTCTTTAAGGTCTCGTGATTATCATGTCATAATTCAACATTTGCTACTTGTGTTGCTCTAATATGCCGTTTCGAAACATCGAGATTTGAGAAGAGAAATCCAACAATTAAGTTTGTTCTTTAACATGTTGTGCTCTGAGGTCCTGGTTTGGCAAGATATCTAAAGAGCCAAATACAATGTTTTTTAAGCATTATGTGTGTTGGAAAAATATTTCCCACCTATGTTTTTTTTTATATTAGAATTTACCTCACTGTGCATCTAGCAGATGAAGCCCTGGTTTGTGGACCAACCGACGCTCATTGGATGTATCCATTTAAAAGGTGATTTTTTCTATCTTTTAATATAATAAAATATGTACTATTTAAGATAATAATGCTTATTATTAATTTTTACTACCTTATACAAATAGGATGATATATGATTTCAAAGATATACCCAACAATAAGAGGTATGCTGAAGGTTCCATTACAAAATCCTACGTTGTTGTTGAATATGTTAGATATGGCATGGAGTACATGCAAAATCCATTCAATGTAAATCATAAAACACTTACGTGAAGCCTTTTTAGAGGAAGGTGGAGAGTTCTCTGATGAAGGTCCTTTGCTTGATGATAAGACTATAACGTTGGGACCCGTACAGTTTTAACAAATACGTCGATGAGTATTATTTTTACTTAATGTCGATGGACTTCAAGAGTACTAT
Organism: Sambucus nigra; assembly: GCA_949130495.1. Classification (NCBI taxonomy): domain Eukaryota; kingdom Viridiplantae; phylum Streptophyta; class Magnoliopsida; order Dipsacales; family Adoxaceae; genus Sambucus; species Sambucus nigra. The sequence goes on along the minus strand of OX422210.1, from coordinate 74,204,340 downwards.
AGGTTTGAGTTCTTTCGTTTGTTTATAGTTAAGAATTAATTATCATCTTGAGTTATAATTACTTATATTAAACTACATATTGCAATGAGTATGAAGCATAACTGAAATCCATGTCTCGTGCTAAAGGGAAGGGGATTGAAATGACAGAAGTGGAGAATAAACCTCTTTTATCCCTTGGTTATCCGAGAAGGTGACTATATAATACTAATGTTTTTATTAATATTTCCATTAAGTATGATGAGAAATGAAAATTGTAGTAATTATGATAACAATTACTAAAATTAAGAGAGCCAAAGATAAGAAAACATTGTGGCGGTTAGTTCAAGGGCTGCAATTGAAGGCTAAAACATATAAAAAGTATCATGTAAATGGTTTCGTATTCTACCCTAAGTGTCATGATGATACTTTTGTCACACGGAATAGCGGTGTTTTCTTCAAGGCATGAACATAATTTCAAGCTAAAAAACTGATAAGAATCTCACAAATATTTGGACTATGCGGTATGGGGTTATCAAACTAATTATTGAGCTAGACTATACCTTGTTTAAGGATATGGTGTTTTATTTTGATTGGGTGAGAGTGGAGGATAAGACCAATGGTTGTAAGCTTTGTCCGGACTCCAACTTAGCGATGGTAAATTTTGATAAGTTTAAGAGCGTTGATAATGAGTATGATGAGCCTTCCATTCTCGCATTCGAGGCTAGTCAAGTATTCTAATAGAAAGATCTTAAAAAGACCAATTAGTGTGTTGTTATACATTCACCGAAAATATTAATGAGTCAAGTGCACGACTTAGAGATACCAACAGTCTTCCAATCTATTATTGAAGAACAACCGCATTTGGAAGGTTTTCTCAAGCAATACGACTCCATTTAGTTGTTTTAATATTTTCTTTTGGATATTGTAACCGTTGAAAGATGTTTTGTTTTACCAACATGACTACATTTTGTTTTACCCCGTTGCTAATATATAAATTTATTGGTGGTATGTTAACCGTTGAAAGTAGCATCTTGTGATTTCAATGAGATCATCTTATGATTTATATATGTATCACTATCAATATGTTAATAATGTGGTAATTTGATAATACAATACATATTATTTTGTGACTGTTATTTCCATTGTTAACATCCACTTTTGTCGACCAAGTCTTGGGGGATATTTGATTTAATTGGATTATTTTCTTAAATACATTTAGTCTATGTTATGAACTTTTTTTTAGCTATCTATATGTGGACTTAGTTTGAGTTATGTTTTTATTATGAATTTCGTTTGAGCTATCTATACCTGGACTTAATTTGCAATATGTTTTGTTGTGAACTTTGTTTAGATCTACCTATATTTGATTTGGACTTAATTTGTAGTGTGTTTTTTTATTGTAAAACCCCTATTAACTCCGCTAATATTTATTTGAGCATTGCCAGCCCCAAGCCCGGATAAAGGAGGAGGGAAAGATAAGTATATGATTGATGTTGTTTAGCAAAATGATTCCATTTTCTGCCAAAGAGACATAGTTTTCATATATATAATGCAGAATGAAAATAGAACCTTGTGGAAATTGGGAACATTACTTCCAGGTCTGATCACATTTTATTCCACAACAAAGACATTAGGCAAGTCTTGGCATGTCCTAGGGTTAGCTATAATCCAATCATAAACATGGATGAGATTCAGAATGCCGCAGTTATTCACTTTAATGGGAATATGAAGCCATGGCTTGATATTGCAAACTAACAGGTAATTTGGGGGGAGATAAATTATTATTGATTACATTATCATGCTATAACAAATTACAACCCGCTTCACTGTTATACCGATGCAATGACTCAAATTAGTGTTTAAAAATATTAAACAAATAGAACTTATTTGTAGAGTTATTCCCCAACTCTAAAGGAGCCAAACCTGGTAGTGTTACGAGTCATTTATTTATTTTTCATTTTTTTATCAATTTGTGAATTAGAGGGATACATGGCACATGGCTGATAAAATTTTCCTTTCTCAGCTTCTAACATTGATTGAGGATCCTAACGTAGAATTCTAGGTAAGTGTTGTTTAATTTTTTATGCCATTTTCTTTCCAAGAAGTGTTTAGAAGTTGACAAACTTGATATTCAATGTGATTTCTTAGCCAAGCCTATTCTTCATGGAACAGTTAACAACTTTTGAGGTATAGATTGATCATGGATTCGAGCACAAGAAATTAGTTGAGCACTTGCCAACTGGTTTTCAAGTTGTGGGATCATTAGTTGGTCATCATATCTATGTTGTGCTGACTTTTAGCAATTTTTGTGCTATGTAGGTTCATGAAATTTATTTTATTTTATTTATTTATTTTTAAGTTTTTGCAGGACGGGATGAATTTGTTCACTGTTTATTAATATTCCTTGTCTAAGTGCTAATTTTTTGGTCAATTTAATTCATTGGGTAGGAATTTGACTTGTTCATGTGTGATTATTAGCATACAAATCTTTTTTAAGATGTTTATGAAGTGAGCATCTTAAAAAAGAATAGTTCAGTACTTTTTTCTTCTAAGGCCATGGTTTTTTAAAGTAATTTTAAAGCGGGACAGATAATTTTTTGGGGAAGATAAATTATTATTGATAACTTTGGTCACTAAATAGATGGCGAGGATGCTCATGCTTAGAGATCTCTGTTAATCTTAGTTTTGTTGCGTGCGCCTGCTTCATGGAGCTCATCGCTTCTCCTTACATGTAAACTTTATGCTTATATCCGATGGTTTAGAAATTCATGTCTATGGAGTATATTATTCTTAATTGCTATTGTAGTTTAGAATTTTGCTTGTGAAGTGTTCATAGCTGCTGTTAATATGGGAACCCAAAAATTACAGATAAAAACAACTCTATAATTTGTAAGACAACACATTGTTTACTAAGGAAGGTAAGTTCTTATTTGTCCAAAATCAGTTAGAAAATATGTTTTTATTTGAATTGCGAAACTTGAATTATTTCCTTACGATGCTAGATGTCAAGAACAAATGGGAGAACAGTTCCTAAGGAAGGAAGTTGATTGTGCAGAAGAGGAGGGCCTCTCTTCATGATTTTGATAGGTTTAAGCTTATGTTGGCCAAAATTAAAGTTTGCAACAAGCCATGTTTGCTTTTGTCCCAACTTTAACTTTTTGACAGTTACAAAATACACCTTTGGATTTTTTTTAATGCGCCACAACCATTTTTTCTTATACTACTGTTGTCTTTTAAATTTTTCTGGATTAGTTATAAATTTGTGTTCTCCCGTTAATGATTTTTGTTTCTCATTTATGACCCATGTCATGTTTTGTGATGTGAATTTGCATAAAGCTAGAGATGTAAGGAAGGAGCTGGAAAAAGTAAAAAAAGCAGGCCACCTGAGATATGTTTCCTCTCTCTCTCAAAATTTATTCTCTCTCTAATACATTTCCCGTCCGATTACCGCCATTTTTCCACCACTGATCAGTGGTGGTGAAATCAGATTTGGTTTCTCAAAAATTTTCTTGTTCATTTTTTTAGAAATCATGGTTTGGCCAAGATAGCTCCCCTTCAATCCGATGTTTTTTTATTTTACCAAATTGATATATATGTTTGGTGATTTTAGATAGCGGTAGATCATTCAGACTATTTAGATTTGATGGAGATTTATTGAAGGATTTTTGCAAATTTTGATTTGAGAAATGCAAATAAGGTCCACCCGAGCAAGGTTCAACATAAATTTGAGAATCCTACTTGAGTCGAGCAATCCAAACACGAGTAGGTGATATTTCTTTTGACTCTCCTTGCTCGTACTAGATCTATTTTTCTGGTGCATGAAGAATTTGGGGAGTTAGTAGGTTTGGCCTCTCATTCAGTTAATTTAATTTTTATATAAGCTTTTGCCGATCACTGGCTACCTTGCGAGTAAACAACATTATATTTTGCACTTCCCAAAATTCAGCAACCTATACTTTTGGGCGTTGTATTTTTGGTTATCAACTGCTCGACAATATGACTATAACGGGCATTATTTCTGATGGGACACAAAACTGATTTGATCAAGTTATTCGTCAAATCACACTTAAGTTAAAATATGTGAATGAAACCTGCTCGTTAAAAAATTTAATGATTTTTTTTGTCTCTTTCTTTTTACTATTTGAGTATTCGAGCACTCTTTTCTATAACTATTTTTTGTCATTAATTCCTCAACTGTAACTATTTTTTGTCAAGAGTGTATAGGATGATAATATGCAAAAATCAACACTGGAACTTAAAAATATGCTGTTAAAGGGTGAAAACCCAAACCAGCCCTCAAACGACCCCGTAGGGGGCACAACACCTCGCACGGGACCAATGTAACTTGTAGGAACTGACCGCCTAGTCCCGAATCTCCCGGTTTGAGAATATGACGATAATTTGAAAAAATCACACTTAGTTTAAAACATGCCGTCAAATGGTGAAAACCCAAACCACCCAACAAACGACCCCGTACGGGGCACGAACACCTCGCACGGGACCAATGTAACTTGTAGGAACTAACCGCGTAGTCCCGGGTCTCCCGGTTTGAGAATATGACGATAATTTTCAAAAATCACACTTAGTTAAAAATATGCCGTCAAAGGGTGAAAACTCAAACCAACCCCCAAGCAACCCCATAGGAGGCACGAACACCTCGCACGGGACCAATGTAACTTGTAGGAACTCACCGCGTAGTCCTGGGTCTCCCAGTTTGAGAGTAAGACGATAATTTGCAAAAATCAGCACTTAAACTTAAAAACAAGCCGTTAAAGGGTGAAAACACAAACCACCCACCAAATGACTCCGTAGGAGGCACGCATACCTCGCACGGGAGCAATGTAACTTAAAGGAACTGACCGCGTAGTCCCGAGTCTCCCGGTTTGAGAGGATGATGATAATTGGCAAAAATCAGCACTTAAACTTAAAAATAACCCGTTAAAGGGTGAAGACCGAAACCAGCATCCAAATAACCCGTTAAAGGGTGAAGACCCAAACCAGCACCCAAACCAGCACCCAAATGACCCCCTAAGAGGCACGAACACCTCGCACGGGACCAATGTAACTTGTAGGAACTGATCGCGTAGTCCCGGATCTCCCGCTTTGAGAATGTGACGATTAGTGGCAAAAATCATACTAGTAAAAAACATGTCGTCGAAAGAGTGAAAACTCAAACCAACCCCCAAATGACCCCGTAGGAGGCATGAACACCTCGCACGGAACCAATGTAACTATTAGTAACTGACAGCGTAGTCCTGGCTCATCCGGTATGAGAGTATGATGATATTTTGAAAAAATCAGCACTCAAACTTAAAAACAAGCCGTTAAAGGGCGAAAACCCAAAACACCCCCCAAACGACCCCGTAGGGGGCACGAACACCTCGTACGGGACCAATGTAACTTGTAGAAACTGACCGCGTAGTCCTGGGTCTCCCGGTTTGTGAATATGACGATAATTTGCAAAAATCACACTTAGACAAAAAAATAAGCCGTCAAAGGGTGAAAACCCAAATCATCCTCCAAACGACCCCGTAGGAGGCACGGACACCTAGCACGGGACCAATGTAACTTGTAGGAATTGACCGCATAGTCCCGTGTCTCTCGGTTTGGGAGTCTGACGATAATTTGCAAAAATCAGCACTTAAACTTAAAAATAAGCCGTTAAAGGGTGAAGACCCAAACCAGCCACCAAATGACCCCGTAAGACGCACGAACACCTCGCACGGGACCAATGTAACTTGAAGGAACTGATCACGTAGTCCCAGGTTTCCCGATTTGAGAATATGACGATAATTTGAAAAAATAACACTTTGTTAAAAAAATGCCGTCAAAAGGGTTAAAACTCAAACCAACCCCCAAACGACCCCGTAGGAGGCACGAACACCTCACACGGGACCAATGTAACTTGTAGGAACTAATCGCGTAGTTCCAGGTCTCCCGATTTGTGAATATGATGATCATTTGCAAAAATCATACTTAGACTCAAAAACAAGCCGTCAAAGGGTGAAAATCCAAACGAACCCGTAGGAGGCACTAACACCTCGCACGGGACCAATGTAACTTATAGGAACTGACCGTGTAGTCCTGGGTCTCCCGGTTTGAGAGTATGACAATAATTTGTGAAAATTAGCACTTAAACTTAAAAACAAGCCGTTAAAGGGTGAAAATCCAAACCACCTCCCAAACGACCCCGTATGGGGCACGAACACCTCGCATGGGACCAATGTAACTTGTAGGAACTGGCCCCGTAGTCCCGGGTCTCCCGGTTTGTGAATAGGATGATAATTTGCAAAAATCAACACTTAAACTTAAAAACATGCCGTTAAAGGGTGAAAATCCAAACCAGCCACCAACCGACCCCGTAGGGGGGCACGAACACCTCGCACGGGACCAATGTAACTTGTAGGAACTGATCACGTAGTCCCGGATCTCCCGGTTTGAGAATATGGCGATAATTTTCAAAAATCACCCTTAGGTAAAAACATGCCATCAAAGGGTGAAAACTCAAACTAACCTCCAAACGATCCCATAGGAGGCACAAACACCTTGCACGGGACCAATGTAACTTGTAGGAACTGACCGCGTAGTCCCGGGTCTCCCTATTTTAGAGTACGATGATAAATTACAAAAATCAGGACTTAAACTTAAAAACAAGCTGTTAATGGGTGAAAACCCAAACCACCCCCCAAACGACCCCGTAGGGGGCACGAACACCTCGCACGGGACCAATGTAACTTGAAGGAACTGACCGCGTAGTCCCGGGTCTCCTGGTTTGTGAATAGGATGATAATTTACAAAAATAAACACTTAAATTTAAAAACATGTCGTTAAAGGGTGAAAACCCAAACCAAGCCCCCAACGACCTCGTAGGAGGCACGAACACTTCGCACGGGACCGATGTAACTTGTAGGAACTGACCGCGTAGTCTCGGGTCTCCCGGTTTGAGAGTATGATGATAATTTGCAAAAATCAGCACTTAAATTTAACAACAAGCCGTTAAAGGGTGAAAACCCAAACCACCCCCAAACGACCCCGTAGGGGGCACGAACACCTCGCACGGGATCAATGTAACTTGTAGGAGCTGACCGCGTAGTCCCGGATCTCCCGGTTTGAGAATATGACGATAATTTGCTCAAATCACACTTAGTTAAAAACATGCCTTCAAAGGGTGAAAACTCAAACCAACCCCCAAACGACCCCGTAGGAGGCACGAACACCTTGCACGGGACTAATGTAACTTGTAGGAACTGACCGCGTAGTCCCGGGCCTCCCTGTTTTAGAGTATGATGATAAATTGCAAAAATAAGCACTTAAACTTAAAAACAAGCCGTTAAAGGGCGAAAACCCAAACCACTCCCCAAACGACCCCGTGGGGGGCACGAACAACTCGCACGGGACCAATGTAACTTGTAGGAACTGATTGCGTAGTCCTGGGTGTCCTGGTTTGTGAATATGACGATAATTTGTAAAAATCACACTTAGACTAAAAAATAAGCTGTTAAAGGGTGAAAACCGAAATCACCCCACAAACGACCCCGTAGGGGGCACGAACACTTTGCATGGGACCAATATAACTTGTAGGAACTGACCGCGTAGTCCCGAATCTCCCGGTTTGTGAATATGAAGATAATTTGAAAAAATCACACATGGTTAAAAACATGCCGTCAAAGGGTGAAAACTCAAACCAACCCCCAAACGACCTCGTAGGAGGCACGAACACCTCGCACGGGACCAATGTAACTTGTAGGAACTGACCGCGTAGTCCCGGGTCTCCCCGTTTGAGAGTATGACGATAATTTACAAAAATTGGCACTTAAACTTAAAAACAAGTTGTTAAAAGGTGAAAACCTAAACCAACCCCCAAACGACCCCTTAGGGGGCACGAACACCGCGCACGGGTCCAATGTAACTTGGAGGAACTGGCCGCGTAGTCCTAGGTCTCTCGATTTATGAATAGGATGAAGATTGGCAAAAATCAACACTTAAACTTAAAAACATGCCGCTAAAGGGTGAAAACCCAAACCAGCCCCCACACGACCCCGTAGGGGGCACGAACACCTCGCACGGGACCAATGTAACTTGTAGGAACTGATCGCGTAGTCCCGAATCTCTCGGTTTGAGAATATGATGATAATTTGCAAAAATCACACTTAGTTAAAAACATTACGTCAAAGGGTGAAAACTCAAACCAACCCCCAAACGACCCTGTAGGAGGCACGAACACCTCGCCCGGGACCAATGTAACTTGTAGGAACAGACCGCGTAGTCCCAGGTCTCCCGATTTGAGAGTATGACGATAATTTGCAAAAATTAACACCTAACTTAAAAACATGCCGTTAAAGGGGGAAAACCCAAACCACCCAACAAACGACCCCGTAGGGGGCACGAACACCTCGCACGGGACCAATGTATCTTGTAGGAACTGACAGCGTAGTCCCGGGTCTCCCGATTTGTGAATATGACGATCATTTGCAAAAATCACACTTAGACTCAAAAATAAGCCGTCAAAGGGTGAAAACGTAAACGACCCCGTAGGAGGTACGAACACTTCGCACGGGACCAATGTAACTTGTATGAACTGACCGCGTAGTCCTGGGTCTCCCGATTTGAGAGTATGACAATAATTTGTAAAAATCAGCACTTAAACTAAAAAATAAGCCGTTAAAGGGTGAAGACCCAAACCAGCCCCCAAATGACCCCGTAAGAGGCACGAACACCTCGCACGGGACCAATGTAACTTGAAGGAACTGATCGCGTAGTCTCGGGTTTCCCAATTTGCGAATATGACGATAATTTGCAAAAATCACACTTAGTTAAAAAAATGCCGTCAATGGGTGAAAGCTCAAATAAACTTCCAAACGACCCCGTAGGAGGCATGAACACCTCACACGGGACCAATGTAACTTGTAGGAACTAATCGCGTTGTCCCGGGTCTCTCGGTTTGGGAATATCACGATCATTTGCAAAAATCACACTTAGACTACAAAACAAGCCGTCAAAGGGTGAAAACCCAAACGACCCGTAGGGGGCACGAACACCTCGCACGGGACCAATGTATCTTGTAGGAACTGACCGCGTAGTCCCGGGTCTCCCGGTTTGTGAATATGACGATCATTTGCAAAAATCACACTTAGACTAAAAAAGAAGTCCTCAAAGGGTGAAAACTTAAACGACCCCGTAGGAGGCACGACCACTTCGCACGGGACCAATGTAACTTGTATGAACTGACTGCGTAGTCCTGGGTCTCCCGGTTTTAGAGTATGACAATAATTTGTAAAAATTAGCACTTAAACTAAAAAATAAGCCGTTAAAGGGTGAAGATCCAAACCAGCCCCCAAATGACCCCGTAAGAGGCACGAACACCTCGCACGGGACCAATGTAACTTGAAGGAACTGATCGCGTAGTCTCGGGTTTCCCAATTTGAGAATATGACGATAATTTGTAAAAATCACACTTAGTTAAAAAATGTCGTCAATGGGTGAAAGCTTAAATCAACCCCCAAACGACCCCGTAGGAGGCACGAACACCTCACACGGGACCAATGTAACTTGTAGGAACTAATCACGTTGTCCTGGGTCTCCCGGTTTGGGAATATCACGATCATTTGCAAAAATCACACTTAGACTAAAAAACAAGCCGTCAAAGGGTGAAAACCCAACGACCCCGTACAGGGGCACGAGCACCTCGCACGGGACCAATGTAACTTGTAGGAACTGACCGCGTAGTCCCAAATCTCCCAGTTTGAGAATATGGCGATAATTTGCAAAAATCACCCTTAGTTAAAAACATGCCGTCAAAGGGTGAAAACTCAAACCAACCTCCAAACGATCCCGTAAGAGGCACGGACACCTCGTACGGGACCAATGTAACTTGTAGGAACTGATCGCGTAGTCACGGGTCACTCGGTTTGAGACTATGATGATAATTTGCAAAAATTAGCACTTAAACTTAAAAACAAGCCGTTAAAGGGCGAAAACCGAAAACACCCCCCAAACGACCCCGTAGGGGCACGAACACCTAGCAAGGGACTAATGTAACTTGTAGGAACTAACCGCGAAGTCCCGGGTCTCTCGGTTTGCGAATATGACGATAATTTGAAAAAATCACACTTAGACTCAAAAACAAGCCGTCAAAGGGTGAAAACCCAAACGTCCCCGTAGGAGGCACGAACACTTCGCACGGGACCAATGTAACTTATATGAACTGACCGCATAGTCCTGGGTCTCCCTTTTTGAGAGTATGACAATAATTTGTAAAATTCAGCACTTAAACTAAAAAATAAGCCGTTAAAGGGTGAAGACCCAAACCAGCCCCCAAATGACCCCGTAAGAGTCACGAACACCTCGCACGGGACCAATGTAACTTGAAGGAATTGATCGCGTAGTCTCGGGTTTCCCGATTTAAGAATATGACGATAATTTACAAAAATCACACTTAGTTAAAAATATGCCGTTAAAGGGTGAAAACTCAAACCAACCCCCAAACAACCCCGTAGGAGGCACGAACACCTCGCACGGGACCAATGTAACTTGTAGGAACTCATAGCGTAGTCCTGGGTGTCCCAGTTTGAGAGTAAGACGATAATTTGTAAAAATCAACACTTAAACTTAAAAACAAGCCATTAAAGGGTGAAAACCCAAACCACCCCCCAAACGACCCCGAAGGGGGCACGAACACCTCGCACGGGAGCAATGTAACTTGTAGGAACTGATCGTGTAGTTACGAGTCTCCCGGTTTGAGTGTATGATGATAATTGGCAAAAATCAGCAATTAAACTTAAAAATAACCCGTCAAAGGGTGAAGACCCAAACCAGCAACCAAATGACCCCGTAAGAGACACGAACACCTCGCACGGGACCAATGTAACTTGTAGGAACTGATCGCGTAGTCCCAGATCTCTCGGTTTGAGAATGTGACGATAATTTGAAAAATCACACTAGTAAAAAACATGCCGTCGAAAGGGTGAAAACTCAAACCAACCCCCAAATGACCCCGTAGGAGGCACAAACACCTCGCACGAGACCAATGTAACTATTAGTAACTGATCGCGTAGTCCTGGGTCATCCGGTTTGAGAGTATGACGATAATTTGCAAAAATCAGCACTCAAACTTAAAAACAAGCCGTTAAAGGGTGAAACCCCAAAGCACCCCCCAAACGACCCCGTAGGGGGCATGAACACCTCGTACGGGACCAATGTAACTTGTAGGAACTGACCGCGTAGTCCCGGATCTCCCGGTTTGTGAATATGATGATAATTTACAAAAATCACACTTAGACAAAAAAATAAGCCGTCAAAGGGTGAAAACCCAAACCATCCTCCAAACAACCCCGTAGGAGGCACGAACACCTCGTACGGGACCAATGTAACTTGTAGGAATTCACCACATAGTCCCGGGTCTCCCGGTTTGGGAGTCTGATGATAATTTGTAAAAATCAGCACTTAAACTTAAAAATAAGCCGTTAAACGGTGAAGACCCAAACCAGCCCCCAAATGACCCTGTAAGAGGCACTAACACCTCGCACGAGACCAATGTAACTTGAAGGAACTGATCACGTAGTCCCAGGTTTCCCGATTTGAGAATATGATGATAATTTGCAAAAATCACACTTAGTTAAAAAAATGCCGTCAAAGGGTGAAACTCAAACCAACCTCCAAACGACCCCGTAGGAGGCACGAACACCTCACACGGGACCAATGTAACTTGTAGGAACTAATCGCGTAGTCCCGGGGTCTCCCAGTTTGTGAATATGACGATCATTTGAAAAAATCACACTTAGACTCAAAAACAAGCCGTCAAAGGGTGAAAACCTAAACGACCTCGTAGGAGGCTCTAACACCTCGCACGGGACCAATGTAACTTATAGGAACTGACCGCATAGTCCTGGGTCTCTCGGTTTGAGAGTATGACAATAATTTGTGAAAATTAGCACTTAAACTTAAAAACAAGCCGTTAAAGGGTGAAAATCCAAACCACCTCCCAAACGACCCCGTATGGGGCACGAACACCTCGCACGGGACCAATGTAACTTGTAGGAACTGGCCCCGTAGTCCCGGGTCTCCCGATTTTTGAATAGGATGATAATTTGAAAAAATCAATGCTTAAACTTAAAAACATGCCGTTAAAGGGTGAAAATCGAAACCAGCCCCCAACCGACCCTGTAGGGGGGCACGAACACCTCGCACGGGACCAATGTAACTTGTAGGAACTGATCGCGTAGTCCTGGATCTCTCGATTTTAGAATATGATGATAATTTTCAAAAATCAACCTTAGGTAAGAACATGCCGTCAAAGGGTGAAAACTCAAACTAACCTCGAAACGATCCCGTAGGAGGCACGGACACCTTACACGGGACCAATGTAACTTGTAGGAACTGACCGCGTAGTCCTGGGTCTCCCTGTTTTTGAGTATGATGACAAATTGCAAAAATCAGTACTTGAACTTAAAAACAAGCTGTTAAAGGGTGAAAATCCAAACCACCCCCCAAACGACCCTGTAGGGGGCACGAACCCCTCGCACGGGACCAATGTAACTTGTAGGAACTGACCGCGTAGTCCCGGGTCTCCTGGTTTGTGAATAGGACGATAATTTACAAAAATCAACACTTAAACTTAAAAACATGTCGTTAAAGGGTGAAAACCCAAACCAACTCCCAAACGACCCCATAGGAGGCATGAACACCACACACGGGACCAATGTAACTTATAGGAACTGACCGCGTAGTCTTGGTTCTCCCAGTTTGAGAGTATGATGATAATTTGCGAAAATCAGCACTTAATTTTAAAAACAAGGAGTTAAAGGGTGAAAACTCAAACCACCCCCAAACGACCCCGTAGGGGGCACGAACACCTCGCGTGGGACCAATGTAACATGTAGGAACTGATCGCGTAGTCCCGGGTCTCCCGGTTTATGAATAGGATGATAATATGCGAAAATCAGCACTAGAACTTAAAAACATGCCGTTAAAGGGTGAAAACCAAAAACCAGCCCCCAAACGACACCTCACACGGGACAAATGTAACTTGTAGGAGCTGAGCACGTAGTCCCGGATCTCCCAATTTGAGAATATGATGATAATTTGCAAAAATCACATTTAGTTAAAAACATGTCGTCAAAGGGTGAAAACTCAAACCAACCCCCAAACGACCTCGTAGGAGTCACAAACACCTTGCACGGGACCAATGTAACTTGTAGAAACTGACCGCGTAGTCCCGGGTCTCCTTGTTTTAGAATATGATGATAAATTACAAAACTCAGCACTTAAACTTAAAAACAAGCCGTTAAAGGGTGAAAACCCAAACCACCCCCCAAACGACTCCGTAGGGGGCACGAACACCTCGCACGGGACCAATGTAACTTGTTGGAACTGATCACGTAGTCCCGAGTCTCCTGGTTTGTGAATATGATGATAATTTGCAAAAATCACACTTAGACTAAAAAATAAGCCGTTAAAGGGTGAAAACCCAAATCACCCCCCAAACGACCCCATAGGGGGCACGAACACTTTGCATGGGACCAATGTAACTTGTAGGAACTGCCCACGTAGTCCCGGATCTCCCAGTTTGAGAATATGAAGATAATTTTCAAAAATCACACTTAGTTAAAAACATGCCGTCAAAGAGTGAAAACTCAAACCAACCTCCAAATGACCCCGTAGGAGGCACGACACCTCGCACGGGACCAATGTAACTTGTAGGAACTGACTGCGTAGTCCCGGGTCTCTCGGTTTTGAGAGTATGACGATAATTTAAAAAATTAGCACTTAAACTTAAAAAACAAGCCATTAAAGGGTGAAAACCCAAACGACCCCCCAAACGACCCCGTAGGGGGCACGAACACTTCGCACGGGACCAATGTAACTTGGAGGAATTGGCCTTGTAGTCCCGGGTCTCCCGATTTATGAATAGGATGAAGATTTGGAAAAATCAACACTTAAACAAAAAAACATGCCGTTAATGGGTGAAAACCCAAACCAGCCCCCAAACGACCCCGTAGGGGGCACGAACACCTCGCACGGGACCAATGTAACTTCTAGGAACTAATCGCATTGTCCCGAATCTCTCAGTTTGAGAATATGATGATAATTTTCAAAAATCACACTTAGTTAAAAACATTCCGTCAAAGGGTGAAAACTCAAACCAACCCCCAAACGACTCTGTAGGAGGCATGAACACCTCGCCCGGGACCAATGTAACTTGTAGGAACTGACCGCGTAGTCCCAGGTCTCCCGATTTGAGAGTATGATGATAATTTGCAAAAATAAACACTTAAACTTAAAAACATGTCGTTAAAGGGTGAAAACCCAAACCACCCAACAAATGACCCCGTAGGGGGAACGAACACCTCGTACGGGACCAATGTAACCTGTAGGAACTGACCGCGTAGTTCCGGGTCTCCCGATTTGTGAATATGACGATCATTTGCAAAAATCACACTTAGACTAAAAAACAAGCCGTCAAAGGGTGAAAACCCAAACGACCCCGTAGGAGGCATGAACACTTCGCACGGGACCAATGTAGCTTGTATGAACTGACCGCGTAGTCCTGGGTCTCCCAGTTTGAGAGTATGACAATAATTTGAAAAAATCAGCACTTAAACTAAAAAATAAGCCGTTGAAGGGTGAAGACCCAAACCAGCCCCCAAATGACCTCGTAAGAGGCACGAACACCTCGCACGAGACCAATGTAACTTGAAGGAACTGATCGCGTAGTCTCGGGTTTCCCAATTTGAGAATATGACGATAATTTGCAAAAATCATACTTAGTTAAAAAAATGCCGTCAATGGGTGAAAGATCAAACAAACTTCCAAACGACACCGTAGGGGGCACGAACACCACGCACGGGACAATTGTAACTTGTAGGAACTGACTGCGTAGTCCCGGGTCTCTCGGTTTGGGAATAGGACGATAATTTGCAAAAATCAATAATTAAACTTAAAAACATGCCATTAAAGGGTGAAAATCCAAACCAGCCCCCAACCGACCCCGTACGGGGGAACGAACACCTCCCACGGGACCAATGTTACTTGTAGGAACTGACCGCGTAGTCTCGAATCTCTCGGTTTGAGAATATGACGATAATTAGCAAAAATCACCCTTAGTTAAAAACATACCGTCAAAGGGTGAAAATTCAAACCAACCTCTAAACGATCCCGTAGGAGGCACAAACACCTCGTACGGGACCAATGTATCTTGTAGGAACTGATCGCGTAGTCCCGGGTCTCTCGGTTTGAGAGTATGACGATAATTAGCAAAAATCAGAACTAAACTTAAAAACAAGCCGTTAAAGGGCGAAAACCCAAAACACCACCCAAACGACCCCGTAGGGGGCACGAATACCTCGCATGGGACTAATGTAACTTGTAGGAACTGACCGCGAAGTCCCGGGTCTATCGGTTTGTGAATATGACGATAATTTGCAAAAATAACACTTAGACTAAAAAACAAGCCGTCAAAGGTTGAAAACCGAAACCAGCCCCGTAGGAGGCACGATCACCTCGTACGGTTGTAACTTGTAGGAACTGACCGCATAGTCTCGGGTCTCCCGATTTGAGAGTATGACAATAATTTGCAAAAAGCAGCACTTGAACTTAGAAATAAACCGTTAAAGGGTGAAGACCCAAACCAACCCCCAAATGACCCCGTAAAAGGCACAAACTCCTCGCACGGGACCAATGTAACTTGTAGGAACTGATCGCGTAGTCCTGGATCTCCCGATTTGAGAATATAACGATAATTTGCAAAAATTACACTTAGTTAAAAACATGCCGTCAAAGGGTGAAAACTCAAACCAACCCCCAAACGACCTCGTAGGAGGCACAAACACCTCGTACGGGACCAATGTAACTTGTAGGAACTAACCGCGTAGTCTTGGGTCTCCCAATTTGAAAGTATGATGATAATTTGCAAAAATCATCACTTAAACTTAAAAATAAGTCGTTAAAGTGTGGATACCCAAACCACTCCCCAAACGACCCCGCATGGGGCACTAACACCTCGCACGGGACCAATGTAACTTGTAGGAACTGACCCCGTAGTCCCGGGTCTCCCGGTTTGTGAATATGACGATAATTTGTAAAAAACACAGTTGGACTAAAAAAGAAACCGTCAAAGAGTGAAAACCCAAACCAACCCCGAAACGACCCCGTAGGAGGCACGAACACCTCGCACGGGACCAATGTAACCTGTAGGAACTGACCGCGTAGTCCCGGGTCTCCCGATTTGAGCGTATGATGATAATTTTCAAAAATTAGCACTTAAACTTAAGAATAAGCCGTTAAAGGGTGAGGACCCAAACCAGCCTCCAAATGACCCCGTAAGAGGCACGAACACCTCGAACGGGACCAATGTAACTTGTAGGAACTGGATCGCGTAATCCTGGGTCTCCCGATTTTAGAATATGACGATAATTTGCAAAAATCACACGTAGTTAAAAATATGCCGTCAAAGGGTGAAAACCAAACCAACCCCCAAACGACCCCGTAGGAGGCACGAACACCTCGAACAGGACCAATGTAACTTGTAGGAACTAACCGCGTAGTCCCGGATCTCCCGATTTGAGAGTATGACATTAATTTGCAAAAATCAACACTTAAACTTAAAAATAAGCCGTTAAAGGGTGAAAACCCAAACCACCCCCCAAACGACCCCGTAGGGGGCACGAGCACCTCGCACGGGACCAATATAACTTGTAGGAACTGACTGCGTAGTCTCGGGTCTCCCGGTTTTTGAATAGGATGATAATTTGCAAAAATCAACACTTAAACTTAAAAATATGTCGTTAAAGGGTGAAAACCCAAAGCAGCCTCCAAACGACCCCGTAGGAGGCACGAACACCTTGCACGGGACCAATATAACTTGTAGGAACTGGCCTTGTAGTCCCGGGTCTACCGGTTTGTGAGTATGACGATAATTTCCATTCATATATGTAATTTTTTTGTTTTGAGTATTTTTTTTTTGTAAATTGTTGGGTTACTAATATCGTATCTTTTTTGAATTCCATTTTTTTTTGCAGGATAACAGTTTATCGTTGGCTTTTATTCACGTGGAACACACAAAGAACTCAATGGTTTACAACAAGGGGTTTATTAATGATTCCATTTTTTTGTGTCATGACCGTATGGTCTTTTGTTATTTTATTATTGACTTTTATGGCCATGAGGGATTTTGTAAGTTAATTGTTATATTTGTGGCCGTGCGAGCTTTATGTTAGGCAGGTTTTGTATTAACAGGTTTTGGAAAGTCCAGAAAATAGAGGAGACTCTGCCCAATTTTTTTTGGGCCTGTGAGTAGTTAAAGACTTGTAATATTTTGAAGTTTGTATGTGCATTAGTTTATTAATAACGCGCAATATTATTAATTTGTGAATTTTGTGCTTTCAGATATTTTTTTTAAATAAAAAAATTGGCACAGTTCAAAACCTTTGCAAAAGTGTATCATATTTTGGAACGGTTTTAAACTGTGCTAAATTTTTTTAAACTGTGCTGAATCTGGCACAGTTGAAAACTGTGCCAAAGTGTGCCAGAAATATCAAATTCTGGTACGGTTTAAAAGTGTGCCAGAAGTGTTCCTATTTTACTGAATTTGGCACAGTTAAAAACTGTGCCAAAAGTGTGCCAGAAATATCAAATTCTGGCACGGTTTAAAAGTGTGCCAGAAGTGTTCCTGTTTGGCTAATTTTGGCAAACTTTTGAGCCGTGCCAGAAAAAAATTCCCATTTTGGAACACCTGATTCTGGCACAGTTCAAAACCGTGCGAGATTTGATCTGGCACGGTTTTGAACCATGCCAGAATCCTATTTTTGGTGTAGTGTGATGTTTAGGCAGCCGATGCAACCCGCGGGGGGGGGGAGGTCTCAGCCCCCACGGGTAGGGTACACCGAGGGGGGAGATAAGGGCAAAGCACCGAAGAGGGTCAATAAGAGGAAGTTTGAAAGAGACAGGGAAGACTCACTACCATTTCCTTGTACAGTAGAAGAAGCTATCATCTGTTACAATGCGATGGTTCAAGGGGGAACGATCTATGAACCAAAAGACATTCCTGCTGGGGATCCCGATGCGGTAACGAAGGCGGATCCAAAGTATTGCCAGGTTTATCGGAGGATCCAATGTCCAACAAAAAGTTGCTTCACACTGAGAAGAATTATTGACAAGTATGTAAAGGCAGGGACATTGCAAATCCCTCCACAAAATGTCAATAACAACCCACTACCAACACATGGGGCCAATCTCGTGGTGGCCTACGATGAAGAGGCAGAGAGAGGAGAAAGAGAAGAGTATGAAGCAGCTTTGGAGACCTGTACCAAAGGAATGTCTAACATAGTTTTGGCCTACGATGAAGCAAGCACCAAAGATGAGGAAGCAGATCCGGTCCTAGAGTACTGTGCAGTTTCAAAATCCCCGAAGTTCACCTGGTTCTTTGACCAAGTGGGGATTCCAAAAGAAAGAAGGCTGGAAATAACCCAGGCGATACTAGATATTACAAGTAAAGACACCGTCCCTTCACTGAAATGGAAGGGACCCATGGTCAGGATGGTAAGGAGGTTCCTGTCAGAGGTGACTTTCAGCGATGTCGATAGGGCTGTGAGATTCCCTCAAAACAGGTACGTGACTACTAGTGTTAACAGAGTTAGTTTTTCTAGGACTCTCATGGATGGCGGAACTTCCATTAATATTATACCAATTAACTCCTTTCATGTAGCCAATATTCCAAAAGAAAGTTTGGTCCCCATCCCTTTGGTAATTTTGTGGTATGATAACCAATCTTCCAAATTCCTATTGGTATGTTAATGTGGGGATTGTGATGGGAAATTTGAGTTCCAATATAAAGTTCCACGTGATAGAGAGTGCAAATTCCTATCATTTACTAATAGGATGGGTGTGGATGCACAACCAAGGGTTAGTTCCTTCTACGTACCACCAATACGCTAAGGCGAATATCAAGGGGACATAGGTAACCATTAGGGCTACAAAGAGGCCCTTCGCTATCGAGAAAGATCACTTGGTGGATGTAGCATTTTATATTGAGTTAGAAGAAGATATCTGAGTCCTAATGAGGAGGATGGAGGGAGCATGGGTTCCCTCGATCAGAGAACGGATGGGGCCTTTGAACGAGCCGAGTAAAGAGGTTGCGAGCAGTGCAAGAGTAATGATCGAAGATGCTCACTGGGCGGTCCCTCATCCCCAAGGTATCTCAAAGCCGCTCAATGACAGGATGAGGCCCAAAGTGGATCCGATAGAACACGAGGTCCAACGACAAATTTCGTTGAGTTGGTCCTCAGGAAAAAGAGTGGCCAAAGAATCTAAAGAGATGAAGAGGAAAGTAGTCACTATTATCGGTAGCTAGTGTAAGAAGGTCGTTACCGAGGAAGGAAAGGTGGTATATCGATTATAACGATGTGAATGGGCATCCCAGGAAGTTGACTCTGAGGTTGACCCGATATATCAGTGTTTTCTGGTAGATCAAAGAGGACAATATATGGCGATAGATAATTCCAGTATACAGGAATTTGTGGAGGAAGTCGCCGAGGAACCAGATTACATGGGAGATCGTCCAAAGCCACATGCACAAGAGCTAGAGCACTTGAACCTGGAAATAGAAGGGGAAGACCCAAGGCCCATCTTCATCTTAAAGGATCTCGGTAAAGAGAAATAAGAGGCCTTGATTGAGTTGATTCGGGAATTTATAGACGTCTTCACGTGGAAGTACATAGAGATGGAGGGGCTAGATGAGGAGGTAAGCTGTCACAAGTTGAACGTGACGCCTTCAGCCATTCCAGTAAAATAAGCAACAAGAATGTATAAGCCTGAGCTGGATTTGAAGATCAAAGAAGAAGTTCAACGCATACTAACGAAAAGGTTCATTACACCAATACAACACCCACTTTGGTTATCCAGTATTATCCCAGTGGGGAAGAAAGACAAAAACCAGATAAGGATCTGCATGGACTTTAGAGATTTGAATAGAGCCTGCCCCAAAGATGAGTTCCCTCTGCTCTCCATCTATAATCTGATAGATACAACAGAAGGTCATAAGATGTATAACTTTATGGATAGGTATGTAGGGTACAACTAGATCAAGATGGACCCCTCGAATGGTAGAGTTAGAAGTTCCCTCGACTCGATATGCTTTGCAAAACAGCATGCTCCCTCAAAATAGACACGTCCAGTTGGAAGCATTGGACGAACACATGGATAATGAGATGCAATTTC
This sequence comes from Sambucus nigra, assembly GCA_949130495.1. NCBI lineage: Eukaryota > Viridiplantae > Streptophyta > Magnoliopsida > Dipsacales > Adoxaceae > Sambucus > Sambucus nigra. Next base: position 74,184,150 of record OX422210.1, on the reverse strand, counting down.
AAATGTATACGAAGCAGCTCTCCAGGGCATATGATAACTTGGTGAGACCAAGGAAGTTCTTCGAGGGAGATCTTGTATTGAAAGCAGCAGTTAAACATATTAGGGGGCTTCCTCTACCTAAGTTTGTAGATAATTGGGAGGCACCTTTCATCGTAAAGGAGGCTCATGACTTAGGTTATTACTTAATTTAAAAAATGGAAGAAGATAAACCATTCAAGATTAATAATAAGTGGTTGAAGGTTTATCATGTGTAGGCAGTTATTTTTGACCACGAATGTATTTGGCTGTTGTTATGAATACACAAGTTATTTCTTATGATGAGTATGTAAGTTCCTTTTATTATAACTCAGGAAGAGATGAAAGAATTATAGAACTTCACACTTCACAATCCATGAAATAGGTTGTAACACAAAGAAATGGCATGAGAATAGGTATCTCTTTCCATTCCTATACTTCGGAGCATTACAAAATTGGGAGCTATCGCCCAAGAATTACATGAGAAGAAAGGCAAAATACATATATAAAAAACTCATTGACCTAGGAGGAACCATAAATTCGAGGAAGAGAAAAAATCTCCAGGAAGGACCGAAGAAGCTTCTAAGCAAGACCGTTGGGCATTAATTGAAACTTCCAACCTAGTCTGTGCTTTCGTACGTTCGATAAGAAGTTTTTATCACTTTAGCTTTGCTAAATGCAGAGATTCTTCGAGGTCCTCCACCTCCATGTCAATGGAACCGAGGAGAGGTGCTAGCTCAGCCAGCTTGGCTTCCTCAGCCCTCTGATCCTCCCGATGTTTTTATAAGAGCTCCCTCTGGCTGTTCAATTATTGGCTCTTCAAAGTCTTCAAATGTACGATGAGACAGTCAAAACGGAACTCATCACGACCCAACTCCCTCAGATAACCCAGGAATTGGTTGAGGAGGGGTCTGATTACATTGGCGGTTAGAGTGTTGGCAATTTTAGCAATAACAGTGGCCATGACTTGAAGCCGATAGCTCATAACTGAGATGTTCGAACGTAGGCAATCCACCATGAAGGTTTTAGGATGATGGCTCAGAAGTTGCTCGATCGCCAAACGGTGGTTGGCAGGTATTTAGGGAGAACACTGTAGTACCATCATGCAGAAGGAGTGAGGAGACAAGTCTGGCAGAGGAAGCTCACACCCAGATTCACTTTCTGGAGCAACACCCGTCGTGGAACCTTGATCATTATGGCTAGTTTCTTCGAAATCGACAGGTTCGCGAGTGGGCAAGGCAATGGGCGAAGGAACTGGTGGAAAATCCTCCCAAGAAACCTGAAAATAGTTAGAGGAAACAAGGAGTTTATGAAAATCTTAACAAGTGTTTTCGTTGTTAAGTCATTGATATAGGTGGAGTTTATGAAAAATCTTAACAAGTGTTTTCATTGTTAAGTCACCGATATAGGTGGAGTTTATGAAAAATCTTAACAAGTGTTTTCGTTGTAAAGTCACCGTTATAGGCGGAGTTTATGAAAATCTTAACAAGTGTTTTCGTTGTTAAGTCACCGATATAGGTGGAGTTTATGAAAAATCTTAACAAGTATTTTCATTGTTAAGTCACCGTTATAGGTGGAGTTTATGAAAATCTTAACAAGTGTTTTCGTTGTTAAGTCACCGATATAGGTGGAGTTTATGAAAAAGCTTGAGAAGTGTTTTCATTGTTAAATCACCGTTATAGGTGGAGTTTATGAAAATGTTAACAAGTGTTTTCGTTGTTTAGTCACCTATGTAGGTGGAGTTTATGAAAAAAAGGTTAACAAGTGTTTTCAAGGTTAAGTCACTGATATAGGCGGAGTTTATGAAAAGTCTTAACAAGTGTTTTCATTGTTAAGCCACCGATATAGGTGGAGTTTATGAAAAATCATAACACGTGTTTTCATTGTTAAGTCACCAATATAGGTGGAGTTTATGAAAAAATCTTAAAGAAGCATTTTCGTTGTTAAGTCACCGTTACAGGAGGAGTTTATGAAAAACCTTAACAAGTGTTTTCGTCGTTAAGGAACTAATACAGGTGGAACGTATGATTTTTTTTTAAAAAAAATTTTCATTGTTAAGTCATAAACACAGTTGAAGTTCGAGAAACTGAGAAATACAGAGAAACTCGCAAAGTACCTCAGTAGCGATAGGAGCGAGAACGGGAGTCACCACCGAGGCCATAAGGGTAGAAACAGTTGGAGGTGGACTCATTGCCTCAAAAGGATCAATGGGTCCCTTGGCTTCTAAAGCCTCAACGGTAGGCAAACCTCCCTCACAACATAAGGTACTAAGGCTAACCTGGGGGAATCATCGGAAGAAGATGTTGAACCTTCAAGAGATGCTCCAACAAGAGCAGTAGCACCAACCGGGGCCTGGGAGGGGAAAAGGCCACTCCGGGCAAATGGTAGAGAGAGACTTGGAGAAAGATGTAAATGAAAAGTCAAGTGTTAGACACAAGAAGTAAACACAAAATAATAAGGGGCATAAATGCACCCAACTCACCCCCGTTATGGCACCAAACTGCAGCAAGGGGTCTTGACAATGCAGGAGGAAGGAGAATTTTAGCTATCAGCGATGCCACTTCCACCTAAAACGTCCCAACATGTTAGGATTGATAAATAAGGCAATGTGATAAATTAAAAGATATGAGACTTAGCAAGAAATTTACTTCAGAAGAACTCTCCTCAACCACAACGAGGGGTAGAGGGACCTCTTGCTTGGTGGGTAGAGGCTGAAGTAGTTTCCTCAGGTTGGTCAAGCATCTCAGTAGCCCCCGTGGTAGCATCTCTTACCCGGTGCGAGGAGGAATGACGAGAATAGGTGAGACTTATCAAGGGGGAATGGGGAGGAGTGGTTCTTGCTGGAGAGATACCGTAACGCTCCCCCACGAAATGGCTTACGGGGGGCTGGGGGGACTAGGCCCTTCTTCTTCAACTCCCTGCACCAAAACATTTTTCTTAATAAGCACTGAGCAGATGCAAAACACTTTAATAAAAGGGGAATGAGAAATAAAGAATTCACAGATACCTCAGATCCAAAGGGAGAACGAGAGGGTATAACCACTGGGGAGGGTGGCAAAGAGGCAGAAGCCGATGGATCTGGGGAGGAAGGCTTCTCATATGTCTATTTCTTCTGGGATTTATTACCCATCATTTTCTTCCTGGAGCTCGTTGCTCCACCAGTTTCAGGTACCCTCATCCTTCTTCTCCTTTTTATCGTTGGCTCCGTGGGATCAACAATGATTGTGGGGAATCTACCCGGAGGAGGAACGATAATAGCGTGCCTTCAAAACTCAGCATGTATTCTATCAACTTCTGCTTGCACCTGCCTCCTCAGCTCTTCAGCCATCTCTGGAGACATAAGAGGGGGAACGGAGGCAATAGGGATTGCCTCCAAGGTTTTTTTTGTTTGAACTTGGGTCTTGGACTTCTTAGTAGGTGGATGAGAAGGCCCTTCTCTCATGGCAGCTTCGGCCGAGGGGGCAGATGGTTTGGTGGTTGCAGCAGCCTTGGGTTTGGGCTTAGAAACAAGGATCATAGGGCAGTATGGAAAAAGTTCAGTAGGAGGTTCTTTAGGGGTCTGTCTTAGAGGGAACTCAACTCTGGGAATGGAATTTCACTTCAAACCCAACTCCAGGGTAGAAAATGAAAGAACTAGAGGATACAAAGGATCCCCCTCAATGAAATTAAAAATTTGGGCCAGTTGCCTCGGCCATTACTTGGTCACATACAAAGGGGTTACGTCCCCTTGCCTGGTGATACTTGAGATGCTGACTCTCCCAACTAATGTAGAACTCACTCCCCATGCAGCAGTTAAAGAGAATAGAGAGCATTCCTTTCAAAAGGACACCATGGGATTAGATAATTAAAACATCGGGCGAGGGGCCCCTTGATCAAAGCCAAACTGACTGCTGCATCGGTTGGGATTATAGTGCTCAGTGGTGTATCCCCACTCGGTGTACGAGGGCAGGTATCCTGGTGAAAATAGGAGGACTATGGCCAACGATGGTTCTTCTGTAATAAGGTCTACGGTGGTTGCCTGGACCATTATACCCCATGTTTAAAAAAATCACAAGTATAGAGAAAAATATCCTCTTCGAAGGGCCTCATTACAAAACTTGAAAAATCATCGATAAAGAAGGTCAACTGCTTTAAACTTTACCTATTATGGTAAACAAATGAGAGAGGGGGCAGGATTGTTTCCTCCGAAGGAGGGCGATTAGTCTTGACTGCTACGGTCGGAAAGCGAATATAGAGGAAGCCCATTAAGAGGACGTAGTGTGCGAGATTGGTAAGGTTGTAATGCCCCAGAGATCACTCCATGTCAAAAAGAGCTATATCAAGCCATGTGTAGAGGGATCCCAGGACGATTACAGCCAGGGGGAGCTTGATACCCCGGGCCAAATAGAGGGATATGTTGATGAGATCCCTTTGCGGCTGGTTGTTAGGCTTCCGAGTTAAAAATAAGCGAGAAAGAATGACAAGAATATAGGTAGGAAGTTCTAGCGATGTACCTTGCCCAGGGGTAGCCTCAGAGGAACTACCTTCTGTAGGATTCTTGAAGAATTAGTTGATAAGAGGAGTGAAGGTAGATTTGTTTGAAGTACCGATGCACCTTCGATATATACGGTCTAGCTCCAAACAGTCAGCAATCTCTTGGGCATCCAGGGCTTCATCAGAATAGGGCTCATGGCCTGTTGCCTCAAGTCCTAGGATCTCGCATATGTCCTCCAACATTATTGTGAATTCACCCCATGCAGCGATGAACGTATGAGTGGTAACGTTCCAACGGGATACCAGAATAGGAAGGGCAACATTATTTTTAGAGAGGGTGAACTCACCAAACCACTTGGCTCGATGAAGCCTAATCTTAGCGATGGTATTAGTGTGGGAACTCTGCATATGGGAGTTCCAATCAGTAAAGTGACCAGAAGAGCCCCCAGGACTTTCAAAATCAATGTGGGACTATGGGAAGTCCCCTCGCTCAAGACGAAATCTGAGAGTCCCCTCAGGAGGTAGAAATCCCTAGTCATCAGAATTCTCATCTTCATCACCAAGAGTCACGGCATCATACTTGGCGTTAAAAATGCAGCTCTTGAAAAACCCAACAAAGTTATCACCTTCACCAAAAATGGGGGACCGACGGTAGAAATGCAACTGTTCTTGATGAGTAGCAGTCAATGAGGCGGTAGAAGGGGCGGTGACAATGGGGGCGGTGGACGGAGCACTGGTGGCGGGAGTGGAAGGGTTGCTTGAAGAGACCATAGCAGATAACAGAAGTATGAAAATGTTTGGTAAAAGAAGAGTTGGAAATGAATAGGGAGATGCACAACCACAGGTGGTGGTGCAAAATATGAGAGGAGGAGGAGACTGAGTAAAGAAGAGGGCAACAATGGAGTTCACATAGAGTTAACACAAAGTTTCTCTCTATAAGGAATGCGGGAGCTTGAAGAAGATGGAAAGACAAGGGTTTGAATAAAAGACACTTTTGAAGCTTTTAAACCTTATGAAACCTGTGATTTGAGTTTCCCACCATGGCACGTGCAGGGCCACCTATAATCATTTTAAATGAACACGTGTCACCTTAGGAAAGGTCTCGACAGTTGAAAATACAGCGCCACATAATTAATGAAGAGACGCTTTGGGAAAAGAAGGGGGTTGCCTTCTCCAGCAAGTTTGAGTTTTGGTTCCAGAATTTTTTTCAAACATATCCAATTCTCCCAACGAAGGCAGTCCCCCAACGGTTCAAGAAAGCTACGATGTCCCCTCGCCATATCTCCAAACGTTGTTTTAATTATGACTCAATTACATCGGGGAGAATTTATACTTTTTCAAACATAATGAAGCATCACGGGGGAGATTTTCACTTACCACGAGTCCAAACGAGTATTTGATAAGGTTAGTAGGCCTTTCGGGAGAATTTTAAATAGTAAAGAAAGAACGATTGAGGATCAGCATGAGGAAAGAGTGGAGATGTCCCTTTGTCCAAGCCCCAATAAATTATGGCGGTTCGGTTCAGGTACATCGAGGAGAATTTTACTTTTTCCAGAGGGTTATAATGCTGCAGTTCTAACGAAGAGAGTAGCCCAAAATTTTATGATGCAGAGAGAGATCATCGAATTGAGAAGTTTCATGCAGACATTTCTTTTTCCAATAAATCTCTCCACGAAGGGGAAAATGTAGAAGGGGTTGAAGGTAATCCTGAGATTAGGGATAATCCCTTAATTGACAAAAGTGTTTGAGATTAAGCAACCGAAGCAGCTCAAGTGTGGCAACTCAAGCGCGATAACTCATACTTTGGCTTGTTGTATTAGTCATATTGTATTTCTATTTATGATTGATTATATGCTATAACGGTTGTAATGTTTTAATGAGATTAATAACGAGTTCGTGTGAGGTCAAACGATACTTACGAGAGACCAGGCTTGGCAGGGCCTGTGAGATCTTTCATGCTCTATCGAATGACCTCACCGTGGGAACTTTAGAGGGACCTGGTTTGGAGGATTGATAAGTGAGGCACTGTTGGGGGTTTGTCCTGACCATCTTAGATACACCTGGTAAAACATCGAGGGACCCTGACTGTGGAACCTCGGGCAGAGCAGCCTTGAGTTCCATCGGGCGTTGAGTTGTGAATTAGTCAGTCCTCTACTTAATATCACATCTACTGTACGTGATGTCACTAGCCGGTTAAATAATGTCAGAGCTACACTTGAGTAAACCATCGTGGTATTTGGGGCTGTTAGGTAGTTGATGAGCTACCTCTGCGACAACAGCCCCCTCACACACAGTGGTTAGGCAAAAGGCATGTATTGGCATTTAATGTTTATGACGTGGAGACAACTAGCGCATCAGGCATTTATTATTGTGACATAAAATATGAGGGATGTCTTTCATAGTCTTAAATGACTGAGTTGCCTCGGGGGTGGTGTGGGGGGGCTATTTAAGGACCCCAACCACCTTTGATAGTGGAGGAGTTATTTTCTATAGAGCACACATCAGAGAGAGTTATTGCAAAATAGAGGGGTTTACTCACTCACCATTTGTTATTTATTATGAAGATTTTAATACTTGACAGAGATTCTTGAGGGGTTTTGGTGTGTCTATACCTGCCTACCGAGGTGTATCTAGGGTTATTACTTCTCTCTCCCTCTAGCTAAGTTACTACTAAGTTCCACTACCACTTTATGAGTTATACACGAGAGATTTACGAGTTTAAACTGAGCTTATCTTAATTAAGTTTGTGTTTGCATGCCCTATCATTAATCCAAAGCTTTGGCCAATTAGCTTATCATTACTATACTCAAATAGGGGTTACGCCTCCATCTATAATCTAAATTACCCTCTTACACCATCACAATTTTTCCTATACAATGAACCAAATGCGATTAAATTTGACAAAAAGTAGTGCATGATATAAACCGTTCGAGAGTTTGTGTGTTTTATTTTGAAAAATGGGGAAGGGCTACGAAGGGTACTCATTTATCCTTTGGTATTAAGCCATTGTTTAAATGGACCTAAAAAAGTGAGGAATTGAAAATTATCTGGGGTCCAATGAGGTTTAAAAGAGCCCCAAAAAATTGAAAGGTAATATACAGAAATATATGACAAAAATGGGGCCAATAGATTTTAGTTTCATCACCTCATAAGAAAAATAAAAATCATTATCTTTTAAGGAGGGGGTTTGGATGGGATTTTCAACTGTTTGCACGTCCTTAAAAGTTAAGACGATTTCATCTAAATTCAACAAATTCTACACCTAAGGAATATTTTGATGTTCATTCGTTAGGAGTACACGTATGCATCGGGCACACTTATCATGATTGAGTCAATTTTCCTATCGAATGTGTTCACACCCATTCATTCCGTTTCCTTGATTTTGTTATCTTAGTGTAAATTCGTGGTGTGTGATTTTGTAACATCATTTTTGCATTTTTTATATGAAAATTTGGAAAAATAAAAAATAGTTTATTTGTTTTGTTTACTGTGACACCCCAATTTGTTTTTATGTGATTTATTATTTTCCTTGTCTATTTCGGACAAATAAAATGGGGGAGAACGAATTATGATGTTGTGGGGGAGTTTAAGTGTGGAGGTGATTTCAAACTCGATACGTCAAGAGGTATTTTTCTTTGTCTCATGTGTGTAGGTACAATTGAATATTTTGGATTGCACACCCTAATGAGAAAATCTTGAAGGTTTTGAAGAGTTGATTGTTGAAGTCGAAGTTTGAAAAGTTGATGACTTGATAGTTTATCTTTCCTTTTGAGTTTTTGGGAGGGTAGATTTGTATAGGTCATTTGAGATATATACTTCGGATATTTTTATTTTGTACCGTATAGACATAGGGGGAGATTTGTACGGACATTGTCCATCTCAATTAATTATGTCATATACCGCTATAGGTTTCTGCAAGTCGTCGAAGGATTGAGAAGCTTACATTTACAAAGACGAATCCAAATTTCAAGAAGACTTCAACATTCAAGACCAACTAGGATGAATTTGGTAAGATGTGTTTAAGCTCCATTTACATTTTACATTAAAAGTGTTGGGATATTTTAGTGAAAGATAAAATATTTTTCTATTTATGGAAAATGGTTTTTGGAATTTATGATAAATGGTTTTTATTTTCAAAAACATTTTATCATAAAAATTTTGGAGAAACCTTTTTCTGATTTCGTAAAATTTTTTAGTTTTTGAGGTTTTCAAAATATTTGAAAGACTAGAGTTTTTTTTTTTTTGATAAGTGACTATCGTTCAAACGACATCACCTCTCATTCAAATGAAATGTACTTTCTCTCAAACAACATCTTTTCGTTCGAACGAAAGGTGTTTTTATCTGACACATCACCGCCTTGATTTTTAATATAAATTGAGTGTCAGGCTACTGAATTTCGTATGGAGAAAAACTGGCTTTCACATAATATGTTTTTATACTATTCTCCAACCATTTGAGGGTTCATAACTTTTGTTTTACAATTTATAATCCCAATTTATTTTGTGTGAGTTGTTTTGTGGGACCCAAAACATAGTTTGTTGTTGCTCATTCTTTGTGGAGAGATTTGTACAACCGAGAGCTGTGTACTATTGTGGAGTGAGTCTCTATGAAGTTTTTGACTGTGTGTCATTGAGGATCTTCTGCATGTTGATTATTTATTAAAGAAGATGTGTCCTTGTGGTATAACTGTATGTTATCCATTGTTGATTTCTAGCCGTTTCTTTGAAGGTTTGACGAAGACACCGTGCGTTAGACTTGTGGGCGATTATCAGTTTGTATGTAAGTCAATGGTCTTATAAACTTGTCAAAGTTCTAGAAATAAAAAGGTTTTGCCCTGAGGGTATTTTTCCTGAACTTTGTGTCACGTACTTTATTTATGATGGTTTGACACTTTTACGCACGTAGTTATTTGAGTTTAAGGGTTGAATTTATTTAATTCATAAATTGACACTAATTAAATAAGTTTGTAATTGAAATTTGTGCATCTATTTGAATCTTTATCACACATAGGTTTCTTATATACAGAGTCTTCATGCTTCCTGGATAGGTTCGATTTTAACCAACCCCGATCCGGTCCGATGGTGAAATTTATTCAGAGTATGGATCTCTTCCTTTCTTCATTTCTCTTGATTTTACTCTCATCTTTGAATCTCCGCAACTTCTGATCTAGGGCTCGGTTTAGGTTGTGTTTCTTCCTATGCACTCGTAGACGTGAGGTCTTCATTCTTCATGTTGGTTCCTCATTCGAACTCTAGATGTGAAATGACTATTTTTCCCTCTGACATTCCTTCATTTGTTGATTTCTCGACTTTGGATTACTCTTCTCTTCAGTTGCATTAAAAACCTGTAAAAAGCATGAAAAATACACAAAACTCGAAGCACTATGGGGGAATTGTCAGTACCATATAAATGAGATAAATCAATACAAATTACATTATTCGAGGTGCTAAAAGCTACTAAATTAAGGGGATAAATTCAGAAGAATTTTTGCCTAATCAAATCCCCCTAACTTAGAACTTTGTGCGTCCAGGGTAGTGAAAACGAACTTCACCAAGGCTCAACTCATGAATTACATTTTATTAACAGAAAATACCTCTTTCGCGGGCACACGGTTGTATTTAGTGTATGCAACAAGCATTTAAACCCCTAAGCTACCCTAGTAGGGCGACTTGTGCCTCGTGAGTGTTTACAGTGAATATACCCACAAAATTCGATTTTTGGCTCAAACAAAATTAAAACTACCTAAAAATTACATAATTCAAAATTTTCGAAAAATAATCACCATATAGTTATATGCTCAAATCTCAATTTATCGTGTGTGTGTGCGAAGCCAGTAATTTAACGGCAAATTTCTACCGATTGATCATTACGTTACTTTTTTGAAAATTCGTTTTGATTCAAATGCTAACTGGATACTCCCTTAAACAAATCACTCGAAATGTGGCTATTTCGCTTCGTATGCGTTATATAATGAGTAAATGCATTGGAACACGTATTCATGCACACAAAATTAAAAGACGGAAATTTATGGGTGAAAATATCTCTTCTTCGGGTTACGATTAGCGGGAAACGGAAACATTGCTTCTTCTACACACCAATCAATATCTTATATTATAGTTTCGTGTTTTAACTCCACACAGTAATTAATTTTGCAATTCAGACTTGGTTAGGACCCTTTTGGGTTATAAGGTATAGTGGGTAAAATTGGAAATGGTTAGGAAAGTCGGAATTGGAAAATGTCCTTAAGATGTCCATTAGTGCTTTTTTGGGCATATGCTATTTTCTCTTTTTTTTCTATTTTTCCATTTTTTTTTCTTTTATTGCTATTTTTGTCTAGCATTATTCTATTTTTCTTCCTTGCCCCTTTTTATTGCACCATGTTGACTTAATTCATGAAATTTCTAATTTTCGCAATTTCAGGCTATTTGGGTTTTTCGGGTTACAAAACGAAAAAGGGAAAACTTTATTAGGCTCAAATTGGGTTGCAAAGGGAAAATATTTCACAACTTTTTTATGGCTAATATTTTTTTCTAATAAACGAGGGCCTAAACTTCATTGTCCGAACTACTAATAATATTAACATACGCATCTCTAGATGAATTTTAGTTTAGAGATATTTCAACACGCTTTTTGAGGCAACATCACACGCTATTCCTTGACCAATCAAAACAAGAAATCAGAGATCATCAACGACTTATTTTAACGCTGAATTGAACTTTGAGTTAATCGTTAACTCGGATTGATTTAAAAACTCATAAAAACATGACAAGCATGAAATCCCACTTGTTGATCGATCTCCACACTTATTCGTAAAGTCGTCAATTTTCGCTCAAGTTCCATCTTTAGTAAATTTTGGCTTTGTGCATTTTAAACAAAATTCGTGATATTTTTGAAAATTTTAAATTCCAATTTTTATTTACTTTGAAGAAATAAATTTTTGTTTTTTTTTTGAAAATTTTCTCATTTGTTGTTGGGTTTTTTGGTATTTTGAATTTTGTAAAATTTAAAAGCGCACGCGTACCCCCCCCCCCCCCCCCCTAACTTAGATTTTTGTCATAGTACCGATGCAAAAAGGACTAAAAGCTAAATTAAGGAGAAAAGCAACAAAAATGAAACAAAGTACAAAATGCAATATACAAAAGCATGCATAAGACAGACAAGATAGGTAATCCAATTTCCATTATATATATTAAAAGCATACAAAGCTATGGAAATAAGGAAAGAACAAAGATTACATAAACAACCATGGAGGAGCAACTATTGAGGGGGAGGGGGAGCAGTTCCGGTAGCATTTGGGTCGTACGGGTCATAGAAATTGGCCAGGGGAGGAGAACCCATGGTCATCCGGTACATTTCATCTTATAGGCTATGTAGCATGCTCGTATCCCACTGATATACTTATCGGTTCTTCTCCCGGTGAGCGTTGTATTGATCGATAAACCCATCGAATGGGGATTCCAGCACTGTGATTTTCTTACCAAAGTTGGCTCCCCGGGGCTCAAAATCAGAATCGCCATCCTCGTTATATTCACCCTCGCCGCCTTCTGCCATACTTACATTGTCGTACCCAACGACTTCCTCCTCAAACTCATCCTCATATAAATCATCCATCTTCGTATCATCATCATCGTCCGCTGCCTCCTCCGCTTGTCGAGAGCATATAATCTCCCATTGGCGCTCACTCTTGGTGTCGGTTCCTTGCCGAAGAGGATTGTGAAGGAGAATGGACCCGTGGGGAGGAACAATGAGTATGTCTACTAGAATAGACATTATGATCTGGGCATACGACAGAGGGGTTATACCCTTATTGTCCAAGGTTGTGTAAAATATGTCTTTGTAAATAATATGAGCCAAGTTAATCACGGTGTTGGGTTCAAAGAGATGACATACATGGGTCGCTTGACAGGGTTACATTGCGGAATCATTTGAGGTTTGTAGGATATTGGTGCAGACGATTTGAAACGTGATACGTGCCTTATTGCTCATCCACCCTACCAAAAATGTTTTGAAAGCCCAAACCTCGACGGGTGCTATACGGGTAATGCAAACGGCTTTATCGATGGGGGCGAGAGCGTTGGGGTACATGAAGTTGGCGGGGTTCGAGACATCTGTTCTTACTAGTTTCTAGGCAAGAATCTCGAGGGAGAAAGGGATACATTATACATCCACCCGTGCCTCAGAAACAAAATCACTGGTGCAGACAAGGGTTCCATATAACACTCGTATTTCGACTGCCCATACTGCATCGTGGGGCTCATTAAGGGACCGACACCAACCCCGTGGATGGAAAAGGCTAGTGACAGAATTTAGCAGCTCGTTCCAGTGCACTTGGCACTCCAATTACAGTTTGCGAGTCTGGCTAAAAAAATGTTCACACCATCATTGTTCTTGATCGGAGCGGTATGCATTATTGCATCGATGAATGCAACAAAGTTGTACTTTTGAGGGAGGGCTTGGTTGGCCATGTGTAGTAGCAGTGTTTGGAGATTAGGATTTTGGAAGAGAGAGTATGAGATTAAGGTGGAGTGGTGGTGGAAAGTAGGAGGTGTGAGGGTGTATTTATAGGTGGGTATGGTTGAGGGAAAGGTTGGTTTTGGAAGGAAGGATTCTGGAGGGAAGGGTGAGTGAATTTGGGAGGGAAATGGTGGTGGGAAAACGTATTGGGAGGGAAGGAAATGGATTGGGAGATGGGGGTTGCACCTTGGGAATGATCGAAGAAAAAAAATTCGGACCGATCCGAGCCCCTTTTTATTTAATTTTCCCCAAAACAAACTGGTCCGGTGCTCAGGGGCAGACCGATTCGGTTCCTAAAATTATGCAGAATCCGCTATGGCTGAATTCACTCATCTCTCAACATTGGATGCTCTTACCACTTTATCAACACGCAATCAACCTACCATCGCTCAAAACTTTCTCCAAAACCATATGCTCACTCTCGACATGATTTATCTCCACCTATCCAATACGACTTATACCTACTACTCTCTCTAACCTACGCACATATAATATACATAAGAATCACCCCATATGCGTCGAGGTGCGACGACCTCTTTCTCTTTCTTAAAACTCACCCGACCCGAAGAATGGGGTTTAGTTCTCTCCTAGTTTCCCCCGCTTTCCTATCGTACGTAAATAATCAAAACAAGTTAAGCCTCGTCCTATAAATAGGGAGATACCCTTGATCTCGGGCTGACTCACTAGGAAGGGATCCTCGTGGTCCTTAACTTGTTCTTTACCTGCGTGCACTGACTTGGAAGGGGCATCTCGATTTCATTTGATTTCGGGAGTGCATGGGTGATGCTCTAATTCGGATGATACTTGAGTCTTTTCCTCAATAGCGTTAGAGGACTCAAGGGGTATGGTGGATGGTCACAAAGAAGAAATTTATACATCGTTACTTGCCATTTTCTCTCTTCTAAGTGACTAAATGAGTCTAATAAAGGTTGTACATCGACATTAAGGTTCTCATCCACTGGCCCGAATACATTCTCAAAGTCCTTTAGACTCATATCGCCTAACACTATCTCGTGATTAATTGGTGAACAATTTGTCTCATTCTCCTAAAATATTTCTATCTTGCTCATGCCTACGTCCTCACTCTCGCTCACAATCACGGTCACTAAACACACCTCCCCTACTTCTTTCTCAACATCAGACTTTTTTCTCTCATTTTTCTCATTAAGTCCTACCCCTTAGTCCTCTCATGCTCGTGTGCTTCCTCGATAAGATCCGTCTCTCGCGATTCGCTTTCATCTCCCTCGTGCTTAGTGTTATTAAAGATATTTGTCTTGAGGGTCATGTTGCCAAATGTTAATTGCATTCTCCCACTCCGAGTATTGATGAGTGAATTATCCGTAGCTAAGAATGGGCAGCCAAGGATGATGGGAACATGATTTCTCGGGAGAATGGATGGCTCCTCATCCCAAATAGCAAAATCCATCGGGAAGTAAGAAGTGTAAATTTGTACGATTACATCTTCAATAATTCCCCGAGGCATCTTCACGGAGTGATCCGCGAGTTGGAGATCCATGGTCGTGGTCTTAAGGGCCCTAAAATATAATTGTTTATAGATGTAATAAGGAATAATGTTAAAACTTGCCCTAAATCTATTAATGCTAGTTAGATTAGGCTCTTCCCCATGATGCATGAGGTGGTGGGTGCACCCTACTGAGAGAACGTTCTATGTCAGAAACATATTCTTCTTTACCTTTAACCTTCATTTCACCGTGAGCATGTCCTTAAGGAATTTACTATATACGAGAATTGGCTTTATGGTCTTGAGAAAAGGTGAATTGATCTTTAATTTCTTAAGAATGTCGAGGAAATCGTCACGAGAAGTCTCTTTGGATTGAGGGATGAACCGTTGAGGATATGGGGATGCACTGGGAGGTTTCACCGCCACTTCTGGCCCACCGGTGTCATTATTACCACTCTTTTTCACAGGCTCATCTTCGGCCTCTTTTGTGCAGGGAAAAATATCCTTATCATTTTGCTTAGCGTGTGGAAGAGGTGACAAGTCAACCATTCTCCCACTACGCAAAGTGGTAATTGCATTATGTTGTTCAGGATGATCGTGGTATGTAGCACTAACACTAGATTGAACTTGGGGCGGTCTTTGGCCTTGGGTTGGAAACTTACCCTTCTCTTGGACACTTAAGGATGCTTCCAACCTATAGATAATCGTATTGATCTCAATGAACATGCGCTCAAACTTAGAATTGGTTGCATTTTGAGATTAGATGAACTGAGTTAAGTTGTCAATTGTCCTCCGCTGTGGGGGTAATGTATGGGCCTGGAGGTGGAGCTTGCATAAAGGCTTGCATAAGTGGCACCTGCTAAAATTGAGGAGGGGGTGGAGGTAGGACAACATGTGAAGGTGGATTCAACGAAACTTGTTATTTCCCATAGCTAAAACTGGGATGGTTTCTCCATGAAAGGTTGTATGAGTTCCCATGGGGGGGCCTTAAAATTTCCATTAAACCCTCCTATTGCTTCTACTTGCTCGAAAATCATGGCTTTGTAAGAGGGTATCATTGGACATTCCTTTGTTGAATGTTCTGCCTCACAAATAGCACATACCTCCTCTTTCACATCACGGGTGGATCCAGTAGATTCTCTCAGTCGCACCTCAATTAGGTCCCTCATACTCTTCTCAAATTGATCAAGTCATCGATTTACCTCGGTATCATGATTCAATTGATATAGATCAGATGAAGTAGAAGTATTAGACACTTATTGAGGTCAGTTTTGGGCATTAGTATGGGATGTATCCCATGCTTGAGTAGTCTCTATGACATACTTCAGATGTGCCTCAGCGTCACTCGCATCTAATTCCCATAATGGTCTTTCACACATTATTTGAACAAGTTGTTTGGATGCTATAGTAAGCCCGTTATGGAAGAAAGAGATAAGGTGATGTTTCTCAAATCCATGATGGGGGCAAGCATTAACCAATTCTTGGAATCGTTCCTGAAACTTGTCAAATGTCTCATTATCTTGTTGTAGAAAGGCTTGAATTGGAGCCAAGATGGAGTTTGTTTTATGTGGTGGAAAGAACTTTGAAAGAAACTTGGATTGCATATCCTTCCATGATATGATCGAGTTTGGTGGTAAAGACCAAATCTAGTTCTTAGCTTCGTCCTTTAAGTAAAAAAGGAAAAAGCTTTAGGTGAACGACATCTTGCTTGAAAGCTTAATCACTAAAGGTTTTGCGCGCCTCTTTGAACTGTAGGATATGGAGATATGCTTTCTCCGAATCCATATCGTGAAATGTTGGAAGAATTTGTATCATCTCATTACGAAAGTGGAACTGACCAGCATTATACGGGAGTAAAATGCAACTAGGGGTGACAGTTCACTCAGGAAATAGGAGTTACTTCATGGGACGATATGGCTGGTTTTCCTCACCCGTACCGAAACTAGAGATATCCGATATGGCTCTCTCTCCAATGGACTCATAATCCTCACTTAGTGTTCGAGACATGTGACTCAGTGTATGACTGGTGATGGAGTTTGGAGGGGTAGGAGGATAGAGCCCAGAATTATGGAAAGCGAGAGGTATGGGGGATTTTGGAATAATACTAAACGATGGGATTTTTGTGAATTCTAATTGGAGTATTCTGAGGAGTTTGTTCTTGATTTTGCATGAAAGGGCTTTTAAGAGATGATTTATTTTTAAATTTTCTTCTTTTCATGAATTTTTTTTGAATTTTGGATTTTGTTATTTTTAAATTTTGGAATCAAATTTAGGATTAAGCCTACTGACCTAAAGTCTACCTAATTCCCCGACAACGTCACTAAAAACTTGACGCGACCACAAATGTGTATCTAGTGTACGCCCTGATATAGGCTCAAGTGCAAGCCTGTCGCGTTAGTAATAAACACAGTAAGTACGAATCCTCACCACAGGGAACTAGGATGAAGAATCGTAACGACACGAAATATATGACTACCCCTAAAATTGACTCTCGAAAGAAATGGAAAAGGAGATTAAGATGAATAGAAAAACATACTAAACTAAATCCGAATGCGAATTAACTAATAACTAAATTAAGTGAAAAGGAACAAATCTACTGACTGAATTAACTATGAATAAGGACAGATAGGTCGGGTTATAATCCCCCAAACCCTGGTACATTTACTGTATAGAATGCTAGATTTTAAATTAGAAATTTAATTAAACCTAGTCTTTAGTATTCCTAAGCATTACATATATGATGATACGAGTCCGCATCATACATAATCAAAGGTAAAAATAAAGTGGTGTGGAATAGCTACACATGCATCGCATCCGTAAACACCCCAGTTACATGGGGAAAATGAGGTTAAAGGGTCTACGATTGTTTTGTGCACTACACAACATGATTCACTTAAAATTGAATTCAAACCCTATTTTATATATGGGTAAATTATATCGGGTTGGGTTCATGCAACCCAACCCTTAAAAACTTTGCCAAACATGATTAAATTAAATTAAAACACAAGTTTGAAAGTGCAGGAATTAATGACTATTTTGGAAAATTCAGGAGAAATTTTTGAATTAAGAATTGAAAACTAGGAATTATGAATTAATCTAACTAATTACGAAAGAAATTGAAAGAAGAAATTAAATGTTACTTGCAATGGGGAAATCTGAAAATAAACTTTGAATCTTGAATCAACTGCAACAAATCTTCAAAACTTGGGCTCTTCTATGCAAGAGCCCCTCTAAAACTAATAATATTTGAACCCCCTAATGTGTGACAATAAGTTAAACTAAATACACTCCAAAAAATAAAAGTTTGAACCAAGTA
Organism: Sambucus nigra; assembly: GCA_949130495.1. NCBI lineage: Eukaryota > Viridiplantae > Streptophyta > Magnoliopsida > Dipsacales > Adoxaceae > Sambucus > Sambucus nigra. The sequence continues at coordinate 74,166,369 of OX422210.1, read as the reverse complement.
AAACTCTAATTTAGAAACGAAAAATTTGGGGAAATCTTAACTGAATCGATCTGGTGGAACTTCTTCGGTTCGGTTCGGTATCCAATTTTGTGTAGTGATCTTCAAGGAATTGGACCGGTTTGTTTTCTTCTGAAATCGAGTCGATTTGGTACTCAATTTTATTCAGGAATCTTAAGACATCAGATCGGTTCATTTTCTCCTGTACCCGGATTAGTTCGGTGTTGAATTGTATACAGAGTATTCATGCTTCCCGGATCGGTTTGATTTTAAATAACCTCGATCCGGTCAAGTGGTGAAATATATTCAGAGTATGGATATCTTCCTTTCTTCCTTGTCTTGATTTTCCACTCATCTTTGAATCTCCGTAACTTTTGATCCAGCGCTCAGTTTGGGATGTCGTTTCTTCATACGCGCATGTAGACATGAGGTGTTCCATTTTCATGTTGGTACCTCATCCGAACTCTAGATGTGAAATGAATATTTTGCCCTCTGAATTTCCTTCCTTTTTTGATTTCTCGGCTTTGGATTCCTGTTCTCTTCGCTTGAATTAAATACTTGTAAAAAGCATGAAAAATACACAAAACTCGAGGCATTATGTGGAAATTGTCAGTAGAATATAAATGAGATAAGTCAATACGAATTATAATATTCATGGTACTAAAAGATAATAAATTAAGGGTGTAGATTCAGAAGAATTTTTGCCTAATCACCCGCCAATCTTTCTCGAACGACGTCAATGAGATTTTTTTCCCTTCGCCTCTACACTTTGAAAAATTTCTTCTTACGAAGTAAAAATGTTCCAGACCCTTAAAAAATATTTTTAAGCATTTCCCAAATATTTATGTAAATAATTAACGCTCCAAATAAATTATTTTACCATAATTGTGAGTGGAGTAGTGATAATTGGTGAATAGCACGTTGCATGTTACATGATGCGCGTATCAAGATGATGGATGCGAGGATTCGAATCAAGGCCATCATGGATGATCATATTGACGTGTCGAATGTTGTGAAATCAGACATACTAACTAGATCTAGGACAAATTGAAAATTTCTAGATTCTAACTTGGACATTTATAAAGTCGTGTCCTTACAAAAAACGGAAGGAAATTTCTAATATGGGGTTTAATAATCAAATCATCTTTTTTGTTTTTTTGATTTAATGAAAATAAGTTTGGTGAATATATAAATAGTAAAAGAGTGATTAAGAAGGAAATTAATCGTAAACAATATAGTAATAGGCGAAAGTAAATAATAGTACTAAAATAACAAGTTTGAATGTATAAGATTTAGGCCTTCTATAAAGCTTGAATTTTGACTTTAATGGTGATGAAGGCTAATTTTGGTGGTGGTGTAATGGTGGTAAGGTGAGGAAGAAAGGTGGGATGTATGGGTGATGTATGAAATATGAGAAGAATGTTTTGAAGGGGATGTGTAAAATACTGTACACTGATGTTGAGACAAAGGTATCTTGGGATCTGATTAGGTTTTCGGGGAGAAACGTCAAGTAAATGTGAACTATAAGGAATATTCGCATACGGTATGGACCGTTTAAAAGGCTATTCATCCCTATGAAAGTTAATTCGATTACCCTAGGTTTAGAGACAGGATTGGAGTCCAATGGAGCTTAGAAGCATCCAACGATCTCTACCTTAGGGTTTTAAAGGGAAAAGACAAGTAACTGTAAACTGTAAGGCAGATCCGCGCGCAATATAGAGAGTTAAAAAGGGTAATTACATCCATATGAAAGTTCATTCGGTTTCCCTTGGTTATAAGGGTTGAATAGAGTCAAACAAAGCTCATAATCATTCGATGGTCTCTAAATTACGATTTTGAGGGGAATCAATAAGTAAATATGAACCGTAAGGTGGAGTTGTGCACATTATGGACCATTATAAAGGGTATTCAGAGCCCTATAAAATTTTATTCGGTTACCCATGGTTCTTAGGGTTTATCGGAGCTAAACGGGTCTCAAAAGTATAAGGTGGACTTTAGATTAGGGTTTCATAGGGAAATGAAAAAGTAAATGAGATCCATAAGGAGGATTTGCACTTAATATGGATCGTTAGAAAGAGTATTCATAGCCCTATGAAAGTTCAGTCGGTTAGCCTTGGTTTTGAGAGTTAACCAGAGTCAAACGGAACTCAAAGGAATCTGATCATTTCTATATTAGGGCTTCAAAATGAGGATTGGGGTTCGATAATTAAATGAGGTGTTCTTGGGACCTGTCATGGTGTGTGAGGGGTATAAGAATAAGTGTACTAGAATTGGGTGTCTATAGAGATCATTGACATGAAAGCTTAGGAAAAGCGATGGCTGTCAAAATATAATCACCTTTATGAAAGGGAATGATCGGGGTAAAGGTCTGGTTCTGAGGACCTAAGGAGGGTAAGTGACCGATGCAGGGAGTTCAGGCCAATTTTTGTAGATCTATCAAGGGTCAATAACCGATTTAGAGGGTCAAGGTAATTTTAGAAACCTAAGGACTATAAATGACTTATTCAGATGGTCGAGGCCAATTCTACGTTTGCGGGTTAATTCTGCAGATCTAAAGGGTGAAAGTGACCGATTCAGAGGGTCGAGGCTAATTCCGAGGGCCTAGATCGATTTGTTAGACCTAAAGGGTGGAAGAGATCGATTCAGAGGGTTGCGGCTAATTCTACAGGCCTTGTTTCATTATGTGGACCTAAAGAGTGGAAACGATCGATTTAGAGGGTCAAGGTTAATTCTACGGGCCTAGATAAATTTTGAGGACATAAAGAGTGAAAGGGATCGATTCAAAGGGTCAAGGCCAATTTTACGAGCCTAGGTCAATTCTACATACCAAAAGGGTGGACGCGATCGATGTAGAGAGTTGAGGCCAATTCTACGGGCTTAGGTCAATTCCATAAACCTAAAGGGTGGAAGTGATCGACTTAGAGGGTCGGGGCCAATTATGTGGGCCTAGGTTAATTTTACAGACCAAAAAGGGCAAAGCAATTGATTCAGAGGGTTGAGGAAAATTCTGTGAGTCTAGGTTAATTTTGTGAACCTCAAGGTTGGATGTAATCAATTAAGATGGGCGAGGCCAATTCTGAGGCATAGGTAAATTTTGTGTACCCAAAGGGTAAAGTGACCAATTCAGAGGGTGGAGAAAAAAATCTACGGACCTAGGTCAATAACCTAGATAATAAAATCGATCAATTTAGAGGGTTGATGCCAATTCTGTAGACCTAACGAGTGTGGGAAATCGATTTAGAGGGTCGAGGATATTTCTTCCGACCTAAAGAGTTTGAGTGGCCAATTCATAGAGTTGAGAACAATTATGCAAAACTAAAGAGTGTGAGCGGCCGATTCAGAGTGTTGAGACCAATTATGTAGACTTCAAGAGTGGAAGCGACCAATTTATAGAGTCGAGGTCAATTTTGCGGACCTAAAGAGTGGAAGCAATCGATTTATAGGGTTGAGGAAAATTCTATGGGCCAAGGTAAATTCTACGGACCTAAAGAGTGATGGCACAAATGCTTGACATAATAAAGAATTCCATTGATTTTTTAATGCTTGGGCATTTTGATTTTTGTAGTTTAGAAATCTATGGAATTTTTGGATTTTTTTTAGAATTTTAAAGATTTTTTGAATAAAATTTATATTTTTAAAAATGGACCATTTTTATGAAAAAGAATGTTTTGATGAATTTTGACATTTTGGAGATATTTTGAAAATTTTGTGGGAAATTTGAAGATATTTCTGGAATTTTTGTGATAAACTTTAAATGGGTGTTTCAAACGTCTTAGTCAAGGGTGTTCCTACCGGTAGTGGTATGGAATATGAAAGGCTTTTGCGAATACCAAGGGGGCCTGTCGATAGGCATAGCCCGGGAACTGTTGATCGTCATTACCCTTGGCTCCTTATAAAGGGGGTGGGGGTGGGGTGATCTCTTCATTTTCTTCACACCATCAAAACGAATCTCTTATCTTTCTCTCACTAAAAAATAGCCTTATGCACCTTTCCTTCGAAAGCTTCATGGAAGATGTGTCTAACAAGCCTTTTATTAGCCCCGACAATTGGGATGTCATCTAGTGGCACCGAGTAGGTGCACCGGCGATTAGTAACGAGAATTCATACCATAATATCGAGAATGAGGATGACGAGAGGATCCTTTTAATGGAGCCTAGGAAGCACCGCTCTATGAGGGTGAAGAACCTAAATAACTATGTGAGTGTCCATTATTTATTTTATTTATTTTTCTTTTAGATTTATTTTCCACTGAGGATTAATGATTATTTCTCTTATGCAAGTGGATGTTGCTTCGTTAGGTAGACGCTCTCCGAAATAGACGTCGATTAAAAAGGTATGGGAGAAACCCCCCACATAAGTGAAGTTGAGGGTGGAGGATGTAAGGTTTGGTCCTTTTAGGTGGTTTTGGATAACACGCCGAGATTACAATTTGTTCTGTATGGTTTGGAAGAGTGTTTGTGGGACACCACCCATACGTTCCATATGGGTGTGGATGAGGTGGCAGTCACTCCATTAGACAAGCATCAAATGATGGGGCTAGAGTGCAAGGATCAATAGATTGTGGTGGATCAGATACTGCACATTTATGAGGTTGTGATCCAGTGTGCCCTGGGGAAATTTTGGAGAGTTGTTTCTGGAGAATTCATGAGGATATCAATTCTTAAGGACACCTTGCTGGAGTCTCAAATAAATGTCATAGACGATCGATATGCAACCCGCATGTACATTCTTCTTGGGTTGGGTTTCATAGTGGTGCCGAGTGGTAATGTTGTTCACGTCTGGTTATTGCGCATTCTTTGGGTCATCTCTGAGAACCACTTGTATGACTGGGTAGTCCCTATATGGTTATCTGAATTATTTTAGTCGATGTTGTCGACAGACTTTTACAAGGCTTGCGTACCTTCTAGAAGTAACCTTAATTTTTTTTTTCATTTTCATCTTGATTTTTTTTATATTTTATATTTTTTGACATTTTATTTATTGAAAGAATTGGGCTGATTTTGCAGGCGTTGTTTTACGTGGTGATCGGGCACAACACGAGGTTGATGTCTCTGGAGGTAAATTAAGCGAGAGAGTTTCCGATAATGAGTCAGTGTAGGAGATCAAATAGGGTGTCGAATGAATTCTTAGTTATGAAGGATGTAAGGGTGGTTTTGAATGCCTTACGAGTGATCAGGTTAGAATTTATTTATTTATTTCTTTTTTGTGCATTTTCCTTATTTTTTTTGCAAATTTTTAATGATTGATTTTATTTTGGGACATGTTACGTTCTATCCTTGACAAGTTCAAACGTCTGTGCTAATAGGAAAAGATGGAATTGCAAACCAAAAAAAAAAAAAAAATTTATAATTTTCAAATTTAAAGATCAAAACATTAAAGTTATTTAAACCCAATTAAAATTGTTTAGAAAATTTCAAACCTTTTGTTGTGAAAACTTGATTTACCCAATTTTATCTTTTTAACCTAAAATATGAATTTAAGTGGTAAGCAGATAAAATAAATAATCCAACACGATACGCCGATGTACAACGAAAACCAAAAAGGAAAAAACATCGGACGACCCAGCCACGTAATTCACTATAATAAGGAACTACACAAGTTGACAGATGACTTACTCAATGAATCGATCACCACAAACCTTGACGAATCTTCAATAACCTCTCCTCTATAGTGAAATGCAAGAGTCCACCCATGCAAGCTGTCACAACGCATGAGTCCACGTATGTCTCGATATCCACCAATGTTGGCACAACCTTCTAGGTATTGGAAAATGGAATCCACCGCTTCCTCACCACAACACCTAAAATCAAGTACGGAGTCCATCGTATAAATAGGTTCTCAACACAAGATGTAGAGAAACAAAATTTTGTGCCCCAAAACTGGATCTTTAAAGAATATATATGATGAATCATGGTTCATTAATTTATTGGTTGAAAACTATGGTTTTTGGAGAGTTAAATCACAAAAAGAACTCTAAAAAGGTCTCTCTTAAAAGTCTAATCATGCATCTCTATTTATATTGAAAGTTATTCAAAAAGTACATGGATTAAATGTTTAGAGAGATGTGTTTTAAAAGATAAAAAACACATACTCGTTCAAACGAATCAACTTCTAGTTTGAATGAAGTACCCATTCTCGTTCTAACGGTTTCGAATGAAACTTCTAACGACATCCCAGAGTGTACCCAAAAGGCGATGTTTCAGATACCATTCAAACAAAGAATTCTCGTTCTAACGACCAATGGAAACTCGTTCAAACGATATTTCAAGTCGTTCTAACGAAACACCAAAATTTTCAAAATTTTCTTTAAAAACACTTTAAAACATTTTAACACCCAATAATAAGATATCCGAGGCTTAAAATAAATATGCATTCATACCTAAGAGATCCTTCGAATTTGAAGACGTAAACAAGAACAAAACACGACACAATGATATAACCTTTCAAGCTTTGCTGCTATGTTTTCATCCAAACACGTCAAAGGCTTAAAGGGAAAACACCCACCCTAACTTATTACTCAAAATGTTTTATTTGGAATTAATCCAATTACAAATAAATTTACTCGATGGGAAATTTTTTCCTTACAAATCTCCCCTTTGGATATTCTAGGACAAAACCAAAATAAAATCCTATGTGTTGTCAAGCTCTCTAAAAAGACTTAATTTCCAACCCCAAAAGGCAAAAGAGTAATGATACTCGATAAACATAAACATTGAATAACTTTGCTTTCTTGAAATTTTTTTCAGATGCCGTAAACTTGAAAACCTGCACACTTAAACACACCTTCAAATGCAAAGAGATTATAACAAGTATAAAATCTGTGTAAGAATTGATTTCTAAATAAGGTCTAAAACTATCTCAACCTAGGTAAGACTTCTCCCCCTAAGATAAGGATATCCTAATCATTCAAGGAAAGATACTATCTCTTTCCCTTTTTGTTCAAAAATAACAAAGCAAGGTAGCATTGAGAATGTGGTGATATCGATTACTTCTTGGATTCACAAATTTTCAATTTAAAACTTATTTAATTAGAGACAGTCTTAGATCCAAAATGAATATCAAATTTATTTAAACCCTAAACATGCATATATGTGGATAAAATAAATCATCCAAATCAAACAAATATAGATTTAGGAAAAAAACCTTTCGGGTAAAACCTTAAATTTCATTATGAACAATAAATCGAAACTTACAAAGTGCACAATGAAATCCGCAATGAATCTCCCACCGAAAATTCACATAGACTGCAACCTAGATCAACAATGGACTCCCTCAAGAACCTACAATAACCGCAACTCTTCATTCATTACACTAAAAACAGTGATCTAGCACACCCTGATATTAAAAATTTATCTCAGTTTAAAACTCTGTCAAATTCTGACACGATTTAATGGCAATCTGGCACCCTTTAAAATAGTTCCAAAATTTTGGCACTGTTTTAAAGTGCGCTAAAATGGAGTATAGTTGGCTAAAATATAAAACACCCTAAAAAATCACTATACTCTTACTTTGGTATCCCTCCCTCTCATCCTTCTCATTCTAGCTCACCCCCACTCATCCCTCTCTCTACTTTGAGTTCTTGTCGCTCATCTCTCTCTCTCTCTCTCTCTCCGTTATTATAGGTTTTATGCCTTGAAATCCAAGGTTAGATTTCGTTTCAGTTTTGTTATGGTTTTTTCAGTTGCTGTGTGTATTCTTTCTTTTTATTTATGGTTTACATTGTTATATATTTGTTCTCTCATTTGTTAATAGTTAAGGTTATTTTTATTAATTTTGGGTATTATATATTGATTGAAGATCCGGTGTTCATCTTTACATCTTTTTTTGATTGGTTTGGGTATTACATCGTTGCTAATACACACATTATTGCTTATATAATTTTTGGGAACTCAATTCAGATATAAACACTATTTTAGTATCTTCCTCATTTGAATTGACATATTATCTTTTCTTTGTGAAATTATTCAGGGGATTAATGTCACAAGTTCAGTTAAGACATGTCAGTGGGACTAAGCACACTTGCTGTTTGACAAAAATGGCCAAGTGAGAATTCAAATTTCTATAGGTGCACGAGTGTTATCCTGTCATTTTATTTGAAATTAATTAATGTATGTTATGAAAATTTTGGAGCATACAAGGTTTTCCAAGATGGTTCTGTAAATATTTAGGGGTTTTGAGCATCTATCTAAGTATTTTATACTTTGTGTATATGATCTGTTCGATTTCTCCAAAATAAACACTTTTCTCTAAAATAAAAACTTTTTACTTTTATAGATCTATTTTTTAAATGATACAATATTAGGCTTCTCACATCTGTGGCTCATCAAAATAAGAAGTTTGAGTGTTTCTTTAACCATCATTTCCTTACATAATTTGTAAATTAGCACGAAGAAGGTTAAAATATTTGGAGATATGTTTTTATCTACCATTTAATTCAATAATACTATAGTACCTTTCAACTGACATAAACTGCACACTCCATGAATTAACGAGGTGTAGGTGAACACATTTAGTGTAATACCTTCCCATTTCATTTTAGAAAAGATCTTCCAAGTGTCATTTAATTGTGCCATTTGGTGCTATAAGATTTATATTACTTATTCAGGTGCTTATTATTTTATTTTAGTTATCTTACCGTTTCTATAATTGGTACGTAAATATGTAGTTCCATATGTCGTGTCTTATTTTTTCTTGTCAAGGTCTATTGTACCAAAGCTTAACAAATGATTGGAATGTGTGTCCTATGTGTAACACCTTAAACACATCATCGTACTTCTTCAGTGTTTGTACTGTTGTATTGTTTAAATAAAAGGTTTCAAAAAAGGTCCTAAAAGGCGTGAGGCGTGGTCAAGGTGTAGAGGTCAAGCCTCAAGCCTTAGGAGCCTAGGCGTAAAAAGGCGTTTTTCCTTTCTTTTATTATTTTAATTATTCTAAGGCTAATAATATAATAAAATACTACATACCTTGAATTTTGAAAATATATCCGTATGTTTCGTAGCCATCTTTCTCATATTAATTCTCCATAATCAATATATAAAATGTATTTTGATTATTTTGCATAAGAAATTGGTTCAATTTGTTAAAAAAAACTCTTTAAATGGCGATATCATTTCACTAAGGCATCTTTGTTTTAAAAAAAAAGTGCGCCTTAAGCCTTTTACCAAGAATAAGGCTTAATAAGGAGGAGGCGATGCATTTCTCTCAAGCTTAGGCACGCCTTTTAGAACACAGGTTTCAAACCACATCGTGTGCCGACTTGGCCACCAAAATGGCTATCGTTATTACAACAATAAGACAAATGTTAACAAGAGGGGTACGGGGAATAATAAACTCCCTCCATACTCAAAATCACCCGTGAGAGTATTAGAAGGAAGAGAGGGGGTAATGATATAACTAGAGGGCTACAATTATAACTTACTAGATTTCTTTTGAATATTCTAGTAGTAATAGTAGTAAATGTAATGAAGAGGTATATACCGCTTTTACGAATACTATGATAAGTAAGTATTTTTTGTCAATTCGACACTTCAGGGCTTTTACTTGGTGCCCAGGTATCTATTTATTATAAAGAGGTAATAACCTCAGTCGGGAGGTCATTGTCTGAGTCCATAATGATCAAGTGAGTTATTGAGAGAGAGAGAGAGAGAGAGAGAGAGAGAGTAACATAACATGGTTTCTTGAGTTTATGTATATGACTAGTAAGGATAAGGTAACACTAGCTAAACTTAATCTTATCCGAGGTAGTTTATCCGTAATTAAGATTTAACGGACTCATTCGTCTTTTATCAATTCATCAATCATTTTACGTTGATAGTCAAATCACTTAAATTTAAAAAGAAATGAATTTTTGCCTTTCTGGATTTGAAGTGATCTAGTGTCGTAGATTGAACCTTAGTAGATATCAGAGTCATTAGATGGACAATGATGAAGGTAAGCCATAGAGTTTTACAAAATCAATCAAAACCGCCTCTTTTCCTTCTTCCTTTTTTTTTATATTAGACTCCATTAGTGTTAGTTTAATGTAAATTAGTACTAGGTAAGTGTCCATTGTATAGTTATGAGCATTACATATGTTAAATCCACTAGTTGATACACACACACACACACGCATGTATGATCATCTTTAGTATCTTCCAAATTTTGTCCTATTTTGGGCATCAGCAGCAACTTATCCAAGTATGAGGCCTGCTCGGGGTCCCATGCCAAATTGTTTTGTGCCAATGGTTCAGCAGGGGTAATATCTGGCGATAGGCGCTCAGGAGCTATTCCTGGGCAACAGTGCCCATAGCTTGTCTCGTTAATGCAGCAGCAACATGTTTTGATATTCTTATCTGAATCCCCATGCTTTAAGATTCTGTTTGGTTCGGGGTAAAATATTTTTTACTCGGGTAAAAAGTAAAATGGTGAAAGTATTATATTTTATCTGGAGCTTAACCTTCTTCACTATTTTTTTCATAATCCCATAATTATGGCTACCACACTCACTTATTTACAATTTTGTAAGAAAAAAAATAACTCCGAATAAATGAAAAAACTTACCACCCATGTAAAAAAGTAATTCACCTCGAGCCAAAACGGGCTAGTGTGTTTTAGATTCGTTTTCACATTTGTTATACTACTGTGTAATGTTTGTTTGAATGACATATGGTTCCAAGGGGGCGTGTCTATTATTACCCGCCTGGTCGTGGGATGCCAGATGTTTCCATGTCGGGTATGGGTAGAGGCATGCTTTATGTACTATATGATAATATGGGTATAGGCATGCAATTGCCTGATGCTGGAATGTCTCAGACAATTCCAGTTGGGGATATGTCTTCTGCCCTCGCGAATGCTACTCCTGCAGAGTAGAGGACGGTATGCATTCACAATTATTTATCCATTTTGAGTATGTAAATGTAGTTGGGTTGATTTTGCTTTCATCAATGTTTATGGTCTTTCAAGTTGTTAAATCTGAAAAAAAAAACTTAAATAATAGCATATGTGATATTCCCCTCTATTCTAAATTAGGGTCCTCCAGTTGTAAGTCAAGTATTTCAAAGAAAAAATTATCATAGTGGGTGCCTGATTGCGATACTCATTTTTTTTTTTGAAAAATTCTACTTTTTGCTCTTTTTTTTAATTCGTGGCTTTTATAATATATGGGGACAACAGTCTTAAATGTGACACGTGACACATGCTCTATATTTTCTTTTATTTTTTATGGAAAACATTCCTTACCTAATTTTCCCTTCCAATTTTTTATGGATCATATGGAAAGAAAATGAGGGAAAGTCTCATCGTTTTCCCCCTTTTTTCCCTTCCATTTTTTCATGAAAAATGACTTGTTTATCATTTTTCTTTTCTTTTCTTTTATTTATTTTTAACTTTGTAATCAAACACATAGATGACCACAATCAAAACTCATTTGAATCCTATGAGATTAGTACCTTGATTTTGCCGACTCATATTTTTGGAACATCCCAACATGGACATCAAGGCAACCCCATTCACTAGGTGATTATATTAATTGCTGATACTATTTTTTTAAACTTTCTAATATCATATTCTTAGTTGTCAATTCGTGTATTGTTATTCGTATCATAAGATTTGAGGCTAAATGTAAAAACTATACTCTTTTTAGCCAACTCTTAATTAAGAGTCCTTTATTAAAATATAGTATAAAAATATATGTGTTCCCTTCCCTATTATAACAATATCATTTGGAGGTTCCATATACATCCCACTTGATTTGATGATATATTTTGTAGAAGCATTCAAAATTAATTTAGAGGCATTTGAACAAAATAAGAGGCCATAAAACAGATTACGAGTCTTTTCATTATCATATTTAGAATATTTAGAATATATTTGTCACTTTGTAGTAATTAGTTTAATGGCATCATTTATCATTTTTTCTAGTCCCACATTGATTTGGTTGCAAAATTTCACTAGAAGGGGCAAGTCACCAAATAGTAATGTTCGAAGTTTCATCCCATATGGGTTGAGTAAGAACAACAAACAATATCTCTTCTAAACCCTCATGAGTAAGAACAACAAACAATATCTCTTCTAAACCCTCATAAAATATGAAGCTAAAAGCTTTACAATCAAAAGGACTATAAAGTTGTATACATAACCAAATGTAATACTTCAGGTTGGGCCTAATTTCTCAGGCGTATTGATGGTGGTAAGTTTGAAGTACTCTCTAGTCGAAGATTGAAAAAAAACATATTAAAATCTTTAAAGAGTGAAGCATTTATATTAAGTCATAATGCTTAGATGTTAGCACCACCAGATAAGTGATGATGAGCTCAAACAGTAACAACAATGGTAGCCATAGAGATGTATATGTGTAAGTGTATAGAAGGGGATGAGAAGAAGAGGAATAAGACAATGATGTAAATTGGTTAAGCCAATTAGGCCTACATCCACTGTGAGTGTGTGATCCACTAAATATGGGCACTAATGGCCTTGGATACAATGCACATAAGCTCCCTTTCTCTCTCTATTGTGTGTACAATAAGAGTTTCAACTAAGGTTACAAATTATCGATCCATGTGCAGGGTTGTAGGTGAAAAGTATGTATAGGTCTTGGTGGTGTAGTGTACCCCGCAAACATGCATGGTGCATGTGATTGATGATCTAGCCAATCCCCTGCTAACACCTGTAGGTGCCACCTGAATGATGACATAATATTCCCTCACATGAAGGGGAGATATTGTTATAACGGTCTTCCACGTGCCATATGAGCGCCACGTGCACTGCTCCACGTGTCTCCCAAATCACGCGTTGTGATGATGTCACCCTCGGCCGATGATACGAGGCCGAGGGCAAAGTTTTGGCTGACAACGAGTTAGGCCTGGTTTGGGCCTTGTACTACCGGACCCTTGGAGGGTCGTCTGGACCATAATGAGGGGTCGGCCCCTCGAAGGGCCATCTGACCATGATGAGGGGGTCGTCCCCTTAGAGGGTCGTCTGAGCCATGATGATGGGTCGGCCCCTTGAAGGATCATCTGGGCTTGATGAGGGGGTAGGCCCCATGGAGGGTCATTTGATATTGGTTCAGAGGTCATCCTGTCCCCGTCTAGGTGCAAGGTGCCCTCGGTCTGACCCCGAGGGTATATATGGGTATATCAATCACCCCCCAGCCCTTAGCCATCGATGTTATTGATATGGCTGAGGGATAGTGTTGCTTTTGAGATGAGTGTATGGTCAGTTAGATAAATGACACCTCTCAAGCTGATGTGACACTTAAGAAGATATCCATTATCGTTTCAGTTTCCTCGGAGTGGCGATTGCACACTGCTTGGGACTTTGTGCCGTAATGATGCCCTCCTCTTGGACTGTGTTTTGTCTTGGTTAATAAGACCACTCATTAGCAAGGTATTTAAAAAAAAATTAAATCATTTCCCTTCTTATTCTTCTCTCCTTAACTCTCTCTCTCTCTAGATTCTCAACAGCTTCCATAGCCATTTCTGTAACCTTTATGTACCAAGCTTCATTCAGCCATTACTTTCATCTTCAGGTACTTTTCTTTGCCATAAATTCCATTTTTAATCTTCATTTTCATTTCATGCATTGGGGTTTATGCCCCCTTGTAGTGTTTCTAGGGTTTCCTTGTGTTTTCTGGTCCTTTCTCCACAAAGTTGAGTTCTTTCCTTTCTTGAATGTTCTTGATCAAAACCTTTTCCTTCTTTGGTTTTGATCCAAAAGTCCAACTTAGTCAACTGCCAACTTGTTTGTAGTTGGCTTTGTCGAATTCCTCTAAGTTTAGGGTCTTCCCCTTAATGCTTAGCAGGCTTTACGATTTAGCTGAGGAATTCCCATCCCTGAGAGAGAAGTTCTTCATAGAGATCAGACGAGTAGAGGAAGAGGAGGAAAGAAGATGAGGGGCTGACCCTAATTGGTTACGACCCATTTTTCTCATTCCATTATACACTATCGTGCCCCCTGAGTCCTGTGGGTCGTCTTATTGTCCAACCGAGAGTCAAACATACAAAGGATAGATGGATGAGATAACATCATCACCAATAGGCACTGGGCCTTCTGGGAGGATAGAGACGTCTGATGTTAGCCCAGGCCGAGAGGCCAAGGGAGAGGTCCCTTCCGAGGTTGTTCTCGTAATAACTTTATCCCCTCATACCTTTCAGATGGCCTTTCCTGGTGGACCTCTGACAGGTAATGAGGCCGAGGGGTATCAGGGAGAGGGGACCGAGGATGATGGTGAGGATTCAGACGCTAACCCAGTTGACACCTCCCACGCCTCAACTTATGTTTCCACCATTAGGGATCGTGACCTCTTGCTGTGGAGGCATACATTTGTCGTTCACCCCAACATAAGTATGAGGGTTCCCTTTGAGTCTGAGAAAGTCTTTGAGGGTAACAAGGGAGAGATCGCTGTCTATGGTTAGATGTTAAAGGTCGGCATTAGGTTCACTCTGCACCCTGCCATAGTCAATATATTATCTGCCCTCGGCGTTGCCCCCTTTCATATTCCTCTCAACTCCTAGAGGACTATCCTTGGTTATGTCTCCTTGTGGAAAAATACCTTCACTGAAGAGCCTTCAGCCAATGTGATCTTGGCTTGTTATAATATCACTTCCTCGTCCAAACAGCCTGGGTACTCTCATCTGGGGGCGAGGAAGTCTGATAAAAAAACTTCTCCACATGGCACAAACCTCATACCACGATTGGAAGAAGATATTTTTCTTCATATCTGGGGAATGGGAATTTGCTGCCGGGGCTCAGCCTTTGGACGACGATCCGAGGATTCCAAGAAGATGGTTTAACCCCTCTATGAAGGCTAGGTCAGACCCCGAACTTAGTCTAGATGAAAAGGACATAGTCGAGTATCTGAGAGAACGAGGGACAGAGGGTGGACTTGTAAAGTTTGAAGATTTGATGACCCCTCGGTTCCTCAAAGAAGCTGGTCTGAAGGTCGGTCCCTTGACAGAGCTATGTGAGTTACTATTATTTCTTGCTCAATCTTTTATTTTTTCCAAGTGTTTCATCTTTGCCTCTGTATTTTTCTTGATGTGTCGTCTCCTTTTCCAGTTGTCCTACATGTATCTCTAACCATCTTTGGTAAATGACTACCTCGAGCTTACTATCTAGTTTGGGAAAGAAGAAAGGCAAGGAGCCTCAGCAAGTTCCGAGGAAGTCAAAGGTCATGGGCCCGACACCTGTTGAACCGTCTGCCGATAACCATAAAAGAAAGGGCCCCTAATTTCCTACTGACCCTCAGTCGGATTTAAGGATGAGGGAGAGGGTGGAGGTGTCTGAGGGTACTGGCTCCTCTTCCAGCATGGGAGCCTTTTGGTCCCAAAACTTAACATTCTTAAAGGTTGAGCCATCTTCCCTGATAGCCAATCTGAGGGCGGCTAAGGCTTCTATTTTCTCTGCCCCCTAGGCCGCTGACTATGACTTCCTGTCAAAGATGCCCCCGGTTAAGGTGTATGACTATGGTCTACACACTCTGGCCCAAGCATTTGTTTTTAATTCATTTCCTTAGTTGAATTTTTCACTCACTGTTTCCTCGGCCCCTTAACAATTATCTTTTTCTGTGAAGTCTGTTTGTGCCTTCACATCAGCTATCAAGTGGATGGCTGAGAACCAACAGAAATTTCTTAAAGCCGAGAGGGCCATTCATCATGAGGCTGACCTGTAGACCGAGCTCGAGACTACAAGGGCCGAGTTGAAGAGTGCAAGGATCGAACATGTAAGGGTCCAGGATGAGCCGATGAAGCAGCATGATGCTGATCTAAAGATGAGGGATGACCTCTTCAGGTCCACAGAAGAAGACTTGAACGCCCAGTTCAAGAGTGAGCTGGCCTAGGTAGTGAAGAAGGATGGGACCGATGCTGTGGAGGCCTACAAACTCTCAGATGAGTTTCAAGGCTTCGATCTTGAATACTTGGAGAGGGGAATTAGGAAGGCCTGTCGGTGGGTCGTCCTTAAGTTCACTGATGCAGTATTGTCTGTCCTACCCTCTCTTGAGGCAGTTCAACTGGATGATCCCCTTATTGCTGAACCCTTAGCTCAAGTGGAATCTCAAGTGCATGTAGAAGGTATTGGCACGTCTGAGGCTCAGCCTGTCTAGTTCGTATAAGAAACTCCCATAGATGTTGAGGCCTTGCCCTTTGATGCCGTTCAATAGGGTGGTTGTTTGTAGCCAATACCCTCTTTATGTACCACATTTTTGTACCTTCCTTTTGTTGGACAAATATTAACATTTTGTAATATACTACCGCTTTCTGTCTTCTGTGCTTGTCTTTTGTATAACGTGCCTTGTGATGTTTTTTTTAAATTAACAATCTCAGTAACCCCTCCCTCGTCTTTCTTGAGGGTAAATGAGGGTCCGTCCCCACCATTTTCCCTCATCATAGACGAGGGTGTTTTTTCACCAACTTAATGGTTTTAGATTTCAAGTACCCCCTCGTCTTTCTTGAGGGTAAATGAGGGTTCATCCCCACCATTTTCCCTCATCATAGCCGATGGTGATTTTTCACCAACTTAATGGTTTTAGATTTCAAGTCCCCCCTCGTCTTTCTTGAGGGTAAATGAGGGGTCGTCCCCACCATTGACCCTCATCATAGCCGAGGGTGGTTTTTCACCAACTTAATGGTTTTAGATTTCAAGTCCCCCTTGTCTTTCTTGAGGGTAAATGAGGGGTCGTCCCCACCATTTGCCCTCATTATAGCCGAGGGTGGTTTTTCACCAACTTAATGGTTTTATATTTCAAGTCCCTCCTCGTCTTTCTTGAGGGTAAATGAGGGGTTGTCCCCACCATTGACCCTCGTCATAGACAAGGGTGGTTTTTCACCTACTTAATGGTTTTAGATTTCAAGTCCCCCCTCGTCTTTCTTGAGGATAAATGAGGGGTCGTCCCCACCGTTGACCCTCATCATAGCCGAGGGTGGTTTTTCACCAACTTAATGGTTTTAGATTTCAAGTTCCCCCTCGTCTTTCTTGAGGGTAAATGAGGGGTCGTCCCCACCATTGACCCTCATCATAGCCGAGGGTGGTTTTTGACCAACTTAATGGTTTTAGATATCAAGTCCCCCTCGTATTTCTTGAGGGTAAATGAGGGGTCGTCTCCACTATTTGCCCTCATCATAGACGAGGGTGGTTTTTCACCAACTTAATGGTTTTAGATTTCAAGTCCCCCCTCGTCTTTCTTGAGGGTAAATGAGGGGTCGTCCCCACCACTGTCCCTCATCATAGCCAAGGGTGGTCTTAACGAGTATCACCCCAATCACACTAGAATTAATCAAGAACAAAATTAGGGACCAATGTGACATTCTCATTAACATTCCCAGTGTTCTGTTGGAGCAACACATTCATTACAACTGTGGTCCGATAGGACTTTACAAAATTATTGATAGTATTTCTGCAAATGATCTGCATTCCAGGGGTTGGAAAAGGGTTCCCTTTCTAGGTTTTCTAGTCTATAGGTCCTAGGGAAAACTTTATCAATGACCCTATATATGTCATGACAATTTGGGTGGAGCTTGTTGGGCTTCTGCCAAGTCTTTTTGAGTACCAAGTCGCCCACGACAATTAGCCTCTGCTTCACCCTCTGGTTGTAAAACCTTGCAGTCCTCTGCTGGTAGGCGGCTTGCCTTATCTCGGCGTCTTCCCTCCTTTCCTAGATCAGGTTTAAGTCAAGTCTCCTCTTTTCCACATTTCTCTGGGGGTCATACATTTGGACCTATTAGTAGGAAACCCAATTTCGGTGGGGATGACGGCTTTTGAGCCATAAGCCAATATGAACGGTGTTTCTCCGGTAGAGGTCTTTATCGTCATCCTGTAGGCCCACAGTACATCATATAACTCCTCAACCCATCTTCCTTTTGCTTCTTCGAGCCTTTTCTTGATCTCGTTTAGGATTGTTCTGTTTGTTACTTCAGTTTTCCCGTTAGCTTGAGGTTGGCCTGGTGACGAGAAGAATTATTTGATACTCACCCTTTCACAGAACTTCCCCAAAGATGTATTCTTAAATTGAGTCCCGTTATCCAAAATAAGGGTGTTTGGGAGACCATATCTGCATATAATGTTCTTTCAGATAAACTGGAAGGTCTTCTGCTCAGTGATCTTTACCATCAGCTCCGCCTCCACCCATTTTGGAAAATAGTCAATTGCTACGATGAGGAACTGATAGTTATTGACGGCCTTAGGCAGGGGTCCTACCAGGTTTATCCCCCACACAGAAAATGGCCATGGGGATGTAATGGAGGTAAGAGGCCGATGGGGCTGGTGAGGAATGGTGGCGAATCTTTGACATTTATCATAGTTTTTTACATATGTCGTGGCATCTTTCCCCAAGGTCGGCCACCAGTACCCCTGGGTTACCACCCTCTTTGCCAAAGACCTGCCACCAATGTGGCTTGAACATGACCCCTCATGCACATCTTGCAAGATGTGTGGGACTTCAGACGGGTGCACACGCCAAAGTAATGGGAGCAAGAACCCCTTTTTATACAAGGTGTCTCCGATGATAGTGAATTTTTCAGCTCTATATCTCAACCTTTTCTTTTCTTGACTTGCTTCTGGCATCTCCCCCTCTTTAATGTATCTGATCAGAGGTTCCATACATGAAGCTTCCATGTTGATATTTAAGCAAGAGCCAAGTGTTCCCTAAGCATCTTCAATAGTTGGTCGAAGTAGAATTTCCACTGGGACTATCCTCCTAATATCTGTCCTAGTTACCGAGGCTAACCTAGCAAGTGCATCAGCACGACCATTATTGTGCCTAGGTATCCTCTTCATTTTCACTTCTCTGAATCTCTTCAATAGTGACTTCACTTTTTTAAGGTATTTGGCCATCCGCTCATCCTTAGCCTCATAGGCTCCTAATATCTGATTCACTACTATCCTTGAATCACTGTGGATGAAAATCTCATCGACACTAAGAGACTTGGCCAAGGAGAGGCCTGCTATCAAGGCCTCATATTTAGACTCGTTGTTGGAGGCTTTGAAGTTGAACCTCAGGACGTACTCAATGTCTGTGCCATCAAGTGCTGATATTATCAGTCTAGCTCCACTTCCACTGTCATAGGAGGACCCATCAACGAAGAGGCTCCTCACAATCTGCTCTTTTGAGAAATTTCCCTCGGTGAGGGACCTTTGTCTAAAGAGATATCTTCCCTCTTCGTTTTTGACCTCTTTTCCTCCAGAGATGATTGTCTTAACCTTATCTGTGGGTGTGTTAGTGAGTCTGCCTTGTGGGGTATCTGTCTTCCCGAGGCTCTCATCTTCAGCTTCATCATCTTCCCAAGTAAATTCAACCACGAAATCTGCCAACGCTTGCCCCTTAATAGCCATCCTTAGTTGATACACAATGTCAAACTCTCCCAACTCTACGGCCCAGGCCATTAATCGACCTAATTTTTTTGGTTTGTGTAAGACCTTCCTTGGAGGAGAGTCAGTGAGGATGACCATTGTATGGGATTAAAAGTACGGCTTCATCTTTCTTGATGCATGGATCAAGGCGTATGATAACTTTTCCCTTCGTGGGTATCTTTGCTCTGCCCCCTGGAGTGCTTTACTGTTGAAATACACTGGCTTCTGTACTCCATCCTTTTCTCTTATAATGGTTGTGTTAACAGCTGATTCTGAGACGGCTAAGTATACATTTAGTCGTTCACCCTGTACTGGTCCTGACAATAGCAGGGGAGACCCTAGGTAGGACTTCAGCTCCCTAAAAGCCTCATCACACTCCTCATTCCATTCGAAGGACTTTCTGAGAATTTTGAAGAATGGTAGACACCTGTCTGTGGCCCTAGACACGAACCTATTCAAAGCAGCAACTCTCCCTGTGAGTCTCTGAACTTCTTTAATGGTCTTGGGGGTCTTCATTTCCATAAGAGCCTTTATTTTCTCAGGATTGGCCTCAATGCCTCTTTGATTCACGATGAACCCCAAGAATTTCCCTACTCTAACCCTGAAGACACATTGGGTTGGGTTGAGCTTCATGCAATACTTGTCCATCGTGATAAAGGTCCTCTCGAGGTCAGTCACATGATCCTCTGCCTTTAAACTCTTGGTTAACATGTCATCTACATAGACCTCCATAGACTTCCCAATTTGGTCTTCAAACATTTAATTTACATGGTGCTGATGCGTTCCCCCTCATTTTTTAGGCCAAAGGTCATGAACCTATAACTGTATGTCCCCTTGTCGGTAATGAAGGATATTTTCTCCGAGTCTTTAGGGTTCATGAAGATCTGGTTGTATCCTGAATAGGTATCCATGAAGCTCAGGAGCTCATGGCCTGCGATAGCGTCTACCATCTGATCAATGCGGGGGAGAGGGAAACTGTCTTTGGGATAATTTTTGTTGAGGTCTGTGAAGTCTACACACATCCTCCACTTCCCGTTGGCTTTTGGGACAATTATTGTGTTGGACAATCATTCGGGGTAGATGACCTCTCTGATAAACTTTGCATCTTCCAGCTTCTTGACCTCATACTTCTCCCGAGAATAAATTCTCCTAGTCTGCCTTACTGGTTTTGTACCCTCTACCACGTTGAGCTTGTGGCTCATAATTTTGGGGTCGATCCCCGGCATATCTGCGTGACTCCATGAAAAGACACTCTGTCTTCTCCTTAGCAGCTTGATGAGGTCTTCTTTTATGGCTATCTTCAGAGCTTTGCCAATTTGGACAGTTTTTCTGGGATCATCCTCGTTAAGGATGACGGATTCTTCCTCTTTCGCGGCTTCTCCTTTCTTGAGTTTTTTCTCATCCCTGGGGTCAAGGGTGTCAATGTTGTAGGTTATCGTTGCCTTCTCGTGCGCCTCTCGTTCTTAGGCGGAGTTGAAGTAACATTCCCGCACCGTCGTCTGGTCTCCTTGAACTTCCCCTACCCCGTAAAGGGTTGGAAATTTAATCATCTGATGGACCGTAGACGAAAAAACTTCAAACCCCTTGAGGGTTACTCGCCCCAGTATAATGTTGTAGGCCGAGAAGACATGTTCATCCATTATAAAAAAGCTGACCTTTTTGGTAAGCCATCTCGGCCACTCTTCCCCCATCCTGACATCAGCCTCATACAATCCTAGAGGGTGAACTTTTTCCCCACTGAACCCAATCAATGGGTGATGGTATGGGATGAGTCTAGCACGGCTGAGGCCCAAGGCTTTAAAGCATGGCCAAAACATCACATCTGTAGAGCTACCCCCATCTACCAAGATCCTCGGCACCTCTCATCCGTGCACCCTGGTAGTGATAGCGAGGGGGTCATCATGTGGGGCTAAGAGGCCTTTGAAGTCCATTCTTGAGAACCCCACTATCAGAGTATCCATATAGACCTTCTTCCTCTTTTTTGACTTTACCTCTACAGAGGTTGAGTGTACAGCTTTTGTCACTGCCTTGGCTTTAACTACATGGGCTTCCTATCGGCGACCTCTGACCCTCCTCCTACTAGACCCCCCGAGATCATTCCAACACCGAACGAGATCATATTAAGTCTCTTGATAGGGACGTGGTTGTCTCTCTATGGGAGGTTAGGGTCGTCCCTTCGGTTTGAAGGATCTTCTCTACATGCATCACCCATCTTCTTTCTGGGGTCATCCCCTTGGCCCCTCTTAAAGGCACTCTTATCAATGTACTTCCTTAGCTTCCCTTCTTTTAACATTTTTTCAATCTCATCTTTTAGAGCAAAGCATTTATCTGTCACGTGGCCATGGTCTTTGTGAAATTCACACCATAGGTTTTTATTCCTCTTGTTGGGGATGCCCTCAACTTCTCAGGCCACTTCAGGGACCGATCACTCTTTAGCTCATTGAGAATATGTTCACAGCTGATCGTTAGAGGGGCGTAATTAGTGAACTTGTCGTTCCTAGACCTCTTCTTTCCCTCTTTGTTCTTCTTAGGGTACTTACCCCCACTAGTGCCTCCTTTTTTATCTTTGTATTTTGCGGCCATCGCCTCTTTGGAGTTCATCATGTTTCCTTCTGTCGACAGCAATTTAGCCATTGTCCTTGAAGGGTCTTCAGCAAGCTTCCATAGCAGCTTCCCCTTTTGGAGTCCTCCAATGAGGGAGGTCATGGCTATGCTCTCATCATAGTCCTCTACCTCAAACTTTTCTTTATTGAATCTGGCTATGTAGTCTCTTAGACTCTCGTTCTTCCCCTTCTTAAATAGAGAAGGTGTGCGATCTTCTTATATGGCCTTACCCCAAAGAAAAAGTTATGGATAAACCGGTCTGCCAACTGCTTAAAGTTTTCAATGGATTTTTTTAGAAGAGATATATACCAAACATGTGCATCCCCGGTCAGAGTGCCAGCGAAGGCATGACACCTCATCTCATCTGAGATAGAGTATATGTTTACCGTTGATTGATACATCTTAATATGATGGACAGGGTTGGTGCTCCCGTCATACCTTGGGGTGACCACAGGTGTCTTAAACTTTGATGGCATTAGGAAGTTGACTATCTTCGCCACAAAGGGTGAGCCTATGGAGTATCCTTTCTGAAGAGGGCCCCAGCTCTTCATAATATCAACGATCTTATCCTCTAGTCGCTATATCGAGTCATTTCAGGGCCTTGTAGGTTCGGCGTGGCCGATGTTATTCCCAGATGCCTCTTTAAGGTGGACGGAGGGTTCTTCTACAACAGGCTTATGTCGGTTGTTTACTTCCCCCTGACCGTCGTCCCATCCATGGGGTCGGCCCCCGTGGGGTCGGCCATCCGTTACCTCCCTTCTGGACCTCACAACACTCCTTGATGTGGACAATTTTTCCCGCAGGTCATTTACTGGGCCCAGCCTCTAAAAGGCCGACCCCCTGATCAAGCGATCAAAATCAGAGCCTCTAAGGCAATCTTCAGGATTTTTCCTTCCACACTTCCCTCTGCTCTCCTGGAGAGGTCGCATAGTATTATTGTAGACCTCATATGGCTCCCAGCATTCTATGGGGGCCTCCTCCCCCTCCAGATCATCATACCTGTACTCAGGGCAAGGGTTTCCTTGCCTCCCCAGGCGTAGGTGCCGAGGGTCAGCAACATCCCTCCATCGTTGTGGAGGTAGCAAGTCTTTGCGGGGTGCCTGGGGTGGTCCCGTGGCCTCATGCTGCCCTGGAAGATGTTGTCGGAGTAATCATCTCAGGTGAGACCCCTGGTGGTCTTAGTATGTTTTGTCTTAGATCTATAAACTGCTCCTGCATGATCCACTGGCTTGCTGCCAAAGACTTCAAGGAGGTCACCACATCAGCCATCTCAAACTGAGGTAGTGGTTGACTGGAACTGGGTCCTATTCCACTATACGATGGAGGAAGTGGTGGTGGTGGCATCTCCGGTGCCATGTGTTTGAGCTATGAAGAGCTGAACTGAAGAAAAGAGTAATGAGCTTGAGAACCTTAATGGGTCTCTTTCAATGGTGAAATATCTCCACTCTGGGGGAGAATTGGTTCACCACCAGAGTGACCGATGAGGTCATGCGGTACAAAGTAAGAGATGTCTCCTCGTTCCCACAGACGACCCCAAACTGATGATGCTTAGATTCTAGCACCACCAGATAAGTGACGATGAGCTCAAACAATAACAATAATGGAAGCCATAGAGATATATATCTGTAAGTATATAGAAGGGGATGAGTATAAGAGGAATAAGACAATGATGTAAAGTGGTTCAGCCAATTAGGCCTACATCCACTATGAGTGTGTGATCCACTAAATATGGGCACTAATGGCCTTGGATACAATGCACATAATCTCCCTTTCTCTCTCTACTGTGTGTAAAAGAGGAGTTTCAACTAGGGTTACAAATTATTGATGCCTTTGCAGGGTTGTAGGTGACAATTATATATAGGTCTTGGGGGTGTAGTGTACCCCCCTAAGCATGCATGGTGCATGTGAATGATGATCTAGCCAATTCCCTGCTGACACCTGTTGGTGCCACCTGTAATGAATGATGATATAATATTCCCTCACGTGAGGGTGAGATATTGTTATAACGGTATTCCACGTGCCATATGAGCCCCACGTACACTTTTCCACACGTCTCCCAAATCACACGCTATGTTGACGTCACCCTCGGCCGATGATACGAGACCGAGGGCAAAGTTTTTGCTGACGACGAGTTAAACCTGGTTTGGGCCTCGTACTGTCGGACCCTCGGAGGGTCATCTGGACCAAGATGAGGGGTCGTCCCCTCGAAGGGTCGTCTGGGCCTGATGAGGGGGTAATTCCCTTATAGGGTCGTCTGGGCCTGATGAGGGGTCGGCCCCTTAGAGGGTCGTCTGAGCTATGATGATGTGTCGGCCCCTTGAAGGGTCATCTGGGCCTGATGAGGGGGTCGGCCCCTTGGAGGGTCGTCTGATATTTATTAAGAGGTCATCTTGGCCCCGTCCAGGTGCAGGGCGCCCTCGGCCTGACCCCGGGGGTATATATGGGTATATCACGAAGTTCTTAACGAATGACTATGACTAATGTTGACCAAGTAAGTTCGCAAATATGTTGTAATTTCTCACTGAAGGCGTGGAATCACAATTTCAGTTCGCTTTTACCGCTCCAAAAGTCGCGGATTGGGGCACTAAGCTTAGGACATGACTAAACCATTGAGATTAGTTTTCCTTTGGGGCAAAAAAAATATATGAATCCCATCGTAACCCATTATTATGATAATATTAATACGCGAGGCAAACGAAGTACGATTACATTAAAGAAAATGACTCATCTGCATTAGGATAAAATTCAATTGTACATTATCTTAATATGGGATTATACGACTGATACAACTACAATACGGGCTGACATGATTATAATAATGATCGATACGCTTATGATAAAATGTTGTTTTGCGTTTCATTTAGGCAATTTGTTCTCTGTGTGTGATTCTATTGCATTGTTTCGTATTGTACTATTCACATATCTTGTAATTTGATACTAATAACTAAGATCACCTATATACTTTGACAAATACATATATAATTTTAGTATTTGTGCGTGTGAATAACTGAATTGGCTTGGTATCTGTAGATGCTGGTTGAAAAACTATACTCACTAATGGATCAATTGGAACCTGAAGCAGCCGCTATGGTGACTGGTATGCTTTTGGAGATGTACTAGACTGAGGTTACGCACTTTCTTGAGCTCTTCGAAGCTTTTGAATAAAAGGTAATGGAGGCTATGGATGTCCTCAGGAATATGAGTCAGCAGCAGCAGGGTGCTGGGCCTGCAGCTGATCAACTAGCCTCAATTATCGTAGAATGACGGGCTTGTTTCCTAAGTGAGTGAATGAACTTACAAAGTGTTTTTGAATCACAAGAATTATTAGGCGCGACTTGAAAAACTATTCTGAGAGAATTTGTTTATTAAAGAATTTTCTTGGGATTGGTTTTTATATATTCTTTGCACTTTAGGACCCATTTGGTATCCTGCCTGTCCATGAATGAATTTGCTCAAGTGTGCTTTTGGTGAAATTTTGACACTTTGGGCATTAACAGTTGGACTGCTGAGCATTGGGCATGGGATTTTCAGATTTTGTCTCCATTGTCAACATCTTCAGATATATTTTCCTCGGATAATCAGACTGGATTGAAGCAGCTATATAGACGAGTATAAAAGATTTTACCATTTTCTTGATTTCTTCCGTAGATTCTTCCATTTTTTGTTTTGATTTTTATGCTGCATAGTTGAGTACAAAAGAAAATGTACACACCCATAAAGAAAACACTGTGTTAATGAGGTTAATGAATATGTAATGTGTGTTTTGATTTGATGTCAGGAGATGATTATTTTGAAGGATTTAGAGTCTCATGTCGTCGTTCGATTGTTAGCGTCGGTGTATTTCAATAATTGTACTAATCATTATTGGAGGAAGAGGCGCGATTCATCGTAAGTTTGTTGTTTTTTGTGTTTAGATTATACATTGTAGTGTAGTATATGATGGAATTTTGAGTTACATATTTCTTCTGCCATCTTGGATTGAAATTGCAACTTTATCACACTTGTTTCTATATTCGATATGTTTTAAAATTTTGAAATACTAATCCTCATATTAGCAATGAAAAATGACATTTTTATTTGTTCAACATGCTTATACAAATTCTTATTATTATTGTTGCATGTCAAATCTGCTACGCTAGACCATTGGCTTTCAAATTAGGTTGCATTATTCAATGTGAGAATCACACTTTAGTTTCTTACTATTAGTAATTTATGTTAGACATCATTTTATGAGCGAAGAACTTGTTGGTTAAAAGTTTGTTTGATTGTTTTTTGCTTTAAGCCATGGGAAATGAGAAATCAAATAGTTAGGAAATTAAGCTCCCTCATAACTATGACAGAGTTGGGATTGAGAATTTCATTTAAGCAAACTATGATGGAAAACCAAAATCACCTTCATATCTGAGAGAAGATAAGGTTCCAATTCATAATCATATTACCTTCATTGTAGTCACACAAACATATCATTTTCCTTATCTTATTTTATTTCGTCTCCCTTGTCCTTTTAGTCTTTGTTAAAACGAATATATATATAGATCCACTTAGTTGCATGTACTTAGATAAGTTGTATATATCAATTTCACCTACACACATAACCCACACCAACCCCCAAACGGTCCCGTAAGAGGCACTAACACCTCGCACGGGACTAATGTAACTCGTAAGAGCTGATCGCGTAGTCATGGGAAATATGGTTTGAGAAGACGATGATAATTTGAAAATATCCAGACTTCAGCTTAAAAACTTGCCATTAAAGGGTGAAAACCCAAACCATCTCCCAAAAGGCCCCATAAGAGGCACGGACACCTCGCACGGGACCAATGTAACTTGTAGGAAGTGATTGTGTGGTCACGGTTCTCCCGATTTGAGAATATAATGATAATTTAAAAATATCAAGATTAGGCTTAAAAATAAGACGTTAAAGGGTGAAAACCCAAACCAAACCCCAAACGGTCCCGTAAGACGCACGAACACGTCGCGTGGGATCAATGTAACTTGTAGGAACTGACGGTGTAGTCACGGGTCTTCTATTTTGAGATTATGATGATAATTTAAAAATATTTAGATTATTCTTAGAAACATTCCGTTTGAAGGCTAAAACTTAAACTAGTCCCCAAACGGTCCAGTAAGAGGCACTAACACCTCGCACAGGGTGAATGTAACTTGTAGGAACTGATCGCATAGTCACAGGATATATGATTTGAAAATACTATGATAATTTGAAAATATCTAGACTTTGGTTTAAAAACATGTCGTTAATGGGTGAAAACCCAAACTAGACACCAAATGGCCCCATAAGAGGCATGGACACCTCGCACGGGGCCAATGTAACTTGTAGGAATTGACCACGTAGTCATGAGTATATCCGTTTGAGAATATGATAATAATTTAAAAATATCTAGATTAGGCTTAAAAATAAGACGTTAAAGAGTGAAAACCTAAACGGCCCCGTAAGAGGCACGAAGACCTCGCACGGGACCAATGTAACTTATAGGAACTGATCATGTAGTCACGGGTCTCCCGGTTTGAGAATATGATGATAATTTAAAAATATTTAGATTATTCTTAAAAATATGCCTTTTGAGGGTGAAAAGTCAAACTAGCCCCCAAATGGCCCCGTAAAAGGCACTAACACC
Organism: Sambucus nigra; assembly: GCA_949130495.1. Classification (NCBI taxonomy): domain Eukaryota; kingdom Viridiplantae; phylum Streptophyta; class Magnoliopsida; order Dipsacales; family Adoxaceae; genus Sambucus; species Sambucus nigra. The sequence continues at coordinate 74,138,812 of OX422210.1, read as the reverse complement.
TTGCATGGGGCCAATGTAACTCATAAGAACTGATCGTGTAGTCACGAGACATATGGTTTGAGAATACGATGATAATTTAAAAATATCTAGACTTTGGCTTAAAAACATGCCGTTAGTGGGTGAAAACCTAAACTAGACCCTAAATGGCCCCGTAAGAGGGACGAACACCTCGTACAGGACCAATGTAACTCATAAGAATTGATCGCGTAGTCGCAGGTCGCTCGGTTTGAGAATATGATGATAATTTGAAAAAATCTAGATTAGGCTTAAAAATAAGTCGTCAAATGGTGAAAAGCCAAACCAGTCCCCAAATGGACCCGTAAGAGGTAAAAACACCTCACACGTGACCAATGTAACTCTTAGGAATTGACCTCATAGTCACGGGTCTCTCGATTTGAGAATATGACGATAATTTGAAAATATTAAGATTTTGCTAAAAAACAAGACGTTGAAGGGTGAAAACTTAAACCAATCCTTAAACGGCCCGTAAGAGGCACTAACACCTCGCATGGGACTAATTTAACTCGTAGGAGCTGACCACATAGTAACAAGAATTTTGATTTGAGAATACAACAATAATTTTAATTTGTATATGCAAATTTTTAGCTTGAATAATATTTTTTTTAAAATTACTCGGTTACTAATATCATCTCTTTTTTGTATCTTATTTTTTTGCAGGGTAACATTTTCTTGTTAGCTTTTATCCACGTGTAACACACGAATTCAATGGTTTACAACAAGGGGATTATTTACTTAATATCGTTAATATTCAGGATTCTATTTTTTATGTTACGGCCATGCGGGCATTTGTAGTTTTATTGTTAGCTTTTATGGTCGTGCGGGCTTTTGTAATTTTATTGTTATATTTTATGGCCGTACGAGTTTACATTACATATGTATTATATTAGCACGCTTTAGAATGTCCAAAAAATAGAGGAAACTCTGCCCAATTTTTTTGGTATGTGAACTATTATTACTTGTAATATTTTAAAGTTTGTATGTACTATAGTTTATCAACAACTTTATAGATTCACAATTTGTGAATTTTCTTGTTTTCAAATAATTAATTTTTTTTTCTTTGATCCAAAAAATTTGGCACCGTTCAAAATCGTGCCAAAAGTGTATCAAATTTTGGCACGGTTTTGAACTGTGCCAAAAGAGTATCAAAATGTACTCAATCTAGCACGGTTGTAAAGTGTGCCAAAAGTGTGTCGAAAATATTAAATTCTGACACAGTTTTAAATTGTGCCAAAAAAAATTACCATTTTGGAACACCTGATTCTGGTACAGTTCAAAACCGTGCCTGATTTGATCTGGCACAGTTCTAAATCACACCAGATTGCTGTTTTTTGTGTAGTGATTAAGCAAGAAACACCCTCGAGTATTTCCAATAATTGCGGTCGTCAGCAAGCAACTCCCTCAAGAGATATCAATCCTATAGTAGAGATTTTGTCTCTACAAGAGAAACTTCAACAAAATTATGTCATAGGTTCCAAAATGATTCACTAAAGTAATGGGGATGATTTGTGAATCGAAAACAAAGTTTTTAAGCCCTAAAAGTGAAGACATAAATTTTGAAATTTACAGTTTTCGTTCAGCAAACGTCTTAAGGAAAAATGACTCATAAAATATGTATTTATAAAAAGGTTGAGTCGGCAGGATCGTTCAAACGAGATGTCAAGGTCGTTCAAATAACAAACAATGTCGTTCGATCCAGGATCGTATGACCTTCTAACGACTTTTAAAAAACATGAAACAATAGCATGTCATTAGATGAAAATATCAAACCAGCTTCTGGCGACCTATCACGCGACATGCAATGTCGTTTGAAGCTGTGGGTTGAACGACTTCTTCCTATAATTTAAACGACCGAAGAGAAAAATATTTTCTTTTTAAAGCTTCGACTATAGGTCTTTAGACACTACACCAAACGTACCTTTAGTAGCACAATTTTACCGTTACTAAAAAGATTAGTATCGGAATTTTTCCGTTAGAAAAAAGGTGTGGGACACAAAATTAGTAACATAATGTTATGTTACTATTAGTAACAATAAAATTCTGTTACAAATTCTGAAATTACCAACACCATTTTTTAGTTACTAATTCTAATTTAGTAACGGACTTTTGTGTTATTATTTTAACCTTATTACACCCTTTTTGTAACACTTTTGTTTGATTTTGTAACGGTAATGGTCCATTAGTAATATTAATACATATTTTTTAAAAATATTTTTCAAGACCCAATATCCTCAATTTAAACAAATTCAATTATTCTTACAAAAGAAACTTAAACTAAACAAATGAAACATCATAATACAATCACCCTGAAAGTTACATTCTTTTCATAAATGCATCCAATATAACATCCTAATACAATCAACCTGAAATGAGTTATTTTTATATTATAACCAAGAAAATAAAATATAAAAAAAGTTCGTTATTACTGACTATCAACTTCCATTCTATTTTTAGCGCCATCAACTCAGTAACCCGCAACGCTGGAAACTTGATGAGGATCCAAAAATGACATTCTGTCAAACAAAATAAAATTATCATATTAGTAATAATATCAATATATAGTCATACAACAAACGAAAATATGACACGATTATAGTATAACTATCAGTTCACAGGATCACGACTTTAGTGAAATCAAGAGAGAAGCTTATTATAAGGGATAATAAAAGTTATACAGTTTAACAAAAATGTATAACTAAATTCCAATTAATTTACTTATATAACTCGTTCTTAATGAGCATAACTACTTCAACTATAAACCAAGCATATTAATAAATGATCAATTAAACTTAAAAGATAATATTCAAGATGAATGGAAACTCAAGATAGCCAACTTTACAATAATGACTATATGTTATATGTATAATAGAGCCTAAAGATAATAATTTGAAGGTGAAATGTAAAAAATTAGAGAAATAGGGGGATAGCATACTCTGTTCTTATTAATGACGTCGACGATGACAACGAGCTTGTCATAGTCCTCCTTATAGTTGACAAGAGCACCCTCACCCCCGACCTCCACGTACCTCTTGAACGGCTACAACAACATATCATATAATTTAAAACACCAACTATTAGTACATATATACATTGTAAGAGGGTGGTTTAGATAAGATGGAGGCATAACCCCTTTTGAAGTATAGTAATGATAAGTTAAATATCAACACTATTGATTGCCCACAAGACATACAGACACAAACCTAGTGAAGATAAGACTCAGTTTAAACTCACAAATCTCTCGTGTATAACTCAGAAGATAGTAATGAACTTAAAAGTAACTAAGCTAGAGGGAGAGAGATGTAAGCACCCTAGATACACCTTAGTAAGCAGTCAAATACACCAAACACTCTCACGAATATCTATCACGTATTAAAAGCTTCGTAATAAATGACAATGGTGAGTGAATAAGACCTCTGGTTTGTAACAACTCTCTCTGATGTGTATTCTCTCTAGTAATAACTTCTTGAACTCTCAAAAGATCATCCTCTCCTCAGGGGTTGTTGGGGTCCTTCAATAGCCCCCTACACCATCCTCGAGGAAACTCAGTCATTTAAGACTATCAAAGACATCCCTCATACTTTATTTCACAGCATTTAATGCCTCATTCACTAGTTGTCTCCACATCATAAACATTAAATGACAAGACATGACTTTTGCCTAACCACTATGTATCAGGGGGCTGTTATCGCAGAGGTGGCTCACCAACTGCCTGATAGCCCCAAATACTATGGTGGTTTACTCAAGTGCATGCCTAACATTATTTAGCTGGCCAGTGACATAACCCATAGCAGATGTGGCATTAAGTAGAGGGTTGTTTAGTTCACAACTCAATGCCCGATGAAACTCCAAGATACTCTGCTTGAGGTGCCACGATCAAGGTACTTCGGTGTTTTACTAGGTGTATCTAAGATGGTCAGGACAATCACCAACGGTGCCTCACTTCTCAATCCTCCAAACCAAGTCCCTTTAAAGTTCCCACGACGAGGTCATTCGATAGAGCATGAAAGCTCTCCCAGGCCCTGCCAAGCGTGGTATCTCGCGAGTACCATTTGACCTCACACTAAAACTCATTTTTAATCTCGTTACATCATTACAACCGCTATAGCTCATAGTCAATATAAACAAAAATACAGTATGACTGATATAACAAGCTAAAATACAAGTTGCCACATTAAGATGCCACTTTGAGATGCCACACTGAGATACCACGTTGAGATGCCACGCAAAGTTGCCACACTAAGATGCCTTAACCCAATATACTGTTGTAAATAGGGGAATTATCCCTAATATCAGGATTACCTTCAAACCCCTCTACATTTTCCCCTTCGTGGAGAGATTTGTTGGAACAAGAAATGTCTGCACAAAACTTCTCAATCCGATAAACCTTCTCTTCGTGAAATTTTTTTGGCCTCTTTACCTTCGTTAGAATCGTAGCGTTATAATCTCTAGGAAAAAGTAAAATTATCCCCGATGTACCTGAGCCGAAGCGCCACGACTTATTGGGTCTTAAACGAAGGGACATCGCCACTTTTTCCTTATACTGAGCTTCAACCGTTCTAGCTTTATTATTTGAAATTCTCCTGAAAGGCTTGCTAACCTTCTTAAACACTCGCTTTGATCCTGGGTAAGTGAAATTCTCCCTTGTAATGCTTCGCTATGTTCGAAAAAGAAGAAATTCTCCCCGATGTAGCTGAGTCATAATTAAACAATGTTTGGACTTGTGGCGAGGGGACATCTTAGCTTTTTGAACCATTGGGACATATTTTCCATTTGGAGACATTGGATATGTCTGACAAAAATTTTGGCCCCAAAACTCAAACTTGTTGAAGAAGGCAACCCTTTCTATTCCCCATGTATTACTTTGTAAATGACGTTGCGTTGTCCTTTCAGCTGTCAAAACACTTCGTAACAACAAAAACACTTGTTAAGGTTTTCATAAACTCCACCTATATCGGTGACTTAACAACGAAAACACTTGTTAAGTTTCTTTTTCATAAACTCCACCTATACCGGTGACTTAACAATGAAAACGCTTGTTAACGTTTTTTCATAAACTCCACCTATATCAGTGACTTAACAACGAAAACGCTTGTTAAGATTTTTCATAAACTCCACCTATATCGGTAGCTTAACAACGAAAATGCTTGTTAAGGTTTTTTCATAAACTCCACCTATATCGATGACTTAACAACAAAAATGCTTGTTAATATTTTTCATAAACTCCACCTATATCGGTGACTTAACAACGAAAATGCTTGTTAAGATTTTTTAATAAACTCCATCTATATTGGTGACTTAAAAACAAAAACGCTTGTTAAGATTTTTTCATAAACTCCACCTATATTGGTGACTTAACAACGAAAACGCTTGTTAAGATTTTTTCATAAACTCCACCTATATCGGTGACTTAACAACAAAAACACTTGTTAAGGTTTTTCATAAACTCATTATTTCCTCTAACCGTCCTTCTTTAGCGCCTTGCCCCCATTTGCTCCCTCGGTGTACCCTACCCGTGGGGGCTAAGACCTTCCTCCCACAGGTTATATCGGCTGCCTAAACATCATGGGCACCACTATCAAATTTAGTCGTACCACCAAGGAGATATTTCTTGTCGCTTTTAAGAACGTCAAAAAAGTCCCTTCACGCGTTTCATTAATGAGATGGCAGATGTACTCAGGAAGCTGTCCTTCCGCACATATCTGTAATTACTTGGACTCTTTAGCCTCCTCCCTCACATCGAGGGATCTTTCCCTGAACCTTCAGACATAGGCCACCACTTCTTCCCTGGGTCGTTGCTTCTCCCTTCCCAGTTGGGTCAAAGTAAATTCGTCTTCTGCCAGAAAGAACTTCTGGACGAACAAAATATGCATATCCTCCCACGTAGAAACGCTCTTGGGAGCCAAATGGGAATATCAGGTATATGCTTTGTCGGTTAAGGATTTAGATAACTCCCTCAACCTGAGCTTCTTATTGTTGCAACGCGCCCCCAAGTGTTCAATAAAACACTTAATATACTCCTTCGGGTTCCCCCCCTTCGGTACGTATTTTTTAAAAATATGAGGAATATAGTCCTTTGGATAGGGCTTATCGTTGTATTCCTAGGGATAAGGTGTTCGAAAGTCATCATAGACCGAAGCTACCTCTCCAGCAGATTGCCAAGAGGCCTGCATGAACCTCAGCATTTCTTTCTGCATCTTCTTCCTTATTTCCTCCATGAATGATGCCACTGGTGCAACCACCAACGGGACCATGGGTTGAGTGCCTGTTGCAGTGGGAGCAACCATCACAGTTGGGGCCGTTGAAACTCCTGAGGTTCCCATGACTGGATTCACAACATAGGGTATACTCGCTGAGACTGTTCCCATTACACCCGCACTTGGTGGGACCGTTGGGGATGCTCCTAGGGTCATGAAGGAGTTGGCTTCAAATCCTCCGAACACCGTTAAAGCTACCGGAGTTTGCAAAAACTAATAAAACTTACTCATGAGGAGTGACACCTGAGTGGGTCCCAACATTGCACTTGTGAAAGCCCGCGTCATCCCTGAAATGCCTGTCGTCGCCTGAACTGGAGGTACCTCTATTCGAGGAGCTCCATCCCTTAGAGCCTCCAGTTCTCTCATAGCTTTATCTTCATTGTGTTGGATGTCATCAAAGTTGAGCCTTCGATTAACATTATATTGCATCATGCTCCTTACTTAGAAGAATACCTCCCCAGCAGAGTCTCTAAATGTAAGAGGGTAGTTTAGATAAGATGGAGGCGTAACCCCTTTTGAATTATAGTAATGACAATGGCGAGTGAATAAGACCTCTGGTTTGTAACAACTCTCTATGATGTGTATTCTCTCTAGTAATAACTTCTTAAACTATCAAAATATCATCCTCTCCTCAAGGGTGGTTGGGTTCCTTAAATATCCCCCCACACCATCCCCGAGGAAACTCAGTCATTTAAAACTATGAAAGACATCCCTCATACTTTATGTCACAACATTAAATGCCTGATGCACTAGTTGTCTCCACGTCATAAACATTAAATGCCAAGACATGACTTTTGCCTAACCACTGTGTGTCAGGGGGCTATTGTCGCAGAGGTGGCTCGCCAACTACCTGACACTCCCAAATACCACAGTGGTTTACTCAAGTGCATGCCTAACATTGTTTAGCTGGCCAGTGAAATCACCCATAGAAGATGTGACATTAAGTAGAGGGTTGTTTGGTTCAAAACTCAACGCCCGATGGAACTCCAAGCTGCTCCGCTTAAGGTTCCACGATCAAGGTACTTCGGTGTTTTACAAGGTGTATCTAAGATGGTCAGGAAAAGCCCCAATGGTGCCTCACTTCTCAATCCTCCATACCAAGTCCCTTTAAAGTTCCCACGGTGAGGTCATTTGATAAAGCATGAAAGCTCTCCCAGGCCCTGCCAAGCCTAGTATCTCGCGAGTACCGTTTCACCTCACGCTAAAACTCATTTTTATTCTCGTTATATCAGTACAACCGTTGTAGCTCATAGTCAATATGAACAAAAATACAGTATGACTGATACAACAAGCTAAAATACAAGTTCCCAAGCTGAAATGCCTCGCTGAGATGCCACGCTGAGTTACCACGCTAAGCTGCCTTAACCCCATATACTGTTGTAAATAGGGGAATTATCCCTAATCTCAGGATTACCTTCAAGTCGCCTCTACATACACAATACATAGAGTTAAAAAAGCATAGAGAGAGTTGTTAAGTTCTCGCCATTTTCGGCAATCTGGAAAGAATGAGCAACTATCAACACTGAGGCAGGAGGGGTAATGCAAATTAGGGTTTAGGATTTAGGATATATGGTTAATGTAGAATAACATGCCTAGTCTTATCTGTTGTCACATATTATATTTATGATTAGTATTGAACTCATTATCTAATTATTTGATTTATATTATAATAATAAATAAAATAATAGGAATAAAAGTTCGATTCTCAAGTCTCTCATAGTATCAGATATTTATTGTCAAAACACCGATATTCGTATTCTTATATTTATGACAATTCTAAAAAAGTAGGTGTATTAGTACACAAACAGGGAGACCCGGGACTACGCGATGAGTTCCTACAAGTTACATTGGTCCCGTGCGAGGTGTTTGTCCCCCCTACGGGGTCATTTGGGCGGTGGTTTGGGTTTTCACCCTTTAAGGGCTTGTTTTTAAGTTTAAGTGCCGACTTTTGAAAATTATCATCTTACTCTCAAACTGGGAGACCCGGGACTACGCGGTCAGTTCCTACAAGTTACATTGGTCCCATGCGAGGTGTTCGTTCCTCCTACGGGGTCGTTTGGGGGTTGGTTTGAGTTTTCACCCTTTGACGGCATGTTTTTAACTAAGTGTGATTTTTGAAAATTATCGTCATATTCTCAAATCGGGAGACCCGGGACTACGCGGTCAGTTCCTACAAGTTACATTGGTCCCATGCGAGGTGTTCGTGCCCCCTACGGAGTCATTTGGGGGTTGGTTTGGGTTTTCACCCCTTGACGATATGTTTTTAACTAAGTGTGATTTTTGTAAATTATCGCCATATTCTAAAATCAGGAAACCCGAGACTACTCGATCAGTTCCTATAAGTTACATTGGTCCTGCGCAAGGTGTTCGTGCCTCTCACGGGGTCATTTGGGGGCTGGTTTGGGTCTTCACCCTTTAACGGATTATTTTTAAGTTTAAGTGTTTACTTTTGCAAATTATGGTCATACTCTCAAACCGGGAGACCCAGCACTACGCGGACAGTACCTACAAGTTACATTGGTCCCGTGCGAGGTGTTCTTTCCTTCTACGGGGTCGTTTGGGTTTTCACCCTTTGTCTGCTTATTTTTGAGTCTAAGTGTGATTTTTGCACGTGATCGTCATATTCACAAACCGGGAGACCCGGGACTACGCGGTCAGTTCCTACAAGTTACATTGGTCCTGTGCGAGGTGTTCGTGCTTCCTACGGGGTCGTTTGGGGGTTGGTTTGGGTTTTCAACCTTTGACAGCATGTTTTTAACTAAGTGTGATTTTTGCAAATTATCGCCATATTCTCAAATCGAGAAACCCAAGACTACGCGATCAGTTCCTACATGTTACATTGGTCCCGTGCGAGGTGTTCGTCCCTCTTACGGGGTCATTTGAGGGTTGGTTTGGGTCTTCACGCTTTAACGGCCTTTTTTTAAGTTTAAGTGCTCATTTTGGCAAATTAACGTCATACTCTCAAATCGGGTGACCCAGGACTACGCGGTCAGTTCGTACAAGTTACATTGCTCCCGTGCGAGGTGTTCGTGTCTCCTACGGGGTCATTTGGGTTTTCACCATTTGACGGCTTATTTTTGAGTCTAAGTGTGATTTTTGCAAATGATCGTTAAATTCACAAAGTGGGAGACCCGGGACTACGCGATCAGTTCCTACAGGTTACAATGGTCCCGTGCGAGGTGTTCGTGCCCCCTACAGGGTCGTTTGGGGGTTGGTTTGAGTTTTCACCCGTTGACGAATTGTTTTTAACAAAGTGTGATTTTTGCAAATTGTCATCATATTCTTAAACTGAGAGATCTGGGACTACCCGATAAGTTCCTACAAGCTACCTTGGTCCCGTGCGAGGTGTTCGTGCCCCCTACGGGGTCGTTTGGGGGCTGGTTTGGGTTTTAACCCTTTAACGGCATGTTTTTATGTTTAAGTGTTGATTTTTGCATATTATCATCCTATTCATAAGCTGGTAGACCCGAGACTACGCGGTCAGTTCCTACAAGTTACATTGGTGCCGTGCAAGGTGTTTGTGCCCCCTACGGGGTCGTTTGGGGGGTGGTTTGGGTTTTCACCCTTTAAATGCTTGTTTTTAAGTTTAAGTGCTGATTTTTGGAAATTATCGTCATACTCTCAAATCGAGAAACTCGAGACTACGCGGTCAGTTCCTACAAGTTACATAGGTCCCGTGCGAGGTGATCGTGCCTCCTACGAGGTCGTTTGGGGGTTGGTTTGAGTTTTCACCCTTTGACGGCATGTTTTTAACTAAGTGTGATTTTTGCAAATTATCGTCATATTCTCAAACGGGGAGATCCGGGACTACGCGGTCAATTCCTACAAGTTAGATTGGACCCATGCATGGTGTTCGTGCCCCATACGGGGCCGTTTTGGGGGTGATTTGGGTTTTCACCCTTTAACTGCTTGTTTTTAAGTTTAAGTGCTGATTTTTTCAAATTATCGTCATACTCACAAACCGGGAGACCCGGGACTACGCGGTGAGTTCCTACAAGTTACATTGGTCCCGTGCGAGGTGTCCGTGCCTCCTACGGGGTTGTTTGTCGGTTGGTTTGGGTTTTCACCCCTTGACGGCTTATTTTTTAGTCTAAGTGTGATTTTTAAAAATTATTGTCATATTCACAAATCGGGAGACGCGGGACTACGCGATCCGTTCCTACAAGTTACATTGGTCCCGTGCGAGGTGTTCGTGCCCCCTACGGCGTCGTTTGGGGGGTGGTTTGGATTTTCACCCTTTAACGGCTTGTTTTTAAGTTTAAGTGCAGATTTTTGCAATTTATCATCATACTCTAAAACAGGGAGACTCGAGACTACGCGGTCAGTTCCTACAAGTTACATTGGTCCCATGCAAGGTGTTCATGCCCCCTACGGGGTCGTTTGGGTTTACACCCTTTGTCTGCTTATTTTTTAGTCTAAGTGTGATTTTTGAGTTTTCACCCTTTGTCGTTTGGGATTTGGTTAGAGTTTTCACCCTTTGATGACTTGTTTTTAACTAAGTGTGATTTTTGCAAATTATCATCATAATCTCAAACCGGGAGATCCGGGACTACGTGGACAGTTCCTACAAGTTACATTGGTCCCTTGGGAGGTGTCGTTTGGAGGCTGGTTTTTGGTTTTCACCCTTTAACGGCATGTTTTTAAGTTTAAGTGTTGATTTTTTGAAATTATCGTCCTATTCAAAAACCGGGAGACCCGGAACTACGTGGTCAGTTTCTACAAGTTACATTGGTCCCGTGGGAGGTGTTCGTGCCCCCTCGGGGTCGTTTGGGGGGTGGTTTCGGTTTTCACCCATTAACGGCTTGTTTTTAAGTTTAAGTGCTGATTTTTTCAAATTATCATCATACTCTCAAACCGGGAGACCCGGGACTACGCTGTCAGTTCCTACAAGTTACATTGGTCCCGTACGAGGTGTTCGTGCCTCCTACGGTGTCGTTTGGGGGTTGGTTTGAGTTTTCACCGTTTGACGGCATGTTTTTAACTAAGTAAGATTTTTGCAAATTATCGTCATATTCTCAAATCGGGAGACCCGGGACTACGCAATCAGTTCCTACAAGTTACATTGGACCCGTGCGAGGTGTTCGCGCCTCTTACGGGGTCATTTGGGGTTGGTTTGGGTCTTCATCCATTAACGGCTAGTTTTTAAGTTTAAGTGCTGATTTTTGCAAATTATCGTCAAACTCTCAAATCGGGAGACCCAGGACTATGCGGTCAGTTCCTACAAGTTACATTGGTCTCTTGCGAGGTATTCGTGCCTCCTACGGGGTCGTTTGGGGGTTGGTTTGGGTTTTCACCCTTTGACTGTTTATTTTTAAGTCTTTGTGTGATTTTTGTAAATTATCATCATATTCACAAACAGGGAGACCCGGGACTAAGCGGCCAGTTCCTACAAGTTACATTGGTCCCGTGAGAGGTGTTCGTTCCCCCTACGGGGTCGTTTGGCGGGTAGTTTGGGTTTTCACCCTTTAACTGCTTGTTTTTAAGTTTAAGTGCTGATTTTTGCAAATTATCGTCAAACTCTCAAATCGGGAGACCCAGGACTATGCGGTCAGTTCCTACAAGTTACATTGGTCTCTTGCGAGGTATTCGTGCCTCCTACGGGGTCGTTTGGGGGTTGGTTTGGGTTTTCACCCTTTGACTGTTTATTTTTAAGTCATTGTGTGATTTTTGTAAATTATCATCATATTCACAAACAGGGAGACCCGGGACTAAGCGGCCAGTTCCTACAAGTTACATTGGTCCCGTGAGAGGTGTTCGTTCCCCCTACGGGGTCGTTTGGCGGGTAGTTTGGGTTTTCACCCTTTAACTGCTTGTTTTTAAGTTTAAGTGATGATTTTTGCAAATTATCGGCATACTCTCAAACCGGGAGACCCGAGACGACGTGGTCTGTTCCTACAAGTTAAATTGGTCCCGTGCGAGGTGTTCGTGCCTCCTACGATGTCGGTTGGGGGTTGGTTTGAGTATTCACCCTTTGACGGCATATTTTTAACTAAGTCTAATTTTTAAAAATTATTGTCATATTCACAAACCGGGAGACCCGGGACTACGCGATCAGTTCCTATAAGTTACATTGATCCCGTGCGAGGTGTTCGTGCCTCTTACGGGGTCATTTGGGTGCTGGTTTGGGTCTTCACCCTTTAACGGATTATTTTTAAGTTTAAGTGCTGATTTTTTCAAAATATCGTCATACTCTCAGACCAGGAGACCCGGGACTATGCGGTTAGTTCCTATAAGTTACATTGGTCCCGTGTGAGGTTTTCGTGCCTCCTACGGGGTTGTTTGGAGTCTGTTTGAGTTTTCACCCTTTCACGGCACGTTTTTAACTAAGTGTGATTTTTGCAAATTATCGTCATATTCTTAAACTGGGAGACTCGGGACTACGCGAACAATTCCTACATGTTACATTAGTCCCGTGCGAGGTGTTCGTGCCTCTAACGCGGTCATTTAGGGGCAGGTTTGGGTCTTCACCCTTTAACGACTAATTTTTAAGTTTTAGTGCTGATTTTTTCAAATTATCGTCATACTCTCGAACCGGGAGACCCGGGACTACGCGGACAGTTCCTACATGTTAAATTGGTCCCGTGCGAGGTGTTCGTGCCTCCTACGGGGCCGTTTGGGTTCTCACCCTTTGACGGCTTGTTTTTGAGTCTAAGTGTGATTCTTGCAAAATATCATCATATTGACAAACCGGGAGACCCGGGACTACGCGGTCAGTTCCTACTATTTACAATGGTCTCGTGCGAGGTGTTCGTGCCTCCAACGGGGTCGTTTGGGGGCTCGTTTGAATTTTTACCCTTTGACGGCGTGTTTTTAAGTTTAATTTTTGATTTTTGCAAATTATCGTCATACTCTAAAACTGGGAGACCCGGGACTACGCGGTCAGTTCCTACAAGTTACATTGGTCCCGTTCGAGGTGTTCGTGCATCCTAAGGGGTTGTTTGGGGGTTGGTTTGAGTTTTCACCCTTTGACGGCATGTTTTTCACTAAGTGTGATTTTTACAAATTATCATCATATTCTCAAACTGAGAGATTCGGAACTACGCCGTTAGTTCTTTCAAGTTACATTGGTCCCGTGCGAGGTGTTCGTTCCTCTTACGGTGTCATTTGGGTGCTGGATTGGGTCTTCACCCTTTAACGGGTTATTTTTAAGTTTAAGTGCTGGTTTTTGCCAATTATCACCATACTCTCAAATCGGGAGACTCGGGACTACGCGGTCAGTTCCTACAAGTTACATTGCTCCCGTGCGAGGTGTTCTTGCCGCCTACGGGGTCATTTGGGGGGTGGTTTGGGTTTTCACCCTTTAACGACTTGTTTTAAAGTTTAAGTGCTGATTTTTTAAAATTATCGTCTTACTCTCAAACTGGGAGGCCCAGGACTACGCGGTGAGTTCCTACAAGTTACATTGGTCCCGTGCGACGTATTCGTGCCTCTTACGGGGTTGTTTGGAGGTTGGTTTGAGTTTTCACCCTTTGACGGCATATTTTTAACTAAGTGTGATTTTTGCAAATTATCGACATATTCTCAAACCGGGAGACCTGGGACTACGCGATCAGTTCCTACAAGTTACATTGGTCTTGTGCAAGGTGTTCGTGCCTCTTACGGGGTCGTTTGGGGGTGATTTGGGTTTTCACGCTTTAACTGCTTATTTTTAAGTTTAAGTGCTTATTTTTGCAAATTATCATCATACTCTCAAACCGAGAGACCCGGGACTTCGCGGTCAGTTCCTACAAGTTACATTGGTCCCGTGCGAGGTGTTCCTGCCTCCTACGAGGTCGTTTGGGGCTTGGTTTGAGTTTTCACCCTTTGATGGCATGTTTTTAACTAAGTGTGATTTTTGCAAATTATTGTCATATTCTGAAATTGGGAGACCCGGGTCTACGGGATCAGTTCCTACAAGTTACATTGGTCCCGCGCACGGTGTTCTTGCCTCTCAGGGGGTCATTTGGGGGCTGGCTTGGGTCTTCACCCTTTAACGGGTTATTTTTAAGTTTGAGTGCTGATTTTTGCAAATTCTCGACATACTCTCAAACCGGGAGACCCAAGACTACGCGGTCAGTACCTATAAGTTACATTGGTCCCGTGCGAGGTGTTGTTGCCTCTTACGGAGTCGTTTGGGTTTTCACCCTTTTGTCGGCTTGTTTTTGAGTCTAAGTGTGATTTTTGCAAAATGATCGTCATATTCACAAACCAGGAGACCCGAGACTACGCGGTCAGTTCCTACAAGTTACATTGGTCCCGTGCGAGGTGTTCGTGTCCCCTACGGGGTCGTTTGTGGGTTGGGTTAGGTTTTCACCCTTTGACGGCATGTTTTTAACTAAGTGTGATTTTTGCAAATTATCGCCGTATTCTCAAATCGGGAAACTCGAGACTACGGGATCAGTTCCTACATGTTATATTGGTCCCGTGCGAGGTGTTCGTACCTCTTACGGGGTCATTTGAGGGATGGTTTGGGTCTTCACGCTTTAACGGCTTATTTTTAAGTTTAAGTGTTGATTTTGGAAAATTATCGTCATACTCTTAAAACCGGGAGATCGAGGACTACGCGGTCAGTCCGAACAAGTTACATTGGTCCCGTGCGAGGTGTTCGTGCCTCCTATGGGGTCGTTTCGGTTTTCACCATTTGACGGATTGTTTTTGAGTCCAAGTGTGATTTTTTCAAATGATCATCATATTCGCATAGCGGGAGACCCGGGACTACGCGATCAGTTCGTACAAGTTACAATGGTCCCGTGCGAGGTGTTCGTGCCACCTACAGGGTCGTTTGGGGGTTGGTTTAACATTTCACCCGTTGACGAATTGTTTTTAACTAAGTGTGATTTTTGCAAATTATCATCATATTCTTAAACTGAGAGATCCGGGACTACCCGATAAGTTCCTACAAGATACCTTGGTCCCATACGAGGTGTTCGTGCCCCCTACGGGGTCGTTTTTTGGGCTGGTTTGGGTTTTCATCATTTAACGACATGTTTTTAAGTTTAAGTGTTGATTTTTGCATATTATCATCCTATTCATAAACTGTTAGACCCGAGACTACGCGGTTAGTTCTACAAGTTACATTGGTCCCGTGCAAGGTGTTTGTGCCCCCTACGGGGTCGTTTGGGGGGTGGTTTGGGTTTTCACCCTTTAACGGCTTGTTTTTAAGTTTAAGTATTGATTTTTGGAAATTATCATCATACTCTCAAACCGAGAGACCCGGGACTTCGCGGTCAGTTCCTACAAGTTACATTGGTCCCGTGCGAGGTGATCGTGCCTCCTACGAGTTCGTTTGGGGGTTGGTTTGAGTTTTCACCCTTTGACGGCATGTTTTTAACTATGTGTGATTTTTGCAAATTATCGTCATATTCTCAAACCGGGAGATTCGGGACTACGCGGTCAGTTCCTACAAGTTACATTGGTCCCATGCAAGGTGTTCGTGCCCCATACGGGGTCGTTTGGGGGGTGATTTGTGTTTTCTCCCTTTAACTGCTTGTTTTTAAGTTTAAGTGCTGATTTCTTGAAATTATCGTCATACTCTCAAACCGGGAGACCCGGGACTACGCGGTGAGTTCCTGCAAGTTACATTGGTCCCGTACGAGGTGTTTGTGCCTCCTACGGGGTCGTTTGTGGGTTGGTTTGGGTTATCACCCTTTGACGGCTTATTTTTTAGTCTAAGTGTGATTTTTAAAAATTATTGTCATATTCACAAACCGGGAGACCCGGGACTACGCGATCAGTTCCTATAAAAGTTACATTGGTCCCGTGCGAGATGTTCGTGCCCCCTACGGGGTCATTTTGGGGGTGGTTTGGGTTTTCAGCCTTTAACGGCTTGTGTTTAAGTTTAAGTGCTGATTTTTGCAATTTATCGTCATACTCTAAAACAGGGAGACTCAGGACTACACGATCAGTTCCTACAAGTTACATTGGTCCCGTGCAAGGTGTTCGTGCCTCCTACTGGGTCGTTTGGGATTTGGTTTGAGTTTTCACCCTACGACGGCTTGTTTTTAACTATGTGTGATTTTTGCAAATTATCGTCATAATCTCAAACCGAGAGATTCGAGACTACGCGGACAGTTCCTACAAGTTACATTGGTCCCTTGCGAGGTGTCGTTTGGGGGCTAGTTTTTGGTTTTCACCCTTTAACGGCATGTTTTTAAGTTTAAGTGTTGATTTTTTGAATTATCATCCTATTCACAAACTGGGAGACACGGGACTACGTGGTCAGTTTGTAAAAGTTACATTGGTCCCGTACGAGGTGTTCGTGCCCCTCGGGGTCGTTTGGGGGGTGCTTTCGGTTTTCACCCATTAATGGCTTGTTTTTATGTTTAAGTACTGATTTTTTCAAATTATCGTCATACTCTCAAACCAGGAGACCCGGAACTACGCTGTCAGTTCCTACAAGTTACATTGGTCCCGTACGAGGTGCTCGTGCCTTCTATGGGGTCGTTTGGGGGTTGGTTTGAGTTTTCACCCTTTAACGACATGTTTTTAACTAAGTGAGATTTTTGCAAATTATCATCATATTCTCAAATCGGGAGACCCGGGACTACGCGATCTATTCCTACAAGTTACATTGGACCCGTGCGAGGTGTTCGTGCCTCTTACGGGGTCATTTGGGGCTGGTTTGGGTCTTCACCCATTAAATGCTAGTTTTTAAGTTTAAGTGCTGATTTTTGCAAATTATCGTCAGACTCTCAAATCGGGAGACCCGGGACTATGCGGTCAGTTACTACAAGTTACATTGGTCCCGTGCGAGGTGTTCGTGCCTCCTACGGGGTCGTTTGAGTTTTCACCATTTGACGGCTTATTTTTTAGTCTAAGTGTGATTTTTAAAAATTAATGTCATATTCACAAACCGGGAGACCCGGGACTACGCGATCAGTTCCTATAAGAGTTATATTGGTCCCGTGCGAGATGTTCGTGCCCCATACGGGGTCGTTTGGGGGTGGTTTGGGTTTTCACCCTTTAATTGCTTGTTTTTAAGTTTAAGTGATAATTTTTGGAAATTATCATCATACTCTCAAACCGGGAGACCCGAGACTACGCGGTCAGTTCCTACAAGTTACATTGGTCCCGTGCGAGGTGTTCGTGCCTCCTACGGGGTCGATTGGGGGTTGGTTTGAGTATTCACCCTTTGACCGCATGTTCTTAACTAAGTCGAATTTTTGCAAATTATCGTCATATTCTCAAACGGGGAGATCTGGACTACGCGATCAGTTCCTACAAGTTACATTGGTCCCGTGCGAGGTGTTCGTGCCTCTTACGGGGTCATTTGGGTGCTGGTTTGGGTCTTCACCCTTTAACGGATTATTTTTATGTTTAAGTGCTGATTTTTTCAAATTATCGTCATACTCTCAAACTGGGAGACCCGGGACTACGCGGTCAGTTCCTACAATTTACATTGGTCCCGTGTGAGGTGTTCGTGCCTCCTACGGGGTCGTTTGGGGGTTGGTTTGAGTTTTCACCCTTTCACGACATGTTTTTAACTAGGTGTGATTTTTGCAAATTATCTTCATATTCTCAAACCGGGAGACTCGGGACTACTCGACCAGTTCCTACAAGTTACATTGGTCCCGTACGAGGTGTTCGTCCCTCTAACGGGGTCATTTTGGGGCAGGTTTGGGTCTTCACCCTTTAACGGTAAATTTTTAAGTTTTAGTGCTGATTTTTTCAAATTATCGTCCTACTCTCAAACCGGGAGACGCGGGACTACACGGACAGTTCCTACAAGTTAAATTGGTCCCGTGCGAGGTGTTCGTGCCTCCTACGGGGCCGTTTGGATTCTCACCCTTTGACGGCTTGTTTTTTACTTTAAGTGTGATTCTTGCAAAATATCATCATATTGACAAATCGGGAGACCCGGGACTACGCGATCAGTTCCTACAAGTTACAATGGTCTCGTGCGAGGTGTTCGTGCCTCCCACAAGATCGTTTGGGGGATCGTTTGAATTTTAACCCTTGACGGCGTGTTTTTAAGTTTAAGTTTTGATTTTTGCAAATTATCATCATACTCTCAAACTGGGAGACTCGGGACTATGCGGTCAGTTCCTACAAGTTACATTGGTCCCGTTCGAGGTGTTCGTTCATCCTACGAGGTCGTTTGGGGGTTGGTTTGAGTTTTCACCCTTTGACGGCATGTTTTTCACTAAGTGTGATTTTTGCAAATTATCATCATATTCTCAAACTGAGAGATTCGGGACTACGCGGTCAGTTCTGACAAGTTACATTGGTCCCGTGCGAGGTGTTCGTTCCTCTTACGGGGTCATTTGGCTGCTGGTTTGGGTCTTCACACTTTAACGGGTTATTTTTAAGTTTAATTGCTGATTTTTGCAAATTATCGTCATACTCTCAAACCGGGAGACCCAGGACTACACGGTCAGTACCTACAAGTTACATTGGTCCCGTGTGAGGTGTTCTTGCCTCCTATGGAGTCGTTCGAGTTTTCACCCTTTGTCGGCTTGTTTTTGAGTCTAAGTGTGATTTTTGCAAATGATTGTCATATTCACAAACCGGGAGACCCGGGACTACGCGGTCAATTCCTACAAGTTACATTGGTCCCGTGCGAGGTGTTCGTGTCCCCTACGGGGTCGTTTGTGGGTTGGTTTAGGTTTTCACCCTTTGACGGCATATTTTTAACAAAGTGTGATTTTTGCAAATTATCGCCGTATTCTCAAATCGGGAAACCCGAGACTACGCGATCAGTTTCGACATGTTACATTGGTCCCGTGCGAGGAGTTCGTGCCACTTACGGGGTCATTTAGGGGGTGGTTTGGGTCTTCCCCCTTTAACGGTTTATTTTTAAGTTTAAGTGCTGATTTTTTCAAATTATCGTCATACTCTCAAACTGGGAGACCCAGGACTACGTGGTCAGTTCCTACAACTTACATTGGTCCCGTGCGAGGTGTTCGTGCCTCCTACTGGGTCGTTTGGGTTTTCACCCTTTGACGACCTGTTTTTGAGTCTAAGTGTAATTTTTGAAAATGATTGTAATATTCACAAAGTGGGAGACTCAGGACTACGTGTTCAGTTCCTATAAGTTACATTGGTCCCGTGCGAGGTGTTCGTGCCCCCTACAGGGTCGTTTGGGGGTTGGTTTGAGTTTTCACCCACTGACGAATTATTTTTAACAATGTGTGATTTTTGCAAATAATCATCATATTCTTAAACTGAGAGATCCGGACTATGCGATCAGTTCCTACATATACATTGGTCCCGTGCGAGGTGTTCATGCCCCTACGGGGTCGTTTGGGGCTGGTTTGGGTTTTCACGCTTTAACGGCATGTTTTTAAGTTTAAGTGTTGATTTGTACAGATTATTGTCATATTCATAAACTGGGAGACCCGAGACTACGCGGTCAGTTCCTACAAGTTACATTGGTCCCGTGCGTGGTGTTCGTGCCCCCTACGGGGTCGTTTGAGGGGTGGTTTGGGTTTTCACCCCTTAACGGCTTGTTTTTAAGTTTAAGTGCTACATTTTGGAAATTATTGTCATACTCTCAAACCGAGAGACCCGGGACTACGCGGTTAGTTCCTACAAGTTACATTGGTCCCGTGCGAGGTGTTCGTGCCTGCTACGAGGTCGTTTTGGGGGTTGGTTTGAGTTTTCAGCCACTGACGACATGTTTTTAACTAAGTGTGATTTTTGCAAATTATCGTCATATTCTTAAACCGAGAGATTCGGGACTACGCGGTCAGTTCCTACATGTTACATTAGTCGTATGCAAGGTGTTCGTGCCCCCTACGGGGTCATTTGGTGGTTGGTTTAGGTTTTCACCCTTTGACGACATGTTTTTAACTAAGTGTGATTTTTGCTAATTATCGTCGTATTCTCAAATCGGGACACACAAGACTTCGCGATCAGTTCCTACATGTTACATTGGTCCCGTGCGAGGTGTTCGTGCCTCTTATAGGGTCATTTGAGGGCTGGCTTGTGTCTTCACCCTTTAACGGCTTATTTTTAAGTTTAAGTGTTGATTTTTGCAAATTATCGTCATACTCTCAAACCGGGAGACCCAGGACTACGCGGTCAGTTCCTACAAGTTACATTGGTCCCGTGAGAGGTGTTCGTGCCTCCTACTGGGTTGTTTGGG
Source organism: Sambucus nigra (assembly GCA_949130495.1). Taxonomy (NCBI): domain Eukaryota; kingdom Viridiplantae; phylum Streptophyta; class Magnoliopsida; order Dipsacales; family Adoxaceae; genus Sambucus; species Sambucus nigra. The sequence goes on along the minus strand of OX422210.1, from coordinate 74,118,475 downwards.
TTTTCACCCTTTGACGACCTATTTTTGAGTCTAAGTGTGATTTTTGCAAATGATCGTCATATTCACAAAGCGGGAGACTCGGGACTACGCGTTCAGTTCCTATAAGTTACATTGGTCCCGTGCGAGGTGTTCGTCCCCCCTACAGGTTCGTTTGGGGGTTTGTTTGAGTTTTCACCCGTTGACGAATTGTTGTTAACTAAGTGTGATTTTTTACAAATTATCATCATATTCTTAAACTGAGAGTTTCGGGACTACGCGATCAGTTCCTACAAGTTACATTGGTCCCGTGCGAGGTGTTCGTGCCCCTTCGGGGTCGTTTGGGGGCTGGTTTGGGTTTTCACCCTTTAACGGCATGTTTTTAAGTTTAAGTGTTGATTTTTCCATATTATCGTCCTATTCATAAACTGGGAGACCCGAGACTACGCGGTTAGTTCCTACAAGTTACATTGGTCCCGTGCAAGGTTTTCGTGCCCCCTACGGGGTCGTTTGGGGGGTGGTTTGGGTTTTCACCCTTTAACGGCTTGTTTTTAAGTTTAAGTGTTATTTTTTTGGAAATTATCGTTATACTCTCAAACCTAGAGACCCGGGACTACGCGGTCAGTTCCTACAAGTTACATTGGTCCCGTGCGAGGTGTTCGTGCCTCCTATAATGTCGTTTGGGGGTTGGTTTGAGTTTTCACCCTCTGACGTCATGTTTTAAACTAAGTGTGATTTTTGCAAATTATCGTCATATTCTCAAACCGGGAGATCCGGGACTACGCGGTCAGTTCCTACAAGTTACATTGGTCCCATGCAAGGTGTTCGTGCCCCCTACCGGATCGTTTGGGGGTTGGTTTTTGTTTTCACCCTTTGACGGCATGTTTTTAGGTTTAAGTGCTGATTTTTTCTAATTATCGTCACTCTCAAACCGGGAGACCCGGGACTACGCGGTGAGTTCCGACAAGTTACATTGGTCCCGTGCGAGGTGTCCGTGCCTCCTACAGGGTCGTTTGCGGGTTGGTTTGGGTTTTCACCCTTTGACGGCTTATTTTTTAGTCTAAGTGTGATTTATACAAATTATCGTCATATTCACAAACCGGAAGACCCAGGACTATGCGATCAGTTCCTACAAGTTACATTGGTCCCGTGCGAGGTGTTCGTGCCCCTACGGGGTCGTTTGATGGGTGGTTTAGGTTTTCACCCTTTAACGACTTGTTTTTATGTTTAAGTGCTGATTTTCACAATTTATCCTCATACTCTAAAATAGTGAGACCCGAGACTACGCGGTCAGTTCCTACAAGTTACATTGGTCCCTTGTACGGTGTTCGTGCCTCCTACTGGGTCGTTTGGGTTTTCATCCTTTAACGGTCTGTTTTTGAGTCTAAGTGTGATTTTTTGCAAATGATCGTCATATTCACAAAGCGGGAGACCTGGGACTACACGTTCAATTCCTATAAGTTACATTGGTCCCGTGCGAGGTGTTCGTTCCCCCTACAGGGTCGTTTGGGGGTTGATTTGAGTTTTCACCCGTTGACGAATTGTTATTAACTAAGTGTGATTTTTGTAAATTATCATCATATTCTTAAACTGAGAGATCCGGGACTACGCGATCAGTTCCTACAAGTTACATTGGTCCCGTGCGAGGTGCTCGTGCCCCTACGGGGTCGTTTGGGGGCTGGTTTGGGTTTTCACCCTTTAACGACATGTTTTTAAGTTTAAGTGTTGATTTTTGCATATTATCATCCTATTCATAAACTGGGAGACCCGAGACTACGCGGTCAGTTCCTACAAGTTACATTGGTCCCGTGAGAGGTGTTCGTGCCCCCTACGGGGTCGTTTAGGGGGTGGTTTGGGTTTTCACCCTTTAATGGCTCGTTTTTAAGTTTAAGTGCTAATTTTTGGAAATTATTGTCATACTCTCAAACCGAGAGACCCAGGACTACGTTGTCAGTTCCTACAAGTTACATTGGTCCCGTGCGAGGTGATCATGCCTCCTACGAGTTTGTTTGGGGGTTGGTTTGAGTTTTCACCCTTTGATGGCATGTTTTTAACTAAGTGTGATTTTTGCAAATTATCGTCATATTCACAAACCGGGAGATTCAGGACTACGCGGTCAGTTCCTACAAGTTACATTGGTCCCATGCAAGGTGTTCGTGCCTCATACGGGGTCATTTGGGGGGTGATTTGGGTTTTCACCCTTTAACTATTTGTTTTTAAGTTTAAGTGCTGATTTTTTCAAATTATCACCATACTCTCAAACCGGGAGACCCGGGACTACGCGATGAGTTCCTACAAATTACATTGGTCCCGTGCGAGGTGTCCGTGCCTCCTACGGGGTCGTTTGTGGGTTGGTTTGGGTTTTTACCCTATGACGGCTTATTTTTTAGTATAAGTTTGATTTTTACAAATTTTCTTCATATTCACAATCCGGGAGACCCAGGACTACGCGATCAGTTCCTACAAGTTACATTGGTCCCGTGCGAGGTGTTCGTGCGTCCTAGGGGGTCGTTTGGGATTTGGTTTGAGTTTTCACCTTTTGACGGCTTATTTTTAACTGAATGTGATTTTTGCAAATTATCGTCATAATCTCAAATCGGGAGATCCGGGACTACGCGGTCAGTTCCTACAAGTTACATTGGTCCCGTGCAAGGTGTCGTTTGGGGCCTGGTTTTTGGTTTTCACCCTTTAACGGCGTGTTTTTTGGTTTAAGTTTTTATTTTTTCAAAATATCATCATATTAACAAACCGGGAGAACCGGGACTACGTGGTCAGTTTCTACAAGTTACATTGTTCCCCAGCGAGGTGTTCGTGCCCCCTTCGGGGTCGTTTGGGGGGTGGTTTGGGTTTTCACCCTTTAATGGCTTGTTTTTAAGTTTAAGTACTGATTTTCACAAATTATCATCATACTCTCAAACCGGGAGACTCGGGACTACGCGGTCACTTCCCGTAAGTTACATTGGTCCCATGCAAGGTGTTCGGGCCCCCTACGAGGTGGTTTGGGTTTTCACCCTTTAACGCCTTCTTTTTAAGTTTAAGTGCTATTTTTTTCAAATTATCATCATACTCTCAAACCGGGAGACCCGGGACTATGCGGTGAGTTCCTACAAGTTACATTGGTCCCGTGCGAGGTGTCCGTGCCTCCTACGGGTCGTTTGTGGGTTGGTTTGGGTTTTCAACCATTGAAGGCATGTTTTTAACGAAGTGAGAATTTTGCAAATTATCGTGATATTCTCAAATCGGGAGACCCGGGACTACGCGATCAGTTCCTACAGGTTACATTGGTCCCGTGCGAGCTGTTTGTGCCTCTTACGGGGTCGTTTGGGGGTTGGTTTGGGTTTTGACCCTTTGATGGCTTGTTTTTAAGTCTTAGTGTGATTTTTGTAAATTATCATAATATTCACAAACCGGGAGACCCGGGACTACGCGACCAGTTCCTACAAGTTACATTGGTCCCGTGCGAGGTGTTCGTGCCCCCTACGGGGTCGTTTGGCGGGTGGCTTGGGTTTTCACCCTTTAACTTCTTGTTTTTAAGTTTAAGTGATTATTCTTTCAAATTATCGGCATACCCTCAAATCGGGAGACCCGGGACTATGCGGTCAGTTCCTACAAGTTACATTGGTCCCTGCGACGTGTTCGTGCCTCCTACGGGGTCGTTTGGGGGTTGGTTCAGGTTTTCACCCTTTAACGACTTGTTTTTAACTAAGTGTGATTTTTGCAAATTATCATCATATTCAAAAACTGGGAGACCCGGGACTACGCGACCAGTTCCTACAAGTTACATCGGTCCCGTGCTAGGTGTTCGTGCCTCTAACGGGGTCATTTGGGTTCTAGTTTGGGTCTTAAGCCTTTAACGGATTATTTTTAAGTTTAAGTGCTAATTTTTTCAAATTATCATCATACTCTCAAACTGGGAGACCCGGGACTATGCTGACAGTTCCTACAAGTTAAATTGGTCCCGTGCGAGGTGTTCGTGCCTCCTACGGGGCCGTTTGGGTTTTCACCCATTGACGGCTTGTTTTTGAGTCTAAGTGTGATTCTTGCAAAATATCATCATATTCACAAACCGGGAGACATAGGACTACGCGGTCAGTTCCTACAAGTTACATTGGTCTCGTGCGAGGTGTCCGTGCCTCCTACGGGGTCGTTTGGGGGATAGTTTTAATTTTCACCCTTTGACGGCGTGTTATTAAGTTTAAGTGTTGATTTTTGCAAATTATCTTCATACTCTCAAACTGGGAGACCCGGGACTACGCGATCAGTTCCTACAAGTTACATTGGTCCCGTTCGAGGTGTTCGTGCATCCTACGGGGTCGTTTGGGGGTTTGTTTGAGTTTTCACCCTTTGACGGCATGTTTTTCACTAAGTTTGATTTTTGCAAATTATCATCATATTCTCAAACTGAGAGATTAGAGACTACGCGGTCAGTTCTTACAAGTTACATTGGTCCCGTACGAGGTGTTCGTGCCCCCTACGGGGTCGTTTAGGGGCTGGTTTGGGTTTTCACCCTTTAACGGTAGGTTTTTAAGTTTAGGTGTTGATTTTTGCAAATTATCGTCATACTCTCAAACCGAGAGACCCGAGACTACGCGGTCAGTTCCTACAAGTTACATTGGTCCCGTGCGAGGTGTTCGTGCCTCCTACGGGGTCGTTTGGGGGTTGGTTTTAGTTTTCTCCCTTTGATGGCATTCTTTTAACTAAGTGTTATTTTTACAAATTATCGTCATATTCATAAACCGGGAGATCCAGGACTACGCGGTCAGTTCCTACAAGTTACATTGGTCCTGTGCGAGGGGTCGTATTGGGAATGGTTTAGGTTTTCACCCTTTGACGGCATCTTTTTAAGTTTAAGTGTTGATTTTTGTAAATTATCATCTTATTCACAAATCGGGAGACCCAGGACTACGCGATCAGTTCCTACAAGTTACACTGGTCCCGTGCGAGTTGTTCGTGCCCCCTATGGGGTCGTTTGGTGGGCGGTTTTGGTTTTCACCCTTTAACGGCTTGTTTTTAAGTTTTAGTGCTGATTTTTACAAAATATCATCATACTCTGAAACTGGGACACTCGGGACTACGCGATCAGTTCCTACAAGTTACATAGGTCATGTGCGAGGTGTTCGTGCCTCCTACTGGGTCGTTAGGCGATTGGTTTGAGTTTTCACCCTTTGACGGCATGTTTTTAACTATGTGTGATTTTTGTGAATTATCATCATATTCTCAAATCGGGAGAACCTGGACTACGCGATCAGTTCCTACAAGTTACATTGGTCCCGTGCAAGGTGTTCATGCCTCTCACAGGGTCATTTGGTGGCTGGTTTGGGTCTTCACTCTTTAACAACTTATTTTTAAGTTTAAGTGTTGATTTTTGCAAATTATCATCAGACTCCCATTCCGAGAGACCTGGGACTATGCGTTCAGTTCCTACAAGTTACATTGGTCTCGTGCGACGTGTTCGTTCCCCCAACGGGGTCGTTTTGGAGGATGGTTTGGGTTTTCACCCTTTGACCGCTTATTTTTTAGTCTAAGTGTGATTTTTACAAATTATCGTCATATTCAGAAACTGGGAGACCCGGGACTACGCGGTCAGATCCTGCAAGTTACTTTGGTCCCGTGCGAGTAGTTCGTGCCCCCTACGGGGTCGTTTGGGGGGTGCTTTGGGTTTTCACCCTTTAACGGCTTGTTTTTAAGTTTAAGTGCTGATTTTTGCAAATTATCATCATACTCTCAAACCGGATGACCCATGACTACGCGGTCAGTTTCTAATAGTTACATTGGTCCCGTGCAAGGTGTTCTTGCCTCCTACGGTGTCATTTGGGGGTTGGTTTGAGTTTTCACCCTTTCGACGGCATATATTTTTAAGTGTGATTTTTACAAATTATCATCATATTCTAAAACCGGGAGATCCGGGACTACGCGATCAGTTCCTATAAGTTATATTGGTCCCGTGCGAGGTTTTCGCGCCTCTTATGGGGTCATTTGGGTGCTGGTTTGGGTCTTCATCCTTAAACGGCTTATTTTTTAGTTTAAGTGCTGATTTTTGCAAATTATCGTCTTACTCTCAAACTGGGAGACACGGGACTACGCGGTCAGTTCCTACAAGTTACATTGGTCCGGTACGAGGTGTTCGTGCCTCCTACGGGGTTGTTTGGTGGTTGGTTTCAGTTTTCACCCTTTGACGGCATATTTTTAATTAAGCGTGATTTTTACAAATTATCATTATATTATCAAACCGGGAGACCCGTTACTATGCGATCAGTTCCTACAAGTTACATTGGTCCCGTGCGAGGTGTTCGTGCCTCTTACGGGGTCATTTGGGGGTTGGTTTGGGTTTTCATCCTTTAACGGCTTATTTTTAAGTTTAATTGCTGATTTTTGCAAATTATCGCCATACTCTCAAATCGGGAGACCCGGGACTACGTTGTCAGATCCTACATGTTACATTGGTCCCGTACGAGGTGTTTGTGCCTCCTACGTGGTCGTTTGGAGGTTGGTTTGGGTTTTCACCCTTTGACGGCTTATTTTTTAGTCTAATTGTGATTTTTGCAAATTATTGTCATATTCACAAACCGGGAGACCCGGGACTACGCGGTCAGATTCTACAAGTTATATTGGTCACGTGCGAGGTGTTCGTGCCCCCTACGGGGTCGTTTGGAGGTGTTTTGGGTTTTCACCCTTTAACGACATGCTTTTAAGTTTAAGTGTTGATTTTTGCAAATTATCATCATACTCTCAAACCGGGAGACCCGGGACTACGGTGTCAGTTCCTACAAGTTACATTGGTCACGTGCGAGGTGCCCATGCCTCCTACGGGGTCGTTTGGGAGTTGGTTTGAGTGTTCACCCTTTGACGACATTTTTTACCTAAGTGTGATTTTTGAAAATTATCGTCATATTCTCAAACCGGGAGATGCGAGATTACCCGATCAATTCTACAAATTACATTGGTCCCGTGCGAGGGGTTCGTATCCCCAACGGGGTGGTTTGAGGGCTTGTTTGGGTTTTCACACTTTAACGGCATGTTTTTAACTTTAAGTGTTGATTTTTGCAAATTAACATCCTATTCACAAATTGAGAGACCCGGGACTATGCTGTCAGTTCCTACAAGTTACACTGGTCCCGTGCGAAGTGTTCGTGTCCCCTACGGGGTCTTTTGGGGGGTGGTTTGGGTTTTCACCCTTTAACGGCTTGTTTTTAAGTTTAAGCGCTGAGTTTTGTAAATTATCGTCATACTCTCAAACCGGGAGACCCGGGACTACGCGGTCAGTTCCTACAAGTTACATTGGTCCCGTGCGAGGTGTTCGTGCCTCCTACGTGGTCCTTTAGAGGTTGGTTTTGGTTTTCACCCTTAGACGGCTTATTTTTTAGTCTAAGCGTTATTTTTTCAAACAATCGTCATATTCACAAATCGGGAGACCCGGGACTATGCGGTCAGTTCCTACAAGTTATATTGGTCCCGTGCGAGGTGTTCGTGCCCCCTACGGGGACGTTTGGAGGTTCTTTGGGTTTTCACCCTTTAACGACATGCTTTTAAGTTTAAGTGTTGATTTTTGCAACTTATCATCATACTCTCAAACCGGGAGACCCGTGACTACGCGGTCAATTCCTACAAGTTACATTGGTCCCGTGCCTCCTACGGGGTCGTTTGGGGGTTGGTTTGAGTTTCTCACCCTTTAACGACTTGTTTTTAATTATGTGTGATTTTTGCAAATTATCATCATATTCTCAAATCGGGAGACCTGGCACTACGCGGTCCAATCCTGCAAGGTACATTGGTCCTGTGCGAGGCGTTCGTGCCCCCTACGGGGTCGTTTGGGGGGTGGTTTTTATTTTCACCCTTTAGCGGCTTGTTTTTTAGTTTAAGTGTTCATTTTTCCAAATTATCGTCATACTCTCAAACATGGAGATACGCGGTCAGTTCGTACAAGTTACATTGGTCCCGTTAGAGGTGTTCGTGCCTCCTACGGGGTCGTTTAGAGATTGGTTTTGGTTTTCACCCTTAGACGGCTTATTTTTTAGTCTAAGCGTTATTTTTTTAAATTATTGTCATATTCACAAATCGGGAGACCCGGGACTACGCGGTCAGTTCCTACAAGTTATATTGGTCCCGTGTGAGGTGTTCGTGCCCCCTATAGGGTCGTTTGGGGGGCGCTTTGGGTTTTCACCCTTTAAAGGCATGCTTTTAAGTTCAAGTGTTCATTTTTCCAAATTATCGTCATACTCTCAAATCAGGAGATACGCGGTCAGTTCCTACAAGTTACATTGGTCTCGTGCGAGGTGCCCGTGCCTCCTACGGGGTCGTTTGGAGGTTGGTTTGAGTGTTCACCCTTTGACGTCATGTTTTTAACTAAGTGTGATTTTTGTAAATTATCATCATATTCTTAAACCCGGATATTCGGGACTACACGGTCAGTTCCTACAAGTTACATTGGTCCCGTGCGAGGTGTTCATGCCCCCTACGGGGTCGTTTGAGGGCGTGTTTGGGTTTTCACCCTTTAACGGCTTGTTTTTAAGTTTAAGTGATGATTTTTGCAAATTATCGCATACTCTCAAACTAGGAGACCCGGGACTACGTGGTCAGTTCCTATAAGTTACATTGGTCCCGTGCGAGGTGTCCGTTCCTCCTACGGGGTCGTTTAGAGGTTGGTTTTGGTTTTCACCCTTTAACAACTTATTTTTAAGTTTAAGTGCTGATTTTTGTAAATTATCATCATACTCTCAAATCGGGAGACCCGGGACTACGCGGTCAGTTCCTACAAGTTACATTGGTCCCGTGCGAGGTGTTCGTGCCTCCTACGGGGTCATTTGGGGGGTTGGTTTGAGTTTTCACCCTTTCGACGACCTATTTTTTACTATGTGTGATTTTTCCAAATTATCGTCATATTCTCAAACCGAGAGACTCGAGACTAAGCGGTCAGTTCCTAGAAGTTACATTGGTCTCGTGCGAGGTGTTCGTGCCCCCTACGGGGTCGTTTGAGGGTTGGTTTGGGGTTTCACCCTTTTACGGCATATTTTTAAGTTTAAGTGTTGATTTTTGCAAATTATCGTCCTATTCATAAACCGCGAAACCCAGGACTACGTAGTCGGTTCCTATAAGTTACATTGGTCCTGTGCGAAGTGTTTGTGCCCCCTACGAGGTCGTTTGGGGGGTGGTTTGGGTTTTCACCCTTTAACGGCTTGTTTTTAAGTTTAAGAGCAAATTTTTGCAAATTATCATCATATTCTCAAATCGGGAGACTCGGGACTAAGCGAACAGTTCCTACAAGTTACATTGGTCCCGTGCAAGGTGTTCGTGCCCCCTACGGGGTCGTTTGGGGGGTGGTTTGAGTTTTCACCCTTTAACGGTTATTTTTTAAGTTTAAGTGTTGATTTTTATAAATTATTGTCATACTCTCAAACCATGAGACCCGGGACTACTCCGTCAGTTCCTACAAGGTACATTGGTCCCGTGTGAGGTGTTCGTGCCTCCTACGGGGTCGTTTAGTGGTTGGTTTGGGTTTTCACCCTTTGACGGCTTATTTTTTAGTCTAACTGTGATTTTTGCAGATTATCGTCATACTCTCAAACTGGGAGACCCGGGACTACGCGGTCAGTTCCTATAAGTTACATTTGTCCCGTGCGAGCTCTTCGTGCCCCTACGAGGTCGTTTGTGGGGTGGTTTGGGTTTTCACCCTTTAACAGCATGTTTTAAAGTTTAAGTGTTGATTTTTGCAAATTATCATCCTATTCACAAATCGGGAGACCCGGGACTACGCGGTCAATTCCTACAAGTTACATTGGTCCCGTGCGAGGTGTTCGTGTCTCCTACGGGGTCGTTTGGGAGGTTGTATGGGTTTTTACCCTTTAACGTCATGTTTTTAAGTTTAAGTGTTGATTTTTACAGATTATCGTCTTATTCTCACACCGGGGTACCCGAGTCTACGCGGTCAGTTCCTACAAGTTACGTTGGTCCCGTGCGAGGTGTTCGTGCCTCCTACGTGGTCGTTTGGGGGTTGATTTGAGTTTTCACCCTTTGACGACATGTTTTAAGGTTTAAGTGATGATTTTTGCAAATTATTGTCATACTCTCAAACATAAACACCCAGGACTATGCAGTTAGTCCCTAATAGTTACATTGGTCCCGTACGAGGTGTTCGTGCCCCCATACAGGGTCATTTGGGGGGTGGTTTGAGTTTTCACCCTTTAACGGCTCGTTTTTAAGTTTATGTGTTGATTTTTGCAAATTATCATCATACTCTCAAACCGGGAGACCCAGGACTACCCGGACAGTTCCTACAATTTACATTGGTCCCGTGAGAGGTGTTCGTGCCCCCTCCGGAGTCGTTTGGGGGGTACTTTGGGTTTTCACCCTTCAACGGCTTGTTTTTAAGTTTAAGCGCTGATTTTTGCAAATTATAGTCATACTCTCAAACCGAAACACCCAGGACTACTCAGTTTGTTCCTAATAGTTACATTCGTCCCGTACGAGGTGTTCGTGCCCCCATACGGGGTCATTTGGGGGTGGTTTGAGTTTTCACCCTTTAATGGCTTGTTTTTAAGTTTAAGTGCTGATTTTTGAAATTATCGGCATACTCTCAAACCGGGAGACCCGGGACTACGCAGTCAGTTCCTACAAGTTACATTGGTCCCGTGCGAGGTGTTCGTGCTTCCTACGGGGTTGTTTGGGTGTTGGTTTGAGTTTTCACCCATTGACGACATGATTATAAGTAAGCGTGATTTTTGCAAATTATCGTCATATTCTCAAACTGGGAGACTCGGGACTACGCGATCAATTCCTAAAAGTTAAGTTGGTCCCGTACCAGGTGTTCGTGCCTCTTACGGGGTCATTCGGGGGCTGGTTTGGGTCTTCACCCTTTAACGGCTTATTTTTAAGTTTAAGTGCTGATTTTTGCAAATTATCGTCATACTCTCAAATCGGGAGACCCGGGACTACGCGATCAGTTCCTACAAGTTACATTGGTCCCGTGCGAGGTGTTCGTGCCTCCTACGGGTCGTTTCGAGGATGGTTTGGGTTTTCACCCTTTGACGGCTTATTTTTTAGTCTAAGTGTGATTTTTAAAAATTATCGTCATATTCACAAACCAGGAGTCCCGGGATTACGCGGTCAGTTCCTACAAGTTACATTGGTCCCGTGCGAGGTGTTCGTGCCCCCTACGGGGTCGTTTGGGGGTGGTTTGGGTTTTCACCCTTTAACGGCATGTTTTTAAGTTTAATTTTTAAGTTTTGCAAATTATAGTCATACTCTCAAACCAGGAGACCCAGGACTACGCGGTCAGTTCCTATAAGTTACATTGGTCTCGTGCGAGGTGTTCGTGCCTCCTACGGGGTCGTTTGGGGGTTGGTTTGAGTTTTCACCCTTTGACGACATGATTTTAACTAAGTGTGATTTTTGCAAATTATCGTCATATTCTCAAATTGGGAGATTTGGGACTACGCGGTCAGTTCCTAAAAGTTACATTGGTCCCGTGCGAGGTGTTTGTGCCCCGTACGGGGTCGTTTGTGGGATGGTTTCGGTTTTCACCCTTTCACGGCATATTTTTAAGTTTATCATCATAGTTTCAAACCGGGAGACTCGGGACTACGCGGTCAGTTCCTACAAGTTACATTGGTCCTGTGCGAGGTGTTCGTGCCTCCTATGGGGTCGATTGAGGGTTGATTTGAGTTTTCACCCTTTGACGGCATGTTTTTAACTCAGTGTGATTTTTGAAAATTATCGTCATATTCTCAAATCAGGAGACCCGTGACCAAGCGGTCAGTTCCTACAAGTTACATTCGTCCCCTGCAAGGTGTTCGTGCCCCCTACGGGGTCGTTTGGGGGGGTGGTCTGAGTTTTCACCCTTTAACGGTTATTTTTTAAGTTTAAGTACTGATTTTTACAAATTATCATCATACTCTTAAACCAGGACACCCGGGACTACTCCGTCAGTTCCTACAAGCTACATTGGTCACATGCGAGGTGTTCGTGCCTCCTACGGGGTCGTTTAGGGGTTGGCTTTAGTTTTCACCCTTTGACGACTTATTTTTTAGTCTAACTGTGATTTTATAAATTATCATCATACTCTCAAATCGGGAGACCCGGGACTACGCGGTCAGTTCCTACAAGTTACATTTGTCCCGTGCGAGGTGTTCGTGCCCCCACGAGGTCGTTTGGGGGGTGGTTTGGGTTTTCACCCTTTAACAACATGTTTTTAAGTTTAAGTGTTGATTTTTGCAAATTATTGTCCAATTCACAAACTGGCAGACCCAGGACTATGCGGTCAGTTCCTAAAAGTTACATTGGTCCCGTACGAGGTGTTCGTGCCCCCTACGGGGTCGTTTGGGAGGTTGTTTGGGTTTTCACCCTTTAACGGCTTGTTTTTAAGTTTAAGTGATGATTTTTGCAAATTATCATCATACTCTCAAATCGGGAGACCAGGGACTATGCGGTCAGTTCATACAAGTTACATTGGTCCCGTGCGAGATGTTCGTGCCTCCTACGGGGTCGTTTGGGGGTTGGTTTGGGTTTTCACCCTTTGACAGCTTGTTTTTAACTAAGTGTAATTTTTGCTAATTATCGTCATATTCTCAAATCGGGAGACTCGGAACAACACGATCAGTTCCAACAAGTTACATTGGTCCCGTGCGAGGTGTTCATGCCCCCTACAAGGTTGTTTGAGGCGTGGTTTGGGTTGTCACCCTTTAACGGCATGTTTTTATGTTTAAGTGTTGTTTTTTGCAAATTATCATCCTATTCACAAACCGGGAGACCCGGGACTACGCGGTTAGCTCCAACAAGTTACATTGGTCCCTTGCGTGGTGTTCGTGCCCCCTACGGGGTCGTTTGGTGGGTGGTTTGGGATTTCACCCTTAACCACTTGTTTTTAAGTTTAAGTACTGATTTTTGTAAATTATCGTCATACTCTCAAATCGGGAGACCCGGGACTACGCGGTCAGTTCATGCAAGTTACATTGGTCCCGTGCGAGGAGTTCGTGCCTCCTACGAGGTCGTTTGGGGGTTGATTCGGGTTTTCACCCTTTAACGACTTGTTTTTAACTAAGTGTGATTTTTCCAAATTATCATCATATTCTCAAACCGGGAGACCCGGGACTACGCGATCAGTTCCTACAAGTTACATTGGTCCCGTGCAAGGTGTTCGTGCCCCCTACGAGTTCGTTTGGGTGGTGGTTTCGGTTTTCTACCTTTAACGGCATCTCTTTAAGTTTAAGTGTTGATTTTTGTAAATTATCGTCATACTCTCAAACCGGAAGACCCGATACTACGCGGTCAGTTCCTACATGTTACATTGGTCCCGTGCTAGGTCTTCGTGCCCCCGACGGGGTCGTTTGGTGGCTGGTTCGGGTTTTCACCCTTTGACGGCTTGTTTTTAACTAAGTGTGATTTTTTCTAATTATCGTCATATTCTCAAATCGGGAGACTCGGGACAACACGATCAGTTCTACAAGTTACATTGGTCCCGTGCGAGTTGTTCATGCCCCCTACGAGGTCGTTTGGGGCGTGGTTTGGGTTTTCACCCTTTAACGGCATGTTTTTAAGTTTAAGTGTTGATTTTGGCAAATTATCGTCCTATTCACAAACCGGGAGACCCGGGACTACGCGGTTAGTTCCAACAAGTTACATTGGTCCGTTGCGAGGTGTTCGAGCCCCCTACGGGGTCGTTTGGTGGGTGGTTTGGTATTTCTCCCTTAACCGCTTGTTTTTAAGTTTAAGTGCTGATTTTTGCAAATTATCGTCATACTCTCAAATCGGGAGACCCGGGACTACGCGGTCAGTTCCTAAAAGTTACATTGGTCCCGTGCGAGGAGTTCGTGCTTCCTGCGAGGTCGTTTGGGGTTTGGTTCGGGTTTTCTCCCTTTGACGGCTTGTTTTTAACTAAGTGTGATTTTTGTAAATTATCATCATATTCTCAAATCGGGAGTCCCGAGACTAAGCGGTCAGTTCTTACAAGTTACATTCGTCCCGTGCAAGGTGTTCGTGCCGCCTACGGGGTCGTTTGGTGGGTGGTTTGAGTTTTCACACTTTAACGATTATTTTTTAAGTTTAATTACTGATTTTAACAAATTATCATCATACTCTCAAACCAAGAGACCTGGGACTACTCCGTCAGTTCCTACAAGCTACATTGGTCATGTGATTTTTGTAAATTATCATCATATTCACAAACTAGGAGACCCGGGACTATGCGGTCAGTTCCTACAAGTTAAATTGGTCCCGTGCGAGGTGCTCGTGCCCCCTACGGGGTTGTTTGGGGGGTGGTTTGGGTTTTCACCCTTCAACGGCATGGTTTGTAGTTTAAGTGTTAATTTTTTCAAATTATCGTCATACTCTCAAATCAGGAGACCCGTCACTACGCGGTCTGTTCCTAAAAGTTATATTGGTCCCGTGCGAGGTGTTAGTGCCTCCTACGGTGTCGTTTGGGGGTTGGTTTGAGTTTTCACCCTTTGACGGTATGTTTTTTACAAAATGTGATTTTTGCAAATTATAGTCATATTCTCAAACCGGGAGACTCGGAACAACGCGAAGAGTTCCTACAAGTTACATTGGTCCCGTGCGAGGTGTTCGTGCCCCCTGCAAGGTCATTTTGGGTGTGGTTTGGGTTTTCACCCCTTAACGGCATGTTTTTAAGTTCAAGTGTTGATTTTTTCAAATTATCATCCTTTTCACAAACTGGGAGACCCGGGACTACGCGGTCAGTTCCAACAAGTTACATTGGTCCCGTGCGAGGTGTTCGTGCCCCCTACGGGGTCGTTTGGAGGGTGATTTGCGTTTTCACCCTTTAACGGCTTATTTTTAAGTTTAAGTGCTGATTTTTGCAAATTATCTTCCTATTCACAAGCCAGGAGACCCGCGACTACGCGGTCAGTTCCTACAAGTTACATTGGTCCCGTGCGAGGTGTTCGTGCCCCCAACGGGGTCGTTTGTGGGGTGGTTTGGGTTTTCACCCTTTAACGACTTGTTTTTAAGTTTAAGTGTTGATTTTTGCACATTATCATCCTATTCACAAACCGAGAGACCCGGGACAACGCGGTCAGTTCCTACAAGTTACATTGGTTCCGTGCAAGGTGTTTGGGCCCCCTACGGGGTCGTTTGGGTTTTCACCCTTTAACGGCTTTTTTTTAAGTTTTAGTGCAGTTTTTACCAATTACCATCATTCTCTCAAACCGAGAGACTCAGGACTACGGGGTCAGTTCCTACAAGTTACATTGGTCCTGTACGAGGTGTTCGTGCCTCCTACGGGGCCGTTTGGGGGTTGATTTGAGTTGTCACCCTTCAACGGCATGCTTTTAACTAAGTCTGATTTTTGTAAATTTTCATCATATTCTCAAACTAGAAGATTCGGGACTACGCGGTCAGTTCCTACAAGTTACATTGGTCCCGTTCGAGGTGTTCGTACCCCTACGGGGTCGTTTGAGGGCTGGTTTGGGTTTTCACCCCTTAACAGCATTTTTTCAACTTTAAGTGTTGATTTTTGAAAATTATCATCCTATTCACAAACCGAAAGCCCCGGGACTACGCGGTCAGTTCCTACAAGTTACATTCGCCCCGTGCGAGGTGTTCGTGCCCCCTACGGGGTGGTTTGGGGGGTGGTTTGGGTTTTCACCCTTTAACGACTTATTTTTAAGTTTAAGTGCTGATTTTTGCAAATTATCATTATATTCTCAAACCGGGAGACCCGGGACTATGCGATCAGTTCCTACAAGTTACATTGGTCCCGTAGGAGGTGTTCGTGCCACTTACGGGATAATTTGGGGGCTGGTTTGGGCCTTCACCCTTTAACGACTTATTTTTAAGTTTAAGTGCTGATTTTTGAAAATTATCGTCATACTTTCAAATCGGGAGACCCGGGACTACGCGGTCAGTTCCTACAAGTTACATTGGTCCCTTGCGAGGTGTTCGTGCCACCTACGGGTCATTTCGAGGATGGTTTGGGTTTTCACCATTTGAAGGCTTATTTTTTAGTCTAGGTGTGATTTTTGCAAATTATCATCTTATTCACAAACCAGGAGACCCGGGACTACGCGATCAGTTCCTACAAGTTACATTGGTCCCGTGCGAAGAGTACGTGCCCTCTACGGGGTCGTTTGGGGGGGTCGTTTTTGGTTTTCACCCTTTAACGGCATGTTTATAAGTTTAAGAGTTAACTTTTACAAATTATCATCATACTCTCAAATCGGGAGACCCGGGACTACGCGGTCATTTCCTATAAGTTTCAATGGTCCCGTGCGAGGTGTTCGTGCCTCCTACGGGGTCGTTTGGGGGTTGGTTTGAGTTTTCACCCTTTGACGGCTTATTTTTTCGTCTAAGTTTGATTTTTGCAAATTATCCTCATATTCATAAAATAGGAGACCCGGGACTACACGGTTAGTTCCTACAAGTTACATTGGTCCCGTACGAGGTGTTCGTTCCCTCTACGAGGTCGTTTGGGGGTTGGATTGGGTTTTCACCCTTTAACGGCATGTTTTTAAGTTTAAGTGTTGATTTTTGCAAATTATTGTCCAATTCACAAACTGAGAGACTCGGGACTACACGGTCACTTCCTACAAGTTACATTGGTCCCGTGCGAGGTGTTTGTGCCCCCTACGGAGTCGTTTGGGGGGTGGTTTGAGTTTTCACCCTTTAACGGCTTGTTTTTAATTATAAGTGCTAATTTATTCAAATTATCGTCATACTCTCAAATCGGGAGACCCGGGACTACGCGGTCAGTTCCTACAAGTTACATTGGTCCCGAGCGAGGTGTTCGTGCCTCCTACGGGGTCGTTTGGGGGTTGGTTTGAGTTTTCACCCTTTGACGGCTTATTTTTAGAAAAGTGTGATTTTTGCAAATTGTCATCATTTTCTTAAACCGGGAGATCCGAGACTACGCGATCAGTTCCTACAAGTTACATTGGTCCCTTGCAAGGTGTTCGTGCCCCCTACGAGGTCGTTTGGGGGGTGGTTTGGATTTTCTCCCTTTAACGGCATGTTTTTAAGTTTAAGTGTTGATTTTTGCAAATTATCATCATACTCTCAAAACGGGAGACCCGGGACTACGCGATCAGTTCCTACAAGTTACACTGGTCCCGTGCGAGGTGTTCGTGCCTCCTACGGGTCGTTTCGAGGATGGTTTGGGTTTTCACCCTTTGACGGCTTATTTTTTCGTCTAAGTTTGATTTTTGCAAATTATCCTCATATTCATAAAATAGGAGACCCGGGACTACACGGTTAGTTCCTACAAGTTACATTGGTCCCGTACGAGGTGTTCGTTCCCTCTACGAGGTCGTTTGGGGGTTGGATTGGGTTTTCACCCTTTAACGGCATGTTTTTAAGTTTAAGTGTTGATTTTTGCAAATTATTGTCCTATTCACAAACTGGGAGACCCGGGACTACGCGGTCAGTTCCTACAAGTTACATTGGTACCTTACGAGGTGTTCGTGCCCCCTACGGGGTCATTTGGGGGGTGGTTTGGGTTTTCACCCAATAACGGCTTGTTTTTAAGTTTAAGTGTTGATTTTTGCAAATTATCGTCATACTCTCAAATCGGGAAACCCGGGACTACTTGGTCAGTTCCTACAAGTTACATTGGTCCCGTGCGAGGTGTTCGTGCCTCCTATGAGGTCATTTGGGGTTTGGTTCGGGTTTTCACCCTTTGACGGTTTGTTTTTAACTAAGTGTGATTTTTGCAAATTATCGTCATATTCTCCAACTGGGAGACTCGGGACGATGCGATCAGTTCCTACAAGTTACATTGGTCCCGTGCGAGCTGTTCGTGCCCCCTACGAGGTTGTTTGGGGCGTGGTTTGGGTTTTCACCCTTTAACGGCTAGTTTTTAAGTTTAAGCGCTGATTTTTGCAAATTATCTTCCTATTCACAAGCCAGGAGACCCGCGACTACGCGGTCAGTTCCTACAAGTTACATTGGTCCCGTGCGAGGTGTTCGTGCCCCCAACGGGGTCGTTTGTGGGGTGGTTTGGGTTTTCACCCTTTAACGACTTGTTTTTAAGTTTAAGTGTTGATTTTTGCACATTATCATCCTATTCACAAACCGAGAGACCCGGGATAACGCGGTCAGTTCCTACAAGTTACATTGGTTCCGTGCAAGGTGTTTGGGCCCCCTACGGGGTCGTTTGGGTTTTCACCCTATAACGGCTTTTTTTTAAGTTTTAGTGCAGTTTTTACCAATTACCATCATTCTCTCAAACCGAGAGAATCAGGACTACGGGGTCAGTTCCTACAAGTTACATTGGTCCTGTACGAGGTGTTTGTGCCTCCTACGGGGCCGTTTGGGGGTTGATTTGAGTTGTCACCCTTCGACGGCATGCTTTTAACTAAGTATGATTTTTGTAAATTTTCATCATATTCTCAAACTAGAAGATTCGGGACTACGCGGTCAGTTCCTACAAGTTACATTGGTCCCGTTCGAGGTGTTCGTGCCCCTACGGGGTCGTTTGAGGGCTGGTTTGGGTTTTCACCCCTTAACAGCATTTTTTCAACTTTAAGTGTTGATTTTTGAAAATTATCATCCTATTCACAAACCGAAAGCCCCGGGACTACGCGGTCAGTTCCTACAAGTTACATTCGCCCCGTGCGAGGTGTTCGTGCCCCCTACGGGGTGGTTTGGGGGGTGGTTTGGGTTTTCACCCTTTAACGACTTATTTTTAAGTTTAAGTGCTGATTTTTGCAAATTATCCTTATATTCTCAAATCGGGAGACCCGGGACTATGCGATCAGTTCCTACAAGTTACATTGGTCCCGTAGGAGGTGTTCGTGCCACTTACGGGATAATTTGGGGGCTGGTTTGGGCCTTCACCCTTTAACGACTTATTTTTAAGTTTAAGTGATGATTTTTGAAAATTATCGTCATACTTTCAAATCGGGAGACCCGGGACTACGCGGTCAGTTCCTACAAGTTACATTGGTCCCTTGCGAGGTGTTCGTGCCACCTACGGGTCATTTCGAGGATGGTTTGGGTTTTCACCATTTGAAGGCTTATTTTTTAGTCTAGGTATGATTTTTGCAAATTATCGTCTTATTCACAAACCAGGAGACCCGGGACTACGCGATCAGTTCCTACAAGTTACATTGGTCCCATGCGAAGAGTACGTGCCCTCTACGGGGTCGTTTGGGAGGGTCGTTTTTGGTTTTCACCCTTTAACGGCATGTTTATAAGTTTAAGAGTTAACTTTTACAAATTATCATCATACTCTCAAATCGGGAGACCCGGGACTATGCGGTCATTTCCTATAAGTTTCAATGGTCCCGTGCGAGGTGTTCGTGCCTCCTACGGGGTCGTTTGGGGGTTGGTTTGAGTTTTCACCCTTTGACGGCATGTTTTTAACTAAGTTTGATTTTTGCAAATTATCATCATATTCTCAAACTGGGAGTTTCGGGACTACGCGGCCAGTTCCTAAAAATTACATTGGTCCCGTTCGAGGTGTTCGTACCCCCTACGGGTCCGGTTGAGGGCTGGTTTGGGTTTTCACCCTTAAACGACATATTTTTAAGTTTAATTGTTGATTTTTGCAAATTATCATCCAATTCACAAACTGAGAGACTCGGGACTAAACGGTCACTTCCTACAAGTTACATTGGTCCCGTGCGAGGTGTTTGTGCCCCCTACGGAGTCGTTTGGGGGGTGGTTTGAGTTTTCACCCTTTAACGGCTTGTTTTTAATTATAAGTGCTAATTTATTCAAATTATCGTCATACTCTCAAATCGGGAGACCCGGGACTACGCGGTCAGTTCCTACAAGTTACATTGGTCCCGAGCGAGGTGTTCGTGCCTCCTACGGGGTCGTTTGGGGGTTGGTTTGAGTTTTCACCCTTTGACGGCTTATTTTTAGCAAAGTGTGATTTTTGCAAATTGTCATCATTTTCTTAAACCGGGAGATCCGAGACTACGCGATCAGTTCCTACAAGTTACATTGGTCCCTTGCAAGGTGTGCGTGTCCCTTACGAGGTTGTTTGGGGGGTGGTTTGGATTTTCTCCCTTTAACAGCATGTTTTTAAGTTTAAGTGTTGATTTTTGCAAATTATCATCATACTCTCAAAACGGGAGACCCGGGACTACGCGATCAGTTCCTACAAGTTATACTGGTCCCGTGCGAGGTGTTCGTGCCTCCTACGGGTCGTTTCGAGGATGGTTTGGGTTTTCACCCTTTGACGGCTTATTTTTTCGTCCAAGTTTGATTTTTGCAAATTATCCTTATATTCATAAAATAGGAGACCCGGGACTACACGGTTAGTTCCTACAAGTTACATTGGTCCCGTACGAGGTGTTCGTTCCCTCTACGAGGTCGTTTGGGGGTTGGATTGGGTTTTCACCCTTTAACGGCATGTTTTTAAGTTTAAGTGTTGATTTTTGCAAATTATTGTCCTATTCACAAACTGGGAGACCCGGGACTACGCGGTCAGTTCCTACAAGTTACATTGGTACCTTACGAGGTGTTCGTGCCCCCTACGGGGTCATTTGGGGGGTGGTTTGGGTTTTCACCCAATAACGGCTTGTTTTTAAGTTTAAGTGTTGATTTTTGCAAATTATCGTCATACTCTCAAATCGGGAAACCCGGGACTACTTGGTCAGTTCCTACAAGTTACATTGGTCCCGTGCGAGGTGTTCGTGCCTCCTATGAGGTCATTTGGGGTTTGGTTCGGGTTTTCACCCTTTGACGGTTTGTTTTTAACTAAGTGTGATTTTTGCAAATTATCGTCATATTCTCCAACTGGGAGACTCGGGACGATGCGATCAGTTCCTACAAGTTACATTGGTCCCGTGCGAGCTGTTCGTTCCCCCTACGAGGTTGTTTGGGGCGTGGTTTGGGTTTTCACCCTTTAACGGCTAGTTTTTAAGTTTAAGCGCTGATTTTTGCAAATTATCTTCCTATTCACAAGCCAGGAGACCCGCGACTACGCGGTCAGTTCCTACAAGTTACATTGGTCCCGTGCGAGGTGTTCGTGCCCCCAACGGGGTCGTTTGTGGGGTGGTTTGGGTTTTCACCCTTTAACGACTTGTTTTTAAGTTTAAGTGTTGATTTTTGCACATTATCATCCTATTCACAAACCGAGAGACCCGGGACAACGCGGTCAGTTCCTACAAGTTACATTGGTTCGGTGCAAGGTGTTTGGGCCCCCTACGGGGTCGTTTGGGTTTTCACCCTTTAACGGCTTTTTTTTAAGTTTTAGTGTAGTTTTTACCAATTACCATCATTCTCTCAAACCGAGAGACTCAGGACTACGGGGTCAGTTCCTACAAGTTACATTGGTCCTGTACGAGGTGTTCGTGCCTCCTACGTGGCCGTTTGGGGGTTGATTTGAGTTGTCACCCTTCGACGGCATGCTTTTAACTAAGTCTGATTTTTGTAAATTTTCATCATATTCTCAAACTAGAAGATTCGGGACTACGCGGTCAGTTCCTACAAGTTACATTGGTCCCGTTCGAGGTGTTCGTACCCCTACGGGGTCGTTTGAGGGCTGGTTTGGGTTTTCACCCCTTAATAGCATTTTTTCAACTTTAAGTGTTGATTTTTGAAAATTATCATCCTATTCACAAACCGAAAGCCCCGGGACTACGCGGTCAGTTCCTACAAGTTACATTCGCCCCGTGCGAGGTGTTCGTGCCCCCTACGGGGTGGTTTGGGGGGTGGTTTGGGTTTTCACCCTTTAACGACTTATTTTTAAGTTTAAGTGCTGATTTTTGCAAATTATCATTATATTCTCAAACCGGGAGACCCGGGACTATGCGATCAGTTCCTACAAGTTATATTGGTCCCGTAGGAGGTGTTCGTGCCACTTACGGGATAATTTGGGGGCTGGTTTGGGCCTTCACCCTTTAACGACTTATTTTTAAGTTTAAGTGCTGATTTTTGAAAATTATCGTCATACTTTCAAATCGGGAGACCCGGGACTACGCGGTCAGTTCCTACAAGTTACATTGGTCCCTTGCGAGGTGTTCGTGCCACCTACGGGTCATTTCGAGGATGGTTTGGGTTTTCACCATTTGAAGGCTTATTTTTTAGTCTAGGTGTGATTTTTGCAAATTATCGTCTTATTCACAAACCAGGAGACCCGGGACTACGCGATCAGTTCCTACAAGTTACATTGGTCCCGTGCGAAGAGTACGTGCCCTCTACGGGGTCGTTTGGGGGGGTCGTTTTTGGTTTTCACCCTTTAACGGCATGTTTATAAGTTTAAGAGTTAACTTTTACAAATTATCATCATACTCTCAAATCGGGAGACCCGGGACTACGCGGTCATTTCCTATAAGTTTCAATGGTCCCGTGCGAGGTGTTCGTGCCTCCTACGGGGTCGTTTGGGGGTTGGTTTGAGTTTTCACCCTTTGACGGCATGTTTTTAACTAAGTTTGATTTTTGCAAATTATCATCATATTCTCAAACTGGGAGTTTCGGGACTACGCGGCCAGTTCCTAAAAATTACATTGGTCCCGTTCGAGGTGTTCGTGCCCCCTACGGGTCCGTTTGAGGGCTGGTTTGGGTTTTCACCCTTAAACGACATATTTTTAAGTTTAATTATTGATTTTTGCAAATTATCATCCAATTCACAAACTGAGAGACTCGGGACTACACGGTCACTTCCTACAAGTTACATTGGTCCCGTGCGAGGTGTTTGTGCCCCCTACGGAGTCGTTTGGGGGGTGGTTGGAGTTTTCACCCTTTAACGGCTTGTTTTTAATTATAAGTGCTAATTTATTCAAATTATCGTCATACTCCCAAATCGGGAGACCCGGGACTACGCGGTCAGTTCCTACAAGTTACATTGGTCCCGAGCGAGGTGTTCGTGCCTCCTACGGGGTCGTTTGGGGGTTGGTTTGAGTTTTCACCCTTTGACGGCTTATTTTTAGCAAAGTGTGATTTTTGCAAATTGTCATCATTTTCTTAAACCGGGAGATCCAAGACTACGCGATCAGTTCCTACAAGTTACATTGGTCCCTTGCAAGGTGTTCGTGCCCCCTACGAGGTCGTTTGGGGGGTGGTTTGGATTTTCTCCCTTTAACGGCATGTTTTTAAGTTTAAGTGTTGATTTTTGCAAATTATCATCATACTCTCAAAATGGGAGACCCGGGACTACGCGATCAGTTCCTACAAGTTACACTGGTCCCGTGCGAGGTGTTCGTGCCTCCTACGGGTCGTTTCGAGGATGGTTTGGGTTTTCACCCTTTGACGGCTTATTTTTTCGTCCAAGTTTGATTTTTGCAAATTATCCTCATATTCATAAAATAGGAGACCCGGGACTACACGGTTAGTTCCTACAAGTTACATTGGTCCCGTACGAGGTGTTCGTTCCCTCTACGAGGTCGTTTGGGGGTTGGATTGGGTTTTCACCCTTTAACGGCATGTTTTTAAGTTTAAGTGTTGATTTTTGCAAATTATTGTCCTATTCACAAACTGGGAGACCCGGGACTACGCGGTCAGTTCCTACAAGTTACATTGGTACCTTACGAGGTGTTCGTGCCCCCTACGGGGTCATTTGGGGGGTGGTTTGGGTTTTCACCCAATAACGGCTTGTTTTTAAATTTAAGTGTTGATTTTTGCAAATTATCGTCATACTCTCAAATCGGGAAACCCGGGACAACTTGGTCAGTTCCTACAAGTTACATTGGTCCCGTGCGAGGTGTTCGTGCCTCCTTTGAGGTCATTTGGGGTTTGGTTCGGGTTTTCACCCTTTGACGGTTTGTTTTTAACTAAGTGTGATTTTTGCAAATTATCGTCATATTCTCCACCTGGGAGACTCGGGACGATGCGATCAGTTCCTACAAGTTACATTGGTCCCGTGCGAGCTGTTCGTGCCCCCTACGAGGTTGTTTGGGGTGTGGTTTGGGTTTTCACCCTTTAACGGCTAGTTTTTAAGTTTAAGCGCTGATTTTTGTAAATTATCTTCCTATTCACAAGCCAGGAGACCCGCGACTACGCGGTCAGTTCCTACAAGTTACATTGGTCCCGTGCGAGGTGTTCGTGCCCCCAACGGGGTCGTTTGTGGGGTGGTTTGGGATTTCACCCTTTAACGGCTTGTTTTTAAGTTTAAGTGCTGATTTTTGCAAATTATCGTCATACTCTCAAATTGGGAGACCCGGGACTACGCGGTTAGTTCCTACATGTTACATTGGTCCCGTGCGAGGTGTTCGTGCCACCTATTCGGTCGTTTGGGGGTTGGTTCGGGTTTTCACCCTTTGACGTCTTGTTTTTAACAAACTGTGATTTTTGTAAATTATCGTCATTTTCTTAAACCGTGAGACCCAGAACTATGCGATCAGTTCCTACAGTTTACATTGGTCCCGTGCGAGGTGTTCGTGCCTCCTAGGGAGTCGTTTGGTGGTTTGTTCGGGTTTTCACCCTTTGACGATTTGTTTTTAACAAAGTGTTAATTTTTGCAAATTATCGTCATACTCTCAAACCGGGAGACCCGAGATAACGCGGTCAGTTCCTACAAGTTACATTGGTTCCGTGCGAGGTGTTTGTGCCTCCTACGGGTCGTTTCGGGGATGGTTTGGGTTTTCACCCTTTGACGGCTTATTTTTTAGTCTAAGTGTGATTTTTGCAAATTATCGTCATATTCACAAACTAGGAGACCCGGGACTACGCGGTCAGTTCCTACAAGTTACATTGGACCCATGCGAGGTGTTTGTGCCCCCTACGGGGTTGTTTGGGTTTCACCCTTTAACGACTTGTTTATAAGTTTAAGTGTTGATTTTTGCAAATTATCATCCTATTCACAAACCGACAGTCCCGGGACTACGCAATCAATTTCTACAAGTTACATTGGACCCGTGCGAGGTGTTTGTGTGCCTACGAGGTTGTTTGGGGGGTGGTTTGTGTTTTCACCCTTTAACGCCTTGTTTTTAAGTCTAACTGCAGATCTTCGCAAATTATCATCATACTCTCAAACCGAGAGACTCGGGACTACGCGGTCAGTTCCTACAAGTTATATTGGTCCTGTGCGAGGTGTTCGTGCCTCCTACGGGGTCGTTTGGAGGTTGATTTGAGTTTTCACCCATTTGACGGAATGTTTTTTTCAAATTATCATCATTTTCTTAAACCGGGAGATCCGGGACTACGCGATCAGTTCCTACAAGTTACATTGGTCCCGTGCGAGGTGTTCGTGCCCCCTACGAGGTCGTTTGGGGCGTGGTTTGGGTTTTCTCCCTTTAATGGCATGTTTTTAAGTTTAAGTGTTGATTTTTGCAAATTATCGTCATACTCCCAAAATGGGATACCCGGGACCACGTGGTCAGTTCCTACAAGTTACATTGGTCCCGTTCGAGGTGTTCGTGCCTCTGACGGGATCGTTTGGGGGGGGGGGTTTAGATTTTCACCCTTTAAGGACTTGTTTTTAAGTTTAAGTGCGGATTTTTGCAAATTATCATCATACTCTCAAATCGGGAGACCCGGGACTACGTGGTCAGTTCCTACAAGTTACATTGGTCCCATGCGAGGTGTTCGTCCCTCCTATGGGGTCATTTGGGGTTTGGTTCGGATTTTCACCCTTTGACGGTTTGTTTTTAACTAAGTGTGATTTTTGCAAATTATCGTCATATTCTCCAACTGGGAGACTCGGGACAATGCAATCAGTTCCAATAAGTTACATTGGTCCCGTGCGAAGTGTTCGTGCCCCCTACGAGGTTGTTTGGGGAGTTGTTTGGGTTTTCACCTTTTAACGGCATGTTTTTAAGTTTAGGTGTTGATTTTTGCAAATTATCATCCCATTCACAAACTGGGAGACCAGGGACTACGCGGTCAGTTCCAACAAGTTACATTGGTCCCGTGAGAAGTGTTCTTGCCCCCTACGGGGTCGTTTGGGGCGTGGTTTGGGTTTTCGCCCTTTAACGGCTTGTTTTTAAGTTTAAGCGCTGATTTTTGCAAAATTATCATCCTATTCACAAGCCAGGAGACCCGCGACTACGCGGTCAGTTCCTACAAGTTACATTGGTCCCGTGCGAGGTGTTCGTGCCCCCAACGGGGTCGTTTGGGGGGTGGTTTGGGATTTCACCATTTAACAGCTTGTTTTTAAGTTTAAGTGCTGATTTTTTCAAATTATCGTCATACTCTCAAACCGGGAGACCCAGGATTACGCAGTTAGTTCCTACATGTTACATTGGTCCCGTGCGAGGTGTTCGTGCCACCTATGGGGTCGTTTGGGGGTTGGTTCGGGTTTTCACCCTTTGACGGCTTATTTTTAATAAAGTGTGATTTTTGCAAATTATCTTCCCATTCACAAACTGGGAGACCAGGGACTACACGGTCAGTTCCAAAAAGTTACATTGGTTCCGTGCGAGGTGTTCCTGCCCCCTACGGGGTCGTTTGGGAGGTGGTTTGGGTTTTCACCCTTTAACGGCTTGTTTTTAAGTTTAAGCGCTGATTTTTGCAAATTATCATCCTATTCACAAGCCAGGAGACCCGCGACTACGCGGTGAGTTCCTACAAGTTACATTGGTCCCGTGCGAGGTGTTCGTGCCCCTAACGGGGTCGTTTGGGATTTCACCCTTTTACGGCTTATTTTTAAGTTTAAGTGCTGATTTTAGCAAATTTTCGTCATCCTCTCAAATCGGGAGACCCGGGACTACGTGGTCAGTTCCTACATGTTACATTGGTCCCGTGTGAGGTGTTCGTGCCACCTATGGGGTCGTTTGGGGGTTGGTTCGGGTTTTCACCCTTTGACGGCTTGTTTTTAACAAAGTGTGATTTTTGCAAATTATCGTCATTTTCTTAAACCGGGAGACCCAGGACTATGCGATCAGTTCCTACAAGTTACATTGGTCCCTTGCAACGTGTTCGTGCCCTCTATGAGGTCGTTTGGGGGGTGGTTTGGGTTTTCTCCCTTTAACGACATGTTTTTAAGTTTAATTTTATTTTTTTAAATTATCGTCATACTCTCAAACCGGGAGACCCGGGACTACGCGGTCAGTTCCTACAAGTTACATTGGTCCCGTGCGAGGTGTTCGTTCCTCCTACGGGTCGTTTCGAGGATGGTTTGGGTTTTCACCCTTTGACGGCTTATTTTTAGTCTAAGTGTTATTTTTGCAAATTATCGTCATATTCACAAACTAGGAGACCCGGGATTGTGCGGTCAGCTCCTACAAGTTATATTGGTCAAGTGCGAGGTGTTTGTGCCCCCTACGGGGTCGTTTGGGTTTCACCCTTTAATGGCTTGTTTATAAGTTTAAGTGTTGATTTTTTCAAATTATCATCCAATTCGCAAACCGAGATACCCAGGACTACGCGATCAATTTCTACAAGTTACGTTGGTCCCGTGCGAGGTGTTTGTGCCCCCTACGAGGTCATTTGGGGGGGTGGTTTGTGTTTTCACCCTTTAACGGCTTCTTTTTTAGTTTAACTGCAGATTTTTGCAAATTATCATCATATTCTCAAACTGGGAGATTCGGGACTACGCGGCCAGTTCCTAAAAATTACATTGGTCCCGTGCGAGGTGTTCGTGCCCCCTACGGGTCCGTTTGATGGCTGGTTTGGGTTTTCACCCTTAAACAACATATTTTTAAGTTTAATTGTTGATTTTTCCAAATTATCATCCAATTCACAAACCGAGAGACTCGGGACTACACGGTCAGTTCCTACAAGTTACATTGGTCCCGTGCGAGGTGTTTGTGCCCCCTACGGGGTCGTTTGGGGGGTGGTTTGGGTTTTCACCGTTTAACGGCTTGTTTTTAATTATAAGTGCTAATTTTTGCAAATTATCGTCATACTCTCAAATCGGGAGACCCGAGACTACGCGGTCAGTTCCTACATGTTACATTGGTCCCGAGCGAGGTGTTCGTGCCTCCTACGGGGTCGTTTGGGGGTTGGTTTTAGTTTTCACCCTTTGACGGCTTATTTTTAGCAAAGTGTGATTTTTGCAAATTATCTTCATTTTCTTAAACCGAGAGATCCGGGACTACGCGATTAGTTCCTACAAGTTACATTGGTCCCTTGCAAGGTGTTCGTGCCCCCTACGAGGTCGTTTGGAGGGTGGTTTGGATTTTTTCCCTTTAACGGCATGTTTTTAAGTTTAAGTGTTGATTTTTGCAAATTATCATTATACTCTCAAACCGGGAGACCCGGGACTACGCGATCAATTCCTACAAGTTACATTGGTCCCGTGCGAGGTGTTCCAGCCTCCTACGGGTCGTTTTGAGGATGGTTTGGGTTTTCACGCTTTGACGGCTTATTTTTTAGTCTAAGTGTGATTTTTGCAAATTATCCTCATATTCATAAAATAGGAGACCCGGGACTACACGGTTAGTTCCTACAAGTTACATTGGTCCCGTACGAGGTGTTCGTGCCCTCTACGAGGTCGTTTGGGGGTTGGTTTGGGTTTTCACCCTTTAACGGCATGTTTTTAAGTTTAAGTGTTGATTTTTGAAAATTATTGTCCTATTCACAAACTGGGAGACCCGGGACTACGCAGTCAGTTCCTACAAGTTGCATTGGTCCCGTGCGATGTGATCGTGCCTCCTACGGGGTCGTTTGGGGAGTGGTTTGGGTTTTCACCCTTTAACGGCTTGTTTTTAAGTTTAAGCGCTGATTTTTGCAAATTATCATCCTATTCACAAGCCAGGAGACCCGCGACTACGCGGTGAGTTCCTACAAGTTACATTGGTCCCGTGCGAGGTGTTTGTGCCCCCAACGGGGTCGTTTGGGGGGTGGTTTGGGATTTCACCCTTTAACGGCTTATTTTTAAGTTTAAGTGCTGATTTTAGCAAATTTTCGTCATCCTCTCAAATCGGGAGACCCGGGACTACGTGGTCAGTTCCTACATGTTACATTGGTCCCGTGCGAGGTGTTCGTGCCACCTATGGGGTCGTTTGGTGGTTGGTTCGGGTTTTCACCCTTTGACGGCTTGTTTTTAACAAAGTGTGATTTTTGCAAATTATCGTCATTTTCTTAAACCGGGAGACCCAGGACTATGCGATCAGTTCCTACAAGTTACATTGGTCCCTTGCAACGTGTTCGTGCCCTCTATGAGGTCGTTTGGGGGGTGGTTTGGGTTTTCTCCCTTTAACGACATGTTTTTAAGTTTAATTTTGATTTTTTTAAATTATCGTCATACTCTCAAACCGGGAGGCCCGGGACTACGTGGTCAGTTCCTACAAGTTACATTGGTCCCGTGCGAGGTGTTCGTTCCTCCTACGGGTCGTTTCGAGGATTGTTTGGGTTTTCACCCTTTGACGGCTTATTTTTTAGTCTAAGTGTGATTTTTGCAAATTGTCGTCATATTCACAAACTAGGAGACCCGGGACTGTGCGGTCAGCTCCTACAAGTTACATTGGTCAAGTGCGAGGTGTTTGTGCCCCCTACGGGGTCGTTTGGGTTTCACCCTTTAATGGCTTGTTTATAAGTATAAGTGTTGATTTTTGCAAATTATCATCCTATTCGCAAACCGAGATACCCGGGACTACGCGATCAATTTCTACAAGTTACGTTGGTCCCGTGCGAGGTGTTTGTGCCCCCTACGAGGTCATTTGGGGGGGTGGTTTGTGTTTTCACCCTTTAACGGCTTCTTTTTTAGTTTAACTGCAGATTTTTGCAAATTATCATCATATTCTCAAACTGGGAGATTCGGGACTACGCGGCCAGTTCCTAAAAATTACATTGGTCCCGTGCGAGGTGTTCGTGCCCCCTACGGGTCCGTTTGAGGGCTGGTTTGGGTTTTCACCCTTAAACAGCATATTTTTAAGTTTAATTGTTGATTTTTCCAAATTATCATCCAATTCACAAACCGAGAGACTCGGGACTACACAGTCAGTTCCTACAAGTAACATTGGTCCCGTGCGAGGTGTTTGTGCCCCCTACGGGGTCGTTTGGTGGGTGGTTTGGGTTTTCACCGTTTAACGGCTTGTTTTTAATTATAAGTGCTAATTTTTGCAAATTATCGTCATACTCTCAAATCGGGAGACCCGGGACTACGCGGTCAGTTCCTACAAGTTACATTGGTCCCATACGAGGTGTTCGTGCCTCCTACGGGGTCGTTTGGGGGTTGGTTTTAGTTTTCACCCTTTGACGGCTTATTTTTAGCAAAGTGTGATTCTTGCAAATTATCGTCATTTTCTTAAACCGAGAGATCCGGGACTACGCGATCAGTTCCTACAAGTTACATTGGTCCCTTGCAAGGTGTTCGTGCCCCCTACGAGGTCGTTTGGAGGGTGGTTTGGATTTTTTCCCTTTAACTGCATGTTTTTAATTTTAAGTGTTGATTTTTGCAAATTATCATTATACTCTCAAACCGGGAGACCCGGGACTACGCGATCAGTTCCTACAAGTTACATTGGTCCCGTGCGAGGTGTTCCTGCCTCTTACGGGTCGTTTTGAGGATGGTTTGGGTTTTCACGCTTTGACGGCTTATTTTTTAGTCTAAGTGTGATTTTTGCAAATTATCCTCATATTCATAAAATAGGAGACCCGGGACTACACGGTTAGTTCCTACAAGTTACATTGGTCCCGTACGAGGTGTTCGTCCCCTCTACGAGGTCGTTTGGGGGTTGGTTTGGGTTTTCACCCTTTAACGGCATGTTTTTAAGTTTAAGTGTTGATTTTTGAAAATTATTGTCCTATTCACAAACTGGGAGACCCGGGACTACGCAGTCGGTTCCTACAAGTTACATTGGTCCCGTGCGATGTGATCGTGCCCCCTACGGGGTGGTTTGGGGGGTGGTTTGGGTTTTCACCCTTTAACGGCTTGTTTTTAAGTTTAAGTGCTGATTTTTGCAAACTATCGTCATACTCTCAAATCGGGAAACCCGGGACTACGCGGTCAGTTCCTACAAGTTACATTGGTCCTGTGCGAGGTGTTCGTGCCTCCTACGGGTCGATTAGAGGTTGATTTGAGTTTTCACCCTTTGACGGCATGTTTTTAACTAATTGTGATTTTTGCAAACTATCGTCATTTTCTTAAACCGGGAGATCCGGGACTACGCGATCGATTCCTACAAGTTACATTGGTCCCGTGCGAGGTGTTCGTGCCTCTGACGGGATCGTTTGGGGGGGGGGGGGTTGGGTTTTCACCCTTTAAGGACTTGTTTTTAAGTTTAAGTGCTGATTTTTGCAAATTATCATCATACTCTCAAATCGGGAGACCCGAGACTACGTAGTCAGTTCCTAAAAGTTACATTGGTTCCGTGCGAGGTGTTCGTGCCTCCTATGGGGTCGTTTCGAGTTTTGGTTCGGGTTTTCACCCTTTGACGGTTTGTTTTTAACTAAGTGTGATTTTTGCAAATTATCGTCATATTCTCCAGCTGGGAGACTCGGGACAATGCTATCAGTTCCTACAAGTTACATTGGTCCCGTGCGAGGTGTTCGTGCCCCCTACGAGGTTGATTGGGGCATGGTTTGGGTTTTCACCTTTTAACGGCATGTTTTTAAGTTTAAGTGTTAATTTTTGAAATTATCATCCCATTCACAAACTGGGAGACCAGGGACTACATGGTCAGTTCCAACAAGTTACATTGCTCCCGTGCGAGGTTTTCCTGCCCCCTACGGGGTCGTTTGGGCGGTGGTTTGGGTTTTCACCCTTTAACGACTTGTTTTTAAGTTTAAGCGTTGATTTTTGCAAATTATTATCGTATTCACAAGCCAGGAGACCCGCGACTACGCGGTCAGTTCCTACAAGTTACATTGGTCCCGTGCGAGGTGTTCGTGCCCCCTACGGGGTCGTTTGGGGGGTGGTTTGGGTTTTCACCCTATAACGGCTTGTTTTTAAGTTTAAGTGCTGATTTTTGCAAATTATCATCATACTCTCAAATCGGGAGACCCGGGACTACGCGGTCAGTTCCTACAAGTTACATTGGTCCCGTGCGAGGTGTTCGTGCCTCCTACGGGGTCGTTTGGGGGTTGGTTCGGGTTTTCACCCTTTGACGGCTTATTTTTTAGCCCAAGTATGATTTTTACAAATTATCATCATACTCTCAAACCAGGAGACTCGGGACTACGCGATCAGTTCCTACAATTTACATTGGTCCCGTGCGAGGTGTTCGTGCCTCCTACGGGGTTGTTTAGGGGGTGGTTTGAGTTTTCACCCTTTAACGGTTTGTTTTTAAGTTTAAGTGCTGATTTTCACAAATTATCCTCATAGTCTCAAACCAAGAGACCCGGGACTACGCCGTCAGTTCCTACAAGCTACATTGGTCCCGTGCGAGGTGTTCGTGCCTCCTATGGGGTCGTTTAGGGGTTGGTTTGGGTTTTCACCCTTTGACGTCTTATTTTTTAGTCTAACTGTGATTTTTGCAAATTATCGTCATACTCTCAAATCGGGAGACCCGCGACTACGCGGTCAGTTCCTATAAGTTACATTGGTCCCGTGCGAGGTGTTCATTCCTCCTACGGGTCGTTTCGAAGAGGGTTTGGGTTTTCACCCTTTGACGGCTTATTTTTATGTTTAAGTGTTGATTTTTGCAAATTATCATCCTGTTCACAAATCGAGAGACCGAGGACTACGCGGTCAGTTCCTACAAGTTACATTGGTCCCGTACGAGGTGCTTGTTCCCCCTACGGGGTCATTTGGGGGGTGGTTTGGGTTTTCACCCTTTAACGGCTTGTTTTTAAGTTTAAGTGCAGATGTTTGCAAATTATCATCATACTCTCAAACCGGGAGACTCGGGACTACGCGGTCAGTTCCTACAAGTTACATTGGTCCCGTGCGAGGTGTTCTTGCCCCATACGAGGTCGTTTGGGGGGTGGTTTGGGTTTTCTCCCTTTAACGGTATTATTTTAAGTTTAAGTGTTGATATTTGCAAATTATCGTCATTCTCTCAAACTGGGAGATCCAGGACTACACGTTCATTTCCTACTTGTTACATTGGTCCCGTGCGAGGTGTTCGTGCCTCCGACGGGGTCGTTTGGGGGGTGGTTTGGGTTTTCACCCTTTGACGGCTTATTTTTAAGTAAGTGTGATTTTTGCAAATTATCGTCATATTCTCAAACCGGGAGACTCGGGACAACGCGATCAGTTCCTAAAAGTTAAATTGGTCCCGTGCGAAGTGTTCGTGCCCCCTACGAGGTCGTTTGGGGCGTGGTTTGGGTTTTCACCCTTTAAGGGCATGTTTTTAAGTTTAAGTGTTGATTTTTGCAAATTATCATCATACTCTCAAACTAGGAGATCCGGGACTACGCGGTCAGATCCTACAAGTTTCATTGGTACCGTACGAGCTGTTCGTAACTCCGACGGGGTCGTTTGGAGGGTGGTTTGGGTTTTCACCCTTTGACAGCTTATTTTTAACTAAGTGTGGTTTTTTCCAAATTATCGTCATATTCTCAAACTGGGAGACTCGGGACAACGCGATCAGTTCCTACAAGTTACGTTCGTCCCGTGCGAGGTGTTCGTGCCCCCTACGAGGTCGTTTGCGGCGTGGTTTGGGTTTTCACCCTTTAACGGCATGTTTAGAAGTGTAAGTGTTGATTTTTGCAAATAATCATCCTATTCACAAACTGGGAGACCCGGGATTATGCGGTCAGTTCCTACCAGTTACATTGGTCCCGTGCGAAGTGTCCGTGCCCCCTACGGGGTCATTTGGTGGGTGGTTTGGGTTTTCACGTTTTAACGGCTTATTTTTAAGTTTAAGTGCTGATTTTTACAAATTATCGTCATACTCTCAAACCAGGAGACTCGGGACTACGCCGTCAGTTCCTACAAGCTACATTGGTCCCGTGCGAGGTGTTCGTGCCTCCTACGGGGTCGTTTAGGGGCTGGTTTGGGTTATCTCCCTTTGACGGCTTATTTTTTAGTCTAACTGTGATTGTTTCAAATTATTGTCATACTCTCAAACTGGGTGACCCGGGACTACGCGGTCAATTCCTACAAGTTACATTTGTCCCCTGCGAAGTGTTTGTGCCACCTACGAGGTCGTTTTGGGGGGGGGGGGTTTGGGTTTTCACCCATTAACGGCATGTTTTTTAGTTTAAGTGTTGATAATTGCAAATTATCATCCTATTCACAAACTGGGAGACCTGGGACTACGCGGTAAGTTCCTATAAGTTACATTGGTCCAGTGCGAGGTGTCCATGCCCCCTATGGGGTCGTTTGGGGCGTGGTTTGGGTTTTCACCCTTTAACGGCTTGTTTTAAAGTTTAAGTGCTGATTTTTGCAAATTATCGTCATACTCTCAAATAAGGAGACCCGGGACTACGCGGTCAGTTCCTACAAGTTACAATTATCCCGTACGAGGTGTTCGTGCCTCCTATGGGGCCATTTGGGGGTTGGTTCAAGTTTTCACCGTTTGACGGCTTGTTTTTAACTAAGTGTGATTTTTGCATATTATCGTCTTTTTCTCAAACCCGGAGACCCGGGACTAGACGATCAGTTCCTACAAGTTACATTGGTCCCTTGCAAGGCGTTCGTCCCCCTTACGAGTTTGTTTGGGGGGTAATTTAGGTTTTCTCGCTTTAATGGCATATTTTTAAGTTTAAGTGTTGATTTTTACAAATTATCGTCATATTCTCAAACCAGGAGACCCGGGACAACGTGGTCAGTTCGTACAAGTTACATTGGTCCCGTGCGAGGTGTTCGTGCCCCCTACGGGGTCGTTTGGGGGGTCGTTTGGGTTTTCACCCTTTAACGGCATGTTTTTAAGTTTAAGTGTTGATTTTTGCAAATTATCATCCTATTCACATACCGAGAGACCCGGGACTATGCGGTCAGTTCCTACAAGTTACATTGGTCCCGTGCGAGGTGTTTGTGCCCCCTACGGGGTCGTTTGGTGGGTGGTTTGGGTTTCCACCCTTTAACGGCTTGTTTTTAAGTTTAAGTGCAGATTTTTGCAAACTATCATCATACTCTCAAATCGGGAGACTCGGGACTACGTGGTCAGTTCCTACAAGTTACATTGCTCCTGTACGAGGTGTTCGTGCCTCCTACGTGGTCCTTTGGGGGTTGATTTGAGTTTTCACCCTTTGACAAATTGTTTTTAACTAAGTGTGATTTTTGCAAATTATCGTCATATTCTCAAATCGGGAGACCCGGGACTAAGCGGTCAGTTCTTACAAGTTATATTGGTCCCGTGCAAGGTGTTCGTGCCCCTTACGGGGTCGTTTGGGGGGTGGTTTGAGCTTTCACCCTTTAACGGTTTGTTTTTAAGTTTAAGTGCTGATTTTTGTAAATTATAATCATACTCTCAAACCCGGAGACCCGGGACTACGACGTCAGTTCCTACAAGTTACATTGGTCCCGTGTGAGGTGTTCGTGCCTTCTACGAGGTTATTTGGGCATTGGTTTGGCATTTCACCCTTTGACGGCTTGTTTTTTAGTCTAACTATGATTTTTGCAAATTATCGTCATACTCTTAAACCGGGAGACCTGGGACTATGCGGTCAGTTCCTACAAGTTACATTTCTCCCGTGTGAGGTGTTCGTGCCCCCTACGAGGTCGTTTGGGGGGTGGTTTGGGTTGTCACCCTTTGACGGCATGTTTTTAACTAAGTGTGATTTTTGCAAATTATCGTCATATTCTCGAACCGAGAGATTGGGGACTACGCGATCAGTTCCTACAAGTTACAATGGTCCCATGCGAGGTGTTCGTGCCCCTACGGGGTCGTTTCAGGGCTGGTTTGGGTTTTCACCGCTTAACGGCATGTTCTTAAGTTTAAGTGTTAATTTTTGACAATTATCGTCATACTCTCAAATCGGGAGAGCCGGGACTACGCAGTCAGTTCCTAAAAGTTACATTGGTCCCATGCGAGGAGTTCATGCCTCCTACGGGGTCGTTCGGGGGTTGGTTTGAGTTTTCACCCTTTGACGGCATGTTTTTAACTAAGTGTGATTTTTGCAAATTATTGTCATATTCTCAAACCGGGAGATTCGGTACTACGCGGTCAGTTCCTAAAAGTTACAATGGTCCCATGCGAGGTGTTTGTGCCCCTACGGGGTCGTTTGAGGGCTGGTTTGGATTTTCACCCCTTAACGGCATATTTTCAAGTTTTAGTGTTGATTTTTGAAAATTATCATCCTATTCTCAAACCGAATGGCCCGGGACTACGAGGTCAGCTCCTACAAGTTACATTGGCCCCGTGCGAGGTGTTCGTGCCCCCTACAGGGTCGATTGGGGGTGTTTTGGGTTTTCACCCTTTAACGACTTGTTTTTAAGTTTAAGTGCTTATTTTTGCAAACTATCACCATACTCTCAAATTGGGAGACTCGAAACAACGCGGTCTGTTCCTACAGGTTACATTGGTCCCGTGCGAGGTGTTCGTGCCTCCTACGAGGTCGTTAAGGGGTTGATTCGGGTTTTCACCCTTTGACGGCTTATTTTTTTAGTCTAAGTGTGATTTTTACATATTATGATCATATTCACAAACCAGGAGACCCGGGACTACGCGATCAGTTCCTAAAAGTAACATTGGTCCCGTGCGAGGTGTTCGTGCCCCCTACGGGGTGGTTTGGGGCGTGGTTTGGGCTTTCACCATTTAACGACATGTTTTTAAGTTTAAGTGTTAATTTTTGCAAATTATCGTCATACTCTCAAATCGGGACACCCGGGACTACGCAGTCAGTTCCTATAAGTTACATTGGTCCGGTGCGAAGTGTTCATGCCTCCAACAGGGTCGTTTGGGGGTTAGTTTGAGTTTTCACCTTTTGACGGGTTGTTTTTAATTAAGTGTGATTTTTGCAAATTATCGTCATATTCTGAAACCGGAAGATTCGGGACTACGCGATAAGTTCCTAAAAGTTACAATGGTCCTGTGCGAGGTGTTTGTGCCACCTACGGGGTCGTTTGAGGGATGGTTTGGGTTTTCACCCTTTAACGGCATATTTTTAAGTTTAGGTGTTGATTTTTGCAAATTATCATCCTATTCACAAACCGAGAGACATGGGACTACGCGGTCAGTTCCTAGAAGTTATATTGGTCCCGTGCGATGTGTTCGTGCCCCCTACGGGGTCGTTTGGGGGGTGGTTTGGGTTTTCAACCTTTAACGGCTTGTTTTTAAGTTTAAGTGCAGATTTTTGTAAATTATCATCATACTCTCAAACCGGGAGACTCGGGACTACGCGGTCAGTTCCTACAAGTTACATTGGTCCTTTGCGAGGTGTTCGTGCCTCCTACGGGGTCGTTTGGGGGTTGATTTGAGTTTTCACCTTTTGACTGCATGTTTTTAACTAAGTGTGATTTTTGCAAATTATCGTCATATTCTCAAATCGGGAGACCTGGGACTAAGCGGTCAGTTCCTACAAGTTACATTGGTCCTGTGCAAGGTGTTTGTGCCCCCTACGGGGTCGTTTGGGGGGTGGTTTTAGTTTTCACCCTTTAACGGTTTGTTTTTAAGTTTAAGTGATGATTTTTGTAAATTATCGTCATACTCTCAAACCAGGAGACCCGGGACTACGCCGGTAGTTCCTACAAGTTACATTGGTCCCATGCGAGGTGTTCGTGCCTCCTACGAGGCCGTTTAGGGGTTGGTTTGGCTTTTCACCCTTGGACGGCTTATTTTTTAGTCTAACTATGATTTTTGCAAATTATCGTCATACTCTCAGACCGGGAGACCTGGGACTACGCGGTCAGTTCCTACAAGTTACATTTGTCTTGTGCGAGGTGTCCGTGCCCACTACGAGGTAGTTTGGTGGGTGGTTTGGGTTTTCACCCTTTAACGGCATGTTTTTAAGTTTAAGTGTTAATTTTTGACAATTATCTTCATACTCTCAAACCGGGAGACCCGGGACTACGCGGTCAGTTCCTAAAAGTTACATTGGTCCCGTGCGAGGTGTTCATGCCTCCTACGGGGTCGTTTGAGGGTTGGTTTGAGTTTTCACCCTTTGACGGCATGTTTTTAACTAAGTGTGATTTTTGCAAATAATCGTCATATTCTTAAACCGGGAGATTCGGGACTACGCGATCAGTTCCTAAAAGTTACAATGGTCCCATGCGAGGTGTTCGTGCCCCTGAGGTGTCGTTTGAGGGTTGGTTTGGGTTTTCACCCTTTAACGGCATATTTTCAAGTTAAGTGTTGATTTTTGAAAATTATCATCCTATTCACAAACCGAAAGCCCTGGGGCTATGCGGTCAGTTCCTACAAGTTACAT
Organism: Sambucus nigra; assembly: GCA_949130495.1. NCBI lineage: Eukaryota > Viridiplantae > Streptophyta > Magnoliopsida > Dipsacales > Adoxaceae > Sambucus > Sambucus nigra. The sequence continues at coordinate 74,080,525 of OX422210.1, read as the reverse complement.
TCGTCCCGTGCGAGGTGTTTGTGCCCCCTACGGGGTCGTTTGGGGGGTGGTTTGGGTTTTCACCCTTTAACGGCTTATTTTAATGTTTAAGTGCTGATTTTTGCAAATTATCATCATACTCTCAAATCGGAAGACCCGGAACTACGCGGTCTGTTCCTACAAGTTACATTGGTCCCGTGCGAGGTGTTCTTGCCTCCTACGGGGTCGTTTGGGGTTGGTTCGAGTTTTCACCCTTTGACGACTTATTCTTTAGTCTAAGTGTGATTTTTGCAAAATATCGTCATATTCACAAACCAGGAGACCCGGGACTACGTGGTCAGTTCCTACAAGTTGCATTGGTCCCGTGCGAGGTGTTCGTTCCCCCTACGGGGTGGTTTGGGTTTTCACCCTCTAACGGCATGTTTTTAAGTTTAAGTGTTAATTTTTGCAAATTATCGCCATAATCTTAAACCGGGAGACCCGGGACTACGTATTCAGTTCCTATAAGTTACATTGGTCCCGTGCGAGGTGTTCGTGCCTCCTACGGGGTCGTTTGGGGGTCGGTTTGAGTTTTAACCTTTTGACGGCATGTTTTTAACTATGTGTGATTTTTGCAAATTATCGTCATATTCTCAAACCGGGAGATTCGGGACTACGCAATCAGTTCCTAATAGTTACAATGGTCCTGTGCGAGGTGTTCGTGCCCCCTACGGGGTCGTTTGAGGGCTGGTTTGGGTTTTCACCCTTTAACGGCATATTTTTAAGTTTAAGTGTTAATTTTTGCAAATTATCATCCTATTCAAATACCGAGAGACCGGGGACTACGCGGTCAGTTCCTACAAGTTACATTGGTCCCGTGCAAAGTGTTCGTGCCCCCTACGGGGTCGTTTGGGGGGTGGTTTGAGTTTTCACCCTTTAACGGCTTGTTTTTAAGTTTAAGTGCTGATTTTTACAAATTATCATCATACTCTCAAATCGGGAGACCCGAAACTACGCGGTCAGTTCCTACAAGTTACATTGGTCCCATGCGAGGTGTTCGTGTCTCCCACGAGGTCGTTTGGGGTTTGGTTTGGCATTTCACCCTTTGACGGCTTGTTTTTTAGTCTAACTGTGATTTTTGCAAATTATCGTCATACTCTCAAACCGGGAGACCCGGGACTACGCGATCAGTTCCTAAAAGTAACATTTGTCCCGTGCGAGGTGTTCGTGCCCCCTACGGGGTGGTTTGGGGCATGGTTTGGGGCGTGGTTTGGGCTTTCACCGTTTAACGGAATGTTTTTAAGTTTAAGTGTGAATTTTTGCAAATTATCGTTATACTCTCAAATCGGGACACCCGGGACTACGCAGTCAGTTCCTATAAGTTACATTGGTCCCGTACGAGGTGTTCGTGCCTCCTACGAGGTCGTTTGGAGGTTGGTTTGAGTTTTCACCTTTTGACGGCATGTTTTTAACTAAGTGTTATTTTTGCAAATTATCGTCATATTCTCAAACCGGGAGATTCGGTACTACGCGATCAGTTCCTAAAAGTTACAATTGTCCTGTGCGAGGTGTTCGTGCCCCCTACGGGGTCGTTTGAGGGCTGGTTTGGGTTTTCACCCTTTAACGGCATATTTTTAAGTTTAAGTGTTGATTTTTGCAAATTGTCATCCTATTCACAAACCGAGAGACCCGGGACTACGCGGTCAGTTCCTAAAAGTTATATTGGTTCCGTGCGAGGTGTTTGTGCCCCCTGCGGGGTCGTTTGGGGGGTGGTTTGGGTTTTCACCCTTTAACGGCTTGTTTGGGTTTTCACCCTTTGACGACTTGTTTTTAACTATGTGTGATTTTTGCAAATTATCGTCATATTCTCAAACCGAGAGACTCGGGACTACGCGCTCAGTTCCTACAAGTTACATTGGTCCTGTACGAGGTGTTCGTGCCTGCTACGGGGTTGTTTGGGAGTTGATTTGAGTTTTCACCCTTTGACGGCATGTTTTTAACTAAGTGTGATTTTGGCAAATTATCGCCATATTCTCAAATCCGGAGACCCGGGAATAAGCGGTCAGTTCTTACAAGTTATATTGGCCACGTGCAAGGTGTTTGTGCCCCCTACGGGGTCGTTTGGGAGGTGATTTGAGTTTTCACCCTTTAACGATTTGTTTTTAAGTTTAAGTGATGATTTTTGTAAATTATCGTCATACTCTCAAACCAGGAGACCCAGGACTACGCCGGTAGTTCCTACAAGCTACATTGGTCCCGTGCGAGGTGTTCATGCCTCCTACGAGGTCGTTTAGGGGTTGGTTTGGATTTTCACCCTTTGACGGCTTATTTTTTAGTCTAACTATGATTTCGGCAAATTATCGTCATACTCTCAAACCGGGAGAACCGGGACTATGCAGTCAGTTCCTACAAGTTACATTTGTCCCGTGCGAGGTGTTCGTGCCCCCTACGAGGTCGTTTGGGGGGTTGTTTCGGTTTTCACCCTTTAACGGCATGTTTTTAAGTTTAAGTGTTAATTTTTGACAATTATCGTCATACTCTCAAACCGGGAGACCCGGGACTACACGATCAGTTCCTAAACGTTACATTAGTCACGTGCGAGGTGTTCATGCCTCCTACGAGGTCGTTTGGGGGTTGGTTTGAGTTTTCACCCTTTGACGACATGTTTTTAACTAAGTGTGATTTTTGCAAATTATCGTCATATTCTCAAACCGGGAGATTCGGGACTACGCGGTCAGTTCCTAAAAGTTACAATGGTCCCATGCGAGGTGTTCGTGCCCCTACGGGGTCGTTTGAGGGCTGGTTTGGGTTTTCACCCCTTAACGGCATATTTTCAAGTTTAAGAGTTGATTTTTGAAAATTATCATCCTATTCACAAACCGAAAGCCCCGGGACTACGCGGTCAGTTCCTACAAGTTACATTGGTCCCGTGCGAGGTGTTCGTGCCCCCTAAGGGTCGTTTGGGGGGTGGTTTGGGTTTTCACCCTGTAACGGCTTGTTTTTAAGTTTAAGTGCTGATTTTTGCAAATTATCATCATACTCTCAAATCGGAAGACCCGGAACTACGCGGTCTGTTCCTACAAGTTACATTGGTCCCGTGCGAGGTGTTCTTGCCTCCTACGGGGTCGTTTGGGGTTGGTTCAAGTTTTCACCCTTTGACGACTTATTCTTTAGTCTAAGTGTGATTTTTGCAAAATATCGTCATATTCACAAACCAGGAGACCCGGGACTACGTGGTCAGTTCCTACAAGTTGCATTGGTCCCGTGCGAGGTGTTCGTTCCCCCTACGGGGTGGTTTGGGTTTTCACCCTCTAACGGCATGTTTTTAAGTTTAAGTGTTAATTTTTGCAAATTATCGCCATAATCTTAAACCGGGAGACCCAGGACTACGTATTAAGTTCCTATAAGTTACATTGGTCCCGTGCGAGGTGTTCGTGCCTCCTACGGGGTCGTTTGGGGGTCGGTTTGAGTTTTAACCTTTTGACGGCATGTTTTTAACTATGTGTGATTTTTGCAAATTATCGTCATATTCTCAAACCGGGAGATTCGGGACTACGCAATCAGTTCCTAATAGTTACAATGGTCCTGTGCGAGGTGTTCGTGCCCCCTACGGGGTCGTTTGAGGGCTGGTTTGGGTTTTCACCCTTTAACGGCATATTTTTAAGTTTAAGTGTTAATTTTTGCAAATTATCATCCTATTCAAATACCGAGAGACCGGGGACTACGCGGTCAGTTCCTACAAGTTACATTGGTCCCGTGCAAAGTGTTCGTGCCCCCTACGGGGTCGTTTGGGGGGTGGTTTGAGTTTTCACCCTTTAACGGCTTGTTTTTAAGTTTAAGTGCTGATTTTTACAAATTATCATCATACTCTCAAATCGGGAGACCCGAAACTACGCGGTCAGTTCCTACAAGTTACATTGGTCCCATGCGAGGTGTTCGTGTCTCCCACGAGGTTGTTTGGGGTTTGGTTTGGCATTTCACCCTTTGACGGCTTGTTTTTTAGTCTAACTGTGATTTTTGCAAATTATCGTCATACTCTCAAACCGGGAGACCCGGGATTACGCGATCAGTTCCTAAAAGTAACATTTGTCCCGTGCGAGGTGTTCGTGCCCCCTACGGGGTGGTTTGGGGCATGGTTTGGGGCGTGGTTTGGGCTTTCACCGTTTAACGGAATGTTTTTAAGTTTAAGTGTGAATTTTTGCAAATTATCGTCATACTCTCAAATCGGGACACCCGGGACTACGCAGTCAGTTCCTATAAGTTACATTGGTCCCGTGCGAGGTGTTCGTGCCTCCTACGAGGTCGTTTGGAGGTTGGTTTGAGTTTTCACCTTTTGACGGCATGTTTTTAACTAAGTGTTATTTTTGCAAATTATCGTCATATTCTCAAACCGGGAGATTCGGTACTACGCGATCAGTTCCTAAAAGTTACAATTGTCCTGTGCGAGGTGTTCGTGCCCCCTACGGGGTCGTTTGAGGGCTGGTTTGGGTTTTCACCCTTTAACGGCATATTTTTAAGTTTAAGTGTTGATTTTTGCAAATTGTCATCCTATTCACAAACCGAGAGACCCGGGACTACGCGGTCAGTTCCTAAAAGTTACATTGGTTCCGTGCGAGGTGTTTGTGCCCCCTGCGGGGTCGTTTGGGGGGTGGTTTGGGTTTTCACCCTTTAACGGCTTGTTTGGGTTTTCACCCTTTGACGACTTGTTTTTAACTATGTGTGATTTTTGCAAATTATCATCATATTCTCAAACCGAGAGACTCGGGACTACGCGCTCAGTTCCTACAAGTTACATTGGTCCTGTACGAGGTGTTCGTGCCTGCTACGGGGTTGTTTGGGAGTTGATTTGAGTTTTCACCCTTTGACAGCATGTTTTTAACTAAGTGTGATTTTGGCAAATTATCGCCATATTCTCAAATCCGGAGACCCGGGAATAAGCGGTCAGTTCTTACAAGTTATATTGGCCACGTGCAAGGTGTTTGTGCCCCCTACGGGGTCGTTTGGGAGGTGATTTGAGTTTTCACCCTTTAACGATTTGTTTTTAAGTTTAAGTGATGATTTTTGTAAATTATCGTCATACTCTCAAACCAGGAGACCCAGGACTACGCCGGTAGTTCCTACAAGCTACATTGGTCCCGTGCGAGGTGTTCATGCCTCCTACGAGGTCGTTTAGGGGTTGGTTTGGCTTTTCACCCTTTGACGGCTTATTTTTTAGTCTAACTGTGATTTCGGCAAATTATCGTCATACTCTCAAACCGGGAGAACCGGGACTATGCAGTCAGTTCCTACAAGTTACATTTGTCCCGTGCGAGGTGTTCGTGCCCCCTACGCGGTCGTTTGGGGGGTTGTTTCGGTTTTCACCCTTTAACGGCATGTTTTTAAGTTTATGTGTTAATTTTTGACAATTATCGTCATACTCTCAAACCGGGAGACCGGGGACTACACGATCAGTTCCTAAACGTTACATTAGTCACGTGCGAGGTGTTCATGCCTCCTACGAGGTCGTTTTGGGGTTGGTTTGAGTTTTCACCCTTTGACGAAATGTTTTTAACTAAGTGTGATTTTCGCAAATTATCGTCATATTCTCAAACCGGGAGATTCGGGACTACGCGGTCAGTTCCTAAAAGTTACAATGGTCCCATGCGAGGTGTTCGTGCCCCTACGGGTTCATTTGAGGGTTGGTTTGGGTTTTCACCCCTTAATGACATATTTTCAAGTTTAAGTGTTGATTTTTGAAAATTATCATCCTATTCACAAACCGAAAGCCCCGGGACTACGCGGTCAGTTCCAATAAGTTACATTCGCCCCGTGCGAGGTGTTCGTGCCCCTTACGGGGTCGTTTAGGGGGTGGTTTGGATTTTCACCCTTTAACGACTTATTTTTAACTTTAAGTGCTGATTTTTACAAATTATCATCATACTCTCAAATCGGGAGACCCGGAACTACGCGGTCAGTTCCTACAAGTTACATTGGTCCCGTGCGAGGTGTTCGTGCCTCCTACGAGGTCGTTTGTGGGATGGTTCGGGTTTTCACCCTTTGACGGCTTATTTTTTGTCTAAGTTTGATTTTTACAAATTATCATTATATTCACAAACCAAAAGACCCGGGACTACGCGATTAGTTCCTATAAGTAACATCGGTCCCGTGCTAGGTATTCGTGCCCCCTACGGGGTGGTTTGGGGCGTGGTTTGGGCTTTCACCCTTTAACGACATGTTTTTAAGTTTAAGTGTTAATTTTTGCATATTATTGTCATAATCTCAAATCGGGACACCCGGGACTACGCACTCAGTTCCTATAAGTTACATTGGTCCCGTGCGAGGTGTTCGTGCCTCCTACGGGGTCGTTTGGTGGTTGGTTTGAGTTTTCACCTTTTGACGGCTTGTTTTTAACTAAGTGTGATTTTTGCAAATTATCGTCATATTCTCAAACCGGGAGATTCGATACTACGCGATCAGTTCCTAAAAGTTACAATGGTCCTGTGCGAGGTGTTCGTGCCCCCTACGGGGTCGTTTGAGGGCTGGTTTGGGTTTTCACCCTTTAACGGCATATTTTTAAGTTTAAGTGTTGATTTTTGCAAATTATCATCCTATTCACAAATTGAGAGACCTGGGACTACGCGATCAGTTCCTACAAGTTACATTGGTCCCGTGTGAGGTGTTTGTGCCCCCTACGAGGTCGTTTGGGGGGTGGTTTGGGTTTTCACCCTTTAACGGCTTGTTTTTAAGTTTACGTGCAGATTTTTGCAAATTATCATCATACTCTCAAACCGGGTGACTCGGGATTACGCCGTCAGTTCCTACAAGTTACATTGGTCCTGTATGAGGTGTTCGTGCCTCCTACGGGGTCCTTTGGGGGTTGATTTGAGTTTTCACCCTTTGACAGCATGTTTTTAACTAAGTGTGATTTTTGCAAATTATCGTCATATTCTCAAATCGGGAGACCCGGGACTGAGCGATCAATTCTTACAAGTTATATTGGTCCCGTGCAAGGTGTTCGTGCCCCCTACGGGGTCGTTTGGGGGGTGATTTGAGTATTTACCCTTTAACGGTTTGTTTTTAAGTTTAAGTGATGATTTTCGTAAATTATCGTCATACTCTCAAACCAGGAGACCCAGGACTACGCCGGTAGTTCCTACAAGCTACATTGGTCCCGTGCGAGGTGTTCATGCCTCCTACGAGGTCGTTTCAGGGTTGGTTTGGTTTTTCACCCTTTGACGGCGTATTTTTTAGTCTAACTGTGATTTTTGCAAATTATCGTCATACTCTCAAACCGGGAGACCCGAAACTATGCGATCAGTGCCTACAAGTTACATTTGTCCCGTGCGAGGTGTTCGTGCCCCCTACGAGCTCGTTTGGGGGGTGGTTTACGTTTTCACCCTTTAACGGCATGTTTATAACTTTAAGCGTTAATTTTTGACAATTATCGTCATACTCTCACCCCGGGAGACCCGGGACTACGCGGTCAGTTCCTAAAAGTTACATTGGTCCCGTGCGAGTTTGGGGGTTGGTTTGAGTTTTCACCCTTTGGCGGCATGTTTTTTACTATGTGTGATTTTTGCAAATTATCGTCATATTCTCAAATCGGGAGATTCGGGACTACGCGGTCAGTTCCAAAAAGTTACAATGGTCCCATGCGAGGTGTTCGTGCCCCTACGGGGTCGTTTGATGGTTGGTTTGAGTTTTCACCCCTTAACGGCATATTTTCAAGTTTAAGTGTTGATTTTTGAAAATTATCATCCTATTCACAAACCGAAAGCCCCGGTACTACGCGGTCAGTTCCTACAAGTTACATTGGTCCCGTGCGAGGTGTTCGTGCCCCCTACGGGGTCGTTTGGGGGGTGGTTTGGGTTTTCACCCTTTAACGGCTTGTTTTTAAGTTTAAGTGCTGATTTTTGCAAATTATCATCATACTCCCAAATCGGGAGACCCGAAACTACGCGGTCTGTTCCTCCAAGTTACATTGGTCCCGTGCGAGGTGTTCGTGCCTCCTACGGGGTCGTTTGATGGTTGGTTCGTGTTTTCACCCTTTGACGGCTTATTTTTTAGTCTAAGTGTAATTTTTACAAATTATCGTCATATTCACAAACCAGGAGACCCGGGACTACGCGGTCAGTTCCTACAAGTTACATTGGTCCCGTGTGAGGTGTTCATGCCCCCTACGGGGTGGTTTGGGTTTTCACCCTTTAACGGCATGTTTTAAAGTTTAAGTGTTAATTTTTGAAAATTATCATGATACTCCCAAACCGGGAGACCCGGGACTACGTAGTCAGTTCCTATAAGTTACATTGGTCCCGTGTGAGGTTTCGTGCCTCCTAAGGGGTCGTTTGGAGGTCGGTTTGAGTTTTCACCTTTTGACGGCATGTTTTTAACTAAGTGTGATTTTAGCAAATTATCGTCATATTCTCAAATCAGGAGATTCGGGACTACGCGATCAGTTCCTAAAAGTTACAATGGTCCTGTGCGAGGTGTTCGCGCCCCCTACGGGGTCGTTTGAGGTCTGGTTTGGGTTTTCACCCTTTAACGGCATATTTTTGAGTTTAAGTGTTGATTTTTGCAAATTATCATCCTATTGACAAACCGAGAGACTCGGGACTATGCTGTCAGTTCCTACAAGTTACATCGGTCCCGTACGAGGTGTTTGTGCCCCCTACGGGGTCGTTTGGGGGGTGGTTTGGGTTTTCACCCTTTAACGGCTTGTTTTTATGTTTAAGTGTAGATTTTTGCAAATTATCGTCATACTCTCAAACCGGGAGACTCGGGACTACGCGGTCAGTTCCTACAAGTTACATTGGTCTTGTGCGAGGTGTTCGTGCCTCCTACGGGGTCGTTTGGGGGTTTCTTTGAGTTTTCACCCTTTGACGGCATGTTTTTAACTAAGTCTGATTTTTGCAAATTATCGTCATATTCTCAAATTGGGAGACCTGGGACTAAGCGGTCAGTTCCTACAAGTTACATTGGTCCCGTGCAAGGTCTTCGTGCCCCCTATGGGGTCGTTTGGGGAGTGGTTTGAGTTTTCACCCTTTAACGGTTTGTTTTTAAGTTTAAGTGATGATTTTTGTAAATTATCGTCATAATCTCAAACCAGGAGACCCGGGACTACGCCGTTAGTTCCTACAAGCCACAATCGTCCCGTGCGAGGTGTTCGTGCCTCCTACGAGGTCGTTTAGGGGTTGGTTTTGCATTTCACCCTTTGACGGCTTATTTTTTAGTCTAACTATGATTTTTGTAAATTATCATCATACTCTCAAACCGGGAGACCCGGGACTACGCCGTCAGTTCCTATAAGTTACATTGGTCCCGTGCGAGGTGTTCGTTCCTCCTACGGGGTCGTTTGGGGGTTGGTTTGAGTGTTCACCCTTTGACGGCCTGTTTTTGAGTTTAAGTGCTAATTTTTGCAAATTATTGTCATACTCTCAAATCAGGGGACCCGGGACTACGCGGTCAGTTCCTACAAGTGACATTGGTCGCATGCGAGGTGTTCGTGCCTCCAACGGGGTCGTTTGAGGGCTGGTTTGTGTTTTCACCCTTTAACGGCATATTTTTAAGTTTAAGTGTTGATTTTTGCAAATTGTCATCCTATTCACAAACCGAGAGACCCGGGACTACGCGATCAGTTCCGAAAAGTTACATTGGTCTCGTGCGAGGTGTTTGTGCCCCCTGCGGGGTCGTTTGGTGGGTGGTTTGGGTTTTCACCCATTAACGGCTTGTTTTTAAGTTTAAGTGTAGATTTTTGCAAATTATCATCATACTCTCAAACCGGGAGGCTCGGGACTACGCTCTCAGTTTCTATAAGTTACATTGGTCCTGTACGAGGTGTTCGTGCCTGCTACGGGGTCGTTTGGGGGTTGATTTGAGTTTTCACCCTTTGACGGCATGTTTTTAACAAAGTGTGATTTTTGTAAATTATCGTTATATTCTCAAATCGGGAGACCCGGGAATAAGCGGTCAGTTCTTACAAATTATATTGGCCACGTGCAAGGTGTTCGTGCCCCCTACGGGGTCGTTTGGGGGGTGATTTGAGTTTTCACCCTTTAACGATTTGTTTTTAAGTTTAAGTGATGATTTTTGTAAATTATCCTCATACTCTCAACCCAGGAGACCCAGGACTACGCAGGTAGTTCAAACAAGCTACATTGGTCCCGTGCGAGGTGTTCATGCCTCCTACGAGGTCGTTTCGGGGTTGGTTTGGCTTTTCACCCTTTGACGGCTTATTTTTTAGTCTAACTGTGATTTTTGTAAATTATCGTCATACTCTCAAACCGGGAGACCCGAAACTATGCGGTCAGTTCCTACAAGTTACATTTGTCCCGTGCGAGGTGTTCGTGCCCCCTACTAGGTCGTTTGGGGGGTGGTTTACGTTTTCACCCTTTAACGGCATGTTTTTAAGTTTAAGTGTTAATTTTTGACAATTATCGTCATACTCTCAAACCGGGAGACTCGGGACTACGCGTTCAATTCCAAAAAGTTACATTGGTCCCGTGCGAGGTGTTCATGCCTCCTACGAGGTCGTTTGGGGGTTGGTTTGAGTTTTCACCCTTTGGCGGCATGTTTTTTACTAAGTGTGATTTTTGCAAATTATCGTCATATTCTCAAATCGGGAGATTCGGGACTACGCGGTCAGTTCCAAAAAGTTACAATGGTCCCATGCGAGGTGTTCATGCCCCTACGGGGTCGTTTGATGGTTTGTTTGGGTTTTCACCCCTTAACGGCATATTTTCAAGTTTAAGTGTTGATTTTTGAAAATTATCATCCTCTTCACAAACCGAAAGCCCCGGTACTACGCGGTCAGTTCCTACAAGTTACATTGGTCCCGTGCGAGGTGTTCGTGCCCCCTACGGGGTCGTTTGGGGGGTGGTTTGGGTTTTCACCCTTTAACGGCTTGTTTTTAAGTTTAAGTGCTGATTTTTGCAAATTATCATCATACTCCCAAATCGGGAGACCCGAAACTACGCGGTCTGTTCCTCCAAGTTACATTGGTCCCGTGCGAGGTGTTCGTGCCTCCTACGGGGTCGTTTGGTGGTTGGTTCGTGTTTTCACCCTTTGACGACTTATTTTTTAGTCTAAGTGTAATTTTTGCAAATTATCATCATATTCACAAACCAGGAGACCCGGGACTACGCGATCAGTTCCTACAAGTTACATTGGTCCCGTGCGAGGTGTTCATGCCCCCTACGGGGTGGTTTGGGTTTTCACCCTTTAACGGCATGTTTTTAAGTTTAAGTGTTAATTTTTGAAAATTTTCATCATACTCTCAAACCGGGAGACCCGGGACTACGTAGTCAGTTCCTATAAGTTATATTGGTCCCGTGCGAGGTTTCGTGCCTCCTAAGGGGTCGTTTGGGGGTCGGTTTGAGTTTTCACCTTTTGACGGCATGTTTTTAACTAAGTGTGATTTTAGCAAATTATAGTCATATTCTCAAACCAGGAGATTCGGGACTACGCGATCAGTTCCTAAAAGTTACAATGGTCCAGTGCGAGGTGTTTGTGCCCCCTACGGGGTCGTTTGAGGTCTGGATTGGGTTTTCACCCTTTAACGGCATATTTTTGAGTTTAAGTGTTGATTTTTGCAAATTATCATCCTATTGACAAACCGAGAGACTCGGGACTATGCTGTCAGTTCCTACAAGTTACATCGGTCCCGTACGAGGTGTTTGTGCCCCCTACGGGGTCGTTTGGGGGGTGGTTTGGGTTTTCACCCTTTAACGGCTTGTTTTTATGTTTAAGTGTACATCTTTGCAAATTATCATCATAATCTCAAACCGGGAGACTCGGGACTTCGCGGTGAGTTCCTACAAGTTACATTGGTCTTGTGCGAGGTGTTCGTGCCTCCTACGGGGTCGTTTGGGGGTTTCTTTGAGTTTTCATCCTTTGACGGCATGTTTTTAACTAACTGTTATTTTTGCAAATTATCATCATATTCTCAAATTGGGAGACCTGGGACTAAGCGGTCAATTCCTACAAGTTACATTGGTCCCGTGCAAGGTCTTCGTGCCCCCTATGGGGTCGTTTGGGGGGTGGTTTGAGTTTTCACCCTTTAACGGTTTGTTTTTAACTTTAAGTGATGATTTTTGTAAATTATCATAATAATCTCAAACCAGGAGACCCGGGACTACGCCGTCAGTTCCTACAAGCTACAATCGTCCCGTGCGAGGTGTTCGTGCCTCCTACGAGGTCGTTTAGGGGTTGGTTTGTCTTTTCACCCTTTGACGGCTTATTTTTTAGTCTAACTATGATTTTTGCAAATTATCATCATACTCTCAAACCGGGAGACCCGGGACTACGCGGTCAGTTCCTACAAGTTACATTTGTCCCGTGCGAGGTGTTCGTGCCCCATACGAGGTGGTTTGGGTTTTCACCCTTTAACGGCATGTTTTTAAGTTTAAGTGTTAATTTTTGACAATTATCATCATACTCTCAAACCGGGAGACCCGGTACTACGCAGTCAGTTCCTAAAAGTTACATTGGTCCCGTGCGAGGTGTTCATGCCTCCTACGGGGTCGTTAGGGGGATGGTTTTAGTTTTCACCCCTTGACGGCATGTGTTTAACTAAGTGTGATTTTTGCAAATTATCGTCATATTCTCAAACCGGGAGATTCGGGACTACGCGATCAGTTCCTAAAAGTTACAATGGTCCCATGCGAGGTGTTCGTGCCCCTACGGGGTCGTTTGAGGGCTGGTTTGGGTTTTCACCACTTAACGGCATATTTTCAAGTTTCAGTGTTGATTTTTGAAAATTATCATCCTATTCACAAACCGAAAGCCCTCGGACTACGCGGTCAGTTCGTACAAGTTACATTGGTCCCGTGCGAGGTGTTTGTGCCCCCTACGGGGTCGTTTAGGGGGTGGTTTGGATTTTCATCCCTTGACGGCTTATTTTTTAGTCTAAGTGTGATTTTTAAAAATTATCATCATACTCTCAAACCAGGAGACCCGGGGCTACGCCGTCAGTTCCTACAAGTTACATTGGTCCCGTGCGAGGTGTTCGTGCCTCCTACGAGGTTGTTTAGGGGTTCGTTTGGCTTTTCACCCTTTGACGGCTTGTTTTTTAGTTTAACTGTGATTTTTGCACATTATCGTCATACTCTCAAACCGGGAGACCTGGGACTACGCGGTCAGTTCCTAAAAGTTACATTTGTCCCGTGCGAGGTGTTCGTGCCCCCTACGAGGTCGTTTGGGGGGTGTTTTCGGTTTTCACCCTTTAACGACAAGTTTTTAAGTTTAAGTGTTAATTTTTAACAATTATCATCATACTCTCAAACCGGGAGACCCGGGACTACGCGGTCAGTTCCTAAAAGTTACATTGGTCCCGTGCGAGGTGTTCATGCCTCCTATGGGGTCGTTTGGGGGTTTGTTTGAGTTTTCACGCTTTGACGGCATTTTTTAACTAAGTGTGATTTTTGCAAATTATCGTCATATTCTAAAACCGGGAGATTTGGGGCTACGCGGTCAGTTCCTAAAAGTTACAATGGTCCCATTCGAGGTGTTCGTGCCCCTACGGGGTCGTTTGAGGGCTGGTTTGGGTTCTCACCCCTTAACGGCATATTTTCAAGTTTAAGTGTTGATTTTTGAAAATTATCATCCAATTCACAAACCGAAAGACCCGGGACTAAGCGGTAAGTTCCTACAAGTTACATTGGTCCCGTGCGAGGTGTTCGTGCCCTCTACGGGGTCGTTTGGTGGGTGGTTTGGGATTTCACCCTTTAACGGCTTATTTTTAAGTTTAATTGCTGATTTATGCAAATTATCATCATCCTCTCAAATCGGGAGACCCGGAACTGCGCGGTCAGTTCCTACGAGTTACATTGGTCCCTTGCGAGGTGTTCGTGCCTCCTACGGGGTCGTTTGGGGGTTGGTTCGGGTTTTCACCCTTTGACGGCTTATTTTTTAGTCTAAGTGTGATTTTTAAAAATTATCATCATATTCACAAACCAGGAGACCCGGGACTATGCGGTCAGTTCCTACAAGTTACATTGGTTCCGTGCGAGGTGTTCGTGCCCCCTACGGGGTGGTTTGGGGCGTGGTTTGAGTTTTCACCTTTTGACAGCATGTTTTTAACTGAGTGTGATTTTTGCAAATTATCTTCATATTCTCAAATCGGGAGTCCCGGGACTAAGCGGTTAGTTCCTATAAGTTACATTGGTCTCGTGCAAGGTGTTTGTGCACCCTACGGGGTCGTTTGGGGGGTGGTTTGAGTTTTCAACCTTTAACGGCTTGTTTTTAAGTTTAAGTTTTGATTTTAATAAATTATCATCATACTCTCAAACCGGGAGACAATGCGGTCAGTTCCTACAAGTTACATTGGTCCCGTGCGAGGTGTTCGTGCCCCCTACGGGGTCGTTTGGGGGGTGGTTTGGGTTTTCACCCTTTGACGGCATGTTTTTATGTTTAAGTGCTGATTTATGCAAATTATCATCCTATTCAAATACCGAGAGACCGGGGACTACGCGGTCAGTTTCTACAAGTTACATTGGTCCCGTGCGAGGTGTTTGTGCCCCCTACGGGGTCAGTTTAAGTGTAGATTTTTGCAAATTATCATCATACTCTCAAACCGGGAGACTCGGGACTACGCGGTTAGTTCCTACAAGTTACATTGGTCCTGTGCGAGGTGTTCGTGCCTCCTACGGGGTCGTTTGGAGGTTGATTTGAGTTTTCACCCTTTGACGGCATGTTTTTAACTAAGTGTGATTTTTGCAAATTATCGTGATATTCTCAAATCGGGTGACCCAGGACTAAGCGGTCAGTTCCTACAAGTTACATTGGTCCCGTGCAAGGTGTTCGTTCCCCCTACGGGGTCGTTTGGGGGGTGGTTTGAGTTTTCACCCCTTAACGGTTTGTTTTTAAGTTTAAGTGATGATTTTTGTAAATTATCATCATACTCTTAAAACCAGGAGACTCGGGACTACGCCGTCAGTTCCTACAAGCTACATTGGTCCCGTTCGAGGTGTTCATGCTTCCTACGAGGTCATTTAGGGGTTGGTTTGGCCTTTCACCCTTTGACGGCTTATTTTTTAGTCTAACTATAATTTTTGCAAATTATCGTTATACTCTCAAATCGAGAGACCCGGGACTACGCGGTCAGTTCCTACAAGTTACATTTGTCCCGTGCAAGGTGTTCATGCCCCCTAAAAGGTCGTTTGGGGGGTGGTTTGGGTTTTCACCCTTTAACGGCATGTTTTTAACTTTAAGTGTTAATTTTTGACAATTATCGTCATACTCTCAAACCGGGACAGCCGGGACTACGCAGTCAGTTCCTAAAAGTTACATTGGTTCCGTGCGAGGTGTTCATGCCTCCTACGGGGTCGTTTGGGGGTTGGTTTGAGTTTTCACCCTTTGACGGCATATTTTTAACTAAGTGTGATTTTTGCCAATTATCGTCATATTCTCAAACCGGGAGATTCGGGACTACGCGGTCAGTTCCTAAAAGTTACAATGGTCCCATGCGAGGTGTTCGTGCCCCTCTGGGGTCGTTTGAGGGCTGGTTTGGGTTTTCACCCCTTAACGCCATATTTTCAAGTATAAGTGTTGATTTTTGAAAATTATCATCCTATTCACAAAACGAAAGCCACTGGACTACGCGGTCAGTTCCTACAAGTTACATTGGTCCCGTGCGAGGTGTTCGTGCCCCCTATGGGCTCGTTTGGGTGGTGGTTTGAGTTTTCACCCTCTAACGGCTTGTTTTTAAGTTTAGGTGTTGATTTTTACAAATTAACGTCATACTCTCAAACCGGGAGACCCGGGACAATGCGGTCAGTTCCTACAAGTTACATTGGTCCCGTGCGAGGTGTTCATGCCCCCTAAGGGGTCGTTTGGGGGGTGGTTTGGGTTTTCACCCTTTAACGGCATGTTTTTAAGTTAAAGTTTTGATTTTTGCAAATTATCATCCTATTCACATACCGAGAGACCCGGGACTACGCGGTCAGTTCCTACAAGTTACATTGGTCCCGTGCGAGGTGTTTGTGCCCCCTACGGGGTCGTTTGGTGGGTGGTTTGGGTTTTCACCCTTTAACGGCTTGTTTTTAAGTTTAAGTGCAGATTTTTGAAAATTATCATCATACTCTCAAATCGGGAGACTCGGGACTACGCGATCATTTCCTACAAGTTACATTGGTCCTATGCGAGGTGTTCGTGCCTCCTACGGGGTCGTTTGGGGGTTGATTTGAGATTTCACCCTTTGACGGCTTGTTTTTAACTAAGTGATGATTTTTGTAAATTATCGTCATAATCTCAAACCAGGAGACCCGGGACTACGCTGTCAGTTCCTATAAGCTACATTGGTCCCGTGCGAGGTGTTCGTGCCTCCTACGAGGTCGTTTAGGGGTTGGTTTGGCTTTTCACCCTTTGACGTCTTATTTTTTAGTCTAACTGTGATTTTTGCAAATTATCGTCATACTCTCAAACCGGGAGACCCGGGACAACGCTGTCAGTTCTTACAAGTTACATTTGTCCCGTGTGAGGTGTTCATGCCCCATACGAGGTGGTTTGGGTTTTCACCCTTTCACGGCATGTTTTTAAGTTTAAGTGTTAATTTTTTACAATTATCGTCATACTCTCAAACCGGGAGACCCGGTACTACGCAGTCAGTTCCAAAAAGTTACATTGGTCCCGTGCGAGGTGTTCATGCCTCCTACGGGGTCGTTTGGGGGTTGGTTTGAGTTTTCACACTTTGACGGCATGTTTTTAACTAAGTGTGATTTTTGCAAATTATCGTCATATTCTCAAACCGGGAGATTCGGGACTACGCGGTCAGTTCCTAAAAGTTACAATGGTCCCATACGAGGTGTTCGTGCCCCTACGGGGTCGTTTGAGGGCTGGTTTGAGTTTTCACCCCTTAACGGCATATTTTCAAGTTTAAGTGTTGATTTTTGAAAATTATCATCCTATTCACAAACCGAAATCCCTGGGACTACGCGGTCAGTTCCTACAAGTTACATTGGTCCCGTGCGAGGTGTTCGTGCCCCCTACGGGGTCGTTTGGGGGGTAGTTAGGGTTTTCACCCTTTAACGGCTTGTTTTTAAGTTTAAGTGATGATTTTCGAAAATTATCGTCATCCTCTCAAATCGGGAGACCAGGAACTACGCGGTCAGTTCCTACAAGTTACATTGGTCCCGTGCGAGGTGTTCGTGCCTCCTACTGGGTCATTTGGGGGTTGGTTCGAGTTTTCACCCTTTGACGACTTATTTTTTAGTCTAAGTGTGATTTTTTAAAATTATCGTCATATTCAACAACCAGGAGACCCGAGACTACGCGGTCAGTTCCTACAAGTTACATTGGTCCCGTGCGAGGTGTTCGTGCCTCCTACGGGGTGGTTTGGGCCGTGGTTTGGGTTTTCTCCCTTTAATGGCTACTTTTTAAGTTTAAGTGTTAAGTTTTGCAAATTATCGTCATACTCTCAAACCAGGAGACCCGGGACTACGCAGTCAGTTCCTATAAGTTACATTGGTCCCGTGCGAGGTGTTCGTGCCTCCTATGGGGTCGTTTGGGGGTTGGTTTGAGTTTTCACCTTTTGACGGCATGTTTTTAACTAAGTGTGATTTTTGCAAATTATCGTCATATTCTCAAATCGGGAGACCCGGGACTAAGCGGTCAGTTCCTATAAGTTACATTGGTCCCGTGCAAGGTGTTCGTGCCCCCCACGGGGTCGTTTGGGGGGTGGTTTGAGTTTTCACCCTTTAATGGCTTGTTTTTAAGTTTAAGTGTTGATTTTTACAAGTTATCGTCATACTCTCAAACCGGGAGACCCGGGACAACGCGGTCAGTTCCTACAAGTTACATTGGTCCCGTGCGAGGTGTTCGTGCCCCCTACGGGGTCGTTTGGGGGGTGGTTTGGGTTTTCACCCTTTAACGGCATGTTTTTAAGTTTAAGTGTTGATTTTTGCAAATTATCATCCTATTCACATACCGAGAGACCCGGGACTACGCGGTCAGTTCCTACAAGATACATTGGTCCCGTACGAGGTGTTTGTGCCCCCTACGGGGTCGTTTGGTGGGTAGTTTGGGTTTTCACCCTTTAACGGCTTGTTTTTAAGTTTAAGTGCACATTTTTGCAAATTATCATCATACTCTCAAATCGGGAGACTCGGGACTACGCGGTCAGTTCCTACAAGTTTCATTGGTCATGTGCGAGGTGTTCATGCCTCCTACGAGGTCGTTTGGGGGTTGATTTGAGTTTTCACCCTTTGACGGCATGTTTTTAACTAAGTGTGATTTTTGCAAATTATCGTTATATTCTCAAATCGGTAGACCCGGGACTAAGCGGTCAGTTCCTACCAGTTGCATTGGTCCCGTGCAAGGTTTTCGTGCCCCCTATGGGGTCGTTTGGGTGGTGGTTTGAGTTTTCACCCTTTAACGTTTTTTTTTAAGTTTAAGTGCTGATTTTTGTAAATTATCATCATACTCTCAAACCAGGAGACCCGGGACTACGCCGTCAGTTCCTAGAAGTTACATTGGTCCCGTGCGAGGTGTTCGTGCCTCCTACGAGGTTGTTTAGGGGTTGGTTTGGCTTTTCACCCTTTGACGGCTTGTTTTTTAGTTTAACTGTGATTTTTGCAAATTATCGTCAAACTCTCAAACCGGGAGACCCGGGACTACGCGGTCAGTTCCTATAAGTTACATTGGTCCCGGGCATGGTGTTCGTGCCTCCTATGGGGTCGTTTGGGGGTTGATTCGGGTTTTCACCCTTTGACGGCTTATTTTTAACAAAGTTTGATTTTTGCAAATTATTATCATATTCTCAAATCGGGAGACCCGGGACTACGCGGTCAGTTCCTACAAGTTACATTGGTCCCGTGCAAGGTGTTCGTGCCCCCTACGAGGTCGGTTGGGGGGTGGTTTGGGTTTTCACCCTTTAACGGCATGTTTTTAAGTTTAAGTGTTAATTTTTGACCATTATCGTCATACTCTCAAACCGGGACAGCCGGGACTACGCAGTCAGTTCCTAAAAGTTACATTGGTCCCGTGCGAGGTGTCCATGCCTCCTACGGGGTCGTTTGGGGGTTGGTTAGAGTTTTCACCCTTTGACGGCATGTTTTTAACTAAGTGTGATTTTTGCCAATTATCTTCATATTCTCAAACCGGGAGATTCGGGACTACGCGGTCAGTTCCTAAAAGTTACAATGGTCCCATGCGGGGTGTTCGTGCCCCTACGAGGTCGTTTGAGGGCTGGTTTGGGTTTTCACCCCTTAACGGCATATTTTCAAGTATAAGTGTTGATTTTTGAAAATTATCATCCTATTCACAAACCGAAAGCCCCTGGACTACGCGGTCAGTTCCTACAAGTTACATTGGTCCCGTGCGAGGTGTCCGTGCCCCCTACGGGGTCGTTTGGGGGGTGGTATGAGTTTTCACCCTCTAACGGCTTGTTTTTAAGTTTAAGTTTTGATTTTTACAAATTAACGTCATACTCTCAAACCGGGAGACCCGGGACAATGCGGTCAGTTCCTACAAGTTACATTGGTCCCGTGCGAGGTGTTCGTGCCCGCTACGGGGTCGTTTGGGGGGTGGTTTGGGTTTTCACCCTTTAACGGCATGTTTTTAAGTTAAAGTGTTGATTTTTGCAAATTATCATCCTATTCACATACCGAGAGACCCGGGATTACGCGATCAGTTCCTACAAGTTACATTGGTCCCGTGCGAGGTGTTTGTGCCCCCTACGGGGTGGTTTGGTGGGTGGTTTGGGTTTTCACCTTTTAACGGCTTGTTTTTAAGTTTAAGTGCAGATTTTTGCAAATTATCATCATACTCTCAAATCGGGACACTCGGGACTACGCGGTCAGTTCCTATAAGTTACATTGGTCCTGTGCGAGGTGTTCGTGCCTCCTACGGGGTCGTTTGGGGGTTGATTTGAGTTTTCACCCTTTGACGGAATGCTTTTAACTAAGTGTGATTTTTGCAAATTATTATCTTATTCTCAAATAGGGAGACTCGGGACTAAGCTGTCAGTCCCTACAAGTTACATTGGTCCCGTACAAGGTGTTCGTTCCACCTACGGGGTCGTTTGGGGGGTGGTTTGAGTTTTCACCCTTTAACGGTTTGTTTTTAAGTTTAAGTGCTGATTTTTGTAAATTATCATCATACTCTCAAACCGGGAGACTCGGGACTACGCGGTTAGTTCCTACAAGTTACATTGTTCCTGTGCGAGGTGTTCGTGCCTCCTACGGGATCGTTTGGGGGTTGGTTTGAGTTCTCACCCTTTCACGGCATGTTTTTAACTAAGCGTGATTTTTGCAAATTATCATCATATTCTCAAATCGGGAGACCCGGGACTAAGCGGTCAGTTCCTACAAGTTACATTCGTCCCGTGCAAGGTGCTCGTTCGCCTTACGGGGTCGTTTTGGGGGTGATTTGAGTTTTCACCCTTTAATGGTTTGTTATTAAGTTTAAGTGCTGATTTTTACAAATTATCATCATACTCTCAAACCAGGAGACCTAGGACTACGCCGTCAGTTCCTACAAGCTACAATCGTCCCGTGCGAGGTGTTCGTGCGTCCTACGGGGTCGTTTAGTGATTGGTTTGGGTTTTCACCATTTGACGGCTTATTTTTTAGCCTAACTGTGATTTTTGGAAATTATCGTCATACTCTCAAACCGGGAGACCCGGGACTACGCGGTCAGGTCCTACAAGTTACATTTGTCCCGTGCGAGGTGTTCGTGCCCCCTACGAGGTCGTTTGGGGGGTGGTTAGGGTTTTCACCCTTTAACGGCATGTTTTTATGTTTAAGTGTTTATTTTTGCATATCATCGTCCTATTCTGCAACCGGGAGACCTGGGACTACGAGGTCAGTTCCTACAATTTACATTGGTCCCGTATGAGGTGTTTGTGCCCCCTACGGGGTCGTTTGGGGGATGGTCTGGGTTTTCACCCTTTTAGTTTAAGTGCTACGGCTGATTTTTTCAAATTATCGTCATACTCTCAAATCGGGAGACCTGGGACTACGCGGTCACTTCCTATAAGTTACATTGGTCCCGGGCATGGTGTTCGTGCCTCCTATGGGGGTCGTTTGGGGGTTGATTCGGGTTTTCACCCTTTGACGGCTTATTTTTAACTAAGTTTGATTTTTGCAAATTATTATCATATTCTCAAATCGGGAGACCCGGGACTGCGCGATCAGTTCCTACAAGTAACATTGGTCCCGTGCGAGGTGTTCGTGCCCCCTACGAGGTCGTTTGGGGCATGGTCTTGATTTTCTCCCTTTAACGGCGTGTTTTTAAGTTTAAGTGCTGATTTTTGCAAATTATCATCATACTCTCAAATCGGGGGACCCGGGACTACGCGGTCAGTTCCTACAAGTTACATTGGTCCTATGCGAGGTGTTCGTGCCACCTACGGGGTCGTTTGGGGGTTGGTTCGGGTTTTCACCCTTTGACGGCTTGTTTTTAACTAAGTGTGATTTTTGCAAATTATCATCATATTCACAAACCGGGAGACTCGGTACTACGCGATTAGTTCCTACAAGTTTCATTGGTCCCGTGTGAGGTGTTCGTGCCCCCAACGAGGTCGTTTGTGGAGTGGTTTGTGTTTTCACCCTTTAACGGCATGTTTTTAATTTTAAGTGTTGATTTTTGCAAATTATCATCCTATTCACAAACCGAGAGACCCGGGACTACGCGGTCCATTCGAACAAGTTACATTGGTACCGTGCAAGGTGTTCGTGGCCCCTACGAAGTCGTTTGGGGATGTTGTTTGGGTTTTCTCCCTTTAACGGCATATTTTTAAGTTTAAGTGCTAATTTTTTTAAATTATCATCATACTCTGAAATCGGGAGACCCGAGACTACGCGGTCAGTTCCAATAAGTTATATTGGTCCCGTGCAACGTGTTCGTGCCCCCTACGGGGTCGTTTGGGGGGTGGTTTGGGTTTTCACCCATTAACGGCTTGTTTTTAATTTTAAGTGCAGATTTTTTCAAATTATCGTCATACTCTCAAATCGGAAGACTCGGGACTATGCAGTCAGTTCCTATAAGTTAAATTGGTCCCTTGCGAGGTGTTCGTGCCTCTTACGAGGTCGTTTGGGGGTTGGTTCGGGTTTTCACCCTTTAACGGCATATTTTCAAGTTTAAGTGTTGATTTTTGAAAATTATCATCCAATTCACAAGCCAAAAGCCACGGGACAAAGCGGTCAGTTCCTACAAGTTACATTGGTCCCGTGCGAGGTGTTCGTGCCCCCTACGGGGTCGTTTGGTGGGTGGTTTTGGATTTCACCCTTTAACTGCTTGTTTTTAAGTTTAATTGCTGATTTATGCAAATTATCATCATCCTCTCACATCGGGAGACCCGGAACTACGCGGTCAGTTCCTACAAGTTACATTGGTCCCTTGCGAGGTGTTCGTGCCTCCTACGGGGTCGTTTGGGTGTTGGTTCGGGTTTTCACCCTTTGACGGCTTATTTTTTAGTGTAAGTGTGATTTTTAAAAATTATCATCATATTCACAAACCAGGAGACCCGGGACTACGCGGTCAGTTCCTACAAGTTACATTGGTCCCGTGCGAGGTGTTCGTGCCCCCTACGAGGTGGTTTGGGGCGTGGTTTGGGTTTTCTCCCTTTAACGGCATGTTTTTAAGTTTAAGTGTTAATTTTTACAAATTATCATCATACTCTTAAGCCGGGAGACCCGTGACTATGCAGTCAGTTCCTATAAGTTACATTGGTCTCGTGCTAGGTGTTCGTGCCACTACAGGGTCGTTTGGGGGTTGGTTTGAGTTTTCACCTTTTGACAACATGTTTTTAACTGAGTGTGATTTTTGCAAATTATCTTCATATTCTCAAATTGGGAGTCCCGAGACTAAGCGGTTAGTTCCTATAAGTTACATTAGTCCCGTGCAAGGTGTTTGTGCCCCCTACGGGGTCGTTTGGGGGGTGGTTTGAGTTTTCACCCTTTAACGGCTTGTTTTTAAGTTTAAGTTTTGATTTTTACGAATTATCGGCATACTCTCATACCGGGAGACCGGGACAATGCGGTCAGTTCCTACAAGTTACATTGGTCCCGTGCGAGGTGTTCGTGCCCCCTACGGGGTCGTTTGGGGAGTGGTTTGGGTTTTCACCCTTTAACGGCATGTTTTTATGTTTAAGTGTTGATTTTTGCAAATTATCATCATATTCAAATACCGAGAGACCGGGGACTACGCGGTCAGTTCCTACAAGTTACATTGGTCCCGTACGAGGTGTTTGTGCCCCCTACGGGGTCGTTTGGGGGGTGGTTTTGGCTTTCACCCTTTAACGGCTTGTTTTTAAGTTTAAGTGTAGATTTTTACAAATTATCATCATACTCTCAAACCGGGAGACTCGGGACTACGCGGTCAGTTCCTACAAGTTACATTGGTCCTGTGCGAGGTGTTCGTGCCTCCTACGGGGTCGTTTGGAGGTTGATTTGAGTTTTCACCCTTAGACGGCATGTTTTTAACTAAGTGTGATTTTTGCAAATTATCATCATATTCTCAAACCGGGAGATTCGGGACTACGCGGTCAGTTCCTAAAACTTACAATGGTCCCATGCGAGGTGTTCGTTCCCCCTACGGGGTCGTTTGGGGGGTGGTTTGAGTTTTCACATTTTGACAGCATGTTTTTAACTGAGTGTGATTTTTTCAAATTATCTTCATATTCTCAAATCGGGTGACCCGGGACTAAGCGGTCAGTTCCTACAAGTTACATTGGTCGCGTGCAAGGTGTTTGTTTCCCCTACGGGGTCGTTTGGGGGGTGGTTTGAGTTTTCACCCTTTAACGGTTTGTTTTTAAGTTTAAGTGATGATTTTTGTAAATTATCGTCATACTCTTAAAACCAGGAGACCCGGGACTACGCCGTCTGTTCCTACAAGCTACATTGGTCCCGTGCGAGGTGTTCGTGCCTCCTACGAGGTCGTTTAGGGGTTGGTTTGGCTTTTCACCCTTTGACTGCTTATTTTTTAGTCTAACTGTGATTTTTACAAATTATCGTCATACTCTCAAACCGGGAGACCCGGGACTACGCGGTCAGTTCCTACAAGTTACATTTGTCCCGTGCAAGGTGTTCGTGCCCCCTACGAGTTCGTTTGGGAGGTGGTTTGGGTTTTCACCCTTTAACGGCATATTATTAAGTTTAAGTGTTAATTTTAGACAATTATCGTCATACTCTCAAACCGAGAGAGCCAGGACTATGCAGTCAGTTCCTAAAAGTTACATTGGTCCCATGCGAGGAGTTCATGCCTCCTACGGGGTCGTTCGGGGGTTGGTTTGAGTTTTCACCCTTTGACGGCATGTTTTTAACTAAGTGTGATTTTTGCAAATTATTGTCATATTCTCAAACCGGGAGATTCGGTACTACGCGGTCAGTTCCTAAAAGTTACAATGGTTCCATGCGAGGTGTTTGTGCCCCTACGGGGTCGTTTGAGGGCTGGTTTTGATTTTCACCCCTTAACGGCATATTTTCAAGTTTAAGTGTTGATTTTTGAAAATTATCATCCTATTCACAAACTGAAAGCCCCGGGACTACGCGGTCAGTTCCTACAAGTTACATTGGTCCCGTGCGAGGTGTTCGTGCCCCCTACGGGGTCATTTGGGGGGTGGTTTGAGTTTTCACCCTCTAACGGCTTCTTTTTAAGTTTAAGTCTTGATTTTTACAAATTAGCGTCATACTCTCAAACCGGGAGACCCCGGACAATGCGGTCAATTCCTACAAGTTACATTGGTCCCGTGCGAGGTGTTCGTGCCCCCTACGGGGTCGTTTGGGGGGTGGTTTGGGTTTTCACCCTTTAATGGCACGTTTTTAAGTTAAAGTGTTGATTTTTGCAAATTATCATCGTATTCACATATCGAGAGACCCGGGACTACGCGGTCAGTTCCTACAAGTTACATTGGTCCCGTGCGAGGTATTTGTGCCCCCTACGGGGTCGTTTGGTGGGTGGTTTGGGTTTTCACCCTTTAACGGCTTGTTTTTATGTTTAGGTGCAGATTTTTGCAAAATATCACAATACTCTCAAATCGGGACACTCGGGACTACGCGGTCAGTTCCTACAAGTTACATTGGTCCTGTGCGAGGTGTTCGTGCCTCCTACGGGGTCGTTTGGGGGTTGATTTGAGTTTTCACCCTTTGACGGCATGTTTTTAACTAAGTGTGATTTTTGCAAATTATCATCTTATTCTCAAATCGGGAGACTCGGGATTAAGCTATCAGTTCCTACAAGTTACATTGGTCCCGTGCAAGGTGTTCGTTCCCCCTACGGGGTCGTTTGGGGGGTGGTTTGAGTTTTCACCCTTTAACGGTTTGTTTTTAAGTTTAAGTGCTGATTTTTGTAAATTATTATCATACTCTCAAATCGGGAGACACGGGACAACAATGTCAGTTCCTACAAGTTACATTGGTGCTGTGCGAGGTGTACGTGCCTCCTACGGGGTTGTTTGGGGGTTGGTTTGAGTTCTCACCCTTTCACGGCATGTTTTTAACTAAGTGTGATTTTTGCAAATTATCATCATATTCTCAAATCGGGAGACCCGGGACTAAGCGGTCAGTTCCTACAAGTTACATTCGTCCCGTGCAAGGTGTTCGTTCGCCTTACAGGGTCGTTTGGGGGTTGATTTGAGTTTTCACCCTTTAACAGTTTGTTATTAAGTTTAAGTGCTGATTTTTACAAATTATCATCATACTCTCAAACCAGGAGATCTAGGACTAGGCCGTCAGTTCCTACAAGCTACAATCGTCCCGTGGGAGGTGTTCGTGCCTCCTACGGGGTCGTTTAGTGATTGGTTTGGGTTTTCACCATTTGACGGCTTATTTTTTAGTTCAACTGTGATTTTTGCAAATTATCTTCATACTCTCAAACCGGGAGACCCGGGACTATGCGGTCAGTTCCTACAAGTTACATTGGTCCCGTGCGAGGTGTTCGTGCCCCCTACGGGGACGTTTGGGGGGTGGTTTGAGTTTTCACCCTCTAACGGCTTGTTTTTAAGTTTAAGTGTTGATTTTTACAAATTAGCGTCATACTCTCAAATCGGGAGACCCGGGACAATGCGGTCAGTTCCTACAAGTTACATTGGTCCCGTGCGAGGTGTTCGAGCCCCCTACGGGGTCGTTTGGGGGGTGGTTTGGGTTTTCACCCTTTAACGGCATGTTTTTAAGTTAAAGTGTTGATTTTTGCAAATTATCATCCTATTCACATACCGAGAGACCCGGGATTACGCGGTCAGTTCCTACAAGTTACATTGGTCCAATGCGAGGTGTTTGTGCCCCCTACGGGGTCGTTTGGTGGGTGGTTTGGGTTTTCACCCTTTAACGGTTTGTTTTTATGTTTAAGTGAAGATTTTTGCAAAATATCATCATACTCTCAAATCGGGACACTCGGGACTACGCGGTCAGTTCCTACAAGTTACATTGCTCCTGTGCGAGGTGTTCGTGCCTCCTACGGGGTCGTTTGGGGGTTGATTTGAGTTTTCACCCTTTGACGGCATGTTTTTAACTAAGTGTGATTTTTGCAAATTATCATCTTATTCTCAAATCGGGAGACTCGGGACTAAGCTGTCAGTTCCTACAAGTTACATTGGTCTCGTGCAAGGTGTTCGTTCCCCCTACGGGGTCGTTTGGGGGGTGGTTTGAGTTTTCACCCTTTAACGGTTTGTTTTTAAGTTTAAGTGCTCATTTTTGTAAATTATTATCATACTCTCAAATCGGGAGACACGGGACAACAATGTCAGTTCCTACAAGTTACATTGGTCATGTGCGAGGTGTTCGTGCCTCCTACGGGGTTGTTTGGGGGTTGGTTTGAGTTCTCACCCTTTCACGGCATGTGTTTAACTAAGTGTGATTTTTGCAAATTATCATCATATTCTCAAATCGGGAGACCCGGGACTAAGCGATCAGTTCCTACAAGTTACATTCATCCCGTGCAAGGTGTTCGTTCGCCTCACGGGGTCGTTTGGGGGTTGATTTGAGTTTTCACCCTTTAACGATTTGTTATTAAGTTTAAGTGCTGATTTTTACAAATTATCATCATACTCTCAAACCAGGAGACCTAGGACTACGCCTTCAGTTCCTACAAGCTACAATCGTCCCGTGCGAGGTGTTCGTGCCTCCTACGGGGTCGTTTAGTGATTGGTTTGGGTTTTCACCATTTGACGGCTTATTTTTTAGTCCAACTGTGATTTTTGCAAATTATCTTCATACTCTCAAACCGGGAGACCCGGGACTACGCGGTCAGTTCCTACAAGTTACATTTGCCCCGTGCGAGGTGTTTGTGCCCCCTACGAGGTGGTTTGGGGGGTGGTTATTGTTTTCACCCTTTAACGACATGTTTTTAGGTTTAAGTATAGATTTTTGCATATCATCGTCCTATTCTGAAACCGGGAGACCTGGGACTACGAGGTCAGTTCCTACAATTTACATTGGTCACGTGCGAGGTGTCCGTGCTCCCTACGGGGGATGGTCTGGGTTTTCACCCTTTTAGTTTAAGTGCTACTGCTGATTTTTTTCAAATTATCGTCATACTCTCAAATCGGGAGACCCGAGACAACGCGGTCAGTTCCTATAAGTTACATTGGTCCCGGGCATGGTGTTCGTGCCTCCTATGGGGTCGTTTGGGGGTTGATTCGGGTTTTCACCCTTTGACGGCTTGTTTTTAACTAAGTTTGATTTTTGCAAATTAGTATCATATTCTCAAATCGGGAGACCCGGGACTGCGCGATCAGTTCCTACAAGTAACATTGGTCCCGTGCGAGGTGTTCATGCCCCCTACGAGGTCGTTTGGGGCATGGCCTGGATTTTCTCCCTTTAACGGCGTGTTTTTAAGTTTAAGTGTTGATTTGTGCAAATTATCATCATACTCTCAAATCGGGGGACCCGGGACTACGTGGTCAGTTCCTACAAGTTACATTGGTCATGTGCGAGGTGTTCGTGCCTCCTACGGGGTCGTTTGGGGGTTGGTTCGGGTTTTCACCCTTTGACGGCTTGTTTTTAACTAAGTGTGATTTTTTCAAATTATCATCATATTCTCAAACCGGGAGACTCGGTACAACGCGATCAGTTCCTACAAGTTTCATTGGTCCCGTGTGAGGTGTCCGTGCCCCCAATGAGGTCGTTTGGGGAGTGGTTTGGGTTTTCTCCGTTTAACGGCATGTTTTTATGTTTAAGTGTTGAATTTTGCAAATTATCATCATACTCTCAAATCGGGAGACCCGAGACTACGCGGTCCGTTCGAACAAGTTACATTGGTATCGTGCGAGGTGTTCGTTCCCCCTACGGGGTCGTTTGGGGGATGGTTTGGGTTTTCACCCTTTAACGGCTTGTTTTTAAGTTTAAGTGATGATTTATGCACATTATCATCATACTCTCAAATCGGGAAACCCGGGACTACACGGTCAGTTCCTATAAGTTAAATTGGTCCCGTGCGAGGTGTTCGTGCCTCCTACGAAGTCGTTTGGGCGTTGGTTCGGGTTTTCACCCTTTAACGGCTTGTTTTTTAGTCTAACTGTGATTTTTGTAAATTATCGACAGACTCTCCAACCGGGAGACCCGAAACTACGCGGTCAGTTCCTTCAACTTACATTGGTCCCGTGCGAGGTGTTCGTGCCCCCCCTACGAGGTCTTTTGGGGGGTGGTTTTTATTTTCACCCTTTAACGGCATGTTTTTAAGTTTAACTGTTGATTTTTGCAAATTATCGTCCTGTTGACAAACTGAGAGACCCGGACTACGCGGTCAGTTCCTATAAGTTACATTAGTCCCGTGCGAGGTGATCGTGCCCCCTACGGGGTTGTTTGGGTGGTGGTTTGGGTTTTCACCTTTTATCGGCTTGTTTTTAAGTTTAAGTGCTGATTTTTGTAAATTATCATCATACTCTCAAATCGGGAGACCTGGAACTGACCAGTCAGTTGCTACAAGTTACATTTGTCCCGTGCGAGGTGTTCGTGACTCCTAAGGGGTCGTTTGGCGGTTGGTTCGGGTTTTCACCCTTTGACGGCTTATTTTTTTGTCTAATTGTGATTTTTCCAAATTATCGTCATATTCACAAACTAGGAGACCCGGGACTACGCGGTCAGTTCCTACAAGTTACATTGGTCCCGTGTGAGGTGTTCGTGCCCCCTATGGGGTGGTTTGGGGGGTGGTTTGGGTTTTCACCATTTAACGGCATGTTTTTAAGTTAAAGTGTTAATTTTTACAAATTATCATCATACTCTCAAACTGGGAGACCCGGGGCTACGCAGTCAGTTCCAATAAGTTACATTGGTCCCGTGTGAGGTGTTCGTGCCTCCTACGGGGTCGTTTGGGGGTTGGTTTCAGTTTTCACCCTTTGACCGCATGTTTTTATGTTTAAGTGTTGATTTTTTCAAATTATCATCCTATTCACAAATCGAGAGACCAGGGACTACGCGATTAGTTCCTACAAGTTACATTGGTCCCGTGCGAGGTGTTTGTTCCCCCTAAGGGGTCATTTGGGGGGTGGTTTGGGGTTTCACCCTTTAACGGCTTATTTTTAAGTTTAAGTGCAGCTTTTGCAAATTATCATCGTACTCTCAAACCGGGAGACTCGGGACTATGCGGTCAGTTCCTACAAGTTACATTGGTCCTGTCCGAGGTGTGCGTGCCTCCTACGGGGTCGTTTGGGGGTTGATTGGAGTTTTCACCCTTTGACGGCATGTTTTTAACTAAGTGTGATTTTTGCAAATTATCTTCATATTCTCAAATCGGGAGACCCGAGACTAAACGGTCAGTTCCTACAAGTTACATTGGTCCCGTGCAAGGTGTTCGTGCCCCCTACGGGGTCGTTTGGGGGGTGGTTTGAGTTTTCACCCTTTAACGGTTTGTTTTTAAGTTTAAGTGATGATTTGTGTAAATTATCATCATACTCTCAAACCAGGAGACCCGGGACTACGCCGGCAGTTCCTACAAGCTACATTGGTCCCGTGCGAGGTGTTCGTGCCTCCTACGAGGTCGTTTAGGGGTTGGTTTGGCTTTTCACCCTTTGACGACTTATTTTTTAGTCTAACAGTGATTTTTCCAAATTATCGTCATACTCTCAAACCGGGAGACCCGGGACTACGCGGTCAGTTCCTACAAGTTACATTTGTCCCGTGCGAGGTGTTCGTGCCCCCTACGAGGTCGTTTGGGGGGTGGTTTGGGTTTTCACCCTTTAATGGCATGTTTTTAAGTTTAAGTGTTAATTTTTGACAATTATCGTCACACTCTCAAACTGGGAGACTCAGGACTACGCAGTCTGTTCCTAAAAGTTACATTGGTCCCGTGCGAGGTGTTCATGCATCCTACGTGGTCGTTTGGGGGTTGGTTTGAGTTTTCACCCTTTGACGGCATGTTTTTAACTAAGTGTGATTTTTGCAAATTATCGTCATATTCTCATACCGGGAGACTCGGGACTACGCGATCAGTTCCTAAAAGTTACAATGGTCCCATGCGAGGTGTTCGTGCCCCTACGGGGTCGTTTGAGGGCTGGTTTGAGTTTTCACCCCTTAACGGCATATTTTCAAGTTTAAGTGTTGATTTTTGAAAATTATCTTCCCATTCAGAAACCGAAAGCCCCGAGACTACGCGGTCAGTTCCTACAAGTTACATTGGTCCCGTGCGAGGTGTTCGTGCCCCCTACGGGGTCGTTTGTGGGGTGGTTTGGGTTTTCACCCTTTAACCGCTTGTTTTTAAGTTTAAGTGCTGATTTTTGCAAATTATCATCATCCTCTCAAATCGGGAGTCCCGGAACTACGCGGTCAGTTCCTACAAGTTACATTGGTCCCGTGTGAGGTGTTGTTGCCTCCTACGGGGTCGTTTGGGGGTTAGTTCTGGTTTTCACCATTTGACGACTTATGTTTTAGTCTAAGTGTGATTTTTAAAAATTATCGTCATATTCACAAACCAGGAGACCCGGGACTACGCGGTCAGTTCCTACAAGTTACATTGTTCCCGTGTGAGGTGTTCATGCCCCCTACGGGGTGGTTTGGGGCGTGGTTTGGGTTTTCTCCCTTTAATGGCATGTTTTTAAGTTTATGTGTTAATTTTTGCAAATTATCGTCATTCTCTCAAATCGGGAAACCCTAGACTACGCAGTCAGTTCCAATAAGTTACATTGGTCCCGTTCGAGGTGTTCGTGCCTCCTACGGGGTCGTTTGGGGGTTGGTTTGAGTTTTCACCTTTTGACGGCATGTTTTTAACTAAGTGTGATTCTTACAAATTATCGTCATATTCTCTAATCGGGAGACCCGGGACTAAGCGGTTAGTTCCTATAAGTTACATTGGTCCCGTGCAAGGTGTTCGTTCCCCCTACGGGGTCGTTTGGGCGGTGGTTTGAGTTTTCCCCCTCTAACAATTTGTTTTTAAGTTTAAGTGTTGATTTTTACAAATTAGCGTCATACTCTCAATCCGGGAGACCCGGGACCATGCGGTCAGTTCCTACAACTTACATTGTCCCTTGCGAGGTGGTCGTGCCCCCTACGGAGTCATTTGGGGGGTGGTTTGGGTTTTCACCCTTTAACGGCATGTTTTTAAGTTAAAGTGTAGATTTTTGTAAATTATCATCCTATTCATATACTGAGAGACCCGGGACTACGCGGCCAGTTCCTACAAGTTACATTGGTCCCGTTCGAGGTGTTTGTGCCCCCTACGGGGTCGTTTGGTGGGTGGTTTATGTTTTCACCCTTTAACTGCTTGTTTTTAAGTTTAAGTGCAGATTTTTGCAAATTATCATCATACTCTCAAATCGGGAGACTAGGGACTACGCGGTCAGTTCCTACAAGTTACATTGGTCCTGTGCGAGGTGTACGTGCCTCCTACGGGGTCGTTTGGGTGTTGATTTAAGTTTTCATCCTTTGACGGCATATTTTTAACTAAGTGTGATTTTTGCAAATTATCGTCATATTCTCAAATCGGGAGACTCGGGACTAAGCGATCAGTTCTTACAAGTTACATTGGTCCCGTGCAAGGTGTTCGTTCCCCCTACGGGGTCATTTGGGGGGTGGTTTGAGTTTTCACCCTTTAACGGTTTGTTTTTAAGTTTAAGTGCTGATTTTTGTAAATTATCATCATACTCTCAAACCAGGAGACCCGGAACTACGCCGTTAGTTCCTACAAGTTACATTGGTCCCGTGCGAGGTGTTCGTGCCTCCTACGAGGTTGTTTAGCGGTTGGTTTGGCTTTTCACCCTTTGACGGCTTGTTTTTTAGTCTAACTGTGATTTTTGCAAATTATCGTCATACTCTCAAACCGGGAGACCTGGGACTACGCGGTCAGTTCCTACAAGTTACATTGGTTCCGTCCGAGGTGTTCATGCCTCCAACGGGGTCGTTTGGGGGTTGGTTTGAGTTTTCACCCTTTGACGACATATTTTTAACTAAGTGTGATTTTTGCAAATTATCGTCATATTCTCAAACCGGGAGATTCGGGACTACGCGGTCAGTTCCTAAAAGTTACAATGGTCCCATGCGAGGTGTTCGTGCCCCTACGGGGTCGTTTGAGGGCTGGTTTGGGTTTTCACCCCTTAACGGCATATTTTCAAGTTTAAGAGTTGATTTTTGAAAATTATCATCCTATTCACAAACCGAAAGCCCCGGGACTACGCGATCAGTTCCTACAAGTTACATTGGTCCCGTGCGAGGTGTTCGTGCCCCCTAAGGGTCGTTTGGGGGGTGGTTTGGGTTTTCACCCTGTAACGGCTTGTTTTTAAGTTTAAGTGCTGATTTTTGCAAATTATCATCATACTCTCAAATCGGGAGAACCGAAACTACGCGATCAGTTCCTACAAGTTACATTGGTCCCGTGCGAGGTGTTCGTGCCTCCTACGGGGTCGTTTGGGGGTTGGTTCGGGTTTTCACCCTTTGACGGCTTATTTTTTAGTCTAAACGTGATTTTTTAAAATTATCATCATATTCACAAACCAGGAGACCCGGGACTACGCGATCAGTTCCTACAAGTAACATTGGTCCCGTGCGAGGTGTTCGTGCCTCCTACGGGGTGGTTTGGAGCGTGGTTTGGGTTTTCACCCTTTAACGGCATGTTTTTAAGTTTAAGTGTTAATTTTTGCAAATTATCATCATACTCTCAAATCGGGACACCCGGGACTACGCAGTCAGTTCCTATAAGTAACATTGGTCCCCTGCGAGGTGTTCGTGCCTCCTACGGGGTCGTTTTGGGGATTGGTTTGAGTTTTCACCGTTTGACGGCATGTTTTTAACTGAGTGTGATTTTTGCTAATTATCGTCATATTCTCAAACCGGGAGGTTCGGGACTACGCGATCAGTTACTAAAAGTTACAATGGTCATGTGCAAGGTGTTTGTGCCCCCTACGGGGTCGTTTGGGGGGTGGTTTGGGTTTTCACCCTTTAACGGCTTGTTTTTAAGTTTAAGTGTAGATTTTTGCAAATTATCATCATACTCTCAAACCGGGAGACTCGGGACTACGCGGTCAGTTCCTACAAGTTACATTGGTCCTGTGCGAGGTGTTCGTGCCTCCTACGGGGTCGTTTCGGGGTTAGTTTGAGTTCTCACTCTTTGACGGCATATTTTTAACTAAGTGTGATTTTTGCAAATTATCATCATATTCTCAAATCGGGAGACCCGAGACTAAGCGGTGAGTTCCTACAAGTTACATTCGTCCCGTGCAAGGTGTTCGTTCCCCTTATGGTGTCGTTTGGGGGGTGGTTTGAGTTTTCACCCTTTAACGGTTTTTTATTAGGTTTTCGTGCTGATTTTTACAAATTATCATCATGCTCTCAAACCAGGAGACCTAGGACTACGCCGTCAGTTCCTACAAGCTACATTGGTCCCGTACGAGGTGTTCGTGCCTCCTACGGGGTCGTTTAGGGATTGGTTTGGGTTTTCACCATTTGACGGCTTATTTTTTAGTCTAACTGTGATTTTTGGAAATTATCGTCATACTCTCAAACCGGGAGACCCGGGACTACGCGGTCAGTTCCTACAAGTTACATATTTCCCGTGCGAGGTGTCCGTGCCCCCTACGAGGTCGTTTTGGGGGGTGGTTTGGGTTTTCACCCTTTAACGGCATGTTTTTAAGTTTAAGTGTTGATTTTTTCATATCATCGTCCTATTCAGAAACTGGGAGACCTGGAACTACGAGGTCAGTTCCTACAATTTACATTGGTCCCGTGCGAGGTGTCTGTGCCCCCTTCGGGGTCGTTTGGGGGATGGTCTGGGTTTTCACCCTTTAAGTTTAAGTGCTAGTGCTGATTTTTGCAAATTATCGTCATACTCTCAAATCGGGAGACCCGGGAATACGCGGTTAGTTCCTATAAGTTACATTGGTCCGGGCATGGTGTTCGTGCCTCCTATGGGGTCGTTTGGGAGTTAATTCGGGTTTTCACCCTTTGACGGCTTGTTTTTAACTAAGTGTGATTTTTGCAAATTATCATCATATTCTGAAACCGGGAGACTCGGTACTACACGATTAGTTCCTACAAGTTTCATTGGTCCCGTGTGAGGTGTTCGTGCCCCCAACGAGGTCGTTTGGGGAGTGGTTTGTGTTTTCACCCTTTAACGGCATGTTTTTAAGTTTAAGTGTTGATTTTTGCAAATTATCATCCTATTCACCAACCGAGAGACCCGGGACGACGCGGTCCGTTCGAACAAGTAACATTGGTACCGTGCGAGGTGTTCGTGCCCCCGACGGGGTCGTTTGGGGGGTGGTTTGGGTTTTCAGCCTTTAACGGCTTGTTTTTAAGTTTAAGTAATGATTTATGCAAATTATCATCATTCTCTCAAATCGAGAAACTCGGGACTACACGGTCAGTTCCTACAAGTTACATTTGTCCCGTGCGAGGTGTTCGTGCCTCCTACGGTGTCGTTTGGGGGGTGGTTTGGGTTTTCACCCTTTAACGGCTTGTTTTTAAGTTTAAGTGCTGATTTTTGCAAATTATCATCATACTCACAAATCGGAAGACTCGGGACTACGCGGTCAGTTCCTACAAGTTAAATTGGTCCCGTGCGAGGTGTTCGTGCCTCCTACAAGGTCGTTTGGGGGTTGGTTCAGGTTTTCACCCTTTAACGACTTGTTTTTTAGTCTAACTGTGATTTTTGTAAATTATCGACAGACTCTCAAACCGGGAGACCCGGGACTACGCGGACAGTTCCTTCAACTTACATTGGTCCCGTGCGAGGTGTTCGTGCCCCCCTACGAGGTCTTTTGGGGGTTGGTTTTCATTTTCACCCTTTAACGGCATGTTTTTAAGTTTAATTGTTGTTTTTGCAAATTATCGTCCTATTGACAAACCGAGAGACCCGGACTACGCGGTCAGTTCCTATAAGTTACATTGGTCCTGTACGAGGTGATCGTACCCCCTACGGGGTCATTTGGGTGGTGGTTTGGGTTTTCCCCCTTTAACGGCTTGTTTTTAAGTTTAAGTGCGGATTTTTGTAAATTATCATCATACTCTCAAATCGGGAGACCCGGAACTGTGCAGTCAGTTGCTACAAGTTACATTTGTCCCGTACGAGGTGTTCGTGACTCCTACGGGGTCTTTTGGGGGTTGGTTCGGGTTTTCACCCTTTGACGGCTTATTTTTTGTCTAATTGTGATTTTTCCAAATTATCGTAATATTCACAAACTAGGAGACCCGGGACTATGCGGTCAGTTCCTACAAGTTACATTGGTCCCGTGTGAGGTGTTCGTGCCCCCTATGGGGTGGTTTGGGGGGTGGTTTGGGTTTTCACCCTTTAACGGCATGTTTTTAAGTTAAAGTGTTAATTTTTACAAATTATCGTCATACTCTCAAACCGGGAGACTCAGGACAACGCAGCCAGTTCCTATAAGTTACGTTGGTCCTGTGTGAGGTGTTCGTGCCTCCTACGGGGTCGTTTGGGGGTTGGTTTGATTTTTTACCCTTTGACGGCATGTTTTTTTGTTTAAGTGTTGATTTTTGCAAATTATCATCCTATTCACAAATCGAGAGACCGGGGACTACGCGGTCAGTTCCTACCAGTTACATTGGTCCCGTGCGAGGTGTTTGTTCCCCCTACGGGGTCATTTGGGGGGTGGTTTGGGGTTTCACCCTTAAACCGCTTGTTTTTAAGTTTAAGTGCAGATTTTTGTAAATTATCATCATACTCTCAAACCGGGAGACTCAGGACTACGCGGTCAGTTCCTACAAGTTACATTGGTCATGTGCGAGGTGTTCGTACCTCCTACGGGGTCGTTTAGGGGTTGATTGGAGTTTTCACCCTTTGACGGCATGTTTTTAACTTAGTGTGTTTTTTTGCAAATTATCGTCATATTCTTAAATCGGGAGACCCGAGACTAAGCGGTCAGTTCCTACAAGTTACATTGGTCCCGTACAAGGTGTTTGTTCCCCATACGGGGTCGTTTGGGGGGTGGTTTGAGTTTTCATCCTTTAACGATTTGTTTTTAAGTTTAAGTGCTAATTTTTTCAAATTATCGTCACACTCTCAAACCAGGAGACCCGGGACTACGCCGTCAGTTTCTACAAGCTACATTGGTCCGGTGCGAGGTGTTCGTGCCTCCTATGGGGTCATTTAGGGATTGGTTTGGGTTTTCACCCTTTGACAGCTTATTTTTTTTGTCTAACTGTGATTTTTCAAAGTATCGTCATACTCTCAAATCGGGAGGCCCGGGACTACGCGGACAGTTCCTACAAGTTACATTTGTCCCGTGCGAGGTGTTCGTTCCCCCTACGAGGTCGTTTGGGGGGTGGTTTGGGTTTTCACCCTTCAACGACATGTTTTTAAGTTTAAGTATTAATTTTTGTATATCATCATCCTATTCAGAAATCGGGAGACCTGGGACTATGCGGTCAGTTCCTACAAGTTACATTGGTCCCGTGTGAGGTGTTCATGCCTCCTACGGGGTCGTTTGGGGGTTGGTTAGAGTTTTCACCCTTTGACGGCATTTTTTAACTAAGTGTGATTTTTGCAAATTATCGTCATATTCTAAAACCGGGAGATTTGGGACTACGCGGTCAGTTCCTAAAAGTTACAATGGTCCCATGCGAGGTGTTCGTGCCCCTACGGGGTCGTTATAGGGTTGGTTTCAGTTTTCACCCCTTAACGGCATATTTTCAAGTTTAAGTGTTGATTTTTAAAAATTATCATACTATTCACAAACCGAAAGCCCCGGGACTACGCGGTCAGTTCCTACAAGTTACATTTGTCCCGTGCGAGGTGTTCGTACATCCTACGGGGTCGTTTGGGGGTTGGTTCGGGTTTTCACCCTTTGACGGCTTGTTTTTAACTAAGTGTGATTTTTGCAAATTATCATCATATTCTCAAATCGAGAGACTCGGTACTACGCGATCAGTTCCTACAAGTTACATTGGTCCCGTGCGAGGTGTTTGTGCCCCCTACGGGGTCGTTTGGGCGGTGGTTTGGGTTTTCACCCTTTAACGGCTTGTTTTTACGTTTAAGTGATGATTTTTGCAAATTATCGTCATACTCTCAAATTGGGAGAGTCGGGACTACGCGGTCAGTTCCTACAAGTTACATTTGTCCCGTGCGAGGGGTTCAAGCCTCCTACGGGGTCATTTGGGCGTTGGTTCGGGTTTTCACCCTTTGACGGCTTATTTTTTAGTCTAAGTGTGATTTATGAATATTATCATCAGATTCACAAACCAGGAGACCCGGGATTACGTGGTCAGTTCCTACAAGTTACATTGGTCCCGTGCGAGGTGTTTGTGCCCCCTACGAGGTCGTTTGGGGCGTGGTTTGGATTTTCACCCTTTAACGGCATGTTTGTAAGTTTAAGTGTTGACTTTTGCAAATTATCATCCTATTTACAAACTGGGAGACGCGGGACTACGCGGTCAGTTCCAACAAGTTACATTGGTCCCGTGCAAGGTGTTTGTGCCTCCTACGAGGTCGTTTGGGTTTTCTCCCTCTAACGACATGTTTTTAAGTTTAAGTGTTGACTTTTGCAAATTATCGTCATACTCTCAAACTGGGAGATCCGGGACTACGCGGTCAGTTCCTATAAGTTACATTGGTCCCGTGCGAGGTGTTCTTGCCTCCGACGGGGTCGTTTGGGGAGTGGTTTGGGTTTTCACCCTTTGACGGCTTGTTTTTAACTAAGTGTGATTTTTGCAAATTAGCGTCATATTCTCAAACCGGGAGACTCGGGAGAATGTGATCAGTTCCTACAAGTTACATTGGTCCCGTGCGAGGTGTTCGTGCCCCCTACGAGGTCGTTTGGTGCGTGGTTTGGGTTTTCACCCTTTAACGACATGTTTTAAGGTTTAAGCGTTGATTTTTGCAAATTATTGTCCTATTCACAAATCGGGAGACCCGGGACTACGCTGACAGTTCCAACAAGTTACATTGGTCCCGTGCGAGGTGTCCGTGCCCCCTAGTGGGTCGTTTGGGGGGTGGTTTGGGTTTTCACCCTTTAACAGCTTGTTTTTAAGTTTAAGTGCTGATTTTTGAAAATTATCGTCATACTCTCAAATCGGGAGACCCGGGACTACGCGGTCAATTCCTACAAGTTACATTGGTCCCGTGCGAGGTGTTCGTGCCTCCTACAGGGTCGTTTGGGGGTTGGTTCGGGTTTTCACCCTTTGACGGCTTGTTTTTTACTATGGGTGATTTTTGCAAATTATCATCATATTATCAAATCGGGAGACTCTGTACTACGCGATCAGTTCCGGCAAGTTACATTGGTCCCGTGCAAGGTGTTTGTGCCTCCTACGGGGTTGGTTTGAGTTTTCACCCTTTGACGGCATGTTTTTAAGTAAGTGTGATTTTTGCAAATTATCGTCATATTCTCGAACCGAGAGTTCGGGGCTACGCGGTCAGTTACTAAAAGTTACAATGGTCCCGTGCGAGGTGTTTGTTCCCCCTACGGGGTCGTTTGAGGGATGGTTTGGGTTTTCACCCTTTAACGGCATATTTTCAAGTTTAAGTGTTGATTTTGGCAAATTATCATCCTATTCTCAAACCGAGAGACCCGGGACTACGCGGTCAGTTTCTACAAGTTACATTGGTCCCATGCGAGGTGTTCGTGCCCCCTACGGGGTCGTTTGGGGGGTGGTTTGGGTTTTCACCCTTTAACGGCTTGTTTTTAAGTTTAAGTACAGATTTTTGCAAATTATCGTCATACTCTCAAATCGGGAGACCCGAGACTACGCGGTCAGTTCCTATAAGTTACAGTGGTCCCGTACGAGGTGTTCGTGCCTCCTACAGGGTCGTTTGGGTGTTGGTTCGGGTTTTCACCCTTTGACGGCTTGTTTTTAACTATGTGTGATTTTTGGCAAATTATCATCATATTATCAAACTGGGAGACTCCGTACTACGCGATCAGTTCCTGCAAGTTACATTGGTCCCGTGCAAGGTGTTTGTGCCTCCTATGGGGTTGGTTTCAATTTTCACCCTTCAACGGCATGTTTTTAACTAAGTGTGATTTTTGCAAATTATCGTCATATTCTCGAACCGTGAGATTCGGGACTACGCGGTCAGTTACTAAAAGTTACAATGGTCCCGTGCGAGGTGTTTGTACCCCCTACGGGGTTGTTTGAGGGCTGGTTTGGGTTTTCACCCTTTAACAGCATATTTTCAAGTTTAAGTATTGATTTTGGCAAATTATCATCCTAGTCTCAAACCGAGAGACCCGGGACTACGCGGTCAGTTCCTACAAGTTACATTGGTCCCATGCGAGGTGTTCGTGCCCCCTACGGGGTCGTTTGGTGGGTGGTTTGGGTTTTCACCCTTTAACGGCTTTTTTTTAAGTTTAAGTGCAGATTTTTGCAAATTATCGTCATACCCTCAAATCGGGAGATCCGGGACTACGCGGTCAGTTCCTACAAGTTACAGTGGTCCCGTACGAGGTGTTCGTGCCTCCTACAGGGTCGTTTGGGGGTCGGTTTGGTTTTTCACCCTTTGACGGCTTATATTTTAGTCTAAGTGTGATTTTTGCAAATTATCGTCATATTCACAATCCAGGAGACCCGGGACTACGCGGTCAGTTCCTACAAGTTACATTCGTCCCGTGCAAGGTGTTCGTTCCCCTTATGGTGTCGTTTGGGTGGTGGTTTGGGTTTTCACCCTTTAACGGTTTTTTATTAGGTTTTCGTGCTGATTTTTACAAATTATCATCATGCTCTCAAACCAGGAGACCTAGGACTACGCCGTCAGTTCCTACAAGCTACATTGGTCCCGTACGAGGTGTTCGTGCCTCCTACGGGGTCGTTTAGGGATTGGTTTGGGTTTTCACCATTTGACGGCTTATTTTTTAGTCTAACTGTGATTTTTGGAAATTATCGTCATACTCTCAAACCGGGAGACCCGGGACTACGCGGTCAGTTCCTACAAGTTACATATTTCCCGTGCGAGGTGTCCGTGCCCCCTACGAGGTCGTTTTGGGGGGTGGTTTGGGTTTTCACCCTTTAACGGCATGTTTTTAAGTTTAAGTGTTGATTTTTTCATATCATCGTCCTATTCAGAAACTGGGAGACCTGGAACTACGAGGTCAGTTCCTACAATTTACATTGGTCCCGTGCGAGGTGTCTGTGCCCCCTTCGGGGTCGTTTGGGGGATGGTCTGGGTTTTCACCCTTTAAGTTTAAGTGCTAGTGCTGATTTTTGCAAATTATCGTCATACTCTCAAATCGGGAGACCCGGGAATACGCGGTTAGTTCCTATAAGTTACATTGGTCCGGGCATGGTGTTCGTGCCTCCTATGGGGTCGTTTGGGAGTTAATTCGGGTTTTCACCCTTTGACGGCTTGTTTTTAACTAAGTGTGATTTTTGCAAATTATCATCATATTCTGAAACCGGGAGACTCGGTACTACACGATTAGTTCCTACAAGTTTCATTGGTCCCGTGTGAGGTGTTCGTGCCCCCAACGAGGTCGTTTGGGGAGTGGTTTGTGTTTTCACCCTTTAACGGCATGTTTTTAAGTTTAAGTGTTGATTTTTGCAAATTATCATCCTATTCACCAACCGAGAGACCCGGGACGACGCGGTCCGTTCGAACAAGTAACATTGGTACCGTGCGAGGTGTTCGTGCCCCCGACGGGGTCGTTTGGGGGGTGGTTTGGGTTTTCAGCCTTTAACGGCTTGTTTTTAAGTTTAAGTAATGATTTATGCAAATTATCATCATTCTCTCAAATCGAGAAACTCGGGACTACACGGTCAGTTCCTACAAGTTACATTTGTCCCGTTCGAGGTGTTCGTGCCTCCTACGGTGTCGTTTGGGGGGTGGTTTGGGTTTTCACCCTTTAACGGCTTGTTTTTAAGTTTAAGTGCTGATTTTTGCAAATTATCATCATACTCACAAATCGGAAGACTCGGGACTACGCGGTCAGTTCCTACAAGTTAAATTGGTCCCGTGCGAGGTGTTCGTGCCTCCTACAAGGTCGTTTGGGGGTTGGTTCAGGTTTTCACCCTTTAACGACTTGTTTTTTAGTCTAACTGTGATTTTTGTAAATTATCGACAGACTCTCAAACCGGGAGACCCGGGACTACGCGGACAGTTCCTTCAACTTACATTGGTCCCGTGCGAGGTGTTCGTGCCCCCCTACGAGGTCTTTTGGGGGTTGGTTTTCATTTTCACCCTTTAACGGCATGTTTTTAAGTTTAATTGTTGTTTTTGCAAATTATCGTCCTATTGACAAACCGAGAGACCCGGACTACGCGGTCAGTTCCTATAAGTTACATTGGTCCTGTACGAGGTGATCGTACCCCCTACGGGGTCATTTGGGTGGTGGTTTGGGTTTTCCCCCTTTAACGGCTTGTTTTTAAGTTTAAGTGCGGATTTTTGTAAATTATCATCATACTCTCAAATCGGGAGACCCGGAACTGTGCAGTCAGTTGCTACAAGTTACATTTGTCCCGTGCGAGGTGTTCGTGACTCCTACGGGGTCTTTTGGGGGTTGGTTCGGGTTTTCACCCTTTGACGGCTTATTTTTTGTCTAATTGTGATTTTTCCAAATTATCGTAATATTCACAAACTAGGAGACCCGGGACTATGCGGTCAGTTCCTACAAGTTACATTGGTCCCGTGTGAGGTGTTCGTGCCCCCTATGGGGTGGTTTGGGGGGTGGTTTGGGTTTTCACCCTTTAACGGCATGTTTTTAAGTTAAAGTGTTAATTTTTACAAATTATCGTCATACTCTCAAACCGGGAGACTCAGGACAACGCAGCCAGTTCCTATAAGTTACGTTGGTCCTGTGTGAGGTGTTCGTGCCTCCTACGGGGTCGTTTGGGGGTTGGTTTGATTTTTTACCCTTTGACGGCATGTTTTTTTGTTTAAGTGTTGATTTTTGCAAATTATCATCCTATTCACAAATCGAGAGACCGGGGACTACGCGGTCAGTTCCTACCAGTTACATTGGTCCCGTGCGAGGTGTTTGTTCCCCCTACGGGGTCATTTGGGGGGTGGTTTGGGGTTTCACCCTTAAACCGCTTGTTTTTAAGTTTAAGTGCAGATTTTTGTA
This sequence comes from Sambucus nigra, assembly GCA_949130495.1. Taxonomy (NCBI): domain Eukaryota; kingdom Viridiplantae; phylum Streptophyta; class Magnoliopsida; order Dipsacales; family Adoxaceae; genus Sambucus; species Sambucus nigra. The sequence goes on along the minus strand of OX422210.1, from coordinate 74,038,224 downwards.
AATTATCATCATACTCTCAAACCGGGAGACTCAGGACTACGCGGTCAGTTCCTACAAGTTACATTGGTCATGTGCGAGGTGTTCGTACCTCCTACGGGGTCGTTTAGGGGTTGATTGGAGTTTTCACCCTTTGACGGCATGTTTTTAACTTAGTGTGTTTTTTTGCAAATTATCGTCATATTCTTAAATCGGGAGACCCGAGACTAAGCGGTCAGTTCCTACAAGTTACATTGGTCCCGTACAAGGTGTTTGTTCCCCATACGGGGTCGTTTGGGGGGTGGTTTGAGTTTTCATCCTTTAACGATTTGTTTTTAAGTTTAAGTGCTAATTTTTTCAAATTATCGTCACACTCTCAAACCAGGAGACCCGGGACTACGCCGTCAGTTTCTACAAGCTACATTGGTCCGGTGCGAGGTGTTCGTGCCTCCTATGGGGTCATTTAGGGATTGGTTTGGGTTTTCACCCTTTGACAGCTTATTTTTTTTGTCTAACTGTGATTTTTCAAAGTATCGTCATACTCTCAAATCGGGAGGCCCGGGACTACGCGGACAGTTCCTACAAGTTACATTTGTCCCGTGCGAGGTGTTCGTTCCCCCTACGAGGTCGTTTGGGGGGTGGTTTGGGTTTTCACCCTTCAACGACATGTTTTTAAGTTTAAGTATTAATTTTTGTATATCATCATCCTATTCAGAAATCGGGAGACCTGGGACTATGCGGTCAGTTCCTACAAGTTACATTGGTCCCGTGTGAGGTGTTCATGCCTCCTACGGGGTCGTTTGGGGGTTGGTTAGAGTTTTCACCCTTTGACGGCATTTTTTAACTAAGTGTGATTTTTGCAAATTATCGTCATATTCTAAAACCGGGAGATTTGGGACTACGCGGTCAGTTCCTAAAAGTTACAATGGTCCCATGCGAGGTGTTCGTGCCCCTACGGGGTCGTTATAGGGTTGGTTTCAGTTTTCACCCCTTAACGGCATATTTTCAAGTTTAAGTGTTGATTTTTAAAAATTATCATACTATTCACAAACCGAAAGCCCCGGGACTACGCGGTCAGTTCCTACAAGTTACATTTGTCCCGTGCGAGGTGTTCGTACATCCTACGGGGTCGTTTGGGGGTTGGTTCGGGTTTTCACCCTTTGACGGCTTGTTTTTAACTAAGTGTGATTTTTGCAAATTATCATCATATTCTCAAATCGAGAGACTCGGTACTACGCGATCAGTTCCTACAAGTTACATTGGTCCCGTGCGAGGTGTTTGTGCCCCCTACGGGGTCGTTTGGGCGGTGGTTTGGGTTTTCACCCTTTAACGGCTTGTTTTTACGTTTAAGTGCTGATTTTTGCAAATTATCGTCATACTCTCAAATTGGGAGAGTCGGGACTACGCGGTCAGTTCCTACAAGTTACATTTGTCCCGTGCGAGGGGTTCAAGCCTCCTACGGGGTCATTTGGGCGTTGGTTCGGGTTTTCACCCTTTGACGGCTTATTTTTTAGTCTAAGTGTGATTTATGAATATTATCATCAGATTCACAAACCAGGAGACCCGGGATTACGTGGTCAGTTCCTACAAGTTACATTGGTCCCGTGCGAGGTGTTTGTGCCCCCTACGAGGTCGTTTGGGGCGTGGTTTGGATTTTCACCCTTTAACGGCATGTTTGTAAGTTTAAGTGTTGACTTTTGCAAATTATCATCCTATTTACAAACTGGGAGACGCGGGACTACGCGGTCAGTTCCAACAAGTTACATTGGTCCCGTGCAAGGTGTTTGTGCCTCCTACGAGGTCGTTTGGGTTTTCTCCCTCTAACGACATGTTTTTAAGTTTAAGTGTTGACTTTTGCAAATTATCGTCATACTCTCAAACTGGGAGATCCGGGACTACGCGGTCAGTTCCTATAAGTTACATTGGTCCCGTGCGAGGTGTTCTTGCCTCCGACGGGGTCGTTTGGGGAGTGGTTTGGGTTTTCACCCTTTGACGGCTTGTTTTTAACTAAGTGTGATTTTTGCAAATTAGCGTCATATTCTCAAACCGGGAGACTCGGGAGAATGTGATCAGTTCCTACAAGTTACATTGGTCCCGTGCGAGGTGTTCGTGCCCCCTACGAGGTCGTTTGGTGCGTGGTTTGGGTTTTCACCCTTTAACGACATGTTTTAAGGTTTAAGCGTTGATTTTTGCAAATTATTGTCCTATTCACAAATCGGGAGACCCGGGACTACGCGGACAGTTCCAACAAGTTACATTGGTCCCGTGCGAGGTGTCCGTGCCCCCTAGTGGGTCGTTTGGGGGGTGGTTTGGGTTTTCACCCTTTAACAGCTTGTTTTTAAGTTTAAGTGCTGATTTTTGAAAATTATCGTCATACTCTCAAATCGGGAGACCCGGGACTACGCGGTCAATTCCTACAAGTTACATTGGTCCCGTGCGAGGTGTTCGTGCCTCCTACAGGGTCGTTTGGGGGTTGGTTCGGGTTTTCACCCTTTGACGGCTTGTTTTTTACTATGGGTGATTTTTGCAAATTATCATCATATTATCAAATCGGGAGACTCTGTACTACGCGATCAGTTCCGGCAAGTTACATTGGTCCCGTGCAAGGTGTTTGTGCCTCCTACAGGGTTGGTTTGAGTTTTCACCCTTTGACGGCATGTTTTTAAGTAAGTGTGATTTTTGCAAATTATCGTCATATTCTCGAACCGAGAGTTCGGGGCTACGCGGTCAGTTACTAAAAGTTACAATGGTCCCGTGCGAGGTGTTTGTTCCCCCTACGGGGTCGTTTGAGGGATGGTTTGGGTTTTCACCCTTTAACGGCATATTTTCAAGTTTAAGTGTTGATTTTGGCAAATTATCATCCTATTCTCAAACCGAGAGACCCGGGACTACGCGGTCAGTTTCTACAAGTTACATTGGTCCCATGCGAGGTGTTCGTGCCCCCTACGGGGTCGTTTGGGGGGTGGTTTGGGTTTTCACCCTTTAACGGCTTGTTTTTAAGTTTAAGTACAGATTTTTGCAAATTATCGTCATACTCTCAAATCGGGAGACCCGAGACTACGCGGTCAGTTCCTATAAGTTACAGTGGTCCCGTACGAGGTGTTCGTGCCTCCTACAGGGTCGTTTGGGGGTTGGTTCGGGTTTTCACCCTTTGACGGCTTGTTTTTAACTATGTGTGATTTTTGGCAAATTATCATCATATTATCAAACTGGGAGACTCCGTACTACGCGATCAGTTCCTGCAAGTTACATTGGTCCCGTGCAAGGTGTTTGTGCCTCCTATGGGGTTGGTTTCAATTTTCACCCTT